>JASDDO010000006.1:10026787-15026787 GCA_030015575.1 Agapanthus africanus
CAATCTCCCACTTGCACTAGGGCCATCTGTTGTGGTATCACATACCCAACAATTAGCTGTGGTTGAAGTATCTCATACTCAACCATCCCATAAAAGTCTCTACTGGGAAAAAAGCCTTTGTGAGTGGATCCGCGCTGTTGTCCTCTGTGTCTACTCTCCTAACCTCGATCTCTCTAGAGATCAACCATCTCCATGATTAGGTGATACTGCTTAAGAATCATATCTGGATTTCTGATGGGATGGGGGTTCCTTGGCATAAGCCACAACTCCATTGTCACACAATGGTAGGAACGAAGTTCATCTCATGAACTTATATCTATCCAGACTGCCTCTTTAGTAGCATCCTTGGTAACGATATATCTTGCCTTTAATCGTCTAGTTTGTCACGGTATCTAGCTTGGAACTCTTCCAACATACCGTCCCTCCACTGAGGGTAAGACAATGCCTGTGACTGACATTCAGTCGTCCTTATCATCCTGGAACCATTCCAGTGATTCTCCCCAGGATCGATTGATACCAACTCACTACAACTAGTGAGTATCCTAACATCCAATTAGATCTATCTCATAGATCCAAAACCCAGGATTTAGGAGGTATCATTTTGATCCTATATGGAGAATCCTTGTGATAAGCGGAGATTAACCGAGCGTAGCATAGGAAACTCCTTCCCTATCAAGAGTATGTCATCCACGTACTCTACGAGGATAACCACCATACTCCCTACTACCGTTTTGTATATACAAGATTCATCTACCATTTTGATGAAGTCAAACTCTTTGACTACCACATCAAAACAGACGTTCCAACTCCGTGATGCATGCTTTATCACATAAAACATCTTGCAAACGTTTCCGCTGCTCCCACTGTCTACGAAGCCCTCTGGCTGTGTACTTATAGACGCTCTCTTCTAAAACATCATTTAGAAAAGCAGTCATGACACCCAACCACCAGATATCGTAGTCATGGTATGTAGCCATGGCAAGTAGGATCTGGATGGACTTAAGCATAGCTTTGAAAGTCTCAACTTTTCCATGTACACCAAGTAATCTTCTCAAGATATACTTGCTCCTGATGGGGATTTAACCCTTCAGATAAAGCAACCAAAGTCCATACTTTGTTGGTGTATAAGGATTCCATCTCAGATCGCTAAGCATCCAACCATTCTTACAGAGTCCCACTCCTGATGGCCAGCTCGAAAACAGTTGGGTCATCATCTCATGATGCAATCCTCACTCCCACTGTCATAGAGAAACCGAAGTATCTCTCAGGTGGGTGAGGAACCCTACTAGATCGGCGGAGAGGCTGAGGTTCGTTAGAAACTATTGAATCCTTTAGTTCTACCAAATCATCAGCTGCAGTTTTGTATAGCAGTAACTCTTTCCAGTTCTACCTCATGACCACTAATTTCTTCACAAGAAATTCCCTTTCACAAAGGTGGCATGCTGAGAAACAAAACATCTTTTGTTCCTCGGTTAGGTAGAAGATATTCCCTTACAAATACTTGGGATATCCAACAAACTTCGACAGAACTGAATTTGCCTCGAGCTTGTCCGGATTATGCTTTTAGACATAGGCTGGACAACCCCAAATCTTAACAAACTTAAGATATGGGCTCTTCCCATTCCATATCACATATGAAGTGGTAGGCAACTGATTTGATTGGAACCCTATTCAATAGGTATGCAGCTTCTCAAGTGCATAACTCCCAAAAGGAAATAGGAAACTCAGTAGTATTCATCATAGAGCACACCATATCACATAGGGTGATATTGCTCCACCTCGATATACCATCGTGCTATGGTGTATACGGAGGAGTAATGCTGAGAGAGAATCTCATTCTCTTTTAGAATAGTCCAGGAATTCCGTGCTCAAGTATTCTCCTTCTTGATCTCATCAAAGGACACAATACTTATACCCGTTTTTGGTTCTCTACTTCTAACTTATATTCATTGAATTTCTCAAAAGTTCCAGACTTGTGTTTCAACAGGAACATATGTCTGGATCTTGAAAGATAATCAGTGAATCTAATGAAGTACAAAGAACCGGTCTTAGCATGTGTAGACAGGGGACCTTTATACATCAGCATGTATCAATCCCAAGAGTTCACTAACTCTTTCTCTTTTTCTAATAAACGGAGCTGTGGTCATCTTATCTCTGTGACATGATCGGAAAGTTTCACAAGATGTAAATTCAAACTAATTTCAATATGCATCTATATGTAATTTTAGCTAGTCGGGTCGCATTGATATGACCTAGTCTACAATGCCTTAAGAAGGATTCGTTCATTTCTGAACTCTTCCTCTTGTGTGTGTTCTGTACATTAAGAACTGTGGTTTGATTTAGAACGTCTATGCTTTTAGATAACGTGCCTGAACCGATCAACACTTGATATAGGAAATGTTCAAAACATTATCCAATCTATACAAAATTATATCCTTCTTTACTAATAAAGAGACTGATATGATGTTGTATATCAGGTTCGGTATCTAATAACATTCGTTCAGAATCAATGTATTCTGATAATACAAGGTGATAACTACCAACAGACTTGGCTGCAACACTTGCACCGTTTCTATCTCATGAAATTTATCACCCGTTCTCAGTTCTCTACCTATCTATAGCCCATGTAACAAATTACATTTACGGGATCCTGATCCGGTATCAAATACCCAGGACGTAAAGGATATTGAGAAACAGTTCTGTGTAATGAACACACCCGAAGAAGATGCATCAACATGCACTTTCTTCGTTTGGGCGGCACGGGAATACTGGTAATCCCCAATTTCCTGCTCTATCTTATAACAATTATAAGTTGGAGCGGGACCAACATTCCTTAGCGCAGTATAACAAGCGGGTTCGGTCAATATATCCGTATTATTATCTTGATTAAGGTGTGACATAGTCGTAACCAGGAGACAGAGAGAAGAAAACACTCAGCGTGCGCTTTTACAAGATTAGATTGGTTATCAATTTATCTAATCAGGATGTCTCCCACTGTTTTAGTCAAATCTTCCTTCAAACCCTAAAAGGAAAGACTAGCCGGGATTAATTACACCCTATAAGTTCGCCAATCTTTCAGCCAGGTCAGTGCCGGTACTTTGAGGGAGGTTCCCCGTGCTTTCGCACGGACCTAATTAAAATAAACATCGTTTTCCCAGGGGCGTAACCCCGTTAACATCTTTCTAGACACCTACTTGATCGGCTAATTGTAATGTGTAAAACTCTCCCAGGAGTAACTCTTACTCGCAGCGGGTATCGGGATCCAACTATCTCATAGAAGGTATAAAATCTCATTGCAAATTTCAACACTTGAAATTCTTAATAATATTTTACCCCTAGCGTCCTATGACCTTGACGAATACCAAACCATCCATAGTCCGCTAGTCAAGTTCAACCCGTACATTTCCTGATTGAATTAAACCCACCCGCACGACCCTTGATGAATGCCAAACAACGCCGCACGAATACCCTAATCCAATCGCATCGTATGCTAGCAGATAAGCACTAGTTAGCTACAGTACACTACGCCTTGACGAATGCCAAACTACCGCAGCACGAATACTAAGTAGTACTTATCTGAAATGACGGAGGGCTACGACAGGTTTTTAAGAAATCCCTTTGCGTAATGAACTTGATATCGTTGTAGAATCGAGTGATTTTAAATGGAGTGTTTTTTAGGCTTTTCTAGTTTTGCTAAAGAGGTCACTCCCGGTGAAGGGATCGTTGACTCTTTCCTCATCGAATAAGGTGCAGGATATTTCACAAATACCACTATGCAAAGCAAGAACTATAGAAACAATCAAAAGACAGACCGAGTTTGTAGTATCTGCTAGTTTCACTAAAGAGGTCACTCCCGGTAAAGGGATCTCGGCTCTTTCCTTATCGAATAAGGTGCTAGATGTTCTACAAGGAACATCGCTATGCAAAGCAAGAACTAGAGCTACCTGTTTTTGAGACAAGTTTCTACAATATCTTTTGGTTTCTTTTAGTTTCATTAATCTCATTAATGATGTCCCATTTTATTATGCTTCACAAGCATCAGATATGAAACGAAATCAACAATATATAATATATATCTCACATATACAATATAAACATTCGTCTCAAGCAGTAATATGATCTCATCATAGAACATTGTAGCAGAAGAACATATATGAAATATTGGATATACTAGGATGTCCGTATTTGTAATACGAGCCTGTATAAAACACGGATTCCACGGTCGCGATGAATAGCCAAACCCACATCCCTAGACCCCTACGAGAGTGGCAGGTAACCCTGCCAGTTCTAGAGTTAGGAGACCCTGTCTCGACTCCTCGAGATGGTCTCCCACTGTAGAACCTGGTTACTTGTGCTCCCCTCCTTGGGTCTACCTAATGCGAAAAAGTAAATAATATACAATGGTGACATCATCCTCAGTCCGGAAGTGCCCCAATAAAAGAATATTACATACAAATGAATTTTACATGAATGAAAAAGAAAAACTCTCATCTCACATAAAACCCCCGGCTATTCAGAACGCGACGATCCAATATAACATATCACAGCAACACATAATATCTCATATCATTAACGTAAGCAAGTATGCATATCCTGATTGTCGTTGATGTATAACAACGAAGCCGGCAATACACCACATACTACGCTTACGGTCACAGAAAAGAAAGTGTAAACTACAACAGTTGGAATCCGCAACCTCCTTAGACATCGCATGCCTAACCAAATGAATTCCTTAGATATCGCTTCCCTAACAATTATAAACCCCGCATTTTAGTCTCATTATCGAAAACTCTTTTCAATATCAAGTCGGGCAATTCAACAAAATTCTCGACATCCTGATCGAATGCTCGTCGCAAACTTTAGTAGACGGCCGCACCCCCGATGTCATCGACGAAGTGCATTGAGGAGGAACACCGCTGCCGCAAGCACCCGAACGGATGCTTTTGGTGACGGGGTTCTCCTACAGTCACTTGGTCGGGGCTATGGGGCGTGGCTGTCTATTAAGTTTACCCAGCGAGTATCCGCATACGCTACGTGATTGCGATGGACTTTTGATCACATCAAAATTCCGTGGCAACCGATCAATTGAGACTGAACTGCTAGATTTATAACATTCAAATTAGTTATCTTATAACCACTTGTGGATTCCAAATATTGTATCGCATTCCAGATAAATAGACAATATTAAACTTTCCGATCGAATAATCAAACACCCAAGTTTTCCCAAATAGTTCTCAACACTTGAAATTAGTTTAAAAACATCCATCACATGCCACAGTACCAATGGTCCAGCCCTAGAAGGGTCAAGCCAACGCCTCACATGTGGCACGCCGTACTGCCCCAAATCCTAAGGTTCAAAGGCAGTTCAAACGGTCACATAATCGAGTTAAAGTTTGTTGTCTTCTAGAGGGTCTACCGCGTTACTTGCACGACTTAGAACGTTCCTAAACTACGGAAAAATCCAACACATGGAAATTTTCCGGCAGGGGAAAAAATGAGTTATTGATATCTGTTCGAACTTTTTAACACGTTCTAAAAATTACCCGGACAAACTAAACGAAGTTAAATTATCCGATCGAATCAAAGAGTCCCCAATACAATCCAGAAAACTCAACACTTGAGTAAGAATTAAAAATTCCCAGAAGAAACAGGAAACACCTACGGACGTTACTGTAGAAAAAGGAGTCCCTGATCTTTACATACGGCCGCGGAACCGCCGCTAAAAGCAGGGTATGGCCGCGGTTCCGCGGCGCTACAGTGGAGTTAGGGAGTCGTATTCTACAGTTATCCTTAGATTTTCCTGCTCTATTTTCTGAGCATTTTTAATTCATAAAAAATCACATTTTTGAAAAATATCCAGAGAAGGGTATATATCGGGGTTTTCGGGTTCGATCGGACTTTAAATTTCGCCTAGACTTCACCTAAAGCTCTAGCTTGGCTATGATACCACTGTAGGGTTGCTAGGCACACGCACAAGGGTCTACGAGGCATCAACCATGCCCGATTTAAAATTTATCCATGCCAAACAACCCAAAGCCGGATCTTTAAACTAGAGATTAGGCGAAAACAAGCATGTTAAACACTTTAACACTAAGTGAGAGCGATTACAACCTTTGTAGATCCGGTCCTTCACTTCTTAAGCTCCGTGTTGAGGTCCCTTCGCTGCGATCATCGTACATCCGGACTCTTGAGAGGCTCCACGAAGAGAATGATGCAAGCTTGCTTCCGATCTTCGATAACAAAGATGATCTACCTTGAAGTTTCATTAACACAAGCTCTCACTCACTAAATGAAGTGAACACCCTCATCTAAATGGCAAGGATAGATGAGGATGATGAAGTAGGATTTTTGCTCTCATTTGTTTTCTTATTCTCACTCATTTTTCATCACAAAATCAAAGCAAGAAAGCTTTTCATGAAGAACTCAAGCAAGAAGAAGATGAATAATCAATTAAATCCTTTTGTGATGAATAATGAAAAGATTGTCATGATGAATAATGCAACCATGGTTGACTTAACCTTTGTAGAGATTTAACTAGGGCTAGGGTTTGGGTTGGGTTAAGAATGAGTCATAACAAAATATCTTAACTCAAAACAAAAAGAAACTTTCTAGAAGGTTCATGAATGAACTAACCCAAATCAAACCCTAATCTTGTTTAATCTCCACTAAACATGTTGCATTAGTAATCATATCATGTTACAATATTATATATCACATATATGATATTTATTGTAACAAAATAAAATAATACAATTAACATATATCGCATATATATCAATGTATTACCCGAGTGAAAAAAGAATCTTTTAGTGAGCTAATATTAGTTAATGTAATTTAATATATCAAATATATAATTATACATTAAATTATCGAATCAACACTTGATCCGACAATCCGGCTATATCGTATATAACCGACTAATATCTCATTTACCGATTCATCGAATCAACACTTGATCCGATGACCCGGCTGATATCAAATATCGCGAGAATAGAATACGGTATCTCATATCGCATTATTCTCGGTCCCGCACATATCACATATGTGCTCCTACTCCGTTTTGCCTGAGTCAAGAAATCTCTGTGTAGGACTCTAAAGAATCGTCAATACACCGGCAGTAGGTGATGATCATATCAAACACCCACATGCTGCAAGCGGTCAGCTAAACGTAACAGCCACCCAGGTATTAAGCGATCAAAAGATCAACAAGCAAGCCTGTACATTCTCCTGCGAATCCAATCAGTAACACTCCCGTACAGTCCGGTCTCGTCGTCTGATATGTCGCATATCTCGCCTAGGGGTGGTAAACGTCAGACCCCAGTAGCTCGATAAGTCGTGTCGATATGAGGTCTATAACAGTTCAAGAAACTACTGATAACACTTACCAGTAAATCTCAGCAACCCTGTCCAGAGATTTCCAGTTATAGCCAATCGAACACAGCGCAACATCAATTCCCTATACCGGGAGAGACGAATCCCCTTCTATCGCTCATTGCCTCCATGTGATTCGGGACTGTACCTAAAAGCCATGTTTTTGCACGCCCTCTTGGACGTGGTATGATAGAAATCAAAGCACAGTGGGAATCACACAAGACTCTATGACGATCTCGGGTCAACAGACTACTCTGTACCAGTGTCACCGGAGAACTGCCATCTGACGTGAGGTATAATACCATCTGGGAGTTCTCGGCGAGTCCGTCCATTATACCCAGTCTCCACTGAGCACCCGTACACCATCCTTGATGTTAAACACCGATGTATATGGGACCATCCATCGCCCATCATATGGGTCAAGATGCGTATACGCTAGTCTACTCTGGTGTATCGATGCCCTGTCTCGATACACCCTCGACTAAGAACAGTTATAGGACATACTCGTCGACTACCGTGGTCCCACTAGTATGATCTCATCATAGTCCCAGTAGTCGAGTACATATCCTAAGGGATTTGTCAACATGTAAAATAGAGACAATCAGAGTATATGTTAAGATAAAGTACAACCAGATAGTATACTAACATGTCGAGCAAGAAAGTCCTCCCTATATATGTCCAAGAATCCACTACAATATACATCGTATGTACAGTAATGACCTCTAGGGCATACATATAACTAACAATCTCCCACTTGCACTAGGGCCATCTGTTGTGGTATCACATACCCAACAATTAGCTGTGGTTGAAGTATCTCATACTCAACCATCCCATAAAAGTCTCTACTGGGAAAAAAGCCTTTGTGAGTGGATCCGCGCTGTTGTCCTCTGTGTCTACTCTCCTAACCTCGATCTCTCTAGAGATCAACCATCTCCATGATTAGGTGATACTGCTTAAGAATCATATCTGGATTTCTGATGGGATGGGGGTTCCTTGGCATAAGCCACAACTCCATTGTCACACAATGGTAGGAACGAAGTTCATCTCATGAACTTATATCTATCCAGACTGCCTCTTTAGTAGCATCCTTGGTAACGATATATCTTGCCTTTAATCGTCTAGTTTGTCACGGTATCTAGCTTGGAACTCTTCCAACATACCGTCCCTCCACTGAGGGTAAGACAATGCCTGTGACTGACATTCAGTCGTCCTTATCATCCTGGAACCATTCCAGTGATTCTCCCCAGGATCGATTGATACCAACTCACTACAACTAGTGAGTATCCTAACATCCAATTAGATCTATCTCATAGATCCAAAACCCAGGATTTAGGAGGTATCATTTTGATCCTATATGGAGAATCCTTGTGATAAGCGGAGATTAACCGAGCGTAGCATAGGAAACTCCTTCCCTATCAAGAGTATGTCATCCACGTACTCTACGAGGATAACCACCATACTCCCTACTACCGTTTTGTATATACAAGATTCATCTACCATTTTGATGAAGTCAAACTCTTTGACTACCACATCAAAACAGACGTTCCAACTCCGTGATGCATGCTTTATCACATAAAACATCTTGCAAACGTTTCCGCTGCTCCCACTGTCTACGAAGCCCTCTGGCTGTGTACTTATAGACGCTCTCTTCTAAAACATCATTTAGAAAAGCAGTCATGACACCCAACCACCAGATATCGTAGTCATGGTATGTAGCCATGGCAAGTAGGATCTGGATGGACTTAAGCATAGCTTTGAAAGTCTCAACTTTTCCATGTACACCAAGTAATCTTCTCAAGATATACTTGCTCCTGATGGGGATTTAACCCTTCAGATAAAGCAACCAAAGTCCATACTTTGTTGGTGTATAAGGATTCCATCTCAGATCGCTAAGCATCCAACCATTCTTACAGAGTCCCACTCCTGATGGCCAGCTCGAAAACAGTTGGGTCATCATCTCATGATGCAATCCTCACTCCCACTGTCATAGAGAAACCGAAGTATCTCTCAGGTGGGTGAGGAACCCTACTAGATCGGCGGAGAGGCTGAGGTTCGTTAGAAACTATTGAATCCTTTAGTTCTACCAAATCATCAGCTGCAGTTTTGTATAGCAGTAACTCTTTCCAGTTCTACCTCATGACCACTAATTTCTTCACAAGAAATTCCCTTTCACAAAGGTGGCATGCTGAGAAACAAAACATCTTTTGTTCCTCGGTTAGGTAGAAGATATTCCCTTACAAATACTTGGGATATCCAACAAACTTCGACAGAACTGAATTTGCCTCGAGCTTGTCCGGATTATGCTTTTAGACATAGGCTGGACAACCCCAAATCTTAACAAACTTAAGATATGGGCTCTTCCCATTCCATATCACATATGAAGTGGTAGGCAACTGATTTGATTGGAACCCTATTCAATAGGTATGCAGCTTCTCAAGTGCATAACTCCCAAAAGGAAATAGGAAACTCAGTAGTATTCATCATAGAGCACACCATATCACATAGGGTGATATTGCTCCACCTCGATATACCATCGTGCTATGGTGTATACGGAGGAGTAATGCTGAGAGAGAATCTCATTCTCTTTTAGAATAGTCCAGGAATTCCGTGCTCAAGTATTCTCCTCCTTGATCTCATCAAAGGACACAATACTTATACCCGTTTTTGGTTCTCTACTTCTAACTTATATTCATTGAATTTCTCAAAAGTTCCAGACTTGTGTTTCAACAGGAACATATGTCTGGATCTTGAAAGATAATCAGTGAATCTAATGAAGTACAAAGAACCGGTCTTAGCATGTGTAGACAGGGGACCTTTATACATCAGCATGTATCAATCCCAAGAGTTCACTAACTCTTTCTCTTTTTCTAATAAACGGAGCTGTGGTCATCTTATCTCTGTGACATGATCGGAAAGTTTCACAAGATGTAAATTCAAACTAATTTCAATATGCATCTATATGTAATTTTAGCTAGTCGGGTCGCATTGATATGACCTAGTCTACAATGCCTTAAGAAGGATTCGTTCATTTCTGAACTCTTCCTCTTGTGTGTGTTCTGTACATTAAGAACTGTGGTTTGATTTAGAACGTCTATGCTTTTAGATAACGTGCCTGAACCGATCAACACTTGATATAGGAAATGTTCAAAACATTATCCAATCTATACAAAATTATATCCTTCTTTACTAATAAAGAGACTGATATGATGTTGTATATCAGGTTCGGTATCTAATAACATTCGTTCAGAATCAATGTATTCTGATAATACAAGGTGATAACTACCAACAGACTTGGCTGCAACACTTGCACCGTTTCTATCTCATGAAATTTATCACCCGTTCTCAGTTCTCTACCTATCTATAGCCCATGTAACAAATTACATTTACGGGATCCTGATCCGGTATCAAATACCCAGGACGTAAAGGATATTGAGAAACAGTTCTGTGTAATGAACACACCCGAAGAAGATGCATCAACATGCACTTTCTTCGTTTGGGCGGCACGGGAATACTGGTAATCCCCAATTTCCTGCTCTATCTTATAACAATTATAAGTTGGAGCGGGACCAACATTCCTTAGCGCAGTATAACAAGCGGGTTCGGTCAATATATCCGTATTATTATCTTGATTAAGGTGTGACATAGTCGTAACCAGGAGACAGAGAGAAGAAAACACTCAGCGTGCGCTTTTACAAGATTAGATTGGTTATCAATTTATCTAATCAGGATGTCTCCCACTGTTTTAGTCAAATCTTCCTTCAAACCCTAAAAGGAAAGACTAGCCGGGATTAATTACACCCTATAAGTTCGCCAATCTTTCAGCCAGGTCAGTGCCGGTACTTTGAGGGAGGTTCCCCGTGCTTTCGCACGGACCTAATTAAAATAAACATCGTTTTCCCAGGGGCGTAACCCCGTTAACATCTTTCTAGACACCTACTTGATCGGCTAATTGTAATGTGTAAAACTCTCCCAGGAGTAACTCTTACTCGCAGCGGGTATCGGGATCCAACTATCTCATAGAAGGTATAAAATCTCATTGCAAATTTCAACACTTGAAATTCTTAATAATATTTTACCCCTAGCGTCCTATGACCTTGACGAATACCAAACCATCCATAGTCCGCTAGTCAAGTTCAACCCGTACATTTCCTGATTGAATTAAACCCACCCGCACGACCCTTGATGAATGCCAAACAACGCCGCACGAATACCCTAATCCAATCGCATCGTATGCTAGCAGATAAGCACTAGTTAGCTACAGTACACTACGCCTTGACGAATGCCAAACTACCGCAGCACGAATACTAAGTAGTACTTATCTGAAATGACGGAGGGCTACGACAGGTTTTTAAGAAATCCCTTTGCGTAATGAACTTGATATCGTTGTAGAATCGAGTGATTTTAAATGGAGTGTTTTTTAGGCTTTTCTAGTTTTGCTAAAGAGGTCACTCCCGGTGAAGGGATCGTTGACTCTTTCCTCATCGAATAAGGTGCAGGATATTTCACAAATACCACTATGCAAAGCAAGAACTATAGAAACAATCAAAAGACAGACCGAGTTTGTAGTATCTGCTAGTTTCACTAAAGAGGTCACTCCCGGTAAAGGGATCTCGGCTCTTTCCTTATCGAATAAGGTGCTGGATGTTCTACAAGGAACATCGCTATGCAAAGCAAGAACTAGAGCTACCTGTTTTTGAGACAAGTTTCTACAATATCTTTTGGTTTCTTTTAGTTTCATTAATCTCATTAATGAAGTCCCATTTTATTATGCTTCACAAGCATCAGATATGAAACGAAATCAACAATATATAATATATATCTCACATATACAATATAAACATTCGTCTCAAGCAGTAATATGATCTCATCATAGAACATTGTAGCAGAAGAACATATATGAAATATTGGATATACTAGGATGTCCGTATTTGTAATACGAGCCTGTATAAAACACGGATTCCACGGTCGCGATGAATAGCCAAACCCACATCCCTAGACCCCTACGAGAGTGGCAGGTAACCCTGCCAGTTCTAGAGTTAGGAGACCCTGTCTCGACTCCTCGAGATGGTCTCCCACTGTAGAACCTGGTTACTTGTGCTCCCCTCCTTGGGTCTACCTAATGCGAAAAAGTAAATAATATACAATGGTGACATCATCCTCAGTCCGGAAGTGCCCCAATAAAAGAATATTACATACAAATGAATTTTACATGAATGAAAAAGAAAAACTCTCATCTCACATAAAACCCCCGGCTATTCAGAACGCGACGATCCAATATAACATATCACAGCAACACATAATATCTCATATCATTAACGTAAGCAAGTATGCATATCCTGATTGTCGTTGATGTATAACAACGAAGCCGGCAATACACCACATACTACGCTTACGGTCACAGAAAAGAAAGTGTAAACTACAACAGTTGGAATCCGCAACCTCCTTAGACATCGCATGCCTAACCAAATGAATTCCTTAGATATCGCTTCCCTAACAATTATAAACCCCGCATTTTAGTCTCATTATCGAAAACTCTTTTCAATATCAAGTCGGGCAATTCAACAAAATTCTCGACATCCTGATCGAATGCTCGTCGCAAACTTTAGTAGACGGCCGCACCCCCGATGTCATCGACGAAGTGCATTGAGGAGGAACACCGCTGCCGCAAGCACCCGAACGGATGCTTTTGGTGACGGGGTTCTCCTACAGTCACTTGGTCGGGGCTATGGGGCGTGGCTGTCTATTAAGTTTACCCAGCGAGTATCCGCATACGCTACGTGATTGCGATGGACTTTTGATCACATCAAAATTCCGTGGCAACCGATCAATTGAGATTGAACTGCTAGATTTATAACATTCAAATTAGTTATCTTATAACCACTTGTGGATTCCAAATATTGTATCGCATTCCAGATAAATAGACAATATTAAACTTTCCGATCGAATAATCAAACACCCAAGTTTTCCCAAATAGTTCTCAACACTTGAAATTAGTTTAAAAACATCCATCACATGCCACAGTACCAATGGTCCAGCCCTAGAAGGGTCAAGCCAACGCCTCACATGTGGCACGCCGTACTGCCCCAAATCCTAAGGTTCAAAGGCAGTTCAAACGGTCACATAATCGAGTTAAGGTTTGTTGTCTTCTAGAGGGTCTACCGCGTTACTTGCACGACTTAGAACGTTCCTAAACTACGGAAAAATCCAACACATGGAAATTTTCCGGCAGGGGAAAAAATGAGTTATTGATATCTGTTCGAACTTTTTAACACGTTCTAAAAATTACCCGGACAAACTAAACGAAGTTAAATTATCCGATCGAATCAAAGAGTCCCCAATACAATCCAGAAAACTCAACACTTGAGTAAGAATTAAAAATTCCCAGAAGAAACAGGAAACACCTACGGACGTTACTGTAGAAAAAGGAGTCCCTGATCTTTACATACGGCCGCGGAACCGCCGCTAAAAGCAGGGTATGGCCGCGGTTCCGCGGCGCTACAGTGGAGTTAGGGAGTCGTATTCTACAGTTATCCTTAGATTTTCCTGCTCTATTTTCTGAGCATTTTTAATTCATAAAAAATCACATTTTTGAAAAATATCCAGAGAAGGGTATATATCGGGGTTTTCGGGTTCGATCGGACTTTAAATTTCGCCTAGACTTCACCTAAAGCTCTAGCTTGGCTATGATACCACTGTAGGGTTGCTAGGCACACGCACAAGGGTCTACGAGGCATCAACCATGCCCGATTTAAAATTTATCCATGCCAAACAACCCAAAGCCGGATCTTTAACCTAGAGATTAGGCGAAAACAAGCATGTTAAACACTTTAACACTAAGTGAGAGCGATTACAACCTTTGTAGATCCGGTCCTTCACTTCTTAAGCTCCGTGTTGAGGTCCCTTCGCTGCGATCATCGTACATCCGGACTCTTGAGAGGCTCCACGAAGAGAATGATGCAAGCTTGCTTCCGATCTTCGATAACAAAGATGATCTACCTTGAAGTTTCATTAACACAAGCTCTCACTCACTAAATGAAGTGAACACCCTCATCTAAATGGCAAGGATAGATGAGGATGATGAAGTAGGATTTTTGCTCTCATTTGTTTTCTTATTCTCACTCATTTTTCATCACAAAATCAAAGCAAGAAAGCTTTTCATGAAGAACTCAAGCAAGAAGAAGATGAATAATCAATTAAATCCTTTTGTGATGAATAATGAAAAAATTGTCATGATGAATAATGCAACCATGGTTGACTTAACCTTTGTAGAGATTTAACTAGGGCTAGGGTTTGGGTTGGGCTAAGAATGAGTCATAACAAAATATCTTAACTCAAAACAAAAAGAAACCTTCTAGAAAGTTCATGAATGAACTAACCCAAATCAAACCCTAATCTTGTTTAATCTCCACTAACATGTTGCATTAGTAATCATTTCATGTTACAATATTATATATCACATATATAATATTTATTGTAACAAAATAAAATAATACAATTAACATATATCGCATATATATCAATGTATTACCCGAGTGAGAAAAAGAATATTTTAGTGAGCTAATATTAGTTAATATAATTTAATATATCAAATATATAATTATACATTAGATTATCGAATCAACACTTGATCCGACAATCCGGCTATATCGCATATAACCGACTAATATCTCATTTACCGATTCATCGAATCAATACTTGATCCGATGACCCGGCTGATATCAAATATCGCGAGAATAGAATACAGTATCTCATATCGCATTATCCTCGGTCCCGCACATATCATATATGTGCTCCTACTCCGTTTTGCCTGAGTCAAGAAAGCTCTGTGTAGGACTATAAAGAATCGTCAATATGCCGGCAGTAGGTGATGATCATATCAAACACCCACAAGCTGCAAGCGGTCAACTAAACGTAACAGCCACCCAGGTATTGAGCGATCAGAAGATCAACAAGCAAGCCTGTACATTCTCCTGCGAATCCAATCAGTAACACTCTCATACAGTCCGGTCTCGTCGTCTGATATGTCGCATATCTCGCCTAGGGGTGGTAAACGTCAGACCCCAGTAGCTCGATAAGTCGTGTCGATATGAGGTCTATAATAGTTCGAGAAACTACTGATAACACTTACCAGTAAATCTCAGCAACCCTGGCACGGATTTCCAGTTATAGCCAATCGAACACAGCGCAACATCAACTCCCTATACCGGGAGAGACGAATCCCCTCCTATCGCTCATTACCTCCATGTGATTCGGGACTGTACCCAAAAGCCACCTTTTTGCATGCCCTCTTGGACGTGGTATGATGGAAATCAAAGCACAGTAGGAATCACACAAGACTCTATGACGATCTCGGGTCAACAGACTACCCTGTACCAGTGTCACCGGAGAACTGCCATCTGACGTGAGGTATAATACCATCTGGGAGTTCTCGGCGAGTCCGTCCAGTGTACCCAGTCTCCACTGAGCACCCGTACACCATCCTTGATGTCAAACACCGATGGATATGTGATCATCCATCGCCCATCATATGGGTCAAGATGCGTATACGCTAGTCTACTCTGGTGTATCGATGCCCTGTCTCGATACACCCTCAACTAGGAACAGTTATAGGATGTACTCGTCGACTACCATGGCCCCACTGGTATGATCTCATCATAGTCCCAGTAGTCGAGTACATATCCTAAGAGCTTTATCAACATGTAACATAGAGACAATCAGAGTATATATTAAGATAAAGTACAACCAGATAGCATACTATCATGTCGAGTAAGAAAGTCCTCCCTATATATGTCCAAGCATCCACTTCAATATACATCGTATGTACAGTAATGGCCTCTAGGGCATACATATAACTAACAATTACAGATATGAGATCTTGATCCGTTAGGTATTACCCAGGAGGTAGGACTGACCGAAAAACAGTTATCAATTACAAAGACACCTAAAAGAGATGCAATAGTATACTTCTTCTTCACCGGTATTATCAAGGAATTCATGCAATCCTTTTTCACTTGCTCATGCTCATGACATCTGTCGCAACTCAGAGCCGAATCGACATTCCCCAGCCCTGAATAAGAATTCGGATCGGTCAAGTCATACATTTTATTATCTTGAAAAAGGCGTGGCATGGTAGCTGCAATTAGGAGAGAGAAAAGAAACACTCAGCGTATACTCTTGCAAATTTAGATTGGTTATAAGTTTATCTAAACAGGATGGCTCCCACTGTTTCCTCATATTCTCTTTCAAACCCTAAAAGGAGAACTAGTCGGGATCATGTACGCTCCATAAGTTCGCCAACCGTTCAGCCAAGAAAATGTTGGTACTCCGAGAGAGGCTCCCTGTGCTTTCGCACGGTCATAATTAAAAAACCTCATTCCATAGAGGCATAACTACGTTAACGCCTTTCAAACACCTAATGGGTTAGCTAGTTGTGAAGTGAAAATCTTCTAAGAGTAATCATACTCATCAGTAGGATCGGGTCCCAACTATCATTGTGTGATAATCTAGATGGAAGCCACTCTAGTCACCACACTTCAGAAGGTATGCAACACTAGCAAGTTTCATATATGTTTGAAACTCCCAATGTGGTTTTTACCCCTAAGACTTTAGTGACCTTGACACGGTTAACAAATCAAAAAGTCCTAATCAAGTTTAACCCGTTATTATCTTGATTGCATTAAACCCACCAGCATAACCCTTGACACAGTCAGCAAGGTTATAAGACTGTCCTAACTAATCACTTTACATGCTATAAACAAACACCACTTAGCTACCGTTCACTACGCCTTGATACAATCAACAAACGCAGTACGGATACTAAGTACTACTCGAAAGAAATGTCGGACAGCTACTGCTGGTTTTTGGCAAAAAACCTTTGACGTAATGAACTTGATATCGTTGAAGGAAGCTAGTGATTTTGAAATAAGTGGTTCAAGCTCAATTTTGAAAACTTTTGGTTTTTTGAAAAAACGGGTAGTTTTGAAAAGAACCGAGTGTTTTTTGAAATTTGATTCCAACAACATCTTTTTCTTTTAGGTTTATTTTCTTGCATCAATACGAATTAATGTGGTCCTATCAATTAACCCTATCATTGTAGAAGAAACAAAAAAAGAATATACGTTTATTCCATCCGCATTCGCCACAGGGTCCCGGGTCTTCACCCTAAGGTTACTTAACTTTTGGCAGGGTGGGGACAGGATTAGCGCGAATACAAAACATAAACAACGTTTATTATATACAATATATATATATATATAGCCATTCATCCCAAGCAATGATAAAACAACACAGATCACAGGCAGTTAATAAACATCACAGGCATGCGATAAACAAGATGGAATTAGCGGATAAATTAGGAGCCCGGTGTTTCGTTTAACCCGTAAACGAAAACCAATGTTCCCCGATCGTATGGATTGTTCGAACATCACCTGTACCAAATACCCAATGCGATAAGCTACCCGTCGATTCTAGAAGTGAGGCAATCATCACTCAATAAAATGAGTAGGCCACCCGGCACTTCAAGAAAGCCGGTGAGCACTCCATCTTGGGTCTATCCTATAACCTACAAGTGCGGCGAATAACCCACAATTTTAGAGTGAGACGGCTCGAACTCGCCATTGCAAAACGGCCACCTAGCACACTCTAAAATCCGGCTATTCATGCATTTCTCCGTGGGTAATCCTAATACATAAATGAATGAACATACAATGGTAATATCGATCTCAACCCGGTCATATCCCAGAAAAAATATACAACAAGCTGTGACGACGGCCGCAATCCGGCCGCTCACCCGGAATATAAAATATACATCCATTGCTATGATGAGAAGCTATTCACATCTATTCCATCACTAAACATTAACCACCACGGCGGAAGCAAGTGTTTGCAACCCCGTCTAATCGACCTATAGCAATTAGACGAAGTATACAAACACAAAAATGAATACAAAGCCATTAAACGATGCAAAAGTTTCGAGTTTTGAACTTTCCGTGTTGCCCGAATACAAAGATAACACTAAGTGAAATCTGGGCAAAAAAGAAGATTACCAAAAATACCCATTTTCAAAGACCAAGACACACCACAAACACGAACCGGTTTGAATCAAGTCTGGCCGCAATTTATAGCCAGAAACAATAAATCTGCGGCCAAGTTTTCTTCAAATGATTTCGTGTTTGTACAGTGTGATATACTTGCCCCTATCATGATTCTGCAATACGCAAAATAATTTTTCGAGCCCAATTTTTTTTCCAGAAACATGAAGAATTGGTTTTGAAAATACAGAAATTTATCGGTTCGAAACTTAAAATATTGTCTAAACTAGTTCTAGTGTTTGGGTGACTCTGATGCCATGTAAGTAGATACTCGTGCTCATGTCACTAACTTGCGACCAAGGCGGAATGGACAAAAAAAATTTCTACAAAGGAAGCATGAACTTCTACGAGCTAGAATCGAAACCAAATGCTAAACTAGTGAACTAGAGAAGGTTCACTATTCGGATAGAGGTTTAACTACCTTTGTAGTCGTGTCCTTCTTCTTTCTTTCTTCTTACACTTCTAGTGTCATCGGGATCGAGCTTGGAAGCTGACCTTTGTTATCGAAGAAGATCCATCCGAGGGAACCCAAGAATAGGCTATATCTTCATACTAGTAAATCAAGTGAAGAAACTAGTGAACTAGACTTGCTAAGAATGGTTCACTAAAAGATATAATTGTCTAATCTCTAATTTTTTCTCTCTTTTTCTTTCTATCTCAACTAAAGCAATCTTAAGATGAGAAGAAGAAGAAGATGATGATGAACTTGAGAATGACAAATAGGGAAAAATCCAACCTCATCCTCATCCATCTCTTTTCTTTTTATCTTTTCTTTTGTTGTGTGAATGAGTGGTTGTGACTCACCATGGTGAGTCATAAGCCTAAACCATTCCACAACAATTAAGAAGAAATTAGAAGAGAAGAGAGATAGCCATCTCTTTGTACACATATACATATGTATATGTACATATATAAATATATATACAAATACACTAATACAAGTATATACTACAAATATATACACCCGTATTCGTATCAAAATACAAAAACCCATATTCGTATAAAAGATACAAACATCCGTATTTGTATTAAGACATAAATACACGTATTTATACAAATACCTGTATTCGTATAAATACTGTATTTTTTCAAAATACGAATACGAAAAGAGAGAGATTAAAAAAGAGATAAATAATACTAGCTTACATTAAATCCAAATATGATAAGTTGGCTATCTTTCAAACCCTGCTAGTATTAACAAACTGTCCGATTAAAAGTACGTGTAGTAAAACTCGTATTTAATCGAACCCAGGTACGTATCAAAATATGTACACTGCATCGATTCTCTTAACCTGGGAAAACCTCTGTGTGGGACTCTAAAGATTCGACAATACGCTGGCAGTGGGGTTAACCATAAGCACGTCAGGGCACTAGCTGTATGTAACGGCTGCCCAAGTATTGATCGAAAGGAAGGCCGACAAGCAAACTTGTCTGTACCCTTACTGAGCCTGAAAGTGACAATCTTAGTACAGTCCGGTCTCTTCTTCTGAGAGTATCATATACTGGGTCTAGGGGTGGAAAAATTCAGACCCCTAATAACCTAATAAGTCGTGTCAATGTGGCCCAAAACTATCCCGAGAAACTACTGATCTCACAATCAGTAAATATCAACTGCCTTGGCCAAGATCTTTTGGTGATGACCAATCGAACACAACGCGACATCAACTCCTAATACCAGAAGAGACGAATCCCTTTTATCGCTCACTGCCCCTAAGTGTTTCGGGACTGTACCCAACCAAAACATGTTTGCACGACTCTTTAAAGCTGTGGTAGGGTAGTAATCTATGTATAGTAGGAACACACTCGAGATGAATGACGATGTTAGGTCTAAAGACAAACCTGTTCCTATCAGAGAACTACTATCTGATGATAGGTATAATACCATTTAGAAGTTCTCGGTGAGTCCATCCAGTGTAACTCATAACCTAATGAGCACCTGTATACTATCTTTGGTGCCGAACACCAATAGCTGAGGGATAGGCCACCTTCCCTCAAGGGAATAAGAAACGTATACGCCAGTCTACTCCGGAGTATCAATGTCCTATCTCGAACTCCAACGACCAGGGACAATTTAAGGATGTGCTTATAGACTACCTAGACCCCATGAGTATGATCGCCATCACAATTATAGTAGTCAAGCAAAGATCCTACGGGCTTTACCGACATGTAATCGTCATACGTACTATAAAAATAGAACATATACACATTTTGAGATAAAGGCAAACAAGATAGCATACTATCATATTGAGCAAGATTGTCATGTACACATATATCCCAAGCATCCATATGTAATATACAATCCTGTACTATATAATAATGGCCTCTAAGGCATATTCATCCAACACATATAATACTTTGTATAAGTCCTATGGGTTTAATAACTCAAACCCTCTGTGTCGTAGCTTGAAAACTGTATTATGGTTAAGAAGAATTACACTGTTATTGAATACACCTTACCTAATCTTCAACTGATAAAAGTAAATGTTATGAACATAATTTCAAAAAGTTATATCTCATTTTATAAAATAAACATACAGATATATTAGTTTGAAATTGATGCATAACAACGGATATTCAAAACCAAATATTTGTCGTTAGGCAAAACCCAGGCGATTTCCTCAAAAATTACCAATTACAAAGAATTCTGATATTGAGGATCTAATTACCCAATTCCCAATATTCTATTCACACTCAGCATCTGTAACGCCATACAGATATGAGAATCAAGTCCGGTAAATATATACTTTGGAGTCAGAATCTAATTAGGAAAACAGTTTTCAATTAACACCAGTAAAACTGAAATATGAAAATATTTTAAGGGATGGCCGAGTATTCCTAGTAATATCTCTTCTAATACCAAACTCAAAACATTAGTTGCAATTTCCATTGCCCTTACTCCAATCCCTTTATATGTCTTTACTTCTTACCTTATGAACACCATACTTAAGCTAATTGGTTTTCTTCTTTCTCTACCTTTCGAAACCTATCTAAGGTTTGGAAGAAGACTATCCAATAAGCATAATAGGTGTACTCTCTTAATTCAATGAGCTCTCTCAACCTGAGAGAAGGTAAAGGGAAAAAACAACTGAATAATCCTATTCAATTTTCTCAGAACCGAAATCCATCCTCGAACTAAAATAAATTTCTATGAGTTCGTATGTAACTATACGAGATGGTTATATCCATTTATATGGATCTTCGTAGTGATACGGAATGTTCTGGGAAAATGCAAAGGGGAAGTACGAGCGACAGGGGATATTTGGGACTTTGTAGTGAATCTAGACGATCCAAAACCGGATGGTAAAAAGGTTCATTTTAACTTGGTTTTGAGTTTTAGTTTAAGGCGGGTCAAGGTCGCTGCCAAAGAGATAAAAGAAATACTTGGCATGCACTCTAATAAAATTAGATCGGTTAATAACTTTATCTAATCATGATTGCTCACATCGTTTCCCCAAATTCTCTTTCAAACCCTAAAAGGAGAACTAGTCAGGATAACCCGAGGAGTAATGACTACTTATCAGTAAGAATCGGGACCCAACTATCTTCGCGTGATAATTTTGATGGAAATCGACCAAAATCTCCACACTCCAGAAGGTATGCGCATATTTGGCAAGTTTCCCTTATATTTGAAACTCCCGATATAGTTTTTATCCCAAGTGACTTCATGTCCTTGATAAAGACCAACATGCCATAAGTCGCTAGTCAAGTTCAACCTGTCATCATCCATGATTGATTACCTGCACAAGACCTTAATAGAGACCAAAATGTCTGTGTGACTGTCCTAGATAATGGCATATCCATGCAACAGAACACTACGCCTTGACAGAGACCAACGTACGTAATACGGATACTAAGCACTACTAAACTGAAATGACGGAGAGCTATGGCTAGTTTTTGGCGAAAAAGCTTTAACGTAATGAACTTGATATTGTTGAAGGAACCGTATCGATTTGCAGATATATAGTAATGCAAACCTTTTCTAAAGAGATTACTCCGAGTGAAGGGATCTAGACTCTTTCCTCATGGAATAAGGTGCAGGATATTCGTAACCGAATACCACGATGCAAAGCAAAAGAATCAACTATAATGAAGTTATTACAGTGACGCAAACTTTTGCCCAAGAGATTACTCTCCGTGAAGGGATCTAAGCTCCGGCCTCGTCGAATAATGTGCAAGATATTCATGACCGAATACCGCTGTGCAAAGCAAAAGACTACGACAATGGATTTTACAAAATAAGGTTCCGACAACATCATTATAGGTTTGTTTTACTTACATTAAACATATAGTGTTGTCTCATCAATATATCATCACATAGAAGAGACGAAAATAATCACGCACATATATACCATCTGCATTCGCCACAGGGTCCCGGGTCTTCACCGTAAAGTTACTTAATTTATGGCAGGGCGGGGACAAGACTAGCGTGGACGCAAAACATATATAGCGTCTAATATATATAATATATATAACAACATTCATCTCACGCATGATAATATAGCAAACACAGAATCACAGCAGAAGCAAAAACAATATGGAAATGAGGACAAACTATGAAAAGTACATTTCAATAGAGCAAAATACGAAATGCAATAATTCCCGGTCGTGTGGATAGCCTATAGTATCAGATCCTAGACCCCTATGAGTGAGGCAAGCCACCTGCTAATCTCATAAGCGAGTCAGCCCCAATCATCGATGCGAGTGGGCCACCCAACACTTCCAAAATCCGGTGACTTGGGTACCCCTCCACGGGTCATCCTATATCTCCTACGAAAGCGGCGAATAGCCCGCTAATTTTAGATTAAAACACCCCGGTCTTAATGCCATGAGATGGTGGCATGTTGCCTACTGGAACCCGACTACGCCAGCAATCCATCGTGAGGCAATCATGGTTCATGTAATGAATACCTAAATATACAACGGTGACTACGTCCGTAACCAGGACACGCCCCAAAAAATAATATACAAGCCGTTATGAAAGTAGTCCACATATTGGACGCTCGCCACGCAATATGAATATACACAACATCAAAGAGAATTACATCTAATACTACATACACCGGGCCATCCATCATGACAATCCAACACAACCATAATCAACATAGCATCATCCATCACAGAACATGCAAACTTGAGAGTATCAATTCCATAATTTCGTTTAATTAATACATATAGAAATTAGATGACGTTTTACCAAATGTTATGATACATACAACCATCATAAAGCCTATGACATTCGAATAATGCACACAAATAGCCAACACTTCAATTTTCCAAAACATCGAAAATCAAGTGTGCTAAAAAAAACGAGAAAATTCCATGCTAACACCCACTCCGGGAGCCCGGAATGAGTTCAAAACAAGCAAAAACTTCACGAAGGGCCCCGGCATAAAATTAACAATGAATCGGAGGGCTCCTATGGGTTACCCATCCCTTAGGCCACCCTAAGGTGGACAAAGGAGGCAGGTAGACCCGAGCCTGCCCTATGGGCAGGGCTTAGGTCCCCACCCCTCCAAGGCCACCTTAGGGTGGTCTCCGGGGGGTGATCCTTCCTTAGGTTCCCCCCGAAGTATCCCCGGAGTCTCCGCGCACCTCCCCGTGGCTTCTCGGTCCAAACTGAGAGCCTACAGAGAGTCAAAACATCAAAATAGCATGCAATTCCTCACTATTTTAGAACAGTTTTTGCAGAGCAAAAATCGGCCGGATTCGGGAGTCGTAACTATCTGGTTTGAGCTTCTAATTAGGCTCTAGTACCAAGTTGTTGGACCTAGGGCTCTCTACCGTATTTTACAAGTAAGCATGCATGACATTTTCAAAAAGAAGAGAGCTCCAAGTCAAAGAATATAAGACCAATGCCAGAATATCAAACTAGAACACGAAACCTAGGAGTTTAGCATGTAAGAAAAGAACCATACAACTTTTGTAGTATCTTCATATGCTCCATGTTGGGTTGGAATCTAGCTAGGCCCTTAGGAGATGAGAACAAGCTTAATGAAGACCTTCCTTACCGAAAATGGATCCACCCGAGGAAACACAACACTAGCTTCATCTTCACCTTGAGCTTCATGCTTGTAGTGAAGAAACTAACCGCTTGATGATGCTAGGATTAAGTAGTGAGGGATGTGGATCATGGTCACTAGGTAATTTAGTCTCTCCATCAATTTTCTTTTGTTTCTCTTTTTTATTTTTGTAGGAAGAAGAAGAGAGGAAAACATAAAGCTAGGAGTTAATGTGTTAGGTCTTGAGAATAAATCCTTAACCCTTTTCTAAAATGGTTAAGCTTCTTTTATCATAATAATAAAAAAATCCTAGCCATTCCTTTTCATCTGCATGCCATATGTTCACCCTTTTCTCTCCCCTCCACTTGTCACTCAAGAGAGAGTGCCCATGCTTGTGTTATTCCTATGGAACAACATAGCTTAAAAGAGAACACTTGAAAGAAAAAGGAAATACATAATATATTAATATATGTATATGTATATGTATGAAACATAATGCGCACGCGTGCGCGCGCACATATTCATCCTATGTGTCAAAACACGAAAATGAGACATAAATAAATAGTGACATAATACTAACATGCATGCATGTATGTATGTATGCATATTCAATACTTGATTTAATATCCGTATTTCCACAAGACCGGCTAGTATTATCAAACATCTGATTACCACTAGTGTATCCTATACACATATTTTAATCGGACTCCAGTACGTATCTAATACGTACATCTACATCATATTGCTAGAACCGGAAAAACCTCTGTGTGGGATTCTAAAGACTCAGCAATACGCTGACAGTGAATTTAATCATAAGCACTTCAGCGGAACTAGCTGTACGTAACGACTACCCAAGTATTGAGTGAAAAGAATGTCGACAAGCAAACCCGTCCAAACCCCTACTAAGCCTATAACGGACAATCTCCATACAGTCCGGTTTGTTCATCTAAGAGTATCGTATATCGGGTCTAGGGGTAGATAAAGTCATACCGCTAATAACGCGATAATTCGTGTCGGTGTGAAGCCCATCTCCCATCGAGAAACTACTGATCTGCAATCAGTGATTCTTATACACCTTGGCCAAGGATTTCTGGTGATGGCTACCCATGCACAGCACGATATCTACCCCCAATACCGGGAGAGACGAATCTCCAATGATCCTCTCACTGTCTCCATAGGGTTCAGGACTGTACCAAACTAAAATCTGTTTGCATGACTCAGTAGAGCCGTGGTAGGGTAGTAATCAAAGTACAGTGGGAACTCACACAAGGCAAATGACAATCTCAGGTCGACAGACTGACCTGTACTCATGTCACCAGAGAACTGCTATATGATAATAGGTATAATACCATCTAGCATGTTCCCAGCGAGTCCGTCCAGTCTAACTCATAACTCAATAAGCACCTGTATACAATCTTTGGTGACTAACTAACACCAATGGCTATGAGACCGGCCATCGTCCCTTGTCGGGGTCAAGAAATTTATACACTAGTCTACTCTAGAATATCGATGCCCAGTCTCGATATTTCTACAACCAGGGACATTTAAGAATTTGCTTATAGATTACCCGGCCTCACTTATATGACCGCCATCATAACCATGGTAATCAAGCAAGAATCTTATGGGCTCTATCAACATGTAATAGTGATCCGTAATACCACATAATGCATGTACATGATGATAAAGTCAAACCAGATAGCATATTATCATCTCGAATAAGATTTTTCTACCTGTATAGGTCATCCCTTAATCATCATAATCACCTGCCTGCAATTAAAATAATTACCTTGAGGGCACTATAGATAACAAGCAGAAGTTAGGAATGTACCTGACTTGAAGAAGAATCTTATCTCATTGGGTACACTCGACGTTAAGGGTTATAAGTTCTCCGCTGAAGGTGGAATTTTGAAAGTAACAAAATGTGCTCTCGTCATTATGAAAGGGTTGAAAATTGAGTTCTTATGTGTGCTGCAGGGTTCGACAACTACCGGGTCGGCGGCAGTTTCATCATTTAAATCTATGTCAGATTCAGATGTTACCAGATTATGGCACATGAGGCTCGGGCATATGAGTGAGAGAAGTATGGCCGAGTTATCGAAGCAGGGTCTACTATGTGGTCAAAGTACATCAAAAATGGAATTTTGTGAGTATTGCGCTTTTGGGAAGCAGAAACGAGATAGTTTTAGTTTGGCGTTGCACAAAACAAAAAGGTATTTTTGACTATATCTATTCGGATCTTTAAAGACCCACTCAAGTTGCTTCCAAAGGAAGCGGTGCAAAATATCTGCTTACTTTCATCGACGATTTTTCGAGTAAGATTTGGGTCTACTTATTAAAGCATAAGAGCGATGTGTTTCTTACATTCAAGTAATGAAAGACATTGATTGAGAAGCAAATAGACAAGCAGATCAAGAGACTAAGGACGGAAAGCGGATTAGAATTTTATGGTGGAGATTTCAATGAATTCTGCAAAATTAAAGGTATTGTTCGTCATCATACCATTTTCCACACATCGCAGTAAAACGAAGTCGCGGATCACATGAATTGGACTTTTTTGGAGAAAACTCGGTGCATGTTATCGAATGCAGGGCTCGACAAAGGAGTTTTGTGAAGAGGCAGTGAATAGGGCATGCTGTGTGGTGAATCGATGATTGATGTGTGAAAAGTGTTTTAGTAAAGTAGTAACCGCAATCAATAATGGTGCCGCGTGTAGCTAGCCGAGATGAGTACGGATCGTCCGCAGGGATGCGTGGAACTTTTAATCTTACTTTAGACGAATTGATTAGAATAAAAGAAGAAAGGAAAATGGATTCTAGAACTATGATAAACACGAATGTAGAATTTATAGTTTTAAGATCTAGTTTAAATACGGATATATATTTTGTAAGGAAAAGGCTTGTAGGGTTCGTTAGGATTTAGTAGTCATGGATGACTGATAAAGATGACTCGTTTTATTTTTTGATAGATTTAAAACTAGATTGATAGTGGTGAATGAGGATTAGGATTCTTGGAAGAAATTAGGGTTTCCCCACTATTGACCCTTGTCCCTTCATTGATCTCTATTCATGTCTAACCCTTAATAAAACAATTGTCAATCTGATCTCAAATCACGGTCAAGACTATCAATAAATTGATAGCGCTCGATTAGGGTGTTAACGATTCTTTTGCTAAAGTTTATAAACTTCATAAGATGTAAAAGAAGTTAAAATATTTTCTCATCCATTGTTCTACCCTAATCCTAAAAACTCTATCAAGCGGAGAATTACTCGTGCATGATGGAGATAGAAGAAGAACGGATAGAGATCATAATGTAAATACAGAATTTAAATGCAATAAGAATAAAACAACTACCTTTATTAATCAACTTGATCAATTACACTTTTTGTTCCTATAGAAAGTGGAATACAAAACCCTAGTTTGCTTCTCGATCTATCTTGAAGGAGGTAGATGAACAGCCGATTGATCAATCTGGATGCGTGAGTCGACTGGGACTTCATGATCTCTTCAGTTTGATGCATTTCCAAGTGAAGCTCTCGATCTTATTTATAGTCACAGAAAATACAAACCCTATATATCATATGTGAGGGTTTGTTGAGACGATCCTATCCATAAAACCCCAAACCCTAACTCCACAGAAGCATCGCGGATCCACCGCGTTTAGAGTATATTTACCGTGCAACCGCGGCTGTTTGGTGGGATCAGGTGAAGAAAATTCTTTTGTAGCCTTATAATGACACATGGAGATTGTTTTGATATCTGAAATCTTCATATCTTCTCTAAGTCTCTGCCCGTATTTATTTTATGATTTAATTAAACTTCATCGGCAGATTTTTGATTCCCGACATCTCGATATCCCGATCTCCTGACCTGAGATAAATCTGCACAATATCTCGAAGAATAATATTAGTAATATTTGTTAAATTAAAGATATTATTCTACCCATTTTGTATGATGTTATATCTTTTAAAAATCTTGATTAGAATATTTGATATGATATGCATATTTTAATTATCAAAAGATTATATGAATATTATATGCATATATTTTCTTTCATAATATTAATTATAATATATAAACATATGACAATAGATATTTTACAGATAAACCCTCATATGTTTCATATTTATAATAAACACCCTTAAATATTTATCAAAAGTAAAGAAAATGTTATATCAAAAGTGCGATATTTTCAACTGAACAAATACACCCAAACTTAAGGTTGATCGTCCCGAGCAAACTAATTATTCAAGAGAGGGAGAAAAAAAAAAGAGAAACCTAAGTAGCACACTTTCGTAGGCAACACGATTGCACTAAGCACGTGCAACAAGCCGTTAAACCTCTAGGTGTCCCTGGTAGGAAGAGTATTGTCTCCTGAGGGTTTTCAGCTGATTATTCCCACAAAATCCCATAACAAAAGAAAGAAAATGAAAGTTACGTATAAAAATAAGAATATATAAAGGAAAGAACTTGAAAATAAGAGTTTCCAACTACACCAGCTTTTCAGCTGCTATGAGCCCTATTTTAATGATCATGAAAAGATGTTGATCACATCATCCTTCAATAAAATATCACCTTTAGTCTCCCTCCCTCCCTTTCTTTGAAACATCGATCATATATCCTTACGTGTGTGTAAAAGGCATCCCTACACTTAAAGAATTCAATTCAAGCTATCATACTTTTGTCCATCTTCCTTAGTACTTTTTAGTCGGTGAATATTTTAGATGGAATTGCTCACACATTCTTCATGCGACCGTTAATACTTCTTGAGGTACTAACTGACCCATTACTGAATGTGCTTGCTTATTTAGATGTAATTCCTCGTCTTGCAACACCTAAGGTTTAGTAGTGGCTCCCAAACCTGTTGGTCTAAGGCACTAGGTGATGAAGCACTCTCGCTATATTTTTTTATACTGCCTTAAGCAATTACAAAACCAGTCTTCATTTTTTTCTTCACCATTTTTTTTCTTTATTCATATTCATACCAATGCTTTTAGAAAAGAGCATTTCAAGGTATTCTTTATTATCCTAAGTTTCAAGATGAGTGCAAATGCGTATAGTAGGATATCAACGTTCAAATGTTTGGACTTAAGAATAGGGACTATTTTTCAGACTCAGATCTATCCTCAAATTAGTGATTCCCTTCATCTTACTAATCCTTGGGACAACGGCTCATAACTACTTATTACTAGTTTTATTTAAGAAAATATCTAAGTTTCTTGCTTTTCTCAAACTATTCATATCTTTCATATGTAAATTTTCACTTTAAAACTTTCATTATCAAAAACAATTTTGTGCTTATATATAGTATAATGCAAAATAATGCGTGAATAAGCACAAACCTCCCCCAAATCTATTTCCAGCAGTGTCCTCACTGATGTCATCTGTTAAACTTAAAAAACTGTAGACTTGGGAAGAAAAGTTAGTAATGGGGACATGAATAAATGACAATGAAATTCTCCCCCAAACTTATTTTTTTGGCTTATAATTATGTAAAAATTTATTTTCTTTCAAGAGCCAAAAGATTTTCTCCCCCCCCCCCTCCCCAAACTTGAATAAAATAGTATTAAGCATTTAAAATTATAAAGAGTGAGGCTAAAGTTATTGGTCAATATAAAGTTTTACAAAGATCAAAAGTCAACACCAACCATTCAAAAATTTTATCGATGTAACGTGCTGGTTGGGAGAAGATCATGTCACCTATCAACGTGAAGAAGTAGGGAGGGGATAAGAGGTGGAACAGAACAGATTTACGTCTCGGTTTATAGAGACGAAATAGTGATGATGGATCACTCGAATTCTTGTTATTGATAAGAAGAAGAGGTGGTCGTTCAACTTCTTTGTGTTGGGCTTGATTCATCATAATGCACATGTCTTCTAAGAATGCGAGTTCTTCAGCGAAGATTTCTTCAAAGCTTTCATCGATATCCCGAATAATAATCTCATCGGAAAGAACGGGATGATATTCAGACTCCATAAAAGGTTCATATTTAGCGTTAGATGTTGACCCGGACAGCTCGATAGAAGGGTCCGTATATTTATAATAAATAGCAGGGTCAAACAACAAAGCACTAGCGGAGTCGAGATAAGTATGGTGAAGCTTTTTAAGTTCGCTGATGTCGGAATCCATCCTATCGACAGAACATACTTGAGCATAGGGTTTGGAGAGTTCACTTCCCAACTTGTAAATGTTAAGCTCAATTGATATCTTCCCAAAGGATAGGGTCATAGAGCTGTTTCGACAATTGATTATTGCGTTAGAAGTCGCAAAAAAAGGTCGACCTAGAATCACCGGAATTTGATTTCGTGAGTTTGCCACAGGCTGTGTATCTATAATGATAAAGTCCACATGGAATATAAATTCCCCGACTTTGATTAACACGTCCTCTAGCTGACCCCTGGGTTGGGTGATTGATCGATCGGTCATCTGAAGTGTGAAGTGCACCGGTTTTAACTCTCCGATCCCTAATTGCTCATAGACAGAATATGGAAGCAAGTTAACACTAGCACCTAAATCGAGTAGAGCACAATTGATATTTTTACCCCCAATATAAATAGATATGGTTGGATTCCCAGGGTCCTTTCATTTCTTGAGTAATTGTTGGGTAAAAGTAGTGCTTACATTACTCGCTAAGAAAACTTTTTTAGGTACTTGAATTTTTTTTCTTCCTAGTGCACAAGTCCTTTATAATTTTCGCATAAGATGGAACTTATTGAATAGCATCTAGGAGAGGAATATTTATGTTAACTTACTTAAAAATTTCTACAATCTTCTCCATTTGTGGACTTGGTCTATTGCCCCTTAACCTGTTTGGATAAGAAGCTTTATCAATAAGGTTGGGTCCAACATTGGAGAAGATTGTGGGAATGGAATGAATCCCAGAATTGGAGTTGGGATCGTTTTAGGTTGACCCGAGAAAGTGGGCTGAAGATTCGAGCCTAGTGGAAAACGGAGAATAGGCTCGGAAGAAGGTGGTGGACTAGACGAAATAGGGTTAGAAGTAGAAGCAAGGGTTTCAATTGATTCCTCATCATCAACCTGTTCACCGACTTGGTTGTTCAGCACTCTTTCCAATCTCAACACAGTTATGGCATACACATTATGACTTTGTGAGTGGCCAGGATTCTGTAGAGCTTGAGATGGAGGTTTCCCTTTCTCTCTCGCACTCATCACGGCATTTAACTGTGCAAGTTGTGCTTCTATCGATTTTATACTTTCACCGTGGGAGGCGGTGTTCTGCATTAACGTTTGGATAGAAGACTTTAAATCAGCCGTCGTTTGCGTGGAATGTTTAACTGTAATATTTTGGAAAATTAAGAATATTTATTTAATTATAAAAATAATGAAAATAATAAGTTTACGAAAATGATATCGCTTATGAAATTGAGTATCGGAATCATATCCGAAAAATGTAATTATTTTGATAATTATGAATAAAGTGGGTGATATTACGAAAAACGATATTTTAACATGATATTGAATTTTTCATTAAGCTAATGACATTTAAGTGATAGATTAATCATTTCATATCTTTTAATTCATATGGATTTAAATTGTAACATGATATAATATTTCATATTATGAAAAGGATATTTAAGTTTCAAGACAAGAATTACAAGTAAACATGGATGTAGATTTTACATAAAAAGAGTTTTCTTTCTTTTTGTTGTTTTAATTATTGTTGCATGGTTGATTATGTCTTAGCTTAGGTTACACTCTCACATACAACTCGCCTCACTCATGCTCATAATCCTCCACCTCCTTCTTCAAGTTTAAACACATCCTCCTTACATGAATGTATCACACTTCCTCTTGATGCCACCTCTACCTCATCCCTCCACATCATGCTTTCTCTACACCAACAAACACTTAACGAATACCTTAGTGATTTCAACTAAACACAACACCTTCTTTAGCTCCAAACTAAATTTACTAAGTGTTCATCACTCAAATTGAGAAAAAAGAATAAATACCTTCATCAACTTGTGCACATCATCCAAGCTTGATCAATTACAAATCTTAGATGCTTCCATAAGCAATCCTTTAGCTGATGTTCTCTTGCAAATCATCTCCATAGGTATATCTTTCTCTCTTTTCAATTTAATCAGTTCTGTCCAATATCAGTTTTCATATGCAAAACAGAAAACATTAACTTTTGTGATGTTAAACCTACTGCAAATGAATCTGAAACTAATACGTATAGTCACTAGAAAAACTAGCAAGACCAAAAGTATAATGATCCAACTAGAAGAGTACAATTAAAACCTGAGCCCCAAACTTCCTATAAAATCCGGCGACACACCCATAAAATCCGGCGACGCCGGCCATCCGGTGTCCTATTGTGTTGGTTTTTCTTCTGTTGTCTATTTTGAGTAAATTTTGGTCTCTTGTATTTTTTGGGTTATCTAAATACTTACACAGTAAAATCTGATAACGTTTTACTAATGGTTTTATCAAATTTCAGATATTTACGATACAAAGTTTTCGTATTTTGATATTGCAGCTGAACGTTAACGTTTATACGTCAACGACAGAATTATATTGTTGTTTTTGGGTTAAGTATACTGTAGGTTCTAACCTACGGGTGTTTAGCTTGTTATTTTGGTTTTCGATATGATATTTATATCAATGCAATTTAAATACGAATATAGATACGATTCAAGGATTCCGAGACGAATTTGGTGATATAGCAGCGTGGATTCAGCAAGCTTTTAAGTTGGTGAGTAGATTTACATCTACAGAAGAAGTCGGGTGGATGGCGTATAGCACCCCAGCAACCTTATAAGTATTATTATGATATCTAGTTAGTTTAGTATTTATTCAAGATATGGATATAGTATCGCATCTTATATGTCCTTCAATTGCATAAAGTTTCATATGTAGTTTTAAATGAGATACGTACGTGATGTTAGACCCGTACGATATGGATATGGTTTAATGAATTTGTATGAGAGATCATACCGTACTTAAGATGATACAGATATAGCGATATGATGAAATTCGTGTGCCGAATAACGGCAAGGTTTTCCTTTAGACTCGTAGCAATAGGTGATATTCCGTTTTAGGATGTAATACATGTGTGAGCTATATTATTTTAAAAACCATAATTCGCTTATCTTTTAATAAAATAGTAGGATGCAGTGCCAATTTCCAAAACGAATATCTATTTTAAATCTAGGGCAACTTCCTTATTTCAAACGTTTCGTTTACTCCTAAAGTTAATGGTATAGCTCATACAAAGTAATTACAATAGTTACGTTTAGATTACTTTACATGTTTGCATTATATCATCGACGTTATCTACGATATGAACACTCTGATAGAACACTGCACAAATACCAATGAATACTATGCTGCACAAGCACGTAAATATATGTTACACTACAACTCATTGGTACTGCTATGTCACTGTAGAACCGTTCTGTTGTATAATGCGTATATATACATGTGTTAAAATAAATAGGTCGTTACACCGTATAACACTTGCACAAATACTAATGATTGCCATATTGCACGAACATAGATGCGTATGCTACACTACACATCATTAGTACTGTCATGACACAGTAAAATTGAGTTCATTATGCCTATATGATATAATTACATAGTCTTTCTTTATTCCTGTTGTAAATTACGAATATTATTATTGTAGATGCTGTATTTGATTTTTATGGATTTTCTGGATATTTTACTCTTGATGATATATATCGGTGGTATGGGACACTGTTATATATGTATATATAATATATCATCAATATAATCTATGCAAGTATTCTTATTCTTTACTTGATATTTTTGATATGATGAGTTAAACGTCCACCATGAGTTTTGTGTTTTCTGATTTTGATTCCGAACCTGGTGGGGTAGCTATACGGTTTCAGATTTGTGAACTATCCGTACTGAATGGGGTAGTTATACAGCGGGATACATGGTGGACCCGGTTCGAGGCCGAGGGGTAGATAGCCGCATTATAAGTGGGGAGCCTAACGAGGATATTCGATACCGGAGATAGAGATGAGCACGGCAGTTATCCAGGGGATACTGACCGGGGTTCGATTAGGCACGGCGGATATCCAGGGGATACTGATCGTAGCCAGAATATCGGGTGGTGATTATCTGTTGAGGTGGTGTCGACGATATCTCTATTTATGTGTCGGTGATAGACACGAGGGATTTCTGGTTTTTGGTTGTCGATACCAGACATCCATAGATATATGTTGATATGTGGTTATCATGAGAGATATAGTAGATTATGATTACTGTATCCGACCAGGACTGATCCGGGGGACAATACCTGTATATATTTGTACGGACATTCATATACATAAACAGGATTTCAAACTTGAGCTATAGCCTCATTATTTTGATGTGTCTGAGATGACACTGAACTCTTTTAAACCGTAAACCTCTTAACACTATTTATTAAAATAGCAGGACGTATATCCTAAATAAGATACCTATTATATTTCATACTATCACGTCTGCCTTATGCCGTGATATGTCTATTCCATGGCTATTTTAAAGAAGTGGTTTATATATATATACTTTCGGCTACATTAGGCTTATACCTAAATACAGGTCATCTGCATTGATATGTGTTACTTGGGATTGCATGATAGATAGTGTTGCATTACGATACATATGCATATCATATAGTATATTCGTACAGATTATGATAGTACTATATATATGACCTAGGTATATTCGTGCATTTCGATTTCTACCTTTAGATGTACTTTTATTCACTGAGTTGGCAACTTATCCCCATTGTGCCACAGTTTCTTGCAAGTTTTACCGCTTGGATTATCAACGGCTTGGGCACACATTCCTTTCGGTGATTGATTGGTAAGTGGGTTATTATTATCTCATACTCACTCTTGATTATTCTTATATTCTTGTATCTAGTGGAAACTCCATCAACTTAGAAATGGTATATTGTGGACTTAGAAGCGAGACTTAGAAATTTTGAGGTCACACTCTTTAATGTCGACTTCTGATATAGATTGTTTGGCCGTTCCGTCTTTTGGACGTGAAAGATAGCTCCCGTTGGGATGCTATTTTATTGTGGTAGTTGTATCGGGTTTTTATATAAAATTTTCGAAGGAGGTGTTGTCAGATTTTCAAAACGTCATACATGCTTTTCAAACATACTTAGTTAAATTTAAATGACATTTATACTGATTCCATCTGATGACTATTTTAACTCACCTCCAATATTTTCAAAAGAGTTTAGATTCCGGGTTTCGGCTTACTTGAACCGCGTCGACATCTTTAGATGTCACGTGATTTAAGTGGCGATCACATGCCATATTTGGGTCGTGACAAAGTTGGTATCAGAGCGTTTGGTTTAGCCTTTGTTCGAGTCTAGGTTGGCTATATGGAGTCTGGGCATACATTTTGTTTCCTAGACTTGACCTTATAGGACTTAGACTTGACTTTGGGGGTCTTATACCCGAACTTTCCTTTTATGGGATGACCTTTGTTGATGGAGTAGGTACTAAGTAGAGTGACGTACCGTACATATGTTCCGTGGCATATTTACGATATGATACTCCGCCTAAGTTACCCTAGGATTTATATCTTGAGATCATCCTTCTATTCTTCCGTTGATCTACCTTCGTCATTACATGTTGATTATTTCTATCACCATGTTTATGAGAGCCGAGAGGGTTGCAGTTAGAGATACGGTCAGAGTAGACTGGTCGGGGACAAGGATTGACCAAGGTGACTTTCCGGTGATAAAGAGACATGTCATTTATTTATATTTTAATTGAGTTCTAATATTGACGCGAGTTTCTTCGGGATCCGCACCAGATGGTGGAGTCGTTGCTAGAGATCAGTCGGACTTGAGACGTGATGTTTTCTCCTCTTCGAAGATCGTGGTGTCGCGTACTGTTCAGACAGCGGTACCAATCACTGCTGAAGTTATCGAGATGTTTCTTTCAGAGTTCATGAAATTAAAAGTTGACGATGTTACAAGTGTAGATGGATCAGAAGGAGTCGTAGCCGTTCAGATATGGGATGGTTAGGACTTTTAATCCGTTGTGGCGCTTCAGTTACGTGATCGGTGAAATTGATTTGTTTCTTCTGATAGGTCATGCTCAGACCAGATGCAAATCGCTTGAGAAAGAGATCGTACAGTAAGTTTTCCTCCGACCAATTTGGACGAGTTTTCGAAGGTGAGCTTAATTAGATTCTTTTACAGAGTATCAGAGATACCGAATTCGTGTTTTTGAAAATCTTGTAAGGCTCCGAGCATGGTCATGATCGAGTATGACTTGCAACTCGTCGGATAGTCGAGATATGCTCTTTAAGTGGTTGATATTGGAAATGTATGAAATAGGAGATTTATGCAGAGTTTTAGGGGACCGTTGATCTTCACCGCTGATGTTGAAGATTCAAAGCAAATGGAGAAGAGAGTACGACCATACGTTTAGGGAAATTTTTAAGGAAATGACAGTCGTTATTAAAGGGAAACCGGATTCAGAACGGAGTGTTAGTTCCAGGTAGGCTGGATAAATGATTTAGCAGAAAATTTGATGGATTCTCTTCCAGGAGTTTATAACAAATAAGATTGGACCGAGATTAGTTGTTAGCACACAAGCAGAGGACAGAGATTTTCGTTATCAACATGTTACGTTACAAGAGACTGAACTACTGATCAAGAAGGTTTGATGGGATGTATCAGCAATAAGACAAATAGTGTCGTTGCTCCCCACTGGACGATCACATAAAGAAGCTATGGTATTAGAGATCTGCAAGGAGAACCAGAATTCAGAGACAGAGGACGTTAGAACGTGGCAGACGGTAAGCAGTAGTCCTTGCTATGCCAATTCCGGTGGTATAAACACCTTTCGACATTGAAGAGAATATGCTTCGATGTCCTTTGAGTTTGATTTACGTTTTTAAAATCTAAAACAATCATTTTCAAACGTTGGAGAAAGGACAACTCGACGTCCGTGATTGTGATATATGTATTTTGAGGATTTGAGGATCAATTTATATTTTGTGCACACCAGGTGCACTTGATGAGATTTCTATGTACGGTAATTTCACTTTGACTTATGTTTTGTGCACATCAGGTGCACTTGTTGAGATTTTTTATGCGAAGTGACTGCACTCGATAGGAGTGTTATATATACCGGATGCACTACACTGTTATTTCCATGCACATCAGATGCATATGGTTAAAAGGATTTTATATATATACCCTATATATAATTGATTTTGATTTTGTGCACTCTGATGCACTTGATTTTTGATTTGGTGCACCCCGATGCACTTGATACTATTTTGTACACTTTTGTTCCATGCACAGTAGATATAGTGGATATCATTTCGTGCACGCCATTTGCACTTAATGCTGTTTTGTTTTCATGCACACCGTGAGGTGGGGTTTGAGATTTACATGCAAACCCATTAGGGTTGATTTTGTCTTCGTGTTTTGCACTTGATAGGATATGTGATAGAGTTGATTTCTTTATTTTTTCTTAGTCGTGTGCACTGATAATGCACTGCGATTATGGCATTGATTGTGTACTGAGGATACACAACGGTTTTCGTATTTAGCAAAATTTTTGTCATAACTGGAGTAATTCTCATAGCAACCGCTAGAGTTACAGTTATGAGAGATTATATCTTTTGAGTTTTCACGCACACGGTTGCATTGTGATGCGTTCTACCTCGTATGGGACTTTGGAGTCTTATTATATCGAGCAAATTTCATGTTTTAAAATTGGACCCCAGGAAATTGTTTTGAAATAAGTTGATTGGGTTAAGAAAAGTGTTTTACGAAAGAGGTTTAATTTAAAATCGGGGATCGAATTTCATTAAGGGAGAGAGACTGTAACATTTTGGAAAATTAAGAATATTTATTTAATTATACAAATAATGAAAATAATAAGTTTATGAAAACGATATCGCTTATGAAATTGAGTATCGGAATCATATCCGAAAAATGTAATTATTTTGATAATTATGAATAAAGTGGGTGATATTAAGAAAAATGATATTTTAACATGATATTGAATTTTTCATTAAGCTAATGACATTTAAGTGATATATTAATCATTTCATATCTTTTAATTCATATGCATGATATAATATTTCATATTATGATAAGGATATTTAAGTGTCAAGACAAGAATTATAAGTAAACATGGATGTAGATTTTACATAAAAAGAGTTTTCTTTCTTTTTATTGTTTTAATTATTGTTGCATGGTTGATTATGTCTTAGCTTAGGTTACACTCTCACATACAACTCACCTCACTCATGCTCATAATCATCCACCTCCTTCTTCAAGTTTAAACACCTCTTCCTTGCATGAATGTATCACACTTCCTCTTGATGCCACCTCCACCTCACCCCTCCACATCATGCTTTCTTTACACCAACAAACACTTAAGAAATCCCTTAATGATTTCAACTGAACACAATACCTTCTTCAGCTCCAAACTAAATTTCTTAAGTATTCATCACTCAAATTGAGAAAAAAGAATAAATCTCTTCATCAACTTGTGCACATCATCCAAGCTTGATCCATTACAAATCCTAGATGCTTCCATAAGCAATCCTTTAGCTGGTGTTCTCTTGCAAATCATCTCCATAGGTATATCTTCCTCTCTTTTCAATTTAATCAGTTCTGTCCAATATCAGTTTTCATATGCAAAACAGAAAACATGAACTTTTATGATATTAAACCTACTGCAAATGAATCTGGAACTAATACGTATAGTCACTGGAAAAACTAGCAAGACCAAAAGTATAATGAACCAACTAGAAAACTACAATTAAAACCTGAGCCCCAAACTCCCCATAAAATCCGGCGACACACCCATAAAATCCGGCGACGCCGGCCATCTGGTGTCCTATTGTGTTGGGTTTTTTTCTGTGGTCTATTTTGAGTAAATTTTGGTCTCTAATATTGTGTGGGTTATCTAAATACTTACACGGTAAAATCTGGGAACGTTTTAGTAATGGTTTTATCAAATTTCAGATATTTATGATACGGAGTTTTCGTATTTTGATGTTGCAGCTGAAACGTTAACGTTTATACGTTAACGACAAAATTATATTATCATTTTTGGGTTAAGTATGCTGTAGGTTCTAACCTACGGGTGTGTAGCTTGTTATTTTGGTTTTCGATATGATATTTACATCAATGCGATTTAAATTCGAATATAGGTACGATTCAAGGATTCCAAGACGGATTTGGTGATATAGCAGCGTGGATTCAGCAAGTTTTTAAATTGGTGAGTAGATTTACATCTACAGGGGAAGTCAGGTGGATGGCGTATAGCACCCCCGCAACCTTATAAGTATTATTATGATATCTAGTTAGTGTAGTATTTATTCAAGATATGGATATAGTATCACATCTTATATGTCCTTCATTTGTATAAAGTTTCATATGTAGATTTAAATGAGATACGTACGTGATATTAGACCCGTACGATATGGATATAGTTTGATGCATTTGTACGAGAGATCATGCCGTACTTAAGATGATACAAATATAGCGATATGATAAGATATTATACAAGAGTTTATACATATTGGAATTGATGAAATTCGTATGCCGAATAACGGCAAGGTTTTTCCTTTAGACACGTAGCAATAGGTGATATTCTGTTTTAGGATGTAATACATGTGTGAGCTATATTCTTTTAAAAACCAAGATTCGCTTATCTTTTAATAAAATACTAGGATGTAGTGCCAATTTCCAAAACGAATATCTATTTTAAATTTAGGGCAGCTTCCTTATTTCAAACGTTTCGTTTACTCCTAAAGATAATGGTATAGCTCATACCAAGTAATTAAAATAGTTACGTTTAGATTACTTTATATGTTTGCATTATATCATCGACGTTATCTACGATACGAACACTCTGATAGAACACTGCACAAATACTAATGAATACTATGCACAAGCACGTAAATATATGTTACACTACACCTCATTGGTACTGCTATGTCACTGTAGAACCGTTCTGTTGTATAATGCGTGTATATACATGTGTTAAAATAAATAGGTTGTTACACCGTATAACACTTGCACAAATACTAATGATTGCCATGTTGCACGAGCACAGACGCGTATGCTACACTACACATCATTAGTATTGCTATGACATAGTAGAATTGAGATCATTATGCCTATGTGATATAATTATGTAGTCTTTCTTTATTCCTTTTGTAAATTACGAATATTAGTATTATAGATACTGTATTTGATTCTTATGGATTTTCTGGATATTTTACTCTTGATGATATATATCAGTGGTATGGGACACTGTTATATATGTATATATATAATATATCATCAATATAATCTATGCAAGTATTCTTATTTTTTACTTGATATTTTTGATATGATGAGTTAAACGTCCACCATGAGTTTTTTGTTTTCTAATTTTGATTCCGAACCGGGTGGGGTAGCTACACGGTTTCGGATTTGTGAACTATCCGTACTGAGTGGGGTAGTTATACAGTGGGATACGTGGTGGACCCAGTTCGAGGCCGAGGGGCAGGATAGCCGCATTATAAGCGGGGAGCCTAACGAGTATACTCGATACCGGAGATAGAGATGAGCACGGCAGATATCCAAGGGATACTGACCGGGGTTCGACTGGGCACGGCGGATATCCAGGGGATACTGATCGTAGCCAGGATATCGGGTGGCGATCATCTGTTGAGGTGGTATCAACGATATCTGTATTTATGTGTCGGTGATAGACACGAGGGATTTCTGGTTTTTGGTTGTCGATGTTGGACATCCATAGATATATGTTGATATGTGGTTATCATGAGAGATATAGTAGATTATGATTATTGTAGCCGACCAGGACTGATCCGGGGGACAGTACCTGTATATATTTGTACGGACATTCATATACATAAACAGGATTTCAAACTCGAGCTATAGCCTCATTATTTTGACGTGTCTGAGATGACACTGAACTCTTTTAAACTGTAAACCTCTTAACATTATTTATTAAAATAGCATGACGTATATCCTAAATAAGATACCTATTATATTTCATACTATCACGTCTGCCTTATGCCATGATATATCTATTCCAAGGCTATTTTAAAGAAGAGGTTTATATATATATACTTTGGGCAACAATAGGCTTATACCTAGATATAGGTCATCTGCATTGATATGTGTTACTTGGGATTGCATGATAGATAGTGTCGCATTACGATACATATGCATATCATATAGTATATTCGTACAGATTATGATAGTACTATATATATGACCTAGGTATAGTCGTGCATTTTGATTTCTACCTTTAGATGTACTTTTATTCACTGAGTTGGCAACTCATCCATGTTGTGCCACAGTTTCTTACAGGTTTTACCGCTTGGATTATCAGCAGTTTAGGCATACATTCCTTTCGGGGATTGATTGGTAAGTGGGTTATTATTGTATCATACTCAATCTTGAGTATTCTTATATTCTTGTATCTAGTGGAAACTCCATCAACTTAGAAATGGTATATTATGGACTTAGAAGCGAGACTTAGAAATTCTGAGGTCGCACTCTTTAGAGTCGACTTCTGATATAAATTATTTGGCTGTTCCGTCTTTTGGACATGAAAGGTAGCTCTCTTTGGGATGCTATTTTATTATGGTAGTTGTATCGGGTTTTTATATAAAATTTTCAAAGGAGGAGCTGTCAGATTTTCAAAACGTCATAGATGCTTTTCAAACATATTTAGTTAAATTTAAATGATATTTAAATTGATTCCATCTGATTACTATTTTAAACTCACCTCCAATATTTTTAAAAGGGTTTAGATTCCGGGTTTCGGCTTACTTGAACTGTGTCGACGTCTTTAGATATCACGTGATTTAAGTGCCGGTCACATGCCACATTTGGGTCGTGACATTAATAAACGTATCTAAGCTTCGTTCGAGTGCAGAGGAGATTTCAGTACCGGCCATTGAGAAATAATTATTATAAGATGTAGAGTTATTGGCCGGATTTTGAAGAGATTGCGATTGAAAGGGGTGCTGACTCAACTGCGGTGGTTGTTGTTACTGTGGAGGAGGCCTTTGATAGTTGCTTAAGAACTGGTTTTGATTTTGAGGTTGGTTTTGGTTCCAAGCAAAATTAGGATGATTCCTCCATCCCTGATTGTATGTGGAAGATTAAGGATCGTTTCTAGGTCGTTGCTGAAAAATAGCATTAATATGTTCTTGACCTTAAAACGGTGGACTCAAAGGACATTCTTTCGTCAAATGTGATAGGTCGGAACAGCAACCACATACGGTTTTGGGGAGCGTAACCTGGTTTAGGAAGGCAGAAGAGAATCTTTTTTTGATAGCGTCGAGTTTCTTTTGTATCGCGGCCATTTCAGCTTTCACTGCGATGGAAACATCGAGCTGATGGATACCTACCCTCGATGATGTTTGTCTAACACTTTCCCATTGTAAAGTTTGTTCAGCGAGATTTTCCAGAAATTGCCAGACTTCACCATTGTCTTTGGACATGAAATGGTATTGACAAATGGTTTCAAGCATCTGTTTTGTCGCTAGATTAATACCCTCATATATAATGCGACAAAGGTCCCATCTATTAATTCTATAATGAGGGCATTGGACTAGCAGATCTTTAAATCGTTCAAAGTATTTCCAAAATGGTTCATTGGGAAGCTGGGTAAACTGGTTAATCTCGCTTCGAACACGGGAGTTCTTATGATTGGGATAAAAATTCTTAAGGAATGCTATAACGAATTTATATCAATTGGAAATAGAGTGTGCGGCAATATTATAAAGCCATTTTTCTGCTAGATCACACAAGGTAAAAGGGAGAAGACGTAGTCTCATAGCATCCATAGAAAGTTGTGAAGTGTCCATCATTGCGCATACGTTTTTGAATTTGGTGATAAAAACGTATGAGTCTCTAGATTCAAGACCGTGAAATTTAGGCAAAAAGTTGATGAAGTGGGGTTTAATTTCAAAATTATCTCCATTGGCTGGTAGAAGGGATAGGCAAGTAGGGAGGGGACCGCGTATCGGGTAACATCTCTCTTGGAGAGAGATGCGCGGTGGATTCTGCGCACCTGCGGGTGGTGACAGAGTGGTGTTATTAAAATATGATGGAGAACTGTCCATCTCGGTCGATGTGGTGGGTGGAAGGGGAAAAAATGAAGAAGTATCAACTTCGGAGTCGATAGCAGAAACGCGGACAAGACGGGCACTAGAATCCCGTGTCCAGCCGAGTATGCACTAAGCGGGTTTAACGAAAGTGGCAGCGTATGTGAGAACTATTTAAAATGGTTTGTTTTGAAAAATGTCGTACGTGAGACAAATCACACAAAAAATATACAATCAACCCTAGAACGAAGGTCACCTAGGTCAAGTCACTAAACCGCTCCAAGACTTCCAAATGACAAGCCGCAGGATCAATTCTCTACCACCTCTTTATCACTCTTGTGGTCAGCTAAGTTTCAGAAAAGTGGGAAGTATCCGCTATACGAATCACCGAAAATAGCGGGCTTAATTAAGTAACCACTTTCCTAGACACACTTCCCAAGACACCACAAAAGAAATATAGATAAGCGATAGATTACCCATGACCCTCCTCTATCCTAATTGAGTGCGACGGTCTTTAGAGACTTGGTCTAGATATTTTTTAATTAATGTAGGGTGATGCGGATGCTCGTTTTGTGATTTTTGGTGCCTAGGAAGGGTGATGAAATCCCCACCTAATCTGAATTTTGATCTTTCCCCTTAAAATCCGTTTAAAAATATAAAATAACAAACTAACTACAAAACACGCAATTTTTTGAGCGACGATATTTTGCAAAGAATCCTGCAGAAAATCAAATTATTAGATTTCTAGAGGAGAGAGAAAGATGTGAGGAAGATACCAGAGAAGTTTGGCACTCTAACTCTCCTACTCCGTCGTGGTTCCACCGCCAATACCGCACTAATGCTGCGGTTCCACCACAGAAAGGAGGGTTCTGTTGACAATTTTTCCACTGTGGCCTCCTTTGCTCCTATGGTCCTCTTTGAGGGTCTCTGAATCTCGATTTTCTCGTTCAAGTGACTCCATATTCTCTCGCAATCGCACACTAATCGTTAAATACACAATTTGCTATTTTATTTTATTTTTATGATATGGATCGAATAAGAATTCAGCACGATTAGCAAGAAAAAAAATTACGCACGTATCCCCGGCAACGGCGCTATTTGATTTATGTGTGAAAAGCGTTTTAGTAAAGTAGTAACTGCAATCAATAACGGTGTCGCGTGTAGCTAGCTGAGATGAGTGCGGGTCGTCAGTAGGGATTCGTGAAACTTTTAATTTTACTTTAGACAAGTTGATTAGAATAAAAGAAAAAAAGAGAATAGATTCTAGATCTATGATAAATACGGATGTAGAATTTATAGTTTTAAGATCTAGTTTAAATATGGATATAGATTTTATAAGGAAAAGGCTTATAGGGTCTGTTAGGATTTATTAGTCATGGATGACTAATAAAGATGACTCCTTTTATCTTTTGATAGATTTAAAACTAGATTGATAGTGGTGAATGAGGATTGGGGTTCTTAGAAGAAACTACGATTTCCCCACTATTGACCCTTGTCCCTTCATTGATCTTTATTCATGTCTAGCTCTTAACAAAACAATTGTCAATCTGATCTCAAATCAAGGTCAAGACTATCAATAAATTGATAGCGTGCCCGATTAGGATATTAACGATTCTTTTGCTAGAATTTATAAACTTCATAAGACGTAAAAGAAGTTAAAATATTTTCTCATCCATTGTTCTACCCTAATTCTACAAACCCTATCAAGCAGAGAATTACTCGTGCATAATGGAGATAGAAGAAGAACGGATAGAGATCATAATGTAAATACAGAATTTAAATGCGATAAGAATAAAACAACTACATTTATTAATCAACTTAATCAATTACACATTTTGTTCTTTTAGAAAGTGGAATACAAAACTTTAGTTTGCTTCTCGATCTATGTTGAAAGAGGTAAATGAACAGCTGATTAATCAACTTGGATGCGTGAGTCCACATAGACTTCATGATCTCTTCGGTTTGATGCCTTTCCAAGTGAAACTCTCGGTCTTATTTATAGTCACAGAAGATACAAACCCTAGATATCACATGTGAGGGTTTGTTGAGACGAACCTACCCATAAAATCCCAAACTCTAACTCCACAGAAGCGCCGTGGATCCACCGCATTTAGGGTATATTTGTCGCGCAACCGCGGCTGTTTGGTGGGATCAGGTGATGAAAATTCTTCTGTAGCCTTATAATGGCACATGGAGATTGTTGTGATATCTGGAATCTACATTTCTTCTCTGAGTCTCTGCCCGTATTGATTTTATGACTTAATTAAACTTCATCGACAGATTTTTGATTCCTGACATCTCGATATCCCGATCTCCTGACCTGAGATAAATCTACACAATATCTCCAAGAATAATATTAGTAATATTTGTTAGATTAGAGATATTATTCTAACCATTTTGTATGATATTATATCTTTTAAGAATCTTGATTAGAATATTTGATATGATATGCATATTTTAATTACCAAAAGATTATATAAATATTATATGCATATATTTTCCTTCATAATTTTAATTATAATATATAAACATATGACAATAGATATTTTACAGATAAACTCTCATATGTTTCATATTTATAATAAACACCCTTAAATATTTATCAAAAGTAAGGAAAATGTTATATCAAAAGTGCGATATTTTCGACTGAACAATCGATCATCTCATACATCGCTTGGTAGTAAAACACCGGAGCAAGTATGGTCTGGAAAGCACGCCGATTATTCTACACTTAAAGTGTTTGGTTGTCTCGCATATGCGTATTTCCGTGAAGGCAAGTTAGATCCTCGAGCGAAGAAATGCATTTTTCTTGGATATGCTACCGAGGTCAAAAGTTATAGGTTGTGGTGTCCAGATCGTAAGTCTCCAAAGTTTATGATTAGAAGAGATGTCACTTTTGACGAGTCTACTATATTGAAGCCGAAGAATACGGAATCTCCAACTCAAGACTATACAAGGAAGGATGAGCCAAGCGTTGAATTTGAGGTCGGTGAAAGATCGGGTTTGTAGGAGATCTCTCCTTCACTATCGTCTGATGAAGAACAGTCCCAAGATGAGCAGTATCGACTCACTTGAGACCGACAATGAAGGAACATTAGACCGCCATAGAGATATGGCTATGATGATCTAATGACATATGCGCAGTCCGTTGCAGAGATAATTGGTAGTAGCGAGCCTACGAGTTATTAAAAAGTTATCTCTTCCGATGAGTCAGCTCGCTGGCTAATCACTATGAATGAAGAGATTGAGTCTCTTCTAAAGAACTAAACATGGAAGATCGCCAAGCTCTAAAGAGGAAAGAATGTAGTTTGCTGCAAGTGGGTTTTTAAAAGGAAGGAAAGAGATCAAGGGGTTGCAGATACTCGATAGAAGACACGGTTGGTAGTTAAAAGCTATTCGCAGGTTAAAAGAGTGAGCTTCAATGAAGTATTTTCTCCGGTTGTAAAACATACCTCTATTCGTGTCTTGCTCAGTTTGGTAGCTATGCAGGATTTGGAGCTCGAGCAGCTCGATTTTAAGACCGCTTTCCTGCATGGTGATTTGGTAGAAACGATCTACATGCAACAATCCAAAGGTTTTGAAATTGAAAGAAAGGAAAACAACGTTTGTTTGTTAGAGAAGTTTCTTTCTAGTCTGAAGCACTCGCATAGACGTTGGTACAAAGAAATTTGTTTCCTTCATGAAGGATATTCGGTTTATGAGAAGTAAGCGCGACAATTGCGTTTATTGCAAGAAACTCACCGATGGTTCTTTCATATACTTGTTTTTTTATGTTGATGATATGCTGATAGCAGCAAGGTATATGGTTGGTATTCAGAAGCTTAAGGAACATTTGAAAGGCAAGTTCGAGACTAAAGATTTGGGAGCGGTTAAGAAAGTTCTCGATATGGAAATTAAGCGCGATCGCAAGGGTGATAAACTTTACTTGTCTTAACAGTGATACATTAAGAAAGTTTTGGAGTATTTTGGCATGGCAGACGCTAAATCAGTAAATACCCTTTTAGCAGCTCATTTCAAACTTTTAACTCGTTTATCATCACAAACACAGAAAGAAATTAAGTATATGTCACATGCTCTTTATTCGAGTACGGTGGGTATCATTATGTATGCTATGGTTTATACCCGATCCAAAATTTCACATGCAGTTAGTGTTGTTATTCGCTATAAGACATCTCCTGGTAAAGGCCATTAGCAAGCAGTGAAATGGATTTTACGTTACCTACGAGGTACATCTGATGTGGGGTTAGAGATTATAAGGAACGGTGACAGTTTGGTTGGTTTCAGCTATTCTGATAATGCAGGTGACCTCGACAGGCGAAAGTCGATCACCGGCTATGTATTCTCTATAGGAGAATGTGACATTAGTTGGCGTGCTTCATTACAGCCTACGGTAGCGTTATATATGAAAAAGGCCGAGTATATGGCCGTTGTTGAGGCTGTTAAGGAAGTAATCTGGTTGAAGAGATTATTTTTGGAATTTGGTATCCAAAAAGATATCATAATAGTCTATTTTAATAGCCAAAGAGTGATTCATTTGACAAAGGACCAGATGCATCATGACAGAATGAATCATATCGACATTCGGTATTGGTTTGCTCAGGATGGCATTGAAGAGGAAGAGATAATTGTAAAGAAAGTTGGCACAACGGATAATCAGACCGACATGTTGATTAAGTCTCTTTTGTCTGTTAAGTTTAAGCATTGCTTGAACTTAATTGGAATGCGTCGCATTCATTGAGCCCTTTACGAGTTTTGTGGAGAAGGTGGAGGTACTATTAATATTATGGAGGAGTTTTGTGGTGAATGCGAGGTAAGGTGAAGATTTGTTAGGTTTTCCTCGTATTTTCTATCCATACAAGTTTCCCAGTCGAATTCGGAATTTCACTGAGTTTTTTCCCAGTATCAGATTCGCTTCCAGCAAGGGGACAGAAGTTTGAAGCTTATGCTTCAGACGTCTGTCAACGCTCTGTATTTTGGGCATATTTTTGGGCAGACTCTTGCAAGTCTTTTTCAGACGTCTGGCCCCGCTCTGCATTTTGGACAGACGTCTGCCAAGTCTTCTTCATACGTATGCGCGCATCTTGGGCTGGATATTTGGAAATTCTATTTCTACTCTGATTTGCCCATTATATATGTATGCGTGCGCGCGCGCGCACACACTGTAGTTTGTAACCCTAATTGGGTTAACCCTTTAGAAATCAGAATTAAGAGAGAGGATGTTGGGGTTCTTTATTAGGGATTTTGTGAGTTGATCCACCGTTGTAATCCTCCATATTTGTTCACTTAGTAAAGGTTCTCTTTCGTCCGTGGTTTTTTTCCGTAAGAGTTCTCCACGTAAATCTTGTGTCTTTTGATTAGTGTTTTATTGCTATTGGTTTTGATTATTTGTTTCTTCTCTTTATCGTTTGTTTATTACTTCGTGATCGTATTTGCCGCAACATTATCTTTGTTGCAATCGAAGAGTGCTCTTATCTTTGTTGCAAAGGAATAGATGAATCCATCCCAAACTACTAATTAAATCGCTACTACAATAAGAGGTTACCCCTATGGATATAGTTATCCGTAGGGGCAATAAAAGTTTGCCTTTACAGATTAATCCGTAGGTTCCCATGGTTGTCTCTACGGTGCCATATGAATTAATTTAAAAATATTAAAATGTAATTTGTTATTTGGCCCTACGGAGCCGCAAAAGAAGGACCTACAGGTTAATCTGTATGGGCATGTATATGAGTTATTAATAAAAAAAATAAAGCACAGAAAAGTCCTCGATCCCAAAAAAAATACTCTCTCTCATCACTCGATCTCCCGTGCGCGCCTTTCGTCGTCACCGCCCTTCCACGCGCGGCTCGTCGTCCCCGACATCACCGTCGACTTCCTCGTCGTCGACCGTCTCCGGTGTCCTCCATCGCCAGCCAAGCTACAGGTTAGTAAATTTCACAGTTTTACTTCTAATTATGCTTTTATTTCTGTTTTTGGTGATTATTGGGTTGCAACTTGGGTTAGGGTTGGGGTTTAGGGTTCGGTTAGGGGGAGGGTTAGGGTTCAGTTGAGGATAGGGTTCAGTTGAGGGTTCAGTTGAAGGTAGGGTTGGTTAGGGTTCAGTTGAGGGTAGGGGTAGGGTTAGGGTTAGGGTTCGGTTCAGTTAGGGTTAGGGTTAGGGTTAATTAGTTGGGGTTAGTGTTAGGGTTAGGGTAAGACTTGGGCTAGGATTAGGGTTAGGGTTCAGTGTATGGTTAGGGTTAAGGTTAGGGTTTAGGGTTAGGGTTTGGTTCAGGTTTAGATTTAGAAGCTAGGGTTAATTTGGGTTAATTAGAGGCTAGGGTTAATTTGGGTTAATTATTGATAATTTGAAAGGATTAGGGTGTTGATTAGGGTTAATTAGCTTAATTTGGGTAAATTGGGTTAAGTTTGGGTCGATTAGGGTTAATTAGATTAATTTAGGTAAATTGGATTAAGTTTGGGTTGATTAGGATTAATTAGGTTAATTTGGGTAAATTGGGTTAAGTTTGGGTTAATTAGGGATAATTTGTGTTAGGGTGACGATTATGGTTAATTGTGGTTAATTAGGTTAATTTGGGTTATTTAGGGTTAGGGTTTAGGGTGCATTAGATCATTCAATAGGATCTCGATGATAACGTAAACGTACAACTTCACCGTAAACGCGAGAAAAATTTACCCTAAACTAAAATCTTCGAACCCTTAATAACGAAACGTAAACGTAAAACCTATTCAAGTTAAATATTTAAGTTAAAACCAATATATGATACTCGATGATTATATGAAACTTTCATATTCTCATCGATACTGATATATGAAAATCAAAGCGCGACTTAGTCCCCGTCTATCGGTTAACATACGTTCGATATTCGTCGTGACATAAAACTATACGAAGATTGTTAAATATCGGACGGTATAGTTCGGTACTAACAATGTCGTATAGTCTATATGACGAGAAGATTCAATCGTATGATAACCGATAGATTTGTCCAGTGTGGACAAGTTAGGAATGTATAAAGCAAACGCCTGTATTCACTTGTGTTTTCATCCGTTTTGAGTTATTTCGTCGGTACTTTTCTGCTGGTTCTCCATGTACAAAGATAGATTAGATGTTCATTTCAACGTTGTTTCACAGTTCTGAAATGATTATCTATTATATTACAGAGCGGGAAGGTACTGCCGAAATTTATTCGAAACAGTTGAAAACACAAGCGTAAGTACATAGTCTCCTACGCATTAAATAAATATTTTGTCCCTACGGAATACACCGTAGGTGCATAGTCCCCTACGCATTAAACCGTAGGGACAATTTTTACTCCGTAGGGACATATTCAGGACGAAAACTTGCACCTGCGGCGATTGCACCTTCGGAGAATTTTCTAGTCCCTACGAATATATCCGTAGGGGCAGTGCTTTGCCTCTACGGATAAAGCCGTAGGGGCAACCCCTTATTGTAGTAGTGAATCAACTTTGTATCTCTTGTATATATTTTTTCCAATTCATCACATTCTTGAATTTTAAATGAAAAGAAAATAAAAATAAAAATAAAAAATGAGATCCTCCAATTTGAAGTTTGACACCAGAAGATCGAATCCAAGTCAGCTGACAAAAATGATATTTGGGACTCAAAGTTGCTACCATCAAATCGTCACCACAACCAAGAGATTTCAAGTGCTTAATTAGTAGATATATGCACTTTGAATGCAATGATGTGGCCTCACTCACACTATGAACACAAAGGGAAAGGGAAAGGCAAAGCAGAGATTCGATTCTTATACTTCACTTGTGCGTGATTCACCCTCAACTTGATTCATGACATCACCCCCTGATTCATGCTTTTCTTCGGACCTTTGTTTCTTAATTAGATAGATACTCTAGTTAATGAAAGCAAAAGCAACAACCAACTTCATTGCAAAAAGAAAAAAAAAAAAAATTAAAGCCTCTTAATTCCCAATGCATTATTTGATGTTAGCTTTAAATATTAGGCCTAAGGCAATGCGTCACCTCTTTCTTGGGTTGGTATTGCTAGCCTTTAAGAGATTTTTATTTATGTATGTACCATTTAATTTATTTTTGAGATGCAAGGTTGGATGCGTACCGAACTCACCCTTCTTGATATAGTAGAAGTTTTGATCAAAAGTTTTATTATAATTCTCATGTCCTACCATTTGTAAGTGTCTAGCCTTTGACAATTTCAATGTGTTTTAACTCCGATCATACTGGTGCCTGAAAATCTGTATCGCTTCCTTATATTTTGCGTCCAGTACTTTCATCTTTATCATTCATGTGCATTACTAGTACAAATTGTGTTAAGCGACAACCACTATAATGGATGAATGAGATAAACAGAAATAAACAAACACAAACCATATAAAGCAATCAATACAAAGACACGGATTTATGTGGAAAACCTAAATCAGGTAAAAACCACGGATAGCAGCAGAGATCGTTTCATTAATTTTAGATGGAGATAAATAGAAAAATTACAAAATTTTCAAATGACTGCTCTTTAACCTCCTTAAAACCTTGCATAACACTTGGGATTAATGAATTGAGTCTGCTTGAGAATCAAACAGAGTTAGAGTTCAAGACATCCTAAAAAATATCCATCCTGGATTGAATCTCATCAAATGTGAAACGAATTGCAAGCACTGCTGCCAATTTCCTCTTGGAGCTATCTCCATCCATCAACATCAGAAAGTTCAAACTATGTCTGAACTTGTGAGTAGAAACCGACTTAGTAAATATATCTGTTGGGAGGTCATTTGTATCAATCTTCTTTACCTTGACCATTTTTCCGGAATGGATGAAGTATAACTGTCGAGACTTGATCCTTACTCACAGAATAAAGTGCCACACGGAACAAAATGTCAAGCCAAAGGACGGGGGCCATCTCCTGAATCCGTGGGGCCACCTCTTGAGTCCGTGGGACTCATTGTAGAAAAATGGGGAATATTCAGAATACATTCTGAAAGAGAGCCGATCTGTACCATAAATGGAATGCTGCCACTCTTCAATGCAGATGCAACTTTTAAGTGAACCGGCACTATAAGAGCTTGAGAACTCTGTAGTTAAGCGTGCTAGGGCCCCGAAAATTCTAGGATGGGTGACCTCCTAAGAAGTGGCCCCTGGTCGGGTCCGGTTCGCACTGAAAGACAAAACCGTGCGGCTTTGCTTAGAGCGGATAATACTGTCTGTGTTGGGAGTGGGGGTGACAAAATGGTATCAGAGTTGGTCTCTCAATAGTAGGTCTGTGGTTCGTCCAAAATGCGAGGGAATACATTCTGAAAGAGGGCAGATCTGTAGTATAAAAGAAATGATACTACTCTTAAATGCAGAGACCTCTTTTAAGAGAAAATCTGGGATGTGTGACCTCCTGGGAAGTGGCCCTTAATCGGGTCTGGTTCCCTCCGAAGAACAAAACCGTGAATCTTTAGGCAGAGCGGACAATACCGTCTGTATTGGGGGTGGGGCGTGACAATACCTCATGTCAATATGCTTCGTTCTGTAATGATGCATTTGATCTTTTGCTAAATATTTAGCATTCAAGCTGTCACAGAATAACACAACTTGATTCTTATGTAAGCCAAGATCACCAACTAAACTCTTTAGCTAGATGCGTTCCTCTGCTTCCGCCACTGCCATATACATTGCCTTTGTAGTAGACAAAACAACCGACGGATGTAAATTAGCCTTCCAATTGACGACATAACCAACTAAAGTGAAGACAAAATCAGACAGATATTTACTTCCATAAAGATTTGCTGCATAATCATAATCTGAATAGCCTGTCACTTCCAACATGTCACCTCATCCATATACAATACCAACATCTATTATTCCTTTAAGATATCAGAATATATGTTTCACTGCTTCACAATGCTCCTTTCCAGGCGAAACTATGTACCTGCTAACGAAGCTAACATCGTGTGTAATGTTTGATCTACCACACACCATTAAACTTCACATAACATTAACATATGAGACTCGGAACATATACTTTGCCTTTTTTTCTGACTTTAATGTGAAATTTTCGAAAGACGAAAATTTCCAGCCAATGGAGTGCTCATAAGTTTCGTATCGAAAATGTTGAACCTTTTCAGTATCTTCTGAATGTTTCTCTCTTACGATAAAAAAAAGCTTCTGTTGTCCTATAGATCTCTACACCCAAAATCTTTCGAGCTACTCTAAAATCCTTCAAATCGAATTCACCACTCAGAAGCACCTTCAACTTCTGAACCTCCGATTTATCCCGAGCCGCAATGAGTATGTCGTTTACATATATGAGTAAGTAAGTATATAAATGAGCTATTCTTGACTCTTCTATAATAAATGCAACTATCATATTAACTCCTATTGTAGACATGCTCTACTATGAATATGTTAAACCTTTTATACCAGGGGTGTTGCTTTAACCCATATAAAGATTTCTATAGTCTGCAAACATGATCTTTCCTGTCCTCAACAGAGAATCTTTTGTTGGACTCACACCATTTCGGAAAAGTCTGAACGGTTGATGAACTGAGGCGGCTTAGGAATCAAATAGAGTTATGATTCAAGACATCCCAACAGCCACAATATCTACAAAATAGTAAAGATGCTAATAGTTAAGCACCCCACACTCGTAACTGATGTACACATGATGCTTCCACTAAATCAGGGAGCATAACAATTAATGGCTCATAATACCCATGAATGCATACAGGATTAGAGGACACTTGTTTGAGAATAAAACTTGGAATTAGCCTTTATACATGTTTGATTTGTAGAAGGCAGGACATACGATGAAGAGCAAAGTGAGCAGCCTCTTTAATCCAAAGGAATCTGATTCCTCGTTCTTTCAAAGGATTTTGCATATAATCTTGTGATTTGATAACTTTTCATTGCCTATGGGAGTATGGGGGTGATTAAGGTTCCTTTCATCAATATTGTCAACTCATGATAAAATTAATGCCAGAGCCAAACTAATGAAGTTTGATAATTTTCCATGGAATCATGGTGATGCCCATCAAGGAATTTAATAAGTGCCCTTGCCCAACTGGTTTCTTTTTTTTTTTTTTTTTTTTTATTAGGGTAAATTGTCAAAAAGCCTCGTCCGCTTGATAGTTGTCTGAAAACCCCTGTAATTTTCGAAATTGTTAGGAAGAGCCTACTGTTCAAAATCTTTGTGAAAAAACCCCTAGGCTATATTTATTTTATTTAGGCCTTGTATTCTTTCAACTGCTTAGATATTACAGGCAACTGCAATGCTTGGATATTACACGCAACTGCTTAGATTTTACAGGCAACCGATGTACATGGGGTTTTGATTGGGCTCATGGTCTTTTGCATAAGTTTGAAGCGGGCTAATGGCTTTTTGACAATTTACCCTTTTTACTGTTCTTCTTTCTTTTTTGTATTTTTCCTGCTTTTACTGTACAATTAATTATTTAGGGGGTGTTAGTGGAGAAGAATTTATAAAACCGGAATTCTAACAAATTCCATATCATTTGGACAGAATTCTCAAGAATTTCATAATGAAAATGCTTAACATTCTTAAATGTAATTCAACTTATTCATGTAAAATTTCATGACACGTGACAAATGTACATGCCATTTAAAGTTCATGTAAGAAGACAGTATAAATTACCTCATACCAAAAATGGACTTGTTAGCCTCAAATGATACTACCTACCGCCATCAAAAGTAATTTTATAAAATAAATAGATGCTCCAACCACATCTTTATAATAAGTCAAACACAAAACATCATCTAATAATCTTCCTTACGATACTAATATCACACAATTTAATTTACTCTCCCCTGGTTACATGAAAAGTATCTATCCACATATCTCTGCAATTTTATTTTTCCAATCCACTGCAGCTGTTTATTGAATAGTTTATGTTTGTAAATTATCATGTGAATCTGAATCTTCACCATCATCTAGAGTAACATTTTGTGGTGCCTTGACCTCTAATGTCTTGATCTCTACTATATTCATTTCACATAATCTCTAGCGCTCTTTGTTCGTGTCATAGATGGTTCTCTATCCATTCCTACAAATATTAATTTGACGGATTTATATAAAGACCTATAAGCTTAATCCAAAAAAAATTCATATAAACAAGAATTGAATATAAAGGGATTTGAAAGAACATGCAAATCATTGAAAATATTGTTAGGGTTTCCCGGCGCTCGTGGCTAATGCGCAGCGGAAGCGAAAAACGCGAACAAAAATTTCTAGCAAGCTCGAGAAAACCACAATCTAGAATCCGTTCCAAACATCAAACTAAAAAACAACATACAAGATTATAAAAACTACAATATTTATCGCATGTCTACCTAATCGTGGAAGACCCTTCCAAGTTTTTCGTAGGCCGTCGGGAACATGCTTGAGAGACAACCATCCTTACCGAAAATGATCTACCCAAGAAAAATCGATCCAAGTTCCAGCTTCACCTAGTGAAGCAACCGGCACTCTAAGCTTGCCAGAAATGGAGTGGGGATGTATGAATTTTTTCCACTTTCATTTTCTATCTTTTTTCACAACTCAATAGAGAAAAACCTCAAGATAGAAGGAGGAGAAAGAGGAGAGAGTGTGTGTATGTGTGAATCAAGGAGAAACCATAAGAAAAATAAGTGACAAACAATTTTGCAATAAATAATTGAAGCTCATCCCTCACTACATCCCTTACTTGCGCACCTTTACACATCACCCCCTCCACCTCATTTTGATTTTCCTAAAATGAAAATCAACAAATAAGGTGTGCTCCTTCTAGAAGTATTCACGTATAAATACGGAATACTTTCCCTGTATATGTATCTTCTATCTATACGCTTATCTGTATAAAAATATGGATAGCCAAGAGAAAAAAAATGAATAGTGGACATAATGCTAGAATATATATATATATATATATATTATTTAATCAATACTTGATTTAATAAGCTGGCTTAATACTAAGCCAGCTAGTATTATCAACCGTCCGATTAAAGTCCGTGTAGCCAGTACACGTATTTAATCGGACCCCTGTACGTATCAATATATAGCCTCTACATCATATCGCCTGAACCGGAAAAACCCTCTGTGTGAGACTCTAAAAACTCGAAAATGTGATGGCAGTGAGTTACTGGATAAATTTATAACCACAAGCACGTCAGCGGCACTAGCTGTACGTAATGGCTACCCAGGTATGTACCGAAAGGGAAGTAGACAATCAATTCTGTCTGTATCCTACTGAGCCTGAATGTGAGAATCTCCGTATAGTCCGGTCTTTTCGTCTAAGAGTATCGCATACCTGGTCTAGGAGGTTATAAACGTCAGATTCCTAATAACCCGATAAGTCGTGCCGATGTGGGTCAAGACCATTCGAGAAACTACTGATCTCACTATCAGTAAATCTCAACTGCCCTTACCAGGGTCTTATGGTGTTGGTCAACTGAACACAGCAAGACATCGACTCCTAATACTGGGATAGACGAATCCCTGACGATCGCTTGCTGCCTCCATGTGGCTCGGGACTGCACTTAACTAAAACATGTTTGCATGACTTCTTTGAGCCGTGGTAGGGTAGTAATCTAAGTACACTGGGAACTCACACGAGACAAAAGACGATCTCAGGTCAAAAGATTAACATGTATTCATGTCACCAGAGAACTGCTATCTGACGATAGGTATAATACGATCTAGAAGTTCTCGGCGAGTCCGTTCGGTGTACTGACTTCCAGTGAGCACATGTATACGATATTAAGTACCAAAACACCAATGGCTTGTGAGACCAGCCACCACCCCTTGTCAGGGTCTAAAAACGTATAGACTAGTCTACTCCGGAAAATCGATACTCATCTCGATACTCACTCGTCTAGGGACATTTAAGGATGTGCATATGAACAACCCAGCTCCCACGTATATGATCGCCATCATAATGCTGGTAGTCAAGCAAGAATCTTATGAGTTTTATGTATTACCGACGCATAATAACCAGTAAAACATATACACATCAATGATAAAGACAAACTAAATATCATGCTATCATCTCGAGCAAGATTGTTCTACCTGTATAGGTCCTCCTTCAATTATCATAATCGCCGACCTGCAATTACAATAATTACCTTGAGGGAACTATAGCCAATAATCTCTCACTTGCACTTAAGCTAATTATTGCGGTATCGCATACCCACAGCTCGTGTGCTACCGAATACCCAACTTCTCTAATAATTAGTTTTGCAAACCGTGTTTGAGATACATCCGTGTTCGTGAAATAACATTAGTGAGTGGATCCACTACAATATTCCAACTTCATCTCTCTATATCTCAAATTCGTGAAGATCAATAATCTCTCGAACTGAGCGATACCCTGCCTCAAGAATTTGTCTGGATACTTGATGGGACCAAGTTCATAAATGAACAACTTTATCCAATAAACTTCTTGGGCTGTATCCTCCGTTGAGTCATAACCAGCATCCTGCGCCATGCTTACCTCAGTATCCTGTTTGTAATCCATTCCAATATACTGCCCCTCAGAAGAGAGTAAACTTATAACTCTGACAGCATCTCTGTCATGCAAGTCATCTGGGAAGCTAAAACCGGTAACCGCCTTCTATAGGAGGCAGCCATTACCATACACTAAGAACATTCTCTTATGTTCTTCACTGCTTCCCTCTGTTCCTCCAGGATTGGATTAATATCTACTTCTACAACAAGTGCAAAAGTAACATCTGGTTTGGTACATAATATCGCATGATTAACCTAATTGCCAAAACAATTATAATACCATTCATGTGAGTCCCTCTTCTCATCATTCTAGAATATTGGTTAGTTGTGCTCACTCTATATCGAAGTTTAGAGGTGGAATGCACAAAAATTAAATTTTTAAGCAAGCACAACCAACTTAACCGAAGTGATCAAATCATAATCCTAAACTAGTAACTACTAGGAGTTTTATCTACTATGAAAGAAGAGATACACCGAATGATCCGTGTCCTTCGGTCTTCTACCCTCTTTCTTAGCTCCTTGAGGTCTCCTTGATCGAGCTTGACCGCCGGTCTTTCGCCGTCGTAGATGATCCACCCGAGAGATGTGGTTCATGGTTCTAGCTCCACATTAAAATTCAGTGGAGCAACTAAAGACTCTAGGATGCTAATCTAGAGTAGTTAAAGATATAGTAGTGTTATTCTAGTGGTTTTCTATCTCACTTCAACCCTTGATTTTCAACTCATGAAAGTGTAGGGTTGAAGAGGAAGGATGAGCTCAAGAAAAGATAGAGAATGAGAATGGTGTAATGAAAATCTCATCTCAAAAACAATAATGCAAGCATGATTTTATTAAATGATTTTTGCAATTATAAAATCCAACCATACTTGAATAATGTAGACAAATGAATTTTCAACTATGCTTCATACGATTCTCTTTGCCACATCACTCCTCCACCTCATTTCAATTTTCTAGAAAAGAAAAACCATGGAAATGAGGTATTCTCCTTCTAGAATGTTTTCCGTATAAATACGGAATACACTCTACCGTATATACATACTTGTATTCATATCAAAATACGAATACCTAAAGAGGTAGAATAATACAAATAACATAATACTAGAATATACAAATCGAAATATGCATATGTAAATTATTAAATCAATACCTGATTTAATAATCCGGTTTAATCCTAAACTGGCTAGTATAATCAACCGTCTGATCGAAAACCTATACATATCGAAATATGTATATGTAAATTATTAAATCAATACCTGATTTAATAATCTGGTTTAGTCCTAAACCGGCTAGTATTATCATTCGATCGGAACTCTGCACGTATCAAAATACGGTCGCTACATCATTTCGCCTAAATCAGGGAAACCCTCTGTGTGGAACTCTAAACACTCGACAGTACGCTGGAAGTGGGTTTAACCACAAGCACGTCAGCGACACTAGATGTACATAACGACTACGTAGGTACCTGTCGAAAAAGAAGGCCGACGAGCAAGCTCATCCGAACCCTTACTGAGCCTATCCATGACAATCTCCATACAGTTCGGTCTCTTCGTCTAAGAGTATCGCATACCGGGTCTACGGGTGGTAAACGTCAGACCCTTAATAACCTGATAAGTCATATCGATTTGGCTCAGGACCGATCCGAAAAACTACTGATCTAATCATCAATAAATCTCAACTGTCTTGACCAAGGTCTTATGATTCTGGCCAACCGGACATAGTACAATATCGACTCCTAATACCGGGAGAGACGAATCCCTGACAATCACTCACTGTTTCCATATGGTTCGGGACTGTACCCAACCAAAACCTATTTGCATGATTCAGTAGAGCCGTGTTAGTGATATATGCCCTAGAGGCTATTATTATATCATACTGATTGTATATTACTTAATGGGAGCTTGGGATATACATGGATATAATAACAGTCTTGCTCGAAATGGTAATATGCTACCTGGTTTGTTTCTACCTCAATATGTGCATGTGTTTCTTTTAGCATATCGCTTATACATATTGATAGAGCCCTTAGGATCTTTGCTTGATTACCAGCGTTGTGATGACAATCACACTAGTGGGGGGCTGGGTAATCTATAAGCACATCCTATACAGGTCCCTAGTCGTAGGATTATCAAGACGGGGCATCGATACTCCACAGTAGACTAGTGTAGACGCTTCTCATCTCGGCAGGGGAAATGGTCTGTCCCACAGCCATTAGTACGTCATACTGAAGATAGTATGCAAGTGATCATTAGGTTATGAGTATACTGGACAGGACTCGTCGGGAATTGTTTGTGGGTATTATACCTATCGTCGGGTAGCAGTTTCCAGGTGACATGAGTACAGCTTAGTCCGTTGTCTTGACACTGCTACTTTGCCTCAAGTGTGTTCCCACTGTACTTTAATTACTGCCCTACCACGGCTCAAAGGAGTCGTGCAAATAGGTAGTAGTTGGGTGTAGTCCCGAAGCACTTGGAGGCAGTGGCGGTTAGATAGGATTCGTCTCTCTCGGTGCTGGGGGTTGATATCGTGCTGTGTTCGGAAGGCCATTACATAAAGTCCTTGGCCAAGGCAAGCAAGATTTACTGGTAGGTATTCCAGTAGTTTCTCAGGGTGTATTGGGCTATACTCCGACATGACTTATAGCGCTATTAAGGGTCTGACGATTACCGCCCCTAGGCCTGATATGTGATACTCTTAAACGAACAGACCGGACTGTACGGAGATTGTCACATACAGGCTCAGTAGGAGTTCGGATGAGTTAGCTCATCGACCTTCTTATCGACACATATCTGGGTAGCCGTTACGTGCAGCTGGTACCGCTTGCGGCTTGTGGTTAAACCCATGGCCAGCGTAGTGTCGAGTCTTTAGAGTCCCACATAGAGAGTTTCCCTGCACCAGGAAAAAGGTGTAGAGGTCGTATGGTTTTACGATGGGGCTTCGATCACGTACGCGCACTTGTGTGCATATGATTTTCGGGCGAACAATACTAGTGGGCTTTGGTTTAAGCCGGATCCTAGTATTGTATTGATGGATTTATTTTGTCTCTTTGTATTCGTATTCTTCGGAATGCGGATGCGGGTATGTATATACGGATGAGGGGCATTCTCGTAATTTCGCAGGGAAGCTTCTAGAAGTGGAAACCACATTTAGGGTTTTAATTCTTTTTTGGATTAAAAACAAATGAGGTGGAGGAAATGAGGTGTAAACTTGACAAAAGAAATTCATGACTCATCACTAGATATTTGTAGAACCTCATTTGATATTTATTAGAGATATTTTTTATATCTTCAATTATTAGTTTGGTTCAACTATTCATCACAAATGAGCAAAGGTTATTCTTTAGTTGAGTTTCTACACTCTCATCTTCCTCAAGAGTTCTTCTTCTACCTCTAAACCCTAATCTCTCATGTGTTGAGAATCCTAGGGTTCTAAGAGACAAATCATTCCATCTTATCACTCTACACAACCTAGGACATCTAGTTTAGCGAGCTAGATACCGTAGTTATCTCGGATTTGAGGTAGGAGCTCGGACTATAGACTCTCGGGTGGATCGTCTTTGACTCGAGGAGGCCGTCGAGGTTACCCGATCCGTTCCGATCCTTGGAGTTGACGACGAGGTGGAGGACAGTGAGGAAGACCCAAAGGACTTGGCATCGTGAGGTATAACTTCTATCCGAGTAGTTAAACCTCATTGCTTGTTAGCTAGTTAGGGTTTAGCAACGATCCTGGAGTTTAAGTCGGTGTTGCGAGCTTTGAAAAATCGTTTTTTGCATATTCCGCCTCCCCGCGAACACGTGGGGTGCGCGACATCGACTTACATTAGTATCAGAGCTTACTAAACCATAACTAACAGTTTAGACGAAGTGTAAAACTACAAAACCGAAATAACTCCGAAACACGAAACCTAAACTCCAAATTTCTGTCAAATTTTTCCGAGCCTCTAAAATTTTTTTAAACAATTGTAGAGTGCTCTACTTCTTGTGAGATGAACACACACCAAAAACAAGGCTTTTTCACCTGTTTTGTACCTGCCACAAGCTCAAAAAAACCGGTCTCACCTTTTTAGTTGTGGTGAAATTCGTTGAATTTTGGTCTGTGTTCTAGTTGCTTGGATCTAAGGTCTCAGATGTTGTTTGTTTTTGCCAATTTTGGATATACTGTTATCTTTTTACTGTGGTAATACAGAGTGTTTCTAAGTCGTAGTTTTGACGTCGTGTAAAGTTTAAAGTTGTGATATATGTGTTTGGAAACGTCGACTAATTGCTATACGTCGATTAGTCGGGGTTGCACATATCTGTGTTGCTTTGTTGGTTTGTGTATATGAACTTATTGGATCGTCGTGGATGAATATCCGGGGGATGTGAGATGAGGGTTTTTATCTTTCATTCGATGTAATAATTGTAAAGTGATGTAATATTATTTTGCGGGGCACATCCAGGTTGAGATTGTAACCACCATTGTATTATTTCTTATACAGTTTTCTGTTCCTGGGATAGACCCAAGGTGGGGTGCACAAACTACCGGGTACTTTGAAGTGCCGAGTGGCCTACTCATTTTACTGAGGGAGGTTGCTTCGCTTCGAGTATTTGACGGGTAGTTTGCCACACCTGTAGGGGTCTGGGGTGGGGGTTGGCTATTCATCACGACCGTGGAATCCGTCTTTCGTTACAGGCTTAAACATAACGCGGAATTCTTAGTATATCTAATATGTTCATCTGTGATCTGGAATGCTTATTATTACGTCAGACAGATGTTTATTATATATATGCTATATAGTAGACGTTGCTTATGTTTTTCACCCGCGCTAGTTCAGCCCCCGCTCTAGCGTTAGTTAAGTAACCTAACGGTGTTAGACGGGGCCCAATAGTGAATGCGGATAGCATAAGTGGACGTGGTATTTTCTTCTTTCTCTTTGATGATAGGTGTAAATGATGGGCCTGCATTATTAATGCAAAGCAAATAAACCAAAGTTGAATCTTTAGAATAAATTTTAAAACCACTCGGTTATTTTAAAACAAGAGACTTTTAAATGCGGAGCTTAAACCACTCCTTTTAAAAGCTATTAGGTTCCTTCAACTATATCAAGTTCACTACGTTCACGGTTTCGCCAAAACCATTCGTAGCCCTTCATCATTTCAGTTGAATATTCAATAGTATTCAAGGTATGTATTTTGACCTTCGGCAAGGCATAGTGATTGGTAGCTGCTGGATATTCATCTGTAGCATAGATAGATGTGTTAGTTTGGGACAGTCGTACTACTATTTTGGCCTTCATCAAGGGTATGTACGGGTGGGTTCAAATTAACATGGACAATGACGGGTAGAACTTGACATATGACTTATTATATGTTGGCCTTCGTCAAGGTCATAAGAGCATGGGGCAAAAATCCACATCGGGAGTTTCTAAAGAAACTGAAACTTGCTAGTGCTGCATACCATTTGGAGTGTGATAATGTTGGTAGGATTCCATCAGGATTATCACATAATGAGATTTGGATCCCGATCCTACTATGAGTATCCGCTACTCCTCGGGAGATTCTTCACTTAACGATCAATGCTATAAACCAAGTAGGTGTCTAGAACAGTGTTAGCGGGGCTACGCCTCCAGGGAAAAGAGGTTATTTAATTAAAGAACTTCGCGAAAGCGTCGTAAAACCTCCCTCAAAGTACCGACACTAACCTGGCCGAACGGTTAAGCAAGTATTGTACGGTGAGATTAATCCTGACTAATTCTTCTTTTATGGTTTGAGGAAGGATTCAAGAAACAGTGGGAGCCATCCTGTTTAGATAAATTAAAAACCAATCTAAATTTGCAAGAGCATCATGATGAGTGTTTTCTTCTCTCTCTCTCTCCTAATTGCAACGACCAGGTGACCAGATTAGGTTACAGATAGATAATAAAATGACCGAGTTATATTATATTGACTGGCAAAGGTTTGTCCAGATGTCCATTATCTATGACAAGCTGGACCACCTCATTACTACTCAAGCCCCCGCCATCCCAGGTCCAGTTTCCACCGTCGTGGATGTTGATAGCCGTAAGACAAGCGAAAAAGACTGTGCGAATGCCAAGTGCCTCGTGTTGGCCTCAGTTGATGGTGTATACCAGAGGCAGCACTAGAAGATGGACTTAGTTTCTATCTTCCTCCATAACAAAGTTTTATATGAAGAGCAATCTCATATCGCAAGATATAAGACCTCGAAAGAATTGCTTCAAGCGAGGTTGGCTATCGGGTCATCTGTAGGGGACCACGTCCCTATAATGATCAGCTGTATTAAACAGCTCACGGACCTGGAGACCACGTTGGAGAACGAGTCATGTACTGATTTGATTCTACAGTCCCTACCTCCTACTTACGCCCAGGGGAAGAAAGTTATACTTCCAATTGAGGGCACCTTGAAGGAAACCATGGAGACGCCCGCTCTGCTTATTGGGGAATCTTCCTCTTCTGGATCCATGGCAAAGGCCAAGGGTGAGAAGAAGAAGACCTCCACAAAGCCGATAGGCGGTGTCGGTTATATAGAAGGAAAAGGGCAGGGCAAAAGTTTCGGGGTTAACAGTAGGGAAGGAGGGTTGTTCCTATTGTCACGGGAAAGGGCATTGGCAGAAGGGATGCAGGGCTTGGAAAGCCAGAATCCAGGATCCAAAGCACGTTGTGGCTTCGACTTCGGGTGTGTTTGTGATTGAAAACAGTCTGTCAAATAACTCTACTTCTTGGGTACAAGATACTGGATCAGGATCTCTTATCTGTAATTCATTACAGGCTTTGAGAAACCGTAGAGTTTTCAGGGCAGGTGATATGACTCTCAGGGTTACTAACGGAATGAGCGTGGACGTTGTATCCATAGGGTATATCACGTAGAATTGATAAGTGGGCAGATATTGATTCTACGTAACTGTTTGTGTGTATCAAGTCTAGGTTGTTAGCGATATAGTCCACATCCACCTAAATCAAAGTTTGATTGGGTCAGGTACACTAGATAATGGTATATACGTATTAAATCAAGCTCAGGTTTTCAACGTCCAGAACACACTTAAAAGAAAGTCTCCAGAATCAAATAAGAATTTCTTATGGCATTGTAGACTGGTTCACATCAATGAAACACGGTTGTCGAATTTACATAGAGAAGGATATTTGGATCCGTTCGAATATCGGTCTTATGCAACTTGTCAATCTTGTCTCATAAGAAAGATGACAAAGACTCCGTTCACTAGACACGGAGCAAGAGCGAGCGAGCTCTTCGGACTCATACACAGTGACGTGTGTAGTTCAATATCTACAGATGCATGAAGTGGTTATTCCTATTTCGTTACTTTTACGGATGATTTCTCTAGGTAAGGACATGTCTTCTTGATGAAGCATAAATCCAAGGCCTTTGAGAAATTCCGAGAATATAAGAATGAAGTGGAAAAACAAATAGGTAAAACTATCAAGACACTGAGATCCGATCGATATGGTGAATACTTAATTGCCGAGTTTCTGGGTTACCTAAAAGAGAATGGAATTCTCTCTCATCTTACTCCTGTATACACACCACAACACAACGGTGTATCGGAAAGGCGAAACAGAACTCTATTGGATATGGTTCGTTCCATGATGAGTAATGCTGAGTTACCGCGATCCTTCTGAGGTTATGCACTAGAATCAGCTGCATATCTTTTGAATAAGGTTCCTACCAAGACTGTGCTTACCACACCATATCAGATGTGGAGTGAGAAGAAACCCTATTTTCAGTATCTGAAAATATAGGGATGTCCAGCTTTTGTCAAAAAGTGGTATGCGGACAAGTTCGAGGCACGCTTAGTAATGTGTAGGTTTGTGGGATACCAAAGAACTCCAGGGGTATCTACTCTATTACACAGAGGAGCAAAAGGTATTTGTTCCTCGTCAAATCAACTTTTTGAGAAAGGACTAGTGGGAGCGCAATAGAACTGGAAAAAATTCCAGAACCACAAACTATTACTGAAAGTATGTTAGAACCAGAGATTTCAAAAGAACAGGACATCCCTACGCCAATCCGCAGAACTAGTAAGCAGTCTCATCCGCCCGAGAGGTACTACGGTTTTCTCATAGACGGGGATTGAGAGGATTGCATCATTGACAATGATGAGCCAACTAGCTTCCAGCAAGCCATTCAGTGCGGTGACTCGGTAAAATGGATGGATGCAATGTGGATCGAGATGGATTCCATGGACAACAACAAAGTATGCACTTTGAACATTGCTCCAGAAGGGGTAAAACCCGTAAGCCGCAAATGGATATTCAGAAAGAAGATTGGTGTAGGTGGATAGATTGAAACCTAAAAGGCTAGACTTGTTGCAAAAGATTTTCGTCAAAAACCTGGTATGGACTATGATGAAACATTTTCTCCTGTGGCTATGCTCAAATCTATTCGGATCCTTCTTTCTATTGCTGCCTTCGAAGATTATGAGATCCGGCATATGGACGTAAAGACGGATTTTCTAAATGTTAATTTAGAAGAGTGCGTCTATATGGATCAGCCAAAGGGTTTCAATCAGAGTGGAAGCAGCGGGAAAGTGCGCAAGATGCTTAATTCTATTTATGGACTAAAGCAGGCATCGCGAAGTTGGAACATTTGTTTTGATGAGAAGGTCAAAGAATTTGACTTTATCAAAAATCCAGATGAACCATGCATTTATAGTAAGATTATAGGGAGAACTATAGGATTCCTTGTCTAGTGCATGGATGACATTCTCTTGATAGGAAATGATATTTCTATACTACAATCAGTCAAAGGATTCTTGTCACAGAGGTTCTCCATGAAAGACCTGGGTGATGCCAACTACATTCTGGGGATCCAGATATATCGTGATAGATCAAAGAGGATGGTGGGACTTTTAAAGTCAAGGTACATCAACACCATACTAAAAGTATTTAGTATAGAAGATTCTAAGCGCGGTAGTCTACCGGCTTGTCACGGAATCACCCTCTCCAAAGAGATGTCTCCAAAAACTGATTTGGAAAGGGCTCGCATCACATCTATACCCTACTCTTCTACGGTAGGCTCTATAATGTATGCGATGTTGTGTACCAGACTAGATATTGCTTACGCACTAACGTGGTAAGCCGGTATCAGTCAAACCCAGGGGAGAAGCACTGGATAGCAGTAAAGAACGTTCTTAAGTACCTGAGAAGGACTAAGGAGATGTTCTTGGTGTATGGCGGAAAAGACCTCCAAATCGAGGCCTTTGCTGACTCCAGCTTCCAGAGTGATAAGGATGACTCTAAGTCCAGTCGGGTTATGTCTTTACCCGCAATGGAGGGGCGGTCTGTTAGAAGAACTCCAAATAGGACACCGTTACAGACTTGATGATGGAAACGGAGTTGTTCGCTGCATGAGACGCCGCAAAAGAGACATTCTGGATGAGGATGTTCTTAACTGAACTTCAGGAGGTTCTTTCTATTGTTGATCAAATACTTTAGTATTGTGACAACAAACGTCGCTATAGCTTTATGGAAGGAACCCAGGTCCCATCAAAGTACAATGGGAATTTTGAAAATCGTTTTTTGCATATTCCGCCTCCCCGCGAATACGTGGGGTGCGAGACATCGACTTACAAGCCGTGGTAGGATAGTGATCAAAGTACAATGGGAACTCACACGAGACAAATGATGATCTCAGGTCTAAAGACTAACCTGTACTCATGTCATCTGAGAACCGCTATCTTACGATAGGTATAATACCATCTAGAGGTTCTCGGCGAGTCCGTCTAGTGTACTCACCCATAGTAAGCACCTATATACAATCTTAGGTGATCACACCAATGGCTGTGGGACCAACCACCGCTTCTTGTCGGAGTCTAGAAACGTATACGCAAGTCTAATCTGGAACCTTTATGTTAGGAATATGTATGCCCTAGAAGCCATTATTGTATAATATAGTGGATGCTTGGACATATATAGAGAGGACTTTCTTGCTCGACATGATAGTATGCTATCTGGTTGCTTTTTATCTTAACATGTACACTAGTATTATTATATTGTCTCTCTGATACATGTTGATAAGGCCCTTAGGATTTTAGCTTGACTACCAGGACTATAATGTAGATCATACTAGTAGGGCTTATGTAGTCCGCAAGTACATCCTTTAACAGTTCCTAGTCGAGAGAGTATCGAGACAGGGCATCGATATTCCAGAGTAGACTAGTATGTACGTTTCCTGACCCTGTATGGGGCGATGGTTGATCCCACATCCATTGGTGTTTGACATCAAAGATTGTACACAGGTGCTCATTAGACAATGGGTACACCGAACAGGACTCGCCGAGAACTCCTAGTTGGTACTATACCTATCGTCAGATAGCAGTTCTCTGGTGACACTTGTACAGGTTAGTCTGTAGACCCGAGATCGTCATAGAGTCTTGTGTGGTTCCCACTGTGCTTTGATTTCCTCCCTACCACGGCTCAAAGGTATCATGCAAATAGGTGGATTTTGGGTACAGTACCGAGTCACATAGAGGCAATAAGTGATAGGAGGGGTTTCGTCTCTCCCGGTATAGCGAGTTGATGTTGCGATATGCTTTATTGGCTATAACAGCAAGTTCCTGGCCATGGCTGATGAGATTTACTGGTAAGTGTTATCAGTAGTTTCTCGAACGGTTATAGGCCACACATCAGCATAACTTATCAAGTTATTGGGGTCTGACGATTCCACCCCTAAACTTAATATGCGACATATCAGACGAAGAGACCGGACTGTACGTTAAGTGTTGCTTATAGGCTTTGCAGGAGTTTGGACAAGTTTGCTTGTTGATCATTTTTTCACTCAATACCTGGGTAGCCGTTACGTCCAGATAGTACCGCTAACGGCTTGTGGGTGACTGATGTGCTCATTACCTGCTGTTGGCGTATTGACGAGTGTTTAAAGTCCCACACAGAGGTTTCCTAGCTCAAGCAAAACGAAGTAGGGCACATATCGTGATATGTGCGGGAGCTTAATTAAATACGAGTATGTGATACCGTATTCTAATCTCACGATATGTGATATCGGTTAGGTTATATGTGATATAACCAGATTGTTGAATCAAGTGTTGATTTAATGATATGTTATATGTATATATGTTTGATACTGGCTGGTTATATATGATATAACCGGATTATTGAATCAGGTGTTGATTTGATATAATATATTGATAGTTGCCGGTTACATGTGATATGACCAGATTATTGAATCAAGTGTTGATTCGATAATGTAATATACATATAAATGATATTAGTCGATTATATATGATATAACTGGATTATTGAATCAAGTGTTGATTTAATAATTTGATATATATTTTTATATTTGATATTAATATATATTAACTAATATTGTGCTCACTTAAAGAATTTCTTCTCTTTGAAATACATTTAATATATATATGTGATATATATTAAAATATGTATTTATGTATTGTGTCATGGTGGATGATACATAGAACATGGGTGTATAAGACTCACACCAAAACTAAAGATAATTTGGGTAAATATTTATTTAGAGTTAATTCAAAAATGAGGTAGAAATGAGTATGGCTTAAGATACTTGTAGAAGCCATGACTCATTCCACTAATTTTGTTTTTACTCTAGATTTTTTATCACATATCCATTATATTTAGCCCATTGTTAACTCTCATTCCATCACTTTGAGATATTTTCTCACCCTAGTTCTGCTTCTTCTCTCAAGAGCTCTTTAGGTTTTCTTGAGTTGAAGAAAGAAAAAGAAAAATAGATTTCTAAAGTTAGCAAAATTCCTACTTCATCAACCTAATCTCATTTAGCCCATAAGATTAGGTTGTTTGCTTCACTAATTCTTTGATTAGTGAAGAGCTAGCTTGAGTTAGAGTAACTTCAAAGTGGATCATCTTCGGCCTCGAAGACGACGAAGCAAGTCCGTTCCTTTCACCAAATGGAGCCTAAGAAGAGTTCTAAGGATCACTACATGAAACTAAGAGACTACTACTTGGAGCTTTAGAATTGAAGGACCGGTTTACAAAGGTTGTATTCTCTATTCACTTAGTGTAAAACTTATTTACATGCTTTCAAACCCTAATTCTCTAGTTCGATTCTAGGTTAGTGTAGTTTAGACCTCTAGATTTTTTAAAATTGCATACTTGATGCACGTGGAAACCTAGTAGAGGTGCTAAGACATACTTTCATGGTATCAGAGCCAAGCTAGAGTATTAAGTTTGGTCTAAACGACGTTAAAGTGTTCGATCTGTATTTTCGAAACCCTAAAAACATAGTTTCTATCCAAATTTTCAAAAGTTGAATTTTTCCAGATTAAAAATATTCAGAAAATCATGCAGGGTTTTTTATGGACCCAAGAAAACAGAGAGCCCAACTCGACCAATTGGCCGCACAACCGCGGCATAAACATTGGTTTAGCCGCGGTTCCGCTGCATGCTTGGTGAGTTTGGGACTCCATTTTCTTGTGCTGCTCCGTGGTGTGATTTTGCACTTTCTGGGTGTTTTTTAGTGAGACTCAAGTTGTTGAGATCTCTTTGTTTTGTGGGTGTTTGATATATCGATCGAAATGTTTAACATCGTATAGATATATATGATATGTGATACAATATTTGGAATTCACATTAATTAGTTTTGTGAAAACTAGTTTGTGTTTTGTAAATCTCGCATTTTAGTCTCTTTTGATCGATTTCTACGGAGTTTCAATTCGGATCAAAACTCCATCACAATCTCATATTGTACGCGGATAGTCGCCGGGAAACACTACTAGATAGCCATGCCCCATAACCCTGACCAAGTGACTATATGAGAACCTTGAGGCCAAAAGCATCCAGTCGGGTGCTCGCGGCCATGGTGTTCCGCCTAAGTGCACTTCATTGATGGCACCGGGGGTGCGGCAATTTACTAAAGTTCCCGACGAGCATTCGATCTTTTAATCGGGAATCCTATTGAATTACCAGACCGATATTGAAAAGTGTTTTCAATTCGAGACATAAATGCAAGATTTAAAGTGTTATGCATGAAATCTGAGATATGAGATATTCCGGGTTTATGATGTCTAAGGTTTGATGCGGATTCTAATTATTGTAGTTTTCATTTCTTTTCTGCGACCGTTAGTGTAATATGTGGTGTATCTCCGATCTCGTTCCTATACGTCAACGACATTCAGGATACGCATATTTACTTACGTTGATGACATGTGATATTATGTGTTGTTGTGATATGTTTGTTGGAGATAGTGCCCTCAGAGTCAATTATTGGATCACAGGCACGTGATTACAATGATTGAGGGAGGACCTATGCTGGTAGGACAGTCTTACTCGAGATGATAGTATGCTAACTGGTTTATCTTTATCATCGTGTACTGCTTTAGATGACCTGACAGGTTGCTATTACACGTTGATAGAGCCCCTAGGATTCTTGCTTGACTACTAGCAGTATGAGGGCGATCATATACGTGGGAGATGGGGTCTATAAGCACATCCTTAAAAGGTCCCTAGTCGTGGGAGTTTCGAGACAGGGCATCGATACTCCAGAGTAGACTAGTGTATACAGTCGAGACCCCGACGAGGGGCGGTGGCCGGTCTCACAAGCTACTGGTGTCAGTTGGTTCACCTAAGATGTATACAGGTGCTCATTGGGTTATGAGTACACCGGACAGGACTCGCCGGGAACATGCTAGTTAGTATCAGAGCCTCGCCATTAACCTAGTCTAGCTTTGTCTAATGTGTTTACATTTCCGATCGAACAAAAAAATTCCAAAATCCGCGTTTTGAATAGCATCAGTTTCTGTCGAAATTTTTTTGACTCAAAAAATTTTTCAGGTAGTTGCAGAATACTGTGCAGGGAAGTAGGAGAACTCTGGTAAAATTTTGTTGCATGAACCCATCATACCACCGCGGAACCGCGGCCAAACCCCTGTTTGGGCCGCGGTTCCACCGCCACCTTGTAAGTTCAGTGCATCAATTTTTTACAGAGGCCTCCTGACTTGAAAATAGGGCTTTTGGAACATTCTTTTTGGGCCCAGAATTTCTTTATGTGCTACAGTAATGCTTGGGGCCCACTTAGGAAAATTTGATCGATCGAAAAAACTTTAAACACATTAGTTCACAGTATTTACATTATATCTGCGACCGTGAATGTCACTTGATCGGTAAATCCTGTCTAACTGCTATAGCCCGGTTAGACGGATTTGCGAACGTGACATTCACGTTGATGTTCTGTGATTGTGCTGTGATGTTGCGGATTGGTCGTGGGGGATAGCCTGGATGCAATGCTAGTACAGTTTTTGTTGTATTATGTACATTTGATATTACGGGGCGAGCGTCCGACATGTGGACTGCCGTCACTGCCTGTTTGTATTATTATTTTGGGGCACGACCAGGTTGCGGTCGATGTACCCGTTGTATGTATATTTTACTTTCTATACTAGGATTACCCCGCGGAGGGGTGCACGGATAGGCGGGTTCTAGAGGGCAATGAGCCCGCATCTCATGGCATTGAGACGGAGGGGGCTTCACTCTAGAATTGGCGGGCTATTCGCCGCACTCGTAGGGGGTACAGGTTGACCCAGGAGGGGTGCCCAAGTTACCGGATTCCGTGAAGTGCTGGGTGGTCCATTCACGTTGCTGAAGGGGGCTGCCTCGCTTCAGGTTTTGGCGGGTAACTTGCCGCGCCCGTAGGGGTCTAGGATTTCATTGCACAGGCTATCCAAACGACCAGGGGAACGTCGGGTTTCAGTAGCGGCTCTGTGAAACCCGGGGATCCCAGATATCTGTATTGTTCTGTGATGCTGTACATTTATGTGATTTTGCATTTTATCACGCCTTGAGCGAAATATTATATATTTATATATATACTAGTAGATGTTGTATATGTTTTGCATCCGCGCTAGTCCAGTCCCCGCTCTGTCGTTAGTTAGCTAACCTAACGGGTAATGACGGGACCCAGTGGCGAATGCGGATGGCATATACGTACGCCATTATTTTCGTTCTTTATTGGTGTGACAATTGATGGGACTGCGTTGATTCGGATCAATGCAAGTTAAAAACAAACCTAATCTGATGTTGTTGGAACACTTTTCAAAAAGTTGTTATTGCAAGGGCGTTCTCTTTTGTTTTGCATCGTGGTATTCAGTTGGAATATCCTGCTCCATAGTCGACGAGGCAAGGGCCGAGATCCCTTCACCGGGAGTGACCCCTTAGACAAAAGTTTGCGTCAGGGCAATAACTTCACTATAGCCGATTACTTTTGTTTTGCATCGTGGTATTCAGTTGGAATATCCTGCACCTCATTCTACGGGGAAAGAGCCGAGATCCCTTCACCGGGAGTGACCTCTTTAGCAAAGGTTTTCGTCACTATATTTTTATAAAGCTATCCGTTCCTTCAACGATATCAAGTTCATTACGTTAAAGGTTTTCGCCAGAAACCATTCGTAGCCCTCCGTCGTTTCATATGGGTAGTCAATAGTATTCAAGCTGTGTATGTTGGCCAAAGTCAAGGCACAGTGATTGGTAGCTATTGGGTATTCATATGCAGCATAGATAGATGCGTTGGTTTGGGGCAGTCGTACTACTATTTTGGCCAAAGTCAAGGGTATGTACGGGTGGGCTCAAATTAACCAGGAGAATGACGGGTTGAACTTGACATGTGACTTATGATATGTTGGCCAAAGTCAAGGTCATAAGAGCATGGGGAAAAAATCACATCGGGAGTTTCTAAAGAAACTGAAACTTGCCAGATATACGCATACCTTCTGGAGTGTGATGACGTGAGCGGATTCCGTCACGTTATCATGCGATGATAATTGGATCCCGATTCCTACTGATGAGTTGGTTTACTCCTCGGGTGATCCCAACTAATTCTTCTTTTAGGTTTGGAGGAGAATTTGACGGTACAGTGGGAGGTTTCCAGATTAGATAAATTGGTAACCATTCTGATCTAGGTTAGAGTGCACGCTGAGTGTTTCTTTTCTCTCTCTCTTTGGCAGCGACCATTGACCCGACCCTAGACTATGACTCAGTGACCAAGTTGACCGAACCTTCTTAAACACTGGCTTTTGGATTGTCAGAGTTGCAAACCTCATTGCCACTCCTACTTTTACCCTTTTCTCCAGGACACCCCGTATTACTACGAACGTCCACTTCCATTGGACAAAACCATCGTATGGTTATATACGAACTCGAAGGGATTTATTCGAGGATGGTTTCCGGTTCTGGAGAAAACGGATAGGACTATTCAGTTGTCTTTTCCTTTTACCTTCTCTCAGGTTGCGAGTACTCCTTGGTTTAGGAGATAGTACACCTATTACGCAAATTGGATAGTCTTCTTCCAAACCATAGGCAGGTGCCGACCGGTAGGGAATGAAGAAAACCAATTAGCCTAACGATGGTGTACAGAAGGTATTGAGTTAAGACAAAGAAAGGGATTAGTAAGAGGGCAAAGTAAATTGCGACTGATATTCACGACCAAACCAAGTATTTCTTCGCCAATCCTTAAATCACCTTTGTATTTCTCCAGAACACTCAGAAAACTAGGCAGGTCAACCCTTTTCGCCGTATCACTACGAAGATCCACAGTATATTGGATACTCCATCGTATGGTTATATACGAACTCGAAAGGAACTTGTTCCAGTTCGGGGATGAATTCTGGTTCAGGAGAAATAGGAATAAGATTTATTCGGTTGTCTTTTATCTTCACCTTCTCTCATTGCGAGTGCTCCTAGGATTAGGACAGTACACCCATTATGCTTATTGGATAGTCTTCTTCCAAACCATAGGCTGGTGCCGAACGGTAGGGAAGGAAGAAAACCATTTGGTCTAAAGGGGTGTACAGAAGGTAATGACTAAAAACATATAAAGGGATTTGGAGAGGTGGCAAAGAATTACACAGTTACAGTTGTGAATCTGGATAATGAAAGAGGTATTACTAGGAATACCCGGATACCCCTACGAAACATTTCAATGTTTCAGTTTCACTGTGTACTGTTAAAAGAAGACTGATTTCCCGATTAGATACTTACTCCAGGGTATGTATTTACCAGGTATGATTCTCACATCTGTATGGTTTTACAGATGATGAGTGGGAGTAAGTTATTGGGAATTAGGTGATCATCCTCATTATATCGGAATTCGTTGTAATTGGTGATATTTGAGGAAGTCACCTGGGTTATTTGCCGGACGGCGAATATTTGGTTTTGAATATCCGTTATAATGCACCAATTTCAAATTGATATATCTGTACGTCTATTTTTATAGAGTGAGATATACCTTTTTGAAATTATGTCTATGACATTTACCTATATCAGTGGATGGTTAGGTAAGGAGCATTAAACAACGGTGTAATTCTTCTTAACCATAAGTACAGTTTTCAACCTACGACACACAGGGAGTGAGTTATTAGACTCAAGGGACTTGTACAGAGTATTGTATATTGTCCAGTGTCCATCAGGACAGAGGGGTTGGTCCTCATACTATATTCGGTTTACTTATGACTTCTCTAGTTTTTAGACAGGTGTTTCGTAGAAACGCAAGGTCTGAGTTTTGAGAAGTTATAGGTATATGAATAAAGTAGAGAACCAGGTGTTGCAAGTGTTGGGATTCTTCAAGGTGATCGAAGATGTAGATACTTGTATGTGGTATTCAGTTGATAGTAATGATTAAGAGAACTTGCTTCTCTTTCAGGTTACTCATAATTGGAAGCATTCCTAAGTTGAGTAACGCTGATCGGCCTCCTTCCATTTAGTTGACATGCACTGGAGACAGCTACATGATTTGAATCTGGTTCAATTAAATTAGTGCCTCTGGTCCTATATTAGATATAGAACAGTTCATATCTTAACGATGTTAAGGTACGGGAAGTTGTCCGGCCTATGTTTAAAACCAGACTCTGGATAACTCAAGGCACGTTTCTGTAATGGCTGTTTGTGGGTTGACCCAGGCTATGACGAGGGTTGACTTTCTACCATCTGGAAGATCAATAGTGATATTGTTCTAGACTCACCACAGTTTTAATAAAAATGGATTTTTTCAGAAAACAGTAGTGGGAGTATGGTAGAACTGGAAGTGATTCCAGAACCACAAACGATTACTGAAGATTTGATAGGAACCTAAAAATTCAATCTGGTTTGACATTCCATTGGCCACTCCGCAGATACGGTGGGTAACCTCAGGCACCCGAGAGGTACTCCAGTAGCCTCAAGGACGGTGATAGGGAGGTTCTTGTTTACCCAAACTTGCCATTGCTGTTGTTTCAGACCGTGAGACCCGGCAGGAGGATGAGTATAGCGTCGTTCTAAACTAGTTTTAGAAGTGTACGTCTATATGACTCTGCCAGAGGGTTGTCGTGGTCAGTGTGAGCAGCGGAAGCATTGGTGGACAAGTGGCTTATGTCTATTTATAGACTAAAGCAGATATAGCGCAGACAGATCATCAATTTCTGATGTGACAGTCATAGGTTTGACTTCATCAGAATAGGGGATGGATCTGTTGCGAAGGTAGTAGGGTGTGATGTCATGGTATCTGGATGACATACACAGAGTAGGAAGTGATATTCCTATACTACGATCGGTTATACTTTGGTCGTCACACAGTGGTTTCTCCACATGGGACTTAGACATTATATCAGACATACTGGTTACTAGATCTATGGTTTTAGATCTAAATTTGGGTGGTTTCCCAATTAAGGGTACTTAGACAGCATTCTAAGAGTATTTAGAATGGACGACTCTGGCACGGTAGTGTACCTGCAGGTGATGGAGTCACCCTCTCTAAAGGTGTCTTACAGACTAAAGGGGAGAGGGATGTGCATGATTGGCAGATCACTTGCTTAGGCAATTGAGTCAATCATGAGATGTCAAGTACCACACCAGATGTTGTTTTTGCACTAGATGCAATAAGTTAACATTGATCCAATCCTAGAGAAACAGTCGGAAGCAGTTTTAGAACATAAGTGGATGTTCTAGGGATATGATAACGACAGCCTCATTCGGGAGACGGTTATCATTCCAGGCTTCCAAGGTGACTTGGACGACAGGGAGGTTGTCAGAGTTATAGTTTTCCTTCTGATGAGGGGCAGTATTTTGGACAGGTGGTCCAAGAAAATACTGAGGGAGGTATGGCGCAGGATACTGATTAAGTTCAGTTGGCGATACAGTCTAAGAAGTTTGGATTTGGAGTTCATTTATGAGCTAGGTCCCATCAGACATCCAGACACATTCTAAGACAAGTATTGCTCATTTCGGGAGATGGCATTCTCCGCGAACTTGAGATATAGAGAGACATAGAAAGAAACATCAATGCGGATCCACTCACTGAGGCTATTCCTCGAACGCAATAGTTTCGCAAACGAGCTTTGTGAGACTGACTAGTAGAGGAGTTGGGTGTTCGGTATCACACGGGCTGTGAGTATGCGACATCACAATAATTAGCCTTGAGTGCAAGTGGGAGATTGATAGCACTGTAAGTGCACGGCGGCGCCCCGGCCGTCAATCCGACGCCGGAATGCGGAAGCGGTGATTTACTTTAACTTTTCAAACCGGCACCACTGCGCACTATAAACCCGGATTGTGCCTTTAAACTAGTTCTAGCTAACTACAAGATGGGAAGAGAGATATACCGAGTGATCCGTGTCCTCCGGTCTTCTCGTCGTCGTCCTGATCTCCCGCGGAATGTTCGGTCTCCACCACGTCGCCGAAAGGGCACCACGTTGCCGGCTTCTTTTACGGGCTCCCACCTCTGGACCGAGGCAACTCGGGCACGAAGCTGGCGAGTCGACGTGCCCAAGATTTGCTGTAGAATATATATAGTGTTCTATGTCTCATTTGGAGTTTGTAGGAGTTGCCATTTGGTGGAGGAATGATATGAGGTTATGGAGATGGAATTGTGGGAATTTTTGCAAAGCCAAATGAACAAAAACCCACACTAAAAATATTGGACAGCCCACCCCCTTCTTTGGCCGGCCACTATGAGAGGAGATGGAGAATGCGAGTGAGTGAAACAAAAATGAGTGAGAGCCCACCATATCCAAGAAAGAGAAAAGGGTGATCATGAAAAGAAATCATCACCAATCAAAACTAACACTCCACCAACCTCACCCTTCATCATCACTCACAAAAGTCAAGTCATCATGGAGTCAAAACAAGTCAATGGATGGTGCACCATCATGAAAACCATCATGATGCAACTATATGCAAAGAGAACCCTCCATAATGCTTATTTGCACAAATGCAAATAAGCCCTCCTCCACCAATCTTCGGCCAATGAAAGATACAAAGAAAATTGGCCGAAACCGAAAACAAACTGGCAACTCCAAAAACTGATCCCGTAATAAATTACAGGAGAACCCCGCTACTGTGCATACACACCCGCATTTGTATTCCGACCGAATACAAATGCAATGAGACAAAATCTACACTGTACAATACCAGGATCCGGCTTAAACCAAAGCCCGCTAGTATTTACCGTCCGATCATGATCCGTGCAATACCGCACGTATCTGATCGAACCCTGCCATATCTCCATACGGCCTCTATAGCGTTTCGCCCGAAACTTGAGCAACTGAATGTGGGGGACTCTAAAGACTCGTCAACACCATGGCTGTGGATTTAACCACTGGCACGTCAGAGGTATTAGCCATACGTGACGGGCCACCAGCTATTGACCAAAAGGGACGTCGATGAGCGAACTCATCCTGACACCCTACTGAGCCCGTCAGTGACAATATCCGTACAGTCCGGTCCGTTCGTCTATGAGCATCGCATGGCGGGCCTAGGGGGTTGGTAAAAGTCAGACCCCCAAAAGCGGTACAAGTCGTGTCGGAGTGTAGCCCAGAACACCCTGAGATACTACTGGAATATCTACCAGTAAATCTCCTGCCTTGGCCAAGGACTTCGTGTAATGGCTCTCCTAGACACAGTGCGACCTCACCCCCAATACCGGGAGAGACGAACCCCTGAAGATCCGTTCACTGCCTCCATGTGGCTCGGGACTGCACCTAACTAAAACCTGTTTGCACGTCTCCTTTGAGCGTGGTAGGGTAGTAATCAAAGTACAGTGGGAACTCACACGAGATAAATGACGATCCTCAGGTCGATGAACTAACCTATACACATGTCACCAAGGAACTGCTATCTGACGTCAGGTATAATACTAACTAGCATGTTCCCGGCGAGTCCTGCCCGGTATACTCATAACCCAATGAGCACCTGTATACATCTTAGGTGAACCAACTGACACCAGTGGCTTGTGAAACCGGCCACCGCCCCTCGTCGGGGTCTCGACTGTATACACTAGTCTACTCTGGAGTATCGATGCCCTGTCTCGAAACTCCCACGACTAGGGACCTTTTAAGGATGTGCTTATAGACCCCAGCTCCCACGTATATGATCGCCCTCATACTGCTGGTAGTCAAGCAAGAATCCTAGGGGCTCTATCAACGTGTAATAGCGACCTGTCAGGTCACCTAAAGCAGTACACGATGATAAAGATAAACCAGATAGCATACTATCATCTCGAGTAAGACTGTCCTACCGGCATAGGTCCTCCCTCAATCATTGCAATCACGTGCCTGTGATCCAATAATTGACTCTGAGGGCACTATCTCCAACAATGTTATATTGGGTCGTCGTGATTAAATAGCGGGGTTTTTGCATGAGATAAGAGTTTTTCTATTTTCATTCATGTAAAAACTGTATGTAATATTCTTTTATTGGGAAACTTCCGGGTTGAGGATGATGTCACCATTGATGTATATTATTTACTTTTCCGCATTAGGATAGACCCCAGACAGGGAGCATAAGTAACCGGGTTCTAGAGCTTAGTGGGAGACCATCTCGTGGTGTCGAGACCGGATCTCCTAACTCTAGAATTGGCAGGGTTGCTTGCCTCCTCTCGTATGGGTCTAGGGATGTGGTTTTGGCTATTCATCACGACCGTGGAATCCGTGTTTTTCATTATTGGCTGAATTTAAAACACGGACCTCCTAATATATCCAATATTTCATATGTTGACTTCGGCTTCCTGAGTTCTGTGATGTGATCATATAACCGCCTGAGACGAATGCTATATATATATGATATATATAATAAACGTTGCTTATGTTTTGCACCCGTGCTAGTCCATCCCCCGCTCTGCCGTTAGTTAAGTAACCTAACGGTGCATGATGGGCCCCATGGCGAATGCGGACGGCATAAGCGTACATTCTATTTTTGTTTCTTCTGTGATATTTAGGAAACATAAATGATGGGACTTCATTAATGAGATTAATGAAAAGAAAAGAAACCTAAAGATATTGTAGAATCAAATTTTTCAAAAAGGTAGCTCTAGTTATTGCTTTGCATATCGGTATTCCTTTATGGATATCCAGCACCTCATTCGATGAGGAAAGAGCCGAGATCCCTTCATCGGGAATGACCTCTTTAGCAAAAACTAGCAAATGCTACAATCCACTCGGTTTGTTTTGAAAACTACTCGATTTAAAAAGCGGAGCTTAAACCACTCCTTTTCAAATCACTAGATTCTACAACGATCTCAAGTTCATTACGTTAAAGGTTTTATTCAAAACCAGCCGTAACCCTCCGTCATTTCAGATAAGTGCTATTTAGTATTTGTGAAACATTTGTTGACCATAGTCAAGGCGTAGTGTGCGGTAGATGATTAGTGTTTATCTGCTGCATGTGATGTGATTGGATTAGGGTAGTCGTACGGCTTTGTTGACCATAGCCAAGGGTCATACGGGTAGGTTTAATTCAATCACGAAATGACGGATTGAACATGGCTAGCGCTTTTGATTTGTTGACTATAGCCAAGGTCATAAGTCGCTAGGGGTAAAAACAGATATTGGGAATTTCAAGTGTTGAAATTTGCAATGAGATTGCATACCTTCTATGAGATAGTTGGATCCCAATACCCACTGTGAGTAAGAGTTACTCCTGGGAGAGTTTTGCACTTTACAATTAGCCGATCCAGTAGATGTCTAAGAAAGGTGTTAACGGGGTTATACCCCTGCGGAAATGAGGTTATTTAATTAGTTCCATGAGAAAGCACGGGAAGACTCCCTCGGAATACCAATACCTGCCTGGCTGACTGATTGGCGAACTTGTAGGGTGTAATTAATCCCGGCTAATCTTACCTTTTAGGGTTTGAACAAAGATTTGATAAAAACAGTGGGAGCCATCCTAATTAGATGAGATAACAACCAATCTAATTTTGCAAGAGCGTACGCTAAAGTGTTTTCTTCTCTCTCTCTCCAGGTAGCGACCATGACATGCCTTAATCAAGATAATAATATGGATGTATTGACCGAACCTGCCTATTATACTGAGCTGGGGAACGTTGGTTCCGCTCTATCTTATGATTGTCATAAGTCTGAGTAAAGAATAGGGGAATATCAGGATTCCCATGCAACCCGAACGAAGAAAGAGCATGATGATGCATCTTCTTCGGGTGTGTTCGTTACCGAGAACTGTTTCTCGGTATGCTCTACGTCCTGGGTATTGGATACCGGATCAGGATCCCATATTTGTAATATGTTACATGGGATAAGAAAAAGTAGAGAACTGGAAAAGGGTGATAAATCTCTAGTAGTAGAGAATGGTGCAATTGTTGCAGCCAAAGCAGTTGGCGAATATCACCTTGTATTACCAAGTGGTAATACATTGATTCTGAACGACTGTTATTTCGTACCAAAGATGATGTGCAATATAATATCAATTTCTTTATTAGATAAAGAAGGATATAACTTTGTACTGGAAAAAAATGTTATGAACATTTTCTTAAATCAAGTATTGATTGGGTTTGGTACGTTGTATAACGGTATATACGTTCTAAATCAAACTACAGTTCTAAACATATAGAATACACACAAGAGGAAAAGTTCAGAAATGAACGAATTCTTCTTATGGCATTGTAGACTTGGTCATATTAATGTGACCGGACTACCAAAGTTGCACAAAGATGGATATTTGAATTCGTTCGAATTTACATCTTATGAAACTTGCCAGTCATGTCTCAAAGGCAAGATGACCAAAACTCCGTTTACTGGACACGGAGAAAGAGCTACTGAACTCTTGGAACTGATACATAGTGATGTATGCGGTCCTATGTCCACACATGCCAGGAATGGTTCCTCGTACTTTATTACATTCACCGATGATCTCTCAAGATTCGGACATGTGTTCTTGTTGAAACACAAATTTGAAACTTTTAAGAAATTCAAGGAATATAAGTAGGAAGTTGAAAACCAGACGAGTAAAAGTATTAAAATCCTTCGATCTGATCGAGGAGGAAAATACTTAAGCACGTAATTCCGTGACTATTTAAAAGAGAATAGGATTCTATCTCAGCTTACTCCTCCGTATACACCGTAGCACAATGGAGTTTCAGAGCGGAGAAACCGCACCCTATTAGATATGGTGCGCTCTATGATGAGTACTACCGAGTTACCTATTTCCTTTTGGGGTTATGCGCTTGAGACAGCCGCACACCTATTGAATCAAGTTCTATCAAAATCGTTGCTTAAAACACCATATGAGATATGGAGTGGAAAGAGACCATATCCTAAACGAGTTAAGATATGCGGTTGTCCGGCTTATGTTAAAAAACAGAATTCAGACAAACTCGAGGCACGATCGGTCTTTTGCAAGTTTGTGGGATATCCTAAAAATTCACATGGACATATCTTCTACCACACTGAGGAACAAAAAGTGTTTGTTACTTGATTGTTCGCTTTGTGCGTTTTTTAAATCAAGATCAAGAATATACCGCAATCAATAACGGTGTCGCTTGGTAGCTAGCCGGTTGAGTACGGGTCGGTCCACAGGGAAAACGTGTTCTTTCTTTAAGTTCTTACGAGTTAAGTCCTATTTTTGGTAGGTTTTGATTTAAAAATCTAAGATTGAAATTAATTTGATTTAAAGTCTTGCTATGGTTAGGATTGGGTTAGTTTGGAAAAAGAATTCTACTCACTGCTTTCTTTGCCCTACTTAAGAACATAGGTGTTAGGGTAATAGTCAACAAAGGGGATTAGCACGATTAGGAAGAAACGTAGTTTCTTCCTTTTGGTCCTTGTCCGTCCTTTCTTGGCTCTTAGCCCTAACCTCTATGTATATCAAGCACAACCGGTCTAACTAGGGAATCACCGCTATCTCGTAGGATAGGGTGCCATAGTGAGCGGTGTGCGGTTAATTTAAATAGAGTCCTAATTAATTAATTTATACGACCAATGAAAGGAATGAGAGAGATTTCCATCTCTCAAGCCTTCCCTTTCCTAACCCTAACAAGTGAGGAATTACTCACTCATTAAGAAAGTTACGATGAAATTCATTTTTATAATTTTTTTCTTTTTAATAAACTAATTAACTTGCAGATAAATAAAAACAGATAAAAAATTGCACAAAAATAAATTTCAATTAAGAAGAATGCAAGATAAAATGAAAAACACTTACTTTTATTGATGACCTCTTCAACGATTACAGGAAAAGAAAATTTTAATCTAGAAAAATAAAAAGAGGCATGCCAAATTAGGCTTTTGGGTTTCCTATTTATAGATACTACCCTAAGAAAGCCAGGTCAAAGCACCGACACCCACCGACACGTGCACCGACACGTGCACTGCACGGCCGCGGAACCGCGGTAGAATGCCATGTTTGGCCGTGGTTCCGCGGCCATATTGTGGGCTCTTGGACTCAGTTCTTTAGGGATGCTTCAAGTTGCATTTTCCTTCTGTTTTCTTCACTTGGTTCCTCAGAATCTTTTCTACTTTCTTCCAGATTTCCAACAGTGCAGAATTATGTGGACTTTTACCGTAAGCTTCGCGTTGAAGTCTTGAATCTTGTGCTGCCCTTGTACTTTGTGCATTGAACTGTCTACTGATTTTTATTTGTTCCTTGAACTGGTAGGCGGCATCACATGGATTCATCTATTGTTGGTCGTAGTCTCACTTTTGTAACGTCTTTCATGAATTTCACTGTATTGTTCTGAGAACCTGGAACTTGCAACTATTTAGCAGACATGGATCAAAAGCACCTGTTTATTTATAATATGATTAAGAATGGGCGATATAATAATGCAATATTCTGATATGAACAAATACCTCAAACTTATCTTTTGCTCGTCCTAAGCAAAGCCATTTTTATTCTCGAAAAATCCTAACCTCACTTTCACAGGGAATCGCGATTGCACTGAGATCGTGCAACAAGCCGTTAAACCTCTAGGTGTCCCTAGTAGGAGGAGTGTTGTCTCCTGAGGGTTTTCAGCGGATATTACCCACAAAATCCGATCAATTTGGCATGTTGACTTTCATTTTTCAATTCGGTATTCTAGCAAGAAATTCTATTATCTTCAACTTAGAAATCATTAACCCGTATTTTTCACACTTACTTATCATTTAACTTAAGATAGTATATGTTTTGCAAATTTATTAAGCTTTCAGTATCTTTTGAATTCCCCTTCTAAGGTTTCATCTCAATTTAGGAATTTTTATCATCTCTACTAAAAATATAAGCCATATTTTTCATTCCTATCTCTCATCCAATCCCCAATCATATACCCCTACGTATGTGTAATTATCACCCCTACACTTGGAAATTCAATTCAAGCTATCATACTCTTGTCCATCGTCCAAAATACTTTTAGTTGGTGAATTTTAGATGAAATTGCTCACACATCCTTCATGCGACCGTTAATATTTCTTGAGGTACTAACGACCGATTACAAAATGTGTTCGCGCATTTAGGCGTAATTTCTCGTTTTGTAATACCTAAGGCTTTAGCAGTGACTCCCAAACCAGTTGGTCTAAGGCACTAGCTGATAAAGCACCCGCGCTATATATATTTTTTATTTTATGCAGCCTTAAGTAATTACAAAACCATTGTTCATTTTTTTTATATCTCTTTATTCACACTTATACTTTTATTTAATTTTATCTTATACTAAGGATTTTAGACAAGAGCATTTCAAGGTATCCTCTACTATCCTAAGTTTCAAGGTGCATGTATGTGCGAGTTGTAGGGTATATATTTTCAGAATTTATACTAAAGGTTCGGAATTATTTTTCAGACTTACACTTCAATAAAAACTTCAATACTCTTCCCTTATTCTGACTTAGCCCAAGAATTGAACTCAAAATTTGCCTTTTTCTAAATAAACTATAAGGACATATATTTTCTACCGTTAAACTTTAAGAAAGGTTATTTTTAGGGTTTTTAATTTACTAAGTTTAGGGCCTAGATTTTCCTAGCTAGTTAACCGTCTTGTCAAACTTAAGTCAAATATGGCAAAAATTGAAGAAAAAAAATTATTTTTAGTTTTTCAATTTTTTATTTGATTTTACTTTTTTAATTTTTTTTTATTTTCATTTTTTAATTTTTATAATTTTTTTATAAAGATGCAATGCAGAATTAAACATGCAAAGAAAGAAAAAAAAAAGAAAAAATATGTACAAAAATTAAAATATGCAATGCAATGATAACTATTTACAAACCACCTCCACCCTCATACTTACCAAAAGCAGTGCCCTCACTACTTATGACCTCGCCGTCCTCTCGAACGTGAACGGGAACGTTCCTCTCTCGCTAGCAGGGTGGACACGCCGTGCTCTATTTCTGTCACATGGTGATCCAGGTTGGTCACCATCCCTACCAATCTATTTATCCCCCTAGTGGATTTTCTAAGTAGACGTGCATGTTCTGCGGGGGTAAGCTCTTCCTCGCTCGCGGTCGAGCTGGAGCTAGGTGTCCTGGCAGGTACATTCTCGGCCGGTTCAGTTCGCGACCATACATCATTTAAGCGGGTATAGGACGTGGATATGCCCTCAATAAGAGGTCTAATGGGGATACCTCCATGCATGTAAAACTCAAATTCCTCCACAAGGAGGAAATAGCGACACAGTTGTGTCATTAACTAGGGCATGGGTAATTGGCAGCCCTTTTGCCCGCACCAATCGAATTAAGTAATACCGTGCACATATCATATCTGGGGTTCCTAGTCATTAAGGTGTGCATGATATGAAGGGATGGTGTGAAAAAGGTTGTATTGTCCGAACTACCAAAAATGTTATTTTGTGCCCAACGGCACACAGTCAATACGTTTGCAAAGAGGGTTCTAGCTTAGATGCCCTTATGTGGCTCCCTCGAACAGTCAATACCCATCAAGGGTAGATAATCCTCGAATTGGAGGGGTTGGTCATGGGTAGGTAGTCTAGGTATTAAGGTGACTTCATGGATGAAGTCCCTATCGATTATGATTTCCCTATCCTCCCAAATCAGCCTAATATATCCGTGTTGAGTGAGGCATCCATTTTCCATGCACTCGTAAAATCGTGTGACGAGATCTGAAAGAGCGAAGGAGTTTGGATGATTAAAAAGTAAGAAATTCCACCCTCGCCTTCGGATCTCTTCATCGAAGTAACTACCGTAGATTGTGTGTGCAAACATTTGTGAAAAGTTCCTCTCAAATTGTAGGGTTGGTGGCATTATAGAGAATGAAAGTTGCAGAATATTTCTAAAAAAAATTAACAGAGAGAACCAGAGAATGCAAAGCTCCTCTGAAGATTTCAGAGGGCGACGACACCAGGGAGCGGCGGAAGCGCGGCCAGAAGCTACTTGCGGCGGAAAGGCGGCGGCTAGAGGCGATCTTTCTGCAGAAATGAAGCGGCTGCTAGGGTTTTGAGAGAGGAATGCTTTAGGGTTTGATAAAATCAGAGAGGGGTCGGGTTCTATTTATAAGGGGAATGTTTTGGTTATTTGCAAAAAACCCCTCTTAAAAAGAGGAAATTATTTGTAAATAATATTTTTATTTTATTATTATTTTTTATTAAAACTGGAAATTTACAAAAATACCCCCAAAAATTGGAATTTTTTTAATTCTATTTTATTTTTATTTTCTTTTTATATAATTACAAGTGATACATACCCCCAAACTTATTTGAAACAGTGTTTTGGCTGGATAATCGAAATTTAGGGATAGATGGAGGAAGATTAGTCAATGTAAATCGGCTCCTGCAAAAACAGGAGCTCCTCCGAAAGGTCCGCAGTGAGGAATGATTTAAGTATATGTCCGTTCACTTTGAATAGTGAACCGTCCTCCGGATTTTCTAAATCGACCGCACCGTGCGGATATACGGTGCGTACCAAAAATGGCCCTTTCCATCTAGATCTGAGCTTGCCGGGATGGAAATGTAACCGAGTGTCGTAAAGTAAAACCTGTTGACCAGGTTTGAAAGTTTTCGCATAAAGTTTTTATCGTGAAACACCTTCGTTCGGTTTTTAACGATTACTGCGTTCTCGTAAGCTTCATCCCGAAGCTCGTTCAATTCATTTAATTGCAGCTTTATATGGCTGTCCGCATCTCCTAGAGATAAATTCAACTCTTTTATTGCCCAAAATGTTCGATACTCAATTTCAACTGGAAGGTGCCAAGCCTTTCCATAAACAAGCCTATATGGAGACATGCCAAGATCGGTCTTATAGGCAGTTTGAAATGCCCAATGGGCATCAATAAGTTTTGACGACCAATCTTTACGGTTTTTGGAAACCGTTTTCTCCAATAGCTGTTTAATTTGCCGATTTGAAATCTCGGCTTGCCCACATGTTTGGGGATGATAGAGCGTTGATAGCTTGTGAGTAATGGAATATTTCCGCATTAAGGATTCGAAAGTCCTATTACAAAAATGAGATCCATTATCGCTGATAATTGCATGGGGGTGCCCAAAATGAGAGAAAATGTTTTCTTTGAGGAATCTAACGACAACCTTGTTGTCATTAGTCCGGCTGGGCACAGTCTCGACCCACTTAGAAACATAGTCAACAGCGAGGAGAATATACACGTTCCCAAAAGAATTGGGAAACGGTCCCATAAAATCTATCCCCCAAACATCAAAAATTTCAACAACCAATATTGGTTGGAGCGGCATTTCGTTTCTTCTAGATATCCGGCCCAAGTGTTGGCACCGGGAGCATGTCTTGCAGTAATCATGTGCGTCTTTAAAAAGTTGTGGCCAGTAGAAACCACACTGCAAGATCTTTTCTGCTGTCTTTTTAGGGCCAAAATGCCCGCCACACGCTTGATCGTGGCAAATGACAGCACGCTCTTAAACTCATTGTCGGGGACACACCGACAAATAATTTCATCGGGACAGTATTTGAATAGATATGGTTCATCCTAGTAAAAATGTTTTACCTGGGATAGAAATCTGAGTCTGTCCTAATTCGACCATTCGTTTGGTATAAGTCCGGTGGCCAAATAATTTACAATATCTGTGAACCAAGGTTCGCATAACACAGTCAAGAGCTGCTCATATGGAAAAACGTTTTTTATGGGAATTGGAAGCGTAGGTGAAGAAGGGAGGTGTGAAAGATGGTCGGAGACTACGTTTTCGCATCCTTTTTTGTCTCTGATGACAAGGTCAAACTCTTGTAGTAAGAGAATCCAACGTATCAGCCGAGATTTAGCTTCCTTCTTCGCAAAAAGATGGCGAAGAGCTGGGTGGTTAGTGTAAACGATGACTGGAGAGCCGATTAAATAGGACCTGAACTTTTCTAATGCAAACACAACAACTAGGAATTCTTTCTCAGTTGTTGTGTAATTTAATTAGGTATCGTTCAAGATTCGTCTGGCGTAATAAATTACATGCGGCATCCTATTGATATGCTGTCCAAGGACAGCACCAATGGCGAAATCTGATGCATCGCACATAATCTCAAATGGATGCGTCCAGTCAGGAGAAGAAAGAATGGGAGCGGAAGTAAGTGAGTTTTTCAATGACTCGAACGCCTTCATACAGCTTGAGTCAAAATCAAATGTGGTTTCCTTGGCCAACAAAAGAGTCAAGGGTCTAGCTATCTTGCTAAAATCCTTGATGAACCATCTATAGAAACCGGCATGGCCAAGGAAGGCTCGAATGTCTCGGACGCATTTGGGAGGAGGAAGATTGGAAATGACTTCAATCTTAGCATTATCTACCTTAATGTCATTTTGCGAGATGATATGTCTTAAGACAATACCTTCTCGTACCATAAAGTGGCACTTCTCCCAATTTAAAGTAAGGTTCTTATCCCTACACCGGGTAAGAACCGCGTCTAAATGTAGCAAACACTCATCAAAGGAGTCGCCGAAAATGTAGAAATCATCCATGAAGATCTCCAAGAATTTTTCCACCATGTCTGAAAAAATACCCATCATACACCGCTGGAAGGTAGCGGGTGCATTGCATAACCCAAAGGGCATGCGACGGTAAGCAAATGTACCGAAAGGACAAGTGAATGCGGTCTTGCCTTGGTCCTTTTCGGCGATGAGAACTTGATTAGCCGGAGTAACCATCCAAAAAGCAGTAAAATTCATGCCCAGCCAATCGTTCTAGCATTTGGTCAATAAAAGGTAATGGAAAGTGGTCTTTCCGTGTCGCGGCATTGAGTTTTCTATAATCGATGCATACTCGCCACCCAGTTTGGGTGCGAGTAGGTATTAACTCATTCTCCTCATTAGTTATGACCGTTATGCCCGATTTCTTTGAGACAACGTGAATGGGGCTAACCCACTGGCTATCACAGATAGGGTAAATGATACCATTATCAAAACATTTTACAATCTCCTTTTTAACAGCCTCCTTCATGATTGGGTTGAGTCGTCTCTGTGGATCCCTTGCTGGTTTGGCATCATCTATCATATGAATATGATTTTCAACTATTAGGGGACTAATCCCCTTGATGTCCGCCATACCAAAAGCTTGTCGATTGTTTTGTAAGACCGTTAAAAGGGCTTTCTCTTGCTCGGGGGCTAGAGAAGCCGAGATGATAACAGGAAGGGTCTCATTCTCACCTAAGTAAGCGTATTTAAGGTGAGACGGCAATAGCTTGAGTTCGAGTGTTGGAGGCGAAACAATTGAAGGTAAAATTGGTGAAATTGTCTCAAACTTGAAAGATTCCAACAGAGCTTTAAAGTGAGTGTAAGCAACCGAGTCGGATGGTTCAGTTAACTCATTCGAAAATTCAAAGGATTCAAACTCGGATGGTGATTCTTCAAAATCTTTCGAGAAAGTGAAACATTCGTAATCATTATCGGGCGTGAAAGCAGTGTCAGATTCAAGGAGGAATGCACTAGTGGCGTCAAAATGGCTGTGATCGAACAGAAATTTTTCGAGCTCACGGTCCTCCTGAGTGATCTCTTGGATCGAGCAAACATCAAGTATATTAGCATTAGGTTCGGAGGGCTGATTCCCCAACTTAAAAATGTTGAGCTCAATTGTCATGTTTCTAAAACATAGGTTCATCGAACCATTTCGACAATTGATCACTGCATTAGAAGTTGCAAGGAATGGTCGACCGAGTATCACCGGAATTTGACTCCCGGGGTTAGCTACAGGCTGTGTGTCCATAACAATGAAATCAACAGGGAATATGAAGTCCCCTACTTTAATCAACATATCCTCTAACTCACCCCTAGGATGGGTGATGGATCGGTCGGCCATTTGGAGAGTACAATGTGTGGGTTTTAGCTCTCTAACGCCTAATTGCTCATATACTGAATAAGGAAGCAGATTAACACTGGCACCAAGATCTAAAAGTGCGCGGTTGATGTTCTTATCCCCAATAGTTATTGAAATTGTAGGACAGCCAGGGTCCTTTCATTTTTGAGGTAAAGGTTGGGAAAGAGCATCACTTACTGCACTAGCCAAGAAAACTTTCTTAGGTACCTGTGATTTCCTCTTCTTGGTGCATAAGTCCTTCAATATTTTAGCGTAAGAAGGGACTTGTTGGATTGCATCCAAGAGAGGTATGTTAATGGTAACCTGTTTAAATAACTCCACATCTTCTCCATTTGTGGAGTTTGTTTATTGGATCTCAATCTGTTTGGAAATGGAATATTTTGAAAATTTGTTGAGTCCAACGTTTGTGGATGAGATTGCGGAATTGGAACGGATCCCAGTGTTGGTGTTTTCATGGAGTGAGATGTAGGTCCGTTCGGAGTAGTAGAAGAATTAGAGCCTTGTGAAGAATGGAGAATAGGCTCTGAAGATGAAGAAGATGAAGAAGAAGAAGAAGAAGAAGAAGCGGCGGCCGGGGTGTCATCATTAGTGCCAACGTTGTTGTGCAAAATCTTTCAAGATCTCAATGTAGTCACGGCACTCACATTATGATTTTGTTGTTCATGAGCAACATGTGCATTTTGTGTGTGACCAGGATTTGGCAGTGGTTGAGATGGAAGCTTCCCATTCTCTCGCTCGCTTAAAGCAACATTCAGTTGTGCAATTTAGGCTTCAATGGTTTTGATACTTTGCCCATATGATGCAGTGTGTTGCACCAAAGACTGAATAGAGGACTGGATGTTGGCTGAGAATTGAGTAGATTGTTTTAAAAACGCATTCAGACTTCGTTCTAGCGAAGAAACCTTATCGTTATTTGGCTGAACAAAATTGTTTTGAGGAAAAGAGTTGTTCGGTGCAAAATTGTTAATTTGATTTTGGTAAGGTTGGAGTTGGAAAGGTTGCTGATATTGAGTTTGTTGAGGAGCTTGTTGTTGTGGAGGAGGCCTCTGGAAATTGTTATTGCCTTGGAATTGTTGTTGATTTTGATTCTAAGCAAAATTGGGGTGGCTCCTCCAACTAGGATTATAAGTTGAAGAGTATGGATCATTTCTTTGTCTCTGCTGAAAGGCAGCATTGACTTGATCCTGTCCTTGAGCAGGTGGGTTGTAAGGACACTCTTCGGTCAAATGGGACGGATCCGAACAACAAGCGCATATAGTGTGTGGGGGTAAAGCGGGGGCAGGGGAAGGTGATGAGAATTTGCTCTCAATTGCTTCTAGTTTACGTGTAATTGCGGCCATTTCAGCTTTCATTGCAATTGACATGTCAAGTTGATGAACACCTACCCTAGACGGACCGGATGAAGTATATGAAGTGGACGAAGCGGTCTGTCTAGTGCTTTCCCACTGAAGCGTTTGTTCAGCAAGATCGTCGAGAAATTACCAAGCTTCCTCGTCAGATTTTGTAAGGAAGTGACCTTGACAGATGGTTTCCAGCAAATGCTTAGTTGCTAGGTTCAGTCCTTCGTATAAAGTTTGGCAAAGTTGCCATCTTTCGATACCGTGATGAGGGCACTGAACAAGAAGGTCCTTAAATCGTTCGAAACACTTCCAAAAAGGTTCGGAAGGAAGCTGGGAAAATTGATTAATTCATTACGAATTCTCGCGGTCTTGTGATGTGGGTAAAATTTTTTAAGAAAAGCCTTAACAAACTCTTCCCAACTTTTTATGGAATGTAATGCTGTACTATATAGCCACTTTTCAGCTAGGTCACATAAAGTGAAGGGAATAACTCATAACCTTATAGCATCATCGAAAAGTTGGGTCGTCTTCATCATTGCACAAACATTCTAGAATTTGTTAATGAAGCTATAGGCATCTTCGGATTCCAGCCCATGAAATTTGAGCAACATATTGATGAAGTGAGGCTTAATCTCGAAATTATCCCCATTAGCCGGCGGAAGTGAAAGACAAGTGGGAAGTGCGGTGCGAGTTGGATAGAAAAGATCCTAGAGCGCAATTCGCCGGGGCGCTTCAACAGGAAGGTGTTGTGGGTTATTCGCACCCAGTTGAGGTGGAATCAGTCCCGAGGTAGGTAAGGGGTTGTTAGGATTGAATCCTGATATCTCCTTAGAAGATGATGAATGTGAAGATGAAGGTAAAGAAGTGGAGGGGATTTCGACTTCGGGGTCGAACTTGTCGTCAGTAGCGACTAACGAGACACGGACTAAATGGGCGCTAGTGTCCCTAGTCCAACCGGACATACACTAACGAGTTGTAGTGTAGTCAAAAAGCAGAATGTGAGGGTAAGAAAACGCCAATGGGGAAATGTGGGTGAAGGTTGGGTGCAATGGAATTCTAGCGACAAATGGCAAGTTTTTATAAAAATTTTGTTTTGTGTTTTTCCTTTTTTTTTATAAGGAGTTTTTGCAAAAGATTTTGTAAGGAACTACGACACACTTTCAAGCAATCACAATTTAAGCATGCACAATCAAGCCTAGAGCTAGGGTCTCCTAAGTCAACTAGACTGCTCCTAACTGGTCCAAAGCGACAAGTTGTGAGATATCCCTCAAATCGTCTCTTCACCGCCAATTGTGGCTAGGTAAGCACAAGTGAAGAAAAAAGGGATCCGCTCACGAATCACCATGAGACGGGCCTTTTAAAGTTACCTTTCCCACTTGTCTAGCCTAGGCACCATAAAGTCAGGTTTAGATAAACGACTGAATGCCCACAGCCTTCCTCTGTCCTAATGAGCGTGACAGTCCTTAATTGGCCGAGTCTAAATATTTTTTAATTAACTCGAGGGTTGATGCATATGCTTTTTGTGATTTCTAGGGTCTTAGGAAGGGTGATGAAACCCCCACCCAATCTGGATTGGTATTATAGCCTCTTAAATTCCGTTTTAAATATGCAAAGCAATTAACACACAAAATCTAAAACACTTGCCAAAATTTTAATTTTTATTTGCGGTGCAAAGAATCCTGCACAAAAATGATTTATTGGAGAGGGAGAAGAAGTTTTGCGCAAAGAATCCTGCAAGAAAATTTTTCAGTGGAGTACAGAGTGTAGAAGAGAGGATAAAATACTCACAGAGAAATTTTGGGAAGCTGACGTCACGGTTTGACCGCAGTTCCGCCGTCAAACGCCTGAATCCGCCGCGATTCCGCGGCTGCTTAGTTGGTTTGGATCTCCAAAATTTTCCTGTTTGCTGTTATGGTTCTCCTCTGTCTATTCAGATCCTCTGTTTCTTGATTTGTTCACTGGGTTTTCTCCAGATCTGAATCATTCCGTCTTCCATTCCTGCACAATTCGCACAAAAGCCGATCAAAAATAACAAGATGATTTTTTATTTTTTTGTTTTTCAGTTTTTATAAAAAAATTTCAATTTCAATTAACTCGAAATTACAAAAAGAAAATAACTACCGTGATCCCTGGCAACGGCGCCATTTGATTGTTCACTTTGTGCGTTTTTAAAATCAAGATCAAGAATATACCGCAATCAATAATAGTGTCGCTTGGTAGCTAGCCGGTTGAGTACGGGTCGGTCCACAGGGAAAACGTGTTCTTTCTTTAAGCTCTTACGAGTTAAATCCTATTTTTGGTAGGTTTTGATTTCAAAATCTAAGATTGAAATTAATTTGATTTAAAGTCTTGCTAGGGTTAGGATTAGGTTAGTTTGGAAAAAGAATTCTACTCATTGCTTTCTTTGCCCTAGTTAAGAACATAGGTGTTGGGGTAATAGTCAACAAAGGGGATTAGCACGATTAGGAAGAAACGTAGTTTTTTTCCTTTTGGTCCTTATCCGTCTTTTCTTGGCTCTTAGCCCTAACCTCTATGTAAATCAATCACAACCAGTCTAACTAGGGAATCACCGCTATCTCGTAGGATATGGTGCCATAGTGAACGGTGTGTGGTTAATTTAAATAGAGTCCTAATTAATTAATTTATACGAGCAATGAAAGAAATGAGAGAGATTTCCATCTCTCAAGCCTTCCCTATCCTCATCCTAACAAGTGAGGAATTACTCACTTATTAGGAAAGTTACGATGAAATTCATTTTTATAATTTTTTTTCTTTTTAATAAACTAATTAACTTGCAGATAAATAAAGACAGATAAAAAATTGCAGAAAAATAAATTTCAATTAAGAAGAATGCAAGATAAAATAAAAAACACTTACTTTTATTGATGGCCTCTTCAACGATTACAAGGAAATTAAATTTTAATCTAAAAAATAAAAAGAGGCATGCAAAATTAGGCTTCCGGGTTTCCTATTTATAGATAGGAGAAACCCTAGGTTTTACATCTGATCCACATTTGAATTTATAGAACTACCCTAAGAAAGCCGGGTCAAAGCACCGAAACCCACCGACACATGCACCGACACGTGCACTGCACGGCCGTGGAACCGCGGCAGAATGACATGTTTGGCCGCGGTTCCGCGGCCATATTGTGGGCTCTTGGACTCAGTTCTTTATGGATGCTTCAAGTTGCCTTTTCCTTTTGTTTTCTTCACTTGGTTCATCAGAATCTTTTCTACTTTCTTCCAGATTTCCAACAGTGCAGAATTATGTGAACTTTTACCGTAAGCTTCGCGTTGAAGTCTTGAATCTTGTGCTGCCCTTGTACTTTGTTCATTGAACTGTCTACTGATTTTTATTTGTTCCTTGAACTGGTAGGCGGCATCACATGGATTCATCTATTGTTGGTCGTAGTTTCACTTTTGTAACGTCTTTTCATGAATTTCACTGTATTGTTCTGAGAACCTGTAACCTGCAACTATTTAGCAGACATGGATCAAAAGCACCTATTTATTTGTAATATGATTAAGAATGGGCGATATAATAATGCAATATTCTGATATGAACATTACTCAATATGCCACCTTTTTAGAAAAGGAATTTCATGTGAAAGAAATTAGTGGTAATGGGGTAGAACTGGAAGAAGTTCTAGCTACACAAAGTACAGCTGATGATTTAATAGAATCAGAGGATTCAATAGTGCCTGACGGACCTCAGCCACTCCGTAGATCTAGTAGGGTTTCTCATCCACCTGAGAGACACTACGGTTTTCTCATTGATGGTGGGAGCGAGAATTGCATCATGAAAGATGATGACCCAACTAGTTTCGAGCAGGCCATCACGAGTAGAGACTCTGTGAAATGGCTGGATGCAATACGAATTGAGATGGAATCCATGTACACCAACAAAGTATGGATTTTGGAAGTTGCTCCTGAAGGGGTAAAACCCATCGGGAGTGATCGAACGCTTTTGGCGTGTCGGATGTTAAAAGTTCTAAAGTTATAACCGCGATCAGGATGGTGTCGCTATACAGCTAGCCGGTTGAGCACGGGTCGATCCACATGGAGATGGTTGTATGTCCGTTCGAGTTTTAGACGAGTCAATGAAGAATTTGTATATGTTTGTTCAAATCTAACCTATGTGTTTTATATGCAAGGATAAAGTTGTTAAGAAAAAGATACAAAAGTGTAAGCTAAGAAAATCCGCACTCAAAACGTTTAAGCCGAGTCTTGACCAATTGAAACTAGAGCAATCGGCAACAATGTGGATTAGGGGATTTAAGCACGGTATTCGTGGAATCCGGCTTATTTACCCTTGTCCTTCCGTTCTTGTCTCTTGCTTTCGCCTCCGGCCAAACCGAACGCAACCAGTCACGGTTAGGAATCACCGTTACCTTGGTAGGGTAAGGTGCCTAACGGAGCGCTTGCGTAACGTTTGAGCGGAGTTCAAAGGAAAATAACGGGAAAAGGAAATGAGTAAAGAAATATTAACTTACAGTATCGTATTTATTCTTAACAACAATAATTACAATCATTCACAAAACAAACCAAAAAGAGCAAAAGAAAAGATAAACAAAGAAAAGAAAAGATTACAAGAAAGTAATTAAAAGTGCATGGAATTTAAGTGCATGAAAGTAAAGCAAGGTAATAAAAAACAAGAATGAAATAAGCAAGAAAATAACAATACGAACCATAGAACCAAATACAAGACATGGGTTCAATAACCAAATCTTAAACTTGCAAGCTCACTTAAGAGGTTGCAAGATCAAGAAAAGGCAAAGAACTCATGGAGAATGAAGCACAAAAGAGAGAACAAAATGATACAATCCCTTGAGATGAATGACCAAAGCTTAAACTTGCAAGCTCACTTAAGAGGTTGCAAGATCAAGTTAAGGTAGAGAGCTCAAGGGGGAAGCTAAGCAAAAAAGAATGATACAAAAACCCTCATCTTCGTTTAACATCCACTCAATGCTCTCACTACATTTTCATGGAGGAAAGAATGAAGAAGAAGAAGAAGAAGACTAAAAACTAACAAAAAAGAGGCATAAGCATGAACTTCCTACAATTGTTCAGATCTGGGGTATTTATAGGAGGAGAGTTGAAACCCTAGGACCAGATTATGCCCCTAAATGAAGTGACCAAACTGCCCACAGAAAACGACACCCTGAAGAGTCTATACGGGCATGGTTCTGCGGCCTAAGCGCGCTTATGCCGCGGTTCCGCGGCCCTTTAGAAGGATTGTACCTTCATATTTTGTCGTATCCTCTAGTTCTCTGTACTCTTCAGTGTGGTATATGTTGTTTCTCAGAATCTCTTCACAATTCTTCCAGAATTTCAGTAGAACAAAAGGTGATGTGATGTGGATCTTTTGCCATGATTTCCTCGAGCTCCGCGTAGATTTCTTGGATTTTGTGTTGCCATTGTGCTTTGTGCATGAAAATGACAACCGATTTGCCATTTTGTCCCTTAAACTGGTGTGCGGCAACATACGGATAGAGAGCGGAGACCCGTGTTTTATCTGTGGTTGGCAGTAATCCGAAATTTGTCGTACTTTTCCATGAATTTCACTGTTTAGAGCTGAGAACCAGTATCCTGCAATTAACAAGTAAACACGGCTCAAGAGTACCTACCGATAAATCAACGAGCGTAAGAATGGGCGGTATAAAATGCAATATTCTGGTATGAACAAATACACCCAAACTTAACTTTTGCTCGTCCCGAGCAAAACCAATTATTCACAAAAAAAGAATCCTAACCGCACTTTCGCAGGAAACGCGATTGCACTGAGCTCGTGCAACAAGCTGTTAAACCTCTAGGTGTCCCTAGTTGGAGAAGTGTTGTCTCCTGAGGGTTTTCAGCGGATACTACCCACAAAATCCGGTCAAGCTAGTTTTGCAAAATAACTATGATTCAAACCCTAAAGTTTTGTTTCAGAAAATAACAATTCTATGATCCTAAGTCTAGACTATCGAACCCTTATTTTTCACACCTCGCTTCTTATTTAACTAAAGATTTTATATGTCTTTACGTGCAGTGCAAATAGTGTCGTTAAGTTCCAGAAGGATCGAATAAAGTCATCATGTCACACAATAAAGCCCAGATAAAAAATTTTAAAAGGGTCACATAAGTTTTATAAAGAGTTAAGCATTTTACAAGTTTCGTTTTCCAGTAAGGTTTCAACTTCAGAATTTCTATCTTCCTTAACAGGAAACTAGGTCTTATTTTTCACTCCACCTTTTTCTTGTTTTCATTTCATACACACCTCTGTGAACGTGCAATAGTCTTTATCATAGAATAAAACCTTCATATCTCCGCTAGAAATATTTTTTTATAAAAACTTGTCTTTTGTCAAGCTTATTCTCACACAAAGAACCGTTAGGAATTTTAACTCGGAGAGAACACTTGCTTGATTTTGTTTTAAACTGGACTTTCTAGACTTCTTAACGAGCTTTGGGCCAATGCACCCAAACCAGTTGGCTTTAGGGAATTAGGTGTAGAAACACCCCAGCGGACTTAATTACTCAAGTTACCTAGGTCCAAAAACAAAAGACAATTTGGCGTGAAAATCATGATGATTCAATACGAACGGAGATATAATCGGCAGTTCAATTATTTTTTTGGATAAAAGACGTGTTTAGTAGGTTCGGTGTGTAATCATTCCAATCAAGTTCAAGATGGGTTATTTTTCAGACTTAGTTCCAATTAAGGCATCAGTAACATTCCTTCATATTTGTTTCACTTCATAAACTATTCTTGATATTACTTATTTCAGAACAAACCTATTTGATCCTCAGAAAATCATTTATCCATTTAAAAGTTTTTAGACACAAAAGACATGTCATCTAATTTCTAAAACTCACGACATGTGTAGTGTGATGTAAAGACGTATATCAGCTATAGTTAACTTCAAAGGAGAGTTATCTTTCGGGTTTTCAAAATCCAAAAATAAGATTTAGTTATTCTTATCTTATCAAACAAAACCGTCGAAATGTTGAATCAGAGTTCTCCCACTAGCTAACTTGACAAAAAGGTTTTATGTTTTTGGAAAATTTTCTGATTTTTATGGATTTTTAATAAGGTATGCAAATGCAGAATATACAAATAAATGCAAAGGAAGAAAACTTACCGAGCACACCCCCAAACTTAAACTTGACAGTGCCCTCACTGTCAGGCTACACCAAGAGGGTCAAAATTGTCGGCTCTCTCCAAAAGAAAATTTTATACAAAACAAAAAGAAAACCAAAAAAGATATATACAAAAAAGGGTCCCCCCCAAACTTAAGTGAAATAGTGTTTCCACTGTTTAAGCGGTGAAGTTCAGGATTACGGGGAAAGAAAACAGTTTCAAACTATACAAGGCCTTACACAGGCCAAAAGTGAGCACCAACCATTCAAAGATTTTATCGCTATAATGTACAGGTTGGTGGAATAAAGCGTAGAGAAAAGAGAGGGAGAATACGCGAGACCGTATGGAGATAGAAGTGGTATACGGTCTAGGTATATGAGAAGAAGAATGGAGGAAGGCAGAAAGAAGTGGAATACGAACTTGAGGGTGGAAATGGAGCGAATAAATTAGCACAATTCGTGATGACCAATGTGTAAAAAGCGATTGTGCTATTCTATTAACCCGTCGAGAAATGGGGTCAAATCCCTCAAGATTCGTGAGAAACCATGGGTACGCCGAACTTGGTAAACCAGACACTGGAAGTGAAAATGATACGGTTTCTTGCAATGTCGAAACAATGGAAAGGATGGAGGTAGGTGATTGAGGAAGGTTATCGGTTAAAGGTTCAGGAGGGTGTACACAGTCAATGAAAGGAACAGGATGAATTGGAAAATCTGACTCATCAATTAAAACCGGTTCATCCTCAAAAATATCCTCAATAGTCTCCTCAAAGTTAAGCACATCCATGCGTTTATCCTCAAAATCCAGACGCATATAGAGTTCGGGAAAAACATTTAATGACTCGGGATGATGAATTGGAGAGAAAAACTCAGCTAAATCTATGGGTTCATCATCCAAAATATCCCCAGCGTCAATATCCTCAATCAAGTGAAAATCTATATTCTCAGACACCTCAATAAAAGCATGGATATCAATCAATTCAGGTTCTAAGATGGAGGTGTAGAGGTCAAAAGGGTTGGGTGCGGTTTCACTCGAAAGGGACCCTTCACAATCGGGCAAATCAAACACTACAAGGTCACACAACTCATTATCTGTTCTATCTTCAATTGATAAATCATTTGGGACACTAGATAGACAATCAAAACCGGAGTTGTGGGATTCAAGTTGAAACGGGTAGGTTTGATTTGGAAGGGTATATGGCTCACTCTCTCCGCTCAAATTCTCAACCTGTCCTACCGCTTCTTCATACATTGGAAAATTTGGAGCTAGTCGAAAACTAGCTACCGGGTCACTAGGTTGTATGAGGGCAGCCATGGAAGCATTAAAATCCATCATCTGTTGGTACGACGCTACCCTAAAGTCTTCCAATGACTGTTCCAGACTAGACATGGGTTGTGAAGGGGTTTCAGTAAAAGATTCAAAGTTGTTTTGGTACTGGAAACTCCCAAATGACGGTTCAGAAGCAATGTCTAGGGAAGGTGTAAAAGTCGGGTAGGACTGGTAGGAATTGAATGGCTGGACAGGAGTAGGATCAACATTTGGATATGAAGGTGAATGGAATTGTTGATCCCAAGAATTTGAAGTGGTGAAAGGAGTGAAAGATCGGCTATGAGATTGTTCAATACGTTCAGCGATGGACAAAGGACGACTTGCAAAAGGGGTATCAACATAAGCGGGTGCGGAAGGTTGAAAAGGTTGATACAAAGTGGAATGCGGAGGGCAAGTGTTTGTCCTAGACGCGTCCATGCGATCTTTCAATGACATTTTGGGCATGGAGAGGTCGTTCGATGTTTGGCCAAAGCAAGAACCGTAAGAAGTAATATCTGGTTGTGGGTACCAAAGTTCGGCAAGAGTTTTGTGAGGTGGGGTACCCATGATATGAAGAGAGAAAGAAAGAAAGGCAGAGAAAAGGAGGGGAAAAAAGAATGTGATTTTATTTTAATTTTTTTTAAATTTTTTTTTAGTTAGCTATTAACAAAAAATTAAAATATACACACAAAAAGAATCTGGACCAAAAACAATCACGACACAAAAATACCACACACCTAATCGTTCTAGGGTTCACCTAGGTCAACTAGACCTGCTCCAGAACTTGATTGTCGAAGTAAAACTGTGTCGAGAAACGGGCTCAAGATACACTGATCACGAGGCCAGGTAAGTGCAGAGATAAAGGGAGGTTTTCCGACGCTTTCGCGAAGGTCCTTAATTAAATACCCTTTCTCTTTTGGTGGTTTCGCCGTTAACACTTTCCTAGACACCCCGTAAACAATGTACCGTTAAGCGAGATTCTAAACACAGTTAACTTCTCCTAGTGAGCGCGAAGTCCTTAAGGCTTAAAATCTAGTTTCTTTTAAAGTTTGTGCGGGTAAACGTTATGTTCAAGTTCGTGATTTGTGGGCCACGGAAAAGGTGATGAAATCCTTTACCATATGTTGTGGGGTTCGCTTACCCTTAAGTCCGTATTAATGTATGCAATGCGCAATTCAATAAAAATTCTATAAAGAATCAAACGATCGTTTTTTTTAGTTTAAGCGCGGCACTGCAACAAATACGGGTTAGTCAATTTTTAGCGTTTGCTAGCGAACTTGCAAAGAATCCTGCAAAGAATAGTATATTGGATGCGTCGGATTTGAGAAGAAGGTGTTTAAGAAATACGTACCGTTAAGTTTTTGGGTTAGGAAACCCCCGTTGAATCAATTCCGGTAAGCTTGAAAAAGTTCGCTTGCGCGGGTCAAACTACCCGGATCTTTGGCACTGTACTTCGTAATCACCTTAACCTTGAACGTACACTTTGCTCCCCACAATCACAGTTTGCAAATCCGCAAAAATCTGCACACTTGCTCACAAAAATTATCAAAAATAACAAAAAGATTTTTTTTTTATAAATATATACAAAAAGAATATTAACCCGAATAACAAGAAAGAAAATACGCTACCGTCTCCCCGGCAACGGCGCCATTTGATCGAACGCTTTTGGCGTGTCGGATGTTAAAAGTTCTAAAGTTATAACCGCGATCAGGACGGTGTCGCTATGCAGCTAGCCGGTTGAGCACGGGTCGATCCACAGGGAGATGGTTGTATATCCGTTCGAGTTTTAGACGAGTCAATGAAGAATTTGTATATGTTTGTTCAAATCTAACCTATGTGTTTTATATGCAAGTATAAAGTTGTTAAGAAAAAGATACGAAAGTGTAAGCTAAGAAAATCCGCACTCAAAACGTTTGAGCCGAGTCTTGACCAATTGAAGCTAGAGCAATCGGCAACAACGTGGATTAGGGGATTTAAGCACGGTATTCGTGGAATCCGGCTTATTTACCCTTGTCCTTCCGTTCTTGTCTCTTGCTTTCGCCTCCGGCCAAACCGAACGCAACCGGTCGCGGTTAGGAATCACCGTTACCTTGGTAGGGTAGGGTGCCTAACGGAGCGCTTGCGTAACGTTTGGGCGGAGTTCAAAGGAAAATAACGGGAAAAGAAAATGAGCAACGAAACATTAACTTACAGTATCGTATTTATTCTTAACAACAATAATTACAACCATTCACAAAACAAACCGAAAAGAGCAAAAGAAAAGATAAACAAAGAAAAGAAAAGATTACAAGCAAGCAATTAAAAGTGCATGGAATTTAAGTGCATGAAAGTAAAGCAAGGTAATAAAAAGCAAGAAAGAAATAAGCAAGAAAATAACAATACGAACCATAGAACCAAATACAAGACATGGGTTCAATAACCAAATCTTAAACTTGCAAGCTCACTTAAGAGGTTGCAAGATCAAGAAAAGGCAAAGAACTCATGGAGAATGAAGCACAAAAGAGAGAACAAAATGATACAACCCCTTGAGATCAATGACCAAAGCTTAAACTTGCAAGCTCACTTAAGAGGTTGCAAGATCAAGTTAAGGTAGAGAGCTCAAGGGGAAAGCTAAGCAAAAAAGAATGATACAAAAAACCCCATCTTCATTTAACATCCACTCAATGCTCTCACTATATTTTCATGGAGGAAAGAATGAAGAAGAAGAAGAAGACTAAAAACTAACAAAAAAGAGGCATAAGCATGAACTTCCTATAATGGTTCAGATCTGGGGTATTTATAGGAGGAGAGTTGAAACCCTAGGGCCAGATTATGCCCCTAAATGAAGTGACCAAACTGCCTACAGAAAACGACACCCTGAAGAGTCTACACGGCCGCGGTTCCGCGGCCTAAGCGCGCTTATGCCGCGGTTCCACGGCCCTTTAGAAGGATTGTGCCTTCATATTTTGTCATATCCTCTAGTTCTCTGTACTCTTCAGTGTGGTATATGTTGTTTCTCAGAATCTCTTCACAATTCTTCCAGAATTTCAGTAGAACAAAAGGTGATGTGATGTGGATCTTTTGCCATGATTTCCTCGAGCTCCGCGTAGATTTCTTGGATTTTATGTTGCTATTGTGTTTTGTGCATGAAAATGACAACCGATTTGCCATTTTGTCCCTTAAACTGGTGTGCGGCAACATACGGATAGAGAGCGGAGACCCGTGTTTTATCTGTGGTTGGCAGTAATCCGGAATTTGTCGTACTTTTCCATGAATTTCACTGTTTAGAGCTGAGAACCAGTATCCTGCAATTAACTAGCAAACACGGCTCAAGAGTACCTACCGATAAATCAACGAGCGTAAGAATGGATGGTATAAAATGCAATATTCTGGTATGAACAGGGTGCAAGTGGATCTTTAAGAAAAAACTTGGTGTAGATGGAAAGGTTGAGATCTTCAAAGCTAGAATTGTTGCAAAAGGTTTTCGTTAACGACCAGGTGCCGATTATGATGAAACATTTTCTCTAGTGACTATGCTTAAGTCCATCAGGATCCTACTTTCCATTGCTGCATCCCATGACTATGAAATCCGGCAGATGGACGTCAAGACCGCTTTTCTAAATGGTGATTTAGAAGAGAGCGTGTACATGACATAGCCAGAGGGCTTCGTAGATAGTGGGAGCAGTGGAAAGGTGTGCAAGTTGCTTAAATCAATCTGTGGATTAAAATAGGCATCGCGGAGCTAGAACATCTGTTTTGATGTGTAAGTCAAAGAGTTTGACTTCATAAAAAACGTAGATGAACCTTGTATATACAAGAAGGTTGTAGAGAGTAAGGTCGTCTTCCCCATAATGTACGTGGATGACATACTCTTGATAGAAAATGATGTTCCTATGCTACACTCGGTCAAACTCTTCTTATCACAAAAGTTCTCCATGAAAGATCTAGGTGATGCCTCCTACATTCTGGGGATTAAGATCTATAGAGATAGATCTAAGAGGATATTGGGATTGTCCCAATCCAAGTACATTGACACCATACTAAAGAGGTTTAGTATGGAAGATTCTAAGCGTGGTAATTTACCCGCTTGCTCAGGAATCACTCTCTCCAAAGAGATGTCTCCCAATACTGATTTGGAGAGGGCTCGCATGCAAGGGATACCCTATGTTTCTGCAGTTGGGTCAATCATGTACGTGATGTTATGTACCATACCGGATGTAGCTTACGCATTTAGTGTGGTAAGTAGGTATCAATCAAATCCCGGGGAGAAGCATTGGACAGCTGTGAAGAACATTCTAAAGTACTTGAGAAGGACTAAAGAAATGTTCTTGGTGTATGATAATGGAGAACTCCAGGTCGAGTCCTTTACCGATTCGAGCTTCCAAAGTGATAAGGACGATAGTAAGTCGGTCTCAGGTTTTGTCTTCACCCTCAATAGAAGGGCGATATGTTGGAAGAGTTCCAAGCAAGATACCGTAGTAAACTCGACGATGGAGGCTGAATACATCGCTGCCAACGATACTGCCAAAGAGGCTGTCTGGATGCAGAAGTTCATTGCTGAACTTGGTGTGGTTCCATCCATTGAGCATCCAATACCTTTGTATTGTGATAACAATGGAGCTATGTCTTTGGCCAAGGAATCCCGGTCCCATCAGCAATCCAGACATATTCTTAGGTGATATCACCTGATTCAGGAGATAATTGATCGCCGGGAGATCGAGGTCAGGAAAGTTGATATGAAGAATAATACACCGGATCCACTCACGAAGGCCCTCCCCCAGACGCAATTTAAGAGACTTTTTAGGATGTTGGGTATGAGATACTATAACAATTGGCCTTAGTGCAAGTGGGAGATTGTTAGGAATATGTATGCCCTAGAGGCCATTATTGTATGATATAGTGGATGCTTGGACATATATATAGAGGACTTTTTTGCTCGACATGATAGTATGCTATCTGGTTGCTCTTTATCTTAACATGTACACTAGTATTATTATACTATCTCTCTGATACATGTTGATAAAGCCCTTAGGATGTTAGCTTGACTTCCAGGACTATGATGCAGATCATACTAGTGCGTCTTGTGTAGTCCGCAAGCACATCCTTTAACAGTTCATAGTCGAGAGAGTATCGAAACAGGGCATCGATATTCCAGAGTAGAATAATGTGTACATTTCTTGACCTTGTATGGGGCGATGGTTGATCCCACATCCATTGGTGTTTGACATCAAAGATTGTACAGAGGTGCTCATTAGAGAATGGGTACACCAAACAGGACTCGCCGAGAACTCCTAGTTGGTACTATACCTATCATCAGATAGCAGTTCTCTGGTGACACTTTACAGGTTAGTCTGTAGAACCGAGATCGTCATAGAGTCTTGTGTGGTTTCCACTGTGCTTTGATTTCCACCCTACCACGGCTCAAAGGAGTCGTACAAACAGGTGGATTTTGGATACAGTCCTGAGTCATATGGAGACAATGAGCGATAGGAGGGGTTTCGTCTCTCCCGGTATAGGGAGTTGATGTTGCGCTATACTTGATTGGATATAACAGCAAGTCCCTGGCCAGGGCTGATGAGATTTACTGGTAAGTGTTATCAGTAGTTTCTCAAACGGTTATAGGCCACACATCGGCATGACTTATCAAGTTATTGGGGTCTGACGATTCCACCTCTAGACTTGATATGCGACATATCATACGAAGAGACCGGACTGTACGGTAAGTGTTGCTTATAGGCTTTACGAAAGTTTGGATTGTTTATAAGCTTGCTTGTTGATCTTCTATTCGCTCAATACCTGGGTAGCCGTTACGTCTAGCTAGTACCGCTGACGGCTTGTGGGTGACCGATGTGATCATTACCTATTGCTGGCGTATTGATGAGTCTTTAGAGTCCCATACAGAGGTTTCCTAGCTCAAGCGAAACGAAGTAGGGCACATATCGTGAAATGTGCAGGACCTTGATTATATACGAGTATATGATACCGTATTCTAATCTCGCGATATGTGATATTGATTAGGTTATATGTGATATAACCAGATTGTTGAATCAAGTGTTGATTCAATGATATGTTATATATATATATATATATATGTTTGATACTAGTTGATTATATGAGATATAACTGGATTATTGAATCAAGTGTTGATTTGATATAATATATTAATAGTTGTCAGTTATGTGTGATATGACCGGGTTATTGAATCAAGTGTTGATTCGACAATGTAATATACATATAAATAATATTGGTTGGTTATATATGATATAACCAGATTATTGAATCAAGTGTTAATTTAATAATTTGATATATATTTTTATATTTGATATATTAATATATATTAACTAATATTGTGCTCACTTAAAGAATTTCTTCTCTTTGAAATATATTTAATATATATGTGATATATATTAATATATGTATTTATATATTGTGTCATGGTGGATGATAAATAGAACATGGGTGTATGAGACTCACACCAAAACTAAAGATAATTTGGGTAAATATTTATTTAGAGTTAATTCAAAAATGAGCATGGCTTAAGATACTTGTGGAAGCATGTAGAAGCCATGACTCATTCCACTAATTTTGTTTTTACTCTAGATATTTTATCACGTAACCATTATCTTTAGCCCATGGTTAACTCTCATTCCATCACATTGAGATATTTTCTCACCCTAGTTCATCTTCTTCTCTCAAGAGCTCTCTAGGTTTTCTTGAGATGAAGAAAGAAAAAGAAAAGGACATTTCTAAAGTGACCAAAATTCCTACTTCATCAACATACTCTCATTTATCCCATAAGATTAGGTTGTTTGCTTCACTAATTCTTTGATTAGTGAAGAGGTAGCTTGAGTTAGAGTAACTTCAAGGTGGATCATTTTCGACTAAGCAAGCTCGTTCCTTTCACCAAGTGGAGCGTAAGAAGAGTTCTAAGGATCACCACTTGGAGCTAAGGGACTACTACTTAGAGCCTTAGAAGTGAAGGACCAGTCTATAAAGGTTGTATTTTCTATTCACTAAGTGTAAAACTTGTTTACATGCTTTCAAACCCTAATTCTCTAGTTTGATTCTAGGTTAGTGTAGCTTAGAACTCTAGATTTTTTTAAATTGCATACTTGATGCACGTGGAAACCTAGTAGAGGTGCTAAGACACACTTTCACTTTAAGGATATGCTTGTGGACTACCCAACTCCCACAAGTATGATCGCCATCATAACGCTGGTAGTCAAGCAAAATCCCACGAGCTTTAACAACATGTATCAGTCATATGCGATATCGAGTATAACATATGCACATTGTAGGGTGTTTTTCGTCACCTTATTGAGATGGGAATACGCACGTGCTTATCAGGCGTACTATATATTCCCCCTACCTAGGGCAGACGGGGGTTTATTGATTATGGGGATCCGAATCTCCGGCTGCCGCGGACTAACCTGCTGTTAATTACCCCTCACCTTTGGAGCGAGAGAACCTCCGATTGACGGGGTCAAACTGGTCATGCGAACTCAATGTGCAGTGTGCGTGTGTTGTGTTTTGAAAGGGGGTTTTGGATATATCGGGGGCCTCACAGAGTTTTCCTAACGGGGGACGTGTTTCTGGTGTGGAGTGCACGGAAAATGAGGGGTGAGGAGCGTCTTAAAGATGCGTGCATGGCACGTGGACGCTGGGCGCCCATAGGTCACGTGCCTGGCGCGTGGGCATTTGGCACCCACGGGTCACGTGCCAGGCACGTGGGCGCTAGACACCCGCGGGTCACGTGCCAAGTGCGTGGGCGCTGGGCGCCCGCAGGTCACCTGCGTAGCACGTGACCGCTAGGTGCTCGTGGGTCGTGTGAGGCGCACGTGGGCACTTAGTGCCCGCAAGTCATGTGCCCTACATGCGACCGCTGGACGCCCGCGGGTCACGTGCGTGGCATGCGACCACTGGACGCCCGCGGGCCGCTGGAAACACCAGCGGAAAAGGGGCTTAGCCCCTGGGTAAGGAGTTGAACTTCCAAGGGGTTTATGTATATATTTGGAGTTAAACTCCTAAAAAGGGATTTGATTTATGGAGTTAAACTCTAACAGATCTTGAATGGAGTTAAACTCCCAGAAATCTTTAAATCTTCTTTTGAGCTTCGGATCCTCCTGGAATGGGATTTTTGGAGATGTGTATCCTTCTTCTTCCTCTCTGTTGGCTGGATCTTGCGGGAAAAGGGGGAGATAAGACTTAAAATCTTCCCTTTTAGGGATTTGATGGCAGATCCGAGCTCCCCTTCAAGGATTTTATGGTGAAAAACTATTTTTTTTTTGAAAAAGGAAGAGTTAAACTCTTGATTTAATTCAAAAGAAAAGAAGAAGGTTTTAGAACCTTGAGGAAGGAGAAGGAGGCACAGACCCTAATTTGTGGGGAGAATGAATTATTCTTTATTTAATTATCATGTTGCCTCTTATAGGCTTACAAATTTACATATAGCCCTTTGGGCTTTACAAAATAGCATCTTGCCCATCCCATGACTCATGTGCTCATTTGTTTTGCACATGAGCCATGTGCTTTACAAAAATTTGGTTTTATGCCCATTTTCTTACATTCATGCATAAAAAATTACATCAAAATTATCTATTACATGATTTCATTTTGGCATGGGGGAGGCCGGCCGCAGGGCTCGACTTGGGCATGGACCCACTTGATCTGGGCTTGGACCCGCTTACTTGGGGTTGATTTTGAATTTGACTTGGTCAACCGGGGTGTAATTTTTGAACCCAACACACATATTAAGATAATGAAAAACCAGAATAGTATACTATTGTAATAAGTCTTTATCAACATGTATAAGCAATACAAAACAGTAAGAAAAAAAATACACATATTCAAATAAAGACAACTCAAATAATATACTATATAACTGAGCAAGATTATCTTATACATACATATCCCCAGTATCTATACGATATAGGCATCTAGAGCATATATATCCAACATATACATACCTCTAGCATCCTATATAAACAGGCCTCTAGGACATACATAGCTAACATAGAAGACATCTATTTAGAGAGGGTGACTCTATAACATGCGGGTAGACTACCATGCCAGGAGTCATCCATTCTAAACTACTTTAGAATGTTTTCTAAGTATCCAAATCGGGACACTTTCTAAATCTAGATCTATCGATATAGGTCTAGTCACCAGAATTCTTGATATATTATCCAGATCTTATGTAGAGAAGCATCTGTGATAACCAAAGTTTGACCGATTGTAGTATGGAACATCGCTTCCTATCAGGAGTATGTCATCTAAATCTCAGGACATAACTCCCAGCATCCTTCTCACTAGGTTCATCTGTTGTTTTGTTGAAATCAATCATCTTGACTGTCACATCAAACAGATGATCTGTCTCCACTATAATTTCTTTAGTTTATAAATAGACATAAGCAACTTGTACACCTTCCGATGTTCCCACTGACTAAAATAACCCTCTGACAGAGTTATATACACGTGCACTTCTAAATTTCCATTTAGAAAAACATTATAATAATCCACCTGCCGGATATCACAATCATGAATAGCAATGGTGGAAAGTCTGTCACGATCCAAAATTTAGCACGTGACGGCTTTTAAACTATGTAACGTCTTCAGACGTAACGTAATTCAAGTAAGCCAAAAATCCAGCAATCTAAACCATCAAAAGTAGTAAGTGATAATAACATTGTTAAAACTTCTGAAATCTCAATCAAATTCTTTAAAGTCCAAGCTTATTTCCTTTAAAAATTTGGCAACACCTCCTTTGTAAAACAAGCCCCCAAAAAAGGTACATCATAAATATATAAGTAAAGCATCCCCAACGGGAGCAAATCCACGCTCAAAAGCGGAAAACAACCACCACAACAGATATACGACGCTGTAGCGAAGAAAAAGACGATATAAATGAAACAGCATAAAAGACCTCCAAGTTACCAAATAATATACAATATCATCCTCACAACTCGTCTCTAAGTCAATACATGATAATGGCAGATGGAGAGTATATGATACAAAGATATACAATGAGCAATATTGGATAACCGCAAAACCCACCTATAGCAAAACTGCACACAGCCAGCCGTAGCGGTATCCGCTGCAAAAGATGATACGATAGATAAAAGCCCTGCCTCGACTACTCCGAGGAACAACCTGCAAACCCTGTGGCACAATGGAGGTGAGTTGCCAACTCGTGAATAGTAAATAACATATGCAGGTAAATCGCAAGTATGCACGTACTGCGCGAATCTATCGCATGCAAGCTAATAGCAATAAATGGCCATATGTATGCAACAGTCATGAAAGGTACTCTATCAGGTACAACTAATACATGAAGTAATAATATGGCAATATGTATATGCAACAGTCATGAAAGGTACTTTATCAGGTACTACTAATACATGAAGTAATGCATATAAATAAATGCGGAATATGGGATAAAACATGTCATTCTCACGGAATCCTCGTCGTGGCAGGACCAAAATCCATCAAGACAATCAAAATCCCAAATATCCTCAAATCGGCCCTCATATCGGCCCACATATCGGCCCACAGATCGGCCCTCATATCAAGTAATGAATAAGAATACATGCATAGATCATTATGGTAATATATATATATATATATATATAAATATATATATAACAGCGTACCATACCACTGATATATATATATATATATGCATATATAACAGCGTCCCATACCACTGATATATATACTTAGGAGTAAAATATCATGAAAACTAATATCCAGCATCGACACATAAATACTCATCTATCAGGCATCATCACCCCGACTGCCCCTGATATGTACTTATCATACATTCATCGGAAACCCGAGTGCCCAACTTCGTCACTCGAATTCCCCATATCCATACGTACATGACTCCGGTCGATATCTCCACGATCACCGCCGAGTCCAAAATACTATCACCGGTAGGCAGTGCACATCCCCTGCCAGGCTCATCGACAAAATCCGTCGATATACCTTTCTTGCCCCGGGTACCATACCGGGCTCCACCATGTACCCGCACATGGCCCACAACTCTCCTCGCATGGGGTATATATCAGAACCGTGAAATCTTATGGTGGACGCTGAAATATCATATCAAGAGAAACCGGGTTTTTCAAACAATGCATAATTTCATGAAACTACCACCGTTCTCAAATCCAGAAAACATCATGTGAAATCCATATATCAATGCGAAATCCATGAAATATAATATATGCAACATGAAACAGTAATATGAGCATATAAAGGAAAAACCGTTATTTAACTGCAACAAGTTATGAAATATATCATGTGGTTCCTAATTTCTCCAATCCATAAAATATCATATAAAGGTGAACATGTAGCTATAGCCAGGTATGCGAAACCATGTCAGTATAGCAAGATATGTGTATATACCTATCAATAATGATATGATACCCTCCAGGTATGTATGTAGCTATATCAAGCTAGGTATGTGTATATACAAGTATGTATACAAGATGTACATGTAGCTATGTCTCATATGTGTATATACCTATCTCTAATGATACAATACCATATAGGTATATGGGTAACTAGCATGTAGATATGGCAAGGCATATATGTAAGCATGTAGGTATACAGGTATGATATATGTCATATGCGCAATGAAATATGAATCAATGTCTCAAATGTCCCTAACCAATACAATCTCACGTATATATAAGTGTTGTGCGTGTCATGGCAATTATTAACGGTGTGAGTGGCAAACAATCAGTGCTCGTGCAACATGAACCGTCAATAATAGTGCAGTGTCCAATGGGTACAAGTCCAAGCACAACATGTAATAATATGCAATGAAGTTTTATGCACCATATATATGTGCAATATAAATATGCGACTAATATCATATCATCTCTAGCCCTGACGCATAATGCCATGCGGGCGATTCCCCTGTAGATATTAAATCTACTCACTGATGATCCTGGGGCTAAGTAAAACCAACCACTCGCTTTCCCTTCTTCGCAGCGTCCGAAGTCTTCGCATGCGACCCTAGATCATAAAACCATAAAACAAGTGTATATTAGCAATCGACCAATAACACGTACAGACTACGTTTGACCGACGCACCAACTCCAAATATACTCTCAAGTGTTCGTCTAGTGGCTAACGCACATAGCGACACTATGAAACCAACTCAAGAGAAACAGATACAAAAAGACACGAACCATATCGGATAACGTAACGCGCATAATCGAAACACTAGAAAACAAGCAAAGTGATCCCAGATTTTGCTACCCAAACAATTTGTAAAAGTTGCACATACCACAAGACCACACACAACCCCAGAGACCCCTACCCCAAAATACACCACCAACTACCCCACTCTGGCCGCAAATTACGGCCAGAACCAATAAATCTGCAGCCATACAAGAAGGGAATTGGCTCGGGTTTTGAGGGTAGTTTCTAGGTCACTACACTAGGTCACTGTGATGGGAACTTTTCCAACAAAAACCTGGTTTGATAGCAGATCATCCGAGACACCAATCTATACTAAAAATACGATATTTACCCGACATGAAACTTTACGCGTTCTAAACTGAAACTAACAAGCTACGCAACATTAAAAAGGCTTACTTAACAGAAATAGATCATTACCTACTCCCACAAGCTCAAAGATCTTAGCTTTCCAAGCTCCAAGGCATTCAAGAGGCAAAACAAGGCTTAAGATGTGAGTTTTGTGAGTTTTAGTGAAGGTTTTATGATGGATTTGTGATGGAAATGATAAGGGTTCTATTGAGGGTGAGAAAGATGAAGGAAATGATAAAGAGATGAAGAAATGAAAGGATAAAGAGAGAGAGAGAGAGGTGAGAATAATGAGAGACAGAGGTGAGTGCACCCTTGCATTAACTCCTCATTAATGCAAGAATTAAGCTCACCATGCCACCTCTCCCCAAAACAAAACCCAAAAGAAATATCTCACACAAATATCAAGGGTTTAGGATTAAGGTTAAGGCTAGGATTAGGATTAGGCTAAGTTGTCATGGTCACTAAACTAGATTAACACAAACAAACCCTCACATTAACATGCACACATGCGTGCAAGCCATAACAAATAATAATAAATTATTAATTAAATGTTATAAAATGTGAGGAACCCAAATTGGTAAACTTTTTACCAAAAATCCGCTCTACCACTTAACTAACACTAATCGAAAACCAAGGTGTTACAAAGTCATATCCGTATGGACTTTAGCGTAGACACTACAGTAAAAGTTTCATCACAATCCACGCCGGGTATTTGATGAACACCTTTCACTATAAGTCTAGCCTTATTAGGATAATACCTTTTCGCCTGCACAGATCTCGAAAGATCTATTTGCTCCTAATGAGTTTTACTCCTTCAGGAGCACCAAGCAAATTCTATAATTTGCTGAAGTGCGTGGAGTCCAACTTGGATATATAGCATCCGGTCACCTAAAAGTTACCACTTTTTATGACCTGCTGATAACCAGTAAGGCCATCATCACCGTGATACTGACTTCCCTGTCACCGTCTATGAGCAAACCGAAGTATTTCTCAGGTGGCTGAGGTCACCTACTAAAATCTGCGGAGTGGCTAATGGTTTATCAAGTCCAATTGAATTTTTAGGTTCTACCAAATTTTCAGTAACCGTTTGTGGTTCTAGAATCACTTCCGGTTCTACCAGTCTCCCACTAATTTCTTTTGAAAACGATCTTTTTTTATAAAAAGGTGGCGAGTCAAGAACAAATCAACCTTTGATCTTGCAAATGTTAGAAGTTAAACCCTTGCTAAAAGCTGGAATAACCCACAAACTGCTATTATTGAAACGTGCCTTGAGTTTGTATGAATTCTGCTTTTAAACAAAAACCGGATAACTCCATATCTTAACATCGTCAAGAAATGCTACCTTTATATGTCCACATAGGACCAATAGCACTAATTTAGATGGAACCGTATTCAATTGGCATGCTACTGTTTCCAGTTGCATATCTCAAATGGAAGAAAGCCATACATCATTACTCATCAAGGAGCGCACCCATGGATGAGTAACCTGTAAGAGAAGCAAGTTCTTAATTTTACTACGATGGAATACCTGGCATCAGTATCTACATCTTCAATCACCTCGAAAAATCATGATACTTCCAACGTATGGTTCTTTACTTTATTCTTATACTTATAAACTTCTTAAAATTTTTGGACCTTACATTTCAACGAATGCGTGTCTAAAATAAGAGAACTTATAGGTTAGCTGAACGAAGTAAAAGTACCAATCTCTTATCCCGAAAGACACTGAACAGCATACATTTTCATGTATAAGCCCTAAGAGTTTACTAACTCAAATTCCGTGTGTTTGTAAGTTGATAACTGTATTTTGGTTAAGAATGTCTTACACCATGTTTATAAGCCCCAAGAGTTTACTAACTCAAATTCTGTGTGTTTTTAAGGATATAACTGTATGTTAGTTAAGAATGTCTTACATAGTTATTCGGTGCTCCTTACCTTATCCTCAATTGATAAAAGTAAATGTTTTTCAAAAATTATAACTCACTTTATAAAATAAAGAGATAGATATATCAGTTTTAAAAATTGGTGCATAACAACGATTATTCAAAACCAAATATTTGCCGTTAGGTAAAACTAGGTGATTTCCTCAATAGCACCAATTACTACGAATTCCGATATTGAGGATCAAATCTCTCATTTCCTAATATTCTACTCCTACTCACTGTAACGTCATACAGATGTGAGATTCTAATATGGTAAATGCATACCCTGGAGTCAGAATTGGGAAAACAGTTTTCAATTATAACATCACAAAAAAACTGAAACATGAGAATATTTCAAGGGGTCACTGGGTATTCCTAGTAATGCCTCTTCCAATGTCCAGATTAATGACAGTAATCACAATTTTCTTTGCCCTCACTGCAACCTTTTATATGTCTCTATATCTTACCTTCTGTACACAAACTTAGGCCAGTTGGTTTTCTTTCTTCCCTACCTTTTAGCACCAGCCTAAGATTTGGAAGAAGACTATCCAACAAGCTAAATAAGTGTACTCTCCTTATACAAGGAGCTCTCAACTCGAGAGAAAGTGAAGAAGGGGAGACAACCTGAATTATACAATTCAATTTCTCTAGAACCCGTGACCATCCTCGACTAAAACAACTTCTTCGAGTTTATATGTAACTATACGATGGACGTTCCAAGCTATATGGATTTCTGTAATGATACAGAATGTTCTGGAGAAAGCGAATGTAAAGTAGGTGTGGCACAAATATATGCTACTTTATCGTGAATCATGATAATCCAAAACCAAAGTATGTAAGAAGGTTCGGTTATCTTGGTTAATGAGTTTTAGTTTAAGGTAAGTCATGGTCCCAAACCAGAGAGAGAAAAGAAAAGCTCAGCGTGCACTTTATCAAGATTAGATTGGTTAATCGTTTTATTTAATCGGGATGGCTCCCACTGTACCCTCGAATTCTCCTTCAATTCCTAAAAGGAGAACTAGTCGAGATCATGTACACCTTACAAGTTCGCTAACCATTCATCCAGGCCAGTGTTGGTACTCCGAGTGAGGTCCTCCATTCTTTCGTACGGACCTAATTAAATAATCCTGTTTCTGCAGATGCATAACCTCGTTAACACTTTCAAGACACCTAATAGGTTAGCTAGTTGTGAAGTGAAATTCTCCCGAAGAGTAATACCTACTCATCAGTGGGAATCGGAATCCAACTATCATTTTATGATAATCTTGACAGAAGCCGACCAAAATTACCACACTCCAGAAGGTATGCTCATACTTGGCAAATTTCCTTTATATTTGAAACTCCCGATATGGTTTTTGCCCCTCTGACTCAAGTGACCTTGACTAAAGATCAAACTTCCAATAGGTCCTAGTCAAGTTCTACCCGTCATTATCTTGATTGCATTAAACCCACCTGCATGACACCTGACTAAAAATCAAAACTATCGTACGAATGTCCTAACCAGTTGCATCACCATGCAGCAGAAAAGTACTACAGAGATACCGAATACTATGCTTCGACTAAAAATCGACATACGTAGCACAAATACTAAGAAATAGTAATCTGAAATGACGGAGGGCTACGGTTGGTTTTTGGCAAAAAACCTTTAATGTAATAAACTTGATATCGTTGAAAGAACTCGAGTGACTTAGAAAAGAAGTGGTTTAGGCTCCTCTTTTAAAACAAGTAGTTTTGAAGAAAACCGAGTATTTATAGTAACATAAACTTTTGCTTATGAGCGAACTCCCCATGACAGGATCAAGACTCTTTGCTTATCGAATGAGGTACCGGATATTCCTAACTGAATATCTCTATGCAAAGCAAAAGAATATGACTATAGTTTTAAAAATTGGTTCCGACAACATCATTTAGATTTATTTTTCTTGCATTAAACATATAATGCAATCCTATCATTTTAACTTTCTAGCCATAACAAAAACAACCAAAATAGCATACTTTTATATGTCATCCGCATTCACCACGGTGTCCCGGATTTTCACCGTAAGATTACTTAACTTATAACAGGGGGGACAGGGCTAGCGTGAATGCAACACACACACACACACACACACACACACACACACACACACACACATCATCATCATCATCATCGCAGGCAAGTAATAATCATCACAACCATGCGAACAAAGAACAATATGAAACAGCAGATAAACTAGATGCCCCGAGTTTCATTTGAGCCCAAATAAAACACAATGTTCCCCGATCGTGTGGATAACCCGTACATCATCGATCTTAGACCCATATGAGTGCGACAAACCACCTGCCAATTCTAGAAACTGGGTAGCCCACCTTCAATATCACGGGTCGGTCATTCGTCGCTTTCTAGAACCCGGTAACTTGGGCACTCCTCCGCGGGTTGATCCTATAACCCTACAAGTACGGCGAGCAACCCGCCAATTCTAGAGTGGGACGACCCGGTCTCAAACACCATGAGATGGCCACCTACCGCACTCTAGAACCCGGCTACTCGAGCACTTCTCCTGGGTTAATCCTAGTACAGAAATGAAATATATATAGCAGTGACATCGACCGCATGCTGTTCGATTCCTAATAAAAGAATATACAAAAAGCGGAAAAGGTGGTCACAAGTCAGACGCTCGCCCGAACAAATGAATACAAATATATCAAAACTGTACAAGCACATCACACGAGGGGCTATCTGTCACGACAATCCAATTAAACCATAACAAGATATATATATCACAGAACAAGCAGCAGCAACATATGTGTAACCTTGTCTAATCGAACATATAGCAATTAGATGACGTTAACCAACACATATACCAAGATACAAAACATAAACGATGTAAAAATTTCGTCCGAAAATTTTCCGTATTTCCCCGAAAGCAAAGATAACACTATATGAAATCTGGGGCAAAAAGAATGATACCTAAAGTGATGTTTCATCAATTCCAAGCAACCACTAAAACCTAAGGACCTAAGGACAATTTTGGATCGAAAATGGCGGCCAAAATGAATTTTCCGGCAGCCAGAGTTTTAAGTTAGGTCCTTAGGTTTTGTGCTATGTTTTCATACCTCACAACAAGTCCAGTGACATACTTTAAAAAAGTCCAAGCGCGTGTTTACCGCCGAAAACGGGAGACGGAACCGCGTAGGTCGTCTTGCCTGAATTTGGGGGAAGATGCTATTTGGGTTTATCTGTCCACCTCTCCGAAGATGCCAAGTTGATTTATGGCACCGTATATCGGAGGTTTGGACGGATGCGGCCGTTGTAGCAAACTTCGTCAGATTCCCCCTCGTTGTGAGGGGTTTTTGATTGTGGGGACGCTCTTCCCTGCAGGCGCAAGCACCTGCAGTTAATTACGTTACCGCATCGCGGTAACCACTTTCTCCTGCTCCAGATATTCACTTCATGTCGTGTGTGTTTGTTTTATTTTTGGTTGCCTGTGGATTGTATATGGAGACTAATTTATGTTGTCGCCCATAGGGCGTGGATTAGTCCAAATTAGTATTTTCTTAGATTTGGGTTTGGTTTGATTTAAAGATCGTTAATCTCGTCTAGGATTAAAATCGACTTAAATGTTTGTTGAGAATACGTTAGTCTGATTTTAGACTAAGATCTACTCAACAGGATTTTTGGATCATTCAAACCCAACAGAAGAACATTTGGCCTTTATATTGTTTTAATTTAAGGACGTTACGGTCCATAGTTAGTTTAAAGACGTTGCAGTCGATTGTAGTTTAAGGAAGTTGCGATCAGTAGTTATCTTAAAGACGTTGCGGTCCGTATTGGGATGTGGCCGTCAATTTGGGAGTACACTAAAGAGTTGTTGGTTATCAGGACCCACCACCACTCTGAAAACGCTGAAGAATTACAACGACATTTATCAGAGGTGTGAGGAGATGTATCCTTGAACCAATGTCCGTTGGAAGAACAATAGTCGTGTTTGGGACTGAGACCAATTTGGAAAATGGTGAGCACATGGCCTCGGTTGATCTGAATTAGGTGTTAGTGTATATGCCCTAGAGGCCATTACTGTATCATACTAGTATGTATATTACTCGATGGAAGCTTGGGATATTCACAGTTGTATATACAATCTTGCTTGAAATGGTAGTATGCTACTTGGTTTGTCTCTGCTTTAATATGTGCATGTGTTTTTTTTAGCATATCGCTTATATACATATTAGTAAAGCTCTTAGGATCTTTGCTTGATTTCCAGCGTTGTGATGGCGCTCACACTCGTGGGGGCTGGGTAATCCATAAGCACATCCTTATACAGGTCCCTAGTCATTGGACTATCGAGACAGGGCATCGATACTCCGGAGTAGACTAGCGTATGCGCTTCTCATCCCAGCGTGGGAGACGGTCTGTCCCACAGCAGTCAGTACGTCGTACTTGAGATAGTATGCGGGTGCTCGTTAGGTTACGAGTACACTGGACAGGACTCGTCGGGAACTGTTGGTTGGTATTATACCTATCATCAGTTATCAGTTCCCAGGTGACATGAGTACAGCTTAGTCCGCTGAGTTGACACTGTCACTTCGCCTCGAGTGTGTTCCCACTGTACTTTGATTACTACCCTACCACGGATCAAAGGAGTCATGCAAATAGGTAGTAGTTGGGTGCAGTCCCGAAGCACTTGGAGGCAGTGACGGTTAGACAGGATTCGTCTCTCCCGGTATTGGGGGTTGACATCGCGCTGTGTCTAGGAGAGCCATTACACGAGTAGTCCCTGGCCAGGGCAAGCGAGATATACTGGTAGGTTTCCAGTATTATCTCAGGGTGTTCTGGGCTACACTCCGACACGACTTGTACCGCTATTAGAGGACTGACGTTCATCGCCCCCTAGGCCCGCTATGCGATGTATCAGACGAACAGACCGGACTGTACGGAGACTGTCACATACAGGCTCAGTAGGAGTTCAGATGGGGTCACCTCGTCAGTCTTCTTATCGGAATCTACCTGAAGACCGTTACGTACAGCTAGTGCCGCTTGCGGTCTGTGGTTATACCCACTGCCAACGTAGTGTCGAGTCTTTAGAGTCCCACACAGAGAGCTATTCGCCTTTAGGCAAAATGAGTAGAGGTCGCATGATTTTGTGACAGGGTTCGTTCACATCCACGCGCTTGTGCACGTTTGCTGTCCGGACAGCTTATACTAGCGGGCTTTGGTTTAAGCCAGATCCTAGTATATGATTTGGGATTGGTTTTATCTCTTTGTATTCGTGTTCCTCGGATCACGAATACGGGTGCGTATGCATAGTTGATTGAGACAGAGGGAGAGGACTTTGATTAGGGTTAATGACCATTGTCATTTTGCTAACCCTAATGCTTATGTGTGTATTATGGTTAATTGAAATTAGTTTAATATAATTGTGCATGGTTAGGGTTGTTGACCATTTGACATTCTTGACTTGTTGACCTAGGCTGACAATTTGACCATCATCATTTCATTTGAAAGATGCTCTTTGATCCTTGCAATTTGCATTAAAAATGAAATGATAATGGTCATGTCTTGATTAAGCCATGACAATTATCTCACTAATTTTCAATTTACAATAATTCACACATATATGTGAGAATGCTTCATTATTCTCTCATTCTATCATTTACTTTCTCTCTCTTGTTCTTCCTCTCCCTCAAGCTCTCCCCTCTCATGTGTTGAGAAACACTTGAGCTTGAGAAAAAACCTCTTCTTGATAATCTCTACTCTCATCTAAGGTACTAGGATTAGCACTTCTAGCACTTTAGTTGCTTCTAGCTTGGAGTTGAAGCCAAAGGTTGAGGCTCTCGGGTGGATCCTTCTTCGACTCAAGAAGACGACAAGGAGATCACTTCCGTTCACTACAAGGAGCATGGAGAGAAGGACATAAAGCCCAAGGTATAACCTTTCTTCCATGTAGCTAATTTCTAGTTAGCTTTAGTTAGTTTTTGTTTAGCAAAGATCCTTCTTTTGTTAGTCCATGTTGCCTAGCATGATAAAAATCCGATTTTTATTCTGTTTTCCGCCTTCCCGCAAGCACCGGGGTGGGCAACGTGGACTTACAGTGGTATCAGAGACTAACTAAACATAAACTAGCTAGGTAGTAAAGTGTATGGAAGTTTGATCGGAAAAATCGCAAAACCAAAACATCAAAACCCTAAGTTTCTGTTGAAATTTTTTCTGCTCTAAAAATAAAAAATCATACGTCAAAAATCATCTCAGGGTTTTGTGAAGAAAGCCACCAAAAACGATCCAGTGAATCGCTCAAAGCGCGGCGGTTCCGCGGCAAAAGCATGCCTCTTGCCGCGGAACCGCGGCCGTTTTGAGTCTGTTCTGGATCGTGTTTGGAGCAGTGTTCTTTTGGCATGGGTTTGAGATTTTTAAGATGGTTTATTTGTTCCTAGGTTTTCCAGAAAAGAAATTTGCTTTTGGGGGCCTATAAATCCGTATTTTTGATCGAACTTCACTACACTTTGACTAAAGGGTTATATCTGTGATGTATATATGTATTGAACGTCCGCTAATCTCTATACGTCGATTAGTGGGGGTTATACATATCTGTGATCTGTGTTTGTTGATGGAATGTGTATATGAATGCGTTGGATTGTCGCGGGTGAATAGCCGGGGTGGATGTGAGATGAGTGTTTCTTTTTCTTTCATTCATGTAATATGTAAATTGATGTATTATTATTTGTATGGCCGCACAACCGGGTCGGGGTTATAGCCGTCATTGCATAATTCTTTTTACTGTTTTTGCTCCTAGGATAGACCCATGGAGGGGTGCACAAACTACCGGGTATCTCGAAGTGCCGAGTGGCCTACTCACGGTGTTGAGGGAGGTTGCTTCACTTCGGGTACTTGGCGGGTAGTTTGCCGCACCCGTAGGGGTCTTGGGTGGGGTATTGGCTATTCACCGCGACCGTGTAATCCGCTTTTCGTTGTAGGCTTGAACGGATTGCGGATTCCTAGTATATCCAATGTATTCATCTGTGATCTGTAATGTCTATCATTGCTATATATCTATATACTATAACTATTTAGGCGTTGCTTATGTTTTACAGCTGCGCTAGCCCAGCCCCCGCTCTGTCGTTAGTTAAGTAACCTAACGGGTGATGATGGGGCCCCGTGGCGAATGCGAATGGCATAAGCGTACGTCATATTTTGGTTGTTTTCTGCAATGGTAGGCTTAAATGATGGGACACATTAAAAGAACTAATGCAAGAAAATAAACCAAGTAAAAGTCGATTGGAACACTTTGAAAACCACTCGGTTCTTTTCAAAACTAAACTTTTAAACGCGGAACTTGAACCGCTCCTTTTAAAAGCTATCTCGTTCCATCGATTATATCAAGTTCACTACGTTCACGGTTTCGCCAAAACCATTCGTAGCCCTCCATCATTTCAGTTAAATGTTCGGTAGTATTCAAGCTATGTATTTTGACCTCACGCCAAGGCATAGTGATTGGTAGCTGCCGGATATTTATCTGTTGCATAGATAGAATGCGTTGGTTTGAGACAGTCGTACTGCCATTTTGGCCTACGTCAAGGGTAGGTACGGGTGGGTTCAAATTAACCGGGATAATGATGGGAAGAACTTGACATGTGACTTATGACATTTTGACCTCACGCCAATGTCATAAGAGCATGGGGCAAAAATCCACATCGGGAGTTTCATAAGTACTGAAACTTGGTAGCGCTGTGATTGGAAGAATTTAAGTTAACCGCAATCAAGACGGTGTCGCTATGCAGCTAGCCGGTTGAGCACGGGTCGATCCACAGGGAGATGGTTGTATGTCCTTTCTTGTCTTAGACGAGTCAATAAAGAATTTGTGTATGTTCGAGACTATCCTATGTGTAATATTTGCAAGTATAAAGTTGTTAAGAAAAAGATACGAGATTATAAGCTAAAGAAATCCGTACTCAAAACCTTTGAGCCGAATCTTGACCAATTGAAGCTAAGCAATCGGCAACAACGTGGATTAGGGATTTAAGCGCGGTATTCGTGGAATACGGATTATTTACCCTTGTCCTTCCGTTCTTGTCTCTTGCTTTCGCCTCCGGCCAAACCGAACGCAACCGATCGCGGTTAGGAATCACCGTTACCTTGTCAGGGTACGGTGCCTAACGGAGCGCTTGCGTATGGTTTGGGCGGAGTTCAATGGAAAATACGGGAAAAGGAAATGGGCAAAGAAACATTAACTTAGAATACCGTATTTTTCTCTTAACAAAGATAATTACATTCATTCACAAGAAAGAACCAAAAAGAGAGAACAAAAAGAAAAGAACAAAGAAAAGAAAAGATTACAAACAAGTAATTAAAGTGCATGAATATAAATTGCAAGAAAGTAAAGTAAGGTAATAAAAAGCAAGTAATAAATAAGCAAATAAAAAGAACAAGAAAGTAGAACTCAAAACAAGCATGGGATCAATAGCCAACCCTTAAACTTGCAAGCTCAATCAAGAGGTTGCAAGATCAAGAGAAGGGTAGAGAACGCATGTGAATTGAAGCGCTAATTCCGTAAGAAAATACGACCCTTGAGATCAATAACTAACCCTTAACCATTCAAGCTCAATGAAGAGGTTGAATGATCAAGAGAAAGCAGAAATCTCAAGGGGAAGAAAGAACAAAAGAGAATGATACAAAAGCCTCATCTTCATTAATCTTCCACTCAAAAAAGCTCTCACTACAATTTTAATGGAGAAAGAATGAAGAAGAAGAAGAAGAACTATACAAAAGACTACAAAAGAGGAACAAAAGAATGACCCTTGGCTTGGCTCAGATCTGCTGTATTTATAGGCAGAGGGTTGAAGACCTAGGGCAACCATCTGCAATAAAATGAAGTACCCAAAACGCCCCAGAAAAACGACGAAATGAGGCGCCCATAAGGCCGCGTATCCGCGGCCAATACCCCCTATTGGCCGCTGATCCGCGGCCCTTTAGTGGTGTTGGGCTGTGGGCTTTGGTCGGGGTCCCTGGTTTGTTGTCCTCTTCATTGTGGTACATATATTTTCTGAAAATACATTCACATTTCTTCCAGAATTTCTGTTGAGGAGAGGTGGACTTTTGTGGATGCTTTTGTCATGATTGCCTCGAGCTCCGCGTAGATTTCTTGGAACTTGTTGTTGCCATTGAGCCTTGTGCATGAAGGTGACATTGATTTGACATTTTGTCTTCCTAAACTGGTATCTGGCAACATACGGATGACGAGCGGAGACCGTGTTTTCTCAGTGGTTGGCAGGAACCCGGATATTGTCGTGTTTTCCATGAATTTCACCGTTTTAGAACCGAGAACCTGTATCCTGCAAATATGTAACAAACACGGATTAAAAGTACCTACCTATAAACAACCGAGCGTAAGAATGGGCGGTATAAAATGCAGTATTCTGTGATGAACAAATACCCCCAAACTTAACTTTTGCTCGTCCCGAGCAAAACCAATTATTCACTAAAATAAAAACCTAACCGCACTTTCGCAGGGAACGCGATTGCACTGAGCATGTGCAACAAGCCGTTAAACCTCTAGGTGTCCCTAGTAGGAGGAGTGTTGTCTCCTGAGGGTTTTCAGCGGATACTACCCACAAAATCCCGTCAAGCTAGTGTCATATGTTAACATAGATTTTACTCCTACAGTTTAGTTATTACGTTAGAAACTCTATTATCCTAAGTCAGAAATATCCAACCCTTATTTTTCACACCTCCTATCTATTTAACCTTGGATCTCCTGAGTTTTCCTTCTAAAGCGCGGCCTCAAATCAGGGATTTTTATCAACTTTACAGAAAACACAAGTCTTATTCTTTATTTCTATCTTTTATCCAAACATCGATTGTATACCCCTACGTGTGTGTGTATTTGCACCCCTACACTCAAGAATTCAATTCAAGCTATAATACCCTTGCCCTAATACCTAATACTACTTATTTTCATTAAGGATGGACGGATTTGCTCACACACCTTTCATGCGACTATTAATGCTTCTTGAGGCACTAACGGCCGATTACTGAATGTGTGAGCATTAAAGCGTAAATAGCAGTTTCCAGGTCTTGACTTTATTCTATTTTTCTTTTTCTTTTTCTTTTTTTTTCTTTTTCAAGACCGGATATATTTTTCAATATGCTCTTTTGGTGTTTAGCTTTAAATACCGTTTTTTCTTTCATACTAGGCTTTCAGGCAAGAGTATTTCTAGGTATCCTCTACTATCCCAAGTTTCAAGGTGCGTGTAAGTGCAGTTTGTAGGGTATATACTTTCTAAATTTAAACTCAAGAAAAGAAACTATTTTTCAGACTTATCCTTCAGTAAAGCTTCAATACTTTCCCCTCATCTTGACTTAACTCAAGAACTGAACCCAAAAATTGTAAGGACGTATACTTACCAAAGTTAGACAGAATGAGGGTTATTTTTAGGGTTTTCAATTCCTAAGTCTAGAATTTAGTTATTTCTAACATATCAACTAAACTTTCAGAATAAAAATCTAAGTTACCCTATTAGCTAACTTGACGACAAAGTTTTTATATTTTTGGAAAATTTTCGATTTTTGTGGGTTTTTAATAAGGTGTGCAAATGCAAAATAAACAAATGAATGCGAAGGAAGAAAGCTTACCGAGCACACCCCCAAACTTAAACTTGACAGTGCCCTCACTGTCAGGCTACACCAAGAGGGTCAAAATTGCCGGCACTCCCTAGAAACAAATTATATACAAAACAAAAAGGAAAACAAAAAATATACACAAAAAAGGAGTCCCCCCCAAACTTAAGTAAAACAGTGTTTCCACTGTTAAGCGTTGAAATTCAGGATTAGGGGGGAAAGAAAACAGTATCAAGCTATACAAGGCCTTACACAGGCCAAAAGTTAACACCAACCATTCAAAGATTTTATCGCTATAATGTACAGGTTGGTGGAAGAAGGCGTAAAGAAAAGAGATGGAGAATACGCGAGACCATATGCGGAGAGAAGCGGGATATGGTCTCGGTATATGAGAGGGAGAAGAATGGCGGAAGGGAAAATGAAGTGGAATACGAACTTGAGGGTGCAAATGGAGTAAATAGATTAGCACAATTTTTGGTGACCGATGTGTGAAAAGCGATTGTGCTAATATATGTACCCGTCGAGAAATGGGGTCAAATCCCTCAAGATTCGAGAGAAACCATGGGTACGCCGAACTTGGTAAACCAGACATACGAAATGAAAGTGAGACGGGTTCTTGCAAGGTCGGAACGATGGAAAGGGTGGGGGGGAGTGATTGAGGAAGGTTATCGGTTAAAGGTTCAGGAGGGTGTACACAGTCAGTGGAAGGGATTGGATGAATTGGAAAATCCGACTCATCAATTAAAACTGTTTCATCCTCAGTACTATCCTCAATATTCTCCTCAAAATTTATCTCATCCATGCAATTTTCATCAAAGTCCAGACGCATATGTTGTTCGGAAAAAACATTTAATGACTCGGGATGATGATTTGAAGAGACAAACTCAGCCAAATCTACGGGTTCATCATCCAAAATATCCCCAGCGTCAATATCCTCAATCAAGTGAAAATCAAAATTCTCTGACACCTCATCAAAAGCATGGATATTAATCGATTCTGGTTCTAAGATATAGGTGTAGAGGTCAAAAGGATTAGGTATGGTTTCACTTGGAAGGGACCCTTCACAATCGGGCAAATCAAACACTACGAAGTCGCACAACTCATTCATCATTCTATCTTCAATTGATACATCATGTGGGATACTCGATAGACTTTCAAAAAGGGAGTTGTGGGATTCAATTTGGGACGGGTAGGTTTGATTTGGAAGGGGGTACATCTCACTCTCTCCACTCAAATTCACAGCCTGTCCTGCCGCCTCATCATACATTAAAAAATTTGGAGCTAGTTGAAAACTAGCTACCGGGTCACTAGGTTGCATGAGAGCGGCCATGGATGCATTCAAATCCATCATCTGTTGGCTTGACGCTACCCTAAAATCTTCCAACGACTGTTCCAGACTAGACATGGGTTGTGAAGGGGTTTCAGTAAATGATTCAAAGTTATTTGGATACTGAAAACTCCCAAACGGCTGTTCTGAAGTAATGTCTAGGGAAGGTGAAAAAGTAGGGTAGGATTGGTAGGAATTGAATGGCTGGACAGGAGTGGGATCAACATTGGGATAAGAAGGTGAATGGATTTGTTGGTCCCAAGAATTTGTAGTGGTGAAAGGAGTGAAAGATCGGCTACGAGATTGTGCAATATGTTCAGCAATGGACATTGGTCTCGGGGTTACAACTGGATTTTCAAAAGGGGTATCAACGCAAGAAGGTGTGAATGTTTGAAACGGTTGATACGAAGTGGATTGCGGGGTCCAGTTGTTCGTCCTAGACGCGTCTATCCGATCTTTCAAAGAAATTTTTGGCATGGAGGGGTCGTTTGAAGTTCGACCAAAACAAGAACCGTATGAAGTAATGTCTGGTTGTGGGTACCAAAGTTCGGCAAGAGTTTTTCGAGGTGGAGTACCCATGATATGAAGAGAGAAAGGAAGGAAGGCAGAGAAAAGGAGAGGGAAAAGAATGTGATTTTTTTTATTTGTTATTTTTATTTTTATTTATTTTTAATTTTTTTTAATTTTTTTTAGATATTAACAAAAGAATGAAATATACACACAAAAAAGAATAGGGACAAAAACAATCACGACACAAAAATACCACACACCTAATCGTTCTAGGGTTCACCTAGGTCAACTAGACCTGCTCCAGAACTTGATTGTCGAAGTAAAACTGTGTCGAGAAACAGGCTCAAGATACACTGATCACGAGGCCAGGTAAGTGCAGAGATAAGGGGAGGTTTTCCAACGCTTTCGCGAAGTTCCTTAATTAAATAACCCTTTCTCTTTTGGCGGTTGCGCCGTTAACACTTTCCTAGACACCCCGTAAACAATATACCGTTAAGCGAGGTTCTAAACACAGTTAACTTCTCCTAGTGAGCGCGAAGTCCTTAAGGCTTAAAGTCTAATTTCTTTTAAAATTTGTGCGGGTAAACGTTATGCTCAAGTTCGTGATTTGTGGGCCACGGAAAAGGTGATGAAATCCTTTACCGTATGTTGTGGGGTTCGCTTGCCCTTAAATCCGTATTAATGTATGCAATGCGCAATTCAAAAATTCTATAAAGAATCAAACAATCGTTTTTTAGTTTAAGCGCGGCGCTGGAACAAATACGGGTTAGTCAATTTTTTTAGCGTTTGCTAGCGAACTTGCAAAGAATCCTGCAAAGAATAGTATATTGGATGCGTCGGATTTGAGAAGAAGGTGTTAGTAAAATACGTACCGTTAAGTTTTTGGGTTAGGAAACCCCCGTTAAATCAAATCCGGTAAGCTTGAAAGGTTCGCTTGCGCGGGTCAAACTACCCGGATCTTTGGCACTGTACTTTGCAATCACCTTAGACTTGAATGTACACTTTGCTCCCCACAATTGCAGTTTGCAAATCTGCAAAAATCTGCACTCTTGCCCACAAAAATTATCAAAAAAATGACAAAAAGAATTTTAATTTTTTTTTTTTAAATATATACAAAAAGAATATTAACCCGAATAACAAGAAAGAAAATACGCTACCGTCTCCCCGGCAACGGCGCCATTTGATTGGAAGAATTTAAGTTAACCGCAATCAAGACGGTGTCGCTATGCAGCTAGCCGGTTGAGCACGGGTCGATCCACAGGGAGATGGTTGTATGTCCTTTCTTGTCTTAGACGAGTCAATAAAGAATTTGTGTATGTTCGAGACTATCCTATGTGTAATATTTGCAAGTATAAAGTTGTTAAGAAAAAGATACGAGATTATAAGCTAAAGAAATCCGTACTCAAAACCTTTGAGCCGAATCTTGACCAATTGAAGCTAAGCAATCGGCAACAACGTGGATTAGGGGATTTAAGCGCGGTATTCGTGGAATACGGCTTATTTACCCTTGTCCTTCCGTTCTTGTCTCTTGTTTTCGCCTCCGGCCAAACCGAACGCAACCGGTCGCGGTTAGGAATCACCGTTACCTTGTCAGGGTACGGTGCCTAACGGAGCGCTTGCGTATGGTTTGGGCGGAGTTCAATGGAAAATACGGGAAAAGGAAATGGGCAAAGAAACATTAACTTAGAATACCGCATTTTTCTCTTAACAAAGATAATTACATTCATTCACAAGAAAGAACCAAAAAGAGAGAACAAAAAGAAAAGAACAAAGAAAAGAAAAGATTACAAACAAGTAATTAAAGTGCATGAATATAAATTGCAAGAAAGTAAAGCAAGGTAATAAAAAGCAAGTAATAAATAAGCAAATAAAAAGAACAAGAAAGTAGAACTCAAAACAAGCATGGGATCAATAGCCAACCCTTAAACTTGCAAGCTCAATCAAGAGGTTGCAAGATCAAGAGAAGGGTAGAGAACGCATGTGAATTGAAGCGCTAATTCCGTAAGAAAATACGACCCTTGAGATCAATAACTAACCCTTAACCATTCAAGCTCAATGAAGAGGTTGAATGATCAAGAGAAAGCAGAAATCTCAAGGGGAAGAAAGAACAAAAGAGAATGATACAAAAGCCTCATCTTCATTAATCTTCCACTCAAAAAAGCTCTCACTACAATTTTAATGGAGAAAGAATGAAGAAGAAGAAGAAGAACTATACAAAAGACTACAAAAGAGGAACAAAAGAATGACCCTTGGCTTGGCTCAGATCTGCTGTATTTATAGGCAGAGGGTTGAAGACCTAGGGAAACCATCTGCAATAAAATGAAGTACCCAAAACGCCCCAGAAAAACGACGAAATGAGGCGCCCATAAGGCCGCGTATCCGCGGCCAATACCCTCTATTGGCCGCTGATCCGCGGCCCTTTAGTGGTGTTGGGCTGTGGGCTTTGGTCGGGGTCCCTGGTTTGTTGTCCTCTTCATTGTGGTACATATATTTTCTGAAAATACATTCACATTTCTTCCAGAATTTCTGTTGAGGAGAGGTGGACTTTTGTGGATGCTTTTGTCATGATTGCCTCGAGCTCCGCGTAGATTTCTTGGAACTTGTTGTTGCCATTGAGCCTTGTGCATGAAGGTGACATTGATTTGACATTTTGTCTTCCTAAACTGGTATCTGGCAACATACGGATGACGAGCGGAGACCGTGTTTTCTCAGTGGTTGGCAGGAACCCGGATATTGTCGTGTTTTCCATGAATTTCACCGTTTTAGAACCGAGAACCTGTATCCTGCAAATATGTAACAAACACGGATTAAAAGTACCTACCTATAAACAACCGAGCGTAAGAATGGGCGGTATAAAATGCAGTATTCTGTGATGAACACGCTGCATACCGTTTGGAGTGTGATGATTCTGGTAGGATTCCTTCGGTTTTATCACGCGATGATATTTGGATCCCGATCCTACTGTGAGTATATGCTACTCCTCGGGAAAACTCTCACTTAACGATCAATGCTATAAACCTAGTAGGTGTCTAGAAAGGTGTTAGCGGGGCTACGCCCACAGGGAAAAGAGGTTACTTAATTAAGGAACTTCACGAAAGCGTTGGAAAACCTCCCTCGAAGTACCGACACTGGCCTGGCTGAACGGTTAAGCAAGTATTGTACGGTGAGATTGATCTCGACTAATTCTTTCTTTATGGTTTGAGAAGGGATTCGAGAGACAGTGGGAGCCATCCTGTTTAGACAAACTAAAAACCACTCTAAACTTGCAAGAGCATCATGCTAAAGTGTTTCTTTTCTCTCTCCTAATTGCAGCAACCATTCAAGATGACCGGACTTAAGTTATTATTAGATAAAAACATACTGACAGGGCCAAACTACAAAGATTGGCTCAGGAATGTCAAGATGGCAATCACTTACGACAAGTTGGGGTATCTCCTTAGCACCAAAGCTCCCCCTGTCCCAGGTCCCAAAACCAGTGTCGCGGATAGGGAAATCCGTAAGACATGGGAAATAGATTGCGCGAAGGCCAAATGCCTCGTACTTGCCTCGATGGACAACGAACATCAGAGGAGGCACGAGAATATGGACCTAGAGTCCATATTTCTTCATACAAAAGAACTTTATGGAGAGCAGTCTTGTATCGCCAGATATGAAGTGTCGAAGAAGTTGTTTTCGGCAAGGTTGGCCGTCGGATCATCGGTGGCGGAACACGTGCTTAAGATGATTGGCTACATAGAGGAGCTCGCGGAACTTGGGACCACGTTGGAGAATGAGCTCTATACCGACCTGATTCTCCAGTCCCTTCCTTCCACTTACGCCCAGTTCATCCTGAACTTCAACTTACAGGAAAAGGAAGTTGAACTTTCAGAGCTCCTCAACATGTTGAGGAGTGCAGAAGGCACCCTACAGAAAGGTAGGGAGACATCCACTTTGTTTGTAGGAGGATCTTCCTTTTCTAGGTCCAGGGCGAAAGCCAAGGGCAAGAAGAAGAAAGCCCCCGCCAAACCAAGAGGCGGTGTCAGTAAAGTGGATACGAAGGGAAAAAGAAAGGCAACAAAGGTAGCGGGAAAGCTGGTGGGGAAGGAAGAATGCTTCTACTGTCACAAAAGTGGACACTGGAAACAGGATTGCAAGGCTTGGAAGGCCAGAACCCAGGATCTGAAGCAAGTTGTGGCTTCAGCTTCAGGTGTGTATGTTATTGAAAACTGTCTATCAATAAACTCTACATCCTGGGTATTGGATACCGGATCGGGATCTCATATCTGTAATTCTTTGCAGGCGTTGAGAAAGCGTAAAGTTTTGAAAGCAGGTGACATGACCCTCAGAGTTGCAAACGGAGCTAGCATGGATGCTGAGGCCGTGGGGGACTATCACCTGGGAATGTCAGATGGACACTTTTTGGTTTTGCGTAGTTGTTATTTTGTACCAAATGCAACCTGTAATATCATTTCTGTATCTTTATTATCTAAAGAAGGTTATGAATTTGCATTTGTAAGTAATGTAGTGAACATTCACCTTAATCAAGTTTTGATTGGGTCTGGTACATTAAACAACGGTATATACGTATTAAACCAACCACAGATTTTCAATGTCCAGAATACACACAAAAGAAAGTCTCCAGAAATCAATAAAACTTTCTTATGGCATTGTAGACTGGGTCACATCAATGAGAGAAGGTTGACTAAGTTAGATGCAGAAGGATATTTGGATCCGTTCGAATATCAATCGTATGCAACTTGTCAATCCTGTCTCAAAGGAAAGATGACAAAGACTCCGTTCACTGGACATGGAGTAAGAGCGAGCGAGCTCTTGGGACTCGTACACAGCGACGTGTGCGGTCCAATGTCTACACATGCACGAAGCGGTTATTCTTACTTCATTACTTTTACGGATGATTTTTCAAGATTCGGACATGTCTTCTTAATGAAGCATAAATCCGAAGCTTTTGAGAAATTCCAGGAATACAAGAATGAAGTAGAAAAACAAACAGGCAAAAGTATCAAGACACTAAGATCTGATCGAGGTGGAGAATACTTGAGTGCCGAGTTCCTGAGTTACTTAAAAGAGAATGGAATTCTCTCTCAGCTTACTCCTCCATACACTCCGCAACATAACGGTGTATCGGAGAGACGGAACCGAACCCTATTGGATATGGTACGGTTCATGATGAGTAACGCTGAGTTACCGCGATCGTTCTGGAGATATGCGCTAGAATCAGCTGCATACCTTTTGAACCGAGTTCCCACTAAGACTGTGCCTACCACACCATATGAGTTATGGAGTGGGAAGAAACCCTATCCTCAATACCTGAAGATTTGGGGATGTCCAGCTTATGTCAAAAAGCAGCATACGGACAAACTAGAGGCACGCTCAGTACTGTGCAAGTTTGTGGGATACCCAAAGAACTCCAGGGGGTATCTTTTCTATTACGCAGAGGAACAAAAATTCCTTGTTTCTCGTAATGCCCATTTTCTGGAACATCAGTTCTTAGAAAAAGAAATAAGTGGGAGCGCAATAGAACTGGAAGAAATTCCAGAACCACAAGCTATTGCTGAAAGCTTAGTAGAACCAGAGGGTTCGAAAGATCAGGACATTCCCACGCCACTCCGCAGGAGTAGTAGGCAGTCTCATCCGCCCGAGAGATACTACGGTTTTCTCATAGACAGGGATAGAGAGGATTGCATCATAGATTGTGATGAGCCTACTAGCTTCCAGCAAGCCATTCAGAGCGTTGACTCGGTAAAATGGCTGGATGCAATGCGGACCGAAATAGAGTTCATGTACACCAACAAAGTATGGACGTTGGACATTGCTCCAGATGGGATAAAACCCGTAGGATGCAAGTGGATCTTCAAAAAGAAGATTGGTGTAGATGGACAGGTTGAGACCTATAAAGCTAGACTGGTTGCAAAAGGTTTTCGTCAGCGACCTGGTTTGGACTATGATGAAACCTTTTCTCCAGTAGCTATGCTGAAATCCATTCGGATCCTTCTTGTCATTGCTGCCTTCCACGATTATGAAATTTGGCAGATGGACGTAAAGACCGCTTTTCTAAATGGACATTTAGAGGAGTGTGTCTATATGGACCAGCCAGAGGGTTTCATTCAGAGTGGGAGCAGCGGAAAGGTGTGCAAGTTGCTTAAGTCCATTTATGGACTGAAGCAGGCATCGCGGAGTTGGAACATCTGTTTTGATGAGACGGTCAAGGAATTTGGCTTTATCAAAAATCCAGATGAACCATGCATCTATTGTAGATTTGTAGCGAGAACTGTAGTATTCCTCGTTTTATACATGGATGACATTCTCTTAATAGGAAATGACATTCCTATGCTACAATCTGTCAAGGGATTCTTGTCACACAGGTTCTCCATGAAAGTGTAAGTCCACGTTGCCCACCCCGGTACTTGCGGGGAGGCGGAAAAACGAAATAAAAATCGAATTTTTATGAGCTTAGGCAACAAGGACTAGACTATGAAGGATCTTTGCTAAACAAAAATAAGCTAAAGCTAACTAGAAACTAGCTAAGTGCTAGAAAGGTTATACCTTGGGCTTTATGTCCTTCTCTCCTTACTCCTTGGAGCGGTGGAAGGAGGTCACCTTTGTCGTCTTCTCACGTCGAAGAAAGATCCACCCGAAAGCCTCGACCTTTGGCTTCAACTCCAAGCTAGAAGTAACTAGGGTGCAAGAAGCGGTAATACTTGAACCTTAGATGAGAGTAGAGATTATCAAGAGAGGGTTTTTCTCAAACTCAAGTGTTTCTCAACACATGAGAGGGAGGAGCTTGAGGGAGAGGAAGAACAAGAGAGAGAATGTGAATAATAATATATGAGAGAATAATATGAAGCATTCTCTCATATATGTGAATTATTGTAATTAGAAAATTAGTGAGATAATTGTCATGGATAAATCAAGACATGACCATTATCATTTCATTTTTAATGCAAATTGCAAGGATCAAAGAGCATCTTCCAAATGAAATGATGATGGTCAAAGTGTCAACAAGGTCAACAAGTCAAGATGGGTCAAATGGTCAACAACCATAACCATGCACAATTATTAAACTAATATCAATTAACAATAATACACACATAAGCATTAGGGTTAATAAAATGACAATAGTCATTAACCCTAATCAAAGTCCTCTCCCTCTGTCTCAAGCAACCGTGCATACGCACCCGTATTCGCGATCCGAGGAACACGAATACAATGAGAAAAAGCCAATCCCAAATCATATATTAGGATCCGGCTTAAACCAAAGCCCGCTAGTATAAGCTGTCCGGACAGCAAACGTGCACAAGTGCGCGGATGTGAACGAACCCTGTCGCAAAACCATGCGACCTCTACTCATTTTGCCTAAAGGCGAATAGCTCTCTGTGTGGGACTCTAAAGACTCGACACTACGCTGGCAGTGGGTTTAACTACAGACCGCAAGCGGCACTAGCTGTACGTAACGGTCCCCAGGTAGATGTCGATAAGAAGACTGACGAGGTGAACCCCATCTGAACTCCTACTGAGCCTGTATGTGACAATCTCCGTACAGTCCGGTCTGTTCTTCTGATACATCGCATGGCGGGCCTAGGGGGCGGTGAACGTCAGTCCTCTAATAGCGGTACAAGTCGTGTCCGAGTGTAGCCCAGAACACCCTGAGATAACACTGGAAACCTACCAGTATATCTCGCTTGCCCTGGCCAGGGACTACTCGTGTAATGGCTCTCCTGGACACAGCGCGATGTCAACCCCCAATACCGGGAGAGACGAATCCTGTCTAACCGTCACTGCCTCCAAGTGCTTCGGGACTGCACCCAAAAACTACCTGTTTGCACGACTCCTTTGAGCCGTGGTAGGGTAGTAATCAAAGTGCAGTGGGAACACACTCAAGGCTAAGTGACAGTGTCAAGTCAGCGGACTAAGCTGTACTCATGTCACCTGGGAACTGATAACTGACGATAGGTATAATACCAACCAACAGTTCCCGACGAGTCCTGTCTAGTGTACTCGTAACCTAACGAGCACCCGCATACTATCCCTAGTACGACGTACTGACGGCTGTGGGACAGACCGTCTCCCACGCTGGGATGAGAAGCGCATACGCTAGTCTACTCCGGAGTATCGATGCCCTGTCTCGATAGTCCAACGACTAGGGACCTGTATAAGGATGTGCTTATAGATCACACAGCTCCCACGAGTGTGAGCGCCATCACAACGCTGGTAATCAAGCAAAGATCCTAAGGGCTCTACTAATATGTATATCAGCGATATGCTAAAAGAAACACATGCACATATTAAAGCAGAGACAAACCAAGTAGCATACTACCATTTCGAGCAAGATTGTATATACAACTGTGAATATCCCAAGCTTCCATCAAGTAATATACAAACTAGTATGATACAGTAATGGCCTCTAGGGCATATACACTAACAATCTCCCACTTGCACTAAGGCCATGTACTGGCGTATCGAAGACCTATCATCTCGATCAGCCGTTCGAACTGAGTCTGGGGCAAGGCCTTGGTGAATGGATCTGCTGTGTTATCTTCTGAAGCAACCCTCCGAACCTCGTTCTCCTGGCGATCCATGATCTCCCTGATCAGGTGATACCGCCTTAAGATGTGTCTAGATTTCTGATGGGACCTGGGTTCCTTCGCTAAAGCTATAGCCCCGTTGTTGTCGCAATACAGAGGTATTGGGTCAACAATGGACGGAACCACCTGAAGTTCTCTCAAGAACTTCCTCATCCAGACAGCTTCTTTTGCGGCATCAGATGCAGCGATGTATTCCGCTTCCATAGTCGAGTCAGCAACGATTTCCTGTTTGGAGCTCTTCCAACACACCGCCCCTCCATTGAGGGTAAAGACAAAACCCGACATGGACTTAGAATCATCCTTGTCACTCTGGAAGCTGGAGTCAGCAAAGGCCTCAATCTGGAGGTCTTTTCCGCCATACACCAAGAACATCTCCTTAGTCCTTCTCAGGTACTTGAGAATGTTCTTTACTGCTATCCAATGTTTCTCTCCAGGGTTCGACTGATACCTGCTTACCACACTCAGTGCATAAGCTACATCCGGTCTGGTACACAGCATCGCATACATTATAGAGCCTACCGCAGAAGCGTGGGGTATAATAGACATGTGATCCCTCTCCAAATCAGTCTTGGGAGACATCTCTTTGGAGAGGGTGATCCCGTGAAAAGCCGGTAGATTACCGCGCTTGGAATCTTCCATACTGAATCTCTTCAGTATGGTGTCGATGTACCTGGACTGTGAAAGTCCTAATATCCTCTTGGATCTGTCACGGTAGATCCGGATACCCAGAATGTATGAGGCATCACCCAGGTCTTTCATGGAGAACCTGTGTGACAAGAACCCCTTGACAGATTGTAGCATAGGAATGTCATTTCCTATTAAGAGAATGTCATCCACGTATAAAACGAGGAATACTACAGTTCTCGCTACAAATCTACAATAGATGCATGGTTCATCTGGATTTTTGATAAAGCCAAATTCCTTGACCGTCTCATCAAAACAGATGTTCCAACTCCGTGATGCCTGCTTTAGTCCATAAATGGACTTAAGCAACTTGCACACCTTTCCGCTGCTCCCACTCTGAATGAAACCCTCTGGCTGATCCATATAGACACACTCCTCTAAATGTCCATTTAGAAAAACTGTCTTTACGTCCATCTGCCAAATCTCATAATCGTGGAAGGCAGCAATGGCAAGAAGGATCCGAATGGATTTCAGCATAGCTACTGGAGAAAAGGTTTCGTCATAGTCCAAACCAGGTCGCTGGCGAAAACCCTTTGCTACCAGTCTAGCTTTATAGGTCTCAACCTGTCCATCTACACCAATCTTCCTTTTGAAGATCCACTTGCATCCAACAGGTTTTACCCCATCTGGAGCAATGTCCAACGTCCATACTTTGTTGGTGTACATGGACTCCATTTCGGTCCGCATTGCATCCAGCCATTTTACCGAGTCGGCGCTCTGAATGGCTTGCTGGAAGCTAGTAGGCTCATCAAAGTCTATGATGCAATCCTCTCTATCCCCGTCAATGAGAAAACCGTAGTATCTCTTGGGCGGATGAGACTGCCTACTACTCCTGCGGAGTGGCATGGGAATGTCCTGATCTTTCGAACCCTCTGGTTCTACTAAGCTTTCAGTAATAGCTTGTGGTTCTGGAATTTCTTCCAGTTCTATTGCGCTCTCACTTAATTCTTTTTCTATGAACTGGTGTTCTAGAAAGTGGGCATGGCGAGAAACGAACACCTTTTGTTCCTCTTCGCAATAAAAGAAATATCCTTTGGAGTTCTTTGGATATCCCACAAACTTGCACTGTACTGAGCGTGCCTCGAGCTTGTCCGCATGCTGCTTTTTTACAAAAGCTGGACATCCCCATGTATTAATGTGATTAAGATAGGGTCTCTTCCCACACCACATCTGATATGGTGTAGTAGGCACAGTCTTAGTTGGAACTCGGTTCAAAAGGTATGCAGCTGATTCTAGCGCATATCCCCAGAACGATCGCGGTAACTCAGCGTTACTCATCATGGACCGTACCATATCCAATAGGGTTCGGTTCCATCTCTCCGATACACCGTTATGTTGCGGAGTGTATGGAGGAGTAAGCTGAGAGAGAATTCCATTCTCTTTTAAGTAACCCAGGAACTCGGCACTCAAGTATTCACCACCTCGATCAGATCTCAGTGTCTTGATACTTTTGCCTGTTTGTTTTTCTACTTCATTCTTATATTCCTGGAATTTTTCAAAAGCCTCGGATTTATGTTTCATTAAGAAAACATAACCGTACCTTGAAAAATCATCCGTAAAAGTAATGAAGTAAGAATAACCGCTTCGCGCATGTGTAGACATTGGACCGCACACGTCGCTGTGTACGAGTCCCAAGAGCTCGCTCGCTCTTACTCCGTGTCCAGTGAACGGAGTCTTTGTCATCTTTCCTTTGAGACAGGATTGACAAGTTGCATACGATTGATATTCGAACGGATCCAAATATCCTTCTGTATGTAACTTAGTCAACCTTCTCTCATTGATATGACCCAGTCTACAATGCCATAAGAAAGTTTTATTGATTTCTGGAGACTTTCTTTTGTGTGTATTCTGGACATTGAAAATCTGTGGTTGGTTTAATACGTATATACCGTTGTTCAATGTACCTGACCCTATCAAAACTTGATTAAGGTGAATGTTCACTACATTACTTACAAATGCAAATTCATAACCTTCTTTAGATAATAAAGATACAGAAATGATATTACAGGTTGCATTTGGTACATAATAAAAACTACGCAAAACCAAAAAGTGTCCATCCGACAATCCCAGGTGATAGTCCCCCACGGCCTCAGCATCCATGCTAGAACCGTTTGCAACTCTGAGGGTCATGTCACCTGCCTTCAAAACTCTACGCTTTCTCAATACCTGCAAAGAATTACAGATATGAGATCCCGATCCGGTATCCAATACCCAGGATGTAGAGTTTATTGATAAACAGTTTTCAATAACATACACACCTGAAGCTGAAGCTGCAACTCGCTTCAAATCCTGTGTTCTGGCCTTCCAAGCCTTGCAATCCTGTTTCCAGTGACCACTTTTGTGACAGTAGAAGCATTCTTCCTTCCCCACCAGCTTACCCGCTACCTTTGTTGCTTTTCCTTTTCTCTTCGTATCCACTTTACTGACACCGCCTCTTGGTTTGGCGGGGGCTTTCTTCTTCTTGCCCTTGGCTTTCGCCCTGGACCTAGAAGAGGAAGATCCTCCTACAAACAAAGTGGATGTCTCCCTACTTTTCTGTAGGGTGCCCTCAGCACTCCTCAACATGTTCAGAAGTTCGGAAAGTTCAACCTCCTTTCCTTGCATGTTGAAGTTAAGAATAAACTGGGCGTAAGTGGAAGGAAGGGACTGGAGAATCAAATCAGTATAGAGTTCATTCTCCAACGTGGTCCCAAGGTCCGCGAGCTCCTCTATGTAGCTAATCATCTTAAGCACGTGTTCCACTACCGTTGATCCGACAGCCAACCTTGCCGAAAACAACTTCTTCGACACTTCGTATCTTGCGATACGAGACTGCTCTCCAGACAGTTCTTTTGTATGAAGAAATATGGACTCTAGGTCCATATTCTCGTGTCTCCTCTGATGTTCGTTGTCCATCGAGGCAAGTACGAGGCATTTGGCCTTCGCGCAATCTATTTCCCATATCTTACGGATTTCCCTATCCACGACACTGGTTTTGGGACCTGGGACAGGGGGAGCTTTGGTGGTAAGGACATACCCCAACTTGTCGTAAGTGATTGCCATCTTGATATTCCTGAGCTAATCTTTGTAGTTTGGCCCTGTCAATATGTTTTTATCTAGTAATAACTTAAGTCCGGTCATGTTGAATAGTCGCTGCAATTAGGTGAGAGAAAAGAAACACTTTAGCATGATGCTCTTGCAAGTTTAGAGTGGTTTTTAGTTTGTCTAAACTGGATGGCTCCCACTGTCTCTCGAATCCCTTCTCAAACCGTAAAGAAAGGATTAGTCAGGATCAATCTCACCGTACAATACTTGCTTAACCGTTCAGCCAGGCCAGTGTCGGTACTTCGAGGGAGGTTTTCCAACGCTTTCGCGAAGTTCCTTAATTAAGTAACCTCTTTTCCCTGGGGGCGTAGCCCCGCTAACACCTTTCTAGACACCTACTAAGTTTATAGCATTGATCGTTAAGTGAGAGTTTTCCCGAGGAGTAGCATATACTCACAGTAGGATCGGGATCCAAATATCATCGCGTGATAAAACCGAAGGAATCCTACCAGAATTATCACACTCCAAATGGTATGCAGCGCTAGCAAGTTTCAGTACTTACGAAACTCCCGATGTGGATTTTTGCCCCATGCTCTTATGATCTTGACTTTGGCCAAAATATCATAAGTCACATGTCAAGTTCTACCCGTCATTCTCCTGGTTAATTTGGACCCACCCGTACCTACCCTTGACTTTGGCCAAAATGGCAGCACGACTGTCCCAAACCAACGCATCTATCTATGCTGCACATGAATACCCAATAGCTACCAATCACTATGCCTTGACTTTGGCCAAAATACATAGCTTGAATACTTTTGACCATTCATGTGGAATGACGGAGGGCTACGAATGGTTTTGGCGAAACCGTGAACGTAGTGAACTTGATATAATTGATGGAACGAGATAGCTTTTAAAAAGGAGTGGTTCAAGCTCCGCGTTTAAAAGTTTAGTTTTGAAAAGAACCGAGTGGTTTTCAAAGTGTTCCAATCGACTTTTACTTGGTTTATTTTCTTGCATTAGTTCTTTTAATGCGTCCAATCATTTAATCCTACCATTGCAGAAAACAACCAAAATATGACGTACGCTTTTGCCATTCGCATTCGCCACGGGGCCCCGTCATCACCCGTTAGGTTACTTAACTAACGACAGAGCGGGGGCTGGGCTAGCGCGGCTGTAAAACATAAGCAACGCCTAAATAGTTATCATATATAAATATATAGCAATGATAGACATTACAGATCACAGATGAATACATTGGATATACTAGGAACCCGCAATCCGTTCGAGCCTGCAACGAAAAGCGGATTACACGGTCGCGGTGAATAGCCAATACCCCACCCAAGACCCCTACGGGTGCGGCAAACTACCCGCCAAGTACCCGAAGCGAAGCAACCTCCCTCACCACCATGAGTAGGCCACTCGGCACTTCGAGATACCCGGTAGTTTGTGCACCCCCTCCATGGGTCTATCCTAGGAGCAAAAACAGTAAAAAGAATTATACAATGACGGCTACAACCCCGACCCGGTTGTGCGGCCAAACAAATAATAATATTACATCAATTTACATGTTACAATGAATGAAAGAAAAAGCAACACTCATCTCACATCCACCCTGGCTATTCATCCGCGACAATCCAACCCATTCATATACACATACCATCATCAATCACAGATCACAGATATGTATAACCCCGACTAATCGACATATAACGATTAGCCGACGTTCAATACATATAAACATTACAGATATAACCTTTTAGTCAAAGTGTATTGAAGTTCCGAAAAAAATACGGATTTATAGGCCCCCAAAAACAAATTTCAATTCTGGAAAATCTGGGCATATATAAACCATCTTAAAAATCCTAAAACCAAGCCAGAAATACACTGCACCAAACTCGACCCAGTGAAGAGCCAAGACGGCCGCGGTTGCGCGGCAATTGCTTGCTATTGCCGTGGAACCGTGGCTCTTTGGTCGAATCACTGGATCGTTTTTGGTGGTTTTCTTTACAAAACCCTGAGATGATTTTTGGAGTATGACAAATTTTATTTTGAACAGAAAAAAATTTAACAGAAACTTAGGGTTTTGAAAACTCGGTTTTTCGATTTTTCCGATTCGAACTTCGATACACTCTACTACCTAGCCAGTTTATGTTTAGTTAGGCTCTGATACCACTGTAAGTCCACGTTGCCCACCCCGGTACTTGCGGGGAGGTGAAAAAACGGAATAAAAATCGAATTTTTATGAGCTTAGGCAACAAGGACTAGACTATGAAGGATCTTTGCTAAACAAAAACAAGCTAAAGTTAACTAGAAACTAGCTAAGTGCTAGAAAGGTTATACCTTGGGCTTTATGTCCTTCTCTCCTTACTCCTTGGAGTGGTGGAAGGAGGTCACCTTTATCGTCTTCTCACGTCGAAGAAAGATCCATCCGAAAGTCTCGACCTTTGGCTTCAACTCCAAGCTAGAAGTAACTAGGGTGCAAGAAGTGATAATACTTGAACCCTAGATGAGAGTAGAGATTATCAAGAGAGGGTTTTTCTCAAGCTCAAGTGTTTCTCAACACATGAGAGGGAGGAGCTTGAGGGAGAGGAAGAACAAGAGAGAGAATGTGAATAATAATATATGAGAGAATAATATGAAGCATTCTCTCATATATGTGAATTATTGTAATTAGAAAATTAGTGAGATAATTGTCATGGCTAAATCAAGACATGACCATTATCATTTCATTTTTAATGCAAATTGCAAGGATCAAAGAGCATCTTCCAAATGAAATGATGATGGTCAAAGTGTCAACAAGGTCAACAAGTCAAGATGGATCAAATGGTCAACAACCATAACCATGCACAATTATTAAACTAATATCAATTAACAATAATACACACATAAGCATTAGGGTTAATAAAATGACAATAGTCATTAACCCTAATCAAAGTCCTCTCCCTCTGTCTCAAGCAACCGTGCATACGCACCCGTATTCGCGATCCGAGGAATACGAATACAATGAGAAAAAGCCAATCCCAAATCATATACTAAGATCTGGCTTAAACCAAAGCCCGCTAGTATAAGCTGTCCGGACAGCAAACGTGCACAAGTGCGCGGATGTGAACGAACCCTGTCGCAAAACCATGCGACCTCTACTCATTTTGCCTAAAGGCGAATAGCTCTCTGTGTGGGACTCTAAAGACTCGACACTACGCTGGCAGTGGGTTTAACCACAGACCGCAAGCGGCACTAGCTGTACGTAACGGTCCCCAGGTAGATGTCGATAAGAAAACTGACGAGGTGAACCCCATCTGAACTCCTACTGAGCCTGTATGTGACAATCTCCGTACAGTCCGGTCTGTTCGTCTGATACATCGCATGGCGGGCCTAGGGGGGCGGTGAACGTCAGTCCCCTAATAGCGGTACAAGTCGTGTCGGAGTATAGCCCAGAACACCCTGAGATAATACTGGAAACCTACCAGTATATCTCGCTTGCCCTGGCCAGGGACTACTCGTGTAATGGCTCTCCTGGACACAGCGCGATGTCAACCCCCAATACCGGGAGAGACGAATCCTGTCTAACCGTCACTGCCTCCAAGTGCTTCGGGACTGCACCCAAAAACTACCTGTTTGCACGACTCCTTTGAGCCGTGGTAGGGTAGTAATCAAAGTGCAGTGGGAACACACTCGAGGTGAAGTGACAGTGTTAAGTCAGCGGACTAAGCTGTACTCATGTCACCTGGAAACTGATAACTGACGATAGGTATAATACCAACCAACAGTTCCCGACGAGTCCTGTCCAGTGTACTCGTAACCTAACGAGCACCCGCATACTATCCCAAGTACGACGTACTGACGGCTGTGGGACAGACCGTCTCCCACGCTGGGATGAGAAGCGCATACGCTAGTCTACTCCGGAGTATCGATGCCCTGTCTCGATAGTCCAACGACTAGGGACCTGTATAAGGATGTGCTTATAGATCACCCAGCTCCCACGAGTGTGAGCGCCATCACAACGCTGGTAATCAAGCAAAGATCCTAAGGGCTCTACTAATATGTATATCAGCGATATGCTAAAAGAAACACATGCACATATTAAAGCAGAGACAAACCAAGTAGCATACTACCATTTCGAGCAAGATTGTATATACAACTGTGAATATCCCAAGCTTCCATCAAGTAATATACAAACTAGTATGATACAGTAATGGCCTCTAGGGCATATACACTAACAGAAAGACCTGGGTGATGCCTCATACATTCTGGGGATCCGGATCTACCGTGACAGATCCAAGAGGATTTTAGGACTTTCACAGTCCAGGTACATCGACACCATACTGAAAAGATTCAGTATGGAAGATTCCAAGCGCGGTAATCTACCGGCTTGTCACGGGATCACCCTCTCCAAAGAGATGTCTCCCAAGACTGATTTGGAGAGGGATCGCATGTCTATTATACCCTACACTTCTGCGGTAGGCTTTATAATGTATGCGATGTTATGTACCAGACAAGATGTGGCTTATGCACTGAGTGTAGTAAGCAGGTATCAGTCAAACCCGGGGGAGAAACATTGGATAGCGGTAAAGAACATTCTCAAGTACCTGAGAAGGACTAAGGAGATGTTCTTGGTATATGGCGGAAAAGACCTCCAGATTGAGGCCTTTGCTGACTCCAGCTTCCAGAGTGACAAGGATGATTCCAAGTCCATGTCGGGTTTTGTCTTTATCCTCAATGGAGGGGCGGTTTGTTTTAAGAGCTCCAAACAGGAAATCGTTGCTGACTCGACTATGGAAGCGGAATACATCGCTGCATCTGATGCCGCAAAAGAAGCTGTCTGGATAAGGAAGTTCTTGAAAGAACTTCAGGTGGTTCCGTCCATTGTTGATCCAATACCTCTGTATTGCGACAACAACGGGGCTATAGCTTTAGCGAAGGAACCCAGGTCCCATCAGAAATCCAGACACATCTTGAGGCGGTATCACCTGATCAGGGAGATCGTGGATCGCCAGGAGATCGAGGTTCGGAGGGTTGCTTCAGAAGATAACACTGCAGATCCATTCACGAAGGCCTTACCCCAGACTCAGTTCGAGCGGCTGATCGAGATGATAGGTCTTCGATACGCCGGTACATAGCCTTAGTGCAAGTGGGAGATTGTTAGTGTATATGCCCTAGAGGCCATTACTGTATCATACTAGTATGTATATTACTTGATGGAAGCTTGGGATATTCACAGTTGTATATACAATCTTGCTCGAAATGGTAGTATGCTACTTGGTTTGTCTCTGCTTTAATATGTGTATGTATTTCTTTTAGCATATCGCTTATATACATATTAGTAGAGCCCTTAGGATCTTTGCTTGATTACCAGCGTTGTGATGGCGCTCAAACTCGTGGGGGCTGGGTAATCCATAAGCACATCCTTATACAGGTCCCTAGTCGTTGGACTATCGAGACAGGGCATCGATACTCCGGAGTAGACTAGCGTATGCGATTCTAATCCCAGCATGGGAGACGGTCTGTCCCGCAGCCGTCAGTACATCGTACTTGAGATAGTATGCGGGTGCTCGTTAGGTTACGAGTACACTGGACAGGACTCGTCGGGAACTGTTGGTTGGTATTATACCTATCGTCAGTTATCAGTTCCCAGGTGACATGAGTACAGCTTAGTCCGCTGACTTGACACTGTCACTTCGCCTCGAGTGTGTTCCCACTGCACTTTGATTGCTACCCTACCACGGCTCAAAGGAGTCGTGCAAACAGATAGTTTTTGGGTGCAGTCCCGAAGCACTTGGAGGCAGTGACGGTTAGACAGGATTCGTCTCTCCCGGTATTGGGGGTTGACATCGCGCTGTGTCCAGAAGAGCCATTACAGAGTAGTCCCTGGCCAGGGCAAGTGAGATATACTGGTTGGTTTCCAGTGTTGTCTCAGGGTGTTCTGGGCTACACTCCGACACGACTTGTACCGCTATTAGGGGACTGACGTTCACCGCCCCCCTAGGCCCGCCATGCGATGTATCTGACGAACAGACCCGACTGTATGGAGACTGTCACATCCAAGCTCAGTAGGAGTTTAGATGGGGTCACCTCGTCAGTCTTCTTATCGGCATCTACCTGGGGACCGTTACGTACAGCTAGTGCCGCTTGCGGTTTATGGTTAAACCCACTGCCAGCGTAGTGTCGAGTCTTTAGAGTCCCACACAGAGTGCTATTCGCCTTTAGGCAAAATGAGTAGAGGTCGCATGGTTTTGCGACAGGGTTCGTTCACATCCGCGCGCTTGTGCACGTTTGCAGTCCGGACAGCTTATACTAGCGGGCTTTGGTTTAAGCCAGATCCTAGTATATAATTTGGGATTGGTTTTATCTCTTTGTATTCGTGTTCCTCGGATCACGAATACGGGTGCGTATGCACAGTTGATTGAGACAGAGGGAGAGGACTTTGATTAGGGTTAATGACCATTGTCATTTTGCTAACCCTAATGCTTATGTGTGTATTATGGTTAATTGAAATTAGTTTAATATAATTGTGCATGGTTAGGGTTGTTGACCATTTGACATTCTTGACTTGTTGACCTAGGTTGACACTTTGACCATCATCATTTCATTTGAAAGATGCTCTTTGATCCTTGCAATTTGCATTAAAAATGAGATGATAATGGTCATGTCTTGATTAAGCCATGACAATTATCTTACTAATTTTCAATTTACAATAATTCACACATATATGTGAGAATGCTTCATTATTCTCTCATTCTATCATTTACTTTCTCTCTCTTGTTCTTCCTTTCCCTCAAGCTCTCCCCTCTCATGTGTTGAGAAACACTTGAGCTTGAGAAAAATCCTCTTCTTGATAATCTCTACTCTCATCTAAGGTACTAGGATTAGCACTTCTAGCACTTTAGTTGCTTCTAGCTTGGAGTTGAAGCCAAAGGTTGAGGCTCTCGGGTGGATCCTTCTTCGACTCAAGAAGACGACAAGGAGATCACTTCCGTTCAATACAAGGAGCAAGGAGAGAAGGACATAAAGCCCAAGGTATAACTTTTCTTCCATGTAGCTAATTTCTAGTTAGCTTTAGTTAGTTTTTGTTTAGCAAAGATCCTTCTTTTGTTAGTCCATGTTGCCTAGCATGATAAAAATCCGATTTTTATTCCGTTTTCTGCCTCCCCGCAAGCACCGGGGTGGGCAACGTGGACTTACATTAGGGACCTTTGGTCAACTTGGACTCAGCCAACTCAGTCTTTGAATAAAGTGTTAAATACTTGTTTGGGCTCAGTCCCTTCTCTGTGAAAACAATGCTGAGTATTGATATGGGCTCTGACGATCACCTTTTACTTTATCCTCTCTTTTTTTGTTTTTTATGGAGTGTTAAACACTCTTTATGGCGCCCACGTATGGAACACGTGAGGCGCCTGGCACTAGGCGCTATGCACTGTTTGGTGAGTGAAGAGCACTTCACGTTAAGCAGCATCCACGTGATGGGCACGTGAGGCGCTTGGCACTGAGCGCCAATCATTGAGTGCTAAGCATTCTTTATTTGGGCAATGCCAACATGATGGTCACGTGAGGTGCTTAGCGCTGGGTACCAACTATTGAGTGCTAAGCACTCTTTATTTGAGCAGCGCCTACGTGAGGGGCACGTAAGGCGCTTGGCGCTGATTTTTTCTTTGTGCATTTTTCTGAAGATGTTCAATTCTTTGTTCTCCCCTGCATCTTCGATCTCCAAGAACAAATTCGTCCCCATGAGAATTAAATTCTCATTTGTGGGAGACTTGTCTCATGGGTCTTGGATCCAGGGAAAAGAACTATGTTCTTTATAAGGGTTAAACCCTTGGATATGCAGATGAGATACTATGATCTCTATTCTCTTTATTTACCTTGAGAAAAGTTCTTCTTCCTTCTTCTCTCTTAAAGCTTTTCTTTCTCTTTTTTTTGCTTGCTCTTCTTTTCTGAACTTGAAGTTTATGGGAGGTTCTTCTGTACAAGACTTGAAGTCTTGGGGCCTTTATATAGTGGAGGCAGGTTTGTTGATTTAGTTAAAGAAATCTCTCATTGAGAGATCCTTAATTGATTTGGGGATTTTATCCACCGTTGGATCTTTGATCCAAGAACTTCTGTTTTACAGAAGATATTTTTCTTGTTTTTAACAAGATTGGAAAAATATTTCCATACATAGCTTATTCTGTAACTTGATGATTTTTTTAATCACCATTGGATCTTTAATCCAACGGCGCTTTGTTTTACAGAGCGTAATCTTTCTTGTTTAGAAAGATTGGGGAAATATTTTCCCATACAGAGCTTATTCTGTAGCTTGGTGATTTTTAATCACCCTTGGATTTTTAATCCAACGGTGCTCTGTTTTACAGAGAGTAATCTTTCTCGTTCAGAAAGATTTGATGAATATTTCCTCAACAGAATTTAATTTTGTATTTTGATGATTTATCATCTCCGTTGGATCTTTGGTCCAACGGCAGCGAACTTTTAGTTCTGGCGCCGGTGCCCTCGTGCGGGGCACGTGAGGCGCTGCCTCAGAGTTTTTTAACTCTCGGCGCTGGCGCCTTCGTGCAAGGCTCGTAAGGCGCTGTCTCAGAGTTTTTAACTCTCGGCGCTGGCGTTCTCGTGCAAGGCACGTGAGGCGCTGTCTCAGAGTTTTTAACTCTTAGCACTGGCGCCCTCATGCAAGGCACGTGAGGCGCTGCCTCTCTTCGAATTTTAAACAGAGCCTTGCTCTTCTATTATTGGTGGAAACAAATGCCCCCCCACCGTTGCGCTCACATGGCTCACACGTGGGTGCAGCGGTAGCAGCTTTTCCACCATTGGATCTTCTTGAAAGTTGGATCGGCTTCCCCTGCCTATAAGTAGGGCCTTTGGCCCTTGAGATGACTGTTGTTCATATTTTTCTCTTCTTCCTTCTTTTGATAATTTAATTCTCTTTTTTAGAGCCTAGATCTCTGCCCAAGGAAACTCTTTTAGAGTTAGAACTTTGTCCAAAAATTTGGTAGGGATTATGCTCGAACCCATTAAGCAGAGCTTTGCTCTTCTTAGATCACAGATCTTAAAGATGCTTTTTTAGGGTTTCTTAACCTGTTAAATGAAAACAGAGCTTTGCTCTTCTTAGATCATAGATCTAAAAAATCTTTTTTAAGGTTTCTTAACCCGTTAATGAAGAACTCTTAGAGTTTCTAGGATTTTTACTTCAGATCTTTAATGATCTTGGGGTTTTACCTTGTACCATTAGTTTTACAGAGCATAGATCTTTAAAAAAATTTGGGGAATTTTATTCCCCTCTTAATTACATTTGACAGATATGATTTCTGTCTGCAGAGCACTGCTCTCGAGAGAGTTCAACTCCTTGGCCCAATAAGTTTCTCATTAAATGAGAATCCTTTTAGGATTCCATCCTTAATGAGTGATTGTCTCATCAATGATGAGCCATCACTTTGATTTTGTAGGTCCCCCTTGGTCCCTTTCTCCTGCATTGTAGTGCGGTACAATTTTAAAGTACAAAGTGTCAGAATTCAGATTATAGCGTTGGCAACTAACCCTCGCCTCTTTTCGTGCAGGTACTATGGCTTTCGATTCTTCCTTCCCTTTTGTTCGTTCAGAGAGCGCCTTCGCCGACGCGCCCGTGGATCGGGAAGTCTTTGCGTTCATTAAAAATCACGATCCAGAGCAGAAATCTCTTCATCTATGGGGGGCGTAGTACAATCAGATTATCCAGGGTCAGCGCAGTTTTTCTTGTGCAGTACCCTCAGAGCCCATTTCAGCAATTCACTACGCCTACTCGCCTCAAGTGAATTACGCTGTAGAGGAGGTTAACTGGACCTCGGAGGGTTGTCTTCAGCCTTCTATAGCCTCAATACCCGTACAGCCGCTGATGGCTTTGGATATTTTGGGGCGGCACATATGTCAAGACGAGTCGCGCCCTTGGGGACAAGTATACATGATTGGCTTGACTCCTCACCATTCAGCCGGATATCTGCAGTGGGCTCGATACATCCTGTCGGCCAAGAAATCGCTGCTGCTAAAGCTCGAATTGTACCCCACAATTTATGCGTCTCTTTTCCAGTATTCCGTGCCCTCTGTATGGTGGGTCAAAACTTTCTTGGAACAATGGAACATCCCGACTCACACATTTCTTCTATCAGACCGGGAAGTTTCGATTTCCTTAGAGGAGTTCACGGAAATTTCGGGCTTACCTGTCAGAGGAGAACATTATGAAGAGATACTTCCCCTTGACGAGTACATCTTTGCCACCAAATCAGTGGTGATGGGCCTTACCCCGGAGAATGCCGTTCAACATCGATTCCCGAGCCTAACCAAGGTGTTGAACATTTATGAGAGTCTATTTCTAAACTCTGGGGGGCATGGAGTCAGCTTCACAGACTTCATCGCTCGCTTTCTTCGCCCAGAAGTCTTGTCAAAACAAGCCGCGAAATTCGCCAAGCTTGATGACCCGTTTGGTTTCAGTTTGGATAACCAGCCGACGGTGGAAGCCGATTTTAGAAGCTTCTTCATTCCGGACACCCCGGTTGTTCCTTTCACAAAGCTTGCTGCTTCAGATGTCGATGAAGAGACGTTCTTCTTGGGGTTTATCGGCCTGTGGTTGAGCTAGTTTGTGCTTCCAATGTACCCTCGCTATATGAGGCCATCTGTCTTTTATCCAGCCCACCGCATGGTTGCGGGGACGCGTGTGGCCGTTGGGATTGCATGGCTGGCTCATCTATACCACGACCTGAGCTAAGCAGCGGATACTACTCAACCTGGAGTAAAACCTGTACATCTTCCGTTGCACTACTTTATGTCCTGGGTCGAAATGCATGTGCTTGGTGCTTTTAGAGTCCACAAACAGCCCCGTTTCTATGACAGCTATAACTTTCCCCGGGTCATGTTTCTAGTTGATGCTTCCGCATTAGATCCGTCGCAGCGAAAGGCTCGACGTCTAGTCCTTCGCCCGCGTATGGTTGGGGATAGTATGACTTTTGTCGATAGAGTCTTAACTATTGGCAAGGAATCTACCAAGGCAGTGCAACCGTTGCGTTATACTTTCAAAGACGGGGCTCCTACATTGAAGGCTTGGAAGATCCTGCACTTATATTCAATCAGGCCAGGCTTTCTGGTGTTTAGGCAAGGCGTCTCGGCATTGTTCATGTGGTATAACCCACACCATTTCTCTCAACAGTCGGGTTATGATCAGGGTGTCCCACTCGAGGATTTCTTAGCCGAGCCGGTTGCTACGGAAGAGGGTATCCGCAGCGCGCTGCACCACCTTATGCGGCTAAATACGGGGTCTAGCTTTCTCATCAGTGAGCTAAGCTACGTGCAGAAAGCTTCGAATGCCTACGTGGCATGGTACCAGCATGCAACGGGTGCTGTTATCAGGGAAGAGAGGCGGCTATTACTTGATCATAAGGACGCTATCCCAGCCAATAACCCAGCAGTTCCTTTGAAGCAATGGACCGCCGTCCGTCCCTCCTTAAGAGAAGTTGTTGCGGTTAGGGTCCTGTGGCGTCTTCTCTGAGAAGCCTCCACCCCGTGTTCCTGTAGAAACGGTAGCTGTAGCGTCCCCGGAATCCGGCGTTGGTGCAGAAATTGGGACCCGTCGCCCGAAAATTCCCATCAAGCGCAAGCTCTTGTCATCGGCCGCCAGCGTCCGCTCACAGAAAAAGAAGAAGTCGCTATTCTCTGCCGATTTCATAATTGGCCAGGAGCCACATGCACCCTATAGCGAGGGTTTGTGCGAGTACAGGACCAATGAGGGTTTATTCATCGCACCTACAGATGATACTGATCTCCAGGCTGCCCTTGTGGCTTCTGAGCGACTAGCTCGTGAAGAAGCGGCGCTGATTACTATCGCGAAATCAGGTATACTTTCAGTTATGTTCTTCTGCGGTTATCTCTTTTCTCTTTGTTATGTTTGTATTGACGCTTTCTTTTTCCACAGGTATTTCTGCCGAAGAGGCTCTCGCGGCTTCCCTCCGGATGTTCGAGGAGGAAGAGAGGCTCCGCGCTTCTTTGGGCCTTGGTAAAATTCAATTCATTATGCCTTTATTCTTTTTTATTCGTTCTCTGACCCTCTCTTTCATCTTGTTTCAGGGACCACCTCAACTCAGGTCATTCTGAATGCAGTGCCGATCCCGAGCGGCGATGCAGCGGAACCCTTGAAACCAGCTACCGTAACTACGGCCCTCCCAGGGTTACCGCAGAAGGCTTCGCTGAAATAGCCGATGATGGATGCCATATCGGCTCCAGAGGCAGAGCTTGGTTCAGATGACGACGTTCCCCTGTTGGAAGTCTTGAGGAGGTCATTTCTCATGGCCCAGACTGAAAGGAAGCGCAAGAAGCGTGCAGCGAAGGAGCGCGACGCCATCTTGGCCGTAGGTGCAGGCTCAAATAATACTCCATCTGTTGATATTTATTTGGCAGATGTGCCAGCTACCTTGTCTACTGCCCATAGACAGGTTGTACGCGCGGCTCGTGAAGAAACTGGAAATTTACTTCGAGGTAATGTAACGCCTAGTCTTTTTATTAGAACTTGATCCTCAAATTCTGATATACTCATTTCCTGCAGGGCCAAGTCCTGACAATGGGATGGCAGGCGAAACGCTGGCAGCTACAGAGCCCGAAGTGGCTACTCTTTCACGGAATCTGGGACCGTCCAGGCCGCTGCTCTCTCTTCCTGTGGCTCCTTGGTATCGGCGGGCGTTGCAAGCATCACGATGGACCTCGTTGAGTCAGGGGATGAAGCTATGGGCGCGGAATCTACTCCTCCGAGAGAGAGCGAAGAAGCCGTTATGCCTGGTGACGCCTCCGTCATGGTTTCAGTCCATGATTTATCAGGTAGTCGTTGGGTCGCTGTTTTCAAGTTTTTCAATCCTGTTCAGCCCTTCTAATGATATTTTGTTTGTCTTGAGTATAGGTATGGTGAACCCTGAGGCTGTGCCGTCTGAAGAACTATCGTCGGTCGCTGCTCTGACGGTCGTTGTCCCCTCGCCTTCTTCTATGCCCTCTCAAATATTGGAAGGTATAGGTTTGTGACTTATTTGTTTTACTGTGGGTACCATCCATCTTGTATTGACAGTATATTGTCGCAACTCTGTAGGAGTCCTTTTCGACCATCTATACTAGGTGTTGAACCCGCATTTCTCCTTTCAGTCGGAAGTCGTTCCGCCTTCTAGTATTGGTTAGTATATTCTTCAACTGACGTCCCTTCCTTTCTTTTATGAATAGACGTATTGTTGCTAAGTTTTCTTCATGTTGATCATAGCATCACGGGTCAGAGATAGAGACGAGAGAATAACAGTGCCTCCGGTACTCCCCATCCTGCCGCCTTCCACAACCGGTATAAAAGACTTCACTACTGATGTATTTTCTTTATTTCCTGAATCGACCTTTTGACCCTAATTCATTTTGCAGCAATTACGCCAGCTCCAGCTCCTTTCGAGTCTCACATTCTAATGCCCGCAGGGCCTTTTGCTAAACGCATGTCTTCCAGGGGCGCCGCAAATAGCCGGCGAACGTTGAGCGAATTCATTGAGGATCTCAATGCCGAGGCATTCACTTCTGCTATGTATTTTGCCATGGAAGTCAATCCAATGCTGGCGACACTCGTGAATTTCCATGATGAAGCTATTGTTGGCTCTTGGGTTGATATTGCAGAAAGATCGAAGCTTGCCTGCACGAGATTGAGCTCCAGCATCCAGCTCCTGAAGTATTAACTTCGAACTCTCAGCGGGCTGCTTGGATCGAGCATAGTGTTCCTTTCATTCGCCATTTTGAACAAGAAGCGACCCTAAGACGAAAGGAACATGAGCTGGCTTCCAGCAAATCCGTCCGACTGTGCGCCCAGATTGAAGCGAATGCTGCACAGCTAAAAGCTATTTTTGACAATCTCCAGAGATGTATTTTGGATGGGTTGATGCTGAGGCAGACGCTTGAATTTGTTAGTTATATGTATGCCCTAGAGGCCATTACTATACATAGGATGTATATTGTAGTGGATGCTTGGACATATATAGGGAGGACTTTCTTGCTCGACATGATAGTATGCTATCTGGTTGCTCTTTACCTTAACGTGTACACTGATTGTCTCTCTGTTACATGTTGGTAATGCCCTTAGGATGTGTACTTGACTACCTGGACTATGATGCGGATCAAACTAGTGGGGACATGGTAGTCCATAAGTACATCCTTCAAGGTCCCTAGTCGTGGGTGTATCGAGACGGGGCATCGATATACCAGAGTAGACTAGCGTATACCTTCTCGACCCATACAAATGGGCGATGGATGATCCTATATCCATTGGTGTTTGACATCGGAGATGATGTACGGGTGCTCAGTGGAGACTGGGTACACTTGACGGACTCGCCGAGAACTCCCAGATGGTATTATACCTTACGTCAGATGGCGGTTCTCTGGTGACACTGGTACAGAGTAGTCTGTTGACCCGAGATCATCATAGAGTCTTGTGTGGTTCCCACTGTGCTTTGATTTCCACCTTACCATGTCCAAGAGGGCGTGCAAAACGATGGTTTTTGGGTACAGTCCCGAATCACATGGAGGCAATGAGCGATAGGAGGGGATTCGTCTCTCCCGGTATATGGAGTTGATGTTGCGCTGTGATCGATTGGCTATAACCGGAAATCCCTGGCCAGGGTTGCTGAGATTTACTGGTAAGTGTTACCAGTAGTTTCTCGAACTATTATAGACCTTATATCGACACGACTTATCGAGCTATTGGGGTCTGACGTTTACCACCCCTAGGCGAGATATGCGACATATCAGACGACGAGACCGGACTGTACGGTAAGTGTTACTGGTTGGATTCACAGGAGTGTGAGCGGGCTTGCTCATCGATCTTTTGATCGCTCAATACCCGGGTGGCCGTTACGTTTAGCAGACCGCTTGCGGCTTGTGGGTGTTTGATATGATCATCACCTGCTGCCGGCGTATTGACGAGTCTTTAGAGTCCTACACAGAGGTTTCCTGGCTCAAGCGAAACGAAATAGGAGCGCATATGAGATATGTGCGGGACCGAGAATAATGCGTGTATGTGATACCGTATTCTATTCTCGTGATGAATGTATCGATTGGTTGTATGCGATATAACCCAGTTATCAAATCGAGGATTGATTCGATAAGCCGATACATTGGATATTAGTCGGTCATATGCGATATGACCGGATCGTTAAATCAAGCGTTGATTTAATGATTTAATGCATAATTATATATTTGATATATTACTTTGCATTAACTAGTATTGGTTCACTCAAAAAGGATTTTCTCACTTGATGTGCACATTGTATATGTGATATACTTTTGTGCATTTGATTGTATCATGTTTGATGATACATGAAAGTTTGTGTGTTTGGTTTAAACCATGGTTGTTCAATGGTTAGGTTTTCATTTGCTTCCTTTACTTATTCATTTATTTATTTATTCATTTTGAAAGATAAATAGAATGGTGGTTTATTTTGTTTCTTTCATGAAACTTCATGAAGTGTTGAAAGCTTGACCATTTTGTTTGTTTCCTTTAACCTAACCATTCAACCTAACCATGGTTTATTCTATACACCTAACAATGGTTGCCATCATGATAAGTATCATATTATTTCCTATTTTAAAATAAGACTTATCATATTCTTTTCTTCTTCTTCTTCTTCATCAATAAGAAGAAAAACTTGCAACCTTTAATGGCAACTTGAGAAAATGGGTGAGAAATCCAATTCTAAAGTGAACCCACTTCCTATTTCTTCATCCTCTACCACTTGCCAAGTAGTATAGGGTGTTTTCTTCACAAATTTCATGGCTTGGTGAAGTTGGAGCTTGATCTTGTGTTGCCTCGACGTAGATTATCTTCGGCATCGAAGTCGACGACCTAGCCCGCCCATTTCTCCGATGAAGCCGACGCTAGAGCCCGGGATCCGATCATCGCAGTGAGGGGACTTCATCACGGAGCTATGGAGGTGGAGGACCAGATCTACAAAGGTTGTATTTCCGTTCACTTATTAGTAAAGCAGTTTACTAGTTTTAGTTTTCGCCTATTCTCTAGTTAACGATCCGTATTAGGGTTTGTAGGCAAATGAAAAATTTGAAATTAGCATGGTTGATGCCTTATGAGACCTTATTAGCGTGCCTAGGAACCCTACAGTGGTATCAGAGCCTAGCTAGAGCTTTTGACGATGTGTTAACGAAGTTAAAACTCCGAACGAACCCGATACGTCCAAGTTTACCCCCTCTCTGTACATTTTTTCAAAACTAAATATTTTCTGAATTAAAAATACCTGAAAAATAGATCAGGGAAATATAAGAATTATGGTGCAAAACGAGCACCTAACTCTTCCAAACTGCCGCGGAACCGCGGCCATAGCATGCTTGGGCCGCGGATCCGCGGCCATAAAGAGAGATTGGGTAGTTATGTTTGCACAGTAATTCCTATATATAAAATTGCTATTTTATGGGTATTTTTAATCTGACTCAAGTGTTGAGTATTCTGGGGTTCATTTGGTAATCGTCGATTCGATCGGGAATTTTAAATTCGTTATTATCTTTTCCGGATAATTTTAGAATATGTTAAAAAGTTCGACCGGATATAAATACCCACTTTTTCCCCTGTCGGGAAATTTCCAAGTGTTGGATCTTTCCGTGGTTTAATAACGTTCTAAGTAGTGCAAGTAACGCGATGGACCCTCTAGAAGACAACAAACCTTAACTCGATTATGTGACCGTCTTGAACTGCCCTTTGAACCTTCGGATTTGGGGCAGTACGGCGTGCCACATATGAGGCGTTGGCTTGACCCTTCTACGGCTGGACCATTGGTACTGAGGCATGAACTGGATGTTTTTAAACATGTTTCATGTGTTGATCTGTTTCGGGAAAACTTGGGTGTTTAATTGTTCGATCGGAAAGTTTAACATTTTCTATTTATCTGGAATGGGATACAATATTTGGAATCCACAAGCAGTTATGAGATAACTGATTTGAATGTTATAAACATAGCACTTTAGTCTCACTTGATCGGTTGCCACGGAATTTTGATGCGATCAAAAGTCCGTCGCAATCACGTAGCGTACACGGATACTCGCCGGGTAAACTTAATAGACAGCTACACCCCATAGCCCCGACCAAGTGACTGTAGGAGAACCCCGTCGTCGAAAGCATCCGTTCGGATGCTCGCGGCAGCGGTGTTCCGCCTTGGTGCACTTCGTCGACGGCATCGGGGGTGCGGCCGCCTAATAAAGTTTGCGACGAGCATTCGATCAAAATGTCGGGAATCTTGTTGAATTGCCCGACTTAATATTGAAAAGTGTTTTCGATAATGAGACTGAAATGCGGGGTTTATAATTGTTAGGCATGCGATGTCTAAGGAATTCATTTGATTAGGCATGCGATGTCTATGCAGGTTGCGGATTCCAACTGATGTAGTTTTACACTTTCTTTTCTGTGACCGTAAGTGTAATATGTGATATCGCCGGTTTCTTTACTATATGTCAACGACAATTAGGATACGCATATTTACTTACGTTGATGACTATGATGTTATGTGTTGCTGGATATGTTATATTGGATCGTCGTGTTTGAATAGCCGGGGGGTTTTTATGTGAGATGAGTGTTTTTCATTTTCATTAATGTAAAAACTTGTATGTAATATTCTTTTATTGGGGCACTTCCAGGTTGCGGAAGATGTCACCTTTTGTATATTATTTACTTTTCCGCACTAGGATAGACCCAAGGAGGAGGGCACAAGTAACCGGGTTCTGGAGTCCAGTGGGAGACCAACTCGAGGAGTCGAGTCCGGGTCTCCTAACTCTAGAATTGGTAGGGTTGCTTGCCGCTCTCGTAGGGGTCTAGGGGTGTGGGTTTGGCTATTCATTTCGACCGTGGAATCCGTGTTTTATACTGGCTCGTATTGAAAACACGGACGTCCTAGTATATCCAATATTTCATATGTTTCTTCTGCTGCGATATCTGTGATGTGATCATGTGATATGTTCTGTGATAGATACTGTATATAGTATATATGATATATTATATAGGCGTTACTTATGTTTTACACCCGCGCTAGCCCTGCCCTGCTCTGCCGTTAGTTACCTAACCTAACGGTGCACGAGGGGACATCGAGCCGAATGCGGATGGCATAAGTGTAGGTCGTATTTATCTGTGATGTTTAGGTACTTTAATGATGGGACTTCATTAATGTGATTAATGAAAGAAAAGAAACCTAAAGATGTTGTAGAATCGAATTTCAAAAATTAAAACAAGTAGCTACAGTTCTTGCTTTGCACAGCGGTATATATGATATATCCTGCACCTTATTCGATGAGGAAAGGGCCGACGATCCCTTTACCGGGAGTGACCCCTTTAGCAATAACTGGCAGATGCTACACACTCGGTTTGTCTTTTGATTGCTTCTATAGTTTCTGCTTTGCACAGTGATATATATGATATATCCCGCACCTCATTCGACGAGGAAAGGACCGACGATCCCTTTACCGGGAGTGACTCCTTTAGTAAAACTAGAAAAGCCTCAAAAACACTCCATTTTAAAATCATTTGATTCTACAACGATATCAAGTTCATTACGCAATAGGTTTTCAGAAAAACCTGTCGTAGCCCTCCGTCATTTCAGATAAGTACTAGTTAGTATTCGTGCTGCGGTTGTTTGGCATGCGTCAAGGCGTAGTGTACGGTAGCTAACTAGTGCTTATCTGCTAGCATACGATGCGATTGGATTAGGGTATTCGTACGGCGTTGTTTGGCATGCGTCAAGGGTCGTGCGGGTGGGTTTAATTCAATCAAGAAATGTACGGGTTGAACTTGACTAGCGGACTATGGGTTGTTTGGCATGCGTCAAGGTCATAGCACGCTAGGGGCAAAATATTATCGGGAATTTCAAGTGTTGAAATTTGCAATGAGATTGCATACCTTCTATGAGATAGTTGGATCCTGATACCCACTGCGAGTAAGAGTTACTCCTGGGAGAGTTTTACACATTACAATTAGCCGATTAAGTAGGTGTCTAGAAAGGTGTCAACGGGGTTACGCCTCTGGGAAAATGAGGTTTACATTAATTAAGTTCGTGCGAAAGCACGGGGGACCTCCCTCAAAGTACCGACACTGGCCTGGCTGAAAGATTGGCGAACTTGTAGCGTGTAATTAATCCCGGCTAGTCTTTCCTTTTAGGGTTTGAAGGAAGATTTGATAAAAACAGTGGGAGCCATCCTGATTAGATAAAATAATAACCAATCTATTCTTGCAAGAGCACACGCTGAGTGTTTTCTTCTCTCTCTCTCCAGGTAGCGACCATATCACGCCTTAATCAAGATAATAACACGGAATATTGACTGAACCCACTTGTTATACTGAGTTGGGGAACGTTGGTCCCGCTCCAACTTATAATTGTTATAAGACAGAGCAGGAAATTGGGGATTACCAGAATTCCCGTGCCGCCCAAACGAAGAAAGTGCATACTGATGCATCATCTTCGGGTGTGTTCATTACAAAGAACCGTTTCTCTGTATCTTCTACGTCTTGGGTATTTGATATCGGATCAGGATCCCAGATATGTAATCTGTTACATAAGGCTATAGAAAGGTAGAGAACTGAGAACGGGTGATAAGTTTCATGAGGCAGAAAACGGGGCAAGTGTTGCAGCCAAGTCTGTTGGTCACTGTCACCCTGTATTACCAATACATTGATTCTGAACGAATGTTATTAGATACCGAACCTGATAAACAAAATCATATCTGTCTCTTTATTAGTAAAGAAACGATAAAATTTTGTATTGTTGGATAATGTTTTGAACATTTCCTATATCAAAAGTTGATCAGATCAGGTACGTTATCTAAAAGCATTGATGTTCTAAATCAAACTACATTTCTTAGTATACAGAACACACACAAGAGGAAGAGTTCAGAACTGAACGAATCCTTCTTGAGGTATTGTAGACTAGGTCATATCAATGCGACCAGACTAGCTGAAGTTACATATAGATGCATATTTAAATCCTGTTTGAATTTACATCTTGTGAAACTTGCCAGTCATGTCACAGAGATAAGATGACCATAACTCTGTTTACTGGAAATAGAGAAAGAGTTAGTAAACTTTTGGGACTGATACATGATGATGTATGTAAGGTCCCCTGTCTACATATGCCAGGACCGGTTCTTTATACTTCATTACATTCTCTGATAATCTCTCAAGATTCAGACATATGTTCCTGTTGAGACACAAGTCCGAACCTTTTGAGATATTCACAGAATATAAGTTAGAAGTAGAGAACCAATACGGGTATAAGTATTATGTCCTTTGATGTGATCAAGGAGGAGAATACTTGTGCATAGAATTCCTGAACTATTCTAAAGGAGAATGAGATTCTCTCTCAGCATTACTCCTCCGTATACACCATAGCACGATGGTATATCGGGGCGGAGCAATAGCACCCTATGTGATATGGTGTGCTCTATGATGAGTACTACTGAGTTACCTATTTCCTTTTGGGAGTTATGCACTTATGAAGTTACATATCTATTGAATAGGGTTCCAATCAAATCAGTTGCCTACCGCTTCATATGTGATATGGAAAGGGAAGAGCCCATATCTTAAGTTAGTTAAGATTTGGAGTTGTCCGACCTATGTCTGAAAAGCAAAATCCAGACAAAATCGAGGCAAGGTCTGTTATGTAGAACTGGAAAGGTTCCAGCTATACAAACTACAGCAGATAATTTGGTAGAACCAAAAGATTCAGTAGATTCCAACGAACCTCAGCCTCTCCGCCGATCTAGTAGGGTTCCTCATCCGCCTGAGAGATACTTCGGTTTCTCTATGTCAGTGGGAGCGAGGATTGCATCATGAGATGATGACCCAACTAGTTTCGAGCAGGCCATCGAGAGCAGGGACTCTGTAAGAATGGCTGGATGCTTAGCGATCTGAGATGGAATCCATATACACCAACAAAGTATGGACTTTGGTTGCTATATCTGAAGGGTTAAATCCCCATCAGGAGCAAGTATGTCTTGAGAAGATTTCTTGGTGTAGATGGAAAAGTTGAGACTTTCAAAGCTAGACATGTTAAAGGTTTTCATCATCGACCAGGCGTGGATAATGATGAAACCTTTTTCAGTGGCTATGCTTAAGTCTATCCAGATCCTACTTGCCACGGCTACATACCATGACTACGATATCTGGTAGTTGGGTGTCATGACTGCTTTTCTAAAATGATGTTTTAGAAGAGAGCGTCTGTAAGTACATAGCCAGAGGGCTTCGTAGACAGTGGGAGCAGCAGAAACGTGTACAAGATGCTTTATGTAATAAAGCAGGCATCGCGGAGTTGGAACATCTGTTTTGATGGATTAGTCAAAGAGTTTGACATCATTAAAATGGTAGATGAAGCTTGTATAAACAAAAAGGTAGTAAGGAGTATGGTGGCGATCCTCGTAGAGTACGTGGAAGACATACTCTTGATAGGGAAGAAGTTTCCTATGCTACGCTCGATCAATCTCCGCTTATCACAATGATTCTCCACATATGATCAAAGTGATACCTACTAAATCCTGGGTTTTGAATCTATGAGATAGATCTAAATGGATATTAGGATTCTCACTAGTTGAAGTGAGATGGTATCAATTGATCCAGAGGAGAATCACTGGAAGTGTTCCAGGGTGATAAGGACGACTGAATGTCAGTCTCAGGCATTGTCTTTACCCTTAGTAAAGGGACGGTATGTTGGAAGAGTTCCAAGCTAGATACCGTGGCATACTAGACAATAAAGGCTGGATACATCGCTACTTAAGATGCTACCAAAGAGGCAGTCTGGGTGTATATTAGTTCATAAGATGAACTTCGTTCCTACCATTGTGAGACAATGGAGTGTGGCTTATGCCAAGGAACGTCCGTCCCATCAGTGATCCAGACATATTCTAAGGCAGTGTCACCTGATCATGGAGATGGTTGATCTCCAGGGTGATCGTGGTAAGGAGAGTTGACTCAGAGGACAACACGGCGGATCCACTCACAAAGGCCTTTTCCCAGAGAGTGACTTTTATGGGATGGTTGAGTATGAGATACTACAACCACTGCTATCAGATGGTCCTAGTGCAAGTGGGAGATTGTTAGTTATATGTATGCCCTAGAGGCCATTACTATACATAGGATGTATATTGTAGTGGATGCTTGGACATATATAGGGAGGACTTTCTTGCTCGACATGATAGTATGCTATCTGGTTGCTCTTTACCTTAACGTGTACACTGATTGTCTCTCTGTTACATGTTGGTAATGCCCTTAGGATGTGTACTTGACTACCTGGACTATGATGCGGATCATGTAAGTCGATGTACAACACCCCACGACTTACGGGGAGGCGGAAATATGAAAAACGATCTTGTTCTTTGCTTAAACATCGACTAACCGCAAGAATCGAAGCTAAACGATAACTAACATCAAACATAGAAGTTAACAACTACTATGTAAAGGGATTATACCTAAAGAACCGTATCCTTCGTCTTTGCGAACTCCACCTCGTCCTCGGCCTTCTCGAAGTAGTAGACGATCCACCCGAGAGCTTTACTCCAAGCTTAGCCTCTAAACTTGAGGCAACTAACCTTCTTTAAGTGCTAATCAAAGAAGCTAGGTGATATAGAGTGAGGGTTATGGTTTAATTAGTCTAACTAATCCTTGTACTCAACACATGAGAGGGGAGGATTAGGGTTTGAAGAGGGAGAGCTTGAGGAGAGAGAAGGTGAAGATAATAATGAAGTGAGAATAATGAGTTATGATAATATATATCAAGCATTTCTTTTTATCAAGAAAAGAAAATAAATCATTTAACAACCATGCTTGATAAATATCAAGTGATGATTCATCTCCATGAGTCATTAAGCATTTATGATGCATTAATGACATGGATGAATCATCCATATGACTCACTAATCACATTCATTGTATATGCCACCTAAACTCCTTAGTCACCACCTTCTAGAAGCTTCTCGCGCAATTACGAGAACGCCCCTCCTTTCCGCAAAAATACGGAAAAACTTTAGACTGAATAAATCCAATAACCGGATACCAGTAACTGGCTTAAACCAAAGCCGACTGGTAAAAACTGTCCGAAAGTCGTACGTGCGTAAACACACGTATGCGTCCGAACCCTTGTCGTAAAACCATACGACCTCTATATCGTTTCGCCTGGAGTAGGGAAACTCTCTGTGTGGGACTCTAGAGACTCGACTACTAAGCTGGCAGTGGGTTTAACCACAGACCGCAAGCGGCACTAGCTGTACGTAACGGTCCCCAGGTAGATGTCGATAAGAAGGCCGATGAGGAAACCCATCCGAACTCCTACTGAGTCTGATGTGACAATCTCCGTACAGTCCGGTCCGTTCGTCTAAGACTATCGCATATCGGGCCTAGGGGGCGGCAAGCGTCAGTCCCCTAATAGCGGTATAAGTCGTGTCGGGGCGAAGCCCATTACACCCTGAGAAACTACTGGAACCTACCAGCAAATCTCGCTTGCCCTGGCCAGGGACTTTGCGTAATGGCTCTCTGACACAGCGCGATATCAACCCCAATACCGGGAGAGACGAATCCTGTCTAACCGCCACTGCTTCCAAGTGCTCGAGACTGCACCCAACTGCTACCTGTTTGCATGACTCCTTTGAGCCGTGGTAGGGTAGCAATCTAAGAACAGTGGGACACACTCGAGGCGAAGTAGCAGTGTCAAGTCTGCGGACTATGCTGTACTCATGTCACCTGGGAACTGTTCACTGACGACTGGTATAAAACCAACCAACAGTTCCCTGTAAGTCCTGTCCGGTGTACCCGTAACCTAACGAGCACCTGCATACTATCTCTAGTACGACTTACTGACGGCTGTGGGACAGACCATCTCCCCAACTGGGATGAGAAGCGTACACACTAGTCTACTCCGGAGTATCGATGCTCTGTCTCGATAATCCAACGACCAGGGACCTGAATAAGGATGTGTTTGTAGACTACCCAGCCCCCACTAGTGTGACTGCCATCACAACGCTGGTAGTCAAGCAAGATCCTAAGAGCTCTATCAATACGTATACTCACATATTAAGATAGAAAAACCAAGTAGCATACTACCATGTTTAGCAAGACTGTTATATACATGTGAATATCCCAAGCTTCCATTAAGTAATATACAAGCTAGTATGATACAATAATGGCCCCTAGGGCATATACACTAACAATCTCCCACTTGCACTAGGGCCATGTACTGGCATATCGAAGACCGATGATCTCGAGTAGCCTCTCGAACTGAATCTGAGGTAGGGCCTTCGTGAATGAATCAGCAATGTTCTCTTCAGAAGCAACTCTCTGAACCTCGATCTCCTGACGATCAATGATCTCCCTGATCAGGTGATACCGCCTTAAGATGTGTCTGGACTTCTGATGGGACCTTGGTTCCTTCGCTAAAGCTATAGCTCCGTTGTTGTCGCAATACAGAGGTATTGGATCAACTATGGTAGGAACCACCTGAAGTTCTATTAGGAACTTCTTCATCCAGACTGCTTCTTTTGCGGCATCGCAAGCAGCTATATACTCCGCTTCCATCGTTGAGTCAGCAACGGTGTCCTGCTTGGAGCTCTTCCAGCACACCGCCCCTCCATTGAGGGTAAAAACATAACCCGACATGGACTTGGAATCGTCCTTATCACTCTGGAAGCCGGAATCAGCAAAGGTCTCTAACCTGAGGTCTTTTCCGCCGTAAACCAAGAACATCTCCTTAGTCCTTCTCAAGTACTTGAGAATGTTCTTTACTGCTATCCAGTGCTTCTCCCCTGGGTCTGACTGATACCGGCTTACCACGCTCAGTGCGTAAGCTACATCTGGTCTGGTACACAATATCGCATACATTATAGAGCCTACCGCAGAAGCGTAGGGTATAATAGACATGCGTTCCCTTTCCAAATCAGTCTTGGGAGACATCTCTTTGGAGAGGGTGATTCCGTGACAAGCCGGTAGATTACCACGCTTAGAATCTTCTATACTGAATCTTTTCAGTACAGTGTCGATATACCTGGACTGCGAAAGTCCCAACATCCTCTTGGATCTATCACGATAGATCCGGATCCCCAGAATGTAAGAGGCATCACCCAGGTCTTTCATGGAGAACTTGTGTGACAAGAATCCTTTGACAGATTGTAGCATAGGAATGTCATTTCCTATCAATAGAATGTCATCCACGTACAAGACGAGGAATACGACACTTCTGGCTACAACTTTACTATATATACACGGTTCATCTGGATTTTTGATAAAGTCATATTCTTTGACTGTCTCATCAAAACAGATGTTCCAACTCCGCGATGCCTGCTTTAGTCCATAAATTGACTTAAGCAGCTTGCATACTTTCCCGCTGCTCCCACTCTGATTGAAACCCTCTGGCTGATCCATATAGACGCACTCTTCTAAATTTCCATTTAGAAAAGCCGTCTTTACGTCCATCTGCCAGATTTCATAATCATGGAAGGCAGCAATAGCAAGAAGGACCCGAATGGATTTGAGCATAGCCACTGGAGAAAAAGTTTCGTCATAGTCCAAACCAGGTCTTTGACGAAAACCCTTTGCAACAAGTCTAGCCTTATAGGTTTCCACCTGTCCATCTACACCAATCTTTTTCTTGAAGATCCATTTGCATCCTATGGGTTTTACCCCATCTGGAGCAAAGTCCAAAGTCCATACTTTGTTGGTGTACATGGACTCCATTTCGGTCCGCATTGCATCTAGCCATCGTACCGAGTCGCCGCTCTGGATGGCCTGCTGGAAGTCAGTAGGTTCATCATCATCTATGATGCAATCCTCTCTATCCTCATCTATGAGAAAACCGTAGTATCTCTCAGGCGGATGAGACGGCCTACTACTCCTGCGGAGGGGTGCGGGAATGTCCTGTTCTTCTTGAACTTCTGGTTCTACCAAACTTTCAGTAGCAGCTTGTGGTTCTGGAATTTCTTCCAATTCTATTTCTCTCCCACTCTTCTGATTTTCTAAAAATTCAGTTTCTAAGAAGCGGGCATGACGAGAAACAAAAACCTTTTGTTCCTCTGCGTAATAGAAACAATATCCCATAGAGTTCTTTGGATATCCTACAAACTTACACTCTACTGAGCGTGCCTCGAGCTTGTCCGGATGCTGCTTTTTTACAAAAGCTGGGCATCCCCATGTCTTCAGGTACTGAAGATAGGGTTTCTTCCCACTCCACATCTGATATGGTGTGGTAGGCACAGTTTTGGTTGGAACTCTGTTCAAAAGATATGACGCTGATTCTAGCGCATAACCCCAGAAAGATCGCGGTAACTCAGCATTACTCATCATGGATCGTACCATATCTAATAGGGTTCGATTCCGTCTCTCCGATACACCGTTATGCTGTGGAGTGTATGGAGGAGTAAGCTGAGAGAGAATTCCTTTCTCTTTTAGGTAACCTAGGAACTCGGCACTCAAGTATTCACCACCTCGATCAGATCTAAGTGTCTTGATACTTTTGCCGGTTTGGTTTTCTACTTCATTCTTATACTCTTGGAATTTCTCAAAAGCCTCGGATTTATGTTTCATCAGATAAATGAATTCGTATCTTGAGTAATCATCCGTGAAAGTAATGAAATAGGAAAAACCACCTCTTGCATGTGTAGACAATGGACCACATACATCGCTGTGTATGAGTCCTAAGAGCTCGCTCGCTCTTACTCCTTGTCCAGTGAATAGAGTCTTTGTCATCTTTCCTTTGAGACAAGATTGACAAGTGTCATAAGTTTGATATTCGAACGAGTCCAAATATCCTTCTCTATGCAACTTAGTCAACCTTCTCTCATTGATGTGACCCAGTCTACAATGCCATAAGAAAGCTTTATTTAAATCTGGAGACTTTCTTTTAAGTGTGTTCTGGACATTGAAAATTTGGAGTTGGTTTAAAACATATATACCGTTATTTAGTGTACCGGACCCAATCAAACCATGATTAAGGTGGATGTTAACAACATCTCTTACAAACGTGAAATCATAACCTTTATTTGATAACAAGGAAACTGATATGATATTACACGTTAAGCTTGGTACAAAAAAACAGTTATGTAAAACCAAAATGTGTCCACTCGTCAATCCTAGGTGATAATCCCCGACGGACACAGCTCCTACGCTAGCTCCGTTAGCAACCTTTAGGGTCATATCACCTTCCTTCAGTACTCTATGGTTTCTCAGTGCCTGCAATGAATTGCAAATATGAGATCCTGATCCGGTATCCAATACCCAGGAAGTAGAGTTGATTGACAGACAATTCTCAATTACAAACACACCTGAAGTCGAAGCCACAGCTTGCTTCGGTTCCTGGTTCTTGGCGTTCCATGCCTTGCAATCCTTCTTCCAGTGCCCTTTCCTGTGACAATGGAAGCACTCATCCTGGCCAACTACCGGTACCGCAAACTTTTTCTTTCCCTTCCCTCCCACCTTACTAACACCTCCTCTAGGTTTGGTGGCGGCCTTCTTCTTCCTTCCTTTGGCCCTAGCCTTGGACCCGGAAGAAGATGCACCGCTAACAAACATAGCGGGTGTTTCCCTTGCTTTCTGCAAGGTGCCCTCTGCACTCCTTAACATGTTCAGGAGTTCCGGAAGTTCAACTTCTTTTCTTTGAAGGTTGAAGTTCAGGATAAACTGGGCGTAGGTGGGAGGAAGGGACTGGAGAATAAGGTCTGTATAGAGCTCATTATCCAAAGTCGTCCCAAGGTCTGCGAGCTCTTCAATATAGCCGATCATCTTTAGGACATGTTCTCCTACCGATGACCCGACAGCCAACCTCGCTCGAAACAAGTTCTTAGAGGTCTCGTATCTTGCTATACGAGATTGCTCTCCATAAAGTTCCTTTGTATGTAGAAATATGCCATCTAGGTTCATATCCTCGTACCTCCTCTGATGTTCATTGTTCATTGAGGCAAGCACGATGCACTTGGCTTTCGCGCAATCTAAATCCCAGGTTTTGCGGATTTCCTTATCCGCATTGCTGGATTTGGGACCAGGGACAGCAGGTGCCGTAGCGGTGAGGACGTACCCCAATTTGTCATAGGTCAAAGCCATTTTGACATTCCGCAGCCAATCTTTATAGTTTGGCCCTGTCAGTATATTTTTCTTTAAAAGTAACTTAAGTCCAGTCATTTTCAGGGTCGCTGCAATTAGGAGAGAGAGAAGAAAACTCTTTAGCATGATGCTCTTGCAAGTTTAGAGTGGTTTTTAGTTTATCTAAACTGGATGGCTCCCACTGTTTCTCGAATCCTTCCTCAAACCATAAAAGAAGAATTAGCCAGGATTTATTCTCACTGTACAATTCTTGCTTAACCGTTCAGCCAGGCCAGTGTCGATACTTCGAGGGAGGTTTTCCAACGCTTTCGCGAAGTTCCTTAATTAAATAACCTCTTTTCTCTGGGGGCGTAACCCCGCTGACACTTTTCTGGACACCTACTTGGTTTATAGCATTGATCGTTAAGTGACGAATATCCTGATAAGTAGCATATACTCACAGTAGGATCGGGATCCAAATATCATCGTATGATAATGTTGAAGGAATCCTACCAACATTCATCAAACTCCAAATGGTATGCATCTCTTTGCAAATTTCAGTTTCTTTAGAAATTCCCGATATAGGTTTTTGCCCCATGGTCTTATGACCTTGACGTAAGCCAACAAATCATAAGTCACATGTCAAGTTCTGCCCATCATTATCTTGTTAATTTGAACCCACCCGTATATACCCTTGACGTAAGCCAACAAGGTAATGCGACTGTCCCAAACCAACACATCTATCTATGCAACAAATGAATACCCAGTAGCTACCAAACACTATGCCTTGACGAAAGCCAACAAACATAGCTTGAATACTACTGACTATCCATAAGAAATGATGGAGGGCTACGACTGGTTTTGGCGAAACCGTGAACGTAGTGAACTTGATATAACCGAAGGAACCTGATAGCTTTTAAAAGGAGTGGTTAAAGCTCCGCATTTAAAAATATCTGTTTTAAAATTAACCGAGTGGTTTCTTTTAAATTGTTCCAACGATTTAAACTTTGGTTTGTTTTTCTTTGCATTATAGATAATGCGTCCCATCATTAACCTATCATTGCAGAAAACAACGAAAATACAACGTCCTCTTATGCCATCCGCATTCGCCACGGGGTCCCGTCATCACCCGTTAGGTTACTTAACTAACGACAGAGCGGGGAATGGGCTAGCGCGGGTGTAAAACATAAGTGACGTCTAAATAGCTATCATATATAGATATTGTACATTCGTCAGACGCAATAATAGGCATTCCAGATCACAGATGAACTTTATTGGATTTGCAAGTAATCCGTGTTTGTTTTGAGCCTGCAACAAAAGACGGATTACACAGTTGTGATGAATAGCCATTACCCCACCCAAGACCCCAACGGGTACGGCAAACTACCCGTCCGGCAGTTTGTGCACCCCACCTTGGGTCTGTCCTAGGAGCAAAAAACAGTAAAATGAAATAATACAACGGTGGCTACAACCGCAACCTGGATGTGCCCCGCAAAATAATATTACAACAAATTACATTTACATCAAATGAATTAAATAATAACCCATCACATAACCCCGGCTATACATCACAACAGTCCAACACAGTTCATATCCACAAACAGTAAAAACCATTACAGAAATGTGCAACCCCCTGCCAACCGACATACTAGCAGTTAGGGGAGGTTTACGAACACATTATACAAACACAGATATAATCCATCAAGAAAATACTGTATAATTTCGATCGATTAAACACATTTAATTTTGCTCCAATACTTCTCTGTAAATCTGAAACCTGAGCAAAAATAAAATATTCCAGAAAATACCAAATATCACAGAGAAGCAACACAGGAAATTTGGGTTCCTGAATCGCCAACTCGGCGGCGGAAGCGCGGCGGATCGGTGCGATCCGCCGCGGTTCCGTGGCTCTTTAGGCGATTCAGGGGCCCAAATTTCTTGGGTGTTCTTCTACTGTCTTTTTAAGCTTTCTGAACCTCCCTGAAAAATTTTAGGACTTCATTTAAAATTCGACAGAAACTTGTGATTTCGGGGTTTTCCGGTTTCGTTTTTTCCGTTCGAAATTCATACAAATTCGCAAGAAAGTTATTTATTGTTTAGCGAGGCTCTGATACCACTGTAAGTCGATGTACAACACCCCACGACTTGCGGGGAGGCGGAAATATGAAAAACGATCTTGTTCTTTGCTTAAACATCGACTAACCGCAAGAATCGAAGCTAAACGATAACTAACATCAAATATAGAAATTAACAACTACTATGTAAAGGGATTATACCTAAAGAACCGTGTCCTTCGTCTTTGCGAACTCGACCTCCTCCTCGGCCTTCTCGAAGTAGTAGACGATCCACCCGAGAGCTTTACTCCAAGCTTAGCCTCTAAACTTGAGGCAACTAACCTTCTTTAAGTGCTAATCAAAGAAGCTAGGTGATATAGAGTGAGGGTTATGGTTTAATTAGTCTAACTAATCCTTGTACTCAACACATGAGAGGGGAGGATTAGGGTTTGAAAAGGGAGAGCTTGAGGAGAGAGAAGGTGAAGATAATAATGAAGTGAGAATAATGAGTTATGATAATATATATCAAGCATTTCTTTTTATCAAGAAAAGAAAATAAATCATTTAACAACCATGCTTGATAAATATCAAGTGATGATTCATCTCCATGAGTCATTAAGCATTTATGATGCATTAATGACATGGATGAATCATCCATATGACTCACTAATCACATTCATTGTATATGCCACCTAAACCTCCTTAGTCACCACCTTCTAGAAGCTTCTCGCGCAATTACGAGAACGCCCCTCCTTTCCGCAAAAATACGGAAAAACTTTAGACTGAATAAATCCAATAACCGGATACCAGTAACTGGCTTAAACCGAAGCTGACTGGTAAAAACTATCCGAAAGTCGTACGTGCGTAAACACACGTATGCGTCCGAACCCTTGTCGTAAAACCATACGACCTCTATATCGTTTCGTCTGGAGTAGGGAAACTCTCTGTGTGGGACTCTAGAGACTCGACTACTACGCTGGCAGTGGGTTTAACCACAGACCGCAAGCGGCACTAGCTGTACGTAACGGTCCCCAGGTAGATGTCGATAAGAAGGCCGATGAGGAAACTCATCCGAACTCCTACTGAGTCTGATGTGACAATCTCCGTACAGTCCGGTCCGTTCGTCTAAGACTATCGCATATCGGGCCTAGGGGGCGGCAAGCGTCAGTCCCCTAATAGCGGTATAAGTCATGTCGGAGCGAAGCCCATTACACCCTGAGAAACTACTGGAACCTACCAGCAAATCTCGCTTGCCCTGGCCAGGGACTTTGCGTAATGGCTCTCTGACACAGCGCGATATCAACCCCAATACCGGGAGAGACGAATCCTGTCTAACCGCCACTGCCTCCAAGTGCTCGGGACTGCACCCAACTGCTACCTGTTTGCACGACTCCTTTGAGCCGTGGTAGGGTAGCAATCTAAGAACAGTGGGACACACTCGAGGCGAAGTAGCAGTGTCAAGTCTGCGGACTATGCTGTACTCATGTCACCTGGGAACTGTTCACTGACGACTGGTATAAAACCAACCAACAGTTCCCTGTGAGTCCTGTCCGGTGTACCCGTAACCTAACGAGCACCTGCATACTATCTCTAGTACGACGTACTGACGGCTGTGGGACAGACCATCTCCCCAACTGGGATGAGAAGCGTACACACTAGTCTACTCCGGAGTATCGATGCTCTGTCTCGATAATCCAACGACCAGGGACCTGAATAAGGATGTGCTTGTAGACTACCCAGCCCCCACTAGTGTGACTGCCATCACAACGCTGGTAGTCAAGCAAGATCCTAAGAGCTCTATCAATACATATACTCACATATTAAGATAGAAAAACCAAGTAGCATACTACCATGTTTAGCAAGACTGTTATATACATGCGAATATCCCAAGCTTCCATTAAGTAATATACAAACTAGTATGATACAATAATGGCCCCTAAGGCATATACACTAACAGATCATACTAGTGGGGACATGGTAGTCCATAAGTAGATCCTTCAAGGTCCCTAGTCGTGGGTGTATCGAGACGGGGCATCGATATACCAGAGTAGACTAGTGTATACCTTCTCGACCCATACAGATGGGCGATGGATGATCCCATATCCATTGGTGTTTGACATCGGAGATGATGTACGGGTGCTCAGTAGAGACTGGGTACACTTGACGGACTCGCCGAGAACTCCCAGATGGTATTATACCTTACGTCAGATGGCGGTTCTCTGGTGACACTGGTACAGAGTAGTCTGTTGACCCGAGATCGTCATAGAGTCTTGTGTGGTTCCCACTGTGCTTTGATTTCCACCTTACCACGTCCAAGAGGGCGTGGAAAATGGTGGTTTTTGGGTACAGTCCCGAATCACATGGAGGCAATGAGCGATAGGAGGGGATTCGTCTCTCCCGGTATAGGGAGTTGATGTTGTGCTGTGATCGATTGGCTATAACCGGAAATCCCTGGCCAGGGTTGCTGAGATTTACTGGTAAGTGTTACCAGTAGTTTCTCGAACTGTTATAGACCTCATATCGACACGACTTATCGAGCTATTTGGGTCTGACGTTTACCACCCCTAGGTGAGATATGCGACATATCAGACGACGAGACCGGACTGTACGATAAGTGTTACTGGTTGGATTCACAGGAGTGTGAGCTGGCTTGCTCGTCGATCTTCTGATCGCTCAATACCCGGGTGGCCGTTATGTTTAGCAGACCGCTTGCGGCTTGTGGGTGTTTGATATGATCATCACCTGCTGCCGGCGTATTGACGAGTCTTTAGAGTCCTACACAGAGGTTTCCTGGCTCAAGCGAAACGAAATAGGAGCGCATGTGAGATATGTGCGGGACCGAGAATAATGCGTGTATGTGATACCGTATTCTATTCTCGCGATGAATGTATCGATTGGTTGTATGCGATATAACCTAGTTATCAAATCGAGGATTGATTCGATAAGCCGATACATTGGATATTAGTCGGTCATATGCGATATGACCGGATCATTAAATCAAGCGTTGATTTAATGATTTAATGCATAATTATATATTTGATATTACTTTGCATTAACTAGTATTGGTTCACTCAAAAAGGATTTTCTCACTTGATGTGCACATTGTATATGTGATATACTTTTGTGCATTTGATTGTATCATGTTTGATGATACATGAAAGTTTGTGTGTTTGGTTTAAACCATGGTTGTTCAATGGTTAGGTTTTCATTTGCTTCCTTTACTTATTCATTTATTTATTTATTCATTTTGAAAGATAAATAGAATGGTGGCTTATTTTGTTTCTTTCATGAAACTTCATGAAGTGTTGAAAGCTTGACCATTTTGTTTATTTCCTTTAACCTAACCATTCAACCTAACCATGATTTATTCTCTACACCTAACAATGGTTGCCATTATGATAAGTATCATATTATTTCCTATTTTAAAATAAGACTTATCATATTCTTTTCTTCTTCTTCTTCTTCATCAATAAGAAGAAAAACTTGCAACCTTTAATGGCAACTTGAGAAAATGAGTGAGAAATCCAATTCTAAAGTGAACCCACTTCCTATTTCTTCATCCTCTACCACTTGCCAAGTAGTATAGGGTGTTTTCTTCACAAGTTTCATGGCTTGGTGAAGTTAGAGCTTGATCTTGTGTTGCCTCGACGTAGATCATATTCGGCCTTGAAGTCGACGACCTAGCCCGTCCATTTCTCCGTTGAAGCCGATGCTAGAGCCCGGGATCCGATCATCGCAGCGAGGGGACTTCATCACGGAGCTATGGAGGTGGAGGACCAGATCTACAAAGGTTGTATTTCCGTTCACTTATTAGTAAAGCAGTTTACTAGTTCTAGTTTTCGCCTATTCTCTAGTTAACGATCCGTATTAGGGTTTGTAGGCACATGAAAAATTTGAAATTGGCATGGTTGATGCCTTGTGAGACCTCATTAGCGTGCCTAGGAACCCTACAGAATTCGCCGAGCGGGTCATGCAAGACTGTGAAGCTGCCATGCTAGAAGCTGATGGGAAGCTTTCGTCCTGTTTACGGCAATGGGCTCAGGTTGAAGCGGAGTTGGCCGCGGTGGCTAATCACGTGAAAGGATTGAGAGGAGCGCACGAGCGGCTTGCTGATTTGTTGAAGACGCCTTCTCCTCAATAACCGTCTTTGTACCCCTCTTTTTTTATTGACTGTAATCTTGCAATTTATGAGTAACATGCATTCATTTTGATTCCTTTGTGAAATGTATCTTGTATTCACTTGCATTCATGAAGAAAAGTCATATTTTATTTCACATTGGAATGGCCCTTTAGCAAATTCATCTTGTAAATAGTCCATCTTGATCTCCTTGCTAGGTAGCGATGGCTTAGAAGACAGGTTCAGATCTGCCGCCTAAGACTTTTAAACTTTATGGGCCGTGAGAGTCTCATAAAGACTTTTCTCCCTACGAGTCGAGAGGATCCCGTAGGTGTATTTTCTCCTTAGGAGTCATGAGGACTCCTAAGTGTGTGTTTTCTCTTGAGATTCGTAAGGATCTCACAAGAGAATTTTTCCCCTTACCAGTCGAGAGGACTCGTAAGTGATTGTTTCCCTCCTTGTCGATATTCAACTTTGGAGAGTGTGGCCCGTGAATAGTATGCAATAGTCCATTTTGGACCGACTTGCAGAGCCCCGGTGCTTAGGAAACAGGTCCTTATCCCTATTGCCTAAGGCTTTTCCCTACGAGTCGAGACGAATCGAGAAGTTCTCGCAAGGACACTAATTTCCTCACGAGTCGAGACGAATCGAGAAGTTCTTGCAAGGGTGTCCTAACGTCACAGTTAACTCCTGCTAAAAGAAATTTGACAGGGTCTGTGGTACTAAGGTTTTTTACCCGTCGCACCGTCGCGTTGACCAATATATTCCCCGATATGCAATCTTGTTGTTTGGGTAGCCCCGCGACTGTCGTGTCTCCGATCCCTTCGGGGGCTGGACAAGACGTCTTCAAGTAATCTTCCAGGTGATATTACCGTCGCAAGAGCAAGCGTTAGGGATGTTCCATGTCACCTTTTTACTTGAGGTTAGGCTCAGTTTGGGAGCCCCGATGAGTCATGACCACTCCACGCTGGAGTAGGATGATCCCCGATGGTCTTTCATGTCTCATTTGAGTTGCCGTCAAGACCCTGAAGCTAGGAATCTTCCTTTGCTTTGTTTGTTGACATTGTGTCTGCAATATTGCAACGAATGTTAAGGTTGTCTCTGGGTTATCTGTGAACCATCGAGATTTGGAACTAGGGGACTTTGCCATGGCTCCGTCTGTTGATGTCGCATCTGTATCCTGCTGGAGGGAGAAAGAACGCCGTTGTTGATCTCTAGGCTGTGGATGCTGCCGTCGAGACTTGGAACTAGGGACTTTGCCCTGGCTCTGAGGTAGTCTCTGTTGGATATAGTGCCCTCAAAGTCAATTATTGGATCGCGGGTACGTGATTGCAATGATTGAGGGAGGACCTATACCGGTAGGACAGTCTTACTCGAGATGATAGTATACTATCTGGTTTTCCTTTATCATCGTGTACAGCTTTAGGTGATTGTTCATTATTACACGTTGATAGAGCCCTTAGGATCCTGCTTGAATACCAACAGTATGATGGCGATCATATACGTGAGAGTTGGGTAGTCCATAAGCACATGCTTAAAAGTGGTCCCTAGTCGTGGGAGTTTCGAGACAGGGCATCGATACTCCGGAGTAGATTAGTGTATACAGTCGAGACCCTGACGAGGGGCGGTGGCCGGTCTCACAAGCCATTGGTGTCAGTTGGATCACCTAAGATGTATACAGGTGCTCATTGGGTTATGAGTACACCGGACAGGACTCGCCGGGAATCTGCTAGTTGGTATTATACCTAGCGTCAGATAGCAGTTCCCTGGTGACATGTGTACAGATTAGTTCATCGACCTGAGGTCGTCATTTGTTTTGTGTGAGTTCCCATTGTGCTTTGATTTCTACCCTACCACGGCTCAAAGGAGTCGTGCAAACAGGTTTTTTTTTTGGTACAGTCCCGAGCCACATGGAGGCAAGTGAGCGGATCGGCAGGGGATTCGTCTCTCCCGGTATTGGGGGTGAGATCGCGCTGTGTCTAGGAGAGCCATTACACATAGCTCTCGGCCGAGGCAGGAGATTTACTGGTAGGTACTCCAGTAGTATCTCAGGGTGTTCTGGGCTACACTCTGACACGACTTATACCGCTATTGGGGGTCTGACGTTACCAGCCCCCTAGGCCCGATATGCGATACTCATAGACGAACGGACCGGACTGTATGTATATTGTCACTGATAGGCTCAGTAGGGTTCCAGGATGAGTTCTCTCATCGGCTTCCCTTGAGGTCAGTACATGGGCAGCCGTTACGCACAGCTAGTGCCGCTGACGTGCTTGTGGTTAAACCCACTGCCAGGGTACTGACGAGTCTTTAGAGTCCCCCACAGATAGTTTCCCAAGTTCGGGCGAAACGTTGTAGAGGCCGTATGGTTTTATGGCAGGGTTCGAAAATGCACGTGCACTTGTGCACATGTCATATTTCGGACAGATAATACTGGTGGGCTTTGGTTTAAGCCGGATCCATGTATTATATTGAGTCGGAATATTTCAGTCTCTCGTATTCGTATTCGGTCGGAATACGGATACAGGTATGTATATACTGGTGAGGGGTATTTTCGTAATCCGTTACGAGAATACTTTAGAAGATGCATTTCTTTTGGTTAATCATTTTGGCTTAAATGATTAATTGTTTTGGAAAGTGTGACTCATATGGATGACACATTTCTTCTAGCATGATCACTAGTGACTCATGCTAATGAGTCACTTAGTGAGTCATGATAGAATTAATGGTGTTTTGTTTTGGGTTTAATATTTTGAGGGTTGAGTTGGAGATATTTTGGTGATGGATTTTCCTTGATATTTCATCACAAAACCTAATAAATACCACACCCAAATTTAGTGGACAGCCAAGGGTTATTTTTGCATGCTTGGTTTTTGCTCACTAGAGTTTCTTGAGTTCATTCTCTCCAAACCCTTTGCATCTTCTTCTACCTCCACCCTAACCCTCTCATGTGATGAGAACCCTGGGGTGTTTGAGACAAAATATTCTACTCGTTCTCTACTTCATCTTGGTCATCTCTTTTGGCAGACTTGATGACCGAGTTGCCTCGGTATAGAGGCGGGAGCCCGTTTAAAGATCCGTTGACGTGGTTCCACCTCGATGAGGAGACAGGAGATCGGAGTTGCCGCGAGGAGCGTGGGATGATGGCTAAAGACCGAAGGACTCGGATCGATCGGTATAGCCTTTCTACCTCTTTACAGTTTGTTAGTTTAGCGTTAATGGCAAGATCCGGGTTATAGTATGCGATAGCGCCAGTTATAAAAGTTTTTGTTCCGCGTTTGGCGTCAGAACGACGGCCGGGGCGCTACCGTAGACTTACAGTCTCTAGGTTCTCCGTGAACCATCGAGATTTGGAACTAGAGGACTTTGTCATGGCTCCATTTTGCTAATGTTGTATCTACTTCTGGTTGGAACGAGAAGGAACGTCATTGTTGATTTCTAGGCTGTAGGTGTAGCCATCGAGATCTAGCTTCCCTTTGACGAAGCCTAGTGGGACAATGTGGTTCCCTTTTCGTTTGTGCCCATGGATTGTATACAGGGGTCAATGTGATCTCACCTGCAGGGCAGAAATTTCATTTCATTTTTTATTTCTTTCTGCGATGCTCTATCATTTCAGCTTTTTATATCACGAAAGTCGTGATTGCCCAATCATTTAGGCTATTTTTTCCCGGTACCCAATCTTTTCGGCTATTTTTCTTTTTCTTTACTCGCTGCTTTTTATTGCGAGTTGCCCAATCATTTCGATTATTTTTATATTTTACTCGCTGATTTTTGTTGCGAGTTGCCCTATCATTTCGGTTATTTCATATGCATTTTTGCTCGCTGATTTTTATTGCGAGTATGGAACTTGAGATCTAACACCAATTTTGGCATCAGCATCGCTGCGACCGGAATATTCTCGGGAGCGAATCATCATTTGCCGTAAAAGGGCTCGGAATTTGATACCAATCTTGGGCATCAGCATCGCTACCACTGGAATGTTGCCAGGAGCGAATCATCATTTGCCTTTGTCGATTCGAACAAAGATGGCTTAGCAAACAGGGTTAGGATCCTGTCGACTAAAACTTTTTAACTTCATGAGCCGTAAGGGTCTCATAAAGGTGTTCCTCCCTACGAGTCGTAAGGATCTCGTAGGTGTGTTTTCTCTTTAGGAGTCGTGAGGATTCCTAAGTGTGTGTTCCTTTATAAGTCGTAAGGATCTTACAAGAGTATTTTTGTAGCATTCTGAAAATTTAGAAATAAATAAAATTAATTAATTTAATAATAATATGATAAATCGCAAAGTTGTTAAAAACAAATAAGTCAATTTTCATAAGTTCTATGTAAAACAATTTAAATAAAAATTTTAGTATGCAACATAAATAAGTTATAAGGTTTTTAGTGACAATTTTAGCTTCATTTTAATAAAATATGTGTTTTATAATAAACTAAGTTGTGAGGGATTTTAGGTAAAGTTTAGGATTATTGTGCAAATGGAAAATTGTTAAGGGTGTAAATGAAAATGGGATGGAAAACCATTTAGTTCAGAATTTAAATTCAAATTAAAACAAATTATGAAGATAAGGCATGAACACCTCTTGCTTGCATGCACAACACTCACCTCACACCTCCAACTTGCATGAAACCCTTACCTCTAGCTTGATCACACCTCCTCCTTCACCTTATCCCTTCAATTGCCATATATAAACCTTGTTCAGATCATAGTTAATTAAAAATTCTGAAATTTCTGAGTATAAACAAAAACTAAAGAGAGAAAGAAAGAACAAGAGGAAGAAGAAGAAGAAGGAAGCTAAGTTCTAGTTTTTTCATCACCATCAAGCTAGGACAAGGGGCTTAGCATGTTGGAGTGGTTATTCCAACAACATATTGTGGGTAAATTCTTAATCACGGTAGGAATTTAGGTTCTGTACTTAAATTATTTTGAAATGAACAAGTTCCATAATATCGTATTTTAGTTAATCATAGACTCTGTTAAAATCTGCTATCATTCAGAGAAGAATAAACTTAACAAAACAGTGATAAAATGATGTATGTAACACCTAGAGCAACCTATAGGATCACGAACCAGAGGGCTCGGATTTGGGCCGGCGACCAATATAGGAATTCCGGCGACACCGGTTTTGTAGGTGGCTGGGTAGTTTTGGTTGGTTGGGTGTATTTCAGTGTATCATTTTGGCCATTTTGGTATTGTTTAGATAAATTAAATTCACTGCAGATAGAATCTGGAAGAATATATCGGAAAGGATATCTTAAAACACAAAATACGACACGGTTAAAGCGTATCGCGAACTGTTTTCTGTCGCGATACAGATTTGAGTTAAAAATCCAGTAAGGTTAAATGGTTAATAGATCGATATAGTCGTATACAATATAACTAGTACGTAGGAACGGATGTTTTTCATTTCCGTCATGTCGGAGTAGCCGTTTCCTTATATAAATTAAATTGTGATATTAGATTCGAATACTGGATTTACGGAGGCAGCGAGGAAAGGGAAAGGATTGGCAATTCCTGAATAGATTCGACGTTTCTGATGAGCAGACTAAACATCTACCGGGGAATTGTGTAAAGATGGCATGATACGGCCGTATTTTTATTTAACTTAATGCATTCATCATTCATATATATTTGTTTAGTTGCTAGAACACTGCACAAGTATCGACGAGTCATGCCACGTGCACATCTTATATGTTACACACACCTCGTCGATATTACCATGTCACTTTTACACTTAGCAAATTTATTGTTAAAATAATCCATATCGTATCTTACACCCCAATAATAGTAGTAAATTGCATCATTAATATCATGTTTAATATCTGAGTATTCTATGTTGATGTAAGAGGTAATAGGATTGTTGAGGATTTATGGTTTTGAGTTTTGAATACTATTACATAAATCCCATGATTTTCATGATTGATGTGACATGTACACCCTGAGATATTTTTATGATTCGGTTTTATTCCGAACCGAGTCGGTGGATATACGGTTACGGATTTATAGTATTATTCCAAACCGGGTCGGTGGATATACGGTTACGGATTTACAGTTTTATCCAGACTGAGTCGGTGGGGAATACAGTCGGATACATAGTGGACTTTGTTGATTTCAGGATCATTCGAGGAATGATGCCTGTGAGAAATGGATGTTTTGTGTCGATGATGGACACGGGGAAATGAAAATTTTATTGGGAATAAATGATGAGATTCAGTTTTGATTATGAGATTCGTATATTATAGATTCATGATTTCCACAGACAATCATATATTATACTTGTTCATATTTCAGTTAGTATGATCGTCATATTTACCTAATTAACCGTTATATGTTAGTTATATTCACTGAGTTGGCAACTCACCCCCGTTGTGCCACAGTTCCTTGCAGGGGTAGAGTGGACGGTTAGCTGCGGTGCAGATCTACGTTTGCAGCTTTATCACATCTTTTGCTAGGTGGGTTACATATGTAGTAACCTTCTCTTTTAGGTATTGTATGTTGTATCTAGAAAATCTCCATCAGACCTGTATTTTGACTAGAGTGAGAGATGATATGTATATTAATTGACAGTTGAGATCGTTTAGTTCTATAAATTGTTATTTCATTTCTATATGTCTGGGATTAGTATTGATGTCCTATATACTGAGATTTTATTTTCTGCTGTTGATATTATTGATCCCAACTAGGGATGCAACCAAACTTAACACCTTATACTTGCTTAATATTTTAACTTCATAACATGTGATTTTTACTTAAAAACTAAATTTTCTATATAAAGAATTCCGCAAAAAGGATTTTGATCTTGGTTTTCGGCTTACTTGGACTGTGTGCATATATTTAGATATGATACAATCTAAGTGCCGGTCACATCCAAACTTGGGTCGTGACAAAGTTGGTATCAGAGCTTAGGAATAACCTTACAGAATTGAGTAGGGGATTAAAGGTTGACGTGAGTCCGTGAGTTAGGATGACCTTTGGTTTGATGGAGTAGGTGAATTAGAATGAATGCAGTACCGTACGTATGTTCCGCGGCATATTTACGTTATCGTATTCAGCCTAACTAACCTTAGGATGTAAATCTTGATCTATCTTTCCGTTGATTCTCTGTTATTGATTGTTCCTACTCGTACGCCTTATCAACTCTCGTTTCTTGATCCAGTTGCTATGGCTACGCGGGCTAGGCGAGCCCCAGCCAGAGATGCAGCTAGGACGAGTCCGCCTGTGACGGCGACTAGTACACCGGACGTTCCGGCGGTGCATGAGCATTCTGATCCTCCTCCTCCAGATCGCATGACTAGGATTGAGGAGGGCATGTTGGATTGCAGCGAGTAGTAAGACAGTTAACTGAGGCCACTCGAGTACTGAGACAGGATCCGGCACCGACCGTAGCAGAGTCCGAGGTACAGCCTACGCAGACGGTGGCACTGGTAGATACAGGGTAATGGAGGTATCGCTTGCAGAGTTTATGAGATTGAGAACTCCGGTATTTATAGGGACCGATGTAGCGGAAGATCCTCAGTCCTTTCTTGATAGGATGGCGAGGATTGGCAGATCATTGTGATGTTCTGATGCGAGGTCAGTTGAGCTGACTAGCTTTCGTTTCGAGGGACTTGCACAGGAGTGGTGTGAGTCGATGGAGAGAGGGAGAGCCACGAGTCTTCCTCCGATATAGTAGACCGAGTTTTCCACGGTCTTTCTTGCCAGATTTCTTCCCCAGAGTGTGAGGGACGCTAGAGCTAGCAGTTTTGAAGCGTTGGGGAAATCGGCAAGTATGTCGGTGGCAGATTATGATTTACGATTCACTCAGCTGTCGCGCTATGCTCCATACTTAGTACCTACGGAGGAGCTTAGGGTGAAGAGGTTCCTAAGGAGTCTGGACACGCAGTTGTATCTGGCTATAGGCTCCCAGCATTTTGATACGTATGCACAGGCCATGGATGCAGCAATACGAGTAGAGGAGCGTTTGAGCGAGACAGTAATTGTTACAGAGCCAAAGAGGAGTAGGCCGACCGGGCCACTGGCTAGACAGTTTGGTGGAGGTAGAGGAAGATATACTCCAGGCTGCAGTTTCGGGCAAGGTTGGACTCAGGGCCAGATGTTCGGTTCATACCCCGATGATCAGGGGACCCCACTTACATGTTATAATTGCGGGCATCCAGGGCATACGGCTAGAGGGTGTACACGTTATAGTGGGATTGTTACTCCACAGGCTGCTTTACCCCTTGCACCTACTACGCCGATGGCTTTACTTCCTCCCCCAGCTGGCGCTACACGCCAGGCGGTTGCACCACGAGGTCGAGGCTTTGCGGGACATTCTCAGAGAGGTCGAGGAGATAGAGGTAGAGGACGACAGGATGCGGGCAGGGGCCAGGCATGGGTATTTGCGCTGACTCCACAGGATGCCCAGGCATCAAATGCAATCGTGACAGGTACTCTTACAGTATGCTCGTTAGAGGCCCATGTTTTATTTGATCCCGGTTCTACACATTCTTATGTATCTTCACGATTTGCACTTTCTTTGTGGAAAGAGTCGTCATTGTTAGAGTTACCATTAGTAGTGATTACCCCGGTGGGAGATTCTTTTATAGCTCGGCACGTATTCAGATCGTGTTCTGTGCGTATTGGTGATAGAGATTCGGTAGTTGATCTGATTCTCCTGGATATGTTAGATTTTGATATACTTCTTGGTATGGATTGGTTAGCCGCCTGTCATGCCTATGTAGATTGTCGGGGAAAGGAGGTTAGATTTTGTTTTCCAGGTGAACCGGTGTTTGTTGTGCAGGGGGATTGTAAAATAACTCCTGCCAACATGATTTCTGCTCTTTGTGCGGGGCGACTCTTGAAAAAGGGTTGTCATGGGTTTTTGGCTTTTGTTCAGGACTTAGGGGTCGCTGAGATTCCATTGGACCAGGTTTCGATCGCACGAGAATTTCCTGAGGTGTTTCCTGCTGAGTTACCAGGATTGCCACCCGATCGTGACATTGAATTTTGCATTGACTTGATTCCGGGTGCGGGGCCTATTTCTATACCACCCTGTCGAATGGAACCGACGAAATTGAAGGAACTCAAAAGCCAGTTGCAAGAGTTGTTAGATAGAGGTCTTGTTCGTCCCAGTGTATCACAGTGGGGAGCTCCTGTCTTATTTGTAAAGAAGAAGGACGGTAGTATGAGACTGTGCATCGACTACCGACAGCTGAATCGCGTAACTGTGCGAAACAGGTAACCACTACCACGTATAGATGACTTGTTTGATCAGTTGCAGGGAGTTGGTTATTTCTCGAAGATTGATTTGAGGTAGGGGTATCACCAGTTAAGGGTTCGGAAAGAAGATATTCCAAAGACGGCGTTTCGTACAAGATATGGGCACTATGAATTTCTGGTGATATCGTTAGGACTCACCAACGCTCCAGCAGCTTTTATGGATATGATGAACCGTATCTTTAGACCCTTCATTGATCGGTTTATTATAGTGTTCATAGATGACATTCTTGTTTATTCTCGGAGTCAGACGGAGCACGAGCAGCATTTGCGTATTACGTTGCAGACCTTGAAGGAGCATCAGCTGTTTGCAAAATTCTCTAAGTGTGCTTTTTGGCTCGATAGTGTGGAGTTCTTGGGTCACATAGTTACGAGAGAGGGTGGACCCAAAGAAGATTGAAGCAGTACGGCACTGGCCCAGACCTGTGTCAGTTACAGAGGTTCGGAGTCTCTTAGGTCTGGCAGGTTATTACCGATGCTTCGTGCAGGATTTTTCACGGATAGCTGCACCTTTGACCGGATTGACTAGGAAGGAGGTTTCATTTCAGTGGACAGATGCATGTGAGCAGAGTTTCCAGCAGTTGAAGACGCGCTTGACGACTGCACCTGTATTATCTTTACCTTCTAGGTCAGGTGGTTTTGTTGTGTATTGTGATGCTTCTAGAGTGGGTTTAGGCTGTGTGCTGATGCAGCACGGCAGGGTTGTAACTTATGCTTCTCAACAGTTGAAGAGGCATGAACAAAACTACCCCACTCATAATCTGGAGATGGCTGTTGTGGTATTCGCATTGAAGATTTGGAGACATTACTTATATGGAGAGTCGTGTCAAATCATCACATATCATAAGAGCTTAAAGTATATTTTTCAGCAGAGAGATCCGAACCTAAGGCAGCGTAGATGGATGGAACTGGTGAAAGATTACGATTGTGAGATCTTGTATCATCCAGGCAAAGCGAATGTTGTAGCAGATGCTTTGAGTCGGAGATCTGGAGGTAGCTTATCTCATTTGCGCATCTTGTAGAGACAGTCTTCTACAGACTGGAAGATTTTATGTGATAGTCGTATACAGTTTGAGTTCACAGCGACAGGAGGCCAGCTAGCACATGTTCGCACCCGACCTCAGTTATTAGATCGCATTTGAGAGGCACAGCCCGTAGATACTCATATGATGGAGATCATGGATCAGGTTAGGCAGGGCAGGGAGACGGAGTTTGTGATTGATGATCATGGATTATTACGTTTTAGGACTCGTCTCTGTGTGCCAGATTCTGACGGATTGAGGCGTGAGATTTTAGAGGAGGCCCATAGGTCAGCATACAGTATTCATCCTGCTTCCACCAAGATGTATCATGATCTGAAGGATGTTTACTGGTGGGAAGGAATGAAGAGGAATGTTGCTGAATATGTTTCGAGATGCTTGACTTGTCAGCAAGTCAAAGCAGAACACCAGAGGCCAGCCGGAGAGTTGCAGCCCTTACCCATTCCAGAGTGGAAATGGGAACAGATTTCCATGGATTTCATGGTGGGTCTACCCAGGACTAGCAGAGGGTATGATTCCATTTGGGTGATTGTTGATAGATTGACGAAGGCAGCTCATTTTCTCCCAGTGAAGACGACGTATGGTTTTGCACAGTATGCACAGATTTATATCGATGAGATTGTACGTCTGCATGGAGTGGTTCCGACGTGCATAGTTTCAGATAGGGGTACCCAGTTTACTAGCAGGCTATGGCAGAAACTTCAAGAAGTTTTGGGTACACGGTTGAGTTTTAGTACAGCTTTCCACCCACAGACAGATGGTCAGTCGGAGCGGACCATTCAGACACTAGAGGATATGCTTCGGGCTTGTAGCCTTGATTTCGTTGGTAGTTGGGATCGTCACCTACCTTTGATAGAATTCTCATACAACAACAGTTTTCAGGAGACGATCCAGATGGCACCCTTTGAAGCTTTGTATGGGAGGAAATGTCGATCACCCGTTTGCTGGACGGAACTAAGTGAGAGTTGGATCTTGGGACCGCAGATAGTACATGAGACTACAGAGAAGATTCAGTTGATACGGGATAGAATGAAGGCGGCCCAATGCAGACAGAAATCGTATGCAGGTCGACGACGTCGTAGATTCGAGTTTGGAGTAGGAGATCATGTGTTCTTTCGTGTATCTCCAATGAAAGGTATAATGCGATTCGGGAAAAAGGAGAAGCTCGGCCCCAGATATGTAGGACCTTACGAAATTCTGGAGAGAGTGGGTGCTGTAGCTTATCGCTTAGCACTTCCACCGAGTTTTCCCGATGTGCATCCGGTATTTCACGTTTCTATGCTTCGCAAGTATCTTCACGATCCTTCTCACTCGATCCAGCATCAGACCTTACAGCTTGAGCCGGATTTATCCTACACAGTGTAGCCAGTCGCTATTCTTGACAGACAGGCAAAGAAATTATGATCAAGGGTACTTCGATATGTAAAGGTTCTTTGGCAAGGAAAGAATCGCGAGAAGATTACTTGGGAGACCGAGGATACGATGCGGAAGAAGTTTCCACATCTTTTCGAAGGTATGTCTAGTTAATTATTTTAAATTCGGGGACCGAATTTTCTTAAGGGGGGATATTGTAGCATTCTGAAAATTTAGAAATAAATAAAATTAATTAATTTAATAATAATATGATAAATAGCAAAGTTGTTAAAAACAAATAAGTCAATTTTCATAAGTTCTATGTAAAACAATTTAAATAAAAATTTTAGTATGCAACATAAATAAGTTATAAGGGTTTTAGTGACAATTTTAGCTTCATTTTAATAAAATGTGTGTTTTATAATAAACTAAGTTGTGAGGGGTTTTTGGTAAAGTTTAAGATTATTGTGCAAATGGAAAATTGTTAAGGGTGTAAATGAAAATGGGATGGAAAATCATTTAGTTCAGAATTTAAATTCAAATTAAAACAAATTATGAAGATAAGGCATGAACACCTCTTGCTTGCATGCACAACACTCACCTCACACCTCCTACTTGCATGAAACCCTTACCTCTAGCTTGATCACACCTCCTCCTTCACCTTATCCCTTCAATTGCCATATATAAACCTTGTTCAGATCATAATTAATTAAAAATTCTGAAATTTCTGAGTATAAACAAAAACTAAAGAGAGAAAGAAAGAACAAGAGGAAGAAAAAGAAGAAGGAAGCTAAGTTCTAGTTTTTTCATCACCATCAAGCTAGGACAAGGGGCTTAGCATTTTGGAGGGGTTATTCCAACAACATATTGTGGGTAAATTCTTAATCACGGTAGGAATTTAGGTTCTGTACTTAAATTATTTTGAAATGAACAAGTTCCATAATATCGTATTTTAGTTAATCATAGACTCTGTTAAAATCTGCTATCATTCAGAGAAGAATAAACTTAACAAAACAGTGATAAAATGATGTATGTAACACCTAGAGCAACCCACAGGATCACGAACCAGAGGGCTCGGATTTGGGCCGGCGACCAATATGGGAATTCCGGCGACGCCGGTTTTGTAGGTGGTTGGGTAGTTTTGGTTGGTTGGGTGTATTTCAGTGTATCATTTTGGCCATTTTGGTATTGTTTAGATAAATTAAATTCACTGCAGATAGAATCTGGAAGCGTATATCGAAAAGGATATCTTAAAACACAAAATACGACACGGTTAAAGCATATCGCGAACTGTTTTCTGTCACGATACAGATTTGAGTTAAAAATCCAGTAAGGTTAGGTGGTTAATAGATCGATATAGTCGTATACAATATAACTAGTACGTGGGAACGGGTGTTTTTCATTTCCGTCATGTCGGAGTAGCCGTTTCCTTATATAAATTAAATTGTGATATTAGATTCGAATACGGGATTTACGGAGGCAGCGAGGAAAGGGAAAGGATTGGCAATTCCTGAATAGATTCGACGTTTCCGGTGAGTAGACTAAACATCTACCGGGGAATTATGTAAAGATGGCGTGATACGCCCGTATTTTTATTTAACTCAATGCATTCATCATTCATATATACTTGTTTAGTTGCTAGAACACTACACAAATATCGATGAGTCATGCCACGTGCACATCTTATATGTTACACACATCTCGTCGATATTACCGTGTCACTTTTACACTTAGCAAATTTATTTTTAAAATGATTCATATCGTATCTTACACCCCAATAATAGTAGTAAATTGTATCATTAATATCATGTTTAATATCTGAGTATTCTATGTTGATGTAAGAGGTAATGGGATTATTGAGGATTTATGGTTTTGAGTTTTGAATACTATTACATAAATCCCATGATTTTCATGATTGATGTGACATGTACACCCTGAGATATTTTTATGATTTGGTTTTATTCCGAACCGAGTCAGTGGATATACGGCTACGGATTTATAGTATTATTCCGAACCGAGCCGGTGGATATACGGTTACGGATTTACAGTTTTATCCAGACTGAGTCGGTGGGGAATACAGTCGGATACATAGTGGACTTTGTTGATTTCAGGATCATTCGAGGAATGATGCCTGTGAGAAATGGAAGTTTTGTGTCGATGATGGACACGGGGAAATGAAAATTTTATTGGGAATAAATGATGGGATTCAGTTTTGATTATGAGATTCGTATATTATAGATTCATGATTTCCACAGACAATCATATATTATACTTGTTCATATTTCAGTTAGTATGATCGTCATATTTACCTAATTAACTGTTATATGTTAGTTATATTCACTGAGTTGGCAACTCACCCCCGTTGTGCCACAGTTCCTTACAGGGGTAGAGTGGACGGTTAACTGCGGTGCAGATCTACGTTTGCAGCTTTATCACATCTTTTGCTAGGTGGGTTACATATGTAGTAACCTTCTCTTTTGGGTATTGTATGTTGTATCTAGAAAATCTCCATCAGACCTGTATTTTGACTAGAGTGAGAGATGATATGTATATTAATTGACAGTTGAGATCGTTTAGTTCTATAAATTGTTATTTCATTTCTATATGTCTGGGATTAGTATTGATGTCCTATATACTGAGATTTTATTTTCTGCTGTTGATATTGTTGATCCCAACTAGGGATGCAACCAAACTTAACACCTTATACTTGCTTAATATTTTAACTTCATAACATGTGATTTTTACTTAAAAACTAAATTTTCTATATAAAGAATTCCGCAAAAAGGATTTTGATCTTGGTTTTCGGCTTACTTGGACTGTGTGCATATCTTTAGATATGATACAATCTAAGTGCCGGTCACATCCAAACTTGGGTCGTGACAAAGTTGGTATCAGAGCTTAGGAATAACCTTACGGAATTGAGTAGGGGATTAAAGGTTGACGTGAGTCCGTGAGTTAGGATGACCTTTGGTTTGATGGAGTAGGTGAATTAGAATGAATGCAGTACCGTACGTATGTTCCGCGGCATATTTACGTTATCGTATTCAGCCGAACTAACCTTAGGATGTAAATCTTGATCTATCTTTCCGTTGATTCTCTGTTATTGATTGTTCCTACTCGTACGCCTTATCAACTCTCGTTTCTTGATCCAGTTGCTATAGCTAAGCGGGCTAGGCGAGCCCCAGCCAGAGATGCAGCTAGGGCGAGTCCGCCTGTGACGGCGACTAGTACACCGGACGTTCCGGCGGTGCATGAGTATTTTGATCCTCCTCCTCCAGATCGCATGACTAGGATTGAGGAGGGCATGTTGGATTGCAGCGAGTAGTAGGACAGTTAGCTGAGGCCACTCGAGTACTGAGACAAGATCCGGCACCGACCGTAGCAAAGTCCGAGGTACAGCCTACGCAGACGGTGGCGCTGGTAGATACGAGGGTGATGGAGGTATCCCTTGCGGAGTTTATAAGATTGAGACCTCCGGTATTTATAGGGACCGATGTAGCGGAAGATCCTCAGTCCTTTCTTGATAGGATGGCGAGGATTGGCAGATCATTGCGATGTTCTGATGCGAGGTCAGTTGAGCTGACTAGCTTTCGTTTGGAGGGACTTGCACAGGAGTGGTGTGAGTCGATGGAGAGAGGGCGAGCCACGAGTCTTCCTCCGATATCGTAGACCGAGTTTTCCACGGTCTTTCTTGCCAGATTTCTTCCCCAGAGTGTGAGGGACGCTAGAGCTAGCAGTTTTGAAGCGTTGGGGAAATCGGAAAGTATGTAGGTGGCAGATTATGATTTACGATTCACTCAGCTGTCACGCTATGCTCCATACTTAGTACCTATAGAGGAGCTTAGGGTGAAGAGGTTCCTAAGGAGTCTGGACACGCAGTTGTATCTGGCTATAGGCTCCCAGCATTTTGATACGTATGCACAGGCCATGGATGCAGCAATACGAGTAGAGGAGCGTTTGAGCAAGACAGTAATTGTTCCAGAGCCAAAGAGGAGTAGGCCGACCGGGCCACTGGCTAGACAGTTTGGTGGAGGTAGAGGAAGATATACTCCAGGCCGCAGTTTCGGGCAAGGTTGGACTCAGGGCCAGATGTTCGGTTCATACCCCGATGATCAGGGGACCCCACTTACATGTTATAATTGCGGGCGTCCAGGGCATACGGCTAGAGGGTGTACACGTTATAGTGGGATTGTTACTCCACAGGCTGCTTTACCCCTTCCACCTTCTACGCCGATGGCTTTACTTCCTCCCCCAGTTGGCGCTACACGCCAGGCGGTTGCACCACGAGGTCGAGGCTTTGCGGGACATTCTCAGAGAGGTCGAGGAGATAGAGGTAGAGGACGATAGGATGCGGGCAAGGGCCAGGCACGGGTATTTGCGCTGACTCCATAGGATGCCCAGGCATCAAATGCAGTCGTGACAGGTACTCTTACAGTATGCTCATTAGAGGCCCATGTTTTAGATCCCGGTTCTACACATTCTTATGTATCTTCACGATTTGCATTTTCTTTGTGGAAAGAGTCGTCATTGTTAGAGTTACCATTAGTAGTGATTACCCCGGTGGGAGATTCTTTTATAGCTCGGCACGTATTCAGATCATGTTCTGTGCGTATTGGTGATAGAGATTCGCTAGTTGATCTGATTCTCCTGGATATGTTAGATTTTGATATACTTCTTGGTATGGATTGGTTAGCCGCCTGTCATGCCTATGTAGATTGTCGGGGAAAGGCGGTTAGATTTTGTTTTCCAGGTGAACCGGTGTTTGTTGTACAGGGGGATTGTAAAATAACTCCTGCCAACATGATTTCTGCTCTTTGTGCGGGGCGACTCTTAAAAAAGGGTTGTCATGGGTTCTTGGCTTTTGTTCAGGACTTAGGGGTCGCTGAGATTCCATTGGACCAGGTTTCGATCGCACGAGAATTTCCTGAGGTGTTTCCTGCTGAGTTACCAGGATTGCCACCCGATCGTGACATTGAATTTTGCATTGACTTGATTCCGGGTGCGGGGCCTATTTCTATACCACCCTGTCGAATGGAACCGACGAAATTGAGGGAACTCAAAAGCCAGTTGCAAGAGTTGTTAGATAGAGGGCTTGTTCGTCCCAGTGTATCACAGTGGGGAGATCCTGTCTTATTTGTAAAGAAGAAGGACGGTAGTATTAGACTGTGCATCGACTACCGACAGCTGAATCGCGTAACTGTGCGAAACAGGTATCCATTACCACGTATAGATGACTTGTTTGATCAGTTGCAGGGAGTTGGTTATTTCTCGAAGATTGATTTGAGGTAGGGGTATCACCAGTTAAGGGTTCGGAAGGAAGATATTCCAAAGACGGCGTTTCGTACAAGATATGGGCACTATGAATTTCTGGTGATATCGTTAGGACTCACCAACGCTCCAGCAGCTTTTATGGATATGATGAACCGTATCTTTAGACCCTTCATTGATCGGTTTATTATAGTGTTCATAGATGACATTCTTGTTTATTCTCGGAGTCGGACGGAGCACGAGCAGCATTTGCGTATTACGTTGCAGACCTTGAAGGAGCATCAGCTGTTTGCAAAATTCTCTAAGTGTGCTTTTTGGCTCGATAGTGTGGAGTTCTTGGGTCACATAGTTACAAGAGAGGGTGGACCTAAAGAAGATTGAAGCAGTATGGCACTGGCCCAGACCTGTGTCAGTTACAGAGGTTCGGAGTCTCTTAGGTCTGGCAGGTTATTACCGACGCTTCGTGCAGGATTTTTCACGGATAGCTGCACCTTTGACCGGATTGACTAGGAAGGAGGTTCCATTTCAGTGGACAGATGCATGTGAGCAGAGTTTCCAGCAGTTGAAGACGCGCTTGACGACTGCACCTGTATTATCTTTACCTTCTGGGTCAGGTGGTTTTGTTGTGTATTGTGATGCTTCTAGAGTGGGTTTAGGCTGTGTGCTGATGCAGCACGGCAGGGTTGTAGCTTATGCTTCTCAACAGTTGAAGAGGCACGAACAAAACTACCCCACTCATAATCTGGAGATGGCTGTTGTGGTATTCGCATTGAAGATTTGGAGACATTACTTATATGGAGAGTCGTGTCAAATCATCGCATATCATAAGAGCTTAAATTATATTTTTCAGCAGAGAGATCCGAACCTAAGGCAGCGTAGATGGATGGAACTGGTGAAAGATTACGATTGTGAGATCTTGTATCATCCAGGCAAAGCGAATGTTGTAGCAGATGCTTTGAGTCGGAGACCTGGAGGTAGCTTATCTCATTTGCGCATCTTGTAGAGACAGTCTTCTACAGACTGGAAGATTTTATGTGATAGTCGTATACAGTTTGAGTTCACAGCGACAGGAGGCCAGCTAGCACATGTTCGCACCCGACCTCAGTTATTAGATCACATTTGAGAGGCACAGCCCGTAGATACTCATATGATGGAGATCATGGATCAGGTTAGGCAGGGCAGGGAGACGGAGTTTGTGATTGATGATCATGGATTATTACGTTTTAGGACTCGTCTCTGTATGCCAGATTCTGACGGATTGAGGCGTGAGATTTTAGAGGAGGCTCATAGGTCAGCATACAGTATTCATCCTGCTTCCACCAAGATGTATCATGATCTGAAGGATGTTTACTGGTGGGAAGGAATGAAGAGGAATGTTGCTGAATATGTTTTGAGATGCTTGACTTGTCAGCAAGTCAAAGCAGAACACCAGAGGCCAGCCGGAGAGTTGCAGCCCTTACCCATTCCAGAGTGGAAATGGGAACAGATTTCCATGGATTTCGTGGTGGGTCTACCCAGGACTAGCAGAGGGTATGATTCCATTTGGGTGATTGTTGATAGATTGACGAAGGCAGCTCATTTTCTCCCAGTGAAGACGACGTATGGTTTTGCACAGTATGCACAGATTTATATCGATGAGATTGTACGTCTGCATGGGGTTCCGACGTGCATAGTTTCAGATAGGGGTACCCAGTTTACTAGCAGGCTATGGCAGAAACTTCAAGAAGTTTTGGGTACACGGTTGAGTTTTAGTACAGCTTTCCACCCACAGACAGATGGTCAGTCGGAGCGGACCATTCAGACACTAGAGGATATGCTTCGGGCTTGTAGCCTTGATTTCGGTGGTAGTTGGGATCGTCACCTACCTTTGATAGAATTCTCATACAACAACAGTTTTCAGGAGACGATCCAGATGGCACCCTTTGAAGCTTTGTATGGGAGGAAATGTCGATCACCCGTTTGCTGGACGGAACTAAGTGAGAGTTGGATCTTGGGACCGCAGATAGTACAGAAGACTACAGAGAAGATTCAGTTGATACGGGATAGAATGAAGGCGGCCCAATGCAGACAGAAATCGTATGCAGGTCGACGACGTCGTAGATTCGAGTTTGGAGTAGGAGATCATGTGTTCCTTCGTGTATCTCCAATGAAAGGTATGATGCGATTCGGGAAAAAGGAGAAGCTCGGCCCCAGATATGTAGGACCTTACGAAATTCTGGAGAGAGTGGGTGCTGTAGCTTATCGCTTAGCACTTCCACCGAGTTTTCCCGATGTGCATCCGGTATTTCACGTTTCTATGCTTCGCAAGTATCTTCACGATCCTTCTCACGCGATCCAGCATCAGACCTTACAGCTTGAGCCGGATTTATCCTACACAGTGTAGCCAGTCGCTATTCTTGACAGACAGGCAAAGAAATTATGATCAAGGGTACTTCGATATGGAAAGGTTCTTTGGCAAGGAAAGAATCGAGAGGAGATTACTTGGGAGACCGAGGATACGATGCGGAAGAAGTTTCCACATCTTTTCGAAGGTATGTCTAGTTAATTATTTTAAATTCGGGGATCGAATTTTCTTAAGGGGGGATATTGTAGCATTCTGAAAATTTAGAAATAAATAAAATTAATTAATTTAATAATAATATGATAAATAGCAAAGTTGTTAAAAACAAATAAGTCAATTTTCATAAGTTCTATGTAAAACAATTTAAATAAAAATTTTAGTATGCAACATAAATAAGTTATAAGGGTTTTAGTGACAATTTTAGCTTCATTTTAATAAAATGTGTGTTTTATAATAAACTAAGTTGTGAGGGGTTTTAGGTAAAGTTTAAGATTATTGTACAAATGGAAAATTGTTAAGGGTGTAAATGAAAATGGGATGGAAAATCATTTAGTTCAGAATTTAAATTCAAATTAAAACAAATTTTGAAGATAAGGCATGAACACCTCTTTCTTGCATGCACAACACTCACCTCACACCTCCTACTTGCATGAAACCCTTACCTCTAGCTTGATCACGCCTCCTCCTTCACCTTATCCCTTCAATTGCCATATATAAACCTTGTTCAGATCATAGTTAATTAAAAATTCTGAAATTTCTGAGTATAAACAAAAACTAAAGAGAGAAAGAAAGAACAAGAGGAAGAAGAAGAAGAAGGAAGCTAAGTTCTAGTTTTTTCATCACCATCAAGTTAGGACAAGAGGCTTAGCATTTTGGAGGGGTTATTCCAACAACATATTGTGGGTAAATTCTTAATCACAGTAGGAATTTAGGTTCTGTACTTAAATTATTTTGAAATGAACAAGTTCCATAATATCGTATTTTAGTTAATCATAGACTCTGTTAAAATCTGCTATCATTCAGAGAAGAATAAACTTAACAAAACAGTGATAAAATGATGTATGTAACACCTAGAGCAACTCACAGGATCACGAACCAGAGGGCTCGGATTTGGGCCGGCGACCAATATGGGAATTCCGGCGACGCCGGTTTTGTAAGTGGTTGGGTAGTTTTGGTTGATTGGGTGTATTTCAGTGTATCATTTTGGCCATTTTGGTATTGTTTAGATAAATTAAATTCACTGCAGATAGAATCTGGAAGCGTATATCGAAAAGGATATCTTAAAACACAAAATACGACACAGTTAAAGCATATCGCGAACTGTTTTCTGTCACGATACAGATTTGAGTTAAAAATCCAGTAAGGTTAAGTGGTTAATAGATCGATATAGTCGTATACAATATAACTAGTACGTGGGAACGGGTGTTTTTCATTTCCGTTATGTCGGAGTAGCCGTTTCCTTATATAAATTAAATTGTGATATTAGATTCGAATACGGGATTTACGGAGGCAGCGAGGAAAGGGAAAGGATTGGCAATTCCTGAATAGATTCGACGTTTCCGGTGAGTAGACTAAACATCTACCGAGGAATTATGTAAAGATGGCGTGATACGCCCGTATTTTTATTTAACTCAATGCATTCATCATTCATATATACTTGTTTAGTTGCTAGAACACTACACAAATATCGACGAGTCATGCCACGTGTACATCTTATATGTTACACACATCTCGTCGATATTACCGTGTCACTTTTACACTTAGCAAATTTATTGTTAAAATGATTCATATCGTATCTTACACCCTAATAATAGTAGTAAATTGCATCATTAATATCATGTTTAATATCTGAATATTCTATGTTGATGTAAGAGGTAATGGGATTATTGAGGATTTATGGTTTTGAGTTTTGAATACTATTACATAAATCCCGTGATTTTCATGATTGATGTGACATGTACACCCTGAGATATTTTTATGATTTGGTTTTATTCCGAACCGAGTCGGTGGATATACGGTTACGGATTTATAGTATTATTCCGAACCGAGTCGGTGGATATACGGTTACGGATTTACAGTTTTATCCAGACTGAGTCGGTGGGGAATACAGTCGGATACATAGTGGACTTTGTTGATTTCAGGATCATTCGAGGAATGATGCCTGTGAGAAATAGATGTTTTGTGTCGATGATGGACACGGGGAAATGAAAATTTTATTGGGAATAAATGATGAGATTCAGTTTTGATTATGAGATTCGTATATTATAGATTCATGATTTCCACAGACAATCATATATTATACTTGTTCATATTTCAGTTAGTATGATCGTCATATTTACCTAATTAACTGTTATATGTTAGTTATATTCACTGAGTTGGCAACTCACCCCCGTTGTGCCACAGTTCCTTACAGGGGTAGAGTGGACGGTTAGCTGCGGTGCAGATCTACGTTTGCAGCTTTATCACATCTTTTGCTAGGTGGGTTACATATGTAGTAACCTTCTCTTTTGGGTATTGTATGTTGTATCTAGAAAATCTCCATCAGACCTGTATTTTGATTAGAGTGAGAGATGATATGTATATTAATTGACAGTTGAGATCGTTTAGTTCTATAAATTGTTATTTCATTTCTATATGTCTGGGATTAGTATTGATGTCCTATATACTGAGATTTTATTTTCTGCTGTTGATATTGTTGATCCCAACTAGGGATGCAACCAAACTTAACACCTTATACTTGCTTAATATTTTAACTTCATAACATGTGATTTTTACTTAAAAACTAAATTTTCTATATAAAGAATTCCGCAAAAATGGATTTTGATCTTGGTTTTCGCCTTACTTAGACTGTATGCATATCTTTAGATATGATACAATCTAAGTGCCGGTCACATCCAAACTTGGGTCGTGACAGTTTTCTCCTTATAAGTCGAAAGGATTTACAAGTGTCATTCACCACATGAGGACATTCCTAGTCGTTGGTGGGACTTGGTAGGGGAAACGTTTATTTGTGCCCGTGGATTGTATACAAGGGCCGATATCAGACCGCCTGTAGGGCAACTTGGAGAGTGTGATGGCTTAAGAACAGGTTTAGATCTTTGTAGCTTAAGGCTTTTGAATCCTACGAGCCATGAGGGTCTCATGGGGGGAATTCTCCTTACGATTCGTGAGGATCTCGTATGTGTAATTTTTCCTTAGGAATCGTGGGGATCCCTAAGTGTGTTGTTCCCTTATGGGTCGTAAGGATCTTACGCAGGCGTTTTCTCCTCACAAGGTCGAGAGGCCCTTGCAGGTGTTTTTATTTTAATGAGATTGCGCCTTTTCGGGTTTTCACAAACTCGCCGGTAGTCCTGTTGTTTTTACTCACGGCGCCCTTTCTGGTTTTCATCCGTGCCTATTTCTTTCGTGGACGTATCATTTTTTTTCACGATGAAACTCTCGAGAATAATTTCGCCGCATGTGACCCATCTATTTGCCGGTGGGATTTGAGTTGCAGTCCTCACTGCTGAGACTTATGGACTTGCATACCACTATCGCCGTGTTAGAGGCGACGTTGTTAATTTAAAGACATCTCGGTCCAATATTAGTTTAAGGACATCTCGGTCCATTGTTAGTTTAAGAACATCTCGGTCCATAGCTAGTTTTAGGACGTTGATGTCCGTAGAGGATTTTGAGGCGAGCTTTCACTGGATACTATTTATAGAGTTTGGACTCAGGAAGATAGCGAGCGGACACGAGCGTCGTCATCCATCATTAACCTGAGCCGTGACTTGTCAAGCATAGTATTTCTTGAGGAACCGGCCGTTTATTGGCCTGAAGGGTCTTTCGCCATGCATATCCATAAGCAAGTAGGCCCCGCCTTGGTAGACCTTGTCTATGATGTACGGGCCCTCATAGTTCGGCTCGAATTTTCCCCGTTTAGCATGATTGGGGATCATAGGTCTTTTTACGACTAGCATAAGTTTGCCTTGGCGGAATGTTCTCGGCCTAGTCAATCTTTCGTATGAGCGCGTCATCCTTGCTTTGTAAGCTTCTAGGTTTTGTTGTGCCATGAGACGAGTTTTATCAAGAGCATCTAGCTCCTCAAACCGAAGATGGGCATTTTCTTCATCCGTTAGTTCGTACCGAATCGCCACTCGTAGGGAGGATAGCTCTATCTCTAAGGGAAGTACCGCTTCCGTGCCGAATACTAACGCAAATGGCGTTGTGTTCGTAGCCGTCTTGAACATGGTCCGATAGGCCCAGAGAGCTTCATGCAATCTCTCATGCCAGTCCTTTTTATTTCTGGACACCGTTTTCTTTATGATCTTTGTCAAGGTCTTGTTGAAAGCCTCAGCTAGACCGTTAGCTCAGGGATTATAAACTGAAGAATATCTTCAATCTATATTATGATGTTGTGTGAAGCGACTAATCTTATGGCTTCTGTAGGCTGGCCCATTATCCGAGATGATCCGTCGAGAAGTGACGAATCGTTAGATGACATGTATCCTGAAGAAATGGAGGATTCTCTCCGTCTCTACCTCTCTTAGCGGTATTGCTTCTGCCCACTTGGAGAAGTAATCGGTTGTTGCTAGTATGAACTGATGTCTCTTGGATGATGCTGGTTCGATGGGCCCAATTATCGGTTCCCCATATTTCGAATGGCCAGCTAGCCAGTGTTGGATGTAGCGGATTCGGATGCCGGTGGATGAAGTCCCCATGAATTTGGCTCGCGTGACACTGCTTCGCATATTCGATACAGTACTGAATCATCGTGGGCCAATAGTAGCCCATTTTTTTGATCTTCAGCTTCATCTTTAGCCTAGCTTGAAAGAACCGCAGAGTCTATCGTGAGTTTCTTGGATGACTCTCCTTGCTTCTTCTGTCCCCAGACACCTTAACCACAAACAATCGAACGATCGCTTATATAGAGTATCATTGACGAAGGCGAAAGACAGAACTCGCTTCATGAGCTGATGTCTCGACGATGCATTATTGGGCGTTCGATGGGATTTGAAGTAGTCTATGAAGACTTCTCTCCAATCCTCAGCCTTTTCTTTGTCCTCTACTTGGAAAGCCGCTTGTTTGGTCGCTTCCCCTCCTTTAGACGTCTTCGAAGATATCTCTGCTGGCGCGAGAATCTGGCAGCTTTGCACAATGATCTTTACGTCATCGAGGTTTTCGTCAGCCAGTTCTTTAGCGAGCTTGGCTAACGTATCCGCCTTGCTATTTTCCGTATGCGGTATGCTTTCCAGGACGTAGGAGGGGATTTGAGTCAGCAGTTGCCACACTCTTTCGCCATATTTTACCAACTCTGGCTTGCATGTCTGATAGTCACCCTTTACTTGGCTAACGACCAACTAGGAGTCTCCATATATGAGGAGGTTCTCGATTCCTATGTCAATGGCGATCTTGAGACCTGATATTAGAGCCTCGTATTCAGCCCCGTTGTTCGTCCTTGGCTCTGTTAAGGAAAGAGCGAAATGCATTATCCCTCCTTACGGAGTCACGAGGATAAGGCCCACCCCGGTTTTGATTATGGGGTATTTTGCTTTCGCTTCTTCATAGACGATGCTCCATCGAAATAAAGTTCCCATCGGGTATCACTCACTTTTTTCTCCCCGTCGATTGTGTCGAACGCGTATTCATCAGGCAATTCGCAATTTAAGGGAGAATCAGCTGGTATCGGATGCTCAGCGAGAAAGTCGATGATGGCCTAGCCTTTTATTGCCTTATGGGGTCGATATACTATCGAGAACTCCATCAAGAGGAGGGCCTATTTGGCAAGCCTTCCTGTTAGTATGGCTCTTGACATCAAATACTTGATAGGATCCATCTTTGATATGAGATGGACCTCATGTGCCAATTCATAATGCCTGAGCTTCGTTATCGTGAAGATCGGTGCCAGGCGATGCTTTTCGATGGGGGGTAGTTGTTTTCTGCCCCCGGAAGAACTCGACTCAAATAGTAGAGAGCTCTCTCTTTTCCTTGATCGTTTTCCTTTGCCCATAGCGCGCCTAAAGAACCTTCGAGGGCTATTGTGTACAGGATGATGGGCTTTCCCTTGACCGGGGCGGTCAACACCCGGGGATTCTACAGGTATTGCTTGATTTTGTCCAATGCACTTTGGCATTTACGATCCCAAACGAATGGGTTCCCCTTCTTCATTAGATAGTTGTAGGGACGACATTTGCCGGAGAGGTTGACTTTGGAGTTTTACACCTGTTTAGGCATCTGTATCGCTACAACTGGGATATTGCCAGAAGCGACTCATCATTTGCCTTGAGAGGACTCGAAATTTGATACCGATTTAAGCATCAGCATCGCTACAACTGGAATAGTGCCAGGAGAAAATCATCATTTGCCTCTGTCGATTTGGACAAAAGTGGCTTAGTAGACAGGGTTGGGATCCTGTCAACTAAGACTTTTGACTTTATGAGCCGTAAGGGTCTCATAAAGGGTTTTCTCCCTACGAGTCATGAGGATCTCGTAGGCGTATTTTCTCCTTAAAAATCGTGGGGATTCCTAAGTGATGTCTTCTCTTGTAAGTCGAAAGGATCTTCCAAAAGTGTTTCCTGCTTATAAGTCGAGAGGACCTACAAGTGTTATTCACCATATGAGGACATTTCTTGCCATTTGTAGAACTTGGCAAAGAAATATTTATTGGTGCCCATAGATTGTATACAAGGGTCAATATGGACCGCCTGTAGGGCAATTTGAGAGATATGACGGCTTAAGAACAGGTCTAGATCCCTGTAACTTAAGGATTTTGAATCCTATGAGCCGTGAGGGTCTCACAGGGGAGTCTCCTCACGAGTCATGAGGATCTCGTAAGTGTATTTATTTTAACGAGGTTGCGCCCTTCCTGGTTTTCACAAGCTCGCCGGCAGTCCTGCTGTTTTTACTCACGGCGCCCTTTCGGGTTTTCATCCGTGCCCATCTTGCTTGTGGACGTACCTTTTTTTTGTCGAGCGGGGTATTCCAATAGATTGTAGGACCTGTTTTTAGGCCCCTTAATATCCTTCCTGTCCTTTGAGAAGAAAGGACTATTCTACATAGAGATTCTTCCGCCAGTGAGAAATATGCCCCCTGTGTATATCTCGGGGGGAACGAGTACCTACGTCGTCGCTATTTGGCGATAGGTTGCTTCAGAGCCGCTTATTTTTTTTTTAGCGTAGGCGACAAACGCCATCTTGCCTCCGCTTTTCACCCATCACCGTCGGATGAGAAAGAGTCTTGACCCATTTGATCCAATCGAGCCATTTTATCCATGAGTTCTTAGAAGGTCGGAAACGCCTTTGAATTTAGGTCAAGGGTGGCTATAAGCATTCCCATGGCTGCAACTTCATCGATACGTTGCTTGCATTTGACCAGAGATTTCGCCATCGGGTAACATATTGAACCCAAGTATCATTCGGTCTAACCCTTTCGTTGACCAGCGCCGTCACGGTAGTATGTTCGTTCTCATTAGTGAATTTCTGACAGAAGAGCATCTCCATCTCGTCGAAGGTATTCACGGAGTTATTCGAGAGTTCCGCATACCCTTCGAAGGCAATGCCCGCCAGACAGCTGACGAACTGTCAGAGGAGAAGTATATCATTCTCTCCAGTGTTACCGCACATGGATTTAAATCGCACGATGTGTTGGTGAGGATTCCCGCTTCCTTTGTATATGTGGAGTCGGAAGTATGTATTCTAGCGGATACTGTATTTGATCGTAGCACGCCAGATACGGTCGACCAGTCTTGATTGGCCTATTCGATGCTTCACTGGCATAGTGAGTTTTGACTTGCTGAGCGATATATGTGTCCAGCTTTTCTTTTAGGAATCATTTCCTCCTCAACCGTTGATGAGGTTTGCAGAGAATTTGAAATGTCATTCTTATCTTTAAGACCGACTACCGGCGGTTCATCTGCCAGTGGTTCCGATTGAACCATCATTCCAGCCATATTCTTAATCAGAAAGGCCATCTGGTTCATTTTAGTGGACATTTCCGCCACGTCTTCATCTCTCTTTTTTAGAGCGCACTTTAGAAAATCAATATCCGACTCCTTCTTTAGTCTTTCTTCGGGTGCATCCTCGGGATTTTCCTTAGGCGATGGATTACCGTTTGCTGCCGCCTGAGCGAGCATCTCCTGCAGCTTTTCACGTTGCAGTTGAATTTTTGTCAGGGACCGAGTTTGAGGTCGGTGACTAGTAGAAGCTCGAACTTCGTCTTTGGAATCCACCATATAGACTATGTGAACTACCATGCCCCCAGGCTTGGGGTGTTTGGAGTTTTGGCCTTTGGAGTTTGCTTCGGGCACTTGAGCATTATTAAGCTTCTCTTTTTTGTAAAAAGCCGCTTTGGTTTTGGGAGGAACCGCTGTGTCAGGAACCGTCTTGGGATGAATCCTCTTATATTTGAAAGGGGATTTGTCAGAATTTGGCTGACATTTAGAGGAAGAGCCTCAGGCGACGACTGAGTCCTTCACCTGCTTCCACACCTTATATATAGATGAGGAAAGTTGTTATAGGGAGCGAACTGGTTTCTGCTCTTATGGGATTTTCATGGGCTATAAAGATTTCTTCAATATTGTGGTGGGAGAATTTTGTCTGAACCTTCGGAACAGTTTGAAGCTCTTCCCGGTTGGAACAACAATATTCACCAATGGGGTTGAAACAAGACCATACGGAGAACTGCCCCCAGCTCATTTTGTATGATGCCGATATTGACGTCGACCGTTTCTTTCGGCCGGGATTTGATTAGCCTCAGGATTTTGCCGAGCCTGCCCCCTGTTTCCTTTGAGAGCTTGAATATTCTGCCCCCTACATCGACCTTGATCCTTGGCAGGTGGCAGTTGTTTGAGGACTGATTCCGTCGGCAAAGCTGCATCTTGGGGAACCACCTTATGGAAGACAGACTTCCTCTGGGCTTCCTCCATCGGCGTTGAGGCACCGAGGGTGGGAGGTGGGAGTATCGACCCAAAGAGAAGCCTGTTGATTTCTTGAAGAGCCAGATTGCAGAGATTTGAGGCTGCAAGTGGCCCATGCTTGACTCCACCATATACGATAAAGCCTGAGTTGCTAGGGTAGAAGCAAACGCCATTCTTCATAGAGACGAAACACCGTCTTCAGTATCCCATCACCCAAGGGCAACCACAAACATATATATACCGTGATTATTTGATCGCGGAAAAACACGACACACGAAGTGTGGAGTGGAAAGAGGAAAAGGTCCCACCGGACGTTCCAGAATCTCTTTACCGCCGAAAACGGGAGACGGAACTGCATAGGTCATCTTACCTGAATTTGGGGGCAGATGCTATTTGGGTTTATCCGTCCACCTCTCCGAAGATACCAAGTTGATTTAAGGCACCGTATATCTGAGATTTAGACGGATGCGGCCGTTGTAGCAGACTTCGTCATATTCACCCTCGTTGTGAGGGGTTTTGATTATGGGGACGCTCTTCCCTGCAGGCGCAAGCCCCTGCAGTTAATTATGTTACCACATCGCGGTAACCACTTTCTACTGCTCCAGATGTTCACTTTGTGTCGTGTGTGTTTGTATTATTTTTGGTTGCCCATGGATTGTATACGGAGACTAATTTATGTTGTCGCCCGTAGGGCGTGGATTAGTCTAAATCCGTATTTTCTTAGATTTGGGTTTGGTTTGATTTAAGGATCGTTAATCTCGTCTGGGATTAAGATTGACTTAAATGTTTGTTGAGGATACGTTATTCTAATTTTAGACTAAGATCTACTCAACATGATTTTTTGGATCATTCAAACCCAACAGAAGAGCATTTAGACTCTATATTGTTTTAGTTTAAGGATGTTACGGTCCATAGTTAGTTTAAAGACGTTGCGGTCCATTGTAGTTTAAGGACGTTGCGGTCCGTAGTTAGTTTAAAGACGTTGCGGTCTATATTGGGATGTGCCCGTCAATTTGGGAGTACACTAAAGAGTTGTTGGTTATCGGGACTCACCACCTCTCTGAAGACGCTGAAGAATTACAACGACATTTATCAGAGGTGTGAGGAGATGTACCCTTGAACCAATGTCCGTTGGAAGATCAATAGTCATGTTTGGGACTGAGACCAATTTGGAAAATGGTGAGCACATGGGCTCGGTTGATCTGAATTAGGGACCTTTGGTAAACTTGGACTCAGCCGACTCAGTCTTTGAATAAAGTATTAAGTACTTGTTTGGGCTCAGTCCCTTCTCTGTGCAAACAATGCGGAGTATTGATATGGGCTCTGACGCTCACCCTTTACTTTATCCTCTTTTTCTATTTTTTATGGAGTGTTAAACACTCTTTATGGCGCCTACATGCGGAACACGTAAGGCGCCTAGCGCTAGGCAGTGTTTGATGAGTGCAGAGCACTTCACGTTAAGCAGCGCCCACATGATGGACACGTGAGGCGCTTGACGCTGAGCGCCAATCATTGAGTGCTAAGCACTCTTTATTTGGGCAGCGCCCACGTGATGGGCATGTAAGGCGCTTGGCGCTGAGTGCCAACTATTGAGTGCTAACCACTCTTTATTTGAGCAGCACCCACATGAGGGGCATGTGAGGCGCTTGGCGTTGTTTCTTTCTTTGTGCATTTTTCTGAAGATGTTCAATTCTTTGTTCTTCCCTGGATCTTCGATCCCCAAGAACAAATTCATCCCCACGAGAATTAAATTCTCATTTGTGGGAGACTTGTCTTATGGGTCTCGGATCCAAGGGAAAGAACTATATTCTTTATGAGGGTTAAACCCTTAGATATGCAAATGAGATACTATGATCTCTATTCTCTTTATTTACCTTGAAGAAAGTTCTTCTTCCTTCTTCTCTCTTAAAACTTTTCTTTTTTTTGGCTTGCTCTTCTTTTTTGAACTTGAAGTTTATGGGGGGTTCTTCTGTACTAGACTTAAAGTCTTGGGGCCTTTATATAGTGGAGTCAAGTTTGTTGATTTAGTTAAAGAAATCTCTCATTGAGAGATCCTTAATTGATTTGGGGATTTTATCCACCGTTGAATTTTTTATTCAAGGACTTCTGTTTTACAGAAGATATTTTTCTTGTTTTTAACAAGATTGGGAAAATATTTCCATACATAGCTTATTCTGTAACTTGGTGATTTTTTTAATCACCATTGGATCTTTAATCCAACAGTGCTCTGTTTTACAGAGCGTACCCTTTCTTGTTTAGAAAGATTAAGGAAATATTTTCTCATACAGAGCTTATTCTGTAACTTGGTGATTTTTAATCACCCTTGGATTTTTAATCCAACGGTGCTCTGTTTTACAGAGAGTAATCTTTCTCGTTCAGAAAGATTTGAGGAATATTTCCTCAACAGAATTTAATTCTGTATTTTGAAAATTCATCATCTCCGTTGGATCTTTGATCCAACGGCAGAGAACTTTTAGTTCTGACGTCGACGTCCTCGTGCGCGGCACGTGAGGTGCTGCCTTAGAGTTTTTTAACTCTCGGCAAAGATCCAACGGCAGAGAACTTTTAGTTCTGGCGTCGGCGCCCTCGTGCAGGGCACGTGAGGCGCTGCCTTAGAGTTTTTTAACTCTCGGCGCTGGCGCCCTCGTGCAAGGCACGTAAGGCGCTGCCTCAGAGTTTTTAACTCTCAGTGCTGGCGTTCTCGTGCAAGGCACGTGAGGCGCTGCCTCAGAGTTTTTAACTCTCGGTGCTGGCGCCCTCGTGTAAGGCATGTGAGGCGCTGCCTCTTTTCAAATTTTGAACAGAGCCTTGCTCTTCTATTATTTTGGGGAAACATCGCGTTTTTAAAAATGGACAGAAACTTGGAATTCGAAACTCGATCCGGCAAAATTTTCGTCGTCGAAACTATAATATTGTCTACAACTGGTTCTAGTGTTTGGGTGGCTCTGATACCGTGTTAGGATTCCCCGGCGCTTGCAACTAATGCTTAGCAGAAGCGAAAAAACGCAAACAAAAATTTCTAGCGAGCGCGAGGAAACCGTAACCTAGAATCCGTTCCAAACACTAAATTAGAAAACAACATACAAGGTTATAGAAACTACAACTTTTGTCTCGTGTCCACCTAATCGTGAAAAACCCTTCCAAGTTTCTCGTAGACCGTCGGAAACACGCTTGAGAGGCGGCCGCTCTTGCCGAAAATGATCCACTTGAAAGAAATCGATCCAAGCTCCAGCTTCATCTAGTGAAGCAACCGACACTCCAACCTTATTAGAAATGGAGTGTGGGGATGTAAAAAAAATTCCACTTTTATTTTCTCTCTCTTTTCATAACTAAATAGAGGAAAACCTCAAGATAGAAGAAGGAGAAGAAGAGAGGGAAGAGAGTATGTATGTATGAATCAATGAGAAAAGAATGGCTTCATATTATTTTTCAACCATAAGAAAAATATATAACATAACAATTTTGCATTAAACAATTGAAGCCCATCTCTCTCTACATTTCCACATTTACACATCATCCCCTCCACCTCATTTTGATTTTCCTAAAATGAAAATCAACAAATGCGGTGTCATCCTTCTAGAAGTATTCCTGTATAAATACGGAATACCCCCCGGTACATGTATCGTCTACATATACGCTTATACGTATAAAAATACATATAGCCGAGAGAGAGAAATGAATAGTGTGTGTGTGTGTAAATTATTGAATCAATACTTGATTTAATAATCCGGCTTAATTTTAAACCGGTTAAATTTTAAGCCGGTTAGAATTATCAATCGTCCAATTAAAATCCGCATAGCCGGTACACGTATTTAATTAGACCCCTGCACGTATCAATATACGGCCCCTGCACATATCGCCTGAACCGGGAAAACCTTCTGTGTGTGATTCTAAAAACTCGAAAATACGCTGGCAGTGAGTTGCTAGATAAATCCATAACCACAAACACGTCAGCGACACTACCTGTACGTAACGGCTACCTAGGTATATGCCGAAAGGGAGGTCGACAATCAAGTTCGTCCATACCCTACTGAGCCTAAATGTGACAATCTCCGTACAGTCTGATTTCTTCGTCTAAGAGTATCTTATACCTAGTCTAGCGGGTGGTAAACGTCAGACCCCAAATAACCCGATAAATCATGCTGATGTGGCTTAAGATCATCCGAGAAACTACCGATCTCACTATCAGTAAATCTCAACTGCCATAGCCAAGATCTTATGGTGTTAGCCAACCGAACACAGCGCGATATTAACTCCCAGTACCGAGAGAGACGAATCCTCGACAATCGCTCACTGCTTCCATATAGTTCGGGACTGCACCCAACTAAAACCTATTTGCATAACTCCTTTGAACCGTGATAGGGTAATAATCTAAGTACAATTGGAACTCACATGAGACAAATGACGATCTCAGGTCAAAAGACTAATATGTACTTATGTCACCAGAGAACTGCTATCTGACGATAGGTATAAAACGATCTAGAAGTTCTCAGTGAGTCCGTCCGGTGTACTCACCTCCAGTGAGCACTTGTATACAATCTTAGGTACCAAAACACCAATGGCGTGTGAGACCGGCCACCGTTCCTCATTGCGGTCTAGAAACGTATACACTAGTCTGCTCCGGAATATCGATACTTAATCTCGATACTCGCTCGACTAGGGACATTTAAGGACGTGCTTATGGACAACCCAGCTCCCACGTATATGATCGCCATCATAATACTGGTAGTCAAGCAAGAATCTTATGGGCTATATCATTATGTATTAACGACACGTAATAACCAGTAAAACGTATACACATCAATGATAAAGACAAACCAGATAGCTAACTATCATCTCGAGCAAGATTGTTCTATATGTATATATCTTCTTTCAACTATCACAATTGCCTACATGCAATTACAATAATTACCTTGAGAATACTATAGCCAACAAATATATGTATCTGACTTTGAATGATCATTTATAAATCATCAAATGTTTCCATAATTGGTGCTTAGTATGCGCAATCTAACTTTATAAGTCTCTAAGTAGAAGGAAAGCGTATAGCATCTAAAAACTATCAACTACAACAATCAATTATTTGGTTAAAATACAATCAGATGCAATTTTCATTAACAAATACATTCGACTGTCAACTACAACAATTAAAATTAAAGGGTTGGTTAATGTATACACATTTATACACTAGTAGGAAAAAAGAAAACACTTAAAAAACTATGGAAATATAGAAATGAATTCATAGGTTATCAACTTTAAATTTCAAACTCAGTATACAATTGATGGAGGCCTGGATCTCCTTCAGATGTTATCCTCCGTTGATCCGCTGCAAGGGCTGATGGACGACTGAGATTGAGTTGGAGGGTTGACCCCTGAAGAATGTGGATCTCAATGGGCTTTGAGTGGTTGTAGCCGAGCTACCTGCAAGGAAGTCTCGGGGTGGTTGTGCCACCGAGGACCCTCCAACGATCAAGTTAGTAGTGCAAGTTAGGCAGACTAGCGGCCTAGTGGAAAGAATCACGTGCCTCGATCGTCTGAGGGAGGGGTTTATATAGCGGCAGCAATGGGCAGACAGGCGCGAGAATCACACCGGCCGTTACGCCCCTGGCATCACGCCCGTGTGATAGACGGGATCCTACATTAATGACGAGACAGGCTCGTTAATGGGGGATCATGGTGGTGTGGAACGCGGGGTCGTGGGCGGCGGATATTTCGCGCATGGCGAGATTCGTGGTGTCGTGGCAAAGGCGCCAGTGATCAGTGTCGCGGGTCGGTCCAGTTGAGACCGAGGAAGATGAGCTCGGCGGGAGGCTTAGGCACGAGCGGGAGGCCGAGGTTTCTTGGTTCTGTGATAGCTCGGAGGCGAGCCGAAGGGTGGTCTGGGAGGCCACCGGAGGTCGGAAGACTCCTCGGGCCAGAGGCCCGGGGTGCGATCCCAACCGAGGTTACTAATCCTCTCTCGTTGGTTCTGGGACACGTCATCTGCAATGTGTCAGCATCTGGAGAGTCACCAATATAGAGCCTCATCATTAGCCCCCCACTCTCGTCTCGACCCGCTCCTGGGTCGGTTCGAGAGTGGTCTGACCGATCATTCGAGGTGAGCTCTCGTTCGAGATATCGTCGGCACGCATTCCCGGGCAGAGAGCAGTATTTTCTTGATGGCGTCAGTAGATCAGGGGAGAGATCTCACATCAAAAGGAAGCGCCGGATTGTGCATACGTTCATCGAAGCGACAGCCCACTTGTCTGGCATTGGTTGGCTGGAGAGACACGCCGCAGGAGTTCCCGCGTCGGATGGGACTCGCCCAACGCGAGTGCAACGGGTGGAACGCTGTCGGCCGTTGGTTGCAAAATGTTGTTTTGGCAGGAGGCGATCAGAGCCGTAGGATGTGTACGCCGGCAGCTATATATAGAAGTGGGATCCCCATTAGGGCATATACCTCCTTATAACTTCCTCGTCCCTAGTCGTGTTAGCTTGGCTCTCTTCTCTACAGGTCGGACTCCTTGCATTTGATTTCCCGAGGACACCCCTTTGATCAGGTTAGATGTCTTCTTTTGAGGAGTCTGTAGATGTAGTCCGGGCAGAGTTTAGGGAGTCTTCTCAAGCTTCCTCTTCTACTTCTTCCGCTTCTTCCTCTGAGTCGGAGTCCCCCTGGGGAGTTAGGGTTAGTAATGCTCCTCGGGGTCGTGCGACGGGGGGTCCCCAGAGCACAGGTCGCGGGTGTTCTTGGCGTGCGATCCTCGCTGAGGCATGCGGAGGAGCTCGCCAACATCAAGACTCGTTTCCTCATTCCTCCCGGCTATTTGCTTCGTCTGGCCGAGGAGGGGGAGAGGGCAGACCAGGTATGGGGCAATGAGATTGCTTTGTACCTGGAAGCCTTTTGGGCCGGGATGCGTCTGCCCTTCTCTCCTGAGGTGAGTGTAGTGTTGAATTGTTTCGGGTTAGCCCCGGGGCAGCTAGTGCCGAACTCTTGGAGGATCCTTCTCGAGTTCCTGGTTCGGTTGAAACTGAGTCTGATCCCCTTCAGCCTGAGCCTTCTCGTTTCTTCTCTTTGATACAAAAACCATCATGGCGCCCGCAGGGATGAGCCGAGCTGGGTATACATTTCTTTTAGGAGACAACGGGGGAACGCCGCCGGGTCAGGGGTCATCGTAGTACCTTCTTCCATTCACGAATGGAAGAAGAATTTTTTGTTTGTAGCCCCGCCTGAGGGCGAGGATTGGTTTGTTCCCACCCAGTGGCAAAGGGCCAGCTGTTCGCGGTTGAGTCGGTCGAATGACGCCGACGCGGTGGCAGTGTCAAAGTGGGAGCCCCTCCCTCGGGTCGATGTACCGCTGTTTGAGCGGGCCCTCAGTTGGGCCGGGCTCAACCCCGCCCAGTACGCAGGTAAGTTAGGAGCTCTCAGGTGACCTGTTTGGACTTGTGCATTCTTTTACTTTTCTGGCATTGCTGAATCCTCTGTATTTTGTCTTATGCAGAACCCATGGACCTAAACAAGTTCCGGGTGGCAGTGGTTGATGTGAAGAAAGGGAAGAAAGCCGGAGGCACCGACCCTTCTCGCCAGTTGTCGGCTCCGGCCCTGCCGGCTTCATCCCCGCCGGCAGCGGCCCCATCCAGGCACCCAAGCGCTCCTCGGGGACCAAAGTCCAGCCGCGCGCCGATCCAAAAGAGCGCTCGGGAGCAGGAGCCCCAGGCTCCCGAGGTAGGAGCCAAGACAGGTTCTCCCGCGTCGCTCCTCAAGAGGTTTCATAGGATGGAGCCCCGCTCCCCGGCTTCCCCAATTCTCATGGACGATGGGGAGCTTCGCTTCGAGGTGCCCTCGGGGCTTTCCGTCATTGACAGCCTGCTCTCTGAGATGGAGAGATCGGCCGAGGGCAGAATCCCTCGAGGGACCCTCTGGGCCCAAATGACGGCCATAGCTCAAGAGGCCGTGCAGGTTAGTGTTTGCACTCTACCTGGTTCTTTATTCAGCATTTTTGTTCGCGTGATCGGGCGCCTCCCTTCCCTTTTTAACCCTCTTCCTTTTCTTTAGGTCCTCCAGCACGTCGCCCTCGTCGTCAACATAGATGACGAGGAGATATCCCCGGCGATGCGGGCCGCAGGCCGGGAGGAGAGCTCGAGGCAGGAGCTGGAGGCGGCGATGGAGAGGATCGCTGCCCTTGAAAACCGGGCGGCGGCCGGGAGTCGGGAGGTCGCCCGGTTCCGAGAGGCCACCCGAACCGCCGAGGCCAAATGGGAAGACTCCCAGGTGCTCGTCGCCATCTTGAAGAAGACAACGAACTCCCTCCATAGGGAGAATGAGGTGGCGAAGGACAGGACGAGGCGTGCCGAGCTTCGGGCATCGGAGGGTGAGCTTCGGGCTTCGAAGGCGGTGGAGAGCTATAAGAAGTCGGATCAGTTTTATACCAACCTTGCTGAAGCTGCCGGCATTATTTGGCACGACGCCCTCTACGCTGTCAAGGCCCAGATGCCGGAGCTTCCTGACGGCGAGCTCCGAGTTGCGTACCCCAGCAGGGAAGAGGTGCAGGGGGACGATCCCGGCAGTACTGTAAGGGAAGAGGCCCCTGGGGAGCCCGCCGGGGATCAGTCGGTCGACCCGGCTACCGGCACAGGGGTTCCCGCCATGGGCGTCGACCCTGAAGATGCCGCCTCGGTGATCGTAGTGGACACGCGGCTCATCGGGATTCGCCTCGGCCCTAAGGCCTGAACATCCCCGCCTCCTTATTTTACGCTAAAATTTTGTAAGCCTCCGGGCATTTTTGTAAGACCGGGGAGCCCATAATACCTTCGTAAATACTTATGATTTTTGTGAATAGAGAATCCATTTTGCAGTTTCTTTGCGTGCGCATTTTCCTTTTGTTTGTGATAAACGTTTGAATTTGCACGGTACTGCTTTCATCTTTAAGTCGGTATTTCGTCTAGCGATTGCACATCGAGTTGAATTCAATCACTTGCCAAGTGTGCAAAGACCGGTGAAAGGATGGTATCTCCATGGCCCCGAAGTCGAGGTGGAGATCGCTTAGACGTGGACGGACCGAGCAGGGTCGCTGCCCGATGCCTCTTGGCGAGGGCTTTGATCCTTGGCGTCGTGGAGTAGGGAACTACCAGCCAGGGATGACCGAGCAGGGTAGTTGCTCAGGCGCCTCTTTGGGAGGACTTTGATCCTTAGCGCGGGAGGGGCCGTAAGAGGCCTGTTAAGGATGGACCGAGCAGTGAAGCTGCTCAGTTGCCTCTTGGCGATGGCTTAGATCCTTAGCGCAGGAGGGGCCATAAGAGGCCTGCTAAGGATGGACCGAGCAGTGAAGCTGCTCAGTTGCCTCTTGGTGAGGGCTTAGATCCTTAGCGCGGGAAGGGCCGTAAGAGGCTTGCTAAGGATGGACCGAGCAGTGAAGCTACTCAGTTACCTCTTGGCGAGGGCTTAGATCCCTGGTGTCATGGGGTAGGGAACTACCAGCCAGGGATAACCGAGAAGGGGCGAGCCCGGTTGCCTCTTAATAAGGGCTTAGATCCTTAAGGACGGGCCGAGCAGGGTTGCTGCCCGGTGCCTCTTGGCGAGGGCTTTGATCCTTAGCACAGGAGGAGCCGTAAGAGGCCTGCTAAGGACGAGCCGAGCAGGGTTGCTGCCTGATGCCTCTTGGCGAGGGCTTTGATCCTTAGCACGGGAAGGGCCATAAGAGGCCTGCTAAGGACGGGCCGAGCAGGGTTGCTGCCCGGTGCCTCTTGGCGAGGGCTTTGATCCTTAAGGACGGGCCAAGCAGAGTTGCTTCCCGGTTGCCTCTTGGCGAGGGCTTAGATCCCTGGCATCATAGGGTAGGGAACTACCAGCCAGGGATGACCGAGCAGGGTAGCTGTTTGGTCGCCTCTTTGGGAGGGCTTAGATCCTTAGCGCGGGAGGGGCTATAAGAGGCCTACTAAGGATGGACCGAGCAGTGAAGCTGCTCAGTTGCCTCTTGGCAAGGGCTTAGATCCTTAGCACGGGAGGGGCTGTATGAGGCATGCTAAGGATGGGCCGAGCAGTGAAGCAACTCAGTTGCCTCTTGGCGAGGGCTTAGATCCTTGGCGTCATAGGGTAGGGAACTACCAGCCAGGGATAACCGAGCAGGGGAGAGCCCGGTTGCCTCTAACGAGGGCTTAAATCCTTAAGGATAGGCCGAGCAGGGTTGTTGCCCGGTGCCTCTCGACGAGGGCTTAAATCCTCAAGGATGGACCGAGCAGGGTTGTTGCTCGGTGCCTCTTGGTGAGGGCTTTGATCCTTAGCATGGGAGGGGCCATAAGAGGCCTTCTATGGACGGGCCGTGCAGGGTTGCTGCCCGGTGCCTCTTGGCGAGGGCTTAGATCCCTGGCGTCATAGGTTAGGGAACTACTTGTTTCCCCCAATCAGAGCAAAACTCTATTTGAATTTCAAAAATTCAAAATTCGAAGCAACGCTTCAAATTCCTTGCGCTGCGCGCAACGCGCCACGTGTCAAAAGCTGATACGTCAACGCAGCGCCCAAGGCAGTGCGCCCAATCAGAGCAAGGCTCTATTTAAAATAAAAATTAAAGGAAGCAACGCTTCAGTTGCGCAAGCGCTGCGCTGCGCGACACGTGTCAGCGCAGTTGCGCTGCACGACACGTGTCAGCGCAAACGCAGTTGCGCTGCGCTGTGCGTTGCGCGACACGTGTCAGCGTAGTTGCGTAAGCACAGTTGCGCTACGCTGTGCGCTGCGCGACACGTGTCAGTGCAGTTGCGCTGCGCTCTGCGCTGCGTGACACGTGTCACGCGCTGGGGCGTTTGCGCCAAACAGAATTAAATTCTAGAAAGATCCTTCTGTTCTTGTTAAAACAAGAAGATTGTCTTCTGTAAAACAGAAGCCCTTGGATCAAAGATCCAACGGTGGGGAAAATTCCCCAAATCACTCAGAGAATGATCTCTTTAACAAACTTAAAAAACCTATGGCACTATATAAAGACCCCTAGACCCCAACTCAAAGGGGCATCAACATCAAGAAAGATCAAGAACTTCAACGCTGAAGAAACTTGAAAAGAAATTCAAGAAAAAGGTAAAAAAAACCTTTAAAATAGGAGAATTTCTTCTAATAGATCATTGATCTAAGAACAAGATCAATGATCTTCAATAAAAAAAACAAATAATAATAAGTGCCTTGCACTTTTTATGAACCACTGGTTCTCTAAAAACAAGAAAAAACAAGAAAAACTTGTTTTCTCTGATCTAAATTGGATCAAGAAATAAAGCAGTGCCCTGCACTTGCAAAATTGGCACTGTTGCGCTCTTAGGTTGGCGCAAGCCACCAGAGAGCGCCACGTGTCAGCTCCAGAACAACTTGCGCTATGTGCTTTTAAAATAGAGCATTGCTCTCTGAAATTGGTGCAACTCATCAGAGCGCGCCACGTGTCAGCAGCGCAGTGCACTGACACAGCGCACTGCGCTAACTGCGCTTGCGCTCACCAGAGTGTGACACGTGTCACCTCCACAAGCGCTTGCGCTCATTTATTAGCGCAAAGCGCCTGACAGGCCACATGGCCACTGTCAGATAATTGATGCACTGCATCATTAAAAAGAAGGGCTGAGCCCAATTAAAAAGGCTTAACAGGCCTAGTAAATGCTATGCATTATTTTCAAAAAAAGGGGAGAGCCCAAATAAAAACAGATGCAATGCATCATTCTTTTTTAAAGGAGCAAAGTCCAAACAAGGGTCTGTCAGACCAGAACAGATGCTGTGCATCATTTAAAAGGGGCAGAGCCCAAATAAAGGTCCAACAGAGACCAAGATTAATGATATGCATTATTAAACATGGGCAAAGCCCTAGAACAGGTCTAATAGGCCAAAAATAAGAAATAACGTTGAATATTCTCAACTGGACTTAGCCCAATCATGGCCGTAAGTCCTCAAATTAAATTGACCGAGCACAGCTGCTCTTATAAATCAATTTACATCCGGTTCGAGGGTACATCTCCGAACTCCTATCGTTGTAATCTTTCAACGACGTCAGAGAGGTGACGGGTCCCGACAACCACACATCAACACGGACTGTAGGGTCCTTAAACCCACGGACTTATGCGTCCTTAAACTAAGACACGGACTGTGGGGTCTTTAAACCCACGGACTTATGCGTCCTTAAACGACCTATGGACCACTACGTCCCTAAACTGGCAATGGACCGCAACGTCCTTAAACTACCTATGGACCACTACGTCCCTAAACTGGAACAATAGAGCTCCCAAATGCTCTTTTGTCGGATCTAAACGATCCCGTTTAAGTTGATCTTAGCCTCAAATATGGCTAACGTATCCTTAAACATTCAAACAGACTTTAGTCCCAAATTGGACTATAAGACCCCCAATCAACTTTGGTTCAAAGGTACATCTCCGAACTCCTCTAACACCTATCATTGTAATCCTTCAACGACATCAGAGAGGTGACGGGTCCCGATGGCCATGCATACATGGACCACTATGTCCCTAAACTGGAACAATAGAGCCCCCAAATGCTCTTTTGTCGGATCCAAATGATCCCGTTAAGTTGATCTTAGTTTCAAATCAGACTAACGTATCCTTAACGAATGTTTAAGTTGATCTTAGCCTCAATATGGCTAACGTATCCTTAAACTAAAACACCAAACCCAAATCTAAGTAAATGCGGATTTGGACTAATCCACATCCTACGGGCGACGGCATAACTTAGTCTCCGTATACAATCCACGGGCATCCACAAACAAAACAAACACACACGACACGAAGTGAAATTCTGGAGAAGGAGAAAGTGGCTACCGCAATGCGGTAGCGTAATTAACTGCAAGGGCTTGCGCCTGCAGGGAAGAGCGTCCCCACAATCAAAAACCCCTCAAACGAGGGGGAATCTGACATCGGCCGCATCCATCTAAACCTCCGATACACGGTGCCATAAATCAACTTGGCATCTTCGGAGAGGTAGACGGATAAAACCATATAGCATCTATCCCGAATCTCAGGCAAGACGTCTTCACGTCGCGCCGTCTTTCGGAGGGGAACAGATTCTGGCACGCCCGGTGGGACCTTTTCCTCTTTCCACTCCACACTTCGTGTGTCGTCTTCGCGATCGAATCGCGGTTTGTTAATGGTTGCCTTTGGATTTCAAGTTACTAAGATTTGGTCTTTTGCCTGGCGCAGAAATCAAGCATCAATGGCCTCAAATTGCTCGAACTGCTCAAAGTGCCAATGCAACTGACGCTCCACCTCACCTAGAAGTGTAGCATATGGGCCTCAAGCGGCCTGCGTCCTTACTATGCCTATGGAGAAAGTGACTCAAGCCACCGCCGGCCTGTTCTTCGGGACCATGATCCCGCCAGCAAGCTTTACCTTCCCTGTGCCCGCACCGGAAGCTTCAAGAAAGTCGGTCTTCGATCGACTTGCTACTCCCACGGCCCTTCTTAACGGGTCGTCCAATTCTTCAGTCTTCACCAGGCTGAGCTCGAGCACCAAAGGGCCTATCAAGAAGCCCATAACACCTGAGGTGGTCATCCTAAAGAAGACGGCTGCTCCCGAAGTCGCCAAGGCGGCTTCTCCTGTCAAAGAGTCAGTCTTCGCAAGGCTGACTATTCCCACTCCCGCTCAGAAATCTGGTTTTGACCGCTTGGACACAACTCCTCAACGGACGTCAGTCTTCAAGAGGCTGACACCGGCAACAGTCCCTCGCCTGAACAGGGGGCAAGAAGAAGCTGTCTCTGAACCAATACCGACAACTCATCACGCCCGACGACGCCACTGGCGCCGGATAAGGAAGACTGGGGGAAACTCCCCCTCTGGGATAACTCCACCAGCTGCAACGGTGGAAGTTAATGCTGCTGTTCCAACTGGGAACAGCTTTGAGCTGCTGAACAGGGTACGCAGAAACTCGCCAACTGCGGTGCTCAAAAGATCTCCTCCACCGGTAGGGATCGCCGTAGAAGCAGAAAAGCCGGAGCAGTCTCCTCAATCGCTGTCCTCCAGGATCTACAAGACATGGCGACGAGTCCGAGAATCTGTGATTGATCCTAATTTCTCTCGCCAACACAAGAAGTCGAAAGATCGGCAAGAAGAAAATCCCCCGGTCAAGCAACGAAAGGCGACGACCACTTGGGTGCCCAAAGCAACGGCCCCCTCAACTTCAACGGCCCATAAGAGAAGAAAGCCGGAGAAAGTCCTCACGCCGACGGCGAATATCAAAGGTGGTGAACCCAAACGCCCTAAGTCAGGGGGCATCGTAGTTCATACCATCTACATGGCGTCTGGTAAAGAGGACAGCCGCATATCCACAGGTCATAGACCTCTCACGCGATCGGTGACCAAAGCGCATGAGCAACAGCAGAAGCTCCAAGAAATGATGACCGCGATGGCCGCACTCACTGGGCCAAAAGAAAGCTCTAAAACGTCCTCGGATGAACGCCAGGAGCAAGAAACTGACGCCGAATTCCTTCGTCAGATATTGGAGAAGAAGGATAAAGAGGCTGCTGAACAAGCAGCCAACATAAAGCGTATAGCCCTCCTGTTCCAAGACATGGTGGGGATGATGATCCAACAAGATCCTCCGGCCGAAGATCCCCCGATCGTCCTTAAAGACGATAGGGGAGAAACGTCGAATCCTCCACCAGCTCTGTCAACAGCTAAGGAGGAGACAATCTCCAAAGATGACTTGGACGAGTACATAGCCCAACAAATACGGGTTCATCATGCGACTGAAGCAGCCGGCCAGGTCGTAAAAGCAGGACGTCCATATCCGAGCTGGTACGACCAGATCAAGTACCCGCCGGGCTACACAATTCCTAAGTTCCATGTCTATAAGGGGACGGGCAATCCCCACCAGCATGTTGCCCAGTTCAGGGCACTCTGCGGCAACACCGGCGGTGATGACAAACTGTTGCTTCGTCAGTTCGTTGGCAGCTTGTCAGATACAACGTTCGAGTGGTACTCTGAGCTCCCGAATGACTCTATCAAGACCTTCGCGGAGATGGAGCTGTTGTTTACCCAGCATTTTGCAAGCGCCAATGAACGCACCCCGATGATAGCATTGATTAACGCCAGGGTGAAGCCAGGCGAGACATGGGTCCAATATGCCATACAGTGGCGGAACTTATGGTCAAAATGCGAACAATGCATTGAAGAAGCTCCTGCAGTGGGTATGTTTGTGGGAACCCTCGATCCGCAAGCAACCATCTCGCAATTTATGATGTTCTTCAAGCCGACTACCTTCTAGGCCCTGATCAACAAGCTAGCGCAAATGGATCATATGGGCCATAGACCTCCTCTTCCAAAGCCGGACTCCCGAAATGAAAAGGGGAAGGGGAAAGCGATCGTTGTCGCTAATGCTCAACAACAGCCGAACAACTCGAAGCCGGTCGTTCGTCAAAATAATATGCGTCCGCACGTACCCCTTGAGGAGAGGCTAGGATGTCCTTACTCATTTCCCCGAGATAAAATGAGAAGATTATTTGAGCTGGCGTTGCGCAACCGACTCATAAATCTGCCGGAGCCAAAACGTCCGTCGCAACTAAATGATGTCAATGAGCCCAACTACTGTCCCTATCACCGAGTACTGGGTCATCCGATCGAAGATTGCTACGTCTTCAAAAATTGGCTTGAAGACCAGTACCAACAGGGCAAGTTCGCGTTATCCGACAGATGGAAGGTGAATCCGCCGCAACCTCACGCCTCTAAAAGGATGAATATGCCGGGGGCAACGTGCTCTCTCGTCAAAGAAGCCCCATGGGAGGTTGTGCTGTCAGCTAAGACGAAGAGAATGCTGAACGATCTTCAGACATGCCCAGCAATCAAGTGGAAGAACCCGTTGGAACCTCAGATCATTGAAGGGATGTTGAAGCCGCGTCCAACTCCAAAGACCGACGGTGGTGGCCCAAGCACTCACAACCAGCCGTCAAAATCTTCGAAGAAGAAGAAGAAGAAATCCAAGAAGCCTGTGAAGCCTGGCGACAAGCGTACGGACTTACAAAAACAAATTGATGCGCTGGAGGAATACAACCAGAAAGCACGGACTCCCATCACACTCCAAGAGTTCCTCAACCATGTCTTTCAAGAGGAAGATGAGGGAGACAGTTCGTCGGATGAATCTGAGGAATACGTGGCAAGCTGCCATATGATCTCCCATTCGTTTACGGACGATGAGGAGACTCCTTGCACTGAAAAGCTGGGGGCAGATCCTGAACCAAAAATTCTGGGGCCATCAGATGAAGTAATTGACGCATTCCTCAACGAAGCTTTGTTGAAAAGTAAAGCTGATCGGGAACGCGAGACGGCTATATTTGAAAGGGCCAAGCGCCGGCAACTTGACGAAAGATCTGAGACACTTCCGCTGGAGCAAAATGCATCCACTACAGATAAAAGCAAATTCAAGACAAGGAAAAGGTTTGCTAAGACCATATCAATGGGCATGAAGCTACCTTCCTCTGAAAAAAGCATTACTGGTGAAGTGGAAATGCACCCCTCCTACTGCTTGTATCATCGGAAGATTTCGCACCCCACCGAAGAGTGCAAAGCTTTCGATAGATGGTGGCAAGGATATGTTGCTCACCGACAACAGTTTAAGCGGGAGAAGCGCAAAACTCGTCGGAAGTGGAAAAATACGACCGAAGGGCTTAACAGAACTACCGGCAATTGTCGCATGGTTAACGCCGGGGGATCACAAGTGCTTACATTCGGGAGCGATTCCGACGAGGAGCTGGCTCTTAGCCCCCTCTTTAAAGAGTCCACCTCGGGAAAATAAGAAGAGCAGAAGGTCTGTGAAAATATCAGGTTGCATAATCGGACACTGCCTGAAAAGAATCTCGGAACCTTAAATAAAAAAGATAAAGGGAAAGAAAAGATCTATGAAGATATCGTCTTAGATGACCAAGTTGTGGAGGAGCTAAGTGCCAAGGACCCGCCAAAGAGAAATAAGGTGGATTACAACGTCTTAGTGCATCTGAGAAAGCTACCTTCGCAGCTCAGCATTCTTGACGCCTTTTTACTATCAAAAGAGGCGAGAGATTCATTAATCAAGGCACTACAGGATCCGGAACAATTCCAAGCTTTCCTGGCCGAAGAAAAGATGAAGGATGAATTGGAGGAAGTGCACACGGCCGATGTCACTTTTGGCGACGAGGACCTTCTCCTTGGGACGTGCGAACACAATCGCCCCCTCTATGTCTCAGGATACTGCCACGATATAAAGATAGGCAAAATCCTGATCGACAATGGATCCTCCGTTAATCTCCTCGATGTGCGGGTATTAAAAGAAATCTGCATGAGCATCCAACACCTTACTCGGGACAAGATCACCATCTCCGGGTTCGACTCCTAATCATCAAGAACTCTTGGGTCTGTGATACTGGCGCTATGCTTTGGGCTACTCGTCACGGACATTAAGTTCCACGTCATAGACGCCAAGACATGCTACAATGCTCTGCTCGGCCGACCATGGTTACATGAGTATAATATCATCCCTTCTATACAGCATCAGTGTACGAAATATTTTAAGGATGGTCTCGAGTATACCGTAACGGGAGAACTGAACCCGTTCTCCGTGAACGAAGTCCGCAAATATGAAGATGCCAAATACTTTTTACCGGATTTCGAAGACACAGAGAGGTGTCACAAGCCGGAGAACAAAGCTAATGCCACCATCCCTGTCTTCGGCAGTGATACCGAAGAAGAAAAGGAGATAATTTATTTGGGTCCTCCCCAATACAATAAGCCGGGACCATCCGCTCCTACGTTGATCTTTGGCAGTGACTCGGAAGATAAGGTCCATGCTGTATTCTCTGCTCGACCTTCAATACAAACGTCCGCTGACGAAGAGCAAAGTCTACAAGTCGCCATGGTTCCACCTAAACACCATAAAGAACTGGATGCACTTGATACCTACAGTGTAGACGAGTTGCGGACATTCTACGTCCCTCCCAGGCGAAGAGGTGAAAAGGCAATTCTATTCTACCGCTCTGGGGAAACTAAAGTAGAGAAAGAAATCTGGCACGGTGCGGATCCTACGCTTGACAGGCTTCAGCCCATCCGTCTTCCCAGATATTATACAGAAGGCTTGAAAAGGCTATTGAAGCGCCAGGGGATATCCTTTAAACAGACCACTCGAAAACCCAAATTCTATGACAGGGTCTGGAACGTTCCCGGGACTCAGCACAAGTTGCCTAATGGGAGAATGGAAACAATTAGGCTTGGATACATTCGATCCAAGAAACGAGAGCTACTCCACGGTTGCTACGTCGTGCACGACTTCGATGAAGAAGCGGATGCCCAATGGGAAGATGCTAATCCTGAACCAATAAAAGTTCCTGATGCAAAAGTGCCCAGTCCGTCGTTCGAAGAGCAAATGGACAAGCTTATAAGGGAAGCTGGTCAAAAAGTCCGAGATGACCATAACCGCGAAATGGCCATCTATGAGAAAGCCAAAACGCAACGCATCCTCCAACAAGCTGTGAAAGATGAAAATGCCGCTCCCTGTCAACCTGTTATAAAGAAGGCTCGACGCAGAGGCAGAAACAAGTCAAAACGCGAAAAAGACGCTCAACAGCAACAAAGCGAGACTAAGAAGCCACGCAAGTGGAAATCGAGCGGTTCCGATCTATCCCTCATGAGGAAAATGGGTCGGGCATATTCTTTTCCTCGAGACAAGATGAAGAAAATACTTGACCTCGCTCTAAAACATCAGATGCTTACACTGCCGGAGTCCAAACACCCCGAACAAGCAAGTGAAGTCTCTCACCCGGACTATTGCCCTTATCACCGAGTGATAGGGCACCCTCTCGAGGACTGTTTCACCTTCAAGAATTGGGTTGAAGATCAGTATCAGCTTGGCAAGTTCGCTCTGTCCGACAATTGGAAGGTAACGCCGCCACAGAAGCACGAACCCAAGGCCACGAAAGAAGAACCAGTTCCACATTGGGCTTGGAAACGAATTCATACTTGTCACATGATAACAATATCAAAAGAAGAGCCCGAGAACATGGATGACCTTCCCTGGTGCTTCGAAAACAGCAACGATGAGGTAATCTCAGAATTTCCACCAGCGCCAAAAGAGCTGGAAGATGGAATCCATACCACTACAGATAATCTCAAGAAAATTGAGTTGGGAACGGCGAACGACCCGCGACCGACATTCATTAGTGAGCTGCTGTCTGAAGAGAGGGTGGGTTCATTAAAAGACCTGCTTATGCAGCATAAAAGATTGCTTCGCATGGAACTATTCCGAAATGCCGGGACTAGATCCAGAAATTGCTATGCACAAATTGGCAATATCCCCGGACGTCAAGCCAGTCAAGTAAAGGATGTGGCTCGAGCTTGAGATGAGCATCAACGCCGAGGTTAAGAAGCTAATCGACTCCGTCTTTATCCAGGAGGTTCAATATCCTGAATGGATCGCCAACATCGTCCCCGTGATGAAGAAAAATGGAACGGTGCGCATATGCGTAGACTTCCTGGATCTCAATAAAGCTTGCCCGAAGGACGATTTCCCAGTGCCAGTCACCGAACTGATGATAGACAACACGTCCACTCATAAGGTTTTCTCCTTCATGGACGGCTCATCAGGGTATAATCAGATCAAGATGCATCCCGAAGACCAGAAGCACACCGCTTTTCGGACTCCTCTGGGAATATTCTGTTATAAAGTGATGCTCTTCGGTTTAAAGAACGCCGGTGCTACTTATCAAAGAGCCATGATGCAGATCTTTGATGACCTTATACACGAAATCGTCGAATGCTATATCGACGATCACGTGGTTAAAAGCAAATCATACGAGGAACATCTCAAGCATCTGAAGACCGTATTTCAACGCCTTCGACAATACAACTTGAAGATGAACCCTCTCAAGTGTGCATTCGGAGTTTCCTCGGGCAAATTCCTGGGATTCATCGTCCGACACCGAGGTATTGAGATAGACCCGTCAAAGATCAAGGCGATCATGGAAATGCCTTCGCCAAGGACTCTCAAACAGTTGCGGTCTCTCTAAGGGAAGCTCGCGTATATACGGCAATTTATAGCCAACCTGTCAGGCAAGTGCCGTCCTTATAGCCACCTGATGAAGAAGGGAACCCCGTTCGTCTGGGACCAAAAATACCAAAGCGCACTAGACGAGATCAAGCAATACCTGCAGAACCCGCCAGTGTTGGCTGCTCCGGTCAAGGGAAAGCCCCTCATTCTTTATACAACCACCCTTGAAGGTCCTTAGGCGCATTATGGGCGCAAGAGAACGACCAAGGGAAAGAAAAAGCACTCTACTACTTAAGTCGAGTTCTACTGGGGGCAGAAAGCAATTACTCCCCCATTGAAAAACACTGCCTGGCGTTGATCTTTGCGATAACAAAGCTCAGACACTATGCGTTGGCGCATGAGGTCCGTCTCATTTCGAAGGTGGACCCTCTTAAATATTTAATGTCAAAGGCCATATTGACGGGGCGACTCGCTAAATGGGCCCTGCTCTTGATGGAGTTCTCGATAACGTATCAACCTCTCAAGGCAGTGAAAGGACAGGCCATCGCCGACTTCCTCGCCGAGCATCCGATACCCGCCGATTCTCCTCTGAATTGCGATCTTCCAGACGAACATGCATTTGATGCGATCGACGGTGGTGATACCCGATGGGAGCTTTATTTCGATGGAGCATCTTCCGTGAAGAAGCGCAAACAAAGTACCCCTATAATCAAATCGGGGGTAGGACTCATCTTTGTAACTCCACAAGGAGGGATAATGCACTTTGCTTTCTCCCTAACAGAGCCGAGGACAAACAATCAAGCCGAATATGAAGCTTTGATAGCAGGCCTCGAGATCGCCATTGATATGGGAATTGAAAACCTCCTCATATACGGAGACTCCCAGCTGGTCGTTAGTCAAGTAAATGGCGACTACCAGACATGCAAACCAGAGTTGGTGAAGTACGGCGAAAAGGTGCAAAAACTGTTGACCCAAATTCCTTCATACACTTTAGAAAACATACCGCGAAAACAGTAAAGCGGACGCATTAGCCAAGCTCGCTAAAGAACTGGCTGATGAGAACCTCAATAACGTAAGAATCGTGATACAAAACCGGCGAGTGCTTGCCCCAGCAGAAATATCTCCGAAATCATCCGAAGAGAAGGAAGCAACTGAGCAAATGACCCTGCAAATAAAAGACCGGGAAAAGGCCGAGGATTGGAGAAAAGTCTTTATAGACTACTTCAAATACCGTCAAACGCCCGAAGATACGTCCTCAAGACATCAGCTTATGAAACGAGCTCTGTCTTTCGCCTTCGTCAATGATACTCTGTACAAGAGGTCATTTGATTCTCTGTGGTTAAGATGTCTAGGACCTGACGAAGCGAAAAGAGTCGTTCAGGAAGTACACGACGGACTCTGCGGTTCTCATCAAGCAGGCCCAAAGATGAAGTTGAAGATCAAACGGTTGGGCTACTACTGGCCCACGATGATTCAGGACTGCCTCGAATATGCGAAGCAATGCCACTCATGCCAAATCCATGGGGACTTCATCCACCAGCATCCAAATCCGCTACACCCGACAGTGGCTAGCTGGCCATTCGAAATGTGGGGAACTGACATAGTCGGCCCCATCGAACCAGCACCGTCTAGGGGACATCGTTTCATCCTGGCAACGACTGACTACTTCTCCAAATGGGCAGAAACAGTACCGCTGAGGGAAGTGAAGACGGGGAATATCCTCCATTTCTTCAAGACGCACGTCATATATCGGTTTGGAACTCCGCGACGGATCATCTCTGATAACGGGTCAGCTTACAGAAGCCACAAGATCAGTCGCTACGCGCAACAACACAATATAGACTGGAGATATTCCTCGGTTTATAATCCGCAAGCTAACAGTCTAGCTGAGGCCTTCAACAAGACCTTGACAAAGATCATGAAGAAGATGGTGTCCCGAAATAAGATGGACCGGCACGAGAGACTGCAAGAAGCTCTCTGGACGTATCGAACTATGTTCAAATTAGCCACAAACACAACGCCATATGCGTTGGTATTCGGTACAGAAGCAGTACTCCCCCTCGAGATAGAGTTACCCTCTCTACGAGTGGCGGTCCACTACGAGCTGACGGATGAAGAAAATGCTCACCTTCGGCTTAAGGAGCTTGATGCCCTTGATGAAATCCGGCTCATAGCGCAACAAAATTTGGAGGCCTATAAAGCAAAAGATGACGCGCTCATATGAAAGATTGACCCGGCCGAGGACATTCCGCCAAGGCGAACTCGTGCTAGTGGTCAAAAGGCCTATGATCCCCAATCGCGCCAAGCGGGAAAAATTCGAGCCAAACTATGAAAGCCCATACGTCATAGACAAGGTCTACCAGGGTGGAGCCTATCTACTCATGGATATGCACGGTGAAAGGCCTTTCAGGCCAATAAATGGTCGATTCCTAAAGAAATACTACGCTTAGCGAGTTATCGCCTAGGTCAATGATAGATGACGACGACTATGTCTGCTCGCTATCTTCCTAAGCTCAAACTTTACAAGCGGTAGCCAGCCTTCTCCTTAACGGACCGAAACGTCCTTAAACTAATGGCGGACCGAAACGTCCTTAAACTAATGGCGGACCGAGATGTCCTTAAACTAATGGCGGCCCGAAACGTCCTTAAACTAATGACGGACCGAAACGTCCTTAAACTACTACCGCAGCATCCTTAGGCTGATGAGATGAATAAAAAAAAGAGAGAAAAAATTATAAATATAAAAAAAAAATAATAAAAACGGTATGTCCATAAGCAAAAAGGGCACGGATGAAAACCCGAAAGGGCTCCGTGAGTAAAACAGCAAGGCTACCGGCGAGTGTTCGTGAAAACCCGAAAGGGCGCGACCTCGTAAAAAAAAAAGAAAATAAAACGAATAAAAAACGGTATGTCCATAAGCAAAATGGGCACGGATGAAAACCCGAAAGGGCTCCGTGAGTAAAAACAGCAGGACTACCGGCGAGTGTTTGTGAAAACCTGAAAGGGCGCAACCTCGTTAAAGGACACTTACAGGATCCTCTCGACCTTGTAAGGAGAAACTACCCGCGTGAGATCCTTACGACTCACAAGGGAGCAACCCACTTAGGGATCCTCACGATTCCTAAGGAGAAAATACACTTGCGAGATCCTCACGACTCGTAAGGAGAACTCTCTTATGGGACCCTCACGGCTCATAAGATTTGAAAGTCTTAAGTTACAGAGACCTAAACCTGTGCTTAAGCAAACCTCTACAACCTTCGATATTGCCCTACAAGTGGTTCAATACTGACCCTTGTACACAAGCCACGGGCGTGAATAAACATTTCCCTAACCAAGTTTCATCCGTGTTTGGGGATATGTGCGCATGATGAACAACCCTTATAAGTCCTCTCGACTTACAAGGAGAAAACCCTCTTGTAGGATCCTTACGACTTATAGAAGAATATACACTTAGGAATCCTCACGATTCCTAAGGAGAAAATACACCTACAAGATCCTCACGACTTGTAGGGAAAAATACCTTTGTGAGACCCTTACGGCTCATGAAGTCAAAAGCCTTAGTCGACAGGACCTTAACCCTGTTCGCTAAGCCACCTTTGTTCGACATCGACAGAGAAAAATGATGATTCGCTCCTGGCAATATCCCAATTGTAGCGGTGCTGATGCCGAAACCGGTGTCTAATTCCAGGCTTACGGCGAAAAGCCATCAAGCCGCACATGCATACGAAATAGCCGAAATGATGGGGCAACTTGCAATAAAAAGCAGCAAGTAAAGAAGACGTATGCATATAAAATAGCCGAAATGATTGGGCAACTCGCAATAAAAAGCAGCGAGTAAAAATAAAATAAATAGCCGAAATGATTGGGCACCGCGAAAAATAGCCGAAATGATTGGGCAATCGCGACCTTCGTGATATAAAAGCTGAAATGATAGAGCATCGCAGAAATAAAGCAATAAAAATGAATGAAACTTTTGCCCTACAGTTGAGATCACATTGATCCCTGTATACAATCCAAAGGCACAAACAAAGAGGGAACCACGCCTTCCCAACAGGCTCCGCCAGAAAGCTAAGCCAAATCTCGATGGTTCGCCAACAACCGTGACATTCGTCTCAATACAGCAGACGCAGTGCCAGCAAACGAAGCAAAGATCAAATTCCTAGCTTCACGGTTTTGACGGTAACTTATATAAAACCTGAAAGACCATCACAAATCAGTTCAACTCAGGGAAACTAGCGTCCTTGATGAGAGCCTCCTGATTCGCATCGGCTCGCAGAGAAACCAGTGTCTCCACGGGAAATTCCCGGTTCGTTTCAACTCCGAAGAAACCAGTGTCTTCGGCGAAATCCTTCGACTCAGGGAAACAAGTGTCCTTGATGAAGAAAATCCCGATTTGCGTCGACTCGCAGAGAAACCAGCGTCTCCGCGAGAAATTCTCGATTCGTTTCAACATCAGGGAAACAAGTATCCTTGGCAAACTCCTCAACTCAAGGAAACTAGCGTCCTTGATGAGAGCCTCCTGATTCGTGTCGGCTCGCAGAGAAACCAGTGTCTCCGTGAGAAATTCTCGGTTCGTTTCAACCCCGAAGAAACCAGTGTCTTCGGCAAAATCCTTTGACTCAGGGAAACAAGTGTCCTTGACGAAGAAAATCCTGATTCGCGTCGGCTCACAGAGAAACCAGTGTCTCCGCGAGAAATTCCCGGTTCGTTTCAACCCCGAAGAAACCAGTGTCTTCGGCAAAATCAGTTCAACTCAGGGAAACTAGCATCCTTGATGAGAGCCTCCTGATTCGCGTCGGCTCGTAGAGAAACCAGTGTCTCCGCGGGAAATTCCCGATTCGTTTCAACACCAGGGAAACAAGTGTCCTTGGCAAATTCCTCAGCTCAGGGAAACTAGCGTCCTTGCTGAGAGCCTCTTGATTCGCGTCGGCTCGCAGAGAAACCAGTGTCTCCACGGGAAATTCCCGATTCGTTTCAACACCAGGGAAACAAGTGTCCTTGGCAAATTCCTCAACTCAGGGAAACTAGCGTCCTTGATGAGAGCCTCCTGATTCGCGTCGGCTCACAGAGAAACCAGTGTCTCCGCGAGAAATTCCCGATTCGTCTCAACTCCGAAGAAACCAGTGTCTTCGGCAAAATCCTTCGACTCAGGGAAACAAGTGTCCTTTACGAAGAAAATCCTGATTCGTGTCGGCTCGCAGAGAAACCAGTGTCTCCGCGGGAAATTCCTGATTCGTTTCAACACCAGGGAAACAAGTTTCCTTGGCAAATTCCTCAACTTAGAGAAACTAGCGTCCTTGATGAGAGCCTCCTGATTCGCGTCGGCTCGCAGAGAAACCAGTGTCTCCGCGGGAAATTCCCGATTCGTCTCAACTTGCAAGATGAAGCCTCAGGCAGCAGGGATTAAAAAACTTGTTTCCTGAGCAATGAGACCCTGCAAGTCGGTCTAAAACGGTCTCTTGCATACTATTCACGGGTCTCACTCTCCAAAGTCGAATTTCGACAAGGAGGGAAACAACCGCTTATAGGTCCTCTCGACTAGTAAGAGGGAAAATTCTCTTATAGGATCCTTACGACTTATAAGAGAAAACGTACTTAAGAATCCTCACGATTCCTAAGGAGAAAATACACCTACGAGATCCTCACGATCCGTAGGAGAAAAGTCTATATAAGACCCTCACGGCTCATAGAGTTGAAAAGTCTTAGGCGGCAGATCTGAACCTGCGGCCTAAGCCATCGTTATCTCTTGGAGAAATCTAGATGCTTACTCTATTATCTGTCAATTGTGTTTATCAAGACAGCATGCTGATAATAAGAGAAGGGAGAAAGCAAAGAAATAGTACAAGACATTGCAAAGAAAAATGTGTATCTTTATTTATTAATTTAATCAAGTACAAGGTGAAGCGTACAAAAGAATAAAGAATGGATACATCTTATTCGAAAAAGAAATTTTTTTACAAGTATATGGATACAAGGGGAACTACTGGGAAGGAAGTGTCTTGCATAGCTCTAGCAATTGTTCGTGCACCTCGTTCCACACTTTCTCCTGATAGGCCACCACCGCCAGTTCTGCCTCCACTTGATCCCGCTGCTGTAAGAAAGATGCAAGCTGCTCCCCAACGGCCTGATGAGCAGCTTCACGGCCTGGGGTGTCACGCTCGATGACATCAAGCTTTCGCTTCAAGTTTAGCACATTTGAGATACGCTCCAGAAGGCCCTCGAAGACAGCCTTCATCTCGGCAGCGTTCGCCTCAACCTCAGCACGAAGGCGAGCAGTCTCGCTTGAAGACTCCTGGCACTCCTTCAGCCTTAAAGCTGCTTCTTGTTCCAAATGGCGGAAATGAGAAGTGCTTTGCTCGATCCATTCTGCCCGTTGAGTACTCACGGCCAAAACCTCAAGGGCGGGATGCATCGACTCCAGCTGATGCAGACGAGCCTCGATCTCCCTGCAGTGATTAACCCAAGACGCAACGATGCCCTCGTCATAGAAATTTACGAGTATCACCAGCATCGGGTTAACCGCCGTATCGAAATCTGCAGCAGACGTAGGAGTCTCGACGTCGAGTTCCTCAATATAGTCGCTCAACATGCGCAGACTATTCACGGCGCCTTTCGAGGACGGACGTCTTAGGATAGGGCCTGCCGGTATTGTGACACGAGGCTCGAAGGGCGCCGAGATTGGAACGACAGCTAAAATGACAAAATGTGATTAGATGACGGTTCAAGAAATATGAAAAAGTCATTGATGAGACAGTCTACTACTATACCAGCTGCAGCAGGTGGCAAGGCCGGAAGGGCCGGTGGCGCGACCGATCTTTCGTCTCCTCCTTCGATTTGTAGCACTGCAATCAGGACAAGGGAAAATTAGAAATAATTCCATTACTAAAAAAAGGAAGGCATCAGTTGGAAACTATACTCACCAGCGCCACTGGAGTAAGAAGCGAGTTCAGACGGGAAGGAGAAGTGTGGGAGCAACACCTGATAAAGATGGTCAAAAAGAACTCCTGAAAAAGACACAACAGTATGACTTTAGCACATAAATTATGCGTCTGAAAAATAAGACTAATAAGTTGCAAACCCATACCTTCCAACATCTTCGATGGTACGAGAGAGGGCTGAGAGGTGACCACCGCCAAGGCAGTCGTTGACGGCGCTCCCTCAAGCAATGGAGCATGGACACTGGCCGCACCTGCGTTAAAAAACAAGGGTAAACCTGTCAGGAAAGATTGCAAGATAAAAAAAGGGACGGTAATCCAAAATTTACCTAATGAGCCTCCAGCCGAGACGGAGGCGTCTCCCTCCTCCATCGACATAAGTCCACCACCCGTGGCCTCATCCCCAGACTCCACGGGGGCCGTCGTCGTACTCGCGAGGCCAGGAGACGGCGGAGGGCCGTAGGCGGGGAGAGCTATGACCGGAGCATTGCCAGACTCCTGAGAAAGAGCGGTCGGCTCGTCCTCAGGAATCATGTCCACCTCACCCGCTACTCCCTCGGGCTCAGCAGTCACGGCTGTCTCGTCCGCCGTCGTTACGGGGTTATCGGTCTCAGGCACTCCGTCCGCTGCTAGCTCGGGTTCGGCATCGGCCACCTGCTCAGGCATAATGGACGTGACCATTTCGTCAGCCACTAGCTCGGGCCCGGCAATCCCGGTTGTGTCATCCGCCATCGGCACGGGTTCGACCAATGCCTCTTCCTCTGGCCCCTTAGGTTCGACGGTCTCCGCCTCCCCCTCGGTTGGACTTGGCCCTGCAAGATAGAATATATAAGAACCGACAGCTTTATAATTCTTACAACAAAATTCTGAAAGAAATATTACCTGAGGTGGACTTATCGTTAGCCTCCATATTGGCGCGCACCGCCTGTCTGTGAGCTGTAGACAAGGTGACTGGGAGCTCTTCTGAGGGAGTATCAGCACGAGGGACGGTGCTTGGGCCCACTCCAATGGCCAAAGCGGCCCTGCGTGCCTTCGCTTCATGCCTCAACCGCTTCCTCTCCTCCCGGGCTGTCGCGATGGACCTCTTCGACGCTTCCTTCATCAAGGTGTCGTCGTCCTCGTTCAGAGTTGCCTCCAGAGCCTTTAAGGCATCTCTCATCGGCTCTTCAAGACGGGCCTCTCGTGGTAGCCCCGAGGAGGCAGAAACATCGGCGGCTGGCCCGGAAAGAGTCTCCGTGTCACCTGGCGGGATCGGCATTGTGGTTCCTGCGATAAAAAAGGGGGAGATTAGTTCGACCATAACACAAGGAAAATGAAGACTTGATGAATCGAAATTTACCAAGGCCTAAGGACGCTCTAAGTCGTTCCTCCTCTTGGAAAGTCTTGAGGGAAGCGGCAATGGCCTCTTCAGTGGTGATGCATGTTTGAAGAAAAGAGGGGAAAAACGTTAGTCAAAGGCAATAATAAAGATATGATGCAATAAAAAAATGTGACTAGTGATTACCCGATTGCGCAAGCTTAGCTAGCCACGCGTCGCGTCTCGCCAAGCGCTCTGAAGCTACAATGGTGGCCGCCAAGTCCGTGTCATCCGGCGGCATGACTAAGCCCCTGTTGGTCCCGTACTCATCCAGGCCCTCACCATAGGGAGCGTGGGGTTCCTGACCGAACACAACGTCAGCCGCGAAGAGCGACTTCTTTTTCTTCTTCTGCCCACCAGCCCTAGGTGCACCCGGGATCGACTTGCGCTTTGCAGGCACCTTGGGGCGGCGGGTCCCGATGTTCGCACCCATACCAGACTCCGGCGAGGCCACAACTACTGTCTCCACTAGAGCACAGGGCACTGGTGGTGCATCCGCAATATCGGGAAGCGGCAATCCGCGTGGAGGACTCTGCGCATGCGGTCGTCCGGCTCTAGCATCTTTCAGAGGGGGAACTACCGGGGTCCTTGGCACTAGAGGAGCTTTGCGGTCGCTACCTGGAGGTACACCCTTACGGTCGACCAGCAATCGCTTTTCTTCCTTTATGACGGCTCCCGTCGAATGATTGTACCATTCTGTATATACCTTGAGGAGTCGTGGGGCGCAAGCTGGCTCACTGATAAAAAAGTGGGAACCCGTATTCAGACGCATGAAATGATGCAGCGCGCTCTCCATCCCTTCTTCAGTAGCAGCAGGTTCCGATAGGAAAGCCTCCAGTGGTACCCCTTGATTATAGCTCAGTTGTTGGGCGAAACGATGCGGGTTGTATCTCATGAAAATCGCCGCACCATTCTGCCTAAACACCAGGAAGCCCGGTCTAATGGAATATAGATGGAGGGTCTCCCGGGCCGTCAAAACTGAGGCTCCATCTTTGAAAGTGTCTTGCAATGGCCGCACTGCAGTGGTAGATGCATTTCCAATAGTCAACACTTTGTCAATGAAAGACACCCCGTCTCCAACGGTGTGGGGGCGAAGGAGCAAACCCCTGGCATTCCGTGGCGATGGAGTCACAATTGATGCGCCAATCAACTGTATGATTCGAGAGAAGCTGCACCTGTCATAGAATGAGGGCCTTTTGTGCATGCCGAAGACGCCCGATGTGTGTAGCTCGAGCCATAATACGAAGTAGTGCATCGGGAAGATCACGTGCAGTACCCCAGGCTCATTAGCATCCGCCGCTAGACTGAGGTCGTAATACAGGTGTGCCAAGCCGGCGATCCCAACAGCGACTTTTACCCCAATGGTCATCCGGTGAGCTGGGTAAAAGACAGAGGGCCGCATATGGCGAGAATGCATCGGGAGCGCAAACCAACTCAGCCATAGCCCAAGAAATCCTAAGAAGAAGGCCTCCTCGTCCATCCCGGGGGCTGCAACTTCCGCAAAAGACACAGTCGGGGAGTTAGGAAGGAAAAAACCCTTTTGGTCTATTTCCTTCCCCGGCAGGTTATCCAAACCTAGACCGAAAGGGTCATCAAGTGTGGCAAACTTGGTAGCTTCTGCCGAGAGGACGTTTGGGTGAAGGAACCGAGCGATGAAATCCTCGAAGCTGACTCCGCGACTCTCACATTCGATGAAAAGGGCCTCATAGATGTTCAACACTTTGATCAGACTTGGGAATTGATGTTGAACAGCATTCTCCGGAGTGAGGCCCCTTACTGCCAGCTTAGCACCGAAGACATACTCGTCTGTAGGAAGCAACTCCTCATAGTGCTCCCCTATAACCGGTAAACCGGAGACCTCTGTGAATTCCTCCAGAGAAATCGACACTTCCCGGTCCATTGCGAGGAAAGTGTGAGTAGGAATGTTCCCCTGCTCCAAAAAGGCCTTAAACCACCAGGTGGGAAGCGTGGGATATTGGAAGAGGGAAACATAAACGGCGGTGTATAACCTTAGCCTTATCAGCTGCGACTTCTTCGCCGACAGAATATAGCGAGCCCATGGCAGATAGCCGATCGGGTGGTGGGGGATCAGACCTATGTTATATGATTGCTCCCAAGGTCGCGCCTCGCCTTGACAAATACGGCGTCTCAGGATATCCAAAACCATAGGACGCTGAACCGGAATTGCATCTATAGCGGGATGAAGAAAGCCCTTTGAAGTCCAATCAACCATCTCCACGGCATACTGCACCGGGGGTGGGCTGGCATAATGAATCGCCGTAATAGGCTCTGACGGTACTGCGCACGTAAAGCTCCGTCGACCCATGATGATTTGGTTGTACCACGACCCCCAAAGGTGAAGACTCTTATATTCCGGGTCGTGGTCCCTGATCATAGCTAGGACTTCGCGGTCCACAGGCGCTTCGGGAAATCCTTCCTCCGAACGAGCAAACGGGAATGAGGTATCGAAAGACATGTTCACTGCAAGGGGACAAAATTGGCCGTTAGTGTTGCAATTCCAACGCTTGGCGTTTAAAAATTTTTAAATTAAAATTAATTACACCACACTGCAGTGCAGTGGGTAGGAGACCAAAGGGGGACCCACAAAATCTGGATGACAATGCATCAATTAATAAGACAACCCCATCATTGGATGAGATTGTCAGTTAATCCCCAAGAGAATATTCTCATTAATAATAAAAAAAATCCCTAAAGACAAGGAGAAAATCTCCTCTTTCAGAGCAAAACTCTATCACAGAGTGACACTTGTCAAACTCTGGTCTTAGGGGAATAAGATTCCTTAAAAGAGCCTAGCTCTGTGATAATGATGAGAAAATCTATTAAAAAAAAATTTTCTTTAAACTCCTTAAAAATTAAAATTTTTGAAGACTCTTAGGAGTTCTTCACTTTTAGATCAAAAAGATCTACTTTTTGATCCATGAGCAAATCTCTGCTCATGGGTTAAAACCCATGAACAAGATCTCTGTAGATCTATGGATTCTTGATAGCAAAGCTCTGTTGGTGAAACCCCGAAGGGGTTTTCTTTAGATCAGAAGATCTATGAGAGCAAAGCTCTGTTGATTAAGATTAATTAAAATTAATTTAATCTAAGATTAATTTTACCTAAAGTTTTTCTAACTTTGGAAATGAGAGCAAAGCTCTGGAGTTCTTGAAACAAGAGCAAGGTTCTGAAGTTCTTAAGCAAGAGCAAAACTCTGGAAATTAAAATCTTAGAAAATAGTAAAGATTTTCTAAGGGCCAGGGGTCCTATATATAGGCGCTTGCGCCTCTTCAACTCCTGAGTTGATCCAACGGCCAGGATCTTGCCACCGCTGCACTCACGTGCGCGCCACGTGAGCGCAACGGCGGGGACGGGGCATTTGTTTCCCCCAATCTGAGCAAAGCTCTGTTTGAATTTCAAAAATTCAAAATTCGAAGCAACGCTTCAAATTCCTTACGCTGCGCGCAACGCGCCACGTGTCAAAAACTGATACGTCAGCGCAGCGCCCAAGGTAGTGCGTCCAATCAGAGCAAGGCTCTACTTAAAACAAAAATTAAAGGAAGCAACGCTTCAGTTGCGCAAGCGCTGCGCTGCGCGACACGTCTCAGCGCAGTGGCGCAAGCGCTGCGCTGCACGACACGTGTCAGTGCAAACGCAGTTGCGCTGTGCTGTACGCTGCGCGACACGTGTCAGCGCAGTTGCGCTGCGCTCTGCGCTGCGTGATACGTGTCACGCGCTGGGGCGTTTGCGCCAAACAGAATTAAATTCTAGAAAGATCCTTCTGTTCCTGTTAAAATAAGAAGATTGTCTTCTGTAAAACAGAAGCCCTTGGATCAAAGATCCAACGGTGGAGAAAATTCCCCAAATCACTCAGAGAATGATCTCTTTAACAAACTTAACAAACCTATGGGCACTATATAAAGACCCCTAGACCCCAACTCAAAGGGGCATCAACATCAAGAAAGATCAAGAACTTCAACGCTGAAGAAACTTGAAAAGAAATTCAAGAAAAAGGTAAAAAAAACCTTTAAAATAGGAGAATTTCTTCTAATAGATCATTGATCTAAGAACAAGATCAATGATCTTCAATAAAAAAAAACAAATAATAATAAGTGCCTTGCACTTTTTATGAACCACTGGTTCTCTAAAAACAAGAAAAAACAAGAAAAACTTGTTTTCTCTGATCTAAATTGGATCAAGAAATAAAACAGTGCCCTGCACTTGCAAAATTGGCACTGTTGCGCTCTTAGGTTGGCGCAAGCCACCAGAGAGCGCCATGTGTCAGCTCCAGAACAACTTGCGCTATGCGCTTTTAAAATAGAGTATTGCTCTCTGAAATTGGTGCAACTCATCAGAGCACGCCACGTGTCAGCAGCGCAGTGCACTGACACAGCGCACTGCGCTTGCGCTCACCAGAGTGTGACATGTGTCACCTCCACAAGCGCTTGCGCTCATTTATTGGCGCAAAGCGCCTGACATGCCACATGGCCACTGTCAGATAATTGATGCACTGCATCATTAAAAAGAAGGGCTGAGACCAATTAAAAAGGCCTAACAGGCCTAGTAAATGCTATGCATTATTTTCAAAAAAAGGGGAGAGCCCAAATAAAAACAGATGCAATTCATCATTCTTTTTTAAAGGAGCAAAGTCCAAACAAGGGTCTGTCAAACCAGAACAGATGCTGTGCATCATTTAAAAGGGGCAGAGCCCAAATAAAGGTCCAACAGAGACCAAGATTAATGTTATGCATTATTAAACATGGGCAAAGCCCTAGCACAGGTCTAATAGGCCAAAAATAAGAAATAACGTTGAATATTCTCAACTGGACTTAGCCCAATCATGGCCGTAAGTCCTCAAATTAAATTGACCGAGCACAGCTGCTCTCTTAAATCAATTTACATCCGGTTCGAGGGTACATCTCCGAACTCCTATCGTTATAATCCTTCAACGACGTCAGAAAGGTGACGGGTCCCGGCAACCACACATCAACACAGACTGTGGAGTCCTTAAACCGGCGGACTTATGCGTCCTTAAACTAAGACACAGACTGTAGGGTCTTTAAACCCACGGACTTATGCGTCCTTAAACTACCTATGGACCACTACGTCCCTAAACTGGCAATGGACCGCAATGTCCTTAAACTACCTATGGACCACTACATCCCTAAACTGGAACAATAGAGCTCCCAAATGCTCTTTTGTCGGATCTAAACGATCCCGTTTAAGTTGATCTTAGCCTCAAATATGGCTAACGTATCGTTAAACATTCAAACAGACTTTAGTCCCAAATTGGACTATAAGACCCCCAATCAACTTTGGTTCAAGGGTACATCTCCGAACTCCTCTGACACCAATCGTTGTAATCCTTCAACGACGTCAGAGAGGTGACGGGTCCCGATGGCCATGCATACATGGACCACTATGTCCCTAAACTGGAACAATAGAACCCCCAAATGCTCTTTTGTCGGATCCAAACGATCCCGTTAAGTTGATCTTAGTTTCAAATCAGACTAACGTATCCTTAACGAACGTTTAAGTTGATCTTAGCCTCAATATGGCTAACGTATCCTTAAACTAAAACACCAAACCCAAATCTAAGTAAATGCAGATTTGGACTAATCCACGTCCTACGGGCGACGGCATAACTTAGTCTCCGTATACAATCCACGGGCATCCACAAACAAAACAAACACACACGACACGAAGTGAAATTCTGGAGAAGGAGAAAGTGGCTACCGCAATGCGGTAGCGTAATTAACTTCAGGGGCTTGCGCCTGCAGGGAAGAGCGTCCCCACAATCAAAAACCCCTCAAACGAGGGGGAATCTGACGAAGTCTGCTACATCGGCCGCATCCATCTAAACCTCCGATACACGGTGCCATAAATCAACTTGGCATCTTTGGAGAGGTAGACGAATAAAACCATATAGCATCTGCCCCGAATCTCAGGCAAGACGTCTTTACGTCATGCCGTCTTTCGGAGGGGAACAGATTCTCACCGGGCGTTTAGTGGTTAGAATCCCACCGGGCGTGCCAGAATCTGAAAGGGGTTTCCCCAGAGACTGAAAGGGGTTTCCCCAGTGGGGGTCTTCTTTGACGTACGCAGGGCCCATAGGACCCGGGGCAATTCCTCGACCCAACTGCCTTGGCGTCCTTCTAGGCATGTCCGGAGACCTTGAAGGACGTCCCGATTAGTGACTTCGGCTTGCCCGTTGTATTGGGGATGTGCGACCACGGCAAACTTCATGAGGATATGATATTCATTGCAGAATTCCTTCATTTTTTCGTTCTCGAAGTTCGTCCTGTGGTCGGTAATGATACACCTCGGGATGCCAAACCGGAGTATCACGTTGTTCTGCAGAAACTTGATTGTTATGGTGGCATCTGGTTTCCTCATGGGGATAGCTTCGATCCACTTCGTGAAGTAATCCACCGCGATGAGGATGTACTTGTGTCCGCCCGTACCAGTAGGGAACTGGCCTATCATGTCCATTCCCTACTGGGCGAACGGCCAAGGTGAGGTTAGGGCGGTCAGCTCGGTAGCCGGAAGGCGTGGTATGCTTCCATGAAGTTGGCAACTTTTGCATCTCCTGACGAGCTTCTGGGCGTCTTGGTGAATAGTTGGCCAGTAGTACCCCTGGAGCAATGCCTTCTGGATTAAAGTGCGGGACCCTTGGTGTGCACCGCCGACCCCTTCATAGATCTCCCGGAGGACGTAGTCGGCTTCATGGGGGTCGATGCACCGGAGTAAGGGCTGAGTGAAAGACTTCTTGTAGAGGTTCCCATTGCTCCAAACGAAGTGATGGGCTTCGGCCCGGAGACATTGGGCTCCCCGATCTTCTATGAGCGTACCCTCCCTTAGGAATTCCACGAGGGGCTTCCTCCAGTCCCGGTCTTCTTCTTGGGCTGTGTATACATGGAGTGTTATTGCCCCGTCTTCTACGCGAGGCCGTGGCAAAATCTCGAAGAGGATTGACCGCTTGTTGTTGGCCAAGTAGGATGAAGCCAGCTTACTCAGGGCGTCGGCTTGGGCGTTGAGCTGTCTGGGGATCTGCTATACCTAGATTTCGTCGATGTTCTTTCGAAGTCTTCTTACCTCGGCCAAATACTTCACCATCAGCGGTTCCAGAGCCTCGAAATGACCAGTCACTTGGCCAACGACTAGGGCTGAGTCGCTGCAAATCCGAATTATTTTCATCCCCAGCCCGGAGGCAGTCCGGCCAGCAAGGCCTCGTATTCCGCCACGTTATTTGAGGCTTTGAACCCGAGCTTTAGAGAATACCCCATTTTTGTCTCGTTCGGGCCCCGAATGATGAGGCCGACACCACAACCTTCCTCGGTCGAGGACCCGTCAACATAAAGGATCCAATCAGGGACTGAGTCGGGCTTCCCATCGACAAAGGGCTGAGCTGCGGGGGCCGGCGTTGCCTCCGGCTCCCTGCTTGGGATAGTGCACTCGACGACAAAATCGACCAGGGCTTGTGCTTTGATGGCCTGCCTCGGGTGGTATTTTATGTCGAACTGGGACAACTCCCACCTCCAGTTCTCCAGGCAGCCAGAGGACTCGGGTGAAGCGAGGATAGCCCCCAAGGGGCGCTCAGTAAAAACAAGGTTGGTGTGTAGGACTCTAAAGACTCGTCAATACGCCGGCAGCAGATGATGATCATATCAAGCATCCACAAGCCGCAAGCGGTCTGCTAAACGTAACGGCCACCCGGGTATTGAGCGATCAGAAGATCGACGAGCAAGCCCGCTCACACTCCTGTGAATCCAACCAGTAACACTTACCGTACAGTCCGGTCTGTTCGTCTGATATGTCGCATATCTCACCTAGGGGTGGTAAACGTCAGACCCCAATAGCTTGATAAGTCATGCCGACATGAGGTCCATAACATTCGTGAAACTACTGATAACTCTTACCAGTATATCACTGCAACCCTGGCCAGGGATTTCCTGTTATGGCCAGTCGAGCATAGCACAACATCAACCCCCAATACCGGGAGAGACGAATCCCCTCCTATCGCTCATTGCCTCCATGTGAATCGGGACTGTACCCAAAAACCACCTGTTTGCACGACTCAGTAGAGCCGTGGTAGGGTGGAAATCAAAGCACAGTGGGAGACACACAAGATTCTATGACGATCTCGGGTCAACAGACTAAGCTGTACCAGTGTCACCAGAGAACTGCCATCTGACGTGAGGTATAATACCATCTGGGAGTTCTCGGCGAGTCCGTTCAGTGTACCCAGTCTCCACTGAGCACCCGCATACCATCTCTGATGTCAAACACCAATGGATATGGGATCATCCATCGCCCATCACATGGGTCGAGAAGATATACGCTAGTCTACTCTGGAATATCGATGCCCCGTCTCGATATTCCCACGACTAGGAACATTGAAGGATGTACTCATGGACTATCCAGGCCTCACTAGTATGATCTAAATCATAGTCCTGGAAGTCGAGCACACATCCTAAGGGCTTTATTAACATGTAATCAGAGAGACAGAGAGTATACATGTTAAGATAAAGAGCAACCAGATAGCGTACTATCATGTCGAGCAAGAAAGTCCTACGTATATATGTCCCAACATCCACTACAATATACATCCAATGTACAGTAATGGCCTCTAGGGCATACATATAACTAACAATCTCCCACTTGCACTAGGGCCATCTGTAGCAGTAGTTGTAGTATCTAATACTCAACCATCCCCTAAAAGTCTCTCTTTGGGAAAAGGCCTTCGTGAGTGAATCCGCCGTGTTATTCTCTGAGTCTACTCTCCTAACCTCGATCACCCTAGAGATCAAATATCTCCATGATCAGGTGATACTGCCTCAGAATATGTCTGGGTCACTGATGGGATCGGGGTTCACGGGCCAAAGCCACACTTCCATTGTCACACAATGGCAGGAACCTAGTTCATCTTATGAACCAATATACACCCAAACTGCCTCTTTGGTAGTATCTTTAATAGCGATGTTACCAGCCTTTATCGTCTAGTTTGCCACGGTATCTAGCTTGGAACTCTTCCAACATACCGTCCCTTTACTGAGGGTAAAGACAATGCCTGTGACTGACATTCAGTCTTCTTTATCACCCTGGAACCCTTCCAGTGATTCTCTCCAGGATCGATTGATACCATCTCACTACATCTAGAGAGAATCCTAGCATCCAATTACATCTATCTCATAGATGAAAACTCAGGGTTTAGGAGGTATCACTTTGATCCTATTTGGAGAATCCTTATGACAAGAGGAGATCGACCGATCATAGTATAGGAAACTCTTTTCCCATCAAGAGTATGTTGTCCACGTACAATACGAGGATGACTACCTTACTCTCTACTACCTTTTTGTATATACAAGGTTCGTCTACCATTTTGATGAAGTCAAACACTTTGACTATCACATCAAAACAGACGTTCCAACTCCGCGATGCCTGCTTTATTCTGTAAAGCAACTTGCACACGTTTCCGCTGCTCCCACTGTTTACGAAGCCCTCTGGCTGTGTTCTTATAGACGTTCTCTTCTAAATCACTATTTAGAAAAGTAGTCATGGCACCCAACCACCAGATATCGTATTCATGGTATGTAGCAATGGCAAGTAGGATCTGGATGGACTTGAGCATAGTCCCTAGAAAAGGTTTCATCATTATCCACACCTGGTTGATGACTAAAACCTTTAACAAGTCTAGCTTTGAAAGTCTCAACTTTTCCATCTGCACCAAGTAATCTTCTCAAGATATACTTGCTCCTGATGGGGATTTAACCCTTCAGATATAGCAGCTAAAGTCCATACTTTGCTGGTGTACATGGATTCCATCTCAGATCGCTAAGCATCCAGCCATTCTTACAGAGTCCCTACTCTTGATGACCTGCTCGAATCTAGTTGGGTCATCATCTCATGATGCAGTCCTCGCTCCCACTGTCATCGAGAAACCGAAGTATCTCTCAGGCAGGTGAGGAACCCTACCAGATCGGCGGAGAGGCTTGAGGTTCGTTGGGGACTATAGAATCCTTTGGTCCAGTCAAATCAACTGCAGTTTTGTATAGCTGGAACCTTTCCAGTTCTACAGAACTGACCTTGCCTCGATTTTGTCCAGATTTTGCTTTTGACATAGGCCGGACAATCCCAAATCTTAACTTATTTAAGAGATAGGCTCTTCCCATACCATATCTTATATGGAGTGGTAGGCACTGATTTGATTCGAACCCTATTCAATAGGTATGCAACTTCATAAGTGCATAACTCCCTAAAAGGAAATAGGAAACTCAGTAGTACTCATCATAGAGCGCACCATATCATATAGGGTGTGATTGCTCCGCCCCGATATACCATCGTGCTATGGTGTATACGGAGGAGTAATGCTGAGAGAGAATCTCATTCTCCTTTAGAATAGTCCAGGAATTCTATGCACAAGTATTCTCCTCCCTGATCTCATCATAGGATATAATACTTATACCCGTATTTTGGTTCTCTACTTCTAACTTATATTCTATGAATATCTCAAAAGGTTCGGACTTGTGTTTCAACAGGAACATATGTCTGAATGTTGAGAGATCATCAGAGATCGTAATGAAGTATAAAGAACCGGTCCTGGCATGTGTAGACAGGATACCTTACATATATCATCATGTATCAGTCCCAAGAGTTCACTAACTCTTTCTCTGTTTTCAATAAATAGAGCTATGGTCATCTTATCTTTGTGACATGACTGGCAGGTTTTACAAGATGTAAATTCAAACTGATTTAAATATGCATCTAAAATGTAATTTCAGCCAGTCGGGTCGCATTGATATGACCTAGTCTACAATGCCTCAAGAATGATTCGTTCATTTCCGAACTCTTCCTCTTGTGTGTGTTCTGTATACGAGGAACTGTAGTTTGATTTAGAACGTCAATGCTTTTAGATAACGTGCCTGAACCGATCAACTTTTGATATAGGAAATGTTCAAAACATTATCCATCAATACAAAATTTTATCATTTCTTTACTAATAAAGAAACTGATATGATTTTGTATATCAGGTTCGGTATCTAATAGCATTTGTTCAGAATCAATGTATTGGTAATACAGGGTGACAGTGACCAACAGACTTGGCTGCAACACTTGCCCCGTTTTCTGTCTCATGAAACTTATCACCCGTTCTCAGTTTTTCTACCTTTTTGTAGCCCTATGTAACAGATTACATATCTGGGATCCTGATCCGGTATCAAATTCCCAGGATGCAGAGGATACTGAGAAACAGTTCTTTGTAATGAACACACCCGAAGGAGATGCATCATATGCACTTTCTTCGTTTGGGTGGCATAGGAATTCTGGTATTTCCCTATTTCCTACTCTGTCTTATAACAATTATAAGTTGGAGCAGGACCAACGTTTCCCAGCACAATATAACAAGCGGGTTCGGTCAATACATCCATATTATTATCTTGATTAAGACGTGATATGGTCGCTACCTGGAGAGAGAGAAGAAAACACTCTGCGTGCGCTCTTGCAAGATTAGATTGGTTATATATTTTATCTAATCAGGATGGCTCCCACTGTTTTTATCAAATCTTCCTTCAAACCTTAAAAGGAAAGACTAGCCGGGATTAATTACACTCTACAAGTTCGCCAATCTTTCAGCCATGCCAGTGTCGGTACTTTGAGGGAGGTTCCCCGTGCTTTCGCACGGACCTAATTACAGTAAACCTCGTTTTCCCAGAGGCGTAACCCCGTTGACACCTTTCTAGACACCTACTTGATCGGCTAATTGTAAAGTGCAAAACTCTCCCAGGAGTAACAATTACTCGCAGTGGGTATCGGGATCCAACTATCACATAGAAGGTATGCAATCTCATTGCAAATTTCAACACTTGAAACTCCCGATAATGGTTTTTACCCCTAGCACCTATGACCTTGGCTAAGGTCAACAAATCATAGGTACTAGTCAAGTTCTACCCATCATTTCGTGATTAATTAGACCCACCCACATGACCCTTGGCTAAGGTCAACAAAGCCACATGACTGTCCTAACTAATCGCATCATATGCTGTGTAGGAAGACATCACTTAGCTACCGCACACTACGCCTCGGCTATGGTCGACAAATGTAGCACGAATACTAAGTACTCTACTTCCTAAAATGACGGAGGGTTGCGAATGGTTTTTAAGAAAACCTTTAACGTTTTGAACTTGATCTCGTTGCGGAATCAAATGGTTTTTAAATGGAATGTTTTTGAGGCTTTTCTAGTTTTGCTAAAGGGGTCACTCCCGGTGAAGGGATCGTCGGCCCTTTCCTCGTCGAATGAGGTGCAAGATATATCATATATATCACTGTGCAAAGCGAAAACTATAGAAGCGATCAAAAGACAAACCGAGGGTTGTAGCATCTGTCAGTTATTGCTAAAGGAGTCGCTCCCGGTGAAGGGATCTCGGTCCTTTCCTCATCGAATAAGATGCAGGATGTTCTACAAGGAACACCTCGATGCAAAGCAAGAACTGTAGCTACCTGTTTTTATTTTGAAATTCGATTCCACAACATCAATTAGGTTTATTTTCTTTCATTAATCTCATTAATGAATATCCCATCATTTAAGTCCACCTAAACATCACAGATAAATATAACGTACGCTTATGCCATCCGCATTCGCCTCGATGTCCCGTCTGCACCGTTAGGTTAGGTAACTAACGCCAGAACGAGGCAGGGCTAGCGCGGGTGTAAAACATAAGCAACGTCTATATAATATATCATATATACTATATATAATATCTATCTGAACATATCACATGATCACATCACAGATAACGCAGCAGAAAATATCATATGAAATATTGGATATACTAGGACGTCCGTGTTTTTAATACGAGCCAGTATAAAACACGGATTCCACGGTCGTGATGAATAGCCAATCCCACATCCCTAGACCCCTACGAGAGCGGCAAGCAACCCTACCAATTCTAGGGTTAGGAGAACCGGACTCGACTCCTCGAGATGGTCTCCTACTGGACCCTAGAACCCGGTTACTTGTGCTCCCCTCCTTGGGTCTATCCTAATACGGAAAAGTAAATAATATACAAAAGGTGACATCTTCTGCAACCTGGAAGTGCCCCAATAAAAGAATATTACATACAAGTTTTTACATGAATGAAAATGAAAAACCACTCATCTCACATAAAAAACCTCGGCTATTCAAACACGACGATCCAATATAACATATCCAGCAACACATAACATCACATGTCATCAACATAAGTAAATATGCGCATCCCAATTGTCGTTGATATATAGCAACGAAACCGGCGATATCACATATTACACTTACAGTCACAGAAAAGAAAGTGTAAAACTACAACAGTTGGAATCTGCATCCTCTTTAGACATCGCATGCCTAATCAAATGAAATACTTAGACATCACATGCCTAACAATTATAAACCCCGCATTTTAGTCTCATTATCGAAAACTCTTTTCAATATCAAGTCGGGCAATTCAACAAGATTCCCGACATTTTGATCGAATGCTCGTCGCAAACTTTAGTAGGCGGCCGCACCCCCGATACCGTCGACGAAGTGCACTAAGGCGGAACACCGCTACCGTGAGCACCCGAACGGATGCTTTCGGCGACGGGGTTCTCCTACAGTCACTTGGTCGGGGCTATGGGGTGAGGCTGTCTATTAAGTTTACCTGGCGAGTATCCGCGTAAGCTACGTGATTGCGACGGACTTTTGATCACATCAAAATTCCGTGGCAACCGATCAAGTGAGACCAAAGTGCTTGATTTATAACATTCATTTAGTTATCTCATAACTATTTGTGAATTCCAATTATTGTATCACATTCCGGATAAATAGAAAATGTTAAACTTTCCGATCGAACAATCGAACACCCAAGTTTTCCCGAAACAGCTCAACACATGAAATAAGTTTAAAAACATTCACTTCGTGCCTCAGTACCAACGGTCCAGCCATAGAAGGGTCAAGCCAACGCCTCACATGTGGCACGCCGTACTGCCCCAAACCCTAAGGTTCAAACGGCAGTTCAAGACGGTCACATAATCGAGTTAAGGTTTGTTGTCTTCTAGAGGGACCATCGCGTTACTTGCACTACTTGGAACGTCATTAAACTACGGAAAAATCCAACAATTGGAAATTTCCCAGCAGGGGAAAAAGTGGGTATTTATATCCGGTCGAACTTTTTAACATATTCTAAAATTATCCGGAAAAGCACATAGACAAAATTAGACAATCCGATCGAAACACCGAATCCCCAATACAACCCAGAAAACTCAACTCTTGAGTCAGATTTAAAAATTCCCAGAAAATACAGCAACAAAATATAAGAATTACTGTGCAGAAATAATTGTCTGAAGAGACTAAGTGGCCGCGGAACCGCCGCATTAGGCATGCTAATGCCGCGGTTCCGCCGCGCTTTTATCGATTCAGGTGCTCGGGCTTCACAGTAATTCTTAGAAATTCCTGCTTAGTTTTCTGCATTTTTTTAATTCGAAAAAATCCCCGATTTCAAAAAATGTACAAAGAGCATTTTTGAGTTAGGGTTTCTGTTCGATCGGACTTCTAACTCCGTCAGTGCATCGCCTAAGGCTCTAGCTAGGCTCTGATACCACTGTAGGGTTCCTAGGCATACTAATGAAGTCTCACAAGTGATCAAACATATCCAATTCAAATTTTTCATGTGCCTACAAACTCTAATACGGATCGTTAACTAGATGTATAGGCGATGCAATGCAAATTAACTACTTTAACTAAAAGGGAAGGGGCTACAACCTTTGTAGATCCGGTCCTCCACCTCTCTAGCTCCGTGTTGACGACCCTCCGCTGTACCCTTCGGATCCCGGACTCTCGCGGTGGTTTCATCAAAGAATTGATCGGGCTAGGTCGTCGACTTCGATGCCGAAGATGATCTACGTCGAGGCAACACAAGATCAAGCTCCAACTTCACCAAGCCATGAAACTTGTGAAGAAAACACCCTATACTACTTGGCAAGTGGTAGAGGATGAAGAAATAGGAAGTGGGTTCACTTTAGAATTGGATTTCTCACTCTTTTTCTCAAGTTGCCATTGATGGAGGCAAGCTTTTCTTCTTGTTGATGAAGAAGAAGAAGAAAAAGATTATGATAAGTTTTTAAAAAAAAGAAATAAAATGATACATATCATAATGGCAACCATAGTTAGGTATAGAGAATGAACCATGGTTAGGTTAAAGAAAACAAACAAAATGGTCAAGCTTTCAACACTTCAAGAAGTTTCATGAAAGAAACAAAATAAGCCACCATTCTATTTATCTTCCAAAAAATGAATAAATAAATGAATAAGTAAACAAAACCCTAACCATTCATATAACCATGGTTTAATCATACACACAAACTCAAGTTAGCATGTATCATCAAACATGATACAAACAAGTGCACAAAAGTATATCACATATACAACTTGTGAACTTCAAGTGAGAAAATCCATTTAAAGTGAACCAATACTAGTTAATGCAAAGTAATATATCAAATATATAATTATGCATTAAATCATTAAATCAATACTTGATTTAACGATCCGGTCATATCGCATATAACCGACTAATATCCAATGTATCGGCTTATCGAATCAATCCTCGATTCGATAACTAGGTTATATCGCATACAACCAATCGATACATTCATCGCGAGAATGGAATACAGTATCACATACTGGTATTATTCTCGGTCCCGCACATATTTCATATGCGCTCCTATTTCGTTTCGCTTGAGCCAGGAAACCTCTGTGTAGGACTCTAAAGACTCGTCAATACGCCGGCAGCAGATGATGATCATATCAAGCATCCACAAGCCGCAAGCGGTCTGCTAAACATAACGGCAACCCGGGTATTGAGCGATCAGAAGATCGACGAGCAAGCCCGCTCACACTCCTGTGAATCCAACCAGTAACACTTACCGTACAGTCCGGTCTGTTCGTCTGATATGTCGCATATCTCGCCTAGGGGTGGTAAACGTCAGACCCCAATAGCTTGATAAGTCATGCCGACGTGAGGTCCATAACATTCGTGAAACTACTGATAACTCTTACCAGTATATCACTGCAACCCTGGCCAGGGATTTCCTGTTATGGCCAGTCGAGCATAGCACAACATCAACCCCCAATACCGGGAGAGACGAATCCCCTCCTATCGCTCATTGCCTCCATGTGAATCGGGACTGTACCCAAAAACCACCTGTTTGCACGACTCAGTAGAGCCGTGGTAGGGTGGAAATCAAAGCACAGTGGGAGACACACAAGACTCTATGACGATCTTGGGTCAACAGACTAAGCTGTACCAGTGTCACCAGAGAACTGCCATCTGACGTGAGGTATAATACCATCTGGGAGTTCTCGGCGAGTCCGTTCAGTGTACCCAGTCTCCACTGAGCACCCGCATACCATCTCTGATGTCAAACACCAATGGATATGGGATCATCCATTGCCCATCACATAGGTCGAGAAGATATACGCTAGTCTACTCTGGAATATCGATGCCCCGTCTCGATATTCACTAGGAACATTGAAGGATGTACTCATGGACTATCCAAGCCCTACTAGTATGATCTACATCATAGTCCTGGAAGTCGAGCACACATCCTAAGGGCTTTATCAACATGTAATCAGAGAGACAGAGAGTATACATGTTAAGATAAAGAGCAACCAGATAGTGTACTATCATGTCGAGCAAGAAAGTCCTACCTATATATGTCCCAGCATCCACTACAATATACATCCAATGTACAGTAATGGCCTCTAGGGCATACATATAACTAACATAGAGAACCCCTGATTTCACTCTCGGCCTCAACATCGTTGTTCGCCCGTTCAGACGAAGATGCTGTGGTGAAGCAAACCTTCGCAGTCTGTTGGTCTTCGTAGGCCCGACCTATCCCGCCTTGGTCGAGCGGGAATTTCATAGCCAAGTGGAAGGTCGATATCTGGGCCCTTAGGGAGTTCAGCGTTGGGCGGCTGAGGAGGATGTTGTAGGCCGATGGGATTCTCGCTACGATGAATTCCACAGGCACCGTTCGCATACAGCCAGCCTCCCCGACGTTAAACTGCAGGGTGGTTACCCCTTCCGCCGGGATGGAGTGGTTGGTGAATCCTGACAGGATGTGTGAGGTCGGCCTTAGGTCTGCCAGGGTGAGCCCCATGCGCAGAAAAAGCAGTCATAAAAGAGTATATCCGCCAAGCTTCCCAAGTCAACCAGTATCCTATGCACTTCGTATTGGTGGACACGAGCCGTAATCACCAGAAGGTCGTTGTGGGGCAGGGATATACCATGGAGGTCCTCATCATTGAAAACGATCAGCCCAGGCTCCCTGGCCTTCTTTCTCGGACGGTCGTTAGCCTCCGCGAACGGCGTGTGGTGCTGAGCCTCGCAGGTACCCGACGTACCCTCCGCTGACATGACCATGATTTGGCCGATTGTCAACTCACTGGGAGGGGGACGCTGCTCTTGCTCGCGGTCCGTCTGCCGCTTGTCTCGCAAGTATGTCGTCAGGTACCCCAAACGGATAAGCTCCTCGATGTAATCTCGAAGCTACTTACAGTTCTCCGTGGAGTGGCCTGGCGACTTGTGGAAGCCGCAGAAGGGGCCCCGGGTGTGCTTTGCCGCCATGTACGAGACCGGGGGGAGTTTGAAGAACCTCTCACCCTTAGCCTCCTCTAGTAGTACCGTCTGGGAGACGTTGAGCAGGGTGTACTCCTAACACTTCGGGGAGTAGGGCTTTGGCCGCTATAGCTTCTTTTTCTCTTCCCTCGCCCTTGTCCTCTGGTCAGTTTGCTCTGCCCGGGGGAGATTTGCGTTCACCTCGGACTTGAGCTGGATCTCTCGCTCGGTCCAGGCCTTTACCTCGGCCATGGTCTTAGGTTGCGCTAATGCAAAGGAGCATAACCACTCCTTGTGCCTAAGACCTGATCTGAGGGCCGTAATGACCGTCTCGTCCCGGTGTTCTGGGATCTCGAGGAGGGTGTTGTAGAAGCGGGTTACGTACCCTTTGAAGGTCTCCTTGTCTCCGCTTTTTATTGTGAAGAGGTGGTCAACGGTCCGCTTCTGCCGCCTATTCCCGACAAAGTGGCTGAGGAATTGGGTGGCCAGCTCGTCAAAAGTTGAGATCGAGTGTGGCGCGAGTCCTCGGAACCAGTCTCGCCCGAAGCGGATGAGAATGGCCGGGAAAGTGCGGTATTAGGCGGCATCAGAACAGTCTTGGAAACCCATCCCGTGAACGCGTCCAAATGGTCCTTTGGGTTGGACTTACAATCGAAGAGCGAGACCTTCGGCGGTTTGTTTAGGGAAGATACGTGAACGGCGAGAGGCTCCTCGGTGAAGGGCTTCGTGAGCGAGTCGGCGGCGTATTTAGCCTCGTCGCTCGAATGACGACCTTCCCAATGCATGCTCTCGATTTTCTTTTCGAGGGCGTCGAGTCGGCCGTGGTACCTCAATGACTCAGTACATTCTGATCTTTGGCCTCTGCTGTCGGAGACCTGTGTCGGGCCGCGGCCCGGTTACTTTCGATAAGGTTCCTTAGGTACCCCAGCGAGATAGTCTTTGAGCTGCCGTGACGAGTCCCGTCCGCGTGACCCCATCGAGGGAGGGGGTGTCGGTCATGCCTGGGCGCAGGCGAGCTGACCAACACCTCCTCGGGAGGGACAGGGGCGCGATGGGGCTCGGGGTGAGGCGCTCTGGCGACGGACCTCGGTGTTGAACTATGGGGCGCCCAGCGGGTCATAGAATATGTTGGCCCGTGAGATCTGCGGCCGCCGGAGGTAGCGAGACGGTGGTCGGTAGTGCTGACGCGAGCAGAGTCTTCTTTCCCTCTATAGGGATCCCGGTCCCGAGGTAGGGGAGCGGCGACTTAGGGAGCTTGCTCTACCGTTTGAACACGGACGAGCGCGTCCACGACGGACGCGGGTCGATCTATCCGAGCGACGAGGGCATTGATGGAGTTCGGGGGAGGAGATTCGTCCGCACCTCCGTTGTGGGGGAGGCGGTGGCTAGGGCTTGGATCATCGCGGTGATCGCTCGCCATGGGGTTGGGATCGGAAGATGAACTTTCGTTGAGTGGAACAAGAGGGTTCCCACAAACGGCGCCAACTAATGGGGGCCTGCATCTCCTTCAGATGTTATCCTCCGTTGATCCACTGCAAGGGCTGATGGACGACTGAGATTGAGTTGGAGGGTTGACCCCTGAAGAGTGTGGATCTCAATAGGCTTTGAGTGGTTGTGGCCGAGCTACCTGCAAGGAAATCCCGGGGTAGTTGTGCCACCGAGGACCCTCCGACGATCAAGTTAGTGGTGCAAGTTGGGCAGAGTAGCGGCCTAGTGGAAATAATTGCGTACCTCGATCGTCTGGGGGAGGGGTTTATATAGCGGCAGCAATGGGCAAGCAGGAGCGAGAATCACGCCGGCCGTTACACCCCCAGCGTCACGACCGCGTGATAGGCGGGATCCCGCATTACTGACGAGACATGCTCATTAATGGACGATCGTGGTGGCATGGAACGCGGGGTCATGGGCGGCGGATATCTCGTGCATGGCGAGATTCGCGGTGCCGTGGCAGAGGCGCCAGTGATCAGTGTCGCGGGTCGGTCTGGTTGAGACCGAGGAAGATGAGCTCGGCAGGAGGCTAGGGCACGAGCAGGACGCCGAGGTTTCTTGGTTCTGTGATAGCTCGGAGGCGAGCCGAAAGGTGGTCTGGGAGGCCACCGGAGGTCATGAGACTTCTCAGACCGGAGGCCCGGGGTGCTATCCCAACCGAAGTTACTGATCCTCTCTCGTTGGTTCTAGGACACTTCATCTGCAACGTGTCGGCATCTGGAGAGTCACCGATATCGAGCCTCATCAACAATAATTAAAGATCCATGTTTGCTCAAAGCTTTTTGTTTGAAACCTGTTTACTCAAACTTTGCTATTGAATGGAAAGAAAAATCTCTCAAACAAAAAACAATGTAATAGTCGATCACATTTACGCAAACGTATGATTTTCCTGACAGAAAGTTATATTTAATAGAAGCCTGAAAGTAAACCAACTAACATGTAAAGATGATAGCTGTTTCCACGGAAAAAAGATTGACGTACAATATATAAATGTAGTATAAATTTGTAAACTGTGGAGAATGTGGTTAATATAGTTCCACATCAGGAAAATTATAGGGTGCACATGTGTATAAAATATAAGTTGGGATAAACCTCCATAAGGCTTGAGTCTTTTGGATAGTGTCTCACTATATTGAAAACTCATATGCATACATGTGTGGGATCATGTGTTGGGGGCCTAAACCGAGTTTCACATGGTATCAGAGCTAGGATGTTTGTTTGTATGTCCACGTTGCACATATAAGATTTGAGCTCTCGCACGTGAATTCCTCGCTGCACATGCACGTTTGCATGTGAGGAGGAGTGTTGAGAATACGGTTAACATAGTCTCACATCGGGAAAATTGTAAGATGCATATGAGTATAAAATATAAGTTAGGATAAAACTTCATAGTCTCACATCGGGAAAATTGTAAGATGCATATGGATATAAAATATAAGTTAGGATAAAACTCCATAAGATTTGAGTCTTTTGGATGGAGTCTCACTATATTGAAAGTCCGTATGCATCTATTTATGAGCCCAAACCGAGTTTCATATAAACGACATTATAGATCTCACCATAAGTAAATAGAACTTTAGACCACAAGATACAAGGAAAATTGAATTTTTTTTACAAAAAAGGAAGGAGAAAAGAGAGGACCCAAACCCCAATTATGCATTGCAAAATGATCTGCAGAGCATAAAATATTAACTTCTATTTTAATACCATGTAAGGCCTCGATCTAAAACTCTATGGCAACATGCATGTACCAAATTTGCATCACAGACACAAAGGACCCTAATCACATACAACCTAAAACCCTAGAGAATCCGAACAAAAAAAAGGACGAAATCGAAGAGCGGCACAGATAAAAATAGATAGTTTATGCCTGATTTTCAATAGATGATTTTTCCGCAAGGTAATGTCATGACCTTCAATCTAGACCCAATGACCGACAAATTTTTTTAGGGCTTCATGAAAGAGATTTGAAGAAGATAAAGAAAGAAAGGGAGTAGAAAGAGATGAATAAAAAAAAAATCTTACACCCTATCTTTATTGAAGGCAGAAGATGAGTCGAGGTTGCGTTCCTCGTGTGGAAGAGAAGAAGACGCATTGGAAGATTAGGAATTTGATATTTCCTGGGTTAGGGCTTGGATTAATATTGATCTCATTTTATTATTTTTCCTTTAGGTTATGTTATTGGTTCTGGATTCTTAAGTCCTAATAGAACATTTGTCTTAATAGGGCTTTTACTTAGACTTTTCCTTGAATTTTTTCTTGGATTTTGATTTTTTCTTGGACTTGAACTTGAACTTGGACAATATTGTGCCCGTGTGTTTCCATATCCTCATCATAAATTGTAGTATTATTTGTATTTATACGAAGTGGTTTTACTAAAAGAGCAAATGTGTAGTCACAACATCAAAACTTTCATCAATTAAACGAAACAAGAACCCAATTTGATCTATTGACCAGAACAGTGATGAAAATTTGAAGAACTTATGAGGTTTCCTTTGATGGGTCTTCAGGTCTTTGACGGGAATTTCTCTGCAAAGCTAAAAATTGCTCGAGTTATCATCAATTTGAAAAATAAAATAAAAATTGAGAGAGAGATTGCTCCAAGATAGAGGTTGAAGAGATAGATGATGGGGGCCTAAGCATCAAGGAAGCTGGAGGGGCCTAGATCCCCTCTGATTGTGCTCCATTTCTTCAAATTAGCAACAAAATCAAGTAGGGGCAAGGGCTGTGAAGATTTGGGGCGAGGGGGAGGGCGAGGTCGGGGGCAGGGCGAGGCGAGGGCTGGTGTCAGGGCCGAGGGCAGGGTCATGGTCGGCTATCTAGCTGATTTGAGATACCCTAAAGTTTTCCTTTTTTTTTCTTGGACTTTCTTTGGGAAAAAGTTTATGTACCGGACGTGAAAACTAGAACTTTAAGAGTACAATCCAAATCCAAATCCAAATCTAAGTAATCAATAACACATAACTTTGAAATCTAAATTCAACTCCAGAACCAACAACATAAAAATGTTAAGTCCAATTAAAAAGTCCAAGTCCAAAAGAAAGTCTAAGTCCAAATGACATAAACCAATTACTCCCTTTATAGTTGGTCTTGTTGGAATTACAAAATACTAATTCCCAAGATTTTGTTATGCTAGCCCATAACACTTTATTAATAAATACCTTCTCAAATGCTGGCCCCCTAACATAAAATTTTCAAATGGTCCAAATACCAGATATTCCATTATATAGTTACACTTGACTAACACCCCTAGTTAGCCAAGACCTTCGCTTGATATGCAAAACCAAAATATTGAAATTTGCTGTGGCCGACACTGACAGACGCAATGCGAATGATATCCTTCCGTTTGGCGATACGCAGATGATGCTCTTGTGGTTGGCATGAGCGCTTAGCGGGAGAAAAAGATACATACCAACTCAATGCTCCGAGCATTGAAGCACCAAGGCATGACGCAGGCGAGAAACTAAATTGGACCAACAAATCAGGACATCACCTTAATTCTACTGGAACCCAATCCACTTGAACCATAAGCAACATTTATAATTAAGTATATAGTTTAGCAATTTGGTCATCGCTATGCATATGGTAATCACAGTATATTCATCAACACTTACTGTTATATGACATATATAGAAGAACAATAGGCTGAGTACTAGAAATGAATCATGCACTATCAATGTATACGTGGGTCGAAATCCAAATTCATGCTTTCATTTGCCTGCACGAAAGGTTCCTCGTCAAACCAGCATAAGTCGAATAAAGTCGGTATTGCGCGTGTATTCAATTTATGCTTCGATAATTATTTTCATATACGGTTCATTCAGAAACAATATTAAATGAGGCTCAAATTAAACAGTGTTTTCGCAAAATTTGCTTTTGGGTCCCTTAAAGGCTGGAACATAATGGCAAAAATGTGTGGGAAGAGGCAAAGCAAGTAATAATTCCTTAAATCGATTACTGAGTTATATAAATAAACCACTCTATTTAAGTTACAAATGTGCAAGAAATCCTAAAGGCAAGTCTTCACAACGAGTTTTGCCATTTAGAGATTATTAGCTGCTGTATGTGCGATAAATTCTAAATCTTGTATTCTTCTACTTCTTTCGTAAGAAAACAAAGTGTACAAGTAAAACCCTCTTTTTCTTATTTTTTTTATAAAAAAAAGGAAAAACTTCATTTAATATCATCAAACCATTTATATCCGGATAAGGTTCTAAAATAATGAAATAGAATGACACTATTCATAATTTCATATTACAAACAATGTTAGCAACATAATTAGCTTGCTTGATTGGCTTCTCAGAATTAAAACATGAGAGATGTGCACCTAAAAAAGAAAAGAAAAATGAAAAAAGTAAAAAGTAAACCAACAATTTAATCTAACAGCCCCTCAAACCTCCAAGGGCAGGCAAAGTTATCCATGGACCTCATGATTTGGACGACTGCTCGACCACGACACTCTTGCCTTCATTAACATTGTTGCTCTCCTCGTTATTATCTTTGCAGATATTTAACATAATCAATATTCTCTCCAAATTCTCGATAGACCGTGAATTTACGGGAGGATATTAAAGATGGAAAATATCATGGTTAATTTTATTTCATATTATTGTTTATTAGGTTGCTTCATTAAGCAAGATCTCTTACCTTATGTATTAGGTCAAATCTGGATTATGTATTTTTCCTTTTCTAGGTTATGTTGTTTCCTATTTTCCGTATGCTCTATGTTACTATAAATAGAGCAACATTATATTAATAAAATCATTAGGCTATCATTTTCTATCATAATTAAACATAAAGTGGAATACTAAAAGCAAAGGCGGCAATGCTAATTCATTTCAATAAGAGCGACACTTTATTTAACTTGTAATAAGTAGAATGGACTACGGAGGATGATTAGTAGAAGTTTTAAAGCCTTGGGATGCTGCTTTAGGCGCTAAAACATAAAAATGGTCCCTGCTCAAACTATTATATACATATCCGTATATCTTCATGTCTTAAGCTTGTAAGTCTAGCATCTAATAAAGAATGCTGCTTGTGTCCTTGTTCACCAATTCTACAAAATCACTCCTGGCGAAACGAACGGTGCTTCTCTAACATAATACTTCATATTATCATAGAATATTAAAACTTAGGCAGATGAACATTTATAATTGCAATGCCTGATAGTATGTATATAGCTAAGAGGAAAATACATTATAGAGGGGCCTCAGAAATCCATCTCTGGAACATAGCCAGGCATTCCCTAGGCATGTATTCTGGAGCAGTGTGACCTCCATTCTACAATAAATGGAAAAAAATAACAGGTACGTATATTAATCATTAAGCACGCCATGAAAATATAATTATGATATACTGTGCATCTGCATTATCTTACTTTCACGGTCGCAAATGTCAGGTTATTCGAATATGTCCTTGTAAACCTGACAAATAAGCATCAAGATTATCGGCGATGACACTATGTCAGAATACAAAAATTAAACTTTCAGCCCTCTCTATTATTTACTGTATCAAAGCCAACCATATTCAAATCCCACGGAACTCACATATTAAAAGTGAATTAAGAAATAAGCGCTTATAAAAAGTAATCATGAATGAAGACAGATCGATTATCAAATGCTCACCCTGCAACTTCGCCACTTACAATCCATGATCGCCAGTCATCGACAATGGAGTAATTGAGTGATTTAATCCATGCCTGAGTGCCTGTATGGGGTATGAGCATGTCATGGTCACCACTGAAAAGAGATTAAAAGAGTAGGTGAGATGTGCGACTATGTATATCCACTTGCATGTGTGCGTGTATATATATGACAAAATGTAGTATACATTGCCACTGTAATGATTTCCTATAGTGGTGGAACTCATGGAAATAAATTATTCATTGATTCATGTGCATTTATCCTTTGAAAATCAGAGTACCACGAAAGCAAGAATAAAAAAGTTAAAGTGATGCAAAGTAATCCGCCATATACCCCACCATTGTAGGTGTTAAGGTTATTTTTAAAGTAGAGCAGAGTTTAAAGTTAGAGAAGAGATGGAGGAGTGATGGGCTTTTACACATGAGCTCGTAATGATAAGTGGGTTCCAATAATAAGACTCAAGCCTTATTGAGCTGTGACCCATTTTATATTTTATACCTATATGGACCTTTTGCTGTTTCTAATGTGGCACTATCTTTAAAGTCTTATCATTTGGTTTCTTTTAATTTCAACATTCTCTCTCACATGCAACCATTACTTTTTTCTTTGGTGTGTTTGTCACGTGGAAAGTACAACACTTGGTAGTATTGTCGAGTCGAGTTTGGATCGAACCATTGGCTCTGATACCATATTAAAGTTATTTTTAAAGTAGAGTAGAGTTTAAAATGAAAGAAGAGTTGGAGGTGATGATGCTCGATATCGGCGATCTCCCAGATCATGACACGTGGCAGATGAACGCGTCCCAGAGCGTGCAAGAAAGGGCCTACAGCAGCCGACCAAACCATCCCTATGCTCGTCCTACCGAGCAGACGCTGGCTCGCCTCCGAGCCCCAGCACAATGGGCCTCCTCGGGCTCACAGCTCGTTCCCGAGCTACCACAGAAACTAGATACCTCGGCTCTCCCGCTCGTCCGCGAACTCTCCCGCCGAGGTCATCTTTCTCGGTCTCATTGACCGACCAACAGCACCGCTTGCAGGCGTAACCGCCGTCCCGCGAATCTCGCCATGCGCGAGATCTCCGCCGGCCACATCCCACGTTCCACGCCACTACGATCCCCCATTAACGAGCCTGTCTCGCCATTAATGGGAGGTCCCGCTCATCACGCGGGCGTGACGTCGGGAGCGTAACGGCCGGCATGATTCTCGCACCTGCTGCCACCGCTGCCACTGCTACTTAAAACCCTCTTTCAGACGGTCAAGGTAAGCCAATTCTACTCCACTAAGCCGTTACTCTGCTCGGATCTCTAGACTAACTTGATCGTCGCAGGGTCTTTTATGGTACAACCCCCCGGGACTTCCTTGCAAGTAACTCGGCAACCACAACCTCAACCCATTGAGATCCACACGCTTCAGGAGCGACAGCCTCCAGACCCAATCTCAGCCACACATCGTAGCCATCTGTAAATCAACGGGAAACAACATCTGAAGGAGATTCCACCCTCCATCAGGAGGAGTGATGGGTTTTTATATATGGGCTTTTAAACAATAAGACTCAAGACTTGTTGAGGTGTAACCCATATTATATTTTATACCCATGTGTTTCTTTTGTTGTTTCTAATGTGAGTATCTTTAAAATCCCATCATTTGAGTTTTTTTTACTTTCAACAGTGGGAAATTCCTTCGGTGGCATTGTATACTCCACATTCTCTCTCTGTGTGTGGGGGGGAGTGCTCTATTTCAAACAAGTTCCCATTTTTTTAAAAACGGAAACTCTCGATTTATCATATATTTGAACGATCCGATCCATTCAAGTTGATCACTCTACCCTCAAATGTATGTGTATGAAAAATCAAAGAATTTAAAGAGCTCTAACCAATACATCGAATGGATGCAAAAGTGAACGTTTTTGGATAATACAACATAAACTTCAACTGATGCGTTGGTTAGAGGTCTTCAAATCCTTTGATTTTTCATACACATATATTTGAAGGTAGGGTGATCGACTTGAACGGATCGGATTTTTCATATCCATAACATGTTGATCACGATGTCCGATCGGATCAGAGAAAAGCACGGCAGTTTGAGAGTTTGAGGGGTTGGCCTCATTTTATAAAATGAGCACCAATCTCAATTGTGTGTGTGTGTGTATAGAGAGAGGGAGCCAATCAATTGAGGCCGGTGCTCATTTTATAAAACGAGGTCAATCCTTCTAACTTCTAAACTGTCGTGGTTTTCATCGATCCGACTAGTCATCATGATCAACATGTCATGGATAACTTATGTATCAAAATTCATGAGACTGTAAGACCTTTAGCATATATATAGCTGATCCATTAAGGTTGATGGTCATTTTATATAAAAAAAAAATCCAACTTTTCAAGCACACTACCGCCGTGTTTTACACCGATCCAAACCGGTTATCTTGATCTAAATATTATAGATAGCTTATGTATCAAATTTTACGAGATATGGAGACCTCTAACACGGCCATTTGATGCGGGAAAATATTAACGGTTCAGTGATATGTTAAAGTTGATGGATATACTAGAAGTCTTCAAATCTTGAGAAATTTGATAACATGTAGATCAAGATAATATGTTTGGATATGTGTAAAACATGAGGGGTACAATGTTCGAAAAATTGTCCTCGTTTTAAAAAATGAGCTATGACCTTAGTAGATCAGCTCCCCCCAACACACAAATATAGAAAAGAACAAAATCTCAGGCAGCACATGAGAAAATTTCTTCTATTGGCGTTGAAATAAGGGCTTGTTTGGCTTATATAATTGGCGTTGAAATAAGGGCTTGTTTGGCTTTTATATATATATATATATATATATATATATATATATATATAAATGTTGGAAAATTTCTTCTATTGGCGTTGATAAAATTTGACTTATAAGTAATTGAAGTATTTGATAAACTTGACTTATAATTATATATTATGTCAAAATGACCAAAAAGGACATGTTATTGATTTGTATATAAAATCTATTTTAATTGCATTTGTTTACATTTAGAATGTATTTAATAATAAAATAATTGAAATTGTCACCAAGCGGCCGCTGGCAAAGTCCAGGCGGTTGTCGGCAAAGTCCAGGCGGCCGCCGACGAATCTATGGTTGTAGCGAAATCCCAAGCGGCGGCGACGAAACCTTAGGCAGTAGCAGTGAAACAATTTATGTGCTAGGTTTTTTTTGTTTTGAGAAGTAGTTAATATATCTCATTCATATGTTAATTTTTAATAAAATAAGGGGTAAATGAGTCTTTTACATGGTCAAACTTGCTTTAACTTATAAGTGCTAAAAAAATAAGTACATATTTGGTACTTATTTTTTGGCACTTGTAACTGACTTATAAGTCACTTATAAGTTAAATTGTCAAAGACCAATTTGACTTATAAGTGATATATAAGTAGGGTTTGACCACTTATAAAATAAACCAACAAGGTTCTAAGTCGACCATCCATCAATTTTTTTGACGATCGACATCCATCATATTTATCGTCATCGTCTATGATGGGGATGCCATCAATTTTCATATGATTCGACACCTTTTCAACGTTGATGTAGTGGTTGCAAAGTTAAAAGTTTTTTAATAATAAAACATTCTTAGTATTTTTACACACAAACTCAACTGTGAAAAGCTGTTAGAATTATATGAAAATTGGTGTATCCACATCTTAGACAATAAAGATGAAAATGGCGGATATCGATCATCTAAACAATTAGTAGTAGACTAATTATTTCCGATGCCATAGGAGGATGTTTCCTGTGGCACCTAAGATTCCATTATATATATATATATATATATATAGAGAGAGAGAGAGAGAGTAATGGAGGAAATAGGCCATACGAGGGGATTCCCTCCTATGGCGTCGAACAAATACAACCTTCCACCATTTGTTCCGACGACGCCCATCATCTTCATCGTTATCATCTAAGATGTGGATACATCAAATTTCATGTGATTCCACCACTTTTTCACCGTTGAATTAGCAATGTAAAATGTTCTATTGTCGGTAAACCATTAATTTTGCACCAACTAAATCAACGGTGAGAAAATGGTATAATCACATGAAATTTGGTGTATCCACATCTTAGATGATAAAAATGGAGGTGATATATGCCAATCATCAAAAAAATCATGGAGGGTGCATTTTTCCGACGCCATAGGAGGAAATCCCCTCCTATGGCACCTTTCCTCTATTAACCTCATATATATATATATATATATATATATATATATATATATATATATACGTGTGTGTGTGTGTGTTAGGAAAATTATCCGAAGAATGTTATTCCCCAAGAAGATCTCGAGAATGTCTTAATCAATCAATACCAATCATTTTTTTGGGATAATCAAGACTGTTTATCTTGATATCCATTTCCAAATGGATGTATACATAAATTTTCATGTGTATTCGTACTATTCGTTCTTGTATTGGATTCTTGCGAGATAACGGTTTTTTGACCATGCTACATTTTATATTCTTGAATCAACAAGTAAAAAGTACTCAAAGCATATGAAAGTTGGTGCATCCATGAATTACACCATGAAGAATAAAATGAACAGTGTTAACTATCCGAAAAAATGTCGATGTTCATTTAATCATAGGTGTGAGCAAGATAAGGGATGAAGTGGAGACTTTACCTGTATACAAGAGCTCGGTAACCAGCGGTGGTTAGATTTCGATGAAATTGAATAGAGCTTTGAATGTCATGTGTATATATCAAATCATAGTTGCATCTCTGCCAGTATGGTTCTGTTGGTCCCTGTGAACATTGAGATGCTGAAACTAACTCATGTGTTTCTTTAGGTCATTAAGAAATTTCGAAGCTTCGTCCAATTCATGTGTATTAAAACAACTATACTATACTATCAACCCTGTCACCTCTTTTCTCAGCAAATATATATCGTTTTAAAGCAATATGTATTTTATCCAAAATCTAATTCAACAAAAGAGTAGTTGCCAGCAACAATGGGAATTAAAACAGGAAGCGAAAAAGTTCACCATACATGCATTTAAAATCGGGGCATACCTTGCGAATGTGGAGGGCCTCTCTCACTTTATCATTGTTTGCCCAGGTTTTAGCTAACAAATATCCTGAACTCTGAGAGAGATTTAGGAATAGAAATTGGCGTTGAAATTCCTTGTACAGGAAGCTTAATTATTTCGCTTAAACTTGGTTGAAGCTGCTTACTCTGCACTCTATACGAAGATGGGTCTTTAATTGGAGATGTTCCTCAACAAGCTCGCTCGTTGCTCGTCTTCTGTCAGTTGCAACATAGCGGGGCTTCAAACTTTTGTAAGGGCACTTCGGCTCCAAAATATGGGGATAGTTAATTCCTTCTTTAATCTGCAGTTACAAGTTAAAACACGGTTTCAGAGGTGGCTTTTTCTGCAGAAAAAGAAGTTAGTTATAAAGACAATAATTCATGGTAGTTTATAGACGGAATGATTGTAGCTTCCATACATCGTCTATTATACGGAGGGAATCAGCGCATTCAACATTCCAAGGATGAGCATATTTCCCTCCACAACTTCTCTCTGCCGCCTGTAAGATAACATAATATTAAAAATTATTCCATTCGACGATTCTTTAAATTGACGAAAATGATTAGACGTAAAAGAGAAGTAATAATATCTATCAAAATATTAGGAAAATAGGTGTGCCAATATTTTAGGCTTCAGAGGTCAGGGTGAGAAGTCTTAGCCACATTAACCCCTCCGTCGCACTATATCTTTCTCTCTCTTTGTGCACGCATGCGTCCATGCATGAGAAAACAGAATACAAAGTGGATCTCTAACAACTTACGGACGGTGATAGAATAATAACATCAACCATCTAACATTTTCTTAGATGATTCACATAGTATATCTTAATCTCTACGCCCCCAAAATATTGAGTCACCAAATGTCATGTGACTATCATCTCTCTCTCTCTCTCTCTCTCACACACACACACACAAAGCTCGTGCGTACACACAAATGCGTACCTGGATTTGTCCATATCTGAAAATTTGTATCCAGAAAATATCGGGATCTGAATTCGATTGTTATTTGGATATATATATATCCAGATGAAACCATAGTTATAATAGTAGAGGTATATAATCCAATAAGAAATGGGGATCTCATATCATACATGGGAGGACCGAGGCAATACAAGAGAAATTATTTCACTGCTGAAAGTAATTAAATGTGTAGAGAGCATAGCACTATATATCCAGTAGTCTAAAGAATCACCTTGTAAATATCATCAGGTATAAGTCCCATGCCGTGAACAAATGGCACGTACGACCCACCATCATAGTCGACATCTGTATATCCGTTGCCAACAAGATAACCCTATATCAAGTTCCAAAAGAGAAAATAACAACCCCATCTAAAGAATGAGCATAAAGTTATTTTTCTGTTGTCAAGTGCATCTCTTAAGAGTTAAGAATTAAACTGGATAGGTGAAGTACGTTTCAGAATAAACGACAAGATTACGAACAAAACAAATATCTTTGGGAATAAAAATGATCATGTATATAAGATCATGAACCATTTTTAAAATGCTTATGCTGGACACTGTAACACTACTACTGATCTTTCGCTATTGCCCTTCACACCGTTACATTGTTAATAAAAAAGGTGTTTTCACCAAATTGCACCCTTCATCCTCCTCACTTGCCCTCGGGGATATTACTAAGGGATTACATAAGGTTACATGAGAAGTGCATGTTAACTTGACTAACTTTTACAAAACGAGTGGATGTTCGATCGGTTTTGATGTGGTTTTCAAGTTTGCAAATATTCTGCTCAAAACTGAAAAGTTTGATGGTGTTATATGTACAATAACAAGCTTTCATCCCAAAATTTTATGGTCGGCTATATTGAATCTTTTTCTTCCATTCTACTATGTTAAGGATTGTCTCCTCAATAAAATAAAAAAGTAGCACATCACTCTTAATTATGTATATCCACAATCGTTTAGGTGTACTCCGACTCCTAATTGCATCTTTAACTAAATTTTGTCATGTTAACCGAGCATTGGTTGGTATGCATTGCACATGACCGAACCATCTTAATCGGTTCTCTCTCATATAATCTTTTATGGGAATTTCTCTTAACTTGTTAAATACATTCATTTCATATCCTATCTTTTAAAAAGTAGGCTAAATTGCATAAATGTACCGATGAACTTTCCACTTTTGTGCGATTGATACCATAAACTTTAAAAATTAGAGATAACTACCATGAACTATTTTGTTGGACATCACTACCATACGACGTTATTTTTTTTTATAATTGGATTGTTATAACCGTTGCAATTTTTTACATTTATCTATGAAAAATAGAGTAAATTACAACAAAAAATAATCAATTAAAAACTTAAATTACATAAAATTTAGAATGTGATTGAACAGTGGAAGAGTGATGGAGCGGGTGGTGTCGAGTCGAAGGGTGAAGATGAGCGGATAATGGGTTTAGTAATATAGGGTTTGGGAATTTTGAGATTAGAAAATTTAGTGATTCTAAGATATTGAAATGATAGATGAGGAAGATGAGGAGTAGTTTAGAATTTAAGAATTTTGAGAGTTTGAAATTTTTAGATTTGAGAAATTTGGAATTAGGGATTAAAGAAATCTTTATAGGCTTAATTGCACAATGGTATCCATCAACTTTCATGTTTTTTGTAATTGATACCATGAACTTTCATAATTAGATATAGGTACCATGAACTTTCATAAGTAGTTCAATTTTTTTGCAAATAGGTACCATGACGTGGTATAAAATGGTATTAATTTGCAACTATAAGTGGTAGTTAATGATAGCTATCTCTAATTATGAAAGTTCATGATATTAATCGCAAAAAATATGAAAGTACATGGATATCTTTATGCAATTAAGCCATTTTTATATTTGAGAATTTTGGAATTAGGGATTTAGATATTTGTGGGTTTATGAATTAAAAAGTATAAGAATTTAAAAATTCAAAGGATTTGAATGGATGAGTTCTAAGGTATTGCGATAATGAATGGGGAACATAAAGAGGAGTTTGGAATTTTGAGAGTTTGAAATTTTTAGATTTGAGAATTTTGGAATTATGGATTTAGAGATTTAGGGATTAAAAAACATGAGAATTTAAATATTCAAAAGATTTAAATGGATGGGTTAAAGAAGATGATGAAAAGGAAGAGGAAAAGAGGAAGGGAACTAGAGAAGAGGAAAAATACAAGGGCAAAATGGTCAAAACGCGTCATTTTTGAATGATATTACCATTTATTTTAACGTGTGCAGACGTTTCTTTACTTGAGGGTATTTAGTTGCAGTCAGGGATGATAGTTCATAGTAATTATTTGTAATTAAATTAGTTTATGCTATCAATCGCAAAAAAGTGATAGTTTATATGTACATTTATGCAATTTAGCCTTTAAAGTATTACCGCTCATCCATCTTAACATTCTGATATCAGCCACAGTTGTTTTTTGGACATGTTTTTTAATTGTTCAACATTCCGATCCATAAATATATCGGTCATATCTTCATCTTATAAGATTTTTTCGTAAATTTTAAATCTATTCTACAATCGCATAACACTCCTGAAACATCACCTGTCCGTTTCAAACATTCCACTTCAATCTATGAGCTACAACCTCTTCAATCTTCCAATAATGATTAATCATAGATCATAAGTAACGAAAATAGTTATTCCTAAATATATCATGGCTATCAATTTGCACATATACCCATTCTTTGTACTTATCGCTGATTACATTCGATCGATTCAGATTTTGTATTAGTTTTAAATCCATCGAATTCTAAAGCCTTTCTCTATTTTTAAACTTTAGATGTTATTCTTCCTATAGATTCATCTACTAAAACAATATTATCATTACACAGCATACACCATGTCATGTTATCATGAATATTCTAGTAAGTATCTTCATAGCGTATATAAAAAGATAAGGATTTAATATCGATCCTTGATGTAAACCTATGATGATAAGAAATGATTCCGACTCTTCTCTCTCCTCTAATTGTTCTCACTGATCTACTAATTACATAATCATACATATTTTTTATTACATCAAAAAACCTATGAGACACTGGATTCTTTTGTAAAACCCACCAATAGATCCTATCATAATCCTTTTTAAAACAATAAAAAAATAGATCTCACTTCTTTTTATATTTCTTCGTCAATCGTCTTAATTGATAAATTACTTCCACGATAGACTGTTTATACATAAAACCAAATTGATTTTCGGATATGGATGTTTATTTCAAGGTTCAAGGTTTCGGCCGAAACCATCGATATATAGTGGTTTCGTATCAGTTTCGGTAGAGACCAATACGAAACCCGAAACCGATACGAAACCAACCATACAATATCATTTCGGCTGAAACCTTTAAAAACTTATTTTTTTATACCATTTTTACCGTCATTATGATTATTGTAGGCATTCATTGTTAGAAAACCGCAAAAAAGTGAACCTAAACCCTATATTAATACTTCTCTAAGTACATTTTTCAATATATTTTGAATCATGACTAGATTTTTAAACATTAGGCTTGTAATCTAGAACCATAAATTTAAGTATTTAATATATCTACACTTATGTATGTTGTATTACCGTCGAAACCGAAACCCGAACCGAGATTAGCGAAACTAGCCGAAACCCAGCAAAACTAATAAAATTATGGGAGACCGAAACCGAGTTCTTGAACCTTGGTTTATTTATTTAATCTATGTTTCATTACTCTATTATAGTTTCATTGAATGATTTATAACCTGAATTTCACGATAGCATGAATAATTTATTATGTAATTTATCATGTTAATCCTCGATAGCTTAATTTCACGTTTTATGTAAATTATCATAATTTTAAATTAGTGTAAGGAAAGAAGACATAACAGTGGATGATTAAAAAATATTCACTATCTCTGAAATAAAGAATATGTGTCACCAACCTTAAGGTTAAAATTTGCTTCTAGTCCAACTAGGTTACCTGACATAAGAGAGAAGCTTTAGTCGCATACTTAATCAAAAGAAATTTCACATTAATAGAAATTTAAGGGGGGAAAACAATCAAAGCATAGTGTAAACTAGACACTATCAATGTGCAGGATCATACACAATAAGAATAACCTTGTTTTCAAAACTTTGAGGGGTTGAAAATCAGAATTAGTATAAAAGCTATAATAATGTCTGCCCATATATACTATATAGGAAATGACAGTATGGCATAGCAAATGGCTCTAGTATAATATCATAGTTGCAGTATGATCTTGTCGGTTCTTACTCAACCACAGGATTACATGACATAGATCTCTACAAAAAGTAAATTTTAAAGATAGAAATTATACCTAAGCCGTGCTTAAAAACTAACTGATCTTCACATCCACACATTCATCACACCCGTTCATGAAAGTCATATAGACCAACCACATAAAGATCTGCGGACGTCTTATAGGCGTCCATAACTAAACTAGGTTAAGAATAATAAAAGAACTGGAAAACTATGACGGCCAAGTTTTCCATAAGAATGTATCTGATTAGGATATGTAACCATAAGATGTAACATGATATATATAGCCTTCGAGAACCTTGGGCATAAAATAATGACCAACCATAGGAATGGGGTTTAGCTAACTGTACCCCAACAGCACCTGCAACCGTGCGCAGAGCTCGGTTCCAACCCGAGCCCAACCCTTGTCAGACATCGCCATTAAGTTGACCAGACTTCTTGGGCCAGGTCAGAGTCCAATGCCAACATATTATGAACCAAGTAATTGATGTTGAGAAATAAAGTTGAATATCTTGTTCAATCAATTTGGAATCTTTGCAATCAATCTACCTGATAAATCTCTCGAGACTTTGTGGATATATTTTTGCATTGATTTTCAGGGCAAGTTATTTGTTCTGGGTTATTCAGGAGTTTAGAACTCTTGAAAGATGGTGAAATTTGGCTGTCCTACTTTTTACAAAAGTCAAGTGTAGCTACAAATGACATTTTTTAAGACCAAGAGAGTACACATTATTAATGCACATCAGGTTGGAAGAATATCTGTGTCGTTTGGACCAAAACAAGTCCAGAAGTGCGGATAAGAGATGCATATCTTATGGTTAACTACCTGGCCATAACTTTAAATCCAGGTGTCAGATGAACAATTTTTTATATGTTTCGGTTACGGAATCGAAACCTCTATAGGATCGCCAACAAGGCAACCTTGCTGGCATTTCAGATAATTTCTCGTAATTCTGAGTTCTTTGGAGAGAACGGAGGCTTCGAAGTTTATTCCGCAGATTTTTATTTTGTTTAACATAGTTGTTTTTCCTTGTTTTTAACTATTTTTTAGTTAGAGACTTTTTAGTAGGTTTGCATTGTTAGGATTTGACTATTCAATGGCATTTTAGCCTTGTTTTTTTTGTAGCAGTTTCGGACCTTTGGTATTTTAATAACATCTGGAGTTCTCCTCTACCTACTAGTTAATTAATCTAGGATTTACCTTCATGTCCAATAGCATGGTAGCTATTTTCCTACATACGCTCGTAAAACGATATCTATGTGGCTTTGCCACATAACATCACTTAAAAATTATCTAGATCATCCAGACTAAGAAGTCCAAATGATTGAAAAAGAAATGTTGATGGCTGTGTTAACTTGTAAAGCCTATAAATCGTCGGTTCAAATGTTAGACTAACTATTATAACCAATCTTTCAAAGGGGATATCATGTTTTATGAAACCCCTAATTGACTTATGGTCCACTACGTTACAGACTCGACTTCATTTTGAGGTCTTTGGAAGGACATACAAATGCTTGAATGTTTAGATGACAGATTTGGTAGAGTATCAAAGAATTTGAATAAGTTTTTCCTGAAACCGATGTCTATAACATATAGACCAATCGGGAATTTAGCCTTTTTAGGAATACCATTTTGTCAATTTCATTTTCTTGAGATCAATTATACTAAAATACCTTGTACTCTTGTTTGGTGACATATATCGAAAGAAACATATTTGATACCATCAACAATGAAGCAATCATGCAAGTTTTCAAGATATGAAGCAACACAAAATGCTATTGCAAACAACATTATTTTAAATACTATGCTGATGTATGACTAAATTAGTTTAGATTTTTTTTTTGTTGTTTCGAATTTATATGGTTTATATAGTATCTTGTTTGACTCCTCAATTGATCAAGGAATACTTTGGTGCTCCCTCTGACCTGGGTCCACCGCCACTGCTTCCTCTATGTAATTTAATCTGAAAAGCAATGTGTCATCCGCATATTGTAAATTAACGATCGTGTTCTTATCGCCTCCACGATCCAATTCATGCAGTAACCCTTTTTGCTTGGATACATAAATCATATTTGACGGTCCATCTGCCACTCTATTCACTTTCATCCAAAACCTTAAGTGTCGAGGCTTCGGATATACTCCTCCAGTCAAGCATGTTTCCTCCAATAGTTCACGTCTCTGTATAGAATTAGTGAGTTCTATTTTCCCTGTAACTGGATCTTTCTTTTGTTCCGCTATTTTAACATCCTTTGAAGGCGTGAAAGTTTTGCTACCAGATTACTTATCGCATCTTTTCTATATGTCGGCCATTTCCAGTTATCCATTATTATTTATCGTGCCTCCTCATCATGAAGCAATCCCTTTTCAAATCGTAACTTTAAAGATGTGCGTGTCTCTCTATTTGAACCATCCGAAAGCATAATAGGGACATGGCATATCTTGGATAACTTAGACTGTTAAGCTTCACTTGTATTTTGTGCTTAGCCTTTATGCTATTATATTTACTACTTGAAAGGATGTTCATGTACTTATGCTTCATATTCAGTGATAATTGCAGGTTAGAAAAGTGGATGAGTGATCAATTAGAGAATGGTAACAAAAAATGTACCAAGGCTTGATAGTTCATTTTGACGAGGAGTCATGGTTCTCTTTGATATTTGATTCCAGAATGGTGGGCTATCACAGTCGGAGTGGGAGCGATTAAAGAGACTGCGATCTAGACTGCATAATGTCTTACGACGATAAAAATGAGAGATTGCGGAGCAGACAGTTGTGGCTAAAAGACGGAGATAGAAACACAAAAAAATTTCACAGATCAATACAATGACACGATGCAAGGAGGAATTTAAAGCGTATCATGGGTGTGGAGAGCAATATGGTTTCAGATTATGGCAGTATTCAGAGGTCAATTTTACAACGCCTCGATGTTTCTTGGAACTGGTGAGCCAAGGAAACTAGGAAGGAATATGGGATCCGCAAGGCGCAGCAAGACTCATCACTCCCTCTTTTCAACAAGGTAGTCACTTTTGATGACAATATTATGCTCACGACACCTTTTGACATGGCCGAAATTCGCAAAGTGGTATTTGGGATGCCGATGGATAAATGCCAAGGACCTCATGGTTTTCTGACTGAATTCTCTAAGGCAAATTGGGATGCAATTGCCCTGGACCTCCTGGCATCTTTCAATGCCTTTCAGAAGACTATGGTCTCCTTGATACCGAAATGCCAGGTTCCCACTGCGCCGAATCATCTTTGTCCTATTAGTTTGTGTAATGTAACTTATAAAATTCTCTCAAGAATGATGGTTAATCGTTGGCGAAGGATCGTTGAGAAAACAATTTACTCGCAACAGCTTGGTTTTGTTCCTGGGAGGGATATCATTGACGATGTTATGACGGTAAAAGAGATCTGGCATTCGATACACGACGAACTAAATCGCAAGACCAAATGATTCATTATGAAACTTGACATGGAAAAGGCGTATGATCGCCTTGACTGGGATTTTCTCCACACCGTTCTAAAGGCGATGGGATATAGTGATGAATGGGTCTCGTGGTTGCTTTTTTGCATATCCTATGTCAATATGCGTGCCATCATCAACGGTCAAATAACTGATCGGTTGATGCTTTCTAACGGTCTCCGACAAGGCGGCAAAGATTTTGGCATATGAAGAATCATTATGGGTGAACATCATTAGAGCCAAGTACTACAGCAAACAGATGGATCGGTGGAAGGAGGTCAGACCGATGATGACAACTTGGAGGTTGTTACGGAAACAAATGGAATCATTAAGGATGCGTGCGGTTTGGGAGTTGGGAAACGGTGAGATGATACGTTTCAGGAAGGATGCATGGGTACTCGACAGACTACTTGATACATTTCAGTGGGAAGCAGACATTAACATTACTGATAGCTCCCATGTCAAGGATTGGATCACAGAAGATGGTTGAAATCTTCAGCGACAAAATGGAATTCCGGATGAGATTAAGCAACTCATAACTCACAAATCGGTAACCGATCGACGGTGGTCCAAACATTCAACCAATTCGAGATTTAGTGTCACCGATGAATTTACTCACCGAATGGCACAAAATGATGCGCCTCCACAGCAACAGGTATAGATCCCAAGGAAAATGAGGATAACTAGAAGGATGCACTGGTTCCTCCGGCGACTAATCAACAATAAACTACCTACCAGGGATTTCCTTCTTCGAAGACAAGTTCACATAAATACGAATTGTATACTATGTCAAATGAATTCACTTGAAACCATGGAACATATTTTCCGGGACCGCATACGATGGAAGGAATTTCTGACAATATTGTCAACCAAGATGGGCATTAGGTTTGACACGGTCGAATATCAAGATATGCTTACGGCCTTTCAGAAAGGAGGTGTGACAACTTTGAATGTACGACTAATCACTAGGTTGGTTGTTGCCGCCTGGACATGGTGGAAGTTCAGATCAACTATACGTTTTCAGGCGGTGGATGACTCATATCATAGAGAATTACTAAAGACGGTACGCAATGCACGTTTACTTATGGAGGAGTTACCTTGATTTCTCCTAACTCTCTATTCTTTAACATACTTTGCAGTGGGATGGGATGTGGAACTAGAAAAGGAAAAAAAAAATAATTTAAAAGGTTCTTTTGATATAGGCCTTCTAAAACATTGATATTTTGAAAAACGACTCCTAAAACTCTATATTTATAAATACACCCCCTAAAACCTCTCAGTTAACTAAAAAACATCCCTTTAATTAAGTTAATTAGGATTAATTGGATTAGATCTAATATGATGAATTGTGAGGAAAAAAAGTCTTATGTAACAATAAAAACCTTCATCTCTTTTCATTTTTGTGCAAAACCCATTACTCTTACCTTTCCAAACTCTCGTCTTCAAGTTAACATTCTATCTTTTTAACAAAGATTTCTAAAGATGTTGGGGATGAGAATTAAACGTATGGGTCATTTTAGTTTAATTAAGAGTTTTGGGGAGTATTTAAAAATATGAAGTTTTAGGATGTGTTTTTCAAAATAGCAATGTTTTAGGAGGATCAGGAAAACCCAATTTTAAAACACATCACTTACCATTTGCTATTACTTGAGCAACCGCAGGAACATGAATTCCCGAATACGAATCTCCGCCGATGTAGAGTGAATTTGAGATGAATTCTGGATGATCAACAAACCACTGCACAATAGTCTATAAATTTTAGCCTCTTTTTTAAGGAGATACAATATTCAAATCAAACGCTAATCCTCTGCCAATCAAGCCGCGAAGAGTTAAATTAACTAGCCAGACACAAATTAACAAGTTTTGTTGTGTAAGGGTAAGAAAGAAAGATAAAATCACCTTCTTAATAAAAGTGTAGACAATTTGAGCCGTTTTCGTGTCCCTATTCTGATACTCTGAAGTGTCCCTTGAATATGAAAATCCAGCGCCTATCGGGGAGTCGATGAAGATAAAGCTGCACTCCTGCATATATACATACATAAAAGAGCTGATTTTATTAATAAAGAACAAAATCATAAAATGGCAACAGAGTAACTTAAGTACAAACCTTAGTCCAAGTATATTGGTTGTACATCAAACTCGGCAGGCCTTCAGAGTATCCCGCACCATCGATCTTTAGAGGGCCTGCAAACAATTAATTATAACCAGCATTACACTCCAATTGCAATGGGAAAGGAATAAGTAACTAAATAAATATGTCTGAATATCTATAATAAATCCATAGGAGCATATGATTGATATACCTATCTCGAAGAACAAAGCGGATAATCCGGAGCACCCAGGCCCCCCAGTGAGCCACACCACAAGAGGATCCTCCTCCGGCTTCCTCTCCGACTTGTTAAAGTAGTAGAATATGTGTGCATCTTCCTCTTCATCCACTTCAACATACCTATACATGCATAACATATGACTTTCATGCATCTCTGAAGTTTAATCATATAGATCATTAAACAGGTTTATAGTACATATTAGTTATTACATACCCAGTTTCCAAATGGAAAGGAAGAGGGCCGTCGAAGCCAGGCAGATGTGTTACGACGGAGAAAGATGAGGCGCCGGCATTCGAAGAAGCAAGAAGCCATGACGACGACGAGGAGGAGAAGACGAGCAATAAAACTACTAACAGAGACATGTGTACATGCACATATATAGAAAATGAGACGAGGGACAGTTGAGCTGCAGCTGCAGCTATAGCTCCGATGAATAAATTAAAGCATCAATAATCAGCAGCAAGAGAAATTAAAGAGATGGAATCTACAAATGAATGGTCAGAAATGAATGGATTGGATATTATTCATGGTGGACAATATTAGACATGAAGAATGCATCCACGTGAGGAGATATATACTGCATATACGCACACACACACACACACAGAAACACATAATTGTGCGTGCGCCAAATTTCATTCTCACTGAATCAAAATAAATATGTTGATAAGATTTTGACTGTGACAGACAAACAATGGGTAGCCGCCACACATATAGGTTGTCCTCATTTTTCCTTATATGCAAATTAATGCTACAAGCTTCATTTGTCAAAGCAAATGGCTATAGCTGGATCTACCTTACTTGTAGGGAACAAAGTGGTTGTTGAAGGCAGGGAACAAAGTGGTTGTTGAAGGCACGAAGACTAGTGCAGTAAGTAGACTAAGCAAATTGCTGAACCACTATAAATCATGTAACTCCATTTTATTTGTGTGGTTATTTCTTTTATTCGTCATCTCCCACATATTTGGTAGATCTATCCTAACACCACTGAACAAAGATCAGATGATTTTACATATAAATAGCCCATCCCTTGTAACAATTTTGTTGAGAAAATACTGAGAAGCTCACAACTTGAATAACTATCAAATAAAAGGGAACAAAAACAAAAACCCATAGATTATTTGATCAAATAATTAACTTCATTCCTAACAGAAAAAAAAAGAAGAGAAGTTAAGAAAAAGAAAATTATATAATGAAAAAATAACAACCTAATTTGTTAAATAATTCAATTCTTTATACCATATATATATATTTCATAATTCTAGTCCAATTGTAATTCATAATATTAACAGACAGAAAGAAAAACAAAGCTTAATCCTTTTTCTTTTCTGTTCCTTTTTGACAAAACAAAGCTTAATTTCCTCTATAGTTCGATCGCAAAGCATAATTATTTCCAGGTTAAACTTATGGTTCCAGATCAAATCCAGTGTTGCTCCTCATCCTCAGACTTGGAGGCGCCGATCCATCCACATGAAGCAGGGCGCTTCCGGCATGGTGGCACCTGCACGACCGAAGCCAGTTCATCTGGAACCACAATGCAAATACAAAAGCGCAGTTATAATCAGCATAGCTTTTGTAAAATGAAAATAGATATACAGAGTAGATAACTATTTAGGAAGAGATTATTATAATTCTTACTAGAGCGCACTGCCGGTATGGCCTCCACCAGTTGCCAACCTGCCTCCTCGACATTAACTATGGGTTCTGTAATCTCCAGTGCCATTGAATTAATAACCATTTCTCCTCCAGTCTGCTATAATAACAAATCTTAATTATTATATGTATATGATTATAACGTAACGACTTGTTCTGCGATACCCAGCAGCCCTGAATCATTACCCTCGGCTACATCCATCTGTTACAAAAACAAACCTTCATTATTACATTTCCCAAAAAGAAAAGGGAAAAAAGAGGCAGTAAGCAATTGATCCTTAGGGTAACAACTAAATGCAAGAAAAAGTGAAAAAGTTCTCATGTCCTTGCATACATATGCGGAAAAAAACTAACCTAAAATTCTAATAAATCTTGGTTAAAGAATGAATAAAAAGGGACGACCTAGAGAGCCATAGAGTATATTATAAAGGGAAAAGAAAAAAGAAACATCCCTTCACTACATTACATAGCATTAAGACTGTTGTATATGAAATTTAAGGGAATAAAGGTTTTTATATATCCTTCAGATGACTGTCCGCCGACAAAACTAATGAAATAGAAGCATGACTTTGGGGACCGTATGTCTGCACATGCCTGGAAAAAACCGGTATAGAAAGCGTGACCCATGTGTCATCCAAACCAAATGGAAAGGTACAAGCATGTTGAATGCCCTACAAGTTATTACACATCTCAACTCAATAATAGCCTCGTAAATTAAAGAAGTTAACCTATATTTAGAGGGGAGAGGTAATCACCTTGCAAGACCTTTGCTCTATATCTTGGGTGTTGCTTGCTTGATCAAGCCATGCAAGCAACGACGGACTTTGAGACTCTACAATATTTAATTTATAAATAAGGACACGCAAGATCCAAGGGGTTACATTGGGTATCCGCAGTGGACCATCCCCGCTATTTAGCCCCAATGGGTTCTTCTTTCGATCCACCGTGAAAGAAGAGTGTAGGCCTATATTACTTTAGTGGATGGAGGGGTGATGACGCTCGATATTGGCGACCTCCAAGATCAAGACACGTGGCAGATGACGTGTCCCAAGACTCAGAAGAAAGGGCCCACGGGGGCCGACCAGGTCCCCTGTGCCCGACCTGCAAGCGCAAACTGGTCCCCCTCGGGGCACCCTGCAAATTAGCCTCCTCGGCCCCTCATCTCGCCCGAGCTGCCACAGGACAGACTCCTCGGCCTCTTCGCTCTTCCCCGAGCCCTCAGCCGAGGCCGTCTTCCTCGTCCCTCCGACCAACTCCACCACTCACAGGCGTAACCGCCGCTCCGCGAATCTCGCCATGCGCGGATTCTCCGCCCGCAACATCCCGCGTTCCACGCCTCCACGATCCCTATTAATGGGCGATCCGCTCTCCGCGCGGGCGTGACGTCGGGAACGTGACTGCCAGCGAGATTCTCGCGCCTGCCGCTGCATGCCACCACCGCTATATAAACCCCCATCACAGAGGGGTCAAGTGAGCTATTCCTTATACTTTTACGCCGTTACTCTGCTCGAATCTCATCACTAACTTGAGCGTCGGAAAGTCCTCGGTGGTACCAAACCATCCCGGGACTTCTTTGCAGGTACTCGGCGGCAGCTTCCACACCTCACCTCTTTCCCCAAAAACCCATTGAGACCCACACGCAGCGAAGGATAATCGGTCAAGTTCACCTCGAAATCAACGGAAGACAACATCTGATGGAGGCCCGAGAAGGAGCTCCATCAGTTGGCGCCGTATGTAGGAAGCGTTAAATTCCACAAAATACAAAGTTGGCCTTCTTATCTCCTCTCTCATGGCAGACGACCATCCTGGGGATCCCAGTACCAGCCGCCGCCTTCCGCTCACCGAAGGTGGGGATGAACCTCCCCCCATGACCGTCATCAACGCCCTCGCAGGCTGGATAGATCGCCTGCAATCCCTCGTGGAGGTCCTCGTCCGCGTCCAAACGACCGCGCCCGGGCCACAGATCGCTGCTCCTCCGTCTCCAGAAGACTCTGTCCCTGTCTGGATGGCCAACCACCAGCAGGCTGCATCCCCTCGCCACTGGTCCCTTGAACCGGTGCTTCCTGAGGCCCGCTGGGCGCCCCAGGGTTCCACGCCAAGATCCGCCACCAGGGAGCCTCGCCCCGAGCCTCCTCACGACCCTTACCCCCTGAGGAAATGTCGGTCACCTCTCCTATCCACGAGCATGGCCGACCCCACCATGATCGGCGGGAACGCACAGAAGGGGTCCATCCCGGCAACTCGAGAGCTACCCCATCCCGGGACCTGAGGCACCTTATCGAGAGAAACCGGGGCCGCTCCCAGACGCAGTCCACCCGCAGCGGGGCCCGGGAATCCCGAGGCACCGATTCCTCAAGGTACCACGGTCGGCTCGACGCCTTCGAGAAGAAGATCGAGGGCATGCGCCGAGAAGCTAACTTCTCGAGCAATGGGGCTAAATACGCCTCCGACTCGCTCACGAAACCATTCACCGAGGGACTGCTCGCCGTGCGCGTCTCCTCGCGTAATAAGCCCCCGAAGGTCTCTCTGTTCGACGGGAAAACTGACCCGAAGGACCACTTGGACGCTTTCACCGCGGGAATGAGCTTCCAAGATCACTCCGACGCCGTCCAGTGCAGGGCCTTCCCGGCCACCCTCATCTGCGCGGGTCAGGACTGGTTCCTGGGGCTCGAGCCCCGCTCAATTTCGACCTTCGACGAGCTGGCCACCCAGTTCCTCGGCCATTTCATGGGGAACCGTCGACAGAAGCGCACGGTCGACTACCTCTTCACGGTTAAGAGCGGGGATAAGGAAACGTTCAAGGCCTATATTACCTGCTTCTACAACACCCTCCTCGAGGTGCCCGAGTGTAACACCCTAGTTCAGTTATACCATATTCTCTTTGATTATTTTCCTGTGGCTATTTCCTGTTTTAATTCGCTTTTGTGTTTTGGCTGACACGTATATTATTCGTATTTTCAAACAGTAATTTTAGACCCGACCCGGACGTCTTTTGGACTATTTTGTATTTAGCCTAAAACTCAAGTTTTATTAATATTATATTCTAATATCCTCAATCATATTTTAAACAAACTAATATTATGTTATACTTTTATCCATTTAAAATTTTACCAAACTAAATAATTTTACCAAACCAAATATATTTTTAAATCTTTTAAATCCTAAACTAAATTTCAGCACATATATTATATACGAATATATACTAAATATTTTTAACTAAAATATATTTTTACATCTCTCTCTCTTTCCTCACCTATATGTCTCTCTCCTCTCTCTCTATATTACCTATATAACATATTATATTTTTTATAAACCTATTATATTTACAACTCAGCCTCTCTCTCTCTCCTCTAACTCTTTCTCTCTCTAAAACACTCTAAAAATGGCGGATGCTCCTTGCTGCAGCGAGCCAAAGTTCTGGGTCTATCTCGTAGCGAGCGCAGCCCTCGTGATGTTCGCTGGCATCATGTCTGGCCTCACCCTCGGCCTCATGTCCCTCAGCCTCGTCGATCTTGAGGTCCTCATCAAAGCAGGCCAGCCCAAGGATCGCCTCAATGCTTCTAAGATTCTCCCTGTGGTGAAGAATCAGCACCTGCTGATCTGCACGCTGCTGATTGGCAACTCTTTGGCCATGGAGGCTTTGCCGATATTTCTTGATGCTTTGCTGCCGGCGTGGGGGGCGGTATTGATATCGGTGACGCTAATTCTTGCGTTTGGGGAGATTATTCCTCAAGCTGTGTGTACGAGATATGGGTTGAGCGTGGGGGCGAAAATGGCTGGGATTGTTCGTGTGCTTCTGTTGGTGTTCTTTCCAATTGCTTATCCCATTAGTAAGCTGTTGGACTGGCTGTTAGGAAAGGGACACTTTGCACTTATGAGAAGGGCTGAGTTGAAGACATTAGTAGATATGCATGGCAATGAGGCAGGGAAGGGTGGAGAACTGACTCATGACGAAACTACAATTATCACAGGAGCACTGGAATTGACCCAAAAGGCTGCCAAAGATGCTATGACGACCATATCTGAGACTTTTGCGCTCGATATAAACTCTAAGCTTGACATGCATACTATGGGTCTAATAATGAGCAAAGGGCATAGTCGCGTTCCTATTTATTCTGGAAGCTCCACAAACATTATCGGCCTTATTTTGGTTAAGAATTTGCTTACTTGCCGTCCTGAAGACGAGGTTCCCATTAGAAATGTTACAATAAGAAAAATTCCTAGGGTGTATGATGATCTTCCCCTTTACGACATATTGAACGAGTTTCAGAAAGGTCACAGTCACATGGCTGTGGTTGTAAAGCGCATGAAGGAAAATGAGGCAATGTTGGAAAGAGCAAAAAATGGTATATCAGAATATGGAGGCCATCATGCTGAGCATTTGGATATCATTACAAATGCAACTGCTGTGACTATTAATGTAAATGAACCTCGAAGTCCCGCGCTGAAAAGCAATTGGGGGAGACATGGAGATGCTCGCACACAAGCGAAGAAGTTGGAGCGAGGAAGACATAATAATATTCTAGATGTATCAGAATCTCTTCCTAGCTATTCATTGGATGAGGAAGTTGTAGGGATCATAACAATGGAAGACGTAATGGAGGAATTGCTACAGGAAAAGATATTGGATGAAACCGATGAGTACGTGGACGTCCACAACAAGATTAAGATCAATATGGTACCCCCCAAAAAGTCCGGCGTCAAGGTCTCCAAGAGCTTCGCTTCCATCTTATGTTCAACGACGAACTCCATTGGCGTCTCCGCTTTCTCCGCATAATTACACTTCTATGCTGAACTCACTTTGTTCTCCTTATTCTCGAACTCCTGGTTCGATACCAACCATTTCAACTCCTCCTGGAAGACCACTACCAAATTCACCACGTGATGAGACACATTTTGATCAAATTTCATTGGCTTCACCACAAGATGAGCGTATAACTCTGATCCCAAGTGAACCCTAGCTGAGTTCGTGCCTCGCATCTTCGTGCATCGTTCTTCCGTGATCTTTATCCTCCAGGCAAGTACTCTTGCTTACTTTTGGTCGATATACATCGGCTTTCCTTTGTGGTTATATGTATATATATATATATTTCCTGCACTGTTAGAACAAAAAGGGAAATGTGTTAGTATCTATTCTTCGTTATATCATACAAATATATATATATATATATATATATATATATAGGCAAACTTTTATGTAGCAAGTGAGAATAATTAGCAAGTGTGGTTTTAAAATGAGACTTATTTTAACTACAAATAAATTTCGAAAGTTGTTAACCTATCTCACATATATGTATTTCTAGTCAGATTGTGATTAATATACCCATATTAAAGTTAACGGTAAAGATAACAATTATGACTCATACCAGCTTGTACACCACATTTATACAGTTACTATTACCTGATAACTATTACCACTGACATGTCTTGACTATTCATTACTCTAGTCTTTTTGGGCGAGATCGCTGATAAGGATGCTGAACTACATTACGTGACATGACACAATCTATACTGTTTACAAGTTTTATTTCCATACAATTACCATACCACAAGTTCCTGTGTTTTCAGTATTCTTAATTAGTGATTTTAATCTTTACCATAGCAGCTATAAATACGTGGGTGTTGGGTTAGTTTGAGTGTGCGTTGTACAACAGGATCTCAGGAATCCCATGCCGGCAGCTCGTACCGGGCTATAGCGGTCACATGATTACAGCTCGTACCGGGCTATAGCGGTCACATGTTTACAGCTCGTACCGGGCTATAGCGGTCTCTTGTTCATTCCACAGTTGGGCCCGTGTTTCCTAACCCCTGGGGCACCACTCTTGGGTTAGGAATACTCCTGCAGAGGTTGACGCACACACTCAATCTTACGATAGGATAATTTACCTTTTAGTGGCCAGTTAGGTTATGACCTGATCCCTTACATACATGTTTCATAGTGTTAGTGCATTTAATTATTTATATACATGTTTTCTTGCGCACCGGGCTCCACTTTTATATATTCTTGTTATTATGCTACACACATTTTATACGTTGAATACCTGCTGGGGTGTTCTGACATCCCTGAGATTTGCCATCTCAGGTTTAGAGACAGGTTTTCAGGTCGAGCAAGATCAGAGCGGCTACCGGGACTTTGCTGAAGACCAGTAACCGTAGGTTTATTTTCACCCTTTTTATTTAGCTTTTAGCATGTGCACCCTTCTGGAACATTAGGATTTATGTATCTTTCCGATTTTGTTTTCTTTTCGAACCTATTGTATCGGATATTTTTGCATCAATTATCTAGTGGACCCATTTTTAGTATTCCTTATGGTTTCATTGCAGCATGATTATCAATATTATCCCTTTTAGTATTGGATTTTATTTTTGACAGGTTAATCTAGACAGCCTTATGTGACTATGGAAGGATCTTTCCTTACCGTAGGTAGCACGGCTGGCCTTCGTCGCTCTCCGTATTCCGTATTTTGGGAAGCGGTGCGTGACACCGAGCACCGGGACGAGACCATCATAACGGCACTCAGATCTGGTCTGAGGCACAAAGAATGGTTGCGCTCCTTCGCGCTGGCTCAACCTAAGACCATGGCCGAAGTCAAGACGTGGACCGAGCGTGAGGTCCAGCTAGAATCCGAAGTGCATGCTAACCTTTCCCGGGCCGACCGGCCCGACCAGAAGAAAAGGACTCGGGAGGATAGGCCGGAGCGTCAGCAGCCCTACCACCCGAAGTTCCAAGAGTATACCCCCCTCAACGTCTCCCTCGCGGTGTTGCTGGAGGAGGCCCAGAATGAGGGGTTCTTCAAGTTCCCCCTGGTTCCACGTCAGGACGCTAAGCGAACCCGGGGCCCCTACTGCGCTTTCCACCGGGTGCTAGGCCATGCCACGGAGGACTGCAAACAACTGAGAGACTACATCGAGGAGCTCTTCCGGTCCGGACACGTCGCCACCTACTTAAGGAACAAACGGCAGACCGACCGCGAGCAGGAGCAGCCTCGCCCAACCACCGACCTGACCATCGGCCAGGTCATGCTCGTTTCGGCGGACAGCCAGCCCGGAGCTAAGGGAGCCCCACGCCCTATGCCAAGCGCGGGGGCCGGCAGCCCTTCAGAAGGCTTGGCCCGGGCCAACAAAGTCATCCTTTAACCTGTACATGTTCTTTTTTTTTAAGCAATGTAAATTCTTCCTAGAACCTGCTGTTGACTGAATAAGGATCAATGGAGCATTGCAAAAAAAGAAAGGAAATCTTTGTTTATTCAAAAGGTATTATGGGCTCCTCAGCCGTACATGCCAAAAAAAATGCTAAGTTACAATAGCGGGGGTAAGGGTGCAGCGAGCACTGCTCGTGGTACTCGGCGAAGATCTCCGCCAACCGGGGCCGTGCAAGTTCCAGACTCTGCTCCCGATTCCCCCCGCGGGCGCTGACCCCGAGCCTCAGCTCGTAGCATTTGCGGATGAGCACCTCCGATCGCGCCAGCCGATTCGCAGAGATCAAGCCGAAGCGCTTCAAGGACCGCAGCTTGCCCACGGCCTCGTCGAAGAGCTGCTCCGACAGGGGGTTGTAAAGCCCCGGCGATGCCCTCCAGATAAAGTACATCAGTAGCTACGGCAGGGAGGAGTGCCTGGGGAGCAGCCGACCGAAGTGCTCCTCAATGCGATCAACAACCAACTGCACCGTGTCCTCGGTGCGATCGCGGTCATAAAGGTACACATCTGCAGAACTGATGATTTCGGGATAGTGAACGGGAAATCCTCCATTTTCGATGGCCTATCTACGAAGAGGGAAGAACGGTACTCCTTATATAGCCCGCTGTGCTGCCCAACGGCCGCCACGCGGCGTCCATCGATCATTACCTGGTGGAAACGAAGCGACGCGCCACGCGGCGTCCTTCAACGTTACTCGGTGGAAACGAAGCGACGCGCCCCTGTCGCTTCGCCTCCCCCCGCATTCAATGCACTAGATGCGCGAGCCGTTGCCCCGACCGTTCCCATTCCCCGCACCTACAGCCGAATGACCAGGCTGCGCCTCGTCAAAGGTTCAAACCAGCAGCCGCCCAGCTCAAACATCCCCGGCCGGCAGCTTACCTGGCATAACGCCGGGGATCAGAAAGCCCTCCCAGAGGCAGCCTTGCCCGAGGTTCCCTCGCTCGGCTATCCCCCGCGGGCAGCTTCCCTGCCACGACGCCGGGGATCAAAAAGCCCTCCCAAAGGCAGTCGAGGCCAGAGATTCCCTCGCTCGGCTATCCCCTGCGGGCAGCTTCCCTGCCACAATGCCAGGGATCCAAAAGCCCTCGCAGAGGCAGTCGAAGCCAGAGGTTCCCTCACTCGGCTATCTTTCAGGACAAAAGCCCTCGCCAAGAGGCACCGGACAGTAACCCTGCCCGGCCAAAGGTCCTTGGTGGGCTTCCTACAGCCTTATAGCTTTCTTCGCGCCAAAGGCCGAAGTCCTCCCAGAGGCAGTCAGGTCCTTGCCCGGCTATCCCCGGCTGGTAGCTTCCTACCATAACCGACAGGGATCAAAGTCCTCGCCAAGAGGCACCGGGCAGTAACCCTGCTTGGTCCCCGTCCTGTAGGATCTGAAAGCCCTCCCAGAGGCAGCCGGGACCGAGGTTCCCTCGCTCGGCTATCCCCGGCGAGCAGCTTCCCTGCCACACGCCGGGGATCAAAAATCACCCCCGAGGCTATCGGGCCCTTGCCTGGCCATCGACGGCCGGTAGCTTTCTACCACCGTCCTTAAGGATCAAAAGCCCTCATACAGGGGGACCCGAGCAGCTACCCTGCTCGGTCAAACTCCGGCTCTTACCATCTACGCCAGATCTCAAAAGCCCTCACAAAGACATCGGAGCGGCTACCCCGCTCAACCCCCCAAGGATAGAAGTCTCCTACCAACAACTCTAAAGAACCAAGCCCTGAAAAGAAGGCGACCGAGCAGCTACCCTGCTCGGCCACCACTGGCGGGTAACCCCCTAACGCCGCAACAGATGCGCGAAGCCTTAGCGGGAAATGGCGGCGCGGCACCCCGCCAGATAACAGACGATACTCTAAATCAGAAACAAATGGCAGGTCTGCCCAAGCCTAAACGATCTCCCGCTCGACCTCGGGGCCTAAGGAGATACCTTCTCGGAGACGCTCGTCGGCAAACAACTGCAGTCAGCTCGACGGACGATCGTTGGACAGAGAGCCAACCTGACATGAAAGCACAACGGCGCAAGTAAAAATATCCCAAAGCGAGTATTCTTCAGAAACAGATGGCAGAAAGCAAAACTTTATCACAGCTTGAGAAGAAAAACTTTATTACTACTGCCAAACACAATTTTTTTTACAAAAGGTATCTTTCTGGCTCCTCGGCCTTACAAAATTCAAAAGGAAAACAAAGTGAAGATAGGAGAGTGGGGGCTCTACACCTCGGGCCCGGGCACGACCTCGAGGTCCTCAACCTCCACCACTGGGGGCGCTGGGTCCTCGGCCCCCTCCCCGCCAGGAGCCTCTCCCCCTTGCCTGTCGACACCCACGAGAGGGAACTCGGCCCGGAGATCCGCGCCGTCGAACCCCGGCATCCGAGACTTGACGGCATCAAGGGCGTCGTGCCAAATGCGAGTCGTGGCCATGGCCAGATCGTCATAAAAGGCCCTCGACCCCTTATAGCTCGCCACGGCCCTCGATTCCGCCGACTTATAGGCCTCGGCCGCCGCCCCCAGCTCCTTCCGGAGGGTCTTTACCGTCTTCTTGAGGTTGCCGGCGAGCACCTGGGAGTCCTCGAACTTGCCCTCGGCGATTGCGGCTGCCTCACGATGCCGGGCGACCACCCTTTTCCCGGCATTCACCTCGGCCTCCAGGGCGGCGATCTTCGCCGACATCGCCTCCTGCTCCCGTCTGGAGCTCTCTTGCAACGCGGCGAGCTGGCCCGCGGCCTCCACTGCCGGTGCTACCTCCTCGGTCTCCATGTGAAAGGCGAGGGCCACGTGCTAGAGAGTCTGGGAAGGCATAAGTAGGAGAAGGATCGGAAAATATGAAGGAAAACACTAAATCTCACCGCGCACTCGGGGCTTACCTGCCTGGGCGATCGATGCCGGCTGAGCCTTGAGGATTCCTCCGGGAACCCGACCCCCGGCCGAGGTCTCTAACTCGTGGAGGAGGCTATCCACGACCGACAGCCCGGACGGCACCGTGAACCGGAGCCCCCCTTCCTCCACCACGGTCGGCGAAGACCGGCCCCGGGAGGGTCTCCGGGAACTCCTCTTGAGCATCTTCGTGGGGGAGCCGATCTCCTCTTCCGAGGCCGTGTCCTCCACAATCAGGGCCCGCTTCTGGCCCAACACTCTGCTGGGGCCCGGGGCGGGATCCACCGCCGAGCGTCCTCGGGGCACCGCCACCGGGGCGGTGGGAGTGGGGGCAGCCTGCACCCGGGAAGAGCTGGCGCCCCCAGCCCTAGCAGGCTGCCTCGGTTGGCGCATAGCATCTCGGAGAACGCCGAAATCCATGGATCCTGCACAAAACAAACACCCCACTTATCAGCAACGCGAGTAAAACATAAACCCAGAAAACAAGCATAACTTACCAACGAGCTCGACGGGGCTAAGCCCGGCCCAGCTCAAAATCCTCTCGGATAGGAGCACGTCGTATCGAGGGATGGGTTCCCACGACGCCACTCTCACCGCGGCGGGTCGTCGGACAGGTTCCCCGGCAGACTCTTCTCCCTCGACCACTTGGTAGGCACCGACCAGTCCTCGCCTCGGAAGGGGAGACGAAGAAAAACTTCTTCCAGTCGTGGATGGAGGAGGGAAAGGCCACGACCCCCGTCCCGGTGGCGACCCCGGGCCGCTTCCTAAAAGTAAAATAACCCACCTCGGGTCGCCAGCTCGACCGCCGGGATGACTCTTAAAAGCAAGAGAGGAATCGAGAAGGGAAAGGATGAAAGGAATCGCCTGCAGCTTCAGGCGGATCAAGAACCCAAAGAGGATCCTCCACGCGTTCGGCACCAACTGGCTAGGAGCCAAGCCAAAGAAATTCAGAGCGGCGACGACCTCAGGAGAGAAGGGCAAGCGCATTCCGCCCCAAAAAGCTTCCAAATACAGGGCAATCTCCCTGCCCCGTACCTGGTCTGCCCTCTCTCCTTCCTCGGCCAGACGAAGCGTGTAGCGCGGGAGAATATGGAAGCCAGCTCGAGCATTGGCGAGCTCGTCCCCATGCATCACCCAGCACGGGGTGCTGGGGGCTACATCTGCCGCCTCCTCTCTGAAGGCGGCCCCCGCCTCATGACCTCGGGGAGAGGGCCCAGCCCCTGCTCCCCGAGGAGACTCGGACACATCTAAAGGGGCCCTATCATCTACTCCTACGACGTGTACTGATTCTACAGGGGAAGGCATCTAATCTGGGAAGGAAACTCTTCAAAGGTTGGGAACAAGAGAAGGGAGACGAGCGCCGAGCAGCTGGGGCTTGAGAATGAGGAATATGAGAGAGTAAGGGCCCTAGGGCGGGCCCCACCCGTATTTATTACCGCATACGGCCTCATCCGATGGCGCCCATCGTCTCCCGCCGAAACGGCTCCTCACGCCCAGCGGCTCCGATCGCTCCACGTGGCAGCCCAGCGATTGGCCGCGTCCCGTCAGACGCCGTAGACCTGCGCACGTCACATCAGCCAGTTGGCGCTCGACACGTGGACCGTCGCTTCGACTGCAAAGTGCACGAAGCGGCGCACCCTCCTTAAATGCAAAGATCTCGCCTCGATTCGCTAGCGAAAAAGACAACCGACGGCTCGAGAACTCATCCCGGCATAACCCTGAGAAGGAGCTCACCTCGGGGGCCCGGCAGTCCACTCCTGACCTGACCCGCTAGCTGGACGGGGCAAGAGTGGGGGGCTAATGATGACGCTCGATATTGGCGACCTCCAAGATCAGGACACGTGGCAGATGACGTGTCCCAAGACTCAGAAGAAAAGGCCCACGGGGGCCGACCAGGTCCCCTGTGCCCGACCTGCAAGCGCAAACTGGCCCCCCTCGGCCCCCCTGCAAACTGGCCCCTCCTCGGCCCCTCATCTCGCCCGAGCTGCCACAGGACAAAGACTCCTCGGCCTCTTCGCTCTTCCCCAAGCCCTCAGCTGAGGCCGTCTTCCTCGTCCCTCCGACCAACTCCACCACTCACAGGCGTAACCGCCGCTCCGCGAATCTCGCCATGCGCGGATTCTCCGCCCGCAACATCCCGCGTTCCACGCCTCCATGATCCCCATTAATGGGCGATCCGCTCTCCGCGCGGGCGTGGCGTCGGGAACGTGACTGCCAGCGAGATTCTCGCGCCTGCCGCTGCGTGCCGCCACCACTATATAAACCCCCATCATAGAGGGGTCAAGTGAGCTATTCCTTACACTTTTACGCCGTTACTCTGCTCGAATCTCATCACTAACTTGAGCGTCGGAGGGTCTTCGGTGGTACCAAACCACCCCGGGACTTCTTTGCAGGTACTCGGCGGCAGCTTCCACACCTCACCTCTTCCCCCAAAAACTCATTGAGACCCACACGCAGCGAAGGATAATCGGTCAAGTTCACCTCGAGATCAACGGAAGACAACATCTGACGGAGGCCCGAGAAGGAGCTCCATCAAGGGGGAAAAAAGAGTACAACAGAGCCGGCAACAACAATGATCTTTTATAGAGGCATCAGAGATCTAACCATAAATTCTGCTATAAAATGTTGCCAAGGTGGTTTATTTTAATGAATTTATGTTTTCCTACCGTATAAGGAGGGTGGTTTTTGTTTAATGAATTGATGCTTACATAGCGTGTAAGGCGTTCTTGGTTCAATGTATAATTTGTAGCCATAATCTGTTGCCACATGAAGAGGGTTTCGGTTCAATTATCTCATCTATTTGTAAATTGTTGCCGTATGAGGAGCATTTAGTTTGATTAATGATATCCTCTTGGAATATCACGAAACAAAGAACCATGTGCTTCGTTTGATATCATCTGACAAAACTAACGAAATAGAAGCATGACTCTGCACAAATTATTACATATCTGAATACAATAATAGCCTTGGAAAGAAGATAATCTATATTTTTCAGTTGTTTGTTCCTGCCAAAAGCTTGTGGAGCCGCATCCTTTTAGTGAAGCTAGTTTTAGACTGCGGTTTTCTACCTTTCAAGGTTAGTAAAATGGTCTTAGTTTTAAACTAGATCGTTCAGAAATTCGGGACCTTCAACCACACAATTTTACTTATTTGTAAATTGATTTGATACAACAAACTCCCTTATAGTTTCAGTCAATAGCAGATAACTATCATGTACTTTAAAAAAAGCAGATAACCAACCTATCTAACGGTGTCCCGTTAGTATTACCGGTCTACATCATTGCCACATCAGCATTAGCTGCCACATCATCACCAAAAATCAAACACTTCCAAAATACCCTCATCTTCATCACTCCCACTCCACCACCACCATCATCAGTCCCTTCCTCGATCTCCCGCGCCGCCGCCGCCGCCTCCACCACAACCACCATCATCAATCCCTCCACCATCCCTTCCTCAATCTCCCCCCAAAATTGCCGCCACCATCATCTCCACCACCAACAACATAATCAACCCCTCCAGCACCCCTTTCTCGACCTCTCCCAAAATCGTCGCTACCACCTACATCACCCCTTTCTTGACCTCCCCCAAAATCGCCGCTACCACCACCTCCACCACCACCACCATCATCAATCCCACCACTATCTCCACCACCATCATCAGCCCCTCCACCACCTCCATTCTCGACTCTACCTCCCCCAAAATTGCCACTGCCACCATCTCCATCATCATTATCATCCCCTCCACCACACGCTTCCTTGACCTCTCCTAAAATTGCCACCACCCCCTTTCACCATCACCACCATCTATCATCATCACTATTAATAATATAATTAGTTATTATATATTGGTTATGAGTATATTTAGTTAGTAAATATTAGTTATGAAGATATTTTGTTATTAGATTGAGAAGTGATCTATACCTCTCTCTCTATATATATATATATATAGATTTGTATGGCTATTGTGTCTTCTTGGGAGGAAATTTAGTTACATGGAGTAAGAAGCAAAATGTAGTGGCCCGTTTTTCTGCAGAGACTGAGTATAGATCTATGCCGCATGCAGTTGTTGAGTTAGTATGGCTTACCTTTCTTCTGAGAGATCTTGGGGTTTCTTCTTCTCTTCCGACTACACACTTCTGTGATAATAAGGCTGCAATCCATATTGCTAAGAATCCAGTTTTTTATGAGCGGACCAAGCATATTGAAATAGATTGCCACTTCATTCATGACAAGGTGATGGATAAGCTGGTTGCACTCCAACATATTTTCTCTTCAACTCAACTACTCTTCCTCGACCGGTTTTTGCTCGTCTTCTGTCCAAACTTGGCATGATTGGCATCTATACTCCGGCTTGTGGGGGAGTGTTAAGAATATGATTAGTTATTATATATTAGATATGAGTATATTTAGTTAGTAGATATTAGTTATGAAGATATTTTGTTATTAGATTGAAAGGTGATTTATAGCTCTCTATATATAGATTTATATGTACTCGTGTATAATTATACCAATAAATTATTTCTTCTCAATTCTTATCAATCACCATCACCATCACCCTCAAACACCCCCTTCATCGTCATCATTATCATCATCATCCTCTTTAGTTTTAAATTTTTTTTATTGTTTTCTCAAGAAAAATTAATGAGGGTAGAATTGTCTTTTTACTCATGGATTAACAGTGTTGACCTGGATCCGTGAGAATGGGCAGTTATCTGCCACGAGCGGAAATCACAAGAGAGTTCGTTGTATTTAAGCCTTTGTAAATTGCTCTCCTGCACAATGTTGAAAGCACAATGGTAGCCTTCCCCAAATATGTCCATTGTGCAATCAGGAGGTCTCGTGGGGAAAACATGTGACAGAGATTTTTGCATAAAAATGAAAAGAAGACTCAGAACCTTCAAATTGAGTTCCACATTAAATTACAGAAGGAAATACATGAACTGAAACAGCAAGAAAAATAACTTATTTGAGATGGTCAAGAATACATGCATTCCTTATAAAACCCTTTATTCCATACAATTACATAACTCCGTAACCAAAGAAGGTAGAGCATCTTGACAGATATCAGATAATAAATAAGGGATATGTATCAATATCGAACGTTCCTATCGGAAGTTCACATCGGGAGTATTTAACGAAAACATTGAATTTATATAGGCAGAATACGCATTAATGCATAATACAACAACAAGCCTCTATCCTATAATCTTATTAATATATACCATATAAATTTTCATGCATCATTTTTTTGGTATCATAATACTAAGATATCTTAATACATAGTTCTAAATTAAATTTTACATCCATGGTTGGTTATCTAATAATATTATACCCTATATTGCAAACTCTTGTAGAAGAGCCTACATTTAAAATACAATTTTGTCTCGTAGTGGGATACATAATTCCATGAGGCATCCTGATAAAGTAAACATTACGGAAAAAATAAATACCACAAATCTCATTAAAAGATAAGTACATTAGGCTATTCACTTATGCATACAAGCATTCCAAAAGTAACATATTTATTAGAATAATTTTAAGTTAAATTCTTCTTGAAATAGTAACTATTCATTTTCTATGATGTGCATGGTATTCTACATTATTAATAAAAAAATAATTCTAAATTAACAACAATCTATTCCCTATAAATTTAATTTTATTATTGCATTGGAACACGATTTTTCGATACTTATAGAAACATCTCTCTGCAATCGTTCATACATTCACTAATAAAGTTAGTTTTTATAGGAAATTCTCTTAGTAGACTTTTGCATTACACATCAAAAATATCAATTTAATTTGAAGATGCTTCCACCCAATATATATTCAAGTTAACATACAACATTAACATTATTTATATAGTATTATCACATTTTACAGGGCTAATTGCCAATAACACCCTTGCTATACCTTAATTTAAAACTTGCAAGTCATTAACTGTTAATTATTACCAATATCTTAGGCTTAGTCTTGATATTAAATGGAAGACCTTGTAACCCTAAATCGACTAACCTAAAAGTGTTGTGCGCTAAAATGCATATAGAGAGGTTATAAGCATTGGATGGGATATAGGTGTGGGAAATTTGATAAAAAGGTCCAATTTTATTTTAGGTGCAGCGCACGTATAGGGGTGTCAAATGGATCAGGTCAGCTCATAATTTGATCGGGTCATGTTTGACCCAGCCAAAGTCGGGTTTACGGTCGACCCGGCCAGTTTAATAATCGGAATAATTTTTTAAGCGCTATAACCGACACGTTTAATTTTCAGGTCGGGTCGAGCGGACCGACCAGACAGGTTTAATATTCAGGTCGGGTCATAATCGGGTCACCCGACCCGACCAAAGTTGATTTATTACTTTTTTTTGGTTTTATGTATGCGCAATACAAATTAACTATTACAAATTTGACATTTATGAATAAATTTGTGGATCTTCAAAAATATAACCCAAAAATGCCAGAATAAGAACAAGAAAGAAAACAAACTATTTGAAGATAATGTATTCGGGTCAAACGGGTCGAAGCAGATCATGATGCATGACCTCATTAAAAAATTAGCATGTTCGGGTCATATTCGGTCACTATTTTTGGTCGAGATCGAGTATTATTGACAGCCCTAAGCGTACGTGCCAAAAATTCCAGTGATAATTTACCATTAACCGATCTAACAACAATATACATAAACAATATTATTTAGGAATTTTTGACTTTCTCTTCATCACTTGCATTATATATGGATGCCAACATCCAAGTGAATTATGCATATAAAAAATAAATTGTAAATCATAAATTACCGATATTCTATCATATCGAACCAGCAAATATAATTTATTGATTATGTTACGTAAGACATGTGAACTTCCCTACATCATTTTCATGATGATAAATGGCAAGTAGCTAAAATCTAAATATATCCATCCATAATTAAAAAATGGGAAATTGTCAAAAAAACCTAAGCATTTTTTTCCACTGTCAAAAACCCCATGGCCTCGAAACGGTAGTCAAAAACCCCTGAGAAATTTTTCATGCAGTATCTAAATAGTAGCATGCTATATCTAATCAATTCATACAAACTATTTAGATATCGCAGGAAACAATTTATATATTGCTGGCTACTAGATATTGCTTAGACGCTGCTTAGATATCGCAGGAAACTAGATATAGCATGTAGCTACTAGATATCATAGGTACGAGATTTCTTAACAACTAAAACCTTTTTATGGGGGTTTTGACTAACTGTTCGAGGCCGGGGGGTTCTGACAACATAAAAAGGTGTTTTTTTTTTACAATTTACCCTTAAAATATTAACTTTCACAACAACATATGCGGGCATCACACTACACATTCACAAAAAAGTCCTTGAGTAAGGATGTAAATGAAAGGGAATAATCCAATATGTTTCAATGTCTTTATTGATTTTTATCAAGTATGTGTAATAATATTTTGATTGCTAGCTAGGTAGCGACCTATATGTTTGTTTCATATCTGATTAAGTTCTGAAAGTTAAACTTAATAGCTAAATGTTTTGAAAAATATTGGTTAACCTAATTTTTTTGCATATTGGTTTCTTGGTGTCTACCTACATTCTACTAAGAGATTCTTATATAGAAATGTAATAGCTGTCATTCATCTAGTAGAAATTAGTTTTAGACTAAAGTTGATACGTAAAGTTTACATAGTTTTTTCTTACAACTATAAGAAACTTTATGATTCTTAAGTAAACGTATTAGCTAATGATTTAATGTTGGCTTCACATGTAAAAATAGTTTTGCAAGATTTTAACTGGAAACGTTTTGTTAATATCCTAATCCATATTCATCTTTTACTAAATACATATTAATATTTTAAAAATTTTATTGCTATTTATATGCACGATCGGATTCATCAATTACCTTATACAAATATGTAAAGTAGAATCTATATCCGTTTTGTATCCATGAATATGTTAATAATTGGAACTGATTAAATCTATTATCCATTAAACTCTAATTTCTAGTTATGGATGGACCTTCTCTTTAAAAAAAATGAATGTGCATATCATGAATGTATTATATGTGCCTTTTTCGTATAGATATTTTAATTAGGGCAACCAAATATTCGGTCTTTAAAAAAAATACCCCTAAATCTTCATATTTCTAAAACTACATTCCAATCTTCAAAACAAATATACCTCGTTAATTAACTTCTATCCAGGTTATCATCCTTATTTATTTAATTACATGATAATTACAGCAGTTAAAAGGGGGAAATGATCAAGATATATATCCCCTCTAGTAGCCAGCAAAGAGGGTTAATAAGGTTTACTGGCCCTTCTTATCTCCAAGGGTTAATAGGGGGAAATGATCAAGATATCCCCTCTATATAATTTCATAAATAGTATATAAAACATTGAGGAAAAAGCTTTTCTCTTCTCTACATCTCCTTTTCTTTCCGATGACTTTTCCTCTTTTTTCTTAGGGTAAGATGAATGGACGGCCATAGTATGAAGATTAAGACAATAAATGAAAATCGATCTCTCAAACCCTCTACACAGCCTTCTATTTATAAGCTTAGGGTAAGATGAATGGATGGCCAGAACGGAATCTAGGGTCCGGCTTCGAGCGAACCAAGCGAACCTGGACTACTTGGGTGCGGGCTTGACTTGGACACGAGCCCCAGTGGCTCGGGTCCCCAACTCGAGACCCGGTCCATATAATTGGGTGGGTTTGGGTCAGACTGACCTGATGCCAATAGTTTCCACATATATATATATATATATATATATATATATATATATATATATATATATATAAGCGTCTCATTGAGGTGAGACATTCAACCCTAGTACCAATTCACCTAAGCTCCAATTATTTTTGTCGATAGCATGATGAACCTAACTTGGATTACTTTCATTAGAAGGGACAATTTCTGAAAAGATGAATCGTAAAGTAATAGATGAGAGCTTTTAGCAGGCTTGCAATAGTCGTTGACCCTTATCAGAGAGGATCATGGCTAATGAAGTTGTTGCAGACTATAACTATAACGTAAATGAATGCGTGCTTTCATCTTCTAAATCAAACATTGGCACCATACTGGTAAATTCTAGGTGCCAAGGGTGCAAAATGAATTGTTTGTGATGGATTTGAATTCAAACAAGGAGTGGTGTGACAATACTGAGTCAAAATGCAGTGAAATTAAGGACATGCGAAGGAGAGAGTAAAGAGGAGAAAAATTAATCCAACGGCCAATCAACTAATTTTTTGAGGAAGAAGAAAGATCAAGAAAAGAAAATTCCCTCTGTCCTCGAGAGTTTTATCTCAATATTCATATATCAGAGATGGCCAATGTCAAAAATTTACATATCTTTGGGAGAAATTAATTGTCCTCATATGTTCATGAGCACATCCACCAATACAGAAAAGAAATCCTTGTTGCATTTGAAATCACAATCATATATAAGCACATTTCTTTAAATTTTAATATAACATCCCTCGATATATTCTATATTAACATGTACTAGAAGCATTTTGAAACCTATATGGCTAGATTTAGATTAGTATACCAAGCCCAAGAAAGAGAGATGTCAATAAAATCTAGATGGCTAGATTTGAACAGCAAAGCATTAGATATACTACTGTTTTTTAAAAGACGAAGGGGAAAAAGGGAAATAAATAAATGGAAGAAAATAAGTGACCTCCAACATATTCTTCCTTTCTTCCTCTTGCTGTTCGAGGATAGTATCAATGACCAGCTTGTAACTGGCTTCCTCAAGAAAAGCCCATCCATCATCACCTCCATAAACCTTAAAACATCAAAAGCAAAGCCATGAGAAGTTCAAAATAACAAAAACACGTGCATCAATTGATGTTAACATAATTTTATTTAAAATCTTGTAGATTTTGGTGAGAAATCTTAATTAGGCATGGCACATCAAATACCTTCAGAAGATTCTTAATGGTCTTCTTTACTAGCTCCATTGAAAACCCAAATGGTAGCAATGCATCAAATGCAGCATCAATTCTGTGCGATCTAGCCTGTGGAAATATTACAAAACAAAACTAAGAATTACATTTTCAAAAATGCAGCGTAAATATGAAGCAAAGGGAAAGAGATGAAGCAAAATTACCCTCTTTGATCGTCGTCGTGGAGCCATTGACGTGAAATTCACAGCAGCGGCAACCAAGGTATCATAGATCAAATTAAACAGCCCGTACGTCTCTCTCTCTCTCTCTCTCTCTCTCTCTCTCTCTCTCTCTATATATATATATATATATATATATATATATATATATATATATATATATATATATAATGTGGAAAATGGGGATTATTCATGCACTGGCATCTTCAAAATTTCAATTATAATTATATTATGTGGAAAATGGGGATCATTCATGCACTGGCATCTTCAAAATCTCAATTATAATCCCAATTTTTTTAAAGCTAAAACCCACCTTTTTGACATTCGACGCACCTATATTGCTTTATTATTTGAACAGCGGAAAAGTTTCCATTTTTTATTTCTTGCAGGGTTCAGATCAGGACAAATTGTTCATCAACCCTCTCCTTCACATGCGGGCCCAGCTTGGGATACAAGAAAGAAATAAAATTGGTAATAAATATTATTTGAGATATAGGTGCACAATAGGTTAAATGAATCATATTCATCAAGAATTGGAATTCTCAGGCTCAGCACCTTGATATTACTAGCTAGACTTCTATTTATAGTCCGTGAGGGAGATGGAACCTGACTATGGATCCATTTTCACCGATTTCTATTTAGAAAAAAGGCGCCATCTATATTGTTGCCATTTGAGGTTAAAGATGTTACCACTTATATATGCTTCATAAAATATAATAATGAAACAACAGTACGATTCTACATCATTATCACATACAGACACACATGCAAAGCACAAGCCTGCCACTCCAATGTAGTGGAGTCTCTCGCAGTTCGGCATCCAAAAATATACATAAATCCATAAGGGTACCCACAAAATACATGTTTATTGTTCTCATCTTTAAACTTTATATCTGTAAAGACTAATACCTTGATTATTAAGAACTCAGCTGCTTATAGGCCAACATGAAGATGCTTATCAAATAAAGCACTACATAAAAGTTGTTTTTCATTAAAAAAGCTTATTCATTCAGTTTTTATCCACCTATCTCCAAACAAAATTATTTTTCTATTAAACAGAAACAATAGCTTGTATGTTAGCAAAAGTCATGTATACTTTTCTTGAATTTTCTTAACCTCAAAAACCTTTATAATTTATTTTAAATGAAATGTTGACAACTTGGCATCTCCTTTTTACATTCTATTAGCAATAATATTAATTATGATGCAAAACTTCTTATATATAGTATGTTACGTCCTTTTTATATTCGGCCTAGAGTGGAATAGACTGATTGGCCTATAAGGATCAATAGCAGACCAATAACAGACTGTTGGATGGAATAACAAAGGTATTTGACGGGAAAAAACACAAAGTGATACTATCGGTTATCTAACAGCCAAAGATGGTTGCAGCAGTTACAAAGGCATGCTTGTGATGTTTGGTCCATAACAATTGATTAACGTTCGAGATAGAGGACAATGTGGCCAAAAAAGAAAGTGATGAGGAAAAAAAAACGGAAGTAGCAACTGCTCAAGAGGCATACAAATAAAGACTCTTGGACAAACGAGAGTGATATCCAAAATTTACCTTCTGTTTATGTCTTAACTTCTGAGGCATGTCTCCTTTTCACCTGCATTATTGCCTCTCTATCGTAATTGGCTGTTAACCCCTTGTCAAGCGGTTCCCCGCACCGTCTTCTTGTGCTTAACTAGGGTTAGTTAAGACAAGTGTCGATCAGTATGATTGCGTTCTGCGAACCACTACACCACTATGTTCAACCTACATGGTTATCATATTGTTCAATTTTTAGATTGATAAGTGTGAAATCCGACACCTAGGGGTCTAGATATAGAATAGTTCGAAATGTACCTATATCCAGTCCTTTTTTTTTTGAGATAAACGGCGTTTCCACCGGATGTTTCATTAATAAGATAATAACGAAACAAGTCAACGAATAAACCCAAAAGAGATTTATATAGTGTGTTGTATTTTTGGAAGCTGAGTTCTTTTCAGCAACCTGACGGCGGTCATTAGAAAGGTGATGAGGTAAGGTTTTGGAAAGAAGTTTGGATTGGGGAAACAAAGTTAAGAAATGATTACTCATCCACTATTTTCTATTACGAGAGATACCAATGCATCAGTTAGAGATTGTTGGAGAGTGAACACTTGGAGGGTGAGATTTTTCGACAGAGTTTGATAAGGATGAATATGTACGATTTGTAGCGATGTTAGAAAACTCAGGGGTAGTGATTACAAGAGTCAACGAGTGGAAAGGAGATACAAACAGAAATTTCTTGGTTAAATCGGCATACTCGCTTCTTAAAGATTGTTTCCAGTCAGGATATGCAAGAGCCTCAGATACATTCGTGGGAATGGTATATTTATCCATAGATGAAATGAAAGCACTGTGTGGAGAAGACAAATGAGCATAGAAGACAGATCGATAAAGTGGATTGACAGTGGAATAAGGTGCTTTGCGGATCGCGATGGGAACGTCAAGGTCAGAAGGTGCATTTGGTGTAGGTTCAGAAATCGGATCAAGAGTAGGCTCAAAGGTTGGTATAATAGGAGCTAGGGTCATAGGAATATCTTGGTCCGGTGGAAGCGTCTCAGGTTCTGGAGCAATAGTAATGTTCAAAGATGGGTTGCAAGCTTGAGCAGGAACAGTTTTATCATATGGAATGTCGGGGTATTCAAGAAATACCATGTCACTGGTGTCATTTGGGGATAGACTCATAGGAAAGAAAGACTCGACTCAAGAAAGGTGATATCAGCTGAGATAAAATTGTTAGTTGTATGTATGCCCTAGAGGCCAGTATTATACAGATGATGTATATTATATTGGATGCTTGGACATATATAGAGATGACTTTCTTGCTCGATATGATAGTATGCTATCTGGTTGCTCTTTATCTTAACATGTACACTTGTCTCTTTAAACTGTCTTATGGTTACATGTTGGTAAAGCCCTTAGGATGTGTACTTGACTACCTGGACTATGATGCAGATCATACTAGTGGGGACATGGTAGTCCATAAGTACATCCTTCAAGGTCCCTAGTCGTTGGTGTATCGAGACGGGGCATCGATATACCAGAGTAGACTAGCGTATACGCTTCTCGACCCATGAGATGGGCGATGGATGATCCCATATCCATTGGTGTTTGACATCAGAGATGGTATACGAGTGCTCAGTGGAGACTGGGTACACTGGACGGACTCGCCGAGAACTCCCAGATGGTATTATACCTCACGTCAGATGGCAGTTCTCAGGTGACACTTGTACAGGTTAGTCTGTAGACCCGAGATCGTCATAGAGTCTTGTGTGATTCCCACTGTGCTTTGATCTCCACCTTACCACGTCCATGAGGACGTGCAAAACGGTGGTCTTTGGGTACAGTCCCGAGTCACATGGAGGCAATGAGCGATAGGAGGGGTTTCGTCTCTCCCGGTATTGGGAGTTGATGTTGCGCTGTGCTCGATTGGCCGTAACAGGGAAGTCCCTGGCCAGGGCTGATCAGAGATTTGCTGGTAAGTGTTACCAGTAGTTTCTCGACCCGTTATGAGACTCACATCGGCACGACTTATCGGTTATTGGGGTCTGACGTTTACCACCCCTAGACTTGATATGCGACGTATCAGACGAACAGACCGGACTATACGGTAAGTGTTACTGGTTGGATTCACAGGAGTGTGAGCGGGCTAGCTCGTCGATCTTCTGATCGCTTAATACCCGGGTGGCCGTTACGTTTAGCAGACCGCTTGCGGCTTGTGGGTGTTTGATATGATCATCATCTGCTACCGGCGTATTGACGAGTCTTTAGAGTCCTACACAGAGGTTTCCTGGCTCAAACGAAACGAAATAGGAGCGCATATGAGATATGTGCGGGAGAGAGAATAATGCGTGTATGTGATACCGTATTTCATTCTCGCGATAAATGTTTCGATTGGTTATATTCGATATGACCTAGTTATCGAATCATTGATTCGATAAATCGATACATTGGATACTAGTCGGTTATATGCGATATGACCGGATCGTTAAATCAAGTGTTGATTTAATGATTTTATGTATAATTATATATTTGATATATTACTTTGCATTAACTAGTATTGGTTCATTTTAAAAGGATTTTCTCACTTGATGCACATTGTATATGTGATATATTTTTGTGCACTTGTTTGTATCATGTTTGATGATACTTCCTCACTTGGGTTTGTGTAAAGATTAAACCATGGTTACATGTATAATGGTTAGGGTTTTGATTATTTACTTAGTTATTTATTTATTTATTCATTTTGGATATTATTAAGAATGGTGGCTTATTTTGTTTCTATGTTGAAGTTTCTTGAAGCTTTGACAAAGTCCACCATCCTTATCTCATCCTTAACCATAACCATTCCTACTAACCTTAGTTTAATCTCTACACTTGACCATGGTCAAGATATGATAAGTATTCATATTAGTTTCTTTTTCAAATAAGAAACTTATCATATTTTTCTTCTTCATCATCATCTTCAAGAAGAAAAGCTTAAGGTCCATCAATGACAACTTGAGCTAAAGTGAGAGAAATCCAATTCTAAAGTGAACCCACCTCCTATTTCTTCACCCTCTACCTCTTGCCAAGTTGTTTTGGGTGTTTTCTTCACAAGTTTCATAAATTTGTGAAGTCGGAGCTTGAACTTGCGATGCCTCGACGTAGATCATCTTCGGCACGAAACCGACGACCTAGTCCGCCCATTTTCCCGATGAAGCCGACGATTGAGTTCGGGATTCAAGATGGACAGCGAGAGGACGCCTACGTGGAGCTAAGGAATTGGATATCCGGATCTACAAAGGTTGTAGCTTCTGATCTTTAGTTAATTTGTTAACTAGATTCGTATTTCGCCTAAATTTCTAGTCGACGATCCGTATTAGGGTTTCTCGGCACCCACAAAATTTAATATTGGCATGGTTGATGCCTTGTGAGACTTCATTAGCGTGCCTAGGAACCCTACAGTGGTATCAGAACCTAGCTAGAGCCTTAGGCGAAGTCTAGACGACGTTTGAAATCCGAACGAACCGAAACCCTAGAATTTTCATGCTCTCTGGACTTTTTTCAAATTCTGGGATTTTCCTGAATTAAAAATATGCAGAAAACTCAGCAGGGAATTATAAGAATTACTGTGAAACCCGTACCCATAATTCCTCCATAGTGCGGCGGAACCGCGGCAGAAGCATGGCTTCTGCGGCGGTTCCGCGGCTAATTGATGACGTCACCTTCCCATTTTTGCACAGTAATTCCTCTTTCACAGTTCTGAATTTTCTGGGAATTTTTAATTTGACTCAAGAGCTGAGTGTTCTGGGGTTGTATTAGGAATCGTAGATTCGATCGGATTGTTAAACTTCGTCTATATGTTTTTCCGGATAATTTTTTTGATATGTTAAAAAGTTCGACCGGATATAAATACCCAACTTTTCCCCTGCCGGAAAATATCCAAGTGTTGGATTTTTGCATAGTTAAAGGACGTTCTAAGTAGTGCAAGTAACGCGATGGTCCCTCTAGAAGACAACAAACCTTAACTCGATTATGTGACCGTCTTGAACTGCCCTTTGAACATTCAGGTTTGGGGCAGTACGGCGTGCCGCATGTGAGGCGTTGGCTTGACCCTTCTACGGCTGGACCGTTGGTACTGAGGTATGAAGTGAATGTCTTTGAACTTATTTCATGAGTTGATCGGTTTCGGGAAAACTTGGGTGTTCGAATGTTCGATCGGAAAGTTTAATATTTTCTGTTTATCCGGAATGGGATACAATAATTGGAATTCACAAACAGTTATGAGATAACTGAATGAATGTTATAAATCTAGCGGTTTAGTTTCATTTGATATTGAAAAGAGTTTTCGATAATGAGACTAAAATGCGGGGTTTATAGCTGTTAGGCATGTGATGTCTAAGTATTTCATTTGATTAGGCATGCGATGTCTAAAGAGGTTGCGGATTCCAACTGTTGTAGTTTTACACTTTCTTTTCTGTGACCGTAAGTGTAATATGTGATATCGCCGGTTTCGTTGCTATATGTCAACGACAATTGGGATGCGCATATTTACTTACGTTGATGACATGTGATGTTATGTGTTGCTGGATATGTTATATTGGATTGTCGTGTTTGAATAGCCGGGGGTTTTTATGTGAGATGAGTGTTTTTCATTTTCATTCATGTAAAAACTTGTATGTAATATTCTATTATTTGGGGCACTTCCAGGTAGCGGAAGTCGTCACCTTTTGTATATTATTTACTTTTCCGCATTATGATAGACCCAAGGAGGGGAGCACAAGTAACCGGGTTCTGGGGTCCAGTGGGAGACCATCTCGAGGAGTCGAGTCCGGGTCTCCTAACCCTAGAATTGGCAGGGTTGCTTGCCGCTCTCGTAGGGGTCTAGGGGTGTGGGATTGGCTATTCATCACGACCGTGGAATCCGTGTTTTATACTGGCTCGTATTGAAAACACGGACGTCCTAGTATATCCAATGTTTCATATGTTTCTTCTGCTGCTTTATCTGTGATGTGATCATGTGATGTTCTGTGATAGATACAGTATATAGTATATATGATATATTATATAGACGTTACTTATGTTTTGCACCCGCACTAGCCCTGCCCTGCTCTGTCGTTAGTTACCTAACCTAACGGTGCACGAGGGAACATCGAGGCGAATGCGGATGGCATAAGTGTACGTCGTATTTATCTGTGATGTTTAGGTATTTAAATGATGGGACTTCATTAATGTGATTAATGAAAGAAAAGAAACCTCAGATGTTGTAGAATCAAATTTTAAATAAAACAGGTAGCTACAGTTCTTGCTTTGCATAGCGGTATATATGATATACCCTGCACCTTATTCGATGAGGAAAGGACCGAGATCCCTTCACCGGGAGTGACTCCTTTAGCGATAACTGGCAGATGCTACACACTCGGTTTGACTTTTGATTGCTTCTATAGTTTCTGTTTTGCACAGTGATATATATGATATATCCCGCACCTCATTCGACGAGGAAAGGGCCGACGATCCCTTCACCGGGAGTGACCCCTTTAGCAAAACTAGAAAAGCCTCAAAATCACTCCATTTCAAAACTATATTTGATCCTACAACGATATCAAGTTCATTACGCAATAGGTTTTCTGAAAACCTGCGTAGCCCTCCGTCATTTCAGATAAGTACTAATTAGTATTCGTGCTGCGGTAGTTTGGCATTCGTCAAGGCGTAGTGTACGGTAGCTAACTAGTATTTATCTGCTTATGCATATGATGCAGATTGGATTAGGGTATTCGTACGGCGTTGTTTGGCATTCGTCAAGGGTCGTGCGGGTGGGTTTAATTCAATCAAGAAATGTACGGGTTGAACTTGACTAGTGGACTATGGGTTGTTTGGCATTCGTCAAGGTCATAGAACACTAGGGGTAAAATATTATCGGGAATTTCAAGTGTTGAAATTTGCAATGAGATTGCATACCTTCTATGAGATAGTTGGATCCCGATACCCACTGCGAGTAAGAGTTACTCCTGGGAGAGTTTTACACATTGCAATTAGCTGATCAAGTAGGTGTCTAGAAAGGTGTCAACGAGGTTACGCCTCTGGGAAAACGAGGTTTACATTAATTAGGTTCGTGCGAAAGCACGGGAGACCTCCCTCAAAGTACCGACACTGGCCTGGCTGAAAGATTGGCGAACTTGTAGTGTGTAATTAATCCCGGCTAGTCTTTCCTTTTAGGGTTTGAAGGAAGATTTGATAAAAAGCAGTGGGAGCCATCCTGATTAGATAAGATAATAGCCAATCTGATCTTGCACGAGCATACGCTAAAGTGTTTTCTTCTCTCTCTCTCCAGGTAGCGACCATTTCATGCCCTAATAAAGATAATAATATGGATGTATTGACCGAACCCGCATGTTATACTGTGCAGGGGAACGTTGAACCCGTTCTATCTTATAAGAGTTATAAGAATGAACAGGAAACAGGAGAATATCTGGATTCTCACACCGCCCAAAAGGAGAACATGCATATTGATGCATCATCTTCGGGTGTGTTTGTCATTGAGAACTGTTTCTCAGTTCACCCTACGTCCTGGGTATTGGATACCGGATCAGGATCCCACATATGTAAGATGTTACATGGGCTACGGAAAGGTAGAGAACTGGGAAAAGGTGATCATTCCGTTCAAGTAGGGAATGGGGCAAATGTTGCAGCCAAAGCAGTTGGCGAATATCACCTAGTATTACCAAGTGGTGATACAATAATTCTGAATGAGTGCTATTATATACCAAACATGATGTGCAACATTATATCAGTTTCTTTATTGAGTAAAGAAGGATATAATTTTGTAGTAAAGGATAATGTTATGAACATATTCCTGGATCAAAAGTTGATTGCATCAGGCTCGCTACATAATGGCATATTCATTCTAAATCAAAATACAGTCCTCAATATACAAAACACACACAAGAGGAAAAGTTCAGAAATGAACGAATCCTTCTTGTGGCATTGTAGACTTGGTCATATCAATACGACACGACTGGCTAAGTTACATAAGGATGGTTATTTGAATCCGTTCGAATTATCATATTATGATACTTGCCATTCATGTCTCAAAGGAAAAATGACCAAAGCTCCGTTTAGTGGACACGGAGAAAGAGTTACTGAACTCTTAGGACTAGTACATAGTGATGTATGCGGTCCCATGTCTACCCATGCCAGGAACGGTTCTTCCTACTTCATTACATTCACTGACGATCTCTCTAGATACGGGCATGCGTTCTTTTTGAAACACAAGTCTGAAGCTTTTGAGAAATTCAGAGAATATAAGCAAGAAGTAGAGAACCAAACGGGCAAAAGTATTAAGATCCTTCAATCTGATCGAGGAGGAGAATACTTGAGCAATGAGTTCCAAGATTATCTAAAAGAGAATGGGATTCTCTCTCAGCTTACTCCACCTTATACACCACAGCACAACGGTGTATCGGAACGAAGGAATCGCACCCTATTAGATATGGTGCGTTCAATGATGAGTACAGCTGAGTTACCTATTTCCTTCTGGGGGTATGCGCTTGAGACAGCCATACACCTATTGAATATGGTTCCTACCAAATCAGTGCCTACCACTCCATATGAGATATGGAAAGGGAAGAGACCATCTCTTAAGTATGTTAAGATATGGGGTTGTCCAGCCTATGTCAAAAGACAAAATCCGGACAAACTCGAGGCGAGATCAGTCTTATGTAAGTTTGTAGGATATCCCAAAAATTCACAAGGGTATATCTTCTACCACCCCGAGGAACAAAAGGTGTTTGTTTCTCGACATGCCACTTTCTTAGAAAAAGGTTTTCTTATGAAACAGATTAGTGGCATTGAGGTAGAACTGGAAGAGGTTCCAGCAACACAAACAATAACTGAAGATTTAGTAGAACCAGAGGATTCAGTAGTACCCGACGAACCCCAGCCTCTCCGCCGATCTAGCAGGGCTTCTCGTCCACCTGAGAGATACTACGGTTTTCTCATTGACGGTGGAAGTGAAGATTGCATCATGGAGGATGATGACCCAACTAGCTTCGAGCAGGCCATCACGAGTAGAGACTCAGTGAAATAGCTGGATGCTATGCGGTCCGAGATGGAATCCATGTACACCAACAAAGTATGGACTTTGGAAGTTGCTCCTGAAGGGGTAAAACCCATCGGGAGCAAGTGGATCTTCAAGAAGAAACTTGGTGTAGATGGAAAAGTGGAGACTTTCAAAGCTAGACTTGTTGCAAAAGGTTTTCGTCAAAGACCAGGTGTGGACTATGACGAAACCTTTTCTCCAGTGGCTATGCTTAAATCCATCCGGATCATGCTTGCCATCGCTGCATATCATGATTACGAAATCTGGCAAATGGATGTTAAGACCGCCTTTCTAAATGGTGATTTAGAAGAGTGCGTGTACATGACTCAGCCAGAGGGCTTCGTAGATAGTGGGAGCAGCGGGAAGGTGTGCAAGCTGCTTAAATCCATTTATGGATTAAAGCAAGCATCGCGGAGTTGGAACATCTGCTTTGACGTCGTTATCAAAGAGTTTGATTTCGTCAAAAATCCAGATGAACCTTGTATCTACAAGAAGGTGGCAGAGAGTAAGGTTGTCTTCCTCGTATTGTACGTGGACGACATACTCTTGATAGGAAATGATATTCCTATGCTGCAATCGGTCAAGCTCTTCTTATCACAAAGATTCTCAATGAAAGATCTTGGTGATGCCTCCTGCATATTGGGAATCAGGATCTATAGAGATAGATCCAAAAGGATATTGGGATTGTCCCAATCCAGGTACATTGACACCATACTAAAGAGGTTTAGTATGGAAGAATCCAAGCGTGGGAACTTGCCCACGATCTCTGGAGTCACTCTCTCCAAAGAGATGTCTCCCAAGACTGATTTGGAGAGAGCTCGCATGCAAGGGATACCCTATGCTTCGGCTGTAGGCTCTATCATGTACGCGATGCTGTGTACCAGACCCGATGTAGCATACTCACTAAGTATAGTGAGCAGGTATCAAGCTGATCCTGGAGAGAGTCACTGGACAGCTGTGAAGAGCATTCTCAAGTACTTACGAAGGACTAAAGAGATGCTCTTGGTGTATGGTAACGGAGAACTCCAAGTAGAGTCCTTTACCGATTCGAGCTTCCAGAGTGATAAGGACGACTCTAAGTCGCTGTCGGGATTTGTCTTTACCCTTTACGGAGGGGCGGTTAGCTGGAAGAGTTCCAAGCAGGAAACCGTGGCAGACTCGACGATGGAGGCTGAATACATCGCTGCCAACGATGCTGCCAAAGAGGCTGTCTGGATTAAGAAGTTCATTACTGAACTTGGAGTGGTTCCATCCATTGAGCATCCAATACCTTTGTATTGCGATACAATGGAGCGATGGCTTTGGCCAAGGAACCCAGGTCCCATCAGCGATCCAGGCATATTCTGAGGCGGTATCACCTGATCCGGGAGATAGTTGATCGCCGGGAGATCGAGGTCAGGAGGGTTGACACGAAGAACAACACGGCGGATCCACTCACGAAGGCCATTCCCCAGATACAGTTTGAGAGACTCTTCGGGATGCTCGGTATGCGATACTACAGCAGCTGGCCCTAGTGCAAGTGGGAGATTGTTAGTTGTATGTATGCCTTAGAGGCCAGTATTGTACAGATGATGTATATTATATTGGATGCTTGGACATATATAGAGATGACTTTCTTGCTCGATATGATAGTATGCTATCTGGTTGCTCTTTATCTTAACATGTACACTTGTCTCTTTAAACTGTCTTATGGTTACATGTTGGTAAAGCCCTTAGGATGTGTACTTGACTACCTGGACTATGATGCAGATCATACTAGTGGGGACATGGTAGTCCATAAGTACATCCTTCAAGGTCCCTAGTCGTTGGTGTATCGAGACGGGGCATCGATATACCAGAGTAGACTAGCGTATACGCTTCTCGACCCATGAGATGGGCGATGGATGATCCCATATCCATTGGTGTTTGACATCAGAGATGGTATACGGGTGCTCAGTGGAGACTGGGTACACTGGACGGACTCGCCGAGAACTCCCAGATGGTATTATACCTCACGTCAGATGGCAGTTCTCAGGTGACACTTGTACAGGTTAGTCTGTAGACCCGAGATCGTCATAGAGTCTTGTGTGATTTCCACTGTGCTTTGATCTCCACCTTACCACGTCCATGAGGGCGTGCAAAACGGTGGTCTTTGGGTACAGTCCCGAGTCACATGGAGGCAATGAGCGATAGGAGGGGTTTCGTCTCTCCCGGTATTGGGAGTTGATGTTGCGCTGTGCTCGATTGGCCGTAACAGGGAAGTCCCTGGCCAGGGCTGATCAGAGATTTGCTGGTAAGTGTTACCAGTAGTTTCTCGACCCGTTATGAGCCTCACATCGGCACGACTTATCGGTTATTGGGGTCTGACGTTTACCACCCCTAGACTTGATATGCGACGTATCAGACGAACAGACCGGACTGTACGGTAAGTGTTACTGGTTGGATTCACAGGAGTGTGAGCGGGCTAGCTCGTCGATCTTCTGATCGCTTAATACCCGGGTGGCCGTTACGTTTAGCAGACCGCTTGCGGCTTGTGGGTGTTTGATATGATCATCATCTGCTACCGGCGTATTGACGAGTCTTTAGAGTGCTACACAGAGGTTTCCTGGCTCAAGCGAAACGAAATAGGAGCGCATATGAGATATGTGCGGGTGCGAGAATAATACGTGTATGTGATACCGTATTTCATTCTCGCGATAAATGTTTCGATTGGTTATATTCGATATGACCTAGTTATCGAATCATTGATTCGATAAATCGATACATTGGATACTAGTCGGTTATATGCGATATGACCGGATCGTTAAATCAAGTGTTGATTTAATGATTTTATGTATAATTATATATTTGATATATTACTTTGCATTAACTAGTATTGGTTCATTTTAAAAGGATTTTCTCACTTGATGCACATTGTATATGTGATATATTTTTGTGCACTTGTTTGTATCATGTTTGATGATACTTCCTCACTTGGGTTTGTGTAAAGATTAAACCATAGTTACATGTATAATGGTTAGGGTTTTGATTATTTACTTAGTTATTTATTTATTTATTCATTTTGGATATTATTAAGAATGGTGGCTTATTTTGTTTCTATGTTGAAGTTTCTTGAAGCTTTGATAAAGTCCACCATCCTTATCTCATCCTTAACCCTAACCATTCCTACTAACCTTAGTTTAATCTCTACACTTGACCATGGTCAAGATATGATAAGTATTCATATTAGTTTCTTTTTCAAATAAGAAACTTATCATATTTTTCTTCTTCATCATCATCTTCAAGAAGAAAAGCTTAAGGTCCATCAATGGCAACTTGAGCTAAAGTGAGAGAAATCCAATTCTAAAGTGAACCCACCTCCTATTTCTTCACCCTCTACCTCTTGCCAAGTTGTTTTGGGTGTTTTCTTCACAAGTTTCACAAATTTGTGAAGTCGGAGCTTGAACTTGCGATGCCTCGACGTAGATCATCTTCGGCACGAAGCCGACGACCTAGTCCGCCCATTTTCCCGATGAAGCCGACGATTGAGTTCGGGATTCAAGATGGACAACGAAGAGGACGCCTACGTGGAGCTAAGGAAGTGGATATCCGGATCTACAAAGGTTGTAGCTTCTGATCTTTAGTTAATTTGTTAACTAGATTCGTATTTCGCCTAAATTTCTAGTCGACGATCCGTATTAGGGTTTCTCGGCACCCACAAAATTTAATATTGGCATGGTTGATGCCTTGTGAGACTTCATTAGCGTGCCTAGGAACCCTACAAAAATAATGACGAAAGGTAGGATGATAACGACGATACCCCTTCTGATATCGAGAGTATCCTAAAAAGACACACCGAAGGAATCAAGGATGTTGGATATAGTGCCCTCAAGGCAATTATTGTAATTGTAAGTAGGCGGTTATGATAATTGAGGGAGGACCTATACAGGTAAAGCATTCTTACTCGAAATGATAGCATGCTATCTGGTTTGTATTTATCATTGATGTGTATACGTTTACTTGATATTACATGTCGCTAATACATAATGATGAAATCCGTAAGATTCTTGTTTGACTACCAGCATTATGATGGCGATCATATACGTGAGAGCTGGGTAGTCCATAAACACGTCCTTAAATGTCCCTAGTCAAGAAAATATCGAGGCTGGACATCAATATTCCGAAGTAGACTAGTTTATACGTTTCTAAACCCCGACGATGGGCGGTGGCCGGTCTTACAAGCCATTGATGTTGTGTCACCTAAGATAGTATGCTGGTGCTCATTGGAGGTGAGTATACTGGACGAACTCGTCGAGAACTTCTAGATGATATTATACATATTGTCAGATAGTAGTCCTCTAGTGGCATGAGTACAGGTTAGTCTTTTGACCCGAGATCGTCATTTGTCTCGTATGAGTTCCCACTGTACTTAGATTACAATCCTACCACGGTTCAAAAGAGTCGTGCAAACAGGTTTTAGTTGGGTACAGTCCCGAGCCACATAGAGGTAGAGCGATTGTTAGGAATTTGTCTCCCCAAACATTAGGAGTCGATATCACGCTATGTTTGGTTGGCATCACCCTAAATCCATAGCCACGGTGGATGAGATTTATTAATAGGAGTTCAGTAGTTTATCGGTTGGTGATGAGCTTGACTCTGGTATGACTTATCGGATTATTAGGGGTCAAATATTATCCACCTTCTAGACCCGATATGTGATACTATTGTTAGTTAATTATGTTCACTCTATAATGAAAGTAGAGAGGCGGAATACACAAAAATCAAATTTTGAGCAAGCACAATCAACAAAACCCAAGTGATCAGACCATAATCCTAAACTAGTAACTAGAAGGAGTTTATCTACTATGAAAAAAGGTTATACCAAAGAGATTTGTGTCCTTCGGTCTTCAAAACTTCTTTAGCTCCTAAAAGCTCCGGGATCAAGCTTGTCAGCCGGTCTTCCTTTTGTCGAAAATGATCCATCCAAGAGATATGGTTCAAAGCTCCAACTTCACACAAACAATCAAGTGAAGCAACTAAGGACCCTAGATTGCTAATCTAAAATGCCTAGGGATGTAGTGGTGTTGTTCTGGTATTTTTCTACCTCTTCTTCTTTTTGATTCTCAACTCATGAAAGGGCAAAAGAAGAGGAAGGAGGAGCTAAGTGAGGCGAGAGAACAAAATGGTGAGAATGAAAAACCTAATGAGAGAAAAATACAAGGCATGGTTTTGTGAAAAGATTTTGCAAATATAATATAGCAACCATGCTTAAATAGTTTGCATAAATGAATTTACAATTCATTTGTCAATCCTATTCAAGCATGTCTGTCACCATTCTCACCTTACTTAACCTTTACGCCCCCATTTCTATTTTTAATCAAAATAGAAAATGCAAGATGTGGTGTCCTCCTTCTAGAATGTATACTTGTATAAATACAAGAATGCATCTCCATATATACATACCCGTATTCGTATCAAAATACGAATACCCAAAGAGATAGAATTATACAATGAACGTAATACCAGAATATACATATCGAAATATATATATGTAAATTATTAAATCAATACTTGATTTAATAATCCGGCTTAATCCTAACCGGCTAGTATTATCATCTGTCTAATTGAAATTCGTGTAGCTAGTACACGTATTTAATCATAACCCTGCACGTATCAAAATACGGTCACTACATCATTTCGTCTAAACCAGGAAAACCCTCTGTGTGGAACTCTAAAAACTCGACAGTACACTGACAATAGGTTTAACCACAAGCACGTCAGCGGCACTAGTTGTACGTAACAGCTATCCATGTATCTGTCGAAAAGAAGACCTACGAGCAAGCTCATCCGAACCCCTACTAAGTCTATTCGTGACAATCTCCGTACAGTCCGGTCTCTTCGTCTAAGAGTATCGCATTCCGGGTCTAGGGGTGGTAAACGTCAGACCCTTAATAACCAGATAAGTCGTGTCGATATGGCTCAGAACCGATCTGAGAAACCACCGATCTAACCATCGGTAAATCTCATCTGCCTTGGTCAAGTATTATGGTTCTGGATAGCCGGACACAGTGCGATATCGACTCCCAATACCGGGAGAGATGAATCCCTGGCAATCGCTCATCGCCTCTATGTGGTTCGGGACTGTACCTAACTAAAACATGTTTGCACGACTCAGTAGAACTATGGTAGGTAGTGATCTAAGTACAGTAAAAACTCACACGATACAAATGACGATCTCAGGTCTAAAGACTAACTTGTACTCATGTCATCTGAGAACCGCTATCTGACGATAAGTATAATACCATCTAGAAGTTCTCGGCAAGTCCGTCCAGTGTATCCACCCCCAGTGAGCACATATATGCAATCTTAGATGATCACACTAATGGCTGTGGGACCAACCACCGTCTCTCGTCGGGGTCTATAAACGTATACACAAGTCTACTATGAAATATCGATACTCAGTCTCAATACTCCTGCGACTTGGGACATTCTTGACCAAATATCTCTATGCAAAGCAAAAGAATACGACTATAGTTTTTAAAAAAATGGTTCCGACATCTTATTAGGTTTATTTTCTTATACTAATCAAAATTAATGCAGTCCCATCAATTAAATTCCTATCACACCAGAAAATAATAAAAATAGAATGTACGTATATGGCATCCGCATTCGCCATGGGCCCCGTCATGCACCATTAGTGTAATACCCTAGTCCGATGTTTCTTTTTGGATATATTGGGTTTTGTTTTATTATTATTATAACTTGGAGTTTAATACTTTTAATTAAGATATATGCATATAATTATAGTTTTTCAAGTTTGTTAAATAGACATATTATTAGTATTTAAATATTTATTTGTTTAACACTATTTTATAACCGATATTTATATTTTAGTATTATAGTTTAAACAAAAGATATTTTGTTTGGTATTTCTTTAAACAATATATATACACAAGATTTTACCACTTTTTAAATCTTATTTATAAAATATTTTGTTTAACAATATTTATTTACTTAAATATTTAGTTTTGACGGGTCATGAGAGTCCCTGTTAAATGTTTTAACCATATAAATATCTTTTTCTAAACTAACAAGTCAATTTTCTCTCTCCAATCACCATATATCTCTTCCCATGATCTTATCTTTTACCTGATAATTCTCTTTTCTTTTAAAACCAATACTATTTTGTTTCTCTCTCCAAACAATTATCTTTCCCAACAGATTTCTAACTCCATATTCTAATTTATCTACATATATTTTTCTATATTCCTAACTATATTTCACCAAACCTCTCTCTATATATATATATATATATACATACATATATATATATATATTCCCTAACAAAATCCCTCTCTCTCCAATCCAATCTCTCTCAGCAGATTCTCTTTCAAATCTACTCTCTCTCTCTAATTCTTTTTCTACAAACCTTTATAAACAATATATATATATATATATATATAATTGAAGATATTTTGTTATGAAAGTTTAACTGAAAATATATTTTAGTTGTTTGATATTTTAAAATCATATATATATATATAACAACTAATTATATTTATTTCAACGAACCCATAACCATATACACATCTATATATATTTTTACTATATACTATATAAATATATATATATACATATACTTTTCTGTTATCCTAGTTATATACAAACTAATATGTGTATATACAACTCTTCTAATATCTTATAGAAATATATAACCTGTTATATCTTTCTTTTATATTTATATATCTTTCTCTCTCTTAAAATCAAACCCAAATTTTATGTCATCAGAATATTTCTCTCCAATCATAATAATCTCTTTCCAATTTTTAACATCTCTCTTCCCTATAAATAACAACCTAATTATTATCATCTCTCTCCTCGTATAAATCAACATTCTCTCTCTTTCTCATCACAATATTTTCTTCTTCAAAATTAGCCGAGCCATCAAAGCTTGGAGTTGGGATTCGTGTCATCGTGTTTATCCGTCTCCGAGGCAAGTACTCTAGTTTTTTTTATCCGATGCAATATCAGCAAATATCGCAATAAATTCTTAGTCTATAATATTGGAATAAAAATTGTATTATTATGCAATTTCACTAAAATATCACGTAATTATTATATATATGATGAAAACCTTAGTTTTATACCACTCACATAATTTTACATACTGCTCACATATATATAGCTTATATTAAGATTTATTTGCATAGTTGATATAAATTTTAATTAGTATATATAAGTTATCATTTCATTAAGTTAAATAATCAATTCAGTTTTATTTTTTTGTTGAATCTTTGTAGAATATAACTTACATAATATAGTGCTTAGTGAACAGTAGTTCAAGATAATTAAATTATTTATACATAAGATCAGATCATTGTAACAACAAGAAAATAAATATACAATATATAATAAAATCAAGAAATTACTCATTGTTACTAATAGTATGAAACAGAACACTTAAGTGCATTTATATAAGATAACTATATTGATTGTGTTTTAATACCCTTGGTATTAATTTTATATATTTAGTTTTGTGTTTTTATTAACAATCAAATCATACGCTGTTAAATGAAACCCTATGTTTATCATGCATGAAATGAAAATACTAGAATTTCTAGAACACCCATTGATCTTTTAAAACCGTATTTTAGTTTATTATTCTTTCCAATAATAAATCCGGATATTAAATGGAGATGCTTGTAAATTCATTTAGATTATTGTTTACATTATTGATACTATCATATTATATCAACTGTATTTGACATGCTACTTGAGACTATTATCATTGACCTGCTTGACATGACATGCATATTCACGATTTCTGTTTCCTTACATTAAAACGATATATCACTGATTAAAATGCTGAACATTCATGCCATGAAACAATTACTCGTGCTTATATGTTTACCATACTGTACTATCATCGTGACTTGTCTTGTTTTCCTGTCCAGTCAGCATTTTATATTATGATTGAATTTATTACCATGTTAGCTATAAATACACGGGGGTTAGGGTAGTTTGAGTGTGCGTTCGTACAACAGGAGCTCAGGAGCCCCATGTCGACAGCTCGTACCGGGCTATATCGGTCGCATGTTACTACGGCTCGTACGGAGCTATATCGGTCGCATGTTATTACAGCTCGTACCGAGTTATATCGGTCGCTTGTTCATTCCACATTCGGGCCCATATTTCCTAGCCCATGAGGCCATACTCTTGGGTTGGGAATACTCCTGCAGAGGTTGACGCATATACTCAAACTCACGATATAATAGATTACCTTTTAGTGACCAGTAGGATATGACTTGACCTATTTATATGTCTGTTTTATATTATTACTATATCCATATGTATTTATAAACATGCGCACATGGGTTTCACTCCACTTACATACTCATGTTATCATACTACATACGCACCCCTTTTACGTTGAGTATTTATTGGGATGTTCTGATATCCCTGAGGTTTGTCATCTCAGATTTAGAAACGGATTTTCAGGCTGAGCAGGATTGAAGCGGCTATCAGAACTTTACCGAAGATCTATAGCCCATAGGTTTATTTCTTTTCAGTTAGTATTTAGCATGTGCGTCCTTGTGGGACATTAGGACTTATGTATCTCCTTTCGGATCTTGTTTTTATTTCGAACCTATTGTATCGGATCTTTATTTGCATCGATTATCTAGTGGGCTTATTTTTAGTATTCCTTGTGGTTTCGTTGCAGCATGATTATCAGTGTTCTCTCTCCTATTGTTGGATATTATCTTTGACAGGTTAGCTAGACAGGCTTTATGTGACTATGGAAAGATCTTTCATTATTCTAGGTAGCACGGCTGGCCTTCGTTGCCCTCCGTATTTCGTATTTGGGAAGCAGGGCATGACAGTTAGGTTATTTAACTAACGACAGAGCGGGGGCAGTGCTAGCACGGATGCAAAACATATACAACATATATATATATATAACCATTAGTCACAGGCATGATATAAGCAATATCACTGACAAGCGAGAAGCAATATGGAATGACGGATAATTTAGGAGCCCCGCATTTCATTTGAGCAGCAAATGAAACTCGACGTTTCCCGGTCGTGTGGATAGCATATGCAATGTAGAACCAAGACCCCTACTAGTTTGGAAAGTTACCCGCCAATTCTAGAAGTGAAGCAACCATCACTCAATGACATGAGTGGGCCACCCGACAGTTCACGAAATCCGGTAACTTGAGCACTCCACCGTGGGTCACCCTAAAACACTACAAGTGCGGCGAATAGCCCGCCAATTCTAGAGCGAGGCAGTTCGAACTCACCACTGCGAGACGACCACCTAGTGCATTCTAGAACCCGGCTGTTCGAGCACTTCTCCGTGGGTTTATCCTAGTACAAAAATGAAAAAATATACAATGGTGATATCGACCTCAAACCCGGATGTGTCCCAATAAAAGAATATACAAACTGGCAGAAATGGCAGTCCACAAGTCGAACGCTCGCCCTACAATAATGAATATACAAATGAATTCAAAACTGTACAACTAATATCGCACAAAAGACTATCCAACACGATAATACGTCAAAACTATCACAGAGATAAATATCGCAACAACAAAATGTGTGTAATCCCTTCTAATCGACGTATAGCGATTAGAAAACGTTCACAACACATATACGCACAGAACTTTAAGCAAGTAACGAACGCCACGACATTAGAATTCCATGCACAATTAGCAAACACGTCAAGTTCTTCCAAAACCGAAACCAGTGCACTAAAACCCCAAAATTCCAACCTTTTAAGTCAATTCAGAAGTCGACACGAACTCGAAACTTGCCTGAACCTTCGCGAGGGTGAAGTACCCAAAATTAACTATCGTTCGGGGGCCTGGGGATACCATCCCCGGGGCCACCATGAGGTGGCCCCAAAGGGGTGGCAAAGCCGAGCCCATCTTTTGGGGTAGGGATCGGGTCCCCACCCCCAGGGCCACCTTATGGTAGTCTCGAGGAGTGGGTGTCACGTCCCGCTTCCCAAAATACGGAATACGGAAAGCAAAGAAGACCAGCCGTGCTACCTACGGTAAGGAAAAATCCTTCCATAGTTACATAAAGGCTGTCTAGCTAAACTGTCAAAAATAATATCCAACAACAGGAGAGGTAACACTGATAATCATGCTGCAACGAAACCACAAGAAATACTAAAAATAGTCCCACTAGATAATCGATGCAAATAAAGATCCAAAATAAAAATAAGATCCGAAAGGAGATACATAAGTCCTAATACCCCACAAGAGCGCACATGCTAAATACTAACTGGAAAAAAATAAACCTACGGGCTGCTAATCTTCGGCAAAGTCCTGATAGCCTCTCCGATCCTGCTCAGCCTGAAAATCTGTCTCTAAACCTGAGATGACAAATCTCAGAAATGTCAGAACATCCCAACAAGTACTCAACGTAAAAAGGGTGTGTATGTAGTATGCTAACATGAGTATGTAAGTGGAGTGAAGCCCGTGTGCGTATGTTTATAAATACATATGGATATAGTAATAATATAAAACAGACATATAAACAGGTCAAGTCATATCCTACTGATCACTAGAAGGTAATCTATCCTATCGTGAGATTGAGTGAGTATGTTAACCTCTGCAGGGGTATTCCTAACCCAAGAGTAGGGCCCCAGGGGCTAGGAAACACGGGCCCAAATGTGGAATGAACAAGCGACCGATATAGCCCGGTACGAGCAGTAATAACATGCGACCGATATAGCCCGGTACGAGCTGTAATAACATGCGACCGGTATAGCCGGGTACGAGCTGTAATAACATGAGACCGGTGTAGCCCGATACGAGCTGTAATAACATGCGACTGGCATAGCCCAGTACGAGCTGCCGGCATGGGACTCCTGAGATCCTGTTATACGAACGCACTCAAACTACCTCAACCCCCGCGTATCTATAGCTAACATAGTAATAAATTCAATCACAATATAAAATGCTGACTGGACAGGAAAACAAAACAAGTCATGATGATAGTACAATATGGTAAATATGTAAGCACGGGTAATTGTTTCATGGCATGAATGTTCAGCATTCTAATTAGTGATATCGTTTTAATGTAAGAAAACAATAATCGTGAACAGGCATGTCATGTCAAGCAGGACGATGATAATAGTCTCAAGAGCATGTCAAATACAGTCGATATGATATGATAGTATCAATAATGTAAACAAGAATCTATATAAATTTGCAAGTATCTCCATTTAATATCCGGATTTATTATTGGGAAGAATATAAACTAAAATATGATTTTAAAGGATTAATATGATTAATGGGTGTTCTAGAAATCCTAGGGTTTTCATTTCATGCATGATGAACATAAGGTTTCATTTAACACCATATGGTTTGATTGTTAATAAAAACATAAAGCTAAATATATATATATATATATAATTAATACCAAGGGTATTAAAACACAGTCAATATAGTTATCTTATATAAATGCACTTAAGCTTTTTGTTTCATATTATTAGTAACAATGCGTAATTTCTTGATTGTATTATATATTGTATATTTATTTTCTTGATGTTATAATGATCTGATCTTATATATATAATTTAATTATCCTGAAGCACTGTTCACTAAACATTATATTATGTAAGCTATATTCTATAAAGATTCAACAAAAAATAAAACTAAATTGATTATTTAACTTAATGAAATGATAACTCACATCTACTAATTAAAATTTATATCAACTATGCAAATAAGTCTAAATAAAAGCTATATATATGTGAGCAACATGCAAACTTATGCGAACAGTATAAAACTAAGGTTTTCATCATGTATATAATAATTACGTGGTATTTTAGTGAAATTGCACAATAATACAATTTTCATTCAAATATTATAAACTTAGAATTTATTACGATATTTGCTAACATTGCATCGGCTAAAAAAATAAGAGTACTTGTCTCGGAGACGGATAAACACGAAGACACGAAGCGCAACTCTAAGTTTTGATGGCTCGGCTAATTTTGAAGAAGAAAATATTGTGATGGAAAAGAGAGAGAAGGTTGATTTATATGAGAAGGATAGAGATGAGAATTATTAGGTTGTTTTTTTTATAAGAGAGAGATGCTGTTAAAGATTGGAGAGAGATTATTATAATTGGTGAGAGAGACAATAAATATTCTGATGAGACAAAACTTGGGTTTGATTTTAAGAGAGAGAAAGATATATAAATATAAAAGAGATATGATGGGTGGTTGTTATACACTTCTATAAGATTTTAGAAAAACTGTATATACACATTAATTTGTATTTAGTTAGGATATAAGAAAGTATATGTATATACATATATTAGTATATAGTAAAATATATGTAGATATGCATATGGTTATGGGTTCGTGAAAATAAATATAACTAGTTGCTATATATATAGGATTTTAAGATATCAAGCAACTAAAATATATTTTCAGTTAAACTATCATAACAAAATATCTTCAATTATATATATATAAATATATATATATATGTTTGTAGAAAAAGAATTAAAAATAAAGAATCTACTGAGAAAGATTATATTAGATTGAAGAGAGGGGGGATTTTGTTAGGGAATATATATAGAGAAAGAGCAGGGATTTGGTGAAATATAGTTAGTGATATAGAAAAATATACGTAGATAAAATAGAATACGGAGAGAGAAATCTGTTGGAAAAGATATTTGTTTGGAGAGAGATAATTGATTGGATAGAGAAAGAAAATAGTATTTGTTTTAAAACAGGAAAGAGTTATGAAGTGAGAGAAATAACATCAGGGGAGAGAGATATGGTGATTGGAGAGAGAAAATTGAGTTGTTAGTTTAGGGAAAAAAATTATATGGTTAACAGATTTAACAGGGACTCTCATGACTTGTCAAAACTAAATATTTTAACTAAATAAATATCGTTTGACAAAATATCTTATAAATAAGATTTAAAAAGGGGTAAAATATTATGTATATATATTGTTTAGAGAAATACCAAACAAAATATCTTTTGTTTAAACTATAATACTAAAATATAAATATGGTTATAAAATAGTGTCAGACAAATAAATATTTAAATACTAATAATATGCCTATTTAACAAACTTGAAAAACCATAATTATATATATATATCTTGATTAAAAGTATTAAACTCCAAATTATAATAATAATAAAACAAAACCTAATATATCCAAAAGAAAAGGAAACGTATGATCGGACTAGGGTGTTACATCCTACCCACCTTACAAGAAATTTTGTTCTCGAAATTAGAAAAACGAAAATACAAGATCGCGAACTAATTATAAGGATCAATGAAAATAGATGGGTATGAAAAATTAAGGATCAAGGAAGCAAATAAGGGTAAGAAGAGTCACGGTCTTGACTTGAGAAATCGGCGTGTGCAAAAAAATCAAATAAGTGGAAACAAATCAAGGATAGAACTCTAAATTACTCAAACAGAATGACGCATTGTAACCATGCCGCGGTACATGGGTATAATAACGTAATTATATCTCAGTCGTCCGAATCCTACATTCAGAGTCAACAGAATATGCAGCATGACACACTAAGAGCAATCTAGACACAATTCTAACTTAAAAGTCAGTAGAACCAAATCTAACTTCAACATCAGCCTGGCTTTGATACCAAAGAAACCTTGTCACGCCCCGCTTCCCAAAATACGGAATACGGAGAGCAACGAAGGCCAGCCGTGCTACCTAAGGTAAAAAAAGATCCTTTCATAGTCACATAAAAGCTGTTTAGCTAACCTGTCAAAGATAATATCCAAAATGAAAGATAACACTCATAATCATGCTGCAATGAAACCACAAGGAAAACTAAAAGTAAGCCCACTAGATAATCGATGCAAATAAAGATCCGATAAAATAGGTACGAAATAAAAAACAAGATCCGAAAGGAGATATATAAGTCCTAATGTCCCACAAGGGCGCACATGCTAAATACTAATTGAAAAGAAATAAACGTACGGGCTACTGATCTTCGGCAAAAGTCCTAATAGTCTCTCCGATCCTGCTCAGCTTGAAAATCCGTCTCTAAACCTGAGATGGAAAATCTCGGGAATGTCATAACATCACAACAAGTACTCAACGTAAAAGGGGTGTGTATAAATACATATGGATATGGATATAGTAATAATATAAAACAGCCATATAAACAGGTCAACTCATATCCTACTGGTCACTAAAAGGTAATCTATCCTATCGTAAGTTTGAGTGTGTGCGTCAACCTCTGCAGTAGTATTCCTAACCCAAGAATAGGACTTCAGGGGCTAGAAAACACGGACCCAAATGTAGAATGAACAAGCGACCGATATAGCCCGGTACGAGCTGTAATAACATGCGACCGATATAACCCGGTATGAGCTATAATAACATGTGACCGATATAGCCTGGTACGAGCTGTAAAAACATGCGACCGATATAGCCCGATACGAGCTGCCGACATGGGACTTCTGAGATCATGTTGTACGAACGCACACTCAAACTACCCCAACCCCATGTATGTATAACTAACATGGTAATAAATTCAATCACAATATAGAATGCTGACTGGACAGGAAAACAGGACAAGTCATGATGATAGTGCAATATGGTAAATATATAAGCATGAGTAATTGTTTCATGTCATTAATGTTCAGAATTCTAATTAGTGATATCGTTTTAATGTAAGAAAACAGTAATCGTGAACAGACATGTCATATCAAGCATGGTGATGATAATAGTCTTAAGTAGCATGTCAAATACAGTCGATATAATATGATAGTATCAATAATGTAAACAATAATCTACATGAATTTGCAAGTATCTCCATTTAATATCCGGATTTATTATTGAGAAGAATAATAAACTAAAATATAGTTTTAAAGGATTAATATGATTAATGGGTGTTCTAGAAATCCTAGGGTTTTCATTTCATGCATGATGAACATAAGGTTTTATTTAACAGCATATGATTTGATTGTTAATAAAAACACAAAGCTAAATATATAAAATTAATACCAAGGATATTAAAACACAATCAATATAGTTATCTTATATAAATGCACTTAAGCGTTCTATTTCATACTATTAGTAACAATACGTAATTTCTTAATTGTATTATATATTATATATTTATTTTCTTGATGTTACAATAATTTGATCTTATATATATATATATATATATATATATATATATATATATATATATATAATTTAATTATCCTGAAGTACTGTTCACTAAGCACTATATTATATAAGCTATATTCTATAAAGATTCAACAAAAAATAAAACTGAATTGATTATTTAACTTAATGAAATGATAACTCATATCTACTAATTAAAATTTATATCAACTATGCAAACAAGTCTAAATATAAGCTATATATATGTGAGCAGCATGCAAACTTACGTGAGCAATATAAAACTAAGGTATTCATCATGTATATAATAATTACGTGGTATTTTAGTGAAATTGCACAATAATACAATTTTCATTTAAATATTATAGACTTAGAATTTATTACGATATTTGCTGACATTGCATCGGCTAAAAAATAAGAGTACTTGTCTCGAAGACGGATAAACACGACGATACGAAGCGCAACTCCAAGCTTTGATGGCTCGACTAATTTTAAAGAAGAAAATATTATGATGGAAAAAAGAGAGAAGGTTGATTTATATGAGAAGGGGAGAGATGATAATTATTAGGTTATTTTTTTATAGGTAAGAGAAATGTTGTTAAAGATTGGAAAGAGATTATTATAATTGGAGATAGAAAAAGAAATATTCTGATGAGATAAGACTTGGGTTTGATTTTAAGAGAGAGAAAGATATATAAATATAAAAGAAATATGATGGGTTGTTATATACTTCTATAAGATATTAGAAAGTTGTATATACACATTAATTTGTATTTAGTTAGGATAATAGGAAAGTATATATATATACATATATTAGTATTTAGGAAAAATATATGTAAATATATATATGGTTATGGGTTCGTGAAAATAAATATAATTAGTTGCTATATATATATATATATATATATATATATATAGGATTTCAACATATCAAACAACTAAAATATATTTTCAGTTAAACTATCATAACAAAATATCTTCAATTATATATATATATATATATATATATATATATATATATGTTTGTAGAAAAAGAATTAAAAAGAGAGTAGATTTGAGTGAGAGAATCTGCTGAGAGAGATTAGATTATATTGGAGACAAGGATTTTGTTAGGAAATATATAGAGAGAGAGAGAGCGGAGATTTGGTGAAATATAGTTAGTGATATAGAAAAATATATGTAGATAAAATAGAATACGGAGAGAGAAATCTGTTGGAAAAGATATTTGTTTGGAGAGAGATAATTGATTGGATAGAGAGAAAAAATAGTATTTGTTTTAAAAGGAGAGGGTTATCAAGTGAGAGAGAGATAACATCAGGGGAGAGATATATGGTGATTGAAGAGAGAAAATTGAGTTGTTAGTTTAGGAAAAATATTTATATGGTTAATAGATTTAACAGGGACTCTCATGACTTGTAAAAACTAAATATTTTAACTAAATAAATATCGTTAAACAAAATATCTTATAAATAAGATTTAAAATGGGGTAAAATCTTGTGTATATATATTGTTTAAAGAAATACCAAACAAAATATCTTTTGTTTAAACTATAATACTAAAATATAAATATGGTTACAAAATGGTGTTAGACAAATAAATATTTAAATACTAATAATATGCCTATTTAATAAACTTGAAAAATCATAATTATATGTATATATCTTGATTAAAAGTATTAAACTCCAAGTTATAATAATAATAAAACAAAACCCAATAATCCAAAAAGAAAAAAAACGTATGATCGGACTAAAGTGTTACAGTGGGCCCGACCTTTGGCACCCCCGAGCGATCCCCGGGGTATCCATGCAACACCCCGCGGCTTCTCGGTCCAAACCGTGAGCCCGCGGGGAGTGAAAACATCTTAAAACTAGGAATTTCGGGACTGTTTTTGTCGGTAGTTTTGCGCGACAAAAACGATAGAATTTAAACGTCGTAACAAGCTAGTCAAGGCTTATGGAGTGGCTCTGATACTCACTCTACAATGAAAGTAGAGAGGCGGAATGAACAAAAATCAAATTTTGAGCAAGCACAATCACAAAACCCAAGTGATCAAATCATAACCCTAAACTAGCAATTAGGAGTTTATGTATTATGAAAAAAGGATATACTAAAAAGATTCGTGTCCTTCGGTCTTCAAAACCTCTTCTTTAGCTCCTAGAAGCTCCGGGATCAAGTTTGTCTGCCGGTCTTCTTTTTGTCGAAGATAATCTATCCGAGAGATATGGTTCAAGGCTCTAGTTTCACTCAAATAATCAAGTGAAGCAATTAAGGACCCTACCTTGGTAATCTAAGGTGCCTAAGGATGTAGTAGTGTTATGGTATTTTTCTACCTCTTATTTTCTTTAATTCTCAACTCATGAGAGGGCAAGAAAAGAGGAAGGAGGAGCTAAGTGAGGAGACAGAACCAAATGGTGAGAATGAAAAAACCTAGTGAGAGAAAAATACAAGCCATGGCTTTGTAAAAAGATTTTGCAAATATAATATAGAAACCATGCTTGAATAGTTTGCACAAATTAATTTACAATTCATTTGCCAATCCTATTCAAGCATGTCTATCACCATTCTCACCTTACTTAACCTTTACACCTCATTTCTATTTTTTATCAAAATAGAAAACGCGAGATGAGGTGTCTTCCTTCTAGAATATATACTTGTAAAAATACAAGAATACATCTCCATATAAACATACCCGTATTCATATCAAAATACGAATAACCAAAGAGATAAAATAAAACAATTAACAAAATACCAAAATATACATATCAAAATATATGTATGTAAATTATTATATCAATACATGATTTAATAATCCGCCTTAATCCTAACCCGGTTAGTATTATCATCCGTCCGATTGAAATTCGTGCACCAAGCACTTCGATACGTAGCGAGCAATCTTCCTTTTCATGCCTTCCCACCAGAAATGTTGTCATAGATCTCTATACATCTTTGTGCCTTCCGAGTATATAGAATACGCGGAACTATGAGCCTTCTTCATGATTTCTTCACGAACATCTCCTTTAGGCACACATAAACGGCTCCGATATCGTAACGAACCATTTTCATGAATTAACAAGTCCGTTTAAAGTCCCGCTTCAACCTGTTCTCGAAACTTCTGTAATCTTGGATCGTGCGGCTGCGCTGCTTTAATATGATCGATCAAGGATGATTGTACTTGCAATTGCATCAACTGTCCCGAAGAATGTGGTAGTACAATCTCCAATTCGAATCTCTGAAACTCATCTATAATCTCCTTCTGTGCAGTCAACATCCGTATTGATGGCAACCGACTTAGAGCATCCGACACTACATTAACTTTCCTTGGATGGTATTTTAGATCAAGATCATAGTCAGCCATCAGCTCTAACCATCTACGCTGCCTCATGTTGAGCTCTTTCTGCGTGAACACATACTTTAGGCTTTTGTGATCGGTAAATACTTCTACCCGTTCCCCCAATAAGTAGTGTCTCCAAATCTTCAAAGTAAAAATCACTGCTGCTAACTCCAAATAATGAGTTGGGTAGTTCTTCTCATAAGTCTGCAATTGTCTCGACGCGTAAGCTATATAACCTTCACATTCTGCATTTGAACACATCCCAAGCCTTTTCCAGATGCGTCGATGTGAATAACCAGACCTCCGGAACCGTCGGGCACTATCAGAATATGAGCAGTGGTCAATCTTTGCTTCAACGCTTTAAAAGTTGGCGCACATTTCTCTGTCCATACGAACGGTACCTCCTTTCGTGTTAGCTTGGTTAATGGTTCAGCTATTCGAGCGAAGTTCTCCATGAACCTTCTATAATATCCGGTAAGCCTAAGAAAACTTATGATCTCTGCTACATTCTTTGGGATTAACCAATCACGAAAAGCTGCAATCTTCTCAGGGTCAACGGCAATTCCATTTTCGGATACAACATGACCCAAGAACTCCACTTCTTCGAGCCAAAACTCGCACTTGCTCATCTTAGCATATAACATTTCTTGCCTCAACGTCTGCAGTGCAATTTTCAAGTGTTCTGCATGCTCTTCTTGGCTCTTCGAATAGACCAGAATGTCATCAATAAACACCACTACGAACTGGTCCAAATACGGTGAAAAGATTCGGTTCATCAAGTCCATAAATATTGCCGGTGCGTTCATGACTCCGAATGGTACCACTAAATACGCGTAATGCCCATATCGAGTTCGGAACGCTATCTTGCAAATGTTTTTTGATTTCACCCGAACTTGATGATATCCGGATCGCAAATCCAGCTTCGAGAATACCCTCGCGCCACTGAGTTGATCGAATAATTCGTCGATGTGAGAGATTGGGTACTTGTTCTTAATAGTCACCCGGTTTAATTCTCGATAATTAATGCACATCCTCCGCGTGCTATCTTTTTTCTTGACTAGAAGAACTGGAGCTCCCCAGGATGAATTACTGCTGTGAATCCAACCCTTCTCTAGAAATTCGGTAACTTGTTTTTTTACCTCTTCTAGCTCCACCGGTGTAATTGGATAATAGACCTTTGAAATCGGCGCTGTCCAGGAATAAGGTCAATCGCGAACTCTACATCTCGTTTTAGCGGTAAACCTGAGATGTTCTCGAGCACATTCATAAACTCTCGAACTATTGCTGGCACTTCCTTCTTGTCTACTTCCATCAACGAAAAAACGGCACTTGTCGGCCTAGCCCTATATTCGACTGGCCCAACAGATCTGCTACATCCTGAAAATATAAACTCCGGATTTCCGAAAATCTGGAAAATCACTTTCTTTTCCCTGCAATCAATATGAGCATGGAAAGTGCCAAGAAAGTTCATTCTTAAGACAACATCGTAGCTGCCAGTATCGATCACCAAGAAATCCGTGAATAACTCTCGTCCGCAAATAACAATCGAACAATTCTTGCACTCACTACTAGATGTAATTTTTCCATTCCCAGTGTGTATATCCCAGCAACTGAAGAGGGACGCGTGTGGAATCTTGTGTGCACTAATAAACTTGGACAACATAAAACAATAGGATCCACCTGAATCGAATAATGCCAATGCGGGAAAATTATAAATGAGTAGGATACCAGAAACAACTTCGTCTGAAGTCTTGGCCTCCTTGGACGTCAAAGTGAAGGCCCGTGCTTGATTAGGCCCCTGAGTAATCTGCTTCTGCCCATGAATCTGCTTCTGGGGTGTCTTCTGAATATCGCCCTCAATCGTAGCTTTGAAAGGTAAGAATCGATGGTATGGTCAGCTGATCCGCAAACAAGACAGAGTCCAAGCCTCCTTCGACATCTCGAAATGACCCGGTCGTTGGCAGTAGTCACAAAACACGCTTCCTTTCTGATCGGATACCGCGGGCTTTTTCATGGGTACAATGCCTCGCCTGTTCACCGGGATGCCTCTACATACAGAAGCTCGGTTTGTAAACGCCGGCTTCCGCACTACGATGGCTTGCTGTTGCGTACTCTCCGCTTTCACCGATAAACTCTGCTGCTTTATAGCTGTCTTGAGAACTTGGGAGAAGGTGGTCAAACCCAGAGATATAATGTCTCTGGATCTCCATATCCAAACTACGTATAAACCTTCATGCCCTATCTGCATCGTCGGCAACCAAAGGCTCCACAAATCGACTGAACCGAGTCCACTCAGCCGCATGCGCATCAACGGATCTGCTATTCTGCTTCACACGAATAAACTTTTCTTCCATCTCTTCTCAAACAGACCGCGGAAAGAACTTCTCCAAAAAAACTCCGCGAAAACGATGCTCAACTGATCGGCTTGGGCAGACGGGTCTCCTCTACGAGCCACCACTCGCGAGCGTAATCTACCAGTTGGATGTGTACTACATCCACCCTTTTCTCATGTGGAATCTGCGCGGCGACAAGCAGATTCTCTGTGTCAACTAGCCACTAGCCACTGCTCCGCTGGCAATAGCTCCTCCGATCCTGTAAATGTAGACGGACCAAGCCCTCTGAAGTTCGCCATGGTGCCGTCACGCTGTGCTGGCCTAGGTGCTACTGCAACTACGGACTGCTGGACTGTTCGCAGACCTTCCTGGAAAGTCTCGGCCTGCCGCTGATTCAGCTCAGTTTGTCGCTTCTGGTTTTCCAGCATACCACATATAACTCCAAGCAATGCGGCGTTATCAACACGCCTCTGGTACGATCGCAAATCTCTATCCGCCATGATTCTGAAGCCAAGACACTAAAGAGAATTAGTAAGCGTAAACATAATTCAATAAACAAGATACCGATAGTTATAGATTCAAGACTGGCAAGATAGTAATGTGGCAGGACATGTTCCTAATTACGGGTTTTCTGATTAGTGTATCGGGTTCAATACACAACTACAAAAGAACCAAACTCGATTAATCCTAAATCATATGGCTCTGATACCAAACAAACCCTGTCATGTCCCGCTTCCCAAAATGCACAGACTACGGTACGTGGCAGAACCAACCATGCTACATGTGGCTAGGAAACATTCCTCCACAGTCACATTACAACTGTTTATAGGATATCAAGAACAGTAAAATATAAAATCTATCTAGTACATGCCCATTTGCCACAGTAAATAGAGTCAAGAAAATGCATAAGCAGAAACGATTCAAACTCCAATAAACATCTGAAACATGTCCCAATATGGGCTCACATCAAGGAAATAAAACTGCGGAAAATAAACTAAAACTAAACGTCTCTAAATAACATATGTTCAATTCCTTACTGCTCGGCTTGATGGCTAAAATACTCCTGTTCAGCCCGCGATAAAGGTACAGGAACTAGGCTATACAAAACCCAGACGTCAGTGCGTCATAATACCAAATAACAGCGATAATCAGGATATAACGATATAACTAAATATGAATATAAATAAATAACATATATATAAACAGTGAGGTATGTGTATTATGTGATGTGTGATGTGTAACCTAAAATTGTGCTTCTAGGTTATCTATTTTAAAAGTCTTCGAAATCAATTAATGTAATCCTCATCGTAACCCAACAGAATATATCCCGTTCATTCCCCACAGTATCACGGTAACATGATTTATTCTACAACGTCCGGAAAAACGGCAGACATGTAATTATTCCATAACGCCCGGAAAAACGGCAAACACGTAATTATTCCGTAACGCCCGGGAAAACGGCAAACAGGTAATTATTCCATAACGCCCGGGAAAACGGCAAACATGTAATAATATTCGAAGAGAAACAGAAAATAGAGGGCATTAAGGAATAAGATAGAAAAAGGTGCTTGGCCATCTAATACAGATGAGGGCATACGGTTAATGAGATAAGCGGCCATAAGAACCGCATCTCTCAAGAAACGATGAGGAACCTGTCAATGAATAAGTAATGTTTGGACGACTTCTAGCATATGACGATTTTTGCGTTCAGCAACACCGTTCTGTTAAGGGTATAGGAACAAGAGGACTTATGAAGAATACCAGGTACAGACATAAAATTCTGAAACTCAGAAGATATTCTTTCACATTATCACTATGGAGTATTTTCACAGAAACATCAAATTGTGTTCTAATTTCAGTACAAAATTTGCGAAATACGGAAAAAACTTCTGAGCGAGATTTTATTAGACATAACTAAGTTGCATGGGAAAAATCTTCAACAAATATGACAAAGTACTGATCACCAAATAACAACTCAACGGGACATGGTCCCCATACATCGGAATGAACTAAACTAAATGGAATACTAACTCACTTATTTACTCGAAAAGGGTAAGATACCAGATGGTGTTTACCCACCTGCAAGACTCACAATAACTCAGCAGTCGCAGGAATTTCTAGATGTAACTTTTTCAGGTTCTGTAATGATGGATGTCATAACTGACAGTGCAAATCAATACTATAAAATCACACATGCATGCAACCGATTCTAAAAAACTACTTATTCGATACAGACCATCAGACATGTATCCGGTGCCAATCGTCTTCCTTGTTCCCAGTTCCTGAAATGCACAATGGTTAGGATAAAAGATAGCATAACAGTTTAAGTATTTTATGAGTTGACTAATAGAAAGCAACTTGGGAAGAAAGCGAGGCATATATAAAACGGAGTGCAAAGACATAGACAGATTTAAAATTACTAAACTTATACCACTAACAGGTGAAACAAAACCATCAGCTAGTTTAACAGGTGTGTGAGAAATATGTGAGAAATTGGACAATATACCTGAATACCCAGCCATGTGATCTGACGCTCCCGAGTCAATCACCCATGACATAGGAGCTACTTAGGATTGACAAACAGGAGAGTTATCTGTCTTAGCAAATATAGCACTAGAGGATGACTGCGACTGAGAGCTGAAACTGCTGACTGAAACTTTCCAATGTCTCCGCATCCATAGAATTAATGCAGAGTCAGTACCGGAAGCAACATGAGCTGTAGAACTATTACTTTTCTTCAAGCAATCATACTTCATATGTCCAAATTCATGACAATAATTATACTGAACCCCTCTCGACTACCACCAGATGCTCTTCTTGAGTAACTATCTCAGCTACTATCCCCACTAACTCCTCTTTCAGAATAACTGTCACAGCCTCTTCCTCAACCAGAACGACTCATGCCTCGACTAAAGCCACCTCTCTGTGGCATAGCGGCCAATGCAGACTTTTCTGCGATTGTTTCCGCGCTTGGGTGAGTTGGAAACATCTTTCGGATCAGATGGAACGCCTCCTGAAGATTCTTTGATGACTTACTACCAATCACTAGTGGTCGTGCCGCATCATAAGAAGAATTCAGACTTCCTTAGAAGGTCAGTACATCAAACTTATCTTGGTGTGTCTTCATTTTCTTCAAATCAGCTTCTAAAGGGAAAATAACCCGTAACTCATCATATACCTTCTTGAATGCAGTATAGTGCTCCTCTAATGTCCGACTCTCCTGATCTGATCTAGAATAAGTCTGAGAGATAGAGTAAGCATGGGACATGCTACTCTTTCTTGAATAAGTGGAATGCAACAATGTCCACATCTCCTTTGCAGTGGAACAAGAAAGAACCAGATCCATCACCTCCTTACCTTCCATAAGAGACTTTTTACCAAATTATCATCTTTTATCCAAACAAAAGTTTTCGGGTTGGGGGGATCATTGGTGAAATCAGTATCTTTACCCTTCCTAGTCAAATTTATCATCACAATAATCAGCCATTGCCAATTCGAACCATTGAGTTTCTGATCCGACAACTTAACAGAAGCCAAGTTTGGCCCGACAACAAATCGCTCAACAACCTCTTTTGCAGCGTCATCCATGGCAGCGGCAACAGAGTCATGAAAACTCCTAGCACTACCCTACTTCCAAATCGACCAAACGAATCCGAACAAATGATCCACGACCGGATCTAAATAGACATCCAACCGAATGATCGACGACTGGATCTAAACCAAGCAGATAATGGAGTAGATCATCGATGCGATGGTGATGAGGTGATGATGCGACGGTGATGCGGTGATGGTGCAGGGTGATACGGTGGTGGTGCGATGATAGTGCGACGGTGATGCGGTAATATAGCGGTGGTGCAAGGTGGTGCGATGGTGGTGCAGCAGTGGTGCAGGGTGATGCGGTGGTGATGCGGCGGGGTGATGGCATCGGTGGTAATGGTTTCGGCTAAGGTTTGGCGGCTAAGGTTAGGTGGCTAGAGTTTGGTGTTGGCGGCAGCTAGAGTTTGGTGAAACATGGCTCTGATATCATAATAAAGAGGAGAAATTAGATACTTTATTATTATATTAAAAGATATAGAGAGCCCCTCTATATATAGGTGTTACAATATGTCTACTCTCTCTATTTTATCAATGTGGGACTAGACTCTTTCTTATTTCAAACTCTAATATTTATCTTGTGCATATGTGTGAGCAGTGTGGCTATGGGTTTGTAACAACTTGGCAGGGGTTACCACCAATGAATTTGACTTCTCCATGGGATAATAGGAGGACGGTCATGTAGTTGTTAGGAACAGAATTGTGGGAGACATTTTGATTGCAGCTAACTTTTGGGGGATGTGGTTGAACAGAAATGATTGTTGCCTTAATAATGTATCCTACAAATTTTAATGACCTCATTCGTGTTACAATCTATGGGCAGGGGACCAGGTGGCGTTGAAGGTGAACAACAAGATGAAGGCCGTTGGACTGTTTTCTCCAATTGCTGAACAGGGACAAGCTGAGAGGAGGGAGGCCGAGAATTCGGGGCAGTAGATGTTCGTGGAGCTGACAGAGTGACTCGTGAACTGGAACTTTTGGTTATGCTGGTTGTTATGATGTTGTGGGTGCTCAGGTTGCTGGTTTTTGTTAGCCTGAGCTGGTTATTGTTGTATTAGAATAGTGATGTTTTAAGTAGTGGTATATGTAGGATAGTTTAGAGCCTTAGACTATGGTTAGGTTCACTTGTATTTTGTGCTCCCTATCTGAAGCCTCTATTTGTTGTTACATTTTCTATTTGCGAGGATGTGCATGTACTATGTTATATCTTGACGAAACTTGGTTGGTCTCCGCCATTATTTATTAGTACCAAGGGGGTGGGGGATGCAATACTAGTAAAGAAAAGTAACTAAGTGATCAACTTGAGGATGGTAGCAAAAAATGTGCCAAGTAATGACCTGATCAGTTCATTTTGACAAGAGTCGTGGTTCTCTTTGATATTTGATTCAATTTAATGCATTAAAAATACATCACTTACCATTTGCTATTTCTTGAGCAACTACCGGCACACCAATTTCCAAATACGAATCTCTGCCAAGGTTGAGAATCTATAAATTTTTGCTTTTATAATATTAAATAACAGACTAATCTTCTTACCGATTAACTTGTGAAGAGTTAAATTAACTAGGTTGACACAAAATAACAGGTACTGCTGTGTAAGCATAAGAAAAATAAAATCCCTTTTTAATAAAAGTGTAAGCATCAAGAGCTTATTTGGTGTCCCCATTCTGATACTTTTGAGACTCACTTGAATATGAAAAATCCAGTGCCAATTGGCGAGTGAAGGAAGATAATTTTGCATTCCTAAATGCATACAAGAGCTAATATTAATAATAGAGAACAAAACAGTAAAATTTTGAGGAAGTAACTTGAGTACAAACCTTAGTCCAAGTATATTGTTGTACAACAAACTTGGCAGGCCTTCAGGGTTCATAGTATCCCGCAACATCAACCTTCAGAGGGCCTGCAAACAATTATAAACAGCAATACACTTGAATTGAAATGGAAAAGCCTAGAAAATTATAGTGAGGGGAAAAAATCTGAATATGTCTAAAAAAATTCATAAGGGCATTTTGTCGAACGGCTTGAGGGCAGAAAGATATGGGGGCTTGAATCTTCGCCCACGATAGAAGCCAACTTTGTTTTACTATGATACACACTATTTCTCCGGCGAGCTCACCGTCGCCAAACGAATCTTTTCCTAAACTCAATAATAGAGATAGGGATGATCTCTTATCATTGTTTCCCAATTAATGTCATCAAATTTTGAGTAGTAATAGTAGAGACGGAGGTGTGATCTTCTCATTTCTTCTCAACAATCAAAATATTCTACATGAAGAAATACTAACTAATTAAAGAACAAATTGCAAGAAAGTAAATCAAGAATTGATAAAGATTGTGTTGTGATCAAAAATTGATAAAGAAAATAAATCAAGCAATGGTGCTGATGATGTAGTAGGTATTTTGAGAGCAAGGTTATGCCCAACAAGCTTGAAAGCCAAAGATAGTACTATTTCCCCAACAAGCTTATGCCTCTAGTCGCTTTTTCTTAGATGCACATAACCCTCAAACACTTTCAAAATGGACCTATTGTAAAGAGGGAAACCAGATGGTTTATAATTCCATATACATTTGTCACTGCATATGACCTTCTCCATCTATACCAATAGTCAAAGTTAGATTAGGATATACACGATGTTATGAATATAATTAGTTATTATATATTAGTTAGTTATTAGATTGGTTAAAATAGAAGAGGTGATCTATAACTCTCTTTATATAGTTGTATGAACTCTTGTTTTATTAAGCCAATAAAATTATCTCTTGATTCTTTTTATGGTATCAGAGTTTTGAAAAGAATTAAGAAGAAAAAAACTAATCTCCCAAACCCTAACTTCCCACCAACACTTCCCCGAGCAGATGTTGTCAGTCTATGATAAAAAAAATTAAGAAAAAAAAATTGAGAAGAATTGAGAAAGAAAAAAAACAATCTTCCAAACCCTAACTTTCTTTGCCGTTAGCACAATGAGTCGGTATATACAGAATCCTTTGACCTCTCACTTTAAAACAGTTGAGTATATTCTCAGATATATTAAAAGTTCTCCAGGACAGTGTCTTCTTTACAAACTATCATCTACGTTGTCGCTCACATCCTTTGAGGATACTGACTTTGCTGGATCCATTGATGATCGTCATTCCATGAATGGGTATTGTGTTTTCTGGGAAGGAAACTTGGTTACGTAGAAAAATGGCTCCTTCTTTTGCAGAGACCGAGTATAGATCTATCGTGCATACAGTTATTGAGCTGGTATGGTTTACCAATCTTCTGACAGATCTTGGGATTCTGTAACATCCTAGTTCGATCATACGTTTCTTTTTCTTTTTCTTTTGGATATATTGGGTTTTGTTTTATTTTTATTATTATAACTTGGAGTTTAATACTTTTAATCAAGATCTATGCATATAATTATGGTTTTTCAAGTTTGTTAAATATGCATATTATTAGTTTTTAAATATTTATTTGTCTAACGCTATTTTATAACCATATTTATATTTTAGTATCATAGTTTAAACAAAAGATATTTTATTTGGTATTTCTTTAAACAATACATATGCATAAGATTTTACCCCTTTTTAAATTCTATTTATAAGATATTTTGCCTTACGATATTTATTTGGTTAAAATATTTAATTTTGAAAAGTCATGAGAACCCTTGTTAAATCTCTTAACCATATAAATATTTTTCTTAATCTAACAACTCAATTTTCTCTCTCCAATCACCATATATGTCTCACCTGATAACTTTATTCTTTTAAAACAAATACTATTCTCTCTCTTCAAACAAATATCTTTTCCAATAGATTTCTTTCTCCCCATATTCTATTCTATCTATATATATTTTTCTATATTACTAACTATATTTCACCAAACTCCCGCTTTCTTTTTCTATATATATTCCCTAACAAAATACCTCTCTCTCCAATCTAATCTAATCTCTCTCAGCAGATTCTCTTTATCAAATCTTCTCTCTTTAATTATTTTTCTACAAACCTATATACATACATACATATATATAATTGAAGATATTTTGTTATGATAGTTTAACTGAAAATATATTTTAGTTGTTTGATATCAAAAAATCCTATATATACAACTAATTATATTTATTTTCATTAACCCATAACTATATACATATCTACATATATTTTCACTATATATTAATATGTATATATACTTATACTTTTCTATTATTCTAACTATATACAAACTAATATGTATATATACAACTTTTCTAATATCTTATAGAAGTATATAACAATCCATCATATTTCTCTTTTATAAAATTAAATTCAAATCTCATCTCATCAGAATATTTCTCTCTCCAATTATAATAATCTCTCCAATCTTTAACAACATCTCTCTTCCATATAAATAACAACCTAATTATTATCATCTCTCCCATTCTCATATAAATCAACCTTCTCTTTTTCCCATCACAATATTTTCTTCTTCTTCAAAATTAGCCGAGCAATCAAACCTTAGAGTTGTTCTTCGTGCCGTCGTATTTATTTGTCTCTGAGGCAAGTACTCTTACTCTTTTTTTTAGTCGATGCAACATCAGCAATTCTCTAAATATATTATTAACTTGCAATATTTAAATAAAATTGTAATATTTTGCCGCTTTATTAATATATCTTATAATATTTGTATATATGATGAAAACCCCAAGATCTAGAATATCTATTAATCCTTTCATCAAGTGAACAACGGTAAAAGTGCAAGCGTAATAAAATAACTTTTAACATGTAAATATGGTTTAATATATAAAAAGCTTTATAAGTAATTATATGTTTCTGTTGCAACAATATTGGCATACACTAGCATGCAAAATGTCAACAATTATATCCTAATCTAAAACATAAAAATATACCATTATTACTATTAATCAATAAACGCTTTGGGCTTAATATTTTATATATATAAATTAAACTATCTACACTATCACTCCTTATAATATCGTTGCACTCTATATGCCCTAGTCATATAAATTATTTTGATACTATAATTTGTATTAATATTTTTTATTATCACATGATTATAAAACTTATTATTAGCACTTAAATGATGACTAGTCAATCTGTCATTTATTTAATCTTACTTATTATTATCTTGTAATTATACTATTACCACTATCCGCTTTATGCATATGTAATTTGTCATTCCTATTTAACTATATTAACCCTTTAAAACCATATTTCAGTTTATTATTCTTTTCAATAAATAAATCCGAATGTTAAATACAGATGCTTGCATATTTATGTTGAGTCTTGTTTACATTTTTGACCTTATCATATCCTATCGTCTATATTTGATATTTTACTTGAGACTGTCATTGTCGGCATGCTTGAAAAAACTTAACATGCTATTTTTGTTTATGGACACTATCATTTTATAACCACTATACTTGACATGCCATGACTACTTATTATTCCAGACTACTCATATTAAAACGAGTTCTCTAATTTGAATGCTGAATTACATGACATGACACAATCTATACTGTTTACAAGTTTCTTTTTATACAATTAACATGATATTATAAGTTCCAGTCTTTTCAGCATTCTTAATTATTGATCCAGACATTACCGTAGTAGCTATAAATACGTGGGTGTTGGGGTAGTTTGAGTGTGCGTTCGTACAGCAGGATCTCAGGAGTCCCATGCCGGCAGCTCGTACCGGGCTATATCGGTTTCATGTTTACAGCTCGTACTGGGCTATATCGGTCTCATGTTTACAGCTCGTACCGGGCTATATCGGTCGCTTGTTCATTCTACAGTTGGGCCCGTGTTTCCTAGCCCCTGAAACACCACTCTTGGGTTAGGAATACTCCTGCAAAGGTTGACGCACATACTCGAGCTTACGATAAGATAGTTTACCTTTTAGTGACCAGTTAGGTTATGACTTGACATCTTACATATTTGTTTCATAGTATCCATGTATTTATTTATATATCTGTTTTGCTTGCGCACACGAGCTTCACTACATTCATATATTCATGTTATCATACCACACACACACTTTATTCGTTGAGTACTTGCTGAGATGTTCTAACATCCCTGAGATTTGTCATCTCAGATTTAGAGACAGATTTTCAGGATGAGCAGGACCGCAGCGGCTACCAGGATTTTGCCGAAGATCAGTAACCCGTAGGTTTATTTCCTTTCTATTAGTATTTAGCATGTGCGCCCTTCGGGACATTAGGACTTATGTATCTTTCAAATTTTGTTTTCTTTTCGAACCTATTGTATCAGATCTTTTTGCATCAATTATCTAGTGGACCCATTTTTAGTATTCCTTGCGGTTTTATTGCAGCATGATTATCAGTATTATTCCTTTTGATGTTAGATTTTATTTTTGACAGGTTAATCTAGACAGCCTTATGTGACTATGGAAAGATTTTTCCTTATAGTAGGTAGGACGGCTGGCCTTCGTCGCTCTCCATATTCCGTATTTTGGGAAGCGGGGCGTGACAGATTCTTTCTTCTCTTCTGACTACGCTTTTCTATGATAACAAGACCGCGATCCACATTGCTAAGAATCTAGTTTTTCATGGGCGAACCAAGTATTTCGAAATAGATTATCATTTCATTCATGACAAGATAAAAGATAAAATGGTTACACTTCAACATATTTCCTCTTCGACTCAAGTAGCAGATATCCTTACCAAACTTCTTTCTCGACCGGTTTTCACTCGTCTTCTGTCCAAACTTGGCATGATTGATATCCATGCTCCAACTTGCGGAGAGTGTTATGAATATAATTAGTTATTATATATTAGTTATGAATATAATTAGTCATTATATATTAGTTAGTTATTACATTGGTTAAAATAGGAGAGATGTTCTATAACTCTCTATATATAGTTGTATGAACTCTTGTTTTATTAAACCAATAAAATTTTCTCTTGATTCTTTTCACACGATATGATTTAGAAGAAAATACTATAAAGTATATAGTTATAGATTCCATATCGGGATGTGCTCAAACAATAGTGATAACAAAAGTATTTCACTAACGACAGTAATGGCCGTAAGCCTGCATTCCCTCTAACCGTATATATTAACTCCCTGCTATAATAGCTTCTGTATCCACCCATTGATATCATGTTAAGTATATATACTCAACCTTTCATTAAGATGTTACAGTTAATCCTAATATCATAGTGTATATCCCAAGGAAGATCCAATATTTTTCTTCCTTCGCAACACACCGCTTATATCGGTATATCATTAATCTTTCTCTTCCTTATATGATTAAACTTTCTCTTCCTCAACCTATCTCAGGAATTTTTCTCGCCTCGCTATATCTTAACTCTCATCTACTTCTTCTCCTATTGCAATTGCATTAGCCAACCACCAACAAAACCCCACTTGCATATATATTATCCCTAATAAAAGATGCTCTTTATATATGATTGTAGTCATGTACGAAACTCTCAAAATAAAATGGTTTCCATATGTACTCATCCATGTCATTATAAATATAGACTTACCGTCTCATTAAAGCAAGACATTCCAGTTCCAAAAAAAAGAAATAAAAAACAGTGAGGCACTCAACCCTAGTATTGTTTTACAGAAGCTCCAATTGATTTCAAAAATGAGGAATCATAAACTAATAGATAAGAGCTTTTTACAGACTTGCACTAGTCGAATGGCCCTTATTGAAAAGGATGGCCAATGCAGTTGTTGCAGACCATTACTAGAACTTGAGTGAATGGATGCTTCCATCTTCTAATTCAAACATTGATACCATGGTAGATGCTTGATGCCTAGGGCGGAAAAGAAATTATTTGTGATGGAGTTGTATTCATAAAAAGGGGCGTTGCGGCATTAGTAGTCAAAGTACTGTATGAAGGCATGGAAAGGAAAGAAAAGACGATTAAGAGGAAGAAGAGTTAATTCAAAGGTCAATCATTTGATTTTTGGAGGAAGAAGAAATCAAGAAGAGAAAATTTCCTTTGTTCTCAAAAGTTTTATCCCAGTCTTACTGGAACCAAATACTATCCTTTGTGTGCTCGATAGTCGAATAGGTCTTATATTGTTATTGGTATCAGAAATCTACTAGCCAAAGAGAATGCACACGACAACCAAGATATATAGCTGGCCAATGCTGAAAATGTGCATATGGGAAAATAAATGTACACTTCTTTGGTTCATGAGCACATCCTCAATAAAGTAGTAAGGCTAGCAACCATATTTTCGATAAAAAATTCGATGTTAATTCTAGGAAAAGTATCTCAATCTCCTAATCCTAGTTGCCTTTAAACTCACATAAATACATTTCTATTGCATGTTTATTTCTATATTAACAAATACAGACCCAACTAAGTGATATGACAATAAAGATAAAGAGATTTGAAGAGCAAAGAACATAATATACTTATTTTTTGTTTTAAGTAGGAAAAAAAGAAGGGAACTTCATGAAAGAAAATAAGTGACCTCAAACAATTTATCATCTTCTTCCTCTTGTTGTTCGAGAACAGCATCAATGACCGGTTTGTAATTGTCTTCCTCAATAATAGCCCATCCATCGTCTCCTTCATATACCTAAATCAAACCGTCAAAAATAAAGTGAGAATTAACTTCAAAATAAAAAAAAACACGGAATTGAAGCATTGTTGACAGAAATTTGGCTAGATTGCAAGAAATTCCCTTAACTTTTTACCCAACAGCAGTAAATACCTATAACTTTCCAAAACCTACATTCTGCCCCCCATCAACTTCAATTTATTCCCAAAAACGCCCTTCATTTAAATTTTTATTTTAAAAATATCTCTTTTTCTCCGTGTCTTACTCCATTTAAATAAGGTGATTAAATATCTAAATTAAAGGCATTTCGGGAACAAATTAAAGTTGAGAGGGCAAAGTGCGGAAAGGTAGGGTATTTCTTGCTATTGGGGAAAAAGTAAAGGGTAATTCCTGCAACTTAGCCTTGAAATTTTGTAGAATTTATTGAGGATATAGGCACAAGAGACCTCGAGGAGATTAGTGATGGTCTTCTCTACAACTTCCTTTGAGAACCCTAACGGCAGCCGTGCATCAAATGCGGTATCGATTCTATTCAGTCTAGCCTGTGGCAACAGTATCCAGCTAACCTAGAAATATATCTTCTTCTTCTTTTTAAATGTAGCAAAAAAATGAAGGAAAGGGAAATGGACGACGCAAAATTACTCTCTTTGGTCATCCTTGTGAAGCCATTGCCTTAGAAATCATAGCAAGCAAGCTAACATATATCAAATCAAATGGTCTCTCTCTCTCAGTAAATATAAGAGAGAGGGGTGTGTTGGGAACATATCCACCGAATATGTAGGAAAAATGACGGATAAAGGAAACAATCGCACAAATAATGGAGACACGGGATTTTTATTATGGTCCAGCAATTTGTCTAGTCCACTTTGCCGCACTAGTTTTCTTTTCTTCTTTCTTATACAGGATACAAGATTACAAATAATTCTCACTGCAAACTTACAGTTTCTTTTCTTTCTGAAAAATACACACTTCTTTGTGATTGGGATATCCTTTCTGTCTGCATAACATTCATTATATAGGCAGCAGACCCCTTGGTTTATAAATTGATATGATAAATTAAGTGTGGTCTTTCTTTCCTACACATGCTTTGTCTCTGTCGTTTGCCTTTGCAAATTTCTTCAGTGCATTTAATACACTTTGTCGTCTTCTTTGTTTTTCAAACGAATCAAAAAAATCTTCCTCCCATGCCCCACTTAATGTAATTTGTCCATATTCTCTATTCATGCATGCATAATTTCCTCCATGTCACTTTCACCCATAAATGTATGCCTTTCCTTATCCCCATTTGAATTCATGCAGCATTTGGCCACCGTCCGTGTGTGCTGATCATTTGTCAGCGCATGCGTCAAATTCCTAGACCGGGCCGGACTTTTTTCTGGACCGATTTAAGTAGGGTCTTTTTGGGCAGCTCAATAGTTTTAAGTCATTTTCAATAATCACCATCTTGACTTAATAATTAGTGAATCTCGACACTTTCGTGAAATGTCATTTTCGTTGCCCTGGACTTTAACAATTTAGGTAAATCAAGTAAAAAAGAATTTTTACCATAATCTTGTTTTCTTAAAAAAATACTTTCTAGTGCGGCGCCTCCTCATTATTAACTATGGAGGCCAACTGAGGCATTACACAGCCTCAGTTTCTCAATGGTGACAACCTTGCTAAACATATCTGTCGGATTCTTTAATCTAAGAATCTTTTCTAATGTCAATGTTCCACCATCTGTAAGATCTCGAATAAAGCGATATCTTAATTGAATGTGTTTTGTTCTTAAATGAATCATTGGATTCTTTGCAAGATGAATAACACTCGGACTGTCACTGAAAAGAGCATTGTTGTCTAGCTCTTTGCCTAACTCTTTCAGAAAATTCTTCAACCAAATCATTTCTTTTGCAGCTTTAGATATAGTCACATATTCTGCTTCAGTGGTTGATAAAGTAACATTTTTCTGAAGTTTAGACATCCAACTTACAGCCATACCATCCAAAGTAAACACGTAACATGTTGTTCTCTTCCGGACATCCAAGTCGCCATTCTAAATCTGCATCGGTGAATCTCTACAATGTTACACCGTTTTTCTTGAACTGAAGTGTCAAACCTTAGGTGCCTTTGAGATATTGCTGAAGCCACATCACGGCTTCCTAATGTATCCTTTCAGGATTCGCTATATATCTGCTTACTACTCCCACTGCATGTGCTATGTTAGGTCTGGTACAAACCATAACATACATCAAACTCCCAACCGCAGAGGCATATGGAACTTTTTCCATATGTTTTCGCTCCTCATCTGTCTTGGACGACTGCTTCTTGGTAAGTTTGAATTGACTTTCCAAAGGTGTGCTAGGTTTTGCATCATGAAAATTAAACCTGCTCAGTACCTTTTCTATGTACTTCTCTTGAAATAACTCCAGAGTTCTTTCTGCTCTACTCTGGTGATCCTCATCCTAAGTATTTTCTTTGATAGTCCCAAGTCCTTCATTTCAAATTCTTTTGACAATTTATCTTTAGCTTATTGATCCCCTTCATATTAGATCCTACAACAAGCATGTCATCCACATACAAAAGCAAAATAATATAAGCGTCATCAAAATTCTTGAAGTAACAACAATGGTCCATCTCACTTTTTATGAAACCATTGTCGCATATGAAGTTATCAAACTTTTTGTACCACTGCCTGAGAGCTTGTTTCAAGCCATACAAACTTTTCTTTAAACTACACACAATATTTTCTTTACCAGAAACTTGAAAACCTTCTGGCTGCACCATATATATGTCCTCATCTAGATCACCATGGAGAAAAGTCGTTTTCACATCGAGTTGTTCTAGATGCAAATCCTCAGCATCAACAATACTAAGCACCAATCTGACAGTAGTTAATTTGACTACAGAAGAAAAAATTTCAGTGTAATCAATACCTGTCTTCTGCTAAAAACCCTTCACTACTAATCTTGCTTTGTATCTCGTGTTGCCATCATTCTCTTCTTTGATCCAGTAAACCCATTTGTTCTGTAAAGTTTTCTTTCCTTCTGGTAACTGAGTTAGTACCCATGTTCTGTTTTTCTCTAGAGACTTCGTCTCATCTCTCATGGCTAACTCCCATTTGATAGAATCTTTCACCTGCATTATTTCATCAAAATATTATGGTTCATCGGTATCAGTCAACAGTAAATAATGTAAGTATGGAGAATATCGTTGTGTGTGTCTAGACACCCTTTCTGATATCCTTACAACCACTTGAAGAGTGGTTTGTTTCTGTTCTACTTCATATTCTGTTGTAGTATTTTCAGTATTTCCTTGAGATCTCATAGCTATATCACTATCTGTGATCTCTTCTAACACAGCCCTTTCACGTTCTTCCAGTTATTTTTCTGCACTATCAGATCATGCTACAAATATGTCTTTATACAATACATTTTCATTGAAGGTTGCATCTTTGTGTCTTATGATTTTTCTATTTCGATCATCCTAAAACCGATAACCAAAATAGTCAGAACCATAACCAATGAAATAACATTTTCTAGCCATAGGATCATGTTTGTCTCTTTTATTAGAATCTATTTGTACATATGAAATACAGCCGAAAACTTTCAAATGAGAAAGATTTACCTCATTCCCAGTCCATACCTCTTCTGGTAGCGGGAAACCCAACGGAATTGAAGGTTCTCAATTTATTACGTAAGTTGCTGTGTTGACTGCATCTGCCCAAAAATGCTTTGGCAATCCTGAATGTAGTCTCATGCTTCTAGCACGCTCGTTCAAGGTTCTGTTGATTCGTTCAGCGACACCATTCTGTTCTGAAGTTTCCGTAATTGTTTTTATCATCTTGATTCCGTTTTCTGTACAAAATGCATTTAACTCCGTACTGTCATACTCACCACCATTGTCAGATTTCAGACACTTAATTTTTAGACCAATCTGATTTTCAACCTCAGCTTTTCACCTTTTAAAATTAGCAAACGCATCAGATTTATTTTTCAAAAAATAAACTCATGTCTTTCTAGTCGTCAATGAAGATGGCATAGTAGCGAGAGCCTCCAAGAGACTGAACCGGGGCTAGCCCCCATACATTTGTATGCACCAGTTTCAACTTCTCTTTCTTTGGCGATCTTCCAATTTTTGAGAAGCTAACTTTTTTCTGCTTTCCATTATCACAATTCTCACACAAACCGATATCTACGGTCTTCATTTCAGATAGTCATCCCTTTGATGCTAGCAACTTCATTCCTTTCTCGCTCATGTGCCCGAGCTTTTGATGCCATAGTTTAGAATCACCACCACCTTTGGCCATTGCTACTGTGTCTTTACACTTTTTTTAGTCATATATAAGGTTCCCAACTTAATGCCCCTTGCTACGACCACGGTACCTTTGGAGATCTTCCAACCACCACCTCCAAAAATTGTTGTATATCCCATGCTGTTTAATTGACTCGTAGAGATAAGATTTCTCTTCAGGCCGGGAACATATCTGACATCATGCAACTTCCACTGGGTTCCATTGGCAGTCTTTATGTGAACATCACATTTTCCAATAATCTCTAAAGGTTCATCATCAGCCAGATAAACCTTTCCAAACTTCCCTGCAGCGAAGTTGTGCAATAAGTTTTTGCACGGAGTTGAATGAAACGAAGCACTAGAGTTCAGCATTTAGGACTCAATAGGACTGTCAACACTACATATAAGAGCGTCATGGATCTCTTCAGTATCAACATTTGAAGAAGAAGACGTTTCTTCCTGATGATCATTCTTCTGGTAATTTTGAAACTTCTTATTCTTCTTTGGTTTAGTGCAATCATTGAAGAAGTGGCAATGAATACCACAATTCCAGCAACTGATACCTTTGCGAGGCTTTAATTTACTCCTTGGACTTAGATCTATCATTGCTTGGCTTATGTCCTCGTTGAAAACTCCTTCCTCTGCTTTGAGTACTCAAAGCAGACCCCGAAAATTCTCCTGACTCTCTCCTGCGATCATCCTTGCTGAGAATCAAATCTCGGACTCCATCCAGTTTAACTTCTTATTTCCTAAAGAACTGCTCACCACGGTCACAGTTGCGGCCCATATTTCAGGTAAGGAGGACAATAGGATCAAAATTTTGATCTCGTTTTCGAAGTTTATTTCCACATAACTTAATTGAGTTGCAATCATATTAAAATCATTAATATAATCTACAACAGATGCACCTTCTCTCATTTTCAGATTAAATAGACGACATATCAAATGTACTTAGTTAGAGACAGATGGTTTTTCGTACATATTTAATAGTGCCTTCATCAGATTCGCTATAGTCTTCTCGTTGATGATGTTGAACACAACATTCTTTGCCAACGTTAACCGGATCACACCCAAGACCTGACGATCTAATAGATCCCAATCTTCTTTCTTTGTATCTGCTAGTTTCGTACCCAACAAGGGTTCATGAAGCTTTTTCTGATATAAGTAATCTTCGATCTGCATCTTCCAGAACCCAAAATCTTTTCCATCAAATTTATCGTCTTTACTTTTCCTTCATCTGACGCCATCTTTTGTCTACAGTCATAGCAAACCCAACTTCTCCTTCGGATCTGAACCAACACCTTCAAAACTACATCTAAGAAAATGAAGAAGATGACACAAGTGTCGTTACCCACAGTTAACCTAGATCGTAGAATCAAAAGACCCTTTGGTTCTCTTAACCATGCTCTAATACCAGTTGTTAGGAATATATCCACCGAATATATGGGAAAAACTACGGATAAAGGAAAAAATCGCACAAATAATGGACACGGGATTTTTATAGTGGTTCAGCAATTTACCAGTCAACTTTGCCGCACTAGTTTCTTTTCTTCTTCTTATACAGGATACAAGATTATAAATAATTTTCTCACTGCAAACTTGCAGTTTCTTTTCTTTCTGAAAAATACACACTTCTTCGTGATTTAGATATCTTTTCTGTCAGCACAACATTCATTATATAGGCAGCAGACCCCTTGGTTTACAAATTGATGTGATAAATTAAGTGTGGTCTTTCTTTCTTACACATGCTTTATCTTTATCGTTTGCCTTTGCAAATTTCTTCAGTGCATTTAATGCAGTTTGTCCTCTTCTTTGTTTTTCAAATGAATCAAAAAAAAAAAATCTTCCTCTCATACCTCACTTAATGTAATTTGTCCATATACCCTATTCATGCTGCATAATTTCCACCATGTCATTTTCACCCATAAATGTATGTCTTTTCTTGTCCCACATTTGAATTCATACAGCATTTGACCACCGTCCGTGTATGTTGATCGTTCGTCGGCGCATGCGTCAAATTTCTGGACCGGGCCGGACTTTTTTTCTGGGATGATTTAAATAGGGTCTTTTGGGGCAGCTCAATAGTTTTAAGACATTTTCAACAGGGTGTGGGGGTATTATGGAGAAAAATCAGGGAGTGCATGAATTGGCATCAAGTATTATCCCACCCTTTTGTCATTCAACGAACCAATGTTTATTTATTATTTGAACAGGAAAATTGTTTCCATTTTGGTTTCTTCAAAGTTTCTGATCCTACACATTCATCAACCCTCTCCTTGGCATGCATGAACGCCGCAACATGAGAAACAAAAAGAAATAAATTAAAACATTAGTATGTATAATTAGAGATACAGATTCATTAAAAATTGGAGTCCTACTAATTGGACCATTTTGGAGGATTCGGATCCTCTCCGATTATCGGAGAGAGACCCCATAAATATTAAACAATAGCAATAAAAAAATACTCCCTTTTATTAATGCTCCAATAAAAAGGAGTAGATCCCTAAAAGCAGAATAACTTCTCTCTGGAGTTAATCATATAGTTCAAATATCCATCTTTATAGTTGAAAAGAGTGGAATATACACTTTGCACATTTGGATAATATTACTGATTTTAGTTATAAGACTTTGAATTAATGGAACAAATAAGCAATTGCCCCAAAAGGTTTAAATTTAAAAGGTCCTGGACTACAAACTCTTTCCTTTGCTTAATTTAATAATCAAGGAGATAGAAATGTCTACAATATAACAAAATACATAAATCCATGCAACAGGAGAAATCATCCAAGTATGTAACCCCTCTTAAGTAAGGCCTAGTTTGGCAACGAGGTTTCCGAAACCATGGTTTCGATTAAGTTAAAATGAAACTACGGTTTGCATGTGTGCAAAACATGGTTTCATAAAACTGGTGTTTCATAGAGTTTAGGGTCGTTTGAAAATGCAGTTATGAAACAAAGATTTCGTTTAATTTAACTTATATTTAAGGGTTAGAGCGAGAGAGAGAGAGAATAAAGAGAGACGGCACGTAACTTTCCAAAACTCTACTAGTTTTGGAATTTAGAAAAATGGATTTTCCAGACTTTGAAACAACGGTTTGGGAAATCTCCATTTTGGTTTCCCAACGGATGTCGGTTATAAATTTTGGAGTTTAGTCTCGAAACCCCATGAAACCACGGTTTCGGAAACCGTAGCCGTGTTGCCAAACTAGGCGATAACCAGAAAAAAGTAGCAGAATACAAGGAAAAAACCAAACAAGTCCACAACAGAAGATGAAATAAAGTCAACAACAAAAAACATAAAATAGATGATAAGGAAATACCTTGGGGGGATGCAAATGTCCGCTAACAAATAAAAGCTGTTGTAGTGAAACTTCCTTCTTAATTGCTTCTGATGGAGACGTTTCTATGATTTAATGCTTTTATTGCATGCCTTTCAAAGATATGACAAAAATAGCTGCTTCCTTTTTCTTTCTTATGAATGTAAGGTCCACTCGCATCCTTTCACATTGTGGCGTGCTCATCTTTCTTCCATTTTCCCTAGAAAGTGACAATTAGATTTTCTTCACTGTATCGATTAAATACAATTGACCTAAGCTTGTCAAGTCAATCATTATATAAAAGACTGCATTCTCCAAGTTTAGAGAGAGAGAGCGAGAAAGAGAGAGGTTAATGGATCCAAGATTGTATCGAGCCCTGAAAAGAGGCGACATAGCCTCAATTAAGATGTTGTTGCAAGAGATCCCAGGATGCCTACAAGGAGCAACTGCAGAGAAAAACACTGCCATGCACATCGCTGCTAGCCTTGACTACAAATGGTCCATAGCTGAAATCCTTGAGATCTTCGATGGCCATCTCCACTTTCAAGCTGCTGTCAACTCCAAAGGCGACACTCCGCTCCACTGCGCAGCCCGTTCTGGCCAAAGTTTGATGGCCAATTTCTTGATTGGAAGTGTGGGATGGCCCAATGGTCCATTTCGCCTGCATGAGATGCGAAATAAGTGGGGAAACACACCATTACATGAAGCTGCAAGAAATTGCCATTTGGGCATTGCTTATGAGTTGATTACGGCAGATGTGCAGTTGGGAGTAGTAGTTAATGAGTTTGGGGAGTCGGTAATTTATCTGGCAACAGAGAGCGGAGCAGTGGAGATGGTGCGAATGTTGCTGCAGTTTCGAATATGTTCTGTGGTAGGGCCAAATAGACAAACGGCTTTGCATGCCGCCGTTTGCAGAAACTACGGTAATAATCTTACTTTGAGTTTAAGTGGTTATCAATTGAATAAGAATAACAGCCACAAATATTGCATCGGAAAACAATTAAAACCGACTCGATACTATTGACTAACAATTTCAATGTTGATATTATTACTAGAAATTGCACGACTACTGCTCCAGGCAAAGCCAGGCATAAGTCACCAGCTTGATGCAAATGGAAGCTCTCCTCTTCACTATGCAGCATCCATCGGTGACCTCACGATGGTCCGGCTACTGCTTCACCATGATGCATCCATAGCATATCTCTTGGACAAAGATGGGTTTTCACCAATTCTAGTTGCTGCTAGCATGGGCTACATCGACATAATTACTAAGATAATAAAGCACTGTCCTGATGCAGTCGAGCTCATCGATAAAAAGGGTAGGGGTCTTCTTCATGTTGCCGTTGATAGTAAGAGATTAGAGGTTGTAAAATATGTTCTCAAGAATCCTGTCCTTAAGGATATACTCAACGAGCCAGACGGTGATGGAAACACACCACTTCATATTGCTACAATCAGTCATAACCTAGAGGCAGTCCGTCTTCTGCTGGCCGATAAAAGAATTGATACCAGATCGAGGAATCACAAGGGCCTCACACCTCTCGACCTTGCCTCCTCATGTGTTGACTCAAGCATACGCCTTAGAATGGTACCCTTAACACTACTTCACATTCCTACAAAATCGATATTGAATTGTTTTGCTATTAGGACATATATAGGAGTATTTCATATTCTAGCAGTGAAAGAAGAGAGGTTGCAAAGATTCAATTTTAAGAAGTGGGATATTAATGAATGGGATAGATTGACTAATTAATTATAATAGTAAATGATAGGAAAAATAAATAATAACAATATTAATTAAATAGGCAATGTCTACAAATACATGCATTTGTATAAAAGCAAACACACACACACACAAATTTTTAATAATATAATTACATATGATATTTCATACTTTCATGTATACTAAAACATAACCCGCAATACAGTTAGGCAGTGAATCGAATATCGGTCATATCGGCGGATATATCATTTTAGGATCACTTGTAATATGATAAAACTAATATAATATCACCCGATATATCGGCCGATATGACGATATCGCCCGATATATCGTCCATATCACATCGCTCGATATTTCGTCCATATAGACGATATGAAGCATCAATCCGATACGATTCCGATATCCGATATTTAAAACCTAGCAGTTAGGTATTATATATAAGGAATATACACTTACTCTACAACTCCTTATGGAATAGCCTAATTGATTTATCTTGCTTATTATAGTGAAACAAATTACACGAAATACAATATACTCTTGATACATACATACATACATATTCAATTTATATATAAAGTATACTGTATTTAGTGTAAATTTTGTGTGTGTGCGCGTGTGTGTCAAACAGTATACAGCATGGAGAAAAATTGTTTAGTGTAGAGAATATGACGAATAACTTGTACTAAAATATCAAGATCAGTTCTCTTCTCTTTCACCTGTGAACTGCATGATTAGGATCTATTAGTTCCTCTATTTGGGATCTGACTCCAGTAAACAAATTTGACATCAGGCTGACAAACAGTCAAAACAATCCGTCAAAACTTTTTTAGATCCTTGGCAACCAAAATATGGTTAGTACGACTTCGATGATAACTGTGATTGCTATTGAAAATTAAATGATACTCATACAGTCCAACAAATAGTTTAGGAAGGAAAAGTTATCTTACTTGAGTGCATGATATGATTCCTTTTTTGTGCAGCACAAGATCATGGTACAATTGGTGGCAGCAGGCTCGCAATTCAGCCCACAACGGATGGATTTGATGACAAAGAAATTTCGACGAAAAGATGCTGAAGAAGTTAATCGGTACAGGACATTAACAAACAACTTAGCAATAGTAGCAGTGCTCATTGCAACAGTTACCTTTGCTGCTGCTTTCACATTGCCCGGAGGTTATGATAGCGATGGCCCAAATCGCGGCATGGCAATACTAACGAAAACGGTTGCCTTCAAGATATTCCTCATCTCTGATGCTGTAGCTATGGTTAGCTCAATTACTGTCACTTGCTTGCTCATTTATACAGGTTCACTCGATCATGATGTCCGCTTGCACTCCATAAGTACAGCCATGAAATTTATGTGGGTGGCCCTTGGAGGAATGGTTGTGGCTTTTGCCATGGGCATCTATGTGGTAGTGGTGGCAGCTTGTGGCTGGCTTGCTATTCTTATTTGTTCCATGGCATGTAGCGTTCCATTTGTTGCTTGGATGACTGCGAGTTGGCCAGCTTTTGACTCGTTAACGCTGATGAAGGTATCCAGAAATCAGGGGAAGAAAGGAAGAGAAACTGCTATGGCCAAAGTAGTGGATTTTTCAATGCCTCATAGCATGGTGGTGGATTTCGAAACACCTCAAGGTTCAAAGTGTGATTCTTAATACTCGATATGACTCTTAGTATTTGATCTAAGTATTGGATGCCATTATAAATAGAACATTCCTCGCTTATATCAGTTTATATTGTAATACAACATATGAACAGTGTCCTCTTTAGACTTGCATAAAAATTTTAATTTCCCTCTATATCATTCAACTAATGCTTTTTAGGATATGCACATATTTATAGCCGATATAGTCATCATCCACAACAATTTCTTCTATTTAGTTAAAAGCTAGAATAACAGAATAGAAAATTTTGAAATGTTAGATGCAAAGATGGCTTGTTTCTTTTATTCTTATGGGCTTCAATCTTCATATTCGAATTTATCTTTCTGAACTCCTATATTTCTTCCTCACGTCTCCTTTGGATATAACATCAAAACTCTTTCCTCCTTCCTCCATTCGAGGCTCCAAATAATAATCTGCAAAAGATAAGTACGCTGCCGAGCAATTCTTTGTCAATATTCAAAACTTAATCATGTGAGACAACACAAGGTCCCAAAGCCACTTTGTACGTGTAAAGAACTATATGCATTTATTCTAGCCAATAACAATGGTGGGACTAATCTATTTGCCGTTTGTGAATACTAATTATTCGTACAAACACATTGAGTTTGCATATAGAACATACCCAAACATCATGTACAATAAAATGTGAAATATTCAAGAATAATTTCATTCATACCTTTGCAAAGCAGAACCCGCGAGTATATAAACACCAAAATTGAGGAAACTGAATCGCCATGAGTACAAGTGAACCGATGTGGCATGACGAGTGGCGTAGGCGCGTAGCTTTAACAGTCAGTTCCTTTTGCCATGTCACCCACTTTGTAACACAGGAGCCTGCATTTGAAACTTTTGATAATGTTCATATGGATAACAGAGCAAGGTTATTTTTAGAACGAGCTGTGACGATCAAAATAACGACCTTAAGAGTTTTCTGAGGCTTTCTTCAGCTCAAGACTTCCCAACTGTTTACAGTACTGGTTTTGCGCCAAGCTTTTTCTAAAGCAACTTAACAAAACTTCTGAAAGATCTTTTCTGTATTGCCTTGCTCTCTTTGCACTTTTCATCGTAAGATACAACCAAATTATTGATTGATTTTTGAAACATCAAAAACCCATTAACCGAAAAGCCTCGATTTGTGTCCCACCAATCATAGAAGACCAAGAAGCACTGTCTCTTTGCTCCTGCATACCATTGAACACCAAGTGAGGAGAGACAGGATACAATAACAATTTAATAATAGTGTTTGATGTAAGAACACTTCTGCTGGGAATTTCATCAAACAACTTACAAGCATTGGGAAAAGATGAGGATTAGTGAGCATGGAGAAGAGCTTTTCAAACATGGATTTGAGAACGGAGGGGAGCAGATGGGGCATGGAGATGAGAGAAGATTAGGGGATTCACGAGTGGATATTAGAGAGAGAGAGAGAGAGAGAGAGAGGCCTTTTTCATCGCAAAGGCTTGGCAGGTTTTTTTTTTTCCCCTTCTTTGAAATCAAGTCCTTTGGGGGTCGAACTTGCGGCCTCAAAGCCCTTTGGTAAAAAAAATGTAGGTTGCCATTAATTAATTAAATATCTTAACCTCCCCTTTGTTACTTATTGGCTGGTAAATAATTTATTTTTTGACTCCTAGATAACCTTTTTATTGACAATTAAGTAACATTATCTCTTTAAAGCTCCATCTCAAGTTGGAACGGATATATCATGTGCTCTTAACTTGTTATAAATGAGTTCAGCCTTGAACTAGAAACTCCACGCGAGTTTGTATTTCTAAACAACAAAACCATTTCTGTAAACTATCTTGAATACTCGACACTTTCTTAAACAGAACTTGCGACATAGGTGAATTGAACTTGATAACTTTTTCGTGGCATTTTTTTCAAATTGTGAACTAAACTTGCAACAAATTTTGTGAACTGTCTTGAAGATTTATGACTTCCTCGTTGGACCAAACTCTTAGTGAGTTGTCGTGAACTTTCTTGACGATTAGTCAAGAGTCCCCTTTAAAGGCTAATGATTTCCTCGAAAATATTGTGCATATTGTGCTCCTAGCTATTTTTGTTTTTTGATTGTATACTTTGGTTTATATTTGTGCGGTAATTATACGTAAGTGTAGCGGTTGACTGGCAAATGTAGTAGTTATGTTATAAATGTAGAATTCAAATGATATATGTAGATATCAAGTTGTAAATGCAGTAGTTATGTGATAATGTAGATACAGTGATGAACTGGTAAATATAATAGTTAAGTGGCATATGTCGATATTAACTGGCAAATGTAGTAGTTAAATTGGTAGCAGAAGTTGAGTCCGCATCCAAAACTGAAGAAGACCATAGTGAGTGTACGAAAGAATTCGGAGTAAGAGTTTTCCTCTTTTTCTATGTATTTCAAAAAATTCAAAAAACAAAAGAACTAGAGTCAACAATGCGACAAAAAGGAATGCGTTGTAGTCCAAAAATCCTTTCTTTATCCCTCTTAGTAGTCGGTCTATATTATAAGATGGTTGTTGTTACGGATGATTGAGATAAATACGGAAACAAAGATTAAACAAATCGCAGAAAACAGAAAATATCAACTCAAAGAGACACATAGATTTTACGTGGAAAATCCAAATAGAAAAAACCACGGGTAGCAGCAGAGAATATTTCACTATTTGTGAAGAATTATAGAATTATGAGACGACAACAAAATACAACCTGTCTCTCTTCTCACTTTTTACTCTCTCAATTTTCTCTTTTAATTTTCTTTCTTAATTTTCTCTCTTCTAAACCCTAAACTATTGGATTCATATTTATAGCCAACAATTAATCCTTAAAGACAAATAGAAGATTTAAAATTGGATTTAATCAATAACCAATTTAAATCAAATAACAAATCTCAACCCTATCTTTAAATAATCAATTTGGATTTATCTCTAACTAAGAAATCCAAAAACAAATAGGATTAGAATTATATAATCAATTCTAACAATCTCCATCTTGATTTTAAAATCCGACAGCTGTGAACCGTCCTGCCAGAAGTCCGCGATTGCCGATTGCCTCTTAAGGCTATCTCCATCAATCAACTTTGAGCAAGTCCACACAATGTCTGAACTAACGGGCAGGTTCTGGCTTAATACACAAATCTGCTAGGTTGTCTTTGTTTACCGTCGGAAATCGGACCAAGGCGCAGGGAAGCGCGTCTAGCCTGAATTTAGGAGCATATGCTGGCACCATATATCAGAGATTTGGATGGATATGACCGTTGTAGCAGACTTTTCAGATTCCCTCTCATATACGAGGGGCTTTTGATTGCGGGGACGATTTTTCTTGCAGGCGCAAACCCCTACAATTAATTAAGTTATCGCCAAACGATAACAACTTTTTCTGCTCAAGAACCTTCGTGTGTCGTATTATGGTTTTTTATTTTTGGGTTGTCCTTGGATTGTATACAGAGACTAATATGTCGTCGTCCGTAGAGCGTGGATTAGTCCAAATCCATATGTTATATTTGGGTTTGAACTTAGGTCGCATATATCATATTAATGCATTTCATCAGTCCACAGGATATTTGGGTTTTATCTAAGAATCGTTAGTCGTATATGGGACCGAAATCAACTTGGATCATATGGGCTAAGAATCATTAGTCGTATATGAGATTAAGATCAACTTAAAAATATGATTTAAGAATTGTCAGTCGTATATGGGACTAAGATCAACTTAGATATCAGTGAGCATATGGGCTGATCATTTGATCACATATAAAGCATAAAATTCTATACTTAGCATATTTTGGATAAGTCATCAAGATTTGGCTTATCATCAGGTGTGTTTTACTATAGGTAGTCCATAAATAGTATACGGTAGTCAGCATGGAGACAGTCCGCGGGACAAAATACCAGTTTAGGGACATAGCGGTCAATTTTTCAGCTTGCGCGTACGTGTATATATTACGTGGCGAAGTGAATGATGGTAACATGAGAATGCGCCAAATATTGGGATGCGATCTAATTTGAAGATATTTATATTTCCTTCAAACATATACATATACATATATGTATGCTTGGGGTGGTGGTTGGTGGGATGGTGCATATCTATATGGGGTGCATATCAATATGAAGTGCGCATCCTGCCTGGGATGCACATCAATATGAGGGTGCGCATCAATATGAGGTGCGCATCAATATGGGATGCACCAATATGGGGTTAAAACATTCCATATCTTGATGAAATTTCATATCTTTCATTAAGTTGGAACGAGAAAGGAGTCATTGGTTGTTGGGACCTGCCATCTCTCTCAAGACGTTGAGAAATTACAACGCCATATATCAGAGGTGTTGAAGGTGTACTTTTGAACCAAATACCGTATATGGGGGAAGAGAATATATTGGAACTTACTGAAAGGGCGTCTATGCGAATTTGTGTTTTATCCAAGGATTAGTCTTATATGACATTAAGATCAACTTATATATCATGGATGAAGGATCATTAATCTTATTTTAAATTAAGATCAACTTAAACATGTGTAAGCATATGGGCGCAATAGAATATCAAAGAAGTTTAAGCTTCCCAAAACTTGGTCAATTTGGACAGAGCATTGGCTCTGGGGTATTTGTATTGGCGCAGAAAAGCTCCGGCGCATGCCACGTGCCGCTCTATTATTGGCGCACAGGTAGAGACATATGGGTTTCCGGCACAGGGATCATTGGCGCATGGTATTGTAGCACATTCTACGTGGAGGATGGGTATTAATGCTGGGAACTTAGGCACACTAACTAAATTTTAGAAGATGGTATCATGGATTTCAAAAATTTCTAGTTTGCTAAAGTTCCTAAACCATGAATCGAACTAAAGAGTTAGAACTTGCTAACAAAAAACCTAGTGAGCCATGTTAATCTACTATGTTAGCAATACTCATATTCTCAAGTTTTCTTCAAGTGCTCCGGATCGCGCTTGCAAGCCGGTCCTCCTTTGCCGAAGATGATCCACCTGAGGAAAACGATTCAAGCTCCAGTTTCGCCTAGCGAAGCAACCGACGCTCTAAGCTTGCTAAATATGGATAGTGGTGATGTAGGAATTTCACTATCTTTTTCTCTCAATTCTAAAGCTCAAGTGAGTAACTAAAGAAGAAGGATGAGGAGGTGAAGAAGTGGTCATGAGCAAGTTTTGAAGGCATGAGGGAGTATGAAAAAAATCAACAATAGAAAAAATTGGAATGGCTTCATTTTTTCTACAACATGCAAATAAAATATCTCATCACATTTGTTAATAAACAAATGAAGCTCATTCCTCTCTACATATCTTCAACCATGCTCAATGCCACCTTACCCTCCACCTCATTTGCAAATGATTTTCTAAAAGGAAAATCATATAATGAGGTGTCCATCTTCTAGAACAAATTCCGTATAAATACGGAATATAACCTGTTATACATATCGAAATACATATACACGTATCCGTATAAAAATACGAATAGCCAAGAGAGAAAATGAATAGTAAACAATAATACTAGAATACATATATTAATATATATACATATATGTATGTATGTATGTATGTGTGTGTGTGTGTCTATATATATATATATATATATATATATAAATTATTAAATCAAAACTTGATTTAATAATCAGGTTTGATCCTAAGCCACTACTATTATCAACTGTCCGATTAAAATCCGTGTAGCTTGTACATATATTTAATCGGACACCTGTATGTACCAACATATGTCATCCATATCATATCGCCTGAACCGGGAAAACCCTCTGTGTGGGACTCTAAAGACTCGGCAATACGTTGGCAGTGGGTTTAACCACAAGCACGTCAGCGACACTAATTATACGTAACGACTATCCAGATATTGAGAGAAAGGAAGGCCGACGAGAAAACTCATCCGTACTCCCACTGAGCCTGTCCGTGACAATCTCCATACAGCCCGGTCTGTTCGTTTAAGAGTATCACATATCGGGTCTAGGGGTGGATAAAATCAAACCCCCTAATAACGCGATATTTTCGTTTCGGTGTGAAACCCACTACCCACTGAGAAACTACTGATCCAAATCAGTAATTCTCATCCATCTTAGCCAAGCATTTCTGGTGATGGCTATCCATACACAGCGTGACATCTACCCCCAATACCGGGAGAGACGAATCTCTGACGATCCGCTCACTGCCTCTGTAAGGCTACGCCAGCGCCCCGTCCATCAATCCATGGCCAAATGCGGAACAAAAACTTATTAAAACCTGGCGCTAACGAAACCCTAACCGATGGATCGTGCCATTAACCCTATACTAGTTAACTGTAAAGAGGTTTAAGAGATTATACCGATCGATCCGTGTCCTTCGGTCTTCAACCTCTGTCCTTAGCTTGTTGCGGCTGCCTCGACCAAGTTCGCTCTCCGGTCTTCATCGTCGAAGAGGATCCACGTCGAGAATTCTTTATACGGGCTCCCGCCTCTAAAACCGAGACAACTCGGGCATCCAGTTTGCTAGTCTAGATGCACAAGATGAAGTAGAAAGAGTGTACGATCAATTTGTCTCAATACATCCATGAATTTTCAACTCATGAGAGGGTATGGATGGAGGTAAAGAAGAATCCAAGTGATGAAGAAGTTGTGAGCACAAGAAATGGTTTGTGAAAAACATCTAAAGAAAAGTTATATAGTTTTTCTTGAGTTGTTGTGAAGTATTTGTGTTGTGGCAACTAAAGAAAATGTCTTGCACACAAAAAGATCTGCTCCCAAAACAAATATCCCACAACAACACCATGACTCACCATGGGCACATGTGCCACCATCAATGCACACAAGACTTAACACCATGAGTCACCAAGTGAGCACATGCACCATAAATGCCTTAGGCCTAAACTTGCACTCACATTCTCCATCACAAATAAACATTAAACTAAATGTTTAAATCAAAAAAGGAATGGTAACTTTAAAGTAAACTTGTAACGAATTACAAGAATACCCATCATCCGTATATACATACCCGCATCCGTATTCCGAATGAATACGAATAAAATAAGACGAAAATAATCCAATAATATAATATTAGGATCCGGCTTAAACCAAAGCCAGCTAGTATTATCCGTCCGATCATGATCCGTGCACAAGTGCACGTATATGATCGAACCCTGCCATAAAACCATACGGCCTCTACAATGTTTCGTCCGAACCAGGAAAACCCTCTGTGTGAGACTCTAAAAACTCGTCAATACGCTGGCAGTGGGTTTAACCATAAGCACGTCAGTGGCACTAGCTGTACGTAACGGCTACCCAGGTATTGAGCGAAAGGAAGGTCGACGAGCAAACTCATCCTGAAACCCTACTGAGCCTGACAGTGACAATATCCGTACAGTCCGATCCATTCGTCTATGAGTATCGCATATCGAGTCTAGGGGGGAGGATAAAGTCAGTGTGACATTTTAAAAATAAATAAATAAATAAATAAATAATTCTTTAGGTGAATTTTCCGATAATCGGTAGATATAACTCGTATTTTCTGTAAAATGTAACTATAATTATTTTTCCACATAGACTTAAATACACCCATTTTAACTATGTAATTGCTAATATTTGACATTTATTTAGTTACTTATAAAGTATTAGTTTACATAAATATTTTTCCTTAATTAATTATTTTAAATAATATTTTAAGCTTTCACTTATACATTAAATTAGTGTAAATTACAAATTGGAATGGGTTAATTGGACAAATGTGAACCATGACAACTAATAGCTAGTTGTAATATATTCTTGTGTTCTTTAATTTTCTAAATGGTTATAGAAGAGTCTAGGAATGACTAGAAAACAAAGTAAAAATAAATTAATTAAGAAAAGGAATTAATAAATGAGAAAATGAGGGCTTTCTTAACTTGGAACTTTCCACACACACCCACACACAATCATTTTCTTCACATGGCCGAGCAACCTACAGCAGCTCCCCCACTTTACCTACCTCCTTTTCCCTTCAAAAATTTATCATTTTTGCATCAAAAATCAATACAAACTCTTACAAATTCTTCATTAAATCTTCATCCAATTTTCTTGGCCAAACTGGCTTAGATCTTGAAGCAAGAGAGCAATTTTGGGAGGCTAGGTTGCAAGTTTGATCTCTTGAATATTGAGGTAAAATCTTAATCCTATGGTTTATTTGTTGGTAAATTACTTCAATCTAATCTAATTAGGTGTTTAATCATGGTTTTAATTTCAAAATTAAAATTTTCAAGAGAAGTGTTTGGTTCAAGTTAGGGTTTTTATTACTTGATTTAAGGTTACAATGTGTAGATTAGTATCTAAAGACATGCAAAATCTAGTCTAGTTGTTAAATTGTAAATTGTTATTTTTTTAATTGTCCTAATTAAGCTATCTTGCAAACTAGATTTTAGAATTTATGTAAATTGATGAGATAAATTTTTAGAAAAGGTTAGTGTGGCTTAATTAAGCTATTAATTGATCGTTGTGGCCACTAGAATTATTAAAACATCTAGATTTGAACTAAAATGATAAATGGATGCTTACTAGGTTTTTGAAATAAATCGATTTTTAATTAAGTTGAGGTTTTGGTGATAAACAACTTATTTCATATAATATTTAATCTGTTGTGAGTGCGCGATTGGTGTATTTGGGTTTTAGGCTTGGTGGTTTTCACATATAGCGACCCTAGTTATTGTTTGTAGTATTGTCACGAGCGCGTTTTGTGCACCAAGTGTGTGCGCGTCTTGATGTGCGCGTGGATTGACTTGTGTCGTTTGTATCCGCGACTATCATTTGTTTATCCTCTTATTTGCTTGTGTGCGATTCTAGGATCAGGTGCAGAAGCATCAGACGTGGCGCGGAAAGCAAGGCTGAGATCGGATCAGTTTAACCGAGGCGTCCTGGTGAGTAGATGTACACATCTATGGGGGATCGTCTGGATGGCGCGAGGCGCCCGATGGTTTAGTATTACTTGTAGTACTTGCATTATATGCGTAGTTTCCTAATTATGCATCTCATTGCATTGCATCATCTTATATAGATAAATATATATATATGATATCTTCTCATAGGACACTTGCACCATTACCATTGGTTCCTGCCGCAGATGCACTATTTATGCGAACATACACACTATTGGTAATTGCTATGTCATGAACACTATAGAACTTATTTAGAATTGGTATTAGTGCATTTGCATCATATATGATCCGTAGACTTATACTTGTATGTTCATTTCATTAAGATGGATACGTAGAATTGTTAGTCATATATACATTCCTCATTGCATCATGATTCATGCATAGTTTCTGGCCGTACTTCGCATGGTATATACTACCGTATCATAGATTTTCACATCACTGGCATGTTTATATATTGTGATTCTTCTCGAGAATTTCAATATTTATGAGATTTCTGGATTTTAGGGAAAACCGCAAGAATTTTATAAATCTATTATCATTTAAAAAAAATTATGGTTTTCTCGTGATGTGATGTGTGTGGCGTCCACCATGAGTTTTTTCGGTTCTTGAGCAGTATCATATACCCGATTCGAGGAGGGGGATGCACCGTCTGCGGGTACATGGTGGACCCGGTATGGTATCCCGGGGCGAGATAGTTTTCGTGGGGATGACGATGAGCCCGACAGGGGAGCACTACCTACCGGTTATTTGTGAAGCGGCGGATATCTAGAGGATACCGACCGTAGTCGTGTGATTGGATGATATGGGCCGATCCGGACTGACGGAGCCCGAGATATTGAGATATTGAGATTTGAGATACAGAGATATTGAGATTTGAAATACAGAGATTTTGAGATATTGAGGCATTGAGATATACATATTTAGTGTCGATGCTTGACACGGATTTCGGTTGATTTCGTTGATGATACTTCAGTTATTTCACAAAAGTTTTACTAAGATAAGAATACAGATTTTCTCATACTAAATATATTCAGGTTTCGTATTGATTATGTATTCATGTTGCACACATACTAGTGCATCGTATCATATCGGTATATGTAGGTTGTGACACATTTACGTGCATATTTACGATAGTATTATTAGTTATTACTTACTACTCACGAGTTGGCAACTCACCCCCGTTGTGCTACAGTATTTTGCAGGTCCGGCCCATCAGCATAATAGCGAAGGACGTACTTTTTCTTTTGCTTGGACTTACGGCTTGCTCATAGGTGGGTTGTGAGGATATTTTTGTTCCATCTTGTATTATTACTTGTATTTAGTACACTCCATCTACCTTATCTACCTTTGTATATTGGATTAGGCGGTAAGACTTTTGAGACTTGTATTTGTGGTTTCTGGTGTCGATGCTCACTTGAGCCGACATATTGTTTTCTTACTTTCGTGCTATTATATGCTTATTTTCGCACTTGATGATATATATTGTATGTGGTTGTGATTCCGCCTTTGGCGAAGAGCTAGCTCCCGCTTGGGGATGCCTTATTTATGATTTATATGTATTTCCATGTGTTGTACCCGTTTGGGGGCCAGTATTTACAAAGGAGACTCTGCCGAATTTTCGGAAAAATTGATGTATTTAAATGTTTTTAGGTGACTCTTACTTTACAAAAATCATCTTTTAAATTATGGTTTTCCTTCACTCTATTTCTTTAATTGGTTTAGATTTCTGGGTTTTGGCCCACTTAGATTACGTTACGCCTTGAGACATTTCGTAATTTAAGTGCCAGTCACGTTTCGTACCTTCGAATCGTGACAAATTTGGTATCAGAGCGATATGTTTTACCTTTCTGAGTGTAGGATGACCCTTGGTAGATGGAGTAGGTGACTTAAGCAGAGTGACGTAGCGTGTGTATGTTCCACGGCATACTTACGATATGGTACTCCGCCTAAGTGACCGTAGGATATATATATTTGCTTGTATTTCCCTTCTTGATTCTGGAAATCCTTTGATTCGATTGCAAAGTTCCTATCAATCATGTTTCTTGTTCCAGCCACTATGCCGCCGGAGACTACGAGGGCCAGAAGGCTGCCGCCAGGGATGAGATTAGAGTAGGCTCGTTGAGACGAGAACCGATCTGGGCAGTATGCCTACCCTTCAGAGACAGAGTGATCCGTTTTTCCAGGATGGATGGCTAGGCTGGAGTCGAGTATTCAGGATTTGTGATAGATGGTTGGATTGTTAGTTGAGGCTAGCCGAGCTCTGAGAGCCAATGATGTCCCTCCTATTTCAAGGACTGTGATTGTATCTGCTGCTCAGGTAGTTGTTCCTGTTGTTACCAAGATTATTTCCATATCCTTACAAGAGTTTTTGAGGCTGAAGCCTCTAGTTTTCACCGGCACAGATGCAACGGAGGATCTGTAGACAATCCTCGACAGGATGGCTAAGATGTGTCATTCATTGAGATGTTCTGATGAGATATGGGTTGAGCTTGCGAGTTTTCGTTTAGAAGGTCTTGCTCAGACGTGGTGCAAGTCAGTTGAGAGAGGCCGAGCTGCAGATCTACCCCTATGACTTGGGATGAAATTCACAGTTGTATTTCTTGCCCGTATCCTTATGGAGAGTGTTTGAGATGCCCGAGCTCGTAGTTTCGAGCCTTTACGTAAGACTTTAGGGATGACGGTGTCTGAGTATGACATTTAGTTTACTCAGCGGTCCGATATGCTCTTTACCTGGTAGACACTGAAGAGAAACGGATAAGAGGTTTGTATGGGGATTGGACATGCAGTCAATTCTTGCCATCGGTACCCAGCATTTTGACACTTACGCCGCTGTTATGAACGCAACCTTACTGTTGGAGGAGCGCATTTCTGAGACTTCAGTCGTTTCTGGACCAAAGCGGATTTGTACGGTATGTCAGCTCAAGGCGGTTAGATAGACGCCGTTGTGACAGTTATTCTTTCAGTGTTTTCTTCCGATGCGTATTTCTTTTTGGTGTTGTTTGAAATGGTATCCGCATATTTTGTATCGAGGTCTAGTCGATAGTAGTCCTTGCAGAATCAGCCGTTGTTGTGATTTCTTCCGTAGGCTAATCTCTTGTCGCTCGAAATGTTTTCATTCGTGTTTGTTTGTTCGTTTCGGAGATAGGGACTCTTATGTCAATTTGATTCTTTTCGATTTGTTGGACTTCGAAGTTCTTCTGGGCATGGATTGGTTAGCCACGTGTTGTGCATCCATGGATTGCCATGAGAAGGCAGTCAGATTTAGTTTTCCGGGTGAGCTAGTTCTTGTTTTCGGGGAAACTGTAGCGCCATCCTTCCCAGTTTGATTTCTTCTTTTCGCGCTAGTCAGCTCTTGAGAAAAGGGATGTCAGGAATTCTTGGCGTTTGTTCGTGATGTTAGAGATGCAGAGGTCCCGTTGGACCAGGTTCCAATTGGGAGAGAGTTTCCAGTTGTTTTCCTGACGAGTTGCTTGGTTGTCGCCAGAGCGCGATATTGTGTTCTGCTTTGACTTGATTTCGGGCAAAGCGTAAAGAACTGAAGGAATAGTTGCAAGATTGTTGGATAAAGGGCTTGTTCGTTTGAGTGCGTCGCCTTGGGGAGCTCCTGTCCTGTTCGTCAGAAGGATGGTCGTTTGCGTCTATATATTAATTATTGTCAGTTGAATCGGGTTACTGTGCGGGACATTTCTCGAAGATTGACTTGTGGTCAGGCTACTACCAGTTGTGGGTTCGAGAGGATGATATTCCGAAGATTTCTTTTCACACAAGTTACGGGCGTTATGAGTTTTGGTGATGTCGTTCAAGCTCACCAATGCCCCAACAGCGTTTATGGATTAGATGAACCGAATATCCAGGCCGTTCTTGATCAGTTATCGTCGTGTTCATTGAGAACGTCTTAGTGTATTTTTGGAACTGAGTGGAGCCTAGGCAGTAATTGAGGATTTCGTTGCAGGCTTTGAGGGAGTGTGGGCTATTCGCTCAATTATCCAAGTGTGTTTCCGGTTGGATAGTGTTGACTTCTTGGATCACGTAGTACGAGAGATGGTAAGTATGGAACCGAAGGAGATCGAGGCCGTTCAGTGCTGGACTAGACCTGTATCAGTGACAGAGGTTCGCAGCATTTTTGGGTTTGACCCGGTAGGGAGTTTCTTTTCTTTGGACTGAGGTATGAAAGCATTGCTTTCAGCAGTTGAAGACTCGTTTGACTACGACACTAGTATTATTTTGCCTTCAGGATCAGGCGGTTTTGTTGGTTATTGTGATACTTCTCGGCAGTTGAAGAAGCGCGAGCAGAACTATTCTATGCATGATTTAGAGATGGCTGCAGTGATTTTTACACTTAAGATCTGGAGACACTACAACTTTCAGCAGCGAGATTTGAATTTAAGACAACGCCGATGGGTGGAGCTAGTGAAGACTACGACTGCGAGATTCTTTATCGTCCGGGCGAGGCGAATGTTGTGGCAGATGTTTTGAGTCGGAGGCCCGGATGTAGCTTTTCTTGTTTAAGCACAGTTCAGAGACTGTCGACGGCAGATTAGCAGATTCCTTGTGACAGCCGAGTGCAGTTCAAGTTTACGTCGACCGGGGAACAACTTGCCTGTGTCCGTGCACGTCCACAGTATTTGACCGTATCAGGGAGGCATATGTTCCCTGATTAAAAATCAGGAATTACTTCAATGAGGTATCACTTGCTCACACGTGACCAATGGTCACGTGTTGACACGTGATAGTTAAAGCAGAAGCATAAACAAGCGGCTTAGAAAAGGACCCAATTGGGGGTCACGTGCTCACACGTGACCAAGGGTCACGTGCCAGCACGTGCCAGGCTTTGAAAGCCTTATAGTTTAATAGAATTAAATTCTAAAAATTTTCTAAATCTTTTCAAACGAAAAAGGATTATGGGGAACCGTTGGATTAAAAATCCAGGGGTGATTAAAAATCACCAATTTATGGAAAAATCTTAGACAAGGAAAGATTTCCCTAAATCTCGCCAAAAATAACAAACAGAATATCTTTTGGATTTAAAATCCAACAGTGAATAAAATTCATTGAGTGATCTAAAAGATCATATTAATTATGAAAACAAACAAAATCTTTCAAAGAAAGATTTACTAAACAAATTGATTCTTTTCCTTCTCCTGTAAATAGGAGCCAAGAAGAGAAGAAAGAGAATAGAATTTTGGGATCTGGAAATTTTCTAAAAGCAAATAGCAGAGAGAAAAGAAAGGAGAATTTAATTCTCAAGAAAAAAACCCTAGGTGAGAAAAGGGAAAAAGATCAAACTTCAAAAAGAGAATTTAATTCTCAAATCTAAGAGTTTAACTCTTCTGCAAAAAGAACTTAGTTCTTCCTCTGGTTGAACATCTGCAGAAGCAAATCTTTCCATAGGTTGAGAATTTAATTCTCATCGGATTGAGATTTTGCCATGCAGATCCAAGACTTAGGGGGAGAATTGAGTTTTGAGAATTTAATTCTCCCAAATTTACAGGAATTCAATTCCTTCATGATAAAACCATGATTTAACCCTAATTGAGAATTTAATTCTCCTAAAAATATAGGAATTTAATTCCTTCAAGATGGACAGAACTAGGGTTTAACCCTAATTGAGAATTTAATTCTCTCAAATTTACAGGAATTTAATTCCGCCTAAATGAAATTAGGGTTTCACCCTATATAAGAATTTAATTCTTTTACATATATGGGAATTTAATTCCTCTAAAAAGAAATTAGGGTTTAACCCTACATAAGAATTTAATTCTTTCACAAATAGGAATTTAATTCCTCCAAAATCATAATTAGGGTTTAACCCTATAAAGAATTTAATTCTTAAAGAAATAAAGGGACTTGAAAAATCTCCATGCATGCAAAAGACTAAGGTCACGTGTCCCCACGTGACCCCTGAAAAGATCCCCAAAAATGAGAAGGAATAAGCTCTGAGGCAACGCCTCACGTGTTCCCACGTGACCTCCTAAACAAAAGGAATAAAAGCAAGGGCAGATTCTAACTCCGGCACTCTCACGTGTTACCACGTGACCCCTTGATAAAAGCTTGAATAATTAAGGCACAAAGCTCCATCACGTGCCAACACGTGACGGTCAAAAGAGCAAAGTGTTTAACACTTATTTGCAGAACAAAGTGAGGAGATCTGGCCCCACCTTTGGGCGCCCTCACGTATCCCCACGTAACCCCTTTTTCTTTAGTATTTAACACTAATTCGAGAGCTATTTCCAGTGTTAACACTGATTGTCTTCTAGTGTTTAACACTAATTTGAGAATCTTATTTCTAGTGTTTAACACTACTTTGAGAATCTTATTTCCAGTGTTTAACACTGTTGTAACACCCGAGCCCAGTAATACTATTTCTATTGCTAGTTGAGTGTTTTATATTGCTCTTTCCAATTATTTTGATTGTTTGGTGTTTATTGCTAAATTTTAACCGGTTAAGTCATTTTGGCACATAACAAATTTTAACACCTAAAATGAAATTAAAAATATCCATGTTGGCCTACTCGTCGCCACTAGTCGCGTGGTAGCGTCCGCGCGTCGAGATTTCGTCCCGTTCGGCGAAACGGGCAAGTTTGGACGTCTACGCGCGCGTACAAGTGTCCGACTTGGGGGCATGCATTTTAATCATTAAACACCTCTTTTCAAAATTTGGAACTCGCTTAAAATCCTATAATTTGAATTTGGAACATTTGGGCGCAACCCGGGCACGATTTGGAAATGTTTCATTTAGCGCCAAAAATGCCCGTTTGATTAAATATATTTAAACTATGAATTATATATTTTCTGTTACTATTCATCGTTTTAAATCTTTTAAAATATTTTTTTAAACTACCCCAGCCAATCGCGTGGCTCTTTTTCCTCGTGGGCCCCCCCTTTTTCCTCTCTCTCTCTCTCCGTCTCTCTCTCTCTCTCTCTCATCATCAAATCTCTCTCTATCTCTTTATCAAATCTCTTTCTCTCCCTCTATATTTTACGCTGCCTCGTCCTCAACTCCGCCACGAGAAAACCCACGAGAACCCCTCGAACCCTAACCCTAGCCGCGTCGTGACCTCACCGCCGACCTCCCCGTGACCTCGCCGTCACCATCCACACCTCCACGGCGTCGACCGCAACCTTCCTCCCTCCTTCCCGAACCTGCAGACCCACCCCGACGCCACCTCCTGCACCGCAGACCTCGCCGTCGCCGCCGCCTCCCATCGCCGACGACGCCAAGGACTCCCTCTCTTCACCCTTGTCCCGACCTCGTCGTCGCCTCCCTCCTCCCCTCGCCGGACCACCAGAACCCGAGCCAACCCCATCGCTTAACCCTCTAGTTCGCCGGAGGAGCCCCGCCGACCCTCGTCGTCGTCGCCTCCGACCACCTCCTTCCCCCCTTGATCACCAGAGCAGACCACCACCCTCCTCTACTCGTCGCACCACCCTCTCCAGCGAACCCAGAGGCTGTCCAGCCTTCGCAGCCGCCGTCGCTGCCTCGCCGGCGCCCATCGCCGTCGGGCCCGTCGTAGTTGCCCCTGGTTCTTCCCTGTAAGCCTCCCTTTAGCTTTCCATTCATGTTTAATCCCTCGCTGGTCCTTGTTGCGATTATCGTGTTTGCTAACTTCGTTGCTTTGACTTTTGCCGGATTCCGACCGTGCCGTCGTTTGGACCCGACGCTCCAGCGAAGTACCCTGGTCCGTGTGGTCCCGCTGTTCGCTGTTGGGACTCGATCCGTAGCCCGTGCACCCGTCTCGTGTTTTCTGCCGACATTGCATCCGTGCTTTCCGGTTTGCGAAACCGTCGAGGCAAGATTTCTTGCTACATGCTACGTTAAACTAATTAAATGTTTGATTCACAAACTTGCTATATTAACTAGTATTGCTACTTATCTCATTGGACGAAATATGATGTATATTATAATACTGCCACCTAAATCGTATTTTGCCACCGTAACCTTAATGACAACTACCTGCTAATCATTTTACTATTTAGAGGATAATAGTCGCACACTTATATCTTTATTGCCTGCTGTTATTAATATTGCGCTACACTGTGATTATTGCACCCCAAGGGTGCTTGAACATGTTAATAAGAGAATACAAAGCATCACTGTGTTTACATTGAATAATATTGTTATTTGCTGTCCCTGCTGTTGTCCCTTATTCGTTACTATACTTGTTATCAGCATACATTTGATTGCATTACATATTGACCGATCTTGATACACCTGACACATGTACTGATACACCGGACATGACACCCTGTACATATCGACTCAACCTGTTGAAACGTGACCTGACCTGTTACCTGATTTCATGCCTAATGCCGACAAACCTGACCATTCCTGCTGTCTATCCAGACAGACCTACTTTTACCTGATTTTGTGTTGGCATTAGTCCTTGACTACTGAATACCTGACCTGACATACATAGCTTGGGGGTATGGGGAAATCAAAGGTGAAACCGACTTGTAACTCAACAGTTCGATACTTGTTCTGATCAGTCTTACGGGCTTGGCCAGCCCCGGAGTGGTGATGCTGACATCACTCGCCCATCTTGCTACCTATTACTGCTTAGCGGCACGTCTCGGATTCAGCCCCGAGGACCTTGACCGTGGTCCCGGGCACGCACGGGATACTATTGAGTTACATCAACGATTCATCAATTGATTTCAAAGACTATAGAGTAGAAACCTGATAGGACAGTCTAGTCACCACTGCATATTGCCCTGCTCTGTTATTTCTTAGTACGGCTTATTCATGTTCATACCTGCATTGCTTATTACCATGTTTATATTATATTATTTTGGTTGACATGACGCGCTGACGTCTGGGTTTTGCATGGCCCAGATTCCTTACCACTGTCGACGACCGAGCAGGAGCACTTCAGCCAGTAGGCTGATCTGTGAGTTCCTTAGTGATTAGTTTATTTATTTCATTTCATTTCCAGATGTGAGCCCGCATTATGGGACGTACTGTTTATTTATTGTATTGGATCATTTACTTCCGCACTTATTGCTTATTGACTCTTGTTATTATGGATTTGGACATGTGTTAGATTAGTTTATTATCTTGTTCTTGATATCCTTACAACCGTAATGTGACTGTGGATGGATACTTCCTACCCACAGGTAGCATGGTTGGCTATGTTACGTGCCCAATCTTGCGTACTCTGGGAAGCGGGGCGTGACATGGTTCTTTTGGTATCAGAGACATAGGTTAATTGGGTTGATTCTTTGTAGTTGGGTATGGCACTCGATACACGAATCATAATACCCGTGATTAGGAAACATGTCCTGCCACCTCGACCGTTTTACCATCCTTGAATCATTCTTCCGGATCATGTCGACATGCAAACTTACTTTGCATTGTCAACTCGAAAACCTGATTTCTTGTTATCCCTAGGACTTGGGCGACTTGGGTGGAGTTAAGTTATTGCGGCTATGATACCGCGGCATAGCTACAATGCAGTACTCTATTTAAGTATCTTGGAGTTCTAGCCTTGATCTATACTCAGAATCTATCATCATGCTAATGTTGGGTGTTTTGAGTTCAGGACTATGACAGGTAAGAAGTTGAAGACGTACCGGAGGCGTGTGAACGAAGCCGCCGTGCTTGGAGTGATAAGAGGAATGCTGGAAATCAAAGAGACAGACTGAGATGATTCAGCAACAGCAGATTCGTTTCAGGAAGGTTTGCAGATCGTTCAGCAGTCTGTAAACAACGATGGAATTAGACCAGTCGAACGAGTAGGGACCGTAGCAGATTTTAGATTTTGGGTCCGTCTACATTTACTGGTTTAAAGGAGCTGTTACCAGCCGAGCAGAGGCTAGTTACACGGAGAATTTGCTGATTGCGGCACAGATCCCAGAGGACAAGAGAGTTGTTGTGGTGCGCATTCAGCTAGTGGATTACGCCCGAGAGTGGTGGCTTATGGAAGAGACCCGCTTGCCCAAGCCGATCAGTTGGGCGAAGTTTTCTAAGAACCCTTGGAGAAGTTCTTCCCGCGGACTGCACGGGAGGAAATGGAAGAGAAGTTCATCGGACTAAGGCAGAATGGAGCGCCATGGACGCGCATGCAGCAGAATGGACGAGACTCAGTAGTCTCGCTGGACCTTTCGCGGCCAACGATGCAGACAGCAGTTGCGGTAAAGAAGCAGTTCTGTCGGGCCAGTCGAGTTTAGGGCTAGGCCGACAAACAGTGTTCTTGCAGCTATGGAAGTTGATAGTAATGAAGAGCCGGCAGTTGTTCGCGCTTTTATGGAAGTATTTGAAGATATATCGGGCTTACCGCCGAAGCGAGACGTGGAGTTCGCAATCGACCTTAGTCCTGGTGCAGTGCCATATCAAAATCTTTTATCCGATGGCACCAGTGGAATTGGAAGAAGTTAAGAAACAAGTTGGTGAATTACTTGAGAAGGGATGGAATCGAAGCAGCAACTCGCTTTCGGGAGCTCCAGTTCTTTTAGTAAAGAAGAAGGATGGTATGAGAAGGATGTGCATTGATTATCGAGAATTGAATCGGGTGACTATTAAGAACAAGTACCCGATCCCTCGCATTGGAGAACTTTTTGAGCAGCTTAGTGGCGCGAGGGTATTCTCGAAACTGGACTTGCGATCAGGATATCATCAGGTCCGAGTAAAAGCAGAAGACATTTGCAAGACGGCGTTTCGAACTCGATATGGACATTTCGAGTATTTGGTAATGCCCTTCGGAGTGACTAATGCGCCGGCAATATTCATGGATTTGATGAACAGGGTCTTTTCACCATACCTGGACCAGTTTATTGTGGTATTCATTGACGATATTCTGGTATACTCGAAGAGTCCGGAGGAGCATGCTGAGCATTTAAAGATCGCCCTGCAGACGCTGAGACAGGAGAAATTATTCGCGAAAATGAGTAAGTGCGAATTTTGGCTGGAAGAAGTGAAGTTTCTGGGGCATGTTGTGTCGGGCGATGGAATCGCTGTTGATCCCGAGAAGATTGCAGCAGTTCGAGATTGGCCAACTCCAAAGAATGTTGCGGAGATAAGAAGTTTTCTTGGACTCGCCGGTTACTACAGAAGATTTGTGGAGAACTTCGCTCGTTTGGCAGAGCCGTTAACTAAGCTCACGCGCAAGGAGGTACCGTTTGTTTGGACGGATGGATATGCATTGGCCTTCGAGACGTTGAAGCAGAAGTTGATAACCGCTCCTATCCTAACCGTACCGGATAATTCAGGAGGACTGGTGATTCACAGCGACGCCTCTGGAAAAGGATTGGGAGGTGTTTTGATGCAGAACGGGAAAGTCGTCGCTTACGCATCGAGGCAACTGAAGACTCATGAGAAGAATTATCCGACTCATAACTTAGAGCTTGCAGCCGTGATCTTCGCCCTGAAGATTTGGAGACACTACCTTTTGGGCGAGAGAGTCGAAGTCTTTACTGATCACAAGAGTTTGAAGTATGTATTCACTCAGAAGGAGTTGAACATGAGGCAACGCAGATGGTTGGAGTTGATGGCCGACTACGACCTTGATCTTAAGTACCATCCGGGTAAAGTTAACGTCGTGCCAGATGCGCTAAGTCGGTTACCAGCAATTCAGGTATTGACCGCACAACGGGAGATCATTGCGGATTTTCAGAGATTTGACTTGGAGATTGTGCTACCACATGCTACGGGACAGTGGATGCAGTTACAAGTACAGTCGTCCTTAGTTGAGAAGATTAAAGCGTCACAATCGCAGGATACTAGACTGCAAAAGTTTCGAGAGCAGGTTGAAGCCGGATTACGAACCGATTTACTGATCCACGAAGACGGTTCGTTGAGATACGGTAGCCGTGTATGTGTGCCAAAAGGGGATGTACGTGAAGAGCTTTGAAGGAGGCACACAGTTCCGCTTACTCCGTACATCCAGGAGGGACAAAGATGTACCGAGATATTCGACAGCACTTCTGGTGGGAAGGTATGAAACGGGAAATTGCTCGCTTCGTGGCTAAGTGCTTGGTGTGTCAGCAAGTCAAGGCTGAACACCAAAGGGTTGCTGGTTTGTTGCTACCGCTTCCAATTCCTCAGTGGAAATGGGAACATATAACCATGGATTTCGTGACGGCTTTACCGCGGAGTCCAAAGGGCAACAATGCAGTATGGGTGATTTTCGATCGGTTGACCAAGGCGGCTCACTTTATTCCTTTTCGGGTTGGTCAATCGACAGAGACTTTGGCAGAGCGGTACATGCAGGAGATTGTAAGATTGCATGGAATACCGGTGAGCATCGTGTCCGATCGGGACACCCGGTTCTTGTCGCACTTCTGGAGGAGTTTACAAGAAAATTTGGGGACTCGATTGAAGTTTAGCACAGCTTATCATTCTCAGACTGATGGACAATCGGAGAGAACGATCCAGACCCTTGAAGATATGTTGAGGGCTTGCATGTTGGACTTCAAAGGTTCTTAGGAGGATCATCTACACCTGGTGGAGTTTTCGTACAACAATAACTTCCAAGCTACTATTCAGATGGCTCCGTTTGAAGCGTTGTATGGTCGTAGGTGCCGTTCACCGGTTTGTTGGGATGATGTTGGTGAACGAAGGTTACTAGGACCAGATTTGGTGGTACAAACAGTCGAGAAGGTGAATACAATCAGGAAGCATATGAAGGCAGCTCAAGACAGACAGAAAAGTTGGGCTGACACGTCAAGAAGACCTCTAGAGTTCGCCGTGGGTGATTTGGTATTCCTGAAGATATCACCGACTAGAGGGGTGATTCGCTTTGGAAGTCGGGGAAAGCTCAGTCCTCGATTCGTTGGACCCTTCGAGATATTGGAGCGTGTTGGAGAGGTAGCGTACCGTTTGGCGTTACCACAGTCATTGACAGGAGTGCACGATGTGTTTCATGTGTCTCAACTACGGAGGTATGTTCATGATGAGACTCATGTCTTGGATCATTCGGAGTTGACCGTACGGGAGGACCTAACTTTTGAAGAGCGACCAGTTGAAATCAAGGATCGAAGAGAAAAGGTTCTTAAGAACAAGGTTATCCCTCTTGTGTTAGTTTCTTGGGGAAATCGATTGCGTGGAGAAACCACTTGGGAGCGAGAAGACGAGATCCGGCAGAAATTTCCTCACCTTTTCCTATAGTTAGCTATCTTGTATTCTTGGAATTTCGAGGACGAAATTCTTTTTGTAGTTGGGTATGATGTAACACCCGAGCCCAGTAATACTATTTCTATTGCTAGTTGAGTGTTTTATATTGCTCTTTCCAATTATTTTGATTGTTTGGTGTTTATTGCTAAATTTTAACCGGTTAAGTCATTTTGGCACATAACAAATTTTAACACCTAAAATGAAATTAAAAATATCCATGTTGGCCTACTCGTCGCCACTAGTCGTGTGGTAGCGTCCGCGCGTCGAGATTTCGTCCCGTTCGGCGAAACGGGCAAGTTTGGACGTCTACGCGCGCGTACAAGTGTCCGACTTGGGGGCATGCATTTTAATCATTAAACACCTCTTTTCAAAATTTGGAACTCGCTTAAAATCCTATAATTTGAATTTGGAACATTTGGGCGCAACCCGGGCACGATTTGGAAATGTTTCATTTAGCGCCAAAAATGCCCGTTTGATTAAATATATTTAAACTATGAATTATATATTTTCTGTTACTATTCATCGTTTTAAATCTTTTAAAATATTTTTTTAAACTACCCCAGCCAATCGCGTGGCTCTTTTTCCTCGTGGGCCCCCCCTTTTTCCTCTCTATCTCTCTCCGTCTCTCTCTCTCTCTCTCATCATCAAATCTCTCTCTATCTCTTTATCAAATCTCTTTCTCTCCCTCTATATTTTACACTGCCTCGTCCTCAACTCCGCCACGAGAAAACCCACGAGAACCCCTCGAACCCTAACCCTAGCCGCGTCGTGACCTCGCCGCCGACCTCCCCGTGACCTCGCCGTCACCATCCACACCTCCACGGCGTCGACCGCAACCTTCCTCCCTCCTTCCCGAACCTGCAGACCCACCCCGACGCCACCTCCTGCACCGCAGACCTCGCCGTCGCCGCCGCCTCCCATCGCCGACGACGCCAGGGACTCCCTCTCTTCACCCTCGTCCCGACCTCGTCGTCGCCTCCCTCCTCCCCTCGCCGGACCACCAGAACCCGAGCCAACCCCATCGCTTAACCCTCTAGTTCGCCGGAGGAGCCCCGCCGACCCTCGTCGTCGTTGCCTCCGACCACCTCCTTCCCCCCTTGATCACCAGAGCAGACCACCACCCTCCTCTACTCGTCGCACCACCCTCTCCAGCGAACCCAGAGGCTGTCCAGCCTTCGCAGCCGCCGTCGCCGCCTCGCCGGCGCCCATCGCCGTCGGGCCCGTCGTAGTTGCCCCTGGTTCTTCCCTGTAAGCCTCCCTTTAGCTTTCCATTCATGTTTAATCCCTCGCTGGTCCTTGTTGCGATTATCGTGTTTGCTAACTTCGTTGCTTTGACTTTTGCCGGATTCCGACCGTGCCGTCGTTTGGACCCGACGCTCCAGCGAAGTACCCTGGTCCGTGTGGTCCCGCTGTTCGCTGTTGGGACTCGATCCGTAGCCCGTGCACCCGTCTCGTGTTTTCTGCCGACATTGCATCCGTGCTTTCCGGTTTGCGAAACCGTCGAGGCAAGATTTCTTGCTACATGCTACGTTAAACTAATTAAATGTTTGACTCACAAACTTGCTATATTAACTAGTATTGCTACTTATCTCATTGGACGAAATAAGATGTATATTATAATACTGCCACCTAAATCGTATTTTGCCACCGTAACCTTAATGACAACTACCTGCTAATCATTTTACTATTTAGAGGATACTAGTCGCACACTTATATCTTTATTGCCTGCTGTTATTAATATTGCGCTACACTGTGATTATTGCACCCCAAGGGTGCTTGAACCTGTTAATAAGAGAATACAAAGCATCACTGTGTTTACATGGAATAATATTGTTATTTGCTGTCCCTGCTGTTGTCCCTTATTCGTTACTATACCTGTTATCAGCATACATTTGATTGCATTACATATTGACCGATCTTGATACACCTGACACATGTACTGATACACCGGACATGACACCCTGTACATATCGACTCAACCTGTTGAAACGTGACCTGACCTGTTACCTGATTTCATGCCTAATGCCGACAAACCTGACCATTCCTGCTGTCTATCCAGACAGACCTACTTTTACCTGATTTTGTGTTGGCATTAATCCTTGACTACTGAATACCTGACCTGACATACATAGCTTGGGGGTATGGGGAAATCAAAGGTGAAACCGACTTGTAACTCAACAGTTCGATACTTGTTCTGATCAGTCTTACGGGCTTGGCCAGCCCCGGAGTGGTGATGCTGACATCACTCGCCCATCTTGCTACCTATTACTGCTTAGCGGCACGTCTCGGATTCAGCCCCGAGGACCTTGACCGTGGTCCCGGGCACGCACGGGATACTATTGAGTTACATCGACGATTCATCAATTGATTTCAAAGACTATAGAGTAGAAACCTGATAGGACAGTCTAGTCACCACTGCACATTGCCCTGCTTTGTTATTTCTTAGTACGGCTTATTCATGTTCATACCTGCATTGCTTATTACCATGTTTATATTATATTATTTTGGTTGACATGACGCGCTGACGTCTGGGTTTTGCATGGCCCAGATTCCTTACCACTGTCGACGACCGAGCAGGAGCACTTCAGCCAGTAGGCTGATCTGTGAGTTCCTTAGTGATTAGTTTATTTATTTCATTTCATTTCCAGATGTGAGCCCGCATTATGGGACGTACTGTTTATTTATTGTATTGGATCATTTGCTTCCGCACTTATTGCTTATTGACTCTTGTTATTATGGATTTGGACATGTGTTAGATTAGTTTATTAACTTGTTCTTGATATCCTTACAACCGTAATGTGACTGTGGATGGATACTTCCTACCCATAGGTAGCATGGTTGGCTATGTTACGTGCCCAATCTTGCGTACTCTGGGAAGCGGGGCGTGACAACTGTTATCTTCTAGTGTTTAACACTAATTTGAGAGCTTTATTTCCAGTGTTTAACATTGCTGTTCCCTAGTGTTTAACACTGCTTTTAGCCAAATTGGCTAATTTTCCAGAGGCAAAAGTCTCCCCTTCAACTGAATCTCAAAATTGAGTAGAAACTCAGAGATATAATGTTTAATGCTCAGTCAAAGACCAAAGTGATAACAGAGCCTTCAAACTCTTGTTTAGCATTGCTAAGTGATGAAGGACTGAACCCAAACAAATGTTTAATGGTCCAACAAAGGACCAATATTTCAAACTTAATTGGACTTAGCCCAAGTTGGCCATAAGTCCTCAATTCAGACTTAACTGAGCCAATGTGCTCATAATATAATTAATTGATTTTAGTTCCAAATTGGACTACAGATCCCAATCAACCTTGGTTCAAGGGTACATCTCTTCACTCCTTTGATATTTGTCGTTGTAATCCTTCAACGTTTTCAGAGAGGTGACGGGTCCCGACAACTACACATTTCATGGACTGTGGGGTCCTTAAACTCACGGACTATGATGTCCTTAACCTCGACCGTGATATTTTTAAACTAACATTGGACTGTGGGGTCCTTAAACCCATGGACTATGGTGTCCTTAACCTGGACTGTGGGGTCCTTAAACCCATGGACTATGATGTCCTTAATCTCGACCGTGATGTCTATAAACTAACATCGGACTGTGGGGTCCTTAAACCCATGGACTATGATGTCCTTAACCTCGACCGCGATATCTTTAAACTAACACTGGACTGTGGGGTCCTTAAGCCCATGGACTATGATGTCCTTAACCTCGACCGCGATGTCTTTAAACTAACAATGGACCGAGATGTCCTTAAACTAATAATGGACCGTAACGTCCTTAAACTAATCGACCACAATGTCCCTAGACTAAACAAAAGAGTCCAATTGCTCTTTTGTTGGATCTAAACGATCCCGTTAAGTTGATCTTAGTCTAAAACGAGACTAACGTATCCTTAACACACGTTTAAGTTGATCTTAGTCTCAAATGAGGCTTACGTGTGCTTAAACCCAAACCCCCAAACCCAAATCTAAGAAAGATACAGATTTGGACTAGTCCACGCCCTACGGGCGACAAATTAGTCTCCGTATACAATCCACGGGCAACCAAACACAAAACAAACACCCACGACACGAAGTGACCATATGGAGAAGGAGAAAGTTGTTACCGCGATGCGGTAGTGTAATTAACTGCAAGGGCTTGCGCCTGCAGGGAAGAGCGTCCCCACAATCAAAAACCCCTCAAACGAGGGGGAATCTGATGAAGTCTGCTACATCGGCCGCATCCGTTTAAAACTTCGATACATGGTGCCATAAATCAACTTGGCATCTTCGGAGAGGTTGACGGATAGCACCAATTAGCATCTGCCCCGAAATTGAGGCAAGACGGACCTACGCGGTCGCGTCTCTGTGATTCGGAGGGGAACAGATTCTGGCACGCCCGGTGGGACATCTTTCTCTTTCCACTCCACACTTCGTGTGTCGTGTTCGCGAACGAATCGCGGTTTGCTAACGGTTGCCCTTGGGTTCGGGATACTATGATTTGGCGTTTTGCTTGGTGCAGAAAGCGAGGGATCAATGGCGTCCACTTGCGCAAAGTGTTCCAACTGCAATTGCAACCCACGCCCCGCCTCATCTGGAGGCATAGCTTACGGGCCCCAAGCGGCTTCTCTGTTCACGATGCCGGTGGAACAGGTCACTCAGGCCACTACTGGTTTGTTTTTCGGGACCATGCTCCCACCGATGAGTTTCAGCGCTCCTATACCAACGTCAGAAGCTTCCAAGAAGTCGGTCTTTGATTGGCTTACAACTACCGCGGCCCCTTTCAACGGGTCATCCAGCTCCAGCGCCTCGGTCTTCGCCAGACTGGGCCAAGGTTCCGGTGGGCCCATGATGAAGCCTGCAATTCAAGAAAAGGTTATTCCGAAGAGAGTAGCCATCCCCGCTCCCGAAGTCGTCAAGGCGGCTTCTCCTGCCAAAGGGTCAGTCTTTACAAGACTGACTGTTCCGGCTCCCACTCCTGCTCAAAAGTCCGTCTTCGACAGATTGGCTATTACTGCTCAACGGACACCAGTCTTCAAGAGGCTGGCACTGGCGACGCCTTACCAGAATAGGGGGCATGACGAAGCCATCCCCATCACCGAACCAACACCATCGGCTCGACACGCTCGACGTCGTCACTGGCGCCGAGTAAGGAAGGCTGGGGGCAACTCCCCATCTGGGTTAACTCCACCAGCCCCAACGGTGGAAGTCAATGCCGCTGTTCCAACTGGGAACAGCTTTGAATTGCTGAACAAGGTGTGCAGGAACTCTCCTACCGCCGTACTGAAGAGATCGCCTCCACCGGTGGAGACTGTTACAGAAATAAAGCCGGAGCAGCCCCCTCAACGGCTGTCCGCCAAAGTTTACAAAGTCTGGCGATGGGTTCAGGAGTCGGTGATTGATCAAGACTATCCCTGTCGACAGAAGAAGCTGAAGGTCCAGCAGGAAGAGAACCGTCCTGGTAAGCCGCAAAAGACGACAACCACTTGGATGCCCGCTGCAATGGCCCCCTCAATGTCAACTGCTCAAAAGAAAAGGAGGCCGGAGGAAGCCTCTATGACCAGGGCAGAACGCAAAGACGTTGAGCCCAGACGCCCCAAGTCTGGGAGCATAGCGGTACATACTGTTTACATGGCTTCCAGAAAAGAGGAAAGCCGCACTGCGATGGGCCACCGACCGCTCACCCGATCAATAACAAGGGCTCAGGAACAACAACAACATAAGCTTCAGGAGATGCCGACTGCAATGGCCGTACTCACCGGACCAAAAGAAAGCCCGGAGGCGTCATCGGAACAACATCACGAACAAGAAACTGACGCTGACTTCCTACGCAGAGTCCTCGAAAAGAAGGACCGAGAAGCTGCAGAACAAGCTGCCAACATAAAACGAATGGCGCTTCTCTTCCAAGACATGGTCGGGATGATGTTACAGCCGGATCCTTCAGCCGAAGACCCTCCGATCATTATTGAAGACGACAAAGCGGAGACGTCGAATCCACCTCCGGCTCTTTCAGCAGCCAAGGAGGAAACTATTTCTAAGGCCGCCCTAGATGACTATATTGCTCAGCAAATACGAGTGCACCAGGCAAATGAAGTGGCCGGCCAAGTCATCAAAACTGGGCGACCGTATCCAGGCTGGTATGATCAGATAATGCACCCATCAGGATATACAATCCCCAAATTCCATGTGTATAAGGGGACAGGCAATCCCCATCAACATGTCGCTCAGTTCAGGGCTCTTTCCGGCAACACTGGGGGTGATGATAAGCTTTTGCTCTGCCAATTCGTCGGCAGCTTGTCGGAGACGGCATTTGAGTGGTACTCCGAACTTCCAAACGACTCCGTCAAGACTTTCGTAGAAATGAAGCTGCTGTTCACCCAGCGGTTCGCGAGTGCTAGTGAACGGACCCCAATAATGACATTGATCAATACCAGGGTGAAGCCAGGCGAGACGTGGGTTCAATACGCAATCCGATGGCGGAATCTGTGGTCGAAATGCGAACAGCGTATCGAAGAAGCACCGCGGTGGGCATGTTCGTGGGCACTCTAGACCCTCATGCAACTATTTCACAGTTCATGATGTTCTTCAAACCGACCACATTCCAGGCTTTAATCGACAAGCTAGCCCAAAAGGACCAGATGGGTCATAGACCGTCTCCTCTGAAACCGGAGCCGCGGAACGAAAAGGGTAAAGGGAAGGCAACCTTTGTTGCGAATACCCAACAGCAGCCCAGTGCCCTAAAACTAATGGATCAACTGGAAGATAGACGGCGCTATTATAATGAGAAAATGAAGCGTCCTTACTCGTTCCCACGGGATAAAACGAAGAGACTATTCGAACTGGCGATGCGCAACAGGCTCATCAACCTGCCGAATCCTAAGAGACCACTGCAACCCGGCGAAGCGAATAATCCCAATTATTGCCCTTACCACCAAATGGTAAGCCATCCAATCGAAGATTGCTTCGTCTTTAAGGGATGGATCGAGGATCAGTACCAGCAAGGCAAGTTTGCGCTGTCTGAAAAGTGGAAAGTAAGCCCACCATAACCACACACTCCTAAGAAGACGGACACACCGGGGGCATCGTGCTCTTTTGTCGAAGAAGCTTCATGGGAGGTCGTTCTTTCAGCCAGAACCAAAAGAATGTTGAATGATCTCCAGACATGCCCGGTGATCAGATGGAAGAATCCGTTGGAACCTGAGATCATCGAAGGGATGTTGAAGCCGCGCCCGACTCCAAAGATTGGTGGTGATAGCCAAAGTGTCCACACCCAGTCGTCAAAATCTTCGAAAAAGAAGGAGAAATCCAAGAAGCCCGTGAAGTCTGACGACAAGCGCATGGACCTGCAAAAGCAGATTGACGCGCTGGAAGAATATAACCAGAAGGCGCAGACTCCAATCACGCTCCAAGAGTTCCTCGGCCACGTCCTTAAAGACGGAGATGATGAAGAAGACTCGTCGGATGGATCTGAGGATTACGTAGCAAGTTGCCATGTGATCTCTCACTCGTCGATAGACAATGAAGAAGCTCCTTGCACCGAGAGACCGGGGGCAGGTCTTGAACCGGAACTCCCAGGGCCATCAGACGAAATGATCGACGCATTCCTAAATGAAGCTCTTCTGAGAAGTAAAGTTGATCAGGAGCGTGAGATGGCCATATTTGAAAAGGCCAAACGTCGGCGACTGGACGAAAGGGTTGAAATATTCCCGCCAGATCAAAGTATATCCGTTGCAAAAAAAAACAGGTTTAAGATGAGGAAGAAGGTTCGCTAAAGCCATATCAATAGGAATGAAGCTGCCGCCCTCCGAAGGAAACATTCCTGGTGAAGCAGAATGCATCCTAGCTACTTCTCATATTATCGAAAGTTTGCGCACTCTACCAAAGAGTGCAACGCTTTTAAAAAATGGTGGCAGGGTTATGTTGCTTAATGGCAACATTTTTAGCGGATGAAATGCAAAACTCATCGGGAGCAAAGGAGTACGAACGGGGAGTATAAAAGAACTACCGGCAACTGTCGCACAGTCAACGCCGGGGATCGCAGGTTCTCACCTTCGGGAGCGACTCGACGAAGAGATGACTCTTGGCCCTCTCTTCAAAGAATCCACCTCGGGGAAAGAGGAAGAGTCGAAGACCTGTGAAAATATCCAGCTGCGCAATCGTACGCTGCCGAAAAGAATCTCGGACCCACGAATAGAAAAGATAAGGGAAAAGAAAAGGTCTCTGAGGATATCATCCTTGATGACCAAGCCGTTGAAAAGCTGACAGCCAAGGACCCGCCAAAGAAAAGTAAGGTGGATTACAACGTTCTTGCACACCTGAGGAAGATACCCTCGGCAGCTCAGCATTCTCGACGCCCTTCTGCTATCCAAAAGAGGCAGAGATTTTCTGATCAGGGCATTACAAGAGCCAGAGCAATTCCAAGCTTTCCTCGCCAAAGAAAGATGAAAGACGAGCTGGAAGAAGTGCACACAGCCGATATCACCTTCGGCGATGAAGATCTCCTCCTCGGGACGTGTGAGCACAACCGTCCCCTTTATGTCTCAGGATACCGTCACGATATCAAGATAGGCAAAATCCTGGTCGACATGGGTCTTCCGTCAATCTCCTCAACGTACGAGTGTTGAAGGAAATCTGCATGAGCGTTCAGCACCTAGCTCGTGATAAAATCACCATCTCCGGGTTTGGCTCCCAGTCATCACGGACTCTCGGGTCTGTGATACTGACTTTACGCTTCGGGCATCTTGTCACGGATATTAAATTTCACGTCATTGACGCCAAGACATGCTACAATGCTTTGCTCGGCCGGCCTTGGTTACACGAGTACAACATCATCCCTTCTACACAACATCAGTGTATGAAATACTTCAAGGATGGTCTCGAGTACACCGTAACAGGAAAGCTAAACCCATTCTCCCTGAACGAAGTCCGAAAGTACGAAGATGCAAAATACTTCTTGCCAGTTTTCGAAGACACGGAGAGATATCACAAACCGAAGGACAAAGCTATCACCACTATTCCAGTCTTCGGGAGTAATACCGAGGAGGAAGAAGAGATAGTTTATTCAGGGCCGCCTCAATGCAGCAACCCGGGACCGTCCGCCCCATGTTGATCTTCGGCAGCTACTCGGAAGATGTGGTTAACGCTAGATATTCCACTCGGCCATCAATACAAGCCTTCGCTGGCGATAATCAGAGTCTGCAAATTACCATGGTTCCACAAGAGTACTACAAAGATCTCGATGCACTTGAAGCTTATAGTGTGCAAGAGCTGCAAACATTTTACGTCTCTTCCAGGCGAAAAGATGAACAGGTGATCCTATTCTACCGATCCGGGGAAACCAAAGTGGAGAAGGAAATCTGGCACGACGCCGATTCTATGCTTGACAGGATCCAGCCCATCCGTCTGCCTAGATATTATACGGAAGGCTTGAAAAGGTTACTGAAGCGTCAAGGGTTACCCTTCCGACAGACCACTCGACAAGCTTGATCTCTACAACAGGATTTGGGATGTCCCTGGAACTCAGTGCAAGTTGCCCAACAGGAGAATGGAAACAAAGGGGCTTGGATATCTTCAATCCAGAAAACGGGAGCGAGTCCATGGCAGCTACGTCATACATGACTTCGATGAAGAAGAAGACATTCTGTTAAGAGAGACCGATCCTGAACCAAAACAAGGTCCTGTCATCAAGATGCCGAGCCCGTCATTTGAAGAACGAATGGACAAGCTGGTAAGGCAAGCGGGTCAAAAGATCCGAGATGACCATAACCGCGAGATAGCCATTTACGAAAAAGCCAGGACACAGCGCCTCCTTCAACAGGCCGCGAGGAATGGCAATGCTCTTCCTTATCAACCCGTCATACAAAAGGCCCGATGCAGAGGCAAAAATAAATCAAAGAGTGGGAAAGGCGTTCGAGAGCGACAAAGCGGGACCAAGAAGCCACGCGATCGGGAATCGAGCAATCCAGATTTGTCTCTTATAAAGAAGATGAGTCGAGCATACTCCTTTCCTCAGAATAAAACGCGGAAGATACTTGATCTTGCCATAAGACATCAAATGATCACCCTCCCGGAGTCCAAACACCCCGAGCAAGCCAACGAGGTCTCTCACCTAGACTATTGCTCCTATCACCAAGCAGTAGGACATCCTCTCGAGGATTGCTTCACCTTCAAGAACTGGGTTGAAGACCAATATCAGCTCGGCAAGTTCGCTCTGTCTAGCAGTTGGAGGATAAATCCGCCACAGAAGCATGAATTAAAAGCCGCGCATACAGCGAGAGTAAAACCAGATCAACATCGTTTTTGGAAGCGAGCTCGTACCTGTCATATGATAACGCTATCAGAAGAAGAGCTCGAGGATATGGATGACCTCCCTTGGTGCTTCGAAAACAATGATGACGAGGTGATCTTAGAATTTCCACCGGCGCCGAAAGAGCTGGAAGATGGAATACATACCATTGCAGACAATCTCAAGAAAATTGATTTGGGGACGGCAAGTGACCCGCGGCCGACATTCGTCAGTGAGTTGCTGTCTGAAGAAAGGGTGGCTATACTAAAGGATGTGCTCATGCAGCATAAAGATTGCTTCGCATGGAACTATTCCGAGATGCCAGGACTAGATCCAGAGATTGCCGTCCACAAACTGGCAATATCCCCGGACGCCAAGCCAATCAAACAAGCACCGAGAAGAATGCGGCTCGAGCTTGAGATGAGCATCAATGCCGATGTTAAGAAGCTGATCGACTCTGGCTTCATCCAAGAGGTTCAGTATCCTGACTGGATCGCCAACATCGTCCCGGTGATGAAGAAAAATGGGAAAGTACGCATATGTGTGGACTTTCGGGATCTTAATAAAGCCTGACCGAAAGACGACTTCCCAGTACCGGTCATTGAGCTAATGATAGACAATACGTCCACTCACGAAGTTTTCTTCTTCATGGACGGATCATCAGGATACAATCAGATAAAGATGCGTCCTGAAGACCAGAAGCATACCGCTTTCCGGACCCCTTTGGGTATATTTTGCTACAAGGTGATTCCTTTCGGTCTAAAGAACGCCGGTGCTACCTATCAGAGGGCTATGACGAAGATCTTCGATGACCTCATACATGAAATCATCGAATGCTATATCGATGACCTCGTGGTGAAAAGCAAATCATACGAGGAACATTTAGAGTATCTGAGAATCGTGTTTCAACGCCTTCGGCAATACAAATTGAAGATGAACCCTCTCAAATGCGCGTTCGGAGTTTCCTCGGGCAAGTTCCTAGGATTCATTGTCCGACACCAAGGCATCGAGATAGATCCGTCAAAGATCAAGGTGATTATGGAAATGCCCCCGCCAAGGACTCTCAAGCAATTGCGGTCTCTCCAAGGGAAGCTCGCGTATATTCGGCGATTTATAACAAATCTCTCAGGCAAGTGCCGTCCTTACAGTCACTTAATGAAGAAGGGAACCCCTTTCGTCTGGAACCACAAATGCCAAAGCGCGCTGGACGAAATCAAGCAATACCTGTAGAATCCGCCAGTGCTGGCTACTCCGGTCAAAGGAAAGCCTTTCATTCTGTGTACAACCGCCCTCGAAGGTTCCTTAGGCGCATTATGGGCGCAAGAGAATGACCAAGGGAAGGAAAGAGCCCTCTACTGTTTGAGTCGAGTTCTACTAGGGGCAGAAAGCAATTACTCCCCCATCGAAAAACACTGCCTGACATTAATCTTCGAGATAACAAAGCTCAGGCATTATGCATTGGCGCATGAAGTCCGTCTCATATCGAAGGTGGATCATCTAAAGTATTTGATGTCAAAGGCCATATTGACGGGGCGACTTGCTAAGCGGGCCTTGCTCCCGATGGAGTTCTCAATAACTTATCAGCCTCTTAAGGCGGTGAAAGGCCAGGTCATTGCCGACTTCCTAGCTGAGCATCCGATACCTGCCGATTCTCCCTTGAACTGCGAATTGCCAGACGAACATGCGTTTGACACTATCGACGGGGGTGATACCCGGTGGGAACTTTACTTTGATGGAGCATCTTCCATGAAGAAGCGCAAACAAAGCACCCCTATAATCAAATCGGGGGTAGGCCTCATCTTCGTAACTCCCCAAGGAGGGATAATGCGCTTTGCCTTCTCCTTAAGACGAGGACAAACAATGAAGCCGAGTATGAAGCGTTGATAGCAGGTCTCAAGATCGCCATCGACATAGGAATTGAAAACCTCCTCATATACGAAGACTCCCAACTGGTCGTTAGTTAAGTAAACGACGACTATCAAATGTGCAAGCCAGAGTTGGTAAGATACGGCGAGAGAGTACAACAACTGCTGACTCAAATTCATTCCTACACCTTGGAAAGCATACCGCGTGCGGAAAATAGCAAAGCGGATGCATTGGCCAAGCTTGCTAAAGAATTGGCCGATGAGAACCTCGATGACGTAAGGATCATTGTGCAAAGCCGTCGGGTTCTTGCACCGGAGGAAATATCTCCGGAGTCGTCCGAGGAAAATGGAGCAACCAAGCAAATGGCTCTACAAGTAAAAGACTAAGAAAAGATTGAAGATTGGAGAGAAGTCTTTATAGACTACTTCAAATCCCATCGAACGCCTGAAGATGCGTCCTCAAAACATCAGCTCATGAAGCGAGCCCTATCTTTTGCCTTCGTCAATGATACTCTGTACAAGAGATCATTTGATTCTCTATGGTTAAGATGCCTGGGACCTGAAGAGGCGAAAAGAGTCGTTCAGGAAACTCACGACGGACTTTGCGGTTTTCACCAAGCCGGGCCGAAGATGAAGCTAAAGATCAAATGGATGGGTTATTATTGGCCCACGATGATCCAGGACTGCCTCGAGTATGCAAAGCAATGCCACTCGTGCCAGATCCATGGGGACTTTATCCATCAGCATCCAAATCCACTACATCCAACGGTGGGTAGCTGGCCGTTCGAAATGTGGGGAACTGACATAATCGGCCCCATCGAACCAGCATCGTCCAGAGGACATCAATTCATTTTGGCGACAACTGATTACTTCTCCAAATGGGCAGAAGCGGTACTGCTGAGGGAGGTGAAGACCGAGAATATACTCCATTTCTTCAAGACACATGTCATCTATCGGTTTAGAACTTCGAGACAGATCATCTCCGATAACGGGCCAGCCTACAGAAGCCACATGATCAGCCGCTTCGCACAACAGCACACACATAGACTGGAGATACTCCTCAGTTTATAATCCCTGAGCTAACGGTTTAGCCGAGGCTTTCAACAAGACCTTGGCGAAGATCGTGAAAAAGACGGTGTCTCGAAATAAGAAGGACTGGCATGAGAGACTGCATGAAGCTCTCTGGGCATATCGAACTACGTTCAAGACGGCCACGAACACAACGCCATACGCATTGGTATTCGGTACAGAAGCGGTACTTCTCCTTGAGATAGAGTTACCCTCTCTACGAGTGGCAGTTCATTACGAACTAACGGACGAAGAGAATGCTCACTTTCGGCTTGAGGAGCTCGATGCCCTTGATGAAACCCGGCTCATAGCGCAACAAAATCTGGAGGCTTATAAAGCAAAGATAACGCGCTCATATGAAAGATTGACTAGGCCAAGGACATTCCGCCATGGCGAACTCGTGCTAGTGGTCAAAAGACCTAAGATCCCCAATCATGCTAAACGGGAGAAGTTCGAGCCAAACTATGAAGGCCCATATATCATAAACAAAGTTTACCAGGGTGGAGCCTATCTACTCATGGACATGCATGGTGAAAGACCTTTCAGGCCAATAAATGGTCGCTTCCTGAAGAAATACTATGCCTAACGAGTCACGACCTAGGTCAATGATAAACGACGACGACTATGTCCGCTCGCTATCTTCCTAAGCCCAAACTCTATGAGTAGTAACCGGCTAATGGACCGAAACGTCCTTAAACTAACAACGGACCGAAATGTCCTTAAACTAGCAGCGGACCGAAACGTCCTTAAACTAACGACGGACCGAAACGTCCTTAAACTAACAACGGACCACTATGTCCTAAAAATTAGCCGTTGACCAAGATGTCGATAAATTACGGTGGATCGCAGTATCCCAAAGCTGATACAAAAAAAAGAATAAAAAAAAGAGAGAAAAAAGAAAACGATATGTCCATAAGCAAAATGGGCACGGATGAAAACCCGAAAGGGCTCCGTGAGTAAAAACAGCAGGGCTACCGGCGAGTTTTGTGAAAACCCGAAAGGGCACAACCACGTTAGAATAAAAAAAAGAAGAAAAAAGAAAACGGTATGTCCATAAGCAAAATGAGCACGGATGAAAACCCGAAAGGGCTCCGTGAGTAAAAACAACAGGGCTACCGGCGAGTTTTGTGAAAACTCGAAAAGGCACAATCTCGTTAAATGACACTTTCAAGGTCCTCTCGACTTTGTAGGGAGAAACCACCTGCGTGAGATCCTTACGACTCACAAGGGAGAAACACACTTAAGGATCCCTACGATCCCTAGGGAGAAATTACACTTGCGAGATCCTCACGACTCATAAGGAGAACCCCCTTATGGGACCCTCACGGCTCATAAGATTCAAAAGTCTTAAGCTACAGAGATCTGAACCTGTTCTTAAGCAGCCCCCACAACCTCCAATACCACCCTACAAGCGGCTCAAGGCTGAGCCTTGTATACAATCCACGGGCGTGAATAAACATTTCCCTAACAAAGTCTCATCCGTGACTAGGGATATGTCTACACGGCGAACATCCCTTGTAAGTCCTCTCGACTTATAAGGAGAAAACACTCTTGTAAGATCCTTACGACTTATAAGAGACCATACACGTAAGAATCCTCATGATTCCTAAGGAGAAAATGCACCTACGAGATCCTCACGACTCGCAGGGAGAAATACCTTTATGAGTCCCTTACGGCTCATGAAGTCAAAAGCCTTAGTCGACAGGATCCTAACCCTGTTCGCTAAGCCACCTTTATTCAATATCGACAGAGGCAGATGATGATTCGCTCCTGGCAATATTCCAGTTGTAGCGGTGCTGATGCCGAAATCGGTATCTAACTCTAAGCTTGCAGCCAAGAATCTAGCGAGCCACACATGCATACGAAATAGCCGAAATGATGGGGCAACTTGCAACAAAATCAGCAAGTAAAAATGTATGCATGCAAAATAGCCGAAATGATTGGGCAACTCGCAATAAAAAGCAGCGAGTAAAAATAAAATAAACAGCGGAAATGATTGGGCACTAAGAAAATAGCCGAAATGATTGGGCAATCGCGATATTCGCGATATAAAAGCTGAAATGATAGAGCATCGCGGAAAGAAATAAAATAAAATGAAATTTATGCCCTACAGGTGATATCACATCGATCCCTATATACAATCCAGGGGCGCAAACAAAGAAGGAATCACACCTATCCTCCCCAGGCTTCATCAGAAGAAAAAGCCAAATCTCAACAACATCTGTCTCATTACGACAGACACAACATCAAGCAAAGCGGAACAGCGACAACTCCTGTCACGCCCCGCTTCCTATTCTACGGCGAAGGGGACGCGACTGGACCGCTACGTATTTATTCAGAAGCAAATACGCTAAGCGTAACTAAGCAATATAAAAGAAAATACACAAGAGGCAAGGTATAATAAAAACAACAACTTTTATTTGTTAACATTCTTTTGTACAACGCATGAAAATGAAATACAACTGAAAAAGATGCCTAAACAGTGGCATAACGGAAATGAAAAAATACGGAAATGGAAAGTGTACAATGAACTAGAGCTCGTGGTCTTCACTGATTCGGTCCAAGTCTTCAGCCGTGGGCTCGATCTCTGACGTGTCCAGATCACCTGACGACATTCAAGAAGAAAGAAAGAGAATGTCGTCAGCGAACAGGTCGCTCGGTAAGGCCTAAAGATAAGAGGAGAATAGACAAAGAGTAAGATAAAGAGAGTAGTTTTTACAGTTGTATTATATTGTTTTAATGTTAATACTGTTGTTATCGTAAGTTCAAGGATGAATGTCAACTAATCTCAAGAGTGTTCTCAAACCCAACAGGCCACAGTCCAGGGGTAGGGAACCACGGGCCCAAATGATATGTTAGTAGCGGGACTTCGACCGTCGCCGAACTATTCCAAACTCAACAAGCCACAGTCCAGGAGCATGGAAACACGGGCCCTCATGATTGCTTGCTTGTGTTAGTTGACATGGATTCATGATCTAGGGGGACTCTTGAGATTATGTTGGATTCACGAATGAACTACCCCAATACCCCGTGTAATTATGTTATTGATAGTACTGTATTACATTGTATTGTCTTGTAAATTGAATTGTATAATTGGATGACTGACCAAAACCATGATATCAGTAAACGGATGTAACTGCATAATCATGCAAATGGAATAACTGGATAATGGATGCATATCCATGGTTTGATTCAGTTAAGTTGTATAGATTGATAGCTGGATTCATGGATTCAAGTGTTCATATTGAATTGGAATATTGTAGATTATAGATTGTACTTGAATCATATTCAAGTCAGATATAATCAGACTCAAACCCGAGTCAGACAATTAGAAGTGTAAATCGAAGTCCTATAATTGTTAAGGTCCTTAGGGTAATTTATAAAACTTGAGGGGGGTTTATGTAAAAATACTTTTATACACTTTTCCAAAATACACCTCAAGTATTTGTTACTCGTCTTTAGAGTTTTAATAAATGTGGATTTTATATTGAGCCATTCCTAGTGAAAATATCCTAGTTTTATAAATAAGGTATTTATCTATAATATTGATTTATTTGAAATTCATGGTATTTTAGTGTAAAATTTATTCTTGTGATTTTTAGAAAAATGTGGAATATTTATATTATAATAAAATAGATATTTAAATGATAAATATACATATATTTATACAAAAATGATTTTAATAAATATTTTATATTCCAAAAATCCCATTTTCTTAAGATGTCGTATTTTAAACTTTTCGAGACCGAATGCCCCTTGCGGAGGTCTGAATCTCGTACTACTAAGTCCGAGGATGTGCGATAATCCACACTATCCCGAACGGGTTCCCCAAAAATGGGTTGTAGCGGCGCTTTACAAAGATTATAAAATACTAATCCTTTAGAAAACAGTTTTATAAAGTAAAAGGTATTTATTTGTAAAAATGTCAATTTTCCGTATTTTAGATTCTAGGATTTCCTAAGCCAACTAGCCTATTTCTAAATGGTTTAAACGACAAGTTGTTAGATGTCTCAAATTGCCTCTTCACCGCCAATTGTGGCCAGGTAAGTACAAGTGAGGAAAGGAGGGATTCGCTCAGGAATCACCGTGAGTCGGGCCTTTTAAAGTTACCTTTCTCACTTGCCTAGCCTAGACACCACAAAGTCAGGTTTAGATAAACGATCGATGTCTACAACTTATCGTATTTTCCTAATAAGAGGTATTTATTTAAAAGTGTAACAAAGCTAAAACTTTTAGAAATGGTTTTATTAAGAATATGGTATTTAAATGAAAGTATTGTTTTATCGTATTCTAAGTTTTTGATGATATCGTTTAGGGTTGTATTTGCGTGTGTGGGGAGGTAGGTCATTACCTCGTGCTCTATTTTAAATGTATAGCAAAGTTAAGGGGATTAAATGTTAAATCGAAACATTGTGGTATTTAAGTGAAAAATACGATAAATTGAAAAGGCTATCATTTCATGTGATGAAACTTGTTCAAATTGTTTAATAAATGTTTAATAGTCAATATAAAGATGTTTAAGCATGAATGTATTGGTGAGAAGTGAAATTTTATAGAAAACCGAATCGGAAATCGGATTTGTTCCGATTCCGTCGGGTTTTGTAATTTCGTATTTAGAGAATAAGAAGAGGGATATAATGGGACTTACGGGTTTCGATTAACCAAGGGAGTGAGGGGGAACTAAAGGGATTTTCGATGCGTTGCGTCATCGCCGGTATTTCCTAAAAACGTCGCCGGAATTTCCTCCGGAATTTCGTCGGAACTTCGCCGCGAGCTTGTTTTCAAAGTACACAACTCTTGGAAAATTTTGAGAGAGAGAGAGCTTAGGGTTTTGGGATGAGAGGGTAGAGGGGAGGGGGTGTATTTATAGGGTAGGCTAGGGGTAGGGTAGGTGAAGGGTTTTTAATAAAAAAAATTGTAAAATTGTGAGAAAATTATTAAAAATTGTAGTAAATGGGGGATAATTAAGTCTTGGGAACCGATCTAATAATTTAAAGTGTGCAGGGGGTTTTAGAAGGCGAAAAGCCAACTTTTTGGTGTTGACGACTCGGCCGTCCGGCCGAGTCTGGCCGGCGGCGCCGGCCCAATCGGCCGGTCCGCCGGCCGACTCGGCCGAGTCGGGGGTCGTGGAGGTGGGGGGTCGTCGGGTGAAGGCTCTGGTACATTTAACTTTTCAGGTGCAGTTCAAGTTTTGGAAGTTATGATGTGTGGACTGTTAGGCTTCCAAAGGATTTAAAACAAAATAAATACAAAAATAATGTGGGGTATGCGATTTGAACTCTGGTGGCTTGGTTCAGCAGTGCAAGGTATTACCAATGAGCTACAAGCTCCTTCTTGTAATTATTTGTGTGAAATAATTACTTAAAGAGATATTAGCAACATTAAATACTCCAAATATATTTTGAATTTAAATCAATTCTTTGTACTTTAAAAATGGAGTTATTTAATTACTTAAGTCTTGTGCTTAGATAATAAATACCCCTTTATCGATTTTGAAAAAAAAAATTTGTATCGGAAATTTGGGGTTGTTTCATTCTACCCTCCTTATAAAAATTTCGTCCTCGAAATTTGTAAAAGGAAAGTGTAACAGATTCAAGGAAAGTTTGGTGAGGGTGTGAAGAATGACAAAGTGATGCAAGGGTGTGAAAAAGGTTGAAGAGAACTACCAAGGTTATCCTGACAAATCGTATCAGCTTCTATGGCCACCAGATTGTAAGCTTGGCGTCTCGGCACGTTTCTTCGTGCAAGCTGGTACAATGCTGATTGTCGAGGTAAAGGTGGTCCACGTGGAGGTGGTGCAGGAAGAGTTAACCAGGTAGGTAGGGCTTGGAAAACTGGTCTAGCTGCGGAATTAGGATTAGTTCGGTTGTGTGGACAAGTTCCTATGGTATGTGAGGATGATCCACATATCAGGCAAAGACCGTTTGCTCGTCGGCAAACTTCTATCAGATGTCCAGCTCTCTTGCAGTAGGTACAAAAGGCTGGGCTGGGCCTGTTGATTGGTACTCTCAGTCTTCTTGGTACAAATGGTGGTCCTGATGCGGCTTCTCCTGCCATCTGGTTGGCAGGGCGCTTAACTCCTGCAGACTGAGGTCTGCCCCTCGCTTTTATCACTGCTTCATAACTGCGGGCAGCTTCCAGAGTATCTTCATGAGTCGGAAATTTCCCTGCGGCTAGTGCAGCCTGGATTTCCGTGTCCAAACCTTGTTAAAATCGACGGGCTCTGATCTCAGCCGTCGGTATCAGGTGTGTCGCAAATCTGTTACGGTCTTGTGTTAGCTGTGTGGTATGTGATATTAAAATTGGAAATACCGTGACATATCTTACCGACTGAGCATGGTGAACTCAGCGTCATACTCATCTACTGACTTGTCCCACATCGAACCTTGTTGTAGATGAATGAACTGCTGTTCCATGGAAAATCTGGCAGTCACAGGGAAGTATTTCGCGTCGAACTTCTCGCGAAAAGTCTTCCATTCAATAGGCTGTACGAGACGGCTTTCTTCCGCCTTCCACCAGTTGCGAGCATTATCCGTGAGCTGCAGTTTCGCCATACGGACCCAAGCTATGTCTGGCAGTTGTGCCGCCGCCAGATCATCCTCTATGCTCTGAGCCCATTCCTCAGCTTCCAGTGGGCTCCCCTTTCTTGAGAACTGTTTGGAATGTAAAGCTCTGAATTGCTTCACCCCATGTGCTTCAGTCTCGGGACGGTTCAAGAGCTGCTGCTGTCCCTCTAGGAGGTTGCAGATTGCCTCAAGCAAAACCGTTTGCTCGTTGAGTGGAGCAGGAACGGCAGGTGTGAGTGGTAGTGGTGGAGGTGTGTTGTTGACATTGGTGCTGGTGTTGTTCGGGGAATCCATAAGCTTGAAGAAAAATTAAGGTTAGGACAGATTCAAAGTATATGATTCAAAGAATAAGAAATGATGGGATTCAATGAACATGATTTTAAAGAATGTTTTAGTTGCTGGTTCTTGTGTTTTATATTGCTTAGGGTTCCATACAGCTCTGACCTGCATGGGCCGCCAACAAAACCTGTCACGCCCCGCTTCCCATTCTACGGCAAAGGGGACGCGACTGGCCCGTTACGTATTTACTCAGAAGCAAATACGCTAAGCGTAACTAAGCAATATAAAAGAAAATACACAAGAGGTAAGGTATAATAAAAACAACAACTTTTATTTATTAACATTCTTTTGTACAATGCATGAAAATGAAATACAACTGAAAAAGATGCCTAAACAGTGGCATAACAGAAATGAAAAAAATACGGAAATGGAAAGTGTACAATGAACTAGAGCTCGGGGTCTTCACTGATTCGGTCCAAGTCTTCAGCCGTGGGCTCGATCTCTGACGTGTCCAGATCACCTGACGACATTCAAGAAGAAAGAAAGAGAATGTCGTCAGCGAACAGGTCGCTCGGTAAGGCCCAAAGATAAGAGGAGAATAGACAAAGAGTAAAATAGAGAGAGAGTAGCTTTTACAGTTGTATTATATTTTTTTAATGTTAATGCTGTTGTTATCGTAAGTTCAAGAGTGAATGTCAACTAATCTCAAGAGTGTTCTCAAAACCAACATGCCAAAGTCCAGGGGTAGGGAACCATGGGCCCAAATGATATGTTAGTAGTGGGACTTCGACCGTCACCGAAGTATTCCAAACTCAACAGGCCATAATCCAGGAGCATGGAAACATGGGCCTTCATGATTGCTTGCTTGTGTTAGTTGACATGGATTCATGATCTAGGGGGACTCTTGAGATTATGTTGGATTCACGAACGAACTACCCCAATACCCCGTGTAGTTATGTTATTGATAGTACTGTATTGCATTATATTGACTTGTAAATTGAATTGTATAATTGGATGACTGGCCAAAACCATGATATCAGTAAATGAATGTAACTGCATAATCATGTAAATGGAATAACTGGATAATGGATGTATATCCATGGTTTGATTCAGTCAAGTTGTATAGATTGATAACTGGATTCATGGATTCATGTGTTCATATTGAATTGGAATATTGCATATTGTAGATGTACTTGAATCATATTCAAGTCAGATATAATCAGACTCAAACCCGAGTCAGACAATTAGAAGTGTAAATCGAAGTCCTATAATTGCTAGGGTCCTTAGGGTAATTTATAAAACTTGAGGGGGTTTTATGTAAAAATACTTTTATACACTTTTCCAAAATACACCTCAAGTATTTGTTACTCGTCTTTAGAGTTGTAATGAATGTGGATTTTATATTGAGCCATTTCTAGTGAAAATATCCTAGTTTTATAAATAAGGTATTTATCTATAATATTGATTTATTTGAAATTCATGGTATTTTAGTGTAAAATTTATTCTTGTGATTTTTAGAAAAAGGTGGAATATTTATATTGTAATAAAATATATATTTAAATGAAAAATATACATATATTTATACAAAAATAAATTTAATAAATATTTTATATTCCAAAAATCCCATTTTCTTAAGATGTCGTATTTTAAACCTTTCGAGACCGAATGCTCCTTGCGGAGGTCTGAATCTCGCACTACTAAGCCCGAGGATGTGCGATAATCCGCACCATCCCGAATGGGTTCCCCAAAAATGGGTTGTAGCGGCGCTTTGCAAAGATTATAAAATACTAATCCTTTAGAAAACGGTTTTATAAAGTAAAAGGTATTTATTTGTAAAAATGTCAATTTTCCATATTTTAGATTCTAGGGTTTCCTAAGTCAACTAGCCTATTTCTAAATGGTCTAAACGACAAGTTGTTAGATGCCTCAAATCGCCTTTTCACCGCCAATTGTGGCCAGGTAAGTGCAAGTGAGGAAAGGAGGGATCCGCTCACGAATCACCGTGAGTCGGGCCTTTTAAAGTTACCTTTCTCACTTGCCTAGCCTAGACACCATAAAGTCAGGTTTAGATAAACGATCAATGTCCACAACTTATCGTGTTTTCCTAATAAAAGGTATTTATTTAAAAGTGTAACAAAGCTAAAACTTTTAGAAATGGTTTTATTAAGAATATGGTATTTAAATGAAATTATTGTTTTATCGTATTCTAAGTTTTTGATGATATCGTTTAGGGTTGTATTTGCATGTGTGGGGAGGTAGGTCATTACCTCGTGCTCTACTTTAAATGTATAGCAAAGTTCAGGGGATTAAATGTGAAATTGAAACATTGTGGTATTTAAGTGAAAAATACGATAAATTGAAAAGGATATCATTTCATGTGATGAAACTTGTTCAAATTGTTTGTTAAATGTTTAATAGTCAACATAAAGATGTTTAAGCATGAATGTATTGGTGAGAAGTGAAATTTTATAGAAAACCGAATCGGAAATCGGATTTGTTCCAATTCTATCGGGTTTTGTAATTTCGTATTTTAGAGAATAAGAAAGAGAGATAGAATGGGACTTACAGGTTTCGATTAACCAAGGGAGTGAGGGGGGAACTAAAGAGATTGTCGATGCGTTGCGTCGTCACCGGTATTTCCTAAAAACGTCGCCGGAATTTCCGTCGGAATTTCGTCGGAGCTTCGCCGCGAGCTTGTTTTCAAAGTACACAACTCTTGGAAAATTTTGAGAGAGTGAGCTTAGGGTTTTGGGATGAGAGGGTAGAGGGGAGGGGGTGTATATATAGGGTAGGCTAGGGGTAGGGTAGTTGAAGGGTTTTTAATAAAAAAAATTGTAAAAATGTGAGAAAATTATTAAAAATTGTAGTAAATGGGGGATACTTAAGTTTCGAGAACCGATCCAATAATTTAAAGTGTGCAGGGGGTTTCAGAAGGCGAAAAGCCAACTTTTTGGTGTTGACGACTCGGTCGTCCGGCCGGTCCGCCGGCCGACTCGGCCTAGTCGGGGGTCGTGGAGGTGGGGGGTCGTCGGGTGAAGGCTCTGGTACATTTAAATTTTCAGGTGCAGTTCAAGTTTTGGAAGTTATGGTGTGTGGACTGTTGGGCTTCCAAAGGATTTAAAATAAAATAAATACAAAAATAATATGGGGTATGGGATTTGAACTCTGGTGGCTTGGTTCAGCAGTGCAAGGTATTACCAATGAGCTACAAGCTCCTTCTTGTAATTATTTGTGTGAAATAATTACTTAAAGAGATATCAGCAACATTAAATACTCCAAGTATAATTTGAATTTAAATCAATTCTTTGTACTTTAAAAATGGAGTTATTTAATTACTTAAGTCTTGTGCTCAGGTAATAAATACCCCTTTATGGATTTTGAAAAAAAAAATTGTATCGGAAATTTGGGGTTGTTACAACTCCCAGTTCCATGACTCGGCGGTGCACAGATGACCGAGAGTCAAATCTCAACTCCATGAAATGCGGATAAAGTCAACCATTTCTGGCTACGTGGAACGCGGCTTATGTCAATCCTGGCCCCGTGGAAAACGTCCAGAGCAGATCCTGGTCCTCGCAGAGCACGGCAGTGAACCCGTGTGAAGCATCCAGTTTCCGGCGACGATTTAAGATGATTCTGGCGACCCCGCGACTGCATAAAGCCATCAAACGTTCTCTCAACCTCCCCTCTATTCTCTATGCTAGTAAGCTCCCTCTCTTCTCTTCTTTTTACATCTCAAAACTTCTTCTTTTCAATGATGTCGGTAAGTGGAGTTATACCGACTTTCATTTCTAAAACTTTATATAATAACAACTTTTCTTAAGAAATAATTATCTAAATCATCATTCTTTGTTTGTTAAACATTAAACAATAATTATCAACAAGTTTCTTTTCAAAACTCCATATAAAACAACTTTTATTACACTTTTATGTTTAAATACCAAGCAGTTACATATGACATCGTTTAATCATTTTTGCTTGTATTACCTTTAGAAAATCTCACAAGGTAATGACCTACCTCTCACATTACGCATCATGACATAGCACGATTTTCTTTTAACAATATTTTTGGGAAAATACGACTTTTATAACAAAATACCATAAACTATTAAAACCCGTATTTTTTAAATTGTATTATTTACATTCTTTGCAATTATGTCTCTACAACCCATTTTGAAGAACTCGATCGAGATGGTGTGGGTTATCGCACATTCTCGGGACTAGTAAAGCGAGATGCAGACCTCCTCACGGAGCATATGATCTCGATAGAATTTTTAATGCAATTTTTAAGAAAAACGTGATTTCTATTTAATAAATAAATTTTATTTTTAATAATTATAAATAAATATTATCAATCCATCTATTTTAAATATATAATAAATTTCATGTGTTTCTAAACCAAATAAAAGAATTACATTTCCATGAAAATACCATCAAGAATCTATACAAGTAAAATTTACACAAAAATACCATGAACTATTCAACTAGGTATTCATTCACTAGAATACCTCACTTTTAAAAGTTACATCCATGAAAACCCTAAATACGATAAATAAATACTTGAGGTTTATTTTGAAAGTATACTAAAACTATTTTTCATAAAAGCCCCTCAAATTATATTAATTTACATTAAGGACCCTAGTAAATATAGGTTTAAGCGTGACCAATTCTCTTGAGCCTCAGGAAGCCGAAGAAAGTGGGTGCTTGCCTATTTAAGTTAGAAAACTAAAACGGGGTTATTAATGGTAATTGGCTTGGAAAAGTCACAAATCCTTCCGTCCATGTGCAGCAGTTACCGATAACTCCTAAACCTAATTCAAGACTCAAATCTGTTTAAAGTGTCTGACTCAATCTGAGTCTTAGTTTAATCTGAATACAATCAAAACATGATTCCAACCATAACTCCATTTCAACATGAATCCAATGTATCAATCATGAACACTTGAACATGAATATGCAACATGACTCGACTGGACCGAACCATAGATATAATTTGAACTTAGCTACATGATTATCCATTTACATTCGATCCGTTTACGTGAATAACTTATACCATGGTTTCGACAAGTCTTATACAAATCATTACAATCAATACAATATGCATTACAGGGTTTTAACGGGATAGATTGGTAGGAAATGTATTAGAAGTGGCACGAGACGGTCACCATAATACACCTAACCTTAATATCCATGCCGTTGTCCTGTGGCTTGACAGGTCCTTATGCTCCGTATACCTTAGTCCAAGGATAGTTGGACTCCTCTCGTATACACTGATGCATTCTATACCAAGCTACAAACAACTATATTAGTATAACAAAAACAGATAAATTATCAAATCCATTCCTTTTACTTGATCTATTTCTTTTTTAGGACATACCAAGTGATTGTTCGCTGACGACATTTATATCTCTTCTTTCTTTGGAATGTTGTTAGGAGGACCCGACTCTCAGGAGATCGAGCCCAGCCAGGACGATTTGGAGCACTTTACCGAGGATTCAGAGTTTTAGTTCACTTGTACTTATTTTACTTTTATTTCATTTGCCATTGTTTAGGCATCGCTTTCCAGTATTGTATTTACTTTCCAGTTGTAAGTAAAGAATGTTTAATCAATAAAAAGTTGTTGTTTATTTATATCTCTTGTCATTTCTTGTAAACATTTATTATATTGCTTATTTATGCTTAACGTGTTTACTTCTGAGTAAATACGTCGCGTCACTGCCACGTCCTCTTCCCCGTACACTGGGAAGCGGGGCGTAACATGTTTTGTTGGTAGCCCATGCAGGTCTGTTCTGCATGGAAAGCTACATAACCATACAGGTCAGTACTGCATGGAAAACTAACCAATATATATCACAAGAATTATAAGAATCAGTAACTAAACATTCTTTACATTTCATATTCCTTAAATCTATCCTAACCCTATTTTTTCTTTCAAAGGTTATGGATTCTCCCAACAATATCAGCACGAATGTCAATGACAACACTCCACCATCACCTTTTCTACTTACACCTACCGTAGCAGCTCCTATCAACGAGCATACAGTATTACTCGAGGCGATCAAGAGTCTCTTGGAGGGACAGCAGCAGCAGACAACAGCAGCAGGCTGCCATCCTCCTGAATCGCCCAGAAGCTGAGGCATCCGGTGTGAAACAATTCCGGGCATAGCACCCTAAACAATTCTCTGGGAAAGAGGGCCCTTTGGAGGCAGAGGAATGAGCTCAGTCGATTGAGGAAGATTTGGCAGCAGCACAAGTGCCAGATATTGCTTGGGTAAGGGTTGCGAAGCTGCAACTTACAGACAATGCCAGGGTATGGTGGAAGGCTGAAGAAAGCCGACTTACCCAGCCGATCGAATGGAAAACATTTCGCGATATGTTCGACGCGAAATATTTTCCCGAGACTGCCCATATTGACATGGAGCAGCAATTCATCCACCTGCAACAAGGCTCTATATGGAGCAAATCTGTGGATGAGTATGACGCTGAATTCACCATGCTGAGCAGGTAAGAAATGTCTCAAATATTCAAGTTTTCTAATATCACATACTACACTGCTAACACGAGACCATAACAAGTTCGCAACACATCTAATACCAACCACTGAGATCAGGGCTAGACGATTTTAGCAGGGGTTGGACCAGGAGATCCAAGCTGCTCTAGCTACAGAGGATTTCCCAACTCATAATTTAGCTTTGAAGGCTGCCCGAAGATATGAGATAGTGGTGAAGAAGAAGGGCAGACCTCAATCTGTCGGTATGAAGCGCCCTGCTACTCAGATGGCAAGAGGAGCCTTATCCAGGCCACTGTTTGCACCAAGGAGACCGGGAGTAACTTTTAACTGGCCTAGTCCAGACTTTTGCATCTACTGCAGGAGGAATGGACACTTGGTGAAAGATTGCAGGCATGCAAACGACCTGTGCTTAGTCTGCGGGTCATCCACTCACGACATTGGTGCATGTCCTCGTAGACTCAGTCCGAACCTAGCTCACAGACCAGCCATCACTTATTCGCAGTAGCCAGCTATTTAGGCACCTGCACCTTGACTTGCTCTCCCAGCTCCACCTCCTCATGGACCTACTGCACCTCCTCCTCGTCAGTTCCATCAAGCACAAAGGAACCTACCTCAAGGACAGAGGAATGGACAGAGGAATGATCCCCCAGCAAGAAAGAACGTACTTAGGCGTCAGGCTTTCACAATGACTGTGGAAGAAGCTGAAGCCATTGACCAAGTTATCACTGGTAACTTCCTATCTTTCAAATCTGTTAAATACTTGTTTACATCCATATATATATATCTTTTCCTATACCTAAACATATCCCACATAACTTAGGTACAATCTTAGTAGCCTCACTTCCTGCACTAGCATTCTTCGATACTGGAGCATCACATTGCTTTATGTCGCAACGGTTTGTTCAAACTCATGCGATTCTAATAAAACCGCTCGTATCCAGCTAGAATGTCAGTTCAGGGAATGGCGTTCTAAAGGAAACTTTGGGATACGACCTGTGTCCAGTAGTCGTCTGCAGCAGAGAATTTTATGCTGATTTCAAGGTGCTGGACATACCGAACTTTGGCGCAGTCTTGGGTATAGACTGGCTAAGAACTTTCTACGCTACCATCGACTGTCGTCAAAGGAGGGTAGTGTTTGAGATTCCAGACCATCCGGTTTTTTATTTCAAGAGTAGAGATCGTACACTAGAACCTAGCACCTACAAGGCTAAACCAAGGAAGGCAGTGATTGCAACAATACAAGCTGAAGATGACAAGCCAGAGGTTGTTCGAGATTTTGAAGACGTATTTCCTGAAGACATCTCAGGTTTACCTCTCGATCGAGCTCTTGAATTCGGTATTGACTTAGTACCAGTTGCACAAACCGGTGATCAAAGCACCATATCGCTTAAGTCCTGAAGGATTGAAGGAGATCCATACTCAGCTGGACGGACTTCTGAAGAAAAGATGGATTCATCCTAGTACCTCAAGTTGGGGATCTCCAGTTGTAACAACTCCAATTTCAATGTACATAAAATTGTTTAAAAGTTAATGTACAATTGGGGTATTTGCAAATCCTGTGAATGCTATAAGAATTTGTTTTGCTTTTGAACAGTAAGAAGGAGCTTGTAGCTCATTGGTAAGACCTTGCACCGTTAAGACATAGCACCAGAGTTCAAATCCCATCAGCCATATATTCTTTTTATTAAAATTTTGTTTAATATTTTAGAAGCCTAAGAGTCTACACGTGCACAACACGTAAACTGAAGAGTTACAAAGTATTTAAACATGTGCACTAAAGAATACGAGGCGACACCTACACATGGCATGAAGACCAACCCCACCCATCTGTATTGGCCCGGAAACATGAGCAAAAACCCCAGCACCGCCGGTCTAGACCGTCGGGAATGACCCCATTCTTTTCCCCTGCAACCTTTGACCTACCCCACTCCCTTTCACACTGTTTATCTTCTCTGCACATTTTCCAGAGAACTTAAATCACCCATTTAGTTCCTTTTAAATGCATTTTAATTCTCAAATTCATCACCCCCTAAACCCTACTTTTCCCTATAAATACCCACTCCATTTTACACCCCTCTCACTCAGAATTCTATTATAAAAACTATACAAAATTCTCAAGTACTTTTGTGTACAAGTGGAGTTAGTGAAGGGCGAAACTCCGACGAACTTCCGAGAAGATTCTGGAGACGAAACGATGCCCCGAAACCTTCTTTAGGACCCCTTCTCTCCTCTAGTCCAACAAACTAGTAAGTCCCCTCTTTCCCTTCTTTTCTCTATTCTAAAAACTTAAATTCTAAAACCCGATGGAAGCGGAGTTAATCCGACTTTCGATTCGGTTTTCCTAAAAAATCATATTTTTCTTACACAAGAATATACCAAACTCCCATATCATATTCAATAATATTAACAAACATATTAAACAAGTTTCACATCAAAAGAATTTATATTGCAATTTTTTATCGCAGTTTTACAGTAAAATACCATATACTTTAGTTTCGACATAAACCATCATAATTCTTTGCTATACCTTTAGATAGTTCACGAGATAATGATCTACCTCTTCACAACACACATCTATATCATAGCAAGATGAAGTTTGGAACAATAGAATACGGGAAAATACAACTTTACAAATAAATACCCTAAACTTACATAACCGTTTTCTATAAAAAGATATATTAAACATTTCCATGCAATTACGCCTCTACAACCCATTTTGGGGAACCCGTTCGGGATGGTGCGGATTATCGCACATTCTCGGGCTTAGTAGAGCGAGATGCAGACCTCCGTAAGGAGCATTCGATCTCGATGGAATTTTTATGCATTTTTATTTAGAAAATGATATTTCTATAAGAAAATAAATAAATTATTTTCATTAAATATAAATTTATATTATAAAAATATCTATTTTAATTATATAAATATTCTAAGTTTTCTAAAATCAAAGGAATCACTATTACATGAAAATACCATCCAAATACAACACGAGTACAATATTTGTCACGCCCCGCTTCCCATTATACGGGCAGAGGACGCGACGAGGCCGCTACGTATTTACTGTGAAGTAAATACGCTAAGCGTATCTAAGCAATATAAATATAAATGCACAAGTGACAAGATATCATAAAACAACAATTTTATTTATTCACATTCTTTTTACAATACATGGAAAAGTAAATACATGGAATAAAACGATGCCTAAACAGCGGCATAACGGAAATGTAAAGTACTGAAAGAAAATGTGTACAATGAAACTAAAGCTCTGGATCTTCAGTAAACTGGTCTAAATATTCAGCGCTGGGCTCGATTTCTGGAAGATCCAAATCACCTGACGACATTCAAAGAAGAAGAAAAAGAATGTCGTCAGCGAACAATTGCTCGGTAAGTCCCAAAAATAAGTGAGAAATAGAATAGATAGAGAGAAAGTAGTTTTTAAAGTTGTATTATATTGTTAAACTATTGTATTCATTAACGCTGTTGTTTGTAGCTTGGTACAGAAGGATACCAGTGTATACGAGAGGAGTCTCTATATGCTAGAGACTAGGGTAAATGGAATGTACAAGGCTCCGTTATACAACCCGGAACAACGGCAATTGGATTCAGGTTAGGTATCCTAATCTTGCAGTCTCGTTCCGCTTTTAACACCTTCTGTACCAATCTACCCCTTAACCCCCGCGATATCTTGTTTGTATTGTTTGTGTTGTATTGTAAATTGTAATATAGATTGTATACTTGGATGACTTGCCGAAACCATGATATCAGTAAATGGAGGTAACTGGAGAATCATGAATGTAACTGGAGAATCATGTAAATGGAAATATATCCATAGTTCGGTTCAGTCAATATAGCTTGAATAGTTTGATCCGATTCATTATATGGATTCATGGATTCATATTGAATTGTAATATTGTAGATTGTACTTGAATCATATTCAAGTCAGATTATTATAATGAGACTCAGTCTGAGTCAGAACAATTAAAAAAGAAATTGAAGTCCTGAATTAGGTTTTGATGTTATCGGTAACCGCTGCACATGGGCGGCAGGATTTGTGTCTTTCTCAAAGACGATTACCGTTTGGATAATACCGTTGTTAAGTTGTCTACCTTAAATAGGCAAGCACCCACTTCTCCGACTCCCTGAGGCTCAAGAGATTGGTCCCGCTTAAACCTATATTTACTAGGGTGCTTAGGGTAATTTATAGAATTTGAGGGGGTTTTATGTAAAAATACTTTGTATAATTTTCAAAATACACCCCAAGTGTTTATTTATCGCCTTTAGAGTTGTAATAAATATAGATTTTATATTTGTAACACTTCTAGTGAGAATAACCTATTTTTCATATTACATGGTATTTAATTGTAATATTGAACTTGTATGGATTTCATGGTATTTTAATGTAAAGTGATTATTGTGATTTTAGGAAAAAGTTGGAATATTCATATTATCACAAAATAGATATTTTAATGATACATACATACATACATACATATATATATATTTATATAAAAATAAATTTTAATATATATTATATTTCTAGAAATCTCATTTTCTTAAGATATTCGTATTTTAAATCTTCGAGACCGAATGCTCCTTGCGGAGGTTTGCATCTCGCACTACTAAGCCCAGGGATGTGCGATAATCCGCACCATCCCAGTCGGGTTCCCCAAAATGGGTTGTAGCGGCGCTTTACAAAGATTTATAAAATACTTAATCTTTTTAGAAAACGGTTTTATTAGTAAATGGTATTTATTTGAAAGGTTTTTTTTTCCCGTATTCTAGGTTCCCGAAAGTATTGTGATATATTGCATATGAGTTTTGTGAGGAGGTAGCTCATTACCTCGTGATCTACTTAAAGATATAGCAAGTTTGTGATATTTTAATGTCGAAATGAAACTACATGGTATTTTAATGAAAAGAGCGGTAAAAGTTACAAAATGAAATAGATTGTCATGAGACTTGTTCAACATGTTTATTAATGTTTAATTGTCAACATGTAATGGTTTGGTATGATTTGTATTTAAGAAAATGTTGAATTTTTAGAAAGAACCGAATCGGAAATCGGATTAATTCCGATTCCGTCGAGTTTTTAAAAATACGGATTTTGAGAATAGTAAAGTGAACAAGGAATTGGGACTTACGGGTTTAAAAGTTAGGGATTAGGAAGAGGAAATGGGAGGAGGCGCCGGTGCATCGTTTCGTCGCCGGGAACTCCTCGGGTTGTCGTCGGAAAAATCGCCGGAGCTTCGCCCTTCGCAACTTCAAAAGTACACTAAGCTTCTAGGAATTTCTTGAGAGTTTTGATCAGAATTTTGGAGTGAGGGGGGTGCGTTTAGAGGTTGTATTTATAGGGTAAGGCTAGGGTTTGGGGTAGGTGAAACGTTGGATTGAAAAAAATATGTTAAATTGTATTAAAATGGAGTCAATAGGATTTTAAAGTGGCTCTGGAACCGATCCAAAAAAATATAGTGTGCAGGAGTGATGGGGAGATGAAGAGGCAGACTTTTCATGTTGACCGATTCAACATTGGAGCCAACTCGGCCGGCGCCGCCGGCCGAGTCACCGTCGCCGCCGGCCCGAGTCGGCCGAGTCAGGCTAATTCGGGGGTCCCCTGGGTCCGTCGTCGGTTGATGTAGCCCCTGAGTCACTTTGTTTAACATGTGTAGTGGGGTTTTTACGAGTTATGCACGTGCAAACCCTTTGTATTCTAAAAGTTCAAAATAAAACAATATTAAAAATAATGTGGGTGATGGGATTTAAACTCTGGTGGCTTGATTCAGCAGTGCAAGGTCTTACCAATGAGCTACAAGCTCCTTCTTGCTATTAAAAAGCAAAACAAACTTATAACTTGTGCTCAGGAAAAAATACCCCTTTCTGTATTTTTTGAAAAATTTGTACAGAAAGTTGTACAGGAAAATTAGGGCTGTTACAATAATTCAAGAAAATACCATATACTATGAAACTAGGTTCTATTCGCTAGAAATTTTATATTATAAAATATACATTTATGAAAATCCTAAAGACGATAATTAAATGCTTGAGATGTAATTTGAAAATTATATCAAAACTATTTTTACATAAAACCCCCTCAAGTTATAATAAATTATAATAATGACTCTAGTAAACATAGGTTTAAGCGGGACCGGACTCTTGAGCCTCAGGGAGCCGGAGATATGGGTGCTTGCCTATCTAAGGTAGATAATCTAACAAACGGTGTTATCAACACGGTAATTGTCTTGGAAAAAGACACAAATCCTGCCGTCCATGTGCAGCAGTTACCGATAACATCAAAACAATTCAAGACTTCAATTTCTTTTAAAAGTGTCTGACTCAGACTGAGTCTCAATCTAATCAATCTGACTTGAATGTGATTCAAGTACAAACTACAATACAGCTTGAATCCATGAAACCGTCTATTTAATCTATATCAATCTATATTGACCGAACCGAATCATGGATATACTCTGTCTACATGAATCTCCATTTATATCCGTTCCATTTACTGATATCATGGTTTCGGCAAGTCATCCATATACAATTTACGATACAAGACAATACAATACAATCACTACAATCACTACAATCAATACAAAAGACATCGCGGGGTTTATAAGGGGTAGATTGGTACAGAAGGTGTTAAAAGTGGCACGAGACTGTAACCATAATACACCTAACCTGAATCTCCATTGCGTTGTACCGTGGCTGAACGGTTCCTTGTGCTCCGTATACCTTAGTCTCCGGAATAGTGGAACTCCTCTCGTATACACTGGCAATTTCTGTACCAAGCTACAAACAACAATGTTAACAATATAATACAACTTTAAAAGTTACATTATCTTTCTGTCTATTCTGTCTATACGTATTCTTTGGGACTTACCAAGCGATTGTTTGCTGAAGACATTCCTTTTCTTCTTTCTTTGGAATGTTGTCAGGTGTATCAGACCTTCTGGAGACAGAGCCTACCAGCGAGGACTTGGATCAGCTAGCCTTTGACCCGGAACTCTAGATTACTTCTACATTTCATTTTCATTTCTGAGATGGCATTGTTTAGGCATTGCTTTCATTCCATGTATTTACATTTCAGTTGTATTGTAAAAAGAATGTTTAATAAATAAAGTTGTTGTTCAATTACATATATTGTCATTTTCTTGTACTTTATATTGCTTAGATACGCTTAGCGTGTTTACTTCTAAGTAAATGCGTCGTGTGACCCGTCGCACCCTCTGCCTGTACACCGGGAAGCGGGGTGTGACACCAGTCTTGCTTTTGAAAAAGAAGGAAGGTTCATACAGAATGCACATTGACTACTGAGCTCTGAACGAAGTCATGATAAAGAACAAGTATCCACTACCATGCATCGACGATCTGTTCGATCAACTAAGTGGGTCTTGCGTTTTCTCAAATTTAAATCTTCGTTCGGGTTATCATCAGGTGAAGGTCAAAGAGTCTAATATTCTGAAGATGGTATTCAGGATCGCTATGGTCATTATGAGTTTCTCGTGATGCTATTTGGAGTGACCAATGCACCAGCCATATTCATGAATCTAATGAACCAAGTTTTCCAAGAGTATCTAGACAGGTTTGTTGTTATTTTCATCGACAACATGCTGATATATTCAAAGAATCGGAAAGAGCACACTGAACATTTGAGGATTGTCCTGGAGACTTTGCGACAACATCAACTCTATGCCAAGTATAGCAAGTGCGAGTTTTGGCTAGATCAAGTCGGATTTCTCAGACATATCGTTTCAGGAGAAGGAACCTCTGTGGATCCAGCTAAAGTATCAACAGTAAGCGAATGGCCGATACCAAAGACAGTGAAGGACATTCGAAATTTTTTGGGATTAGCAGGATACTACCGAAGATTCATAGAAGGCTTTTTGAAGATTGCAACACCCCTGACCAAGCTCACACGTAAAGATGAAGCATTCGTATGATCAGAAGCATGCGAACAGGCTTTCGTAGAACTCTAGGCAAGATTGACATCGGCGTCTATTCTCGTAATACCGGACGAATCTGGAGGTTTTATTGTGCATTGTGATGCATCCGGTAAGAGATTATGATGCGTTCTACACCAGCAAGGAAAAGTTGTAGCTTATGCATCCAGACATTTGAAGATTCATGAGCGCAATTATCCAACGCATGATCTGGAGTTGGCGGCCGTTATATTTGCACTGAAAATTTGGCTTCATTATCTGCTTGGAGAACGAGTAGATATATACACAGACCATAAAAGTTTGAAGTATGTGTTTACTCAGAAAGAGTTGAACATGTGGCAAAGAAGATGGCTAGAACTTATGGCAGACTTCAACATCAACCTACAATATCATCCAGGAAAGGTGAACGTAGTTCCTGATGCACTTAGTCGAGAGCCGTTATCAATGAATCTCACCGCACAATAGAAGACGTAACTATACATCCATTGCCGTTTTTCCATGATTTTATCGACGGATCCTTGTACTACGGGTTACCATAGTCCACGGTGTAAGTTGGACTCCTTTTGTATACACTGGTATATTCTGTACCAAGCTACAAACAATTGCGTTAGCATAACAATCAAACATTATACCAGTTACATCATCTTATCTGTTTATTCTATTTCTATCTCTCTTTGAGACTTACCGAGCGATTGTTCGCCGACGACATTCCTATTTCTCTTCTTTCTTTGGAATGTTGTCAGGAGGACCCGACTCTGAGGAGTTTGAGACCAGCCAGGAGCAATTGGAGCAGACCACTGAGCAGCACGACCACTAAGCTTCACTTTTACTTTCAGTTCATGCCATTGTTAAGGCATCGCTTTCCAGTATTGTATTTACTTTCCAGTTGTATTGTAAAGAATGTTTAATCAATATTAAGTTGTTGTTCATTTACATCTCATGTCATTTTCTTGTGTACTTTATCATATTGCGTATTTACGCTTAGCGTGTTTCCTTCTGAGTAAATACGTAGCAGGTCAGTCACGTCCCCTTGCCCGTACATAGGGATGTTGTCACGCCCCGCTTCCCGGTGTACGGCGAAGGGGACGCGACGAGGTCCGCTACGTATATACTTAGAAGTACATACGCTAAGCGTATCTAAGCAATATAAAAGTAAATCACAAGAGACAATAGATATAGAAATAACAACAACTTTATTAATAACATTCTTTTGTACAATGCATGAAAAGTAAATACAACTGAAATGAAAAGCGATGCCTAAACAATGGCATAACAGGAAATGAAAATACTGAATAGAACAAGGTACAATGTCTAGAGCTCGGGGTTTTCGTGAAACTGCTCCAAGTCTTCACCGGTGGGCTCGATCTCTGCTGGGTCCAAAGCACCTGACGACATTCAAAGAAGAAAGAAATAGAATGTCGTCAGCGAACATGTCGCTCGGTAAGTCCCAAAGATAAAGAAGAATTAGAAAAGACAGAATAAGAGATATTTTCTAAAGAGATTGTAAAACATTGTAGAATATTGTGTTAACGCTGTTGTTTGTAGCTTGGTACAGAAGGATGCCAGTGTATACGAGAGGGGTCTCTATATGCTAGAGACCAGGGCAAACGGAATGTATAAGGAACCGTTAAGCCATGGTACAACAGAAACGGAATATAGGTTAGATGTCTTAATCTGACCACCTCGTGCCACCTTTAACACCTTCCGTACCAATCTACCCCTTAAACCCCGTAGTGTTTTGATAGTATTGTTGTATTGTATTGTGTAAGTTGGATGACTGACCAAAACCATGATATCAGTAAACAGATTGTAACTGCATAATCAGGTAAATGGAATAACGGAATAATGGATGTATATCCATGGTTTGATTCAGTCAAGTTGCATAGGTTGTTAACTGAATTCTGGGATTCATGTGTTCATATTGAGTTGGAATATTAAAGAATATAGATTGACTTGAATCATATTCAAGTCAGAAATAATCAGACTCAAATCTGAGTCAGACTAAAAGAAATGTAAGTCGAAGTTCTATAATTGTTAGGGTCCTTATTGTAATTTATAAAACTTGAGGGGTTTTTATGTAAAAATACTTTTGTATAGTTTTCAAGATACTTCAAGTATTTATTATTCGTCTTTATTGTTATAATGAGTGTGATTTTATTTTGTGATATTTCTAGTGAAAATATCCTAATTACATAAATAAAGGTATTAATTTGTAATATTGATTTAATTGAAATTCATGGTATTTTAATGTAACTTTTAATCTTGTAATTTTTAGGAAAAGGTGGAAACTTTATCTTATAATAAAATAGGTGTTTAAATGTTAAATAAACATATGTTTATACAAGAATAATTTTTAATAAATATTTTATTTTCCAAAAATCTCATTTTTCTTAAATGTCGTATTTTAAACCTTTCGAGACCGAATGCTCCTTGCGGAGGTCTGAATCTCGTACTACTAAGCCCGAGGGTGCACGATAAACCGTACTATCCCTAACGAGTTCCCCAAAGGTGGGTTGTAGTGGCGCTTTGCAAAGATTTAATAAATACTAATCATTTAGAAAACGGTTTTATAAAGATAAGATATTTATTTGTAAAAGGATGTAAATTTCCGTATTTTAGATTCTAGGGTTTCCTAAGCCAACTAGGCTATTTCTAAATGGTCTAAACGACAAGTCATTAGAAGCCTCAAATCGCCTCTTCACCGCCAATTGCGGCCAGGTAAGTGCCAGGTGAGTGGGAGGCTCTCCACTACAAGTAGTGGCCCTAATTAAGTAACCACCCACCTTAGACACACTTGCCTGGACACCACAAAGTCAGGTTTAGATAAACGATCGATGTCCATAACTTATCGTATTTCCTATTAAACGATATTGTATTAAAATTGTATATAACTTAGAACTTTTAGAAAAGGTTTATAAAGAAAATGGTATTTTAGTGAAAAATCTTGTTTTGTCGTATTCTAAATTTTCAAGATAGCGTGTTATGATTACATATGAGTGTGTGTGGAGGTAGGTCATTACCTCGTGATCTACTTTAAGGTATAGCAATGTTAAAGAGTTAAATGTGATAAACTAAACAAGGTGGTATTTAAGTGAAAGAATACGATATATTGCAAAAGCTATCATTTCATGTGTGAAAACTTGTTCAAATTGATTTTTAAGTGATTAATAGTCAACATGAATATGTTTAAGCATTATGGAATTAGTGATAAGTGAGTTTTGATAGAAAACCGAATCGAAAATCGGTTCGTTCCGATTTCCGTCGGGTTTATAAATTCGTATTTTAATGAAAGGAAAGAAGGATAGAAAAGGGGGACTTACGGGTTTGGACAACGTTAGAGTGTAAGGGAGAGGTAGAGGGTTTGCCGGTACGTCGAATCGTCGTTGAGAGGTCCTAGCACGATCGTCGAAATTTCGCCGTCGATTTCATCAGCGCTTCGACTTTCACTCGTTTTCTAACGTACCAAGTTCTCTTGAAATTTTGGGAGAGAGGACTTAGAAAAAGTGATGAGAGGGTAGAGGGTATGGGGGGGTTTATATAGGGTTAGGCTAGGGTTAGGGTTTTTAATAAAAAAATATTTAAAAAAATATAAAATCATTAAAAATTCATTAAACATAGGAGTAAAAGGGATTTATTGGGCAATTTAAAACCGATCCAGGTATAATAAGTGTGCAGGAGGGTTGACCAAGTCAAGGAGCATCTTTTCTCTGTTGGTAACTTGGCCGTCCGGCCAAGTCCGGCCGGCGGCGCCGGACCGAGTTGGCCGAGTCGCCGGCCGGCGGCGCCGAGTCGGGATGAGTCAGGGCTCCAATGGCTGGGGATTCTTCGGGGGTACAATGTGGTATATTTACTTTTTGTTGTCCAGTACATATTTTGGGAGTTATGGCCTTTTTACTGTTGACTTCCAAAAGAAATTAAAATAAAATAAATACAAAAATAATGTGGGGCATGGGATTTGAACTCTGGTGGCTTGGTTCAGCAGTGCAAGGTATTACCAATGAGCCACAAGCTCCTTCTTGTGATTATGGAGTGAAATAAATACTTAAAGAGATATCAGCTGCAATAAATACTCCAAGTATACATTGAATTTAAATCAATTCTTTGTACATTAAAAATAGAGTTGTTACAGTCTACCCTCCTTACAAAAATTTCGTCCTCGAAATTTACAACTTTTATTTGAGGACTAGTTTACAAAGAGGTGTGGATATCTTGTACGCATTTCATCCTCTCTTTCCCAAGTGGACTCTCCTGGAGTGTCTTTCCTCCACATCACTCGAACCAAGTTAACTTCCTTGTTCCGAAGTGTCTTCACTTTCCTGTCCAGGATCTCCACGGGCTGTTGTTCACAAGACAAATCGGGCTGTATAGTGAGCTCGGAATGATCAAGTACATGGCTGGGGTCACTCACATACTTTCTGAGTTGGGATATATGGAACAAATTATGCACTCCTTTCAATGAGGGTGGAAGCGCTAAACGGTATGCCACTTCACCGACTCGTTCGAGTATGTCGAACGGTCCAATATATCTCGGACTCAATTTACCCCGTCTTCCAAATCGGATCACTCCGCGGTTCGGAGATATTTTCAAGAATACGTGATCTCCTGGCTAGAACTCCAAGTGTCGCCTCTTTGCATCAGCCCAGTGCTTCTGTCGATCTTGGGCTATGCGCTTCCTTTCCCTGATAGTACGAACCATATCAACAGTTGCTACTATCATCTCCGGTCCAAGAAGTTCCCTATCTCCGATGTCGTCCCAACTTAATGGCGATCGTCACTTCCTTCCATACAGTGCTGCAAAAGGTGTCATTCCTATGCTTGCTTGGTAGCTGTTGTTGTACGAAAACTCTACGAGATGTAGGTGATCTTCCCACGATCCTTTGAAGTATAGCATACATGCTCTGAGCATATCCTCCATGATCTGAATAGTTCGTTCCGACTGACCATCTGTTTGTGGATGATAAGCCGTGCTGAAGTTCAGACTTGTTTCCAAGCTTGCTTGCAGACTCTGCCAAAATTGCGATCGGAACCTGGTGTCACGATCGGAGACAATGCAGACCGGTACTCCATGGAGTCTCACAATTTCCTGTATGAGTTCATGGGTATCAGAGATAGTACATTATGAAGAGTTTTAAATCTAAATTAGATTATTACCTCCATGTACTTCTTTGCTAGTGTCTCAGTTGATTGGCCAACTCGAAATGGGATGAAGTGAGTCGACTTTGTGAGTCGATCCACAATGACCCATATGGCATCGTTACCCTTTGTGCTGCGAGGAAGAGCAGTCACAAAGTCCATCGTGATGTGTTGCCACTTCCATTCTGGGATTGGTAACGGTTGAAGTAATCCAGCAGTCCTGTGATGTTCAGCCTTTACTTGCTGACACACCAAGCATTTTGCGACGCTTCTGGCTACTTCACGCTTCATTCCATGCCACCAATAATTCTGACGTAGATCTTTGTACATTTTGGTACCTCCAGGATGTACTAAATAGGGAGAGCTGTGAGCTTCTTTCATTAACTCTTCCCGAACAGGACCTTTTGGTACATACAATCTGCTGCCGTATCTCAAAGATCCGTCTTCATGGATGATAAAGTCTGTTCTGAGTCCATTCTCCACTTGTTCTCTGATCTTTTGCAACTTAGCATCACTTGCTTGAGTTGCTTTGATCTGATTGACAATGGTTGATTGAACTTGTAAATTCATCAAACTTGAAGCATTACCTGGCATGACTACTTCAATCTCCATCTGATGCAAGTCTTGTTGAAGCTTCCATTGAGCGGTGAGATTCATTGCTAATGGTTGGCGACTAAGAGCATCAGGTACTACATTCACCTTCCCTGGGTGATATTGCAAGTTGATGTCAAAGTCTGCCATGAGTTCTAAGCATCTTCTCTGCTGCATATTCAACTCCTTCTGAGTAAACACGTACTTCAGGCTCTTATGATCCGTGTAGATGTTCACTCATTCACCAAGTAGATAATGACGCCAAATCTTGAGAGCAAAGATGATGGCTGCCAACTCCAGATCATGCGTCGGATAATTGCGCTCATGAATCTTCAGCTGTCTTGAAGCATAAGCCACAACCTTACCGTGCTGATGTAGAACACATCCTAATCCTTTACCGGATGCATCGCAATGCACCTCGAATCCTCCAGATTGATCCGGTATGACGAGAATAGGTGCTGATGTCAACCTTGACTTGAGTTCTATGAAAACTTGTTCGCATGCTTCTAACCATACAAATTCTTCATCTTTACGTGTGAGCTTGGTCAGGGGCGTTGCTATCTTCGAAAAGCCTTCAATAAACCTTCTGTAATATCCAGCTAAGCCCAAGAAACTTCGAATATCCTTCACTGACTTTGGTGTAGGCCATTCGCTAACTGCCGAAACTTTCGCTGGATCTACAGAGATTCCTTCTCCTGATACGATATGTCCAAGAAAACCAACTTGATTTAGCCAAAACTCGCACTTGCTGTACTTGGCATAAAGCTGATGTTGTCGAAGAGTTTCTAGGACAATTCGTAGATGTTCTGCATGTTCTTTCCGACTTTTAGAATACACCAGGATGTCATCAATGAAGATGACAACAAACCTGTCTAAGTACTCCCGGAAAACTTGATTAATAAGGTTCATGAATATTGCGGGTGCGTTGTTCACTCCAAATGGCATCACCAGAAATTCGTAATGTCCATAGCGAGTTCTGAAAGCTGTTTTGTGAATATCAGCTTCCTTGACCTTTACTTGATGATAACCTGAATGAAGATCTAATTTAGAGAAAACACAAGATCCACTCAGCTGATCGAATAAATCATCGATGTGTGGGAGTGGATACTTGTTCTTTATAGTGACTTCGTTCAAGGCTCTGTAATCGATGCACATTCTGTATGAACCTTCCTTCTTCTTCACAAGTAGTACATGTGATCCCCAACTTGAAGTGCTGAGACGAATCCATCCTTTCGCCAGTAATTCGTTCAACTGTGTTCGGACTTCCTTCAAACATTCCGGACTTAAACGATAGGGTGCTTTGATCACCGGTTGTGCTCCTGGTACTAAATCAATACTGAATTCAAGAGCTCGATCAGGAAGCAAACCTGATATATCGTCAGGAAATACATCGTCGAACTCTCGAACTACATCTGGTCTTGATTCTTCCTCCGCTTGAGCTGCTGCAACTACTGCTTCTCTTGGCTTCGCTTTGTAGGTACTTGGCTCCAGTGTACGGTCTCCGCTTTTGAAATAGAAGACCGGATGGTCTGGGATCTCGAATACTACCTTCCTTTGACGACAGTCGATGGTAGCATAAAAAGTTCCAAGCCAATCCATTCCTAGAACCACATCGAAGTTCGGTATGTCCAGTACTTTGAAGTCAGCATAAAACTCTCGACTACAGACGACGACTGGACACAAGCTGTATCCCATAGTTGCCTTTAGAACGCCATTTCCTGAACTGACATTCCAGCTGGATACAAGTGGTGAGACTGGAATCGCATGGGTTCGGACAAACCGTTGAGACATAAAGCAGTGTGATGCTCCAGTATCAAACAGTGCAAGTACATGGATTGAGGATACTAAGATTGTACCTAAGGTATGTGGGATTTGTTTTAGGTATAGAAAATATGTAACTAAGTAGTAGGATAGAAAAGCAAAATTTGAAAAGAAAAGTTTACCAGTGATGACTTGGCCAGTGGCCTCAGCTTCTTCCACGGACATCGTGAAAGCCTGGCGCCTTGGTACATTCCTCCTGGCCTGAGGAGCATTCCTCGGAACGTTCCTTTGAGCTTGATGGAACTGACGAGGAGGTGGTGCAGCTTGTGGTCCTCTGGGTGGTGCAGGGAGTGCAGGTCTAGGAGCAGGTGCCTGAAGAGCTGGTCGCTGCGGATAAGTAATTGCTGGCTTGGGTGCAACAATTGGGTTCTGTCTTTAGGGACAAGACCCAATATCGTGAGTAGCTGAGCCGCAGACTAAGCAAAGGCAGTTGGCTCGACGGCAGTCCTTCATCATATGTCCAATTCTCTTGCGGTAGGTGCAAAAGGCTGGGCTGGGACGATGGGTTGGTACTTCTGGTCGCCTTGGCACGAAAGGCGGTCTGGATGAGGCTCCACCTGCCATCTGGTTGGCAGGGCGTTTGACTCCTGCAGACTGAGGTCTGCCCCTTGCTTTTATCACCGCCTCATAACTGCGGGCAGCTTCCAGAGCATCCTCATGAGTCAAAATTTTCCTGTGGCTAGAACAGCCTGAATCTCCGTGTCCAGTCCTTATTGAAAGCGACGGGCTCTGATCTCGTCCGTCAGTATCAAGTGTGCCGCGAATCTGTTTAAGGATTGTGTTAGCTGTGTAGTATGTGATATTTAAAAAACAAAATTGAACTGTTGTGACATATCTTACCGGCTTAGCATAGTGAATTCAGTGTCGTACTCATCTACTGATTTGTCCCACATTGAACCCTGTTGTAGATGAATAAACTGCTGCTCCATTGCAAACCTGGCAGTCACAGGGAAGTATTTCGCGTCAAACTTCTCGCGAAAGGTCTTCCATTCAATCGGCTGTACCAGACGGCTTTCTTCCGCCTTCCACCAGTTGCGAGCATTATCCGTGAGCTGTAGTTTCGCCACACAGACCCAAGCTAGGTCTGGCACTTAAGCTGCTGCCAGATCATCTTCTATGCTCTGTGCCCATTCTTCCGCTTCAAGAGGGCTTCCTTTACCAGAGAACTGCTTGGGGTGTAAAGCCCTGAATTGCTTTACCCCTGGTGTGTCGGTTTCAGGACGGTTCAGGAGTTGTTGTTGTCCTTCGAGAAGGCTGCGGATCGCCTCAAGTAGCACTGTTTGCTTTGTGGGTGGTGCAGGAACAGCTGGTGCGAGAGGTAGTGCTGGAGGTGTGTTGTTGACGTTGGTGCTGGTGTTGTTCGGGGAATCCATAACCTTGAAGAAAAATTTGGGTTAGGACAGATTCAAATACATGATATGATAAAATTCAAGGAATAGAAATTTGTAAGATTCAAGAAACATGAATTGTAAAGAATGTTTTAGTTGCTGGTTCTTGTGTTATATTGCTTAGATTGTTCACGCAGACCAGAACTGCATGATAGGGATTCATACAGCTCTGACCTGCATGGGCCACCAACAAAACCTGTCACGCCCCGCTTCCCGGTGTACGGCAAAGGGGAAGCGATGAGGTCCGCTACGTATATACTTAGAAGTACATACGCTAAGCGTATCTAAGCAATATAAAAGTAAATCACAAGAGACAAGAGATATAGAAATAACATCAACTTTATTAATAACATTCTTTTGTACAATGCATTAAAAGTAAATACAACTGAAATGAAAAGCGATGCCTAAACAATGGCATAACAGAAAATGAAAATACTGAATAGAACAAGGTACAATGTCTAGAGCTCGGGGTCTTCGTGAAACTGCTCCAAGTCTTCACCGGTGGGCTCGATCTCTGCTAGGTCCAAAGCACCTGACGACATTCAAAGAAGAAAGAAATAGAATGTCGTCAGCGAACAGGTCGCTCGGTAAGTCCTAAAGATAAAGAAGAATTAGAAAAGACAGAATAAGAGATATTTTCTAAAGAGATTGTAAAATATTGTAGAATATTGTGTTAACGCTGTTGTTTGTAGCTTGGTACAGAAGGATGCCAGTGTATACGAGAGGGGTCTCTATATGCTAGAGACCAGGGCAAACGGAATGTACAAGGAACCGTTAAGCCATGGTACAACAGCAACGGAATATAGGTTAGGTGTCTTAATCTGACCACCTCGTGCCACCTTTAACACCTTCCGTACCAATCTACCCCTTAAACCCCGTAGTGTTTTGATAGTATTGTTGTATTGTATTGTGTAAGTTGGATGACTGACCAAAACCATGATATCAGTAAACAGATAGTAACTGCATAATCAGGTAAATGGAATAACGGAATAATGGATGTATATCCATGGTTTGATTCAGTCAAGTTGCATAGGTTGTTAACTGGATTCTGGGATTCATGTGTTCATATTGAGTTGGAATATTAAAGAATATAGATTGACTTGAATCATATTCAAGTCAGAAATAATCAGACTCAAACCCGAGTCAGGCTAAAAGAAATTTAAGTCGAAGTTCTATAATTGTTAGGGTCCTTATTGTAATTTATAAAACTTGAGGGGGTTTTATGTAAAAATACTTTTGTATAGTTTTCAAGATACCTCAAGTATTTATTATTCGTCTTTATTGTTATAATGAGTGTGATTTTATTTTGTGATATTTCTAGTGAAAATATCCTAATTACATAAATAAAGGTATTAATTTGTAATATTGATTTAATTAAAATTCATGGTATTTTAATGTAACTTTTAATCTTGTAATTTTTAGGAAAAGGTGGAAACTTTATCTTATAATAAAATAGGTGTTTAAATGTTAAATAAACATATGTTTATACAAGAATAATTTTTAATAAATATTTTATTTTCCAAAAATCTCATTTTTCTTAAATGTCGTATTTTAAACTTTTCGAGACCGAATGCTTCTTGCGGAGGTCTGAATCTCGCACTACTAAGCCCGAGGGTGCACGATAAACCGTACTATCCCTAACGAGTTCCCCAAAGGTGGGTTGTAGTGGCGCTTTGCAAAGATTTAATAAATACTAATCATTTAGAAAACGGTTTTATAAAGATAAGGTATTTATTTGTAAAATGGTGTAAATTTCCGTATTTTAGATTCTAGGGTTTCCTATGCCAACTAGCCTATTTCTAAATGGTCTAAACAACAAGTCATTAGAAGGCTCAAATCGCATCTTCACCGCCAATTGCGGCCAGGTAAGTGCCAGGTGAGTGGGAGGCTCTCCACTACAAGTAGTGGCCCTAATTAAGTAACCACCCGCTTTAGACACACTTGCCTAGACACCACAAAGTCAGATTTAGATAAACGATCGATGTCCATAACTTATCGTATTTCCTATTAAAAGATATTGTATTAAAATTGTATATAACTTAGAACTTTTAGAAAAGGTTTATAAAGAAAATGGTATTTTAGTGAAAAATCTTGTTTTGTCGTATTCTAAATTTTCAAGATAGCGTGTTATGATTACATATGAGTGTGTGTGGAGGTAGGTCATTACCTCGTGATCTACTTTAAGGTATAGCAATGTTAAAGGGTTAAATGTGATAAACTAAACATGGTGGTATTTAAGTGAAAGAATACGATATATTGCAAAAGCTATCATTTCATGTGTGAAAACTTGTTCAAATTGATTTTTAAGTGATTAGTAGTCAACATGAATATGTTTAAGCATTATGGAATTAGTGATAAGTGAGTTTTGATAGAAAACCGAATCGAAAATCGGTTCGTTCCGATTTCCGTCGGGTTTATAAATTCGTATTTTAATGGAAGGAAAGAAGGATAGAAAAGGGGGACTTACGGGTTTGGACAACGTTAGAGAGTAAGGGGGAGGTAGAGGGTTTGCCGGTACGTCGAATCGTCGTTGAGAGGTCCTAGCATGATCGTCGGAATTTCGCCGTCGATTTCGTCAGCGCTTCGCCTTTCGCTCGTTTTCTAACGTACCAAGTTCTCTTGAAATTTTGAGAGAGTGGACTTAGAAAAAGTGATGAGAGGGTAGAGGGTATGGGGGGATTTATATAGGGTTAGGCTAGGGTTAGGGTTTTTGATAAAAAAATATAAAAAAATATAAAATCATTAAAAATTCATTAAACATAGAAGTAAAAGGGATTTATTGGGCAATTTAAAACCGATCCAGGTATAATAAGTGTGCAGGAGGGTTGACCAAGTCAAGGAGTATCTTTTCTCTGTTGGTGACTCGGCCGTCCGGCCAAGTCCGGCTGGCGGCGCCGGACCGAGTCGGCCGAGTCGCCGGCCGGCGGCGCCGAGTCGGGCCGAGTCAGGGCTCCAATGGCTGGGGATTCTTCGGGGGTACAATGTGGTATATTTACTTTTTGTTGTCCAGTACATATTTTGGGAGTTATGGCCTTTTTACTGTTGACTTCCAAAAGAAATTAAAATAAAATAAATACAAAAATAATGCGGGGCATGGGATTTGAACTCTGGTGGCTTGGTTCAGCAGTGCAAGGTATTACCAATGAGCCACAAGCTCCTTCTTGTAATTATGGAGTGAAATAAATACTTAAAGAGATATCAGCTGCAATAAATACTCCAAGTATACATTGAATTTAAATCAATTCTTTGTACATTAAAAATGGAGTTGTTACAGATGTGGGTCATGACAGGTTTTGTTGGCGGCCCATGCAGATCAGTGCTGCATGGAACCCTACCATGTAAATCAGTTCTGCATAGAAACCTAAGCAATATAACACAAGAATTACAAAACTCGGCAACTACACATTCTTTATATTTCATAATCTTTGAATCTATCCTAACCCTATTTTTCTTTCAAGGTTATGGATTCTCCCAACAACACGAGTACAAATGTCAACAACACACCACCACCTTTTCCACTTATGCCTACCGTTGTAGCTCCGATCAACGAGCAGACGGTACTGCTCGAGGCAATTAAGAGCCTCCTGGAAGGATGGCAGCAGCAAACTGCCATACTAATGAACCGTCCAGAACCGGAAGCAGCTGGAGTGAAGCAATTCCAGGCATTTCATCCGAAGCAATTTTCTGGAAAAGAGAGCCTCTTGGAAGCTGAAGAATGGGCTCAGTCGATCGAAGACGATCTGGCAGCAGCACAAGTGCCAGACATTGCTTGGGTAAGAGTTGCAAAGCTGCAACTTACAGATAACGCCCGAGTATGGTGGAAGGCGGAAGAAAGCCGTCTTGCCCAGCCTATCGAATGGAAGACATTTCACGACATATTTGACGCGAAGTATTTTCCGGTGACTGCCCGATTCAACATGGAGCAACAATTCATTCACTTACAACAAGGCTCTATGTGGAGCAAATCAGTAGATGAGTATGATGCCGAGTTCACCATGTTGAGCTGGTTCACGACACACCTTATTCCGACTGCTGAGATCAGGGCCAGATGATTTTAGCAAAGGATGGACCCGGAAATCCAAGCTGCCTTAGCTACAAGGGATTTCCCAACCCATGACCTAGCTCTGAAAGCTGCTCGTCGATACGAGACAATAGTGAAGAAGAAGGGCATACCTCAATTTGCCGGTGTGAAGTTCCCTGCCATCCAGATGGCAGGAGGAGCCTCTTCAATACCAACTTTTGAACCCAGGAGACCGGAAGTAATAAATAACCGGCCAAGTCCAGATTTTTTCTTCTGCTGCAAGAGGGACGGACACCTGTGGAAGGACTGTAAGCGCGCAAAAGGCATGTGTTTAGTTTGTGGCGCATCCACTCATGGAATTGGAACATGTCCTTATAGACGCAACCCAATTCCAACACACATCACTTATCCACAGCGGCTAGCTATCCAGGCTCCTGCACCTTGTCTTGCTCTCCCAGCTCCACCTCTACGTGGACCTCCTGCACAACCTCCTCACCAATTCCATCAGATACTGAGGAACATGCCTTGAGAATAGAGGAACATGCCCCAAGGACAAAGGAATGTGCCTCCAGCTAGGAGGAACGTACCCAGGCGTCAGGTTTACACATTAGCAGCCGTAGAAGCCGAGGCTATCGATCAAGGTAACACTGGTAATTCCCTTCAATCTTTTCAAACCCTTGCATCATCTCGTTACTTTTCATGCACTACCAGTATTCTTTCACCACCACTATCATCAAATTTTTCTTGAATCTGTTACACTTTCCATCTATAAATTTCGATGACGAAATTTTTATAAGGAGGGTAGAATGTAACAACCCTAAACTTCTGTACAAATTTTTTTTGTAAAGTACAGAAAGGAATATCTTAGCCTGAGCACAAGTTATAAATTTAAATTGCTTTTGAACAACAAGAAAGCACTTGTAGCTCATTGGTAAAGTCTTGCACTGCTGTGACATAGCCCTTGTGTTCGAATCCCCTCAGCCACATAATATTTTTGCTGATTTTTTAAAAAACTTTTTGGAAGCCCAAAAGTTTACACGTGCAAAATATGTAAAAATAAAAAGTCTCAGAAATCAAACATGTGCACTGAGGTATATGAAGCGATTAGGACACGTGGAAACAATCCCACACCCCACCATACCAAGATGGCCGGCGAGATCTTGTTTGGGGCTGACGTCACCGGTCCTCCCGTCCCAAATACTCCAAAATTTCACACTAGCACCCCTTGACCTCCCCCACTAACCTTAGTTCTGTTTGTTTTTCCTGCACATTAACAGAGAATTAAAATGAGCCTTAAAACCAAATTCTAATGCATTTTTAATTCTCATTTCAATACCCTAAACCCTAATTTCTCCTATAAATATCACCCTACACCATAGCACTCCTCATTCAGAAATATTTTGCCAAAACTTTCTAAATTTTCCAAGTCCAAAAAGTTGTACAAGTGGAGTTAGCCAAGGTCAAAGTTTCGGCAACATTTCGGGACAAATCTGGCGACGACGCGACTCCACGACGCCTTCAAAATCTTCCTCTACCTCCCCCTCTATTCTCAAACTGTAAGTCCCTCTCCCCTCTTACATTTCTAATCTAAAACACTCTCTTCTCAAAACTCGTCGGAAGCGGAGTTATTCCGACTTCCGATTCTCATTTCTTTAAAAACTCAACTTTTCTTAAACAACAAATTAACCATCTCTTCTTATATTGTTTAACAAATATAAACCAATATTGTACAACAAGTTTCAATTCAAAATAATATGTATTGCAACTTTTATTTTATTTTTACGGTAAACTACCATCAAGTTTACATACGACATTACTTTATTGTTTTGCTCATATCACCTTTAGAAAACTCATAAGATAATGATCTACCTCATCAAAACACTCATCTTGACATAGCACGATGGCTTTTGTAACAATTTTTGTAGGACAATACAATTTTACATTAAAATACCTTAAACTATCAAAACCTGTATTTTTAAAATTGTTTTAATTAATTCCGTGCAAATAAGCCTCTACAACCCATTTAGGGAACCCGATCGGGATGGTGCGGGTTATCGCACGTCCTCGGGACTAGTAGAGCGAGATGCAGACCTCCTCACGGAGCATACGATCTCGATGGAATTTTTATTACAATTTCTAAGAAAATGTGATTTCTATTTAATAAATAAATTCTATTTTTAATAATTATATATATATATATATAAATATTATCAAAATATCTATTTTTATTATATAATATATTTCATGATTTCTAATCAAAAGAAAAGAATCACAAAAGTTCATGAAAATGCCATCAAGAATCAATGCAAGACAATTTACATGAAAATACCATGTACTATTCAAGTTAGGTTTATATCCACTAGACTATCTCATCACTCTTAAAAATTACATCTATGAAAACCCTAAAGACGATAATTAAATATTTGAGGTGAATTTAAAAAATATATCAAAACTATTTTTCATAAAACCCTCTCAAGTTATATTAAATTACAATAAGGACCCTAGTAAATATAGGTTTAAGCGAGACCAGATCTCTTGAGCCTCAGAGAGCCGGAGAATTTGGGTGCTTGCCTATTTGAGATAGAAAAACTAAAAATGGTGTTATCAACATGATAATTGTCTTGGAAAAAGACACAAATTCTGCCGTCCATGTGCAGCAGTTACCGATAACATCAAAACTAATTCAGGACTTCAATTCTGTTTAAAGAGTCTGACTCAATCTGAGTCCTAGTCTAATCTGGAAACAATCCGAATACAATCTATACTTGAATACAATTCAAATATAACTGCAATACAACATGAATCCATGTATACCAGAATTTCTGTCTATATCAATATAACTTGATTTGACCGAACCATGGATATTCATTGACTTGATTACATGACTATCCGTTTACATCCTATTCGTTTACATGAACAACTGATATCATGGTTTCGGCAAGTCTTACATCTATAATTTACTTCAATACAATCAATACAAAAGACATTACGGGGTTTTAAAGGAGTAGACTAATACGGAATGTGTTAAAAGTGGCACGAGATGGTCATTAAAAGACATAACTATACATCCATTGTCGTTGTTCCGTAGTTTTATTGACGGAGCCTTGTACTATGGGCTACCATAGTCCACGGTGTAAGTTGGACTCCTCTCGTATACACTGGCATATTCTGTACCAAGTTACAAACAACTGCGTTAGCATAACAATAAAAAATTATACCAGTTACATCCTCTTATCTGTCTATTCTATTTCTATCTCTCTTTGGGGCTTACCGAGCGATTGTTTGTTGAAGACATTCCTATTTCTCTTCTTTCTTTGGAATGTTGTCAGAAGGACCCGACTCTGAGGAGTTCGAGACCAGCCAAGAGCAATTAGAGCAGACTACTGAGCAGCACGACCACTAGGCTTCACTTGTACTCACTTTTACTTTCAGTTCATGCCATTGTTTAGGCATCGCTTTCTAGTATTGTATTTACTTTCCAGTTGTATTGTAAAGAATGTTTAATCAATAAAAAGTTGCTGTTCATTTACATCTCTTGTCATTTTCTTATGTACTTTATCATATTGCTTATTTACGCTTAGTGTGTTTGCTTCTGAGTAAATACGTAGCGGGCCAGTCACGTCCCCTTTCCCGTACACCGGGAAGCAGGGCGTGACAAATAGCACAGAAGATACCTGCGGATTTCATAAGAACCGACAGTGCGGGAACCATGATTGTATCTGGAGCATCACTAGTCGGGACAACCCTTTCGACTTCCACTATCACTGAAGAGGCGGATTCAACATCTGCGCCCTCATCTCCTGAATCAATAAGGGTTGTCGCTATGCTAGCATTACCCATGGATACTGGAGATCCACCAGGAGAAGGAGTGGCAGACGGAGCAATATTAGACTCAAGATGAAGCCCCTCTGTCCCAGAATCTTCGGAAGCTGTCACCTCATACACAATTCCGGCACCTAAACTTTTCCCTGCTGTATCATTCAAAAAAGAAGAATGTTATAATTCGAATAAGTTTCTATGGAAAGAAACTTGGAAAATAAATAAGTCCTACCATGTTTCGTTGAAGTATTATGCGCTGTCTCCCCCTGAAGTAAACGCTCAGCCTCTTCACGAGCTGCACGCGCGATTTGCCTGTGAGCGGTTGACAAGGCAGGGGGGATGTCCTCCATGGGAGCATCAGGGGTTCGTATTTCAATCGAACCCGCACATGTGGCCAAGCTAGCTTGACGCTCCCTTGCTTCATGCTTCTGGTGTTTCTTCTCGGCTTTAGCTGTACGAAGGATCTGTCCAGATCAACCGACAGAGGAAGGCCCTAATCTGAATCGGATTCAGCCTCAGAATCTGCTACAACATCCATCATCGACTACTTTAATGATGCTTCCTATAGTGGCGCAGAGGTAGCCTGAGCAATAGTCGGCAGCTTTGAAGATTCCACACGGGTCGTCGAATGAGGAATATTCTCTGCGCTAACGCCCAACGATGGAACCTCACTCAAAATAGCGCTAGTTACAGAGGTTCCTATAATGAAGAGAAAGGAATCACGGTATGGGCAAAATGAGCTAAAAGTACTAAAGCGCATAAAATAAATCATACCAAGGCCCATAGATGCACGAAGCCTCTCATCTTCCTCGTATGTTTTAATGGATGCCCGAAAAGCCTCTTCAGTGGAGAAACCTACTAAAAAAAGAAGAGAAGAAAGGTGTTAAATAAGGCACAATAACATTTTAATCTAGAATATACAAAGAATATAGACGAGGTGTACCCGATGCTGCAAGGGCCGAAAGCGTAGCTTGCTCACGAGCCAATTGTTCGAAAGCCTCAAGAGCAGCCTGGAGATCAGTCGCCGAGTTCTCATCGATAGAAGCTTCAGGACGAAAAAGATCGTTATTGGTCCCGTACTCTGATAGGCCTTCGCTATAGAGAGCATGGAGCTCTTGACCAAAGAAGATATCGGCCGAAAACATAGATTTCTTTTTCTTTTGCGAACCAAGAGAAACTCCCGACGATAAGAGCCTTCTTTTTGTTAGCATCTTGGGGCGGCGTGTTCTGATATCCGAGACAATTTCTGATTCGGGAAGCATTGCAGACGTCATATCGGGTCGTAGCTTAGCCATCGACATCGTCGGAAAGACACACGGAGCTACCACCACATCGCCCTCTCTCAAAGAAGGACGAACGACTGTGCATCGTTTCAGCGGGACCGCGGGGTTGCTAGCCGAGATGGAATTTTTATGATCAAAGAGCATCCGCCTCTCTTATTTAATAACGGCACCCGTCGTATGTTGATAACAGGCTATATAGGCATTTAAGGCCCTCAGAATATGACTCGGTTCAGCAATCAGGAAGTAAGACCTTGTGTTCAATCGCATAAAATGGTGGACCACATTGCGAACGGTCTCCTCTGAAGCAACCGGGTTGAAAATAAACGTTTCGAGGGGAACACCCTGGTTATAGCCTAATTGTTTAGCTAGACGATGCGGGTTGTACCTCATGAACAGTACTAAGGCATTTTGTCTGAATACTAAAAACCCCGGCCTGATAGAGTACATATGTACAATTTCCTTAGACTTCAAAGAAGAAACCCCATCCTTGAATATGTAATTAAGCGGCTAGACAACTTTGGAAGGTTCTTTACCAATAGTCAAGACCTTATCAACAAAAGTCATTCTATCCCCAACCATGCGCGGACGCAGAAGCAACCGTCGAGCTGCTTGCTGTGTTGGATCGGGAGAGGAAGTATCGACCAAATGCATGACCTAAGGAAAATTATACCCCTAATAAAATTTAGGCATCTTATGCACGCCGAAGGCACCCAATACATGCATCTCTACCCATGATGTGAAATAATGGAGTGGGAGGTTCATAGGCACCACATCCGCTAGGTGGTGTCGGCCGCCATACTCAAGCCATTATATAAATGAGCCAATCCCGCAACTCCTGTATAAATGAGCTAATCCCGTAACTCCGACGGTCATACGCCTTCCTGCTGCAATAGATGAGCCGGGTAGAAGATGGACGGTCTCATGTATCGATGATGTATCGGGAGTGCAAACCAGCTGAGCCACAAGCCAATAAAGCCCACGAAAAATGTTTCCTCATCAATGTCTGGGGCAAAATTTTTTGCAAAAGGGATGACGGGGTTGTCCGGAATAAAAGACCGCATCAAAGCCGCATCGGCAGTCAGCAGCTTGTCCAAGCCAAACCCAAATGGATCATCAAGCTCGGCAAACTTCACAGCTTTCTTCGACAAAACTTCTGGGCGAAGGAAACAGACGACAAATCTGCAAAGCCAACCCCATGCCCTCCAGACTCCAAAAACTGGCTTTCATAAATATTCAACAATTTGATCAGACTTAGGAACTTGAGTTGGATAGCATTCTCTGGCGTAAGGCCAATGACGATCGATTCGGTGGCAAAAATATACTCGTTGGGAGGAAGTATCTCCTTATAGTGCCCCCCTGATGGGTAATCCAGAAATATCTGCGAATTCCTCCAACGAAATCGATACTTCCCGGTCTGATTGTAGAAACGTGTGGGTTATGATGTTCCATTGTTCACAAAGACTTAACCTACCACACATGAGAAGTGTGGTAATAAAATAGAGACGCACAAATCGCCGGGTATAACCCGGTTTTCAGCAGCAATGATTTCTTGGCCGATAAGATATAGCGGCCTAAATGAGGTAACCTGCTGGTTGTCGAAGGGTCACTCATATTGTATAAACCTGATCTTACGGTCGTGCCTCTCTTTGACATATATGACGCCCCAAAATATCTAGGGCTATCGGCGGTGGACTGGTATCAATGCCATAGATGGATGAAGACGACCCTCTGCAGTCCAATTAATCTCTTCCACAGCATAAACAACCGGCAGAGGGTTGGTGTACCAAACCAAGGGGATCGACTCTGATGGCACCTCGCAAGTGAAGCTGCGCCGACCCCTGATAATGTAGTTATACCACGCTCTCCACAGATGAAGAGATTTCCGTTCCGGATCATAGTCCCGAATTAGAGCAAGGACGTCACGATCAGTGGGTGCGTCAGCAAAAGTACTCTCCAAGCGAACATAAGGAAAAAAGGAACCAGAAGCCATGGTACATGAAAAGAAACCCAGTGGAAAGTTAGCAATAAAAAATGCTAGCATGACTAAGCTTATAAAAAAACAACAGTAGGCCCCACTAAATCAAAGTGGTGGCTCGTCAATGATGAGATATGTGCCCACTGTGAGAATCAAAATGGATTCTCATTAAATGAATAGTGGAGTTAAAATTCACAATATTCCCCGAAAAACGGATTCTTTTGAACAACAACAGATTCAAATGTATGAAAAGGGTATTAAAACCCTAAAATTCCCCAAAAAGGAAAAATCCAAAAACAGTAAAGGGAATAAAATTCCCAAAGTTCTTAAGAATCAAACTAGAGCTAAGCTCTGCAAAAAAAAAAAATGGAATTAAATTCCCATAAATTATGGGATTAAATCTCAGAAATAGCCATGTTAGAAAACTCATGGGATGAATGGTGGAATCAAATTCCAGGAAACCTTTAATGTCAAGATTGACAATAGGGTAAAACCCTAAAAGGAGAATCAAAGATTCTCAAGAATGCCCTTGATATGGACATCAAAATTCATGATCTACATAAAAAAAGGTTTTTTTTAAGATCTCCAAGAAATCGATTCAAGAAAAGAGCTAAGTTGTGTCGAATATTATAATAGATTTAAAATCCAAAAATTAAAAAGTATATGATCAAAAGGGGTCAAGAGCTAAGCTCTGTTCATAGTCCTCACCAAAAATATTTGCAGAGTCTACTTTGTTTAAAGGAGTTCTTGAGTACAGAGATTTAAACACTGAAACGAGAATTAAATTCTCAAAAGAAAAGGAAAGCTTAGGAAAGAAGATGAAGAAACAACAGTCAACTCAAGGGCCAAAGGCCCCATTTATAGGACGTAGAGGGATCGGTTCAACTCCCCTAGGTGATCCAACGGTGGTAAAATTGACACTGTTGCACTCACGTGTAAGCCACGTGAGAACAATGGTGAGGGGCATTTGTTCCCTTATTAATTAAACACAATAATAAGAGCTAAGCTCTGTTTAAACACGATAAGGCAGCGCCTCACGTGCTCCCCACGTGAGCGCCGACACCGACCTCTTATAGGATTAAATACTATAGTGGCGTCTCACGTGAAACTCACGTGAAACTCACGTGAAATTAACGTAAGCGCCGATGTACAAAGCACGTGGTGCCTGTTATATAAGAATTAAATTTTTAGGCGGCGCCCACGTGCATAGCATGTGTGCATCAGCGCCCAAATTAAAGAGAGTAGAATTAAATTCTGGGGATATCCTCTGTTAAACAGAGCCGTTGGATCAAAAATTCAATGGTGATTAAAATCATCAAATAATAGAATTAAATTATATTAGGGGGAAAATATCTCCCTGATCTTTTTAAATAAAATAGATCGTCTCTGTTAAACATAGCTGTTGGATCAAAGATCTGATGGTGATTAAAATCATCAAATAATAGAATTAAATTCTATTTTTGGGAAAATACTTCCCTTGATCTTTCTAAAAGACAAAGATATTCTCTATTAAACCGAGAGTTGTTGGATCAAAGATCTAATGGGAAAATATTTCCCTAATCTTACCAAATGAGAAAGATATACTCCAGACCCTTGGATTAAAAAACCAATGGTGATTAAAAATCATCGTTTGATAGAATTAAATTCTGTGTATGGGAAAATATTTCTCCAATCTTGTTAAAAGTAAGAATATATATATTCTGTGAAACAAAAATCACTGGATCAAAAATCCAACGGTGGATAAAATCCCTTAAATAATGTTTGAGGAAATTAAATCAATTGGTATCTGGTTACCGCCGAAAACAGAGACGAACTGGGATTGAACGAGTTGCCTGAATTTGGGAGCAGATGCTATTTGGACTTCTCCATCCACCTCTCCGAAGATACCAAGTTAATTTATGGCACCATATATAGGAGGTTTGGAAAAATGTGACCGTTGTAGCAGACTTTATCATATTCCCCCTCATTTGTGAGGAGTTTTTGATTGTGGGGACGCTCTTCCCTGCAGGTGCAAACCCCTGCAGTTAATTATATTACCGCATTGCGATAACCACTTTCTCCTGCTCCAGCGGTTCACTTCGTGTCATGTGTTTATTTTATTTATTTTGGTTGTCCATGGATTGTATATGGAGACTGATTTATGTTGTCTCCCGTAGGACGCGGATCGGTTCAAATCCATATATTTTAGATTTGGTTTTGGGTCAAGGATTTTCTTGACGGGGTCTATGTTGGTAGCTTGGTTTGCCAACAGGAATGAACTTAGGACGCATTTCTCATATTTGTGAGGTACATCCGTTCATAGGATATTTGGGTTTGATCTGAGAATCGTTAGTCATATTTGAGACTAAGATCAACTTAAAACAAATGAGCATATGGGCTCAATTATTTTAGTTTAAGGACATCATGGTCCAACATTCCCTGTTGGGACGAATGTTAGTTTAAAGACGTTTCGGTCCATTATCGCCGTGTTTGAGACGAATATTAGATTAGGGACGTTTCGATCCAACATTCGTCTTGCGCGCACGTGTATTTGTTACGTGGCGAAGTGAACGATGGTAACATGGAATGCGCCCAGTTTGGGGTGCGGTCTGATTTGAGGTGTGCACGTCAATTTGGAGGTGCATCAATGTGGGATGTGACATTCCCTGTCTTGATGAAATCTTACATCATGTTGGGACGAGGAAGGAGTTGTTGGTTGTTGGGAGCCACCACCTCTCTGAAGACGTTGAGGAATTACAACGACATATATCAGAGGTGTGAAGAGATGTACCATTGAACCAAATCCTGTATTTGAGGGAAAGATCGCGATGGATCATCTAAGAACCATTAGCCTTATTTGAGACTAATATTACCTTAGGAGATTTATGATGAATATCATTTTGGATATCATCAATGAGAGATCCTTAGTCATGTTTGAGACTAGGATCGGTTTGGAAATCACAAGCATATGGGCTCGCTTGAAGAATCAAAGAGATTTAACCTAAGAAAACTTAGCCAATTTGGGCTAAAACTGGGTTTCTGTACTACCTAGCAATGCTAAGCACTCAGTTATACAACACTCACGTGTGTTTTACGTGAGGCGCTGCACTAGTGCTAAGCATTAGCCTTTTGTGGCGCTCACGTGTGTTTTACGTGAGACTGGTGCTAAGCAATAGCTTTTTCAGGTGCTCACGTGCGTTTCACGTGAGGCGCTATGTAACTTGGCCTTGAACGCTCACGTGCTTTTCATGTGAGGCGCTGAGTTCTTTTGGAGATTTAATTTCTGTTGATGTTTTTAAAGAACTTAAATATCTGTTAATGGTATTTTGATCATTAACGATCACCAAGATCATTATTTTGAGGATCTGGAATCATGTTCTTTAAGAACTAAGTTCTTGATTTGAAGGAATTAAGTTCTTGGAGTATCATGAACTCCACGTTTTCCATGTTCATGTTTACAGAGAGGTTAAACCTCTTTTAATGGTGTTTTGACCATTAAGGATCACCAAGATCACTATTTTGAGGATCTTCGGTCGGGTTTTTTAAATAACTAAGTTCTTGATTTGAAGGAACTAAGTTCCTGGAGTATTATGGACCCCATCTTCTTTCTGTTCAACCTTGTTCTTCCCTGAATTTTTGATTCTCAAGAACAAGATCTTCCCGATTAGAATTAAATTCTCAATTTGTGGGAGACTTGTCATGTGGATCTCAGATCCAGAGAAAGAACTAAGTTCTTGAGATGGGTTAAACCTTTAGATATGCTATGATAGGTAAAGGAGATATTTTGATCTATGTGGTTTCTTTAGCTAAGATTTGAGAGGAGGAAGATTTTCTTGTTTATTGAGAATTAAATTCTCTATTGTCTTGAGAGATTTCTGTATATTTCAAAAGCTTATGGGGGGTTTCCTCTTTTTTTTTGATTTAATCTTCTTGCTCATATTTATAAGAGAAGAGAAAAATCAATTTGTTAAGAAAATCTCTCATTGAGAGATCATGATTGATTTCATAATCAATCAAAATAGTCTTTTAGATCAATCGGTGAATTTTATTCACTGTTGGATTTTTAATCCAAAGGCTCTCTGTTTAACAGAAAAGATTTCTTTTTTGTTTAACAAGATTAAGAAATATTTTCCTAAAATAGAATTTTATTCTATCATATGAATATCATGTTATTTTAACAAGATTAGAATTTTATTCTATCATATAAATATCTTGTTAGTTTAATAAGATCAGGAAGATATTTTCCTAACATCGAATTTTATTCTATCACAAGATTAGGAAGATATTTTCCTAAAATAGAATTTTTTCTATTCAATAGAGAAGATCATTCTTGTTTATTTATCAAGATTAGAAAATATTTTTCTAAGATAGAATTTTATTTTATTATATGAATATCTTGTTAGTTTAACAAGATTAGGAAATATTTTCTTAACCATAGAATTTAATTCTATTTAATAGAGAAGATCTCTCTTATTTTAGGAAGACCATGAAAATATTTTCCACATAGAATTTAATTCTATCATTGGATCTTTGATCTAACAGAGAATATCTTCTTTATTTATAAAGATCATGGGAATATTTTCCCCTAATAGAATTTAATTCTATCATTTGACGATTTATTATCACCATTGGATCTTTGATCCAACGGTGTTTAACAAAGAGTATCTCAGATTTTAGGGAAATGTCCTCCATGTAGAATTTAATTATATCCTCTTTAATTTGGACGCTGACGCTCACGTGCTATGCATATGGGCGCCGCCTAAGAATTTAATTTTTTTTTATAAATAGTCGCTTTCGTGCTTTGCACGCCGGCGATCACGTGTGTTCCACTTGAGGCGCCACTATAGTATTTAATCCTAACAGAAACTTGAGCTGGCGCTCACGTGGGAAACATGTGAGGCGCTCAAGGATTTAATCCTATCTGAGGCGGTACCTACATACTTTGCATGTGGATGCATGTGTTTAACACATGGAGGTTTCCCTTTATTTTTATAAGGGAATACCAAGTTTTGAGCCAAAATTTTTGGCAGGAACAAATGCCCTCCACTACTTTGCCCACGTAAGTATGTACGTGGGTGAAGTAGTGCAATGTTATGCGTGACCATAGAATTGATGGCTTAGAAGACAAGTTTAGGATCCTTGTAGCCTGAGGCTTTTTTCATTTTCTTGAGTCGTAAGGGTCATAAGAAGGTTTTTCTCCTTATGAGTCATGAGAATCTCATAGGTGCATATTCTCCGTAGAAACCGTGAGGATTCCTAAGTGTTCATCAGCTTCTTGAGTCGTAAGGATCTCACTAGGTTATTTTTTTCCTTACGAGTCATGAGGACCCGTAAATAGCTTCTTCATTTCAGTGGCATGTAAGTTTGGCGAATGTGGTCCGTGGATAGTATACAAGAGTCAATTTGGACCTACTTGTAGGGCGGCGATGGCTTAGGAAACATGTTTTAGATCTTTCGTCCAAGGCTTTTCAACTTTATGAGCCATGAGGGTCTCATAAAGACTTTTCTCCCTATGAATCGAGAGGATCTCATATGTGTCTTTTCTCTTTAGAAGTCATGAGGACTGCTAAGTGTGTTTTCTCTTGAGAGTCGTAAGGATCTCACAAGAGAATTTTTCTCTTACGAGTTGAGAGGACTCGTAAGTGGTTTCTCCTTCTCATCGGTATGCGATTTTGGAGAATGTGGCCCGTGGATAGTATACAAGAGTTAATTTGGACCTATTTGTAGGGCAGCGATGGCTTAGAAAACAGGTTTTATATCTGTCGCCTAAGACTTTTCAACTTTATGAGCTGTGAGAGTCTGATAAAGACTTTTCTCCCTATGAGTCGAGAGAATCTCGTAGGTGTATTTTCTCCTTAGAAGTCATGAGAACTGCTAAGTGTGTTTTATCTTAAGAGTCGTAAGAATCTCATAAGAGAATTTTCCCCTTACGAGTCGAGAGGACTTATAAGAAGTTTCTCCTCCTCAACGGTATGCAACTTTGGAGAATGTAACCCATGGATAATATACAAGAGTCAATTTGGACCTACTAGTAGGGCCACGGTGCTTAGGAAATAGGTTGATATCCCCGTCGCCTAAGGCTTTTCACCCTCATGAGCCGTGATGGTCTTATAAAGAAGTTTTTCCCTACGAGTCGAGAGGATCTCGCAGGTGTATCCTAACGTGAAATATAGATAACCCTCTTTTTTGATAGGGGTCCGTTAAGTTTGTGGGACTAGGGTTTTAGTCCGTGGTACCGTCGCGTTGGCTGATGTATTTCTCGATATGCAGTCATTAAGCCACTGTTTGAGTAGCCCCGCGACTGTCGTGTCTTTGATCATTTCTGAGGCTGGACAAGTCGTCTTCAAGTAATCTTCTTAGGTCATATTACCTTTAGAACAACAAGCGTTGGGTATTTTCCATGACGCTTTTGAGTTGAGGCTAAGCTCAATTTGGAACCCCAATGAGTCATAACCATACCCTTTTGGGATGGGATGATCTCCAAAGGTCTTTAGGCTTTATATGAGTTGCCGTCAAGACCCGAAGCTAGGAATATGATGTCACTTTGTTTTTTCTTTGACGATGTTGCATGTTCAGTCGAAAATATTGCACATTTGATGGAACATTTTCCTTACTTTTGTTAAGTAGTTAAAGGTGTTTATGATAATTATGGTTCATATGTGGGTTTATCTGCAAAATACTCTTTATCATATGTTTATACACTATACTTAACATTATGAAGGAAAATATATGCATATAATATTTATATAATATTTTAGTAATTTAAATATGCATGTTATATCAAATATCCCTAATCAATATTCTTAAAATATAATATCATATAAAATGGTTAGGATAATATCTCAAAATAAATAATAAATATTACTAATACTATGAATTGAGATATTGTGCAGATTTAGCTTAGGTTCGGAGATCGAGATATCTAAGATATCGAGAATGAAATCTGCCGATAAAGTTGAATCTAATCATAAAATCATGAATGACAGAGACTCAGAGAAGATTTAAAGATTCCAGATATCACAACAATCTCCACGTGTCAACATGAGACAGCACCAGAAGTTTGGAATCTTGATGCCACCAAAGAGTCGCCCAACCGCGGCCAATATGCCCTATTCGCGGCGGATCCGTGGCCTTCTTATAGCCGTTGGATCTAATATTTTTGGTGGGTGATCACAATATCAAATTCCAACACATGGGATCTAGGGTTTCTAATTCTAATCTATTTAAAGGACCGAGGGCTAAAGTTAGAAACCATCACCTTTAACACGAAGCAAATCACCGTCAAAGAACAAGAGATCTAAGACAGGTCCGCGATTCGACGTGATAGAGAAACGTGAATATCGACGGAATATCTACTTCCTACGAGGCAGAGATCTAGAGCAACTTCTTCTTGTAATCTAAATTCGAAGGATTTGTACTTGTAATTTTGATTAATACAGGTAGATCATTTGCTTAATTATTTCGCATTTACTTTCTGCATTTAAATTCTGCATTATGATTTCCTTCTCTATCCTTTCTTTTTCTTCTCAGACCATGCGTGAGTAATTCCTAACTAGCTAGGGTTCGTCGGATTAGGGTAGATCAATGGATGAAAAAATCTCTTAACTTCTTTTACATCTTATAAAGTTTATAAAATTTAGCAAAGAAATTGTTAACATCCTTATTGGGGGCGCGACCAATTTATTGATAGTCTCGACCGCGATTTGAGATTAAATTAACAATTATTTTGGTAAAGGTTAGACATGAATAGAGATCAATTCAAGGATAAGAGTTAAGAGTGGGAAACCCTAGTTTCTTCCAAAAGAACCCTAATCCGCATTCATCACTATCGATCTAGTTTTAAATCTATTAAAAGATAAAAGAAGTCATCTTTAATTGATCATCCATTACTACTAAATTCTATGAATACTACAAGCCTCTTCTTCATAGATTTTACATCTGTATATCGTAGATCTACAACCAATCACCCCTTCTTTCAATCAACTCGTCTAAAGTAAAATTAAAAGTTCCACGTTTACCTGAGGACGATTCATACTCATCTCGGCTGGCTACACATGACACCGTTATTGATTGCGGTTAACTTTATTTACTACAACATTTTTTCAAATCAATCAAATGGCGCTGTTGCCGGGGATCCGTGCGTAAATTTTTTTCTTGCTATTTGGATTGAATTCTTATTTGATCCATATCATAAAAATAAAACAAAACCGCATATTGTGTATTGAACGATTATTATGCGACTTTTGCGAAGGAATCTGGAGTCACTGGATTGAGGAAACATAGATTCACAGATATTCATCAAAGGCCAGAGGAGCAAGGGAGTGCACTGACGAAAAACGAGCAACAGAACCCACTAAGCCGCCGCGGAACCGCGACATTTTCATGCATTTAGCCGCGGAACGGCGACGGGTATGGGGAATCGTGTCTCCAAAATTTTCTGGTATATTCTTCAAATCTTTCTCTCTCCTCTAGAAATCCAATAATTTGATTTTCTGCAGAATTCTTCGCAAAATATCGCTGCTCAAAAATCTTTTTGCGTGTTTTGGTTTCAGGTTGTTTTTGCATATTTTTAATCAGACTTTTAAGGGGAAATAACGCAAATTCAGATTAGGTGGGGATTTCATCACCCTTCTTAAGCCCCACAAATCACAAAACGAGCATCCGCATAACCCTATATTAATTAAAAAATATCTAGACGATGACTCTAAGGACCGTCGCGCTCAATCAGGACAGAGGAGGGTCGTGGGTAATCTATCACTTATCTGTATCTCTCTTGTGGTGTCTAGATAAGTGTGACTAAGGCAAGTGGTTACTTAATTAGGCCCGCTACTTTCGGTGATTCGTATAGCGGATACCTCCCATTTACCTGGCACTTACCTAGCCACAAGAGTGATAAAGAGGTGGTAGAGGATTGATCCCGCGACTTGTCCTTTGGAAGTCTAGGAGCGGTCTAGTGCTTGACCTAGGTGACATTAGTTCTAGGGTTTGATTCTGCATTCTGTGATTTGTTGAGTCAACCTTCAAGTCCCTCTTTCAAAGCAAAATAATCCATATAGAGCTTAAATCCTTACCCTTTCACCCTCTTTTCTTTTGCACCTTCTTATAATGGGTAACCCAAACAGTCGAACTCTTGCCGAGCTTTGCTATCCAGAACCAGATATTTCTTGTTTTCGTAATTGCTTCAGAGCAAAATCCAACTCTACCATGTCTTTAAGAGATAGGATAGAGCAAGCGGAAAGAAACAGTTGGATATCTCACTCTAGGTCCTATCAACCGTATCAAAATTCAACATTTTCTTATGTTGATAATCTGTTTAAACCAAGTGAGGGAATTTCTAAACGCATGTCCCTCGCTGAGCATATTGCGAAGGCTGAAAGCCAAAGTTTCAATCTTTTCACTAATCCAAATTCATTAGGACAACAATTCCAATCACCTTCTTATCAAAATGTTGATCCTACTCCTGTCCATTTTTCACAACCATTCGATTCCTATCAATCCTACCCGACTTTTACCTCTTTTCTAGACATTTCTTCTAAACAGCCATTTGGGAGTTTCACCTCTCTACAGGAATTTCAATCTTCTATTGAAACCTCTTCACAACCCATGTCTAGTCTTGAACGGTCATTGGAAGAATTTCGGGTAGTATCGTTCCACCAGATAGAGGAATTAAATACATCCATGGCCGTTCTCATATAACCTAACGAACGAGTAACCGGTTTCCAACCAGCTCAAAATTTTCCAATATATGAAACGGCAATAGGACAAATTGAGAATTTGAGTAGTGAGAGTGAGCAGCACACCCTTCTAAATGAAACCTTCCCGTTTCAAATTGAAATCCACAACTCCAGTTTCACTAATCTATCGAGTACACCAAATGATTCACCAATTAAAGATAGAAAGTTTAATGAGTCATGCGACTTTTTAGTGTTTGATTTACCCGATTGTGAAGGGTCCATTTCAAGTGAAACCATACCCAATCCTTTTGATCTCTACACCTTCACTCTAGAACCAAAATTGATTGAAAAACATGCTTTGGTGAGGAGTCTGAGAATTTTAACTTTCACTTGATTGAGGATATTGACGCTGTGAATATTGTGAATATGAACCCACAGTTTTGGATGAGTTTTTCACACCAATTCATCATGTCTTTTCACTTCCGTGTGGACATCATCCCGAACCATTAACGGTTTTTCCCGAACCCCATATGCGTGTAGAAATTGATGATAAATGCATGAATGAGCTGAATTTGGAGGAAATTTTTAAGGATATTTTTGAAGATGACCCCGTTATGTTAGATGAGTTGAACTATCCGACCTATCATGTCCTTTCTATTGAATACAAACATCTTGCTGTACAATTAACCGATCATATTCCTACCACCGACTTATCGGATAAGCAATACGATATCCGGATTTCATTGCCCACATCTGGTTCAACATGCTCGACACACAAATTTGTTTACCCATTTCATCTCCCAATCATAAATCTTTTTAACAGATCTTAGTCCCAAACTTGACTACAGATCTCCCAACCAATATTTGTTCAAGGGTACATCTCTTCGTACCTCTGATATATGTCGTTGTAATTCCTCAACGTCTTCAGAGAGACGGAGGGTCCCAATAACCAATAACTTTTGGTGCATCTCCAAACGGTTAAACCAAAACCAGACTATGATGTCGTTAACCCTTACGGACTACGATGTCTTTAAACTAGACTATACTGTCTTTAAACTTTACAGACTATGATGTCTCTAAACTCCATGGACTATGATGTCCTTAAACTTATGGACCGCAATGTCCCTAAACTAAAACAATAGAGTCCAAATGCTCTTTTGTTAGATCTAAATGATCCTGTTGAGTAGATCTTAGTCTAAAATTAGACTAACGTATTCTCAACAAACGTTTGAGTTGATCTTAGTCTAAAACAAGACTAACGATCCTTAAACCAAACCCAAACCCAAATCTAAGAAAATACGGATTTGGACCAATCCACGCCCTACGGGCGACAACATAAATTAGTCTCCGTATACAATCCACGAGCAACCAAAAAAAAAAAAACACGACACAAAGTGACCATCTGGAGAAGGAGAAAGTTGTTACCGCGATGCGGTAGCGTAATTAACTGCAGGGGATTGCGCCTGCAAGGAAGAGTGTCCCCACAATCAAAAACCCCTCAAACGAGGGGGAATCTGATGAAGTCTGCTACAACGGCCGCATCTGTCTAAACCTCCGATACACGGTGCCATAAATCAACTTAGCATCTTCGGAGAGGTGGACGGATAAATCCAGCTGTATAGTATGTGATATATTGAAAATTGAACTATTGAGACATATCTTACCGACTGAGCATGGTAAACTCAGTATCGTACTCATCCACTGATTTGGTCCATATTGAACCTTGTTGTAGGTGGATGAACTGCTGTTCCATGTCGAATCTGGCAATCTCAGGAAAGTACTTTGCGTAGAACATATTGTGAAAAGTTCTCCATTCGATCAGCTGGGTGAGACGGCTTTCTTTCACCTTCCACTAGACCCGTGCATTATCAGTGAGTTGCAGCTTCGCAACTCAAACCCAAGCTATCTCTGGCACTTGTGCCGCAGCCAGGTCATCTTCAATATTCTGAGCCCATTCCTCGGCTTCTAGAGGGTTCTCTTTTCCCAAAAATTTCTTGGGGTGCAAAGCCCTGAATTGCTTCACCTCAGGTGCTTCCGCCTCTGGACGGTTCATCAAGATAGCAGTCTGCTGCTGCTGTCCCTCCAGAAAGTTGCGGATCGCCTCAAGCAAGACCATCGGCTCGTTGATCGGAGCAGCGACGGCAGGTGTAATTGGTAGGGGTGGTGGAGTGTTGTTGAAGTTAGTGCTGGTGTTGTTTGGGGAATCCATAACCTTGAAAGAAAATTTTGGGTTAGGACAGATTCAAAATATATGAAATTGGAAGATTCAAGGAATATGAATTGTAAAGAATATTTTTAGTTGCTGGTTCTTGTGTTATATTGATTATGTTGTCCACGTAGAGCAGACCTGCATGGGCCACCAACAAAACCTGTCACACCTTGCTTCCCGGTGTACGGGCAGAGGGCGCGACGGGTCACGCGATGCATTTACTCGGAAGTAAACACGCTATGCGTATTCTAGAATACATACATACATATATATATATATTATTAAATCAAAACTTGATTTAATAATCCGGTTTAATCCTAAACCGCTAGTATTATCAACCGTCCGATCAAAGTCCGTGTAGCCTGTACACATGTTTAATCGGACACCTGTATGTACCAACATACGTTATTCACATCATAACGCCTGAACCGGGAAAACTCTCTGTGTGGGACTCTAAAGACTCGTCAATACACTGGCAGTGGGTTAACCACAAGCACGTCAGCGACACTAGCTGTACGTAACGGCTATCCAGGTATTGAGCGAAAAGAAGGTCGACGAGCAAACTCATATGTATCCCTACTGAGCTTGTCTGTGACAATCTCCATACAGTCCGGTCAGTTCGTCTAAGAGTATCGCATATCAGATCTACGGGGTGGATAAAGTTAGACCCCTAATAACGCGATATTTCATGTCGGTGTAAAACCCATCACCCACTGAGAAACTACTGATCCAAATCAGTAATTCTCGTCCACCTTGGCCAAGAATTTCTGGTGATGGCCACCCGTGCACAGCATGACATCTACCCCCAATACCGGAGAGACGAAACCCTGACGATCCGCTCACTGCCTCCATGTGGCTCGGAACTGTACCCAACTAAAATCTGTTTGCACGACTCCTTTAAGATGTTGTAGGGTAGTAATCAAAGCACAGTGGGAACTCACACGAGACAAATGATGATCTCAGGTCGACAGAATAATCTGTACTCATGTCACCTAAAGAACTGCTATTTGACAATATGTATAATACCATCTAGTATGTTCCCGGCGAGTCCGTCTAGTGTACTCACCTCCAGCGAGCACCTGTATACTATCTTAGGTGACCAACTGACATCAATGGCTTGTGAGACCGGCCACTGCCCCTCGTCGGGGTCTCGAAAAGTATACACTAGTCTACTCCAGAGTATCAATGCCTAGTCTCGATACTCTCTCGACTAGGGACATTTAAAGATGTGCTTATGGACCACCCATCTCCCACGTATATGATCGTCATCATAATGTTGGTAATCAAGCAAGAATTCTATGGGCTCTATCATCATATAATAGTGATCTATAATACCACATAATGCATGTACATGATAATAAAGTCAAACCAGATAGCATACTATCATCTCGAGTAAGTCTGTTCTACCCGTATAGATCCTCCCTCGATCATCATAATCGCCTACCTGCGATTACAATAATTGCCTTGAGGGCACTATAACCAACAATTAGCGCATGCCCGTTGACCTTTGGGTCTTTGGCGCATTAAACGTTGGTGCTCACTGGTTGTGGCACATGCTACGTATCATAATATCATTGGTGCAATACATCTGGCGCATGTCCATTGGCGTATATGCCTCTGGCACATGGTCACTTAGGGTTTTTTGATAGAGATTAATCTCTGTATATTTTTCCTCTAAAATTTAAGTTTCATATGAAGCTTAGGCTTCTATTAATGGCTATTTTGGCTATTAACAATATCAAGATCACAACTTTTGTGATCTTGAGTTCTTTTTTGTACTCGGTTCATAAAAGGGCTGTTTGATGGAAGTATAAACTTCATCATCATCATGCTTTATGTTGATCTTCAGATCATTAGGGTTCTATCCATCATCATCATATTTATAAAGAATACTTAAGTTTTCTCTAAATCCTAGATTTTAAGATCGAAAAGTTTCCCTGTTTAGAAAGATTTTGATCTAAGGATCTTAAGATCCGAGAAAAACTTAAGTTCTATACATGAAGGTTAACATTTTTTCAATGAAGCTTAAGATTCTTATAATGGAGATTAATCTCCTATAATTACCTCGGTTTCGATGGAGGCAGAATATGATAGCTTTGATAATATAAAACTTAAGTTCTTTATCAAGCTTTTAGGGGGTATTGTCTATATGAGTCTTGACCTCTAGGGTCCTTTATAAGGGTATGGAATATTTTTGGGCAAGTAAAGAAAATCTCTCATTTGGTTTTTTTCTAATTGATCATGAGATCAAGCCTGGATACTTAAACATCGTTGGATTTTAGATCCAAGGGTCCCTGTTAACATGATAATATCTTTCTTTATTTAGAAAATATTAAATTAATTTCTTATTAATAAGGCAAATATCTTTCTGTTTAGAAAGATAGGGAAAATAATTTCCCAAACAAAGTAAAGCTTAAGTTTTAAGTAACGAAGATTCCATTTTAGGGATCTCTGGCGCTGTCATTAATGAGCACCAGAAGAGTTCTGGCGCTGTCATTAATGAGCATCAGAAAAGCTCCGGCGCTAGCATTTAATGAGCGCCAAAAATGCAAATCCAAGCTTAAGCTATTGTTTGCTTTTATTTATTTTAAATACCCATTTTGGGATTTTCAAGCTCAAAGCCAGAACTTTTTTTTGGCGGGAACAGTTTTTTATACCAACCTTCTATATCTTGATCCTTTTCTCAGACCGGATGAAGTGATATCTCACGTCAATGTGCTTAGTCCTGTCATGATGCACCTGATCCTTTGCTAAACATATAGCACTCAAACTATCACAAAACAACATAGCTTAATCCTGATGTAAACCGAGATCACTGACTAAACCTTTTAACCAGATACCTTCCTATGATTCCTCGGTCAATGCCATATACTCTGCCTCTGTAGTAGATAAGGTGACCGATGGCTGTAACGTAGCTTTCCAACCGACGACAGAATCAGCTAATGTGAAAACGTAGTTAGTCACCGATCTTCTCCCATCAAGATTGGCTGTATAATCTGAATCAGAATAACCAGCTACTTCACAACACATATCAACTTCTTCATAAATCAGACCAACATCCACCGTCTCTCTGAGATATCAGAATATCCGCTTCACTGCTTGCCAATGCTCCTTTCCTAGCTGAGCTATGTACCTACTAACAATGCTAACTGCATGTGCAACATCTAGCATAGTGCACACCATAGTGCATATTAAACTTCCTACAGCTCTAGCATATGGGAACCGAGACATATACTCTGCTTTTGCTTCTGACTAAGGTGAGAGTTGCCGAAAGACAAATATTACCAGCCAATGGAGCAGTTACAGGCTTCACATATGACATGCTGAACCTCTTCAAGATCTTCTGAATGTAGCTCTCTTGCGATAAAATAAGCTTCTGCTTCTTGCAATCCATGTATATCTCCATACCCAAAATCTTTCGAGGTGCTTCAAGATCCTTCATCTCGAATTCACTACCAAGAAGCATTTTCAACTTCTGAATCTTTGATTTGTCTCGAGCTGCAATGAGCATGCCATCTACATATAGGAGTAAATAAACACATAAGCCGTCCTCCAGCCTCTTATGATAAACACAACAATCATACGGACTCCTATTGTAGGCATGCTCCACCATGAACCTGTCAAATATCTTGTATCACTGCCTCGGAGACTGCTTTAGCCCGTACAAGGATTTCCGCAATTTGGAAACATGATCTTAGTTACCCTGAACTGTGAATCCCTCTGGCGGACTGTCACGACCCGAAATTGGCACGTGACGGCCCTTAAACTACGCAACGTCTACAGGGTAATGCAATTTAAGTAAGCCGAAAACCCAGCAATCTAAACCATCAAAAGTAGTAAGTGATAATAGCATTTTCAAAATTTTTGAAATCTCAAACCAAATTCTTTAAAGTCCAACTTTACTTTCTTAAAAATTTTGGCAGCACCTCCTTTGTAAAAACCAACCCCAAAAATGGATACAACATAAATATAAGTAAAGCATCCCTAACGGGAGCAAATCCACGCCCAACGGCTGAAAACAACCACCACAACAGATATACGACGCCGTTATTAGTGTATATGCCTTAGAGGCCATTATTGTATCATACTAGCTTGTATATTACTTAATGGAAGCTTGGGATATTCACAGTTTAACAGTCTTGCTCAATATAGTAGTATGCTACTTGGTTTATATCTATCTTAATATGTGTATATGTTTCTTTTAGAATATCGCGAATACATATTGATAGAGCCCATAGGATCTTGCTTGACTACAAGCGTTGTGATGGTAGTCATACTAGTAGAGGCTGGGTAGTCTATAAGCACATCCTTTTTCAGGTCCCTAGTCGTAGGATTATCGAGATAGGGCATCGATACTCCGGAGTAGACTAGTGTATACGCTTCTCGTCCCAGCAGGGGAGATGGTCTGTCCCACAGCCATTAGTACGTTGTACTGGAGATAGTATGCAGGTGCTCGTTGGGTTACGGGTACACTGGACAAGACTCGCAGGGAACTGTTGCTTGGTATTATACCCGTCGTCAGTTAATAGTTCCCAGGTGACATGAATACAGCATAGTCCGTAAACTTGACACTGCTGCTTCGCCTCGAGTGTGTTCCCACTGTTCTTAGATTGCTACCCTACCACAGCTCGACTAAGTCGTGCAAAAAGGTAGCAGTTGGGTGCAGTCCCGAAGCACTTAGAGGCAGTGGCGGTTAGATAGGATTCGTCTCTCCCGGTATTGGGGGTTGATATCGCGCTGTGTTTGGAGAGCCATTACACAAGGTCCCTGGCCAGGGCAAGCGAGATTTACTGGTAGGTTTTCCAGTAGCTTCTCAAAGTGTGATGGGCTTCACTCCGACACGACTTATACCGCTTTTAGGGGACTGACGCTTGCCGCACCTAGGCCCGATATGCGATAGTCTTAGACGAACAGACCGGACTGTATGGAGATTGTCACATCAGGCCCAGTAGGAGTTCGGATGGGTTTCCTCATCGGCCTTCTTATCGACATCTACCTGGGGACCGTTACGTACAGCTAGTACCACTTGCGGCCTGCAGTTAAACCCACTGCCAGCGTAGTGTTGAGTCTTTAGAGTCCCACAAAGAGGGTTTCCCTACTTCAGGCGAAACGATATAGAGGTCGTATGGTTTTACGACAGGGTTCGTACATGTACGTGTACTTGTGCACGTGTGATGTTCGGACAGATTATACTAGCGGGCTTTGGTTTAAGCCAGATTCTAATATTGGATTATTGGATTTATACAGTCTCAGTATATCCATGTTTTTCATAAATACGGATGGGAGGGGCATTCTCGTAATTACTCGAGAAGCTTCTAGAAAAAAGGTGACTCATCTAGTTTTAATTCATTTGTGAATTAAACTTAATGAGGTGGAGAGGTGATGTGTAATTTTCATTAATTGCACCATGAGTCATGAGGTGATTCACGTCAAGGTAATTAATGAAGCATGGTTGTTGATTATATTTATTATTGTTTAGATATTTTTCATGCTTCATAATTATCTAAGAGACTCAAGATTTATTTCATTATCACAAATACATTCTCTCTTCTCAAGCTCTCATCTTTTTCATCCTAACCCTAATCCTCTCATGTGTTGAGAACCCTAGGGTTAGAAAGACTAATAGATCCTTAATCTATCTCTATATCCTCTAGGTCACTTGGATTAGCAATCCTAGCCACTTAGTTACCTCAAGTTAGAGGTTAAAACTTGGAGAAGGAACTCTCGGGGGGATCTTCTATCACATCGAGGAGGCCGACGAGAAGGTGAACAACAAGAACAAGATGGACTAGTATCTTGAGGTATAATCATCTATCATAGTAGTTAACTACTTCTAGATAGTTTGTTAGTTAGGGTTTAGCAGAGATCCGTTTGATAGTCGATGTTACTTTGAACAAAATGATTGTTTTACCTATTCCGCCTCCGCGCATCTTGTGGGGTGTGTAACGTTGACTTACAGTGGTATCAGAGCCTAGCTAAACCATAACTAACATGTTAGCAAAGTCTTTAGAAATTCGATCGCGGTTTAATCCTGAAAAAACGACATTTTCACCAAATTTCTGCCGATTTTAAATTGAGGTTTAAAATTTTTTCAGGGACCTTTAAAATTACAAGCAGGGTTTTTTAAGAATTGTGAAGAAATTTGGGATCATGACTCGTCCAAACCACCCGATCCAAGTGATCCGCCGCGGATCCGCGGCCGAGTTGACACCGAGTCAACCCAAATTTGCTCAGTTATTCTTCTGTGTTGATGTTGGATTTTCTGGGATATTTTGTTTCTGCTCAGGTTTTTTGTGCACAGAGAATTATTCGGAGTAGATTCATATGTGGTGCTTGATCGAAATTCTAAGAACTTTGGCTAACTGGATTATATCTGTGTTGTGATTAATGTGTTCGTAAACCTCCCCTAGTTGCTAGTATGTCGGTTAGCAGGGGGTTGCACATTTCTATAATGGTTACTTTATGTTTGTGGATATGAACTTGTTGGATTGTCGTGAATGGATAACCGGGGATGTGAGACGAGTGTTTCTTTCATTCAAATGTAAATTGTAATTTGTTATAATATTCTTTTGCGGGGCACATCCGGGTTGAGGTTGTAGCCACCGTTGTATTATTTCATTTACTGTTTTCTGCTCCTAGGATAGACCCAAGGTGGGGTGCACAAACTACCAGGTACTTTGAAGTGCTTAGTGGCCTACTCACGTCGTTGAGGGAGACCGCTTCATTTCGGGTACTTGACGGGTAGTTTGCCGTACCCATAAGGGTCTAGGGTGGGGTTGGCTATTCATCACGACTATATAATCCGTCTTTCATTGCAGGCTCAAAGGAAACGCGGATTGCTAGGATATCCAATATGTTCATCTGTGATCTGGAATGCCTATTATTGCGTCTAACGTATGTACAATATCTATATATGATATCTAGTAGGCGTTGCTTATGTTGTGCATCCGCGCTAGCCCAGCCCCGCTCTGTCGTTAGTTAAGTAACCTAACGAGTGAATGACGGGGCCCAGTGGCGAATGCGGATGGCATAAAAGGACATTGTATTTTCGTTGTTTTCTGCAATGATAGGTTAATTGATGGGACGCATTATATTAATGCAAAGAAAATAGACCAAAGTTGAATCGTTGGAACAGTTTAAAAGAAACCACTCGGTTATTTTAAAACAGCAAATTTTTAATTGCGGAGCTTAAACCACTCCTTTTAAAAGCTATCAGGTTCCTTCGATCATATCAAGTTCACTACATTCACGGTTTCGCCAAAACCATTCGTAGCCCTCTGTCATTTCATTTGGGTATTCAATAGTATTCAAGCTATGTATTTTGACCAACACCAAGGCATAGTGTTTTGTAGCTGCTGGGTATTCATCTGTTGCATAGATAGATGAGTTGGTTTGGGACAGTCGTACTACCATTTGGCCAACATCAGAGGTATGTATGGGTGGGTTCAAATTAACAAGATAATGATGGGTAGAACTTGACATGTGACTTATGACATTTTGACCAACGCCAAGGTCATAAGAGCATGGGGCAAAAATCCATATCTGGAGTTTCTAAAGAAACTGAAACTTGCTAGAGTTGCATACCATTTGGAGTGTGATAATTTTGGTAGGATTCCTTCAGCTTTATCACATGATGATATTTGGATCCCGATCCTACTGTGAGTATATGCTACTCATCAGGAGATTCTTTCACTTAATGATCAATGCTGTAAACCAAGTAGGTGTCGAGAAAGGTGTCAGCGGGGCTCGCCTACAGGGAAAAGAGGTTATTTAATTAAGGAATTTCGCGAAAGCGTCGTAAAACCTCCCTCGAAGTACCGACACCGGCCTGGCTGAACGGTTGAGCAAGTATTGTACAGTAAGAATAGTCCTGACTAGTTCTTCCTTTTTGGTTTGAGAAAGGATTCGAGAAACAGTGGGAGCCATCCTGTTTAGATAAACTAAAAACCACTCTAAACTTGCAAGAGCATCATGCTAAAGTGTTTCTTCTCTCTCTCCTAATTACAGCAACCAGAACACGACGGACCTTAAGTTATTATTAGATAAAAATATTTTGACAGGGCCAAACTATAAAGATTGGTTACGGAATGTCAAGATGGCAATTACCTATGACATATTGGGGTATGTCCTTACTACTAAAGCCCCTGCCGTCCCAGGTCCAGAATCCAGTGTCGCGGATAAGAAAATCCGTAAGACCTGGGAGTTAGACTGCGCGAAGGCCAAATGCATCGTACTTGCCTCTATGGATAACGAACATCAGAGGAGGCATGAGAATATGGATCTTGAATCCATATTTCTCCACACCAAGGAACTGTATGGAGAGCAATCTCGTATAGCTAGATATGAGAACTCGAAGAACTTGTTTCAGTCGAGGCTGGCCGTCGGATCATCTATAGGGGAACATGTCTTTAAGATGATTGACTATATTGAGGAGCTCGCGGACCTCGAGACAACATTAGAGAACGAGCTGTATACATACTTAGTTCTACAGTCCCTTCCTTCCACCTAAGCCCAGTTTATCTTGAATTTCAATATTCAAGGTAAAGAAGTTGAACTTCTAGAACTCCTTAATATGTTGAGGAGTGTAGAGAGCACCTTGCAGAAAGGAAGGGAAACACCCACTATGTTTGTTCGTGGTGCTTCCTCTTCCAGGTCCAAGGCAGGGGCCAAAGGAAGAAAGAAGAAGGCCGCTACCAAACCGAGAGGTGGTGTTGGTAAGGTGGGAGTCAAGGGAAAGGCAAAGGTTGCGGTGCCGGTAGTAGCAAAGGACTAGTGCTTCCACTGTCGTACGAAAGGCCATTGGAAGAACGATTGCAAAGCTAGGATTGCCAAGAACCAGGACCCGAGGCAAGTTGTGGCTTCAAGTTCAGGTGTGTTTGTAATTGAAAATTGTCTGTCAATCAACTCTACTTCCTGGGTATTGGATACCGGATCAGGATCTCATATATGCAATTCATTACAGGCACTAAGAAGCCGTAGAGTGCTGAAGACTGGTGATATGACCCTAAAAGTTGCGAACGGAGCGAGCATGGATGCTGTGTCCGTAGGGGATTATCACCTTGGATTGACGAGTGGACATATTTTGGTTTTACGCAACTGTTTTTGTGTACCTAGTTTAACGTGTAATATCATATCAGTATCGTTGTTATCAAAAGAAGGTTATAATTTCACGTTTGTAAGCGATGTTGTTAACATCCACCTTAATCATGGTTTGATTGGGTCTGGTACACTAGATAACGGTATATACGTGTTAAACCAATTGAAGATTTTAAATGTCCAGAACACACTAAAAAGAAAATCTCCAGATATAAATCAGGCTTTCTTATAGCATTGTAGACTGGGTCACATCAATGAGACAAGGTTAACTACGTTACATAAAGAAGGATTTTTGGATCCGTTCGAATATCAATCTTATGCCACTTGTCAATTATGTCTCAAAGGAAAGATGACAAAGACTCCATTCACTGGACATGGAGTAAGAGCGAGCGAGCTCTTAGGACTTATACACAGCGATGTATGTGGTCCAATGTCTACACATGCAAGAAGCGGTTTTTCTTATTTCATTACTTTTACAGATGATTTCTCTATGTATGGATTCGTTTTCTTGATGAAACATAAATCCAAGGCCTTTGAGAAATTCCGAGAATATAAGAATGAAGTAGAAAACCAAACCGGCAAAAGTATCAAGACACTGAGATCTGATCGAGGTGGTGAATACTTAAGTGTCGAGTTCCTAGGTTACCTAAAAAAGAAAGGATTTCTCTCTTAGCTTACTCCTCCATACACTCCACAACACAACGGTGTATCGGAGAGGCGGAACCGAACCCTATTGGATATGGGACGTTCTATGATGAGTAATGCTGAGTTACTGCGATCTTTCTGGGGTTATGCACTAGAATCAGCTGCATATCTTTTGAACAGAGTTTCTACCAAAACTGTGCCTACCACACCATATCAGATGTGGAGTGGGAAGAAACCCTATTTTCAATATCTCAAGATATGGGGATGTCCAGCTTTTGTTAAAAAGCAGCATGTGGACAAACTCGAGGCACGCTCAGTACAGTGTATGTTTGTGGGATATCCAAAGAACTCCAAGGAGTATTTTTTCTATTACGCAGAGGAACAAAAGGTTTTTGTTTCTCGCAATGCCCATTTTCTAGAACAGCAGTTTTTAGAAAAGGAAGCAAGTGGGAGCGCAATAGAACTGGAAGAAATTCCAGAACCACAATCTACTACTGAAAGCTTGGTAGAACCAGAAGTTCCGGAAGAACAGGACATTCCCGCACCCCTCCGCAGAAATAGTAGGCCGTCTCATCCGCCTGAGAGATATTACGGTTTTCTCATAGATGGGGATAAAGAGGATTGCGTCATTGATAATGATGAACCTACTAGCTTCCAGCAGGCCATCCAGAGCGGCGCCTCAGTAAGATGGCTGGATGCAATACGGACCGAGATGGAGTCCATGTACACCAACAAAGTATGGACTTTGGACTTTGCTCCAGATAGGGTAAAACCCATAGGATGCAAGTGGATCTTTAGAAAGAAGATTGGTGTAGATGGACAGGTGGAAACCTATAAGACTAGACTTGTTGCAAAGGGTTTTCATCAAAGGCCTGGTTTGGACTATGACGAAACTTTTTGTCCAGTGGCTATACTCAAATCCATTCAGATCCTTCTTGCCATTGCTGCCTTCCATAATTATGAGATCTGGCAGATGGATGTAAAGACTGCTTTTCTAAATGGAAATTTGGACGAGTGCGTCTATATGGATCAGCCAGAAGGTTTCAATCAGAGTGGGAGCAGCGGGAAAGTGTGCAGGTTGCTTAAGTCCATTTATGGACTAAAGCAGGTATCGCGGAGTTGGAACATCTGTTTTGATGAAACGGTCAAAGAATATGACTTTATCAAAAATCCAGATGAGCAATGTATATATATAGTAAGATTGTAGCACGAACTGTCATATTCCTTGTCTTGTACGTGGATGACATTCTCTTGATAGGAAATGACATTCATATGCTACAATCTGTCAAAGGATTCTTGTCACACAGGTTCTCCATGAAAAACCTGGGTGATGCCTCTTACATTCTGGGGATACAGATCTATCGTGATAGATCTAAGAGGATGTTGGGACTTTCGCAGTCCAGGTATATCAACACTATACTGAAAAGATTCAGTATGGAAGATTCTAAGCACAGTAATTTACTGGCTTGTCACGGAATCACCCTCTCCAAAGAGATGTCTCCCAAGACTGATTTGGAAAGGGATCGCATGTTGATTATACCCTACGCTTCTGCGGTAGGCTCTATAATGTATACGATGTTGTGCACCAGACCAGATGTAGCTTATGCACTAAGCGTGGTAAGACGGTATCAGTCAGACTCAGGGGAGAAGCACTGGATAGCAGTAAAGAACATTCTTAAGTACCTGAGAAGGACTAAGTATATGTTCTTGGTTTACGGCGGGAAAGACCTCCAGATCGAGGCTTTTTCTGACTTCAGCTTCCAGAGTGACAAGGATAACTCCAAGTCCATGTCAGGTTATGTCTTTACCCTCAATGGAGGGGCGATGTGCTTGAAGAGTTCCAAGCAGGACACCGTTGTTGACTCGACGATGGAAGCGGAGTATATCGCAGCTTCTGATGCCGCAAAAGAAGCAGTCTGGGTAAAGAAGTTCTTAACAGAACTTCAGGTGGTTCCATCCATTGTTGATCCAATACCTCTGTATTGTGACAACAATGGGACTATAGCTTTAGCGAAGGAACCCAGGTCCCATCAAAAGTCTAGAAACATCTCGAGGCAGTATCACCTGATCCGAGAGATCATAGATCGCCGGGAGATCGAGGTCTGGAGAGTTGCTACAGAGAACATTGCAGATCCATTCACTAAGGCCTTATCTCAGACACAGTTTGAGAGGCTATTCGAGATGATAGGTCTTCGATACGCCAGTACATGGCCCTAGTGCAAGTGGGAGATTGTTAGTGTATATGCCCTAGGGGCCATTATTGTATCATACTAGCTTGTATATTACTTAATGGAAGTTTGGGATATTCACAGTTGTATTAACAGTCTTGCTCAATAAAGTAGTATGCTACTTGGTTTATATCTATCTTAATATGTGTATATGTTTCTTTTAGCATATCGCGAATACATATTGATAGAGCCTATAGGATCTTACTTGACTACCAGCGTTGTGATGGCAGTCACACTAGTGGGGGCTGGGTAGTCTACAAGCACATCCTTTTTCAGGTCCCTAGTTGTAGGATTATCGAGACAGGGCATCGATACTCCGGAGTAGACTAGTGTATACGCTTCTCGTCCCAGCAGGGGAGATGGTCTGACCCACAGCCATTAGTACGTTGTACTGGAGATAGTATGCAGGTGCTCGTTGGGTTACGAGTACACTGGACAGGACTCGCAGGGAACTATTTCTTGGTATTATACCCGTCGTCAGTTAACAGTTCCCAGCTGACATGAGTACAGCATAGTCCGTAAATTTGACACTGCTGCTTCGAGTGTGTTCCCACTGTTCTTAGATTGCTACCCTACCACGGCTCGACTGAGTCGTGCAAACATGTAGCAGTTGGGTGCAATCCCGAAGCACTTGGAGGCAGTGGCGGTTAGATAGGATTCGTCTCTCCCGGTATTGGGGGTTGATATCGCGCTGTGTTTGGAGAGCCATTACGCAAGGTCCCTGGCCAGGGCAAGCGAGATTTACTGGTAGGTTTTCCAGTAGTTTCTCAAAGTGTGATGGGCTTCACTCCGACATGACTTATACCGCTTTTAGGGTACCGACGCTTGCCGCCCCCTAGGCCTGATATGCGATAGTCTTAGACGAACAGACCAGACTGTACGGAGATTGTTACATCAGGCTCAGTAGGAGTTCGGATGGGTTTCCTCATCGGCCTTCTTATCGACATCTACCTGGGGACTGTTACGTACAGCTAGTACCGCTTGCGGCCTGTAGTTAAACCCAATGCCAGCATAGTGTCGAGTCTTTAGAGTCCCACACAGAGGGTTTCCCTACTTCAGGCGAAAAGATATAGAGGTCGTATGGTTTTACGACAGGGTTCGGACATATACGTGTACTTGTGCACATGTGATATTCGGACAGATTATATTAGCAGGCTTTGGTTTATGCCAGATTCTAGTATTGGATTATTAGATTTATACAATCTCAGTATATCCGTGTTTTTCGTAAATACGGATGGGAGGGGCATTCTCGTAATTACTCGAGAAGCTTCTAGAAGAAAGGTGACACATTTAGTTTTAATTCATTTGTGAATTAAACTTAATGAGGTGGAGAGGTGATGTGTAATTTTCATTAATTGCACCATGAGTGATGAGGTGATTCACCTCAAGGTAATTAATGAAGCATGGTTGTTGATTATATTTTGTTGCGCCACGGCAGCGCCCCGGCCGTCTTACCGAGGCCAAAATGCGGAATCAAAAATTTTTCTTACTTGGAAACTGGCGCTACCGCGGACAATAAAACCCGGATCGTTAACCATTAACCTATACTAGCAAACAAGAGATGGGAAGAGGAGTATACCAAGTGATCCGAGTCCTCCGGTCTTCTCATCATCGTCCCGATCTCCCGCGGAAAGTCCTGTCTCCATATCATCGCCTCCTTGCCGAAAAGGGCACCATATCGCTTGTATCTTTTACGGGCTCCCACCTCAATACCGAGGCAACTCGGACGCGAAGTTGGCTGGCCGACGCGTCCAAGATTTGCTGTAGAATGTGTAGGGTTGAAGCTATGTCTCATTTGGGGTTTGTTGCCTTTGAAGATGATGGAGGAATCAAGATAAGAAAAATGGTGCTTGCATTTTTCTAGCATGAAAATGAGATCAAGAATGAAACTCTCAAGAATGAAAAACCTCTTCTTCTCTTTTCTCAAAAATGAAACCTTATCATACTAGAATGGTGGAGGAAAGAATACATAAGCAAGAGGGAGGTGAGTGTAGGAAAAAGAGAGAGGGTGACCATATCCAAACATCATCATAACAATCTCACATCAAACTCTAATCACCTTTTAGAGATGTAAAGAGAATCAAATGATGGTTGAAAAGAAAAGATGCTATCATAATCAATACATTTGCAAGAAACCCCTCCACAATGTGTTATTTGCAAACTTGCAAATAACACCCTCCATCGGAAAAGTCCGGCCGGGAAAGAACAAAGGAAAACCGCCCGGAACGGAATGCAAACTGGCAACTCCAGAAAACTGGTCCCGTAATAAATTACAGGAAAACCCCGACACTGTGCATACACACCCGCATCTGTATTCCGACCGGATACAAATGCAATGAGACAAAATCTACACTGTACTATACTAGGATCCGGCTTAAACCAAAGCCGGCTAGTAATATCCGTTCGATCCTGATCCGTGCAATACCGCACGTATCTGATCGAACCCTGCCATATATCCATACGGCCGCTAGTACAAACCGCCCGATCCTGATCCGTGCAATACCGCACATATCTGATCGGACCCTGCCATATCTCCATACGGCCTCTACAGCGTTTCGCCCGAAAGCTTGAGTAACTGTAAGTATGGTGGACTCTAAAGACTCGTCAATACTATGGCTGTGGATTTAACCACTAGCACGACAGAGGTATAAGCCAATACGTAACGGGCCACCAGCTATTGACTAAAAGGGACGTCGATGAGCGAACTCATCCTGACACCCTACTGAGCCTGTCAGTGACAATATCCGTACAGTCCGGTCCGTTCGTCTATGAGTATCGCATGGCGGGCCTAGGGGGTTGGTAAAAGTCAAACCCCCAAAAGCGGTACAAGTCGTGTCGGAGCGTAGCCCAGAACGCCCTGAGATACTACTGGAATACCTACCAGTAAATCTCCTGCCTCGGCCGAGGGCTTTGCGTAATGGCTCTCCTAGACACAGCGCGACCTCACCCCCAATACCGGGAGAGACGAACCCCCGAAGATCCGCTCACTGCCTCCATGTGGCTCGGGACTGTACCCAACTAAAACCTGTTTGCACGACTCCTTTGAGCCGTGGTAGGGTAGTAATCAAAGCACAGTGGGAACTCACACGAGACAAATGATGATCTCAGGTCGATGAACTAACCTGTACACATGTCACCTGGGAACTGCTATCTGACGTCTGGTATAATTCCAACTAGCAGGTTCCCGGCGAGTCCTGTCCGGTGTACTCATAACCCAATGAGCACCTGTATACATCTTAGGTGAACCAACTGACACCAGTGGCTTGTGAGACCGGCCACCGCCCCTCGTCGGGGTCTCGACTGTATACACTAGTCTACTAATGGAGTATCGATGCCCAGTCTCGAAACTCCCACGACTAGGGACCATTTAAGGATGTGCTTATAGACCCCAGCTCCCACGTATATGATCGCCATCATACTGCTGGTCGTCAAGCAAGAATCCTAGGGGTTCTATCAACGTGTAATAGCGACCTGTCAGGTCACCTAAAACAGTACACGATGATAAAGATAAACCAGATAGCATACTATCATCTCGAGTAAGACTGTTCTACCGGGATAGGTCCTCCCTCAATCATTGCAATCACGTGCCTGTGATCCAATAATTGACTCTGAGGGCACTATCTCCAACAATCTCCCACTTGCACTCAAGGCTAATTATTGCGATGTCGCATACTCACAGCCCGTGTGATACCGAACACCCAACTCCTCTACTAGTCAGTCTCACAAAGCTCGTTTGCGAAACTGTTGCGTTCGAGGAATAGCCTCAGTGAGTGGATCCGCTGTGAAGTTTCTTTCTATGTCTCTCTATATCTCAAGTTCGCGGAGAAGGCCATCTCCCGAAATGAGCAATACCTGTCTTAGAGTATGTCTGGATATCTGATGGGACCTAGTTCATAAATGAACTCCAAATCCAAACTTCTTAGACTGTATCGACAACTGAACTTAATCAGTATCCTGCGCCATGCCTCCCTCAGTATTGCCTTGGATCACCTGTCCAAAATACTGCCCCTCGTCAGAAGGAAAACTATAACTCTGACAACCTCCTTGTCGTCCATGTCACCTTGGAAGCCTGGAGTGATAACCGTCTCCTAAAGGAGGCAGTCGTTATCATATCCTTAGAACATCCACTTATGTTCTAAAACTGCTTCCGACTGTTTCTCCAGGATTGGATCAATATCAACTTATTGCATCTACTGCAAGAACAACATCTGGTGTGGTACTTGACATCTCATGATTGACTCAATTGCCTAAGCAAGTGATCTGTCAATCATGCGTATCCCTCTCCCCTTTAGTCTGTAAGACACCTTTAGAGAGGGTGACTCCATCAACTGCAGGTACACTACCGTGCCAGGAGTCGTCCATTCTAAATACTCATAGAATGCTGTCAAGGTATCCAGATTGGGAAACTACCCAAATCTAGATCTAAAATCATAGATCTAGTAACCAGAATGTCTGATATAATATCCAAGTCCTGTGTGGAGAAACTACTGTGTGACAACCAAAATATAACCGATCGTAGTATAGGAATATCACTTCCTACTCTGTGTATGTCATCCAAATACCATGACATCACACCCTACTACCTTCTCAACAGATCCATCCCCTATTCTGATGAAGTCAAACCTATGACTGTCACATCAGAAATAGATGATCTATCTCCGCTACATCTGCTTTAGTCTATAAATAGACATAAGCCTGATGTCCACCAATGCTTCCGCTGCTCCCACTGACTACGACAACCCTCTGAATAGAGTCATATAGACGCGCACTTCTAAAGCTAGTTTAGAACGACGCTATACTCATCCTCCTGCCGGGTCTCGCAGCCTGGAACAACAACAATGGCAAGTGTGGGTAAACAAGAACTTCCCTGTCACCGTCCTTGAGGCTACCGGAGTGCCTCTCGGGTGCCTGAAGTTACCCACCTTATCTGCGGAGTGGCCAATGGAATGTCAAATCAGATTGAATCTTTAGGTTCCTTATCAAATCTTCAGTAATCGTTTGCGGTTCTGGAATCGCTTCCAGTTCTACCATACTCCCACTACTGTTTTCTGAAAAATAACCATTTCTTTTAAAAATGTGGCGAGTCAAGAACAATATCTCTATTGATCTTCCAGATGGTAGAAAGTCAACCCTCGTCATAGCCTGGGTCAACCCACAAACAGCCATTACAGAAACGTGCCTTGAGTTGTCCAGTGTCTGGTTTTAATCATAAGCCGGACAACTCCCCGTACCTTAACATCGTTAAGATATGAACTGTTCTATATCCAATATAGAACCAGAGGCACTGATTTAAATGAACCAGATTCAAATTATGCAGCTGTTTCCAGTGCATGTCAAATAAATGGAAGGAGGCCGATCAGCGTTACTCAACTTAGGAATGCTTCCAATTATGAGTAACCTGAAAGAGAAGCTAGTTCTCTTAATCATTACTATCAACTGAACACCATACACAAGTATCTACATCTTCAATCACTTTGAAGAATCCCGATACTTGCTACACCTGGTTCTCTACTCTATTCAAATACCTATAACTTCTCAAAATTCGGACCCTGTGTTTCTACGAAACACCTGTCTAAAAACTAGAGAAGTCATAAGTAAACCGAATATAGTACGAGGACCAACCCCTCTGTCCTGATGGACACTGGACAACATACAATACTCTGTATAAGTCCGCTGAGTCTTACAACTCTTTCACTGTGTGTTGTAGGTTGAAACTGTACTTATGGTTAAGAAGAATTACACCGCTGTTTAATGCTCCTTACCTAACCATCCACTGATATAGGTAAATGTCATCGACATAATATCAAAAGGTATATCGCACTCTATGAAAATAGACGTACAGATATATCAATTTGAAATTGGTGCACAACAGCGGATATTCAAAACCAAATATTTGCCGACCGGCAAACAGCCCAGATGATCTCCTCAAATATCACCGATTACAATGAATCCCGATATAATGAGGATGATCACCCTATTCCCAATAACTTACTCCCACTCATCATCTGTAAAACCATACAGATGTGAGAATCAAACCTGGTAAATACATACCCTGGAGTAAGCATCTTATCGGGAAATCAGTTTTCTTTTAACATTACACAGTGAAACTGAAACATTGAAATGTTTCGGTGGGGTATCCTGGTATTCCTAGTAATGCCTCTACCATTATCCAGATTCACAACTGTAACCGTATATCTCTTTGCCATCTGTCCAAATCCCTTTATATGTCTTTAGTCATTACCGTCTGCACACCCCTTTAGGCCAAATGGTTTTCTTCCTTCCCTACCGTTCGACACCAGCCTATGGTTTGGAAGAAGACTATCCAATAAGCATAATGGGTGTACTGTCCTAATCCTAGGAGCACTCGCAATGCGAGAGAAGGTGAAGATAAAAGACAACCGAATAAACCTTATTCCTATTTCTCCTGGACCAGAATCCATCCCCGAACTGGAACAAGTTCCTTTCGAGTTCGTATATAACCATACGATGGAGTATCCAAATAAACTGTGGATCTTCGTAGTGATACGGAGTGTCCTGGAGAAATACAAAGGTGATTTAGGATTGGCGAAGAAATACTTGGTTCGGTCGTGAATAGCAGTCGCAATTTACTTTGCCCTCTTACTAATCCCTTGCTTTGTCTTAATCTTAATACCTTCTGCACACTGTTTAGGCTAATTGGTTTTCTTTATTCCCTACCGGTCGGCACCAGCCTAAGGTTTGGAAGAAGACTATCCAATTTGCGTAATAGGTGTGCTATCTCCTAAACCAAGGAGTACTCACAACTTGAGAGAAGGTAAAAGGGAAAAGACAACTGAATAATCCTATCCGTTTTCTCCAGAACCGGAAACCATCCTCGAATTCCTTCGAGTTCGTATATAACCATACGATGGTTTTGTCCAATGGAAGTGGACGTTCGCAGTAATACGGGGTGTCCTGGAGAAAAGGGTAAAAGTAGGAGTGGCAACGAGGTCTGCAACTCAGACAATCCAAAAGCCTGTGTTAAGAAGGTTCGGTCAACTTGGTCACTGAGTCATAGTCCAGGGTCGGGTCTGTTAGTGTATATGCCCTAGAGGCCATTACTGTATCATACTAGCTTGTATATTACTTAATGGAAGCTTGGGATATTCACAGTTGTATATACAATCTTGCTCGAAATGGTAGTATGCTACTTGGTTTGTCTCTGCTTTAATATGTGCATGTGTTTCTTTTAGCATATTGCTGGTATACATATTAGTAGAGCCCTTAGGATCTTTGCTTGATTACCAGCGTTGTGATGGCGCTCGCACTCGTGGGAGCTGGGTAATCTATAAGCACATCCTTATACAGGTCCCTGGTCGTTGGACTATCGAGACAGGGCATCGATACTCCGGAGTAGACTAGCGTATGCGCTTCTCATCCCAGTGTGGGAGACGGTCTGTCCCACAGCCGTTAGTACGTCGTACTTGGGATAGTATGCGGGTGCTCGTTAGGTTACGAGTACACTGGACAGGACTCGTTGGGAACTGTTGGTTGGTAATATACCTATCGTCAGTTATCAGTTCCCAGGTGACATGAGTACAGCTTAGTCCGCTGACTTGACACTGTCACTTCGCCTCGAGTGTGTTCCCACTGCACTTTGATTACTACCCTACCGCGGCTCAAAGGAGCTGTGCAAACAGGTAGTTTTTGGGTGCAGTCCCGAAGCACTTGGAGGCAGTGACGGTTAGACAGGATTCGTCTCTCCCGGTATTGGGGGTTGACATCGCGCTGTGTCCAGGAGAGCCATTACACGAGTAGTCCCTGGCCAGGGCAAGCGAGATATACTGGTAGGTTTCCAGTGTTATCTCAGGGTGTTCTGGGCTACACTCCGACACGACTTGTACCGCTATTAGGGGACTGACGTTCACCGCCCCCCTAGGCCCGCCATGCGATGTATCAGACGAACAGACCGGACTGTACGGAGACTGTCACATACAGGCTCAGTAGGAGAGCAGATGGGGTTCACCTCGTCGGTCTTCTTATCGACATCTACCTGGGGACCGTTACGTACAGCTAGTGCCGCTTGCGGTCTGTGGTTAAACCCACTGCCAGCGTAGTGTCGAGTCTTTAGAGTCCCACACAGAGAGCTATTCGCCTTTAGGCAAAATGAGTAGAGGTCGCATGGTTTTGCGACAGGGTTCGTTCGCATCCGCGCACTTGTGCACGTTTGCTGTCCGGACAGTCTATACTAGCGGGCTTTGGTTTAAGCCGGATCCTAGTATATGATTTGAGATTGGTTTTTCTCATTGTGTTCGTGTTCCTCGGATCACGAATGCGGGTGCGTATGCACAGTTGCTTGAGATTGAGGGAGAGGACCTTGATTAGGGTTAATGGTTGTTGTCATTTTATTAACCCTAATATTTATGTGTGTGTTATTGTTAATTAGTAATTAGTTTAATAATTATCCATGGTTGTGGTTTTTGACCTTTTGACTTCTTTGACTTGTTGACCAAGGTTGACACTTTGACCATCATAATTTCTTTTGGAAGATGCTTTTTGATCTTTGCAATTTGAAATGATAATGGTCATGTCATGATTTACCATGATAATTATCTAGCTAATTATTCAATTAAAAAATATACACACATATTAGTGAGAAAGGCTCACAAATAAATCATTCTCTCATTTCTTTTCTCTCTCTTGCTCATCCTCTCCCTCAAGCTCTCTCCCTCTCATGTGTTGAGAAACAAAAAGCTTGAGAAAAACCCTCTCTTGATCTTCTCTACTCACTTCTAGGGTTCAAGTCTTAGCATTTCTTGCACTCTAGTTACTCCTAGCTTGGAGTTGAAGCTAAAGGTGGTGGCTTTCGGGTGGATCCTTCTTTGACGGGAGAAGACAAGCAAGGTGATCCTTTTCTACCATACTTAGGAGCAAGGAGAGAAGGACTAAAGACCAAAGGTATAACCTTTCTACAACTTTGTTAGTTGTTAGTTTACTTTAGCTAGTTTTAGTTTAGCAAAGATCCTCACAAGCTTAGTCCATGTTGCCTAAGTCATTAAAAATCCGATTTTTATTATGTTTTCCGCCTCCCCGTAAGCACCGGGGTGGGCAACACGGACTTACAGTGGTATCAGAGCCTAACTAAACTCAAACTAGCTAAGTAGTTAAGTGTAACGAAGTTTCGAAACCGAAAAACCCTAAAACCAAACTTTTTCAAAATCCAACTTTCTGTTGAAATTTTTTCTGCTCAAAATAAAAAACTGTATACTTGTAAAATTGTCTCAGGGTTTTGTGTGAAACACCACCAAATACGAACCAGAGAGGAGCCAAGAGGACCGCGGTTCCGCGGCATAAGGAAGCTCTTGCCGCGGAAGCGCGGCCGTCTTGTCAACTCTCTGTATCGTTTTTGGTGCAGATTGTTTCTGAGTTGGTTTTAGGATTTTTAGGATATATAATATGTGCCCAGATTTTCCAGAACTAAAATTTACTTTTGGGGGCCTATAAATCCGTATTTTTCGGAACTTCACTACACTTTAACTATATCGGTTATATCTGTGATGCTTGTATGTATTGAACGTCGGCTAATCGCTATAAGTCGATTAGTCGGGGTTATACATCTCTGTGATCTGTGATTGTTGGTTTGTGGATATGAATGGATTGGATTGTCGCGGGTGAATAGCCGGGTTGGATGTGAGATGAGTGTTATTTTCTTTCATTCATTTGTAACATGTAAATTGATGTAATAATATTCTTTGTATGGCCGCACAACCGGGTCGGGGTTGTAGCCGTCATTGTATAATTCTTTTTACTGTTTTTGCTCCTAGGATAGACCCATGGAGGGGGTGCACAAACTACCGGGTATCTCGAAGTGCCGAGTGGCCTACTCACGGTGGTGAGGGAGGTTGCTTCGCTTCGGGTGCTTGGCGGGTAGTTTGCCGCACCCGTAGGGGTCTTGGGTGGGGTATTGGCTATTCACCGCGACCGTGTAATCCGCTTTGCGTTGCAGGCTCGAACGCATTGCGGATTCCTAGTATATCCAATGTATTCATCTGTGATCTGTAATGTCTATCATTGCTATATATTTATATATAATAACTATTTAGGCGTTGCTTATGTTTTACAGCCGCGCTAGCCCAGCCCCCGCTCTGTCGTTAGTTAAGTAACCTAACGGGTGATGACGGGGCCCCGTGGCGAATGCGAATGGCATAAGCGTACGTCATATTTTGGTTGTTTTCTGCAATGGTAGGGTTAAATGATGGGACGCATTAAAAGAACTAATGCAAGAAATAAACCAAGTAAAAGTCGATTGGAACACTTTGAAAACCACTCGGTTCTTTTCAAAACTAAAACTTTTAAACGCGGAGCTTGAACCACTCCTTTTAAAAGCTATCTCGTTCCATCGATTATATCAAGTTCACTACGTTCACGGTTTCGCCAAAACCATCCGTAGCCCTCCATCATTTCGGTTAAATATTCGGTAGTATTCAAGCTATGTATTTTGACCTCACGCCAAGGCATAGTGATTGGTAGCTGCCGGATATTTATCCGTTGCATAGATAGAATGCGTTGATTTGAGACAGTCGTACTGCCGTTTTGGCCTACGTCAAGGGTAGGTACGGGTGGGTTCAAATTAACCAGGATAATGATGGGTAGAACTTGACATGTGACTTATGATATTTTGGCCAAAGTCAAGGTCATAAGAGCATGGGGCAAAAATCCACATCGGGAGTTTCATAAGTACTGAAACTTGCTAGATTTGCATACCATTTGGAGTGTGATGATTCTGGTAGGATTCCTTCGGTTTTATCACGCGATGATATTTGGATCCCGATCCTACTGTGAGTATATGCTACTCCTCGGGAAAACTCTCACTTAACGATCAATGCTATAAACCTAGTAGGTGCCTAGAAAGGTGTTAGCGGGGCTACGCCCACAGGGAAAAGAGGTTACTTAATTAAGGAACTTCGCGAAAGCGTTGGAAAACCTCCCTCGAAGTACCGACACTGGCCTGGCTGAACGGTTAAGCAAGTATTGTACGGTGAGAATGATCCCGGCTAATCCTTTTCTTTACGGTTTGAGAAGGGATTCGAGAAACAGTGGGAGCCATCCAGTTTAGACAAACTAAAAACCACTCTAAACTTGCAAGAGCATCATGCTAAAGTGTTTCTTTTCTCTCTCCTAATTGCAGCGACCATTCAAGATGACCGGACTTAAGTTACTATTAGATAAAAACATATTGACAGGGCCAAACTACAAAGATTGGCTCAGGAATGTCAAGATGGCTATCACTTATGACAAGCTGGGGTATATACTTACCACCAAAGCTCCCCCTGTCCCAGGTCCCACCTCCAGCGTCGCGGATGTTGAAATCCGTAAGACATGGGAGATAGATTGCGCGAGGGCCAAATGCCTCGTACTAGCCTCGATGGACAATGACCATCAGAGGAGGCACGAGAATATGGACCTAGAGTCCATATTTCTCCATACAAAAGAACTGTATGGAGAGCAGTCTCGTATCGCAAGATACGAAGTGTCGAAGAAGCTCTTTTCGGCAAGGTTGGCCGTCGGATCATCGGTAGCGGACCACGTGCTTAAGATGATCGGCTACATAGAGGAGCTCGCGGACCTTGGGACCACGTTGGAGAATGAACTCTATACTGATCTGATTCTCCAGTCCCTTCCTTCCACTTACGCCCAGTTCATTCTTAACTTCAACATGCAAGGAAAGGAGGTAGAACTTGCCGAGCTTCTGAACATGTTGAGGACTGCTGAGGGCACCCTACAGAAGAGTAGGGAGACATCCACTTTGTTTGTAGGAGGATCTTCCTCTTCTAGGTCCAGGGCGAAAGCCAAGGGCAAGAAGAAGAAAGCCCCCGCCAAACCAAGAGGCGGTGTCGGTAAAGTGGATACGAAGGGAAAGGGTAAAGCAACAAAGGTAGCGGGGAAGCTGGTGGGGAAGGAAGAATGCTTCTATTGTCACAAAAGTGGCCACTGGAAACAAGATTGCAAGGCTTGGAAAGCCAGAACACAGGATTTGAAGCGAGTTGCAGCTTCAGCTTCAGGTGTGTATGTTATTGAAAATTGTCTATCAATAAACTCTACTTCCTGGGTATTGGATACCGGATCAGGATCTCATATCTGTAATTCTTTGCAGGCGTTGAGAAAGCGTAGAGTTTTGAAGGCAGGTGACATGACCCTCAGAGTTGCGAACGGTGCTAGCATGGATGCAGAGGCCGTGGGGGACTATCACCTGGGATTATCAGATGGACACTTTTTGGTTTTGCGTAGTTGTTATTATGTACCAAATGCAACCTGTAATATCATTTCTGTATCTTTATTATCTAAAGAAGGTTATGAATTTGCATTTGTAAGTAATGTAGTGAACATTCACCTTAATCAAGTGTTGATTGGGTCAGGTACATTGAACAACGGTATTTACGTTTTAAACCAACCACAGATTTTCAATATCCAGAATACACACAAAAGAAAGTCTCCAGAAATTAATAAAACTTTCTTATGGCATTGTAGACTGGGTCACATCAACGAGAGAAGATTGACTAAGTTACATACTGAAGGATATTTGGATTCGTTCGAATATCAATCGTATGCAACTTGTCAATCCTGTCTCAAAGGAAAGATGACAAAGGCTCCGTTTTCTGGACACGGAGAAAGAGCGAGCGAGCTCTTGGGACTCGTACACAGCGACGTGTGCGGTCCAATGTCTACACATGCGCGAAGCGGTTTTTCTTACTTCATAACTTTTACGGATGATCTCTCAAGATTCGGACATGTCTTCTTAATGAAGCATAAATCCGAAGCTTTTGAAAAGTTCCAGGAATATAAGAGTGAAGTAGAGAAACAAACCGGCAAAAGTATCAAGATCCTAAGATCGGATCGAGGAGGAGAATACTTAAGTGCCGAATTCCTGAATTACTTAAAAGAGAATGGAATTCTCTCTCAGCTTACTCCTCCATACACCCCGCAACATAACGGTGTATCGGAGAGACGGAACCGAACCCTATTGGATATGGTACGGTCCATGATGAGTAATGCTGAGTTACCGCGATCTTTCTGGGGATATGCGCTAGAAACAGCTGCATACCTTTTGAACCGTGTTCCCACTAAGACTGTGCCTACCACACCATATGAGTTATGGAGTGGGAAGAAACCCTATCTTCAATACTTGAAGATTTGGGGATGTCCAGCTTATGTCAAAAAGCAGCATGTGGACAAACTCGAGGCACGCTCAGTACTGTGCAAGTTTGTGGGATACCCAAAGAACTCCAGGGGGTATCTTTTCTATTACGCAGAGGAACAAAAAGTCCTTGTTTCTCGCAATGCCCACTTTCTGGAACATCAGTTCATAGAAAAAGAAATAAGTGGGAGCGCAATAGAACTGGAAGAAATTCCAGAACCACAAACTATTACTGAAAGTTTAGTGGAACCAGAAAGTTCAAAAGAACAGGACATTCCTATGCCGCTCCGCAGGAGTAGTAGGCAGTCTCATCCGCCCGAGAGATACTACGGTTTTCTCATTGACGGGGATAGAGAAGACTGCATCCTGGATTGTGATGAACCTACTAGCTTCCAGCAAGCCATTCAGAGCGTCGACTCGGTAAAATGGCTGGATGCAATGCGGACCGAGATGGAGTCCATGTACACCAACAAAGTATGGACGTTGGACATTGCTCCAGATGGGGTAAAACCCGTAGGATGCAAGTGGATCTTCAAAAGGAAGATTGGTGTAGATGGACAGGTTGAGACCTATAAAGCTAGACTGGTGGCAAAGGGTTTTCGTCAGCGACCTGGTTTGGACTATGACGAAACCTTTTCTCCAGTAGCTATGCTGAAATCCATTCGGATCCTTCTTGCCATTGCTGCTTTCCACGATTATGAGATTTGGCAGATGGACGTAAAGACAGCTTTTCTAAATGGTCATTTAGAAGAGTGTGTCTATATGGATCAGCCAGAGGGTTTCATTCAGGGTGGGAGCAGCGGAAAGGTGTGCAAGTTGCTCAAGTCCATTTATGGACTCAAGCAGGCATCGCGGAGTTGGAACATCTGTTTTGATGAGACGGTCAAAGAATTTGGCTTTATCAAAAATCCAGATGAACCATGCATCTATTGTAGATTTGTAGCGAGAACTGTAGTATTCCTCGTTTTATACGTGGATGACATTCTCTTAATAGGAAATGACATTCCTATGCTACAATCTGTCAAGGGGTTCTTGTCACACAGGTTCTCCATGAAAGACCTGGGTGATGCCTCCTACATTCTGGGTATCCGGATCTACCGTGACAGATCCAAGAGGATATTAGGACTCTCGCAGTCCAGGTACATCGACACCATACTGAAGAGATTCAGTATGGAAGATTCCAAGCGCGGTAATCTACCGGCTTGTCACGGGATCACCCTCTCCAAAGAGATGTCTCCCAAGACTGATTTGGAGAGGGATCGCATGTCTATTATACCCTACGCTTCTGCGGTAGGCTCTATAATGTATGCGATGTTGTGTACCAGACCGGATGTGGCTTATGCACTGAGTGTGGTAAGCAGGTATCAGTCAAACCCTGGGGAGAAACATTGGATAGCAGTAAAGAACATTCTCAAGTACCTGAGAAGGACTAAGGAGATGTTCTTGGTGTATGGCGGAAAAGACCTGCAGGTTGAGGCCTTTGCTGACTCCAGCTTCCAGAGTGACAAGGATGATTCCAAGTCCATGTCGGGTTTTGTCTTTACCCTCAATGGAGGGGCGGTGTGTTGGAAGAGCTCCAAACAGGAAACCGTTGCTGACTCGACTATGGAAGCGGAATACATCGCTGCATCTGATGCCGCAAAAGAAGCTGTCTGGATGAGGAAGTTCTTGAAAGAACTTCAGGTGGTTCCGTCCATTGTTGACCCAATACCTCTGTATTGCGACAACAACGGGGCTATAGCTTTAGCGAAGGAACCCAGGTCCCATCAGAAATCCAGACACATCTTAAGGCGGTATCACCTGATCAGGGAGATCGTAGATCGCCAGGAGATCGAGGTCCGGAGAGTTGCATCAGAGGATAACACAGCAGATCCATTCACCAAGGCCTTGCCCCAGACTCAGTTCGAGCGGCTGATCGAGATGATAGGTCTTCGATACGCCAGTACATGGCCTTAGTGCAAGTGGGAGATTGTTAGTGTATATGCCCTAGAGGCCATTACTGTATCATACTAGCTTGTATATTACTTAATGGAAGCTTGGGATATTCACAGTTGTATATACAATCTTGCTCGAAATGGTAGTATGCTACTTGGTTTGTCTCTGCTTTAATATGTGCATGTGTTTCTTTTAGCATATTGCTGGTATACATATTAGTAGAGCCCTTAGGATCTTTGCTTGATTACCAGCGTTGTGATGGCGCTCGCACTCGTGGGAGCTGGGTAATCTATAAGCACATCCTTATACAGGTCCCTGGTCGTTGGACTATCGAGACAGGGCATCGATACTCCGGAGTAGACTAGCGTATGCGCTTCTCATCCCAGTGTGGGAGACGGTCTGTCCCACAGCCGTTAGTACGTCGTACTTGGGATAGTATGCGGGTGCTCGTTAGGTTACGAGTACACTGGACAGGACTCGTTGGGAACTGTTGGTTGGTAATATACCTATCGTCAGTTATCAGTTCCCAGGTGACATGAGTACAGCTTAGTCCGCTGACTTGACACTGTCACTTCGCCTCGAGTGTGTTCCCACTGCACTTTGATTACTACCCTACCGCGGCTCAAAGGAGCTGTGCAAACAGGTAGTTTTTGGGTGCAGTCCCGAAGCACTTGGAGGCAGTGACGGTTAGACAGGATTCGTCTCTCCCGGTATTGGGGGTTGACATCGCGCTGTGTCCAGGAGAGCCATTACACGAGTAGTCCCTGGCCAGGGCAAGCGAGATATACTGGTAGGTTTCCAGTGTTATCTCAGGGTGTTCTGGGCTACACTCCGACACGACTTGTACCGCTATTAGGGGACTGACGTTCACCGCCCCCCTAGGCCCGCCATGCGATGTATCAGACGAACAGACCGGACTGTACGGAGACTGTCACATACAGGCTCAGTAGGAGAGCAGATGGGGTTCACCTCGTCGGTCTTCTTATCGACATCTACCTGGGGACCGTTACGTACAGCTAGTGCCGCTTGCGGTCTGTGGTTAAACCCACTGCCAGCGTAGTGTCGAGTCTTTAGAGTCCCACACAGAGAGCTATTCGCCTTTAGGCAAAATGAGTAGAGGTCGCATGGTTTTGCGACAGGGTTCGTTCGCATCCGCGCACTTGTGCACGTTTGCTGTCCGGACAGTCTATACTAGCGGGCTTTGGTTTAAGCCGGATCCTAGTATATGATTTGAGATTGGTTTTTCTCATTGTGTTCGTGTTCCTCGGATCACGAATGCGGGTGCGTATGCACAGTTGCTTGAGATTGAGGGAGAGGACCTTGATTAGGGTTAATGGTTGTTGTCATTTTATTAACCCTAATATTTATGTGTGTGTTATTGTTAATTAGTAATTAGTTTAATAATTATCCATGGTTGTGGTTTTTGACCTTTTGACTTCTTTGACTTGTTGACCAAGGTTGACACTTTGACCATCATAATTTCTTTTGGAAGATGCTTTTTGATCTTTGCAATTTGAAATGATAATGGTCATGTCATGATTTACCATGATAATTATCTAGCTAATTATTCAATTAAAAAATATACACACATATTAGTGAGAAAGGCTCACAAATAAATCATTCTCTCATTTCTTTTCTCTCTCTTGCTCATCCTCTCCCTCAAGCTCTCTCCCTCTCATGTGTTGAGAAACAAAAAGCTTGAGAAAAACCCTCTCTTGATCTTCTCTACTCACTTCTAGGGTTCAAGTCTTAGCATTTCTTGCACTCTAGTTACTCCTAGCTTGGAGTTGAAGCTAAAGGTGGTGGCTTTCGGGTGGATCCTTCTTTGACGGGAGAAGACAAGCAAGGTGATCCTTTTCTACCATACTTAGGAGCAAGGAGAGAAGGACTAAAGACCAAAGGTATAACCTTTCTACAACTTTGTTAGTTGTTAGTTTACTTTAGCTAGTTTTAGTTTAGCAAAGATCCTCACAAGCTTAGTCCATGTTGCCTAAGTCATTAAAAATCCGATTTTTATTATGTTTTCCGCCTCCCCGTAAGCACCGGGGTGGGCAACACGGACTTACAGGGTCAATGGTCGCTGCCAAAGAGAGAGAGAAAAGAAACACTCAGCGTGCACTCTAACCTAGATCAGAATGGTTATCACTTTATCTAATCAGGAAACCTCCCACTGTACCTCAAATTCTCCTCCAAACCTGAAAGAAGAATTAGTCGGGATCACCCGAGGAGTAAACCAACTCATCAGTGGGAATCGGGATCCAACTATCATCGCATGACAACGTGACGGAATCCACTCACATTATCACACTCCAGAAGGTATGCGCATGTCTGGCAAGTTTCAGTTCTTTTGAAACTCCCGATGTGATTCTTACCCCTAGGACCCAAGTGACCTTGACACAGTCAACAAATCAAAGAGTCCTAGTCAAGTTCAACCCGTCATTTTCCTGGATTGCATTAAACCCACCCGTACGAGCCCTTGACACAGTCAACAAGGCCGCACGACTGTCCTAACCAATCCCATTAATATGCTACAAACAAACACTACTTAGCTACCGCACACTACGCCTTGACACAGTCAACAAACGTAGCACGAATACTAAGTAATACTTGTAAGAAATGACGGAGGGCTACGTGTAGTTTTTGGCGAAAAACCTTTAACGTAATGAACTTGATATTGTTGAAGGAACTGCATAGCCTTTTTAAAAATATAGTGACGAAAACCTTTACTAAAGAGGTCACTCCCGGTGAAGGGATCTCGGCTCTTTCCCCGTAGAATGAGGTGCAGGATATTCCAACTGAATACCACGATGCAAAGCAAAAGTAATCGGCTATAGTGAAGTTAATGCCCTGACGCAAACTTTTGTCCAAGGGGTCACTCCCGGTAAAGGGATCTCGGCCCTTGCCTCGTCGACTGAGGAGCAGGATATTCCAAATGAATACCACGATGCAAAACAAAAGTGAACGTCCTTGCAATAACAGCTTTTTGAAAAATGTTCCAACAACATCAGAATAGGTTTGTTTAGCTTGCATTGATCCGAATCAACCCAGTCCCATCAATTGATCACACCACAAAGAACGAAAATATACTGACGTACGTATATGCCATCCGCATTCGCTACTGGGTCCCGTCATCACCCGTTAGGTTAGCTAACTAACGGCAGAGCGGGGACTGGACTAGCGCGGATGTAAAACATATACAACATCTACTAATATATATACCAATGTATTATATTTCGCTCAAGGCGTGATAAAATGCAACATCACAGAAATGTACAGCATCACAGAACAATACAGATATCTGGGATCCCCGGGTTTCACAGAGCCGCTGCTGAAACCCGACGTTCCCCTGGTCGTGTGGATAGCCTGTGCAATGAAAACCTAGACCCCTACGGGTGCGGCAAGTCACCCGCCAAAACCTGAAGCGAGGCAGCCCCTTCCAGCACCGTGAATGGACCACCCAGCACTTCACGGAATTCGGTAACTTGGGCACCTCTCCTGGGTCAACCTGTACCCCCTACGAGTGCGGCGAATAGCCCGCCAATCCTAGAGTGAAGCCCCCCCATCTCAATGCCATGAGATGCGGGCCCGTTGCCCTCTAGAACCCGGCTATCCGTGCACCCCTCCGCGGGGTAAAACTAGTACAGAAAGTAAAATATACATACAACGGGTACATCGACCGCAACCAGGTCGTGCCCCAAAAGAATAATACAAACAGGCAGTGACGGCAGTCCACATGTCGGACGCTCGCCCCGCAATATCAAATGTACATATAAAACAAAACTGTACTAGCATTGCATCCAGGCTATCCCCCACGACCGATCCGCAACAACACAGCATAAACATAGAACATCAACGTGAAAATCACGTTCGCAAATCCGTCTAACCGGGCTATAGCAGTTAGACAGGATTTACTGATCAAGTGATATTCACGGTCGCAGATATAATGTAAATACTGTGAAATAATGTGTTTAAAATATCCGATCGATCAAAAATTAACAAGTGGGCCCCCAAGTAATACTGTAGCACTCACAGAAATTCTGGGCCCAATTTTAATATTCCAAAACCCCTATCTTAAGCCCAAAAGCCCACTGCAAAAAATTGATGACATGATCCTTCATTACTGCGGCGGATCCGCGGCCTAATAAAGGTAAATGGCCGCGTTTCCGCGGTCTAACTGAGGGATCGTGTTGTCGAATTTTTCCAGTGTTCTTAGAATTCCCTGCACATCATTCTGAGACAACCTGAAAAATTTTTCGAGACCAAAAAATTTCAACAGAAAACTGATGTGAACAAAAATGCGAGTTTTGGAATTTTGGTCGATCGGAAATGTAAAACAAATCAAACGAAGCTAGACTAGGTTAATGGCGAGGCTCTGATACCATGTTGCGCCACGGCAGCGCCCCGGCCGTCTTACCGAGGCCAAAATGCGGAATCAAAAATTTTCCTTACTTGGAAACTGGCACTACCGCGGACAATAAAACCCGGATCGTTAACCATTAACCTATACTAGCAAACAAGAGATGGGAAGAGGAGTATACCAAGTGATCCGAGTCCTCCGGTCTTCTCATCATCGTCCCGATCTCCCGCGGAAAGTCCTGTCTCCATATCATCGCCTCCTTGCCGAAAAGGGCACCACATCGCTTGTATCTTTTACGGGCTCCCACCTCAATACCGAGGCAACTCGGGCGCGAAGTTGGCTGGCCGACGCGTCCAAGATTTGCTGTAGAATGTGTAGGGTTGAAGCTATGTCTCATTTGGGGTTTGTTGCCTTTGAAGATGATGGAGGAATCAAGATAAGAAAAATGGTGCTTGCATTTTTCTAGCATGAAAATGAGATCAAGAATGAAACTCTCAAGAATGAAAAACCTCTTCTTCTCTTTTCTCAAAAATGAAACCTTATCATACTAGAATGGTGGAGGAAAGAATACATAAGCAAGAGGGAGGTGAGTGTAGGAAAAAGAGAGAGGGTGACCATATCCAAATATCATCATAACAATCTCACATCAAACTCTAATCACCTTTTAGTGATGTAAAGAGAATCAAATGATAGTTGAAAAGAAAAGATGCTATCATAATCAATACATTTGCAAGAAACCCCTCCACAATGTGTTATTTGCAAACTTGCAAATAACACCCTCCATCGGAAAAGTCCGGCCGGGAAAGAACAAAGGAAAACCGCCCGGAACGGAATACAAACTGGCAACTCCAGAAAACTGGTCCCGTAATAAATTACAGGAAAACCCCGACACTGTGCATACACACCCGCATCTGTATTCCGACCGGATACAAATGCAATGAGACAAAATCTACACTGTACTATACTAGGATCCGGCTTAAACCAAAGCCGGCTAGTAATATCCGTTCGATCCTGATCCGTGCAATACCGCACGTATCTGATCGAACCCTGCCATATATCCATACGGCCACTAGTACAAACCGCCCGATCCTGATCCGTGCAATACCGCATGTATCTGATCGGACCCTGCCATATCTCCATACGGCCTCTACAGCGTTTCGCCCGAAAGCTTAAGTAACTGTAAGTGTGGTGGACTCTAAAGACTCGTCAATACTATGGCTGTAGATTTAACCACTATCACGACAGAGGTATAAGCCAATACGTAACGGGCCACCAGCTATTGACTATAAGGGACGTCGATGAGCGAACTCATCCTGACACCCTACTGAGCCTGTCAGTGACAATATCCGTACAGTCCGGTCCGTTCGTCTATGAGTATCGCATAGCGGGCCTAGGGGGTTGGTAAAAGTCAGACCCCCAAAAGCGGTACAAGTCGTGTCGGAGCGTAGCCCAGAACGCCCTGAGATACTACTGGAATACCTACCAGTAAATCTCCTGCCTCGGCCGAGGGCTTTGCGTAATGGCTCTCCTAGACACAGCGCGACCTCACCCCCAATACCGGGAGAGACGAACCCCCGAAGATCCGCTCACTGCCTCCATGTGGCTCGGGACTGTACCCAACTAAAACCTGTTTGCACGACTCCTTTGAGCCGTGGTAGGGTAGTAATCAAAGCACAGTGGGAACTCACACGAGACAAATGACGATCTCAGGTCGATGAACTAACCTGTACACATGTCACCTGGGAACTGCTATCTGACGTCTGGTATAATCCCAACTAGCAGGTTCCCGGCGAGTCCTGTCCGGTGTACTCATAACCCAATGAGCACCTGTATACATCTTAGGTGAACCAACTGACACCAGTGGCTTGTGAGACCGGCCACCGCCCCTCGTCGGGGTCTCGACTGTATACACTAGTCTACTAATGGAGTATCGATGCCCAGTCTCGAAACTCCCACGACTAGGGACCATTTAAGGATGTGCTTATAGACCCCAGCTCCCACGTATATGATCGCCATCATACTGCTGGTCGTCAAGCAAGAATCCTAGGGGTTCTATCAACGTGTAATAGCGACCTGTCAGGTCACCTAAAACAGTACACGATGATAAAGATAAACCAGATAGCATACTATCATCTCGAGTAAGACTGTTCTACCGGGATAGGTCCTCCCTCAATCATTGCAATCACGTGCATGTGATCCAATAATTGACTCTGAGGGCACTATCTCCAACATATTTATTATTGTTTAGATATTTTTCATGCTTCATAATTATTTAAGAGACTCAAGATTTATTTCATTATCACAAATACATTCTCTCTCCTCAATCTCTCATCTTTTTCATCCTAACCCTAATCCTCTCATGTGTTGAGAACCCTAGGGTTAGAAAGACTAATAGATCCTTAATCTATCTCTATATCCTCTAGGTCACTTGGATTAGCAATCTTAGCCACTTAGTTACCTCAAGTTAGAGGTTAAAGCTTGGAGAAAGAACTCTCGGGTGGATCTTCTATCACATCGAGAAGGCCGACGAGGAGGTGAACAACAAGAACAAGAAGTACTAGTATCTTGAGGTATAATCATCTATCATAGTAGTTAACTACTTCTAGATAGTTTGTTAGTTAGGGTTTAGCAAAGATCCGTTTGATAGTCGATGTTACTTTGAACAAAATAATTGTTTTACCTATTCCGCCTCCCCTCATCTTGTGGGGTGTGTAACGTTGACTTACAGCCGTAGCGAAGAAATAAAAGACGATATAAGTAAAACTGCATAATAGACCTCCAAGTCACAAAATAATACAATATCGTTCTCACATCAAGTCTCTAAGTCATACAAGATAATAGTAGATGGAGAGTACATGGATAAAACGAATATACAAAAAAAAGCAACATTGGATAACCGCAAAACACACCTAAGAAAAATTGCACACTATGAGCCGAAGCGGTATCCGCAGCAAAAGATGATAAGATAGATTAATAGCCTGCCTCGACTACTCTGGGGAACAATCTGCAAAACACTATGGCACAATGGGGGTGAGTGTCCAACTTGTGAATAATAAATAACATATGCAGGTAATCGCAAGTATGCACGTACAACGCGAATCTAACATAGGCAAGCTAATAGCAATAAAAGGTCATATGTATGCAATAGTCATGAAAAGTACACTAGCAGTTACAACTAATATATGAAGCAATAATATAACAATATGTAAGCAACAATCATGTAAAGTACTCTATTAGGTACTACTAATATATGAAGCAATGATATGACAATGTATATATGCAACAGTCAAGAAAGGTACTCTAGCAGGTATAACTAATACATGAAGCAATGCATATAAAATAAATGCGGAGTATGGGGTAAAACATGTCATTCCCACAGAATCCTGATATCGTGGTAGGACCCAAAGTCCATCCAGACAATCCAAATCTAAATTTCCTCAAATCAACCCCCAAATTGGCTCTCATATCATGTAAGTGTCATAAATCCTGAATGTACAATATCAAGTAAATCTCATATATCCTGAATGTACAATATCAAGTCAATCTCATATATCCTGAATGTACAATATCAAGTCAATCTCATATATCCTGTATCCAATATCAAGTCAATCTCATATATATTCTGTATCTAATTATCAAGTAATTTTCGTATATCCTAAGTGTCCAATATCAAGTAACTTTCATATATCCTGTAAGTCTCAGGGAATCCTAAGTGCCAAACACCGACACTCATGATTCAAAACAGCGAATCCTAAGTGCCAAATATCGACACTTATGATCCAAAACAGATTTATACGTTCTTCGAATCTTAAGTGCCAAACACCGACACTCTCGATCCCGTATCGGTATTATACGTCATTCGAATCTTAAGTGCCAAACACCGACACTCTCGATCCCGTATCGGTATTAAAACAAATCTCTGAGTGGATGCATCCAAATATCAAGTAAAGAATAAGAATACTTGCATAATTTCATGAAACCACCACGGTCCTCAAATCCAGAAAACATCAAGTAATGAATAAGTATAAATGCATGAATCAATACACAAAAATTAGCGTCCCATTCCACTAATATATGTATATAGGCATATATAACAGCGTCCCATTCCACTGTTATATATACTTAGGAGTAAAAATATCAGAGAACATTATATGAAGTCCATGAATGTAATATATGCAATATGAAACAGTAATATGAGCATGTAAAGGAAAAACCGTTATTTAACTGCAACAAGTTAATATATATATCATGGGGTTCCTAATTTCCTCCAAGTCCATATAACATCAAATAAAAGTGAACATGTAGCAATGGCCAGGTATGCGTAACCATGTTCGCATAGCAAGATATGTGTATCTACCTATCACTAATGATGTAATACCCTCCAGGTAAAAGTGAAGTATGTATGCAAGGTATACATGTAGCTATGTCATTACGTGTGAAATATACCTATCACTAATGGTAACTAGCATGTAAGCATGTCAAGGCATATGTGTAAGCATGTAGGTATACAGGTATGCTATATGTCATATGCATAAAAAAATATAAATCAATGCCTCAATATCCCTAACCAAACAATATCATATAGGTATGTGTGTTGTGCGTATCATAGCAATTATTGACGGTGTGTGTGGCATACAATCAGTGCTCGTGCAACATGAGCCTTCAATAATAGTGCAGTGTCCTAAGGATACAAGTCCAAGCACAACAAATAACTAGGCAATAAGGTGTACGCGCAACTCTATATATAAAATAGAATATACGACAATATCATATCATCTCTAGCCCAGACGCATTACGCCATGCGGGCGATTCCCCTGTAGATGTTAAATCTACTCACCAACTTCCTGGCTAAGTAAACCCAACTACTCGCTTTCCCCTGTTCGCAGCGCCCGAAGTCCCTGCCTGCGATCCTGAAAGCATATAACAATATAACAAGTATATATCAGCAATCGACCAATAACACGTACCAACTACGTTTGACCGACGCACTAACTCTAAGTGTACTCTCAAGTGTTCGTCAAGTGGCTAACGCACGTAGCGACACTACGAAACCAACTCGAGAGCAAAAGCTACACAAAGACACAAACGACATCGGCATGACTCTAGCTAGGAACGCAAAGCGACACAACTCCAAGCCTAGACCCTGATCGTACCGATCACGTATTCACAACACAATAATAAATGTGGAATCTAATAAAAATAGCGTCGCAACGTTCAAAGAAACCCACGCCAAAACTTACCGAAATCTAGTAAGCAGCATATATCATTTTAGCCCAAAACTATAACTTTTTACCAAAACTAGAATTTACAAACATCACAAAATAACAAGGTTAAACCATTTAAACCTTTACTATAATTTTAAATCTCACTAATTAGGATTAGTAAAAGTTTAGTTTGCTAATTAGCTTAATTAACCAATTAGGAAAATATCATTTAACAAATTAGAAACTTGATTTAGTTTTCATTTGTCTAAAATTATCAACTAACCATTTCACTAATCAAAACCTTAATTTAATTAACAAAACCCTTACTAGAAATTCTAAATATGAAATTAAAAGCTTAATTTAAATATCTAAATAACCTAACTAAAGTATTAGAACAACAAATAGAGATTAGGGTTAGAATTTTATAGCTCAAACTTGATTCTAAAACTTGCAAGAGAAAACCAAGATAGCCTCCAAAATGCTAACTTTTGTGAAGATCCAAGCTAGTTTAGTGAAGAAGAATAATGGGTATTGATTTATTTTTGAGTTTGTGTCATAAATTTAGGATTTTTGATGAATTTTGTGAAGCTTGAAATGAAGAAATGGAGCAAAAGAGAAGAGAGGGCAGCAAGCATGAAGGTTTTGGCCAAGGCTAAGGAAGCTAGGGTTTGTGGAATTTTGTAGAAAAATCAAGAAGAAAAATAGCAATAATTGCATAATAAAACAAAAATCCTTTATTTTATCTTTATTCTTTTCTTTAAAAATTCAATTTAATTACCCAATTAACAAGATATTTTGGGAAAAGAAGTTTCTAGCATAAACTAGTGATTAACTTAGCATAGATTTACATTAGTAGTAATTAACCCAAGCAAAAATTTAATAACCACTAAATAAGTGCACAAATAAAGCATTAAAATAATATTTTAATTAGGGAAAAATTCTATGTGAACCAAAATTTCCAATTGACCCCCAAAGTTCGTGCACTAGCTTTATTCTAACTAAACTAGGAGCCGACAAGTTTATACAGAAGTTTGATCACAATCGGGTTAAAATGGAAAACACCGACTATTTTACCCAAAAAACGGAAAATTTGCAAAACGATTTCTAAAACGTTACAATCTTTCCCCTTAAAGAAATTCGGTCCCCGAATTAAAAATTCTCATTAAGCGTACCTTCAAAGAGATGGTACGAAAACTCCCAAATCTCGCTCGCAGCCTCCCAAGTGATCGCTTCACTACACGGCTACGCCAAAAACTTTCATATATAGCAAGACCCTTGACCGAAGTCTCTCCACCAGCCGATCCACTATCGGCTGCTGGTGAACGAAAGATCGCTTCCAAAAGAATGGTTGGGTGCTGAATCATGTGAGAGGTCATGAAGGTATTTGTGAAGTATCGACACAAGGAAAACGGAGTGAATACTCAAAAATCTGGGCGGAAGTGCCAAATTATTGGCAACGGAACTAACTTGCTCGGGGATCTCAACAACAATCTGGGACTAAGCTTCCCAAAACTCAACACGCCATTTCATCGGAAAAATCCGTAGGAATACATGATCTCTCACTACGAACTCAGTCTGCGATATCAACGGTCGGCATAAGACTTCTGTCTGCACTGGGCTACACTCATCCTGACCTGAACCAACTGGATATTCTCCGACATCTCTGGACTAGCTGGGGTCCAAAAATCCTACTCTCGCGGAGTCAGTAAAACAGACTGCCGATCGACACAACCTACCATACAAAGACTAAAGGTTGCCAATTGGAATGTCTCCTGATAACCGCTATCGAAGGAGAACCCCATCAATGACAAATGACGATCCCACAGCCAACAAACACTTAGCACGTACGCACAGGCCTATCCCCAGAGTCTGTATGGTCCGCTCTGTTTAACTATCGGCCAACGGATGGAAAGTGGAGCTAAAGCTCAACCAGTACCCAAGGCTTCCTGAAGCTTCTGCCCAAGACGGCAAGCGAACAGGGTGTCTCAATTGGATACAACGCTTGAAGAAACTCCATGCACACACACAAACTTAACAAAGAACAACCGAGCAAACTGAGCATAACCGGACAACAAACACCTAAATGGAGTCACACTCTGACTAAACCTGGGTAGACACCACAACGAAATTCATGGAGATCTGCTCCCATTCCCACTCCGAAATGGTTAAAGATTGCAACTCTCCAGTCGGTCTCAAATGCTCAACCTTAGCTCACAATAAGACAGACACCTTGAAACAAAATTTGAAACTTCACTCTTCATCCCTGTCCACTCGTAACTATCTCACAAGTCACGCTACAAATTAGTGGAACTTGAATGAACACTGAAAGTTGACTAAGGTGCCTACTCTAGGATTTCGCGTCTCTGCCCATCAGCAACAGGTACACACAAATGCATCCCTAAATGTAGCATATCTGGTCATAAATCAAAGACTCTGAATCTTTACCCAGCCGAGTATGCTCAAGAATCTCTGACGACGAGGATCGGCGGGCTGTGCCTCGCGAAAGCGATTAAGGAAAAGTGGTCGGGCGCGGACATGAGCAAGCTATTCCCCCTTTTAGAAAAGGCGAACCTAGTTGTACTCCACGATCACATAAGAACTGTAAATCTGCAGAAGACTGTCTCTGAACTGTGCACAACTGGAACAAGCTGCCCCCGGGCCTACGACTCAAAGCATCAGCTACCACAATCGCCTCACCACGGGTAACGAGGATCTCACAAACAAAATCCTACACAAGCTCCATCCAACGGCGCTGTCTCAACAATCAAAACCCGCTGCAGGAAGATGTACATTATGCTCTGGTGGTCCGTAAAAATCTGACACGACTCTCCACACAAGTAATATCCTCAGATCTTCAACACACGACCACCGCGGCCATCTCCAAATCATGAGTGGGATATCCTGCTCGTACTTCCTCCAACTGTCGGGAAGCAAAAGCGATAACTCAATAATTCCACATCAACGCAAAAATCGAGCCCCACTCGCAAAACATCATGGTTAAACAACAAAGTCGCCCGATCCAGAAAACAAAGAAAGAACTGGTGTGGCTGTCAACCGAGTCTCTAACTACAGAAAATTCCGCACACATGCCTCAGTCCAAAAAAAAGAACCTCCTTTCCGGTCAGCTCAGTCAACGGTGCAGCGACACACTAGCCATCCTGCACGAAACGGCGGTAAAAACCTGCTAAGACCAAAGATCTGCGGACCTCCGTCCGTACACAAGTCTGGGCCAAAGCTGTACGGCCTCGATCTTCCTCAGAACCATACGAAAACCGTCTCCCGTAACTACAAGACCTAGGAGTCAACACAATCAAGCCTGAAGAAATACTTCGAGAATTTAGAAAACAGCTGGTGCTCTCCCAGTATCTGCAAAACAAATCCTCAAGTGCTGCTCATGTTCCTCACGACTCTTGGAATAGACCAGAATGTCATTAATGACACAACAATAAACTGGTCGAGGAACGGCCTGAAGAAATTTGGTTCATCACATCCACGAATGCTGCTAGGGCATTGGTGAGTCCAACGACACCACCAAAGCTCATAAAGCCCGTAGCACGCACAAAAGCAGTCTTCGGAATGATATCACTCCGAACCCGCAACAAATGATGACCAGATCCCAAATAAACTTAGAAAATGTCTCGCACTCTGGAGCTGATCGAAGAAATCGTCAATGCGAGGTAAAGGATACCTATCCGCACTGTAACTCGGTTCAATTGATGATCCATTAATACACAACCTCAACTGCCGTCCTTCTCCTGACGAACAGAATAGGAGTTCCTCAAAGCGAAACACTTGGACGTACAAGTCCCCCAACAAACAACTCTGCAGCTGATCCTTAAGCTCCCTAAGCTCCGCCGGCTCATCTGGAACAAGTCAGAAACTCCCGCACGATAGGAACCCGGTCCAACAAACCCACTGTGGCTCCAGTATCCCGAATGGAAGCCAAGAATCCTCGACATCCTCTCCTCAAAAGCCGACTAGCGAAAAAGGATGAATTCAAGCTGTGATGGGCGGCACCACTGTCCCCCTGCATAACAAGAACTGACTCGTCGGGAAACAAATCATGACCGTTTCCGCACGGCAGTCCACAGACGCATAGCACATAGCTAACCAGTTCGTGCCCCGGAGAACGTCAAATCCAACATCTCAAGATGGATCAAAATGACGGACGAATCTCTATCTCCTATCCGATTGGCACACGACTGAAATACGTGTTGCGCAACAAAAGAATCGCTGATAGAAATTAACATAACAAACGGCTGACCTAGCTAACATGTCTCTCGTCCCAAGCCTCTGCTACTCCCGCATCATGCACGAAACCTGTCACGGCAACAGAACCTCTTTCTCTGGGCCGATACACCTGTACGAGCCCTCCTCTGCCCTCGAACTCCCAAAGACTCGGAAAGACGCTCCCCGTCAAAACGGGCTGCATCCATTGGTGCTGTGTGAGTAACACCATGCTGAGTGCCGATCGCAAGGAACAACTGGGTAACAGAGGTGGCAACCTCCTGTCGCCGCGCTCAACTGTCCTTAAACAAAGACATCATCGTCTGACGCAAGTCCTGCATATCTGCCTCAAGCCTAGCAATACGATCTATCGAAGATGGATCCATCTGCTCCTATGCAACGAGCGTGCCATCCTGGTCAGTCCTCGTCCCACACGAGTCAACTTCAACCCCGGCTCTCGCTGCATCACTCTGAGTCCTCATGGTCATCGGTAGCAAAGGCTATAAATGGAAATAGGATTCGATATGAACATAGAAATCGAATCACAAGGATATGTATCATCAAGGAAGGAATTTCAAGCAATTATTACTTAGGTCACTTTAGGCGGAGTACCGTGATCGTGAGTATGCCGCGGACATGCACACACTACGTTACTCTGCTTAAGCTATCTACTCCATCATACCAAGGTTATCCTACACTCCGAAAGGTAAAACCTAGCGCTCTGATACCAACTTTGTCACGACCCGAAATTGGCACGTGACGGCCCTTAAACTACACAACGTCTACAGGCGTAACGCAATTTAAGTAAGCCGAAAACCCAGCAATCTAAACCATCAAAAGTAGTAAGTGATAATAGCATTTTCAAAACTTTTGAAATCTCAAACCAAATTCTTTAAAGTCCAACTTTACTTTCTTAAAAATTTCGGCAGCACCTCCTTTGTAAAAACCAACCCCAAATATGGGTACAACAAAAATATAAGCAAAGCATCCCTAACGGGAGCAAATCCACCCCCAACGGTGGAAAACAACCACCACAACAGATATACGACGCCGTAGCGAAGAAATAAAAGACGATATAAGTAAAACTGAATAAAAGACCTCCAAATCACAAAATAATACAATATCGTCCTCACATCAAGTCTCTAAGTCATACAAGATAATAGTAGATGGAGAGTACATAGATACAACGAATATATAAAAAAAAGCAACATTGGATAACCGCAAAACCCACTTAAGCAAAACTGCACACTATGAGTCGAAGCGGTATCCGCAGCAAAAGATGATAAGATAGATGAATAGCCTGCCTCGGCTACTCTAGGGAACAACCTGCAAAACACTTTAGCACAACGGAGGTGAGTTGCCAACTCGTGAATAGTAAATAACATATGCAGGTAATCGCAAGTATGCACGTACAACACAAATCTAACATAGGCAAGCTAATAGCAATAAAAGGTCATATGTATGCAATAGTCATGAAAGGTACACTAGCAGGTACAACTAATACATGAAGCAATAATATGACAATATGTAAGCAACAGCCATGTAAGGTACTCTATCAGGTACTACTAATATAGGAAGCAATGATATGACAATATATATATGCAACAGTCATGAAAGGTACTCTAGCAGGTACAACTAATACATGAAGCAATGCATATAAAATAAATGTGGAGTATGGGGTAAAACATGTCATTCCTACAGAATCCTGACATCGTGGTAGGACCCAAAGTCCATCCAGACAATCCAAATCCCAATTTCCTCAAATCAGCCCCCAAATTGTCTCTCATATCATGTAAGTCTCATAAATCATGAATGTATAATATCAAGTAAATCTTATATATCCTGAATGTACAATATCAAGTCAATCTCATATATCCTGTATCCAATAGCAAGTCAATCTCATATATATTCTGTATCCAATTATCAAGTAATTCTCGTATATCCTAAGTGTCCAATATCAAGTAACTTTCATATATCGTGTAAGTCTCAGCGAATCCTAAGTGCCAAACACCGACACTCATGATCCAAAACAGCGAATCCTAAGTGCCAAATATCGACACTTATGATCCAAAACAGATTTATACGTCCTTCGAATCTTAAGTGCCAAACACCGACACTCTCGATCCCGTATCGGTATTATACGTCTTTCGAATCTTAAGTGCCCAACATCGACACTCTCGATCCCGTATCGGTATTATACGTCCTTCGAATCTTAAGTGCCAAACATCGACACTCTCGATCCCGTATCGGTATTAAAACAAATCTTTGAGTGGATGCATCCAAATATCAATTAAAGAATAAGAATACTTGCATAATTTCATGAAACCACCACGGTCCTCAAATCCAGAAAACATCAAGTAATGAATAAGTACAAATGCATGAATCAATACACATATATTAGCATCTCATTCCACTAATATATGTATATAGGCATATATAATAGCATCCCATTCCACTGTTATATATACTTAGGAGTAAAAATATCAGAGAACGTCATATGAAGTCCATGAATATAATATATGCAACATGAAATGGTAATATGAGGATGTAAAGGAAAAACCGCTATTTAACTGCAACAAGTTAATATATATCATGGGGTTCCTAATTTCCTCCAAGTCCATATAACATCAAATAAAGGTGAGCATATAGCTATGGCCAGGTATGCGTAACCATGTTGGCATAGCAAGATATGTGTATCTACCTATCAATAATGATATAATACCCTCCAGGTATAAGTGAAGTATGTATGTAAGGTATACATGTAGCTATGTCATTACGTGTGAAATATATCTATCACTAATGGTAACTAGCATGTAAGCATGTCAAGGCATATGTGTAAGCATGTAGGTATACATGTATGCTATATGTCATATGCATAAAGAAATGTGAATCAATGTCTCAATGTCCCTAACCAAACAATATCATATAGGTATGTGTGTTGTGCGTGTCATGGCAATTATTGACGGTGTGTGTGGTATACAATCAGTGCTCGTACAATATGAGCCGTCAATAATAGTGCAGTGTCCTAAGGGTACAAGTCCAAGCACAACAAATAACTAGGTAATAAGGTGTATGCGTAACTTTATATATGGAATCGAATATGCGACAATATCATGTCATCTCTAGCCCAGACGCATAACGCCATGCGGGCGATTCCCCTGTAGATGTTAAATCTACTCACCAACTTCCTGACTAAGTAAAGACAACTACTCGCTTTCCCCTGTTCGCAGCGCCCGAAGTCCCCGCCTGCGATCCTGAAAGCATATAACAATATAACAAGTATATATTAGCAATCGACCAATAACACCTACCAACTACGTTTGACCGACGCACTAACTCCAAGTGTACTCTCAAGTGTTCGTCAAGTGGCTAATGCGCGTAGCGACACTACGAAACAACTCGAGAGCAAAAGCTATACAAAGACACGAACGACATCGGCATGACCCTAGCTAGGAACGCATAGTGACACAACTCCAAGCCTAGACCCTGATCGTACCGATCGTACATTCACAACACAATAATAAACGTGGAATCTAATATAAATAACGTCGCAACGTTCAAAGAAACCCACACCAAAACTTACCGAGATCTAGTAAGCAGCATATATCATTTTAGCACAAAATTACAACTTTTTACCAAAACTAGAATTTACAAACATCACAAAATAGCAAGGTTAAACTATTTAAACCTTTACTATAATTTTAAATCTCACTAATTAGGATTAGTAAAAGTTTAGTTTGCTAATTAGCTTAATTAACCAATTAGAAAAATATCATTTTACAAATTAGCAACTTGGTTTAGTTTTCATTTGTCTAAAATTATCAACTAACCATTTCACTAATCAAAACCCTAATTTAATTAACAAAACCCTTACTAGAAATTCTAAATATGAAATTAAAAGCTTAATTTAAACATCTAAATAAGCTAACTAAAGTATTAGAACAACAAATAGAGATTAGGGTTAGGGTTTTATAGCTCAAACTTGATTCTAAAACTTGCAAGGGAAAACCAAGATAGCCTCCAAAATGCTAACTTTTGTGAAGATCCAAGCTAGTTTAGTGAAGAAGAAGAATGGTTATTGATTTATTTTTGAGTTTGTGTGATGAATTTAGGATTTTTGATGAATTTTATGAAGCTTGAAATGAAGAAATGGAGCAAAAGAGAAGAGAGGGCAGCAAGCATGAAGGTTTCGGCCAAGGCTAAGGAAGCTAGGGTTTGTGGAATTTTGTAGAAAAATCTAGAAGAAAAATAGCAATAATTGCATAATAAAACAAAAATCCTTTATGTCATCTTTATTCTTTTCTTTAAAAATTCAATTTAATTACCCAATTAACAAGATATTTTGGGAAAAGAAGTTTCTAGCATAAACTAGTGGTTAACTTAGCATAGATTTACATTAGTAGTAATTAACCCAAGTAAAAATGTAATTACCACTAAATAAGTGTACAAATAAAGTATTAAAATAATATTTTAATTAGGGAAAAATTCTATGTGAACCAAAATTTCCAATTCACTCCCAAATTCCGCACACTAGCTTTATTCTAGCTAAACTAGGTGCCGACAAGTCTATATAGAGGTTTGATCACAATCGGGTTAAAACGGAAAACACCGACTATTTTACCCTAAACACGGAAAATTTACAAAACGATTTCTAAAACATTACACCGACTCATCAAGATATCCTCCTCTAACTCTCCATGAAGAAAAGTCGTCTTCACGTCTAGTTGCTCTAAATCCAGGTCTTGATGTGCTACCATAGTAAGCAACACGCGAATGGAAGTATGCTCGCAACAGGGGAAAATATATCGTTGTAATCAACTCCCTCCTTCTGACTATAGCATTTAGCAACTAGACGGGCCTTCAATTTTGTTCCTTCTTCACCTGGGATTACAGACTTCTTCTTGAAGATCCACTTGCATCTTACAATTTTTCTTCCCTTTGACGGCTTGATAAGCTTCCATGTTTGATTCATATGAAGAGATTCCATTTCTTCTCCCATAGCAGCAATCCACTCAATAGACTCAATACTAGAAATAGCTTCTTTTATAACTAGAGGGCTTAGGAGACTCCGTCTATTCCGCTGCATTAAGTGTATATGCTACCAAATCCTCATAACCATACATCTGATGAGGATGGATCTGCCTTCGCGGACGATCGATGGCAGTACTGTATGGTTGTTACTGAGGTTGTTGTTGTGTACTTGGCTTTGGTACATTTTCCTGATCAGATTGAAATGGAGTCATTTCAAACTCACCTATTTACTAACATCCTTCTCTTTATCTGCAAAGTCATCAAGCTCCTTTCTTGGGTGAAGCATACAATTTTCATCAAAAGTCGCATCTCTAACTTTCGAATTAGATGTCCAAATCCTATAACCCTTGACCCCAATACCATACCCGAGAAAAATACCCTTCTTTACTCTAAGCTCTAACTTTCCCTCACTGACATGATAATAAGTAGGGCAACCAAATACTCTAAGGGTATAATAATCAACAGATTTTCCGGACCATACCTCCATAGGGGTCTTGCAATAAATGACTGTTGAGGGAAAGCGATTCACCAAATAACACACCGTAATAATAGCGTTGGCCCAGAAATCCTTAGACAAGCCGGCATTAGAAACCATATATCGTGTGACATTCTATTTATACGTTCTGTGACACCATTCTGCAGCGGAGTCTCTCTAACTGTACGGTGCCTTACGATTCCTTCATCTTTGCATAACTCATTAAACTAATTCGAACGGGACTCCATGCCATTATCAGTATAAAGACGCTTAATCTTCGTTTCAGTTTGGTTCTCAACCAGAACCTTCCACACCTTAAAGGCCTTGAAAATATCGCTTTTGTACATTAGTATAATGACCCAAACCATCCTAGTGTAATCATCAATCGAAAATAAGAAAAACCGAGCACCACCTTTCGATGGAACACGAGAAGGTCCCCAAATATCAGCATGAATATAGTCAAGCATCACCTTCATCCTATGTACTGCCCTGCTAAACTGTATTCGGTGCTGCTTGCCGAAAATACAATACTCACTGAAGTCAACTGACGTTTCCTTGTGGCCTCCAAGCAAGCCTTGCTTGCTGAGAACCGCCAAACCCTTCTTGCTCATATGTCCAAGTCTCTTATGCCATAACTTGGTTTTCACTGTCTCTGATTTTTCTGTAGACGGGACTGTTGTAGAACCTATCACCGTCTTTCCTTGTAGAATATACAAGTTCTTCTTTACTCCTTTCATCACCTCCAAAGCACCCTTCAGGACCCAAAGAACTCCACCTTCAATCACACATCGGTAACATTTAGAGTCCATAATGCCCAAGGAAATCAAATTATTTTTCAGATTTGGAACATATTGAACATCAGTCAAAGTCTTTACCACACTATCGTGCATACGAATCCGAATGGAGTCAATACCAACAGCCTTGCGGGGGTACATTGTTACCCATAAAGGAACAACCGCCATTGAACTCGTCATATGTTGAAAACCAATCCCGATTGGGACACATATGATAAGAACAGTCCGATCTAGCACCCATTCGTTCATTAGCCGAACATGATCAGTAACGGATAGAACTTGTTTTCCTTCACCAGAGGACTCATCTTTTGCTACACCGGCAACAGAAGAATTGTTCGACTTCTTTTCCATCTCTTCCTTGTTTTGGCATTAATACTGCACATGTCTCTCCTTTTCGCAGTAATAACAAATAATATTCTCATCTTGAATCCACCTCTCTACTTCTGTTTGCTTTTGTCCCTATTAGCACGCCCTCTTTTATTACAATGTTCTCTTTGATCCAAACTTTTCGCCATCAATTCATCTGCCTCCATTGCTTCCTGACACCTTGTACTAAAGTTCACAATAGTGAAGCGCTTATCCGACATCTTCTAAAGATATGGTGGCTTTACCGACAATAAAAGAGTTTATGAAATTCTCGAAAGACAGTGGTAAGGAGCATAACAGAATTAGGGCAGAATCTTCATCCTCTATTTTAACATCCACGTTCTTCAAATCCATAAGAATCATATTCAGTAGATCAAGATGTTATTTTAGAGGCATACCTTCTTTCATACGGGGAGAAAATAATCGTTGTTTCATATACAACTTATTCGTGAGGAATTTTGTCATGTACAGATTCTCCAATTTCAGCTAGAGAACGGCCGCTGTCTTCTCATTTGCAACTTCGCATAAGACTTTGTCCTCTAAATATGGTTGAATCATCGCATATGCCATCTCCTCCGCCTTCTTATAGTCTTCATCAGTCATCGATGCCGGCCTTGTACCAGAAAGCAGCATCCACAGATCCTGTTGCTATAACAAAGCGCGCATCTTAATACGCCAATGACCGAAACTATTCTTCCCGGAGAACTTGTCGATCTTAATATTGTGCAATACCTCTATATACTCGATCAGTAGAATCAACACATGCTCTGATACCAGTTTGTTACGGATGATCGAGATAAACATGGAAACAAAAATCAAAAAAATCGCAGAAAATATCAACTCAAAAAGACAATGATTTTACATGAAAAACCTAAACGGGAAAAACCACAGGCAGTAGCAGAGAACGTTTCATTATTTATGAAGAATTACATAATTATAAGACGACGGCAAAACCCATCTCTCTTCCCTCTTTTTACTCTCTCAATTTTCTTTTTTCTAAACCTTAAATAATTTGGTTTTATATTTATAGCCTACAAGTAATCCTTATTTCTAAGTAGAAAATTTAAAATTGGATTTAATCAATAACCAATTTAAATCAAATAATAAATCTCAATCTTATCTTTAAATAACCAATTTGGATTTATCTCTAATTAACAAATCCAAAAGCAAATAGAATTAGTATTATAGAATCAATTCTAACAGTTATTAACTATTATATGAAATATTTTACTAGTAAATATAGTAATCGCTTGTTGCCAACATCATCATTTTCAGATGGCATGAATTTTAGGGTTTTCAAAAGTAGACTTAAGGTTTTTGAAACGAATTGTTGAAGATATATGAATTTTCGAAACTATGACTTCTTCAAATCATGAGTTACTGAGATCTAAAGATTAGAAACAATGAATTCAAGAGACAGAAAAAAGTGAGAAATCTAACATTAAATGATGTGGGATGGAGAATTTTTGGTAGCTTGCTAATAAAAGAAAATGAAGAGAAAATTTTTGGTGTTTGAAATGATTAACATGGGTATTTTGGAGTTTGAAAGAAGGAAAATGAATAGAGGTTTCATGCGTATTTTGGAGTTGTCTTATTTACTGAACTCCCTTTAGATTTGGGTTCGTGTGCCGTGACACTAAACTATCACTTCCTCTCAAAATTACAAAAATTGTTCTACTTAACAATGTCACATGAACTCTAATTGTGACACATCATCCATGACTGTGCCATGTCATTGTTACATTAGCAAAAAAATAAAAACAAAAAACCCATAATTACCCGTCTCTTCTAACACTAACCCTAATCTATATCTATCTATAGTACTCTACTAAATGAAAATGAGAAAAAATTTTGGTAGGCCACTTTTTGCTAGTCCTTTTTTTTTATTGTCACACTCCTTTTAGAGTGGCACATCTTATGTGTTTTAGTGTTTTATAAAATTAATTCTTTTAGATATAGATTTAAAGTTAAAATGGAGTGGTGGTATCTAAAGTACTCTATTTTATATTACCACTATCTTTATTATTAATTCTATTTATTGAGATATAAATACTATCTCTTATATGCATAATATATTGAGAATAAAAAATAGTTACCATTAATATAAGATCATTTATTTCTTTATGAGTGATAATAATAATATTAGAATTCTAATAGAAAAAAACTCATGAATGAGAATCCCTAGAGGCTATTCATGGTGCTACCAATAAACTGATTGCTAAAATTAATAATTGATATTGGATTCATATATGATCTGGAATTGATTCTCTTGCACCTTATTTAGTGCTAAAATGATCCTCTTAACCTTTTCCCTCCTAACATGTACAAAAACTTTATTACTTTCTCTCCACTACTAATGGTTCATTACTAAGAGCAATATTATGTTTTACACTTCCAATTTTATAAATAACAACCGGAAGCCTCTCATGCTCTTTTTAATATTTAATTGAAATCTATTAGTCCTTTCCCATTCTTCATAAAAGTTATAAAGATATTCATTTATGTCTAATAAATTTTCAAACAATCAAATTCATCAAATTTTTATATAACCAATCCATCTTAGTGTTATCTCCCATGTGTATCCAAATATTACCATAATTTTCCTTCTTTTTAGTCCCCATCCTCCTCATATTCTCCTACTAAGATCCGATCATCCTTGTTTTGCCTACACTTTAAGCACATCTGAAATTTGAAATAACCTACGAAGTCGGTGCCAAAATCAAATTGATAGATTGTTGGAGTGCATCAACGTAACTCAGTTATGAAATGTTGATAAGGTATTTATGCGATCAAGAAGCCTGCAATCCATAATGTCGGTTTTGATTAAACTTACATTTGAAGAAGAAATTATAACGCAGTTTTTTTATTCCGGCCTACTATTCTATCTCATTTTTGTCTTTCGAGTCGGTGGTGAGCAATGGTTATATACCAAAAAAGTTGCAAAGTGTACCATACTTTCATAAAAAATACTAAGGCTCATGTTCATCCATGCGGATCACAAGGACTTATATGTATAAAGTCATGTAAATATCACGCTCTTCTGCTGCTCCTGATGGGCTTTGTGCTTCATCCACTTGAAGTGTTATCGGTGAGCAACGTATACTTGCCACCACTTCATGAAGGCATCGCACTCTTCGGTAGGGTGCGTAACCTTCCGATGGTATAAGCAGTAGCTCGGATGTACGTCCGCTTCTTCTAGGCACGTACTCCCTGGAGTATCTCCTTTGAAAGGAGACAGCTTCATTCCCATTGACAGGGCTTTGGTGAACTGTTTCCCCATCTTAAACCTGCTTTTGTCTATCGCAGGTGTGCTTCGATCTGATGGGAGTACTTTGTGACTCTTCCTCGCCGCAACTTCTTCATCCTGATGCCGACGCTTAGCCTTTTCGTATATGGCAATTTCATGCTCTCGGTCAGCCTTGCCCTTTTGAAGGGCTTCGTATAGCAACCTGTCAATCGATTCGTCTGACCGCTCCAGGGATTTTGACGCTGGTCCTGCCCCCAGTTCCTCTGCGTTGCTTTCCGACGTCGAGGGAGCTTCTTCGACCTTTAACGACAGGTGAGAGACCATGCGGCAACTCGCTACATAATCCTCAGGTTATTCTGACGAGTCATTCCCCTCATCATTGTCACTGTCTCCATTCTCAAGGATATGGTTGAGGAATTCTTTGAGAGTGACTGGGGCCCACGCCTTCTTGTTGTATTCTTCCAGCGCGTCAATGTACTTTTGCAAGTCCGTGCGCTTATCGTCAGGATGCATGGGCTTCTTGGTCTTCTCCTTTTTCTTCGAAAACTTTGAAGGCTTGACCTGGGTGTTTTGCCCATCGCTACCAACTTTTGGTGTTGGGCGCGGTTTCAGCATCTCGTTAATAATCTCGGGCTCCAGCGGGCTTTTCCACCTAATCACCGGGCATACTTGAAGATCCTTCAGCATTCTTTTAGTTTTAGCTGAAAGGACAATTTCCCACGGAGCATCTTCTACAAATGATCATGATTCCCCCGGCGTATCCTGTTCACACCATAATATTGCATTATTATATTCCCCATTCTTATTCTTTTTATAAATAAACGGGTGCTTTTGACGCATGTCTGCTACATGTTACAGGTTACAGGTCCTTGGACAGAAAACAGTGAAAACGATATAAAGATGATGAAAAGGTGGACTTTAACCAATGAACAGAAGATCTTGATCAAGCCTACATCAAAGATACAGTTCACAATTAACAAGGCAACTCAAGGTCCAAAATTACAAAGCGAACGGTTAAAAATCCACTGTAAATTGTTCACTGGAGATCTGGAACCAATGTAGAAGCCCAAATGAAAAAGGAACAAAAGAATAAGAAGACTAAAAAGACCCAGAATAAGTCCACAAAAGATCAGCATCTGAGCCTACCAATGGGCCGCGAAACCGCGGCCCAAGCCTACCAAGGCCGCGGTTCCGCGGCCATCAAGAGAGATCCGTGGAATTAAATTTTACTATAATTCGTTTGCGGCTTTGACCAGTCAACTAGGGCTATCTTTGTAAATTTAGACATGCGGTTCAAGATGTAACCCTAGGGTTTCCTATTCTCTATAAATAGGAACTCTACAGATTGTAATTCTTTATGCCTCCTTTTATGAATAAAATTTAGAAATCTTTTGGAGAGCATCGGTGCCTCTCTTTAATTCAGAAATTCAGATCTGACAACCCTGCTTTGATGTTTGGAGAGAGCCATCTGTAAGTAATTTAATTTCTTGCCCTAGTGTAAATTTAATTTCATGCCCTAGGAACTTGTTTAGGGTTTAGCTTTGAGGAAGGATTTTGAGAGATGAGATTTTTCATCCCTTTACCCACCAAATATTTACAATAGGACTCCATGCATACATGCACATACCGCTCCCTACGGCACTCTATCCCTCGAGGTAGCGGTGATACCGTACTATAAAGGCCCGGGTGTGATGTTTTCCATGGAGGTTAGGGTAAGGATCTCCAAGGAAGGACAAGAACCTAGAGGAAGGAACACCTTCCCGAACGGATCTAATCCACTTTATTGATAATTACCATAACTCCTCATAGATCTTCATTCGGGTATTGAAAGCGGTGAGATTTAATTACATTTCCAAACCATCCCTAAACCTAGCCCTAGAAAGAGTAGATCTAGATAATTGCCCTAGGTTAATTCAGTTTTTAGATTTAATAATTAATCCGAACACCCTTCGGAATTAACTCGTAAGCGCGAATCGGAAATTCACAAAATCCCTGTGGACCGACCCGTACTCACCGACTAGCTTCATGCGACGCCATTCTTGATTGCGGTTTAGAAATAGTTTTTGACATACTAATCATATCCACCTTTTTAGGAGCGTGCTGCTGTGGCGGGTTTACCTTTCAGTTTTCGGACAGCACGAACTTGCCTTATTGATACTGGTCCTCAACCCAGTTTTTGAAGATGTAGAAATCTTCGATTGGGTGGCCTATTACTCTGTGGTAGGGATAGTAGTTAAGACTATTGACGTTACCAGGTTGCAGTGGACGCCTTGGATCCGGCAGAGACATAAGTCTGTTGCGCACTGCTAGTTTGAACAGTCTCCTCGTTTGATTCCGGGGAAACGAGTAAGGACGTCCTAGATTCTCTTCGAAAGATCGGCATAGGTGTGTGTCGCTTTGGCGAGCAACCGGTTTCGGGTCAATTGGTTGCTGTTGAGCATTGACAACGAAGGTCGCTTTCCCTTTGCCCTTTTCATTCCGGGGATCTATTTTTGAAGAGGGAGGCCCGTGGCCCATCTGGTCCATTTGGGCTAGCTTGTCGATCAAGGCCTGAAAGGTGGTCGGCTTGAAGAACATCATAAATTGGGATATAGTCCCTGAGGATCAAGAGTCCCTACGAACATGGCCATGGCTGGAACTTTTTCTATGCGTTGTTCGCATTTTGACCATAGGTTCCGCCACCAAATGGCTTATTGAACCTAGGTCTCTCCTGGCTTCACCCTGGCATTGATTAATGCTGTGATCGGGGTGCGCTTGCGAATCGCTGTGTGAATAGTAATTTGATTGATCGTGAAAAAGTGTTTGTAGAATAACCACAATCAATAACGGTGTCGCGTGTAGCTAGCCGAGATGAGTACGGGTCGTCATCAGGGATTCGTGGAACTTTTAATCTTGCTTTAGACGTGTTGATTAGAAAAGAGGAAGGAGAATAGAGAATAGTGAAAAATAGATTCTAGATCTATGGTAAATAAGGATGTAGAATATATATTTTTTAGATCTAGTTTAAATAAGGATATAGAATATATAAGAAGAAGGCTTGTAGGGTTCGTTAGGATTTAGTAGTCATGGATGACTAATAAAAATTACTCCTTTTATCTCTTCATAGATTTAAAACTAGATTGATAGCGATGAATGAGAATTAGGGTTCTTGGAAGAAACTAGGGTTTTCACACAATTGACCCTTGTCCTTTCATTGATTTCTATTCATGTCTAGCCCTTAACAAAACAATAGTTAATCTGATCTCAAATCGCGGTCGAGACTAGCAATAAATTGGTAGTGCGCCCGATTAGAATGTTAACGATTCTTTCGCTAAAGTTTATAAATTTCGACTTAAAAGAAGTTAAAATATTTTCTCATCCATTGTTCTACCCTAATCCTACGAACCCTAGTAAGCTAGAAATTACTCGCGCATGTTGTGAGAAGAAGAAGAAAGGATAGAGAATGGGATCATAATTAAAATACAGAAAGTAAAAATACAGAAAATAAATAATTAAACAAAATGATCTACCTTTATTAATCAACTTCACAAGTACAAATCATACGAATTTAGATTACAAGAGGAAGAAGTTGCTCTCAATCTCTGCCTCGTAGGAAGTAGATGCTCCGTCGATTTTCACGTCGCCTATCATGTCGAATCGTGGACCTGTCGTGGATCTCTTGTTCTTTGACAGTGATTTGCTTAGCGTAAAAGGTGATGAATTCTAATTTTAGCCATCGGTCTTTTATATAGCCCTCAAATCAGAAATCCTAGATCTCATAGGTTTAGACTTGCTATTAAGATCCACTTTCCAAATTTTAGATCCTACAATTTTATTGGCAGATTTTTTATCCTGACATCTTGAATATCTTGATCTCTTGACCTGAGCTAAATCTTCACAAAATCTACAAGAATAATGTTAGTAATATTTATTAAATTAGATAGAGTATCTTAATTACTTTATATGGTATTAAATTTTTAAGAAACTTGATTAAGAATATTTGGTAAGATATGCAACTATTAATTAATAAAATATTATGCATATATTTTGAAATTGTTAGTTATATGTATGCCCTAGAGTCCATTATTGTACATATGATGTATATTATAGTGGATGCTTGGACATACATAGGGATGACTTTCTTGCTCGACATGATAGTATGCTATCTGGTTATTCTTTATCTTAACATGTACACTGATTGTCTCTCTGTTACATGTTGGTAAAGCCCTTAGGATGTGTACTTGACTACCTAGATTATGATGCGGATCATACTAGTGGGACAAAGGTAGTCCGTGAGTACATCCTTTAATATCCCTAGTCGTGGGTGTATCGAGACGGTGCATCGATATACCAGAGTAGACTAGCGTATACCTTCTCGACCCATATAGATGGGCGATGGATGATCCCATATCCATTGGTGTTTGACATCAGAGATGATATACGGGTGCTCAGTGGAGACTGGGTACACTGGACGGACTCGCCGAGAACTCCTAGATGGTATTATACCTCACGTCAGATGACAATTCTCTGGTGACACTGGTACATGTTAGTCTGTCGATCCCAGATCGTCATAGAGTCTTGTGTGATTTCCACTGTGCTTTGATTTCAACCTTACCACGTTCAAGAGAACGTGCAAAACGGTGGTTTTTGGGTACAGTCCTGAGTCACATGGAGGCAATGAGCAATAGGAAGGGATTTCATCTCTCCCGGTATTTGGGGTTGATGTTGTGCTGTGCTCGATTGGCTATAACAGGAAGTCCCTGGCCAGGGCTGTTTGTGAGATTTACTGGTAAGTGTTATCAGTAGTTTCTCAACCCGTTATGAGCCTCATATCGGCATGACTTATCAAGCTATTGTTAGTTATATGTATGCCCTAGAGGCCATTATTGTACATATGATGTATATTATAGTGGATGCTTAGACATACATAGGGAGGAATTTCTTGCTCGACATGATAGTATGCTATATGGTTACTGTTTATCTTAACATGTACACTGATTGTCTCTCTGTTACATGTCGGTAAAGCCCTTAGGATGTGTACTTGACTACCTGGATTATGATGCGGATTATACTAGTGGGACAAAGGTAGTCCGTGAGTACATCCTTTAATATCCCTAGTCGTGGGTGTATCGAGACGGGGCATCGATATACCAGAGTAGACTAGCGTATACATTCTCGACCCATGTAGATGGGTGATGGATGATCCCATATCCATTGGTGTTTGACATCAGAGATGATATACGGGTGCTCAGTGGAGACTGGGTACACTGGACGGACTCACCGAGAACTCCTAGATGGTATTATACCTCATGTCAGATGGCAGTTCTCTGGTGACACTGGTACAGGTTAGTCTGTCGACCCGAGATCGTCATAGAGTCTTATGTGATTTCCACTGTGCTTTGATTTCCACCTTACCACATTCAAGAGAACGTGCAAAACGGTGGTTTTTGAGTACAGTCCCGAGTCGCATGGAGGCAATGAGCGATAGGAGGGGATTTCGTCTCTCCCGGTATTGGGGGTTGATGTTGCGTTGTGCTCGATTGGCCATAACAGTAAGTCCCTGGTCAGGGCTGTTTATGAGATTTACTGGTAAGTGTTATCAATAGTTTCTCGACCCGTTATGAGCCTCACATCGGCATGATTTATCAAGCTATTGGGGTTTGACGTTTACCACCCCCAGATGAGATATGCGACATATCAGATGAAGAGACCGGATTTTACGGTAGTGTTACTGATTGGATTAGCAGGAGTATGAGCAGGCTTGCTTGTTGATCTTCTGATCACTCAATACCGGGGTGGCCGTTATGTTTAGCAGACCGCTTTCGGCTTGTGGGTGTTTGATATGATCATCACTTACTGCCGGCATATTGACGAGTCTTTAGAGTCCTACACAGAGGTTTCCTGGTTCATGCGAAACGAAGTAGGAGCACATATGTGATATGTGCGGGACCGAGATTAATGCGCGTATATGATACCGCATTCTATTCTCGCGATATGTGATATCGGTCAGTTATATATGATATAGCCGGGTTATCGGATCAAGTGTTGATTCGATAAGTTGTTACATTTGATATTAGTCGGTTGTATGTGATATAACCGGATTATTAAATCAAGTGTTAATTTAATAATTTAATGTATAATTATATATTTGATTTATTAACATACATTAACTAATATTAGCTCACTTAAGATTTCTTTTCTTACTTGTGTGCATATAGTATATATGTGATATATATTAATGTACATTATTTTGTGACATGCTTGATGCCACATGTGATATGGGTGTATGAGACTCACACCAAGCTTATGATAATGTATGGTTTTATTTATTTAAAGTTAATCAAAATTAGTAGGAAATTAGTCACATGCTTGGAAGCTTGGAGAAGCTTGTAGCATCTTTGACTTGGTCCGCTAGTTTTGTTTTACTTGTACATATTTATTAACCTAACCATTATTGTAACCCATGATTTATTCTCTACATGAGTTAGTGTATGACAATAACTTACCCATGGTTTCTATTCTCACTACATGAGTTCATTCTCTCATCATTGATTCTTCATCTTCTTCTTCATTGAGAAAGCGTGCTAGCTTTTCTCAAGGTGAGAAAATATTGTGAGAAAAAGAAAAGTAAAGTGAGCCCATTTCCTATTTCATCATCCTCTACTATTATACATTTAGTCTAGGGTGTTTGCTTCACTAATTTCACCATTAGTGAAGAGGTAGCATGAGCTTGAGTCTCCTCGATGTAGATTATCTTCGACCTCGAAGATATTGAGCAAGCTTGTTCATTTCTTCATGTGAACTCTCTCTAGAGTCTGGGTGTTCACTACTTGGAGCGAGGGGACTGCTACACGGAGCTTTAGAAGTGAAGGACTGGTCTACAAAGGTTGTATTCCTCATTCACTTAGATGTAAAAGTTGTTTACATGTTGTTTCGTTTAAAACATTAGTTAAAGATTCTAGGTTAGGGTTCTTTAGAACAGCAAAAATTTGAAAACGGTATGGACGATACCTCCCAAAACCTTGCTGCCGTCCTAGGGAACCTTACAGTGGTATCAGAGCCAAGCTAGAGATTTAAACGATATTTGTTAGATTACGAAACCGAAACTGCTCCGAAACACCCGATACACAAATCTGGTTTCTGTCGAATTTTTAAAGGTGTCAAAAAATTTTTAAACAACTGCAGAATGTTGTATGTGATATAAGAAGAACACTATGAAAATTTGGAGCAATTTGGTGCAATTTTGGCCGGCCACATAGGGCTAAAAACCGAGCTCACCGGGTCAAAGTGGGTTTTTTGGCTTCAAATTTTTATGGTGTTTCAGTCTCTGGGTTTTGGTGTTTCAGGTGTTGTTTGTTTTTGCTAAATTTTCATGTGATGTTAACTTTCTGCTAAGGCAACTCGGAGTGTTTTTTAATCGTAATTCTAACATGTATTCGGGTTATTTAGACGATATTAAAGTTTGAACAGATATCAATAACCCATATTTTCCCTTGCTGGAATTTTCCAAGAGTTGGATTTTTTCGAGTTCAAAATTTTCAGAAAATCATGCAAGCGATTCTGTGGACGCTCTAGAAGAAAAATACCCAAACTCGACTTTTTGGATCGCGGAACCGCGGTAATACCTTAGGGTTTTCCGCAGTTCCATGGCGACATGGGTGAGGCATGGGTCGACCTTTCTACGAATGGTTCATAGGAGCTGTGTTGTGTTCTGGGTACTTTTTGAACTCCGCTCAAGTGTTGAGCTTGTTGGGAAATTTTGGTTGCTTGCTTATTCGATCGAAAAGTTTAACTTTGTCTAGCTATCTGTGATTGTGATACAATATTTGGAATCCACATAATTTGTTATGAGATAACTAGTTTGAATTTTATAAATCTAGCAGTTTAGTCTCATTTGATCGGTTGCCACGGAATTTTGATGTGGATCAAAAGTCCGTCGCAATTATGTAGTGTACGCGAATACTCGCCGGATAACCTTACTAGATAGCCACGCTCTATAGCCCCGACCAAGTGACTGTAGGAGAACCCCGTCGCCAAAAGCATCCGTTCGGGTGCTCGCGGCCGCGATGTTTTGCTTTAGTGCACTTCGTCGACGGCATCAGGGGTGCGGCCGTCTACTAATGTTTTCGACGAGCATTCGATCAGGTTATCGAGAATCTTGTTGAATTACCCGGCAGGTTATTGGAAAATGTTTTCAATATCGAGACTAAAATGCGGGGTTTATAATTGTTAAGCATGTGATGTCTAAGGAATTCATTTGGTTGGGCATGAAATCCAATGTATGTGATGCGTTGGGTTTATGATATCTAAGGTGGTTGCGGATTCCAAATGTTGTAGTTTTTCACTTTCTTTTCTGCGACCGTAAGTGTAATATATGGTGTATCGCCGGTTTCGTTGCTATACATCAACGACAATTAGGATACGCATATTTACTTATGTTGATGACATGTGATGTTATGTGTTGCTGGGATATGTTATATTGGATCGTCGTGTTTGAATAGCCGGGGTTTTATGTGAGATGAGAGTTTTTCATTTTCATTCATGTAAAAGCATGTATGTAATATTCCTTTATTGGGGCACTTCCGGGTTGAGGATGATGTTGTTCATAACATAATATTGCATTTTGTATTCCCCATTCTTATGCATTTTACAATGAAAACAGGTGCTTTTGACGCATGTCTGCTACATATTACAGGTTACAGGTTCTTAGACAGAAAACAGTGAAAATGATGAAAAGACGATGCAAAAGTGGACTTTGACCAGTAAACAGAAGACTCTTGATCAAGCCTACATCAAAGATAAAATTCACAAAGTACAAGGCAATGCAAGGTCCAAGATTACAAAGCGAACGGTTAAAAGCCCACCGCAATTATTCACTGGAGATCTGGAAGAAACATAGAAGCTATTTTAATAAAGAACCAAATAATAAGGAAGCCCAAAGATCCAAGGCCCAATACTTTCTTTTAAAGAGACATAAAATTTTACCAAAGCCTGAAATCTACTTTGACTAGGTCTTCCTAAGGATATTTTGGTAAATGTAGACATGCAAATCAATTGTAATCTAGGGTTTCTATCTCCTATAAATAGAAGCCCAAATCATTGTATTCTTTTTATGCCTCCCTTCATTAATAAAATTTCAGCATTCTTTTGGAGAGCATCATTTTTTTGTAAGTTCTTTATTTTCTGCCCTAGGTTAATTTTCTATTCTTGCCCTAGATAAAATTAATTCCTTGCCCTAGTTAATCTTTTATTCTCTGCCCTAGATAAATGTATTTTAATTCCCTAATGAGCGAGTAGTTTTCTCGCTTGTTAGGGTTAGGAATGGGGAAGGATTTGAGAGACGAAGATCTCTCATCTCTTTTCGTTACCAATCTTTTATGAACATTAGAACTCCATGCATACCTTTTTATTCCGCTCTCTACGGCACTTTTACCCTCAAGGTAACGGTGATTCCGTAGTCTAAAGGCCCGGATTTTAAGGTTTTCCATGGAGGTTAGGGTAAAGATTAAGAAAGGAAGGACAAGGATTTAGAGGAAGAATCAATCTTCCCAATCATCCTAATCCCCTTTGTTAAGATTTACCATAACACTAATATGATACATTTAATTAATGGCAATGGAAAGAGATGTAGATCTTTGTTTACCAAATTTTCCCTAGACCTAATCCTAGCAAGTTTCTAATCCTAATCTCATACAACTTCAATTTTTAGGTTTAATTATAAATCCAAACACCATTTGGAATTAACTCGTAAGAACTTAAAGGAGATTTACACATCCCTGTGGACCGACCCGTATTCACCGGCTAGCTTCAAGCAACGCCGTTCTTGATTGCGGTAAATATTTTTGATCGACAAAGAATCGCTTAATCAATCAAATGGCGCCGTTGCCGGGGATGGCGTAGAATTGTCTTTTCGCGATTTCGGGTTAATCATAAAATTAAAAAAAAAATCATAAAAATCTGAAAAATCACAAAAAAATATAAAAATATATAATCTGTTATTTTTGGAAATGGTAGTTTGTTGTTTAAATTTTGCAGGATCTACAATCGAAAGACGGATCTGGAAATCTGCAGAAAGCGAAACAGAAAATAACAAATCAGAACAGAGGAAGATTTGAAGAACAGGAGGAAGGAAGGGAAAAAAAAAAAAAAACGCCGCGCGCCCAAAGCGCGGCGGAACAGCCGCGCTACCCCCTTTACGGCCGCGGAACCGCCGCGCCCTGGTGAGATCACCAGGAAAAAAAAAAAAGAAGGCTAAAACGCGGTGTAAAAAAAAAAAAAAAAACTCTGTAAGTCTTCTGATCTCTCCTCTGAATCTTTCGATATATCTTTTGTTAAATCTCCTGCAGGAGTTCTTTGCACTTAAAAATCTTTCCCCTTCCAAATAACAAATCTTGTGCAGGATTCTTTGCGCGCGTTTAAAATAAAAATTGATTGTAAGTGATCTTTTCTGATTTGCATAGCCTTAATCTTTTTGCTAAATATATCTTTCCAAATTAAGAGCAAGAGAAAAAAAAAGGAAAATTTTAATTAGAAAACTTGCAAATTTTGAAATTCACAAAAAAGATTTGATTGCAAGTGATTTACTATTTTGCATATTTTTAATCGGATTTTAAGGGGCTTTTTGACCAACTCAGATTGGGTGGGGATTTCATCACCCTTCCTAGGACCCCAGAAAACATCTAAAGCATTTTGCATCGACCACAATTAATAAAAAATACTAGACTCAGCCCTAAGGAAATCGAGCTCAATAGAAAAAGGACTAGTATAGGCATCGACCGTTTATCCTAACTGATTTTGCGGTGTCTAGGCTAGTGGTTTTTAATTAGGCCCACTGTCGTGGTGGTTCCTTCCCACTTACCTGGCCGCAATTGGCGGTGAAGAGGCGGTTTGAGGTCCTATTTCTAGCCCTTTGGAACAGTTAGGAGCTGTCTAGCTGACCTAGGTGACCTTAGATCTCGGACTGATTGTGCATTTCTGGTTATTTGCATTTGTGTCTTAGCCCTTTATCGAAAATTTTTGCAAAACAAATAAAAAAGAATAATAAGAGGAATTTTTTTTAAAAAAAAGACTTGCAACTTTTGTCGCTGAGAAATCCTTGCACCACCTACCTTCTTCATCTTCTCTTTCTTCTATCATGGGTACCCCACATAATAAATCACTTGCCGAACTTTGGTATCCCGAGCCTAATTTTGCGTCGTTCGGCAATTTGTTCGATCAATTTAAAGACGATCCTTCCATTCCTAAAAAATCTTTGAAAGATCACATAGAGGAGTCTAGGAGAAACAGTTTGACTTTTCAACCCACTTTGTGTCAACCAAGTCAACCTTCACCACCTTCCTATGTTGACACCACTTCTTTAAGTCCTTCTGTCACTCCTAGGCCGATGTCCATTGCTGAGCATATTGCTCAATCTCGTAGCCAATCTTTCACCCCTCTCCACACATCTAGTTCTAGGGATCAACAAGACTATTCACCTTTTTATCCACATGTTGACCCTACCTCTGTCCAATCACCCACTTCCTACCAGTCCTACCCGACTTTTCCACCGTCACTAGACAATGTTTCTACACAGCCTATTGGGAGTTTTGCATATCCACACCATTTTGAATCTTTTACCGAAACCCCCTTACCACCCAAGTCTAGCTTGGAAGAGGCGTTGGAGGCGTATATCGCAGCAACAAATAAAATGGTTAGGAATGTGGAAGCGTCCGTGGCCGCCCTTATGCAACCTGCTGAACCGGTAGCTAGTTTCCCGCTAGCACCAAATTTTTCAATGTATGAGGAGGCGGTTGGACAGAATGAGAATGTGAGAGGATTTCCAAATCAAACCTACCCTTACCCAATTGAAGCCCACAACTCCAGTTTTCCATCGATTGCCCTAAATAGTTCACCTGTTGAAAATAAAAATGAGTTGTGTGATTTTGTAGTGTTTGATTTGCCAGATTGTGAGGAACCCCTTTCGAGTGAAACCGCACCTAATCCTTTCGATCTTTACACCTCCACTGTAGAACCTAAATCGATAGATATCCATGCTTTTGATGAGGTGTCTAAAGAAATTGATTTTCACTTGATTGGGGATATAGACGCCGGGAATATTTCGGATGATGAACCTGTCGATTTACTTGAGATTTTATGTTCAAATCATCATCCCGAGTTATTAAATGCTTCTCCCGAATCTCATATGCGTCTAGATTTTGATGATAATGGCATGGATGAGTTGAATATTGAGGATAGTATCGAGAAGAGTCTTGAGGATAATATTGAGGTTGAATCATTTTTGGTTGATGTGTCTGATTTTCCAATTCATCCTCCTGAACCTTTGACTGTTATATCACCCTCCCTCCTTCCCATCGTTCCGACCCCGCTTGAAGACTGTGAGCTTGAAAGATTTTCCTTTGAATCAGATACTGTTCTCACAGATGATAACACTTACGAGTGTTTCACTTTTTCGGACGATGTTGATGACTCACAGCCCGAGTTTGAGTCCTTTACATTTTCAGATGAGCCATCAGACTCGGTTGATTATAGTAGTTTCGAACCATTAATGGAATCTTTCAAGTTCGAAACAGTTTACTACGGTAAGAATGAGACTATCCCTAATTCACTCCCTTTCGTCCTTCCTATTGTTCCGACCGTGCAAGTGACCGTTACGCTTTCATCTCAAATACCAAGTTCGGCGTACCCATGTTTTCTTGCGAATCTTGAGGGATTTGACACCATTTCTCGACGGGTTGATAGGTTGGCGCAATCGCTTTTTTAACACATCGGTCATCACAAATTGCGCTAATTTATTCACTCGATTTACACCCTCAAGTTCGCGCGACCCTTCTTTCTCCTTTCCGCCCTTCTTCTCTCCCACCGAGACCATATTCTCTTCTTCCCATTCGGTCTCGTGTGTTTCTCATTTCTTACATTTACACCCCATTCTTTCACCAACCCTATTGGATATATGTATGCCCTAGAGGCCATTATATGATAGTGGATGTATCTATACATGTATATATATTCAGTTTGCATTCTTGCTCGACATGATAGTATGCTATCTGGTTCTTCTTTATCTGACATGTTTATTTGATCATGCTTCTATTCATTCATACATGCTGATAGAGCCCTGAGGATATCGGCTTGACTACTCTGATTATGATGGAGATCATACTAGTGGGACATCTGTAGTCTATAAGCATATCCTGGAACGTCCCTAGTCGTAGGTATATCGAGACGGGGCATTGATATACCAGAGTAGACTAGCGTATATGATACTAGACCCATACGATGGGCAATGAATGTTCCCATATTCATCGATGTTTGACATCAAGATCATATACGGGTGCTCAGTGGTGACTGGGTACACTGGACGGACTCACCGAGAACTCCTATATGGAATTATATCTATCGTCGGATAGCAGTTCTCAGGTGACACTGGTACAGGTTAGTCTGTAGACCCGAAATCGTCATGGAGTCTTGTGTGTTCTCCCACTGTACTTTGATTGCCACCCTACCACGGCTCTACTGAGTCGTGCAAACAGGTGGCCGTTGGGTAGAGTCCCGAGACACACGAAGACAATGAGCGATAGGAGGGGTTTCGTCTCTCCCGATATTGGGAGTTGATGCTGTACTGTGCCCGACTGGTTATAACAGCAAGTCCCTGGCCAGGGCCGCTGAGATTTGCTGATAAGTGTTATCAGTAGTTTCTCGATTTGTTATAGACCATTCACCGGCACGACTTATTGAGTTATTGGGGTCGACGTGACCATCCCTAGGCTCGATATGCAGCATATCTGACGAAGAGACCGGACTGTACGGTAGTGTTGCCGGATGGCTCGACGGGAGTTGTAACAGGTTCGCTTGTTTTCTTCTAATCGCTCAATACCCGGGTGGCCGTTACGTTTAGCTGACCGCTTGCGGCTTGGGGGTGCTTGATATGATCATCACCCACTGCCGGCGTATTGACGAGTCTTAGAGTCCCACATAGGAGTTACCTAGACCAGGCGAAAAGTTGTGGTGCGCGTATGCGATATGCGCTTGGACCCGATTAAAATGCGTGTATGGGATACCGTATATTAATTGGGCGGCTTGCTAATGGTCGGGTCATATGTGATATGACCGGATTAGTGAATCAAGTGTTGATTCATCATTAGTTTCTCACTACAAATCCTATCTTGCTTATTTTGGATGTATGCATGCATGTATGCATTCATTCTTGTTCATGCACATATTGATGTGCAAGCACACATGCATACATACATCATTTTATATCATGGTTGTTTATACAATGAGAATGGTGGATATATAAGAATTACACCATGGTTATTTTTGGATTATTATTGGATTTAAATTAAAGCAAAAGGAAATGAAAAATGGGTTAAATCATTTAAGAGTTTCTACACTCTTCTAAACTCTACCATGCTCACCTAACTTTTAACCCATGGTTTATTTTCTTATTATGCTTTTAACTTAAATCAAATGATATCTTTAAATCTAACCATGGTTGGTTATGAGAAAGAAAAATATATATAGTTATTTTTCTTTTCTCTTTCTAGAAAAATTCATTCTCTTCTTCAAAAAAGACCACCATCTTCATCAACCTCCATGCTTTGCTCTCTAGTTCTTATAAGAGAGTAAAATACTCATAAAAATAGGATTTTGAAGTGAGATCCATAGCCACAACATCATTCTAATCAAGTTTAGCCAACTTGATTAGAGTGTTCTCTCTTTGTTTTTCCAAAGAAGCAAGCTTGGATGGGAAACTCCGGGTGGATCGTCGTGGACGTGAGAGGACTATAAGTGGACCTTCTTCCAACACCCAAGAGTCTAAGGAGTCAAGCTAAACGGGAGCTACAAAGGTTGTAGTCTCTAAACCCTCTTTTTATTGACTTAAAGTTTAGTAACCCTAATTTTCTAGGATCGATCCCGTTGCATGTTAGTTTAGCACCTTAAAAATTATAACTTTGGGTCATGTGATGCTTCAAAACACTTCATAGGGTGCTATGCTAACCTTACATTGGTATCAGAGCCGACCTAGAACATTAGGCGTCGTTTTTACGAAGTGAAAACCCCGATCGGACAAAAATACGATTTTTTTTTGTGCTCTCTGGAAATTTTCTAAAAACTGACTATTTTCAGAATTAAAAATTCTCAAAAAATAGAGCAGGTAAATATAAGACAAACTGGAAAATTCGTGCCCATGAACAGTACTTTTGGCCGCTGAACCGCGGCATAAGCAAGCTTAGGCCGCGGATCCGCGGCCATATAAGGGGATCTTTGACCAATTTTTGCACAGTGTTTTTCTTTACCTGCTATAGTATATTTTGAGTATGTTTAATCTGAATCTGCTGTTGAAAAATTCTGGAGATGTTTTTGGACTCGTGGTTTCGATCGAAATTTTCATTTCGTTTTTTTTTTCCGGGTAAATTAGAAAGTATTGAAGTGTTTGAACGAATATCATTTACTCAATGTTCACGGGGTTTAAATAGTTTGGAGATACGTGCAAGTCTTTTTGCGGTGGTCCCTCTAGAAGACAACAAACCTTAACTCGATTATGTGACAGTCTCGAACTGCCCTTTGAACCCTAGGGTTTGGGGCAGTACGGCGTGCCACATGTGAGGCGTTGGCTTGACCCTTCTACGGCTGGACCGCCACTACTGTGTCACACTCCGGATCTTTTGAACCCTGCTCAAGTGTTGAGCTTTAGTGAATCTTGGGTGCTTGATTGTTCGTTCGAAAACTTTAATACTGTCTGTTTGTCTGGAATGTGATACAATATGTGGAATTCATATGGTTTAGGCATGAAATAAGAACTATGTGATATTTCGCATTTATGATGTCTAAAGAGAATCTGGATTCCAAATATTGTAGTTTTACACTTTCTTTTCTGTGACCGTAAGTGTAGTATGTACGATATCGCCGGTTTCGTTGCTATACATCAACGACAATCGGGGTACGCATACTTACTTACGTTGATGATATGTGATATTATGTGTTGCTGAGATATGATGTGCAGGATTGTCGCGATCGAATAGCCGGGGGGGTTTTGTGAGATGAGAGTTTTATAATTTTCATTCATGTAAATTCAAATGTAATGTAATATTCTTTTATTTGGGGCACTTCCAGGTTGCGGTTGTGTCACCAGTGTTGTATATTATTTACTTTTCCGCATTAGGATGGACCCAAGGAGGGGAGCACAGGTGACCGGGTTCTGGGGTTCAGTGGGAGGCCATCTCGAGGAGTCGAGACCGGGTCTCCTAAACTCCAGGATTGGTAGGGTCATTTGCCGCTCTCGTAGGGGTCCAGGGTGTGGGCTTGGCTATTCATCGCGATTGTGGAATCCGTATTTTCTATTCTGGCTAAATACTAAATACGGACGTCCTAGGATATCCCACGTTATATCTATGTTTCTGCTGCCTGTGTTCTGTGATATCTGGGACGAATGACATATTATATATATGATATATAGTAGAAGTTGCTTATGTTTTACACCCGCGCTAGTCCCGTCCCGGTATGCCGTTAGTTAAGTAACCTAACGGTGCATAACGGAACATTGCGGCGAATGCGGATGGCATAAGCGTACGTGTTATTTTCGTTTCTTTTCTGTGATTGGCTTAAGGACTTAAATGATGGGATTACATTAATGTGATTAATGTAAAGAAAATAAACCTAAAAAGATGTTGTAGAATCAGATTTAAAAACCACTCGGCTATTTATGAAAAAGCTACATTTCAAAACTGCGGAGCTTAAGCCACTCCTTTTGAAAAACTGTTTGATTCTACAACGATATCAAGTTCAAAGCGTTAAAGATTTTCTTAAAAATCATTCGCAACCCTCCGTCATTTTAGGAAGTAGAGTACTTAGTATTCGTGCTATGTTTGTTGACTTTAGTTAAGGCGTAGTGTACGGTAGCTAAGTGATGTCTTCCTACACTGCATATGATGTAGATTAATTAGGACATTCATGCGACTTTGTTGACCATAGTTAAGGGTCATATGGGTGGGTCTAATTAATCAAGAAATGACGGGTAGAACTTGACTGGTACTTATGATTTGTTGACCATAGTTAAGGTCATAAGTGCTAGGGGTAAAAATTACATCGGGAATTTCAAGTGTTGAAATTTGCAATGAGATTGCATACCTTCCATGTGATGGTTGGATCCCGATCCCACTGTGGGCAATAGTTGCTCCTGGGAGAGTTTTACAGTTTACAATTAGCTAACTCATTAGGTGTCTAGAAAGGTGTTAACGGGGCTCCGCCTCTGGGAAAACGAGGTTTACTCTAATTAGGTCCGTGCGAAAGCACGGGGAACCTCCCTCAAAGTACCGACACTGGCCTGGCTGAACGGTTAGCGAAGTTGTAGACTGTAATTAATCCTGGCTAGTTTTTCTTTTTAAGGTTTGAAAGAAAACTTGATAAAAAGCAGTGGGAAACATCGATTAGACAAGATAATAAACCAATCTAATCTGTGCAAGAGCTTTCGCTGAGTGTATTCTTTTCTCTCTCTTAATGGCAGATACCAATGACTGGACTTAAGCTTCTACTAGATAAAAACAAACTGAATGGGACCAACTATAAAGACCGGCTAAGGAATCTGAAGATCGACTTGACTTATGATAAAGTATCATATGTCCTTACGGCTTCAGCCCCGCCCGTCCCAGGCCCAAAATCCTAAGTTGCGGACATTGAAGTCCGCAAGACATGGGACGCTGACTGTGCCACGGCCACATGCCTCGCGCTTGCATCGATGGATAACACACACCTGCAGTAGCACGAGGACATGGACATTCACGGTATATTGCTCCATACAAAGGAGTTGTATGGGGAGCAATCCCGCGTATTACGATACGAAGCATCAAAGAAACTGTTTCAGATGAGAATGGCCCCTGGCACACCAGTAGGAGACCATGTTTTGAAGATGATAGCTCTTATAGAAGAGCTTGAGGACCTTGGATGGACAATGGACAATGAACAATATATAGATATTATTCTGCAGTCCCTCCCCTCCACCTTTGCTCAATTCATAGTGAACTTCAACATGCATGGCATGGAGAAGGACCTCCCTGAACTCCTTAATATGTTAAGGAGTGCAGAGAGCACTATGAAGTTAGCAAAAACTCCCGTTATGACAATTGGACAGTCTTCCTCTTCTCGCCCGAAAGCCAAGGCCAAGGGAAAGAAAAAGAAGAAACCCACTAATCCTAAGGGCGGAGTTAAAAAGGTGAAGGGAAAGGGAAAGTCCAAGGCTGGAGACTCGGGGAAAGGCGAATGTTTTCATTGCCACAAGACAGGACATTGGAAGCGCAATTGCACGGAGTACTTAAGTCTCAAGAAGAAGCATGGTGATGCTTCCGCTTCAGGTGCGTTTGTGACTGAAAACTGTTTTTCTATAAACTCTGCTTCCTGGGTATTGGATACCGGTTCAGGTTCTCACATTTGCAATTCTATGCAGGGGCTGAGAAATAGCAAGGTTTTGAGGACAGGTGACCATACTCTCCGCGTTGGAAATGGTTCCAATGTACATACAGTCGCAGTGGGAGAGTATCACTTGGGGTTGCCATCTGGATGTATTTTGATTTTGAATCCATGTTATTTTGTACCAAGTATGCTATGTAATATAATATCCGTTTCTTTGTTGGACAATGAAGGGTATAACTTTGTGTTGCAGAACAATGTTATGAACATTCACCTAAATCAAATATTGGTTGGGTATGGTACACTTAATAACGGAATATATGTCCTAAATCAACACACAGTTTTCAGTATACAACACACTAATAAAAGAAAACTTTCAGAATTAAATGAAGCTTTTCTTTGGCATTGTAGACTTGGTCATATTAACGAAACAAGACTAAACAGGTTACACAAAGATGGATATTTAAACTCTTTTGAATATAAATTTTATGCGACTTGCCAGTCTTGTATCAAGGGTAAAATGACCAAAACTCCGTTTGCCGGACACGGAGAAAGAGCTACCCAGCTCCTTGGCCTCATACATAGTGATGTATGTGGGCCAATGTCTACACAGGCTAGAGGCGGTTTTTCATACTTCATTACATTCACCGACGATTTCTCAAGATTCGGTCATGTATTTTTATTAAAGCACAAGTCCGACGCTTTCGAGAAATTCGTTGAATATAAACAAGAAGTAGAAAAACAAACCGGCTTGAGTATTAAGATGCTTCGATCAGATCGAGGTGGAGAGTATCTCAGTACAGAATTTGCAAACTTCCTAAAAGAGAATGGGATTCTCTCTCAGCTCACTCCTCCTTACACACCACAGCACAACGGTGTGTCAGAACGACGAAATAGGACCCTATTAGATATGGTCCGGTCCATGATGAGTGACGCTGAATTACCAGTCTCGTTTTGGGGGCATGCATTGGAGACTGCAGCGTTTCTGCTAAACAGGGTTCCAACCAAAGCCGTGTCTACCACGCCATATGAGATATGGAATGGGAAGAGACCATCTCTTAAGAGAATTAAGATTTGGGGTTGCCCGGCCTATGTTAAAAAGCAGAATCCGGACAAACTCGAGACACGGTCAGTCATGTGTAACTTTGTGGGATATCCAAAGAATTCTTATGGATATCTGTTCTACCACAAAGAGGAACAAAAGGTGTTTGTTTCTCAGTATGCCACATTCTTGGAAAAAGAGTTTTTCACAGATAAAGATGATGGCAAGGTAGTAGATCTAGAAGAGGTTCTGGAGACACAAACTACAAATGACGATTTGGTTGAACCGGCTGTTGCAACAGAAACTGAAGAACCTCGGCCACTCCGTAGATCTGGTAGGACTTCTCGCCCACCGGAGAGGTACTACGGTTTCCTCATTGATGGTAACGGAGAAGATTGCATCATGGATGATGATGATCCTACCAGTTTTCAGCAAGCTATCACGAGTGGTGACTCTGTGAAGTGGCTAGATGCCATGAGATCCGAAATGGAGTCTATGTACACCAACAAAGTATGGACTTTGGACGTTGTACCCCCTGGGGTAAAACCTATAGGGTGCAAATGGATCTTTAAAAGAAAGATTGGTGTGGATGGGCAGGTAGAGACCTATAAGGCAAGACTTGTGGCGAAAGGTTTTCGTCAAAGACCAGGTTTGGACTATGACGAAACTTTTTCGCCCGTAGCCATGCTTAAATCCATTCGGATCCTACTTGCTATTGCTGCTCACTACGACTATGAAATCTGGCAGATGGACGTTAAAACAACATTTCTAAATGGAGATTTAGAAGAATGCGTTTATATGGATCAGCCAGAGGGCTTCATTGACAGTGGGAGCAGTGGGAAAGCATGTAGATTGCTTAAATCCATATATGGGTTAAAGCAGGCATCTCGGAGTTGGAACATCTGTTTCGATGATGTCATCAAAGAGTTTGATTTCATCAAAAATCCAGATGAACCTTGTGTTTATAAGAAGGCTGTAGGAAGAGCTGTCACATTCCTCGTATTGTACGTGGATGACATTCTTCTGATAGGAAATGATATTCCTATGCTACAGTCGGTCAAATCATTCTTATCACTAAGGTTCTCCATGAAGGACCTGGGTGATGCCACATACATCCTGGGCATAAGGATCTATAGGGATAGATCCAAAAAGTTATTGGGACTGTCCCAAACCAGGTACATCAACACCATCCTAAAGAGGTTTAGTATGGAAGACTCCAAGCGGGGTGCCTTACCCGCTTGCCATGGAGTCACTCTCTCCAAGGATTCTTGTCCAAAGACCGATGAAGAGAGAGCACGCATGAGCAGTATACCTTATGCTTCGGCAGTAGGATCTATAATGTATGCGATGTTATGTACACGCCCAGATGTAGCTTATGCACTTAGTGTTGTAAGCAGGTATCAATCCAACCCAGGGGAGAACCACTAGAAAGCTGTGAAGAACATTCTTAAGTACTTGCGAAGGACTAAAGAATTGTTCTTGGTGTATGGTAATACAGATCTCCAAATGGAGGCCTTTACCGATTCGAGCTTCCAGAGCGATAAGGATGACAGCAAATCTATCTCAGGGTTTGTATTTACCCTCAATGGAGGGGCGGTAAGTTGGAAGAGTTCCAAACAAGATACCGTTGCAGACTCTACGATGGAAGCTGAGTATATTGCTGCAAATGATGCCGCCAAGGAAGCCGTCTGGATGAAGAAGTTCGTCTCGGAGCTAGGAGTAGTTCCAACCATTATTGATCCAATACCTTTGTATTGTGACAATAATGGGGCGATGGCGTTAGCCAAGGAGCCCAGATCCCATCAGCGGTCCAGACATATCCTGAGGCGCTTTCATTTGATCCGGGAGATTGTAGATCGCCGCGAGATCGAGATTAAGAGAGTAGACACAAAGAACAACGCCGCGGATCCACTCACCAAGGCCCTCCCTCAGCCACAGCATGAGCGACTTTTTGAGATGTTGGGTATGAGATACGCCAATAACTGGCCTTAGTGCAAGTGGGAGATTGTTGGATATATGTATTCCCTAGAGGCCATTATGTGATAGTGGATGTATCTATACATGTATATATATTCAGTTTGCATTCTTGCTCGATATGATAGTATGCTATCTGGTTCTTCTTTATCTGACATGTTTATTTGATCATGCTTCTATTCATTCATACATGCTGATAGAGCCCTGAGGATATCGGCTTGACTACTCTGATTATGATGGAGATCATACTAGTGGGACATCTGTAGTCTATAAGCATATCCTGGAACGTCCCTAGTCATAGGTATATCGAGACGGGGCATTGATATACCAGAGTAGACTAGCGTATATGATACTAGACCCATACGATGGGCAATGAATGTTCCCACATTCATCGATGTTTGACATCAAGATCATATACGGGTGCTCAGTGGTGACTGGGTACACTGGACGGACTCACCGAGAACTCCTATATGGAATTATATCTATCGTCGGATAGCAGTTCTCAGGTGACACTGGTACAGGTTAGTCTGTAGACCCGAGATCGTCATGGAGTCTTGTGTGTTCTCCCACTGTACTTTGATTGCCACCCTACCACGGCTCTACTGAGTCGTGCAAACAGGTGGCCGTTGGGTAGAGTCCCGAGACACACGAAGACAATGAGCGATAGGAGGGGTTTCGTCTCTCCCGATATTGGGAGTTGATGCTGTACTGTGCCCGACTGGTTATAACAGCAAGTCCCTGGCCAGGGCCGCTGAGATTTGCTGATAAGTGTTATCAGTAGTTTCTCGATCTGTTATAGACCATTCACCGGTACGACTTATTGAGTTATTGGGGTCGACGTGACCATCCCTAGGCTCGATATGCAGCATATCTGATGAAGAGACCGGACTGTACGGTAGTGTTGCCGGATGGCTCGACGGGAGTTGTAACAGGTTCGCTTGTTTTCTTCTAATCGCTCAATACCCGGGTGGCCGTTACGTTTAGCTGACCGCTTGCGGCTTAGGGGTGCTTGATATGATCATCACCCACTGCCGGCGTATTGACGAGTCTTAGAGTCCCACATAGGAGTTACCTAGTCCAGGCGAAAAGTTGTGGTGCGCGTATGCGATATGCGCTTGGACCCGATTAAAATGCGTGTATGGGATACCGTATATTAATTGGGCGGCTTGCTAATGGTCGGGTCATATGTGATATGACCGGATTAGTGAATCAAGTGTTGATTCATCATTAGTTTCTCACTACAAATCCTATCTTGCTTATTTTGGATGTATGCATGCATGTATGCATTCATTCTTGTTCATGCACATATTGATGTGCAAGCACACATGCATACATACATCATTTTATATCATGGTTGTTTATACAATGAGAATGGTGGATATATAAGAATTACACCATGGTTATTTTTGGATTATTATTGGATTTAAATTAAAGCAAAAGGAAATGAAAAATGGGTTAAATCATTTAAGAGTTTCTACACTCTTCTAAACTCTACCATGCTCACCTAACTTTTAACCCATGGTTTATTTTCTTATTATGCTTTTAACTTAAATCAAATGATATCTTTAAATCTAACCATGGTTGGTTATGAGAAAGAAAAATATATATAGTTATTTTTCTTTTCTCTTTCTAGAAAAATTCATTCTCTTCTTCAAAAAAGACCACCATCTTCATCAACCTCCATGCTTTGCTCTCTAGTTCTTATAAGAGAGTAAAATACTCATAAAAATAGGATTTTGAAGTGAGATCCATAGCCACAACATCATTCTAATCAAGTTTAGCCAACTTGATTAGAGTGTTCTCTCTTTGTTTTTCCAAAGAAGCAAGCTTGGACGGGAAACTCCGGGTGGATCGTCGTGGACGTGAGAGGACTATAAGTGGACCTTCTTCCAACACCCAAGAGTCTAAGGAGTCAAGCTAAACGGGAGCTACAAAGGTTGTAGTCTCTAAACCCTCTTTTTATTGACTTAAAGTTTAGTAACCCTAATTTTCTAGGATCGATCCCGTTGCATGTTAGTTTAGCACCTTAAAAATTATAACTTTGGGTCATGTGATGCTTCAAAACACTTCATAGGGTGCTATGCTAACCTTACATTGGTATCAGAGCCGACCTAGAACATTAGGCGTCGTTTTTACGAAGTGAAAACCCCGATCGGACAAAAATACGATTTTTTTTGGTGCTCTCTGGAAATTTTCTAAAAACTGACTATTTTCAGAATTAAAAATTCTCAAAAAATAGAGCAGGTAAATATAAGACAAACTGGAAAATTCGTGCCCATGAACAGTACTTTTGGCCGCTGAACCGCGGCATAAGCAAGCTTAGGCCGCGGATCCGCGGCCATATAAGGGGATCTTTGACCAATTTTTGCACAGTGTTTTTCTTTACCTGCTATAGTATATTTTGAGTATGTTTAATCCGAATCTGCTGTTGAAAAATTCTGGAGATGTTTTTGGACTCGTGGTTTCGATCGAAATTTTCATTTCGTTTTTTTTTTCCGGGTAAATTAGAAAGTATTGAAGTGTTTGAACGAATATCATTTACTCAATGTTCACGGGGTTTAAATAGTTTGGAGATACGTGCAAGTCTTTTTGCGGTGGTCCCTCTAGAAGACAACAAACCTTAACTCGATTATGTGACCGTCTCGAACTGCCCTTTGAACCCTAGGGTTTGGGGCAGTACGGCGTGCCACATGTGAGGCGTTGGCTTGACCCTTCTACGGCTGGACCGCCACTACTGTGTCACACTCCGGATCTTTTGAACCCTGCTCAAGTGTTGAGCTTTAGTGAATCTTGGGTGCTTGATTGTTCGTTCGAAAACTTTAATACTGTCTGTTTGTCTGGAATGTGATACAATATGTGGAATTCATATGGTTTAGGCATGAAATAAGAACTATGTGATATTTCGCATTTATGATGTCTAAAGAGAATCTGGATTCCAAATATTGTAGTTTTACACTTTCTTTTCTGTGACCGTAAGTGTAGTATGTACGATATCGCCGGTTTCGTTGCTATACATCAACGACAATCGGGGTACGCATACTTACTTACGTTGATGATATGTGATATTATGTGTTGCTGAGATATGATGTGCAGGATTGTCGCGATCGAATAGCCGGGGGGGTTTTGTGAGATGAGAGTTTTATAATTTTCATTCATGTAAATTCAAATGTAATGTAATATTCTTTTATTTGGGGCACTTCCAGGTTGCGGTTGTGTCACCAGTGTTGTATATTATTTACTTTTCCGCATTAGGATGGACCCAAGGAGGGGAGCACAGGTGACCGGGTTCTGGGGTTCAGTGGGAGGCCATCTCGAGGAGTCGAGACCGGGTCTCCTAAACTCCAGGATTGGTAGGGTTATTTGCCGCTCTCGTAGGGGTCCAGGGTGTGGGCTTGGCTATTCATCGCGATTGTGGAATCCGTATTTTCTATTCTGGCTAAATACTAAATACGGACGTCCTAGGATATCCCACGTTATATCTATGTTTCTGCTGCCTGTGTTCTGTGATATCTGGGACGAATGACATATTATATATATGATATATAGTAGAAGTTGCTTATGTTTTACACCCGCGCTAGTCCCGTCCCGGTATGCCGTTAGTTAAGTAACCTAACGGTGCATAACGGAACATTGCGGCGAATGCGGATGGCATAAGCGTACGTGTTATTTTCGTTTCTTTTCTGTGATTGGCTTAAGGACTTAAATGATGGGATTACATTAATGTGATTAATGTAAAGAAAATAAACCTAAAAAGATGTTGTAGAATCAGATTTAAAAACCACTCGGCTATTTATGAAAAAGCTACATTTCAAAACTGCGGAGCTTAAGCCACTCCTTTTGAAAAACTGTTTGATTCTACAACGATATCAAGTTCAAAGCGTTAAAGATTTTCTTAAAAATCATTCGCAACCCTCCGTCATTTTAGGAAGTAGAGTACTTAGTATTCGTGCTACGTTTGTTGACTTTAGTTAAGGCGTAGTGTACGGTAGCTAAGTGATGTCTTCCTACACTGCATATGATGCAGATTAATTAGGACATTCATGCGACTTTGTTGACCATAGTTAAGGGTCATATGGGTGGGTCTAATTAATCAAGAAATGACGGGTAGAACTTGACTGGTACTTATGATTTGTTGACCATAGTTAAGGTCATAAGTGCTAGGGGTAAAAATTACATCGGGAATTTCAAGTGTTGAAATTTGCAATGAGATTGCATACCTTCCATGTGATGGTTGGATCCCGATCCCACTGTGGGCAATAGTTGCTCCTGGGAGAGTTTTACAGTTTACAATTAGCTAACTCATTAGGTGTCTAGAAAGGTGTTAACGGGGCTCCGCCTCTGGGAAAACGAGGTTTACTCTAATTAGGTCCGTGCGAAAGCACGGGGAACCTCCCTCAAAGTACCGACACTGGCCTGGCTGAACGGTTAGCGAAGTTGTAGACTGTAATTAATCCTGGCTAGTTTTTCTTTTTAAGGTTTGAAAGAAAACTTGATAAAAAGCAGTGGGAAACATCGATTAGACAAGATAATAAACCAATCTAATCTGTGCAAGAGCTTTCCCTGAGTGTATTCTTTTCACTCTCTTAATGGCAGATACCAATGACTGGACTTAAGCTTCTACTAGATAAAAACAAACTGAATGGGACCAACTATAAAGACCGGCTAAGGAATCTGAAGATCGCCTTGACTTATGATAAAGTATCATATGTCCTCACGGCTTCAGCCCCGCCCGTCCCAGGCCCAAAATCCTCAGTTGCGGACATTGAAGTCCGCAAGACATGGGACGCTGACTGTGCCACGGCCACATGCTTCGCGCTTGCATCGATGGATAACACACACCAAAAGCAGCACGAGGACATGGACATTCACGGTATATTGCTCCATACAAAGGAGTTGTATGGGGAGCAATCCCGCGTATTACGATACGAAGCATCAAAGAAACTGTTTCAGATGAGAATGGCCCCTGGCACACCAGTAGGAGACCATGTTTTGAAGATGATAGCTCTTATAGAAGAGCTTGAGGACCTTGGATAGACAATGGACAATGAACAATATATAGATATTATTCTGCAGTCCCTCCCCTCCACCTTTGCTCAATTCATAGTGAACTTCAACATGCATGGCATGGAGAAGGACCTCCCTGAACTCCTTAATATGTTAAGGAGTGCAGAGAGCACTATGAAGTTAGCAAAAACTCCCGTTATGACAATTGGACAGTCTTCCTCTTCTCGCCCGAAAGCCAAGGCTAAGGGAAAGAAAAAGAAGAAACCCACTAATCCTAAGGGCGGAGTTAAAAAGGTGAAGGGAAAGGGAAAGTCCAAGGCTGGAGACTCGGGGAAAGGCGAATGTTTTCATTGCCACAAGACAGGACATTGGAAGCGCAATTGCACGGAGTACTTAAGTCTCAAGAAGAAGCATGGTGATGCTTCCGCTTCAGGTGCGTTTGTGACTGAAAACTGTTTTTCTATAAACTCTGCTTCCTGGGTATTGGATACCTGTTCAGGTTCTCACATTTGCAATTCTATGCAAGGGCTGAGAAATAGCAAGGTTTTGAGGACAGGTGACCATACTCTCCGCGTTGGAAATGGTTCCAATGTACATACAGTCGCAGTTGGAGAGTATCACTTGGGGTTGCCATCTGGATGTATTTTGATTTTGAATCCATGTTATTTTGTACCAAGTATGCTATGTAATATAATATCCGTTTCTTTGTTGGACAATGAAGGGTATAACTTTGTGTTGCAGAACAATATTATGAACATTCACCTAAATCAAATGTTGGTTGGGTATGGTACACTTAATAACGGAATATATGTCCTAAATCAACACACAGTTTTCAGTATACAACACACTAATAAAAGAAAACTTTCAGAATTAAATGAAGCTTTTCTTTGGCATTGTAGACTTGGTCATATTAACGAAACAAGACTAAACAGGTTACACAAAAATGGATATTTAAACTCTTTTGAATATAAATCTTATGCGACTTGCCGGTATTTTGACCCTCTTGGTTTAGTATGACAGTGAGGACACTGTCAAGTTCAAGTTTGGGGATATGCTCGGTACGTCTTCTTCCTTCGCATTCATTTGTACATATTTTTGCATTTGCATATTTATTTGAAAACTCATAAAAATTGAAAAAATTCAAAAATTATAAAAATTATTGTATTCACTTTTGGCTTATTTGACTAGAGTTTGACAGATAGGTTAACTAGCTAGGAACAACTAGATCTTAGACTTAGTAAATTAAAGACCCTAAAGATAACATTCCTTAAAGTTTAACGGTAGAAAGTATATGCCTTGTAGTTTATTTAGAAATAGACAAATTTTGGGTTCACTTCTTGGGCTAAGTCAAAATGAGGGAAGAGTATTGATGTTCTTATTAGAGTATAAGTTTGAAAAATAGTTCCTAGCTTAAGTCTAAATTCTGAAAATATATACCCTACAATATGCACAATCACGCACCTTGAAACTTGGAATAGTAGAAGAGACCTTGAAATACTCTTGTCTAAAGTCCTTAGCACAATGAAAATAAAAAGAAAAAAAAAGTGAATAAAGAAAAAATGGACACTGGTTTTTGTGATTACTTAAGGCTGTAAAAATAGAAAAATATTTAGCAAGGGTGCTTCATCACCTAGTGCCTTAGACCAACTGGTTTGGGAGTCACTGCTAAAGCCTTGGGTGTTGCAAAACTAGGAAGTACGCTTTAAAGTGCTAACGCATCTTATAATCGGTTGTTGGTACCTCAAGAAGTATTAACAGTCGCATGAAGGATGTGAAAGCGAAAAATCACCAATTACTAAGTGCTTTGGACAACGGACGGGAGTACGATTGCTTGATTTGAATTTCCAAGTGTAGGGGTGATATTTACACACACGTGGGGATATGTGATTAGAGTTTAGATAAGAGAAAGGAATGAAGAATAGAACTTGTATCTTTAGTAGAGTTGATAAAAATTCCTAAGTGGAGATGTAACCCTAGAAGGAAAACTTAAGAAATGCCGAAAGCTAGGTAATTCTACAGGATATATATAATCTTAAGTTAAATAATGAGGAAGTGTGAAGAATATAGGTGGATACTTTGCGGGTCGACGATAATAGAATTCCTTGTTAGAAAACCTAATTGGAGAACAAAAGTCGAAAAACCAAATTGATAGGATTTTGTGGGTGTAATCCGCTGAAAACCCTCAGGAGACAACACTCCTCCTACTAGGGACACCTAGAGGTTTAACGGCTTGTTGCACGAGCTCAGTGCAATCGCGTTTCCCTGCGAAAGTGCGGTTAGGATTTTAGTGAATAAATAATAAGTTTGCTCGAGGGCGAGCAAAAGATAAGTTTGGGGGTATTTGTTCATAACATAATATTGCATTTTGTATTCCCCATTCTTATGCATTTTACATTGAAAACAGGTGCTTTTGACGCATGTCTGCTACATATTACAGGTTACAGGTTCTTAGACAGAAAACAGTGAAAATGATGAAAAGACGATGCAAAAGTGGACTTTGACCAGCAAACAGAAGACTCTTGATCAAGCCTACATCAAAGATAAAATTCACAAAGTACAAGGCAATGCAAGGTCCAAGATTACAAAGCGAACGGTTAAAACCCCACCGCAATTATTCACTGGAGATCTGGAAGAAACATAGAAGCTATTTTAATAAAGAACCAAATAATAAGGAAGCCCAAAGATCCAAGGCCCAATACTTTCTTTTAAAGAGACATAAATTTTTACCAAAGCCTGAAATCTACTTTGACTAGGTCTTCCTAAGGATATTTTGGTAAATGTAGACATGCAAATCAATTGTAACCTAGGGTTTCTATCTCCTATAAATAGAAGCCCAAATCATTGTATTCTTTTTATGCCTCCCTTCATTAATAAAATTTCAGCATTCTTTTGGAGAGCATCATTTTTTTGTAAGTTCTTTATTTTCTGCCCTAGGTTAATTTTCTATTCTTGCCCTAGATAAAATTAATTCCTTGCCCTAGTTAATCTTTTATTCTCTGTCCTAGATAATTGTATTTTAATTCCCTAATGAGCGAGTAGTTTCCTCGCTTGTTAAGGTTAGGAATGGGGAAGGATTTGAGAGACGAAGATCTCTCATCTCTTTTCGTTGCCAATCTTTTATGAACATTAGAACTCCATGCATACCTTTTTATTCCGCTCTCTACGGCACTTTTACCCTCAAGGTAACGGTGATTCCGTAGTCTAAAGGCCCGGATTTTAAGGTTTTCCATGGAGGTTAGGGTAAAGATTAAGAAAGGAAGGACAAGGATCTAGAGGAAGAATCAATCTTCCCAATCATCCTAATCCCCTTTGTTAAGATTTACCATAACACTAATATGATACATTTAATTAATGGCAATGGAAAGAGATGTAGATCTTTGTTTACCAAATTTTCCCTAGACCTAATCCTAGCAAGTTTCTAATCCTAATCTCATACAACTTCAATTTTTAGGTTTAATTATAAATCCAAACACCATTTGGAATTAACTCGTAAGAACTTAAAGGAGATTTACACATCCCTGTGGACCGACCCGTATTCACCGGCTAGCTTCAAGCGACGCTGTTCTTGATTGCGGTAAATATTTTTGATCGACAAAGAATCTCTTAATCAATCAGATGTCACCATTGATGTATATTATTTACTTTTCCGCATTAGGATAGAACCAAGAAGGAGAGCACAAGTGACCGGGTTCTAGAGTCCAGTGGGAGACCATCTCGAGGAGTCGAGACCGGGTCTCCTAACTATAGAATTGGTAAGGTTGCTTGTCGCTCTCATAGGGGTCTAGGAATGTAGGTTTGGCTATTCATCGCGACAGTGGAATCTGCGTTTTTACTGGCTTAAATAAAACCCGGAAATCCTAGTATATCCAATATTTCATATGTGTTTTCTGCTGCTGATATTCTGTGATGTGATCACTTGATATGATGAGATAGATACTGTATATAATATATGTGATATATTATAGACGTTGCTTATGTTTTTCATCCACGCTAGCCCTGCCCCGCTCTGCCGTTGGTTACCTAACCTAACGGTGCATGACGGGACATCGAGACGAATGCGGATGGCATAAGCGTACGTTGTATTTATCTGTGATGCTTAAATAACTTAATTGATGGGACATTCATTAATGAGATTAATGAAAGAAAATAAACCTAAAGATGTTGTGGAATCGAATTTTCAAAAACGGGTGGCTCTAGTTGTTGCTTTGCATAGCGGTATTCCTTGTAGAATATCCAGCACCTAATTCGATAAGGAAAGAGTCGAGATCCCTTCACCGGGAGTGACCTCTTTAGGAATAACTGGCAGATGCAACAACCCTCGGTTTCGTCTTTTGATTGCTTTTCTAGTTATTTCTTTGCATAGCGGTATTATGAATATCCTGCACCCATTCGACGAGGAAAGAGCCGAGATCCCTTCACCGGGAGTGACCTCTTTAGAAAAACTAGCAAAAGCCTAAAAAACACTCCATTTTAAATCATTTGATTCTACAACGATATCAAGTTCTTTACGCAAAAGGTTTTCTTAAAAACCTGTCGTAGCCCTCCGTCATTTTAGATAAGTACTTCATAGTATTCGTGCTACGTTTGTTGGCCTGCGTCAAGGCGTAGTGTACGGTAGCTATTTATGCTTATCTGCTAAAGCATATGATGCGATTGAGTTAGGGTAGTTGTGCGACTTTGTTGGCCTGCATCAAGGGTCGTGCGGGTAGGTTTAATTCAATCATGAAATGCACTGGTTGAACTTGACTAATGGACTACGGTTTGTTGGCCTGCGTCAAGGTCATAGCCTGCTAGGGGAAAAATTATCGGGAATTTCAAATGTTGAAATTTGCAATGAGATTGCATACGTTCTATGAGATAGTTGGATCCCGATACCCACTGCGAGTAAGAGTTACTCCTGAGAGAGTTTTACACATTACAATTAGCCGATCAAGTAGGTGTCTAGAAAGGTGTTAAAGGGGTTACGCCCCTAAGAAAACAAGGTTTATTTTAATTAGGTCCGTGCGAAAGCACGGGGAACCTCCCTCAAAGTACCGGCACTAGCCTGGCTGAAAGATTGGAGAACTTGTAGGGTATAATTAATCCCGGCTAGTCTTTCCTTTTAGGTTTTGGAGGAAGATTTGATAAAAACAGTGGGAGTCATACTGATTAGATAAAATAATAACCAATCTGATCTTGCAAGAGCATACGCTGAGTGTTTTCTTCTCTCTCTCTCCTGGGAGCGACCATGTCATGCCTTAATCAAGATAATAATATGGATGCATTGACCGAACCTTCTTATTATACTGAGCTGGGGAACGTTGGTCCCGGTCCAACTTATAATTGTTATAAGACCGAGCAGGAAATAGGGGAATACCAGGATTCCCGTGCCGCCTAAACGAAGAAAATACATGATGATGCATCTTCTTCGGGTGTGTTCGTTACAGAGAACCGTTTCTCAGTATCCTCTATATCCTGGGTATGAGGTACCGGATCAGAATCCCGTTAATGTAATCTCTTACATAGGCTACAGATAGGTAGAGAACTGAGAATGGGTGATAAGTTTCAATATTTAGAAACGGTGCAGTTGTTGCAGCCAAAGTAGTTGGCGGTTATCACCCTGTATTACCAAATACATTGATTCTGAACGAATATTATTAGATACCGAACTTGATATACAACATCATATCTGTCTCTTTATTTAGTAAAGAAGGATATAACTTTGTATTGATGAATAATATTTTAAACATTTCCTATATCAAGAGTTGATCGGATCAGGAACGTTATCTAATGGCATATACGTTCTAAATCAAACTGCAGTTCTTAACGTACAAAATACACACAAGAGTAAGAGTTCAGAAATGAACGAATTCTGCTTGAGGTATTGTAGACTAGGTCATATCAATGTGACCCGACTAGCTAAGTTATATTAAGATGCATATTTAAATCAGTTTGAATTTACATCTTGTGAAACTTGCCAGTCATGTCACAAAGATAAAATGACCATAGCTCCGTTTACTGGAAACAGAGAAAGAGTTAGTGAACTCTTAGGATTGATACATAATGATGTATGTAGGTCCCCATTCTACACATGCCAAGACCGGTTCTTTATACTTCATTGCATTCACTGATGATCTCAAGATTCGGACATATGTTCCTATTGGAACACAAGTCTGAAACTTTTGAGAAATTCAATGAATATAAGTCAAAAGTAGAGAACCAAAACGGGTATAAGTATTATGTCCTTTGATATGATCGAGGAGGAGAATACTTGAGCACAGAGATCCTGGACTATTCTAAAGGAGAATAAGTTTCTCTCTCAGCATTACTCCTCCGTATACATCACGCACAACAGTATATCGGGGCAGAGCAATCGCGCCCTATTAGATATGGTGCGCTCTATAATGAGTACTACTGAGTTGCCTATTTCCTTTTTGGGAATTATGCACTTGAGAAGTTGCATACCTATTGAATAGGGTTCCAACCAAATCAGGTGCCTACCACTCCATATGAGATATGGTATGAGAAGAGCCCATGTATTTAGTAAGTTAAGATTTGGGGTTGTCCAGCCTATGTCTAAAAGCAAAATCTGGACAAGCTCGAGGCGAGATCAGTTCTGTGAAAGTTTGTTGGATATCCCAAGCATTCACAAGGGAATATCTTCTACCTCACCGAGGAACAAAAGGTGTTTAATTTCTCGGCATGCCACCTTTTTAGAAAAGGAATTTTTATGGAAGAAATTAGTGGTCATGAGGTAGAACTGGAATAATTTCCAGCTATACAAACTACAACTGATGATTTGATAGAACCGGAAGATTCAATAGCTCCCGACGAAGCTCAGCCTCTCCGCCGATCTGGTAGGGTTCCTCATCCATCTGAGAGATATTTCGGTTTTCTCAATGACAGTGGGAGCGAGGTGTATGGTTGTCTAGCACGGCAGTAAGGTTTCGGGAGGCATCGTCCATGCCAATTTCAAAAATTTTCCGTTCTAACTAACCATAACCCTAGAATCGTTACTAGAAAATCCGACGATACTAAATTGAAACACTTTACATCTAAGTGAATGAGGGAATACAACCTTTGTAGACCGGTCCTTCACTTCTAAAGCTCCATGTCGTAGTCCCTTCGCTGCAAGTTGTGAAGACCTGGACTCTAGTAAGGGTTCACATGAAGAAACAAACAAGCTCGCTCAATGTCTTTGAGGCCGAAGATGATCTGCGTCGAGAAGACTCGAGCTCATGCTACCTCTTCACTAATGGTGAAATTAGTGAAGCAAACACCCTAAACTAAATGGCTAATAGTAGAGGATGATGAAGTAGGAAGTGGGCTCACTTCAGTTTTATTTTTCTCACAAGGTTTCATCACTTAGAAAAAACTAGTAAGTTTTTTTCTCAAGTGAGGAAGAAAATGATGAATGAAACTCATGAGGTTATAAATGCAACCATTGTGAGTGAATGTCTTGCACTAACCATTGTAGAGACTAAACCATAGCTATGAGTTAAGGGTTGGGTTAACAAATATCTTAAGCTAGACAAACAAGTGAACTAAGTCAATATTCTACTAGCTTCTCTAAGCTCATCCATGACTAATTCCAAATGTTTGAATTATTTAAAATTAATAAAACCCTAGCATTAACCTAGCATGGTGTGAGTCCCTTACAAACATATTGCATGTGTAATCTTGCATGACACAGCAATATATATCACATATATATTTTGTGCAAAAAGAAAACAATACATTTAACATATATCACATATATATCAATGTATCATAAGTGAGAAAAATGAATACTTAAGTGAGCTAATATTAGTTAATGTAATTAAATATATCAAATATATAATTCTACATTAAATTATTAAATCAACTCTTGATTTAATAATCCGGCTATATCATATATAACCGACTAATATCAAATGTAACAACTTATCGAATCAACACTTGATCCGATAACTTGGCTATATCACATATAACCTACGAATGTCACATATCGCGAGAATAGAATACGGTGTCACATACTCGTATTAATCTCGGTCCCGCACATATCACATATGTGCTCCTACTTCATTTCGCATGAACCAGGAAACCTCTGTGTAGGACTCTAAAGACTCGTTAATACGCCGGCAGTAGATGATGATCATATCAAACACCCACAAGCCGCAAGCGGTCTGCTAAACATAACGGCCACCCGAGTATTAAGTGATCAGAAGATCAACAAGTAAGTTTGCTCATACTCCTGTGAATCCAATCAGTAACACTACCGTACAGTCCGGTCTTTTCGTCAGATATGTCGCATATCACAGCCTGGGGGTGGTAAACGTCAGACCTCAATAGCCCTGATAAGTCATGCCGATGCAAGGTCCATAACGGTTCGAGAAACTACTGATAACACTTACCAGTAAATCTCAGTAACCCTGGCTAGGAATTTAATGTTATGGCCAATCGAGCATAGCGCAACATCAACTCCCAATACCGGGAGAGACGACTCCCCTTCTATCGCTCATTACCTCCATGTGACTCGGGACTGTACCTAAAAACCACCTTTTTGCATGATCTCTTGACCATGGTATGGTGGAAATCAAAGCACAGTGGGAATCACACAAGACTCTATGACGATCTCGGGTTGACAGACTAACCTGTATCAGTGTCACCAAAGAACTGCTATCTGACGATAGGTATAATACCATCTAGGAGTTCTCGGCGAGTCCGTTCAGTGTACCCAGTCACCACTGAGCACCCGTATACTTTCTCTGATGTCAAACAACAATGGATGAGGGATCATCCATCGCCCATCATATGGGTCAAGAAGCGCATACGCTAGTCTACTCTGAAGTATCGATGCCCTGTCTCGATACTCCCACGACTAGGAACAATTATAGGGTGTACTTGTAGACTACCCTTGGCCCCACTAGTATGATCTCCATCATAGTCCGGGTAGTCATGTACACATCCTAAGGGCTTTATCAACATGTGAGACCAAGACAGCATCATTTATATAAGTCAACGTGTTAAGACAAAGAGCAACCAGATAGCATACTATCATATCGAGCAAGAAAGTCCTCCCTATATATGTCTAAGCATCCACTACAATATACATCCCATGTACAGTAATAGCCTCTAGGGCATACATATAACTAACAATCTTCCACTTGCACTGAGGCTATCTATTGTAGTATCATATACCCAACAATATAGCATTGGTTGTAGTATCCCATACTCAACCATCCCAAAATATCTCAAATAGTATTTAGGGAAGCAGGCCTTGGTGAGTGAGTCCACCATGTTATCCTTCGTGTCAACTCTCCTAATCTCGATCCTTTGGAGATCAACCATCTCTCTGATCAGGTGATACTGTCCTCGGAATTTGTCTGGAACGCTGATGGGACCGGTGTTCCTAGGCCAAAGCCACAACTCCATTGTTGTCACAATAAACGTTATTGGACGCTCAATGGTAGGAACCATGTTCATCTCATGAACAAGAAATGCCCAGATAACCACTTTGTCAGTATCATTGGTAGCAATGTATTCAGCCTTTATCGTCTAGTATGTCACGGTATCTAGCTTGGAACTCTTCTAACATACCGTCCCTCCACTGAGGGTAAAGACAATACCTGTGACTGACTTTCATTCGACCTTATCACTCTGGATGCTCGAACCAGGAACTTTCTTTTAGTGCTTCTCAAGTACTTAGGAATGTCCTCTACAGCTGTCCAGTGATTCTCCCAAGATCCGATTGATTCCTGATCACTACACCTAGTGAGTCATCTACATCTGGTCTGGTACATAATATCGCATACATGATAGAGCCTACTGCCGAAGCATAGGGTATCCCTTGCACATGAGCTCTCTCCAAATCAGTCTTGGAAGACATCTTTTTGGAGAGAGTGATTCCTGAGTAAGTGGGCGAACCACCACGCTTAGAATCCTCCATACTAAACCCCTTTAGTACGGTGTTAATGTACCTAAATTTGGGACACTCTTAACATCCACTTAGATCTATCATCATAGATTATAATCCACGAGATGTAGTAGGTATCATCCAGATCTTATATTGAGAATCTTCGTGATAAGAGGAGCTTGACCAAGTGTAGCATGTAAGTCCGCGGCGACGCCCCGGCCGTCGATCCGACGCCGGAAATGCGGAAACAAAAACTTTGCAAACTAGCAAACCGGCACCACCGCGCACTTTCCACCCGGATCGGGCCATTAACCTAGCTACAAGCAAACTAGAAAAGAGTAGAGAAGTATACCAAGTGATCCGTGTCCTTCGGTCTTCGTCTCCACTCCGATCTCCTCGCGGAATCTCCGTCCGTCTCCTCCTTGTCGGAAAGGGCACCACGTAGCCGGGTACTTTTACGGGCTCCCACCTCTGGACCGAGGCAACTCGGGCGCGAAGTTGGCTAGCCGACACGTCCAAGATGTGCTGTAGAATAGTGTAGTAGTCTATGTCTCTTTGGGGTTTAGTTGCCATGGAGGATGGAGAAAGAGGGTAAAGAAAATTGGTGCTTTCAATTTTCTAGCAAGAAAAATGAGATGAAGAATCATGCTACCACTCCAAAATGAAACTCTCTCATATCCCTCTCAAATTGTGGCCGGCCCCTTTTTCTATGAAATGGTGGAGGGAATGAATCAATAACAAGAAGGGAGGTGATGGTAGTAAATGCAAAAGGGGTGACCATATCAAAAAGGCAATGATAACAATGTCATTTCCATTCAAATCAACTCTAATCCATTCTAATCAAAGGATAAGATGCAAATGGAATCTAATGATTAAAGAACCATCATGATGCCACAAATTGCAAGAAACCCCTCCACAATAAGTTATTTGCAAACTTGCAAATAACCCCCTCCATCGGAAAAAGTCCGGCTGGGAAAGAACAAAGGATAACCGGTCGGAACGGAATGCAAACTGGCAACTTCAGAAAACTGATCCCGTAATAAATTACAGGAAAACCCCGCTACTGCATATACATGCCCGCATTTGTATTCTCACTGAACACAAATGCAAAGAGACAAAATCTACACTATCTAATACTAGGATCCGGCTTAAGCCAAAGCCGGCTAGTAAAAAACCGTCCGATCACGATCCGTGCAATACCGCACGTATCTGATCGAACCTTGCCATATCTCCATACGGCCTCTACAGTGTTTCGCCCGAAACTTGAGTAACTGAGTGTGGTGGACTCTAAAGACTCGTCAATACTATGGCTGTGGATTTAACCACTAGCACGTCAGAGGTATCAGCCATACGTGACGGGCTACCAGCTATTGACCAAAAGGGACATCGATGAGCGAACTCATCCTGACACCCTACTGAGCCTGTCAGTGACAATATTCGTACAGTCCGGTCCATTCGTCTATGAGCATCGCATGGCGGGCCTAGGGGTTGGTAAAAGTCAGACCCCCAATAGCGGTACAAGTCGTGTCGGAGTGTAGCCCAGAACACCCTGAGATACTACTGGAATACCTACCAGTAAATCTCTTGCCTTGGCCAAGGACTTTTCATGTTCTGGCTCTCCTAGACACAGCGCGACCTCACCCCCAATACCGGGAGAGACGAACCCCTGCAGATCCGCTCACTGCCTCCATATGGCTCGGGACTGTACCCAACTAAAACCTGTTTGCACGACTCCTTTGAGCCGTAGTAGGGTAGTAATCAAAGCACAGTGGGAACTCACACAAGACAAATGACGATCTCAGGTCGATGAACTAACCTGTACACATGTCACCAGGGAACTGCTATCTGACGTCAGGTATAATACCAACTAGCAGGTTCCCGGCGAGTCCTGTCCGGTGTACTTATAACCCAATGAGCACCTGTATACATCTTAGGTGAACCAACGGACACCAGTGGCTTGTGAGACCGGCCACCGCCCCTCGTCGGGGTCTCGACTGTATACACTAGTCTACTCTGGAGAATCGATGCCCTGTCTCGAAACTCCCACGACTAGGGACCTTTTAAGGATGTGCTTATAGACTCCAGCTCTCACGTATATGATCGCCCTCATACTGCTGGTAGTCAAGCAAGAATCCTAGGGGCTCTATCAACGTGTAATAGCGACTCGTAAGGTCACCTAAAGCAGTACACGATGATAAAGATAAACCAGATAGCATACTATCATCTCGAGTAAGACTGTCATCTAAAGCATAGGTCCTCCTCAATCATTGCAATCACGTGCCTGTGATCCAATAATTGACTCTGAGGGCACTATATCCAACATAGCATAGAAAATCATTTCCTATTAAGAGTATGTCATCTACGTACAATACGTAGAGGACAACCTTACTCTCTACAACCTTCTTATATATACAAGGTTCATTTACCTTTTTGATGAAGTCAAACTCTTTGATTGCCACATCAAAATAGATGTTCCAACTCTGCGATGCTTGCATTGATCCTAATGGACTTAAGCATAGCTTTGAAAGTCTCAAATTTTCCATCTATACCAAGAATCTTCTCAAGATCCATTTGCCCCCAATGGGTTTTACCCCTTCAGGTGCAACATGCAAAGTCATACTTTGTTGGTGTACATAGATTCCATCTTTGATCGCATAACATCCAGCCTTTTCACAGAGTCGCCACTCGTGATGGCATGTATGAACCTAGTTAGGCCATCATCACATGATGCAATCCTCGCTCCCACTGTCACCGAGAAGACTGTAGTCTTTCTTAAGTGGATGAAGAACCCTACCAAATTCACGGAGAGGCTGAGGCTCGTTGGAGACTATTGAATTCTTTGGTTTCACCAAATCATCAGCTGTTAGTTTGTCTAGATGTAACTCCTTCCAGTTCTACCTCATGTCCACAAATTTCTTCACAAGAAATTCCTTTTCTAAAAAGGTGGCATGCTGATAAATAAAACACCTTTTGCTCCTCAGTATGGTAAAAGATATTCCCTCACAAATGTTTGGGATATCCTAACAAACTTATACAGAACTGACCTTACCTCGAGTTTGTCCGGATTTTTGCTTTTCAACATAGGCCGGACAACCCCATATCTTAACTCGTTTGAGACATGGTCTCTTCCCATACCATATCTCATATGGAGTGGTAGGCACTGATTTGGATGGAACCCCATTCAATAGGTATGCAACTTCTCAAGTGCATAACACTAAAAGGAAACAGGCAACTCAGCATTACTCACCATAGAGCGCACCATATCTCATAGGGCGCGATACCTCCGCCCCGATACACCGTTGTGTTGTGGTGTATATGAAGGAGTAAGCTGAGAGAGAATCATATTCTCCTTTAAATAATCCAGGAACTCTATACCCAAGTATTCGCTTCCTTGATCTCATCGTAGGACTTAATACTTCTACCCTTCTGGTTCTTTAACTTCAAGCTTATATTCCTTGAATTTCTTAAAAGTTTCAGACTTGTGTTTCAACAGGAACATATGTCCGAATACTGAGAGAAGATCAGTGAATATAATGAAGTACAAAGAACCAACCTTGGCATTTGTAGACAGATGACCTTATACATCATCATGTATTAGTCCCAGAGTTCAGCAACTTTATCTCTGTTTCCAGTAAACGGAGTATTGGTCATTCTACCTTTGAGACAAGACTGGCAAGTATCATAAGATGAAAATTCGAACAGATTCTCATATTCATCCTTATGTAACTTAGTTGATCGTGTTGCTTTGATATGACCTAGTCTATAATGCCACAAGAAGGATTCGTTCATTTCTGAACTACTCCTCTTGTGTGTGTTCTATATACTTTGAACTGCAGTTTGATTTAGAACGTGTATGCCATTTCATAACGTGCATGATCCAATCAACTCTTGATTAAGGAAAATGTTCATAACATTATCCTCCTATACAGAATTATATCCTTCTTTAACTTAATAAAGAAACCGATGTAATGTTTATATCAGGTTCGGTATCTAATAACATTTGTTCAGAATCAATGTATTAATACAAGGTGATATCTGCCAACTGACTTGGCTGTAACACTTGCACCATTCTCTACACTTAGAGACATATCACCCAATCCCAGTTCTCTACCTTTCTGTAGCCCATGTAACATCTTATATATGCAGGATCCTGATCTGGTATCACATACCCAGACGTAGAGGATACTGAGAAACAGTTCTTAGTAATGAAAACACACGAAGAATATGCATCAACATGCTTATTCCTCGATTGGGTCGTGTGGAAATCTGGATATTCCCCTATTTCTTGCTCGGTCTTATAACAATTATAAGAAAGAACGGAACTAACGTTCCCCTGCTCAGTATAATAAATAGGTTCAATCAAAACATCCATATTATTATCTTGATTAAGGCATAATATGGTCGCTACCAGTAGAGAGAGAGAAGAAAACATTCTGCGTGCGCTCTTGCAAGATTAGATTGGTTATTATTTTATCTAATCAGGATGGCTCCCACTGTTTTAGTCAAATCTTCCTTCAAACCCTAAAAATTAAGACTGGTCAGGATTAATTACATCCTACAAGTTCGCCAATTTTTCGGCCAGGCCAGTGTCGGTACTTTGAAGGAGACTCCCCGTGCTTTCGCACGGACCTAATTAAAATAAACCTCGTTATCCCAGGGGCGTAACCTCGTTAACACCTTTCTAGACACCTACTTGATCGGCTAATTGTAATGTGTAAAAACTCTCCCAGGAGTAACTCTTACTCGCAGTGGGTATCGGGATCCAACTAACTCATAGAAGGTATGCAATCTCATTGCAAATTTCAACACTTGAAATTCCCGATAAAATTTTGCCCCTAGCTACTTATGTTTTTAACATGGTCAATAAATCATAAGCGCTAGCCAAGTTCAACCCGTCATTTCCTGATTGAATTAAACCCACCCGCACAACCCTTAACATGGTCAACAAAGTCGTACGACTACCCTAATCCAATCGCATCTCATGCTTTAGCAGATAAGCATTAATTAGCTACCGCACACTACGCCTTAACATGGTCAACAAACGTAGCACGAATACTAAGTAGTACTTATCTGAAATGACGGAGGGCTACGACAGGTTTTAAGAAAACCCTTTGTCGTAATGAACTTGATATCGTTGTAGAATCGAGTGAATTTTAAAATAAGTGTTTTTGAGACTTTTACTAGTTTTGCTAAAGAGGTCACTCCCGGTGAAGGGATCTCGGCTCTTTCCTTATCGAATAAGGTGCAGAATATTTCACAAATACCACTTTGCAAAGTAAAAACTATAGAAGCAATCAAAAGACAAACCGTGTGGGTTATAGCATCTGCTAGTTTCGCTAAAGAGGTCACTCCCGGTGAAGAGATCTCGGCACCTTCCTTATCGAATAAGGTGCTGGATATTCTACAAGGAATACCACTATGTAAAGCAAGAGCTAGAGCTACCAGTTTTTAAAACAAATTTCTACAACATCTTTTAGGTTTCTTTTATTTCACTAATCTTATTAATGAAGTCCCATCATTATATGCTTCCAAAGTATCACATATGAAACAAAAGCAGTAATATTAATTATATCTCATATATATAATATAAACATTCGTCTGAACATATCACAGTGATCACATCACAGAGCAGCAGAAGATTACATATAAAAGGATTTCCGTGTTTTAAATTTGTAGGGTTCCTAGGCACCCTAATGAGGTCTCACAAGGCATCGATCATGCCAAATTAAAATTTTAAGGGTGCCGAGAGACCCGACTACGGATCGTTTGCTAGAAATCTAGGCGAAAAAGCTAACTAGTTAACACTTAACTACAAGATACGGAAATACAACCTTTGTAGATCCGGTGCTCCACCTCCATAGCTCCGCAACGAGGTCCTCTCCGCTGTCCAAATCAAATCCGGGCTCAAGTGTCGACTTCATCGGAGAATAAGCGAGCTAGGTCGTCGATGTCCATGCCGAAGATGATCTACGTCGAAGCATCGCAAGATCAAGCTCTCACTTCACCAAGTCAAGAAACTTGTGAAGGAAACACACTCTACTACTTGGCAAGAGGTAGAGGATGAAGAAATAGGAAGTGGGTAGACTTTAGAATTGGATTTCTCACTCAAATCATCAATCCACCATTGATGACCTCAAGCTTCTTCAATGAAGAAGAAGATGAAGAAGATGAATATTGTTATGATAAGAATAATAGAATAGAAAATAAAATCCATTCTTATCATAATATTAACCTTAGTTTAGTGTAGAGAATGGACCATGGTTAGATATGATGGTTAGGGTTAAGGAAGAGATAAGAATGGTTGACTTGATCAAAGTTTCAAGAAACTTCAACATAAAACAAAATAAGCCACCATCCTTAAATAATTTCCAAAATGAATATATATAAATAAATGAATAAGATAATCAAAACCCTAATCATTAAGTAAACCATGGTTTAATCTTTACACTTAACCAAGTTAATATGCATCATCAAACATGATACAAACATGTGCATAAAAGTATATCACATATACAACTTGCACAATCCAAGTGAGAAAATCCATTTAAAGTGAACCATTACTAGTTAATGCAAAGTAATATACCAAATATATAATTATACATTAAATCATTAAATCAACACTTGATTCAATGATCCGGTCATGTCGCACACAACCGACTAGTATACAATGTATCGGCTTATCGAATCAACGCTTGAATCGATAACTAGGTTATATCGCATACAACCACTCGATACATTCATCGCGAGAATGGAATACGGTATCACATACACGCATTATTCTCGGTCCCGCACATATCTCATATGCGCTCCTATTTCGTTTCGCTTGAGCCAGGAAACCTCTGTGTAGGACTCTAAAGACTCGTCAATACGCCGGCAGCAGGCGATGATCATATCAAACACCCACAAGCCGCAAGCGGTCTGCTAAACGTAACGGCCACCCGGGTATTGAGCGATCAGAAGATCGACGAGCAATCCCGCTCACACTCCTGCGAATCCGACCAGTAACACTACCGTACAGTCCGGTCTGATCGTCTGATATGTCGCATATCTCGCCTAGGGGTGGTAAACGTCAGACCCCAATAGCTCGATAAGTCGTGTCGATATGAGGTCTATAACTGTTCGAGAAACTACAGGTAACACTTACCAGTAAATCTCAGCAACCCTGGCCAGGGATTTCCTGTTATAGCCAATCGAACACAGCGCAACATCAACTCCCTATACCGGGAGAGACGAATCCCCTCCTATCGCTCATTGCCTCCATGTGACTCTGGACTGTACCCAAAAACCACCATTTTGCACGCCCTCTTGGACGTGGTAAGATGGAAATCAAAGCACAGTGGGAACCACACAAGACTCTATGACGATCTCGGGTCAACAGACTACTCTGTACCAGTGTCACCAGAGAACTGCCATCTGACGTGAGGTATAATACCATCTGGGAGTTCTCGGCGAGTCCGTCCAGTGTACCCAGTCTCTACTGAGCACCCGTATATCATCTCTGATGTCAAACACCAATGGATATGGGATCATCCATCGCCCATCTTTATGGGTCGAGAAGGTATACGCTAGTCTACTCTGGTATATCGATGCCCCGTCTCGATACACCCACGACTAGGGACTTTGAAGGATGTACTTATAGACTACCATGTCCCTACTAGTATGATCCGCATCATAGTCCAGGTAGTCAAGCACACATCCTAAGGGCTTTACAAACATGTAACAGAGAGACAATCAGTATACACGTTAAGGTAAAGTTCAACCAGATAGCATACTATCATGTCGAGCAAGAAAGTCCTTCCTATATATGTCCCAGCATCCACTACAATATACATCCTATGTACAGTAATGGCCTCTAGGGCATACATATTACTAACAATCTCCCACTTGCACTAGGGCCATCTGATAGCAGTGGTTGCAATATCTCATACTCAACCATCCCATAAAAGTCTCTCTCTGGGAAAAGGCCTTTCGTGAGTGGATCCGCTGTGTTTGTCCTCTGAGTCTATTCTCCAAACCTCGATCACCCTGGAGATCAATCATCTCCATGATCAAGTGATACTGCCTTAGAATATGTCTGGATCACTGATGGGACGGGCGTTCCTTGGCATAATCCACAACTCCATTGTCACACAATGGCAGGAACGTAGTTCATCTTATGAACCAATATACACCCAAATAGCCTCTTTGGTAGCATCTTAAGTAGCGATGTATCGTGCCTTTATCGTCTAGTATGTCACGGTATCTAGCTTGGAACTCTTCCAACATACCGTCCCTTTACTGAGGGTAAAGACAATGCCTGCGACTGACACTCAGTCGTCATTATCACCCTGGAACCCTTCCAGTGATTCTCCTCAGGATCGATTGACACCACCTCACTACATCTAGTGAGTTTCCTAACATCCATTTAGATCTATCTCATAGATCCAAAATCCAGGATTTAGTAGGTATCACTTTAATCCTATATGGAGAATCTTTGTGATAAGCGGAGATTGATCGAGCGTAGCATAAGAAACTCCTTTCTTATCAAGAGTATGTCATCCACGTACTCTACGAGGATCGTCACCATACTCCCTACTACCTTTTTGTATATACAAGGTTCATCTACCATTTTGATGATGTCAAACTCTTTGACTAATGCATCAAAACAGATGTTCCAACTCCGCGATACCTGCTTTATCCTATAAAGCATCTTGTACACGTTTCCGCTGCTCCCACTGTCTACGAAGCCCTCTGGCTGTGTACTTATAGACGTTCTCTTCTAAAACATCATTTAGAAAAGCTGTCATGACACCCAACCACCAGATATCGCAGTCATGGTATGTAGCCGTGGCAAGTAGGATCTGGATGGACTTAAGCATAGTTACTTGAAAAGGTTTTAACATTATGATCCATATCTGGTCAATAATGCAAACCTTTAACAAGTCTAGCTTTGAAAGTCTCAACTTTTCCATCTACACCAAGCAATCTTCTCAAGATATACTTGCTCCTGATGGGGATTTAACCCTTCAGATATTGCAACCAAAGTCCATACTTTGTTGGTGTATAAGGATTCCATCTCAGATCGCTAAGCATCCAGCCATTCTTACAGAGTCCCTACTCTCGATGGCCAGCTCGAAACTAGTTGGGTCATCATCTCATGATGCAATCCTCGCTCCCACTGTCATAGAGAAACCGAAGTATCTCTCAGGTGGGTGAGGAACCCTACTAGATCGGCGGAGAGGCTGAGGTTCGTTGGTATCTACTGAATCCATTGGTTCTATCAAATCATCTGCTGTAGTTCGTATAGCTGGAACTTTTCCAGTTCTACATTACAGACCTTGCCTCGAGCTTGTCCGGATTTTACTTTCAGACATAGGCCGGACAACCCCAAATCTTTACCAACTTAAGATATGGGCTCTTCCCTTTCCATATCACATATGAAGCGGTAGGCAACTGATTTGATTGGAACCCTATTCAATAGGTATGCAACTTCTCAAGTGCATAACTCCCTAAAGGAATTAGGTAACTCAGTAGTACTCATCATAGAGCACACCTTATCACATAGGGTGTGATTGCTCCGCCCCGATATACCATCGTGCTATGGTGTATTCGGAGGAGTAATGCTGAGAGAGAATCTCATTCTCCTTTAGAATAGTCCAGGATTTCCGTGCACAAGTATTCTCCTCCTTGATCACATCAAAGGACATAATATTTTTACCCGTTTTGGTTCTCTACTTCTAACTTATATTCTGTGAATATCTCAAAAGGTTCGGACTTGTGTTTCAACAGGAACATATGTCTGAATCTAAAGAGATTATCAGAGAATGTAATGAAGTATAAAGAACCAGTCCTGGCATATGTAGACAGGGGACCTACATACATCAACATGTATCATCCCAAGAGTTCACTAACTCTTTCTCTGTTTCCAATAAACAGAGCTGAGGTCATTTTATCTTTGTGACATGACTCGCAAGTTTCATGAGATGTAAATTCAAACTGATTTAAATATGCATCTACATGTAACTTCAGCCAGTCGGGTCGCATTGATATGACCTAGTCTACAATGCCTCAAGAAGGATTCGTTCATTTCTGAACTCTTCCTCTTGTGTGTGTTCCGTATACTAAGAACTGTAGTTTGATTTAGAACATTAATGCTTTTAGATAACGTGCCTGAACCGATCAACTTTTGATATAGGAAATGTTCAAAACATTATCCAACTATACAAAATTTTATCATTTCTTTACTAATAAAGAGATAGATATGATTTTGTATATCAGGTTCGGTATCTAATAACATTCGTTCAGAATCAATGTACTGTAATACAGGGTGACAGTGACCAACAGACTTGGCTGCAACATTTGCCCGTTTTCTGCCTCATGAAACTTATCACCCGTTCTCAGTTCTCTACCTATCTGTAGCCCTATGTAACAGATTACATATCTGGGATCCTGATCTGGTATCACATACCCAGGACGTAAAGGATACTGAGAAACAGTTCTGTATAATGAACACACCCGAAGATGATGCATCAGCATGCACTCTCTTCGTTTGGGCGGCACGGGAATTCTGGTAATCCCCAATTTCCTGCTCTGTCTTATAATAATTATAAGTTGGAGCGGGACCAACGTTCCCCAGCTCAGTATTACAAGCGGGTTCGGTCAATATTCCATATTATTATCTTGATTAAGGCGTGATATGGTCGCTACCAGGAGAGAGAGAGAAGAAAACACTCAGCGTGCGCTCTTTCAAGAATAGATTGGTTATTATTTTATCTAATCAGGATGGCTCCCACTGCTTTTTATCAAATCTTCCTTCAAACCCTAAAAGGAAAGACTAGCCGGGATTAATTACACACTACAAGTTCGCCAATCTTTCAGCCAGGTCAGTGTCGGTACTTTGAGGGAGGTCCCCCGTGCTTTCGCACGAACCTAATTAATGTAAACCTCGTTTTCCCAGAGGCGTAACCTCGTTAACACCTTTTTAGACACCTACTTGATCGGCTAATTGTAATATGTAAAACTCTCCCAGGAGTAACACTTACTCGCAGCGGGTATCGGGATCCAACTATCTCATAGAAGGTATGCAATCTCATTGCAAATCTCAACACTTGAAATTCCCGATAATATTTTGCCCCTAGCGTCCTATGACCTTGACAGAGGTCAACAAACCATAGGCTGCTAGTCAAGTTCAACCCGTCATTTCCTGATTGAAGTAAACCCACCCGCACGACCCTTGATAGAGGTCAACAAGGTCGCACGACTACCCTAAATCAATCACATCATATGCTTATGCAGATAAGCACCAATCAGCTACCGCACACTACGCCTTGACAGAGGTCAACAAACGTAGCACGAATACTAACTAGTACTTATCTGAAATGACGAAGGGCTACGACAGGTTTTACTGAAAACCTATTGCGTAATGAATTTGATATCGTTGTAGAATCAAATGATTTTAAAAATGGAGTGTTTTTGAAGCTTTTCTAGTTTTGCTAAAGGAGTCACTCCCGGTGAAGGGATCGTCGGTCCTTTCCTCGTCGAATGAGGTGCGGGATATATCGTATATATCACTGTGCAAAGCAAAAACTCTTAAAAGCAATCAAAAGACAAACCGAATTTGTAGCATCTGCCAGTTATTGCTAAAGGAGTCACTCCCGGTGAAGGGATCTCGGTCCTTTCCTCATCGAATAAGGTGCAGGATATATCACATATACCGCTGTGCAAAGCAAGAACTGTAGCTACCTGTTTTATTTTGAAATTCGATTCTACAACATCTTAGGTTTCTTTTTATTTCATTAATCACATTAATGAAGTCCCATCATTTAAGTACCTAAACATCACAGATAGATATGACGTACACTTATGCCATCCGCATTCGCCTCGATGTCCCCTCGTGCACCGTTAGGTTAGGTGACTAACGACAGAGCAGGGCAGGGCTAGCGCGGGTGTAAAACATAAGTAACGTCTATATAATATATCATATATACTATATACTATATCCATCACAGAACATCACATGATCACATCACAGATATCGCAGCAGAAGAATCATATGAAATATTGGATATACTAGGACGTCCTTGTTTTCAATACGAGCCAGTATAAAACACGGATTCCACGGTCGTGGTGAATAGCCAAACCCACACCCCTAGACCCCTACGAGAGCGGCAAGCAACCCTACCAATTCTAGAGTTAGGAGACCCGGACTCGACTCCTCGAGTTGGTCTCCCACTGGACTCCAGAACCCGGTTACTTGTGCCCTCCTCCTTGGGTCTATCCTAGTGCGGAAAAGTAAATGATATACAAACGGTGACATCTTCCGCAACCTGGAAGTGCCCCAATAAAAGAATATTACATACAAGTTTTTACATGAATGAAAATGAAAAAACACTCATCTCACATAAAAACCCCCGGCTATTCAAACACGACGATCCAATATAACATATCCAGCAACACATAACATCACATGTCATCAACGTAAGTAAATATGCGCATCCCAATTGTCGTTGACATATAGCAACGAAACCGGCGATATCACATATTACACTTACGGTCACAGAAAAGAAAGTGTAAAACTACAACAGTTGGAATCCGCAATCTCTTCAGACATCACATGCCTGACCAAATGAATTCTTTAGACATCGCATGCCTAACAATTATAAACCCCGCATTTTAGTCTCAACATCGAAAACACTTTTCAATACCAAGTCGGGCAATTCAACAAGATTCCCGACATCCTGATCGAATGCTCGTCGCAAACTTCAGTAGGCGGCCGCACCCCCGATACCGTCGAAGAAGTGCACCAAGGCGGAACACCGCCACCGCGAGCACCCGGACGGATGCTTTCGGCGACGGGGTTCTCCTACAGTCACTTGGTCGGGGCAATGGCGTGAGGCTGTCTATTAAGTTTACCCGGCGAGTATCCGCGTACGCTACGTGATTGCGACGGACTTTTGATCACATCAAAATTCCGTGGCAACCGATCAAGTGAGACTAAATTGCTATGTTTATAACATTCATTCAGTTATCTCATAACTTCTTGTGAATTCCAATTATTGTATCCCATTCCAGATAATTAGAAAATGTTAAACTTTCCGATTGAACATTCGAACACCCAAGTTTTCCCGATACAGATCAACACATGAAATAAGTCTAACAACATTCAGTTCGTGCCTCAGTACCGACGGTCCAGCCGTAGAAGGGTCAAGCCAACGCCTCACATGTGGCACGCCGTACTGCCCCAAACCCGAAGGTTCAAAGGGTAGTTCAAGACGGTCACATAATCGAGTTAAGGTTTGTTGTCTTCTAGAGGGACCATCGTGTTACTTGCACTACTTAGAACATGATTAAACTACAGAAATATCCAACACTTGGAAATTTCCCGACAGGGGAAAAATTGGGTATTTATATCCGGTCGAACTTTTTAACATATTCAAAAAATTATCCGGAACGACACATAGACAAAGTTTGACAATCCGATCGAATGTATGAACTCCCAATACAACCCAAAATACTCAACTCTTGATTTCAGATTAAAAATTCCCAGGAAAACCAGCACTAAAAAATAGGAGTTACTGTGCAAAATTCAATGGCAGATAAGACAAAAGTGCGGCTGAAGGGCCGCATTAGCACGCTAATGCCGCGGTTCCGCCGCACTTTAGAAAGATCATTAGGTAATTTTTGCATAGTAATTCTTAGATTTACCTGCTTGTTTTTCTGCATATTTTTAATTTGCAAAAATCCACATTTTACAAAAAAGTCCAGAGAGCATTTTTAGGGTTGGGGTTTCGGTTCGTCCGTCTTTCAAAATCCGTCTAGACTTCGCTTAAGGCTCTAGCTAGGCTCTGATACCACTGTAGGGTTCCTAGGCACCCTAATGAGGTCTCACAAGGCATCGATCATGCCAAATTAAAATTTTAAGGGTGCCGAGAGACCCGACTACGGATCGTTTGCTAGAAATCTAGGCGAAAAAGCTAACTAGTTAACACTTAACTACAAGATACGGAAATACAACCTTTGTAGATCCGGTGCTCCACCTCCATAGCTCCGCAACGAGGTCCTCTCCGCTGTCCAAATCAAATCCGGGCTCAAGTGTCGACTTCATCGGAGAATAAGCGAGCTAGGTCGTCGATGTCCATGCCGAAGATGATCTACGTCGAAGCATCGCAAGATCAAGCTCTCACTTCACCAAGTCAAGAAACTTGTGAAGGAAACACACTCTACTACTTGGCAAGAGGTAGAGGATGAAGAAATAGGAAGTGGGTAGACTTTAGAATTGGATTTCTCACTCAAATCATCAATCCACCATTGATGACCTCAAGCTTCTTCAATGAAGAAGAAGGTGAAGAAGATGAATATTGTTATGATAAGAATAATAGAATAGAAAATAAAATCCATTCTTATCATAATATTAACCTTAGTTTAGTGTAGAGAATGGACCATGGTTAGATATGATGGTTAGGGTTAAGGAAGAGATAAGAATGGTTGACTTGATCAAAGTTTGTCGGGCAATTCAACAAGATTCCCGACAAACTTTGATCAAGTCAACCATTCTTATCTCTTCCTTAACCCTAACCATCATATCTAACCATGGTCCATTCTCTACACTAAACTAAGGTTAATATTATGATAAGAAACTTCAACATAAAACAAAATAAGCCACCATCCTTAAATAATTTTCAAAATGAATATATATAAATAAATGAATAAGATAATCAAAACCCTAATCATTAAGTAAACCATGGTTTAATCTTTACACTTAACCAAGTTAATATGCATCATCAAACATGATACAAACATGTGCATAAAAGTATATCACATATACAACTTGGACTTTGATCAAGTCAACCATTCTTATCTCTTCCTTAACCCTAACCATCATATCTAACCATGGTCCATTCTCTACACTAAACTAAGGTTAATATTATGATAAGAATGGATTTTATTTTCTATTCTATTATTCTTATCATAACAATATTCATCTTCTTCATCTTCTTCTTCATTGAAGAAGCTTGAGGTCATCAATGGTGGATTGATGATTTGAGTGAGAAATCCAATTCAAGTGAACCATTACTAGTTAATGCAAAGTAATATACCAAATATATAATTATACATTAAATCATTAAATCAACACTTGATTCAATGATCCGGTCATGTCGTACACAACCGACTAGTATACAATGTATCGGCTTATCGAATCAACGCTTGAATCGATAACTAGGTTATATCGCATACAACCACTCGATACATTCATCGCGAGAATGGAATACGGTATCACATACACGCATTATTCTCGGTCCCGCACATATCTCATATGCGCTCCTATTTCGTTTCGCTTGAGCCAGGAAACCTCTGTGTAGGACTCTAAAGACTCGTCAATACGCCGGCAGCAGGCGATGATCATATCAAACACCCACAAGCCGCAAGCGGTCTGCTAAACGTAACGGCCACCCGGGTATTGAGCGATCAGAAGATCGACGAGCAAGCCCGCTCACACTCCTGCGAATCCGACCAGTAACACTACCGTACAGTCCGGTCTGATCGTCTGATATGTCGCATATCTCGCCTAGGGGTGGTAAACGTCAGACCCCAATAGCTCGATAAGTCGTGTCGATATGAGGTCTATAACTGTTCGAGAAACTACAGGTAACACTTACCAGTAAATCTCAGCAACCCTGGCCAGGGATTTCCTGTTATAGCCAATCGAACACAGCGCAACATCAACTCCCTATACTGGGAGAGACGAATCCCCTCCTATCGCTCATTGCCTCCATGTGACTCGGGACTATACCCAAAAACCACCGTTTTGCACGCCCTCTTGGACGTGGTAAGATGGAAATCAAAGCACAGTGGGAACCACACAAGACTCTATGACGATCTCGGGTCAACAGACTACTCTGTACTAGTGTCACCAGAGAACTGCCATCTGACGTGAGGTATAATACCATCTGGGAGTTCTCGGCGAGTCCGTCCAGTGTACCCAGTCTCTACTGAGCACCCGTATATCATCTCTGATGTCAAACACCAATGGATATGGGATCATCCATCGCCCATCTTTATGGGTCGAGAAGGTATACGCTAGTCTACTCTGGTATATCGATGCCCCGTCTCGATACACCCACGACTAGGGACTTTGAAGGATGTACTTATGGACTACCATGTCCCTACTAGTATGATCCGCATCATAGTCCAGGTAGTCAAGCACACATCCTAAGGGCTTTACCAACATGTAACAGAGAGACAATCAGTATACACGTTAAGGTAAAGTTCAACCAGATAGCATACTATCATGTCGAGCAAGAAAGTCCTCCCTATATATGTCCCAGCATCCACTACAATATACATCCTATGTACAGTAATGGCCTCTAGGGCATACATATTACTAACAAAATTAAGCCAGTATAAAACACGGATTCGATGGTCACGATGAATAGCCAAACCCACATCTCTAGACCCCTACGAGAGCGGCAAGCAACCCTTCCAATTCTAGAGTTAGGAGACCCGGTCTCGACTCCTCGAGATGGTCTCCTACTGGACCCTAGAACCCGGTTACTTATGCTCCCCGTCTTAGGTCTATCCTAATACGGAAAAGTAAATAATATACATCAATTGTGGCATCATCTTCAACCCGGAAGTGCCCCAATAAAAGAATATTACAAACAAGCTTTTACATGAATGAAAATGAAAAACTCTCATCTCACATAAAAAAACCCGGCTATTCAGAACACGACGATCCAATATAATATATCACAGCAACACATAATATCACATGTCATCAATGTAAGTAAATATACGTATCCCAGTTGTCATTGACATATAGCACCGAAACCGGCGATACACCACATATTACATTTACGGTCGCAGAAAAGAAAGTGAAAAACTACAACGATTGGAATCCGCAACCACCTTAGACATCATAAACCCAATGTATCACATATATTGGATTTCATGCTTAACCAAATGAATTCCTTAGACATCACATGCCTAACAATTATAAACCCCGCATTTTAGTCTCGATATTGAAAACACTTTCCAATAACCTGTCGGGTAATTCAACAAGATTCCGGATAACCTGATCGAATGCTCGTCGGAAACTTTAGTAGACGGTCGCACCCCCGATGCCGTCGACGAAGTGCACTAAGGCGAAACACCGCGGCCGCGAGCACACCCAAACGGATGCTTTTTGCGACGGGGTTCTCCTACAGTCACTTGGTCAGGATTATAGAGCGTGGCTATCTAGTAAGGTTACCCGGAGAGTATCCGTGTACGCTACGTAATTGCGACAGACTTTTGATCCACATCATAATCTGTGGCAACCGATCAAATGAGACTAAACTGCTAGGTTTATAAAATTCAAACTAGTTATCTCATAACTCCTTTTGTGGATTCCAAATATTGTATCACAATCACAGATAGCTAGACGAAATTAAACTTTTCGATTGAATAAACAAACACCCAAAATTTCCTAACTAGCTCAACACTTTAGCGGAGTCTAAAAAAGCATCCAGAACATGCCACAGCACCTATGAACCAGCCGTAGAAGGGTCAACCAATGCCTCACCTGTGGCACCGCTGAACTACCATAAACCCTAGGGTTTGATGGTGGTTCTGACGATCACAGAATCGAGTTAGGGTTTCATTCTTCTAGATGAACCTTGTATATACAAAAAGGTTGTAGAGAGTACGGTGGTCTTCCTCGTATTATACGTGGATGACATACTCTTGATAGGAAAGAAGTTTCCTATGCTACATTCGGTCAATCTCCTATTATCACAAGGATTCTCTATAAAAGATCAAGGTGATACATCCTAAATCCTAGGTTTTGGTTCTATGAGATAGATCTAAGTGGATGTTAGGATTCTTACTAGGTGTAGTGAAATGGTATCAATCGATCCTAGGGAGAATCACTGAACAGCTTCCAGGATGGTAAGGTCGACTGATTGTCAGTCACAGGCATTGTCTTTACCCTCAGCAGAGGGACGGTATGTTGGAAGAGTTCCAAGCTAGATACCGTGGCAAACTAGACGATAAAGGTTGGATACATCGCTACCAACGTTGCTACCAAAGAGGCAGTCTGGGTGTATATTAGATCATGAGATGAACTTCGTTCCTACCATTGTGTAACAATGGAGTTGTGGCTTATGCCTAGGAACCCCCGTCCCATCAGTGACCCAGACACATTCTAAGGCAGTATCATCTAATCATGGAGATGGTTGATCTCCTGGGAGATCGAGGCTAAGAGAGTAGACTCAGAGGACAACACGGCGGATCCACTCACAATGGCCTTTTCCCAAGAGAGACTTTTATGGGATGGTTGAGTATGAGATACAACAACCACTGTTGATTGTTGGGTATTGGATACTACAACATATGGTCCTAGTGCAAGTGGGAGATTGTTAGTTATATATATACCCTAGAGGCCATTATTGTACATATGATGTATATTATAGTGGATGCTTGGACATACATAGGGAGGACTTTCTTGCTCGACATGATAGTATGCTATCTGGTTACTCTTTATCTTAACATGTACACTGATTGTCTTTCTGTTACATGTTGATAAAGCCCTTAGGATGTTTACTTGACTACCTGGATTATGATGTGGATCATACTAGTGGGACAAAGGTAGTCCGTGAGTACATCCTTTAATGTCCCTAGTCGTGGGTGTATCGAGACGGGGCATCGATATACCAGAGTAGACTAGCGTATACCTTCTCGACCCATGTAGATGTGCGATAGATGATCCCATATCCATTGGTGTTTGACATCAAAGATGATATACGGGTGCTCAGTGGAGACTGGGTACACTAGACGGACTCGCCGAGAACTTCTAGATAGTATTATAACTCACGTCAGATGGCAGTTCTCTGGTGACACTGGTACATGTTAGTCTGTCGACCCGAGATCGTCATAGAGTTGTTCCCCTTCGAACAACGGAGACGCGACCGCGTAGGTCCGTCTTGCCTGAAATTCGGAGCAGATGCTAATTGGAGCTATCCATCCACCTCTCCGAAGATGCCAAGTTGATTTATGGAACCGTGTATCGAAGGTTTAAACGGATGCGGCCGATGTAGCAGACTTCATCAGATTCCCCCTCGTTTGAGGGGGTTTTGATTGTGGGGACGCTCTTCCCTGCAGGCGCAAGCCCCTGCAGTTAATTACGCTACTGCATCGCGGTAACAATTTTCTCCTTCTCCAGATGGTCACTTCGTGTCGTAGGTGTTTGTTTTGTGTTTGGTTGCCCGTGGATTGTATACGGAGACTAAGAAATGTTGTCGCCCGTAGGGCGTGGACTAGTCCAAATCCGTATCTTTCTTAGATTTGGGTTTGGGGGGTTTGGGTTTAAAGATACGTTAGCCTCTTTTGAGACTAAAATCAACTTAAACGTTAGTTAAGGATACGTTAGTCTAATTTTAAACTAAGATCAACTTAACGGGATCGTTTAGATCCGACAAGAGAGCAATTGGGCTCTGTTGTTTAGTTTAGTGACATTGCGGTCAATAGTTAGTTTAAGAACATTACGGTCCATTGTTAGTTTAAGGACATCTCGGTCCAATGTTAGTTTTAAGACATCGCGGTCGAGGTTAAGGACATCATAGTCCATGGGTTTAAGGACCCCACAGTCCGATGTTAGTTTTAAGACATCACGGTCGCGGTTAAGGACATCATAGTCCATGAGTTTAAGGACCCCACAGTCCGTAGTTTAGAGACGTCATAGTCTATGAAATGTGTGGTTGTCGGGACTCGTCGCCTCTTTGAAGACGTTGAAGAATTACAACGACAAATATCAAAGGAGTGAAGAGATGTACCCTTGAACCATGGTGAGTTAAGTGATCTGTAGTCCGATTTGGAACTAAGATCAATTAATTATGTTATGAACACAATATCTCAGTTAAGTATGAATTGAGGACTTATGGCCAACTTGGGCTAAGTCCAATCAAGTTAAAAAAATGTTTAACATTCGTTTTGTGCTGTTAAGCATTTGTTTGGGCTTGGCCCTTTTAACAATGTGGAGCATGGATTTAAATTCTGACAATGTTTGTCTTTTATTGAATGCTAAGCATTCATCATAGCTCTAGGACTTATCTAGAGAACAATTTATGTTCTGCCCAAACGCACATAAAAGTATATAGCGCGCATGGCATTAGCGTCAGTCGATAAGCGCAGTGCGCTATGGTTAAAGCGCTAGTGCGCTTGGCGCTTTGCACCAGATGTTAAGCGCTGATGTGTTTAGCGCTTTGCGCTAAGTGAAGCTGATGCGCTATAATTGAAGCGTTGAGGCGCTTGGTGCCATATAATGAGCGCAAAGCGCTTTTAGTAATGCAGCGCACACGTAAAGAGCATGTGGCGCGCTGAGCGCTAGCCAATGAGCGCGGTGCGTTGTGTTTGAAGTACTATTGCAGTGCTTTGCGCTAGATGAAGAGCACTAAGGCACTTTTTAAATTAGGAACGCTAAGGCTCTTCTTAGGTTAACTTTGCGCTCTGAAGATTATCTTCTTTGATAAGAGACTTTGTCTCAAGATTCCAAGAACAAAGTTCTTAACTTATAGGAGATACTTCAATCTCTTTTTAATGAAAGGCTTTGCCTTTATGGATCTGTGATCCTAAGAGAATTGAATAATTCTCCCCCCTATAATGAGATGTTCATGATCTCAGAAAGACAATTTGTCTTATAGATCTATGATCTGTGAAGTAAGCACTTCTTTATTTTTATGATGAGATCTTTTTTTATCTCTTTATAAAAAACTTTGGTCTTTGTAGATCTATGATCTTTTAAGAAGAGAATTCTTCTCTTTAGTTATGAGATGATTTCATCTCTTTGTTCATCACCATTCTTTTTACCTTGAAGAAAAATCTTCTTTTGCCGAGAGCTATTTCTTCTTCTTGAGATTTTCTCAAAGTTTATGGTGGGGTTCCTCCTCCTTAGACTTGAAGTCTTGGGTCTTTTATATAGGGGAAACTGATTTGTTGAATCAGTTAAAGAGATTTATTCTCCAATTGATTTGGGAATTTCCCCACCGTTGGATCCTTGATCCAAGGGTTTCTGATTTACAGAAAATAATCTTCTTGTTTTAACAAGATTGAGAAATCTTTCCTTCTTTATAGAATTTGTTCTGTATTTTAGTGATTTTTAATCACCATTGGATCATTGATCCAACTGTGTTCTAAATTCAAGGCACAATCTTTTCTGTTTGGAAAGATTCAACAGAATTTTATTCTTCTTAACTGATGATTTAATCATATCCGTTGGATATTTGATCCAACGGTGAGGAACATTTAGTTCCAGCGCTAGCGCTTATGCGCTTTGCCCATGGTGCGCTAATTGGAGCGCAGTGCTCTTAGCGCTAGCGCACACATGCTTTGCACGTGGTGCGCTACTTGGAGCGCAGCGCACCTAGAGCTAGCGCCTATGTGCTTTGCACGGGGTGCGCTAGTTGTAGCGAAGAGCTTTTATAAAAGTGTAGCTGTGATTCAAATTTTGAATTCTGAACAGAGCTTTGCTCTAATTGGGGAAACAAATGCCCCCCCACCGTTGCGCTCATGGGGTCCACACGTGGGTGCAGCGGTGGCAACATCTCGACTCTTGGATCACCCAAGGAACTGAAACGGAGCTTAGTGCCTATAAATATGACCCTTGGCCCTTGAATTGACTTCTGTTCATCTTCAATCCTTCTTGAAAATTTATTTTCTTCTTCAGAGCGTAGCTCTTCTTCTTAAGAATTTTTAAGGACAGAACTTTGTCGAATTAGGTAAAAGATTAAATCTTTTTGAGACATCTTTTAGGGTTTCACCCATTAACAGAGCTTTGCTCTTCATGGATCTTTGATCTAAAGAAAATCCTTTTTAGAGTTTTATTAATAGAGCTTTGCTCTCTTGGAATCATAGATCTAAAGGGATCTTGCTTATGATTTCTTAATCTATTAATGGAGCTTTGCTCCTTTCAAATCAAATAGAAGAACTCTTAAGAGTTTGTTCATGGATCTTGAAGATCAAATTGAATTTTATCTTTAATGAATTATATCATCTTCTCAGAGCAAGGTTCTCAATGTTCTCGGGGAATTTCTTTAACTTCCCCTCATAATTGATCTTGACAGGTGTCACTCCTGTCTGTAGAGCATTGCTCTCGAGGAGTTTAACTCCATGTGCCTATTTTTAATAAGAATTCGCTTAATCAGTCTGTCTGCTAATTTTGTTGATTTTCTTTTTCAGGAGTAATGGACTCTCACATGTATGATCTCGACAAGATTATCTCCTACGGAGACATCCGCTCACTCGGCCGTTCTCAGAATCGAGAATTCACAAATGCTGAGTGTGCCGAAATTATGAGCCACTTTGACGCATACAATGGTCGACTGCTTCCTCGACGCTCCTCTCTCCTGAAGCTTATTGTAGGAGCGATCTGGGAAGCGCTTCCTCTATTCTGTACCGGCGTGCCGCTTAGGGAATTGGATGCCGCCGAGGATAAGGTGCATTCGGTGTATCTGATGAGACTAATCTCAAAGAGAAGGCGGGACAATCTTATCGATCTCCTGCATCAGGCTTTTCAACAGTCGGCCATACTTGCTGCCTATCGGAGGGTGGAGGACATCCGTGGGGATCCTGACGCTTGTGATCGTGAAAGAAAGCATACTAGGATGGTTCGGAATGCCTGGAAGATTCTGGAAAAAGTTACTTTTGAGTTCTTCAATCCATGCCCCGGATCTGAGGTTTTGCCATTGTAATTGTTTGGATAATGTTTTTGTTTACTACTTTCATAATTGTAAGAACTTTTTCGCAGTATGATTGGCAAGTTTCTCATTTCAGCTTGTTTTATTTTACATACTAAATCTTTTGCGCATGCATGAATGGGTATGCCTTGAACGCCTAATTAAATGCGAATCAAATGTTCTCCTTGTCGCCTTCTTCTCCTTGTTGTGTTGTTTGCCATGTGATTTTAGCAACTGCAGTCTGTAGATAGTATATAACTGTCAATATTGTGCTCTTTGTAAGGTAGTGATGGCTTAGAAAACAGGGTTAGGATCTGTCACCTAACACTTTTCAACTTTATGAGCCGTGAGGGTCTCATAAAGAATTTTCTCCCTACCGGTCAAGAGGATCCTATAAGCATAATTTCTCCTTAAGAATCATGAGGATTCCTAAGTGTGTTTTCTCTTGAAAGTCGTAAGGATCTCACAAGAGAATATGCTCTCTTACGAGTCGTGAGGACCCGTAAGTGATGGGTGAAGTTTCCCTTATCTGCATTTCACGGAGTCAGGGGTTGCTCTGGATGCTTCCCACGGGTTCACTGCCGTGTTCTGCGAGGACCAGACTCCGCTCTGGATGTTTTCTAGGATACCGTAGTTTAAAGACATCGCGGTCGAGATTAAGGACATCATAGTCCATGGATTTAAGGACTCCACAGTCCGTTGTTAGTTTTAAGACATCACGGTCGAGGTTAAGGACATCATAGTCCATGAGTTTAAGGACCTCACAGTCCAATGTTAGTTTTAAAACATCACGGTCGAGGTTAAGGACATCATAGTCCATGAGTTTAAGGACCTCACAGTCCAATTTTTGCTCTGGGTGCTTCCTACGGGTTCACTGCCGTGTTCGGCGAGGACCAGGCTCCGCTCTGGATGCTTCACACGGGGTCATTGCCGTGCTCTGCGAGGACCAGGATCCGCTCTGGACGTTTTCCACGGGGTCAGAAGTGACATGATCCGCGTTCTACGTAGCCAGGAATTTGCTCTGGATTCTTCCCACGGGTTCACTGCCGTGTTCGGTGAGGACCAGGCTCTGCTCTGGATGCTTCACACGGGGTCATTGCCGTGCTCTGCGAGGACCAGGATCCGCTCTGGACGTTTTCCACGGGGTCAGAAGTGACATGATCCGCGTTCCACGTAACCAGGAATTTGCTCTGGATGCTTCCCACGGGTTCACTGCCGTGTTTGGCGAGGACCAGGCTCCACTCTGGATGCTTCACATGGGGTCATTGCCGTGCTCTGCGAGGACCAGACTCCGCTCTGGATGTTTTCTAGGATACCGTAGTTTAAAGACATCGCGGTCGAGGTTAAGGACATCATAGTCCATGGATTTAAGGACTCCACAGTCCGTTGTTAGTTTTAAGACATCACGGTCGAGGTTAAGGACATCATAGTCCATGAGTTTAAGGACCTCACAGTCCAATGTTAGTTTTAAGACATCACGGTCAAGGTTAAGGACATCATAGTTCATGAGTTTAAGAACCTCACAGTCCAATGTTAGTTTTAAGACATCCCGGTCGAGGTTAAGGACATCATAGTCCATGAGTTTAAGGACCCCACAGTCCAATGTTAGTTTAAAGACATCGCGGTCGAGATTAAGGACATCATAGTCCATGAGTTTAAGGACCTCACAGTCCAATTTTTTCTCTGGGTGCTTCCTACGGGTTCACTGCCGTGTTCGGCGAGGACTAGGCTCCGCTCTGGATACTTCACACGGGGTCATTGCCGTGCTCTGCGAGGACCAGGATCCGCTCTAGACGTTTTCCATAGGGTCAGAAGTGACATGATCCGAGTTCCACGTAGCCAGGAATTTGCTCTGGATGCTTCCCACGGGTTCACTGCCGTGTTCAGCGAGGACCAGGCTCCGCTCTGGATGCTTCACACGGGGTCATTGCCGTGCTCTGCGAGGACCAGGATCCGCTCTGGATGTTTTCCATGGGGTCAGAAGTGACATGATCCGCGTTCCACGTAACCAGGAATTCGCTTTGGATGCTTCCCACTGGTTCACTGCCGTGTTCGGCGAGGACCAGGCTCCGCTCTGGATGCTTCACACGGGTTCGCTGTCGTGCTCTGCGAGGACCAGGATCTGCTCTGGACATTTTCCACGGGGTCAGAAGTGATATAATCCGCGTTCCACGTAGCCAGGAATTTTGCTCTGGATGCTTCCCACGGGTTCACTGTCGTGTTCGGCGAGGACCAGGATCTGCTCTGGACGTTTTCCACGGGATCAGAAGTGACATAATCCGCGTTCCACGTAGCCCGGAATTTTGCTCTGGATGCTTTCCATAGGTTCACTGCCGTGTTCGGAGAGGACCAGGATCCGCTCTGGATGCTTCACACGGGGTCATTGCCGTGCTCTGCGAGGACCGGGATCCGCTCTGGACGTTTTCCACGGGGTCAGAAGTGACATGATCCGCGTTCCACGTAACCAGAAATTTGACTCTCGGTCATCTGTACACCGTCGAGTCATGGAACTGGGAGTTGCCGCCATTCCGCTTTGCTTGATGTTGTGTCCGTTGTAATAAGACGAATGTTGAGATCATCTTCAGGTTATTTGTGAACCGTTGAGATTTGGCTTCTTCTTCTGATGAAACTTGGAGAGGAAAGGTGTGATTCCTTCTTTGTTTGCGCCCCTGGATGGTATACAGGGATTGGTGTGATATCACCTGAAGGGCATAAATTTCATTCATTTTTTTATTTCTTTCCGCGCTGCTCTATCATTTCAGCTTTTATATCGCGAAGGTCGCGATTGCCCAATCATTTCGGCTATTTTTCGTGGTGCCCAATCATTTCGGCTATTTATTTTATTTTTACCCGCTGTTTTTTATTGCAAGTTGCCCAATCATTTCGGCTATTTTGCATGCATACTTTTTACTTGCTGATTTTGTTTGCAAGTTGCCCCATCATTTCGGCTATTTCGTATGCGTGTGTGGCTCGCTGGCTTTTCGCCGCAAGCTTGGAATTAGACACTGATTTCGGCATCAGTGCCGCTACTACTGGGATATTGCCATGAGCGAATCATCATTTGCCTCTGTCGATGTCGAACAAAGGTGGCTTAGCAAACAGGGTTAAGGTCCTGTCGACTAAGGCTTTTGGCTTTACGAGCCGTAAGAGTCTCATAAAGGTATTTCTCCCTACAAGTCGTGAGGATCTCGTAGGTACGTTTTCTCCTTAGGAGTCGTGAGGATTCCTAAGTGCGTGTTCTCCTATAAGTCGTAAGGATCTTACAAGAGGATTTTCTCCTTGTAAGTCGAGAGGACTTACAAGGGTTGTTCATCGTGTAGACATATCCCTAGTCACGGATGGGACTTTGTTAGGGAAATGTTTATTCGCGCCCGTGGATTGTATACAAGGGTCAGCGTTGAGCCGCTTGTAGGGCAGTATCATAGGTCGTGGGGGCTGCTTAAGAACAGGTTCAGATCTCTGTAGCTTAAGACTTTTGAATCTTACGAGCCGCGAGGGTCCCATAAGAGGGTTCTCCTTACGAGTCGTGAGGATCTCGCAAGTGTAATTTCTCCTTAGGAATCGTGGGGATCCCTAAGTGTGTTGCTCCCTTGTGAGTCGTAAAGATCTCACGCAGGTGGTTTCTCCTTACAAAGTCGAGAGGACCTTGCAAGTGTCTTTTAGCGAGATTGCGCCCTTTCAGGTTTTCACAAAACTCGCCGGTAGCCCTCTGTTTTTACTCACGGAGCCCTTTCGGGTTTCCATCCGTGCCCATTTTGCTTATGGACATACCATTTTCTTTTTCTTTTCTCTTTTCCCTTTTTCTTATTTCAACGAGGCTGCGCCCTTTCGGGTTTTCACAAAACTCGCCGATAGCCCTGCTGTTTTTACTCACGGAGCCCTTTCGGGTTTTCATCCGTGCCCATTTTGCTTATGGACGTACCGTTTTCTTTTTTCTCTTTTTTTATTTTTTTTTCAGATTTGGGACGCTGCAATCCATCGTAGTTTATCGACGTCTCAGTCAACAGCTAGTCTTAGGACATAGTGGTCCATCGTTAGTTTAGGGACGTTTCGGTTCGTTGTTAGTTTAAGGACGTTCCGGTCCCTCATTAGTTTAAGGACGTTTCGGTCCGTCGTTAGTTTAAGGACGTTTCAGTCCGTAAGCCGGTTACTACTTATAGAGTTTGGGCTTAGGAAGATAGCGAGCGGACATAGTCGTCGTCATCTATCATTGACCTAGGCCATCACTCATCAGGCGTAGTACTTTTTTAGGAAGCGACCATTTATTGGTCTGAAGGACCATTTATTGGTCTGAAGGGCCTTTCGCCATGCATGTCCATGAGTAGATAGGCTCCACTCTGGTAGACCTTGTCTATGATATACGGGCCTTTATAGTTTGGCTCGAATTTCCCCCATTTGGCACGATTGGGGATCATAGGTCTTTTGACCACTAGCACGAGTTTGCCTTGGCGGAATGTCCTCGGCCTAGTCAATCTTTCATATGAGCGCGTCATCTTTGCATTATAAGTTTCCAGATTTTGCTGTGCTATGAGCCGGGTTTCATCAAGGGCATCGAGCTCCTCAAGCCGAAGGTGAGCATTCTCTTCGTCCGTTAGCTCGTAATGAACTGCTACTCGTAGAGAGGGTAACTCTATCTCGAGGGGGAGTACTTCTTCTTTACCGAATACCAATGCGTATGGCGTTGTGTTCGTGGCCGTTTTGAACGTAGTTCGATATGCCCAGAGAGCTTCATGCAGTCTCTCGTGCCAGTCCTTCTTGTTTCGGGACACCGTCTTTTTCACGATCTTCGTCAAGGTCTTGTTGAAAGCCTCAGCTAGACCGTTAGCTCGAGAATTATAGACTGAGGAGTATCTCCAGTCTATGTTATGCTGTTGTGCGAAGCAGCTGATCTTGTGGCTTCTGTAGGCTGGCCCGTTATCGGAGATGATCCATCGCGGAGTTCCAAATCGATAAATGACGTGTGTCTTGAAGAAATGGAGGATATTCTCCGTCTTCACTTCCCTCGGCGGTACTGCTTCTGCCCATTTGGAGAAGTAATCAGTTGTCGCCAAAATGAATCGATGTCCTCTGGACGATGCTGGTTCGATGGGGCCGATTATGTCAGTTCCCCACATTTCGAACGGCCAGCTGGTGGATGTAGTAGATTTGGATGCTGATGGATAAAATCCCTATGGATCTGGTACGAGTGGCATTGCTTCGCATATTCGAGGCAGTCCTGGATCATCGTGGGCCAATAATAACCCATCTGTTTGATCTTCAGCTTCATCTTCGGCCCTGCTTGGTGAGAACCGCAGAGTCTATCGTGAGTTTCTTGGATGACTCTTTTTGCTTCTTCAGGTCCCAGGCATCTTAACCATAGAGAATCAAATGATCTCTTATACAGAGTATCATTGACAAAAGCAAAAGACAGAGCTCGTTTTATAAGCCGATGTCTTGAGGACGCATCTTCAGGCGTTCGACAGGATTTTAAGTAGTCTATAAAGAATTCTATCCAATCCTCAACCTTTTCTTGGTCTTTTATTTGTAGAGCCGCTGGCTTGGTCGCTTCCTTTTCCTCGGACGACTCCGGAGATATTTCTGTCGGTGCAAGAACCCGACGGCTTTGTACCACGATTCTTACGTCATCGAGGTTCTCATCAGCCAATTCTTTAGTAAGCTTGGCTAATGCATCCGCTTTGCTATTTTCCGCACGCGGTATACTTTCCAAGGTGTAGGAAGGAATTTTAGTCAGCAGCCGCTGTACTTTCTCGCCGTACTTTACCAACTCTGGCTTGCACGTTTGATAGTCGCCATTTACTTGACTAATGACCAGCTGGGAGTCTCCATATATGAGGAGGTTCTCAATCCCTATGTCGATGGCGATCTCGAGACCTGGTATCAAAGCTTCGTATTCGGCTTCATTGTTTGTCCTCGGCTCTGTCAAGGAGAAGGCAAAGCGCATTATCCCTCCTTGTGGAGTCACGAAAATGAGGCCTACCCCTGATTTGATTATGGGGATGCTTTGTTTGCTCTTCCTCATGGAAGACGCTCCATCGAAATAAAGTTCCCACTGGGTATCACCACCGTCGATCGTGTCAAACGCATGTTCGTCTGGCAGTTCGCAATTCAAAGGAGAATCGGCAGGTATCGAATGCTCAGCGAGGAAGTCGGCGATGGCTTGGCCCTTCACTGCCTTAAGAGGCTGATAAGTTATTGAGAATTCCATCAAGAGCAAGGCCTATTTAGCGAGCCTCCCCGTCAATATGGCCTTTGACATCAAATATTTGAGAGGATCCACCTTCGATATGAGACGGACTTCATGCGCCAACGTATAGTGCCTGAGCTTCGTTATCGATTAATGCCAGGCGGTGTTTTTCGATGGGAGAATAATTGCTTTCTGCCCCCCAGTAGAACTCGACTCAAGTAATAGAGGGCTCTCTCCTTCCCTTGGTCGTTCTCTTATGCCCATAACGCGCCTAAGGAACCTTCAAGGGCGGTTGTATACAAAATGAGAGGCTTTCCTTTGACCAGAGCAGCCAGCACTGGCGGGTTCTATAGGTATTGCTTGATTTCGTCCAGCGCACTTTGGCATTTGCGATCCCAGACGAACGAGGTTCCTTTCTTTATCAGGTGGCTGTAAGGACGGCACTTGCCTGAGAGATTGGCTATAAATCGCCGAATATACACGAGCTTCCCTTGGAGAGACCGCAATTGCTTGAAAGTCCTTGGCGGGGGCATCTCCATAATTGCCTTGATCTTTGACGGATCTATCTCGATGCCTCGGTGTCGGACGATGAACCTTAGGAACTTGCCCGAAGAAACTCCGAATACACATTTCAGAGGGTTCATCTTCAAGTTGTATTGCCGGAGGCATTGAAATACGATCTTCAGATGCTCTAAATGCTCCTCGTATGATTTGCTTTTCACCATGAGGTCATCGATATAGCATTCAACGATTTCATGTATAAGGTCATCGAATATCTTTGTCATGGCCCTCTGATAGGTGGCACCGGCGTTCTTCAGACCGAAGGGCATCGTCTTGTAGCAGAATATACCCAAAGGGGTTCGGAAAGCGGTATGTTTCTGGTCCTCAGGGTGCATCTTTATCTGATTGTATCCCGACGAGCCGTCCATGAAGGAGAGAACTTCGTGGGTGGACGTACTGTCTATCATTAGCTCAGTGACCGGTACTGGGAAGTCGTCTTTCGAGCAGGCTTTATTGAGATTCAGAAAGTCTACACATATGCGCACTGTCCCATTTTCTTCATCACCGGGACGATGTTGGCGATCCAGTCAGGATACTGGACCTCTTGGATGAAGCCAGAGTCGATCAGCTTCTTGACCTCGGTGTTGATGCTCATCTCAAGCTCGAGCCACATTCTCCTCGGTGCTTGTTTGATTGGCTTGACGTCTGGGGATATTGCTAATTTGTGTACAGCAATCTTGGGATCTAGTCCTGTCATCTCGGAATAATTCCATGTGAAGCAATCTTTATGCTGAATGAGCACGTCCTTTAGTGTAGCCACCCTTTCTTCATACAGCAATTCGCTGACGAACGTCGGCCGCGGGTCACTTGCCGTCCTCAAATCAATTTTCTTGAGCTCATCTGCAGTGGTATGTATCCCATCTTCCAGCTCTTTCGGCACCGGTGGAAACTCTGAGATCACCTCGTCATCATTGCTTTCGAAGCACCAGGGGATATTATCCATACCGTCGGGGTCTTCTTCTGATAGCGTTATCACGTGGCAGGTACGAGCTCTCTTCTAAGACCGATGTTGATCTGGTTCTACCCTCGTGGATTTGGGTTCATGCTTCTGCGGCGAGGTTACCCTCCAGCCGCTGGATAGAGCGAATCCACCCTATCGATATTGATCTTCGACCCAGTTCTTGAAGGTGAAGCAGTCTTCGAGAAGATGTCCTATCGCTCGGTGATAAAGGCAATAGTCTGGGTGAGAGATCTCATTGGCTTGCTCGGGGTGTTTGGACTCCGGGAGTATAATCAATTGATGTCTTATTGTGAGATCGAGTATCTTCCGTGTTTTGTTCTGAGGAAAAGAGTATGCTCGACTCATCTTCTTTATAAGAGATGAATCTGGATTACTCGATTCTTGATCGCGTGGCTTCTTGGTACCGCTCTGTCGCTGTCCAACGCCTTTCCCGCTCTTTGGTTTGTTTCTGCCTCTGCGTCGGGTTTTTTGTACAACGGTTTGGCAAGGAGGAGTATTTTCATTTTTCACAGCCTGTTGAAGGAGACGTTGCGTCTTGGCTTTCTCGTAGATGGTCATTTCGAGATTATGGTCGTCTCGAACCTTTTGACTCGCTTCCCTTATAAGCTTGTCCATTTGTTCTTCAAATGACGGACTGGGCATTTTCACGTCGGGAGCTCTTTCTAGTTCAGGGTTAGCATCTTCCCACTGAGCATCCCCTTCTTCATCAAAGTCATGTATGACATAGCAGTCGCGGAGTAGCTCCCATTTCTTGGATCGAACATATCCAAGTCCGATTGTTTCCATTCTCCCGTTGGGCAACTTTCGCTGAGTTCCAGGGACCTTCCAGATCCTGTTATAGAACCGTGCTTGTCGAGCAGTTTGCTTAAGGGGTACACCTTAGCGTCTCAAGAGTCTCCTTAGCCCGTCTGTGTAATATCTGGGCAAATGGATGGGCTGGAGCCTGTCAAGTGTAGAATCCGCGCCATGCCATATTTCTTTCTCCATTTTGGTTTCCACGGATCGGTAGAATAGGATCGCCTTTTCATCTTCTCTCCTGGGAAGGACATAGAATGTCTGCAGCTTTTCCATATTGTAGGTAGCAAGCGCGTCTAGTTCTTTATGATGCTTGGGCGGGACCATGGCAACCTGCAAACTTTGTTCTTCATCGGCGAAGGTTTGTATTGAAGGCCGAGCAGAGAATATAGCATGGACCTCATCTTCTGAGTCGCTGCCGAAGATCAACATAGGAGCGGACGGTCCCGGCTTGTTGTACTGAGGCAGACCAGAGTAAACTATCTCTTCTTCCTCCTCGGTATCACTTCCGAAGACCGGAATGGTGGTGATAGCTTTGTTCTCCGGTTTATGACATCTCTCTGTGTCTTTAAAGTCTGGCAAGAAGTATTTTTCATCTTCGTACTTGTGGACTTCGTTCATGGAGAAAGGGTTTAGCTCTCCTGTCACGGTATATTCGAGACCATCCTTGAAATACTTCATACACTGGTATTGTGTAGAAGGGATGATGTTGCACTCATGTAACCAGGGTCGGCTGAGCAAAGCGTTGTAGCATGTCTTGGCGTCAATGACGTGAAATTTAATATCCGTGACAAGTAGTCCAAAGCACAGCGTCAGTATCACAGACCCGAGAGTCCGTGATGACTGGGAGTCGAAACCGGAGATGGTAATTTTATCACGAGCGAGGTGCTGAACGCTCATGCAGATTTCCTTCAACACTCGCACGTTGAGGAGATTGACGGAGGACCCATTGTCGACCAGGATTTTACCTATCTTGATGTCATGACAGTATCTAGAGACATAAAGGGGACGGTTGTGCTCGCACGTCCCGAGTAGGAGATCTTCGTCGCCGAAGGTAATATCGGTTGTGTGTACTTCTTCCAGCTCGTCCTTCATCTTTTCTTCGGCAAGAAAAGCTTGGAATTGCTCTGGCTCTTGTAGCGCCTTGATCAATGAATCCCTTGCTTCTTTTGATAGTAAAAGAGCGTTGAGAATGCTGAGCTGCGAGGGTAACTTTATCAAGTGTGCCAGAATGTTGTAGTCCACCTTACTTTTCTTTGGCAGGTCCTCGGCGGTCAGCTCTTTCATGACTTGGTCATCTAGGGCGATATCCTCAGAGACCTTCTCTTTTCCCTTATCTTTTCTGTTCGCGGGTCCGAGATTCTTTTCGGGCAGCGTACGATTGCGCAGCTGGATATTTTCACAGGTCTTCGATTCTCTCTCCTTTCCCGAGGTGGATTCCTTGAATAGAGGGCCAAGAGCCATATCTTCATCGGAGTCGCTCCCGAACGTGGGAACTTGCGATCCTCCGGCACTGATTGTGCGACAGTTGCCGGTAATTCTTCCAAGCTCCTCGGTCGTATTTCTTCGCTCCCGACAAGTTTTGCGTTTCATCCGCTTGAAATGCTGTCGATGAGCGACATACCCTTGCCACCATCTTTTAAAAGCGTCACACTCTTCGGTGGGGTGTGAAATCTTTCGATGATCTGAGCAGTAGCTAGGATGTGTCTCTGCTTCACCAAGAATGTTTCCTTCGGAGGGTGGTAGCTTCATTCCCATTAATATGGCTTTAGCAAACCTTTTCCTCATCTTGAACTGGTTTTTATTCGCGACGGATGTCCCTTGATTCGGCGGAAGTTTCTCAACTCTTTCGTCCAGTCACCGGCGTTTGGCTTTTTCAATTATAATCTCACGCTCTCGATCAGCTTTACTTTTCAGAAGAGCCTCGTTTAGGAATGCGTCTATCATTTCGTCCGATGGTCCTCGGAGTTCTGGTCCAGGATTTTCCCCCAGTCTCTCTGTGTAAGGAGCTTCTTCATCGTCTGTCGATGAGTGAGAGATCACATGGCAACTTGCCGCGTAATCTTCTAATTCATCCGACGAGTCTTCTCCATCATCTTCATCTTCAAGGATGTGGCCGAGGAACTCTTGGAGTGTGATTGGAGTCCACGCCTTCTGGTTATACTCTTCCAGCGCGTCGATCTGTTTCTGCAGGTCCGTGCGCTTGTCGCCAGGCTTCACGGGCTTTCTGGATTTCTTCTTCTTCTTCGAAGATTTCGACGGCTGGGTGTGCGAGCTTTGGCTATCACCACCAATCTTTGGAGTTGGGCGCGGCTTCAGCATCCCTTCGATGATCTGGGGTTCCAGCGGATTCTTCCACCTGATCGCCGGGCATGTCTGAAGATCATTAAGCATCCTTTTGGTTTTAGCCGAAAGGGCACCTCCCATAGAGCTTCTTCAACAAAAGAGCACGTTGCCCCCGGTGTATCCGTTTTCTTAGGAGTGTGCGGTTGTGGTGGGTTTACTTTCCACTTCTCAGACAGCACAAACTTGCCTTCTAGGTACTGATCCTCGATCCATCCCTTAAAGACGAAGCAATCTTCGATCGGATGGCTTACCGTTTGGTGGTAAGGGCGATAATTGGGATTATTCACTTCGCTAGGTTGCGATGGTCGCCTTGGATTCGGCAAATTGATAAGCCTGTTGCGCATCGCTAGTTCGAACAGCCTCTTCGTTTTATCTTGCGGGAATGAGTAGGGGCGCTTCATCTTCTCATTATAATACCGCCGTCTCTTTTCCAGTTGATCCGCTAGTTTTGGGGCACTGGGTTGCTACTGGGTGTTCGCAACGAAGATCGCCTTCCCTTTACCTTTTTCGTTCCGCGGTTCCGGCTTCGGAGGAGACGGTCTGTGACCTATTTGATCCTTCTGGGCTAGCTTGTCGATTAAAGCCTGGAATATGGTCGGTTTGAAGAACATCATGAACTGTGAAATAGTTTCATGAGGGTCTAGGGTGCCCATGAACATGCCCACCGTTGGTGCTTCTTCGATGCGTTGTTTGCACTTCGACAACAGGTTCCGCCATCGGATTGCGTACTGAACCCACGTCTCGCCCGGCTTCACCCTGGCATTGATCAATGCCGTTATTGGGGTGCGTTCACTAGCACTTGCGAATCGCTGGGTGAACAACAACTCCATTTCCGTGAAAGTTTTGACGGAATCGTTTGGAAGTTCGGAGTACCACTCAAACGCCGTCTCCGATAAGCTGCTGACGAATTGGCGGAGCAAGAGCTTATCATCGCCACCAGTATTGCCACAGAGGGCCCTGAACTGAGCAACATGTTGATGGGGATTGCCCGTCCCCTTGTACACATGGAATTTTGGGATCGTGTAGCCTGGCGGGTACTTTATCTGATCATACCAGCCTGGATACGGTCGCCCAGTTCTAACAATCTGCCCAGCCGCTTTATTTGCCTGGTGAACTCTTATCTGCTGAGCGATATAGTCATCCAGGGCAACTTTGGAGATTGTCTCCTCCTTGGCTGTTGACAGAGCCAACAGAGGATTCGATATTTCTCCTCTGTCATCTTCAATTATTACTGGAGGATCTTCGACTGGGGGATCCAGCCGGATCATCATGCCCACCATATCTTGGAAGAGAAGGGCCATTCGTTTTATATTGGCTGCTTATTCCGCAACCTCTTTATCCTTCTTCTCAAGTATTCTCCGAAGGAATTTAGCATCAGTTTCCTGCTCATGGCGTTGCTTCGAGGATGCCTCTGGGCTTTCTTTTGGCTCGGTGAGTGCGGCCATCGCAGTCATCATCTCCTGGAGCTTCTGCTGCGGCTCTTGGGCTTTTGTCACGGATCGCGTAAGCGGTCGATGACCTGTGGAAATACTGCTATCTTCTTTTCCGGATGCCATATAGACGGTATGCACAACCATTCCCACAGACTTAGGGCGTTTGGGCTCAGTGCCTTTGACATTTGTCGAAGGCATGGGGATTTTCTCCGGCCTTCTCCTCTTATGAGCGATCGAAGTTGAGGGGGCTGTTACAGTGGGCACCCAAGTAGCTGTCGTCTTTTGTGGCTTAACAGGACGTTTTTCTTCCTGTCGGACCTTCAGCTTCTTCTGCTGGCGGGAGAAATTTGGATCAATCACTGAGTCTTGGACTTGACGCCAGACCTTGTAGATTTTAGAGGATAGCCGTTGAGGAGACTGTTCCAGCTTCATTTCTGTGACGTTCTCCACTGGTGGCGGAGATCTTTTCAGCACGGCGGTAGGAGAATTCCTGCGTACCTTATTCAGCAGCTCAAAGCTGTTCCTGGTTAGAACAGCAGCATTAATTTCCACCGTCGGAGCTGGTGGGGTTAGCCCAAAAAGGGAGTTGCCCCCAGCCTTTCTTACTCGGCGCCAGTGGCGACGTCGAGCATGTCGAGCCATTGGTGTTGGTTCGGTAATGGCTTTGTCTTGCCCCCCGTTCAGGTGAGGCTCCGCTGGTGCCAGCCTCTTGAAGACTGACATCTTTTGAGTAGCGGTATCCAATCTGTCAAAGACAGATCTTCGAGCATGAACGGGAGCCGGAATAGTCAGTCTTGTAAAGACCGACTCTTTGGCAGGAGAAGCCGCCTTGACGACTTCAGGAGCAGAGATGGCTATCTTCTTTGGGATGGCCACTTCAGGCGTCATGGGCTTCTTGGCAGGCCCATCGGAGTTCAGGCTCAGTCTGGCGAGGACCGAGGAATTGGAGCTGAACGACCCATTGAGAGGAGCCGTGGTAGCAGCAAGCCGATCGAAGACTGACTTCTTGGGAGCTTCCGGTGCTGGCACATGAACGGTGAAGCTCGCTGGCGGGAGCATGGTCCCAAAAAATAATCCTTTGGTGGCTTGGGTGACCTGTTCCACTGGCATCGTGAATAAGGAAGCCGCTTGGGGCCCGTAAGCTACACCTCCAGGTGAGGCGGAGCGTAGGTTGCAGTTGCATGTGGAACACTTCGAGCAGGTGAACGCCATTGATCCTTTGCTTTATGTATCAAGCAAAATGCTAAATCTCAGTATCTCGAACCCAAGGGCAACCATTAGCAAACCGCGATTCGTTCGCGAACACGACACACGAAGTGTGGAGTGGAAAGAGGAAAAGGTCCCACCGGGCGTGTCAGAATCTGTTCCCCTCCAAACAACGGAGACGCAACCGCGTAGGTCCGTCTTGCCTGAAATTCGAGGCAGATGCTAATTGGAGCTATCCATCTACCTCTCCGAAGATGTCAAGTTGATTTATGGCACCATGTATCGAAGGTTTAAACGGATGCGGCCGATGTAGCAGACTTCGTCAGATTCCCCCTCATTTGAGGGGTTTTTTTATTGTGGGGACTCTCTTCCCTGCAGACGCAAGCCCCTGCAGTTAATTACGCTACCACATCGCAGTAACAACTTTCTCCTTCTTCAGATGGTCACTTCGTGTCGTAGGTGTTTGTTTTTTGTTTGGTTGCCCGTGGATTGTATACAGAGACTAAGTAATGTTGTCGCCCGTAGGGCGTGGACTAGTCCAAATCCGTATCTTTCTTAGATTTGGATTTGGGGGGTTTGGGTTTAAGGATACGTTAGCCTCTTTTAAGACTAAGATCAACTTAAACGTTAGTTAAGGATACGTTAGTCTAATTTTAGACTAAGATCAACTTAACGGGATCGTTTAGATCCGACAAGAGAGCAATTGGGCTCTGTTGTTTAGTTTAGTTACATTGCGGTCGATAGTTAGTGTAAGGACATTACGGTCCATTGTTAGTTTAAGGACATCTCGGTCCAATGTTAGTTTTAAGACATCGCGGTCGAGATTAAGGACATCATAGTCAATGGGTTTAAGGACCCCACAGTCCGATGTTAGTTTTAAGACATCACGATCGAGGTTAAAGACATCATAGTCCATGAGTTTAAGGACCTCACAGTCCGTAGTTTAAAGACGTCGTAGTCTATGAAATGTGTGGTTGTCGGGACCCGTCACCTCTTTGAAGACGTTGAGGAATTACAACGACAAATATCGAAGGAGTGAAGAGATGTACCCTTGAACCATGGTGAGTTAAGTGATCTGTAGTCCGATTTCGAACTAAGATCAATTAATTATGTTATGAACACAATAGCTCAGTTAAGTCTGAATTGAGGACTTATGGCCAACTTGGGCTAAGTCCAATCAAGTTAAAAAAATGTTTAACATTCGTTTTGGGCTGTTAAGCATTTGTTTGGGCTTGGCCCTTTTAACAATGCGGAGCATGGATTTAAATTCTGACAATGTTTGTCTTTTATTAAATGCTAAGCATTCATCATAGCTCTAGGACTTATCCAGAGAACAATTTATGTTCTGCCCAAGCGCACATAAAAGTATATAGCGCGCATGGCATTCGCGCCAGTCGATGAGCGCAGTGCGCTATGGTTAAAGCGCTAGTGCGCTTGGCGCTTTGCACCAGATGTTAAGCGCTGATGTGTTTAGCACTTTGCGCTAAGTGAAGAGCGCTGATGCACTATAATTGAAGCATTGAGGCGCTTGGTGCCATATAATGAGTGCAAAACGCTTTTAATAATGCAGCGCACACGTGAAGAGCACGTGGCGCGCTGAGCACTAGCTAATGAGTGCGGTGCGCTGTATTTGAAGTACTATTGCAGCGCTTTGCGCTAGATGAAGAGCACTAAAGTACTTTTTAAATTAGGAGCGCTAAGGCTCTTCTTAGGTTAACTTTGCGCTCTGAAGATTATCTTCTTTGATAAGAGACTTTGTCTCAAGATTCCAAGAACAAAGTTCTTAACTTATAGGAGATGCTTCAATCTCTTTTTAATGAAAGGCTTTGCCTTTATGGATCTGTGATCCTAAGAGAATTGAATAATTCTCCCCCCCCCTTATAATGAGATGTTCATAATCTCAGAAAGACAATTTGTTTTATAGATCTATGATCTGTGAAGTAAGCACTTCTTTATTTTTATGATGAGATCTTTTTTTATCTCTTTATAAAAGACCTTGGTCTTTGTAGATTTATGATCTTTTAAGAAGAGAATTCTTCTCTTTAGTTATGAGATGATTTCATCTCTTTGTTCATCACCATTCTTTTTACCTTGAAGAAAAATCTTCTTTTGCCGAGAGCTATTTCTTCTTCTTGAGATTTTCTCAAAGTTTAGGGGGGGGGGTTCCTCCTCCTTAGACTTGAAATCTTGGGTCCTTTATATAGGGGAAGCTGATTTGTTAAATCAGTTAAAGAGATTTATTCTCCAATTGATTTGGGAATTTCCCCACCGTTGGATCCTTGATCTAAGGGCTTCTGATTTACAGAAGATAATCTTCTTGTTTTAACAAGATTAAGAAATCTTTCCTTCTTTACAGAATTTGTTCTGTATTTTAGTGATTTTTAATCACCATTGGATCATTGATCCAACGGTGTTCCAAATTCAAGGCACAATATTTTCTGTTTGGAAAGATTCAACAGAATTTTATTCTTATTAACCGATGATTTAATCATATCCGTTAGATATTTGATCCAACGGTGAGGAACATTTAGTTCCAGCGCTAGCGCTTATGCGCTCTGCCCATGGTGCGCTTTGCCCATGGTGCGCTAATTGGAGCGCAGCGCTCTTAGCGCTAGCGCACACGTGCTTTGCACGTGGTGCGCTACTTGGAGCGCAGCGCACCTAGAGCTAGCGCCTATGTGCTTTGCACGGGGTGCACTAGTTGTAGCGAAGCGCTTTCATAAAAGCGCAGCTGTGATTCAAATTTTGAATTCTGAACAGAGCTTTGCTCTAATTGGGGAAACAAGAGTCTTATGTGATTCCCACTGTGCTTTGATTTCCAACTTATCACGTTCAAGAGAACGTGCAAAACGGTGGTTTTGAGGTACATTCTCTAGTCACATGGAGGCAATGAGCGATACGGGGGGATTTCGTCTCTCCCGGTATTGGGGATTAATGTTGCCCTGTGCTCGATTGACCATAATAGTAAGACCCTGGCCAGAGCTGTTTATGAGATTTACTGGTAAGTGTTATCAGTAGTTTCTCGACCCGTTATGAGTCTCACATCGGCATGACTTATCAAGCTATTGGGGTCTGACGTTTACCACCCCCAGGCGACATATGCAACATATCAGACGAAGAGACCAGACTGTACGGTAGTGTTACTGATTGGATTCGCAGGAGTATGAGCAGGCTTGCTTGTTGATCTTCTGATCGCTCAATACCCGGATGGCCATTACGTTTAGCAGACCGCTTGCGGCTTGTGGGTGTTTGATATGATCATCACCTACTGCCGGCGTATTGACGAGTCTTTAGAGTCCTACACAGAGATTTCCTGGTTCATGCGAAATGAAGTAGGAGAACATATGTGATATGTGCAGGAACGAGATTAATGCGCGTATGTGATACCGCATTCTATTTTCGCGATATGTGATTTCGGTCGGTTATATGTGATATAGCCGGGTTATCGGATCAAGTGTTGATTCGATAGATTGTTACATTTGATATTAGTCAGTTGTATGTGATATAGCCGGATTATTAAATCAAGTGTTGATTTAATAATTTAATGTATAACTATATATTTGATATATTAACATACATTAACTAATATTAGCTCACTTAAGATTTCTTTTCTCACTTGTGTGCATATAGTATATATGTGATATATATTAATGTACATTATTTTGAGTCATGCTTGATGCCACATGTGACACAGGTGTATGAGAATCACACCAAGCTTATGATAATGTATGGTTTTATTTACTTAAAATTAATCAAAATTAGTAGGAAATTAGTCACATGCTTGGAAGCTTGGAGAAGCTTGTAGCAGCTTTGATTTAGTCCACTAGTTTTGTTTTACTTGTAGATATTTATTAACCTAACCATTATTGTAACCCATGGTTTATTCTCTACATAAGTAAGTGTATGACACTAACTCACCCATGGTTTCTATTCTCACCACATGAGTTCATTCTCTCATTATTGATTCTTCATCTTCTTCTTCATTGAGAAAGTGTACTAGCTTTTCTCAAGGTGAGAAAATATTGTGAGAAAAAGAAAACTAAAATGAGCTCATTTCCTATTTCATCATCCTCTACTATTAGCCATTTAGTTTAGGGTGTTTGCTTCACTAATTTCACCATTAGTGAAGAGGTGGCATGAGCTTGAGTCTCCTCAATGTAGATCATCTTCGGCCTCAAAGAAATTGAGCAAGTTTGTTCATTTCTTCATGTGAACCCTCTTTAGAGTCCGGGTGTTCACTACTTGGAGCGAAGGGACTGCTACACGGAGCTTTAGAAGTGAAGGAGCGGTCTACAAAGATTGTATTCCTCATTCACTTTGATGTAAAAGTTGTTTACATGTTGTTTCGTTTAAAACTCTAGTTAAAGATTCTAGGTTAGGGTTCTTTAGAACGGGAAAAATTTGAAAACGGCATGGACGATGCCTCCCGAAACCTTGCTGCCATCCTAGGGAACCCTAAAGCTATTGGGGTCTGATGTTTACCACCCCCAGACGAGATATGCGACATATCAGATGAAGAGACCGGAGTGTACGGTAGTGTTACTGATTGGATTCGCAGGAGTATGAGCAGGCTTGCTTGTTGATCTTCTGATCGCTCAATACCCGGGTGGCCGTTATGTTTAGTAGACTGCTTGCGGCTTGTGGGTGTTTGATATGATCATCACCTACTGCCGGCGTATTGACGAGTCTTTAAAGTCCTACACAGAGCTTTCCTGGTTCATGCGAAACGAAGTAGTACATATGTGATATGTGCGGGACCGAGATTAATGCGCGTATGTGATACCGCATTCTATTCTCGTGATATATGATATTGGTCGGTTATATGTCATATAGCCGGGTTATCGGATCAAGTGTTGATTCGATAGATTGTTATATTTGATATTAGTCGGTTGTATGTGATATAGCCGGATTATTAAATCAAATTTTGATTTAATAATTTAATGTATAATTATATATGTGATATATTAATTTACATTAACTAATATTAGCTCACTTAAACATTTCTTTTTCTCACTAATGTACACTTAGTATATATGTGATATATATTAATGTACAACTTTTGTGTCATGCTTGATGCCACATGCAACATGGGTGTATGAGACTTACACCATGGTTATGATAATCCTAAGGTTTTTATTTATTTAGGTAATTCACAAATTAGTGGAAATTATCACATACTTGGAAGCTTGGAGAAACTTGTAGCATCTTTGACTTAGTCCACTAGTTTTGTTTTACTTGTAGATATTTATTAACCTTACCATTATTGTTAACCCATGGTTTATTCTCTATATGGGTTAGTGTATGACACTAACTCACCCATGGTTGCTATTCTCACCTCATGAGTTCATTCTCATTCTTCACTTGTTCTTCTTCTTCCTCATTGAGAAAGCTTGCTTGCTTTTCTCAAGGTGAGAAAATATTGTGAGAAAACCAAATCTAAAGTGAGCTCATTTCCTACTTCATCATCCTCTACTCTTAGTCATTTAGTTTAGGGTGTTTGCTTCACTAATTTCACCATTAGTGAAGAGGTAGCAAGAGCTTGAGTCTTCTCGACGTAGATCATCTTCGGCCTCGAAGAAATTGAGCAAGGTTGTTCATTTCTTCATGTGAACCCTCTCTAGAGTCCGGGAGTTTACTACTTGGAGCGAAGGGACTACTATACGGAGTTTTAGAAGTGAAGGACCGGTCTACAAAGGTTGTATTCCTCATTCACTTGTATGTAAAGTTTTTTGCATGTTGTTTCGTTTAAAACTCTAGTTAAAGATTCTAGGTTAAGGTTCTTTAGAACGGCAAAAATTTGAAAATGGCATGGACAATGCCTCCCGAAACCTTGCTGCCGCCCTACGGAATCCTACAGTAGTATCAGAGCCAAGCTAGAGATTTAAACAATGAATGTAGAATTACGAAACCGAAACAACTCCGAAACTCCCGATACACAAATCTAGTTTCTGTCGAAATTTTAAAGACGTCGAAATTTTTTTCAAATAACTGCAGAATGTTGTATGAGATATAACATGAACACTGTGGAAATTTGAAGCATTTTGGGCTCAAAGTGGACGGCCACATCACCTATAAAACCGGTGAGCTCGGCCCATTTTGGGAATTCAGGGTTCAAATTTTCATGGTGTTCTAGGGTCTGGGTTTTTGTGTTTCAGGTGTTGTTTGTTTCTGCTAAATTTGCATGTGATGTTAACTTTCTGCAAAAGCAATTCAGAGTTTTTTGTAATCGTAATTCTAATATCTATTTGGGTTATTTAGATGATGTTAAAAAGTTCGAACGGATATCAATAACCCAATTTTTCCCTGCTGAAAATTTTCCAAGAGTTGGATTTTTCCGAGTTTAAAATCTTCAGAAAATCATGCAAGCGATTCTGTGGACCCTCTAGAAGAACGTTACATAAACTCGACTTTTTGGATTGCGGAACCGCGGTCATACCCTAAGGTTTGTTGCAGTTCCGTGGCAACATGAGTGAGGTATGGGTCGGACCATTTAAGGATGGTTCATAGGAGCTGTGGTAGTTTCTGGGTACTTTTTGAACTCCGCTCAAGTGTTGAGCTTTTAGGGAAATTTGAGTGTTTGCTATTCGATCGAAAAGTTTGATTTCGTCTAGCTATTTGTGATTGTGATACAATATTTGGAATCCATATAATTAGTTATGAGATAACTAGTTTGAATTTTATAAATCTAGCGGTTTAGTCTCATTTGATCGTTTGCCACGAAATTTTGATATGGATCAAAAGTCCGTCGCAATTATGTAGTGTACGCGGATACTCGCCGGGTAACCATACTAGATAGCCACGCCCCATATCCCCGACCAAGTGACTGTAGGAGAACCCCGTCGCTAAAAGCATCCGTTCGGGTACTCACGGCTGCGGTGTTCCACCTTAGTGCACTTCGTCGACGGCATCGGGGGTGCGGCCGTCGACTAAAGTTTCCAACGAGCATTCGATCAGGTTATCAGGAATCTTGTTGAATTACCCGATAGGTTATTGAAAAGTGTTTTCAATATCGAGACTAAAATGCGGGGTTTATAATTGTTAGGCGTGCGATGTCTAAAGAATTCAATTGGTTAGGCATGAAATCCAAAGTATGTGATACATTGGGTTTATGATGTCTAAAGTGGTTGCGGATTCCAATTGATGTAGTTTTTCACCTTCTTTTCTGCGACCGTAAGTGTAATATGTGGTGTATTGCCGGTTTCGTTGCTATATGTCAACGACAATTGGGATACACATATTTACTTTCGTTGATGACATGTGATGTTATGTGTGTTGGGTATAGTGCCCTCAGAGTCAATTATAAGATCACAGGCACGTGATTGCAATGATTGAGGGAGGACCTGTACCGGTAGGACAGTCTTACTCAAGATGATAGTATGCTATCTGGTTTATCTTTATCATCGTGTACATGCTTTAGGTGACCTTACAGGTTGCTATTACACGTTGATAGAGCCCTTAGGATTCTTGCTTGACTACCAACAGTATGATGGCGATCATATACGTGAGAGTTGGGTAGTCTATAAGCACATCCTTAAAGTGGTCCCTAGTTTTGGGAGTTTCGAGACTGGGTATCGATACTCCATTAGTAGACTAGTGTATACAGTCGAGACCCCGACGAGGGGCGGTGGCTGGTCTCACAAGCCATTGGTGTCAGTTGGTTCACCTAAGATGTATACAGGTGTTCATTGGGTTATGAGTTCACCGGACAGGACTCGCCGGGAACATGCTAGTTGGTATTATACTTGACGTCAGATAGCAGTTCCCTGGTGACCTATGTACAGGTTAATTCATCGACCTGAGATCGTCATTTGTCTCATGTGAGTTTCCACTGTGCTTTGATTACTACCCTACCACGGCTCAAAGGAGTCGTGCAAACAGGTTTTAGTTGGGTACAGTCTCGAGCCACATGGAGGCAATGAGCGGATCGGCAGGGGTTTCGTCTCTCCCGGTATTGGGGGTAAGATCGCGCTGTGTCTAGGAGAGCCATTACACGAAGTCTTTGGCCAAGGCAGGAGATTTACTGGTAGGTATTCCAGTAGTATCTCAGGGTGTTCTGGACTACACTCTGACACGACTTGTACCGCTTTTGGGGGTCTGACTTTTACCAAACCCTAGGCCCGACATGCGATGCTCATAGACGAACGGACCGGACTGTACGGATATTGTCACTGACATGCTCAGTAGGGTGTCAGAATGAGCTTGCTCATCAACCTCCCTTTTGGTCAATACCTGGTAGCTCGTTACGTACGGCTAGTACCACTGACATGCTAGTGGTTAAATTCACAGCCAGTGTATTGACGAGTCTTTAGAGTCCCCCACAGACAGTTTCTCAAGTTTCGGGCGAAACGTTGTAGAGGCCGTATGATATATGGCAGGGTCCGATCATATACGTGCAGTAGTGCACGGATCATGATCGGGCGGATCATACTAGTGGGCTTTGGTTTAAGCCGTATCCTAGTATTAGATTTGTTGGATTACTTTAGTCTCATCGCATTCGCATTCAGTCGGAATGCGAATGCAGGTATGTATATACAGGTGAGGGGTATTCTTATGATCCGTCACGAGTTTACTTTAGATGTTGTAGTATCTTTTTATTATTGTAAACATTTGGGTTAATGTTTACAAATGGAAATAATGAGCTAAAATTCATGATTAAGAGCATTAATTGTGACACATGCACAAGTGGTGACTCATGATCTCTTTCTTTGTGCATGTGTCACATTATGTGATTAATTTGTGTGTTGAAATGAGAGGAAGAAAGAGAAGGGCAGCCATATGAGGGTTTACTCTTGTATTATTTTCATTCTCACTCTCTCATTTTATCATACAACACACTAGAAAAAGAAAGGCTTCTTCTTCTTCTTCTTCCTCTAGCTCACAACCTCCATTGATGGCTTCATCTTCAACCTCCATCCATACACTCTCATGCGTTGAGAATCAATAGATGCAAGAGACAAAGTGATCACACACATTCTCTACATCACCTTGGACACGTCGGCTAGCAAACTTCGTGTCCGAGTTGCTTCGGACGAAGCGGGAGCCCTTAAAAAGACTCGAAGATGTGGTGCCCTTTCCGACGAGGAGACCGGGGATCGGAGATGCCGCGAGGAGCTAGGGATGGTGGATAAAGACCGAAAGGGATCGATCGGTATAGATTTTCTAACCTTTCTCTAGTTGCTAGTTATAGGTTAATGGTTCGATCCGGGATTAAAGTCTTCGATAGCGCCGGTTTCTAGTTTAGAAAAAGTTTTCGTTTCCGCATTTTGGCCTCGGATAGATGGCCTGGTCGCTACCGTAGACTTACAATGTGTTGCTGGGATATGTTATATTGGATCATCGTGTTTGAATAGCCGGGGGTTTTTATGTGAGATGAGAGTTTTTCATTTTCATTCATGTAATATTCTTTTATTGGGACACTTCCGGGTTGAGGATGATGTCACCGTTGATGTATATTATTTACTTTTCCGCATTAGGATAGACCCAAGGAGGGGAGCATAAGTAACCGGATTCTAGAGTCCAGTGGGAGACCATCTCGAGGCGTCGATTACGGGTCTCATAACTCTAGAATTGGTAGGGTTGCTTGCCACTCTCGTAGGGGTCTAGGGATGTGGGATTGGCTATTCATCACGACCGTGGAATCCGTGTTTTATACAGGCTTAATTTAAAACCCGGAAATCCTAGTATATCCAATATTTCATATGTTGATTTCTGCTGCGATATTCTGTGATGTGATCACTTTATATGATGAGATAGATATTGTATATAGTATATGTGATATATTATATAGACGTTGCTTATGTTTTACACTCGCGCTAGCCCTACCCCGCTCTGTCGTTAGTTACCTGACCTAACGGTGCATGACGGGACATCAAGGCGAATGCGGATGGCATAAGCGTACGTTTTATTTATCTGTGATGCTTAGGTAACTTAAATGATGGGACATTCATTAATGAGATTAATGAAAGAAAATAAACCTAAAGATGTTGTACAATCGAATTTTCAAAAACAGGTAGCTGTAGTTCTTGCTTTGCATAGCGGTATTCCTTGTAGAATATCCAGCACCTTATTCGATAAGGAAAGAGCCGAGATCCCTTCACCGAGAGTGATCTTTTTAGAGATAACTGGCAGATGCTACAACCCTCGGTTTCATCTTTTGACTGCTTTTCTAGTTCTTGCTTTGCATAGTGGTGTTGTGAATATCCTGCATCTCATTCGACGAGGAAAGACCCGAGATCCCTTCACCGGGAGTGACCTCTTTAGCGAAGCTTGCAAAAGCCTCAAAAACACGCCATTTTAAATCATTTGATTCTATAACGATATCAATTTCATTACGCAAAAGGTTTTCTTATAAACCTATCGTAACCCTCCGTCATTTCAGATAAGTAGTATTTAGTATTCGTGCTGCGTTTGTTGATCTTGTCAAGGCATAGTGTGCGGTAGCTGATTAGTGCTTATCTGCTAGCATATGATGCGATTGGATTAGGGTAGTCGTGCGACCTTATTGACCTTGTCAAGGGTCGTGCAGGTGGATTTAATTCAATCAGGAAATGATGGGTTGAACTTGACTTGCGGTCTATGGTTTGTTGACCTTGTCAAGGTCATAGATCGCTCGGGGCAAAATTATCGGAAATTTCAAGTGTTGAATATTACAATGAGATTGCATACCTTCTATGAGATAGTTGGATCTCGATACCCACTGCGAGTAATTGTTACTCCTGGGAGAGTTTTGCACTTTATAATTAGCCGATCAAGTAGGTGTCTAGAAAGGTGTCAACGGGGTTACGCCCATGGGAAAACGAGATTTATTTTAATTAGGTCCGTGCGAAAGCACGAGGAACCTCCCTCAAAGTACCGGCACTGTCCTGACTGAAAGATTGGCGAACTTGTAGGGTGTAATTAATCCCGGCTAGTCTTTCCTTTTAGGATTTGAAGGAAGATTTGATGAAAACAGTGGGAGCCATCCTGATTAGATAAAATAATAACCAATCTAATCTTGCAAGAGCGCACGCAGAATGTTTTCTTCTCTCTCTCTCCTGGTAGCGACCATGTCACGCTTTAATCAAGATAACAATATGGATGTATTGACCGAACCCGCTTGTTATACTAAGCTGGGGAACGTTGGTCCCGCTCCAACTTATAATTGTTATAAGACCGAGCAGGAAATAGGGGAATACCAGGATTCCCGTGCCGCCCAAACGAAGAAAGTGCATGATGATGCATCTTCTTCGGGTGTGTTCATTACAGAGAACTGTTTGTCAGTGTCCTCTACGTCCTGGGTAAGATACCGGATCAGGATCCCACATATATAATCTGTTATCTGGGCTACAAATAGGTAGAGAACTGAGAATGGGTGATACAGTTTTAAGAGTTAGAAACGATGCAATTGTTGCAGCCAAACAGTTGGCGGTTATCACCCTGTATTACCAAATATACTGATTCTGAACGAATGTTATTAGATACCGAACCTGATATACAACATTATATCAGTCTCTTTATTTAGTAAAGAAGGATATAATTTTGTATTGTTGGATAATGTTTTGAACATTTCCTATATCAAAAGTTGATCGGTTCAGATGCGTTTTCTAATGGCATATACGTTCTAAATCAAACTACAGTTCTTAACGTACAGAACACATACAAGAAGAGGAGTTCAGAAATGAACGAATCCTTCTTGAGGCATTGTAGACTAGGTCATATCAATGCGACCCGACTAGCTAAGTTATATTAAGATGCATATTTAAATCTGTTAAAATCTGCATCTTGTGAAACTTGTCAGTCATGTCACAAAGATAAAATGACCATAGCTCTGTTTACTGGAAACAGAGAAAGAGTTAGTGAACTCTTGGGATTGATACATGATGATGTATGTAGGTCCCTTGTCTACACATGCCAGGACTGGTTTTTTGTACTTCATTACATTCACTAATGATCTCAAGATTCGAACATATGTTCCTGTTGAAACACATATCTGAACCTTTTGAGAAATTCAAAGAATAGAAGTCGGAAGTAGAGAACCAAAACGGATATAAGTATTATGTCCTTTGATGTGATCGAGGAGGAGAATACTTGAGCACGGAGATCCTGGACTATTCTAAAGGAGAATGAGATTATCTCTCAGCATTACTCCTCCGTATACACCACAGCACTACGGTGTATCGGGGCTGAGCAATCACACCCTATTAGATATGGTGCGCTCTATGATGAGTACTACTGAGTTGCCTATTTCCTTTTTGGGAATTATGCACTTGAGAAGTTGCATACCTATGAATAGGGTTTCAACCAAATCAGGTGCCTACCACTCCATATGAGATATGGTATGGGAAGAACCCATGTCTTAAGTAAGTTAAGATTTGGGGTTGTCCGGCCTATGTCTAAAAGAAAAATTCGGACAAGCTTGAGGCAATGTCGGTTCTGTGGAAGTTTGTTGGATATCCCAAGCATTCGCAAGGGAATATCTTCTACTGCACTGAGGAACAAAAGGTGTTTTATTTCTCGGCATGCCACCTTTTTAGAAAAGGAATTTTTTATGAAAGAAATTAGTGGTCATGAGGTAGAACTGGAATAAGTTCCAACTATACAAAATACAGCTGATGATTTGGTAGAACCGGAGGATTTTCTAGCTCCCGATGAACCTCAGCCTCTCCGCCGATCTGGAAGGGTTCCTCATCCGCCTGAGAGATATTTCGGTTTTCTCATTGACAGTGGGAGCGAGGATTGCATTATGAGATGATGACCCAACTAGTTTCGAACAGGCCATCAAGAGTGAGGACTCTGTAAGAATGGATGGATGCTAAGCGATCTGAGATGGAATCCATATACACCAACAAAGTATGGACTTTGGTTGCTATATCTGAAGGGTTAAAACCCCATCAGGAGCAAGTATATCTTGAGAAGATTACTTGGTGTAGATGGAAAAGTTGAGACTTCCAAATCAAGATTTGTTGTAAAAGGTTTTCGTCATCAACCAGGTGTGGATTATGATGAAACCTTTTCTCCAGTGCCCATGCTTAAGTCCATCCGGATCCTACTTGCCATTGCTACATACCATGACTACGATATCTGGCGGTTGGGTGTCATGACTACTTTTCTAAATAGTAATTTAGAACAGAACGTCTATAAGTACACAGCCAGAGGGCTTCGTAGATAGTGGGAGCAGCGGAAACGTGTGCAAGTTGCTTTACAGGTTAAAGCAGGCATCGCGGAGTTGGAACATCTTTTTTGATGTGGTAGTCAAAGAGTTTGACTTAATCAAAATGGTAGATGAACCTTGTATATACAAAAAGGCAGTAGAGAGTAAGGTGGTCTTCCTCGTATTGTACGTGGATGACATACTCTTAATAGGAAAGGAGTTTCCTATGCTACACTCGGTTAATCTCCTCTTATCACATTGATTCTCCATGTAGGATCAAGGTGATACCTCCTAAATCCTGGGTTTTGGATCTATGAGATAGATCTAAGTGAATGTTAGGATTCTTACTAGGTGTAGTGAGATGATATCAATAGATCCTGGGGAGAATCACTGGATAGCTTCCAAGGTGGTAAGGTCGACTGAATGTCAGTCACAGGCATTGTCTTTACCCTTAGTGGAGGGACGGTATGTTGGAAGAATTCCAAGCTAGATACCGTGAAAAACTAGATGATAAAGGCTAGATACATCGCTGCCAACGATATTACCAAAGAGGCAGTTTCGATGTATATTAGTTCATGAGATGAACTCCATTCCTACCATTGTGTGACAATGGAGTTGTGGTTTATGCCTAGGAACCCCCGTCCCATCAGTGACCCAAACATATTCTAAGGCAGTATCACCTGATCATGGAGATAGTTGATCTCCTGGGAGATCAAGGCTAGGAGAGTAGACTCAGAGGACAATACGACGAATCCACTCACAAAGGCCTTTTTCCTAAGAGAGACTTTTATGGGATGGTTGAGTATGAGATATTACAACCACTGCTGATTGTTGGGTATTGGATACTACAACATGATGGCCCTAGTGCAAGTAGGAGATTGTTAGTTATATGTATGCCCTAAAGGTCATTATTGTACATATGATGTATACTATAGTGGATGCTTGGACATACATAGGGAGGACTTTCTTGCTCGATATGATAATATGCTGTCTGGTTACTCTTTATCTTAACATGTACACCGATTGTCTCTCTGTTACATATTGGTAAAGCTCTTAGGATGTGTACTTGACTACCTGGATAATGATGCGAATCATACTAGTGGGACAAAGGTAGTCCGTGAGTACATCCTTTAATGTCCTTAATTGTGAGTGTATCGAGACGGGGCATCGATATACCAGAGTAGACTAGCGTATACCTTCTCGACCCGTATAGATGGGCGATGGATGATTCCATATTCATTAGTGTTTGACATCAGAGATGATATACGGGTGCTCAGTGGAGACTGGGTACACTGGACGGACTCGCCGAGAACTCCTAGATGGTATTATACCTCACTTCAAATAGCAGTTCTCTGGTGACACTAGTGCAGGTTAGTCTGTCGACCTAAGATCGTCATAGAGTCTTGGGTGATTCCCACTGTGCTTTGATTTCCACCTTACTACATTCAAGTGAACGTGCAAAACGGTGGTTTTTGGGTACAGTTCCGAGTCACATGGAGGCAATGAGCGATAAGAGGGGATTTCGTCTCTCCCAGTATTGGGGGTTGATGTTGCGTTGTGCTTGATTGGTTATAACAGGAAGTCCCTAGCCAGGGCTGTTTGTGAGATTTACTGGTAAGTGTTATCAGTAGTTTCTCGACCCGTTATGAGCCTCACATCGGCATGACTTATCAAGCTATTGGGGTCTGACGTTTACCACCCCCCAGGCGAGATATGCGACATATCAGACGAAAAGACCGGACTGTACGGTAGTGTTACTGATTGGATTCGCAGGAGTATGAGCAGGCTTACTTGTTGATCTTCTGATCGCTCAATACCCGGGTGGCCGTTACGTTTAGCAGACCGCTTGTGCCTTGTGGGTGTTTGATATGATCATCACCTACTGCCGGCGTATTGACGAGTCTTTAGAGTCCTACACAGAGGTTTCCTGGTTCATGCGAAACGAAGTAGGAGTACATATGTGATATGTGCGGGACCGAGATTAATGCAAGTATGTGATACCGCATTCTATTCTCGCGATATGTGATATCGGTCGGTTATATGTGATATAGCCGGATTATCGGATCAAGTGTTGATTCGATAGATTGTTACATTTGATATTAGTCGGTTGTATGTGATATAACCGGATTATTAAATCAAGTGTTGATTTAATAATTTAATGTATAATTATATATGTGATATATTAATTTACATTAACTAATATTAGCTCACTTAAACATTTCTTTTTCTCACTAATGTACACTTAGTATATATGTGATATATATTAATGTACAACTTTTGTGTCATGCTTGATGCCACATGCAACATGGGTGTATGAGACTTACACCATGGTTATGATAATCCTAAGGTTTTTATTTATTTAGGTAATTCACAAATTATTGGAAATTGTCACATGCTTAGAAACTTAGAGAAGCTTGTAGCATCTTTGACTTAGTCCACTAGTTTTGTTTTACTTGTAGATATTTATTAACCTTACCATTATTGTTAACCCATGGTTTATTCTCTACATGGGTTAGTGTATGACACTAACTCACCCATGGTTGCTATTCTCACCTCATGAGTTCATTCTCATTCTTCACTTGTTCTTCTTCCTCCTCATTGAGAAAGCTTGCTAGCTTTTCTCAATGTGAGAAAATACTGTGAGAAAAACAAATCTAAAGTGAGCCCATTTCTTACTTCATCATCCTCTACTTTTATCCATTTAGTTTAGGGTGTTTGCTTCACTAATTTCACCATTAGTGAAGAGCTAGCATGAGCTTGAGTCTTCTCGACGTAGATCATCTTCGGCCTCGAAGACATTGAGCAAGCTTGTTCATTTCTTCATGTGAACTCTCTCTAGAGTCCGGGAGTTCACTACTTGGAGCTAAGGGACTACTACACGGAGCTTTAGAAGTGAAGGACTGGTCTATAAAGGTTGTATTTCTCATTCACTTGTATGTAAAGTTGTTTACATGTTGTTTCGTTTAAAACTCTAGTTAAAGATTCTAGGTTAGGGTTCTTTAGAACGGCAAAAATTTGAAAATGGCATGGACGATACCTCCTGAAACCTTGCTACCGCCGTACGAAATCCTACAGAAATATTATTCTAACCATTTGTATGATATTATATCTTTTAAGAATCTTGATTAGAATATTTGATATGATATGCATATTTTAGTTACCAAAATATTATATGCATATATTTTCCTTCATAATGTTAATTATGACATATAAACATATGGTTAATAGTATTTTACAGATAAACCCAAATATGTTCTTTATTTATAATAAACACCTTTAAATATTTAAGGAAAATAAGGAAAACGCTATATCAAAAGTGTAATATTTTCGACTGAACAAATACTCCTAACTTAATTTTGATCGTCCCGAACAAACTATTTGTCACGCCCCGCTTCCCAAAAGAAGGAGAAGGAAGACGTGACAAGGTCCGCAGCCTAACTGTATTGAAGGTGGTCTATTCAATACAATTACGTTAAGCGTATAAATAATTAATATGCAGGATGTGTACCAAAACAAAAATAAATAAAGCGAAAGGCATTTTATTTCCATTAACCAAACTTTATTACATCCTAAAGGAAATATTAAATAAACTGAGTAATTTAATTACATCAAAAGAGAAACAAAAGCCCTAAACATGTGGGCAACAATTAAAACTATCTAATCTTCCATTGTCCTGTCTGCATAGTCTTCATAAGTTGACTTCACACCTTAATCTTCGCTGTAATGCTCATTCTTATCTGACGGACATTCCAAGGATAGAGAAAGAAAAGGAAGGTCCGTCAGCGAGTTATACTCGGGTAGGATTGCCTCATAAGATAGTAAGGGTATAGAAAAAAACAGGTGTGTATAATGAATATGATGTACATGTGTATAAAAGTATGAGGTTATGTACAAATTGGATATGAGGTTATGTACAAATTGGTTATGTGATGTATTAGTTGTATATGTTGTAAGTTATGTGTAGATGAAGGTAATAGTTTGTATTAGTTTGCTAAACAAGGGTTCGGATACTCGAGATTATTCCGTTGTGGCCATGGAACAACAACTGGAGGAGTGAAATATACCGTTTCACTTCCCGGGATCATGATCGAGTAGTAGGGGAATCCGAGTTCCGAATTATCCTTGCCTAATCAAACTACCCATCCCCGTGGTTCAGTATAAAGGTTTGGACGGATTAGAGTTAGTGCGTATACCTCTAGGCATGGAATTTCCATATTGTATAGTTGTCCACACTTTGGACTGTTCACCCGTAATATCGGGATCTTCATATTTGTAGTCGCCCATTTATTGGACTGTTCACCCTGCCTGCAGGGATCTTCATATTTATATAGTCGCCCATATTGGACTGTTCACCCTGCCTGCAGGGATCTTCATAAAGTATTCCATACCTAGGTCTGCGCATTCTAACCCTAACCGTATCAAGTTTTGTATATGTCATGTTGTCATAAACTGGAATTTTAGAAAGAGTATTTGATCTCATTTAATATGGCCTTCCACAACCACTCGTTTTATCTTCTAGAATTTGTAAAGTACTTCGTGTTCTTCAGAAAAAGCTTAGTTAAAATAATAAGGTTTAAATATCGTTTATTACTTCTAAGAAAAACCATGATATTTGGGATATTTATTATTTTGGAAAAGAATAAGGTTTTACAGAAAATATCCTTTTGTTAACAGGTTGTGGTGTTTATTTGAAAATCTTTTGTAAAAGGTTTTTATTTAAAAATCTAGACTGCTCCTAATATTCCAAAAGGATAAGTTATGAGGTCCTCAAATCGCCTCTTCACCGCCAATTATGGCTAGGTAAGTGGCAGGTAAGTGGGAAGGTACTCCACTACGTAAGTAGTGGGCCTAATTAATAACGTATACTGGTTTAGACACACTTGCCTAGACAGCACAAAGTCTGGTTTAGATAAACGATCGATGCCTACAACCTTTCCTTTATTTTAGATTGGTTTTAAAAATTTACCTTTTAAAAGATACTAAATATTCCCTTTTGAAAAGATATCGTTATTTAAATAATATTTTCTTTCTTAAAAAGTTGAGGGGATTTTAAAAATATTTGTAAGTAAAATATACGTATACTGTATCTAAAATATTTATTTTACACGTCTTTAAAAATATAATATTTAAACGATGGTATCTTGTGGAAGTAACCTATTTCGAGATCATTTTTAAAGTATGGGTATGTCAGAAGTGAAAATAATAATTCATGGGTTACATCAGATTCCAGGTATTATGGGTGTGCAATATAATTTTGTGTACAGAGGAAATTTAAACACCGTTTTAAAAATATGGGTTAACATTATCATGATTAAGGGTATAAGGAAAAAGGGTATGCACAATTATTATAACACTATTTTAAATGGGGGTTGAGAATTAGAAGTTGAAACTAGGTTATTGAGATAGAAGAAGGTGACAGGAAAAGGAGAGAGAGGCGGATCCTACCTTTTGTTTGAGTCGGAAAGCCGAAAAGCTGAAAACGTAGTCTCGTACTAAATTCTCAATAACTCTGTGTCCAGATTTTTTATCTGCGATTGGATGGATCCGTAGCGTCGGCGTCGTCGATACGAAGGCACCGATATTTTTTTCAGAATTTTTGGAGCTCTGAGGTGTGAGAAATTGAGATTTGAAGGTGCCTATTTATAGCGTTCAAAAGTAACAAGAAAATCCAAAAATAATCCTCAAAATCTGCGCCCAATCATCTCAGAAGTGATTACCAATGATTAGCCGCCGCCGCCTTGATTTATGACGTTGGATCTGCATCCAACGGCCCGCAGCGCACCGCCTCGTCGCCACGTGGCGCGACACGATTCACCCACTGCCGTGGGTGCAGATCACCACGTGGACGCCGCCGCAGAGTTCTGGGCCGTTGGATCTCGTGATCCAACGGTCCAGGTTAAAAGGTTATTAAAAAATTTAAAATAAAATTAATAAAAATAAATAAAACAGCAGCTTATTTAAAATATTGATTTGGCTTTGAAAAATTTGTTAAAAATTGTTAAAAATACGGGAAAATTATGGAAAAATTCCAGAAAATATATTTTATTATTATTTTTAATATAAAAATAGTTTTGGGCTAAAAACAATTAGTATATCTATTTCTAAATTGTTAACTAGTTATAATAATTATATAATATCTAGTTAATCTTTAAAATATTTTTAATTACGAATTAATTACTTTTATTGATAATAAAATATGTAGATTATTTTAAGGTATTATAAAATCTTTCTAAAACATTTTAAGCCTAGAAAAATAATAAATAGATTTTAGAAATTTCCTTTAATCATATTTACTGCTTTAAAAATTATTAACACTACTTTAAAAATTAGTATTATATAAAAGAAACACGTAAATAATTATTTGATAGTAGAAATATAAATAAAATATATTTTATTAGGTATTAGAAAATATGGTCGTTATAATCTACCCTCCTTAAAATAATTTCGTCCTCGAAATTAGAAGGTAGGTCAAGGAAAGGAATAAATCACTAAGAAGAGATTATCGCGGTTAAATATTTTGGTCTCGCACTCTCATCCTGTTTCCTCGCTTCCGTGTATGTCCGCCTAGTAGTTCTTCTTTCATATAGCTCTGGCCAGCTGGATTGTCTTGTCGCTCAAGGTTTCATCCTTCTAGTATTTCGACCGGTTGCTGCTCGTAAGTTATGCTAACATTTCCCTAATCTCGGGATGATCAAAAGTATGGCTAGGGTTTCCTTTAACGAAAGTAGCAAAAGTAGGCTATACATAAACACATCGTCTTCTTCCAAGATGTTAAATGGAAAATGAGTAGCGGGCTGAGCTTTCTTCGCTCGCTGCATTGTATCACCATATCCACTTTTTCTACTATTATCTTACAAATTCTCCATCTTCAGGATCATTCCAATCGATCGGTACTTCTCCCATATAAAACTTGACCTCTCTCATCCGCTTCACGTGTTTCAACCATCCGTGTTCCCAAGTTCTCCTTAAAGTAGTGTTTCTATGTCTTCAAGATGAACATTTACCATCGTCGGTTCTGATTCTGGATAGGAATAGTTGCATCCATAAATTGTTAGTTATCTTGACGCATATGCAACTATATTGCCTCGCTGATACATTACATTACCAAGTCACTCCTCCGAAAATCGTTGTGGATGTTTAAACTTCTGGGTTTGCTAAGAATTGCAAGAATGGTTGTGATAGTTACGATCTACCCTCCTTAGAATAATTTCATACTTGAAATTTTCAAAGGAGTAGCCACTACTAGGCACGGAAATCAGTAACGCTACCAGGAATCCTCTTTGTTGCATGTGTTGCTCCCGCGAGTTGGTATATCACTTGATGCATGGAAAGTCTCTCATGTAGTGTCCGGTACTACCACAATGGTTGCAGGTAACGGCTGGTTTTCCGAAGATAGTTGGTCCTGCCGGTCTCTGGGATTGTGATCTCCCGTTGAATCTGGAAGATGATCCCTCAAGAATTTGATTGGCTGGTCGCTTAATACAAGATAAACGGTCATCCTTCCTTATCCGTCTCTGAAGGTCTTCAAAGTTTCGTGCCGCCTCTAAAATTTCATCATAAGTTGATAAGGTAGCAGAAGACATGAAGGACTGTGTCTTCAGGTCCAATCCTTGTCAGAATCTCTTAGCATAAAGTTCTGGGGTTGCCACCAGATGATGAGCGAACCGACTTAACCTTGCAAACTCCGAAGCGTACTCGTCCACCGATTTATCCCACATACTCCCCTGTTGGAACTGTATAAACTCCCGTTCCATTTTTAAGTGTGCCATGACTGGAAAGTACTGGGTATCAAAATGTTGTTTGAACCTTTCCCAGTCGATGGGGTCCTTCGATCTACTTTCCTCTGCCTCCCACCATATCCTGGCATTATCCGTAAGTTGTAGCTTAGCGATGTTCACCCACGCGTCCTTCGGGATTTAGGCGGAACTGAGATCATTGACTGTTCGCTTAAGCCATTCTTCAGTTTCTAAAGGAGTTTCCTTCCCCGAAAAAGTCTTAGGGTGGAGTGATCTGAACTGCTTCACTCCCGCCGAACCTTGTGGAACTGGGGTTAGTGCCTGCTTAAACGCTTCTGCTTGTTGCTGCCTACTCTCGCGCAGCTCTTGATGTAGGGCAGCCGCCTGCTGCTGCTGTTGTTCCAGTAATCCTTGCAGCATTTGTAGCATCGCTGCGTGATGAGCAGTGGCCTTATTGTCTCCGTTTCCCCTTCGGTTGCGGTGATGGTGTCGTCCAGCCATTGATGATCTGAATCAGAACGGGCTGAGGTGAGACAAGATAATAACTTGCATGGAAGAACAACAATTAATGCAAGGGAGAGACTAAGAAGAGCAAAAGACACAAGAGAGATTGTTGCTCGAAAACTAAGATTTTATCATCCAACTTCGATATGGAGAGTACAACCGGAAGTAAGGAAATACCCTTAATGTTCTGACATCGTTTAATTCGGCCAAAGAAAGGAAAAAGACTTATTAGTCTCAATTACGGGAGTTCAACAAGTGATGATAGGTCCTCGACCTAAGAAAAGTACGACCATTCCCACGGTGCTTTGCGGGGAGAACCGCCTGAGAGTCTACAACTTCGTCTTCTGAATCTTCAGATGTAGCTTCAAAGTAATATCGGACATGTCATCCTCGTTGGAAAGATTTGCCATGACCAGAAGGAAAGGTCATGGTCAGGGTACAGAATGTCAAGGAAGGGACAAGAGACATAGGAAAACTATGATATTTGTATAGATGGATAAGATTCACAAATATAATAAGTCAGTTAATGGTTTTTATTTTAGTACACAAGAGGGCCTGCATGGGCCACCACAAAAACCTGTCACGCCCCGCTTCCCAAAAGAAGGAGAAGGAAGACGTGACAAGGTCCGCAACCTAACTGTATTGAAGGTGGTCTATTCAATACAGTTACGTTAAGCGTATAAATAATCAATATGCAGGATATGTACCAAAACAAAAATAAATAAAGCGAAAGGCATTTTATTTCCATTAACCAAACTTTATTACATCCTAAAGGAAATATTAAATAAACTGAGTAGTTTAATTACATCAAAGGAGAAACAAAAGCCCTAAACATATGGGCAACAATTAAAACCATCTAATCTTCCATTGTCCTATCTGCATAGTCTTCATAAGTTGACTTCACACCTTGATCTTCGCTGTAATGCTCATTCTTATCTGGCGGACATTCCAAGGATAGAGAAAGAAAAGGAAGGTCCATCAGCGAGTTATACTTGGGTAGGATTGCCTCATAAGATAGTAAGGGTATAGAAACAAACAGGTGTGTATAATGAATATGATGTACATGTGTATAAAGGTATGAGGTTATGTACAAATTAGATATGTGATTATGAGTAGGTTATATATGTTGTAAGTTATGTGTAGATGAAGGTAATAGTTTGTATTAGTTTGTTAAATAAGGGTTCGGATACTCGAGATTATTCCGTTGTGGCCACGGAACAACAACTGGGGGAGTGAAATGTACCGTTTCACTTCCCGGGATCATGATCGAGTAGTAGGGGAATCCGAGTTCCGAATTATCCTTGCCTAATCAAACTACCCATCCCCGTGGTTCAGTATAAAGGTTTGGACAGATTAGAGTTAGTGCGTACACCTCTAGGCATGGAATTTCCACATTGTATAGTCGTCCACACTTTGAACTGTTCATCCGTAATATCGGGATCTTCATATTTATAGTCGCCCATATATTGGACTGTTCACCCTGCCTGCAGGGATCTTCATATTTATATAGTCGCCCATATTGGACTGTTCACCCTGCCTGCAGGGATTTTCATAAAGTATTCCATACCTAGGTCCGCGCATTCTAACCCTAACCGTATCAAGTTTTGTATATGTCATGTTGTCATAAACTGGAATTTTAGAAATAGTATTTGATCTCATTTAATATGGCCTTCCACAACCACTCGTTTTATCTTCTAGAATTTGTAAAGTACTTCGTGTTCTTCAGAAAAAGCTTAGTTAAAATAATAAGGTTTAAATATCGTTTATTACTTCTAAGAAAAACCATGATATTTGGGATATTTATTATTTTGGAAAAGAATAAGGTTTTACAGAAAATATCCTTTTGATAACAGGTTGTGGTGTTTATTTGAAAATCTTTTGTAAAAGGTTTTTATTTAAAAATCTAGACTGCTCCTAATATTCCAAAAGGATAAGTTATGAGGTCCTCGAATCGCCTCTTCACCTCCAATTGTGGCTAGGTAAATGGCAGGTAAGTGGGAAGGTACTCCACTACGTAAGTAGTGGGCCTAATTAATAACCACTAGCCTTAGACACACTTGCCTAGACAGCACAAAGTCTGGTTTAGATAAACGATCGATGCCTACAACCTTTCCTTTATTTTAGATTGGTTTTAAAAATTTACCTTTTAAAAGATACTAAATATTCCTTTTTGAAAAGATATCGTTATTTAAATAATATTTTCTTTCTTAAAAAGTTGAGGGGATTTTAAAAATATTTGGAAGTAAAATATACGTATACTGTATCTAAAATATTTATTTTACACGTCTTTAAAAATATAATATTTAAACGATGGTATCTTGTGGAAGTAACTTATTTCGAGATCATTTTTAAAGTATGGGTATGTCAGAGGTGAAAATAACAATTCATGGGTTACATCAGATTCCAGGTATTATGGGTGTGCAATATAATTTTGTGTACAGAGGAAATTTAAACACCGTTTTAAAAATATGGGTTAACATTATCATGATTAAGGGTACAAGGAAAAAGGGTATGCACAATTATTATTACACTATTTTAAATGGGGGTTGAGAATTAGAAGTTGAAACTAGGTTATTGAGATAGAAGAAGGTGACAGGAAAAGGAAAGAGAGGCGGATCCTACCTTTTGTTTGAGTCGGAAAGCCGAAAAGCTGAAAACGTAGTCTTGTAATAAATCCTCAATAACTCCGCGTCCCGATTTTTTATCTGCGATTGGATGGAGCCGTAGCGTCGGCGTCGTCGATACGAAGGCACCGGTATTTTTTTCAGAATTTTTGGAGCTCTGAGGTGTGAGAAATTGAGATTTGAAGGTGCCTATTTATAGCGTTCAAAAGTAACAAGAAAATCCAAAAATAATCCTCAAAATCTGCACCCAATCATCTCAGAATTGATTACCAATGATTAGCCGCCGCCGCTGCCTTGATTTAGGGCCGTTGGATCTGCATCCAACGGCCCGCAGCGCACCGCCTCGTCGCCACGTGGCGCGACGCGATTCACCCATTGCCGTGGGTGCGGATCACCACGTGGGCGCCGCCGCAGAGTTCTGGGCCGTTGGATCTCGTGATCCAACGGTCCAGGTTAAAAGGCTATTAAAAAATTTAAAATAAAATTAATAAAAATAAATAAAACAGTAGCTTATTTAAAATATTGATTTGGCTTTGAAAAAATTGTTAAAAATAGTAAAAAATACGGGAAAATTATGGAAAAATTCCAGAAAATATATTTTATTATTATATTTAATATAAAAATAGTTTTGGGCTAAAAACAATTAGTATATCTATTTCTAAATTGTTAACTAGTTATAATAATTATATAATATCTAGTTAATCTTTAAAATATTTTTAATTATGAATTAATTTCTTTTATTGATAACAAGATATGTAGATTATTTTAAGGTATTATAAAATCTTTCTAAAACATTTTAAGCCTATAAAAATAATAAATAGATTTTAGAAATTTCCTTTAATCATATTTACTACTTTAAAAATTATTAACACTACTTTAAAAATTAGTATTATATAAAAGAAACACGTAAATAATTATTTGATAGTAGAAATATAAATAAAATATATTTTATTAGGTATTAGAAAACATGGTCATTACACTATTTATTCTAGAGAGGGATAAAAAACAAATAGAAAAACCTAGCACAATTTCGTAGGCAATCACGATTGCACTGAGCACGTGCAACAAGCCTTTAAACCTCTAGGTTCCCTAGTAGGAGGAGTGTTGTCTCCTGAGTGTTTTCAGCTGATTTCACCCACAAAATCCCATAATAAAAGAAAGATGGTGGAAGTTACATACAAAGATATGAACATATAAAAGAAAGAACTTGAAAAGAAGAGTTTTCAACTACACTAGCTTTTCGATTTCCATGAGCCCTATCTTAATGGCCGTGAAAAGATGTTAGAAATCACATTATCGCTCAATAAAACATTGCCTTTAGTCTTCCTCCCTACTTTTTATCCAAACATCGATCATATACCCCTACGTGTTTATAAAAGACATCCCTACACTTAGAGAATTCAATTCAAGCTATCATACATTTATCCATCTTCCAAATTAGTTTATAGTCGGTGAATATATTAGATAGAATTGCTCACATATTCTTCATGTGACCGTTAATACTTCTGGAGATACTAACCAACCGATTATAAAATTTGCTCACGCATTTAGGCGTAATTACTCATTTTGCAACACCTAAGGCTTAGCAGTGGCTCCCAAACTAATTGGTCTAAGGCACTAGGTGATAAAGCACTCTCGCTATATTTTCTTTTATGCGGCATTAAGTAATTACAAAACCAGTGTTCATTTTTTTCTTCACCACTTATACCTTTTTTTATTTTATTTTTCATACTAAGACTTTTAGACAAGAGTATTTCAAGATATCCTCTACTATCCCAAGTTTCGAGATGTGTATAAGTGCGTATAGTAGGGTATCAATGTTCAAATGTTTGGACTCAAGAATAGAGACTATTTTTCAGACTTATTTTTATCCTCAGAATAGCAATTTGTTTCATCTTACTAACCCTTGGGACAACGGCTCATAACTACTTATTACTAGTTTCGTTTAAGAAAACATCTAATTTTCTTACTTTTCTCAAACTATTCCTATCTTTCATATGTAAATTTTCACTTTCAAACTTTCATTATCGAAAAAAAAATTTGTGCTTATATATAATATAATGCATAATAATGTGTGAATAAGTATAAAACTCCCCCGAACCTATTTGCAGCAGTGTCCTTACTGATGCCATCTGTAACAATCGAGTCCAGTCCTACAAATTTCTGTTACCATTTGAATGTTGTGTGGTATTTATTTCATTGATCTTACTTGGTTGAGCTTATTGTAATTTTACCCGACAATTCAAATTCTTGCATATAACAATTTAAGTTTTTTAAAATAAATTAAAAAAAATATTTGTCATGGCCTGCTTGACACCCCTAACCCTGTGGTAGTGTCCTTGCATCGTGTTCTCGTCCCGTTCAGTGAAACGGACGTATTTGGGCGTGTGTCCGTTCTTGGGGGTATGCATTTTAATTATAAAATACTTCATTTTAATTCTTTGAACCCGCCAATAATCTTCATTTTCAAATTCAAATTTTTGAACCCGACCCGGACGCAATTCTGAAATATTTTGCATTTGCGCCAAATCCTATTTTCTAATATTTTTTAAACCAACGAAAATAAAATATAACCCCCAGAAAATATTTTTCCATTTTCTTTAAAATCTTTCCCTAACTGTTCTAACCCCCACAAATCTTTCTCTTTCCTTTCCTTTTGGCAACGAGCCAATCACAATTCTTTAAACCCTTTGCACTGTTCCTTGGGTCCCACTTCCTCAACCAATCAAACGCCTTCCTCTGCGCCGGGCCCACACCTATTTTTTCCCCTCAGCCTTCTCTTTCTCTCTCTCTCTCTCTACTCCATCGCAGATTTCTTTCTCTCTCTCTCTTCTTTCTCTCTCCCCTCGTACCTTTCTCTCACCTCTCGCGATTACTGTTCACTCCTCCGATCGCGCCACCGCCTCCTTGCTACGCTCACCTCCCTTCACGTTTTCTCTTCTTCTTCTCTTTATAACTCCGCGTCTCCTTCTTTAAACCCATCGCAGTACAACCCTAACCCTAGCCGCTCCTCTTCCTACCCGAGCAGACCTCGTCAACACCTCAATCCCATCCTCTCCTCATCCTCTTTCTCCTTCCTCCTTCATTCTTCTCCTTCTCCCTCTCCCGAGACCCTGCACACCCACTGCACCCCAGAACCCATCACCGCCACCGTTCCGTCGCCGCCGACTCCCCTTCTCGTCGTCACCATCTCCCTCTCCCTTTGTTCTTGCTCTTTGATCTTTCCCCGAGCACTTAACCTGCAACCCTATCCCGAGTCTTCCCTGCAGCGTGGACCCTGTCAACTTGCCTTTGAGCTCGCCGGCGATCCCTTGCCGTCGACTCCTCACCTTGCAACCACATACTAGACTTCTCCCAAACCCAGTGAGCTACCCTTCTCTCTCTCATTTCTTCTCTTCTCCTTCTTTCTATTCTTCTTCTGTTAATGTTTCTTTTCTGTTTTCTTGAAAAAGATTCCTCCGTCGATCATCGGAGCTCCGTCGATCTCATCACCGTTGGTCTCGCCACCACCGTTAGCATCCCAGCGAGTGATCTTATTCCCATTTCTCTTCTTATTCTTCTCTTTTCTTTCTTTCATGCTTTCTTGAAATTTTGTGTGCTCACTGTTGTGTTTGGCCGGAATCCGACCGTGCCGACGACGTTTCCGGACGATCCAGCGAGGACCCCTGACCCGCGTGACTCCGCCGTTCGTCGTTTGGGTTCATTCCGTGAACCGTGCGCGCGTCGCGAGATTTCCCCGCCGACGTGTAACGTTCCGTTTTCCGTTTCGCGACCCGTCGAGGCAAGTGAAACTTGCTACATGCTATTTTAGACTATTCATATGCTAAATTAATTATTTCCTGTTAAATCCCCATTTAGAATTGATAACGGTGGATTTCAAATTAACCGTATAAGGTTCCGTTATACATTTCATGATTCCAAACGTAAAACTCAACCTCACATCTAATTATTTACATCTAACAATCACCTGTACATGATAGATCACATTGTTTACTGCTACGGTACTTTTTTTTTATCTAGTTTAGCTTATCAGACATTTATGTGCAACTTTAACCGGTCTAATTACAACTGCATTCATTACACAGATTATACATGTCGTCGCACCCGCAGTACACTCAATATTTATTAACAGTTATGACTATCATTCTGTATTCACATTATGCTGACCCTGTCTGTTAAACATAATTGATAACTGTACGGCTAAATAAACAAATCTGCTTCATTGCTTAACTCATTGATTAGATCATGTTGTTGATAACCATGCTTGATTATTATAACCCTGATTATGCGGGCTGATTATGATCACACCCATGATATCGTTTACACCTTGACATGACTTACTACATACATATTGATTGACCCGACATGGTACCGTACACTACTTAACTTGACCTGGTGTATCATGACTTGACCCGTTACCTGATCTTATGTCTAATGCCAACAAACCTGACATGTAGTCCTCACGGACCGTTCCTGTTGTCTATCCAGACAAACCTGCTTACCTGATCCCGTGTTGGCATTAGTTCTCGATTACTGAGTACCTGACTTGACTTACACATACAACTTGGGGGTATGGGGAAATCAATGATGAAACATGACTTGTAACTCGACAGTTCGATACCTGTTCTGATCATTTTTAGAGGCTAGGCAAGCCTTGGAATGATGCTGCTGACATCATTCATCTGTACATATTTTCTGTTTTAGTGCCTAGCGGCATGTCTCGGATTCAGCCCGAGGATCTGGACCGTGGTCCCGGGTATGCATGGGATACTATTGAGTTACATCGATGATTCATCAATTTGATTTCAAAGACTTTAGAACAGAAAACCTGATAGAACAGTTTAGTTTATCCACTGCACACTACCCTGCACTGCCCTGATTTATATTACTGATACCCTTGCTTTTCATTCACGTTTATATTCGCATTTCCTGTTACTCTGTTCATATTTTATTACTTGATGACATGACGCGCTGACGTCTGGGTTTTGCATGGCCCAGATTCCGTACCGTTGCCGCAGTCCGAGCAGGAGTACTTCAGCCAGCAGGCTGAGCTGTGAGGTGTCAGCAGTAGTTAGTTCTTTTATTTCCTGCATTTTATTCCTGATGTGAGCCCGCATTATGGGACATACATTCCAGTTATTTTGTGTTGGATCTTTTGCTTCCGCATTTTATTATTCTTGACTCATGTTATCTTGGTTTATGGACATGTTTTAGATAGTTTTATTTTGTTCTTGATATCTCTACAGCCGTAATGTGACTGTGGATGGATACTTCCTACCCACAGGTAGCATGGTTGGCTATGTCACGTGCCCAATTTAGCGTACTCTGGGAAGCGGGGCGTGACATGGTTCTTTTGGTATCAGAGCCATAGGTTAGACGGGTTGATTCTTTTGTAGTTGGGTATTGTACCCAATACACGAATCAGAATACCGTATTTAGGAAACATGTCCTGCCACCTTGCCATTTTACCGTTCTTGAATCAAATTCTTCCTGGTTATATCTTTTACGATGTGCAAACTTCCTTTGCATATCGACTCGAAACCTGATCCCTTGTTATCTCTAGGACTTAGGCGACTTGGGTGGAGTTATGTAATTGTGGCTATGATACCGCGGCATAGTTACAATGCGGCACTCTATTTAAGTAACTTGGAGTTCTAGTTTTGATCTATATTTTGAATCTGTTATCATGCTAATGTTGGGTGTTTTGATTTCAGGAATATGGCAGACAAGAATCTGAAGACGTACCAAAGGCGTGTTGACGAAGCCGCTATGCTTGGAGTGATACGGGGAATGCTGGAGAATCAAAAGAGACAGACCGAGCTGATCCAGCAGCAGGCTGAATCATTTTAGGAAGGTTTGCGGACCGTTCAGCAGTCCGTGAACAATGTTGGGGCTAAGCCAGTTGATCGTGTGGGGACCGTAGCAGACTTCAGGCGTTTGGGTCCGTCTGTATTTACTGGTTTAGAGGAGCCGTTGCCAGCGGAGCAGTGGTTAGTTGACACAGAGAACCTACTTGTTGCGACAAAGATTCCAGATGAGAAAAGAGTAGATGTGGTACGCATTCAGTTAGTGGACTACGCCCGTGAATGGTGGTTTGTAAAGGAGACCCGCTTGCCCAAGCCGATCAAGTGGGCAGATTTTTCGAAGAGTTTCCTAGAGAAGTTCTTCCTGCGGACTGCACGGGAGGAAATGGAAGAGAAGTTCATCGGGCTAAAACAGAATGGAGCACCCGTAGATGTGCATGCAGCAGAATGGACATGGCTCAGTAGATTCGCTGGACCTTTAGTTGCCAACGATGCAGACAGGGCACGGAGGTTCATGCGCAGCTTGGATGTGGACATCCAGAGGCAGATTGTCTCCCTGGGTTGACCACTTTCTCACAGGTACTTACGGCAGCACGAGAACAGTAGAGCCTATCTGGGAAGACTGGGAGTTTGCAGCAGACAGCAGTTGCAGTAAGGAAGCCGGCATTTGTACTAAACCGAGCTCATGGTCGCAGAGGTATTCCAGTGGACCGTCGTGGTGTAACACCCATGAAGAAGCCTGTTGTCATTGATCGAAGAAAGAGCGTGACTTGTAACTACTGCAATTTACCTGGCCACATGCAAAAGGATTGTCGGAGGAGGCAGGGACTCTGTTTAGTTTGTGGAGCGGCAGATCACTCTGTCAGCGCTTGTCCGTCGAAGCTTCGTACGAGAGATGATATTCAGAAGCCTCCGCAGAAACCGTTTCAGGTACAGAAGCAGCTGACTCAAGGACCTAATCAGGCTTGAGCTTTTACCTTGACGGCTGAGGAAGCTAAGGCTTCGGGAGAAGTCGTTTCAGGTATTCTACTCATTCATGGTTTTCCCGCATTAGCGTTATTTGATTCTGGTGCATCCCATTATTTTATGTCATCCAGGTTTACAGCTACACACTCGATTACCTGCACGACCCTGTCTAGTTTTTGGGACATACATACTGGGAATGGGAAAATCATATCTAGTAGGGAGTGTAAAGATTGTACAGTTGTTGTGTGTGGACGGGAGCTTTTTGCAGATTTCTTGGTGATTGATACGGGCGGCTACGAAGTCGTCTTGGGAATGGATTTTCTTGGCACTTTCCATGCTCACATTGATTGTAGGGCAAAGAAAGTAATTTTCCAGATTCCCGGACATCCCGAGTTTAGCTTCACTGGAGGAAGCAGTTCTGTCGGGCCAGTCGAGTTTAGGGCTAGGCCGACAAATAATATTCTTGCATCAATGGAGGTTGATAAAAGTGAAGAGCCAGCTGTTGTTCATGATTTTATGGACGTGTTTGAAGATATATCGGGTTTACCGCCGAAGCGAGACGTGGAGTTCGCAATTGATCTTATTCCTGGTGCAGCGCCAGTATCTAAAGCGTATTATCCAATGGCACCAGTGGAGTTGGAAGAAGTCAAGAAACAGGTTGCCGAACTGCTTGAGAAGGGTTGGATTCGAAGCAGTAACTCGCCTTGGGGAGCTCCAGTTCTTCTAGTTAAGAAGAAAGATGGCACGAGAAGAATGTGCATCGACTATCGAGAATTAAACCGGGTGACTATTAAGAACAAGTACCCGATCCCTCGCATTGGCGAACTTTTTGAGCAGCTTAGTGGCGCGAGGGTATTCTCGAAGCTGGATTTGCGATCCGGATATCATCAGGTCCGAGTGAAAGCAGAAGATATCTGCAGGACGGCGTTCTGAACACGGTATGGACATTACGAGTACTTAGTGATGCCCTTCGGAGTAACGAATGCACCGGCGATATTCATGGACTTGATGAACCGAATCTTTTCACCATTCTTGGACCAGTTTATTGTGGTGTTCATTGATGATATTCCGGTTTACTCGAAGAGCTTTGCAGAGCACGCTGAGCATTTAAAGATCGTATTACAGACGTTATACAAGAGAAGTTATATGCGAAGATGAGCAAGTGCGAGTTTTGGCTGGAGGAAGTAAAGTTTTTGGGGCATGTTGTATCTGGCGATGGAATCGCCGTCGATCCAGAAAAGATTGCAGCAGTTCGAGATTGGCTGATTCCAAAGAACGTTGCGGAGATAAGAAGTTTCCTTGGTCTCGCCGGGTATTACAGAAGATTTGTGGAGAACTTTGCTCGTTTGGCGGAGCCGTTGACCAAGCTTACGCGCAAGGAGGTACCTTTTGTGTGGACGGATAGATGTGCATCAGCTTTTGAGACGTTGAAGCAGAGATTGATAACCGCCCCCATTCTGACAGTGCCAGACAATTCCGGAGGATTAGTGATTCACAGCGACGCATCTGGAAAAGGATTGGGGTGTGTCTTGATGCAGCATGGGAAGGTTGAAGCGTACGCATCAAGACAATTGAAGACCCATGAGAAAAATTACCCAACTCACGACTTGGAGCTTGCGGCTGTGATTTTCGCTTTGAAGATTTGGAGACACTACTTTTTGGGCGAAAGGGTCGAAGTTTTCACGGATCATAAGAGTTTGAAGTATGTGTTCACGCAGAAAGAGCTTAATATGAGGCAGCGTAGATGGTTAGAGCTGATGGCTGACTACGACCTTGATCTTAAGTACTATCCGGGGAAGGTTAATGTTGTGCCAGATGCGCTCAGTCGGTTACCGGCAATTCAGATGTTGACTACGCAGAAAGAACTCGTTGAAGACTTTCGAAGGTTTGATTTGGAGGTTGTGCTACCATATTCTTCGGGGCAGTTGATGCAGCTGCAGGTACATTCGTCGTTGATCGAGAATATTAAGGCAGCGCAATCACAGGATCCTAGATTGCAAAAGTTTCGAGAACAGGTTGAAGCCGGACTACGAACATATTTATTGATCCACGAAGACGGTTCGTTGAGGTATGGTAGCCGTGTGTGTGTGCCAAAGGGAGATGTTCGCGAAGAGCTCATGAAGGAGGCACACAGTTCAGCTTATTCCGTACATCCAGGAGGCACGAAGATGTACCGAGACTTACGACAGCATTTCTGGTGGGAGGCATGAAACGGGAGATTGCTCGCTTTGTGGCAAAGTGTTTGGTGTGTCAGCAAGTTAAGGCTGAACATCAAAGGGTTGCTGGTTTGTTGCAACCACTTCCGATTCCTCAGTGGAAGTGGGAACATATAACCATGGATTTCATGACAGCCCTACCGCGGAGTCCAAAGGGCAACAATGCAGTATGGGTGATCGTTGATCGGTTGACCAAGGCAGCTCATTTTATTCCTTTTCGAGTTGGTCAATCATCAGAAACTTTGGCGGAGCGGTACATGCAGGAGATTGTAAGATTTCATGGAGTACCGGTAAGCATCGTGTCCGATCGGGACACTCGATTCTTGTCACACTTCTGGAGGAGTTTACAGGAAAGTTTGAGGACTCGATTGAAGTTTAGCACAGCTTATCATCCTCAAACTGATGGTCAGTCGGAAAGGATGATCCAAACTCTTGAAGATATGTTGAGAGCGTGCATGTTGGACTTCAAGGGTTTATGGGAGGTTCATCTACATTTGGTGGAGTTTTCTTACAACAAAAGTTTCCAGGCAACTATTCAGATGGCTCCATTTGAAGCTTTGTATGGTCGCAAGTGTCGTTCACCTGTTTGTTGGGACGACGTCGGTGAACCAAGGTTGTTGGGACCGGATCTGGTTGTACAGACAGTTGAGAAAGTTAACGCTATTCGGAATCATATGAAAGCAGCACAAGACCGACAGAAGAGTTGGGCAGATACGTCGAGAAGACCTCTAGAGTTCGCCGTGGGTGATTTGGTATTCTTGAAGATATCACCGACTAGAGGGGTGATTCGTTTTGGAAGTCGAGGAAAGCTCAGTCCTCGATTTGTTGGACCCTTTGAGATCTTGGAGCGTGTTGGCGAAGTAGCGTATCGTTTGGCGTTACCGCAGTCCTTGGCGAATGTGCACGATGTGTTTCACGTATCTCAACTCCGTAAGTATGTTCGAGATGAAACGCATGTATTGGATCATTCGGAGCTGACGGTACGAGAAGACTTGACTTTTGAGGAGCGACCGGTTGAAATTATGGATCGAAGGGAAAAGGTTCTTAAGAACAAGATTATCCCTCTTGTACTTGTTCCTTGGGGTAATCGCTCGCATGGAGAGTCCACCTGGGAACGAGAAGATGAAATCCGGCAAAAGTTTTCTCATCTTTTCTTGTAGTTGTTTGTCGTCTATCTTTGTATTCTTGGAATTTCGAGGACGAAATTCTTTTTGTAGTTGGGTATAATGTAACAACCGAGTCCAGTCCTACAAATTTCTGTTACCGTTTGAATGTTGTGTGGTATTTATTTCATTGATCTTACTTGGCTGAGCTTATTGTAATTTTACCCGACAATTCAAATTCTTGCATATAATAATTTAAGCCTTTTAAAATAAATTTAAAAAAATACTTGTCATGGCCTGCTTGACACCCCTAACCCTGTGGTAGCGTCGTTGAATCGTGTTCTCGTCCCGTTCAGTGAAACGGACGTGTTTGGACAGCTGCGCGCACGTACGTGCGTCCGTTCTTGGGGGTATGCATTTTAATTATAAAATACTTCATTTTAATTCTTTGAACCCACCAATAATTTTCATTTTCAAATTCAAATTTTTGGACCCGACCCGGACGCAATTCTGAAATATTTTGCATTTGCGCCAAATCCTATTTTCTAATATTTTTTAAACCAACGAAAATAAAATATAACCCCCAGAAAATATTTTTCCATTTTCTTTAAAATCTTTCCCTAACTGTTCTAACCCCCACAAATCTTTCTCTTTCCTTTCCTTTTGGCAACGAGCCAATCACAATTCTTTAAACCCTTTGCACTGTTCCTTGGGTCCCACTTCCTCAACCAATCAAACGCCTTCCTCTGCGCCGGGCCCACACCTATTTTTTCCCCTCAGCCTTCTCTTTCTCTCTCTCTCTACTCCATCGCAGATTTCTTTCTCTCTCTCTCTTCTTTCTCTCTCCCCTCGCACCTTTCTCTCACCTCTCGCGATTACTGTTCACTCCTCCGATCGCGCCACCGCCTCCTTGCTACGCTCACCTCCCTTCACGTTTTCTCTTCTTCTTCTCTTTATAACTCCGCTGTTTACCCCAATCAGAGCAAAGCTCTGTTCAAATTCCAAGGCGGGAGAAGAAGCAACGCTTCATCTTCCCCCAATCAGAGCAAGGCTCTGTTTGAATTTTGAAAATTCAAATTTTGAAGCAACGCTTCGGTTCCCGTGCGCTGCGCTCAATGCGCCACGTGTCAAAGTTGACACGGCAGCACAACGCCCAAAGGCGGTATGTCCGATCAGAGCAAGGCTCTTTAAAAACATAAGTAACACTTAACTGCGCAAGCGCACCGCAGCATGACACGTGTCTGCGCAGTTGCGCAAGCACAGCTGCGCAAGCGCACCGCAACACGACACGTGTCTGCGTTGCTGCGCAAGCGCACCGCAGCGCGACACGTGTCTGCGCAGTTGCGCAAGCGCACGGCAGCGCGACACGTGTCTGCGCAGTTGCGCAAGCGCTGTTGCACAAGCGCCTGGCTGCACGACACGTGTCTGCGCAGTTGCGCAATCGCTGTTGCGCAATCGCTGTTGCGCAAGCGCCTTACTGCGCGACACGTGTCACGCGCTGGTGAGTTGCGCAACAACAGAATGAAAATTTAATTGTCACGACCCGAAAGTACGGAACGTGACTGGCACTTAGATTACGAGACGTCTAAAGGCGTACCGTAACCTAAGTCAGCCAAAGCCCAGAAATCTAACCCAAAATCAAAAGAGAGTGAAGGAAAACCTAAAATGAAAACGGTTTTTAAATCAATTGAGTTGCAACGAATCCCTTTTTAAAACATCAAAAATTTCTGAAAATTTCGGCAGAGTCTCCCCTGTATTTTCTATCCCCAAAAATGGGTACAACAAGATAATACATATGAAATCAGAAAAATGGCATCCCCAAGCGGGAGCTAGCTCTTCGCTCAAGGCGGATCACAACCACATGCAATATAATAGTAATATCAAGAGAAGAACATAAAGAAACGCAAAATACCAGAAAACACACGTCGGCTCAAGTGAGCTCGACCCAAAAGAACCACAAATATACAAGTCTCTCAATCTCATCACTAGGTCGCATATACAAAACAAGTGGTAGATGGAGAATACTAGATACAATGATAAAGCAAAAAGAAATAAAGTATACTCGCAACCCACCTACGGGCGATGTCGCGAGTCTGAGCAAAAGGAACTGATGACAAGATAGCCCGCCGCTACAAGACTGACGGGTCCGACCTGCAAGACACTGTGGCACAACGGGGGTGAGTTGCCAGCTCGTGAGTAGAATATAACATCTAGTAAGGCAATCGTAAGAATGCACGCAATGCGGAACAACATGTATGTCCATATGTGATATAATAACTCTAGTATGCATGCACATGTATACAATATCTTTTCTAACTCTTTAAGTGTTTTAAATGTTAATGTTACTGCATTCTTAACTTTTAGAAAAATGAATGTCTGCATAATAGCTAAATATCATCAAGAAATCCTCTGAAAACCTGTGTCAAGCATCGACACCAAATAGGAATCACATCTGTCTCAATATCGGGCTCCGTCAGTCCGGATCGGCCCATATCATAAATCTCACGACAACGGTCGGTATCCTCCGGATATCCGCCGCGCCAGACATCACCGGTAGGTAGTCTTCCCCTGCCAGGCTCATCGTCTACAACTCGATCTTCTTGCCCCGGGGTACCATACCGGGCCCACCATGTACCCGAGACGGTTCATCCACTCCTCGAATCGGGTCTCGAAATCCAACAGAAAACATGAAAACTCATGGTGGACGACACATACATCACGAGAAAACCGCAACTTTGTTTTGAAAATGATAAATATAAGGTTTTGTTAAATTCTTGCGGTTTTCCCCAAAAATCCAGAAATCGCAGAAAAACTAAAATCATCAAGAAAATCATAGTGTCCACATGTTATATATGATAAATGTCTATGATATCAATGTATATGATGTGAGAGTTTGGCTAGAAATCTATGTAAATATGATAGTAATGCGAGGTATATGCGTACGATACAATCTCAAATATCATGCATGAATGCAATGGCGTTACTAGCTAAACAGGTTTTTATAGTGCACGTGGCATGGCAAATACCAAAGGCGTGTGTGTCACATGAATAGTGCGCGTGCAATAGATGCCAATGGTAAGGTGTTCGTGTCCTACGAAATGATATCGCATATGTATATATGAATGTCATATGAATGTCCATGCAATCTAGTATAGGGTTACTATAAGGGTATGCAATGTGCGTAAATGGATAAGCTAGCTAACAATATAATTATTGCATAAAGTAGAGTAATCCTAACTAGGGAGGGGGCGCCTCGCGCCATCCAGACGATTCCCCCGTAGATGAATATATCTACTCACCAGAAATCCCCGCTAATCTGGTCCGGCCACCGCTTTGCCTTTTCGCGCCGTATCCGAAGTTTCCCCGACCGATCCTAGAATTGCATAACACAAAATATAAGGTTACAGATTTCTGAAATGATGCAACTCACACTATGAAAAGATCCACGCTCTCGAATTTATCACAACACGCACTCGGTACGCGGAAAATGCACGAAAATCGCTAAAACCTTAACTAAAATCGCCGTATCGGGGAAATCGATTAAACTACAACCCGACTAGACGAAACCCCACGTTCGCGCACTCTAATAATCCTATACAAAGCTAGTAATATTGCTTTTCCTAGCGAAATTTGAACGCATACTATTTTCCGAAAAATCTAGTAAGCGATTCCTTACCGATTTTGATACAAACATCGAAACTTATCGATTTAGTAAGCATACCAATATACAATTAACCACTCCAATCACCTAGATAACCATCCTTAGCATAATCCAAGCATCATGCTACAAGCCCTAATTTCTAAAATCAAAACCTTCACTTGATTTTTCCAAATCAAACATTTACTACTAAACTAATATTTAGAATTTAAATTCTAGCACAATTAAACCTCAAGTAAGCAACTAGTTTAGGATTTTTCACCTCTCAATCTTGAACCCTAACTTTAATACATCAACCATGCTTTAAACCCTAATCCAAAATCAAATCCCTTTCTTGAATTTCCTAACCAAGAATTCATAAGCAAATTACACACTAAAACTACTAAATCTAGCAACTTAAACAACAATTAACAACTAGATTTGGATTTATACCTCCCAAGTGTGAACCCTAGCTTGCTCAAGCCACCAAAGAAGCCTCCTTTCTCCAAGTTTTGAACTAATTTGGCTTGAGGAGAGAGTGGATTAGGATTTAGATTTGAATGGAGATGGAAATTTGTTGATTTTATATGAATTTTTGCAAGAAAATAAAGCAAAATCAAATGAGGAAGTGGGGAAAACTGCAGGTATAGGGTTCGGCTGCAGCTTTGAGGAGGGAGTGGGGAAATTTTGGAGAAGATTCTAGGTCTAAAACACCCCCATGTTATCATTTAATGCATTTCTTTTCAACATTTTACCAAAAAACCCTTATTTTACCTCATTTTTCATTAAATTTCCTTCCTTAAAACTAAAAGTTTGCAAGCCATGATATAATTTTATTAACACCATATTTTAGCTTATAAAAACTCCTAATTAAGAAATTTACCTAATTAAAGTTGTATTTATCCCTAATTAAATGTATTTAAAAAGGCTTAAAATAATAAAAAAAATAATTAATTACGAAAAAAATTTTATTTAACTAGAAACTTATAAATGACATTTTAGTGACAAAATTATAGTAATATCTTATTTAAATTTTGTATAATTAGGTCTACAAAGAAAAATACCTATTTTGACTTTTTACGGAAAAAGCCGAAAATTTTGCCGATTACCGAAAAACTGCCTAAACGATTTTCGAAGGGTTACAATCTTCCCCCCTTAAAGAAATTCGGTCCCCGAATTTAGAATTTAACTACGCGTACCTTCAAAAAGATGGGGATATCTCTTCCTCATCTCGACCTCGGTCTCCCAGGTGACCTCCTCACTGTTCGGGCCACGCCAAAGGACCTTGACGGACGGTATGACCTTCGACCTCAATTTCTTCACCTGCCGATCCGAAATGACAACCGGCTGCTCGGTGAAAGAAAGATCACGCTCTAGCTGGATCGTCTGGTGCTGAATCGTCTGGGAAGGATCATGAAGGTACTTGCGGAGCATCGAGACATGGAATACGGGGTGAATATCGGGGAAGCTAGGCGGAAGAGCTAACCGATAAGCGACTGGACCAACACGCTCTAGGATCTCGAAAGGACCAACATATCTAGGACTCAGTTTTCCTTTCCACCCAAATCTCATCACACCTTTCATCGGAGAGACCTTCAGGAAAACATGATCGCCAACAGCGAACTCGAGTCGGCGACGACGCCTGTCAGCATATGATTTCTGCCTGCTCTATGCCGCTCTCATCCTGTCCCGAATCAGCTGTATCTTCTCGGTCGTCTCCTGTACGATCTGCGGCCCCAAAATACAGTTCTCCCTGAGCTCTGTCCAACATACAGGCGATCGACATCTCCTCCCATATAAAGCCTCAAAAGGTGCCATCTGAATCGTCTCCTGGAAGCTATTATTGTAGGAAAACTCAATCAAAGGTAAATGACGATCCCAGCTACCACCGAAATCTAAAACACAAGCTCTGAGCATGTCCTCAAGAGTCTGAATAGTACGCTCCGACTGACCGTCAGTCTGCGGATGAAAGGCTGTGCTAAAACTCAATCGGGTGCCCAAAGCTTCCTGGAGTTTCTGCCACAATCGGCTGGTAAACTGGGTGCCACGGTCGGACACGATGCAAGTCGGAACGCCATGCAGTCGCACTATCTCATCAATATAAACCTGGGCGTACTGAGAAAATCCAAAAGTGGTCTTCACTGGCAGGAAGTGAGCCGCTTTCGTCAGTCGATCGACAATCACCCAAATAGAGTCGTACCCTCGACTGGTCCTGGGTAGACCCACAACGAAGTCCATGGAGACCTGCTCCCACTTCCACTCAGGGATGGGCAAAGGCTGTAACTCGCCGGCTGGCCTCTGGTGCTCGGCCTTGACTTGCTGACAAGTCAGGCATCTGGACACAAAGTCTGTAACATCCTTCTTCATCCCGTCCCACCAGTAAACCTCTCTCAAATCACGGTACATCTTGGTGGAACCTGGATGCACACTGTATACTGATCTATGTGCCTCCTCGAGAATATCACGCCTCAGTCCCTCTGAATCTGGCACACACAGTCGAGTCCCAAATCGAAGTATCCCCTGATCATCGATCACGAACTCAGAAACTCTGCCCTGCCGAATCTGCTCAATAATCTCTAAGATACGGGCATCGCCGGACTGTGCCTCATGGATACGGTCAAGTAACTGTGGGCGTGCTCTGAAATGGGCCAGCTGACCCCCTGTAGGAGTAAACTCGAACTGCACTCTGTTATCACATAAAACCTGCCAATCCGCCGTCGACTGCATCTGTACTGCGCTCAAACAAGATAAGCTACCTCCGGGCCTCCTACTCAAAGCATCTGCCACCACATTCGCCTTGCCCGGATGGTATAGAATCTCACAGTCATAATCTTTCACCAACTCCATCCAACGTCGCTGTCTCAGGTTCAGGTCTCGCTGCTGGAAAATATACTTCAAACTCTTGTGGTCAGTGAATATCTGGCACGACTCACCGTATAGGTAATGTCTCCAGATCTTGAGTGCAAATACCACTGCAGCCATCTCTAAATCATGGGTGGGGTAGTTCTGCTCGTGTTTTCTCAGCTGCCGAGAAGCATACGCGATAACTCTGTCGTGCTGCATCAATACACATCCCAGCCCTACTCGAGAAGCATCATAATAAACCACGAACCCGCCTGATCCTGAAGGCAATGCTAACACTGGAGCAGTAGTCAGACGAGTCTTCAACTGCTGGAAGCTATCCTCACATGCCTGGGTCCAATCAAAAGGAACCTCCTTCCGGGTCAACCCGGTCAACGGTGCAGCAATGCGGGAGAAATCCTGGACGAAACGTCGATAATAGCCGGCCAGACCTAGAAAACTGCGAACCTCTGTAACTGATACTGGTCTAGGCCAACGCTGAACTACCTCGATCTTCCTCGGGTCCACACAAATACCATCTCTCGTCACCACATGACCCAAGAAGTCGACACTGTCTAACCAGAATGCGCACTTAGAGAATTTGGCGAACAGCTGATGCTCCCTCAAAGTCTGCAATGTGATACGTAAGTGCTGCTCGTGCTCCTCCCGGCTCCGAGAATAAACCAAGATGTCGTCAATGAACACAATGATGAACTGGTCGAGATACGGCCTGAATACGCGGTTCATCAAATCCATAAAAGCTGCCGGGGCATTGGTGAGCCCGAACGACATCACCAAGAACTCGTAATGACCATAACGAGTACGGAAGGCGGTCTTCGGAATATCCTCCTTCCGAACCCGCAACTGGTGATAACCTGATCGTAAGTCAACCTTCGAGAAGAACCCTGCACCCTGGAGCTGATCAAATAAGTCATCAATGCGGGGTAGGGGATATCTGTTCCGCACAGTAACTCGGTTCAGCTGACGATAATCAATGCATAAACGCATACTTCCGTCCTTCTTCTTAACAAACAAGACGGGAGCACCCCAAGGTGACACACTCGGTCGGATAAGCCCTTTGTCCAGCAAGTCCTGTAACTGATCCTTTAGCTCTCTCAGCTCCGCCGGGGCCATCCGATAAGGCGGTATAGAGATAGGCCCCGTGCCAGGGATCAAGTCAATACAGAACTCAATCTCGCGCTCTGGTGGCAGACCAGGCAGCTCGTCAGGGAATACATCAGGAAACTCTCTCACAACAGGGACCTGGTCCAACGGAACCTCTGTGGAGCTAGTATCACAAATATAGGCTAAGAATCCCTGACACCCTTTCCTTAAGAGCTGACCAGCGCGAAGAGATGAAATCAAGCTGGGAAGGGTAGCACTACGATCTCCCTGAATAATAAGAACCGGCTCACCAGGAAAAATGAATCTGACTGCCTTTTCACGGCAGTCCACAGATGCATAACAGGTGGCTAGCCAGTCCATACCAAGAAGAACGTCAAAATCTAGCATATCGAGGAGAATCAAATCAACTGAAGAATCTCTCTCCCCGATGCGAACGAAACACGATCGATACACAAAACGGGCAACAAAAGACTCACCTACCGGGGTAATAACGACAAGCGGCTGATCTAACGGAGAAGACTCTCGGCCCAACCTCGGTGCAAAATACGTGGATACATAGGAATGTGTCGAGCCTGGATCAAATAATACCCGTGCATCAAAAGAACATACTGGCAGAGTACCTGTCACGACGGCATTGGATGCCTGTGCATCCTGAGGAGTCAATGCGAACACTCGGGCCTGTCCACCACTAATAGCTGGCTGTCCTCTGCCTCTACCTCGGCCTCTGCTTCTGCCTCTGTCGCCTCGTCCTCTCGAAACTGGACCGCCACGCCCACGGCCTCTAGAAGCATCTGGCTGGCGTGGAACATCATCAGGAGTAGGAAGTAGAGCTCTCTGCGAAGGTGGTGAGGGTGGTAAAGTCACATGCGGGACTGTCGCCGCGCCCTGGCGTCCCATGGTACAGTCTCTGACACGGTGGTACTGACTCCCACACCGAAAACATCCTGGTGACGACTGCTGGGTCTGTGGATATGAACCAAATAACTGACCTCGTCTCAATCCTCTGCCTCCGCCATCTCCCGGAAATAATCTATCACGATGTCTGCCTATCTGCCGCTGAGCTGGCGTATCAGTACGGATCCTCTTCAGCCCAGAAACGACCGGAGTCTCAGAAATACGCTCCTCCAAAAGTAAGGCTGCATCCATCGCGGCTGCGTATGTATCAAAGTGCTGGGTGCCGATGGCAAGGAATAGCTGTGTATCAAGCCCTCGTACAAACCTCTTTATTCTCTTCTCTTCTGTGTCGACTAGGTACGGAGCATATCGGGACAACTGGGTAAACTGTATATCATACTCCGACACTGTCATCCCCGGAGTCTTGCGCAAAGACTCAAAACTACGGGCTCGAGCATCTCGGACACTTTCCGGAAGAAAACGGGCAAGAAATGCAGCTGTAAACTCATCCCAGGTCATAGAAGGCAGACCTGCAGCTCGGCCTCTCTCTACTGAGTCGTACCATGTCTGGGCAAGACCCTCCAGACGGAAACTCGCAAACTCCACCAATCTATCCTCAGAACACCTCAACGAACGGCCAATCCGTGCCATCCTATCGAGAAATGCCTGTGGGTCCTCCGTCGCATCTGTACCGGTAAAAGCTGGAGGTCTCAATCTCATGAACTCCTGTAGTGAAACAGGGATAGTCTCCGTAGTAGCAGCAGGAGTGACCATCTGTGCAGCAGGTACGATCGTAGTCTGTGCGGTGGAAGGAACGTCCTCGGATCTCTGTGCCCGGCTGGACTCAACTAAAGATCCCATCATCTGCCGCAGCTCTTGCATGCCGGCCTCTAATCTGGCAATACGGTCAGGATAAGGCGGATCAGTATGACCCTGAAGGGTAGGTGTATCATCCCGCTCGATCCTCGCCTCAGACGAGCCCGCTCGAATCTCATCCCTAGCGGCAGCCCGCTGAGCTCTCGTAGTCTTTGGCGGCATCGAAGCTGGAATAAGAAATAGAACTGATAAGGACATTGCAATTGAATCAAGGAATGCAAGGAATCAAGAAAGGAAATACAAGCAATTATGTCCTAAAGTCACTTAGATGGAGTACCGTATCGTAAGTATGCCGCGGATCATACCCACGCTACGCCACTCTGCTTAAGTCACCTACTCCATCTACCAAGGTCGTCCTACACTCAGAAAGGAAAAACCTACGCTCTGATACCAACTTTGTCACGACCCGAAAGTACGGAACGTGACTGGCACTTAGATTACGAGACGTCTAAAGGCGTACCGTAACCTAAGTCAGCCAAAGCCCAGAAATCTAACCCAAAATCAAAAGAGAGTGAAGGAAAACCTAAAATGAAAACGGTTTTTAAATCAATTGAGTTGCAACGAATCCCTTTTTAAAACATCAAAAATTTCTGAAAATTTCGGCAGAGTCTCCCCTGTATTTTCTATCCCCAAAAATGGGTACAACAAGATAATACATATGAAATCAGAAAAATGGCATCCCCAAGCGGGAGCTAGCTCTTCGCTCAAGGCGGATCACAACCACATGCAATATAATAGTAATATCAAGAGAAGAACATAAAGAAACGCAAAATACCAGAAAACACACGTCGGCTCAAGTGAGCTCGACCCAAAAGAACCACAAATATACAAGTCTCTCAATCTCATCACTAGGTCGCATATACAAAACAAGTGGTAGATGGAGAATACTAGATACAATGATAAAGCAAAAAGAAATAAAGTATACTCGCAACCCACCTACGGGCGATGTCGCGAGTCTGAGCAAAAGGAACTGATGACAAGATAGCCCGCCGCTACAAGACTGACGGGTCCGACCTGCAAGACACTGTGGCACAACGGGGGTGAGTTGCCAGCTCGTGAGTAGAATATAACATCTAGTAAGGCAATCGTAAGAATGCACGCAATGCGGAACAACATGTATGTCCATATGTGATATAATAACTCTAGTATGCATGCACATGTATACAATATCTTTTCTAACTCTTTAAGTGTTTTAAATGTTAATGTTACTGCATTCTTAACTTTTAGAAAAATGAATGTCTGCATAATAGCTAAATATCATCAAGAAATCCTCTGAAAACCTGTGTCAAGCATCGACACCAAATAGGAATCACATCTGTCTCAATATCGGGCTCCGTCAGTCCGGATCGGCCCATATCATAAATCTCACGACAACGGTCGGTATCCTCCGGATATCCGCCGCGCCAGACATCACCGGTAGGTAGTCTTCCCCTGCCAGGCTCATCGTCTACAACTCGATCTTCTTGCCCCGGGGTACCATACCGGGCCCACCATGTACCCGAGACGGTTCATCCACTCCTCGAATCGGGTCTCGAAATCCAACAGAAAACATGAAAACTCATGGTGGACGACACATACATCACGAGAAAACCGCAACTTTGTTTTGAAAATGATAAATATAAGGTTTTGTTAAATTCTTGCGGTTTTCCCCAAAAATCCAGAAATCGCAGAAAAACTAAAATCATCAAGAAAATCATAGTGTCCACATGTTATATATGATAAATGTCTATGATATCAATGTATATGATGTGAGAGTTTGGCTAGAAATCTATGTAAATATGATAGTAATGCGAGGTATATGCGTACGATACAATCTCAAATATCATGCATGAATGCAATGGCGTTACTAGCTAAACAGGTTTTTATAGTGCACGTGGCATGGCAAATACCAAAGGCGTGTGTGTCACATGAATAGTGCGCGTGCAATAGATGCCAATGGTAAGGTGTTCGTGTCCTACGAAATGATATCGCATATGTATATATGAATGTCATATGAATGTCCATGCAATCTAGTATAGGGTTACTATAAGGGTATGCAATGTGCGTAAATGGATAAGCTAGCTAACAATATAATTATTGCATAAAGTAGAGTAATCCTAACTAGGGAGGGGGCGCCTCGCGCCATCCAGACGATTCCCCCGTAGATGAATATATCTACTCACCAGAAATCCCCGCTAATCTGGTCCGGCCACCGCTTTGCCTTTTCGCGCCGTATCCGAAGTTTCCCCGACCGATCCTAGAATTGCATAACACAAAATATAAGGTTACAGATTTCTGAAATGATGCAACTCACACTATGAAAAGATCCACGCTCTCGAATTTATCACAACACGCACTCGGTACGCGGAAAATGCACGAAAATCGCTAAAACCTTAACTAAAATCGCCGTATCGGGGAAATCGATTAAACTACAACCCGACTAGACGAAACCCCACGTTCGCGCACTCTAATAATCCTATACAAAGCTAGTAATATTGCTTTTCCTAGCGAAATTTGAACGCATACTATTTTCCGAAAAATCTAGTAAGCGATTCCTTACCGATTTTGATACAAACATCGAAACTTATCGATTTAGTAAGCATACCAATATACAATTAACCACTCCAATCACCTAGATAACCATCCTTAGCATAATCCAAGCATCATGCTACAAGCCCTAATTTCTAAAATCAAAACCTTCACTTGATTTTTCCAAATCAAACATTTACTACTAAACTAATATTTAGAATTTAAATTCTAGCACAATTAAACCTCAAGTAAGCAACTAGTTTAGGATTTTTCACCTCTCAATCTTGAACCCTAACTTTAATACATCAACCATGCTTTAAACCCTAATCCAAAATCAAATCCCTTTCTTGAATTTCCTAACCAAGAATTCATAAGCAAATTACACACTAAAACTACTAAATCTAGCAACTTAAACAACAATTAACAACTAGATTTGGATTTATACCTCCCAAGTGTGAACCCTAGCTTGCTCAAGCCACCAAAGAAGCCTCCTTTCTCCAAGTTTTGAACTAATTTGGCTTGAGGAGAGAGTGGATTAGGATTTAGATTTGAATGGAGATGGAAATTTGTTGATTTTATATGAATTTTTGCAAGAAAATAAAGCAAAATCAAATGAGGAAGTGGGGAAAACTGCAGGTATAGGGTTCGGCTGCAGCTTTGAGGAGGGAGTGGGGAAATTTTGGAGAAGATTCTAGGTCTAAAACACCCCCATGTTATCATTTAATGCATTTCTTTTCAACATTTTACCAAAAAACCCTTATTTTACCTCATTTTTCATTAAATTTCCTTCCTTAAAACTAAAAGTTTGCAAGCCATGATATAATTTTATTAACACCATATTTTAGCTTATAAAAACTCCTAATTAAGAAATTTACCTAATTAAAGTTGTATTTATCCCTAATTAAATGTATTTAAAAAGGCTTAAAATAATAAAAAAAATAATTAATTACGAAAAAAATTTTATTTAACTAGAAACTTATAAATGACATTTTAGTGACAAAATTATAGTAATATCTTATTTAAATTTTGTATAATTAGGTCTACAAAGAAAAATACCTATTTTGACTTTTTACGGAAAAAGCCGAAAATTTTGCCGATTACCGAAAAACTGCCTAAACGATTTTCGAAGGGTTACATTAATGAAATCTTTTCTGTTCTTTCCAAAACCAGAAGATTTTCTTCTGCCTTTGGATCAAAGATCCAGCGGTGGGAAAATTCCTAAAATCACTCAGAAAAGATCTTGTTAACAAATTCAACAAATTTGTGAGCACTATAAATACGACCCCAGACCTCATTCGATGGGCATCAACTTGGATAATCGACTTCTAGCAAAAAAAAAAGAAAAGAGAACTCTTGGAGATTATTCAAGAACAAAAAAAAGAAAGGTAAAAACCTTTTTTTTAAGAGAAAAATCTCTGAAGAACAAAGGATTTTTTTTTAAAAAAAAAGGGAAATAAATAAAAATAATAAAAATAGTGCCTTGCACTTGTTATGAACCTCTGGTTCTCAGATAAATAAATAAATAAAAATAATAAATAGTGCCTTGCACTTGCTATGAACCTCTGGTTCTCTGAAACAGAAAGAAAGAAAAGATTTCTTTCTTTTCTTTTCTTTGATCTAAATTTAGATCAAGAAATTAAAAAGTGCCATGCACTTCTTTTCCTGAATCTAAAAGATTCTTGGTGCTTTGCACAAATGCAATGCATTATTTGAAGGGCTAGGCCCAAGTTAAAAAGACCTAGCAGGTCAGAATAAATTGCAAAGCAATAAAAGGGCTGGGCCCAAATAAAATTGATGCTCTGCATCCCTTTTGGGCAAAGCCCAAATAAAAGCAAAAGAAATGCAAGAGCAATGGACTTAGCCCAATCGTGACCATAAGTCCTTAAATTAAATTGACTGAGCAAAATGGCTCTCCTAAATCAATCTACGACTGGTTCGAGGGTACATCTCCGAACTCCTTTGACATCTATCGTTGTAATTCCTCAACGACGCCAAAGAGGTGACGGGTCCCAACGACCACACACCCATATGGACTGCGGGGTCCTTAAACTCGTGGACCGAAACGTCCTTAAACTAATATTGGACCGAAACGTCCCTAAACTAATATCGGACCGAGACGTCCCTAAACTAATATCGGACCGAAACGTCCCTAAACTAACATCGGACCGAGACGTCCCTAAACTAACATCGGACCACCACGTCCCTAAACTGGCGCAATAGAGCCCAAATGCTCTTTTATCGGATCTAAACGGTTCCGTTAAGTTGATCTTAGTCTTAAACTGGACTAACGTATCCTTAACAAACGTTTAAGTTGATCTTAGCCTCAAACACGGCTAACGTATCCTTAAATATTCAAATGGATTATAAAACTCCCAATCAACTCTGGTTCGAGGGTACATCTCCGAACTCCTTTGATATCCATCGTTGTAATCCTTCAACGACGTCAGAGAGGTGACGAGTCCCGATGGCCATACATTAAATTAATCACTACGTTGAGTTGATCTTAGTCTAAAACAGGACTAACGTATCCTTGACGAAAGTTTAAGTTGATCTTAGCCGCAACGCGACTAATGCATCCTTAAACTGAAAACACCAAACCCAAATCTAAGTAAATACGGATTTGGACTAATCCACGTCCTACGGACGACGGCATTACTCAGTCTCCGTATACAATCCACGGGCAACCACAAACAAAACAAACACACACGACACGAAGTGAAATTCTGGAGAAGGAGAAAGTTGTTACCGCGATGCGGTAGCGTAATTAACTGCAGGGGCTTGCGCCTGCAGGGAAGAGCGTCCCCATAATCAAAAACCCCTCATCCTGAGGGGGAATCTGACGAAGTCTGCTACATCGGCCGCATCCGTCTAAACCTCCGATCCACGGTGCCATAAATCAACTTGGCATCTTCGGAGAGGTAGACGGATAAAACCAAATAGCATCTTCCCCGAACCTCTGGCACGGACGCGAAGTCCAGGCCGCCGTTCGGAGGGGAACAGATTCTGGCACGCCTGGTGGGACCTCTTCCTCTTTCCACTCCACACTTCGTGTGTCGTCTTCGCGAACCAATCGCGGTTTGTTAAATGGTTGCCTAAGGATTTCAAGTTGCTAAGATTTGGTCTTTTGTCTGGCGCAGAACTCAAGCATCCATGGATTCTAACTGCACCAACTGCGCGAAGTGCCGCTGCAACGGACGCTCCACCTCACCAGGAGGTGTAGCATATGGGCCCCAAGCAGCTTCCTTCCATACTCTGCCGGTAGATCAGGTGACCCAAGCCACCACCGGCTTGTTCTTCGGGACTATGATCCCACCTGCAAGCTTTTCTGCACCAATACCCGCACCGGAAGCGAACAAGAAGTCGGTGTTCGACCGGCTCAATGCTACCACGACCCTTGTCAACGGATCGCCCGCTACTAAGCCGACAGCCTCCGTTTTTACCAGGCTAGGTCAGAACTATAAAGTGGTCGTCCCAAAGAGGGCAACGGCCGCTGCTTTGGAAGTCGTTAAAGCGGCTTCTCCCATCAGAGAGTCGGTCTTCACAAGATTGACGGTTCCCACTCCTCCCCCAGCTGGTCAAAAGGCATCAGTCTTCGATAGGCTGACATCGGCAGTTACCCCACACTCAAACAGGGGGCAACAAGAAACCATCTCGATTTCTGAGCCAGTCCCAACGGCTCGTCGTGCGCGACGTCGCCATTGGCGACGAGTGAGAAAAGCAGGGGGCAACTCTCCCTCAGGGCTAACCCCACCTGCTCCAGTGGTGGAGGTCAACGCTGCTGTTCCAACTGGGAACAGCTTTGAATTGCTGAGGAAGGTGAGAAAGAACTCTCCAATTGCTACGTTGAAAAGATCTCCTCCGCCTATGGAAAAAGCTCCGGAGACAAAGCAGGAACAGGCCCCTCAACGGCTTTCGTCAAAAATTTATAAAGTTTGGCGGAGGGTTCAAGATTCCGTGATTGACCCAGACCACTTTCATCGCCAGAAAAAGGCAAAGGTGGAAAAGGACAAAAACCGCCCCATTAAACGGCAGGGGGCAACAAATGCTAGGATGCCCACTTCAACGGCTCCTTCAACCTCAATGGTCCACAAAAGAAAAAGGCCAGAGAAAGCTCCCGTGACACTGACAAAGTTTAAAAGCGGTGAACCTAAACGCCCCAAGTCAGGGGGCATAACAGTTCATACGGTTTATATGGCTTCTGGAAAGGAGGAAAGCCGCACTTCTACGTGCCACCGACCGCTCACCCGATCCGTGACGAAAGCCCAGGAGCAACAACAAAAGCTTCAAGAAATGATGACTACAATGGCTGCACTCACTGAGCCAAAAGAAAGCTCTGAAACGTCTTCGGATGAGCATCAAGAACAAGAAACCGACGCTGACTTTTATGCAGAGTCCTCGAAAAGAGGGACAAAGAAGCTGCAGAGCAAGCGGCTAACATAAAACAGATGGCGCTCCTCTTCCAAGATATGGTAGGGATGATGTTACAGCCGGATCCTCCTGCTGAAGATCCTCCGATCATCCTTGAAGACGACAGGGGAGAAACGTCAAATCCTCCGCCGGCTCTGTCAACAGCCAAGGAGGAGGCAATCTCCAAAGTTGACCTAGACGAATATATAGCTCAGCAGATCCGGGTTCATCAGGCGAATGAAGCGGCTGGGCAAATTGTTAGAACCGGACGACCGTATCCGGGCTGGTATGACCAAATCAGTTACCCGCCAGGATATACGATCCCTAAATTCCACGTATATAAAGGGACAGGGAATCCGCATCAGCATGTCACTCAATTCAGGGCCTTATGCGGCAATACTGGAGGCGATGATAAATTGTTGCTACGTCAATTCGTCGGCAGCTTAGCAGAAATAGCCTTTGAATGGTATTCGGAGCTACCTAACGACTCTGTCAAAATATTTGCAGAGATGGAACTGCTGTTTACACAAAGATTCGCGAGTGCTAGTGAACGCACCCCGATAACAGCACTGATAAATGCCAGGATAAGGCCAGGCGAAACGTGGGTCAAATACGCAACACGATGGCGAAACCTATGGTCGAAATACGAACAACGCATAGAAGAGGCACCTGCGGTAGGCATGTTTGTGGGCACTCTCGATCCGCAGGCGACCATCTCGCAATTCATGATGTTCTTTAGGCCGACCACCTTCCAGGCCTTGATTGACAAATTAGCCCAAATGGACCAGATGGGCCATAGACCGTCTCCTCCAAAATCAGATTCCCGAGATGAGAAAGGAAAAGGGAAAGCGATCGTCGTCGCCAATGCTCAACGACAGTCGAGCAACTCAAAGCCGGTCGTTCGCCAAAACAACGTGCGTCCACGCCCATCCCTCGAAGAGAGGCTAGGACGTCCTTACTCGTTTCCTCAGAATAAAACGAGAAGACTGTTTGAGCTGGCGGTGCGTAACAGACTCATCAATCTGCCGAGTCCAAAGCGTCTGTCGCAGCCAGGCGATCTTAATAATCCCAATTATTGCCCCTACCACCAAACGGTAAGTCACCCGATTGAGGATTGTTTCGTCTTTAAGGGATGGATCGAGGATCAATACCTGCAAGGCAAGTTCGCGCTGTCTGAAAGCTGGAAGGTAAACCCACCACAGCCGCACTCTCCAAAGAAAACGGACACGCCGGGGGCAGCTTGTTCTTTAGTCAAGGATGAAAACAATGGAGAAAACTTATCGGATGAATCCGAAGACTACGCAGCGACTTGTCATTTGATTTCTCATTCACTGACGGATGGTAAAGAGGCTCCTTGCGCTGAGAAATCAACGGCGGACCCTGAAACAGAAATTCCGTGGCCGTCAGACAAGTTGATCGATGCCTTCCTAAATGAAATTCGTCTGAAAGCAAAAGCCAAGCAAGAGCATGAAATGGCCATACTGGAAAGAACCAAGGTATTCCCGTCAAATCAAAAGCCATACACTGCGTGTAAAAACAAATTCAAGACGAGGAAACGGTTCGCCAAAGCTCTATCAGTAGGAATGAAGCTACTGCCCTCCGAAGAAAATCCTTTCTCTGAGATAGAGATGCACCCTAACTTCTGTTTATATCATCAGAAGATCATACATCCTACCGAAGACTGCGAGTCCTTTAACTGTTGGTGGCAAGGGTATGTCTCTCAAAAGCAACACTTCGACAGGACAAAGTGTGAAGCTTGTGGACATCGGAAAAATGCGATATATGAGCGCAAAGGAGCCGCCGCAAACTGTCATATAGCCGACTTCAAGGGATCACAAATTATCACCTTTGGAAGCGACTCTGACGAAGAAGCTATCCCCAACTTTTCCCTCGGGGAATCTATTTCGAAAATAAAGGAATTGAGAAGCTGCGAGAACGTTCAGCCATGCAATCGCATGCTACTCGGAAAAATTCTCGACCCCGCAAACAACGGAGCGAACAAAAAGGATAAAAGAAAAGGAAAAAAGGCCCTCGTCGCCAGCGCTCAACAACAATCGGGTGACCCTAGACCGGTTGCTCGCCAAAGCAACAAGAGGCAATCCCTCCAAGAAAAGTTGAAACGTCTTTACTCGTTTCCGCAAGATAAAACAAGGGGACTGTTCGAGGTGGCAGTGTGCAACAGACTCATCAATCTGCCGGCTCCAAAACGTCCGTTGCGGCCAGGCGATGTTAATAATCCTAATTATTGCCCTTACCACCAAACGGTAGGTCACCTGATCGAGGACTGCTACGTCTTCAAAAACTGGGTTGAAGACCAATACCAACATGGCAAGTTTGCGCTGTCTGAGAACTGGAAGGTGAGTCCGCCACAACCGCACGCTCCGAAGAAGATGGATACGCCGGGGGCATCATGTTCATTCATGGAGAAAGACTCATAGACCGAAAAGTCAATAAACTAGATATTCGCCTCAAATACGGCGATAACGGACCGAAACGTCCTTAAACTAACAACGGACCGAGATGTCCTTAAACTAATGATGGACCGCAATGTCCTAAAACTTGCAAATGACCGAAATGTTTTTAAACTACTACCGCAGCATTCTCAGGCTGATGAAAAAAAAACGGTATGTCCATAAGCAAAATGGGCACGGATGAAAAACCCGAAAGGGCTCCGTGAGTAAAAACAGCAGGACTACCGGCGAGTGTTCGTGAAAACCCGAAAGGGCGCGACCTCGTTAATAAAAAAAAAAGAGAAGAAAAAAAAAACGGTATGTTCATAAGCAAAACGGGCATGGAGGAAAACCCGAAAGGGCTCCGTGAGTAAAAACAGCAGGGCTACCGGCGAGTGTTCGTGAAAACCCGAAAGGGCGCGACCTTGTAAAAAAAAAAGAAAAAAAAGTAAAAAGAATAAGAAAAACGGTATGTCCATAAGCAAAATGGGCACGGATGAAAACCCGAAAGGGCTCCGTGAGTAAAAACAGCAGGGCTACCGGCGAGTGTTTGTGAAAACCTGAAAGGGCGCAACCTCGTTAAGAAACACTTATAGGGTCCTCTCGACCCTGTAAGGAGAAACCACCCGCGTGAGATCCTTACGACTCACAAAGGAACAACACACTTAGGGATCCCCACGATTCCTAAGGAGAAAATACACTTGCGAGATCCTCACGACTCGTAAGGAGAACTCTCTTATGGGACCCCCACGGCTCATAAGATTTGAAAGTCTTAAGTTGCAGAAACCTTAACCTGTTCTTAAGCAGCCCCCACAACCTTCGATATTGCCCTACAAGCGGCTCATAATGACCCTTGTATACAATCCACGGGCGCGAATAAATATTTCCCTAACAAAGTCCCATCCGTGACTAGGAATATGCTTGTACAGCAAACAACACTTGTAAGTCCTCTCGACTTATAAGGAGAAAACCCTTTTGTAAGATCCTTACGACTTACAAGAGAACATGCACTTAGGAATCCTCACGATTCCCAAGGAGAAAACACGCCTACAAGATCCTCACGACTTGTAGGGAGAAATACCTTTGTGAGACCCTTACGGCTCATGAAGTCAAAAGCCTTAGCCGACAGGACCCTTAATCCTGTTTACTAAGCCACCTTTGTTCGGGATCGACAGAGGGGTATCAAATTCCAAGTCCTTTCATGGCAGATGATGATTCGCTCCTGGCAATATCCCAGTTGCAGCGATGCTGATGCCTAGACCGGTATCAAATTCCAAGTCCTTTCAAGGCAAATGATGATTCGCTCCTGATAATATTCCAGTCGCAGCGATACTGATGCCAAGATTGGTATCAGACCCCAAATTCCCTACTCGCAAAAAAAAAAATGCATACGAAATAGCCGAAATGATGGGGCAGCTTGCAAACAAAATCAGCAAGTAAAAATGTATGCATAATAAATAGCCGAAATGATTGGGCAACTCGCAATAAAAAGCAGCGAGTAAAAATAAAGTAAACAGCCGAAATGATTGGACACCGCGAAAAATAGCCGAAATGATTGGGCAATCGCGATTTTCGCGATATAAGAAGCTGAAATGATATAGCATCGCGGAAAGAATAAAAAAAAATGAAAAAAAATGAAACTTTTTGTCCTACAGGTGAAATCACATCGATCCCTGTATACAATCCAGAGGCACAAACAAAGAGGGAACCATACATTCCTAACAAGCTCCGCCAGGAAGCGAAGGCCAAATTCCTAGCTTCAGGGTCTTGACGGCAAAGTTATATAAAACCGGAAAGACAATCGGAGATCATCTCGCAACAGCACAGAATGGTCACCACCTCGACGTCCGTCTCGATACAGCAGACGGGATGTCACCCCAACGTTCGTCTCGACACAGCAGGCGCAACGTCATTAAACGAATGGAGCCACGGCAAAATCCCTAGTTCCAAACTTCGACGGTTCACCAGCAACCTAGAGACAACCTCGACGTCCGTCTCGATACAGTAGACGAGATGTCGCCCCAACGTTCGTCTCGACACAGCAGGCGCAACGTCATCAAACAAACGGAGCCACGGCAAAATCCCTAGTTCCCACCATGAAATCCGTCTCGATACAGAGGACGCAATGCCAGCAAACGAAGCAAAGGCCAAATTCCTAGCTTCAGGGTCTTAACGGCAAGTCATATAAAGCCTGAAAGACTATCGGAGATCATCCCACACCAGCGCGGAGTGGTTATGACTCATTGGGGCTCTCCAAAATGAGCCTAACCTCAAGTAAAAAGCGGCATGGCAAATTCCTAGCGCTTGCTCTTCCGACGGTCAAACTGCCAAGGAGGATTGCTTGAAGACGTCTTGTCCAGCCCCCGAAGGGATCGGAGACACGGCAGTCGCAGGGCTACTCGAACAGCACGATTGCCTATCGAGGACTATATCAGCTTATGCGACGGTACGATGGCCAAAACCCTAAGTACCACCAACCTTAACGGGCTTCTGTCGTAAAGAGCAGAGGTTAAATGCGACGTTAAGATGTTCTTGCGAGAAACGTTCGATTCGTCTCGACTTGTGAAAAATTGTCGAGGCGGCTCGACTCGTGAGATAAAGCCTTAGGCAGTGGGCATAAAAGAAGCCTGTTTCCTAAGCATTGGGACCCTGCGAGTTGGCCCAAAACGGTCTCTTGCATACCATCCACGGGTCTCACTCTTCAACGTCGAACTTCGACAAGGAGGGAAGCAACCGCTTACAAGTCCTCTCGACTCGTAAGAGGGAAAAATTCTCTTGTAGGATCCTTACGACTTACAAGAGAAAACCACACTTAGGAATCCTCACGATTCCTAAGGAGAAAAACCCGCCTACGAGATCCTCTCGATCCATAGGGAGAAAAGTCTCTATGAGACCCTCACGGCTCATAGAGTTGAAAAGTCTTAGGCGGCAGATCCGAACCTGCGGCCTAAGCCATCGTTATCTTTTGGAAAAACTAAGTTATCTTCCAACTATGTTTATCAAGACAGTATGCTGATAATAAAAGAAAGAGGGAGGCAAAAAAAAAAAAAACGATTTGCATTTGATCAAGCGTTCGAGACACACTCATCCATACATGTACAGAAGATTCAGAACAAGGGATAAGACAAGCTGAAATGGAAATTTTCTATTCATATCATAAAAATAGGTTCTTACAATCACGGAGAAATGGATAATAACATTATTAAAATGTTTACAAAGGCATAACCTCGAACTCAGGACATGGATTGAGGAACTCGAAAGCGACCCTATCTATAACTTTCCAGGCCTCGCGGACCATCCTGGTGTGCTTTCTTTCGCGAGCACAAGCGTCAGGATCCCCCCTGATGTCTTCCACCCTCCGGTAAGCAACGAGTATGGCAGACTGTTGGAAGACCTCGTGCAAGAGATCGATAAGACTGTCTCGCCGTCTCTTTGAGATAAAGTTCAACAGGTACACCGAGTGCACCTTATCCTCAGCGGCATCCAGCGCCTTAAGCGGCACACCGGAACAGAATAGGGGAAGCGCTTCCCAGATGGCTCCCACAATAAGTTTCAGGAGGGAGGAACGTCGGGGAAGCAGTGGACCGTTATATGCGTCGAAGCGGCTCATGATTTCAGCACACTCCGCGTTTGTGAACTCCCGATTTTGAGTGCGGCCAAGTCGGCGGATGTCTCCATAAGAGATGATCTCGTTGAGAGCATACATGCGGGCGTTCATTGTTCCTGTGAAAGAAGATCAACCGAATTATCAGAAAGACCGATTAAGTAAAACGATATAACGCGCTGAGGAATAAAATGTCATCTTCAAGCTCTAAGATCAATGAAACACTCTTAAGAGAGTTCTTTTAGATCAAAGGGATCTATGTTTTGCCGAAGATGCAAGTTTCTGTTCATGGGTTGAGAAACCCTGAAACAGATTCCTGAGAGCAAAGCTCTATTTGGTGGAACCCCAAAAGGATTTTCCTTTAGATCAAAGATCTATAAGAGCAAGGCTCTGTTAATTAAATTTAATTTAAATCAATTTAATTTAATTAATTTTACCTAGAGTGATTCTAAAACTAGAACTTTGAAGCTCTCACAAGAGCAAGGCTCTGGAAGTTCTTAAACAAGAGCAAGGCTCTAAAATTCAAATTCTTGAAAATGGTAAAAGAATTACTAAGGACCAAGGGTCCTATTTATAGGCATCAATCGCCTCTTCAACTGCCAAAAGGTGCCGCGACGGTTCGGATTCTGCCACCGTTGCGCTTGCGTTTGGAGGCCACGTAAGCGCAGCGGTGGGGGGGCATTTGTTTACCCCAATCAGAGCAAAGCTCTGTTCAAATTCCAAGGCGGGAGAAGAAGCAACGCTTCATCTTCCCCCAATCAAAGCAAGGCTCTGTTTGAATTTTGAAAATTCAAATTTTGAAGCAACGCTTCGGTTCCCGTGCGCTGCGCGCAATGCGCCACGTGTCAAAGTTGACACGGCAGCACAACGCCCAAAGGCGGTATGTCCGATCAGAGCAAGGCTCTTTAAAAACATAAGTAACACTTAACAGCGCAAGCGCACCGCAGCGTGACACGTGTCTGCGCAGTTGCGCAAGCGCAGCTGCGCAAGCGCACGGCTGCGCGACACGTGTCTGCGCAGTTGCGCAAGCGCAGCTGCGCAAGCGCACGGCTGCGCGACACGTGTCTGCGCAGTTGCGCAAGCGCTGTTGCGCAAGCGCCTTACTGCGCGACACGTGTCACGCGCTGGTGAGTTGCGCAGCAACAGAATGAAAATTTAATGAAATCTTTTCTGTTCTTTCCAAAACCAGAAGATTTTCTTCTGCCTTTGGATCAAAGATCCAGCGGTGGGAAAATTCCCAAAATCACTCAGAAAAGATCTTGTTAACAAATTCAACAAATTTGTGAGCACTATAAATAGGACCCCAGACCTCATTCGATGGGCATCAACTTGGATAATCGACTTCTAGCAAAAAAAAAAAAAAGAGAACTCTTGGAGATTATTCAAGAACAAAAAAAAAGAAAGGTAAAAACCTTTTTTTTTAAGAGAAAAATCTCTGAAGAACAAAGGATTTTAAAAAAAAAAAAGGGAAATAAATAAAAATAATAAAAATAGTGTCTTGCACTTGTTATGAACCTCTGGTTCTCAGATAAATAAATAAATAAAAATAATAAATAGTGCCTTGCACTTGCTATGAACCTCTGGTTCTCTGAAACATAAAGAAAGAAAAGATTTCTTTCTTTTCTTTTCTTTGATCTAAATTTAGATCAAGAAATTAAAAAGTGCCCTGCACTTCTTTTCCTGAATCTAAAAGATTCTTGGTGCTTTGCACAAATGCAATGCATTATTTGAAGGGCTAGGCCCAAGTTAAAAAGACCTAGCAGGTCAGAATAAATTGCAAAGCAATAAAAGGGCTGGGCCCAAATAAAATTGATGCTCTGCATCCCTTTTGGGCAAAGCCCAAATAAAAGCAAAAGAAATGCAAGAGCAATAGACTTAGCCCAATCGTGGCCATAAGTCCTTAAATTAAATTGACTGAGCAAAATGGCTCTCCTAAATCAATCTACGACTGGTTCGAGGGTACATCTCCGAACTCCTTTGACATCTATCGTTGTAATTCCTCAACGACGCCAAAGAGGTGACGGGTCCCAACGACCACACACCCATATGGACTGCGGGGTCCTTAAACTCGTGGACCGAAACGTCCCTAAACTAATATCGGACCGAGACGTCCCTAAACTAACATCGGACCGAGACGTCCCTAAACTAACATCGGACCACCACGTCCCTAAACTGGCGCAATAGAGCCCAAATGCTCTTTTATCGGATCTAAACGGTCCCGTTAAGTTGATCTTAGTCTTAAACTGGACTAACGTATCCTTAACAAACGTTTAAGTTGATCTTAGCCTCAAACACGGCTAACGTATCCTTAAATATTCAAATGGATTATAAAACTCCCAATCAACTCTGGTTCGAGGGTACATCTCCGAACTCCTTTGATATCCATCGTTGTAATCCTTCAACGACGTCAGAGAGGTGACGAGTCCCGATGGCCATACATTAAATTAATCACTACGTTGAGTTGATCTTAGTCTAAAACAGGACTAACGTATCCTTGACGAAAGTTTAAGTTGATCTTAGCCGCAACGCGACTAATGCATCCTTAAACTGAAAACACCAAACCCAAATCTAAGTAAATACGGATTTGGACTAATCCACGTCCTACGGACGACGGCATTACTCAGTCTCCGTATACAATCCACGGGCAACCACAAACAAAACAAACACACACGACACGAAGTGAAATTCTGGAGAAGGAGAAAGTTGTTACCGCGATGCGGTAGCGTAATTAACTGCAGGGGCTTGCGCCTGCAGGGAAGAGCGTCCCCATAATCAAAAACCCCTCATCCTGAGAGGGAATCTGACGAAGTCTGCTACATCGGCCGCATCCGTCTAAACCTCCGATCCACGGTGCCATAAATCAACTTGGCATCTTCGGAGAGGTAGACGGATAAAACCAAATAGCATCTGCCCCGAACCTCTGGCACGGACGCGAAGTCCAGGCCGCCGTTCGGAGGGGAACATCCGCGTCTCCTTCTTTAAACCCATCGCAGTACAACCCTAACCCTAGCCGCTCCTCTTCCTACCCGAGCAGACCTCGTCAACACCTCAATCCCATCCTCTCCTCATCCTCTTTCTCCTTCCTCCTTCATTCTTCTCCTTCTCCCTCTCCCGAGACCCTGCACACCCACTGCACCCCAGAACCCATCACCGCCATCGTTCCGTCGCCGCCGACTCCCCTTCTCGTCGTCACCATCTCCCTCTCCCTTTGTTCTTGCTCTTTGATCTTTCCCCGAGCACTTAACCTGCAACCCTATCCCGAGTCTTCCCTGCAGCGTGGACCCTGTCAACTTGCCTTTGAGCTCGCCGGCGATCCCTTGCCGTCGACTCCTCACCTTGCAACCACATACTAGACTTCTCCCAAACCCAGTGAGCTACCCTTCTCTCTCTCATTTCTTCTCTTCTCCTTCTTTCTATTCTTCTTCTGTTAATGTTTCTTTTCTGTTTTCTTGAAAAAGATTCCTCCGTCGATCATCGGAGCTCCGTCGATCTCATCACCGTTGGTCTCGCCACCACCGTTAGCATCCCAGCGAGTGATCTTATTCCCATTTCTCTTCTTATTCTTCTCTTTTCTTTCTTTCATGCTTTCTTGAAATTTTGTGTGCTCACTGTTGTGTTTGGCCGGAATCCGACCGTGCCGACGACGTTTCCCGACGATCCAGCGAGGACCCCTGACCCGCGTGACTCCGCCGTTCGTCGTTTGGGTTCATTCCGTGAACCGTGCGCGCGTCGCGAGATTTCCCCGCCGACGTGTAACGTTCCGTTTTCCGTTTCGCGACCCGTCGAGGCAAGTGAAACTTGCTACATGCTATTTTAGACTATTCATATGCTAAATTAATTATTTCCTGTTAAATCCCCATTTAGAATTGATAACGATGGATTTCAAATTAACCGTATAAGGTTCCGTTATAAATTTCATGATTCCAAACGTGAAACTCAACCTCACATCTAATTATTTACATCTAACAATCACCTATACATGATAGATCACATTGTTTACTGCTACGGTACTTTTTTTTATCTAGTTTATCTTATCAGACATTTATGTGCAAGTTTAACCGGTCTAATTACAACTGCATTCATTACACAGATTATACATGTCGTCGCACCCGTAGTACACTCAATATTTATTAACAGTTATGACTATCATTCTGTATTCATATTATTCTGACCCTGTCTGTTAAACATAATTGATAACTGTACGGCTAAATAAACAAATCTGCTTCATTGCTTAACTCATTGATTAGATCATGTTGTTGATAACCATGCTTGATTATTATAACCCTGATTATGCGGGCTGATTATGATCACACCCATGATATCGTTTACACCTTGACATGACTTACTACATACATATTGATTGACCCGACATGGTACCGTACACTACTTAACTTGACCTGGTATACCATGACTTGACCCGTTACCTGATCTTGTGTCTAATGCCAACAAACCTGACATGTAGTCCTTACGGACCGTTCCTGTTGTCTATCCAGACAAACCTGCTTACCTGATCCCGTGTTGGCATTAGTTCTCGATTACTGAATACCTGACTTGACTTACACATACAACTTGGGGGTATGGGGAAATCAATGATGAAACCTGACTTGTAACTCGACAGTTCGATACCTGTTCTGATCAGTTTTAGAGGCTAGGCCAGCCTTGGAATGATGCTGCTGACATCATTCATCTGTACATATTTTCTGTTTTAGTGCCTAGTGGCATGTCTCGGATTCAGCCCGAGAATCTGGACCGTGGTCCCGAGTATGCACGGGATACTATTGAGTTACATCGATGATTCATCAATTTGATTTCAAAGACTTTAGAACAGAAAACCTGATAGAACAGTTTAGTTTATCCAATGCACACTACCCTGCACTGCCCTGATTTATATTACTGATACCCTTGCTTTTCATTCTCGTTTATATTCGCATTGCCTGTTACTCTGTTCATATTTTATTACTTGATGACATGACGCGCTGACGTCTCGGTTTTGCATGGCCCAGATTCCGTACCGTTGCCGCAGTCCGAGCAGGAGTACTTCAGCCAGCAGGCTGAGCTGTGAGGTGTCAGCAGTAGTTAGTTCTTTTATTTCCTGCATTTTATTCCTGATGTGAGCCCGCATTATGGGACATACATTCCAGTTATTTTGTGTTGGATCTTTTGCTTCCGCATTTTATTATTCTTGACTCATGTTATCTTGGTTTATGGACATGTTTTAGATAGTTTTGTTTTGTTCTTGATATCTCTACAGCCGTAATGTGACTGTGGATGGATACTTCTTACCCACAGGTAGCATGGTTGGCTATGTCACGTGCCCAATTTAGCGTACTCTGGGAAGCGGGGCGTGACACCATCTGTTAATCTTAAAAAACTGTAAACTTTGGAGGAAAAGTTAGTAACGGGGACATGAAATAGTGAAAGTAAAATTCTCTCCCAAACTTATTTTTGGCTCACAATTTTATAAAAAATTTCTTTCAAGAACCAAAATATCCCCCCCCCTACTTGAGTAAAATAGTATTAAGCATTTAAAATTATGGGGAGGTTAAAGTTATTGCTCAAAGTAAAGCCTTACAAAGACCAAAAGTCAACACCAACTATTCAAAAATTTTATCGATGTAACGCACTGGTTGGTGGAAAATCAGAGATTTCAAGAAGTGGGGAGATAGGAAGCGGTATGGTTTACATCTCGGTTGATTGAGAGGAAACAATAATGGTGAACGGAAAAGAGAATATGGATGATTAGGAATGGGAAGAATGGTCACATTATCGTATGGGATAAGAAGAAATGGTAGTGGTTCAACTTCTTCAGGTGGAGGTTGATTAATCATAAAATCCGTGTCGTTTAGGAATGCGAGTTCGTCGGCGAAAATATTTTCAAAACTTTCATCGATAATCCGATTGAAAGTTTCAATGTCGATAAGTGTCGCGCCAGAACTCAACACACTTGATTTATCAAAAATTATGGAGGTAGGAGACTCGTAAAGCTCATCTACCTCATTTTCAAAAGAGTCTAAATCAAGTTGTCTTTCTATAATTATCGAACTTGAAATATCGGATTGTGATTCATCAACACTCGCTATCATTAAAAGAAGATTAGAAGAAGAATCAGAGAAAGTGGGAGATGAAATGGGTAAAAAAATTGGTGTGTCGAGTATTGCTGAACCAGATGTAGGAAATGAAGACTGAATTTCGTTCAGCTTTTTGTTTATACATTTATCATCAACTTTAAGACACATATGGGGTTCGGGAAGAATAGTTAAAAGTTCGAGATGATGACCACACGGGAGTGAAAGGACCTGATGAATTAGTGGGACAAACTCATCCAAAACTTTGGGTTCATCATCCAACATATCCCCAACGTCAATATCCTCAATCAGGTGAAGGTTACAAGTCTCGGACACCTCATCAAAAGCAGGGTTTTCAATCAATTGTGGTGTTAGAGTGGAGATGTAGAGATCACAAGGGTTGGGTGTGGCTTCACTTGAAATGGACCGTTCACAATCAGGTAAATCAAACACTACAAAGTCACACAACTCATCGGACATTATATCTTCAATTGGTGAATCATTTGGTGTACTCGATAGATTTGTGAAACTGAAGTTGTAGATTTCAATTTGGGATGGGGAGGTTTGATTTGGAAGGGTGTACCGCTCTCTCTCTCTCTCACTACCGTCATATTATACGTTAGAAAATTTTGAGCTGGTTTGAAACTAGTTGCTCGTTCATTTTGTTTATTGAGGACGACCATGCACTCATTCAATTCCTCTCTAGCGCGGCGCGATACTACCACATATTCTTCCACGGCCCGTTCAAGACTAGACATGGGTTGGTAAGGGGTTTCAGCATAATATTGAAATTCTTATGGATAAGTAAAACTCCCAAATGACAGATTAGAAGGAATGTCTCGAGAAGGTGTAAAAGTCGGGTATGATTGATAGGAATCGAAAGGTTGTGAAAATTGGGCAGGAGTAGGATCAACATTGTGATAAGAAGAATATTGATATTGGTTGTGTGGTTGGCGACTGTCAACAGATGTCATATATGCCACAAACCGAGTAGTAAAATCTTCTTTAGAGGGTGGTGGCGTCTGTTGTCCTAACGGTTTGACCAGATTGAAACTTTGGCTGTTAGTCCTTGCTATATACTCAGCGATGGACATGCATTTAGGAGTTCCCTCACACGCTTTAGATGGAGTATCAACAAAAGAAGATGTAGAATTTTGATGCAGTTGATAGGATCTGGAGTGAGGTGGCTAACTGTTCTTTCCGCTTGCTCTATCCGATCTCTTAAAGACATGGTAGAGTCGGATGGTATACCGAAGCGATTATGATAGTAAGAAATATCTGGTTCGGGATAGAAAAGCTTGGCAAGAGTTCTTTTATTTGGGTTACCCATTATAAGAAGATGAAAAAGAGGGAGGAGGGTGAAAAGATTTAAGCTCTATTTGGATTGTTTTGCTTTGAAAGTGGGACTTGAGGGTTGACTCGACAAATCACAAAATGCACAAGCAAACCCTAGAACTAAGGTTACCTAGGGAAAGTAGTAGACTGCTCCTAGACTTCCAAAGGACAAGCCGCAGGATCAATCCTCTACCACCTCTTTATAACTCTTGTGGCCAGGTAAGTGGGAGGTATCCGCTATACGAATCACCGAAAATAGCGGGCCTAATTAAGTAACCACTTGCCTTAGACACACTTGCCTAGACACCACAAAAGAAATGTGGATAAGCAATAGATTACCCACGACCTTCCTCTGTCCTATTTGAGCGTGACGGTCCTTAGGGTCTTGATCTATATATTTTTTAATTAATATAAGGTTATACGGATGCTCGTTTTGTGATTTGTGGGGCCTAGGAAGGGTGATGAAATCCCCACCTAATCTGAATTGTGGTCTTGCCCCTTAAAGTCCATATTAAAATATCCAAAAACAACCCGCAAAACAAAACACGCAAAAAAATTTTTGATCGGTGATATTTTGCAAAGAATCCTGCAGAAAATATATTATTGGATTTTTCAGAGGAGAGAGAAACAGATAGAAAAGATACCAGAAAAGTTTGAGGGCACAACTCCCCAAAACCGTCGCGGTTCCACCGCCGTTTGCACATAATAGCCGCGGTTCCGCCGCGCTTTAAGGAGTTCTTTCTTTAATTTTTTCACCGTGGCTTCCTTTGCACCTCTGGGTCTTAATGAATGTCTCTAAATCTTTATCTCCTTACTAAAGTGACTCCAGATTCCCTCGCAAAAATCGTACATTAATCGTTAAATATGCAAGATGCGGTTTTATTTTATTTTTATGATATAGATCGAATAAGAATTCAACACAAATAGTAAGAATAAAAAATTACGCACGTATCTCCGGCAACGGCGCCATTTGATTGATCGTGAAAAAGTGTTTGTAAAATAACCGCAATCAATAACGGTGTCGCGTGTAGCTAGCTGAGATGAGTACGGGTCGTCCTCAGGGATTCGTGGAACTTTTAATCTTACTTTAGACGTGTTGATTAGAAAAGAGGAAGGAGAATAGAGAATAGTGAAGAATAGATTCTAAATCTATGGTAAATACGGATGTAGAATATATATTTTCAGATCTAGTTTAAATTAAGATATAGAATATATAAGAAGAAGGTTTGTAGGGTTCGTTAGGATTTAGTAGTCATGGATGACTAATAAAAATTACTCCTTTTATCTATTGATAGATTTAAAATTAGATTGATAGCGATGAAGGAGGATTAGGGTTCTTGGAAGAAACTAGGGTTTTCACACTATTGACCATTGTCCTTTCATTGATCTATATTCATGTCTAACTCTTAACAAAACAATTGTTAATCTGATCTCAAATCACGGTCGAGACTAGCAATAAATTGGTAGCGCGCTCGATTAGAATGTTAACGATTCTTTTGCTAAAGTTTATAAATTTTATAAGACTTAAAAGAAATTAAAATATTTTCTCATCCATTGTTCTACCCTAATCCTACGAACCCTAGCAAGCTAGGAATTACTCACGTATGTTGTGAGAAGAAAAAGAAAGGATAGAGAATGAGATCATAATTAAAATGCAGAAAGTAAAATTACAAAAAATAAATAATTAAACAAAATGATCTACCTTTATTAATCAACTTCACAAGTACAAATCCTATGGATTTAGATTACAATAGGAAGAAGTTGCTCTCGATCTCTGCCTTATAGGAAGTAGATACTCCGTCGATTTTCACGTCGCCCTATCACGTCGAATCGTGGACCTGTCGTGGATCTCTTGTTCTTTGACGGTGATTTTCTTAGTGTAAAAGGTGATGAATTCTAACTATAGCCATCGGTCTTTTATATAGCCCTCAAATCACAAATTCTAGATCTCATAGATTTAGACTTTCCATTAAGATCCACTTTCCAAGTTTTCAGATCCTACGATTTTATTGGCAGATTTTTTATCCTGACATCTTGAATATCTTGATCTCTTGACATAAGCTAAATCTTCACAAAATCTACATGAATAATGTTAGTAATATTTACTAAATTAGATAGAGTATCTTAATTACTTTATATGGTATTAAATCTTTAAGAAACTTGATTAAGAATATTTGGTAAGATATGCATCTATTAATTACTAAAATATTATGCATATATTTTGAAATATTATTTTAACCATTTATATGATATTATATCTTTTAAGAATCTTGATTAGAATATTTGATATGATATGCATATTTTAGTTACCAAAATATTATATAAATATTATATGCATATATTTTCCTTCATAATGTTAATTATAACATATAAAAATATGGTAAATAGTATTTTGCAGATAAACCCAAATATGTTCTATATTTATAATAAATACCTTTAAATATTTAAGAAAAGTTAGGAAAATTTTATATCAAAAGTGCAATATTTTCCACTGAATGAGCCTTCTGTTGTATGGTGGAGGGATGGTCCTCCTCCTGCCGAGCCTTCTTTTTCCCTCGTCGGCGAGAGTATTTTTTGTCAATTACAGAGTCTTGGACTTTCTGCCAGACCCTGTGGATCTTGGATGACAGCCGCTGAGGGGGCTGTTCCAGTTTTTCCTGCGTCGTGTTTTCAACAGGCAGAGGAGACTTCTTTAGTACAGCGGTTGGAGTTCTTGCGCACCCTCCTGAGCAGCTCAAAGCTGTTCCCAGTTAGAACGGCAGCGTCAATTTCCACTATTGGAGCTAGTGGGGTAAGTCTAGAGGGCGAACTGCCCCCAGCTTTCCTCACTCGGCGCCAGTGGCGACGTAGAGCATGTCGTGCAGACGGGACTACCTCTGTCATTGGAGCGGCTTCGTCATATCCCCTGCTCTGATGAGAGGCTGCTGTTGGTGTCAGCCTGTCGAAGACTGACGTCCGCTGAGAGGGGACGATCAATCTTTCGAAGGCCGACATTTTCGAAGAAATCTTAGTGACTTCGCCGGAAGCAGGAGTTGGAACGGCCAATCTTGCGAAGACCGACGCTTTAGCAGGAGAATCCCTATTGACGACTTCATCTACCGGAACTGGAATGGCTATCCGCTTCGGGATAAGCCCTTCAGGTATTGCGAGCCTCTTTGCAAGCCCACTGGAGCATTGGCTCGGTCTGTCAAAGACTGAGGTGGCAGACTTGGACGACCCGTTGAGAGGGGGTGGTGGTTGCAATTCGATCAAAGACCGGCTTCTTCGAAGCTTCCTATGATGGTACCGGGGCGCTGAAGCTTGCTGGAGGGATCATGGTCCCAAAGAACAGTCCAGTGGTGGCTTGATTCACCTGCTCCACTGGTATTGCAAAGATGGAGGCCGCTTGGGGCCCGTAAGTCACTCCTCCAGTCGAGGCGCCAGGGTTGCTGTTGCAGGTAGTGCAGCTGGAGTCCATCGATATTATCTCCTTTTCTGCATAGAAGCAAGACACCAAATCTTAGTATCTCGAATCCATAGGCAAGCATAGCAAACCGCGATTTTGTCCGTGAAACACGACACACGAAGTGTGGAGTGGAAAGAGGAAAAGGTCCCACTGGGCGTGCCAGAATCTGTTCACTGCCGAAATCGGAGACGAAATCGGGATGGATCGTCTTGCATGAATTTGGGGGCAGATGCTGTTTGGATTTATCCGTCCACCTCTCCGAAGATACCAAGTTGATTTATGGCACCATGTATCGGAGGTTTGGACGGATGCTGCCGTTGTAGCAGACTTCGTCAGATTCCCCCTCGTTTGCGAGGGGTTTTTGATTGTGGGGACGCTCTTCCCTGCAGGAGAAACCCCCTGCAGTTAATTACGTTACCGCGTAGCGATAACCACTTTCTTCTGCTCCAGAAGGTCACTTCGTGCCATGTGTGTTTTTTTATTTTTTAGTTGCCCGTGGATTGTATACAGAGACTAATTTATGTTGTCGCCCGTAGGTCATGGATTAGTCCAAATCCGTATATTCTTAGATTTGGGTTTGGGTTGATTTAAGGATCGTTAACCTCATTTGAGATTAAGATCAACTTAAATGTTTGCTGAGGATACGTTAGTCTAATTTTAGACTAAGATCTACTCAACAGGAATTTGGGATCATTCAGACCTAACAAAAGAGCATTTGGACTCTATTGTTTTAGTTTAAGGACGTTACGGTCCATTGTTAGTTTAAGAACGTTGCGGTCCGTAGCTAGTTTAAGAACGTTGCGGTCCATTGTAGTTTAAGGACGTTGCGGTCCGTAGCTAGTTTAAGGACGTTGCGGTCCGTTGTAGTTTAAGGACGTTGCGGTCCGTATTGGGATGTGCCCATCGGTTTGGAAGTGCACCAAAGAGTTGTTGGTTGTCGGGACTCGCCACCTTTCTGAAGACCTTGAAGAATTACAACGACATGTATTGAGGAGATGTACCCTTGAACCAATTTCCAGATTGAGGAGAGATGTGGGATGAATATCTGTTGGAAGATCATTAGTCGTGTTTGGGACTAAGACCAATTTGGAAAATGATGAGCACCTGGGCTCGGTTGATCTGAATTAGGGATTTGGTCAACTTAGGCTCAGTACACTCAGTCTTTGTCATTTCATTTGAATAAAATGTTAAACACTTGTTTGGGCTTAGTCCCTTTTCTGTGCAAACAATGCTGAGTATTTATATGGGTTCTGACGCTCATACTTTACTTTACTTTCCCCTCTTTTTTTGTTTTTATGGAGTGCTAAACGTTCTTTATGGTGCCCACATGTGGAGCACATGAGGCGCTTGGCGCTAAGCGCCAACCACTAAGTGTTGGGCACTCCTTATTGAGTAGCGCCCATATGAGGGGCATGTGAGGTGCTTGGCGCTGAGCACCAAATATTAAGTGTTAAGCACTCCTTATTGAGCAGCACCCACGTGAGGGCCACGTGAGGCGCTTGGCGCTGAGCGCCAAACATTGAGTGCTAAGCATTTTTATTGAGCAGCGCCCACGTGAGGGACACGTGAGGCGCTTGGACACTAGGTTTTCTTCGTGTATTCTGTTCTGAAAAGTTCAATTCTCTGTTCATCTCTGGATCTTTGATTCCCAAGAACAAGTTCATCCCTATGAGAATTAAATTCTCATTTATGGGAGACTTGTCTCATGGATCTCAGATCCAGGGAAAGAACTAAGTTCTTTTATGAGGGTTAAACCCTTGTATATACAAATGAGATACTCTGATCTCTATTATTTTTATTTACCTCGAAAAAAGGTGTTCTTCCTTCTTCCCTCTTAAAGCATTCTTCTTGCTTGCTTTTTTTTTAAAGTTTGATGCTTATGGGGGGTTCTTCTGTATAAAACTTGAAGTCTTGGATCCTTTATATAGTAGAGGCAAGTTTGTTGATTTAGTTAAAGAAATCTATAATTGAGAGATCTTTAATTGATTTGGGGATTTTATCCACCGTTGGATTTTTGATCCAAGGACTTCTGTTTTACAGAAGATATCTTTCTTGTTTTTAACAAGATTAGGGAAATATTTTTCCATACAAAATTTATTCTGCAAATAGGTGATTTTTTAATCACCATTGGATTTTTTAATCCAACGGTGCTCTGTTTTACAGAGAATAATCTTTCTTGTTTAGAAATATTTGAGAAATATTTCCTCAGCAGAATTTAATTCTGCACTTTGGTGATTTATCACTTTCGTTGGATCTTTGATCCAAAGGCTCCGTCTAATCAAAGAGCTTTTAGTTCTGGCACTGGCGCCCTCATGAGAGACACGTGAGGCGCTGCCTCAGAGTTTTTAACTCTTAGCGCTAGCACCTTCGTGCAAGGCACGTGAGACGCTAGCGCCTTCGTACAAGGCACGTGAAATGCTGCCTCAGAATTTTTTAACTCTTGGCGCTAGCTCCTTCGTGCAAGGCACGGAGGCGCTGCCTAGAGTTTTTAACTCTTAGCGTTGGCGTCCTCGTGCAAGACACGTGAAGCGCTGCCTCGGAGTTTTTAACTCTTGGCGCTGCCTTTCAAATTTTAAACAGAGCTTTGCTCTTTTATTGGGGAAACAGCAGTTGTTTGTAACTTGATACAGAATATGCCAGTGTATACGAGAGTAGTCCAGCTTACCCTATGGAATATGGTATAAGAAGTAAAAGGCCCCGTCAAAACCCACGGGACAACGGCAATGGATATTCAGGTTAGGTGTATTAAAGTGACCATCTCATGCCACTTTAAACACATTCAGTACCAATCTACCCCTTTAAACTCCGTAATGTATTATTGTATTGTTTTGTAGTGATTTGTAAATATAATACTTGCCGAAACCATGATATCAATTGTTCATATAAACGGATAAGGATATAAACGGATAGTCATGTAGACAAGTCAAATGTATATCCATGGATCGGTCAAATCAAGTCATGTTGATATAGATTGTATTCTGGATAAAAGGATTCATGTTGCATTGGAGTTATATTGAATTGTATACATTGATGGATTGATTTCATATTAGACTGAGACTCCAACTGATTCAGACACTTAAACAGAATTGAAGTCCTGAATTAGTTTTGGAGTTATCGGTAACTGCTGCACATGGACGGCAAGATTTGTGACTTTTTCCAAGCCAATTACCATTGATAACCCCATTTTAGTTGTCTACCTTAGATAGGCAACCACCCATATTCTCCGGCTCCCTGAGTCTCAAGAGAATTGTTCCGCTTAAACCTATATTTACTAGGGTCCTTATTATAAATTAATATAACTTGGGGGGTTTATGAAAAATAGTTTTGATATATTTTCAAAATAAACCTCAAGTATTTAATTAGCATCTTTTGGGTTTTCATAGATGTAATTTTAGAAGGGATGAGATAGTATAGTGGATATAAACCTAATTTTAATGGTATAAGGTATTTTCATGTATTTTGACTTGTATTGATTTGTGATGGTATTTTAATGAACTTTTGTGATTCTTTTCTTTTGATTTAGAAAACATGGAATTATTAAATATATTTAAAATATATATTTTGATAATATTTATATATATATATATATTAAAAATAGAATTTATTTATTAAATAGAAATCACGTTTTCTTAAAAATTATCATATAATTTCTATCGAGATCGTATGCTCCGTGAGGAGGTCTGCATCTCGCTCTACTAGTCTGATGGATGTGCGATAACCTACACCAACCAAATCGGATTCCCAAAAATGGATTGTAAGGATATAATTGCATGGAATTTAATTAAAACAATCTTAAACAATACGGTTTTGTAACATTTCAGGAAAATAAAATATTATTTTGGGAATTTAAATAAATAAAATAATAAATATTATGAATATTTTAAAGTATGGAGATTGGTTTTAGTGATATGGTATAACTATACACCAATAGTTTGGAAAATTAATAAGAATTATTAATTTTGAAAGAAAATTATGTGAATTGAGCATTTATAGATTTTTAAATAATTATTTGTTTACAAGTTTAATACTAAACTTCATTAATATTTACTAATTATGCATTGATTGTGTTTTGTGCATGGCATACAACTTAACATGTTGCAAAAACACTTGTTACTCTTTTTCTTGTCAAGAACCATGCTTATATTGGTTTTATTAAGGTTTTTGTTGGAAAAGAAATAAAATAGAAAAGAAAGTCAAGAGGTGACAAGGAGGCATGGGCCTTGGAGATGAGAGAGAGAGAGAGAGAGAGATGCCTACACTCTTCTACACACTTTCCCTACCTCTTCATTTTCCTCACCTCCATCCTTCTTCTCTCTTTTGTTCTGCTCCTTTCCTTCCACCTCCTCATCAACCTTGCACCACCCTCAAACCACCCAAAACTCTAACAAAACATCATCCCCTTTTTATGAAAATTGATCCTAAGCTCACCCTAAACCCTATGATGTTATCAAGTCAAGATTATGAAGACTTTAGGCAACACAAGAAAATTCTGGAGTTGCCAAATGAGGTATATATCTGCACCTTTAGTTAAGTTAGTAGTGTGTAGTATATTCTAGTATGATTTAGAGTTAAGAAATTATGGTTTAGTGATCTTTGAATATTCCAAGTTGAGGTTTAGGTAATCTTATGAGTTAAAAAGGTGTAATAGAGATGTATTGGTGTCCACAACCCCTGTAGAGTTAATAGTATGGGATAAACCTGAGACTAAACCCCCAAGACTTGAATTTTAGACTTGCCGATATCAGGATTTTGTGGGAATTGTGATGACTTTTAGAGATCTGCTATGACCCGGAGACTTGGAAAAATATTTAGCGAACACAGAGAGTCGTGCAGGTGACCTAGAAGCTACCCTAGCAACCCGAGACCCCATATCACTTTCATGGCCATAAATTTAATGCTTGTGGCCGCAAATTGCGGCCACATTGGTGAATCTGGGGTTGGGTTTTGGTGTATGGTTCAATTATTTGTTAATTAGACCTATCCTATATGCAACATATCCCAATTTGACCCGAGGCAAAATCTGGAGCTGTTTTCCTAATGTGCTGATTTGGTTTTGTGACTTTTTATGACTTGGATTTTAGTATTTAGGTTTTGACTCGGGGATTTGACATTTGTACATCAACATCGAGGGTTGTTTGGCTATTCTTGCATGCGTAGGCCGTAGGTTCTAACATATGTGTGTCCTGTATGCCATTTTGGTTTTCGTATTCGATTCTTGTTACAATATGACGCATTTGAAACTATAGGTACCTTCGCGTAGACTTCATACGACAAGGGAGAGTGTAGCGTCATCGACTTCGGCAAACGAGAATCAATGTGAGTAGATGTATATCTACGAAGGAAGTCGGGTGGATGGCGTATAGCACCCCCGCAACCGTAGTTAGGGTTACTTTATATGTTTATATGCGTATAAAGGATATAATGATTTAGCGAGTAAGGTTCTAGGACACTATAGGATAGATTTTGCATAGTGTAGGAAGTTATACCCTTAGCCCTTTTACCTTAAACTTGAACATTAGGGTATGTGTTGTCACTCACATGCACACACGCATACACTTGGTAGTTATATTTGTGTGTATATGTGTGTGTGTGTATGTGTTTATATATATATATATATATATATATATATATATATATATATATATATATATATATAGACACACACACACACACGTGAGATGAGAATGGTATATTATATATGGAGGTGAGTCGATATGATCGAGCATGATGCCGTGAGATTTTGATATGTGATTGAGTCGTGATATCGTGTATGATATGATTTTATAAAGAATCGTTAGGTGATATGTATTCAAACATGCGATAACTTATGTTTTGATGATTTTAGAATGTACGAGACCTTAGATCCGTACCACCGATTTATGATATTGATATTGTACGACGATTGATACCGTACGAATGATGATTTATTATGATATTTGACCCGTACCCTCAATTTTGAGGATGTCGTACGATGGATATTACCGTACGAGATGTATATTATAATTGATTTGCACTCTTGACTTGAGGATGTCGTACGATGTATTATTACCATACGTAATGATATGAGGCTGGATTGCCGACTATTAGATATATCGACTCGGAATATTATAGATTTCTTATCACCTTCGACTAGATTATTAGTTTAGTCTTTAGTTGCGTAGATGTAGGTTAACTTAGGCTCGAGTCATACCTATTTTCAAAAACCGACGAACCGTAGGCTTTTTCAAAGAATAATACGAGGGGAGCTATGGATTTTCAAAAGACATCACTTTTCTCAAAACACCATAGTCCCTACTTTTCTAAAAACAATGATTCGTGCTATTTAACACGATAAACGGTATGGCTCGTATATAGTTTGATATACCTTATTGTTGCATTTACTGTTTACTTTTATTATGATCTCGTTTTCTAGGACACCTGCACCCATACCGATGATGTGCATGTTGCACGTACACTTGCTTGTCGGCTCACACACATCATCATCAGTAATTGTCATGTCACGTACACTTTAGAAAACGTTAGTTCATTGGTATAACCTGCTAGCTGGTAGTCTAAACATATTATTATTATGCTTGCTCTCATATGCTAGTTTAGATACTATATATATATATATATATATATATATATATTCTGCTTATGCACTGTGGTGGGGCTTTATGCCGATATTCATGGTTTTCTTATATACTCATGGTTATGAGATTTTGGTTTTTCCATGAGATTTCTAGATTTGGGGAAACCGCATGTGAATTCGAAAACATATATATTAAATTTTAAAAGGAAATGCGGTTTCTCGTGATATGATGTGTGGCGTCCACCATGAGTTTTCTCGGTTACTGAGCTACATGTGTATATATACCCGATTCGAAGAGAGAGACGCCGTCTGCGGGTACATGGTGGACCCGGTAAAGTACCCCGGGGTAAGAAGGTCTTATAACGAGAAGTTGAGCCTGGCAGGGGAGCACTACCTACCGGTGATATTTGACGCGGCGGAGATCCGGAGGATACCGACCATAGTCGTATGATCAGATGTTTTGGGCCGATCCAGACTAATGGAGCCCGAGATACGAGGATGACGTATCACTGATGGACACGGTTTTCATGATGTTTTGAGTGTCGATATTGGGCACTCAAATTTTCTGATGATTTTTTGTGTCGATGCTGGACACACCCATTTGATGATGTATTCATACATACTATACATGACATATAGTTACCTTGTGACACAGACACGAGTTCTGACATTTCACATATACTCATACTACTACCTTTACTGCTACTCGATGTTATCATATCATTATTATTATTATATTATAGAACTGTATGACATAGGAGATCGTCATACACTTGGTTTTAACTCGGTGATTTCTTCTACTTACGAGTTGGAAACTCACCCCCATTGTGCCACAGTTTTCTTGTGGGTTTAGCCGTACAGGTTACGTAGCGGCTTGCTGGCACACTACCTTCCTTTTGGGTGATTGCGTTGATAGGTGGATGCATTGCATCGTGACCACCTTTATATATTGTATATTTCATTTCAGTTGTTTCTAGTTAAAAGCTCCATCAACCAGACTGTGTATATTTATAGACTTAGAAACATCGCTTGTATATTCTTTCAGCCTTAGAGTCGCATTCTTGTATTCATTATTGTTGGTATTTTCTTAGTGATACTTTAACTTTCTTTCTTTCTTTCTGTGTTTTAATTCTCGCCCTTCTGCGTTGTATATTTACTTTATTGTGTGGTTGTTTCCACCATTTGGCGAAGAGCTAGCTCCCGCTTGGAGATGCCTTATATATATTATTGCTTGTATTCATTTTTGGGTTAAAAATTACAAAGGAGGTGCTGCCCAAATTTTCAATGACGAAAATGTTTTCAAGTTAGATACAAACATTGTATTTTCGTACACTATTATCTATGTTTTAAAGAAAGAACGTGATTTCAGTAAAAAAACATATTTCAAAACTCCACCTCCACCAATTTCCACTAAAAGGTTTAGATTTTTTAGGATTTTGTCTTACTTGAATTAGATGGGGTCCTATTGACTTCATATGACTCAAGTGCCAGTCGCGTGCCTTTTCCGGGTCGTGACAAAGTTGGTATCAGATCATTAGGTTTAACCTTGGTTCGAGTCTAAGTTTGACTATGTGGAGTCTAGGGCGTATATTTATATTCGGAACCTAGGCTTGACCTTACGGAACTTATACTTGGCCGAGAGGGTATTAGACCCGAACTTTCGTCGCGTAGGTTGACCTTGGTTGATGGAGTAGGTGACTTAAGTAGAGTGACGTACCGTATGTATGTTCCGCGGCATACTTACGATACGCTACTCCACGTAAGAAGCCTTAGGATGTATATTTCTCATGCATTGTATTTCTATTTGTTCCTATGATCTATCCTCATCGATATCGGATTGTGGTTTCCATTACCGTGGTTAAACGAGTAGAGAGAGCTGTGGCTAGAGTTACGGTCAGCACGAGCTCGTCATGGACGAGGACTGACCTGGATGTATTTCGGTGACACAAGCGTTTCGATATATCATTTTACTTCATTTTCGCGTTGACGCGAGCGTTCGAGATCTATACCAGATAATCGGGCCATTGTTGAGGCCAGCCAGATTGTGAAGACTGATGGCATATCGTCTACTCCAGATGATAGAGGTATTGTCTACAGTACGGACAGATGAGCCAGCTGTTGCTGAGTGTAAAATATCACCTACAGACTTCGGAAGCTAATGCAGCAAGAGTTTACACACGAAGATGCTAGCCACCCCTGGGTAAATGACTAAGACATTTTGTTCGTCTGGATGCCCCGATGCGAGATCATCAGATTGCCTAGTTTAAGCTAGAAGAGGATCTCACACAGGCATGTTGTGAGTCAATCGAGACAGGACGAACGAAAGCGCAATACATCCGATGAATTGGACGAGTTCCCGAGAATGTAATTGGCCAGATGCCTACTACAGGATATTTGAGATGCCGAGTTCGTAGCTTCGGAAAGAAGACTCTAGATATGAGCGCGGCCGTTTGGAGCGCAGTCCACACAGCTATGAAGAGATAATTCCGAATTGTTCCACATTGAAGGAAAGCGGAGTAAGAGGTTCGTACGAGATCTTGACGAGATGACGTTCCACTCCGTTGACATCAGAGACTGGATGCCTATGCAGAAGTGTTGAATGCAGCCATAATTCCATAAGAAGATCATGATGAGAATGCAGCTATCCCGGAACAAGAAATGGATTTAGTAAAGAGTGCCAACTTCTGGGCAGTCCGGCAGAACTGAGATTGGGAAGAGACCCTGACAGGATCTTTCGGGAGTACTTTATGATAAAGACTTGAACCGGGATCGATTGTATCGCGCACACTCAACGGGCCAGAGATTGCCGTCGTTGATGTGATACATTACGAGTGACCATATTAATTGGTCAGGAGATCTTCAGAGAAGGCGCTAGACCATGAGCAAGTGGATATTCTTGCTCTGCCAGCCTTGGATGCACAAGCACTTGTCGGCATTGACATCAGTTATTTATAATTTGCGCCTTAGTGATTCAGAGATCACATTTTCATTATTTTGATGTCGGTATTTTTACTATTTAGTTTCATGATTGATATTTCCTATGTGCACCACCGTGGCACTTGATTCTTATTTTCATGTATCAGTTGTACTGATATTCGTTTTGTGCATACCCACTGCATTTGATTTTGATTTCTATGCAGTTTGAGATATTTGATTTTGATTTCATGCACACAGTATGCACATGATTTTTGACTTATGCATTCGGTATAGTTACACGAGCGTTCAGTATTGATATGGTTTTGTGCGTAGATGCACATGTTTAGAAGTTTACATACCACGGTATACTTGATTTGATTTGGTGTATGCCGTATACCGTTGACTTCGATTTTGATATTCGATGTTCATTTTTGTGCACCCTAGTGCACGGGGTTATGTTTTCGTGCACCTTATGCACTTGATTGATATTCTTGCACACACTTGGCGCATTACATATGATTTTGTGTACACCAGATGCACTAAATCGATATTCTTCATGCATATCAGATGCACCTGATTTTTTTGTCGTGCACATCCATTGCACTCGACGTATGTTTTCGTGCACACCCGTTGCACCTAGCTTTATTTCTGTGCACATTCGAGGCACCTGTATTGATTTTGATTTTCATGCGCACCAGACGCATGTGGCACTCTTGTATACTTTATTTGAGTTGGATTTCTTTCGAGCATCATGTTTTCATGACTTATATACTATAGGTTTAGTACCCGAGTAGGACTGGTCTTAGGACAGTACCTAAGTATTTTGGAATGCATCGATTTGTACGGAAGGGATTTTCAAAAAGGAGCTATAGTCTCACTATTTTCCTACATGTCCGTGAGTGACATGAGAAATTAGCTGAAAACCCTTTCCAAGGTTATTTTCAAAAGACGGAACGTGTATGTTAAACAAAATATATATATATAGCTATTTCCTTATAAAAGAACGTCCACTACTTATGCCGTGATACGTGTATCGCACGGCGATTTGAAAAAAAAGGGTTTTGCGTGCATTTCCATTTGATGTTTTGACGATTTCACAAAGATGCGTGCTGCATATATGTTAAAACCCTATCGATATCATGGTTGATTTTCGTATTGGATTTGACATTTGTATTTTCGTCATAACTCTGATGATTGCGTGACGCTTGGCCGAGTTTTTATTTTGAACTTTTTCCCTTGTTTTCACGCGCATATGACGCGTTATGATATATTTTAAGTATTCATGATTTCGGAGCCCCGACGACTTGATTGTTTTGCTGAAATGTTTTAGTATTTGGGGAAGTTTAAATTTAAATTCGGGGACCGAATTTATTTAAGGGGGGAAGATTGTAATATTTCAGGAAAATAAAATATTATTTTGGGAATTTAAATAAATAAATATTATGAATATTTTAAAGTATGAAGATTGGTTTTAGTGATATGGTATAACTATACACCGATAGTTTGGAAAATTAATACGAATTATTGATTTTGAAAGAAAATTATGTGAATTGAGCATTTATAGATTTTTAAATAATTATCTGTGTACAAGTTTAATACTAAACTTGATTAATATTTACTAATTATGCATTAATTGTGTTTTGTGCATAGCATGCAACTTAACATGTTGCAAAAACACTTGTTACTCTTTTTCTTGTCATGAACCATGCTTATATTGGTTTTATTAAGGTTTTTGTTTTGAAAAAGAAATAAAATTGAAAAGAAAGTCAAAAGGGGACAAGGAGGCATGGGCCTTGGATGAGAGAGAGAGAGAGAGAGAGAGAGAGATGTCTACACTCTTCTACACACTTTCCCTACCTCTTCATTTTCCTCACCTCCATCCTTCTTCTCTCTTTTATTCTGCTCCTCTCCCTCCACCTCCTCATCAACCTTGAACCACCCTCAAACCACCCAAAACTCTAACAAAACCTCATCTCCACTTCACAAAAATTGATCTTAAGCTCACCCTAAACCCTATGATGTTATCAAGTCAAGATTTTGAAGACTTTGGGCAACTCAAGAAAATTCTTGAGTTGCCAAATGAGGTATATATCTACACCTTTAGTTAAGTTAGTAGTGTGTAGTATATTCTAGTATGATTTAGAGTTAAGAAAGTATGGTTTAGTGATCTTTGAATATTCCAAGTTGAGGTTTAGGTAATCTTATAAGTTGAAAAGATGTAATTGAGATGTATTAGTGTCCACAATCCCTGTAGAGTTAATATTATGGGCTAAAACAGAGACTAAACCCCAAGACTTGAACTTTAGACTTGCCGATATCAGGTTTTTGTGGGAATTATGATGACTTTTAGAGATCTGCTATGACCCGGAGACTTGGAAAAATATTTACGAACACAGAGAGTCGTGCAGGTGACCTAGAAGCTACCCTAGCAACCCGAGACCCCATATCACTTTCATGGCCGCAAATTTAATGCTTGTGGCCGCAAATCACGGCCACATTGGTGAATTTGGGGTTGGGTTTTGGTGTATGGTTCAATTATCTGTTAATTAGACCTATCCTATATGCAACTTATCCCAATTTGACCCGAGGCAAAATCTGGAGCTGTTTTCCTAATGTGCTGCTTTGGTTTTGTGACTTTTTATGACTTGGATTTTAGTATTTGGGTTTTGACTCGGTGGTTTGACATTTGTACGTCAATATCGAGGGTTGTTTGGCTATTCTTGCATGCGTAGGCCATAGGTTCTAACCTATGTGTGTCCCGTATGCCGTTTTGGTTTTCGTATTCGATTCTTGTTACGATATGACGAATTTGAAACTGTAGGTACCTTCGCATGGACTTCATACGACAAGGGAGAGTGTGGCGTCATCGACTTCGGCAAGTGAGGATTAATATGAGTAGATGTATATCTACAGGAAAAGTCAGGTGGATGGAGTATAGCACCCCCGCAACCGTAGTTAAGGTTACTTTATATGTTTATATGTGTATAAAGGATATGATGATTTAGCGAGTAAGGTTCTAGGAGACTATAGGATAGATTTGGCATAGTGTAGGAAGTTATACCCTTAGCCCTTTTACCTTAATCTTGAACATTAGGGTATGTGTTGTCACTCACATGTACACACGCATACACTTGGTAGTTATATTTGTGTGTGTGTGTGTGTTTACACACGCGCGCGCGCGCGAGATGAGGATAGTATATGATATATGGAGGTGAGTCGATATGATCGGGTATGATGCCGTGAGATTTTGATATGTGATTGAGTCGTGATATCGTGTATGATATGATTTTATAAAGGATCGTTGGGCGATATGTATTCAAACATGCGATAACATGTGTTTTGATGATTTTAGAATGTACGAGACCTTATATCTGTACCACCGATTTAGGATATTGATATTGTACGACGATTGATATCGGACGAATGATGATTTATTATGATATTTGATCCGTACCCTCGATTTTGAGGATGTCGTACGATGGATATTACTGTACGAGATGTATACTATGATTGATCTGCACTCTTGACTCGAGGATGTCGTATGATGTATTATTACCGTACATAATGATATGAGGCTGGATCGCCGACTATTAGATATATCGACTCGAAATATTATAGATTTCTTATCACCTTCGACTAGGTTATTAGGTTAGTCTTTAGTTGCGTAGATGTAGGTTAACTTAGGCTCGAGTCATACCTATTTTCAAAAACCGACGAATCGTAGGCTTTTTCAAAGAATAATACGAGGGGAGCTACGGATTTTCAAAAGACATCTCTTTTCTCAAAACACCGTAGTCCCTACTTTTCTAAAAATAACGATTCGTGCTATTTAAACACGATAAACGGTATGGCTCGTATATAGTTTGATATACCTTATTGTTGCCTTTACTGTTTACTTTTGTTATGATCTCATTTATTAGGACACCTGCACCCTTACCGATGATGTGCTTGTTGCACGTACACTTGCTTGCCAGCTCACACACATCATCATTGGCACGTACACTTTAGAAAACGCTACTTCATTGGTATAACTTGCTAGCTGGTAGTCTAAACATATTATTAGTATTCTTGCTCTCATATGCTAGTTTAGATACTGCATTCATATATATGTATTCTGCTTATGCACTGTGGTGGGGCTTTATGCCGATATTCATGGTTTTCTTATATACTTATGGTTATGAGATTTTGGTTTTTCCATGAGATTTCTGGATTTGGGTAAACCGCATGTGAATTCGAAAACATATATATTAAATTTTAAAAGGGAATGTGATTTCTCGTGATATGATGTGTGGTGTCCACCATGAGTTTTCTCGGTTACTGAGCCACGTATGTACATATACCCGATTCGAGGAGAGAGACGCCATCTGCGGGTATATGGTAGACCCGGTAAGGTACCCTGGGGTAAGGTCTTATAGCGAGAAATTGAACTAGGCAGGGGAGCACTACCTACCGGTGATATTTGACGCGGCGGAGATGTGATCAAATGTTTTGGGCTGATCCGGACTGACGGAGCCCGAGATACGAGTATGATGTGTCGCTAATGGATACGGTTTTCATGATGCTTCGAGTGTCGATATTGGGCACTCAGATTTTCTGATGATTTTGTGTGTCGATACTGGATACACCCATTTGATGATGCATTCATACATACTAAACATGACATATAGTTACCTTGTGACACAGACACGAGTTCTGACATTTCACATATGCTCATAGTACTACATTTACTACTACTCGATGTTATCATATCATTATTATTCTAATATTATAGCACTGTATGACGTAGGAGATCGTCATACATTCGGTTTCTACACGGTGATATTTTCTACTCACGAGTTGGCAACTCACCACTGTTGTGCCACGGCTTTCTTACAGGTTTAGCCGTACAGGTTCCATAGTGGTTTGCTGGCACACTACGTTTCTACTTGGTGATTGCATTGATAGGTGGGATACATTGCATCGTGACCACCTTTATATATTGTATATTTCATTTCAGTTGTTTCTAGTTAAAAACTCTATCAACCAGACTATGTATATTTATAGACTTAGAAACACCGCTTGTATATTCTTTCGGCCCTAGAGTCGCGTTCTTATATTCATTATTGTTGGTATTTTCTTGGTGATACTTTAGCTTTCTTTCTTTCTTTCTGTGTTTTAATTCTCACCATTCGACATTGTATATTTACTTTATTGCGTGGTTGTTTCCGCCATTTGGCGAAGAGCTAGCTCCTGCTTGGGGATGCCTTATATATATTATTGCTTGTATTCATTTTTGGGTTAAAAATTACGAAGGAGGTGCTGCCCAAATTTTCAATGACGAAAATGTTTTCAAGTTAGATACAAACATTGTGTTTTTGTACACTATTATCTATGTTTTAAAGAAAGAACGTGATTTCAGTAAAAACCTTATTCCAAAACTCCACCTCCACTAATTTCCCCTAAAAGGTTTAGATTTTCTGGGCTTTTGGCTTACTTGAATTAGATGGGGTCCTATAGACTTCACATGACTCAAGTGCCAATCGCGTGCCTTTTCCGGGTCGTGATAAAGTTGGTATCAGATCGTTAGGTTTAACCTTGGTTCGAGTCTAGATTTGACTATGTGGAGTCTAAGGCGTATATTTATATTCGGAACTTAGGCTTGACTTTACGGAACTTAGACTTGGCCGAGAGGGTATTACACCCGAACTTTCGTTGCGTAGGTTGACCTTAGTTGATGGAGTAGGTGACTTAAGTAGAGTGGTGTACCGTGTGTATGTTCCACGGCATACTTACGATACGCTACTCCGCTTAAGAAACCTTAGGATGTACATTTCTCATGCATTGTATTTCTATTCGTTCCTATGATCTATCCTCATCGATATCGGATTATGGTTTCCGTTACCGTGGTTACACGAGCAGAGAGAGCTACGGCTAGAGTTACGATCAGCACGAGCTCGTCATGGACGAGGACTGACCAGGATGTATTTCGGTGACACAAGCGTTTCGATATATCATTTTACTACGTTTTCGCGTTGACGCGAGCGTTCGAGATCTACACCAGATAATTAGGCCATTGTTGAGGCCAGCCAGATTGTGAAGACTGATGGCATACCATCTACTCCAGATGATAGAGGCGTTGTCTACAGTACGGACAGATGAGCCAGCTGTTGCTGAGTGTAAGATATCACCTTCAGACTTCTGAAGCTAATGCAGCAAGAGTTTACACAGAAAGATGCTAGTCACCCTTGGATAAATGACTGAGACATTTTATTCGTTTGGATGCCCCGATGCGAGATCATCAGATTGCCTAGTTTCAGCTAGAAGAGGACCTCACACAGGCATGTTGTGAGTCGATCGAGACAGGATGAACGAAAGCGCAATACATCCGATGAATTGGACGAGTTCCCGAGAATGTAATTGGCTAGATGCCTACTACAGAATATTTGAGATGCCGAGTTCGTAGTTTCGGAAATGAGACACTAGATATGAGCGCAGTCCACACAGCTACGAAGAGATGATTCCGAATTGTTCCACATTGAAGGAAAGCGGAGTAAGAGGTTTGTACGAGATCTTGACGAGATGACGTTCCACTCCGTTGACATCAGAGACTGGATGCCTATGCAGAAGCGTTGAATGCATCCATGATTCCAGAAGAAGATCATGATGAGAATGCAGCTATCTCGAAACAAGAAATGGATTTAGTAAAGAGTGCTAACTTCCAAGCAGTCCGGCAGAACTGAGATTGGGAAGAGACCCTGACAGGATCTTTCGGGAGTACTTTATGATAAAGACTTGAACCAGGATCGATTGTATCGTGCACACTCAGCGGGCTAGAGATTGCCGTCGTTGACGTAATACATTACGAGTGACCATATTAATTGGTCAGGAGATCTTCAGAGAAGGCGCCAGACCATGAGCAAGTGGATATTCTTGCTCTGCCAGCCTTGGATGCACAAGCACTTGTCGGCATTGACATCAGTTATTTATAATTTGCGCCTTAGTGATTCAGAGATCACGTTCTGAACAAGCAACGGAGTGAACAAGCAGTAGTTTCGTCAGCAAAGAGAGCTCATTCAGAGCGGAAAGCGGTCCCAGTGATGGAAGTCGTCCAGCAAGCACTCTTTCGCGGTCTAGTCAAAATCAAAGTGTGGTGGAGTGGTTGGTCCAATCCATCAAAGAAGCAGAGCTAGTAGCATACAAAGAAAAGTTCATTATTTTGATGTCGGTATTTTTAGGATTTAGTTTCATGATTGATATTTTCTATGTGCACCACCGTGGCACTTGATTCTTATTTTCGTGTATCAGTTGTACCGATATTCGTTTTGTGCATACCCACTGCATTTGATTTTGATTTTTATGCAGTTTGAGATATTTGATTTTGATTTCATGCACACAGTATGCACATGATTTTTGACTTATGCATTCGGTATAGTTACACGAGTGTTCAGTATTGATATGGTTTTGTGCGTAAATACACATGTTTAGGAGTTACATACCACGGTATACTTGATTTGATTTGGTGTATGTCATATACCGTTGACTTCAATTTTGATATTCGATGTTCATTTTTGTGCACCCTAGCGCACGGGGTTATGTTTTCGTGCACCTTGTGCACTTGATTGATATTCTTGCACACACTTGGCACATTACATATGATTTTGTGTACACCAGATGCACTAAATCGAGATTCTTCATGCATATCAGATGCACCTGATATTTTTGTCGTGCACATCCATTGCACTTGACGTATGTTTTCGTGTACACCCGTTGCACCTAGCTTTCTACTTGCTCTCTGATCTTTTGCAACTTGGCATTACTTGCTTGAGCTGCTTTGATCTGGTTGACAATTATAGACTCAACTTGTAAGTTCATCAAACTTTAAGCGTTACCTGGCATGACCACTTCTATCTCCATCTGATACAAATCTTGTTGTAGCTTCCACTATGCCGTGAGATTTATTGATAGTGGTTGATGACTAAGTATATCAGGTACTACATTCACCTTTCCTGGATGATATTGTAGATTGATGTCAAAGTCCGCCATGAGTTCTAACCATCTTCTCTGCTGCATATTCAACTCTTTCTAAGAAAACACGTACTTCGGACTTTTATAGTCTGGGTAGATATCTACCCGTTCTCCAAGAAGATAATGACGCCAAATCTTGAGTGCAAAGATAACGGCTGCCAACTCCAGATCATGCGTTGGATAGTTGCGCTCATGAACCTTCAGCTGTTTTGATGCATAAGCTACAACCTTACCGTGCTGATGTAAAACACATCCTGATCCCTTACCGGATGCATCGCAATCTACTATGAAAACTCCAGATTAGTCTGGTATGACGAGAATATGTGATGATGTTAATCTTGACTTGAGTTCTACGAAAACTTGTTCGCATGCTTCTGACCACACGAATTCTTCATCTTTGCATGTGAGCTTGGTCAAGGGTGTTGCAATCTTCGAAAATCCTTCAATAAATCTTCGGTAGTATCCCGCTAATCCTAAGAAACTTCGAATGTCCTTCACTTCTTCGGTGTCGGACATTCGCTTACTGCTGATACTTTAGCTGGATCTATAGAGATTCCATCGCTTGATACAATATATCCGAGAAATCCGACTTGTTCTAGCCAAAACTCGCACTTGTTGTACTTGACATAGAGTTGATGCTGTCATAAAGTCTCCAGGAAAATTCGTAGATGTTCAGCGTGCTCTTTCTAATTCTTTGAATATACCATGATGTCGTCGATGAATATCATAATGAACCTGTCTAGGTACTCTCAGAAAACTTGATTCATTAGGTTCATGAATATGGCTGATGCATTGGTCACTCCAAATGGTATCACGAGAAACTCATAATGTCCATAGCGAGTCCTAAATATTGTCTTCGGAATATCAGACTCTTTGACCTTCACCTAATGATTAGCCGAACGAAGATCTAATTTTGAGAAAATGCAAGATCCACTAAAATGATCGAACAGATCGTCGATGCGCGGTAGTGGATACTTGTTCTTTATAGTTACTTCGTTCAGAGATCTATAATCAATGCACATTCTGTATGAACCTTCTTTCCTCTTCACAACCAAAACTGGAGATCCTCAACTTGAAGTACTGGGACGAATCCATCCTTTTTGCAGAGGTTCGTCCAGCTGAGTATGAACCTCCTTCAAACCTTTAGGGCTTAATCGATACGGTGCTTTGATCACCGGTTGTACACCAGGTACTAAATCAATTCCGAATTCAAGAGCTTGATTGAGAGGCAAACCTGATATGTTTTCAGGAAATACATCGCCGAACTCTCGAACTATCGCTGGCTTGTCTTCTCCTGCCTGTAGAGTTGCAATCACTGCCTTCTTCGGTTTTGCTTTGTATGTGCTAGGCTCCAGGGTACGGTCTCCACTTTTGAAATAAAAGAACGGATGCTCTGGAATCTCGAACACTACCCTCCTTTGACGACGATCAATGGTAGCGTAGAAAGTTCCTAGCCAATCCATACCCAAAACTATATCGAAGTTCGGTATGTCCAGCACCTTGAAGTCAGCATAGAATTCTCTACTGTAGACGACTACTGGACACAGGTCGTATCCCATTGTTGCCTTTAAAACGCCGCTCCCTGAACTGACATTCCAGCTGGATACGAGAGGTGTGACTGGAATCGCATGAGTTCGGACGAACCGTTGCGACATAAAGCAATGAGATTCTCCAGTATTGAAGAGTGTTGGTGCAGGGGTGAGGCTACTAAGATCGTACCTAAGTTATGTGGGATATGTTTTAGGTTTAGGAAAAGATATATGGATGTAAACAAGTATTGAATAGATTTGAAAGACTGGAAGGTTACCCGTAATGACTTAGCCAGTGGTTTCAGCTTCTTCCACGGTCATTGTGAAAGTCTGTCGCCTCAGTACATTCCTCCTTTCTGGATGAGCATTCCTCTATCCGTTCCTCTATCCTTGAGGTAAGTTCCTGTAAGTCCCACTAGTAAAATAGGGGGTTGCCCCTACGGATATTGGAATCCGTAGGGGCAGATTTAACCTGGCCCTATGGATTAATCCGTAGGGCTAAAAGGTTGCCCCTACGGGCACAGACGTCCAAGAATAAAAATATTAATTCTTAATTTGGTGTTTGCCCCTACGGAGCCGCAAACAAAGGACCTACGAGTATATCCGTAGGGGCAAGTAAATATCGATTTAACAAAACCCCAGATCGATCGCCTACGCTCACTTTCTCTCTCTCTCGATCGTGCGCGAAAAAAATCCCCAAATCGCCACGCCGTCGTCGCCACCGTCGTTCTCCTCGTCGCCACCGCCGGTTTCGTCGCCACCGTAGTTCTCGTCGCCACCGCGGTTCAGGTCGTCGCTACCGCCGTTCAGGTCGTCGCCCCAGCCCCAGCAGCAGCCGCTCAGGTGAGTAAATCTCCAGGTAAATTAAAGAATTTTTGGATTATTTTGGGCTTAGGGTTCATGGCTGGGTCTGGGGTTGCGCGCGCGAGTTGGGGTTGGGCAGGGGTCGCGGTCGCGGTTGGGGTCGGGGTAGGGTTGGGGTTGGGGTTCGGCTGCTGCTGGGGTGGGGCTGGGGTTAGGGTTTGCCTTAGGGTTGGTGTTGGGGTTTAGCTGGCCGCGCTGGGGTTAGGGTTAGGTTGGGGCTGGGCTGGGCCTGGGGGCTGGGGCTGGGGCTGGGTTGGGGTTAAGTGGTGGGGAGTTGGAAAAAAACAAGAAAATGAAAGAGTAATGAATGTGAGAAATTAAGAATGAGAACAATTGCACAACAAATTTGTTGACAAGAAAATGAGAGAGTAATGAATGTGAGAAATTAAGAATGAGAACAATTGCACAGAAAAAGCTATGCTTGACTAGGGGGGATGGTTCTATGTGCTTTCAAAGAGCGACTTGGGGTTAGGGTTAGGTGGATTGATGACAACAAAATACCATAATTTATAACTATATTACTCATATAATGTGTATGTCATGTGAAAGCTAGATGAAGGTCGAGGCAAGCACAACAAATTTGTTGGATGGGACAATGTCAATAGGAGCTCAATGCTATTTGGAAAAATAATAATTCAAAGACATAGTGGAGTTTCCGATTGGTGGCATGGACTAGTTTGATGTATGTAGTTGGTTTGATTTATGAAAAAATGGGGAGACAACATGCATGTATGCATATAGGTAACATCTGCCAATATGCCATATCCAGACTGCAATCTATTTTTGCCTATTGGCTAATATGAAAATATCGGCCCGCGTATATGACATAATCAAAGTTGTTAAATCTTGATACGGTTTGTGTTTCGTTTTTTTATTTATCAGTTCTATCAATGTTGCGTATAACGCACATTTGTAGTTTTAATTGTTGATTGTTATAGATGAATACCATTGCAATAATAGTTTTTGGTTGATGAATGCTATTGCAATGTAGGATGATCAGTTCTATCAATCTTGATCTCAATGGTTTAAAATCATGTTACACATACAACACGAATGCACAACAAACGCATAATTAGAGAGCGACTCGAGATATTCAGGTTAAAACCAATATATGATACTCGATGATAATATGAAACCTTCATATTCCCATCGATACTCGTATATGAAACTAAAAGCGCCACTTAGTCCCCGTCTATCGGTTAACATACGTGCGATGCTCGTCGTGACCTAGAACTATACGAAGGTTGTTAAATATCGGACAGTATAGCTCGATACTAACAACCGTCGTATAGTCTACGCGACGAGAAAATTCAATCGTATGGTAACCCATAGATTTGTCCCGTGTGGACAAGTTAAGAATGTATAAAGCAAACGCCTTCATTCACTTATGTTTTTATCCGTTTCGAGATATTTCGTCGGTACCTTTCCGCTGGTTCTCCGTGTACAAAGATAGATTAGATGTTCATTTCAACGTTGTTTCACAGCTTTGAAATGATTATCTATTCTATTACAGTGTACTCGGAGAACAGCGGGGAGGTGCTGCCGAAATTTACTCGAAACGGTTGAAAGCACAAGTGATGGGCGTTCGCTCTATACATTCTTAATGGGATAGAAGCATACCCCCGACAGCCGGAACACACACATACAATAAGAATACACAACAAACGCATAATTAGAGAGCGATTCGAGATGTTCGGGTTAAAACCAATATATGATACTCGATGATAATATGAAACCTTCATATTCCCATCGATACTCGTATATGAAACTAAAAGCGCCACTTAGTCCCCGTCTATCGGTTAACATACGTGCGATGCTCGTCGTGACCTAGAACTATACGAAGGTTGTTAAATATCGGACAGTATAGCTCGATACTAACAACCGTCGTATAGTCTACGCGACGAGAAAATTCAATCGTATGGTAACCCATAGATTTGTCCCGTGTGGACAAGTTAAGAATGTATAAAGCAAACGCCTTCATTCACTTGTGTTTTCATCCGTTTCGAGATATTTCGTCGGTACCTTTCCGCTGGTTCTCCGTGTACAAAGATAGATTAGATGTTCATTTCAACGTTGTTTCACAGCTTTGAAATGATTATCTATTCTATTACAGTGTACTCGGAGAACAGCGGGGAGGTGCTGCCGAAATTTACTCGAAACGGTTGAAAGCACAAGTGATGGGCGTTCGCCCTATACATTCTTAATGGGATAGAAGCCTACCCCCGACTGCCGGAACACATACATACAAACGCATAATTAGAGAGCGATTCGAGATGTTCGGATTAAAACCAATATATGATAATATGAAACCTTCATATTCCCATCGATACTCATATATGAAACTAAAAGCGCCACTTAGTCCCCGTCTATCGGTTAACATAACGTGCGATAATTTATTCTTTTCAACGACAAACGCACACACAAAGCATATACACGGATTTTCTCCGTTGTCAGTAACTATCCCGTTCTTATATTTCTCAATATAGTCAGCATAACCTACAATTTATATGTTATTCAGTCTAACATGGCCCATGAGTACGTCAGAGTTAAGGACTGGATGTATGTGGATTGGAAACAACGTATGAAACCTAAGTTTGTCGCAGGAGTTGCTGCTTTCCTTGAATTTGCACGTGCACATAATAAGATCATAATAGAGAAGATTTTCTGTCCGTGCGATAGATGTAGCAATAAGTACTGGCAGAAGGTAGAATTGGCAGAGCTTCATATTGTAAAACATGGGTTTACTAGACTTTATTCAAGTTGGAAATATTACGGGGAAGGAGAAGAATGCAGTACTGCGGTAGAAGAAGAAGGAGAACACGATAATGCGGCAGGAGAAGAAGAATTCGGTAATACGGCAGGAGACGGAAATTTATTTCCATCAGAAGAAATGGAGGATATGGTAGAGGCTGCCCTAGGTGAATCTATTCGTACCGAAGATGACATTCCTTCCGGTCAAGGACCGTGTGCGGATAAATATGAAAATTTCATGAATGATGCTAGGAAACCAATTTATGAGAATGCGAAGTATTCCGCCCTCTCATGGTTCGTCCAACTTTTCCAGATTAAGTGCCTAAATGGATGGAGCAACAAGTCATTCACAATGCTTCTTTCGTTCTTGAAAGATTCTATGCCTCCGGGAAATAATGTGCCCGAAAGCTGGTACGAAGCCCAGAAAATGATGTCTGATTTGGGTCAAAAGTGCGAGAAGATTCAAGCATGTCCTAAAAATTGCGTGTTGTACCGGAAAGAGAATTCAGATTTGAAAGAGTGTCCAACATGCGGAGAGGCCAGGTATAAGCCGAAAGATTCTGATAAGAAGCCTGATATACCTGTGAAGATAGCACGATATTTTCACATAATACAGAGGCTACAGAGGCTATTCAGGTGCAAGAAAACAGCCGAGGCAATGATTTGGCATCACCGTACTCCTCCAAGCGAAAATGGAAAAATGAGTCATCTAAGAGATTCACTGGCATGGAAGGATTTCGATAGGAGGCACGCAATATTCAGTAGCGATCCTCGCAATGTTCGGCTCGGACTGGCTACCGATGGCTTCTGCCCATTCAACTATATGGCTGGAAGTCACAGTACATGGCCCGTTGTAATGATAATTTATAATCTGTCGCCTTGGTTGGCTATGGACCAATCATACTTTATGATGCATCTTCTTATCGACGGACCAAACTCACCGGGGAACAATATCGACGTCTATCTCCGACCTCTGATCGAGGAGCTGAAAACTTTGTTCATTGATGGTATAGAGACATATGATTCAAACACAAATACAACCTTCATACTGCGTGCGGCTTTAATGTGGACAATTAATGACTTTCCTGCGTATGGAATGCTATCAGGTTGGTCCGTACATGGTCACAAAGCATGTCCTCATTGCCATGAACACACAACATCAAAATTTTTGAATTTTAGCAGGAAGGTTTGTTATTGCGGCCATCGACGTTTTCTGCCTCCAGACCACCCCTATAAGTTAGACACGGTTCACTTTGATGGTCATCAGGAGCTTCTTGGAGCTCCATCCCCATTATCCGGAGAGGACGTGACTGCTAAATGGGATGGTTACAATAACGTGACCTTCGGGATGGATCCGACGAAACAGGTCAAACCACAATATTGGAACAAGTTAAGCATTTTCTTCGAGCTTCCGTACTGGTCTACAAATTCAGTGCGTCATTATCTGGACGTCATGCATATAGAGAAGGGAGTATCAGAGCACATACTTAACTTGCTTCTGTGTAAAGACGGGAAATCGAAAGACAACATGAATGCTCGGATGGATCTACAAGAGTGGGGAATAAGAAGTGAATTGCACCATAGACCGGTAGCGGGTAAACCGGGCAAGTTTGTACTTCCCAATGCCGCTTATCATATGTCACAACCGGAGAAGAAAAGATTCCTGCGGGTGTTGCATGATTTGAAAGACCCCACAGGTTTCTCAGGATCATTCAGCAAGAAAATAAAAATTGTGAAGGGCAAGATCGATGGGCTGAAAAGTCATGATCACCATGTTATCGTGGAGCACCTTCTTCCATTAGCCCTCAGGACTTCTCTCCCCGACTCGGTTGGTCTAGTAATCAACGACCTATGTTGTTTTTTCAGGGAGTTGTGTGCTAAAACACTGAAGGTTGCGACGCTGGATAAACTAGAAAATTCTATTGCGTTGATACTTTGCAAGTTTGAGCGTATTTTCCCACCGTCATTTTTCGATATCATAATACACTTGACGGTTCATCTTGCAACTAAAGCGAAGTTAGCCGGACCAGTACAATATCGATGGATGTATCCCGTCGAGAGGTACGTGTAATTTTTCGTTTCGCGCAATTTATAAATTTATTGTTGTAATATATGCCCGTATTTATTTATTCAACATATTCTCATTAGGTACCTCTACACTCTTAAGAAGTATATACGCAATAAAAATCGACCAGAGGGTTCTATCATGCAAGGTTATCTTCTTGATGAAGCAACCACATTTTGTTCCCACTATCTGGACGAGAACATTGAGACAAGGCTTAACCGACCACGAAGAATTCAAGACAGGCCATATGGTAAAGCCGAGTATAAGAGGGTAGACACTATGTTTATCAACAAGATATACCGGTTTATCTTGCTTAATTGCGCATATCTTGAACAAATTAGAGAGTAAGTTCTTTTGGATTAATTGTTATATCTGTGTTTGTGTGTGTATGAAATGACATAATATTAATGTCACAATTACTTGTCGAAAACAGAACTCATTTTAACGAGGTACGTGAGGGGCATCCTGATTGGAACGAATAACGTTTGGAAAAATACCATCAGGATAATTTTTGTGATTGGGTCACAGATCATGTAAGTTATTCAAATAACATTTTATTGCTATCAGTTTTAATCTAAACTTGTATCGTTATGTATTTTGTCGTAAAATTTGTTTTGTTAGATCCACGATCCGAACTTGTCTGCATCATTTGAGAGTGATTCAAGATGTTTAGCTCAATTTCCTAGTATGGAGGTTGCATATTACAAAGGATTTGGTGTCCTTGGATACAAATTCGAAGTTAAGGACATAAAAATATCTAGAACCACTCAGAATAGTGGGATTGCGACGGTAGGATCGGACGGTGTGATTTACTATGGGTACTTAAATTGTATACTCGGCATCCACTATCCCGGACGATCAGAACCCTTTTATATATTCCAGTGTACTTGGTACGATCCGCGAACCGATACGGACAGGTGGAGAAGTAGTCTTGGGACTTGGAAAGATGAATATGGATTGACCAGTGTGAACACACTTCGATTTTACGGTCAGGACGATCCGTTTATCTTTCCGAACCAAGCGTTCCAAGTATACTACTCAAAGTGTTTGAAACATCCGGGGTGGAGTGTTGTATGCCGATGGAAACCTAGAGATGTCTACGATGTCCCAGAATACGAGGACAGCGATGAGGACGAAGAAGAGAGAAGGCTTAAAGTGCTCCGACCGTCTGTTTCGAAGGACGGGTTGTCTTCGACCGATCATGAAGTTACGTGGGTTAGAAATGACATCGACGATGAAATCCAAGTAGATATGTATGATGCGCCCACAAAACGAAAACGGTTATCAGTAATGTTATATTATTACTTCACATTTTACGCTCTAGATCATATATAGTCAATACTTTTAATGATTGTCTAATGCGTCCACGAACCGTTTATCTAGATTTGATGACGATGTCGGGAGCAGCGAGGGGCGGCAGGAGCTCCAGCCGCGGCAGAGGCAGAGGCAGAGGCAGAGCGGTTCTGCCGCCCGGAGAGCTCCGTAGGGAGCTTCAGAGGGCCGGTCTTGCACCCAGATCGGAGACCCCTTCGGATGCCTCCTTCCGTGTTGATTTGGCCACACCTCCAGGTATACTGCACGCATATCCATTTTGAATGTAATATTACAGATATTCATGCATGTTTATGTCAAAATTACTTATATTGTCAATGTTTGATTGTCTAGTTGTTGGTGATGCGTCCACATCTGGGACAAAGGCCATCCCCGCTCCTCCAGGTATGTTTATATATCATACAGTGTATGTATATTGATTTAGAATGCTATATCATAAATACACACATTCCTTTTGCTCTTACTTAGCAATTTTTATTATTGTCTAGCTGTAGGTGGTGACACCACCGCACCTGCGGGTATGTTTATATATCCTATAGTGCATGCATATTGATTTAGAACGTTATATTATTGATCTACACATTCTTTTTGCAATTACTTATATAATCTATTTTTAATTGTCTAATTATAGGTGGTGCGTCCACACCTTCCACAGGGGCCACTCCTGCCGCTTCCATACCCTCCGCATCGTCTGCAGGTTAGTATGAATAAATTTAAAATATTTATTCATTTTACATATGCTCTATAGAATAAATATGAACTTCATGGAAATTTAGCGTCGATGTTTATTTTATAGTTGGAGGGGATGCGTCCGGGTCCGGGACCCCGGTTGTTCCTCACCGGAGGAACTATCGTCCCGCTCGTGCTGCTGCTCGGGCCCAGGCTCGTGCGCTAGTCACCGGAGGTATATATCACATTTGAATTTTTGTTTAACCTTGATTTCTTAATACAACTTTGTCTTATTATTGATTGTCTTGATATTTCGTGCAGACGCAGGGCCTCTCCATCCCCAGAGGGGGACTCGAGGCCCGAATCAGTCCCATAGGCTGAGGCCTGATAGAGCTAGGGGAGAGGCAGCATTCCCCCTATTTTTTACCCTTGACTATCGCTATACCGGTCCTCATGCCGAGAGGTTCGGCCGGTATTTGGGGGACGAGAGCCGGATCGTGAAGAACTATCCACTTCACGTTGAGTGGGGCGAGCAGCACCAGCACTCATTCGCCCTCTTCTTTGATCAGGCTCGGGTATGTATTAATATATATTTTCATTTGATCTATCCAATATATTTATTATTAACACTTGCAATCTAATAACAATATTTTTTTTGTATTTTCAGTTGGATTACGATTTTCAGCTTGTAGCCGACCCTGATCACCCGGGGAGGGTGCTCGACCTTCATGCTCTGTACAATGGCCTGATGAAGAACATGCAGGCCAAGGTCCGATACAACAGGAATGAGCTGAAGGCCGACTGCTACTCCCTGTGGATGGCGACCCCCGAGGCAGAGAGAGCGGCCCTCCTATCTACTCCGGCGTTTGCGAGAGTCGACGTAGAGACATGGCCTCTATTGTGCACTTATTTCGACTCCCAACGCAAACAGATATGTATTTTAAATTTAATTCATTATTTATGATATAATTTATTTCTTTGTGTTTCTTAATTAGAAAACTAAATGTTAATGCGTTGTGCAGAAACAGGACGCTCAGAATACGGAGAACAGGAAGTCGGCGAAGAGGGGTCGCCCCACTTACACAGGTGGCTCGAGGAACATTACTCGAGCCATGGAGTTATCGGTAAATTAAGAGTTATTCTCTAATATTCTGCAATATTAAGAGTTATTCTCTAATATTTCTAATATTAAGAGTTACTTTCTAATATTGCAGACATCTCGGACCGTGGCGTCAGGTGGTACACCGAGCGTGCTGTCCGCAAATCTTGCCGTCCACGGCACCTCGACAGATCCCGCCACGGGCGAGCTTCGATATCCCGACGTCGCTACCCAGGAGTACTGCGTAAGTGTTAATATTTTTTCTACCCAAATTTGAAATTTTAGTTTTGGAAGGTTCAAGTTTAAATTTTATGCTTATACTTTACTGCTTAATGTGGGTGTAGGAGCGGGTGGTTGAGCAGGCCCAGGCCTCGGGGATCGATTTTACCGGACAGAACGATCCGAGGCTGCTGACCCCAGTTCTGGACGCCGCACACGAAGGGCACCACGGAGGTTGGGAGAGAGGCCGGGGATTGGGCCCTAGCAGGGCCCATATGAGGTTGGACTCCACCCCGGCGGTTACTTCCTCCGTCTCCAGTGACCGGCATGTCCATCAGGAACTGGATAGCTTGAGGGCCACCGTTCAGGAGTTGAAGAAGATGCTGGTATGTATACTACTTTATAGTAAAATATCATTTCATATTATATACATATCAACATATCCATAATTAGTACGTAGCTTGAGCTTATTTGGTTTTAGACTTAAGTTTGATTAATCATACATACATATGTAATTAAAATAAACAACGCTTTTCCAAACTAGATATCCAAACAGGGTTTCGAAATAACTTAATAATGATAAGAATTCGAATAATACACGGTTCTTACACGCTTCTTACACACGTTATGTCCAGACGCGACAGGGTAGATCGGCCGAGCCTCCACATGCATCTCCTTCGGCTGCGGCTCCGCAAGCCACTACATCGGCTACGGTTCCGCAGACAGCTCCTGTAGCTCCACCGCCCACTCAGACTCCCGCAGTCGCGGCTCCGCAGGCGACTACCTCGACGGCGGCTGCACAGACCACATCGCCAGCTCCACATGCCGCTCAGACTCCCGCTCGCGACGAATTGCAGAGTTTATTGACCGAGGAGCAGGCGCGCGTTATTCTATCGTTATTCAGAGGTGGAGCTGGACCGAGCTAGGGTAGATTTTTGGTTCTTATTTTTTGAAACATGTATTTATTTATATCAGACACATTGTACTACATTTTGAAACGATATTGATATTGGTTTGTATTTATATCATATTCAGTTTTTGGGTTTCTTTTGTATATTATATATATGCGTGAGATGTGATTATGAATACTGCAATATATGATTTGATTGATGTATATATTATTGTGCACAGGGCGGGAAAAAATCAAGCAGCCCATTTTTTTAAAAAAAAATACAGACAATATGTACCTACGGATTAATCCGTAGGCACACATGTTGCCCCTACGGATATATCTGTAAGGGCAAAATATCAGCAGTAACTGATATTTCCCACCTGATCCCAATGCCAGGGGGTTGGGAATGCCCCTACGGACATATCCGTAGGGGCCACTGCCTCTCCCCTACGGCGTTATCCGTAGGGGCCAAATATCAGGAATCCTGATATTTTGCCCCTACGGAAACGTACCTACGCACATATCCGTAGGGGGTAGTACATGGACCTACGGACATGTCCGTAGGTACAAGTAATATATTAAAAAAACCGTAAATAATATAAAATCTTATACCCTACGGCTTAATCCGTAGGGGCAACAGGACCTACACATAAATCCGTAGGGGCAAGAATTTGCCCGTAGGGGCAAGTTCAGGGCCTCAACTTGCACCTGCGGCCTTTGCACCTACGGGGTATTTTTTCGCCCCTACGCATATATCCGTAGGGGCAGTGGATTTCCCCTACGGATTTATCCGTAGGGGCAACCTTTATTTGTAGTAGTGTCCATATCACGCACCCCACGAACTTGCGGGGAGGCGGAATATATGAAAAACGATTATCAAAGCTTCGTAACACGGACTTGAGCGCATGAATCGTTATCTAAACCATTGCTAACTAAATACTAGAGGTTTAACTACTCGGATACGAAGTTATACCTCATGATACTAGTCCTTCGGGTCTTCATCGCGGTCCTCCACTCCTCGTAGGCTCCTTGGAACATCGTCACCTCAACGGCCTCCTCGAATCAAAGACAATCCACCCAAAAGCTCCTACGCCAAGCTTAATCTCAAACTTGAGATAACTAGGTTGCTTAAAGTGCTAATCTAAGCTACCTAGGGGATATAGAGTGAGGTTATGGATGTATTAGTCTAGCTAACCCTTGATCTCAACACATGAGAGGCTACGGTTAGGGTTTGAAGAGAAAGTAAGCTTGAGGAGAGAGAAAGTGAAGATGAGAATCAAATGAGATAATGATGTTATTGTTAGTTATATGTATGCCCTAGAGGCCATTACTATACATAGGATGTATATTGTAGTGGATGCTTGGACATATATAGGGATGACTTTCTTGCTCGATATGATAGTATGCTATCTGGTTACTCTTTACCTTAACGTGTACACTGATTGTCTCTCTGTTACATGTTGGTAAAGCCCTTAGGATGTGTACTTGACTACCTGGACTATGATGCGGATCATACTAGTGGGGACATGGTAGTCCATAAGTACATCCTTCAAAGTCCCTAGTCGTGGGTGTATCGAGACAGGGCATCGATATACCAGAGTAGACTAGCGTGTAGCTTCTCGACCCATACAGATGGGCGATGGATGATCCCATACTCATTGGTGTTTGACATCAGAGATGATATATGGGTGCTCAGTGGAAACTGGATACACTGGACGGACTCGCCGAGAACTCCCAGATGGTATTATACCTTACGTCAGATGGCAGTTCTCTGGTGACACTGGTGCAGGTTAGTCTGTAGACCTGAGATCGTCATAGAGTCTTGTGTGATTCCCACTGTGCTTTGATTTCCATCATACCACGTCCAAGAGGGCGTGCAAAAAGGTGGCTTTTGGGTACAGTCCCGAATCACATGGAGGCAATGAGCGATAGGAGGGGTTTCGTCTCTCCCGGTATAGGGAGTTGATGTTGCGCAGTGCTCGATTGGCTATAACAGGAAGTCCTTGGCCAAGGCTGCTTTAGGGATTTACTAGTAAGTGTTACCAGTAGTTTCTCGACCCGTTATGAGCCTCATATCGACACGACTTATCGAGTTATTGGGGTCTGACGTTTACCACCCCTAGACAAGATATGCGACATATCAGACGAACAGACCGGACTGTACGGTAGTGTTACTCGTTGGATTCACTGGAGTGTGAGCGGGCTTGCTCGTTGATCTTCTGATCGCTCAATACCCGGGTGGCCGTTACGTTTAGCAGACCGTTTGCGGCTTGTGGGTGTTTGATATGATCATCACCTGCTGCCGGCGTATTGACGAGTCTTTAGAGTCCTACACAGGGGTTTCCTGGCTCAAGCGAAATGAAATAGGAGCGCATATGAGATATGTGCGGGACCGAGAATAATACCAGTATGTGATACTATATTCTATTCTCGCGATTTATGACATTGATCGGTTGTATGTGATATAGCCGGGTTATCGGATCAAGTGTTGATTCGATAAGTTATTACTATTGATATTAGTCGGTTATATGCGATATGACCGGATCGTTAAATCAAGTGTTGATTTAATGATTTAATGTATAATTATATATTTGATATATTACTTTACATTAACTAATATTGGTTCACTTAAGATTGTTTTTCTCACTTGAATGTGCACATTGTTTATATGTGATATATGCAAGTGTACATGTTTGTATCATGCTTGATGATACAAACAAGTTGTGTGTATGAGACTTGAACCATATCAAGGTTAGATTAGGATTTACTATTTTCATTAGCATATAACAAAAGAGTGTGACTTTGGTCAAAGTTATCAAGCTTCATGAAGCTTGATGAACATTGACTAAGTCAACTCTTTTGTCATTTGCTTAAGATATTAGCTAACCCAACCCTTAACCCTATGCTATGGTTAAATCTCTACATGAGTTAAGCATGAGGGCTTAACTTAACCATGGTGCCATGATTAAAAGGATAAGTGATCATATTATTCTTTTAATGGAAATTCCTTTTTCTTCTTCTTCATCTTCATCAAGCTTGAAAAAGCTTGCTAGCTCCAATGGCATCATGAGAAAAAGAGTGAGAAATCCAATTCTAAAGTGAACCCACTTCTTATTTCTTCATTCTCTACCACTTTCCATGTAGTATAGGGTGTTCTCTTCACAAATTTTTCGACCGAGTGAAGGAATAGCTTGAGTTTGAGTCTCCCCGACGTAGATCATCTTCGGCCTCGAAGTCAATGACCTAGCCCGATCATTTCTCCGACGAAACCATTTCTAGAGTCCGGGATCCGATGATCGCAGCGGAGGGACGTCAACACGGAGCTAAAGAAGTGGTGGACCGGATCTACAAAGGTTGTAATCCCTTTCACTTAGTAGCAAAGTCGTTTGCTTGCTTGCTTTTCACCTTAACTTCTAGTTAACGATCTAGTTTAGGGTTTCTCGGCACCGGAAAATTTTTGTTTGGCATGGTTGATGCCTTGTGGAACCTCCTTAGTGTGCCTAGGAACCCCTACAGTGGTATCAGAGACTAGCTAGAGCCCAAGGCGAAGTGTAGACGATGTTAGAAATCCGAGCGAACCCCGAAACCCTAATCCGACCCCTTCTCTGTACATTTTTCAAAACTGTGATTTTTCCAAATTAAAAATATGCAGAAAAATCAGCAGGCGTTTTTAGGAGTTACTGTGAAATACGAGCGGCTAAATCGATTAAACCGCCGCGGAACCGTGGCACGAGCATGGCTTGTGCGGCGGTTCCGCGGCCGTACGACAGCATCTTTCAATTATTTTTGCACAGTAATTCCTATATTGTAGTGCTGTATTTTCTGGGATATTTTAACTTCTGCTCAAGAGTTGAGTTTTCTGGGTTGTATTGGGAGTTCGTAGATTCGATCGGATTGTCTAATTTTGTCCGTGTGTTTTTCCGGGTAATTTTAGAATATGTTAAAAAGTTCGACCGGATATAAATACCCAATTTTTCCCCTGTTGGGAAATTTCCAAGTGTTGGATTTTTCCGTAGTTTAAGAACGTCCTAAGTAGTGTAAGTAACGCGATGGTCCCTCTAGAAGACAACAAACCTTAACTCGATTATGTGACCGTCTTGAACTGCCTTTTGAAACTTCGGGTTTGGGGCAGTACAGCGTGCCACATGTGAGGCGTTGGCTTGACCCTTCTACGGCTGGACCGTTGGTACTGAGGCATGAACTGGATGTTTTAAACTTATTTCATGTGTTGAGCTGTTTCGGGAAAACTTGGGTGTTTGAATGTTCGATCGTAAAGTTTAACATTTTCTATTTATCTGGAATGGGATACAATATTTGGAATCCACAAGTAGTTATGAGATAACTGATATGAATGTTATAAACATAGCACTTTAGTCTCACTTGATCGGTTGCCAAGGAATTTTGATGCGATCAAAAGTCCGTCGCAATCACGTAGCGTACGCGGATACTCGCCGGTAAACTTAATAGACAGCTACACCCCATAGCCCCGACCAAGTGACTGTAGGAGAACCCCGTCGCCGAAAGCATCCGTTCGGGTGCTCGCGGTAGCGGTGTTCCGCCTTGGTGCACTTCGTCGACGGTATCGGGGGTGCGGCCGCCTACTAAAGTTTGCGACGAGCATTCCATCAAAATGTTGGGAATCCTGTTGAATTGCCCGACTTGATATTGAAAAGAGTTTTCGATAATGAGACTAAAATGCGGGGTTTATAATTGTTAAGCATGCGATGTCTAAGGAATTCATTTGATTAGACATGCGATGTCTAAAGAGTTTGCGGATTCCAACTGTTGTAATTTTACACTTTCTTTTCTGCGACCGTAAGTGTAATATATGATATCGCCGGTTTCGTTGCTATATGTCAACGACAATTGGGATGCGAACATTTACTTACGTTGATGACATGTGATGTTATGTGTTGCTGGATATGTTATATTGGATCGTCGTGTTTGAATAGCCGGGGGTTTTATGTGAGATGAGAGTTTTTATTTTCATTCATGTAAAAACTTGTATGTAATATTCTTTTATTGGGGCACTTCCGGGTAGCGGAAGATGTCACCCATTGTATATTATTTACTTTTCCGCACTAGGATAGACCCAAGGAGGAGAGCACAAGTAACCGGGTTCTGGAGTCCAGTGGGAGACAGGAGTCGAGTCCGGGTCTCCTAACTCTAGAATTGGTAGGGTTGCTTGCCGCTCTCGTAGGGGTCTAGGGGTGTGGGTTTGGCTATTCATCGCGACCGTGGAATCCGTGTTTTATACTGGCTCGTATTGAAAACACGGACGTCCTAGTATATCCAATGTTTCATATGTTTCTTCTGCCGCGATATCTGTGATGTGATCATGTGATGTTCTGTGATAAATACTGTATATAGTATATATGATATATTATATAGACGTTACTTATGTTTTGCACTCGCGCTAGCCCTGCCCCGCTCTGTCGTTAGTTACCTAACCTAACGGTGCACGAGGGGACATCGAGGCGAATGCGGATGGCATAAGTGTACGTCGTATTTATCTGTGATGTTTGGGTGATTTAAATGATGGGACTTCATTAATGTGATTAATGAAAGAAAAGAAACCTAAAGATATTGTGGAATCGAGTTTTCAAAAACAGGTAGCTACGGGTCTTGCTTTGCACGGCGGTATATATGATATATCCTGCACCTTATTCGATGAGGAAAGGGCCGAGATCCCTTCACCGGGAGTGACCCCTTTAGCAATAACTGGCAGATGCTACACACTCGGTTTGTCTTTTGATAGCTTCTATAGTTTATGCTTTGCACAGTGATATATATGATATATCCCGCACCTCATTCGACGAGGAAAGGGTCGACGATCCCTTCACCGGGAGTGACCCCTTTAGCAAAACTAGAAAAGCCTCAAAAACACTCCATTTTAAAATCATTTGATTCTACAACGATATAAAGTTCATTACGCAAAAGGTTTTCTTAAAAACCTGTCGTAGCCCTCCGTCATTTCAGATAGGTAATAGTTAGTATTCGTGCTGCGTTTGTTGACTCAGTCAAGGCGTAGTGTGCGGTAGCTGATTAGTGCTTATCTACAAAGCATATGATGCGATTGGATTAGGGTAGTCGTGCGGCCTTGTTGACTCAGTCAGGGGTCGTGCGGGTGGGTTTAATTTAATTGAGAAATGACGGGTTGAACTTTACTTGCGGTCTATGGTTTATTGACTCAGTCAAGGTCATAGATCGCATGGGGCAAAATATTATCGGGAATTTCAAGTGTTGAAATTTGCAATGAGATTGCATACCTTCTATGAGATAGTTGGATCCCGATACCCGCTGCGAGTAAGAGTTACTCCTGGGAGAGTTTTACACATTACAATTAGCCGATCAAGTAGGTGTCTAGAAAGGTGTTAACGAGGTTACGCCTCTGGGAAAACGAGGTTTACATTAATTAGGTTCGTGCGAAAGCACGGGGTACCTCCCTCAAAGTACCGACACTGGCCTGGCTGAAAGATTGGCGAACTTGTAGCGTGTAATTAATCCCGGCTAGTCTTTCCTTTTAGGATTTGAAGGAAGATTTGATAAAAAACAGTGGGAGACATCCTGATTAGATAAAATAATAACCAATCTATTCTTGCAAGAGCGCACGCAGAGTGTTTTCTTCTCTCTCTCTGCAGGTAGCGACCATGTCACTCCTTAATCAAGATAATAAAACGGATATATTGACCGAACCCGCTTGTTATACTGAGCTGGGGAACGTTGGTCCCGCTCCAACTTATAAATGTTATAAGACAGAGCAAGAAATTGGGGAATACCAGATTTCCCGTGCCGCCCAAACGAAGAAAGTGCATGTTGATGCATCATCTTCGGGTGTGTTCATTGCAGAGAACTGTTTCTCAGTATCCTTTACGTCCTGGGTATATGATACCGGATCAGGATCCCGCATATGTAATCTGTTACATGGGCTACAGATAGGTAGAGAACTGAGAACAGGTGATAAGTTTCATGAGACAGAAAACGGTGCAAGTGTTGCAGCCAGGTCTGTTGGTCACTGTCACCCTGTATTACCAGAATACATTGATTCTGAACAAATGTTATTAGATACCGAACCTGATATACGAAATCATATCAGTCTCTTTATTAGTAAAGAAAGGATATAATTTTGTATTGTTGGATAATGTTTTGAACATTTCCTATATCAAGAGTTGATCGATTCAGGCACGTTATCTAAAAGCATTGACGTTCTAAATCAAACCACAGTTCTTAGTATATAGAACACACACAAGAGGAAGAGTTCATAAATGAACGGATCCTTCTTGAGGTATTGTAGACTAGGTCATATCAATGCGACCCAACTAGCTTAAGTTACATTGAAGATGCATATTTAAATCTGTTTGAATTTACATCTTGTGGAACTTGCCAATCATGTCACAGAGATATTATGACCATAGCTCTGTTTATTGGAAACAGAGAAAGAGATAGTAAACTCTTGGGATTGATACATGCTGATGTATGAAGGTCCCCTGTCTACACATGCCAAGACCGGTTCTTTGTACTTCATTACATTCTCTGATAATCTCTCAAGATTCAGACATATGTTCCTGTTGAAACAAAAGTCCGAACATTTTGAGATATTCACAGAATATAAGTTAGAAGTAGAGAACCAAAATATGGGTATAAGTATTATGTCCTTTGATGTGATCAGGGAGGAGAATACTTAAGCACGGAAATCCTGGACTATTCTAAAGGAGAATGAGATTCTCTCTCGGCATTACTCCTCCGAATACACCATAGCACGATGGTATATCGGGGCGGAGCAATCACACCCTGTATGATAAGGTGTGCTCTATGATGAGTACTACTGAGTTACCTATTTCCTTTTGGGAGTTATGCACTTGAGAAGTTGCATACCTATTGAATAGGGTTCCGATCAAATCAGTTACCTACCATTTCATATGAGATATGGAAAGGGAAGAGCCCTTCTCTTAAGTCAGTTAAGATTTGGGGTTGTCCGGCCTATGTCTAAAAGCAAAATCCGGACAAGCTCGAGGCAAGTTCTGTTGTGTAGAACTGGAAAGGTTCCAGCTATACAAACTGAAGCAGATGATTTGGTAGAACCAAAGGATTCAATAGCAACCAACGAACCTCAGCCTCTCCGCCGATCTAGTAGGGTTCCTCACCCACCTGAGAGATACTTCGATTTCTCTATGACAGTGGGAGCGAGGATTGCATCATGAGATGATGACCCAACTAGTTTCGGGCTGGCCATCAGGAGTAGGACTCTGTAAGAATGGCTGGATGCTTAGCGATCTGAGATGGAATCCTTATACACCAACAAAGTATGGACTTTGGTTGCTTTATCTGAAGGGTTAAATCCCCATCAGGAGCAAGTATATCTTGAGAAGATTACTTGGTGTACATGGAAAAGTTGAGACTTTCAAAGCTGGACTTGTTAAAGGTTTGCATCATTGACCAGGTATAGATTATAATGAAACCTTTTCTAAGTAGCTATGCTTAAGTCCATCCAGATCCTACTTGCTATGGCTACATACCATGACTACGATATCTGGCGGTTGGGTGTCTTGACTGCTTTTCTAAATAATGATTTGGAAGAAAGCGTCTATAAGTACACAGCCAGAGAGCTTCGTAGACAGTGGGAGCAGCGGAAACGTATGCAAGATATTTTATGTGATAAAGCAGGCATCGCGGAGTTGGAACATCTGTTTTGATGTGGTAGTCAAAGAGTTTGACATCATCAAAATGGTAGATGAACCTTGTATATACAAAAAGGTAGTAGGGAGTATGGTGGTGATCTTCGTAGAGTACGTGGATGACATACTCTTGATAGGGAAGGAGTTTCCTATACTACGCTCGGTCAATCTCCGCTTATCGCAAGGATTCTCCATATAGGATCAAAATGATACGTACTAAATCCGGGGTTTTGGATCTATGAGATAGATCTAAATGGATGTTAGGATACTCACTAGTTGTAGTGAGATGGTATCAATCGATCCTGGGGAGAATCACTGGAAAGGTTCCAGGGTGATAAGGACGACTGAATGTCAGTCGCAGGCATTGTATTTACCCTCAGTAAAGGGACGGTATGTTGGAAGAGTTCCAAGCTAGATACCGTGGCATACTAGACGATAAAGGCTGGATACATCGCTACTTAAGATACTACCAAAGAGGCAGTCTGGGTGTATATTAGTTCATGAGATGAACTTCGTTCCTCCTATTGTATGACAATGGAGTTGTGGCTTATGCCTAGGAAAGCCCATCCCATCAGTGATCCAGACATATTCTTAGGCAGTATCACCTGATCGTGGAGATGGTTGATCTCCAGGGGATCTAGGTTAGGAGAGTAGACTCAGAGGACAACACGGCGGATCCACTCACAAAGGCCTTTTCCCAGAGAGAGACTTTTATGGGATGGTTGAGTATGAGATACTTCAACCACTGCTATCAGATGGCCCTAGTGCAAGTGGGAGATTGTTAGTTATATGTATGCCCTAGAGGCCATTACTATACATAGGATGTATATTGTAGTGGATGCTTGGACATATATAGGGATGACTTTCTTGCTCGATATGATGGTATGCTATCCGGTTACTCTTTACCTTAACGTGTACACTGATTGTCTCTCTGTTACATGTTGGCAAAGCCCTTAGGATGTGTACTTGACTACCTGGACTATGATGCGGATCATACTAGTGGGGACATGGTAGTCCATAAGTACATCCTTCAAAGTCCCTAGTCGTGGGTGTATCGAGACAGGGCATCGATATACCAGAGTAGACTAGCGTGTAGCTTCTCGACCCATACAGATGGGCGATGGATGATCCCATATCTATTGGTGTTTGACATCAGAGATGATATACGGGTGCTCAGTGGAGACTGGGTACACTGGACGGACTCGCCGAGAACTCCCAGATGGTATTATACCTTACGTCAGATGGCAGTTCTCTGGTGACACTGGTGCAGGTTAGTCTGTAGACCCGAGATCATCATAGAGTCTTGTGTGATTCCTACTGTACTTTAATTTCCATCATACCACGTCCAAGAGGGCGTGCAAAAAGGTGGCTTTTGGGTACAGTCCCGAATCACATGGAGGCAATGAGCGATAGGAGGGGTTTCGTCTCTCCCGGTATAGGGAGTTGATGTTGCGCAGTGCTCGATTGGCTATAACAGGAAGTCCTTGGCCAAGGCTGCTTTAGGGATTTACTAGTAAGTGTTACCAGTAGTTTCTCGACTCGTTATGAGCCTCATATCGACACGACTTATCGAGTTATTGGGGTCTGACGTTTACCACCCCTAGACAAGATATGCGACATATCAGACGAACAGACCGGACTGTACGGTAGTGTTACTCGTTGGATTCACTGGAGTGTGAGCGGGCTTGCTCGTTGATCTTCTGATCGCTCAATACCCAGATGGCCGTTACGTTTAGCAGACCGCTTGCGGCTTGTGGGTGTTTGATATGATCATCACCTGCTGCCGGCGTATTGACGAGTCTTTAGAGTCCTACACAGGGGTTTCCTGGCTCAAGCGAAACGAAATAGGAGCGCATATGAGATATGTGCGGGACCGAGAATAATACCAGTATGTGATACTATATTCTATTCACGCGATTTGTGACATTGATCGGTTGTATGTGATATAGCCGGGTTATCGGATCAAGTGTTGATTCGATAAGTTGTTACTATTGATATTAGTCGGTTATATGCGATATGACCGGATCGTTAAATCAAGTGTTGATTTAATGATTTAATGTATAATTATATATTTGATATATTACTTTACATTAACTAATATTGGTTCACTTAAGATTGTTTTTCTCACTTGAATGTGCACATTGTTTATATGTGATATATGCAAGTGTACATGTTTGTATCATGCTTGATGATACAAACAAGTTGTGTGTATGAGACTTGAACCATATCAAGGTTAGATTAGGGTTTACTATTTTCATTAGCATATAACAAAAGAGTGTGACTTTGGTCAAAGTTATCAAGCTTCATGAAGCTTGATGAACATTGACAAAGTCAACTCTTTTGTCATTTGCTTAAGATATTAGCTAACCTAACCCTTAACCCTATGCTATGGTTAAATCTCTACATGAGTTAAGCATGAGGGCTTAACTCAACCATGGTGCCATGATTAAAAGGATAAGTGATCATATTATTCTTTTAATGGAAATTCCTTTTTCTTCTTCTTCATCTTCATCAAGCTTGAAAAAGCTTGCTAGCTCCAATGGCATCATGAGAAAAAGAGTGAGAAATCCAATTCTAAAGTGAACCCACTTCCTATTTCTTCAGCCTCTACCACTTGCCATGTAGTATAGGGTGTTCTCTTCACAAAGTTTTCGACCGAGTGAAGGAATAGCTTGAGTTTGAGTCTCCCCGACGTAGATCATCTTCGGCCTCGAAGTCAATGACCTAGCCCGATCATTTCTCCGACGAAACCATTTCTAGAGTCCGGGATCCGATGATCGCAGCGGAGGGACGTCAACACGGAGCTAAAAAAGTGGTGGACCGGATCTACAAAGGTTGTAATCCCTTTCACTTAGTAGCAAAGTCGTTTGCTTGCTTGCTTTTTGCCTTAACTTCTAGTTAACGATCTAGTTTAGGGTTTCTCGGCACCGGAAAATTTTTGTTTGGCATGGTTGATGCCTTGTGGAACCTCCTTAGTGTGCCTAGGAACCCCTACAGTTATCATAATATATATGAAGGATTATTATTTATCCAAAAATCAAATAATAGAATTAACAACCATGCTTCATAAATATCTATGAGTGATTCATCTCCATGAGTCATTAAGCATTTATGATACATTAATGACTTGGATGAATCACACAAATGAGTCACTAATCTCATTTAATGCAATGCCACCTTAACCCCTTAGTCACCACTCTTCTAGAACCTTCCCGACAAATTACGAGAACGCCTCTCCAATCCGTGAAAACACGGAAAAACTTTAGACTGTATAAATCCAGTAACGCGATACTAGAATCTGGCTTAAACCAAAGCCGACTAGTAAAAACTGTCCGAAAAAGTCGTACGTGCGTAAACACACGTATGCGTCCGAACTCTTGTCGTAAAACCATACGACCTCTATATCGTTTCGCCTGGAGCAGGGAAACTCTCTGTGTGGGACTCTAAAGACTCGACACTACGCTGGCAGTGGGTTTAACCACAGACCGCAAGCGGCACTAGCTGTACGTAACGGTCCCCAGGTAGATGTCGATAAAAAGGCTGATGAGGAAAACCATCCGAACCCCTACTGAGCCTGATATGACAATCTCCGTACAGTCCGGCTGTTCGTCTAAGACTATCGCATATCAAGCCTAGGGGGCGGCAAGCGTCAGTCCCCTAATAGCTGTATAAGTCGTGTCGGAACGAAGCCCATTACACCCTGAGAAGCTACTGGAACCTACCAGTATATCTCGCTTGCCCTGGCCAGGGACTTTGCGTAATAGCTCTCTGACACAGCGCGATATCATCTCCCAATACCGGGAGAGACGAATCCTATCTAACCACTACTGCCTCCAAGTGCTCGGGACTGCACCCAACTGCTACCTGTTTGCACGACTCCTTTGAACCGTGGTAGGGTAGCAATCTAAGAACAGTGGGACACACTCGAGACGAAGTAGCAGTGTCAAGTCTGCGGACTATGCTGTACTCATGTCATCTGGGAACTGTTAACTGACGATGGGTATAATACCAACCAATCAGTTCCCCTGCGAGTCCTGTCCGGTGTACCCGTAACCTAACGAGCACCTGCATACTATCTCCAGTACGACGTACTAATGGCTGTGGGACAGACCATTTCCCCAACTGGGATGAGAAGCGTACACACTTAGTCTACTCCGGAATATCGATGCCCTATCTCGATAATCTAACGACCAGGGACCTGTATAGGATGTTGCTTACAGACTACCCAGCCCCCACTAGTGTGACTGCCATCACGACGCTGGTAATCAAGCAAAGATCCTATGAGCTCTACTAATATGTATAAGTGATACGTTACAAGAAACATATGCACATATTAAAGTAGACACAAACCAAGTAGCATACTGCCATTTTTAGCAAGACTGTATATATAACTGTGAATATCCCAAGCTTCCATTAAGTAATATACAATCTAGTATGATACAATAATGGCCCCTAGGGCATATACACTAACAATCTCCCACTTGCACTAGGGCCATGAGCTGGCATATCGTAGACCTATCATCTCGAATAGCCTTTCGAACTGCGTCTGAGGAAGGGCCTTTGTGAATGGATCAGCAATGTTATTCTCTGTCTCTACTCTTTTCACCTCGATCTCCCGGCGATCTACGATCTCCCTGATCAGGTGATACCGCCTTAAGATGTGTCTGGATTTCTGATGGGACCTGGATTCCTTCGCTAAAGCTATAGCGCCGTTGTTGTCACAATACAAAGGTATTGGACCAACACTGGAAGGAACCACCTGAAGTTCTATGAGGAACTTCTTCATCCAGACAGCTTCTTTTGCGGCATCGCAAGCAGCTATGTACTCCGCTTCCATCGTTGAGTCAGCAACGGTCTCCTGCTTGGAACTCTTCCAACAGACCGCCCCTCCATTGAGGGTAAAGACATAACCCGACATGGATTTGGAGTCATCCTTGTCACTCTGGAAGCCGGAGTCGGCAAAGGCCTCCATCTGGAGGTCTTTTCCGCCATACACCAAGAACATCTCCTTAGTCCTCCTCAGGTACTTGAGAATGTTCTTCACGGCTATCCAGTGCTTCTCCCCTGGGTTTGCTTGATACCGGCTTACTACGCTCAATGCGTATACTACATCCGGTCTGGTACATAACATCGCATGCATTATAGAGCCTACCGCAGAAGCGTAGGGTATAATCGACGTGTGATCCCTTTCCAAATCAGTCTTGGGAGGCATCTCTTTGGAGAGGATGATTCCGTGACAAGCCGGTAGGTTACCGCGCTTAGAATCATCCATACTGAATCTTTTCACTATGGTGTCTATGTACCTGGACTGCGAAAGTCCCAATATCCTTTTTGATCTATCACGATAGATCCGGATCCCCAGAATGTAGGTGGCATCATCCAGGTCTTTCATGGAGAATTTATGTGACAAGAATCTTTTGACTGACTGTAACATAGAAATATCATTTCCTATTAGAAGAATGCCATCCACGTACAAGACGAGGAATACTACAGCTCTCCCTACAATCTTACTGTATATGCATGGTTCATCTGGATTTTTGATAAAGTCAAATTCTTTAACAGCATCATCAAAACAGATGTTCCAACTCCGTGATGCCTGCTTTAGTCCATAAATGGACTTAAGCAGCTTGCATACTTTACCGCTGCTCCCACTCTGAATGAATCCCTCTGGCTGATCCATATAGATGCTCTCTTCTAAATTTCCATTTAGAAAAGCTGTCTTTACGTCCATCTGCCAGATCACATAATCGTGGAAGGCAGCAATAGCATGAAGGACCCGAATGGATTTCAGCATAGCCACTGGAGAAAAGGTTTCGTCATAGTCCAAACCAGGTCTTTGACGGAAACCCTTTGCAACAAGTCTAGCCTTATAAGTTTCAACCTGTCTATCTACACCAATCTTCTTTTTGAAGATCCATTTGCATCCTACGGGTTTTACCCCATCTGGAGCAAAGTCCAAAGTCCATACTTTGTTAGTGTACATGGACTCCATTTCGGCCCGCATTGCATCTAGCCATTTTACTGAGTCACCGCTCTGAATGGCTTGCTGGAAGCTAGTAGGCTCATCATAGTCAATAGTGCAATCCTCTCTATCCCCGTCTATGAGAAAACCGTAGTATCTCTCGGGCGGATGAGACTGCCTACTACTCCTACGAAGCGGCGCTGGGATGTCCGGTTCTCCTGAACCTTCTTGTTCTACGAAGGTTTCAGTAATAGCTTGTGGTTCTGGAATTTCTTCCAGTTCTATTGCGTTCCCACTCTTCTGATTTTCCAAAAATTCAGTTTCTAAGAAGCAGGCATGAAGAGAAATAAAGACCTTTTGTTCCTCTGTGTAATAGAAATAATATCCCTTGGAGTTCTTTGGATATCCCATAAATATGCATTTTACTGAGTGTGCCTCGAGCTTGTCCGTATGCTGCTTTTTTACAAAAGCTGGACATCCCCCATGTCTTAAGATACTTAAGACAGGGTTTCTTCCTACTCCACATCTGATATGGTGTGGTAGGCATAGTCTTGGTTGGAACTCGGTTCAAAAGGTATGCAGCTGATTCTAGTGCATATCCCCAGAATGATTGCGGCAACTCAGCGTTACTCATCATGGAACGAACCATATCCAATAGGGTTCAGTTCCGTCTCTCCGATACACCGTTATTTTGTGGTGTGTATGGAGGAGTAAGCTGAGAGAGAATTCCATTCTATTTTAAGTAACCTAGGAACTCGGCACTTAAGTATTCACCACCTCGATCAGATCTCAGTGTCTTCATACTTTTGCCGGTTTGTTTTTCCACTTCATTTTTGTATTCTTGGAATTTCTCAAAGGCCTCGGATTTATGCTTCATCAAGAAGACATATCCATACCTAGAGAAATCATCTGTAAAAGTAATGAAGAATAACCGCTTCACGCATGTGTAGACATTGGACCGCACACGTCACTGTGTACGAGTCCTAAGAGCTCGCTTGCTCTTACTCCGTGTCCAGTAAACGGAGTCTTTATCATCTTTCCCATGAGACAAGATTCACAAGTAGCATAAGATTGATATTCGAACGGATTCAAATATCCTTCTCTATGTAACTTAGTCAACCTTCTTTCATTGATGTGACCTAGTCTACAATGCCATAAGAAAGCCTGATTTAATTCCGGAGACTTTCTTTTAAGTGTGTTCTGGACACTGAAAATCTGAGCTTGATTTAATACGTATATCCCGTTTTTTAATGTACCTGACCCAATCAAAACTTGATTTAGGTGGATGTGAACTACATCATTTACGAATGTAAAATCATATCCTTCTTTAGAAAGTAAGGATACAGATATGATATTATAAGTCATACCTGGTATATAAAAACAGTTACGCAGAATCAATATCTGCCCAGTTGTCAGTCCAAGATGATATTCCCCTACGGATTCAGCATTCATGCTCATTCCGTTAGCAACCGTGAGGGTCATGTCACCTATCCTAATAACCCTACGGTTTCTCAGAGCCTGTAAAGAATTACAGATGTGAGTTCCTGATCCGGTATCCAATACCCAGGAAGTAGGGTTAACTGACATACCGTTCTCTATTACAAACACACCCGAAGCCGAAACCACAACATGCTTCGAATCCTGGCTACTGGCTTCTAAAGCCCTGCAATCTTTCTGCCAATGTTCATTCCTGTAACAATAGGAACGTCCCTGTTTTACTATATCCGTCCCGAAACTTTTTCTTTTCTCTTTCCTTCTCCTTCCCTGGTTTCCTTCAGGGTAGAAGGCAGAGACTGTAGAATCAAGTCAGTATTTGACTCGTTTCCCAACGCGGTCTCCAGGTCCTGGAGCTTATCAATACAGCTAGTCATTGGAAGGAATTCGTTCGAGGTTTCATATCTAGTGATATGAGATTGCTCTCCATATAAACCTTTATTATGGAGAAAGATGGAAACTAAGTCCATCTTCTCGTGCTGCTTCTGGTATACACCATCAACTGAAGCTAACACAAGGCACTTAGCTTTTGCTTTATCTTTTTCCCTTGTCTGATGGATATCCATATCCACGATAGTGGAAACTGGACCTGGGACGGTGGGATCTTGAGTAGTAATAGGTTGGTCCAGCTTGTTATAGCCAATGGACATCTGGACAGAGCTTTGCCAGTCATATAAGTCAGATTCAGTCAATTTGTTATCTAGATGTAACCTATATGTGGTCACAAGGTCGCTGAAATTAAGAGAGAGAGAAGAAAATATTTTAGCATGATGCTGTTGCAAGTTTAGATTGGTTTTAAGTTTATCTAAACAGGATGGCTCCCACTGTATCTCGAATCCCTCCTCAAACCATAAAAGAAGAATTAGCCAGGACTATTCTCACCGTACAATACTTGCTTAACCGTTCAGCCAGGCCAGTGTCGATACTTCGAGGGAGGTTTTCCAACGCTTTCGCGAAGTTCCTTAATTAAATAACCTCTTTTCTCTGGGGGCGTAGCCCCGCTGACACCTTTCTAGGCACCTACTTGGTTTATAGCATTGATCGTTAAGTGACGAATCTCCTGATAAGTAGTATATACTCACAGTAGGATCGGGATCCAAAATATTATCGTATGATTAATGTTGAAGGAATCCTACCAACATTCATCAAACTCCAAAATGGTATGCTATCTCTGCAAATTTCAGTTTCTTTAGAAATTCCCGATATGGATTTTTGCCCCATGCTCTTATAACCTTGACTTTGGCCAACAAATCATAAGTCACATGTCAAGTTCTACCCGTCAATATCCAGGTTAATTTGAACCCATCCGTACATACCCTTGACTTTGGCCAACAAAGCAGTACGACTGTCCCAAACCAACGCATCTATCTATGCTGCATATGAATATTCAATAGCTACCAAACACTGTGCCTTGACTTTGGCCAACAAACACAACTTGAATACTATTGACTATCTATATGAAATGACGGAGGGCTACGACTGGTTTTGGCAAAACCGTGAACGTAGTGAACTTGATATAATCGAAGGAACCTGATACTTTTTAAAAGGAGTGGTTAAAGCTCCGCAATTAAAAATTCTGATCTTTTAAAATAACCGAGTGGTTTCTTTTAAATTTGTTCCAACGATTCAACTTTGGTTTATTTTCTTTGCATTATAATAATGCGTCCCATCTTTTATCCTATCATTGCAGAAAACAATGAAAATATCACGTCCTCTTATGCCATCCGCATTCGCCACTGGGTCTCGTCATCACCCGTTAGGTTACTTAACTAACGACAGAGCGGGGGCTGGGCTAGCGCGGGTGTAAAACATAAGTGACGTCTAATAGCTATCATATATAGATATTGTACATTCATCAGACGCAATAATAAGAATTCCAGATCACAGATGAACTTTATTGGATTTATTAGCAATCCGCATTTTCTTTGATTATAGTTGTGATGAATAGCCATTTACCCCACCCCAGACCCTTACGGGTACGGCAAACTACCCGTCAAATACCAGAAGTGAAGCGGTCTACCTCAACACTTCAAAATACCCGGTAGTTTGTGCACCCCACCTTGGGTCAATCTTAGGAGCAAAAACAGTAAAAAGAAATAATACAACGGTGGCTACAACCGCAACCTGGATGTGCCCCGCGAAATAATATTACAACTTATGACAATTACATCGAATGAATTAATACAGTAACACATCACAAAACCCCGGCTAATCATCACAACAGTCCAACACAGTTCATATCCACAAACAGTTAAAAAACATCACAGATATATGCAACCCCCTACCAACCGACATACTAGCAGTTAGGAGAGGTTTACGAACACATAAAACATTACAGATCAAGACCCAATTAGCAAATATCTTAGAACATCAATCAAATACCAAATTCCGTGTCTACCCCAAAAGCAAACCTGTACTGAAGAAACCTGGGTACACAAAAGAACATACTGGAAAACAGAAAACCACAAAATATGAATTACAGAGGAAATCCGAGTCAACTCAGAGTTGACTCGGCGGCGGATCCGCGGCCAAAAGCACCTTTGTGCCGCGGTTCCGCGGCCGAGTTGCCGAGTTAGGGTCTCGTATTTTCTCAGTTTTCATTAAAATCCCTGCTGTGAATTTTAAGGTATGTCAAATATTTTTTCAGACAGTTTTAAAATTAACAGAAACTTAGGGTTTTGGTTTTTCGTTTTTCGTATTTTTCGTCGATCGAACTTCTAATCAGTTGCTAACAAGCTAGTAATGGTTTAGTTGGCTCTGATGTTGGAGATAGTACCCTAAGAGTCAATTATTGGATCACAGGCACGTGATTGCAATGATTGAGGGAGAACCTATCCCGGTAGGACAGTCTTACTCGAGATGATAGTATGCTATCTGGTTTACCTTTATCATCGTGTACTGTTTCAGGTGACCTTACAGGTCACTATTACATGTTGATAGAGCCCCTAGGATTCTTGCTTGACGACCAGCAGTATGATGGCGATCATATACGTGGGAGCTGGGGTCTATAAGCACATCCTTAAATGGTCCCTAGTCGTGGGAGTTTCGAGACTGGGCATCGATACTCCATTAGTAGACTAGTGTATACAGTCGAGACCCCGACGAGGGGCGGTGGCCGGTCTCACAAGCCACTGGTGTCAGTTGGTTCACCTAAGATGTATACAGGTGCTCATTGGGTTATGAGTACACAGGACAGGACTCGCCGGGAACCTGCTAGTTGGGATTATACCAGACGTCAGATAGCAGTTCCCAGGTGACATGTGTACAGGTTAGTTCATCGACCTGAGATCGTCATTTGTCTCGTGTGAGTTCCCACTGTGCTTTGATTACTACCCTACCACGGCTCAAAGGAGTCGTGCAAACAGGTTTTAGTTGGGTACAGTCCCGAGCCACATGGAGGCAGTGAGCGGATCTGCAGGGGTTCGTCTCTCCCGGTATTGGGGGTGAGGTCGCGCTGTGTCTAGGAGAGCCATTACGCAAAGCCCTCGGCCGAGGCAGGAGATTTACTGGTAGGTATTCCAGTAGTATCTCAGGGCGTTCTGGGCTACACTCCGACACGACTTATACCGCCTTTGGGGGTCTGACTTTTACCAACCCCCTAGGCCCGCCATGCGATGCTCATAGACGAACGGACCGGACTGTACGGATATTGTCACTGACAGGCTCAGTAGGGTGTCAGGATGAGTTCGCTCATCGACGTCCCTTTTGGTCAATAGCTGGTGGCCCGTCACGTATTGGCTTATACCTCTGACGTGCTGGTGGTTAAATCCACAGCCATAGTATTGACGAGTCTTTAGAGTCCACCACACTTTCAGTTACTCAAACTTTCGGGCGAAACGCTGTAGAGGCCGTATGGAGATATGGCAGGGTCCGATCAGATACGTGCGGTATTGCACGGATCAGGATCGGACGGTTTGTACTAGTGGCCATATGGATATATGGCAGGTTTCGATCCGATACGTGCGGTATTGCACGGATTAGGATCGAACGGATATTACTAGCCGGCTTTGGTTTAAGCCGGTCCTAGTTTAGTACAGTGTAGATTTTGTCTCATTGCATTTGTATCCGGTCGGAATACAGATGCGGGTGTGTATGCACAGTATTGGGGTTTTCCTGTAATTTATTACGGGACCAGTTTTCTGGAGTTGACAGTTTGCATTCCGTTCCGGCCGGTTTTCCTTTGTTCTTTCCCGGCCGGACTTTTCCGATGGAGGGGGGTTTATTTGCAAGTTTGCAAATAACACTTTGTGGAGGGGTTTCTTGCAAATGCTTTGATTATGATAGCATCATTTATTTTGCACCATAACTTGCATTAATTGTGATGTGAAAGGATTTGATTTGGATTTGAGTTTTGGTTATGATTATGTTTGCTTGTGGTCACCCCTTCCTACCATCACCTTCCTTCTCTTCTTTTGTTCACCTCCCCATTCCTACAAGATGATGGCCGGCCACAACTTTTAGATAGGGGAATTTCATTTGGTAGAGTGGAGAAATTATCATCTCATTTGGATACACCAAAGTTCATCTCCATTTTGTTCTTCACTTCCTTCCATCCAATGGCAACTTCATTACCCCAAATGAGACAAGCATCATCTACACTATATTCTACAGCAAACCTTGGGCACGTCGACTAGCCAGCTTCGTGCCCGAGTTGCCTCGGTATTGAGGTGGGAGCCCGTAAAAGATGCAGACGATGTGGTGCCCTTCCGGCAAGAATGCGACAACCGGAGTTTCCGCGGGAGATCGGGACGACGACGAGAAGACCGGAGGACTCGGATCACTCGGTATATCTCTCACCCCATCTCTAGTTAGCTAGTATAGGTTAATGGTTTCGATCCGGGTATATTGTCCGCGGTAGCGCCAGTTTAAAGTTAAGAAAAATTTTGATTCCGCATTTTGGCCTCGGATAGACGGCCGGGGCGCTGCCGTGGCGCAACATGGTATCAGAGCCACGCCATTAACCTTGCCTAGCTTTTTCTAATGCGTTTTTCTTATCCGATCGACCAAAATTCCAAAAACCGCGTTTTTGTGTACATCAGTTTTCTGTTGTTTTTTTTCTTGCTCGAAAAATTTTTCAGGTTGTAGAAAATTGATGTACTAGAAGTTCTAAGAGATCTGGGAAAATTCGAGACATTGATCTCTCAGGAATAGCGCGGATCCGCCGCAAAATCCCCCTTGTTGCCGCTGATCCGCCGTAGGTTTAAGGGATCAATGGGTCGAAATTTTCCAGTGGGCTTGTGGACTATTTTTGGGGGTTTTGGAATATTAAACTTGGGCCCAGAATTTCTGTGAGTGCTACAGTATTGCTTGGGGGCCCACTTGTTAATTTTTGATCGATCGGATATTTTAAACACATTATTTCACAGTATTTACATTATATCTGCGACCGTGAATATCACTTGATCGGTAAATCCTGTCTAACTGCTATAGCCCGGTTAGACGGATTTGCGAACGTGATTTTCACGTTGATGTTCTGTGTTTATGCTGTGTTGTTGCGGATCGGTCGTGGGGGATAGCCTGGATGCAATGTTAGTACAGTTTTGTTTTATATGTACATTTGATATTGCGGGGCGAGCGTCCGACATGTGGACTGCCGTCACTGCCTGTTTGTATTATTCTTTTGGGGCACGACCTGGTTGCGGTCGATATACCCGTTGTATGTATATTTTACTTTCTGTACTGGGGTTACCCCGCGGAGGGGTGCACGGATAGCCGGGTTCTAGAAGGCAACGGGCCCGCATCTCAGGGCATTGAGACGGAGGGGGCTTCAGTCTGGAATTGGCGGGCTATTCGCCGCACTCATAGGGGGTACAGGTTGACCCAGGAGGGGTGCCCAAGTTACCGGATTCCGTGAAGTGCTGGGTGGTCCATTCACGGTGCTGAAGGAGGCTGCCTCGCTTCAGGTTTTGGCGGGTGACTTGCCGCGCCCGTAGGGGTCTAGGTTTTCATTGCACAGGCTATCCACACGACCAGGGGAACGTCGGGTTTCAGCAGCGGCTCTGTGAAACCCGGGGCTTCCAGATATCTGTATTGTTCTGTGATGCTGTACATTTCTGTGATGTTGCATTTTATCACGCCTTGAGCGAAATACTATATATTGGTATATATATTAGTAGATGTTGTATATGTTTTTCATCCGTGCTAGTCCAGTCCCCGCTCTGCCGTTAGTTAGCTAACCTAACGGGTGATGACGGGACCCAGTGGCGAATGCGGATGGCATATACGTACGTCAGTATATTTTCGTTCTTTGTGGTGTGATCAATTGATGGGACTGCATTGATTCGGATCAATGCAAGCTAAAACAAACATATTCTGATGTTGTTGGAACATTTTTCAAAAAGCTGTTATTGCAAGGACGTTCACTTTTGTTTTGCATCGTGGTATTCATTTGGAATATCCTGCTCCTCAGTCGACGAGGCAAGGGCCGAGATCCCTTCACCGGGAGTGACCCCTTGGACAGAAATTTGCGTCAGGGCAATAACTTCACTATAGCCGATTACTTTTGCTTTGCATCGTGGTATTCAGTTGGAATATCCTGCACCTCATTCTACGGGGAAAGAGCCGAGATCCCTTCACCGGGAGTGACCTCTTTAGCAAAGGTTTTCGTCACTATATTTTTATAAAAGGCTATGCAGTTCCTTCAACGATATCAAGTTCATTACGTTAAAGGTTTTTCACCAAAAACCAGTCGTAGCCCTCCGTCATTTCAGATTAGTATTACTTAGTATTCGTGCTGCGTATGTCGTGCTTAGCCGAGGCATAGTGTTCGGTAGCTATGTAGTGCTTTTCTGTTGCATGGATATGAGATTGGTTAGGACAGTCGTGCGGTCATTTTGGCTCAGTCAAGGATTCGTGCGGGTGGGTCTAATGCAATCAAGATAATGACGGGTTGAACTTGACTAGGATCCTTTGATATGTTGGCTCAGTCAAGGTCACTTGGGTCCTAGGGGTAAAAACATCACATCGGGAGTTTCAAAAGAACTGAAACTTGCCAGACATGCGCATACCTTCTGGAGTGTGATACCGTGAGCGGATTCCGTCACGTTATCATGCGATGATAGTTGGATCCCGATTCCCACTGATGAGTTGGTTTACTCCTCGGGTGACCCCGACTAATTCTTCTTTCAGGTTTGAAGGAGAATTTGAGGTACAGTGGGAGGTTTCCAGATTAGACAAAGTGATAACCATTTTGATCTAGGTTAGAGTGCACGCTGAGTGTTTCTTTTCTCTCTCTCTTTGGCAGCGACCATTGACCCGACCCTGGACTATGACTCAGTGACCAAGTTGACCGAACCTTCTTAACACTGGCTTTTGGATTGTCAGAGTTGCAGACCTCATTGCCACTCCTACTTTTACCCTTTTCTCCAGGACACCCCGTATTACTACGAACGTCCACTTCCATTGGACAAAACCATCGTATGGTTAGATACGAACTCGAAGGACTTCGAGGATAGTTTCTGGTTCTGGAGAAAACGAATAGGATTATTCAGTTGTCTTTTCTTTTCACCTTCTCTCATTACGAGTACTCCTTGGTTTAGGAGATAGTACACCTATTATGCAAATTGGATAGTCTTCTTCCAAACCTTAGGCTGGTGCCGAACGGTGGGGAATGAAGAAAACCAATTAGCGTAACGATGGTGTGCAGAAGGTATTAAGATTAAGACAAAGCAAGGGATTAATAAGAGGGCAAAGTAAATTGCGACTGATATTCACGACCAAACCAAGTATTTCTTCGCCAATCCTAAATCACCTTTGCATTTCTCCAGGACGCTCCATATCACTACGAAGATCCACAGTTTGTTGGATACTCCATCGTATGGTTATATACGAACTCGAAAGGAACTTGTTCCAGTTTGGGGATGGATTCTGGTCCAGGAGAAATAGGAATAAAGTTTATTCGGTTGTCTTTTATCTTCACCTTCTCTCGCATTGCGAGTGCTCCTAGGACTAGGACAGTACACCCATTATGCTTATTGGATAGTCTTCTTCCAAACCATAGGCTGGTGCCGAATGGCAGGGAAGGAAGAAAACCATTTGGCCTAAGGGGTGTGCAGAAGGTAATGACTAAAGACATATAAAGGGATTTGGAGAGGTGGCAAAGAATTATACGGTTGTAGTTGTGAATCTGGATAATGGTAGAGGCATTACTAGGAATACCAGGAAACCCCATCGAAACATTTCAATGTTTCAGTTTCACTGTGTAATGTTAAAAGAAAACTGATTTCCCGATTAGATACTTACTCCAGGGTATGTATTTACCAGGTATGATTCTCACATCTGTATGGTTTTACAGATGATGAGTGGGAGTAAGTTATTGGGAATTAGGTGACCATCCTCATTATATCGGGATTCGTTGTAATTGGTGATATTTGAGGAAGCCATCTGGGTTGTTTGCCGGTCGGCAAATATTTGGTTTTGAATATCCGCTGTTGTGCACCAATTTCAAATTGATATATCTGTACGTCTATTTTCATAGAGTGAGATATACCTTTTGATATTATGTCGATGACATTTACCTATATCAGTGGATGGTTAGGTAAGGAGCATTAAACAGCGGTGTAATTCTTCTTGACCATAAGTACAGTTTTCAACCTACGACACACAGTGAAAGAGTTGCTAGACTCAGCGGACTTATACAGAGTATTGTATGTTGTCCAGTGTCCATTAGGACAGAGGGGTTGATCCTCATACTATATTCTGTTTACTTTTAACTTCTCTAGTTCTTAGACATGTGTTTCGTAGAAACACAGGGTCTGAGTTTTGAGGAGTTATTGGTATAAGAATAGAGTTGAGAACCAGGTATTGCAAGTATCGGGATTCTTCAAGATGATCGAAGATGTAGATACTTGTGTATGGTATTCAGTTGATAGTAATGAGAACTTGCTTCTCTTTCAGGTTACTCATAATTGGAAGCATTCCTAAGTTGGGTAACGCTGATCGGCCTCCCTCCATTTAGTTGACATGCACTGGAGACAGCTGCATGATTTGAATCTGGTTCATTTAAATCAGTGCCTCTGGTTCTATATTGGATATAGAACAGTTCATATCTTAACGATGTTAAGGTACGGGGAGTTGTCCGGCTTATGATTAAAACCAGACACTGGACAACTCAAGGCACGTTTCTGTAATGGCTGTTTGTGGGTTGACCAAGGCTATGACGAGGGTTGACTTTCTACCATCTGGAAGATCAGTAGTGATATTGTTCTTAACTCGCCACATTTTAAAAGGAAATGGTTTTTTTTCAGAAAACAGTAGTGGGAGTATGGTAGAACTGGAAGCGATTCCAGAACCGCAAACGATTACTGAAGATTTGATAAGGAACCTAAAGATTCAATCTGTTTTGACATTCCATTGGCCACTCCGCAGATAAGGTGGGTAACTTCAAGCACCCGAGAGGTACTCCGGTAGCCTCAAGGACGGTGACAGGAAAGTTCTTGTTTACCCACACTTGCCATTGTTGTTGTTCCAGGCTGCGAGACCCGGCAGGAGGATGAGTATAGCGTCGTTCTAAACTAGCTTTAGAAGTGCACGTCTATATGACTCTGCCAGAGGGTTGTCGTAGTCAGTGGGAGCAGCGGAAGCATTGGTGGACATCAGGCTTATGTCTATAGACTAAAGCAGATATAGCGGAGATAGATCATCTGTTTCTGATGTGACAGTCATGGGTTTGACGTCATCAGAATAGGGGATGGATCTGTTGAGAAGGTAGTAGGAAGTGATATTCCTATACTACGATCGGTTATACTTTGGTCGTCACACGGTGTTTTCTCCACATGGGACTTGGACATTATATCAGACATACTGGTTACTAGACCTATGGTTTTAGATCTAGATTTGGGTGGTTTCCCAATCAGGGTACTTTGACAGCATTCTAAGAGTATTTAGAATGGACGACTCCTGGCATGGTAGTGTACCTGCAGGTAATGGAGTCACCCTCTCTAAAGGTGTCTTATAGACTAAAGTAGAGAGGGATGTGCATGATTGGCAGATCACTTGCTTAGGCAATTGAGTCAATCATGAGATGTCAAGTACCACACCAGATGTTGTTCTTGCACTAGATGCAATAAGATGATATTGATCCAATCCTGGAGGAACAGTCGGAAGCAGTTTTAGAACATAAGTGGATATGCTAGGGATATGATAACGACAGCCTCATTTGGGAGACAGTTATCATTCCATGCTTCCAAGGTGACATGGATGGCAGAGTGGCTGTCAGAGTTGTGGTTTCTCCTTCAGACGAGGGGCAGTATTTTGGACAGGTGGTCCAAGGAAATACTGAGGGAGGCATGGCGCTGGGTACTGATTAAGTTCAGTTATCGATACAGTCTAAGAAGTTTGGATTTGGAGTTCATTTATGAGCTAGGTCCCATCAGATATCCAGACATACTCTAAGACAGGTATTGCTCATTTCGGGAGATGGTTTTCTCTGCGAACTTGAGATATAGAGAGACATAGAAAGAAACTTCACAGCGGATCCACTCACTGAGGCTTTTCCTCGAACGCAATAGTTTCGCAAACAGGCTTTGTGAGACTGACTAGTAGAGGAGTTGGGTGTTCGGTATCACACGGGCTGTGAGTATGCGACATCGCAATAATTAGCCTTGAGTGCAAGTGGGAGATTGTTGGAGATAGTGCCCTCAGAGTCAATTATTGGATCGCAGGCACGTGATTGCAATGATTGAGGGAGGACCTATCCCGGCAGGACAGTCTTACTCGAGATGATAGTATGCTATCTGGTTTACCTTTATCATCGTGTACTGTTTCAGGTGACCTTACAGGTCGCTATTACACGTTGATAGAGCCCCTAGGATTCTTGCTTGACGACCAGCAGTATGATGGCGATCATATACGTGGGAGCTGGGGTCTATAAGCACATCCTTAAATGGTCCCTAGTCGTGGGAGTTTCGAGACTGGGCATCGATACTCCATTAGTAGACTAGTGTATACAGTCGAGACCCCGATGAGGGGCGGTGGCCGGTCTCACAAGCCACTGGTGTCAGTTGGTTCACCTAAGATGTATACAGGTGCTCATTGGGTTATGAGTACACAGGACAGGACTCGCCGGGAACCTGCTAGTTGGGATTATACCAGACGTCAGATAGCAGTTCCCAGGTGACATGTGTACAGGTTAGTTCATCGACCTGAGATCGTCATTTGTCTCGTGTGAGTTCCCACTGTGCTTTGATTACTACCCTACCACGGCTCAAAGGAGTCGTGCAAACAGGTTTTAGTTGGGTACAGTCCCGAGCCACATGGAGGCAGTGAGCGGATCTGCAGGGGTTCGTCTCTCCCGGTATTGGGGGTAAGGTCGCGCTGTGTCTAGGAGGGCCATTACGCAAAGCCCTCGGCCGAGGCAGGAGATTTACTGGTAGGTATTCCAGTAGTATCTCAGGGCGTTCTGGGCTACACTCCGACACGACTTGTACCGCCTTTGGGGGTCTGACTTTTACCAACCCCCTAGGCCCGCCATGCGATGCTCATAGACGAACGGACCGGACTGTACGGATATTGTCACTGACAGGCTCAGTAGAGCGTCAGGATGAGTTCGCTCATCGACGTCCCTTTTGGTCAATAGCTGGTGGCCCGTCACGTATTGGCTTATACCTCTGACGTGCTGGTGGTTAAATCCACAGCCATAGTATTGACGAGTCTTTAGAGTCCACCACACTTTCAGTTACTCAAGCTTTCGGGCGAAACGCTGTAGAGGTCGTATGGAGATATGGCAGGGTCCGATCAGATACGTGCGGTATTGCACGGATTAGGATCGGACGGTTTGTACTAGTGGCCGTATGGATATATGGCAGGGTTCGATCCGATACGTTCGGTATTGCACGGATTAGGATCGAACGGATATTACTAGCCGGCTTTGGTTTAAGCCGGTCCTAGTTTAGTACAGTGTAGATTTTGTCTCATTGCATTTGTATCCGGTCGGAATACAGATGCGGGTGTGTATGCACAGTATTGGGGTTTTCCTGTAATTTATTACGGGACCAGTTTTCTGGAGTTGCCAGTTTGCATTCCGTTCCGGCCGGTTTTCCTTTGTTCTTTCCCGGCCGGACTTTTCCGATGGAGGGGGTTTATTTGCAAGTTTGCAAATAACACTTTGTGGAGGGGTTTCTTGCAAATGCTTTGATTATGATAGCATCATTTATTTTGCACCATAACTTGCATTAATTGTGATGTGAAAGGATTTGATTTGGATTTGAGTTTTGGTTATGATTATGTTTGCTTGTGGTCACCCCTTCCTACCATCACCTTCCTTCTCTTCTTTTGTTCACCTCCCCATTCCTACAAGATGATGGCCGGCCACAACTTTTAGATGGGGGAATTTCATTTGGTAGAGTGGAGAAATTATCATCTCATTTGGATACACCAAAGTTCATCTCGATTTTGTTCTTCACTTCCCTCCATCCAATGGCAACTTTATTACCCCAAATGAGACAAGCATCATCTACACTACATTCTACAGCAAACCTTGGGCACGTCGACTAGCCAGCTTCGTGCCCGAGTTGCCTCGGTATTGAGGTGGGAGCCCGTAAAAGATGCAGACGATGTGGTGCCCTTCCGGCAAGGATGCGACAACCGGAGTTTCCACGGGAGATCGGGACGACGACGAGAAGACCGGAGGACTCGGATCACTCGGTATATCTCTCACCCCATCTCTAGTTAGCTAGTATAGGTTAATGGTTTCGATCCGGGTATATTGTCCGCGGTAGCGCCAGTTTAAAGTTAAGAAAAATTTTGATTCCGCATTTTGGCCTCGGATAGACGGCCGGGACGCTGCCGTGGCGCAACATCTGATACCACTGTAAGTCCATGTCACGCACCCCACGAACATGCGGGGAGGCGGAATATATGAAAAACGATTATCAAAGCTTCGTAACACGGACTTGAGCGCATGAATCGTTATCTAAACCATTGCTAACTAAATGCTAGAGGTTTAACTACTCGGATACGAAATTATACCTCACGATACTAGTCCTTCGGGTCTTCATCGCGGTCCTCCACTCCTCGTAGGCTCCTTGGAACATCGGCACCTCAACGGCCTCCTCGAATCAAAGACGATCCACCCGAAAGCTCCTACGCCAAGCTTAATCTCAAACTTGAGATAACTAGGTTGCTTAAAGTGCTAATCTAAGCTATCTAGGGGATATAGAGTGAGGTTATGGATGTATTAGTCTAGCTAACCCTTGATCTCAACACATGAGAGGCTAGGGTTAGGGTTTGAAGAGAGAGTGAGCTTGAGGAGAGAGAAGGTGTTAGTGTATATGCCCTAGAGGCCATTACTGTATCATACTAGTTTGTATATTACTTGATGGAAGCTTGGGATATTCACCTTGTATAAACAATCTTGCTCAATATAGTAGTATGCTACTTGGTTTGTTTCTACTTCAATGTGTACTTGTGTTTATTTCAGTATATCACTTATACGCATTAGTGGAGCCCTTAGGATCTTTGCTTGATTACCAGCGTTGTGATGGCAGTCACACTAGTGGGGGCTGGGTAATCTATAGGCACATCCTTATACAGGTCCCTAGTCGTAGGACTATCGAGACAGGGCATCGATACTCCGGAGTAGACTAGCGTATGCGCTTCTCATCCCAGTGTGGGAGATGGTCTGTCCCACAGCCATCAGTACGTCGTACTGGAGATAGTATACGGGTGCTCGTTGGGTTACGAGTACACTGGACAGGACTCGTCGGGAACTGACAGGTTGGTATTATACCTATCGTCAGTTATCAGTTCCCAGGTGACATGAGTACAGCTTAGTCCGCTGACTTGACACTGACACTTCGCCTCGAGTGTGTTCCCACTGCACTTTGATCACTACCCTACCACGGCTCAAAGGAGTCGTGCAAACAGGTGGTGGTTGGGTGCAGTCCCGAAGCACTTGGAGGCAGTGACGGTTAGACAGGATTCGTCTCTCCCGGTATTGGGGGTTGACATCGCGCTGTGTCTAGGAGAGCCATTACACGAGTAGTCCCTGGCCAGGGCAAGCGAGATATACTGGTAGGTTTCCAGTGTTATCTCAGGGTGTTTTGGGCTTCACTCCGACACGACTTGTACCGCTATTGGGGGACTGACGTTTTACCGCCCCCTAGGCCCGCCATGCGATGTATCAGACGAACAGACCGGACTGTACGGAGAATGTCACATTCAGACTCAGTAGGAGTTCAGATGGGGTTTCACCTCGTCAGCCTTCTTGTCGGCATCTACCTGGGGACCGTTACGCACAGCTAGTGCCGCTTGCGGTCTGTGGTTAAACCCACTGCCAGCGTAGTGTCGAGTCTTTAGAGTCCCACACAGAGGGTATTCGCCTCTGGGCAAAACAGAGTAGAGGTCGCATGGTTTTGCGACAGGGTTCGTTCTCATCCGCGCACTGGTGCACGTTTGGAGTCCGGACGGATTATACTGGCAGGCTCTGGTTTGAGCCAGATACCGGTATATGTTTTGGGGGTTGCTTTTATTTCTTGGTATTCTTGTTCCTCGGAACGAGAATGCAGGTGTGTATGCACAGTTGCTTGAGGCGGAGAATGAGGTTTTTCATTAGGGTTTCGGAACGGGTGCGTATGCACAGTTGACAGTCTTCATTTTCCAAACCCTAATGGATTTATATATTATCTATTAATAATAGTAATTAAATGAGAATTATGTTATGGTTGATTTTATGTTGACTTGTTGACCTTGGTTGACTTGTTGACCATTGACTACCATCATGCTTTAAAAAGTCTTCCTTGATTCATGCTTACTTTTTATTAAATGAAGCATGGTTGTGGTCATTCCAAATACTACCATCAACTATTCTCATTTTCAATTATTATCATTTAGATAATATTTTTCTTTTGCAATATGGTTGCAAGAAAGAAATAATTGAGCTCATTCTATCATAACCTCTCTCTCTCCTCATTTCATCTTCTTCTTCCTCTTGAAAAGAGAAACCTTCTCATGTGTTGAGAATCATTCTCTTTAGAAAGAAAAGCAAACCCTAATCTCTCTCTACTCATTCTAGGATGAAGGTTTAGCAAGCCGGAAACCCTAGTTCACTCAAAGATCGAGGAAGAGCCCAAAGTCGAACCTTCGAGGTGGATCCATCTTCGACGGGAGAAGGCGACGTAAAGAGAACCATCAACCTCTACAAGGTTTGAAGAAGAAGGAGTTCAAGTTTAGGTATAACCATCTTCCATAGTAGCTAACTCTCTTTAGCTAGATTGCTAGTTTTAGTTTAGACAACGATCCCGACCAAGTTTAGTCCATGTTGCCTCTTGCGATAAAAATTCGTTTTTTATACCGTTTCCGCCTCCCCGTAAGCACCGGGGGTCGCAATATGGACTAACAGTGGTATCAGAGCCTAACTAAACTTAAACTAGCTTGGTAGTGAAGTGTAACGAAGTTCGGAACCGAAAAATCGCAAAACCGGAAAACTAAAAACCTGAGTTTCTGTTGATTTTTTTTTGGCTCAAAATGAAAAACTGTATACTTGTAAAATCGTCTCAGGGTTTTCTAAGAACACACAAGAAAAACGATATCATGTTTCCTCCAAACCGCCGCGCTTCCGCGGCCTCACCTACTCATCTGGCCGCGGAACCGCCGCAAGTTGGTGTCATCTTTGCATCGTTTTTCGTGCAGTGTTCTTCTGTGTTGGTTTTGGGATTTTTAAGATATATTATATGTACCCAGATTTTCCAGAACTGAAATTCACTTTTGGGGTCCTATAATTCCGTATTTTTTTCCGAACTTCACTGCACTTTGGCTATGTTGGTTATATCTGTGATGTTTGCATGTATTGAACGTCGGCTAATCGCTATAAGTCGATTAGTCGGGGTTATACATGATCTGTAATGTGCTGGAATGTGTATATGAATGTGTTGGACTGTCGCGGGTGAATAGCCGGGGTGGATGTGAGATGAGCTTTTGTTTTTCTTTCATTCATTGTAAATGTAAATTGATGTAATTATATTATTTGTTTGGCCGCACAACCGGGTCGGGGTTGTAGCCGTCATTGTATAATTCTTTTTACTGTTTTTGCTCCTAGGATAGACCCATGGTGGGGTGCACAAACTACCGGGAACTTGGCGGGTAGTTTGCCGCACCCGTAGGGGTCTTGGGTGGGGTATTTGCTATTCACCGCGACCGTGTTATCCGCTTTTCGTTTCAGGCTCGAAAGAAATGCGGATTGCTAGTATATCCAATGTATTCATCTGTGATCTGTAATGTCTATCATTGCTTTCTATTTAGGCGTTGCTTATGTTTTACAGCCGCGCTAGCCCAGCCTCCGCTCTGTCGTTAGTTAAGTAACCTAACGAGTGATGACGGGACCCCGTGGCGAATGCGAATGGCATAAGCGTACGTCATATTTTGGTTGTTTTCTGCAATGGTAGGAATTAAATGATGGGACGCATTAAAAGAACTAATGCAAGAATATCACGCATTAAAAGAACTAATGCAAGATAATAAACCAAGTTTAAGTCGATGGAACACTTTCGAAAAACCACTCGGTTCTTTTCAAAACTAACTTTTAAATGCGGAGCTTGAGCCACTCCTTCTAAAAGCTATCTCGTTCCATCGATTATATCAAGTTCACTACGTTCACGGTTTCGCCAAAACCATTCGTAGCCCTCCGTCGTTTCACATAAATAGTCAATAGTATTCAAGCTGTGTTTGTTGGCCAAAGTCAAGGCATAGTGATTGGTAGCTATTGGATATTCATGTGCAGCATAGATAGATGCGTTGATTTGGAACAGTCGTACTGCCTTGTTGGCCAAAGTCAAGGGTATGTACGGGTGGATTCAAATTAACCTGGATAACGACGGGAAGAACTTGACATGTGACTTATGATTTGTTGGCCAAAGTCAAGGTCATAAGAGCATGGGGCAAAAATCCACATCGGGAGTTTCATAAGTACTGAAACTTGCTAGATTTGCATACCATTTGGAGTGTGATGATTATGGTAGGATTCCTTCATTTTCGTCACGCGATGATATTTGGATCCCGATCCTACTGTGAGTATATGCTACTCCTCGGGAAATTTCTCACTAAACGATCAATGCTATAAACCTAGTAGGTGCCTAGAAAGGTGTTAGCGGGGCTACGCCCCCAGGGAAAAGAGGTTCTTAAATTAAGGAACTTCGCGAAAGCGTTGGAAAACCTCCCTCGAAGTACCGACACTGGCCTGGCTGAACGGTTAAGCAAGTATTGTACGGTGGGATTGATCCCGGCTAATTCTTCCTTTGTGGTTTGAGGAGGGATTCGAGAGACAGTGGGAGCCATCCTGTTTAGACAAATTAAAAACCATTCTAAACTTGCAAGAGCATCGTGCTAAGTGTTTCTTCTCTCCCCCTGCAGCGACCAAATCGAAATGACTGGACTTAAGTTACTTCTAGATAAAAACATACTGACAGGGCCAAACTACAAAGATTGGCTCAGGAATGTCAAATTGGCAATCTCTTACGACAAGCCGGGGTATCTTCTTACCACCAAAGCTCCCCCCGTCCCAGGTCCCACCTCCAGCGTCGCGGATAAGGAAATCCGTAAGACTTGGGAGATTGACAGCGCGAAGGCCAGATGCCTCGTACTTGCCTCGATGGACAATGACCATCAGAGGAGGCACGAGAATATGGATTTGGAATCCATATTTCTTCATACAAAAGAACTGTATGGAGAGCAGTCTCGTATCGCAAGATACGAAGTGTCGAAGAAGTTATTTTCGACTAAGTTGGCCGTCGGATCATCGGTAGCGGACCACGTGCTTAAGATGATTGGCTACACTGAGGAGCTCGCGGAACTTGGGACCACGTTGGATAGTGAACTCTACACAGATATAATTCTCCAGTCCCTTCCATCCACTTACGCCCAGTTCATACTGAATTTCAACTTGCAAGAAAAGGAAGTTGAACTTTCAGAACTCCTCAACCTGCTGAGGAGCGCAGAGGGCACCCTACAGAAGGGTAGGGATACATCCACTTTGTTTGTAGGAGGATCTTCTTCTTCTAGGTCCAAGGCGAAAGCCAAGGGAAAGAAGAGGAAAGCCCCCGCCAAACCAAGGGGCGGTGTTAGTAAAGTGGGTGCGAAGGGAAAGGAAAAGGCAACAAAGATAGCGGGGAAGCTTGTTGGTAAAGAGGAATGCTTCTATTGTCATAAGAGTGGACACTGGAAGAAAGATTGCAGGGCTTGGAAAGCCAGGACACAGGAACTGAAGCAGGTTGCAGCTTCAGCTTCAGGTGTGTATGTTATTGAAAACTGTCTTTCTATAAACTCTACTTCCTGGGTATTGGATACCGGATCAGGATCTCATATCTGTAATTCTTTGCAGGCGTTGAGAAACCGTAGGTTTTTGAAGGAAGGTGACATGACCCTCAGAGTTGCGAACGGAGCTAGCATGGATGCTAAAGCCGTGGGGGACTATCACCTAGGAATGTCAGATGGACATGTTTTGGTTTTGCGTAATTGCTTTTTTGTACCCAACGCAACTTGTAATATCATTTCTGTATCTTTGGTTTCTAAAGAAGGTTATGAATTTGCGTTTGTAAGTAATGTTGTTAACATTCACCTTAATCAAGTTCTGATTGGGTCAGGTACATTGAGCAATGGTATATACGTATTAAACCAACCACAGATTTTCAATGTCCAGAATACACACAAAAGAAAGTCACCAGATATTAATCAGACTTTCTTATGGCATTGTAGACTGGGTCACATCAATGAGAGAAGGTTGACTAAGTTACATACAGAAGGATATTTGGATCCGTTCGAATATCAATCATATGCCACTTGTCAATCCTGTCTCAAAGGAAAGATGACAAAGACTCCGTTCACTGGACACGGAGTAAGAGCGAGCGAGCTCTTGGGACTCGTACACAGCGACGTGTGCGGTCCAATGTCTACACATGCACGAAGCGGTTATTCTTACTTCATTACTTTTACGGATGATTTTTCAAGATACGGTTATGTCTTCTTAATGAAACATAAGTCAGAATCTTTTGAAAAGTTCCAGGAATTTAAGAATGAAGTAGAAAAACAGACCGGCAAAAGTATCAAGATTCTAAGATCGGATCGAGGTGGAGAATACTTAAGTGCCGAGTTCCTGAATTACTTAAAAGAGAATGGGATTCTCTCTCAGCTTACTCCTCCATACACTCCGCAACACAACGGTGTATCGGAGAGACGGAACCGAACCCTATTGGATATGGTACGGTCCATGATGAGTAACGCTGAGTTACCGCGATCATTCTGGGGGTATGCACTAGAATCAGCTGCGTACCTTTTGAACCGAGTTCCTACTAAGACTGTGCCTACTACACCATATGAGATGTGGTGTGGGAAGAGACCCCATCTCAGTCACATCAAGACTTGGGGATGTCCAGCTTTTGTTAAAAAGCAGCATGCGGACAAGCTCGAGGCACGCTCAGTACAGTGTAAGTTCGTGGGATATCCAAAGAACTCCAAGGGATATTTCTTCTACTGTGAAGAGGAACAAAAAGTCCTTGTTTCTCGTCATGCCTACTTCTTGGAAACTGAGTTTTTGGAAAACCAGATAAGTGGGAGCACAGTAGAACTGGAAGAAATTCCAGAACCATGGACTATTACTGAAAGCTTAGTGGAACCAGAGGGTTCAAATGAACAGGACATTCCTATGCCGCTCCGTAGAAGTAGTAGGCAGTCTCATCCGCCCGAGAGATACTACGGTTTTCTCATAGACGGGGATAGAGAGGATTGCATCATAGACTATGATGAGCCTACTAGCTTCCAGCAGGCCGTTCAGAGCATTGACTCGGTAAAATGGCTGGATGCAATGCGGACCGAAATGGAATCCATGTACACCAACAAAGTATGGACGTTGGACATTGCTCCAGACGGGGTAAAACCCGTAGGATGCAAGTGGATCTTCAAAAGGAAGATTGGTGTAGATGGACAGGTTGAGACCTATAAAGCTAGACTTGTAGCAAAGGGTTTCCGTCAAAGACCTGGCTTGGACTACGACGAAACCTTTTCTCCAGTGGCTATGCTGAAATCCATTCGGATCCTTCTTGCCATTGCTGCCTTCCACGATTATGAGATTTGGCAGATGGACGTAAAAACCGCTTTTCTAAATGGAAATTTAGAGGAGTGTGTCTATATGGATCAGCCAGAGGGTTTCATTCAGAGTGGGAGCAGCGGAAAGGTGTGCAAGTTGCTTAAGTCCATCTATGGACTAAAGCAGGCATCGCGGAGTTGGAACATCTGTTTTGATGAGACGGTCAAGGAATTTGACTTTATCAAAAATCCAGATGAACCGTGCATCTATAGTAGATTTGTAGCGAGAACTGTGGTATTCCTTGTTTTATACGTGGATGACATTCTCTTAATAGGAAATGACATTCCTATGCTACAATCTGTCAAGGGTTTCTTGTCACACAGGTTCTCCATGAAAGACCTGGGTGATGCCTCTTACATCCTGGGGATCCGGATCCATCGTGATAGATCCAAGAGGATATTAGGACTTTCACAGTCCAGGTACATCGACACCGTACTGAAAAGATTCAGTATGGAAGATTCCAAGCGCGGTAACCTACCGGCTTGTCACGGGATCACCCTCTCTAAAGAGATGTCTCCCAAGACTGATTTGGAGAGGGATCGCATGTCTATTATACCCTACGCTTCTGCGGTAGGCTCTATAATGTATGCGATGTTGTGTACCAGACCGGATGTAGCTTATGCACTGAGTGTAGTAAGCCGGTATCAGTCAAACCCTGGGGAGAAACATTGGATAGCGGTAAAGAACATTCTCAAGTACCTGAGGAGGACTAAGGAGATGTTCTTGGTGTATGGCGGAAAAGACCTCCAGATTGAGGCCTTTGCTGACTCCAGCTTCCAGAGTGACAAGGATGATTCCAAGTCCATGTCGGGTTTTGTCTTTACCCTCAATGGAGGGGCGGTGTGTTGGAAGAGTTCCAAACAGGAAACCGTTGCAGACTCGACTATGGAAGCGGAATACATCGCTGCATCTGATGCCGCAAAAGAAGCTGTCTGGATAAGGAAGTTCTTAAAAGAACTTCAGGTGGTTCCGTCCATTGTTGACCCAGTACCTCTGTATTGCGACAACAACGGGGCTATAGCTTTAGCAAAGGAACCCAGGTCCCATCAGAGATCCAGGCACATCTTGAGGCGGTATCACCTGATCAGGGAGATCGTGGATCGCAAGGAGATCGAGGTTCGGAGGGTTGCTTCAGAAGAGAACACTGCAGATCCATTCACCAAGGCCCTACCCCAGACTCAGTTCGAGCGGCTGATCGAGATGATAGGTCTTCGATACGCCAGTACATGGCCTTAGTGCAAGTGGGAGATTGTTAGTGTATATGCCCTAGAGGCCATTACTGTATCATACTAGTTTGTATATTACTTGATGGAAGCTTGGGATATTCACCTTGTATAAACAATCTTGCTCAATATAGTAGTATGCTACTTGGTTTGTTTCTACTTCAATGTGTACTTGTGTTTATTTCAGTATATCACTTATACGCATTAGTGGAGCCCTTAGGATCTTTGCTTGATTACCAGCGTTGTGATGGCAGTCACACTAGTGGGGGCTGGGTAATCTATAGGCACATCCTTATACAGGTCCCTAGTCGTAGGACTATCGAGACAGGGCATCGATACTCCGGAGTAGACTAGCGTATGCGCTTCTCATCCCAGTGTGGGAGATGGTCTGTCCCACAGCCATCAGTACGTCGTACTGGAGATAGTATACGGGTGCTCGTTGGGTTACGAGTACACTGGACAGGACTCGTCGGGAACTGACAGGTTGGTATTATACCTATCGTCAGTTATCAGTTCCCAGGTGACATGAGTACAGCTTAGTCCGCTGACTTGACACTGACACTTCGCCTCGAGTGTGTTCCCACTGCACTTTGATCACTACCCTACCACGGCTCAAAGGAGTCGTGCAAACAGGTGGTGGTTGGGTGCAGTCCCGAAGCACTTGGAGGCAGTGACGGTTAGACAGGATTCGTCTCTCCCGGTATTGGGGGTTGACATCGCGCTGTGTCTAGGAGAGCCATTACACGAGTAGTCCCTGGCCAGGGCAAGCGAGATATACTGGTAGGTTTCCAGTGTTATCTCAGGGTGTTTTGGGCTTCACTCCGACACGACTTGTACCGCTATTGGGGGACTGACGTTTTACCGCCCCCTAGGCCCGCCATGCGATGTATCAGACGAACAGACCGGACTGTACGGAGAATGTCACATTCAGACTCAGTAGGAGTTCAGATGGGGTTTCACCTCGTCAGCCTTCTTGTCGGCATCTACCTGGGGACCGTTACGCACAGCTAGTGCCGCTTGCGGTCTGTGGTTAAACCCACTGCCAGCGTAGTGTCGAGTCTTTAGAGTCCCACACAGAGGGTATTCGCCTCTGGGCAAAACAGAGTAGAGGTCGCATGGTTTTGCGACAGGGTTCGTTCTCATCCGCGCACTGGTGCACGTTTGGAGTCCGGACGGATTATACTGGCAGGCTCTGGTTTGAGCCAGATACCGGTATATGTTTTGGGGGTTGCTTTTATTTCTTGGTATTCTTGTTCCTCGGAACGAGAATGCAGGTGTGTATGCACAGTTGCTTGAGGCGGAGAATGAGGTTTTTCATTAGGGTTTCGGAACGGGTGCGTATGCACAGTTGACAGTCTTCATTTTCCAAACCCTAATGGATTTATATATTATCTATTAATAATAGTAATTAAATGAGAATTATGTTATGGTTGATTTTATGTTGACTTGTTGACCTTGGTTGACTTGTTGACCATTGACTACCATCATGCTTTAAAAAGTCTTCCTTGATTCATGCTTACTTTTTATTAAATGAAGCATGGTTGTGGTCATTCCAAATACTACCATCAACTATTCTCATTTTCAATTATTATCATTTAGATAATATTTTTCTTTTGCAATATGGTTGCAAGAAAGAAATAATTGAGCTCATTCTATCATAACCTCTCTCTCTCCTCATTTCATCTTCTTCTTCCTCTTGAAAAGAGAAACCTTCTCATGTGTTGAGAATCATTCTCTTTAGAAAGAAAAGCAAACCCTAATCTCTCTCTACTCATTCTAGGATGAAGGTTTAGCAAGCCGGAAACCCTAGTTCACTCAAAGATCGAGGAAGAGCCCAAAGTCGAACCTTCGAGGTGGATCCATCTTCGACGGGAGAAGGCGACGTAAAGAGAACCATCAACCTCTACAAGGTTTGAAGAAGAAGGAGTTCAAGTTTAGGTATAACCATCTTCCATAGTAGCTAACTCTCTTTAGCTAGATTGCTAGTTTTAGTTTAGACAACGATCCCGACCAAGTTTAGTCCATGTTGCCTCTTGCGATAAAAATTCGTTTTTTATACCGTTTCCGCCTCCCCGTAAGCACCGGGGGTCGCAATATGGACTAACAGAAGGTGAAGATGAGAATCAAATGAGATAATGATGTTATCATAATATATATGAAGCATTATTATTTATCCAAAAATCAAATAATAGAATTAACAACCATGCTTCATAAATATCTATGAGTGATTCATCTCCATGAGTCATTAAGCATTTATGATGCATTAATGACTTGGATGAATCACACAAATGAGTCACTAATCTCATTTAATGCAATGCCACCTTAACCCCTTAGTCACCACTCTTCTAGAAGCTTCCCGACAAATTACGAGAACGCCCCTCCAATCCGTGAAAACACGGAAAAACTTTAGACTGTATAAATCCAGTAACCCGATACTAGAATCTGGCTTAAACCAAAGCCAACTAGTAAAAACTGTCCGAAAAAGTCGTACGTACGTAAACACACGTATGCGTCCGAACTCTTGTCGTAAAACCATACGACCTCTATATCGTTTCGCCTGGAGCAGGGAAACTCTCTATGTGGGACTCTAAAGACTCGACACTACGCTGGCAGTGGGTTTAACTACAGACCGCAAGCGGCACTAGCTGTACGTAACGGTCCCCAGGTAGATGTCGATAAGAAGGCCGATGAGGAAAACCATCCGAACCCCTACTGAGCCTGATGTGACAATCTCCGTACAGTCCGGTCTGTTCGTCTAAGACTATCGCATATCAAGCCTAGGGGGTGGCAAGTGTCAGTCCCCTAATAGCTATATAAGTCGTGTCGGAGCGAAGCCCATTACACCTTGAGAAGCTACTGGAATCTACCAGTATATCTCGCTTGCCCTGCCCAGGGACTTTGCGTAATGGCTCTCTGACACAGCGCGATATCATCTCCCAATACCGGGAGAGACGAATCCTATCTAACCACTACTGCCTCCAAGTGCTCGGGACTGCACCCAACTGCTACCTGTTTGCACGACTCCTTTGAGCCGTGGTAGGGTAGCAATCTAAGAACGGTGGGACACACTCGAGGCGAAGTAGCAGTATCAAGTCTGTGGACTATGTTGTACTCATGTCATCTGGGAACTGTTAACTGACGATGGGTATAATACCAACCAATCAGTTCCCCTGCGAGTCCTGTCCGGTGTACCCGTAACCTAACGAGCACCTGCATACTATCTCCAGTACGACGTACTGATGGCTATGGGACAGACCATTTCCCCAACTGGGATGAGAAGCGTACACACTTGGTCTACTCCGGAATATCGATGCCCTATCTTGATAATCCAACGACCAGGGACCTATATAGGATGTTGTTTGCAGACTACCCAGCCCCCACTAGTGTGACTGCCATCACGACGCTGGTAATCAAGCAAAGATCCTATGGGCTCTACTAATATGTATAAGTGATACGTTACAAGAAACATATGCACATATTAAAGTAGGCACAAACCAAGTAGCATACTACCATTTTTAGCAAGACTGTATATATAACTGTGAATATCCCAAGCTTCCATTAAGTAATATACAATCTAGTATGATACAATAATGGCCCCTAGGGCATATACACTAACAGTTCCTTTGCGCTTGATGGAACTGACGAGGAGGAGATGAAGTAGGTCTACAAGGAGGTGGAGCTGTAAGAGCAAGGCGTGATGCAGGTGCCTGAATAGCTGGCCATTGCCGATAGGTGATTGCTGGTCTGGGTGCCTGATACTGATTGAGTCTTTGAGGACAAGACCCAATATCATGTATGGATGAGCCACAGACTAAGCAAAGGCGATTAGCACGCCTACAATCCTTCGTCAGGTGTCCATTTCTTTGCAGTAAAAGCAGAAATCTGGACTGGGTCAGTTATTTGGTACTTCCAATCTCCTGGGCATGAAAGGTAGCCTTAAAGAGGCTCATTCTGCCATCTGAGTGGCAGGGCGCTTCACACCGGTAGAGTGAGGTATGCCCTTCTTCTTCACTACTGCCTCGTATCGACGGGCAGCTTTCAGAGCTAGGTCGTGGGTTGGGAAATCCATTGTAGCTAAAGCAGCTTGGATCTCTAGGTCCAACCCTTGCAGAAATCGTCTAGCCCTGATCTCAGCAGTCGGAATGAGATAGGCCGCAAACATGTTATGGTCTTGTGTTAGCTGTGTAGTATGTGATATTAGATAATCGAATAGTTAAGACATATCTTACCTGCTCAATATGGTGAACTCGGCATCATACTCATCCACAGATTTGCTCCACATAGAGCCTTATTGTAAGTGAATGAATTGCTGCTCCATGTCGAATCTGGCAATCTCTGAAAAATACTTCACGTCGAACATGTCGCGAAATGTCTTCCAGTCGATTGGCTGGGCAAGACGGTTTTCTTCCGCCTTCCACCGTACTCGGGCATTATCTGTAAGTTGCAGTTTCGCAACCCTTATCCAAGCAATGTCTAGTACTTGTGCTGCTGCTAGATCGTCCTCAATTGATTGAGCTCATTCTTCAGCTTCCTAAAGGCTCTCTTTTCCAGAAAATTGCTTCGGATGCAGTGCCTGGAATTGCTTCACTCCAGATGCTTCCGTTTCTGGGAGGTTTATTAGTATGGCAGTCTGTTGCTGCTGTCCTTCCAGGAGGCTCTTAATTGCCTCGAGCAGTACCGTCTGCTCGTTGATTGGAGATACAATGGTAGGTGTAAGTGGAAGAGGTGGTGGTGTGGTGTTGCCGATCACGTTGGTGCTAGTATTGTATGGGGAATCCATAATCTTGAAAGAAAAATAGGTTAGGATAGATTCAAGGAATATGAAATATAAAGAATGTTTAGTTGATGAGTTTTATAATTCTTGTGTTATATTGCTTAGGTTTCCATGCAAAACTGACTCTGCATGGTAGGGTTCCATGCAGAACTGACCTGCATGGGCCACCAACAAAACATGTCACGCCCCGCTTCCCAGAGTACGGTAAGGAGACGTGACAGGTCACGCGATATATTTACTCAAAAGTAAACACGCTAAGCGTATATAAGCAATATAATATAAATATACACAAAAAAGACATGAGATGTAAAAGAATAGCAACTTTTTATTTATTAAACATTCTTTACAATACAATGCTGGAAAGTAAATACAAGACTAGAAAGCAATGCCTAAACAATGGCATGAAACTGAAAATAAAAGTATATACAAGTGTCTAGACCTTTGGGTCATCGACGAACTGCTCCAAGTCTTCTGAGCTGGGCTTGATCTCCAGAGAGTCGGGTCCTCCTGACAACATTCCAAAAAAAAATAGAAAAGGAATGTCGTCAGCGAACAATCGCTCGGTAATTCCTAAAGAGAGATTGAAATAGACTAAACAGGTAATGAGAATATAACTGGTATAATGTTGATAGTTATGTTAACGTAGTTGTTTGTAACTTGGTACAGAATATGCCAGTGTATACGAGAGGAGTCCAGCTTACCCCGTGGACTCTGGTATAAGGAGTACAAGGCCCCGTCAAAACTCACGGGACAACGATAATTGATATTCAAGTTAGGTGTATTAAAGTGACCGTCTCATGCCACTTTAAACACATTCCGTACCAATTTATCCCTTTAAACCCCGTAATGTATTATTGTATTGTTTTGTAGTGATTTGTAAATATAAGACTTGCCGAAATCATGATATCAATTGTTTATGTAAACGGATAAGGATATAAACGAATAGTCATGTAGACAAGTCAAATGTATATCCATAGATCAGTCAAATCAAGTCATGTTGATATAAATTGTATTCTGGATAAAAGGATTCATGTTGCATTGGAGTTATATTGAATTGTATACATGGATGGATTGATTTCATATTAGACTGAGACTCCAACTGATTCAGACACTTAAACAGAATTAAAGTCCTGAATTAGTTTTGGAGTTATCGGTAACTGCTGCACATGGACGGCATGTGATCAGTCGAAAATATTGTATATTTTAGCCGGCAATTTCCTTAACATTTGCATACATTTAGAAGTGTTCGGCATTCATATTCTACATATTAGCAAATCTGTCACAAAATATGAGATTGCATGTGTTAGACTTTTAAACCGACACTTTTAAGGAAATTAACCGCATTTCATGGCATCGCATCATTTCTGTATTTGCGCAACACTTGTCTTGAGTCTGTGCAGGAAAATACGGAAGAAAAACCAAAGAGCTGATCAACATTACGCCAATTCAATCATTTCAGATCTGGTAGCAATTCAGAAGGAATTAGATAATTCTATATATCACATAAAGGCCCATACAATAGCCCAAGACCACACCAGAGAGCCCAAGCCCCAACTCACCAAGTTAGCCGCGGAACCGCGGCAGGAGATGGCTTGCGCCGCGGTTCCGCGCCTCTATTGCCACGTCAGCATGGAATTTTCAGTGCAGAATCTCTTTCTCTGGGCCCACATTGCTTTATGATATGTAAAGTTCCAGAATACCCTCGAAGCTACTGCCAGATCAGCGAAGAAAATTAAGGAAGGCTAATCCTAATTAAGCTCCTAATTAATCCTCTTCTAGAAGCTCCTCCTAACTAATCACATCTAGAAGCTTCTCCCCTAACTAACTTTTGGAGGGAAATTTGAATTTCTTCAACAAACTTTAGGAGGGAAACTTAGAATTTGAAATCCTAGATCTAGGGTTTGGTTATCTATAAATAGGAGCCTAGATCTAAGGGTTGAGGTTAATCTTCATTAGTTAAATAATCCCTCTTTCATCATCTTCTTCCACAAGTCTCGTGACAAGGCTTGTGCGAAACCCTAACCCTAATTCCACTCCAAATCCAAGATCTTGAGTACCAAATCAAGCGAGAAGCCTTCAACCTTTTAGGAGCCGAGCCGATCTTCAATCGGGCAAGTGATCCAAGCCGATCCGCGATCCACGGAGACGAGCGAAGCCAAGTCGACGATCAAGTTCTTCCTCTTGTAGTTCTTGAGCGAATGTAACTAAATTGTTGATATAAATAAAAGGTAAATTTCTTTAATCTTGCTTTCTTTTAATTCTTGCATCATGATTAGATCTCAATTTGTAATTGTTGCTCTTGTTGTGATGTTTGAGTAAAACTCCGCTCGTGAAGGAGTCGAGACGATTGTAGAATGATGATGTAACAAATCTTAAATACTATTTTTAAGTCCTACGAGTTTTGTAAACCCTAGCAAGTTCAAGAATCGATGACCTAGTTTCGTAGCGATGCTTTCTTGATTGTGATCGCTCGAAATTAGGGATCTACGATCGTTTCTTGAATTTACTAGAGGCTAGAATATGAATGATATCAATGAAAGAACAAGAGATAAGATGAAACCCTAGTTTCACATGAAGTCTCTAATTCTCATCGATCATCATCGATCTAGTATCAATTCATCGAAGGATAAGAATACGTAATTCTAAGATTACATCACATCTATAGATCCGATCGATTTCTACGAGCCTCATTTCGATTCTTGATATTTGGTTTGGAAAAATTATCAAACGATCAATTCTTGATTCTATCTTTTAATGCTTTCTTAGATCTAGATATTTTCTTTTTCTTGAAATACAAAATTTAAATCATGAATTGTTTTGTTTTCTTTTCATTAAAGTTTCGACTCATCTAATTCAAAAGACGAACGATTACACTGTCCCTGTGGACGATCCGCACTCACTTACAATCTACAATCCGACACCGTAGTTGATTGCGGTCAAATAATTTTTGGTTGTGATTTCTTTACAATTTTCAAATACTACACACATCAAGAATCCTATCCAATCAAATGGCGCCGTTGCCGGGGATAGTGCGCTAATAGTTTGTATTTTGAAATTTGAGTTGAACAATTTATTTCATCATAATTTTTAGATCTAAACTCGTACAAACCCTAATACGTGTGTTGTGATTTGTTGCGAGAAAATCTGGAATCACTGGAGCTGGAGAAAAAAATTTCTGAAATTTCCAGAGAGCTGTAGAAATCAACAGCAAGCTACTGTTGAAATTTGGTAGAGTGAACAGTATATTGAGGCGCGTTTCCGCGGCAAAAGACCCCTACCTGTGGCTGATCCGCGGTGGGTTTGAGTCTTCTCTGTACCAAACTTTCAGGTATACTCCTCTGCTTTCTTATCTTCTCCTCTGTCTGCTCCAATAACAATTTTGTGCAGGTTTCTTTGCAAATAAATCGCAGCGCGCAAAAGCAAAATAAAATTTGTGCGTGTTTTTGATTCTTGGTTGTTTGCATATTAATACGGAAATTAAGGGGCACGACCAAATTCAAATTAGGTGGGGATTTCATTACCCTTCCTAGGCCCCGAAAATCGCAAAACTTGCATCCGCATTGTCCCTCATTAATTAAAAGAAATCTAGAGATGACTCTAAGGACCGTCGCGCTCAATTAGGACAAGAGAAGGCCGTGGGTAATTCATTGCTTATCCGCGTTTTCTTGTGGTGCCTAAGGCGAGTGTGTCTAAGGCTAGTGGCTTTTAATTAGGCCCACTACTTACATAGTGGAGTACCTTCCCACTTACCTGGCACTTATCCGGCCACAGGGGGACAAAGAGGCAGTGGAGGATTGATCCTGCGACTTGTCTTTTGGCAGTTAGGAGCGGTCTAGAGCCGGACCTAGGTGACCACTAGATTCTAGGGTTTTGTGTGTTGCATTTGTTGTGTTGCATCATATTTTCAAAAATCCGTATCTTTTTCGAAACAAACACCGCATTCATTCTTTCCCCTAATTATAAATTCACGCTGCCACTTGTACTAACCCTTTTTAGTACAAGATAGGCTGGACAACAGGTTTCTAGTGCCCGTTAGTCCGCGTTTCCTTGATCGACCCAAAAGTCGGTATTTCTACATTTACCTTTTCTTTACCCACTACCACACCCACATCGATGGATCCACCTCCATCGAACTTCTTTTCCACTACTCTGCCGCCGTCCGTTGGTGCGCAGAATCCACCTCGCATTTCTCTCCAAGAGAGATGCTATCCTACACGAGGCCCACTTTCCACCTGTCTTTCCATTCCACCAGCCAACGGGGAAAATTTTCAAATAAAACCCCAATACATCAACCTTCTACCAAAATTTCACGGTCTCGAGTCTGAAGACGCATACGTGTTTATCACGAAATTTGAAAATGTATGCGCAATGATGGGTACTTCACAGCTTTCTGTGGATGCTTTACGTCTTCGTCTTCTCCCATTCACCTTGTGCGATTTAGCCGAGAAGTGGCTTTATAACACTACCGCACATTCCATTTCAAATTGGGACGAATTCGTCAAAGCATTCCTTAAGAAATTCTACCCACATCACAAAACAGCTCGAATCCGTAGCGAAATCTATCAATTCACCCAGCTTCCAAATGAAACATTTTCAAAATGTCTTGACCGTTTCAAGGATTTGTTAATCCAATGTCCACATCACGGCATCCCGAGATAGGAATTGTGCCGAATCATTTATGAGGGCATTACTCCTTACACAAGACAGTCCCTTGAATCCATGTGTCAAGGCAACTTTATGACCAAAGATGATGGGGAAGCCTGGAAATTTCTAGAAGATTTCGCTGAAAAATCTTTACAGTGGGAGGGTGTGAGTCAATCGTCTAGGGATGGCAATGATATTTCCATAGGAGTTAGAGCTGACATTTCAGCTATGCAAAAGAAACTCGAGACTATGGAAAACAAATTTTTAGCCGCCCTAAGTCAAATATCACTCTCCAAAACTGTATGTGGATGCTGTTCTGATCCGTCTCACTTGACGGAAGAATGTCCATTTCAAGGTCCTGAGCATACAAATGCCGCATTTCAAAGACCTAGAAACAATCCATCTTCCTCCACATATGATCAGGGGTGGAGGAATCACCCTAACTTTGATTGGAACCAATCCCAATTTCAAAACACGGTTCCAAACCAAAACAATTTCCAAGGGGCCCCTCCACCACAACAGCACCCACAACTTCAATTGAGTCAGCACCCCTTTCAAGCACAAAATTTCCAAAATCCGGCCAACACTTTTGCACCACATGAAAACTTTTTGCAATTGACCGGTACAGATAATACCTCTGCACTAGCACAGACCTTGGATACTTTCATGAAACAATCCATCCAAGGGACGGCAAGTTTGCAATCTTCCGTCGAGAATGTAATAAAGATCATTATCTCTCAAAATGAGAACATCAAATCGATGGAAGAACAAATTGCACAACTAAAAGCCGAAATGAGTGCACGAGAGAAAGGGAAACTTCCAGCTCAACCGTTACCCAATTCTAGCTATTCACATGATGTGGATGCAATCACGTTGAGATCTGGAAGAGTGCTTGACCATCACCTTGGGGAAGAGTTTGATGATACTAATAAATCAATCAATAACACCCCGGCTGAGACCTTTCCTCACACACACACTTCTTACCCCAGTTCTTCTACCCCACCATCTTCTTCCGAGCCTATTCTCCATTTCCCAAAAGGCTCGCCACTACAGCCCACCTCTTTTACCCCTCCACGGACGATTCCCACTTCTATTATGGGATCGGTTCCACACACGCTTCCTTCTCCTATGATGGACCCAGCGCTTATTGCTAAAGCACCTTATCCTAATCGGTTAAGGGCTAACACACCGAGTCCACATATGGAGAAGATTATGAACATTTTTAAGCAAGTAAACACCAACATCCCTCTCCTAGATGCCATCCAACAAGTCCCGTCTTATGCAAAAACTCTTAAGAACTTGTGCACTAGAAAGAGGAAGAATTCAGTGCCCAAGAAGATTTTTATGGAAAAAACAATAGACACGGCTTTCCCCCAGCAATTACCGAGGAAACGTAAGGATCCAGGATATCCTACTATTTCCGTTTCTATTGGGGAAAAACACATTAACCGTGCTCTACTAGACCTTGGCGCCAGTGTTAACTTGCTTCCATATTCAGTCTATGAGCAACTAGGGATCGGAGAGTTAAAGCCAACCAATTGCACTCTCCAAATGGCTGACCGATCAATCACCAAACCTAGGGGTGAACTGGAGGATGTGTTAATAAAAATCGGAGAATTTATATTCCCGGTAGATTTTATTGTAATTGATACACAGCCTGTAGCGAACCCACGGAATCAAATTCCGGTGATTTTAGGTCGCCCCTTTTTGGCCACTTCCAATGCAATAATCAACTGTCGTAATGGCTCTATGACCCTATCTTTCGGGAATAGGTCAATAGAGCTGAACATTTACAAGTTGGGAAGTGTACCCTCCGAACCTATTGCTCAGGTATGTTCTGTCGACTTAATGGATGTCGACAGCAGCGAATTTGATGATCCTCCTGTTATCGATCTTGACTCTTTTCATACGTTATTGTTTGACCCAACTATGTATCATACACATACGGACTCTTCCACTGAGATGTCCGGGTTAACAATTAACACGGATTATGAACTGTTCTTAGAGTCTGAAGATCACCCCGCACTTTGTGATGACATTATTCATCGGGGTATAGATGGAACTTTTGAGGAAATATTCGCTGATGAACTCGCATTTTTGAATAACACGGGTGTTGAGATGAATCATGTCCCACTCACTGAAATCGAACCTCCACCCCTTCTTTTGAATTGTAAAAAGAATGCGAGTAATCCATCACATTCACTGCATCGTCTCTCCAAAATGAGACGCACACACATTCTATTCCACCACTTAATCTTTCCCCACTTCTTCTTCCACCAACCAGAGCACTGCATTGATAAAATTTTTGAATGGTTGGTGTTAACATTCGGTCTTTGCAAAGCTTGGCATCGACCAATGATTTTTTGACCCCCTTATATGATTTTCAAAGCTTAACATTGCATAACTCAAGTTTGGGGGGAGTATATTTTCGGGCTCTTGAAAATAAAAGTTTTACAAAATGATGAGCCAAAAATAAGTTTGGGGGAGGATCTTCACTTAAATATTTTGCCCCCACTAATAAATTCCTCCTAAGCTTACAAGTTTTTCGAGATTTAGCAGATGACAACAGTGAGGACACTGTTGAAAACAAGTTTGGGGGAGGTTTGTGCTTATTTTCGCATCATTTGCATCATACTTTGCATAAGCACAAAACATTTTTGAAAACCTATAAAAATTTAAAAATTTTCAAAAAGATAAAAATATTTTTGTACATAAATAAGATAATAAAAGTTTAGATAGTGAAAAATTACATCCATGAGATTAGAAAATTTTAAGAAAACCAAGAAAATTAGAAGTTTTCTTATACGAACTAGTAATAAGTAGTTATGAGCCGTTGTCCCAAGGGTTAGTAAGATGAAGGTAGTCACTAATCTGAGGATAAAAATAAGTCTGAAAAATAGTTTCTATTCTGGAAGCCAAACATTTTGAGCATTGCTACCCTGCTATTCGCACTTACACACGTCTTAAAGCCTGGGATAGTAGAGGATACCTTGAAATGCTCTTGTCTTAAAGCCAAAAGTATGAAGAAAAAAAAATGGTGAGAAAAATGGACACTGGTTTTGTTATCACCAAGGGAAATAAAAAATATATAGCAAGGGTGCCTTTTCATCTAGTGCCCTAAGGCCAACTGGTCTGGGAGTCACTGCTATACCTAAGGTGGTGCAAGACGAGGAAAATACACCAAATAAGCAAGCACATGAGTAATCGGTCGGTTAGTATCTCAAGAAGTATTAACGGTCGCATGAAAGTGTGTGAGCTCATCAAAAAAAAAAAGTACTGAGGCTGATGGGTAAGAGTATGATAGCTTGAATTGAATTCTCCGGGTGTAGGGATGTCTTTACACACACGCAGGGTGATATGATCGGTGTTTGGAAGAAAGATAGGAACGAAGAATAAGACGATGTTTTATTGAGGGAGGACGTGATTTCTGACATCTTTTCATGACCATTAAGATAGGGCTCATGACAACCGAAAAGCTAGCTTAGTTGGAAACCCTAATTTTCAAGGCTTTTCTTTTACAATTCTTTTCTTTAAATGTAATATTCATGATCTTTCTTTTATTATTGGATTTTGTGGGTGCAATCCGCTGAAAACCCTCAGGAGACAACACTCCTCCTACTAGGGACACCTAGAGGTTTAAAGGCTTGTTGCACATGCTCAGTGCAATCGTGTTGCCTACGAAAGTGTGCTAGTTAGTTTTTCTCTTTCTTTATTTTCTCCTTCTCTTTTTAATAAAACATTCGCTCGAGACGATCGAAATTAAGTTTGGGGGTATTTGATCAGTCGAAAATATTGTATATTTTAGCCGGCAATTTCCTTAACATTTGCATACATTTAGAAGTGTTCGGCATTCATATTCTACATATTAGCAAATCTGTCACAAAATATGAGATTGCATGTGTTAGACTTTTAAACCGACACTTTTAAGGAAATTAACCGCATTTCATGGCATCGCATCATTTCTGTATTTGCGCAACACTTGTCTTGAGTCTGTGCAGGAAAATACGGAAGAAAAACCAAAGAGCTGATCAACATTACGCCAATTCAATCATTTCAGATCTGGTAGCAATTCAGAAGGAATTAGATAATTCTATATATCACATAAAGGCCCATACAACAGCCCAAGACCACACCAGAGAGCCCAAGCCCCAACTCACCAAGTTAGCCGCGGAACCGCGGCAGGAGATGGCTTGCGCCGCGGTTCCGCGCCTCTATTGCCACGTCAGCATGGAATTTTCAGTGCAGAATCTCTTTCTCTGGGCCCACATTGCTTTATGATATGTAAAGTTCCAGAATACCCTCGAAGCTACTGCCAGATCAGCGAAGAAAATTAAGGAAGGCTAATCCTAATTAAGCTCCTAATTAATCCTCTTCTAGAAGCTCCTCCTAACTAATCACATCTAGAAGCTTCTCCCCTAACTAACTTTTGGAGGGAAATTTGAATTTCTTCAACAAACTTTAGGAGGGAAACTTAGAATTTGAAATCCTAGATCTAGGGTTTGGTTATCTATAAATAGGAGCCTAGATCTAAGGGTTGAGGTTAATCTTCATTAGTTAAATAATCCCTCTTTCATCATCTTCTTCCACAAGTCTCGTGACAAGGCTTGTGCGAAACCCTAACCCTAATTCCACTCCAAATCCAAGATCTTGAGTACCAAATCAAGCGAGAAGCCTTCAACCTTTTAGGAGCCGAGCCGATCTTCAATCGGGCAAGTGATCCAAGCCGATCCGCGATCCACGGAGACGAGCGAAGCCAAGTCGACGATCAAGTTCTTCCTCTTGTAGTTCTTGAGCGAATGTAACTAAATTGTTGATATAAATAAAAGGTAAATTTCTTTAATCTTGCTTTCTTTTAATTCTTGCATCATGATTAGATCTCAATTTGTAATTGTTGCTCTTGTTGTGATGTTTGAGTAAAACTCCGCTCGCGAAGGAGTCGAGACGATTGTAGAATGATGATGTAACAAATCTTAAATACTATTTTTAAGTCCTACGAGTTTTGTAAACCCTAGCAAGTTCAAGAATCGATGACCTAGTTTCGTAGCGATGCTTTCTTGATTGTGATCGCTCGAAATTAGGGATCTACGATCGTTTCTTGAATTTACTAGAGGCTAGAATATGAATGATATCAATGAAAGAACAAGAGATAAGATGAAACCCTAGTTTCACAAGAAGTCTCTAATTCTCATCGATCATCATCGATCTAGTATCAATTCATCGAAGGATAAGAATACGTAATTCTAAGATTACATCACATCTATAGATCCGATCGATTTCTACGAGCCTCATTTCGATTCTTGATATTTGGTTTGGAAAAATTATCAAACGATCAATTCTTGATTCTATCTTTTAATGCTTTCTTAGATCTAGATATTTTCTTTTTCTTGAAATACAAAATTTAAATCATGAATTGTTTTGTTTTCTTTTCATTAAAGTTTCGACTCATCTAATTCAAAAGACGAACGATTACACTGTCCCTGTGGACGATCCGCACTCACTTACAATCTACAATCCGACACCGTAGTTGATTGCGGTCAAATAATTTTTGGTTGTGATTTCTTTACAATTTTCAAATACTACACACATCAAGAATCCTATCCAATCAGCATGATTTGTGACTTTTTCCAAGACAATTACCATTGATAATCCCGTTTTAGTTGTCTACCTTAAATAGGCAACCACCCACATTCTCCGGCTCCCTAAGCTCAAGAGAATTGGTCCCGCTTAAATCTATATTTACTAGGGTCCTTATTGTAAATTAATATAACTTGAGGGGGTTTTATGAAAAATAGTTTTGATATATTTTCAAAATAAACATTAAGTATTTAATTATCGTATTTAGGGTTTTCATAGATGTAATTTTAAAAGGGATGAGATAGTCTAGTGGATATAAACCTAACTTTAATAGTATAGAGTATTTTCATGTAATTTGACTTGTATTGATTTGTAATGGTATTTTCATGAACTTTTGTGATTCTTTTCTTTTGATTTAGAAAACATGGAATTAGTAAATATATTTAAAATAGATATTTTGATAATATATATATATATATATATATATTAAAAATAGAATTTATTTATTAAATAGAAATCACGTTTTCTTAAAAATTATAATATAAATTCCATCGAGATCGTACGCTCCGTGAGGAGGTCTGCATCTCGTCCTACTAGTCCGATGGATGTGCGATAACCCGCACCAACCAAATCGAATTCCCCAAAATGGGTTGTAAGGACATAATTGGATGGAATTTAATTAAAACAATCTTAAAGAATATGGTTTTTAATAGTTTATGGTATTTTATTGTAAAATTGTATTAATTCCAAAAATATTGTAAAGAGGCAATCATGCTATGTCATCATGATGAGTATTGTGATGAGGTAGGTTATTACCTCGTGAATTTTCTAAAGGTGATATGAGTAATATGATGAAGTAATGTCGAATAGAAAGTTTATGGTATTTAACCGTAAAAGTGCAATAAAAGTGCTTTTATATGGAGTTTTGAATTGAAATTTGTTTCTAATTATAGTTTAATGTTTAACAATCTAAATACAATGATTTAGATAAATAGTTCTTAAGAAAAATTGTTAGTTTAAGAAGTTTTAGAGATGGATGTCGGTATAACTCCATTCACTGACATCATTGAAAAGAAGAAGTTTTGAGAGGTGAAAATAAGATAGTAGAGGTGACTTGCTGAATTAGGGTAAAGAGAAAGGATGGAGGAAGATTTTGCAAGCGTCGTGGAGTCACGGTGTCGCCGGATTTGTCCCGAAACGTCGCCGGAACTTGACCTTGGGCTAACTCTACTTGTACAACTTTTTGGACTTAGAAAATTTTGAGAGTTTTGATATTAAATTTCAGAATGAGGAGGACTAGGATGTAGGGTGGTATTTATAGGATAGAATTATGGTTTAGAATATTAAACATGAGAATTAAAATAAATTAAAATTTGATTTTAAAGCTCATTTTAATTCTCTGTTAATGTGCAGAAAAATCAAACAGACTAGGGTTAGTGGGGGAATCCTAGGGATGCTAGGGAAAAAATTGAAGGCATTAAAGATGGGGCCCGGCGGCGCCGGCCTAGAGCCCAATCTCGTGGCCATCTTGGTGAGATGGGGTGTGGCATTGCTGCCACGTGTCGTGGTCTGTTTAATTAATAATTTCCACATGTTTGATTTCTGAGACTTTTCATTTTTACGCGTGTTGCACGTGTAAACTTTTGGACTTCTAAAAATTTTAAAAGAAAAAATCAGCAAAAATAATATGTGGCTGAGGGGATTCGAACACAGGGGCTACGTCACAGTAGTGCAAGGCTTTACAAATGAGTTACAAGTGCTTTCTTGCTGTTTTAAAACAAATCAAATTTATAACTTGTGCTCAGGATTTACAAATACTCCATTTATATATTAACTTTAAAAAATTTATGTACATTAAAATAGAGTCGTTACACTTCAGGTAAAGTTAAGAAAAAAGATTGGTAATTGCTTATTACCAAAATTCAATCCAAACTTTCTACTAGGAAGGGCAAGTCCTTATCTATTGGAGGGAGGCTTACCTTGATTAGTTTTGTTCTATCTTCTCTTCCTTTATACTATGTCTTTTTTTAGATTGCCAAAATTGGTTTTAAAAAAAATTGATAATATCATATCTACTTTCTTCTGGAGGGACACAAACTGTTAAGTATAAGATGATCACGAAAACAAAACAATCGATATTGAGAAGAGAACAAAGCACAGGAAAGATAGAAATACGAGTGCTTACTAATTAGGCGAAGACGAAACTTTATTAATAACCAAAAGTGGAGGAGTGTAAACGGTGGACGAATATAAATCCCTCTCACAAATAGTTCTCTCTCAAAAAACTATCTCAAATGCATCAATCTCTAGGGTTACAAAATACTACAATATATATAGTATACTAGAGATAAGTCTAAATAACTAGAAATAAGTCTAAATAACTAATTTCCCAACTAATAAATATCCATCTTGCTTGTAAATAAGTCTGAATATATTATTCCTTGCCTTATAGATAAATCTGAATCTACTATCTCTTATCTTATAGATAAGTCTAAATCTATGAAAAATCAATAGGGATCACAATTTTCGGCTTCAATATAGTAAATTCATCAAAAGTCACATCTCTGCTAATCATAAATTTAGTCGACTTAGGATCCGAACACCACAATCTGTGACCTTCAACGCCGGTAGTATAACTGAGAAATATACATTTATTTGCTCGAGGATCCAACTTGCCTTCACGGCAATATGCATAAGCGGGGCAACCAAACACCTTAAGTGTTGAATACTTGGCGTGCTTCTCTGACCATATTTGCCCCGGTGTCTTACTACCTAGCGATGTATGAGATGACCGACTCATAATATAACATGTCGTAGTTACCGCATCTGCCCAAAATTCCTTTCCGAGCTCTGCGTTGGACAGCATGCACCGCGCTTTCTCCAAAAAAGTCCAGTTCTTTCGCTCCGCAACTCCATTCTAATGTGGTATATAAACAACGATATGATGCCGAACTATTCCTTCGTTTTTGCAGAAATTGCTGAAATCTCCACCGCAAAACACTAATCCGTTGTCCGTCCTCAGTCTTTTGATTTACTTTCATGTCTGCTTCTCAAGCAACATATTTCATTACTTGAATATGGTAAATACATCATTTTTGTGCTTCAAGAAGTATACTCAAACTTTCCTCGAAAAATCATCAATGAAGATAAGCAGATACTTGACACCACTTTCTTTAGAAACAACCGGAGAGGGTCCCCACAAATCCGAATGGATATAATCAAGAGTGCATTTTGTGTTGTGCACCGCCGAACTGAAGCTAACGCACTTTTGCTTCCCAAAGACGCAATGTTCACAAAACACAAGCTTTGTCATACTCTTACCACCAAGTAGACCCTGGTTCGACAACTCGACCATACCTCTCTCACTCATATACCCGAGCCTTATGTGCCACAATCTGGTAGTTTCAGAATCCGTCATAGATTTGGATGATGAAATAGCCGCCAATCCAGAAGTCATCGAACCTTGCAACGAATATAACGACTCCTTTTTCATGCCCTTCAACACAACTAGAGTATCTTTGGTTACCTTCAAAAATCCACCTTTAGCGGAAAACTTGTAACCCTTGTTTTCGAGTGCATCCAAAAAGATGAGATTCTTCTTCAAATCAGATACGTGCCTGACTTCCGCCAATGTCCTCACAACACCATCAAACATCTTGATTTGGATTGTTCTTTGCCAATAGCTTGACACGAGTTATTGTTGCCCATCAAAACCACTCCACCATCAATGGACTCATATGTAGTAAACAAATCCCCTATTGGAACACATGTGGTAAGAACAACCCAGATCCATGACCACCTCGTCCTTGGATCGATGTGTGTTGTCAAGAACCATAAGAAGATCTCCTTCTCCTTCCGCTATACTCGCTTCAGCCGAAAAATCATTGGATTTTTCTTCTTGCTTTAGCTTGTTCTGCAACTTCAATTTAAAACAATCGACTTTGAAGTGCTCCTTCTTCTTACAATAATTGCATATAACGTTTTTAGCCTTGGATTTTGACCACGGCTTCTTCCTACTTACTTCCAGATCTCTCTTCTCCGCTCGCCCTCGAACAAATAAGCCAGACAATGAACCTTCCACTTCAGTGGAAGCAAACGCATTGTTGATCTTCTCTTTGTTCATCAAATTTTTCTTGACATTCTTGATTGAGATCGTGTCTCGTCCATAAATCATGGTCTCACGGAAGTGCTTATATGAGGGTAGCAACGAACATGACAAGATAAGAGCCTGATCTTCATCATCAATTTTAATGTCGATCTTACCCAGATCCATAATGATTGCATTAAACTCACAAACATGAGATTTTATTGGCAAGCCTTCTGACATACAAAGTGTGTAGAGACGCTGCTTCAACAGGAATCTATTCGTGAGATATTTCCTTAAATATAACTCCCCCAATTTATTGCACAAATCATCCGCCGTCTTCTCCACCAAAAGCTCTTGTAGAACTTCGTTTGTCAAACACAAGTGGATAGCCATGATGGCCTTTTCATCCATCTCCTCCCAAGCTTCATCTATTATAGTGGAAGGCTTTTTATCCTTCTCATGAATCACCTTCGTTAAATTGTTTTGAGTCAAAACGGAAACCATACGGACTTGCAACAAACAAAAACTCATATTTCCATCGAAATTCTCGATATCGAACTTCATGATTGTCGGAGACATGATGTGGGATCAAATCAAAATACCTTGAGTACTAACGAACTCTAAAACTTCAACATCATAATATAAGAAAGTGTGAAATTGAACGTAGTTGTTGTTACCCACCGTTAATGTAACACCCGAGCCCAATAATACTATTTATATTGCTAGTTGAGGGTTATGTATTGCTCTTTCCATTTATCCTGATTGTTTGGTGCTTTTTGCAAAATTCTAACCGGTTAAGTCATTTTGGCACATAACAAATTTTAACTCCTAAAATGAAATTAAAAATGTCCATGTTGGCCTACTCGTCGCCACTAGTCGCGTGGTAGCGTCCGCGTGTCGAGATTCCGTCCCGTTCGGCGAAACGGGCGAGTTTGGGCGTCTACGCGCGCGTGCAAGTGTCCGACTTGAGGGCATGCATTTTAATCACAAAACACCTCTTTTCAAAATTTGGAACCCGCTTAAAATCCTATAATTTGAATTTGGAGCATTTGGGCGCAACCCGGGCGCGATTTGGAAATGTTTCATTTAGCGCCAAAAGTGCCCGTTTGATTAAATATATTTAAACCATAATATATATTTATTCGTTACTTTTTACGTTAAAAATCTTTTTCAAAATCCTTTAAATATTTTCTTTCCTCCCGTACACACACCCTCAGCCAATCATGAGAGACTCAAGTCTCTCGTGGGCCCCCCTTTTCAACCGTCTCTCTCTCTCTCTCTCTCTCCCCCCCTCGTCAAATCTCTCTCTCTCTCCTCCTATATTTATCCCTCGCAGCCGCCTCATCTTCTCCCCATCACGAGAAAATAAAACCCTACGCGAACAACCCACGAAACCCTAACCCTAGCTCCTCGCGACCTCACCGCCGACCTCCCCGCGACCTCGCCGTCGCCGTCAGCACCTCCTCAACCTAGCCGCACCCTCTTCCTCCTTCCTCCGCTCTCTTCCGCGCCTGCACCCAACCCCGACGACGCCACCAACCACCGCAGGTCTTGTCGTCGACGCCGCCTCCAGTCACCGACGACGCCCGCGACTCCCTCTCTTCCTCCTCGTCACTACCTCGTCGTCACCTTCCTCCTCTCCTCGCCGGACCACAGAACCCAAAACCACAACCCTACCACCCTCTGCAGTTCGCCGGAAAACGCGCCGACGATCCTCGCCGTCGTCACCAGAGCCACCTCCTTCTCCCCTCGACCACCAGAGCAGGCCAGCATCTCCTTTACTCTCAGCACCATCGGTTTCAGCGAAGTCCAGCCACCTCGAACCCTTGCCGCGCACTGTTCATCGCCGCCGGCGCCCCATCGCCGTCGAGCCATCGTGGTTGCACCCTGTTTCTTCCCTGTAAGCATCCCTTATCTTTCCTTTTGGGCTAATCCCCCTCGCTGGTCGTTATTTGCGTGTATCGTATCATTGTTGCTAACCTCGTTGCCGATGACTTTTGCCGGAATCCGACCGTGCCGTCTTTTGAACCCGATGCTCCAGCGAGGTACCCTGGTCCGTGTGATCCCGCTGTTCGCTGTTGGGACTCGATCCGTAGTCCGTGCACCCATCTCGTGTTTTCTGCCGACTTTGCATCCGTGCTTTCCGGTTTGCGAAACCGTCGAGGCAAGTATCTGAATACTTGCTTTAACATGCTAGCATACGAGATCTAGTCTTGCCATGCAGTTGAATATCATACTATATAATACTACAACTTAATGATGGTAATTGATATTATATTATAAGTTAGAATTGACAGTTGCAGTTATCTTTAACATGGGATCGTTATAATAGTTTCTCGTAATTAATCGACCCACTATCAATCCATATTTCAACTAAATAAAACAATTGGATCATATCTGCTTTAATTGTTAAATCATTCACGAGACAATTATTATACTTAGTGTAAATTCATGTAGCTTCATTACTTTATGATTGTGGATATTGCTTCACCTTGTGGCTATTGCACCCCAAAGGTGCGTGAACCTGTTAATAAGAGAATACAAAGCATCACTGTGTTTGCATGGAATAATATTGTTACTTACTGTTTCCTGCTGCTGTCCATTAATTGATTGTATACCTGTTGTGAGCACATACTCGATTGCACTACATATTGGCCTGACCCTGCTACACATGACATATACATACTTACCGACTCATCCTGTTGTACCATGACATGACTTGTTTCATGATTTCACGCTTAATGCCGACAAACCTGACCATCCCTGCTGTCTATCCAGACAGACCTACTTTTACCTGATTTTCTGTTGGCATTAGTCCTTAACTACTGAATACCTGACCTGACATACATATCTTGGGGGTATGGGGAAATCAAAGGTGAAACCGACTTGTAACTCAATGGTTCGATACTTGTTCTGATCAGTCTTACGGGCTTGGCCAGTCCGGGAGTGATGATGCTGACATCACTCGTCCATCCTACTACCTACTTTTACTGCTTAGCGGCACGTCTCGGATTCAGCCCCGAGGACCTTGACCGTGGTCCCGGGCACGCACGGGATACTATTGAGTTACATCGACGATTCATCAATTGATTTCAAAGACTATAGAGTAGAAACCTGATAGGACAGTTTAGTCACCCGTGCACTTTACCCTGCTCTGTTATTGTACTGCTTTATTCATGTTCATACCTGCACTGCTTATTACCATGTTTATACTATATACTTGATGTCATGACGCGCTGACGTCTGGGTTTTGCATGGCCCAGATTCCGTACCACTGTCGACGACCGAGCAGGAGTACTTCAGCCAGCAGGCTGATTTGTGAGTTCTGCAGTGGTTAGTTCATTTATTGCATTTTATTTCCAGGTTCGATTCCGCATTATGGGACGTACCTTTCCATTATCGTATTGGATCAGTGCTTCCGCATTTATTTTTCATTGACTCTTATCATTATGGATTTGGACATATGTTAGATAGTTTATTTATCTTGTTCTTGATATCTCTACAACCGTAATGTGACTGTGGATGGATACTTCCTACCCACAGGTAGCATGGTTGGCTATGTCACGTGCCCAATCTTGCGTACTCTGGGAAGCGGGGCGTGACATGGTTCTTTTGGTATCAGAGCCATAGGTTAATTGGGTTGATTCTTTGTAGTTGGATATTGCACCCGATACACGAATCAGAATACCCGTGATTAGGAAACATGTCCTGCCACTTGACCATTTTACCACCCTTGAATCATTCTTCCGGATCATGTCGACATGCAAACTTACTTTGCATTTGTCAACTCAAAACCCTAACTTCTTGTTATCTCTAGGACTTAGGCGACTTGGGTGGAGTTAAGTAATTGCGGCTATGATACCGCGGCATAGCTACAATGCGGTACTCTATTTAAGTATCTTGGAGTTCTAGCCTTGATCCACATTCGGAATCTATCATCATGCTAATGTTGGGTGTTTTGAGTTCAGGATTATGACAGGTAAGAAGTTGAAGACGTACCAGAGGCGTGTGAACGAAGCCGCCATGCTTGGAGTGATAAGAGAAATGCTGGAAATCAAAGAAACAGACCGAGCTGATCCAGCAGCAAGCGGACTTGTTTCAGGAAGGTTTGCAGATCGTTCAGCAGTCTGTAAACGATGTTGGAACTAGACCAGTTGACCGAGTAAGGACCGTAGCAGATTTCAGACTTTTGGATCCGTCTACTTTCACTGTTCTGGAGGAGCCGTTGCCAGCCGAGCCGTGGCTAGTGACACGGAGAATTTGCTGATTGCGACACAGATTCCAGAGGACAAAGGAGTTGATGTGGTGCGCATTCAGTTAGTGGATTACGCCCGAGAGTGACGGCTTGTGGAGGAGACCCGCTTGCCCAAGCCGATCAGTTGGGCGAAGTTTTTCTAAGAACCCCCTGGAGAAGTTCTTCCCGCAGACTGCGCGGAGGAAAGGGAAGAAATTTATCGGACTAAGGCAGAATGGAGCAACCGTGGACGTGCATGCAGCGGAGTGGACGAGACTCAGTAGTCTCGCTGGACCTTTCGCGGCCAACGATGCAGACAGCAGTTGCGGTAAGGAAGCAGTTCTGTCGGGCCAGTCAAGTTTAGGGCTAGGCCGACAAACAGTGTTCTTGCAGCTATGGTAGCGGATAGTAATGAAGAGCCGTCAGTTGTTCGTGACTTTATGGATGTGTTTGAAGACATATCAGGCTTACCGCCGAAGCGAGATGTGGAGTTTGCGATTGACCTTATTCCTGGTGCAGCGCCAGTATCAAAATCTTATTATCCGATGGCACCGGTGGAAATTGGAAGAAGTTAAGAAACAAGTTGGTGAATTACTCGAGAAGGGATGGATTCGAAGCAGCAACTCACCTTGGGGAGCTCCAGTTCTTTTAGTAAAGAAGAAGGATGGCACGAGAAGGATGTGCATTGATTATCGAGAATTGAACCGGGTGACTATAAAGAACAAGTACCCGATCCCTCGCATTGGAGAACTTTTTGAGCAGCTTAGTGGCGCGAGGGTATTCTCGAAACTGGATTTGCGATCAGGATATCATCAGGTCCGAGTAAAAACAGAAGACATTTGCAAAACGGCATTTCGAACACGATATGGACATTTCGAGTATTTAGTGATGCCCTTCGGAGTGACTAATGCGCCAGCAATATTCATGGATTTGATGAACATGATCTTTTCACCATTCTTGGACCAGTTTATTGTGGTATTCATTGACGATATTCTGGTGTACTCGAAGAGTCCGGAGGAGCATGCTGAGCATTTAAGGATCGCATTGCAGACGCTGAGACAAGAGAAATTATTCGCGAAGATGAGTAAGTGCGAATTCTGGCTGGAAGAAGTGAAGTTTCTGGGGCATGTTGTGTCGGGCAATGGAATCGCCGTTGATCCCGAGAAGATTACAGCAGTTCGAGATTGGCCTATTCCAAAGAGTGTTGCGGAGATAAGAAGTTTTCTTGGACTCGCCGGTTACTACAGAAGATTTGTGGAGAACTTCGCTCGTTTAGCTGAGCCGTTAACCAAGCTTGCGCGTAAGGAGGTACCGTTTGTTTGGACGGATGGATGTGCATTGGCCTTCGAGACGTTGAAACAGAAGTTGATAACCGCCCCTATCCTAACCGTACCGGATGATTCGGGAGGACTGGTGATTCATAGCGACGCATCCGGAAAGGGATTGGGATGTGCTTTGATGCAGAATGGGAAAGTCGTCGCTTACGCATCGAGACAACTGAAGACTCATGAGAAGAACTATCCGACTCATGACTTAGAGCTTGCAGCCGTGATCTTCGCCCTGAAGATTTGGAGACACTACCTTTTGGGCGAGAGAGTCGAAGTCTTTACAGATCACAAGAGTTTAAAGTATGTGTTCACTCAAAAGGAGTTGAACATGAGGCAACGCAGATGGTTGGAGCTGATGGCCGACTATGACCTTGATCTTAAGTACCATCCGGGAAAAGTCAACGTCGTGCCGGATGCGCTGAGTCGGTTACCAGCAATTCAGATATTGACTGCACAGAGGGAGATCATTGCGGATTTTCGGAGATTCGACTTGGAGGTTGTGCTACCACATGCTACAGGACAGTTGATGCAGTTGGAAGTACAGTCGTCCTTAGTTGAGAAGATTAAAACGGCACAATCGCAGGATCCTAGACTACAAAAGTTTCGAGAGCAGGTTGAGGCCGGACTACGAACCGATTTACTGATCTATGAAGACGGTTCGTTGAGATATGGTGGCCGTGTGTGTGTGCCAAAAGGAGACGTGCGTGAAGAGCTTATGAAGGAGGCACACAGTTCAGCTTACTCTGTACATCCAGGAGGGACAAAGATGTACCGAGATATCCGACAGTATTTCTGGTGGGAAGGTATGAAACGGGAAATTGCTCGCTTCGTGGCTAAGTGCTTGGTGTGTCAGCAAGTCAAGGCTGAACACCAAAGGGTTGCTGGTTTGTTGCAACCACTTCCGATTCCTCAGTGGAAGTGGGAACATATAACCATGGATTTCGTGACGGCTTTACCGCGGAGTCCAAAGGGCAACAATGCCGTATGAGTGATTGTCGATCGCTTGACCAAGGCAGCTCACTTTATTCCTTTTCGGGTTGGTCAATCGACAGAGACTTTGGCAGAGCGGTACATGCAGGAGATTGTCAGGTTGCATGGAGTACCGGTAAGCATCGTGTCCGACCGGGACACTCGGTTCTTGTCGCACTTTTGGAGGAGTTTACAAGAAAGTTTGGGGACTCGATTGAAATTTAGCACAGCTTATCATCCTCAAACTGATGGACAATCGGAGAGAACGATCCAGACCCTTGAAGATATGTTGAGAGCTTGCATGTTGGACTTCAAAGGTTCTTGGGAGGATCATCTACACCTGGTGGAGTTTTCGTACAACAATAGCTTCCAAGCGACAATTCAGATGGCTCCGTTTGAAGCGTTGTATGGTCGTAAATGCCGTTCGCCTGTTTGTTGGGATGATGTGGGTGAACGAAGGTTACTAGGGCCAGATTTGGTGGTACAGACAGTTGAGAAGGTGAATACAATCAGGAAGCATATGAAGGCAGCTCAAGACAGACAGAAAAGTTGGGCCGACACGTCAAGAAGACCTCTAGAGTTCGCCGTGGGTGATTTGGTATTCCTGAAGATATCACCGACTAGAGGGGTAATTCGCTTTGGAAGTCGGGGAAAGCTTAGTCCCCGATTCGTTGGACCCTTCGAGATATTGGAGCGTGTTGGAGAGGTAGCGTACCGGTTGGCGTTACCACAGTCATTAGCAGGAGTGCACGATGTGTTCCATGTGTCTCAACTACGGAGGTATGTTCGTGATGAGACTCATGTCTTGGATCATTCGGAGTTGACTGTACGGGAGGACCTAACTTTTGAGGAGCGACCAGTTGAAATCAAGGATCGAAGAGAAAAGGTTCTTAAGAACAAAGTTATCCCTCTTGTGTTAGTTTCTTGGGGTAATCGATTGCATGGAGAATCCACTTGGGAGCGAGAAGACGAGATCCGGCAGAAATTCCCTCACCTTTTCCAGTAGTTAGACATCTTGTATTCTTGGAATTTCGAGGACGAAATTCTTTTTGTAGTTGGGTATGATGTAACACCCGAGCCCAATAATACTATTTATATTGCTAGTTGAGGGTTATGTATTGCTCTTTCCATTTATCCTGATTGTTTGGTGCTTTTTGCAAAATTCTAACCGGTTAAGTCATTTTGGCACATAACAAATTTTAACTCCTAAAATGAAATTAAAAATGTCCATGTTGGCCTACTCGTCGCCACTAGTCGCGTGGTAGCGTCCGCGTGTCGAGATTCCGTCCCGTTCGGCGAAACGGGCGAGTTTGGGCGTCTACGCGCGCGTGCAAGTGTCCGACTTGAGGGCATGCATTTTAATCACAAAACACCTCTTTTCAAAATTTGGAACCCGCTTAAAATCCTATAATTTGAATTTGGAGCATTTGGGCGCAACCCGGGCGCGATTTGGAAATGTTTCATTTAGCGCCAAAAGTGCCCGTTTGATTAAATATATTTAAACCATAATATATATTTATTCGTTACTTTTTACGTTAAAAATCTTTTTCAAAATCCTTTAAATATTTTCTTTCCTCCCGTACACACACACCCTCAGCCAATCACGAGAGACTCAAGTCTCTCGTGGGCCCCCCTTTTCAACCGTCTCTCTCTCTCTCTCTCTCCCCCTCGTCAAATCTCTCTCTCTCTCCTCCTATATTTATCCCTCGCAGCCGCCTCATCTTCTCCCCATCACGAGAAAATAAAACCCTACGCGAACAACCCACGAAACCCTAACCCTAGCTCCTCGCGACCTCACCGCCGACCTCCCCGCGACCTCGCCGTCGCCGTCAGCACCTCCTCAACCTAGCCGCACCCTCTTCCTCCTTCCTCCGCTCTCTTCCGCGCCTGCACCCAACCCCGACGACGCCACCAACCACCGCAGGTCTTGTCGTCGACGCCGCCTCCAGTCACCGACGACGCCCGCGACTCCCTCTCTTCCTCCTCGTCACTACCTCGTCGTCACCTTCCTCCTCTCCTCGCCGGACCACAGAACCCAAAACCACAACCCTACCACCCTCTGCAGTTCGCCGGAAAACGCGCCGACGATCCTCGCCGTCGTCACCAGAGCCACCTCCTTCTCCCCTCGACCACCAGAGCAGGCCAGCATCTCCTTTACTCTCAGCACCATCGGTTTCAGCGAAGTCCAGCCACCTCGAACCCTTGCCGCGCACTGTTCATCGCCGCCGGCGCCCCATCGCCGTCGAGCCATCGTGGTTGCACCCTGTTTCTTCCCTGTAAGCATCCCTTATCTTTCCTTTTGGGCTAATCCCCCTCGCTGGTCGTTATTTGCGTGTATCGTATCATTGTTGCTAACCTCGTTGCCGATGACTTTTGCCGGAATCCGACCGTGCCGTCTTTTGAACCCGATGCTCCAGCGAGGTACCCTGGTCCGTGTGATCCCGCTGTTCGCTGTTGGGACTCGATCCGTAGTCCGTGCACCCATCTCGTGTTTTCTGCCGACTTTGCATCCGTGCTTTCCGGTTTGCGAAACCGTCGAGGCAAGTATCTGAATACTTGCTTTAACATGCTAGCATACGAGATCTAGTCTTGCCATGCAGTTGAATATCATACTATATAATACTACAACTTAATGATGGTAATTGATATTATATTATAAGTTAGAATTGACAGTTGCAGTTATCTTTAACATGGGATCGTTATAATAGTTTCTCGTAATTAATCGACCCACTATCAATCCATATTTCAACTAAATAAAACAATTGGATCATATCTGCTTTAATTGTTAAATCATTCACGAGACAATTATTATACTTAGTGTAAATTCATGTAGCTTCATTACTTTATGATTGTGGATATTGCTTCACCTTGTGGCTATTGCACCCCAAAGGTGCGTGAACCTGTTAATAAGAGAATACAAAGCATCACTGTGTTTGCATGGAATAATATTGTTACTTACTGTTTCCTGCTGCTGTCCATTAATTGATTGTATACCTGTTGTGAGCACATACTCGATTGCACTACATATTGGCCTGACCCTGCTACACATGACATATACATACTTACCGACTCATCCTGTTGTACCATGACATGACTTGTTTCATGATTTCACGCTTAATGCCGACAAACCTGACCATCCCTGCTGTCTATCCAGACAGACCTACTTTTACCTGATTTTCTGTTGGCATTAGTCCTTAACTACTGAATACCTGACCTGACATACATATCTTGGGGGTATGGGGAAATCAAAGGTGAAACCGACTTGTAACTCAATGGTTCGATACTTGTTCTGATCAGTCTTACGGGCTTGGCCAGTCCGGGAGTGATGATGCTGACATCACTCGTCCATCCTACTACCTACTTTTACTGCTTAGCGGCACGTCTCGGATTCAGCCCCGAGGACCTTGACCGTGGTCCCGGGCACGCACGGGATACTATTGAGTTACATCGACGATTCATCAATTGATTTCAAAGACTATAGAGTAGAAACCTGATAGGACAGTTTAGTCACCCGTGCACTTTACCCTGCTCTGTTATTGTACTGCTTTATTCATGTTCATACCTGCACTGCTTATTACCATGTTTATACTATATACTTGATGTCATGACGCGCTGACGTCTGGGTTTTGCATGGCCCAGATTCCGTACCACTGTCGACGACCGAGCAGGAGTACTTCAGCCAGCAGGCTGATTTGTGAGTTCTGCAGTGGTTAGTTCATTTATTGCATTTTATTTCCAGGTTCGATTCCGCATTATGGGACGTACCTTTCCATTATCGTATTGGATCAGTGCTTCCGCATTTATTTTTCATTGACTCTTATCATTATGGATTTGGACATATGTTAGATAGTTTATTTATCTTGTTCTTGATATCTCTACAACCGTAATGTGACTGTGGATGGATACTTCCTACCCACAGGTAGCATGGTTGGCTATGTCATGTGCCCAATCTTGCGTACTCTGGGAAGCGGGGCGTGACATGGTTCTTTTGGTATCAGAGCCATAGGTTAATTGGGTTGATTCTTTGTAGTTGGGTATTGCACCCGATACACGAATCAGAATACCCGTGATTAGGAAACATGTCCTGCCACTTGACCATTTTACCACCCTTGAATCATTCTTCCGGATCATGTCGACATGCAAACTTACTTTGCATTTGTCAACTCAAAACCCTAACTTCTTGTTATCTCTAGGACTTAGGCGACTTGGGTGGAGTTAAGTAATTGCGGCTATGATACCGCGGCATAGCTACAATGCGGTACTCTATTTAAGTATCTTGGAGTTCTAGCCTTGATCCACATTCGGAATCTATCATCATGCTAATGTTGGGTGTTTTGAGTTCAGGATTATGACAGGTAAGAAGTTGAAGACGTACCAGAGGCGTGTGAACGAAGCCGCCATGCTTGGAGTGATAAGAGAAATGCTGGAAATCAAAGAAACAGACCGAGCTGATCCAGCAGCAAGCGGACTTGTTTCAGGAAGGTTTGCAGATCGTTCAGCAGTCTGTAAACGATGTTGGAACTAGACCAGTTGACCGAGTAAGGACCGTAGCAGATTTCAGACTTTTGGATCCGTCTACTTTCACTGTTCTGGAGGAGCCGTTGCCAGCCGAGCCGTGGCTAGTGACACGGAGAATTTGCTGATTGCGACACAGATTCCAGAGGACAAAGGAGTTGATGTGGTGCGCATTCAGTTAGTGGATTACGCCCGAGAGTGACGGCTTGTGGAGGAGACCCGCTTGCCCAAGCCGATCAGTTGGGCGAAGTTTTTCTAAGAACCCCCTGGAGAAGTTCTTCCCGCAGACTGCGCGGAGGAAAGGGAAGAAATTTATCGGACTAAGGCAGAATGGAGCAACCGTGGACGTGCATGCAGCGGAGTGGACGAGACTCAGTAGTCTCGCTGGACCTTTCGCGGCCAACGATGCAGACAGCAGTTGCGGTAAGGAAGCAGTTCTGTCGGGCCAGTCAAGTTTAGGGCTAGGCCGACAAACAGTGTTCTTGCAGCTATGGTAGCGGATAGTAATGAAGAGCCGTCAGTTGTTCGTGACTTTATGGATGTGTTTGAAGACATATCAGGCTTACCGCCGAAGCGAGATGTGGAGTTTGCGATTGACCTTATTCCTGGTGCAGCGCCAGTATCAAAATCTTATTATCCGATGGCACCGGTGGAAATTGGAAGAAGTTAAGAAACAAGTTGGTGAATTACTCGAGAAGGGATGGATTCGAAGCAGCAACTCACCTTGGGGAGCTCCAGTTCTTTTAGTAAAGAAGAAGGATGGCACGAGAAGGATGTGCATTGATTATCGAGAATTGAACCGGGTGACTATTAAGAACAAGTACCCGATCCCTCGCATTGGAGAACTTTTTGAGCAGCTTAGTGGCGCGAGGGTATTCTCGAAACTGGATTTGCGATCAGGATATCATCAGGTCCGAGTAAAAACAGAAGACATTTGCAAAACGGCATTTCGAACACGATATGGACATTTCGAGTATTTAGTGATGCCCTTCGGAGTGACTAATGCGCCAGCAATATTCATGGATTTGATGAACATGATCTTTTCACCATTCTTGGACCAGTTTATTGTGGTATTCATTGACGATATTCTGGTGTACTCGAAGAGTCCGGAGGAGCATGCTGAGCATTTAAGGATCGCATTGCAGACGCTGAGACAAGAGAAATTATTCGCGAAGATGAGTAAGTGCGAATTCTGGCTGGAAGAAGTGAAGTTTCTGGGGCATGTTGTGTCGGGCAATGGAATCGCCGTTGATCCCGAGAAGATTACAGCAGTTCGAGATTGGCCTATTCCAAAGAGTGTTGCGGAGATAAGAAGTTTTCTTGGACTCGCCGGTTACTACAGAAGATTTGTGGAGAACTTCGCTCGTTTAGCTGAGCCGTTAACCAAGCTTGCGCGTAAGGAGGTACCGTTTGTTTGGACGGATGGATGTGCATTGGCCTTCGAGACGTTGAAACAGAAGTTGATAACCGCCCCTATCCTAACCGTACCGGATGATTCGGGAGGACTGGTGATTCATAGCGACGCATCCGGAAAGGGATTGGGATGTGCTTTGATGCAGAATGGGAAAGTCGTCGCTTACGCATCGAGACAACTGAAGACTCATGAGAAGAACTATCCGACTCATGACTTAGAGCTTGCAGCCGTGATCTTCGCCCTGAAGATTTGGAGACACTACCTTTTGGGCGAGAGAGTCGAAGTCTTTACAGATCACAAGAGTTTAAAGTATGTATTCACTCAAAAGGAGTTGAACATGAGGCAACGCAGATGGTTGGAGCTGATGGCCGACTATGACCTTGATCTTAAGTACCATCCGGAAAAAGTCAACGTCGTGCCGGATGCGCTGAGTCGGTTACCAGCAATTCAGATATTGACTGCACAGAGGGAGATCATTGCGGATTTTCGGAGATTCGACTTGGAGGTTGTGCTACCACATGCTACAGGACAGTTGATGCAGTTGGAAGTACAGTCGTCCTTAGTTGAGAAGATTAAAACGGCACAATCGCAGGATCCTAGACTACAAAAGTTTCGAGAGCAGGTTGAGGCCGGACTACGAACCGATTTACTGATCCATGAAGACGGTTCGTTGAGATATGGTGGCCGTGTGTGTGTGCCAAAAGGAGACGTGCGTGAAGAGCTTATGAAGGAGGCACACAGTTCAGCTTACTCTGTACATCCAGGAGGGACAAAGATGTACCGAGATATCCGACAGTATTTCTGGTGGGAAGGTATGAAACGGGAAATTGCTCGCTTCGTGGCTAAGTGCTTGGTGTGTCAGCAAGTCAAGGCTGAACACCAAAGGGTTGCTGGTTTGTTGCAACCACTTCCGATTCCTCAGTGGAAGTGGGAACATATAACCATGGATTTCGTGACGGCTTTACCGCGGAGTCCAAAGGGCAACAATGCCGTATGAGTGATTGTCGATCGCTTGACCAAGGCAGCTCACTTTATTCCTTTTCGGGTTGGTCAATCGACAGAGACTTTGGCAGAGCGGTACATGCAGGAGATTGTCAGGTTGCATGGAGTACCGGTAAGCATCGTGTCCGACCGGGACACTCGGTTCTTGTCGCACTTTTGGAGGAGTTTACAAGAAAGTTTGGGGACTCGATTGAAATTTAGCACAGCTTATCATCCTCAAACTGATGGACAATCGGAGAGAACGATCCAGACCCTTGAAGATATGTTGAGAGCTTGCATGTTGGACTTCAAAGGTTCTTGGGAGGATCATCTACACCTGGTGGAGTTTTCGTACAACAATAGCTTCCAAGCGACAATTCAGATGGCTCCGTTTGAAGCGTTGTATGGTCGTAAATGCCGTTCGCCTGTTTGTTGGGATGATGTGGGTGAACGAAGGTTACTAGGGCCAGATTTGGTGGTACAGACAGTTGAGAAGGTGAATACAATCAGGAAGCATATGAAGGCAGCTCAAGACAGACAGAAAAGTTGGGCCGACACGTCAAGAAGACCTCTAGAGTTCGCCGTGGGTGATTTGGTATTCCTGAAGATATCACCGACTAGAGGGGTAATTAGCTTTGGAAGTCGGGGAAAGCTTAGTCCCCGATTCGTTGGACCCTTCGAGATATTGGAGCGTGTTGGAGAGGTAGCGTACCGGTTGGCGTTACCACAGTCATTAGCAGGAGTGCACGATGTGTTCCATGTGTCTCAACTACGGAGGTATGTTCGTGATGAGACTCATGTCTTGGATCATTCGGAGTTGACTGTACGGGAGGACCTAACTTTTGAGGAGCGACCAGTTGAAATCAAGGATCGAAGAGAAAAGGTTCTTAAGAACAAAGTTATCCCTCTTGTGTTAGTTTCTTGGGGTAATCGATTGCATGGAGAATCCACTTGGGAGCGAGAAGACGAGATCCGGCAGAAATTCCCTCACCTTTTCCAGTAGTTAGACATCTTGTATTCTTGGAATTTCGAGGACGAAATTCTTTTTGTAGTTGGGTATGATGTAACACCCGAGCCCAATAATACTATTTATATTGCTAGTTGAGGGTTATGTATTGCTCTTTCCATTTATCCTGATTGTTTGGTGCTTTTTGCAAAATTCTAACCGGTTAAGTCATTTTGGCACATAACAAATTTTAACTCCTAAAATGAAATTAAAAATGTCCATGTTGGCCTACTCGTCGCCACTAGTCGCGTGGTAGCGTCCGCGTGTCGAGATTCCGTCCCGTTCGGCGAAACGGGCGAGTTTGGGCGTCTACGCGCGCGTGCAAGTGTCCGACTTGAGGGCATGCATTTTAATCACAAAACACCTCTTTTCAAAATTTGGAACCCGCTTAAAATCCTATAATTTGAATTTGGAGCATTTGGGCGCAACCCGGGCGCGATTTGGAAATGTTTCATTTAGCGCCAAAAGTGCCCGTTTGATTAAATATATTTAAACCATAATATATATTTATTCGTTACTTTTTACGTTAAAAATCTTTTTCAAAATCCTTTAAATATTTTCTTTCCTCCCGTACACACACACCCTCAGCCAATCACGAGAGACTCAAGTCTCTCGTGGGCCCCCCTTTTCAACCGTCTCTCTCTCTCTCTCTCTCCCCCTCGTCAAATCTCTCTCTCTCTCCTCCTATATTTATCCCTCGCAGCCGCCTCATCTTCTCCCCATCACGAGAAAATAAAACCCTACGCGAACAACCCACGAAACCCTAACCCTAGCTCCTCGCGACCTCACCGCCGACCTCGCCGTCGCCGTCAGCACCTCCTCAACCTAGCCGCACCCTCTTCCTCCTTCCTCCGCTCTCTTCCGCGCCTGCACCCAACCCCGACGACGCCACCAACCACCGCAGGTCTTGTCGTCGACGCCGCCTCCAGTCACCGACGACGCCCGCGACTCCCTCTCTTCCTCCTCGTCACTACCTCGTCGTCACCTTCCTCCTCTCCTCGCCGGACCACAGAACCCAAAACCACAACCCTACCACCCTCTGCAGTTCGCCGGAAAACGCGCCGACGATCCTCGCCGTCGTCACCAGAGCCACCTCCTTCTCCCCTCGACCACCAGAGCAGGCCAGCATCTCCTTTACTCTCAGCACCATCGGTTTCAGCGAAGTCCAGCCACCTCGAACCCTTGCCGCGCACTGTTCATCGCCGCCGGCGCCCCATCGCCGTCGAGCCATCGTGGTTGCACCCTGTTTCTTCCCTGTAAGCATCCCTTATCTTTCCTTTTGGGCTAATCCCCCTCGCTGGTCGTTATTTGCGTGTATCGTATCATTGTTGCTAACCTCGTTGCCGATGACTTTTGCCGGAATCCGACCGTGCCGTCTTTTGAACCCGATGCTCCAGCGAGGTACCCTGGTCCGTGTGATCCCGCTGTTCGCTGTTGGGACTCGATCCGTAGTCCGTGCACCCATCTCGTGTTTTCTGCCGACTTTGCATCCGTGCTTTCCGGTTTGCGAAACCGTCGAGGCAAGTATCTGAATACTTGCTTTAACATGCTAGCATACGAGATCTAGTCTTGCCATGCAGTTGAATATCATACTATATAATACTACAACTTAATGATGGTAATTGATATTATATTATAAGTTAGAATTGACAGTTGCAGTTATCTTTAACATGGGATCGTTATAATAGTTTCTCGTAATTAATCGACCCACTATCAATCCATATTTCAACTAAATAAAACAATTGGATCATATCTGCTTTAATTGTTAAATCATTCACGAGACAATTATTATACTTAGTGTAAATTCATGTAGCTTCATTACTTTATGATTGTGGATATTGCTTCACCTTGTGGCTATTGCACCCCAAAGGTGCGTGAACCTGTTAATAAGAGAATACAAAGCATCACTGTGTTTGCATGGAATAATATTGTTACTTACTGTTTCCTGCTGCTGTCCATTAATTGATTGTATACCTGTTGTGAGCACATACTCGATTGCACTACATATTGGCCTGACCCTGCTACACATGACATATACATACTTACCGACTCATCCTGTTGTACCATGACATGACTTGTTTCATGATTTCACGCTTAATGCCGACAAACATGACCATCCCTGCTGTCTATCCAGACAGACCTACTTTTACCTGATTTTCTGTTGGCATTAGTCCTTAACTACTGAATACCTGACCTGACATACATATCTTGGGGGTATGGGGAAATCAAAGGTGAAACCGACTTGTAACTCAATGGTTCGATACTTGTTTTGATCAGTCTTACGGGCTTGGCCAGTCCGGGAGTGATGATGCTGACATCACTCGTCCATCCTACTACCTACTTTTACTGCTTAGCGGCACGTCTCGGATTCAACCCCGAGGACCTTGACCGTGGTCCCGGGCACGCACGGGATACTATTGAGTTACATCGACGATTCATCAATTGATTTCAAAGACTATAGAGTAGAAACCTGATAGGACAGTTTAGTCACCCGTGCACTTTACCCTGCTCTGTTATTGTACTGCTTTATTCATGTTCATACCTGCACTGCTTATTACCATGTTTATACTATATACTTGATGTCATGACGCGCTGACGTCTGGGTTTTGCATGGCCCAGATTCCGTACCACTGTCGACGACCGAGCAGGAGTACTTCAGCCAGCAGGCTGATTTGTGAGTTCTGCAGTGGTTAGTTCATTTATTGCATTTTATTTCCAGGTTCGATTCCGCATTATGGGACGTACCTTTCCATTATCGTATTGGATCAGTGCTTCCGCATTTATTTTTCATTGACTCTTATCATTATGGATTTGGACATGTGTTAGATAGTTTATTTATCTTGTTCTTGATATCTCTACAACCGTAATGTGACTGTGGATGAATACTTCCTACCCACAGGTAGCATGGTTGGCTATGTCACGTGCCCAATCTTGCGTACTCTGGGAAGCGGGGCGTGACAGTTAACCTAGATGGCAAAATTAAAAATCTGATGGTTCAACCAAAAATTCCATAATGCAACAATAGCTCTGATACCAGTTTGTTGCGTATAAGACGATCACGAAGATAAAACAAATGATATAAAGAAAAGAACAAAGCACATGCAAGATAGAAATACGAGTACTTACTAATTAGGCAAAGCTTTATTAATAACCAAAAGTGGAGAAGTACAAACGGTGGATGAATACAAATCTCTCTCACAAATAGTTCTCTTTCAAAAAACTATCTCAAAGGCATTAATCTTTAGGATTACAAAATACTGCAATATATATAGTCTACTATAGATGAGTCTAAATAACTAATTTTCCAACTAATAAACATCTACCTTACTTGTAGATAAGTCCAAATCTGTTATCTCTTACCTTATAGATAAATCTGAATCTTCTATCTCTTATCTTATAGATAAGTCTGAATCTATGAAAAATCAATAAGGATCGGAATGGAAGGCATACACAACACAAACAATGTGAGAAAGGGTTACAACCTTGTGAAATGGACCAAGGTTTGTACTAGCAAAACTGAGAGGGGCTGGGGGTTAAGAACATAGATCATTTTAATATTTTCCTCCTATGTAAATGGCTTTGAAAACTCCATAAAGATGATGGATGCTCTAGTATAGTTCTAAAATCCATCTACCAACTTAGCAATAGATTACATAGTACTCATAATTGCTCAACTTTCTGGAAAGGGTTACATGACTGTAGTTGCTCCTTCTATGATAATATTTCATGGATTGTAGGTAATGGCACTCAAATTTTCTTTTGGAAAGACAAATGGGCAGCTGATTTAGCCTTATCTGAGCTCTACCCTTCTTCTTACAATATTGCTTGGAATCAAGAGGTTTTAATTCGTACTCAAGGCTACTATAGCGAAGATATGTGGGTTTGGAAACTTGCTTTCAATAAAGTTATTCCTCATGATGATAGAATTCATGTACAAGATATGATGGCAAAGCTTTCTAATTTTACTATTACACCTTATACTTCGTATAGTATAGGTGGTCTGATTCTAATACCGGTGCCTTCTTTGTTAAAATTGCTTATAACACTCTTAATTGCATTAATCGACAATACCCTTACCATAAGATCATTTGGCAAAACTTTGCTCCCACTAAGATCAAAATTTTCATTTGGTTATTAGCTCAAGACGGGATTTTGAAGAAGGAAAATTTAATTAAAAGAGGCCGGTACAATAATGATGCTTGTGTCTTTGACTCTTCCATGATTGAAACTTCTACTCATCTTTTCTTCAAATGCAAAGTTGTTGGACTTGTTTAGAAGGATCTGTTGAAGGCTATTAATATTCATATTATTCCTGACTCTTTTATATATGCTATTGATACTTGGAAAATCAATAACATTAATGCCAAGCTTGCTCATATATGGATCCTTTTACTATATTCCACCTTCTTGATCATTTGGAAATGCAGGAATAATAAAAATTTTAATAATGTGGATTGCACACATACTCGGATTATGAACTCAATTCTCTATTTTTTTTTAAGTTGGATAGGGGGATACATAATAAGAATAGAACTGCCATTTTAACCTCTTCTGAATTCATGAACCTTCAAAAATTATATACTGGTAATGTGGATGAGATAATCAATAGACATTGCGACCCTTTTCTAATGTTATATCTGGTTTCTTTACCCCCATTTTTCTCTTTATGCCTTTTGTCTGTGGACTCCTTTATGGTTTTGCTTAATCCCCCTTGGGATGGCTTATTTTATCTCTTTTGGGTTAATCTTATACCTTATGTTACCTTTTCTTCCATGACTGATACGGATTGATGATGTTATAGTTATATTCATTTTTGTGTTTGCCAAGACTTATTTTGATGGTGTAACTAATCCTTATTTGATTGTATAAATGAAGCCTCCTCGGTATCCTAAATCTTTGCTTTTGGATTTCAGCTTGTAACCTGAAGTTTAAAATGTTTTTGGTGCCCATGGTTTTTTCTGCTTACTGATACTTATTCTGACACCATCTCGGTTTGTAACTTCTTTTTTATATGATGGGTTGTGCTTTCTTTCTTTTTTTAATGAGTGATTTTATACTGTTTTCTTTTCATGAGAAGTGTTGGATGATATATGTTACTGAAATATGCTTGGTCTTGGCTTTTAACAAAAAGATTGAAATATGGTTTCAGTGTCATTATGCTTCTCTTCATTTGTCCAATTAACACTTGCTGCTGCCAGTTTTTCTATTTTTGGCACTGCTTTGTTGTTTACCTCAATGCAGGCATTGCTGCAAGGAGGGAATAATGTAGAAAAGAGGCCTAGGAGGGTTTTTCAATATGTGACGCAAAAAACTACACCCTCCATCATTTTATTCAACGATTGGCACCATCATCATCTTGGTCGACGATTGGCACACATCATCATCTTTATCATCTAAGATATGCATACACCAAATTTCATGTGATTCTACCACTTTTTCGCCATTGAATTAGCAACGTAGAAAGTTCTACCGTCGGTAAACTGTTAATTTTGCACCAATCAACGGTGAAAAAGTTGTAAAATCATATGAAATTCGGTGTATCCACATCTTACATGAAATAGATGGAGGTGATGGATGCCGATCGTTGAAAAAAAACCGTGAAGGGTGTATTTTTTCGATGCCATATGAGAAAATTCCTCCTATGGCACCTTCTCTCAATTATATATATATATATGGGTTGATTATAGCTTTAGAATAAGGATGTAAACGGTTACTAGATCCCCTAACTAAATCCCCTGGAAATTTAGGCTCCGTCCCTTGGATTTCATGTAAATTTACATTCGACCCTTCTGGAAATTTTTCTGAGCCTCTGCATTTTAGGAAAAAATTCATTCGCCCCACACATGTGCGTGAGGCACCTTGCTAGTACCAATAAAAGATGCATGGGTAAGCTTAATTAACGGTTCAAATGAGAGACAATTATTAATAAGGAATGGATGCATGATTTTAAAAATCAAAATAAAAATATTCCCAAAATCAAAGAGTTGAACATAATCTCCAACCCTTTGGATAAAAGTAGCATATATTGGCAGCTGCTTTTTCTTAATGTAATGCGTTATCATAGAGAGGAAAAAGAGGCAGGGCTTATTAACAAGATTTAAATTTAAAATGAAGTTGACATGGCTTAGCTAAGGTAATAGCTGAGGCTTGGTACTTTTGCAACTATGTATACTCTTTTGGTTCCTCAAATAATGCACACACTCTTTTGTCATCTACTTTAATTTTAGGATTTTTAATAATATTCCATCAATGGGATACTTCTACGACTCTAAGCATACGAAATTCATGTTTGACATCATAAGCTGCAAATCAATGAAGTTTAATGTTCTTATATGAGCCTTTAAAATGCACATCAACATGACTAAAGAAACTCATACGAAATATTGCGGTCAGCGTATCGAAGGACAGTTTCATCAGTAAACGTAGCAGGTACGTGTATGTAATGACAATAGTAGTAACATGCCCCCTAAAAAAGAGAGCTGATATGCTGATTGTTTTTTATGAAAAATGTCAAAAGTTAAAAGAAAGGCTATCATAAGTTTTTAGGGAGCTATCCATCCACCTGGTATAAAAATAAATATGTTGAAATGATAAGAACATACCTTCATATTGGAGACAAGAGGAAATTTACCACCTATGATTTATAGATCAGATCAAATATTAGAAACTTAGCATTAGAAGTAAGTGATAATTAAAATAAATTTAAAAGTATTTTCTGTTGCATGTGGCATCATATGCACCAAACTGATATGGTGGCCATGAACTCCAATGTCAAGAGAGCAATATACCATCTTATATGCATATGAAAGGCTTATCAATTGGAACAATTTTGCCAGCTTGTGAATCTCCAGCTATGTAAAGCAGATTGGATCGGAAATGTGCGACTGTCGTAACACCGCACTAGGAGTTAGAAGATACATTAGCTCCATTATAGGGACAATTTTTGATAATTACCAATCTTTCCAAAATATTTTGAAAAAAATGCTAATTCCCAAAAATTGTACCCATTATAGTCGTGTATAACATTTTGTAAAGCCATTCACATAAATGCTGCCAGAAGATAATGGTTATGTATCAACCTTTAAGATAAAGTAGCAGTTTACTAATGATAATTCCAAGTCATCAAGCATGTTTGGTTTTTAATTGAGTTTTTCAACTAACAATGATAAATTTTCTCCCTGATCGATCGATGTGCTTCAGTTAACAATAGACACAATATCAGATTCTTAACCCTCCAAAAAGGTTATCTGCTAACAATTTGGATGATAAAAAATCTAGCCTCCCCTGCATGTACAGTTAAAATTGTTTCTCAAAAGTGGAAATCATGTTTCGGTTTTAATTACGAATTTATGATAAAGCATTTTCTCAGTAGCTCTTTAAGAGAGGATTTTTCTCCTCGGCTTTATTTCTTAAAAATACCATTGGTTGGTTCATCAAGGTGATGTGCCTATATTAAAAATAGATATGGTTCCAGATTTTTAGTCCCCTACATTTTAAATAAATAAATAAATTGTAATTTCCTTTGCATGTAGGCTTCTCCGGAAAACAATGTGTCTGGTTCCTCTGCTCACTTGGATTTGAGTATTGCCCCCATTTTTTCCTGTTTCAATGATTTTGCTGAAGAAACCAATAGTTTTTCCTCCCGCCTACTTATTCAACCACTACCGTATTCCCCTTACATGTACAAAAAAATCAACTATTGCGCCTCCCGAAGGAGTCTGCCATTACCAAACACCAAGAACATCTCATATGTTCTCCATTTCTTCCTATATTTCTCCAGCATTGGACTAATATCTGTTCACTACAGCAAGTGAAAAAGCATCATCTAGTCCGGTATATAATATCGCATGATTGACCTCACTGCCGAAGCATGTCGAATGTCAATCATGCGAGTCCTTCTCTTCATCAGCCCCGAAAGATATCTTTTTAGAGAGGTGACCCCACTACCTGCGAGTACATTTCCTCATTTGAAGTCATCCATTCTAAACCACTTAAAAATGGTGTCAAGATATCTGAATTTAGGACAATCCCAAAACCCTTATCAGGTCTAACTTTATAGACCTAGTCACCAGAATCAATGATATATTTATAATCCATAAATGAGAAACAGTAACAACCGCTGTTTCACCAACTCGCAGTATAGAAACATCACTTTCTATCAAGAAGAATGTCATACACATCAATATGCCGAACCTAATACTCCCTACAACTTTCTTACAAATACCAGGCATCTTTAATTTTGATGAAGTCAAACACTTTTACCGCAATATCAAAACAGATGATCCATTTCTGCTATACTTGATTTGGTCTACAAATTGACTTATGCAATACATTGCATCTATATACGTTTACTTAAGGTTATAATTACCATTTCTTCCAGAATATCCGCAATTTTAAAATTTAGACTATTTTTGTGTTCTCGTGGTTCTTTGAGTTTGAGATTCTTATGTATTTTTTAATCCTAGATTTCGATGGAAAGAGCTTGATTTTTATGTTTTTTAAATTTTTGTTCACTATGCCAAAGTGAAATCAGATGGAAAGATATCTAATTTTTTCTCCTTCAAAGGTTTGGCCTTTGGTGATCAAGTTTATGGATGTGCTTTTATGGATTCTCATTTCTTGGCAAGGATTAATTTTTATCTCTTTGGTTTGACTTTTTCCATAATATGTTTTTTTCTTCGGGGATTTAATTAAATTTTTACTCAGGAATTTTGGGTCACTGCCTACATCTAGCTGGTTGGAGTATTGGAGGATCTAGACTATGATAGAAGTGATTGAAAAAAATCCGAACGGGATGCTTAAAGATCTAGAAATGTTGTGGCAAGATGAGGTAAATATTGGATTTTTAGTTTTGATTATTCATGTTTGCATTGATCTTTAATTTTTCTTCCTTACAACACTACATTTTTGGACACATGGAGAGGATTTTTTGTTTTGGGCATGGCATAGGTTTCTGAGCGAAATTTTGGCATGATAAGTTTTGGAGCAAGACCTACTGCATATTTGAAGTGCCCTAGCAAGAAACCACTCATTTCGTAAATTTGCAAAATATTTTCTGGATCATATTTGTCAAATTGTTTATATCTCATGTTATTCGATACCCTGCAACATTAAGGTGTTATAGGATTTACCACCATTTAATATCTTGCACGCTCCTCAAAACTGCGTGTGAAAATTCGCTGGAGACCCTCCGTAAGACGAGAAAAAATAGCTCGAAACTTTGCTGAACCCCGCTTTCAATAGATATATATAGAACTGGTTTTGTGCTTGCTTTCATAGCTGCTCATCAACATTATATTTACCTTACATAAATCTGGTACCATCCAATACTGATAATTACTCATAATTCCTCCATTTGTTTCATTTTAACACTCATTTGTCTACTTAAGCTTGTGTTGCGACACTTTGGGCAATGAACTAATCTATAATTCACTAAGTTGATAGTGCTGCAAACCTAAAGCTAAGAAAGAAATGGGAGTTAAAGGTGTTAGGTTCTGACTGCAGCCCATGAGCCTCATCACAACAAGAAGATAAATTAAAAATGTAACTCACTGAATAATTGCAATATGACTTGAAAAACTTTATGGACCAAAATCATCTAAGCATCTTACATTTCTTGCTGAGAATATACAGGTTTGGTTATTGCATATTAGAAATCGATATATGCCTATTTGCATAACATGATTTCTCATAGTGTACCAATTTTATGCTATTGATAATGATCCTCATATATAGCTCACTTTGCAGAACAGTTACGGCCTTGGGCTAAAGGCCATTCTATGTTGATAATGGTAAAGGCCATTCTATGTTGATGATGGTACAAGCAAGAAAGTTGTCGAGTACCTTATAGTGTTCTAAATGTATCATTTGTTCTGTTTATATCAATCTCTATTTTTAGTCCACAGAAACAAAGTCCTTGATATGTGAAGTGTGGTGGCTTTACTGATACGGGAATAACTATCTCCGTCAACAATAAGTAGGTATATGCATAACCATTGCCAAATGATTTCTACTGATCCTTGTTTGGTGTATAATTTTGGTTATACATACAGTAATTATTGCCTTTGTATATATGTCACCGGGTGCTCATTTGTATGCAGAGATGGGTATACCTACACTCGCGCAGGGGCTCCTGCTAGTCTCCTATATAAGCATATAGATGATGCAAAAAAGAAATAAAGCAACAAAAGCTATTCAAGTAAACATTGCGAGGCTTACCCAAGCCATACCGAGGGCCAAAGCACAGGGTCCTGCGCAACGAGGACCGCCGGTGATCCACAGAATAAGAGGGTCCTCAGCCGGGTTCCTCTCAGACTGCATGAAGTAGCAGAATAGCTCCACACCCTCAACATTCGCATACCTTAATCAAATACCATACAATAAAAAAAATGTATTTAGTCTGCATAAATATCGTGAAATGAAAACACAGTTACAGAGAGAATTAGATGAAACACTGGCCCCGTCTGAAGTTGGAAGGGAAGAGGCCCATTATAGCCAGGTTGATGAGGAATGTTGGATACAGAGAGAATAGGAGAAAGAGGAATCACTAGAAATAATATTGTTCTAAGAAAGAGAAGAAATAGCTGATGCTAGTGATAATTGCTTGAAGAGCAGCTATCATAATGGGATCAGAGACCTCATGTAAAAAATTATGTTCCCATCCAACAATATAAACTTATATATAAATAAAACAACAAAACAAAACCCAAAGTAAATCAGCACACAAACACATTAATCACAGAAGAATGTGATTCACGGTTCCAATCATCCAACAATTGTTTATCAAAATCAGTGAGGAAAGAACTCAGCTTTCTAACACTTTTTAAGACGCAAATATCCGTCTCTGTATATCCATTAAACTCAGCTATACAACCCCACTGTCTAACTTTGCTTTTGATCTCTTTTCTAACAAGCAGAGATGATAAGCTCCCGTCGATAGAGGCAACAAACATAAAGAAGAAAGGCAATTTGCACACCATTCACCACTCCAAGGATTCAAAGATGGGGGTCGCAGTTTGTTTCTCTCGCCTGAACATAAGCTCATTATGTATCTGCACCAGACAAACAAAAATTCTTAGAATATAGCTCTACAAAGTTATTTTTCAAAAAAATGTGTGTGAGAGAGAGATAAAAAGAAGTAAGAAAAACAATACCAGGCACATGGTTTTCCGCTTCCATTGCCTGAACCTCTTTGTTATCTCTTTCCTCACCCTCGTCTTTCTCAACCTTGAGCCTCTGCAGAATAAGAGTGCAGTCATTTAGTTTACAAACTGAAGCATGTTTTATATGTTGTTGCAAATATTCACATTGATCTTAGTTGTCCTCAATGGTTGCTATTTCCATACAAATACATGCATGTGATGCAAGTTATCACTAATATATTTTTTGTTATTAACTTTAAATAGGTCATCACATATTAAGCAATATTATAGACTCCAGTTGGCCCCCATAGTGTCCTAAAATGGGAACAAAGTTTTTAGAAAGAAAAGAAAATGTTTTTTCTCTCTGAAAAGGGGGGGATAGACATTGGCTAGTACAGGAAAAAAGTATATATGCATCAGTATTCTTTCCTCTCTTCTTGTACTCGTAGCAGCTAAAAAAGCGTTGCATCTATCGATCAACCAACAGAGAGATTTATAGAATTAATGACACATCAATACTTTCTTCGTATCATTTATAAGCAGAAGTCTAGCCAAAGAGTCGCAAGGATCATATTAGAAGTCATTTGAAAGGAACAAGCAAGTTTCTACTATTAAATATCAATTAAGCACTCCAAAGAGCATAGACCACGCAGTAATACTTTGATCTCGAACGTTACAATTCAATGGCTTGATTCCTGTGAGTGTCCGCTCCAACAAAATAAAAGAAAAGCAATTAAGCAAATCAATACCAGTAGCTAGTTGCTGCCAACTAATTAACCATAATTTCACAGAACAATCAACCATTTAATATCAGTAATGAATCTTTCACCGATGTCAGGTATCACATCAGCATGGTTAATAACAAAGCACGGTTGTCACCACAGAAATTACTGCAAGATAGCTTAATTTCATGAAAACAAAAATTCTAGTTAATGCCTAAAGCGATTCTAAAAGAATAAAATCTAAGAAAAAAAAATTCCTACATTACCTTCAGTCCAATATTTGTATCCTTTCTCATCCGCTCAAACATGTTAGCATATAGCTTGGAGTCTCTTCTGTTGCTCTCAAACTGTAGCTGTTTAAGCGATATTTGTAATGATTTCACCTCCCTGCAAGGGTTGTGCTCGAAATTATAAGATATTAACTATAACAAACAGAAAACTGGAAGTGTACTATCATGATCAAACTTACCGGTTTTGGGGGTCAACCTCGAGTGCTTTTTCAATATCCAGTTTAGCTAGATCCAAATCACCAGAGGTCATATAAGCTTGTGCTCGCCTAAATAAAGCCTTCACATTGCGGGACTCAAAATCTAGTACCTGAAAGCGGTAACACGCTTGCTACTAGTAAATCGAAATCGCCAGACTTAAGCACAACACTTGTGTCTCCTCAAATCTACCTTTGAACATAACGTGATTGTTTCTTGAAAGTCTTTCAATTTGAGGCAACAAGCTGCATGATTTAACCAGCAGGATACTCTCAAAGTTTTAACAAGCTTTTCCTCACCGCCCTCAAATGGTCGATCGTCATTAACATAGTTAACAGCCTGGCATGAATTATATCAATCCACTACTTCACTGATCAACGAATAAAAGGTTATTTATCATTTAGCCAAAACAACTTCATTTATAGCCACCCTTTGCAGTACTACCTTGTCATATTTCTTTGCAGCTCGTTGAAATTTACCAATCTTGTATAGATCGTTGCCCGTCTGTTTTGCTTTCTCTGCAGCTTGAAGTTTTTCAAGATTACTCATTTCCCATGACTCTTTTTCCTGTATAAAAATGACGAGTCAGATGAAATATGTCTAATTACTCTAACCAGAGTCACATCTTCATCATCACCTTTGTGAAGTCTACCAACTCCACTTCATAAATTAAAGTCGAATGTGCAGGAACAGTAATCCCAGCCCTCTCCACAAGATCATTACCAAATCCATACTCAGGTTTAACCGTGACTTGAGCAAGTTCACCCTTCAACATTGTTGATACCACTAGATCTAATCCAGCAATTACCTGTTCTGAATAACAAAATGCCCCGTGATGTTGGAAAAAGAAAAAGAGCAATTTCAGTCACTGTCATTCGATCATATAGTATATATGGTTTTTCCCATATGGAGTAATCAGGAGCAAGTCATGGGCTGACCTTCATCTATAGCAAACTCGAAAAGTTCCTCGCCGAAGCCTAATTTCTCAAATACGGTACCGTCTTCTAACATAGCAGTATATTTAACTGAAGAGGTTAAATAATATATTAGGATCTATATATCTGTATACAATATAAATTGTCCTATAAATGTCCCAACTACAAATTTCCAATATCAAATGAACTATATTGAAGAAGGCTTGATACTTACCACGTACAGTTTCTCCATCATTTGGTCTCTTAATACCTTCTCCTGCTCGCAAAATTTTTTTAAGGACCTTCATATTTCCAGCAACATCGAGAACAGGCTTTAAGGACAGTAACTCGATATCAGTAACTAGTGTAGCATTTGAAGGAATGGCAGAAAATCCATTATCTGATACTCTTGCAGTTTCTCCAAAGGCATCTGTAGATAACTAGGATTGAGGGTGAGTTCAGTAAAATCAGTCATGACAAGGCAATTATGGAAACCTGTGTTCAGGTAAACAACATTTCTTCATCCAAAAGAAGAAATTGCCAGCGAAAATTGAGAAATTAAGAAATGAAACACTAACAAGGGCAAGTATCATATACAAAGGGTGCACTGCAAGGACCTGATTAAAGGAACATTTGGTTCAAGTTCAAATGTAAGTTCTAAGAATATAAGTATAAGTAATTTTAACGGGCATAAACTGTCCTAAACCCGGTACAGTAACAGATGTTATTTATGCCGTAGAAGGTTATACACATATTGCAAGAAATTTTTAAGGGGAACTGTTACTTGGAGAGTTGAGTTAAAATTTAACTTAATTAGATCAAGCAATCTAACACCGATTTTGAGTTGAACTTGAATGTACCGACTAGTGTTCACAATTATGATTACAAAAATCATGCTTAGCTTTACAATGAGAAATTCAGCCTTTCATTGATTTGTTATTCTACAATTTCGACTTTAGGATAAGTATTCATCATAAAATCATTACGAAGTTCTAGTATTGTAAAATCCATAGATCAATTTGATATACCAACAGCTTAAACAAGGAAGACTATACCCAGAAATCCTCTTTAGTCCATAATGGCATTATTCATTAAACTATATAAGTCAATTGATCATTTCACATCATTCATTCACAAATGTTTCACGTTCGAATAACAGTTTGGAAACTATGATTATCATGATCAGCAATACTATTATTAGTCAACAGTTTCAAATGCGGCCACAGATAAAATATCTAGCATGAAATGGTTTTGCTCCATCAAGTGTGCAAGCTAAAATCTAATATATATTATTTCACTAAATTTGGTGTCCCTAGGATCTGGTATCTACTAGTTCTACAGTCAGATGGCCCTAATAGCCACATTTCTCTAGGCATTTCCTAATTTCGACATCAATCGACTTTTCTCTAGTATGCTGCACATCTTCTGGGTGGTGGTTTGAAAGGTGTGTTTCTGGAGAATGAAGGTTCAATCTGTACCAGGTTGCTAATCAATATTAGGCATATCCAACATCATTGCTTTTCTGATCACAAAATAGGTAATATCTACCCTGATTTTGGTAGTAGTGCATATTTCGACAGTTAAGGTGGTTTAATTCATGAGAAACACCGAGCTTCTAAGTCTTGATGAAGCAGAAATGAGGTAACATTAGAGGCTGTAGGGAACATTATAGTCAATGTTGTTAAGAGCCGAAGTAGAGAAAAGTAGGAGGGTGGAGAAGCAGGATTTTGCTTCAGGGGCTTCAGCGGAAAGTTGTAATCTACTTCAAATAATAAAGTATAAAAAATGGAAATTTGTCACAAAAAATGAAAGCAATATTTGGTTAGATTCATGAGTCTTAAAGTGAACTGGATGCGTCTTGAAAAACAAAGATAATAAATATGTCATCAATCTTAGGTTTAAAGAGACAATTGTAAAGAGTAAATTCAACAATTAATTTAATAGGTTTAGATCATCCTATCATTCAATATAATGACATATAATTATAAATAATTATATATATAAGAATTTTTATTTAAAAAGGCCTCAAGACTTGAAGGAACATTTATTGTTGCAAGAGCTTCTATCGATCAATGTAGTTGTTTACCATGTTTACAACATATTGTGGTCACAAAGACGTATAAAATGGAAGATTAGTCCTTTGAGAAAAGTTGATGTTAATTATAGCGGATTGGGTTGGGAGGAATCGTGTGCACGAAGATGAGAACCCGGATTTTATACCACTCCGGCAAATTGTAAAGTGGTTCAAAAGGGCCTTCAAGACCCTGAAGCAGGCTGAAACCATGCTCCAATACTCAAAAGGAAGGAAAAGGGCTTAACTACAATTTTAGGCACAAGCTAAGCGCTCCCTGGTTGCTTCAGCTAAAGCATTGTTGTATCAGACAGCAGACTCTTTACGACAATGATCATAGTACTCCTATACTAGGTGATTAATTGTATCTTAAACAACTCGTCATATTTTCCATATGTATGAAGGAAAAAATCATGGCTTCGCCTAAGATGTGGAAAATGTGTGGAACTATAATCACTACTATGTGGTAAGATGGACAAGCCAAAAAGGGGTGAGGGCGAACAATGTTCAGAGATTTTAAGCACCACATAAAGAAACCTTCAGACATCTGTGAGTGGTTAGATTAGAAGACATACATTGTGGTTGAACAGTTACGACAGCCTTCTCCCCTCTTTTCATAGTCTTCAAGGCCTTTGTGAATGCTGGAAATAAATGCCCTGCAGGATAAGCAGAGGTTAGAACTCAGAACTGAACTCCTGAAATCAAATATACACTCTGCAAGTGATATCTTGATAAAAGTTCAAATACCCAACAAGAACAAAATAATGAAACTTCAATAAAAGAATAAAAGAAGGGAATAGGAGAGAACAAAGGTGCAGAAATTCTGTCATATGAATTTGACTTCAAACCTAGAATCTTTTTCTTTCATCTTTAAGGATTCTGCCAAAGGAAAAAAAACTAATCTTTTGGGTCAAACATGAAGCACTTTTTAAGCATGGAGGCGATATTGTAGCAACATTCTACAAAAATCACTCAGCATATTCTATGAATGTAGAAGCTAAAGTTAAAAAAGTGTTGCAATTATGAATATAATTCAGATCTCTGTTTCCCTCTTAAGCTTGAAGGAAGGAGATAAGGGAAATGACATTAAATATTCAGATGTTTAGACACGCTTATGAATATTTGCTACACTAGAGATGTCATGATGAATATATACTATGCCTTATTAGTAAATCTTAGCCTTGTTATACACCATACCTTCATTGACATGAAACCACAATCCTTCTTCAGGACTCTCTGCAACTATTGATCCGTCAGGTAACCGGACTTTGTACTTGACTGAAACATAAAGCAAAAAACAGTTAGAAGTTGTCGATGATAACATTAACCAAATAAGAGTATCATAAACGTTGTTGATTTAAAGGCTTAGAGGGGGGTTTCCGAGAGCTAGATTAACCTTGAACTTCATCAAGATCTCCGGTTTGTACTTCATCCCCGCGAACAATAATTTTCTTGACAATTCCACCGTCCTTGGAGACATCCACAACAGACAGCCATGACACTAGTTCCACCTCAAACTGAAGGTCGTCGCCTGGGGGGATGCTCCAGCGAGCACAAAAGTCATTGTTCACCAACACAGAGGGCAATGTGAACACTGCCAGCTCTCCCTTTTTCATTGTAGATATTCCATCTTCCAACCCATCAACCAAATCTCCTGAAGCATGCAAACAGGTATATTATAAATGTACTAGGGAGCTGTGGGGATGCTGTAAACAAAATGATTACAACAAGGTCGCAAGAATTTGGTGCATATATCCAAGTCCTTGCTGATTTGGTGTCAACTAAACTTGCGGTTCCTCTACTAATAAGAAATTATCTCTTGAGAATTGATGGAAGTTATATATATTTCAATATCAAATTGGTCAAATCCTTGGTAGTAAATATAGGTGATAAAGAAGTCTGACCATGACCAAGCTTAAAAATCCGAGGCTCCCCTCTCTGTCTAGTAGAATCAAACTCGGTTCCATCTCGTAGCATCCCCACATAATGGACTGCAATCAAAAGGAAAAACTCCATCATCATCATCACGAATCATAAAAACAAACACAAATAATTTTAAAGAAAGAAAGAGGCGATGAAAGGACCGGTGACTTCATCGCCGAAGAGAGGGGTGAGCCAGCCGCGGCCGTTCCTGAGGAGCTTCTTCTTCACCCCTGAGCTTCTGTTGATCACTCTCTCCTCCCCCTCTTTCTGCGGTGGCGCCGACTCGATCACCTCGCCGGCCTCCTCCTCCTCCTCCTCCAGCTCGGATAACCCTGCGGCGGCGGCGGCCATCGCCGACGAGAAGGTGAGCCGCGAACTAGTTGGCCGCTGCATTTTGGGTTTTTATTTTCTTTTCCTTTCTTGATTGATTTTTTTGGGAGCGAACGAATGATCGAGAGATCAGGCGAGCTCGCTCGCTTTGTATGCTGGATTTTGTTGGGCCCTTTCATGAAAATCCACCCATTTGAATTTCGTATAGGCCCAAAATGTTTCCAGAGGCACAATCCAGCCCGCTTGACTTTGAGTTGGCCCATTTGTTGGACATGAAAGCGAAAGAGTCCGAAGCTAAGGCTGTTAAAAAAAGCTCTTAATGCATATTTGAGGTCATTTCACAGCTAAATGAGCCGAGTTTGAATTTAAAATCTAAGCTTATCAAATAAATAAATGAACACGAACATGACATGCCGAGAAGTAGCACGACTCTGGTTCAAACTTCATCCACTTGTGTAAGGCTCGTGTAGACTTAGATGGTTTTTATCTTATTTGATATTTAGTAGTATCAACAAAACGATTAAGTTTTAATTTAGATCATAATTATTAAGCCAATCATAATAAATATTTAATCAAATATTGGTAGACTGAGGAATTTAGATAATTAATACTTTTCAGTTATATTACCGGAAATGCCCTTGACTTTTGTTCCGGTTGCAGAATAATAGCTTTAACTTTGTACTTCTTAACTTTAATATGTTTCCAATATTCCTTTCATTTGAAAATGCATCTTTTTTCTATCTTTCTTATTCCATTTAAATATTTTAAGTAATTGTTTTAAATGGTGGCCATTTTGGGCACAAATTAAATTTGAAGAATACAGTGCAAGTTTTAAAAATTAGGGGTATTTGCTGCTGTTAAAGACAAATGTTGCAATTTAGCATAACTTTAAATTAAGACTCGGCGAGCTCAGCAAGGTTTTTTTGGTTACCGTTAATGTTCGGTAAGGTTCTAAACAAGCTTCGAACATATTTATTGAGTTATAACAACTATATTTCAATTGGATTGATATTGAACATATTATAATTTTTAGATATGTTAAAGAAATTCTTTGTTGCTCTGGATTTCAATTAGTCTCCGAAAAACTTGAAGCTCGGCTTAGAATTGGTTCGAGCTCTCTCGGGCTTGTTCGAAAAAATAAACAAGCCGAACTTAAACAAGTTTATAAACTCGTTTAAACAATTGAACGAACACGACCAATCTAAACTTCAGCTCATTTGGCTCTTTTAACTGCGCTACCAGAAATAGGCTTACTTCAATAACATCAAGTGTTTGTTTTGATGGAATAAGGCTTTAGAAGTTATTTCACGGTGAAAAGAAACTTATGTGGCTGAAACTTATTTACAAAATATTCTTCCATTCATTTGGGATTGGAAGTGAACATATAACATGAAAGTATTGCATAAGATTTTAGCTGCTCCGGAGTTGCAGATTTCGTGATATCAGATGCTTTAACCGTTGAATTAAGCAGGTTATTTTCCGTCAGACAAACGATAAAAATGAACTTGGTATTTTATTGGTGTTTCGTTATAACATTAAAAAATCGAGAATTTATGTACGATATATAATTTTTTTTGTTTGTTTTTCCAGGAAGAAGTAGATAAAGTACTTCATAAGCATTTCTTATCTATCGTGAACCGTGGGCTAACGGTCTTGACAATTTTTAGGAAATAATTTTTAGGGTAAATTGTTAAAAAGCCCTCCTTCCTGCTTCAAACTTGTGTAAAAACCCTTAGATTTTTTGCCCTTGTTGAAAAATCCTTGGGCTCAATCAAAACCCCGTTAATACCAATTGCTTTTAATATCTAAACTGCTGTTGTTACATGTAATATCTAAACCTAAAATACAACTTTTTCCATCATAATAGCAATGCATTCATCTTAAATCTTCTCTTTCTAGTTTCCATTATCAAATTAACTTAATCATGAAGTAAATAAATAAATTGTTTTTTTTTATTCTTTGCTATTTGAGCTGTAGAATATTACTCCATTAAACATCTCTTTAACCAAACAACGAATTCGTTTGATCGAATTTTTTATGCAAATGGTTATCAAACATAAGCAAATCATTAAAAAAAAACAAGTTGAAGGACAGTTCAACAGTTCTGATGTGGAAAAATTGTGCCATTGGCACTGATAAATAAGAGGTTTATATACCAAATTAATTCCTATTATTCAACCAAGCTTTACCCAAATTAAACACAATATAAAAAAGAACATGGTGCTCATCCATCTAATACTGTATTGTAAAATATTAATTTTTGATGGCCCGTAAGTCTCATCCAAGCACACAACACACCCAGCGCACACAACACACGCACCTACGCACCCAAACGACCTAAAACTTGCCATGAGGGGGAGCGCCATATCAACTGAGATATTGCTCATTGGTCTCCCACACTAGTAACCGATGAAAACTCCACTAATAATTATCAAGCACCCCCTCTAATAAATGATTTTCAAACCGTAGACCAAAATATATTAACACGAAAACCCATTAATTAAAATCCAATATCAGAGAAACTTAACAAACTGCAACATGTAATATGGCGAAATGATCATAACCAAAAAATAAGTTATGGTCAAATGATCATAACATATATCATTCCTTAATTAGTCAGCAATTAATTCAAACAAGAATCAAGACGAAAACTGACAAGGCAAGAAAAAAAATCTTGCAACAAGGGAGTTTACATTTCCATTTTTTCGTTTCCTTTCCTATTTTTTCTTTTGTTTAAACATTTTATTCTTTCACTACTTGTAATTTTCAAGTTGGAAGCACGAAGAACATTATCTTTTCTTTTTCTTCTGTTTCAGATCAATTTTCAGTGAAAATTGTGAACCTAATCGAAAACAAAAAAAATATTATCTTCACAATCTGAAGGTATTGTGGGTGCTTGAGTCTCCAGTTCTTCGGAAAAATAAAAAGAAAGAAAAAGACTCTAGTCTAAATACAAGCATTCAGATCAATTTTAAAAATATTTTTGCCATCTTTTGGTTAAACATAGATATATAATTATAGTCTAAAAATCGAGTAATCTTATAAAATAGCAAATATTTTAATAGAATAAGATGCCTATGTTAGATTAATTATTATTTAGTGGTTTAGTTCTTTAGCAATTTATATAATTTAAAGTTATTTATATCTGTTTCTTGTATTATTATTTAGTGGTTCAGTATTTTTAGCAATGTATATAATTTAAAATTGTTTATATTTGTTTTCTGTTGGTTCTTTTTAGGTTGAAAATGGATATATTTGCTATAATTTGCAATAAAGGCCGGCATCATAATAGTATACTGCAACGGTTTTTATGTTTTGAGTGGAAATGACCGAATCAGACTTGGATATTCTCTACCGCTAGAACGGTTTTTCAGCGAAGAAGAGATAGTTGTATCGTATGGTAAGTTGAAAATGTGATAGTCGAAACATCAATCTCTTGTTGGATACTATATTTTATTGGTTGATCATGCACCAACCCAAAATTAAGTCCCTTGTATTAATCTATGTCCTATTTTTGCTTGTTAAAATTTACGCAAGCAAGAGTAGCGTTTACTTTGAATCTTTCCATATATTCCAGATAACCAACAGTTGACCAAAATAAAGCAGATATTCTAAACCTTAACCATAATTTTTGATCCTATCAAAACTAATTAAGTGACATGTAACCAATGATCAATAGCTCAGTTGATATGGGTACTTCCGCTCTCAGGAAGAGTGCCGGGTTCGAAGCCCAAAAGCCCCGGGAGATGAAATAACCATAAATTAACTCTTTTGAGGCAAATTCATGGGTGGAGCGGGGTTGTAGGTTCAGGCTTACGGGCTTGTGCAAAAGAAAAAATTTAAAATAATTAAGCGATCAACAATCCCGGAGTTTATATGGAATTTTAGAGGTGTATAAAAAATAATTTTCTATCATTACTATCCTTCGTTTTCATTATCCAAGAGTTATCTAAAATGGGATATTTTTGCTTCGTCAGCCTTCCTAAAGCAATGCTGATATATCATGTCGTAGTATATTTCATTTCTCCATCCTTCATTAAAACTATGATTTTTTTTCACCCAAAACTTAGTAAAAAATGCCGCTGCTCTTTATTAAAAGAAAATTTTAATGAAACTAATACATTTATTAAAAAAAAGAAAAATAAAACAGAATAAAAAAGCTCCAAATCGCAACTCTGTTCCATCCTCTGTTAAGTATCTTTCTCATTTGATGGATCGAACTCCGCGTCCACAATCGGGATCCCTTTCCTCCGCTGGACTCCGCATTCACGATCGAGCATCACTTTCCTTCGCCGGATCGGACACATCATCCACAATCGGGCATTCTTTCCCTTCGCCGGATTGGACTCCACGTTCGCGATTGGACGTCCTTTTCCTGCGCCGGATCGGACTCCGTGTCCATGATCGGGTGTCCTTTCCCTTTGTCGAATCGGACTCCGCTTCCATGATTTCACATCCTTTTCCTTGTCGGATCTGACTCATCGTCTTACGATCGGGCATCCCTTTCCTTTGGGACTCCGCGTCCAACAATCGGTCATCACTTAACTTCGTCGGATCGGATTCCGCGTTCATGATCGGGCATCCTTTCTTTTCGCCAGATCGGACTCCGTGTCCACGATTGGGCATCTCTTTTCTTCGCCGTATCGAACTCCTCGTCCAACAATTAGGCATCCCTTTCCTTCACCGATTGGACTCTGCGATCGAGCATCCTTTTCCTTCGCTAGATCAGGCTTTGCATCCATGATCACTGCACCTCCAAATCCTTTTCTCTATTGTCGAATACGACATCACCAATGCAGGATCCACTACCAAGAACCCTTACCTCAATCGCCAAATCCGGCAACCCCATTGCCGGATCTGAGATCTACACTTTCATATTCTCTTCCTAATCGCCGGATCCAGGAATTTTCTTAGCCGGAAAATCTCCATGGCCGGATTCACAACCATCCTTGTAAATTCACGGCTCCTTGGTATGATCCAACCCTTCAATCCTCCGAAATCTCCAACGAACCTACCAAACTCCAAACAAAATGAAAGAAAATAGAAAAAAAATCGTCAAAGGCCAAGCATTCTCCCATCTCGAATGAGAGAGAGAGGCAGCAAGAGCAAGAGGAAGCCCAGAGTGGAGGAGGGAGAACCTCATCCCCAACACCAAGCGAGAGGCGACAATGGTGAGCCCTAACAATGGCGGCGGCTACAAACCCTAGAGAGAAGAAAAGTTTTTTGATCGATAGATTTTTTCTTTATAAGCTTGCTAAAAATATGGTTTTAACATATTGAAGAGCAAACAAACTTTGAATTTACGGTGACATGTTGGAAGATAAATAATTTCTTTGTTTGTATTTCTAGGAAGAAGTAGATAAAGTAGTTCATAAGCATTTCTTATCTATCGTGAACCGTGGGCTAACGGGTCCTGACAATTTTTAGGAAATATTTTTTAGGGTAAATTGTTAAAATGCCCTCCTGCCTGCTTCAAACTTGTGTAAAAACCCCTAGATTTTTGCTCTTGTTGAAAAATCCTTGGGCCCAATCAAAAACCCGTTAATAATAATTGTCTTTAATATCTAAATAGCTCTTTTTCCATCATAATAACAATGCATTTATCTTAAATCTTCTCTTTCTAGTTTCCATTATCAAATTAACTTAATCACGAAGTAAATAAATAAATTGTTTTTTTTAATTCTTTGTTGTTTGAGCTGTAGAATATTACTCTATTAGTTATCTCTTTAACCAAACAACCAATTAGTTTGATGGAATTTTTTATGCAAATGGTTATCAAACACAAGCAAATCATAAAATAAAAAAAAAAACAGGTTGAAGGACGGTTCAACAGTTCTGATGTGGAAAAATTGTGCCATTGGCACTGATAAATAGGAGGTTTATATACCAAATTAATTCCTATTATTCAACCAAGCTTTACCAAAATAAACACAACATAAAAAAGAACATGGTGCTTATCCATCTAATACTATATTGTAAAATATTAATTTTTGATGGCCCGTAAGGCTCATCCAAGTACACAACACACCCAGTACACACAACACATGCACATACGCATCCAAACGACCTAAAACTTGCCATGAGGGGAAGCGCCATATCAACTGAGATATTGCTCATTGGTCTTCCACACTGGTAAGGGATGAAAACTGCACTAATAATTATCAAGCACGCCCTCTAATAAATGATTTTCAAACCGTAGACCAAAATATATTAACACGAAAATCCATTAATTAAAATCCAATATTAGAGAAACTTAACAAACTGCAACATGTAATATGATGAAATGGTCATAACCAAAAAATTAGTTATGGTCAAATGATCATAACATATATCATTCCTTAATTAGTCAGCAATTAATTCAAACAAGAATCAAGATGAAAATTGACAAGGCAACAAACCGAAAAAAATTCTTGCAACAAGGGACTTTACATTTCCATTTTTTCCTTTCCTTTCCTTTTTTTTTCTTTTGTTTAAACATCTTATTCTTTCACTACTTGTAATTTATCAAGTTGGAAGCACAAAGAACATTATCTTTTCTTTTTCTTATGTTTCAGATCAATTTTCGCAGAAAACCACCTTTAATAATATATGTCGGTGAAAATTATGAATCTAGTTGAAAACAAGAAAAATATTATCTTTACAATTTGAAAGTACCGTGGGTACAGTGGATGAGGTATGACATAAGTGTTGGATATAGTGCTCTCAAGACGATTATTGTGATCGCAAGCAGGCGATTATGATAATTGATAAAGGACCAATACATGTATAGCAGTCTTGCTCGAGATGACAGTATACTATCTGGTTTGTCTTCATCATTGATGAAGCCCGTAGAATCGTTTCTTGACAACCAGTATTATGATGGCGATCATATATGTGGGAGCTGGGTTGTCCATAAACACATCCTTAAATGTCTCTAGTCGTGGGAGTATCGAGAGTGGGTATCGATATTCCGGAATAGACTAGTGTATACGTTTTTAGACCCCAATGAGGGGCGGTGGCCGGTCTCACAAGCCATTGGTGTTGTGTCACCTATGATAGTATACATGTGCTCACTGGAGATGAGTACACTGGACGGACTCACTGAGAACTTCCAAATGGTATTATATCATCGTTAGATGGAAGTTTTCAGGTTGTATGAGTACATGTTAGTCCTTTGACCTGAAGTCGTCATTTTTCTCGTGTGAGTTCCCACTGTACTTTGATTACTATCCTATCACGGCTCAAAAGAGTCGTACAAACAGGTTTTAGTTGGATACAGTTTTGAACCACATGGAGGCAGTGGTCGACTGTCAGGGATTCGTCTCTCCTAGTATTAGGAGTCGATATCGCGCCGTATTCAGTTGGCTATCACAAGAAATCCGTGGCCACGGTAGATGAGATTTACTGATAATTGATCAGTAGTATCTCTGTTGGTGATGAGTTTGACTCAGACACGACTTATCGGGTTAGTAGGGGTCTGACGTTATCCACCCTCTATACCCGATATGTGATACTCTTCGACGAAGAGACCGGATTGTACGGAGATTGTCGCATTCGAGCTCAGTAGGGTAAGGACATATTTGATTGTCGACCCCCTTTCGACAAGTACCTGGGTAGCCGTTACGTACAGCTAGTGCCGCTGACGTGCTTGTGGTTAAACCCACTGCCAGTGTATTATCGAGTCTTTAAAGTCCCACACAGAGGGTTTTTTCCGGTTCAGGCGATAGATGTAGGAGCCGTACGTTGGTACGTGCAGAGATCAGATTAAATATGTGTACAGGATACACGGATTTTGATCGGACAGTTGATAATACTAGCCGGTTTAGGATTAAGCCGGATTATTAAATCAGGTTTTGATTTAATAATTTATATATGTATTTTGATACATATATTTTAGTATTATTATTCACTATTCATTTTCTCTCTTTGGTGCTATCCGTATTTTTATACGGATGCGCGTATGTGTAGCAATACATATATCGGGTGAAGTATTTTGTATTTATACGGGAATATTTTTAGAAGAAGGACACCGCATATTTGATTTTCTTTTTAGAAAATTAAATAAGAAAATGAGGTGGCATGAGACATGTTGAGAGGTATAGTTCTAGCATTTATGGTTGGGCATTTATTTGGTGCACTATTACATTACGGTTGTGATTTATGTAGCCATTCTTTTTCATTTTGGACTTCTGATGATTTTTTCCATTTCATGCCTCCTGCTTATGGTTGCAAGTGTGAGCAACCATCTTATCCTTCTTCTTCTTGCTCTCACTTGAGTATGGATTCTAGAGAGAAATTTTTAGTGAAATATTCCTACATCGCCGATCATCCATACCTAGCAAGTTTGAATTATCGGTTAGAGGTTTCTCCGGTTTCCCTCGGGTGGATCGTTTTCGGCAAGTGTGGTTGATTTTCAAGCGCGATCCCGGCGGCTACGAGCTTGGAGAGGTCTTTCAAAATTGGGTGGACACGCGACAAAGATTGTAGTTTCTCAACCCTTGCACTCTTAGTTAGCTGGTTTAGATTATTGGACCGTATCCTGAGTTTTACGGGTGTTTGGTGCTCGCAAAAGTTTTTGTTTTCGCTTCCGTCTCGACCGTGGCCTCCGCGGCGCGGGCACCGAAACCCAACAATAAGAGACTTGAGTCTCTAGTTCGGAAAAAAGAAAGAAAGAAAAAGACTCTAGTCTAAATATGTAACATTTCAGAAAATAAAATATTATTTTTGGGAATTTAAATAATTAAAATAATAAATCTCTTGAATATTATTAAAAATGGGAGAATTGTTTTTAAATAAAATGGTATAACTATATACCGATAGTCTGGAAATTTAATATAATTATTAGTTTTGAAGGTAATTATGTGATTTGAGTATTTTATGAACTATTATACAATTAGTTGTATGTGGGTTATTCACTAAACGCGATTTGTATTTCACTAATTTTTTTTGCATTAATCCGGTTTATGTGCATAGCATACAACAAAGTATGTTACAAATACTTGCTACATTTTTTTAATTGCACCATGGTTCTTTTGTTTTTTCTGAATAATTTGTTTTAAGTTTAAAACAAAAGAAAAGAGAAGAAAAAAGATGAGAGAGGAAGAGTGATGTGACATATATCATGGTTGATGTGAGAGAGAGAGTGTGAGAAAACTCTAGAACTCCCATGGCTCTTTCTGTCACGACCCGAAATATTAGCTCGTGACCAGCACTTGAATCACGTAATGTCTAAAGACGTAACGGAATTCAAGTAAGCTGAAACCCATAAATCTAAACCTTTTAAAGAAAATCAAGGAGGTGAAGTTTTGAAATAAAAGTATAATGAAATCAAGTTTTCTTAATGCATAGAAAAGGAACATGAAAATGCAAGTGAAATTTGCTAGTTTGAAAACGTGTTTCGTCTTTGAAAAATTTGGGCAGCACCTCCTTTGTATATTTTGATCCAAAACCACAATACATAACAAGAATAATGGCATCCCCAAGCGGGAGCTAGCTCTTCGCCAACCGGTGGATCACAACCACGCAAAGCATAAAAAGAGTATACTACGCCCAACGGCGAAGTTCACCACAAAAGATAACGAAATAAGCAAGATAGCGGAAAACACCTCGTTCTAAGTCTCGCAACCACAATCTCACTAAGTCTCATTACTTATACAATTTACTAATTTTAATTGATGGAGTTGACTAGATACAATGTGAAATATAAATACAAGAGTGGGTACGATACAAATGCCCCACCTACCAATACAAAACACCCAAATGAAGCTATGTACCAGCAATACCACTACGGATCCATGCGGTCAACCTGCAAGAACTGTGGCACAACGGGGGTGAGTTGCCAACTCGTGAGTAGAAAAACATCTACAAGTAGAAATCGAATAAACAACGACTCCTAGGTCAACTATATCATAAAGGTAATAATATGATATCTAGGGTGACCGGGTCATCATATGTGCCAACAATATACTCAAGGTCTGTAAGTATGCTGATATCATCGGACCATATAATTAATGTATGTATGTATGTGGATCTTGTCCAACCATATAATCAATGTATGTATGCATGTGGATCTCGTCCAACCATATAATCAATGTCTGTATGCACGTAAATATCATAAAAGAGTGTGCATGAAAGTATGAGGATATAAATCAACGGTGTCCCTCGCGACACATCAAAATCATAGAACCTGTGTGTCTAATATCGACACCCGAAAACATCATGAAACCCGTGTCCAACATCGACATGTAAATCCTCATATCTCGGGCTCCGTCAGTCCGGATCGGCCCACGGGCTCCGTCAGTCCGGATCGGCCCATATCATCTCTCGACTCTGGTCGGTATCCTCCGGATATCCGCCAGGCCCAACCAATCATCGGTAGGTAGTAGTCCCTCTGTCAGGCTCATCATCATCCACACGAAATCTCTCTCTCACCCCGGGGTACCATACCGGGTCCATCATGTACCCGCAAACGGAATCATCCGCCTCCTTGAATCGGGTTTCACATATCACATGTCTCAGAACCGAGAAAACGCATGGTGGACGCATTGAAATATCATATCAAGAGAAACCGGGTTTTTAAAACAGTACATACTTTATTTTGAAATAGCCACGGTTCTCAAATCCAGAAATCTCATGAAAACAGCATATCTCAATGCGTAAAATCATAAAGCATGATGTATGCGACATATGATAGAAATATAAGCATATCCGTATATCATGCAACATAGAACAGTAATATGACATATTTAGGGAAAACCGCTCTTTTAAAATGATTCCAGTTTTTAAACATATCCTGCGGTTCCCAATTTCTCCAAAATCAAATGCAACATCGTCTATGTATGTGCAATAAGTATGTATGTAGGTATGGATGCTCAAAGATATATGTACGCAAGTATGAAGGTACAAGTGGGTATATACGCAATCATGAGCGTACAATATGTATGTACGCCAATATGGATGTACAAGTGGTATATACGCAAGTATGGGTGTACAATATGTATGTACGCAAGTATGAGTGTACAAGTGGGTATATACGCAAGAATGAGTGTACAATATGTATGTGCACCAATATGAATGTACAAGTGGTATATACGGAAGTATGGGTGTACAATATGTATGTACGCAAGTACGGGTGTACAATATGCATGTGCGCAAGTATGGTGTACAATATGTATATCATGATGCAGCAACCCTACTGTGCAGTGACATGGCAATTATCGATGATGAAGTGTATGAGCCGGAAAATATGTGTACGTGTAACATACGCATCATCGATAATGGTGTAAGTGTACTTGCATAGGTATAAGTAATGCAATGCGAATAACATGAATGCATCATAAGGTAAATCGTCAGCTAAAAGCTATAAGGTATACTTATCTAACATGATCGAGTCAGTGAATCTATCAATCGGCATCCAGCCTAACAACATCGCGTACGGTATAATCCATCGTACGGCAACCTCTAGTCAAGGGTATGGATCAATCATCAAGTCAAACTCATCACGCACGGAAAATCATCGTACGTCGGCATTAAGCTATCAGGGATCCTATCAACCTATAAGATGAGGAGGGTACAGAACTAACGTCACGTACGGCTAACACTCACGATTCACAACACATATAAATATCTCTATATACCTATGTCTCAGGTGACATCCGCAATAATCTCATATCAGGGGACCGGCAGAGTATAAATCATCTCAATCGACTCGCATCCGTATACCAACATATCACCAAATCATCATATCGCGTCATATATCCTTTTCATCGCATTTATATCCCACATCAAGTCAATTTTACAAATACATTCTACCTTTACTATAAGCATAAATATCTAATCTAACATACACACCCGAACCATACAAACAGTTTTTGAAAGATGCGAATCGTAGTTTTGAAAGTAGGGGCTACGGTGTTTTTAAAGAAAAGATATCATTTGAAAATCCGTAACGTCCCTCAGGGTATCTGTTTAAAAAATGCATACGATTCTTCAGTTTAGAAATAAGTATGGTTCGGATGACGCATCTACGTCGACTATCTAGTCCTATAGTACCCTAAACGGCAATATCAACAAATATCATCCCCAAGTCCCGTCATCACATACTAGTCATATCATATCGCTTCTAACTATCCTTAGTTTCTAATATGGTTTATCTAACTATCTTTTTACTCTATCTATAGATTTCTATAAAAGGTTTCATTAACCATAATCTACATATAAATCGGTTTCCATCAAATTGTGCGGGGGTGCTATACGCCATATACCCGACTTCCCCCGTAGATATAGATCTACTCACCGTGGTCTTCGCTTGCAGAAGTTGATGACGCCACGCTCTTTCGCCTCGGAATCCACGTGAAGGTATCTGCAATAACAATACATATCGCCACGCTATTAAAATCAAGTTCTGAAATCCAATACGGCACGCGCAATGCTCATAGGTTAGAACCTATAGCTTACGCGTACAAAATCAACCAATCAACCCTTGTTGTTGATGTACAAATATCCAACAACCAAATACGAATTCAAATATCAAAAATTAGCATTTCAAAATAAGGAAAATATAGCCAAAATCACAACAAAATACTCCCAGATTTTGATTCAGGTCAGAAGGAGTTGCACAAACAAGTCTAGGGTATAGTACAAGGTGTGTATGACCAACTGAACCAACCTAGACCCCTACCCTCACCAAGTGGCCGGCCTCAAGTCCCTAAAATCCGGCGATCTCGGCCCCCAAGGCTCCTCTGGGCTTCGTCTCGTCAAGGTGGTCTCCTAGTACTCTAATCTGGTCTCTGGAGTTGTTTGGTTTCCTCAAAAATTCTCCGGATTGCTCCAGATTTCCCTGCACACCCTATATACTCACAAAACCGACATGGATTAATTCTAAAGTTTGTATTCTCTGTTCTAAACTCAGTTCCAGGTCTAGAATTTGATTCTTAGGGTCTTGTACAGCCACTAGACATCACTAATTCCCCCAAAATCCTCAAACCCTTCTCTTAAATTTTCTAAACACCACATACCCTAACCAAACACCTTCTAAACTAATCTAGAATACAAAAAATCTCAAACTAAGCTAAATGGAAGAATTTATACCTCATGGGTGTCACTTGAGCAAACCCTAGAAGTCCAAAGTCATCAAGATCCAACTTTTCTTGGTCCAATGTGTAGAGGAAGAGATAAGGATTAATTTTTGTGAAGGGAGTATAAGGTTTTGGGGATTATTTGGAGATAGATCTAGGGTTAGAAGTGGAGGGAGATGAGGGTGAGGGAGATGAAGAAGGAGAAGAAAATGATGGGTTCAAACAACTATGGCAGCAGCCTCCCCTCTCTCTCACTCTCACTTATTCTCACACTCTCTCTCTCTCTCCAATCATTCACCTTTTTAACCCTTTTTCATTTCTTTTTCATTTCTCTTTCAAATTTCAAAAACAAATCACGTAATACCCATAAAACAACACAAATGCGACAACATGTAACCAAATGTAACATGACATGGTGCACTAACCATGGAAAACTGTAGAAACACGGATTTGGTTTAATCGCGATTAGTAATGCACTAATCGGGTTTTTATCCAAACTGCATATAATAAATTTTAAAAATGCCAAATCCTTTAATTATATTTTTAAATGGATAAATCATTTTAATTTCCATTTATTTCACAATTATTTGTATATATTTATACCCTTTTTCGAAAACCCCAATTTCGCAAATCGGGCAGTTTTCGGGAAATATATTATTTTAATATTAAATTCCAAAAATAATATTTTATATTTTCTGAAATATTACAATCTTCCCCCCTTAAATAAATTCGGTCCCCGAATTTAAATTTAAACCCCCAAATACTAAAATATCTCAATACTCAACTCAAATCAACGGGGCTCCGAAATCACGGAAGATACAGAATAACTCAGCGCGTCAAGTGCGCATGGAAACGAGTACAAAACTCAAAAATAAACTCCGTCAAGGATCACGCAAATCATCGTATTTGCACGCATATCCTCGGAGTTATAATAGAGATACAGATCTCGAGATCCAATGCTAAAATCCAATATACACTAGTCAAATACTATGATATGTATATAGTATGCATCCTTGAAAAATATCCAAAAACTGAATAAAATACATGCAAAATCCTTTCTAAATCGCCGCGTGATGCGTAACTCACGGCATAAGTGACAGATATTTGTTTGTAAAGTAGTAAATGTATCTATACATGTCTTTGCTCAAATATGCATTCCGCCTTTTCTAAAATATCCCAAAGGTTTTCCTTTTTGTAAACGTTCGTATCGCTCACAGACACGTAAACAATAGCGAGACTGTAGCTCCTTTTTGAAAACCTCTGGTTAAACTTTCAATGCATGCAACATACTCAAGTACCGTCCTCAGATCAGTCCTGTTCGGTTACTACATAACATAGTGTCCATCAAGGAAATAAAGTGCTCAAAAGCAAAATCAGCCTCAAAAGGCGTATCCAACAATCACATGCGTCTGGTGCGCACGGAAATCAAATCCAAATACAGGTGCTACAATATGCACAAAAGCAAAAACTAAGTGCAACGAGTGTGCACGAAAGCATATGTCCAGTACAACGGGTGTGCACGACAACAACATCTGGTGCATCTATTGTGCACGAAAACAACATCTGGTGCATCAAATGCACAAAATACCATCAATAACTCAAACGCGTAAAAAAAGCAACACCGAGTACACCATGGTGTATCAATCAAAAACGTGTGCAACTATGAGCACAAATCCGTATCAACGCACTACAAGCACATGTGAGCTATACCGAGTGCCAAAAATCACATCATCTGTATGAAATCCACGAAATCATAAACACATGCTACGAAGGTACAAAATCGACATCAAATCAATGGATATACACTGTTAGTGAATATGCCCTAGGGGCCATTATTGTATCATACTAGCTTGTATATTACTTAATGGAAGCTTGGGATATTCACAGTTATATTAACAGTCTTGCTAAACATAGTAGTATGATACTTGGTTTATATCTATCTTAATATGTGTATATGTTTCTTTTAACATATCGTGAATACATATTGATAGAGCCCTTAGGATCTTGCTTGACTACCAGCGTTGTGATGGCAGTCACACTAGTGGGGGCTGGGTAGTCTACAAGCACATCCTTTTTCAGGTCCCTAGTTGTAGGATTATCGAGACAGGGCATCGATACTCCAGAGTATACTAGTGTGTACGCTTCTCATCCCAGCAGGGGAAATGGTCTGTCCCACAGCCATTAGTATGTTGTACTGGAGATAGTATACAGGTGCTCGTTGGGTTACGGGTACACCGGACAGGACTCACAGGGAACTGTTGGTTGGTATTATACCCGTCATCAGTTACCAGTTCCCAGGTGACATGAGTACAGCATAGCCCGCAGACTTGACACTGCTGCTTTGCCTCGAGTGTGTTCCCACTGTTCTTAGATTGCCACCCTACCACGGCTTAAAGGAGTCGTGCAAACAGGTAGCAGTTGGGTGCAGTCCCGAAGCACTTGGAGGCAATGGCGGTTAGATAGGATTCGTCTCTCCCGGTATTGGGAGTTGATATCGCGCTGTGTTTGGAGAGCCATTACGCAAAGTCCCTGGCCAAGGCAAACGAGATTTACTGGTGGGATTTCCAGTAGCTTCTTAAGGTGTAATGGGCTTCACTCCGACACGACTTATACCGCTTTTAGGGGACTGACGCTTGCCGCCCCCTAGGCCCGATATGAGATAGTCCTAGACGAACAGACCAGACTGTACGGAGATTGTCACATCAGGCTCAGTAGGAGTTCGGATGGGTTTCCTCATCGGCCTTCTTATCGACATCTACCTGGAGACCGTTACGTACAGCTAGTACCGCTTGCGGCATATGGTTAAACCCACTGCCAGCGTAGTGTCGAGTGTTTAGAGTCCCACACAGAGAGTTTCCCCGCTTCAGACGAAACGATATAGAGGTCGTATGGTTTTACGACAGGGTTCGGACACATACGTGTATTTATGCACGTACGATGTTCGGACAGTTTTTACTAGCGGGCTTTAGTTTAAGCCAGATTCTAGTATTGGATTATTGGATTTATACTGTCTCAGTATTTCCGTGTTTTCACGGATGGGAGGGGCATTCTCGTAATTTATCGAGAAGCTTCTAGAAGAAAGATGAGGTGGAGAGCTTAGGTGGAATTTGCATTAAATGGATTAGTAACTCATGGAGTGATTCATCCAAATGAGTTAATGAAGCATTTATTGCTTAATGCCTCATGAGATGATTCATCCATAGTGAGTTAATGAAGTATGGTTGATATTATTATTATGTTATTCATTTAATAATTATCATGCTTCATATATTCACAAATGAGTTATAATTCATATCATTCTCACTCACACCTTCTCTCTTCTCAAGCTCTCTTTCTTCAAAGAGCTAACCCTAATCCTCTCATGTGTTGAGATCCTAGAGTTAGCAAGACTAATAGATCCCTAATTCTCTTCTATATCCTCTATGTTACTTTGATTAGCACTCATAGCCACCTAGTTACCTCAAGTGAGAGGTTAAACCTTGGAGAAGGAGCTCTCGGGTGGATTTTCTATCACATCGAGCAGGCCGACGAGGAGGTGAACTACAAGGACAAGAAGGACTTGAATCTCTAGGTATAATCATCTATCATAGTAGTTAATAACTTCTAGATAGTTGTTAGTTAGGGTTTAGCAAAGATCCGTAAAGTTAGTCAATATTAGTTTAAACAAAATGATTGTTTTACCAATTCCGCCTCCCCGCATCATGTGGGGTGTCTAACTCCTCCATACACTCCACAGTATAACGGTGTATCGGAAAGACGGAACCAAACCCTATTTGATATGGTACGTTCCATGATGAGTAATGCTGAGTTACCGCGATCTTTCTGGGGTTATGCGCTAGAATCAGCTGCATATCTTTTGAACAGGGCTCCTACCAAGACTGTGCCTACCACACCATATCAGATGTGGAGTGGGAAAAAACTCTATCTTCAGTATCTGAAGATATGCGGATGTCCAGCTTTTGTTAAAAAGCAGCACGCGGACAAACTCGAGGCAGGATCTGTACAGTGTAAGAATGTGGGATATCCAAAGAACTCTAAGGGATATTTCTTCTATTACGCAGAGGAACAAAAGGTTTTTGTTTCTCGTAATGCTAATTTTCTAGAACAGCAGATTTTAGAAAAGGAAACAAGTGGGAGCGCAATAGAACTGGAAGAAATTCCAGAACCACAAACTACTACTGAAAGTTTGGTAGAAGCAGAAGTTCAAGAAGAACAGGACATTCCCGCACCCCTCCGCAGGAGTAGTTGGCCGTCTCATCCGCCTGAGAAATACTACGGTTTTCTCATAGACGGGGATAGAGAAGATTGCGTCATTAATAATGATGAACCTACTAGCTTCCAGCAGGCTATCCAGAGCGGCGACTCAGTAAGATGGCTGGATGCAATGCGGAACGAAATAGAGTCCATGTACACCAACAAAGTATGGATTTTGGACTTTGCTCCAGATGGGGTAAAACCCATAGGATGCAAGTGGATCTTCAAGAAAAAGATTGGTGTAGATGGACAGGTGGAAACCTATAAGGCTAGACTTGTTGCAAAGGGTTTTCGTCAAAGACCTAGCTTGGATTATGACGAAACTTTTTCTCCAGTGGCTATGCTCAAATCCATTCGTATCCTTCTTGCCATTGCCGCCTTCCATGATTATGAGATCTGGCAGATGGACGTAAAGACGGCTTTTCTAAATGGTAATTTAGAAGAGTGCGTTTATATGGACCAGCCAGAAGGTTTCAATCAGAGTGGAAGCAGCGGGAAAGTATGTAAGTTGCTTAAGTCCATTTATGGACTAAAGTAGGCATCGCGGAGTTGGAACATCTGTTTTGATAAAACGGTCAAAGAATATGACTTTATCAAAAATTCAGATGAACCATGTATATATAGTAAAATTGTAGCACGAACTGTCGTATTCCTCGTCTTGTACGTGGATGACATTCTCTTGATAGGAAATGACATTCCTATGCTACAATCTGTCAAAGGATTCTTGTCACACAGGTTCTCCATGAAAGACCTGGGTGATGCCTCGTACATTCTGGGGATCCGGATCTGTCGTGATAGATCTAAAAGGATGTTGGGACTTTCGTAATCCAGGTATATCAACACTATACTGAAAAGATTCAGTATGGAAGATTCTAAGCGCGGTAATTTACCGGCTTGTCACGGAATCACCCTCTCCAAAGAGATGTCTCCCAAAACTGATTTGGAAAAGGATCGCATGTCAGTTATACCCTACGCTTCTACGGTAGGCTCTATAATGTATGCGATGTTGTGCACTAGACCAGATGTAACTTACGCACTGAGCGTGGTAAGCCGGTATCAGTCAGACCCAGGGGAGAAGCACTGGATAGCAGTAAAGAACATTCTCAAGTACCTGAGAAGGACTAAGGAGATGTTCTTGGTTTACGGCGGAAAAGACCTCAAGATCGAGGCTTTTGCTGACTCCAGCTTCCAGAGTGACAAGGATGACTCCAAGTCCATGTCAGGTTATGTCTTTACCCTCAATGGAGGTGCGGTGTGCTGGAAGAGTTCCAAGCAGGACACCGTTGCTGACTCGACGATGGAAGCGGAGTATATAGCTGCTTGCGATGCTGCAAAAGAAGCAGTCTGGATGAAGAAGTTCCTCACAGAACTTCAGGTGGTTCCATCCATTGTTGATCCAATACCTCTGTATTGTGATAAAAACGGGGCTATAGCTTTAGCAAAGGAACCCAGGTCCCATCAGAAGTCCAGACACATCTTAAGGTGGTATCACCTGATCAGGGAGATCATAGATTGCCGGGAGATCGAGGTCCGGAGAGTTTCTACAGAGAAGAACACTGCAGATCCATTCACAAAGGCCTTACCCCAGACTCAGTTTGAGAGGCTATTCGAGATGATAGGTCTTCGATACGCCAGCACATGGCCCTAGTGCAAGTGGGACATTGTTAGTGTATATACCCTAGGGGCCATTATTGTATCATACTAGCTTGTATATTACTTAATAGAAGCTTGGGATATTCACAGTTATATTAACAGTCTTGCTAAACATAGTAGTATGCTACTTGGTTTATATCTATCTTAATATGTGTATATGTTTCTTTTAACATATCGCGAATACATATTGATAGAGCCCTTAGGATCTTGTTTGACTACCAGCGTTGTGATGGCAGTCACACTAGTGGGGGCTGGGTAGTTTACAAGCACATCTTTTTCAGGTCCCTAGTCGTAGGATTATTGAGACAGGGCATTGATACTCCAGAGTAGACTAGTGTGTACGCTTCTCATCCCAGCAGGGGAAATGGTCTATCCCACAGCCATTAGTACGTTGTACTGGAGATAGTATACAGGTGCTCGTTGGGTTATGGGTACATCGGACAGGACCCGCAGGGAACTGTTGGTTGGTATTATACCCATCGTCAGTTAAAAGTTCCCAGGTGACATGAGTACAGCATAGTCCGCAGACTTGACACTCCTGCTTCGCCTCGAGTGTGTTCCCACTATTCTTAGATTGCTATCCTACCACGGCTCAAAGGAGTCGTGCAAACAGGTAGCAGTTGGGTGCAGTCCCGAAGCACTTGGAGGCAGTGGCGGTTAGATATGATTCGTCTCTCCCGGTATTAGGAGTTGATATCGCGCTGTGTTTGGAGAGCCATTACGCAAAGTCCCTGGCCAGGGCAAACGAGATTTACTGGTAGGATTTCCAGTAGCTTCTCAAGGTGTAATGGGCTTCACTCCGACACGACTTATACCGCTTTTAGGGGACTGACGGTTGCCGCCCCTAGGCCCGATATGCGATAGTCCTAGACGAACAGACCGGACTGTACGGAGATTGTCACATTACGCTCAGTAAGAGTTCGGATGGGTTTCCTCATCGTCCTTCTTATCGACATCTACCTGGAGACCGTTATGTACAGCTAGTACCGCTTGCGGCCTGTGGTTAAACCCACCGCCAGCGTAGTGTCGAGTCTTTAGAGTCCCACACAGAGAGTTTCGCTGCTTCAGGCGAAACGATATAGAGGTCGAATGGTTTTACGACAGAGTTCGGACATATACGTGTATTTATGCACGTACGATATTCGGACAGTTTTTACTAGCGGGCTAGTATTGGATTATTGGATTTATACTGTCTCAGTATTTCCGTGTTTTCACAGATGGGAGGGGCATTCTCATAATTTGTCGAGAAGCTTCTAGAAGAAAGATGAGGTAGTGAGTTTAGGTGGAATTTGCATTAAATGGATTAGTGACTCATGGAGTGATTCATCCAAATGAGTTAATGAAGCATTTATTGCTTAATGACTCATGAGATGATTCATTCATAGTGAGTTAATGAAGCATGGTTGATATTATTATTATGTTATTCATTTAATAATTATCATGCTTCATATATTCACAAATGAGTTATAATTCATATCATTCTCACTCACACCTTCTCTCTCCTCAAGCTCTCTCTCTTCAAAGACCTAACCCTAATCCTCTCATGTGTTGAGATCCTAGGGTTAGCAAGACTAATAGATCCCTAACCCTCTTCTATATTCTCTAGGTTACTTTGATTAGCACTCATAGCCACCTAGTTACCTCAAGTGAGAGGTTAAAGCTTGGAGAAGGAGCTTTCGGATGGATCTTCTATCACATCGAGGAGGCCGACGAAGAGGTGAACTACAAGGACAAGAAGGACTTGAATCTCTAGGTATAATCATTTATCATAGTAGTTAATAACTTCTAGATAGTTGTTAGTTAGGGTTTAGCAAAGATCCGTAAAGTTAGTCAATGTTAGTTTAAACAAAATGATTGTTTTACCTATTCCGCCTCCCTGCATCATGTGGGGTGTCTAACATCGACTTACATGCACAAATCGCAATCAACACAATGGTGTATAAAATATATATCAAGTGCGATAACTATGCGCAAAATGTAAATACCCAGCAGGTGCAGCCATGGTGCACGAAAACAATATCATAAAGCTCAATCATCAAAACTCAAATTCAAGCAATATAAGCGTGATACTCGGATCACAAACGCAGATCGCAACAAATGACATCGAGGTACACCTCCTGCAATGTCGAAGAATAAATTGGTGCGCCTAAAACCGGCAGAACAAGAACACCTGCTTGCCTCCTGCTCACGGTCTGGCGTCCTCGGTCTCTGGGTCCTTATCTTCTCTGTGGATTTACCAATCTCGTAATCCATCGGCTCATCGGCCCATCAGCCCATTCAGGTGTGCTAACGGGGACGATTCCGTTCTGGCACTTCTCTGGTCATCTCTCGGTCAATCATCACGACCACTCGTAAGGCAGCACGTCACTGGCGTCGGCCTCTGACACTCTGAATACACGTGACACATTTGATCCTAGGTGCAAATCTCATTGCAGCAGTGTCTTGGAAGGAATCCTGCTCAAGGTCTCTTCCGATCTCTCCTATGCCGAACTGTACGGAGGCTGGTACTCTTACATAATCTTTTCTCATTCTCTGGACATCTGCGTCCTCACCACAACATTTCCTTGGTAACTGGCCGCATCCCAATGCCCCTGTATGCATATCAGATCTCTAATCTCGACGGGGAGTAACAACAGCTCGTCAGCGTCTCGCACGAACATCTGGTTCCACTCGTCTGTATCACCGTCCACTTCGACGTCACGTCGTGCTATTTGCGTACTGCAACTGTTCTCGGCCACGGTCAATCTGAAGTCTCTCACACGGACTCGAAATTACGCACTCGGTATCTTCATCATTCTGTAGAAGATATCTGGCTGAACACGTCCTTAGGAACTCGTCCCAACTATCGGAGGAATACTCAATACTCGCCCGTCCTCGATCAACTCCCAATGCGTCTGGGTGAGGTCCTCTATCCGAAACTGGTCAGCTTACTGGTCTCCTATCACATGATATCCGGACGACGTCAAACTTTTCGATCGAGTCATCAAGGTCTCAAATATTCCAGAAAGCTCAACACCTGAGCACAGTCTAAAAATATTTGGTACATACTACAGTACCTCTGGACCAGCCGTAGAAGGGCAAACCCAAGCCTCACTGATGGCACCGCTAAACTGCCGCAAACCCTAAGGTTCAAAGCGGTTCCATGGTCATCATGTCGAGTTAGGGTTTCATTCTTCTAGAGGGTCCACAGAATCACTTACATGTTCCTCCGAACACCTTAAACTTGGGAAAAATGGCTTTCTGACACTCGTTCGAACTTTTTAGCTTCGCCTATACAATATGTGAATACCCTTCGTCCGCATGCTAAACAACGCCTCATCCTCCAGGAAAGACGATACATCAACGGTCACCTCTGGATCGGTCTGCTCTAGATCTGAATAAGACTCTCCACACTGAAATTCTTCAACTCAACTGGGCCTGCGTCGGCGCATCAATCTGACGAATCACCTTTGTCTCTCAACTCGGGATAGACTAGCTATCATCTGTCGCATCTATGCCTGGAAGCTCCAGCGATCTCAGCTCGTAAAGTCTGGAGGCGACATCCCATCAATATCAGCAACAGCTGGGTCATCTGTCTACACGGTAGATGACATCACAATCTCTGAGGTAGGCTGTACATCAACAGTCCTTTCGCAACTGGCAGCCTCTACCAATAGCCCGATCATCCGGTGTAAAACCAAATACTCGCCTCCAATGAGAGGTCACAACACAAACGCTAACTCGAAACGTTCCTATGTCACCAGAAAACACAATGGTCAGCCCTCGTCCATGATGAACTCGCCCTGACCGCAACACTAGCAGTAGCTCAATCTGCGCTCAAACTATGGTGACAGGAACCTCAATCGAGTATCGAAGAAAGCATATCAACAGTATGAAAGGAAACGACAGATCCAAAATGGATACATGATCATAAGAAGGAACAACATCAATGAGAGTATGATCACGGAAACGAATAGAATCAAGTATCTCAAAATATGTACATCCTAAGGTTTCTTAAGTGGAGTATCGTATCGTAAATATGCCGTGGAACATACGTACGGTAAGTCACTCTACTCAAGCTACCTACTCCATCAATCAGGGTCAGCCTATGAAACGAAAGTTCGGGTCTAATACCCCTTGTTCAAGTCTAAGTTCCGTAAGGTCAAGCCTAAGTTCCGAAATACATACCCGCCCTAAACTCCGCATAGTCAAACATAGACTCAAACCAAGGTTAAACCTAGCGCTTTGATACCAACTTTGTCACGACTCGAAATATTAGCTCGTGACCAGCACTTGAATCACGCAACGTCTAAAGGCGTAACGGAATTCAACTAAGCTGAAACCCAGAAATCTAAACCTTTTTAAGAAAATAAAGGAGGTGAAGTTTTGAAATAAAGGTATAATGAAATCAAATTTTCTTAATGCATAGAAAAAGGAACATGAAAATGCAAGTGAAATTTGCTAGTTTGAAAACGTGTTTCGTCTTTGAAAAATTTGGGCAGCACCTCCTTTGTATATTTTGATCCAAAACCATAATACATAACAAGAATAATGGCATCCCAAGCGGGAGCTAGCTCTTCGCCAATGGGTGGATCACAACCACACAAAGCATAAAAAAGAGTATACGACGCCCAACGGCGAAGTTCACCACAAAAGATAACGAAATAAGCAAGACATCAAAACCACAAGTAGCGGAAAACCCCTCGCTCTAAGTCTCGCAACCACAATCTCACTAAGTCTCATTACTTATACAATTTACTAATTTTGATTGATGGAGTTGATGTGAAATATAAATACAAGAGTGGGTATGATACAAATGCCCTACCTACCAATGCAAAACACCCAAATGAAGTTATGTGCCAGCGATGCCGCTACGGATCCATGCGGTCAACCTGCAAGAACTGTGGCACAACGGGGGTGAGTTGCCAACTCGTGAATAGAAAAACATCTACAAGTAGAAATCGAATAAACAACGACTCCTAGATCAACTATATCATAAAAGTAATACTATGATATCTAGGGTGACCGGGTCATCATATGTGCCAACAATATACTCAAGGTCTGTAAGTATGCTGATATCATCCAACCATATAATCAATGTATGTATACATGTGGATCTCGTCCAACCGTATAATCAATGTATGTATGCATGTGGATCTCGTCCAACCATATAATCAATGTCTGTATGCACGTAAATATCATAAAAGAGTGTGCATGAAAGTATGAGAATATAAATCAACGGTGTCCCTCGTGATACATCAAAAGCATGGAACCTGGGTGTCTAAAACCGACACCCGAAAACATCATGAAACCCGTGTCCAGTATCGACACGTAAATCCTCATATCTCGGGCTCCGTCAGTCCGGATCGGCCCATATCATCTCTCGACTCTGGTCGGTATCCTCCGGATATCCGCCAGGCCCAACCAATCACCGGTAGGTAGTAGTCCCTCTACCAGGCTCATCGTCATCCACACGAAATCTCTCTCTCGCCCAGGGGTACCATACCGGGTCCACCATGTACCCGCAAACGGAATCATCCGCCTCCTCGAATCGGGTTTCACATATCACACGTCTCAGAACCGAGAAAACGCATGGTGGACGCACTGAAATATCATATCAAGAGAAACCGGGTTTTTAAAACAGTACATTCTTTCTTTTGAAATAGCCACGTTTCTTAAATCCAGAAATCTTATGAAAACAACATTTCTCAATGCGTAAAATCATAAAGTATGATGTATGCGACATATGATAGAAATGTAAGTATATCCGTAAATCATGCCACGTGGAACAGTAATATGACATATTTAGGGAAAACCGCTCTTTTAAAATGATTCCAGTTTTTAAACATATCCCGCGGTTCCTAATTTCTCCAAAGTCAAATGCAACATCGTCTATGTATGTGCAATAAGTATGTATGTAGGCATGGATGCACAAAGATATATGTACGCAAGTATGAAGGTACAAGTAGGTATATACGCAAGTATGAGTGTACAATATATATGTGCGCCAATATGGATGTATAAGTGGTATATACGGAAGTATGGGTGTACACTATGTATGTACGCAAGTATGAGTGTACAAGTGGGTATATACGCAAGAATGAGTGTACAATATGTATGTGTGCCAATATGTATGTACAAGTAGTATAGACGCAAGTATGGGTGTACAATATGTATGTGCGCAAGTATGGGTGTACAATATGCATGTGCGCAAGTATGGTGTACAATATGTATATCATGATGCAGCAACCCTAGTTTGTAGTGACATGGCAATTATCGATGATGAAGTGTGTGAGCCGGCAAATCTGTGTGCGTATAACATACGCATCATCGATAATGGTGTAAGTGTACTAGCACAGGTATAAGTAATGCAATGCGAACAGCATGAATGCATCATAAGGTAAATCGTCAGCTAAAAGCTATAAGATATACTTATCTAACATGATCTAGTCGGTGAATCTATCAATCGGCATCCAGCCTAACAACATCGCATACGGTATAATCCATCGTACGGCAATCTCTAGTCAAGGGTATGGATCAATCATCAAGTCAAACTCATCACGCACGGAAAATCATCGTACGGCGGCATTAAGCTATCAGGGATCTTATCAACCTATAAGACGAGGAGGGTACGGAACTAACGTTACGTACGGCTAACACTCACGATTCACAACACATATAAATATCTCTATATACCTATGTCCCAGGTCACATCCGCAATAATCTCATATCAGGGGATCGGCAAGGTATAAATCATCTCAATCGACTCGCATCCGTATACCAACATATCACCAAATCATCATATCGCGTCATATATCCTTTTCATCGCATTTATATCCTTCATCAAGTCAATTTTACAAATACATTCTACCTTTACTATAAGCATAAATATCTAATCTAACATACACACCCGAACCATATAAACAGTTTTTGAAAGATGCGAATCGTAGTTTTGAAATTAGGGGCTACGGTGTTTTTAAAGAAAAGATATCATTTGAAAATCCGTAACGTCCCTCAGGGTATCTGTTTAAAAGATGCATACAATTCTTCAGTTTAGAAATAAGTATGGTTCGGATGACGCATCTACGTCGACTATCTAGTCCTATAGTACCCTAAACGACAATATCAACAAATATCATCCTCAAGTCCCGTCATTACATACTAGTCGTATCATATCGCTTCTAACTATCCTTAGTTTCTAATATGGTTTATCTAACTATCTTTTTACTCTATCTATAGTTTTCTATTAAAGGTTTCATTAACCATAATCTACATATAAATCGGTTTCCATCAAAGTGTGCGGGGGTGCTATACGCCATCCACCCGACTTCCCCCGTAGATGTAGATCTACTCACCGTGGTCTTCGCTTGCCGAAGTTGATGACGCCACGCTCCTGATTGATCTCAAAAACTATCTATTACCGCAATCAAGAACGGCGTCGCTTGGTAGCTAGCCGGTGAGTACGGGTCGGTCCACAGGGATGTTGTGAATTTCCTCATCGCTCAAACGAATTAATTTCGAAGGGTGTTCGGATTGATTATTAAATCTAAAATCTAAATCTATCTATCTAAGATTATCTAGATCTAGTCTTGCAAGGGTTAGGTTTAGGAATGGTTTGGAAATGTAAATAAATCTCAACGCTTTCTATACCCAAATGAAGATCTATGAGGAGTTATGGTAATTATCAATAAAGGGGATTAGATCCATTCGGGAAGGTGTTCCTTCCTCTAGGTTCTTGTCCTTCCTTTAGAGATCCTTACCCTAACCTCCATGGAAAACACGCGCAACCGGGCCTTTATACTACGGTGTCACCGCTACCTCGAGAGATAGGGTGCCGTAGGGCGCGGTATGTGCGTGTATGCATGGAGTCCTATGAAAAAGTATGATGGGCAAGAAAGGGATGAGAGATCTCATCTCTCAAAAGCCTTCCCCAAAGCTAACCCTAACAAGCGAGGAGACTACTCGCTCATTAGGGAATTTAAAAACATTTATTTAGGGCAGAGAATGAAAAATTAACTACTTACTTTACAGATGGCTCTCTCCAAACATCAACACAGGGTTGTCAGATCTGAATTCATGATATGAAAAGAGGCACCGATGCTCTCCATAAAGAATTCTGAATTTTATTATTAAAAGGAGGCATAGGGAGGCATAGCCTAATACAATCTTTAGAGTTCCTATTTATAGAGAATAGGAAACCCTAGGTTACAAATTGATCCGCATGTCTAAATTTACAAATTTTCCCTTAGGTTAAGTATTCAGCGCAGCCAAAACAAGTCTTAGAAATTTCCTAAATCCCGGGCACTATACGACCGCGGAAACGCGGTCCCAGCGTGGGTTTGGCCGCGGTTTCACGGCCAAACTAGGGATTTGGGCTCTGGGCTTTTGGGTACCGATCTCTGGATCTTTGGTCTTCTTAATTCTTTGGTTCTTTTCTGAACTTGGCTTCTGATTCTTTTCAAGATTTTACAGTGAAGAATTGTGGTGGACTTTCCGTTTGCTTTGACATCTTGGACCTTGCGTTGCCTTATTAATTGTGAACTGTTCTTCGTCTAGGCTTGACTAAGATCCTTCTACTTGTTGGTCAAAAGTCCCTCTTTTTTATCATCTTTTGTCTTTTTCACTGTTTTCGCTCCAAGAACATGTAACCTGTAATATGTAGCAGACATGCGTCAAAAGCACCTGTTTATTTATAAAACGAATAAGAATGGAGAATATAATAATACAATATTATGGTGTGAACAGCTCCGTTTCCTCGGAATCCACATGAAGGTACCTACAATAACAACACATATCGCCATGCTATTAAAATCAATATCTGAAATCCAATACGGCACGCGCATTGCTCATAGGTTAGAACCTATAGCTTACGCGTACAAAATCAACCAATCAACCCTTGTTGTTGATGTACAAACATCCAACAACCGAATACGAATTCAAATATAAAAAATTAGCATTTCAAAATACGGAAAATATAGCCAAAATCACACCAAAATGCTCCCAGATTTTGATTCAGGTCAGAAGGAGTTGCACAAACAAGTCTAGGGTGTAGTACAAGGTATATATGACCTACTGAACCAACCTAGACCCCTACCCTCACCAAGTGGCCGGCCCCAAGTCCCTAAAATCCGGCGAGCTCGGCCCCCAAGGCTCCTCTGGGCTTCGTCTCGTCAAGGTGGTCTCCTAGTACTCTAATTTGGTCCTTGGAGTTGTTTGTTTTCCTAAAAAATTTCCCGGGTTGCTCCAGATTTCCCTGCACACCCGATATACTCACAAAACCGACATGGATTAATTCTAAAGTTTGTATTCTCTGTTCTAAACTCAGTTCCAGGTCTAGAATTTGATCCCTGGGGCTTGTACAACACCATACATCACTAATTCCCCCAAAATCCTCAAACCCTTCTCTTGAATTTTCTAAACACAACATACCCTAACCAAACACCTTCTAAACTAATCTAGAATACAAGAAATCTCAAACTAAGCTAAATAGAAGAATTTATACCTCATGGGTGTCACTTGAGCAAACCCTAGAAGTCTAAAGTCATCAAGATCCAACTTTTCTTGGTCCAATGTGTAGAGGAAGAGATGGGGATTAATTTTTGTGAAGAGAGTATAAGGTTTTGGGGATTATTTGGAGATGGATCTAGGGTTAGAAGTGGAGGGAGATGAGGGTGAGGGAGATGAAGAAGGAGAAGAAAATGATGGGGTCAAACAATTATGACAGCAGCCCCCCCTCTTTCACTTATTCCCATACACTCTCTCTCTCTCCAATTATTCACCTTTTTAACCCCTTTTCATTTCTTTTTCTTTTCTCTTTCAAATTTCAAAACCAAATCACATAATACCTATAAAACAACACAAATGCAACAACATGTAACCAAATGTAACATGACATGGTGCACTAGCCATGGAAAACTGTAGAAACACAGATTTGGCTTAATTGCGATTAGCAATGCACTAATCGGGTTTTTATCCAAACTGCATATAATAAATTTTAAAAATGCCAAATCCTTTAATTATATTTTTAAATGGATAAATCATTTTAATTTCCATTTATTTCACAATTATTGGTATATATTTATACTCTTTTTCGAAAACCCCAATTTCGCAAATCGGGCAGTTTTCGGGAAATATATTATTTTAATATTAAATTCCAAAAATAATATTTTATATTTTCTGAAATGTTACACTTTCTTTGTTCTCATTGTTCTTTATCATCTTCTTCATCTCATTCTCCTCCTCTTCCTCCACCCTCTACCACCCTCAAAACCATCTCAAATCCACACCAAAACCTTATATCCCCTTCACTAAAATTGTGCACAAGCTCACTACAAGTATGGTGGACCAAACAAGTCAAGATTTTGAGCACTTAGGGTAACTAAAGAAAATTCTTGAGTTGCCAAATGAGGTATAACCCTACACCCTTGTTTAGAATTTTAGTTTTCTAAATTCATATAGTAGTTTTGAGTTGATTAAATAAGGTTTAGTGATCTTGGAAATTTCCAAGATGGGGTTTAGGGTATGATTTGGTTTATGAAGGTGTATTTGAGGTGTAGTGATTTTTTACATGACCTTAGAGATTTCTTTTCTGGACCAAAACCGAGACTTGAACCCAAAACACGATCCTGGAATTTTCCTACATCGGTTTTGTGATTTTTTTTTGAGGTCTACAGGGAATCTGAGGCAACTTGGGAACCTTTTAAGAAAATCAAACAAAGCCAGAGAGCTAGTTAGACCAATAGGAGACCACCACCAAATTACGAGACCAAAATTCAAAAGTGGAGCCGGCGGGGGCGATTACTGTAGCACCATTGGCCGACCAGATTTTGGCTTCTTATGTTGGGTTTTGGCCTATAGCTCACACTCCTCATAACTTAGCCACTGTATTGTTCTTTTTGTCCCAAATTACCTGAGGCAAAATCCGGGAGCGTTTGAGTTAATAATAGTAATGGTTTTCCGATTTCTAAAACATGGATTTTGGCATTTGATTGTGAATTTGGTCGTTGGACGTTTGTACGTCAACGACGAGGGTTTTATGATTGTTTTTGCATTCGTAAGCTATAGGTTCTAACCTATGAGCACTTCGCGTGTCGTGTCGGTTTTTGAATCGGATTTTAATGTGATACGATATATTTTGTGATATGTAGGCACCTTTACGTGGACTTCGGATAATAAGGAAGAGCGTGGCGTCATCGATTTCGGCAAGGGAGGATCGAGGTGAGCAGATGTATATCTACGGGGGAAGTCGGGTGGATGGCGTATAGCACCCCCGCAACAGTAGAATAGGGTATTACTATAACAGTAAGTTTATATACGATATTGGATACTTAGCGAATATGGTATTTAGAAGACCTTAGGTTAGATTAGGTTAATCTAGGAAGACCTATCCATAGGATGATTACCTTGATGGCGAATCGCAGGTTATATGTAGACATACACACACGCATGCACACACGTGATTTTGTGTGTATATGTGTGTGTGTATATACATGTATGTGTGTATGTGTGTGTGTGTGTTGTTTCCCCCAATCAGAGCAAAGCTCTGTTTGAATTTCAAATATTCAAAAATTGAAGCAATGCTTCAGATCCCTTACGCTGCGCGCAACGCGCCACGTGTCAAAAGCAGACACGCCAGCGCAGCGCCCAAGGCAGCGCACCCAATCAGAGCAAGGCTCTATTTAAGATAAAAATAAAGGAGGCAACGCTTTAGATGGTTTGCGCTCTGCGCTGCGCGACACGTGGCAGCGCAGTTGCGCTGCGCTCTGCGCTGCATGACACGTGGAAAGCGCAGGTGCGCTTGAGCCAACTGTGCCAGCACTAAAACAAAATTAAAATTCCAGAAAGATCTTTCTGATCTTGTTAAAACAAGAAGATTATCTTCTGTAAAACAGGAGCCATTGGATCAAAAATCCAACGGTTGGGAAAAATCTCTAAATCACTCAGAGAAAGATCTCTTTAACTGATTTAACAAATCAAATGGCACTATAAAAAGGCCCCTAGACTCCAAGTCTAAAACACATTGAGAAACATAGAGAATTTACAGAGCTCTTCTAAGAACTTTGAGAAGAATTCAGAAAGAAAGAAAGAAAATTGTAAAACCTTTAGAAAAAGAAGAATTTTCTTCTAAAAAGATCAATGATCTAAGAATAAAATCAAAGATCTTCAATAAAAAATGATAATATTAATAAAAAGATGTAATTTACTTCTTAACTAGATTATTTGATCTACATAAAGACATTGCCTTTTGATGAACCATTGGTTCTGGAATCTTAAAAGATTCTTTTCTTTAATCCAAAATTGGATCAAAATATTGACCAGTGCCCTGCACTTGTAAAATTTGCGCTGCTGCGCTCTTGGGTTGGCGCAAGCCACCAGAAAGCGCCACGTGTCAGCCCCAGAACAAACTGCGCCTTGCGCTTTAAAAAAAAACAGAGCACTGCTCTCTAAAAATTGGCGCAAGTCACCAGAGCGCGCCACGTGTCAGCGGCGCAACAGCGCAGCGCACTGTCGCAGTGCACTGCGCTTGCGCTCACCAGAGCGTGACACGTGTCACCTCCACATTCGCTTGCGCCTTACACTGGCGCAAAGCGCCGAACAAGCCACGTGGCGCTTTGTCAGGCTAATTAATGTACTGCATTATTAAAAAGAAGGGACAGGGCCCAATTAAAAAGGCCTAACAGGCCTAATCAAAAATGCAATGCATTATTAAAGAGAGGCAGAGCCCAAACAAAGGTCTGTCAGACCAAAACAGATGCTGTGCATCATTTACAAAAGGGCAGAGCCCAAATAAAGGTCTAATAGACCAAACAAAATGCCATGCATTATTAAACAGGGGCAGAGCGCTAGTAAAAGCCTAAAAGGCCAAATGCAAATAAAATGTTGAACATTTTCAACTGGACTTAGCCCAATTCTGGCCGTAAGTCCTCAAATTAAATTGACTGAGCACGACTGCTCTCTTAAATCAATTTACACCCGGTTCAAGGGTACATCTCCGAACTCCTCTGATATTTGTCGTTGTAATCCTTCAACGTCGTCAGAGAGGTGACGGGTCCCGACAACCATTAACAATACGGACTGTGGGGTCCTTAAACTCATGGACTTATACGTCCTTAAACCAACGATATGGACTGTGGGGTCCTTAAACTCATGGACTTATGCGTCCTTAAACCAACGATACAGACTGTGGGGTCCTTAAACCCATGGACTAATGCGTCCTTAAACCAACACCCGTCCCCAAAATGGGAATGTTGGACCACCATGTCCCTAAACTGGCAATGGACCACTATGTCCCTAAACTGGAACAAGAGAGCCCCCAAATGCTCTTTTGTTGGATCTAAATGATCCCGTTAAGTTGATCTTAGTCTAAAATTAGGCTAACGTATCCTTAACAAACGTTTGAGTTGATCTTAGCCTCAAATATGGCTAACGTATCCTTAAACCAAAACCCCAAACCCAAATCTAAGAAAATACGGATTTGGACTAATCCATGTCCTACGGGCGACGACATAAATTAGTCTCCGTATACAATCCACGGGCAACCACAAACAAAATGAACACCCACGACACGAAGTGAAATTATGGAGAAGGAGAAAATTATTACTGCGATGCGGTAGCGTAATTAACTGCAGGGGCTTGCGCCTGCAGGGAAGAGCGTCCCCACAATAAAACCCCCCTCAAGCGAGGGGGAATCTGACGAAGTCTGCTACATCGGTCGCATCCGTCTAAACCTCCGATACACGGTGCCATAAATCAACTTGGTATCTTCGGAGAGGTGGACGGATAAAACCAAATAGCATCTGCCTCGAATCTCAGGCAAGACGAACCTACGCGGTCGCGTCTCTGTGTTCGGAGGGGAACAGATTCTGGCACGCCCGGTGGGACCTTTTCCTCTTTCCACTCCACACTTCGTGTGTCGTCTTCGCGAATGAATCGCGGTTTGTTAATGGTTGCCCTCGGGTTTCAAGTTACTAAGATTTGGTCTCTTGCTTGGCGCAGAAATCAAACAACAATGGCGTTCAACGGCTCAAATTGCTCCAACTGCAAGTGCAACCGACGCTCCGCCTCATCTGGAGGTGTAGCCTATGGACCGCAGGCTGCTTCCCTGTTCACTATGCCTGTGGAACAAGTGACTCAGGCTACCACCGGTCTGTTCTTTGGGACCATGCTCCCACCAGTGAACATCACCATCCCAGTGCCCGTACCGGAAGTTTCGAAGAAGTCGGTCTTCGATCGGCTCACTACTACCATGGCCCCTCTCAACGGGTCGTTCAATTCTTCAGTCTTCACCAGGCTGAGCTCAAGCTCCAGAGGGCCTACCAAGAAGCCCATAACACCTGAAGCGGCCACCACAAAGAAGATAGCTGCTCCCGAAGTCGTCAAGGCGGCTTCTCCTCCCAGAGGGTCGGTCTTCGCGAGACTGACTGCTCCCGTTCTCGCTCCCGCTCAGAAATCTGTTTTTGACCGGTTGGACGTAGCTTCTCAACGAACGTCAGTCATCAAGAGGTTGACACCGGCAGCAGCCCCTCCCCAGAACAGGGGGCAAGGCGAAGCCGTCGCTGAACCAATCCCAATAGCCAGTCACGCCCGACGTCGCCACTGGCGCCGGATAAGGAAGACTGGCGGCCACTCCCCCTTTGGGCTAACGCCACCAGCTCCAACGGTGGAAGTTAATGCTGCTGTTCCAACTGGGAACAGCTTTGAGCTGCTGAGCAGAGTACGCAGAAATTCGCCGACTGCGGTGCTCAAAAGATCTCCTCCACCGGTAGAGACCGTCGTGGAAGCAAAACAAGAAAAGCCGGGGTAGTCTCCTCAACGGCTGTCTTCCAGGATCTACAAGACTTGGCGATGAGTCCGTGAATCGGTGATTGATCCAAATTTCTCTCACCAGCATAAGAAGTCGAAGGTCCGACAGGAGGAAAACCGCCATGTTAAACAACAGAAGGCGACGACCACCTGGGTGCCCAAAGCAACGGCTCCCTCAATTTCGACGGCCCATAAGAGAAGAAGGCCGGAGAAAGTTCCCACGCCTGCGGAAAATGTCAAAGGTAGTGAGCCCAAACGCCCTAAGTCTGGAGGCATTGTGGTACACACCGTTTACATGGCGTCTGGGAAAGAGGACAGCCGTATATCCACAGGTCATAGACCGCTTACGCGATCGGTGACTAAAGCTCAGGAGCAGCAGCAGAAGCTCCAAGAAATGATGACTGCGATGGCTGCACTCACTGGGCCAAAAGAGAGCCCAGAAGCATCCTCAGATCAGCGACAGGAACAAGAAACCGACGCCGAATTCCTTCGCAGGATACTGGAAAAGAAGGACAAAGAGGCTGCAGAGCAAGCAGCCAATATAAAACGGATGGCCCTTCTGTTCCAGGACATGGTGGGTATGATGATCCAGCAAGATCCTCCTGCTGAAGATCCTCCGATCGTTCTTGAAGATGACAGAGGAGAAACGTCGAATCCTCCACCGGCTCTATCAGCAGCCAAGGAAGAGACAATTTCCAAAGCTGACCTGGATGAATATATAGCTCAGCAGATACGGGTTCACCAGGCAACTAAGGCAGCCGGTCAAGTTATCAGAACGGGGCGACCATATCCGAGCTGGTATGATCAGATCAAGTACCCGCCGGGCTATACAATACCGAAATTACATGTTTATAAGGGAACTGGCAATCCCCATCAACATGTTGCCCAGTTTAGAGCTCTCTGTGGCAATACCGGCGGTGATGATAAATTGTTGCTTCGCCAGTTCGTCGGTAGCTTGTCGGAGACGGCGTTCGAATGGTACTCCGAGCTTCCGAACGACTCCGTCAAAACCTTCGCTGAAATGGAGCTGTTGTTTACCCAGCGTTTCGCAAGCTCCAGCGAGTGTACTCCAATAACAGCTTTGATTAATGAAAGAGTAAAGCCGGGCGAAACCTGGGTTCAATATGCAATCCGGTGGCGGAACTTATGGTCGAAGTGCGAACAACGCATCGAAGAAGCGCCAGCGGTGGGCATGTTCGTGGGCACCTTAGATCCTCATGCAACTATTTCATAGTTCATGATGTTCTTTAAACCGACCACGTTCCAGGACCTGATCGACAAGCTAGCCCAGATGGACCAAATGGGCCATAGGCCATCTCCTCTAAAGCCGGACTCTCGAAATGAGAAGGGGAAAGGGAAAGCGATTGTCGTTTCCAATGCTCAACAACAGCCGAGCAACCTGAAGCCGGTGGTCCGTCAAAACAATATGCGTCCACACGTACCCCTCGAGGAGAGGCTAGGACGTCCTTATTCGTTTCCTCAAGATAAAACGAGAAGACTGTTTGAGCTGGCGCTGCGCAACAGGCTCATTAATCTGCCAGAGTCAAGGCGTCCGTTGCAGCCAAATGACGTCAATGATCCCAATTACTGCCCCTACCACCGAGTATTGGGTCACCTGATCGAAGATTTCTACGTCTTCAAAAACTGGATTGAAGATCAATACCAACAGGGCAAGTTCGCGTTGTCCGAAAGATGGAAGGTGAACCCGCCGCAGCCTCATACCCCGAGAAGGGTGAATACGCTGTGGGCAACGTGCTCCCTTGTTGAAGAAGCTCTGTGGGAGGTTGTGCTATCAGCCAAAACCAAAAGGATGCTGAATGATCTCAAGACATGCCCGGCGGTCAGGTGGAAGAACCCGCTAGAACCCCAGATCATTGAAGGAATGCTGAAGTCGCGCCCAACTCTAAAGATCGATGGTGGTGTCCCGAGCACTTGTACCCAGCCGTCGAAATCTTCAAAGAAGAAGAAGAAAAGATCCAAAAAGCCTGTGAAACCTTGTGACAAGCGCACGGACTTACAGAAACAGATCGACACGCTCAAGGAATACAATCAAAAGGCACGGACTCCCATCACGCTCCAAGAATTCCTCAGCCACGTCTTTCAGGAGGAAGATGAGGGAGAGAGCTCGTCGTATGAATTCGAGGAATACGTGGCGAGTTGTCATGTGATCTCTCGCTCGTTTACGGACGATGAGAAAACTCCTTGCACTGAGAAGCTGGGGGCAGATTCTGAATCGAAACTTCTGGGGCCATCAGATGAAACAATTGATGCATTCCTCAACGAAGCTCTATTGAAAAGTAAATCTGATCGGGAACGCGAGACGGTCATATTTGAAAAAGCTAAACGTCGGCGACTAGACGAAAGGGTCGAGGCACCCCCGTCAAATCAAAGTACATCCATTGCGGACAAAATCAAATTCAAGACGAGGAAAAGGTTTTCCAAAGCCGTATCAATGGGGATGAAGCTACCACCCTCTGAAGGAAACATTGCCGGCAAAGAAGAAATGCACCCTTCATACTGCTTATATCATCAAAAGATTTTGCGCCCCACCGAAGAGTGCAAAGCTTTCAATAGATAGTGGCAAAGGTATGTTGTTCACCGGCAACATTTTAAGCGGGAAAAGTGCAAAACTCGTCGAGAGCGGAAAAGTACGACCGAGGAGCTTAGAAGAACTATCGGCGATTGCCGCATGGTGAACGCCGGGAAAGCGCAAGTTCTCACATTCGGGAGCGACTCTGACGAGGAGATGGACCTTATCCCTCTCTTTAAAGAGTCCACCTCGGGAAAAGAAGAAGAGCCAAAGGCCTGCGATAATATCTAGTTGCGTAACCGCACGCTACACGAAAAGAATCTCGGATCCACGAGCAGAAAGGATAAGGGAAAAGAAAAGGTCTCTGAGAATATCGCCCTAGATGACCAAGTCATGAAAGAACTGACTGCCAAGGACCCGCCAAAGGAAAATAAGGTGGACTACAACATCCTGGCACATTTGTGGAAGATACCCTCACAACTCAGCATTCTTGACGCCCTTCTGCTATCTAAAGAAGTGAGGGATTCATTGATCAAGGTGCTACAAGAGCCGGAGCAATTCCAAGCTTTTCTCGCCGAAGAAAAGATGAAGGACGAGTTGGAAGAAGTGCACACAGCCGATGTCACTTTCGGTGATGAAGACTTGCTCCTCGGGACATGCGAACACAACCGTCCCCTCTATGTCTCAGGGTACTGCCACGATATAAAGATAGGCAAGATCTTGGTTGACAATGGGTCTTCCGTCAATCACCTCAGGGTACGGGTATTGAAAGAAATCTGCATGAGCGTCCAGCACCTCGCTCGGGATAATATTACCATCTCCGGGTTCGACTCTCAATCATCACAGACTCTCGGGTCAGTGATCTTGACGCTATGCTTTGGGCTACTCGTCACGGACATTAAATTCCACGTCATAGACGCCAAGACATGCTATAATGCTTTGCTCGGCCGGCCTTGGTTACATGAGTATAACATCATTCCCTCTACACAACATCAGTGTATGAAATATTTCAAGAATGGTCTCGAGTACACCGTGACAGGAGAGCTAAATCCATTCTCCGTGAACGAAGTTCGCAAGTACGAAGATGCAAAATACTTTTTGCCAGATTTCGAAGACACGGAGAGGTGTCACAAGCCGGAGAACAAAGCTATCGCCACCATCCCTGTCTTCGGGAGTGACACTGAGGAAGAGGAAGAGATGATTTATTCGGGTCTACCCCAGCACAACAAACCAGGACCGTCCGCTCCCATGTTGATCTTTGGCAGTGACTCAGAAGACGAAGTCCATGCCATATTCTCTACTCGGCCTCCAATGCAAACATTCGCCAACGAAGAGCAAAGTCTATAAGTCGCCATGGTTCCGCTTAAACATCATAAAGAACCGGACGCACTCGCTACCTACAGTGTCGAAGAAATGCAGACGTTCTACGTCCCTCCCAGGCGAGAAGGCGAAAAGGCGATCCTATTCTATCGTTCCGGGGAAACCAAAGTGGAGAAAGAAATCTGGCACGGTGCGGATTCTACACTTGACAGGCTCCAGCCCATCCGTCTACCCAGATATTATACGGACAGACTAAAGAGACTTTTGAGACGCCAAGGTGTACCCCTTAAACAAACTGCTCGAAAAGCTAAGTTCTATGACAGGATCTGGAATGTTCCCGGAACTCAGCGCAAGTTGCCCAATGGGAGGATGGAAGCAATCGGGCTTGGATATGTTCGGTTCAAGAAACGGGAGCTGCTCCGTGACTGCTGCGTCGTACATGACTTCAATGAAGAGGGGGACGCTCAATGGGAAGATGCTGACCCTAAGCCAGAAAAGGTCCCCGATGCAAAAAGGCCCAGTCCGTCGTTCGAAGAATAAATGAACAAGCTTATAAGGGAAGCTGGTCAAAAAGTTCGAGACGACCATAACCGCGAAATAGCCATCTACGAGAAAGCTAGGACGCAACGCCTCCTTCAACAGGCTGAGAAAGATGAAAATGTCGCTCCCTGTCAACCTGTTGCAAAAAAGACCCGACGCAGAGGCAGAAATAAGTCAAAAAGCGGAAAAGGAATCCAACAACGACAAAGCGGGACCAGAAAGCCACGCAGTCGGGAATCGAGCGGTCCGGATCTGTCCCTTATGAAGAAGATGGGTCGAGCATACTCTTTTCTTCAAGACAAGACAAAGAAGATACTTGACCTAGCTATAAAGCACCAAATGCTTACACTTCCGGAGTCCAAGCACCCCGAACAAGCGGGCGAAGTCTCACACCCGAACTATTGCTCTTATCACAGGGTAGTAGGACACCCTCTCGAAGATTGCTTCACCTTCAAGAATTGGGTCGAAGATCAGTATCAGCTCGGCAAGTTTGCTCTATCTGACAGTTGGAGGGTAACGCCGCCGCAGAAGCATGAACCAAAGCAACAAGAGCTGAACTAGATCTACATCGGTCTTGAAAGCGAGCTCGTGCTTGTCATATGATAACGATATTAAAAGAAGAACCCGAGGATATGAATGACCTTCCCTGGTGCTTCGAAAACAGCGATGACGATGTGATCTCAGAATTTCCACCGGTGCCAAAAGAGCTGGAAGACGGAATACACACTACTGCAGATAACCTCAAGAAAATTGATTTGGGGACGGCAAACGACCCGCGACCAACGTTCGTTACTGAGCTGCTATCTGAAGAAAGGGTGACTTCATTAAAAGATGTGCTTATGCAGTATAAAGATTGCTTTGCATGGAACTATTCCGAAATGCCAGGACTAGATCCAGAAATTGCTGTGCATAAATTGGCGATATCCCCGGACGTTAAACCAATCAAACAAGCACCGAGAAGAATGCGGCTCGAGCTTGAGATAAGCATTAACGCCGAGGTCAAGAAGCTAATTGACTCCGGCTTCATCCAAGAGATTCAGTATCCCGATTGGATCGCCAACATCGTCCCGGTGATGAAGAAAAATGGGACGATGCGCATATGTGTAGACTTTTGGGATCTCAATAAAACCTGCCCGAAGGACGATTTCCCAGTGCCAGCCACCGAGCTGATGATAAATAACACGTCCACTCACGAGGTTTTCTCCTTCATGGACGGCTCATCAGGATATAATCAGATAAAGATGCATCCCGAAGACCAGAAGCACACCGCTTTCCGGACCCCTTTGGGTATATTCTATTACAAGGTGATGCCCTTCGGTCTAAAGAACGCCGGTGGCACCTATCAAAAGGCCATGACGAAGATCTTCGACGACCTAATACATGAAATCGTCGAATGCTATATCGACGACCTCATGGTTAAGAGCAAATCATACGAGGAGCATTTAGAGCATCTGAAGACCGTATTTCAACGCTTTCAACAATACAACTTGAAGATGAACCCTCTCAAGTGCGCATTCGGAGTTACCTCGGGTAAATTCCTAGGATTCATCGTCCGACATCAAGGTATCGAGATAGATCCGTCAAAGATCAAGGCGATCATGGAAATGCCTCCGCCAAAGACTCTCAAGCAATTGCGGTCTCTCCAAGGGAAGCTCGCGTACATTCGGCGATTTATAGCCAACCTTTCAGGCAAGTGCCGCCCTTACAGTCACCTGATTAAGAAGGGAACCCCTTTCGTCTGGGATCACAAATGCCAGAGCGCGCTGGACGAAATCAAGCAATACCTGCAGAATCCGCCAGTGTTAGCTGCTCCGGTCAAGGGAAAGCCTCTCATTCTTTATACGACCGCTTTCGAAGGTTCCTTAGGCGCATTATGGGCGCAAGAGAACGAACAAGGGAAAGAAAGAGCTCTTTATTACTTAAGTCGAGTTCTCCTGGGGGCAGAAAGCAACTACTCCCCCATCGAAAAACACTGCCTAGCGTTGATCTTCGCGGTAACAAAGCTCAGGCACTATGCGTTGGTGCAGAAGTCCGTCTCATTTCGAAGGTGGACCTTCTTAAATATTTAATGTCGAAGGCTATATTGACGGGGAGACTCGCCAAATGGGCCTTGCTCTTGATGGAGTTCTCAATAACCTATCAGCCTCTTAAAGCAGTGAAAGACCAGGCCATCGCCGACTTCCTCGCTGAGCATCCGATACCGGCCGACTCTCCTCTGAATTGCGAGCTGCCAGACGAACATGCGTTTGATGCGATCGATGGAAGTGATACCCGATGGGAACTCTATTTTGATGGAGCGTCTTCCATGAAGAAGCATAAACAAAGCACCCCTATGATCAAATCAGTGGTAGGTCTCATCTTCGTGACTCCACAAGGAGGGATAATGCGTTTTGCCTTCTCCTTAACAGAGCCGAGGACGAACAATGAAGCCGAATACGAAGCTTTGATAGCAGGCCTCGAGATCGCCATCGACATGGGAATTGAAAACCTCCTCATATACGGAGATTCTCAACTGATCGTCAGTCAAGTAAATGGCGACTACCAAACGTGCAAACCCGAACTGGTAAAGTATGGCGAGAGAGTACAATAACTGCTGACTCAAATTCCCACCTACATGCTGGAGAGTATACCGCGTGCAGAAAATAGCAAGGTGGACGCGTTAGCCAAGCTCGCTAAAGAACTAGCCGACGAAAGCCTCGATGACGTAAGAATCGTGGTACAAAGCCGTCGGGTGCTTGCCCCAGCCGAAATATCTCTGGAATCATCCGAAGAAAAGGGAGCCACCGAGCAAATGGCTATGCAAATAAAAGACCAGGAAAAGGCTGAGGATTGGAGAGAAGTCTTTGTAGACTACTTCAAGTCCAGTCGAACGCCTGAAGATGCATCCTCAAGACATCAGCTCATGAAACGAGCTCTGTCTTTCGCCTCCGTCAATGATACTCTATACAAGAGGTCATTTGATTCTCTGTGGTTGAGATGCCTGGGACCCGAAGAGGCAAAAAGAGTCGTCTAAGAAGTTCATGACGAACTTTGCGGTTCTCACCAAGCAGTCCCGAAGATGAAGTTGAAAATTAAACGGATGGGCTACTATTGGCCAACAATGATTCAGGACTGCCTCGAATATGCGAAGCAATGCCACTCATGCCAGATTCATGGGGACTTTATCCATCAGCACCCAAATCCTCTACATCCAACAATGGCTAGCTGGCCGTTTGAAATATGGGGAACCGGTATAATCGGCCCCATCGAACCAGCATCGTCCAGGGGACATCGATTTATCTTGGCGACGACTGACTACTTCTCCAAATGGGCAGAAGCAGTACCGCTGAGGGAAGTGAAGACGGAGAATATCCTCCATTTCTTCAAGACGCACGTCATTTATCGGTTTGGAACTCCGCGACGGATCATCTCCGATAACGGGCCAGCCTACAGAAGTCACAAGATCAGTCGCTTCGCGCAACAACACAACATAGACTGGAGATATTCCTCAGTTTATAATCCCCGAGCTAACGGTCTAGCTGAGGCTTTCAATAAGACCTTGACGAAGATCGTGAAGAAGACGGTGTCCCGAAATAAGAAGGACTGGCACGAGAGACTGCAAGAAGCTCTCTGGACGTATCAAACTACGTTCAAGACGGCCACGAACACAACGCCGTACGCGTTGGTATTTGTACAGAAGCAGTACTCCCCCTCGAAATAGAATTACCCTCTCTACGAGTCGCAGTCCATTACGAGCTGACGGACGAAGAAAATGCTCACCTTCGGCTTGATGCCCTTGATGCCCTTGATGAAACCCGGCTCATAGCACAACAAAATCTGGAGGCTTATAAAGCAAAGATGATGCGCTCATATGAAAGATTGACCAGGCCGAGGACATTCCGCCAAGACGAACTCGTGCTAGTGGTCAAAAGACCTATGATCCCCAATCGCGCTAAGCGGGGAAAATTCGAGCCGAACTATGAAGGCCTGTACATTATAGACAAGGTCTACCAGGGTGGAGTCTATCTACTCATGGATATGCACGGTGAAAGGCCTTTCAGGCCAATAAACGGTCGCTTCCTAAAAAAATACTACGCTTAATGGGTCACGGCCTAGGTCAATGATAGATGACGACGACTATGTCCGCTCCCTATCTTCCTAAGCTCAAAGCTCTATAAGTAGTAGCCGGCCTTCTTCAATGACGGACCGAAACGTCCTTAAACTAATGACGGACCACTACGTCCTAAAACTAGCTGATGACCGAAACGTTTTCAAACTACTACCGCAGCATCCTCAGGCTGACGAGATAAAAAAAAATAATAATAAGATAAAAAAAATAATATAAAAATGGTATGTCCATAAGCAAAATGGGCACGGATGAAAATCCGAAAGGGCTCCGTGAGTAAAGACAGCAGGCTACCGGCGAGTGTTCGTGAAAACCCGAAAGGGCGCGACCTCGTTAGAAAAAAGAATAAAAAGAATAAGAATAAAAAAAAGAGAAAAAAAGACGGTATGTCCATAAGCAAAATGGGCACGGATCAAAAGACGAAAGGGCTCCGTGAGTAAAAACAGCAGGGCTACCGGCGAGTGTTTGTGAAAACCCGAAAGGGCGCAACCTCGTTAAGAGGCACTTGCAGGGTCCTCTCGACCTTGTAAGTAAAAACCACCCGCGTGAGATCCTTATGACTCACAAGGGAGCAACACACTTAGGGATCCTCACGATCCCTAAAGAGAAATTACACTTGCGAGATCCTTACGACTCGTAAGGAGAACTCTCTTATGGGACCCTCACGGCTCATAAGATTTGAAAGTCTTAAGTTACAGAGACCTGAACCTGTTCTTAAGCAACCCCCACAACCTTTGATAGTGCCATACAAGTGGCTCAATACTGACCCTTGTATACAATCCACGGGCGCGAATAAACATTTCCCTAACCAAGTCCCACCCGTGGCTAGGGATATGTTCATACGGTAAACCACCCTTATAAGTCCTCTCGACTTATAAGGAGAAAACCCTTTTGTAAGATCCGTACGACTTACAGGGGAACATACACTTAGGAATCCTCACGATCCCTAAGGAGAAAATACACCTACGAGATCCTCACGACTCGTAGGGAGAAATACCTTTGTGAGACCCTTACGGCTCATGAAGTCAAAAGCCTTAGTCGACAGGATCCTAACCTTGTTTACTAAGCCACCTTTGTTCGACATCGACGGAGGCCAATGATGATTCGCTCCTGGCAATATCCCAGTTGTAGCGATGCTGATGCCTAAATCGGTATCAAATTCCAAGCCCTTTCATGGCAAATGATGATTCGCTCCTGGCAATATTCCAGTTGTAGCAATGCTGATGCTGAGACTGGAACCAGATTCCAAGTTCTACACTCGCGATAAGAATCAACGAGCTAAGTAAAAAAAATGTATGCATGCAAAATAGCCGAAATGATGGGGCAACTCGTAATAAAAAGCAGCGAGTGAAAACAAAATAAATAGCCGAAATGATTGGGCACCGCGAAAAATAGCCGAAATGATCGGGCAATCGCGACCTTCGCGATATAAAAGCTGAAATGATGGAGCATCGCGGAAATAAGATAATAATAAAAAAAATGAGTGAAACTTTTGCCCTACAGGAGATATCACAGCAATCCCTGTATACAATCCAGGGGCACAAACACAGAAGGAAACATATCTTCCCTCCCTATGCTCCATCGGAAAACGGAGCCGAGTCTTGACGGAAACTCATATAAAGCCTGAAAGACGATCGGAGATCATCTCATCCCAGCGTGGAGTGATCACCACTTCAACGTTCGTCTATACACAATAGACGAAATGTCACCACAGCATCTTGATTCGCGTCGACCCGCAGAGAAACTAGCGTCTTTGCAGGAATACCTCGATTCGTTTCAACCCCGAGGAAACCAGTGTCCTCGGCAAAATATTTCAATTCAGGGAAATTAGCGTCCTTGATGAAGGCTTCTTGATTCGCGTCGACCTGCAGAGAAACCAGCGTCTTTGCAGGAATACCTCGATTCGTTTCAACCCCGAGGAAACCAGTGTCCTCGGCAAAATATTTCAATTCCGGGAAATTAGCATCCTTGATGAGAGCTTCTTGATTCGCATCGACCCGCAGAGAAACCAGCGTCTTTGCAGGAATACCTCGATTCGTTTCAACCCCGAGGAAACCAGCGTCCTCGACAAAATACTTCGACTTAGGGAAACTAGCGTGCTTGATGAGAGCCTCTTGATTCGCGTCGACCCGCAGAGAAACCAGTGTCTTTGCAAGAATACCTCGATTTGTTTCAACCCCGAGAAAACCAGTGTCCTCGGCAAAATACTTCGACTCAGGGAAACTAGCGTCCTTGATGAGAGCTTCTTGATTCGCGTCGATCCGCAGAGAAACCAGTGTCTTTGCAGGAATACCTCAATTCGTTTCAACCCCGAGGAAACCAGTGTCCTCGGCAAAATACTTCAACTCAGGGAAACTAGCGTCCTTGATGAGAGCTTCTTGATTCGCGTCGATCCGCAGAGAAACTAGTGTCTTTGTAGGAATACCTTGATTCGTTTCAACCCCGAGGAAACTAGTGTCCTCGGCAAAATAATTCTACTCAGGGAAACTAGTGTCCTTGATGAGAGCTTCTTGATTCGCGTCGATCCGCAGAGAAACCAGTGTCTTTGCAGGAATACCTCGATTCGTTTCAACCCCGAGGAAACCAGTGTCCTCGGCAAAATACTTCGACTCAGGGAAACTAGCGTCCTTGATGAGAGCCTTCTTGATTCGCGTTGACCCGCAGAGAAACTAGCGTCTCTGCAGAACTACCCCGATTCGTTTCAACCCCGAGGAAACCAGCGTCCTCGGCAAAATACTTCAACTCAGGGAAACTAGCGTCCTTGATGAGAGCCTCTTGATTCGCGTCGACCCGCAGAGAAACCAATGTCTTTGAAGGAATACCTCGATTCGTTTCAACCCCGAGGAAACCAGTGTCCTCGGCAAAATACTTCAACTCAGGGAAATTAGCGTCCTTGATGAAAGCCTTCTTGATTCGCGTCGACCCGCAGAGAAACTAGCGTCTCTGCAGAACTACCTCGATTCGTTTCAACTCCGAGGAAATCAGTGTCCTCGGCAAATACCTCGCTTCAGGGAAATCAGTGTCCTTGACGAGAGCTGCTCGATTCGTCTCGACCCGTGAGGAAATTAGTGTCTTCGCGAGAACTTCCCGATTCGTCTCGACTTGCAAGATAAAGCCTTAGGCAGCAAGGATTAAAAAACTTGTTTCATAAGCACCGGGACCCTGCAAGTCGGTCTAAAATGACCTCTTGCATACTATCCACGGGTCTCACTCTCCAAAATCGAATCTCGACAAGGAGGGAAACAACCGCTTACGAGTCCTCTCGACTTGTAAGAGGGAAAATTCTCTTATAAGATCCTTACGACTTATAAGAGAAAACGCACTTAGGAATCCTCACGATTCCTAAGGAGAAAATATACCTACGAGATCCTCTCGATCCGTAGGGAGAAAAGTCTTTATGAGACCCTCACGGTTCATAAAATTGAAAAGTCTTAGGCAGCAGATTTGAACCTGCGGCCTAAGCCATCGCTAACTCTTGAAACCAAGACAGGATGGTCGCTCTATCATCTATCAACCATGTTTACTAAGATAGCATGCTGATAATAAAAGAAAGAAGAAAGGGCAGAGATGACACAAGACATCGCAAAAGGAAATGTGTATATCTTTATTCATGAATTCAATTGAGTACAAGGAGAATCGTATAAAGAATAAAGAATGTGTACATACTATTCAAAAATTACAAGTGTATAAATGATACAAAATGTTCAAGGAGAAGGAAGCGTCTTAAATAGCCCCATCGGTTGCTCGCGCACTTCCTTTAATGCCTTCTCCTGATCGGCCGCCACCGCCAGTTTTGCTTCCACTTGAGCCCGCTACTGTAGGAAGGTTGAGAGCTGCTCCTCAACTGCTTGCTGAGCTGCGTTGCGACCTTGGGCATCACGCTCAGCGGCATCGAGCTTCTGCTTCAGTGCTAGCCCATCAGAAATACTTTGTAGAAGGCCCTCGAAGATAGCCTTCACCCGGGCAGCATTCGCATCAACTTCAGCACGTAGGCGAGCAGTCTCGCTTGAAGACTCTTGACATTCTCTCAGCCTTAAAGCTGCTTCTTGTTTCAAATGGCGGAAGTAAGAAGCGCTTTGCTCGATCCATGTCGCCCGTTGAGTACTCACGGCCAAAATCTCAGGGGCAGGACGTATCGACTCCAGCTGATGCAAACGGGCCTTGATCTCCCTGCAGTGATTAACCCAAGACTCGACGACGCCTTCATTATGAAAATTTACAAGCTCGCCAGCATCAGATTAACCTCTGCAGCGAAATCTGCGGCAGATGGGGGAACCTCCGCGTCAAGCTCTTCAACGTTTCCGCTCAGCATTCCCAAACTCATCACAGCATTCTTTGAATACGGACGTCTCAAGAAGGGGCCTGCCGGCATTATGATGCGGGACTCAAGAGGGATCGGAACCGAAACGATAGCTGCAAAACAAAACACAGTCAAATGACGGTTCAAGAAATATAGAAGAGTCATCAATAAGGGAATTTACTATACCAGCTGCAGCAGACGGCAAAGCCGGGAGGACCGGTGGCACAACCGATCTTTCATCTCCTCCTTCGATCTGTAGCACTGCAATCAGTGCAAGAAAAAATCAGAAACAAGTCCATTGTTGGAAAAAGAAAGAGTATTAATTGAAAATTATACTCACCAGCGCCACTGGAGGAAGCAAGCTCCAACGGGAAGTAGAAGTGTGGGTGCAGCACCTGATAGAGGTGATCAAAAAACACTCCTGCAAAGACACAATAATACGACATTAGTACATAAATTATGCAGCCGAAAGATAAAACTAATGGGTTATAAATTTATACCTTCCAACATTTGCGATGGCGCGAGAGAAGGTATAGAGGTGGCCATCGTTAAGGCAGTAGTTGACGGCGCTCCCTCGAGCAGTGGAGCATCAGCACTGGCCGCACCTGCGTTAGAAACAAGATAAGCCCTGTCAGGAAAGGTTGCAGAATAAAAGAAAGACGGTAACCAGAAATTACCTGATGATGAGCCGGCCGAAAAGGCAGCGTATCCCTCCATTGACATGAGACCACCTCCCGACGCCTCATCGCCCGACTCTACGGACCCATCGTCGTGCTCGCGAGACCAGGAGACGGCAGAGGACCGTAGACGGGGAGAGCAATGATTAGAACATTGCCAGACTCTTGAGAAAGAGCGGCTGGCTTGTCCTCGGGAATCGTACCCGTCTCACCCGCTACTTCCTCAGGCTCAGCGGTTGCGGCTGTCTCGTCTACCGTCGCCATGGGGTCGTCGGTCTCAGGTGCTTCATCCGCTGCTACCCCAGGCTTGGTTATAGCAGCCGTCTCCTTTGCCGCTACCTCGCACTCGACAGTGGTGGCCGTCTCGGGCGCAGCAGGCATGACTGTCTCATCAACTGCTACCTCAGGTCCAGCAACCCCGGCTACGTCGCTCACCGTCGGCTCGGATTCAGCCAGTACCTATTCCTCTGTCCCCTTAGGCTCGACGGTTTCCGCCTCCCCTTCGGTTGGACTTGGCCCTGCAAGACAAGATATATAAGAACCGATAGGTTTACAATTCTTACAACAAAATCTTGAAAGACACATTACCTGAGGTGGATCGATCGTTGGCCTCCCGAACCGCACGCGCCGCCTGTCTATGAGCAGTAGACAGGCCGACCGAGGGCTCCTCAGAAGGAGAAGCGATGGGAATAACGGTGCTTGGGCCCGCTCCCACGGCTAAAGCAGCTCTGCGCTCCTTCGCCTCGCGCCTCAAGCTCTTCCTCTCCTCCCGGGCCGTCATGACGGACCTCTTCAAAGCTTCCTTCATTGAGGTGTCATCGTCCGTGTTTAGATCTGCCTCCAGAGCCTTCAAGGCATCCCTCATCGGCTTTTCAAGTCGGGTCTCTCGCAGCTGCCCCGAAGAGGCCGGGACTTCAGTAGCTGGCCCGGGAAGAGTTCCTGCATCGGCTTGCACGGCTCCTGCAAAGAGACAAAGAAAAGATTAGATTGGCCATAAAAAGAAGAATAAAAAGAAGGACTCAGCGAGCCGATACATCCATCTCTTCCTCCTGGAAAGTTTGGAGGGAAGCAGCGATAGCCTCTTCAGTGGTGACGCCTGTTGAAAAAAAAAGGGGGGAAAGGCATTAGTTAAAGACAATAATAAAAATACGATGCCATAAAGAAGAATGTAACTAATGATTACCTGCTTGAGCGAGTTTAGCCAACCAAGCTTCGAGCCTTGCCGTTAGCTCAGAAGCCGCGATGGCGGCGGCCACATCGGTGTCTGCCGGATCTACAAAGAAGCCCTCGTTGCTTCCATACTCACTCAGGCCTTCGGGGAGAGGGACCTGAGGCTTTAAACCGAGGATGGCGTTGAGAGAGAGAACCGACTTTTTCTTCTTTTGCGTGCGGGCCCCGGTCGGCGCCAAAATCATTTTACGCTTCGCAGGCACCTTGGGACGGCGGGTCCTGATGTCCGCGCCCACTCCAGACTCGGGCGAAACTATATTCACTGGAGCACGGGGCGCGTCCCCGGTATCACGAGGCGGCAATCCGCGTGAAGGGCTCAGCACGCGCGGTGGTCCAGCTCCGGCATCTTTCAACGGAGCAACGACCGGGGTCCTTGGCTTTAGGGGAGCCTTGCGGTCGCTGCCGGGAGGCGCACCCTTGCGATCAACCAACATGCGCTTCTCCTCACGGATAACTGCACCCATTGCGTGCGCGTACCAAGCCACGTACGCGTAGAGGACCCGGGGGACGCAGCTCGGCTCGCTAATAAAAAAGTGAGAGCTCGTATTCAACCGCATAAAATGGTGCATCGCGCTCCGTATCCCCTCCATGCTGGCCACGGGCTCTTCCAAGAACGCCTCCAGCGGGACCCCTGGTTATAGCTTGATTGTTGGGTGAACCGGTGGGGGTTGTACCTTATGAAAAGCGCCATCTCGTTTTTCCTGAACACCAGGTAGCCCGGCCGAATGGATTAGAGGTGAAGAATCTCCCGGGCTTTCAGTACGGAAGCCCCGTCCTTGAAGCCGTCACGAAGTGCCACCACCGCCTTGGAGGTTTCTGAGCCGATGGTCACGACTTTATCCATAAAAGAAATCCTCGCTCCGACTAGGTGTGGACGAAGGAGAAACCCCCTATCCTCCCGCGGAGGCGGATTCATGATCGAGGCGCCGATCAGCCGCATGACTCTTGGGAGTCTACACCTCTCAAAAAACGAAGGGCTTTTATGGATGCCGAATACCCCGTGCACATGCATTTCCATCCACGAAGTGAAGTAGTGCATTGAGAAATTGGCAGGCTGCACCCCAGGTTCATTAGCGTCTGCCGCCATGCTGAGTCCATTATATAGGTGAGCCAACCCGGCGATTCCTATTGACAACTGTAGTCCAGCCACCATCCGATGCGCTGGGTAGAAAACGGATGGCCTCATGTATCGCGGGTGCATGGGGAGCGCGAACCAGGACAGCCACAATCCCAGGAACCCCAAAAAGAAGGTCTCCTCATCAATACCCGGGGCGGCGATTTCTGATAGGGGCATGATGGCGGCATCAGGGAGATAGAAATCCTTGTGGTCGTCTTTCGATACTGGTCGACGATCCAAGCCGAAGCCGAAAGGGTCGTCGAGCTTGGCAAACTTGTCACTCCGCTGCGCTAAAATTTCTGGTCGAAGGAAGCGGGCGATAAAATCTGCAAAACTAACTCCCCGGACTCCTGATTCCAAATAGAGACCTTCGTATATGTTCAGCACCTTCACCAAACCCGGAAACTTATGCTGAATAGCATTCTCCGGCGTCAAATCAAATACCAGCGGCTTGGTGGCGAAGACGTACTCGTCAGAAGGAAGCAGCTCCTCATAATGCTCCCTCCTCACCGGCAAGCCCGAGATCTCAGCGAACTCTTCCAGGGAGATGGAGACTTCCCTGTCCGTCATAAGGAAGGTGTGGGTGGGGATGTTCCATTGTTCTATGAAGGCCTTAACCCACCACGTTGGGGGAGCGGGGTACTCAAACAGTGAGATGTAGACTGCGGAGTACAGACCGATCTTCATCAGATGCGTCCTCTTCGCTGATAGGATATATCTGGCCCACTGCAGATATCCGTCCGGTTGTCGCGGGGTCAATCCAATATTGTATGCCTGTCCCCAAGGGCGTGCCTCTCCCTGACATATACGCCGCCCTAAGATGTTTACGGCTGACGGCGGCTACACGGGAATGGCAGCGATTGAAGGCTGGAGAAGATCCTCCGAATTCCAGTTCTTGACCTCCACGGCATTCTTCACCGGGGTTCATCCGCATAGGGGATCGACGAGATGGGCTCAGACGGCGTCGCGGAACCGAAGCTTCGGCGACCCTTGATGATCTCATTATACCACTTGCCCCACAGGTGAAGGTTCTTGTGCTCGGGGTCATGATCCTTAATGAGAGCGAGCACCTCCCGGTCCATCAGCGCCTCGGGAAATCCCTCCTCTGAGCGAACGAAAGGGAATGACAAATCAGCAGACATGTTTCCTGCAAAGGGACAGAAATCAGCCGTCAATGTTTTAATTCCAGCGCTTGGCATTTTAAGATTTGTACCATACTGCAATGCAGTAGACAAGGGACCAAAGGGGGACCCACAAAATCTAGATGACAATGCATCAGTTAATAAGATAGCCCCATCATTGGATGAGACTGTCAATTAATGAGGAGATCTCCAAAAAGAATATTCTCATTAATGAGAAATCCCTAGAGATAAGGAGAAAATCTCCTCTTTCAGAGCAAAGCTCTATCACAGAGTGACACTTGTCAAACTCTGGTCTCAGGGGGAATAAAAAAAAATTCCTCAAAAGATTAAAAGCGCCTAGCTCTGTGATAATGATGGAAAAATCCATCAAGGAAAATTAATTCTTAAAAAAATTAAATTTTTTTTGGGATCTTGAAGATCCAAGAAAACTCTTAAGAGTTCATCATCTTTGATCAAAAGATCTTTATTTTTTGTCCATGAGCAAAGCTCTGCTCATGGGTTGAAAACCCTGGAACAAGATCTCTTTAGATCTATGGATTCTTGAGAGCAAGACTCTGTTAGTGAAACCACAAAGGGGTTTTCTTTAGATCAAAGATCTATGAGAGCAAGGCTCTGTCAATTAAAATTAATTTAATTTAATTTAATTTAAATTAAAATTTTTACCTAAAAAATTTTAAGAGTTAACTCTTGGAGTTCTTGAAAGTAAGAGCAAGGCTCTGAGATTCTGAAAATTAGAAAGTTTGAAGATGGTGAACATCTGTTGAGGACCAAATATCCTATTTATAGGCGCTTGCGCCCCTTCAACTCCTGAGTTGATCCGACGGTTGGGATCTTGCTACCGTTGCACTCACGTGTGCGCCACGCGAGCGCAACGGTAGGGGGCATTTGTTTCCCCCAATCAGAGCAAAACTCTGTTTGAATTTCAAAAATTCAAAAATTGAAGCAACGCTTCAGATCCCTTGCGCTGCGCGCAACGCGCCACGTGTCAAAAGCAGACACGCCAATGCAGCGCCCAAGGCAGCGCACCCAATCAGACCAAGGCTCTATTTAAGATAAAAATAAAGGAAGCAACGCTTCAGATGGTTTGCGCTCTGCGCTGCGCGACACGTGGCAGCGCAGTTGCGCTGCGCTCTGCGTTGCACGACACGTGACAAGCGCAGGTGCGCTTGCGTCAACTGTGCCAGCACTAAAACAGAATTAAAATTCCAGAAAGATCTTTCTGATCTTGTTAAAACAAGAAGATTATCTTCTGTAAAATAGGAGCCATTGGATCATAGATCCAACGGTTGGGAAAAATCCCTAAATCACTCAGAGAAAGATCTCTTTAACTGATTTAACAAATCAAATGGCACTATAAAAAGGCCCCTAGACTCCAAATCTAAAACACATTGAGAAACATAGAGAATTTACAGAGCTCTTCTAAGAACTTTGAGAAGAATTCAGAAAGAAAGAAAGAAAAACGTAAAACTTTTAGAAAAAGAAGAATTTTCTTCTAAAAAGAACAAGATCAAAGATCTTCAATAAAAAATGATAATATAAATAAAAAGAAGTAATTTACTTCTTTACTAGATCATTTGATCTACATAAAGGCATTGCTTTTTGATGAACTATTGGTTCTGAAATCTTAAAAGATTCTTTTCTTTAATCCAAAATTGGATCAAAATATTGACCAGTGTCCTGCACTTGTAAAATTTGCACTGTTGCGCTCTTGGGTTGGCACAAGCCACCAGAGAGCGCCACGTGTCAGCCCCAGAACAAACTGCGCCTTGCGCTTGAAAAAAAAACAGAGCACTGCTCTCTAAAAATTGGCGCAAGTCACCAGAGCGCGCAACGTGTCAGCGGCGCAACAGCGCAGCGCACTGCGCTTGCGCTCACCAGAGCATGACACGTGTCACCTCCACATGCGCTTGCGCCTTGCGCTGGCGCAAAGCGCCTGAAAAGCCACGTGGCGCTTTGTCAGGCTAATTAATGCACTGCATTATTAAAAAGAAAGGACAGAGTCCAATTAAAAAGGCCTAACAGGCCTAATCAAAAATGCAATGCATTATTAAAAAGAGGCAGAGGCCAAACAAAGGTCTGTCAGACCAAAACAGATGCTGTGCATCATTTACAAAAGGGCAGAGCCCAAATAAAGGTCTAATAGACCAAACAAAGTGCCATGAATTATTAAACAGGGGCAGAGCCCTAGTAAAAGCCTAAAAGGCCAAATGCAAATAAAATGTTGAACATTTTCAACTGGACTTACCCCAATTCTGGCCGTAAGTCCTCAAATTAAATTGACTGAGCACGACTGCTCTCTTAAATCAATTTACACCCGGTTCAAGAGTACATCTCCGAACTCCTCTGATATTTGTCGTTGTAATCCTTCAACGTCGTTAGAGAGATGACGGGTCCCGACAACCACCAAAAATACGGACTATGGGGTTCTTAAACTCATGGACTTATGCGTCCTTAAACCAACAATACGGACTGTGGGGTCCTTAAACTCATGGACTTATGAGTCCTTAAACCAACGATACAGACTGTGGGGTCCTTAAACCCATGGACTAATGCGTCCTTAAACCAACACCCGTCCCCAAAATGGGAATGTTGGACCACCATGTCCCTAAACTGGCAATGGACCACTATGTCCCTAAACTGGAACAAGAGAGCCCCCAAATGCTCTTTTGTTGGATCTAAACGATCCCGTTAAGTTGATCTTAATCTAAAATTAGGCTAACATATCCTTAACAAACGTTTGAGTTGATCTTAGCCTCAAATATGGCTAACGTATCCTTAAACCAAAACCCCAAACCCAAATCTAAGAAAATACGGATTTGGACTAATCCACGTCCTACGGGCGACGACATAAATTAGTCTCCGTATACAATCCACGGGCAACCACAAACAAAACAAACACCCACGACACGAAGTGAAATTATGGAGAAGGAGAAAGTTGTTACCGCGGTGCGGTAGCGTAATTAACTGCAGGGGCTTGCGCCTGCAGGGAAGAGCGTCCTCACAATCAAAAACCCCTCAAGCGAGGGGGAATCTGACGAAGTCTGCTACATCGGCCGCATCCGTCTAAACCACCGATACACGGTGCCATAAATCAACTTGGCATCTTTGGAGAGGTGGACGGATAAAACCAAATAGCATCTGCCCCGAATCTCAGGCAAGACGAATCTACGCGGTCGCGTCTATGTGTTCGGAGGGGAACATGTGTGTGTGTGTGTATAGATACATATACATACATACATATACACGGGTGATAAGGATAGTATGTGATATGTGGAGATGAGTCGATATGACCGGGCATGATACCGTGAGATTCTGGTATGTGATTGAGTCGTGATATGAGATATGATATGGTATTGTAGGCGATATGTTTTCATACATACGATAATAAGTGAGTTAATAATATTGGAATGTACGAAACTTTAGAACAATACCCATGATCATGATATTGTTCGATGATGATACCATATGAATAATGATGTATATATGATAGTTGACCCATACTCTCAATTTTGAGGATGCCGTATGATGGATTTTTCCGTACGAGATATAGATATGATGATTGATCCGCACTCTTGACTCGAGGATGCCGTACTATATACAATACGTGACGCTATGAGGCTGGATCTCCGACTACTAGTTATATCGACTCGGAATTTAGGTAGATTTCTTAACCTTTCAGCTAGTTTCTCAGTTTAGTCTTTTAGTTTATTAGGTAGATGTTAGACTAGGCTCGAGTCATACCTATTTTCAAAAACTAATAAATCGTGAGTATTTTCAAAAGACAATCCGAGAGATGCTACGGATTTTCAAAGGACACATCTTTTCTTAAAAATACCGTAGCCCCTATTCTTTCTAAAAAATACGATTCATGATATTCAAACACCAAATCTGTATGACTCGTATATAGATATGTAAATTCTACAATGTTGCGTTCACTACTCATTCTCTGTTATATTCATGTTATTCTCATCGCATTGCATGTTTATACTTGTGTTTTCTTTAGTTATTATGAACCCCGTCTGTTAGGGCACCGGCACCATTACCGATGATGCGTATGTTTCACGTATACTTGCTTGCCGGCTCACACACATCATCATCGGTAATTTCCATGTCACGTACACTTTAGAAAACGTTACTTTATTAGTATAACTTGCTAGCTGGTAGTTTAAACATATTATTAGTATGGTTGCTCTCATGTGCTAGTTTAGATATTGCATTCCTTGCTTGGATACCCCATACATTTATATATCTATTTTGTTATGCAATATTGTAGGCTTTATGCCGATATTCACTGCTTATTGACTCTTGATTTTGGGATGTCGGATTTTCTATGAGATTTCTGGATTTGGGGGGAAACCGCAAGAATTTTATGAACTCATTATCATTTTAAAAAAATGCAAGTTGCGGTTTTCTCGTGATATAATGTGAGTGGTGTCCACCATGAGTTTCCTCGGTTCTTGAGTTGTATCATATACCCGATTCGAGGAGGGGGATGAACCGTCTGCGGGTACATGGTGGACCCGGTGAGGTATCCCGGGGCAAGATGGACGTATTTAGAAGGCGTTGAGCCTGGCAGGGGAGCATTACCTACCGCTGACAGTTGGCGCGGCGGATATCCAGAGGATACCGACCGTAGTCGTGAGATTGGATAATATGGGCCGATCCGGACTGACGGAGCCCGGGATATTAAGGATTTAGTGTCAATGTTGACACGGATTTCTGTTAATTTCATTGATGATACTCCAGTTTTTCCACTAAAATCTTACTGAGATAAGAGCACAGCTTTCTCATTTAGATATATTCTGATTTCATTTTCGATGCATTCGTACATCATATATATGACATGTTGCTACTTGAGGTACTGACACGAGTACTTGGTATTACAGTTATCTTTAGATGATTACCCTTACCACTACTAGATATTTCAGTATATTATGAGTACAGTATGGTATGACCTAGGAGATCGTTATACATTTGGTTTCTACTCGGTGATGTCTTCTACTCATGAGTTGGAAACCCACCCCCGTTGTGCCACAGTTTCTTGCAGGTTTCGCCGTACAGGTTTCATGGCGGCTTCGCTGGCACACTACTTCCTTCCGAGTGATTGCTTTGGTGGGTGGGTTCATTTGCATCGTGACCACCGTTGTACTTTTATTCATTTCAGTTGTATCTAGTAAGCTCCATCAACCAGACTTGTATATTTAGTAGACTTAGATAAGCTCAGCTTGTATATTCTTTCGGCCTTAGAGTCGCGCTCATGTATTTATTGATGTTTTCTGGTTTTCTTGATGATGCGTGTTTTCCTTACCTTCTTTCTGAGTTTTGATTCTCGCCTTCGATGTTGTACATTGCATTACATGCGTGGTTGTTTCCGCCAATTGGCGAAGAGCTAGCTCCCGTTTGGGGATGCCTTATATATTATTGCCTGTATTCGTTTTGGGTTAAAAATTACAAAGGAGGTGCTGCCGAAATTTCAAACGATTTAAAGGGGTTTTCAAGTTAAAGATAAACTTAGTGCTTCATATTACTACCTATGTGTATATATCAGAATAAGTTTTGATTTCCATAAAACTTATTTCAAAACTGCACCTCCACTATTTTTCCCTAAAAAGGTTTAGATTTCTGGGTTTTTGGCTTATTTGAATTAGGTGGGGTCTTATAAACTTCACATGATTCAAGTGCCAGTCACGTGTCTTTTCTGGGTCGTGACAAAATACAAGCATTTTGACAATATATTTTTGGGCTTTTTACCCTCCATACCATGATAATTGCTAAAAAGACTTTCCATATTTCATATTTATTTAAAAGACTCCTCATACATTTAAATTGCACTAAAAATACCTCTCGTTGATTTTCCATTCAAAGTAAATGTCTCGTAATGAAGTTGGAGCTGCAACTTGAATTTGAGTTTCTCTCTTACCTTCTAAGTATTTAAGTAGGTTTTTGTCACACAAAAGAACCCACATCCTCGACGGTGGTGCTGGGTAGGAGTTGTGGATTCGTTAGAGGCGATGGGGACAGAAGTAGGCGATTGACGGTGGTGCTGGGGATCTCCGGTGACGATGGCGATGGGAGGAAGGTCGGTGAAGTGGTTGGGCGCAGTGAGGAGGTTAAGGGTTGTTGGCGAAGAGGTGATCGTGTTGTGGGGTCGAGGATGGGTTCTTAAGAGAGGAGGCATGCGAGAGGGGAAGTGGGTTGTTTAGCGAGGAGCTCGTCGGCGGCAGTGAGCTGGGAAGAGAGCTTGAGATAGAGAGATTTGAGAATGAGAGATGGAGATAGAGAGAGGCGATATGAAGAGAAGAGCTCAGTTAGAGAGGTGAGAATTTAAAGGAGAGGATCTCGGACGAACGTTGAGGGCATGGGCGAGGCCGTGGCTGTTGGCGAGGAGCAGATCTCACGGAGGACGTGAGCATGTGTCTTTCTTTGAAAGAGAAAAAGAAAAGGAAAAAAAGAAAAGGAAGGAGAATAATGGAGGAGATGGGAAATGGGTGTGGGGTTAGGGCTTGGGTTATTGGGCTTGGGCCGGGTGTGGATCTGGATTAGAAATTGAGTTAGGGTTTAATTAGGAGTTAGGCTAAAAGAAAAATAGAAATAGAAAAAATCTGGGAAATTTTGGGTAAAAATATAAGGAACCGAAGATTTACACTCGGCTTGAATGGAATACATATATAGGCAATCACCCGGCATATATATTAATTTGAAGGTGGTCTTTGTTCATTAAATTGAGCTTTTACGATGAATATAGCACTATGTTTTGTGCCCACTGGAAAGGATAAATAGCACTTCGTTTTGAACCATACCCTGAATAACACGTAAAAAGAAGATAAACAATTTGATTAAAATAACAAACTAAGAATTTTTTTCCTTTATCATGCAAATTCTGAAAGAAGACATAACACATCCGGGGAAAAACACCACATCCGATCGAACTTCCAAATCTAAACGAGACTTTGTGGTTGCTAGCATCCATGTTTGCCACATGCAATGTAAACTTTGTGAATTGTGCTTGATTAAATGACAACATAAAAGGGTGGATGGGACTTTTAGCCCCACATTGCCTGCAATGCAATAGAAAGAGTAAGAGATGACGCGCCTATATAATAGGCTTGTGGGTTTGCTGAGATCCATATTTACCTGGACAGGCTCATTGGGTGATCAGAAAAGCCTAGGCCTAGCCCAATGGCCCGTATTGCACTTTAGCGGATGTGTTGGGCAACCGTCGTCTTAAGTGGGAGAGTGGATGTCATTATTTGTTGCTGTAGGGGTACGCGTGCACGGCCCCCTCCCGATCCTTCAATTTTAAAAATATTTTTGCCATCTTTTGGTTAAACATAGATATATAATTATAGTCTAAAAATCGAGTAATCTTATAAAATAGCAAATATTTTAATAGAATAAGATGCCTATGTTAGATTAATTATTATTTAGTGGTTTAGTTCTTTAGCAATTTATATAATTTAAAGTTATTTATATCTGTTTCTTGTGTTATTATTTAGTGGTTTAGTATTTTTAGCAATGTATATAATTTAAAATTGTTTATATTTGTTTTTTGTTGGTTCTTTTTAGGTTGAAAATGGATATATTTGCTATAATTTGCAATAAAGGCCGGCATCATAATAGTATACTACAGCGGTTTTTATGTTTTGAGCGGAAATGACCGAATCAGACTTGGATATCCTCTACTGCAAGAACGGCTTTTCAGCGGAGAGATGGAAAAGTTGAAGATGTGATAGTCGAAACATCAATCTCTTGTTGGGTACTATATTTTATTGGTTGATCATGCACCAACTCAAAATTAAGTCCCATGTATTAATCTTTGTCCTATTTTTGCTTGTTAAAATTTACGCAAGCAAGAGTAGCGTTTACTTTGAATCTTTCCATATATTCCAGATAACCAACAGTTGACCAAAATAAAGCAGAGATTCTAAACCTCAACCATAATTTTGAAGTGATCCTATCAATACTAATTAAATGAGCTGTAAACAATGGCTAATAGCTTAGTTGGTATGGGCATTTCCGCTCTCAGGAAGAGTGCGGGGTTTGAAGCCCAAAAACCCCAGGAGATGAAATGACCATAAATTAACGTTTTTAGGTAAATTCATGGGTCCCCTAGATGTATAAATGGAGCGGGGTTGTAGGTTCAGGCTTACAGGCTTGTACAAAAGAAAAAATAAAAAAAAATTAAGTGATCAACGATCGCGTAGTTTATATGGAATTTTAGAGGTGTATAAAAAATAATTTTCTATCATTACTATCCTTCGTTTTCATTATCCAAGAGTTATCTAAAATGGGATATTTTTGCTTCGTCAGCCTTCCTAAAGCAATGCTGATATATCATGTCGTAGTATATTTCATTTCTCCATCCTTCATTAAAACTGTGATTTTTTTTCACCCAAAACTTAGTAAAAAATGCGGCTGCTCTTTATTAAAAGAAAATTTTAATGAAACTAATACATTTATTAAAAAAAAGAAAAATAAAACAGAATAAAATAGCTCCAAATCGTAACTCTGTTCCATCCTCCTTTAACTATCCTTCTCATTTGACGGATTGAACTCCGTGTTCATGATCGGGCATCCCTTTCCTCCGCCGGATCAGACTCCGCATTCACGATCGAGCATCACTTTCCTTCGCTGGATCGGACACATCATCCCCAATCGGGCATCCTTTCCCTTCGCCGGATCGGACTCCGCGTTCACGATTGGACGTCCTTTTCCTGCACCGGATCGGACTCCGCGTCCATGATCGGGTGTCCTTTCCCTTTGTCGAATTGGACTCTGCTTTCATGATTTCGCATCCTTTTCCTTGTCGGATCTGACTCATCGTCCAACGATCGGGCATCCCTTTCCTTTGCCGGATCGAACGCAGGACTCCGCGTCCAACAATCGGTCATCACTTAACTTCTTCGGATCGGACTCCGCGTCCATGATCGGGCATCCTTTCTCTTCGCCAGATCGGACTCCGTGTCCACGATCGGGCATCTCTTTTCTTCGCCGTATCGAACTCCTCGTCCAACAATTGGGCATCCCTTTCCTTCACCGACTGGACTCCGCGATCGAGCATCCTTTTCCTTCGCTAGATCAGGCTTTGCATCCATGATCACTGCACCTCCAAATCCTTTTCTCTATTATCGAATACGACATCACCATTGCAGGATCCACTACCAAGAACCCTTACCTCAATCGCCAAATCCGGCAACCCCATTGCCGGATCTGAGATCTACACTTTCATATTCTCTTCGTAATCGCCGGATCCAGGAATTTTCTTAGCCGGAAAATCTCCATGGCCGGATTCACAACCATCCTTGTAAATTCACGGCTCCTTGGTATGATCCAACCCTTCAATCCTCCGAAATCTCCAACGAACCTACCAAACTCCAAACAAAATGAAAGAAAATAGAAAAAAAAATTGTCAAAGGCCAAGCATTCTCCCATCTCGAATGAGAGAGAGAGGCAGCAAGAGCAAGAGGAAGCCCTGAGTGGAGGAGAGAGAACCTCATTCCCCACACCAAGCGAGAGGCGACCATGGTGATCCCTAACAACGGCGGCGGCTGCAAACCCTAGAGAGAAGAAAAGTTTTTTGATCTATAGATTTTTTCTTTATAAGCTTTCTAAAAATATGGTTTTAACATATTGAAGAGCAAACAAACTTTGAATTTACGGTGACATGTTGGAAGATAAATACATTATGAATATTCAAATTATAACTAACATTTTTCTTATCTACTCGTTACCCATGATCCTTGCATAACGAATGACCTTCCGTATTGTTTTCCACATCACCCATTTCATAGAGCGCACATTCGACAAACACATTAGAGGGCCATAAGCATGAATGAAACGATTTCCGTTTGTCGAAATCAGTGGAAAACGATTTCCGTTTGAAACTAACCCACAAGCAATTTGCACCGCATAAGATGGATGAATTAACTAATCTGTTGATTATGTAACTAAAAAATTAAAGAAACCGACCAACATTTGAAAATTTCTCTCCCCTCCAATCTCTGTCCTTGTCCATGACCAGCTCAACCCCTTAAATAATTCTGGTATGAAATGGTCCATTCTTCTCAACTCCTCTCAAAAGTCTCTCTCTCTCTCTTGATCAATCTCCTCATTTTCAAATCTCTATATAACACAACCTTGTGAATTCTCTCTTTCGATCTCACACAAAACACACATCGACTTTGCATTTGCTCTTCTCTCTCTCTCTCTCTCTCTCTCTCTCTCTCTCTCGCATAGATTAATCATGAGCAAGAGGAAATCACCTCCCAACAAGTTTAGCCACTACATGAAGGCCCCATTCCGCGCCCTGATCCGGGCCCGAGACATGTACGTCAGCAGCTGCACCGGTTACGGAGGTGGTCGGGTCGTCGTATCGTCTTCGGTCACACGCAACCGAAGCCACGCATTTTACCAATCGAGGACGAGTTCGAGTGAGGACGACATTCGAGATCTCATGAGGGCCGCGTCACAGGGGAAGCTTGGGCCGTTGAATTCTACGAAGTTGATGAAGGAGTTGAGTGTTGTGCCGAGGAGCCAGAGCGCGGCGGTTGGTGTCGGGATCACGAGGATCGATGAGAATGAGGCATGTGAGTTTGGAGATGACAAGTTGAAGGTTGGAGGTGATGTTTTGTATCCGAGGAGTCGGAGTTGTGATGTTGTTAACAAGAGACGGGTCGGGACGTTGGCTTGATCATATAACATAAGCAGCTAAAGAATAAAACGTTTAGGCAAAAAAAATGAAAGAAGAGGAAAAGAAAAGAATTGAGATATAAACTTCTCTAGTTGTAACAACTTTTGCCTTTTCAATTAGGGAACGATTCTTGTTATCCCTGTTATAGCGTAAAAGACGGTGGTTCTTCAATTTTTAAATTTGATTTGAACTTTTTGGATATCTAATTTGCAAGAGAAATGCATTAAAAAATATTAAAAAATCAAAACTCATATTATAACTGAAACCAATTCCATACATCTTTTTCAATAACCAACTCCATAAATTCTTTCAGTAACCAACTTCATACAAATCCTTTTCTTACCGTACTTAATTTATAACGTGCATCACACGTGTAAATCACTGGCACTTGTTAGAATAGTTTTCGTTGAGGACCGGTGGATGGGAGATATGATATAAATTGAAATTGAAGTACTTAATCCTTTGACATCAAGATTTATTATGATAAAGAATTGAATGGATGATGCTATATTTTTCTTAAATATTTGTTGAATGATAGGAAATAGTGGGATATATATCCCTCACCTTGTTATCTTTGTTTATAATTTTGTACACAGGTTTTCCACGTCAAATTATGGAACTGTCTCTCGACTTGTATTCTTTGTTTATATTTGTCCCATTTGCAAGTTAACCATTGGTATCAAGAATTAGGAAAAGATGGATAATAATGCGGAATAATAACAAGCACAAAATTACACAAAATGATGGAGATCGAAATCTCCCTCAGATGTTGTTCTCCGTTGATCTTTCTGCAAGCGATCCTGAATGGTTGTGATTGGGAGTGAGAATTGAACGTGTAGAACTCAATGGGTTGTTGGATGCCGCTGACGCTGGGCTACCTGCAAAGGAAGTCCCGGGATGGGGAACCACTGTAGGACCCTCCGACGATCAAGTAAGTACCGAGATATAGGGGCAGCGTAGCGGCGTATTGGAATCGATTTGACTTACTTGGATCGTCTGATGGAGGGGGTTTATATAGTGGTCGCATGAAGTGGACCAGCACGAGATTCTTGCCGCCCGTTACGCCTCTGCATCACGTTTACGCTGATGGCGGGACATGCCCATTAATGGCGGGATGTGCTCGTTAATGGCGGGTCGTGGAGCGGTGAAGATCTTGTCGTGGCGAGATACACGGAACCGTTACGGGGGCGCTTGGGCTCCGTGCTCTCGGTTGAACAGGAAACCCGAGGATGTTTAGCTCGGTGGATAGCTCGGTGGCCGAGAAAGCTCGGCTGTAGGATTACTTGGAGGAGAGTTGCAGGATTGTCGTTGAGGCGAAATTGGGAAGGTACTCTGGAGATATCCCCGAAAGGTCGGATGCAGCCTCGGAAGCGAGGTGCCGAAGAATATCCCCGATGCATCATACTTGTTCCAGCTCCGTAGCCCACGAGTCTAGCAGGCTTAGCGGATGATAAGTCATCCGCCACGTGTCGTGATATGAGGAATACTCGCTTATGAGCCTCATCATTAGCCCCCACTCTTTCCCTGACCTATTTATGGGTCAGGGTTGAGAGTGGTAAATCCGGTTTTTGACGATTCTGTTAGTGTATATGCCCTAGAGGCCATTACTGTATCATACTAGTATGTATATTACTTGATGGAAGCTTGGGATATTCACAGTTGTACAGACAATCTTGCTCAATATAGTAGTATGCCACTTGGTTTGTCTCTGCTTTAATGTGTACATGTGTGTTTATTTATTATATCACCTATACGCATTAGTAGAGCCCTTAGGATCTTTGCTTGATTACCGGCGTTGTGATGGCGATCACACTCGTGGAGGCTGGGTAATCTACAAGCACATCCTTATACACGTCCCTAGTCGTGGGAGTATCGAGATAGGGCATCGATACTCCAGAGTAGACTAGCGTATGCGCTTCTCATCCCAGCACGGGAGACGGTCTGTCCCACAGCCGTCAGTACGTCGTACTTGAGATAGTATGCGGGTGCTCGTTAGGTTACGAGTACACTGGACAGGACTCGTCGGGAACTGATGGTTGGTATTATACCTATCGTCAGTTATCAGTTCCCAGGTGACATGAGTACAGCTTAGTCCGCTGACTTGACACTGTCACTTCGCCTCGAGTGTGTTCCCACTGTTCTTTGATTACTACCCTACCACGGCTCTACTGAGTCGTGCAAACAGGTAGTAGTTGGGAGCAGTCCCGAAGCACTTGGAGGCAGTGACGGTTAGACAGGATTCGTCTCTCCCGGTATTGGGGGTTGACATCGCGCTGTGTCTAGGAGAGCCATTACACGAGTAGTCCCTGGCCAGGGCAAGCGAGATATACTGGTAGGTTTCCAGTGTTATCTCAGGGTGTATTGGGCTTCACTCCGACACGACTTGTACCGCTATTAGGGGACTGACGTTTACCGCCCCCTAGGCCCGCCATGCGATGTATCAGACGAACAGACCGGACTGTACGGAGATTGTCACATACAGGCTCAGTAGGAGTTCGGATGGGTTTACCTCATCGGCCTTCTTATCGACATCTACCTGGGGACCGTTACGTACAGCTAGTGCCGCTTGCGGTCTGTGGTTAAACCCACTGCCAGCGTAGTGTCGAGTCTTTAGAGTCCCACACAGAGAGTTTCCCTGCACTGAGCGAAACGTGTAGAGGCCGTATGGTTTTACGGCAGGGCTGCGATCACTTACGTACACTTGTGTGCGTATGGTGTTCGGGCAGGCAGTACTAGTAGGCTTTGGTTTAAGCCGGATCCTAGTATTGCACGGATGGATTTGTTTTGTCTTCTGTGTATCCGCATTCTACGGAATACGGATGCAGGTGTGTATGCACAGTTTTTCGGAGTGATGAAGGAGGAGGTGCCTCATTAGGGTTTTGGCAGTTGGTTCGGCCAAAACCATTATGTGGCAGGCTCATTAGGGTTTTGACAGTTCGTTTGGTCAAAACCATTATGAGCCGCGAACATCATTTACTAATCCTATTAGTGATAATCTTATGATGGCTAATTGCATTGACCATTTGACCCCGTTGACCCCTCTTGACTTTGTTGACCGGTTGACCGGGTTGACCATTGACTTTCAAGAGGTTTCCACACTCTTCTTTTCTTTTCCTTTTTCTTTTGGATTATGATAATGGTCATTTCAAAGTAGCCATCAACTTTATCTTGATGGGATTAGTAATGATGTTGTTTTGCATTATTTGCAACCATGGTTGTTTTTCTTTTGTATCATAATTTTTATTCTCACTCTCTCTCTTGAAATGAGAAGCTCCATGGTTGCAAGAAAACTTCCTTCTTCTTCCTCCTCTTGATTTCTCCTTTGATCTCATGTGTTGAGAGAAAAAGGATTCCACTTGACAAACACATCCATACATCTTCTCTACACATCCTAGGGCTTCTAGATTAGCAATCTCCTTGCCCTAGTTACCTCGGTTTGAGGTGGAGCTCGGTGTACATCTCTCGGGTGGATCGTCTTCGACTCAAGGAGGCCGCGGAGGTGACCGAAGTCCGGATCAACCATTGAGCAAGCAAAGAGAAGAACAACAAGAAGAGAAGAACAACAAGAAGAAGAACAACAAGAAGAGAAGGAGTTCAAGTTGAGGTATAACCCCTAACCGAGTAGATACATCTCTTGTTAGGTTGCTAGTGTATTGTTTAGCAAAGATCCGGCTTTTACGGTCCATGTTACAAAGTTTAGAAAAATTTTTGTTTTACCGTTTCCGCAACCCCGAAAGTACCGGGAGAGGTAATGTGGACCTAACAGTGGTATCAGAGCCTAACTAAACATAAACTAGCTTGGTAGTGAAGTGTATCGAAGTTCGAAACGGAAAAATCGATAAAACCAAGTTGCGAAAACCTGAGTTTCTGTTAAAATTTTTTCTGGTCAAAACAAAATTTGTCATGCACCTAAAATCATCTCAGGGTTTTCTAAAGATAACCACCAAAAACGAGCCAGAGATCTGACCAAACGAGCGCGTTTCCGCGGCGACAACAAGCTATGTCGCCGCGGATCCGCGGCCGTATTGTCTCCTCTCTGCCTCGATTTTGGTGCAGTGTATCTCTGTATTGGTTTTAGGATTTTTGAGATATATTATATGTGCCCAGATTTTCCAGAATAGAAATTTGTTTTTGGGGGCCTATAAATCTGTATTTTTTCCGAACTTCAATATACTTTGACTATAAAGGTTATATCTGTGATGTTCTTATGTATTGAACGTCGGCTAATCGCTATATGTCGATTAGTCGGGGTTATACATATCTGTGATCTGTGATTGTTGTTGATGGTTTGTGTATATGAACTCGTTGGATTGTCGCGGATGAATAGCCGGGGTGGATATGAGATGAGAGTTTCTTTTTCTTTCATTCATGTAATAAATTTGTAAATTGATGTAATATTATTTGTATGGCCGCACAACCGGGTCGGGGTTGTAGCCGTCATTGTATAATTCTTTTTACTGTTTTTGCTCCTAGGATAGACCCATGGAGGGGGTGCACAAACTACCGGGTATCTCGAAGTGCCGAGTGGCCTACTCATGGCATTGAGGGAGGTTGCTTCGCTTCGGGTACTTGGCGGGTAGTTTGCCGCACCCGTAGGGGTCTTGGGTGGGGTTTTGGCTATTCATCGCGACCGTGTAATCTGCTTTTCGTTGCAGGCTCGAACGAATTGCAGGTTCCTAGTATATCCAAAGTGTTCATCTGTGATCTGGATTGGCTATCATTGCTATATTGTTATATATAATAACTATTTAGGCGTTGCTTATGTTTTACAGCCGCGCTAGCCCAGCCCTCGCTCTGTCGTTAGTTAAGTAACCTAACGGGTGATGACGGGGCCCAGTGGCGAATGCGAATGGCATAAGCGTACGTCATATTTTGGTTGTTTTCTGCAATGGTAGGATTTAAATGATGGGACGCATTAAAAGAACTAATGCAAGAAAATAAACCTAAAAGACGTTGTTGGAACAATTTTTCAAAAAGCTGTTATTGCAAGGACGTTCATTTTTGTTTTGCATCGCGGTATTCGGTTGTGAATGCCCAGCACCTCAGTCGACGAGGCAAGGGCCGAGATCCCTTCATCGGGAGTGACCCCTTGGACAAAAGTTTGCGTCAGGGTAATAACTTCACTATAGTCAATTATTCTTGCTTTGCATCGAGATATTCAGTTTGGAATATCCTGCACCTCATTCGACGAGGAAAGAGCCGAGATCCCTTCACAGGGAGTGATCTCTTTAGCAAAAGTTTTCGCCACTATATTTTCAAAAAGACTACCAGGTTCCTTCAACGATATCAAGTTCATTACGTTAACGGGTTTTTCGCCAAAAACCCAGCCGTAGCCCTCCGTCATTTCTTACAAGTAACACTTAGTATTCGTGCTGCGTTTGTTGACTCCGTCAAGGCGTAGTGTACGGTAGCTAAGTGCTGCTTGTTTGTATCGGTATATGGGATTGATTAGGACAGTCGTATAACCTTGTTGACTCCGTCAAGGGTTATGCGGGTGGGTTTAATGCAATCCAGATAATGACAGGTTGAACTTGACTAGGATTCTTTGATTTGTTGACTCCGTCAAGATCACTTGGGTCCTAGGGGCAAAAACCACATCGGGAGTTTCAAAAGTACTGAAACTTGCAGATTTAGCATACCTTCTGGAGTGTGGTGACTAGAGTGGATTCCATCTAGGTTATCACACAATGACAGTTGGATCCCGATCCCACTGATGAGTTGGATTACTCTCGGGAGGTTATTTCACTTAACGATCAATGCTATAAACCTAGTAGGTGTCAAGAAAGGTGTTAGCGGGGTTACGCCCCCAGGGAAAAGAGGTTCTTTAATTAAGGAACTTCGCGAAAGCGTTGGAAAACCTCCCTCGAAGTACCGACACTAGCCTGGCTGAAAGGTTAAGCAAGTATTGTGACGTAAATTAAAACCCGGCTAGTTCTTCTTTTAAAAAGGTTTTAAGAAGAATTTGAGTAAACAGTGGGAGACATCCTGGTTAGATAAATTAATAAACCAATCTAATTTTGCAAGAGCATACGCTGAGTGTTTCTTTTCTCTCTCTCCAGGCAGCAACCTTTTCACGCTCTAATCAAGATAATAAAATGTATCGCTTGACCGATCCGAATTCTTATTCGGGACTGGGGAAAGTTGGTTCAGCTCTAACTTGTGACAACAGTCATGAGTATGAGAATGGGAAAGGGGAAAGTATGGATTTCCAGGATACCCAGTTGAAGAAGAAGCATGGTTTTGCATCTACTTCAGGTGTTCTTGTAATTGAGAACTGTTTTACGGTCAGCCCTACCTCCTGGGTACTTGATACCGGATCAGGATCTTATATCTGTAATTTATTGCAGGGACTGAGAAAAAGTAGGAAAGTTGCACCGGGTGATATGTCGCTCAGAGTAGCGAACGTAGCACAAGTTAATGCGGCAGCCGTCGGTGAATATCACCTAGTATTGCCAAATGGCAAGACTATGATTTTGAACGATTGCTACTATGTACCCTCCATGGTTTGCAACATCATATCAGTTTCTTTACTCAATAAAGATGGATATAACTTTGTTCTTGAAAAGAATATCATGAACATTTACCTTCATAAGGTACTGGTTGCAGAGGGTACACTGTGTAATGGTATCTACGTTCTAAATCAGAATACAGTTCTCAATATACAAAACACACGCAAGAGGAAGAATTCAGATGCGAATGAATCCTACTTGTGGCATTGTAGGCTTGGTCATATCGGAGAGAAAAGACTGAGTAAGTTGCATAAAGATGGACTCTTGAATACGTTCGAGTTTTCATCTTATGAAACTTGTCAGTCTTGTCTCAAAGGAAAGATGACCAAAGGAAGTAGAGAACCAGATTGGCAAAAGTATCAAGATCCTCCGGTCTGACAGGGGAGGGGAGTACTTAAGCACGGAATTCCTAGATTACTTAAAAGAGAATGGTATTCTCTCTCAGCTTACTCCTCCTTATACACCACAGCACAACGGTGTTTCGGAGTGGAGGAATCGTACCCTATTAGATATGGTTCGCTCCATGATGAGTAGTGCTGAGTTGCCTCTTTCATTTTGGGGACATGCGCTTCAGACAGCGGCGTACCTATTGAACTATGTTCCATCCAAATCAGTGCCTAAGACTCCATATGAAATATGGAGTGGAAGAAATCCGTATCTTAAGCGATTTAAGATATGGGGTTGTCCGGCCTATGTGAAAACACAGAAACCGGACAAGTTAGAGGCACGGTCAGTTCTTTGTAAATTTGTGGGATATCCTAAAGACTCACTAGGATATCTGTTCTACCACACTGAGGAACAGAAGGTGTTTGTATCTCGCCACGCTACCTTCTTAGAAAGGGAGTTTCTTGCAAAAGAAGCTAGTGGGAGTTCGGTAGAACTGGAAGAAATTCAGCGACCACAAAATGTAACTGAAAATTTGGAGGAACCGCTAGATTCAATGACCCCAAACGAACCTCAGCCACTCCGCAGATCTGGTAGGATTTCTCATCCGCCCGAGAGATACTACGGTTTTCTCATAGACGGGGATCGAGAGGATTGCATCTTGGAAGAAGATGACCCTACCAGTTTCAGGCAGGCCATTATCAGTAGGGACTCTGATAAGTGGCAGGAAGCAATGCAAACCGAAATGGAGTCCATGTATGCCAATAAAGTGTGGACCTTGGATATTGCTCCACCTGGGGTAAAACCCGTTGGATGCAAATGGATCTACAAAAGGAAACTTGGTGTAGATGGGCAGGTGGAAACCTATAAGGCTAGACTCGTTGCAAAAGGTTTTCGTCAAAGACCTGGTTTGGACTATGACGAAACTTTTTCTCCGGTGGCTATGCTCAAATCCATTCGGATCCTACTTGCCATTGCTGCCTTCCATGACTATGAAATCTGGCAGATGGATGTAAAAACGGCTTTCCTAAACGGTTGTTTGGAAGAGTGCGTTTACATGGATCAACCAGAAGGTTTCGTGGACAGTGGGAGCAGCGGAAAGGTGTGCAAGTTGCTTAAATCCATTTATGGATTAAAGCAGGCATCGCGGAGCTGGAACATCTGTTTTGATGAGGCAATCAAGGAATTTGATTTCATCAATAACGAAGATGAACCCTGTGTATATAAGAAGATTGTAGGACGCACTGTCGTATTCCTAGTCTTGTACGTGGACGACATTCTTTTGATAGGAAATGATGTTCCTATGCTACAATCGGTCAAGCTGTTTTTGTCACAAGGGTTCTCCATGAAGGACCTGGGTGATGCCTCGTACATTCTGGGGATCAAGATCTATAGAGATAGATCCAAGAGACTATTGGGACTTTCGCAGTCCAGGTACATAGAGACCGTACTAAAGAGATTTAGTATGGAGGGTTCCAAGCGCGGTAACATACCCGCATTGCACGGAATTACCCTCTCCAAGAAGATGTCTCCTAAGACTGACGAGGAGAGGGTTCGCATGAGCACTATACCCTACGCTTAGGCGGTAGGATCTATAATGTATGCGATGCTATGTACAAGACCAGATGTAGCTTACGCGTTGAGCACGGTAAGCCGGTATCAGTCAGACCCAGGGGAGGACCACTAGACAGCAGTGAAGAACATTCTCAAGTACCTGAGAGGGACTAAGGAGATGTTCCTGGTTTACGGTAATGGAGACCTCAGGGTCGAGTCTTTTACCGATTCAAGCTTCCAGAGTGACAAAGATGACAGCAAGTCTGTCTCGGGTTTTGTGTTTACCCTCAACGGAGGGGCGGTATGTTGGAGGAGTTCCAAGCAGGATACCGTCGCAGACTCGACGATGGATGCTGAATACATTGCTGCAAGCGATGCCGCAAAAGAGGCGGTTTGGATGAAGAAGTTCATTAGTGAACTTCAGGTGGTTCCGTCCATTGTTGACCCAATACCTTTGTATTGCGATAACAATGGGGCTATAGCTTTAGCGAAGGAACCAAGGTCCCATCAGAAATCCAGGCACATCTTAAGGCGGTATCACCTGATCAGGGAGATCATTGATCGACAGGAGATCGAGGTGCGGAGAGTGGACACAAAGGACAACACTGCGGACCCATTCACGAAGGCTTTACCCCAGACTCAGTTCGAGCGGCTGATCGAGATGATAGGTCTTCGATACGCCAGTACATGGCCTTAGTGCAAGTGGGAGATTGTTAGTGTATATGCCCTAGAGGCCATTACTGTATCATACTAGTATGTATATTACTTGATGGAAGCTTGGGATATTCACAGTTGTACAGACAATCTTGCTCAATATAGTAGTATGCTACTTGGTTTGTCTCTGCTTTAATGTGTACATGTGTGTTTATTAATTATATCACCTATACGCATTAGTAGAGCCCTTAGGATCTTTGCTTGATTACCGGTGTTGTGATGGCGATCACACTCGTGGAGGCTGGGTAATCTACAAGCACATCCTTATACACATCCCTAGTCGTGGGAGTATCGAGATAGGGCATCGATACTCCAGAGTAGACTAGCGTATGCGCTTCTCATCCCAGCACGGGAGACGGTCTGTCCCACAGCCGTCAGTACGTCGTACTTGAGATAGTATGAGGGTGCTCGTTAGGTTACGAGTACACTGGACAGGACTCGTCGGGAACTGATGGTTGGTATTATACCTATCGTCAGTTATCAGTTCCCAGGTGACATGAGTACAGCTTAGTCCGCTGATTTGACACTGTCACTTCGCCTCGAGTGTGTTTCCACTGTTCTTTGATTACTACCCTACCACGGCTCTACTGAGTCGTGCAAACAGGTAGTAGTTGGGAGCAGTCCCGAAGCACTTGGAGGCAGTGACGGTTAGACAGGATTCGTCTCTCCCGGTATTGGGGGTTGACATCGCGCTGTGTCTAGGAGAGCCATTACACGAGTAGTCCCTGGCCAGGGCAAGCGAGATATACTGGTAGGTTTCCAGTGTTATCTCAGGGTGTATTGGGCTTCACTCCGACACGACTTGTACCGCTATTAGGGGACTGACGTTTACCGCCCCCTAGGCCCGCCATGCGATGTATCAGACGAACAGACCGGACTGTACGGAGATTGTCACATACAGGCTCAGTAGGAGTTCGGATGGGTTTACCTCATCGGCCTTCTTATCGACATCTACCTGGGGACCGTTACGTACAGCTAGTGCCGCTTGCGGTCTGTGGTTAAACCCACTGCCAGCGTAGTGTCGAGTCTTTAGAGTCCCACACAGAGAGTTTCCCTGCACTGAGCGAAACGTGTAGAGGCCGTATGGTTTTACGGCAGGGCTGCGATCACTTACGTACACTTGTGTGCGTATGGTGTTCGGGCAGGCAGTACTAGTAGGCTTTGGTTTAAGCCGGATCCTAGTATTGCACGGATGGATTTGTTTTGTCTTCTGTGTATCCGCATTCTACGGAATACGGATGCAGGTGTGTATGCACAGTTTTTCGGAGTGATGAAGGAGGAGGTGCCTCATTAGGGTTTTGGCAGTTGGTTCGGCCAAAACCATTATGTGGCAGGCTCATTAGGGTTTTGACAGTTCGTTTGGTCAAAACCATTATGAGCCGCGAACATCATTTACTAATCCTATTAGTGATAATCTTATGATGGCTAATTGCATTGACCATTTGACCCCGTTGACCCCTCTTGACTTTGTTGACCGGTTGACCGGGTTGACCATTGACTTTCAAGAGGTTTCCACACTCTTCTTTTCTTTTCCTTTTTCTTTTGGATTATGATAATGGTCATTTCAAAGTAGCCATCAACTTTATCTTGATGGGATTAGTAATGATGTTGTTTTGCATTATTTGCAACCATGGTTGTTTTTCTTTTGTATCATAATTTTTATTCTCACTCTCTCTCTTGAAATGAGAAGCTCCATGGTTGCAAGAAAACTTCCTTCTTCTTCCTCCTCTTGATTTCTCCTTTGATCTCATGTGTTGAGAGAAAAAGGATTCCACTTGACAAACACATCCATACATCTTCTCTACACATCCTAGGGCTTCTAGATTAGCAATCTCCTTGCCCTAGTTACCTCGGCTTGAGGTGGAGCTCGGTGTACATCTCTCTGGTGGATCGTCTTCGACTCAAGGAGGCCGCGGAGGTGACCGAAGTCCGGATCAACCATTGAGCAAGCAAAGAGAAGAACAACAAGAAGAGAAGAGCAACAAGAAGAAGAACAACAAGAAGAGAAGGAGTTCAAGTTGAGGTATAACCCCTAACCGAGTAGATACATCTCTTGTTAGGTTGCTAGTGTATTGTTTAGCAAAGATCCGGCTTTTACGGTCCATGTTACAAAGTTTAGAAAAAATTTTGTTTTACCGTTTCCGCAACCCCGAAAGTACCGGGAGAGGTAACGTGGACCTAACAGATTCCGCCTAAGATTCCCTTGCAATGGGTTGTTGGACGAAGACGTACCGTTTGGCGGCTACTCGTCTTGAATCCCTAGAACCACGTGGCGGCTCTGTTGGCTATAGTGCACTCAAGTCAATTATTGGATCACAGGCACAAGATTTCAATGATTGAGTGATGACCTATACCGGTAGAACAGTCTTACTCGAGATGATAGTATGCTATCTGGTTTGTCTTTATCATCGTGTACATGCTTCAGGTGACATTACAGATCACTATTACATGTTGATAGAGCCCATAGAATTCTTGTTTGACTACCAGCAGTATGATGGCGATCATATACGTGGGAGCTGGGTGGCCTATAGGCACATCCTTAAAATTTCCCTAGTCGTGGGAGTTTTGAGACTGGACATCGATACTTCAGAGTAGACTAGTGTATACTGATCGAGACCCCGACGAGGGGCGGTGTCCGGTCTCATAAGCCATTGGTGTTAGTTGGTTCACTTAAAATGAATACAGGTGCTCATTGGGTTATGAGTACATCTGACGGACTCGCTGGGAACATGCTAGTTGGTATTATACCTATTTTCAGATAGCAATTCCCTGGTGACATGTGTACAGGTTAGTCTATTGACCCGAGATCGTCATTTGTCTTGTGTGAGTTCCCACTGTGCTTTGATTACTACCCTACCGCGGCTCAAAGGAGTCGTGCAAATAGTTTTTAGTTGGGTACAGTCCCGAGCCACATGGAGGCAGTGAGCGGATCGTCGGGGGATTCGTCTCTCCCGGTATTGGGGGTTGATGTCGCGGTGTGTACGGGTGGCCATCACCAGAAATCCTTGGCCAAGATAGTCGAGAATTACTGATTCGGATCAGTAGTTTCTTAGGTGGTGATGGCCTTCATACCGACACTGAATGTTAAGTTATTAGGGGTCTGACTTTATCCACCCTTTAGACTCGATATGTGATACTCATAGACGAACAGACCAGACTGTACGGATATTGTCACTGTCAGGCTCAATAGGGTTTCAGGATGAGTTTGCTCGTCGGCCTCCCTTTCGCTCAATACCTTGGCAGCCATTACGTATAGCTAGTGTCACTGATGTGCTTGTGGTTAAACCCACTGCCAGCATATTAACGAGTCTTTAGAGTCCCACACAGAGGGTTTCACTGCTTCGGGCGAAACGTTGTAGAGGCCGTATGGTTTTATGACAGGGTTCGATCATATACGTGCACTTGTGCACGGATCATGATCGGACGGATAATACTAGTGGGCTTTGGTTTAAGCTGGATCCTAGTATTATATTGTTGGATTATTTTCGTCTCGTTGTAATCGTATTCAGTCGGAATACGGATACGGGTATGTTTATACAGATGAGGGGTATTCTTGTAATTCGTTACAAGTTTACTTTAGAAGTTGCATTTTCTTTTTGGATTAAACATTTAGTTTAAATGTTTATTGTGAGGTGTAAAGTGTGAGTGCAAGTTTTGGCTTGGCATTGATGATAGCATATGCACTTAGTGGCTCATGGTATTGGGTCATGTGTTGATTCATTATGCCATGCTTAATATTTTTTGTATAGGATGGTGAGATATTTGTGAGAGGGGCAGATCTTTTCTAGTGCTGGGATTTTTCTTGAGCTGCTCATCACAAATAGATCACAACACCCATTTTCTTCACTTGGTCTTTCTTGAGCTCACACTTTCCTCTCATGGGCATCTTCTTCAACCTCCACCCATACCCTCTCATGAGTTGAGAATTCTTGGATGTATTGAGACAAAGTAATCACACACACTCTTTACTTCATCTTGGCTATCTAGGCTAGCAAACTAGATACCCAAGTTGCTTCGGTTTTGAGGCGGGAACCCGTATTACCAACCCTCAACATGGATCTTCTTCGACGTGGGGAGACTGAAGAGCAAACTTGATCGAGGAAGCCGCGATGATCTTGGGACAGAGGTTGAAGACCGAAGAACTCGGATCATTCGGTATAATCTCTCTAAACTCCTTTACATATAGCTAGTATAGGGTTAATGGTACGATCCGGGAATCGGGTTCCGTTAGCGCCGGTTTCTAAAAGTTTTTCTTCCGCATTTGGCCACGGATTGATAGCCGGGGCGCTGGAGTAACTCAACATGGTATCAAGCCACTCCATAAGCCTTAGTTAACTCTTTGCGACATTAGAAATCTGCCGTTTTGTCGTGCAAAAACTGCTGACAAAAACAGTTCCAAAAACTGAAAGTTTGAGATGTTTGCACACCTCGCGGGCTCACGGTTTGAACTGAGAAGCAGCGGGATGGTGCATGGGCACCCCGGGAAATCCCCGGGAGGGGACCGAATGGCTGGGCCCACTCCCCAAGACCACCACAAGGTGATCTTGGCGGTGGGGACCCGAAACTGCCCCACCTTGGGCAGTTTCGGGTTTGTCTCACCCCTGGCCACCTCGTGGTGGCCTAAGGGGTGGGGTACTCCCTCTAGGCCCCCCGACTCGAAATTAATTTTGTGCTCTAACTCCCCGCGAAGGTTCGGGAGTGTTTCGTTTTGATTCGGACTTCCGAATTGGTTTTAAACGGTCGGTTTTTGGAACTTTAGCTCACTGTTTTTTCCCATGGTTTTGGAAATTGGTTTGGTTTGCTAATTGCGTGCGGAATTCTAATGTCGTAGTTTACAGTACATACATTACTATCCGCGACCGTGAATGTCATTAGAGCGGTACAACTTGTCTAATTACTATAGTTCTTTTAGACGGGTTTACGAACGTGACATTCACGTTGATGTTCTGTGCTGTGCTGTGATGTTGGCTGGATCGTCGTGGTGGATAGCCTGGGTGCAATGTTAGTACAGTTTAGTTTTATTTGTACATTTGATATCGCGGGGCGAGCGTCTGACATGTGGACTGCTTTCACTGCCAGTTTGTATATTATTTATTTAGGGCACGACCGGGTTGAGGTCAATGTCACCGTTATACATATTTTTCTTTTCTGTACTAGGATTACCCCACGGTGGAGTGCACCGATAGCCGGGTTTTAGAGGGCAACGGGCCCGCATCTCATGGCGTTGAGACAGAGGGGGACTCACTATAGAATTAGCGGGCTACTCGCTGCACTCGTAGGGGGTACAGGTTGACCCAAGGAGTGCTCAAGTTACCGGATTCCGTGAAGTGCCAGGTGACCCATTCACTTTGATGAAGGAGGCTGCATCACTTCTGGTTTTGGCGGGTAATTTGCCGCGCTCGTAGGGGTCTAGGTTTTCATTACACAGGCTATCCACACGACCCGAGGAACGTCGGGTTTCAGTTGAGGCTTAAAGAAAACCCGAGGCTCTCAGATTATCAGTATTGTTCTGTGATACTTATCGCTTATCTGTGATGTTGCATTTATCATGCCTGGAGCGATTATTATATATTGTTATATATATATATTAGTAGATGTTGTATATGTTTTGCATCCGCGCTAGTCCAGTCCCCGCTTTGTCGTTAGTTAAGTAACCTAACGGGTGATGACGGGACCCAGTGGCGAATGCGGATGGCATATACGTACATCGTATTTTCGTTCTTTTCTGGTGTGATTAATTGATGGGACCGCGTTGATTCTGATCAATGCAAGTAAAACAAACCTATACGATGTTGTCGGAACAAATTTTCAAAAGCTGTTATTACAAGGACGTTTTCTTTTTTTTTTGCACAGCGGTATTCGGTTATGAATATCCAGCACCTCATTCGACGAGGCAAGAGCCGAGATCTCTTCATTGGGAGTGACCCCTTGGGCAGAAGTTTGCGTCAGGGTAATAACTTCACTATAGTCGATTACTTTTTGCTTTGCATCGCGGTATTTAGTTGGAATATCCTGCACCTCATTTCACGAGGAAAGAACCGAGATCCCTTCACCAGGAGTGACCTCTTTAGCAAAGGTTTTCGCCACTATATATTTATAAAAAGTTATCCGGTTCTTTCAACGATATCAAGTTCATTACGTCAAAGGTTTTTTGCCAAAAACCATTCGTAGCCCTCCGTCATTTCAGATGGGTAGCACTTAGTATTCATGCTATGTTTGTTGGCCTTAGTCAAGGCATAGTGTATGGTAGTTGTTTGTTACCTTTCTGTTGTATAGATAGATGCGTTGGTTTGGGACAGTCGTACAGCCTTGTTGGCCTTAGTCAAAGGCAAGTACGTGTGGGTTCAAATTAACCTGGACAATGACGGGTAGAACTTGACATGTGACTTATGATTTGTTGACCTTAGTCAAGGTTATAAGAGCACGGGGTAAAAATCACATCGGGAGTTTCTAAAGAAACTGAAACTTGCCATGCACGCGCATACCTTCTGGAGTGTGATAACTTGAGTGGATTCCATCAGGTTATCATGTGATGATAGTTGGATCCCGATTCCCATTGATGAGTTGGTTTACTCCTCGGGTGATTTTAGATGATCCCGACTAATTCTTCCTTTGGGTTTGGAAGAGAATTTGGGATACAGTGGGAGACATCCTGATTAGATAAAGTGATTAACCATTCTCATGTAGGTTATAGTGCACGCTGAGTGTTTCTTTTCTTTCTCTCTGGCAGCGACCATGGTCCGACCCTAGACTATAACGCAGTAACCAAGTTAACCGAACCTTCTTAAAACACATTGTCTTTTGGATTATCTGAGTTGCATACTTTATTGCCACTCCTATTTTTACCCTTTGCTTTTCTCCGGAACATTCCGTATCACTACGAAAATCCACATTTATTTGGATATGACCATCGTATAGTTACATACGAACTCGAAGAAACTTGTTTCAGATTCGAGGATGGTTTCCGGTTCTGGAGAAATTGAATAGGACTATTCAGTTGTCTTTTCCTTTTACCCTCTTTCAGGTTATGAGGGCTCATAGGATTAGGAGAGGGTACACCTATTGCGCTTATTGGATAGTTTTCTTCCAAACCATAGGCAGGTGCCGAAGGGTGGGGAAGGAATAACACCAATTAGCCTAAGTGTGGTGTACAGAAGGTAATAAATAAAAAATAAAGGGATTAGAAAGAGGGCAAAGTAAATTGCGACTACTATTCTTCACGACCAAACCGCGTATATCATCACCACTCCTATTTCACTTTTGAATATCTCCAGAACACCCCGTATCCCTACGAAGATCCACATTTATTGGATAATCCATCATATAGTTATATACGAACACGAAGGAACTTGTTCCAGTTCGATGATGGATTCTGGTTCAGGAGAAATAGAATAAGAATTATTCGGTTGTCTTTTATCTTTACCTTCTCTCAGGTTGTGAGTGATCCTAGGATTAGGAGGGTACACCTATTACGCTTATTGGATAGTCTTCTTCCAAACCATAGGCTGATGCCGAACGGTAGGGAAGGAAGAAAACCATCTAGCCTAAGGGTGGTGTACAGAAGGTAATGAGCAAAGACAAATAAAGGGATTTGGAGAGATGGCAAGGAAATATAAGGTTATAGTCATGAATTTGGATAATGGAAGAGGCATTACTTGGAATACCCGGATATCCTTTCGAAACATTTAATGTTTCAGTTTCACTATGCGTTGTTAATTGAAAACTGATTTCCCAATAAGATCCTTACTCTAGGTTATATATTTATCAGGTTTGATTCTCACATCTGTATGGTTTTACAGATGATGAGTGGGAGTAAATTATTGGGAATTAGATGATTATATCCTCATTATATCGGAATTCGTTGTAATTGGTGATATTTGAGGAAATCGCTTGGGGTTTTGCCTGATGGCAAATATTTGGTTTTGAATATCCGTTGTTATGCACCAATTTCAAATTGATATATCTGTACGTTTATTTCATAAAGTGAGATATAACCTTTTGAAATTATGTCCATGACATTTACCTATATCAGTTGATGGTTAGGTAAGGAGCATTTAACAGCGGTGTAATTCTTCTTAACCATATTACAGTTTTAAACCTACTGTTTCCCCCAATCAGAGCAAAGCTCTGTTTTAAAAATGAAAATGAAGCGACGCTTCTATTTCTCCCAATTAGAGCAAGGCTCTGTTCAGATTCCAAGATTTGGAATGAAGCGACGCTTCCTTTTCCCAAGAAAAAAGCAAAACTCTGTATTAAAAATCTAAAGTAAAAATTAAAGCAACGCTTCAGATCCCTTGCGCTCTGCGCTGCGCGCCACGTTTCAGACACAGTTGCGCCAATTGCGCCAGCACTGGAATTTAAATAATAAATTATTGATTAATCAGAATTAAAATTCTAGAAAGATCTTTCCAATTTTATTAAAATAAGAAAATTGTTTTCTGTAAAACAGAGGACTTAGGATTAAAGATCCAACGGTGGGGAAATATCCCCAGATCAATCAGAGAAAGATCTCTGTAACTAACTTAACAAATCAATTGGCCCTATATAAAGGCCCCTAGACTCCAAGTCTCATAGAGACAGATAGACAGAAGAGAGAGAACCCTCTAAAAACTTAGAGAAAAACTCAAAGAAAAAGAATGGTAAGCCTTTGAAGAAAGAAGATCATCTTCTTCATCTTTAAAGGTAAAGAATTAAATTCTTGGAACAGCAGAGATGAAATCATCTCATTAAAAAAGAGAAGAGTCATCTTCTAAAAGATCAAAGATCTAAGAACAAGATCAAGATCTTTAATAAAAAAGAAAAAAGATCAAAAAGATCTAATCATAAAAGATTAAAAAGAAGTAATTTACTTCATTCACAGATCATTTGATCTATAAAGGCACAGCCTTTTGATGAGAACAAGAACTTTGGTTCTTGAATCTTGAGGTAAAAGCTCTTTTGAGAGAATAGAAAACTTGTTCTTTGATCTGAATTTGATCAAGATGCGCTCTGCACTATTGGACAGTGCCTTGCACTTTTGAAGTGCGTCTTTGTGCTTATTGGACTGGCGCACTGCGCCAGAACATGCCACGTGTCAACCACAGAACGATTTGCGCTTTGCGCTCCTAAAAATAGCGCACTGCGCTCTTGGATTGGCGCACTGCGCCAGAGCTCGCCACGTGTCATTCACTGGTGCAGCGCACTGGCGCAGCGCACTCAGAAAGCGCACTGAGCTAACAGATTTGCGCTTAGCACAGAGCGTGACACGTGTTACTTCCGCATGCGCTAGCGCATTGCGCCCTTTGATTGGCACAAAGCGCCTGACAAGCCACGTGGCGCACTATCAGACCACTATAAATGTTATGCATTATTTAAAAGGGCAGAGCCCAAGTAAAGGTTTAACAGACCAAATATAAATGCTATGCAGAGCCTAATGCTATGCAAAGGGCCGAGCCCAAATAAAGGCTCAACAGCCAGAACAATAAAATGTTCAACTCATATCAATTGAGCCCATATGCTCATAAACGTTCAAACAGATTTTAGTCCCAAATTGGACTATAGATCTCCCAACCAACATTGGTTTAAGGGTACATCTCTGAACTCCTCTGATATTTGTCGTTGTAATCCTTCAACGTCTTTAGAGAGGCGATGGGTCCTGACAGCCATATATTCTACGGACTATGATAAACCACCATGTCCCTAAACTGGAAATCGACTGAAATGTCCCTAAACTAAACAATGGAGCCCAAATGCTCTCTTGTTGGATCTAAATGATCCTGTTAAGTCGATCTTAGTCTAGAAATTAGACTAATGTATCCTTAACACACGTTTAAGTTGATCTTAGTCTCAAATGAGGCTAACGTATCCTTAAACCCAACCCCCAAACCCAAATCTAAAAAGATACGGATTTGGACTAATCCACGTCCTACGGGCGACAACGTAAATTAGTCTCCGTATACAATCCACGGGCAACCACAAACAAAACAAATACCCACGACACGAAGTGACCATCTGGAGAAGGAGAAAGTTGTTACCGCGATGCGGTAGCGTAATTAACTGCAGGGGCTTGCGCCTGCAGGGAAGAGCGTCCCCACAATCAAAAACCTCTCAAACGAGGGGGAATCTGACGAAGTCTGCTACATCGGCCGCATCCGTTTAAACCTTCGATACATGGTGCCATAAATCAACTTGGCATCTTCGGAGAGGTGGACAGATAGCACCAATTAGCATCTGCCCCGAATCTCAGGCAAGACGTCTGTCTTGCACGTCTTTCGGAGGGGAACAGATTCTGGCACGCTCGGTGGGACCTTTTCCTCTTTCCACTCCACACTTCGTGCGTCGTATTCGCGAACGAATCGTGGTTTGCTATGGTTGCCTATGGATTCGAGGTACTTAGATTTGGTGTCTTGCTCCGTGCAGAAAATAGAAGATCAATGGCTTCAAACTGCACTCATTGCAACAACTCCCACTCCATCCTCGCCGGAGGAGTGACCTACGGGCCTCAAGCGGCCTCCCTTTTCAAGATGCCAGTAGAACAGGTAACTCATGCCACCACTGGGCTGTTCTTTGGGACCATGCTCCCACTGATGAGCTTCAATTCCCCCATGTCGTCGCAAGAAGCTCCAAAGAAGTCGGTCTTTGATTGGCTTACAACTACCGCGGCCCTTCTCAACGGGTCGCCCAAGTCCAATGCCTCAGCTTTCAGCAAACTGGGCCAAAACTCATGTGGGCCCATGAAGAATCCTGCAATACCAGAAAAGGTTGTTCTGAAGAGGATAGCCATACCTGCTCCTGAAGTCGTCAAGGCGGCTTCTCCTGTCAAAGGGCCGGTCTTCACAAGACTGACTACTCCGGCTCCCGTTCCTGCTCGAAGGTCTGTCTTTGACAGATTGGATACCGCTACTCAAAAGACGTCAGTCTTCAAGAGACTGGCACCAGCAACGCCTCATCTGGACAGGGGCAAGACAAAGCCATCCCCATCGCTGAACCAACATCGTCCGCTCGACACGCTCGACGTCGCCACTGGCGCCGAATAAGGAAGGCTGGGGGCAACTCCCCCTCTGGGCTAACTCCACCAGCCCCGATGGTGGAAGTCAATACTGCTGTTCCAACCAGAAACAGCTTCGAACTGCTGAACAAGGTGCGCAGGAACTCTCCTACCACCGTACTGAAAAGATCTCCTCCACCGGTAGAGAATGTTACAGAAATAAAGCCGGAGCAACCTCCTCAGCGGCTGTCCTCCAAAATTTATAAAGTTTGGCGACAGGTTCAGGAATCAGTGATTAATTAGGACTACTCTCGCTGGCCAAAGAAGCTCAAAGCTCATCAAGAAAAGAGCCATCTCGTGGTACCACAGAAGACGTCAGCCGGCTGGGTGCTCACTGCAACGGCTCCCTCAACGTCAATCACTCAAAAGAAAAGGAGGCTGCAAAAAACCCCTGTGAACATGGCGAGCCGTAAAAGCGTTGAGCACAAACGCCCTAAGTCTGGGGGCATAATGGTGCATACTGTTTATGTGGCTTCCGGAAAAGAAGAAAGCCGCGCTTCAACGGGTCACCGACCGATCACCCGATCCGTAACAAAGGCCCAGGAGAAGCAACAAAAGCTTCAAGAAACGCCGACGCAAATGGCCACACTCACCGGGCCAAAAGAAAGCCCGGAGGCGTCACCAGAGCAACGCCGTGAGCAGGAAACTGATGCCGAGTTTCTTCGGAGAATCTTCGAAAAGAAGGACAGAGAAGCAGCAGAACAAGCTGCCAATATAAAACAAATGGCGCTTCTCTTCCAAGACATGGTCGGGATGATGTTACAGCCGGATCCTCCAGCCGAAGACCCTCCGATCATTATTGAAGATGATAGAGGGGGGACATCTAATCCTCCTCCGGCTCTTTCAGCAGCCAAGGAGGAAACCATTTCCAAAGCCGCACTAGACGACTATATAGCTCAGCAAATACGAGCCCACCAGGCGAATGAAGCAGCTGGCCAAATTGTCAAGACCGGACGACCCTGTCCGGGCTGGTATGACTAAATCAGTTACCCGCCGGGATATACGATCCCTAAGTTCCATGTATATAAAGGGACGGGGAATCCACATCAGCATGTCGCTCAATTCAGGGCCTTATACGGCAACACTGGAGGCAACGACAAACTGTTGCTTCGACAATTCGTCGGCAGCTTAGCAGAAACGGCCTTCGAATGGTATTCGGAGCTGCCTAACGACTCTGTCAAAACATTCGCGGAGATGGAGCTACTGTTTACACAGATTCGCAAGCGCTAGTGAACGCACCCCGATCACCGCATTGATCAACGCCAAGGTAAGGCCGGGCGAAACGTGGGTTCAATACGCAATACGGTGGCGAAACTTATGGTCGAAATGCGAACAACGCATCGAAGAAGCGCCGGCAGTGGGTATGTTCGTGGGCACTCTTGACCCTCAAGCGATCATCTCGCAATTCATGATGTTCTTCAAGCCAACTACTTTTCAGGCCTTGATTGACAAGTTGGCCCAAATGGATCAGATGGGTCATAGACCATCTCCTTCAAACACGGATCCTCGGAATGAAAAGGGGAAAGGAAAAGCAACTTTCGTCGCCAATACTCAACAACAGCCGAGCAACTCAAAGCCGGTTGTTCGCCAAAGCAACGTGCGTCCACGCCCATCCCTCAAGGAGAGACTGGGACATCCTTACTCGTTTCCTCAGGATAAAACAAGGAGACTGTTCGAGCTGGCAGTGCGCAACAGACTCATCAATCTGCCGAGTCCAAAACGTCCGCTGCAGCCAGGCGATGTCAACGATCCTAATTACTGCCCTTACCACTAAGTGGTAAGCCATCCAATCGAAGATTGCTTCGTCTTTAAGGGATGGATCGAGGATCAGTACCAATAAGGCAAGTTCGCGTTATCCGAAAACTGGAAGGTGAACCCGCCACAGCCTCATGCTCCTAAAAAGGTAGACACGTCGGGGGCATTGTGCTCTTTTGTTGAAGAGGCCCCATGGGAGGTGGCCCTTTCGGCCAAAACCAAAATGATGTTGAATGATCTCCAGACATGCTCGGCGATTAGGTGGAAGAACCCGCTGGAACCCCAGATCATCGAAGGGATGCTGAAGCCGCGCCCAACTCCAAAGATTGGTGGTGATAGCCAAAGTGCTCACACCTAGCCGTCGAAATCTTCGAAAAAGAACAAGAGATCCAAAAAGCCTGTGAAGCCTGGCGACAAGCGCACAGACCTGCAAAAACAGATCGACGCACTGGAAGAATATAATCAGAAGGCGCGGACCCCAGTCACACTCCAAGAATTCCTCAGCCACGTCCTTGAGGATGGAGAGATGACGAAGACTCGTCGGATGAACCTGAGGATTATGTGGCAAGCTGCCATATGATCTCTCACTCGTCGATAGGCGATGAAGAAGCTCCTTGCACCGAGCGACGGAGGGCAGGTCCTGAACCAGAACTTCTATGGCCATCAGACGAAGTGATTGACGCCTTCCTGAGTGAAATTCATCTAAAAAGTAAAGCCGATCGGGAGCATGAGATGACCATATTTGAAAAGGCCAAACGCCGACGACTGGACAAAAGGGTCGAAACACTCCCACCAGAGCAAAGTACATCCACCGCAAATGAAAACAGGATCAAGACAAAGAAACAATTCGCCAAAGCCATATCGATGGGGATGAGGCTGCCCTCTTTCAGAGAAAATTCTCCTGGTGGGATACATCTTGATGAAGCGGACGTACATCCTAACTTCTGCTTATATCATCAGAAGATCACACATCCTACAGAAAATTGCAACTACTTTAAGTGTTGGTGGCAAGGGTATGTCGCATACAGGCAACACTTCAACAGGACAAAGCGTGAAGCTCGTAGACAGCAGAAAAGTGTGACAGATGAGCGTATAAGAATTGCCGACAATTGTCATAGGGTTGATCTCGAGGGACCGCGAGTTCTTACCTTCAGGAGCGACTCCGACGAAAAAGTAGCCCTCGGCCCTCTCTTCAAGGAATCCATCTCTAAAACGAAAGAATTGAGGAGTTGTGAGAACATTCAGCCGTGCAATCGCACGCTACCCGGAAAGAATCTCGGACCCGCAAACAAGGGATCGAGCAAAAAGGATAAAGGAAAGGGAAAAACGACCTTCGTCGCCAACACTCAACAATAATCGAGTGGCCCTAGACCAGTTGTTCTCCAAAACAACAAGCGGCAACCCCTCTATGAGAAGTTGAAACGTCCTTACTCGTTTCTCCGGGATGAAACAAGGAAGCTGATCGAACTAGCAGTGCGCGACGGGCTTATCACTCTACCGGAGCCGAAATGCCAGCTACAACTGAATGATGACAACAATCCTAATTACTGCCCTTACCACCAAGTATTGGGCCATCCGATCGAAAACTGCTACGTCTTCAAAAACTGGGTTGAAGACCAATACCAACAGGGCAAGTTCGCGCTGTCCGAAAACTGGAAGGCGAGACCGCCACAACCACATGCTCCGAGAAAGATGGATATGCCGGGAGCATCATGCTCATTCATAGGGAAAGCCCCATAGACCGAGAAGTCAGTAAACTAGAGATTCGCCTCAAATACGGCGACGGCGGACCGAAACGTCCTTAAACTAACAGCGGACCGAAATGTCCCTAAACTAACAACGGACCACTATGTCCTAAATTTGCCGTTGACCGAGACGTCGATAAACTACGATGGATTGCAGCGTCCCAAAGTTGATAAAAAAAAACCGGTATGTCCATAAGCAAAATGGACACGGATGAAAACCCGAAAGGGCTCCGTGAGTAAAAAGAGCAGGGGTACCAGCGAGTCTTGTGAAAACCCGAAAGGGCGCAGTCTCGTTAAAATAAAAAAAAAAGAAGAACGGTATGTCCATAAGCAAAATGGGCACGGATGAAAACCCGAAAGGGCTCCGTGAGTAAAAACAGCAGGGCTACCGGCGGGTGTTTGTGAAAACCCGAAAGGGCGCAACCTCATTAAAAGACACTTACAGGGTCCTCTCGACCTTGCGAGGAGAAACCACCTACATGAGATCCTTACGACTCATAAGGGAGCAATACACTTAGGGATCCCCACGATTCCTAAGGAGAAATTACACTTGCGAGATCCTCACGACTCGTAAGGAGAACCCTCTTATGGGACCCTCACGGCTCATAAGATTTGAAAGTCTTAAGCTACAGGGATCTGAACCTGTTCTTAAGCAGCCCCTACAACCTCCGATACTGCCCTACAAACGGTTCAATATTGACCCTTGTATACAATCCACGGGCACGAATGAACATTTCCCTAACAGAGTCCTACCAGTGACTAGGGATATGCTCCCACGATGAACAAACACTTGTAAGTCCTCTCGACTTATAAAGAGAAACCACTCTGGTAAGATCCTTACGACTTATAAGAGAACACATGCTTAGGAATCCTCATGATTCCTAAGAAGAAAACGCACCTACGAGATCCTCACGACTCGTAGGGAGAAATACCTTTATGAGACCCTTACGGCTCATGATGTTAAAAGCCTTAGTCGACGGGATCCTAACCCTGTTTTCTAAGCCACCTTTGTTCGACATCGACAGAGGCAAATGATGATTCGCTCCTGGCAATATCCCAGTTGTAGTGATGCTGATGCCTAAATCGGTATCAAATTCCAAGTCCTTTCATGGCAAATGATGATTCGCTCCTTGCAATATTCCAGTCGCAGCGATACTGATGCTAAGATTGGCATCCGATTTCAAGTTCCACACTCGCGATAAAAAATCAGCGAGCCAAAAATGCATATGAAATAGCCGAAATGATGGGGCAACTTGCAGCGAAAAGCTAGCAAGCCACACATGCATACGAAATAGCTGAAATGATGGGGAAACTTGCAACAAAATCAGCAAGTAAAAATGTATGCAAACAAAAACAGCCGAAATGATTGGGCAACTCGCAATAAAAAGCAGCGAGTAAAAAGAAACAAATAGCCGAAATGATTGGACACCACGAAAAATAGCCGAAATGATTGGGCAATCGCGACTTGCGCGATACAAAATGCTGAAATGATAGAGCATCGCGGAAAGAAAACAAAAAATATACATATGGAATGAAACTTTTGCCCTACAGATGGGATCAGATTGATCCCTGTATACAATTCAGGGGCACAAACAAAGAGGGAACCATACCTTCCCAACAGGCTCCACCAGAAAGCGAAGCCAAATCTCGACGGTTCATAGACAACCTAGAGACAACCTCAACATTTGTCGCAATATTGCAGAGACAATGTCAACAAACGAAGCAAAGGAAGATCCCTAGCCTCAGGGTCTCGACGTCGATATCGACAATGTAGAGATCAACAACGGCGTTCCTTCGCAGTCCAGCAGGATGTAGATGCAACGTCAAAAAAGACCTCACGGTCGAAACAAAGCGGAGTGACGGCAAAATCCCAGCTCCACCTCAGCATTCGTCTCGATACAGCAGACACAATGTCAACAACGGCGTTCCTTCGCAGTCCAGCAGGATGCAGATGCAACGTCAACAAAAGACCTCACGGTCGAAACAAAGCGGAGTGACGGCAAAATCTCAGCTCCACCTCAGCATTCGTCTCGATACAGCGGACGCAATGTCAACAACGGCATTCCTTCGCAGTCCAGCAGGATGCAGATGCAACGTCAACAAAAGACCTCACGGTCGAAACAAAGCGGAGTGACGGCAAAAATCCCGGCTCCACCTCAGCATTCGTCTCGATACAGCAGACGCAATGTCAACAGCGGCGTTCCTTCGCAGTCCAGCAGGATGCAGATGCAACGTCAATGAAAGACCTCACGGTCAAAACAAAGCGGAGTGATGGCAAAATCCCAGCACCACCTCGACGTTCGTCTCGATACAGCAGACGCAACACCAAAGTGAACGAAGCAAAGGCCAAATTCCTAGCTTCAGGGTCTTGACGGAAACTCATATATAACCTAAAAGACAATCGGAGATCATCCCACATGGAGTGGTCACCACCTCGACGTTCGTCTCGATACAGCAGACGAGATGTCACCACAACGCTCTTCCCCAGCAGGATTCAGATGCGACAATCAAACAAACGGAGCCACGGCAAAATCCCTAGTTCCAGACCTCGACGGTTCACCAGCAACCTAGAGACAATCGCGACATTCGTCTCGATATAGCAGACACAATGCCAGCAAACGAAGCGAAGGCCAAATTCCTAGCTTCGGGGTCTTGACGGCAACTCATATAAAACCTGAAAGACTATCGGAGATCATCCCACACCAGCGCGGAGTGGTTATGACTCATCTGGGCTCTCCAAAATGAGCCTAACCTCAAGTAAAAAGCGGCATGGCAAAATTCTTAACGCTTGCTCTTCCGACGGTCAAACTGCCTAGGAGGATTGCTTGAAGACGTCTTGTCCAGCCCCCGAAGGGATCAGAGACACGACAGTCGTAAGGCTACTCGAACAGCAAGGTTGCCTATCGAGGAATACATCAGCCGACGCGACGGTACGATGGACAAAACCCTAGTACCACAGACCCTAACGGACCTCTGTCGTAAAGAGCATAGGTTAAATGTGATGTTAGGATATCCTTACGAGAAATGCTCGATTCGTCTCGACTCGTGAGATAAAGCCTTAGGCAGCGGGGATTAAAAAACCTGTTTCCTAAGCACTGGGGCCCTACAAGTCGGTCCAAAATGGACTCTTGCATACTATTCACGGACCACACTCTCCAAAGTCGAATCTCGACAAGGAGGGAAACAACCACTTACGAGTCCTCTCGACTTGTAAGAGGGAAAATTCTCTAGTGAGATCCTTACGACTCTCAAGAGAAAACACACTTAGGAGTCCTCACGACCCCTAAGGAGAAAATACACCTACGAGATCCTCTCGACTCGTAGGGAGAAAAGTCTTTATGAGACCCTCATGGCTCATAAAGTTGAAAAGCCTTAGGTAGCAGATCTGAACTTGCTTCCTAAACCATCACTACTCCCTAAAGTATTCAAGACGGAATGTTCTATATCACCTACAGGCTATGCTTACTTAAGGAATGCACCAATAACAAAGCAGAAAATAAAAGGAAGGAGGCAAAAGATTTGTCATTCATAATTGGAAAATTCTTACATCAATAAAGACAATAAACAAAAACAGCATTATTGAAATGTTTACAAGGGTATAACCTCAGACCCAGGGCATGGATTGAGGAATTCAAAAGTGACCTTGTCCAGAATCTTCCAGGCCTTTCAAACCATCCTGGTGTGCTTTCTTTCGCGATCACAAGCGTCGGGATCCTCACGGATGTCCTCCTCCCTCCGATAAGCAGCAAGTATTGCAGACTGTTGAAAAACTTGATGCAGAAGATCGATAAGGTCATCTCGCCTTCTCTTTGAGATTAGGCTCATCAGATACACCGAGTGCACCTTATCCTTGGCGGCATCCAATGTCCTAAGTGGCACACCAGTACAGAATAAGGGAAGCGTTTCCCAGATGGCTCCCACGATAAGCTTCAAGAGAGAGGAACGTCGAGGAAGCAGTTGACCATTGTATGCGTCGAAGTGACTCATGATTTCGGCATACTCGGCGTTTATGAATTCTCGATTCTGAGAACGGCCGAGTCGGCGGATGTCCCCGTAAGAGATAATCTCGTCGAGATCTTACATGTAGGCGCCTATTACTCCTGTAAAAGAAAATCAACAAAATTAGCAGACAGACTGATTAAGCAATTTTTGATTCAAAACAGGCACAGGAAATTAAACTCCCCGAGAGCAATGCTCTACAGACAGGAGTGACACCCGTCAAAATCAGTTATGAAAGGAATTTAAAGAAATCCCCCGAGAATATTGAGAGCTTTGCTCTGAAAAGATGATATAATTCATCAAAAAATAAAATCCCATTTTTAATCTTAAAGATCCATGAAAAAACTCTTAAGAGTTCTGCTATATGATTTAAAAGGAGCAAAGCTCCATTAATGAATCAAGAAATTATAAATAAAATCCTTTTAGAGAGTAAAAGCTCTATTAGTGGAACCCTAAAATGGTCCTCTTTAGATCAAAGATCTATAAAGAGCAATGCTCTGTTAATGGGTAAAACCCTAGTTTCTTAAAAGTTTTAAACTATACCTAAGTTTTAACAGAGTTTTACTCTTGAAAAGTTCTTAAAGCTTAAGAGCAATACTCTGAATAAGAGATAATTCTCAAGGAGGAGATGAAAATCATCTGAGGGACCAAAGGTCCTGTTTATAGGCATTGAGAGCCGTTTCAACTTCCAAATGTTGATCCAACGACTGAGATGTTGCCACCACTGCGCTCATGTTTGGGGCCACGTAAGCGCAACAGTGGGGGGGGGGGCATTTGTTTCCCCTAATCAGAGCAAAGCTCTGTTTTAAAAATGAAAATGAAGCGACGCTTCTACTTCTCCCAATTAGAGCAAAGCTCTGTTCAGATTCCAAGATTTGGAATGAAGCGACGCTTCCTTTTCCCAAGAAAAGAGCAAAACTCTGTATTAAAAATCTAAAGTAAAAATTGAAGCAACGCTTCAGATCTCTTGCGCTCTGCGCTGCGCGCCACGTGTTAAACACAGAAGCGCTAGCGCAGTTGCGCTGCGTGCCACGTGTCAAACGTAGGCGCGCTAGCGCAGTTGTGCTGCGCGCCACGTCTAGCGCAGTTGCGCTGCGCTGTGCGCCACGTGTCAAACGCAGGTGCGCTAGCGCCAATTGCGCCAGCACTGGAATTTAAATAATAAATTACTGATTAATTAGAATTAAAATTCTAGAAAGATCTTTCCAATCTTATTAAAATAAGAAGATTATCTTCTGTAAAACAGAGGCCTTAGGATCAAAGATCCAACGGTGGGGAAATATCCCCAGATCAATCAGAGAAAAATCTCTGTAACTAACTTAACAAATCAATTGGCCCTATATAAAGGCCCCTAGACTCCAAGTCTCATAGAGACAGATAGACAGAAGAGAGAGAACCCTCTAAAGACTTTGAGAAAAACTCAAAGAGAAAAAAAGGCAAGCCTTTGAAGAAAGAAGATCATCTTCTTCATCTTTAAAGGTAAAGAATTAAATTCTTGGAAGAGCAGAGATAAAATCATCTCATTAAAAAAGAGAAGAATCATTTTTTAAAAGATCAAAGATCTAAGAACAAGATCAAGATCTTCAATAAAAAATAAAAAAGATCAAAAAGATCTAATCACAAAAGATTAAAAAGAAGTAATTTACTTCATTTACAGATCATTTGATCTATAAAGGCACAGCCCTTTTATGAGAACAAGAACTTTGGTTCTTGAATCTTGAGGTAAAACCTCTTTTGAGAGAACAGAAAACTTGTTCTTTAATCTGAATTTGATCAAGATGTGCTCTGCACTATTGGACAGTGCCTTGCATTTTTGAAATGCGCCTTTGCGCTTATTGGACTGGCGCACTGCGCCAGAACACGCCTTGTGTCAACCACAGAACGATTTGCGCTTTGCGCTCTTGGATTAGCGCACTGCGCCAGAGTTCGCCATGTGTCATTCACTGGTGCAGCGCACTGGCGCAGCGCACTCAGAAAGCGCACTGCGCTAACAGATTTGCACTTAGCGCAGAGCGTGACACGTGTCACTTTCGCATGCGCTAGCGCATTGCGCCCTTTGATTGGCGCAAAGCGCTTGACAAGCCACGTGGCGCACTATCAGACCACTATAAATGCTATGCATTATTTAAAAGGGCAGAGCCCAAGTAAAGGTCTAACAGACCAAATATAAATGCTATGTAGAGCCCAATGCTATGCAAAGGGCCGAGCCCAAATAAAGGCTCAACAGTAGAACAATAAAATGTTCAACTCATATCAATTGAGCCCATATGCTCATAAACCTTCAAACAGACTTTAGTTCCAAATTGGGCTATAGATTTCCCAACCAGCATTGGTTCAAGGGTATATCTCTGAACTTCTCTGATATTTGTCGTTGTAATCCTTCAACGTCTTCAGAGAGGCGATGGGTCCCGACAGCCATATATTCTACGGACTATGATGAACCACCATATCTCTAAACTGGAAATCGACCGAAATGTCCCTAAACTAAACAATGGAGCCCAAATGATCTCTTGTTGGATCTAAATGATCCTGTTAAGTCGATCTTAGTCTAGAAATTAGACTAATGTATCCTTAACACACGTTTAAGTTGATCTTAGTCTCAAATGTGGCTAACGTATCCTTAAACCCAACCCCCAAACCCAAATCTAAAAAGATATGGATTTGGACTAATCCACGTCCTACGGGCGACAACGTAAATCAGTCTCCGTATACAATCCACGGGCAACCACAAACAAAACAAATACCCACGACATGAAGTGACCATCTGGAGAAGGAGAAAGTTGTTATCGCGATGCGGTAGCGTAATTAACTGCAGGGGCTTGCGCCTGCAGGGAAGAGCGTCCCCACAATCAAAAATCTCTCAAACGAGGGGGAATCTGATGAAGTCTGCTATATCGGCCGCATCCGTTTAAACCTTCGATACATGGTGCCATAAATCAACTTGGCATCTTCGGAGAGGTGGACAGATAGCACCAATTAGCATCTGTCCTGAATCTCAGGCAAGACGTCTGTCTTGCGCGTCTTTCGGAGGGGAACACCTACGACACACAGGGTTTGAGTTATTAAACTCAGAGGACTTATACAAAGCATTGCATATTGTCCAGTGTCCATTAGGACAGAGGGTTGGTGCTCGTACTATATTTTGTTTCCTTATGACTTCTCCAGTTTTAGACAAGTGTTTCGTAAAAATACAAGGTCCAAGTTTTGAGAAGTTATAAGTACAAGAATAAAGTAGACAACCATGTGTTGCAAGTATCAGGATTCTTCAAGGTAATCGAAAATGTAGATACTTGTGTTTGGTATTCAGTTGATAGTAATATTTTTGAGAACTTGCTTCTCTTTCAGGTTACTCATATTTGGATGCAATCCTAGTTGAGTAATGCTGATCGGCCTCCTTCTATTTGGTTGACATGCACTGGAGACAGCTGCATGATTTGAATCTGGTTCCAATTAAATCAGTGCATCTGTTTCTATATTGTATATAGAATGGTTCATATTTTAACGAATGTTAAGGTATATGGAGTTGTCCGGCTTATGCTTAAAACCAGACTCTGGAAAACTCAAGGCACGTTTCAGTAATGGCAGTTTGTGGATTAACCCGGGCTATGACGTGGGTTAACTTTCTATCATCTGAAAGATCAATAGTGATATTGTTCTTGACTTGCCACAGTTTTAGTAAAATGGACTTTTTCAGAAAACAGTAGTGGGGGTATGGTAGAACTGGAAGTGATTCCAGAACCGCAAACGATTACTGAAAATTTAACAGAATCTAAACATTCAATCAGGTTTGACATTCCATTAGCCACTTCGCAGATATGGTGGGTAACCTCAGGCGCCCGAGAGGTACTTCAGTATCCTCAGAGACGGTGACAGGGAGGTTCCTGTTTACCCAGACTTGCTATTACTGCTGTTCTAGACTATGAGACCCGACAGAAGGATGAGTATAGCGTCGTTCTAAATTAGCTTTAGAAGTGCACGTGTATATGACTCTGCCAGAGGGTTGTTGTAGTCAGTGGGAGTAGCGGAAGCATAGTGGACAAGTAGCTTGTGTCTATTTATAGACTAAAGCAGATATAGTGGAGATAGATCGTCTATTTTTGATATGACAGTCATAGGCTTTGACTTCATCAGTAGGAGATGGATCTGTTGAGAAGGTAGTAGGGTGTGATGTCCTGGTATTTGGATGACATGCACTTTATAGAAAGCGAAATTCCTATACTATGATCGGTTATACTGTGGTTGTCACACAGTGGTTTCTCCATATAAGATATGGATATAATATCAGGCATTCTGGTTACTAGATCTATGGTTTTTCGATTTAGATTTGGGTAGTTTCGCAATCTGGGTACTTAGACAGTATTCTAAAGGTATTTTAGAATGGACGACTCCTGGCATGGTGGTGTACCTGCAGGTGATGGAGTCACCCTCTCTAAAGGTGTCTTATAGACTAGAGAGGGATGTGCATGATTGGCATATCACTTGCTTATGCAATTGAGTCAATCATGAGATGTCAAGTACTATACCAAATGTTGTTTTTGCACTAGTTGCAATAAGTTCATATTAATCCAATCCTCGAGAAACGTTCGGAAGCAGTTTATGAACATAAGTGGATGTTCTAGAGATTTGATAACGACAGCCTCTTTCGGGAGACGGTTATAATTCCAGGCTTCCAAGGTGATCTGGATGACAGAGTGACTGTCAGAGTTATAGTTTTCCCTCTTAACGAGGGGCAGTAGTTTGGACAGGTTGTCCAAGCGGATACTGAGGGAGGCATGGCGCAGGATACATATTAAATTTAGTGGACGATACAGTCTAGGAAGTTTGTTGGATTTGGAGTTCATTAGTGAACTGGGTCCCATCAGATATCCAGACATATTCTAAGACAGGTATTGCTCATTTCGGGAGATGGTTTTCTTCGCGAACTTGAGATAAAGAGAGACATAGAAAGAAACATTAGAGCGGATCCACTCACTGAGGCTATTTCTCGAACGTAATAGTTTTACAAACGAGCTTTGTGAAACTGATTAGTAGAGAAGTTAGGTATTCGGTATCACACGGGCTGTGAGTATGCGACTGTTAGTTATATGTATGCCCTAGAGGCCGTTACTGTACATTGGATGTATATTGTAGTGGATGCTGGGACATATATAGGGAGGACTTTCTTGCTCGACATGATAGTATGCTATCTGGTTGCTCTTTACCTTAACGTGTACATTGATTGTCTCTCTGTTACATGTTGGTAAAGCCCTTAGGATGTGTACTTGACTACCTGGACTATGATGCGGATCATACTAGTGGGGACATAGTAGTCCATAAATACATCCTTCAAAGTCCCTAGTCGTGGGTGTATCGAGACGGGGCATCGATATACCAGAGTAGACTAGCGTGTACCTTCTCGACCCATACAGATGGGCGATGGATGATCCCATATCCATCGGTGTTTGACATCAGAGATGATATACGGGTGCTCAGTAGAGACTGGGTACACTGGACAGACTCGCCGAGAACTCCCAGATGGTATTATACCTTACGTCAGATGGCAGTTCTCTGGTGACACTGGTACAGAGTAGTCTGTTGACCCGAGATCGTCATAGAGTCTTGTGTGGTTCCCACTGTGCTTTGATTTCCATCTTACCATGTCCAAGAGGGCGTGCAAAACGGTGGTTTTTGGGTACAGTCCCGAATCACATGGAGGCAATGAGCGATAGGAGGGGATTCGTCTCTCCCGGTATAGGGAGTTGATGTTGCGCTGTGTTCGATTGGCTATAACCGGAAATCCCTGGCCAGGGTTGCTGAGATTTACTGGTAAGTGTTACCAGTAGTTTCTCGAATTGTTATAGACCTCATATCGACAAGACTTATCGAGCTATTGGGGTCTGACGTTTACCACCCCTAGGCGAGATATGCGACATATCAGACGATCAGACCGGACTGTACGGTAGTGTTACTGGTTGGATTCACAGGAGTGTGAGCGGGCTTGCTCGTCGATCTTCTGATCGCTCAATACCCGGGTGGCCGTTACGTTTAGCAGACCGCTTGCGGCTTGTGGGTGTTTGATATGATCATCATCTGTTGCCGGCGTATTGACGAGTCTTTAGAGTCCTACACAGAGGTTTCCTGGCTCAAGCGAAACGAAATAGGAGCGCATATGAGATATGTGCGGGACCGAGAATAATGCGTGTATGTGATACCGTATTCTATTCTCGCGATGAATGTATCGAATGGTTGTATGCGATATAACCTAGTTATCGAATCAAGGATTGATTCGATAAATCGATACATTGGATACTAGTCGGTTATATGCAATATGACCGGATCGTTAAATCAAGTGTTGATTTAATGATTTAATGCATAATTATATATTTGATATATTACTTTGCGTTAACTAGTATTGGTTCACTTTAAATGGTTTTTCTCACTCGGTTTGTGCACATTGTATATGTGATATACTTTTGTGCACATGATTGTATCATGTTTGATGATACATGTTTACTTGGTTAAGTGTTAAGAATTAAACCATGGTTATACATATAATTAGGGTTTTATTTTCCATTACTTATTTATTCATTTATTTATTTGTTTATACATTTTGGAAAATGAATGGAAAAGAGAAAAGAATGGTGGCTTTATTTGTTTGTTTGTTGAAGATTCATGAACCTTTGACTTAGTCACCATTCTTGTCTTCATTCTTAACCCTAACCATTTGAGCAAACCATGGTTTATTCTCTACACTTAACTAGGGTTAGATTATGATAAGGATTCCTTTGATTTTCTATTTGGATAATTATCATAATATTCATCATCTTCTTCTTCTTCTTCATCTTCAAAGAAGAAGCTTCACTTCTTCAATGGTGGATTGATGAAATGAGTGAGAAATCCAATTCTAAAGTCTACCCACTTTCTATTTCTTCATCCTCTACCTCTTGCCAAGTAGTAGAGTGTGTTTCCTTCACAAGTTTTCTTGACTTGGTGAAGTTGGAGCTTGATCTAGCGATGCCTCGACGTAGATCATCTTCGGCATGGACATCGACGACCTAGCTCGCCATTTCTCCGATGAAGCCGACACTAGAGCCCGGATTTTGATTTGGACAGCGGAGAGGACATCATCACGGAGCCGTGGAGGTGGAGGACCGGATCTACAAAGGTTGTATTTCCGTTCTTTATAGTTAAGTTGTTAACTAGTTTCTAGTTTCGCCTAAACTTTAGCCAACGATCCGTATTAGGGTTTCTCGGCACCTAGATTTTTTGAAATTGGCATGGTTGATGCCTTGTGAGACCTCACTAGTGTGCCTAGGAACCCTACAGTGGTATCAGAGCCTAGCTAGAGCCTTAGGCGAAGTCTAGACGACGTTTGAAATCCGAACGAACATCGAAACCCATTCCCAAAATGCTCTCTGGAAATTTTCTAAAATTTTGGATTTTTGTCAATTAAAAATATGCAGAAAAATAAGCAGGGTGTTATTTGAATTACTGTGAAATACGAGGGCCTAAATCGACTTTTCCACCGCGGAACCGCGGCACGTGCTATGCATGGTGCGGCGGTTCCGCGGCCGTACTGTTCCCTTGCATGATGATTTCTGCACAGTAACTCATATAATTTAATGCTGTATTTTCTGGGGTATTTTTATTGTGACTCTACAGAAGAGTATTCTGGGGTTGTATTGGGAATCAAACATTCGATCGGATTATCAAATTTTGTCAGTGTGGCTTTCCGGATAAATTTTAGAATATGTTAAAAAGTTCGACCGGATATAAATACCCAATTTTTCCCCTGTCGGGAAATTTCCAAGTGTTGGATTTTTCCGTAGTTTAACGACGTTCTAAGTAGTGCAAGTAACGCGATGGTCCCTCTAGAAGACAACAAACCTTAACTCGATTATGTGACCGTCTTGAACTGCCCTTTGAACCTTAGGGTTTGGGGCAGTACGGCGTGCCACATGTGAGGCGTTGGCTTGACCCTTCTACGGCTGGACCGTTGATACTGAGGCACGAACTGTATGTTGTTAGACTTATTTCATGTGTTGATCTGTATTGGGAAAACTTGGGTGTTCGACTGTTCGATCGGAAAGTTTAACATTTTCTATTTATCTGGAATGGGATACAACAATTGGAATTCACAAGAAGTTATGAGATAACTGAATGAATGTTGTAAATCTAGCAATTTAGTCTCACTTGATCGGTTGCCACGGAATTTTGATGTGATCAAAAGTCCGTCGCAATCACGTAGCGTATGCGGATACTTGCCGGGTAAACTTAATAGACAGCCTCACTCCATAGCCCCGACCAAGTGACTGTAGGAGAACCCCGTTGCCGAAAGCATCCGTTCGGGTGCTCGCGGTAGCGGTGTTCCGCCTTGGTGCACTTCGTCGCCGGTATCGGGGGTGCGGCCGCCTACTAAAGTTTGCGACGAGCATTCGATCAGAATGTCGGGAATCTTGTTGAATTGCCCGACTTAATATTGAAAAGAGTTTTCGATTTTGAGACTAAAATGCGGGGTTTGTAATTGTTAGGCATGCGATGTCTAAGTAATTCATTTGGTCAGGCATGCGATGTCTGAGGTGGTTGCGGATTCCAACTGTTGTAGTTTTATACTTTCTTTTCTGTGACCGTAAGTGTAATATGTGATATCGCCGGTTTCGTTGCTATATGTCAACGACAATTGGGATGCGCATATTTACTTACGTTGATGACATGTGATGTTATGTGTTGCTGGATATGTTATATTGGATCGTCGTGATTGAATAGCCGGGGTTTTTTATGTGAGATGAGTGTTTTTCATTTTCATTCATGTAAAAAATCTGTATGTAATATTCTTTTATTTGGGGCACTTCCAGGTTGCGGAAGTTGTCACCCTTTGTATATTATTTACTTTTCCGCACTAGGATAGACCCAAGGAGGAGGGCACAAGTAACCGGGTTCTGGAGTCCAGTGGGAGACCAACTCGAGGAGTCGGGTCCGGGTCTCCTAACTCCAGAATTGGTAGGGTTGCTTGCCGCTCTCGTAGGGGTCTAGGGGTGTGGGTTTGGCTATTCATCACGACCGTGGAATCCGTGTTTTATACTGGCTCGTATTGAAAACACGGACGTCCTAGTATATCCAATATTTCATATGATTCTTCTGCTGCGATATCTGTGATGTGATCATGTGATGTTCTGTGATAGATACAGTATATAGTATATATGATATATTATATAGGCGTTACTTATGTTTTACACCCGCGCTAGCCCTGCCCCGCTCTGCCGTTAGTTACCTAACCTAACGGTGCACGAGGGGACATCAAGGCGAATGCGGATGGCATAAGTGTACGTCGTATTTATTTGTGATGTTTAGGTAATTTAATTGATGGGACTTCATTAATGTGATTAATGAAATAAAAGAAACCTAAGATGTTGTAGAATCGAATTTCAAAATTAAAACAGGTAGCTACAGTTCTTGCTTTGCACAGAGGTATATGTGATATATCCTGCACCTTATTCGATGAGGAAAGGACTGAGATCCCTTCACTGGGAGTGACTCCTTTAGCAATAACTGGCAGATGCTACACCCTCGGTTTGTCTTTTGATTGCTTTTAAGAGTTTTTGCTTTGCACAGTGATATATGTGATATATCCCGCACCTCATTCGACGAGGAAAGGACCGACGATCCCTTCACCGGGAGTGACTCCTTTAGCAAAACTAGAAAAGCCTAAAAAACACTCCATTTCAAAATTCATTCGATCCTACAACGATAACAAGTTCATTACGCAATGGGTTTTCAGAAAAACCTGTCGTAGCCCTCCGTCATTTCAGATAAGTAGTAGTTAGTATTCGTGCTGCGTTTGTTGGCCTTTGTCAAGGCGCAGTGTGCGGTAGCTAACTGGTGCTTATCTGCTTATGCATATGATGCAGATTGGATTAGGGTAGTCGTGCGACCTTGTTGGCCTTTGTCAAGGGCCGTGCGGGTGGGTTTATTTCGATCAAGAAATGACGGGTTGAACTTGACTAGCATCCTATGGTTTGTTGGCCTTTGTCAAGGTCATAGGAGGTTAGGGGCAAAATTTTATCGGGAATTTCAAGTGTTGAAATTTGCAATGAGATTGCATACCTTCTATGAGATAGTTGGATCCCGATACCCGCTGCGAGTAAGAGTTACTCCTGGGAGAGTTTTATACATTACAATTAGCCGATCAAGTAGGTGTCTAGAAAGGTGTCAACGGGGTTACGCCTCTGGGAAAACGAGGTTTACATTAATTAGGTTCGTGCGAAAGCACGGAGGACCTCCCTCAAAGTACCGACACTGGCCTGGCTGAAAGATTGGCGAACTTGTAGTGTGTAATTAATCCCGGCTAGTCTTTCCTTTTAGGGTTTGAAGGAAGATTTGATAAAAAGCAGTGGGAGCCGTCCTGATTAGATAAAATAATAACCGATCTATTCTTGCAAGAGCGCACACTGAGTGTTTTCTTCTCTCTCTCTCCAGGTAGCGACCATATCACGCCTTAATCAAGATAATAATACGGAATATTGACCGAACCCGCTTGTTATACTGAGCTGGGGAACGTTGGTCCCGCTCCAACTTATAATTGTTATAAGACAGAGCAGGAAATTGGGGATTACCAGAATTCCCGTGCCGCCCAAACGAAGAGAGTGCATGCTGATGCATCATCTTCGGGTTTGTTCATTATACAGAACTGTTTCTCAGTATCCTTTACGTCCTGGGTATATGATACCGGATCAGGATCCCAGATATGTAATCATTTACATAGGGCTACAGATAGGTAGAGAACTGAGAACGGATGATAAGTTTCATGAAGCAGAAAACGGGGCAAGTGTTGCAGCCAAGTCTGTTGGTCACTGTCACCCTGTATGATAAAATACATTGATTCTGAACGAATGTTATTAGATACCGAACCTGATATACAAAATCATATCAGTCTCTTTATTAGTAAAGATATGATAAAATTTTGTATTGTTGGATAATGTTTTGAACATTTCCTATATCAAAAGTTGATCGGTTCAGGCACGTTATCTAAAAGCGTTGATGTTCTAAATCAAACTACAGTTCTTAGTATACGGAACACACACAAGAGGAAGAGTTCAGAAATGAACGAATCCTTCTTGAGGCATTGTAGAATAGGTCATATCAATGCGACCCGACTGGCTGAAGTTACATTTAGATGCATATTTAAATTAGTTTGAATTTACATCTTGTGAAACTCGCCAGTCATGTCACAAAGATAAGATGACTACAGCTCTGTTTATTGGAAACAGAGAAAGAGTTAGTAAACTCTTGGGATGATACATGTTGATGTATGTAGGTCCCCTGTCTACACATGCCAAGACCGGTTCTTTATACTTCATTATATTCTCTGATAATCTCTTAAGATTCAGACATATGTTCCTGTTGAAACACAAGTCAGAACCTTTTGAGATATTCACAGAATATAAGTTAGAAGTAGAGAACCAGAATACGGGTATAAGTATTATGTCCTATGATGAGATCAGGGAGGAGAATACTTGTGCACGGAAATCCTGGACTATTCTAAAGGAGAATGAGATTCTCTCTCAGCATTATTCCTCCGTATACACCATAGCACGATGGTATATCGGGACGGAGCAATCACACCCTATATGATATGGTGTGCTCTATGATGAGTACTACTGAGTTACCTTTTTCCTTTTTAGGAGTTATGCACTTGAGAAGCTGCATACCTATTGAATTGAGTTCGAATCAAATCAGTTGCCTACCACTTCATATGTGATATGGTATGGGAAGAGCCCATGTCTTAAGCCAGTTAAGATTTGGGGTTGTCCGGCCTATGTCTAAAAGCAAAATCCGGACAAGCTCGAGGCAAGATCAGTTATGTAGAACTGGAAGTGTTTCAGCTATACAAACTACAGCAGATGATTTGATAGAACCGAAGGATTCAGTAGATTCCAACGAACCTCAGCCTCTCCGCCGATCTAGTAGGGTTCCTCACCCACCTGAGAGATACTTCGGTTTCTCTATGACAGTGGGAGCGAGGACTGCATCATGAGATGATGACCCAACTAGTTTCGAGCTGGCCATCAGGAGTGTGACTCTGTAAGAATGGCTGGATGCTTAGCGATCTGAGATGGAATCCTTATACACCAACAAAGTATGGACTTTGGTTGCTATATCTGAAGGGTTAAATCCCCATCAGGAGCAAGTATATCTTGAGAAGATTACTTGGTGTACATGGAAGAGTTGAGACTTTCAAAGCTAGACTTGTTAAAGGTCTACATCATTGACCAGGTATGGATGATGATGAAACCTTTTCAAGTAGCTATGCTTAAGTCCATCCAGATCCTACTTGCCACGGCTACGTACCATGACTACGATATCTGGCGGTTGGGTGCCATGACTGCTTTTCTAAATGATGTTTTAGAAGAGAACGTCTATAAGTACACAGCCAGAGGGCCTCGTAGACAGTGGGAGCAGCGGAAACGTGTGCAAGATGCTTTATAGGATAAAGCAGGCATCGCGGAGTTGGAACGTCTATTTTGATGTGTTAGTCAAAGAAGTTGACATCATCAAAATGGTAGATGAACCTTGTATAAACAAAAAGGTAGTAGGGAGTATGGTGACGATCCTCGTAGAGTACGTGGATGACATACTCTTGATAGGGAAGGAGTTTCCTATGCTACGCTCGATCAATCTCCGCTTATCACAAGGATTCTCCATATAGGATCAAAGTGATACCTCCTAAATCCTGGGTTTTGGATCTATGAGATAGATCTAAATGGATGTTAGGATTCTCACTAGTTGTAGTGAGAAGGTATCAATCGACCCTGGGGAGAATCACTGGAATGGTTCCAGGGTGATAAAGACGACTGAATGTCAGTCACAGGCATTGTCTTTACCCGAAGTAAAGGGACGGTATGTTGGAAGAGTTCCAAGCTAGATACCGTGGCATACTAGACGATTAAGGCTGAATACATCGCTACTTAAGATGCTACCAAAGAGGATGTTTGGGTGTATATTGGTTCATGAGATGAACTACTTTCCAACCATTATGAGACAATGGAGATGTGGCTTATGCCAAGGAACGACGGTCCCATCAGTGATCCAGACATATTCTAAGGCAGTGTCACCTGATCATGGAGATGCTTGATCTCCAAGGGATCGAGGTTAGGAGAGTAGACTCAGAGGACAACACAGTGGATCCACTCACAAAGGCCTGTTCCCAGAGAGAGACTTTTATGGGATGGTTGAGTATGAGATACTACAACCACTGCTACAGATGGCCCTAGTGCAAGTGGGAGATTGTTAGTTATATGTATGCCCTAGAGGCCGTTACTGTACATTGGATGTATATTGTAGTGGATGCTGGGACATATATAGGGAGGACTTTCTTGCTCGACATGATAGTATGCTATCTGGTTGCTCTTTACCTTAACGTGTACATTGATTGTCTCTCTGTTACATGTTGGTAAAGCCCTTAGGATGTGTACTTGACTACCTGGACTATGATGCGTATCATACTAGTGGGGACATAGTAGTCCATAAATACATCCTTCAAAGTCCCTAGTCGTGGGTGTATCGAGACGGGGCATCGATATACCAGAGTAGACTAGCGTGTACCTTCTCGACCCATACAGATGGGCGATGGATGATCCCATATCCATCGGTGTTTGACATCAGAGATGATATATGGGTGCTCAGTAGAGACTGGGTACACTGGACGGACTCGCCGAGAACTCCCAGATGGTATTATACCTTACGTCAGATGGCAGTTCTCTGGTGACACTGGTACAGAGTAGTCTGTTGACCCGAGATCGTCATAGAGTCTTGTGTGGTTCCCACCGTGCTTTGATTTCCATCTTACCACATCCAAGAGGGCATGCAAAACGGTGGTTTTTGGGTACAGTCCCGAATCACATGGAGGCAATGAGCGATAGGAGGGGATTCGTCTCTCCCGGTATAGGGAGTTGATGTTGCGCTGTGTTCGATTGGCTATAACCGGAAATCCCTGGCCAGGGTTGCTGAGATTTACTGGTAAGTGTTACCAGTAGTTTCTCGAATTGTTATAGACCTCATATCGACACGACTTATCGAGCTATTGGGGTCTGACGTTTACCACCCCTAGGCGAGATATGCGACATATCAGACGATCAGACCGGACTGTACGGTAGTGTTACTGGTTGGATTCACAGGAGTGTGAGCGGGCTTGCTCGTCGATCTTCTGATCGCTCAATACCCGGGTGGCCGTTACGTTTAGCAGACCGCTTGCGGCTTGTGGGTGTTTGATATGATCATCATCTGCTGCCGGCGTATTGACGAGTCTTTAGAGTCCTACACAGAGGTTTCCTGGCTCAAGCGAAACGAAATAGGAGCGCATATGAGATATGTGCGGGACCGAGAATAATGCGTGTATGTGATACCGTATTCTATTCTCGCGATGAATGTATCGAATGGTTGTATGCGATATAACCTAGTTATCGAATCAAGGATTGATTCGATAAATCGATACATTGGATACTAGTCGGTTATATGCAATATGACCGGATCGTTAAATCAAGTGTTGATTTAATGATTTAATGCATAATTATATATTTGATATATTACTTTGCGTTAACTAGTATTGGTTCACTTTAAATGGTTTTTCTCACTCGGTTTGTGCACATTGTATATGTGATATACTTTTGTGCACATGATTGTATCATGTTTGATGATACATGTTTACTTGGTTAAGTGTAAAGAATTAAACCATGGTTATACATATAATTAGGGTTTTATTTTCCATTACTTATTTATTCATTTATTTATTTGTTTATACATTTTGGAAAATGAATGGAAAAGAGAAAAGAATGGTGGCTTTATTTGTTTGTTTGTTGAAGATTCATGAACCTTTGACTTAGTCACCATTCTTGTCTTCATTCTTAACCCTAACCATTTGAGCAAACCATGGTTTATTCTCTACACTTAACTAGGGTTAGATTATGATAAGGATTCCTTTGATTTTCTATTTGGATAATTATCATAATATTCATCATCTTCTTCTTCTTCTTCATCTTCAAAGAAGAAGCTTCACTTCATCAATGGTGGATTGATGAAATGAGTGAGAAATCCAATTCTAAAGTCTACCCACTTTCTATTTCTTCATCCTCTACCTCTTGCCAAGTAGTAGAGTGTGTCTCCTTCACAAGTTTTCTTGACTTGGTGAAGTTGGAGCTTGATCTAGCGATGCCTCGACGTAGATCATCTTCGGCATGGACATCGACGACCTAGCTCGCCATTTCTCCGATGAAGCCGACACTAGAGCCCGGATTTTGATTTGGACAGCGGAGAGGACATCATCACGGAGCCGTGGAGGTGGAGGACCGGATCTACAAAGGTTGTATTTCCGTTCTTTATAGTTAAGTTGTTAACTAGTTTCTAGTTTCGCCTAAACTTTAGCCAACGATCCGTATTAGGGTTTCTCGGCACCGAGATTTTTTGAAATTGGCATGGTTGATGCCTTGTGAGACCTCACTAGTGTGCCTAGGAACCCTACAGCGACACCGCAATAATTAGCCTTAAGTGCAAGTGGGAGATTGTTGGCTATAGTGCCCTCGAGTCAATTATTGGATCACAGGCACGTGATTGCAATGATTGAGTGAGGATCGATACCGGTAGAACAGTCTTACTCGAGATGATAGTATGCTATCTTGTTTGTCTTTATCATCGTGTACATCCTTCAGGTGACATTACAAATCACTATTACATATTGATAGAGCCCATAGGATTCTTTCTTGACTACCAGCAGTATGATGGCGATCATATACGTGGGAGCTGGGTGGTCTATAGACACATCCTTAAAATGTCTCTAGTCGTGGGAGTTTCGAGACTGGGCATCGATACTCCAGAGTAGACTAGTGTATACTGATCGAGACCCCGATGAGGGGCGGTGGCCGGTCTCACAAGCCATTGGTGTTAGTTGGTTCACTTAAGATGTATACAGGTGCTCATCGGGTTATGAGTACACCGTACGGACTCGCCGGGAACATACTAGTTGGTATTATACCTGTTGTCAGATAGCATTTCCTTGGTGACATGTGTATAGGTTAGTCTATCGACCTGAGATCGTCATTTGTCTCGTGTGAGTTCTCACTGTGCTTTGATTACTACCCTACCACAGCTCAAAGGAGTCGTGAAAACAGGTTTTAGTTGGGTATAGCCCCGAGCTACATGGAGGCAGTGAGCGGATCGTCAGGGGATTCGTCTCTCCCGGTATTGGGGGTTGATGTCGCGGTGTGCACGGGTGGCCATCACCAGAAATCCTTGGCCAAGGTAGTCGAGAATTACTGATTCGGATCAGTAGTTTCTCAGGTGGTGATGGGCTTCATACCGACACTGAATATCAAGTTATTAGGGGTCTGACTTTATCCACCCCCTAGACTCGATATGCGATACTCATAGACGAATGGACCGGACCATATGGATATTGTCACTGTCAGGCTCAGTAGGGTTTCAGGATGAGTTTGCTCGTCGGCCTTCCTTTCGCTCAATACCTGGGCAGCCGTTACGTACATCTAGTACTACTGACGTGCTTGTGGTTAAACCCACTGCCAGCGTATTGACGAGTCTTTAGAGTCCCATACAGAGGGTTTCACTGCTTCGGGCGAAACGTTGTAGAGGCCGTATGGTTTTATGGCAGGGTTCAATCATATATGTGCACTTGTGCACGGATCATGATCGGACGGATAATACTAGTGGGCTTTGGTTTAAGCCGGATCCTAGTATTATATTGTTGGATTATTTTCGTCTCGTTGTATTCGTATTCAGTCGGAATACCGATGCGGGTATGTATATACAGATGAGGGATATTCTTGTAATTCGTTACAAGTTTACTTTAGAAGTTGCATTTTCTTTTTGGATTAAATATTTAGTTTAAATGTTTATTGTAAGGTGTAAAGTGTGAGTGCAAGTTTTGGTTTGGCATTGATGATATCATGTGCACTTGGTGACTCATGGTATTGGGTCATTTGTTGATTCATTGTGCCATTGCTTGATATTTTTTGTGTAGGATGGTGAGATATTGTGAGAGGGGCAGATCTTTCCTAGTGTTGGGATTTTTCTTGAGCTGCTAATCACAAATAGATCACAACACTCATTTTCTTCACTTGGTCTTTCTTGAGCTCACACTTTCCTCTCATGGGCATCTTCTTCAACCTCCACCCATACCCTCTCATGAGTTGAGAATTTTTGGGTGTATTGAGACAAAGTAATCACACACACTCTCTACTTCATCTTGGCTATCTAGGCTAGCAAACTAGATATCCGAGTTGCTTCGGTTTTGAGGCAGGAGCCCGCATTACTGACCTTCGACGTAGATCTTCTTCGATGTGGGGAAACCAGAGAGCAAACTTGATCGAGAAAGCCGCGAGGAGCTTGGGACAGAGGTTGAAGACCGAAAGACTCTGTCACGACCCGAAATGGCACGTGACTGGCACTTGAATCATATGAAGTCTATAGGACCCCATCTAATTCAAGTAAACCAAAATCCCAGAAATCTAAACCATTTAAAAGAAGAAAGTGAAGGAAAACTTGTTTAGAAGTTTGCGTATAAATCACTTTGAAAGTCGTAGTAAACATTTTTAAAACATCAAGTCTTTTCCGAAAATTTCGGCAGAGTCTCCTTTGTGAATACTGACCCCAAACGGGTACAACATGAATAATATACATAAATGATAAAAGGCATCCCCAAGCAGGAGCTAGCTCTTCGCCAATTGGCGGGCACAACCACGCAAGCAATATAATATACAACGCTGAAGGGTGTGGATCAAAACTCAAAAGGAAAACCAATATCATCAAGAAAACCATAATAATACAAACGCGACTCTGAGGTCGAAAGAATATACACTGGTCTTCTAAGTCTATAAATTAATACAAGTCTGGTTGATGGAGTTCCTAAATACAACTGAATATAAATAAAATACAATAGTGGTCACAATGCGAGTGAACCCACCTAACAAAGCAATCACCCGGAAAGAAGCAGTGTGCCAGCAAAACCGTCAAGGAAACATGTACGGCAAAACCTGCAAGAAACTGTGGCACAATGGGGGTGAGTTGCCAACTCGTGAGTAGAAAATATCACCGAGAAGAAATCGCATGTATGACTCTATCCTAGGTCATACCATAATATCCATATAAAATATAACCTAAAACATCTGCTAATGGCCAGGGTAAACATCTATACATAAGTGTAATACCAAGTGCTCGTGTCAGTGTCTCAGGTAGTAACATATCATATATATGATGTATGAATGCATGAAAACAGAATACATCTAAATGAGAAAACTGTTTTCTTATCTCAGTGAGATTTCTATATAAAATTGAAGTATCATCAATGAAATCAACAGAGAATTAGTGTCTAGCATCGACACAAAATATATATATCTCGCTATCTCAATATCTCGGGCTCCGGCAATCCGGACTGGCCTGTATCATCAAATCTCAATACCTCAGGCTCAGGCAATCCGGACTGGTCTATATTATCAAATCTCAAGACTACGTCGGTATCCTCCGGATATCCGCCGCGTCACAATCACCAGTTAGTAGTTCTCCTCTGCCAGGCTCAACTCCATCATCTGCGACCATCTTGCCCCGGGGTACCGCACCGGGTCCATCATGCACCCACAGACAGTTCCTCCTCCTCCTCGAATCGGGTGTATGATATCGCTCAAGAGCCGAGAAAACTCATGGTGGACATATCTCACATCATAACATGAGAAAACCGCAATTTCTATCTTTTGAAAATGATAATGAGTTTATAAAATCCTCGCGGTTTCTCCAAATCCATAAATCTCATGGAAAATCCGAATCCCATAATCAAAAGTCAATAAACAGTGAATACCATAATATTGTATGACAAATGAAAATACACATGCATGGGATATCACAGTAATAAATGCAATGTCTAAGCTATCATATAAAAGCAAGCGCACTAGTACTATATCGAAACTATCAAATAACAATTTATACTAATGAAGTAGTGTTTTCTAATGTGTACGTGACATGAAAATTACCGACGATGATGTGTGTGAGCCGGCAAGTAAGTGTACGTGGAGTATACGCATTATCGGTAATGGTGCAGGTGTCCTGACAGCAGGGTTTCATAATAACTATGAAAACACATTTGAGCATACAATGCGATGCGAATAGCAAGAATATACGGAAAATGAATTGTAAACGCAACAATAAAGAATGTACATAAAATATATGAGTCATACAGTTTGGCATTTGAAATAACACGAATCGTGGTGTTTAAAAAATAGGGGCTACGGTGTTGTTAAGAAAATATACGTCCTTTGAAATATCCGTAGTATCCCTTGGCCTGTCTTTAAATACTCATGATTCGTTAGTTTAGAAATAAGTATGACTCGAGCCCAGTCTAATATCTACTAAGTAAACTACAGGACTAAACTAACATACTAGTCTAAAGGGTAAGGAAAACCGCCTAAGTCTGAGTCGATATTTATATCTAGTAGTCGGTGATCCCGCCTCAATAGCGTCACGTACGATTCAATATATAATATGACATCCTCGAGTCAAGAGTGCGTACCTATCATCATAATTATATCTCGTACGGTAAATCTATCGTACGACATCCCAAATCAGGGTACGGGTCGAATATCACATATAACACAACATCCATATGGTATCCTCATCACATATCATGAACTGGGGGTACTGATCTAAAGTCTAGTATATACTGATACCATCAACATAATCCGTGTGTGTATGATACACATCGCTCAACGACCCGCTATAATATCATGTCGTATCTTATAATACGACCCAAGACACATCACCGATCTCACAGCATCATGTCCAATCACATCGACTCATCTCCAAGTATCATATACCATCCTCATCATACATGTATACGTATACATATATATACATACATACATACATACATACACACACACACACACACACACATATATATCCATATACGTACAAGAAAATCAAATGTATGCGTGTGTGTGTGCATGTGTGCAAAGCATTACTCAAGGGTTTCACGACTAAGAAACAAAACTAAGTTACTTCCAATTACACTAAAACTAACCCATGAACACCTAAAGCCTATCTTGATAATCATTTAGTTCACAATTACACTAAAACTAACCCATGAACACTAAAACAATACATATATTACACACACACACACATATTACACACACACACACACACGTATTCGTATACTACACTACAAAACTGCGGGGGTGCTATACGCTATCCACCCGACTTCCCCCGTAGATATATATCTACTCACCTGATCCTTGCTTACCGAAGTCGATGTCGCCATGCTCTTTCTTGTCGTCCCGAAGTTCACACGGAGGTAGCTACATATCATAACATATCGTGCCGCATTAAAATCCAATTCAAAACCAAAACGACACACGAATCGTACATAGTTAAAACCTATGGCCAACGTGTAGGGATCCTAGGCACCCTAGTGAGGTCTCCCAAGCCATCAACCATGGCAATTTCAAATAATATGGTGCCTACAAACCCTAGTGTACGGATCTATAACTAGATGTCTAGGCGAAACAAAAACAAGCTAACAACTTAGCAAATGAGAATACGGAAATACAACCTTTGTAGATCCGTTTGCTCCACCTCCATAGCTCCGCAACGACGTCCTCTCGCTGTCCATAAGAAATCCGGGCTCTAAAGTCGACTTCGTCGGAGAGAAAACGAGCTAGGTCGTCGATGTCCATGCCGAAGATGATCTACGTCGAGGCATCGCTAAATCAAGCTCGACCTTCACCAAACCCTAAAATCTTGTGAAGGAAACACACTCTACTTCTTGGCAAGAGGTAGAGGATGAAGAAATAGGATGTGGGTAAACTTTGGAATTGGATTTCTCACTCAAAACATCAATCTACCATTGATGACCTCAAGCTTCTTCACTTGAAGAATGAAGAAGAAGTAGAATAATGATAAGAAAAGATTAATTCAAAAAGAAAAGAATTATCAATTCTTATCATAAGTGAACCATGGTAAAGTGTAGAGAGTTAACCAAGGTTAGTTGAATGGTTAGGGTTAAGAATGAGATAAGAATGGTGGACTTAGGTCAAAGCTTCATGAAGTTTCAACTAAACAACAAAACTAGCAACCATTCTTTTCTCATTTCTTTTATTCATTTATCAAAAAGAATAAAATGAATAATTAAGAAAATAAAACCCTAAACATAAATACAACCATGGTTCAAACTTTACACTTAACCAAAGTGGTATGCATCATCAAACATGATACATCCATGTGCACATAAACATATCGCATATGCAATGCGCACACCCGAGCGAGAAAATCCATCTTAAGTAAACCGATACTAGTTGATGCAAAGTAATATATCATATATATAAATATGCATTAAATCATTAATATCAACACTTGATTCAATGATCCGGTTATGTCGCACACAACCGACTAGTATACAATATATCGGCTTATCGAATCAACGCTTGAATCGATAACTAGGTTATATCGCATACAACCATTCGATACATTTATCGCGAGAATAGAATACGGTATCACATACACGCATTATTCTCGGTCCCGCACATATCTCATATGCGCTCCTATTTCGTTTCGCTTGAGCCAGGAAACCTCTGTGTAGGACTCTAAAGACTCGTCAATACGCCGGCAGCGGATGATGATCATATCAAACATCCACAAGCCGCAAGCGGTCTGCTAAACGTAACGGCCACCCGGGTATTGAGCGATCTGAAGATCGACGAGCAAGCCCGCTCACACTCCAGTGAATCCGACCAGTAACACTACCGTATAGTCCGGTCTGTTCGTCTGATATGTCGCATATCTCGCCTAGGGGTGGTAAACGTCAGACCCCAATAGCTCGATAAGTCATGCCGACGCAGGGTCCATAACATTCGTGAAACTACTGATAACTCTTACCAGTATATCACTGCAACCCTGGCCAGGGATTTTCTGTTATGGCCAGTCGAGCATAGCACAACATCAACCCCCAATACCGGGAGAGACGAATCCCCTCCTATCGCTCATTGCCTCCATGTGAATCGGGACTGTACCCAAAAACCACCTGTTTGCACAACTCAGTAGAGCCATGGTAGGGTGGAAATCAAAGCACAGTGGGAGACACACAAGACTCTATGACGATCTCGGGTCAACAGACTAAGCTGTACCAGTGTCACCAGAGAACTGCCATCTGACGTGAGGTATAATACCATCTGGGAGTTCTCGGCGAGTCCGTTCAGTGTACCCAGTCTCCACTGAGCACCCGCATACCATCTTCGATGTCAAACACCAATGGATATGGGATCATCCATCGCCCATCGCATGGGTCGAGAAGATATGCGCTAGTCTACTCTGGAATATCGATGCCCCGTCTCGATATTCCCTCGACTAGGAACAATTCAAGGATGTACTCATGGACTACCCAGGCCCCACTAGTATGATCTACATCATAGTCCTGGAAGTCGAGTACACATCCTATGGGCTTTATCAACATGTAATCAGAGAGACAGAAAGTATACATGTTAAGACAAAGTGCAACCAGATAGCGTACTATCATGTCGAGCAAGAAAGTCCTACCTATATATGTCCCAGCATCCACTACAATATACATCCTATGTACAGTAATGGCCTCTAGGGCATACATATAACTAACAATCTCCCACTTGCACTAGGGCCATCTGTAGCAGTGGTTGTAGTATCTCATACTCAACCATCCCATAAAAGTCTCTCTCTGGGAAAAGGGCCTTCGTGAGTGGATCCGCCGTGTTGTCCTCTAAGTCTTCTCTCCTAACCTCGATCACCCTGGAGATCAACTATCTCCATGATCAGGTGATGCTTCCTCAGAATTTGTCTGGGTCACTGATGGGACCAGGGTTCCAGGGTCGAAACCACGCTTCCATTGTCATACAATGGCAGGAACCTAGTTCATCTTATGAACCAATATACACCCAAACAGCCTCTTTGGTAGTATCTTTAATAGCGATGTTACCAGCCTTTATCGTCTAGTTTGCCACGGTATCGAGCTTGGAACTCTTCCAACATACCGTCCCTTTACTGAGGGTAAAGACAATGCCCGTGACTGACATTCAGTCGTCTTTATCACCCTGGAACTCTTCCAGTGATTCTCTTCAGGATCGATTGATACCATCTCACTACATCTAGTGAGAATCCTAGCATCCATTTACATCTATCTCATAGATGAAAACTCAGGTTTTTAGGAGGTATCACTTTGATCCTATTTGGAGAATCCTAGTGATAATAGGAGATTGACCGATCGTAGTATAGGAAACTCTTTTCCTATCAAGAGTATGTTGTCTACGTACAATACGAAGATGACGACCTTACTCTCTACTACCCTTTTGTATATACAAGGTTCGTCTACCATTTTGATGAAGTCAAACACTTTGATTATCACATCAAAACAGACGTTCCAACTCCGCGATGCCTGCTTCATTATGTAAAGCAACTTGCACACGTTTCCGCTGCTCCCACTGTTTACGAAGACCTCTGGCTGTGTTCTTACAGACGTTCTCTTCTAAATCAGTATTTAGAAAAGCAGTCAGGGCACCCAACCACCAGATATCGCAGTCATGGTATGTAGCCGTGGCAAGTAGAATCTGGATAGACTTAAGCATAGCTACTGGAAAAAGGTTTCATCATTATCCATGCCTGGTCGATGACGAAAACCTTTAACAAGTCTAGCTTTGAAAGTCTCAACTTTTCCATCTACACCAAGTAATCTTCTCAAGATATACTTGCTCCTGATGGGGATTTAACCCTTCAGATATTGCAACCAAAGTCCATACTTTGTTGGTGTATAAGGATTCCTTCTCAGATCACTAAGCATCCAGCCATTCTTACAGAGTCCCTACTCTCGATGGCCTGCTCGAAACTGGTTGGGTCATCATCTCATGATGCAATCCTTGCTTCCACTGTCATCGAGAAACCGAGGTATCTCTCAGGTGGGTGAGGAACCCTACTAGATCGGCGGAGAGGCTGAGGGTCGTCGGAAAATATTGAATCCTTTGGTTCTGTCAAATCATTAGCAGTTTTGTATAGCTGGAACCTTTCCAGTTCTACAGAACTGATCTTGCCTCGATCTTGTCCGGATTTTGCTTTTGACATAGGCCGGACAATCCCAAATCTTAACTTATTTAAGAGATAGGTTCTTCCCATACCATATCTTATATGGAGTGGTAGGCAGTGATTTGATTCCAACCTAATTCAATAGGTATGCAGCTTCTCAAGTGCATAACTCCCAAAAGGAAAAAGGTAACTCAGTAGTACTCATCATAGAGCACACCTTATCATATAGGGTGTGATAGCCCCACCCCGATATACCATCGTGCTATGGTGTATACGGAAGAGTAATGCTGAGAGAGAATCTCATTCTCTTTTAGAATAGTGCAGGAATTCTATGCACAAGTATTCTCCTCTCTGATCTCATCATAGGACATAATACTTATACCCGGTTATTGGTTCTCTACTTCTAACTTATATTCTGTGAATACCTCAAAAGCTTCGGACTTATGTTTCAGCAGGAACATACGACTGAATCTTGAGAGATTATCAGAGAATATAATGAAGTATAAAGAACCAGTCCTGGCATGTGTAGACAGGGGACCTTACATACATCATCATGTATCGGTCCCAAGAGTTCATTAACTCTTTCTCTGTTTCCAATAAACAGAGCTATGGTCATCTTATCTTTGTGACATGATTGGCGAGTTGCACAAGATGTAAATTCAAAACGATTTAAATATACATCTAAATGTAACTTCAGCCAGTCGGGTCGCATTGATCTGACCTAGTCTACAATACCTCAAGAAGAATCCGTTCATTTCTGAACTCTTCCTCTTGTGTGTGTTCCATATACTAAGAACTGTAGTTTGATTTAGAACATCAATGCTTTTAGATAACGCACCTGAACCGATCAACTTTTGATATAGGAAATATTCAAAACATTATCCATTTATACAAAATTTTATCATTTCTTTACTAATAAAGAGACTGATATGATTTTGTATATCAGGTTCAGCATCTAATAGCATTTGTTCAGAATCAATGTATTGGTAATACAGGGTGACAGTGACCAACAGACTTGGCTGCAACACTTGCCCCGGTTTCTGTCTCATGAAACTTATCACCCGTTCTCAGTTTTTCTACCTTTTTGTAGCCCTATGTAACAGATTACATATCTGGGATCCTGATCCGGTATCATATACCCAGGATGCAGAGGATACTGAGAAACAGTTCTTTGTAATGAACACACCCGAAGGAGATGCATCATATGCACTTTCTTCGTTTGGGCGGCATAGGAATTCTGGTATTCCCTTATTTCCTGCTCTGTCTTATAACAATTATAAGTTGGAGCGGGACCAACGTTTCCCAGCTCAGTATAACAAGCGGGTTCGGTCAATAATCCGTATTATTATCTTGATTAAGGCGTGATATGGTCGCTACCAGGAGAGAGAGAGAAGAAACACTCTGCGTGCGCTCTTGCAAGATCAGATTGGTTATATATTTTATCTAATCAGGATGGCTCCCACTGTTTTTATCAAATCTTCCTTCAAACCCTAAAAGGAAAGACTAGCCGGGATTAATTACACTCTACAAGTTCGCCAATCTTTCAGCCAGGCCAGTGTCGGTACTTTGAGGGAGGTTCCCCGTGCTTTCGCACGGACCTAATTACTGTAAACCTCGTTTTCCCAGAGGCGTAACCCCGTTGACACCTTTCTAGACACCTACTTGATCGGCTAATTGCAAAGTGCAAAACTCTCCCAGGAGTAACAATTACTCGCAGTGGGTATCGGGATCCAACTATCACATAGAAGGTATGCAATCTCATTGCAAATTTCAACACTTGAAACTCCCGATAAAGGTTTTTACCCCTAGCACCTATGACCTTAACTATGGTCAACAAATCATAAGTACTAGTCAAGTTCTACCCGTCATTTCGTGATTAATTAGACCCACCCACATGACCCTTAACTAAGGTCAACAAAGTCACGCGACTGTCCTAACTAATCGCATCATATGCGGTGTAGGAAGACATCACTTAGCTACCGTACACTGTGCCTTGACTATGGTCAACAAACACAGCACGAATACTAAGTACTCTACTTCCTAAAATGACGGAGGGTTGCGGCTGGTTTTTGGGAAAACCTTTAACGCTTTGAACTTGATCTCGTTGCGGAATCAAATGGTTTTTAAATGGAATGTTTTCGAGGCTTTTCTAGTTTTGCTAAAGGGGTCACTCCCGATGAAGGGATCGTCGGCCCTTTCCTCGTCGAATGAGGTGCGGGATATATCATATATATCACTGTGCAAAGCAGAAACTATAGAAGCGATCAAATACAAACCGAGTGTGTAGCATCTGCCAGTTATTGCTAAAGGAGTCACTCCCGGTGAAGGGATCTCGGTCCTTTCCTCATCGAATAAGGTGCAGGATGTTCTATAATGAACACCGCGATGCAAAGCAAGAACTGTAGCTACCTGTTTTATTTTGAAATTCGATTCCACAACATCATTTAGGTTTATTTTCTTTCATTAATCTCATTAATGAATATCCCATCATTTATATTACCTAAACATCACAGATAGATATAACGTACGCTTATGCCATCCGCATTCGCCTCGATGTCCCCTCGTGCACCGTTAGGTTAGGTAACTAACGGCAGAGCGGGGCAGGGCTAGCGCGGGTGTAAAACATAAGTAACGTCTATATAATATATCATATATACTATAATATCTGTCACAGAACATCAGAACATCGCATGATCACAGATAGAACACAGCAGAAGAAACATATGAAATATTGGATATACTAGGACGTCCGTGTTTTCAATACGAGCCAGTATAAAACACGGATTCCACGGTCGTGATGAATAGCCAATCCCACACCCCTAGACCCCTACGAGAGCGGCAAGCAACCCTGCCAATTCTGGCGTTAGGAGACCCGGACTCGACTCCTCGAGTTGGTCTCCCACTGGACTCCAGAACCCGGTTACTTGTGCCCTCCTCCTTGGGTCTATCCTAGTGCGGAAAAGTAAATAATATACAAACGGTGACTACTTCCGCAACCTGGAAGTGCCCCAATAAAAGAATATTACATACAAGTCATTACATGAATGAAAATGAAAAACACTCATCTCACATAAAAACCCCCGGCTATTCAAACACGACGATCCAATATAACATATCCAGCAACACATAACATCAGATATCATCAACGTAAGTAAATATGCGCATCCCAATTGTCGTTGACATATAGCAACGAAACCGGCGATATCACATATTACACTTACGGTCACAGAAAAGAAAGTGTAAAACTACAACAGTTGGAATCCGCAATATCCTCAGACATCGCATGCCTGACCAAATGAATTACTTAGACATCGCATGCCTAACAATTATAAACCCCGCATTTTAGTCTCATTATCGAAAACACTTTTCAATATCAAGTCGGGCAATTCAACAAGATTCCCGACATCCTGATCGAATACTCGTCGCAAACTTCAGTAGACGGCCGCACCCCCGACGCCGTCGACAAAGTGCACCAAGGCGGAACACCGCTACCGCGAGCACCCGAACGGATGCTTTCGGCGACGGGGTTCTCCTACAGTCACTTGGTCGGGGCTATGGAGTGAGGCTGTCTATTAAGTTTACCGGCGAATATCCGCGTACGCTACGTGATTGCGACGGACTTTTGATCACATCAAAAATCCGTGGCAACCGATCAAGTGAGACTAAACTGCTACGTTTATAACATTCATTCAGTTATCATATAACTTATTGTGAATTCCAATTATTGTATCCCATTCCAGATAAACAGAAAATGTTAAACTTTCCGATCGAACAATTGAACACCCAAGTTTTCCCGATACTGATCAACACATGAAACAAGTATAACAACATTCCGTTCGTGCCTCAGTACCAACGGTCCAGCCGTAGAAGGGTCAAGCCAACGCCTCACATGTGGCACGCCGTACTGCCCCAAACCCGAAGGTTCAAAGGGCAGTTCAAGACGGTCACATAATCGAGTTAAGGTTTGTTGTCTTCTAGAGGGTCCATCGCGTTACTTGCACTACTTAGAACGTCGTTAAACTACGGAAAAATCCAACACTTGGAAATTTCCCGACAGGGGAAAAATCGGGTATTTATATCCGGTCGAACTTTTTAACATATTCTAAAATTTATCCGGAAAACACATGGACAGAATTAGACTTTCCGATCGAAACAATGATTCCCAAAACAACTCAGAACAACTCAACTCTTGAGTTCAGTTTAAATATTCCAGGAAAATGAGCATTGAATTTTACGAGTTACTGTGAAATTTGACACGTGTCGGCTTCTTATTGGCGGCCCTTCCGCCGCGCAAACCCCCTTTGTGCGGCGCTTCCGCCGCGCTATTGTGGAATTAGGGTACCAAATTTCACAGTAATTCTTAAAAAAACCTGCTTGTTTTTCTGGATATTTTTAATTGCCAAAAATCAACAGTTTTGAAAAAAGTACAGAGAGCAATTTTGCAATGGGATTTTGGTTCGATCGGGTTTCTAATTCCGTCCGGGGATCGCCTAAGGCTCTAGCTAGGCTCTGATACCACTGTAGGGATCCTAGGCACCCTAGTGAGGTCTCCCAAGCCATCAACCATGGCAATTTCAAATAATATGGTGCCTACAAACCCTAGTGTACGGATCTATAACTAGATGTCTAGGCGAAACAAAAACAAGCTAACAACTTAGCAAATGAGAATACGGAAATACAACCTTTATAGATCCGTTTGCTCCACCTCCATAGCTCCGCAACGACGTCCTCTCGCTGTCCATAAGAAATCCGGGCTCTAAAGTCGACTTCGTCGGAGAGAAAACGAGCTAGGTCGTCGATGTCCATGCCGAAGATGATCTACGTCGAGGCATCGCTAAATCAAGCTCGACCTTCACCAAACCCTAAAATCTTGTGAAGGAAACACACTCTACTTCTTGGCAAGAGGTAGAGGATGAAGAAATAGGATGTGGGTAAACTTTGGAATTGGATTTCTCACTCAAAACATCAATCTACCATTGATGACCTCAAGCTTCTTCACTTGAAGAATGAAGAAGAAGTAGAATAATGATAAGAAAAGATTAATTCAAAAAGAAAAGAATTATCAATTCTTATCATAAGTGAACCATGGTAAAGTGTAGAGAGTTAACCAAGGTTAGTTGAATGGTTAGGGTTAAGAATGAGATAAGAATGGTGGACTTAGGTCAAAGCTTCATGAAGTTTCAACTAAACAACAAAACTAGCAACCATTCTTTTCTCATTTCTTTTATTCATTTATCAAAAAGAATAAAATGAATAATTAAGAAAATAAAACCCTAAACATAAATACAACCATGGTTCAAACTTTACACTTAACCAAAGTGGTATGCATCATCAAACATGATACATCCATGTGCACATAAACATATCGCATATGCAATGCGCACACCCGAGCGAGAAAATCCATCTTAAGTAAACCGATACTAGTTGATGCAAAGTAATATATCATATATATAAATATGCATTAAATCATTAATATCAACACTTGATTCAATGATCCGGTTATGTCGCACACAACCGACTAGTATACAATATATCGGCTTATCGAATCAACGCTTGAATCGATAACTAGGTTATATCGCATACAACCATTCGATACATTTATCGCGAGAATAGAATACGGTATCACATACACGCATTATTCTCGGTCCCGCACATATCTCATATGCGCTCCTATTTCGTTTCGCTTGAGCCAGGAAACCTCTGTGTAGGACTCTAAAGACTCGTCAATACGCCGGCAGCGGATGATGATCATATCAAACATCCACAAGCCGCAAGCGGTCTGCTAAACGTAACGGCCACCCGGGTATTGAGCGATCTGAAGATCGACGAGCAAGCCCGCTCACACTCCAGTGAATCCGACCAGTAACACTACCGTATAGTCCGGTCTGTTCGTCTGATATGTCGCATATCTCGCCTAGGGGTGGTAAACGTCAGACCCCAATAGCTCGATAAGTCATGCCGACGCAGGGTCCATAACATTCGTGAAACTACTGATAACTCTTACCAGTATATCACTGCAACCCTGGCCAGGGATTTCCTGTTATGGCCAGTCGAGCATAGCACAACATCAACCCCCAATACCGGGAGAGACGAATCCCCTCCTATCGCTCATTGCCTCCATGTGAATCGGGACTGTACCCAAAAACCACCTGTTTGCACAACTCAGTAGAGCCATGGTAGGGTGGAAATCAAAGCACAGTGGGAGACACACAAGACTCTATGACGATCTCGGGTCAACAGACTAAGCTGTACCAGTGTCACCAGAGAACTGCCATCTGACGTGAGGTATAATACCATCTGGGAGTTCTCGGCGAGTCCGTTCAGTGTACCCAGTCTCCACTGAGCACCCGCATACCATCTTCGATGTCAAACACCAATGGATATGGGATCATCCATCGCCCATCGCATGGGTCGAGAAGATATGCGCTAGTCTACTCTGGAATATCGATGCCCCGTCTCGATATTCCCTCGACTAGGAACAATTCAAGGATGTACTCATGGACTACCCAGGCCCCACTAGTATGATCTACATCATAGTCCTGGAAGTCGAGTACACATCCTATGGGCTTTATCAACATGTAATCAGAGAGACAGAAAGTATACATGTTAAGACAAAGTGCAACCAGATAGCGTACTATCATGTCGAGCAAGAAAGTCCTACCTATATATGTCCCAGCATCCACTACAATATACATCCTATGTACAGTAATGGCCTCTAGGGCATACATATAACTAACACAACGCATGCAAGATCAACCGAACAACTCTCGATATCGACGTACAAACGTTAAGTGATCGAGATAAAACACAAATACCAAAGTTCAAGTTCACAGAATTCATTAACCGAAATCAGAAACTATGAAAAACACTTCCAGATTTTACCCCAGATGAAATTAGCCAATTTTGCATATGTGGAGGGTCTAGTTATTTGACATAGGAGCCACAGAACAAGCACGAGGCCAAGTCCTGGCTGCAATTTGCGGCCATAAGGTAATAATTGGCGACCAGGGTTAGGGGGTTGGGTCTCGGGTCTTCAGGGTAGCTTCTAGGTCACCTGCTCACATCTCAGTAATCGCTAAATATTTTTTCAGGTCTCCGAGTCACTCCAGATTCCCTGCACCCTCTATTTTGTTACAAAACCGACATTTCGATATCTAACTCACATTGTATAGTCTAGGCTCTATTTGGTCCAGGTTTTTAGCACTATGGGGGTTTTGTAGTCACCAATACACTCACATGCATCATCACAACTCAAAAATTCCTCAAAATCTCACCTTGGAATTTTCAAAGTTCACTAACCATACTAAATGGATTCTAACTAGTCTAGAGGCTATAGGAATTCAAATGCTATACTAAATGTGAAAGAATTACCTCATTTGGCAACTCAAGAATTTTTTTGAGTTGCCCCAAATCTCCAAAATCCAATTTTTCTTGGTCCATCATGCTTCTAGTGAGCTTGTGCATGAAATTCGTGAAGGAAATGAAGTGTTTTGATGTGGAAATGGAGGTGTAGTGAAGAGTTAGAGGAGGGGGAAGAAGAGGGCAGCCATGGTGAAGAGAAGATGAAAGAGTGAAGAAAATGAGTGAAGAGAGAATGAGCCATGACTAAGGTTGACCCCTCACCATCTCTCTCTCTCTTGCCCATACCTCCATGTCTCTCTATGCCCCATTAAAAATTATTTTCCTTTTTCTTTTCTTTTCTTTAACCAAAATTCAAGAACCATGCATAAAAGAAAAATGGGAATTAAAGCCATGGTAGAATAAAATGTAACAAGTGTTAGCAATATGACATGGTGCATGTCATTTGCAAAATCACGCTTAATGCAAATTAGTTATTATTAATTAAATTTAGAAATAACTTGCATATAATTAATTATAAAAATTTATAATTTGCCTAAATCACATAAATCCCTCCAAAAATCGCCATTCAATTTAATTTTCTAATATTTTCTAAACTATCGGTATATAATTATACCACATCATTAAAATATTCATAATGTTTATTATTTAAATTATATAATTTTCCAAAAATAACATTTTATTTTTCTGAAATATTACAGACTCGGATCATTCGGTATAACCTCTCTAAACTCCTTTACATATAGCTAGTATAGGGTTAATGGTACGATCCGGGAATCGGGTTCCGTTAGCGCCGGTTTCTAAAAGTTTTTGTTTCGCATTTGGCCACGGATTGATGGACGGGACGCTGGAGTAACCCAACAGGCTCGCGAAGCGCCTCAGTTCCCGCGCGTATTTTTGGTGACGTCGGTGTATCAGTGAAATGATTGCGCCTAAAAAGGGGGTGCCATTTCGTTCACTCGGCTGGTTGGGCTACGCGCCACGTGTCCTCCACTGGGTGGTAGGACGCGGGTGGCTGTCACCCGAATCCTGGCAAGAGAGGACGTGTCCAATGACCGGTTGCCACGTGGAGTCTGGGTGGCCGCTTGGTGCGACGCTTCGTTTTGGCAGGAACGGATGCGGGCCGTTGGATGCCTTCTTGCTGAGTGTATAAATAGGGGGTTCATCCCACGGCCATTACTTTACCCTAGCCATCTCTTTGTTGTCTGAAGATTGCCCGACGCACATTCGCTTAGGCGGGAACTTCAGCTGTCAAAACTTTTTTTCGGCCAAACCTTTCTTGAATCAGGTTAGATGTCTTTCTCTGAAATATCTACTGACATAGTAGGGGTTGAGTCGGGCGATGAGGCTTCAGTTTCGGGAGTCGAGCCCATCGGGTCTTCTTGTAAATCCCCAGTTTCCATATATAATTTTTCCATATTTTTCCATATTTTTATTCCATATTTTTTCTATTTATATATATATATATATTATTTATATTATAATTAAATTATAACATGGTGCATGTCATTTGCAAAATCACGCTTGTTCCCCTCCGAACGGCGGCGCACAGGACTGCGATGTCTTGGCACTGAGATTCGGGGCAGATGCTAATTGGTGCTATCCGTTCACCTCTCCGAAAATGCCAAGTTGATTTATGGCACCATATATCGAAGGTTTAAACAGACGCGGCCGATGTAGCAGACTTCGTCAGATTCCTCCTCGTTTGAGGGGTTTTTGATTGTGGGGACGCTCTTCCCTGCAAGCGCAAGCCCCTGCAGTTAATTACGCTACCGCATTGCGGTAACAACTTTCTCCTTCTCCAGATGGTCACTTTGTGTCGTGGGTGTTTGTTTTATTTGTGGTTGCCCATGGATTGTATACGGAGACTGAGTTATGTCATCGTCCGTAGGACGTGGACTAGTCCAAATCCGTACTTATCTTAGATTTGGGTTTGGGGGTTTGGTTTGAGGATACGTTAGCCATATTTGAGGCTAAGATCAACTCGAATGTTTGTTAAGGATACGTTAGTCTAACTTGAGACTAAGATCAGCTTAACGGGATCGTTTAGATCCGACAAAAGAGCATTTGGGCTCTATTGTTCCAGTTTAGGGACATAGTGGTCCATTGAATATGTGGCCGTCGGGACCCGTCACCTCTCTGACGACGATGAAGGATTACAACGACAGATATCAGAGGAGTTCAGAGATGTACCCTTGAATCGAAGTTGATTTGGGGGGATTCATAGTCCAGTCTGTTTGAAGGTTTAAGGATACGTTAGCCATATTTGAGGCTAAGATCAACTTAAACGGGATCGTTTAGATCCGACAAAAGAGCGTTTGGGCTCTATTGTTCCAGTTTAGGGACATAGTGGTCCATCGCTAGTTTAAGGACATTGTGGTCCATGGGTAGTTTAAGGACATTGCGGTCCATTGTTAGTTTTAAGACATCTCGGTCAAGGTTAAGGACGTCGTAGTCCATGGGTTTAAGGACCCCACAGTCCATTGTTAGTTTAAAGACATCTCGGTCGAGGTTAAGGACGTCGTAGTCCATGGGTTTAAGGACCCCACAGTCCATTGTTAGTTTAAAGACATCTCGGTCGAGGTTAAGGACGTCGTAGTCCATGGGTTTAAGGACCCCACGGTCCATATCAATGTGTGGTCATCCGAACCCGTCACCTCTTTGAAGACGTTGAGGGATTACAACGCCAAGTATCAAAGGAATGAAGAGATGTACCCTGGAACCGGAGTGGATTAAATAGTCCTTGGCCCAATTTGGGATCAAGACCAATTAATTATGTTATGAGCCCATTAGCCCAGTTAATTACGAATTGAGGACTTATGGCCAGCTTGGGCTAAGTCCAATCATGTCTGGAATATTGGCTTCCTGTTGGTCCATTGAAGGAGAGACTTTGTCTCTGACCATTTAGCCAATTGGGCCAAAGTCTAGTGTTAAACACTACAGGCCAATCAGTGTTGAACACTGGGAATGAACTTGACAAGTTAGTGTTTAACACTAAAAGATAATTGGTGTTAAACACCAGCAACAGGGCTTTCAAATTAGTGTTAAACACTAAAACAGATCAGTGTTAAACACTGGCAACAGAGATCTCAAATTAGTGTTAAACACTAAGGTAGTCAGTGTTGAACACTGCAAATAAAGTTTTTTGATTAGTGTTGAACACTAAGGCCCAACAGTGTTTTAACACTGGGTTCGGGAGTTTCAATTTAGTGTTAAACACTAAGGCAAGAGGGGTCACGTGGCGACACGTGAGAGTGCCCTCCCTTCATTTATTCTGCGGAGATTATCGCATCTTTCAGAGCATCACGTGCCATCACGTGACGGGCATTCAAATGCTTGTGTGTTAAAGCTTCTGTCAAGGGTCACGTGGGTCACGTGGGGCACTGCCTCAAAGGGGCTTTCTGTAGGTCTTTTGGAGGGGTCACGTGGTGGCACGTGACCCTGCCTCTATGTATGTTGTTTAGAGGATCTGTTAATCTTTTCCATGAATTAAATTCCTCGTAAAGTTGAACCCTGACAATAATTTCAGAGGAATTGAATTCCTACTTCCTTTCGAAGATTTATATTCTGGAGTAAAGTTGGACTCTGAATTTTCTGTAGGAATTAAATTCTTCATATATGTGAAGAACTGAATAGGGTTAAACCCTAATAAAAGCTTTTAAGGAATTAAACTCCCATTCTCTGTTAAATTATGATTAAGGGAATTAAATTCCCGCTGTTTCCACAGAACTAGGTTCTTAATTAGGGTTAAACCCTGTTTCTCTTTGTTCTGAAGGAATTAAATTCCCATGACACAGGGTCAAACCCTAATTTTATTTTAAAGGAATTAAATTCCTATAGTTCTGTGAGAATTAAATTCTCGTGCTTCCGTTCCCTCTCTATGTTTTGGATCTGCATGGCAGGATCTCGACCCATTGAGAAATAAATTCTCAACTTCAAGGGGAGATGTGCACTTTGCAGATCCTCTATCAAATAGAGAAGAAATATGTTCTTCTGTTTTATATATCAGAGTTAAACTCTGTTGAGAATTAAATTCTCTTTCTTTTAAAAAGTCTTCCCTTTCTTACCTAGGGTTTTCTTTGGCAGAAGATCTAAATTCCTCAAAATATCAAGGCTCTCTCCCTTTTCTTCCCTCTGCCTATCTATCTCTCTCCCTGTGTCTCTTGGCTCCTATTTATAGGAGAAGCAGCCGAATCAATTAGTTTTTTGACGAATCTTCATTGAGAGATTTGATTTGCATCCATCATTCGTTTTTGACCTTTGGATTATTAGGTGAATTTTATTCACCATTGGATTTCAAATCTAGGGATTCTCTTTTGTTATTTCGGTTAGATTTAAAGGGGAAATCTTTCCAAACCCGAGATTTTCCCATGGATAGATGATATTTAATCATCTTTAATTCGATTGGTTCCAGATGATCGCTTTCCTTTGGAAAGATTTGAATCTCCTTCAGAATTTAATTCTGTTAATAAAATGGGCTTTGAAAGCCGGTCACGTGTGACCACGTGACCTATGGTCACGTGTGGGCACGTGACCCCCTTGGAACGAGCCATCCTCTTTCTTTTTGCGCTCTGTCTTCTGGTTGCTGCTTAACCTTCACGTGCCACCACGTGACCCCTGGTCACGTGTGAGCACGTGACCCTTGTCTGGACTCTTTTTCTGGAGAACAATTCTGATGTTTTGAGCGTCACGTGCCAACACGTGACCCCTGATCATGTGGGAACACGTGACCTCTTTTGAAGCTTTTTCTTGATTTGATCAGGGAACCGATGTGCCTTTGAATCCGCTTTAAAATGTCACGTGCCAACACGTGACCCTGGTCACGTGGGAGCACGTGACCCTTTCTGAAGCCCTTTTCTTTGATGTAGTCAGGAAGCTGAATCTGCCTTGATGATGCTTTTAGATGTCACGTGCCAACACGCGACTGCTGGTCACGTGTAAGCATGTGACCCTCTTCTGAAGCTTTTTCCATAAGCTTTTCTGATTTTAAATCAGGAAACAAATGCCCCCACAGCGTTGTTCTCACGTGTCTGCACGTGAGTGCAACGCTGTCACCTCTTGCGACCGTTGGATTCCTCTAGGGATCTGGGGAGATGAAACGTTTCCATTGCCTTCTATAAATACCTCTGTCTCTTCATAGGAGCCTTCACTTTGCTCATCTTCTTCTTCTGAGAACTTTTTCCTTGAGAATTTAATTCTCGCTTCCAGAGCTTAGTTCTCTGTCTTGAAACAATTTTCAGAGTTTAACTCTGTTCGAAAAAAATTCTTTTCCTCAGGTAATGTTCTTGGACAAACGATGGACCTTCACATTCCTCTGGATTTTAAATCCAAAACAAGGGTTTTTACCCTTTTTTCTTCATGTTTTTCCATAAGAACATGAAACCACTTAACCTTCAAACTGTAGATCTCTTAGGGTTTAGATGATCTTTAGGGAAGTGGTGATGACAATCTGTGGAATTCAATTCCGTTTCAACAAAATGTTTTATGGGAATTTAATTCCCTTTTCTAAAAGGAATTTAATTCCTGTGAAGAACTCAGTTTCTTCACATGGAGCCTTCTTGAGGTCTCTTGGCCCGAGGTTGTCCTTCTGCAATTGATGAAACAGGAACTTTCTAATGATTCTCATGACCTTTATTTCAGGTATTATGGATGCCCATCTGTATGGTCTTGACGAGATCATTTCCTATGGGAATATTCGTGCCCTGGGCCGTAGTCAGAATCAGGAGTTCACCAACGCTCAGTGTGCTGAGATTATGAGCCGCTTTGACGAGTACAACCATCGGCTACTCCCCCGTCGCTCTTCTCTTCTGAGGCTCATCGTGCTGGTGATTTGGGAGGCGCTTCCTCTCTTCTGTGCCGGTGTGCCACTCAGGGCATTGGACGTTGCCGAGGATAAGATACATTCGGTGTATCTGATGAGTCTGATCTCGAAAAGAAGGCGTGACAGCCTCATCGATCTTTTGCACCAGGCGTTTCAGCAGTCGGCCATACTTGCCGCCTACCGGAGGGTGGAGGACATCCGCGAGGACCCCGACGCTTGCGATCGTGAGAGAAAACATACTCGGAAGGTTCGAAATGCTTGGAGGATCTTGGACAAGGTTAAGCTTGAGTTTCTCAATCCGTGCCCCGCGTCTGAAATCTTACCATTGTAAAAGTTTTCTTTTTATTTTGTATGACCTTCTTGAAGTATGAATGATAAGCTCTATTATGTCTTTGTATGTCTGCATGCTTTTCTCTGGGATTTTATCATTTTGCTACTGTTGTTGTTGGTGCTTTCAATATGCAGGGTGCTACTCCATTTTTTATAGCGTACATCAGGTTTAGGCCTCACGTAGTCTGCACGTGGGGTCCCTTGATGTGGCTGTTCACAAAATCTTCCCATGCTCTATTTTCAGTGCACAATATCAGACGCAGAAAAAGGGCCTTGGAAATAGTTCCATCTCCTTGATTTTCGATGCCTTTCCTTTTTTGGGCCTTGGAAATAGCTTCACCATGCAAGATTTTCCGCGCACAGCACTTAATGCATTTCTTTATATATGAGGCTATAGCTTCCTTTTTCCCTCACAAAGAGATTTATATTATTATTATTTTTTTTTATCTTGGAGTAACTTGTCTTGAGAAACAAACGAGCGCCATGGCCTGCAATCGCCCTCATGCTCGTCGACAGCCATGGGAAGTTCCTATTGAGGAGATGGTCCCCCGCTTTGCTGCTCGGTTGGTGGATCCCCTCCTTACCGACAACGAATGCGACTCAGCCATGCATGAACTCTCGATCCGTAGGGGGTCCCCTCTCCCGATGGGTTCTCTCTGGCTCCGGATGATTCTTACGGCCGTGCTTGCCGACATCCCTCCTCACCCGGCGGAGATGACCCTGGCGATGCTCGACGCGGCAGAAGAAAAGCTCGAGGGTTTTCATGAAGCGTGCCTGATTACTCAGGCTTTGAAGGATTGCTCAATTCATCTGCTGAGCCAGATCAAGGCCCGGCGAGCTATTATGTCTGCTTTCGCGGACGAACACGGCGCTAGTCGATAGGGAGCGACTCCTCGTGAGAACCGTCGCTTTGACGTGCTGGAGAAAGCAGAGAGAGAGATGGAGAATTTTGTCCTCTGCTTCATTAACCCTTGTGCCGTTGATCCCATGTTTGGTGACCTTTTCCGTTAGCGTAGAACATTTTTAAATTAGTCCCTCCTTTTTTACGCTTTATGCCGAAATTCCATGTAGGCTTGGTGCTAGTATGTATGTTTCCGCTTGCATAAATAAACTTTGTATTCTTCTCATGAGAACTTTCTTTAATTGCAAATGCTACCATCACTTTCCTGCGCATCAGACCTTTTTAGGCATTATGAATGTTCATGCGATTGCAAATGCTATTATTATTATTTTTTTTTGAATACTCATATGATTGCGAACGCATGCTTGAAATATGTCGGAAACCTTTCTTGTTGCCTTTCACGTCAGGTGATGTGAGCGCGTTTTTAGATCGATTATTCCCGTCGACTGGAAGCCCATTTATACGGTCTCGTAAATGTCTTGTTTCCAAGGCCGCGGTCACGAAAGCGAGCTTACGTGGCCTGATAGAGCGACACGTAGCGAACATATTGTTGTGCGAGAAAAGGGCTCGGTCGTAAATTTTCGGAGAGGGAATTGGCTTCTAAGGCGCTGAGCGAGCTTCAGGCCAGCCTCACAGCCAAGGCCAACAAAGCATACGAACTTTGGCGGGTGTTTCAGGAGTCCATAAAAGAGGCGGTGGCTCTCGATAAAGCTGCCATGTTGTTCACACCATAATATTGCATTATTATATTCCTCATTCTTATTCTTTTTATAAATAAACAGGTGCTTTTGACGCATGTCTGCTATATATTACAGGTTACAGGTTCTTGGAGCGAAAACAGTGAAAAAGATAAAAGACGACACAAAAAAGGGACTTTTGACCAACAAACAGAAGACTCTTGATCAAGCCTACATCAAAAATAAAATTCACAAAGTACAAGGCAATGCAAGGTCCAAGATTACAAAGCGAACGGTTAAAAGTCCACCGCAATTATTCACTGGAGATCTGGAAGAAACATAGAAGCTATTTTAATAAAGAACCAAATAATAAGGAAGCCCAAAGATCCAAGGCCCATTACTTTCTTTAAAGAGACAGAGACATAAAATTTTACCAAAGCTTGAAGTCTACTTTGACTAGGTCTTCCTAAGGATATTTTGGTAAATGTAGACATGCAAATCAATTGTAACCTAGGGTTTCCTATTCTCTATAAATAGGAACTCTACTCATTGTAATTTCTTATGCCTCCCTTCATTAATAAATTTCAGCATTCTTTTGGAGAGCATCATTTTTGTAGGTAAATTATTTTCTTGCCTTAGTTTAATTTAGTTTAAGAATTTTATTAACTTGCAATAGATGTTTCTTCTCTTTAATAAAATCATGTCTTTCTTCATCCCTTCAATGAGCGAGTAGTTTCCTCGCTTGTTAGGGTTAGGAATAGGGAAGGATTTGAGAGATGAAGATCTCTCATCTCGTTTCTGTTGCCAATCTTTTATGAACATTAGAACTACATGCATACCTTCTTATTCCGCTCCCTACGGCACTCTACCCTCGAGGTAACGGTGATTCCGTAGTCTAAAGGCCCGGATTCTAAGGTTTTCCATGGAGGTTAGGGTAAAGATTAAGAAAGGAAGGACAAGGATCTAGAGGAAGAATCAATCTTCCCAATCATCCTAATCCCCTTTGTTAAGATTTACCATAACACTAATATGATATCTTTAATTAAAGGCAATGGAAAGAGATGTAGATCTTTATTTACCAAATTTTCCCTAGACCTAATCCTAGCAAGTTTCTAATCCTAGTATCATACAACTTCAATTTTTAGGTTTAATTATAAATCCAAACACCATTTGGAATTAACTCGTAAGAACTTAAAGGAGATTTACACATCCCTGTGGACCGACCCGTATTCACCGGCTAGCTTCATGCGACGCCGTTCTTGATTGCGGTTATAGATAGTTTTTGAGATCAATCACATGTTCACTCGTGAGAGGGTCGAGGCTCATAAAGCCACCGAGAAAGAGCTCGAAGCTCGGCTCGCTTCGTATCAGGCTCAGCAAGCTCAAGCGGAGGCTCGTCTTCTGGAGATCTTGCGTCATGAAGCCATGGCTCAGCAACAGAATGACGAGCTGGTAAAATTATTGCACCGCCCTCCGGCTTGAGGGCTTGTATCTTTTTTCCCTTTTTTGTACATACTCATGGATGAGAGTATCTTTCTTTTTTTTGTTTCTTTCATGAATTGTACTTTGTATCCATTTTGGTTTATGAATAAAAGATACATATTTCTTCTCAATGGTGTGTCCCCCTTTTTATTGAATGTATTCTGCGGATATTCTACCTCGATCTCCTTGCAGGACAGTGATGGCTTAGGATTCAGGGTTAAGATCTGCTTCCTAAGACTTTTGCATTTTACGAGCCACGAGGGTCTCATAAAGAGTTTTTCTCCCTACAGGTCGAGAGGATCCCATAGGTGTGAGTTCTTCTTAAAGATCGTGAGGATCCTTAAGCGGGTTTTCCCTTGAGAGTCATAAGGATCTCACAAGAGAGTTTTTCTTCCTTACAGGTCGTGAGGACCTACAAGTGTCGGATGTGATCATCCTTATCCGTGTTTCACGGAGTCAGGGGTCTCTCCAGGTATTGTAGTTTAAAGACGTCGCAGTCAAGGTTAAGGACCTCATAGTCCGTGGATTTAGGGACTCCACAGTCCGATGTTAGTTTTAAGACATCACGGTCAAGGTTAAGGACCTCATAGTCCGTGGATTTAGGGACTCCACAGTCCGATGTGTGGTTGCAGGGACCCGTCACCTCTTTGAAGACGTTGAGGAATTACAATGCCAGGCATCAAAGGAGTGAAGAGATGTACCCTTAAACCAAGGCAAAATCTGTAAGGAATCGGGGTGGTTGATCGTTAGTTTTAAGACATCACGGTCGAGGTTAAGGACGTCATAGTCCGTGGATTTTAAGGACTCCACAGTCCGGTATTTGCTCTGGATGCTTCACACGGGTTTACTGCCGTGCTCGGCGAGGACCAGGCTCCGCTCTGGGCGTTTTCCGCGGGGTCAAAGAGTGACGTTATCCGCGTTCCACGTAACCAGGAATTTTGGACTAGATGCTTCACACGGGTTCACTGCCGTGCTCGGCGAGGACTAGGCTCCGCTCTGGACGTTTTCCATGGGGTCAAAGAGTGACGTTATCCGCGTTCCACGTAACCAGGAATTTTGCACTAGATGCTTCACATGGGTTCACTGCCGTGCTCGGCGAGGACTAGGCTCCGCTCTGGATGCTTCACACGGGTTCACTGCCGTGCTCTGCGAGGACCAGGATCCGCTCTGGACGTTTTCCACAGGGTCAAAGAGTGACGTTATCTGCGTTCCACGTAACCAGGAATTTTGCACTAGATGCTTCACACGGGTTCACTGCCGTGCTTGACGAGGACTAGGCTCCGCTCTGGATGCTTCACACGGGTTCACTGCCGTGCTTTGCGAGGACCAGGATCCGCTCTGGACGTTTTCCACGGGGTCAAAGAGTGACGTTATCCGCGTTCCACGTAACCAGGAATTTTGCGCTAGATGCTTCACACGGGTTCACTGCCGTGCTCGGCGAGGACTAGGCTCCGCTCTGGATGCTTCACACGGGTTCAAAGAGTGACGTTATCCGCGTTCCACGTAACCAGGAATTTTGCACTAGATGCTTCACACGGGTTCACTGCCGTGCTTGGCGAGGACTAGGCTCCGCTCTGGATGCTTCACACGGGTTCACTGCCGTGCTCTGCGAAGACCAGGATCCGCTCTGGACGTTTTCCACGGGGTCAAAGAGTGACGTTATCCGCGTTCCACGTAACCAGGAATTTTGCACTAGATGCTTCACACGGGTTCACTGCCGTGCTCGACAAGGACTAGGCTCCGCTCTGGATGTTTTCCACGGGGTCAAAGAGTGACGTTATCCGTGTTCCACGTAACCAGGAATTTTGCACTAGATGCTTCACACGGGTTCACTGCCGTGCTCGGCGAGGACTAGGCTCCGCTCTGGATGCTTCACACGGGTTCACTGCCGTGCTCTGCGAGGACCAGGATCCGCTCTGGACGTTTTCCACGGGGTCAAAGAGTGACGTTATCCGCGTTCCACGTAACCAGGAATTTTGCGCTAGATGCTTCACACGGGTTCACTGCCGTGCTCGGCGAGGACTAGGCTCCGCTCTGGATGTTTTCCACGGGGTCAAAGAGTGACGTTATCCGCGTTCCACGTAACCAGGAATTTTGCACTAGATGCTTCACACGGGTTCACTGCCGTGCTCGGCGAGGACTAGGCTCCGCTCTGGATGCTTCACACGGGTTCACTGCCGTGCTCTGCGAGGACCAGGATCCGCTCTGGACGTTTTCCACGGGGTCAAAGAGTGACGTTATCCGCATTCTACGTAACCAGGAGTTTTGCTGAATATATCCGCATTTCACGGAATGGAGGTTTGACTCTTGGTGATATGTATATCGCCGAGCCATGGAACTGGGGGTTGCCGCTGTTCCGTTTCGCTTGATGTTGTGTCTGCTGCCACGAGACGAACGTCGAGATGATCTCTAGGCTATCTGTGAACCGTCGAGATTTGGCTTCTTGTTATGATGAAACCTGGGGGAGGAGTATGATCCTTTCTTTGTTTGCGCCCCTGGATTGTATACAGGGATAGATGTAACATCACCTGTAGGGCAAAAAGGTTTCATTTTTCCATCATTTCTTTTATTCTTTCCGCGATGCTCTATCATTTCAGCTTTTTATATCGCGAAGGTCGCGATTGCCCAATCATTTCGGCTATTTTTCGTGGTGCCCAATCATTTCGGCTATTTATTTTATTTTTACTCGCTGCTTTTTATTGCGAGTTGCCCAATCATTTCGGATATTTTATATGCATACATTTTTACTTGCTGCTTTTTATTGCAAGTTGCCCCATCATTTCGGCTATTTTGTAGGCATGTGTGGCTTGCTAGCTTTTTCGCCGCAAGCTTGGATTTTAGACACCGATTTCGGCATCAGCACCGCTGCAACTGGGATGTTGCCAGGAGCGAATCATCATTTGCCTCTGTCGATGTCGAACAAAGGTGGCTTAGTAAACAGGGTTAAGGGTCCTGTCGACCAAGGCTTTTGACTTCATGAGCCGTAAGGGTCTCACAAAGGTATTTCTCCCTACAAGTCGTGAGGATCTTGCAGGTGTATTTTCTCCTTAGGGATCGTGAGGATTCCTAAGTGTATGCTCCTCTGTGAGTCGTAAGGATCCTACAAGAGGGCTTTCTCCTTATGGATCGAGAGGACCTACAAGGGTTGGACTTTGCTGGGGAAATGTTTATTCGCGCCCGTGGATTGTATACAAGGGTCAGTATTGAGTCCCTTATAGGGCAATATCGAAGGTTGTGGAGGATTTGCTTAAGAACATGTTTAGGTTTCTGTAACTTAAGACTTTCAAATCTCATGAGCCGTGAGGGTCTCACAAGAGAATTCTCCTTACGAGTCGTAAGGATCTCGCAAGTGCATTTTCTCCTTAGGAATCGTGAGGATCCCTAAGTGCGTTGCTCCTTTGTGAGTCGTAAGGATCTCACGCAGGTGGTTTCTCCTTACAAGGTCGAGAGGACCCTACAAGTGTCTTTTAACGAGGTTGCGTCCTTTCGGGTTTTCACAAACACTCGCCGGTAGTCCTGCTGTTTTTACTCACGGAGCCCTTTCGGGTTTTCATCCGTGCCCATTTTGCTTATGGACATACCGTTTTTTTTATATTCTTTTTCATATATTTTTTTTTATTTTTTCTTTCTCTTTCTCTTTTTTTTTATCTCGTCAGCCTAAAGATGCTTCGGTAGTAGTTTTAGGGACGTTTCGGTCCGTCGTTAGTTTAAGGACGTTTCAGTCCGTCGATAGTTTTAAGGACGTTTCGGTCCATCGTTAGTTTAAGGACGTTTCGGTCCATCGTTAGTTTAAGGACGTTTCGGTCCATTGTTATGGGAAGGCCGGCTGCTGCTTGTAAAGTCTGAGCCTAGGAACATAGCGAGCGGACATAGTCGTCGTCATTTATCATTGACCTAGGCTGTGGCTCATTAAGCATAGTATTTCTTTAAGAAGTGGCCGTTTATTGGCCTGAAAGGCCTTTCACCGTGCATGTCCACGAGTAGATAGGCTCCACCCTGGTAGACCTTGTCTATGATGTACGGGTCTTCATAGTTTGGCTCAAATTTTCCCCGCTTGGCACGATTGGGGATCATAGGTCTTTTGACCACTAGTACGAGTTCGCCTTGGCGGAATGTCCTCGGCCTGGTCAATCGTTCGTACGAGCGCGTCATCTTTGCTTTGTAGGCTTTTTGATGTTGTTGCGCTATGAGCCTGGTTTCATCGAGGGCATCAAGCTCCTCAAGCCGAAGGTGAGCATTCTTTTCGTCTGTCAGCTCGTGGTGGACTGCTACTCGTAGAGAGGGTAACTCTATCTCGAGGGGGAGCACTGCTTCCGTCCCAAATACCAATGCGTACGGCGTTGTTTTTGTGGCCGTCTTGAATGTAGTTCGATAAGCCCAAAGGGCTTCTTGCAGCCTTTCGTGCCAGTCTCTCTTATTCCGGGAAACGGTCTTTTTTATGATCTTCGTCAAGGTTTTATTGAAGGCCTCGGCCAGACCGTTAGCTCGTGGGTTGTAAACTGAAGAATATCTCCAGTCTATATTGTGCTGCTGCGCGAAGCGGCTAATCTTATGGCTTCTGTAGGCTGGCCCATTATTGGAGATAATCCGCCGTGGGGTTCCAAACCGATAGATGACGTGTGTCTTGAAGAAATGGAGGATATTCTCCGTCTTCACTTCCCTCAGTGGTACTGCTTCTGCCCATTTGGAGAAGTAATCAGTTGTTGCCAGGATAAAACGATGTCCCCGGGATGATGCTGGCTCGATGGGGCCGACTATGTCAGTCCCCCACATTTCGAATGGCCAGCTAGCCACCGTTGGGTGTAGTGGATTCGGATGTTGGTGGATAAAGTCTCCATGAATCTGGCACGAGTGGCATTGCTTCGCATACTCGAGGCAGTCCTGGATCATCGTGGGCCAGTAGTAACCCATCCGTTTAATTTTTAACTTCATCTTTGGGCCTGCTTGGTGAGAACCGCAAAGTCCGTCGTGAACTTCCTGAATAACTCTTTCTGCTTCGTCAGGTCCCAAGCATCTCAGCCATAGAGAATCAAACGATCTCTTGTATAGAGTATCGTTGACGAAAGCGAAAGATAGAGCTCGTTTCATGAGCTGATGTCTTGAGGACGCTTCTTTGGGCATTCAGTGGGACTTAAAGTAATTTATGAAGACTTCCCTCCAGTCCTCGGCCTTCTCATGGTCCTTTATTTGTAAGGTCGTCCGCTCAGTCGCCCCCTTTTCTTTATATAATTCCGGAGGTATTTCTGCCGGGGCGAGCACTCGACGGCTTTGTACCACGATTCTGACGTCATCGAGGTTCTCGTCAGCCAGTTCTTTAGCAAGTTTGGCCAACGCGTCTGCTTTGCTGTTTTCCGCGCGCGGTATGTTCTCCAAAATATAGGAGGGAATTTGGGTCAACAGTTGTTGCATCTTTTCGCCGTACTTCACCAACTCCGGCTTGCACGTTTGGTAGTCACCATTTACTTGACTAACGACCAGCTGAGAATCCCCGTATATAAGGAGGTCTTCAATTCCCATGTCGATGGCGATTTCGAGGCCTGCTATCAGAGCTTCGTATTCAGCTTCATTGTTTGTCCTCGGCTCTGTTAAAGAGAAGGCGAAGCGCATTATCCCTCCTTGTGGAGTTGCAAAGACGAGGCCTATCCCTGATTTGATCATTGGGATACCTTATTTCTGTTTCTTTACGGAGGACGCTCCATCGAAATAGAGTTCCCATCGGGTGCTTCCGCCGCTAATCGCATCAAATGCATGCTCGTCCGGCAAATCACAGTTCAGAGGAGAATCGGCCGGTATCGGGTGCTCAGCGAGGAAGTCGGCAATGGCCTGGCCTTTCACTGCCTTAAGAGGTTGATACGTTATCGAGAACTCCATCAAGAGCAGGGCCCATTTAGCGAGTCGTCCTGTCAATATGGCTTTTGACATCAAATACTTAAGGGGATCCACTTTTGAAATGAGACGGACTTCATGTGCCAACGCATAGTGCCTGAGCTTTGTTATCTCGAAGATTAACGCCAAGCAATGTTTTTCAATGGGAGAGTAGTTGCTTTCTGCCCCCAGTAAAACTCGACTTAAGTAGTAGAGTGCTCTCTCTTTCCCCTGATCGTTCTCTTATGCCCATAATGCGCCTAAAGAACCTTCGAGGGCGGTTGTATAAAGAATGAGGGGTTTTCCCTTGACCGGCGCAGCCAACACCGGAGGGTTCTGCAGGTATTGCTTGATCTCGTCTAGTGCACCTTGGCATTTGTGATCCCAAACGAATGGAGTTCCCTTCTTCATCAGGTGGCTGTAAGGACAGCATTTGCCTGAAAGATTGGCGATAAATCGCCGGACGTATGCGAGCTTCCCTTGGAGAGACCGCAACTGTTTGAGGGTTCTCGGCGGAGGCATTTCCATGATCGCTTTAATCTTTGACGGATCTATTTCAATACCTCGGTGTCGAACGATGAATCCCAGGAATCTGCCCGAGGAGACTCCAAACGCGCATTTGAGGGGATTCATTTTCAAATTATATTGCCGAAGGCGTCGAAATACAGTCTCCAGATGCTTTAAATGATCATCGTATGACATGCTCTTTACTACGAGGTCATCGATATAGCACTCGACGATGTCATGTATGAGGTCATCGAAGATTTTTGTCATGGCCCTTTGATAGGTAGCGCCAGCGTTCTTTAGACCAAAGGGCATAACCCTGTAGCAGAATATACCCAAAGGGGTCCAGAAAGCGGTGTGCTTCTGGTCTTCGGGATGCATTTTTATCTGATTGTATCCTGATGAACCGTCCATAAAGGAGAAAACCTCGTGAGTGGACGTGTTATCTATCATTAGCTCGGTTACCGGCACCGGGAAATCGTCCTTTGGACAGGCTTTATTGAGATCCCTGAAATCCACGCATATGCGTACCGTCCCATTCTTCTTCATTACCGGGACGATATTGGCGATCCAGTCGGGATATTGGACTTCTTGGATAAACCCAGAATCGATCAGCTTCTTGACTTCGGCGTTGATGCTCATTTCAAGCTCGAGTCGCATCCTTCTCGGCGCCTGCTTGACTGGCTTGATATCCGGGGATATCGCTAACTTATGCACAGCAATCTCTGGATCTAATCCTGGCATCTCGGAGTAGTTCCACACGAAGCAGTCTTTATGTCGTAGAAGCACGTTCTTTAACGCAGCCACCCTTTCTTCAGATAGTAGCTCGCTGAAAAATGTCGGTCGCGGGTCATCTGCCGATCCCAACTCAATCTTCTTGAGGTTATATGCAGTAGTATGTATACCATCTTCCAGTTCTTTCGGAGCGGGCGGAAATTCTGAGATCACCTCATCATTGCTGTTCTCAAAGCACCGGGGAAGGTCATCTATGTTCTCGGGCTCTTCTTTTAATATCGTAATCGTATAACAGGTGCGAATCCGCTCCTAGGACTGAGGTGGATCCGGTCCTGCTCTTGCGGCCTTGGGTTCATGCTTTTGTGGTGGCGTTACCCTCCAGCCGTCGGATAAAGCGAATCTGCCCTGTTGGTACTGGTCCTCGACCCAGTTCTTGAAGGTGAAGCAGTCTTCGGTAGGATGTCCTATGGCTCGGTGATAAGAGCAATAGCTCAGATGAGAAGCCTTGTTAGCTTGTTCAGGGTGTCTAGATCCTGGAAGCGCGATCATTTGATGTTTTATAGCGAGCTTGAGTAACCTCTCCGTCTTGTCTCGGGGGAAGGAGTACGCTCGACTCATCTTCTTCATGAGGGACAAATCCGAGCCGTGCAATACCCGATTACGTAACTCTCTAATCCTGCGTCGTTGTTGTCGGCTCCTCTTTTCGCTTCTTGATTTATTTCCGTCTCCGCATCGGGCCTTTCGTACAACGGGTTGACAAAGGCGAACATCCTTGTCTTTTGCAGCTTGTTGAAATAGACGTTGCGTCCTGGCCTTCTTGTAGATGGCCATTTCGCGGTTGTGGTCTTCCCGAGCTTTCTGACCCACTTTCCTGATGGGCTTGCCCATTCGTTCTTCAAACGACGGACTCGGCGCTTCAATCACGGGGTCTAGTTTTGATGGGGGGTTGGCATCTCCTGACAGGGCGTCCTCCTCTTCATTAAAGGTATATATAGCGTAGCTGCTGTGAGCCCGTTCCCGTTTTCCGGTTCTCGCGTATCCAAGCCCAAGTGTTTCCATTTTCCCGTTGGGCAATTTGCGTTGAGTTCCAGGGACATCCCAAATCTTGTTGTAGAACCGAGCCTGCCGGACAGTCTGTTTTAAGGGTACTCCTTGGCGCTTCAATAGCTTCTTTAAACCATTTGTATAGTATCTGGGCAGACGGATGGGTTGGAGCCTGTCAAGTGTAGCATCTGCGCTATGCCAGATCTCTTTCTCTACTTCCGGCTCTGAGGATCGGTAGAATAGGATCACCTTCTCACCCCTTTGCCTGGGAGGGACATAAAATGTTCGCAGGTCCTGCACATTGTGAGCTTGAAGTGTGTCGAGATCCTTGTGGTGTTCTCGCGGTACCATGGTGATTCGCAAACTATGGTCATCGCCAGGGGGTGTTTGTATTGACAGCCAATTGGAGAACACGGCATTAACTTCATCTTCTGAATCACTTCCGAAGACCAACATGGGGGCGGGCGTCCCCAGGTTGTTGCGTTGAGATGGCCCTGCATAAACTATCTCTTCCTCTTCTTCGGTATCGCTCCCGAAAATAGGGATGGTGGCGGCGGTTTTGTTTTCCGGGTTGCGACACCTTTCTGTATCTTCGAAATCTGGCAAAAAGTACTTCGCATCTTCGTATTTGCGGACTTCGTTCACGGAGAATGGGTTTAACTCACCTGTTACGGTATACTCGAAACCATCCTTAAAGTACTTCATACACTGATGTTGTGTAGAAGGGATGATGTTGTATTCGTGTAACTAAGGACGACCGAGCAAGGCGTTGTAGCAGGTCTTGGCGTCAATGACATGGAATTTGATGTCTGTGACGAGAAGTCCGAAGCGTAATGTTAGTATCACAGACCCGAGAGTCTGTGACGATTGTGCATCGAAACCGGGGATAGTAATTTTGTCACGAGCGAGGTGTTGCACACTCATGCAGATTTCCTTCAACACCCGAACATTAAGGAGATTGATGGAGGATCCATTATCCACCAGGATCTTGCCTATCTTGATATCATGGCAGTATCCGGAGACACATAGGGGACGGTTGTGGTCGCACGTCCCGAGAAGGAGGTCTTCGTCACCGAAAGTGATGTCGGCCGTATGCACTTCCTCCAGTTCATCCTTCATCCTTTCAGTGGCGAGGAAGGCTTGAAATTGCTCAGGTTCTTGTAACGCCTTAATTAGTGTGTCTCGCGCTTCTTTTGATAATAGGAGGGCATCGAGAATGCTAAGCTGAGAAGGTAGTTTCCTTAGGTGCGCTAGGATGTTATAGTCCACCTTACCCTTCCTAGGAGGGTCTTTGGTAGCCAGCTCTCTCATGACTTGGTCATCTAAAGTGATATCTTCAGTGACCTTTTCCTTTCCCTTATCTTTTCTACTCACGGGCCCGAGATTCTTTTCTGGGAGTGTGCGATTGCGCAGCTGAATGTTCTCGCAGGCCTCCGATTTCTCCTCTTTCCCTGAAACGGATTCTTTAAAGAGAGGGCCCAGAGCCATTTCTTCATCAGAGTCGCTCCCAAAGGTGAGAACTTGTGACCCCCCCGGCGTGAGCCATATAACAGTTACCAGTAGTTCTGTTGTGCCCATCGACGGTATTTCTTTGCTCCCGACGGATCTTGCGTTTCATGCGCTTAAAATGTTGCCGATGAGCAACATATCCCTGCCACCATATCTTAAAGGCGTCGCACTCCTCCGTGGGGTGTGAGATTTTCCGATGATATGCGCAATAATCAGGGTGCCTCTCCACCCCATCGTGCGTGTTTCCTTCCGAGGGTGGTAGCTTCATTCCCATTGACATGGCTTTGACAAACCTTTTCCTCGTCTTGAATATCTTCTTGTCTACTTCGGATGCCTTTCGCTCTGGCAGGGGTAGTCCAACTCTTTCGTTCAGTCGCCTACATTTGGTTCCTTCTGATGCGGCCATCTCACGCTCCTGATCCGTTTTACTTTTTAGGCGAATCTCGTCTAGAAAAGCATCGATCATTTCGTCTGTTGGCCATGCACGCTCTGGTTCAGGCTCTGCTTCCAGCTTCTTAGTGCCAGGAGTTTTCTCATCATCGGTAAACGAGTGGGAGATTACGTTACAACTCGCCACATACCCTTCGGATTCATCCGACGAGCTCTCTCCATCATCTCTCTCTTGAAAGATGTGGTTGAGGAACTCTTGCAGTGTGACAGGAGTTCGCGCCTTTTGATTATACTCTTCCAGCGCGTCGATTTGCTTCTGCAAGTTCGTGTGCTCGTTTCCAAGCTTCACAGACTTCTTGGATTTCTTCTTCTTTTTCTTCGAAGATTTTGACGGTTGGGCGTGAGTATTTGGGCCCTTATCGCGAGTCTTCGTAGTTGGGCGAGGCTTCAACATTCCTTCGATAATTTGAGGTTCAAGAGGGTCCTTCCATTCGATCGCAGGGCACGCATGAAGGTCTCTCAGCATTCTTTTGGTTTTAGTTGATAGCACAACCTCCCATGGAGCTTCTTCAATAAAGGAACAGGTTGCCCCCGGTGTATCTGCTTTCTTAGGAGTATGCGGTTGTGGTGGGTTCACCTTCCACTTTTCGGACAGTACAAACTTCCCCTGGAGGTATTGATCTTCAATCCATCCTTTGAAGACAAAACAATCTTCAATCGGATGACTTACCGTTTGATGGTAAGGGCAATAGTTAGGGTTATTCACCTCCGTGGGTTGCGGCGGTCTCCTTAGATTTGGTAGGTTTATAAGTCTGTTGCGTATTGCCAGCTCGAATAACCGTTTCGTCTTGTCTCGTGGGAACGAGTAAGGACGTTTCATTTTTTCATTATAATACCGGCGTCTTTCTTCTAGTTGATCTGCCGGTTTCGGGGCGTTAGGTTGCTGTTGGGCATTCGCGACAAAGGTTGCCCTTCCTTTACCCTTGTCATTCCGAGGTTCCGACTTCGGGGGAGGTGGTCTATGACCCATCTGGTCCATCTGAGCCAACTTGTCGATTAAAGCCTGGAATGTGGTTGGCTTAAAGAACATCATAAACTGGAAGATAGTTGCGTGGGGGTCTAGGGTTCCCACGAACATGCCCACTGCGGGTGCCTCCTCAATGCGTTGTTCGCATCTCGACCACAAATTCCGCCAGCGTATAGCATACTGGACCCAGGTTTCGCCTGGTTTTACCCTGGCGTTAATCAGTGCTGTTATTGGAGTGCGTTCGCTGGCACTTGCGAATCGCTGAGTGAATAACAACTCCATTTCAGCGAACGTCTTGATAGAATCGTTCGGGAGTTCCGAATACCATTCGAACGCTGTTTCTGATAAGCTGCCCACGAACTGGCGAAGCAACAGTTTATCATCACCGCCGGTGTTACCGCAGAGGGCTCGGAACTGGGCGACATGTTGATGGGGATTGCCGGTCCCCTTATACACGTGGAATTTTGGTATCGTATAACCTGGCGGGTATTTGATTTGGTCGTACCAGCTTGGATACGGCCGTCCCGTCTTTACGACTTGACCAGCTGCCTCAGTCGCATGATGAACCCGGATTTGCTGGGCTATGTAGTCAACCAAGTCAGCCTTAGAGATTGCCTCCTCCTTGGCCGTTGAGAGGGCTGGTGGTGTATTTGACGTTTCTCCTCGGTCGTCTTCAAGAACGATTGGGGGATCCTCGGCGGGTAAGTCCTGCTGGATCATCATTCCTATCATATCTTGGAAGAGAAGGCCCATCCGTTGTATGTTGGCCGCTTGTTCAGCAGCCTCTTTGTCCTTTTTCTCCAGTATCCGGCGAAGGAATTCAGCGTCGGTTTCTTCCTCCTGGCGTGCGTCTGAGGACGTTTCTGGGTTTTCTTTTGGCCCGGTAAGTGCGGCCATAGCATTCATCATTTCCTGAAGCTTTTGTTGCTGCTCCTGGGCTTTCGTCACGGATCGGGTTAGCTGTCGGTGGCCCGTAGAAGTGCGGCTTTCCTCCTTTCCAGAGGCCATGTAAACAGTGTGCACCACCATGCCCCCAGACTTAGGGCGTCTGGGCTCAGTGCTTTTAGCCGTCGTTGCATGCTGGGGGGTCTTCTCTGGCCTCCTCCTTTTATGAGCCATGGAGGTTGAGGGGGCCGTTGAGGTGGGTGTCCAGACAGCCTTTTGGGGTTTAGCCAGGTGACCAGCTTCCAGTTGGATTTTCAGCTTCTTGTGCTGGCGGGAGAAGTTTGGATCGATGATCGAGTCTCGGGCCTGCCGCCAAACCTTATAGATTCTGGAAGACAGCCGTTGAGGGGATCGGGGCTGTTCTGATTTTATTTCCACAACCTTTTTTAATGGGGGAGGAGACCTCTTTAGCACTGCAGTAGGAGAATTCCTTCGCACCTTATTTAGCATCTCGAAGCTGTTCCCGGTTGGAACAGCAGCATTAACCTCTGTCATCGGGGCTGATGGAGTTAACCCGGAGGGGGAGTTGCCCCCAGCCTTCCTTACTCGGCGCCAATGACGACGTCGAGTGTGTCGAGCGGACGGTGTAGGGTCAGCGGTAAGAATGGTTTCGTCTTGCCCCCTGTGTGGGTGGGGGGTTGCTGTTGGTGTTAGCCTGTCAAAGACCGACGTCTTTTGGGTAGCAGGGGCGGGAGCTGAAGCCGTCAATCTTGTAAAGACCGACCTTTTGGCCAGAGAAGCCGCCTTGGCGATTTCGGGAGCAGGAGCAGCCACTTTCTTAGAAGCAGCCTTCTCTGGGATTGTAGACCTCATGATGGGTCTACCGGATTTCTGGCCCAATCTAGAGAAGACCGAGGCGCTGATGTTGGGCGACCCATTGAGATGAGCCGCGGCAGGGGTAAGACGATCAAAGACCGACTTCTTGGGAGCTTCCTTTGTCAACACCGGCGCCGTGAAGCTTGTTGGTGGGAGTATAGTCCCGAAGAACAATCCGGTAGTGGCCTGAGTCACCTGGTCCATCGGCATTGTGAATAACAAAGCAGCTTGGGGCCCGTAGGCTATACCTCCTGGCGAGGCAAAGCGTTGGTCACAATTGCAGTCTGAGCAGTTGGAGAATTTCACGGAAGTAGAAGCCATCGATCCTTTGCTTTCTGCAATAAGCGAGACGCCAATTCTTAGTATCTTGAAACCCAAGGGCCACCATTAGCGAACCGCGATTGGTTCGCGAATCACGACACACGAAGTGTGGAGTGGAAAGAGGAAAAGGTCCCACCGGGCGTGCCAGAATCTGTTCCCCTCCGAACGGCGGCGCACAGTACTGCGATGTCTTGGCACTGAGATTCGGGGCAGATGCTAATTGGTGCTATCCGTTCACCTCTCCGAAGATGCCAAGTTGATTTATGGCACCATATATCGAAGGTTTAAACAGATGCGGCCGATGTAGCAGACTTCGTCAGATTCCCCCTCGTTTGAGGGGTTTTTGATTGTGGGGACGCTCTTCCCTGCAGGCGCAAGCCCCTGCAGTTAATTACGCTACCGCATTGCGGTAACAACTTTCTCCTTCTCCAGATGGTCACTTCGTGTCGTGGGTGTTTGTTTTATTTGTGGTTGCCCGTGGATTGTATACGGAGACTGAGTTATGTCATCGCCCGTAGGACGTGGACTAGTCCAAATCCGTACTTATCTTAGATTTGGGTTTGGGGGTTTGGTTTGAGGATATGTTAGCCATATTTGAGGCTAAGATCAACTCGAACGTTTGTTAAGGATACGTTAGTCTAACTTGAGACTAAGATCAGCTTAACGGGATCGTTTAGATCCGACAAAAAAGCATTTGGGCTCTATTGTTCCAGTTTAGGGACATAGTGGTCCATTGAATATGTGGCCGTCGGGACCCGTCACCTCTCTGACGACGTTGAAGGATTACAACGACAGATATCAGAGGAGTTCAGAGATGTACCCTTGAACCGAAGTTGATTTGGGAGGATTCATAGTCCAGTCTGTTTGAAGCTTTAAGGATACGTTAGCCATATTTGAGGCTAAGATCAACTTAAACGGGATCGTTTAGATCCGACAAAAGAGCGTTTGGGCTCTATTGTTCCAGTTTAGGGACATAGTGGTCCATCGCTAGTTTAAGGACATTGCGGTCCATGGGTAGTTTAAGGACATTGCGGTCCATTGTTAGTTTTAAGACATCTCGGTCAAGGTTAAGGACGTCGTAGTCCATGGGTTTAAGGACCCCACAGTCCATTGTTAGTTTAAAGACATCTCGATCGAGGTTAAGGACGTCGTAGTCCATGGGTTTAAGGACCTCACAGTCCATTGTTAGTTTAAAGACATCTCGGTCGAGGTTAAGGACGTCGTAGTCCATGGGTTTAAGGACCCCACGGTCCATATCAATGTGTGGTCATCGGGACCCGTCACCTCTTTGAAGACGTTGAGGGATTACAATGCCAAGTATCAAAGGAATGAAGAGATGTACCCTGGAACCGGAGTGGATTAAATAGTCCTTGGCCCAATTTGGGATCAAGACCAATTAATTATGTTATGAGCCCATTAGCCCAGTTAATTACGAATTGAGGACTTATGGCCAGCTTCGGCTAAGTCCAATCATGTCTGGAATATTGGCTTCCTGTTGGTCCATTGAAGGAGAGACTTTGTCTCTGACCATTTAGCCAATTGGGCCAAAGTCTAGTGTTAAACACTACAGGCCAATCAGTGTTGAACACTGGGAATGAACTTGACAAGTTAGTGTTTAACACTAAAAGATAATTGGTGTTAAACACCAGCAACAGGGCTTTCAAATTAGTGTTAAACACTAAAACAGATCAGTGTTAAACACTGGCAACAGAGATCTCAAATTAGTGTTAAACACTAAGGTAGTCAGTGTTGAACACTGCAAATAAAGTTTTTTGATTAGTGTTGAACACTAAGGCCCAACAGTGTTTTAACACTGGGTTCGGGAGTTTCAATTTAGTGTTAAACACTAAGGAAAGAGGGGTCATGTGGCGACACGTGAGAGCGCCCTCCCTTCATTTATTCTACGGAGATTATCGCATCTTTCAGAGCATCACGTGCCATCACGTGACGGGCATTCAAATGCTTGTGTGTTAAAGCTTCTGTCAAGGGTCACGTGGGTCACGTGGGGCACTGCCTCAAAGGGGCTTTCTGTAGGTCTTTTGGGGGGGTCACGTGGTGGCACGTGACCCTGCCTCTATGTATGTTGTTTAGATGATCTGTTAATCTTTTCCAGGAATTAAATTCCTCGTAAAGTTGAACCCTGACAATAATTTCAGAGGAATTGAATTCTTACTTCCTTTCGAAGATTTATATTCTGGAGTAAAGTTGGACTCTGAATTTTCTGTAGGAATTAAATTCTTCATATATGTGAAGAACTGAATAGGGTTAAACCCTAATAAAAGCTTTTAAGGAATTAAACTCCCATTCTCTGTTAAATTATGATTAAGGGAATTAAATTCCCGCTGTTTCCACAGAACTAGGTTCTTAATTAGGGTTAAACCCTGTTTCTCTTTGTTCTGAAGGAATTAAATTCCCATGACACAGGGTCAAACCCTAATTTTATTTTAAAGGAATTAAATTCCTATAGTTCTGTGAGAATTAAATTCTCGTGCTTCCGTTCCCTCTCTATGTTTTGGATCTGCATGGCAGGATCTCGACCCATTGAGAATTAAATTCTCAACTTCAAGGGGAGATGTGCACTTTGCAGATTCTCTATCAAAGAGAGAAGAAATATGTTCTTCTGTTTTATATATCAGAGTTAAACTCTGTTGAGAATTAAATTCTCTTTCTTTCAAAAAGCCTTCCCTTTCTTACCTAGGGTTTTCTTTTGCAGAAGATCCAAATTCCTCAAAATATCAAGGCTCTCTCCCTTTTCTTCCCTCTGCCTATCTATCTCTCTCCCTGTGTCTCTTGGCTCCTATTTATAGGAGAAGCAGCCGAATCAATTAGTTTTTTGACGAATCTTCATTGAGAGATTTGATTTGTATCCATCATTCGTTTTTGACCTTTGGATTATTAGGTGAATTTTATTCACCATTGGATTTCAAATCTAGGGATTCTCTTTTGTTATTTCGGTTAGATTTAAAGGGGAAATCTTTCCAAACCCGAGATTTTCCCATGGATAGATGATATTTAATCATCTTTAATTCGATTGGTTCCAGATGATCGCTTTCCTTTGGAAAGATTTGAATCTCCTTCAGAATTTAATTCTGTTAACAAAATGGGCTTTGAAAGCCGGTCACGTGTGACCACGTGACCCATGGTCACGTGTGGGCACGTGACCCCCTTGGAACGAGCCATCCTCTTTCTTTTTGCGCTCTGTCTTCTGGTTGCTGCTTAACCGTCACGTGCCACCACGTGACCCCTGGTCACGTGTGAGCACGTGACCCTTGTCTGGACTCTTTTTCTGGAGAACAATTCTGATGTTTTGAGCGTCACGTGCCAACACGTGACCCCTGGTCACGTGGGAACACGTGACCTCTTTTGAAGCTTTTTCTTGATTTGATCAGGGAACCGATGTGCCTTTGAATCCGCTTTAAAATGTCACGTGCCAACTCGTGACCCTAGTCACGTGGGAGCACGTGACCCTTTCTGAAGCCCTTTTCTTTGATGTAGTCAGGAAGCTGAATCTGCCTTGATGATGCTTTTAGATGTCACGTGCCAACACGTGACTGCTGGTCACGTATAAGCATGTGACCCTCTTCTGAAGCTTTTTCCATAAGCTTTTCTGATTTTAAATCAGGAAACAACGCTTAATGCAAATTAATGATTATTAATTAAGTTTAGAACTAACTTGCTTATAATTAATTATAAAAATTTATAATTTGCCTAAATCACATAAATCCCTCCAAAAATCGCCATTCAATTTAATTTTCCAATATTTTCCAAACTATCGGTATATAATTATACCACATCATTAAAATATTCATAATATTTATTATTTAAATTATATAATTTCCCAAAAATAATATTTTATTTTTCTGAAATGTTACAGACTCGGATCATTCGGTATAACCTCTCTAAACTCCTTTACATATAGCTAGTATAGGGTTAATGGTACGATCCGGGAATCGGGTTCCGTTAGCGCCGGTTTCTAAAAGTTTTTGTTTCGCATTTAGCCACGGATTGATGGCCGGGACGCTGGAGTAACCCGACGGGTCGCGAAGCGCCTCAGTTCCCGTACGTATCTTTGGTGACGTCGGTGTATCAGTGAAATGATTGCGCCTAAAAATGGGGTGCCATTTCGTTCACTCGGCTGGTTGGGCTACGCGCCACGTGTCCTCCACTGGGTGGTAGGACGCGGGTGGCTGTCACCCGAATCCTGGCGAGAGGGGATGTGTCCAATGACAGGTTGCCACGTGGAGTCTGGGTGGCCGCTTGGTGCGACGCTTCGTTTTGGCGGGAACGGATGCGGGCCGTTGGATGCCTTCTTGCTGAGTGTATAAATAGGGGGGTTCATCCCACGGACATTTCTTTACCCTAGCCATCTCTTTGTTGTCTGAAGATTGCCCGACGCACATTTGCTTAGGCGGGAACTTCAGCTGTCAAAACTTTTCTTCGGCCAAACCTTTCTTGAATCAGGTTAGATGTCTTTCTCTGAAATATCTACTGACATAGTAGGGGTTGAGTCGGGCGATGGGGCTTCAGTTTCGAGAGCCGAGCCCATCGTGTCTTCTTGTAAATCCCCAGTTTCCATATATAATTTTTCCGTATTTTTCCATATTTTTATTCCATTTTTTTCCTATTTAATATATATATATATATTATATTTATATTATAATTAAATTATAACATGGTAAAATCACGCTTAATGCAAATTAGTGATTATTAATTAAGTTTAGAAATAACTTGCATATAATTAATTATAAAAATTTATAATTTGCCTAAATCACATAAATCCCTCCAAAAATCGCCATTCAATTTAATTTTCCAATATTTTCCAAACTATCGGTATATAATTATACCACATCATTAAAATATTCATAATATTTATTATTTAAATTATATAATTTCCCAAAAATAATATTTTATTTTTCTGAAATGTTACAGACTCGGATCATTCGGTATAACCTCTCTAAACTCTATATATAGCTAGTATAGGGTTAATGGTACGATCCGGGAATCGGGTTCCTTTAGCGCCGGTTTCTAAAAGTTTTTGTTTCGCATTTAGCCACGGATTGATGGCCGGGGCGCTGGAGTAACCCAACGGCTCGCAAAGTGCCTCAGTTCCCGCACGCATCTTTGGTGACGTCGGTGTATCAGTGAAATGATTGCGCCTAAAAAGGGGGCGCCATTTCGTTCACTCGGCTGGTTGGGCTACGCGCCACGTGTCCTCCACTGGGTGGTAGGACGCGGGTGGCTGTCACCCGAATCCTGGCGAGAGGGGACGTGTCCAATGACCGGTTGCCACGTGGAGTCTGGATGGCCGCTTGGTGCGACGCTTCGTTTTGACGGGAACGGATGCGGGCCGTTGGATGCCTTCTTGCTGAGTGTATAAATAGGGGGGTTCATCCCACGGACATTACTTTACCCTAGCCATCTCTTTGTTGTCTGAAGATTGCCCGACGCACATTCGCTTAGGCGGGAACTTCAGCTGTCAAAACTTTTCTTCGGCCAAACCTTTCTTAATCAGGTTAGATGTCTTTCTCTGAAATATCTACTGACATAGTAGGGGTTGAGTCGGGCGATGAGGCTTCAGTTTCGGGAGCCGAGCCCATCGGGTCTTCTTGTAAATCTGCAGTTTCCATATATAATTTTTCCGTATTTTTCCATATTTTTATTCCATTTTTTTTTCTATATATATATATATATTATATTTATATTATAATTAAATTATTCCTAAACCTAAATTCTAAACCCAAATCCTAACCTACCGGACCCGGCCAACCCGACCCGACCCGACCCGCTCACCCCTCACTTCTTCTTCTCCCTCGCTCCCTCTCTTTTCCCACTCGTTTCTTCTCCAACGTCTCCCCGCTCCTCGCGCCCATGCCCACAATACCCATACCCACGCCGCGACGACCGCGCCTTCTGCCAACGAACTGCCGCGATACTCTCCACCAAATCCTCTCGACTCCAACGGCTCCCCCTATCTCGTCGTCACTACGAGACTTGCTCCCCCACGTCCTCTCTTCACCCACGACTCGACCGAGCCATTCCCCTTCTTTTTCTATCTCTCTTTCTCTCCTTCGTCTCTCGTTACCACTACCTCTCATTCTCCCTCTCTCACCCATCCTCACCGACAACCGACCGAACTCCTTGAGCTCACCACCACCATGAACCCATCACCACCTAGCCGTCTCCTTCCACCTCCAGCGACCAACTTAAACCCCACCAACTCCTCCATCAACGACGAGCCAGAACTCCTCATCCCCTGCACACCCGCGCTCCAACATCCCTTCGCTGTCGAGACCACCGCCAGAGCATCGTCGCCATCGCTTCCTCTAGCCGACGAGCATCGCCGTCTACCCAGCCACGACTAACTCCACCTTACCGACAAGCCCCTCCTCTCCTCCACAACACCGGACCCCCAAACCTATTGCATCCAAGCCACTACCCACTGCTCCCCGTCGCCTCCCGACGCCGCCAACACCTAGCAGAGCCCACTGCCTGAGCATCACCACCCCTACCCTCGACGGCCACCCGCATCGCCGACCTCGTAGAGTCACGATATCCGAGCTCGCTGCCGTCGCTGCCGCTGATGCCGTGCCACAGCCTCTGCACTGTGCCACAGCCTCCGAGATCGCTGCCGTCGCCTCTGCTGACGCTGTGCCACAACCTTTACACCGTGCCACAGCCTCCGAGATCGCCTCTGCATCATGCCGAGCTCCGAACTCGGCTGACGACCCAATGCTCCGTGCCAGCCTCCACGTCAGTGCCGAGCCACCCCAAGTCCTGGCCAGAACCGTGCTAGGGGTGCGCGTGCCGTGTCTTGCTCGTGCGTGTATCATGTCGTGACGTCTCCGTGCCGGGATCGTGCCCATGTCATGCTACCGTATCAGTCGTACCACATTCGCCAAAGGCAAGAGAAAACCTTTCTATTGTTTTTCATGCTATTTTAATACCTAGGCTAGATACACATGTTAGATTAATTTGTTATATAGTAGTGTAGATGTGTGTTTTTCGACCGATTACCAAACGTTACCCTAATGTTTGATACGAATTATAATCTAAAACCTATCTTGTTATGGCGGAACCTGTAATAGTTAGGCCCTTTATTGATCACGAATACCATGTAGGAATTTGGGTGCAAAATGTCGTGTTTATAAGCATGTAAAGTCGCCCCCTAAAGGCGACACAAAATCTGAACCTTATCGCGCATGCTACCTTGTTAAAATCATTGTAAATTAAATACAGTTTGGAACGTAACGTGGCTCATATAGAAGCCGACTCGATAACCTAAAACCATACATAGTTTTTTTCTTGACAATTTTAGATTACTGTAACGATACTTGGTTGCGAACGCGGCACTGGACTGCAGTCCGGGGCAGCATTTTGATTTGGATACCAGACTTTGACTACCTGCACATCCCCTCTTTAGACTGAAAATGCATGGATCCCCATATGAAAACTTATATAATTTAATTGTCTAACACACGAATCTGGTCCCGTGCTGTTTCACCCTCGTTTGATATTTAATTTGTATTTTAGAGTACCGATGTGTTCTGCAGTGACCTCTCTTACACCGTCATATTAATCAGGACGTAACTCCTAGTACAGGAAGGATACTGATAATACGTTAGATGCGTTGGAAGACTAACAGGTAGAAATAGATTTTATTCAACTGGGGAAACACCTGAAACTGAACACAATCCCTAGTAAACTGCGCGTGAAGTTGGACTTCCAGTTCTGAAACTGGAATTTCAGCAATCGATCGCTACTTTAAAATGATGATAAGTCCTTAACCTGAATTCCGATTGGCATGAGATTAACTTTACTTCTTAGATAATCAAGTTTGCTTCGTACTCCTTTTATATTATTTTGGTCGATTCTATACGTGTGAATTATGGTAAATTTTGCAAGTTATATGGCTATAGGTATTATAATTTAGTGAATACATGCTCAGTGCATTTCTGCCTATTATATGTTTGTTGTATACCTTCTGCGTAGTGATAGTTGCATTGAGACCTAGCGAATGTTGTGTATTTTCGATATAAGTGTTAGCGATTGGGTTGTGGTAAATACGAAAGTGATATTGAGAAGTGGAAACGTGATTGAAAGTGAAAGTGATACATATTTATTCACAACCCATCGAATACCTAAATTCATACTATAACCTAGGGAATGGGGAAATCAAGGTGGAATTGAACTCGTATTTAGCGAGGTACAGTGATCATTCGCCATTAGTGATACACACACACACATTAGGTCGTGGGCCTAGTGGTATGGCTGAGGGTTATGTCCCGGGCACAGCGGACCGTAGTCTCGGGCATGCACGAGACCCTTGTTAAACACGAGCATCCTTTCCACCATTTGATTTCATTGACTTAGTGAATGATAAGTAGTGACATACACATTGCTTAGTTTACTGACTTGATACTTATATTGCACTATCCATATTCAGTTGATGTTTATTATACGCATGTTCTGCATGTTGTTGCACTTCTCATGTTTAATAATAATATTGCACACCCATTATATATTTATTGCTATACATGTCGCCCTGACGACCTGAGTGTGCATGCTCAGAGGACGAAGTGGATCCAGCCCAGGAGCAGGACCTGCCATTCGAGATCACGGAGGTCTAGACTGCTTCATCAGCGCCATCTCTTTTGCTTTCAGCACCTTGTATTTCGTTGGTTAGTTTTATTCTGCGAAATAATTGTATTTCGAACTCTTTATATTGCAATGTAATAAAGTTTTGGACTGTATTTTCCTTTACTCTAATACTGTTTACTGACTACCATGTAATGCTAGAAGCCGAAGTGTGACTACGGTGGGATTATTCCCTGACTATAAGAGCATGGCTGACCTAGTCACCCCTCGTATTCCGTATTTTCGGGAAGCGGGGCATGACATGGTTTTGTTGGTATCAGAGCGCCAGGTTATGGATGAAATTACAGTTCCATCGAGGGATCCCTAGATTGAGTTACACCCTTGACGTGTGCTTTACTACATTTCTGTTCACCTTCTAACACTTGTTGAATCATTGTGTAGCCCTTATTTGAATCTAATTTCTTTTGATCTTTTTCAGAAATATGGACTCCTCGGGCAACTCCTCAGGTGTCGATTCCCATGATCGTACCGAGAAGATCCTCAGCACACTGACGACCCTGGCCCAGGCTCAAGAGAAGAAGACCAATCTCCTGGCCGAGGGATTGAAGGCGGTATAGGAGACCACAATTACCGCCCTGGAGAGATCTACGGCTGTTCCCGCCGCCCCCAAGGGCACCCTCGTACCGACTACCCAGGCTAGGGTTGGTCTTGTTTCGGACTTCATGAGGCTTCATTCAGCGATGTTCACGGGATCAGCAAATCCACTTGAGGCATAGCAATGGCTCATCAATGTAGAGAACCTTCTGACGGCCGATCGAGTTCCTGATGATGATAGAGTGAACGTGGTGAAGGTCCAGCTGGAAGACGAGGCCCGCACGTAGTGGTTCGTAGAGGAAAGCCGGCTAGAGAGACTTATCAGATGGGACACGTTCTCCGCATGCTTCCTGGATCACTATTTTCCGGCCACTTCCAAGGCCGAAATGGAGGAGAAATTTATCATGTTGAAGCAAAATGGACGCTCACTGGATGCCTACGCCGTAGAGTTTAACCGGCTGAGTTGCTTCGCACCATACATGGTAGCCACCGAAACCGCCAGGGCTAGACGGTTCCAGAATCTTCTATCCTAGGATGTCCGAGAATCTTCTATCCTAGGAGTTCGGAGCAAGGGATTGATATTGAACTACAACAGTTTATCGTGTTTCTCGATCTACCAACCTTCGCTCAAGTGCTGAACGCTGCCCGAGTGCAGGAAAGATTGGTGGAGAAGGCCAAGGGCTAACGATCGATGGACAGGAGACCCCATGTGGTCCTAGCACGGCCTACCATCTCCAGAGGTTTGGCCGGGTGTTACGCAGATGAAGCGCACCTTCTCACCTCAGCTGCCGCAGCAGAGGGCCCTGTTTTGCAATTACTGCCAGAGGTTAGGACACATGCAGAGGGATTGTCGCAGAGCTAAGGGTCAGTGTCTGATTTGCGGATCCAGCGAGCACAGGGTCAGCGGGTGTCCCCAAAGATCTGAGCTACAAGGAGGGTTCGAGCAAAAACAACCGTCGTACGGCACTTCAGCTCAGAGGGATCCACCTCGGGTATCCCAGCAGCAGTTATTTGATCTGATGCAGTCTTAGTTATATGTATGCCCTAGAGGTTATTATTATACATGTGATGTATATTATAGTGGATGCTTGGACATATATAGGGAGGACTTTCTTTCTCGACATGATAGTATACTATCTGGTTGCTCTTTATCTTAACATGTACACTTATAGTCTCTCTATTACATGTTAATAAAGCCCTTAGGATGAGTACTTGACTACCAGGATTATGATGCAGATCATACTAGTGGGGTAGAGGTAGTCGTTAAGTACATCCTTCAATTGTTCCTAGTTATGGGAGTATCGAGATGGGGCATCGATATTCCAGAGTAGACTAGCGTATACGCTTCTCGACCCATACCACATCCATTGGTGTTTGAAATCAGAGAAGGTATACGGGTGCTCAGTGGAGACTGGGTACACTGAACGGACTCGCCGAGAACTCATAAATGGTATTATATCTATCATCAGATAGCAGTTCTCTGGTGACACTAGTACATGTTAGTCTATCGACCCGAGATCATCATAGAGACTTGTGTGATTCCCACCGTGCTTTGATTTCCACCTTACCACGTTCAAGAGATCATGCAAAACGGTGGTTTTTGGGTACAATCCCGAGTCACATGGAGGCAATGAGCGATAGGAGGGGATTTCGTCTCTCCCGGTATCAGGGGTTGATGTTGCGCTATACTTGATTGGCCATAACAGGAAATCTCTGGCCAGGGTTGCTGAGATTTACTGGTAAGTATTATCAGTAGTTTCTCGAACCGTTATGAGCCTCACATCGGCATGACTTATCAGGCTATTGGGGTTTGACGTATACCACCCCAGGCTGTGATATGTGACATATCTGACGAAGAGACCAGACTGTACGGTAGTGTTACTTATTGCATTCGTAGGAGTATGAGCAGGCTTGATTGTTGATCTTCTGATCGCTCAATACTCGGGTAGCGGTTACGTTCAGCTAATACCGCCGACGACTTGTGGGTGACTGATATGATCATCACCTACTGCCGGCGTATTGACGAGTCTTTAAAGTCCTACACAGAGGTTTTCTGGCTCAGGCGAAACAAAGTAGGAGCACATATGTGATATGTGTGGGACCGAGATTAATACGCGTATGTGATACCGTATTCTATTCTCGCGATATATGATATCGGTCGGTTATATGTGATATAGCCGGGTTATCAGATCAAGTGTTGATTCGATAAGCTGATACATAAGATATTAGTCGGTTATAAGTGATATAGCCGGATTATTAAATCAAGTGTTGATTTAATAATTTGATGTATAATTATATATGTGATATTTTAATTTACATTAACTAATATTTGCTCACTTAAGCATTTCTTTTTCTCACTTGTGTGTGTACACTTAATATATATGTGATATATATTATTGTGTCATACTTGATGATACATGTGACATGGGTGTATGAGACTCACACCATACTTATCATAATGATTGGTTTTATTTATTTAAAGTAAATCAAAATTAGTTGGAAATTAGTCACATGTTTAGAAGCTTGGAGAAGCTTGTAGTGACCATTGACTTAGTCCACTAATTTTGTTTTACATTAGATATTTATTAACCCAACTATTATCTTAAACCATGGTTATGTCTCTACATGAGTTATATGAGATATTTCTCACCCATGGTTCCCATACTACACTTGACCCTTTCCATGGTTGCTTTTCTTCATCTCCTTCCTCAAGCTCTCTAGCTTTTGGGAAGTGAAGAAAATTAGTGAGAAAAATATTTCTAAAATGAGCAAAATTCCTACTTCATCAACCTACACTAGATTAGCCATGTGGTTTAGGTTGTTTGCTTCACAATTAGTGAATATGTAGCTTGAGTTAGTGTCTTCTCGACGTAGATCATTTTCGGCCTTGAAGACTTCAAGTAAGCTTGTTCCTTTCATCTTGTGGAGCCTTTCTAGAATCCGGGAGTTCACTACTTGCAGTGAAGGGACTACTACACGGAGCTATTGAAGTGAAGGACCAGTCTACGAAGGTTGTATTTCTTGTTCACTTAGATGTAAAGATGTTTACATTCTAATTTCGTCTAATTCTCTAGTTAAGATTCTAGGTTAGGGTTTTTTAGCACGCCAATTTTTTAAAAACGACATGGTCGATGCCTCCCGAAACCCAGTGGCGGTGCTGCGGAACTCTACAGTGGTATCAGAGCCATAGTAGAGAATTATACGATATTTGTAGAATTACGAAACCAAAACAACTCCGAAACACTCGAAACAAAAACCAAGTTTCTGTCGAAATTTTTAGAGTGTCTAAATTTTTTTAAGCAACTGCAAAATGTTACATGTGATGTAATATGAACACTGAAGAAATTTTAACCCCTTTCACCGGATTTGACCCGGCGAAGAGAGCATGAAAACCGGCACCACCGGTTTTGGTAGCTTGTTCTGGCTTCAAATTTTTTCTGTGTTCCAGTCTCTGGTTTTGGTGTTTCAGGTGTTGCTTGTTTTTGCTAAGATTGCATGTGATGTTATCTTTCTGTAAAGGCAATTCAGAGTGTTTCGTAGTCGTAATTCTAACATCGTTTCGGGTTATCTAGACGACGTTAAAATGTTCGAACGAATATCAAATACCCAATTTTTCTCTCTCGCTGGAAATTTTCCAAGAGTTGGATTTTTCCAAGTTTAAAATCTTCAGAAAATCATGCAGGTGTTTTCTATGGACCCTCTAGAAGAACGAAACCCTAACTCAATTCTGTGACCGCCGGAACCACCGCCAAACCCTAGGGTTTTTGGTAGTTCCACGGCGCCATAGGTGAGACAAGGGTTGTCTCTTCTACGGTTGGTCCATAGGTGCCGTGGCATGTTCTGGGTATTTTTTAAACCGCGCTCAAGTGTTGAGCTCTTTGGGAAATTTTTGGGTATTTGTTGATTCGATCGAAAAGTTTAACATCGTCTACCTATCTGTGAATTGTGATACAATATTTGGAATCCACAATATTTAGTTTTGTGAAAACTAATTTGAATTTTATAAATCTAGCAATTTAGTCTCAAGTGATCGGTTGCTACGGGATTTTGATGTAGATCAAAAGTTCGTCCCAATCACGTAGCGTACGCAGATACTCGCCGGGTAATCTTACTAGATAGCCATGCCCCATAGCCACGACCAAGTGACTGTAAGAGAACCCCGTTGCCAAAAGCATCCTCCCGGATGCTCGCGGCCGCGGTGTTCCGCCTAAGTGCACTTCGTCGACAGCATCGGGGGTGTGGCCGTCTACTAAAGTTTCTGACGAGCATTCGATCGGGATGTCGGGAATCTTGTTGAATTGCCCGACTTGTTATTGAAAAGTGTTTTCAATATCGAGACTAAAATGCGGGGTTTATAATTGTTAGGCATGCGATGTCTAAGGAATTCATTAGGTTAGACATGAAATTCAAAGTATGTGATACATTGGGTTTATGATGTCTAAGGTGGTTGCGGATTCCAATTGTTGTAGTTTTCACTTTCTTTTCTGCGACCGTAAGTGTAATATGTGGTATATCGCCGGTTTCGTTGCTATATGTCAATGACAATTGGGATACGCATATTTACTTACGTTGATGACATGTGATGCTATACATTGCTGTGATATATTATATTGGATCGTCGTGTTTGAATAGCCGGGTTTTATTTATGTGAGATGAGAGTTTTTCATTATCATTCATGTACAAACTTGTACGTAATATTCTTTTATTAAGTCACTTCCGGATTGAGGTTGATGTCACCATTGTTGTATATTATTTACTTTTCCGCATTAGGATAGACCCAAAGAGGAGAGCACAAGTAACCGGGTTTTAGAGTCTAGTGGGAGACCATCTCGAGGAGTCGAGACTGGGTCTCCTAACTCTAGAATTGGGAGGGTTGCTTTCCGCTCTCGTAGGGGTCTAGGGATGTGGGTTTGGCTATTCATCGTGACCGTGGAATCCGTGTTTTATACTGGCTTAATTTAAAACACAGATTTCCTAGTATATCCAATATTTCATATGTGTTCTTCTGCTGCTGATATTCTGTGATGTGATCACTTTATATGATGAGACGAATGCTTATATTATATATATGATATATAATAAATATTGCTGCTTTCGTTTTTTCTGTGATGCTTATGAAGCATAATTGATGGGACTTCATTAATGAGATTAATGAAATAAAAGAAATCTAAAAATGTTGTAGATTCTTGTTTTAAAAACTGGTAGCTCTAGTTCTTGCTTTGCATAGCGGTATTCCTTGTAGAATATCTAGCGCCTTATTTGATAAGGAAAGAGCCGAGATCCCTTCACCGGGAGTGACCTCTTTAGCAAAACTGGCAGATGCTATAACCCACTCGGTTTTGTTTTTGATTACTTTTTTAGTTCATGCTTTGCATAGTGGTATTTATGAAATATCCAGCACCTCATTCGATGAGGAAAGATCCGAGATCCCTTCACCGGGAGTGACCTTCTTAGCAAAACTAGCAAAAGCCTAAAAAACACTCCTTTTCAAAATCACTCGATTCTACAACGATATCAAGTTTATTATGCAAAAGGTTTTCTTAAAAATCTGTCGTAGCCCTCCGTCATTTCAGATAAGGACTATTTAGTATTCGTGCCGCGTTTGTTGACCTTGTCAAGGCGTAGTATGCGGTAACTGATTAGTTCTTATCTGCAAAGCATATGATACGATTGGATTAGAGTAGTTGTGCGGCCTTGTTGACCTTGTCAAGGGTCATGCGGGTGGGTTTAATTCAATCATGAAATGTACGGGTTGAACTTGACTTGCGATTTATGGTTTGTTGACCTTGTCAAGGTCATATATCGCTTGGGGCAAAATATTATCGGGAATTTCAAGTATTGAAATTTGCAATGAGATTGCATACCTTCTATGAGATAGTTTCATCCCGATACCCACTGCGAGTATGAGTTACTCCTGAGAGAGTTTTACACATTACAATTAGCCGATCAAAGTAGGTGTCTAGAAAAGTGTTAACGGGGTTACGCTCCTCGGAAAACAAGGTTTATTTTAGTTAGGTCCGTGCGAAAGCACAGGGAACCTCCCTCAAAGTACCGACACTAGCCTGGCCGAAAGATTGGCGAACTTGTAGGGTGTAATTAATCCCGGCTGGTCTTACCTTTTAGGGTTTGAAGGAAGATTTGATAAAAATAGTGGGAGCCATCCTGATTAGATAAAATAATAACCAATCTAATCTTGTAAGAGCATACGCTGGGTGTTTTCTTCTCTCTCTCTCCTGGTAGCGACCGTAACATACCTTAATCAAGATAATAATATGGATGCATTGGCCGAATCTGCTTATTATACTGAGCTGGGGAACGTTGGTTCCGCTCTATCTTATAATTGTTATAAGTCCGAGCAGAAAATAGGGGAATATCTGGATTTCTACGCGACCCAATCGAGGAAAAAGCATATTGATGCATATTCTTCGGGTGTGTTCGTTACCAAGAACCGTTTCTCAGTTTTCTCTACGTCCTAGGTATGAGATACCGGATCAGGATCCCATATATGTAATCTGTTACATGGGCTACAGAAAGGTAGAGAACCGGGATTGGGTGATATGTCTCTAAGTGTTAGAGAATGGTGCAATTGTTGCATCCAAATAAGTTGGCAAAGATCATCTTGTATTAATACATTGATTCTGAACGAATGTTATTATATACCGAACCTGATATACAATATTACATCAGTTCTTTATTAAGTTAAAGAAAGATATAATTTTGTATTGCAGGATAATGTTGTGAATATTTTCCTTAATCAAGAGTTGATTGGATCAGGCACGCTATATAATAGCATATACGTTCTAAATCAAACACAGTTCAAAGTATCTAGAACACATACAAGAGAAGTAGTTCAGAAATGAACAAATCCTTCTTGTAGCATTGTAGACTAGGTCATATCAATGCGACACGACTAGCTATGTTACGTAAGGATGAATATTTGAATTCGTTCGAATTTTCATCTTATGATACTTGTCAGTCTTGTCTCAAAGGTAAAATGACCAATACTCCGTTTACTGGAAACAGAGAAAGAGTTACTGAACTCTTGGGACTGATACATGATGATGTATATAGTCCTATGTCTACAAATGCCAGGGTTGGTTCTTTGTACTTCATTACATTCATCGATGATCTCTCAAGATTCGTACATGTGTTCCTGTTGAAACACGAGTCTGAAACTTTTGAGAAATTCAATGAATATAAGCTTGAAGTTGAGAACCGGACGGGTAAAAGTATTAAAGTCCTTCGATGAGATCGGGGAGGCGAATACTTGGGCATCGAGTTCCTGGATTTTCTAAACGGAGAATGGGATTCTCTCTCAGCTTACTCCTTTGTATACACCACAGCACATTGGTGTATCGGGGCGGAGGTATCGCGCCCTATGAGATATGGTGCGCTCTATGATGAGTACTGCCGAGTTACCTGTTTTCTTTTGGGGGTTATGCACTTGAGAAGCTGCATACCTATTGAATGGGGTTCCATCCAAATCAATGCCTACCACTCCATATGAGATATGGTATGGGAAGAGACCATGTCTTAAACGAGTTAAGATATGTGTTGTACGGCCTATGTTGAAAGGCAGAATTCGGACAAGCTCGAGGCATGGTCAGTTCTGTAAGTTTTTTGGATATCCCAAACATTTGCGAGGGTATATCTTCTACCACACTGAGGAGAAAAATGTGTTTTGTTTCTCAGCATGCCACCTTTTTGGAAAAGGAATTTCTTATGAAAGAAATTTGTGGTCATGAGGTAGAACTGGAAGGAGTTTCAGCTGGACAAATTAACAGCTGATGATTTGGTGAAACCAAAGGATTCAATAGTCTTCAACGAAACTCAGCCTCTCTGTGAATCTGGTAGGGTTCCTCATCCACCTGAGAGATACTACGGTTTTCTCGGTGATGGTGGGAGCGAGGATTGTATCATGGTAGATGATGACCCAACCAAGTTCAGGCAGGCCATCACGAGTAGAGACTCTGTGAAAAGGCTGGATGCTATGCGATCAAAGATGGAATCCATGTACACCAACAAAGTATGACTTTGAATGTTGCACCTGAAGGGGTAAAACCCATCGGGAGCAAGTGGATCTTGAGAAGATTCTTGGTGTAGATGGAAAAGTTGAGACTTTCAAAGCTAGACTTATAGTAAAAGGTTCTCGTCAATAACCAGGTATGGTTTATGATGAAACTTTTTCTCCAGTGGCTATGCTTAAGTCCATCAGGATTAGAGCACGCATCGTGGAGTTGGAACATCTGTTTTGATGTGGCAGTCAAAGAGTTTGACTTCATCAAAAAGGTAGATGAACCTTGTATATACAAGAAGGTTGTAGAGAGTAAGGTTGTCTTCCACGTATTGTACGTAGATGACATACTCTTGATAGAAAATGGTTTCCTATGCTACACTCGGTCAAGCTCCTCTTATCACGAGGATTCTCCATGGAAGATCTGGATGATACCTACTACATCTTGTGGATGATGATCTATGATGATAGATCTAAATGGATGTTGAGAGTGTCCCAAATCCAGGTACATTAACACCATACTAAAGGGGTTTAGTATGGAGGATTCTAAGCATGGTGGTTCGCCCAATTACTCATTGTTCACCGTCGAAAGACTCGACCGGGACGTTGGGACGTCTGGCGTGAATTTTAGGGGCAGATGCTATTTGGTTTTATCCATCTACCTCTCCGAAAATGCCAAGTTGATTTATGACACTGTGCATCGGAGGTTTGGACGGATGTGGCCGTTGTAGCAGACTTCGTCAGATTCCTTCTCATTGTGAGGGGTTTTTGATTGTGGGGACGCTCTTCCCTGCAGGCGCAAGCTTCTGCAGTTAATTACATTACCGCATCGCGGTAATCACTTTCTCCTGCTCCAGAGGGTCGCTTCGTGTCATGCGTGTTTGTTTTATTTTTTTGGTTGCCCGTGGATTGTATATGGAGACTAATTTATGTTGTCGCCCGTAGGGCGGGGATTAGTCCAAATCCGTATTTTCTTAGATTTGGGTTTGGTTTGACTTTATGGATCGTTAACCTCGTTTAAGGTTAAGATCAACTTAAATGTTTGTTGAGGATATGTTAGTCTAATTTTAGACTAAGATCTACTCAACGGGATTTCAGGATCATTTAGATCCAACGAAAGAGTATTTGGGCTTTATCGTCTTAGTTTAAGGACGTTTCGGTCCATGAGTTTAAGGACCTCATAGTCCGTAAGGTTTAAAGACATCGTAGTCTGTATGGTTTAAAGACATCATAGTCTGGTTTAAAGACATCATAGTCTGTATGGTATAAAGACATCGTAGTCTATAAGGTTTTGGTTTAACCGTTTGGGGATGCACCAAAAGTTATTGGTTATTGCGACCCTCCATCTCTCTGAAGACGTTTAAGAATTACAACGACATGTATCAGAGGTATGAAGAGATGTACTCTTGAACCAATGTTGGTTAAGAGATGAGACTAAGACCAATTAAAAAGATTGTGAGTACATGGGCTCGGTTAATCTGAATTAGGGATTTATGGCCAACTTGGGCTCAGCCCACTCAGTTTTGAATAAAATGTTGAACATTTGTTTGGGCTCAGTCCCTTTTTATCCAACAATGCCGAGCATTGATTTGGGTTCTGATACCCCTTTTTCTTTTTGTCTTTTACTAAGTGTTGAACACTTTTTTTATGGCACTGGGGTTTTATTTATAGAGCATCTTGTAATTCCTTAGCGCCCATGTGAGGAGCACGTGGTGCGCTTGGCGCTGAGCGCCAAACTTGGAGCGCTAAGGCGCTTCTTATAAAATAGCGCCCACGTGAGGAGTACGTGGAGCGCTTGGCGCTGAGCGCCAGATTTGGAGCGCTAAAATGCTTCTTTTAAAATAGCGCCCACGTGAGGAGCGCGTAGAGCGCTGGGCGTTGAGCGCCAGACTTGGAACGCTAAGACGCTCCTTTTAAAATAGCGCCCACGTGAGGAGTGCGTGGAGCGCTGGGCGTTGAGCGCCAGACTTAGAGCGCTAAGGTGCTTTTTTTAAAATTGGCAGCTTTGATCAGTCATGTGCTCTGAGAATTAAATTATCAGTTTATAAGAGACTTTGTCTCATGGATCTAAGAACTAAGTTCTTCTTTTATGAGGAGATGCTATGATCTCTTTTGTTTTTGTGAAAAACTTTGTCTTATAGATCTGTGAACTGAAAAAAAAACTAAGTTCTTCTGATGTGAGAGTTAAACTCTCAAATAAGGAGGAGATGTCATGATCTCTCTTCTTGCTATTTACCTTGAGAAGAAATTGCTCTCGTCTTTGAAGTTTCTTAAAGTTTAGGGGAGGGGGGTTCCTCTGTACAAGACTTGAAGTCTTGGGTCCTTTATATAGGGGAGGCTGATTTGTTGAATCAGTTAAGGAAATCTCTCACTGAGAGATTTCTAATTGATTTGGGGATGTTTCCCACCATTGGATCTTTGATCCAAGGGCTTTTGTTTTACAGAAGACATCTTTCTTGTTATTTAACAAGATTGGAAAAATATTTTCCCATACAGAGATTATTCTGTATCTTGGTGATTTTTAATCACCATTGGATCTTTGATCCAACAATGCTCTGATTTACAGAGTACAATCTTTCTTGTTTGGAAAGTTTTGAGGAGTATTTCCTCAACAGAATTTAATTCTGTAATTTGATGATTTATTATCTTCGTTGGATCTTTGATCCAAAGGTGGAGAAAATTTAGTTCTAGCGCTGGCGCTCTCGTGCTTTGCAAGTGAGGCGCTGCCTCAGAGTCTTTGACTCTTGGCGCTGGCGCTTTTGGTGCTAGCGCTCTCGTGCTTTGCACGTGAGGCACTGCCTCAGAGTCATTGAATCTTAGCGCTGGCGCTCTTGGCGTGAGCGCTCTTGTGATTTGCACGTGAGGCGCTGCCTCAGAGTCTTTGACTCTTAACGCTGGCGTTCTTGGCGCTAATGCTCTCGTGCTTTGCACGTGAGGCGCTGCCTCAGTTCAAATTTCAAATTTTGAAATTTTGAATAGAGCTTTGCTCTCTTATTGGGGGAAACACTCATGAATCACTCTCTCCAAAAGGATGTCTTCCAAGACTGATTTGGAGAGAGCTCGCGTGCAAGGGATACCCTATGCTTCGGCAGTAGGATCTATCATGTATGCGATGTTATGTACCAGACCAGATGTAGCCAACTCACTAGGTGTAGTGATTAGGAATCAATCAGATCTTGGAAGAATCACTGGATAGCTGTGTAGGACATTCTTAAGTACTTGAAAAGCACTAAAGAAATGTTCTTGGTGTTTGGTAACGGTGAACTCCAGTGGGAGTCCTTTACCAATTCGAGCTTCCAGAGTGATAAGTTCGATTGAAAGTCAGTCACAGGCTCTGTCTTTACCCTCACTGAAGGGACGGTATGATTGGAAGTGTTCCAAGCTAGATATCATGGCAAACTAGACGATAAAGGCTGAATACATCGCTACCAACGATGCTACCAAAGTGGATGTCTGGATGATTCTTGTTCATTAGATGAACATGGTTCCTACTATTGAGCGTCCAATAACTGTTATTGTGACAACAATAGAGTTGTGGCTTTGGCCTAGGAACGCCGGTCCCATCAGCGATCCAGACATATTCTGAGGACAGTATCACCTGATCAGAGAGATGGTTGATCTCCAAGGGATTGAGGTAAGGAGAGTTGACGCAAAGGCTAACACGGCAGATCCACTCACAGAGGCCTTTCCCTAGAGAGACTTTTATGGGGCGTTGAGTACGAGATACTACAACAAATGACCTTAGTGCAAGTGGGAGATTGTTAGTTATATGTATACCCGAGAGGCCATTATTATACATGTGATGTATATTCTAGTGGATGCTCGGACATATATAGGGAGGAATTTCTTGCTCGACATGATAGTATGCTATCTGGTTGCTCTATATCTTAACATGTACACTTATAGTCTCTCTATTATATGTTGATAAAGCCCTTAGGATGAGTACTTGACTACCAGAATTATGATGCAGATCATACTAGTGGGGCAGAGGTAGTCGGTAAGTACATCCTTCAATTGTTCCTAGTCGTGGGAGTATCGAGACGGGGTATCGATATTCCAGAGTAGACTAGCGTATACGCTTCTCGACCCATATGATGGGCGATGGATGATCCCACATCCATTGGTGTTTGACATCAGAGAAGGTATATGTGTGCTCATTGGAGACTGGGTACACTGAACAGACGCGCCGAGAACTCCTAGATGGTATTATACCTATCGTCAGATAGCAGTTCTCTGGTGACACTGGTACATGTTAGTCTGTTGATCCGAGATCGTCATAGAGTCTTGTGTGATTCCCACTGTGCTTTGATTTCCACCTTACCACGTTCAAGAGATCGTGAAAAACAGTGGTTTTTGGGTACAGTCCCGAGTCACATGGAGGCAATGAGTGATAGGAGGGGATTTCGTCTCTCCCGGTATTGGGGGTTGATGTTGCGCTATGCTTGATTGGCCATAACAGGAAATCCCTGGCCAGGGTTGCTGAGATTTATTGGTAAGTGTTATCAGTAGTTTCTCGAACCGTTATGAGCCTCATATCGGCATGACTTATCAGGCTATTAGGGTTTGACGTATACCACCCCCAGGCTGTGATATGCGACATATCTGACGAAGAGACCGGACTGTACGATAGTGTTACTTATTGGATTCGCAGGAGTATGAGCATGCTTGATTGTTGATCTTCTGATCGCTCAATACCCGGATAGCCGTTACGTCCAGCTAGTACCGCTGACGGCTTGTGGGTGACTGATATGATCATCACCTATTGCCGGCGTATTGACGAGTCTTTAGAGTCCTACACAGAGGTTTCCTGGCTCAGGCGAAACGAAGTAGGATCACATATGTGATATGTGCGGGACCGAGATTATTACACGTATGTGATACCGTATTCTATTCTCGCGATATGTGATATCGGTCGGTTATATGTGATATAGCCGGGTTATCAGATCAAGTGTTGATTCGATAAGTTGATACATATGATATTAGTCAGTTATATGTGATATAGCCGGATTATTAAATCAAGTGTTGATTTAATAATTTGATATATAATTATATATGTGATATATTACTTTATATTAACTAATATTTGCTCACTTAAGCATTTCTTTTTCTCACTTGTGTGTGTACACTTAATATATATGTGATATATATTATTGTGGCATGCTTGATGATACATGTGACATGGGTGTATGAGACTCACACCATACTTATCATAATGATGGGTTTTATTTATTTAAAGTAGATCAAAATTAGTTGAAAATTACTCACATGGTTAGAATCTTGGAGAAGCTTGTAGTGACCATTGACTTAGTCCACTAATTTTGTTTTACATTAGATATTTATTAACCCAACCATTATCTTAAACCATGGTTATGTCTCTACATGAGTTATATGAGATATTTCTCACCCATGGTTCCCATACTACACTTGACCCTTTCCATGGTTGCTTTTCTTCATCTCCTTCCTCAAGCTCTCTAGCTTTTGGGAAGTGAAGAAAATTAGTGAGAAAAATATTTCTAAAGTGAGCAAAATTCCTACTTCATCAACCTACACTATATTAGCCACGTGGTTTAGGTTGTTTGCTTCACAATTAGTGAAGATGTAGCTTGAGTTAGTGTCTCCTCGACGTAGATCATCTTCGGCCTCGAAGACTTCAAGCAAGCTTGTTCCTTTCATCTTGTGGAGCCTTTCTAGAGTCCGGGAGTTCACTACTTGGAGCGAAGGGACTACTACACGGAGCTATTGAAGTGAAGGATCGGTCTACGAAGGTTGTATTTCTTGTTCACTTAGATGTAAAGATGTTTACATTCTAGTTTCGTCTAATTCTCTAATTAAGATTCTAGGTTAGGGTTCTTTAGCGCGCCAATTTTTTAAAAACGGTATGGTCGATGCCTCCCAAAACCCAGTGGCGGTGCTGCGGAACCCTACAGGCAAGCTGGTATGGGTCGGAATCAAGGACGGGTTTTCACCATGTCCGCCGAGCAGGCATAGGCTTCTGGAGAAGTGGTTACAGGTACCATCCTTGTTTATTATGTACCAGCTACAGTTCTTTTTGATTCGGGTGCTTCTCATTGCTTTATTTCCACGTGGTTTGTTGACACACTCTATACCTCACGAGCCGTTGACCAAGGGTTGAGAGATACATACAGGTAACGGAATTATTGTGTCCAACCAAGAGTGTAGATTATGTCCGGTGGTAGTATGCGGCAGGGAATTCTATGTGAATTTCCTTTTAATCGGGACGGGCAGCTATGACGCGATTCTTGGGATGGATTGGATGAGCACCTTCCATGCGATCATCGATCGTCGAGCTAGGGAAGTGACTTTCCGCATTCCTAATCATCCTGAGTTTGTTTTCGAAGGCGGAAGCGAGTCCTTGGAGCCCGCCAAGTTTAGAGCCAAGCCAAAAGTGTTGACGGCTATGGAGATTGATGAGAGTCCAATCACCGCCCCTCTTAAAACGTCGACTTCCCCAGAGATCGTTCGGGATTTTCTTGATGTGTTCCCTGAAGATTTACCAGGCCTACCACCTCCCGGCGTCTTGGGATTCTCTATTGACCTGATTCCACGGGACAACGCTAGTTTCCAAAGCTCCTTACAGGATGGCGCCAGTTGAATTGGCAGAATTAAAGAAGCAGATAGAAGATCTTTTGAACAAGGGATTTATCCGTCCATGTGTTTCCCCGTGGGGTGCTCCTGTTCTATTGGTGAAGAAGAAAGACGGTTCCTTACGCATGTGCATCGACTACCGGGAGTTGAACCGAGTGACCGTGAAGAACAAGTATCCTATTCCCCGCATCGACGACTTGTTTGACCAGCTGGGTGGTGCTCGGGTATTCTCAAAACTAGATCTTCGGTTAGGGTATCACCAAATCAGGGTTAAGGCGGAGGATGTATGCAAGAAGGCTTTCCGAACCCGATATGGCCACTATGTGTTTCTTGTAATGAACAGGGTTTTCTACAAGTACTTGGATCAGTTTGTTGTTGTATTCATCGACGACATTCTAGTTTATTCCAGAAGTCGAGAGGAGCACGCCGAGCACCTATGAATTGCATTACAGGTTTTACGGGAGGAGAAGCTCTATGCTAAGCTAAGCAAGTGCGAGTTTTGGCTCGACAAGGTGCAATTTCTGGGGCATGTCGTTTCGAGTGACGACATTCAGTGGATCCGACGAAGATTGAATCTATCAAAGACTGGCCGACACCGAAATCAGTTGCTGAGATAAGAAGCTTCTTGGGATTGGCGGGATATTATCGACGGTTTGTCCAAGATTTCACCAGAGTAGCGGAACCGTTGACGAAGCTCACACGGAAGGAGGTGCCGTATGTTTGGTCGGAGGAATGCACCCAGGCGTTCGAGCTGTTGAAACTGAAGTTGACCACGACTCTAATCCTGACCGTTCCAGACAGTTCAGGTGGCTTGGTTGTTGACAGTGATGCGTCGGGAAAAGGTTTGGGTTGTGTATTGATGCAGCATGGTCGAGTGGTAGCTTACGCCACTCGTTAGCTGAGAACTCATGAGAAGAACTACCCCATGCATGACCTGGAGTTAGCGGCCATTGTGTTCGCCTTAAAGATTTAGAGGCATTACTTATTAGGCGAAAGAGTGGAGGTGTACACAAATTACAAAAGTTTGAAATACGTGTTCACTTAGAAAGATCTGAATATGAGGCAGTGCAGATGGTTGGAGTTGATGGTAGACTACGACATTGATCTGCAGTATCACCCGGGACAGGTGAACGTCGTTCCTGATGCTCTCAGTCGCAGGCCGTCAGCTGCGTTGCTGACTTGTCAGAATGTAACATTTCAGAAAATATAAAATATTATTTTTGGGAATTTAATATTTAAATAATATTTTTCCCGAAAACTGCCGATTTGCGAAATTGGGGTTTTCGAAAAAGGATATAAATATATACCAATAATTATGAAATAAATAGAAATTAAAATGATTTATTCATTTAATAATATAATTAAAGGATTTGGCATTTTTAAATTTTATTATACACAGTTTCGATAAAAACCCGATTAGTGCACTGCTAATCGCGATTAAGCCAAATCCGTGTTTTTACAGTTTCCATGGTTAGTGCACCATGACATGTTTCATTTTATTACATGTTTCATTTTATTTGGGCTTTATATTATGGTTTTTGGTGGGAAAAGAAAAAGAAAGAAAGAGGAAAAGTCAAGGGGGCATAATGATGGGGTCGGTATACTAGTGATGAGAGAGAGTGTGCGTGAATTATAATGAGAGAGAGGGGGGCTGCTGCCCAATTCAAAATCCCTCACCATTTCCATCATCCTCTTCATCTCCTCAAGCTCCCAACCCTCCTCAAATAATCCCTAGATCCATCTCATAACAATCCCCAAAACCCTACACACCCTTCACAAATATTAATCCCCTCTTCAAGCTCTATACATGGGACCAAGAAAAATTCAGTTTTGATGATCTTGGGGGGGGGGAGGGGATTCATGGGTTCTTTATGAGGTAATTCCTTCACTAATTGGGTAGTTTTCCATTTACTTAAGTATTTATATGTGTTTAGATGTGATATTGTGGAGGTAGTGAACATTGGGAAACCCTAGTGAAGATTTTGGTGTTGGTTTGAATTGGGTGATTCCTAGTAGCTGTTAACTAAACTTAGATGGTGTTAGTGACCTAGACCAAACCTTAGAAACCCCAAAACACGGATTTAGAAACCCGACATCGGATAAATGTGTGATCTGTGAAGGTGTTCTGGAATCTGGAGCAACCCGGGGGCACCAAAAATTAAATTGAGCTGACAGTGAGTCGTGCAGGCATCTAGGAAGCTACCACCAAGACCCGAGCCCCTAATTCAAACCTGTGGCCGCAGATTTAATCATTCTGGCCGCAATTTGCGGCCAGAGTAGGATGGATTGGGTTCATATTTGTTCCAGGGCTCATTTTGCACTAAATTAGACCCCTCCTATATGCAGTTTTGGCTAATTGTCATCTGGGGAAAATCTGGGAGCATTTTGGTGTGTTTTAGGCAATGTTTTCCATATTTTTAAATGCACTTTCTTAATATTTGGATTTGTATATGGTTGTCCGGTGTTCGTACATCGACAACAGGGGTTGTTTGTTGGATTTGCATGTTTGGGCCATAGGTTCTAACCTGTGAGCACACTGTGCGCTGTATCGGTTTTCTGCATCGATTTTAATACGTATTGCGATTGGTTATTATTGTAGGTACCCTCGCATGGATTCCGAGGCGAAGAAGCGTGGCTTCATCGATTTCGGCGAGCGAAGACCAGGTGAGTAGATCTATATCTACCGGGGAATTCGGGTGGATGGCGTATAGTACCCCCGCAAACTTCTGATGGAAACCGATTCATAGAGTATGGTTAGGAAACCAAAATTAGGAAAGTAGGGTTAGAATATAGATAGCTATGTAGTCATATTAGAAACTAGAGGATAGTTAAGTTTGATATGCTGCTACTACTACCCTAGGATGATGTTTAGCGATACTACCGCTTAGGGTTCTGTAGGACTAGATAGTCGATGTAGATGCATCATCCGAACCATACCTTTTTCTAAACCAAGAATCGTAAGTATCTTTTAAATGTATATCTTGAGGGATGTTATGGATTTTCAAATGATATCTTTTCTTTAAAAACACCGTAACCCCTGTTTTCAAAACTACGATTCACTTCTTTAAAAATCTGATTGTATGGTTCGGGTGTGTTTGTTAGATTAGATACTTATACATAGTAGAGATAGCGTGTTTATGTAAATTCGACATGATATGAGACATAAATGCGATGAAAGAATACAAGACGAATTTGATGATGATATGATATGATGGTATACGGATGCGAGTCGATCGAAATGATTTATACCCTACCGGTCCCCTGATATGAGATTATTGCAGATGCGACCTGGGACATAGGTATATAGGGTTATATATATATATATAATGTTGTGAATCATGGATGATAGGCTGTATGTGATATTAGGCCATACCCTCATTTGTCTTATAGGATGATAGGATCCTTTTAATGTAATGCCGCCGCACGATGATATTCCGTGCGTGATGAGTTTGACTTGATGATTGATCCTTACCCTTGACTAGAGGTTTCTGTACGATGGATTATACCGTACGCGATGTTTTTGGGCTAGATGCCGATTGATAGATTCATCAACTCGGACATATGATAGTTATGTATACCTTATAGCTGTTAGCTGATGGTTTACTTACTGCATTCATGATATTATTATTGCATCGCATATACTTGTGATAGTACATCTGCACCATTATCGATGATGCGTATGTTACACGTACACTTATTTGCCGGCTCACACACTTCATCATCGATAATTGCCATGTTACTACACAGTAGGGTTGCTGCATCATGACATATACATTGATACCTTCATACTTGCGCATATACATATTGTACCTACATAAATAACCGGTTTTATTTTAAAATTGGGAACCGCATGTTATATTTTAAGAAAAAACTGGAATCATTTTAAAGGAGCGGTTTTCCCTTAATATGTCATATCACTATTCCATATTGCATGATACACGGATATGCTCGCATTTCTTCTTACATGTCGCATACATCATGCTCTATTATTTTACGCATTGAGATATGCTGTTTTATGAGATTTCTGGATTTGAGAACCGTGGCTATTTCAAAAGGAAGCATGTACTATTTTAAAAACCCGGTTTCTCTTGATATGATATTTCAGTGTGTCCACCATGCGTTTTCTCGGTTCTGAGAGTGGCATGTGAAACCCGATTCGAGGAGTGGTAGGCACCGATTGCGAGTATATGGTGGACCCGGTGAGGTACCCCGGGGCAAGAAGACTCGTATATGTTAGACGGTGAGCCCAGCAGGGAGAGCACTACCTACCGGTGATAGTATGTAGACTCGGCGGTTATCCGGAGGATACCGACCGGAGTAGCGAGATGGATATGAGGGCCGAGGAGTGCGGCGCCTGAGGGCCGATCTGAGGATGCGGCGCCTGAGATATATGAGGATTTACGTGCCGATGCTGGGTACGGTTTTCATGATGTTTTCGAGTGTCGATGCTAGGCACTCAGGTTCCATGATTTGATGTGTCGGGAGGGACACTGTTGATATACATATATCCTCATACTTTCATGCACACTCTTTTATGATATTTACATGCATGATATTGTTGCGCCAGTGGTTGACGCGTGGACTAGATCCACATACATACATACATACACCGATGCTACTATCGGAGATTTTGCACATGCTTAGAGATATTGATTTATGGGTGGACGAGATCCACATATCCGCATGCATTGATTATTACTGTTGGATGTTATCCACATGCATATAGATAGTGACTACCTTGTTTGTACATATACGACCCGGTCACCCTAGATATCATAGTATTACCTTATGATATAGTTGACCTAGGAGTCGTTGTTTACTCGATTTCTACTTGTAGATATATTTCTATTCATGAGTTGGCAGCTCACCCCCATTGTGCCACAGTTCTTGCGGTTGACCGCTTGGATCAGTAGCGGATTCGCTGGCACACAGATTCATTTGGGTGTTTTGCATTGGTAGGTGGGACATTTGTATCGTACCCACTCTTGTATTATATTTCATATTGTATCTAGTTAACTCCATCAATCAACCAAAAGTTGTATTTGCAAGTGATGAGACTTAGTGAGACTTGTAGTTGCGAGATTTGAGCGATGGGTTTTATTTTCCTTTTGGGGTTATATCTTGCTCTTTTCTTTATCTTTTTGTGGTGAACTTCACCGTTGGGCGTCGTATACTCATTTATACTGTATTGCGTGGTTGTGATCCGCCGTTTGGCGAAGAGCTAGCTCCCGCTTGGGGATGCCATTATTCTTATTATGTATTGTGGTTTTGGATCAAAATATACAAAGGAGGTGCTGCCAAAATTTTTCAAAAGACGAAACATGTTTTCAAACTGATAAATTTCACTTGCATCATTCATATTTCTTTCTATGCACTAAGAAAACTTGTTTTCATTATACCTTTATTTCAAAAGCTCACCTCCTTTATTTTTCTAAAAAGGTTTAGATTTCTGGGTTTCAGCTTACTTGAATTCCGTTACGCCTTTAGACGTGGCGTGATTCAAGTGCTGGTCACGAGCTAATATTTCGGGTCGTGACACAGAAGGGGATTCTTGATGACCTTAAGAGACTCGAGTTGGAGGTAGTTACTCCGGGTGTGCCCGGACAGCTCTTGCAGTTGCAAGTTCAATCATCGCTTGTAGATCGCATCAAAGCTGCACAGGCTGGAGACCCTCAGTTGCAGAAATTCAGAGGGTTAGTCGAGGCTGGTTTGAGGACAGATTTGCAGATTCACGAAGATGGTTCTCTGAGATTTGGCAGCCGGCTGTGTGTTCCAAAGGGGGTATTCGAGATGAAGTCCTAGCTGAAGCACATAGTTCCGCTTACTCGGTGCACCCAGGTGGCACCAAGATATACAGAGACCTGAGGCAACACTTCTGGTGGAACGGAATGAAGAGGGAGATTGCTCGCTTTGTCTCCAAGTGTTTGGTATGCCAACAGGTGAAAGCTGAACATCATAGAATAACTGGGTTGTTACAGCCGCTTCCAGTACCAGAGTGGAAATGGGAGCACATCACAATGGATTTTGTGACAACACTATCTCGAAGTCCAAGGGGCAACAATGCCATCTGGTTTATTGTTGATCGTCTTATGAAGGCAGTACATTTCTTACCCTTCCGAGTCGGACAATCGATGGAGTTGCTTGCTGAAAAATATATGCAGAAGATTATGAGACTGCACAGGGTGCTCGTTAGTATCGTGTCTGATCGAGACACCAGGTTCATCTCCCATTTCTGGAAGATCCTGCAGGAGAGTTTGGGCACGTGTCTCAAGTTCAGCATGGCCTATCATCCACAGACAGACGGGCAATCCGAGCGTACTATCCAAACGCTCGAGGATATGCCGAGGGCATGCATGCTTGACTTTCATGGTTCTTGGGGGGATCACCTCCATCTGGTAGAGTTTTCGTATAACAACAGCTACCAGGCTAGCATCCAGATGGCACCGTTCGAGGCTCTGTATGGACGGAAGTGTCGATCCCCTGTATATTGGGATGACATGGGTGAACAAAATTTTTTGGGCCGTGAGATGATAGTGCAGACAGTAAGCAAAGTTCAGACGATCAGGAAACGGATCAAGGCAGCTCAGAATTGACAGAAGAGTTGGGCAGATACCGGCAGAAGATTGTTGGAGTTTAGTATTGGTGACCGCGTGTTTATGAAGGTATCCCCCACTCGGGGGGTGATCTGCTTTGGTAGTCGCGGGAAACTCAGTCCCCGATTCATCGGACCTTTTGAGGTGCTAGAGCTAGTAAGAGAGGTGGCTTGTCGTCTTGCCTTGCCTCCATCGCTAGTTGGTGTGCACAATATATTCCATATTTCTCAGTTAAGGTGCTACATTTGGGATGACGGCCATATCCTGGACCATAGTCAACATTGGGCACTGATCTGTCTTACGAGGAGCAGCCTACCACCATTCTCGATCGTCGGGAAAAAGTGCTGAAGAACAAAGTCATTCCCTTAGTTCGAGTTTCTTGGGGTGGTCGTTCTCCAGGGGAGTCTACCTGGGAACACGAGGAGGATATCCGCGCATGTTTTCCGTATATGTTTTTGAAGTGTTGTTGTCCCGTTGTTTTTATTTTAATTTCGAGGATGAAATTTTTGTAAGGAGGGTATGATGTAAATCCCCTGTTTTCATATATAATTTTTCCGTATTTTTCCAGATTTTTATTCCATTTTTTTCATTTTTATATATATTTTATTATATTTATATTATAATTAAATTATTCCTAAACCTAAATTCTAACCCCAAATCCTAGCCTACCCGACCCAACCCGACCCGCTCACCCCCTACTTCTTCTTCTTCCTCGCTCCCTCTCTTTTCCCGCCCGTTTCTTTTCCAACGTCTCCCTGCACCTCGTGCCTATGCCTACGAGACCCGCACCGACGCCGTGATGACCGCACCCTCTGGCAACGAACTATCGCGATACCCTCCACCGAATCCCCTCGACTCCAACGGCTCCCCACTCTCTCGTCGTCACCACGAGACTCGCTCCCCCACGTCCTCGCCTCATCCACGACTCGACCGAGCCTTTCCCCTTCTTTTTCTATCTCGCTCTCTCTCCTTCGTCTCTCGCTACCACTCCCTCTCGTTCTCCCTCTCTCACTCATCCTCACCGACAACCCACCGAACTCTTCGAGCTCACCACCACCACGAACCCATCACCACCTCGTCATCTCCCTCCACCTCCAGCGGCCAACTTGAACCCTACCAACTCCTTCATCGACGATGAGCAAGACCTCCTCATCCCCTGCACACCAGAGCTCCAACATCCTCTCGTTGTCAAGGCTACCGCCAGAGCATCGCCGCCATCGCTTCCTATGGCCGACGAGCCTCGCCGTCAACCCATCCACGACCAAATCCACCTCACCGACAAGCCCCTCCTCTCCTCCACAACACCAGACCCCCAAACCCACTGCATCCAAGCTACTACCCACTGCTCCCCGTCGGCTCTGGACGCCGCCAACACCTAGCAGAGCCTACCGCCTGAGCATCATAGCCCCCACCCTCGAAGGCCACCCGCATCGCCGACCTCATGGAGTCGCCGCTATCTGAGCTCGCTGCCGTCGCCACTGCTGACGCCGTGCCACAGCCTCTGCACCGTGCCACAGCCTTCGAGATCGCCTTTGCATTGTGCCGAGCCCTGAACTCCTCCCCTGAGCCACCGTGAACCCGCCGACGGCCCACTGCTCCGTACCATCCTCTACGCCAGTGCTGAGACACCCTAAGTCCTCGCCAGAACCGTGCTAGTCGTGCGCGTGCCGTGCCTTTCTCGTGCGTGTATCGTGCCGTGACGTCTCCGTGCCGGGATCGTGCCCATGTCGTGCCGCCATATTAGTCATGCCACATTCGCCAAAGTCAAGAGAAAACCTTTCTCTTGTTGTTCATGCTATTTTAATACCTAGGCTAGATACACATGTTAGATTAATTTGTTATATAGTAGTGTAGATGTGTGTTTTTCGACCAATTAACAAACGCTACCCTAATGTTTGATACGAACTATAATCTAAAACCTATCTTGTTATGGCGGAACCTGTGATAGTTAGGCCCTTTGTTGATCACGAATACCGTATAGGAATTTGGGTGCAAAATGTCGTGTTTATAAGCATATAAAATCGCCCCCTAAAGGCGACACAAAATCTGAACCTTACCGCGCATGCTATCTTGTTAAAATCATTGTAAATTAAATACAGTTTGGAACGTAACTTTCTATGGCTCATATCGAAGCCGACTCGATAAAATAAAACCATCCATAGTTTTTTTCTCGACAATTTTAGATTACTGTAATGATACTTGGTTGCGAACGCGGCACTGGACTGCAGTCCGGGGCAGCATTTCGATTTGGATACCAGACTTTGACTACCTGCATATTCCCGCTTTAGACTAAAAAATATAGGGAGCCCCATATGAACATGTAGATAATTTAATTATCTAACACATGAATCTAGTCCTATGCCGTTTCACCATCGTTTGATATTTAAGTTGTATTTTAGAGTACCGATGTGTTCTGCAGTTTCTGCAGTGACCTCTCTTACACTGTCACATTAATCAGGATGTAACTCCTAGTACAGAAAGGTTACTGATAATCCGTTTGATGTGTTGGAAACCTAAGAGGCAGAAATATATTTTATTCAACTGGGGAAACACCTGAAACTGAACACAATCCCTAGTAAACTGCACGCGAAGTTGGACTTCCAGTTCTGAAACTGGAATTTCAGCAATCGATCGCTACTTTAAAATGATGATAAGTCCTTAACCTGAATTCCGATTTGCATGAGATTAACTTTACTGCTTAGATAATCAAGTTTTCTTCGTACTCCTTTTATATTATTTTGGTCGATTCTATACGTGTGAATTATGGTAAATTTTGCAAGTTATATGGCTATGGGTATTATAATTTAATGAATACATGCTCAATGCATTTCTGCCTATTATATGTTTGTTGTATACCTTCTGCGTAGTGATAGTTGCATTGAGATCTAGCGACTGTTGTGCATTGTCGATATAAGTGTTAGCGATTGGGTTGTGGTAAATACAAAAACGATATTGAGAAGTGGAAACGTGATTGAAAGTAAAAGTGATATATATTTGTTCACAACCCATCGAATACCTAAATTCATACTATAACCTGGGGAATGGGGAAATGAAGGTGGAATTGAACTCGTATTTAACGAGGTACAATGATTTAGAGGATGATCATTCGCCATTAGTGACACACACACACACACACGCACATACATACATTAGGTCGTGGGCCTAGCGGCACGGCTGATAGGGTTATGTTCCGGGCACAACGGACCGTAGTCTCAGACATGCATAAGACCATTATTAAACACGAGTATTCTTTCCACCATTTGATTTCTGTAACATTTTGGAAAATTATAAATATTAATTTATAATTTTAAATATGAATTTAATAAGTTTACAAAAATGATATCGCTTATGAAATTAGGTATCGGAATTATATCCGAAAAATGTAATTATTTTTATAAATATGAATAAAAGTGTGTGATATCCTAAAAATGATATTTTTAATTATTTAACATGACATTGTATTTTACATTAAGATAATGATATTTAAGTGATAGATTAATTATCTCATATCTTTTATTTTATATGGATTTAACTTGTAACATGAAAGGTTTTCTTTTTGTTTTAGTTCTTTTGTTAATGGTTGGTATATATTAACCTAAGTCTAAACCCTCACATACAACTCACCCTCAACCATGCTCACATCCTCCACCACCTCCTTCACAATTTTACATCTCTTACTTCCACTATGACACCTCCACCTCTCAAATCTCCACCTCATGCTCTCTCTACACAACACAATACATAAGAAATTCTTAGTCTCCTCAAACTGAACTCTTTTCAAACTCCAACACTAAATTTTTATGTGTTCCTAACATCAAAAGAAAAAGCAATGGATTCTTTCATCAATTTTGTTCACACCATCAACTTAGAGCCTTCACAACCCTTGATGCTTCTACAAGCACTTCTTGAGCTGATGATCCTTTATACATCATTCTAATAGGTATATCTCACTTTCTTTTCAAATTAAATTCTTTTTGATATCTGTTTTTATGTGCAGTATAGGAAAATTTTTAGTTTTGTGATATTTAGCCTACTTAAATTCAATCTGGAGCTATTAGGTAATACCACTAGAAAAACTAATAAGACAGTAGTGTTCTGAGACCACTAGGAGAATTCACTTAAAGCCCGAGCCCCAAACTCCACTTGACCCGGCGGCATTCACTAAATTTCCGGCGCCGCCGGCCCCCCTAGGCTATTTGGTGTTGGTTTTTTTTCTGTATATTTGTTTGGGTATTTTATGATCTATAGTATTGTTTGATTTGTTTCAATATTCATACAGAGAAATCTAGGAATGTTTAGTTTGGGTTTTATTAAAGTTTCCGATATTCTGATACGGGTTTTCGTATTTTTATACTGCAACTGAAACGTTGACGTTCGTACGTTAATTTCAGGGACGTCTGTTCATTTTTGGGGTAAGTGAGCTGTAGGTTCTAACCTACGGGTGCTTAGCTCGTTGTATTGATTTTCGATATGATATTTACATCGATGTGATTTAATTACGATTATAAGTACGATCGCGAAGGTTTTCGAGACGGAGTTGACGGACATAGCAATCATGGATTCGACGAGCTCGACAAGTTGGTGAGTAGATTTACATATACGGGTGAAGTCGGGTGGATGGCGTATAGCACCCCCGCAACCTTATAAATAGGATAATATGATATATAGTAAGTTTTTAGTGTTTATTTAAGAGAATGATATTGGAGTTAAGTTGCATCTAGTATGATACTCATTTGCATGTAGTTTTATTAATGGTTTGGTGAATTTGAAAGAAGGATTATGCCATACTTGTGATGACGAGATTAGTAGGCCGAAAAAAGGCTACGTTTTCTTTAGACGCGTAAAGTAATATTTTATTTCGTGTTAGAACGTAATACTTGAGTGAGTTATACTCTTTTGAAAACTAACGATTCCTTTCCCTTTTTATTGATAAGTGACAAGGGTGTGATGCCAATTTCCAAAACAAATATCTATTTTCAAACTAAGGCAGCTCCTTATTTCAAAACCAACGTTTCGTTTCATTTTCAAAGATAATGGTATAGCTCATGGCAAGTAGTTACAATTAATAGTACGCTTAGATTTACTTTGCATGTTCGCGATATATTTATCGATGTTATACATTTCCGTGAAACGAACACTAAAATAGAATACTGCACAACTACCAATGAGTATTATATTGCACGAGAACATACACATATATTACACTACACATCATTGGTACTGCCATATTACTGTAGGACTGCTATATTACGTGATGCGTACGTAGATGTCAATACAAGTATGATTTATACACTTATAGAACACTAGCACAAATACTGATGATTTCCATGCTGCACGAGCACAGACGCGTGTGCTACACTACACATCATTAGTATTGCCATGACATAGTAGAATTATTATGTTTATTGCTTGTATAACTTTATTTATGTACTTTACCTATATTACCTGTTAAGCATTGCAAATACCAGTACTATAGATGTTCATATTTGATTCTTATGAGTTTCTGGATGTTTTACTTTTGATGATATTTATCAGTGGTATGGGACGCTGTTATATATATATATAATATATCATCAGAATGATCTATGCAGGTATTCTTATTCTTTACTTGATATTTCTGGATATGATAAGTTGACGTCCACCATGAGCTTGATATTTTCTGATTGTCTTTATTCCGAACCGAGTGGGGGAGATATACGGTTACGAACTTGTTACTTATCCGGACTGAGTGGGGGAGTATACAGTCGGATACATGGTGGACCCGGTCGAGACCGAGGGGCAGGATAGCCGCAGTAGAGGCGGGGAGCCTAGCGAGGATACTCGATACCGGAGTTAGAGATGAGCACGGAAGATATCCAAGGGATACTGACCGGGGTTCGATTGGACACGGAGGATATCCAGGGGATACCGACCGGAGCCAGGGATATCGGGTGGCGATCATCTGTTGAGATGGTGTCGACGATATTTGTATTTGCGTGTCGGTGATGGACACGAGAGATTTGAGGATTTACGTATCGGTGATGGACATGAGGGATTTTTTTATTTCGGGTGTCGATGCTGGACATCTAGATGTTGATATATTGTTATGTTATAAGTTATTGTAACCGACCAGGACTGATCCGGGGGACAGTACCTGCATATCTTTTTTCGGGTTATTGCATATAAAAAGGAATTCAAAATCGAGCTATAGTCTCATTATTTTGACGTGTCTGGTATGACATTGAAATCTTTTAAATTGTAAATCTCTTAACACTATTCATTAAAACAGCAGGACATATATCTTAAATAAGATACCTATTATATTTCATACTATCACGTCTGCTTTTATGCCGTGACATATGTATTCCGCGGCTATTTTAAAGAAGAGATTTTCATATATATTTTCGGTTACTTATGGCTTATACCTAGATACAGGTCATTTGCATGATATATTCTATTTTTGGGTTCATGTGATAGATAGAGTTACATTTATGAAACATATGCATATCATATATTATACTTATTGTAGGGTTGCTAGGCACGCGCACAAGGGTCTACGAGGCATCATCCATGCCCGATTAAAAATTTAGCCGTGCCGAACAACCTGAATACGGAACTTTAAACTAGAGATTAGGCGAAAACAAGCATGTTAACAACTTTAACACTAAGTGAGAGGGATTACAACCTTTGTAGATCCGGTCCTTCACTTCATATGCTCCGTGTTGTGGTCCCTTCGCTGCGATCATCGGGATCCGGACTCTCGAGAGGTTCTACGAAGAGAAAGACGCAACCTTTGCTTCCGATCTTCGATACTAAGATGATCTACCTTGAAGTTTCTTTAACACAAGCTAACACTCATGAAATGATGTGAACACCCTCATCTAAATGGCAAGGGAAGATGAGGATGATGAAGTAGGATTTTTTCTCTCTTTATTTATCTTTTTCTCATATTTATCCATCACAAAAATCAAAGCAAGAAACCATTTCAAGCAAAGAAGAAGAAGGAAGAAGCTGATGAACAATAATAGAATCCTTTTGTGATGAATAGGAAAAGAAATGATATGAAGAATAATGCAACCATGGTTGACTTAACCATTGTAGAGAATTGACTAGGGTTAGGGTTTGGGTTGGGTTAAAGCATGAGTCACTTGAAAAAATCTTTATCATGATAAAAAGAAAAGCTTCTAGAAACATCTAGAAAGCTTAACCTTAATCCAAACCCTAATCATGTTAAAACTCCACTAAACAAGTTGCATTAGTTATCATATCATGTTACAATATTATATATCACATATATAATATTTATCGTAACAAAATAAAATAATACATTTAACATATATCGCATATATATCAATGTATTACCCGAGTGAGAAAAAGAATCTTTTAGTGAGCAAATATTAGTTAATGCAATTTAATATATCATATATATTATTATACATTAAATTATCGAATCAACACTTGATCCGACAATCCGGCTATATCGCATATAATCGGCTAATATTTATCCGTACCGATTCATCGAATCAACACTTGATCCGATGACCCGGCTGATATCAAATATCGTGAGAATATAATACGGTATCACATATCGCATTATCCTCGGTCCCGCACATATCACATATGTGCTCCTACTCCGTTTTGCCTGAGTCAAGAAACCTCTGTGTAGGACTCTAAAGAATCGTCAATACGCCGGCAGTAGGTGATGATCATATCAAACACCCACAAGCTGCAAGCGGTCAGCTAAACGTAACAGCTACCCAGGTATTGAGCGCTCAGAAGATCAACAAGCAAGCCTGTACATTCTCCTGCGAATCCAAATAGTAACACTCCCGTACAGTCCGGTCTCGTCGTCTGATATGTTGCATATCTCGCATAGGGGTGGTAATCGTCAGACCCCAGTAGCTCGATAAGTCATGTCGATATGAGGTCTATAACAGTTCGAGAAACTACTGATAACACTTACCCGTAAATCTCAGCAACCCTGGCCAGGGATTTCCGGTTATAGCCAATCGAACACAGCACAACATCAACTCCCTATACCGGGAGAGACAAATCCCCTCCTATCGCTCATTGCCTCCATGTGATTCGGGACTGTACCCAAAAGCCACCTTTTTGCACGCCCTCTTGGACGTGGTATGATGGAAATCAAAGCACAGTGGGAACCACACAAGACTCTATGACGATCTCGGGTCAACAGACTACTCTGTACCAGTGTCACCGGAGAACTGCCATCTGACGTATGGTATAATACCATCTGGGAGTTCTCGGCGAGTCCGTCCAGTGTACCCAGTCTCTACTGAGCACCCGTACACCATCCTTGATGTCAAACACCGATGGATATGGGATCATCCATCGCCCATCATATGGGTCAAGATGCGTATACGCTAGTCTACTCTGGTGTATCGATGCCCTGTCTCGATACACTCTCGACTAGGAACAGTTATAGGATGTACTCGTCGACTACCGTGGCCCCACTAGTATGATCTCATCATAGTCCCAGTAGTCGAGTACATATCCTAAGGGCTTTATCAACATGTAATATAGAGACAATCAGAGTACATGTTAAGATAAAGTACAACCAGATAGCATACTATCATGTCGAGCAAGAAAGTCCTCCCTATATATGTCCTAGCATCCACTACAATATACATCGTATGTACAGTAATGGCCTCTAGGGCATACATATAACTAACAATCTCCCACTTGCACTAGGGCCATCTGTTATGGTATCGCATACCCAACAATTAGCTGCGGTTGAAGTATCTCATACTCAACCATCCCATAAAAGTCTCTACTGGGAAAAAGGCCTTCGTGAGTGGATCCGCGCTGTTGTCCTCTGTGTCTACTCTCCTAACCTCGATCTCCCTGGAGATCAACCATCTCCATGATCAGGTGATACTGCCTAAGAATTATATCTGGATTTCTGATGGGACGGTAGTTCCTTGGCTGAAGCCACAACTCCATTGTCTCACAATGGTAGGAACGAAGTTCATCTTATGAACTTATAAATATCCAGACTGCCTCTTTGGTAGTATCCTTGGTAACAATGTATCTTGCCTTTAATCGTCTAGTAAGTCACGGTATCTAGCTTGGAACTCTTCCAACATACCGTCCCTCCACTGAGGGTAAAGACAATGCCTACGACTGCCATTCAGTCGTCCTTATCACCCTGGAACCTTTCCAGTGATTCTCCCCAGGATCGATTGTTACCATCTCACTACAACTAGTGAGAATCCTAACATCCAATTAGATCTATCTCATAGATCCAAAAACCCAGGATTTAGGAGGTATCATTTTGATCCTATATGGAGAATCGTTGTGATAAGCAGAGATTGACCGAGCGTAGCATAGGAAACTCCTTCCTTATCAAGAGTATGTCATCCACGTACTCTACGAGGATCTCCACCATACTCTCTACTACCTTTTTGTATATACAAGGTTCATCTATCATTTTGATGAAGTCAAACTCTTTGACTACCACATCAAAACAGATGTTCCAACTTCGTGATACCTGTTTTATCATATAAAACATCTTGCACACGTTTCCGCTGCTCCCACTGTCTACGAAGCCCTCTGGCTGTGTACTTATAGACGTTCTCTTCTAAAACATCACTTAGAAAAGCAGTCATGACACCCAACCACCAGATATCGTAGTCATGGTATGTAGCCGTGGCAAGTAGGATCTGGATGGACTTAAGCATAGCTTTAAAAGTCTCAACCTTTGCCATGTACACCAAGTAATCTTCTCAAGATATACTTGCTCCTGATGGGGATTTAACCCTTCAGATAAAGCAACCAAAGACCATACTTTGTTGGTGTATAAGGATTCCATCTCAGTTCGATTAGCATCCAGCCATTCTTACAGAGTCTCACTCCTGATGGCCTGCTCGAAACTAGTTGGGTCATCATCTCATGATGCAATCCTCGCTCCCACTGTCATAGAGAAACCGAAGTATCTCTCAGGTGGGTGAGAAACCGTACTAGATCGGCGGAGAGACTGAGGTTCGTTGGAAACTATTGAATCCTTTGGTTCTACCAAATCATCAGCTGCAGTTTGTATAGCTGGAACCTTTCCAGTTGTACATAACAGACCTTGCCTCGAGTTTGTCCGGATTTTGCCTTTAGACATAGGCCGGACAACCCCAAATCTTAACAAACTTAAGATATGGGCTCTTCCCATTCCATATCACATATGAAGTGGTAGGCAACTGATTTGATTGGAACCCTATTCAATAGGTATGCAGCTTCTCAAGTGCATAACTCCCTAAAGGAAATAGGAAACTCAGTAGTACTCATCATAGAGCACACCATATCACATAGGGTGCTATGGCTCCACCCCGATACACCGACGTGCTGTGGTGTATACGGAGAAGTAATGCTGAGAGAGAATCTCATTCTCCTTTAGAATAGTCCAGGAATTCCGTGCTTAAGTATTCTCCTCCTTGATCACATCATAGGACATAATACTTTTACTCGTATTTTGGTTCTCTACTTCTAATTTATATTCTGTGAATATCTCAAAAGGTTTGGACCTGTGTTTCAACAGAAACAAATGTCTGAATCTTGAGAGATTATCAGAGAATGTAATGAAGTAGAAAGAACCGATCTTGGCATGTGTAGACAGGGGACCTTACATACATCAACATGTATCAATCCCAAGAGTTCACTAACTCTTTCTCTGTTTCCAGTAAACGGAGCTGTGATCATCTTATCTTTGTGACATGACCGGCAAGTTTCACAAGATGTAAATTCAAACTAATTTAAATATGCATCTAAATGTAACTTCAGCCAGTCGGGTCGCATTGATATGACCTAGTCTACAATGCCTCAAGAAGGATTTGTTCATTTCTGAACTCTTCTTCTTGTGTGTGTTCCTTATACTAAGAACTGTAGTTTGATTTAGAACGTCAATGCTTTTAGATAACGTGCCTGAACTGATCAACTCTTGATATAGGAAATGTTCAAAACATTATCCAACAATACAAAATTATATCCTTTCTTTACTGATAAAGAGACTGATATGATTTTGTATATCAGGTTCGGTATCTAATAACATTTGTTCAGAATCAATGTATTCAGGTAATACAGGGTGATAGTGACCAACAGACTTGGCCGCAACACTTGCACCGTTTTCTGTCTCATGAAACTTATCACTCGTTCTCAGTTCTCTACCTATCTGTAGCCCATGTAACAGATTACATATACGGGATCCTGATCCGGCATCACATACCCAGGACGTAAAGGATACTGAGAAACAGTTCTGTGTAATGAACATACCCGAAGATGATGCATCAACATGCACTTTCTTCGTTTGGGCGGCACGGGAAATCTGGTATTCCCCAATTTCCTGCTCTGTCTTATAACAATTATAAGTTGGAGCGGGATCAACGTTCCCCAGCTCAGTATAACAAGCGGGTTCGGTCAATATATCCGTTTTATTATCTTGATTAAGGCGTGATATGGTCACTATCTGGAGAGAGAGAGAAGAAAACACTCAGCGTATGCTCTTGCAAGATTAGATTGGTTATATAATATATCTAATCAGGATGTCTCCCACTGTTTCGATCAAATCTTCCTTCAAACCCTAAAAGGAAAGACTAGCCGGGATTAATTACACGCTACAAGTTCGCCAATCTTTCAGCCAGGCCAGTGTCGGTACTTTGAGGGAGGTCCCCCGTGCTTTCGCACGAACCTAATTAATGTAAACCTCGTTTTCCCAGAGGCGTAACCCCGTTGAAACCTTTCTAGACACCTACTTGATCGGCTAATTGTAATGTATAAAACTCTCCCAGGAGTAACTCTTACTCGCAGCGGGTATCGGGATCCAACTATCTCATAGAAGGTATGCAATCTCATTGCAAATTTCAACACTTGAAATTCCCGATAATATTTTGCCCCAAGCCTCCTATGACCTTGACAAAGGCCAACAAACCATAGGCTGCTAGTCAAGTTCAACCCATCATTTCTTGATTGAAGTAAACCCACCCGCACGGCCCTTGACAAAGGCCAACAAGGTCGCACGACTACCCTAATCCAATCTGCATCGTATGCATAAGCAGATAAGTACTATTCAGCTACCGCACACTACGCCTTGACAAAGGCCAACAAACGCAACACGAATACTAAATAGTCCTTATCTGAAATGACGGAGGGCTACGACAGGTTTTTAAGAAAACCCTTTACGTAATGAACTTGATATCGTTGTAGAATCGAGTGATTTTAAATGGAATGTTTTTGAGGTTTTTCTAGTTTTGCTAAAGGGGTCACTCCCGGTGAAGGGATCGTCGGCCCTTTCCTCATCGAATAAGGTGCAGGATATATCATATATACCGCTGTGCAAAGCAAGAACTATAGAAGCAATCAAAAGACAAACCGAGTTTGTAGCATCTGCCGGTTATTGCTAAAGGAGTCACTCCCGGTGAAGGGATCTCGGTCCTTTCCTTATCGAATAAGGTGCTGGATGTTCTACAAGGAACACCGCGATGCAAAGCAAGAACCGTAGCTACCAGTTTTTAAAACAAGTTTCTACAACATCTTAGGTTTCTTTTATTTCATTAATCTCATTAATGAAGTCCCATTTTAATATGCTTCACAAGCATCTCTTTTGAAACGAAATCTGCAATATAACATATATCTCATATATATAAAATATAAACATTCGTCTCAGGCAGTAATATGATCTCATCACAGAACATTGCAGCAGAAGAACATATATGAAATATTGGATATACTAGGACGTCCGTGTTTTCAATACGAGCCTGTATAAAACACGGATTCCACGGTCGCGATGAATAGCCAAACCCACATCCCTAGACCCCTACGAGAGCGGCAAGTAACACTGCCAATTCTAGGGTTAGGAGACCCGGTCTCGACTCCTCGAGATGGTCTCCCACTGGACCCTAGAACCCGGTTACTTGTGCTCCCCTCCTTGGGTCTACCTAATGCGGAAAAGTAAATAATATACAACGGTGACATCTTCCGCTACCTGGAAGTGCCCCAATAAAAGAATATTACATACAAATGAATTTTACATGAATGAAAAAGAAAAACTCTCATCTCACATAAAACCCCGGGCTATTCAAACGCGACGATCCAATATAACATATCACAGCAACACATAATATCTCATATCATCAACGTAAGCAAGTATGCGTATCCCGATTGTCGTTGATGCATAGCAACGAAGCCGGCGATACACCACACACTACGCTTACGGTCACAGAAAAGAAAGTGTAAAACTACAACAATTGGAATCCGCAACCTCCTTAGACATCGCATGCCTAACCAAATGAATTCCTTAGACATCGCATGCCTAACAATTATAAACCCCGCATTTCAGTCTCATTATCGAAAACTCTTTTCAATATCAAGTCGGGCAATTCAACAAGATTCCCGACGTCCTGATCAAGTGCTCGTCGCAAACTTTAGTAGACGGCCGCACCCCAGATGCCGTCGACGAAGTGCACTAAGGCGGAACACCGCTGCCGCGAGCACCCGAACGGATGCTTTCGGCGACGGGGTTCTCCTACAGTCACTTGGTCGGGGCTATGGGGCGTAGCTGTCTATTAAGTTTACCCGGCGAGTATCCGCGTACACTACGTGATTGCGACGGACTTTTGATCACATCAAAATTCCGTGGCAGCCGATCATCTAAGACTAAACTGCTATGTTTATAATATTCAAATTAGTTATCTCATAACTACCTGTGGATTCCAAATATTGTATCACATTCCAGATAAATAGACAAAGTTAAACTTTCCGATCGAATCATCAAACACCCAAGATTTTCCCAATATATCTCAACACTTGAAATCAGTTTAAAAACATCCATCACATGCCACAGTACCAATGGTCCAGCCGTAGAAGGGTCAAGCCAACGCCTCACATGTGGCACGCCGTACTGCACCAAACCCTAAGGTTCAAAAGGCAGTTCAAGACGGTCACATAATCGAGTTAAGGTTTGTTGTCTTCTAGAGGGTCCATCGAGTTACTTGCACGACTTAGAACATTCTTAAACACGAGGAAAAATCCAACTTTTGAAAAAATTTCCGACAGGGGAAAAAGTGAGTTATTGATATCCGTTCGAACTTTTTAACAGTTTCTAAAATTTATCCGGAAAGCCACATAGACAAAATCTAATACTCCGATCGAAACATCGAATCCCCAAAACAACCCCAGAAAACTCAACTGTAGAATAAATATTAAAAATTCCCATAAAACTCAGCACTGTGTAATAAGAATTACTGTGCAAAATAGGAGGGGTGACGTCATCAAATGGCCGCGGAACCGCCGCAGAAGCCAGGCTTCTGCCGCGGTTCCGCCGCACTTTTGACGAATTAGCCCCTCGAATTTCACAGTAATTCTAATAAGACCCTGCTGAATTTTTTAGAAATTTTTAATTGACAAAAATCCAAATTTTCAGAAAATTTCCAGAGAGCATTTTGGAGTCGGGGTTTCGGGCTCGATCGGACTTTAAACTTCGTCTAGACTTCGCCTAAAGCTCTAGCCTGTCTCTGATACCACTGTAGGGTTGCTAGGCATGCACATAAGGGTCTACGAGGCATCATCCATGCCCGATTAAAAATTTAGCCGTGCCGAACAACTCGAATATGGAACTTTAAACTAAAGATTAGGCGAAAAAAAGCATGTTAACAACTTTAACACTAAGTGAGAGGGATTACAACCTTTGTAGATCCGGTCCTTCACTTCATATGCTCCGTGTTGTGGTCCCTTCGCTGCGATCATCGGGATCCGGACTCTCGAGAGGTTCCACGAAGAGAAAGACGCAACCTTTGCTTCCGATCTTCGATACTAAGATGATCTACCTTGAAGTTTCTTTAACACAAGCTAACACTCATGAAATGATGTGAACACCCTCATCTAAATGGCAAGGGAAGATGAGGATGATGAAGTAGGATTTTTGCTCTTTTTATTTATCTTTTTCTCATATTTATCCATCACAAAAATCAAAGCAAGAAACCATTTCAAGCAAAGAAGAATAAGGAAGAAGATGATGAACAATAATAGAATCCTTTTGTGATGAATAGGAAAAGAAATGATATGAAGAATAATGCAACCATGGTTGACTTAACCATTGTAGAGAATTGACTAGGGTTAGGGTTTGGGTTGGGTTAAAGCATGAGTCACTTGAAAAAATCTTTATCATGACAAAAAGAAAAGCTTCTAGAAACATCTAGAAAGCTTAACCTTAATCCAAACCCTAATCATGTTAAAACTCCACTAAACAAGTTGCATTAGTTATCATATCATGTTACAATATTATATATCACATATATAATATTTATCGTAACAAAATAAAATAATACATTTAACATATATCGCATATATATCAATGTATTACCCGAGTGAGAAAAAGAATCTTTTAGTGAGCAAATATTAGTTAATGCAATTTAATATATCATATATATTATTATACATTAAATTATCGAATCAACACTTGATCCGACAATCCGGCTATATCGCATATAATCGGCTAATATTTATCCGTACCGATTCATCGAATCAACACTTGATCCGATGACCCGGCTGATATCAAATATCGCGAGAATATAATATGGTATCACATATCGCATTATCCTCGGTCCCGCACATATCACATATGTGCTCCTATTCCGTTTTGCCTGAGTCAAGAAACCTCTGTGTAGGACTCTAAAGAATCGTCAATACGCCGGCAGTAGGTGATGATCATATCAAACACCCACAAGCTGCAAGCGGTCAGCTAAACGTAACAGCTACCCAGGTATTGAGCGCTCAGAAGATCAACAAGCAAGCCTGTACATTCTCCTGCGAATCCAAACAGTAACACTCCCGTACAGTCCGGTCTCGTCGTCTGATATGTTGCATATCTCGCCTAGGGGTGGTAAACGTCAGACCCCAGTAGCTCGATAAGTCATGTCGATATGAGGTCTATAACAGTTCGAGAAACTACTGATAACACTTACCAGTAAATCTCAGCAACCCTGGCCAGGGATTTCCGGTTATAGCCAATCGAACACAGCACAACATCAACTCCCTATACCGGGAGAGACGAATCCCCTCCTATCGCTCATTGCCTCCATGTGATTCGGGACTGTACCCAAAAGCCACCTTTTTGCACGCCCTCTTGGACGTGGTATGATGGAAATCAAAGCACAGTGGGAACCACACAAGACTCTATGACGATCTCGGGTCAACAGACTACTCTGTACCAGTGTCACCGGAGAACTGCCATCTGACGTATGGTATAATACCATCTGAGAGTTCTCGGCGAGTCCGTCCAGTGTACCCAGTCTCTACTGAGCACCCGTACACCATCCTTGATGTCAAACACCGATGGATATGGGATCATCCATCGCCCATCATATGGGTCAAGATGCGTATACGCTAGTCTACTCTGGTGTATCGATGCCCTGTCTCGATACACCCTCGACTAGGAACAGTTATAGGATGTACTCGTCGACTACCGTGGCCCCACTAGTATGATCTCATCATAGTCCCAGTAGTCGAGTACATATCCTAAGGGCTTTATCAACATGTAATATAGAGACAATCAGAGTACATGTTAAGATAAAGTACAACCAGATAGCATACTATCATGTCGAGCAAGAAAGTCCTCCCTATATATGTCCTAGCATCCACTACAATATACATCGTATGTACAGTAATGGCCTCTAGGGCATACATATAACTAACACTTATGACCTAGGTATCGTTGTGCATTTCGATTTCTACCTTGTGATGTACTTTTATTCACTGACTTGGCAACTCACCCCCGTTGTGCCACAGTTTCTTGCAGGTTTTACCGCTTGGATTATCAGCGGCTTGGGGCACACATTCCTTTTGGTGATTGCTTTGGTAGGTGGGTTACTGTTTTATCATACTCACACTTGTACATTCATATCTTCTTGTATCTAGTAAAACTCCATCGACTTAGAACTGGTATATTGTGGACTTACAAGCGAGACTTAGAATTGTGTGTTTGTGGGCGTCGTACTCACTGGAGTCGACCTTTTTATATTGTTGATTATGTTTCGCTTTTTCTTTTCTTCGCCATTGTGCGTCGTATAGTGTTTGCTTGGTTGCTCCGCCGTTTGGGCGTGGAAGCTAGCTCCCGTTGGGATACTATTTATATTATTATGTTGTATCGGGTTTTAGACAAAATTACAAAGGAGATGCTGTCGAATTTCAAAACGTCATAGATGCTTTTCAAACATACCTAGTTAAACTTAAATATTTATTTTAAATTGATTTCATCTGATGACTATTTTAAACTTCACCTCCAATATTTTCAAAAAGGGTTTAGATTCCTGGTTTCGGCTTTCTTGAACCGCATCGATATCTTTAAATGTCACGTGATTTAAGTGCCGGTCATGTGCCACATTCGGGTCGTGACAATTTCATTGACTTAATGAATGATAAGTAGTGACATACACATTGCTTAGTTTACTGACATGATATCTATATTGCACTATCCATATTCAGTTGATATTTATTATACGCATGTTCTGCATGTTGTTGCACTTCTTATGTTTAATAATAATATTGCACGCTCATTATATATTTATTGCTATATGTGTCTCCCTGACGAATTGATCGTGCATGCTCAGAGGATGAAGTAGATCCATCCCAGGAACAGGACCTGCCATTCGAGATCGCGGAGGTCAAGACCGCTTCATCAGCGCCATCTCTTTTTCTTTCAGCACTTTGTATTTCATTGGTTAGTTTTATTCTGCAAAATAAGTGTATTTCAAACTCTTTATATCGTAATGTAATAAAGTTGTGAACAGTGATTTTGATTTACTATAGTACTGTTTATTGACTACCATGTAATGCTAGAAGCCGATGTATGACTACGGCGGGATTATTTCCTGACCGTAAGAGTATGGCTGGCCTAGTCACCCTTCGTATTCCGTATTTTCGGGAAGCGGGGCGTGACACTTCTTCCTTCTCTGGTTCTGATAGCCGAGAGAGTTCTTCTTCTCCATCATCCTCGACTTCGTCTTCTGTGTCGAGCTCGCCCACCAGGATCGTTCCTCGTCGTCGTAGGGCGAAACAGGCCCCCAAGGCGCGAATCGGGAATACCCGCGATGAGCCCTCAGTTTTGAACCTTCTAGATGAGCTTTCTGACATCCGGGCCCATTTTCATATAATCTCTGGCTATTCACTCCGTTTGGCCAGGGAGGGCGAGCGGACAGACCAGGTGCGGGGCAAAGAGGTTGCCCTGTACTCGGAATCGTTCCGGGCAGGAATGCGTCTGCCTTTCTCTCCTGAGGTTTGTGCAGTGCTCCATTGTTTCCGTCTTGCCCTGAGCCAGCTAGCATCGAATTCGTGGAGAATTCTCCTTGGGTTTTTGGTCCAGTTGAAGATTGATCAGATCCCTGTTTCCCCAATAAAAGAGCAAAGCTCTGTTCAAAACTCAAGAGCTAGCGCCTCACGTGTCTGCCACAAGGGCGCCATCGCCAGAGTTAAAAACTCTTATTGGCGCCGCACGTGCACAGTACGTGAGCGCCGGCGCCTAGTAGAATTAAATTCCACTTTCTGTTAAACAGAGCCGTTGGATCAAAAATCTAACGGTCAGAATGAAGAATTAAATTCTGTTGAGGAAATATTCCTCAAATCTTTCTAAACAAGAAAGATCACTCTCTGTAAAACAGAGTACCATTAGATTAAAAATCCAATGGTGATTAAAGAATCACCGATCTACAGAATAAATTCTGTATGGGAAAATATTTCCCTAATCTTGTTAAGAATAAGAAAAATACTCTCTGTAAAACAGAAGCCCTTGGATCAAAGATCCAATGGTAGCTAAAATCCCCAAATCAATTAAGTTCTCACAATGAGAGTTGTCTTCAATTAATCAATAGACTTGCCTCTACTATATAAAGGACCCAAGACTTCAAGTCTAACAGAGAAGAACCCCCCATAAGCTTTGAAAAAAAAAGATAGGAGAAAATTTTGAAAGAACAGAGAACTAAATTCTCGAGAAAGAAGAACTCTCTTCTTGGAAATTTTAGGTAAATAAAATTAGATAAAGTTCCTGTGGATTATTCAAAAAAAAGAAGAAGAGAGAGAACTCAGGAGTGCTTAGCACTCAGTGGGCGACACTTAGCGCCCAGTGCCCCACGTGTGGGCACCATAAAATAAAGAGTGTTTAGCACTCAGTGGCTGGCGCTCAGCGCCCAGCGCCTTACGTGGGCACGGCAAAATAATGAGTGCTTAGCACTCAGTGGCCGCTGCTCAGCGCCCAGTGCCTCACGTGACCCTCACGTGGGCGCTACAGAACATAAAGTGCTTGACACTCAGCGCCTAGCGCCTCACGTGCTTCGCACGTGGGCGCCATAAAGAGTGCTAAGCACTCCATATAGAGACAAAAGAAAAGAGAGAGTAAAGTGTGAGCGTCAGAACTCATATAAGTGCTCAGCACTTTTTGCAAGAAAAGGGGACTGAGCCCAAACCAGTGCTTAGCACTTCTTTCAAATAAAAGGAAACTGAGTAGGTCAAGCCCAAGTTGACTAGGTCCCTAATTCAGATCAACTGAGCCCATGGGTTCATTACTTCCCAAATATGACTCATGATATCTAAAATGATGTTCATCCCACATTTCCTAAGTTAATCTTAGTCCCCCCAAAACGGCTAATGATTCTTAGATGGTCCACCATGATCTCTTCCCTCAGACACGGGAATTAGTTCAAGTGTACATCTCTCCATATATCTGACGCAAGTCGTTGTAATTCCTCAACGTCTTCAGAGAGGCGGCGGGTCCCAACAACCAACTGTTTTTGGGTGCACTTGCCAAGCTGACGTGCACACCTTAAACCAAACCATACCCCATATGAGTGTATTCCACATCATCGCCGTACATCCCGTCACATAACAAATACACGGGCATAAAAGGGTGATCTACGTGTTGGATATAGTGCCCTCAAAGTCAATTATTGGATCGCAGGTACGTGATTGCAATGATTGAGAAGGACCTATACCGGTAGCACAGTCTTACTCGAGATGATAGTATGCTATCTGGTTTGCATTTATCAGTCGTGTACAGGTTCAGGTGACTGATCACTATTACACGTTGATAGAGCCCTTAGGATCTTGCTTGACTACCAACAGTATGATGGCGATCATATATGTGAGAGTTGGGTAGTCCATAAGCACATCCTTAAAAGTGGTCCCTAGTCGTGGGAGTTTCGAGACAGGGCATCAATGCTCCGGAGTAGACTATTGTATACAGTCGAGACCCCGACGAGGGGCGGTGGCCGGTCTCACAAGCCACTGGTGTCAGTTGGATCACCTAAGATGTATACAGGTGCTCATTGGATTATGAGTACACCGGACAGGACTCGCCGGGAACCTGCTAGTTGGTATTATACCTAGCGTCAGATAGCAGTTCCCTGGCGACATGTGTACAGGTTAGTTGATCGACCTAAGATCGTCATTTGTCTCGTGTGAGTTCCCACTATGCTTTGATTTCTACCCTACCACAGTTCAAAGGAGTCGTGCAAATAGGTTTTTTTTGGGTATAGTCCCGAGCCACATGGAGGCAAGTAAGCTGATCGGCAGGGGATTCGTCTCTCCCGGTATTGGGGGTGAGATCGTGCTGTGTCTAGGAGAGCCATTACACCAAGTCCTTGGCCAAGGCAGGTGAGAATTACTGGTAAGTATTCCAGTAGTTTCTCAGGGTGTTCAGGGCTTGTCTCCGACACGACTTATACCGCTATTGGAGGTCTGACGTTACCAGCCCCCTAGGCCCGATATGCGATACTCATAGATGAACGGACCGGACTGTATGTATATTATCACTGTTAGGTTCAGTAGGGTTCCAGGATGAGTTCGCTCATCGGCTTCCCTTGAGGTCAGTACATGGGTAGCCGTTATGCACCGCTAGTGCCGCTGACGTGCTTGTGGTTAAACCCACTGCCAGGGTACTGATGAGTCATTAGAGTCCCCCACAGATAGTTTCCCAAGTTCGGGCGAAACGTTGTAGAGGCCGTATGGTTTTATGGCAGGGTTTGGAAAATGCACGTGCATTTATGCACGTGTCATATTTCGGGCAGATAATACTGGTGGGCTTTGGTTTAAGCCGGATCTATGTATTTTATTGAGTCGGAATATTTTAGTCTCTCGTATTCGTATTCGGTCGGAATACGGATACAGGTATATATATACAGGCGAGGGGTATTTTCGTAATCCGTTACGAGAATATTTTAGAAGATGCATTTCTTTTTGGATTAATCATTTTGGTTTAAATGATTATTTGGTTTTGGAAATGGTGACTCATTATGGATGACACATTATTCTAGCATGTTCATTAGTGACTCATGCTAATGAGTCACTAAGTGAGTCATGATAGATTTAATGTGTTTTGTTTTGGGTGGGATATTTTAGGGTTTTGGTTGGAGATATTTTTCTAGGATATTTTTCTTGATATTTCTTCACAAAACCTTATATATATCATCACCAATTTTTTGGCAGCCATGGGTCAATTTTTGGGACTTGGTTTTTGCTTACTTGATTCATATCTTGAGTTCACCATTTCCAATCTAAGCATCTTCTTCAACCTCCACCCTAACCCTCTCATGTGATGAGAACCCTAGGGTGTTTGAGACAAAGTATTCTACTCATTCTCTATTTCATCTTGGTCATCTCGTTTAGCAGACTTGATGACCGAGTTGCCTCGGTATAGAGGCGGGAGCCCGTTTAAAGATCCATAGATGTGGTGCCACCTCGACGAGGAGCCAAGAGATCGGAGTTGCCTCGAGGAGCGTGGGATGATGGCTAAAGACCGAAGCACTCGGATCATTCGGTATAGCCTTTTTACCTCTTTACAGTTAGTTAGTTTAGCGTTAATGGCAAGATCCGGGTTATAATATGCGATAGCGCCAGTTATAAAAGTTTTTGTTTCGCGTTTGGCGTCAGAATGACGGCCGGGGCGCTAACGTAGACTTACATGGTATCAGAGCCACGCCATTAACCTTTACTAAGTTGTTCTAACGCGTTTAAAATATCGATCGAACGAAATTTCCGAAACCGCGATTTTCATGCTAAAGTTTCTGTCGAATTTTTAAACAGGTCTAAAAATAATTTTGAGCATCTCAGAAAATCTAGCAGGCTTTTTTATGGATACTGTAGAAATTTGGTTCACTGTGTCCACAGTACTGCCGCTGAACCGCCGCCCAAACCATGGTTTGGCCGCGGTTCCGCCGCAGGTTTGGAGCATCAGAGTGCCATTTTTCTACAGTAACCTATTTAATGTAAAATTGTGGTTTCTGGAATATTTCTTTTGGGTCCAGATTTTGTTTGTGTACTGCAGTTGTACATGGGGCCCACTTCGGGAAGTTTTGTCGATCGGAATTTTAAACTTGTTAGTTTACAGTACTTATGTTATATCTCCGACCGTGAATGTCATTCGAGCGGTAAATTGCGTCTAATTGCTATAGTTCTTTTAGACGGGTTTGCGAACGTGTCATTCGCGTTGATGTTCTGTGTTGTGCTGTGATGTTGCGGATTTGTCGTGGTGGATAGCAGTGTGCAATGGTAGTGCAATTTGGATTTATTTGTACATTTGATATTGCGGGACGAGCGTCCAACATGTGGACTGCGGTCACTGCCTGTTTGTATAATATTCTTTTGGGGAACGACCGGGTTGAGGTCGATGTACCCGTTGTACATATTTTTCATTTCTGTACTAGGTTTACCCTGCGATGGGGTGCACGGATAGCCGGGTTCTGGAGGGCAACGGGTCCGCATCTCATGGCTTTGAGAGGCAGAGGGGCCTCACTCTAGAATTGGCAGACTATTCGCTGCACTCGTAGGGGGTACAGGTTGACCCAAGGAGGGGTGCTCAAGTTACCGAATTCTGTGAAGTGCAGAGTGGTCCATTCACTATGCTGTAGGGGGTTGCCTCGCTTCAGGTTTTGGCGGGTAACTTGCCGCACCCGTAGGGGTCTAGGTTTCATTGCACAGGCTATCCACACGACCAGGAGAATGTCGGGTTTCAGCAGCGGCTCTGTGAAACCCGGGGATCCCAGATTATTTGTATTGTTCTGTGATGCTTATTACTTTTCTGTAATGTTGCATATTATCACGCCTGGAGCGATTATTGTATATTGGTATACATACTAGTAGATGTTGTATATGTTTTACACCCGCGCTAGTCCAGTCCCCGCTCTATCGTTAGTTAAGTAACCTAACGGGTGATGACGGGACCCAGTGACGAATGCGGATGGCATATACGTACATTTTATTTTCGTTCTTTTCTGGTGTGATTTATTGATGGGTCTGCGTTAATTTTGATCAATGCAAAGGAAAACAAACCTGTTTGACGTTGTTGGAACAGTTTTAAAAAGTGTTATTACAAGGACGTTTCCTTTTATTTTGCATAGTGGTATTCAGTTGGAATATCCTGCACCTCATTCGACGAGGCAAAGGCCGAGATCCATTCACCGGGAGTGACCCCTTAGGCAGAAGTTTGCGTCAGGATAATAACTTCACTATAGTCGATTACATGTTGCTTTGCATCACGGTATTTAGTTGGAATATCCTGCACCTCATTCCACGAGGAAAGAGCCGAGATCCCTTCACCGGGAGTGACCTCTTTAGCAAAAGTTTTCGCCACTATATTTTTATAAAAAGCTATCAGGTTCCTTTAACGAGATCAAGTTCATTACGTTAAAGGTTTTTCGCCAAAAAAAAGCCGTAGCCCTCCGTCATTTCATATGAATGGTCAGTAGTATTCAAGCTATGTTGGTTTGGCCCTTAGCCAAGACATAGTGATTGGTAGCTGCTAGGGTGTTCACATGTTGCATAGTAGATGCGTTGGTTTGGGAAAGCCGTACAGCCTTGTTGGCCCTTAGTCAAGGGCGAGTACGGGTGGGTTCAAATTAACAAGATAATGATGGGAAGAACTTGACATGCGACTTATGATTTGTTGGCCCTTAGTCAAGGTCATAAGTGCATGGGGCAAAAATCACATCGGGAGTTTCTAAAGAAACTGAAACTTGCCAGGCATGCGCATACCTTCTGGAGTGTGATAACGTGAGTGGATTCCGTCACGTTATCATGCGATGAGAGTTGAATCCCGATTCCCACTGATGAGTTGGTTTACTCTTCGGGTGATCACGTTTGATTCTTCTTTCAGCTTTGGAGAAGAATTTGACAGTACAGTGGGAGGTTTCTTGATTAGATAAAGTGATAACCATTTTGATCTAGGTTAGAGTGCACGCAGAGTGTTTCTTTTCTCTCTCTCTTTAGCAGCGACCTTTGACCGACCCTAGACCATGACTCAGTGACCAAGTTGACCAAACCTTCTTAAAATACTGGCTTTTAGATTTTCTAAGTTGCATAAGTCATTGCCGCTCCTTTTTTTACCCTTTGCATTTCTCAGAACACCTCGTATCACTACGAACATCCACTTCCATTGGATAGATCCATCGTATGGTTATATACGAACTCGAAGGGACTTCTTCGAGGATGGATCCAGGTTCAGGAGAAATAGAATTGGTTTATTCAGTTGTCTTTTATTATCACCTTCTCTCAGGTTGCGAGGGCTCCTTAGTTTAGAAGAGTACACCTATTACGCTTATTGGATAGTCTTCTTCCAAACCATAGGCAGGTGCCGAAAGGTAGGGAATGAAGAAAACCAATTAGCCTAAGTAGGGTGTACAGAAGGTAATAACTAAAGACAAAATAAAGGGATTAGAAAGAGGGCAAAGTAAATTGCGACTGCTATCATTCACGACCGAACCGCGTACTTCATCGCCACTCCTATTTCACCTTTGCTTTTTTCCCCAGTTCGGGAGAAATAGAATAAGGTATTGTTCAGTTGTCTTTTATCATCACCTTCTCTCAGGTTGCGAGTACTCCTTGGTTTAGGTGAGTACACCTATTATGCTTACTGGATAGTCTTCTTCTAAACCATAGGCTGGTGCCGAACGGTAGGGAAGGAAGAAAACCACTTAGCCTAAAGGGGTGTACAGAAGATAATGAAAAAAGACAAATAAAGGGATTTGGAGAGATGGCAAAGAAATATACGGTTAAAGTCATGAACAGGATTATGGAAGAGGCATTACTAGGAATACCAAGATACCCCTACGAAACATTTTCATGTTTCAGTTTCACTGTGCATTGTTAAAAGGAAAACTGATTTCCCGATTAGATACTTACTCCAGGGTATGTATTTACTAGGTATGATTCTCACATCTGTATGGTTTTACAGATGATGAGTGGGAGTAAGTTATTGGGAATTAGGTGATCATCCTCATTATATCGGAATTCGTTGTAATTGGTGATATTTGAGGAAATCGCCTGGGTTTTTGTCGGACGGCATGTATTTGGTTTTGAGTATCCGTTGTTGTGCACCAATTTCAAAATGATATATCTGTATGTTTATTTTTATAAAGTGAGATATAACTTTTTGAAATTATGTCCGTGACATTTAGCTATATCAGTTGACGATTGGGTAAGGAGCATTGAACAACGGAGTAGTTCTTAACCATAAGTACAGTTTTCAACCTACGATGCACAGGTTTTGAGTTATTAAGCTCAGCGGACTTATACAGAGTATTGTATGTTGTCCAGTGTTCATCAGGACAAAGGGGTTGGTCCTCGTACTATGTTCTGTTTACTTGTGACTTCTCTAGTTTTTAGACAAGTATTTCGTAGAAATACAATGTCTAAGTTTTGAAAAGTTATAGGTATAAGAATAAAGTAGAGAACCAGATGTCGCAAGTATCTGGATTCTTCAAAGAGATCAAAGATGTAGATTCTTGTGATTGGTATTCAGTTGATAGTAATGGTTTTAAGAAACTTGTTTCTCTTTCAGGTTAATCATAATTGGATAGATTCCTAAGTTGAGTAATGCTGATTTGCCTCTCTCCATTAAGTTGATATGCACTGGAGACAGCTGCATGATTAGAATCTGGTTTCAATTAAATAAGTGCCAAAGTTTCTATATTGGATATAGAATGGTTCATATCTTAACAATGTTAAGGTACAGGGAGTTTTCCGGCTTATGCTTAAAACCAGACTCTGGATAACTCAAGGCACGTTTCTGTAATGGCAGTTTGTGGGTTGACCTGGGCTATGTCGAGGGTTGACTTTCTACCATCTGGAAGATCAATAGTGATATTGTTCTTGACTCGCCACAGTTTTAGTAAAATTGATTTTTTCAGAAAACAGTAGTGGGAGTATGGTAGAACTGGGAGTGATTCCAGAACCGCAAACGATTACGGAAAATTTAATAGAGCCTAAAGATTCAATCAGGTTTGATATTCCATTAGCCACTCCGCAGATATGGTGGGTAACCTCAGACACCCGAGAGGTACTCTGGTAGCCTCAAGGACGGTGACAGGGAGGTTCTTGTTTACCCAGACTTGACACTACTGTTGTTCCAGACTATGAGACCCGGCAGGAGGTTAAGTATAGCGTCGTTCTAAACTAGCTTTAGAAGTGCACGTATATATTATTCTGCCAGAGGGTTGTTGTGGTCAGTGGGAGCAGCGGAAGCATAGTGGGCAAGTAGCTTATGTCTATTTATAGACTAAAGCAGATATAGCGGAGATAGATCATCTATTTTTGATGTGACAGTCATAGGTTTGACTTTATCAGAATAGAGGATGGATCTGTTAAGAAGGTAGTAGGGTGTGATGTCCTGGTATTTGGATGACATACACGGAGTAGGAAGTAAAATTCCTATACCACGATCGGTTATACTGTGGTTGTCACACAGTTGTTTCTCCACAATGGATATGGATATAATATCTGACATTCTGGTTTCTAGATCTATGGTTTTAGATCTAGATTTGGGTAGTTTCCCAATGTGGATACTTTAACAGTATTCTAAACGTATTTAGAATAGATGACTCCTGGCATGGTGGTGGTGTCACTCTCTCTAAAGGTGTCTTATAGACTAAAGGGGAGAGGGATGTGCATTATTGGCATACCACTTGCTTAGGCAATTGAGTTAATCGTGAGATGTCAAGTACCACACCAGATGTTGTTTTTGCACTAGATGAGATCCAATCCTGAAGAAACATAAGGAAACAGTTTTAGAACATAAGTGAATGTTCTACGGATTTGATGATGGCAGCCTCCTTCGGGAGACGGTTATCATTCCTGGCTTCAAAGGTGACATGGATGACAGAGTGATTGTCAGAGTTATAGTTTTCCCTCTGACGAAGGGCAGTATTATGGACAGGTGGTCCAAGAGGATACTGTGGGAGGCATAGTGCAGGATACTGATTAGGTTCAGTTATCGATACAGTCTAAGAAGTTTGGATTTGGAGTTCATTTATGAACTAGGTCCCATCAGATATCCAGACATATTCTAAGACAGGTATTACTCAATTCGGGAGATGGCTTTCTCCGCGAACTTGAGATTAAGAGAGACATAGAATGGAACATCAGGGTGGATCCACTCATTGAGGCTATTTCTCGAACACAATAGTTTTACAAACGGGCTTTGTGAAACTGATTAGTGGAGGAGTTGGGTGTTCGGTATCACACGGGCTGTGAGTATGCGACATCGCAATAATTAGCCTTAAATGCAAGTAGGAGATTGTTGGATATAATGCCCTCAAAGTCAATTATTGGATCGCAGGTACATGATTGCAATGATTGAGGAGGACCTATACCGGTAGCACAGTCTTACTCGAGATAATAGTATGCTATCTGGTTTTCCTTTATCAGTCGTGTACAGGTTCAGGTGACTGATCACTATTACACGTTGATAAAGCCCTTAGGATCTTGCTTGACCACCAAAAGTATGATGGCGATCATATACGTGAGAGTTGGGTAGTCCATAAGCACATCCTTAAAAGTGGTCCCTAGTCGTGGGAGTTTCGAGACAGGGCATCGATACTCCGGAGTAGACTAGTGTATACAGTCAAGACCCCGACGAGGGGAGGTGGCCGGTCTCATAAGCCACTGGTGTCAGTTGGATCACCTAAGATGTATACAGGTGCTCATTGGGTTATGAGTACACCGGACAGGACTCGCCGGGAACCTGCTAGTTGGTATTATACCTAGCGTCAGATAGCAGTTCCCTGGTGACATGTGTACTGGTTAGTTCATCGACCTAAGGTCGTCATTTGTCTCATGTGAGTTCCCACTGTGATTTGATTTCTACCCTACCACGGCTCAAAGGAGTCGTGCAAACAAGTCTTTTTTGGGTACAGTCCCGAGCCACATGGAGGCAAGTGAGCGGATCGTCAGGGGATTCGTCTCTCCCGGTATTGGGGGTGAGATCGTGCTGTGTCTAGGAGAGCTATTACACCAAGTCCTTGGCCAAGGCAGGTGAGAATTACTGGTAAGTATTCCAGTAGTTTCTCAGGGTGTTCAGGGCTTGTCTCCGACACGACTTATACCGCTATTGGGGGTCTGACGTTACCAGCCCCCTAGGCCCAATATACGATACTCATAGACGAACGGACCGGAATGTATGTATATTGTCACTGTTAGGCTCAGTAGGGTTCCAGGATGAGTTCGCTCATCGGCTTCCCTTGAGGTCAGTACATGGGCAGCCGTTACGCACTGCTAGTGCCGCTGACGTGCTTGTGGTTAAACCCACTGCCAGGGTATTGATGAGTCATTAGAGTCCCCCACAGATAGTTTCCCAAGTTCGGGCTAAACGTTGTAGAGGCCGTATGGTTTTATGGCAGGGTTCGGAAAATGCACGTGCATTTATGCACGTGTCATATTTCTGGCAGATAATACTGGTGGGCTTTGGTTTAAGCCGGATCCATGTATTATATTGAGTCGGAATATTTTAGTCTCTCGTATTCGTATTCGGTCGGAATACGGATACAGGTATGTATATACAGGCGAGGGGTATTTTCGTAATCCGTTGCGAGAATATTTTAGAAGATACATTTCTTTTTGGATTAGTCATTTTGGTTTAATTGATTATTTGGTTTTGGAAATAGTGACTCATTATGGATGACACATTATTCTAGCATGTTCATTAGTGACTCATGCTAATGAGTCACTAAGTGAGTCATGATAGATTTAATGTGTTTTGTTTTGGGTGGGATATTTTTGTTAGTTCCACGTTACCTCTCCCGGTACTTTCGGGGTTGCGGAAACGGTAAAACAAAATTTTTTCTGAACATGGTAACATGGAACGTAAAAGCCGGATCTTTACTAAACAATACACTAGCATCCTAACTAGAGATTTATCTACTCGGTTAGGGGTTATACCTCAACTTGTACTCCTTCTCTTCTTGTTGTTCTTCTCCTTACTTGCTCCGAGGCTTGATCCGGACTTTGGTCACCTCCGCGGCCTCTTTGAGTCGAAGACGATCCACCCGAGAGATGTGCACCGAGCTCCACCTCGAGCCGAGGTAACTAGAGCAAAGAGATTGCTAATCTAGAAGCCCTAGGTTGTGTAGAGGAGATGTATGGATGTGTTTGTCTATGTGGGATCTTTTTCTCTCAACACAAGAGATCAAGAGGAGGAAGAAGAAAGAGAAACTTAGCAACCATGGAGCTTTTCTTTTTCTTCTCACTTCAAGAGAGAGAATGAGAAGAGAATAATGAATAGATTAAACCAAAAGAAATGAACCATGGTTCCAATAATACACAAAATCATCATTACTAATCCTATCATGATAGAAGTTGATGGCACATTGAATTGACCATTATCATAACACAAGAAATAAAAAGAAAATGAAAGAAGAGTGTGGATCTCTCTTGAAGGTCAATGGTCAACACGGTCAACGGGTCAACAAAATCAAGAGAGATCCAAGTGGTCAAATGGTCAATACAATTAGCCATCACAAATTTATCACTAAAAGGATTAGTAAACAATGTCTCCGGCTCATAACGGTTTTGACCAAACGAACTGTCAAAACCCTAATGAGTGTGCCACATTACGGTTTTGGCCGAACCAACTGCCAAAACCCTAATGGGGCACCTCCTCCTTCATCGCTCCTCAAAACTGTGCATACACACCCGCATCCGCATTCCGTAGAATGCGAATGCACAGAAGACAAATCAAATCCATCTGTGCAATACTAGGATCTGGCTTAAACCAAGCCCACTAGTATTGCCTGCCCGAACAGCATACGCACACAAGTGCACGTAAGTGATCGTAGTTCCGCCGTAAAACCATACGGCCTCTACACGTTTCGGTCAATGCAGGAAAACTCTCTGTGTGGGACTCTAAAGACTCGACACTATGCTGGCAGTGGGCTTAACCACAGACCGCAAGCGGCACTAGCTGTGCGTAACGGTCCCCAGGTAGATGTCGATAAGAAGGCCGATGAGGTAAACCCATCCGAACTCCTACTGAGCCTGTATGTGACAATCTCCGTACAGTCCGGTCTGTTCGTCTGATATATCGCATGGCGGGCTTAGGGGGGTGGTGAACGTCAGTCCCCTAATAGCGGTACAAGTCGTGTCGGAGTGTAGCCCAGAACACCCTGAGACATCACTGGAAACCTACCAGTGTGTCTCGCTTGCCCTGGCCAGGGACTACATGTGTAATGGCTCTCCTAGACACAGCGCGATGTCAACCCCTAATACCGGGAGAGACGAATCCTGTCTAACCGTCACTGCCTCCAAGTGCTTCGGGACTGCACCCAACTACTACCTGTTTGCACAACTCAGTAGAGCCGTGGTAGGGTAGTAATCAAAGAACAGTGGGAACACACTCGAGGCGAAGTGACAGTGTCAAGTCAGCGGACTAAAGCTGTACTCATGTCACCTGGGAACTGATAACTGACGATAGGTATAATACCAACCATCAGTTCCCAACGAGTCCTGTCCAGTGTACTCGTATCCTAACGAGCACCCGCATACTATCTCAAGTACGACATACTGACGGCTGTGGGACAGACCGTCTCCCGTGCTGGGATGAGAAGCGCATACGCTAGTCTACTCCGGAGTATCGATGCCCTGTCTCGATAATCCCACGACTAGGGACGTGTATAAGGATGTGCTTGTGGATTACCCAGCCCCCACGAGTGTGATCGCCATCACAACGCCGGTAATCAAGCAAAGATCCTAAGGGCTCTACTAATGCGTATAGGTGATACAATAAAGAAACACACATGTACACATTAAAGCAGAGACAAACCAAGTAGCATACTACTATATTGAGCAAGATTGTCTATACAACTGTGAATATCCCAAGCTTCCATCAAGTAATATACAAACTAGTATGATACAGTAATGGCCTCTAGGGCATATACACTAACAATCTCCCACTTGCACTAAGGCCATGTACTGGCGTATCGAAGACCTATCATCTCGATCATCCGCTAGAACTGCGTCTGGGGTAAGGCCTTCATGAATGGATCCGCCGTGTTGTCTTTTGTGTCCACTCTCCGCACCTCGATCTCCTAGAGATCAATGATCTCCCTGATCAGGTGATACCGTCTTAAGATGTGCCTGGATTTCTGATGGGACCTTGGTTCCTTCACTAAAGCTATAGCCCCATTGTTATCGCAATACAAAGGTATTGGGTCAACAATGGACGGAACCACCTGAAGTTCACTAATGAACTTCTTCATCCAGACCGCCTCTTTTGCGGTATCGCTTGCAGCAATGTATTCAGCCTCTATCGTCGAGTCTGCGATGGTATCCTGTTTGGAACTCCTCCAACATACCGCCCCTCCGTTGAGGGTAAACACAAAACCCGAGACAGACTTGCTGTCATCTTTGTCACTCTGGAAGCTTGAATCGGTAAAGGACTCGACCCTGAGGTCTCCATTACCGTAAACCAGGAACATCTCCTTAGTCCTTCTCAGGTACTTGAGAATGTTCTTCACTGCTGTCCAGTGGTCCTCCCCTGGGTCTGACTGATACCGGCTTACCGCGCTCAGCGCGTAAGCTACATCTAGTCTTGTACATAGAATCGCATACATTATAGATCCTACCGCCGAAGCGTCGGGTATAGTGCTCATGCGAACCCTCTCCTCGTCAGTCTTAGGAGACATCTTCTTGGAGAGGGTAATTCCGTGCAATGCGGGTATGCTACCGCGCTTGGAATCCTCCATACTAAATCTCTTTAGTACGGTCTCTATGTACCTGGACTGTGAAAGTCCCAGTAGTCTCTTAGATCTATCTCTATAGATCTTGATCCCCAGAATGTACGAGGCATCACCCAGGTCCTTCATGGAGAACCTTTGTGACAAAAATAGCTTGACCGATTGTAGCATAGGAATGTCATTTCCTATCAAAAGAATGTCGTCCACGTACAAGACTAGGAATACGACAGTTCGTCCTACAATCTTCTTATAGACACAGGGTTCATCTTCGTTCTTGATGAAATCAAATTCCTTGATTGCCTCATTAAAACAGATGTTCCAGCTCCGCGATGCCTGCTTTAATCCATAAATGGATATAAGCAACTTGCACACCTTCCTGCTGCCCCCACTGTCTACGAAACCTTCTGGCTGATCCATGTAAACGCACTCTTCCAAACAACCGTTTAGGAAAGCCGTTTTAACATCCATTTGCCAGATTTCATAGTCATGGAAGGCAGCAATGGCAAGTAGGATCCGAATGGATTTGAGCATAGCCACCGGAGAAAAAGTTTCGTCATAGTCCAAACCAGGTCTTTGACGAAAACCTTTTGCAACGAGTCTAGCCTTATAGGTTTCCACCTGCCCATCTACACCAAGTTTCCTTTTGTAGATCCATTTGCATCCAACGGGTTTTATCCCAGGTGGAGCAATATCCAAGGTCCACACTTTATTGGCGTACATGGACTCTATTTCGGATTGCATTGCTTCCTGCCACTTATCAGAGTCCCTACTGATAATGGCCTGCCTGAAACTGGTAGGGTCATCTTCTTCCAAGATGCAATCCTCTCAATCCCCGTCTATGAGAAAACCGTAGTATCTCTCGGGCGGACGAGAAATCCTACCAGATCTGCGGAGTGGCTGAGGTTCGTTGGTTGTAACTGAATCTAGCGGTTCCACCAAATCTTTTGTTAAACCTTGTGTTTCTGGAATTTCATCCAGTTCTACCGTGCTGCCACTTATATTTTTAACAAGAAATTCTTTTTCTAAAAATGTGGCATTTCTTGAAACAATTATCTTCTGTTCCTCTGCATGGTAGAACAGATACCCACTTAAATCTTTTGGGTATCCCACAAACTTACACAGAACTGCCCGTGCCTCAAGTTTGTCTGGGTTCTGCTTTTTGACATAAGCTGGGCAACCCCAAATCTTAATACGTTTAAGATACAAACTTTTACCACTCCATATTTCATACGGAGTCTTAGGCACGGATTTGGATGGAACTTGATTCAATAGATGTGCTGCAGTTTGAAGTGCATATCCCCAGAATGAAAGAGGCAACTCAGCACTACTCATCATGGAGCGAACCATATCCAATAGGGTACGATTCCTCCGCTCCGAAACACCGTTGTGCTGTGGTGTATAAGGAGGAGTGAGCTGAGAGAGAATGCCATTCTCTTTTAAGTAATCTAGGAATTCCGTGCTTAAGTACTCCCCTCCCCTGTCAGACCGGAGGATCTTGATACTTTTGCCAGTCTGGTTCTCTACTTCGTTTCTGAATTCCTTGAATTTCTCAAAAGCTTCAGATTTGTGTTTCATCAGATACACATATCCGAACCTAGAGAGATCGTCAGTGAATGTGATGAAGTACGAGAACCCACCCCTTGCATGTATAGACATCGTGTTGCGCCACGGCAGCGCCCTGGCCTTCTACTCGAGGCCAAAATGCGGAATCAAAAATTTTTCTTGACTTTAAACCGGCGCTACCGCGGACAATAAACCCGGATCGTAACCATTAAACTAATGCTAGCTAAGTAGAGAAGGGGTGAGAAGCTATACCGAGCGATCCGTGTCTTCCGGTCTTCGTCTCCACTCCGATCTCCCGTGGAATCTCCGTCCGTCACCTCCTCGTCGGAAAGGGCACCATGTAGCCGGATTCTTTTACGGGCTCCCACCTCTGTACCGAGGCAACTCGGGCGCGAAGTTGGCTAGCCGACGCGTCTAAGATTTGCTGTAGGTGTAGTATAGAACTTGTCTCTTTGGGGTTTATGAAGTTGCCTTTGAAGATGATGGAGGTGGAAGAAGAACCTTGGAGAAAGCTTGTGAACTTTGATACAAAAATGAGAATGAGAATAATTTTCCACCCTCACTAAAATGAAATCCCTCTCTCTCACTCTCATCCAAATTGTGGCCGGCCCCCCCTTTTGGAAATATGGTGGAGGAAAAACAAACACAAGAAGGGAGGTGAGTGTAGTAAAAGTAGAAAGGGTGACCATATGCAAAAGGTTATGATAACAATATCAATTCAACATCAAATCCATCCTAATCCTTTCTAATCTCAATAAAGCAAGCCATCATGAAAAAGCAAAGATGCTTAACCTTTCATAATGCCACAAAAGCAAGAAACCCCTCCACAATAAGTTAGTTGCAAACTTGCAAATAACCCCCTCCATCGAAAAGTCCGGCCGGGAAGGAACAAAGGAAAACCGGCCGGAACGGAATGCAAACTGGCAACTTCAGAAAACTGAACCCGTAATAAATTACAGGAAAACCCCGCTACTGCATATACATGCCCGCATTTGTATTCCCACTGAACACAAGTGCAAAGAGACAAAAACTACACTATCAAATACTAGGATCCGGTTTAAACCAAAACCGGCTAGTAAAAACCGTCAGATCACGATCCGTGCAATACCGCACGTATCTGATCGAACCCTGCCATATCTCCATACGGCATCTACAGCGTTTCGCCCGAAACATGAGTAACTGAGTGTGGTGGATTCTAAAGACTCGTCAATACTATGGCTGTGGATTTAACCACTAGCACGTCAGAGGTATTAGCCATACATGACGGGCTACCAGCTATTGACCAAAAGGAACGTCGATGAGCAAACTCATCCTGACACCCTACTGAGCCTGTCAGTAACAATATCCGTACAGTCCGGTCCGTTCGTCTATGAGCATCGCATGGCGGGCCTAGGGGGTTGGTAAAAGTCAGACCCCCCAAAAGCGGTACAAGTCGTGTCGGAGTGAAGCCCAGAACACCCTGAGATACTACTGGAATACCTAGAGGTAAATCTCCTGCCTTGGCCGAGGGCTTTGTGTAATGGCTCTCCTAGACACAGCGCGACCTCACCCCCAATACCGGGAGAGACGAACCCCTGCAGATCCGCTCACTGCCTCCATGTGGCTCGGGACTGTACCCAACTAAAACCTGTTTGCACGACTCCTTTGAGCCATGGTAGGGTAGTAATCAAAGTACAGTTGGAACTCACACGAGACAAATGACGATCTCAGGTCGATGAACTAACCTGTACACATGTCACCAGGGAACTGCTATCTGACGTCTGGTATAATCCCAACTAGCAGGTTCCCGGCGAGTCCTGTCCGGTGTACTCATAACCCAATGAGCACCTGTATACATCTTAGGTGAACCAACTGACACCAGTGGCTTGTGAGACCGGCCACCGCCCCTCGTCGGGGTCTCGACTGTATACACTAGTCTACTCTGGAGAATCGATGCCCTGTCTCGAAACTCCCACGACTAGGGACCTTTTAAGGATTTGCTTATAGACCCCAGCTCCCACGTATATGATCGCCCTCATACTGCTGGTAGTCAAGCAAGAATCCTAGGGGCTCTATCAACATGTAATAGCGACTCGCAAGGTCACCTAAAGCAGTACATGATGATAAAGATAAACCAGATAGCATACTATCATCTCGAGTAAGACTGTCCTACCGAGATAGGTCCTCCCTCAATCATTGCAATCACGTTCCTGTGATCCAATAATTGACTATGAGGGCACTATCTCCAACAATCTCAAACTTGCACTCAAGGCTAATTATTGAGATGTCGCATCCTCACAGCCCGTGTGATACCGAACACCCAACTCCTCTACTAGTCAGTCTCACAAAGCTCGTTTGCGAAACTATTGCGTTCGAGAAATAGCCTCAGTGAGTGGATCCGCCGTGATGTTTCTTTCTATATCTCTCTATATCTCAAGTTCGCGGAGAAAGCCATCTCCCGAAAAGAGCAATACCCGTCTTAGAATGTGTCTGGATGTCTGATGGGACCTAGCTCATAAATGAACTCTAAATCCAAACTTCTTAGACTATATCGTCAACTGAACTTAATCAGTATCCTGCGCCATGCCTTTCCCTCAGTATCCAGATGGACCACCTGTCCAAAATACTGCCTCTCGTCAGAGGGAAAACTATAACTCTGACAGCCACTCTGCCGTCCAGGTCACCTTGGAAGCCTGGAATGATAACCGTCTCCTAAAGGAGGCTGCCGTTATCAAATCCCTAGAACATTCATTTATGTTCTAAAACTGCTTCCGACTGTTTCTCCAGGATTGGATCAATATCAACTTATTGCACCTACTGCAAAAACAACATCTGGTGTGGTACTTGACATCTCATGATTGACTCAATTGCCTAAGCAAGTGATCTGCCAATCATGCGTATCCCTCTCCCCTTTAGTCTGTAAGACACCTTTAGAGAGGGTGACTCCATCACCTGCAGGTACACTACCGTGCCAGGAGTCGTCCATTCTAAATACTCATAGAATGCTGTCAAAGTACCCAAATTGGGAAATCACCCAAATCTAGATCTAAAACCATAGATCTAGTAACCAGAATGTCTGATATAATATCCAAGTCCTATGTGGAGAAATCACTGTGTGACGACCAAAGAATAACCGATCGTAGTATAGGAATATCACTTCCTACTCTGTGTATGTCATCCTAATACCAGGACATCACACCCTACTACCTTCTTAACAGATCCATCCCCTATTCTGATGAAGTCAAACCTATGACTGTCACATCAGAAATAGATGATCTATCCCCGCTATATCTGCTTAAGTCTATAAATAGACATAAGCCTCTTGCCCACTGTGCTTCCATTGCTCCCACTGACTACGACAACCCTCTGGCAGAGTCATATAGACGTACACTTCTAAAGCTAGTTTAGAACGACGCTATACTCATCCTCCAGCCGGGTCTCACAGTCTGGAACAACAGCAATGGCAAGTCTGGGTAAACAAGAACCTCCCTGCCACCGTCCTTGAGCATACCGAAGTACCTCTCGGGTGCCTGAGGTTACCCACTTTATCTGCGGAGTGGCCAATGGAATGTCAAATCAGATTGAATTTTTAGGTTCTTATCAAATCTTCAGTAATCGTTTGCGGTTCTGGAATCACTTCCAGTTCTACCATACTCCCACTACTGTTTTCTGAAAAAATCCATTTCTTTTTAAAAAGTGGCAAGTCAAGAACAATATCACTATTGATCTTCCAGATGGTAGAAAGTCAACCCTCATCATAGCCTGGGTCAACCCACAAACAGCCATTACAGAAACGTGCCTTGAGTTATCCGGAGTCTGGTTTTAAGCATAAGCCGGACAACTCCCCGTACCTTAACAATGTCAAGATATGAACTGTTCTATATCCAACAGAGGCATTGATTTAATTGAACCAGATTCAAATCATGCAGCTGTCACCAGTGCATGTCAACTAAATGGAAGGAGGCCGATCAGCGTTACTCAACTTAGAAATGCTTCCAATTATGAGTAACCTGAAAGAGAAGCAAGTTCTCATTACTATCAACTGAATACCATACACAAGTATCTACATCTTCGATCACCTTGAAGAATCCCGATACTTGCAATACCTGGTTCTCTACTCTATTCTTATACCAATAACTCCTCAAAACTCAGACCCTGTGTTTCTACGAAACACATGTCTAAGAACTAGAGAAGTTAAAAGTAAACAGAATATAGTACGAGGAACAACCCCTCTGTCCTAATGGACACTGGACAATATACAATACTCTGTATAAGTCCCTGAGTCTAACAACTCATTCACTGTGTGTCGTAGGTTGAAAACTATACTTATGGTTAAGAAGAATTACACCGCTGTTCAATACTCCTTACCTAACCATCCACTGGTATAGGTAAATGTCATAGACATAATTTCAAAAAAGGTATATCTCACTCTATAAAAATAGACGTACAGATATATCAATTTGAAATTGGTGCATAACAACGGATATTCAAAACCAAATATTTGTCGTCCGGCAAACAACCCAGGTGACTCAAATATCACCAATTACAACGAATCCCGATATAATGAGGATGATCACCTAATTCCCAATAACTTACTCCCACTCATCATCTGTAAAACCATACAGATGTGAGAATCAAACCCGGTAAATACATACCCTGGAGCAAGTGTCTAATTGGGAAGTCAGTTTTCTTTTAACAGTACACAGTGAAACTGAAACATTGAAATGTTTCGATGGGGTATCCGGGTATTCCTAGTAATGTCTCTTCCATTATCCAGATTCACAACTGTAACCGTATATCTCTTTGCCATCTTTCCAAATCCCATTATATGTCTTTAGTCATTACCTTCTGCACACCCCTTTAGGCCAAATGGTTTTCTTCCTTCCCTACCGTTCGGCACCAGCCTATGGTTTGGAAGAAGACTATCCAATAAACATAATGGGTGTACTGTCCTAATCCTAAGAGAACTCACAATGCGAGAGAAGGTGAAGATAAAAGACAACCGAATAAACCATATTCCTATTTCTCCTGAATCAGGATCCATCCCCGAACTGGAACAAGTTCCTTTCGAGTTCGTATATAACCATACGATGGATTATCCAATAAACTTGGGATCTTCGTAGTGATACGGAGTGTCCTGGAGAAATACAAAGGTGAAGTGGGATTGGCGAAGAAAATATTTGGTTCGGTCGTGAATAGCAGTCGCAATTTACTTTGCCCTCCTTCTAATCCCTTGCTTTGTCTTAACTTAATACCTTCTGTACACCATTTAGGCTAATTGGTTTTCTTCATTCCCTACCGGTCGGCACCTGCCTATGGTTTGGAAGAAGACTATCCAATTTGCGTAATAGGTGTACTATCTCCTAAACCAAGGAGTACTCGCAATGAGAGAAGGTGAAAGGAAAAGACAACTGAATAGTCCTATTCGTTTTCTCCAGAACCAGAAACCATCCTCGAATTCCTTCGAGTTCGTATATAACCATACAATGGTTTTGTCCAATGGAAGTGGACCTTCGTAGTAATACGGGGTGTCCTGGAGAAAAGGGTAAAAGTAGGAGTGGCAATGAGGTCTGCAACTCTGACAATCCAAAAGCCAGTGTTTAAGAAGGTTCGGTCAACTTGGTCACTATGTCATAGTCTAGGGTCGGGTCAATGGTCGCTGCCAAAGAGAGAGAGAAAAGAAACACTCAGCGTGCACTCTAACCTTTATCAGAATGGTTATCACTTTATCTAATCTGGAAACCTCCCACTGTAACCTCAAATTCTTCTCCAAACCTAAAAGAAGAATTAGTCGGGATCACCCGAGGAGTAAACCAACTCATCAGTGGGAATCGGAATCCAAAAATAATATTCCAGAAACCCTATTTTCACTCCACAAGCCCACTGGAAAAAGTTGAAGCATTGATCCCTCCACCTCCATCATCTTCAAAGTACAGTGGGAACTCACACGAGACAAATGACGATCTCAGGTCGATGAACTAACCTGTACACATGTCACCAGGGAACTGCTATCTGACGTCTGGTATAATCCCAACTAGCAGGTTCCCGGCGAGTCCTGTCCGGTGTACTCATAACCCAATGAGCACCTGTATACATCTTAGGTGAACCAACTGACACCAGTGGCTTGTGAGACCAGCCACCGCCCCTCGTCGGGGTCTCGACTGTATACACTAGTCTACTCTGGAGAATCGATGCCCTGTCTCGAAACTCCCATGACTAGGGACCTTTTAAGGATTTGCTTATAGACCCCAGCTCCCACGTATATGATCGCCCTCATACTGCTGGTAGCCAAGCAAGAATCCTAGGGGCTCTATCAACGTGTAATAGAGACTCGCAAGGTCACCTAAAGCAGTACACGATGATAAAGATAAACCAGATAGCATACTATCATCTCGAGTAAGACTGTCCTACCGGGATAGGTCCTCCCTCAATCATTGCAATCACGTGCCTGTGATCCAATAATTGACTCTGAGGGCACTATCTCCAACAATCTTCTACTTGCACTCAAGGCTAATTATTGCGATGTCGCATACTCACAGCCCGTGTGATACCGAACACCCAACTTCTCTACTAGTCAGTCTCACAAAGCTCGTTTGCGAAACTATTGCGTTCGAGGAATAGCCTCAGTGAGTGGATCCGCTGTGATGTTTCTTTCTATATCTCTCTATATCTCAAGTTCGCGGAGAAAACCATCTCCCGAAATGAGCAATACCTGTCTTAGAATATGTCTGGATGTCAGATGGGACGTAGCTCATAAATGAACTCCAAATCCAAACTTCTTAGACTGTATCGTCAACTGAACTTAATCAGTATCCTGCGCCATGCCTTTCCCTTAGTATCCACCTGGACCACCTGTCCAAAATACTGCCCCTCGTCAGAGGGAAAACTATAACTCTGACAGCCACTCTGCCATCCGGGTCACCTTGGAAGCCTGGAATGACAACCGTCTCCTAAAGGAGGCTGCCGTTATCAAATCCCTAGAACATTCACTTATGTTCTAAAACTGCTTCCGACTGTTTCTCCAGGATTGGATCAATATCAACTTATTGCACCTACTGCAAAAACAACATCTGGTGTGGTACTTGACATCTCATGATTGACTCAATTGCCTAAGCAAGTGATCTGCCAATCATGCGTATCCCTCTACCCTTTAGTCTGTAAGACACCTTTAGAGGGGGTGACTCCATCACCTGCAGGTACACTACCGTGCCAGGAGTCGTCCATTCTAAATACTCATAGAATGCTGTCAAAGTACCCAAATTGGGAAACCACCCAAATCTAGATCTAAAACCATAGATCTAGTAACCAGAATGTCTGATATAATATCCAAGTCCTATGTGGAGAAATCACTTGTGACGACCAAAGAATAACCGATCGTAGTATAGGAATATCACTTCCTACTCTGTGTATGTCATCCTAATACCAGGACATCACACCCTACTACCTTCTTAACAGATCCATCCCCTATTCTGATGAAGTCAAACCTATGACTGTCACATCAGAAATAGATGATCTTTCCCCGCTATATCTGCTTAAGTCTATAAATAGACATAAGCCTCTTGCCCACTGTGCTTCCATTGCTCCCACTGACTACGACAACCCTCTGGCAGAGTCATATAGACGTACACTTCTAAAGCTAGTTTAGAACGACGCTATACTCATCCTCCTGCCGGGTCTCACAGTCTGGAACAACAGCAATGGCAAGTCTGGGTAAACAAGAACCTCCCTGCCACCGTCCTTGAGCATACCGAAGTACCTCTCGGGTGCCTGAGGTTACCCACTTTATCTGCGGAGTGGCCAATGGAATGTCAAATCAGATTGAATTTTTAGGTTCTTATCAAATCTTCAGTAATCGTTTGCGGTTCTGGAATCACTTCCAGTTCTACCATACTCCCACTACTGTTTTCTGAAAAAATCCATTTCTTTTTAAAAAGTGGCGAGTCAAGAACAATATCACTATTGATCTTCCAGATGGTAGAAAGTCAACCCTCATCATAGCCTGGGTCAACCCACAAACAGCCATTACAGAAACGTGCCTTGAGTTATCCGGAGTCTGGTTTTAAGCATAAGCCGGACAACTCTCCGTACCTTAACAATGTCAAGATATGAACTGTTCTATATCCAACAGAGGCACTGATTTAATTGAATCAGATTCAAATCATGCAGCTGTCACCAGTGCATGTCAACTAAATGGAAGGAGGCCGATCAGCGTTACTCAACTTAGGAATGCTTCCAATTATGAGTAACCTGAAAGAGAAGCAAGTTCTCATTACTATTAACTGAATACCATACACAAGTATCTACATCTTCGATCACCTTGAAGAATCCCGATACTTGCAATACCTGGTTCTCTACTCTATTCTTATACTAATAACTCCTCAAAACTCAGACCCTGTGTTTCTACGAAACACATGTCTAAGAACTAGAGAAGTTAAAAGTAAACAGAATATAGTACGAGGACCAACCCCTCTGTCCTAATGGACACTGGACAATATACAATACTCTGTATAAGTCCCTGAGTCTAACAACTCATTCACTGTGTGTCGTAGGTTGAAAACTGTACTTATGGTTAAGAAGAATTACACCGCTGTTCAATGCTCTTTACCTAACCATCCACTGGTATAGGTAAATGTCATAGACATAATTTCAAAAAAGGTATATCTCACTCTATAAAAATAGACGTACAGATATATCAATTTGAAATTGGTGCATAACAACGGATATTCAAAACCAAATATTTGCCGTCCGGCAAACAATCCAGGTGACTTCCTCAAATATCACCAATTACAACGAATCCCGATATAATGAGGATGATCACCTAATTCCCAATAACTTACTCCCACTCATCATCTGTAAAACCATACAGATGTGAGAATCAAACCCGGTAAATACATACCCTGGAGCAAGTGTCTAATTGGAAAGTTAGTTTTCTTTTAACAGTACACAGTGAAACTGAAACATTGAAATGTTTCGATGGGGTATCCGGGTATTCCTAGTAATGTCTCTTCCATTATCCAGATTCACAACTGTAACCGTATATCTCTCTGCCACCTCTCCAAATCCCTTTATATGTCTTTAGTCATTACCTTCTGCACACCCCTTTAGGCCAAATGGTTTTCTTCCTTCCCTACCGTTCGGCACCAGCCTATGGTTTGGAAGAAGACTATCCAATAAGCATAATGGGTGTACTGTCCTAATCCTAGGAGAACTCACAATGCGAGAGAAGGTGAAGATAAAAGACAACCGAATAAACCATATTCCTATTTCTCCTGAACCAGGATCCATCTCCGAACTGGAACAAGTTCCTTTCGAGTTCGTATATAACCATACGATGGATTATCCAATAAACTTGGGATCTTCGTAGTGATACGGAGTGTCCTGGAGAAATACAAAGGTGAAGTGGGATTGGCGAAGAAAATATTTGGTTCAGTCGTGAATAGCAGTCGCAATTTACTTTACCCTCCTTCTAATCCCTTGCTTTGTCTTAAATTAATACCTTCTGTACACCATTTAGGCTAATTGGTTTTCTTCATTCCCTACCGGTCGGCACCTGCCTATGGTTTGGAAGAAGACTATCCAATTTGCGTAATAGGTGTACTATCTCCTAAACCAAGGAGTTCTCGCAATGAGAGAAGGTGAAAGAAAAAGACAACTGAATAGTCCTATTCGTTTTCTCCAGAACCAGAAACCATCCTCGAATTCCTTCGAGTTTGTATATAACCATACGATGGTTTTGTCCAATGGAAGTGGACCTTCGTAGTAATACGGGGTGTCCTGGAGAAAAGGGTAAAAGTAGAAGTGGCAATGAGGTCTGCAACTCTGACAATCCAAAAGCCAGTGTTTAAGAAGGTTCGGTCAACTTGGTCACTGTGTCATAGTCTAGGGTCGGGTCAATGGTCGCTGCCAAAGAGAGAGAGAAAAGAAACACTCAGCGTGCACTCTAACCTAGATCAGAATGGTTATCATTTTATCTAATCTGGAAACCTCCCACTGTAACCTCAAATTCTTCTCCAAACCTAAAAGAAGAATTAGTCGGGATCACCCGAGGAGTAAACCAACTCATCAGTGGGAATCGGGATCCAAAAATAATATTCCAGAAACCCTATTTTCACTCCACAAGCCCACTGGAAAAAGTTGAAGCATTGATCCCTCCACCTCCATCATCTTCAAAGTACAGTGGGAACTCACACGAGACAAATGACGATCTCAGGTCGATGAACTAACCTGTACACATGTCATCAGGGAACTGCTATCTGACGTCTGGTATAATCCCAACTAGCAGGTTCCCGGCGAGTCCTGTTCGGTGTACTCATAACCCAATGAGCATCTGTATACATCTTAGGTGAACCAACTGACACCAGTGGCTTGTGAGACCGGCCACCGCCCCTCGTCGGGTCTCGACTGTATACACTAGTCTACTCTGGAGAATCGATGCCCTGTCTCGAAACTCCCACGACTAGGGACCTTTTAAGGATTTGCTTATAGACCCCAGCTCCCACGTATATGATCGCCCTCATACTGCTGGTAGTCAAGCAAGAATCCTAGGGACTCTATCAACGTGTAATAGCGACTCGCAAGGTCACCTAAAGCAGTACACGATGATAAAGATAAACCAGATAGCATACTATCATCTCGAGTAAGACTGTCCTACCGGGATAGGTCCTCCCTCAATCATTGCAATCACGTGCCTGTGATCCAATAATTGACTGTGAGGGCACTATCTCCAAAAATCTCCCACTTGCACTCAAGGCTAATTATTGCGATGTCGCATACTCACAGCCCGTGTGATACCGAACACCCAACTCCTCTACTAGTCAGTCTCACAAAGCTCGTTTGCGAAACTATTGCGTTCGAGGAATAGCCTCAGTGAGTGGATCCGCCGTGATGTTTCTTTCTATATCTCTATATATCTCAAGTTCGCGGAGAAAGCCATCTCCCGAAAAGAGCAATACCTGTCTTAGAATGTGTCTGGATGTCTGATGGGACCTAGCTCATAAATGAACTCTAAATGCAAACTTCTTAGACTATATCGTCAAGTGAACTTAATCAGTATCCTGCGCCATGCCTTTCCCTCAGTATCCAGCTGGACCACCTGTCCAAAATACTGCCTCTCGTCAGAGGGAAAACTATAACTCTGACAGCCACTCTGCCGTCCAGGTTACCTTGGAAACCTGGAATGATAACCGTCTCCTAAAGGAGGCTGCCATTATCAAATCCCTAGAATATTCACTTATGTTCTAAAACTGCTTCCGACTGTTTCTCCAGGATTGGATCAATATCAACTTATTGCACCTACTGCAAAAACAACATCTGGTGTGGTACTTGACATCTCATGATTGACTCAATTGCCTAAGCAAGTGATCTGCCAATCATGCGTATCCCTCTCCCCTTTAGTCTGTAAGACACCTTTAGAGAGGGTGACTCCATCACCTGCAGGTACACTACCGTGCCAGGAGTCGTCCATTCTAAATACTCATAGAATGCTGTCAAAGTACCCAAATTGGGAAATCACCCAAATCTAGATCTAAAACCATAGATCTAGTAACCAGAATGTCTGATATAATATCCAAGTCCTATGTGGAGAAATCACTGTGTGACGACCAAAGAATAACCGATCGTAGTATAGGAATATCACTTCCTACTCTGTGTATGTCATCCTAATACCAGGACATCACACCCTACTACCTTCTTAACAGATCCATCCCCTATTCTGATGAAGTCAAACCTCTGACTGTCAAATCAGAAATAGATGATCTATCCCCTCTATATCTGCTTAAGTCTATAAATAGACATAAGCCTCTTGCCCACTGTGCTTCCATTGCTCCCACTGACTACGACAACCCTCTGGCAGAGTCATATAAACGTACACTTCTAAAGCTAGTTTAGAACGATGCTATACTCATCCTCCTGCCGGGTCTCACAGTCTGGAACAACAGCAATGGCAAGTCTGGGTAAACAAGAACCTCCCTGCCACCGTCCTTGAGCATACCAAAGTACCTCTCGGGTGCCTGAGGTTACCCACTTTATCTGCGGAGTGGCCAATGGAATGTCAAATCAGATTGAATTTTTAGGTTCTTATTAAATCTTCAGTAATCGTTTGCGGTTCTGGAATCACTTCCAGTTCTACCATACTCCCACTACTGTTTTCTGAAAAAATCCATTTCTTTTTAAAAAGTGGCGAGTCAAGAACAATATCACTATTGATCTTCCAGATGGTAGAAAGTCAACCCTCGTCATAGCCTGGGTCAACCCACAAACAGCCATTACAGAAACGTGCCATGAGTTATCCGGAGTCTGGTTTTAAGCATAAGCCGGACAACTCCCCGTACCTTAACAATGTCAAGATATGAACTGTTCTATATCCAACAGAGGCACTGATTTAATTGAACCAGATTCAAATCATGCAGCTGTCACCAGTGCATGTCAACTAAATGGAAGAAGGCCGATCAGCGTTACACAACTTAGGAATGCTTCCAATTATGAGTAACCTGAAAGAGAAGCAAGTTCTCATTACTATCAACTGAATACCATACACAAGTATCTACATCTTCGATCACCTTGAAGAATCCCGATACTTGCAATACCTGGTTCTCTACTCTATTCTTATACCAATAACTCCTCAAAACTCAGACCCTGTGTTTCTACGAAACACATGTCTAAGAACTAGAGAAGTTAAAAGTAAACAGAATATAGTACGAGGACCAACCCCTCTGTCCTAATGGACACTGGACAATATACAATACTCTGTATAAGTCCCTGAGTCTAACAACTCATTCACTGTGTGTCGTAGGTTGAAAACTGTACTTATGGTTAAGAAGAATTACACCGCTGTTCAATGCTCCTTACCTAACCATCCACTAGTATAGGTAAATGTCATAGACATAATTTCAAAAAAAGGTATATCTCACTCTATAAAAATAGACGTACAGATATATCAATTTGAAATTGGTGCATAACAACGGATGTTCAAAACCAAATATTTGCCGTCCGGCAAACAACCCAGGTGACTTTCTCAAATATCACCAATTACAACGAATCCCGATATAATAAGGATGATCACCTAATTCCCAATAACTTAATCCCACTCATCATCTGTAAAACCATACAGATGTGAGAATCAAACCTGGTAAATACATACCCTGGAGCAAGTGTCTAATTGGGAAGTCAGTTTTTTCTTTTAACAGTACACAGTGAAACTGAAACATTGAAATGTTTCGATGGGGGTATCCCGGTATTCCTAGTAATGCCTCTTCCATTATCCATATTCACAACTGTAACCGTATAATTCTTTGCCACTTCTCCAAATCCCTTTTTATGTCTTTAGTCATTATCTTCTGCACACCCCTTTAGGCCAAAAGGTTTTCTTCCTTTCCTACCGTTCGGCACCAGCCTATGGTTTGGAAGAAGACTATCCAATAAGCATAATGGGTGTACTGTCCTAATCCTAGGAACACTCGCAATGCGAGAGAAGGTGAAGATAAAAGACAACCGAATAAACCATATTCCTATTTCTCCTGAACCAGGATCCATCCCCGAACTGGAACAAGTTCCTTTCGAGTTCGTATATAACCATACGATGGATTATCCAATAAACTTGGGATCTTCGTAGTGATACGGAGTGTCCTGGAGAAATACAAAGGTGAAGTGGGATTGGCGAAGAAAATATTTGGTTTGGTCGTGAATAACAGTCGCAATTTACTTTGCCCCCTTTCTAATCCCTTTCTTTGTCTTAACTTAATACCTTCTGTACACTGTTTAGGCTAACTGGTTTTCTTCATTCCATACCGTTCGGCACCAGCCTAGGGTTTGGAAGAAGACTATCCAATTTGCGTAATAGGTGTACTATCTCCTAAACCAAGGAGTACTCGCAACCTGAGAGAAGGTAAAAGGAAAAGACAACTGAATAGTCCTATTCGTTTTCTCCAGAACCGGAAACCATCCTCGAATAAAGTCCTTCGAGTTCGTATATAACCATACGATGGTTTTGTCCAATGGAAGTGGACGTTCGTAGTAATACGGGGTGTCCTGGAGAAAAGGGTAAAAGTAGGAGTGGCAATGAGGTCTGCAACTCTGACAATCCAAAAGCCAGTGTTAAGAAGGTTCGGTCAACTTGGTCACTGAGTCATAGTCTAGGGTTGGGTCAATGGTCGCTGCCAAAGAGAGAGAGAAAAGAAACACTCAGCGTGCACTCTAACCTAGATCAGAATGGTTATCACTTTATCTAATCAGGAAACCTCCCACTGTAACGTCAAATTCTTCCCCAAACCTGAAAGAAGAATTAGTCGGGATCACCCGAGGAGTAAACCAACTCATCAGTGGGAATCGGGATCCAACTATCATCGCATGACAACGTGACGGAATCCACTCACGTCACCACACTCCAGAAAGTATGCGCATGCCTGGCAAGTTTCAGTTTCTTTAGAAACTCCCGATGTGATTTTTACCCCTAGGACTCAAGTGACCTTGACACAGTCAACAAATCAAAGAGTCCTAGTCAAGTTCAACCCGTCATTATCCTGGATTGCATTAAACCCACCCGTACGAGCCCTTGACACAGTCAACAAGGCCGCACGACTGTCCTAACCAATCCCATTAATATGCTACAAACAAACACTACTTAGCTACCGCACACTACGCCTTGAAACAGTCAACAAACGCAGCACGAATACTAAGTAATACTTGTAAGAAATGACGGAGGGCTACGTCTAGTTTTTGGCGAAAAACTTTTAACTTAATGAACTTGATATCGTTGAAGGAACTGCATAGTTTTTATAAAAATATAGTGGCGAAAAAACCCTTTGCTAAAGAGGTCACTCCCGGTGAAGGGATCTCGGCTCTTTCCCCGTAGAATGAGGTGCAGGATATTCCAACTGAATACCACGATGCAAAGCAAAAGGTAATCGGCTATAGTGAAGTTATTGCCCTGACGTAAACTTTTGTCCAAGGGGTCACTCCCGGTGAAGGGATCTCGGCCCTTGCCTCGTCGACTGAGGAGCAGGATATTCCAACTGAATACCACTGTGCAAAACAAAAAGTGAACGTCCTTGCAACAACAGCTTTTTGAAAAATGTTCCAACAACATCAGAATAGGTTTGTTTAGCTTGCATTGATCCGAATCAACGCAGTCCCATCAATTGATCACACCACAAAAGAACGAAAATAATGACGTACGTATATGCCATCCGCATTCGCCACTGGGTCCCGTCATCACCCGTTAGGTTACTTAACTAACGACAGAGCAGGGACTGGACTAGCGCGGATGCAAAACATATACAACATCTACTAGTATATATATCAATATATAATTTTCGCTCAAGGCGTGATAAAATGCAACATCACAGAAATGTAACCAGCAGCACAGAACAATACAGATATCTGGGATCCCCGGGTTTCATAGAGCCTCTACTGAAACCCGACGTTCCCCTGGTCGGTGGGGATAGCCTGGATGCAATGCTAGTACAGTTTTTGTTGTATTATGTACATTTGATTTTGCGGGGCGAGCGTCCGACATGTGGACTGCCGTCACTGCCTGTTTGTATTATTCTTTTGGGGCACGACCAGGTTGCGGTCGATGTACCCGTTGTATGTATATTTTACTTTCTGTACTAGGTTTGCCCCGCGGAGGGGTGCACGGATAGCCGAGTTCTAGAAGGCAACGAGCCCGCATCTCATGGCATTGAGACGGAGGGGGCTTCACTCTAGAATTGGCGGGCTATTCGCCGCACTCGTAGGGGGTACAAGTTGACCCAGGAGGGGTGCCCAAGTTACCGGATTCCGTGAAGTGCTGGGTGGTCCATTCACGTTGCTGAAGGGGGCTGCCTCGCTTCAGGTTTTGGCGGGTGACTTGCCGCGCCCGTAGGGGTCTAGGATTTCCATTGAACAGGCTATCCATACGATCAGGGGAACGTCGGGTTTCAGTAGCGGCTCTATGAAACCCGGGGATCCCAGATATCTGTATTGTTCTGTGCTGCTGGTTATATTTCTGTGATGTTGCATTTTATCACGCCTTGAGCGAAAATTATATATTGATATATATACTAGTAGATGTTGTATATGTTTTGCATCCGCGCTAGTCCAGTCCCCGCTCTGTCGTTAGTTAAGTAACCTAACGGGTGATGACGGGACCCAGTGGTGAATGCGGATGGCATATACGTACGTCATTATTTTCGTTCTTTTGTGGTGTGATCAATTGATGGGACTGCGTTGATTCGGATCAATGCAAGCTAAACAAACCTATTCTGATATTGTTAGAACATTTTTCAAAAAATAGTTATTGCAAGGACGTTCACTTTTTGTTTTGCACAGTGGTATTCAGTTGGAATATCCTGCTCCTCAGTCGACGAGGCAAGGGCCGAGATCCCTTCACCGGGAGTGACCCCTTGGACAGAAGTTTACGTCAGGGCAATAACTTCACTATAGCCGATTGCCTTTTGCTTTGCATCGTGGTATTCAGTTGGAATATCCTGCACCTCATTCTACGGGGAAAGAGCCGAGATCCCTTCACCGGGAGTGACCTCTTTAGCAAAGGGTTTTTCGCCACTATATTTTTATAAAAACTATGCAGTTCCTTCAACGATATCAAGTTCATTACGTTAAAAGTTTTTCGCCAAAAACTAGACGTAGGCCTCCGTCATTTCTTACAAGTATTACTTAGTATTCGTGCTGCGTTTGTTGACTGTGTCAAGGCGCAGTGTGCGGTAGCTAAGTAGTGTTTATTTGTAGCATATTAATGGGATTGGTTAGGACAGTCGTGCGGCCTTGTTGACTGTGTCAAGGGCTCGTACGGGTGGGTTTAATGCAATCCAGGATAATGACGGGTTGAACTTGACTAGGACTCTTTGATTTGTTGACTGTGTCAAGGTCACTTGAGTCCTAGGGGTAAAAATCACATCGGGAGTTTCTAAAGAAACTGAAACTTGCCAGGCATGCGCATACCTTCTGGAGTGTGGTGACGTGAGTGGATTCCGTCACGTTGTCATGCGATGATAGTTGGATCCCGATTCCCACTGATGAGTTGGTTTACTCCTCGGGTGATCCCGACTAATTCTTCTTTCAGGTTTGGGGAAGAATTTGACGTTACAGTGGGAGGTTTCCTGATTAGATAAAGTGATAACCATTCTGATCTAGGTTAGAGTGCACGCTGAGTGTTTCTTTTCTCTCTCTCTTTGGCAGCGACCATTGACCCGACCCTACACTATGACTCAGTGACCAAGTTAACCGAACCTTCTTATAAGACGGGCTTTTGGATTGTCAGAGTTGCAGACCTCATTACCACTCCTACTTTTACCCTTTTCTCCAGGACACCCCGTATTACTACGAACGTCCACTTACATTGGACAAAACCATCGTATGGTTATATACAAACTCGAAGGAATTCGAGGATGGTTTCCGGTTCTGGAGAAAAAGAATAGGACTATTCAGTTGTATTTTCCTTTTACCTTCTCTCAGGTTGCGAGTACTCCTTGGTTTAGGAGATAGTACACCTATTACGCAAATTGGATAGTCTTCTTCCAAACCCTAGGCTGGTGCCGAACGGTAGGGAATGAAGAAAACCAGTTAGCCTAAACGATGTACAGAAGATATTAAGTTAAGACAAAGAAAGGGATTAGTAAGGGGGCAAAGTAAATTGCGACTGTTATTCACGACCAAACCAAATATTTTCTTCGCCAATCCCACTTCACCTTTGTATTTCTCCAGGACACTCCGTATCACTACGAAGATCCCAAGTTTATTGGATAATCCATCGTATGGTTATATACGAACTCGAAAGGAACTTGTTCCAGTTCGGAGATGGATCCTGGTTCAGGAGAAATAGGAATATGGTTTATTCGGTTGTCTTTTATCTTCACCTTCTCTCGCATTGCGAGTGTTCCTAGGATTAGGACAGTACACCCATTATGCTTATTGGATAGTCTTCTTCCAAACCATAGGCTGGTGCCGAACGGTAGGGAAGGAAGAAAACCTTTTGGCCTAAAGGGGTATGCAGAAGGTAATGACTAAAGACATAAAAAGGGATTTGGAGAAGTGGCAAAGAATTATACGGTTACAGTTGTGAATCTGGATAATGGAAGAGGCATTACTAGGAATACCGGGATACCCCCATCGAAATATTTCAATGTTTCAGTTTCACTGTGTACTGTTAAAAGAAAACTGACTTCCCAATTAGACACTTGCTCCAGGGTATGTATTTACCAGGTTTGATTCTCACATCTGTATGGTTTTACAGATGATGAGTGGGAGTAAGTTATTGGGAATTAGGTGATCATCCTCATTATATCGGAATTCGTTGTAATTGGTGATATTTGAGGAAGTCACCTGGGTTGTTTGTCGGACGGCAAATATTTGGTTTTGAATATCCGTTGTTATGCACCAATTTCAAATTAATATATCTGTACGTCTATTTTTATAGAGTGAGATATACCTTTTTTGAAATTATGTCTATGACATTTACCTATACCAGTGGATGGTTAGGTAAGGAGCATTGAACAGCGGTGTAATTCTTCTTAACCATAAGTACAGTTTTCAACCTACGACACACAGTGAATGAGTTGTTAGACTCAGGGACTTATACAGAGTATTGTATATTGTCCAGTGTCCATTAGGACAGAGGGGTTGGTCCTCGTACTATATTCTGTTTACTTTTAACTTCTCTAGTTCTTAGACATGTGTTTCGTAGAAACACAGGGTCTGAGTTTTGAGGAGTTATTGGTATAAGAATAGAGTAGAGAATCAGGTATTGCAAGTATCGGGATTCTTCAAGGTGATCGAAAATGTAGATACTTGTGTATGGTATTCAGTTGATAGTAATGAGAACTTGCTTCTCTTTCAGGTTACTCATAATTGGAAGCATTCCTAAGTTGAGTAACGCTGATCGGCCTCCTTCCATTTAGTTGACATGCACTGGTGACAGCTGCATGATTTGAATCTGGTTCAATTAAATCAGTGCCTCTGTTGGATATAGAACAGTTCATATCTTGACATTGTTAAGGTACGGGGAGTGGTCCGGCTTATGCTTAAAACCAGACTCTGGATAACTCAAGGCACGTTTCTGTAATGGCTGTTTGTGGGTTGACCCGGGCTATGATGAGGGTTGACTTTCTACCATCTGGAAGATCAATAGTGATATTGTTCTTGACTCGCCGCATTTTTAAAAGAAATGGATTTTTTCAGATAACAGTAGTGGGAGTATGGTAGAATTGGAAGTGATTCCAGAACCGCAAACGATTACTGAAGATTTGATAAGAACCTAAAAATTCAATCTGATTTGACATTCCATTGGCCACTCCGCAGATAAAGTGGGTAACCTGAGACACCCGAGAGGTACTTCGGTATGCTTAAGGACGGTGGCAGGGAGGTTCTTGTTTACCCAGACTTGTCATTGCTGTTGTTCCAGACTGTGAGACCCGGCAGGAGGATGAGTATAGCGTCGTTCTAAACTAGCTTTAGAAGTGTACGTCTATATGACTCTGCCAGAGGGTTGTCGTAGTCAGTGGGAGCAGCGGAAGTATTGATGGACAATTGGCTTATGTCTATTTATAGACTAAAGCAGATATAGCGGAGATAGATCATCTATTTCTGATGTGACAGTCATAGGTTTGACTTTATCAGAATAGGGGATGGATCTGTTAAGAAGGTAGTAGGGTGTGATGTCCTGGTATTTGGATGACATACACAGAGTAGGAAGTGATATTCCTATACTACGATCGGTTGTACTTTGGTTGTCACACAGTAGTTTCTCCACATAGGAATTGGATCTTATATCGTACATTCTGGTTACTAGATCTATGGTTTTAGATCTAGATTTGGGTGGTTTCCCAATCAGGGTATTTAGACAGCATTCTAAGAGTATTTAGAATGGACGACTCCTGGCATGGTAGTGTACCTGCAGGTGATGGAGTCACCCTCTCTAAAGATGTCTTATAGACTAAAGTAGAGAGGGATGTGCATGATTGGCAGATCACTTGCTTAGGCAATTGAGTCAATCATGAGATGTCAAGTACCACACCAGATGTTGTTCTTGCAGGAGATGCAATAAGTTGATATTAATCCAATCCTGGTGAAACAATCGGAAGCAGCTTTAGAACATAAGTGAATGTTCTAGGGATTTGATAACGTCAGCCTCTTTTAAGAGACGGTTATCATTCCAGGCTTCCAAGGTGACCTGGATGGCAGAGTGGCTGTCAGAGTTATAGTTTTCCCTCTGACGAGGGGCAGTATTTTGGACAGGTGGTCCAGGTGGATACTGAGGGAAAGGCATGGCGCAGGATACTGATTATGTTCAGTTGACGATACAGTCTAAGAAGTTTGGATTTGGAGTTCATTTATGAGCTAGGTCCCATATGACATCCAGACATATTCTAAGACAGGTATTGCTCATTTCGGGAGATGGTTTTCTCCGCGAACTTGAGATATAGAGAGATATAGAAAGAAACATCACAGCGGATCCACTCACTGAGGCTATTCCTCGAACGCAATAGTTTCGCAAACGAGCTTTGTGAGACTGACTAGTAGAGGAGTTGGGTGTTCAGTATCACACGGGCTGTGAGTATGCGACATCGCAATAATTAGCCTTGAGTGCAAGTGGGAGATTGTTGGAGATAGTGCCCTCAGAGTCAATTATTGGATCACAGGCACGTGATTGCATTGATTGAGGGAGGACCTATCCCGGTAGGACAGTCTTACTCGAGATGATAGTATGCTATCTGGTTTATCTTGATCATCGTGTACTGCTTTAGGTGACCTTGCGAGTCGCTATTACACGTTGATAGAGCCCCTAGGATTCTTGCTTGACTACCAGCAGTATGAGGGCGATCATATACGTGAGAGCTGGAGTCTATAAGCACATCCTTAAAAGGTCCCTAGTCGTGGGAGTTTCGAGACTGGGCATCGATACTCCATTAGTAGACTAGCGTATACAGTCGAGACCCCGACGAGGGACGGTGGCCGGTCTCACAAGCCATTGGTGTCAGTTGGTTCACCTAAGATGTATACAGGTGCTCATTGGGTTATGAGTACACCGGACAGGACTCGCCGGGAGCCTGCTAGTTGGGATTATACCAGACGTCAGATAGCAGTTCCCAGGTGACGTGTACAGGTTAGTTCATCGACCTGAGATCGTCATTTGTCTCGTGTGAGTTCCTACTGTGCTTTGATTACTACCATACCACGGCTCAAAGGAGTCGTGCAAACAGGTTTTAGTTGGGTACAGTCCCGAGCCACATGGAGGCAGTGAGCGGATCTGTAGGGGTTCGTCTCTCCCGGTATTGGGGGTGAGGTCGCGCTGTGTCTAGGAGAGCCATTACACAAAGCCCTCGGCTGAGGCAGGAGATTTACTGGTAGGTATTCCAGTAGTATCTCAGGGTGTTCTGGGCTTCACTCCGACACGACTTGTACCGCTTTTGGGGGTCTGACTTTTACCAACCCCCTAGGCCCGCCATGCGATGCTCATAGACGAACGGACCGGACTGTACGGATATTGTCACTGACAGGCTCAGTAGGGTGTCAGGATGAGTTCGCTCATCGACGTCCCTTTTGGTCAATAGCTGGTGGCCCGTCACGTATGGCTAATACCTCTGACGTGCTAGTGGTTAAATTCACAGCCATAGTATTGACGAGTCTTTAGAGTCCACCACACACTCAGTTACTCAAGTTTCGGGCGAAACGCTGTAGAGGCCGTATGGAGATATGGCAGGGTTCGATCAGATACGTGCGGTATTGCACGGAACGTGATCGGACGGTTTTTACTAGCCGGCTTTGGTTTAAGCCGGATCCTAGTATTAGACAGTGTAGATTTTGTCTCTTTGCATTTGTGTTCAGTGGGAATACAAATGCGGGCATGTATATGCAGTAGCGGGGTTTTCCTGTAATTTATTACGGGTTCAGTTTTCTGAAGTTGCCAGTTTGCATTCCGTTCCGGCTGGTTTTCTTTTGTTCCTTCCCGGCCGGACTTTTCGATGGAGGGGGTTATTTGCAAGTTTGCAAATAACTTATTGTGGAGGGGTTTCTTGCTTTTGTGGCATTATGAAAGGTTAAGCATCTTTGCTTTTCATGATGGCTTGCTTTATTGAGATTAGAAAGGATTAGGATGGATTTGATGTTGAATTGATATTGTTATCATAACCTTTTGCATATGGTCACCCTTTCTACTTTTCCTACACTCACCTCCCTTCTTGTGTTTGTTTTTCCTCCACCATATTTCCAAAGGGGGGGCCGGCCACAATTTTGAGGAGAGTGAGAGAGAGGGATTTCATTTTTGGTGAGGGTGGAAAATTATTCTCATTCTCATTTTTCTATCAAAGTTCACAAGCTTTCTCCAAAGTTCTTCCTCCACCTCCATCATCTTCAAAGGCAACTTCATAAACCCCAAAGAAATAAGTTCTATACTACACCTACAGCAAAACTTGGACACGTCGGCTAGCCAACTTCGCGCCCGAGTTGCCTCGGTACAGAGGTGGGAGCCCGTAAAAGAATCCGGCTACGTGGTGCCCTTTCCGACGAGGAGGTGACGGACGGAGATTCCGCGAGAGATCGGAGTGGAGACGAAGACCGGAAGACACGGATCGCTCGGTATAGCTTCTCACCCCTTCTCTTGTTAGCTAGCATTAGGTTAATGGTTACGATCCGGATCGTCATTTGTCCGCGGTAGCGCCGGTTTAAAGTCAAGAAAAATTTTTGATTCCGTATTTTGGCCTCGAGTAAACGGCCGGGGCGCTGCCGTGGCGCAACATGGATCACAGGCACGTGATTGCAATGATTGAGGGAGGACCTATCCCGATAGGACAGTCTTACTCGAGATGATAGTATGCTATCTAGTTTATCTTTATCATCGTGTACTGCTTTAGGTTGTTAGTTATATGTATGCCCTAGAGGCCATTACTGTACATTGGATGTATATTGTAGTGGATGCTGGGACATATATAGGGAGGACTTTCTTGCTCGACATGATAGTATGCTATCTGGTTGCTCTTTACCTTAACGTGTACACAGATTGTCTCTCTATTACATGTTGGTAAAGCCCTTAGGATGTGTACTTGACTACCTGGACTATGATGCGGATCATACTAGTGGGGACATGGTAGTCCATAAGTACATCCTTGAAAGTCCCTAGTCGTGGGTGTATCGAGATGGGGTATCGATATACCAGAGTAGACTAGCGTATACCTTCTCGACCCATACAGATGGGCGATGGATGATCCCATATCCATCGGTGTTTGACATCAGAGATGATATACGGGTGCTCAGTAGAGACTGGGTACACTGGACGGACTCGCCGAGAACTCCCAGATGGTATTATACCTTACGTCAGATGGCAGTTCTCTGGTTACACTGGTACAGAGTAGTCTGTTGACCCGAGATCGTCATAGAGTCTTGTGTGGTTCCCACTGTGCTTTGATTTCCATCTTACCACGTCCAAGAGGTCATGCAAAACGGTGGTTTTTAGGTACAGTCCCGAGTCACATGGAGGCAATGAGCGATAGGAGGGGATTCGTCTCTCCCGGTATAGGGAGTTGATATTGCGCTGTGTGCGATTGGCTATAACAGGAAATCCCTGGCCAGGGTTGCTAAGATTTACTGGTAAGTGTTACCAGTAGTTTCTCGAATTGTTATAGACCTCATATCGACACGACTTATCAAGCTATTGGGGTCTGACGTTTACCACCCCTAGGCGAGATATGCGACATATCAGACGGACAGACCGGACTGTACGGTAAGTGTTACTGGTTGGATTCACAGGAGTGTGAGCGGGCTTGCTCGTCGATCTTCTGATCGCTCAATACCCGGGTGGCCGTTACGTTTAGCAGACCGCTTGCGGTTTGTGGATGCTTGATATGATCATCATCTGCTGCCGGCGTATTGACGAGTCTTTAGAGTCCTACACAGAGGTTTCCTGGCTCAAGCAAAACGAAATAGGAGCGCATATGAGATATGTGCGGGACCGAGAATAATACCAGTATGTGATACTGTATTCGATTCTCGCGATGTGACATTGATCGGTTATATGCGATATAGCGGGGTTATCGGATCAAGTGTTGATTCGATAAGTTGTTACTAATGATACTAGTCGGTTATATGCGATATGACCGGATCGTTAAATCAAGTGTTGATTTAATGATTTAATGCATAATTATATATTTGATATATTACTTTGCATTAACTAGTATCGGTTCACTTTAAATGGATTTTCTCGCTCGGGTGTGCGCATTGCATATGCGATATGATTTTGTGCACATGCTTGTATCATGTTTGATGATACATGCCTTTTTAATTAAGTGTATAGAATTAAACCTTGGTTAATGGAATGGTTAGGGTTTACTATTTGCTTATTCATTTTATTCATTTATTTATTAATCTTTTTCTTATTGGAAAAAGGAAATGAAATGATAAAATGGTGGCATTTCTTTTGTTCATTCATGAAGCTTCATGAATGCTTTGACTTGATGACCATTTTGTTTTTAGCTTAACCCTAACCATTGCATTAAACCATGATTAGTTCTCTACACTTAACTATGGTCATGTTATGATAAGGATTGATTATTCTTTTCTTTTTTAATTAACTTATCATAACATAATTCTTCTTCTTCTTCCTTTCTTCACTTGAAGAAAGCAAACTCCATCAATGGTGATTGATGGAAATGAGTGAGAAATCCAATTCTAAAGTCTACCCACTTCCTATTTCTTCATCCTCTACCTCTTGCCAAGTAGTAGAGTGTGTTTCCTTCACAAGTTTTCATGACTTGGTGAAGGTGGAGCTTGATTTAGCGATGCCTCGACGTAGATCATCTTCGGCATGGACATCGACGACCTAGCTCGCCATTTCTCCGACGAAGCTGACGCTAGAGCCCGGGAATTCATTTGGATAGCAAAGGGACTTTGTTGCGGAGCTATGGAGGTGGAGCACCGGATCTACAAAGGTTGTATTTCCGTTTCTTTGTAGTTAAGTTGTTAACTAGATTATATTTTCGCCTAGATTTCTAGCCAACGGTCCGTAGTCGGGTTTCTCGGCACCTAGAATTTTTGAAATTGGCATGATTGATGGCTTGTGAGACCTCACTAGTGTGCCTAGGGACCCTACAGTGGTATCAGAGCCTAGCTAGAGCCTTAGGCGAAGTCTAGACGCAATTTGAAGTCTGAACGAACCCGAAACCCAATTCCAAACATGCTCTCTGTCCTTTTTCTAAAATCTGGGATTTTTCAACATTAAAAATATGCAGAAAATTCAGCAGGTGATTTTAAGAGTTTCTGTGAAATTCGAGTTCCTAAATCCATTGAACTGCCGCGGTTCCGCGGCACGAGCATGGCTCGTGCGGCGGTTCCGCGGCCGTACGGCCACCTTATTTAATATATTTTACACAGTAACTCCTAATTGATAATGCTGGATTTTTTGGGAATTTTTAATTTTTATTCAAGAGTTGAATTTTCAGGGGTTGTTTCGGGGATTTGGTGTTTCGATCGGAGTATCAAATTTTGTCTATGTGGCTTTCCGGATAAATTTTAGAATATGTTAAAAAGTTCGACCGGATATAAATACCCAATTTTTCCCGTGTCGGGAAATTTCCAAGTGTTGGATTTTTCCGTAGTTTAACGACGTTCTAAGTAGTGCAAGTAACGCGATGGACCCTCTAGAAGACAACAAACCTTAACTCGATTATGTGACCGTCTTGAACTGCCCTTTGAACTTTAGGGTTTAGGGCAGTACGGCGTGCCACATGTGAGGCGTTGGCTTGACCCTTCTACGGCTGGACCGTTGGTACTGAGGCACGAACTGAATGTTGTTGGACTTATTTCATGTGTTGAGCTGTATCGGGAAAACTTGGGTGTTTGAATGTTCGATCGAAAAGTTTAACATTTTCTAATTATCCGGAATGGGATACAATAATTGGAATTTACAAAGAGTTATGAGATAACTGAATGAATGTTATAAACATAGCAGTTTAGTCTCACTTGATCGGTTGCCACGGAATTTTGATGTGATCAAAAGTCCGTCGCAATCACGTAGCGTACGCGGATACTCGCCGGGTAAAGTTAATAGACAGCCTCACTCCATAGCCCCGACCAAGTGACTGTAGGAGAACCCCGTCGCCGAAAGCATCCGTTCGGGTGCTCGTGGTAGCGGTGTTCCGCCTTGGTGCACTTCGTCGACGGCATCGGGGGTGCGGCCGCCTACTAAAGTTTGCGACGAGCATTCGATCAGGGTGTCGGGAATCTTGTTGAATTACCCGACTTGATATTGAAAAGAGTTTTCGATGATGAGACTAAAATGCGGGGTTTATAATTGTTAGGCATACGATGTCTAAGTAATTCATTTGGTCAGGCATGCGATGTCTGAGGAGGTTGCGGATTCCAACTGTTGTAGTTTTACACTTTCTTTTCTGTGACCGTAAGTGTAATATGTTCATATCGCCGGTTTCGTTGCTATACGTCAACGACAATTGGGGTATGCATACTTACTTACGTTGATGGCATGTGATGTTATGTGTTGCTGGATATGTTATATTGGATCGTCGTGTTTGAATAACCGGGTGTTTTTATGTGAGATGAGTGTTTTTCATTTTCATTCATGTAAAAACTTGTATGTAATATTCTTTTATTGGGGCACTTCCAGGTTGCGGAAGATGTCACCCTTTGTATATTATTTACTTTTCCGCACTAGGATAGACCCAAGAAGGGGAGCACAAGTAACCTGGTTCTGGAGTCCAGTGGGAGACCAACTCGAGGAGTCGAGTCCGGGTCTCCTAACTCTAGAATTGGTAGGGTTGCTTGCCGCTCTCGTAGGGGTCTAGGGGTGTGGGTTTGGCTATTCATCACGACCGTGGAATCCGTGTTTTATACTGGCTCGTATTGAAAACACGGACATCCTAGTATATCCAATATTTCATATGTTTCTTCTGCTGCGATATCTGTGATGTGATCATGTGATGTTCTGTGATAGATACAGTATATAGTATATATGATATATTATATAGGCGTTACTTATGTTTTACACCCGCGCTAGCCCTGCCCCGCTCTGCCGTTAGTTACCTAACCTAACGGTGCACGAGGGGACATCGAGGCGAATGCGGATGGCATAAGTGTAAGTCGTATTTATCTGTGATGTTTAGGTAATTTAAATGATGGGACTTCATTAATGTGATTAATGAAATAAAAGAAACCTAAGATGTTGTAGAATCGAATTTCAAAATAAAACAGGTAGCTACAGTTCTTGCTTTGCACAGCGGTATATATGATATATCCTGCACCTTATTCGATAAGGAAAGGACCGAGATCCCTTCACCGGGAGTGACTCCTTTAGCAATAACTGGCAGATGCTACACACTCGGTTTGTCTTTTGATTGCTTTTAAGAGTTTTTGCTTTGCACAGTGATATATACGATATATCCCGCACCTCATTCGACGAGGAAAGGATCGACGATCCCTTCACCGGGAGTGACTCCTTTAGCAAAACTACAAAAGCCTCAAAAACACTCCATTTTTTAAAATCATTTGATTCTACAACGATATCAAGTTCATTACGCAATAGGTTTTCAGAAAAACCTGTCGTAGCCCTCCGTCATTTCAGATAAGTGGTAGTTAGTATTCGTGCTACGTTTGTTGGCCTGCGTCAAGGCGTAGTATGCGGTAGCTAACTAGTATTTATCTGCTTATGCATATGATGTAGATTGGATTAGGGTAGTCGTGCGACTTTGTTGGCCTGCGTCAAGGGTCGTGCGGGTGGGTTTAATTCAATCAGGAAATGACGGGTTGAACTTGACTAGCGCACTATGGTTTGTTGGCCTGCGTCAAGGTCATAGGACGCTAGGGGCAAAATATTATCGGGAATTTCAAGTGTTGAAATTTGCAATGAGATTGCATACCTTCTATGAGATAGTTGGATCCCGATACCCGCTGCGAGTAAGAGTTACTCCTGGGAGAGTTTTATACATTACAATTAGCCGATCAAGTAGGTGTCTAGAAAGGTGTTAACGAGGTTACGCCTCTGGAAAAACGAGGTTTACATTAATTAGGTTCGTGCGAAAGCACGGGGGACCTCCCTCAAAGTACCGACACTGGCCTGGCTGAAAGATTGGCGAACTTGTAGTGTGTAATTAATCCCGGCTAGTCTTTCCTTTTAGGGTTTGAAGGAAGATTTGATAAAAAGCAGTGGGAGCCATCCTGATTAGATAAAATAAAAACCAATCTATTCTTGACAGAGCGCACGCTAAGTGTTTTCTTCTCTCTCTCTCCAGATAGCGACCATATCACGCCTTAATCAAGATAATAATACGGAATATTGACCGAACCCGCTTGTTATACTGAGCTGGGGAACGTTGGTCCCGCTCCAACTTATAATTGTTATAAGACAGAGCAGGAAATTGGGGATTACCAGAATTCCCGTGCCGCTCAAACGAAGAGAGTGCATGCTGATGCATCATCTTCGGGTGTGTTCATTATACAGAACTGTTTCTCAGTATCCTTTACGTCCTGGGTATGTGATACCAGATCAGGATCCCAGATATGTAATCTGTTACATAGGGCTACAGATAGGTAGAGAACTGAGAACGGGTGATAAGTTTCATGAGGCAGAAAACGGGGCAAATGTTGCAGCCAAGTCTGTTGGTCACTGTCACCCTGTATTACAAATACACTGATTCTGAACGAATGTTATTAGATACCGAACCTGATATACAAAATCGTATCTATCTCTTTATTAGTAAAGAAATGATAAAATTTTGTATTGTTGGATAATGTTTTGAACATTTCCTATATCAAAAGTTGATCGGTTCAGGCACGTTATCTAAAAGCATTGTTGTTCTAAATCAAACTACAGTTCTTAGTATACAGAACACACACAAGAGGAAGAGTTCAGAACTGAACGAATTCTTCTTGAGGCATTGTAGACTAGGTCAGATCAATGTGACCCGACTAGCTAGAGTTACATATAGATGCATATTTAAATCAGTTTGAATTTACATCTTGTGAAACTCGCCAGTCATGTCACAAAGATAAGATGACCATAGCTCCGTTTACTGGAAACAGAGAAAGAGTTAGTAAACTCTTGGGATGATACATGTTGATATATGTAAGGTCCCCTGTCTACATTAGCCAAGACTGGTTCTTTATACTTCATTACATTCTCTGATGATCTTTCGAGATTCAGACATATGTTCCTGTTGAAACACAAGTCCGAACCTTTTGAGATATTCACAGAATATAAACGAGAAGTAGAAAACAAGAATACGGGTATAAGTATTATGTCCTTTGATGTGATCAAGGAGGAGAATACTTGAGCACGGAATTACTGGACTATTCTAAAGGAGAATGAGATTCTCTCTCAGCATTACTCCTCCGTATACACCATAGCACGATGGTATATCGGGGCGAAGCAATCACACCCTATATGATATGGTGTGCTCTATGATGAGTATTACTGAGTTACCTATTTCCTTCTTGGGGGTTATGCACTTATGAAGTTGCATACCTATTGAATAGGGTTCCAATCAAATCAGTTGCCTACCATTTCATATGTGATATGGAAAGGGAAGCGCCCATATCTTAAGTTAGTTAAGATTTGGAGTTGTCCGGCCTATGTCTAAAAGCAAAATCCGGACAAGCTCGAGGCAAGATCTGTTATGTAGAACTGGAAATGTTCCAGCTATACAAACTACAGCAGATGATTTGAAAGAACCAAAGGATTCAATAGTTACCAACGAACCTCAGCCTCTCCGCCGATCTAGTAAGGTTCCTCACCCACCTGAGAGATACTTCGGTTTCTCTATGACAGTGGGAGAGAGGATTGCATCATGAGATGATGACCCAACTAGTTTCGAGCTGGCCATCAGGAGTGGGACTCTGTAAGAATGGCTGGATGCTTAGCGATCTGAGATGGAATCCATGTACACCAACAAAGTATGGACTTTGGTTGCTATATCTGAAGGGTTAAATCCCCATCAGGAGCAAGTATATCTTGAGAAGATTACTTGGTGTACATCGAAAAGTTAAGAATTTCAAAGCTAGACTTGTTAAAAGTTTGCATCATTGACCAGCTGTGGATAATGATGAAACCTTTTCAAGTACCTATGCTTAAGTCCATCCAGATCCTACTTGCCACGGCTACATACCATGACTACGATATCTGGCGGTTGGGTGTCATGACAGCTTTTCTAAATGATGTTTTAGAAGAGAGCGTCTGTAAGTACACAGCCAGAGGGCTTCGTAAACAGTGGGAGCAGCGGAAACGTGTACAAGATGCTTTATAGGATAAAGCAGGCATCGCGGAGTTGGAACGTCTGTTTTGATGAATTAGTCAAAGAGTTTGACATCATCAAAATGGTAGATGAACCTTGTATATACAAAAAGGTAGTGGGGAGTATGGTGTTGATCCTCGTAGAGTACGTGGATGACATACTCTTAATAAGAAAAGAGTTTCCTATGCTACGCCCGGTCAATCTCCGCTTATCACAATGATTCTCCATATAGGATCAAAGTGATACCCCATAAATCCTGGGTTTTGGATCTATGAGATAGATCTAATTGGATGTTAGGATTCTCACTAGTTGTAGTGAGATGGTATCAATCGATCCTGGGGAGAATCATTGGAAGGGTTCCAGGGTGATAAAGACGACTGAATGTCAGTCGCAGGCATTGTCTTTACCCTCAGTACAGGGACGGTATGTTGGAAGAGTTCCAAGCTAGATACCGTGGCATACTAGACGATAAAGGCTGGATACATCGCTACTTAAGATGCTACCAAAAGAGGATGTTTAGGTGTATATTGGTTCATGAGATGAACTATGTTCCTCCCATTGTGTGACAATGGAGTTGTGGCTTATGCCAAGGAACGCAGATCCCATCAGTGATCCAGACATATTCTAAGGCAGTATCACCTGATCATGGAGATGGTTGATCTCCAAGGAGATCGAGGTTAGGAGAGTAGACTCAGAGGACAGCACGGCGGATCCACTCACAAAGGCCTGTTCCCAGAGAGAGACTTTTATGGGATGGTTGAGTATGAGATACTACAACCACTGCTACAGATGGCCCTAGTGCAAGTGGGAGATTGTTAGTTATATGTATGCCCTAGAGGCCATTACTGTACATTGGATGTATATTGTAGTGGATGTTGGGACATATATAGGGAGGACTTTCTTACTCGACATGATAGTATGCTATCTGGTTGCTCTTTACCTTAACGTGTACACAGATTGTCTCTCTATTACATGTTGGTAAAGCCCTTAGGATGTGTACTTGACTACCTGGACTATGATGCGGATCATACTAGTGGGGACATGGTAGTCCATAAGTACATCCTTGAAAGTCCCTAGTCGTGGGTGTATCGAGATGGGGCATCGATATACCAGAGTAGACTAGCGTATACCTTCTCGACCCATACAGATGGGCGATGGATGATCCCATATCCATCGGTGTTTGACATCAGAGATGATATACGGGTGCTCAGTAAAGACTGGGTACACTGGACAGACTCGCCGAGAACTCCCAGATGGTATTATACCTTACGTCAGATGGCAGTTCTCTGGTGACACTGGTACAGAGTAGTCTGTTGACCCGAGATCGTCATAGAGTCTTGTGTGGTTCCCACTGTGCTTTGATTTCCATCTTACCACGTCCAAGAGGGCGTGCAAAACGGTGGTTTTTGGGTACAGTCCCGAGTCACATGGAGGCAATGAGCGATATGAGGGGATTCGTTTCTCCCGGTATAGGGAGTTGATGTTGCGCTGTGTGCGATTGGCTATAACAGGAAATCCCTGGCCAGGGTTGCTGAGATTTACTGGTAAGTGTTACCAGTAGTTTCTTGAATTGTTATAGACCTCATATCGACACGACTTATCAAGCTATTGGGGTCTGACGTTTACCACCCCTAGGCGAGATATGCGACATATCATACGGACAGACCGGACTGTACGGTAAGTGTTACTGGTTGGATTCACAGGAGTGTGAGCGGGCTTGCTCGTCGATCTTCTGATCGCTCAATACCCGGGTGGCCGTTACGTTTAGCAGACCGCTTGCGGCTTGTGGATGCTTGATATGATCATCATCTGCTGCCGGCGTATTGACGAGTCTTTAGAGTCCTACACAGAGGTTTCCTGGCTCAAGCAAAACGAAATAGGAGCGCATATGAGATATGTGCAGGACCGAGAATAATACCAGTTTGTGATACTGTATTCGATTCTCGCGATGTGACATTGATCGGTTATATGCGATATAGCCGGGTTATCGGATCAAGTGTTGATTCGATAAGTTGTTACTAATGATACTGGTCGGTTATATGCGATATGACCGGATCGTTAAATCAAGTGTTGATTTAATGATTTAATGCATAATTATATATTTGATATATTACTTTGCATTAACTAGTATCGGTTCACTTTAAATGGATTTTCTCGCTCGGGTGTGCGCATTGCATATGCGATATGATTTTGTGCACATGCTTGTATCATGTTTGATGATACATGCCTTTTTAATTAAGTGTATAGAATTAAACCTTGGTTAATGGAATGGTTAGGGTTTACTATTTGCTTATTCATTTTATTCATTTATTTATTAATCTTTTTCTTATTGGAAAAAGGAAATGAAATGATAAAATGGTGGCATTTCTTTTGTTCATTCATGAAGCTTCATGAATGCTTTGACTTGATGACCATTTTGTTTTTAGCTTAACCCTAACCATTGCATTAAACCATGATTAGTTCTCTACACTTAACTATGGTCATGTTATGATAAGGATTGATTATTCTTTTCTTTTTTAATTAACTTATCATAACATAATTCTTCTTCTTCTTCCTTTCTTCACTTGAAGAAAGCAAGCTCCATCAATGGTGATTGATGGAAATGAGTGAGAAATCCAATTCTAAAGTCTACCCACTTCCTATTTCTTCATCCTCTACCTCTTGCCAAGTAGTAGAGTGTGTTTCCTTCACAAGTTTTCATGACTTGGTGAAGGTGGAGCTTGATTTAGCGATGCCTCGACGTAGATCATCTTCGGCATGGACATCGACGACCTAGCTCGCCATTTCTCCGACGAAGCCGACGCTAGAGCCCGGCAATTCATTTGGACAGCAAAGGGACTTCGTTGCGGAGCTATGGAGGTGGAGCACAGGATCTACAAAGGTTGTATTTCCGTTTCTTTGTAGTTAAGTTGTTAACTAGATTATATTTTCGCCTAGATTTCTAGCCAACGGTTCGTAGTCAGGTTTCTCGGCACCTAGAATTTTTGAAATTGGCATGATTGATGGCTTGTGAGACCTCACTAGTGTGCCTATGAACCCTACATAGGTGACCTTGCGAGTCGCTATTACACGTTGATAGAGCCTATAGGATTCTTGCTTGACTACCAGCAGTATGAGGGCGATCATATATGTGGGAGCTGGGGTCTATAAACAACCAGTACCTTATGAAGGTAAATGTTCATGATATTTCTATCAAGAACAAAGTTATATCCATCTTTATCGAGTAAAGAAACTGATATGATGTTGCAAACCATGGAAGGTACATAGTAGCAATCGTTCATAATCATAGTCTTGCCATTTGGCAATACTAAGTGATATTCACCGACGGCTGCTGCATTAACTTGCGCTCCGTTCGCTACTCTAAGCGACATATCACCCGGTGCAACTTTCCTACTTTTTCTCAGTCCTTGCAATAAATTACAGATATGAGATCCTGATCCGGTATCAAGTACCCAGGAGGTAGGGCTGACCGTAAAACAGTTCTCAATTACAAGAACACCTGAAGTAGATGCAAAACCATGCTTCTTCTTCAACTGGGTATCCTGGGAATCCATACAATCCCCTTTCCCTTGCTCATATTTATGATTGTTGTCACAAGTTAGAGCAGAACCAACGTTCCCCAGCCCTGAATAAGAATTCGGATCGGTCAAGCGATACATTTTATTATCTTGATTAGGGCGTGAAATGGTTGCTACCTGGAGAGAGAGAAAAGAAACACTTAGCGTGCGCTCTTGCAAGTTTAGATTGGTTTTTAATTTATCTAAACAGGATGGCTCCCACTGTCTCTCGAATCCCTCCTCAAACCATAAAGGAAGAATTAGTCGGGATCAATCTCACCGTACAATACTTGCTTAACCATTCAGCCAGGCCAGTGTCGGTACTTCGAGGAAGGTTTTCCAACGCTTTCGCGAAGTTCTTTAATTAAGTAACCTCTTTTCCATGTGGGCGTAGCCCCGCTAACACGTTTCTAGACACCTACTTGGTTCATAGCATTGATCGTTAAGCGAGAAAGTTCCCGAGGAGTAGCATATACTCACAGTAGGATCGGGATCCAAATATCATCGCGTGACAAAACTGAAGGAATCCTACCAGAATCATCACACTCCAAATGGTATGCAACACTAGCAAGTTTCAGTACTTTTGAAACTCCCGATGTGGTTTTTGCCCTTAGGACCCAAGTGACCTTGATACAGTCAACAAATCAAAGGGTCCTACTCAAGTTCAACCCGTCATTATCTTGATTGCATTAAACCCACCCGCATAACTCTTGACACAGTCAACAAGGTTACACGACTGTCCTAACCAATCACATTGTATCCAGCAGATAAGCAATACTCAGCTACCGTTCACTGCGCCTTGACACAGTCAACAAACGCAGCACGAATACTAAGTATAACTTATAAGAAATGACGGAGGGCTACGGCTGGGTTTTGGCGAAAACCCGTTAACGTAATGAACTTGATATCGTTGAAGGAACGTGATACACTTTTGAAAATATAGTGGCGAAAAACTTTTGCTAAAGAGGTCACTCCCTGTGAAGGGATCTCGGCTCTTTCCTCGTCGAATGAGGTGCAGGATATTCCAAACTGAATACCTCGATGCAAAGCAAGAATTAATCGACTATAGTGAAGTTATTACTCTGACGCAAACTTTTGTCCAAGGGGTCACTCCCGATGAGGGGATCTCAGCCCTTGCCTCGTCGAATGAGGTGCTGGGTATTCATAACCGAATACCTCGATGCAAAACAAAAGTGAACGTCCTTGCAATAACAGCTTTTTTTTGAAAAATTGTTCCAACAACGTCTTTTAGGTTTATTTTCTTGCATTAGTTCTTTTAATGCGTCCCATCATTTAAATCCTACCATTGCAGAAAACAACCAAAATATGACGTACGCTTATGCCATTCGCATTCGCCACGGGGCCCCGTCATCACCCGTTAGGTTACTTAACTAACGACAGAGCGGGGGCTAGGCTAGCGCGGCTGAAAAACATAAGCAACGCCTAAATAGTTATTATATATAGATATATAGCAATGATAGCCAATCCAGATCACAGATGAACACTTTGGATATACTAGGGACCCGCGATTCGTTCGAGCCTGCAACGAAAAGCGGATTACACGGTCGCGATGAATAGCCAATACCCCACCCAAGACCCCTACGGGTGCGACAAACTACCCGCCAAGTACCCGAAGCGAAGCAACCTCCCTCAACGCCGTGAGTAGGCCACTCGGCACTTCGAGATACCCGGTAGTTTGTGCACCCCCTCCATGGGTCTATCCTAGGAGCAAAAACAGTAAAAAGAATTATACAATGACGGCTACAACCCCGACTCGGTTGTGCGGCCATACAAATAATATTACATCAATTTAGAAATTTATTACATGAATAAAAGAAAAAGAAACTCTCATCTCACATCCACCCCGGCTATTCATCCGCGACAATCCAACGAGTTCATATACACATACCATCAACAACACAGATCACAGATATGTATAACCCCCACTAATCGACGTATAGCGATTAGTAGACGTTCAATACACATATAACATTACAGATATAACCATTAGCCAAAGTCTATAGAACATCGACCAAAAATACGGATTTTTGAGCCCCAAAATCAAATTTTGCTTTCTGGAAAATCTGGGCAGAAAAGTCATATACCAAAAATCCCAAAAACTCACCAGAAACAAACTGCAACAAAAATGATCCACGGCCGAGTCAACTCGGCCGCGGTTCCGCGGCAGAAGCAAGCTTCTGCCGCGGAACCGCGGTGATTTGGTCGACTCGTGCGATCATTTTTCTTGCCTGTTCTAAGAAAAGCCTGAGCCGATTTTTATTGTATGATTTATTAATTTTTGAACAGAAAAAAATCGGCAGAAACTTGAAATATCCAGAGTGTTTTGCGGTTTTTTATCCGGTCGAAATTCTAAACACTTTGCTAACATGCTAGGGTGTGTTTAGTTAGGCTCTGATACCACTGTTAGTTCCACGTTACCTCTCCCGGTACTTTCGGGGTTGCGGAAACGGTAAAACAAAAAATTTTCTGAACATGGTAACATGGAACGTAAAAGCCGGATCTTTACTAAACAATACACTAGCATCCTAACTAGAGATTTATCTACTCGGTTAGGGGTTATACCTCAACTTGTACTCCTTCTCTTCTTGTTGTTCTTCTCCTTGCTTGCTCCGAGGCTTGATCCGGACTTTGGTCACCTCCGCGGCCTCCTTGAGTCGAAGACGATCCACCCGAGAGATGTACACTGAGCTCCACCTCGAGCCGAGGTAACTAGAGCAAAGAGATTGCTAATCTAGAAGCCCTAGGTTGTGTAGAGGAGATGTATGGATGCGTTTGTCTATGTGGGATCTTTTTCTTTCAACACATGAGATCAAAAGATGAGATCAAGAGGAGGAAGAAGAAGGAGAAACTTAGCAACCATGGAGCTTTTCTTTTTCTTCTCACTTCAAGAGAGAGAATGAGAAGAGAATAATGAATAGATTAAACCAAAAGAAATGAACCATGGTTCCAATAATACACAAAATCATCATTACTAATCCTATCATGATAGAAGTTGATGGCACATTGAATTGACCATTATCATAACACAAGAAATAAAAAGAAAATGAAAGAAGAGTGTGGATCTCTCTTGAAGGTCAATGGTCAACGGGTCAACAAAGTCAAGAGAGATCCAAGTGGTCAAATGGTCAATGCAATTAGCCATCACAAATCTATCACTAAAAGGATTAGTAAACAATGACTCCGGCTCATAACGGTTTTGACCAAACGAACTGTCAAAACCCTAATGAGTGTGCCACATTACGGTTTTGGCCGAACCAACTGCCAAAACCCTAATGGGGCACCTCCTCCTTCATCGCTCCTCAAAACTGTGCATACACACCCGCATCCGCATTCCGTAGAATGCGAATGCACAGAAGACAAATCAAATCCATCTGTGCAATACTAGGATCTGGCTTAAACCAAAGCCCACTAGTGTTGCCTGCCCGAACAGCATATGCACACAAGTGCACGTAAGTGATCGTAGCTCCGCCGTAAAACCATACGGCCTCTACACGTTTCGCTCAATGCAGGAAAACTCTCTGTGTGGGACTCTAAAGACTCGACACTATGCTGGCAGTGGGCTTAACCACAGACCGCAAGCGGCACTAGCTGTGCGTAATGGTCCCCAGGTAGATGTCGATAAGAAGGCCGATGAGGTAAACCCATCCGAACTCCTACTGAGCCTGTATGTGACAATCTCCGTACAGTCCGGTCTGTTCGTCTGATACATCGCATGGCGGGCCTAGGGGGTGGTGAACGTTAGTCCCCTAATAGCGGTACAAGTCGTGTCGGAGTGTAGCCCAGAACACCCTGAGACATCACTAGAAACCTACCAGTATGTCTCTCTTGCCCTGGCCAGGGACTACATGTGTAATGGCTCTCCTAGACACAGCGCGATGTCAACCCCTAATACCGGGAGAGACGAATACTGTCTAACCGTCACTGCCTCCAAGTGCTTTGGGACTGCACCCAACTACTACCTGTTTGCACGATTCAGTAGAGCCGTGGTAGGGTAGTAATCAAAGAACAGCGGGAACACACTCGAGGCGAAGTGACAGTGTCAAGTCAGCGGACTAAAGCTGTACTCATGTCACCTGGGAACTGATAACTGACGATAGGTATAATACCAACCATCAGTTCCCAACGAGTCCTGTCCAGTATACTCGTATCCTAACGAGCACCCGCATACTATCTCAAGTACGACATACTGACGGCTGTGGGACATACCGTCTCCCGTGCTGGGATGAGAAGCGCATACGCTAGTCTACTCCGGAGTATCGATGCCTTGTCTCGATAATCCCATGACTAGGGACGTGTATAAGGATGTGCTTGTGGATTACCCAGCCCCCACGAGTGTGATCGCCATCACAACACCGGTAATCAAGCAAAGATCCTAAGGGCTCTACTAATGCGTATAGGTGATACAATAAAGAAACACACATGTACACATTAAAGCAGAGACAAACCAAGTAGCATACTACTATATTGAGCAAGATTGTCTATACAACTGTGAATATCCCAAGCTTCCATCAAGTAATATACAAACTAGTATGATACAGTAATGGCCTCTAGGGCATATACACTAACAATTTTAGGGTTTTGGTTGGAGATATTTTTCTAGGATATTTTCCTTGATATTTCTTCACAAAACCTTATATATATCATCACCAATTTTTGGGCAGCCATGGGTCAATTTTTGGGACTTGGTTTTTGCTCACTTGATTCATATCTTGAGTTCACCATTTCCAATCTAAGCATCTTCTTCAACCTCCACCCTAACCCTCTCATGTGATGAGAACCCTAGAGTGTTTGAGACAAAGTATTCTACTCATTCTCTACTTCATCTTGGTCATCTCTTTTAGCAGACTTGATGACCGAATTGCCTCGGTATAGAGGCGGGAGCCCGTTTAAAGATCCATAGATGTAGTGCCACCTCGGCGAGGAGCCAAGTGATCGGAGTTGCCGCGAGGAGCGTGGGATGATGGCTAAAGACCGAAGGACTCGGATCGTTCGGTATAGCCTTTCTACCTCTTTACAGTTAGTTAGTTTAGCGTTAATGGAAAAATCCGGGTTATAGTATGCGATAGCGACAGTTATAAAAGTTTTTGTTTCGTGTTTGGCGTCAGAATGACGGCCGGGGCGCTAACGTAGACTTACACTACGGACCGTAACGTCCTTAAACTAAAACCCCACCTCCAAAAATGGTGATCTACGGACCGAAATGTCCTTAAACTAAACTCTTACTCAAAATGGTGATCTACGGACCGAAACGTCCTTAAACTAACAACGGACCATAACGTCCTTAAACTAAAACAATAGAGCCCAAATGTTCTTTTATTGGATCTGAATGATCCTAAAACCCTATTAAGTAGATCTTAGTCTCAAATTGCACTAACATATCCTTAACAAAAATTTAATTGATCTAAAAACAGATCAACGATCCTTAAATTAACCCAAATCCAAATCTAAGATATACGGATTTGGACTAATTCACGCCCTACGGGCAGCAACATAAATTAGTTTTCGTATACAATCCACGGGCAACCAAAAATAAAACAAACACACACGATACAAGATGAACTTCTGGAGCAGGGGAAAGTGGTTATCGCGATGCGGTAACGTAATTAACTGCAGGGGCTTGCGCCCACAGGGAAGAGCATCCCCACAATAAAAAACCCCTCGCAAACGTGGGGGAATCTGATAAAGTCTGCTACAATAGCCGCATCTGTCCAAACCTCCGATATACGGTGCCAAAAATCAACTTGGAATCTTCGGAGAGGTGAACGGATAAATCCAAATAGCATCTGCCCCTAAATTCAGGCAAGACGTCCCAACGTCCCGGTCGCGTCTTTCAGCGGTGAACAGATTCTGGCACGCCCGGTGGGACTTTTTCCTCTTTCTACTCCACATTTCGTGTGTCGTGTTCGTGAACAATGTAAGGTTAGTCTAGCACCCTATGAAGTGTTTTGAAGCATCACATGACCCAAAGTTATAATTTTTAAGGTGCTAAACTAACATGCAAAGGGATCGATCCTAGAAAATTAGGGTTATGAAACTTTAAGCTAGTAAAGATAAGGGTTTGAAGGCTACAACCTTTGTAGCTCCCCTTTGTAGGACTCCTTGGTGTCTTGGGTGTTGAATCGAGGTCCTCTTGAAGTTCCCTTGCGTCCACGACGATCCACTACGGAGCACTCCGTCCAAGCTCGCTACTTTGGAAAACCGAAGGAAACACTCTAATCAAGTCGGCTAGACTTGAGTAGAATGATGTTGTGGTTTGGAATCTCACTTCAAAAACCTTTCTTTAGTTGTATTTAGCTCACTAGAAAAGACTAGAGAGGAAGAGATGAAGGAGGATGAAGATGGTGGCTAAAATGAACAAGAGGTGTAAAAGATAACCTTGAGTTAAAAAACCAAATGAAATATATATCACTATATATATTTATTTCCTTCTTAACTTCAACCATGATTAAATCATAGATAGTTAATTTAACTTGGGTTTTAAATGATAAAGAGAAGGATAACCCTAAGTTAGTGGTAGTTGAGATAGGTTAGGTTAGAAGAATGTAGAAGCAAGAATGTTTATCCTTTCCTTTTTCATTTTACTTTAAAACCAAAATTAAATTATAATCTATTATTTAATCTATGGTGTGAGTCTTATATTGCCACCATTTCCATATGCAATCAACCATGATGGATGGGTGTATGTATGTATACATGTATGTACATCTACATGTGCATGAAACTAGAAAAGAAGAAAGAAACACATGCATGCATGCATACATCCATCAAACCCTAGAAAGGTTTCAAGTGAGAATACTACTGGTTAGATGATAAATTAACACTTAATTTATCAATCCGGTCATATCTCATATGACCCCACCAAAAGAAGTTCGCCCGATCAATGTTCGGTATCATATACGCACATTTCAATCGGGTGCATGCGCATATCGCATAGGCGCACCACAACGTTTCGCCTGGACTGGGTAACTCCTTTGTGGGACTCTAAGACTCGTCAATACGCCGGCAGAGGGTAATGATCATATCAAGTACCCTCAAGCCGCAAGCGGTCAGCTAAACGTAACGGCCACCCGGGTATTGAGCGATCAGAAGACAACAAGCGAACCTGCTACAACTCCCGTCGAGCCATCCGGCAACACTACCGTACAGTCTGGTCTCTTCGTCAGATATGCTGCATATCGAGCCTAGGGATGGACACGTCGACCCCAATAACTCAATAAGTCGTGTCGGTGAATGGTCTATAACAGATCGAGAAACTACTGATAACACTTATCAGCAAATCTCAGGAGCCCTGGCCAGGGACTTGCTGTTATAACCAATCGGGCACTGCACAGCATCAACTCCCAATACCGGGAGAGACGAAACCCCTCCTATCGCTCATCGTCTTCGTGTGTCTCGGGACTCTACCCAACGGCCACCTGTTTGCACGACTCAGTAGAGCCGTGGTAGGGTGGCAATCAAAGTACAGTGGGAGAACACACAAGACTCCATGACGATCTCGGGTCTACAGACTAACCTGTACCAGTGTCACCTGAAAACTGCTATCCGACGATAGATATAATTCCATATAGGAGTTCTCGGTGAGTCCGTCCAGTGTACCCAGTCACCACTGAGCACCCGTATATGATCTTGATGTCAAACATCGATGAATGTGGGAACATCCATCGCCCATCGTATGGGTCTAGTATCATATACGCTAGTCTACTCTGGTATATCAATGCCCCGTCTCGATATACCTACGACTAGGGACGTTCCAGGATATGCTTATAGACTACAGATGTCCCACTAGTATGATCTCCATCATAATCAGAGTAGTCAAGCCGATATCCTCAGGGCTTTATCAGCATGTATAAATGAATAAAAGCATGATCAAATCAACATGTCAGATAAAGAAGAACCAGATAGCATACTATCATGTCGAGCAAGAATGCAAACTGAATATATATACATGTATAGATACATCCACTATCACATAATGGCCTCTAGGGCATACATATATCCAACAAACAAATCGTGGTTTACTATGGTTGCCGCTGGATTCGAGATACTAAGATTTTTTGTCTTGCTCCTGTGCAGAGAAAGGAAGATCAATGGCTTCCAAGTGTACCTACAACAGCAACTCCCGCTCCGTCCCCGCAGGAGGAGTAACGTACGGACCAAATGCGGCTTGCATCTTTTCGATGCCAGAGGAACAGGTGATTCAGGACACCACTGGATTGTTTTTCGGGACCATACTCACACCAACAATCTTTGGCACCCTAATGCCATCACAGGAGGCTCTAAAGAAGTCGGTCTTCGATCGGCTTGCAACCACCACATCCCCTCTCAACGGGTCGTCCATGTCTGCCACCTTAGTCTTCAACAGGTTGAGCCAAAGCTCAAGTGGGCCCGCAAAGAGGCTCGCAATACCCGAAGGGGTAATCTCGAAACGGATAGCAGTTCCAGCTCCGGAGGGTGAAGTCGTCAGAGGGACTTCTCCTACTAAAGGATCGGTCTTTGCAAGATTGGCCGTTCCAACTTTTGCTTCTGGTGAAGTCATCAAGACTGCTTCCCCTACCAGAAGGTTGGCTTTCGAAAGATTGACCATCCCCTCTCAACGGACGTCAGTCTTCAACGGGCTGGCACCAGCAGTAGTCCTTCACCAGAGCAGGGGGCATGACGAAGCCACTCCCATAACTGAGGCAATTCCGTCTGCAAGGCATGCTCAACGTCGCCACTGGAGCCGAGTGAGAAAAGCTGCGGGCAACTCTCCTTCTGGACTTACCCCACCGGCTCCAATGGTGGAGGCTGACGCTGTTGTTCCAACTGGGAACAGTTTTGAACCGCTAAGGAGGGTGCAGCGGAACTCCCCAACCATGATGCTGAAGAAATCGCCCCCACCTGTTGAAAACATGATACAGGCAAAGCCGGAGCAGCCCCCTCAGCAGCTGTCCTCCTAAGTCCACAGGGTCTGGTGGAAGGTCCAAGATTCCGTGATCAATAAAGACTACTCTCGCCGACTGAAGAAAACAAAGGCTCGGCAAGAGGAGGACTATCCCTCTACCATGCAATGAGGGAATTCTTTCACGAAGGCGCCTGTTACAATGGATCCTTCAACTTCAACTTCTCCCAAAAAGAGAAGGCCAGAGAATCTCCCACCGTCGGCGGCAAATCCCAAGGGTGCTGGATCCAAATGCCCCAAGTTTGGGGGCATGGTCGTGCACATGGTGTACATGGCTTCCGGAAAAGAGGAGAGCCGAGCTTCCATGGCTCACTGGCCGCAAACTCGGTCGTTGATGAAAGCTCAGGAGCAGCAACAAAAGCTCCAGAAGATGCTGATGAAAATGACAGCACTCACCCCACAGAAAGAAAGCCCAGAACAAGCGTCTGAACAACGCCAAGAGCAGGATACAGATACGGAATTCTTGCGAAGGGTGTGTTCCCCGCTGAAAGACGCGGATGAAGACGCGGCGAACGTCTTGCCTGAAGTTTGGGGCAGATGCTAATTGGTGCTATCCGTCCACCTCTCCGAAGATGCCAAGTTGATTTATGGCACCATGTATCGAAGGTTTAAACGGATGCGGCCGATGTAGCAGACTTCGTCATATTCCCCCTCGTTTGAGGGGTTTTTGATTGTGAGGACGCTCTTCTCTGCAGGCGCAAGCTCCTGCAGTTAATTACGCTACCGCATCGCGGTAACAACTTTCTCCTTCTCTAGATGGTCACTTCATGTCGTGGGTGTTTGTTTTGTTTTGGTTGCCCGTGGATTGTATATGGAGACTAATTTATGTTGTCTCCTGTAGGGCGTGGATTAGTCCAAATCTGTATTTTCTTAGATTTGGGTTTGGGTTTAAGGATACATTAGTCTCATTTGAGACTAAGATCAACTTAAACGTTTGTTAAGGATACGTTAGTCTAATTTTAGACTAATATCAACTTAACGGGATCGTTTAGATCCAACAAAAGAGCATTTGGACTCTATTGTTTAGTTTAGGGACATTGCGGTCGAATACTGTTCACACCATAATATTGTATTATTATATTCCCCATTCTTATTCTTTTTATAAATAAACGGGTGCTTTTGACGCATGTCTGCTACATGTTACAGGTTACAGGTTCTTGGACAGGAAGCAGTGAAAACGATGAAAAGACGATGCAAAAGTGGATTTTGACCGACAAACAGAGAATCTTGATCAAGCCTACATAAAGAACAATTCACAAAGCAAGATTCAAGATATCGACTCAAAGCGAACGGTTAAAAATTCATTGCAAATTGTTCACTGAAGATCTGGAACCAACCTAGAAGCCCAAATGGAAAAAGATATATAGATACAGGAAGCCCAAAATGACCAGAAGCTGCAGCCCAAAATTCAAAGCCCAATCTTCTTAGTTGACTGCGGAACCACGACCAAACAGGGCCTTGGGCCGCGGTTCCGCGGTGGAGTGGAGCAGTTAGAGAATAAAATTTTTACCATAATTCTTTATGTCTTTGACCGGTCTTCCTAAGGGCTATTTTTGTAATTGTAGACATGCGAATCAGATGTAACCCTAGGGTTTCCTATTCTTTATAAATAGGAACTCTAATCATTGTAACTCTTCATGCCTCCCTTCATTAATAAATTTTAGAATTCTTTTGGAGAGCATCGGTACCTCTTTTCAAATCATGAATCCAGATCTGACAACCCTGCGTTGATGTTTGGAGAGAGCCAACTGTAAGTAGTTTTATTTAATTGTTCTAGTTTAGATTTTAATTCCTTGCCTTAGATGTTAGCTTTAGGAAGGGCTTTTGAGAGATGAGATCTCTCATCCCTTTCTTACCCATCACATAGAATCTATAGGACTCCATGCATACACGCACACACTGCGCCCTACGGCACCCTATCCCTCGAGGTAGCGGTGATACCGTAGTATAAAGGCTCAGTTGTGCGCGTTTTCCATGGAGGTTAGGGTAAGGATCTCTAAAGGAAGGACAAGAACCTAGAGGAAGGAACACCTTCCCGAATGGATCTAATCCCCTTTATTGATAATTACCATAACTCCTCTTAGATCCTAATCTAGGTATAGAAAGCGTTGAGACTTAATTTACATTTCCAAACCATTCCTAAACCTAACCCTAGCAAGATTTAGATCTAGATAATTGCCCTAGGATAATTTAGGTTTTTAGATTTAATAACAACTCCGAACACCCTTCGGAATTAACTCGTAAAAACGAATCGGAGATTCACAACATCCCTGTGGACCGACCCGTACTCACCGGCTAGCTGCAAAGCGATGCCGTTCTTGATTGCGGTTACAAATATTTTTGATCTATCTTTTAGAAAGCGCAAGCACGCTAAATCTTATCCAAATCAAATGGCGCCGTTGCCGGGGATGGCGTAGAACTTTCCTTTTCGCAATTTCGGGTTAATCACAAAATTAAAAAAATCATAAAAATCTGAAAAATCATAAAAAATATAAAAATATATTATCTGTTATTTTTGGAAAGGGTACTTTGTTGTTTGAATCTTGCAGGATATACAATCGAGACGGATCTGGAAATTTCCAGAAAGCAAAACAAAAAGAACCGCGGAGATCTGGAGAGCACAAAAAAAAAAACGGCCGAAGCCACCAAACCGCGGCGGATCCGCGGTCTGAGGCTCCCATTCGCGGCGGTTCCACGGTCATACCAGAGGATCAGATCCCCAAACTTCCTCTACGGTTAAAAAAAGAAGGAAAAAAAAAAATCTGTAAGTCTTCTGATCTCTCCTCTGAATGTTTCGATATATATCTTTTGTTAAATTTCCTGCAAGATTCTGTGCACTTTAAAAATATATTCCCTCCCATATAACAGTCTTGTGCAGGATTTTTGGGCCCCACTTGAAATAAAATAGATTGTAAGTAATATTTTGCTGTTGCATATCTTTTCTATAAAATATTTTGCTGTTGCATATCTTTTCTCTAAAATCTTTTTGCAACAAAATTTTTCCAAATAAAGAGAAAGAAAAAATCAATGAAAAATGAAAATAAAAAGGACAAATATTTTATAGAAATTGCAAAAATTTTTTAGCCCCAAATAAATCCTAGCACGACCCAACCTTCCTTCTTGTCACCTTTCTTCTTACAACATGGGTACCCCACATAATAAATCATTAGCCGAACTTTGGTATCCCGAACCTAATTTTGTGTCGTACGTTAATTTGTTCGGTCAATTTAAAGACGATCCTTCCTTGCCAAAAATATCTTTGAAAGATCAAATAGAGGCGTTTAGGAGAAATAGTTTGACTTTTCAACCCACTTTGTGTCAACCAAGTCAACCTTTACAACCTACATATGTTGATACCACTTCTTCAAGTCCTTCTGTCATTTCTAGGCCGATGTCCATTGCTGAGCATATTGCTCAATCTCGCAGTCGATCTTTCACCCCTCTCCACTCATCTAGTTTTCGGGATCCGCACGATTATTCACCTTCTTACCCATATGTTGACCCTACTCCTATCTTACCACCCACTTCCTACCAGTCATACCCGACCTTCCCACCTTCACTAGACACTGTTTCGACACAGCCATTAGGGAGTTTCACATATCCAACCAATTTTGAATCTTTTACTGAAACCCCCTCACCACCTAAGTCTAGTTTGGAAGAGTCGTTGAAAGCGTACATCGCAGCAACAAACAAAATGGTTAGGAATGTGGAAGCATCCGTGGCCGCCCTTATACAACCGAGTGAACCTGTAGCTAGTTTCCCGCTAGCTCCAAATTTTTCAATGTATGAGGAGGCGGTTGGACAGAGTGAGAATGAGAGAGGATTTCCAAATCAAACCTACCCATACCCAATTGAAGCCCACAACTCCTATTTTCCATTGATTGCCCTAAATAGTTCACCTGTTGAAAATAAAAATGAGTTGTGTGATTTTGTAGTGCTTGATTTGCCAAATTGTGAAGAACCCCTTTCGAGTGAAACCGCACCTAATCCGTTTAACCTTTACACATCCACTCTAGAACCTACATTGATAAACATCCATGCTTTTGAGGAGGTGTCTAAAGAAATTGATTTTCACTTGATTGAGGATATAGACGCCGGGAATATTTCGGATGATGAACCTGTCGATTTGCTTGAAATTTTATGTTCAAATCATCATCCTGAGTTATTAAATGTTTCTCCCGAATCTCATATGCGTCTAGATTTTGATGATAACGGCATTGATGAGTTAAATATTGAGGATACTATTGAAGAGAGTCTTGAGGATAAAATTGAGGTTGAATCATTTTTGTTTGATGTGTCTGATTTTCCAATTCATCCTCCTGAACCTTTCACTGTTATATCACCCTTCCTCCTTCCCATCGTTCCGACCCTGCTTGAAGACTGTGAGCTTGAAACCTTTTCCTTTGAATCTGACACAATTCTCACAGCCGATAACACCTATGAGTGTTTCACTTTTTCGGACGATGTTGATGACTCACCGCCCGAGTTTGAGTCCTTTACATTTTCAGATGAGCTATCAGACTCGGTTGATTATAGTAGTTTCGAACCATTAATGGAATCTTTCAAGTTCGAAATAGTTTACTACGGTGAGAAAGATGCTATCCCTAATTCACTCCCTTTCGTCCGTCCTATTGTTCTGACCAAACAAATGACCGTTACGCTTTCATCTCCTATACCAAGTTCGGCGTACCCATGTTTTCTTGCGAATCTTGAGGGATTTGACCCCATTTCCCGACGGGTTGATAGGTTAGCGCAATCGCTTATAACATATTGATCATCACATATTGCGCTAATTTATTCACTCGATTTACACCCTCAAGTTCGCGCGATCCTTCTTTCTCCTTTCCGCCCTTCTTCTCCCCCACCGAGACTATATTCTACCATTCTTCTTTCCACACGGTCTCGCGTGTTCCTCATTTCTTTCCTCCACACCCCATTCTTGCACCGACTATATCTTTACCATGATAAGATTTTTGAATGGTTGGTGCTAACCTTTGGCTTGTGTAAGGCCAAGCTTAAGTTTGGGGGGAATCTTGTTGTATATATGTATATATATTTTTGTTTTCTTTTTCTATAAAAAAATAAAAAAAAATTCAAAACATTAAAAAAAAATTAAAAAAAATTTGTAAATAAATAAACAGGGAAGTGCCGATATTTTGACCCTCTTGGTTCAGTATGACAGTGAGGACACTGTCAAGTTCAAGTTTGGGGGTATGCTCGGTATGTCTTCTTCCTTCGCATTCATTTGTATATATTTTTGCATTTGCAAACAAATTTGAAAACCCATAAAAATTTAAAAATTTCAAAAATTATAAAAATTAATGTATTCAATTTTGGCCTAATTGAGTTGAGTTTGACTAATAGGTTAACTGGCTAGGAACAACTAGATCTTAGACTTAGTAAATTAAAAACCCTAAAAATAACATTCCTTAAAGTTTAACGGTAGAAAATATATGCCTTGTAGTTTATTTAGAAATAGGCAAATTTTGGGTTCACTTCTTGGGCTAAGTCAAAATGAGGGAAGAATATTGATGTTCTTATTAGAGTATAAGTTTGAAAAATAGTTTCCAGCTTAAGTCTAGATTCTGAAAACGTATACCCTACAATTTGCACAATCACGCACCTTGAAACTTGGAATAGTAGAAGAGACCTTGAAATGCTCTTGTCTAAAGTCCTTAGTACAATGAAAATAAAAGAAAAAAATACAAGTGTGAATAAAGAATAAAAAAATAGACACTGGTTTTTGTGATTACTTAAGGCTGCAAAAATAGAAAAATATTTAGCGAGGGTGCTTCATCACCTAGTGCCTTAGACCAACTGGTTTGGGAGTCACTGCTAAAGCCTTGGGTGTTGCAAGACTAGGAATTATACTTAAATGTGCAAACACATTTTATAATCGGTCGTTGGTACCTCAAGAAGTATTAACGGTCGCATGAAAGATGCGTAAGCAAAATTCAATTAAAAATTCACCAATTAAGAAGTGCTTTGGACAACGGATGAGAGTATGATTGCTTGATTTGAATTTTCAAGTGTAGGGGTGATCTATACACACACGTAGGGATATGTGATTGGAGTTTAGATGAGAGAAAGGAATGAAGAATAGAACTTGTATCTTTAGTAGAGTTGATAAAAATTCCTAAGTGGAGATGGAACCCTAGAAGGAAAACTTAAGAAATGCCGAAAGCTAAGTAGGTTTGCATAACATATATAATCTTAAGTTAAATAATGAGGAAGTGTGAAGAATATGGGTGGATAATTTGCGAGTCAAAAGATAAGAGAATTCCTTGTTAGAAAACCTTATTGGAGAACAAAACTCAATGGGCCGAGTTGATAGGATTTTGTGGGTAGTATCCGCTGAAAACCCTCAGGAGACAACACTCCTCCTACTAGGGACACCTAGAGGTTTAACGGCTTGTTGCACGTGCTCAGTGCAATCGCGTTTCCCTGCGAAAGTGTGGTTAGGATTTTAGTGAATAAAAATAAGTTTGCTCGAGGACAAGCAAAAGATAAGTTTGGGGGTATTTGTTCACACCATAATATTGTATTATTATATTCCCCATTCTTATTCTTTTTATAAATAAACGGGTGCTTTTGACGCATGCCTGCTACATGTTACAGGTTACAGGTTCTTGGACAGGAAGCAATGAAAACGATGAAAAGACGATGCAAAAGTGGATTTTGACCGACAAACAGAGAATCTTGATCAAGCCTACATAAAGAACAATTCACAAAGCAAGATTCAAGACATCGACTCAAAGCGAACGGTTAAAAATCCATTGCAAATTGTTCACTGAAGATCTGGAACCAACCTAGAAGCCCAAATGGAAAAAGATATATAGATACAGGAAGCCCAAAATGACCAGAAGCTGCAGCCCAAAATTCAAAGCCCAATCTTCTTAGTTGACTGCGGAACCACGGCCAAACAGGGCCTTGGGCCACGGTTCCGCGGTGGAGTGGAGCAGTTAAAGAATAAAATTTTTACCATAATTCTTTATGTCTTTGACCGGTCTTCCTAAGGGCTATTTTTGTAATTGTAGACATGCGAATCAGATGTAACCCTAGGGCTTCCTATTCTTTATAAATAGGAACTCTAATCATTGTAACTCTTCATGCCTCCCTTCATTAATAAATTTTAGAATTCTTTTGGAGAGATCGGTGCCTCTTTTCAAATCATGAATCCAGATCTGACAACCCTGCGTTGATGTTTGGAGAGAGCCAACTGTAAGTAGTTTTATTTAATTGTTCTAGTTTAGATTTTAATTCCTTGCCTTAGATGTTAGCTTTGGGAAGGGCTTTTGAGAGATGAGATCTCTCATCCCTTTCTTACCCATCATATAGAATCTATAGGACTCCATGCATACACGCACACACTGCGCCCTACGGCACCCTATCCCTCGAGGTAGCAGTGATACCGTAGTATAAAGGCTCAGTTGCGCGCGTTTTCCATGGAGGTTAGGTTAAGGATCTCTAAAGGAAGGACAAGAACCTAGTTGAAGGAACACCTTCCCGAATGGATCTAATCCCCTTTATTGATAATTAGCATAACTCCTCTTAGATCCTAATCTAGGTATAGAAAGCGTTGAGACTTATTTACATTTCCAAACCATTCCTAAACCTAACCCTAGCAAGATTTAGATCTAGATAATTGCCTTAGGATAATTTAGGTTTTTAGATTTAATAACAACTCCGAACACCCTTCGGAATTAACTCGTAAGAACGAATCGGAGATTCACAACATCCCTGTGGACCGACCCGTACTCACCGGCTAGCTGCAAAGCGACGCCGTTCTTGATTGCGGTTACAAATATTTTTGATCTATCTTTTAGAAAGCGCAAGCACGCTAAATCACTCAAATCAAATACCAGTTTAAGGACATGGTGGTCTAAGGTTAAGGACATCATAGTCCATGGGTTTAAAGGGATCCCACAGTCCGAGGTTAAGGACATCATAGTCCATGGGCTTAAGGACCCCACGGTCCAGGTTAAGGACATCGTAGTCCATGAGTTTAAGGACCCCACAGTCCAGGTTAAGGGCATCGTAGTCCATGGGCTTAAGGACCCCACAATCCAAGTTAAAGACGTCGTAGTCCATGAGTTTAAGGACCCCATAATCCAGGTTAAGGACATCGCAGTCCGTGAGTTTAAGGACCCCACAGTCCAGGTTAAGGACATCGTAGTTCATGGGTTTAAGGACCCCACAGTCCAGGTTAAGGACATCGTAGTCCATGGGTTTAAGGACCCCACCGTCCAGGTTAAGGACAACGTAGTCCATAGGTTTAAAGGGACCCCACAGTCCGTGGAATGTATGGCTGTCAGGACCCGTCACCTCGCTGAAGACGTTGAAGGATTACAACGACAAATATCAGAGGAGTTTAGAGATGTACCCTTGAACCAATTTTGGTTGGAAGATCTATAGTCCAATTTGGGACTAAAGTCTGTCAAAAGGTTTATGAGCATATGGGCTCAGCTGATATGATTTGAGGATTTACGGCCAATCTTGGGCTAAGTCCAATAAATGTTTAACATTTTATTATTCTGCCTATTGAGCCTTTATTTGGGCTTGGCTCTTTTAATAATGCTGAGCATTAGATCCTGACATTTCTTTTTTGTCTTGTATTGAATGCATAGCATTCATCAGAACAATATGTGTTCTGACAGTGCACCACGTGGCGCGCCAGGTGCTTTGCGCCAATTAAAGAGCGCATTGCGCTTCTGCCAAGTAGCGCGCACGAAGAGGACACGTGTCACGCTTTGCGCTATGCGCCAGTTTATGAGCGCATTGCGCTTTCAATTTATGAGCGCGTTGCGCTAGTTTAATGGCGCACAAGTGAGTGACACGTGGCGCGCTTGGCACTGAGTGCCAGCCCATGAGCGCAATGCGCTGTTTCAGAAGCGCAAAGCGCAAGTTGTATCTATGGTTGACACGTGGCACGTTTTGGCGCTGAGCGCCAATCCAAGGAGCGCAGAAGCGCAGTTCATGAGTGCAAGGCACTTTCCAATAGCGCAAAGCGCATTTGATCAAATTTATGATTAGAGAACAAGTTTATGTTCTTTTTAAAGGAGGCTTTGCCTCAAGTTTCAAGAACAACAGTTCTTACTTTTTGAAAGGGCTTTGCCTTTGTAGATCAATGATCTGTGAATGAAGTAAATACTTCTCTTTTTTTTATAATGAGATCTTTTGATCTCTTTTTATAAAAGACCTTAGTCTTTTGTAGATCTATGCACTTTTAAGAAGATAATTCTTCTGTTTTAATGAGATGATTTCATCTCTTTGTTCAAGAATTATTCTTTTTACCTTGAAGAAATGATCTTCTTTCAAGAGCTTGCTCTCTTTCTTTTTGAGTTTTCTCAAAATTTGTAGGGGGGTTTCTCTATATTAGACTTGAAGTCTTAGGGCTTTTATATAGGGTAAATTGATTTGTTGAATCAGTTAAAGAGATCTTTCTCTGATTGATTTGGGGATATTTCCCCACCGTTGGATCTTTGATCCTAGAGCTTCTGTTTTACAAAAGACAATCTTCTTGTTTTTAACAAGATTGGAAAAATCTTTTCATAACAGAATTTTAATTCTGATTAATTAATGATTTATCATTATTTATTAGATCTTTTGATCTAACTGTGGGGAATTTTATAATTCCAGCGCTAGCGCACTCGTGCTTTGCACGCGGTGCGCTGCTTAAAAGGCAGCGCACATTGCGCTAGCGCACCCGTGTTTGACACATGGTGCGCTGCTTGGAGCGCATCGCACCTAGAGCTAGTGCACCCATGCTTTACACGGGGTGCGCTGCTTAGGGCGCAGCGCACTTGGCGCTGCATCTGAAGCGTTACTTCACAATGTTTTAACTCTTGGTTTTGAGTCATTTTTTACATTCTTTGCATGTGGAGGTTTTCCCTTCATTTTTTATTTTATTAATATTATTTTTATTTATTTTATTTATTTTATTTTATATTTTTTTTATAAGGGAGCAGGTAGTGAGCCAAAATTTTGGCGGGAGCAAATGCCCCCTACTTTGACCACGTAAGTATGTACGTGGGTGAAGTAGTGCAGAGTTATGCATGGCCACAGAATTGAGGGCTTAGGAGACAATTTTAGGGTCCTTGTAGCCTCAGACTTTCTTCTTCTTCATGAGCCGTAAGGGTCTCAAGAAGGTTTTTCTCCCTACGAGTCGAGAGAATCTCGTAAGTGAAAATTCGTCCTAGAAATCGTGAGGATTTCTAAGTGTTCATTACCTCCGTGAGTCGTAAGGATCTCACTCGGGTATTTTTCCTTACGAATCGTAAGGACCCGTAAGTAGCTTCTTCACTTCAGCGGCGAATGTGGCTTTGGCAAATGTGGCCCATAGATGGTAGATAACATTTCATCCTGTACTCTTTATAAGGTAGCGATGGCTTAGGAGACAGGTTCAGATCTGCCGCCTAAGGCTTTTCAACTTCATGAGCCGTGAGGGTCTCATAAAGACTTTTCTCCCTACAAGTCGAGAGGATCTCGTAGGTGTATTTTCTCCTTAGGAATCGTGAGGAGTCCTAAGTGTGTTTTTCTCTTATAAGTCGTAAGGATCTCACAAGAGAATTTTCCCTCTTATAAGTCGAGAGGACTCGTAAGTGGTTGTTTCCCTCTTGTCGACATTCGACTTTGGAGAGTGTGGCCCATGAATAGTATGCAAAGTCCATTTTGGGACCGAGTTGCAGGGCCCCAGTGCTCAGGAAGCAGGTTTTTTAATCCCCATTGCCTAAGGCTTTGCCTTACGAGTCAAGAAGAATCGAGAAGTTCTCGCAAGGATGTCCCAATGTCACAGTTAACCTTTGCTCTTTACGACAGAGGTCCGTTAGGGTCTGTGATACTAGGGTTTTTCCCGTCGTACCGTCGCGTTGGCTAATGTATTCCTCGATAGGCAATCTTGCTGTTCCAGTAGCCTTGCGACTGTCGTGTCTCTGATCCCTTCGGGGGCTGGACAAGACGTCTTCAAGCAATCTTCCTAGGCAGTTTGACCGTCGGAAGAGCAAGCGTTAGGAATTTTTCCATGCCGCTTTTTACTTGAGGTTAGGCTCATTTTAGAGAGCCCCAATGAGTCATAACCACTCCGTGCTGGTGTGGGATGATCTCCGATAGTCTTTCAGGTTTTATATGAGTTGCCGTTAAGACCCTGAAGCTAGGAATTTGGTCTTCACTTCGTTTGCTGGCATTGCGTCTGCTATATCGAGACGCATGTCGCGGTTGTCTCTAGGTTGTTAGTGAACCGTCGAGGTTTGGAACTGGGGTTTTTGTCGTGGCTCCGTTGTTTGATTGTCGCGTCTGAATCCTGCTGGAGGAAGAATGCTGTGGTGACATCTCGTCTGCTGTATCGAGACAAACGTTGAGGTGGCGACCACTCCATGCGGGTTGATTTCCGGTAGTCTTTCAGGTTTTATATGAGTTGCGATCAAGTCCCCGAAGCTAGGAATTTAACCTTTGCTTCGTTTGCTGGCATTGTGTCTGCTGTATCGAGATGAATGTCGCGGTTGTCTCTAGGTTGTTGGTGAACCGTCGAGGTTTGGAATTAGGGATTTTGCCGTGGCTCCGTTGTTTGATTGTCGCGTCTGAATCCTGCTGGAGGAAGAACGCTGTGGTGAGATCTCGTCTTCTGTATCGAGATGAACGTCGAGGTGGTGACCACTCCGCGCTTGCGTGGGATGATCTTCGATATTCTTTCAGGTTTTATATGAGTTGCCGTCGAGACCCTGAAGCTAGGAATTTAGCCTTCGCTTCGTTTGCTTTGGCGTGTCCGAATCCTGTTGGAGGAAGGACGTTGTAGTGACATCTCGTCTGCTGTATCGAGACGAACGTTGAGGTGGTGACCACTCCGCGCTGGTGTGGGATGATCTCCGGTAGTCTTCAAGCTTTATATGAGTTACCATCAAGATCCTGAATCTAGGAATATTGCCTTCGCTTCGTTGTTTTGGCGCGTCCAAATCCTGTTGGAGGAAGGACGCTGTAGTGACATATCGTCTGCTGTATCGAGGCGAACGTCGAGGTGGTGATCGCTCCGCGCTGGTGTGGGATGATCTCCGATGGTCTTTCAGGTTTTATATGAGTTGCCGTCAAGGCCCTGAAGCTAGGAATTTGGCCTTCGCTTTGTTTGCTGGCATTGCATCTGCTATATCGAGACGAATGTCGCGGTTGTCTCTAGGTTGTTGGTGAACCGTCGAGGCTTGGAACTAGGGATCTTGTCGTGGCTCCGTTTGGTGATGTTACGTCTGCTGTAATGAGACGAATGTCGAGGTGATCTCTAGGTTGGCTGTGAACCATCGAGATTTGTAACTTGGTACTTTGCCATGGCTCCGTTGTTTTGACCATGAGGTCTTTCGTTGACGTTGCATCTGCATCCTGCTGGACTGCGAAGGAACGCCGTTGTTGACACCGCGTCTAGTGTAACAAGACGAATGCTGAGGTGGAGTTAGGATTTTGCCGTCACTCTGTGAGGTCTTTCTTTGGCGTTGCATCCGCCTCCTGCTGGACTGCGAAAGAACGTCGTTGTAGACATTGCGTCTGGTGTAACAAGATGAATGCTGAGGTGGAGCTGGGATTTTTCCATCACTCCGATTTGTTTCGACCATGGGGTCTTTCGTTGATGTTGCATCTGTATCCTACTGGACTGCGAAGGAACGCCGTTATTGACATTGCGTCTGGTGTAACAAGACGAATGCTGAGGTGGAGTTGGGATTTTGCCGTCACTCCGCTTGTTTTTGACCGTGAGGTCTTTTGCTGACGTTGGATCTGCATCCTGCTGGACTGCGAAGAAACGCCGTTGTGGACATTGCATCTGCTGTAACGAGACGAATGCTGAGATGGAGTTGGGATTTTGTCGTCACTCCGCTTTGTTTTGACCGTGAGGTCTTTTGCTGACGTTGGATCTGCATCCTGCTAGACTGCGAAGGAACGCCATTGTGGATATTGCATCTGCTGTAACGAGACGAATGCTGAGATGGAGTTGGGATTTTGCCGTCGCTCCGCTTTGTTTCGACCATGAGGTCTTTTGTTGACGTTGCATCTTCCTGCAGAGACACTGATTTCTCTGCGGGTCGGTGCGAATCGAGATGTTCTCGTCAAGGACGCTGATTTCCTTGAATCGAGAAGGTTGCCAAGGACGCTGATTTCTTTGGGGTTGGTTGACTTGTTTCCGAGATGGAGCGTTGATTCGGCAGGGAGGTCATTGGTTGACTCCAGGTTGTCTGTGAACCGTAGAGTCATAGAACTGGGGACTTTGTCGTGGCTCCTTTTGATGGTGTAGCATCTGTGTCCTGCTGGAATGAGGAGGCACACCATTGTTGGTCTTCGGGCCGTAGATGTGGCCATTGAGATTTGGAGCTAGGGACTTTGCCATGGCTCTGTTTCGTTGTGACTCTGAGGTCGGTTGTTGACGTCACGTTTGCATCTGGTTGGAGTGAGGAGAAACGCCGTTGGTGATCTTTAAGTTGTCGATGTTGACGTCGAGACCCTGAAGCTAGGGATCTTCCTTTGCTTCGTTTGTTGGAATTGTGTTTGCAATATTGCAACAAATGTCGAGATTGTCTCTAGGTTGTCTATGAACCATCGAGATTTGGCTTCTCTTTCTGATGGAGCCTGGTGGGACGATAGGGTTCTCTTCTTGTTTGTGCCCATGGATTGTATACAGGGGTCAATGTGACCTCACCTGCAGGGCAAAAGTTTCATTTTATATTATTTTTTTTGTTTTCTTTCCGTGATGCTCTATCATTTCAGCTTTTATATCACAAAAGTCGTGATTGCCCAATCATTTCGGCTATTTTTCGCGGTGCCCAATCATTTCGGATATTTTTCTTTTTACTCGTTGCTTTTTATTGAGAATTGCCCAATCATTTCGGCTGTTTTTGTATGCATACATTTTTACTTGCTGATTTTGTTGCAAGTTGCCCCATCATTTCGGCTATTTCATATGCATTTGTGGCTCGCTGACTTTTCGCTGCGAGTTTGGGATTTGATACCGATTTAGGAATCAACATCGCTACAACTGGGATATTTCCAGGAGCGAATCATCATTTGCCTTTGTTGATGTCGAACAAAGGTGGCTTAGTAAATAGGGTTAGGATCCTGTCGACTAAGGCTTTTGACTTCATGAGCCGTAAGGGTCTCATAAAAGTATTTCTCCCTACGAGTCATGAGGATCTCGTAGGTGCGTTTTCTCCTTATGAATCGTGAGGAGTCTTAAGTGTATGGTCTCTTATAAGTCGTAAGGATCTTACAAGAGTGTTTTCTCCTTATAAGTCGAGAGGACTTACAAGGGTTGTTTACCGTGTGAGCATATCCCTAGTCACGGATGGGACTTTGTTAGGGAAATGTTTATACGCGCCCGTGGATTATATGCAAGGGTCAGCATTGAGCTGCTTGTAGGGCAGTGTTGGAGGTTGTGGTGGCTGCTTAAGAACAGGTTTAGATCCCTGTAGCTTAAGGCTTTTGAATCCTATAAGCCGTGAGGGTCTCAAAGGGGAAGTTCTCCTTACGAGTCGTGAGGATCTCGTAAGTGTGTTTTCTCCTTAGGAATCATTGGGATTTCTAAGTGTGTTGCTCCCTTGTGAGTCATAAGGATCTCACGCAGGTAGTTTCTCCTCACAAGGTCGAGAGGACCTTGCAAGTGTCTTTTAACAAGATTGCGCCCTTTCGGGTTTTCACAAAACTCGACGGTAGCCCTGCTGTTTTTACTCACGGAGCCCTTTCGGGTTTTCATCCGTACCCTTTTTTGCTTATGGACATACCGTTTTTTTTACCACGTCAGCCTGAGGATGCCGCGGGTTGGTAGTAGTTTAATGACGTTTCAGTCATGTTAACGTACGATTACGCAACTAGGTTTTGCCGCAAACCTTCGCATGTTTTGTGTCGGAGGTGGATTCCATGAAGAGAGGGCTGAAGGCGATTTCTTCGTCAGAGTCGCTTCCAAAGGTGATAACTTGCGATCCCTTGGTGTCGGCTATGTGACAGTTGCCAGCAGTTCTTTCGCTCTCATCTGTCGTGCTTTCCTTTTCCCGACGAGCCTTGCGCTTCACTCGTTGAACGTGTCATCGATGGCAACATATCCCTGCCACCAGTTTTTAAAGGCTATGCACTCCTCGGTAGGGTGTGCAATCTTCTGATGGTATAGGCAGAAGTTAGGATGTATGTCCGCTTCATCAAGACGTATATTGCCAAAGGAATTTCCTTTGAGAGAGGGAAACTTCATTCCTATCGCCAGGGCCCTAGCGAATCGTTTCCTTATTTTAAGCTTGTTCTTGCTGGCGATATGGATGCTTTACTCCAGTTGGGGTGTTTCGACCTTTTCCTCCAGTCGTCGGCGTTTGGCTTTTTCAAATATAGCCAGTTCACGCTCTTGATTGTCTTTGTTTTTCCGACGGGCTTCGTTCAGTAGCAAGTCGATCATCTCGTCAGACGGTTCCAAGGGCTTTGGATTTGCCCCCAGTTTCTCGGTGCGAGGAGCTTCCTTATTGTCTATCGATGAGTGAGAGATCACATGGCAGCTTGCTACGTAATCTTCAGATTCACTTGACGAGTCTTCTCCATCATCTCCGTCCTCAAGGACGTGGCTGAGAAACTCTTGGAGTGTGACTGGAGTCCGCGCCTTCTGGTTATACTTTTCCAGCGCGTCAATCTGCTTTTGCAGGTCCGTACGCTTGTCACCAGGCTTCACGGGCTTCTTCTTCTTTTTCGAAGATTTCGACGGTTGGGTGTGAATGCTTTGGCTATCACCACCAATTTTTGGAGTTGGGCGCGGTTTCAGCATTCCCTCGACGACCTCGGGTTCCAGTGGATTTTTCCACCTGATTGCCGGGCACGTTTGGAGATCCTTCAGCATTCTTTTAGTTTTGGCTGAAAGAGCGACCTCCCACAGAGTTTCTTCTATAAAAGAGCACGATGCCCCGGCGTGTCCACCGTTTTAGGGGTATGAGGTTGCGGCGGGTTCACCTTCCAGTTTTCCGATAATGCGAATTTGCCTTGTTGGTATCGGTCCTCAATCCAGTTTTTGAAGATATAGCAGTCTTCGATCGGATGGCCCAATACTCGGTGATAGGGGTAGTAATTGGGATCGTTGACGTCGTTTAGCTGCAACGGACGTTTTGGATCTGGCAGATTGATGAGTCTGTTGCGCACTGCCAGCTCGAACAGTCTCCTCGTTTTATCTTGGGGAAACGAGTAAGGACGTCCCAGTCTTTCCTCGAGGGATGGGCATGGACGCACATTGTTTTGGTGAACAACCGGCTTTAAGTTGCTCAGCTGTTGTTGAGTAGTGGCAATGAAAGTTGCTTTTCCTTTCCTCTTTGCATTCCGAGGATCCGTCTTCGAAGGAGATGGTCTATGACCCATCTGGTCCATTTGGGCCAGCTTATCAATCAAGGCCTGGAAAGTAGTTGGCTTGAAGAATATCATGAATTGGGAAATAGTTTCCTGAGGGTCCAGGGTGCCCATGAACATGCCCACCGCCGGCGCTTCTTCGATGCGTTGTTCGCATTTTGACCATAAATTTCACCACCGTATTGCGTATTGTACCCAAGTTTCGCCTGGCTTTACCCTGGTATTAATCAATGCCATTATTGGGGTGCGTTCATTAGCACTCGCGAAACACTGGGTGAATAGTAGCTCCATCTCTGCAAAAGTTTTGACGGAATCGTTAGGAAGTTTTGAATACCATTCGAAGGCCGTTTCCGCCAAGCTGCCGATGAACTAACGAAGTAACAGTTTGTCGTCGCCCCTAGTGTTGCCGCATAAGGCCCTGAATTGAGCGACATGCTGATGTGGATTCCCCATCCTTTTATATACATGGAACTTAGGGATTGTATATCCCGGCGGGTAACTTATTTGGTCATACCAGCCCGGATAGGGTCGTCCGGTCTTGACAATTTGGCCAGCCGCTTCATTCTCCTGGTGAGCTCGTATTTGCTGAGCAATATAATCATCAAGCGTAGCTTTTGAGATGGTCTCCTCTTTGGCTGCTGAACAAGCCGGAAGGGGATTTGACGTCTTCGCTCAGTCATCTTCAATAATGATCGGAGGGTCTTTAGCTGGAGGATCCAGCTGTAACATCATCCTGACCATATCTTGGAAGAGAAGCGCCATTCGTTTTATGTTGGCAGCTTGTTCTGCTGCTTTTCTGTCCTTCTTTTCGAGGACTCTGCGGAGAAAGTCAGCATCGGTTACTTGTTCATGACGCTGCTCTGATGACGCCTCCGGGCTTTCTTTTGGCCCGGTGAGTGCGGCCATTTGCGTTAGCATTTCCTGAAGCTTCTATTTTTGCTCCTGGGCTTTGGTCACTGATCGGGTGAGCGGTCGGTGACCCGTTGAAGCACGGCTTTCCTCTTTTCCGGAAGCCATGTAAACAGTATGGACCGTTATGCCCCCAGACTTAGGGCGTTTGGGCTTAACGTCTTTGCGATCTGCCGTAGTCACAGAGGCTTTCTCTGGCCTCCTTCTCTTTTGAGCAGTTGACGTTGAGGGGGCCGTTGCAGCGGGCATCCAGGTGGTTTTCGTCCTTTGTGGCTTGCCAGGACAGTTCTCTTCTTGCTGAACCTTCAGCTTCTTCTGTCGACGGGGATAGTCTTGATCAATCACCGACTCTTGGACCCGTCGCCAGACTTTGTAAACTTTGGAGGACAGCCGTTGAGGGGGCTAATCCGGCTTTATTTCTGTAACATTCTCCACCGGTGGAGGAGATCTTTTCAGTACGGTGGTAGGAGAGTTCCTGCGCACCTTGTTCAGCAATTTGTTCACACCATAATATTTTATTATTATATTCCCCATTCTTATTCTTTTTATAAATAAACAGGTGCTTTTGACGCATGTCTGCTATATATTACAGGTTACAGGTTCTTGGAGCGAAAACAGTGAAAAAGACAAAAGACGACACAAAAAAGAGACTTTGACCAACAAATAGAAGGATCTTAATCAAGCCTACACAAAAGATCAGTACAAGGCAACGCAAGGTCCAAGATTACAAAGCAAACGGTTAAAAGTCCACTGCAATTGTTCACTGGAGATCTGGAAGAAATAGAGAAGCCAAATTGAATAAAGATCCAAAGAAATAAAAAGCCTAAGAAGCCCAGAATCAGTTCCAAAATTTCCAGACATAAAATTTTACCAAAGCTTGGAGTCTACTTTGACTAGGTCTTCCTAAGGATATTTTGGTAAATGCAGACGTGCGAATCAATTGTAATTTAGGGTTTCTATGTCTTATAAATAGAAGCCCAAATCATTGTATTCTTTTCATGCCTCCCTATGGCTCTTTCTTTAAATAAAATTTAGATTTCTTTTGGAGAGTATCGATGCCTCTTTTCATTTCAGAAATTCAGATCTGACAAGTCTTGTGTTGATGTTTGGAGAGAGCCATCTGTAAAGTAAGTAATTAATTTCAAATCTTGCCCTAGGTAATTTTTCATTCTCTGCCCTAGGTTAAATTTAATTCCATGCCCTAGTTAAATTTAATTCCTTGCCCTAGCTTAAATTTATTATCTGCCCTAGTTAGATAGTTAGATCTTTAATTCAATTGCTCTAGATTAATTTAGTTTTTAGATTTAATTAATCCATTCACACCGTTCGGAATTAACTCGTTTGAGCGATTAGGAAATTCACAACATCCCTATGGACCGACCCGTATTCACCGGCTAGCTGCATAGCGACGCCGTTCTTGATTGCGGTAATAGATAGTTTTTAAGATCAATCAAATGGCGCCGTTGCCGGGGATGGCGTGTTATTTTCTTTTTGCAATTTCGGGTTAATCAAAATTGAAAAAATCATAAAAATCTGAAAAATAAAAAAATAAAAAAATATATCATCTGTTATTTTTGAGAAGGGTATTTTTGTGTGAATTTTGCAGGATCTATGAACAAATTCGGATCTGGAAATCTACAGAGATCAAAACAGCAAATATCAAATCCGAACAAATAGAGAAATATCACAACAGACAACAAAAGAAATTTGGAGGACCGAGTCAACAAGTCAACCGCGCGATTTGGTGAAAAAAAATTCGCCTGCTGAAGTCATCGCCTTGCGGCGGATCCGCGGTCGTTGGTTGCTTAGAGCGGCGGTTCCACGGTCATCTCAGCGGATCAGATCCCCAAACTTCCTCTGCGGTTCATTAAAAAAAAACTGTAAGTCTTCTGATCTCCTCCTTTGCAAATCTCTGATATCTTCTCTGAAAAATCTCCTGCAGGATTCTTTGCGCTTAAAAAATATTCCCCCTTCCAATAAGAAACCTTGTGCAGGATTTTTGCGCCTCGCTTAACATAGAAATTGATTACAAGTAATATTTTCTGTTTGCATATCTTTTCTCGAAAATCTTTTTGTAAAAGAGAAATTTCCAAATATAGAGCAAACTGAAAAAGGAAATTTTTTTAACAACTTGCACATTTTTGCCGCTAGGAAATCCTTGCACCACCCAACCTTCCTTCTTTTCCCCTTTCTTCTAACATGAAGTGTTATGCAGGATTCTTTGTAATATGCTTAACATAATAATTGATTGCAAGTAATCTTTCCAGTTTGCATATCTTTTATCAAAAATCTTTTTGCAACAATTTCCAAATAAAGAAAAAGGAAGAAGGAAAAATCTTTTTTAACAACTTGCAAATTTTTGTCACTAAGAAATCCTTGCACCACCTAAATTATTTCTTTTCCCTTTTCTTCTATCATAGGTACCCCACGTCATAAATCTCTTGCCGAACTTTGGTATCCCGAACCTAACTTTGCTTCGTACGCTAATTATTTCGGTCGATTTAAAGAAAATCCTTCCATGCCAAAAATATCTTTGAAAGATCAAATAGAAGCGTCTAGGAGAAATAGTTTGACTTTGCAACCCACTTTGTGTCAACCATGTCCACCTTTACCACCTTCGTACGTTGACACCACTTTTCCAAGTCCTGTTGTAACTCTTAAACCGATGTCCATTGCTGAGCATATTGCTCCATCTCGTAGCCGATCTTTCACCCCTCTCCACATATCTAGTTCTAGGGGTCAACAAGTCCATTCACCTTTTTATCCAATTGTTGACCTTACTCCTGTCCAACCATTCAATTCCTACCAGTCCTACCCGACTTTCCCACCTTCACTAGACACTGTTTCTACACAGCCATTAGGGAGTTTCACGTATCCAAACAATTTTGAATCTTTTACCGAAACCCCTTTACAACCCATGTCTAGTTTGGAACAGTCGTTGGAGGCGTACATTGCAGCAACAAACAAAATGGTAAGGAATGTGGATGCGTCCATTGCCGCCCTTAGACAACCTAGTAAACCGGTAGCTAGTTTCCCGCTAGCTCCAAATTTTTCAATGTATGAGGAGGCGGTTGGACAGAGTGCGAATTTGAGAGGATTTCCAAATCAAACCTACCCTTACCCAATTGAAGCCCACAACTCCAGTTTTCCATCGAATGTCCTAAATGATTCACAAGTTCAAAATAAAAAATGAGTTGTGTGATTTTGTAGTGCTTGATTTGCCAAATTGTGAAGAACCCCTTTCGAGTGAAACCACACTTAATCCTTTCGATCTTTACACCTCCACTCTAGAACCTAAATCGATAAATATCCATGCTTTTGATAAGGTGTCTGAAAAAATTGATTTTCACTTGATTGAGGATATAGACGCCGGGAATATTTCGGATGATGAACCTGTCGATTTGATTGAAATTTTATATCCAATTCATCATCTCGAGTCATTAGATGTTTCTCCCGAACTTCATATGCGTCTTGATTTTGATAATAATAGCATGGATGAGTTAAATATTGAGGAGAATTATGAGGAGAATATTGAGGAAATTGTTGAGGATGAACCAGTTTTAGTTGATGAGTCGGATTTCCTAATTCATAATGTCCTTTCCACTGATTGTGTACACCCTCCTAAGTCTTTAACTGATACCCTTCCTCACTCACTTCCCTCCGTCCTCGTTCCGGCCTTGGAAGAGACCGTTACGCTTTCATCTCCTATACCAAGTTTGACGTACCCATGTTCGCTAACGAATCTTAAGGGATTTAATCTCATTTTTCTGCGGGTTGATAGATTAGCACAATCGTTTTCTACACATCGGTCATTACAAATTGTGCTAATTTATACGCCCCATCCCCACCCTCAAGTTCGTATTCCCACCTTCTTTGGTTCTTCTAATCTTCCTTTACTAATACCGAATGTTGATGAATCACAATTTGATATTTTGAGTTCGGTAATTTTCAATTGGACCTTCGATGAAAGTTTCGAAGATATTTTCGCCGACGAACTCGCATTCTTAAACGATACAAATTTTGTGATTAATCAACCTCCATTCGAAGAAGTAGAACCACTACCATTTCTTTTTCCCTTCCGTCATTCTTCTCCTCCACCGAGACCGTATACCGTTTCTACCTCCACACGGTCTCGTGTGCTTCTCATATCTTTTCTTTCCACTCCATTCTTTCATCAACTCGACCATTACCACGATAAGATTTTTGAATGGTTGATACTAACCTTTGGCTTATGTAAGGCCAAGCTTAAGTTTGGGGGGAACCTTGTTGTATATATATTTTTTTGTTTTTCTTCTAACAATAAAAGAAAAAAAAAAGAAAAAAAATTATTATAAATAAATAAAGAGGGGAGTGCCGTCAATTTTGACCCTCTTGGTGTAGTATGACAGTGAGGACACTGTCAAGTTTAAGTTTGGGGGTATGCTCGGTACGTCTTCTTCCTTCGCATTCATGTGTATATTTTTTGCATTTGCATACTTATTTTAAAACCCATAAAAAATTGAAAATTTCAAAAATTATAAAAATTAATGTAATCAATTTTGGCCTAATTGATTTGAGTTTGACAAAAAGGTTAATTAGCTAGGAACAACTAGATCTTAGAGTTAGTAAATTAAAAACCCTAAAAATAACCTTCCTTAAAGTTTAACGGTAGAAATTATATGTCTTTGTAGTTTATTTAGAAATAGGAAAATTTTAAGTTCACATTTTGGGCTTAGTCGAAACGAAGGAAAAGTATTGATATTTTATTAGAGTATAAGTTTGAAAAATAATTCCTAGCTTAAGTCTAGATTCTGAAAATGTATACCCTACAAATTGCACAATCACGCACCTTGAAACTTGGAATAGTAGAGGAGACCTTGAAATGCTCTTGTCTAAAGTCCTTAGTATGATGAATAAATGAAAAAAATACAAGTGTGGATAAAGAAAAAAAATGAACACTGGTTTTTGTGATTACTTAAGGCTAAAAAAAATAGAAAAAAATATTTAGCGAGGGTGTTTCATCACCTAGTGCCTTAGACCAACATGTTTGGGAGTCACTGCTAAAGCCTTGGGTGTTGCAAGACTAGGAAGTACGCTTTAATGTGCAAACACATCTTGTAATCGGTCATTGGTACCTCAAGAAGTATTAACGGCCGCATGAAGGATGTGTAAGCAAAATTCATTTAAAAATTCACCAATTAATAAGTGTTTTGGACAACGGACAAGAGTATGATTGCTTGATTTGAATTTCCAAGTGTAGGGGTGATTTAAACACACACGTAGGGATATGTGATTGGAATTTAGATAAGAGAGAGGAATGAAGAATAGAACTTGTATCTTTAATAGAGTTGATAAAAATTCCTAAGTGGAGATGGAACCCTAGAAGGAAAACTTAAGAGATGCCGAAAGCTAGGTAAGTCTATAAAACATATATAATCTTAAGTTAAATGATGAGGAAGTGTGAAGAATACGGGTGGATAATTTACGAGTCGACGATAATAGAATTCCTTGTTAGAAAACCTAATTGGAGAATTAAAGTCGAAAAAAGCCTAATTGTTAGGATTTTGTGGGTAGTGTCCGCTGAAAACCCTCAGGAGACAACACTCCTCCTACTAGGGACACCTAAAGGTTTAACGACTTATTGCACGAGCTTAGTGCAATCGCGTTTCCCTGCGAAAGTGCGGTTTGGTTTTTGTCGAGAATAAAAAATAAGTTTGCTCGAGGACGAGCAAAAGATAAGTTTGGGGGTATTTGTTCACACCATAATATTGTATTATTATATTCCCCATTCTTATTCTTTTTATAAATAAACAGGTGCTTTTGACGCATGTCTGCTACATATTACAGGTTATAGGTTCTTGGAGCGAAAACAGTGAAAAAGACAAAAGACGACACAAAAAAGGGACTTTGACCAACAAATAGAAGGATCTTAATCAAGCCAACACAAAAGATCAGTACAAGGCAACGCAAGGTCCAAGATTACAAAGCAAACGGTTAAAAGTCCATCGCAATTGTTCACTGGAGATCTGGAAGAAATAGAGAAGCCAAATTAAATAAAGATCCAAAGAAATAAAAATCCCAAGAAGCCCAGAATCAGTTCCAAAATTTCCAGACATAAAATTTTACCAAAGCTTGGAGTCTACTTTGACTAGGTCTTCCTAAGGATATTTTGGTAAATGCAGACGTGCGAATCAATTGTAACCTAGGGTTTCTATGTCTTATAAATAGAAGCCCAAATCATTGTATTCTTTTCATGCCTTCCTATGCTTCTTTCTATGAATAAAATTTAGATTTCTTTTGGAGAACATCGATGCCTCTTTTCATTTCAGAAATTCAGATCTGACAAGTCTTGTGTTGATGTTTGGAGAGAGCCATCTGTAAAGTAAGTAATTAATTTCAATTCTTGCCCTAGGTAATTTTTCATTCTCTGCCCTAGGTTAAATTTAATTCCTTGCCCTAGTTAAATTTAATTCCTTGCCTTAGGTTAAATTTATTATCTGCCCTAGTTAGATAGTTAGATCTTTAATTCAATTGCCCTAAATTAATTTAGTTTTTAGATTTAATTAATCCATTCACACCGTTCGGAATTAACTCGTTTGAGCGATTAGGAAATTCACAATATCCCTGTAGACCGACCCGTATTCACCGGCTAGCTGCATAGCGACGCCGTTCTTGATTGCGGTAATAGATAGTTTTTGAGATCAATTACAATTCAAAGCTGTTCTCGGTTGGAACAGCAGCATTGGCTTCCACCGTTGGGGCTGGTGGAGTTAGCCCAGAGGGGGAGTTGCCCCCAGCTTTCCTTACTCGGCGCCAGTGGCGACGTCGAGCATGCCGAGCTGTTGGGATTGATTCAGCGATGGGGATGGCTTCGTCGTGCCCCCTGTTTTGAAGAAGGGCTGTTGCCGGCGTCAGCCTCTTGAAGACTGATGTCCGTTGAGTAGCAGTATCTAATCTGTTAAAGACAGACTTTAGAGCAGGGACGGGAGCCAGAGTGGGAGCCGGAACAGTGAGTCTTGTAAAGACCGACCCTTTGGCAGGAGAAGCCGTCTTGACGACTTCGGGAGCAGGGATGGCTATCCTCTTCGGAATAACCTTTTCTGAAACTGCAGGCTTCATCATGGGCCCACATGAACTTTGGCCAATTCTGGCGAAGACTGAGGCGCTGAAGCTGGACGACCCGATGAGAGGGGCCGCGGTTGTTGTAAGCCGATCAAAGACCGACTTCTTTGGAGCTTCTTGTGTTGGTATAGGAGTGCTGAAGCTCATTGGCGGGAGCATGGTCCCGAAAAACAATCCAGTGGTGGCCTGAGTGACTTGTTCCACCGGCATCGTGAACAGGGAGGCCGCTTGGGGCCCGTAAGCTATGCCTCCAGATGAGGCGGAACGCGAGTTGCGGTTGCAGCTGGAACACTTCATGCAAGTAGATGCCATTGTTTTGAAGTGTGGAGTGGAAAGAGGAAAAGGTCCCACCGGGCGTGCCAGAATCTGTTCCACGCCGAAAGACGCGGCGAACGACTTGCCTGAAGTTTGGGACAGATGCTAATTTGTGCTATCCGTCCACCTCTCCGAAGATGCCAAGTTGATTTATGGCACCATGTATCGAAGGTTTAAACGGATGCGGCCGATGTAGCAGACTTCATCAGATTCCCCCTCGTTTGAGGGGTTTTTGATTGTAGGGACGCTCTTCCCTGCAGGCGCAAGCCCCTGCAGTTAATTACGCTACCGCATCGCGGTAACAACTTTCTCCTTCTCCAGATGGTCACTTCGTGTCGTGGGTGTTTGTTTTGTTTTTGGTTACCCATGGATTGTATACGGAGAAGAATTTATGTTGTCGCCCATAGGGCGTGGATTAGTCCAAATCCGTATTTTCTTTGATTTGGGTTTGGGTTTAAGGATACGTTAGTCTCATTTGAGACTAAAATCAACTTAAACGTTTGTTAAGGATACGTTAGTCTAATTTTAGACTAATATCAACTTAACGGGATCGTTTAGATCCAAAAAAAGAGCATTTGGACTCTATTGTTTAGTTTAGGGACATTGCGGTCGAATACCAGTTTAAGAACATGGTGGTCCAAGGTTAAGGACATCATAGTCCATGGGTTTAAAGGGACCCCACAGTCCGAGGTTAAGGACATCATAGTCCATGAGTTTAAGGACCCCACAGTCCAGGTTAAAGACATCATAGTCTATGAGTTTAAGGACCCCACAGTCCAGGTTAAGGACATCGTAGTCCATGGGCTTAAGGACCCCACAGTCCAGGTTAAAGACGTCGTAGTCCGTGGGTTTAAGGATCCCACAGTCCAGGTTAAGGACATCGTAGTCCATGGGTTTAAGGACCCCACAGTCCAGGTTAAGGACATCGTAGTCCATGGGTTTAAGGACCCTACCGTCCAGCTTAAGGACATCGTAGTCCGTGGGTTTAAAGGGACCCCACGGTCCGTGGAATGTATGGCTGTTGGGACCCGTTACCTCTCTGAAGACGTTGAAAGATTACAACGACAAATATCAAAGGAGTTCAGAGATATACCCTTGAACCAATTTTGGCTGGAAGATCTATAGTCCAATTTTGGGACTAAAGTCTGTTAAAAGGTTTATAAGAATCTGGGCTCAGTTGATATGAATTGAGGATTTACGGCCAATTTTGGGCTAAGTCCAATAAATGTTTAACATTTTATTGTTCTGGCTATTGAGCCTTTATTTGGGCTTGGCCCTTTTAATAATATTGAGTATTAGATCCTGACATTTCTTTTTTTTCTTGTATTGAATGCATAACATTCATCAGAACAATGTGTGTTCTGACAGTGCGCCACGTGGCGCGCCAGACGCTTTGCGCCAATTAAAGAGCGCATTGCGCTTCTACCAAGTAGCGCACACGAAGAGGACACGTGTCACGCTCTGCACTATGCGCCAGTTTATGAGCGCATTGCGCTAGTTTAATGGTGCATAAGTGAGTGACACGTGGCGCGCTTGGCGCTGAGCGCCAGCCCATGAGTGCAGTGCGTTGTTTCAGATGCGCAAAGCGCAAGTTGTATCTATGGTTGACACGTGGCACGTTTTGGCGCTGAGCGCCGGTCCAAAGAGCGCAGAAGCGCAATTCATGAGTGCAAGGCACTTTCCAATAGCGCAAAGCGTATTTGATCAAATTTATGATCAGAGAACAAGTTTATGTTCTTTTTAAAGGAGGCTTTGCCTCAAGTTTCAAGAACAACAGTTCTTACTTTTTGAAAGGGCTTTGCTTTTGTAGATCAATGATCTGTGAATGAAGTAAATACTTCTCTCTCTTTTTTTTTTATAATGAGATCTTTTGATCTCTTTTTATAAAAGACCTTAGTCTTTTGTATATCTATGATCTTTTAAGAAGATAATTCTTCTGTTTTAATGAGATGATTTCATCTCTTTGTTCAAGAATCATTCTTTTTACCTTGAAGAAATGATCTTCTTTCAAGAGCTTGCTCTCTTTCTTTTTGAGTTTTCTCAAAGTTTGTAGGGGGTTTCTCTATATCAGACTTGAAGTCTTGGGGCCTTTATATAGGGTAAATTGATTTGTTGAATCAGTTAAAGAGATCTTTCTCTGATTGATTTGGGGATATTTCCCCACCGTTGGATATTTGATCCTAGGGTTTCTGTTTTACAGAAGACAATCTTCTTGTTTTTAACAAGATTGGAAAAATCTTTCCATAACAGAATTTTAATTCTGATTAATTAATGATTTATCATTATTTATTAGATCTTTTGATCTAACGGTGGGGAATTTTATAATTCCAGCGCTAGCGCACCCGTGTTTGACACGTGGTGCGCTACTTGGAGCGCACCTAGCGCTAGCGCATCCATGCTTTACACGGGGTACGCTGCTTAGGGCGCAGCGCACTTGGCGCTGCATCTGAAGGTTGCTTCACAATGTTTTAAGTCTTGGCTTTGAGGCATTTGTTACATTCTTTGCATGTGGAGTTTTTCCTTTTATTTTTTATTTTATTATTATTTTATTTATTTATTTATATTTATTTTATTTTTATTTTTTTTATAAGGGAGCAGGTTGTGAGCCAAAATTTTGGCGGGAACAGGGTGCTGGAGAGAAAGGATAAGGAAGCCGCAGAATAGGCTGCTAATATAAAACAGATGGCGCTCCTGTTCTAAGGCATGGTTGGAATGATGATCCAGCCAGAACCACTAGCTGAATACCCGCCGATAATCATCGAGAACGACAGAGGGGAAACATCAAACCCTCATCCAGCTTTATCAACAACCAGGGAGGAATGATCTCTAAAGCTTCCATTGATAATTACATAGATCAATAAATACGAGCTCATCAGGAAAGTGAAGCGGCTGGCTAAGTCCTAAGAACTGGGCGACCGTATCCGGGCTGGTATGATCAAATCAAGTACTCGCCGGGATATACGATCCCCAAGTTCCACGTATACAAGGGGACAGGCAACCCGCATGTGCACGTCGCCCAGTTCAGAGTATTATGCGGCAATACTGTAGGCGACAACAAATTGCTGCTTTGCCGGTTCGTTGGCAGATTGTCAGAGACGGCGTTTGAATGGTACTCGGAGCTCCTAAATGACTCCGTCAAAACATTCACGGAGATGGAGTTACTGTTCACACAGCGGTTCTCCAGCGCAAGAGAGCGCACCCCGATCACGGCGTTAATCAATGCCAGGGTGAAGCCAGGAGAGACCTGGGTGCAATACGCAATTCGGTGGCAGAACCTATGGTCAAAATGCGAACAACGCATAGAGAAAGCTCCGGCCGTGGGAATGTTCATAGGGACTCTCGATCCTCAAGCGACTGTATCCCTCTTTATGATGTTCTTCAAGCCGACCATCTTCCAGGCCCTGATCGACAAGCTGGCCCAAATGGACCAGATGGGCCATAGGCCGTCCTCTTCAAAAACGGATCCTCGAAATGAAAAGGAAAAAGGAAAACCGGCCTTCGTTGCCAACATTCAACAACAGCCGAGCAACTTGAAATCGGTTGTTCGCCAAAGCAACGTGCGCTTGCGCCAATCCCTCAAAGAGAAACTAGGACGTCCTTACTCGTTTCCCCGTGATGAAATAAGGAGACTGTTCGAACTGGCGATGCGCAACAAACTCATCACTCTGCCGGATCTGAGACGGCTACTGCAGCCTGGTGATGCCAACAGTCCCAACTACTACTCCTACCATAGAGTAGTGGGCCACCCAATTGAGAATTGCTACATCTTCAAAAACTAGGCCGAGGACCAATACCAACAAGGGATGCTTGCGCTATCCGAAAACTGGAGGTGAACCCACCGCAGAAGCACGCTCCTAAAAAGGTGGACACGCCGGGGGCATCATGCTCGTTTGTAGAAGAAGCTCCGTGGGAGGTTGTCCTTTCAGCTGAAACTAAAAGAATGCTGAAGGACCTTCAAGCATGTCTGGCGATCAAATGGAAAAGCCTGCTGGAGCCCGAGATCATTAAGGGAATGCTTAAACCGCGCCCAACACTAAAAACTACTAACGAGGGGTAAGACCTCCAGGCCAAGCCTTCGAAGTCTTCGAAGAAAAAGAAGAAGACCAAGAAACCCATGCAGCTCGATGACAATCGTACGGACCTGCAAAAATACATCGACACACTGGAGGAATACAACCAAAAGGCACGGACCCCAGTCACACTCGAAGAGTTTCTCAACCACATACTTGAGAACGGAGATAGTGACATTGATGAGGGAAACGTCTCGTCAAAAGAACCCAAGGATTATGTAGCGAGTTTCCACATAGTCTCTCACCCGTCGTTAAAAGACAAAGAAACTCCCTCGGCGTCGGAAAGCAACGCAGAGGAACTGGGGCAGGACCGGCGCCAGAATTCCCAGAACTATCAGAAGACCTAATTGACAGGCTGCTGGACGAAGCTCTTCAAAAGAGCAAAACTAACCGAGAACGTGAAACGACCATATACGAAAAGGCCAAGCATCAGCGTCAGGTTGAAGAAACCGCGGTAAGGATGAGTCGTAAAATACTCGACCCAAGCCAAAGCACACATGCTACAAACAAGGGCAGGATCAAAGCGGAGAAGCATTTCGCCAAAGCCCTATCAATGAGAATGAAGCTGCCTCCTCTCATGGAATACACTCCCAGGAGTACATGCCTCGATGAAGCGAATATACATCCGAACTACTGCTTATACCATCGGAGGGTCGCACACCCCACCGAAGAGTGCAATGCCTTCAAGAAGTGGTGGTAACGATAGGTTGCTCACCGGAAAAATTTCAAGCGGATGAAGCACAAAAACCGTCGACAACAAGGCGGCGCGATAGAAGAGCGTGAAGAAACGGCTGACAACTGTCATATGGTTGATGCCAGATCGACAAAAGGAAAATCTCAAGTTCTTATATTCGAGAGCAATTCTGAGGAAGAAATAACCATTGGCCTTCTCTTCAAAGAATCCACCTTTGGAAAAGAAGAAGAGAAGAACTGCGAGAACATTCATCTGCGTAACCGTACGTTTCCTGAAAAGAACCTTGGGCCTACAAACAAGGGTTCTAACAAAAGAGACAAGGGGAAAGAGAAAGTCCCTGAGGAAATTGCCCTCGACGATAAAGTCGTCAAAGAGCTCGCGGCCAAGGACCCGCCTAAGAAAAATAAGGTGGATTACAATGTCCTGGCATATTTGAGGAAGATACCATCATAATTGAACATACTAGATGCTCTCCTCTTGTCCAAAGAGGTACGAGATTCTCTGATCAAGGTACTGCAAGAGCCTGATCAGTTCTAAACTTTCCTTGCGGATGAAAATATGAAAAACGAGCCAGCCGAGGTTCATACAGCCGGCATCACATTCGGTGATGAAGATCTCCTCCTTGGGACGTGTGAGCACAACCGTCCTTTATATATCACCGGGTACTGCCATGACATTAAGATAGGGAAGATCCTGGTCGACAATGGGTCCCCCGTCAACCTTCTTAATGTGAAGGTGCTGAAGAAGATTTGCATGAACGTTCAACACCTGGTCCAGGACAAAATTACCATCCCGGCTTCGACCCGCAGTCATCACGGACGCTTGGGTCCGTAATATTGACATTACGCTTCGGGATGCTCATCACCAACATCAAATTCCATGTCATTGACGCCAAGACCTGCTACAACACCCTGCTCGACCAACCTTGGTTACATGAGTACAACATCATCCTTTCTACACAACATCAGTGTATGAAGTATTTCAAAGACGGCCTCGAGTACACAGTTACAGGGGAGCTAAACCCGTTCTCCGTAAATGAGGTCCGCAAATATGAAGACGCCAAGTACTTCTTACCAGACTTTGAAGACATGAAAAGATGTCGTAAATCGGAGAACCAACAAAAAGTCGTCGCCATTATCCTGATCTTTAGGAGCGATACCGAGGAAGATGAAGAAATAACCTACTCAGGGCAACCCCAAGGCAACAGGCCCGGACCATCTATCTTTATTTTGGTCCTCGGCAGTGACACTGAGGACGAGGCCAACGCAGTGTTCTTCATCCGCCCGTCAATGCAGACCTTCACTGGAGCTGATCGGAGTTTACAAATTACCATGGTTCTGCGACGGAATTACAGGGAACTTTATGCGCTCGATACATACGGCGTGCAAGAGCTGCAGACCTTCTATATCCCTCCTAGGTAAAGAGGTGAAAAGGCGATTCTCTTCTACCAATCTATGGAGACTAAGGTGGAAAAAGAAGTTTGGCATAGTGCCGAACTTACGCTTGACAAGCTTCAACCAATCCTTCCGTCCAGATATTACGCAGAGAGATTGAAAAGGCTATTAAGATGTCAAGGCGTACCATTCAAGCAAACCGCTCGACAAGCCCAGTTCTACAACAAGATTTGGGACATTCCCGGGACTCAGCGAAAGATGCCCAACGGGTAGATAGAGACGACTGCACTTGGATACGTCCGGTCCAAGAAACGAGAGCGACTCCATGGCTGTCGTGTCATAAATAACTCCGGTGGAGAAAGGAATGCTTTTCCAGATAGCGCTGATATTGAACCAGAGCGAGATCCTGCCGTAAGAATGCCAAGTCCTTCATTCGAAGAACAAATTGACAAGATAATAAGGGAAGCGGGTCAAAAGGTCTGGATAACCACAGCCGCAAAATGGCTATTTACGAGAAAGCCATGACACAGCGGCTTACTCAGCAATCTGCAAAAAGAGAAGACTTTGATGCCCTTCACCCTCAGCCCACTGTGCGCTCTCATGGCAACGAAAAACACCGACGTAGAGTCAAAAACATGGTGGAGAACGAGAATGACGTTCTAAAACAGCGAAACGGATCCAAGAAGCCACGCAATCGAGAAAGAGTCAGCTGGAATCCGTCTTTTATGAAGAAGATGGGTCAGAAATATTCTTTCCCTCAAGACAAGACAAGGAAAATATTCGACCTTGTCATTAAACATCAAATGACGACACTCCCGGAGTCTCGGCACCCTGAACAAATAAACGAGGTCCATCACCCGGCTTATTGCTCCTACACCCGAGCAGTAGGACATCCTCTTGAAGACCTCTTCACCTTCAAAGACTGGGTCGAAGACCAGTATCAGCAAAGCAGGTTTGCTCTATCTGACAGTTGGAGGGTAACCCCACCACGAAAGCATGAGCCAAAAACAACCTATATTGCGAAGGTAAGTCCAGATCAACATCAGGCTTGGAAACGAACTCGTACCTGCCACGTGATAACATTCTCAAAGGAGGGGAGCACGAGAATATGGACGACCTCTCCTAGTGCTTCGCAAATGAGGATGAAGACGAGGTGATCTCAGAATTTCCACCGGCGCCAAAAGAGCAGGAAGATGGGATACACACCACGGCGGACAATCTAAGGAAAATTGACTTAGGGACGGAAAACGATTCAAGGCCAACGTTCGTCAGTGAGCTGTTGTCTAAAACACAGGTGGCCACATTAAAGGATGTGCTTATGCAGTATAAAGACTTTTTCACATGGAACTATTCCGAGATGCCGGGATTAGATCCAGAAATAGCGGTGCATAAATTGGCTATATCGCCGGACGTTAAGCCAGTCAAGAAAGCGGCAAGAAGAATGCGGCTCGAACTTGAAATGGGTATCAACGCCGAAGTCAAGAAACTAATTGACTCCGGCTTCATCCAAGAAGTTCAATATCCTGACTGGATCGCCAATATCGTTCTGGTAATGAAGAAAAATGGGACAGTACGCATCTGCGTGGACTTCCGGGACCTCAACAAGGCTTGTCCGAAGGATGACTTCCCAGTACCTGTTACCGAGATGATGATCGATAAAACATCCACCCATGAGGTCTTCTCTTTCATAGATGGATCTTCAGGGTATAATCAAATAAAGATGCATCCCGAAGACCAAAAGCATACCGCCTTCCGGACTCCGCTGGGCATATTCTGCTATAAAGTGATGCCCTTTGGTCTGAAGAACGCTGGCGCTACTTACCAGAGGGCCATGACGAAGATCTTTGATGAACTCATACACGAGATTGTCTAATGTTATATCGACGACCTCGTGGTGAAAGGAAAATCGTACGAGGAGCACCGGGAGCATTTGAAAATAGTGTTCCAGCGTCTTCGGAAATATAATCTGAAGATGAACCCTCTGAAATGCGCGTTTGGAGTCTCCTCAGGCAAATTCCTAAATTCATCGTACGATACCGAGGCATCGAAATAGACCCATCAAAGATCAAGGAGATTATGGAAATGCCCGCGCCAAGAACTCTCAAGCAACTGCGGTCTCTCTAAGGAAAGCTCGCGTATATCCGGCGGTTCATAGCCAATCTCTCCGGCAAATGCCACCCCTACAGCCATCTAATGAAGAGGGGGATCCCGTTCGTTTAGGATCGTAAATGCCAAAGAGCAATGGACGAAATCAAGCAATATCTGCAGAACCCGCCAGTACTGACCGCTCCGGTCAAGGGAAAGCCTCTCATCCTGTACACAACAGCCCTTGAAGGCTCATTAGGCGCGCTATAGGCACAGGGAAACATCCAAGGGAAGAAGAAAGCTCTCTACTATTTGAGTCGAGTTCTTCTGGGGGCAGAAAACAACTACTCCCCCATTGAAAAACACTGCCTGGCACCGATCTTCGCGATAACGAAGTTTCGACATTATGCCTTGGCACATGAGGTCCATCTCATATCGAAGGTGGATCCTTTCAAATATCTGATGTCAAGGGCCATACTAACAGGAAGGCTTGCCAAATGGGCCCTCCTCTTGATGGAATTCTCAATAACATATCGACCCCTCAAGGTAGTGAAAGGCCAGGCCATCACCGACTTTCTCGCTAAGCATCCGATACCAGCCGATTCTCTCTTAAATTGCGAATTGCCAGACGAATACGCGTTCAACACAATCGAAGGGAAGACGGAGGAAAATAATGTCCAATGGGAACTCTACTTCGACGGAGCGTCCTCCTTGAAGAAGCGAAAGCAGAGCACCCCCATAATCAAAACTGGGATGGGCCTTATCTTCGTAACTCCGCAATGAAGGATAATACGTTTCGCCTTTTCCTTAACAGAGCCAAGAACAAACAACGAGGCTGAATATGGGTCTTAAGATTGCTGTCGACATGGGAATCAAAGATCTCCTAATATATGGAGACTCCCAGCTAGTCGTTAGCCAAGTAAATGGTGACTAACAGACGTGTAAACCGGAGTTCGTAAAATATGGCGAAGGAGTACAACAACTGCTGACTCAAATTCCCTCTTACATCCTGGAAAGCATACCACGGGCGGAAAATAGCGAGGCGGATGCGTTAGCCAAGCTCGCTAAAGAACCAGCCGACGAAAACCTCGATGACGTAAGGGTCATTGTGCAAAGCCGCCGGATTCTCACGCCAGCGGAAATACCTCCGGAATCGTCTGAAAGAAAGGAAGCGACCGAACAAACAGCCTTCTAATTAGAAGATGAAGAAAAGGCTAAGGATTGGAGAGAAGTCTTCATAGACTACTTCAAATCCCGTCAAACGCCCGAAAACGCATCTTCAAGACATCAGCTTATGAAACGAGCTCTGTCTTTCGACTTCGTCAATGATACTCTATCTAAGAGATCGTTTAGCAGTTTGTGGCTAAGGTGCCTGGGACCAGGAGAAGCAAAGATAGTCATCCAAGAAACCCACGACGGACTCTGCGGTTCTCATCAAGCCGGGCCAAAGATGAAGCTGAAGATCAAGAGAATGGGTTACTATTGGCCCATGATGATTCAAGACTGCCTCGAATATGCGAAGAAGTGTCTCTCGTGCCAAATTCACGGGGACTTCATACACCAACATCTAAATCCGCTACACCCAACGGTAGCCAGCTGGCCGTTCGAAATGTGGGGAACCGATATAATCAGTCCCATCGAACCAACATCATCCAAAGGACATCGCTTTATATTGGCAACAACCGATTACTTATCTAAGTGGGCAGAGGCAGTACTGCTAAAGGAAGTGAAGATGCAGAACATCCTCCATTTCTTCAGGACACATGTCTTCTACCGGTTCGACACTCCACGACGGATCATCTCAGATAATGGGCCGGCCTACAGAAGCCATAAGATCAACCACTTCGCGCAACAGCATAATATAGACTGGAAATACTCTTCAGTCTATAATCTCCGAGCTAACGGTCTAGCTGAGGCTTTCAACAAGACCTTGACGAAGATTGTAAAGAAAAAGGTGTCCAGAAACAAAAAGGATTGGCATGAGAGACTGCATGAAGCTCTCTGGGCGTATCGAACCACGTTCAAAACGGCCACGAATACAACGCTATTTGCGTTGGTATTCGGCACGAAAGCGATACTTCCCTTGGAGATAGAACTACCCTCTCTACGAGTAGCAGCTCGATATGAGCTGATGGATGAAGAAAATGCTCATCTTCGGCTTGAGGAGCTCAATGCCCTCAATGAAACTCGTCTCATGGCGCAGCAAAACCTGGATGTTTAGAAAGCAAGGATGACGCGCTCATACGAAAGACTAACCATACCGAGAACATTCCGTCAAGGCGAACTAGTGTTAGTCATAAAAAGACCTATGATCCCCAACTGTGCAAAGCGGGAGAAATTCGAGCCGAACTACGACGGTTCGTACATCATAGACAAGGTCTACCAAGGTGGGGCCTACTTGCTCATGGATATGCATAGCAAAAGACCCTTTCGGCCAATAAACGGCATGTTCCTTAAGAAATACTACGCTTGACAAGTCACAACTCAGGTTAATGATAGATGACGACGCTCGTGTCTGCTCGCTGTCTTCCCGAGTCAAGACTCTATAAGTTGTATCCGGCAAAACTTCGCCTCGAAGCTAGCCCTGGACCGACATGTCCCTAAACTAACAACGGACCGAGATGTCCCTAAACTAAAAATAGACCGTAATGTCCTTAAACTAAATACGTCGCCTCAAACACGATGATAGTGGAATTCAAGTCCATAAGTCCCAGCGGCGAGGACTGCAACTCAAGTCCCGCTGGCTGCACAGCTGCCCTGGTGGCGAAGTCCCCCATAATTTCCATTGGCGAACATAGGGGTAAAAAAATGGTACGTCCACAAGCGAAATGGGCACGGATGAAAACCCGAAGGGGCGCCGTGAGTAAAAACAGCAGGGCTACCGGCGATCTTGTGAAAACTTGAAAGGGCGCAGTCTCGTTGTTAAAAAAAACGGTACATCCACAAGCGAAATGGGCATGGATGAAAACCCAAAAAGGCGCCGTGAGTAAAAAACAGCAGAGCGACCGGCGAGCTTGTGAAAACTTGAAAGGGCGCAATCTCATTGTTAAAAAAACGGTATGTCCACAAGCGAAATAGGCATGGATGAAAACCCGAAAGGGCGCCGTGAGTAAAAACAGCAGGGCTACCGGCGAGCTTCTGAAAACCCGAAATAGCGCAATCTCGTAAAATTTTCAATTACAAGATCCTCTCGACTCGTAAGGAGAACTCCCCCTGTGAGACCCTCACGACTCATAGGATTCAAAGTCTTAAGTTACAGGGATCCAAACCTGTCCTTAAGCCGTCATACTCCTCAAGTTGCCCTACAGGCGGTCCGATATTGGCCCTTGTATACAATCCACGGGCACAAATAAACGTTTCCCCCACCAAGTTCCATCAATCACTAGAAATGTCCTCATATGGTGAACGACACTTGTAAGTCCTCTCGACTTATAAGGAGAAAGCACTCTTGTAAGATCCTTACGACTTATAAGAGAACACACACTTAAGAATCCCCACGATTCCTAAGGAGAAAATACACATACGAGATCCTCAGGACTCGTAGAGAGAAATACCTTTATGAGACCCTTACGGCTCGTGAAGTCAAAAACCCTTAGTCGACAGGTTCCTAACCCTGTTTGCCAAGCCACCTTTATTCAAATAGACAAAGGAAAATAATGATTCGCTCCTGGCAATATCCCAGTTGTAGCGATACTGATGCTTAAATCAGTATCAAATTCCAAGGCCTTTCACGGCAAATGATGATTCGCTCCTGGCAATATTCCAGTCGCAGCGATGCTGATGTAAATCTTAAGTTCCATACTCGCAATAAAAATCAGCGAGCAAAAAATAAATGCATATAAAAATAGCCGAAATGATGGGGTAACTCGCAATAAAATCAGTGAGAAAGAAATATGCATATAAAAACAGCCGAAATGTTTGGGCAACTCGCAATAAAAAGCAGCGAGTATAAAGAAAAATAGCCGAAATGATTGGGCACCACAATAAAAGGCCGAAATGATTGGGCAATCGCGACTTTCGTGATATAAAAATCTGAAATGATAGAGCGTCATGGAAATAAATAAAAAAAGGAATGAAAATGAAACTTTTGCCCTGCAGGTGAGTCCACATTGACCCCTGTATAAAATCCATGGGCACAAACGAAAAGAGAACCATATTTTCCCACCAGGCTCCATCAGAAGGAGAGTCAGATCTCGACGGCAACATCTACAGCCTAGAGATCAACAATGTCGTTTCTTCACACGTCAACAAGCGACCCCACGGTCAACAAAACGAAGCCATAGAAAAGTCCCTAGTTCCAAATCTCGACGGTTCACAAACAACCAAGAGACCATCTCAACATTCGTCTCATTACAGTAGACCCAACGTCAACAAAACGGAGCCATGGCAAAGTCCCTAGTTCCAAATCTCGACGGTTCACAGACAGCCTAGAGATCAACAACGGCGTTTCTTCTCACTTCAGTAGGATGCAGACGCGACGTCAACAAGCGACCCCAGGGTCAACAAAACGGAGCCATGGCAAAGTCCCTAGTTCCAAATCTCGACGGTTCACAAACAACATAGAGATCACCTCAACATTCGTCTTATTACAGTAGACGCGGTGTCAACAAAGGAAGCGAAGGCTAAATTCCTAGCTTCAGGGTCTTGACGATAACTCAAATAAAACCTAAAAGACCATCGAAGATCATCCCACACCAACGCGGAGTGGTTATGACTCATCGGGGCTCCCAAACTGAGCCTAATCTCAAGCAAAAAACGTTATGGAAAATTCCTAATGTTTGCTCTTCTGACGGTAATATGACCTAAGGAGATTACTTGAAGACGTCTGGTCCAGCCCCCGAAGGGATCAGAGATACGACAGTCGCGGGGCTACTCGAACAGCAGCGTAAAGTCTGCATATCGGGGAATGCATCAGCCATCGCAACGTTACGACGAACAAAACCATAGTACCACAGACCTGTTTACCGCTGAAAGACGCGACCGGGATGTTGGGACGTCTGGCCTAAATCTTGGGGGCAGATGCTATTTGGTTTTATCTGTCCACCTCTCCGAAAATGCCAAGTTGATTTATGGCACCGTGTATCAGAGATTTAGATAGATGCGGCCGTTGTAGCAGACTTCGTCAGATCCCTCCTCGTTTGCGAGGGGTTTTTTTATTGTGGGGGCGCTCTTCCCTGCAGGCGCAAGCCCCTGCAGTTAATTACGTTACCGCGTAGCGATAACCACTTTCTCCTTCTCTAGACGTTCACTTCATGTCGTGTTTGTTTGTTTGTTTTTTTTGGTTGCCTGTGGATTGTATACGGAGACTAATTTATGTTGTCGCCCGTAAGGCGTGGATTAGTCCAAATCCGTATTTTCTTAAATTTGGGTTTGGTTGATTTAAGGATCGTTAATCTCGTTTGAGATTAAGATCAATTTAAATATTGTTAAGGATACGTTAGTTTAATTTTAGACTAAGATCTACTTAACGAGGTTTCAGGATCACTTAGATCCAACGAAAGAGCATTTGGACTCTATCGTCTTAGTTTAGGGACGTTGCGGTCCATTGGGTTTAAGGACATCATAGTCCATCATTAAGGACATTGCGGTCCATAGACTTTAGTTTAGGGACATTGCGGTCCATGGTTTAATGACATCATAGTCCATGGAGTTTAAGAACATCATAGTCTATAGAGTTTAGTTTAGGGATGTTGCGTTCCATCATTAGTTTAAGAACGTTGCGGTCCATTGGGTTTAAGGACATCATAGTCCATAAAAATTAGTTTAAGAAGATTACGGTCCATAGTTAGTTTAAGAAAATTACGGTCCATAGTTAGTTTAAGGACATTACGGTCCATTAATAGTTGAAGGACGTTATGGTCCATTGGGTTTAAGGACATCATAGTCCATAAAGATTAGTTGAAGGACATTACGTTCTATTGGGTTTAAGGACATTATAGTCCATAAAGATTAGTTTAAGGATATTACGGTCCATAGTTAGTTTAAGCACATTACGGTCCATTGGGGGTGTATCCATGGGTTTGGGAATGTACCAAAAAGTTGTTGGTTGTCGGGACCCGCCATCTCCTTGAAGACGTTGAGGAATTACAACGACATGTATCAGAGGTGTGGAAAGATGTACCCTTGAACCAAATGAACAAAATTTTAGATGCCATATGTTAGGAGCTCATTAGCTATCTTTGGGACTGAGATCGGTTTGGGGGACTTTGAGCATGAGGGGCTCAATTGATTGTCCTCGGGAGATTTGGTCTAAGTTTGGGTAATATTGGCCTCTCATAGTGTTAAACACTAGTATATGCTCAGTGCTCACGTACTCCCACGTGCGGCTTTAAAGGAGTGTTAAACACTGAAATTTTAGGGGCGCTTACGTGTGGCACGTGAGGCGCTTGAAAATTGACGCTGTTCATCGAGTTCTATTCCCCTTTTATATATGTAAGTGTTAAACACTTAGCTCCCTGTGGTGCTCACGTGCGAACACGTGAGGTGCCTTCAAAATGTGAGCGCTGCTTTTGGATATATTTCTTTCCCATATGAGTGCCGAGCAATTGGTTTATTAAATGGTCACGTGCGGACACATGAGGTATTCTCCAAATGTAAGCGCTGTATTTCGGCGCTGAACGCTTAGTTCATTAACGCTCGTGTGCGAACACGTGAGGTGCTCTTAAAATGTGAGCGCTGCCTTTGGGCTCATTCCCTTTTCTGTATAAGTGCTAATCATTTTTAGAGGGCCGCGTGGAATCACGTGAGGCGCTATAAAAGTGGTAACTGTCTCTGGGGTTTATACCCTTTCTCTTTTGGAAGTGCTAAGCACTTTTAGTGGGGTCACGTGGGGACTCATGACCTGATCTCAGTTGTTCTCTTTCATTCATCAAGGGTGTTCATGTGGGAGCACGTGATCGGCCGTTATCATGTTGGGTGCTAATCTTTTTACGTACATGGAGATCTTGAGTTTTGAGACTTTCAAGCCCACTGTTTGTAAGAATTAAATACTTAGGACTTAGTTTTTTTCTTTTAGGTTTTGGATCTGCATGGTAGAATCTCCCCGATGAGAATTAAATTCTCAACTTGTGGGGAGATCTGCTTCTGCAGATCTTTTACCATAAGGAAGAACTAAGTTCTTATATGAAGGGTTAAACCCTTGTTTTCTCAGAGGAATTAAATTCATATATAATTTTTGGGAGAATTAAATTCTCTGAACTTAGATCTTCCCCTACGTTTTGGGTCTACATGGCAGAATCTCCCTGATAAGAATTAAATTCTCAACTTGTGGGGAGATCTGCTTCTGCAGATCCTTTGCCAGAAGAAAGAACTAAGTTCTTTGGAAGAGTTAAACTCTTGTGGAGACAAAGAAGAAGTAAGATGTTCTCTGAGTTTTATTCCTTCTTACCTAGGGTTTCTTCTTTTCTTTTGAACTTGCAGTTTATGGTGGGGTTCTTCTCTACAAGACTTGAAGTCTTGGGTCCTTTATATAGTGGAGGCTGATTTGTTGAATCAGTTAAGGAAATCTCTCATTGAGAGATTTTTTAATTGATTTGGAGAATTTATCCACCGTTGGATCTTTGATCCAAGGACTTCTGTTTTACAGAAGATATTTTTCTTATCTTTTAACAAGATTATGAAAATATTTTCCCACATAGAACTTACTCTGTATCTTGGTGATATTTAATCATCATTGGATCTTTGATCCAACGGTGCTCTGATTTACAGAGCACAATCTTTCTTGTTCAGAAATATTCGAGGAGTATTTCCTCAATCAGAATTTAATTTTGCACCTTGGTGATTTTTAATCACCATTGGATCTTTGATCCAACGGTGCTCTGATTTACAGAGCACAATCTTTCTTGTTTTAGAAAGATTGGGGAAAATATTTCCAAAATAGGGTTCTGATCCCTTTTATATAGAATTCAATTCTATCGGCTCAGGAGACGTCTGAGACCCTCCACGTGTAGCACGTGACCCTTCATAGAATTAGCTTGGTTCGTTTGCATGCTGCAGTCCAAACAGAGGGAAGGCATCACGTGGTAACACGTGAGCTTCTTTGCTCTTTGTTTCTTTTATAACTGGGTCCTACACATTTTGTGTGAAAGACGATCACGTGCTTACACGTGAGGCTTTAATTGCCACTTACTGAGTGGATCCGCTTACTATATATATAGATGCACCACGTGCTTTCACGTGATGCTCCACTAGCGGGAAGTTTTTCCTTTCCCTCTCTGAGTCTCTTTATAAGGGATCGATGATCACGTGCTTACACGTGATGCTTCCATTAGTGAGGAATTTTCGCTTCCCCTTTTCTTTCTGAATTTTTATAAGGGAACAAGACCCTAACGAACCTCTGTCGTAAAGAGCAGGGGTTAACTGTAACGTTAGGATGGGTTTGCCTACAAGCCCAAGGAAGGTAAACTACAAACTCCGAAATGAGTTCATAAATTAGAGACTCCGGGATGAGTGAATAAAGTATAAACTTCGAAATGAGTATATAAACTACTTCACACCATATCAAGACATCGAAGAAAAGAAAAATGCTAGTATGAAATAAAATATGTCCTTTATTCATGAATTCAAGTGAATACAAGATACATTTCATAAAGGAATCAAAATGAATACATGTTATTCATGAATCAGAAGTTTACAACCAGTACAAGAAAAGGGGTACAATGACAGTTATTAAGGAGGAGGTGTCTTCAACAAACTGACAAGCCGTTCGCACACTCTCCGCAATTCCTTCTCGTGTTCAGCTACATCGGCCAACTCCGCTTCGATTTGAGTCTGTTGCTGCAAACAGGATGAAAGCTTTTCATCAATTTCTTGCTTGGCAGCTTCTCAGCCCTGCGTGACTTGATCGATGAAGTCAAGCTTCCGCCTTAGCGTCAACCCATCCGAAATATATCGTTGGAGGTTGTCGAAAATAGCTTTTAGCTGCGCAGCATTCGCTTCAACCTGGGCACGCAATTGGACGGATTCACCGGAAGCCACCTCATATTCCTTTCGCCTCAGGGCCGCCCCTTGTTCAAAATGGTGAATGAAAGGAACACTCCGCTTGACCCATGCATCCCACTGAGAGTTCGAGGCCAACATCTCTGGAGCAAGATGCTTAAGCTCAATCTCGTGCAGGCAAACCCCGATCTTCCTGCAATCATCAACACAAGAACCGACGAGATCTTCATTATGGAAATTCACGAGCATCGCCAGCATTGGATTGACTTCGTCGGCAAAATCCGTAGCAGAAGTGAGGGCCTCGGCGTTGAGATCTTTGATAAACTCGCTTAACGTTTGCCGGCTATTCGTGGCGCCCCTATAGGATGTACGTTTAGCGAAGGGTCCCGTGGGCATTGGAATGCGAGACTCAAAAGGAGCTGGAGCGGGTGTAATCGCTGCAAAATGAATTACGGTCAAATTTCAACTTGGAAGACAAAGAATACACCCAAGAGATGGAATCTATCGTACCGGCTGTCGCAGGCGGCAGAACATGGAGTACCGAAGGCATGTCTATTCGTTCGCTTCCTCCCCCGACCCGTGATACTGTGGTCAATATAAGAAAGGTTTAGCAACAATAAGTCTATTCATAAAAAAGGGGGGAAAATATTATGTGAAGAATATACTGACCAATACCAAAAGGCGGAACGATTTCCAACTGAAAGGAAAAATGCGGGTTTAACACCTGGTACAAATGGTCGAAAAGTACTCCTGCAGAGTCGCGACAATATACAGTCAATATAAGGAGGATTGTATCCATAGTGAAGCAAATAAGTGAGAAATCCATACCTTCCAAGATTTGATGAGGCGCAGAAGAAAGCAAAAGGACAACGACCGTCAAAGTGGTAGCTGGCGACACTTCTTCAGCCGACACAGCCTCAGGGTTTACCGCGCCTATGCTCAAGACAAACGAAATATCATTAGAAGGGCTTAACAGAATTTAAAAACTCAAAAACAACAACCCAAGGACTGCCTGATAGATTAGGGACCGAAATCGCACCGGAAGCGTCACCAAGTGTAACGGCTTCCTCACTCTCTCTCAGGGGAATATATTCTGCACCTATAGATTCATCCCCTGACTCGACGAAGGCCGTCATAATTCTTGCGACACCCACCGATACCAAGGAGCCATAAGGAGAAAGAGCAACAGTCTGGACAGTCCGAGATTCCCGAGAAAGAGTGGCCACTTCGGGCTCTGTAATCATTGGCGTTTCACCTGCCATACTATTGTTAGGACTCGGCCATGCTTAAAAGAAAATATGTCAGAATTCGAGGACCAAATTCTAATAAAGGACTGGGCGTTATGTTACATTGAAGTAGCTTTTCAGTTTCTTCCCGAGATGCACGTGCTACCTGTCTATGGACGGTAGACAGGGCGGAAGGATCATCCGCCGAAGAAATGTCAGCAGGCGGAATACTGCTTGAGCCTGCACCTGCAGCCAAAACAGCATTGCGTTCGCTCGCCGCATGCTTCCTGCGCTCCCTTTCAGTCTGAGTAGCGAGAACTGACCTCCTTAAGACTTCCGACAGGGGGACGTCGTCGTCCGAACCGAGCTCTGCCTCCGGAGCCGCTACGGCGTACATCATTGGCTGCTTCAGCAACGCCTCCTGTGGTGACTTTGGGATGGCCGTGGCCATAGTAGCTGGCTCTAGAAGCTTTGCTGCATCGCCACTTGGGATTGGTACTGCACTTGGAATGACCCGAGTTGCGGTAGTTCCTGCAATAGGGTGAAAAGAAGGGTCAGATCATAATAAAAAAAAGAGTAAATGCGTAATGAAATGAATTATACCAAGGCCCAAAGAAGCGCGGAGCCTCTCTTCCTCCTCGAACGTCCTGAGGGAAGCCGCGAGGGCCTCTTCGGCAGAAATACCTATTGAAGAAGAAAGCGGTAATAGAAGCATAATAAAGAGAGAAGGGATAGGCGCAGAAGAATATAACTGAAGTATACCTGACTATGCGATAGAGATCAACACAGCTTCCTCGCGAGCTAGTCATCCGGAAGCTGCGAGGGCAGCCTGTAGATCAGTATCAGTCGTAGGCGTGTCAAATAAACCTTCATTGGTACCGTATTCGCACAAGCCCTCACTGTAGGGAGCATGAGGCTCCTGGCCGAATACGACGTTGACAGATAAAAGAGACTTCTTCTTTTTCTGCGAACGGACACCAGCAGCCGACGATAAGAGCTTGCACTTGACAGGCATCTTTAGGCGGTGGGCCCCGATTTCCAAACCAACGCCAGATTCCAAGGACGCCACGGCTACCGCAGTTGCGGGAACACTCGATTGAAGCTTCTCAGGGAAAGCTCGTGGGACCACAGCCGTAATATCTCCTTTGAAGGAGGGACGAACGGCAGTCCATCGCTTTAAAGGGACTGATAGATTACAAGTGGGGACTGCATCCTTGTGATCGAGCAATAGCCGCCTTTCTTCCCTGATAACATCACCCGTCGCATGCTGATACCACGCCACGTAAGCGTTCGAAGCTTTCGGCACATAGCTCGGCTCGATAATGAGAAATTGGACCCCATATTTAATCGCATAAAGTGGTGCAGCGCGTTGCGAATACTCTCCTCCGTAGCAGCCGGCTCGGCTAAGAATGCCTCGAGAGGAACACCCTGATTATAACCCGACTGTTGAGCGAAGCGGTGTGGGTTGTACCTCATAAATAGTACTGAGGCGCTCTGTCTGAATACTAAGAAGCCCAGCCTATAGAATACAAGTGTAAGATTTCCCGATCCGTCAACGTGGAAGCCCTGTCTTTGAAAGTGTCACGCAACTGTTGCAACACCTTAGTAGATTCCTTACCGATAGTCAACACTCTATCGACAAAGGTCATGCTGTCCCCAAGCATGCGCGGGCGGAGGACCAGTCGCCGAGCCTCTCGTTTCGACGGGTCTGACGCAGAAGCGTCAACCAGATACATGACCCAAGGAAAGTTGTAGCTGTCATAGAAGCGGGGTCGTTTGTGAACACCGAAAGTACCGAGCACATGAATCTCGATATATGACGTGAAGTAGTGCAACGGAATATGTATGGGCTTTACCCATGGTTGAGTAGTGTCTGCCGCTAAGCTCAGGCCATGATATAGATGATCAAGCTCTGCGACCCCAACGGCCACACGCGTCCCTGCAATCATGAGGTGAGCCGGATAAAAGACAAACAACCTCATATAGCAAGGATGCGTCGGAAGCACAAACCAATTCAACCACAGGCCGATGCACCCCAGAAAGAACGTCTCTTCATGAACGTCTGGAGCAGCGAGCTCTGCGAATGGGATGATTGGAACATCTGGAATGAAGAAATTATTCCAATCCTCCTCTACCATCGGCAAGTTATCCAAACCAAAACCGAACGGGTCATCAAACTTAGCGAATTTCACGGCTTGTTTTGATAAGACTTTTAGGTGAAGAAAACGGGCAATGAAATCTGCAAAGCCAACCCCGTGCCCTCCACACTCTAGGACCAAACTCTCATAAATGTTCAACACCTTGATTAGGCTCGGGAACTGGTGTTGAACGGCATTCTCTGGAGTAAGGCCATCACTACTGATTTGGTGGCAAAAATATACTCATCAGGAGGAAGTATTTCCTCGTAATGTTCCCCTCTGACGGGTAAGCCGAAGATTTCCGTAAACTCCTCCAAGAAAATTGAGACCTCCCGGTCCGATAGAAGAATCGGTGGGTTGGGATGTTCTACTGTTCCAGAAAAGCCTTGACCCACCACGCATGAGGCGTGGGATATTGAAAAATGGACGCATAGATTATAGGATACAGCTCGAGCTTCAGCAGCAGCGACTTCTTGGCCGACAGAGTATACCGAGCCTACTGCAGGTAGCCGGCTGAATGGAGAGGAGTCAACCCTATCATATAGACTTGCCCCCAAGGACGCAACTCGCCTTGGCATATGCGCCGCCCCAAAATGTCTAAAGCCATTGGTGGCTGTACGGGTATTTGTTAGTTGTATGTATGCCCTAGAGGCCAGTATTGTACACATGATGTATATTATATTGGATGCTTGGACATATATAGAGATGACTTTCTTGCTCGATATGATAGTATGCTATCTGGTTACTCTTTATCTTAACATGTACACTAGTCTCTTTAAACTGTCTTATGGTTACATGTTGGTAAAGCCCTTAGGATGTGTACTTGACTACCTGGACTATGATGTAGATCATACTAGTGGGGACATGGTAGTCCATAAGTACATCCTTCAAGGTCCCTAGTCGTGGGTGTATCGAGACGGGGCATCGATATACCAGAGTAGACTAGCGTATACGCTTCTCGACCCATGAGATGGGCGATGAATGATCCCATATCCATTGGTGTTTGACATCAGAGATGGTGTACGGGTGCTCAGTGGAGACTGGGTACACTGGACGGACTCGCCGAGAACTCCCAGATGGTATTATACCTCACGTCAGATGGCAGTTCTCAGGTGACACTTGTGCAGGTTAGTCTGTAGACCCGAGATCGTCATAAAGTCTTGTGTGATTCCCACTGTGCTTTGATCTCCACCTTACCACGTCCATGAGGGCGTGCAAAATGGTGGTCTTTGGGTACAGTCCCGAGTCACATGGAGGCAATGAGCGATAGGAGGGGTTTTGTCTCTCCCGGTATTGGGGGATGATGTTGCGCTGTGCTCGATTGGCCGTAACAGGGAAGTCCCTGGCCAGGGTTGATCAGAGATTTGCTGGTAAGTGTTACCAGTAGTTTCTCGACCCGTTATGAGCTTCACATCGGCACGACTTATCGGTTATTGGGGTCTGACGTTTACCACCCCTAGACTTGATATGCGACGTATCAGACGAACAGACCGGACTGTACGGTAAGTGTTACTGGTTGGATTCACAGGAGTGTGAGCGGGCTAGCTCGTCGATCTTCTGATCGCTCAATACCCGGATGGCCGTTACGTTTAGCAGACCGATTGCGGCTTGTGGGTGCTTGATATGATCATCATCTGCTACCGGCGTATTGACGAGTCTTTAGAGTCCTACACAGAGGTTTCCTGGCTCAAGCGAAACGAAATAGGAGCGCATATGAGATATGTGCGGGAGCGAGAATAATGCGTGTATGTGATACCGCATTTCATTCTCGCGATAAATGTTTCGATTGGTTATATTCGATATGACCTAGTTATCGAATCATTGATTCGATAAATCGATACATTGAATACTAGTCGGTTATGTGCGACATGACCGGATCATTGAATCAAATGTTGATTTAATGATTTAATGTATAATTATATATTTGATATATTACTTTGCATTAACTAGTATTGGTTCACTTTATATGGATTTTCTCACTTGATGTGCAAGTTGTATATGTGATATACTTTTGTGCACATATTTGTATCATGTTTGATGATACTTGATCATTTGGTTAAGTGTGAAGAATTAAACCATGGTTAAATGATAATTAGGGTTTTGCCTTATCATTTATTTATTCATTTCTTTATTTATTTCATTGGATAAATGAAAATAAAATGGTTTGTTTTTGTCATGAAGCTTGTTGAAGCTTCATGAAGCTTTGACCAAGGAGACCATTTTGTCTTCATGCTTAACCCTAACCCATCCACTTACCATGGTCTATTCTCTACACTTAACCCTAGTTAGAATATGATAAGTATGGTTTTCTTTTTCATTTTAAAATATACTTATCATATTCTTTTCTTCTTCTTGACCTTCTTCTTCAAGAAAGAAACCTTGATGCCATCAATGACATCTTGATTTCTAAAGTGAGAAATCCAATTCTAAAGTGAACCCATCTCCTATTTCTTCACCCTCTACCTCTTGCCAAGTTGTTTTGGGTGTTTTCTTCACAAGTTTCTCAACTTGGTGAAGTTGGAGCTTGAACTTGTGCAACCTCGACGTAGATCATCTTCGGCACGAAGCCGACGACCCATTCTGCTCATTTCTTCGATGAAGCCGATGCGAGAGTCCGAGATCCAACTAGGACAGCGAGAGGACGCCTACGTGGAGCTTAGGAAGTGGAGAAACGGATCTACAAAGGTTGTATTTCCATTCTCTTAGTAAAGTAGTTTACTAGTTGCATCTTTCACCTAGACATCTAGCTAACGATCCGTAGTTTAGGGTTTCTCGGCACCCATAATTTTAGAAATTGGCATGGTTGATGCCTTGTGAGACTTCATTAGAGTGCCTAGGAACCCTACAGTGGTATCAGAGCCTAGCTAGAGCCTTAGGCGAAGTCTAGACGGAGTTTGAAGTCCGAACGAACCGAAACCCTAACTCACAAAATGCTCTCTGTACATTTTCTAAAATCTGGGATTTTTCCAAATTAAAAATATGCAGAAAAATCAGCAGGTGATTCTAAGAGTTACTGTGAAATTCGACAGCCCAAATCCACCAAGTCGCCGCGGTTCCGCGGCATGAGCATGGCTCATGCGGCGGTTCTGCGGCCGTACGGCCTCATTAAACAAAGAATTCTGCACAGTAATTCTTAGTTTCCAGTGCTGGTTTTCCTGGGAATTTTTAAAATTTATTCAAGAGTTGCATTTTCTGGGGTTGTTTTGGAGCTTCGATAGTTCGATCGGATTATCAAATTTCGTCTATGTGTATTTCCGGATAATTTTTAGAATATGTTAAAAAGTTCGACCGGATATAAATACCCAATTTTTCCCCTGTCGGGAAATTTCCAAGTGTTGGATTTTTCAGTAGTTTAACGACGTTCTAAGTAGTGCAAGTAACGCGATGGACCCTCTAGAAGACAACAAACCTTAACTCGATTATGTGACCGTCTTGAACTGCCCTTTGAACCTTCGGGTTTGGGGCAGTACGGCGTGCCACATGTGAGGCATTGGCTTGACCCTTCTACGGCTGGACCGTTGGTACTGAGGCACGAATTGAATGTTGTTAGACTTATTTCATGTGTTGAGCTGTATCGGGAAAACTTGGGTATTCGACTGTTCGATCGGAAAGTTTAACATTTTCTGTTTATCTGGGATGTGATACAATAATTGGAATTCACAAACAGTTATGAGATAACTGAATGAATGTTGTAAATCTAGCGGTTTAGTTTCACTTGATATTGAAAAGAGTTTTCGATAATGAGACTAAAATGCGGGGTTTATAACTGTTAGGCATGTGATGTCTAAGTATTTCATTTGATTAGGCATGTGATGTCTAAAGAGGTTGCGGATTCCAACTGTTGTAGTTTTACACTTTCTTTTCTGTGACCGTAAGTGTAGTATGTTCATATCGCCGGTTTCGTTGCTATACGTCAACGACAATTGGGGTATGCATACTTACTTACGTTGATGACATGTGATGTTATGTGTTGCTGGATATGTTATATTGGACAGTCGTGTTTGAATAGCCGGGGTTTTTTATGTGAGATGAGTGTTTTTCATTTTAATTCATGTAAAAACTTGTATGTAATATTCTTTTATTTGGGGCACTTCCAGGTAGCGGAAGTTGTCACCCTTTGTATATTATTTACTTTTCCGCATTAGGATAGACCCAAGGAGGGGAGCACAAGTAACCGGGTTCTGGGGTCCAGTGGGAGACCAACTCGAGGAGTCGAGTCCGAGTCTCCTAACCCTCGAATTGGCAAGGTTGCTTGCCGCTCTCGTAGGGGTCTAAGGGTGTGGGATTAGCTATTCATCACGACCGTGGAATCCGTGTTTTATACTGGCTCGTATTGAAAACACGGACGTCCTAGTATATCCAATATTTCATATGTTTCTTCTGCTGCGATATCTGTGATGTGATCATGTGATGTTCTGTGATGGATACGGTATATAGTATATATGATATATTATATAGACGTTACTTATGTTTTACACCCGCACAAGCCCTGCCCTGCTCTGCCGTTAGTTACCTAACCTAACGGTGCACGAGGGGACATCGAGGTGAATGCGGATGGCATAAGTGTACGTCGTATTTATCTGTGATGTTTAGGTAATTAAATGATGGGACTTCATTAATGTGATTAATGAAAGAAAGAAACCTAAGATGTTGTAGAATCAAATTTTAAACAAAACAGGTAGCTACAGTTCTTGCTTTGCATAGCGGTATATATGATATACCCTGCACCTTATTCGATGAGGAAAGGACCGAGATCCCTTCACCGGGAGTGACTCCTTTAGCAATAACTGGCAGATGCTACACACTCGGTTTGGCTTTGATTGCTTTTAAGAGTTTTTGCTTTGCACAGTGATATATATGATATATCCCGCACCTCATTCGACGAGGAAAGGGCCGACGATCCCTTCACCGGGAGTGACCCCTTTAGCAAAACTAGAAAAGCCTCAAAATCACTCCATTTTTAAAAACTTCATTTGATTCTACAACGATATCAAGTTCATTACGCAATAGGTTTTCAGAAAAACCTGCCGTAGCCCTCCGTCATTTCAGATAAGAACTGTTTAGTATTCGTGCTGCGTTTGTTGGCCTTTGTCAAGGCGTAGTGTGCGGTAGCTGAATAGTGCTTATCTGCTTATGCATGTGATGCAGATTGTTTCAGGGTAGTCATACGACCTTGTTGGCCTTTGTCAAGGGCCGTGCGGGTGGGTTTGATTCAATCAAGAAATGACGGGTTGAACTTGACTAGCATCCTGTGATTTGTTGGCCTTTGTCAAGGTCATAGGACACTAGGGGCAAAATATTATCGGGAATTTCAAGTGTTGAAATTTGCAATGAGATTGCATACCTTCTATGAGATAGTTGGATCCCGATACCCACTGCGAGTAAGAGTTACTCCTGGGAGAGTTTTGCACATTGCAATTAGCCGATCAAGTAGGTGTCTAGAAAGGTGTCAACGAGGTTACGCCTCTGGGAAAACGAGGTTTACATTAATTAGGTTCGTGCGAAAGCACGGGGGACCTCCCTCAAAGTACCGACACTGGCCTGGCTGAAAGATTGGCGAACTTGTAGTGTGTAATTAATCCCGGCTAGTCTTTCCTTTTAGGGTTTGAAGGAAGATTTGATAAAAAGCAGTGGGAGCCATCCTGATTAGATAAGATAATAACCAATCTGATCTTGCACGAGCATACGCTAAAGTGTTTTCTTCTCTCTCTCTCCAGGTAGCGACCATTTCATGCCTTAATCAAGATAATAATATGGATGTATTGACCGAACCCGCATGTTATACTGTGCTGGGGAACGTTGGTTCCGTTCTTTCTTATAAGAGTTATAAGAATGAACAGGAAATAGGGGAATACCAAGATTCCCATGCCACCCGATTGAAGAAAGTACATGTTGATGCATTTTCTTCGGGTGTGTTCGTTACAGAGAACTGTTTCTCCATTTGCTCTACGTCCTGGGTATTAGATACCGGGTCAGGATCCCATATATATAATCAGTTACATGGGCTTAGGAAAGGTAGAGAACTTGGAGAAGGTGATAAAGACATTAGAGTTGGAAATTGTGCAATTGTTGCAGCTAAGACTGTCGGGGAATATCACCTTGTATTGCCAACTGGTAATACATTGGTTCTGAACGAATGCTATTACATGCCGAACCTGATATGCAACATTATATCGGTTTCTTTGTTGAGTAAAGAGGGATATAATTTTGTATTACAGGACAATGTTATGAACATTTTCCGTAACCAAAAGTTGGTTGGATCAGGCACGTTGTGCAATGGCATTTATGTTCTAAATCAATCAACAGTTCTGAGCATAACAAACACACACAAGAGGAAGAGTTCAGAACTGAACGAATCCTTCTTGTGGCATTGTAGACTGGGTCACATCAATGAGACACGACTAGCTAAGTTGCATAAAGATGGATATTTAAATCCGTTTGAATTTTCATCTTATGACACTTGCCAGTCATGTCTCAAAGGAAAGATGACCAAAACTCCGTTTACGGGACACGGAGAAAGAGTTACCGAACTCTTAGGACTTATACATAGTGATATATACGGTCCTATATCTACACATGCCAGGGATGGTTCTTCATACTTCATTACATTCACTGACGATCTCTCTAGGTTCGGGTATGTGTTCCTGATGAAACACAAATCAGAAGCTTTTGAGAAATTTAGGGAATATAAACAAGAAGTTGAGAACCAAACTGAAAAAAGTATTAAAATCCTTCGATCTGATCGAGGAGGAGAATACTTAAGCAATGAATTCCTGTACTTCCTAAAAGAGAATGGGATTCTCTCTCAGCTGACTCCTCCATATACACCACAGCACAACGGTGTATCAGAACGGAGGAACCGCACCCTATTAGATATGGTGCGCTCTATGATGAGCACAGCTGAGTTGCCTATTTCCTTCTGGGGTTATGCGCTGGAGACAGCAGCATATCTATTGAATCAAGTTCCATCTAAATCTGTACCTACCACACCATATGAGATATGGAGTGGGAAGAGACCATGTCTTAAACGAGTTAAGATATGGGGTTGCCCGGCCTATGTCAAAAGGCAAAATCCGGACAAACTCGAGGCACGGTCAGTTCTATGCAAGTTTGTGGGATATCCCAAACATTCACATAGATATCTTTTCTACCATACAGAGGAACAAAAAGTGTTTGTTTCTCGGCATGCCACCTTTTTGGAAAAGGAATTTCTTGCAAAGGAAATTAGTGGCGATAAGGTAGAACTGGAAGAAATTCCGGCTACACAAACTCAAACTGAAGATTTAGTGGAACCAGAGGATTCAGTAGCTCCCGACGAACCTCAGCCTCTCCGCCGATCTAGTAGGGTTCCTCGCCAACCTGAGAAATACTACGGTTTTCTCATGGATGGTGGGAGCGAGGATTGCATCATGGAGGATGATGACCCAACTAGCTTCGAGCAGGCCATCACGAGTGGGGACTCAGTGAAATGGCTGGATGCTATGCGGTCCGAGATGGAATCTATGTATACCAACAAAATATGGACTTTGGACGTTGCTCCTGAAGGGGTAAAACCCATTGTGAGCAAGTGGATCTTCAAGAAGAAACTTGGTGTAGATGGGAAAGTGGAGACTTTCAAAGCTAGACTTGTAGCAAAGGGTTTTCGTCAAAGACCAGGTGTGGACTATGACGAGACCTTTTCTCCAGTGGCTATGCTTAAATCCATCCGGATCATGCTTGCCATCGCTGCATATCATGATTACGAAATCTGGCAAATGGATGTTAAGACCGCCTTTCTAAATGGTGATTTAGAAGAGTGCGTGTACATGACTCAGCCAGAGGGCTTCGTAGACAGTGGGAGCAGCGGAAAGGTGTGCAAGCTGCTTAAATCCATTTATGGATTAAAGCAAGCATCGCGGAGTTGGAACATCTGCTTTGACGTCGTTATCAAAGAGTTTGATTTCGTCAAAAATCCAGATGAACCTTGTATCTACAAGAAGGTGGCAGAGAGTAAGGCTGTCTTCCTCGTATTGTATGTGGACGACATACTCTTGATAGGAAATGATATTCCTATGCTGCAATCGGTCATGCTCTTCTTATTACAAGGATTCTCAATGAAAGATCTTGGTGATGCCTTCTGCATATTGGGAATTAGGATCTATAGAGATAGATCCAAACGGATTTTGGGATTGTCCCAATCCAGCTACATTGACACCATACTAAAGAGGTTTAGTATGGAAGAATCCAAGCGTGGGAATTTGCCCACGATCTCTGGAGTCACTCTCTCCAAAGAGATGTCTCCCAAGACTGATTTGGAGAGAGCTCGCATGCAAGGGATACCCTATGCTTCGGCAGTAGGCTCTATCATGTATGCGATGCTATGTACCAGACCCGATGTAGCATACTCACTAAGTGTAGTGAGCAGGTATCAAGCTGATCCTGGAGAGAGTCACTGGACAGCTGTGAAGAGCATTCTCAAGTACTTGCGAAGGACTAGAGATATGTTCTTGGTGTATGGTAACGGAGAGCTCCAAGTGGAGTCCTTTACCGATTCGAGCTTCCAGAGTGATAAGGACGACTCTAAGTCGCAGTCGGGCTTTGTCTTTACCCTTTACGGAGGGGCGGTTAGCTGGAAGAGTTCCAAGCAGGAAACAGTGGCAGACTCGACGATGGAGGCTGAATACATCGCTGCCAACGATGCTGCCAAAGAGGCTGTCTGGATCAAGAAGTTCATTACTGAACTTGGTGTGGTTCCATCCATTGAGCATCCAATACCTTTGTATTGCGATAATAATGGAGCGGTGGCTTTGGCCAAGGAACCCAGGTCCCATCAGCGGTCCAGGCATATTCTGAGGCGGTATCACCTGATCCGGGAGATAGTTGATCGCCGGGAGATCGAGGTCAGGAGGGTTGACACGAAGAACAACACGGTGGATCCACTCACGAAGGCCATTCCCCAGATACAGTTTGAGAGACTCTTCGGGATGCTCGGTATGCGATACTACAGCAGCTGGCCCTAGTGCAAGTGGGAGATTGTTAGTTGTATGTATGCCCTAGAGGCCAGTATTGTACACATGATGTATATTATATTGGATGCTTGGACATATATAGAGATGACTTTCTTGCTCGATATGATAGTATGCTATCTGGTTACTCTTTATCTTAACATGTACACTAGTCTCTTTAAACTGTCTTATGGTTACATGTTGGTAAAGCCCTTAGGATGTGTACTTGACTACCTGGACTATGATGCAGATCATACTAGTGGGGACATGGTAGTCCATAAGTACATCCTTCAAGGTCCCTAGTCGTGGGTGTATCGAGACGGGGCATCGATATACCAGAGTAGACTAGGGTATACGCTTCTCGACCCATGAGATGGGCGATGGATGATCCCATATCCATTGGTGTTTGACATCAGAGATGGTGTACGGGTGCTCAGTGGAGACTGGGTACACTGGACGGACTCGCCGAGAACTCCCAGATGGTATTATACCTCACGTCAGATGGCAGTTCTCAGGTGACACTTGTGCAGGTTAGTCTGTAGACCCGAGATCGTCATAGAGTCTTGTGTGATTCCCACTGTGCTTTGATCTCCACCTTACCACGTCCATGAGGGCATGCAAAACGGTGGTCTTTGGGTACAGTCCCGAGTCACATGGAGGCAATGAGCGATAGGAGGGGTTTCGTCTCTCCCGGTATTGGGGGTTGATGTTGCGCTGTGCTCGATTGGCCGTAACAGGGAAGTCCCTGGCCAGGGCTGATCAGAGATTTGCTGGTAAGTGTTACCAGTAGTTTCTCGACCCGTTATGAGCCTCACATCGGCACGACTTATCGGTTATTGGGGTCTGACGTTTACCACCCCTAGACTTGATATGCGACGTATCAGACGAACAGACCGGACTGTACGGTAAGTGTTACTGGTTGGATTCACAGGAGTGTGAGCGGGCTAGCTCGTCGATCTTCTGATCGCTCAATACCCGAATGGCCGTTATGTTTAGCTGACCGCTTGCGGCTTTTGGGTGCTTGATATGATCATCATCTGCTACCGGCGTATTGACGAGTCTTTAGAGTCCTACACAGAGGTTTCCTGGCTCAAGCGAAACGAAATAAGAGCGCATATGAGATATGTGCGGGAGCGAGAATATTGCGTGTATGTGATACCGCATTTCATTCTCGCGATAAATGTTTCGATTGGTTATATTCGATATGACCTAGTTATCGAATCATTGATTCGATAAATCGATACATTGAATACTAGTCGGTTATGTGCGACATGACCGGATCATTGAATCAAATGTTGATTTAATGATTTAATGTATAATTATATATTTGATATATTACTTTGCATTAACTAGTATTGGTTCACTTTATATGGATTTTCTCACTTGATGTGTAAGTTGTATATGTGATATACTTTTGTGCACATATTTGTATCATGTTTGATGATACTTGATCATTTGGTTAAGTGTGAAGAATTAAACCATGGTTAAATGATAATTAGGGTTTTTCCTTATCATTTATTTATTCATTTCTTTATTTATTTCATTGGATAAATGAAAATAAAATGGTTTGTTTTTGTCATGAAGCTTGTTGAAGCTTCATGAAGCTTTGACCAAGGAGACCATTTTGTCTTCATGCTTAACCCTAACCCATCCACTTACCATGGTCTATTCTCTACACTTAACCCTAGTTAGAATATGATAAGTATGGTTTTCTTTTTCATTTTAAAATATACTTGTCATATTCTTTTCTTCTTCTTGACCTTCTTCTTCAAGAAAGAAACATTGATGCCATCAATGGAAACTTGATTTCTAAAGTGAGAAATCCAATTCTAAAGTGAACCCACCTCTTATTTCTTCACCCTCTACCTCTTGCCAAGTTGTTTTGGGTGTTTTCTTCACAAGTTTCTCAACTTGGTGAAGTTGGAGCTTGAACTTGTGCAACCTCGACGTAGATCATCTTCGGCACGAAGCCGACGACCCATTCCGCTCATTTCTTCGGTGAAGCCGATGCGAGAGTCCGAGATCCAACTAGGACAGCGAGAGGACGCCTACGTGGAGCTTAGGAAGTGGAGAAACGGATCTACAAAGGTTGTATTTCCATTCTCTTAGTAAAGTAGTTTACTAGTTGCATCTTTCACCTAGACATCTAGCTAACGATCCGTAGTTTAGGGTTTCTCGGCACCCATAATTTTAGAAATTGGCATGGTTGATGCCTTGTGAGAGTTCATTAGAGTGCCTAGGAACCCTACAGTATTGATGCCATGGAAGGCTGAAGGCGACCCTCTGAGGTCCAGTTGAACTCTTCTACGGTATAAGTCACTTGAGGCGAATCAGCTTAATGAATCGCTGAAATTGGCTCTGAGGGCGCTGCACAAGAAAAACTGCGCCGACCCCGAATGATCTGATTATACCACGGCCCCCACAGGTGAAGAGATTTCTGCTCCGGGTCATGATCTTTAATAAGCTCGAAGACTTCTCGATCCACGGGCGCGTCGGCGAAGGCGCTCTCTGAACATACGAAAGGGAAGGAAGAGTCGAAGGCCATTGCACCTGCACAAAAGGAGAAGGTTCAGCTATTGATGTTATGTTCAGAACTTTAACGTTCTTTGATACTTCAAAACAAAATTTGTACTGCATTGCAGTGCAAAAGAAAGGGACAAAGGGGGGCCCACAAAATTAAGGTGACGCCCCATCGTTGATGGGGCGGTCACTCATTAAGAATGGAATCCTAAAAGGATTCTCATTTAATGAGAAATATTAGTGGACTAAGGAGTTAAACTCTCTCGAGAGCTGTGCTCTGCAAACAAATTTTCACATCTATCAGAAAATTAAGGAGGGAATAAAATTCCCCAAAATTTCTTAGACCCATGCTCTGTAAAACAATGGGGTAATCTACCAGAACCCTCAAAAGCAAAGCTTTAACAAGGTAAAACCCTAAGATCTTTAAGATCTGCAAGAAAAATCCTTAAAAACTCTAAGAGTTCTTCATGAAAGATGAGCAAAGCTCTGATTAACGAGTTAAGGAACCCTAAAACACATTTTAAGATATACGATCTAAGAAGAGCAAAGCTCTGCTAATGGGTTCGATCATAATCCTTACCAAGTTTTTTGGTAAAGTTCTAACTCTAAAAGAGTTGCTTTGGGCAAAGATCTAAGCTCTGGAAAGAGAATTATATTCTCAGAAATAAGAAGTTTATAGAAGATGAACAACAGTCATCTCAAGAGCCAAAGGCCTCACTTATAGGCACAGGGAGACGGTTCCACTTCCAAGAAGATCCAACGGTGGAAAAGATGCCACCGCTGCACTCACGTGTGAGCCACGTGAGCGCAGCAGTGGGGGGAATTTGTTTCCCCAATAAACGAGCAAAGCTCTGTTCAAAAATTAAGAGGCAGCGCCTCACGTGTCTGCCATGAGGGCGCCAGCGCTAGAGTTAAAAACTCTTATTAGTGCCGCACGTGCACAGCATGTGAGCGCTGGCGCCTAGTAGAATTAAATTCTACTTTTTGTTAAATAGAGCCGTTGGATCAAAAATTCAACGGAGATGATAAATCATCAGAATGCAGAATTAAATTCTGTTGACGAAATATTCCTTAAATCTTTCTAACAAGAAAGATCACTCTATGTAAATCAGAGTACCATTGGATTAAAAATACAATGGTGATTAAAGAATCACCGATCTACAGAATAAATTATGTATAGTAAAATATTTCTCTAATCTTGTTAAGAACAAGAAAAATAGCTTCTGTAAAACAGAAGCCCTTGGATCAAAGATCCAATGGTGGGTAAAATCCCCAAATTAATTAAGATCTCTCAATGAGAGATGTCTTCAACAAATCAACAGACTTGCCTCTACTATATAAAGGACCCAAGACTTCAATTCTAACAGAGAAGAACCCCCCATAAGCTTTGAAAAAAAGAGAGGAGAAAGCTTTGAAAGAACAGAGAATTAAATTCTCGAGAAAGAAGAACTCTTTACTTAGAAATTTTAGGTAAATAAAATCAGATAAAGATCCTGTGGATCGTTCAAAAAAAAAGAAGAAGAGAGAGAACTCAGGAGTGCTTAGCACTCAGTGGGTGGCACTCAGCGGCTGGCGCCCAGCGCCGCACGTGCCCCTCATATGGGCGCCATAGAATAAAGAGTGCTTAGCACTCAGCGGCTGGCACCCAGCGCCGCACATGCCCCTCACGTAGGCGCTATAAAATAAATAGTGCATAGAACTCAGTGGATGGCGCTCAGCGCCTCATGTGACCCTCACGTGGGCACCACAGAACATAAAGCGCTTGACACTCATCACTCAGCGCCTAGCGCCTCACGTGCTTCGCACGTGGCGCCATAAAGAGTGGTCAGCACTCCATATAGAGACAAAAGAAAAGAGAGAGTAAAGTGTGAGCGTCAGAACTCACATAAGTGCTCAGCACTTTTTGCAAGAAAAGGCGACTGAGCCCAAACCATTGCTTAGCACTTCTTTCAAATAAAAGAAAACTGAGTGGGTCAAGCCAAAGTTGGCTAGGTCCCTAATTCAGATCAATTGAGCCCATGGGTTCATTGCTTCCCAAACATGACTCATGATATCCAAAATGATGCTCATCCCATATTTCCTAAGTTAATCTTAGTCCCCCAAAAACGGCTAATGATTCTTAGATAGTCCACCATGATCTCTTCCCTCAGACACGGGAATTAGTTCAAGGGTATATCTCTCCATACCTCTAATATATGTCGTTGTAATTCCTCAACGTTTTCAGAGAGGCGGCGGGTCCCAACAACCAACTGCTTTTGGGTGCACTTCCCAAGCTGACGTGCACACCTTAAACCAAACCATACCCCAAATGGGTGTATCCCACATCATCGTCGTACATCCCGTCACTTAACAAATACACGGGCATAAAAGGGTGATCTACGGACCGTAACGTCCTCAAACTACTACGGACCGTAACGTCCTTAAACTAAAACCTCACCTCAAAAAATGGTGATCTACGAACCGAAACGTCTTTAAACCAAACTCTCACCTCAAAAATGGTGATCTACGGACCGAAACGTTCTTAAACTAACAACGGACCGTAACGTCCTTAAACTAAAATAATATAGCCCAAATGCTCTTTTGTTGGAGCTGAATGATCCTAAAACCCTGTTAAGTAGATTGGTCTTGGACTAACATATCCTTAACAAAAATTTAAGTCGATCTTGGTCTCAAAACAGATCAATGATCCTTAAATCAACCCAAACCCAAATCTAAGATATAAGGATTTGGACTAATCCACGCCCTACGGGTGACAATATAAATCAGTCTTCGTATACAATCCACGGGCAACCAAAAAAAGAAACAAACACACACGACACGAGGTGAACTTCTAGAGCAGGAGAAAGTGGTTATCGCGATGCGGTAACGTAATTAACTGCAGGGGCTTGTGCCTGCAGGGAAGAGCATCCCCACGATCAAAAACCCCTCACAAACGAGGGGGAATCTGACGAAGTCTGCTACAACGGCCGCATCCGTCCAAACTTCTGATATATAGTGCCATAAATCAACTTGGTATCTTCAAAGAGGTGGACGGATAAATCCAAATAGCATCTTCCCCTAAATTCAGGCAAGACGTCCCGGTCGTGTCTTTCGGCGGTGAACAATCCCATTTGATTTGAGCCTACTCCTTTCTTTCCTCTGCTATAAAAATCACCCCGGTACCAGCAAGGACGAACCGAGCTGGGTGTATCTTTCATTCAAAAAAATAAGGATAGGGCTACTGATTCGGGGGTAGCGGTCGTCCCTTCTTCTATCCACGAGTGGAAGGAGAAGTTTGTCTCATCGGGCTACCGGAGGGTGAGGATTGGCCGGTGCCCATCAAGTGGCATAGGGCCGACTGTCCTAGAGTTAGGCAGTCGAATGCTCCCGAGGCAAGAGTGGTGTCTCAATGGGAAATGATCCGGCGGGCTGATGTCCTGCTTTCTGAGCAGCTTTGAGCTGGGCGGGACTCAGTCCCGCGCGCTTCATGGGTAAGTTAGGGCTCGTGCCAATCTATTTAGACTTGCTTAAATTTAGTTTCTCTTTATTTTTCTTTTGTCGCTAATCTTTTCTTATGGTATCTTGCAGAGCTGATGGATGGCTCGAAGATTATTGGCTGCCTTGGCCGCCAAGGCCAAGGGGAGAAAGGGCGGCAGCGCAAGTTCATCCCGGCCTGCTCCGGGCGCGGCTCCCCGGCAAAGCACCCATAGCCAAGGCTCCCGCAGCACCCTCCGTTCCAGAGGAACACTACGGGGGAGGACAGAAGCACACGTGAGATCCGCCCCCCCGGGCTAGGACAGAAGCTCCATCTTCGGCCGAACCCCCCTCAAGAGGCAGAAGAGGGTGGTTTCTCGGCCCCCTTCGGCCCGGATTCAGGTGCAGGAGGGCGACTTATGCATCGAGGTGCTCTCGGGGCTCTCTGTGCCCGACAGTTTACTGGCGGACATGGAGAAGGCTAATATCCCCCGAGGCACCATGAAGGCACAAGTGGCGGCGATAGCTCAGGAGACCGTTCAGGTCGGTAACTCTCCCAGAATTTCTCCAAGTACATATATATACACATATATTTTTTTTATCTACTAACATGGCTCCCGTTTATCCAGGTCCTGCAGTATTGCGCTTTCCTCTCTGCAATGGAGTCCGAAGAGATGGCCCCGGCAATGAAGAAGGCGGGCGAATCTTCTTCGCGAGAAGAAGAACTCCTTGCTCGGTTGCAACAGACAGAAGAGAATGTGACCCTCCTTGATTCGAGATTGGTCGCGGAGGGCCTGAAGGTCGCCAAGTTGAAGGAGTCCCATCGGCTCCTGACTGAATCTAATCGGGTTATCCAGGCCCAGATAGGGGAGGTCAACGGGCTCTTCAATGCTATGAAGAGGCAGATGGAATCATTCAAGCGGGATGCTCAAGCGTCTCGTGAGGAGGCGAAGCTCGTGGAAGGAAGAGCAGAAAGGGCCGTGGAAGAGTACAAGACCTTTGATTAGTTCTAGCTCAACCTTGCCGACTCCGCGACCGTCGGGCGGCACAACACCCTCGATGCCGTTAAGGAAGCCATGCCCGGGTTCGAAGATCAATAGCTTCGTGCTAGGTATCCCTTAGCCTAGGAAGCGCCATAAGGGGTGGTGCCAAGCCGGCCGGGGGAGGCGAGGTGGCGGGCGGAAGCGCCGAGCCAGGTGTTGTGATCATAACCCCTGAAAGAGGCTACGATCAAGGGGAAGTGGCGGCCGAGAAGACAGTTTGAGCTATCGCGCCTCATTCACTAAATTTTTTAAGCCTCTAGGCATTTTGTAAGGCTGGGGAACCCATAGTACCTTGTACAAAATTTTTAGATATAAATAAAGTAATTTTAGCTCGCAAGTATACTGATCTACAAGTATTTTTATCTCGCAAGTAATTTATCTCGCCTTCAGAGCGCTTCTATTTTTGTAAGTGTAGATAGGTCGGTGTCCAACGGACGCCTAGCATATGCGAAGGTGGGCGTCGAGTGCTTGTCGAACACAACGTACGAGCTAGCGAAAGCTAAGTCGTCTGTAGACCGGAACCTGCCATCACCCGGAGCTGAGATGACGACCGTGCACTGCTTATATAAATCAAACGAACGCCAAGTATAGGTAGGTCGGTGTCCCACTCACCCCGGAGTCGAGGTGAGAATCGTGCGTCGCGTATATAATCAAATAAACACCAAGTATATGTAGGTCAGTGTCACACTCACCCCGGAGTCGAGGTGACGATCGTGCGTCGAGTACATAAATCGAACGACGCCAAGTATAGGTAGGTCAGCGTCCCACTCACCCCGGAGTCGAGGTGACGATCGTGCGTCGAGTATATAAATCGAAACGATGCCAAGTATAGGTAGGTCGTCATCCCACTCACCCCGTAGTCGAGGTGATGATCGTGCGTCGAGTATATAAATCCAAACGATGCCAAGTATAGGTAGGTCGGTGTCTCACTCACACCAGAGTCGAGGTGATAGTTGATCATGCGCCGCGTCTGAATTGGACTTTGAAAGAGCCGGGTAGGAAGCAGCTCGGTTGCCTCTAAACAAGGGCTTAAGATCCACGGAGCGGCCGGGCAGGAAGCTGCCCTCAGCAGGTGTGCCAAGCGGGAAACTTCTTGGCCGCCTCTTGGTGAAGGCTTTGGATCCGCGGAGTAGTTGGGCAGTAAACTGCTCTCAGCGGATGAGCCGAGCAGGAAACTGCTTGGCCGCCACTTGGCGAGGGCTTTGGGTCCGCGGAGTGGTCGGGCAGGAAGCTGCCCTCAGTGGATGAGCCGAGCAGGAAACTACTTAGCTGCCTCTTGGAGAGGGCTTTGGATCAGCAGAGTGGTCGGGCATGAAGCTGACCTTAGCGGATGAGCCGAGCAGGAAACTGCTTGGCCGCCTCTTGGCGAGGGCTTCCCAGATTCTATGTTTTTCTGGGAAATATCGTTCAACCTTCTTTGACCCATATTTTAAGGAAAATGCGACATGCAATCAGGTGCCACGTGGTCGTGACTTATTGGGAAAGTGCGATATCCCGTGATTTGAGTCGTAGCGTGAGAAGATCTCGGCCATTGGAAGATTTCTTGTTGAGGCTATAAATGTCGAAGGCGTGGTTGAATTCCTCCTAGATGCAACATTTCTAGAGGATGACGGGCCGCACATACACCATCAGGGAGATCGTGTCCCGAGACGACATGTACTTTTATGGTCTTGACCGTTCCAAGGTGACGTACGGGGCTGTGATAAGTCGCTTGGAGGGGCACTGCGGGCGTCTTCTTCCCCGACGATCTCCACTCTTGCAAGTTTTGATCTACGTGATATGGAGGTCATCGCCGGGTCTTTATAATGTTCTGTCCCCACAGGCGATGGACGGGGCATTTGATAAGATGCATACGGCCCATGAGCTTGGCCTTATCTCGAAGAGCCGAAGGGATCGCTCGGTGGACATTCTTCTTGAATGTTTTCAAAAGAGGTTCGTGGTGGCATCGTGCTCGACGGTTGGGGATCCCGGCGAATCTGTAGCTTCTAGGGTCTACGGGCATCGCCAGAGGGAGTGGGCGGAGGTTGCCTTGGCTCGGCTGGAGGAGCTTTCTTCCGAGTACCATCGTTAATGTTTTCGTAATTCTCTTCTTCCTTTACTGTAATGGTTGTAAGGATGTGGAGCCATGAATACCTTCGAGTAATATTTTTTTTTATTTGGTCAAGGTTTCCGTGCATTATCTCTCTCTTCCCCATCCCCCTCCCCCTATTTTTTTTGGCCGACCTGTGCCCCTTCAATGTCCCCTAACTCGGACCCGAGGAAAAGAAGAAAGGGCGGGATTACGGGTCGGTGTCGGAGTCCAATTTGCGTGAGGACTTTGTTTGGAAAATTTAACTAATATGGAAAGAAATTACATTATTCGAGAAAAAGGAAAAAGAAAAGGGGGAACACGTTTATATATACAACTTAAGCTTTTCGGCGTTATATGGCCGAGGGAAATTGTGCCCTTTGGAGTCCTGGAGACGATAGGCTACTCCGGGCAGTGTCTCTGTCACGAGGAAGGGCCCGTCCCATTTTAGGGAGAACTTATGTAGTTTCGCTAGGTCCACAAACCCATTTAGTCGTAAGACCAGGTCTCCTGTCTTGAAGGCTCGATGCCTGACTCAGATGTTATAGCAGCGGGCGGTTTGCTGCTGATAGGTTGCCATCTTGATTTGCGTCCGATCTCATTTTTCTAAAAAGACGTCCAAGTTGTTTCGTACTGCCAAGGTGTTGGCCTCGTCGTCAAAATGCTCGACCTGATAGCAGGGCAATCCGATTTCTGTGGGGACCATCGCCTCGGTACCGTAGTAGAGGCTGAACGGGGTTTCTTCTGTGGGTGTTTTTCTCGATGTCCGCAGTGCCCATAGTACCCGAGGTATTTCCTCAACCTAGCCGCCTTGCCTTCCTTCTAGGCGAGTTTAGAGCCCTCGAATGACGCTTCGATTCGCTATTTCGGCTTGCTCGTTGCATTGGGGATAGGCGACCGCGGCGAACTTCATTAATATGTGATAGTCATTGCAAAATTCCTTGAATTTGTTGTTCTCGAAGTTGGTTCCATGGTCGGTGATGATGCACCTCGGGATCCCGAATAGGGAAATCAAGTTATTCTGCAGAAATTTTATCCTAGAGGCAGCGTCTGGTTTCCTGATCGGAAAGGTCTCAATCCACTCTGTGAAGTAGTCTACAGCGACAAGGATGTACCTGTATCCATCCATGCCGACGGGAAGATGGCCCACCATATCTATCCCCCACTGCGCGAATGGCCAAGAGGAACTCGGTGGCATTAGTTCAGTGGCTGGGAGTTGTGGTATGCTGCCGAAGAGTTGGCATCTCTTGCATCTCCTAACCATATTCTCGACATCTCGATGTATTCCTGGACAATAGTATCCCTGGAGCAGCGTCTTTTGGGCCAGGCAGCGGGCCCCTTGATGCACCCCCAACCCCTTCGTGTATTTATTATAGGATGTAGTCTGCTTCATGGGGGTCGACGCATCGGAGCAGGGGGTTCAGTGTACGACTTTTTGTATAGGTTTTCTTTGCTCCATACGAAATGGTGAGCCTTTGCTAGTAGTCGACGCGCCTCAGCCCGGTCGTCTGGAAGAATCCCATCTTTCAGAAATTCTACAATGGGCTTCCTCCAATCCGGGGTATCTTCTTAGGTCGTGTAGATTTGGAGCATTGCCTCTCCATCTTCCATGCTGGGTCACGGCAGGACTTCAAAGAGGATGTTCCTCTTATGATTGGCCGAATAGGAGGAGGCAAGTTTGCTTAGGGCATCGACCTTGGTGTTCAAATTTCTGGGAATCTGCTCCACTTATACTTCGTCGAATTTTTTCCGAAGCCTTCTTACCTCTGCCAGGTATTTTATCATGGGTGGTTCTCAGGCTTCGAAACACCTGGTTACTTGGCCGATGACCAGCATGGAGTCGCTGCATATCCGTATGGTTTTTAGCCCTACTCTGGAGGCGATTCGTTTCCCGTTAACAGGGACTCGTATTCTGCCGCGTTATTTGACGCTTTAAAATCAAGTTTCAGGGAGTACTCCATTTCTGCTTCGTTTGGGCCGCGAATGATCAGTTTACATAAAGCACCCAGTCCGAGATTGGGCTGGGCACCTCCTCAACTGAGGGTCATGGGTCGGGGCCCTGAGCCGTCGTTCCTTCCTTAGTGGGAATGGTACATTCGACAATGAAATCGGCGAAGGTTTGTGATTTAATTGCCCGTCTGGGTCGGTATTTGATGTCGAATTGCGACAGCTCCCACGTCCATTTCTCTAAGCGGCCTGATGATTCGGGGGAGGCGAGGATGTTCCCTAAAGGTCGTTCAGTGAGGACGAGGATTTGTATGTGCCTGGAAATAGTGTCGCAGTTTCCTGGACGTGGTGACAAGCGCGAAGACTATTTTCTCTATGGCTGGGTATCTAGTTTTTGAGTCCTTGAAGACATGGCTTACATAGTAGACCGGTTTCTATGTTCCTTCGAACTCTCTGACAAGTATTGAGCCCACGGCTTGGTCGGAGACGGCCAGATAGAGTAAAAACACGCCGCCTTCGACTGATCTGGTGAGGAGTGGTGGGGTCGCGAGGTGCGGCTTGAGTTGTTCTAAAGTATCTTGGCATTCCTCGGATCATTCAAACCTAGGGATTTTCCTTAGGGCTCTGAAGAAAGGGAGGCATTTTTCCCCGGATCTGGACATAAAGTGGCTTAAGGAAGCCACCCTCCTAGTGAGCCGCATGATATCAACATTGCTTTTTGGCTTCGCCATGTTGATGATGGCACTGATATTCTCTGGGTTCGCTTCGATTCTTCGGTGGGTGACCATGAACCCAAGTAATTTTCTGCTTGTGACGCCGAACGCGCATTTGGCTGGATTCAGCTTCATATTGTACTTTCGCAGAACGTCGAATGTTTCGGCGAGGTATGTCGTGTGTCCGGCCGATGAGGCGGATTTCACGAGCATGTCGTCGACGTAGACCTCCATGTTTCTCCTAATTTACGGTCTGAATAGTTTGTTGACCAGTCGCTGGTTTGTGGCTCCGGCGTTCTTAAGTCCAAAGGGCATTACCTTGTAGCAGTATACTCCTCAATCCGTGGTAAAGGCTGTAAGCTCTTCGTCGGTCGGCTTCATTTTGATCTGATTATAGCCGGAGAAGGCGTCTATGAAGCTCAGTAATTCGTGATCGGCTGAGCTGTCTACTAGCTGATCCATCAGAGGAAGCGGGTAATTGTCTTTGGGGGCAAACCTTATTCAAGTCCGTGAAATCGACGCGCATGCGTCATTTCCTATTTTACTTTTTCACCATAACTACGTTCGCCAGCCAATCCGAGTATTCCAGGTTCCTGATGAAGTCGGCAGAGAGCAACCGGTCCGCTTCTTCCTCTATCGCCGTTTGTTTTATTGGTGCGAAACTTCTCTTCTTTTGTCGGATTGGCTTGCCTTTCGGGTCATCCCCAAGCTTGTGGGAGATCACCTTTGGATCGATTCCAGGCATGTTCGCCGGAGTCCAGGCGAACACATCCGAGTTGCTCCAGAGGAATCAGATCAGGTTATTGCGGACGCTCCCTATCAAGAGAGAACCAATATGGACAGTCTGGCCGTCGACGCCTTCTATGAGGAGAACTTCTGTTAACGCTTCCACCGACACGCCGCGGATTTCCTTTTGGTCATCGCGGGTGTCCAAGGTGCCCTGGGCATCATGCGTATCTTCAAAGTCTTCGCCCTGCACCCCAGCGGGCGATGTTGAGGCGAGACAGATCCTTAAAGTTTGCTGATCCCCATAGAAAAAAGGGCCAAAGACAAGTGAGTAGTTGAATATCTGACAGGCGGCTAGCCGACATAACCAAAAAAGGACTAAATGGAGAATCTATCATGAGAAGAGTTTAAACAAGTTCTCGTTAAGATTTAAGCTATCTGAGAACGTTTTAAAGATAGATGTTATACTATCTTCTTTTCCGCAAGGGAAGAATACATTTTTTTACATGGGAAGGTGGGTCCATTATGAGATTCATTTACTAACCAACAAGGAAGAGAACGCATCTCGCATCGCAGACCTCTCAAGCTTGTAAGGCGTCGCGGCTTATCCCCACGTTATCTAAAGGAAATTTGAGCGTGAGGTGGTAGATTGAGATTAAAGCCCGAAGGGCGTTCAAGGTGGAGCGTCCTAGGAGGATGTTACAGGACGACGAAATCTTGGCAATGAGGAAGTTTACCGATATGGTTCGCATTTTGCCTGCGTCCCTAATGTTGAGTAGGAGCGTGATCGAACCTTCAGCCAGGATTGAATGGTTGGTGAATCCAGAGAGAACATGAGAGATCGGTTGGAGATCAGAGGAACCTAATCCCATACGCTGGAAACAGTTGTAGAATAGGATATCGGCTGTGCTCCCTGAATCGACCAATATTCTTCGGACCGCATAACGGTGAACTTGGGCTGCTATCACAAGCGGGTCATTGTGAGGGAGTGATATGCCGTGAAGGACTTCCTCGGTGAATGTGATCGGGTCATCCTTCCTGTGCTTCTTATGGGGCGGATCACTTATAGCCATGATTGGTATGGGGTGGCGTTCCCCCTTACTGTCTAGAGTCAGATGCGTCGAGATGACCATAATCTGACCGATCGTTAACTCCCCGAGAGGGGGTTGGTCTTTCTGTTCTTGTTCCGCCTGCCGCTTGTCTCGTAGGTATTTCGCCAGGTGGCCTGAGCTGATCAGTTCCTCAATATAGTCACGGAGTTGCTTACAACTCTCGGTCGGGTTCCCCTGCGACCTGTGGTAAGCGCAATACGGGCACCGAAGCCGTTTGCCTGCTCTTTGGGTTGCCGGCGGGAGCCTGAAAAACCTCTCGCCTTTAGCCTCCTCTAGCAGTTCCGTCTGGGAGATGTTCAGAGGAGTGTACTTTTGGAATCTCGGGGCATAGGGTTTTGGGCGGTTGGCTTTCTTTTTGTCCATTCTGTCACGTTTCTTTCGGTCTGCTTGGTCACCCCAGGGAAGGTTGGTGTTCACCTCCGACTCGAGTTGAATCTCTCACTCGGTCCACACTTTTACTTCGGCCATGGTCCTAGGTTGCACCAATGCAAAAGAGCGGAGCCACTCTTTATGCCTAAGGCCTGACCTCAGGGCAGTGATAACCATCTCGTCGTGATGCTCGGTATCTCGAGAAGGGCATTGTAGAAGCGGGTGACATGCACCTTAAAGGATTCCGTGTCCCCGCTTTTGATGGTGAACAGATAGTCGACCGTCTTTTTCTGCCGACGGCTATCGAAGAAATGACCGAGGAATTGGGTAGCCAGCTCATCAAAGGTCGAGATTGAGCATGGTGTGAGCCCTCGGAACCAATCTCGGCCAGCCTGGATGAGGGTGGTGGAGAAGGCTCAGGATTGAGCAGCGTCTGAGTTGTCTTGGAAACTCATGCCTGCCGTAAATGCGTCCAAGTGGTCCTTCGGGTGGGACTTACTGTCGAACAGGGCCACCTTGTACGGTTTGTTTTTGGATGAGGCACGCTCAGCTAGTAGCTGTTCAGTAAAGGGCCTTATGAGTGAGTCAACGGAGTACTTCGCGCGTTCGCCATACGTACGGTCATCCTATCGTATGTCTTCGATTTTCTTTTCGAGGGACTCTATTCGTTGTTGGTACCTCGAAGAATCTTCACAGTCGGAGCGCCCGCTCCCTCTGCTCCCAGCTTGCGCGACGGAGCAACTTTGGTTCCGCTCTATCACGTTCCTTAAATCTCCGGGTCAGACCCTTCGTGGATAGCCCCGGTATTCGTCATACGCGTGACCTTGACGGCGGGGCGGCACAGGTTTTTCCTGGAATCAAGAAATTAGACTGACACTTCCTCGGGGGGCGAGAAAGCGCGGCACGCATTGAAGTGATATCCCGGTCCCCCCATTAACGGGGTGTCAAACTATCCGGCGCCCAACGGGTCATAGAATCATTTCTCGGGCGTGGGCCATGACTGCCGGAATGGCACATCGGTGTTCGGTCACATCAAGATGAGAGCGAGTGAGGTTAAGACCCTGAGTGTGTCCTTCTATTTTCCTGCGAACGCCGTCGCCTCGGGGAGGGGATGCTATGGTCTGGCGGGCATGGTCGGCCGCTTGGACGCGGGCGAGTGCATCCACCATCGCCGTGAGCCTGTCGATTCGAGCGGATAAGACGTTAATGGCGTTAGGGGAGGAGTAGGACTGTTTCCTCCCCCGCTGTGGGGAACGGGGCGGCTCGTGCTGGGATTGTCGCGGTTTTCGCTTGTCATCGAATCGGATGCGGAAGATCAACTTTTTGGCTGGAGAAGAAAAATTCCCCAAACGGCGCCAACTGATGGAGGTTGAAATCTCCTTCAGATGTTGTCCCCCGTCGATCTTGCTGCAAGCGATCCTGAACGGTTGTGATTAGGAGTGAGAATTGAACGTCTGGATCTTAATGGGTTGTTGGATGCCGCAGACATCGGGCTACCTGCAAAGGAAGTCCCGGGGTGGGGAACCACCGTAGGACCCTCCGATGATCAAGTAAGTACCGAGGTATAGTGGCAGCGTAGCGGCGTATTGTAATCTATTTGACTTACCTCGATCGTATGGTGGAGGGGGTTTATATAGTGGTCGCATGAAGTGGACCAACGCGAGATTCTCGCCGCCCGTTGTTGGATATAGTGCCCTCTAAGTCAATTATTGGATCGCAGGTACGTGATTGCAATGATTGAGGGAGGACATATACCGATAGAACAGTCTTACTCGAGATGATAGTATGCTATCTGGTTTGTCTTTATCATCATGTATATGTTGATAGAGCCCATAGAATTCTTGCTTGACTACCAGCAGTATGATGGCGATCATATATGTGGGAGCTGGGGTCTATAAGCACATCCTTAAAGTGTCCCTAGTCGTGGGAGTTTCGAGATAGGGCATCGATACTCCAGAGTACACTAGTGTATACAGTCGAGACCCCGACGAGAGGCGGTAGCCAGTCTCACAAGCCACTGGTGTCAGTTGGATCACCTAAGATGTATACAGGTGCTCATAAGGTTATGAGTACACTGGACAGGACTCGCCGGGAACTTGCTGGTTGGTATTATACCTAGCGTCAGATAGCAGTTCCCTGGTGAAATGTGTACAGGTTAGTTCATTGACCTGAGATCGTCATTTGTCTCGTGTGAGTTCCCACTGTGCTTTGATTTATACCCTACCACGCTCAAAGGAGACGTGCAAACAGGTATATTTTGGGTACAGTCTCAAGCCACATGGAGGCAGTGAGCAGATCATCGGGGGTTCGTCTCTCCCGGTATTGGGGGTGAGATCGCACTGTGTTTAGGAGAGCCATTACACGAAATCCCTAGCCAGGGTAATCGAGATATACTGGTAGGTATACCAGTAGTATCTCAGGGTGTTCTGAGCTGCTCTCTGACATGACTTATGCAGCTATTGGGGGTCTGACGTTTACCGACCCCCTAAGCCTAATATGCGAAACTCATAGACGAATGTTCCGGACTGTACGGATATTGTCACTGTCAGGCTCAGTAGGGTTTCTGGATGAGTTCGCTCGTCAGCTTCCCTTCTAATCAATACGTAGGCAAACGTTACGTACAGCTTGTATCTCTGACGTGCTAGTGGTTATACCTAGTGCCAGTGTATTGATGAGTCATTAGAGTCCCCCACAGACACTTTCCCAAGTTCGGGCGAAACGTTGTAGATGCCGTATGGTATTATGGTAAGGTTCGGAAAATGCACGTGCGTTTTCGCACGTGTCCTTTATCGGGCAGATAATACTGGTAGGTTTTGGTTTAAGCCGGATCCCAGTATTATACTGTGTAGATATAATATCTTTGTCTCAGTTGCATTTGTATTCGGTCGTAATACAAATGCGGGTATGTTTATACTGTTACGGGGTTATCCTGAAATTCGTTTCGGGATCGCTTTTAGAAGTTGCCAGTTTCCAGTTTTCTATCTGCCGTATTTAATATTCGGTTAAATGCGGATTTATCTTTTCTTCATTGGGTGAGTCATGGTTCTAGAAAATTCTAGAAGTAAGTGAGGTGTTCATGTTTCTTTGGTTGCATTAATTAAAATGGTGACTAGGCTACTGACTCTTCATTTTGCATTAAATGGTTTTGGTGATTCATGCTTTGATGTTTGGTTATGATAAGGATGAATGCTTAGAGTCACCACTTGATGTTCCTACACTCACCCCCTTGCTTCCTTTTTAATGGCCGGCCACATTTGTGAGAGGATGAGGGATTCATTTGTGAGAAAAGATACAAGAAATTTAGTTCATGGAAATTTCACATAGCCTAATTTCCATTTACCCGATTCCAATTGCCAACTTCATTAACCGTTCGTCCATAGCCTTGGGCGTAACGAGACAAAGTGTTATACTCATTCTCTACATCATCTTGGTCATCTCTTTTGGCAAACTTGACGATCGAGTTATCTCGATTCAGAGGCGGGAGCCCGTTTAAAGATCCGTCGACGTGGTGCCACTTGGACGACGAGACTGGAGTTTCAGAAGATCGAAGCCGCCGCAACAAAGCGTGGGACGATGGTTAAAGACCGAAGGACTCGGATCGTTCGGTATAACAATTCTACCCTCTTTACAATTTGTTAGTTTAGCTTTAATGGCAGATCCGGGTTATAGTACGCGATAGCGCCAGTCGTAAAAGTTTTGTTCCGCGTATTGGCGTCTGTTAGACGGCCGGGGAGCTACCGTGGACTTACAGTGGTATCAGAGCCTCACCATTAAGCTATACTAACTTGTGCTAATGCGTTTAAAACATCGATCGATCGAATTTTCGAAAATCGCAATTTCATGTGTTAAAGTTTCTGTTGATTTTTAAACTGTTCTAAAAATTATTTTGTATGTCACAGAAAAACAAGCAGGCTTTTCTAAGCAATCCGTACAAATTTGGTCACGTGATCCCACTTAACCACCGCGGATCCGCGGTCAAACCTTGGGTTTGACCGCGCATCCGCGGCGGTTTAGTAGGAACAGTGCACCAAAATTGTATAGGGACTTCTATACAGGGAATTGTGGTTTTTGGTATATTTCTTTTGGGCCCATATTTTGTTACTGTACAGCAGATGTTTGTGGGGCCCACTTCGGAAAATTTTGTCGATCGAAATTTAAACGTGTTAGTTTACAGTACTTACTTTATATCTCCGACCGGAAATGTCATTTGATCGGTAAACCGCGTCTGACTGCTATAGTTCTTTTAGACGGGTTTGTGAACGTGACATTCGCGTTGATGTTCTGTGTTGTGCTGTGATATTGCGGATTTGTCGTGGTGGATAGCAGTGTGCAATGGTAGTGCTGTTTGGATTTATTTGTACATTTGATATTGCGGGCCGAGCGTCCAACATGTGGACTGCCGTCACTGCCTGTTTGTATAATATTCTTTTGGGGCACGACCGGGCTGAGGTCGGTGTACCCGTTGTATATATTTATTTCTGTACTAGGTTTACCCCGCGATGGAGTGCACGGATAGCCGGGTTCTGAAGGGCAACGGGTCCGTATCTCATGGCTTTGAGAAGTAAAGGGACCTCACTCTAGAATTGGCAGACTATTCGCCGCACTCGTAGGGGGTACAGGTTGACCCAAGGAGGGGTGCTCAATTTACCGAATTCCGTGAAGTGCCGGGTGTTCCATTCACTATGTTGTGGGGACTACCTCGCTTCAGGTTTTGGCGGGTAACTTGCCGCACCCGTAAGGGTCTAGGTTTCATTGCACAGGCTATCCACACGACCAGGGGAACGTCGGGTTTCAGTAGCGGCTCTGTGAAACCCGGGGATCCAAGATTATCTGTATTGTTCTGTGATGCTTATTACTTTTCTGTAATGTTGCATATTATCACGCCTGGAGCGATTATTGTATATTAGTATATATGCTATTAGACGTTGTATATGTTTTACACCCGCGCTAGTCCAGCCCCCACTCTGTCGTTGGTTATGTAACCTAACGGGTGATGACGGGACCCAGTGACGAATGGGGATGGCATATACGTACATTTTATTTTCGTTCTTTTCTGGTGTGATTGATTGATGGGACTGCATTGATTCTTATTAATGCAAGGATAAAACAAACCTATATTTGATGTTGTTGGAACAAATTTTAAAAGGAGTTATTACAAAGACGTTTCCTTTTGTTTTGCATAGTGATATTCAGTTAGAATATCCTGCACCTCATTCGACGAGGCAAGGGCCGAGATCCCTTCACCGGGAGTGACCCCTTGGGCAGAAGTTTGCATCAGGGTAATAACTTCTATATAATCGATTACAAGTTGCTTTGCATCATGGTATTCAGTTGGAATATCCTGCACCTCATTCTACGAGAAAAGAGCCGAGATCCCTTCACCGGGAGTGACTTCTTTAGAAGTTATTACTTCAACGAGATCAAGTTCATTACGTTAAAGGTTTTTTGCCAAAAACCAGCCGTAATCCTCCGTCGTTTCTTATGGATGGTCAATAGTATTCAAGCTATGTTTGTTGGCCTACGTCAAGGCGTAGTATTTGGTAGCTGCTGGGTATTCATTTGTTGCACAGATAGATGCATTAGTTTAGGACAGACGTACAGCCTTGTTGGCCTACGTCAAGGGCATGTACGATGACCTAAATTAATCAGGACAACGACGGGTAGAACTTGACATGTGGCTTATGATTTGTTGGCCTACGTCAAGGTCATAAGTGCATGGGATAAAAATTATATCGGGAGTTTCAAACATACAGGAAACTTGCCAGACTTGCGCATACCTTCTGGAGTGTGTTAACTTGAGTGACTTCCATCAAGTTATCATGCGATGATAGTTGGATCCCGATTCCCACTGATGAGTTGGTTTACTCTTCGGGTGATCCCGACTAATTCTTCTTTCAGGTTTGGAGGAGAATTTGAGATTACAGTGGGAGGTTTCCAGATTAAATAAAGTGATAACCATTCTGATCTAGGTTAGAGTGCACGCAGAGTGTTTCTTTTCTCTCTCTCTTTGGCAGCGACTTTTGACCGACCCTAGACTATAACTCAGTGACCAAGTTGACCGAACCCTCTTAAAAAAATACTGGCTTTTGGATTGTCTAAAGTTGCATAAGTCATTGCCGCTCCTTCTTTTACCCTTTGTATTTCTCAGAACACCCCGTATTACTACGGACATCCACTTCCATTGGATAGATCCATCGTATGGTTATATACGAACTCGGAGGGATTTCTTCGAGGATGGATCCAGGTTCAGGAGATAGAATTGGTTTATTCAGTTGTCTTTTGTTATCACCTTCTCTCAGGTTGCGAGGGCTCCTTAGTTTAGGAGATTACACGTATTACGCTTATTGGATAGTCTTCTTCCAAACCATAGGCAGGTGCCGAAAGGTAGGAAATGAAGAAAACCAATCAGCCTAAGTAGTGTGTACAGAAGGTAATAACTAAAGAAAAAATAAAGGGATTAGAAAGAGGGCAAAGTAAATTGCGACTGTTATCATTCACGACCAAACCGCGTACCTCATCGCCACTCCTACTTCACCTTTTTATTTCTCCAGAACAACCCGTATCACTGCGAACATCTAATTCCATTGGATAAATCCATCGTATGGTTATATACGAACTCGAAGGATATTTTTTCGAGGATGGATTCTGGTTCAGGAGAAATGGGAATAAGGTTTATTCAGTTGTCTTTTATCATCATCTTCTCTCAAGTTGCGAGTACTCCTAGGTTAAGGAGGGTACACCTATTATGCTTACTAGATATTCTTCTTCCAAACCATAGGCTGGTGCCGAACGGTAGGGAAGGAAGAAAACCACTTAGCCTAACAATGGTGTACCGAAGGTAATGACTAAAGACAAATAAAGGGATTTGGAGAGATGGCAAAGAAATATACGGTTACAGTCATGAATTGGATTATGGAAGAGGCATTGCTAAGAATACCAGGATACCCCTACGAAACATTTTCATGTTTCATATTCACTGTGTATTGTTAATAGAAAACTGATTTCCCGATTGGATACTTACTCCAGGGTATGAAAAGTATGCTTCTCATATCTGTATAGTTTTACAGATAATGAGTTGGAGTAAGTTATTGGGAATTAGGTGATCATCCTCATTATTTCGGAATTCGTTGTAATTGGTGATATTTGAGGAAATCGCCTGGGCACAGTTTTCAACCTACGATGCACAAGTTTTGAGTTATTCAACTCAGTGGACTTATATAGAGTAATGTATGTTGTCCAGTGTCCATCAGGACAAAAGGGTTGGTCCTCGTACTATATTCTGTTTACTTGTAACTTCTCTAGTTTTTAGACAAGTGTTTCGTAGAAATACAATGTCTAAGTATTGAGAAGTTGCGGGTATAAGAATAAAGTAGAGAACCAGGTGTCGCAAGTATCGGGATTCTTCAAAGAAATCAAAGATGTAGATACTTGTGATTGGTATTCAGTTGATAGTAATAGTTTTGAGAAACTTGTTTCTCTTTCAAGTTACTCATAAATGGATGGATTTCTAAGTTGAGTAATGTTGATTAGCCTCTCTCCATTAAGATGATATGCACTGGAGACAGCTGTATGATTTGAATCTGGTTCCAATTAAACAAGTGCCAAAGTTTCTATATTGGATATAGAATGGTTCATATCTTAACGATGTTAAGATACAGGGAGTTGTCCAGCTTATGCTTAAAACCAGACACTGGATAACTCGAGGCACGTTTCTATAATGGCAGTTTGTGGGTTGACCCTGGCTTTGACGAGGGTTGATTTTCTACCATCTGGGAGATCAATAGTGATATTGTTCTTGACTCGCCACAGTTTTAATAAAATGGATTTTTTCAGAAAACAATAGTGGGAGTATGGTAGAACTGGAAGTGATTCCAGAACCACAAACGATTACGGAAAGTTTAATAGGACCTATATATTCAATCAGGCTTGACATTCCAATAGCCACTCCGCAGATATGGTGGGTAACCTTAGGCACCCGAGAGGTACTCCAGTAGCCTCAAGGACGGTGACAGAGAGGTTCTTGTTTGCCCAGACTTGACACTACTGTTGTTCCAGACTATGAGACCCGGCAGGAGCATAAGTATAGCGTCGTTCTAAACAAGTTTTAGAAGTTCACGTATATATTATTCTGCCAGAGGGTTGTCGTAGTCAGTGGGAGCAGCGGAAACATAGTGGGCAAGTAGCTAGTATCTATAGGCTTGAGCAAATATAGCGGAGATAGATCATCTAATTTTGATATGACAGTCATAGGTTTGACTTCATCAGAATAGGGGATGGATCTGTTAAGAAGGTAGTAGGGTGTAATGTCCTGGTATTTGATGACATACACAGAGTAGGAAATGAAACTCCTATACTACAATCGGTTGTACTTTGGTTGTCACACAATTGTTTCTCCACAAAGGACATGGATATAATATTTGACATTCCGGTTTCTAGATCTATGGTTTTAGATCTAGATTTGGGTAGTTTCCCAATGTGGGTACTTTGACAGTATTCTAATAGTATTTTAGAATAGATGACTCCTGGCATGGTGGTGTACCTGCAGGTGATGGAGTCACCCTCTCTAAAGGTGTCTTACAGACTAAAGGGGAGAGGGACATACATGATTGGCAGATCACTTGCTTAAGCAATTGAGTCAAATCGTGAGATGTCAAGTACCACACCAGATGTCGTTGTTGCACTAGATGCGATAAGTTTATATTAATCCAATCCTGAAGAAACATACGGAAGCAGTTATAGAACATAAGTACATGTTCTACGGATTTGATGACGACAGCCTCCTTCGGGAAACGGTTATTATTCCAGGCTTCACAGGTGACCTGGATGACATGGTAATTGTCTGAGTTATAGTTTTCCCTCAGACAAGGGACAGTATAATGGACAGGTGGTCCAAGGGGATACTGTGGGAGGCATGGTGCTGGACACTGATTAGTTTCAGTGATTGATACAGTCTAAGAAGATTGGATGTGGAGTTCATTTATGAACTAGGTCCCATCAGATATCCAAACATATTCTAAGACAGGTATTACACAATTCGGGAGATGGTTTTCTCCGCAAGGTTGAGATATAGAGAGACATAGAAAGAAACATCAGGGCGGATCCACTCACTGAGGCTATTTCTCGAACACAATAGTTTTGCAAACGAGCTTTGTGAAACTGATTAGTAGAGGAGTTGGATGCTCGGTATCACACGAGCTGTGAGTACGCGACATCACAATAATTAGCCTTAAGTGCAAGTGGGAGATTGTTGGATATAGTGCCCTCTAATTCAATTATTGGATCGCAAGTACGTGATTGCAATGATTGAGGGAGGACCTATACCGATAGATTAGTCTTACTCGAAATGATAGTATGCTATCTGGTTTGTCTTTATCATCATGTATATGTTGATAGAGCCCATAGGATTCTTGCTTGACTACCAACAGTATGATGGTGATCATATATATGGGAGCTGGGGTCTATAAGCACATCCTTAAAGTGTCCATAGTCATGGGAGTTTCGAGACAGGGCATCGATACTCCAGAGTTGACTAGTGTATACAGTCGAGACCCCGACGAGGGGCGGTGGCCGGTCTCACAAGCCACTGGTGTCAGTTGGATCACCTAAGATGTATACAGGTGCTCATAAGGTTATGAGTACACCGGACAGGACTCGCCGGGAACTTGCTGGTTAGTATTATACCTAGCGTCAGATAGCAGTTCCCTGATGACATGTGTACAGGTTAGTTCATCGACCTGAGGTCGTCATTTGTCTCGTGTGAGTTCCCACTGTGCTTTGATTTATACCCTACCACGCTCAAAGGAGACGTGCAAACAGGTATATTTTGGGTACAGTCCCGAGCCACATGGAGGCAGTGAGCAGATCATCGGGGATTCGTCTCTCCCGGTATTATGGGTGAGATCACGCTGTGTTTAGGAGAGCCATTACACGAAATCCCTGGCCAAGGTAGTCGAGATATACTGGTAGGTATACCAGTAGTATCTCAGGGTGTTCTGGGCTGCTCTCTGACACGACTTATGCAGCTATTGGGGGTCTGACGTTTACCGACCCCCTAGGCCTAATATGCGAAACTCATAGACGAATGTTCCGGACTGTATGGATATTGTCACTGTCAGGCTCAGTAGGGTTTCTGGATGAGTTCGCTCGTCATCTTCCCTTCTAATCAATACATAGGCAAACGTTACGTACAGCTTGTACCTCTGACGTACTAGTGGTTATACCCAGTGCCAGTGTATTGATGAGTCATTAGAGTCCCCCACAGACACTTTCCCAAGTTCGGACGAAATGTTGTAGATGCCGTATGGTATTATGGCAAGGTTCGAAAAATGCACGTGCGTTTTCGCACGTGTCCTTTTTCGGGCAGATAATACTGGTAAGTTTTGGTTTAAGCCGGATCCCAGTATTATACCGTGTAGATATAATATCTTTGTCTCAGTTGCATTTGTATTCGGTCGTAATACAAATGCGAGTATGTTTATACTGTTACGAAGTTATCCTGAAATTCGTTTCGGGATCGCTTTTGGAAGTTGCCAGTTTCCAGTTTTCTATCTGCCGTATTTTACATTCGGTTAAATGCGGATTTATCTTTTCTTCATTGGGTGAGTCATGGTTCTAGAAGATTCTAGAAGTAAGTGAGGTGTTCATGTTTCTTTGGTTGCATTAATTAAAATGGTGACTAGGCTAATGACTCTTCATTTTGCATTAAATGGTTTTGGTGATTCATGCTTTGATGTTTGGTTATGATAAGGATGAATGCTTAGAGTCACCACTTGATATTCCTACACTCACCCCTTGCTTCCTTTTTAATGGCCGGCCACATTTGTGAGAGGATGAGGGATTCATTTGTGAGAAAAAGATACAAGAAATTTAGTTCATGGAAATTTCACATAGCCTAATTTCCATTTACCCGATTCCAATTGGCAACTTCATTAACCGTTCGTCCATAGCCTTGGGCATAACGAGACAAAGTGTTTCACTCATTCTCTACATCATCTTGGTCGTCTCTTTTGGCAAACTTGACGATCGAGTTGCCTCGATTCAGAGGCGGGAGCCCGTTTAAAGATCCGTCGACGTGGTGCCACCTGGACAACGAGACTGGAGTTTCAGAAGATCAAACCCGCCGCAACAAAGCGTAGGATGATAGTTAAAGACCGAAGGACTCGGATTGTTCGGTATAACAGTTCTACCCTCTTTACAATTTGTTAGTTTAGCTTTAATGGCAGATTCGGGTTATAGTATGCGATAGCGCCAGTCGTAAAAGTTTTGTTCCGCATATTGGCGTCTGTTAGACGGCCGGGGCGCTACCGTGGACTTACACCCGTTACGCATCTGCATCACATTCGCGCAGATGACGGGACATGCCCATTAATGGCGGGATGCGCTCATTAATGGAGAAATATGCTAGCGTGAGATGCGGGTCATGGAGCGAAGGAGATCTCGTCGTAGCGAGATACACGGAGCCATTACGGGGGCGCTTAGGCTCTGTGCTCTCGATTGAACAGGAAATATGTTAGGGTTTGCTAGCGCCCTGGCCATTTACCATGGCCAATGCGGAACAAAAATGGTGTTTAAAATTTTTGGCGCTAAAACCCCGTCCTAGAATCGAACCATAAACCTAAAAATAGCTACAAAAGATAGATGTTGTATACCGAATGATTCGTGTCCTTCGGTCTTCTACCCTCTTCTTTGGCTCCTTGAGGTGTCCTCGATTGAGCTTGGCCGCTGGGCTTCCTCCGTCGAAGATGACCCACCCAAGAGATGTAGCTCATGGCTCTAGCTCTATACTAAGAATCTAGTGAAGCAACCGGGGACTCTAGGTTGCTAATCTAGAGTACCTAGGGATGTAGTGAATGGTTCTAAGTGTGTATCTATCTCACCTCTTCTCTTGATTCTCAACACATGAGATTGTAGAGAAGAGGTTCAAGAAGATGGTGGAGGAGCTCAAGAAAGGTAATGAAGACAGAAGAAGCAAATAGTGAGAGTGTTTCAAAACCAACCATGCAAAACCTCAAGTGGAAAAACAACTGAGCAAAAACTAGTGAGAGAAAAACATTAAGTATGGTTTTGTAAAACACCTTTTCCAAATATAATATATCAACCATACTTGAATAGTTAGCACAAATGAATTAACAATTCATTTGTCATCACTATTCAAGCATGGTTCTCACCATTCTCTTTTCATTTACCTTTAGATCTCATTTCCACTTAAATAAATAAATGGATAATCCAAAATGAGGTGTCCACCTTCTAGAATGTTTTCCGTATAAATACGGATTATACTCAACTGTATATACATACCTGTATTCGTACTAAAATACGAATATCCAAAGAGATAGAATAACACGAAGAACATAATACTAGAATATACATATCGAAATACATATACGTAAATTATTAAATCAATACTTGATTTAATAATCCGGCTCAATCCCGAGCTGGCTAGTATTATCAACCGTCCGATCGAAAGTCTGGGTAAATAGTACAATCATTCGATCGGAACCTTGCACGTATCAAAATACGGCTACTACATCATTTTTCCTAAACCAGAGAAACCCTCTGTGTGGGACACTAAAGACTCGTCAATACGCTGGCAGTGGGTTTAACCATAAGCACGTCAGCGGCACTAGCTGTACGTAACGGATACCCAGGTATTAAGCGAAAGGAAGGCCGACGAGCAAACTCATCCAAACCCCTACTGAGTTTGTCTGTGACAATCTCCATACAGTCCGGTCTGTTCGTCTAAGAGTATTGCATATCGGGTCTAGGGGTGGATAAAGTTAGACCCCTAATAACGCGATATTTCGTGTCGGTGTGAAGCCATCACTCAATGAGAAACTACTGATCCAAATCAGTAATTCTCGTCTAGCCTGGCCAAGTATTTCTGGTGATGGCCACCCGTGCACAGCGCGACATCTGTTAGTTATATGTATGCCCTAGAGGCCATTACTGTACATTAGATGTATATTGTAATGGATGCTGGGACATATATAGGCAGGACTTTCTTGCTCGACATGATAGTACGCTATCTGGTTGCTCTTTATCTTAACATGTATACTTTCTGTCTCTCTGTTACATGTTGATAAAGCCCTTAGGATGTGTACTCGACTTCCAGGACTATGATGCAGATCATACTAGTGGGGCCTGGATAGTCCATGAGTACATCCTTCAATGTTCCTAGTCGTGGGAATATCGAGATGGGGCATCGATATTCCAGAGTAGACTAGCGTATGTCTTCTTGACCCATGCGATGGGCGATGGATGATCCCATATCCATTGGTGTTTGACATCAGAGATGGTATACGGGTGCTCAGTGGAGACTGGGTACACTGAACGAACTCGCCGAGAACTCTCAGATGGTATCATACCTCACGTCAGATGGCAGTTCTCTGGTGACACTGGTACAGCTTAGTCTGTTGACCCGAGATCGTCATAGAGTCTTGTGTGTCTCCCACTGTGCTTTGATTTCCACCCTATCATGGCTCTACTGAGTCGTGCAAACAGGTGGTTTTTGGGTACAGTCCCGATTCACATGGAGGCAATGAGCGATAGGAGGGGATTCGTCTCTCCCGGTATCGGGGGTTGATGTTGCGCTATGCTCGACTGGCCATAACAGGAAATCCCTGGCCAGGGTTGCAGTGATCTACTGGTAAGTGTTATCAGTAGTCTCACATATGTTATGGACCTTACGTCGACATGACTTATCAAGCTACTGGGGTCTGACGTTTACCACCCCTAGGCGAGATATGCGACATATCAGACGATTAGACCGGACTGTACGGTAAGTGTTACTGGTTGGATTCACAGGAGTGTGAGCAGGCTTGCTTGTCGATCTTCTGATCGCTCAATACCCGGGTGGCCGTTACGTTTAGCAGACCGCTTGCGGCTTGTGGGTGCTTGATATGATCATCATCTGCTGCCGGCGTATTGACGAGTCTTTAGAGTCCTACACAGAGGTTTCCTGGCTCAAGCGAAACGAAATGGGAGCGCATATGAGATATGTGCGGGACCGAGAATAATGCGTGTAAATGATACCGTATTCCATTCTTGCGATGAATGCGTCGAATGGTTGTATGCGATATAACCTAGTTATCGAATCGAGGATTGATTCGATAAGCCGATACATTGGATACTAGTCGGTTATATGCGACATGACCGGATCATTGAATCAAGTGTTGATTTAATGATTTGATGTATAATTATATATTTGATATATTACTTTGCATTAACTAGTATTGGTTCACTTTAAATGGATTTTCTCACTTGAAGTTCACTTGAAATGCACATTGTATATGTGATATATTTTTGTGCACAAGATTGTATCATGTTTGATGATACATGCTAGCTTGGGTTTGTGTAAAGAATTAAACCATGGTTAGTTAGTGGTTAGGATTTCATTTGATTTACTTATTCATTTATCTATTTATTTATTTATTTATTAGGGAAATGATAAAGAGAAAATGGTGGCTTTCTTTGTTTGTTGTTGAAGCTTTATGAAGTTTTGACTAAGTGACCATTTTGTCTTCATGCTTAACCCTAACCATCCAAACTAACCATAGTTCTTTCTCTACACTTGACCATGGTTGAAATATGATAAGTATTCATTTTATTTTCTTTTTAAAAACAACTTATCATATTATCTTCATCTTCTTCTCCTTCTTCAACATGAAGAAAGCTTGCCTCCATCAATGGCAACTAGTGAAAAAAAGTGAGAAATCCAATTCTAAAGTGAACCCACTTCCTATTTCTTCATCCTCTACCTCTTGCCAAGTAGTATCGGGTGTTTTCTTCACAAGTTTTCATGACTTGGTGAAGTGGGAGCTTGATCTTGTGATGCCTCGACGTAGATCATCTTCGGCATCGAAGCCGACGACCAAGTCCGCCCTTTTCTCCGATGAACCCGATGCTAGAGTCATGGATTCAATTTAGACAGCGGAGGGACGTCATCACGGAGCCTAGGAGGTGGAGGACCAGATCTACAAAGGTTGTAGCCCCTTTCTTTTTGAGTTAAAGTTGTTTACTTGCATCGCATCACCTATACATCTAGTTAACGATTCATATTAGGGTTTCTCGGCACTTGTAAAATTTGAATTGGCCATGTTTGATGCCTTGTGAGACTTCATTAGTGTGCCTAGGAACCCTACAGTGGTATCAGAGCCTAGCTAGAGCCTTAGGCGATGCGTAGACGGAGTTAGAAGTCCGATCGAACCGAAACCCTAATTCAAACTTGCTCTCTGTACATTTTCTGAAATCGTGGATTTTTGAGAATTAAAAATAAGCAGAAAACCCAGCAGGAGATTCTAAGAATTACTGAGAAGCCCGTACTCCTGAGTCCATCAAAGCGCGGCGGAACCGCGGCATTAGCATGCTAATGCGGCGGAACCGCGGCATTAGCATGCTAATGCGGCGGTTCCGCGGCCCTTTAGTCTCCTCTTGCATTGAATTTTGCACAGTAATTCCTATTTTGCAGTGCTGAGTTTTCTGGGAATTTTTAATATTTACTCAAGAGTTGAGTTTTCTGGGTTGTATTGGGAACTCGGTGTATCGATTGGATTGTCTAATTTTGTCAGTGTGTTTTTCCGGGTAATTTTAGAATATGTTAAAAAAGTTCGACCGGATATAAATACCCACTTTTTCCCCTGCCGGGAAATTTCCAATTGTTGGATTTTTCTGTAGTTTAATCACGTTCTAAGTAGTGCAAGTAACGCGATGGTCCCTCTAGAAGACAATAAACCTTAACTCGATTATGTGACCGTCTTGAACTGCCCTTTGAACCTTCGGGTTTGGGGCAGTACGGCGTGCCACATGTGAGGCGTTGGCTTGACCCTTCTACGGCTGGACCGTTGGTACTGAGGCATGAACTGAATGTTTTTAGACTTATTTCATGTGTTGAGCTGTATTGGGAAAACCTGGGTGTTCGATTGTTCGATCGGAAAGTTTAACATTTTCTATTTATCCGGAATGTGATACAACATTTGGAATTCACAAGTAGTTATGGGATAACTGAATGAATGTTATAAATCTAGTAGTTTAGTCTCACTTGATCGGTTGCCACGGAATTTTGATGTGATCAAAAGTCCGTCGCAATCACGTAGCATACACGGATACTCGCCGGGTAAACTTAATAGACAGCCTCACTCCATAGCCCCGACCAAGTGACTGTAGGAGAACCCCGTCGCCGAAAGCAATCCGTTCGGGTGCTCGCGGCAGCGGTGTTCCGCCTTGGTGCACTTTGTCGACGACGTCGGGGGTGCGGCCGCCTACTGAAGTTTGCGACGAGCATTCGATCAGGATGTCGGGAATCTTGTTGAATTGCCCGACTTTATATTGAAAAGTGTTTTCGATTTTGAGACTAAAATGCGGGGTTTATAATTGTTAGGCATGCGATGTCTAAGGAATTCATTTGATTAGGCATGCGATGTCTAAAGAGGTTGCGGATTCCAACTGTTGTAGTTTTACACTTTCTTTTCTGTGACCGTAAGTGTAATATGTGATATCGCCGGTTTCGTTGCTATATGTCAACGACAATTGGGATGCGCATATTTACTTACGTTGATGACATGTGATGTTATGTGTTGCTGGATATGTTATATTGGATCGCCGTGTTTGAATAGCCGGGGGTTTTTATGTGAGATGAGTGTTTTTCATTTTCATTCATGTAAAAACTTGTATGTAATATTCTTTTATTGGGACACTTCCAGGTTGCGGATGATGTCACCATTTGTATATTATTTACTTTTCCGCATTAGGATAGACCCAAGGAGTGGAGCACAAGTAACCGGGTTCTGGGGTCCAGTGGGAGACCATCTCGAGGAGTCGAGTCCGGGTCTCCTAACCCTAGAATTGGTAGGGTTGTTTGCCGCTCTCGTAGGGGTCTAGGGGTGTGGGATTGGCTATTCATCACGACCGTGGAATCCGTGTTTTATACTGGCTCGTATTGAAAACACGGACGTCCTAGTATATCCAATATTTCATATGATATTTTCTGCTGCGTTATCTGTGATGTGATCATGTGATATGTTCAGATAGATATTATATATAGTATATATGATATATTATATAGACGTTGCTTATGTTTTACACCCGCACTTGCCCTGCCTCGCTCTGGCGTTAGTTACCTAACCTAACGGTGCAGACGGGACATCGAGGCAAATGCGGATGGCATAAGCGTACGTTATATTTATCTGTGATGTTTAGGTGGACTTAAATGATGGGATATTCATTAATGAGATTAATAAAAGAAAATAAACCTAATTAATGTTGTGGAATCGAATTTCAAAATAAAACAGGTAGCTACAGTTCTTGCTTTGCATCGCGGTGTTCATTATAGAACATTCTGCACCTTATTCGATGAGGAAAGGACCGAGATCCCTTCACCGGGAGTGACTCCTTTAGCAATAACTGGCAGATGCTACAACCCTCGGTTTGTCTTTAGATCGCTTCTATAGTTTCTGCTTTGCACAGTGATATATATGATATATCCCGCACCTCATTCGACGAGGAAAGGGCCGACGATCCCTTCACCGGGAATGACCCCTTTAGCAAAACTAGAAAAGCCTCAAAAACATTCCATTTAAAAACCATTTGATTCCGCAACGAGATCAAGTTCAAAGCGGTAAAGGCTTTCATAAAAACCATTCGCAGCCCTCCGTCATTTTAGGAAGTAGAGTACTTAGTATTCGTGCTGTGTTTGTTGACCTTAGTTAAGGCACAATGTACGGTAGCTAAGTGATGTCTTCCTACACCGCATATGATGCGATTAGTTAGGACAGTCACGTGACTTTGTTGACCTTAGTTAGGGGACATGTGGGAGGGTCTAATTAATCACGAAATGACGGGTAGAACTTGACTAGTACATATGATTTGTTGACCATAGTTAAGGTCATAGGTGCTAGGGTAAAAACCTTTATCGGGAGTTTCAAGTGTTGAAATTTGCAATGAGATTGCATACCTTCTATGTGATAGTTGGATCCCGATACCCACTGCGAGTAATTGTTACTCCTAGGAGAGTTTTGCACTTTGCAATTAGCCGATCAAGTAGGTGTCTAGAAAGGTGTCATCGGGGTTACGCCTATGGGAAAACGAGGTTTACTATAATTAGGTCCGTGCGAAAGCACGAGGAACCTCCCTCAAAGTACCGACACTGGCCTGGCTGAAAGATTGACGAACTTGTAGAGTGTAATTAATCCCGGCGAGTCTTTCCTTTTAAGGTTGAAGGAAGATTTGATAAAAACAGTGGGAGCCATCCGATTAGATAAAATATATAACCAATCTGATCTTGCAAGAGTGCACGCTGAGTGTTTTCTTTTCTCTCTCTCTCCAGGTAGCGACCATATCACGCCTTAATCAAGATAATAAGATGGATGAATTGACCGAACCCGCTTGTTATACTGAGCTGGGGAACGTTGGTCCCGCTCCAACTTATAATTGTTATAAGACAAAGCAGGAAATAGGGAATACCAGAATTCCTATGCCACCCAAACGAAGAAAGTGCATATGATGCATCTCCTTCGGGTGTGTTCATTATAAAGAACTTGTAAGTCCACGTTGCGACCCCCGGTTCTTACGGGGAGGCGGAAACGGTATAAAAAACGAATTTTTATCGCAAGAGGCAACATGGACTAAACTATGGTCGGGATCGTTGTCTAAACTAAAACTAGCAAACTAAGCTAAAGATATTTAGCTACTCGGATGAAGATGGTTATACCTAAACTTGAACTCCTTCTCTTCAAGCTCCGATGGTGGTTCGATGGCTCCTTCTCGTTGTCTCCGTACGCCGAAGATAGATCCACTTGAAAGCTCCAACCTTTAGCTCCTTCTTCGTTCTTTGAAGAAACTAGTTCACTTGGTTTGCTAAACCTAGTGAACTAGAATGAGTAGAGATGATTTAGAATGGGATTTTATCTATGGTTCTTGATTCTCAACTCATGAGACAAGAGAACCATAGATCAAGAGAGGGAGGAAGAGGTTGAGGGTGAGAGCAAGAGGAGAGCTCAAGAACAAGAGAGAGAATGAGCAAGAAAGAATGAGGCTCTCTTTTCTCTCTCACCCGCTCATAATCCAAAGCAATGATAACTCATCATATCAACAAAAGTCTTATGGTAATGGTTAGAAGCAACCATAAGGTTATCATATCATGCACTCATTTTACTCAAAAAAGCAAGCAAGAAAAAAGTCTTTGGCATGAAATGATAACCATGGTCATCATGATGGTCAACTAGTCAAGCCTAGTCAACCGGTCAACAAGTCAACAAAAGTCAACAAGTCACCAAAGTCAACAAGTCAACAAAAGTCAACAAGTCAACAACCATATCACCATAATACTTAATTAATATAATAGTTAATCACAAATCATATTCTCATTAGGGTTGAGCATAAAGTCAAAAAGTCAACGGTCAACTGTCAACAACCCTAATGAGAATCCGCTGCCTCTGCCTCCCTGTCAACTGTGCATACACATCCGCATCCGCGTTCCGAGGAACACGAATGCAAACTGGATAAATCCAATCCCATAAGGTACACTAGGATCTGGCTTAAACCAAAGCCCGCTAGTGTAAACTGTCCGGACACTGTACGTGCACAAGTGCACGGATGTGACCGAACCCTGTCGCAAAACCATGCGACCTGTCGCAATACCATGCGACCTCTACTCTTTTGCCTAAAGGCGAAAAGCTTTCTGTGTGGGACTCTAAAGACTCGACACTACGCTGGCAGTGGGTTTAACCACAGACCGCAAGCGGCACTAGCTGTGCGTAACGGTCCCCAGGTAATGCCGACAAGAAGACCGACGAGGCGAAACCCATCTGAACTCCTACTGAGCCTGAGTGTGACATTCTCCGTACAGTCCGGTCTGTTCGTCTGATACATCGCATGGCGGGCCTAGGGGGCGGTAAACGTCAGTCCCCCAATAGCGGTACAAGTCGTGCCGGAGTGAAGCCCAATACACCCTGAGATAACACTGGAAACCTACCAGTATATCTCGTTTGCCCTGGCCAGGGACTACTCGTGTAATGGCTCTCCTAGACACAGCGCGATGTCAACCCCCAATACCGGGAGAGACGAATCCTGTCTAACCGTCACTGCCTCCAAGTGCTTCGGGACTGCACCCAACCACCGCCTGTTTGCACGACTCCTTTGAGCCGTGGTAGGGTAGTGATCAAAGTACAGTGGGAACACACCCGAGGCGAAGTGACAGTGTCAAGTCAGCGGACTAAGCTGTACTCATGTCACCTGGGAACTGATAACTGACGATAGGTATAATACCAACTAGTCAGTTCCCGACGAGTCCTGTCCAGTGTACCCGTAACCTAACGAGCACCCGCATACTATCTCAAGTACGACGTACTGACGGCTGTGGGACAGACCGTCTCCCACACTGGGATGAGAAGCGCATGCGCTGGTCTACTCCGGAGTATCGATGCCCTGTCTCGATAGTCCTGCGACCAGGGACCTGCATAAGGATGTGCTTATAGATTACCCAGCCCCACTAGTGTGACGGCCATCACATCACTGGTAATCAAGCAAAGATCCTAAGGCTCTACTAATGTGTATAGGCGATATACAAAAATAAACACATGTACACATTGAAGTAGAAACAAACCAAGTAGCATACTACTATTTTGAGCAAGATTGTATATACAAGGTGAATATCCCAAGCATCCATTAAGTAATATACAAACCAGTATGATACAGTAATGGCCTCTAGGGCATATACACTAACAATCTCCCACTTGCACTAAGGCCATGTACTGGCGTATCGAAGACCTATCATCTCGATCAGCCGCTCGAACTGAGTCTGGGGCAGGGCCTTGGTGAATGGATCAGCAGTGTTATCTTCTGAAGCGACTCTCCGAACCTCGATCTCCTGGCGATCTACGATCTCCCTGATCAAGTGATACCGCCTTAATATGTGCCTGGATCTCTGATGGGACCTGGGTTCCTTCGCTAAAGCTATAGCCCCGTTGTTGTCGCAATACAGAGGTATTGGATCAACAATGGACGGAACCACCTGAAGTTCTTTCAAGAACTTCCTTATCCAGACAGCTTCTTTTGCGGCATCAGATGCAGCGATGTATTCCGCTTCCATCGTCGAGTCTGCAACGGTTTCCTGTTTGGAACTCTTCCAACACACCGCCCCTCCATCGAGGGTAAAGACAAAACCCGACATGGACTTGGAATCATCCTTGTCACTCTGGAAGCTGGAGTCAGCAAAGGCCTCGATCTGGAGGTCTTTTCGCCATACACCAAGAACATCTCCTTAGTCCTTCTCAGGTACTTGAGAATGTTCTTTACCGCTATCCAGTATTTCTCCCCAGGGTTAGACTGATACCGGCTTACCACACTCAGTGCATAAGCTACATCCGGCCTGGTACACAACATCGCATACATTATAGAGCCTACCGCAGAAGCGTAGGGTATAATAGACATGCGATCCCTCTCCAAATCAGTCTTGGGAGACATCTCTTTAGAGAGGGTGATCCCGTGACAAGCCGTAGGTTACCGCGCTTGGAATCTTCCATACTGAATCTCTTCAGTATGGTGTCGATGTACCTGGACTGTGAAAGTCCTAATATCCTCTTGGATCTGTCACGGTAGATCCGGATACCCAGAATGTATGAGGCATCACCCAGGTCTTTCATGGAGAACCTGTGTGACAAGAACCCCTTGACAGATTGTAGCATAGGAATGTCATTTCCTATTAAGAGAATGTCATCCACGTATAAAACGAGGAATACTACAGTTCTCGCTACAATCTACTATAGATGCATGGTTCATCTGGATTTTTGATAAAGCCAAATTCTTTGACCGTCTCATCAAAGCAGATGTTCCAACTCCGCGATGCCTGCTTTAGTCCATAGATGGACTTAAGCAACTTGCACACCTTTCCGCTGCTCCCACTCTGAATGAAACCCTCTGGCTGGTCCATATAGACACACTCCTCTAAATTTCCATTTAGAAAAGCTGTCTTTACGTCCATTTGCCAGATCTCATAATCGTGGAAGGCAGCAATGGCAAGAAGGATCCGAATGGATTTCAGCATGGCTACTGGAGAAAAGGTTTCGTCGTAGTCCAAGCCAGGTCTTTGACGAAAACCCTTTGCTACCAGCCTAGCTTTATAGGTCTCAACCTGTCCATCTACACCAATCTTCCTTTTGAAGATCCACTTGCATCCTACGGGTTTTACCCCGTCTGGAGCAATGTCCAACGTCCATACCTTGTTGGTGTACATGGACTCCATTTCGGTCCGCATTGCATCCAGCCATTTCACTGAGTCAACGCTCTGAACGGCCTGCTGGAAGCTAGTAGGCTCATCATAATCTATGATGCAATCCTCTCTATCCCCGTCTATGAGAAAACCGTAGTATCTCTCGGGCGGATGAGACTGCCTACTACTCCTGCGGAGCGGCGTAGGAATGTCCTGTTCTGTTGAACCCTCTGGTTCCATCAAGCTTTCAGTAACAGTCTGTGGTTCTGGAATTTCTTCCAGTTCTACTGCGCTCCCACTTATTTCTTTTTCTATGAACTGGTGTTCTAGAAAGTGGGCATGTCGAGAAACAAGAACTTTTTGTTCCTCTTCACAGTAGAAGAAATATCCCTTGGAATTCTTTGGATATCCCACAAACTTGCACAGTACTGAGCGTGCCTCGAGCTTGTCCGTATGCTGCTTTTTGACAAAAGCTGGACTTCCCCATATCTTAATGTGATTAAGATGGGGTCTCTTCCCACACCACATCTCAAATGGCGTGGTAGGCACAGTCTTAGTGGGAACTCGGTTCAAAAGGTATGCGGCTGATTCTAGCGCATACCCCCAGAATGATCGCGGTAACTCAGCGTTACTCATCATGGACCGCACCATATCCAATAGGGTGCGGTTCCGTCTCTCCGATACACCGTTATGTGCGGGGTGTATGGAGGAGTAAGCTGAGAGAGAATTCCGTTCTCTTTTAAATAGTCCAGGAACTCAGCACTTAAGTATTCTCCACCTCGATCCGATCTTAGAATCTTAATACTTTTGCCGGTCTGTTTCTCTACTTCATTCTTATACTCCTGGAATTTTCCAAGGCCTCGGACTTATGTTTCATTAAGAAGACATAACCGTACCTTGAGAAGTCATCCGTAAAAGTAATGAAGTAAGAATGTCCGCTTCGGGCATGTGTAGACATTGGACCGCACACGTCACTGTGTACGAGTCCCAAGAGCTCGCTCGCTCTTACTCCTTGTCCAGTAAACGGAGTCTTTGTCATCTTTCCTTTGAGACAAGATTGACAAGTGGCATACGATTGATATTCGAACGCATTCAAATATCCTTCTGTATGTAACTTAGTCAACCTTCTCTCATTGATGTGACCCAATCTACAATGCCATAAGAAAGTCTGATTTATTTCTGGAGACTTTCTTTTGTGTGTATTCTGGACGTTGAAAATCTGTGGTTGGTTTAACACGTATATACCATTACTCAATGTACCTGACCCAATCAAAACTTGATTAAGGTGAATGTTTACAACATTACTTACAAACGCAAATTCATAACCTTCTTTAGAAACTAAAGATACAGAAATGATATTACAAGTTGCGTTGGGTACAAAAAAGCAATTACGCAAAACCAAAACATGTCCATCTGACATTCCAGGTGATAGTCCCCCACGGCTTTAGCATCCATGCTAGCTCCGTTTGCAACTCTGAGGGTCATGTCACCTGCTTTCAAAACACTACGGTTTCTCAACGCCTGCAAAGAATTACAGATATGAGATCCTGATCCGGTATCCAATACCCAGGAAGTAGAGTTTATTGAAAGACAGTTTTCAATAACATACACACCTGAAGCTGAAGCTGCAACCTGCTTCAATCCTGTGTTCTGGCCTTCCAGGCCCTGCAATCATTCTTCCAGTGTCCTTTCTTATGACAATAGAAGCATTCTTCCTTATCCACAAGCTTCCCCGCTATCTTTGTTGCTTTGCCTTTTCCCTTCGTATCCACTTTACCAACACCGCCCCTTGGTTTGGCGGGGGCCTTCTTCTTCTTTCCCTTGGCTTTCGCCTTGGACCTAGAAGAAGATGATCCTCCTACAAACAAAGTGGATGTTTCCCTACCTTTCTGTAGGGTGCCCTCTGCGCTCCTCAGCATGTTGAGGAGCTCTGATAGTTCAACCTCTTTTTCTTGTAGGTTGAAGTTCAGTATAAACTGGGCGTAAGTGGAAGGAAGGGACTGGAGAACTATATCCGTATATAGCTCACTCTCCAATGTGATCCCTAGGTCAGCGAGCTCCTCAATGAAGCCGATCATCTTTAGCACATGCTCGGCTACTGATGATCCGACGGCCATTCTTGTCGAAAATAACTTTTTCGACGCTTCGTATCTTGCGATACGTGATTGCTCTCCATACAGTTCTTTTGTATGGAGCAATATGGACTCCATGTCCATATTCTCATGCCTCCTCTGATGTTCGTTGTCCATCGAGGCAAGCAGGAGGCACTTGGCCTTCGCGCTATCAATCTCCCAAGTCTTGCGGATTTCCTTATCCGCGACGCTGGAAGTTGGACCAGGGACAGGGGGAGCTTTGGTGGTAAGAAGATACCCCAGCTTGTCATAAGTGATTGCTATCTTGACATTCCTGAGCCAATCTTTGTAGTTTGGCCCTGTCAGTTTGTTTTTATCTAGGAGTAACTTAAGTCCAGTCATGTTGATTGGTCGCTGCAATTAGGAGAGAGAAGAAGAAACACTCAGCATGATGCTCTTGCAAGTTTAGAGTGGTTTTTAGTTTGTCTAAACAGGATGGCTCCCACTGTTTCTCGAATCCCTCCTCAAACCATAAAGGAAGAATTAGTCAGGATCAATCCCACCGTACAATACTTGCTTAACCGTTCAGCCAGGCCGGTGTCGGTACTTCGAGGGAGGTTTTCCAACGCTTTCGCGAAGTTCCTTAATTAGAGAACCTCTTTTCCCTGGGGGCGTAGCCCCGCTAACACCTTTCTAGGCACCTACTAGGTTTATAGCATTGATCGTTAAGTGAGAAATTTCCCGAGGAGTAGCATATACTCACAGTAGGATCGGGATCCAAATATCATTGCGTGACGAAACTGAAGGAATCCTACCAGAATCATCACACTCCAAATGGTATGCAAATCTAGCAAGTTTCAGTACTTATGAAACTCCCGATGTGGATTTTTGCCCCATGCTCTTATGACCTTGACTTTGGCCAAAATATCATAAGTCACATGTCAAGTTCTACCCGTCATTATCCAGGTTAATTTGGATCCATCCGTACCTACCCTTGACTTTGGCCAAAATGGCAGTACGACTGTCCCAAACCAACGCATCTATCTATGCTACACATGAACACCCAATAGCTACCAATCACTGTGCCTTGACTTTGGCCAACATACACAGCTTGAATACTATTGACTATTCATGTGAAACGACGGAGGGCTACGGATGGTTTTGGCAAAACCGTGAACGTAGTGAACTTGATATGGTCGATGGAACGAGATAGCTTTTAAATGGAGTGGCTCAAACTCCGTATTTAAAAGTTTGTTTTGAAAAGAACCGAGTGGTTTTTCGAAAGTGTTCCAACGACTTTAACTTGGTTTATTATCTTGCATTAGTTCTTTTAATGCGTGATATTCTTGCATTAGTTCTTTTAATGCGTCCCATCATTTAACCCTACCATTGCAGAAAACAACCAAAATATGACGTACGCTTATGCCATTCGCATTCGCCACTGGGCCCCGTCATTACCCGTTAGGTTACTTAACTAACGACAGAGCGGGGGCTGGGCTAGCGCGTCTGTAAAACATAAGCAACGCCTAAATAATAAGCAATGATAGACATTACAGATCACAGATGAATGCATTGGATATACTAGCAATCCGCAATCCTTTCGAGCCTGAAACGAAAAGCGGATAACACGGTCGCGGTCGCGGTGAATAGCCAAATACCCCACCCAAGACCCCTACGGGTGCGGCAAACTACCCGCCAAGTACTCGGTAGTTTGTGCACCCCTCCATGGGTCTATCCTAGGAGCAAAAACAGTAAAAAGAATTATACAATGACGGCTACAACCCTGACCCGGTTGTGCGGCCAAACAAATAATAATTATTACATCAATTTACATTTACAATGAATGAAAGAAAAACAAAAGCTCATCTCACATCCACCCCGGCTATTCACCCGCGACAGTCCAACACATTCATATACACATTCCAGCACATTACAGATCATGTATAACCCCGACTAATCGACTTATAGCGATTAGCCGACGTTCAATACATGCAAGCATCACAGATATAACCATCATAGTCAAAGTGCAGTGAAGTTCGGAAAAAATACGGAATTATAGGACCCCAAAAGGAAATTTCTTTTCTGGAAAATCTGGGCACATATAATATATTTTAAAAAACCCAAAACCAACACACAAACACACTGCACGAAAAACGATGCAGAGAAGACACCAAGTCGCGGCGGTTCCGCGGCGTCTAAGAAGGATCACGCGGCGGAAGCGCGGCACTTTAGGCGAATCACTGTATCGTTTTTCTTGGGTGTTCACACAAAACCCTGAGCCGAATTTAGGAGTATAAAGTTTTTCATTTTGAGCAGAAAAAAATTCAACAGAAACTCAGTTTTTGTGATTATCCGGTTTTGTGATTTTTTTTCGGTTCCGAACTTCGTTACACTTCACTACCAAGCTAGTTTAAGTTTAGTTAGGCTCTGATACCACTGTAAGTCCACGTTGCGACCCCCGGTTCTTACGGGGAGGCGGAAACGGTATAAAAAACGAATTTTTATCGCAAGAGGCAACATGGACTAAACTATGGTCGGGATCGTTGTCTAAACTAAAACTAGCAAACTAAGCTAAAGATATTTAGCTACTCGGATGAAGATGGTTATACCTAAACTTGAACTCCTTCTCTTCAAGCTCCGATGGTGGTTCGATGGCTCCTTCTCGTTGTCTCCGTACGCCGAAGATAGATCCACTTGAAAGCTCCAACCTTTAGCTCCTTCTTCGTTCTTTGAAGAAACTAGTTCACTTGGTTTGCTAAACCTAGTGAACTAGAATGAGTAGAGATGATTTAGAATGGGATTTTATCTATGGTTCTTGATTCTCAACTCATGAGACAAGAGAACCATAGATCAAGAGAGGGAGGAAGAGGTTGAGGGTGAGAGCAAGAGGAGAGCTCAAGAACAAGAGAGAGAATGAGCAAGAAAGAATGAGGCTCTCTTTTCTCTCTCACCCTCTCATAATCCAAAGCAATGATAACTCATCATATCAACAAAAGTCTTATGGTAATGGTTAGAAGCAACCATAAGGTTATCATATCATGCACTCATTTTACTCAAAAAAGCAAGCAAGAAAAAAGTCTTTGGCATGAAATGATAACCATGGTCATCATGATGGTCAACTAGTCAAGCCTAGTCAACCGGTCAACAAGTCAACAAAAGTCAACAAGTCACCAAAGTCAACAAGTCAACAAAAGTCAACAAGTCAACAACCATATCACCATAATACTTAATTAATATAATAGTTAATCACAAATCATATTCTCATTAGGGTTGAGCATAAAGTCAAAAAGTCAACGGTCAACTGTCAACAACCCTAATGAGAATCCGCTGCCTCTGCCTCCCTGTCAACTGTGCATACACACCCGCATCCGCGTTCCGAGGAACACGAATGCAAACTGGATAAATCCAATCCCATAAGGTACACTAGGATCTGGCTTAAACCAAAGCCCGCTAGTGTAAACTGTCCGGACACTGTACGTGCACAAGTGCACGGATGTGACCGAACCCTGTCGCAAAACCATGCGACCTGTCGCAATACCATGCGACCTCTACTCTTTTGCCTAAAGGCGAAAAGCTTTCTGTGTGGGACTCTAAAGACTCGACACTACGCTGGCAGTGGGTTTAACCACAGACCGCAAGCGGCACTAGCTGTGCGTAACGGTCCCCAGGTAATGCCGACAAGAAGACCGACGAGGCGAAACCCATCTGAACTCCTACTGAGCCTGAGTGTGACATTCTCCGTACAGTCCGGTCTGTTCGTCTGATACATCGCATGGCGGGCCTAGGGGGCGGTAAACGTCAGTCCCCCAATAGCGGTACAAGTCGTGCCGGAGTGAAGCCCAATACACCCTGAGATAACACTGGAAACCTACCAGTATATCTCGTTTGCCCTGGCCAGGGACTACTCGTGTAATGGCTCTCCTAGACACAGCGCGATGTCAACCCCCAATACCGGGAGAGACGAATCCTGTCTAACCGTCACTGCCTCCAAGTGCTTCGGGACTGCACCCAACCACCGCCTGTTTGCACGACTCCTTTGAGCCGTGGTAGGGTAGTGATCAAAGTACAGTGGGAACACACCCGAGGCGAAGTGACAGTGTCAAGTCAGCGGACTAAGCTGTACTCATGTCACCTGGGAACTGATAACTGACGATAGGTATAATACCAACTAGTCAGTTCCCGACGAGTCCTGTCCAGTGTACCCGTAACCTAACGAGCACCCGCATACTATCTCAAGTACGACGTACTGACGGCTGTGGGACAGACTGTCTCCCACACTGGGATGAGAAGCGCATGCGCTGGTCTACTCCGGAGTATCGATGCCCTGTCTCGATAGTCCTGCGACCAGGGACCTGCATAAGGATGTGCTTATAGATTACCCAGCCCCACTAGTGTGACGGCCATCACATCGCTGGTAATCAAGCAAAGATCCTAAGGGCTCTACTAATGTGTATAGGCGATATACAAAAATAAACACATGTACACATTGAAGTAGAAACAAACCAAGTAGCATACTACTATTTTGAGCAAGATTGTATATACAAGGTGAATATCCCAAGCATCCATTAAGTAATATACAAACCAGTATGATACAGTAATGGCCTCTAGGGCATATACACTAACAGAACTGTTTCTCAGTATCCTCTGAATCCTGGGTATTTGATACCGGATCAAGATCCCAGATATGTAATCTGTTACATAGGGCTACAAAAAGGTAGAAAAACTGAGAACGGGTGATAAGTTTCATGAGACAGAAAACGGGGCAAGTGTTGCAGCCAAGTCTGTTGGTCACTGTCACCCTGTATTACCAATACATTGATTCTGAACAAATGCTATTAGATACCGAACCTGATATACAAAATCATATCAGTCTCTTTATTAGTAAAGAAATGATAAAATTTTGTATTGATGGATAATGTTTTGAATATTTCCTATATCAAAAGTTGATCGGTTCAGGCACGTTATCTAAAAGCATTAACGTTCTAAATCAAACTACAGTTCCTAGTATACAGAACACACACAAGAGGAAGAGTTCAGAAATGAACGAATCCTTCTTGAGGCATTGTAGACTAGGTCATATCAATGCGACTCGACTGGCTGAAGTTACATTTAGAAGTATATTTAATCAGTTTGAATTTACATCTTATGAAAACTTGCCGGTCATGTCACAAAGATTAGATGACCATAGCTCTGTTTATTGGAAACAGAGAAAGAGTTAGTAAACTCTTGGGACTGATACATGATGATGTATATAAGGTCTCCTGTCTACACATGCCAGGACCGGTTCTTTGTACTTCATTATATTCTCTGATAATCTCTCAAGATTCAGACATATGTTCCTGTTGAAACACAAGTCCGAACCTTTTGAGATATTCACAGAACATAAGTTAGAAGTAGAGAACCAAAATACGGGTATAAGTATTATGTCCTATGATAAGATCAGGGAGGAGAATACTTGTGCATGGAATTCCTGGACTATTCTAAAGGAGAATGAGATTCTCTCTCAGCATTACTCCTCCGTATACACCATAGCACGATGGTATATCGGGGCGGAGCAATCACACCCTATATGATATGGTGCGCTCTATGATAAGTACTAATGAGTTTCTTATTTCCTTTTAGGGAGTTATGCACTTATGAAGTTGCATACCTATTGAATAGGGTTCGATTCAAATCAATGCCTACCACTCCATATAAGATATGGTATGGGAAGAGCCTATCTCTTAAGTAAATTAAGATTTGGGATTGTCCGGCCTATATCAAAAGAAAAATCCGGACAAGATCAAGGCAAGGTCAGTTCTGTAGAATTGGAAAGGTTCCAGCTATACAAAACTGCAGCTGATTTGACAGCACCAAAGGATTCAATAGTTCCCGATGAACCTCAGCCTCTCCGCCGATCTGGTAGGGTTCCTCATCCACTTAAGAGATACCTCGGTTTCTCGATGACAGTGGGAGCAAGGAATGCATCATGATATGATGACCCAACTAGTTTCGAGCAGGCCATCGAGAGTAGGGACTCTGTAAGAATGGCTGGATGCTTAGCGATCTGAGATGGAATCCACATACACCAACAAAGTATGGACTTTGGTTGCGATATCTGAAGGGTTAAATCCTCATCTGGAGAAAGTATATCTTGAGAAGATTACTTGGTGTAGATGGAAAAGTTGTGACTTTCAAAGCTTGACCAGTTAAAGGTTTTCGTCATCGACCAGGCGTGGATAATGATGAAACCTTTTCCAGTGCCTATGCTTAAGTCCATCCAGATCCTACTTGCCATTGCTACATACCATGACTACGATATCCGGTGGTTGGGTGCCATGACTACTTTTCTAAATAGTGATTTAGAAGAGAACATCTATAAGAACACAGCCAGAGGGCTTCGTAAACAGTGGGAGCAGCGGAAACGTGTGCAAATTGCTTTACATGATAAAGCAGGCATCGCGGAGTTGGAACGTCTGTTTTGATGTGGTAGTCAAAGAGTTTGACTTCATCAAAATGGTAGATGAACCTTGTATGTACAAAAAGGTAGTAGAGAGTAAGGTGGTCATCCTCGTATTGTACATGGACAACATACTCTTGATAGGAAAGGGGTTTCCTATACTACGCTCGGTCAATCTCCGCTTATCACAAGGATTCTCTAATAGGATCAAAGTGATACCTCCTAAATCCTGAGTTTTCATCTATGAGATAGATGTAATTAGATACTAGGATTCTCACTAAATGTGGTGAGATGGTATCAATGGATCCTGGGGAGAATCACTGGAATGGTTCCAGGGTGATAAAGACGACTGAATGTCAGTCACAGGCATTGTCTTTACCCTCAGTAAAGGGACGGTATGTTGGAAGAGTTCTAAGCTAGATACCGTGACAAACTAGACGATAAAGGCTGGTAACATCGCTATTAAAGATACTACCAAAGAGGCAGTTTGGGTGTATATTGGTTCATAAGATGAACTAGGTTCCTACCATTGTGTGACAATGGAAGTGTGGCTTTGGCCCTGGAACCCTGGTCCCATCAGTGACCCAGACATATTCTGAGGCAGCATCACCTGATCATGGAGATAGTTGATCTCCAGGGTGATCGAGGTTAGGAGAGAAGACTCAGAGGACAACACGGCGGATCCACTCACGAAGGATTTTTCCCAGAGAGATACTTTTAGGGGATGGTTGAGTATGTGATACTGCAACCACTGCTACAGATGGCCCTAGTGCAAATGGGAGATTGTTAGTTATATGTATGCCCTAGAGGCCATTACTGTACATTAGATGTATATTGTAATGGATGCTGGGACATATATAGGTAGGACTTTCTTGCTCGACATGATAGTACGCTATCTGGTTGCTCTTTATCTTAACATGTATACTTTCTGTCTCTCTGTTACATGTTGATAAAGCCCTTAGGATGTGTACTCGACTTCCAGGACTATGATGCAGATCATACTAGTGGGGCCTGGATAGTCCATGAGTACATCCTTCAATGTTCCTAGTCGTGGGAATATCGAGATGGGGCATCGATATTCCAGAGTAGACTAGTGTATGTCTTCTCGACCCATGCGATGGGCGATGGATGATCCCATATCCATTGGTGTTTGACATCAGAGATGGTATACGGGTGCTCAGTGGAGACTGGGTACACTGAACGGACTCGCCGAGAACTCCCAGATGGTATCATACCTCACGTCAGATGGCAGTTCTCTGGTGACACTGGTACAGCTTAGTCTGTTGACCCGAGATCGTCATAGAGTCTTATGTGTCTCCCACTGTGCTTTGATTTCCACCCTACCACGGCTCTACTGAGTCGTGCAAACAGGTGGTTTTTGGGTACAGTCCCGATTCATATGGAGGCAATGAGTGATAGGAGGGGATTCGTCTCTCCCGGTATTGAGGGTTGATGTTGCGCTATGCTCGACTGGCCATAACAAGAAATCCCTGGCCAGGGTTGCAGTGATCTACTGGTAAGTGTTATCAGTAGTCTCACAAATGTTATGGACCTTACGTCGACATGACTTATCAAGCTACTGGGGTCTGACGTTTACCACCCCTAGGCGAGATATGCGACATATCAGACGAACAGACCGACTGTACGGTAAGTGTTACTAGTTGGATTCACAGGAGTGTGAGCAGGCTTGCTCGTCGATCTTCTGATCGCTCAATACCCGGGTGGCCGTTACGTTTAGCAGACCGCTTGCGGTTTGTGGGTGCTGATATGATCATCATCTGCTGCCGGCGTATTGACGAGTCTTTAGAGTCCTACACAGAAGTTTCCTGGCTCAAGCGAAACGAAATGGGAGCGCATATGAGATATGTGTGGGACCGAGAATAATGCATGTATGTGATACCGTATTCCATTCTCGCGATGAATGCGTCGAATGGTTGTATGCGATATAACCTGCTTATCGAATCGAGGATTGATTCGATAAGCCGATATATTGGATACTAGTCGGTTATATGCGACATGACCGGATCATTGAATCAAGTGTTGATTTAATGATTTGATGTATAATTATATATTTGATATATTACTTTGCATTAACTAGTATTGGTTCACTTTAAATGGATTTTCTCACTTGAAGTTCACTTGAAATGCACATTGTATATGTGATATATTTTTGTGCACAAGATTGTATCATGTTTGATGATACATGCTAGCTTGGGTTTGTGTAAAGAATTAAACCATGGTTAGTTAGTGGTTAGGGTTTCATTTGATTTACTTAATCATTTATCTATTTATTTATTTATTTATTATGGAAATGATAAAGAGAAAATGGTGGCTTTCTTTGTTTGTTGTTGAAACTTCATGAAGCTTTGACTAAGTGACCATTTTGTCTTCATGCTTAACCCTAACCATCCAAACTAACCATAGTACTTTCTCTACACTTGACCATGGTTGAAATATGATAAGTATTCATTTTATTTTCTTTTTAAAAACAACTTATCATATTATCTTCTTCTTCTTCTCCTTCTTCAACATGAAGAAAGCTTGCCTCCATCAATGGCAACTAGTGAAAAAGAGTGAGAAATCCAATTCTAAAGTGAACCCACTTCCTATTTCTTCATCCTCTACCTCTTGCCAAGTAGTATAGGGTGTTTTCTTCACAAGTTTTCATGACTTGGTGAAGTGGGAGCTTGATCTTGTGATGCCTCGACGTAGATCATCTTCGGCATCGAAGCCGACGACCAAGTCCGCCCTTTTCTCCGATGAACCCGATGCTAGAGTCATGGATTCAATTTGGACAGCGGAGGGACGTCATCACGGAGCCTAGGAGGTGGAGGACCGGATCTACAAAGGTTGTAGCCCCTTTCCTTTTCAGTTAAAGTTGTTTACTTGCATCGCATCACCTATACATCTAGTTAACGATTCGTATTAGGGTTTCTCGGCACTTGTAAAATTTGAATTGGCCATGTTTGATGCCTTGTGAGACTTCATTAGTGTGCCTAGGAACCCTACAACATCAACCCTCAATACCGGGAGAGACAAATCCCCGACGATCCGCTCACTGCCTCCATGTGGCTCGGGACTGTAGGCAACTAATACCTGTTTGAACAGCTCCTTTGAGCCGTGGTAGGGTAGTAATCAAAGCACAATGAGAATTCACACGAGACAAATGACGATCTCAGGTCGACAGACTAACATGTACTCATGTCACCTGAGAACTGCTATCTAACAATAGGTATAATACCATCTAGCATGTTCCCAGCGAGTCCGTCCAGTGTAACTCATAACCCAATGAGCACATGTATACTATCTTAGGTGACTAACTGACACCAATGGCTTGTGAGACCGGCCACCTCCCCTCACCGGGGTCTCGAAAAGTATACACTAGTCTACTCCGGTATATCGATGCCCAGTCTCGATACTCCCTCAACTAGGGACATTTATGGATGTGCTTATAGACCACCCAACTCCCACGTATATGATCGCCATCATAATGCTAGTAGTCAAGCAAGAATCTTATGGGATCTATCAATATGTAATAGTGATATGTAATACCACATAATGCATGTACATGATGATAGGGACAAACCAGATAGCATACTATCATTTTGAGTAAGACTGATCTACCCGTATAGGTCCTCTCTCGATCATCACAATCACATGCCTACGATTACAATAATTGACTTGAGGGCACTATAGCCAACAATCTCCCACTTGCACTTAAGGCTAATTATTGCGATATCGCATACTCACAGCTCGTGTGATACCGAACACCCAATTTCTCTACTAATCAGTCTCGCAAAGCCTGTTTACGAAACTATTGCGTTCGAGAAATAGCCTCAGTGAATGAATCCGTTCCATTGTTTCTATCTTTATCTCTCTATATCTTAATTTCGCGGAGAAAGGCTATCTTCCGAAATGAGCGATACATGTCATAGAATTTATCTGGATATCTGATGGGACCCAGTTCACAAATGAACTCCAAATCCAACAAACTTCTTAGACTGTATCTTTCACTGAATTTAATCAGTATTCTGCGCCATACCTTCCTCAGTATCCGGTTGGACTACCTGTCCAACATACTGCCCCTCAAAAGAGAGAAAAACTATAACTCTAACAGTCACTCTGTCATTCAGTTCACCTTGGAAGCCTGAAAAGATAACCGCCTCCTGAAGGAGGCTGCCGTTACCATATACCAAGAACATCCACTTATGTTCATAACTGTTTCCCAATGTTTCTCCAGAATTGGATTAATATATGCTCATGACAGCCAGTGCAAAAACAATATCTGGTGTGGTACTTGACATTTCAAGATTGACTCAATTGCTTAAGAAATTGATATGCCAATCATGTAAATCTCTCTCCTCATCAGTCTAGAAGACATCTCTTTAGAGAGGGTGACTCCATCACCTGCGGGTACACCACCACGCCAGGAGTCTTCCATTCTAAAACACTTTAGAATGGTGTCAAAGTACCCAAATTGGGACACTTCCCAAATTTAGATCTAAAACCATAGATCCAGTGACTAGAATCCCTGATATTTTATCCAGATCCTATGTGGAGAAACACCTTGTGACAACCACGGTATAACCGATCGTAGTATAGGAATATCACTTTCTATCAAGAGCATGTCATCCATAATACCAGGACATCACTCTCTACTACCTTATTACCAGGTTTATCCGTTATTCTGATGAAGTCAAACTCTATAACTGTCACATCAAAAATAGATGATCTATCTCCGCTATACTTCTATAAATAAACATAAGCTACTTGCCCACCATGCTTTCGCTGCTCCTACTGACTACAACAACCCTCTGGCAGAGTTATATACACGTGTACTGCTAAAGCTAATTTAGAACGACGTTATACTCATCCACCTGCCAGATCTCATAGTCTAGGACAGCAGTAGTTGCAAGCTTGGGTCATCAAAAACCTCTCTGTCAGTGTTTTTGAGGAGACTGAAGTACTTCTCAGGTAGCTGAAGTTACCCACCAAATCTGCAGAGTGGCTAATGGATTGTCGAATCCAATTGAATTTTTAGGTTCTACCAAATTTTCAGTAATCGTTGTGATTCTGGAATCACTTCCAGTTCTACCATACTCCCACTAATGTTTTCCGAAAAGAATTCATTTTACTAAAATGGGTGGCGAGTCAAGAATAATATAACTATTGATCTTCTAAATGGTAGAATGTTAACCCTCGTCTAAGCCCGGGATAACCCACAAACTGCCATTACTGAAATGTGCCTTAAGTTTATCCGGATTCTGGTTTTAAGCATAAGCCGGAAAACTCCATATACCTCAACATCATTAAGATATGAATACATTCTATGTCCAATATAGAAACAAAGGCACTAATTCAGTTGGAACCAGATTCAAAAATCGAGCAGCTGTTTCCAGTGCATATCGCCTAGATGAAAGGAGGCCAAGCAGCATTACTCATCAAAGGAATGCACTCACGTATGAGTAACATGAAAGAGAACTAAGTTCTCAAATATTACTTACGACGGAATACCTAGCACAAATATCTACAACTTCGATCACCTCGAAGAATCCTGATACTTGCAATATATGGTTCTCTACTTTATTCTTGTACCTATAACTTCTCAAAATTTGGACATTTTATTTCATCGAAATGCGTGTCTAAAACCAAAAAAGTTATAAATAAACGGAATATAGTATGAGCACCAACCTCTTTGTCCTAATGTACATCAGACAACATACAATACTGTGTATAAGTCCTCTGAGTTTAATAACTCAAATCTTGTGCATCGTATGTTGAAAATTGTTTTATGGTTAAGAAGAATTACACCATTGTTGAATGCACCTTATCTAACCATCAACTGATATAGTTAAATGTCATAAATATAATTTCAAAAATTTATATCTCACTTTATAAATTAACGTACAGATATATCGGTTTGAAATTGGTGCATAATAACGAATATACAAAACCAAAAATTTTCCGTTAGACAAAACCCAGGTGATTCCTCAAACATCACCTATTACAAAGAATTCTGATATATTGAGAATCTAATCACCCAATTCTCAATATTTTACTCCCACTCATCATCTGTAATGCCATACAGATGTGAGAATCAAGTCTGGTAAAAACATACCCGGGAGTCAGAATCTAATTGGGAAAACAGTTTTCAATTAACATCTCTGTTCCCTTATAAAAAAAAGAGAGAAAGAAAAAAAACACAATGAAAAAATTCCCCTGATAGAGCATCACATGCCCACACGTAATGTGCCTATAAACAAAATTCATAGGCATTGCGCTTAACAATTAAGGCTGAAATCGAGCCTCACGTGCAAGCATGTGAGCATCTATATACAAAGTATATAGTCGCCTTTTGAAAACAAATAACATGCCAGAGAAGCTCACGTGTCAGCACGTGATGCCTTTTTTGGGCTGTTGCACATAAGTAAATGAGTTTAACTCTGTGGGGTCACGTGCTGCACGTGAGTGGTCTTAAATGCCTTCTGAGCCGATAGAATTAAATTCTAAGTAAAGGGATCAAAACCCTATTTGGAAAATATTTCCTTGAATCTTTCTAAACAAGAAAGACCGCTCTCTGTAAAATAGAGCACCGTTGAATTAAAAATCCAATGGTGATTAAAAATCACCAAGCTACAGAATAAGCTCTGTATGGGAAAATATTTCCACAATCTTGTTAAAAACAAGAAAAATATGTTCTGAAAAACAGAAGTCCTTGGATCAAAGATCCAACGGTGGATAAAATCCCCAAATCAATTAAGATCTCTCAATGAGAGATTTCTTTAACTTGATCAACAAACTTTCCTCTACTATATAAAGGACCCAAGACTCCAAGTCTTGTACAGAAAGAAACTCCCACATAATATTTGAGAAAACAAAAAAAGAAGAGGAGTTCTCTTTTAAGAAAAGAAACCCTAGATAAGAATAAAGACCTAGCGATCATTTTATCTCTTCTTCACCGCTCAAAGAGTTTAACTCTTTTAAAAAAAAGAACTTAGTTCTTCCTCTAGTTGAGGTCTGCAGAAGCAGATCTCCCCACAAGTTGAGAATTGAATTATCATCGGGGAGATTATGTCATGTAGACTCAAAACTTAGAGGAAAGAACTAAGTTTGAAGAATTTAATTATTCCCAAAGATATAGGAATTTAATTCCTCTGATAAAACTAGGGTTTAACCTTGTATAAGAATTTTATTCTTATAAAACAAGGGACATGAAATTATCAAAACTAAGATCAAGATCCCCATGCACATAAAAGAAATAATTAGCGTACAACGCTATAGCAACAGATCACGTGTTCCCACGTGAGCACCTCTAGCACCTCTGAGGAACAAAAGGAACAACTGACATCAAGTCACGTGATCCCACGTAACCCCCCTAATAGTGCTTAGCACTTATGAAAGAAAAGGGGGAATAAATCAAAGACAGTTCCCCTTTTTTGGGCGCCTCACATGATCCCACGTGACCCCCAATAATGCTTAGCACTTATAAAAGAGAGAGGGAATAAACCCAAAGAAGAAATGCCCAATTCTCAGGCGCCTCACGTGCCACACGTGAGCGCTCCAAATTTCAGTGTTTAACGCTGCTCTAGAGCCTCACGTGGGAGAACGTAAACACCGAGCAAATTTTAGTGTTTAACACTATGATAGGCCAACCTTAGCCTAAACTAGATAAGTCTCCCGAGGCCAAAACTCTTTGATCATAAATTAACCGAGCCTTTCTATGCTCAGGCCTCCCCGAATCGATCTCAGTTCCAAAGATGACTAATGATCCCCTAACAGATGGTATCTAAAATGGCGTTCATTCCACCATGATCTCTCCCTTCAATCCGGAGTTTGGTTCAAGGGTACATCTCTCCATACCTTTGATACATGTCGTTGTAATTCTTTAACGTTTTCAGAGAGGTAGAGGGTCCCGACAGCCAACAGCTCTTGGATGAACTCCCAAACCCATGAGCATATCCCAATGGACCGCAATGTCCTTAAACTAGCTGTAGACCGTAATGTCCTTAAACTAAAAGCTCACCCTAAAGATGGTAATCCACGGACCGTAACGTCCCTAAACTAAAACGATAGAGCGCAAATGCTCTATTGTTGGATCAAAAATGATCCCAAACCCCTGTTAAGTAGATCTTAGTCCAAGATTGGAATAACGTATCCTTAATAAATATTTAAGTTGATCTTAATCTCAAATAAGGTTAAAGATCCTTAAATCAAACCAAACCCAAATATAAGAATATACGGATTTGGACTAATCTATGCCCTACTAGTGACAACATAAATTAGTCTCCGTATATAATCCATGGGCATCCAAAAGTAAAACAAACACACACGACACGGAGTGACCTTCTGGAGCAGGAGAAAGTGGTTACCGCGATGCGGTAGCGTAATTAACTGCAGGGGTTTGCGCCTGTAGGGAAGATCGTCCCCACAATCAAAAACCCGTCGCAAACGAGGGGGAATCTGACGAAGTCTGCTACAACGGCCGCATCCGCCCAAACCTTCGATGCACGGTGCCATAAATCGACATGGAATCTTCGGAGAGGCGGACGGATAAACCCAAATAGCATCTGCCCCCAAATTCAGGCAAGACGTTTGTCTTCCCGGTTTTCAGCGGTGAACAGATTCTGTCATGCCCGGTGGGACCTTTTCCTCTTTCCACTCCACACTTCGTATGTCATATTCATGAACGAATCACGGTTTAATATGGTTTCCCCTGCATTCGAGGTACTAAGATTTGGTGTCTTGCTCCATGCAGAAAAGGAGATGTCGATGGCCTCCAGCTGCGCTAACCGCAACAGCAACTCCCACACTGTCCCCGCCGGAGGAGTGACTTGCGGTCCCCAAGCGGCCTCCATCTTTGCCATGCCAGTGGAGCAGGTGACTTAGGCCACCACTGGATTGTTCTTCAGGACCATGCTCCCGCCAATGAGCTTCAATGCTTCAATACCATCGCAGGAGTCTCCAAAGAAGTCGGTTTTCAATCGGCTTGCAATCTCCATGGTCCCTCTCAACGGGTCATCCAATTCTAATGCCTCAGTCTTTAACAGGCTGAACCACAGCACGAGTGGGACGTCAAGAGGCTCGCGATACCTGAAGGAGTTATCCCGAAGCGGATATCCATTCCTGTTCCAACGAATGAAGTCGTTAAAGGGGTTTCTCCTGCTAGAGGATCGGTTTTCGCAAGACTGGCCATTCCAACCCTTGCTGCAGGCGAGGTCATTAAAAATGCTTCCCCTGCCAGAAAGTCTGCCTTCGACAGATTGACCGTTCCCTCTCAGCAGACGCCAGTCTTCGACAGCCTGATGCCGACATTAGCCTATCATCAAAGCAAAAGGCATGACGAGGTCGCTTCCACAAAAGAGGTGGTCCCGTCCACACGACATGCTCGACATCGCGACTGGCGCCGAGTGATGAAAGCTGGGGGAAACTCTCCCTCCGGACTTACTCCACCAGCTCCAATGGTAGAAATTGACGCTGCTGTTCCAAATGGGAACAACTTTGAACCGCTCAGGAGAGTGCGAAAGAACTCTCCAACCACTGTACTGAAGAAGTCTCCACCACCTGTTGAAAGCATGACACAGGTGAAGCCAGAACAGCCTCCTCAGCGGTTGTCTTTCAAGATCCACAGAGTCTGGCGGAAAGTCCAAGACTCTGTAATTGAAAAAGACCACTCTCGCCGACTAAAGAAAACGAAGGCTCGGCAAGGGGAGGACTATCCTGCCATCATGCCACGAAAAGTATCGTCTGCACGGGTGCTCACTGCAACGGCTCCCTCATCTTCGGCCTCCCACAAAAAGAGAAGGCCAGAGAATCAACCACCACCGGCGGCAAATATCAAAGGCAGTGGACCTAAATGCCCCAAGTCTGGGGGCATGGTAGTGCACACGGTGTACATGGCTTCTAGCAAAGAGGAAAGCCATACTTCTGTGGGTCATTGACCACTTACACGGTCTGTGACAAAGGCTCAGGAGCAACAACAAAAGCTCCAGGAGATACTGACAAAGATGGCCGCACTCACGGGGCAAAAAGAAATCCCGGAAGTATCGTCTGAACAGCGCCAAGATCAGGAGACCGATACGGAGTTCTTGCAGAGGGTACTAGAAAGAAAGGATATAGAAGCCGTGGAGAAATCCGCTAACATGAAGCAGATGGCGCTCCTGTTCGAAGATATGGTCGGGATGATGATCCGGCCGGACCCCCCAGCCGAAGACCCTCCAATAATCGTTGAAGACGACAGAAGGAAGACGTCAAACCCTCTCCCGGCTCTATCAGCAGCCAGAGAAGAGACGATCTTCAAAGCTTCCCTTGACGACTACATAGCTCAACAAATACGAGATCATCAGGCAAGCGAAGCGGCCGGCCAAGTCGTCAGGACTGTGAGACCTTATCCAGGCCGGTACGATCAAATTAAGTACCCGTCAGGATATACGATCCCCAAATTCCATGTGTATAAGGGGACGGGCAATCCACACCAACACGTTGCTCAATTCAGAGCTTTGTGCGGTAATACCGAAGGCGACGACAAACTGCTGCTTCACCAATTCGTCGGCAGCTTGGCGGAGACAGCATTTGAATGGTACTCTGAGCTCCCAAATGATTCTATCAAAATATTCACGGAGATGGAATTATTATTCACACAGCGGTTAGCGAGCGCAAGCGAGCGTACCCCGATCATGGCATTAATCAATGCCAGAGTGAAGCCAGGAAAGACCTGGGTTCAATACGCAATTCAATGGCATAACCTATGGTCAAAATGTGAACAACGCATAGAAGAAGGTCCTGCCGTGGGCATGTTCATGGAAACCCTTGATCCCCAGGCAACTATATCCCAATTTATGATGTTCTTCCAGCCGACCACCTTCCAGGCCATGATTGACAAACTGGCCCAAATGGATCAGATGGGCCATAGGCCGTCCTCTTCAAAGACAGATCTTCAGAATGAAAAGGGAAAAGAGAAAGCGACCTTCGTCGCCAATGCTCAACAACAGCCGAGTGACCAGAAACCGGTGGCTCTCCAAAACAGCAAACCAAGATCCCTCGAAGAAAAGTTAAGACGTCCTTACTCGTTCCCCCGGGATAAAACGAGGAGACTATTTGAACTGGCGGTGTGCAACAGGCTCATCACTCTGCCGGATCCGAGACACCCACTACAACCTGGCGATGTCAACAATCCTAATTACTGCCCCTACCACCGAATAGTGGGCCACCCAATCGATAATTGCTACATCTTCAAAAACTGGGTTGAAGACCAGTACCAACAAAGCAAGTTCGCGCTGTCCGAAAACTGGAAGGTAAACCTGCCACAGCAGCACACTCCTAAAAAGGTGGATACGCTGGGGGCATCATGCTCATTTATAGAAGAAGCTCCGTGGGAAGTTGTCCTCTCGGCTAAACTAAAAGAATGCTGAAGGATTTTCAAGCGTGTCCAGCCTTCAAATGGAAAAGCCCGCTGGAGCCCGAGATTATTGACGGGATGCTAAAACCATGCCCGACGTCGAAAGTTGGTAACAATGGGCAAAACCTCCAGGCCAAGCTTTCGGAGTCTTCAAAGAAAAAGAAGAGGACCAAGAAGCCCGTGCAGCTTGACAACAATCGCACGGGTCTGCAAAAATACATCGACGCACCGGAGGAATACAACCAAAAGGCGCGGACCCCGGTCATATTGGAAGAGTTCCTCAAGCATATTCTTGAGAATGGAGACGGTGACATTGATGAAGGAGACGGCTCGTCAGAAGAACTCAAGGATTACAGGGCGAGTTGCCACATGATCTCTCACTCATCGGTAAATGGCAAAGAAGCTCCTGACGTAGTGAAACTAGGGGCAGAACCAGAGCCAAAATCCCTAGAACCGTCAGACGACCTGATCGACAGGCTGCTGCGTGAAGCTCTTCAAAAGAGAAAAGCTGATCGAGAACATGAAGCGACCATATACGAAAAGGCCAAGCGTCGGTGTCAGACTGAAGAAGCTCCGGTAATGAGAATCCATAAAGTACCTCAACCGGATCGAAGCGCCCCTACCACCAGCAAGAGTAGAATCAATATAAGGAAGCAGTTCGCCAAAGCTCTATCAGTAGGAATGATGCTGCCACCATTCAAAGAAAATACTTCCGGGAGTATGTGCCCCGACGAAGCGGATGTACTTACGAACTACTGTTTGTACCATCGGAGGGTTACACACCCTACCGAAGAGTGCAATGCTTTCAAGAAGTGGTGGCAGGGATACGATGCCCACCGACACCACTTCAAGCGGATGAAGCGCAAAGCTCGTCGGGAACAACGAAGCACGACAGATGAGCGTAAAGGAACAGCCGGTAACTGTCATATGGTTAATGCCATTTTGACAAAAGGAAAATCTCGAGTTCTTACCTTTGGGAGCAATTCTGACGAAGAAATAGCCCTTGGCCCTCTCTTCAAGGAATCCACCCCTGGAAAAGAAGAAGAGACGAAGAACTGTGAGAACATCCAGCTGCGTAACCGTACGTTGCCTGAAAGGAACCTCGGGCGTACAAACAAAGGTTTGAGAAAAAGAGACAAGGGGAAAGAAAAAGTCCCTGAGTAGATTGCCCTTGATGATAGAGTCGTCGAAGAGCTCACAGCCAAGGACCCGCCTAAGAAGAAAAAGGTGGATTACAATGTCCTGGCGCACCTGAGGAAGATACTCGCAATTGAGCATTTTGGATGCCCTTCTCCTGTCTAAAGAGGCACGAGATTCCCTGATCAAGGCGTTACAAGAGCCCGATCAGTTCCAAGCGTTCCTTGCAGAAGAAAAGATGAAAGACGAGTTGGAAGAAGTTCACACAGCTAACATCACATTCGGCGATGAAGATCTCCTCCTCGGAACGTGTGAGCACAACCATCCCCTGTATGTCACTGGGTATTGCCACGACATCAAGATAGGAAAGATCCTGGTTGACAACGGGTCCTCCGTCAACCTTCTTAATGTGAGAGTGTTGAAGGAGATTTGCATGAACGTTCAACACCTGGCGCAGGACAAAATTACTATCTCCAGGTTCGACTCGCAGTCATCACGGACGCTTGGATCCGTAATATTGACATTACGCTTCGGGATGCTCATCACTGATATCAAGTTCCACGTCATCGACGCTAAGAATTGCTATAATGCTTTGCTCGGTAGGCCTTGGTTACATGAATACAACATCATTCCTTCTACACAACATCAGTGTATGAAGTACTTCAAAGACGGCCTCGAGTACACAGTTACAGGGGAGCTAAACCCTTTCTCCGTAAATGAAGTCCGCAAGTATGAAGACGCTAAGTACTTCCTACCAGATTTCGAAGACACGGAAAGATGTCGTAAACCAGAGAATAAACAAAAATTCGTTGCCACCATCCCGATCTTTGGGAGCGATACCAAGGAGGATGAAGAGATAGTCTTCACCGGGCAACCCCAAGGTAGCAGGCCTGGACCATCTACTCCTATTTTGGTCTTTGGCAGCAACTATGAATATGAAGTCAACACAGTATTCTCTGTTCGTCCATCAATGCAAATCTTCACCGGAGCTGATCAGAGTTTACAAATTACTATGGTTCCGTAACGGAATTATAAAGAACTCGATGCGCTTGGTACGTACAGCGTCCAATAGCTACAGACCTTCTACGTCCTTCCTAGACGGAAATATGAAAAGGCGATCCTCTTCTACAAGTCCACGAAGATCAAAGTGAAAAGAGAAGTCTGGCATGGCGCCAAACCTGTGCTCGACAGGCTCTACCAATCCGTCTGCCCAGATATTACACAGAGGGACTGAAAAGGCTATTGAGATGCCAAGGCGTACCGTTTAAACAGACTGCTCGACAAGCTCAGTTCTATAACAAGATTTGAGACGTTCCCGGGACTCGGCGAAAGATGCCCAACGGGAAAATGGAGACGACCGGGCTGGGATACGTCCAGTCCAAGAAACGGGAGCGATTCTATGGCTTCAATGTTATAAACGACTCCGGTGGAGAAGGGAATGCTCGTCCAGATAGCGCTGGTATTGAACCAAAGCAAAATCCCGCCGTAAGAATACCAAGTCCGTCATTCGAAGAACAGATCGAAAAGCTAATAAGGGAAGCAGGTAAAAAGGTTCAGGATGACCACAGCCGCGAAATGGCCATTTACGAGAAAGCCAGAACGCAACGTTATATTCAGCAGACTGCGGAGAATGACGATGCCCTTCACCCCCAGCCCGCTGTGCACTCTCGTGGTAAGAAAAAATCCCGACATAGAAGCAACAACAAGGTGAAGAATTGGAATGACGTACAAAAACAACGAAGCGGATCCAAGAAGCCGCGCGATCGAGAAAAGGTCCGCTGGAATTCATCGCTGATGAAAAAGATGGGTAGGGAATATTCTTTCTCCCAAGAAAAGACAAGGAAGATATTCAACCTTGTCATGAAGCACCAAATGATGACGCTCCCGGAGTCTCGGCACCCTGAGCAAATAAACGAGCTCTATCATCCGACTTATTGCTCCTACCATAGAGCAATAGAACATCCTCTGGAAGATTGCTTCACCTTCAAAGACTGGGTCGAAGACCAGTATCAGCAAGGCAGGTTTGCTCTTTCCGAAAATTGGAGGGTAGCCCCACCACGAAAGCATGAGCCAAGAGCAACCTACACTGCGAAGGAAAGTCCATATCAACATCGAGCTTGGAAACGAGCTCGTATCTGCCACATGATAACATTCTCAAAAGAGGGAGAGCATGAGAATGTGGACGACCTCTCCCAGTGCTTCGCAAATAAAGATGAGGACGAGGCGATCTTAGAATTTCCACCGATGCCAAAAAAGCTGGAGGACGGGATACACACCTGTCATGACCTGAAGGTACGGAACATGACATGCACTTAAATTACGAAACGTTTCAAGGCGTACGTAATCTAAGTAAGCCAAAGCCCAGAAATCAAAACCATGTAAAGAAATAGAGTGAAGGAAAACTTATATAAAGAAAGCGATTTTAACGAAATAAGTCGCATTAAACATTTAAAAGGAACATCAGAATTTCCCAAAAATTTCGGCAGAGTCTCCTTTGTAAGAACTGGCCCCCAAATGGGTACAACACATGAAAATACATATAAATGATGAAATAAGGCATCCCCAAGCGGGAGCTACCTCTTCACCAACGTCGGAAACACAACCATAAGCAATATGTATATCAAAAGTGCACAAAAAGCATCTGAAAGCAAGAAATGAGAAACACCACGTCGGCTCAAGTGAGTATCGACACCAACATCACACAAACAAGTCCCACGAGTCTCACCGTCTAGTCAAATATACAAGGATAGATTAAGTATACTAGATACAAAATAATATACATGATGGAATAAACTGTCCTCGCAACCTACCTACGAGCAAAGCTGCAAAACGATGCAAACGAAGCAGGATAGAAAGTACACCCACCGCTACTGTGCTGACGGTTCAGACCTGCAAAATACTGTGGCACAACGGGGATGAGTTGCCAACTCAGGAGTAGTAAGTAACATCTAATAAGGCTATCGTAAGCATGCACGCAAATGCGTCACAACCCACGTATCTCAAAATGATACAATGTACTAGCATGAATGCAACATGAATGCATAATTAAACACGAAACATGAACATGTCTGGTATAAGAAAACCTTTATTCTTATCTTAGAAAAGCATCTGTGCAATAAACTGAGTATCATCAATGAAATCAACAGAAAATCCATGTCAAGTATCGAAACAATATATGTAAATCCCAATATCTCAATGTCTCAATATCTCAATATCTCAATGTCTCAATACCTCAATATCTCAATGTTTCAATGTCTCAATATCTCGGGCTCCGTCAGTCCGGATCGGCCCATATCATCAAATCTCACGACCACGTCGGTATCCTCTGGACATCCGCCGCGCCAACAATCACCGGTAGGTAGTCTGCCCCTGCCAGGCTCATCGTCTACAGCTCGAGCTTCTTGCCCTGGGGTACCATACCGTGCCCACCATGTACCCAAAACGGTTCATCCAACCTCTCGAATCGGTTCTCGAAAGCCAATCATAATCAGGAAAACTCATAATCGACGACACATACATCATATAATGAGAAAACCACAACTTGCATTTTAAAAGCGATAACAGGTTTATAAAATTCTTGCGGTTTTCCCAAAAATCCAGAAATCCCATCAACATTGAAATCCTCAAGAAGAATCACAATATATCAACATATCGGTGATGATGGAAATCTATGATACTGTGGTATATACCATGCGAAATATAGCCTGAAGCTATGCATAAATCATGATGCAATGAGGTATGTATATATAACCAACAATCCTACGCATCCATTTAATGAAATGAATATACAAGTATAAGTCTACGGATCATATATGATGCAAATACACAGTTACCTATTTCAAGCAACTTCTATAGTGTTCGTGACATAGCAATTACCAAAGGCGTGTGTGTTCGCATGAATAGTGCACGTGCGGCACGAACCAATAGTAACGGTGCAAGTGTCCTATGAGATGATATCACATATATATGTATATATAAGATGGTGCGATGCAATAAGATGAATAATTGGGAAACTACGCATATAAAATGCAAGTACTACAGGTAATCCTAAACCATCGGGCGCCTCACGCCATCCAGACGATTCCCCCGTAGATGTGTACATCTACACACCAGGACGCCTCTGCTAATCTGATCCAATTTCAGCTCTGCCATTTCCGCGCCACATCCGATGTCTCTGCACCCGATCCTAAAAACGTACACAAGGAAATAAGAGAATAAATATTTGAATAGTCGCGGACACAAACAATACAAGTCAGCCACGCGTACTAACTATACGCGCACGCACTTGGTACGCCAAACGCGTTCGTAACAACGCCACAAACCACAACTAGAGTCGCTATACGTGGAAAACCCCAAACCTAAAACCCAATCGCATCAATCGCGCATTCACAACACACTAAATATTATATGAAAAATGTTGGATATTATCAAAACCTCAAACTTAACTCAAATCGATTTATTCCGAAAACCTAGTAAGCATCACTTAACTATTTTAGTTCAAATCTAGATGTTTTAGCAAAAATAGTGGCCACAACATTCCCTTAATAACTTAATTAAGCCACACAATTATTAACTATATTTTAATCTCACCCATTTTAGATTAATCAAAAAGTTAGTTTGCAAAAAGGCTTAATTAGGACAAATTAAATGGAACAATTAGCAATATGGCAACAAGATTAAGTTTTGCATGCCTTAAGATGTTAAACTACATCTCACAACCATAATCGAATGATCACAACCCTAACTTGATCCAAACCCTTTTCTTGTAAAACTTAAACTTGAAATTAGAACCAAGTTAACACCTAATTAGTTTAGATTAGAGTAATTAACCAACATATTAACAATTTGGTTAAGATTATACCTCAACAAACAATAGATCTAGCTTGCAACATAACCATCCCAAATGCTCTCTTGCTCCAAAATCCAAGCTAGAATAGGCTAAGGAGAAATGGGTGAAGAATAAGCTATGAATTTGTGAGATTATGTATAGATTTTTAATGGAATTTTGATGAATTTGGAGATGAGATGAGGTGGTGAAATGGAGGAATTGGGGCTGCCAAAGTTTCGGCCAGTTTGGGAGTGAGGAGAGAGAGTGAGGTGTGAGTTGATCAAGTCAAGAAAAAAAAACCACCCATTTCACCAATCAACATGCCCAAGCTCCTTTTCTTTATTATTTCTTTTTAATTTTTCTTTTCTTTAACTTTTGAAGTGGGGAAAAATTTGGGGAATGGGGGCAGCTAGGCTCGGCCAGGAATGGGGGTTTGGGTGTGTGTGTGTGGAAATTTCTAAGTCAAAAACAACCCCATACCACAAGTATCTAAACACCACACTTCTTTGTCTTTTTATTTTCTTATCTATTTTCAACATTATCTTTTATTTTTCATTTCCCTTTTTCCTTTCTAAAAAAATTCTAGAGCCATGTTACAAATAAATGTTTAGTGTGTCATGGTGCACTAAACTTGTATTAACCCAGTCCAATTTGTAATTATCGCTAATTCGATGTATAAGTGAAGGCTTAAAATAATATTTAAAATGATTAATTTAGGAAAATATTTTAGTAAACTATCAAATTTATAAATGACTAAATAAATACCAATACTAGCCATTACATATCTAAATTAGGTATAATTAAGTCTATATGGAAAAATAATTATATCTTGGTTTTTACGGAAAACACCAGTTATTTTACCGATTAACGGAAATTTCACCTAAACGATATTTTTTTTCCCAGAACGTTACAACACCACAGCAGACAATCTGAAGAAAATCGACTTGAGGACGACAAATGAACCAAGGCCAACGTTCGTTAGCGAGCTGCTATCCGAAGAGCAAGTGACTACACTAAAAGACGTGCTTATGCAGTATAAAGACAGCTTCGCGTAGAACTATTCTGAGATGCCGGGACTAGATCCAGAAATAGCTGTGCATAAATTGTCTATATCGCCGGACGTCAAGCCAGTCAAACAGGCACCCAGAAGAATGCGGCTCGAACTCGAGATGAGCATCAATGCCGAAGTCAAGAAGCTAATTGACTCTGGCTTCATCCAAGAAATTCAATACCCCAACTGGATTGCCAACATCGTCCCAGTGATGAAGAAAAATGGGACAGTACACATCTGCATGGACTTCCGGGACCTCAACAAAGCTTGCCCGAAGAATGACTTCCCAGTACCGGTTACCGAGCTGATGTTAGATAACACGTCCACTCATGAAGTCTTTTCCTTCATGGATGGATCTTCAGGATACAATCAAATAAAGATGCATCCCGAAGACCGAAAGCATACTGCTTTCCGGACTCCGCTGGGCATATTTTGCTATAAAGTGATGCCCTTCGGTCTGAAGAACGATGGCGCTACCTACCGGAGGGCCATGACGAAGATCTTTGATGACCTCATACACGAGATTGTCGAATGTTATATCGACGACCTCGTGGTGAAAAGCAAATCGTACAAGGAACACTGGGAACATTTGAAAATAGTGTTCCAGCGCCTTCGGAAGTACAACCTGAAGATGAATCCTCTGAAATGCGCGTTTGGAGTATCCTCAGGCAAATTCCTAGAATTCATCATCCGACACTGAGGTATCGAAATAGACCCATTGAAGATCAAGGCTTCATGGAAATGCCCACGCCAAGAACTCTCAAACAACTGCGGTCTCTCCAAGGAAAGCTCGCGTATATCCGACGGTTCATAACTAACCTTTTCGGAAAATGCCGCCCCTACAGCCATCTAATGAAAAAGAGGATCCCGTTCATTTGGGATCGTAAATGCCAAAATGCGCTAGACGAAATCAAGCAATACCTGCAGAATCCGCCGGTACCGACCGCTCCGGTCAAGGGAAAGCCCCTCATCCTGTACACAACAGCCCTTGAAGGTTCTTTAGGCGCGCTATGAGCACAGGAGAACGACCAGGGGAAGGAGAGAGCTCTCTACTATTTGAATCGAGTCCTTCCGGGGGCAGAAAACAACTTTCCCCTATTGAAAAGTATTGCCTAGCACTGATCTTCACGGTAACGAAGCTTCGACATTATGCCTTGGCACATGAGGTCCACCTCATATCAAAGGCAGATCCTCTCAAGTATTTGATGTCAAAAGCTATACTAACGGGAAGGCTTGCCAAATGGGCTCTCCTCTTGATGGAGTTCTCGATAGTATATCGACCCCTCAAGGTAATAAAAGGCCAGGACATCGCTGACTTTCTCGCTAAGCATCCGATACCAGCTGATTCTTCCTTAAATTGCGAGTTGCCAGATGAATATGCGTTCGACACAATCGACGGGAAGAAAGAAGGGAGTGATACCCAACGGGAACTTTATTTCAATGGAGCATCGTCTATGAAGAAGCAAAAGCAAAATACCCCCAGAATCAAAGACGGGGTGGGCCTTATCCTCGTGACTCCGCAAGGAGGGATAATGCATTTCACCCTTTCGTTAACAGAGCCAAGAACAAACAACGAGGCTGAATACGAGGCTCTAATAGCAGGTCTCGAGATCACTATTGACATGGGAATCGAGAACCTCCTCATACATGGAGAGTCCCAGCTAGTCGTTAGCCAAGTAAAGGGCGACTATCAGATATGCAAGCCAGAGTTGGTAAAATATGGCGAAAGAGTGCGGAAACTGCTGACTCAAATCCCCTCCTACGTCCTGGAAAGCATACCACAGACGGAAAATAGCAAGGCAGATGCGTTAGCCAAGCTCGCTAAAGAACTGGCCGACGAAAACCTCGATGACGTAAGGATCATTGTGCAAAGACGTCGGATTCTCGCACCAGCAGAAATATCTCCTGCATCGTCTGAAGAAGAGGAAGTGACCAAACAAGTAGCCTTCCAAGTAGAGGACGAAGAAAAGGCTAAGGATTGGAGAGAAGTCTTCATAGACTACCTCAAATCCCATTGAGTGCCCGAAAACGCATCTTCAAGATATCAGCTCATGAAACGAGCTCTGTCTTTCGCCTTTGTCAATGATACTCTATATAAGAGATCATTCGACTATCTGTGGTTGAGATGCCTGGGACCAAAAGAGGCAAGGAGAGTCGTCCAAGAAACTCACGACGGATTCTATGGTTCCCATCAAGCTGGGATAAAGATGAAGTTAAAGATCAAGAGAATGGGTTACTATTGGCCCACAATGATTCAGGACTGCCTTGAATATGCAAAGCAGTGTCACTCGTGCCAGATTCACGGGGACTTCATCCATCAGCATCCGAATCCGTTACACCCAACACTGGCAAGCTGGTCATTCGAGATGTGGGGAACCGATATAATCGGGCCTATCGAACCAATATCATCTAAGGGACATCGGTTTATATTGGCGACAACTGATTACTTCTTTAAATGGGTCGAAGCAGTACCGCTAAGAGAGGTGAAGACGGAGAACATCCTCCATTTCTTCAGGACACATGTCATTTACCGGGTCGGCACTCCGCGACGGATCATCTCGGATAATGGGCCGGCCTACAGAAGCCATAAGATCAGCCGCTTCACGCAGCAAAATAATATAAATTGGAGATACTCTTCAGTCTATAATTCCCGAGCTAATGGTCTAGCTGAGGCTTTCAACAAAACTTTGTTGAAGGTCATAAAGAAGACGGCGTCTAGAAATAGAAAGGACCGGCACGAGAGATTGCATGAAGTTCTCTGGGCTTATCGAACCACGTTCAAAACAGCTACGAATACCATGCCATTTGCGTTGGTATTCGGCATGGAAGCGGTACTTCCCTTGGAGATAGAGCTACCCTCACTACGAGTAGCGGTCCGACATGAGCTGGCGGATGAAGAAAATGCCCACCTTCGGCTTGAGGAGCTCGATTCCCTTGATGAAACTCATCTCATGGAGCAGCAAAACCTAGATGCTTACAAAGAAAGGATGACGTGCTCATACGAAAGACTAACTAGGCCGAGAGCATTCCGCCAAGGCGAACTCGTGCTAGTTGTCAAAAGATCTATGATCCCCAACAGTGCCAAACGGGGGAAATTTGAGCCGAACTATGAGGGCCCATACGTCATAGACAAAGTTTATCAAGGTGGTGCCTATTTGCTCATGGATATGCATGGAGAAAGACCCTTCCGGCCAATAAACGGCCGCTTCCTTAAGAAATACTACCCCTGACAAGTCACAACTTAGGTTAACGACAGATGACGACACTCGTGTCCGCTCGCTATCTTCCTGAGTTAGCACTCTGTAAGCAGTATCCGGCAAAACTTCGCCTCGAAGCTATGGACCGGGATCTCCCTAAACTAACAATAGACCGTAAAGTCCTTAAAATAAATACATCGTCTCAAACACGGCAATAGTGGAATTCAAGTCCACAGGTCCCGGTGGAAAAGACTGCAACTCAAATCCCGCTGCCTACACAGTTACCCCGGTGGCGAAGTCTCACCGCGATCGCAAATAAATAAATAAATAAAATGATACGTCCACAAGACAAATGGGCACGGATGAAAATCCGAAAGGGCTTCGTGAGTAAAAACAGCGGAACTACCGGCGAGTTTGTGAAAACCCACAAGGACGCAGACTCGTAAAAAAAATTCATTCACACTTGCAAGGTCTTATCGACCTTGTAAAGAGAAAATACCTGCGTGAGATCCTTACGACTCACAAGGGAGCAACACACTTAGGGATCCCCACGATTCCTAAGGAGAAAATACATCTACGAGATCCTCACAACTCGTAAGGAGAATTCCCCTCTACAAGACCCTCACGGCTCATAGGATTCAAAAGCCTTAAGATACAGGGACCTGAACCTATTCTTAAGCCATCACACTCCCAAAGCTGCACTATAAGCTTTTCCATATTGACCCTTGTATATAATCCACGGGCGCAAATAAACGTTTCCTCACTCAGTTCCACCCATGGCGCGAAATTTCCCCATTCGGTGGACAACACTTGTAGGTCCACTCGACCTACAAGAAGAAAACACACTTGTGAGATTCTTACGACTCATAAGAGAAAATATCACTTAGGAATCCTCACGACTCCTAAGGAAAAAATACACCTACGAGATCCTCACAACTTGTAGGGAGAAACACCTTTATAAGACCCTTACGGCTCATGAAGTTAAAAGTCGTAATCGGCAAGATCCTAACCCTGTTTTCTAAGCCACCTTTGTTCAAATCAGCAAAGGAAAATGATGATTCGCTCCTGGCAACATTCCAGTGGCAGCGATGCTGATGCCTAAATTGGTATCAAATTCCAAGTCCTTTTACGGCAAATGATGATTCGCTCCTGGCCATATTCCAGTCGTAGTGATGCTAATGCTAAGATTGGTATCAGATCTCAAGTTCTAAACTCGCAATAAAAATCAGCGAGCCATAAATGCATATGAAATAGCCGAAATGATGGGGCAACTCGCAATAAAAATCAGCGAGTAAAATATATGCATGGCCGAAATGTTTAGGCGACTCGCAATAAAATGCAGCGAGTAAAAAGAAAATAACCGAAATGATTGGGCACTGCAAAAAATAGCCAAAATGATTGGGCAATCGCGACTTTCGTGATATGAAAAGCTAAAATGGTAGAGCATCGCAGGAAGAAATAAAAAATAATGAAATTTTTTGCCCTGCAGGTGATTCCGTATCGACCCCTGTATACAATCCATGGTCACAAACAAAAAAGGAACCACATTTTCCCACTGGGCTCTGTCAAAAGGGAGAGTCAAATCTCGACGGTTCATCGACAGCCTAGAGATCACAAAGGTGTTCTTCTCCACTCCAGCAGGATGCAGACGCAACGTCAACAACCGACCCCAGAGTCGAAACAATAGAGCCATGGCAAAATCCCAAGTTCCAAGCCTCGACGGTTCACTAACTACCTATAGACCACCTCGACATTCATTGCAATATTGCAGACACAATGTCAATAAGTGAAGCAAAGGAAGGTCCCTAGCTTCAGGGTCTCGACGGCAACATCTACAGCCTAGATATCACAAAGGCGTTTCTTCTCCACTCCAGCGAGATGCAGATGCAACGTCAACAACCGACCCCAAGGTCAAAACAACGGAGCCATGGCAAAGTCCCTAGTTCCAAGCCTTGATGGTTTACTGACAACCAAGAGACAATCTCGACAGTCGTCACAATATTGCAGAAACAATGACAACAAACGAAACAAAGGAAGATCCCTAGCTTCAGGGTCTTGACGGCAACTCCAATGAGACCTGAAAGATTATCGGAGATCATCCCACACCAGCGCAGAATGGTCATGATTCATCAGGGCTTCCAAACTGAGCCTAACCTCAAGTAAAAAGCGGCATGGAATATCCCTAAACGCTTGCTCTTTCGACGGTAATATCACCTGGAAGATTACTTGAAGACGTATTTTCCAGCCCCCGAAGGGATCAGAGACACGACAGTCGCGGGGCTACTCGAACAACAAGATTGCATATCAAGGAATACATCGGCCAACGCGACGGTACGACGGATAAAAAACCCTAGTACCACAGCCCATGATGGACTTCTATAAGCAGGAGTTAACTGTAACGTTAGGACATCCTTGCGAGAACTTCTCGATTTGTCTCGACTCGTGGGGAAAATAATGTTCCTGCGAGAACTTCTCGACTCGTCTCGACTTGTAGGGAAAAACCTTAGGCAACGGGGATATCAACCTGTCTCCTAAGCACTGGGACCCTGCAAGTCGGTCCAAGATGGACTATTGCAAACAATCCACGGGCCACACTCTCCAAAGTCGAGTATCGACGAGGAGGGAAATAGCCACTTACAAGTCCTCTCGACTTGTAAGGGGGAAAATTCTCTTGTGAGATCCTTACGACTCTCAAGAGAAAACGCACTTAGAAGTCCTCACGGCTCCTGAGGAGAAAACACACCTATGGGATCCTCACGACTCGTATGGAGAAAAGCCTTTATGCGACCCTCACGGCTCATAAAGTTGAAAAGTCTTAGACGGCAAATCTGAACCTGTTTCCTAAGCCATCGCTGCCCTTCAAGGAGATCAAGATAGACTATCTACGGGCCACAATTGCCAAAGGTACACGCCAATATGAAATAAAATATGTCTTTTATTCATGAATTTAAGTGAATACAAGGTACATTTCATAAAAGAATCAAAATGAATACAAGACACCCTCATTCAGGAGTGAATATAAAAAAAAGAAGGGAAAAGAGTATACTGTTTACCGCCGAATACCGGGAAGACAAAACGTCTAGCCTGAATTTGGGGGCAGATGCTATTGGATTTTATCTGTCCACCTCTCCGAAGATACCAAGTTGATTTATGGCACCGTATATCGAAGGTTTAGACAGATGCGGCCGATGTAGCAGACTTAGTAAGATTCTCCCTCATTGTGAGGGGTTTTTGATTATGGGGACGCTCTTCCCTATAAGCGCAAGCTCCTGCAGTTAATTACGCTACCGCATCGCGGTAACCACTTTCTCCTTCTCCAGATGGTCACTTTGTGTCGTGTGTGTTTGTTTTATATTGTTTTTTTTTTTGGTTGCCCATGGATTGTATACGGAGACTAATTTATATTGTCGCCCGTAGGGCGTGGATTAGTCCAAATCCGTATTTTCTTAGATTTGGTTTTGAGTTGGGTTTAAGGATCGTTAATCTAATTGAGATTAAGATCAACTTAAACGTTTGTTAAGGATACGTTAGTCTAATTTTAGACTAAGATCTACTTAACAGGGTTTTGGGATCATTTAGATCCAACAAAAGAGCATTTGGGCTCTATTGTTTTAGTTTAAGGACATTGCGGTCCATAAGTTTAAGGACATCATAGTCCATGGAGTTTAAAGACATCATAGTCTATAAAGTTTAAAGACATCATAGTCTATGAGTTTAAAGACCTCACAGTCCATAAAGTTTAAGGACATCATAGTTCATGAGTTTAAGGACCTCGTGATCCATGGGATTTTAGTTTAACCAGTTTGGGGATGGCCAAAAGTTATTGGTTATTGAGACCCTCCATATCTCTGAAGACGTTGAAGGATTACAACGACATGTATCAGAGGTATGAAGAGATGTACCCTTGAACCAATGTCCCGATTTAGGGAAGTGGGATGAACATCAGTTTAGATGTCATCTGTTGAGAGCTTATTAGCTGTCTTTGGAACTGAGATCGGTTTTGGAGGCCCTGAGCATGAAGGGCTCAATTGATGGTCGCTAGGAAATTTGGTCTGAATCTGGCTACTATTAGTCTTTCATAGTGTTCAACACTAGTGTACATTCAGTGTTCACGTGCTCCCACGTGATATGTTCAAAATAGTGTTAAACACTAAAATTCAGAGGCGCTCACGTGGGGTCACGTGAGGCGCACGAAGTAGTATTAGACTTCAAGAATTTAAGGCGCTGCTTCTGCGGGTTTTATTCTTTTGTTTTTTTCTGAGCGCTAAGCGCTATTGGGTCACGTGAGATCATGTGAAGCGCCCCAAAAGTGGCAACTGCCTTTGATTTATTCCCTTTAGCTTTGCAAGTGCTAAGCACTACTATGGGGTCACATGTGATCATGTGAGCCAATCTCTTTTATTCTCTTTTGTTCAGCACATGCACTTACATGGAAGCACGTGATTGGCTGTTATCATGTTGGGTGCCAATCCTTTTACGTGCATAGAGATCCTGAGTTTTGAGGCTTTGAAACCCATTGTTTTATGAGAATTGAATTCTTAGGACTTAGTTTTTCTCTTAGGTTTGGGATCTATATGACAGAATCTCCCCGATGAGAATTAAATTCTTAACTTGTGGGGAGATCTGTTTCTGCAGATCTTTTACCATAAGAGAGAACTAAGTTCTCATATGAAGGGTTAAACCCTTGTTTCATCAGAGGAATTAAATTCCTAGGAATTAAATTCCTACATACTTTTATGGGAGAATTAAATTCTCTGAACTTAGATCTTCCTCTAGGTTTTGGATTTGCATGGCCGGATCTCCCCGATGAGAATTAAGTTCTCAACTTGTGGGGAGATCTGCTTCTATAGATCTCAACCAGAGGAAGAACTAAGTTCTTTTTAGAAGAGTTAAACTCTTGCGGAGGTAAAAAGGAGATGAGATATTCTCTCTGTGTTTTTGTTCCTTCTCTTACCTAGAGTTTCTTTTTCTTTTTTTTTCTCCGGAGAATTAAATTCTCTTTTCTTTTGTTTACGAGGGATTCTTCTCTCTTTTTTTTTCTTCTTCCCTTCTCTCTGTGTCCTCTCCTTTTTTATGTGTGTTTCTTTGCTTTTATTTATAGGAGAAAGAAGGGAATCAATTTGTTTAGAAAATCTCTCATAGAGAGATTTTGATTGATTTTCTAATCAACCGACGTGATCTTTTAGATCACTTGGTGAATTTTATTCACCGTTGGATTTTTAATCCGAGGGCTTCTGTTTTACAGAAGATATTTCTTTTGTTGTTCTTAGCAAGTTTAGGAAGATATTTCCTTGCACATAATTTTTCTGTAAATTGATGATTTTTGATCGTCATTCGATCTTTAATCCAACGGCACTCTGTTTACAGAGCGTAATCTTTCTTATTTAGAAAGATCTAAGGAATTACTTTCCAAATAAGGCTTTTGGTCCCTTTTAATTAGAATTTACTTTTATCGGTTCAAAAGGCATAGGAGTCTATCACGTGTAGCACGTGACTCCACCAAATTAAGCCCACCAAAAAGGTGTCACGTGCTATCATGTGAGTGTTTTTCCAATTGTTTTCCTTATTCAGGCGCCTATATACTTTGTATATAGAAGTCACGTGCCTACACGTGAGGCTCAGTTTTAGCTTCAGTTTCAGCCTTATTTTGTCAAGCACAGTGCCTATAACGTATGGGCATGTGATGCTCTATTTGGGGGCTTTTCCTGTTTGCTTTTCTATATTCTTTATTTAGTTTCCATGAAAGGAAAAATTCCCCCACATCGTTGTTCTCACGTGGTTTGCAAGTGAGTGCAACGCTGTCACTTTTATAGCCGTTTGATCGTCTAGGGGAACGGGGAGGTGAACCTCCCTTGTCACGTCTTATAAATGCGAGGGTTTGGTTCCATAGGTAGCCACTGTTTCTTTCATCTTCTTCCTTCTTCGTTTTCTTTGAGAATTTAATTCTCCTCCTCAGAGCATAGTTCTCTGCCATTGCAATTCCAGAGTTAAAGCTCGGTCAAAAAGAAACCCTTTTTGGTAAAGATCTTTCACATCAGAAAGAACTTTTCTTTTCGAACAACTTCTGGATTTTAAATCCATTATGAGAGCTTAGCTCTCCTCTGAAAACTCGTCTTTTAGAGATCCAAAGATGTGATCTTTGAGCAGTAAACTTTCACATTTTGAGCATTTCCCTCTGATTCTTTTTGAGGCATCATGGGATTTTGTTTCTCATATTTTCTATGAGTCCTTGGAATTCAATTCCATCACATAGAAGGAATTTAATTCCTAAAGCGAAGAGCTTAGCTCTGAAAGATCAGGAGGGCCCTTTGGGAATTTTATTCTCCGGTTTTCTTGAAAATCTTTTCATAAGGTTTTACCCTTATTCGCACAAATTAGAATTTGTTGGATGCTTAACAGAACTTGTTTTCCCAAGAATTTGTCTGAATCCTAATGTCTTTTTAATGAGGGTCTTCTTGATTACTAATCTTTTACCGATGTCTCTTTTCAGACAGTATGGCTGCTCATCTGTACAGTCTTGACGAAATTATTTCTTATAAGGACATTCGCGCACAAGGCCGTTGCCAAAACCTGGAGTTTACAAACGCCTAATGTGCTGAGATTATGAGCCATTTCAATGAACACAACGGTCGACTGCTTCCTCGTCGCTCCGCTCTTTTGAAGATTATAGTGAGAATAATTTGGGGAGCACTTCCTGGATTTTACAAAGCCATGCCGCTTACGGTACTGGATGATGCCGAAGATAAGGTGCACTCAGTGTATCTGTCGGGCCTGATCTTGAAGAAACGGCAAGATAATCTCACTGATATCTTGCATCAAATTTTCCAACAGACGACGATAATCGTTGCTTATCAGAGGGCGGAGAACATCAGTGAGAATCTTGGCACTTGTATTCGTGAAAGGATGCACGCGAGAATGGTCAGAGAGGCCAGAAATATTTTAGACGGCCTTACTTTCGAATTTCTTAATCCGTGTCCGGATTTAATGTTTTACCATTGTAAATATTTTCTTTTATTTTTGTATGAATTTTCGGAGTATGAATGACAAAACTTTCCTTTCTCCCTTTTTATGTTTACATGTGTTCTGTATGAAGTTTTGTTATACTATTGTTCGTGTTCACGTGTTGTGCGTATGAGGTACTGTTAGGGGATTTCAATCCTGTATTAGCGCATGCTCACGTGTTATGCATGTGTGATGCCGTTTTAGCTTCCAATAAGGATCAAGGCTGGTGCTCACGTGTTATGCACATGAGGCTCTGCTGATGAGGTCGTTTCACCTCCTTACTCTGATTCCAATGAGTCACCTCACCTCCTTCATTTCCGATGCACTTCCCTTTTTCTAGGCCTTGGGAATAGTTCCACTATGCACAACATTTTCTGTGCATAGCATTGAATGCATCTTTTTATAACTTGAAGCCAAGTCCTTTCTTCTTCTCTAAAGAGAAAACCATTTAGACCTTAAGGTGATCATCTTGGGAGACAAATCATAATTTATGGCTTGCAACTGTCCCCACGCTCGTCGGCAACCATGGGAGGTGCCTATCAAGGAGATGGTTCCTCACCTTTCTGCGCGGCTAGCAGATCCCCTACTCACCGACGCTCAATGTGACGCGGTGATATACGAGCTTCTGACTTGTAGGGGCTCTCCTCTTCTTATGGGCTCCATTTGGCTCCAGACGATCTTTCTAGCCGTGCTCGCCGACATCCCTCTTCATCCGACAGAGATGACTCCAGCGATCCTCGATGCGGCAGAGGACAAGATCGAGTGTTTCTACGAGGCATGCTTGATTACCCGGGCTCTGAAGGATCGCTCGATTAATCTAATGGGTCAGATAAGAGCCCGGCGGGTTGTCATGTTCGCTTTTCCTGATGAGCATGGCGCTAATCGCTGGGGAGCAACTCTTCACGAAAACCGTCGTTTCGACATGTTGGAGAAGACAGAGAGGGAGCTGGAGAATTTTGTATTTTGTTTGTTAACCCTTGTATCTCTGATCCCGTATTTGGTGATCTTTTCCCTATTGGATAGTATATTTAGATCAATGTACTTCTCTTATTATTAATTGCTGTATGCTTTCTGTTGAATTTTTTGTTCGACGTATATTCGTACGTGCATCCCACCTGTGTACATGAGCCTTATACTTGACCCCTGGGAATTTCCTTTAAGCGCGAACACTATCGTTGTGTTTTCTTTGGATACCATTTCCATTTAAACAGGTATATAGTCGTGAACGCATGCTTAATGGGGTACATACCGAAAACTTTTCTTGTTGCCAAAAAGAGAAAATAGTTTGTGTTTTGGATCGAGGATTGGTGTTGAGTGGAGGTTTGTTTACATGGTCTCGAGTGCACACGCCTTCCCTCAGAGGTCGACGAGCTTGCGGGGGATGATTGAACGGTGCGCCGCAAATATACAATCATGTGAGAAGAGGCTTAACCGGAAATTCTCGGAAAGGGAACCGACCTCAAGTGCGTTGGGGGAACTTCAAGCTGAGCTCACTATCAAGACCATTCATGCATATGAAATTTGGTGGGTGCTCCAAGAATCTATCAGGGAGGTGGTGGCCGTTGATAAAGCCGTTATCTTTACCCGCGAGATGGTCGAAGCTCACAAAGTTGCTGAAAAGGAGCTTGAGATTCGGCTTGCCTCATATCAGGCTCAACAATCTCAAGCGGAGACCCATCTCGTGGCGATAACCAAGCTTGAAGCCGAGGTCCAGCGGAAGAGTGGTGAATTGAGGAGCTTATTGTGTCGTCCGTCGGCTTAAAGAATTTTTGTAAAAAAAATTTTATCCACTCCTGAATGAGAGGATATTTTGTATCCATTTTGATTCTTTTTACGACATGTATCTTGTATTCATTTTGAATTCATGAATAAAAGACATATTTTTTTATCTCATGCTTTCATGTAGCTCTGATGGATGTGGTTCATATGTAGTTTATCTTGATCTTCTTGCAGGGCAGTGATGGCTTATGCGACAAGGTTAGGATTTTCCACCTAAGACTTTTCAACTTTATAAGCCGTGGGAGTCTCACAAAGATTTTTCTCCCTGCGAGTCGAGAGGATCTCGTAGGTGTAATTTCTACTTAGGGGTCGTGAGGACTCTTAAGTGCATTTTCTTGTGATAGTCGTAAGGATTTCATAAGAGAACTTTCTTTTTATGGGTTGATAGGTTCGTGTATTGACTTATTTCCGAGTCGAAGCATTGCTTTATGACAGGGAGATCACGGTTTGATGTATTTTCGAGACGGAGCATTGCACTGGCAGGGGGGTTAGGGGTTGACATGTTTCCGAGTCGAAGCATTGCTTTACGACAGAGAGGTCAGGGGTTGACATGTATCCGAGTCGAAGCGTTGCTTGACGACAGGGAGGTCAGGGGTTGACATGTATCCGATTCGAAGCATTGCTTGACGACAGGGAGGTCAGGGGTTGACATGTATCCGAGTCGAAGCGTTGCTTTATGACAAGAAGGTCAGGGGTTGATATGTATCCGAGTCGAAGCGTTGCTTTACGACAAGGAGATCAGGGTTGACATGTATTCAAGTTAAAACGTTGCTTTACGATAGGGAGGTCAGGGGTTGACATGTATCTGAGTCGAAGCATTGCTTTACGACAGGGAGGTCAGGGGTTGACATGTATCTGAGTCGAAGTGTTGCTTTACGACAGGGAGGTCAGGGGTTGATATGTATCTGAGTCGAAGCGTTCCTTGACAACAGGGAGGTCAGGGGTTGACATGTATTCGAGTCGAAGCGTTGCTTGACGAAAGGAAGGTCAGGGATTGACATGTATCCGAGTCGAAGCGTTGCTTTACGACAAGGAGGTCAGGGGTTGACATGTATCCGAGTCGAAACGTTGCTTTACGATAAAGAGGTCAGGGGTTGACATGTATCCGATTCGAAGAGTTACTTTACGACAAGGAGGTCAGGGGTTGACATGTATCCGAGTCGAAGCATTGCTTTATGACAGGGAGGTTAGGGGTTGACATGCATCCGAGTTGAAGCGTTGCTTTACGACAAGAAGGTCAGGAGTTGACATGTATCCGAGTCGAAGCGTTGCTTGACGATAAGGAGTCAGGGATTGACATGTATTCGAGTCGAAGCGTTGCTTGACGATAGGGAGGTCAGGGTTTGACATGTATCCGAGTCGAAGCGTTGCTTTACGACATGGAGGTCGGGGGGTGACATGTATCCGAGTCGAAGCGTTGCTTTACGACAAGGAGGTCACGGGTTGACATGTATCCGAGTCGAAGCGTTGCTTGACGACAGGGAGGTCATTGGGTGACTCTAGGTTGTCTGTGCACCGTAGAGTCTTGGAACTGGGGACTTTGTCGTGGCTCCGATTGGTGATGTCGCGTCCGTGCCCTGCTAGAATGAGGAGGAATGCGGTTGTTGGTCTCTAGGCTGTAGATGTGGCCGTCGAGATTTGGAACTAGGGACTTTGCCACGGCTCCGCTTCGTTACGACCTTGAGGTCGGTTGTTGACGTCGCGCTTGCATCCTGCTGGAGTTGAAAAGGAACGCCGCATTGGTCTTCTGATATGCAGATGTTGCCGTCGAGATCCGACCCTCCCTTTGACAAGGTCTGGTGGGGAAATATGGTCCCTTTTTTTGTTTATGCCCATAGATTGTATACAAGGGTCAGTATGGACTCTCCTGTAGGGCAAAAAGTTTCATTCTTTCATTTTTTTATTTCTTTCCGCGATGCTCTATCATTTCAGCTTTTATATCGCGAAGTTTGCGATTGCCCAATCATTTCGGCTATTTTTCGCGGTGCCCAATCATTTCGGATGTTTTTTCTTTTTACTCTATGCTTTTTATCGCGAGTTGCCCAATCATTTCGGCTGTTTTTGAATTCATATATTTTACTTGCTGATTTTGTTGCAAGTTGCCCTATCATTTCGGCTATTTCCTATGCATTTATGGCTCGCTGGCTTTGCACCACGAGTAAGGGACTTGGGATCTGATACCGATTTTAGGCGTCAGTATCTCTACAACTGGGATATTGCCAGGAGCGAATCATCATTTTCCTTTGTCGGTTCGAACAAAGGTGGCTTAGCAAACAGGGTTAGGATCCTGTCGACTAAGGCTTTTAACTTCATGGGCCGTAAGGGTCTCATAAAGGTGTTTCTCCCTACGAGTCGTGAGGATTTCATAGGTGTATGTTCTCTTTAGAAGTCGTGAGGACTTCTAAGTGGTGTTCTCTCTTATAAGTCGTAAGGATCTCATTAGAGCATTTTCTCCTTATAAGTCGAGAGGACTTACAAGTGTCTGTTCACCAAACAGGGGGATTTCACGCCATTGGCGGAACTTGGTGTGGGAGACGCTTATTTGTGCCCGTGGATTGTATACAAGGGTCAATATTTAACCATTTGTAGGGCAATTTAGGAGATGTGATGGCTTTAGAACAGGTTCATATACCTGTAGCTTAAGGCTTTTGAATCCTATGGGCCGTGAGGGTCTCATAGGGGGAATTCTCCTTAAGAGTCGTGAGAATCTCATAAGTGTATTTTCTCCTTAAGAATCGTGAGGATCCCTAAGTGTGTTGCTTCCCTTTATGAGTCGTAAGGATCTCACGCAGGTATTTTTCTTCTTACAAGGTCGAGAGGACCTTGCAAGTGTGCATAAATTTCTTTTACGAGTCTGCACCCTTTCAGGTTTTCACAGACTCGCCGGCAGCCCTGCTGTTTTTATTCACGGAGCCCTTTCGGGTTTTCATCCGTGCCCATTTCTCTTATGGACGTACCGTTTTTTTTTTGTTTTTTTTGCCGCTTTAGCCTAAGGATGCTGCGGTTCATAGTAGTTTAGGGACGTTTCGGTCCGTCATTAGTTTTAGGACATTGCGGTCCATCATTAGTTTAGGGACGTTTCGGTCCGTCGCGATTTTGAGGCAAGGTTTCGCTGGATACTACTTATGGAGTTTGGGCTTGGGAAGATAGCGAGCGGACATAGGCATCGTCATCTATCGTTGACCTAGGCCGTGACTCATCAGGCGTAGTATTTTTTTAGAAACTGACCATTTATTGGTCTGAAGGGTCTTTCGCGATGCATATCCATGAGTAGATAGGCCCCATCTTAGTAGACCTTGTCTATGATGTACGGTCCTTCATAGTTCGGCTCGAATTTTCCCTGTTTGGCATGATTGGGGATCATAGGCCTTTTGACCACTAGCACGAGTTCGCCTTGGCGAAATGTTCTTAGCCTAGTCAATCTTTCATACGAGCGTGTCATCCTTACTTTGTAAGCTTCTAGGTTTTGCTGCGCCATAAGACGAGTTTCATCGAGGATGTCGAGCTCCTCGAGCCAAAAATGAGCGTTCTCTTCGTCTGTTAGCTCGTGATGAACCGCCACTCGTAGAGAGGGTATCTCTATCTCCAAGAGGAGAACTGCTTCTGTGCCAAATACTAACGCATATGGCGTTGTGTTTTTGGCCGTTTTGAACGTGGTCTGATACGCCCAGAGAGCTTCATGCAGTCTCTCGTGCCAGTCCCTCTTATTTTTGGACACTGTCTTCTTTATGATCTTCGTTAAGGTCTTGTTGAAAGCCTCAGCTAGACCATTAGCTCGGGGATTGTAGACCGAAGAGTATCTCCAGTCTATATTATGCTGTTGTGCGAAGCGGCTGATTCTGTGACTTCTGTAGGCCGGCCCGTTATCAGAGATAATCCGTCGCGGAGTGCCGAACCGATAGATGACGTGTGTCTTGAAGAAATGGAGGATATTCTCCGTCTTCACTTCTCTTAGCGGTACTGCTTCTGCCCATTTGGAGAATGGAAAAGTAATCAGTTGTCGCCAATATGAACCGATGTCCTTTGGACGATGCTGGTTCAATGGGTCCAATTATGTTGGTTCCCTACATTTCGAACGGCCGCAAGCCATCGTTGGGTGTAGTTGATTTGGATACTGGTGGATGAAGTCCCCGTGAATCTGGCACCAGTGGCACTGTTTCTCGTATTCGAGGCAGTCCTGAATCATCGTGGGCCAACAGTAGCCCATCTTTTTGATCTTCAGCTTCATCTTTGGTCCAGCTTGATGAGAACCGCAGAGTCTGTCGTGAGTTTCTTGGACGACTCTCCTTGCTTCTTTTGGTCCCAGGCATCTTATCCGCAGGGAGTCGAACGATCTCTTATACAGAGTATCATTGACGAAAGCGAAAGACAGTGCTCGTTTCATGAGCTGATGTCTTGAGGACGCATTTTCAGGTGTTCGACGGGATTTAAAGTATTCTATAAAGACTTCTCTCCAATCCTTAGCATTTTCCTGGTCTTTTATTTGTAGGGCTGTTTGCTTGGTCGCTTTCTTTTCTTCAGACGATTCCGGAGATATTTCTGCTGGTGCAAGAACCCGACGGCTTTGTACAACGATCCTCACGTCATCGAGGTTTTCGTCAGCCAGTTCTTTAGCGAGCTTGGCTAACGCATCTGCTTTGCTATTCTCCGTACGCGGAATGCTTTTCAGAGTGTAGGAGGGAATTTGAGTCAGCAGTTTCCGCACTCTCTCGCCATACTTTACCAACTCTGGTTTGAACGTTTGATAGTCACCGTTTACTTAGCTAACGATCAATTGGGAGTCTCCGTATATGAGAAGGTTTTCGATTCCCATGTCGATAGCGATCTCAAGTCCTGCTACCAAAGCCTCATATTCGGCTTCATTATTTGTCCTTGGCTCGTTTAAGGAGAAGGCAAAGCGCATTATGCATCCTTGCGGAGTCACGAAGATAAGGCCTACCCCTTATTTGATTATAGGGGTGTTGTGTTGTCGCTTCTTCATGGAAGATGCTCCTTCGAAATAGAGTTCCCATCGGGTATCACTTTCTCTTCTCTCCCCATCAATCGTGTCAAACGCGTGCTCGTCCGGTAATTCGCAATTTAGGGGTGAATCGGCTGGTATAGGATGCTCAGCGAGGAAGTCGGCGATGACCTGGCCTTTCACCGCCTTGAAAGGTCGGTATGTTATCGAGAATTCTATTAAGAGTAAGGCCCATTTAACGAGCCGTCCCGTTAGAATGGCTCTTGACATTAAATACTTGAGAGGATCCACTTTTGATATGAGATAGACCTCATGCGCCAACGCATAATGCTGAAGTTTCGTTATCGCGAATATTAACGCCAGGCAGTGTTTTTCGATAGGGGAGTAGTTGTTTTCTGCCCCCAGGAGAACTCGACTCAAATAGTATAGGGCTCTCTCTTTCCCTTGGCCGTTCTCCTGTGCCCATAGCGCGCCTAAGGAACCTTCAAGGGCGGTTGTGTACAGGATTAGGGGATTTCCCTTGACCGGAGCGGTTAGTACCGGCGGATTCTACAGGTATTGCTTGATTTCGTCCAGTGCGCTTTGGTATTTACGGTCCCAGACGAACGGGGTTCCTTTCTTCATCAGATGACTGTAGGGGCGGCATTTGCCGGAGAGGTTAGCTATGAACTGCTTGATATACGCGAGCTTTCCTTGGAGAGACTGCAGTTGCTTAAAAGTTCTTGGCGGAGGCATTTCCATGATCGCCTTGATCTTCGACAGGTTTATTTCGATGCCTCGGTGTCGTACGATGAATCTTAGGAATTTTCCCGAGGAAACTCTGAACGCGCATTTGAGAATGTTCATCTTCAGGTTGTATTTCCGAAAGCGCTGAAATACTATCTTCAGATGCTCCCAATGCTCCTCATGCGATTTGCTTTTCACCACGAGGTCGTCGATATAACATTCAACGATTTCATGTATGAGGTCATCGAAAATATCCGTCATGGCCCTCTGATAAGTAGCACCGGCGTTCTTTAGACCGAAGGGCATCACTTTGTAGCAGAATATGCCCAGAAGAGTCCGGAAAGCGGTATGCTTCTGGTCTTCGGGATGCATCTTTATCTGATTGTATCCTGATGAGCCGTCCATGAAAGAAAAGACTTCGTGAGTGGACGTGTTGTCTATCATCAGCTCGGTAACCGGTATGGGAAAGTCATCCTTCGGACAGGCTTTGTTGAGGTCCTAAAAGTCAACGCAGATGCGCACCGTTCCATTTTTCTTCATCACTGGGACGGTGTTGGCGATCCAGTCAGGGTATTAAACTTCTCGGACGACGCCGGAGTCGATTAGCTTCTTGACTTCGGCGTTGATACTCATTTCAAGTTCAAGCCGCATCCTTCTTGGTGCTTGTTTGATCGACTTGACCTCCGGAGATATCGCCAATATATGTACGGCTACTTCTGGATCTAGTCCTGGCATTTCGGAGTAGTTCCATACGAAGCAGTCTTTATACTGCATGGGCACGTCTTTTTGCGTAGCTGCCTGTTCTTCGGACATCAGCTCATTGACGAACGTAGGCCTTGGGTCGTTTACCGTCCCCAAGTCGATTTTCCTTAGGTTGTCAGCAGTAGTATGTATTCCATCTTCCAGCTCTTTTGGCGCCAGTGGAAGTTCTGAGATCAATTCCTCTTCATCTTCATTTTCGAAGCACCATGGGAGGTCATCCATATTCTCGGGCACTCCTTCTTCTGACAGCATTATCACGTGCCAGGTTCGAGATCGTTTCCAGGATCGATGTTGGTCTGGTTCTACTCTCGCCATATACGTTGCTTTTGGCACGTGCCTTTGTGGTGGGGCTACCTTCCAAATGTTGGATAGAGCAAACTGTTGGATAGAGAAAATCTGCCAAGTTGATATTGGTCTTCGACCCAGTTTTTGAAGGTGAAGCAGTCTTCAAGGGGATGTCCTATCGCTCGGTGATAGGAACAATAATCTGGGTGATGAACCTCGTTTGCTTGATCGGGGTGTCGAGACCCCAGGAGTGTCATCATTTGATATTTCGTGATAAGGTCGAAGATTCTCCTTGTCTTGTCTTGACGGAACGAGTATGCCCAACCCAACTTTTTCATAAGAGACGGACTCTGACTGACCTTTTCTTGATCGTGTGGCCTTCTAGATCCGTTTTGCTGCTGTCGAACGTTTTTTCCGTTCTTCAACCTGTTTTAGACTCTGCATCGGGCCTTTTTTATGTCTTGGGAATGCATGGTGGGCTGACGGCGAAGGGCGTCATCATCCTCCGTGGCCTGCTGAAGGAGGCGTTGTGTCTTGGCATTCTCGTAAATGGCCATTTCGCGACTGTGGTCACTCCGAGCCTTTTGACTCGCATCTCTTATTAGCTTGTCCAGCTATTCTTCGAACGACAGACTCAGCATTTTTACGACAGGACCGCGTTCAGGCTCGGCATCAGCGTTATTTAGAAGAGCATCCGTTTCTTCATCGAGGTCCCTTATGACGTGGCAGCCATGGAGCTGCTCCCGTTTCTTGGACTGGACAAATCCAAGCCCGATCGTTTCCATTTTTCCGTTGGGCAATTTTCGCTGAGTTACGGGGATGTTCCAAATCCTGTTGTAGAACTGAGCTTGTCAAGCAGTCTGTTTGCAGGGTACTGTAGGGTTGCTAGGCACACGCACAAGGGTCTACGAGGCATCAACCATGCCCGATTTAAAATTTAGCCGTGCCGAACAAACCAAAGCCGGATCTTTAAACTAGAGTTTATGGGAAAACATGCATGTTAAACACTTTAACACTAAGTGAGAGGGATTACAACCTTTGTAGATCCGGTTCTTCACTTCTTAAGCTCCGTGTTGAGGTCCCTTCGCTGCGATCATCGTGTTCCGGACTCTCGAGAGGCTCCGCGAAGAGAAAGATGCAACCTTACTTCCGATCTTCGATAACAAAGATGATCTACCTTAAAGTTTCATTAACACAAGCTAACAATCACTAAATGAAGTGAACACTCTCATCTAAAGGGCAAGGGTAGATGAGAATGATGAAGTAGGATTTTAGCTCTCATTTATAATCTTTTTCTCACTTGTTTTCATCACTTGGAAAAAACTAGAAAGCTTTTTTTTCATGAAGCTTAAGGAAGAAGATGAATGAATAATAAATTATTTTTTCTTTTGTGATGAATAATGAAAAGATAAGAATGATGAATAATGCAACCATGGTTAACTATAACTAGGGCTAGGGTTTGGGTTGAGTTACAGATGGGTCACTTGAAAATATCTTTGCAAAAACAAAAAGAAACCTTCTAGAAGGTTCATGAATGAACTAACCCAAATCAAACCCTAATCTTGTTTAATCTCCACTAATCATGTTGCATTAGTTATCATATCATGTTACAATATTATATATCACATATATAATATTTATTGTAACAAAATAAAATAATACAATTAACATATATCGCATATATATCAATGTATTACCCGAGTGAGAAAAAGAATCTTTTAGTGAGCTAATATTAGTTAATGTAATTTAATATATCATATATATTATTATACATTAAATTATCGAAGTAACACTTGATCCGACAATCCGGCTATATCGCATATAACCTACTAATATATCATTTACCGATTCATCGAATCAACAATTGATCCGATGACCCGGCTGATATCATATATTGCGAGAATATAATACGGTATCTCATATCGCATTATCCTCGGTCCTGCACATACCACATATGTGCCCCTACTCTGTTTTTCCTGAGTCAAGAAACCTCTGTGTAGGACTCTAAAGAATCGTCAATACGCCGGCAGTAGGTGATTGTTGGAGTTAGTGCCCTCAGAGTCAACTATTGGATCACAGGCACGTGATTGCAATGATTGAGGGAGGACCTATCCCGGTAGGACAGTCTTACTCGAGATGATAGTATGCTATCTGGTTTATCTTTATCATCGTGTACTGCTTTAGGTGACCTGACATGTCGCTATTACACGTTGATAGAGCCCCTAGGATTCTTGCTTGACGACCAGCAGTATGATGGCGATCATATACGTGGGAGCTGGTAGTCTATAAGCACATCCTTAAAAGGTCCCTAGTCGTGGGAGTTTCGAGACTGGGCATCGATACTCCATTAGTAGGCTAGTGTATACAGTCGAGACCCCGACGAGGGGCGGTGGCCGGTCTCACAAGCCACTGGTGTCAGTTGGTTCACCTAAGATGTATACAGGTGCTCATTAGGTTATGAGCACACCGAACAGGACTCGCCGGGAACATGCTAGTTGGTCTTATACCAGACGTCAGATAGCAGTTCCCTGGTGACATGTGTACAGGTTAGTTCATCGACCTGAGGATCGTCATTTGTCTCGTGTGAGTTCCCACTGTGCTTTGATTACTACCCTACCACGGCTCAAAGGAGTCGTGCAAACAGGTTTTAGTTGGGTACAGTCCCGAGCCACATGGAGGCAGTGAGCGGATCTTCAGGGGTTCGTCTCTCCCGGTATTGGGGGTGAGGTCGCGCTGTGTCTAGGAGAGCCATTACGCAAAGCCCTCGGCCGAGGCAGGAGATTTACTGGTAGGTATTCCAGTAGTATCTCAGGGCGTTCTGGGCTACACTCCGACACGACTTGTACCGCTTTTGGGGGTCTGACTTTCACCAACCCCCTAGGCCCGCCATGCGATGCTCATAGACGAACGGACCGGACTGTACGGATATTGTCACTGACAGGCTCAGTTGGGTGTCGGGGTGAGATTCCTCATCGACGTCCCTTTTGGTCAATAGCTGGTGGCCCGTCACGTATTGGCTTATACCTCTGACGTGCCAGTGGTTAAATCCACAGCCATAGTATTGACGAGTCTTTAGAGTCCACCACACTTTCAGTTACTCAGCTTTCGGGCGAAACGCTGTAGAGGCCGTATGGAGATATGGCAGGGTCCGATCAGATACGTGCGGTATTGCACGGATCAGGATCGGACAGTTTTGTACTAGTGGCCGTATAGTTATATGGCAGGGTTCGATCAGATACGTGGGGTATTGCACGGATCAGGATCGAACGGATTTTACTAGCCGGCTTTGGTTTAAGCCGGTACTAGTTTTGTACAGTGTAGATTTTGTCTCATTGCATTTGTATCCGGTCGGAATACAGATGCGGGTGTGTATGCACAGTGTCGGGGTTTTCCTGTAATTTATTACGGGACCAGTTTTCTGGAGTTGCCAGTTTGCATTCCGTTCCGGCCGGTTTTCCTTTGTTCTTTCCCGGCCGGACTTTTCCGATGGAGGGGGTTATTTGCAGTTTTGCAAATTACTTTTGTGGAGGGGGTTTCTTGCAATTGTATTGATTATGATAGCTTTCTTTTTCTTTTCCTCCATGCTTTTGAATTGAGAGAAGTGAAAGGTTATGGAGTGCATAGTGTTTAAGCATGGTTGTATGTTTATTTGTCCCTTGATGTGGTCACCACTTCCTTGCTCCTACACTCACCTCCCTCTTGCTATCATATTATCCTTCCTCCACCATTCTCATACTTACTAGAAGATGATAAGTTTCCATGAGAAGAAGAGAGAAGAAAAAAGAGAGCTTCATTCTTGAGAGTTTCCTTCTTGTTCTTGCTTTCATGCAAGGAAAAATGAAAGCACCATATTTTCCTTGTCCTCATTCCTCCATCCAAAGGCAACAAACCCCAAAGTGAGACTATGATTCTACACTACACATTCTACAGCAAATCTTGAGCATGTCGAGTTGCCGGCTTCATGCTCGAGTTGCCTCGGTATTGAGGCGGGAGCCCGTAAAAGACGAAGGCGATGTGGTGCCCTTTCCGGCGAGGAGGCGACGATGTGGAGGCAACACTTTCCGCGGGAGATCGGGACGATGACGAGAAGACCGGAGGACTCGGATCACTCGGTATACTTCTCACCCTATCTCTTGATTGCTAGCGTAGGTTAATGGTTAACGATCCGGGTTTTCTTTGTCCGCGGTAGCGCCGGTTTCCGAGTAAGGAAAATTTTTTATTCCGCAATTTGGCCTCGAGTAAGACGGCCGGGGCGCTGCCGTGGCGCAACATGGTATCAGAGCCACGCCATTAACCTTACCTAGCTTCGTTTGATGTGTTTGCGTTTCCGATCGACCAAAATTTCGAAAAAACCGTATTTTCTAGCACAATCAGTTTCTGTCGAAATTTTTTGGAGTCTAAAAATTTTTCGGGTGGTCTCAGAATGATGTGCAGGGAGTTCTAAGAACACTGACAAAATTTGGTGAGACGATCACTCCGTACGACCGCGGAAGGGCGGCCAAAACACCCTTTTGGCCGCGCTTCCGCCGCAGAAGTGTGGGGTCGTGTTATCATTTTTTTGCAGTGGGCTTATGGGCTTAAATTAGGGGTTTTGGAATATTAAAATTGGGCCCAGGTTTTCTGTGAGTGCTACAGTTTTGATTGGGGGCCCACTTGTTAATTTTTGGTCAATCGGAAAATTTTAAACACATTTTTTTCTCAGTATTTACATTATATCTGCGACCGTGAATGTCACTCGATCGGTAAATCCGGTCTAACTGCTATAGCCCGGTTAGACGGATTTGCGAACGTGACTTTCACGTTGATGTTCTATGTTTATGCTGTGATGTTGCGGATCGGTCGTGGGGGATAGCCTGGATGCAATGCTAGTACTGTTTTGTTGTATTATGTACATTTGATATTGCGGGGCGAGCGTCCGACATGTGGACTGCCGCCACTGCCTGTTTGTATTATTCTTTTGGGGCACGACCTGGTTGCGGTCGATGTACCCGGTGTATGTATATTTTACTTTCTGTACTAGGATTGCCCCGCGGTGGGGTGCACGGATAGCCGGGTTCTAGAAGGCAACAAGCCCGCATCTCATGGCATTGGGACGGAGGGGGCTTCAGTCTGGAATTGGCGGGCTATTCGCCGCACTCGTAGGGGGTACAGGTTGACCCAGGAGGGGTGCCCAAGTTACCGGATTCCGTGAAGTGCTGGGTGGTCCATTCACGGTGTTGGAGGGGGCTGCCTCGCTTCAGGTTTTGGCGGGTGACTTGCCGCGCCCGTAGGGGTCTAGGTTTTCATTGCACAGGCTATCCACACGACCAGGGGAACGTCGGGTTTCAGCAGCGGCTCTGTGAAACCCGGGGCTTCCAGATATCTGTATTGTTCTGTGATGCTGTACATTTCTGTGATGTTGCATTTTATTCACGCCTTGAGCGAAATACTATATATTGGTATATATATTAGTAGATGTTGTATATGTTTTTCATCCGCGCTAGTCCAGTCCCCGCTCTGCCGTTAGTTAGCTAACCTAACGGGTGATGACGGGACCCAGTGGCGAATGCGGATGGCATATACGTACGTCAGTATATTTTCGTTCTTTGTGGTGTGATCATATGATGGGACTGCGTTGATTCGGATCAATGCAAGTTAAACAAACCTATTCTGATGTTGTTGGAACATTTTTCAAAAAGCTGTTATTGCAAGGACGTTCACTTTTGTTTTGCATCGTGGTATTCATTTGGAATATCCTGCTCCTCAGTCGACGAGGCAAGGGCCGAGATCCCTTCACCGGGAGTGACCCCTTGGACAGAAGTTTGCGTCAGGGCAATAGCTTCACTATAGCCGATTACTTTTGCTTTGCATCGTGGTATTCAGTTGGAATATCCTGCACCTCATTCTACGGGGAAAGAGCCGAGATCCCTTCACCGGGAGTGACCTCTTTAGTAAAAGTTTTCGTCACTATATTTTTATAAAAGTTATCCAGTTCCTTCAACGATATCAAGTTCATTACGTTAAAGGTTTTCGCCAGAAACCATTCGTAGCCCTCCGTCATTTCGGATTAGTATTGCTTAGTATTCGCGCTACGTTTGTCGTTGCTATTCGCCGAGGCGTAGTGTGCGGTAGCTCTGTAATGCTTTCTGTCGCATGGATATGTGGATTGGTTAGGACAGTCGTGCGACTTTGTTGATTATTCGTCAAGGGTCGTGCGGGTGGGTTTAACGCAATCAAGATAATGACGGGTTGAACTTGACTAGGACCTTTTGATTTGTTGATTATTCGTCAAGGTCACTTGGGTCCTAGGGGTAAAAATCACATCGGGAGTTTCAAAAGAACTGAAACTTGCCAGGCATGCGCATACCTTCTGGAGTGTGGTGACTTGAGTGGATTCCGTCAAGTTATCATGCGATGATAGTTGGATCCCGATTTCCACTGATGAGTTGGTTTACTCCTCGGGTGATCCCCGACTAATTCTTCTTTCAGGTTTGGAGGAGAATTTGAGGTACAGTGGGAGGTTTCCTGATTAGATAAATTGGTAACCATTCTGATCTAGGTTAGAGTGCACGCTGAGTGTTTCTTTTCTCTCTCTCTGGCAGCGACCATTGACCCGACCCTAGACTATGACTCAGTGACCAAGTTGACCGAACCTTCTTAACACTGGCTTTTGGATTGTCAGAGTTGCAGACCTCATTGCCACTCCTGCTTTTACCCTTTTCTCCAGGACACCCCGTATTACTACGAACGTCCACTTCCATTGGACAAAACCATCGTATGGTTAGATACGAACTCGAAGGACTTCGAGGATGGTTTCTGGTTCTGGAGAAAACGGATAGGATTATTCAGTTGTCTTTTCTTTTCACCTTCTCTCAGGTTGCGAGTACTCCTTGGTTTAGGAGTAGTACACCTATTACGCAAATTGGATAGTCTTCTTCCAAACCTTAGGCTGGTGCCGAACGGTGGGGAATGAAGAAAACCAATTAGCATAACGATGGTGTACAGAAGGTATTAAGTTTAGACAAAGCCAGGGATTAGTAAGAGGGCAAAGTAAATTGCGACTGATATTCACGACCAAACCAAGTATTTCTTCGCCAATCCTAAATCACCTTTGTATTTCTCCAGGACACTCCGTATCACTACGAAGATCCCATTTTATTGGATACTCCATCGTATGGTTATATACGAACTCGAAAGGAACTAGTTCCAGTTCGGGGATGGATTCTGGTTCAGGAGAAATAGGAATAAAGTACATTCAGGTGTCTTTTATTTTCACCTTCTCTCGCGTTGCGAGTGCTCCTAGGATTAGGACAGTACACCCTTTATGCTTCTTGGATAGTCTTCTTCCAAACCATAGGCTGGTGCCGAACGGTAGGGAAGGAAGAAAACCATTTGGCCTAAAGGGGTGTACAGAAGGTAATGACTAAAGACACAGAAAGGGATTTAGAAAGATGGCAAAGAATTATACGGTTATAGTTGTGAATCTGGATAATGGTAGAGGCATTACTAGGAATACCAGAATACCCCACAGAAACATTTTTAATGTTTCAGTTTTACTGTGTAATGTTAAAAGAAAACTGATTTCCCGATTAGACACTTACTCCAGGGTATGTATTTACCAGGTTGGATTCTCACATTTGTATGGTTTTACAGATGATGAGTGGGAGTAAGTTATTGGGAATTGGGTGATCATCCTTATTATATCAGGATTCGTTGTAATCGGTGATATTTGAGGAAGTCACCTGGGTTGTTTGCCGGTCGGCAAATATTTGGTTATGAATATCCGCTGTTGTGCACCAATTTCAAATTGATATATCTGTACGTCTATTTTCATAGAGTGAGATATACCTTTTGATATTATGTCGATGACATTTACCTATATCAGTGGATGGTTAGGTAAGGAGCATTAAACAGCGGTGTAATTCTTCTTAACCATAAGTACAGTTTTCAACCTACGACACACAGTGAAAGAGTTGTTAGACTCAGCGGACTTATACAGAGTATTGTATGTTGTCCAGTGTCCATCAGGACAGAGGGGTTGGTCCTCGTACTATATTCGGTTTACTTATGACTTCTCTCGATTTTAGACAGCTGTTTCGTGGAAACACAGGGTCTAAGTTTTGAGGAGTTATAGGTATTTGAATAGAATAGAGAACCAGCTGTAGCAAGTATCGGGATTCTTCAAAGAGATCGAAGATGTAGATACTTGTGCATGGTATTCAGTTGATAGTAATGAGAACTTGCTTCTCTTTCAGGTTACTCATAATTGGAAGCATTCCTAAGTTGAGTAACGCTGATCGGCCTCCTTCCATTTAGTTGACATGCACTGGAGACAGCTGCATGATTTGAATCTGGTTCAATTAAATCAGTGCCTCTGGTTCTATATTGGATATAGAACAGTTCATATCTTAACGATGTTAAGGTACGGGGAGTTGTCCGGCTTATGCTTAAAACCAGACTCCGGATAACTCAAGGCACGTTTCTGTAATGGCTGTTTGTGGGTTGACCCAGGCTATGACGAGGGTTGACTTTCTACCATCTGGCAGATCAATAGAAATATTGTTCTAGACTCGCCACAGTTTTATTAAAAAATGGATTTTTTCAAAAACAGCAGTGGGAGTATGGTAGAACTGGAAGTGATTCCAGAACCGCAAACGATTACTGAAGATTTGATAAGGAACCTAAAGATTCAATCTGATTTGACATTCCATTGGCCACTCCGCAGAAAAGGTGGGTAACTTCAGGCACCCGAGAGGTACTCCGGTAGCCTCAAGGACGGTGACAGGGAAGTTCTTGTTTACCCACAATTACCATTGCTGTTGTTCCAGGCTGCGAGACCCGGCAGGAGGATGAGTATAGCGTCGTTCTATACTAGCTTTGGAAGTGCACGTCTATATGACTCTGCCAGAGGGTTGTCGTAGTCAGTGGGAGCAGCGGAAGCATTGGTGGACATCAGGCTTATGTCTATTTATAGACTAAAGCAGATGTAGCGGAGATAGATCATCTGTTTCTGATGTGACAGTCATGGGTTTGACGTCATCAGAATAGGGGATGGATCTGTTGAGAAGGTAGTAGGAAGTGATATTCCTATACTACGATCGGTTATACTTTGGTCGTCACACAGTGTTTTCTCCACATGGGACTTGGATATTATATCAGACATACTGGTTACTAGATCTATGGTTTTAGATCTAGATTTGGGTGGTTTCCCAATCTGGGTACCTTGACAGCATTCTATGAGTATTTGGAATGGACGACTCCTGACACGGTAGTGCACCTGCAGTTGATGGAGTCACCCTCTCTAAAGGTGTCTTATAGACTAAAGGGGAGAGGGATACGCATGATTGACAGATCACTTGCTTAGGCAATTGAGTCAATCATGAGATGTCAAGTACCACACCAGTTGTTGTTCTTGCACTAGATGCAATAAGTTGATATTGATCCAATCCTGGAGAAACAGTCGGAAGCAGTCTTAGAACATAAGTGGATGTTCTAGGGATATGATAACGACAGCCTCATTTGGGAGACAGTTATCATTCCAGGCTTCCAAGGTGACATGGACGACAAGGAGGTTGTCAGAGTTATAGTTCTCCCTCTGACGAGGGGCGGTATTTTGGACAGGTGGTCCAAGGCAATACTGAGGGAGGCATGGCGCGGGATACTGATTAGTTTCAGTTGATGATACAGTCTAAGAAGTTTGGATTTGGAGTTCATTTATGAGCTAGGTCCCATCAGACATCCAGACATATTCTAAGACAGGTATTGCTCATTTCGGGAGATGGTTTTCTCCGCGAACATGAGATATAGAGAGACATAGAAAGAAACATCCCTGCGGATCCACTCACTGAGGCTATTCCTCGAACGCAATAGTTTCGCAAACGGGTTTTGTGAGACTTACTAGTAGAGGAGTTGGGTGTTCGGTATCACACGGGTTGTGAGTATGCGACATCGCAATAATTAGCCTTGAGTGCAAGTGGGAGATTGTTGGAGTTAGTGCCCTCAGAGTCAATTATTGGATCACAGGCACGTGATTGTAATGATTGAGGGAGGACCTATCCCGGTAGGACAGTCTTACTCGAGATGATAGTATGCTATCTGGTTTATCTTTATCATCGTGTACTGCTTTAGGTGACCTGACATGTCGCTATTACACGTTGATAGAGCCCCTAGGATTCTTGCTTGACGACCAGCAGTATGATGGCGATCATATACGTGGGAGCTGGTAGTCTATAAGCACATCCTTAAAAGGTCCCTAGTCGTGGGAGTTTCGAGACTGGGCATCGATACTCCATTAGTAGGCTAGTGTATACAGTCGAGACCCCGACGAGGGGCGGTGGCCGGTCTCACAAGCCACTGGTGTCAGTTGGTTCACCTAAGATGTATACAGGTGCTCATTAGGTTATGAGTACACCGGACAGGACTCGCCGGGAACATGCTAGTTGGTCTTATACCAGACGTCAGATAGCAGTTCCCTGGTGACATGTGTACAGGTTAGTTCATCGACCTGAGGATCGTCATTTGTCTCGTGTGAGTTCCCACTGTGCTTTGATTACTACCCTACCACGGCTCAAAGGAGTCGTGCAAACAGGTTTTAGTTGGGTACAGTCCCGAGCCACATGGAGGCAGTGAGCGGATCTTCAGGGGTTCGTCTCTCCCGGTATTGGGGGTGAGGTCGCGCTGTGTCTAGGAGAGCCATTACGCAAAGCCCTCGGCCGAGACAGGAGATTTACTGGTAGGTATTCCAGTAGTATCTCAGGGCGTTCTGGGCTACACTCCGACACGACTTGTACCGCTTTTGGGGGTCTGACTTTCACCAACCCCCTAGGCCCGCCATGCGATGCTCATAGACGAACGGACCGGACTGTACGGATATTGTCACTGACAGGCTCAGTTGGGTGTCGGGGTGAGCTTCCTCATCGACGTCCCTTTTGGTCAATAGCTGGTGGCCCGTCACGTATTGGCTTATACCTCTGACGTGCCAGTGGTTAAATCCACAGCCATAGTATTGACGAGTCTTTAGAGTCCACCACACTTTCAGTTACTCAGCTTTCGGGCGAAACGCTGTAGAGGCCGTATGGAGATATGGCAGGGTCCGATCAGATACGTGCGGTATTGCACGGATCAGGATCGGACAGTTTTGTACTAGTGGCCGTATAGTTATATGGCAGGGTTCGATCAGATACGTGCAGTATTGCACGGATCAGGATCGAACGGATTTTACTAGCCGGCTTTGGTTTAAGCCGGTACTAGTTTTGTACAGTGTAGATTTTGTCTCATTGCATTTGTATCCGGTCGGAATACAGATGCGGGTGTGTATGCACAGTGTCGGGGTTTTCCTGTAATTTATTACGGGACCAGTTTTCTGGAGTTGCCAGTTTGCATTCCGTTCCGGCCGGTTTTCCTTTGTTCTTTCCCGGCCGGACTTTTCCGATGGAGGGGGTTATTTGCAGTTTTGCAAATTACTTTTGTGGAGGGGGTTTCTTGCAATTGTATTGATTATGATAGCTTTCTTTTTCTTTTCCTCCATGCTTTTGAATTGAGAGAAGTGAAAGGTTATGGAGTGCATAGTGTTTAAGCATGGTTGTATGTTTATTTGTCCCTTGATGTGGTCACCACTTCCTTGCTCCTACACTCACCTCCCTCTTGCTATCATATTATCCTTCCTCCACCATTCTCATACTTACTAGAAGATGATAAGTTTCCATGAGAAGAAGAGAGAAGAAAAAAGAGAGCTTCATTCTTGAGAGTTTCCTTCTTGTTCTTGCTTTCATGCAAGGAAAAATGAAAGCACCATATTTTCCTTGTCCTCATTCCTCCATCCAAAGGCAACAAACCCCAAAGTGAGACTATGATTCTACACTACACATTCTACAGCAAATCTTGAGCATGTCGAGTTGCCGGCTTCATGCTCGAGTTGCCTCGGTATTGAGGCGGGAGCCCGTAAAAGACGAAGGCGATGTGGTGCCCTTTCCGGCGAGGAGGCGACGATGTGGAGGCAACACTTTCCGCGGGAGATCGGGACGATGACGAGAAGACCGGAGGACTCGGATCACTCGGTATACTTCTCACCCTATCTCTTGATTGCTAGCGTAGGTTAATGGTTAACGATCCGGGTTTTCTTTGTCCGCGGTAGCGCCGGTTTCCGAGTAAGGAAAATTTTTTATTCCGCAATTTGGTCTCGAGTAAGACGGCCGGGGCGCTGCCGTGGCGCAACAGTGATGATCATATCAAAACCCACAAGCTGCAAGCGGTCAGCTAAACGTAACAGCCACCCAGGTATTGAGCGATCAGAAGATCAACAAGCAAGCCTGTACATTCTCCTGCGAATCCAATCAGTAACACTCCCGTACTGTCCGGTCTCATCGTCTGATATGTCGCATATCTCACCTAGGGGTGGTAAACGTCAGACCCCCAGTAACTCGATAAGTCGTGTCGATATGAGGTCTATAACAGTTCGAGAAACTACTGATAACACTTACCAATAAATCTCAGCAACCCTGGCCAGGGATTTCCGGTTATAGCCAATCGAACACAGCGCAACATCAACTCCCTATACCGGGAGAGACGAATCCCCTCCTATCGCTCATTGCCTCCATGTGATTCGGGACTGTACCCAAAAGCCACCTTTTTGCATGCCCTCTTGGACGTGGTATGAGGGAAATCAAAGCACAGTGGGAATCACACAAGACTCTATGACAATCTCGGGTCAACAGACTACTCTGTACCAGTGTCACCGGAGAACTGTCATCTGACGTGAGGTATAATACCATCTGGGAGTTCTCGTCAAGTCCGTCCAGTGTACCCAGTCTCCACTGAGCACCCGTACACCATCCTTGATATCAAACACCGATGGATATGGGATCATCCATCGCCCATCATATGGGTCAAGATGCGTATACGCTAGTCTACTCTGGTGCATCGATACCCTGTCTCGATACACCCTCGACTAGGAACAGTTATAGGATATACTCGTCGACTACCGTGGCCCCACTAGTATGATCTCATCATAGTCCCAGTAGTCGAGTACATATCCTAAGGGCTTTATCAACATGTAACATAGAGACAATCAGAGTACATGTTAAGATAAAGTACAACCAGATAGCATACTATCATGTCGAGCAAGAAAGTCATCCCTATATATGTCCAAGCATCCATTACAATATACATCGTATGTACAGTAATGGCCTCTGGGGCATAAATATAACTAACAATCTCCCACATGCACTAGGGCCATCTGTTGTGGTATCGCATACCCAACAATTAGCTGTGGTTGTAGTATCTCATACTCAACCATCCCATAAATGTCTCTACTGGGGAAAAAGGCCTTTGTGAGTGGATCCGCTCTGTTGTCCTCTGTGTCTACTCTCCTAATCTCGATCTCCCTGGAGATCAACCATCTCCATGATCAGGTGATACTGCCTAAGAATTATATCTGGATTTCAGATGGGACGGTAGTTCCTTGGCTAAAGCCACAACTTCATTGTCACACAATGGTAGGAACGAAGTTCATCTCATGAACTTATATATATCCAGACTACCTCTTTGGTAGCATCCTTGGTAACGATGTATCTTGCCTTTAATCGTCTAGTAAGTCACGGTATCTAGCTTGGAACACTTCCAACATACCGTCTCTCCACTGAGGGTAAAGACAATGCCTGCGACTGACATTTAGTCGTCCTTATCACCCTGGAACCTTTCCAGTGATTCTCCCCAGAATCGATTGATACCATCTCACTACAACTAGTGAGTATCCTAACATCCAATTAGATCTATCTCATAGATCCAAAACCCAGGATTTAGGAGGTATCACTTGATCTTATATGGAGAATCCTTGTGATAAGCGGAGATTGACCGAGCGTAGCATAGGAAACTCCTTCTCTATCAAGAGTATGCCATCCACGTAATCTACGAGGATCATCACCATACTCTCTACTACCTTTTTGTATATACAAAGTTCATCTACCATTTTGATGAAGTCAAACTCTTTGACTACCACATCAAAACAGACGTTCCAACTCCGCGATGCCTGCTTTATCACATAAAACATCTTGCACACGTTTCCGCTGCTCCCACTATCTACGAAGCCCTCTGGCTGTGTACTTATAGACGCTCTCTTCTAAAACATCATTTAGAAAAGCAGTCATGACACCCAACCACCAGATATCGTAGTCATGGTATGTAGCCGTGGCAAGTAGGATCTGGATGGACTTAAGCATAGCTTTGAAAGTCTCAACTTTTCCATGTATACCAAGTAATCTTCTCAAGATATAATTGCTCCTGATGGGGATTTAACCCTTCAGAAAAAGCAACCAAAGTCCATACTTTGTTGGTGTATAAGGATTCCATCTCAGATCGCTAAGCATCCAGCCATTCTTACAGAGTCCTACTCTTGATGGCCTGTACGAAACTAGTTAGGTCATCATCTCATGATGTAATCCTCGCTCCCACTGTCATAGAGAAACCGAAGTATCTCTCAGGTGGGTGAGGAACCTTACTAGATCGGCGGAGAGGCTGAGGTTCGTTGGAAATTATTGAATCCACATTCAATAGGTATGCAGCTTCTCAAGTGCATAACTCCCAAAAGGAAATAGGAAACTCAGTAGTACTCATCATAGAGCACACCACATCACATAGGGTGCTATTGCTCCGCCCCGATATACCATCGTGCTATGGTGTATACGGAGGAGTAATGCTGAGAGAGAATCTTATTCCCGTTTTGAATAGTCCAGGAATTCCGTGCTCAAGTATTCTCCTCCTTGATCTCATCAGAGTACATAATACTTTTACCCGTATTTTGGTTCTCTACTTCTAACTTATATTCTGTGAATATCTCAAAAGGTACAGACTTATGTTTCAACAGGAACATATGTCCGAATCTTGAGAGATCATCAGAGAATGTAATGAAGCACAAAGAACCGGTCTTGGCATGCGTAGACAGGGGACCTTCATACATCAGCATGTATCAATCCTAAGAGTTCACTAACTCTTTCTCTATTTCCAATAAACAGAGCTGTGGTCATCTTATCTTTGTGACATGACAGATAAGTTTCACAAGATGTAAATTCAAACTAATTTAAATATGCATCTATATGTAACTTCAGCTAGTCTGGTCGCATTGATATGACCTAGTTTACAATGCCTTAAGAAGGATTCGTTCATTTTTGAACTCTTCCTCTTGTGTGTGTTCTATATACTAAGAACTGTAGTTTGATTTAGAACGTCTATGCTTTTAGATAACGTACCTGAACCGATCAACTCTTGATATAGGAAATGTTTAAAACATTATCCAACAATACAAAATTATATCATTTCTTTACTAATAAAGAGATTGATATGATGTTGTATATCAGGTTCGGTATCTAATAACATTTGTTCAGAATCAATGTATTCTGGTAATATAGGGTGATAGTGACCAACAGACTTGGCTGCACACTTGCACCGTTTCTATCATATGAAACTTATCACCCGTTCTCAGTTCTCTACCTTTCTGTAGCCCATATAACAGATTACATATGCAGGATCCTGATCTGGTATCTCATACGCATGACGTAAAGGATACTGAGAAACAGTTCTATGTAATGAATACACCCGAAGATGATGCATCAGCATGCACTTTCTTCGTTTGGGCGGCACGGGAAATCTGGTATTCCCCCAATTTCCTGCTCTGTCTTATAACAATTATAAGTTGGAGCGGGACCAACGTTTCTTAGCGCAGTATAACAAGCGGGTTCGGTCAATACATCCGTATTATTATCTTGATTAAGGCGTGATATGGTCGCTACCTGGAGAGAGAGAGAAGAAAACACTCAGCGTGTGCTATTACAAGATTAGATTGGTTATCAATTTATCTAATCAGGATGTCTCCCACTGTTTTAGTCAAATCTTCCTTCAAACCCTAAAAGGAAAGACTAGCCGGGATTAATTACACTCTACAAGTTCACCAATCTTTCAGCCAGGCCAGTGCCGGTACTTTGAGGGAGGTTCCCCGTGCTTTCGCACGGACCTAATTAAAGTAAACCTCGTTTTCCCAGGGGCGTAATCCCGTTGACACCTTTCTAGACACCTACTTAATCGGCTAATTGTAATGTGTAAAACTCTCCCAGGAGTAACTCTTACTCGCAGCGGGTATCGGGATCCAACTATCTCATAGAAGGTATGCAATCTCATTGCAAATTTCAACACTTGAAATTCCCAATAATATTTTACCCCTAGCGTCCTATGACCTTGACAGAGGTCAACAAACCATAGGCTGCTAGTCAAGTTCTACCCGTCATTTGCTGATTGAATTAAACCCACCCGCACGACCCTTGACGAAGGTCAACAAGGCCGCACGACTATCCTAAAACAATTTGCATCATATGCATAAATAGATAAATACTAGTTAGCTACCGCACACTACGCCTTGACGGAGGTCAACAAACGTAGCACGAATACTAAGTAGAACTTATCTGAAATGACGGAGGGTTACGACAGGTTTTTGACAAAACCCTTTGCGTAATGAACTTGATATCGTTGTAGAATCGAGTGATTTTAAATGGAGTGTTTTTTAGGCTTTTCTAGTTTCGCTAAAGAGGTCACTCCAGGTGAAGGGATCGTCGGCTCTTTCCTCATTGAATAAGGTGCAGGATATTTCACAAATATCACGGTGCAAAGAAAGAACTATAGAAGCAATCAAAAGACAAACCGAGTTTGTAGCATCTGCTAGTTTCACTAAAGAGGCCACTCCCGGTGAAGGGATCTCGGCTCTTTCCTTATCGAATAAGGTGCTGGATGTTCTACAAGGAACACCGCTATGCAAAGCAAGAACTAGAGCTACCAGTTTGTAAACAGGTTTCTACAATATCTTAGGTTTCTTTTTAGTTTCATTAATCTCATTAATGAAGTCCCATTTTATTATACTTCACAAGCATCACATTTGAAACGAAATCTGCAATATAACATATATCTCATATATATAATATAAACATTCGTCTCAGGCAGTAATATGATCTAATCACAGAACATTGCAGTAGAAGAACATATATGAAATATTGGATATACTAGGAGGTCCGTGTTTTCAATACGAGCCTGTATAAAACACGGATTCCACGGTCGTGATGAATAGCCAAACCCACATCCCTAGACCCCTACGAGAGCGGCAAGCAACACTGCCAATTCTAGGGTTAAGAGACCCGGTCTCGACTCCTCGAGATGGTCTCCCACTGGACCCTAGAACCCGGTTACTTATGCTCCCCGCCTTGGGTCTACCTAATGCGGAAAATTAAATAATATACAATGGTGATATCATCCTCAGGCCGGAAGTGCCCCAATAAAAGAATATTACATACAAATGAATTTTACATGAATGAAAAATAAAAAACTCTCATCTCACATTAAAAAAACCCGGCTATTCAAAACGCGACGATCCAATATAACATATCACAGCAACACATAATATCTCATATCATCAACGTAAGCAAGTATGCGTATCTCGATTGTCATTGATGTATAGCAACGAAGCCGGCGATACACCACATACTACGCTTACGGTCACAGAAAAGAAAGTGTAAAACTACAATAGTTGGAATCCGCAACATCCTTAGATATCGCATGCCTAACTAAATGAATTCCTTAGACATCGCATGCCTAACAATTATAAACCCCGCATTTTAGTCTCATTATCGAAAACTCTTTTCAATATCAAGTCGGGCAATTCAACAAGATTCCCGATATCCTGATTGAATGCTCGTCGCAAACTTTTGTAGACGACCGCACCCCCAGATGCCATCGACGAAGTGCACTAAGGCGGAACACCGCTGCTGCGAGCACCCGAACGGATGTTTTTGGCGACGGGGTTCTCCTACAGTCACTTGGTCGGGGCTATGGGGCGTAGATGTCTATTAAGTTTACCCGGCGAGTATCCGCGTACGCTACGTGATTGCGACGGACTTTTGATCACATCAAAATTCCATGGCAACCGATCATCTGAGACTGAACTGCTAGATTTATAACATTCAAATTAGTTATCTCATAACTACTTGTGGATTCCAAATATTGTATCACATTCCAGATAAATAGACAATGTTAAACTTTCCGATCGAATAATCAAACACCTAAGTTTTCCCAAATAGTTCTCAACACTTGAAATTAGTTTAAAAACATCCATCACATGCCACAGTACCAATAGTTCAGCCGTAGAAGGGTCAAGCCAACGCCTCATATGTGGCACGCCGTACTGCCCCAAACCCTAAGGTTCAGAGGCAGTTCTAGACGGTCACATAATCGAGTTAAGGTTTGTTGTCTTCTAGAGGGTCCACCGTGTTACTTGCACGACTTAGAACGTTCTTAAACTAGAGAAAAAATCCAACTTTTGAAAAAATTTCCAACAGGGGAAAAATGGAGTTATTGATATCCGTTCAAACTTTTTAACAGTTTCTAAAATTATCCGGAAAAAAAAACTTAAACGAAGTTAAATTATCCGATCGAATCAACGAGTCCCCAAAACAACCCAGAAAACTCAACACCTGAGTATAATTAAAAATTCCCAGAAGATTGCAAAATAACCCAGAAATTACACTGTGAAGTATTGGGGCCCAATTTTACTGTTCCGCCGCGGAACCGCGGCCACGTGCGTGGTTTGGCCGCGGTTCCGCGGTCACGTGACCGATTTGGGACTCCGTACTTCACAGTAATTCTTAGATTCTCCTGCTTAATTTTTTGAGTATTTTTAATACAGAAAAAATCACATTTTTGGAGAAAATCCAGAGAAGGGTTCGTGTCGGGGTTTTCGGGTTCGATCGGACTTTAAACTTCGCCTAAAGCTCTAGCTTGGCTCTGATACCACTGTAGGGTTGCTAGACACACGCACAAGGGTCTACGAGGCATCAACCATGCCCGATTTAAAATTTAGCCGTGCCGAACAACCCAAAGCTGGATCTTTAAACTAGAGTTTATGCGAAAATATGCATGTTAAACACTTTAACACTAAGTGAGAGGGATACAACCTTTGTAGATCCAGTCCTTCACTTCTTAAGCTCCGTGTTGAGGTCTCTTCGCTGCGATCATCGTGTTCCGGACTCTCGAGAGGCTCGCGAAGAGAAAGATGCAACCTTGCTTCCGATCTTCGATAACAAAGATGATCTACCTTGAAGTTTCATTAACACAAGCTAACACTCACTAAATGAAGTGAACACTCTCATCTAAAGGGCAAGGGTAGATAAGAATGATGAAGTAGGATTTTAGCTCTCATTTATAATCTTTTTCTCACTTGTTTTCATCACTTGGAAAAAACTAGAAAGCTTTTTTTTCCATGAAGCTTAAGGAAGAAGATGAATGAATAATAAATTGTTTTTTCTTTTGTGATGAATAATGAAAAGATAAGAATGATGAATAATGCAACCATGGTTAACTAAACCTTTATAGAGATTTAACTAGGGCTAGGGTTTGGGTTGAGTTAAAGATGAGTCACTTGAAAATATCTTTGCAAAAACAAAAAGAAACCTTCTAGAAGGTTCATGAATGAACTAACCTAAATCAAACCTTAATCTTGTTTAATCTCCACTAATCATGTTGCATTAGTTATCATATCATGTTACAATATTATATATCACATATATAATATTTGTTGTAACAAAATAAAATAATACAATTAACATATATCGCATATATATCAATGTATTACCCGAGTGAGAAAAAGAATCTTTTAGTGAGCTAATATTAGTTAATGTAATTTAATATATCATATATATTATTATACATTAAATTATCGAAGCGACACTTGATCCGACAATCCGGCTATATCGCATATAACCGACTAATATATCATTTACCGATTCATCGAATCAACACTTGATCCGATGACCCAGCTGATATCTTATATCGCGAGAATATAATACAGTATCTCATATCGCATTATACTCGGTCCTGCACATATCACATATGTGCCCCTACTCCGTTTTGCCTGAGTCAAGAAACCTCTGTGTAGGACTCTAAAGAATCGTCAATACGCCGGCAGTAGGTGATGATCATATCAAACACCCACAAGCTGCAAGCGGTCAGCTAAACGTAACAGCCACCCAGGTATTGAGCGATCAGAAGATCAACAAGCAAGCCTGTATATTCTCCTGCGAATCCAATCAGTAACACTCCCGTACAGTCCGATCTCGTCGTCTGATATGTCGCATATCTCGTCTAGGGGTGGTAAACGTCAGACCCCAGTAGCTCGATCAGTCATGTCGATATGAGGTCTATAACAGTTCGAGAAACTACTGATAACACTTACCAGTAAATCTCAGCAACCCTGGCCAGGGATTTCCGGTTATAGCCAATCGAACACAGCGCAACATCAACTCCCTATACCGGGAGAGACGAATCCTCTCCTATCGCTCATTGCCTCCATGTGATTCGGGACAGTACCCAAAAGCCACCTTTTTGCACACGCTCTTGGACGTGGTATGATGGAAATCAAAGCACAGTGGGAATCACACAAGACTCTATGACGATCTCGGGTCAACAGACTACTCTGTACCAGTGTCACCGGAGAACTGCCATCTGACGTGAGGTATAATACCATCTGGGAGTTCTCGGCGAGTCCGTCCAGTGTACCCAGTCTCCACTGAGCACCCGTACACCATCCTTGATGTCAAACACCGATGGATATAGGATCATCCATCGCCCATCATATGGGTCAAGATGCGTATACGCTAGTCTACTCTGGTGCATCGATGCCCTGTCTCGATACACCCTCGACTAGGAACAGTTATAGGATGTACTCGTCGACTACCGTGGCCCCACTAGTATGATCTCATCATAGTCCCAGTAGTCGAGTACATATCCTAAGGGCTTTATCAACATGTAACATAGAGACAATCAGAGTACATGTTAAGATAAAGTACAACCAGATAGCATACTATCATGTCGAGCAGGAAAGTCATCCCTATATATGTCCAAGCATCCATTACAATATATATCGTATGTACAGTAATGGCCTCTAGGGCATACATATAACTAACAGGTACGCCTTGGCGCCTTAACAGCCTTTTTAATCTTTCTGTGTAGTATCTGGGCAGACGGATGGGCTGGAGCCATCAAGCGTAGAATCGGCACCATGCCAGACTTCTCTTTCGACTTTAGTCTCCGTGGACAGATAGAATAGGATCATTTTTTCATCTCTTCGCCTTGGAGGGATATAGAATGTCTGCAGTTCCTGCACACTATAGTTATCAAGTGCGTCGAGCTCTCTGTAGTGCTGCCGCGGAACCATAGCGATCTGCAAACTCTGATCATCTCCAGTGAGGGCCTGCACCGATGGACGGACTGAGAACACTGCGTTGACTTCATCTTCAGAGTCACTACCGAAGACCGGAATGGAGGTGGATGGTCCCGGCTTGCTGCATTAGGGCAGTCCTGAATAGACTATCTCTTCTTCCTCCTCGGTATCGCTCCCGAAGACCGGAATAGTGGTGATAGCTTTTTGCTTATTCTCTGGTTTATGGCACATTTCCGTGTCTTCAAAGTCTGGTAGGAAGTACTTTACGTCTTCATATTTTCAGACTTCGTTCATAGAGAATGGGTTTAGCTCCCCCGTAACGGTGTACTCGAGACCATCTTTGAAGTACTTCATACACTGATGTTGTGTAGAAGGGATGATGTTGTACTCGTGTAACCAAGGCCTACAAAGCAAGGCGTTGTAGCAAGTCTTGGCATCAATGACATGGAACTTGATGTCAGTGATAAGCGAACCGAAGCGTAATGTCAGTATCACAGACCCGAGTGTCTGTGATGACTGGGAGTCGAATCCGGAGATAATGATTTTATCCCGAGCGAGGTGTTGAACGCTCATGCAGATTTTTTTTTAGCACCATCACATTTAGGAGGTTGACAGAGGACCCATTGTCAACTAAGATCTTTCCTATCTTGATGTCATGGCAGTATCCGGCAACATACAAGGAACGGTTGTGCTCGCATGTTCCGAGGAGGAGATCTTCATCGCCGAAAGTGATGTCAGCCGTGTGCACTTCTTCCAGCTCGTCCTTCATCTTTTCTTCGGCAAGGCAGGCTTGGAACTGCTCGGGCTCTTGTAGTGCCTTGATTAGAGAATCTCTCGCCTCTTTAAACAGCAGAAAGGCGTCGAGGATGCTTAGCTACAAGGGTATTTTCCTCAGGTGTGCCAGAACGTTGTAATCCACTTTGTTTTTCTTGGGTGGGTCCTTGGCCGCAAGCTCTTCGACGACTCGATCATTGAGGGTGATATCTTCAGGGGCTTTTTCTTTCCCCTTATCTTTTTTGTTCGATCTCTTGTTTGTGGGTCCGAGATTCTTCTCGGGTAACGTGCGATTACGCAGCTGAATGTTCTCGTGGGTCTTCATCTCTTCTGTTTCGGAGATGGATTCCTTGAAGAGAGGGCCGAGGGCTATTTCTTCATCAGAATCGCTCCCAAATGTGAGAACATGTGATCCCCCGGAATCAACCATGTAACAGTCGCCGGCAGTTCTTTTGCGCTCATCTGTCGTGCTTCTCTGCTCTCGACTAGTTTTGCGCTTCATCCGCTTGAAGTGTTGTCGATGAGCAACGTATCCTTGCCACCAATTTTTAATGGCCATGCATTCCTCGGTAGGGTGTGTGATGGTATAAGCAGTAGTTTGGATGCGCATCTAGTTCGTCGGGGAACGTATTTTCTGAAATGTCTTCTTTGAAAGGTGGCAACTTCATTCCCATTGACAGGGCTTTAGCGAACTGCTTCCTTGTCTTAAACATGCTTTTGTTAGCGGCAGAAGTGCTTCTATCCGGTTGGGATACTCTATGGCTTCTCAATATCGGAGCTTCTTCAACGTGACGCAGACGCTTGGCCCTTTCATATATGGTCGTTTCACGCCTTTGGTCAGATTTGCTTTTCTGAAGAGCTTTGCTCAGCAGTCTGTCAATCAATTCGTCCGATGGCTCCCGGGATTTGATTCCGGTTCTGGATCTGCCCCCAATTTCTCTGCATCAGGAGCTTCTTTGTTATTTATTGATAAGTGAGAGATCATGTGGCAGCTTGCTACATAATCCTCGGGCTCTTCTGAAGAATTTTCTCCTTCATCGGCGTCATCGGCTTTATTCTCAAGAACATGCTTAAAGAATTCATCCAACGTGATTGGGGTTCGTGCCTTCTGGTTATATTCTTCCAGTGCATCGATGTATTTCTACATACCTGTACGGCAGTCTTCGGGTTGGACGGGCTTCTTGGCCTTCTTCTTTTTCTTTATAAACTTTGGAGGCTTGGCCTGAATGTTTTTTCCACCTTCACCAACTTTCAGCGTAGGGCGCGGCTTCAGCATCCCCTCAATAATCTCGGGCTCCAGCGGGCTCTTCCACCTAATCGCCGGACATGCTTGGAGATCTTTCAACATTCATTTGGTCCTTGTCGAAAGAACAACTTCCCATAGAGCTTCCTCTATAAATGTGCATGATGCCCCCGGCGTGTCCATCTTTTTCGGAGCGTGTGGTTGTGGCGGGCTTACTTTCTAATTTTTGGACAGTGCGAATTTGCCCTGTTGGTATTGGTCCTCAATCCTGCCTTTGAAGACGAAGCAATTTTCGATTAGATGGCTTACCACTCAGTGATAAGGGCAGTAATTGGGATTGTTGACGTCGCCCGGCTGCAGTGGACTATTCCCGCCAAAAATTTCTACGCAAAGGAGTCCAAGGTATCGAATGGCAGTGATACGCTTAAAGAAATGCAAACTAGTATCTTCCGGCCTATATTTTGATAAACTCCCGAAAGAGGAACTATTAAATTATGATGGTATTGGAAGTATCTCGAAAAACCCTTCGATTTGATATATTATGGGCCTCATAATTCATCCGGGATCAAAAGTTATGAGGTATCACGCGTCCACACGTGATGGACCTTTAAGAACCCGCTCGAAGAGTTAAAAGATATAACAAAAACTCAGAAAAGACCCCAATGGGGCATCACGTACTCACACGTGACCATGGGTCACATGCAGACACGTGATGGGATCTTAAGGCCTCTAAAATAATGAATAGAATTAAATTCTAAAATATGTTCCCTGATTAAAAATCAGAAGTTACCTCAATGAGGTATCACGTGCTCACACGTGACCAATGGTGACGTGTTGACACGTGATGGTTAAAACAACAACATAAACAAGCGGCTGTTAAAAGAACCAATTTAGGGGTCACGTGCTCATACGTGACCAAGGGTCACGTGCCAGCACGTGACAGGCTTTGAAAGCCTTACAGTTTAATAGAATTAAAATTCTAAATTTCTCTAAAATCTTTCGAAATAGAATTAAAATTCTAAAAGTTTCTAAATCTTTCCAAATGGAAAAAGATTATGGGGACCATTGGATTAAAGATCCAAGATGGATTAAAAATCACCAATTTATGGAAAAATCTTGGACAAGGAAAGATTTCCCCTAAATCTCACCGAAAATAACAAACAGAATATCTTTGGATTTAAAATCCAACGGTGAATAAAATTCACTAAATGATCTAAAGGCTCATATTAAATATGAAAACAAATCAAATCTTTCAATGAAAGATTTGCTAAACAAATTGATTCTTTTCCTTCTCCTATAAATAGGAGCCAAGAAGAGAAGAGAAGGGATCTACTTTTTTTGGAGAGAAAAACAGAGATAGGAGAATATAATTCTCAAGAGGGAAGAAAAGAAGGGAGAATTTAATTCTCAACAAAGAAAACCCTAGGTGAGAAAAGGGAAAAAGATCAACTTCAAAAGAGAATTTAATTCTCAAAATTTAAGAGTTTAACTCTTCTGCAAATAAAGAACTTAGTTCTTCTTCTGGTTGAAGATCTGTACAGAGCACATCTCCCTATAGGATAAGAATTTAATTCTCATCGGGTCGAGATCCTGCCATGCAGATCCTAAACTTAGAAGGGGAATTGACTTTTGAGAATTTAATTCTCCCAAACTCACAGGAATTTAATTCCTCCTAAAATGAAACTGGGGTTTAACCCTAATCAAGAATTTAATTCTTTTACATATCTGGGAATTTAATTCCTTTAAAAAGAAATTAGGGTTTTACCCTAAATAAGAATTTAACTCTTTCATAATAGGGATTTAATTCCTCCAAAACAAAATTAGGGTTTAACCCTACAGAGAATTTAATTCTTAAAATAAAGGGACTTGAAAGATCTCCATGCACATAAAGAATATTGGTCACGTGATGACACATGACCCCAATCCGCGGTGATCAGAAAAGAAGGAATAAAACCAGGGACACGTGTCCCCATGTGACCCCTAGAAAGATCCCCAAAAATAAAAAGGAAGAAGCTTTAAGGCAATGCCTCACGTGCTCCCACGTGACTCCTAAAACGCAGAAAGAAAAAGCAAAGGAAATGAAGGTTTTGGGCGCCCTCACGTGTTATCACGTGACCCCTCAGCAAATGTTTTAACTGTTAGTGTATATGCCCTAGAGGCCATTACTGTATCATACTAGTATGTATATTACTTGATGGAAGCTTGGGATATTCACAGTTGTATATACAATCTTGCTCGAAATGGTAGTATGCTACTTGGTTTGTCTCTACTTCAATATGTGCATGTGTTTCTTTTAGCATATCGCTTATATACATATTAGTAGAGCCCTTAGGATCTTTGCTTGATTACCAGCGTTGTGATGGCGCTCACACTCGTGGGGGCTGGGTAATCCATAAGCACATCCTTATACAGGTCCCTGGTCGTTGGACTATCGAAACAGGGCATCGATACTCCGGAGTAGACTAGCGTATGCGCTTCTCATCCTAGCGTGGGAGACGGTCTGTCCCACAGCCGTCAGTACGTTGTACTTGAGATAGTATGCGGGTGCTCGTTAGGTTACGAGTACACTGGACAGGACTCGTCGGGAACTGTTGGTTGGTATTATACCTATCGTCAGTTATCAGTTCCCAGGTGACATGAGTACAGCTTAGTCCGCTGACTTGACACTGTCACTTCGCCTCAAGTGTGTTCCCACTGCACTTTGATTACTATCCTACCACGGCTCAAAGGAGTCGTGCAAACAGGTAGTTTTTGGATGCAGTCCCGAAGCTCTTGGAGGCAGTGACGGTTAGAGAGGATTCGTCTCTCCCGGTATTGGGGGTTGACATCGCGCTGTGTCCAGGAGAGCCATTACACGAGTAGTCCCTGGCTAGGGCAAGCGAGATATACTGGTAGGTTTCCAGTGTTATCTCAGGGTGTTCTGGGCTACACTCCGACACGACTTGTACCGCTATTAGGGGACTGACGTTCACCGCCCCCTAGGCCCGCCATGCGATGTATCAGACGAACAGACCGGACTGTACGGAGACTGTCACATACAGGCTCAGTAGGAGTTCAGATGGGGTTCACCGCGTCAGTCTTCTTATCAGCATCTACCTGGGGACCGTTACGTACAGCTAGTGCCGCTTGCGGTCTGTGGTTAAACCCACTTCCAGCGTAGTGTCGAGTCTTTAGAGTCCCACACAAAGAGCTATTCGCCTTTAGGCAAAATGAGTAGAGGTCGCATGGTTTTGCGACAGGGTTCGTTCACATCCGCGCACTTGTGCACGTTTGCTGTCCGGACAGCTTATACTAGCGGGCTTTGGTTTAAGCCAGATCCTAGTATATGATTTGGGATTGGTTTTTCTCATTGTATTCATGTTCCTCGGATCACGAATACGGGTGCGTATGCACAGTTGCTTGAGACAGAGGGAGAGAACTTTGATTAGGGTTAATGACTATGGTCATTTTATTAACCCTAATGCTTATGTGTGAATTATGGTTAATTGATATTAGTTTAATATAATTGTGCATGGTTATGGTTGTTGACCATTTGACCTCCTTGACTTGTTGACCTAGGTTGACACTTTGACCATCATCATTTCATTTGGAAGATGCTCTTTGATCCTTGCAAATTGCATTAAAAATGAAATGATAATGGTCATGTCTTGATTAACCATGACAATTATCTAGCTAATTATCTAATTACAATAATTCACACATATATGAGAGAATGCTTCATATTTTCTCTCATTCTATCATTCATTTTCTCTCTCTTGTTCTTCCTCTCCCTCAAGCTCTCCCCTCTCATGTGTTGAGAAACACTTGAGCTTGAGAAAAACCCCTTCTTGATAATCTCTACTCTCATCTAGGGTTTAAGGATTAGCACTTCTTGCACCCTAGTTACTTCTAGCTTGGAGTTGAAGCCAAAGGTTGAGGCTTTCGGGTGGATCTTTCTTCGACATGAGAAGACGACAAAGGTGACCTCTTTCCACTACTCCAAGGAGCAAGGAGAGAAGGACATAAAGCCCAAGGTATAACCTTTCTAACACTTAGCTAGTTTCTAGTTAGCTTTAGCTTGTTTTTGTTTAGCAAAGATCCTTCTTTGTCTAGTCCATGTTGCCTAAGTTGATAAAAAAAATTGATTTTTTTTCCGTTTTCCGCCTCCCCGTAAGTACCGGGGTGGGTAACGTGGACTTACAGTGGTATCAGAGCCTAACTAAACATAAACTAGCTAGGTAGTGAAACTGTATGGAAGTTTGATCGGAAAAATCGAAAAACCAAAATATCAAAACCCTAACTTTCTGTTAAATTTTTTCCTGCTCAAAATAAAATTTGACATACTCCAAAAATCGTCTCAGGGTTTTGTGAAGAAAGCCACCAAACCCGGTCCAGTGAATCGACCAAAGCGCCGCGGTTCCGCGGCAATAGCAAGCTATTGCCGTGCAACCGCGGCCGAGTTGGCTCGTCTCTGGGTCGAGTTTGGTACAGTGTTCTTCTAGCATGGTTTTGGGATTTTTAAGATGGTTTATATGTGCCCAGATTTTCCAGAATAGAAATTTGTTTTTGGGGGCCTATAAATCCGTATTTTTTTATCGAACTTCACTACACTTTGACTAAAGGGTTATATCTGTGATGTTTATATGTATTGAACGTCGGTTAATCGCTATATGTCGATTAGTCGGGGTTATACATATCTGTGATCTGTGTTTGATGATGGTATGTGTATATGAATGCGTTGGATTGTCGCAGGTGAATAGCCGGGGTGGATGTGAGATGAGTGTTTCTTTTTCTTTCATTCATTGTAAATGTAAGTTGATGTAATATTATTTGTATAGCCGCGCAACCGGGTCGGGGTTGTAGCCGTCATTGTATAATTCTTTTTACTGTTTTTGCTCCTAGGATAGACCCATGGAGGGGGTGCACAAACTACCGGGTATCTCGAAGTGCCGAGTGGCCTACTCACGGTGGTGAGGGAGGTTGCTTCGCTTCGGGTACTTGGCGGGTAGTTTGCCGCACCCGTAGGGGTCTTGGGTGGGGTATTGGCTATTCACCGCGACCGTGTAATCCGTTTTTCGTTGCAGGCTCGAACGTATTGCGGATTCCTAGTATATCTAATGTATTCATCTGTGATCTGTAATGTCTATCATTGTTATATATTTATATATGATAACTATTTAGGAGTTGCTTATGTTTTACAGCCGCGCTAGCCCAGCCCCCGCTCTGTCGTTAGTTAAGTAACCTAACGGGTGATAACGGGGCCCTGTGGCGAATGCGAATGGCATAAGCGTACGTCATATTTTGGTTGTTTTCTGCAATGGTAGGATTAAATGATGGGACGCATTAAAAGAACTAATGCAAGAAAATAAACCAAGTAAAAGTCGATTGGAACACTTTGAAAACCACTCGGTTCTTTTCAAAACTAAACTTTTAAACGCGAAGCTTGAACCACTCCTTTTAAAAGCTATCTCGTTCCATCGATTATATCAAGTTCACTACGTTCACGGTTTCGCCAAAACCATTCGTAGCCCTCCGTCATTCCACATGAATGGTCAAAAAGTATTCAAGCTATATATTTTGGCCAAAGTCAAGGCATAGTGATTGGTAGCTATTGGGTATTCATGTGCAGCATAGATAGATGCGTTGGTTTGGGACAGTCGTGCTGCCATTTTGGCCAAAGTCAAGGGTAGGTACGGGTGGGTCCAAATTAACCAGGAGAATGACGGGTAGAACTTGACATGTGACTTATGATATTTTGGCCAAAGTCAAGGTCATAAGAGCATGGGGCAAAAATCCACATCGGGAGTTTCATAAGTACTGAAACTTGCTAGCGCTGCATACCATTTGAAGTGTGATAATTCTGGTAGGATTCCTTCGGTTTTATCACGCGATGATATTTGGATCCCGATCCTACTGTGAGTATATGCTACTCCTCGGGAAAACTCTCACTTAACGATCAATGCTATAAACCTAGTAGGTGTCTAGAAAGGTGTTAGCGGGGCTACGCCCACAGGGAAAAGAGATTACTTAATTAAGGAACTTCGTGAAAGCGTTGGAAAACCTCCCTCGAAGTACCGACACTGGCCTGGCTGAACGGTTAAGCAAGTATTGTACGGTGAGATTGATCCTGACTAATCCTTTCTTTACGGTTTGAGAAGGGATTCGAGAGACAGTGGGAGCCATCCTGTTTAGACAAACTAAAAACCACTCTAAACTTGCAAGAGCATCATGCTAAAGTGTTTCTTTTCTCTCTCCTAATTGCAGTGACCATTCAACATGACCGTACTTAAGTTATTACTGGATAAAAACATATTGACAGGGCCAAACTACAAAGATTGGCTCAGGAATGTCAAGATGGCAATCACTTACGACAAGCTGGGGTATCTCCTTACCACCAAAGCTCCCTCTGTCCCAGGTCCCAAAACCAATGTCGCGGATAGGGAAATCCGTAAGACATGGGAAATAGATTGCGCGAAGGCCAAATGCCTCGTACTTGCCTCGATGGACAATGAACATCAGAGGAGGCACGAGAATATGGACCTAGAGTCCATATTTCTTCATACAAAAGAACTGTATGGAGAGCAGTCTCGTATCGCCAGATACGAAGTGTCGAAGAAGTTGTTTTCGGCAAGGTTGGCCGTTGGATCATCGGTAGCGGAACACGTGCTTAAGATGATTGGCTACATAGAGGAGCTCGCAGAACTTGGGACCACGTTGGAGAATGAGCTCTATATGGACTTGATTCTCCAGTCCCTTCCTTCTACTTACGCCCAGTTCATCCTGAACTTCAACTTACAAGAAAAAGAAGTTGAACTTTCAGAGCTCCTCAACATGCTGAGGAGTGCAGAGGGCACCCTACAGAAAAGTAGGGAGACATCCACTTTGTTTGTAGGAGGATCTTCCTCTTCTAGGTCCAGGGCGAAAGCCAAGGGCAAGAAGAAGAAAGCCCCCGCCAAACCAAGAGGCGGTGTCAGTAAAGTGGATACGAAGGGAAAAGGAAAAGCAACAAAGGTAGCGGGAAAGCTGGTGGGGAAGGAAGAATGCTTCTACTGTCACAATAGTGGTCACTGGAAACAGGATTGCAAGGCTTGGAAGGCCAGAACACAGGATTTGAAGCGAGTTGCGGCTTCAGCTTCAGGTGTGTATGTTATTGAAAACCGTCTATCAATAAACTCTACATCCTGGGTATTGGATACCGGATCAGGATCTCATATCTGTAATTCTTTGCAGGCGTTGAGAAAGCGTAGAGTTTTGAAGGCAGGTGACATGACCCTCAGAGTTGCAAACGGTGCTAGCATGGATGCTGAGGCCGTGGGGGACTATCACCTGGGACTATCAGATGGACACTTTTTGGTTTTGCGTAGTGGTTATTATGTACCAAATGCAACCTGTAATATTATTTCTGTATCTTTATTATCTAAGGAAGGTTATGAATTTGCATTTGTAAGTAATGTAGTGAACATTCACCTTAATCAAGTTTTGATTGGGTCAGGTACATTGAACAACGGTATATACGTATTAAACCAACCACAGATTTTCAATGTCCAGAATACACACAAAAGAAAGTCTCCAGAAATCAATAAAACTTTCTTATGGCATTGTAGACTGGGTCACATCAATGACAGAAGGTTGACTAAGTTACATGCAGAAGGATATTTGGATCCGTTCGAATATCAATCGTATGCAACTTGTCAATCCTGTCTCAAAGGAAAGATGACAAAGACTCCGTTCACTGGACACAGAGTAAGAGCGAGCAAGCTCTTGGGACTCGTACACAGCGACGTGTGTGGTCCAATGTCTACAAATGCACGAAGCGGTTATTCTTACTTCATTACTTTTACGGATGACTTTTCAAGGTACGGTTATGTCTTCTTAATGAAACATAAATCCGAGGCTTTTGAAAAATTCCAGGAATATAAGAATGAAGTAGAAAAACAAACAGGCAAAAGTATCAAGGCACTGAGATCTGATCAAGGTGGTGAATACTTAAGTGCCGAGTTCCTGGGTTACTAAAAAGAGAATGGAATTCTCTCTCAGCTTACTCCTCCATACACTCCGCAACATAACGGTGTATCGGAGAGACGGAACCGAACCCTATTGGATATGGTACGGTCCATGATGAGTAACGCTGAGTTGCCGCGATCGTTCTGGGGATATGCGCTAGAATCAGCTGCATACCTTTTGAACCGAGTTCCAACTAAGACTGTGCCTACTACACCATATCAGATGTGGTGTGGGAAGAGACCCTATCTTAATCATATTAAGACATGGGGATGTCCAGCTTTTGTAAAAAAGCAGCATGCGGACAAGCTCGAGGCACGCTCAGTACAGTGCAAGTTTGTGGGATATCCAAAGAACTCCAAGGGATATTTTTTCTATTGCGAAGAGGAACAAAAGGTGTTTGTTTCTCGCCATGCCCACTTTCCAGAACACCAGATCATAGAAAAAGAATTAAGTGGGAGCGCAATAGAACTGGAAGAAATTCCAGAACCACGAGCTATTACTGAAAGCTTAGTAGAACCAGAGGGTTCGAAAGATCAGGACATTCCCACACCACTCCGCAGGAGTAGTAGGCAGTCTCATCCGCCCGAGAGATACTACGGTTTTCTCATTGACGGGGATAGAGAAGATTGCATCATAGATTTTGATGAGCCTACTAGCTTCCAGCAAGCCATTCAGAGTGTCGACTCGGTAAAATGGCTGGATGCAATGCGGACCGAAATGGAGTCCATGTACACCAACAAAGTATGGACGTTGGACATTGCTCCAGATGGGGTAAAACCCGTAGGATGCAAGTGGATCTTCAAAAGGAAGATTGGTGTAGATGGACAGGTTGAGACCTATAAAGCTAGACTGGTAGCAAAGGGTTTTCGTCAGCGACCTGGTTTGGACTATGACGAAACCTTTTCTCCAGTAGCTATGCTGAAATCCATTCGGATCCTTCTTGCCATTGCTGCCTTCCACGATTATGAGATTTGGCAGATGGACGTAAAGAGAGCTTTCTAAATGGACATTTAGAGGAGTGTGCCTATATGGACCAGCCAGAGGGTTTCATTCAGAGTGGGAGCAGCGGAAAGGTGTGCAAGTTGCTTAAGTCCATTTATGGACTAAAGCAGGCATCGCGGAGTTGGAACATCTGTTTTGATGAGACGGTCAAGGAATTTGGCTTTATCAAAAATCCAGATGAACCATGCATCTATTGTAGATTTGTAGCGAGAACTGTAGTATTCCTCGTTTTATACGTGGATGACATTCTCTTAATAGGAAATGACATTCCTATGTTACAATCTGTCAAGGGGTTCTTGTCACACAGGTTCTCCATGAAAGACCTGGATGATGCCTCATACAATCTGGGTATCCGGATCTACCGTGACAGATCCAAGAGGATATTAGGACTTTTGCAGTCCAGGTACATCGACACCATATTGAAGAGATTCAGTATGGAAGATTCCAAGCGCAGTAATCTACCGGCTTGTCACGGGATCACCCTCTCCAAAGAGATGTCTCCCAAGACTGATTTGGAGAGGGATCGCATGTCTATTATACCCTACGCTTCTACGGTAGGCTCTATAATGTATGCGATGTTGTGTACCAGATCGGATGTGGCTTATGCACTGAGTGTGGTAAGCAGGTATCAGTCAAACCCTGGGGAGAAACATTGGATAGCAGTAAAGAACATTCTCAAGTACCTGAGAAGGACTAAGGAGATGTTCTTGGTGTATGGCAGAAAAGACCTCCAGATTGAGGCCTTTGCTGACTCCAGCTTCCAGAGTGACAAGGATGATTCCAAGTCCATGTCGGGTTTTTTCTTTACCCTCAATGGAGGGGCGGTGTGTTGGAAGAGCTCCAAACAGGAAACCGTTGCTGACTCGACTATGGAAGCGGAATACATCGCTGCATCTGATGCCGCAAAAGAAGCTGTCTGGATAAGGAAGTTCTTGAAAGAACTTCAGGTGGTTCCGTCCATTGTTGACCCAATACCTCTGTATTGCGACAACAACGGGGCTATAGCTTTAGCGAAGGAACCCAGGTCCCATCAGAAATCCAGACACATCTTGAGGCGGTATCACCTGATCAGGGAGATCGTGGATCGCCAGGAGATCGAGGTTCGGAGGGGTTGCTTCAGAAGATAACACAGCAGATCCATTCACCAAGGCCTTGCCCCAGACTCAGTTCGAGCGGCTGATCGAGATGATAGGTCTTCGATACGCCAGTATATGGCCTTAGTGCAAGTGAGAGATTGTTAGTGTATATACCCTAGAGGTCATTACTGTATCATACTAGTATGTATATTACTTGATGGAAGCTTGGGATATTCACAGTTGTATATACAATCTTGCTCGAAATGGTAGTATGCTACTTGGTTTGTCTCTACTTCAATATGTGCATGTGTTTCTTTTAGCATATCGCTTATATACATATTAGTAGAGCCCTTAGGATCTTTGCTTGATTACCAGCGTTGTGATGGCGCTCACACTCGTGGGGGCTGGGTAATCCATAAGCACATCCTTATACAGGTCCCTGGTCGTTGGACTATCGAGACAGGGCATCGATACTCCGAAGTAGACTAGCGTATGCGCTTCTCATCCCAGCGTGGGAGACGGTCTGTCCTACAGCCGTCAGTACGTCGTACTTGAGATAGTATGCGGGTGCTCGTTAGGTTATGAGTACACTGGACAGGACTCGTCGGGAACTGTTGGTTGGTATTATACCTATCGTCAGTTATCAGTTCCCAGGTGACATGAGTACAGCTTAGGCCGCTGACTTGACACTGTCACTTCGCCTCGAGTGTGTTCCCACTGCACTTTGATTACTACCCTACCACGGCTCAAAGGAGTCGTGCAAACAGGTAGTTTTTGGGTGCAGTCCCGAAGCACTTGGAGGTAGTGACGGTTAGACAGGATTCGTCTCTCCCGGTATTGGGGGTTGACATCGCGCTGTGTCCAGGGGTGCCATTACATGAGCAGTCCCTGGCCAGGGCAAGCGAGATATACTGGTAGGTTTCCAGTGTTATCTCAGGGTGTTCTGGGCTACACTCCGACACGACTTGTACCGCTATTAGGGGACTGACGTTCACCGCCTCCCTAGGCCCGCCATGCGATGTATCAGACGAACAGACCGGACTGTACGGAGACTGTCACATACAGGCTCAGTAGGAGTTCAGATGGGGTTCACCTCGTCAGTCTTCTTATCGGCATCTACCTGGGTACCGTTACGTACAGTTAGTGCCGCTTGCGGTCTGTGGTTAAACCCACTGCCAGCGTAGTGTCGAGTCTTTAGAGTCCCACACAGAGAGCTATTCGCCTTTAGGCAAAATGAGTAGAGGTCGCATGGTTTTGCGACAGGGTTCGTTCACATCCGCGCACTTGTGCACGTTTGCTGTCCGGACAGCTTATACTAGCGGGCTTTGGTTTAAGCCAGATCCTAGTATATGATTTGGGATTGGTTTTTCTCATTGTATTCGTGTTCCTCGGATCACGAATACGGGTGCGTATGCACAGTTGCTTGAGACAGAGGGAGAGGACTTTGATTAGGGTTAATGACTATGGTCATTTTATTAACCCTAATGCTTATGTGTGAATTATGGTTAATTGATATTAGTTTAATATAATTGTGCATGGTTATGGTTGTTGACCATTTGACCTCCTTGACTTGTTGACCTAGGTTGACACTTTGACCATCATCATTTCATTTGGAAGATACTCTTTGATCCTTGCAAATTGCATTAAAAATGAAATGATAATGGTCATGTCTTGATTAACTATGACAATTATCTAGCTAATTATCTAATTACAATAATTCACACATATATGAGAGAATGCTTCATATTTTCTCTCATTCTATCATTCATTTTCTCTCTCTTGTTCTTCCTCTCCCTCAAGCTCTCCCCTCTCATGTGTTGAGAAACACTTGAGTTTGAGAAAAACCCCTTCTTGATAATCTCTACTCTCATCTAGGGTTTAAGGATTAGCACTTCTTGCACCCTAGTTACTTCTAGCTTGGAGTTGAAGCCAAAGGTTGAGGCTTTCGGGTGGATCTTTCTTCGACGTGAGAAGACGACAAAGGTGACCCCTTTCCACTACTCCAAGGAGCAAGGAGAGAAGGACATAAAGCCCAAGGTATAACCTTTCTAACACTTAGCTAGTTTCTAGTTAGCTTTAGCTTGTTTTTGTTTAGCAAAGATCCTTCTTTGTCTAGTCCATGTTGCCTAAGTTGATAAAAAAATTGATTTTTATTCCGTTTTCCGCCTCCCCGTAAGTACCGGGGTGGGCAACGTGGACTTACATTAACAGTCAGCGCACAGATCCCCATCACGTGCCAACACGTGATGCTCAAAATAAAAATGAAAAGTGTTTAACATTTATTCACAGATTTGAGGATAAAACGAAGGAGATCTGGCTCCACATTGAGGGCGCTCTCACGTGTCCCCACGTGACCCCTAACAAATCCGTTTAATATCTAATGGATGGATGCCTATCACGTGCCCACACGTGATGGCCAGGAAATGAAAAGTGTTTAACACTTAATTGCAGAACGAAGAAAAGGGATCTGGTCCCCCCTTTAGGCGCTCTCACGTGTCCACACGTGACCCCTCTGTCTTTAGTGTTTAACACTAATTCGGGGATCATATTTCCAGTGTTTAACACTGATTGTTTCTAGTGTTCAACACTAAATTGAAGATTATATTTCCAGTGTTTAACACCGATTGTCTTTTAGTGTTTAACACTAATTTGAGAGTTCTGTCTCCAGTGTTTAACACTGTTGTTCTCTAGTGTTTAACACTACTTTTAGCCAAATTGGCTAATTTTCCAGAGGCAAAAATCCCTCCTCAAAATGAATCTCAAAACTAAGGAAATCAAAGAAAAAATGTTGTCAGAGCCCCCAAACCTCTGTTTAGCACTACCTAATGATGAGGGGCTGAACCCAGACAAATGTCTAATGGCCCAAAGGGCCAATATTTCAAATATAATTGGACTTAGCCCAAATTGGCCATAAGTCCTCAAATCATCTTGAACTGAGCACATCTGCTTTTTCAACCAACTCATTGGTTCAAGGGTACATCTCTGAACTCTTCTGATATTTGTCGTTGTAATCCTTCAACGTCTTCAGAGAGGTGATGGGTCCCGACAGCCATACATTTTATGGACCACCATGTCCCTAAACTGGCAATGGACCACCATGTCCCTAAACTGGAACAATAGAGCCCCCAAATGCTCTTTTGTCGGATCTAAACGATCCTGTTAAGTTGATCTTAGTCTGGCAATTAGGCTAACGTATCCTTAACAAACGTTTAAGTTGATCTTAGCCTCAAATATGGCTAACGTGTCCTTAAACTAACATCCGTCCCCAAAATGGGAATGTTGGACCACCGTGTCCCTAAACTGGAACAATAGAGCCCAAATGCTCTGTTGTCGGATCTAAACGATCTCGTTTAAGTTGATCTTAGCCTCAAATATGGCTAACGTGTCCTTAAACCTTCAAACAGACTTTAGTCCCAAATTGGACTCTAGATCCCCCAATCAACTTTGGCTCATGGGTACATCTCTGAACTCCTCTGACATCTGTCATTGTAATCCTTCAATATCGTCAGAGAGGTGATGGGTCTCGACGGCCATACATGTAATGGACCCCTATGTCCCTAAACTGGAACAATAGAGCCAATTGCTCTTTTGTCGGATCTAAACGATCCCGTTAAGTTGATCTTAGTCTCAAATTGGACTAACGAATCCTTAACAAACGTTTGAGTTAATCTTAGCCTCAAATATGGCTAACGTATCCTCAAACCAAAACCCCAAATCCAAATCTAAGAAAATACGGATTTTGACTAATCCACGTCCTACGGGCGACGACATAACTCAGTCTCCGTATACAATCCACGGGCAACCGAACACAAAACAAACACCCACGACACGAAGTGATCATCTGGAGAAGGAGAAAGTTGTTACCGCAATGCGGTAGCGTAATTAACTACAGGGGTTTGCGCCTGCAGGGAAGAGCGTCCCCACAATCAAAAAACCCCTCAAGCGAGGGGGAATCTGACGAAGTCTGCTACATCGGACGCATCCGTTTAAACCTTTGATACATGGTGCCATAAATCAACTTGGCATCTTCGGAGAGGTAGACGGATAGCACCAATTAGCATCTACCCCGAATCTCAGGCAAGACGCCCATGTCGCGCCGTCTTTCGGAGGGGAACAGATTCTGGCACGCCCGGTGGGACCTCTTCCTCTTTCCACTCCACACTTCGTGTGTCGTGTTCGCGAACGAATCGCAGTTTGCTGTGGTTGCCTGTGGATTCGAGGTACTAAGATTTGGTGTCTTGCTCCGTGCAGAAAACAGAAGATCAATGGCTTCAAACTGCACTACCTGCAACTGCAACTCTCGCTCCGTCCCTACCGGAGGAGTGACCTACGGGCCCCAAGCGGCCTCTCTTTTCAAGATGCCTGTGGAGCAGGTAACTCAAGCCACCGCTGGACTATTCTTCGGGACCATACTCCCACCCATGAGCTTCAACGCCCCTGTACCATCATAAGAAGCTCCAGAGAAGTCGGTATTCGACCGGCTTGCTACTACTGCGGCCCTTCTCAACGGGTCGCCCAACCCCACTGCCTCGGTTTTTAACAGACTAGGCCAGAGCTCCAACGGGCCAATGAAGAAGCCTGCAAGACCAGAAGGCGTTATCCCGAAGCGGATAGCCATCCCTGCTCCCAAAATCGTCAAGGCGGTTTCTCCTGCCAAGGGGTCGAGCTTTACAAGACTGACCGTCCTAACTCCAACTCCCGCTCCGGCTACTCAAAGGATATCATTCTTTAACAAGCTGACACCGGCAACGGCTCCTTACCTGAGCCGGGGGCAAAACGAAACCATCCCCATCACCAGACCAGCTCCAACGGCTCGACACGCTCGACGTCGCCACTGGCACCGAGTAAGGAAGGCCGGGGGCAACTCCCCCTCAGGACTAACTCTACCGGCTCCAATGGTGGAAGTTAATGCTGCTGTTCCAACTGGGAACAGCTTTGAACGGCTAAGGAGGGTACGCAAGAACTCTCCGACTGCCACGTTGAAAAGATCTCCTCCACCTGCGGAGAGTGTTACAGAAGCAAAGCCGGAACAGCCTCCTCAACGGCTGTCCTCCAAAATTTACAAGGTCTGGCGACGGGTTCAGGACTCGGTAATCATTCAAGATCACTCTCACCGGCAAAAGAAGGTGAAAGTCCAGGAAGGAAAGAACCGTCCTGTCAAATCACAAAGGACGACAACCACTTGGGTGCCTTCTGCAACGGCTCCCTCAACTTCGATGGCCCACAAGAGAAGAAGGCCGGAGAAAGTCTCCACGCCTGCGGAAAATGTCAAAGGCAGTGAGCCTAAACGCCCTGAGTCCGGGGGCATGGTGGTACATACCGTTTACATGGCGTCCGGGAAAGAGGATAGCCGGATATCTATAGGTCATCGATCGCTTACGCGATCAGTGACTAAGGCTCAAGAGCAGCAGCAGAAGCTCCAAGAAATGATGAATGCGATGGCCGCACTCACCGGGCCAAAAGAAAGCCCCGAAGCTTCCTCGGATCAACGCCAGGAACAGGAAACTGACGCTGAATTCCTTCGCAGGATACCGAAAAAGAAGGATAAAGAGGCTGCGGAACAAGCAGCCAATATAAAGCGAATGGCCCTTCTGTTTCAGGATATAGTAGGTATGATGATCCAACAAGATCCTCCTGCTGAAGATCCTCCGATCGTCCTCGAAGATGACAAAGGAAAAACGTCGAATCCTCCACCGGCTCTGTCAACAGCTAAAGAGGATACAATCTCTAAAACAGCCCTGGATGACTATATAGCTCAGCAGATACGAGTTCACCAGGCAAACGAAGCGGCTGAACAAGTTGTTAGAACTGGGCGACCGTATCCAGGGTGGTATGATCAGATAAAATATCCGCCGGGATATACGATCCCTAAGTTCCACGTATATAAAGGGACAGGGAATCCACATCAGCATGTCGCCCAGTTCAGGGCCTTATGCGGCAACACTGGAGGCGATGACAAACTGTTGCTTCGCCAATTCGTCGGCAGCTTAGCAGAAACGGCCTTTGAATGGTATTCGGAGCTACCTAACGACTCTGTCAAAACATTTGCGGAGATGGAGCTACTGTTTACACAAAGATTTGCAAGCGCCAGCGAGCGCACCCCGATAACAGCACTAATAAACACCAGGAAAAGGCCAGGCGAAACGTGGGTCCAATACGCAACACGATGGCGGAACCTATGGTCGAAATGCGAACAACGCATCGAAGAAGCACCTGCGGTAGGCATGTTCGTAGGCACTCTTGATCCGCAAGCGACCATCTCACAATTCATGATGTTCTTCAAGCCAACTACTTTCCAGGCCTTGATTGACAAGTTGGCCCAAATGGATCAGATGGATCATAGATCATCTCCTTCAAAGACGGACCCTCGGAATGAAAAGGGGAAAGGGAAAGCAACTTTCATCGCTAATACTCAACAACAGTCGAGCAACTTAAAGTCGGTTGTCCGTCAAAACAATATGCGTCCACGCCCATCCCTCGAGGAGAGACTGGGACGTCCTTACTCGTTTCCTCAGGACAAAAAAAGAAGACTGTTCGAGCTGGCAGTGTGCAACAGACTCATCAATTTGCCGAGTCCAAAGCGTCCGTTGCAGCCGGGCGATGTCAATGATCCCAATTATTGCCCTTACCACCAAACGGTAAGTCACCCGATCGAGGATTGCTTCGTCTTTAAAGGATGAATCGAAGATCAGTACTTACAAGGCAAGTTCGCGCTGTCTGAAAAGTGGAAAGTAAACCCACCACAGCCGCACACTCCAAAGAAGACGGACGCACCGGGGGCAACTTGTCACGTGATCTCCCACTCATTTACGGATGATGAAAAAACTCCTTGCACTGAGAAACTGGGGGCAGAGCCTGAGCCGGAATTCGTGTGGCCATCAGACGAAATGATCGACGCTTTTCTAAATGAGATTCGTCTAAAAAGTAAAGCTGATCGGGAGCGCGAGATGGCCATATTTGGAAAGGCCAAACGCCGGCGACTGGACAAAAGGGTCGAAACACTCCCACCATATCAAAGTACATCCGCCGCAAATGAAAACAGGATCAAGGCAAGGAAACGATTCGCCAAAGCCATATCGATGGGGATGAGGCTGCCCTCTTTCAGAGAAAATTTTTCTGGTAGTATACATCTTGATGAAGCGGACGTACATCCTAATTTCTGCTTATATTATCAGAAGATCACACATCCTACTAAAGATTGCGACACCTTTAAATGTTGGTGGCAAGGGTGTGTCGCTCACAGGCAACACTTCAACAGGACAAAGCGTGAAGCTCGTAAACAGCAGAAAAATGCGACAGATGAGCGTAAAAGAATTGCCGGCAATTGTCATAGGGTTGATCCCGAGGGACCGCGAGTTCTCACATTCGAGAGCAATTCCAACGAAAAAGTAGCCCTCGGCCCTCTTTTCAAGGAGTCCATCTCTAAAACGAAAGAATTGAGGAGTTGCGAGAGCATTCAGCCTTGCAATTGCACGATACCCGGAAAAATTCTCGGCCCCGCAAACAAAGGATCGAGCAAAAAGGATAAAGGGAAGGGAAAAATAGCCCACGTAGCCAACACCCAACAACAATCGAGTGGCCCTAGACCGGTTGTTTGTCAAAGCAACAAGCGGCAACCCCTCTATGAAAAGTTGAAACGTCCTTACTCATTTCCCCGGGATGAAACAAGGAGGCTGTTCGAACTAGCAGTGCGCGACGGGCTTATCACTCTACCAGAGCCGAAATGCCAGCTACAACTGAATGAGGTCAACAATCTTAATTACTGCCCTTACCACCAAGTATTGGGCCATCCGATTGAAAATTGCTACGTCTTCAAAAACTGGGTTGAAGACCAGTACCAACAGGGCAAGTTCGCGTTGTCCAAAGAATGGAAGGTGAACCCACCACAACCACATGCTCCGAAAAAGATGGATATGCCGGGGGCACCATGCTCATTCATAGAGAAAGCCCAACGGACCACTACGTCCTAAAACTGGATAACAGACTGAAACGTCGTTAAACTAACAACGGACCACTACGTCCTAAAACTGGATAATAGACCGAAACGTCGTTAAACTAACAACGGACCACTACGTCCTAAAACTGGATATGGACCGAAACGTCCTTAAACTAACGGCGGACCGCAATGTCCTAAAACTTGCAAATGACCGAAACGTCATTAAACTACTCCCAACCCGCAGCATCTTCAGGCTGACGTGGTAAAAAAAACGGTACGTCCACAAACAAAATGGGCACGAATGAAAACCCGAAAGGGCTCCGTGAGTAAAAACAGCAGGGCTACCGGCGAGTGTTCGTGAAAACCCAAAAGGGCGCGACCTCGTTAAAAAAAAGGAAAAAAAATAAAAAATAAAATAAAAAAAATAAAATAAAAATAAAAAGAACGGAATGTCCATAAGCAAAGTGGGCACGGATGAAAACCCGAAAGGGCTCCGTGAGTAAAAACAGTAGGGCTACCGGCGAGTGTTTGTGAAAATCCGAAAGGGCGCAACCTCGTTAAAAGACACTTATAGGGTCCTCTCGACCTTGTAGGGAGAAACCACCCGCGTGAGATCCTTACGACTCACAAGGAAGCAACACACTTAGGGATCCTCACGATTCCTAAGAAGAAATTACACTTGCGAGATCCTCACGACTCGTAAGGAGAACTCTCTTATGGGACCTTCACGGCTCATAAGATTTGAAAGTCTTAAGTTACAGAGACCTGAACCTGTTCTTAAGCAACCCCCACAACCTTCGATACTGCCCTACAAGCGGCTCATACTGACCCTTGTATACAATCCACGGGCGCGAATAAACATTTCCCTAATCAAGTCCCACCCGTGACTGGGGATATGTCCATACGGTGAACAACCCTTGTAAGTCCTCTCGACTTATAAGGAGAAAACCCTTTTGTAAGATCCTTACGACTTACAGGGGAACATACACTTAGGAGTCCTCACGAATCCTAAGGAGAAAACGCACCTGCGAGATCCTCACGACTCGTAGGGAGAAACACCTTTATGAGACCCTTACGGCTCATGAAGTCAAAAGCCTTAGTCGATGGGATCCTAACCCTGTTTGCTAAGCCACCTTTGTTCGACATTGACAGAGGCAAATGATGATTCGTTCCTGGCAATATCCCAGTTGTAGCGATGCTGATGCCTAAATCGATATCAAATTCCAAGTCCTTTTACGGCAAATGATGATTCGCTCCTGGCAATATTCCAGTCGCAGCGATGCTGATGCCAAGATTGGGATCAGATCCCAAATCCCACACTCGCGATAAAAAGTCTGCGAGCCAAAAATGCATATGAAATAGCCGAAATGATGGGGCAACTTGCAACAAAATCAGCAAGTAAAAATGTATGCATACAAAAACAGCCGAAATGATTGGGCAACTCGCAATAAAAAGCAGCGAGTAAAAAGAAAAATAGCCGAAATGATTGGGCACCGCGAAAAATAGCCGAAATGATTGGGCAATCGCGACCTCCGCGATATAAAAGCTGAAATGATAGAGCATCGCGGAAATAAAAAAAATGATGAAAGAATGAAACTTTTTTCCCTACAGGTGAGATCACATCGATCCCTGTATACAATCCAGGGGCACAAACAAAGAGAGAACCATACCTTCCCAACAGGCTCCATCAGAAAGCGAAGCCAAATCTCGACGGTTCATAGATAACCTAGAGACAACCTCGACATTTGTCGCAATATTGCAGACACAATGTCAACAGATGAAGCAAAGGAAGATCCCTAGCTTCAGGGTCTCGACGTCAACATCGACAACTTAGAGATCACCAACGGCGTTTCTCCTCACTCCAACCAGATGCAGACGTGACGTTAACAATCGACCTCAGAGTCGCAACGAAACGGAACCATGGCAAAGTCCCTAGTTCCAAATCTCAATGGCCACATCTGCAGCCTGGAGACCAACAACGGTGGGCCTCCTTATTCCAGCATGACACAGATATTACACCATCAAACGGAGCCATGGCAAAATCCCAGTTCCGTCTCAGCATTCGTCTCGATACAGCAGACGAGACGTCAACAACAGCGTTCCTTCGCAGTCCAGCAGGATGCAGATGCAACGTCAACAAAATACCTCATGGTCGAAATAATGCGGAGTGACGGCAAAATCCCAACTCCACCTTAGCATTCGTCTCGATACGGCAGACGATATGTCAGCAACGGCGTTCCTTCGCGATCCAGCAGGATGCAGATACAACGTCAACGAAAGACCTCATGGTCGAAACAAAGCGGAGTGACGGCAAAGTCCCAGCTCCACCTCAACATTCGTCTCGTTACACCAGACGCAATATCAACAACGGCGTTCCTTCGCAGTCCAGCAGGATGTAGATGCAACGTCAACGAAAGACCACATGGTCGAAACAATGCGGAGTGTGGCAAAATCCCAACTCCACCTCAGCATTCGTCTTGATACGGCAGACGATATGTCAGCAACGGCGTTCCTTCGCGATCCAGCAGGATGCAGATACAACGTCAACGAAAGACCTCACGGTCGAAACAAAGCGGAGTGACGGCAAAATCCCAGCTCCACCTCAGCATTCGTCTCGATACAGCAGACGCCATGTCAACAACGGCGTTCCTTCACAGTCCAGCAGGATACGGGTACGACACCAACAAAAGACCTTATGGTCAAAACAAAATGAAGCAAAAGGCCAAATTCCTAACTTCAGGGTCTTGACGGCAAGTCATATAAAGCCTGAAGGACAACCGGAGATCGTCTTGCACCAGTGCGGAGTGGTCACCATCTTGACGTTCGTCTCGATACAGCAGACGTGATGTCACCCCAGCGTTCTTCCTCCAACAGGATTCGAACGTGACAAAGCAAACGAAGTAAAGGCCAAATTCCTACCTTCAAAGTCTTAACGGCAAGTCATATAAAGCCTGAAGGACAACCGGAGATCGTCTCACACCAGTGCGGAGTGGTCACCATCTTGACGCTCGTCTCGATACAGCAGACGTGATGTCACCCCGGCGTTCTTCCTCCAACAGGATTCGGACGTGACAAAACAAATGAAGCAAAGGTCAAATTCCTAGCTTCACGGTCTTAACGGCAAGTCATATAAAGCCTGAAAGACGATCGGAGATCATCTTGCACCAGTGCGGAGTGGTCACCATCTTGACATTCGTCTCGATACAGCAGACGTGATGTCACCCTAGCGTTCTTCCTCCAACAGGATTCGGACGTGACAAAGCAAATGAAGCAAAAGGCCAAATTCCTAGCTTCAGGGTCTTGACGGCAAGTCATATAAAGCCTGAAAGACAATCGGAGATCATCTCGCACCAGCGCAGAGTGGCCACTACCTCGACAATCGTCTCGATACAGTAGACGAGATGTCACCCCAGCGTTCTTCCCCCAGCAGGATTCGGACGTGCCAAAGCAAATGAAGCAAAAGGCCAAATTCCTAGCTTCAAGGTCTTGACGGCAAGTCATATAAAGCCTGAAAGACAATCGGAGATCATCTCGCACCAGCACAGAGTGGTCACCACCTCGACGTTCGTCTCGATACAGCAGACGAGATGTCACTACGGCATCCTTCCTCCAACAGGATCCGGACACGCCAAAGCAAATGAAGCAAAAGGCCAAATTCCTAGCTTCAGGGTCTTGACGGCAAGTCATATAAAGCCTGAAAGACAATCGAAGATCATCCCACATCAGCGCGGAGTGGTCACCACCTCGACAATCGTCTAGATACAGCAGACGAGATGTCACCCCAGCGATCTTCCCCCAGCAGGATTCGGACGCGCCAAAGCAAACGAAGCAAAGGCCAAATTCCTAGCTTCAAAGTCTTAACGGCAAGTCATATAAAGCCTGAAAGACAACCGGAGATCGTCTTGCACCAGTGCGGAGTGGTCACCATCTTGACGTTCGTCTCAATACAGCAGACGTGATGTCACCCCAGCGTTCTTCCTCCAACAGGATTCGGACGTGACAAAGCAAACGAAGTAAAGGCCAAATTCCTAGCTTCAAAGTCTTAACGGCGAGTCATATAAACCCTGAAGGACAACCGGAGATCGTCTCACACCAGTGCGGAGTGGTCACCATCTTGACGTTCGTCTCGATACAGCAGACGTGATGTCACCCCGGCGTTCTTCCTCCAACAGGATTCGGACGTGACAAAGCAAATGAAGCAAAGGCCAAATTCCTAGCTTCAGGGTCTTAACGGCAAATCATATAAAGCCTGAAAGACGATCGGAGATCATCTTGCACCAGTACGGAGTGGTCACCATCTTGACATTCGTCTCGATACAGCAGACGTGATGTCACCCCAGCGTTCTTCCTCCAACAGGATTCGGACGTGACAAAGCAAATGAAGCAAAAGGCTAAATTCCTAGCTTCAGGGTCTTGACGGCAAGTCATATAAAGCCTGAAAGACAATCGGAGATCATCTCACACCAGTACGGAGTGGTCACCACCTCGATGATCATCTCGATACAGCAGATGAAATATCACCCCAGCGTTCTTCCTCCAGCAGGGTTCAGACGCGACATTCAAACAAACGGAGCCATGGCAAAATCCCTAGTTCCAAACCTCGACGGTTCACATGCATCCTAGAGACAACCGCGACATTCGTGTCGATACAGCAGACGCGATGCCAGCAAACAAAGCAAAGGCCAAATTCCTAGCTTCAGGGTCTTAACGGCAAGTCATATAAAGCCTGAAAGACTATCGGAAATCATCCCACACCAGCGCGGAGTGGTTATGACTCATCGGGGCTCTCCAAAATGAGCCTAACCTCAAGTAAAAAGTGGCATGGCAAATTCCTAATGCTTGCTCTTCCGACGGTTAAACTTCCAATGAGGATTGCTTGAAGACGTCTTGTCCAGCCCCCGAAGGGATCAGAGACACGGCAGTCGCAGGGCTACTCGAACAGCACGATTGCCTATCGAGAAATATATCAGCTGATGCGATGGTACGACGGCCAAAACCCTAAGTACCACAGACCCTAACGGACTTCTATCATAAAGAGCAAAGGTTAACTGTGACGTTAGGATATTCTTGCGAGAAATGCTCAATTCGTCTCGACTTGTGAGGAAATTGATGTCTTCACGAGAACTGCTCGATTCATCTCGACTCGCGAGGAAAAGCCTTAGGCAGCGAGGATTAAAAAACCTGTTTCCTAAGCACTGGGATCCTGCAAATCGGCCCAAAATGGCCTCTTGCATACTATCCACGGGTCACACTCTCCAAAGTCGAATCTCGACAAGGAGGGAAACAACCGCTTACGGGTCCTCTCGACTCGTAAGAGGGAAACTCTCTTATAGGATCCTTACGACTTATAAGAGAAAACACACTTAGGAATCCTCACGACTCCTAAGGAAAAAATACACCTACGAGATCCTCAAGACTCGTAGGGAGAAAAGTCTTTATGAGACCCTCACGGCTCGTAAAGTTGAAAAGTCTTAGGTGGCAGATCCTACCCCTGTCTCCCAAGCCATCACTGCCCTGCAAAGAGGTCAAGATGGACCATCTATGAGCCACACTTTCCAAAGCTACATGCCACTGAAATGGAGAAGCTACTCATGAGCATATAAACTACTTCACGCCAGAGTAAGACATAAAGAAATGGAAGGGTGCGGCTCATGGAGTTAAGGGTTTGGAACTATATCGCTTAAGAGTTGAGATTTGAGTCAATGATAAATGACGACGCTTGTGTCCGCTCGTTATCTTCTCAGATCAAGATTCTGAAAGTGATACACAAATACGAAACTGGTCATACGCTATGCATAACTCTGCACTACTTCGCCCATGTACATACTTACGTGGGCAAAGTAGTGGGGGGCATTTGTTCCCGCCAAAAATTTCTACGCAAAGGAGTCCAAGGTATCGAATGGCAGTGATACGCTTAAAGAAATGCGAACCAGTATCTTCCGGCCTATATTTAGATAAACTCCCTAAGGATGAACTATTAAATTCTGATGGTATTGGAAGTATCTCGAAAAACCCTTCGATTTGATATATTATGGACCTCATAATTCATCCGGGATCAAAAATTATGAGGTATCACGTGTCCACACGTGATGGACCTTTAAGAACCCGCTGGAGGAGTTAAAAGATATAACAAAAACTCAGAAAAGACCCCAATGGGGCATCACGTGCTCACACGTGACCATGGGTCACGTGCAGACACGTGATGGGCTCTTAAGGCCTCTAAAATAATGAATAGAATTAAATTCTAAAATCTGTTCCCTAATTAAAAATCAGAAGTTACCTCAATGAGGTATCACGTGCTCACACGTGACCAATGGTCACGTGTTGATACGTGATGGTTAAAACAACAACATAAACAAGCGGCTGTTAAAAGAACCAATTTGGGGGTCACGTGCTCCCACGTGACCAAGGATCACGTGCCAGCACCTGACAGGCTTTGAAAGCCTTACAGTTTAATAGAATTAAAATTCTAAATTTCTCTAAAATCTTTCGAAATAGAATTAAAATTCTAAAAGTTTCTAAATCTTTCCAAATGGAAAAGAATTATGGGGACCGTTGGATTAAAGATCCAAGGGTGATTAAAAATCATCAATTTATGGAAAAATCTTGGACAAGGAAAGATTTCCCCTAAATCTCACCGAAAATAATAAACAGAATATCTTTGGATTTAAAATCCAACGGTGAATAAAATTCACTGAATGATCTAAAGGCTCATATTAAATATGAAAATAAATCAAATCTTTCAATGAAAGATTTGCTAAACAAATTGATTCTTTTCCTTCTCCTATAAATAGGAGCCAAGAAGAGAAGAGAAGGGATCTACTTTTTTTGGAGAGAAAAACAGAGATAGGAGAATTTAATTCTCAAGAGGGAAAAAAATAAGGGAGAATTTAATTCTCAACAAAGGAAACCTTAGGTGAGAAAAGGGAAAAAGATCAACTTCAAAAGAGAATTTAATTCTTAAAATTTAAGAGTTTAACTCTTCTGCAAATAAAGAACTTAGTTCTTCTTCTGGTTGAAGATCTGTACAGAGCACATCTCCCCATAGGATAAGAATTTAATTCTCATCGGGTCGAGATCCTGCCATGCAGATCCTAAACTTAGAAGGGGAATTGAGTTTTGAGAATTTAATTCTCCCAAACTCACAGGAATTTAATTCCTCTTAAAATGAAACTGGGGTTTAACCCTAATCAAGAATTTAATTCTTTTACATATCTGGGAATTTAATTCCTTTAAAAAGAAATTAGGGTTTTACCCTAAATAAGAATTTAATTCTTTCATAATAGGGATTTAATTCCTCCAAAACAAAATTAGGGTTTAACCCTACAGAGAATTTAATTCTTAAAATAAAGGGACTTGAAAGATCTCCATGCACATAAAGAATATTGGTCACGTGATGACACGTGACCCCAATCCGCAGTGATCAGAAAAGAAGGAATAAAACAGGGTCACGTGTCCCCATGTGCCCCTAGAAAGATCCCCAAAAATAAAAAGGAAGAAACTTTGATGCAATGCCTCACGTGCTCCCACGTGACTCCCAAAACGCAGAAAGAAAAGGCAAAGGAAATGAAGGCTTTGGGCGCCCTCACGTGTTATCACGTGACCCCTCAGCAAATGTTTTAACAGTCGGCGCACAGATCCCCATCACGTGCCAACACGTGATGCTCAAAATAAAAATGAAAAGTGTTTAACATTTATTCGCAGATTTGAGGATAAAACAAAGGAGATCTGGCTCCACATTTAGGGCGCTCTCACGTGTCCCCACGTGACCCCTAACAAATCCCTTTAATATCTAATGGATGGATGCCTATCACGTGCCCACACGTGATGGCCAGGAAATGAAAAGTGTTTAACACTTAATTGCAGAACGAAAAAAAGGGACCTGGTCCCCCCTTTGGGCGCTCTCACGTGACCCCTCTGTCTTTAGTGTTTAACACTAATTCGGGGATCATATTTCCAGTGTTTAACACTGATTATTTCTAGTGTTCAACACTAAATTGAAGATTATATTTCCAGTGTTTAACACTGATTGTCTTTTAGTGTTTAACACTAATTTGAGAGTTCTGTCTTCAGTGTTTAACACTGTTGTTCTCTAGTGTTTAACACTACTTTTAGCCAAATTGGCTAATTTTCCAGAGGCAAAAGTCCCTCCTCCAAATGAATCTCAAAACTGAGGAAATCAAAGACAAAATGTTGTCAGATCCCCCAAACCTCTGTTTAGCACTGCCGAATGATGAGGGGCTGAACCCAGACAAATGTCTAATGGCCCAAAGGGCCAATATTTCAAATATAATTGGACTTAGCCCAAACTGGCCATAAGTCCTCAAATCATCTTGAACTGAGCACATCTGCTCTTTCAACCAACTTATTGGTTCAAGGGTACATCTCTGAACTCCTCTGATATTTGTCGTTGTAATCCTTCAACGTCTTCAGAGAGGTGATGGGTCCCGACAGCCATACATTTTATGGACCACCATGTCCCTAAACTGGCAATGGACCACCATGTCCCTAAACTGGCAATGGACCACCATGTCCCTAAACAGGAACAATAGATCCCCGAAATGCTCTTTTGTCGGATCTAAATGATCCTGTTAAGTTGGTCTTAGTCTGGCAATTAGGCTAATGTAACCTTAACAAACGTTTAAGTTGATCTTAGCCTCAAATATGGCTAACGTGTCCTTAAACTAACATCCGTCCCCAAAATGGGAATGTTGGACCACCATGTCCCTAAACCGGAACAATAGAGCCCAAATGCTCTGTTGTCGGATCTAAACGATCCCGTTTAAGTTGATCTTAGCCTCAAATATGGCTAACGTGTCCTTAAACCTTCAAACAGACTTTAGTCCCAAATTGAACTCTAGATCCCCCAATCAACTTTGGCTCAAGGGTACATCTCTGAACTCCTCTGACATCTGTCGTTGTAATCCTTCAACGTCATCAGAGAGGTGATGGGTCCCGACGGCCATACATGTAATGGACCCCTATGTCCCTAAACTGGAACAATAGAGCCAATTGCTCTTTTGTCGGATCTAAACGATCCCGTTAAGTTGATCTTAGTCTCAAATTGGACTAACGAATCCTTAACAAACGTTTGAGTTGATCTTAGCCTCAAATATGGCTAACGTATCCTCAAACCAAAACCCCAAACCCAAATCTAAGAAAATACGGATTTGGACTAATCCACGTCCTACGGACGACGACATAACTCAGTCTCCGTATACAATCCACGGGCAACCGAACACAAAACAAACACCCACGACACGAAGTGATCATCTGGAGAAGGAGAAAGTTGTTACCGCAATGTGGTAGCGTAATTAACTGCAGGGGCTTGCGCCTGCAGGGAAGAGCGCCCCCACAATCAAAAAACCCCTCAAGCGAGGGGGAATCTGACGAAGTCTGCTACATCGGACGCATCCGTTTAAACCTTCGATACATGGGGTCATAAATCAACTTGGCATCTTCGGAGAGGTAGACGAATAGCACCAATTAGCATCTGCTCCGAATCTCAGGCAAGACGCCCATGTCGCGCCGTCTTTCGGAGGGGAACATGGACGTCTTGGATCTAGCAGATTGATGAGCCTGTTGCGCACCGCCAGCTCGAATAGTCTCCTCGTTTTATCCCGGGGAAACAAATAAAGGCGTTTTAGCTTCTCGTTGAAGAATTGTTGTCTATCGTTTTGGCGATCAGCTGGTTTGGGACCACTGGGCTGCTGCTGAGCATTGGCAATGAAGGTCGCTTTCCCTTTCCCCTTTTCGTTTCGAGGCTCTATTTTGAAGAAGACGGTCTATGGCCTATCTGATCCATTTGGGCCAGCTTGTCAATCAAGGCCTGGAAGGTAGTTGGCTTGAAAAACATCATGAATTGAGATATCGTTGCCTGGGGATCGAGGGTACCCACGAACATGCCTACTGCATGAGCTTCTTCGATGCATTGTTCGCATCTCGACCATAGGTTCCGCCACCGGATTGCATACTGAACCTATGTTTCCCCCGGCTCTACCCTGGCATTGATCAATGCTGTGATTGGGGTGCGTTCGCTAGCGCTTGCAAAACACTGGGTGACTAGCAATTCCATCTCCGTAAAAGTTTTGACGGAGTCGTTGGGAAGCTCTGAATACCATTCGAATGCCGTCTCCGCTAAGCTGCCGACGAATTGGCGAAGCAGTAGCTTATCGTCATCTCCAGTGTTGCCGCACAGAGCCCTGAACTGAGCGACATGCTGATGGGGATTGCATGTCCCCTTGTATACATGGAACTTAGGAATTGTGTATCCTGGCAGGTACCGAATCTGATCATACCAGCTTGGATATGGTCGCCCAGTTCTGACGACTTGGCCAACGCTTCGTTTGCTTGATGCGCTCGTATCTGTTGTGCTTTATAATCATCGAACGTCGCTTTTGAGATTGTTTCCTCCTTTGCAGCTGAAGAGGCCGGAAAAGGGTTTGATGTCTCCTCTTTATCGTCTTCAATTATTATTGGAGGCGCTTCGGCTGTAGGGTTCGGCTGGATCATCATGCTCACCCTATCTTGGAACAATAGCGCCATTTGTTTTATGTTGGCCGCTTGTTCCGCGGCCTCTTTGTCTTTCCTCTCAAGCATTCTTCGGAGGAACTCGGCATCAGTTTCCTGTTCTTGGCGCTGCTCCGACGATGTCTCCGGGCTTTCTTTTGTCCCAGTGAGTGTGGCCATCTTCGTTAGCATCTCTTGGAGCTTTTGCTGTTGTTACTCCTGAGCCTTTGTTACTGATCGGATGAGTGGTCAATGGCCCGTGGAGATACGGCTATCCTCTTTTCCGGAAACCATGTAAACAATATGCACCACCATGCCCCCAGACTTGGGGCGTTTGGATTCAGTGCCCTTGAAATTTGTCATAGGCACGAGGATCTTCTCCGGCCTTCTTCTTTTGTGGGCGGTCGAAGTTGTGGAGGCCGTTGCAGTGGGCACCCAAGTAGATAACACCTTCTGTGGTACAACAGGATGGTCCTTCTCTTGCCGAACCTTCATTTTCTTTGGTTGGCGAGAGTAGTCTTGGTTAATCACAGAGGCTTATACCCTTCGCCAGACCCTATGGATTTTGGAGGACAGCCGCTGAGGGGGCTGCTCTGACTTTGTCTTTGTAGCATTCTCCACAGGTGGAGGAGATCTTTTCAGCACGGCAGTCGGATAGTTCTTGCGGACCCTCCTGAGTGGTTCAAAGATGTTCCCAGTTGGAACAGCAGCGTCGACTTCCACCGTTGGAGCCGACGGGGTCAGTCCAGAAGGGGAACTACCCCCAGCTTTCCTCACTCAGTGCCAGTGGCGATGTCGAGCATGTCGAGCGGCCAGGACCACCTCTGCTGTTGGGGTAGCTACATCGTGCTTCATGCTTTGATGAGAAACTGCTGTTAGTGTCAGCCTGTTAAAGACTGACATCCGTTGAGAGGGGATAGCCAACCTATCGAAAGCAGACTTCCGAACAGAGGTAGCAGCCTTGGTGACTTCGCCTGGAGCGAGAGTTGGAATGGTCAGCCTTGTGAAGACTGACCCCGTAGTAGAAGAAGCCTCTCTGATGACTTCATTTACTGGAGCAGGGATGGCTATCCGTTTCGGGATAACTCCTTCAGGTATTGTAGGCATTTTCATGGGCCCACCCGAGCTTTGGCCCAGTCTGTTGAAAACCGAGGCGCTGGATTTGGGCGATCCGTTGAGAGGGACCGCGGTAGTTATGAGCCGATCAATGACCGACCTCATTGGAGCTTCTTACAACGGCAGTGGGGTGTTGAAGCTCATTGGTGGGAGCATGGTCCCAAAGAACAGCCCAGTGGTGGCTTGCGTCACCTGTTCCACTGGCATCGCGAAAATGGAGGCTGCTTGAAGCCCATAGGTCACTCCTCCAACGAGGACAGAGTGGGAATTGTTGCAGTTGTTGCAATTGGTGCAAGTAGAAGCCACTGACGCCATCTTCTCTTCTGCACAAAGCAAGAAACCAAATCTTAGTACCTTGAATTCAGGAGCAACCATAGCAAACTGCGATTCGTTCGCGAAACACGACACACAAAGTGTGGAGTGGAAAGTAGAAAAGGTCCCACCGGGCATGCCAGAATCTGTTCTCTGCCGAAAGACGCGAAGATAAAATGTCTAGGCTGAATTTGGGGGCAGATGCTATTGGGTTTTATCTGTCCACCTCTCCGAAGATGCCAAGTTGATTTATGGCACCGTATATCGAAGGTTTAGACAAATGCGGCCGATGTAGCAAACTTAGTCAGATTCCCCCTCATTGTGAAGGGTTTTTGATTGTGGGGACATTCTTCCCTACAGGGACAGATGCGGCCGATGTAGCAGACTTAGTCAGATTCCCCCTCATTGTGAGGGGTTTTTGATGGTGGAGACATTCTTCCCTGCAGGCGCAAGCCCCTACAGTTAATTACGCTACCGCATCACAGTAACCACTATCTCTTTCTCCAGATGGTCACTTCGTGCCGTGTGTGTTTTTTTTATATTATTTTTTTTGGTTGCCCGTGGATTGTATACGGAGACTAATTTATGTTGTCGCCCGTAGGGCGTGGATTAGTCCAAATTCGTATTTTCTTAGATTTGGGTTTGGGTTGGGTTTAAGGATCGTTAATCTCATTGAGATTAAGATCAACTTAAACGTTTGTTAAGGATACGTTAGTCTAATTTTAGACTAAGATCTACTTAACAGGATTTTGGGATCATTTAGATCCAACAAAAGAGCATTTGGGCTCTATTGTTTTAGTTTAGGGAATTGCGGTCTATAAGTTTAAGGATATCATAGTCCATGGAGTTTAAAGACATCATAGTCTGTAAAGTTTAAAGACATCATAGTCTATGATTTTAAGGACCTCACAGTCCATAAAGTTTAAGGACATCATAGTCCATGAGTTTAAGGACCTCGTGGTCCATGGGGTTTTGGTTTAACCAGTTTCGGGATGGCCAAAAGTTATTGGTTATTGGAACCCTCCATCTCTCTGAAGACGTTGAAGGATTACAACGACATATATCAGAGGTATGAAAAGATATACCCTTGAACCAATGTCCCGATTTAGGGAAGTGGGATGAACATCAGTTTAGATATCATCTGTTGAGAGCTTATTATCTGTCTTTGGAACTGAGATCAGTTTTGGAGGCCCTGAGCATGAGGGGCTCAATTGATAGACGCTGGGAAATTTGGTCTGAATCTGGCTACTATTAGCCTTTTGTAGTGTTCAACACTAGTGTATATTCAACGCTCACGTGCTCCCACATGATATGTTCAAAATAGTGTTAAACACTAAAATTCAGAAGCGCTCACATCGGGTCACGTGAGGCGCTCGAAGTAGTATTAGACTTCAAGAATTTGAGGCGTTGCTTCTGCGGGTTTTATTCTTTTGTTCTTTTCTGAGCGCTAAGCGCTATTGGGTCATGTGAGATCACGTGAAGCGCCCCAAAAGTGGCAACTGCCTTTGATTTATTCCCTTTTGCTTTGCAAGTGCTAAGCACTACTATGGGGTCATGTGTGATTATATGAGCCAATCTCTTTTATTCTCTTTTGTTCAGCACAGGCACTCACGTGGGAGCACGTGATCGGCTGTTATCATGTTGGGTGCCAATCCTTTTACGTGTATGGAGATCCTGAGTTTTGAGACTTTCAAACCCATTGTTTTATGAGAATTGAATTCTTAGGACTTAGTTTTTCTCTTAGGTTTGGGATCTATATGATAGAATCTCCCCGATGAGAATTAAATTCTCAACTTGTGGGGAGATCTGCTTCTACAGATCTTTTACCATAAGGGAGAACTAAGTTCTCATATGAAAGGTTAAACCCTTGTTTCATCAGAGGAATTAAATTCCTACATACTTTTATGAGAGAATTAAATTCTCTGAACTTAGATCTTCCTCTAGGTTTTGGATCTGCATGGCAGGATCTCCCCGATGAGAATTAAATTCTCAACTTGTGGGGAGATTTGCTTCTGCAGATCTCAACCAAAGGAAGAACTATGTTCTTTTTAGAAGAGTTAAACTCTTACGGAGGTAAAAAGGAGATGAGATATTCTCTCTGTGTTTTTGTTCCTTCTCTTATCTAGAGTTTCTTTTTCCTTTTTTTCTCTGGAGAATTAAATTCTCTTTTCTTTTGTTTACGAGGGGTTTCTCTCTCTTTTTTTTCTTCTTCCATTCTCTCTGTGTCCTCTCCTTTTTTCTGTGTGTTTCTTTGCTCGTATTTATAGAAGAAAGAAAGCAATCAATTTGTTTAGAAAATCTCTTATAGAAAGATTTTGATTGATTTTTTAATCAACCGACATGATCTTTTAGATCACTTGGTGAATTTTATTCACCGTTGGATTTTTAATCCGAGGGCTTCTGTTTTACAGAAGATATTTCTTTTGTTGTTCTTAGCAAGTTTAGGAAGATATTTTCTTGCACATAATTTTTCTGTAAATTGGTGATTTTTTATCGCCATTGTAATCCAACGGCGCTATGTTTACAGAACGTAATCTTTCTTGTTTATAAAGATCCAAGGAAATACTTTCCAAATAAGGCTTTTGGTCCCTTTTAATTAGAATTTACTTTTATCGGTTCAAAAGGCATAGGAGTCTGTCACGTAACTCCACCAAATTAAGCCCACCAAAAAGGTGTCACATGCTATCACGTGAGTGTTTTTCCAATTGTTTGCCTTATTCAAGCGTCTATATACTTTGTATATAGAAGTCACGTGTCTGCACGTGAGGCTCAGTTTTAGCTTCAGTTTCAGCCTTATTTTGTCAAGCGCAGCGCCTATCACGTGTGGGCACGTGATGCTCTATTTAGGGGCTTTCCCCGTTTGCTTTTCTATAATCTTTATTCAGTTTCTATGACGGAACATATACAACGAAAAAAATGCTTAAGCCGGTGGACGGTGCAGTAAGCTAGTGAGTTTGTCAGTCTTCCATTGAACCTTGACTTCAAGCTCCGTTATTGCTGCAAGACGGGCTCCCGCTTGAGTCTGCTGAGTGTGGTATGAAGCAAACCGATTCTCAATCTCCTTTTCGGCGACTTTATGGGCTTCAACCATCTCGCAGGTAAAGATAACGGCTTTGTCAAGAGCCACCACCTCTTTAATAGCTTCTTGAAGCTCCCGCCAAATTTCATACGCGCGACTAGTCTTGGCGGTGAGCTGAGCCTAAAGTTCCCCCAAAGCGTTCGAAGATAACTCCCTCTCCGAGAACTTCCAGTTGAGCCGCTTCTCGCATGACTGTAGGTTAGCGGCACACCACTCAATCCATCCCCGCAGGCTCGCTTTCAAGGTCAAAATGTCAGAGGGAAGGCGTGTGCACTCAAGCCCATATAGACAAGCCTCCACTCGACGACAATACTCAACCCAAACATGCACCAACGCTTCGTCATGATAAGTGGAAAGAATAAAGCATGGAAGTGTTGGCTTCGGCAGCAAAATTTTCGGCCGTCACAGAACTACCAGCACGAAGATCTTCAATGAGAGCCGACAAGGAGTGAATGCTTTGTTTCGCCATCCGCTCAGACGCACGTCGGGCATATGGCCCCGGTAGCATAGAGATTCGAGACTCTAACGGGTCAGGGCTAGCAAAACTGTCAAGATTTATGAATAGTCAGTGAGACTGGCAAATATGGAATAAACAAACAATACCAAGGGTAAAGCTTTACTTACCCACAATCATGCAAGGGGGGTTTGAATGATCCCCATGCCCATCAAGGATCTCCACTTCGTCATCAACTTCCAGAACTGCAGAGGGCATATTAGCATCGTTATAAAAAATGATAATAAAACAAAGAAGTCAAAGAACACCGACCTTGCCCGGAAGAAAGGACTATGCTTTGTGGGGATATCGCCTGTAGGGCAGCCATATGAAGTAGACGCTGGAAGAACTTCCAGGGAGATAGGTTCACGATAGAAGCCGCCGATTCCCGCAATTTTGAAGGAAAGAAGAGTTCAGATAACGGGGAGATCATAAAATGAAATGTAGAAGATTATTTTCGATACTCCGCCCGCCTTGAATTGGAGGGATAGCAGCTTCAGCAACCTCCTCTACACCCTCAGGAACATCACCGGAGATATTTGCTGGCGTAGCAGTTTCCAGTTGCAGAACAGCCGCCACTTCAGGCTCAAAAGAGGGAACAGCGGCCTCGGCGGTCCTTTCTACAATCTCCAGGATGCCACCAGAGAGATCCACTGGATCTACGGCTGGCAAGGTCACCTCCGTGGAAAGTACAGACGCTGAAAAGATGGAGGTCACCCCCGGAAGCTCCAAGATGGGACTAACAGCTTCGACAATCTCTTCTACACCCTTCGATGGGTCACTAGAGACGTCCATACGGTCCGCGGTCAATGGGGTCACCTCCGCTGGAGGAATAGACACCGAAAGAACAAGAGTTACTACCGGAAGTTCCACAACAGGAACAGCAGCTGTAATGATCTCTTCTGCATCTGCCGATGCGTCATGGGAGACAACTATAGAATCCACGGTTATGGCACAACCCGGGCTCAAATCCTCTTTCGTTGCTGAAGTCCCTGCAAAGTTTTCGCAAAGATAAGAAGATATAAAAGCGATACAAATTACTTTCCAAAAGAAAGATACGGAAAACACGCATACCGATACGCCAGGGTGCTTCTAGTATGGCTTTTTTGAGCCGTTGTTCCTTCCTGCGGAAATGTGCTCGCCGGGCTTCAAATGCAGATTCATGCCCACCGGTCTTCAGTGCCAGCTCATCTTCAGAAGCGGCCGAGATGGGCTGCTTGAAGGCTCTTTCATCTTTCCTTCGTAGAGGACCCATATCCCGAGGGACGGAGGAGGCTAGGTTAGCCGAAAGATGGTTATCGGTTCAAGGACGCAAGGTGACCTTGCTTTTTCAAGGTAAGAAGGGGTAGAGGAAATGCCTCGAGCCAATGTCCAAGTACCAGGCGCTACGTCGCTGAAGTAACCCATGCCATACTCCCAGGAAAAGCTCGAACGACCTTCAACAAAAGGGTACCTGTACCCGAAACCACCCTCCGTAGCGATGGGGGGTTTTCATAGAAGATAACCGGAAGGTTGGGCTTTTTCGGGATGTGCACATTCTTGGTCTCATCCTGTGAGCGCCTTAAAACTTCAGCCAATTGCACGGCTTCCTTAGCGGACGAGCCAGGGTAAATAAGACCGGTGTCCGACTCCTCCATAGCTATCAGTTCGTCTTGAGTGAATGGCTCGGACTTAAGCAAGGTGTCCAGTAAGCCGTCGACCGATCTTTTCCTCCTCTTAGAGCTTGTGCTATCACTGACCGAAGAACGCTTCCGTCCCCTGGGCGCTCTGGCGCGACATTGACCAACCTCGCTTCCGATATCCCCCTTTGGCGATACCACCGCAGATGACACCGCCATCGATGATGCCGCCGCTGATGACACTACCGCTGGCGCTTCATTGGAGGCCTTTACTTGAGCTCTAGTGCGCACTGGCATCCCAGCAATGCGGGGAGTCGATTCTGTTTCTGCGGCCTTCGGGATAAGAACTACGCTGATATCCCTCAATGGAGGGAGAACCACTGTCTGCAGCCACAACGGAACACCGGCGGCTTGGGTCAGAGCTAAAGCTCTGCATTCGAAGAGTGCCCGCTTCTCTTCGGCAATGACAGGACCAACTCGATGACGATACCAACCCATAAAAGACCCAACACACCTTTGAAGGTAGTCGGCTTCAGGGATCATGAAACGGGAGCCGGTGTTCAGCCGCATAAAATGATGGACGACGTCACGAGTGACTTCCAGAGACGGAGTGGGCTCAACTAAGAAAGCCTCAAAAGGGACACCTTGGTTATACCCCAATTGCTGGGCAAAGCGGTGCGGATTGTACCGCATAAAAAGGGCCGTGTTATTCTGACGGAACACCAAGTAACCCGGCCTAATCGAGTACAAATGCATAACTTCTTTAGGCTTTAAAGATGACGCTCCCCCTTTTAAAATTATAAAAATGAATCTTATCATAACTTCCCTAATGAGTGAGTAATTCCTCACTTGTTAGGGTTAGGATTGGAAAGGTTTGAGAGAAGTAAATCTCTCTCTCTCTCTCCTTTCTTTGCCCATATAATTTTTATAATAGGACTCTATTTAAATTAACCACACACCGCTCACTACGGCACCCTATCCTACAAGATAGCGGTGATTCTCTAGTTGGACCAGTTGTGGTTGATTTAAATAGAGGTTAGGTCTAAGAGTTAATAAAGGACGGACAAGGACCAAAAGGAAGAAACTTAGTTTCTTCCTAGTTGTGCTAATCCCCTTTGTTGACTATTACCCTAACACCTATATTCTTCACTAGGGCATTGAAAGAAGTGGGTAGAATCTCTTTTCCAAACTAAGCTAATCCTAATCCTAGCAAGACTTTTAATCAATTTAATCTCATTCTTAGATCGTAAAACAAAACCCGACTTGATCGGATTAACTCGTTAGAACATATCCATCTCCCTGTGGACTGACCCGTATTCAACCGGCTAGCTACCAAGCGACACCGTTATTGATTGCGGTATATTCTTAACTTTGATTTTAAAACGCACGCAAAACAGCTCTCTCAATCAAATGGTGCCGTTGCCGGTAGTCTCTTTCTTTGTGTAATTTCGGGTTAAAAAAATTTTAAAAAATTAAAAATTTAAAAATTATAAAAATTGAATTTTTTTTTAAAAAAATAAAAATAAAATAAAATAAATAAAAACCATCTTGTTCTTTTTGAAAGGTTTTTGTGCAAGTGTGCAGGCTTGGAGCAAACTCTGTTTTAGATCTGGAGCAAACCCAGTTAACAAATCAAGAAACAGAGGATCTGAACAGACAGGGGAGAATCCAAACAACACAGAGAAAAATTTTGGAAATCTAAACCAACTAAACCACCGCAGAACCGCGACCAATTCAAGCATTTGACCCCGGAACCACAGTCAACCTATGACGTCAGCACCCCATTTTTCTTCTGTGAGTATCTTTTTTCTTCTCTTCTACTCCTGAACTCCACTGAAAATTTTTCCTGCAGGGTTCTTTGCGCAAAATGTTTCTCCCTCTCCAATAAATTGTTTTTGTGCAGGATTCTTTGCGCTGCAAAATAAAAGGAAAATTAAAGTGTTTTAGATTTTTTGGTTGTTCCTGCTTTGCATAATTAATACGGAATTTAAGGGGCTATAATACCAACTCAGATTGGGTGGGGATTTCATTACCCTTCCTAAGACCCCAAAAATCACTAAAAGCATATGCATCACTCTTGAGCTAATTAAAAAATATCTAGACCCGGCCAATTAAGGACTGTCGTGCTCATTAGGACAAAGGAAGGTTGTGGGTATTCAGTCGTTTATCTAAACTTGACTTTGTGGTGCCTAGGCTAGACAAGTGAGAAAGGTAATTTTAAAAGGCCCGTCTCACGGTGATTCGTGAGCGGATCCCTCCTTTCTTCATTTGTGCTTACCTGACCACAATTGGCGGTGAAGAGGCGATTTGAGAGTTATCTCACAACTTGTCACTTTGGAAGAGTTAGGAGCAGTTTAGTTGACTTAGGAGACCCTAGCTTTAGGTTTGATTGTGCATGGTTAAACTGTGGTTGTTTGAAATTGTGCCGTAGTTCCGTACAAATTTTGCAAAAACTCTTTCTAAAAAAAAACACTTTAAAAAATTTCAAAACTCCAAAAACAAACAATTTTTTTTAAAAAATAATTAAAATTTTTTTTAAAAAATTTAAAAAAATATAAAATATTAAAAAATTATAAAAAAAAATATCACATTCTTTTTCTTCTTCTTTCTCTCATCACATCATGGGTACCCCACCTCGCAAAACTCTTGCCGAACTTTGGTACTCTCAACCAGACATTACCTCCTACGCTTCTTGTTTTGGTCGAATTTCTAACGACCCCTCCATGCCCAAAATTTCTTTGAAAGATTGAATAGACACGTCTAGGGCATCCAGTTGGACTCCGCAATCCATCTGTTCCCCTCCGAATGGCGGCGGCGACGTGAAGACGTCTAGCCTGAGATTCGGGGCAGATACTATATGGTTTTATCCGTCTATCTCTCCGAAGATGCCAAGTTAATTTATGGCACCGTGTATCGGAGGTTTAGACGGATGCGGCCGATATAGCAGACTTCGTCAGATTCCCCCTCGCTTGAGGGGTTTTTGATTGTGGAGACGCTCTTCCCTGCAGACGCAAGCCCCTGCAGTTAATTACGCTACCGCATCGCGGTAACAACTTCTCCTTCTCCAGAATTTCACTTCGTGTCGTGGATGTTTGTTTTGTTTATGGTTGCCCGTGGATTGTATACGGAGACTAAGTAATGTCGTCGCCCGTAGGACGTGGATTAGTCCAAATCCGTATTTACTTAGATTTCGGTTTAGTGTTTTAGTTTAAAGATACGTTATCCATATTGAGGCTAAGATCGACTTAACGGGATCGTTTAGACCTAAAAAGAGCAATTGGCTCTATGGTTTAGTTTAATAACGTTGCGGTCAATTTCCAGTTTAAGGACGTGGTGGTCCATGTTCCAGTTTAAGGATGTGGTGGTCCACCATTAGTTTAAGGACGTTTCGGTCTACGAGTTTAAGGACCCCGCAGTCCGTGTTGATGTGTGGTCGTCGGGACCCGTCACCTCTCTGACGTCGTTGAAGGATTACAGCGATAGGTGTCAGAGGAGTTCGGAGATGTACCCTTGAACCGGTTGTAAATTGATTGAGGAGAGCAATCTTGCTCAGTCAATTTAATTTGAGAACTTACGGCCATGATTGGGCTAAGTCCAGTTAGAAAAATGTTCAACATTTTTATTTGCCTTTGGCCTATTAGGCCTGTGCTAGGGCTTTGTCCCTTTTTAATAATGCACTGCATTTTATTCTGGCCTGCTAGGCTTTTTGATTTGGGCTCTGTCCCTTTATTTAAGATGCAGAGCATCTGTTTTTATTTGGGCTCTGCCCTTTAAATAATGCATAACATTTTTATTTTGGTCTGATAGACCCTTTTATTGGGCTCTGCCCCTTCAATAATGCATTGCATTCAATGTTCTGACAATGCCCCACGTGGCTTATCAGGCGCTTTGCGCCAACCGAGGAGCGCAAGGCGCAAACTCATATGGTGGTGACACGTGTCACGCTCTGATGAGCGCAAGCGCAACAGCGCAGTGCGCTGTGTCAGTGCGCTGCGCTGTTGCGCTGCTGACACGTGGCGCTCCCTGGTGGCTTGCGCCAACACAGGAGCGCAACAGTGCAATTTTTCAAGTGCAAAGCACTGCTTTATGTTTTGATCGATTTTAAATCAAAAAAAACAAGTTTTTCTTGTTTTCAAAGAACCAATGGTTCATAAGAAAGTGCAAAACACTATTATTATTTGTTTTTTTTCTTTTTATTGAAGATCATTGATCTTCTTCTCAGATCAAAGATCTGTTCATAAGAGAATTTTCTCTTTTTTTCCTAAAGGTTTTTACCTTTTTTATTCTTGAGGAATTCTTTTCAATTCTTCAGAGTTCTCAATAATGATGTTGATGATTTTGGATTGAGGTCTAGGGTCCTTTATATAGTGTCCATAAATTAGTTAAATTTGTTAAAGAGATCTTTCTCTGAGTGATTTGGGGAATTTTCCCCACCGTTGGATCTTCGATCCAAGGGCTTCTGTTTTACAGAAGAAAATTTTCTTGTTTTAACAAGAACGGAAAGATCTATCAGAATTTCAATTCTGTTCGGCGCAAATGCCCCAGCGCGTGACACGTGTCACGCAGCGCACAGCGCAGCGCAACTGCGCTTGCGCAACTGCGCTAGAGCAACTGCGCTGCCACGTAGCGCGCAGCGCAGAGCGCAACGCAACTGCGCTAGTGCAACTGCTCTGACAAGTGTCGCGCGGCGCACAGCGCAGCGCAACTGCGCCGACACGTGTCGCACAGCGCAGCGCAACTGCGCCGACACGTGTCGCGCAGCGCAGCGCTTGAGCGACTTAAGCGTTGCTTCCTTTAATTTTTGTTTTAAATAGAGCTTTGCTCTGATTGGGCGCGCTGCCTCGGGCGCTGCGCTCTCTGCGCTGGCGTGCCTGATTTTGACACGTGGAGCCCTGCGCGCAGCGCAGAGGATCTGAAACGTTGCTTCATTTATTAAAGTTTAAATTTTCAAAGTAGAGCTTTGCTCTGATTGGGGAAAGATGAAGCGTTGCTTCATCTCCCGCCTTGGAATTTGAACAGAGCTTTGTCCTGATTGGGGTAAACAAATGCCCCCCTACCGTTGCGTTCACGTAGCCCCAAACGCGAGCGCAACGGTGGCAGAATTCCAACCGTTTCGGCAACTTTTGGAAGTTGAAAGAGCATTTGATGCCTATAAATAGGACCTTTGGTCTCTTAGATGATTTTCATCTCTTCATAGGAATTTTATTCAGAGCCCTGCTCTTTTGTTTAAGCACTTTTAAAAGTTCGAATTTTAGGTAAAAGTTAATTTGAATTAAATTAAATCAATTTTAAGAGCCTTGCTCTCAATAGATCCCTGATCTAAGAAGACCCATTTAGGGTTTCACACAGCAGAGCTTTGCTCTAAAGGGGTCTAAAGAGAACTAAGGAAAACCCTATTAGGGTTCCATTAGAATCTGCTCTCTAAAAGATTTTCTTGGGATTTTCTTAAATCATTAATGGAGCTTTGCTCCTTCCTAATCATATAGAAGAACTCTTAAGAATTCTTCACGGATTTTGGAAGTTAAAGATGGCATTTTACATTATTGTCATTATTATATCACCTTTGCAGAGCAAAGCGCTCAATGTTTTCAGGGGATTTTCCTCAAATTTTCCTCATAACTGATTTTGACAGGTGTCACTCTTGTCTGCAGAGCATTGCTCTCGAGGAGTTTTAACTTTCTGTGTCCCTCGTTTTTTATCGCTAATCTTCCATTGATGTTTTCTTCAGGCGTTATGGCGGTGCGTCTATACAGTCTGCATGAATTCATCACCTACGAGGATATCCATGTACAGGGCCGCCAACAAAACCAAGAGTTTACGGATGCCCAATGTGCGGAGGTCATGGGTCGTCTGAATGCACGTGTTGGTTGGCTGCTCCCCCGCCGTTCAGCTCTCTTGAAAGTTGTGCTGGGAGCAATATGGAGAGCACTTCCGGGGTTTCACGAGGCCCTACCGCTCAATGCGCTGGATGATGCCGAAGACAAGGTGCATTCAGTGTACTTGTCGGGGCTGATCTCGAAGAAGCGGCGGGATAACCTTATTGACATCCTGCATCAAATTTTCCAGCAGACGATGCTAATCGCTGCCTATCAAAGACTGGGGGGCCTTGCCGAAGATCTTGACACACAGGAGCGCGAGAGGCTGCGCACGAGAATAATCAGAAAGGCCAGGAGAACTCTGGATGGCCTTACTTTTGAATTCCTCAATCCGTGTCCTGGATCTGAGGTTATTCCCTTGTAATAACGTTTCTCGTTTACTGCTTTTATGATTGTAAGGATTTTTGGCAATATAAATGAAAAAAATTTATCCCAGCTTGTCTTATTTCTCGCTCTGAGTATTTTGCCTATGCATGAATGAGGGTGTCTCGAATGCTTGGTCAAATGTAAATCGGATGTTCTTTCTGTCATTTTCTTCTCTTATTATCAGCACGCTGTCTTGATAAATATGGTTGACAGTTAATAGCGTAAGAATCTTGTTTTTTTCAAGAGATAGCGATGGCTTAGGCCGCAGGTTCAGATCTGCTGCCTAAGACTTTTCAACTCTATGAGCCGTGAGGGTCTCATAGAGATTTTTTTTTCCTCCCTACGGATCGAGAGGATCTCGTAGGTGGATTTTCTCCTTAGGAATCGTGAGGATTCCTAAGTGTATTTTCTCTTATAAGTCGTCAGGATCTTATAAGAGAGTTTTCTCCCTTACAAGTCGAGAGGACTCGTAAGTGGTTGGTGAGTTGATTTGTTTCCGAGTCGAAGTATTACTCCGACGGGGAGGTAGTTGGTTGACTTGTTTCCGAGACGGAGGTCATTGGCTGACTTGTTTCTGACACGGGGGTCGTTTGCTGACTTGTTTCCGCGACGGAGGTCATTGGCGACTTGTTTCCGAGACGAAGGTCATTGGCTGACTTGTTTCCGCGACGGAGGTCATTGGATGACTTGTTTCCGAGACGAAGGTCATTGGATGACTTGTTTCCGCGACGGAGGTCATTGGCTGACTTGTTTCCGTGACGGAGGTCGTTTGCTGACTTGTTTCCGCGACGGAGGTCGTTGGCTGACTTGTTTCCGAGACGAAGGTCATTTGCTGACTTGTTTCCGCGACGGAGGTCGTTGGCTGACTTGTTTCCGCGACGGAGGTCGTTGGCTGACTTGTTTCCACGACGGAGGTCATTGGCTGACTTGTTTCCAAGACGGAGGTCGTTGGCTGACTTGTTTCCGCGACGAAGGTCGTTGGCTGACTTGTTTCCGAGACGAAGGTCGTTGGTTGACTTGTTTCCGAGACGGAGGTCATTTGCTGACTTGTTTCCGAGACGGAGGTCATTTGCTGACTTGTTTCCGCGATGGAGGTTGTTGGTTGACTTGTTTCCGCGACGGAGGTCATTTGCTGACTCGTTTCCGCGACGGAGGTCGTTGGCTGACTTGCTTCCGCGACGGAGGTCGTTGGTTGACTTGTTTCCGCGACGGAGGTCATTTGCTGACTTGTTTCCAAGACGGAGGTCATTTGCTGACTTGTTTCCGAGACGAAGGTCATCGGTTGACTTGTTTCCAAGACGGAGGTCATTTACTGACTTGTTTCCGCGACGGAGGTCGTTGGCTGACTTGCTTCCGCGACGGAGGTCATTGGTTGACTTGTTTCCGTGACGGAGGTCATTTGCAGACTTGTTTCTGCGACGGAGGTCGTTGGCTGACTTGCTTCCGCGACGGAGGTCGTTGGTTGACTTGTTTCCGCGACGGAGGTCATTTGCTGACTTGTTTCCGCGACGGAGGTCATTTGCTGACTTGTTTCCGAGACGAAGGTCATCGGTTGACTTGTTTCCAAGACGGAGGTCATTTACTGACTTGTTTCCGCGACGGAGGTCGTTGGCTGACTTGCTTCCGCGACGGAGGTCATTGGTTGACTTGTTTCCGTGACGGAGGTCATTTGCAGACTTGTTTCTGCGACGGAGGTCGTTGGCTGACTTGCTTCCGCGACGGAGGTCGTTGGTTGACTTGTTTCCGCGACGGAGGTCATTTGCTGACTTGTTTCCGAGACGGAGGTCATTTGCTGACTTGTTTCCGAGACGGAGGTCATTGGTTGACTTGCTTCCGCGACGGAGGTCATTGGCTGACTTGCTTCCGCGACGGAGGTCATTGGCTGACTTGCTTCCGCGACGGAGGTTGTTGGTTGACTTGTTTCCGCGACGGAGGTCATTTGCTAACTTTAGGTTGTCTGTGAACCGTAGAGTCTTGGAACTGGGGACTTTTCCGTGGCTCCGATTGGTGATGTCACGTCCGTGTTCTGCTGGAATGAGGAGGAACGCCGCTGTTGGTCTCCAGGCTGTAGATGTGGTCGTCGAGATCTGACTTCCCTTTGACGCCGCCTGGTGGGGAAATGTAGTCCCATTTCCTTTTTTTAATGTTTATGCCCATGGATTGTATACAGGGGTCACTATGGACTTACCTGCAGGGCAAAAGTTTCATTCATTTTTATTATTTTATTTCCGTGATGCTCTATCATTTCAGCTTTTTACATCGCGAAAGTCGCGATTGCCCAATCAATTCGGCTATTTTTCACGGTGCCCAATCATTTCGGCTATTTATTTTATTTTTACTCGCTGCTTTTTATTGCGAGTCGCCCAATCATTTCGGCTGTATTGTATGCATACGTTTTTACTTGCTGCTTTTTTTATTGCAAGTTGCCCCATCATTTCGGCTATTTCGTATGCATGTGCGGCCTACCGGCTTTTCACCGTAAACCTGGAATTAGACACCGATTTCGGCATCAACACCGCTACAACTGGGATATTACCAGGAGTGAATCATCATTTGCCTTCGTCGATATCGAACAAAGATGGCTTAGCGAACAGGGTTAAGGTCCTGTCGGCTAAGGCATTTGACTTCATGAGCCGTAAGGGTCCCACAAAGGTATTTCTCCCTATAAATCGTGAGGATCTTATAGGTGTATTTTCTCCTTAGGAATCATGAGGATTCCTAAGTGTATATTCCTCTGTAAGTCGTAAGGATCCTACAAGAGGGTCTTCTCCTTATAAGTCGAGAGGACTTATAAGGGTTGTTCATCGCGCATACATATCCCCAGTCATGGATGGGACTTGGTTAGGGAAATGTTTATTCGCGCCAGTGGATTGTATACAAGGGTCAGTATTGAACCACTTGTAGGGCAATATCGAAGGTTGTGGGAGTTGCTTAAGCACAGGTTTAGGTCTCTGTAAGTTAAGACTTTCAAATCTTATGAGCCGTGAGGGTCCCATAAGAGAGTTCTCCTTACGAGTCGTGAGGATCTCGTAAGTGTATTTTAGGAATCGTGGGGATCCATAAGTGTGTTGCTCCCTTGTGAGTCGTAAGGATCTCACGCGGGTGGTTTCTCCTTAAAAGGTCGAAAGGATCCTGTAAGTGTCCTTTAACGAGATTGCGCCCTTTCAGGTTTTCACAAACACTCACCGGTAGTCCTGCTGTTTTTACTCACGGAGACCTTTCGGGTTTTCATCCGTGCCCATTTTGCTTATGGACGTACCTTTGTTATTCTTTTTTTTTATTCTTTTTATTCTTTTTTTTTCTAACGAGGTCGCGCCCTTTCGGGTTTTCACGAACACTCGCCGGTGGCCCTGCTGTTTTTACTCACGGAGCCCTTTCGGGTTTTCATCCGTGCCCATTTTGCTTATGGACATACCATTTTTTTCCTTTTCTTTTCTTTTATTCATCTCGTCAGCCTAAGGATGCTGTGGTAGTAGTTTAAGGACGTTTCAGTCCATCATTAGTTTAAGGACGTTTCGGTCCACCATTAGTTTAAGGACATTTCGGTCCGTTATCCAGTTTTAGGACGTAGTGGTCCATCATCCAGTTTTAACACGTAGTGGTCCATCATCTAGTTTTAGGACGTAGTGGTCCATTAGGCCTTTTTCATGAATGAGCATGATGCCCCCGGCATATCCATCTTTTTCGAAGCATGTGGTTGTGGCGGGCTCACCTTCCAGTTTTCGGACAGCGCGAGTTTGCCTTGTTGGTACTGGTCTTCAATCCAATTTTTGAAAATGAAGCAGTTCTCGATCGGATGACTTACTGCTCGATGGTAGGGGCAGTAATTAGGATCGTTGACATCTCCTGGCTGTAGCGGACGTTTCGGATCTGGCAGATTGACGAATCCGTTGCGTACTGTCAGTTCAAACAGTTTCCTCGTTTTATCTTGGGGAAATGAGTAAGGACGTCCCAGTCTTTCCTCGAGTGATGGGCGTGGACGCACGTTGTTTTGGTGAACAACCGATTTTGAGTTGCTCGGCTGTTATTGAGTATTGGCGATGAAGGTCATTTTTCCCTTTCCTTTATCCCTTTTGTTCGCTCCGTCGTTTGCGGGTCCGTGATTCTTTCCGGGTAGTATGCCCTCGCACGGATGAATGTTTTCATGATTCTTCAATTTTTCAGAGATGGATTCTTCGAAGAGAGGGTTGAAGGCTGTTTTTTCATCGGGGTCGTTCCTGTGGCAATTGCCGGTGACTCTTTTATGCTCATCTGTCGTATTTTTCGGCCATCTACGAGCTTCCCGCTTTGTTCTGTTGATGTAATGTTTGTGAGTGACATACCCTTGCCACCAACACTTAAAGGAGTCGCAGTCTTCAGTAGCGTGTGCGATCTTCTGATGATATAGGCAATAATTAAGATACATCTCTATTCCACCGAGAGTGTTTTCTTCCGAGGGTGGTAGCTTCATTCCCATTGATATGGCTTTAGCAAACCTTTTCCTCGTCTTGAATTTGTTTTTATCGGCAGCGGATGTCTTTTGATTTGATGCGAGTGCCTCGACTCTTTCGTCCAATCGGCGGTGTTCAGCTCCTTCCAGTATGGCCATTTCACGCTCTTGATTGGCTTTAACCTTCAGACGAATATCATTCAGGAAGGCATCGATCATCTCATCTGACGGCTGAAGGATTTCTGGTTCAGGGTCCGCCCTCAGCTTTTCAGTGCAAAGAGTCTTCTCATCGTCTGTAAACGAATGGGAGATCATATGACAGCTCACCACGTATTCCTCAGATTCATCCGACGAATTGTCTCCCTCATCTTTCTCTTGAAAGAAGTGGTTGAGAAATTCTTGGAGCGTAATGGGAGTCCGTGCTTTCTGGTTGTACTCCTCCAGTGCATCAATTTGTTTTTGTAAGCCTGTTCGCTTGTCGCCCGGCTTTACGGGCTTCTTTGATTTCTTTTTCTTCTTCTTCGAAGATTTTGACGGCTGGTTGTGAGTGCTTGGGCCACTACTATCAATCTTTTGAGTTGGACGCGGCTTCAACATTCTCTCAATGATCTGAGGTTCCAACGGGTTCTTCCACCTAATCGCTGGGCATGCTTGAAGATCGTTCAGCATCCTCTTTGTTTTAGCTGATAGCACAACCTCCCATGGGGCTTCTTCGACGAAAGAGCATGTTGCCCGCGGCGTATTCATCCTCTTAGAGGTGTGGGGCTGCGGCGGATTCACCTTCCATCTGTCGGATAACGCGAACTTGCCCTGTTGGTACTGGTCTTCAAGCCAATTTTTGAAGACGTAGCAATCTTCAATCGGATGACCCAGCACTCGGTGATAGGGACAGTAGTTGGGCCCGTTTACATCATTTGGTTGCGACGGACGTTTTGGCTCCGGCAGACTTATGAGTCGGTTGCGCAACGCCAGTTCGAACAATCTTCTCATTTTATCTCGGGGAAACGAGTAAGGATGTCCAAGTCTCTCCCCAAGGGGTACCTGTGGATGCATATTATTTTGGCGGACAGCCGGTTTCAAGTTGCTCGGCTGCTGTTGAGCATTAGCGACAACGATCGCCTTTCCCTTCCCCTTCTCGTTTCGAGAGTCCGGCTTTAGAGGGGGTGGTCTATGACCTATCTGGTCCATTTGGGCCAGTTTGTCGATTAATGCTTGGAAGGTAGTCGATTTGAAGAACATCATAAATTGCGATATGGTCGTCTGCGGATCGAGGGTCCCCACAAACATACCCACCGCTGGCGCTTCTTCAATGCGTTGCTCGCATTTTGACCATAAGTTTCGCCACCGTATAGCATATTGGACCCATGTCTCGCCCGGCTTCACCCTGGCATTAATCAACGCCGTTATCGGGGTACGCTCGCTGGCACTTGCAAAACGCTGGGTAAACAACAGTTCCATCTCAGCAAAGGTCTTGATAGAGTCATTCGGGAGTTCAAAATACCACTCGAACGCTGTATCTGATAAGCTGCCGACGAATTGGCGAAGCAATAGTTTGTCATCACCGCCGGTGTTGCCGCAGAGTGCCCTGAACTGGGCAACATGTTGGTGGGGATTGCCCGTCCCCTTATAGACATGGAACTTGGGAATTGTGTAGCCCGGCGGGTACTTAATCTGGTCGTACCAGCCCGGATACGGTCGCCTCGTTTTTACGACCTGGCCGGCTGCTTCAGTCGCTTGATGAACCCGGATCTGCTGAGCTATATATTCGTACAGGTCGGTTTTGGAGATTGCCTCCTCCTTGGCTATTGACAGAGCCGGTGGAGGATTCAACGTTTCTCCCCTATCGTCTTCAAGGACGATCGGGGGATCTTCAGCCGGAGGATCTTGTTGGATCATCATCCTCACCATGTCTTGGAACAGGAGGCCCATACGCTTTATATTGGCTGCTTGTTCAGCAGCCTCTTTATCCTTCTTCTCCAATATCCGCCGAAGGAACTCGGCGTCAGTCTCTTGCTCCTGGTGTTCATCCGAGGATGTTTCAGGATTTTCTTTTAGCCCAGAAAGTGCATCCATCGCGTTCATCATTTCCTAGAGCTTTTGCTGTTGCTCCTGAGCTTTGGTCACCGACCGTGTAAGCGGTCTATGACCTGTAGATGCGTGGCTGTCCTCTTTTCCCGACGCCATGTATACGGTATGAACCACCATGCCCCCAGACTTAGGGCGTTTAGTTTCACCACCTTTAGCATTTGCCGCGGGCACGGGGATTTTCTCCGGCCTTCTTCTTTTGTGGGCCGTTGAAGTTGAGGGGGCCGTTGCAGTGGGCACCCTGGTGACTGTCATCCTTTCCTGTTTGATCGGACGGTCTTTTTCTTCTTGCACCTTTGCCTTTTTCTGTTGACGAGAGCGATCTAGGTCAATTACGGAGTCTTGGACTCTCCGCCAAACTTTATAATTTTTTTAGGACAGCCATTAAGGGGGCTGCTCTTGCTTCGTTTCCGGAACTCTCTCCACAGGTGGAGGAGATCTCTTCAGTGTAGCGGTTGGAGAGTTCTTACGTACCCTCCTAAGTGGTTCAAAGCTGTTCCCAGTTGGAACAGCAGCATTAACTTCCACCTCTGGAGCAGGTGGAGTTAGCCCTGAGGGGGAGTTGCCCCCTGCCTTCCTTACTCGTCACCAATGGCGACGTCGAGCATGACGAGCCGTTGGGACTGGCTCGGTGGCAGAGATAACTTCTTCTTGCCCCCTATCCGAATGAGGAGCGGCTGGTGTCAGCCTTTTAAAGACTGATTCTATTCTTTGGGGGGTGATATTCAATTTGTCAAAGACAGATCCTCGAGCAGGGGCAGGAGCAAGAATATTCAACCTTGAAAAGACTGACTCTTTGACAGGAGAAGCCGCCTTGGCGACTTCGGGAGCAGTCGTTGTTGCCTTCCTTGGGACCGCCTTCTCAGGTATCATGGGCTTTTTGGCGAGCCCTTTGGAGTTCAGACTCAGTCTAGTGAAGACTGAAGAATTGGACGACCCATTGAGAGGGGCCGTGGGAGTAGCAAGTCGATCAAAGACCGACTTCTTCGAAGCTTCCGGTGCAGGCATTGGCATGGTGAAGCTCGCAGGCGGGATCATGGTCCCGAAAAACAGGCCAGTGGTAGCCTGGGTCACCTGTTCTATCGGCATGGCGAGGATGGAGGCCGCTTGAGGCCCATACGCTACACCTCCAGGTGAGGTGGAGCGTCCGTTGCATTGGCACTTCGAGTAGTTCGCGGAGTTAGAGGCCATTGATGCTTGAGTTCTGCGCCAGGAAAAAGATCAAATCTTAATAACTTGAAATCCAAAGGCAACCATTAACAAACTGCGATTCGTTCGCGAAGACGACACACGAAGTGTGGAGTGGAAAGAGGAACACTGGGCGTGCCAGAATCTGTTCCCCTCCGAACGGCGGCGGCGGCGACGTGAGGACGTCTAGCCTGAGATTCGGGGCAGATGCTATATGGTTTTATCCGTCTAACTCTCCGAAGATGCCAAGTTAATTTATGGCACCGTGTGTCGGAGGTTTAGACGGATGCGGCCGATGTAGCAGACTTCGTCAGATTCCCCCTCGCTTGAGGGGTTTTTTATTGTGGGGACGCTCTTCCCTGCAGGCGCAAGCCCCTGCAGTTAATTACGCTACCGCATCGCGGTAACAACTTTCTCCTTCTCCAGAATTTCACTTCGTGTCGTGGGTGTTTGTTTTGTTTATGGTTGCCCGTGGATTGTATACGGAGAATAAGTAATGCCGTCGCCCGTAGGACGTGGATTAGTCCAAATCCGTATTTAGTTAGATTTGGGTTTGGTGTTTTAGTTTAAAGATACGTTAGCCATATTGAGGCTAAGATTGACTTAACGGGATCGTTTAGACCCAAAAAGAGCAATTGGCTCTATGGTTTAGTTTAATGACGTTGCGGTCAATTTCCAGTTTAGGGACATGGTGGTCCATGTTCCAGTTTAAGGACGTGGTGGTCCATGTTCCAGTTTAAGGACGTGGTGGTCCACCATTAGTTTAAGGACGTTTCGGTCCACGAGTTTAAGGACCCCGCAGTCCGTGTTGATGTGTGGTCGTCGGGACCCGTAACCTCTCTGACGTCGTTGAAGGATTACAGCGATAGGTGTCAGAGGAGTTCGGAGATGTACCCTTGAACCGGTTGTAAATTGATTTAGGAGAGCAATCTTGCTCAGTCAATTTAATTTGAGGACTTACGGCCATGATTGGGCTAAGTCCAGTTAGAAAAATGTTCAACATTTTTATTTGCCTTTGGTCTATTAGGCATGTGCTAGGGCTTTGTCCCTTTTTAATAATGCACTGCATTTTATTCTGGCCTGCTAGGCTTTTTGATTTGGGCTCTGTCCCTTTATTTAAGATGCAGATTTTTTATTTAGGCTCTGCCCTTTAAATAATGCATAACATTTTTATTTTGGTTTGACAGACCCTTTTATTGGGCTCTGCCCCTTTAATAATGCATTGCATTCAATGTTCTGACAATGCCCCACGTGGCTTGTCAGGCGCTTTGCGCCAATTGAGGAGCGCAAGGCGCAAACTCATATGGTGGTGACACGTGCCACGCTCTGATGAGCGCAAGCGCAACAGCGCAGTGCGCTGTGTCAGTGCGCTGCGCTGTTGCGCTGCTGACACGTGGCGCTCCCTGGTGGATTGCGCCAACACAGGAGCGCAACAGTGCAATTTTTCAAGTGCAAAGTACTGCTTTATGTTTTGATCGATTTTAAATCAAAGAAAACAAGTTTTTCTTGTTTTCAAAGAACCAATGATTCATAAGAAAGTGCAAAGCACTATTATTATTTGTTTTTTCTTTTTATTGAAGATCATTGATCTTCTTCTCAGATCAAAGATCTGTTCATAAGAGAATTTTCTCTTTTTTTTTCTAAAGGTTTTTACCTTTTTTGTTCTTGAGGAATTCTCTTCAATTCTTCAGAGTTCTCAATGATGATGTTGATGATTTTGGATTGAGGTCTAGGGTCCTTTATATAGTGCCCATAAATTAGTTAAATTTGTTAAAGAAATCTTTCTCTGAGTGATTTGGGGAATTTTCCCCACCGTTGGATCTTCGATCCAAGGGCTTCTGTTTTAAAGAAGAAAATTTTCTTGTTTTAACAAGAACGGAAAGATCTCTCAGAATTTCAATTCTGTTCGGCGCAAATGCCCCAGCGCGTGACACGTGTCACGCAGCGCACAGCGCTTGCGCAACTGCGCTAGCGCAACAGCGCTGCCACGCAGAGCGCAGCGCAACTGCACTAGCGCAACTGCTCTGACACGTATCGCGCAGCGTACAGCGCAGCGCAACTGCGCTGACACGTGTCGGGCAGCGCAGCGCTTGCGCGACTGAAGCGTTGCTTCCTTTAATTTTTGTTTTATATAGAGTTTTGCTCTGATTGGGCGCGCTGCCTCGGGCGCTGCGCTCTCTGCGCTGGCGTGCCTGATTTTGACACGTGGCGCCCTGCGCGCAACGCGGAGGATCTGAAGCGTTGCTTCATTTATTAAAGTTTAAATTTTCAAAGTAGAGTTTTGCTCTGATTGGGGAAAGATGAAGCGTTGCTTCATCTCCCGCCTTGGAATTTGAACAGTGCTTTGCCCTGATTGGGGTAAACACCACCTTGTATCAGCCATTTCAACCTTCACCACCTTCTTACATTAATACTACTTTTTCGAGTCCTGTTGTAACCCCGAAACTCATGTCTATTGCTGAACATATTGAACAATCTCGTAACCGATCTTTCACTCCTTTCACCACTGCGAACTCTTTGGATCAACAATTCCATTCACCTTCTTATCCAAATGTTGGTCCTACTCCTGTCCAATCATTCAATTCCTACCAGTCTTACCTGAATTTTGCACCTTCCCTAGACATTGCTTCTATACAGCCATTTGGGAGTTTCATGTATCCAAACAACTTTGAATCTTTTACTGAAACCCCGTCACAACCCATGTCTAGTCTAGAATAGTCGTTGGAAGACTTGATGGTAGCGTTACGCCAACAGATGAGGGATTTGAATGCGTCCATGGCCGCCCTTATACAACCTAGTGACCCGGTAGCTAGTTTCCAACTAGCTCCAAATTTTCCAATGTATGATGAGGCAATTGGATAGATTGAGAATTTGAGTGGTAAGAGTGTTGTACACCCTTCCAAATCAAACCTACCCATCCTCTATTGAATCCCACAACTCCAGTTTTGAATGTCTATCAAGTGTCCCAAATGATTCATCATTCTTAGTTTGGAGGTATTTGTTCATATCAGAATTTTGCATTATTATATTCCCCATTCTTAATCATATTACAAATAAATAGGTGCATTTGATCCATGTCTACTAAATAGTTGCAGGTTACAGGTTCTCAGAACAATACAGTGAAATTCATGAAAAGACGTTACAAATGTAAGACTACGACCAACAATAAATGAATCTGTATGATGCCGCCCACCATTTCAAAGAACAACTGAAAATCATTAGACAGTTCAATGCACAAAGTTCAAGGGCAGCACAAGATTCAATACTTCAACGTGAAGCTCATGGTAAAAAGTCCACTGTTGAATATCTGGAAGAGAATTGAAGAGATTCTAAGAGACCAAGTGTAGAAAACAGAAGATAAAAGCAACTTGAAGAAACCCTAAAGAATTAGGCCCATGAGCCTACCAAATGGCCGCGGATCCGCGGCCAAACAGACTATTCTGCCGCGGTTCCACGGTCGTGTTCTGCACGTGTCGGTGGGGTGTCGGTGCTTTGACTCAGTCTTTGGGGTTGTTTTGTAATTTCATATATGGATCAGAATGGAAACCTAGGGTTTTTCCTATCTATAAACAGGAGGGCTCAAAGCCAAATAAAGGATGCCTCTTTTGGGTGCCTCTTTTGAAATGCCTCTTTTTAATTTCTAGATTAAATTTTAATTTCCTTGTAATCGTCAAGAGGACATCAATAAAGGTATTTTTTTATCGTGCATTCTTTTATCTGAATTTAATTCCTGAATTTTTTTCTGTCTTTTATTATCTGCAACTTAGATAGTCTTTTAAAATTATAAAAATGAATCTTATTATAACTTTCCTAATGAGTGAGTAATTCCTCACTTGTTAGGGTTAGGATTGGGAAAGTTTGAAAGAAGTAAATCTCTCTCTCTTCTTTCTTTGCCCTTATAATTTTTATAATAGAACTCTATTTAAATTAACCACACACCGCTCACTACGGCACCCTATCCTACAAGATAGCGGTGATTCCCTAGTTTAACCGGTTGTGGTTGATTTAAATAGAGATTAAGACTAAGAGTTAATAAAGGACGGACAAGGACTAAAAGGAAGAAATTAAGTTTCTTCCTAGTCGTGCCAATCCCCTTTATTGACTATTACTCTAACACCTATATTCTTCACTAGGGCATTGAAAGCAGTGGGTAGAATATATTTTCCATACTAACCTAATTCTAACCCTAACAAGACTTTTAATCAATTTAATCTCATTCTTAGATCGTAAAACAAAACCCGACTTGATCGGATTAACTCATTAGAACATAAAGAAAAGGAATCCATCTCCCTGTGGACCGACCCGTACTCAACCGGTTAGCTACCAAGCGACACCGTCATTAATTGCGGTATATTCTTAACTTTGATTTTAAAACGCACGCAAAACAGCTCACTCAATCACCGATGTGCTGCAAAGGCTCCCAGTATATGTATCTCGATCCACGACGTGAAGTGGTGGAGAGAGAAATTCATGACATCTGTACCCGAGGTCGAAGTATTGGTCGCAACGCTTAATCCGTGCTATAGTGCGACAATCCCGCAATACCGATGGCCAATCGTGCCCCTTCGGCTACGCGATGAGCGGGATAGAAGACGTAAGCTGTCATGAAGCGTTGATGCGTCAGAATCACGAACCAACTGAGCCAAAGGCTGATGAAGCCGACAAAGAAGGTCTCTTCATCCATGCCAGGGACCGCAATCGCGTCGAAGGACACGGCCGACGAGATCGGAATATAAAACTGCGGCAAGTCTTCCTCTTTGGCCGGCAGTTTATTCAGCCCAAATCCAAAAAGGTCATGAATGTTCGCAAACTTTGGAGCTTTTTTGGATAAAGCAACTTCACGGATGAAGCAAACGATAAAGTACTCAAAAGTGACGCCTGCCCCTCTAACTTTGCGAACAGCTTCTCAAAAATACCCAGAGCCTTGATTAAACTGGGGTACTTATGGCGGACGGTGGTTTCGGTCATCAGGCCGTCAAGCATAGCTGGCACAGTGAAGAATACATACTCATCGGGAGACAGCAACTCTTCATAATGCTCTCCCCTGATCGGCAGTCCGGAGATCTCGCGGAATTCCTCCAATGAAATAGATACATCGTGATCCCCTAACAGAAAGGTGTTGGTAAGGAGATTCCATTGGTTCAAGAAAGCTTTAACCCACCAGACGTAAGGAGCCTGGTAATGGAATAGAGACGCGTACACCACTTGATACAGCCCAACCTTCTGCAACCGTGCACGATGGGCGGAAAGAACATACCGAGCCCAAGGAAGATAGCCTACTGGGTGGCGAGGGTTAAATCCTACTTTATAGACTTGTCCCCAAGGTCGGACTTCACCTTGACAGATGTGGCACCCCAAGATATCTATGGCCGGCAAGGGCTGGTTGGGTATCCCAGTTATTAACGGCTCAAACCGGCCTGCAAGAGTCTAATTAACCGCCTCCACCGCATAAGCGGTCTGCGGGCGCTCCATCAGCGGTATGGGACGGAAAGGCTCTGTTGGCACCTCACAAGTGAAGCTGCGGCGGCCCCGGATGATGTGACCGTACCAGATGTCACGACCCGAAATATTAGCTCGTGACCAACACTTAAATCACGCAACGTCTAAAAACGTAACGTAATTAAAGTAAGCTGAAACCCAGAAGTCTAAACCTTTTTAAGAAAATAAAAAAGGTGAAGTGTTGAAATAAAGGTATAATGAAATCAAATTTTCTTAAATGCATAGAAAAGGAACATGAATAATGCAAGTGAAAGTTACTAGTTTGAAAACATGTTTCGTCTTTTGAAAATTTGGGCAGCACCTCCTTTGTATATTTTGATCCAAAACCACAATACATGATAATATAAAAGGCATCCCCAAGCAAGAGTTAGCTCTTCGCCAAACGGCGGATCCACAACCACGCAAAGCATAAATATAAGTATACGACGCCCATCGGCGAAGTTCACCACAAAAGATAAAGAAATAAGCAAGACATCAAAACCACAAGTAGCAGAATACTCCTCGCTCTAAGTCTCGCAACCACAAGTCTCACTAAGTCTCAATACTTATACAAATACTAGTTTGATTGATGGAGTTGACTAGATACAACAGGAAATATAAATACAAGAGTGGGTACGATACAAATGTCCCACCTACCAAGCAAATCACCCAAAAGTAGTTGTATGCCAGTGATGCCGCTACTGATCCATGCGGTCAACCTGCAAGAACTGTGGCACAACGGGGGTGAGTTGCCAACTTGTGAATAAAAAAACATCTACAGATAGAAATCGAATAAACAACGACTCCTAGGTTAACTATATCATAAAGGTAATACTATGATATCTCGGGTGGCCGGGTCTGTATATGTGCCAACACTATAAATAAATGTCTATCAGCATGTGGATATCATCCATCAATATAATCAATGCCTGTATGCATGTGGATCTCGTCCAACTATATAATCAATGTATGTATGCATATAGATCTCATCCAACCATATAATCGATGTATGTATGCATGTGGATCTCGTCCACGTGTCAACCGCTGACACAACATCATCATGCATGTAAATATCATAAAAGAATATGCATGAAAGTATGAGGATATAAATTAACGTGTGTCCCTCGCGACACATCAAAATCATGGAATCTGAGTGTCCAACATCGACACTCGAAACATCATGAAACCCGTGTCCAGCATCGATACGTAAATCCTCATATCTCGGGCTCCGTCAGTCCGGATCGGCCCTCGGGCTCCGTCTGCGGGATCGGCCCGCGGGCTCCGGCAGACGGGTCGGCCCCTATCCATCTCTCTACTCCGATCGGTATCCTCCGGATAACCGCCAGGTCCAACCAATCACCGGTAGGTAGTAGTCCCTCAGCCAGGCTCATCGTCATCCCCACGAAATCTCTCTCTCTCGCCCCGGGGTACCATACCGGGCCCACCATGAACCCGCAAATGGATTATCCGCCTCCTCGAATCGGGTTTCACATATCACACATCTCAGAACCGAGAAAACGCATGGTGGACGCACTGAAATATCATATCAAGAGAAACCATGTTTTTAAAATAATACATGCTTTCTTTTGAAATAACCACGGTTCTCAAATCCAGAAATCTCATGAAAACAGCATATCTCAATGCGTATAATCGTAAAGCATGATGTATGCGACATATAACAGAAATGTAAGCATATCCGTATATCATACAACGTGGAACAGTAATATGCACATGTCGAGGGAAAGCCGCCTTTTTAAATGAATCCAGTTTTAAAATATATCTTGCGGTTCCCAAATTCTCCCAAGTCAAATGCAATATCGTATAAGGTGCATATGTAACTATAGCAAGTAAACTATGCAAGGGGTCATTTCATGATGCAGCAATCCTACTGTGTAGTGACATGGCAATTATCGATGATGAAGTGTGTGAGCCGGCAAATCTATGTGCGTGCAACATACGCATCATCGATAATGGTGTAAGTGTACTAGCACATGTATATGCAATGCAATGAGAATAACATGAATGCAGCATAAGGTAAATCATCACCTAAAAGCTATAAGGTATACGTATCTAACATGATCGAGTCGGTAAATTTATCAGTCGATATCCAGCCTCACAGCATCACGTACGGTATAGTCCATCGTATAGCATCCTCTAGTCAAGGGTATGGATCAAACATCAAGTCAAACTCATCACGTATGGAAAATTATCGTACGACGGCATTAAACCATCCAGGATCCTATCAACCTATATGACAATGAGGGTACAGACCTAAGGTCTCGCACGGCAATCACTCATGATTCACAGCATCATATGTGTATATGTGTGTGTGTGTGTGTGTGTGTCCATGGTCACATCCATAACAATCTCATATCTGGGGACCGGCAAGGTATCAATCATCTCAGTCGACTCGCATCCGTATACCAACATATCATCAAGTCATTATCTCTCATCGTATTTTCTTTTCATCACATTATGTCAATTTTATATATACATTCTACCTTATTAATTTGGTTTCATGTTACTCTAAAAATAGTACTTGTTCTAATGCAATTACACATCTATACGTCGTGATTCACATTCACTTTTCATATCCCTATATTTTCATCTCATATCTCAATATATATATTCCATCACTCACATCTTCTCTAACTATCTCTTTAACCATATCCCTAGTTTCCAAATCTAGGTTTCTACGACTGTATCCTATATATCGCTTTCCATCAAGTTGCGGGGGTGCTTTACGCCATCCACCCGACTTCCCCCGTAGATATATATCTATTCATATTCACCTTGATCCTCGCTTGTTGGAGTAGATGACGCCACGCTCTCCTCGTCGTCTCGAATTCCATGTGGGGTACCTACAACCAATACACAATCACAAATGCATATTAAAATCAATGCGGAAAACCAAAACGGCACACGTTTCGCTCATAGGTTAAAACCTATAGCCTACGCCTGCAAAACTACCAAACAACCCATGTAGCTGACGTACAAACATCCGACGACGGAACACAATATCAAATACCAAATCCCAAATTAAAACGAAGTCGCAAAATAATACAGTAACTCAAGAAAATGGTCCCAGATTTTACTCCAAGTGAAATTAGCCAATTTTGCATATGTAGAGGGTCTAATTTACTGGAGATAAAAACATGGACCGAACATGAAGGGATTCCACCACACCGTGGCCGCAAATTGCGGCCAGGAAGAATAAATCTGCGGCTAAGTGGAGGGGGTAGGGTCTCGGGTCTTCAGGGTATACTCCATATCACCTGCACATCTCTCTGTGTTTGCTAAAAAAATTTCAGTTCACCCGGGTTATAGCAGATCACCAAAAACACATCACAATTCTCACAATTTCCCGATGTCGGGGTTTCTAGGTTTATGAATTGGGGGTTTACTCTCAGGTTTAATCCAATATATCATCACTACAAGGGTTGTATGGTCTCCACTAACCTCGATTACACTTCACAACTCAAGAATTCCTCAAAAGCCTAACTTGGAATTTCCAAACCTCACTAAACTACACAATATCATTTTTAAGTTAACATGAATGCTAAAGTGAGACAAATACAATACTAATGGTTAAGGGATTGTCTCATTTAGCAACTCAAGAATTTTCTTGAGTTGACCCAAGTCTTCAAAATCCAATTTTTCTTGATCCAAAGTGTTTGTAGTGGGCTTGTGCATGTTTTTAATGAAATGGAGATGGGGTTTCAAGTTGTTTTTGATGATGTTTTGAGGTGGTGAAGGTGGCGGAAGGGAGGGGGCTGCCATGGGGTTAAGTGGGAGAGAGAATGATGAAGGGAAAATGAGAGAGGAAATGAGACCAAGACCAAGGTTTGACCCCTCACCCCCTCTCTCTCTTGCCCATACCCTTTATTTTATTCCTTTTTCTTTTCTTTTCTCTTCTCATTAAAACCCAAATCATGCTTGAAAATGAAGAAAAAAGCCATGTTAGAAAATGTAGTAAATTTGTAAAATGACTTGGTGTATGTCATGTGCACAAATCGAGCTTAATACGCGATTAGCATTAAAATGGAATAAAATAAATCATAAGAATTATAATTTTCTTAAATCATATAGAACACCCTCATTTCCGTAATTCCTATAATTTTCCAAATAATTTTACAGCATATTAAAATATTCACAATATTTATTATTTAATTATTTAAATTCCCAAAAATAATATTTTATTTTTCTGAAATGTTACACCAGACTCCCCATAAAAGCAAACTAGTACAGTCCCTGTCATGGGCCCTGATCATCGCTATGGCCTCCTCATCTGAAGGTGATTGCGGAAAAGCGGCGTCTGAGCGAGTAAAAGGAAAGTAGGGAATAGAAGCCATTATTCCTGAAAAAAGGGAAAGAAAAGCCGTTAATGAAACCAATATATATAGAGAGGGGAGGAAACGACAGAAAGTTTGTTCCATGGGACCACTGATTGCAAAACTAATGGACCCCAAAAAATCAATATGGCGGCTCACCAATGATGAGACAGGACAATCATTGTGAGAATCAAAAAAGATTCTCATTAAACGGACATGGGAGTTTAAAATACTCTTGACATCCTCATAGAGAAAACAAGTTCTGTTAAAATACCCAAAAAATTTGAATTTATGCAAATAAGGAAAAACCCTATGAAAATATGCTTAAGAACACCAGGGAATGAAATTCCCGAGGGGCCCTCTTGATCTTCAGAGCTAAGCTCTTTGGTGAGGAATTAAATTCCTTTTAAGCTATGGAATTAAATTCCAGGAAACCCCCATGATGAGGAAACGAAAAATAAAATTACAATGCCATGAATACTTAAAGATCAGAGGAGAAATGCCCAACACATTGAGGTTTACTACTCAAAGATCACGTCTTTGGATCTCTAAGAGATGGGTTTCAGAAGAGAGCAAAGCTCTTATGGTGGATTTAAAATCTAGAAAAAATTTTAAGAAAAGAGTTTCTTTGTTGTTCAAGATCTTTACCTAAAAAAGGTTTCTTTTTTTCTGACAGAGTTTAACTCTGAAATTTCAATGGGCAGAGAACTAAGCTCTGAAGAAGAGAATTAAGTTCTCAAAGAAGACAAGGAAGGAAGAAGATGAAGGAACAGAGGTTTCCCAAAGATAAGACCCTTACATTTATAAGACGTGACGAGGGCGGTTCATCTCCCCGTTTCCCTAGGCAGATCCAACGGCTATAAAGGTGACAGTGTTGCACTCACGTGCAGGCTACGGGAGAACAAAGCTGTGGGGGCATTTGTTCCCTTATAAAAAAAAGAGAAAGAAAAAAAACATAATGAAAAAATTCCTCTGATGGAGCATCATGTGCCCACACGTGATGCGCCTATAAACAAAATTCATAGGCATTGCGCTTAACAATTAAGGCTGAAATCGAGCCTTACGTGCAAGCACGTGAGCATCTATATACAAAGTATATAGTCGCCTTTTTAAAACAAATAACAGGACAGAGAAGCTCACGTGTCAGCACGTGATGCCTTTTTTGGGCTGTTGCACATAAGCAAATGAGTTTAACTCTGTGGGGTCACATGCTGCACGTGAGTAGTCTCAAATGCCTTCTGAGCCGATAGAATTAAATTCTAAGTAAAGGGATCAAAACCCTATTTGGAAAATATTTTCTTGAATCTTTCTAAACAAGAAAGATTGCTCTCTGTAAAATAGAGCACCGTTGGATTAAAAATCCAATGGTGATTAAAAATCACAAAGCTACAGAATAAGATCTGTATGGGAAAATATTTCCCCAATCTTGTTAAAAACAAGAAAAATATCTTCTGTAAAACAGAAGTTCTTGGATCAAAGATCCAACGGTGGATAAAATCCCCAAATCAATTAAGATCTCTCAATGAGAGATTTCTTTAACTAAATCAAAAAACTTTCCTCTATTATATGAAGGACCCAAGACTTCAAGTCTTGTACAGAAGGAAACCCCCCCCTCCCATAAGATTTGAGAAAACAAAAAAAAAAGAGTTCTCTTTTAAGAAAAGAAACCCTAGGTAAGAAGAAAGACCTAGAGATCATTTTATCTCTTCTTCACCGCTCCAAGAGTTTAACTCTTTTAAAAAAAAGAACTTAGTTCTTTCTCTGGTTGAGGTCTGTGGAAGCAGATCTCCCCATAAGTTGAGAATTTAATTCTCATCGGGAAGATTCTGTCATACAGACTCAAAACTTAGAGGAAAAAACTAAGTTTGAAAATTTAATTCTTCCCAAAAATATAAGAATTTAATTCCTCTGATAAAACTATGGTTTAACCCTGTATAAGAATTTAATTCTTATAAAACAAGGGACATAAAATTCTCAAAACTAAGATCAAGATCCCCATGCACATAAAAGAAACGATTAGCGTACAACGCTATAGCAACAGATCACGTGTTCTCACGTGAGCACCTCTGAGGAACAAAAGGAACAACTGATATCGAGTCACGGACCGTAACATCCCTAAACTAAAACGATATAGCCCAAATGCTCTTTTATTGGATCAAAAATGATCCCAAACCCCCGTTAAGTAGATCTTAGTCCAAGATCGGACCAACGTATCCTTAACAAACATTTAAGTTCATCTTAATCTCAAACAAGATTAACGATCCTTAAATCAAACCAAACCCAAATCTAAGAATATACAGATTTTGACTAATCCACGCCCTATGAGCGACAACATAAATTAGTCTCCATATACAATCCACGGGCAACCAAAAGTAAAACAAACACACACGATACGGAGTGACCTTCTGGAGCAGGAGAAAGTGGTTACCACGATGCGGTAGCGTAATTAACTGTAGGGGCTTGTGCCTATAGGGAAGAGCGTCCCCACAATCAAAAACCCCTCGCAAACGAGGAGGAATCTGACGAAGTCTGCTATAACGGCCGCATCCGCCCAAACTTTCGATGCACGGTGCCATAAATCAACTTGGCATCTTCAGAGAGGTGGACGGATAAACCCAAATAACATCTGCCCCCAACTTCAGGCAATACGTTTGTCTTCCCGGTTTTCGGCGGTGAACAATCGTACAGTAAAACTGAAACATGAAAATGTTTCTAAGGGGTGGCCGAGTATTCCTAGTAATGACTCTTCCACCAGTTAGATTCATAACAGTAGCCGTATATTTCCTTTCCCTCACTTCAATCCCTTTATATGTCTTTACTTCTTACCTTCTGTACACCATATTTAGGCTAATTGGTTTTCTTCCTTCCCTACCTTTTGGCACCGACCTAAGAACTAGGAGAAGACTATCCAATAAGCGTAATAGGTGTACTCTCCTAACACTAGGAGCCCTCGCAATCTGAGAGAAGGTAAAGAGAAAAGACAACCGAATAATCCTATTCAATTTCTCCATAACCGGAAACCATTCTCGAACTGAAACAAGTTTCTTCAAGTTCGTATGTAACATACGATGGCATACCCAAGCAATATAGATCTTCGTAGTGATACGGAGTGTTCTGGAGAAATGCAAAGGGGAAGTAGGAGTGTCAGGGATATACGTGGATTCGTTGTGAATGATAGTAGTCGCAATTTCCTTTGCCCCCACTCTAATCCCTTTATATGTCTTTACTTATTACCTTCTGTACACCACACTTAGGCTAATTGGTTTTCTTCCTTTCTTACCTTTCGGCTCCTACCTATGGTTTGGAAGAAGAGTAACTCTCCTAATACTAGGAGCTCTCGCAACCTGAGAGAAGGTAAAGAGAGAAGACAATCGAATAATCCTATTCAATTTCTCCAGAACCGAAATCCATCCTCGAACTAAAACAAGTTTCTTCGAGTTCGTATGTAACTATACGATGGAATATCCAAACAATATGGATCTTTGTAGTGATACGGAGTGTTCCGGAGAAATGCAAAGGGAAAGTACGAGCGGCAGGGATATATGCGACTTAATGTCAATCCAAAAGCCAAAGTGTTTTAAGAAGGTTCAGTTAACTTGGTTCATAAGTTTTAATTTAGAGTCAGGTCATGGTCGCTGCCAAAGAGAGAGAGAAAAGAAACACTCAGCATGCACTCTAACCTAGATTAGATTGGTTAATCATTTTATCTAATCAGGATGGCTCCTACCGTTTTCTCGAATTCTCCTTCAAACCCTAAAAAGAGAATTAGACGGGATCATCTAAAAATCATCCGAGGAGTAACACCTACTCATCAGTGGGAATTGGGATCAAACTATCATCGCGTGATAACCTGATGGAATCCACTTAAGTCACCACACTCCAGAAGGTATGTGCATGCCTGGCAAATTTTCTTTATATTTGAAACTCCCGATATAATTTTTACCCCTAGGACCCAAGTGACCTTGATTGGGCCAACATAATAAAAGGTCCTAGTCAAGTTTAACCCGTTATTATCTTGATTGCATTAAACCCATCCGTACGAGTGCTTGACTGAGCCAAAATGACCATACGACTGTCCTAACCAATTGTATCACTATGCAACAGAAAAGCACTACATAGCTACCGAACACTATGCCTCGGCTGAGCACGACATACGTAGCACGAATACTAAGCAATACTAATCTGAAATGACGGAGGGCTACGGCCGGTTTCTGGCGAAAAACCTTTAACGTAATGAACTTGATATCGTTGAAGGAACCTGAGTAGTTTTACAAATATATAGTGGCATAAACTTTTGCTAAAGAGGTCACTCCCTGTGAAGGGATCTAGGCTATTTTCTCGTCGAGTGAGGTGCAGGATATTCCTGAATGAACACAACTATGCAAAGCAAAAGAATACAACTATAGAGAAGTTATTACAATGACGCAAACTTTATCACTCCCCCATAAAAGGATCTCGGCTCTTACTTCGTCGAATGAGGTGCTGGATATTCATAACCGAATACCACTTTGCAAAACAAAAGGAAACGTCTGTAATGTCAGTTTTCAAAAATTGGTTCCAACAACATCATTTAGATTTATTTTTCCTTGCATTAATCAAAATTAATGCAGTCCCGTCAATTAATCCATATCGCGCCAGAAAAGAAGGAAAATACAATGTACGTATATGCCATCCGCATTCGCCACGGGGCCCCATCATGCACCGTTAGGTTACTTAACTAACGGCAGAGCGGGGGCTGGACTAGCGCGGATGCAAAACATATCAACATCTACTAGTTTATATAAATATATATATATATAACATTCGTCCCAGGCATGATATAAGAAACATCACAGAAAAGCGATAAGCAACACAGAATAATGGATAATTTAGGAGCCACGGGTTTCCATTGAGCCGCAAATAAAACCCGATATTCCCCGGTCGTGTGGATAGCCTGTGCAATGTATAACCAAGACCCTTACAAGTGCTGCAAGTTACCCGCCAATCCCAGAAGTGAGGCAACCCTAATCAACAAAGTGAATGGGCCACCCAGCACTTCACGAAATCCGGTAACTTGAGCACCCCTCTGTGGGTCATCCTATACCCCCTACGAGTGCGGAGAATAACCCACCAATTCTAGAGTGAAGCCCCCTCCGTCTCAACGCCATGAGATGCGGGCCTGTTGCCCTAGAGGCCATTAATGATGATATAGTGGATGCTTGGACATATATATAGAGAGAGAGGACTTTCTTACTCGATATGATAGTATACTATCAGGTTACCATTATCTTAACATGTAGACTAGTATTTATACTGACTGTCTCTTAAATGTTGATAAAGCCCTTAAGATATGTACTTGACTGCCAGAATTATGATGAGATCATACTAGTGGGGCCAGGGTGGTCAACAAGTACATCCTTTAAACAGTTCCTAGTCGAGGGAATATCGAGACTAAGGCATCGATATTCCAGAGTAGACTAGTGTGTGCATTTTTTTTCCCTTAGAGAGCGATGGTTGATCCCACAACCATTGGTGTATGACATCAAAGATTGTACACAGGTGCTCATTAGAGAATGGGTACACCGAACAGGACTCGCCGAAAACTCCTATGTGGTAGTATACTTATCGTTAGATACCAGTCCTCTGGTGACACTGGTACAGGTTAGTCTTGTGCGGCTCCCACTGTACTTTGATTTCCTCCCTACCACGCTCAAAGGAGACGTGCAAACATGTGGATTTTGGGTACAGTCCCGAATCGCATGGAGGAAATGAGCGATAGAAGGGGTTTCGTCTCTCCCGGTATTGGGGGTTGATGTTGCGCTATGATCGATTGTCGATAACTGGAAGTCCCTGGCCAGTGCTGCTTATGAGATTTAATGATAAGTGTTATCAGTAGTTTCTCAAACGGTTATAGGCCAGACATCGGCATGACATATCACGTTACTGGGGTCTAACGTTTACCATCCCTAGACATGATATACGACATATCAGAAGAAGAGACCGGACTGTACGGTAGTGTCACTAATAGGCTTCATGGAGAGTATGGATGAGCTTACTTGTTGATCTTCATATTGCTCAATACCCGGATAGCCGTTACGTCCAGCTAGTACCGCTGACGGCTAGTAGGTGATTGATATGATACTGCTGGCGTATTGACGAGTCTTTAGAGTCCCACACAGAAGTTTTCTGGTTCGAGCGAAATGAAGTAGGGCACATATGTTTATATGTGTGTGGGCCTGATTAAATACGAGTATGTGATACCGTATTGTAATCTGGTAGTTATGTGTTATCAGTTAGGTTATATGTGATAAACCAGATTATCGAGTCAAGTGTTGATTTGATAATGTGATAAACAGATAAATGATATTAATCGGTTATATGTGATATAACCAGATTATTGGATCAAGTGTTGACTTAATAATGTGATATATATATTATATGTGATATAATTATATCTTAACTAATATCATTACCTCACTAATTGCTTTATATATATATATATATATATATATATATTATTATTATATGAAGCATGGCAGGTTTTTATATTTTTAGAAAATAGAAAAATGAGGTGTAAATTGTGGAGATATTTGTGGAATGGGCAAGGCATGGGTTTTATTATTTGTATATTAGTCTTGACTCACTATTCAACTATGGTTGCAATTTAGAATTGCAATTTTATTCCATGCTTGAATAAGTAAGGAAAGAGAGAGTCATTTTGAGTTTACGCTCATCATTTTTCATTCTTCATGCCTTAGCCATTTTTTTCTTGAGCTCTTGCTTCCTCTTGCTCTCTACAATTTTCTTCACCTCACTTCTAAGTTCAAACCCTCACATGTGATGTGAATCATTGAACTTGTGAAAACCTTAGTGAGCAAATTAAACCCCTACTTCACCATCACACATTAGATTAGCAATTTGATGTGGAGTGTTGCCTTTACTAATGAGATTAGTGAAGGGTTAGCTTGAGCTAGTGGACTTCGGGTGGATCGTCTTTGGCGCGAAGATCACGAAGGAGGTTCGTTCAACTCGAATAAGAGCCTAGTAGAGTCGCGTGGACTTCAACCCAGAACTATTGAAGAGAAGGACTCAAACTACAAAGGTTGTATGCTCTTTTCTTCTCTTTAGTTCATCACATCACAAAGGCAAACCCTAATATTCTAGTAAAGATCTTGTTAATCTAACTTAGCACCTAATAAAATAAAAATTTGCCATACTTGATACCTCTAGAACCTCATGGTGCTTCTAAGGTCGACTTTCATGGTAACAGAGCCAAGCTAGAATATTAGGGTAACTTGTAGCGACGTTAGAAATCCGTCGTTTTTGTCACACAAAAAATGCCGATAAAAACAGTTTTCTAAAATGATGTTTTGAGATGTTTGCACACCCCGCAGGATCACGGTTTGAACCGAGAAGCCACGGGGTAGAGTGTGCACACCCCGAGGACACCCCGGGAAGGACCGAATGGCTGGGCCCACTCCTCAAGACCACCACAAAGTGGTCTTGGCGGTGGGGACTCGAAACTGCCCCACCTTAGGCGGTTTCGGGTCTACCTCACCCCCTGGCCATCTCGTGGTGGTCTCGGGGGTGGGGTACCCACTTCTAGGCCTCCATTCGATAGTTAATTTTGGGATCTTCTCCCCCGCGAAGATTTGAATGGGTTTCAAGTTCGTTTTGACTCCCGGATTGGCTTAAAACGATCGGTTTTGGAACTTTAGCTCACTGGATTTTTCATGTCTTGGAAAAATTGGTTTAATTTGCTAATTGCGTGCGGAATTCTAATGTCGCGGTTACTTTACAAGCTTTGTGATGTGTGATACAATTATTAGAATCTGAATTAATTAGTTTTATGAAAACTATTTAGTATATTGTAAACCTAGCCGTTTAGTCTCAATTGATCGATTGCCACGAAATTTTGATTTGGATCAAAACTCCGTCGCAATTGCGTATTCTACGCGATCACTAAGTCGGGAATCTTGTTGAATTATCCGACAACCAATTGAAAAGTGTTTTCAATTTGAGACTAAAATGCAAGTTTTATAAGTTAGGCATGAAATCCGGAATATGAGATATTCCGGGTTTATGATGTTTGAAAAAATTGCGGATTCTAATTATTGTAGTTTTCTGTTTCTTTTTCTGCGACCGTAAGTGTAATATGTGGGGTATCCCAATCTCGTTGCTATATGTCAACGAGTTTTAGAGATACGCATAGTTTCTTATGTTAATGATATGTGATATCATGTGTTGCCGTTGACATGATTTATTAGATCGTCGTGAAAGAATAGCCGGGGTTTTTTTATGTGAGATGAGCTTTTTTATTTTCATTCATGTAAAATCTGTATTTAATATTATTTTATTGGGGCACTTCCGGGTTAAGGATGATGTCACCACTGTTGTATATTATTTACTTTTCCGCATTAGGATAGACCCAAGGCGGGGAGCACAAGTAACCGAGTTCTAGAGTCCAATGGGAGACCATCTCAAGGAATTGAGACCGGGTCTCATAACTCTAGAATCGGCAGGGTTACTTGTCTCTCTTGGAGGGGTCTAGGGATATGGGTTTGGCTATTCATCACGACTGTGAAATCCGTGTTTTACATTACTGGCTAAATTTAAAACACGGACATCCTAGTATATCCAATATTTCATATGTTGCTTCTGCTGCTTGATTCTATGATGTTGATCATATAACTGCGTGAGACGAATGTAATATTATATATATGATATATAATAAACGTTACTTATGTTTTGCACCAGCGCTAGTCCAGCCCCCGCTCTGCCGGTAGTTAAGTAACCTAACGGTGCATGACGGGGCCCCGTGGCGAATGCGGATGGCATAAGCGTACGTTCTTTGTTTCATTTTTCTGTAATATTTAGGAAATATCAAATGATGGGACTTCATTAATGAGATTAATGAAAAGAAAGAAACCAAAAGATGTTGTAGAATCAAATGTTCAAAAAGGGTAGCTCTAGTTTTTGCTTTGCATAGTGGTATTCCTTGATGAATATCCAGCACCTCATTCGATGAGGAAAAAGCCGAGATCCCTTCACCGGGAGTGATCTCTTTAGCGAAACTAGCAAATGCTACAACCCACTCGGTTTTGTCTTTTGACTGCTTCTCTAGTTCTTGCTTTGCATAGTGGTATTCATGAAAATCCAGCACCTCATTCGATGAGGAAAGAGCCGAGATCCCTTCACTGGGAGTGACCTCTTTAGCAAAGCTAGAAAAGCCTAAAAAACACTCCTTTATAAAATCACTAGATTCTACAACGATATCAAGTTCATTACGCTCATGGTTTTCTTAAAAATCTACGTAGCCCTCCGTCATTTCAGATAAGTGCTATTTAGTATTCGTGCTACGTTTATTGACCTTGTCAAGGCGTAGTGTGCGGTAGCTGATTAGTGCTTATCTGCCAGCATGTGATGTGATTGGGTTAAGGTAGTCGTGCGGCCTTGTTGACCTTGTCAAGGGTCGTGCGGATGGTTTTAATTCAATCAAGAAATGATGGGTAGAACTTGACTAGCGCTTATGGTTTGTTGACCTTGTCAAGGTCATAAGTGGCTAGGGGTAAAAACCATTATCGGGAATTTCAAGTGTTGAAATTTGCAATGAGATTGCATACCATCTATATGATAGTTGGATCCCGATACCCACTGCGAGTAAGAGTTACTCCTGGGAGAGTTTTTCACTTTACAATTAGCTAATCAAGTAGGTGTCTAGAAAGGTGTCAACGGGGTTATACCTTTAGGAAAACGAGGTTTATTTAATTAGGTCTGTGCGGAAGCATGGGGAACCTCCCTCGGAGTACCGATACCTGCCTAGACGAACGATTGGCAAACCTGTAGGGTGTAATTAATCCCGGCTAATCTTACCTTTTATGGTTTGAAGGACGATTTGATAAAAATAGTGGGAGCCATCCTGATTAGATAAAATAACCAATCTAATCTTGCAGAGAGCGCACGCAAAGTGATTATCCTTCTCTCTCTCCTGGTAGCGACCAATGACATGCCTTAATCAAGATAATAATATGGATGTTTTGACTAAACTTACTTATTATACTGGGCTAGGTTCTGCTCTACCTTATGATTGTCATAATTCTGAGTAAGGAATAGGGGAATATTCGGATTCCCACGCTATCCAAACGAAGAATAAGCATGTTGATGCATTGTCTTCGGGTGTGTTCGTAACCAAGAACTGTTTCTCAGTTACCTCTACATCTTGGGTATTGGATACCGGATCAGGATCCCACACATGTAATTTGTTACATGGGCTATAGACAGGTGGAGAACTGGGAAAGGGTGATATATCTCTAGTTGTAGAGATGGTGCAATTGTTGCAGCCAAAACAGTTGGCAAATATCACCTTGTGTTACCTACTGGTAATATATTGATTCTTAGCTACTGTTATTTCGTACCAATAAATATTGTGAATATTTTGCTAAATCAAGTGTTGATTGGGTAAGGTATGTTGTATAACAGTGTACACGTTCTGAATCAAACTACAGTTCTAAATGTACAGAACACACACAAGAGGAACAGTTCAGAAATGAACGATGTCTTCTTAAGGCATTGTAGACTATGTCATGTCGATAAGACAAGACTAGCTGAAGTTCTATAAGGATGCATATTTGAATCCGTTCGAATTTACATCTTATGAAAACTTGCCAGTCATGTCTCAAAGACTAGGTGACCAAATCTCCGTTTACTGGAAACACAGAAAGAGCTACTGAACTCTTGGACAGATACATGGTGATGTATGCGGTCCTATGTCTACAAATGCCAGGGATGGTTCCGCGTACTTTATTATATTCACCGATGTTCTCTCAAGATATGGACGTGTGTTCTTGTTGAATATTTTGAGAATTTCAAGAAATATAAGTACGAAATTGGGAACCAGATGGGTAAAGGTATTCAAGTCCTTCAATATGATCGGGGAGAAGAATATTGGAGCACGGAATTCCGAGACTATTTAAAAGAGAATGAGATTCTCTCTCAGTTTACTCCTCCGTATACACCACAGCACAACGGTATATCGGGATGGAGGAATCACACCGTATGAGATATGGTGCGCTCTATGATGAGTACTGCTGAGTTGCCTATTTCCTTTCAGGGACATGCACTTGAGAAGATGCATACCTATTGAATAGAGTTCCGATCAAATCCGTTGCCTACCACTCCATATGAGATATGGAATAGGAAGAGACCATCTCTTAAACGAGCTAAGATATGGGGTTGCCCGGGTTATGTTGAAAAGCGAAATCCGGACAAGCTCGAGACAAGATCAGTTATGTGCAAGTTTGTAGGATATCCCAACCATTCGCGAAGGAATATCTTCGACCACACCGAGGAACAAAAGATGTTTTGTTTCTCGACATACCACCTTTTTAGAAAAGAAATTTCTTGTGGAAGAAATTAATGGCAAAAGGTAGAACTGGAAGTAGTTCCAGCAAACACAAACTATAACTGACGATTTGTTGGAACCGGAGGATTCAATAGTCCCTGACGAAGCGAAGCCACTCCGCAAATCTAGTAGGGTTCCTCATCCACCAGAGAGATACTATGGTTTTCTCATAGACGGTGGGAGCGAGGATTGCATCATGGAGATGATGACCAAACTAGTTTCGAGCAGGCCATCATAAGTGGAGACTATGTGAAATGGTTGGATGCTATGCGATCTGAGATGGAATCCATGTACACCAGCAAAGTGTTGACTTTGCATGTTGCTCTTAAAGGGGTAAAACCCATCGGGAACAAGAAGATCTTTGAGAAAGATAATTTGGTGTAGATGGAAAAGTTAAGACTTTCAAAACTAGACTTGTCGCTAAGCTTAAGTCCATCAGGATCCTACTTGCCATTACTGCATACCATGACTACGATATCTGGAAGACTACTCATCAAAACCGCTTTTCTAAATGGTGATTTTGAAGAGAGTGTGTATATGACACTGCCAGAGGTCTTCGTAGACAGTGGGATCAGCGGAAGCATGTGCAAGCTGCTTAAATCCATCTACGGGTTAAAGCAGGTATCGCGGAGATGGAACATCTGTTTTAATGAAACTATCAAAGAGTTTGACTTCATCAAAATGGTAGATGAACCATGTATAAATAAGAAGGTTGTAGAGAGTATGGTTGTCTTCCTCGCATTGTACGCGGATGACATACTCTTGATAGGAAAGGGTGTTCCTATGCTACACTCGATCAAGCACCTCTTAACACACAGGTTCTCCATGAAGGATTTAACTGATGTCTCTTACATCCTGTGGATATAGATCTATAGAGATAGATCTAAATGGATTTGGGATTGTCCCAATCCAGGTATATAGACACCATGCTAAAGGGGTTTAGTATGGATGATTCTAAGCATGGTAATGTACCCACTTGTTCAGGAATCACTCTCTCCAAAGAGATGTCTCTCGAGACTGATTTGAAGAGGGCTCGCATACAAGAGATACCCTATGCTTTGGCAGACGGGTCAATCATGTATGCGATGTTATGTACCAGACCAGATGTAGCTTACTCATTAGGTGTAGTGAATAAGTATCGAAAAGATCTTTGGGAAAACCACTGGACAGCTGAAGAACATTCTTAAGTGCTTGAGAAGGACTAAAGAGATATTCTTGGTGTATGGTAACGGTGAACTCCAGATAGAGTCCTTACCGATTCGAGCTTCCAGAGTGATAAGGATGACTGAAAGTCGGTCTCGGGTTTTGTCTTCACCCTCAGTGGAGGGACGGTATGTTGGAAGGGTTCCAAGCTATATACCATAGCAGACTCATTGATAGAGGCTAATTATATCGCTACCAACGATGTTACCAAAGAGGTTGTCCGGATGAATAGAGTTCATGAGATGAACTAGGTTCCTACCATTGGGCATCCAATACATGTGTATTGTGATGACAATGGAGCTGTGGATTTGTCCTAGAAACCCCGATCCCGTCAGCGATCCAAACATATTCTTAGACAGTATCACCTGATCAGGAAGACGGTTGATCTCCAGGAGATCGAGGTCAGGAGAGTTGACACAGAGGATAACACAGCGGATCCACTCACCGAGGCCATCCCCCAGATGCTATTCGAGAGACTTCTGGGAACGTTGGGTATAAGATACTACAACAACTGGACTTAGTGCAAGTGGGAGATTGTTAGGAATATGTATGCCCTAGAGGCCATTATTGATGATATAGTGGATGCTTGGACATATATATAGAGAGGACTTTCTTGCTCGACATGATAGTATGCTATCAGGTTACCTTTATCTTTACATATAGACTAGTATTTATACTGTCTGTCTCTTACATGTTGATAAAGCCCTTAAGATATGTACTTGACTGCCAGGATTATGATGAGATCATACTAGTGGGGCCAGGGTGGTCAATAAGTACATCCTTTAATCAATTCCTAATCGAAAGAATATCGAGACTAGGGCATTGATATTCCAGAGTAGACTAGTGTGTACGTTTCTTGTCCTTTAGAGGGCGATGGTTGATCCCACAACCATTGGTGTATGACATCAAAGATTGTACACAGATGTTCATTAGAGAATGGGTACACTGAACAGGACTCGCCGAGAACTCCTATGTGGTAATATACCTATCGTCAGATAGCAGTCCTCTGGTGACACTGGTACAGGTTAGTCGGTAGACCTGAGATCATCATAAAGTCTTGTGCGGCTCCCACTATGCTTTGATTTCCTCCCTACCATGCTCAAAGGAGACGTGCAAACAGGTGAATTTTGGGTACAGTCCTAAGTCGCATGGAGGCAATGAGCGATAGGAGGGGTTTCGTCTCTCCCGGTATTGGGGGTTGATATTGCGCTATGTTCGATTAGCTATAACTGGAAGTCCCTGGCCAGGGCTGCTTATGAGATTTACTGATAAGTGTTATCAGTAGTTTCTCAAACCGTTATAGGCCAGACATCGGCATGACTTATCACGTTACTGGGGTCTGACATTTACCATCCCTAGACATGATATGCGACATATCAGACGAAGAGGCCGGACTGTACGGTAGTGTCACTGATAGGCTTCATGGAGAATATGGACGAGCTTGCTTGTTGATCTTCATATCGCTCAATACCCGGGTAGCCGTTACGTCCAGCCAGTACCGCTGACGGCTTGTAGGTGATTGATATGATCATCACCTACTGCTGGAGTATTGACGAGTCTTTAAAGTCCCACACAGAAGTTTCCTGGTTCGAGCGAAACGAAGTAGGGCACATATGTTTATATGTGCGTGGGCCTGATTAAATACGAGTATGTGATACCGTATTGTAATCTGGCAGTTATCTGTTATCGGTTAGGTTATATGTGATATAACCAGATTATCGAATCAAGTGTTGATTTGATAATGTGATAAGCAGATAAATGATATTAGTCGGTTATATGTGATATAACCGAATTATTAGATCAAGTGTTGATTTGATAATGTGATATATATTATATGTGATATAATTATATCTTAACTAATATCATTAGCTCACTAATTACTTTATATATATATATATATATATATATTAATGTATATTTGATATATATAAATATATATATTATTATATGAAGCATGGCATGTTTTTCTATTTTTAGAAAATAGAAAAATGAGGTGTAAATTGTGGAGATATTTGTGGAATTGGTAAGGCATGTGTTTTATTATTTGTATATTAGTCTTGACTCACTATTCAAGTATGGTTGCAATTTAGAATTGCAATTTTATTCCATGCTTGAATAAGTGAGAAAAGAGAGCCATTTTGAGTTTACTATAATCATTTTTCATTCTTCATGCCTTAGCCATTTTTATTCTTGAGCTCTTGCTTCCTCTTGCTTTCTACAATTTTCTTCACCTCACTTCCAAGTTCAAACCCTCACTGTAAATCATTGAACTTGTGAAAACCCTAGTGAGCAAATTAAACCCCTACTTCACCATCACACATTAGATTAGCAGTTTGATGTGGAGTGTTGCCTTCACTAATGAGATTAGTGAAGGGTTAGTTTGAGCTAGTGGACTTCGGCTGAATAGTCTTTGGTGCGAAGATCACGAAGGAGGTTCGTTCAACTCAAAGAGAAGCCTAGTAGAGTCGCGTGGACTTCAACCCGGAGCTATTGAAGAGAAGGACTCGAACTACAAAAGTTGTATGCTATTTTTTTCTCTTTAGTTCATCACATCACAAAGGCAAACTCTAATATTCTAGTAAAGATCTTGTTAGTCTAACTTAGCACCTAATAAAATTAAAATTTGGCATGCTTAATGCCTCTAGAACCTCATGGTGCTGCTAAGGTCGACTTTCACTTACTACTCACGAGTTGGCAACTCACCTCCGTTGTGCCACAGTATCTTGTAGGGTCTGACCCGTCAGCACAGTAGTGGCAAGCATACTTCCTCATTTTGCTTCATTTGCATTGACTTGTAGTTTGCTCATAGGTGGGTTGCGAGGATATTTTTGATCCCACCTTGTGTTTTGTTATTGTATCTAGTACACTCCATCTACCTTATCTATCGTTTTCCATCAGTGGTGTCTTGGACTTAGATGGTGAGCTTGTGAGACTTGTATGTATTCTATTTCTGGTGTCGATGCTCACTTGAGCCGACATGGTGTTTTCTTATTTCTAGTTTTTAGAAGCTTATCTCATATTATGATGATATATGTTGTATGTGGTTGTGATTCCACATTTGGTGAAGAGCTAGCTCCCGCTTGGGGATGCCTTATTCATTACTTATGTATATTCTTGTTTTGTACCCGTTTAGGGCCAGTTTTTACAAAGGAGACTCTGCCGAATTTTTCGGGAAAATTTGATGTTTTAAATGTTTAATGCGTCCTTATTTTGTTAAAATCACTTTCTTTAAAACAAGTTTTCCTTCACTCTATTTATTTAACGGTTTAGATTTCTGGGCTTTGGCTTACTTAGATTACGTTACGCTTCTAGACGTTGTGTAATTTAAGTGCCAGTCACGTTCCGTACATTCGGGTCGTGACAAAGTTGGTATCAGAGCGTTAGGTTTTACCTTTCTGAGTGTAGGATGACCCTTGGTAGATGGAGTAGGTGACTTAAGCAGAGTGACGTAACGTGTGTATGTTCCGCGGCATACTTACGATACGGTACTCCGTCTAAGTGACCTTAGGATATATGATTGCTTGTACTTCCTTCCTTGATTCCACATATCCTTGATTCGATTGCAATGTCCTTATCAATCCTGTTTCTTACTCCAGCCACTATGTCGTCGATGAATATGAGGACCCAAAGGGCTGCCGTCAAAGATGAGATTAGAGCGGGCTCGTCTGAGGCGAGGACCGACCAGGGCAGTACGCCTATCTCACATGGACAGATGGATCTACCCTCTATTGATCGTACAGCTAGGCTGGAAGTGAGTATTCAGGATTGCGCCAAATGATCGGATCCTTGATAGAGATTAGTCGACCACGGAGATCGGACATTGCTCGACCTACGGCTGTTCCGAGACCAAGACGGGTCCGTACTGACATATTAGCTCCTAAGCGTGTTCGCAGAGGCCGTAGTGGATTCTTTATGGGCCAGTTATATCGCTCTTACCCATAGGGTCAGCAGCCGTAGTTAGGATGTTTCAGGTGTGGGAGTCCATATCACCTTACCAGAAATTGTACCGTGAGGCGACAGGGTGAGGCATCAGTCTCACATGTTATTCTACCGCTTTCACCCCCTCCTCCGAGCGTATTACCTCATACGCCTGTTGTTGCACTACGCCAGATCGATACCCCGAGAGGCCGCGGTCGTGGCAGACATATTCCGAGAGGATGAAGTGGCAGAGGCGGACGACAGCTGATCGCTGGTAGAGGGCAGGCCTTAGCTTTTGTGTTGACTCCTCGGAACGCGCAAACGTTGAACGTAGTCATGACAGGTATTCTTTCGGTGTTTTCTTCCGATGCATATTTTTCTTTTGTTGTTTGAAACGGTATCCACATATTTTGTATCGAAGTTTAGCCGATAGTAGTCCTTGCTAAATCAGCCGCTTGTTGTGATTTCTTCCGTAGGCTAGTCTTTTGTCGCTCGATATGTTTTTTGTTCGTGTTTGTTTTGTTCGTATCGGAGATGAGGATTATTCTGTCAATTTGATTCTTCTCTATATTTTTGACTTCGAAGTTCTTCTGGGCATAGATTGTTTAGCCACGTGTTATGCGTCCGTGGACTTCCGGGAGAAGGCAGTCAGATTTAGTTTTCCGGGTGAGCCAGTTCTTGTTATTCAGGGAGACCGTAGCGTCACCCTTCCCAGTTTGATTTCTTCTCTTCGCACTAGTCAGCTCTTGAAGAAAGGACGTCAAGGATTTTTGGCGTATGTTCGTGATGATAGCGCCGCGGAGGTCCCGTTGGACCAGGTCCCGATTGTGAGAGAGTTTCCATATGTCTTTCCTGATGAGCTGCCTGGTTTGCCGCCAGAGCACGATATTGAGTTCTGCTTTGACTTGATCCCCGGCACGGGGCCTATTTCTATACCGTCTTATCGGATGTCCCTGGTGAAGCTTAAAGAGCTGAAAGATCAATTGCAAGATTTGCTGGATAAAAGGCTTATTCGTTCGAGTGTGTCACCTTGGGGAGCTCCTGTCCTGTTCGTCAAGAAGAAAGACGGAAATTTGCGTTTGTACATAGATTATCGTCAGTTGAATCGAGTGACTGTGCGAAATGGATATCCCCTACCTCGCATTGACGATTTGTTTGATAGGCTCCAGGGTGCGGGACATTTCTCGAAGATTGAATTGCGGTCGGGTTACCATCAGTTGCGGGTTCGGAAGGACGATATTCCGAAAACTGATTTTTGCACGCGCTACGGGCATTATGAGTTTTTAATGATGTCGTTCGGACTCACCAATGCCCCGGTAGCATTTATGGATTTGATGAACCGTATATTCAGGCCGTTTCTTGTTCAGTTTATCATCATATTCATTGATGACATCTTAGTATACTCCCGGAACTGAGAGGAGCATGAGCAGTATCTGAGGATCACATTACAGACTTTGAGAGAGCATCAGCTGTACGCAAAATTCTCCAAGTGTACCTTCTGGCTTGACAGTGTCAATTTCTTGGGTCACGTGATTATGAGAGATGGTATATATGTGGACCCGAAGAAGATTGAGGTCGTTCAGCATTGGCCCAGACTGGTATCAGTTTCTAAGGTCCGTAGCTTTTTGGGGTTGGCCGGATATTAACGATGCTTTGTTCAGGATTTCTTCCGTATCGCTGCACCGTTGACCGGGTTGGCCCGGAAGGGAGTTCCTTTTCTTTGGACCGAGGCTTATGAGCAGAGTTTTCAGCAGTTGAAGACGCGTTTGACGACTGTACAGTTTTTGTTGGATATGTATGCCCTAGAGGCCATTATTGTATATGTATACATATGGATGCTTGGGCATATATATGTACAGGACAGTCTTGCTCGATATGATAGTATGCTATCTAGTTTGACTTTATCTTAACATGTGTATGTTTTACTTGCTATTACATATCTTTTATACATATTGATAAAGCCTGTGGGATTATTGCTAGACTACCTGCGTTGTGATGGTGATCATACTTGTGGGAGCTGGGTAGTCGGTACGCACATCCTTAAATGGTCCCTAGTCGTAGGAGTATCGAGACTGGGCATCGATATTCCGGAGTAGACTAGTGTATACGTTTATAGACCCCGACGAGGGGCGATGGTATGGTCCCGTAACCATTGGTCTTTCGCACCAAAGATCATATACAGGTGCTCACTGGGGTTGAGTACACCGGACAGACTCGCCGAGAACTTCCAGATGGTACTATACCTATTGTCAGATGGAAGTTCTCAGGTGACATGAGTACATGTTAGTTTTTAGATCTGAGATCGTCATTTGTCTCGTGTGAGTTCCCACTGTGCTTTGATCACTACCCTACCACGGCTCTATTGAGTCGTGCAAACAGGTTTTAGTTGGGTACAGTCCCGAGCCACATGGAGGCAGTGAGCGATTATCGGGGATTCATCTCTCCCGGTATTGGGAGTTGATATCGCACTGTGTTCGGTTAGTCAGGACCATAAGACCTTGGCCAAGGCAGTTGGGATTTACTGAGAGACTGATCAGTAGTTTCCCGGATTGGTCCTGAGCCGCATCATCATGAATTACCAAGTTATTAGGTCTGACGTTTACCACCCCCTGGACCCGGTATGCGATGCTCTCAAACGAAGAGACCGGACTGTACGGAGATTGTCACAGATAGGATCAGTAGGGATCCGGATGAGTTTGCTCATCGGCCTTCCTTTTCGACAGGTACCCGGGTAGCCGTTACGTACAGCTAGTGCCGCTGACGTGCTTGTGGTTATGGATTTATCCAGTAACTCACTGCCGGCGTACTTTCGAGTCTTTAGAGTCCCACACAGAGGGTTTTCCTGGTTCAGGCGAAATGATGTAGTAGCCGTATTGGATACGTACAGGGTCTCGGTTGATTGATGTACTTTGTACTCGTATTTTCAATCGGATGGTTGGTAATACTAGCCCGCTCGGGTTTGAGCCGGATTATTAAATCAGGTATTGATTTAATAGTTTACATATATGTATTTCAATATGTATATTCTAGTATTACGTTCTTCGTGTTATTCTATCTCTTTGGGCATTTGTGTTTTTATCCGAATGCGGGTATGTATATACAGCAGACTGTAATCAGTATTTTATTACAGATTACCTTCTAGAAGGTGGACACTTCATCATAGACTTTTCCATTTATTGATAAATGGAAATGAGTTAGAAATTAAGGAGAGGGGGGCATGGTGAGTAGTATGGCTTTAATAGTTCACAAAGGAATTCTTTATTCATTTGTGGTTACTATTGAAATATGGCTACACTTGTTTATTGAAAGAAATTGATACACAAAACCTTGGTGTTGATTTTCTCTCACTTGCATACTTCATTATTCTTGAGCTCCCATTTTTTTACCTCCTCCCTCCTCTTGAGTTTCCTCCACCTTCATCATCTTCCTCTTCACTACCCTTCTCAAGAGTTGAGAAACAAGTAAAGAGACAAGAAAGAGATAGTAAACACTTAGATCTTCACACTACATCCTAGACTACTTGGTTTAGCAACCCAACTTCTCTAGTTGCTCCACTTGACATATTGTGTGGAGCTAGAGTCATGGATCACATCCCTCAGGTGGATCATCTACGATAAAGGAGGACCGGAGAACAAGCTCGTTCCCGGAGAACCGATGGAGCGGGAAAAGAAGATCAAGCATGTTCAAGGTGGTCACTTGGAGCTAACGACGAGCAAAGAAGACCGAAGGACTTGGATCACTTGGTGAGACTTCTTTCATAGTAGTTAGTTCATCTCTTTTAGTTTTGCTAGATAGGTTTATGGAAAGATCCGGGGTTTTCATTGGGTTAACTTAGCGTCGTTTTTAAACTAGTAAGAAAATTTTTGTTCCGCAAACCGCCACGTTCGATGGCTCCGGCGCTGAGGTAACTCAACAGTTTATCCTTGCCATCAGGTTCAGGCGGCTTTGTTGTCTACTGTAATACTTCTCGAGTGAGTTTAGGCTGTGTGTTGATGCAGCATGGTAGGGTCGTCGCCTACGCTTCTCGGCAGTTGAAGAAGCACGAGCAGAATTATCCCACTCATGACTTAGAGATGGCTGTGGTGATTTTTGCACTCAAGATCTGGAGACACTACTTATATGACGAGTCGTGCTAGATATTTACGGACCACAAGATGCTTAAAGTACATCTTTCAGCAGCGAGATCTAACTTTGAGACAGTGTCGTTGGATAGAGCTAGTGAAAGACTATGACTGCGAGATTCTTTATCATCCGGGCAAGGCGAATGTTGTGGAAGATGCTTTGAGTCGGAGTCCCGGAGGTAGCTTGTCTCGTTTGAGCGCAATTCAGAGACAGTCGACGGCAGATTGGCAGATTCTATTTGACAGCCGAGTACAGTTCGAGTTTACTTTGACCGGGGGATAGCTTACCCGTGTCCGTGCACATCCACAGTTACTTGATCGTATCCGTGAGGCATAGTCCGACGACGTTCGTTTGTCGGAGATCATGGAGCAGGTTCGACAGGGCAGAGATTCAGAGTTCGTGATTGATGATCAGGGAGCACTACGGTTTGGGACTCGACTGTGTGTGCCAGATTCCGAGGGACTGATATGCGAGATTTTTGAGGAGGCGCATCAGTCAGCATATAGTGTTCATCCAGGTTCCACCAAGATGTATCATGACTTGAGAGAAGTCTACTGGTGTAAAGGGATGAAGAGAGATGTCACAGATTTTGTTTCGGGATGCTTGACTTGTCAGTAAGTCAAGACCGAGCATCAGAGGCCAGCAGGAGAGTTACAGCCCTTGCCCATTCCGGAGTGGAAATGGGAGCAGATCTCTATGGATTTATTGTGGGTCTATCTAGGACCAGTCGAGGGTATGACTCTATTTGGGTGATCGTAGATCGATTGACGAAAGAAGCTCACTTTCTGCCAGTGAAAACAACTTTCAGATTTTCTCAGTACGCTCAGATTTATGTTGATGAGATTGTGTGACTACACAGCATTCCGACTTGCATTGTTTCCGACAGAGGCACCCAGATCACCAGCCGACTATGGCAGAAACTTCGGGAGGCGTTGGGCACCTGATTGAGTTTCAGTACAGTTTTCCATCCGCAGACCGACGGTCAGTCAGAGCGAACCATACAGACTCTCGAGGATATGCTCCGAGCTTGCGTTCTAGATTTTAATGGCAGTTGGGATCGCCACTTGCCCTTAATAGAGTTCTCCTACAATAACATCTTCCAGGAGACGATTCATATGGCACCCTTCGAGGCTCTAAATGGGAGGAGATATCGATCACCGGTTTGTTGGACAAAACTCAGCGAGAGCAGTGTTTTGGGACCAGAGCTTGTGCAGGAGACGACCGAGGAGATCCCGTTGATTTGGAATAGGATGAGAGCGACCCAGAGCAGGAAGAGATCTTATGCTGATCGACGTCGGCGCAGACTCAAGTTCGCCATAGGTGATCATGTTTTCTTGCGAGTTTCTCCAATGAAGGGCGTGATGAGATTCGGAAAGAGAGGGAAGCTTAGTCCCAGATATGTGGGTCCCTTTAAGATTCTCGAGCGAGTCGGCGCAGTTGCTTATCGTTTGGCTCTTCCACCCAGCTTCCCAGATGTTCACCCCGTGTTCCATGTGTCGATACTCCGCAAGTACCTTCATGACCTATCTCACGCGATACAGTATCAGACGATCCGGCTAGAGCGCGATCTTTCTTTCACCGAGTAGCCGGTAGTCATTCTAATCGGCAGGTGAAGAAACTGAGGTCCGGGATCATACCGTCCGTAAAGGTTCTTTGGCGTGACCCGAACAGCGAAGAGGTCGCGTGGGAAGCCGAGGACGTGATGAGAAAGAAATATCCCTATCTCTTTGAAGGTACACGTAGTTAGATTTTAAATTCGGGGGCCGAATTTCTTTAGGGGGGAAGATTGTAACGTTCTGAAAATCCGATTAGGTTAATTATGTATTAATTATTGATAATACGTGTTTTCCGTAAAAACCAAAATATAATTATTTTTCCACATACACTTAAATATACATATTTTAACTATGTAATTGCTAGTATTGGTATTTAATTAATCATCTATTAATTGCTAGTTTACTTAAATATTTTTCTTAATTATTTATTTTTAATTATTATTTTAATCATACACTTATTCACTAAATTAGCGATAATTACAAATTAATATAGGTTAATACAAAATTTTGCACCATGACACAACTAAAACATATGTTGTAGCATGCTCACTTTCAAAAAAAAATCAACATGGTTCAAGAAATTTCAAGAGAAAGCTAGAAAATAAAAATAAATAATAAATGGGAAATGAAAGATTAGATGTATGATGTGTGTGGGGGGTATGGTCACCTCTCTCTCTCTCACTTACCCTCACCCCTCCCCTCATTGTTTTGGCCGAATTTCCAGCAACCCCCTTCCTCCAATTCTTCATCTTCTTCTCATTTCAAACCTCATTTTCTCATCAAAATCAACAATAAAAATCAACATTAATTCCGAGCAAAAATCTTCACAAAATTCCTTGTTCAAATCTTAGCTTGGTTCTTGGCTCAAGTCTCCATTTTGATTAGCATGTTTGGATCTCCTTCCAAACCATTTTGAGGTATAACCTTACTCAAATTGTTACTTTGTTCATACTTATTCTAATCTAATTTTAATTAAGTGCTAATATGATTTTAATTGCAAAATAGGAATTTAAAGAGAAGGGCTTGTTTAAAAATTAAGGTTGTATCACTAATTTATGGTAGCAATATGTAGTTAACATCTAATGGTGTATCATATATAATCTAGTTGTTAAACTTGCAAATCCTTGCTTTTAAATTTTCTTAATTAAATATTCATGCAAACTAATTTATGTTTAGTATGTAAAAATGTGAGATTAAAATTTATTTAATATTTGTGTGGCTTAATTAAGATATTAAGTATAAATTGTGGCCACTAAATTTGCTAAGACATCTACTTTTGCACTAAAATGGTTAATTGTTGTTTATTAGGTTTTTAGAATAAATGGATTTTAATTAAGTTTGAGGTTGGAATGATCTACAACCTAATTTCTAAGATATTTAGTGTGATGTGAATGCGCGATTGGTACGATTGGGTTCTAAGATTGGTGGTTGCTACGCATAGTGACCCCTAGTTGTGGTTCGTGGCGATGTCACGCGGGTTTTGTACACCAAGTGCATGCGCGTCTAGTTAGTGTGTGTTCGTTACTTCGTACCGTCTTGACTTCACGTCTATTTAAATGGTTAACCTCATATATACATACTGTGCGATTCTAGGATCGGTTGCGAAGACATCGGACGCAGTGCGGAAAGGAAAAGCTGTGATTGGATCAGATTAGCCGAGGCGTCCCGGTGAGTAGATGTACACATCTATGGGGGGATCGTCTGTATGGCGCAAGGCGCCCGATAGTTAGGATTACTAGTAATGCTTATATTTATATGCGTAGTCTCCTAATCATTCATCTCATTGCATTATATCATCTTATATATATATATATATTATATATATATATATATATATATATATATATAATATTATCTCATAGGACACTTGTACCATTACCATTGGTTCATACCGCACGTGCACTATTCATGCAAACGCACACGCCATTGGTAATTGCTATGTCACGAACACTACAGAACTTTCTTAAATCGGTATCTGAGCATTTGCATTATTTATGATCTGTAATTTGTAGTTGTATATTCAATTCATCATAATGGATACGTAGGATTGCTAGTCATATGTATATACCTCATTGCATCATCGTTCATGCATAGTTTTCTAGTCACACATCGTATTTCATATTATTGATACCATAGGCATTCATCATCGCCGACATGTTCATATATTGTGATTTTCTTGGAGATTTCCGTGTTTATGAGGTTTATGGATTTTGGGGAAAACCACAAGAATTTAATAAACCTATTATCATTTTTAAAAATGCAAGTTGCGGTTTTCTCGTGATATGATGTATATGTCGTCCACCATGAGTTTTCCTGATTTCTGTAGGTTTTCGAGACCCGGTTCGAAAAGTAGGATGAACCGTCTCGGGTACATGGTGGGCCCAGTAAGGTATCCCGGGGTAAGAAACTTGAGTTGTAGACGATGAGCCTGGCAGGGGCAGGCTACCTACCGGTGATATCTGGCGCGGCAGATATCCGGAGGATACCGACCGTAGTCGTGAGATTTGATGATATGGGCCGATCCGGACTGACGGAGCCCGAGATATTGAGGATATTGTGTCGATAATTGACACGGACTTTTCTGTCGATTTCACTGATGATACTCCAGTTTTTATCACACAAAAGTTTTACTGAGATAAGAATACAGATCTTCTCATATCAGATATATCTGGATTTCATGTTGATCATCCATTCATGTTGCATTCATACTAGTGCATCGCATCAAATTGGTATATGTAGGTTGTGACGCATTTGCGTACATACTTACGATAGCCTTATTAGATATTACTTACTACTCATGAGTTAGCAACTCACCCCCGTTGTGCCACAGTATCTTGCAGGTCTGACCCGTCAGCACAATAGTGGCGGACGTACTTCCTTATTTTGCTTCATTTACATTGACTTGCAGTTTGCTCATAGGTGGGTTGCGAGGATATTTTTGATCCCACCTTGTGTATTGTTATTATATCTAGTACACTCCATCTATCTTATCTACCGTTTTCCATCAGTGGTGTATTGGACTTAAATGGTGAGCTTGTGAGACTTGTATGTATTCTTTTTCTGGTGTCGATGCTCACTTGAGCCGATATGGTGTTTTCTTATTTCTGGTTTTCAGAAGCTTATCTCATATTATGATGATATATGTTGCATGTGGTTGTGATTCCGCCTTTGGCGAAGAGCTAGCTCCCGTTTGGGGATGCCTTATTCATTATTTATGTATATTCTTGTTTTGTACCCGTTTGGGGCCAGTTTTTACAAAGGAGACTCTGCAGAATTTTTCGAGAAAATTTGATGTTTATAAAATGTTTAATGCGTCCTTATTTTGTTAAAATCACTTTCTTTAAAACAAGTTTTCCTTCTCTTTATTTATTTAACGGTTTAGATTTCTGGGTTTTGGCTTACTTAGGTTACATTACGCCTCTAGACGTTGCGTAATTTAAGTGTCAGTCACGTTCCGTACATTTGGGTCGTGACAGCCATCATAATACTGGTAGTCAAGCAAGAATCCTATGTGCTTTGTCAACATGTAATAGTGATCTGTAATACCACATAATACATGTACATGATGATAGAGACAAACCAGATAGCATACTATCATTTTGAGTAAGACTGTTCTTCCCGTATAAGTTCTCCCTCAATTATTACAATCACGTGCTTACGATACAATAATTGATTTGAGGGCACTATAGCCAACACAGGGAACCCGAGAAAGCTTAGCTGGGTGGATAGCTCGGTGGCCGAGGAAGCTCGGCTGTAGGATTGCTCGGAGGAGAGCCGCCAGATGGTCGTTGAGGAGAAATTGGGAAGGTACTCCGGAGATGTCCCCGAAAGGTCGGATGCAATCTTGGAGGCAAGGTGCCGAAGAGTGTCCCCGATACTTCATACTTGTTCCAGCTCCGTAGCCTTCAGTAGTCTAGCAGGTTTAGCGGACGATACGTCATCCGCCACGTGTCGCAATCTAAGGAATACCCGTTTATGAGCATCATCACAAAAGAACGCCAAAATTTAATGTGGTTCAGCCCCAGTTGGACCTAATCCATAACAATGCAAAAGAAAGCTTCCATTATATCAATCAACAATAGGAGACATGCAAAACTCATCCAAAGCACAACAAATTTGGAATCACTCATACAATGAGAAAAATACAAGGTTGCCTCACTATCTCCAAACCCACAAGCCACTTAAAGATAACTCCTTCCCAAACAAAAAAAGGCAACAATCTTCGTCAAAGTGATGTGGAATGTGGAAGAATTCAGAGAACCCTTTTGTTTCTTTCGTTCTCTCAAAACCTTATCCTTCGAAATGTTAGATAAAATAATGAGATAGAATAAGACAGAGACTCTCTTGCTTATTTAACTTGAGTTATAACCTACTTCAAATGAGTCCAATCCGAATTGACTCAAGCTTGGCTTTTTACACCAAACCAACTAAGAGACACCAAAATGGTTGAGTCCACTTATGGATGTGCCCCAAGCCCATAAGTAGGGTCAAACTAATTGTTTTTAAAAGGAATACATAGGTACAGTAATATAGTAATATTTTGCATCTCAAGGCTTAATACATTCAAAGAAATAGAGGTTTATCTACTCATCTTCAGGATTAAGTTATTTTGGTTTTGGAACGAGACTATTGCTATGAAGAAAAGAAAAAGAAATAGAGGATAATGGAGGAAAGGTGTCATAGTAATATTTTCTTTTATAGTGTATCGGCATTCATCATCTTCATCTTTATCATCTAGGATGTGGACACATCAAATTTCATGTGATTTTATCACTTTTTCACCATTGATCTAGTGGGTGCAAAATTAACGGTTTACCGACAATGGAACATTTTATATTACTAATCCAACAGTGAAAAAGTTGTAGAATCATGTAAAATTGGGTGTGTCCGCATATTAGATGATAAAGATGATGATGATGGATTCCCATCATCAAATAAAAGTTGGAAGGTGTGTATGTTCGACGCCACCTGAAGAAAAACCCTCGCAAGGCCTCTTTTCGTCATTATTCTAAGAGAGAGAGAGAGAGTGTGTGAGAAGACCATAAGAGGGGATTTCAAATAAATACAACCTCCACCATTTTTCACGACGATCGGCACCCATCATTTTCATCTTTATCATATATGATGTAGATACACCAAATTTCATGCGATTTTTCAACTTTTTCACCGTTTATTTAGTAGGTGCAAAATTAACGGTTTATCGACAATATAACTTTTTAAATTGCTAATTCAACGGTGAAAAAGTGGTAGAATCACATGAGATTTGGTATATTCATATCTTAGATGATAAAAATGACGGTGATAGACGCCGATCGTCGGAAAAAGTCGTAGAGGGTGTTTTTTCGACGTCATGGAAGAAAATTCTCTCCTACGACATCTTTCTTCTTATATCCCTCCTCTCTCTCTCTCTCTCCCTCTCTCTCTCTCTCTCTCTCTCTATATATATATATATATATATATAAGGTTAATAATTTCCTTCTATGGCGTCGGAAAAATGCACCCTCCATTTATTTCGACGATCGGCATACATCATCTCTATCTTTATCATCTAAGATGTGGATACACCAAATCTCATATGATTATACCATTTTTCACCATTGATTTAGTTGGTGCAAAATTAATTGTTTACCGACAATAGAACTTTTTACATTGCTAATTCAACAGTGAAAAAGTGGTGGAATCACATGAAATTTGGTGTATGCACATCTTAGATGATAACGATGATGATGATGAATGCCCATCGTCGGAAAAAATGGTGGAGGTTGTATTTTGCGACACCATAGGAGGAAATCCCTTCCTATGATCTCATTCCTCCATTATTAGGTTGTAATTTCATATATATATATATATATATATATATATATGAACACCCTTGGTTAGAGATCCACCCTTCTCATTTTTTCTAGAAAAAAAATCCTTACCTCTCAGGCCCTTCACATCATCTCCCTCACCTCTCAAGCCCTCTACGTCATCTCTATCTCCTTAGAAACAATTAATTGTTTATCTAGAACCTTCTATATCATCTCTCCCAATATATATAGAGAGAGAGAATAATGGAGGAAAGATATCGTAGGAGGGAATTTCCTCCTATGGCGTCGAAAAAATACAACCTCCATCATTTTTTCCGACGATCGGCATCCATCATCTTCATCGTTATTATCTAAGATATGGGTACACCGAATTTTATTTGATTCTGCAATTTTTTCACCGTTAAATTAGTGGGTTCAAAATTAACGGTTTACCGACAATAGAACCTTTTACATTGCTAAATCAACGGTGAAAAGTTGTAGAATCACATGAGATTTGGTGTACCCACATCTTAGATGATAACGATGAAGAAGATGGAGTCCGATTGTCGAAAAACATGATGGAGGGTATATTTTTTCGACGCTATAGGAGGAAATTCCCTCCGGCCTCTATTCTCCATTATTCTCATATATATATATATATATATATATATATATATATATATATATATATGGGCTGGTTAGAGAACTCTCTCCCAATTTTTAAAAATAAATAAATAAGACTCTAGAACCCTCCACATTTCTCTCATCCTTATTAAATATTTTAAACTAACACGTGCAACTCACGTGCATAAATTATATATATATATATATAATCCACACAGCAAGAGAAGTAAGATGAGCCAAGAATCACAACAACAAGCACAATTGCATTATTCTTCACTGGATCCGTAAAGACTTTCGTAAAAGAAAATTAAATTAAAGAAGAGGTGAGAGGGAAAGAAACATTAATTCTTGTTTTCTTTTAGCGAGCAAGCTCCTCAAACCCTTAAAACTTAATCTCCTAATTAAGCACCAACGTGGACTCTTGGTCTTGATCTTCCTAAAACAGCCACACTCTGGCTCCTCGGACATGCAAACTCGTCCCCGAACTCACACGCCTCCTCCTCGTCGATCCTCCCGATCCCGACGCCCACTGCCACGCTCTGGCTCCTGGGGACCGTCCTCACATTCCCCAAATTCAACGCGCCCGGACGCCCTTGCGACGCCGCGCGTATAAGCTCGTTCATTTCGTCTTGGTTCGTGGCCGTCCTCTGTTTGTAGAATCCGTGGCTTCCGCTCCGAGCGACAACCGATGAGGAGATGATGCGGCCACGCTCAACACGGCCTGCACATCCGCGGAAGCCGTTGACGTACATGTCGCGGGCACGGACCAGGGCCCGGAAGGGGGCCTTCATGTAGCGGCTTAGCTTGCTATTGCTTGCTTGGTTATTGGTCATTTTGGAGCTCATGGTTAAGTTTAATTTGTGAATTGGAGTTTTTAGGGGGATTAGATTTTCAAGGGTATATAATGCATATACAGGTGTTCGTTTCAAGACTTTTTTTCCCCTTTTTTTGGACCATTTCAAATATGTCAAAACGCTGAGTTTATGTGGTCATGGGAAAGCACAAATCAATTGCAAAGTAGGTATTGTGTCTTTTTTTTTTTGAAATCAAACCCTCCTTAAGGATCAAGACTAGTACTGTTTTTTCCTGAGATGAAACGCGGTCAGCAGGCCTAAAACTGTAATGGCCTCTCATATAGGCCAGTGGGACATGCTGGTCATTTTACAGTTAGGTCCCTTGACATCGGGTCATTTGCCCATGTGAGAGGACACAGCAGTTTTAGGCCTGCATATCCCGTTTTCTCTTTTTCTTAACCTTTTTTTGAGTATGGATTGGATTATTATTCATTTTAATTCTAACATGCGATGCTCGCTTGAAGTGAAGAAAAGAAGGAATAAATTATTAAAAATATAAGCGGTTACACTTGAAAAACGGACAATAGATAATATTACACGGAATTTTGTTGTCTTTTTATGTATAAAACAGTAAAGAAAAAAAGGAGCGGCGTATGATAAAAAAATTCTCTTAATTTTTTACCTTTAAGATTGAAATTGGAAGTGTGGCACCACCTTATCTTATTGTGTTTGCATTATAGCAGTAGATATTACAAGTATCCCTATGAAAAAATAAAATCAATATGGGTTTCTTATATACCTCCTACAATATTGAATATTTATACATACCACCTCCCTCGTATCTTTGTATTTGTATATGCCTCTTGAAATCTTTAATCTTGTTGTAAGAAATAATTTCCATCTACATTTGGTGAAAACTTTACCGCTGAAGTTGCAGCAATAAATTTTCTATAAAAAAAGGAAGATGAATATCATTTTCTATTTTTAATCGTATTTTACCAAATTATAATTAAGAAATATAATTTTTCCAAAATTTCAGTACATTATCTTAGTTTATACTAATTTATCATATTTATTATCTATATCACTGCATCGTATTCATTTCGGTCAGATGAACTATAATTGTGTAGATTTGAGTGCTAAATTTAAAATTTAAGTTAGGTTAAACGTTAGATTAGCAACAAAAATGAATAATTAAATTAGAAACATAAGATAAAATAATAGACTTAGCATTGATTAAGCTAATGTCCTCTTCATGCACATCCATTCAGACAGTGAAGAGGTTGTATGATTTGCGGGAGCATACACAAATACAAAGACATCTTGGTGAAGTCCATGTTTTTATTTCTTTCTTATTTATGATCAGTGATGATGCTCTATATTGGCGATCTCTCAGATCAGGACACATGGCAGATGACGTGCCTCAGAGCTCAGAAGAAAGAGCCCACAGGGGCCGACCAGGCTACCCCTGTACCCGACCTGCAAGCACAAGCTAGCTCTCCTCAGAGCCCCTGCAAATTGGCCTCCTCGGCCTCTCAGCTCGCTCCGAGCTACCACAGGACCAGGATGCCTCGGCCCTCCCGCTCGTTCCCGAGCTCCCTCGCCGAGGCCATCTTCCTCGGTCCCTCCGACCGACCGACTCCACTACTCACAAGCGTAACCGCCGCTCCGCAAATCTCGCCATGCGCGGATTCTCCGCCGGCAACACCCTGCGTTCCACGCCATCACGATCCCCATTAACGGGCAATCCGCTTATTACGCGGGCGTGACGTCGGGGGAGTAACTACCGGCGAGATTTCTCGCGCCTGCTACTGCGTGCTACCGCCACTATATAAACCCCCATCACAGAGGGGTCAAGTAAGCTTTTTTCACCCCACTTAGCCGTTACTCTGTTCGGATCTTGCACTAACTTGATCGTCGGAGGGTCCTCGGTGGTACCAAACCACCCTGGGACTTCCTTGCAGGTACCCGGCGCAAACTCCTCAAAACCACCAATCTCCTCAAAACCCATTGAGACCCGCACGCAACAGGAGATCACCTCCAAGATCCACCGGGAGATCGACGGAAGACAATATCTGACGGAGACCCGAAAAGGACCTCCATCAGTTGGCGCCGTCTGTGGGAAAATAAACTCCACAAAAATAACAAAGTTGGCCTCCGATCTCCATCCACATGGCAAGCGATCATCCTGAAGATCCAGGTACCAGCCGCCGCTTCCCCCTCAACGGAGGCACGGATGAACCTCCTCCGGCGACCGTCATCAACGCCCTCGCCGGTCGAATAGACCGACTACAGTCCATCGTGGAGGCGCTCATCCGCGTCCAAACGGCCGGGTCAGGGCCCCAGATCGCCGCTCCTCTGCCTCCAGAAGACTCTGCCTTCGTCGGCACGGCTGACCACCTGCAGGCTACGTCCCATGGCCACAGATCTCACGGGCCGATACTCTCTGAGGCCCGTTGGGCGCCCCACAGCTCCACACCAAGATCCGCCGCCAGAGTGCCTCGCCTCGAGCCTCCCCGTGACCCCCACCCCCCTGAGGAGATGTCGGTCACCTCGCCTGTCCCCAGGCATGACCGACAACCCCTCCCTCGATGGGGTCGCACGGAAGGGGCTCGCCACGGCGGCTCAAAGGCCACCTCGCCCAGGGATCTGAGGAACCTCATCAAGAGGAACCGGGGCCGCGCCCAGACGCAGATCTCCCACTGCAGGGGCCAGGGATCACAAGGCACCGAATTCTTGGGGTACCATGGCCGACTCGACGCCCTCGAGAAGAAGATCGAGGGTTTACGCCGAGAAAGTCGCCTCTCGGGCGACGGGGCTAAGTACGCCGCCGACTCGCATACCAAGCCATTTACGGAGGGACTGCTCGCTGTTCACGTCTTCTCGCGCAACAAGCCCCCGAAGTTCTCTCTGTTCGACGGGAAAACCGACCCGAAAGACCATTTGGATGCTTTCACCGCGGGGATGAGCTTCCAGGACCATTCCGACGCCGCTCAGTGCAGAGCCTTCCCAGCCACCCTTATCCACTCTGGTCGGGACTGGTTCCGAGGACTCGAGCCTCGCTCAATCTCGACCTTTGATGAGCTGGCTACCCAGTTCCTCGGCCACTTCGTTGGGAACCGTCGACAGAAATGCACGGTCGACTACCTCTTCACAATTAAGAGCGGGGACAAGGAGACGTTCAAAGCTTACGTCACCCGCTTCTACAACGCCCTCCTCGAAGTCCCCAAGCACCGGGACGAGACCATCATCACGGCACTCAGATCTGGTCTCAGGCACAAGCAGTGATTGCGCTCCTTCGCATTAGCGCAGCCTAAGACCATGGCCGAGGTCAAGACGTGGACCGAGCGTGAGATTCAGCTGGAGTCCGAGGTGAACGTGAACCTCCCTCGAGCAGAACGGTCCGACCAGAAGAAGAGGACTCGGGAAGAGAGGCTGAAACGTCAGCAGCCCTATCACCCGAAGTTCCAGGAGTACACCCCGCTCAACGTCTCCCTCACAGTGTTGCTAGAGGAGGCCCAGAGCGAGGGGTTCTTCAAGTTCCCTCCAATCCCGCGTCAGGCCTCGAAGCGAACCCGAGGCCCCTACTGCGCCTTCCACCGAACGCTGGGCCACGCCACGGAGGATTGTAAGCAACTCCGGGACTACATCAAGGAGCTCATCCGATCGGGGAACCTCGCCGCCTACTTGAGGGACAAACGGCAGGCCGACCGCGAGCAGGAGCAGCGTCTCCCTCCCGCCGAGCTGACCATCGGCCAGATCATGCTCGTTTCGGCAAATGACCAGTCCGGCGCCCAGGGAGCCCCATACCCGGCGCCGAGCACGGAGAACAACAAGCCTCCGAGAAGCTCGGGCCACGCTAATAAGGTCATCTATTAGTATGTACTTTTTTTAAGGGTAATGTAAACTCTTCCTAGGGTCTGTTATTAATTTAATAAAAAGATCAATGAAACATTGTGAAAAAGAAAGAAAGGTCTTATTTATTCAAAAAGGTATTATGGGCTCTTCAGCCATACATACAAAAAGAAAAAGAAAATTACAGCAGCGGGGGAAGGGGGTGCAGAGAGCACTGCTCATGGTACTCAGTAAAGATCTCCGCCAGCCAAGGCCTCATGAGATCCAGCCTCTGCCCTTGACCCCCCCCCCCGGCACGCGTGTTGACCTCGAGCCTCAGTTCGTAGCACTCACGGACGAGCACCACCGAGCGAGCCAGCCGACTTGCGGAGATCAGGATGAAGCGCCTCAGAGATCGCAGCTTGCCCACGGCCTCGTCATAGAGCTGCTCGGACAAGGGGTTGTAAAGCCCCGGCGACGCCCTCCAGATGGAGTGCATCAGCAGCTACAGCAGGGAGGAGCGCCGGGGGAGCAGCCGGCCGAAGTGATCTTCGATGCTCCCATAGACCGACTGCACCGTGTCCTCGGTGCAGTTCTAGTCGTAGAGCTATAAGTCTTCGAAGTGGATGATGTCGGGGATGGTAAAAGGGGATTCTTCTATTCTCAACGATCTGTTTACGAAGAAAGGAAGGACCAGTGCTCTATCAGCCTTATATAGCCACTGCGCCCCAACGGAACCCAACAATCGCCCATTTTCACCCACAAAGTCGCTACCACGCGGCGGTCATTGAGCCTTCTCTGGCAGAATCGAAACGACGCGACTCTGGCGCTTCTCCTCCCCGCACATTCAATGCGCATACTACGCGAACGTTCGCTGCGACCGTTCCTGTTTCCCATACCTGCCACGGGATGGTCGGGCGAAACCTCATGAAGAATCGGCCAAGTATCTACCATGCTCGGCCATCCCTGACCGGTAGCTTCCCTACACGCAACGCCGGGGATCAAAGCCCTAGCCGAGAGGCAACCGCGCAGCTTCACTGCCCGGTTATCCTTAGCAGGCCTCCTATGGCCCCTCCAAAGCTAAGGACCAAAGTCCTCCGTAGAGGCAGCCGAGCTGCTTCCCTGCTCGGCTATCCCTGGCCGGTAGCTTCCCTACTCGCAACGCCAGGGATCAAAGCCCTCGCCGAGAGGCAACCGCGTAGCTTTACTGCCCGGTTATCCTTAGCAGGCCTCCTATGGCCCTTCCAACGCTAAAGACCAAAGTCCTCCATAGAGGCAGCCGAGAGGCTTCCCTGCTCGGCTATCCCTGGCCGGTAGTTTCCCTACTCGCAACGCCAGGGATCAAAGCCCTCGCCAAGAGGCAACCGCGCAGCTTCACTGCCCGGTTATCCTTAGCAGGCCTCCTACGGCCCCTCTAACGCTAAAGGATCAAAGTCCTCCTTAGAGGCAGCTCAGCAGCTACCCTGCTCGGCTATCCCTGACCGGTAGCTTCCCTACTCGCAACGCCAGGAATCAAAAAGTCCTCCCAGAGGCAGTCGAGCCCGACTCTCGCTCGGTTATCCCCGGCTGGTAGCTTCCTACCACAACCGACAGGGATCAAAAGCCCTCCCAGAGGCAGTCGAGCCCGACCCTCGCTCGGCTATCCTTCAGGACAAAAGCCCTCGCCAAGAGGCACCGGGTAGTAACCCTGCTCAGCCAAGGGTCCTTGGTGGGCTTCTTACAGCCCCTCCCGCGCTAAGGACTAAAGTCCTCCTTTGAGGCGGTCGAGCCCGACCCTTGCTCGGCAATCCCCGGCAAGTAGCTTCCTACCACAACCGACAGGGATCAAAGTCCTCGCCAAGAGGCACTGGGCAATAACCCTGCTCAGTCCCCGTCCTGAAGGATCAAAAGCCTTCGCAAGAGGCAACTGAGCCCGACCCTTGCTCGGTCATCTCCGGCTGGTAGCTCCCTACCCATGACGCTAAGGACCAAAGTCCTCCATAGAGGCAGCCGAGCGGCTTCCCTGCTCGGCTATCCCTGACCGGTAGCTTCCCTACTCGCAACGCCAGGGATCAAAGCCCTTGCCGAGAGGCAACCGCGCAGCTTCACTACCCGGTTATCCTTAGCAGGCCTCCAACGTCCCCTCCAACGCTAAGGACCAAAGTCCTCCGTAGAGGCGGCCGAGCGACTTCCCTGCTCGGCTATCCCTGGCCGGTAGCTTCCCTACTCGCAACGCCAGGGATCAAAGCCCTCGCCAAGAGGCAACCGCGCAGCTTCACTGCCCAGTTATCCTTAGCAGGCTTCCTACGGCTCCTCCAACGCTAAGGATCAAAGTCCTCCTTAGAGGCAGCTCGGCAGCTGTAACAACCCCAAATTTCCTGCATAAATTTCTGTACAATTTTTTCAAAAATGCAGAAAGGGTTATTTTAGCCTGAGCACAAGATATAAGTAATTAATTTGCTTTTTAATTACAAGTTAAAATAATTTAACAACTCCATTTTTAGTGTACAAAATTTGCTTAAAAATTAATGTATACTTGAAGTATTTACATTTGCTGTTATTATTTTAAGTAATTAATTAGCTCCATAATTACAAGAAGGAGCTTGTAGCTCATTAGTAATACCTTGCACTGCTGAACCAAGCCACCAGAGTTCAAATCCCATACCCCACATTAATTTTAATATTGATTTTTTTTATAACGTTTAGAATACCAAGGGTTTACACGTGCATATGTCACAAAAACCCTACTACACCCAAAAATGTAACATTGCCAGAGGTTAGATGAACCGTCCGGGGGGATCCCGGCCGCCTGACTCGGCCGGGATTCGGCCAAATCGGCCTCGACTCGGCCGACTCAGTCCTCCGACCGAGTCACGGCCGAGTCACGGCCGAGTCGGCCAATTCCGGCGACGACCCCAACACAAAAAATGTGTCTTTTGGTCTCCCCTGTACACCTATAAAATTTTATCCTCAGAACATTTCCAGAGCTCTTTTAAAACCCCATTTACTCCACTTTTATTACATTTTAATATATTTTAATACATTTTTTAAATTAAAACCCTTCATCTACCCTAACTTTAGCCTAACTCTATAAATACCACCCCTACCCTCTACCCTCTCACCCCAAACTCTGAGCAAACTCTCTAGAATTCTCAAGAAAACCTTGTATGCAATCGAAGTGAGCGAAAGGAGAAGCTCCGGCAAATTCTTCGGCGGATTTTCCGGCAACGTCCGTAGGAACTCCCGGCGACGAAACGACGCACCTCCGACTCCTTCCGACCCATCTCCATCTTCTAGTTGTCCAAAACCCGTAAGTCTCATTTCTATCTTTCTTTTCTTTCAAAGAAATACGGAATTACAAAACCCGACGAAATCGGAATAAATCCGATTTCTGATTCGGTTTTCTTTATAAAACTCCACTTCTCGTTAATACAATTATGCTTAAACTCTCTCATGTTGACTATTAAACACTAATCAACCAAATTGATCAAGTTTCATATCACAAAACAATTGCTATTTCATTTTACCGCATTTTTTCATATAAATACCACATAGTTTAAATTCCACCCTCAACATCACAAAACCTTACTATATCTTTAAGTAGATCACGAGGTAACAACCTACCTCCTCACACACTCATATGCAACATAGCACCATACCCTTGGGAATATAGAATACGGGAAAACGACATCATTGCAAATAAATACCATTTACTTAATAAAACCGTTTTCTAAAGGATTTAGTATTTATACAATCTTTGCAAAGCGCCGCTACGACCCATTTTAGGGAACCCGTTCAGGATGGTGCGGATTATCGCACATCTTCGGGCTTAGTAGTGCGAGATTCAGACCTCCGCAAGGAGCATTCGGTCTCGAAAGATTTAAAATACGACATCTTAAGAAAACGAGATTTCTAGAATATTATAGATCTATACAAAAATTATTTTCATATAAATATATGTATATGTAATATAAAAATATCTATTTTTAAGTATTATAAATATTCCACCTTTTCCTAAAAATATCACAAAAATCAATTTTACACTAAAATACCATGAATTCCATACAAAACCAATATTACAAATAAATACCTTTATTTATGAAATTAGGATATTTTCACTAGAAATATCACAATATAAAATCTACATTCATTACAACTCTAAAGACGAATAATAAATACTTGGGGTGTATTTTGAAAAGTATATAAAAGTATTTTTACATAAAACCCCCTCAAGTTCTATAAATTACCCTAAGGACCCTACTAAACATAGGTTTAAGCGGGACCAATCTCTTGAGCCTCAGAGAGCCGGAGAAGTGAGTGCTTGCCTATCTAAGGTAGAAAACTTAACAACGGTGTTATCAATACGGTAATTGTCTTTGAAAAGACACAAATCATGCCGCCTATGTGCAGCGGTTACCGATAATATCAAAACAATCAGGACTTCAATTTACTTTGAGTCTCATTATAATCTGACTTGAATATGATTCAAAGTACAATCTACAATGTATAATCTACAATATTACAATTCAACATGAATCCATGAATCCATTTTTCCATATATTCAATCTATCAACTTGACTGAACCGAACCATGGATATACATCCATTTACATGATTCTACAGTTATTCCATTTACATGATTATGCAGTTACATCCGTTTACTGATATCATGGTTTCGGTCAGTCATCCAATTATACAATTCAAGTTACAATACAAACAATACAATCAAGATAACACGAGGTTTAAGGGGTGTGTTAGAAGTGGCACGAGACTGCAACCATAAGACACCTAATCTATATTCCGTTGCTGTTGTACCGTGGCCCAACGGTTCCTTGAGTTTCTGATACCTTAGTCTCCGGAGCAAGTGAGACTCCTCTCGTATACACTGGAATCCTTCTGTAACAAACAACAACGTTAACACAATATTATAATAATATAATACAACTTTAAAAGCTACCTTCTCTTTCTGTCTATTCTATTTCTCCCTTATTTTTGGGACTTACCGAGCGATATGTTCGCTGATGACATTCTCTTCTTTCTTCTTTGAATGTCGTCAGGTGATCTGGACACGTCAGAGATCGAGCCCACGAGTGAAGACCCCGAGCTCTAGTTCATTGTACACTTTCCATTTCAGTGCTTTTCATTTCTGCCATTGTTTAGGCATTGCTTTATTTCAGTTGTATTTACTTTCCATGTATTGTACAGAAAGAATGTGAATAAATAAAGTTGCTGATTTATTATATCTTGTCTCTTGTGCATTTACTTTTATATCGCTTAGATACGCTTAGCGTATTTACTTCACAGTAAATACGTAGCGGCCTCGTCACGTCCTCTGCCCGTATACTGGGAGGCGGGGCGTGACAGCAGCTACCCTGCTCGGCTATCTCTGGCCAGTAGCTTCCCTACTCGCAACGCCATGGATCAAAAAGTCCTCCCAGAGGCAGTCGAGCCCGACCCTCGCTCGGCCATCCCCGGCTGGTGGTTGCTTGCTCGCAACGCCAGAAATCAAAGCCCTCGCCAAGGGGCAACCGAGCAGCTTCCCTGCGGATTTGTAGCCCTTATCATGAGGCCACTGAGCCCATTTATGCTCGGCACAACTACGACGGACATCACTCTGCCCATCACATGCAGCGGATCCGAAGCCCAAATAAGGGACATCAGGTCTATCCAAACAGTTCGACCCCGTCCTTGGCCTCGGGGAGTGGCGAGCAACACAGAACTTTTCTCAGTAAAATAGCGGTTCTTTTGTTAGAAAGATACATCAAAAATTATTGAACCTCCGTTATCTTTTGGGAGGCCTACGCCCCATAGTCTCAGCGATCCCCCCTCAACTTCGGGGCCATGGAGATGCCCCCTTCTCAGCAGCGCTTGGCACACTTGACAAGTGATCGAAATCAACTCGACGAACGATCGCTAGACAGATAGCCGACCTGATATGGAAGCCCAACAGTGCAAGTAAAGATATTTTACGAGCATTCTTCATAAACAGAAGATAAAGTGCAAACTGATGAAACCAAAAAACTTTTACTACCAAAAGTGAAGTCTTTACAAAGGGTATTTTGGGCTCCCTAGCCTTACAGACTACCCGGAGGCTTACAAAAATTCCAGAAGCGGCAAAATAAAAGGAGGAGGAAGACGGGGGCTTTAGGCCTCGAGGCCAGGCACGACCTCGGGGTCCTCGATATCTACCACGAGTCGAGTAGGGTCCTCGGCCAACTCCTCGTCAGGAATCTCTTCCCCCTTCTCATCGGCGTCCGCGAGGGGGTATTCGGCCCGGAGCTCTTCATCGGCGAACTGCGGCATCCGGGCCTTAACGGCATCGAGGGCCGCATGCCAGATGCGGGTGGTGGCCACGGCTAAGTCATTGTAGAAGTCCTTCGGCATCTTGTAGCCCTCCACCGCCTTCGCCGCCGAGAGGTCGGCCTGCTCCGCCGCTTTGACCGCCGCCCCCAGCTCCTTCCGGAGGGTCCTCACCGTCTTCTTCAGGTTGCCGGCGAGCGCCTGAGCGTCCTCAAGCTTGACCTCGGCAGCCACAGCGGCCTCGCAGTGCCGAGCAACCTCTTGTTTCCCGGCCTCCACCTCACCCTCTAGGGCGGCAGCCCTCGCCATCACCGCCTCCAGCTCCCGCTTGGAGCTCTCTTCCAGCGAGGCAAGCTGGTCCGTGGCCTTCATCGCCCGGGCTATCACCTCGGCCTCCATGCGTAAGGCAAGGGCGACGTGCTGGAGGACCTAAAAAAATAAGAAAAAGGTCAGGAAGACGAAGGAAGCACCAAATCTCACAAGCAACCGAGCACTTACCTGCATGGACTCCTGGGCGATGGACGCCATCTGGGCCTTGAAGGTCCCCCCCCGGGGACCCTTCCCCCTGCCGACCTCTCTATTTCGTGCAGCAGGCTATCCGCGACAGACAGCACCGAGGGCACCGCGAGCCGGAGGCCCCCTTCCTCCACCATGATCGGCGAGGGCGGGCCCCGAGGAGACCTCCGGGAAGCCCTCTTGAGTGGCTCCGATGGAGAGCCGGTCTCCTCCTCCGAGACCGGGTCCTCCAGAATTCGAGCCCGCTTCCGGCCCAGCGCTCTGCTAGGCCCCGGGGCGGGACCTGCCACCGGAGGCACCAGGACGGAGGCCGAAGGAGCCGGGGCAGGCTTCAAACGGGAAGAGTTGGCGCCTCCGGCCTTCGTGACCTTCCTCGTCTGGCGCATGGAGGCTCGGAGCTCGTCCATATCCATGGGTCCTGCACAAAACCAAATGCAAAGAAGTCAGCGACACATGCAATATACAAGCCAAAAAGCAAGCCTAACTTATCGACGAACTCGACGGGGCTGAGCCCGGCCCAACTCAGGACCCTCTCAGACAGCAGCTCGTCAAATTGGGGGACAGGCTCCCACGACGCCACTCTCACCGCGGCGGGATCATTGGAATGGTTCCCCGGCAAGCATTTTTCCCTCGACCACTTGGTGGGCACAGGCCAGTCCTCACTCTCGGGCGGCGCGACGAAGAAAAACTTCTTCCAGTAGTGAATGGAAGAAGGCCCCTACAACCTCTGTCCCGGTGGTGCCCCCCTGTCGCTTTCTAAAAGAGAGGTAGACCGACCTCGGGCCGCCCACTCGGCCTCCAAGATGATTTTTGAAAATAAGGGAAGAATCATGAATGGAGAGGCTGAAGAGAACCGCCTGTAGTTTTAGGCGGATCAGGAACTGTAAGTCTACGGTAGCGCCCCGGCCGTCTTTCCGAGGCCAAATGCGGAACAAAAAACTTTTTACAAAACTGGCGCTAACGCAAACTTAAAACCCGGATCGTTCCATTAACCGTAAACTAGTATTCTGTAAAATGGGGTTTAGAGATTATACCGATCGATCCGTGTCCTTCGGTCTTTAACCTCAGCCCCTAGCTTGTTGTGAATGCACCGACGAAGCTCGCTCTCCGATCTCGCTCGATCTACGATCTCCTCCTCGCCAAAAACTGCGCCACGTCAACGAATCTTTATACGGGCTCCCGCCTCTGAACCGAGGCAACTCGGACATGAAGTTTGCTAGCCGACATGTCCAAGGTTGATGTAGAGTGAGTGTAGAACCCTTTGTCTCAAGTCACCCAAGCTAATGGATGAAGGTTAATTAAAGTTGCCTTTTGGAGTGGAGATGGAAAAATGAGCTTAAGGAATTTTCTTGCAAATGAAGATGAACCAGTCTCTTTCTCACAAAAAAATGATGGCTGCCAAAGATGGGCTCGGCCATATCAAGAGAAGAGGGAGGTGAGGGCAAGAGCAAGAGAGTGACCATAAGCCCAAAAAAATCTCCAACAAATATCCTAGCCTTTCCAAAAACGATTAATGCACAAATAATGCACAAAAGAACCTAAGCACATCCTAGAACCTTCATGAAACTGCTGAAGCCCCTGCACCGCAAAAAAAAACCTCACTTTACTAAATCCACATTTGCAAAGAACCCCCTCACAAGCAAGAATTTCAGCCAGGAAGGAAAGAAAGAAAAATGGCCAAAATGGAATGCAAACTGGCAACTTCAAAAAGCAATCCCGTAATAAATTACAGGATAACCCCGCAACTGTATATACATACCCGCATTTGTATTCCGACCGAATACTAATGCAATGAGACAAAAGCTACACAGTATAATACTAGGATCCGGTTTAAACCAAAGCCCGCTAGTATTATCCGTCCGAACCATGACACGTGCAAAAGTGCACGCGTATGTTCGAACCCTGTCATAAAACCATACGGCCTCTACAACGTTTCGCCCAAACTGGGAAACTTTCAGTAGGGGACTCTAAAGACTCGTCAATACTCTGGCAGTGGGTTTAACCACAAGCACGTCAGTGGTACTAGCTGTACGTAACGGCTGCCCATGTATTGAGTGAAAGGGAGTCCGATGAGCGAACTCATCCTGGAACCCTACTGAGCCTATGTGTGACAATATTCGTACAGTCCGGTCCGTTCGTCTATGAGTATCGTATATCGGGCCTACGGAGCTGGTAAACGTCAGACCCCTAAAATCGGTATAAGTCGTGTCGAAGTGTAGCCCAAAACACCCTAAGATACTACTGGAATACCTACCAGTAAATCTTGCTTGCCATGGCCATGGACTTCGTGTAATGGCTCTCATAAACACAGCGCGATCTCACCCCCAATGTTGGGAGAGACGAATCCCCTGCCGATCCGCTCACTGCCTTCATGTGGCTCGGGACTGTACCCAACTAAAACCTGTTTGCATGACTCCTTTGAGCCGTGGTAGGGTAATAATCAAAGCACAGTGGGAACTCACACGAGACAAATGACGATCTCAGGTCGATAGACTAACCTATAAACATGTCACCTGGGAATTGCTATCTGACGACAGGTTTCAAAAACCAGCTAGCATGTTCCCGGCGAGTCCTGTCCAGTGTACTCATAACCCAATGAGCACCCGTATACATCTTAGGTGAACCAACTAACACCAATGGCTTGTGAGACCGGCCAGCGTCCCTCGTCGATGTCTTGACTGTATACACTAGTCAATTCCGGAGTATCGATGCCCTGTCTCGAAACTCCCGCGACTAGGGACCACTTTTAAGGATGTGCTTATAGACTACCCAACTCTCACGTATATGATCGCCATCATACTGTTGGTAGTCAAGCAAGAATCCTATAGGCTTTATCAACGTGCAATAGTGATATATATAATGTCACCTAAAACAGTAAACGATGATAAAAATAAACCAGATAGCATACTATCATCTCGAGTAAGACTGTCCTGCCGGTATAGGTCCTCCCTCAATCATTGCAATCACGTACCTGCGATCCAATAATTGACTTTGAGGGCACTATATCCAACAATCTCCCACTTGCACTTAAGGCTAATTATTGCGATGTCGCATACTCACAGCTCGTGTGATACCGAACACCCAATTCCTCTACTAATCAGTGTCACAAAGCTTGTTTGTAAAACTATTATGTTCGAGAAATAGCCTCAGTGAGTGGATCCGCTCTAATATTTCTTTCTATATCTCTCTATATCTCAAGTTCGCGGAGAAACCCATCTCCCGAAATGAGTAATACATGTCTTAGAATATGTCTGGATATCTGATGGGACCTAGTTCACGAATGAACTCCAAATCCAAACTTCTTAGACTGTATCGTCAACTGAACTTAATCAATATCCTGCGCCATGCCTCCCTCAGTAACCGCTTGGACCACTTTTCCAAACTACTGTCCCTCGTCGGAGGGAAAACTATAACTCTGACAGTCACTCTGTCATCCAGGTCACCTTGGAAGCCTGGAATGATAACTGTCTCCCGAAGGAGGCTATCATTATCATATCCTTAGAACATTCACTTATGTTCTAAAACTGCCTGCGAACGTTCCTCCAGGATTGGATCAATATCAACTTATTGCATCTAGTGCAAAAACAACATCTGGTGTGGTACTTGACATCTCATGATCAACTCAATTGCCTAAGCAAGTGATCTGCCAATCATGCACATCCCTCTCCCCTTTAGTCTGTAAGACACCTTTAGAGAGGGTGACTCCATCACCTGTTGGTATACCACCATACCAGGAGTCGTCCATTCTAAATACCTTTAGAATGCAGTCTAAGTGCCCAGATTGGGAAGCTACCCAAATCTAGATCTAAAACCATAGATCTAGTAACCAGAATATCTAATATAATATCCATATCCTATGTGGAGAAACTACTGTGTGACAACCACAGTATAACCGATCGTAGTATAGGAATTTTACTTCCTACTCTGTGTATGTCACCAAATACCAGGATATCACACCCTACTACTTTCTCAACAGATCCATCCCCTATTCTGATGAAGTCAAAGCCCATGACTGTCACATCAAAAATAGATGATCTCTCTCCGCTATATCTGCTTTAGTCTATAAATAGACACAAGCTACTTGTCCACTATACTTCCGCTGCTCCCACTGACCACAACAACCCTCTGGCAGAATAATATATACATGCACTTCTAAAACTAGTTTAGAACGACGCTATACTTATCCTCCTGCCGGGTCTCATAGTCTGGAAAAACAGTAATGGCAAGTCTGGGTAAACAAAAACCTCCCTGTCACCGTCCTTGAGGCTACCAGAGTACATCTCGGGTGTCTGAGGTTACCCACCATATCTGCGGAGTGGCTAATGGAATGTCAAACCTGATTGAATCTTTAGGTCCTATTAAATTTTTCGTAATCGTTTGCGGTTCTGGAATCTCTTCCAGTTCTACCATACTCATACTACTGTTTTCTGAAAAAATCCATTTTACTAAAACTATGGCGAGTCAAGAACAATATCACTATTGATCTTCCAGATGGTAGAAAGTTAACCCTCGTCAAAGCTAGGGTCAACACTCAAACTGCCATTACAGAAACGTGCCTTGAGTTATCCAGAGTCTGGTTTTAAGCATAAGCCGAACAACTCCATATACCTTAACATCGTTAAGATATGATCCATTCTATATACAATATAGAAACAGAGGCACTGATTTAACTGGAACCAGATTCAAATCATGTGGCTGTCTCCAGTGCATGTCAACTAAATGGAGAGAGGCCGATCAGCATTACTCAACTTAGGAATGCATCCAATTATGAGTAACCTGAAAGAGAAGCTAGTTCTCCAAAACATTACTATCAACTGAATACCATACACAAGTATCTACATCTTCGATTACCTTGAAGAATCCCGATACTTGCTATACCTGGTTCTCCACTTTATTCTTGTACCTATAACTTCTCAAAACTTAGACCTTGTATTTCTACGAAACACATGTCTAAACTAGAGAAGTCACAAACAAGAGAAGTCACAAGTAAACAGAATATAGAATGAGAACCTACCCCTTTGTCCTAATGGACACTAGACAACATACAGTACTTTGTATAAGTGCCCTGAGTTTAATAACTCAAACCTTGTGTGTCGTAGGTTGAAAATTGTACCCAGGCGATTTCCTCAAATATCACCAATTACAACGAATTCCGATATAATGAGGATGATCACCTAATTTTCAATAACTTACTCCCACTCATCATCTGTAAAACCATACAGATGTGAGAATCATACATGGTAAATACATACCCTGGAGCAAGGACTAATTGGGAAATCAGTTTTCTATTAACAATACACAGTGAAACTGAAACATGAATATGTTTCGAAGGGGTATCCGGGTATTCCTAGTAATGCCTCTTCCATTATCCAAATTCATGACTGTAACCTTATATTTTCTTTGCCATCTCTCCAAATCCCTTTATTTGTCTTTAGTCATTACCTTCTGTACACCATTGTTAGGCTTAATGGTTTTCTTCCTTCCATACCGTTCGGCACCAGCCTATGGTTTAGAAGAAGACTATCCAATAAGCATAATAGGTGTACTCTCCAAATCCTAGGAGTACTCACAAACTGAGAGAAGATGATGATAAAGGACAACTGAATAAACCTTATTCTATTTCTCCTGAACCAGAATCCATCCCCGAAATGGAATAAGTTCTATCGAGTTCGTATATAACCATACGATGGATTATCCAAAAAAATGTGGATCTTCATAGTGATACGGGGTGTTCTGGAGAAATAAAAAGGTGAAGTAGGAGTGACGATGAAATACTTGGTTTGGTCGTGAATAGCAGTCGCAATTTACTTTGCCCTCTTTCTAATCCCTCCATATGTCTTTACTTATTACCTTCTGTACACCACCGTTAGGCTAATTGGTTTTCTTCATTCCCTACCTTTCGGCACCTGCCTATGGTTTGGAAGAAGACCATCCAATAAGCGTAATAGGTGTACTGTCCCCTAATCCTAGGAGCCCTCTGTTTCCCCAATCAGAGCAAAGCTCTGTTGAAATTCAAAATTCAAATTTTAAAGCAACGCTTCAAATCTCGGGCGCAGCCCGCCACGTGTCAGGCGCCGATACGTCAGTGCAGCGCCCAAGAAGGCGCACTCAATCAGAGCAAAGCTCTATTTAAACTAAAATTAAAGAAGCAACGCTTCAGTTGCGCAAGCACTGCACTGCGCGACACGTGTCAGCGCAGACGCGGTTGCGCTGCGCTGCGCGTGTCACGCACTGGGGCATTTGCGCCAAACAGAATTAAAATTTTAAAGAAATCTTTCTGTTCTTGTTAAAACAAGAAGATTTTCTTCTGTAAAACAGAAGCCCTTGGATCAAAGATCCAACGGTGGGGAAAATTCCCCGAATCACTCAGAGAAAGATTTCTTTAACAAATTTAACTAATTTATGGGCACTATAAAAAGACCCTAAGCCTCAATTCAAAGGCATCAACATTTTCAGAAAAAAAAAAGAGAACTCTGAAGAACTCCTTAAGAACAATAAAGGTAAAAAGCCTTTAGAGAAAAGAGAAAGTTCTCTTATGAACAGATCATAGATCTAAAAACAAGATCAATGATCTTTAATAAAAACAAAAAAAATAAAATAGTGCTTTGCACTTTTATGAACCTTTGGTTCTCTGAGATAAGAAAGACAAGAAAAACTTATTTTTCTTTGATCTAAATTAGATCAAGAAATCAAATAGTGCTTTGCACTTCTGTTCTTTGAATTTAAAAGATTCTTAGTGGTTTGCACTTCCAAATTGCACTGTTGCGCTCTTGGGAAAGCGCCACGTGTCAACATCTGAACTACTTGCGCTATGCGCTTTAAGATAGAGTTTTGCTCTCTGTAATTGGCGCAACTCACCAGAGTGCGCCACGTGTCAGCAGCGCAGCGCACTAGCGCAACGCACTAGCGCAGCGCACTGCGCCTGGCGCGACACGTGTCAACACTACAAGCTCTTGCGCTCTCTAATTGGCGCAAAGCGCCTGACAAATGCAATGCATTTCTTAAAGGGCCAGGCCCAAATCAAAAAGACCTAATAGGCCTAAATAAATTGCAAAACAATAAAAAGGTAGAGTCCAATTTAAATTGGTGCCCTGCATCATTCATAAATGAGCAAAGCCCAAGATAAATTGATGCTTTGCATCCTTTATGGGTAGAGCCCAAATAAAAATAAAAAGAGATGCAAATCAAAAGCAAATAAAATGTTGAACATTTTCAACTGGACTTAGCCCAATTTTGGCCGTAAGTCCTTAAATTAAATTGACTGAGCACGACTGCTCCCTAAATCAATTTACGACCGGTTCGAGGGTACATCTCCGAACTCCTCTGACACCCATCGTTGTAATCCTTCAACGACGTCAGAGAGGTGACGGTCCCGACGACCACATATGAATACGGACTGCGGGGTCCTTAAACTCGTGGACCGAAACGTCCTTAAACTAATATTGGACTGAAACGTCCTTAAACTAATGGTGGACCGAAACGTCCTTAAACTAATGACGGACCGAAACGTTCTTAAACTAATGATGGACCACTGCGTCCCTAAACTGGAACATGGACCACCACGTCCCTAAACTGGAACATGGACCACTACGTCTTCAAACTGGAACATGGACCACCACGTCCCTAAACTGGAATATGGACCACCACGTCCCTAAAATGGAACAATAGAGCCTTTAAATGCCCTTTTGCTGGATCTAGACGATCCCGTTAAGTTGATCTTAGTCTCAAATCAGACTAACGTATTCTTAACGAACGTTTAAGTTGATCTTAGTCTCAAATGCGGCTAACGTATCCTTAAACTAAAAACACCAAACCCAAATCTAAGTAAATACGGATTTGGACTAATCCACGTACTACGGGCGACGGCATTACTCAGTCTCCGTATACAATCCACGGGCAACCACAAACAAAACAAACACCCACGACACGAAGTGAAATTCTGGAGAAGGAGAAAGTTGTTACCGCGATGCGGTAGCGTAATTAACTGCAGGGACTTGCGCCTGCAGGGAAGAGCGTCCCCACAATCAAAAAAAAACCCTCAAGCGAGGGGGAATCTGACGAAATCTGCTACATCAGCCGCATCCGTCTAAACCTCCGATACACGGTGCCATAAATCAACTTGGCATCTTCGGAAAGGTAGACGGATAAAACCATATAGCATCTGCCCCGAATCTCAGGCAAGACGTCCTCAGCGTCGTCGGCCGCCGTTCGGAGGGGAACAGATTCTGGCACGCCCGGTGGGACCTTTTCCTCTTTCCACTTTACACTTCGTGTGTCGTCTTCGCGAACCAATCGCGGTTTGTTAACGGTTGCCTTTGGATTTCAAGTTTACTAAGATTTGGTCTCTTGCTCGGTGCAGAAGAGAAGTCAAGCATCGATGGCCTCAACTTGTTCGAAGTGCTCCGACTGCAGCTGCAGCTCGCGTCCGGCCTCAACTGGGGGCATAACCTACGGGCCCCAAGCGGCCTCTTTGTTCACCATGCCCATGGAGCAGATTACTCAAGCCACCACGGGGCTGTTTTTCGGAACTATGCTTCCGCCAACAAGCTTCAGCACCCCCGTGCCCGTACAAGAAGCTTCTAAGAAGTCGATCTTCGATCGACTTTCAGTTACTGCGGCCCCTCTCAACGGGTCGCCCAACACCGGTGCCTCGGTCTTCTCCAGACTGGGCCAAAACTCCTGTGAGCCCACAATGAAGCTTGCAGTCCCGGAAAGGGTTATTCCAAAAAGAGTAGCCAAACCTGCTCCTGAAGTCGTCAAGGCGGCTTCTCCTGCTAAGAGATCGGTCTTTGCAAGGTTGACCGTCCCCATTCCTGCTCCTGCACCTGCTCGAGGATCTGTCTTCGACTGGTTGAATATCAACCCTCAAAGGACAACCTCAGTCTTTGAGAGGTTAACACCAGCAGCGCCTCAACCGGACAAAGGGCAAAAAGAAGACGTCTCTATCTCCGAGCCAGTCCCAACGGCTCGTCATGCTCGACGTCGCCATTGGCGACGAGTGAGGAAGGCAGGGGGCAACTCCCCCTCAGGGCTAACTCCACCTGCTTCAGTGGTGGAGGTCAACGCTGCTGTTCCAACTAAGAACAGCTTTGAACTGCTGAGGAGAGTACGTAAGAACTCTCCAACTGCTACACTAAAAAGATCTTCTCCATCTATGGAGAGAATTCCGGAAATAAAGCAGGAACAGCCCCCTCAACGGCTATCCTCAAAGATTTATAAAGTTTGGCGGAGGGTTCAAGACTCCGTGATTGACCCAGATCACTCTCGTCAACAAAAGAAGGCGAAGGTGCAAAAAGAAAAGGGCCGTCCTATTAAACAGCAGAGGACAACAGTCGCCAGGGTGCCCACTGCAACGGCCCCTTCAACTTCGACGGCCCACAAAAGAAGAAGGCCGGAGAAGACCCCCGCACCCGCGGCAAACGCCAAAGATGGTGAACCTAAACGCCCTAAGTCCGAGGGCATAATAGTTCATACAGTATACATGGCGTCAGGAAAGGAGGATAGTCGTGCATCCACGGGTCATAGACCGCTTACACGGTCAATGACCAAGACTCAGGAGCAACAGCAAAAGCTCCAGGAGATGATGAACGCGATGGCCGCACTCACTGGGCCAAAAGAAAGCCCTGAAACGTCCTCGGATGAACGTCAGGAACAGGAAACTGACGCTGAATTCCTTCGCCGGATATTGGAGAAGAAGGATAAAGAGGCTGCGGAACAAGCAGCCAGCATAAAAAAAATGGCCCTCCTGTTCCAAGACATGGTGGGTATGATGATTCAGCAAGACCCTCCCGCTGAAGATCCCCCGATCATCCTTGAAGACGATAGGGGAGAAACGTCAAATCTTCCACCGGCTCTGTCAACAGCCAAGGAAGAGGCAATCTCCAAAGCTGACCTAGACGAATACATAGCTCAACAGATCCGGGTTCATCAGGCGACTGAAGCAACCGGTCAGGTCGTAAAAACGGGGCGACCGTATCCGAGCAGGTACGACCAGATCAAGTACCCGCCGGGCTATACCATTCCCAAGTTCCATGTCTATAAGAGGACGGGCAATCCCCACCAGCATGTTGCCCAGTTCAGGGCACTCTGCGGCAACACTGGCGGCGATGATAAACTGTTGCTTCGCCAGTTCGTTGGAAGCTTATCAGATACAGCGTTCGAGTGGTACTCTGAGCTCCCGAACGACTCTATCAAGACCTTCGCGGAGATGGAGCTGTTGTTTACCCAGCGTTTTGCGAGCGCCAGTGAACGCACCCCGATGACGGCATTGATTAACGCCAGGGTGAAGCCAGGCGAGACATGGGTTCAATATGCTATACGATGGCGGAACTTATGGTCAAAGTGCGAGCAACGCATTGAAGAAGCTCCTGCAGTAGGTATGTTTGTGGGAACCCTTGATCCGCAAGCAACCATATCCCAATTTATGATGTTCTTCAAACCGACTACCTTCCAGACCCTGATCGATAAGCAGGCCCAAATGGATCAGATGGGCCATAGACCTCCTCTTCCAAAGCCGGACTCCCGAAATGAGAAGGGGAAGGGGAAAGCGATCGTTGTCGCTAATGCTCAACAACAGCCGAGCAACTCGAAGCCAGTTGTTCGTCAAAATAATATGCGTCCACAAGTACCCCTTGGGGAGAGACTAGGACGTCCTTACTCGTTTCCCCGAGATAAAACGAGAAGATTGTTCGAACTGGCGTTGCGTAACCGACTCATAAGTCTGCCGGAGCCAAAACGTCCGTCGCAACCAAATGATGTAAACGAGCCCAACTACTGTCCCTATCACCGAGTACTGGGTCATCCGATTGAAGATTGCTACGTCTTCAAAAATTGGCTTGAAGACCAATACCAACAGGGCAAGTTCGCGTTATCCGATAGATGGAAGGTGAATCCGCCGCAACCTCACGCCTCTAAAAGGATGAATATGCCGGGGACAACGTGCTCTCTCGTCGAAGAAGCCCCGTGGGAGGTTGTGCTGTCAGCTAAGACAAAGAGAATGCTGAAGATCTTCAGGCATGCCCAGCAATCAAATGGAAGAACCCGTTGGAACCGCAGGTCATTGAGGGGATGTTGAAACCGCGTCCAACTCCAAAGACCGATGGTGGTGGCCCAAGCACTCACAACCAGCCGTCAAAATCTTCAAAGAAGAAGAAGAAAAAATCTAAGAAGCCCGTGAAGCCTGGCGACAAGCGCACGGACTTGCAAAAACAAATTGACGCGCTGGAGGAATACAACCAGAAAGCACGGACTCCCATCACACTCCAAGAGTTTCTCAACCACGTCTTTCAAGAGGAAGATGAGGGAGAAAGTTCGTCGAATGAATTTGAGGAATACGTGGCGAGCTGTCATATGATTTCCCATTCGTTGACGGACAATGAGGAAACCCCTTGCGCCGAGAAACCGAAGGCGGACCCTGAACCAGAAATTCTGCGGCCATCAGATGAGATGATCGATGCATTCCTGAATGAGATTCGTCTGAAAGTTAAAACCAATCAAGAGCGTGAAATGGCCATACTGGAAGGAGCTAAACATTGCCGACCGGACGAAAGAGTCAAGGCACTCCCATCAAATCAAAAGACATCCGATGCCGATAAAAACAAATTCAAGACGAGGAAAAGGTTTGCTAAAGCCATATCAATGGGAATGAAGCTACCACCCTCTGAAGAAAACACTCTCGATAGAATAGAGATGCATCCTAATTATTGTCTATATCATCAGAAGATCGCACACGCTACTGAAGACTGCGACTCCTTTAAGTGTTGGTGGCAGGGGTATGTCGCTCACAAGCATTACATCAACAGAACAAAGCGGGAAGCTCGTAAACGGCCGAAAAATACGACAGATGAGCATAAAAGAGTCACTGGCAATTGCCATAGGAATGACCCCGATGAAAAAACAGCCTTCAACCCTCTCTTCAAGGAATCCACCTCTGAAGAACTGAAGAATTATGAGAACGTTCATCCATGCAAGGGCATATTACCCGGAAAGAATCTCGGACCCGCGAATAACGGAGCGAACAAAAAGGATAAAGGAAAGAAAAAAATGACCTTCATCGCCAATACTCAACAACAGCCGAGCAACTCGAAATCGATTGTTCGCCAAAACAACATGCGTCCACGCCCATCACTCGAGGAAAGACTGGGACGTCCTTACTCGTTTCCCCAGGATAAAACGAGGAAACTGTTTGAACTGGCGGTGCACAACGGATTCGTCAATCTGCCGAATCCGAAACGCCAGCTACAACTGAATGACGTCAACGATCCTAATTACTGCCCCTACCATCGAACAGTAAGTGATCCGCTCGAAGATTGCTTCGTCTTCAAAAACTGGGTTGAAGACTAATACCAACAAGGCGAACTCGCGCTGTCTGAAAACTGGAAGGTGAGCCCGCCACAACCACATACTCCGAAGAAGATGGATATGCCGGGGGCAGCATGCTCATTCATAGAGGAAACCCAACGGACCACTACGTCCTAAAACTGGATAACGGACCGAAACGTCCTTAAACTAATTGCGGACCGAAACGTCCTTAAACTAACAACGGACCGAAACGTCCTTAAACTAATACCGCAGCATCCGTAGGCTGACGAGATAAAAAAAAAGAAGAAGAAAAATACAATAAATAAAAACGGTATGTCCATAAGCAAAAAGGGCACGGATGAAAACCCGAAAGGGCTCCGTGAGTAAAAACAGCAGGGCTACCGGCGAGTGTTCGTAAAAACCCGAAAGGGCGCGACCTCGTAAAAAAAAAGAAGAAAAAAAGAAGAAAATAAAAAGATAAATAAAACCGGTATGTCCATAAGCAAAACGGGCACATATGAAAACCCGAAAGGGCTCCGTGAGTAAAAACAGCAGGACTACCGGCGAGTGTTTGTGAAAACCCGAAAGGGCGCAACCTCGTTAAAAGACACTTATAGGGTCCTCTCGACCTTGTAAGGAGAAACCACCCACTTGAGATCCTTACGACTCACAAGGGAGCAACACACTTAGGGATCCCCACCATTCCTAAGGAGAAAATACACTTGCGAGATCCTCACGACTCGTAAGGAGAACTTTCTTATGGGACCCTCACGGCTCATAAGATTTGAAAGTCTTAAGTTACAGAGACCTAAACCTGTGCTTAAGCAACCCCCACAACCTCTGATACTGCCCTACAAGTGGTCCAATACTGGCCCTTATATACAATCCACGGGCGCGAATAAACATTTCCCTAACCAAGTCCCATCCGGGACTAGGGATACGTTCGCATGGTGAACAACCCTTGTAAGTCCTCTCGATTTACAAGGAGAAAACCCTCTTATAAGATCCTTATGACTTATAAGAGAAAACATACACTTAGGGATCCTCACGATTCCTAAGGAGAAAATACACCAACAAGATCCTCACGACTTGTAGGGAGAAATACTTTTGTGAGACCCTTACGGCTCATGAAGTCAAAAGCCTTAGTCGACAGGACCCTTATAAGTCTACGGTAGCGCCCCGGCCGTCTACAGACGCCAAATGCGGAACAAAAACTTTTTAACTGGCGCTATCGTATACTTTAACCCGGATCTGCCATTATTGCTAAACTAACAAACTGTAAAGAGAGTAGAAAGGTTATACCGAACGATCCGAGTCCTTCGATCTTTAACCATCATCCCATGCTCCGTTGCGGCTGCTCCGATCTCGTCGATCTCCGATCTGCTCGTCCAGGTGGCACCACGTCAACGATTCTTTAAACGGGCTCCCGCCTCTGACTCGAGGCAACTCGGTCGTCAAGTTTGCTAAAAGAGATGACCAAGAATGATGTAGAGAATGAGTAGAAGACTTTGTCTCGTTCCTTCCAAAGCTATGGACGAACGGTTAATGAAGTTGCCGTGGGAATCGGGTGATGGAATGAAATGAGCTGTGAAATTCCATACACCGAAAACTATCATAATCTTTTTCTACAAAGTGAGAGAGTGAGTGAGAGAGGGGGAAGGGGCCGGCCATATATAGAGGTGGGGGGTGAGTGTAGGAGAGGGGAGGTAACCACAAGAAAATATCATGTGTGAACACAAACAAATATCTCTAGTGTGAACACAAACAAATATCTCAAGTGTGAACACAAAGTGTGAACACACCAAAAGCAACCAATGAAAATACAACACCATTTAACCTAGTCACCTCATCTAGATGCTTCTAGAAACTTCCACACTCATCTCAAGAAAATATAAATCCGTCTTTAACCGAATGTTAAAAGACGGCTGATAGAAAACTGGAAACTGGCAACTTCCAAAAGTGATCCTGAAACGACCTTCAGGATAACCCCGTAACTGTATAAATATACCCGCATTTGTATTACGACCGAATACAAATGCAACTGAGACAAAGATATTATATCTACTCAATATAATACTCGGATCCGGCTTAAACCAAAGCCGACCAGTATCATCTGCCCGAAAACTGACACGTGCGTAAACGCACGTGCATTTTCCGAACCCTGCCATAAAACCATACGGCCTCTACAACGTTTCGCCCGAACTTAGGAAACTGTCTGTGGGGAACTCTAATGACTCGTCAGTACCCTGGCAGTGGGTTTAACCACAAACCGTCAGCGGCACTAGCAATGCGTAACGGCTGCCCATGGACTGACCTCAAGGGATGCCGATGAGCGAACTCATCCGGAAACCCTACTGAGCCTAACAGTGACAATGTATATACAGTCCGGTCCGTTCGTCTATGAGTATCGCATATCTGCCTAGGGGGCTAGTAACATCAGACCCCCAATAGCAGTATAAGTCGTGTCGGAGTATAGCCCAATAACACCCTGAGATACTACTGGAGTACCTACCAGTAAATCTCCTGCCACAGCCGTGGGCTTTGTGTAAGGGCTCTCCTAGACACAGCACGATCTCACCCCCAATACCGGGAGAGACGAATCCCCTGCCGATCCGCTCACGTGCCTCCATATGGCTCGGGACTGTACCCAAAAACTACCTGTTTGCACGACTCCTTTGAGCCGTGGTAAGGTAGAAATCAAAGCACAGTGGGAACTCACACGAGACAAATGACGACCTCAGGTCGATGAACTAACCTGTACACATGTCACCAGGGAACTGCTATCTGACGATATGTATAATACCAACTAGCAGATTCCCGGCGAGTCCTGTCCGGTGGTACTCATAACCCAATGAGCACCTGTATACATCTTAGGTGATCCAACTGACACCAGTGGCTTGTGAGACCGGCCACCGCCCCTCGTCGGGGTCTCGACTGTATACACTAGTCTACTCCGGAGTATCGATGCCCTGTCTCGAAACTCCCACGACTAGGGACCACAATTAAGGATATACATATAAACTATCCAACTCTCACGTATATGATCGCCATCATACTGTTGGTAGTAAAGCAAGATCCTAAGGGCTCTATCAAAGTGTAACATGTAATCAGTCACCTGAACATGTACACGACTGATAAAGGCAAACCAGATAGCATACTATCATCTCGAGTAAGACTGTCCTACCGGTATAGGTCCTCCGCAATCATTGCAATCACGTACCTGCGATCCAATAATTGACAAGGAGGGCACTATCACCAACAACCCTAACCCTGTTCGCTAAGCCACCTTTGCTCGACATCGACAGAGGCAAATGATGATTCGCTCCTGGCAATATCCCAGTTGTAGCGGTGCTGATGCCGAAATTGGTATCTAATTCCAGGATTACAGCGAAAAGCCAGTAGGCCACACATGCATACGAAATAGCCGAAATGATGGGGCAACTTGCAATAAAAAGGAGCAAGTAAAAACGTATGCATGCAAAATAGCCGAAATGATTGGGCAACTCGCAATAAAAAGCAGCAAGTAAAAATAAAATAAATAGCCGAAATGATTAGGCACCGCGAAAAATAGCCAAAATGATTGGGCAATCGCGACCTTCGCGATATAAAAGCTGAAATGATAGAGCATCGCGGAAATAAAACAATAAAAACAAATATATGAAACCTTTTGCCCTACAGTTGAGATCACATCGATCCCTGTATACAATCCAAGGGCACAAACAAAGAGGGAACCACACCTTCCCAACAGGCTCCGCCGTAAAGCTAAGCCAAATCTCGACGATTCACTAACAGCCTGGAGACCAACAGCGACGTTCCTCCTCATTCCAGCAGGACACGGACGTGACATCACCAATCGGAGCCACGGAAAAGTCTCCAGTTCCAAGACTCTGCGGTTCACAGACAACCTAGAGTCAGCAAAGGACCTCCGTCGCGGAAACAAGTCAACCAACGACCTCCGTCGCGGAAACAAGTCGCCAATGACCTCCGTCGCGGAAACAAGTCAACCAACGACCTCCGTCGCGGAAACAAGTCGCCAATGACCTCCGTCCTGGAAACAAGTCAACAAACGACCTCCGTCGCGGAAACAAGTCAGCCAATGACCTCCGTCGCGGAAACAAGTCCCCCAACGACCTCCGTCGCGGAAACAAGTCGCCAATGACCTCCGTCGCGGAAACAAGTCAGCCAACAACCTCCGTCTCGGAAACAAGTCAACCAACGACCTCCGTCGCGGAAACAAGTCAACAAACGACCTTCGTCTCGGAAACAAGTCAACAAACGACCTCCGGCGCGGAAACAAGTCAACCAACGACCTCCGTCACGAAAACAAGTCAACCAACGACCTCCGTCTCGGAAACAAGTCAACAAACGACCTCCTTCACGGAAACAAGTCAACCAACGACCTCCGTCGCGAAAACAAGTCAGCCAACGACCTCCCCGTCGGAACAATACTTCGACCCGGAAACAAGTCAACCCACCAAACACTTACGAGTCATCTCGACTCGTAAGAGGGAAAATTCTCTTATAGGATCCTTACGACTTATAAGAGGAAACGCACTTGGGAATCCTCATGATTCCCAAGGAGAAAATCCACCTATGAGATCCTCTCGATCCATAGGGAGAAAAGTCTCTATGAGACCCTCACGGCTCATAGAGTTGAAAAGTCTTAGGCAGCAGATCTGAACCTGCGGCCTAAGCCATCGCTATCTCTTGGAAAAAACTAAGTTATCTGTCAATTATGTTTATCAAGACAGCATGCTGATAATAAGAGAAGGGAGAAAACAAAAGAGCGTACAAGACATTGCAGAGAAAAAATGTGTATCTTTATTTATTAATTCAATCAAGTACAAGGTACAAGGAGAACTACTGGGAAGGAAGCATCTTTCATAACTCTTGCAATTGTTCGCACACCTCCTTCCACACTCTCTCCTGATCGGCCACCACCGCCAGTTCTGCCTCCATTTGAGCCCGCTGCTGCAAGACAGATGCAAGCTTCTCCCTAACGGCCTGATGAGCAGCTTCACAGCCTGGGATGTCACGCTCGGCAATATCAAGCTTTCGCTTCAAGTTTAGCCCATGGGAGATGCGCTCTAGGAGACCCTCAAAGATAGCCTTTACTTGGGCAGCATTCACCTCAACCTCAGCACGCAGACGGGCCGTCTCGCTCGAGGTCTCTTGACATTCCTATAGCTTTAAAGCTGCTTCTTGTTCCAAGTGGCGGACGTAAGAAGCGCTTTCCTTGATCCATGCTGCTTTTTCATTGCTCGCGGCTAAAGTCTCGGGGGCGAGACGCATCGACTCCAGCTGATGAAGGCGAGCCTCAATCTCCCGACAGTGATTAACCCAAGAGGCGACGATGCCCTCGTCATGGAAATTGGCAAATATCACCAACATCGGGTTAACCGTCGTAGCAAAGTCCGCAGCAGACGTAGGAGTCTCGACGTTGAGTTCCTCGATGTGGTCGCTCAACATGCGCAGACTATTCGCCGCACCTTTTGAGGACGGACGTCTCTGGGAAGGGCCGGCCGGCATTGTAATATGAGACTCAAAAGGCGCCAAGACCGAAACGACGGCTGAAAAGACAAAATGCGATTAGATGATGATTCAATAGATATGGAAAAAGTCATTGATAAGATAGCTTACTATACCAGTTGAAGCAGGTGGAAAGACCAGAAGGGCCGGTGGCGCGACCGATATTTCTTCTCCCCCTTCGATTTGTAACACTGCAGTCAGGACGAGAGAGAGTTAGAAATAATTCTATTACCGAAAAAAAAAGGTATCAGTCGGGAACTATACTCACCAGCACCGCCAGAGGGAGAAGCGAGTTCAGATGGGAAGGAGAAGTGTGGGAGCAACACTTGATATAGATGATCAAAGAGCACTCCTGAAAAGACACAACAGTACGACTTTAGTACACAAATTATACGTCTGAAAGATAAGATTAATAAATTGCAAACCCATACCTTCCAACATCTTCGATGGTATGAGAGAAGGTTGAGAAGTGACCACCGCCAAGGCAATCGCTGAAGGCGCTCCCTCGAGCAGTGGGGCATCGGCGCTGGCTGCACCTGCGTTACGAAAAAGGTGAATTTGTCAGAAAGGATTGTAAGATAAAGAAAGACAGCAACTTGGGATTTACCTGATGAGCTGCCGGCTGAAATGGAGGCGACTCCCTCCTCCACCGACATGAGGCCACCGCCCGTGGCCTCATCACCCGACTCAATGGGGGCTGTCGTCGTACTCGCGTGGCCAGGAGATGGCGGAAGACCGTAGACGGGGAGGGCAATGATCGGAGCATTGCCGGACTCTTGAGAAAGAGCGGCTGACTCTTCCCCAAGAGTCGTGCCCATCTCGCCCGCTACTTCTTCGGGCTCGGCGGTCGCCGCCGTCTCATCCGCCGCCACCATGAGGTCGCCGGTCTTAAGCGTCTCATTCGTCACCACCCCAGGTTCAGTAATAGTGATCATCTCATTTGCCATCACCTCAGGCTCGGCATCAATGACCTTCTCAGCTGCAGACCCCTCAACCTCTATCTCAGGCTCCGAAGCCTCAGCGACGTTGCCCACCGTCGGCTCGGGTTCAGCAGGCGCCTCCTCCTCTGTTTCCTTGGGTTCAACGGTCTCCGCCTCCCCCTCGGTCGGACATAGCCCTGCAAGATAAAATATATAAGAACCGATGGCATTATAATTCTTACAACAAAATTCTGAGAGAAATATTACCTGAAGTGGACTTATCATTAGCTTCCCGAACCGCACGCGCTACCTGTCTGCGTGCGGTAGATAGACCGGCCGGGAGCTCTTCAGAAGGAGAAGCAGAGAGAATAATGGCGCTTAGGCCCGCTCCCATGGCCAAAGCGGCCCTGCGCGCCTTCGCCTCGCGCCTCAACCGCTTCCTCTCCTCCCGAGCCGTTGAGACGGATCTCACCAGAGCCTCTTTCATTGAGGCGTCTTCATCCGTGAACAGGGATGCCTCCAAATTTTTCAAGGCATCCCTCGTCGTTTTGTCAAGTTGAGGCTCCCGCGGCAGCCCCGAGGAAACTGAGACTTCAGCAGAGGACCCGGGGATAGCCCCCACATCAGCTGGCGCAGCCCCTGCAAAGAAACAAAGGAAGAAAGTTAGATTGGCCATTGGAAAAGAAGAAAAAAAATTCTGATAAGACGATACGTACCAACTTCCATTAAAGCGCGCTTATTCTCTTCCTCCTGAAAGGTTTTCAAAGAAGCAGCGATGGCCTCTTCGGTATTGACCCCTGTTTAAAAAGGAGAAAGCATTAGTCAAAATTAATGATAAAAAATGCGATAAAATGACGAAGAAAGCAACTAATGGTTACCTGACTCAGCGAGTTTACTCAACATCGCTTCGAGCCTCGCTGATCGCTCAGAAGCTGCAATAGCAGCTGCCAAATCGGTGTCTGCGGGGTCTACCGAGAAGCCCTTATTGCTGCCATATTCGCTTATTCCTTCGGTAAGAGGGGCCTCAGGCTCTAAACCGAGGATCGCGTCGAGGGAGAGGAGCGACTTCTTCTTCTTTTGCCCACCAGCTCTGGATGCACCCGGGGCTGATTTGCGCTTGGCAGACACCTTGGGGCGGCGGGTCCCGATATCCGCGCCTGCGCCGGACTACGACGATACCACATTTACCACCTTCGCTGGAGCACGGGGGGCTAGTGGCGCATCCACAATATCACGAAGCGGCAATCCGCGCGGAGGGCTTAACACGCGCGGAGGTCCGACTCCAACACCTTTCAATGGAGGAATGACCGGGGTCCTCGGCTTCAGAGGAGCCTTGCGATCGCCGCCGGGAGGCGCACCCTTGCGGTCAGCCAGCATACGCTTTTCCATTTGAATGACTGGACCCATTGCGTGCGCGTACCAGGCCACGTACGTGTTGAGGACTTTGGGGATGCAGCTCGGCTCGCTGATGAAGAAATAAGAGCCCGTGTTAAGCCGCATGAAATGGTGCATCGCACTCCTTATCCCCTCCCGGCCGGCCGTGGGCTCTTCCAAAAAGGCTTCCAGCGGTATCCCCTGGTGATAGCTGGATTGTTGGGCGAACCAGTGAGGGTTATACCTCATGAAAAGCGCCATCTCATTCTGCCTGAACACCAGGTAGCCCGGCCGAATGGAATAGAGGTGGAGGATCTCTCGGGCTTTCAATATGGAGGCCCTGTCCTTAAAATCATCGCGCAGCGGCACCACCGACTTAGTGGTTTCTGAGCCTATGGTTATGACCTTGTCCAAAAAAGAAACCTTCGCTCCGACCAGGTGTGGACGAAGGAGTAGCCCCCTTGCCTCTCGCGGAGACGCAACCACGATCGAGGCGCCGACCAGCCGTATGACTCTCGGGAGTCTGCACTTTTCAAAAAACGGAGGGGTCTTGTGGACGCCGAACACCCCATGTGTAAGTGCACGGCGGCGCCCCGGCCGTCAATCCGACGGCCAAATGCGGAAGCGGTGATAAACTTTAATTTTACTTGAACTGGCAAACCGCCGCGCACTAATACCCGGATCGAACCACTAACTAGTCCTAGCTATCTATAAGAAAGGGAAGAGAGATATACCGACAGATCCGAGTCCTCCGGTCTTCTCGTCGTCGTCCCGATCTCCTGCGGAATGTCCCGTCTCCTCCTCGTCGCCGGAAGTGCACCACATCGCCTACTTCTTTTACGGGCTCCCACCTCAATGCCGAGGCAACTCGGGCACGAAGCTGGCTAGTCGACGTGCCCAAGATATGCTGTAGAATGTGTAGTGAGCTATATCTCTTTTGGGGTTCATGGAGATGCCTTTGTGGTGGAGGAAAAAGAACTTGGAATTTTGGAGAGTCTTCTTGTGTGATTTTTGGAGCATCAAGAGAACCAAAAATTGCCACTCATGAAAATGAAATCCCTTCTCTTTTGGAATGGCCGGCCCCCCTTTTCCATGTGTGATTGGAGAGAGCAAAAAACAAAGACAAGGGGGTGGGTGGAACAATAATGCAAAAGGGAATCATGAAAGAACATGATAACAAATACATCCACACACAACCAACCTCACCCCTCATCATCATCAACAATCATGACTTTAAAAGTCAAGTCATGATGGAGTCAAAACAAGTCAATGATGGTGCACATCATGAAAACCATCATGATGCAACAAGATGCAAAGAACCCCTTCCACTAATGCCTATTTGCAACAATGCAAATAAACCCTCCTCCACCAATCTTCGGCCAATGAACGGAACAATGGAAATCGGCCGAAAAGGAAAGCAAACTGGCAACTCCAGAAAACTGGTCCCGTAATAAATTACAGGAAAACCCCGATACTGTGCATACACACCCGCATCTGTATTTCGACCGAAATACAAATGCAATGAGACAAAGTCTACACTGTACTATACTAGGATCCGGCTTAAACCAAAGCCGGCTAGTAATATCTGTTCGATCCTGATCCGTGCAATACCGCACGTATCTGATCGAACCCTGTCATATACCCATACGGCCTGTAGTACAAACTGTCCGATCCTGATCCGTGCAATACCGCACGTATCTGATCGGACCTTGCCATATCTCCAAACGGCCTCTACAACCTTTCGCCCGAAAGCTGAGTAACAGAATGTGGGGGACTCTAAAGACTCGTCAACACCTTGGTTGTGGATTTAACCACTAGCACGTCAGAGGTATAAGCCAATACGTAATGGGCTACCAGGTATTGACTAAAAGGGACGTCTGTGAGCGAACTCAGCCTGACAACCCTACTGAGCCTGTCAGTGACAATATCCGTACAGTCCGGTCCGTTCGTCTATGAGCATCGCATGGCGGGCCTAGGGGGTTGGTAAAAGTCAGACCCCCAAAAGCGGTACAAGTCGTGTCGGAGTGTAGCCCAGAACACCCTGAGATACTACTGGAATACCTACCAGTAAATCTCCTTGCCTTGGCCAAGGACTTCGTGTAATGGCTCTCCTAGACACAGCACGACCTCACCCCCAATACCGGGAGAGACGAACCCCTGAAGATACGCTCACTGCCTCCATGTGGCTCGGGACTGTACCCAACTAAAACCTGTTTGCACGACTCCTTTGAGCCGTGGTAGGGTAGTAATCAAAGTACAGTGGGAATTCACACGAGACAAATGACGATCCCCAGGTCGATGAACTAACCTGCATACATGTCACCAGGGAACTGCCATCTGACGTCTGGTATATGACCAACTAGCATGTTCCCGGCGAGTCCTGTCCGGTGTACTCATAACCCAATGAGCACCTGTATACATCTTAGGTGATCCTACTGACACCAGTGGCTTGTGAGACCGGCCACCGCCCCTCGTCGGGATCTCGACTGTATACACTAGTCTACTCTGGAGTATCGATGCCCTGTCTCGAAACTCACACGACTAGGGACCATTTAAGGATATGCTTATAGACCCCAGCTCCCACTTATATGATCGCCCTCATACTGCTGGTGGTCAAGCAAGAATCCTAGGGGCTCTATCAACGTGTAATAGCAACTTGTCAGGTCACCTAAAACAGTACACGATGATAAAGGTAAACCAAATAGCAAACTATCATCTCGAGTAAGACTGTCCTACCGGGATAGGTCCTCCCTCAATCATTGCAATCACGTGCCTGTGATCCAATAATTGACTCTGAGGGCACTATCTCCAACACCATGCACATGCATTTCCATCCAAGAGGTGAAGTAGTGCATCGGGAAATTAGCAGGCTGCACCCCGGGTTCATTAGCGTCCGCTGCCACGCTAAGTCCATTATAGAGGTGAGCCAACCCGGCAATTCCTATTGTTAACTGCAGGCCAGCCACCATTCGATGCGCTGGGTAGAAAACGGATGGCCGCATGAAGCGCGGGTGCATTGGGAGCGCAAAGCTGCACAACCACAATCCCAGGAACCCTATAAAAAAGGCTTCTTCATCCATATCCGAAACGGCGATCTCCGATAACGGCGTGACGGCGGTGCTGGGGAGATAAAAATCCCTTTGATCACCCTCCGATGTTGGCTGACGGTCCAGGCCGAAGCCGAAAGGGTCGTCAGGCTTGGCGAACTTCTCGCACTGTTCCGACAGAAACTCCGGTCGGACGAAGCGGGCAAAGAAGTCTGCGAAACTAACTCCCCGGGTGCCCGATTCCAAATAGAGCCCTTCATAAATCTCCAGCACCTTCACCAGACCCGGAAACTGGTGCTGAATGGCGTTCTCCGGCGTCAGGTTGAACACCAACGGCTTAGTGGCAAAGACATATTCATCAGGAGGAAGCAGCTCCTCATAATGCTCCCCCCTCATCGGCAAGCCCGAGACTTCAGCAAACTCCTCTAAGGAGATAGAGACTTCCCCGTCCGTCATCAGGAAGGTGTGGGTAGGGATGTTCCATTGTTCAATAAAAGCCTTAACCCATCACGTTGGAAGAGAGGGATACTCAAAGAGCGAGACATAGATGGCCGAATACAAGCCTATCTTCATCAGATGAGTCCTCTTCGCTGACAAGATATACCGGGCCCACTGCAAATATCCGGAGGGCGGTCGCGGCATCAATCCGATGTTATAGGCCTGTCCCCATGGGCGTGCTTCACCCTGACAGATTCGCCTCCCTAAAATATCTATTGCCGGCGGCGGCTGCACGGGAATAGCACCAATCGCAGGTTGGAGGAGGTCATCCGAGTTCCAATTTTTAACCTCCACGGCATACTTCACCGGGGGTTCATCCGCGTAAGGGAGTAAAGATATGGGCTCAGATGGCGTGGCGGAACCGAAACTTCGGCGACCCTGGATGATCTCATTGTACCACCTACCCCACAGGTGAAGACTCTGATGCTCGGAGTCATGATCCTTAATGAGAGCGAGCACTACTTGATCCACTGGTGCCTGGGGAAATCCCCCCTCTGAGCGAACAAATGGGAAAGACAGATCAGCAGACATGATTGCCTGCAAAGAAAAACGAAATTCAGTCGTCGGTGTCCTAATTTAATTTCAAAAGCCTGACACTTGATACTGCACTGCAATGCAGTGTAGGGGGGACCAAAGAGGGATCCACAAAATCCAGGTGACAATGTGCCAATGAATAAGACAGCCCCATCATTGGATGGGACTGTCAATTAATAAGGAGATCCCCAAAAGAATACTCTCATTAAGTGATAAATCCCTAGAGACAAGGAGAGAATCTCCCCTTTCAGAGCAAAGCTCTGTCACAGAGTGACACTTGTCAAACTCTGGTCTCGAGGGAATAAAATTCCTCAGAAGAGCCTAGCTCTATAATAATGATGAGAAAATCCATTAAATAAAAAAAATTTTAAAAATTTTAGAAGTTAAATTTTTTTTTGGGAACTTAGAGATCCATGAAAACTCTTAAGATTTCTTCATTTTTTTTAGATCAAAAAGATCTATATTTTGTCCATGAGCAAAACTCTGTTCATGGGTGAAAACCCTGAAACCAGATCTCTTTAGATCTATGGATTCTTGAGAGCAAGGCTCTGTTGGTGAAACCCCAAAGGGGTTTTCTTTAGATCAAAGATCTATGAGAGCAAGGCTCTGTTGATTAAAATTAATTTAATTATGTTTAAGTTAAATTTTACCTAAGATGTTCTAAAAGTTTGAACTTTGAAGTTCTTTAAAGAAGATAGCAAGGCTCTAAAGTTCTTAAAAGAGCAGGGCTCTGGAAAATAAAATCTTGAAATGATGAAGATTTCCTAAGGGCCATAGGTCCTATTTATAAGGCGCTTGAGCCCCTTCAGCTCACCCCTAGATCCAACAGTCAAGAGCTTGCCACCGCTGCACTCACGTGCGCGCAACGGTGGAGGGCATTTGTTTCCCCAATCAGAGCAAAGCTCTGTTGAAATTCAAAATTCAAATTTTAAAGCAACGCTTCAAATCTCGGGCGCAACCCGCCACGTGTCAGGCGCCGATACGTCAGCGCAGCGCCCAAGAAGGCGCACCCAATCAGAGCAAAGCTCTATTTAAACTAAAATTAAAGAAGCAACGCTTCAGTTGCGCAAGCACTGCGCTGCGCGACACGTGTCAGCGCAGTTGCGCTGAGGTATGCGCTGCGCGACACGTGTCAGCGCAGATGCGATAGCGCTGCGCTGTGCGCTGCGCGACACGTGTCAGCGCAGATGCGATAGCGCTGCGCTGTGCGCTGCGCGACACGTGTCAGCGCAAATACGCTAGCGCAGATGCGCTGCGCTACGCGATGCGCGACACGTGTCACGCGCTGGGGCATTTGCGCCAAACAGAATTAAGATTTTAAAGAAATCTTTCTGTTCTTATTAAAACAAGAAGATTTTCTTCTGGAAAACAGAATCCCTTGGATCAAAAATCCAACGGTGGGGAAAATTCCCCGAATCACTCAGAGAAAGATTTATTTAACAAATTTAACTAATTTATGGACACTATAAAAAGGACCCTAAGGCTCAATTCAAAGGCATCAACATTTTCAGAAAAAAAAAGAGAACTCTGAAGAACTCCTCAAGAACAATAAAGGTAAAAAGCCTTTAGAGAAAAGAGAAAGTTCTCTTATGAACAGATCATAGATCTAAAAACAAGATCAATGATCTTTAATAAAAACAAAAAAATAAAATAGTACTTTGCACTTTTATGAACCTTTGGTTCTCTGAGATAAGAAAGACAAGAAAAACTTATTTTTCTTTGATCTAAATTAGATCAAGAAATCAAATAGTGCTTTGCACTTCTGTTCTTTGAATTTAAAAGATTCTTAGTGTTTTGCACTTCCAAATTGCGCTGTTGCGCTCTTGGGAAAGCGCCACATGTCAACATCTTAACTACTTGTGCTATGCGCTTTAAGATAGAGCTTTGCTCTCTGTAATTGACGCAACTCACCAGAGTGCGCCACGTGTCAGCAGCGCAACGCACTAGCGCAGCGCACTGCGCCTGGCGCGACACGTGTCAACACTACAAGCGCTTGCGCTCTCTAATTGGCGCAAAGCGCCTGACAAATACAATGCATTTCTTAAAGGGTCAGGCCTAAATCAAAAGGACCTAATAGGCCTAAATAAATTGCAAAGCAATAAAAGGGCAGAGTCCAATTTAAATTGGTGCCCTGCATCATTCATAAATGAGCAAAGCCCAAGATAAATTGATGCTTTGCATCCTTTATGGGTAGAGCCCAAATAAAAATAAAAAGAGATGCAAATCAAAAGCAAATAAAATGTTGAACATTTTCAACTGGACTTAGCCCAATTTTGGCCGCAAGTCCTTAAATTAAATTGACTGAGCACGACTGCTCCCTAAATCAATTTACGACCGATTCGAGGGTACATCTCCAAACTCCTCTGACACCCATCGTTGTAATCCTTCAACGACGTCAGAGAGGTGACGGGTCCCGACGACCACATATGAATACGGACTGCGGGGTCCTTAAACTCGTGGACCGAAACGTTCTTAAACTAATGTTGGACCAAAACGTTCTTAAACTAATATTGGACCGAAACGTTCTTAAACTAATGACGGACCGAAACGTCCTTAAACTAATGATGGACCACTACGTCCCTAAACTGGAACATGGACCACCACGTCCCTAAACTGGAACATGGACCACTACGTCTTCAAACTGGAACATGGACCACCACGTCCCTAAACTGGAATATGGACCACCACGTCCCTAAACTGGAACAATAGAGCCTTTAAATGCCCTTTTGCCGGATCTAGACGATCCCGTTAAGTTGATCTTAGTCTCAAATCAGACTAACGTATCCTTAACGAACGTTTAAGTTGATCTTAGTCTCAAATGCGGCTAACGTATCCTTAAACTAAAAACACTAAACTCAAATCTAAGTAAATACGGATTTGGACTAATCCACGTCCTACGGGCGACGGCATTACTCAGTCTCCGCATACAATCCACGGGCAACCACAAACAAAACAAACACCCACGACACGAAGTGAAATTCTGGAGAAGGAGAAAATTGTTACCGCGATGCGGTAGCGTAATTAACTGGAGGGGCTTGCGCCTGCAGGGAAGAGCGTCCCCACAATCAAAAAAACCCCTCAAGCGAGGGGGAATCTGACGAAGTCTGCTACATCGGCCGCATCCGTCTAAACCTCCGATACACAGTGCTATAAATCAACTTGGTATCTTCGGAAAGGTAGACGGATAAAACCATATAGCATCTGCCCCGAATCTTAGGCAAGACGTCCTCAGCGTCGTCAGCCGCCGTTCGGAGAGGAACACCCTCATAACCTGAGAGAAGGAAAAAGGAAAAGACAACTGAATAGTCATATTCAATCTCTCCATAACCAGAATCCATCCTCGAATCTGGAACAAGTTCCTTCGAGTTCGTATATAACCATACGATGGATTTATCCAATGCAAGTGGACGCTCGTAGTAATACGATGTGTTATGGAGAAATGCAAAGGGTAAAAGAAGGAATGGTAATGATGTATGCAAACTCAGACAATCCAAAAAGCCAGTGTTTTAAAAAAGTTCGGTTAACTTGGTCACTGAGTCATAGTCTAGGGTCGGGCCATGGTCGCGGCCAAGAGAGAGAGAAAAGAAACACTCTGTGTGCACTCTAACCTAGATCAGAATGGTTATCACTTTATCTAATCAGGAAACCTCCCACTGTATCCTCAAATTCTTCTCCAAACCTGAAAGAAGAATTAGTAGGGATTACCCGAGGAGTAAACCAACTCATCAGTGGGAATCGGGATCCAACTATCATCGCATGATAACGTGACGGAATCTACTCATGTTATCACACTCCAGATGGTATGCCCATGCCTGGCAAGTTTCAGTTTCTTTAGAAACTTTCAATGTGATTTTTACCCCATGCTCTTATGACCTTGACTAAGGCCAACATATCATAAGTCACATGTCAAGTTCTACCCGTCATTATCCAGGTTAATTTGAACCCAGCCATACATACCCTTGACGAAGGCCAAAATGGTGGTACGACTGTCCCAAACCAACGCATCTATCTATGCAACAGAAAAGTAACAAATAACTACCATACACTATGCCTTATGCCTTGACGAAGGCCAACATACATAGCATGAACACTAAGTACTACCCGTCTGAAATGACGGAGGGCATCGAATGGTTTTTGGCGAAAAACCTTTAACGTAATGAACTTGATATCGTTGAAGGAACCGGATAGCTTTTACAAAAATATAGTGGCGAAAACCTTTGCTAAAGAGGTCACTCCCGGTGAAGGGATCTCGGCTCTTTCCCCGTAGAATGAGATGCAGGATATTCCAAACTGAATACCACGATGCAAAGCAAAAAATAATCGACTATAGTGAAGTTATTACCCTGACGCAAACCTCTGCTCAAGTGGTCACTCCCGATGAAGGGATCTCGGCCCTTGCCTCGTCGAATGAGGTGCTGGATATTCATAACGAATACCGCTAAGCAAAACAAAAGAGAACGTCCTTATAATAACAGCTTTTTGAAAAATGTTCCAACAACATCTGTATATGTCTGTTTTCTTTTGCATTGATCTGAATCAATGCAGTCCCATCAATTAATCACACCAATAAAGAACGAAAATAAAATGTACGTATATGCCATTCGCATTCGCCACTGGGTTCCGTCATCACCCGTTAGGTTACTTAACTAACGACAGAGCGGAGACAGGATTAGCGCGGGTGTAAAACATATACAACATCTACTAGTATGTATGTGTGTGTGTGTGTGTGTATCCGGGCGTGATAAATGCAACATCACAGAAAAGTAATAAGCATCACAGAACAATACAGATAATCTGGGATCCCCGGATTTCATAGAGCCGCAAATGAAACCCGACGTTCCCCTGGTCGTGTGGATAGCCTGTGAAATGAAAACCTAGACCCCTACGAGTGTGGCAAGTTACCCGCCAAAACCAGAAGCGAGGCGGCCCCCTTCAGCATCGTGAATGGACCACCCAGCACTTCACGGAATCCGGTAACTTGAGCACCCCTCCTTAGGTCAACCTATACCCCTTACGAGTGCGGCGAATAGCCCGCTAATCCTAGAGTGAGGTCCCCTCCCTCTCAAAGCCATGAGATGCGGACCCGTTGCCCTCCAGAACCCGGCTATCCGTGCACTCCACCGCGGGATAATCCTAGTACAGAAAAGAAAATATATACAACGGGTACATCGACCTCAACCCGGTCGTGCCCCAAAAGAATAATATACAAACAGACAGTGACGACAGTCCACATGTCGGATGCTCGCCCCGCAATATCAAATGTACAAATATATCCAAACTGCACTACCATTGCACACAAGCTATCCACCACGACAAATCCACGACATCACAGCACAACACAGAACATCAACGTAAATGTCATGTTCGTAAATCCGTCTAAAAGAGCTATAGCAATTAGACAAGATTTACCGCTCTAATGACATTCACGGTATTCACGGTCGCAGATAGTAATGTAATGCACTATAAACTAACATATTAAAATCTCGATCGACAAAATTTCTCGAAGTGGACCCCAAGTACAAATCCAGCACTAAAAATAATCTGGGCCAAAACTAAAAATTCCAGAAACCCTAATTCCATGTTAAAGACCCAAAGAAAAAATTTAGTGCACTGAACACCAACACTGCGGCGGAACCGCGGCCAAAACGTGGATACGGCCGCGGTTCCGCGGCGCTACAAAGGGATCATGCTACAAAATTTTTACAGTGGTCTTAGAAAAGCATGCCTGATTTTCTGAAACACTTAAAATAATTTTTCGACAACAAAAAATTTCGACAGAAACTTTAAACTTGGAATTGCAGTTTTTGAAATTTCGTCCGATCGATATTTTAAACAAGTTAGAACAAGCTAGTAAAGGTTAATGGTTTGGCTCTGATACCATGTAAGTCTACGGTAGCGCCCCGGCCGTCTTTCCGAGGCCAAATACGGAACAAAAAACTTTTTACAGAACTGGCGCTAACGCAAACTTAAAACCCGGATCGTTCCATTAACCGTAAACTAGTATTCTGTAAAATGGGGTTTAGAGATTATACCGATCGATCCGTGTCCTTCGATCTTTAACCTCAGCCCCTAGCTTGTTGCGAATGCACCGACGAAGCTCGCTCTCCGATCTCGCTCGATCTACGATCTCCTCCTCGCCAAAAACTGCGCCACGTCAACGAATTTTTATACGGGCTCCCGCCTCTGAACCAAGGCAACTCGGATATGAAGTTTGCTAGCCGACATGTCCAAGGTTGATGTAGAGTGAGTGTAGAACCCTTTGTCTCAAATCACCCAAGCTAATGGATGAGGGTTAATTGAAGTTGCCTTTCGGAGTGGAGATGGAAAAATGAGCTTAAGGAATTTTCTTGCAAATGAAGATGAACCAGTCTCTTTCTCATAAAAAATGATGGCTGCCAAGATGGGCTCGGCCATATCAAGAGAGGAGGGAGGTGAGGGCAAAAGCAAGAGAGTGACCATAAGCCTAAAAAAATCTCCAACAAATATCCTAGCCTTTCCAAAAACAATTAATGCACCAATAATGCACAAAAGAACCTAAGCACATCCTAGAACCTTCATGAAACTGCTGGAGCCCCTGCACCGCAAAAAAAAACCCTCACTTTACTAAATCCACATTTGCAAAGAACCCCCTCACAAGCAAGAATTTCAGCCAGGAAGGAAAGAAAGAAAAATGGCCAAAATGGAATGCAAACTAGCAACTTCGAAAAGCGGTCCCGTAATAAATTACAGGATAACCCCACAACTGTATATACATATCCGCATTTGTATTCCGACCGAATACTAATGCAATGAGACAAAATCTACACAGTATAATACTAGGATCCGGTTTAAACCAAAGCCCGCTAGTATTATCCGTCCGAACCATGACACGGGCACAAGTGCACGCGTATGTTCGAACCCTGCCATAAAACCATGCGGCCTCTACAACGTTTCGCCCGAACTGGGAAACTTTCAGTGGGGGACTCTAAAGACTCGTCAATACTCTGGCAGTGGGTTTAACCACAAGCACGTCAGTGGTACTAGCTGTACGTAACGGTTGCCCATATATTGAGTGAAAGGGAGTCCGATGAGCGAACTCATCCTGGAACCCTACTGAGCCTATGTGTGACAATATCCGTACAGTCCGGTCCATTCGTCTATGAGTATCGCATATCGGGCCTAGAGAGCTGGTAAACGTCAGACCCCCAAAAGCGATATAAGTCATGTCGGAGTGTAGCCCAAAATACTCTGAGATACTACTGGAATACCTACCAGTAAATCTCGCTTTCCATGGCCATGGACTTCGTGTAATGGCTCTCCTAAACACAGCGCGATCTCACCCCCAACGTTAGAAGAGACGAGTCCCCTGCCGATCCGCTCACTGCCTCCTTGTGGCTCGGGACTGTACCCAACTAAAACCTGTTTGCACGACTCCTTTGAGCCGTGGTAGGGTAATAATCAAAGCACAGTGGAAACTCACACGAGACAAATGATGATCTCAGGTCGATAGACTAACCTGTACACATGTCACCTGGGAATTGCTATCTGACGACAGGTTTCAAAAACCAGCTAGCATGTTGCCGGCGAGTCCTGTCCGGTGTACTCATAACCCAATGAGCACCCGTATACATCTTAGGTGAACCAGCTAACACCAATGGCTTGTGAGACCGGCCACCACCCCTCGTCGGGGTCTCGACTGTGTACACTAGTCTACTCCGGAGTATCGATGCCCTGTCTCGAAACTCCCGCGACTAGGGACCACTTTTAAGGATGCGCTTATAGACTACCCAACTCTCACGTATATGATCGCCATCATACTGTTGGTAGTCAAGCAAGAATCCTATGGGCTTTATCAACGTGTAATAGTAATCTGTAATATCACTTAAAGCATGTACACGATGATAAAGATAAACCAGATAGCATACTATCATCTTGAGTAAGACTGTCCTTCCGGTATAGGTCCCCCCTCAATCATTGCAATCACGTACCTGCGATCCAATAATTGACTTTGAGGGCACTATATCCAACAGGAACCCGAGGAGAATCCTCCATGAGTTCGGCACTAGCTGGCCAGGGGCTAACCCGAAGAAATTCAGCGCTTCGACGACCTCGGAAGAGAAGGGCAGGCGCTTTCCACCACAAAAAGCTTCCAAATACAGGTCGATCTTCCTACCCCGTACTTGGTATGCCCTCTCTCCCTCTTTGGCCAGACGAAGCGTATAACGTGAGGGGATGTGGAAGCGAGCCCGAGCATTGGCAAGCTCGTCCTCATGCCTCACCCAACACAACGCGTCGGGGGTAGCGTCTACCGCCTCCTCCCTAGGGCTGCCCCCGCCGCACGATCCCGGGAAGTGGATCTGATCCCTGCTCCCCGGGAAGACTCAGGCTCAACTAGAGGGTCCCTAGAACCTACTCCTACGACATCTACAGATTCTGCGAAAGAAGACATCTAACCTGGAGAAGAGGGATCCTCGGGAAACGAAAACAGAAGAAAGAAGACGAGTGCCGAGCAACCAGGACTTAGAGCGAGGAAATATGAAGGAGTAGGGGCCCTATAGTGGGCCCCACACCTATTTGTCACTGCAATCGCCCTCATCCAACGGCGCCCTTCATCTCCCGCCAAAGCGCCTCCTCGCGTCCAACGGCTCCGATCGCTCCACTTGTCGTACCCACACTGGGCCGCATCCCATCAGACGCCGTAGGTCTGCACATGTTGCATCGGCCAACCGACGCTTGACACGCGGACCGTCGCTTCAGTGACAGGATGCACGAACCGGCACACCTTCCTTAAATGCAGAGATCTCGCCCTGATTCACTGGCAGAAAAGACAGCTGACAGCCCGAACGGCGCGGCAGTCCACTCTTGTCCCGACCCGCCAGCTGGTCGGAACAAGAGTGGGGGCTAATGATGATGCTCTATATTGGCGATCTCCCAGATCAAGACACGTGGCAGATGACGTGTCCCAGAGCTCAGAAGAAAGGACCCACGGGGGTCGACCAGGCTAACCATGTACCCGACCTGCAAGCACAAGCTAGCTCTCCTCAGAGCCCCCTGCAAATTGGCCTCCTCGGCCTCTCAGCTCGCCCCGAGCTACCACAGGACCAGGATGCCTCGGCCCTCCCGCTCGTTCCCGAACTCCCTCGCCGAGGCCATCTTCCTCGGTCCCTCCAACCGACCAACTCCACCACTCACAAGCGTAACTGCCGCTCCACAAATCTCGCCATGCGCGGATTCTCCGCCAGCAACACCCTGCGTTCCACGCCATCACGATCCCAATTAACGGGCGATCCGCTTATTACGCGGGCATGACGTTGGGGACGTAACTGCTGGTGAGATTCTCGCGCCTGCTACTGCGTGCTGCCGCCACTATATAAACCCCCATCACAGAGGGGTCAAGTAAGCTTTTTTCACCCCACTTAGCCGTTACTCTGCTCGGATCTTGCACTAACTTGATCGTCGGAGGGTCCTCGGTGGTACCAAACCACCCCGGGACTTCCTTGCAGGTACTCGGCGCAAACTCCTTAAAACCACCAATCTCCTCAAAACCCATTGAGACCCGCACGCAACAGGAGATCACCTCCAAGATCCACCGGAAGATTGACGGAAGACAACATCTGACGGAGACCCGAAAAGGACCTCCATCAATCAGAGACATATAACCGAATAATTTTCGGTCATAAAAAAACGGGTCATCGCTTCACATTTTACTAATTTGTTGTTGGCCATATCTAAGTCCATCGATGCTGGACACACTCCCTATGTTTGTTTATTTTCTGTTTCTTTTTTATTATTAGTTTTGGGACTTTTTTCTTTTTGTATTTATGGTTTTGGTGAAAAGTCTGACGTTGCTACTTTTGATGTTGATTTTTAGTACCTATCATCTTGGAAATTTTCCGAGTCTAAAAATGATGGGTTTGTTTGGGGCTTATGTCATTATATTTCTGTCTTGCTCATAAATTGGTTTTGTGTAAAGAATATTAGTCGATAGTTAAAAAAATTAAGAAGGCTACAATAAAAAAAGATGGGTTCATACATAAATGCACCTAATTAAAAAAAAATGGTTAACATGAGGGAAGGGAACCCTAGAGTTTCCTTGAAACCGGACCGATCCCCGGAACTGAAACATATGACCATTTCGAGTTCGTTGCGGCCGTCCACAACCCCATTTTTTTTCCTTGAACCCTTAAGCATCAAGTCGAAGACACGTATCAGCTGCTAGTGGGGGAAATTATATGAACATGATCCTCATAATTTATGTTGACCTTTCACAACTTCCAGAGGGGCAGCAACATTTAGCTGCAAACCATTCAAGCTTATATTCCTCTTGACTCGGTATAAATTTTTAAATTTTTAAATTTTGAAAACACCAACTTTAGAACTTTGCTCTTCATGAATCAAACAGTTTGATATAATATCAACAACCATTTAAGAAAGTCTTCTTCAGTTGCAGTCTATTTATCAAATAATAATATACAATAAGTGAGCACCAAAAAGTAATTTATTTTATGGAACTTTCTTAGTCTAAGGCAGCTAGCTTATTCAAAAAGAGAGCATAAAATAAAATAAAAAAACATAAAAAATTTAACATTGGTCAAGGAAATTGGGTTTTCAATCGCACAATAACTAATTAGTTATTGGACTTTCTTAATCTAAGGCGGCTTTTGCACAACTTTGGCTACTTGAGAGTAACGGTAGAATATGAAATATATTTATGTAACGGCAATGGATATTTAACAGTTATAGATAGATTTAGTAATGCTTTTATGTGTTAGAAAACTATCGCTTTAAATAAAATGTTGGGTTGTTTGTTATCATTGGGTTAATTGAGAGTTGTATAAATTGAGATGATTTATCTCTTAATAAAATTGATTGAGTTCATATGATTCTTATCAGAGCTAATGCCTCGATCCAAAATTTATCTTCATTTATATTTTTAGTACATCGATCCAAAATAAATAAACTCTACAACAATATCCGGTTAGATGTTTTATCTAATCTATGGATCATCATCATCAGCCTCCATCAAGATCAAATCCGCGCAACCATTTATTTCTATGACGTCTTTGGCAAGGCATTTTTTGCAAAATAAATTTCGAGATTCAGTCCATCTAGCTTGTGCGAAAGAGACTACAGACTTCGAGGTTCAGTCCGTCTAGCTTATGCGAAAGAGACAAGATGGCACGTCCGCCTTGCATTATGTCATAACAAATTATTTTTCATCATTTTTCTTTTTCCCATATTCAAATCAAAGATTTAATCAAGCAAACTCTCGATTATCCTCCATGAGTTTGAAGGGAACCGTTAGAATATGAAATATATTCATGTAACCATATTGGATATTTAACTGTCATTGATAGATTTAGTTATGCTTTTATGTGTTGAGAATCTATTAGTTTAAATAAACTATTGGAGTTGTTTGCTATCATTAGGTTGATTAAGAGTTATATAAATTGAGATGATTGTCCACATAATAAATCGATCGAGTTTATTGTTTTCTTATCAGTATCACACTTGAGAATTTACAATAGTTTACTGAGCTTTCCTTAGGAAATTTGGAAGTGTTTTTAATTGAGATTTGAATTGGAACCGAAAACTCTTTATTGCGAGTACCTCCGTAGCTTAAGTGTTAAAACCTCTTTGCAGTTGAGCAAAAGATCTTGGGTTCAAACTCCGCTTGCATCAAGGTACAACCGCCTGTTACCACCAAAATGAAAATGGAAACTTCTCTGCTACTGAAATAGAAATTTCCATAGGTTGCCTATTAAGAACTGATGGAGGTCGATTTCTCCCTCAGATATTGTCCTCCGTCGATTTTGGAGTCAGTGGTGTCGAATGGTTGAAATTTGAGATGAAGACTGATCGTGTGGATCTCAATGGGTTGTTGGTTGTTGTTGACGCCTGGCTACCTACAAGGGAAGTCCCGGGATGTGAAGCCATCGTAGGACCCTACGACGACCAAGTAAATACCGAGGAATAATGGCAGAGTAGTGGCGTATTGGAATGAGTTCAAGATACCTGAATTGTTTGGAAGAGAGGTTTATATAGCGACCGCATGGAGCGAGCCGATGCGGGATTCTCGCCGTCCGTTACACCCCTGCGTCACGTTCGCATTGATGACGGGATACGCCCATTAATGGCGAGATATGCTGGCGTGGGATGCGGGACGTGGAGCGGCGGAGACCTCGTCGTGGCGAGATACACGGAGCCATTACGGGAGACGCTTAGGCTCCGTGCTCCCGACCAAACAGAGGCGCTGAGGAATCTCAGATATAGGCTAGCTCGGAGACGAGCAGGTGAACTGAGTCTCACCTATATGATAGCTCGGAGACAAGCTATTAGCTGACGGTCGGCCGATGGGGGAAGGTACTCCGGGGAGGCCTTCTTAGAAGGTCTGGTGCAGCCTCGGAGGCGAGGCCCCGAGGAATGTCCCCAATGCATCATATTTATTGCAGCCTCGTAGTCCCCAGAAACCTAGTGGACTTACGTGGATGACACGTCACCGGCCACGTGTCGTGATCCAGGGAATTTCTTCTTACGAGCATCATCATTAACTCCCCACTCTCGTTCCGGCCTAATTGTTGGTCGGGTCGAGAGTGGTTATCATCCCGATCTTCAATAATTCAGCTTGGCGCCGATGATTCTTCGTATTGAGTTGCCTGAGGATGACGTGACGTTTGGCAACTGTACCCTGTAGGGTGCTTTTCTCGTCACCCTATTGAGATGGGAATACGCGCGCGCTTGTCAGGCACATTACAGATTCCCCCTTCCTAGGGTAAGCTGGGGTTTATTGATTATGGGGATCCGAATCTCCGGCAGCCGCAGACTAAGCTGTCTTTAATTACCCCTCGCCTTTGGTGCGAGAGAACCTCCGATTGATTGGTTAAACTGGTCATGTGAACTCAACGTGCAGTGTACGTGTGTTTTTGTTTTAGGGGGCTTGGATATATCGGGAGCCACGCAGAGCTTTTACAGGGGTCCCGCTACCCGGATAGCGGGCTGGGGGTCAAGGAGGCTAGCAGCCCCCTTGCGGGGTGCGGGACAGCGCCCCGGCCCAAATTTTTTTTAGAAAGGACAGTGTTGTAGAGTATGTGTATGTGTGTGTGTGTGTATACATATATATAAAAAAAAGAAAGGGAAAGGGCATCCATAGGATGCCTGAAGAAAAGCGCCAGCGCTTTGGGTGCTAGCACTTTGAGCGCAAGAGCGCTAGCGCCCCACGAGTCAGCACATGGGCGCTCGGGTACTAGCGCTTTGGACGCTAGCGCTCTGAGCGCAAGAGCGCTAGAGCTTTGAGCGCTAGCGCTCCACGTGTCAGCACGTGGGCGCTCGGGCGCTAGCGCTTTGGGCGCTGGCGCTAGAACACTGGCGCTTTGAGCGCTAGCACCCCACGTGTCAGCACGTGGGCGCTCGGGCACTAGTGCCCTGAGCGCAAGAGCGCTAGCGCTCCACGTGTCAGCACGTGGGCGCTCGGGCGCAAAAAGGGACTTGGTCCCTGCAATGGGAGTTGTACTCCCAGAAAGAAGCACTTATTATTTTGTGTGTGTGTGCGCGCGTGCGCGCGCGCGTATGAGGAGTTAAACTCCAAGGATGTTTTGAAGCTGATGAAGGGGCTTCTCCCCTTGAGCCCTAGTTCTTCCCCAAAGTGGGGTTTCTGGAGATGGGTCTCCTTCTTAAACTCCAAGGATGTTTTGAAGCTGATGAAAGGGCTTCTCCCCTTGAGCCCTGGTTCTTCCCCAAAGTGGGGTTTCTTGAGATGGGTCTCCTTCTTCTTCCTGTTGTTCGGCTGGATCTTGAAAATCAAGAGATGTGAGATTTTAAAAATCTCTTCTTTTTTAGATCTAATCACAGATCAATGCTCCCCTTTATGGGTTTTGTGGTGAAAAACTATTTAGTTTTGGAAAAGGAAGAGTAAAATTCTTGATTTAATTCAAAAAAAAGAAGAAGGTTTGGAACCTTCAGGAAGGGGAAAGAGGCACAAACCCTAGGTTTTTGAGAGAATGAAAAAGTATATCCTTTATTCATCATCATGTTGCCTTATATAGGCTTACATATTTACATATAGCCCCTTGGGCTTTACAAAATGGCATTTTGCCCGTCCCATGGTTCATGTGCCATTTCTTTTTGCACATAAGCTATGGGCTTACAAAAAATTGGTTTTATGCCCATTTTGCATACATTCATGCACAAAAAATTACATCAAAATTATTCGTTACATGATTTTTATTTTGGTATGGCGGAAGGCCGGACGCTTCGTGTTCGGGCTCGACCCGGGTATTGGCCCACTTACTTGGGCTTGGGCCCACCTGGCTTGGGGTTGACCTTGACTTTGACTCGGTCAACCGGGGTGCAAATTTTGACCCCAACATGCATCTCCGATTCCTAGGCCCATATGGCGGTTCACGAAGCGCCTTGATTCCCGCACGTATCTTCGGTGACGTCAGCGGATCGGCAAAATGATTGCGCCTTAAAGAAGCACTGCTTCGCTCGCTCAGTCAGCTAGCCTCAGCGCCACATGTCCGCCGCAGGGTGGCGGAATGCGAGAGGTCATCAGTTGAATCCAAGTGAAAGGGAAGTGTTCAACGATTGGTTGCCACGTGGAGTCCTCGTGGCCGTCGGATGTGACGCTTCATTTCGGCGGGAATGGATTTGGGTCGTTGGATGGTTTTCGTCGAGTGTATAAATAGAAGAGGCAATTCCTTGGCAGGCGTTTTGCCCAAATTGTTTCCTGCCATCTGAAATTTGCCCGACGCACCATTGCTTAGGTCGAACTCTCAACCAAAAATCCTTCTTCAGCTAATCTTTTCTTGAATCGGGTTAGATATCTTCTTTTGAAGTTTGTTGGGGTCGAGTCGGGCGATGAGGCTTCAGGTTCTGAAGCCGAGTCCAGTGGGTTTTCTTCTTCCTCCTCGACTTTAGATAGCCGAGGAGGTTCTTTTTCTTCCTCTTCGTCTTCTTCCTCTGCGTCGGGCTCACCTCCCAGGGGTGGCGACGTCCTTGTACTTCGTCGTCAGGTGGCGAAGAAGGCCCCTAAGGCGCGCATCAGAAATACTCATGATGTGCTCTCGATGTTGAATCGTCCAGACGAGCTTTCTGATATCCGGGTTCGTTTCCACATCCCCCGGTTATTCGCTTCGTCTGGTCAGGGAGGGTGAGCGGGCAGATCAAGTGCAGGGCAAAGAGATTGCTCTGTACCTGAAAGCGTTCCGGACGAGAATGCGTCTGCTCTTCTCATCCGAAATTTACATCGTACTCCATTGCTTCCGCCTTGTCCCGGACCAGCTAACGCCGAACTCATGGAGAATCCTCCTCGGGTTTTTGGTCCGGTTGAAGATTGATCGGATCCCTTTCGACTTGAGGATTGGCCCGTGCCCACAAAGTGATATAGGGTCGATTGCCCTAGGGTCAAATAGTCGAATGCCCCAGATACGAGGGCAGCGCCGTCTGTAGGAACCCTTTCCTTTTCCACCCAATAAAGTAGATCTTCCTCCCTCGATATAATGGCCAGCGATCATCACCATGGAGATCCCAGCACGGGCCACCCAACCCTCCACAACGGAAGCGGGAGCGGTCCCACTCTGCCTCCCAACGTCATCGACGCCTTTTCAGCACGGGTCGACGGGCTCACGACGATAGTGAATGCTCTCGCTCGTGTTCAAACGGTCGGCCATCTCACCAAACCGCTATCCCCACTCCCCTGAACGACGGCGTGCGTGGGACGACGGAGGGGTGCATTCAGGCCCTCAACCTCGCTCATGCCCACCTCGATGTCACCGAACATCAGCATGCCGATTCCGGCAGTCACGACCTACATGCGAGAAATGATTTCATGACTCGTTAGACGCCGGATAGTTCGACACCGAGATCTCAGAGGGAACCGGGCCATCGCTTCAACGCCCGCCGTGCTCTCTCGCCCCCTGAGGAGACGTCGGCCAGGTCTATCACGACCCACCCCCAAACACAGATGGTATTATCCGCTCTGGCCGAAACCGCACGGTTTTGTCCCTTTGAATGAACCCGAGGCTTCTTCCCAGTAGGTCACCCATCCCAGAATTTCTCTGGCTCAAGCACGCTTAACTACGGAGTTTTTCAAACTCCGGAGTTCCGATTCATCCAAAAGGCGCCTCTGTGGTATAAGAGTGGTATCACTCTATTTATAGTTCAGATCGTGCCATCTTTCGGAATGAACTTCGATACTCCCCGTTGTTCTGGTGGGTCCCCGTGTGCATCCATATCGGTTACATTCCCACCTCAATACCAGATAGCATCTCACTTCTCACGGGGTAGGTGGTATTCACCCCAACTCCACCTGGGGTATTACATTCCCCCCCACTTAGAACAATGGTTCGTTCTCGAACCACATACCTACTTTTGAGGGACCGACTCTGATACCATATTTGTCATGACCCACGGCTCTGATAGAATCATGGAAGGAATTTCAAGCAATTAGTACCCAGGTCACTTAGACGTAGTACCGTGTCGTAAATATGTCACGGACATACATACACTACATCACTCTGCTTAAGCTACATACTCCATCATACCAAGGTCATCCTACACTCCGAAAGGTAAAATCTAGCACTCTGATACCAACTTTGTCACGATCCGAATTTAGCAAGTGACGGCCCTTAAACCACGTAACGTCTACAGGCTTAACGCAATTCAAGCAAGCCGAAAACCCAGCAAATCTAAACCATCAAAATAGTAAGTGATAAGAACATTGTTAAAAACTGTTGGGAATCTCAAGTAAAAATTCTTTAAAGTCCAAATTTACTTTCTTAAAAATCTGGGCAGCAACTCTTTTGTAAAAACCAGCCCCGAAAACGGGTACAACATAGAATATAAGTAAAGCATCCCCAACGGGCAGCAAATCCACGCCTAAAGGCGGAAAACAACCACTATAACAGCTATACGACGCCGTAGCGAAGAAAAAAACAATATAATGTGAAACGACATGAAAGACCTCCAAAGTCACAAATAATATACAATATCGTCCTCACAACTCGTATCTAAATCAATACATGAAGTAGCAGATGGAGAGTACTAGATACAACGAATATACAAATGAGCATCATCGGATAACCGCAAAATGCACCTATAGCAAAAATGCACACAGTCGGCCGTAGCGGTTTCCGCTGCAAAAAATGATACGATGTGATGAAGAAGCCCTGCAGCGACTGCTCTGAGGGACACCTGCAAACACTGTAGCACAACAGGGGTGAGTTTCCAACTCGTGAATAGTAAATAACATATGCAGGCAATCGCAAGTATGCACGTATTGAGGTAATCTATCACATGCAAGCTGATAACAATATATGGCAATATGTATATGCAACAGTCATGAAAGGTACTACTAATACATGAAGCAATGCATATCAAATAAATGCTGAGTATGGGATAAAACATGTCATCCTCATCGTGGCAAGACCAGTGTCCATCAAGACAATCTAAATCCCAATACCAAAGGCACCACATTCTCAGATCGGCCTTCATGTCCTGTAAATCTCATGGAACCAGAATGTCCAATATCGACACTCGAAAATATCATTAAAACTATGCATGTATATATGTGTGTGTGTATCCCTCAACGACACATTAAAATCATGGAACCTGAGTGTCCAACACCGACACTCGAAATATCATGAAACCCATGTCCAGCATCGACACGTAAATTCTCATAACTCAGGCGCCGTCACCACGACTGGCCCTGATGTCATGTCCGTACATCACTCCGGTCGGTATCCCCACGATAACCGCCGAGTCCAAATACTATCACCGATAGGTACTAGCCCTGCCAATCAGGCTCGTCGTCTATACCACGAAAAATCATATCTTGCCCCGGGGAACCATACTGGGTCCACCGTGTACCCGTATACGGTGCCTATCCGCTCCTCGAATCGGGTATCACATGAAAATCTCACAACCGAGAAAACTCATGGTGGACGTATCGAAATATTATATCAAGAGAAACCGGGTTTTTCAAACAATGCATAATTTTATGAAAATACCACGGTCCTCAAATCTAGAAAACCTCAAGTAATGAATAAGTATACTTTGCATAGATCATTATGATGATATATATATATATATACATACATACACACATACATACATATATATATAACAGCGTCTCATACCACTGATATATATATATACGTATATATCAGCGTCCCATACCACTGATATATACCATCAGGAGTAAACATCCAGAAAACATCATATGAAATCCATATCTCAATATGAAATCCATGAAATATAATATATGCAACATAAAACAATAATATGGGCATATAAAGGAAATCCGCTATTTAAATGCAACAAGTTATTAAATATATCATATGATTCCTATTTTCTCCAAGATCCAACGCAACATCATATAAACGTGAATATGTGGCTATAGCAAGGTATATGTGTGTACATGTAAGTATGTATGCAAGATGTACATATAGCTATATCTCATATGTGTATATACATGTCAATAATGATGTAATACCCTCTAGGTATAGGTGTAGCTATGTCCAGATATGTGTATATACATGTCAATAATGATGTATATACATGTCAATAATGATGCAATACCCTCTAGGTATAGGTGTAGTTATATCCAGTATGTGTATATACATGTCAATAATGATACAATACCCTCCAAGTATATGTGTAGCTGTAGCATAGCAAGGTATGTGTATGTACAGGTCAATAATGATGCAATACCCTCCAGGTATATGTGTAGCTGTAGCATAGCAAGGTATGTGTAAGCATGTAGATATACATGTATGCTATATCTCATATGCACAATAAAAATAAGGATCATGTCTCAATGTCCCTAACAAATACAATATCACGTATGTATAGGTGTTGTGCGTGTCATGACAATTATCGACGGTGTGGATATAACATACAATTTGTGCTCGTGCAACATGAACCGTCAATAATAGCGCAGTGTCCAATGGGTACAAGTACCAGCACAACAAGTAATAATATGAAATGAAGTTCATGCACAATCTCTATATGTGCAATACTTGTAACTAATAATCATGTCATATAATCCAGCCGAAACGCACAACGCCATGCGGGCGATTCCCCTGTAGATGTTAAATCTACTCACAGATGATCTCGAGCTACGTAATCCGACCACCTGCTTCCCTTTCTTCGCAGCGCCCGAAGTCCCTGTTCGCGATCCTAAATTTCACAAACACAACACATAAGGTTAAATATCCTGCGCCGATACAAAGACAACTAAACGTAAGGATAACGTCCACAAGATAAACACACTGCGCACTCAGTGCACAAAACGCGTACGATATCGGCACAACCCTAGTTAGGATGACACAACTGTAGGGTGTTTTTCGTCATCCCATTGAGATGAGAATACACACGCTTGTCAGGCGCAGTACAGATTCCCCCTGCCTAGAATAGGCTGGAGTTTATTGATTGTGGGGATCCGAATCTTCGGCAGCCGCGGACTAAGCTGTCGTTAATTACCCCTCGCCTTTGGAGCGAGGGAACCTCCGATTAACGGGTTAAACTGGTCATGCGAACTCAATGTGCAGCGTTCGTGTGTTGTGTTTTGAAAGGGGGTTTTGGATATATTGTTAGTTATATGTATGCCCTAGAGGCCATTACTGTACATACGATGTATATTGTAGTGGATTTTTGGACATATATAGAGGGACTTTCTTGTTCAACATGATAGTACGCTATCTGGTTGCTCTTTATCTTAACATGTACTCTGATTGTCTCTATATTATATGTTGATAAAGCCCTTAGGATATGTACTCGACTACTGGGACTATGATGAGATCATACTAGTGGGGCCACGGTAGTCAACGAGTACATCCTATAACTGTTCCTAGTCGAGGGTGTATCGAGACAGGGCATCGATACACCAGAGTAGACTAGCGTATACGCATTTTGACCCATATGATGGGCGATGGATGATCCCATATCCATCGGTGTTTGACATCAAGGATGGTGTACGGGTGCTCAGTAAAGACTGGGTACACTGGACGGACTCGCCGATAACTCCCAGATGGTATTATACCTCACGTCAGATGGCAGTTCTGTGGTGACACTGGTACAGGTTGGTCTGTAGACCCGAGATCGTCATAGAGTCTTGTGTGATTCCCACTGTGCTTTGATTTCCATCATACCACGTCCAAGAGGGCGTGCAAAAAGGTGGCTTTGGGTACAGTCCCGAATCTCATGGAGGCAATGAGCGATAGGAGGGGATTCGTCTCTCCCGGTATAGGGAATTGATATTGTGCTGTGTTCGATTGGCTATAACTGAAAATCCCTGGCCAGGGTTGCTGAGATTTACTGGTAAGTGTTATCAGTAGTTTCTCGAACTGTTATATACCTCATATCGACACGACTTATCAAGCTACTGGGGTCTGACGTTTACCACCCCTAGACGAGATATGTGACATATCAGACGAAGAGACCGGACTGTACGGAAGTGTTACTGATTGGATTCGCGGGAGAATGTACAAGCTTGCTTGTTGATCTTCTGATCGCTCAATACCTGGGTAGCTGTTACGTTTAGCTGACCGCTTACAGCTTGTGGGTGATTGATATGATCATCACCTACTGCTGGCGTATTGACGATTCTTTAGAGTCATACACAGAGGTTTCTTGGCTCAGGCAAAACGGAGTAGGAGCACATATATGATGTGCGGAACCGAGAACAATACGTGTATGTGATACCGTATTAGATTCTCACGATATGAGATATCGGCCGGGTATATGTGGTATAGCCGGGTCATCGGATCAAGTGTTGATTCGATGAACTGATACAGATTATATTAGTCGGTTATTTGTGAAATAGCCGGATTATCGGATCAAGAGTTGATTCGATAATTTAATGTATAATTATATATTTGATATATTAAATTACATTAACTAATATAAACTCACTAAAAGATTCTTTTTCTCGCTCGGATAATACATTGATATATATGCGATATATGTTAATTGTATTATTTTATTTTGTTACAATAAATATTGTATATGTGATATATAATATTGTAACATGTTAGGGTTATTAATGCAACATGTTTAGTGGAGATTAAATATGGTTAGGGTTTGATTTGGGTTAAGCTTTTCTAGAAGTTTCTAGAAGCTTTGGTTTTTGTTTCATGCAAAGATATTTTCTAAAGATATTTGTTATGATATTTATTAACCCAACCCAACCCATGACCATGGTTAAGTCTCGAGATGGGTTAAGTTGTCATACTTAACCCATGGTTGCAATTCTAACCTCATGACAATTCATTATTCATCAAAAAGTAAATTGATTCTTCTTCTTCTTCCTTGAAAGCTTTCTAGCTTTTTTCTTAGTGATGATTTTGAGTGAGAAATAGAAAACAAATGAGAGCTAAAATCCTACTTCATCATCATAATCTATCCTAACCATTTAGATTAGGGTGTTTACTTCATTTGTGAGTGAGAGCTTGTGTTTAAGAAACTTCAAGGTAGATCATCTTAGTTATCGAAGATCGGAAGCAAGTTTGCATCATTCTCTTCGTGGAGCCTCTCTAGAGTCCGGGTACATGATGATCGCGGCGAAAGAACCTCAACACGAAGCTTATGAAGTGAAAGACCGGACTACAAAGGTTGTAATTCCAAACTCTTAGATGTTAAAGTGTTTAACATGCTTGTTCCCGCCAAAAATTTCTGCGCAGAAGAGTCCAAAGTATCAAATGGCAGCGATACGCTTAAGGAAATGCGAACTAATATCTTCCGGCCTGTATTTTGATAAGTTCCCGAAGGAGGAACTATTAAATTCTGATGGTATTGGAAGCATCTCGAAAAACCCTTCGATTTGATATATTATGGGCCTTATAATTCATCCGGGATCAAAAGTTATGAGGCATCACGTGTCCACACGTGATGGACCTTTAAGAATCCGCTGGAGGAGTTAAAAGATATAATAAAAACTCAGAAAAGACCCCAATGGAACATCACGTGCTCACACGTGACCATGGGTCACATGCAGACACGTGATGGGCTTTTAAGGCCTCTAAAATAATGAATAGAATTAAATTCTAAAATCTGTTCCCTGATTAAAAATCATGAAGTACCTCAACGAGGTATCACGTGCTCACACGTCACCAATGGTCACGTGTTGACACGTGATGGTTAAAACAACATAAACAAGCGGCTGTTAAAGAAACCAATTTGGGGGTCACGTGCCAGCACGTGACAGGCTTTGAAAGCCTTACAGTTTAATAGAATTAAAATTCTAAATTTCTCTAAAATCTTTCGAAATAGAATTAAAATTCTAAATTTCTCTAAATCTTTCCAAATTGAAAAGAATTATGGGGACCGTTCGATTAAAGATCCAAGGGTGATTAAATATCACCAATTTATGGAAAGATCTTAGACAAGGAAAGATTTCCCCTAAAATCTCACCGGAAATAACAAACAGAATATCTTTGGATTTAAAATCCAACGGTGAATAAAATTCACTAAATGATCTAAAGGATCATATTAATTATGAAATCAAATTAAATCTTTCAATGAGAGATTTGTTAAACAAATTGATTCTCTTCCTTCTCCTATAAATAGGAGCCAAGAAAAGAAGAGAGGGGACCTTTTTTTGGAGAGAAAAACAGAGAGAGGAGAATTTAATTCTCAAGAGGAAAGAAAAGAAAGGAGAATTTAATTCTCAACAAAGAAAACCCTAGGTGAGAAAAGGAAAAAAAATCAACTTCAAAAAGAGAATTTAATTCTCAAAATTTAAGAGTTTAACTCTTCTGCAAATAAAGAACTTAGTTCTTCTTCTGGTTGAAGATCTGTACAGAGCACATCTCCTCATAGGATGAGAATTTAATTCTCATCGGGTCGAGATCCTGCCATGCAGATCCTAAACTTAGAAGGGGAATTAAGTTTTGAGAATTTAATTCTCCCAAACTCACAGGAATTTAATTCCTCATAAAATGAAACTAGGGTTTAACCCTAATCAAGAATTTAATTCTTTTACATATCTGGAAATTTAATTCCTCCTAAAAAGAAATTAGGGTTTTACCCTAAATAAGAATTTAATTATTTCACAATAGGAATTTAATTCCTCCAAAACAAAATTAGGGTTTAACCCTACAGAGAATTTAATTCTTAAAATAAAGAGACTTGAAAGATCTCCATGCACATAAAGAATATTGGTCACGTGATGACACGTGACCCCAATCCGCAGTGATCAGAAAAGAAGGAATAAAACCAAGGTCACGTGTCCCCACGTGATCCCCAAAAATAAAAAGGAAGAAGCTTTGAGGCAATGCCTCACATGCTCCCACGTGACTCCCAAAACGCAGAAAGAAAAAGCAAAATAAATGAAAGCTTTGGGCGCTCTCACGTGTTATCACGTGACCCCTCAGCAAATGCTTTAACAATTGGCGCACAGATCCCCATCATATGCCAACACGTAATGTTCTAAAATAAAAATGAAAGTGTTTAACACTTAATGGCAGAACGAAGAAAGGAGTTTCGGCCCAATCTCAGGCACCTCACGTGACCACACCATTTTTAATGTTTAACACTATTTTTAAAGCGCATCACGTGGGAACACGTGATCGTCAAATACCTTCTAGTGTAAACACTATTTCAAAACCAACCTAGCCCAAAATGGCTAAGTTTTTCCAGAGGCAGGATTCCCCTTTGACTGGACTTCAAATATACCCTTGTTTTCCAAACTTGATCATTTCACATGACATTCAAATTAAACTCCAGAGCCATGATGAATGGTCAGTGCCTAATAAAAGCCAAAATGTTGTCAGAGCCCCCAAACCTCTGTTTATCACTGCTGCATGATGAGGGGCTGAACCCAGACAAATGTCTAATGGCCCAAAGGGCCAATATTTCAAACATAATTAGACTTAACCCAAACTGGCCATAAGTCCTCAAATCATCTTGAACTGAGCACATCTGCTCTTTCAACCAACTCATTGGTTCAAGGATATATCTCTGAACTCCTCTGATATTTGTCGTTGTAATCCTTCAACGTCTTCAGAGAGGTGACGGGTCCCGACAACCACACATTAATACGGACTGTGGGGTCCTTAAACTCATGGACTAATGCGTCCTTAAACTAACATTTGTCCCCAAAACGGGAATGATGGACCACCATGTCCCTAAACTGGAGATGGACCACCATGTCCCTAAACTGGAGATGGACCACTATGTCCCTAAACTGGAATAATAGAACCCCAAATGCTCTTTTGTCGGATCTAAACGATCACGTTTAAGTTGATCTTAGCCTCAAATATGGCTAACGTATCCTTAAACCTTCAAACAGACTTTAGTCCCAAATTGGACTATAGATTCCCAAATCAACTTTGATTCAAGGGTACATCTCGGAACTCCTCTGACATCTGCCGTTGTAATCCTTCAACGTCGTCAGAGAGGTGACGGGTCCCGATGACCATACATGCAATGGACCACTATGTCCCTGAACTGGAACAATAGAACCCAAACGTTCTTTTGTCGGATCTAAACGATCCCGTTAAGTTGATCTTAGTCTCAAACTAGACTAACGTATCCTTAACAAACGTTTGAGTTGATCTTGGCCTCAAATATGGCTAACGTATCCTTAAACCAAAACCCCAAAACCAAATCTAAGAAAATACGGATTTGGACTAATCCACATCCTACGGGCGACGACATAAATTAGTCTCCGTATACAATCCACGGGCAACCACAAACAAACAAACACCCACGACACGAAGTGACTAGCTGGATAAGGAGAAAGTTGTTACCGTGATGCGGTAGCGTAATTAAATGCAGGGGCTTGCGCCTGCAGGGAAGAGCGTCCCCACAATCAAAAACCCCTCAAACGAGGGGGAATCTGACGAAGTCTGCTACATCGGCCGCATCCGTTTAAACCTTCGATACACGGTGCCATAAATCAACTTGGCATCTTCGGAGAGGTGGACGGATAGCACCAATTAGCATCTGCCCCGAATCTCAGGCGAGACGCCATGTCGCGCCGACTTTCGGAGGGGAACAATGCTTTGTTTCGCCTAATCTCTAGTTTAAAGATCTTGGTTAGGGTTGTTCGGCACGTCTAAATTTTGAATCAGGTGTGGTTGATGCCTTGTAGACCCTTGTGAGAGTGCCTAGTAACCCTACATATATCGGGAGCCACACAGAGTTTTTACGGGGGTCCCGCTACCCGGATAGCGTGCTGGGGGTCAAGGAGGCTAGCAGCCCCCTTGCGGGGTGCGGGCAGCGCCCGTCCCAAAAATTTTTTTGGGAGGGACAGTGTTGTAGAGTATATATATATATATAAGGGGAAGAGCGCCCAAAGGACGCGTAGGGCCAGCGCCTCGCATGCCTAGCGCGTGAGCGCTGTGCGCTTAAGCGCTAGCGCACCACGTGGGCGCTTGAGCGCTGTGCGCTTAGGCGATGTGCACTCAAGTGCTAGCGCACCACGTGTCCGACACGTGGGTGATGTGCGCTCAAGCGCTAGCGCACCACGTGTCCGACACGTGGGCGATGTGCGCTCGTGCGCTAGCGCACCAGCACTAGGCGCCTGAGCGCTGTGCGCTTAAGCGCTAGCGCACCACGTGTCCAGCACGTGGGCGCTGGGCGCTTGAGCGCTTGGGGCACTAGAGCGCTTGGGGCGCTAGGCGCTCGGGCGCTTGGGCGTCGGCGAGGAAAAAGGGATTTTAGCCCCAGATATAGGATTTAAAATCCCAAAAGAGAATTTAGGGTGGATTTAAACTCCTAAGATATTTTGGAGTTGATGAAAGGGGTTCTTCTTTGGAGCCTAGGGTCTTCCCAAAAATGGGGTTTTCGGAGATGGGCCTCCTTCTTCCTCCTCTGTTGGCAAGATCTTGAAAATCAAGAGATGTGAGATTTTAAAAATCTCTTCTGTTTGAGATCTGATGGGAGATATAAACTCCCCTTTGTGGGTTTTGTAGTGAAAAACTCTTAAGTTTTGGAAAAGGAAGAGTAAAACTCTTGATTTAATTTCAAAAAAAAGAAGAAGGTTTAGAACCTTCAGAAAGAGGAAAGAGGCACAAACCCTAGAATTTTGAGAGGAATGGAAAAAGTCTATCCTTTATTCATCATCATATTGTTTTATATAGGCTTACACATTTGCATACAGGCTCTTGGGCTTTACAGAATGACATTTTGCCCATCCCATGGCTCATGTACCATTTCTTTTTGCACATAAGCCATGGGCTTACAAAAATTTGGTTTTATGCCCATTTTGTTTACATTCATGCATAAAAAATTACATGAAAATTATTTATTACATGATTTTTTGTTTGCATAGGGGGGCCGGCCGCTTCATCTTCGGGCTCGACCCGGGCATGGGCCCACTTGATCTGGGCTTGAGCCCACTTGGCTTGGGGTTGACCTTGACTTTGACTTGGTCAACCGGGATGCAATTTTCGACCCCACATACTTTTCATCAATTTAGCTCAAGTTTAGAAGTTTCACCAAATCTAGCGATCACAATCATCACATAATAGCTTACATAAACCACACAAATCTTTACTACAATTTTAATCTCACACATATAAGATTAGTAAAAGTTTAGTTTGCACTTAAGTTTAATTAGACGATTAGGAAAATAAAAATTAACAAACTCACATCTAGGTTAAGTTTTTTTCAAGTCTACACATCTTGATTAACCATTTCAAACCATCAAAACCCTAACTTGATCTTCACTACTCATTTCCAGAATTTCTAAACATGCAAATTTAAAGCTTTATTTAAACATCTAATAAGCTAGCTTAATATATTTAAACAACAACTAAAATTTAGGGTAAGGATTTTATACCTCACTTTGATCCAAAAAGTTGCAACTAGATCCACAAAAAAACCTCCAAAAAGAACACTTTCATGAAGATCCAAGCTTGTTTAGGGTTGAAGAACAAAGGGTATGAATTTGTATTTGAGTTTGTGGAATTATTTGAGGATTTTTTATAATTTATTTGAGCTTGAGGAAGTGAGAATGGGATGAGGAAATGAAGTGGGCAGCAATGGGGGGGAGTTCGGCCAAGCCATGAAAATGGGGAATATTAAGGAATTGTGTGGAAAATTCTAGCTAAAAACCTCAATTAATGCCCATTAATGCACCTCCCATCCAAAGCCACCTCTTAATCTTTTACTTTTCCTTTTATAGTTTTCCTTAATTCAACAAATATCTAAATATTTGTATGGATGGATTAATGCTTAATCTTGTGATTAAGTTAGCATAGATTCACTTTAGCATAATTAACCCAATTAAATTTGTAATTACCACTAATTAAGTGCATAATTAAAAGCTTATAATAATATTTTAATTGAGGAAAAATATTAAAGTGAATAAAATTTTCAAGTGACAACTAAAAACCGCAAACTATCCATTTTCTACTTAAACTAGGTGCAGTTAAGTATATATTGAAAAATGATCACTTCGGAATTTTTACGAAAAAACACAATTTATTTTACCTATTAACGGAAAATTCGCATAACGATTTCTAAAACGTTATAAGGTCCCCTGATTTCAAGGGAGACCGACGACCCCGCATCCATCGAGACCGCGCACGGGGCTCATCTCAGGACCAACCACAGAGGGTTCCCCCCGAGAACCTGAGCAACGTGATAGAGCGAAGCCGAAACCGCTCCATTGCGCAAGCCTAAAACAGTGACAACAGGCGCTCCGAGTGCGAGGAATACTCGGCGTACCATCAGCGAATCGAGGCTCTCGAAAAGAAAATTGAAGACATGCGGCACGCTACCCGTTCGACCAGAGGAATGGCGAAGTACTCCATAGATTCACTCACGAGGCCCTTCACAGAGCAGTTACTAGGTGAGCGGGTCTTGTCCCAGAACAAACCGTCCAAGGTGGCCCTCTTCGACGGGAAATCTGACCCGAATGACCACATGGACGTGTTTATGGCAAGCATAAGCTTCCAAGACAACTTAGAAGCAGCTCATTGCCGAGCCTTCCCCACCACCTTCATCCGGGTCGGCCGGGATTGGTTCTGCGGTCTTACGCCACGCTCGATCTCGACCTTTGATGAGATAGAAACTCAGTTCCTCGATCATTTCGTCGGTAACCGACGACAGAAAAGGACGGTCGACTACCTGTTTACTATCAAGAGTGAAGACATGGAATCTTTCAAGGGCTACATCACCCACTTCTATAATGCCCTCTGAAAGTCCCCGAGCACCGTGACGAAATGGTTATCACTGTCTTGAGGTCGGGTCTTAGGCACAAAGAGTGGCTCCGCTCTTTCGCATTAGCGAAACCTAAGACCATGACCGATGTAAAAGTCTGAACCGAGCGAGAAATCCAACTCGAGTCAGAGATAAACACCAACTTATCCCACGACGACCGAACGGACCGAAAGAAACGGGACAGAGAAGAGAGAAAAAACGCCAACTGTTGAAGGTCGATTTCTCCCTCAGATGTTGTCCTCCGTCGATCATAGGACCAGCAGTGTCAAACAGTTGAGATTTGAGATGAGGGCTGAGCATGTGGATCTCAATGGATTGTTGGTTGTTGTTGACGCCTAGCTACCTACAAGGGAAGTCTCGGGATAGAAAACAACCGTAGGACCCTCCGACGACCAATTTAGTACCGAGAAATAATGGTAGGATAGCGGTGTATTGAATTGTCTGGAAGAGGGGTTTACATAACGGTCGCATGGAACGAGCTGATGCGAGATTCTCGCCGTCCGTTACGTCCCCGCGTCACGTGCGTATTGATGTCGGGATACACCCATTAATGGAGAGATACGCTGGCGTGGGATGCAGGGCGTGGAGCGGTGGAGATCTCACCGTGGCAAGATACACGAAGCCGTTACGGGAGGCATTTAGGCTCCGTGCTCCCGACCAAACTGAGACTAGCTCGAAGACGAGCATGTGAGCTGAGTCTTGGCAATAGGATAGCTCGGAGACGGGCTATTAGCTAACGGTCGACCGAAGGGGGAAGGTACTCCGGGAGGCCTTCTTAGAAGGTCTGTGTCACGACCCGAAGTATTAGCATGTGACCAGCACTTGAATCACGCAACGTCAAACGCGTAACGGAATTCAAGTAAGCTGAAACCCAGAAATCTAAACCTTTTAAGAAAAAATAAAGGAGGTGGGGTTTTGAAATAAAGGTATAATGAAATAAAGTTTTCTTAATGCATAGAGAAGGAACATGAATGATGCAAGTGAAATTTACTAGTTTGAAAACATATTTCGTCTTTTTAAAAAAATTTGGTAGCACCTCCGCTATATATTTGGATCCAAACCCACAAATACATAATAATGATAAAGGCATCCCCAAGCGGGAGCTAGCTTTTCGCCGAACGGCGGATCACAACCACGTAATACAATATAAATAAGTATACGACGCCCAAAGGCGAAGTTCACCACAAAAAGATAAAGAAAAGCAAGACATCAAAACCACAAGTAGCGAAAAACCTCTCGCTCTAAATCTCGCAACCACAAGTCTTACTAAGTCTCATTACTTATACAATTTACTAATTTTGATTGATGGAGTTTGCTAGATACAATATGAAATATAAATACAAGAGTGGGTACGATACAAGGTCCCACCTATCAAAGCAAAACACCCAAATGAAGCAGTGTGTCAGCGATGCCGCTACTGATCCAAGCGGTCAACTTGCAAGAACTGCGGCACAACGGGGGTGAGTTGCCAACTCGTGAGTAGAAAAATATCAACAGATAGAAATCGAATAAACGACGACTCTTAGGTCAACTATATCATAAAGGTAATACTATGATATCTAGGGTGACCGGGTCTGTATGTGCCAACAAGGTAGTCAATACCTATATGCATGCAGATAATATCCAGCAGTAATAATCAATGCATGTATGCATGTGGATCTCGTCCACCCATATAATCAAATGTATGAATGCATGTGGATCTCGTCCACCCATATAATCAATATTTATATGCACGTAAATATCATAAAAGAGTGTGCATGAAAGTATGAGGATATGAATCAACGGTGTCTCTCACGACACATCAAAATCATGGAACCTGAGTGCCTAGCATCGACACTCGAAAACATCATGAAAACCGTGCACAGCATCGGCACGTAAATTCTCATATATCGGGCTCCGTCAGTCCGGATCGGCCCATATCATCTCTCGACTCCGGTCGGTATCCTCCGGATATCCGCCGAGCCCAAATACTATCACCGGTAGATAGTATTCCCTTTGCCAGGCTCGCCGTTTACTGCACAGCGATCCATTCTCGCATCGGGGTACCATACCGGGTCCACCATGTACCCGCAATCGGCCTCATCCAGCTCCTCGAATCGGATTTCACATGTCGCTCTCAGAACCGAGAAAACACATGATGGACGCACTGAAATATCATATCAAGAGAAACCGGGTTTTTCAAATAACACATAATCTCTTTTGAAATATCCACGGTTCTCAAATCCAGAAATCTCATAAAAACAGCATATCTCAATGCGTAAAGTAATAGAGCATGATGTATGCGACATATAAAAGAAATGCGAGCATATCCGTGTATCATGCAACATAGAATAGTGATATGACATATTAAGGGAAAACCGCTCTTTAAAAATGATTCCAGTTTTTAAATATATCCGACAGTTCCAAATCTTCCGATAAAAACCAGTTCTCTATGTAGGTACAATATGTATATACGCAAGTATAGATATACCAATGTATGTGTGCACTAATATGGATATATAATGTGTATGTGGGAAAATATTGATATATAAATGTATATGTGCACCAATATGGATATACAATGTGTATATGCGCAAGTATGGATGTATCAATGTATATGTGCACCAATATGGATATACAAATGTGTATGTCCGCAAGTATGGATGTATCAATGTATATGTGCACCAATATGGATATACAAATGTGTATCCGCAAGTATGGATGAACCAATGTATATGTGCACCAATATGGATATACAATGTGTATGTACGCAAATATGGATATATCAATGTATATGTGCACCAATATGGATATACAATGTGTATATGCGCATGTATGGATGTATCAATGTATATGTGCACCAATATGGATATACAAATGTGTATTATGTGCACCAATATGGATATACAATGTGTATATGCGCATGTACGGATGTATCAATGTATATGTGCACCAATATGGATATACAAATGTGTATATCCGCAAGTATGGATGTATCAATGTATATGTGCACCAATATGGATATACAAATGTGTATCCGCAAGTATGGATGAATCAATGTATATGTACACCAATATGGATATACAATGTGTATGTCATGATGCAGCAACCCTACTGTGTATTGACATGGCAATTATCGATAATGAAGTGTGAGAGCCGGCAAATCTGTGTACGTGTAACATACGTATCATCGATAATGGTGCAAGTGTACTAGCACAGGTATAAGCAATGCAATGGAAATAATATAAATGCAGCATAAGGTAAATCATATGCAAATGCTGACGGGTATACGTATCTAATATGACCGAGTCGGGGAATCTATCAATCGACATCCAGCCTAACAACATCGCGTACGGTATAATCCATCGTACGGCAACCTCTAGTCAAGGATAAGGATCAATCATCAAGTCAAACTCATCACGCACGGAAAATCATCGTACGGCAGCATTAAGCTAATAGGGATCCTATCATGCTATAAGACAAATGAGGGTACGGCCTAATATCACGTACGGCCTATCATCCAATGATTAACAACATTCTGTATGTATATATATCTATATACATATGTCCCAGGTCACGTCCATAACGACCTCACATCAGGGGACCGAAAAGGTATCAATCATCTCAATCGACTCGCATCCGTATACCAACATATCATCAGACCGTCATATTTGTCTTATATTCTTTTCATCGCATTGATATCTCACATCAATTCGAGTTTACATAAACATTCTATCTCTACTATAAGTATAAGTATCTAATCTAACACACACACCCGAACCATACAACAGTTTTTGAAAGATGCGAATCGTAGTTTTTGAAAGTAGGGGCTACGGTGTTTTTAAAGAAAAGATATCATTTAAAAATCCGTAACGTCCCTCAAGATATCTGTTTAAAAATGCATACAATTCTTCGGTTTAGAAATAGGTATGGTTCGGATGACGCATCTACGTCGACTATCCAGTCCTATAGTATCCTAAACGGCAATATCGTCAAACATTATCCTCAAATCTCGTTATCACATAATAGCCGTATTATATCATTTCTAACTATCTTTAGTTTCAATATAGTGTCACTAACTATCCTTTAATTCTAATCCTAGTTTCCTAATCTATGTTTCCTTAACCATATTCTATAATCAGTTTCCATCAACACTTTGCGGGGGTGCTATACGCCATCCACCCGACTTCCCCCGTGGATATAGAACCACTCACCTGGTTTTCGCTCGCCGAAATCGATGACGCCACGCTCCATCGCCTCAGAATCCATGCGAGGGTACCTACAATAATAAACAATCGCAATGCGTATTAAAAATCAGGGCGGAAAACCAAAACGGCACGCGCATTGCTCATAGGTTAGAACATATAGCTTACGCGTACAAAATCAACCAAACAACCCTTGTTGTTGATGTACGAACATCCAACAACCAAATACAAATCCAAATGCCAAGAATTAGCATTTCAAAATACAGAAAATATAGCCTAAAACACACCAAAGTGCTCCCAGATTTTACCCTACGCCAAATTGGTCAATTCTGCATATATGGAGGATCTAATTTACAGCTAAAGGGACCCCAGAACAAATACGAACCAATTCCAACCCACCCTGGCCGCAATTTGTGGCTAGATTGAAAAAATCTGCAGCCTCGTCTTTGGGTTAGGGGCTCGGGTCTCTGTGGTAGCTTCCTGGGTGCCTGCATGTGTCACTGTGTTTGCAAAATTATCTTTAGTGCCCCCGGGTTACTCCAGATTCCATTATACCCTCACAACTCACACATTTTTCCGATGTCGGGGTTTCTAAATCCGTGTTTTGGGTTTCTAAGCTCTAGTCCAGGTCATGAATCATCTCAAAAGTCTTATTAACAGCCACAAACATCACCAATTTCCCAACCCCTTCTCTTGGAATTTTCCAAGTTCACAAATCCATCACTAAACGACATCTAAACTTAAACAAAAGCTAGGAAATCACAACTACTCTAAATGAAAAGAGATATACCTCATGGTTACTCCCAACCAAAACCCTAGAAGTCCCAAAGTTACCAAAATCCCATTTTGCTTGGTTCGATGTGATGAGCATGAAAAGGGGATCGTTTTTTTGTGAACGGGGTATATGATTTGGATGGAGTTTTGGAGATGGTTTTAGGGTTTGAAGGTGGAGGGAACGAGCTTGAGGAAGATGAAGGAAAGATGAAAAATGGTGGAGGATGATGGAATGAGGAAGCACCCTCTCTCTCTCTCTCAATTATTCTCACTTCTCTCTCTCACAAAAGTATACCTACCCTAATCATTATGTCCACTTTTGACTTTTCTTTTTTTTTTCTTTTCTTTTCTCACTACCAATAAACCATAACACATAACCCATATGAAATGAAACAATATGTAACCAAAAGAAATATGTCATGGTGCACTAACCATGGAAACTGTAGAAACGCGGATTTGGCTTAATCGCGATTAGCAGTGCACTAATCGGGGTTTTATCAAAACTGAATATAATAAATTTTAAAAATGTCAAATCTTTTAAATATATTTTTAAATGAATAAATCATTTTAATTTCCATTATTTCACAAATATTGGTATATATTTATACCCTTTTTCGAAACCCCAATTTCGCAAATCGGACAATTTTCGGGAAATATATTATTTTAATATTAAATTCCAAAAATAATATTTTATATTTTCTGAAATGTTACAATCTTCTCCCTTAAAGAAATTCGGCCCCCGAATTTAAATTTAAAGCCCCAAAATCTAAAACATTTCAATAATCAGCTCAAAACAACGGGGCTCCGAAATCATGGAAAACGCAGAAATAACACAGCGCATCGCGTGCATCTGAAAACGAATACAAACTCAAAATCGAACTCCGTCAAGCGTCACGCAATCATCGGATTTGCACGCATATCCTCGGAATTACAATAGAGATGTAGTTCTCGAAATCCACTACTGAAATCCAATATACACTAGTCAAATACTATAATACGTGTATAGTACGCATCTTTGAAAACTCCCAAAATCTGAATTAAATACATGCAAAATCTTTTCTAAATCGCCGCGGGAATGCGTAACTCACGGCATAACTGACGGACGCTCATTTTAAAATAATAATATATGCCCATATATGTTTTCTTAAATACACGTTCCGTCGTTTTCAAAATATCCCCATAGGTTTTCCTTTATAAACGTTCGTGTCGCTCACGGACACGTAGAAAATAGCGAGACTATAGCTCCTCTTGAAAACCCTTTTGGTAATCTTTTAATGCATGCAGAATACTCAGGTACTGTTCTCAGATCAGTCATGTTTGGCTACTACACAATATAGTACCCAACATGAAAACAAAGTGCTCAAAAGCAAAATCAGCCTCAAAAAGCGTATCCAACAATCGCATGCGTCTGGTGCGCATGGAAATCAAATCCAAATACAGGTGCCATAATACGCACAAAGCAAAACTAAGTGCAACGGGTGTGCACAAAAGCATATATCCACTGCAACGGGTGTGCATGATAACAATATCTGGTGCATCTATTGTGCACGAAAACAACATCTGGTGCATCAAATGCACGAAATACAATCGATAACTCAATCGCATAAAAGCAACACCAAGTACTCCAAGGTGTATAAATCAAAATCGTGTGCAACTGCGTGCACAAAATACATATCAATGCACTGCAAGAAAATATGAGCTATACCGAGTGCAAAAATCACCTCATCCGCATGAAATCCATGAAATCATATACATGTGCAGCCAAGGCACAAAACCAAATCTCAAGTGTAATAGATATGCACAAATCGCAAATCAACACAATAGTGCATAAAATATATAAGGTACGATAACTATACGCAAACATGCAAATACCCTGTGGGTGCAACCATGGTGCACGAAATCAATATCAGTAAACTCGTCATCAAAACTCAAATCCAAGCGATATAAACGTGATACTCGGATCACAACGCAGATCGTAACAAATGACATTGAGGTACACCTCCTACAATGTCGAAAAAAAATAAACCGGTACGCCTAAAACCCGCAGAACAAGAACATCTGCTTGCCTCCTGCTCACGGCCTGGCGTCCTCTATCTCTGAGTCCTTATCTTCTCTGTGGATTACCAATCCCGCAATCCATCGGCTCATCAGCCCTGTCAGGTGTGCTAACGGGAACGATTCCGCTCTAGCACTTCTCTGGTCATCTCTCGGTCAATCATCACGACCACTCGTAAAGCAGCACGTTACTGGCGTCGGCCTCTGGTCCTCTGAATACACGTGACACATCTGATCCTAGGTGCAAATCTCATTGCAGCAGTGTCCTGAAAGGAATCCTGCTCAGGGTCTCTTCCGATCTTGCCTATGCCGAACTGTACGGAGGTTGGTACTCTTATATAATCTTTTCTCGTTTTCTGAACATCTGCGTGTTCCGCACACATTTCCTCGGAAACTGGCCGCATCCCAACGCTCTGTAAGCATATCAGGTCTCTGATCTCGACGGGGACTAATAACAGCTCGTCAGCGTCTCGCACGAACCTCTGGTTCCACTATGACGTCACATCATGTTATCTGCGCACTGCAACTGTTCTCGGCCACGGTCAATCCGAAGTCTCTCGCACGGACTCGAAATCGCGTACTCTGTCGCTTCAGCACCCTGTAGAAGATATCTGGCCGAACACGTCCTCGGGAACTCGTCCCAACCATCGGAGGAATACTCAATACTCGTCCGTCCTCGATCAACTCACAACGCATCAGGGTGAGGTCCTCTATACGAAGCTGGTCAGCTTACTGGTCTCTCATCACATGGTATCCGGACGACGTCAAACTTTTCGATCGAGTCATCAAGGTCCCAAAATTTCCCGAATGCTCAACACCTGAGCACGGTCTAAAAATATCTGGTACATACCACGGCACCTCTGGACCAGCCGTAGAAGGGCAAACCCAAGCCTCACTAATGGCACCGCTAAACTGCCGCAAACCCTATGGTTCAAAGCGGTTCCATGGTCATCATGTCGAGTTAGGGTTTCATTCTTCTAAAGGGTCCACAGAATTACCTGTATGTTCCTCCGAACACTTTAAACTGGGGAAAAAATAGGTTTCTGATACTCGCTCAAACTTTTTAACTTCGCCAAGACGACATGCGAATACCCTTCGTCTGCACGCTAAACAATGCATCAATCCTCTAAGAAAGGCGATAAATCAACGGTCATCTCTGGATCGGTCTGCTCTAGATCTGAGTAAGACTCTCCACACTGGAAATCTTCAACTCAACTGGGCCAGCGTCGGCGCATCAATCTGACGAATCACCTTCGTCTCTCAAATTATGGTAGACTAGCTATCATCTGTCGCATCTCTGCCTGGAAGCTCTAGCGATCTTAGCTCGTAAGCTCAGGAAGCGGCATCCCATCATCTCAGCAACAGCCGGGTCACCTATCTGCACGGTAGGCGACATCAAAATCTCTGAGGTATACTGTACATCAACAGTCCTCTCGCAACTGGCAGCTCTAACAATGGCCCGATCATCCGGTGTAAAACTAAGCACTCGCCTCCATAAGAGGTCACAACACAAACACTACATCGAGACGTTCCCATGTCACCAGAAAACACAATGGTCAGCCCTCATACCAGACGAGCTCACCCTGACCGCAACAGTAGCAGCAGCTCAAACTGCGCTCAAACCACGGTGACAAGAACCTCAATCGAGTATCGAAGAGAGCAGATAACCGGCAAGAAAGGAAACAACAGGCCCAGAATGGATACATGATCATAAGAAGGAACAGTATCAATGAGAGTATGATCATGGAAATGAATAGAATCAAGGATCTCCAATGGATGTATAATCATGGATATGAAGAGAATCATAAGTCTCAAAATATGTGCATCCTAAGGTTTCTTAAGTGGAGTGTCGTATCGTAAATATGCCGCGGAACATACGTACGGTACGTTACTCTACTCAAGCTACCTACTCCATCAATCAGGGTCAGCCTATGAAACGAAAATTCGGGTCTAATACCCCCCTTCCAAGTCTAAGTTCCGTAAGGTCAAGCCTAGGTTCCGAAATACATACCCGCCCTAGACTCCGCATAGTCAAACATAGACTCGAACAAAGGTTAAACCTAACGCTTTGATACCAACTTTGTCACGACCCGAAGTATTAGCTCGTGACCAGCACTTGAATCACGCAACGTCTAAAGGCGTAACGGAATTCAAGTAAGCTGAAACCCAAAAATCTAAACCTTTTAAGAAAAAATAAAGGAGGTGAGGTTTTGAAATAAAGGTATAATGAAATCAAGTTTTCTTAATGCATAGAAAAGGAACATGAATGATGCAAGTGAAGTTTACTGGTTTGAAAACATGTTTCGTCTTTTAAAAAAAATTTGGCAGCACCTCCTTTATATATTTGGATCCAAAACCACAAATACATAATAATGATAAAGGTATCCCCAAGCGAGAGCTAGCTCTTCGCCAAACGGTGGATCACAACCACGCAATACAGTATAAATAAGTATAAGACGTCCAACGGCGAAGTTCACCACAAAAAGATAAAGAAAAGCAAGACATCAAAACCACAAGTAGCGAAAAACCTCGCTCTAAGTCTTGCAACCATAAGTCTCACTAAGTCTCATTACTTATACAATTTATTAATTTTGATTGATGGAATTTGCCAGATACAATATGAAATATAAATACAAGAGTGGGTACGATACAAGGTCCCACCTATCAAAGCAAAACACCCAAATGAAGATGTGTGCCAGCGATGCCGCTACTGATCCAAACGGTCAACCTGCAAGAACTGTGGCACAACGGGGATGAGTTGCCAACTCGTGAGTAGAAAAAAATCAACAGATAGAAATCGGATAAACGACGACTCCTAGGTCAACTATATCATAAAGGTGATATCTAGGGTGACCGGGTCTGTATGTGCCAACAAGGTAGTCAATACCTATATGCATGCGGATAACATCCAGCAGTAATAATCAATTCATGTATGCATGTGGATCTCGTCCACCCATATAATCAATGTATGAATGCATATGGATCTCGTCCACCCATATAATCAATGTGTGAATGCATGTGGATCTCGTCCACCCATATACTCAATGTCTTTATGCACGTAAATATCATAAAAGAGTGTGCATGAAAGTATGAGGATATGAATCAACGGTGTTCCTCACGACACATCAAAATCATGGAACCTAAGTGCCTAGCATCGACATTCGAAAACATCATGAAAACCGTGCCCAGCATCGGCACGTAAATCCTCATATATCGGGCTCCGTCAGTCCGGATCGGCCCACGGGCTCCGTAAGTCCGGATCGGCCCATATCATCTCTCGACCCCGGTCGGTATCCTCCGGATATCCGCCGAGCTCAAATACTATCACCGGTAGGTAGTAGTCCCTCTGCCAGGCTCACCGTCTACTGCACAGCAATCCGTTCTCGCCCCGGGGTACCATACCGGATCCACCATGTACCCACAATCGGCCTCATCCAGCTCCTCGAATCGGGTTTCACATGTCGCTCTCAGAACCGAGAAAACACATGGTGGACGCACTGAAATATCATATCAAGAGAAACCGGGTTTTTAAAACAACACATAATCTCTTTTGAAATATCCACGGTTCTCAAATCCAGAAATCTCATGAAAACAACATATCTCAATGCGTAAAGTAATAGAGCATGATGTATGCGACATATAAAAGAAATGCGAGCATATCCGTGTATCATGCAACATGGAACAGTGATATGACATATTAAGAGAAAACCGCTCTTTAAAAATGATTCCAGTTTTTAAATATATCCGGCGGTTCCCAATCTTCCGATAAAAACAGTTCTCTATGTAGGTACAATGTGTATGTGCGCAAGTATGGATATATCAATGTATGTGTGCACCAATATGGATATACAATGTGTATGTGCGCAAATATAGATATATCAATGTATATGTGCACCAATATGGATATACAATGTGTATATGCGCAAGTATGGATGTATCAATGTATATATGCATCAATATGGATATACAAATGTATATATCCGCAAGTATGGATGAATCAATGTATATGTGCACCAATATGGATATACAATGTGTATGTGGGCAAGTATGGATGTATCAATGTATATGTGCACCAATATGGATATACAAATGTGTATATCCGCAAGTATGGATGTATCAATGTATATGTGCACCAATATGGATATACAATGTGTATGTCATGATGCAGCAACCCTACTGTGTAATGACATGGCAAGTATCGATGATGATGTGTGTGAGCCGGCAAATCTGTGTACGTGTAACATACGCATCATTGATAATGGTGCAAGTGTACTAGCACAAGTATAAGCAATGCAATGGAAATAATATGAATGCAGCATAAGATAAATCATATGCAAATGCTGACGGGTATATATATCTAATATGACCGAGTCGGGGAATCTAGCAATCGGCATCCAGCCTAACAACATCGCGTACGGTATAATCCATCGTACGGCAATTTCTAGTCAAGGGTAAGGATCAATCATCAAGTCAAACTCATCATGCACGGAAAACCATCGTACGGCGGTATTAAGCTAATAGGGATCCTATCATCCTATAAGACAAATGAGGGTACGGCCTAATATCACGTACGGCCTATCGTCCATGATTAACAACATTCTGTGTATATATATATCTATATACCTATGTCCCAGGTCACGTCCATAACGACCTCATATCAGGGGACCGACAAGGTATCAATCATCTAAATCGACTCGCATCCGTATGCCAATATATCATCAGACCATCATATTCGTCTTATATTATTTTCATTGCATTCATATCTCACATCAAGTCGAGTTTACATAAACATTCTATCTCTACTATAAGTATAAGTATCTAATCTAACACACACCCTCGAACCATACAACAATTTTTGAAAGATGCGAATCGTAGTTTTTGAAAGTAGGGGCTACGGTGTTTTTAAAGAAAAGATATCATTTGAAAATCCGTAACGTCCCTCAAGATATATGTTTAAAGATGCATACGATTTTTCGGTTTAGAAATAGGTATGGTTCGGATGGCGCATCTACATCGACTATCTAGTCGTATAGTATCCTAAACGGCAATATCGTCAAATATCATCCTCAAATCCCGTTATCACATAATAGCCGTATTATATCATTTCTAACTATCCTTAGTTTCAATATAGTTTCACTAACTATCCTTTAATTATAATCCTAGTTTCCTAATTTAGGTTTCCTTAACCATATTCTATAATCAGTTTCTATCAACACTTTGCGGGGGTGATATACGCCATCCACCCGACTTCTCCCGTGGATATAGATCCACTCACCTGGTCTTCGCTCGCCGAAATCGATGACGCCACGCTCCGTCGCCTCGAAATCCATACGAGGGTACCTACAATAATAAACAATCGCAATGCGTATTAAAAATCAAGACGGAAAACCAAAACGGCATGCGCATTGCTCATAGGTTAGAACCTATAGCTTACGCGTACAAAATCAACCAATCAACCCTTGTTGTTGATGTGCGAACATTCAACAACCAAATACAAATCCAAATGCCAAGAATTAGCATTTCAAAATACGGAAAAAAATAGCCTAAAACACACCAAAGTGCTCCAAGATTTTATCCTAGGCCATATTGGTCAATTCTACATATATGGAGGGTCTAATTTACAGCTAAAGGGACCCCAGAACAAATACGAACCAATTCCAACCCACCCTGGCCGCAATTTGCGGCCAGATTGAATAAATCTGCGGCCTGGTCTTTGGGTTAGGGGCTCGGGTCTCTGTGGTAGCTTCCTGGGTGCCTGCATGCGTCACTGTGTTTGCAAAATTATCTTTAGTGGCCCCGAGTTACTTATTCCCTCACAATTCACACATTTTCCCGATGTCGGGGTTTCTAAATCCGTGTTTTGGGTTTCTAAGCTCTGGTCCAGGTCATGAATCATCTCAAAAGTCTTATTAACAGCCACAAACATCACCAATTTCCCAACCCCTTCTCTTGGAATTTTCCAAGTTCACAAATCCATCACTAAACGATATCTAAACTTAAACAAAAGCTAAGAAATCACAACTACTCTAAATGAAAAGAGATATACCTCATGGTTACTCCCAACCAAAACCCTAGAAGTCCCAAAGTTACCAAAATCCCATTTTGCTTGGTTCAATGTGATGAGCATGAAGAGAGGATCGTTTTTTGTGAAAGGGGTATATGGTTTGGATGGAGTTCTGGAGATGGTTTTAGGGTTTGAAACTAGAGGGAATGAGCTTGAGGAAGATGAAGGAAAGATGAAAAATGGTAGAGGGTGATGGAATGAGGCAGCACCCTCTCTCTCCCTCTCAATTATTCTCACTTCTCTCTCTCACAAAAATATACCTACCCTAATCATTGTCCCCTTTTGACTTTTCTTTTCTTTTTTCTTTTCTTTTCTCACTACCAATAAACCATCACTACCAATAAACCATAACACATAACCAATATGAAATGAAACATGTAACCAAAAGAAACATGTCATGGTACACTAATCATGGAAACTGTAGAAACGCAGATTTGGCATAATCGCGATTAACAGTGCACTAATCGGGTTTTTTTCAAAACTGAATATAATAAATTTTAAAAATGCAAAATCTTTTAAATATATTTTTAAATGAATAAATCATTTTAATTTCCATTTATTTCACAAATATTGGTATATATTTATATCCTTTTTAGAAAACCCCGATTTCGCAAATCGGGCAATTTTCAAGAAATATATTATTTTAATATTAAATTCCAAAATTAATATTTTATATTTTCTGAAATGTTATAGTCCGGTGGAGCCTCGGAGACGAGGCTCCGAGAAATGCCCCCAATGCATTATATTTATTCCAACCTCGTAGTCCCCAGGAACCTAACGGGCTTACGTGGATGACACGTCACCGGTCACGTGTCGTGATCCGGAAAATTCCTTCTTACAGGTATTATCATGAACAGGTGAATATGTAGCTTACCCGTAGCACAGGGATGCATCCGTGCATGAACTTGTCATATAATTTAATAGCATGAAGGCATACTTCAGATTATTAGAGATAAATTAAAAACAAAATAATTTCAAGATATTCTTCAGAAAAGGAGAAGACGAAGAATCATGAAGTATGCCTTTGGGAAACTTGTTTACGCTAGCTATGATACTCGGATCGAACAAGGGCTTTTGGCTGGGCTTTGGATCTGGCCACATACCTGTTTATATACTCGGATCGGAAACTTTGGATCTGGACGCATACCTGTTTATATAGTTGCACCTTCCAACGTACATCAAAACATCGTTGTTAACTGCGGTGTAATCAGAATTTTATGTTAGATGGGCAGACATTTTTAGAATCACGATTTGGGGAAAAAATGAAGAGAAAACCATTATGTAGAGATCGTTAGATAAAAGACTTGTGCGTGAATAAACGGACCTGGTTCCCTCCACTTATCATTCAATTTGAAGATTCTACCGGTCATAATTCAACTTAAAACGTAAACTAATGATAATTTAACATCTTTCGATGGTAAATTACTAGTACCCATATATTTTATTTATGTGTAACCATAAATAAATTTAACAAAATCTAAGCCCAATTTTCAGCCCAAGGGATGATAGCCTTCCCACTTGACAAGTCACAAAAGTTCCAAAGGACCACTAGATAACGCTTGGCCATCAACTGTCCAAGCAATTCAAACCCATACCACAAATTTCTTTCAACCTCTCAAAGCACTCACAGAAATGGAAATACAAACAACGAAAACAAGAAGAGAAAAGATAACAGGATAAGAACAAAGATGAAGAACAATCCATTGCTGTTCAGCATCATCATCATCATGGCAGCATTATTGGTTCTAGCAAGCAATTCTCTCATTAATCCCATAGTGATTATTCCAGGCTCAGGTGGTAACCAATTAGAGGCCAGGCTCAATGAAGACTATAAACCATCAAGCTTCTTTTGTAGACTTAGGAACAACAGCAACAAGAAGAATGGTTGGTTCAGGCTATGGTTCGATCCGACGATGATTCTGCTGGCTCCGCTCACTCGATGCTTTGCAGAGAGGATGATGTTGTACTATGATGAGGATATCGATGACTACCGAAATGCGCCAGGAGTTGAGACAAGGGTGCCGTATTTTGGGTCTACACAGGGATTTCTCTATCTTGATCCTCATCTTAAGTAAGCCTCATCTTTCTCTTCTTAGCTCTCTTGTTTCTGTTATAAAATTGTTAGGCAAATTATAAAGAGATCAATGAGGTATCCATAACCAAGGGAAATAGGCTGCAATTGAGCTGTTTTGAATATCACCGACAAGGATGTACATGGAGCCAAATAATCCGCGCCGTCTCCATATCCATATCTGATTTATTTATACAGATAGTTACTGTGATGACTATTCACATAGGTACTAGCATCAGCCAAGCCAGCAACTATTAGATACGGTCATGGTAATAATTATACCCGCTTCGTATTTGATTCGTTTGCGTTCCTATGGACAGTACAATGGACCTCTTTCTTTAAATCGATCAGATTACAATGTCAATTACCTCAGAGGCACATGATGCTTTTCCTTTTTATATGGTCATAAGAGGGTCAGATTCCTAGCTCCAGCTAATTTGATAGGGCGCTCCACTTACCATTTCCTCTTCTAAGTTCTATCATTTCTACAACAAAAATGTCAAAAATTCGGATACTTTCGACATACTATGTCACTTCTCACTTTATTATTGAAAAGAATATGTAGTGTCCAACAAGTTACTTAAGTGGTATTTGCAGATATGAAAACAAGAGGTTGCAAGATGGGCACTCTATTTCTTAAGACAACTCACCAAGTGCACTCTCTATTTCTCCAGACAAGTAACACAACAAGTGTCCGTGAGATACCAGACTATTCCTATGACTTTTATTTCTCTTGTCATGTGTCTGCACTCTGCAGGCGCGAAATTGAAAGTCTGAAACAAATGTGATAGCCGTGAGACTATCCAAAAAACATATGCAATCCTTGGCATTTTATATGCATGTCCGCATTTTTCTTGTCAAGCACCCTCTTGTTTTTGTTTGCACTATGATTCATGTACATAAAGTTTTTAAGTTAAATTTTCTGTTTCATTTAAATTTTATTCGATACCATTAAAATGATGTATAACCCTACGTTATTGTTCGATGTTTCATGGCCCGCAAATTTAATTATTTTGTACTTAACCTAATAAATTTATAGGCACATTTCAGAGTACATGGCCACACTAGTCTCCTCCCTCGAACGAAACGGGTACAAAGATGGACACAACCTTTTTGGTGCACCTTACGACTTCAGGTACGGCCTAGCTGCACCTGGCCACCCAACTCAAGTTGGATCCAAATACCTCCATGATCTCCAACAACTTATCGAGTCCGCATCAGCATCCAACGGAGACAAACCCATTATCCTCCTATCACACAGCCTTGGCAGCCTCTTCGCCCTCCAATTCCTAACACGTGCAGATCCCTCATGGCGTGCCAAGTACATCAAGCATCTTATTACCCTCTCTGCCCCTTGGGGAGGCACAGTCCAACAAATGCTCACTTTTGGATCAGGATGCACTCTTGGGATACCACTTGCCGACCCGCTACTGGTCAGATCCGAACAGCGGAGCTCCGAAAGCAACATGTGGCTCTTGCCAACCCCGGCACTTTTTGGATCCAAACCTCTTGTGATCGACATATCTAATGAGAAAAGCTATTCGGCTCAAGATATACCAGAATTTTTCACTGATATCGAGTTTGAGAGTGGGGTTTATCCTTATTGGACTCGGGTTTTCCCTTTGGTAAGCCGGTTACCAGATCCGGGTGTGAATGTGACATGCATGATTGGGACTGGGGTTGATACACCGGAGACGTTGGTGTATGGGCCTAGGGGCTTTGATGTGCAGCCTGATGTGGTGTATGGAGATGGGGATGGAACTGTGAACATGTTGAGCTTGTTATGGCTCGAATCAGAATTTTCAGATCATGTGAAGGTGGTAAAGATTCAAGGAGTGTCCCATACATCTATATTAAAGGATGCTGCTGCATTGAAGCAAATAATTGTCGAAATTTGTGATATAAATTCTGTTGATTTAAGTTCTGCGATGTAGAATTGGGCTCTGGTTTGTCAAACATAGATTTTTGACATGCAAAGTGCATATAAAATTTTCCACCCTTAGATCAATGCATAGATGTTATAAAAATCATAAGAAATTTGGTTTGCATTAAAGATCATGAAAATTATAATAGATGGCAATGATCCTCCAATAAATTAATAAAGAATTCATTTTTGACTGATTTTTCTTCTATAACTTCCTTTGCATTTTTTGTCATACTTTTACATTATGTTATAACAAAGACTCAGAAAAGAACTTGTCCAACTATGAATTGAAGAGCATATATACTTTAAAATGTCCATCCCCATCAGTAACTGGTTCATGGTTTAATAATATTGACAAATGTTATAGAAAAAACACAAAGTAACACAAATGATAAAGATAAGATCAAAATAAAACACATAGACTTGACATAACCCTAACCCTGACCCTGATACATGGTTGATAACACAGAGTCCATGGGAGGAGGAATAATCTTATTATATCATAAATCCTGAGTAATATAATGAGGGAAAGGTGGTTGCTGTATCTCTCTTCATGCTCTAAACCCTAAACTAAACAAGATATATAGTATCCAAAGACTTGTGCATCAAGTAGTCTCCGAACCATGGGCGCTCTACCTCCGCAGCCCTGGTCCGTCGGCTTCAGCTCAGCTAGCCTACAGGCCAAGCCCTCAGTCAAGGATGCTCTTTCGTGTCCATGTTGGACACGCACGTATCAGACACAAGAAATGTGTGTATGGCTTCGAATCCAGAGTTGTGTCGGACAAGTATACTTTGCCCTTACACAGCGGGTAACTGCTCTGCTAGGTCTACTGGCTCACTAGCCATAAGAGTTTGAGTACCTCTACAAGCTCGACTAGTAGGGTTCAGCAAGTAATGCGGATCCCAATCACTAAATTCAACGCACACATAACAACTAGATCTTCAATTTATATGGTGAAGGAACAGCATCTTTCATAAGAAGTGTTGGTATTGAAGTGGAAGAGAAACATGATCTCATATATATAGTTGGAAATCAAAGGGATGTCATTCATTCATGAAACTATTTAATTTTTTTAGCATTGCAGGAATATGCCTTGATTTCTTTCTAAAAGATATTGTTTCTGAAAAATCATATTTTGCCAAATAAATAGAGACCAAAATTAATAAACAGTAAGCATAAGCACCATTATCTGATAATTACATTGCTTACCAGCACACTCAGGAATTGAGCTTTTGAACATCAGACCACAGCATCACAGTTGCTAGGAGTGCAATGGTTGCTGTTTCAACTCGAAGCCGGCTCGGACCAAGCCCAACAGGAGTAGCGCCAGCTTTAGTCATTAGCTCTACCTCCTCCTCTGAGAAATCTGAAAGAATCCAACTATTCAGAAATCAATTACTACATTCTTCTTTACATGAAGTTAAGTAGAAGTAAAGCTACTCTTCGTGCTTTACAATGCATATAAGGGTGAGATCCTATGAAGCATGGATACTTCCATCAGATGCCATCTGTGTCTAACATGTATCGAACACCAACACTTGCCAACATGTATAGGACACACGGTGTACATGTCTTATGTGTGTCATGCATATGTATTCTATGTGTGTTGTGTGTGGGTCTAGCAAAATAACATGTTAGCATCATATCTCATAAGTTAAAACTTACAAGCTGATTAGTATATTGATCTAGTTGCTGTTTCGTACTTTACTCATATATACATCTCTTTGATAAACTTGATTTTGTTAAATTAGATTTTAGGTTGGCTGTTATTTTCGGCTTATTAGTTTATTCAATAACGTCGCCCCAAGTTATGGGTGCTAGTCTTGTTCTTTGGATGAATATATTTCTTGAATTTTTTTTCCAATTAAGTGGAATTCTACCTTCACGCAACATAAGTATCAACTTGTGATTTTGATTGTCCAGTTTTACATTTTTAGATATTAGTATTTTGCACGTGCCATGCACATGGAAATTGATTAATTCTTTATTAATTTAAAACATAATTGATAATTTCATATGTGCCATAATTAAATTTAAATTAATATATATTTTTTAAGAAGATGACTTACTGAAATGCGGATGTAGTGTTTCGGATTGGAGAAGATGACTTCCTGAAATGCGGATGTAGTGTTTCGGATTCGTACATATGTGGTTGCACATGACTTATTTGTTCTGAAAAGATTTTCTTTCTATTTGTAAAAAATTAGTTCTATAAATTATAAAAATTTGTAATTTTAAATCTTTTATTTAACTTTGTTATGGTTAGTATTCCAAAATTTAAGTTAAAGTTGTATTTAATATTGTATAAATAGTAAATTTATATATAAATATAAACTAAATGAAAATTTATCTCAATCTCTACTATTATAGTGCAAAAGGAATGGGATAACTAATTTTTAAATTAATTGGTGATGTGGCTTCACCATTTTTTAAAGAAATCAAAGAAAAATCACCATTAATTTTTTTGCGATGCACGTAATAAAATGCCACGTCATTTTTTTACTAGTGTGATGCAAATGTTAACTTGATAAAGAAATTTAGCAAAACAATTTACAAGAGTTGAAAACAATATATTTGAAGAGATTATAAGAGACTTTAAGTTAAGATAATACACAAAGATCTTTTGTTAATATCTCTAGTTCATATACACGTGCATCGTACGTGCAAAATAATAGTCATTAATAGAAATGAAGGATCCAAGGATAGATCTGGTAAAGCTACTCTAAAAGTAAAGTACGTTTCGTTAATTATAATCATATTAATGGCTCTAAGATGAGGAAATTATAGTAAGCTACACATGATTTTTGTCAACCCAAAGTCATTATATGGATAATAGAAGCATCTATTAAATGAAATTTAAATGAACTTTTATTAGTTTGAATGTTCGTACATTCTAAACATAAAAATTTCAAACACGATATCTTTTTATATTTTCATAAAAATTTCAAAATACAAAAATATTCTACAAAGTAATTTTGGCGGGAGATGCAAATACAATGGAAGAAAAATTCAATAGCCTTTTAGAAATGTAATAGATAATTAACTTTTATATCGATCGAATAGCAATCTAATGTGATTAATTATGAAAAATAGTTCACTCAAAATGGTAAACTTTAGCATATGTATATTTATCCAAAAAAAATGATTTAAATTTGAAGGCTTTAAGTAATTAGTTTTAAATATTCAAATAAACTAAAAATTAGTTCAACAAAGTTAAAATGAGAAGATTTATATAATTGGGGAATATTGATATTTACTTGGTTAACATATAGTATCATAATTGATTTTATTAAACATCTTTTTATGATAAATTATAGATTATAGATATAAATAGATTATAAATTATAGATATAAATAGATTATGAATATAGATTGATTATACATAAGAATGGATTTAAACTAAACTTAGGAGCAAACATAACAGACAGAAAAATGATGAATTTGCTTTTAGGAGTAATATAGATAGATAGATTTACTTGTAAGTTACTTGCACACGCATCATTTCCCCTACAAGCACATGCACGTGCAAACACAATAATTGTCGTATCGCCCTGTCAACATGTTCTACATGTGTCTATGTCCATACTTCATAGACAAAATAGATGGATAAAATATTATACTAAAATTTCGATAAGATTATAACACCATGACGTTATATGATTAAATCTTCCCATGGAATGTAACTTCTAGAATTCAAAATATGTTGGAAATTTTAATAAAATATTTAAAGAATTGTGATATTTTGTTTTAGTGACAATGATTGTTTTGGCATGCATATGTTATTTTGTAATTAACTATAGTCATAAATTGATTTGAATAATAAATATTTTGGCATGCACTTTTGACCAAGTCAAGACTATGAAAATATGCAATTAAAGCATATATTATGAGCAATTATATTGGATCAATAAGGCCATTATTGAGCCATTCATATTGATTTTATTGTTGTGTTAATATTATTCTCCCATCATTTGACCATAATGTAAATGACATTTATTCTTGGTCATGAATTCTTATTTTCTTACTCCTACTATTATTATATATAATTCTACTTTACTATTACTTTGATATAAGAATGTTCATACTATTTTAATCATAAAAGAAGGATAGAGAAAAGCGTGAGAAGAGCTCTTCCTCTTCAATTTTATGTAGAAATTGGAGAGTGAACCGATTAAGTCGGCACTATTGTATCCTGGAAGCAACGTACCGGTAACCTGCATTGGATCGAGCAACTGGATTTCGTCCGGACGGTGCGAATTTTGCCTTAAAGAAAGCGAGATACACATGCCTTAACTTCTGCTCCGTCGACTGTAATTTTTATTCTTTTTTATTTTGGTTTCATTATGATAAGATCCAACAATTTTAAGGCAAATTTTCGGATAATGAAAGCTTGCGGAGCGTTCGTTGGTGGAGCAAGTAAAACATTTGACAAGGATGTCAATTTTAGACATGGAAAAAGATAAGTATTTTTGCTAATTTTAAATATTATTTTTTGGATAATGATATTTGTTGATGTTAAAATATTTAAATATCTTCTTGATAATCTTTGAAAGGGTATAAAACCAAAAAGACGCAAAGGAAGAAATTTCGGAGAACCGCATATTCAAATGGAAGAGAAAGTGATGAGCCAAGAGGATCTTGTCACATGAAATTAAATGGTTCTCTTGAGGTATAATCTTTTAGTTATTTTTATTGATCGATATTTTTAATTATACTCATATATAAACCCTAAAAGAAAGGACATGAAATTTTCTTATCCAAACAATAAATTTAAAATCATACGTCATTCTATAATGTATGGTTCCATAATAATCTGTATGGAAATTGGCATATTGCTCCAACTAGCCGAAAACATGGCATGAACCAATACTATTGAATTGAAAAGCCTTTTATAGCTATGATATAATAACCAAAATAAATTTGATGAAGAGGGTTGTATGATGGTAAGTAGATTTTTGGTGTTAATTATTAGACAAGTCTGCAATGAAATTTTTTGGTTCAACACATATGTTTCATATGACTCATAAAAGTTGTGCTAGGTAAATTTGGATGATAAGTTTGATTACACTTCAATTGGGAAATTTTGACAATTATTAATGTATTTTATACTCATTGGGTATAATATCATGTCATTATTTTTCTTTTACAAGGCTAAAGTTAAGTAGATTTGACCAATATGTTTGAGAAAAAGAAAAAGTAAATACTTTTGTTGAAAAAATGTTATATTTATGATAATTAATTTTCTTATGATGAATGAAAAAAATGATTTTGCAAAAAGTATGATTTCTTTTAAGGAAATAATTGAAAAAAATTACATACATATGTTTATGGAGATTTCCGAGTTATCAAATATAATTTATTTTAAAATTATTTTAACTTGATATGGATGTTGGAATTTTATCATTTGATACAAAATTTTATGTTTATTTATTTAAAAATCAAAGCGATGATTTATGGAGAAATTCTTGATTTTTATTGAGAATTATTTTGATAGATTAATCAAAGATTCAAAATAAATTAGAAGCTCAAATTTTTACATTTTGTTTTTTGGCCATATTTTCAATAGCCATAAGTTTTTTAATCTTCACTGTATTATGCAATCTTCACTGTATTTGAAAGATTGTGAGGGTTCATATTGATCCATATCTGGATCAGCGGCAAACAAATTAATTTGTCATGCTTTTGTGAATTATTCTATCAAATACATTCTCATTTTCGAGGAGTATTTTGACATCGTACGGCAATACATTTGTTATTGTATTAAATTTGGGTGATGTAAATTACTATTATGTAATCTACAAAGGCGATATTGTTAGTTTTCCATTGGCTACTGAAAAGCCAATTGATTATGGGGTATTTTATATGATATTTCATTTTGAGAAAAAATTGAACACAAGTACATTGTGAGAGCACTACTATAATTAGTAGAGTACAAAACCGTCAATTACAACGGTAAATCCAAACTATATACAGATTGTTGTGAGCTCCTACTTATTGGTATAACATGCATGTTGTTCATGTAAAATTAAAAAATAATCTTGCATATTGTGAATTTAAGCTATAGCTATATGGTATGTTTGGATTACATCGACTGAAAAAGGACAAACCCAAATATACTGAACTGTCTATGAGAATACCCAACCCGGGGACCAAAAATCCTGGGAACTAAGTTCAAGTGGGAAAAACAAATTATAGAGTAAGTTGTGGTGGGATGCACCAATTTTTCGAGTATATACTCATAGTCATTCCCCATTGTGTGGCTGCTTTATCCTGGAACGTTAAGAGGTTTGAGTTTATTAAACTCTTAATGAAATCTTTATCTCTTATGAGTGAAGTGTCATTAGTTACAGGATCACTCTTGACGGATTTTACCTATGAGTTTGAGAAGGGACGCTCTTTAGGAGAATTAGGCTAATTCTTTGGAAAAACTCATGAAAATCGGGATTAAATACAAGGTCGAAACATGCTGGCTTAAAGGCTCAATTGGACACCTAGATCAATATGAGCGTGAAACAACTTTCTTTTCTAATAAGCGGTCTTAGTTCAAGGTCATTGACCACTACGATTCTAGAGAAAAATTGTGGAAGTGCTAAGTGAAAAGTTCAATGCATGACACCTTCACGATACATATTGATCTACCTCTACCCAATATACTATATATTTCATTTTAACTTTTTATATTTTATTAATATTATTGGGGAATTGTTGGAAATTTTAATAAAATATTTAAAGAATTATGATATTTTGTTTTGGTGACAATGATGGTTTTGGCATGCATATGTTATTTTATGATCAACTATAGTCATAAATTGATTTGAATAGTTAATATTTTGGCATGCTCTTTGACCAAGTCAAGATTATGAATATATGCAATTAAAGTGTATATTATAGGCAATGATATTGGATCGACAAGACCATTATTGGGCCTTTCATATTAATTTTATTGTTGTGTTATTGTTGTGTTATTATTATTCTCCCATTATTTAGCCATAATGTAAATGAAATTTAATTTTGGTCATGATGATAAAATTCTTAAGTTGTTTTTTTACTCCTAATATTATTTTATATAGCTCTACTTTAATACTACTTTGATATAAGAATGTTCATATTATTTTAATCATAAAGGATGGGTAGAGAAAGATATGAGAAGAGCTCTTGCTCTTCACTTTTACGCAGAAGTTGAAGAACGAACCGATGGAGTCGGGGCTATTATATCATGGAGGCAACGTACCGGTAATCCGCTGCATCGGATCGAACCACTGGATTTCATCCGGAGCGGTGAGAAATTTGCCTTAAAGAAAGCGAGATACCCGTGCCTTAGATTTCGCTCCATCGACTTTATTTTATTGTGATCTTTATTCTTTTTTTTATTTTGGTTTCATTGTGATAAGTTCCGATATTTAAGAGTGTTAAACTAGAGATAACTAGCATATAATCAGTATTATTTTCCTTCCAGATTTATATTAAAAAAGAAAAGGAAATCTCACAATTTTCTTTTCAGAATAGTTCGTATCTACCAAATGTCAATTTTCCATCCAGCATTTAAACCAATAGTTTTTCCCTCCCAGATTTATATCCACTAAAAGTCAGCTTTCTTTTCAGATACCTGTCCATAGAGAACCTAAGGCGACGAAGGATTCGGAGAATCCATTACCAGAACGAAGCAGAATTCGTGCTGCTCTTCTTCATGCATGTCAAACTCATCACAAATTTTGTGATAGCTATCAGCTTTCGGTAGTTGGATTAGAAAAAGCCGATCATCAACGTTGGCTTGACATGTGATAGAGAAAATTTTGAAATGTGAAATGCGAAGAAATGTAGCAAATTATGTCTCTATGTTCTCATTAAATTACTCACCAGGGAAATGATGTATGTGAGAGAAACTAGTTTCGTAAATTGCATTAGCTTTTTTATGGAACTTCTCATCAAATGGGTTTTAATCACAAAATGCCAAGGGCAACATATATAATGGTCAATAGGTATGCATGCTATGTGTTTTCAATGTACACACAAACACACGCAAACACATGCACAGATACACAAGTGCATACACTGCAGACTCATACAAACAGCTCTCACTCGCGCGCACGTGCGCACAAGCGCAAGCACGCGCGCGCGCACACACACAGAGAGAGAGAGAGAGGTACCAACCTCCTTCAGGTCCAACTATAATGATTCCATCAGAGACTAGGCATGATGAGGATAAAATATTTATAAGAGGAGTTGCCTCTGCTGCTGCTAGAAGAGAGATCTTTGACTGAGCCACCTGGTATAGATGAGAAAAAAAAAACTTTTCAGTATTTAGAACAATAAATATTCATCATTGTGCTTAAAAAGGATATCAGTATGTATGTTTGACTTTCTCCCTTCAACATCAGAAGTGAGTGAAGTGAATGGGTTTGAATCAAAGTCGGAACCAGCAGCTCCACAGCTTGTACCTTCACAAATATAACTGCATTTTTCTTAATCTGTTTCTTTCCGTTTACACACAAGCAGGTTCTCAACCAACGACACTTGCATGACAACAGAAACGATGCTACCTCTATATCAAGACTAGTCTCCCTAAAATCTTGATGGGAAAACATATGGACTAAAATGAAACATAGTTCAATACCCAATAAAAAAGGAAAGTGGAAACAGGAAGATTGTGGAAGAGGTAAAGCACTACTGCATCCTAGAATGTATTCTCTATGGCTGGATTTGTCCACCATGTTGATGAAAGGAAATAATAGCATCATGAGAATTTAATTAATATTAAGAAAAACACTATCTAGCACAAGTATATCTCTTTTTACCAATTTTTTGATATTCCTAACAAAAATCCTCAGAGTGGTTTGGTTTACGGGTGCAATATTCAGCTTATGACTGCAGAAATGCCCTATAGTTGAACATTAAGCAAAATACCTTGTATGTCAATATAATAGAAGCCAAAACTTTTAGAACATTTTTTTGAGAAAAATTATGTTATGAAGAAAGAAACACTTACAATGGACAGAAAATTGTGTAATTTCAAGGGTGGGTTCAATGTCATTCCATGTAACCGCTGACCTAAGAGAAACAACATATCCTGATGAGATGAAATGTGGACAATATACACATTCGTTGACAATGTAACGACTGAAAAGTGTACAAGGAATTATCACCAACTAAAGAACTCAAGGTTAATTACACTGTTTAACTGCAGCTAACATAACACGCTGCAATCTGTCCACACGATTGTCTCCAATTGTAGGAGATCGCGCAGTCAAAAGAGGTGTTATGCTACTAGCACCAAGTTCCTAAAACAAAAAGACAACAGTTTAAACACTAAACACAGCCATAGCAGGATTCCCAGAATTATTTGAAGCACATAAGAAACTTACTGTACATTTCTCGATAAGCCAATCGGACCGGCCACCTTTTAAGGTACCTAAGAAATTGAGAATCTAGGAGATGTTACCGTATACGCAATAACAGCAATAACCATTCAAAAGTTTGAGCTATTTGAGGAGCAGCTGACAGAAGACTGCTGCTTTGTGGGCATTTTCAAACACATGCAAGTAAGGTTGCATCCGGATCGGATACGAAGCTGATATGAGCTATCGTATCCATGTTTATTTTCTAGTGACAGCTACAGATATGGATACGGATACAATTAGCTAATAAAAAGTCATCCGTGTTTGGCAATATCGGATACGGATACAAAATGGATATCAAAGTGACAAATACAGATACACAGATACAAATCAGATATGGGTATAAAAAAAAGATTCGAGACAAAACAAATATGGATGTGGAGCAGTAATGTATGTAATTGATACATTTCAAAATTGAATTTGAAAACTTAAATAATATACGTACTTGAAATATTTGATAAAGACAAATACATAGGCAAATGAATATTATATGAATACATAAATGTCTAAATTGCATGAAATAGCCTTAACTTTTGCCTCTTCAACAAGAAATACCCCCCCCCCCAAAAAAAATCAAAAAAAAACCTTTAAGTTGTTCCAAAATACATTGAAATATTTAATTTTAAAATATCTCTTTCTTATTTAATTAGCCTACACCCTCTTCTTATCCAATTTCACTTGCATCCCCATCACTTCTCTTCTTCCCCAACATTTATAAAGCCCAAGAGAAAAACTAAATTTGGGAAAGCTTGGGAAAAATTTCAATAAAGATTGCACTTTTTGTTATGCTTCATAATGGATTCAGAACAAAGAAAATTGAGAGGAAAGGTGAATTTTTGTGAAGAAGGATGATTATTTTGGGATGAAACTATATTGAGAGGATTTTACCATATTTAATTCAATAAAAAGCATTTGGGGGACACTATAGACCGATAATTGTAATATTAAAGTAATGACAAGGAGATTTTTTTCAAAAAAATAAATTTAAATGAAAGGCATTTTAGGAATAAATTAAGTTGAGGCATAGTGCAAGTTTTAGAAAGTTAGGGTATTTCCTGTTATATGGACAAATGTTGAGGATATTTCTCATCATTTAACCTAAATAAATATGTTGATAAACATACTATACAAATTACAAGCCTTACATATTTGAATTAATCATGATGAAATAAAATGTCAAAATATTCTTTTCTAAGCATGACGTGTATAATGAGCAAAAATGTATAGTTTAAATACGTATCACTACCTAAATAATAAATTTAATAGGATAGATATCTTGTAATTGCTTGCAGATATCCATATCTATTTTCTATCCAAATTCATATATCCGGATAGTCGTATACATATCTATGATTTTGCTGAAACCATATTCGTATCCGTGGCCGGGAAAATATTTTAAAATATCTTCATATATGTATCTGCATCTGACCATATCCGAAAAATCATATATGGAAGACTATATCCGAAAAATATCCTTATCCGCATATCATCTGGATTACATGCAGCAAGTGTAGGGACTTAAGTTTGTTTAGTTTTTGGTCAGTGTGTGTAGGGATCTAGTCTATTTCGTTTTTGGCTGGTGAAAAAAGGGAATATGAATAGAATGATTATTTATGACTGACAGGCATTCTTTTTTGAGTTAAGAGGTTGGGCCATGAGGAGCCAACCCACTCCCATATATTAATAGGATAAGCCTCTTCTCCCTGCTTGTGTGCCACAAACTCAAGACTTCCTTACCACTGTTCTCATTCCATACTAACACTCCTCACGCCTTAGATACTGCGGCTACATTCTACAATCTAAAACTACACATAAAATGACAATCAAATCAGGAAAATCTTTATCATAAGAATGCCTCACCAAATGCTGCATATATGTGCCATTGGATTCCCTGAGGAGCAATAAGCTTGGGATCCTCTAATGCCATTACATCAACACCAACCTGATCAACCCTCTGGATGCATCCTTCAACTACTCCACCTGCTCCATTGAATAGCTCTACCCTTACAAAAATAATAGGAAAATAAAACGTAAATGCAACAGAAGGATAGAGGATAGCAGATACTAGTCAATGAGTATGAGAGCCTAACCAATGTTATGGAAAGGAGCAATGTACCCAAGCAACTACTTCAACAGGAGAAGACTTCAGTTATAAAGTGGCATTAAGGAACGGAAGAAAGCGATCAAGAAACTAGTGCAGTATGAACTATGGACAACGTGAATGCAATTTTATATTATATATAAAGCTATATTAGGGAATATTCTTGGAATATTCCCTCTTCAAGCTTTATTTTAGCTTCTTGTGGCTTCATCAAAAAAAAATTAATATAACAATTTTACGTTTTGAAATTTTTTTATTAGCCCCCCATCCACAATTGTTTATGTCCACTAAATTTGTAGGTGATAGTGAAATAGAATTTGCTATTTATTTCTTTTGAAAGCAATTAGCTCCTATTACCTATTTTATTTACGTGTAGTGAATCTTAAGACAACTACTAATATAAGTATATCACCAATGCAAAAATTTACACACTATAATTTGTCTGGGGTTACAACCATGAACCCCCTGCTAATTTTGTGATTGACGCCTTCGTATCTTAAGATTGAAGAGGACTTTACATAGCAATCTAGGCTCTGTAAAAATATTTGGACTTTCTATAGTTATTTCACGAGGTGTTTGCGGAAAATTATTTTTAAGAACAAGAATGCATATACTTTTCTTGAAAAATAATTTTTTAAAATATCCTACACTTCTTGGTCAATAAACCATAAAAATTATTTTTTATGATAAACGATATTGATTCATTAAAACATTCTCAATAGAACCTTATAGGAACTAAATTTACTTGGTCACTTAAAATAGGAAAAGAAACTTTAAAATTCATATACTCTACATAGGTATCATACGATGATAGATTGATAGTTTGAATTGGGTCATGACCTTGGGCTTGAAAGACTTTAAATTTTAATTACTAGTTGATTCGTGGTAAACAGTTTCGGTTTGATTGTGATAATAACCCAAAATCAATATTTTTTGGAGCCATTTGATATTCAAAATAATGTTGATATCAGAATAATATTCGAACTTCTATTAGTTAATAGAAAATAACTATCCAACAACCTTTTTAATAATGAAAAATATATAGTATTTCTACCAAGAGCATATTTAGATAATTAGGACTAAAATTTGTATGATTTAACGTCTCTATTTGAATATCGCAAAATACCCCTACATTCCTTGAAACAAATGTTTGGTGTCCTTTCAATTTAATCCATATTTCGATGGCTTGGAATGAGAATATACATTAAATGTTTATTTTTATTCATTATTTATTTTTATTTTTTAAAATACTTGGTTATCTATAAAATATTCTTTTCTATCGTTTGAGTATCTATACACTTATAGTAAATAGTGAGGAAGAGAAAGCTAAGAATGAGAAAAGTTAGTTTTGGGTTAATTTTTCAAAGTTTTTTTTGGTAGATTACAACTTGCACCAACTTTACCACTTAAACTTGAAATCGGAATGAAAAATTATCATATAAGCTTTTAAAAAAATTTATGAGTGTATAAAAAATGCAAATATTTAGATTATTTCTCAGTTGATTAATTTCAGCAGTGAGAGAAAAAGAAAAAAATTGGTAAAATATTACATGGTTTACAAAAGAGAAATACTTTAGCTAACCATATGGTAACTTAAGCATTTACAAATATAAACCGACAAAAATTAAGGATGAATGTTATTTTATTTTCCAAGTAAAGATTCATAGATTTATTTTCGCTCCATCTACAACAAAACATCTATCACATTTCCACAAACAACTTAGATAATATGTAAAATAAAAATTTGTTGAAAGTATATGAATCTTAATTTTGTACGAAACATAAATTTTGAAATCCTGTCACGTGCGTGGCACGGGACCCCGTGCTAGTATAACTATATGATCCAAGCACACATAATAGATCCGCAAAAAAATAACAATAAAGCAATAATCGTAAACAATCAACAACTAACACTTGCAATCAATAGCAAGTGAACAAGTAATATGGAAATATTAAAGCGAGTCAACCTAAAGAGTGCAAACTCGCTAGGTACTCCTCGAATAGGCTGTATCAACCAACGAATAAATAAATATCAAACTTTTATAAGTTGTTTACTCGAAGGATGATCGCAGTTAATAGTTACCGGTCCTTAACAATCGTAAAGAATCGGCCTTTTGTAGATACGCAAAATAGCAATCATATCTCGTCTCACAATCCCAACAAAAATGCTCACAATCTCCTGTTAATATCTTGCAACAACATGGATGACCAGAAACTAGTGAATCGGGCTATGATTGCAGGTTGAGAAGAGGCTGATCCATGAATGAAACGGTGGCGATTGGCTACTGCAGTGGTGGTGCTGAAATGTTGTTGTGGCAGCAGCAAGAGTTTCTGCAGCAAAGGTGGAGAAGTCGCAGGTGACGGGAAAGGGGGGCAGCAGCTGATGGAGTTCAGGCAGCAGGGACAGGGCGAGGGAGGTGTCAGGCGTAGATGGTTGAGGGAAGAAGACGAAGTAATGGCAGAGCTAGGGAGTTCAGTGGTGGTTGATAGGTTAGCACGAAGAAGATGGCTGGGCATGGTGAATGGAGACCGTGAGTTAGGAGGTGTAATAAGAGTGAAGTGTAATTGAGTGGTGGAGATTTAAAATGAGATGGAACTAGACTTAAGAGATGTTTAATAAACTATGGAGATTAAAGACTCGGTTCGCAATTTATATAGCAAAACAAGCTCCAATACGTCGTCAAGCCTAGAAATGGGAAACCTAAAATTGACTGTGATCCTGTTGATGGCACGAGTATCCACACACATCCTCCAAGTGACATCTTTCTTGGGTGTTAACAATGCTGGAATGGCACAAGGAGTAAGACTCTCTGACAGCGTTTCCACAAAAGCTCATCGGCCTGTCATCGCATCTCCTCATGATCTATGGGTTCATCCTATAATAGGGAAGGCGTAATAATGTGGACCCACACACAAGATCAATGGCATGCTAAATGTCTCTTAGAGAAGGAAGTACGTCAGGTAACTCATCTGGCTAGATACCACTACAATATGCAAAAACCTGATGGATCTACACAGGATGCTATGGAGTCTCCAATTGTGGCCATAACCACAAACACAACACCCTACTCGATACTCTCCATTTCAAATTGCTTCTTATTAAGAATATGAAGAGACGTCTTCTTGGAAACCATGTACTTTCATAGTGACGGGGCTATTCTTGTTTATCCGAGGAGAAACTCCTAGTCCAGGTTAAGCTTCTATCGGCCGTAACCACAAGATGAATCAATTTGATTGAGCAAAATATACAGGAAATCAAGTAGAGGAATAAGATTTTTGAGATCGGTTAGGATTATATTTTTCCTTTGTTTTTTAATTTTGTCTTCCGATGTTTTTGAAGGTTTAGGATTTGCTTTTCAATTGTTCTGATAGTATTATATTTGATTGAAATAATATATTGTAGTGCTCTCTTATCTAAGGACCCAAGGAATTGAATATGAGGCGGAAAGATTATGCAAACTTGTTTTGCTATATTATTTATAGAATTAAGTTCAATCTCATTCATTTATTTTAAATCCTGAATCCAACTCTTCCACTACGACATGGTTATCTATTTGGTATCCATGTTGGGGAACTGTTTGAACCGTTCCCCAAGAATGGAGAATGGTTTAAACCCTTCTCCAAATTGGGGAATGGTAAAGACGGTTCCCCACTTAAATTTGAAAGCACGAGATTATTCCCTAACTTTTTTAAAAAGTTAGGAGTCTCGGGTCCCCTGACCCCCATAAATCTAGCCCCATTCGAATCCCTTCCTCTGAGCATCCCACAGCCCTTTCCTCTCAATCTCTCTCGCTCTCTAAATCTCTCTCAAACCTCATGATCCACCTCTAAAAAAATTCTCAAGACAATTTCTTGCTCTCCCAATCTTTTCTCTAGATCTCTTCCAATCTCTTCTCTAGATCCACCCAAAAATCTCAAAAAAAATATCTTGCTCTCTATCTTATCTAGATCCAAAAAATGAAAAGAAAAAAAAAACAAAAACAAAAATCTCTTGCTCTATCTCAATATCAATCTTGATCTTTGGCATGGTGTGGAAGCAATCTTGAGAAGCCCTCTTCACATAGACAATCAAGATATACTATCTCAACTTATCGTAAAATTAGGGTACATTACAGGAATTTATGAATTATGTGATAGGTTTATGCTATATTTTTGTATGGATTTAGGATTTAGGGTTGAAATGGAAAATTATAATTTGATATATATATGCTTTCATAGTGACACTGAGAGTTAGGGTTAGTTGTGTTTATGATTTGGAGGTGTAATTGTGTTGGATATAGTGCCCTCAAGGCAATTATTATGATTGCAAATAAGCAATTATAATAATTGAGAGAGGACCTATACAGGTATAACAGTCTTACTCAAGATAATAGTATACTATCTGATTTGTCTTCATCGTTGATGAAGCCCGTAAGATTGTTGCTTGACAATCAGCATTATGATGACGATCATATATGTAGGAGCTGGGTTGTCCATAAACACATCCTTAAATGTCTCTAGCCGTGGGAGTATCGAGACTGGGCATTGATATTATGGGGTAGACTAGTGTATATGTTTCCAGACCCCGACGAAAGACGATGGCCGGTCTCACAAACCATTGGTGCTGTGTCACCTATGATAGTATATATGTGCTCACTGGAGGTGAGTACACCGACGGACTCATCGAGAACTTCCAGACGGTATCATATTTATCGTCAGATGGAAGTTCTCAGGTGACATGAGTACAGATTAGCCCTCTGACCTGAGATCGTCATTTGTCTTATGTGAGTTCGCGCTGTATTTTGATTACTATCCTACTACGGCTCAAAAGAGTCGTGCAAATATGTTTTAGTTGAGTACAACCCCAAGCTACATGGAGGCAGTGATCAATTGACAGAGATTTGTCTCTCCTGATATTAGTAGTCGATGTCGCGATGTATTCAGTTGGCTATCACTAGAAATCCGTGACCACGGTGAATGAGATTTACTAATAGTTGATCAGTAGTATCTTTGTTGGTGATGAGCTTAACTCAGACACGACTTATCGGGTTAATAGGGGTCTGACGTTATCCACCCCAAGACCCGATATGCGATACTCTTTGACGAAGAGACCGGACTGTACAGAGATCCCCACATTCAGGCTCAGTAGGGTAAGGACGTACTTGATTGTCAACCCCCTTTCGGCAAAGTACCTGGATAGCCGTTACGTACAGCTAGTGCCGCTGACGTGCTTACAGTTAAACCCACTGCCAGCGTATTGTCGAGTCTTTAGAGTCCTACTGAGGGTTTTCTCGATTCAGGCAATAGATATAGGAACCGTATGGTACGTGCAGGGGTCTGATTAAATACGTGTACAGGATACATGGACTTTAATCGGAGGGTTGATAATACTAGTCGGCTTAGGATTAAGCTGGATTATTAAATCAGGTTTTGATTTAATAATTTATATATGTATTTTGATAAATATTTTAGTATTATTGTTCACTATCAATTTTCTCTCTTTGGTGCTATCCGTATTTTTATACAGATACGCGTATATGTAGCGATACATATACCAGGTGAAGTATTCCGTATTTATACGGGAATACTTCTAGAAGATAGACATCTCATATTTATTTTTCTATTTAGAAAAACAAATGGAAAATGAGGTGAAGGTGAGATGGCATAAAGCATGGCTACACATGTAGAAAGGAATGGCTTTGGTATTTGACGTTGATATGATTTGGTTCACTATTGATCCATGATTGCAAATAGAAGCCATTCACTTCTACATTGGGGTGGAATTTCTTTTCTTCACTTGCTTCTTGAGTTCATGCTTCATGGCTCAAGACTTGGCCATTTTTCCTCACCTCTTTTCTCTTTCTTCGTCTCGCTCTTTCTTGAGCATGGTTTAGAGTGAAAAAGTTTAGTGGAAAAATTCCTACATCGTCCAGTATTCATCCTTAGCAAGTTTGGATCGTCGGTCAGAGCCTCTTCCGGTTTCCCTCGAATGGATCTTCTTCGGCGAGGGTGGTCGACTTTCAAGCGCGATCCCGGCGGCTACGAGCTTAGAGGGGTCTTCCATAATTGGGTGGACACGCGTCGAAGGTTATAGTTTCTGCACCCTTGCATTTCTAGTTTACTAGTTTAAGGTTTTGAATCGATTTCTTGAGTTACGGGTGTTTGGTGCTCGCAAAAAGTTTTTGTTTTTGCTTCCGTCTCGGCCGTGGCCTTCGCGGCACGGACACCGAACCCCAACATGGTATCAGAGCCACTCCATAAATCTTAACTAACTAGTTTGCACTTATTTAGAGTTTCGATCGACGGATTTTTCCGAATCGTATTTCCAAATCCATGCCCGCTGTTCAAATTTTAAAGTTGTTCAAAAAATTGTCCAGCTTGTACTAAAATTATGTGCAGGCAAAAATTGTGACCAGAAAGAAATTTGGGCACATAAGCCTAAAATTAGACCGTTGAACCGCCGCCGAATGTGCCATTTGGCCGCGGTTCCACGGTCCAATTTTGGCCGTTTTGCCCCAAATTTTTTCTGGTGTTCTACATTATGGCAATGTGATTTTTGGAATATTTGGTTTTGGCCCAGATTTGTTTAAGTACTGGCTTGTACTTGGAGCCAATGCAGAAAGTTTTAATCAATCGAAATTTTAAATTCGTGGTTTTCAGTGCATTTGTTTATTTCTGCGACCGTGAATATCATAGCACGGTATAATCCGACTGGTTGCTATATGTATAATCAAACGGGTTTACGAACATGATATTCGTGTTGATATTCTGTGTTGTGCTGATCTTGGATGGATTGTCATGATAGATAGCTTTGTGTGCAATGTTAGATGTACAGTTCATATTCATTTGTATATTCATTATTACGGGGCGAGCGTCCGACATGTGAACTGCAGTTTCTGCCAATTTATATATTCTTTTATTGAGGCACGACCGGATTAAGATTGGTGTCACCATTATATATATTTTTTCTTTTCTGTACTAGGATTACTCCGTGGAGGAGTGCTCGAATAGCCGGGTTCTAAAGGGCAATGGGCCCGCATCTTAAGATGTTGAGACCGGAAGGCCTTACTCTAGAATTGGCGGGCTCTTCGCCGCATTCGTAAGCGTATAGGTTGACCTACTGAGGAGTGCTCAAGTTACCAGATTCCGTGAAGTGCTGGGTGGCCTATTCACTTTGTTGATTGGGATTGCCTCACTTTCGAGATTGGCAGGTAACTTGCCGCACTCATAAGGGTCTAGGTTCTTTATTGCACTGGCTATTCACACGATCGGTGAACGTCGCGTCCCATTTAGGGCTCAAATGAAACGCGGGGCTTCTACGTTATCCATTATTCCATATTGTTGTTCGCATTCCTATGATGATTTTTATCTGCCTGTGATGACTATTATCTGCCTGCGATGCTGATATATATATACATATATATGAGAATAATGGAGGAAAGAGGCCATAGGAGGGGATTTCCTCTTATGGCGTCGAAAAAATACAACCTCCACCATTTTTTTAACGATCGATATCCATCATCATCATCGTTATCATCTAAGATGTGCATACACCAAATTTCATGTGATTCCACCACTTTTCACCGTTGAATTAGCAATATAAATAGTTCTATTGTCGGTAAACCATTAATTTTGCACCAACTAAATCAACGGTAAAAAAAAATGGTATAATCATATGAAATTTGGTGTATCCACATCTTAGATGATAAAGATGGAGGTGATGTATGCCGATTGTCGAAAAAAATCATGGAGGGTGCATTTTCCGACGCCATAGGAGAAAATTCCCTTCTATGACACCTTTCCTCCATTAGCCTCTCTCTATCTCTCTCTATATATATAGTAGATGGTTCTATATATTTTGCATCCGTGCTCCCTCTCTGCCATTAGTTAAGTAACCTAATGGCGCATGACGGGCCCCGTAGCGAATGTGGATGACATAAATATCATACTATTTTTGGTTGTTTCTTTTGTGGCTTGGAAACTTAAAATGATGGGAACGCATTATCAATATAATGCAAGGAAAATAAACATAAATAATGTCGGAACCAATTTTAAAACTACTCGGTTTTCTTCAAAACTCATAGTCGTATTATTTTGCTTTGCATAGAGGTATTCAGTTAGGCACCTCATTCTATGAGAGAAGAGTCTTGATCCTTTTCACTGGGAGTTCGCTCTTAAGAAGAGGTTTATATTACTAGTTTTAAAATGCGAAGCTTAAGCCACTCTATTTCAAAGCCACTCGAGTTCCTTCAGCGATATCAAGTTCATTATGTTAAAAGTTTTTCGCCAAAAACTAGCCGTAGCCCTCCATCGTTTCAAATTAGTATTGCTTAGTATTCGTGCAGTGTTTGTTGACCTTGTCAAGGCGTAGTGTGCGGTAACTGTAATACTTTTCCGTCGCATGGATATGTGGATTGGTTAGGACAGTCGTGCGACCTTGCTGATTGTGTCAAGGGCTCATGCGGGTGGGTTTAATGCAATCAAGATAATAACGAGTTGAACTTAACTAGAACCTATTAATTTGTTGACTGTGTCAAGATCACTTGGGTCCTAGGGCAAAAACCATTTCGGGGGTTACAAACATACGGGAAACTTGCCAGGCATGCGCATACCTTCTGGAGTGTAGTGACTTGAGTGAATTCCGTCAGATTATCACATGATGATAGTTGGGTCTCAATTCTCACCGATGAGTATGTATTACTCCTCGGGAGATTTCACTTCACAATTAGCTAACCTATTAGGTGTCTAAAAAGTGTTAACGAACTTACGGCTCTGCGGAAACGGGGTTATTAATTGGGTCCGTGCGAAAGCACGGAAGATCTCCCTCGGGGTACTAACACTGGCATGGCTGAACGATTAGCGAACTTGTAAAGTGTATATGATCCCAACTAGTTCTCCTTTTAGGGTTTGAACGAGAATTCGAGGAAACAGTGGGAGCCATCCTGATTAGATAAAGTAATAACCAATCTAATCTTGATAGAGTGCACGTTGGGTGTTTCTTTTCTCTCTCTGGTACAGCGACCCATGACTTACCTTAACCTTACAAACTCATGAACCAAATTAACCTAACCTTCTTACACACTTGGGCTTTGAATTGTCATGATTCACGACAAAATCGCATATATCGTTGCCACCCCTACTTTATCCTTTGCATTTTTTCAGAACATGTCGTATCACTACAATGATCCATAATTGATTCACGACAAAATCGCATATATCATTGCCACCCCTACTTTATCCTTTATGTGATATACACTGAAAACAGCTGCATGACATTTGGATCTGGTTCCATCTAAATTGGTGCCTTGATTCTATATGGACATAGAATGGCTATATATCTTGAGGTTGTTAGGATATGGAGTTATCCGGTTTTTGTTTAAAAGCAAAATCCGGACAAACTCAAGGCATGCTTCGGTAATGGCGGTTTGTGGATTATCCAAGTATTCGCTAAGATTTTGCTTCTATCATTTTCATGATCAATAGTTACATTGTTCTTGACTTGCCATCTTTTTATAAAAGAAATACTTTTGCAAAAGAAACTGGTGGGAGTATGGTAGAATTGGAAGTGGTTTCAGAACCACCAACGGTTACCGAAAATTTAGTAGAATCTAAAAATTCAATTGAACTTGACAAACCATTAGCCGCTCGGCAGATTTTAGTAGGTGACCTCAGACATCCGAGAGATACTTCGGTTTTCTCGTAGACGGTGACAGGGAGGTCAGCATGATGGTGGTGATGACCCGAATAGTTATCAGTAGGTCATAGAAAGTGGTAACTTCCAGGTGACCAGATACTTCATATCCAAGATGGACTCCACGCACTTCAGCAAATCATGAATTTTAGACTTTGCTGGGTGCTCCTGAAGGCATAAAACCCATTAGGAGCAAGTAAATCTTTCGAGGTCTGTGCAGGTGGAAAGGTACTAACCTAATAAGGCTAGATTTGTTGTAAAGAGTTTTCATCAAATACCCGTTGTGGATTGTGATGAGACTTTTACTTCATGTCCATGCTGAAGTTCATACGGATATGACTTTGCACTGCTATTCTCCCTACTTGTTATTAGCAGGTCATAGAAAGTGGTAACTTTCAGATGACCGGATACTTCTATCCAAGATGGACTCCACGTACTTCAGCAAAATTATGGATTTTGGACTTTGCTGGGTGCTCCTGAAAGGGTAAAACCCATTAGGAGCAAGTAGATCTTTCGAGATCTATGCAGGTGGAAAGGTACTAGCCTAATAAGGCTAGACTTGTTGTAAAAAGTTTTCATCAAATACCCATTGTGAATTGTGATGTGATTTTTACTTCAGTGTCTACGCTGAAGTCCGTATGGATATGATTTGGCGCTGATGCAGTTCATGACTATGATATCAGGCAGGTGGATGAATATAACGTCTTTCCAAATGGAAATTTGGAAGTGCACGTGTATATGACTCTACCAGAGGGTTATCGTAGCTAGTAGGAGCAACGGAAGGTGTGCATGTTGCTTATGTCTATTCATAGGCTAAAGTAAGGATAGCGGAGACGGATCATTTGTTTTGATGTGACAGTCAAGATGATTGACTTCATCAAAACAATAGATGAACCTAATAAGAAGGGTGTAGGGAGGATTGTGCTGGGATTTGGATGACATGCTCCAAATAGGAAGTGATGCTGCAATCGGTCAAACTTTGTTTGTCACATAATGTTTTCTCCACGTTGGTTATAGATAATATATCAGGAACTCTGGTGACTAGATCTAGATTTGGGAAGTTCCCAATCGGGTACTTTGACAACATTCTAAAAGTATTTTAGAATGGACGACTCCTGGCGTGGTAGCGTACCCACAGGTGATGGAGCCACCCACTCTAAAAAGATGCTTTCTAGACCGATGAAGAGAAGGACTGGCATGAATGACATATCATTTTCTTAGGCAATTGAGTCAATCATGCAATGCCATGTACAAAACCAGATGGACAATATTGTAATGTATCAGGGATTCTGATTTTAGATCTAAATTTGGGAAGTTTCCCAATCGAATACTTGGACAACATTGTAAAAGTATTTTAGAATGGACGACTCCTGGCGTGGTGGTGTACCCGCAGATGATGGAGTCACCATCTCTAAAAGGGATGTCTTCTAGACTGATGAGAAGAGGGACTGGCATGAATGACATCATTTGCTTAGGCAATTGAGTCAATCATGCAATACCTTGTACAACACCAGATATTGCCCATACACTTGCTATACCAAACAGATATTAATCCAATTCTGGAGAAACATTGGGAAGCGGTTAAGAACATAAGTAGATGTTCTTGGTATAAGGTAACGGCACCCTCCTCTGAAAGGCGGTTATCGGTTCAGGCTTCCAAAATGACCTAGTTGACAGAGATGCTATCAGAGTTTTGAGTTTAGCCTCTTCTGAGGATCAGTGTATTAGATAGTGTTCCAAAAGGGATACTGAGGTAATCATGGTACAGGACGCTGGTTATGACTCAACAGAGGATACAGCCCAAGAAGTCTGTTGGATGGAGTTGTTCATTAATGAACTTGGTCCCATCAAGTATCCGGACAAATTCTTGAGGCGGGATATCGCTCAGTTTGGGAGATTGTTGATCGCCGCAAAGTTGAGACATAGAGAGATAAAGTTAGAACATTATAGCGGATCCACTCACTGAGGCTATTTCTCGAACAAATTAAGTTTCACAAACATAGTTTGCGAAACTAATTAGTAGATAAGTTGGGTCTTCGGTAGCACACGAGCTGTGGGTACGCGATACCGCAATAATTGGACTTAAGTGCAAGTGGAAAATTGTTAGATATAGTGCCCTCAAGGCAATTATTATGATTGCAAGTAGACAATTATGATAATTGAGGGAAGACCTATACAGGTATAACGGTCTTACTCGAGATAATAGTATGCTATCTGGTTTGTCTTCATCGTTGATGAAGCCCGTAGGATTGTTGCTTGACAACCAGCATTATGATGACGATCATATATGTGGGAGCTAGGTTGTCCATAAGCACATTCTTAAATGTCCCTGGTCGTGGGAGTATCGAGAGTGGGTATCGATATTCCGGAGTAGACTAGTGTATACGTTTCCAGACCCCGACGACGACGAGGGACGGTGGCCGGTCTCACAACCCATTAGTGTTGTCACATATGATAGTATACAAGTGCTCACTGAAGATATATAAACCGGACGGACTCGCTGAGAACTTCCAGATGGTATTATATCTATAGTCATATGGAAGTTCTCAGGTGGCATGAGTACAAGTTAGTCCTTTGACCTAAGATCGTCATTTGTCTCGTGTGAGTTCTTGTTGTACTTTGATTACTATCCTACCACGACTTAAAGGAGTCGTGTAAACAGGTTTTAGTTGGGTAAAGTCCCGAGCTATATGGAGTCAGTGATCGATTGTCATGGATTCGTCTCTCCTGGTATTAGAAGTCAATGTCGCGATGTGTTCAGTTGGCTATCCCTAGAAATCCGTGGTCACGGTGGATGAGGTTTATTGATCAGTAGTATCTCTGTTGGTGATGAGCTTGACCCAGACACGACTTATCGGGTTAGTAGGGGTCTGATGTTATCCACCCCTAGACCCGATATGCAATACTCTTTGATGAAGAAAGCGGACTGTACGGAGATTGTCACATTCAGGCTCAGAAGGGTAAGGACGTACTTGATTGTCGACCCCCCTTTCGGCATGTACCTGGGTAGCCGTTACGTACAGCTAGTGCCGCTGACGTACTTGTGGTTAAACCCACTGTCAGCGTATTATCGAGTTTTTAGAGTCTCACACAGAGGGTTTTCCCGGTTCAGACAATAAATATAGCAGTCGTACGTTAGTACGTGCAGGGGTCTAATTAAATACGTGTACGGGATATACGGACTTTAATCGGATGGTTGATAATACTAGCCAGCTTAGAATTAAGCCGGATTATTAAACCAGGTTTTAATTTAATAATTTATATATGTATTTTGATACATATTTTAGTATTATTGTTCACTATTCATTTTCACTCTTTGGTCCTATCCATATTTTTATACGGATGCGCGTATATGTAGCGATACATATACCGGATGAAGTATTCCGTATTTATACGGGAATACTTCTAGAAAATAGACACCTCATATTTATTTTTCAATTTAGAAAAACAAATGGAAAATGAGATGGAGATGAGGTGGCATGAACATGGCTACACATGTAGAAAGGAATGGCTTTGGTATTTAATGTTGATATGATTTGGTTCACTATTGATTCATGGTTGCAAATAGAAGACATTCACTTCTACATTGGGGTGGAATTTCTTTTCTTCACTTGCTTCTTGAGTTCATGCTTCATGGCTCAAGACTAGGCCATTTTTCCTCACCTCTCTTCTCCTTCTTCTTCTTACTATTTCTTGAGAATGGTTTAGAAAGAAAAAGTTTAGTGGAAAATTCCCACATCACCCATTATCCACCCTTAGCAAGTTTGGATCGTCGGTCGGAGCCTCCTCCAGTTTCCCTCGGGTGGAGCTTCTTCGGCAAGGGTGGTCGACTTTCAAGCACAATGCCGGCGGCTACGAGTTTGGAGGGGTCTTCCACAATTGGGTGGACACGCATCGAAGGTTGTAATTTCTGCACCCTTGCATTTCTAGTTTGCTAGTTTAAGGTTTTGGATCGATTTCTTGGGTTACGGGTGTTTGGTGCTCGCAAAAAGTTTTTGTTTTCGCTTCCGCCTCGGCCGCGATTTCCGCGGCGCGGGCATCGAACCCCAACAAATTGAAGATGAAGGTTAGTTCAATATATGATTTGGGGATGAAATTGAAAGTTGGGGTTAGAGAAATATATGATTTGGGTAGAAATTTGATAAAACCCTAAACTAAAAATTAAGACTTTTTGCATCTAACATTGTTCTTTATTATATATAGTAATAGTAGTTCATGAAATTTTGCTCGTGTAGTTTGTAAATTTTATTTGAAGTGTGCTGAAAATTAGGGTTTTAGTTGAAATTAATGGATTTAGTTGTAAAAACATATTGAGTTTATTTGCTATTATTTTATATTCCGGTATTTTAATTATTGATATAGGTTCTTGATGTGCATGATATATTACTTTTCTTAAATATTTACCAAATCCAACCATACAAGTTAATTCAAAAACAAAAAGAACCCATTAACAAAACCGACAACTACAATAGACGTGTAAGTCAAAAACTAAACCAACTCTATCAATATAACAAAAAAACTACACTTAACGCATAACTCGAAAACAAAATCAAATCCATTAACATAACTTACAAAAAATCTATACTAATTAAACTAATTAACGAGCCGTAGAACCCGTCTATCGGTTATCACGTGTGTAGTTTTCATCGTAACATAAAACTACAAGACGGTGGTCAACGTCAAACGTTAATCATTCAATGTTAACAACCATTTTATTGTTTACGCGACGAGAAACTTTCTGCATAATAGCTGAAAATTTGTCCATTATGGACAAGTTAGGAATGTAAAAAGCATACACATGGATACGCATGTATTTTCAATCGTTTCGAGAAGTATTTCGTCGGTACCTTTCCACTTGTTCTCCATGTACAAATATAGATTATATGGTCATTTCAATGTACGCGGTGCATTGAAATAGTTATTTGATCTATTGTAGTGTACTCGGAAAAAAGTGGGAAGGTGCTGCCGAAATTTTCTCAAAATGGATGAGAATTGCATGAGTGTATGCTCTATACATTCTTAATGGGATAGAAGCCTTACCCCCGACAACCCTTTTAGTTCTGCCACTTCGAATATTAATGAATCAAATCCAAAATAAAATCGTGAACGACTTGAAAATCCGACTAATGTCAATTAGGTTCAACTCCTTGGCCGCTAAATGAAAGATACGTACCTTCGCAATAAAAGTTAGATATACATAGATCATATAAGGCAAGATCTGTATTTCTTCTGTGGCGTTGATTTCTTCAGGCGGTACGCATACGGTCGCCTTAACCTTGATGGATCGAGGAGCATAAAGTGTCCCTCCGCTAGGTGCGGAAACCTGCAGTTGGGAACAAAGTCAGAGATTCAGAAACACATCCTACAATAAGGTTTCATCGAGTATTATATAGTGTGGAGATTTCCCCGTCAAGTTGTTGTGCCTGAACAGTTTGTACCAGATTTCGGAGGATTCGAAATGAAAAACGAGCTAGTACCTAAAGAGAACGTGCAAGATGAAAAATACGAAGGTATTGTAGAAGTGGAAGATTGGGACTACGAAAATGATTCAGATATTGATGAAGACAACGCTGAATTTGAACCGCTTGACGACATGGAAGGGCTTATAAATGTCTTAGGTCATCACGACGATACCGAAAACAATGAGGAAATCCTAGAAAGAGATAGGGCCGACTCTAAAGTCCCTCTATATCCTAATCGCCAATCTTAATCGAAATTGCCTTTCTCCGTGCGGCTCTTTAATATCAAGTGCTCCAATAGATGGAGTAATAAATCCTTTATAGAGCTTCTAGCATTACTGAAGGACCAATTTCCCAACGGTAATGAAATACCACAGACTTGGTACGAGTCGCAGAAGATAATTTTGAACTTGGGTCTGAAATGTAATAAGATACATGCGTGTAGAAATGATTGTGTTCGTTTCCGGAAGGAACATGAAAAGTTAAGACTTGTCCAGTCTATAAGGCAGACACATATACAAGCTGAAGAAGGAAGTCGATTCCAAAGACGTCCCTATAAAGATCGTTCGTCATTTCCCGCTCATTTCTAGATTGAAACGGTTGTTTTATGAGCAGACGGCCGAACAGATGCAGTGGCACCACCGTGCACATAAGGAAGAGGGGAAGATGGGTCATCCTAGAGATTCCAACAATGGGAGACTGTGAATAGATTGCATCCTACGTTCAACAAAGATCCTCGTTACGTGAGGCTCAGACTTGCGAGTGACGGCTTCAGTCCATTTGGTATGGTTCGAGACGGGAGTCACACAACACTTGGCTCATGGTGATTATAGCATACAACCTTCCGCCGTGGCTTGCTATAAACCAACCCCATCTGATGTTATCGCTCCTCATAGACGGTCCTTCGTCACTCCGAAAACACATCGACGTTTATTTTCAACCCTTGATCGAGGAGTTACAGTTGTTGTGGAATCCTGGTGTCAGAACATACGATGCTTTTGGAAAGTAAATCTTTTAAATGTGTGCCGCATTGCTTTGGACAATTAACGATCTATTCGCATACGGCATGCTGTCGGGATGGACAACACAAGGAAAGAACACGTGTCCTTGTCATGTTAACACGGGTAGCATACGCCTGCCGTTCAGCGGCAAGGAGGCCTACATGGACCATCGTCGGTTTTTTCCAATACAACACCGGTTCAGAAAGATGACGGTACATGAGACAGAAAGGCATCGACCCCCCGATCCACTGTCCGGCGAAGATATATTGCGTCCGTGGAACCGTTATCATAATATCACATTCGGAAAGACTCTAGATGTGAAAACCATGCCCTGTCCTCTTGGTTGGGAAAAACGTAGCTGGTTCTTCCAACTTTCTTATTGGAAAGACCTTCCGCTAAGACACGATCTTGATGTCATGCATATCGAGAAGGGTGTGACAGAACATGTTATTAACACCCTTATAAGCAAGGATGGAAAGTTGAAAGACGCTCTGAATGCACGTCGTGATTTGGAGGCCTTGAAAATCAAAGATGTGTTGCACCACAGCCTTTGCTAGGAAAATCGGGGTATTATTCCATTCCACCGGCAATATACAATCTAAAAAAGGAAGAGAAGCAAGCATTTCTGCAGGTGTTGAAAGAGTTGAAGACCCCCGATGGTTTCTCGTCTAACTTTGCCAAACAAGTCAACATTAAAGAAGAAAGATTACGGGTCTTAAGAGTCATGATTACCATGTACCATTGTCTTAAAAGATGACCGCCTAGACGCATAGAAGAGCCACATCGCACTGCATTAGACCGCTTAGTCAGGATTATGTTTACGCTTATATTCTTATGGGTATACTCTCTTTATTTATTAATTGGAGTGTAATATATAATAAATTGGAGTAATTTTAGCACCAATAAATATCAAGGGCCACCATGAGGGCCTTCCACCGTCGATTTCGAGAGTCGCTGTGGATTTCAAAGGCCAGCGACCGTCGTCGGCTTCGAAGTTCTCCAAATCGAATTTGAACCAAGATCTCCATTTAAAACTTCAATCTTGTCTTCACATTCGATATTCAACTTCGTACTCACCTTCGACTTTAAGCTCCAACCACATCATTATCGCCTACGAGTTTCAACTGCTCCTTCTATCTTCGAGCCTTTAACGACAATGAGTTGTTTTGCCTTTTCTTTTTTTTGTTTGGGACTTAAAATTAGATAAGCTTAAACAATTAATTAATTATTTCATTAAACTTTTTTGGATCTTTGAATTGGTGGAATTTACTTCATTTGCATTTAATTGCTAACGCCTTTGAGAATGCTTATTTATGCCACTTCTATGAGTAAAAAGAAAACCAAAATAGTTAACAATAAAATTAGAATCAATGTTTAACAAATAAGTTTTAAAAAATAACAAATTTAACTCAAAATACACCTAAATTGATGTCAATGCGGCCTAGGCGGCACCTATGCGTCCAGGCCATTTGGCCGCACCGTTTTTTTGCCGCTTTTTAATCATTGTGTTCCATATTGCAATACCAACAAGAATGCTCACAATCTGGCAAGCATAACTTATTGTGATGAGGGGAAATCTGGGGGATTAATGTAGCATGTCCCATTTCCTCAAAAGGTCTCAGAATGCCACTGATAAGCCCATCGAGAATGGGAAAATCACCAGCCTCACAAAAGTCCATTGAGCCTAAAATGCCAGAAGAAGCTTCCTGAGAGCCTGACACTGTAGCAAGGAAATAACCGACAATGCTCCTTTGCTGAGGACATGGTCGGCAAGAAATACCCCGCGGCAGGCGTCCAAATGGACAGCATCTGACAACTCTTACCGTCTAGGGGTAGGATGGTAATCCGTCACAAGGTAGTATAAATAGACGGAAGGTAATCCCTCACGGGTATTCTTATGCATATCCTAAAAACCCTAATTACTCGTGTGCCAATACTGACAGGTGACAAGAGCTTCAGAGGGGCTACACCAGAGCAAATCTCCAACGCTGCCTTGTGTTGCATGTCACCTTACAATCACCAGCGTCCTTCCTACTGCTTCTCTCTCTTTCATCATGGTAAGCTCAATAGAAATCAACCACAACAAATAGCAACATCGATGAACAGAAACCATTGCTTAGGCTATGATTGCAAGTCGAGGAGAGATACTATTGCGGGGAAATTGGCTGTTGCAGTGGTGCAGGGAGGGTTTTGTGCAGTGAAAGTGGAGAATATGTAGGTGGTAGAAAAATGGGGGGCTGATGGTGTTCAGGCAACAGGGACAAGGCAGCGGTGGTGTGGGCGGTTGAAAGAAGAGAACAAAGTGGCGGCAGTGCTAGGGAGTTCGGTCGTGGTTGATGGGTTAGCACAAAGATGAATGGGTGTCGAGAATCGCGGTCGTGAGTTAGGTGATGGATGATTGAGTGGTGGTGTATTAAAGTGCGATGGAAAAAGAGTTCAGAGTTGTTTAATAAATGATGGAGATTAAGGACTCAGTGTGCAATTTATGTAGCAAAAAAAGCTCTCGTAATCTTTCTACCTCTTATTCAATTCTTTACTGATATAGGAGAGCATTACTAACAATTATGTCAATCAAATAAATATTACTATCAAAACAATCAAAAAGCATATCCTAAACCTTCCAAAGCATCAAAAAAAAAAAAATAGAACAACAAAGAAACATATAATCTTGATCTCAAAGATCTTATACTTTTACTTGATTTCATGCATATTTTGCTCCACCAAATTGATTCATCTTGTGGTTAAGGCCTATAAAACTAACCTCGATCAGAACTTTCTCCTGATATAGACAAAAACATGGTCCACATCAAAAGCAATAACAGACTATTGCATGTTAAGCAAATAAAGGTTTGTAAGGTACGAGCCATTAACATGTTTAGAATATAGCAGACTGATTTCTATGGACTTTAGTGCATAATAGTATCCATGTGACACTATAAAACCATCTATTCTATAAATGCATGAATCGATAAATGTGAGTTTGTGATTTTATGTTTATCCAAATAGTCATGTATGTTATGCATTTTCATTGTGACGCCCTTCTTTAGGCTTAAGGTGAAAAACCATCTGGTTTTCTAATTGAAAAAATGGAACAAATATACGACCTATTCCCAAACAGAAGATATGGCTCCAACTACCTAACTCCTAATACCACACAAGTTTATAAACAAAGATATGTCAATTTACGATAATTTTGTATACACAATTTAATCTCAATTCACAACTCGGATTGGTTTTGTCCTGTTCATATTTCCGAAAGAAATCAATAAATGGATTACCTGTGAAGTCCAAATAATATGCCTCCACAAAACAATCCTGTAAACCCACAGGCACAAACCAAAATCATGACAACTATAGTTATGGGATTTAATGGGGTTACGGCATGCCGCAGCCCCATTAACTGAGATATGTGAGCAGGGGAAAGGGGGTGATCCCTGTCGAACTTAAAAACAGCGAGGCCCTTGGCCCCCCTGTTTTAGCTCTTTGGGTCTGCGGTGCCGCGGCTAATTAGCTATGGCATACAGCAGGCCCATTACCCTCATAGTTATGCTATGGCAAAAAAATTAAGCAAACACTAGAAACTAGTCCCTTCCTGCCTTCACAAAAATAAATAGCTTCAGAAGATTTTGCATTTTGGTCTTTTTCTGACGTGGTCAAAATTCATTGCAACAATCGCATTGAATTTAAACATACCATCGGTTGGATTTTGCAATTGCTACATTCTTTTCACTTCCAAGCCACATCCCATTTATCCGGATTAATCTTACATCCGAAAAGAAAGCATCAATATATCATATGCTAGGACAGGTTCAACTAATGGCATAAATGAATAAACTTGTCCGAACTCGTACACCCGTTGTCTACAAGTAAACAAGCAGTGTGGGGAGGGGGGAGTTCCTCTCATAAAGATATGCAATCAGATGGGCCATCTCGTAACTTATGTTGGTCGACATCCAAACTAGTGATGAATCAAAACAAACCAACTATAAGGATTACCACATCCAAATAATACTTCATCACATAACAATCTTGTAAAACTCAAAAGCATGAAATCAAAATCATAGCAATTATCATTATACTATCTTCCGCGACGAAAATAAGCAACCATTAGAAGCTTGTCGCCTCGTCCACTCCTGCCTTCACTAAAGATATATTGCGTGACAAGATTTTTCGTTTCATTTAGCCCATTATGGTCAAAACTTGTTGCAAGGTTCCAACTGAAGATATACCCTACAATTCTGTTGAAATTTAAACTTGCACTTGATCGATTTGGGGCATCCGCTACATTCTCCATAATCTTAAGCTACCAAAACATTGCAAAGCAAGCAATTAAGCTATCACTCAAACACTGCTTACATACAATTGAACAAGCTGGTCGACAATCAAGAACTGGTGATGTATCGAAATTACCTGTCTTCGAGTCCCAATCGCAGCACCTTGGCCATGTGCCGGAACTCGTCGCCCTGAACTCGCACGACCTCGCCCTGAACCCAAATTTTTACAAGGAAAAAGCATAAGAATCATGGCCTACAAGATGTTTGCTGATATTCCCCAAAGGGAAAGAAAGATGAGACCTTTGAAGAAGGAAGGGTATGCGAATGGAAGCGAGGGAGGCCGCCGCGTGAGCGATTAGGAGCCTCCTTTCCAGAGGAGGAGGAGGAGGAGGAGAAGGCGCGAAGAGCCACCGTCGTCGCGTTTCTCCGCCATGAGCGGCTGAGGAGCGCCGCCGTCGAACATCGGACGGCTAGGGTTTGCTGCATCTCTACAGCAGCGACGCTTCTCCTGTGATTGCTTCGCCCAAATTATTCGGTGTTTGTAAATAACGCCCTCTATAATTCATATTTGCAAAACACTGCTTCAAATTTTTTGGGTTATCTTAAAACATGTTTTTTGGGGCTTTTAGTTAAAGACCCCAAAACCGAGCTAACTCCTACCCAAAACTTGATAATTACTTATTACCCAAAACGATTAAATCGCATCATTTTACCCTCATTATCCATTTTGCTTAACTCCGTTGCTCAACTAACGAAAGAAGTCTGGTTAGAATTATCATACCTCCCACCCACTCGTATTCATTCATCTTTATCTAAAAATAAAATTATCGAGGTAAAAGAAGGGGGAAACCAATTAATGATGTATCTTCTTATTTTTGGATTTTTTTTAAGAGATCAAACCAAAAAACACCATTGTTTTATTTGTAATGCAAGTAATTAAAATGCCATGTCATTTTTATTTTATAACATGCCATATAATTAAATTGTCGCATCACTGTCTCTACAATTATAAAGCCAAAGGAGTGATGTAAAAAGCATATGAAAAAACAACCCTTTAATTTTGCCGCCGCCTAAGCAAGATGACGCGTCAATTTATTATGGCACACGCGGTGCATATAATTAAACCAATGAAATATTAAAAAATAAAAAGATATGTTAATTTTTAGTTTAAATCACTATAATGTTTTGTTTGAGAAATATTTTAAACACTTTTTAGCTAACATAATAAATGTTTTAAAAATATTTAAAATAGATAACTTATTAATTGTTTTAAAAATAAAAAGCCCAACACAAACTTATATTATTTTAACCAGCTCTTTAAAAGATTTTCTCAAATCTTTATACATGATATCAAATAAACAAATTGTGGGTCATGTTTCACTCATGCTAAATACCAGTTATTTTATAGATGCAATACACTTACTTAAATTAACCAAAATGCCCTCACTGTTACGAGTCAACCGTTGCCGGCAAAAATAAACCCCTATCGCATTCCCTCCCTAACCCTAAAATATCCCACCTTTAATCCCCCGCAATTCTCATCTTCGTCTCCTCCGATGTCCCTCGATCTGCTCCGGCGAAGGCGGAAGCATCTCCTCCTCGCCACCGCCGCCGCCGCCGCCGCCGCCGGCCTCTCCATCTACGGCGGCTACAAGCTCTACCACATCCCTTCGATCTCCAAGAAACGCAAGAAGCTCGCCGACCTCCTCAGAGCCCTAACCCTAGTCGCCGATGCGGCGTCATCCTCCGCCGACACCGTGAAGCTCGTCTCCACCGACCTCAACCGATTCCTTCGATCCGATTCCGACGAGGTCCCCAACAGCTTGAAGCAATTCGCCAAGATCGCTCGATCCGACGAGTTCTCGGCGTCGGTCTCCAAATCTTCTGAAGCTTTAACGATCGGGATCGTAAGAGGCGTCGGATCTGTGTATAAGTCATCGGATAGGCTCCTCGATAAGCTCTTCTCCGACGCAGGATCGGGGTTCGTGTCGGTTGTCGCCGGAAGCTTCGCTAGGAACCTCGTGCTGGGTTTCTATTCGATTGATTCCGGGGAAGCTTCGTCTTCTTCTTCGAATTGGATTCGTTTGATCACTGATGACAGGTGCAGGGATTTGATTGCGGAATGTGTTAAGATCTTTGTGAGCAATGCGGTTCCGATTTACCTCGACAAGATGATGGAGGTAAATTCGTATGACGAGTTCTTCTCAGGCCTCACAAACCCTATGCATGAGGTGAAGGTGAAAAAATTCTTGGTAGCCGTATGCAACGGTGCGGTTGAAACCCTCGTCAAGACATCGCATCAAGTGCTGACCACCTCGAATCAAGAAGGGCAAGCGTTGTCCAAACGAGGACCTTCTGGAGATAAGATCAAGGAAATCGGTAGGTGGGTGAATCAAGTTTCGTCGACGTTGGCACTTCCGAGCAATAGGAGGCTCGTTCTCGATGTGACGGGGAGAGTGACGTTCGAGACCGTGAAATCGTTCCTTGAATTTGTTCTGCGGAAGATTTATGATAGTGCGAGACGAGGCACTAGTGTTGTTCATGAAGAGGTGTTTGATAGGGGCTTGGAAGTGGTGAGGTATGTGAGCGCTAAATGGATGCTTGTTGCTACAATATGCCTTGCACTTTGCATGCATGTGATGTCTGGGACAAAGGGCTTGGATACCAGATTGTCGCAGCCTTTGGTCGAGCTGCAATGACAAGTCGATTCGTGTGCACGTGTAAGAGTTCTTGAACTGTTAATTATATGCTTAAAGAAAGTTTATGATTTCAAGTTTAAATGTATTGAGTGATCTGTGCTTATGATCACATGAATTTCTTTTGCAACATAAGCATAATCATTGTAAGTAGAATGTGAATATGTAGATAGGTCGTATTGTTAAATATGTTTATAGGATTTGCTGTCTGTGAGAAAATGTTTCTGCTTGGTGGGTACGTTTCATACGATACATTTAAGCTTATAGATATAGATTCCTCAGTTCTAGCTACTTGAATAGCTTTTAGAAAGACCTTCCCTTATTATACCTACCACCCTGGTCCTCCTCTGAGAATATGCCTTTTCTTCCTATTATCGGTTCAGTTATTGTACATGGGGTTGTGAAAGAGGCTCTAAAGCTCGAAGTTGGCTTGGGATAGCCTTCGTAAAAGCTCGTTGGAGCTCTTTTGAAAACCTAGAGAATCGAGCTTGAACATAAATATAAGCTTGTTAAAATAAATGAACGAACTTGGATTATACCATGTTTGCGAGATCTTCTCGTGTTTGAACTCAGCTTAATTTAAGGCTTGTGTCGGCTCGTCTTATATACAACAATTTGCAGTTTTTACTGATAATATGAATAGCTATTAACTGTGCATGATACACGTTTCACCAATCTATCTCAAAAGTCTGGAGTGGAGACTTCTGTTGTTGTTTATATCGTTTTAATATAAAATATCAAATTAAGATCTTAATACTTGAATTCTACTTTAATCTCTTAAGAAAATATATTAGGGATATTTACCAACAGCCACCATGTAGTTTCACACTTTTACGAAAAACCACATGTGGTTTATTTTTTAACAAAAAACCACCGTGTGGTTTCACTCTTTTACGAAAACCCACCCCATGGTTTTGGAAAAAATCAAACATTGTTAATTTTTTGGGATATTCTTGAAATATACACATATGTGACGTGCATATGGCTCATAAAAGTACTTTATACCTGAAATACCTTTCTCATCCTCTTTATGATATCAATCAAACATAACAAATAACTTTTCGAAACCACACGAATGTGAAGGATATTTTGGGTATAAAAATAATTTTATAAGTCATGTGCACGTCACATATGGGTGTATTCCAAGAATAGCTTAAGAAATTAACAGCATTGGTTTTTTCGAATCCACGGAGTGTTTTTTCGTAAAAGTGTGAAACCACAGTGTTTTTTGGTAAATATCCCAATATATTACTGCAATCTAGTTTGTGAAGGACCTAGAGTAGAAAATTGAAGTATGTTATTTATGAATTGTTTAGCGTGCAAATAGGAGAATTATGATAATGACGGTTGCTCATACTAACAAGCTATGCTTCATACTACAATGGTTATTGTTCTATTTAGATTGCAATAAGATTCCATACTTGATGTTGACAAATTCCCAAATATTTAGTTATTTACTAAGATATACTTGTAAACTTCTCAATATTCGATGAGTATGATTTAATTTTCATATGGTTTATGTATATATTCATGAAGTTATTCATCACTAGTTTTCTGGGCTGTAAAGGGGCTCGAAAAGCTGGACTTAGCGCAGGCTCACTCAGAGCTTGCTTGAATTGTTCAAGGATATGCACCAATAGAGGCTAAACTAAATTTTAAGTCTGTTTAACTAATTGAACAAACACAAACTACCTGTAGCTTGGTTCGTTTCGGCTCGTTTGGCGACCTTAATCATAAGTTGTTTGTACACATGGGGAAGTAGTTTTCAAAAGTAGAAGAAAAATAGTCGGAATGCATAATGACAACAAGCTTCTGGCTTTTGAAGAATTTTGACTTTTGAGATACATGCAGTGTATTGTCATATGTTATAAAATCAAGCTTGCTAATGGTATATAGGAAGTTCTATTTACTTGATGTTAGAATTATGAAATTCTAGAAAATTCTATGAAGTTACTTTTCCAGCAATCGGTTTGTGACTTGTTTCTATTATTTTGTGATATGCTAAATGTTTCCCATTAGTTGCTATAACTTATATCATTTGTGCCATAATTATACTTTAAGAGTTGAAGTTATTAAGAGAAGTAACAACATCCGCACACATAAGAGAAGTAACAACATCCACACACATTAACTCTATGTATACATAAGATTGAAGAGAATCATTCACAAATGCATGTGGGCGTTGTGAAGGAACTGCTCGCTTATGAGTTTCAAGGTCGCAAGGACACGGGCGTGGGGACGCTAAGACATGACACAACAAAATCTCAAAATACAAGATAATGGGACATGGGAATGCGTTTCCTGAACGTGTAATTCTTTTAATATTAAAATACAACAGTACAATATAAAACAATAAAAATTAATAAATATAACATCGAAATGCACATTATAATGATAACATAATATCACAAGTCAATTTTTACATTTAACACCATTAATTTCCAAAATATAAATTGGTAAGTGCTTAAGAGCCGTTCTTAAATAAAATAAGATAAGTAAATAACACTTAAAACGTCAAAATAGATAAAGACAACTATAATGTTTCTATTTACTATTTACTCTTCATCTTTAAGCACACCACCTGACCCAACTCCGATTCATTAAAGAAAAATTAGCAATCTCCAAAACATCGGCCCATAGAAGGAATCAAAGGCATCTCCATCAAGGCCTCATAACTTTAATTCTCCTTCATATTATATGGAATATCGAGATAGATGTATATTGGACATTTGGACACTCATTGGGCACACATGTCTTAAAGAATAAGAAAAATTAAAGTCTTAACAGCCAAATACATATTATAACGATAATATATAACGACAATACCACTGTTAGGTTCATGGTGACCCGCAGAATACGCTTACATGCGAGAGCGGAATATAAGACAAATTTTTTTTTATAACAAACACCATGAACTTGAAGCCTAGGATAACCATTATGCATGCAATTGTAAAAAAGAACTACACTAGCTAAGCTAAGAGTTAAGAAGCTACAATCTTTGTAGCATGATTCACTATCGAAAGTGAACAACCCCAAGTTCTGATCTTCCTTTTCTTGTTTGGATGAAGCTCAACCACTTCGCTACCCACCAAAGATGATCCACCTTGAAGAAGCTCTCCATCTAATCTACCACTTCAACAATTGGAGAACTTGCTCGTATCTTTTACTAGAAGATAAGAGGAAGGATGTGAATTGGAATATTTACTTTGGTTCATGAGAACTGTGAAACTCGGTTTGGGCCCACAATACATGGGCACATATGTGGATGCATATGGGTCTTCAATACAGTAGGACTCCATCCAAAAAACTTAAAACATTATGGAAGTTTATCCTATTTTATATCTTATACCCATATGCATCTTACAATTTTGCCGATGTGGGATTATGTTAACCGCATTCTCAACATGCCCCCTCACGTGCCTTAAGCGCAACACACGTGGACAAAGAGGGATTCACGTGCGAGGCCTCAAATCTCATATGCAACGTGGAACAAACAAACACCCGAGCTCTGATATCATGTAATACTCGGGTTCGGCTCACAACGCATGGGCCCATAAATGGATGCATATGGGCTTTTAATATAGCAGGACTCCATCCAAAAGACTCAAGCCTTATGGAGGCTTATCCCATCTTATATCTTATATCCATATACATTCTATGGTTTTTCTAATGCCGGACTAAATGTTAACCGCATTCTCAACAACTATGGGATAAACCATGGTATCAGAGCTCGGGTGTTTGTTTATCCATGTTGCCCATGAGGTTTGAGCCATCGCACGTGAAGTCCTCTTTGTTCACGTGCGTTGCACGTGAGGGGAGCGTTGAGAATGTGGTTAACATTTAGTCTCATATTGGAAAAACTATAGGATGCATGTGAGTATAAGATATAAGATGTAATAAACCTCCATAAGGCTTGAGTCTTTTGGATGGAGTCCCACTATATTAAAATCCTATATGTATCCATGTGTGGGCATATGCGTTGTGGGTCCAAACCGAGTATTACAAAAACAATTTTCTCTTGAAGGGAAGAGAGGAGTAGAAAAAATAATATGAGAGTTTGCGTGCTACTTTCTCATCCTTTTGTTCTCTTTCATTTCTTACGACACTTGTAAGAATTAGGAGACAAGTGTCCGTAGGGTGTTTTTCGTCACCTCATTGAGATGGGAAATACGTGTCGCTTGTCAGGTGTATTACAGATTCCCCTGCCTAGGGTAGGCTGAGATTTATTGATTGTGGGGATCCGAATCTCCGACAGCCGCGGACTAAACTGTCGTTGATGTCCGCGGACTAAACTGCCTAGGTGTTTTTCCCTCGCATTTGGAGCGAGAGAACCTCCGATTGACGGGTAAAACTGGTTATGCAAACTCAATGTGCAGTGTGCGTGTGCTGTGTTTTGAAGGGGACTTAGACGTATCAGGGGCCTCGTAGAGTTTACAGGGGTCCCGCTACCCGGATAGCGGGCTGGGGATCAAGAGGGCTAGCATCCCCCTTGCGGGATGCTGGGCAGCGTCCCGTTAGAAAAAAATTCTAACAGGGGACGTGTTTTGAGTGTGGAGCGTGAGGGAAAAAGGGGCGAGGAGCGTCCTAAGGACGCATGCCCGGTGCATGGGCATTGGACGCCCGCGAGTCACGTGCCCTGCGCGTAGGCGCTGGACACCCGCGGATCACGTGCGCAGCACGCGACCGCTGGAAACACCAGCAGAGAAAGGGGCTTAGCCCCTGGGCTGGGAGTTGCTCGAGAGGCTTTGAAGTTGAACTCCTAAATAGGAATTAGGTATATATTTGGAGTTAAACTAGCAAAAGATTTGGATTTGGAGTTAAACTCCTATTTAATAAATTGGATGTTGATTTGAAGTTAAACTCCTAAAAGGTCTGGATGTGGAGTTAAACTCCTTTAAGGATTTGGATCTTGGAGTTGAACTTCTCGAAGATCTTCGGAGATGATCAAAGGGGATCCATTTCTTCTCCCTGGAGCCTTGGATCCTCCCAGAGTGGGAATTTTGGAGTTGGGTCTTTTTCATCCTCTTCTTTTGCTGGATCTTGGAGAAAAAGGGAGGTGGGATTAAAAATCTCCCTTTTAGGAATTTGATGGGAGATCTAAACTCCCCTTCAAGGGTTTTATGATGAAAAACTATTTTTTTTGGAAAAAGAAGAGTCAAACTCTTGATTTAATTGGAAAAGAAAAGAAAAGGGAGAACTTGAGAGAAACGAGGCACAAATCCTAGAATTTTTTGAGAAGATGAAAAGTTCTTGATTTTTCAACATGTTTGCCTTTTATAGGCTACACACTTTACATATAGCCCCTTAGGCTTTCCATATGGCACGTGTGCCATCCTATGCCTTATGTGCTTATTTTTTTGCACATAAGCCATGGAGTTTACAAAATTTTGGTTTTTTGCCCATATTCCATACATTTATTTCTAAAAAAATACACTAAACTAATTTACGACTTCATTCTTTTTCTCATAGGGCCGGTCCCTTCTATGCACACGCGTGTGTGGGTTGTGTGCATGAAATTGATGGATCTTATTTTATATGGAGCTTAATTTGGCTTGGTTTCCTTTTGACGGCGTGGAGGGTATGCTACCATTTTAGCGACGTGGACGGTCGGTGCTTAATTTGACTCGCTTTGCTTCTTGCGGTGTCGGGGTTGAAATTGACTTGCTCCGCTTCTTGCTGTATCAGGATTTGATTTGACTTGCTCCGCTTTCTGCGGTGTCGGGATTTGATTTGACTTGGGAGTTCCCAACCCGTCCAGCGGGACTTTTGAGCTTGGAAGCGCTGCCGGGTGGAGCGTTGATTTGATCTGTTTGATTTCTGCCTTATTTGGCGGGACTTTTGAATTTGAGAGGAACTTGGACTTTGGGTTTTGTTTAGCATCATCATTAGCGCACCGGAATAATGCCAGGAACAACTTATCATTTGCCCCGGGAGGACTTAAGATTTTGTTTTTGGGTCGGTATCAGTACCGCTAATACTAAAGTGTAACGCCAGGAGCGACTCATCATTTGCCCCGGGAAGACTTGGGATATAGGTCGGCATCAGCACCGCTGACACTGAAGCGTAACGCCAGGAGCGACTCATCATTTGCCCTAGGAAGACTTGGGATTTGGGTTTCTGGGTCGGCATCAACACCGCTAACACTGAAGCGTAACACCAGGAGTGACTCATCATTTGCCCTGGGAAGACTTGGGATTTGGGTTTTGGTTCGATATCAGCACCGCTAACACTGAAACGTAATGCTAGGAGCGATTCATCATTTGTCATTGCCCGTTAGGGAGCGATGGCTTACGAGACAAGTTTAGATCTCTATCACCCAAGACTTTTCAATTTTATGAGCCGTAAGGATCTTATAAAAGCATTTTCTTCGTACGAGTCGAGAGGATCTCACAGGTGTATGTTCTTCTTAGGATTCGTGAGAATTCCTAAGTGTGTTGCTCCTTTGTGAGTCGTAAAGATCTTACGCGGGGATTTTCTCCTCACAAGGTCGAGAGGACTTTGCGAGTGTATTTCACCTCTTTTCACGAGTTTGCGCCCTTTCGGGTTTTCACAAACTCGCCGGCGGTCCAGCTGTTTTTACTTACGGAGCCCTTTCGGGTTTTCATCCGTGCTCGTTTTGCTTGTGGACATACCTTTTTTCTTTCTTTTTTTTAACGTTTCATCGCCGGTAGGACCTGAGATGTAGTCTCGCCAGTAAGACTTGGGAGAGATAGGGGCCATTTGTGCCCGTGGATTGTATACGGTTTTATAGGATGTATGATCCAGACCTTAGAGCCAGTGTGCTCAATTCGTCTTCGACTTGGAGCATTTACGCGTAGTATTTCTTGAGATATCGGCCATTGATGGGTGGCGTAGGCCTTTCTCACTCGGCACTTATTAGTTTGCAGGATCCTCCGTCAAACACTTTCTCGATGACGTATGGGCCTTCCCAATTTGGCTCTAATTTTCCCTTTGAAAGTGTATCCTACCACCACCACAAGGTTTTAACCGGCATCAAGCATGCAATTTTAAAAAATTATTGGTGCTAAGCTATACTAACCTAGAATCTAACTAGAGTATTAGGGTTTATATGAACATATAGCAAGTTCTATACTAAAAGATGGAGCCTACAACCTTTGTAGACCAAGTCCTTTTTTTCTAAACCTCCGGGTTGTAGTCCCTACGATTCCTTGTAGCTCCACTTGAAGAAGTGCACGAACTTGCTTCACGATCTTCGTGTCGAAGATGATCCATCCGAAGTTTCTCTAGATCAAGCTACCTCTTCACTAATCTAGTATTAGTGAAGTAAACAACCTAGTCTAAAGTGCTAATCTAGACTAGGATGATGAAGTATGGTGGTTTAGCTCACTAGGATTTTTCCAAAACCCTAGGATTCACAACTCATGTGTGGGTTAGGGATTTGAGAAGGAAGAAGGAGATAATGGTGAGAGGTAGAGAGTGAGCTAGAATGAAAATGACCAAGTGAAGTGAATGGCTCTCTCATTCATCTCACTTATTGAAGCATGGATTATTTCTCAATAATAAAATCCAACCATGCTTCAATAGTGAATGCAAATGAATATAATAATGAACAAAACCATGCTTCATCCATTCCTCAAAAGTCTCACCATTTTCCATCTCTTACTTCTATTTCCTCAAAATAGAAAATCCAACCATGCTTCATAATATATATATACATATCATATATATATTAATATATATTAAGAGAATAAAATAATTAGTGAGCTTAATATTAGTTAATATATAATTATATCAAATATAAATATATATCAAATTATTAAATCAATACTTGATTTAATAATTCGGTTATATTATATATAACCGACTAATATTATGTATCTGTATATCATATTATCAAATCAACACTTGATTCAATAATCCGGTTACATCACATATAACCTAACCAATATCAAATGTCGCCAGACTAGAATACGGTATCACATACTCGTATTTAATCAGGTTCTTGCACATATCAACATATGTGCCCTACTTCGTTTCGCTTGAACTATGAAACCTCTGTGTGGGACTCTAAAGACTCGTCAATACGCCAGCAGTAGGTAATGATCACATCAGTTACTTACAAGCCATCAGCGGTACTAGCTAGACGTAACGGCTACCCAGGTATTGAGCGATTAGAAGATCAACAAGCAAGCTTGTCCAAATTCCCTTGAAGCCTATAAGTAACACTTACCGTAGAGTCCGATCTTTTTGTCTGATATGTCGCATATCAAGTCTAGGGGTGGTATCGTCCGACCCCAGTAACTTGATAAGTCATGCCGATGTATGGCTCATAACGGTTCGAGAAACTACTGATAACACTTACCAGTAAATCTCATCAGGCCTGGCCAGGAACTTACTGTTATAGCCAATCGAGCATAACGCAACATCAACTCCCTATACCGGGAGAGACGAAACCCCTCCTATCGCTCACTGCCTCCATGTGACTCGGGACTGTACCCAAAATCCATCTGTTTGCACGACTCCTTTGAGCCTTGGTAGGGAGGAAATCAAAACACAGTGGGAGTCACATAAAACACTATGACGATCTCGGATTTACAGACTAACATGTACCAGTGTCACCAGAGAACTGTTATCTGACGATAGGTATGGTACCATCTAGGAGTTCTCGGCGAGTCCAATTCGGTGTACCCATTCTCTAATGAGCACATGTATACAATCTTTGATGTCAAACACCAATAGTTATGGGATCAACTATTGCCCCCTACAGGGCCAAGAAACGTACACACTAGTCTACTCTGGAATATCGATGCTCTGTCTTGATATCCTCTCGATTAGGAACAATTAAAGGATGTGCTTGTGGACTACACAAGTCCCAGTAGTATGATCCGCATCATAGTCCTAGTAGTCAAGCAAACATCCTAAGGGTTTTATCAACATGTATCAGAGAGACAGTATAATAATACAAGTGGTACATGTTAAGATAAAGAGCAACCAGATAGCATATTATCATGTCGAGCAAGAAAGTCTTTTATATATATGACCAAGCATCCACTATATCATACAATAATGGACTTTAGGGCATACATATTCATAACACCCTTGTCATGTCGATTGGGGATGATCGGTCTTTTGAGGACCAACACCAATTTGCCTTTCTTGAAAGCACGGAGACGGTTCATCTTGTCATAGGCCCGTGACATTTGGGCTCGGTACAGCTCCAGATTTTGCTATACTGCGAGCCTCTTTTCTTCGAGAACATCGAGCTCTTCGAGCCGAAAGAAGACGTTTTCCTCCTTCGTCAACTCGTGCTGGATGGCCATTCTTAGGTTTGGAATTTCGACTTCGAGGGTGATGATCGTCTCCACTCCGAAGAGTAACGAGTATGGAGTGGACTGAGTTGGAGTGCGGTGCGTGGTACGACATGCCTATGACGCCTCGTGGAGCTTGAGATTTCAGTCTCTCTTGTTGGCTGAAGCATTTTTCCTCAGGGGCTTGTATAGAGTTTTATTGAAGGCTTCAGCTAGCCCATTGGCTCTTGGATTATAGATGGAGGAATATCTTCGGTCTATCTTGTGCCGAGTAGCGAACCTTGAGACTTTGAAGCTCTTGAAAGAAGGCCCGTTGTCAGAAATGATTCTTCTAGGTGTACCGAAACGGTATAGAATATTATGCCGGAAGAACACCAGAATATCTTCTGTCTTGACTTTTTTTAGCGGGACAGCTTCACCCCATCTGAAGAAGTAGTCGGTTGTGGCCAGTATGAACCGGTGGCTTTAGGATGACGGAGGATCAATTGGACCAATTATGTCGGTGCCCCAAACTTCGAAGGGACATGACGCCACCATAGGATGCAGCGGATTGGGATGCTTGTGAGTGAAGTCACCGTGAATTTGGCTCTTCGCATACTCTTCGCAATCCCTTATCATGGTAGGCCAGTAATATCCCAACCGTTTAATTTGAAGCCGTATTTTGGGGCCAGATTGGTGAGCTCCACAGATGCCCGAGTGAACTTCTTTCATGACTTTTTGGGTTTCGGCCGATAACATACACCTAAGCCAGAGTTGGTCATATGATCTGCGGTATAGCGTATTATTTACAAACACATATCGGAGAGCTCTTTTTTAGCTGAACCCTTGCAAATTTTTCTTCGGGCAGCTTATCGTATCGGAGGTGCTCTATGAAGGGCTTTCTTCAATCGGGCTCGTCTTGAATGATTAGAATTTCTTCGGCAGGATTGCTCCTTTGTTTTGCGCTTTCTTCTTCTCGTAAAGAGACTGGGGAAGAATTTGCCTGCCCCTGACCGTGATCAGAATTTAATCTATGCCGGAATTGGCCAGCTCTTTGGGTAGGCGAGCAAGTACGTCGGCTTTCCCGTTCAACGCCTTAGAAACTCTCATCAGTTCAATGTGAGTGAATTGTTTCATGAGTTCCACCATCCAGCTTCTGTATCGAGCTAACTCGGGCTTATATATCTTGTAGTCGCCGCTCACTTAGTTGACGACAAGCTGGGAGTCACCGTAAACCCGCAGCCGAAGGATTTTCATTTCTATGGCGAGCTCCAGACCAGCTATCAGAACTTCGTACTCAGCCTCGTTGTTTGTGTGAGGCTCGGTAAGAGCGAAGGAACGTCGTAGGGTTCATCCTGATGGCGTGACGAACACCAATCTTATCCCTGCTTTTATCTCCGGGATGTTTGATTTGCTAGAGGTCCTTATTGATGAGGCTCCGTCAAAATAGAGCTCCCAACATGGTCCGTCATCCTCGAGGTGCAACACTTGTTCGTCGAGTTACTCGCAATTGAGCGGTGACCCTTCTGGTATGGGATGAGCAACAAGGAAGTCGGCGATGGCTTGCCTTTTTATTGCTTTCTGAGGAGTATAGATTATATCAAATTCAAGAAGCATGCCAGCCCATCTTGCCATTCTACCGGCTAGGCTTGCTTTGGTCATTAAGTGTTTGAGCAGGTCGACCTTGGAGATCAGCATAACCCAATGAGAGCAGATAGTGTGCGAATATCAGAGTCATGCATTGCTTTTCGATCGGGGAATAGTTGTGTTCCGCCCCGACTAAAATTCGACTGAGATAGTAGAGAGAATTTTCTTTTCCCTCCTCGTTGTTTTGGGCAAGGAGCGCACTGCGTGATTCATCTAGCGCGGTAGTATAGAGAATCAACGGTTTATTTAGAATAGGAGCAACAAGCACTGGAGGGTGCAACAAGTATTGTTTGATACTTTCGAACGCTTTTTGACATTCGACATCTCAGACAAAGGGAGGTCATTTCTACATGAGCTTTGAGAAAGTCCAACATCTTCTCGATAGGTTCGAGATGAACCTTCGTATGTAAGTAAGTTTGCCGAGAAAGGATCTTAGCTGCTTCAGATTCTTTGGTGGAGGTATCTCCATAATGGCCTTTATTTTTTATGGGTCAATTTCGATCCCCCGATATCGGACTATGAAGCCCAAGAATTTTCCTGACGACACGCCAAAAGTGCACTTCAGAGGATTCATTTTTAGATCGTGTTCCCTCAGTCGGGTGAAAACGGTCCTGAGATCTCGGATGTGATTGACCTTGGCTTTAGTCTTGACGACCAAATAATCAACATAACATTCGACGACTTTATGGATTAAGTCATCAAAGATTTTGGTCATTGCCCTTTGATATGTGGCGCCTGCGTTCTTCAGTCCAAACGGCATCACTTTGTAACAGTATATGCCGATCGGGGTTCGAAATGCTGTATGCTTCTCATCCTCAGGCGATATTTTTATCTGATTGTATCCAGACGAGCCATCCATGAAGGCGAACAGCTCATAATTTGAGGTATCGTCGACCATTATTTTCATGACCGGTAACGAGAAGTCGTCTTTAGGGCGTGCCTTGTTAAGGTCTCTGAAATCGACGCAGACTCGGATCTACCCATTCTTTTTCACTGGGATGATGCATGCAATCCAGTCCGCATATTTCTTTTCTCTGATAAAACTAGCATCGATGAGTTTCTTAGTTTCCTCGATGACCTTTTCTTTGAGCTCATTTTTCATTATTCGAGGAGCTTGTTTGACTGGCTTGGTATCAGGAGATATAGCCAGCTTATGCACGACCACTTCAGGAGAGAGGCCAGGCATTTCTTTGTACGTCCACGCGAACCAGTCAGCAAACTCATGCAGCAAGGCGACTATTTGCTCTTTCATTTCCTCTGACAAGAGTGAGCTGATGTAGGTCGGTCTTGGATTATTGGGCGTTCCGAAGTCAATCTCGGTTAGCTCGTCAAAGGTTGCTTGTCTGCCGTCTTCGAGGTCTCGAGGGGCTTCTTCTAACTCGGCTAGCTCGTCGTCATTATTTGACCTTTCGCTGCTTCACCTACATGAATCATATAGCATGCTTTGGCATCAGGTTGAATGAAACATATGCCCCTTCTATCTGGGATGCGTCCATCGATGAGTGCTCAGACCTTAGGCAGATGCCACAACTGTTGGGGTCAAAATTTGCACCCCGGTTGACCGAGTCAAGGTCAAGGTCAACCCCCAAGCTAGGTGGGCCCAAGCCCAGGTCAAGCGGGCCCATGCCCAAGTCGAGCCCGCGGCCAACCTCCCCATGCCAACAACAAAATCATGTAATAAATAAATTTTATGTAATTATTTATACATGAATGTATGCAAAATGGGCATAAAGCCAATATTTTGTAAGCCCATGGCTTATGTGCAAAAATGAAATGGCACATGAGCCATGGGATGGGCAAAATGCCATTTTTGTAAAGCCCAAGGGGCTATATGTAAATATGTAAGCCCATAAAAGGTAACATGATGATGAATAAAAATATACACTTTTCAAACCCCCTTTCAAAACACAACACACGCACACTGCACATTGAGTTCGCATGACCAGTTTAACCCGTCAATCGGAGGTTCTCTCGCTCCAAAGGCGAGGGGTAATTAACGGCAGCTTAGTCCGCGGCTGCTGGAGATTCAGATCCCCACAATCATTAAACCCTGGCCTACCCTAGGCAGGGGGCATCTGTAGTACGCCTGACAAGCGCGCGCGTATTCCTATCTCAATGGGGTGACGAAAAACACCCTACAGATTCTGACACGCCCGGTGGGACCAATCTCTCCTCCTATATTTCGGGTTAAGCGTTCATGCGAACTCAATCAATATACATACCTGTATTTATACTAAAAATAATGTTTTTTCATGCAGATTTTCAAGCAATCACCTTCCGACGATGTCTTCGATGATGAACTCAGCTCCCGTCTCCTACATGATGAGGATAGACTCTAGGACGGTCCTTCCGGCCAGTCTCGGGCGACAATGGGGGGAGCCGCTGCTACCATTCGGTTCTATCATGTTCATGCCAGTTGGCGCCATCCCCTCAAGCCGCGGTGGCAGACAGACTGGTCTCGAAAGGAAAGAGACCAAATGTGGTGATCTCAAGGACGCCCCAACCCAAACGCAAGTCTGTGTCTGAACGACTTTCCTTGGCCCCAGCTGGGGGCAAGGCCATCAACACCAACAAAGCTACAACGCGTCCCGAGCAAGCTCCAGCGGTGCCCTTGACCACTGCTCGATCGGGTGTCTTCTCTAAGCTCCCCGCCAATGAGAAAGAGACGACTGGATATGAGGTCCACACTGTCTACATGGTGGGCACGCGCAGCAAGAGCAAGGATGGGGCCACTACATCCCAAATCCAATCTGGCTTGAATGTGGTGGCCGCTTCCTAAGAACAGTCGCCTCTGCTGGGTGATGAAGACCCTCTAGGATGATGGACAGAAAGACCCTTCGGTCCATGAGGAGTCGGGCTCGGAAAGCGAAGAAGAGCCGACTTTCCGCCCCAGAACCGCGGAGCAAGAGCTGCTTCAAGAGCTCCGAAAGCAGCTCAGAAACAAAGACAAGGAGATGGCCAAGCTCTACTTAAAAATTGACGACTTGACAAATGTCGTCCTACAGCTCACGGCCCAACTTGCCTCTCAGCCGCCAAATCAAGCGGAGGGCTCTGCTCGTGAACCGGGAAGTGGTGTCCTGTCACGACCCGCAGGGTACGGAACGTGACTGGCACTTAAGTTTACGAAACGTCTCAAGACGTCCGTAAAATAAGTAAGCCAAAGCCCAGAAACCAAAACCAAAACAAGCAAAAGAGTGAAGAAAACCCAATCAATTGAAAGCGAGTTTATCAAATAAGTCATATAAAATCCTTTTTAAAAACAATATCAATTTTTCCGAAAATTTCGGCAGAGTCTCCTTTGTAAATACTGGCCCCCAAAATGGGTACAACAAAAATATATATGAATCCAACAAATAAGGCATCCTCAAGCGGGAGCTAGCTCTTCGCCACAAGGCGGTCACAATTCCCACGCAATATAAAGCAACAACATGCGAAATAATCATAATGAAGCATAAGAAAACAGCATGTCGACTCAAGTGAGCTCGACCCCAAAATACAGCATAAAAATCCACAAACCTCACAGTCTCATCTCTAGGTCAATATACAATAATACTGGTAGATACAGTAGATGGAGTACACTAGATACAAAGAATATACAAGGTGGTACAAAAATAATAACATAACCCACCTATGAGCAAAACCTCGAGTCCAGGCAAAAGAGGCAAAAGAAGCAAGCGCACCCGCCGCTACTGTACTGACGGAGCGGACCTGCAAAAGGCTATGGCACAACGGGGGTGAGTTGCCAACTCGTGAGTAATAAATAACATCTACACAGGCTATCGAATGCATGCACACAAGCATCCTAGCATCTAAATACAGGTAAGGCAGGACATAATGGCAATTATGTATGCAATATGGATATACTAGCAGGTATGAATGCAATGCGAATCAACTCGTGATCTGAATGTGTAAGTATAAGAAATCATGTTTTTCCCTTTAAGAATGTCTTTTGAAATACCTGCACAATACCAATAGAATCAACAAGAACCTGTGTCCAGCATCGACACCTCAAAACTGTCTCAAATCTCATATCAATGTATCTCTGGCCTCAGCCGTCCGGCTGACCCATCTCAAATATCAATATCTCATCATCTAGCGGCCACGGTCGGTATCCTCTGGATATCCGCCGTCCCAAACAGTCACCGGTGGGTAATCCGTCCCCTGCCAGGCTCAACGTCAACACCACATTCCTCTTGCCCCGGGGTACCTTACCGGGCCCACCATGTACCCGTGACGGTTCCTCCACTCCTCGACACGGATCTCGAAAACCACAGCAAACTCATGGTGGACGACACTCACATCACTAGAAACCGCAATTTACATATTTTAAAAAAATATAATAAGTTTAGAAATTTTGCGGCTTTCCCCCGAAATCCAGAAATATCATAAAATCTCAAGAAATCCTCATAAGTGTATATGTCAATGGTGATGAATGCATATGGTATCAATAATTAAGCTACGATGTATGATTAATAGACTAGGCATGATCAAATAATATGATGAGGTACATGCACATGAATAGCAATCCTACGATTTCATTTTAAGGAATTAAAGCAATAGCGCGAGTTTAAGTATCAATTATAGTAAAAGGTTTCAATTTAAAGGTTATCTAGTGTGGTGGCATGGCAATTACCAGGGGGTGTGTGTAAGCATGAATAGTGCTCGTGCTGCATATAAAAACCCTGACAATGGTGCAGGTGTACTATAAAATGGTTTCGTATATGTATGTCAATATAGGACATGAATGTAGCAAATAATCATATAAGTATTACACCCCTAATTACTAACATCACTAAGAATCTTTTAAGTTACTAAACTATCGGGCGGCTTGCGCCATCCAACGATAGTCCCCCGTAGATGTTACATCTACTCACCGGAATCCCTAGCTAGCTGTGTCCAATCACCGCTTTCCCCTTTCATGCCGCGTCTGACGTCTCCGCGACCGAACCTGGAATTTACATCAATACCAAACATAAGGTTACATATCAAGAATGACGCAAAACCCAAACGAAAATACTAATGTTCACAAGCTAGGTACAACGTGCACAAGGTGCGCGGAACACACGCGAAAATCGCAAAAATCGCCGATTTGGTCGCCCGGCAAAACTAAAACCCGACTACTCAAAAATCCGCACTCACGCATCCTAAATGTCATAGGATAAGCCAACAAAATACTCTAGATATCGCAATTAAATCGCCACAATAATATAATAAAAACCTAGTAAGCTAGAAGTTTGCAAAATTGGTGCAAATATCGACAATTAGCGAGAAAATTAACACAATCCAACACAACAATCCAAACTAACCCACTAGCTAGCCATTACACTAATTTTAAACCATTAACTATGCTTAAAAACCTAATTTCCATAAACAAAACATTTCTTGATTTTCATAATTAGCAACCTTAATGAAAATTTCACACAACTTTAACATAGATTAGCCTAATATGAAGCCACTTAAGCAAAGTAACCATATAAATTGGTTAAGTAAACAACTAAGTTAATTAAAAGACTTAATTGACTAAAACATGGTTTCAAGAAACCCTAGTTTAATTTTCAATCATTAACTAAAAAAAACTAGATTAGGATTAACACTAAAATTAACACTAAGCAACTAGATTAAAGTATTCTAACCATAAGAAATTAAAAGAGTAGAAATTATACCTCAAACTTATGGATCTAGCAAGAAGAAATTTGCCTCAATGATGGCCTCCTAGCACCATGATTCCAAGCAAGAGAGGTGAAGGAAAAAGGGATGAAGAATGGGGTTTTAATTTGTGAGTTTTAGCTTGAATTTTTGAAGCAACTTAATGAATTTTTTGAAGAAAAATGAAAAGATCAAGGAGATGAAGGGGGCTGCTGGAATTTCGGCCAGAACAAGGGAAGGGGATGGTGTGGGGTGTGTGGGAAAAGTCTTGGTCAACTCCTACCAACCCACAAAAGACCATACCTAATTAACAATTCAAAAACCTTTAAAAATACCCTCATTTCCACACAAGAATAATGTCAAAGAGCATGGCATTTTTTTTCTGGACCTGATGATGGTGGGGCTGGCCTAGGGCTGAGGGAAGTGAGAGAGGGGTTTTACAAAAGAAATTTTATGCAAAAAGACCCCCTACAAGTCAAAAATTGCAAGTTTTAGCTTAAAATTCAATAAATTCGTTTCCTATAATAAAAATTAGTTAAAAATCAAAATAAAATACTAAAAATTTATATTACAACTAGATTTTAATTAACATAATTTTAAAGATTAAAATTAGCCCAGAAAAATTTGTATTTATCGTTAATTTAATGTATTTTCTTACCGGCTTAAAATAATATTAAAAAATTGAAAAATAGGGAAAAAATTTTAAATGACCAAAATTTCATAAGTAACTCATTAGCTACTATAAACAAGCAATTACCTATCCATTTTAGGTATAATTAGTCCTAAACTGCAAAATAACGAGAAAGACGGTTTTCGGAAAAATACCGAATTTTCACCGATTTTCAGGAAAACACCAAAACGACTTTTCAAGGCGTTACAATCTTCCCCCCTTAAAGAAATTCGGTCCCCGAATTTAAAAATAACTACGCTTACCTTCAAAGAGATGGGGATATTTCTTCCTCATCTCGCCCTCGGTCTCCCAGGTAACCTCCTCGCTGCTCGGGCTACGCCAAAGGACCTTGACGGTCGGTATAACTTTCGATTTCAACTTCTTCACCTGCCGATCCAGGATGGACACCGGCTGCTCTGCAAAAGAAAGGTCGCGCTCTAGCTGGACTGTCTGATGCTGAATCGTGTGGGAAGGGTCATGAAGGTACTTGCGGAGCATCGAAACATGGAAGACGGGGTGAACATCGGAAAAGCTGGGTGGAAGAGCCAAACGATATGCAACTGCGCCGACACGCTCGAAAATCTCGAAGGGACCCATAAACCTGGGACTAAGCTTTCCCTTTTGCCCAAAACGCATCACGCCCTTCATCGGAGAGACTTTCAGAAAAACATGGTCGCCAACTGCGAACTCTAACCTGCGACGGCGCCTGTCTGCATACGATTTCTGCCTGCTCTGAGCCGCTCTCATCCGGTCTCGGATCAACTGTATCTTCGCTGTCGTCTCCTCAACAAGCTGGGGCCCCAAAATACTGCTCTCGCTGAGCTCGGTCTAACAGACGGGCGATCTGCATCTCTTCCCATACAATGCCTCGAAAGGTGCCATCTGAATAGTATCCTGGAAGCTGTTGTTGTAGGAGAACTCCACTAGAGATAAATGACGATCCCAGCTACCGCCGAAGTCTAAAACGCACGCTCTGAGCATGTCCTTGAGAGTCTGAATAGTCCGGTCTGACTGGCCGTCGGTCTGCGGATGAAACGCTGTGCTGAAGCTCAAACGAGTGCCCAAACCCTCCTGAAGTCTCTGCCAAAGTCGGCTGGTGAACTGGGTGCCTCGATCTGACACGATACAAGTCGGTACGCCATGCAACCGCACGATCTCGTCGATGTAAAGCTGGGCATACTAAGCGAAGCTTAAAGTCGTCTTCACTGGAAGGAAGTGAGCCGCTTTCGTCAATCGATCTACGATCACCCAGATGGAGTCGTACCCTCGACTGGTCCGGGGTAGACCCACAACGAAGTCCGTCGAAATCTGCTCCCATTTCTACTCTGGAATGGGTAACGGCTGTAGCTCTCCTGCGGCCTCTGGTGCTCGGCCTTGACTTGCTGACAAGTCAGGCATCTCGATACAAACTCCGCAATGTCCCTCTTCATCCCGTCCCACCAGTAGGTCTCTCTCATATCATGGTACATCTTGGTGGAACCGGGGTGGACACTATACACTGATCGGTGTGCCTCCTCAAGAATGTCGTGCCGCAATCCATCAGCATCTGGTACGCACAGTCTAGATCCATATCGTAAAATCCCCTGATCATCAATCACGAACTCGGAAAATCTGCCCTGTCCCATCTGTGCCATGATCTCTGAGCAACGGTCGTCTCTGCGCTGTGCCTCATATATACGGTCAAGCAACTGTGGGCGTGCACGAACATGCGCGAGCTGTCCCCCTGTCTGAGTGAACTCGAACTCAACTCGGCTGTCGCATAAAATCTGCCAATCTGCTGACGACTGCCTCTGCACTGCGCGCAAAAAGGATAGACTACCCCCGGGCCTCCTGCTCAAAGCATCTGCCACTACATTCGCCTTGCCTGGGTGATATAAGATCTCGCAGTCGTAGTCTTTCACCAACTCCATCCAACGACGCTGTCTGAGGTTCAGGTCTCGCTGCTGAAATATGTATTTTAAGCTCTTATGGTCTGTGAATATTTGGCACGACTCGCCATATAGGTAATGTCGTCAAATCTTAAGTGCAAAGACCACTGCAGCCATCTCCAAATCATGAGTGGGGTAGTTCTGTTCATGTTTCTTCAACTGCCGAGAAGCATATGCGATCACCCGGCCATGCTGCATCAATACGCATCCTAACCCCACTCACGAAGCATCACAGTAGACCATAAATCCGCCTGATCCCGAAAGCAAAGATAATACCGGCGCCGTAGTCAAACAAGTCCGTGGCTGCTGAAAACTGCGCTCGCACTCCTCTGTCCAAACGAAAGGAACTCCCTTCCGGGTCAAACGGGTCAAAGGTGCAGCTATACGGGAGAAGTCCTGAACAAAACGCCTGTAGTAACCCGCCAGGCCTAGAAAACTAAGGATCTCAGGAACCGATGTAGGTCGGGGCCACTGCTGAACAGCCTCAATCTTCTTCGGGTCCACACATATGCCGTCTCTCGTAATCACGTGACCCAAGAATCCGACGCTGTCCAGCCAGAATGCACACTTGGAGAACTTTGCGAACAGCTGGTGCTCCCTGAGAGTCTGTAACGTAATCCGCAAGTGCTGCTCGTGCTCCTCTCTGCTCCGGGAGTACACCAAGATATCGTCGATAAACACGATGATGAACAAGTCAAGATACGGCCTGAATGTACGGTTCATCAAATCCATGAATGCTGCTGGGGCGTTGGTGAGTCCGAACGACATCACCAGAAACTCATAGTGGCCGTAGCGCGTGCGGAAAGCTGTCCTCGGTATATCCTCCTGTCGAACTCGCAGCTGATGGTACCCTGATCGTAAGTCGATCCTCAAAAAATACCCCGCACCCTGAAGCTGGTCGAACAAATCATCAATGCGTGGCAACGGATATCTGTTCCGAACGGTAACTTTGTTCAGCTGGCGGTAGTCGATACATAAGCGCAACTTCCGTCCTTCTTCTTGACAAACAGGACCGGAGCACCCCACGGAGAAACACTAGGTCGAATAAGCCCCTTATCTAACAAATCCTGCAACTGATCCTTCAGCTCTCGAAGTTCCGCCGGGGCCATCCGATAAGGCGGTATAGAAATAGGCCCCGAGCCAGGAATCAAATCAAAGCAGAAGTCAACATCGCGCTCAGGTGGTAGCCCAGGTAGCTCATCAGGGAAAACATCAGGGAACTCACAAACAACCGGGACCCGGTCCAACGGAACCTCTGCAGCTCGAGTATCGCAAATATACGCTAAAAATCCCTGACATCCCTTCCGCAAGAGCTGACCAGCGCGAAGAGACGAAATCAAGCTGGGAAGGGTGACGCTGCGGTCTCCCTGAATAACAAGGACTGGCTCTTCCGGAAAGCTAAATCTGATTGCCTTCACACGGCAGTCCATCGAAGCATAACAAGTGGCTAGCCAATCCATGCCCAGAAGCACATCAAAGTCCAACATATCGAGGAGAATCAAATCAACCGATGACTCCCTCTCCCCGATACGAACGGAACACAATCGAAAAACAAAACGAGCGACAAACGACTCGCCTACCGGGGTAATAACAACAAGCGGCTGATCTAACGACGACGACTCACGGCCCAACATCGGTGCAAAGTGTGTAGATACGTACGAATGTGTGGAACCTGGGTCGAACAATACCCGTGCGTCGAAAGAACAAACTGGCAAGGTACCTGTCACAACGGTATTGGATGCCTGCTCATCCTGCGGTGTCAAAGCAAATACTCGGGCCTGTCCTCCACCGATAGCGGGCTGACCTCGGCCTCTGCCTCCTCGTCCTCTCTGAATAGGACCGCCGCGTCCACGGCCTCTGGGTGCACCTAACTGGTGTGGAGCATCGCCTGTGGTAGGAAGTAGGGCTCTCTGAGGAGGGGGTGGTGATGGTGGTAGGGTCACATGTGGAACTGTCGCCGCTCCCTGTCGTCTCGCCGGACAGTCTCTGTTACGATGATGCAGGCTACCACACTACAAACATCCTAACCATGGCTGCTGATCTATGGATGAAGGCGATATAACTGGCCCCTAAAGAATCCGCCACGGCCTCTGCGAACCCTCATAGGTGCTAACATATCAGTGCGAATCCGACTCGGTCTCGAAACGACCGCAGGGGGAGTAATATCCAATCTCTGTGCTCGATTGACCTCTACTAACGATTCCACCATCTGTCGTAACTCCTGCATGCCTCCCATCATCTGTCGCAGCTCCTCCATACCGGACTCAAGCCTATCAATACGGCCTGGGGAAGGTGGATCGGTCTGTCCCTGCGGCGTAGGCATACCACCCTGCTCAGTCCTAGTCTCGGACGAGCCAGCTCGAATCTCTTCTCGGGCGGCAGCCCTCTGTGCCCTCGTAGCCTTCGGCGGCATAGTGGCTGGTACAGAAAAAGGATAATAAGAACAGTGCAAAAGAATCATAGGATACACGGAATTGAAGAAGGAATTTCAAGAAAGTATCCTAAAGTCACTTAGGCGGAGTACCGTATCGCAAGTATGCCGCGGACATACACACGCTACGTTACCCTACTTAAGTCACTTACTCCATCTACCAAGGGTCATCCTACACTCAAAAAGGTAAAACCTATCGCTTTGATACCAACTTTGTCACGACCCGCAGGGTACGGAACGTGACTGGCACTTAAGTTTACGAAACGTCTCAAGACGTCCGTAAAATAAGTAAGCCAAAGCCCAGAAACCAAAACCAAAACAAGCAAAAGAGTGAAGAAAACCCAATCAATTGAAAGCGAGTTTATCAAATAAGTCATATAAAATCCTTTTTAAAAACAATATCAATTTTTCCGAAAATTTCGGCAGAGTCTCCTTTGTAAATACTGGCCCCCAAAATGGGTACAACAAAAATATATATGAATCCAACAAATAAGGCATCCTCAAGCGGGAGCTAGCTCTTCGCCACAAGGCGGTCACAATTCCCACGCAATATAAAGCAACAACATGCGAAATAATCATAATGAAGCATAAGAAAACAGCATGTCGACTCAAGTGAGCTCGACCCCAAAATACAGCATAAAAATCCACAAACCTCACAGTCTCATCTCTAGGTCAATATACAATAATACTGGTAGATACAGTAGATGGAGTACACTAGATACAAAGAATATACAAGGTGGTACAAAAATAATAACATAACCCACCTATGAGCAAAACCTCGAGTCCAGGCAAAAGAGGCAAAAGAAGCAAGCGCACCCGCCGCTACTGTACTGACGGAGCGGACCTGCAAAAGGCTATGGCACAACGGGGGTGAGTTGCCAACTCGTGAGTAATAAATAACATCTACACAGGCTATCGAATGCATGCACACAAGCATCCTAGCATCTAAATACAGGTAAGGCAGGACATAATGGCAATTATGTATGCAATATGGATATACTAGCAGGTATGAATGCAATGCGAATCAACTCGTGATCTGAATGTGTAAGTATAAGAAATCATGTTTTTCCCTTTAAGAATGTCTTTTGAAATACCTGCACAATACCAATAGAATCAACAAGAACCTGTGTCCAGCATCGACACCTCAAAACTGTCTCAAATCTCATATCAATGTATCTCTGGCCTCAGCCGTCCGGCTGACCCATCTCAAATATCAATATCTCATCATCTAGCGGCCACGGTCGGTATCCTCTGGATATCCGCCGTCCCAAACAGTCACCGGTGGGTAATCCGTCCCCTGCCAGGCTCAACGTCAACACCACATTCCTCTTGCCTCGGGGTACCTTACCGGGCCCACCATGTACCCGTGACGGTTCCTCCACTCCTCGACACGGATCTCGAAAACCACAGCAAACTCATGGTGGACGACACTCACATCACTAGAAAACCGCAATTTACATATTTTAAAAAAATATAATAAGTTTAGAAATTTGCGGCTTTCCCCCGAAATCCAGAAATATCATAAAATCTCAAGAAATCCTCATAAGTGTATATGTCAATGGTGATGAATGCATATGGTATCAATAATTAAGCTACGATGTATGATTAATAGACTAGGCGTGATCAAATAATATGATGAGGTACATGCACATGAATAGCAATCCTACGATTTCATTTTAAGGAATTAAAGCAATAGCGCGAGTTTAAGTATCAATTATAGTAAAAGGTTTCAATTTAAAGGTTATCTAGTGTGGTGGCATGGCAATTACCAGGGTGTGTGTGTAAACATGAATAGTGCTCGTGCTACATATAAAAACCCTGGCAATGGTGCAGGTGTCCTATAAAATAGTTTCGTATATGTATGTCAATATAGGACATGAATGTAGCAAATAATCATATAAGTATTACACCCCTAATTACTAACATCACTAAGAATCTTTTAAGTTACTAAACTATCGGGCGGCTTGCGCCATCCAACGATAGTCCCCCGTAGATGTTACATATACTCACCGGAATCCCTAGCTAGCTGTGTCCAATCACCGCTTTCCCCTTTCGTGCCGCGTCTGACGTCTCCGCGACCGAACCTGGAATTTACATCAATACCAAATATAAGGTTACATATCAAGAATGACGCAAAACCCAAACGAAAATACTAATGTTCACAAGCTAGGTACAACGTGCACAAGGTGCGCGGAACACACGCGAAAATCGCAAAAACTGCAAAAATCGCCGATTTGGTCGCTCGGCAAAACTAAAACCCGACTACTCAAAAATCCGCACTCACGCATCCTAAATGTCATAGGATAAGCCAACAAAATACTCTAGATATCGCAATTAAATTGCCACAATAATATAATAAAAACCTAGTAAGCTAGAAGTTTGCAAAATTGGTGCAAACATCGACAATTAGCGAGAAAATTAACACAATCCAACACAACAATCCAAACTAACCCACTAGCTAACCATTACACTAATTTTAAACCATTAACTATGCTTAAAAACCTAATTTCCATAAACAAAACATTTCTTGATTTTCATAATGAGCAACCTTAATGAAAATTTCACACAACTTTAACATAGATTAGCCTAATATGAAGCCACTTAAGCAAAGTAACCATATAAATTGGTTAAGTAAACAACTAAGTTAATTAAAAGACTTAATTGACTAAAACATGGTTTCAAGAAACCCTAGTTTAATTTTCAATCATTAACTAAAAAAAACTAGATTAGGATTAACACTAAAATTAACACTAAGCAACTAGATTAAAGTATTCTAACCATAAGAAATTAAAAGAGTAGAAATTATACCTCAAACCTATGGATCTAGCAAGAAGAAATTTGCCTCAATGATGGCCTCCTAGCACCATGATTCCAAGCAAGAGAGGTGAAGGAAAAAGGGATGAAGAATGGGGTTTTAATTTGTGAGTTTTAGCTTGAATTTTTGAAGCAACTTAATGAATTTTTTGAAGAAAAATGAAAAGATCAAGGAGATGAAGGGGGTTGCTGGAATTTCGGCCAGAACAAGGGAAGGGGATGGTGTGGGGTGTGTGGGAAAAGTCTTGGTCAACTCCTACCAACCCACAAAAGACCATACCTAATTAACAATTCAAAAACCTTTAAAAATACCCTCATTTCCACACAAGAATAATGTCAAAGAGCATGGCATTTTTTTTCTGGACCTGATGATGGTGGGGCTGGCCTAGGGCTGAGGGAAGTGAGAGAGGGGTTTTACAAAAGAAATTTTATGCAAAAAGACCCCCTACAAGTCAAAAATTGCAAGTTTTAGCTTAAAATTCAATAAATTCGTTTCCTATAATAAAAATTAGTTAAAAATCAAAATAAAATACTAAAAATTTATGTTACAACTAGATTTTAATTAACATAATTTTAAAGATTAAAATTAGCCCAGAAAAATTTGTATTTATCGCTAATTTAATGTATTTTCTTACCGGCTTAAAATAATATTAAAAAATTGAAAAATAGGGAAAAAAATTTAAATGACCAAAATTTCATAAGTAACTCATTAGCTACTAAAAACAAGCAATTACCTATCCATTTTAGGTATAATTAGTCCTAAACTGCAAAATAACGAGAAAGACGGTTTTCGGAAAAATACCGAATTTTCACCGATTTTCAGGAAAACACCAAAACGACTTTTCAAGGCGTTACATGTCCCAAAGCAGTCGACGCATATTTCCTCAAATCCAAAAGTGGGCGAACTACATGAAAATCAGTCGCATCCTATCTCGGGAAATGTCTTGGCTACCGATGACAGTAGCCCGCTAACTCAAGATCAAATCATGGATTTGGTTGCCAGCAAAGTCAAAACATTGGTGGCCGAAGCCGAAGCGCAAAAAGATATCAGCAGTAGTGGGAGACCATATCCTGCTCAGTATGATCTAGTGGAATTCCCTAGCGGCTATGTCATCCCCAAATTCGGAAGATTCGATTGGACGGGAAACGCGAATCAGCACATCGCCCACTTCAAAGCCTCATGCGGGAATACTGGGGGCAATGATGCGCTTCTCCTCCGCCAGTTCGTTAATAGCCTGACCGATGTTGTTTTCGACTGGTACGCGAGTATACCGGATGGCTCCGTCACAACTTTTGTCCAAATGGAGTCTCTGTTTCGGCAGAGGTTCATGAGCGTCAGCGATAAGATTACCATTGCCGAGCTCGTAAGGACCAAGCCCAAGAGCGACGAAAGCAGCACGGATTTTATAAACCGATGGCGTAATCTCTCCGTCAAATGCGAACCGCCGATAGAGCAGGACCAATCTGTCAGTCTCCTTGTCGGAAATCTCAACAACTGGATGGCCCTGTTTCCTCGATGACCTTTTCTTTTAGCTCATTTTTCATTCTTCGAGGAGCTTGTTTGACTGGCTTGGTATCAGGAGATATAGCCAGCTTATGCACGACCACTTCAGGAGAGAGGCCAGGCATTTCTTTGTACGTCCACGTGAACCAGTCAGCAAACTCATGCAGCAAGGCGACTATTTGCTCTTTCATTTCCTCAGACAAGAGTGAGCTGATGTAGGTCGGCCTTGGATTATTGGGCGTTCCGAAGTCAATCTCGGTTAGCTCGTCAAAGGTTGCTTGTCTGCCGTCTTCGAGGTCTCGAGGGGCTTCTTCTAGCTCAGCTAGCTCGTCGTCATTATTTGACCTTTCGCTGCTTCACCTACATGAATCATATAGCATGCTTTGGCATCAGGCTGAATGAAACATATGCCCCGTCTATCTGGGATTCGTCCATCGATGGGTGCTCAGACCTGAGGCGGATGCCACAACTGTTGGGGTCAACATTTGCACCCCGGTTGACCGAGTCAAAGTCAAGGTCAACCCCCAAGCTAGGTGGGCCCAAGCCCAGGTCAAGCGGGCCCATGCCCAAGTCGAGCCCGCGGCCAGCCTCCCCATGCCAACAACAAAATCATATAATAAATAAATTTTATGTAATTTTGTATACATGAATGTATGCAAAATGGGCATAAAGCCAATATTTTGTAAGCCCAGCTTATGTGCAAAAATGAAATGGCACATGAGCCATGGGATGGGCAAAATGCCATTTTTGTAAAACCCAAGGGGCTATATGTAAATATGTAAGCCCATAAAAGACAACATGATGAATAAAAATATACACTTTTCAAAATCCCCTTTCAAAACACAACACACGCACACTGCACATTGAGTTCGCATGATCAGTTTAACCCGTCAATCGGAGGTTCTCTCGCTCCAAAGGCGAGGGGTAATTAACGGCAGGTTAGTCCGCGGCTGCCGGAGATTCAGATCTCCACAATCATTAAACCCTGGCCTACCCTAGGCAGGGGGAATCTGTAGTATGCCTGACAAGCGCGCGCGTATTCCCATCTCAATGGGGTGAAGAAAAACACCCTACAACGACCCCTTATAAATTTTTGCTTCGGAGTCCGTTTGATATAACCGACATCCACACTTTTTAAAATATTCCCGCATCTTGGGTGCATAGTATCTGGGATTGAGGACGACTCTTATGCTTCTCTCATAGGGAAGGCACATGACAGACAAATCGTTCGGGTACACGACAGGGTTTGACCCATAAAACATGATTCCCTTCTGTCCACTTTCTTCCGGAAACGTAGGTTTTCAGCTGGTCCACAGTGGAGACTGACAATGCATCGAGATCTTTGCACATCTGCTTCGACACTCTTGTGATGGCTAAGGGCCCTTCTGTAATTTTGAAGGTTTCTCTTAGTTTCGCTTTTTGCATGAGAGCTCAATCTGCACAGCTATTGCAAGACGGGTCCTCTTCCTCTGATTCTTCAGTGTCGCTGTCTAAACGAGGGCGAATTTTGCTGACAGATGGGCCTTCACTACCAGAGTCTGTATCGCTACAGAAATGAGGGCGAGTTTTACGGAAGGACGGACTTCCAGCGTCGGACTCATCAGTGTCACTGCCGAAACGTGGACGCACTTGGGGGTTTACTTTTGAAAGTGACAGCCGGCTCAGATTGACTTTCGAGTTTCAGAGACGTTCTGTCTTTGGTCAGTCGTGGCTCAGTATTTTGGGGGTTCACGAAGTACCAAGAATCTTCATATCAGACTTCATGCACACCTAACGGCTGGATGTCTCCGTCAATACGTCTTTCTTCACCATTTTTGGTATACTTTATGCATTGATGGAGAGTTGACGGAACGATACCGTAATCGTGGAGCCACGGCTGCTCAGGAGAATTTTATAAGACGTGTCGGCGTCGATCACGTATACCTTGACTTCGGTTTGTAGGTCCCTGAACCTGATCGGCAGAGCTATGGATCCCAAAACTTGCTGGCAATTTTGGTTGAAGCCTTGAATGACAATCATTTCCCTTGACATGTGTTAAACGTCCATTGACAAACTCTTTAGAGTCCTCAAGTTCATGATGTTCAATGAGGATCCCGGATCAATCAATATGCTATTAATCCGATCCCCGTCGCTGTACCCGGTCACGTAAAGCGGCCGATTATGCTCGGCTGTTCCCAGTAGCAGGTCTTTGTCCTTAAACGTGACCGCGGCGGCATGCAGAGTGTATTGGGTTTCTTTTATATTAATTCCCGCAAAGCGAGCCTGGTACCGTTCGGGATTTTGTAGAGCGTGAATGAGAACATCTCTAAACTCCTTAGATAATACCAAGGCATCGTAGATACTCAGGAGAGACGGAAGCTTCCGGAGTTGGGCCAAGACATAGTTCATTAAGGAAGGACTCGAGTTTTCATGAGTCGGCTCTCCACCTTCTTCATTAGCGACTTGTTTTTCCTTTCCTTTTGGGACGTTGCCCTGATTTGGCGGTAGAGCCCTACCATTTCTAAGCTGTATTTGGTTGGCCTTTGTGGCGAGCTCCTCGTTCTCTTCGGAAAACATAGCTCTTCCTCATAGCCGCTACCAAGATGGACGACGTAGCAGGTCACTATATGGATCTCGTCATTGGAATTTTCTTCTAGCTCCTCCAGAATCTCAGCCGCTTCTACGGGGATGAACTCCTTCAATTGAATTAGAGTTCTTTCCTTTTGTTCATAGTCTTCAAGGGATTCGATATATTTTTGAATGGTCGATCTCCCTGCAGACTTTTTTTCGCTTCGAGCCGCACCTTTCCTTTTCTTCTTTAGCTTTTTTGGATTTTGAGCCCGATTAAGCCGAAGTGGTAGCGGGAACGGTAGGCTCCTTCTGCCCCTTCCATTCTGTTCTGGGCTCTTTCTGAAGTAGATTTAACATTTTCTTCGTCTTATTAGAGATGTGCATACTCCACGCTGCGGCGAGAAGGATTCATTTCTCAGGGCAATAGATTCAACTGTCTGCTCTCAGAAGGCTTCAGCTTATGTTTGTGTAAAGTTGGTGGTTGCAACTTGATTGTTCACCAACACACTCTTGGAGAGTTCGATCTCTTCGGTCTTTTATTGCTTTTCGATCCAGTCTTTGAAAATGTAGCAATACTCGATCGCATGGCTCACTACTTTGTGGTACGGGCAATACAGGGGATTGCCTGTCATTTTTGCTTCGTGAGGTCTCTTCGACTCCGGCAATTGTAAACCGTTGTTCAATGCATCTTTGAATATCTTGCGGAACTTGTCCCTTCTGAAAGAGTAAAGCTTGTTCTTCTTCTCCTCCTAGCACTAGCTTTCGAGCCCGGCCTGTTTTTATCCGCCCACATTTCTCTTCTCTTCACTGTCAGACGTATTGAAGGCGTTGGTCTTGTTGGAGCTTCCACTTTTACGGTTGTCTTTTCTGCTCTTCCAAGACTTGTCATCATGAGAGTCCGGGGTAGACTCTTATTTCGAGCGTTCCAACATTTGAACTCTCTTGGTCAGCTCTTGAAATGTCTTGAGTCATACCGTACATAAGAATGGGACCATCTAATTGCTAAGGTTCCTAATGAGGAGGCTGACGGACTGGTCCTGCTCTAGCGGCGGTTCGCACTTGACAGTGAGGTTGCACCATCTAGCAATAAAGCCCGTGTTGCTTTCGTTTTTCCCCGGCTTGGTTCTTACGAGGTCAGCAATAGAGATTTTGTCACTAACACTCATGAATCTTTGCCCGAAATAGAGACTCCATTTGGGCATAAGTAGTGATGGACCCGTCTGGTATGCTCGCGTACCAGTCGAAAGCAACACCGGTAAGGCTATTGATAGACCGACGAAAGAGTGCATCATTGCCCCCTGTATTTCCGCACGACGCTTTAAAGTAGGCGACGTGCCGATTTGCGTTTCCCGTCCCGTCAAATCTTTCGAACTTAGGAATGACGTAGCCGCTGAGGAACTCGATCAGATCGTACTGTGCGGGATATGGCTGCCCACTACTGCTAATTTATTTCCGAGCTTTGGCTTCGGCCACCAATGTTTTAGCCTTACTGATGACCAAATCCATTATTCGAACTTACGTTAGCGGGATAGTGCCATCCGGGGCCAAGGCGTCTCCAGAAGTGGAATGTGGGCAGCTTTTGTGCGGCTCGCCCATACTTGGACCTAAAGGAACCGGCATCGGTTGCTTCATGTCGTTATTGCTCGGCTCATGAGTAGAGACATGTGCTTGATTGGAAAGCGTCCGAGCAATTTGAGTTGTGAACTGCATCACAACATTCATCAGGTCATCAATTTTTTAGTAGAGCTTGGCAATCTCTTTATCTTTGCTCCTGAGCCGTTTTCGAAGCTCTTGAAGTAGCTCTTGCTCGCGGTCCTGGGGCGGAAAGTCGTCTCTTCTTCGCTGTCCGGCCTTGATTCCACATGGACTGAGGGGTCCTTCTGCCTATCGGCCTCATCGAGAGGGTTTTCGTCGTCCAGCGGAGGTGGCTGATCTTGGGAAACGGCAACCACATTCAAAGCCAGATTGGGCTTGGGATGTGGTGGCCCCATCCTTGCTTTTGCTCCACAAGTTGTCGCTGGGATGCGTGCCCTCCATATAGACTGTATGGGTAATATATCCGGTCGTCTTTTCATCCTAAGCAGCTGATTTTGTGGACTGATGTCGTGGCCCTTCTTTTTCGGTAACGGGCAATCGACTAAAGGCAACTGGCCTGACCGGGTTCTTGAATGGTGCTGGCGCTTCCTTTTTGGCTTTGCCCCGCTGTTTTCGTGTGGCACAGAATGCCTGAAAGACTCTTGAAGAGACGGTGTCATGCTTTCTCTATTGCGGCTGGAACACGTCTCTTTATAGTATCGTTCGGACTGTTGTTTTTTTGATTCTGGCGGTCATGGCGTTTTTCTGAACCCACTTCAGAGGTTCGAAGAAATTGCTGAATTTTACGGCCGACTCAGTCGTCGTCGCGGAGTGACCCTGCTCTTGGAACCTCACATGATTCCACTTGGTCGGAGTCCTGACCCTCTTGTTGGCTCGATACCTGAGCCGCTTCGGTCTCAACCTTTCTGTTCTGAACACTTGGCAGGCTTCGGCTCTTTAGGAAGTCTCCGTAGATCGAGCGATGGAGAGCTTTGGAGATACGCCTGATTATGCACTTATTGGAGTCGTCGCCTGAGCTCGTCCGCGACGTTTAATGATGCCCTTTGTACCGGCAGTCTCGTCCCCAGTTGGAGCACCAGAGAGTCGTTCGGGCACCGTCTTAAGTTTGGGTTGTGGTGCCTTAGCGATCACAACGTTCGGTCTCTTGCCCCTTAAGTCCGGCTTGGCCATCTGGTTTGCCGGGATTTTTGCCAGATGGGCGCTTCCGGCAGGATAGATGATGACGGAATCAAATTGACGGGGTGACTCCTCCTATTGCCGGTTGAGACTTGCAGGGAGAACCACGCGAGCGTTAATCTTGATCATGTAAGGAATCAGAGTCGCGTCAGAAACGAAGCTCGTCTGGGGAGACATGATTGCTGAGTTCGAGATTGTGACTGAAAGCTGTTAACCTGTACAAAAATAATATGACTTCAGTACAAGCAATCAATATATATGTTGATTGAGTTCGTATGAACGTTTAACCCAAATTATGAAAGAAGAGAAAGGGTCCCACCGGGCGTGCCAGAATATGTATGGTGTTTTTCGTCACCCTATTGAGATGGGAAATATGCGTCGCTTGTCAGGCGTATTACAGATTTCTCTTGCCTGGGGTAGGCTTGGGTTTATTGATTGTGGGGATTCGAATCTCCGACAGCCGCGGACTAAACTGCCGTTAATTACCCCTCGTTTTTTGAACGAGAATCTCCGATTGACGGGTAAAACTGGTCATGCGAACTCAATGTGCAGTGTGTGTGTGTCATGTTTTGAAGGGGACTTGGACGTATCGGGGCCCTCGCAGAGTTTACGGGGTCCCGCTGTCCGGATAGCTGGTTGGGGGTCAAGGGGGCTAGCAGCCCCCTTGCGGGGTGCGGGGCAACGCCCCGTTAGAAAAATTTTCTAACAAGGGACGTGTTTTGAGTATGGAGCGTGAGAGAAAAAGAGGGGTGAGAAGCGTCCTAAGGACGCGTGAATAGCGCGTGGGCCTGGGCGGCCTTGGGTCACGTGCGCGGCGCTTGACCGCTGGAAACACCAGCAGAGAAAGGGGCTTAGCCTCTGGGCTGGGAGTTGAACCCCCGATGAGCTTTGGAGTTGAACTCCTAAACATGAATTAGGTATAGATTTGGAGTTAAACTCTTAAAAGATTTGGATTTGGAGTTAAACTCTTATGTAATAAATTGCATGTGGATTTGGAGTTAAACTCCTAAAAGGCTTGGATTTGGAGTTAAACTCTTAAAAGGTATGGATGAGGAGCTAAGCTCCTTTGAGAATTTGGATCTTGGAGTTGAACTCCTCTAAGATCTTCGGAGATGATAAAAAATGACCCATTTCTTCTCCGTGGAGCCCCGGATCCTTCTAAAGTGGTATTTTTGGAGTTGAGTTTTCTTCCTACTCTCCTTTTGCTGGATCTTGAAGAAAAAGAGATGTGGGAATAAAAATCTCCTTTTTAGGGATTTGATGTGAAATCTGAACTCCCCTTCAAGGGTTTTATGGTGAAAAATTATTTTTTTGGAAAAAGAAGAGTTAAACTCTTGATTTAATTGGAAAAGAAAAGGGAGAATTTGAGAGAAAGGGGATGGAGGCACAAACTCTAGAATTTTTTGAGAGAATGAAAAGTTCTTGATTTTTTCATTATGTTTGTCTTTTATAGACTACACACTTTACATATAGCCCCTTGGGCTCCCCATGCATTATGTGCTTATTTTTTTTTGCACATAAGCCATGGAGTTTACAAAATTTTGGTTTTTTGCCTATATTCCATACATTTATTTCTAAAAAAATACATTAAACCAATATATGACTTCATTCTTTTTCTCATGAGGCCGGTCCCTTCCATGCTTGGTCTTGATCTGGGCTTGGGCTCACTTGACTTAGAGTCGACTTTGATTTTGACTTGGTCAACCGAGATGTAATTTTTGACCCCAATAGTGCCAACACATAGCTTAGTCATCCTCTACACTAACATAATTATGGCTATGAAATGAATTATAATATTTTACATGATATGTTACATATAACATAATATATTTAGCTTATGATAGCATACCAAAATTGTTACAATACAAGTTACATGTTTCGCAAACATGACATGTTGTATTTAACATTTGGTATAAATCATTAGGCTATACAAAATTTGGTCTAACCAAGTAAATTCATGATAAATATATTTAGCCAACACTTGGCATAAATAAGCTCATTTCATTTAAGCCAACATTAGTCAGTGCTCGTCCATATTGATTAAACTACATGTATATCTCATATACATATTTAATCAAAACAATACTATGCATCAACATGCGTATATCCAATTCCATTGCATCATTTACTGGATAAGAGCATATCCTCGGATAAGAGTATTCTCTGTGTGGGACTCTAAAGGCTCGACGGTACGCTAGCAGTGGGTTAATAGGATTGCACGAATCCGCTTACATTTGAAACACACAAGACATAAGTAGAACACATGCAACACGCATATTACACGTACACAACATGTTCGATATGTATCGTACAAGTGTCGGTGTACCATACATGTCCGGCACGGACACAACAGCCAATTGTAAGTGTCCGTGCAATCTAGATGAGGTTCATGCAGTGACAAGGTAGTTGTTATCGAGTAACCGTACTAGTTTATTAAAGTAGGTCGTGAAAGATGTTATAGGAATTCCAGAGTGATATGCCTTCAAATTTAAGTGGTGGGGCATATGCATTATCTTATAGTGCTGCTTGTGCACGCCTACAGCCTTTCATGATAAGGGATGCACTCCTGCACATGCATTTAAGATTCAGCTACAACTGTTATTCTGCATTTGATTTCTATGTTTCTGACAACATCTGCATAGTCAAATAATCACTAATGTATCTTTTTTTTTTGCTTGTTAACTTGTCTCTTAAGTCCTCTGCAATCTTCAAGTTGGAAGTCCTAACTAAGAAAATGTAATGTGGAAGTTCTGCTAGATATAAGTACATGTTTGATGTTAGATTGTTTATCATCAATCTTTGACATAATCTAAGTAGCACTGATTACAATTCATATTTGGTACTACTGGAATGCGGCAATATACAATTTCTTAGAGTTCTATAATATGATTCACTGGAATAGTATTTTTATTGTTGTTTCCACACACTGACGCTAAAGCCACCCTGCGCATGCACACTGAGACACATACAGTGAGTAGTAACACCAACACATGTACTTAATAATAAAGTTTATCATTTTAGCAGGTTTAAATTGTGATCACACATACTTCCCAAAATTGCAAATTATATTGTTCTCCCCCCCCCCCCCCACTCTAACTTCCTCCCAGTTTAGTAGATTTACTCATTTTATTTTATTATGTAAAATAAAGTCCCCTCCTTCCCAATCATCTGTCTTGTATGAATTTTTTTAATAAAAAAATTCCATTGGCATGCAGCCAGCTATCATCCATTACTTCGCCATTTTAGTGCACTGCCCCACCATATCGCGTTGGTGCTTTGCTTCAGTTGTAACAGTGTACTACTTGCTGAGAAATATAATAGACCATCTCACAAAATATATTGGTACATGCCCTAGGCTTTTCACTCAGGTTCACAGTTGTTTATTATGGAGCACACTCTGCAAGCTGAAACATGGGAGTGAATTAGGTAAAGTTAATTTCCATAATAATTGTCTGCATTGTTTTTGAACTGTTACTATTTGAATCAAGATCTGATGTTACTATTTGACAAGGAGGCTTTCTTAGGGGGTGGGGATTCTTTAGTCTGTATAGAGTATCATATGAATGTCTATAAACAAACAACTAGGATACGGAGCAGTCCAAAAGTTGGTCGTGCAAGGTGCGGGCATATGTGCGCGCGCGCGCGCGTGTGTTTTAGTTATGTGGATATTCTACATAAATTATATTTAGCCACTCTTCTTATTAGGTTATGTTGATATTCAGCATAAATTGTATTTAGCCATCCTTCTTATTAGGTTAGTCTAAAGAAATGACGGCATCAAGGCATAATTCTTGTTGTCATGGCACTATCTTTATTCAACTCAGAGTAAAGCTAGCTAGATTTTGCTTGGTGGGTATAGTGGAACATGAGTGGGTTGATAATGGTGGTTAATTTATGCTAGGTATATGTTGATTGGGCACTCCATTACTTGGAGATAGCCAAGTGCACGACCTGTGACACAATACTTCAGCTTCCTTTATCCTTTTGCTTCTGCTGCTGCTGCTGCGATATTCGTGATGCAATATCAACAGTTGCTGATAGTGAACATGTCTCATATCGTATGTCACAATTATTGGGGCTGTTAAAACAACCAGTGCCTGTAACTTTTTGTTGCTGTGTTTTGCAGAGTTTACAATTCTCACGGACCTTTTTATTATTGTTTTGACTTTATTTCTATCGTTTCCTCAGTGCAACGGACGACGTTTTTGAACAAGGATTATGTAGATTATGTTGTTACTAGGTCGTCGAGCTGATGCTAGTTTCTGAAATGCTCACAGCAAGAGGTTAAGACCACCGGCGGATGTGTGGTGTTTGTTGTTTGCTTTTTGTATACAATTTGATTATAGGTGTTGGCATTGGGAAACCAGCATTTATTTTTCTTTTCATAGTTTATTTGTGGAAATGTTAGCTAGTGTCAAGATTTGGGAGCCTTGCATCTCCTGTGTCACCTATGTATGTTTGATCTGAACCAAATAAATGCCATATTAATTATGTCCTACTGTTGAATAATGTCTCTATGCATGTATAATTCTTCTTTTCTTTAATTGATGAAATTTGGTTGTATATTGAAGCTGAAACTAGTTTGCTGATCGCTGCAATTGCAGGGCTGTGAATTTGAGACGCATGCTTAAGCTTGGAGTCTACCTACATTAACAAAGTGATATCAAACGGTCATTTCTTTTCCTTCCTTTCATAAACGAATCAATTTTCATTTCAACAATCAAATTTTTACATAATGGTTTCTATATCCGGTATATTTGTCATGATATCAGCCAATTTCATTGATATTCAATTAAAAGTATGGTAAAATTCCCCCCGAGGAAAGAGCTGGAACCAGAAGAACCGTCTCATGCAGATTTTACTGTATCGGAATCAATACAAATTACATCACAGCGCTCACAAGTTACAACACATTGCCAACCAAAAAGTAAATGAGAAGAAAGAAGGGCAGAACGCACATGAGCTTTCTGTTCTTTGATATATTTTTTTTACCCCATGTTGACAAAAAAACCGTACACATCATTATGAAAAGGGGTCATAGAAGCATCAGGAGGGTTTTTCTATGGTGCTTTTCACCTTGCGCGTTCTAAAGCGTGCAAGAAGACCTTGCAAGAAAGAATGGAGAGAGAGAGAGAGAGAGATCTTTTATAAACCCTATATTTTTCTGGATTTCGAAACACCAAAGAAAAAGCATGGTCAGACACCAGCCGCTAAGTTGAGCTAAATTAATAAAGTTTAGGACACGTGATGTGATGTAGGGTATCTAACCCCAAATGTCAACTAAGCTTATCTTTTGTTTCCTAATATATGCTGTCTATATAGATATGTGCATGCATTTCTTGCTGCATGTCCATCATGTCTCTAATTCTCTATCCTTGTTGATGAATTCTCAAGGTTCTGTTACCAACACTACTATACAGATAATGGGGAGTATATAATGCCATTTTTTTTACCGGGGCGGGACACATGATAATCATTCATGAGTTCTCACTTTACCTTTCTAAATTCAAGTGCAATTAATGCATGTCGTTGCAAGATAATCATACATATAGATCAAGAGATGGCAAGAGATGGTGTTATATCATGTCATCCGCCAATGTAGGAATCTCCTACGGTGACGTTTTATAGTCCATTTTATCTAATGTATATCTAATGTATATGGCTCTTTATGAACTCTCTATGAAAGATAAGTGAACACATATTTGAGCACATAGAGATCAAGATGACCGGTTCGATCATCAAAATATATATTAACAGATAGTTAATATTTAAGATCCAGGCTCTCTACGTTTTTTTCGTCGTTTCTAGAAACATATCTGCTCACCAAAATTTGAGATGCAGGCCACACCGTTTTTTTCGTCGTTTCTAGAAACATATCTGCTCATCAAAATATATATTAACAGATAGTTAATATTTAAGATGCAGGCCACACCGAATCCAATATGTGATGGAAGAGAAGAGGGTAGATTTATGATTTATTTTTCATTTTTGTTTAACAACATTTAACCAAAATTTGATGCAAAGGCGTAAGCAAGCAACAAGTGTTATTTGCAACCATAAGCATTATTAAGAGTAGTATGGCTAGGGGTGTTAAAAATGCTTGAAGCTCAGAAGTCCGGATCCGATTGGCTTGATAATTCATAATAGCTTGTTCAAGCTTGTTTGATGGTTTATCAAGTTGGGCTTGAACATAAATTGAATTTCAATAAAATAAACGAACAAACATGCACATAGCCTATTCGAAGCTCTGCTCGCGATTGTGTTTTAGCCTTGGCTCGTTTAGGGCTCATATGGGTTTGGATACCTACGGCTTATTTAGTATATAGCAGGAATAATAAAATAAATTTTAAATTTTAAATTTAGATCAAATTTATTAAGTAGCCAATATTAACTCGGAACTTAGATCATAAAAACCATTTAGTCAAATATTATCATACAAAAATATCGAAGAATCTATATATCGGAAGGATTTTAACAAAAACACTAGCTCCTTCGTCTAATAAAAACAACGATATATCTCACTGTTCAATTTGTCCGAAATAATATCAAACATCAATATATTTTTTAATATATTCTTGTAATTATTCGTAGCTATTTTTCTAGATTTTATATAGGCTTGATAAACCTCAATGCAGGAATCAGGCTCGGAAGCTCGTTCGAACTCGTTCGACAAATACACAAGTCGAGCTTGATCAACATGTTCTTTAGCTTGTTTAATTAAATAATTGAACCGAGCCGAACAGCCTAAACTCAACTCGCATAACAGCCAATAGTAAACTCACAACAATTGTTGCCTCTTTATTTCTTTTAGTTCAATTCATTATAATCATAATAAAAGTCAAAAACAACCAAACAATGAATTTGTAGTCATCTAATGACAGGAAAAATTGCATGCATCACATTTATAATGCAACAAACCTAAATTTTCTTGCTGTGGCAAACCAAAAAATTATCTTTAAGACTTAGGTAGGACATAAGGAAATCATGGAATTGATATATTTTCCCCAAAATTCCCAGCAAGAATATTACCAAGAAATTTCAGGTATATATATCACCAAATATATATAAGATCCAATAGCTGCCTCATGAACACATAAAATCACCACACAAACACAAAGTGACAGTACTGTATATTCCAAACAATATGTTATATATGGTGAAAGTAGATGGGGTGTGTGGTTTGGGGGGGGGGGGGGGGTTGCGGGGGGTGTAGACATGCATCACCTAAAAAACGAAAACATTGAGCATCATCTTGAGGAAAAGACACACAATCAAATCTCAAATATTAATCAGTTGTGCTTCTCTTGAGTATATATGTAGTCAATGTGAGCATTGAGAGTCCTCCTCATCAAGCACTCATCCTCTCCAATTCCTTCACAATCTTCAACAATATCATCAACAACCTACATACAAAGAAAAAGAATAAAACAAACTCAAAATAGTCACAAGATATATAAAAATAAAAGCCTGAAAAATATTTTCTAAAAAAACAATAATTTAACAACCGTATATATAATCAATCCTAGTAATTAATAAACTCAGTCTAACACCACACACACACTACACACACACCTCTTGTTGGTTTTGAATCTTCTTTGGAATTGAAGACCCAACCCTAGTTGCTTGGGTTAATGAAATAGAGAGGAGTAGAATTAATAGAAAGAAATTTGTATGTTTAGACATATTTGCACTTGTTTGTGGAGAGCTTGAGAAAAGGGGAGAGCCAAGGGGGAGTTTTTTTTTATATATTTTATTTAATGGGGAATAGGCAAATGGTTGGGGAGTTTGAAGAGCTTTAAATAGTAGACCCCGTTCAAATGTATTAATACCTTTTGTTTGGGAAATTATTTTATTCATAATTGTTCTTTTGGGTAAATATGAGCATTGACGACAAGTTGGCTCATGCGCCCGTTTGGTCGTAGGATTTGTGTGGATTTTGCATTTTTTGAATTTTAAGGTAAGTTTGGATTTGGTTGTTTTTAGTGGAGGCCCATAATAAAACAAGGATCCTCAAATCTTTTTTTTCTCTTACAAGATTCAAGCAAAATATGTGGGGCCCACTGCACTTTATATATTAAGAAGATAACTTTCTCTCAACCTCTATTCAAAATCCTCAAATCCAAATCTCACTTTCTTTTTTCCAACCGAACAAGGATTACGGGTATCTACAAATCCAATACTTGGAATCCAATATTAGGAATCCAATATCAACCAAACACAAAATTAGCTAATCCAAAAAATTTCAATTGTACCATCTGGGAATCCAAATTTCACAATCCTTCAACCAAACAAACAGGCTCATCAAGCTCACAACATAGCCAACATAAATCACATGAAGAAGAGATAGCACACATCGGATATACATATATGGTTCGGCCAACCCTAGCTTGCATTCATGAGGCAATAGTTTCAAATTAGGTTACACCATGATAGAATTGCGCGCGCCCAAGAGACTCTATACTCTTACAACTCACATATATTTCTCATCTCTCATTTTTCTTTTTTATTCTCTCTATACAAAAGAGGAGGCCATTCAAACCCAAACATGAGACTACATCTTGGCTCTAAGCCCCCATCTCTCTCAATATGAATAGTTATCGGTTTGATCTGTTTGATCCATTGATCGACCTGTAATTACAGGGTTCAAGGATCAAAAATTTACTATCCATTTAAAAAAAATTGTATCTGATCCGTCCATTTAAAGTATCATCGGATCATCTCGATCCACAGCTTCATTGGTTGTATCTGGCCCACATTTCTTTGGTCAAACTCCCTTTGAGGGTTGGAATTTTGTTGTAAACCAAGGTAGAGTAGAAATTAACTTTTATCATAATATGCTTCATGAAATATAGAATAATTATGTTATTATCTTAATCTGTTAGTTAAGCGCCCCCTTTAAACGTGATTTGATTTCTGATGGAGCAAATTAGATTGGTTTGAAATCATTTTATATATCTCCAAAAAAAAAAAATAAAGAAATGGCATCGGTTCTGGTAGTTTTGGGTTAGAAAAAAGTCGTAGGTATCTGAGTATACTACTTTCAAGCGGGATATATTTTGCATAGTTTATTACTCTATTAATCATAACTCACAAAATACTTGCCATCATTTATTTTATTAGAAAAATACGAGGGTCCACGTGATTCTCAACCGAGACTAGATTTAAAGACCGATCGAGTGCAGACGCAGGGCTGGACATGTGAGTTGCTTGCATCACAAGCCTTAGCCGAGTCAGGGTTTGTCAGCTTCGCCGCTCGGCCCTCGAGTGCCGGACTTGACTTCTGAGTCGCTCGGTCGTTTGTTACTATACCGAGCGGTTCTGAAAACCTCTGTTGGCCAAGATCGGTCTTAAAACCTCAACACGAGCTCATGGCTGGACATCTGAGTGGTTTGTGCCCATGGCGTAAAGCTCGATCTGTTGATAATTGATTCAAAATTATAGGCCCGGCCCAAGATTTGAAGCCTAGACGAGTAGGAATCGATAATTAAGATTTAAATTAATTCTTAAGCTTATCTCTTTGTAATTTTAGTTTAAATCTAAATTTTATCTCTAAATTGATGTAGGCTATAAATATAAAGTCAAATAGTCTAGGGTTTAAAAAATAAACGGGTAGCCAATATTCTCCACAATTAAAATGGACAACCATAAAACTAAGAGAAAGAGAAGGGGATATAAAGGAGACGTTTTTTTAGGGTTAGAGATTCTTTATATTGGGCGGTGATTGGTAAGGGGGTTCTCGTGTAATCCTTGCTTGATAGTAGAAGCTCTCGTCGTCGGATTGCAGGATTAGGTACAGTTGCGCCGAATCTGGGTAAAATCTTGTGTTTATGTTGTTTAGTGTGTGCTTCTGATAACTTGCGTTGTTTTGATAAATTTTTCGGTTAGTCATTTTCAGATAGTTTCGATTCACACGATCCTGATAGATTTTAGGTTACAACTTTTGGTGTGGTTTGTGATTCGTTCTAGGATAACTACACGATCTGGTCCAAGACAATCTCGGCCATATCTTGATTGACGCTGCGCAATGTTGAGGGTTCACACGCCGATGGGACAGCCGAGGGTCGTTCCTTCATCTTATTATGAAGTTTTTGTAGATTTAAAGGAATGTGGAGGCATTGCTGTAATACCCAGTTCTGTTACGCACCATTGTCCGTATTTTTATATAAGGCTACTTATAAAGTTTAAACATTTATATTTATAATTATTTTGTTTTACCTAGCCCTAACTTATATAAACCCTAACCGCATTTCCACTTTCTCCTTCATTATTTTTCCCCTAGCCTAAATCGAAACCCTATTGTCTATCTATTTTATATTTTTCTAAATTCTTTTACTTTAATACCCTAGCCTGGCCATCTCCCTTCATTTTCCCATTATCTATTTTCCCCAGCTACTTTCCTTTCCCTTTCTTTTCTTTTAGCCCCAAAGCAACCCAGCCCAAAACAAACATTTTTAAATAAATAAAAACCTCCGGCCCACTCCTCTTCTTTATAAATTAAACCTATAATAAAATCCTCAATTTCCCGAGCACGGCCCACTTGTCCTCTACTCCTTTTTATATTTGATTTTTTATTGTCTTATCGGTCCAGCCCGGCCCCCTTTTCCATTTCTCTCATTTTATTGTTAGTCGGCCCAAGCCCGCCCAAGCCCACCTAACCCTACCCGACCCGCTTCTCTCAAACCCATCTTCCCCAACATAAACTTTCTCCCGCCCTTTTTTCCCAGCGCGTTCCCCACGTCGCCGCCTGCCTCGCCAACGCCCCGCTCCTCGCGCCCACGACGCGCGCACTCCCCCTAAGACTCGCTCCCCTCAACGACCTCAAACTCTTCCTTCTCTCTCTCTCCACAGAAAACCCCTCACTCGAGCCCCTGCACCCCGCTCCCCTCGACGACGACGACGACTACACCCCTCATCCTTCCTCCCTCGCTCTCCTCTCTCCAAAACTCAAACCCCACCGAGCTCAATCCCCTCGCCTAACTCCTCACTGCACCATCTCTGCACCAATCCACCGCCGAGCTCCTCTGCATCACCTCGGCCAGCACTTGCACGCACCTCGTCGACGAGTCCCCACTACCATCGTCGACGCCCCTCTGAGCACCACGACGAGCTCCCCTCGCTGCCGCCGTCGACACCCCAGCACGACCACCGACGCCTCCAACGCCTCGGCCTCCTCCCATCGGCCGCCTTGGCTACCCCGACGGCGCCTCCGTCGACCCCACGTAAGCCTCTCTCTCTCCGTCTCTCTAAGTCTCTCTCTCTATAAATCTCTCTCTCTCTGTCTCCCTCTAAGTCTCTCTCTCTCTCTAAATCTCTCTCTCTGTCTCTCTCTCTCTGTATATCTAAATCTCTCTCTCTCTCTCTCTCTCTCTCTCTCAGTACCTCTACCTCCCTCACATCAAAACAAGAAACAACTTGGAGCAGTGATGAAAATGAGTGCACGGAGATTAACGGGATTGAGTACAATTATCTGATTCCAAAGGCCGAACATGTGCTGCGCCCGTGATGCGATCGTGCCATTGCCGCTGCCAGACCATTGTCGACGCGTCTTCGGACAAGTTTAATACTTGCTTCATGCTACTTGTATATGTGTTACAATTCTAATTACTATAATTGTCGCATACTCTTTACGTGAACCGTATAATTCAAGTACTCGATGCGCGGTCGAATGGAAAACTCATGTGAAATTGACGGAAAAATATGAAATGTGATGGCCCGAGTAGTTAGAAATGTTCCTTGAGACTTTGGTTCCAAAACTATGTCGTTTACTCACATAAAATGTGGTCTCGGTTTCTGTTATAAAACCTGAAAACCTTCGTACACCCCAAACTATAAAACTCATATTAAGTTGTGTATAAATCGGATTTTAGTGTTTGACGGCTCGTAACGAAGCTAACTGGTTAACCTACTGTAAAATATTGTTGATCACTGATTTGTAGTACATTATGATAGAGATAACTGCGGCGGAGTATGATTCTGGACTGCAGTCCAGAATGGAAATCCAGGTTAATCCCTGTTGTTAAACCCCCGTATATCACTGTTATTATAAGAGAATGCGCGGAACCCTGTATCATTATATAGGAAATTGGATTAGCTTTCTTATTCAACTGGCTTCACTAGATTCCTCAACCGTTTGATATTTTTAATTCATTTTACCTTGTCGACATGTCTTGCTGAATTCTGCAGAAGCAGATTTTACACCTCAAACTTAATCTGGCCATAACTCTTTTTTGGCATAATATAATACTGATCCGCCAATTGCGGTGCAAACCTGACTGGAAATCCTAAATATAGTGAAACTGTAGCATCGCCTAATTATGATCCCAACTGGGATTAAAATGCGTTACGAAACGGAATTCCGATTCTGAAACCGGATTTCCAGCAGTGTTATCTAGTGATTCTGAAACCCGATTGACGTGAAACCAAATTTTCTGGATAGATAATCAAACATACTACTTATCCCCTGTTCATTATTTCGCTAAATTTTGCATGTGTGATTTATGAAGAATTATGCAAGTAGTAGGACATCGTTTGATGACTTCTTAATCATGCCTTAAATACTGTTTTCTCATTACATTATATATATATATGTCATTGCATTGGTAACCTATTGATCATGTGCATTCCCCAGTGTTAGGTATTAGTGGTGGTTGTGACAAGTACGTCAGTGTTTGAGCATGAATGGATAAGTGAAAGTTACTCGTACTTGTACACAATCAGTGGACCCTATTGATTTATTGCATTGTCGACGTCTGTGAGACGTGTATAAGTATGACTATAATTGGTATGGGACAATTATGGAAGCACTTGTATGGGTGTCACAGGTAAGGCACCAAACACTGTCCATTTATCTTGGGTATCAGTCGAGACATGCTTGATGGAGACCCTGTCTTCAGTTCTCGCGTAGACTCGTCATGGACCGACTAGTATTTAAGTTTATGGTTGGCGTTTGATGTAGACCACGGGGTGTGGGGTAGTTTGAGTGTGAGTTCAACAGAATCTCGAGAGTCCCATGCCAGCACATATGGAGTTATATGGAGATATATAGGGATATTACTGATTATTACCGTGCGTGATTCGGGCCCGTGGTCCCTTGCCCTTGGGTCCTACCCTTGGATGGGGGATACTCCTGCGTGGTTGACTCTCACACTTGGACTGACGATAGGCTTAGTGACCCGTACAATGAGACTTAGAGACTGATAGGGATAGTGATATTGACATGCATTGCTTACTGAATCAACACACCTGACATACCATTTTACTGCTTTACTGTTCACCTACTCTATTAGACACCCGCTTTGGCTACTTCATGTTCACATCTTTACTCTCTTGATTTACTGTTACATATTCATTATTACTGTACGAGGTACCATTTGTGTGTGTGTGTATATATATACACACACACACACACACATACATTGCTATCGTATCGCTCTGACGACCTGAGTATGCATGCTCAGAGTGAGAAGAGAATCTAGCTTGGACTAGGGCCAGACGTACCTCGAGGGCATCGCGGACATCTTGATCAGCTACCCAGAGCTATACCCTCTTGATCTCCATCTGGTTAGTTCTTTTGTATTTGTTTTGTTTTAGTTACTGCATTTCTCATTACCTGTGCGTGGATTACTGATTACTACTTAAAGCTAGAAGCCGAAGTGTGACTACGGAGGGATATTTCCTTGATCGTAGGAGCATGGCTGGTCTTGTCAACCCCTCGTATTCCATATTTTGGGAAGCGGGGCGTGATATGGTTTTGTTGGTATCAGAGCCAGGTTTTGCTTCGATTGGGATTGCAGTTTCCGTGTAGATCTTGACAATCTAAGACATCTTTCGGTCTAGATTGTAACTTATTATTCTTGATCTTGATTCACACAGTGTATGCTGCTATCCATCCGCTAGAGTTTCGGATAACTTGGCAGAGTTACGTGGTTGTAATTGTGAACTGCATCACAGTCACAATACTGTACTCTGTTTGAGTGACTTGGAGTTCTACAGTTGATTCCACATGTTTGAATTTCACCACACCTGATATTCTTGATTCCTTGCCTAATCCATATTGTATTTTAATTCTTATAACTTGTGCCTTATATCGTCTTCAAAATTGTTGTTTCAGGACCATGTCTTCCAACGACTCTTCTTCCATCTCCACTCCCCAGAATCAGACCGTAGAAATTCTAAATGCACTGCAGGGTCTGAAGGAAGCCCAGGGGCGAACAAACGACTTGTTAGCTGAAGGATTGAGAAGGCAGATGACTCAGGCACCAGCGGAAGTATCCAATCATAAAGGGATCCCTGTTAGGCGAGGAAAAGAGGTGAAGATGAAGCGCCCACTTGTTCCCCAGCAACAGAAGCAACGGAAGACCCAACGTTGTGGGTACTGTAAGAAGCCAGGACACCTTCAGAGAGATTGTCGCCGCGCCAAGGGGCAATGCCTGATTTGCGAATCCAGCGAACATCCTGTCAATGGCTGCCCTAAAAGGAAAGAGCTACAAGGTGGAGATTCGTCCACACTCTCCACTCCAGCTAGGTGATGGTTATTTCGTAAGTTCGAGCTTCGAGGATAGTGCGGACCCCGTGCAGGATTCAACTCGCGAGACGAGAATGCAGTATTCCAGAAATTAAAGAAGAATTATCACGTTTTCTGCTTTCAATAATAATGTTGTCACTCCTTTGTAAATATTTTCTTTTCGTTTGCGATCTTATCCGCTGAAGTTTTAGTTGAACGCAATAAAACTTTGAGTTGTGATGTATGTATCGTTCTCTTGCTCCTTGCTTTATTTATACTATTCATTGCATTAGTATTCTAAATCTTGTTTTACAGTCCTTGTCTACCACATATTTTCCTTGTACCCCGTATCCTTGGTTATTTTCTTAATATGTTCCACTGTTTAATCATGACTCTTTCTTTTTAGGCCATGGCCCACCCTGGAGCAGCGCCGCATCTAGATGAGGATGCATAGTCATGCGTTTCCTTAGACCGCATGCTGGTGAGTTCGGACGATGAGATCAACGGCCCCCAGGTTATTTTCGGAAACAGCGATTCCGAGGACGAAGGAGCCGCAGCCCCAGAGGTTGACATGATCGGCGATTCCGACGAGGAGGAAAGAGACCCTGAAGAGAACCCAATAGAGGAAGATCCCGAGGAGGGCCCGATAGAAGGAAATCCAGTGGAGGAGAATCCTATGGAAGAGGATCCAGAAGAAGAGAATCACATGGAAGCAGACCTCGATGAAGAAGCTCCAGCCGAGGGAGAAGGACCGGAAGAACAAGACCCCGCGGCGGAAGAACTCCCAATGGCGGTCCCTGCGAGGCGCTATGGAAATGGACGCCCCTATCTGAGCGCACGAGCCTACCGTAACCTGCTGAACCTCCACAACCGCGACTGACGTGATTTAGCTTTTGTCTCCTCTAGTCCAGTGAACCTATGTATAGTTTCGGGTTATCTTTTACTTTTCGAGAATGCTTTGTTTAGAATTTTCTGGAATGAAATAAAATTGCTGTGTTCGCTAATCTTTTGATTGTCAGTTCATGTGATGCTTTGACTGCCTCCCCTATACCCTTCTTTTCTCCTGAGATTCATTAGTGTCCTTCACTTCTGCACCTTGTACCGTTTTAACCCTCGCTTAGATTAAAAAGTGTCATACTCCGACCTTTTGAGTAAGCCATACCCCATCGTAATCCCTACCCTGGCTAGCCCCTATACATCTTTGTGCTATCTCCTATTACCCTAACTATATTTAGGGACATCATTATTCGAAGGGTTTAATTTTCATTATTTCTTACTTATCGATAAATTGTGTATTATCAACTACTTCCGTTTTACCCATTTTAAACACTCTACTATCATTCACATTTTCAATAGCGCAACCTCATATCGCGCATTTCACTTTGTTCTATGTCTCTTACTTTCACCATGTGGCTTTCTAAGTTATGTTAAACTTGTTTGATTGATACGTTATTCTAAAATGTTTTAACCTATTGACAAATCCTTCACTATTTTATTACTGTTACTTTATTTTCCTGGGTATTGTGCTTTTAGTTTACTATTATATATAGTTATGTCTGATGCCATTATTGTCAGCAGCGCTATTTTGATATACGTATGTATGCATATTTAGGATTTTCGGTTTTATCTAGCATGCCTCGAATGTTATTATTCATTATCGCTATTTTATTCTTTTGTACATATGGTTGCCCTTATAGATGCTGCTGCCTTATACTTACTTAGACTTTCGATTTTTTTTTCTTTCTTTTAACTGTTTTAAGTAAACCACTATATGTGAGTGTTCGAGGTCGTAGCTTTTCGCGTGTTATTTTATATATAGCTTATCGCTTGTTTTAAATTTCGAGGACGAAATTTTTGTAAGAGTGGTATGATGTAATACCCAGTTCTGTTACGCACCATTGTCCGTATTTTTATATAAGGCTACTTACAAAGTTTAAACATTTATATTTATAATTATTTTGTTTTACCTAGCCCTAGCTTATATAAACCCTAACAGCATTTCCACTTTCTCCTTCATTGTTTTTCCCCTAGCCTAAACCGAAACCCTATTGCCTATCTATTTTATATTTTTCTAAATTCTTTTACTTTAATACCCTAGCCCGGCCATCTCCCTTCATTTTCCCATTTCCTATTTTCCTCAGCTACTTTCCTTTCCCTTTCTTTTCTTTTAGCCCCAAAGCAACCCAGCCCAAAACAAACATTTTAAATAAATAAAAACCTCCGGCCCATTCCCCTTCTTTATAAATTAAACTTATAATAAAATCCTCAATTTCCCGAGCCCGGCCCACTTGTCCTCTACTCCTTTTTATATTTGATTTTTTATTGTCTTACCGGCCCGGCCTAGCAGCCCGGCCCCCTTTTCCATTTCTCTCATTTTATTGTTGGTCGGCCCAAGCCCGCCCACGCCCACCTAACCCTACCCGATCCGCTTCTCTCAAACCCATCTTCCCCAACATAAACTTTCTCCCGCCCTTTTTTCCCAGCGCGTTCCCCACGTCGCCGCCTGCCTCGCCAACGCCCCGCTCCTCGCGCCCACGACGCGCGCACTCCCCTTAAGACCCGCTCCCCTCAACGACCTCAAACTCCTCCTTCTCTCTCTCTCCACAGAAAACCCCTCACTTGAGCCCCTGCACCCCGCTCCCCTCGACGACGACGACGACTACACCCCTCATCCTTCCTCTCTCGCTCTCCTCTCTCCAAAACTCAAACCCCACCGAGCTCAATCCCCTCGCCTAACTCCTCACTGCACCATCTCTGCACCAATCCACCGCCGAGCTCCTCTGCATCACCTCGGCCACCACCTGCGCGCACCTCGTCGACGAGTCCCCACTACCATCGTCGACACCCCTCTGAGCACCACGACGAGCTCCCCTCGCTGCCGCCGTCGACACCCCAGCACGACCACCGACGCCTCCAACGCCTCGGCCTCCTCCCATCGGCCGTCTTGGCTACCCCGACGGCGCCTCCGTCGACCCCACGTAAGCCTCTCTCTCTCTCCGTCTCTCTAAATCTCTCTCTCTCTCTGTCTCCCTCTAAGTCTCTCTCTCTCTCTCTCTAAATCTCTCTCTCTCTATCTCTCTCTAAGTCTCTCTCTCTCTCTCTCTCTCTCAGTACCTCTACCTCCCTCACATCAAAACAAGAAACAACTTGGAGCAGTGATGAAAATGAGTGCATGGAGATTGACGGGATTGAGTACAATTATCTGATTCCAAAGGCCGACCTGTGCTGCGCCCGTGACGCGATCGTGTCGTTGCCGCTGCCGGACCATCGTCGACGCGTCTTCAGGCAAGTTTAATATTTGCTTCATGCTACTTGTATATGTGTTACAATTCTAATTACTATAATTGTCGCATACTCTCTACGTGAACCGTATAATTCAAGTACTCGATGCGCGGTCGAATGGAAAACTCATGTGAAATTGACAGAAAAATATGAAATGTGATGGCCCGGGTAGTTAGAAATGTTCCTTGAGACTTTGGTTCCAAAACTATGTCGTTTACTCACATAAAATGTGGTCTCGGTTTCTGTTGTAAAACCTGAAAACCTTCGTACACCCCAAACTATAAAACTTATATTAAATTGTGTATAAACCGGATTTTAGTGTTTGACGGCTCGTAACGAAGCTAACCAGTTAACCTACTGTAAAATATTGTTGATCACTGATTTGTAGTACATTATGATAGAGATAACTGCGGTGGATTATGATTCTGGACTGCAGTCCAGAATGGAAATCCAGGTTAATCCCTGTTGTTAAACCCCCGTATATCACTGTTATTATAAGAGAATGCGCGGAACCCTGTATCATTATATAGGAAATTGGATTAGCTTTCTTATTCAACTGGCTTCACTAGATTCCTCAACCGTTTGATATTTTTAATTCATTTTACCTTGTCGACATGTCTTGCTGAATTCTGCAGAAGCAGATTTTACACCTCAAACTTAATCTGGCCATAACTCTTTTTTGGCATAATATAATACTGATCCGCCAATTGCGGTGTAAACCTGACTAGAAATCCTAAATATAGTGAAACTGTAGCATCGCCTAATTCTGATCCCAACTGGGATTAAAATGCGTTACGAAACGGAATTCCGATTCTGAAACCGGATTTCCAGCAGTGAACGCTTAAAATGAAATTGCCATATCTAGTGATTCTGAAACCCGATTGATGTGAAACCATATTTGCTGGATAGATAATCAAACATACTACTTATCCCCTGTTCATTGTTTCGCTAAATTTTGCATGTGTGATTTATGAAGAATTATGCAAGTAGTAGAACATCGTTTGATAACATCTTAATCATGCCTTAAATACTGTTTTCTCATCACATTATATATATATGTCATTGCATTGGTAACCTAGTGATCATGTGCATTCCCCAGTGTTAGGTATTAGTGGTGGTTGTGGCAAGTACGTCAGTGTTTGAGCATGAATGGATAAGTGAAAGTGACACGTACTTGTAAACAATCAGTGGACCCTATTGATTTATTGCATTGTCGACGTCTGTGGGACGTGTATAAGTGTGACTATAATTGGTATGGGACAATTATGGAAGCACTTGTATGGGTGTCACAGGTAAGGCACCAAACATTGTCTATTTATCTTGGGTATCAGTCGAGACATGCTTGATGGAGACCCTGTCTTCAGTTCTCGCGTAGACTCGTCATGGACCGACTGACATTTGAGTTTATGGTTGGAGTTTGATGTAGACCACGGGGTGTGGGGTAGTTTGAGTGTGAGTTTAACAGAATCTTGGGAGTCCCATGCCGGCACATATGGAGTTATATGGAGATATATAGGGATATTACTGATTATTACCGTGCGTGATTCGGGCCCGTGGTCCCTTACCCTTGGGTCCTATCCTTGGGTGGGGGATACTCCTGCGTGGTTGACTCTCACACTTGGACTGACGATAGGCTTAGTGACCCGTACAATGAGACTTAGAGACTGATAGGGATAGTGATATTGACATGCATTGCTTACTGAATCAACACACCTGACATACCATTTTACTGCTTTACTGTTCACCTACTCTATTAGACACCCGCTTTGGCTACTTCATGTTCATATCTTTACTCTCTTGATTTACTGTTACATATTCATTATTACTGTACGAGGTACCATTTGTGTGTGTGTGTGTGTGTGTATATATATATATATATACATTGCTATCGTGTCGCTCTGACGACCTGAGTATGCATGCTCAGAGTGAGAAGTGGATCTAGTTTGGACCAGGGCTAGACGTACCTCGAGGGTATCGCGGACATCTTGATCAGCTACCCAGAGCTATACCCTCTTGATCTCCATCTGGTTAGTTCTTTTGTATTTGTTTTGTTTTAGTTTCTGCATTTCTCATTACCTGTGCGTGGATTACTGATTACTACTTAAAGGTAGAAGCCGAAGTGTGACTACGGAGGGATATTTTCTCGACCGTAGGAGCATGGCTGGCCTTGTCAACCCCTCGTATTCCGTATTTTGGGAAGCGGGGCGTGACAATTGCCTTGATGGAGAAGCACTGTACTTCTCAATTCTTGTTAAGATCTCGAGATCGGTAAACTTCTCAAGTCTCGTCAGGATCTCGAGATCGCTGGCGTGATCTCCGGAAAGCTATGTTATCATAGTTTAGGATATAGTTGTAAGAGCCGTAAAGATAAAAACTAAGAGTACTTCTGGTGACTGATTGAGTGATCCCTCTCTCAGCCGCATCCTTTTGTATTTATTCGATTCTAAGATCCTTGAAACCCTAAAATCTTTTAAGATCTTCTCCTTCGCTTGCTCGGTTTTTAGATGATTCTCAAATGGGGTAAAATAGTGGTGGCATCACGGGACCCACCCTCGCTGCTGGTCATGCGACCACATCTCCATTTTTCGCAAGATTTAGTTTTCGGATAGTTTTGTTGAAGTCTTGTAATGTAAATTAAAAAGAATTGTGGGTTTTACTCTACCACAAATTATATCATCCTTAAATATTTTATTCATGAGTATTTATGTAGAGTGTTTTCCGTCATCTCATGGGATGGATGCACTCGCGTTTCAGGGTTGCACAGATTCTCCCCGTTCGTGGTAGGCATGGATTTATTGATTGCGGAGATTCTAATCTGCAGCAGCCGCGGAAAAAACTGTTGTTAATTACCTCCCACTTTGACGCGAGAGAACTTCCGATTAATGGATCATGTGGATCGTGTGAACTCATGCTGAAATTTGTGTATTATATGTACTTTGTATATGGGGTCATGCTGGGGGGGGAGAGAGAGAGAGAGAGCGCTTTGTGCACCCGAAGGGTCGGGTGCCCCCTATAGTTGGTCGGATGACCACCCAAAGAGTCGGGTGCCCCTATAGTTGGTCGGGTGGCCACCCGAGAGGTCGAGTGCCCCCACCTGGGTGGCCTCCTAAGATCGGGTGGCCTTCCCATTTGGACGACCTCCCGAGGTCGGGCGGTTCCTTCTTTCTTCTCTTTTTTCTTCTTTGGTTTTCTTGCTTTGCTTAGTTTTATTAAGTTTTGGGTTTTGACAAAAATCCGGCAGTATAACCGCTAAATTATGTTTGTTTTTTTGATGAAATATAGACTGAAATTTATGTTTCTTTATTGGGTAAAGTACAGGCGAAAACCCGCGTTCGAAAGAGGAAAGTACGAATCGAATTCCGCATCTTCGAGGGTTTCCCCGGAAAAAAACATGGGTTTTTCTCCTCTTTGGGGATCACACTCTACTTTTTTGGTTCTTTGATGTCAAAAGTCTCTTTTTATTTTGGATCTTGAGTTTTGGAACTTGGAGAAAAGGAACTCTTTTTCTTTCACGTATGCCTTGGATCTTATAGAGGAAGTGTTTCGAGAGATGGGTTCTCCTTCTTTCTTTTTTGGTTTCTTGAGGAAGAAGACGAAGGAGATCCAAAGAACTCTTCTCTGTTTGGATTTGGTAGAAAAGGATGGTCTTTTTAATAGGTATATGAGATTATTTTATGTTTTCTTTGAGAAAAGAGGTCTCTTTACTCTTGGTTTTTTGAGAAAGAAAATGAACCTTAATCGAGAGAAAATGAAGGCCGGAAGCCAAGAGAATAGAAAGAGAAAAAAAGTTCTTATCATTTCCCATGGCCTTTTATAGCCTTATAATTTTTCATTTAGCCCATTGGTTTTACAAGTTTTAGCTTTTTGCCGCTTTTTCATATTTATGTGCACACTTTTTGCACCTTAGCCACTGAGCTTTACAAAATTGGTTTTTTCCGTTTCCTTTATATTCATCTCTACTTATTTACATATTAAATCTATTTATTATAATTTTCTCCTTCATTTTCTTCCTTGGGTCGGCCTTGCTTGGGCTTGGACTGATTTGGACTTGGGCCGAGTTGGTTGGACGTTGACTTTGATTTGGAAAGTTTTAATTTTGATTTTAATTTTTTCATTTGGTCAGAATGGTTTAATTTTCCAACCCAACAATTTGGTGTCACAACAACTATCAATTGATATCAATGTACTGTAATTCACATCCCTTGTGACATGGAGCAAGACATTGAGAGAATCGTGGGCATTCAGGGCTACATACCCACTACGGTATTGATCGACGCATGCATGCACTTTTTCTTTTCTTTCCTTCTCTCTTATTTTATGATGATATGATTCAATGATATCTATACACTTGTAATATAAAGTATATATATCAACACAATCGTTGGATGAAAGAGAGAGATGTTTGATTATAAGTTTTTTGGGAGGCCATGCACCATGTGATTAGTGTGTGCCTATGATTGTGATACTTGTAACGTTGATGTGTTTATGGCACTTTTAGCATTTTTCGATGCGAGAAATTATTCGATATGTTGGATGTTATACAGCCAGATAGGAAAGAGAAAGAGAAGAAGAGTTTTGGGCACCTTTTGGACAGCTTGGCGGTGTCCATGTTCTTATTTCTTTATATTCGGCATACTGTAGAACTTTCCCTCCATCACATGGCAGCTAGAATCCATCATTTTCAACAACAAATGAATTAGCACAACAAATCTTCATTGTTTTTTCAATTCTCTAGTTTGCAAAACAATATAAAAAGTTTTTCATATAAAAATTAATGCTTTTACATAAACCACTCTAAGGTTTACCTCAATTTTCTGAAACTATCCTCACAAATAAAAATAATGGTTTATTTCTAAAACCTAACCTTCAAGATTGATAGACTCAAAATTCAAAAGGAGATGGGTGACGAAAAAATAACGTTACTTAATGATTATTAACATTGTTAACTAAATAATGGCATAATATGCGAAATAATTACATGATTTACAAGATCACAACATATAAGGATGATATCAGGCATTTTATCGAGGTATACATCTATTACTTCTTATCATATTTCCACAGCGAGAGCATATTTTGATGACTCCTAACATTTTATCCAAAACCAAAACGCGTTTATCAAGATTAAGCTAGTAAACGGGGACGTCTTAAATATTTCAACTTAAGTACATCTAAATTGAATTGATCCTATAAATTCCATATATGTCTAGTATTGGGTTTTTTCGGTAATTTTGAAGATGTGTGCTACGAAATAAATCTCCATAAGATGGCCTAGAAACAAATTTCCCAAAAAACCCGATGGCATCAAGATCAAGATCAAGATAATAACAAAATAAAAAAAAATCAGCAAAGCAAGTTTCAATTTAAAAACGACACATAGAAAGCTCAACAAGCAAGCAGCATTCAAAAATTATTACTCATCCCAACAACTAACTGAAAATATATGAAACCAAAGTTTTTCACCCAAAACATATGTAGTCATACAACACCAAGCACTGCTCATAGAAGCATGCATCACAAATATGCAAACCACAAATTATTCTACATCTATTTTCGTGTCTCACTGGAACACACCATTGCTACCCCCAGTTATTTCACAGCTTTGCAACCAAACCAGTTGGGATCGTCTTCGATCCTCCATTCTCCTTCAGCTCTATTTCAGTAGAACTCGGAGGAACATCCACCGCTGCAGAGCAGTTGAAGAAACCGTGAGGCTGTAACATAAACCAAACCGTTATTTTTCTCTCGCTCGATCTAAATAATAATTGGTAAAATTACATAAGATACCAGCTAACATTCTCAGTTTTAACATAACACTATCAAATGATGAAAAATGCAAATACCACCATCGGCATAGTATTTTAAAGAGAAATTTAAAGATTACTGGTGTTCTATGAAAAGGGGAAAGGTTTGATGATGTTTAACGTACTTTCCTTGGCTAAATTGCAGAAAAACAGTGTATGTTCTTTTGGCCAAATAGCATGAACCCATGCTAACTATGCATAACAGACAATTTGGGCCTCTACTTGGCACAAATCGCTTCAAACTGTCTCGATTGTCTCCACCAGTTAGTCTTGAAGCACTCAGTTGAAGAAAACGGTGAGGTGATCATGACAATTTTGAAGCAAAGGTATTTCGGGATGAGACCGGTAAACATGCCTTTCGGCCAGAAAAGGGATGTTTTCTAAAGTTTACCTAAATTCTGTCATCAGCATGAGTTGCCTAGCAAAATGCGACATAAAAAAAGACCATATAAAACGAAACAGTCTTGATGTGCATGCAATGTAATTATTATCATAGAGGTCAGTAACATGATCGAACATAGGATCAGATCACCACCTTTTTTTTTCCTTTTTTCTTTATGTTAAAACAAAAATAAGCCACAAACTCGATTATAAATCCTAAATATGGGAAATTTCAATCCAACGCAGTCAGGATTTGAAACCAATGTTGAAAAAGACTCACCGCGTCGCTCATTATTTTGCGCTATGCGGCAGTAGCACAACTCAACCTATTTGCTATGTGACTCAACAAACTTACACTATTTTACATACAGCTTTTTGTTATTAAGCTGGATTTGAATTTCGGTAGATCAAGTAAACCTAAAATTTATGTTACACATCCTCTAAGTTAATTTTAGTCGTTGACTCCTAAATATCCAAGTATAATAGTAAACTGGTAAATTTAAAAATTACGAATTTGTTTAATTTCTAGTAGGTTTTGCACTTTTCTTTTAATTTTTTTTTAAATGTAAATCTATTTTATATTTTAAGACCAATTTATTTATATTTGTAATTTAGTATGAATAAATATAATTATTAAAATTAATTAATAATAACCCATATGGCTTCCGTTTTGCACAACATTTTTTGCGCTTTTTGCTTTCAGAGACGGAACGCTATAATTTAGGCTCTCATTATTTTCAATATTGCTTGAAACCAAAACCCCCTACACATCCGATGTTCAAAAATCCAAATAAAACATTTGCTCCATCTTACTTCAATCTATGTCTTTGGAAAAGAAATGAATGTTTGATGGCATTTAATAATTTAAAATTCAGTAATAGATATTTATAGGCAAACAATGTTGTTCAAGTTCGAATGACCATGGTTTGTGAAGTAATAAATGCGACTTATAAACAACAAATTTTAGGCTTAATTCTAAATGCCTACCAAAAGGTTTGGTTGGTATCAAAGGATTTAAAAATTGTGCAAAACTACCATGGTTTACCAGTCAATGCCGATCAAACTTAACAATGTTGATTGGGCATTTTAAATTGCAATTCTGCATTTAATACATTAAATTAAATTGAATAATTGTTAGATTAAATATTAAATTAACCAAATGATTTATCATTAACTTAGATTATTGTTTAGTGGTCTTGATCGTGGAGCACCGAAGGTGGAGGGACGGTGATCATGTAAAAGCAGGAGCGAGGTGGGAAGCAGAGAAGAGGATGCGTGTTGATTTTAGTAGCGAAGCTGCGAAAGCCATCCTTCGAGTTCCTCCACCATCAAGTTCTCAAACCCAAATCCCTCCTCAAGTTGCTCGAACTCAGCCCTCCACAAGCTACTTGAACCCAAACCCCTCCTCTTCCTCCGCAACCTCTCAAACCCAAAGTCCATGAAACTCGAATCAAAAACCTCATGTGCAATCTTAAATCGACGACCATAATTCACAAAGATGGTAAAGCATCAGCACAATTGGGCTCATTAAAAGCTCATCTTGTCATTGGACACACCCAAATTATCATGCTTTCAATTGAAAGCTCTGCATGTTACAGCCGCAAGCTATTTTGTTGCGATTTGCCAAAAGAACGTTGCACACCAACAAAATTTTGAATGAGCTTGAGCTTGAGGTTGAGCTTCAACATCAACAACAAAAGGGAGAGGGAGAGGAGGGAGGAGGAGGGGGGGGGGGAGAGGGAGAGGAGGAGGGGGAAGAAGATGGAGAGGAAGAAGAGCAGCAGCAGCAGGAGGAAATAAGCCTATTTCAAACTGCAGTGTTTATACACTACATAATTTTCAGTTTATGAAAGATCCATTCAGTAGAAACCAAAAAATTACATATATGCAAGAAAACACAGAAAAGATAATAAGAAGTACCATGAGCATGAAACCTATGTGCTCCACAGGCATAACAGGCCAATCTTCCAACCGTGGAATATGAGTAATCCCAAACACATACCTGAAATAATTGTGTAGAGAAAGAGTAGCACATCAAAAGAAGCATCACAAGTTCACAACACTAATTGACATCTCAATGTAAATTAGCTTACAAGATTGCACATAAAAAATCTTGAGCAAACTTTATAGTTGTAAGTGAATATAAGCATACAGTGAAAAAGGTAATGCATTAGACCTACCCCACCCGCTTCCCATCCAAAACAGACTCAATAATAATAGGAGGCAACAAGGCAAGAATTTGATAAGTTTATTTTATTCTCGCATTGACAATGAGAACATGAGTGATGGATGGCATTCAGTTTCGCAAGAATCATTCTGCTAGATGTAGAATCGAAGAAAATAAGAGATTTTGGAGAGGAGAAGAGTTTTGGACAGAATAAAAATATCATAAAGGAAAAAAAAAAGAATCTCAAACACTTTCCAAAATAATAAACTTTATTCGACTGCCGAATCATCTTAATGTTTACAACAACACCCTTTTTATAGGCCTAACTAAATAACACCAATATCTTTTAGATAAATTCAAATAATAACTATGGATATTCAAAACAAATACAATGAGTCTATCTAAAAATATTGACATAAATAACCACCCTAAGATAAAATAAAGATAGAGCAAAATCAAGAAAATCTAATAAATCGAACAAACTAAAAACCATCTAAAGATAGAATCAAATCATAACTAGTAAAATGTTCATTGATTATGCATTTGAAAATGACCTAGATTCTCATCAATTAGGGGGTGGCCTGAACCAAGGATAATTTCGGAGGTTCATAGTTTATCCACATTATCGTCTTTTTCTATAAACGACTTGTTAGGGGTTTGATTCTATTATTGATTGTTTAAAAAAGAAAATTTTAAATGGGTAACCGCTTCCGGAGCCTTAAAGGAGATTAAATGTAGGATGACTAAGACATTTGTTTTGATACATCCTAATCTTTGAAAAGTAGTTGAGGATTCTTTCAATGCTTCAGGGGTTTAGTCAATTAGAATTGCAAGCTAGAAATAGAACTTTTTTGGGTAAGAAAAGTTTTAGTGTTAGTCAATTAGAACCGAAACTAAAACATAAAATTTTGGTGCTAGTCAATTAGAACCGGAACTTTAAATTTTGGTGTTGGTCATTGTTGGAAGTGGAACCGAAACTAATAATCTTAAAGTTCTAATTCTTAGTTCCACTACTGAAAACCTTCCAAATTCATTATAAAAATTACCCCGCTTATATGACTAGAACAAAATAAAAAAAAAAGAATTAATCTCTCCCCTCGCCTCTCCTCTTATTCTTCCTCCCTCCCATATCAATGCCAAAAAAAACCCAAAATATATAAAATTATTGTATCTTTATTAGTTCTATTCTCTAATTTTTTGATGAAAAGTTTTACTCTATTGAATATCTATAAGTACGGTTGAAAAAATAAATTAATCATAATCACATATTAATTTAATAAATCTATAATAAGACCTTATTACTAATTTTTTTAATACAATATTACCAATTATGTATTAATATCATCATATAAACTCAAAATAGTTTCAATACTAATTAGATATAATATATTTGTTTACAAATAAATACAACACATCATCAAAAGTTCTATTTAAGTTTCTTTTGTTTAGTTACATTATTAAAAAAAATAATTCTAGAACCCCACAAAATAGTTCTAGTTCCACTCCACTTTTGCTTAAGCAGTTCCAGTTCTATCCAAACAATTCCAGCTGTGAATATTCTAGTTCCATCTAAAGAGTTTCAATTGCCTAACAGGGCCTAAAAGCAAGGATAGGAATTCCCAGTCAAGAGAGACATCCAATAGTGTTCTTTAACGAAAAACCCAATGACGCTAAGCAAAGATATTCTACCAATGATAGAGTTTTACGCTATAGTACAATCACTCTGACATTGGGAAAATTATTTATTACCTCAAAAATTTGTTTTATGTTTTGATTATCAAGCATTGAGGTATATTTTCCCAAAGAAAATTAGATGCAAAAACATGCTAAATGGGTGGAGCTTCTTCAAGAGTGTGAATTTACCCTTCACCATACGAACGAGTTCAAAACAAGTCCGTCGATGCTTTTAGTCGGGCTATTAAAGTCTATCCATCGGTAAGTGTTAACATTCCTGGTTTTGGAAGGATCAAGGATGAGTACGCTTCTTGTCCCGACTTTGGTATTATATTTTAGCATGTAAATGAGGGTAATCATCTCGATTATATTAATTTTGTGATTAAATATGGATATTTGTTTAAAGGGTTTATATTATGCATCTCTCATACATTGCTTAAAGAGTATTTGATTTAGGAAAATCGCATGCAGTTAATCTTGTAGATCATTTTGGTATAGACAAAACCGTGATGTTGGTTAATAAATGTTCCATTGGCCTTCTTTAAAAAGAGACGTCACGAGGAATGTTTCACAATGTCAATCTTGACTAAGAGCCAAAGCGAAGAATAACATGGATCTATATACGCCTTTGCCTGTTCCACACCCCATGGAATGGCCTTAGCATGGATTGCCTAAAACAATTCGTGGTCACAATTCAATACTTATGATGGTGGATAAATGTTCTAAAATGCCTCATGTTATTCGAAGTAACATTAGATGCATGTTTCTTACTTGGCAAAATTATTTTTCGGCAAAATTATTTGGCTCCATGGCTTCCATTGTGTATGATATGCATGTAAAATTTGTTAGTTATTTTTGGAGGATACTATGGAAAGTTTTTGGTACAAAATTGAAATTATACTCAACTTTTCATTCTCAAATTGATGGCCAAACAAAAGTAGAAAATCATAGTTATGGATATTTGCTTCAGTGTTTGGTAAAGGATAAACAAGGTAATTGGGATTTAATTTTACCAACCATCATTTTTCCTTATAACTCTGTTAATAGACCCCAAGGAAAAAGTCAATTTCAAATCGTTCTTGGATACTCCTTGTCAACCAATCAATTTCATTCCTTTGCCATCTAATTAGCCCTTCTAAATGTGCTATAAATCTTTTGCATAACACATCCATGATTTACATGCTGAAATTAGACCTTTTGAATATGCTAAATCTTTTACACAACACATCCATGATTTACATGCTGAAACTTATGCGAGATTGTTCGATAAAAATTATTAACTTGCTGCTGTTGCTCATTGTAGAAATCAAAACTTTTATAAATGTTATGTTATGGTGTGAATACGTCATAAATGTTATCCTAAGAATTCTTTTATGAAATTGCATTCTAGGGCAACATGACCTTTCCGTAGGCTTGGTCATGATGTGCATCTATATAATCTACTTGACTTGCCTACTGATGTCTGATGAACATTAGTCCAATTTTCAATGTCAAGGATTTAATTCCCTATCGAGACACTTTAGAATCTCCTACTTTCCCTCCACGTATATCAAGTGGTGTTGCTCCAACCCCATTTCCTTAACTACCATATTCTCCATGGCAAAGTTATGAGCAAGTCGATGTTATCTTGGATGATGAGCAGGTAGCCACCACTTCAAACGGTGGATTTCAGTGTAGCTGGGTTTAGTGGAGAGGATGTTCGGACATAGAAGATACTTGGATTAAGGAGGACGAGCTTCAACGCCTACCCGCAACTCGTCGGAGTCGAGTTCTTTTCAGTGGAGGAAAATTGATGAGAATCTACATGATTTTCGATTACATTATTGACAAAGATTTCGTTAATTATTATGATTTGATTTTATCTTTTGGATAGTTTTTTGTTTGTTAGAGTTATTAGATTTACTTGATTTTATTTATCTTTATCTTACTTAAGGGTCGTTCTTTATGTTAATATTTTTATATAGTCATTTTGATTTGAATTTATCTAAGAGACTTGTTTTGCATAGATGTAGTTATTATTTGGAATTATCTAAGAAATTTGGTTGTTATTTTGTTAGACCTGTAAAAAGGAACCAACAGTTGTAAACATTGAGATGATCCAAAGTTTATTACTTAGGAAAGGGCTTGAGATTCTTTTTTTTCCCTTTTTGAGATTTCTCTCCTCAAAATTTCTTCTTCTTCTTTCCAAAAATTCTTCTTTTCTTCGATTCTACATCACCAATGGTCCAAGACTCCAACATAAACATGTCTTATAATGTAAATCAAAACTTTGGTACTCCAAGAATGCAAATGGAATTAATGCAGTTGGGATATAAAACAAGACTAGATTGGCCATAGAACTCTGAACCTAATGGTCCTAGAAACAATTATGACAGAATATTGCAAGCATAACGGTTAATATATTTCATGTGTAAGAAATTGTGACTAGTTTACAGCTTATATGATATAAATAATATAAACTTTTTTCTTATGTAGGTCTCGTCTAGTATTTGAAGATACTGTCTTATGCATACTACTGCTGAACAAAAATTCAATTTAGGTGAGGCGACCTTTAATATGTGATATGCACGCATGGTAATAAAACAAAGAATCAGACAAACTACAAAAGAAAATTTCTAAACAAAACAAGCATATGAGAAGTGAAATAAAGTTTCAGAAATTTTTTATGCAAATATGCCTGAATTATAGCATTGCGAATTTATAAATGCCATAGATTAGAAGTAGCATGAAGGATTACTTTAATCTGATACGCCACATATTAAAAAATGATTGATGAAATTTAGAGGTGACAAAGGTATGTGAGGAACTAACCAGAGAACAATATTAGTTTCCTCAAGGGACCTGTTCTTCTGAACCCATGTAGCCAATCCCTCATTTAGACGTGGATTTTGATTAGGAAATTCTCCTCCAGGATACATTTCATTGCGTTTATATGGTGTGACCCAAAGGTTGTGCTTCAAGAATGCTGCCCTTCTCAGAAACTTTGCCTCTGGGCCTGCTAAGGGTAGGCAATTTGAACCAGGCACAAGCTTGTATCCTGTGAGCTGCCCTGTTCGATTCACAGTTCTTGTGTTCCTCACCTGTGAAAAAACAGTATGGAGAAATTTCAAATAGAGATCTCCATTACAAATTTACTGATCAAAGCTACAGTCACTATCAGGTACAAATTAGCACAATAGATTAGCACTAAGGGCTTTTCAGGTTATGGGTTATCATTTCAATCTTTATAACTTAAAAAGCAAAGGATCAAATATTTTTCAAGCCGATGTCAACTATGGCAAGTAACAAGGAAAAAAATAACTATACAACAATGAGTAGAGAGAACAAAAATTGTATTAGACCGATCAATGAGACTAGGCTCCTGTGCACTTTGATGCATGCGCTTTTTTTAGATGGATCTTAGACCAAGTCTTCCCAAGTGGCATGGTTAGATCTTGTAATGAAATCAGTTTCTATTTCACCACCACTCCCTGCTTGAGTTAAAACAGTAGAGATATCTGTATATTGTCCACATTATTAACATGTATTTTTTATTTTATTTTTTATAATCTACATTATTAACATGTTACTAGTGTAAACATCTATGCTTGAAAAGTGAGACGGAAAATTTCAGCCAGCTGAAAGAACATTGTTTACTAGTGAATACATATCTAAAAACCATTGGGCCACCCAATTAACATATAATAGAAAGGGCACATCTCGGCTGAAGGAACTACTGACAAGGCCTTGGATAGACTATCTATGCTTTAAATACAGTTCGCATTTGTGGGTAATATAAGAAAGGGTTCATTGACCACCAAAAGCAAAGGATCCAAGTTGAAGAAAAGTGGAATGGTCTACTTTTCTTTCATGTAGGAGATCTTTAACTAATGCAACTGACAAAGGAAGGGGAAATGTGTTTCATGCGACAACAAGACATTTCCCATTGAGAAAATTGCAATAAACACAGTTCAATTAAAACTTACGCTCTTATCTCTTTAATTGATTGACCAACAAAAAAATATGGAACAAGAATAGATGAATTGATGAGAAACATAAACAATGTGCCTACAACTTCAAACATAGCACATGGTGCCTTACAATCCAATGTCTTGCAGTCAAAGGATCACAATCCCGCATCGCTTGCAGTTCAGACCTAAGAAGCTTTTCTTCAGCATAAAATGCGTTATTGTGAATATTATTTTGGCCTGGCTCTTCAACCTTTAAATTCACCTCAACCACCTAGATACAAAACAGGTAAAGCATAGTTCCGTTAAGTTTTCAGCATAAGATGAAGAAACCAGACTCAATATTAGAAGTAAATCCTTACAGAGCATGCAATTCTTGGAAGCAAAATTTTACCACTAAAATAAGCATGCCATGATCACCAATATTTGGTGAAAGAAAATGAAACACGGCATTGGAACATAAAGATAACTTTATACACCTAGCTAATTATCTTACTCTGTGTGTGTGTGTGTGTGAAAGAGAGAGAGAGAGAGAGTGTGCGCGCGCGCGTGCGCAACAATGTATTTATGTAGTACCATAAATATAAATAAAACATAAACATAAAGCAAATATGAGTGGACTCAACCTGATTGAAGGTTTCATTAGGCTTGCAATCAACAGCCATGTCCATACGGGTAACAAAAAAGTGTTGATGGACTGGTGCGTATAAACCTGGAGCTATAGTTGTACCATATTTTCTTGTTTCTCCAGGATGCAATGCTCCCAAGCTGAGAATCCCAGTAAGTTTCACTTCTGCTTCAATTTTACCATCCTACAATCACATGACAAGTGTATACTGAGTACAGCAATCATCAAGCGCTGTACCATTATTTTATAATAAATCAAGACAAGAATGCATATTACATCAGAAGGCAGAGCTGAAGCATGTCCTGAATGCAGACTAAATAAGATGTGTTAGACTAAATTACAGATTAATGCCTTAAAACTTCACCCTGCTCAGATGTCAAGCATTTTGTTGAATTGTCATGGTATCTTGGAGATAAAAAAAAGGCTTTTAGGGTTCTTTTCAGCATGCTACCACACAGCAGGAACAGAATGCATAAATAAATAAATAAAATTATTGATTTTGAACTTAATAGATTGTACAGATGGGATGTTTTTAAACTAACAAGACATTAATTGACTACATTCAAAGTGCTGAGTACAGCAATCATCAAGTGCTGTACCATTATTTTACAATAAATCAAGACAAGAATGCATATTACATCTAAGGCAGAGCAGAAGCATGTCTTGAATGCAGATTAAATAAGATGTGTTCGACTAAATTACAGATTAATGCCTCAAAACTTCACCCTGCTCAGATGTAAAGCATTTTGTTGAATTGTCATGGTCTCTTGGAGATTAAAAAAAAAGCTTTTAGGGTTCTTTTCAGCATGCTGCCACACAGCAGGAACAGCATGCATGCATAAATAAATAAAATATTATTGATTTTAAACTTAATTGACTGTACAGATGGGATGTTTTTAAACTAACAAGACATTTTTCTCCTGCTTGAGTTAACACGCAATATAAGCTGAGGATTCTTCAACCATAGCAAGGTTGCAGAAATAAAACAGAATATGACAAAATGGAAGAAAATTAATTTAGGAGGCAGGTGATTCAAAAGTCCAAACAGAGAAGAAAACAAGAATACGTGGCATGTTTAAAAACAATGAAAATGAGAACTAAGAAAATGACTGTCAAACAATAGGAATTATTTTATTGCTACTTCTAATGTTAAGTAAAGAAAATAAGAAACTGAAGAACACGACATTGTACGTAAGAAAAGACATGACTTCATCCGCAACGCAGAAACAAATAATGGTAAAAGAAACAAGTAGACCAACCAGCAAAAGGAAAACAAAAGGCATAAATATATTTCAAATGCTAGCCACCTATCAAGTTTATGTTAAAAATACCTGATAGAAGTGCCAGAAAAAGCCATACTCATAGTTAGCCACAGTACAAATAAATGAAACTGTAAGCCTTCTTGACCGTCGTACTTCTGCTAGTCCAGTTCTCCAATCTTGATGCTTCCACAATATTCCATGATCCTCTTCATGCAAGCAAACACAATTTTCAATAGTCTCCACGCCCCCAGTGTAGTTTGTAAAATGCGCATCAAAATATTTGATGTAGCCTAGACAGTCACATCCCTGTACAAAAAACCTAGTAAACTAGGAGCAGAACTCAACCAAAAAACTTAAATTGAAAATGGCAGAATATCTGACCTTCTTAAGAGAATGGGCATTTTTTCCTAGGCCATCCTCTCCAGCATCAAATGCATTCTTACGATAGTGTGGTTCGTTTGGATCCCCATAAGGCACTACCATTTCAACAAAGCTCAGCCTGTGGGCCACAGGTCTGCGACCACGGCTACCATCGATATATGCCACAGAATAGATTACCAACCCTTCTCTGGGGGTAAACCCAATTCGAAAATTCCACTGTTCAGCAAAAAAGGAAAAAGAAATTGTAATTCAGTGCAAGCTCAGTATACAAATCAAAGAATAAGAAATATAAATTCGAGGAAATATAAAATGCCAACTCGACTTTGGCATCGGTCATGGACCTGAACCTGTACCCAACAACCTGGGAACCAGCGAAAGAAAAAGGAGAAGCCAACTTTAATCATCTACGCACTACCCTTCAGGCTATTGTATTTCAATCATCATAAAAATCGTAATAGGTAAATCAAAGTTCTGCGCATTTACTATTGTAAATATTGCATTTTGTATGTATACCAATTATTATCTATGTCATTGAAACTAAAACCAATTACAACTTATGGTCAAAGCTTACAATCTGCCTGGAAATATCTGCATATATAGAAATTATAAAGTTGAATGTAAAATGTCGGTTTTATGTACTCTATAGTAAAATTAAAACTTGCATATATCATTACTCCCGTGGCCTATGTGGCACTTAGTACTACTGTGATGTTGCAAAAATCTAGTAATGAGACACAGAATTTAAAGAGTTGAGTGTACAGTTTGCAGGCAAGTATTTTGCACATATGCTTTAATAAAACTCAAACTTAAATATCTTATGCTGAACTCTTGTGATTGTGCTGACTGTGTGGCACCGTATTACTTCTGCAGTGTTGTCCAATATCTAGTAAGCTAACAAGACAAATCACGGTACCTTCTGCCACTCCACAAAGTGACCATTAACTCGGAAACTCGGCCCTTCCGGCTGAATAATTTGCAAGGGTTTCACATCGCTACGATCAACACCTCCTCTTGTTTCTCCTGGAGTGTAGTTCCTTAATGGATCTGCTGGAGGCAGAGGGACCAGCTTCCTGTCTTCAAACTCAATGATCGATACCTTCTGGATATCAACAACCACATGGATGCCTTCAACTGGCCGTGCATAACCATTCTCCATGGGACAATCACTCTCCGTTCTACAGAAAATCAGTGGTTTAGCAAGTCGCCGACTGGGAGCATCAGCTTCACTGTGATAGCCAACACACCTGCATATATTATATACTGGTCTGGTCATATCAAGCCTATAAGAAAATAGGCAGCAATCTAGTAAGCTTTCCTTCCAGTAATCAATGGCAAGAATGAAACATGTTTAAGATTATATTAGCTTGATATATTTCATTGCATACCACATCCAACAGCTTAAGCTTCTGGGTAGGTGATTTGGCACGGTATCGGAGCACCATGCTTTCAAGAGGACTTGGGTTCAAACCTCAACGTTGTTAGTTAAGAAATATATTTGTTTACCCCTTCTGCTTTACAAGCGAGAGTTTCTGTCGGACACCTTTCCATGTACCCTAAAGGCCCATGTGAGGGGGAGTGTTTAAATGTTAAGTCGGCTTGATATACATTGTTATCCCACAACCCAACAACTCTTATCTTTTGGGTAAAGTGGTTCTTGACAAAACAAATATGAAAAAAAACTGAAAACAAGCTTACCAGGCATCCACCATCACAAGCTCCATATCTTCAATGCCACGCCTCTTCATTGCTTCTCTGAACGGAGGATAATCTTTTACAACAGCTTCACATTCTGCATACTCCATAGCATCCTGCACATTTAAAGACAGCAAAAACGTTAGCAATGGTATCATCATGATGCCTCTGCAGAACACTTGGTATCAACCAATAATAACCATACCATAGGCGGTTGTACATCAGGCACAACCTCTGATGAAATGACTTTGCCCCTGTGATGGCCACCACGAGTTGCAGCATGCACTTCAGTCAGCTCTACAATCCATACGCTCGTCTCATTTGATTGTTTGTTATAGACGACAAGCCTAGCCCTCCTAGGAGGAAGCTTGCTGGGAATGACGGGTCCCCCCTTAGTTCTCGGTACTAGTGATGGTTGGAAGGGAGGGAAGAAATACGCATCAGCTAGTGCAACAATATTTTTTTCAGGTTCCAATAGAACCACTTCAACAAACCGCATGCTGTCTCTGACCTGAAAGGATGAATGGCTTAGAAATGGATCGATTGAAGGCAACCCTAAAAATTAAAGAACTTACAAACGAATTTATTAACCAACTAATAAGGAAAAAGATTGTTAAATATGACGCCAACCTCTGGGGTAGCCCCAGCAGCCCTGACTGTTGCTACGGCTACAGCGATTTCAGCTGCAGATAATGGATCTAAAGGGTGGCTTGACTGAGCCCTCATCATTACTGGGATACCTGCAATTTCACAGGCATCAATGATCATCGACCCAAAAGACAAACAAGAAAAATTCACATATAGAGAAGGGATGTTGGTCCTATTATTGAACACATGAAAATGGGAAAATAGGCAACCAATTACTCACAAAGGAAAAACTGGATAAAGAAAAAAAAAATCTCACAATCTAGATAGCATACAATACAACCTACAACAAACAAAATTGAAACCACGAGGCGCACCAGTGAGAACCCATAGTTAAAATCATTGAGTAAACACTACTAAAGCTTTCATAACCACTACATGTATGAGAGTGAACTAAGTCATTACCAATGTACTTCAACAACCAAAAATGTTGTTGTCCCAAGGTTTAGCCAAAAAGCTTATTTATTACCATAAGAAGAGATTTAGACATTCATCAGCTTTATTCATTTGCATTGTCATCTTTAAATGAAGTTCCTTTGGCCCATCCATTTTGCAACCTCTAAGAACCTAACAGTTATCAGTGTTCTCAATCATTACTTTACTTTCAAGAGTGTTAACGAAACCTCAAGTCTGTAAAATCTATCTGCGCAGCAAATACATTTAAACTAATTCTATTCTATATTAAAGCATTTACTATGAAGAATATATTTCAATTTACATCAAAACACTTGTCATGCCGGTATGCTAATTTTAAGAAAGAACAACATTTTGATTCCTGAGTACCCAATACTCAACCATGTTATCTTTCAGGCTACCAAGTACTAGAAACATGGCATAAGAAGTCTCTACAGTTACTACTGTTTACAACTTCTATAAGTCATAATAGAGAATAATCTATTGCCAATGGAACAGGTTGTATGATGAAAATAGTAACTGAGGCTCATGATTTGTGATAAGCAACTGCCATAACTTGCTACACACATCAGATCAATCAAACTACATACAGCATCTGATTGAAAAGGTATAAATGAGTATATGTGTTTTTATATTGTAATAAAGGAGACAACCAGGAATACTTCAAAAGGTGTACATTCTTAATTTGTTTCGGTTCATTTAATAATACCCAAGATGGTCTGATGATGGCATTTGGCTACCTGAATTCAAAATTCATGAGTTGTCCAATTCCATGATCATTGGGATGATTCCATGTCTGCGAATTAAATTATTTCATAAAAGACTATTAAAAAGGTATAATATCTTTACTAATACGGTAGATGTTACCTTTGCTAATATAGTATTCCAACCTTGCCAGTATATATTGCAGCAATTGACAACATTTGAATTAGCAAAGAAATAAGTATTCATTAAAACGACATTTAAAAAAATATATGCATATTTTAAACATGGAGAAAAATAAGAGCATATTCAATCATTTAAAGGAACAAAATACATTAGCATGCACGTCCTTATCTTCCTTACATCAGTCCAACAAGAACACATTTCCTCTTAGTCCTCATGTTTCTAATTTCTTCCTCAATTTTTTTATAACACATTTAGTAATGTTTCTTTTTTATTTCCTATAAGCTAACAAATATTCTATTGAATCATGAGATAAGCATATCAACATCTTAGTAACTTTATCTAAGATAAACACCTTGATAAATCCGTCTCCATTTATTGGGTTTTTTTTTGAAATAGGGTATAATAAAATTAAAATTATTAAAATAAAATAATTTTTTTTTAATTTATCAAAATAGGACGGTTTCAAACCCGGCCCCACCCTCTAAATAAGAGGACGGATTCCTAGAACCTGCCCTCTATAGGAGAGGGTAGGGGCGGGTTCTGGGAACCCGCCCCTTTTTTTAATAAAAAAAATTAAATTAAAAGCAGAAATTAAGTAAATATCGACTAAAAATATAAACAATAATATTAGTGTTGTTTTTGTTCCGGACAATTGTTATTACAGTTCATATAGAATTACTATAAATATGAATCTTGTATACACTCCAATAACAAAATGAATAAGTCAAATTTATAATACAAAATAATCATATCTGTTTGTAAAAGGTAAATTGTACAAGTTTCTTTACAAGCGCTAACTGATTTTCTTCCGGTGCACTTGTCACGATCTCGAAGGTCCCGCCCATGTTGACTGTCCTGGACATCTGGTCTTATAATGACCTGGTTGTTTGCATAGGCTACATCTGTCGTGCCTTTGCTGAGGATCAGCATCCATTGTCATTCGATCTCGACGCACTTTAGGTCTTCCGGGTCCTATATTTTTGTCTGGCGGTAATACAGTCGGTGTTTGTCTGTTCCCAGTATAATAGTGCCAATAGCGACTGTCTGATATAGGATGAAATTTTGGATCGTATGCGCCTTGGTAATTGGAAACTGTATAGTAATGGGAAGCAAAATTATAATGTGAGTTATGCATGCTGCTCGCAGCAGCAATTGCGTGGGCATAAGATAAATGTTGTTGCTGGAAAACACCGCATATGCACGAAGAGAGCCCTTCATCTCTAAAATTTACGGTATATTGATTCCCATTACCCCCCGTAACTTGAAACTCCGCTGTGTCAAACCTTTCAGATCTATAGTATTGTGCTCTGCGCTCTCTTTTCCGAAATATATCTTCGTAATACGCGATGAGTGGAGTCTCCATCGCCAAGGACTTTTCCTTTCTTTACACAAAGTAAATATTCACTCTGAAAAAGGTTCGAATAATCAACTCCTGTATCGGTAAGCCTCTAACACCTTTAAGAACCCCGTTGAAGCTTTCAGACATATTAGTGGTCATTAGTAGATATATGCATCCATTATCATGTGCTTGTGACCATATGCGTACTGGATACTCATCTAACCACGCTTTCGCGGTTTGACCCATCTTTCCAAATTTCGCCATGTACATGTCATGAACATTAGGGTCAGACGCTTCATCAGTTTTGTACATAAGCTTATGTATATATGAATTTTTAAATTTTCTATCAAAATTTTGGCTGAAGTGCCGCAGGGAAAACCTATGTGGGGTCGTCGGAAATACAGCTCTCATTACAGCTAGTATTCCTAGATGTCTATCAGATATGATGCATAAATCTGTTTTATCAATAACAGATGGGATACTTTTGAGTTGACGGAAAAACCATGAACAGGATGATATATTTTCACCCTCGACAATAGAAAATCCCAACGGAAATATACCGTTATAAGCATCAACACTTGTAGCAATTAACATGCAACCTATGTACTTACCATATAGATACGTCACATCCACGCACAATACCGGCCGACAGTGTGTGAAACCAGCCGCACAAGGAGCAAAGCACCAGAAAATTCTTTGAAACCTGATACAGCCATCGACATCTGTTTCTGTGGATTTTAACCGGTATACGGACCTCGGATTTGATGCTTTCATGGCTTCCATAAAAGGAACTAGTGAGTTGTACGAGCTTTCCCAATCCCCAAATATCTTGCATAAAGCCTTTATACCAGCATCCCATGCCTTCACATACGAAATCTGAATTTTGTGCTCTCCGCTGACGTTGAGCCGTATCTCTCGGGGAGTAATCGCCACATCTGTACGGATTAGTGGCATGATTAGTGAGCAAATGTAAGATGAAGTGCAATTCCTGTGATCTTTTAACATAATAGAATTGATGCAAGTATGTTCTTGGTTGTATTTCGTGATCTTCCAAGTTTTGGCTCTTTTGGAACAACATGCATGCAATCTACACTTACATTCAGGAGCTTTCGTACATACCACGGTATAGTACGTGTTATTTGACTCTTCGGTTTTAAATGTAACGTTTTTTTGAATAAACCACGACTTCAGCTTACAAATAAGATCTCCTTTTTCCTGAAACATATCTCCAACAGTGACGCAATCTTCGCTTGCTACGATCGCTTCCAAATAGGATTCGGTATTTACTTCTGCCACGGCTAAGTCTACCCAACTATTATCTTCCAGCGGATCGAGACAGGGATCTTCTAGTTCGACAAAATCATTATTTGCAGTCATATCATCAATCAATGCTACTTCATTCAATCCAACGGATCAAGGCCGAGATCTTCGAGTTTTCCAGCAACAACATTTACCTTGTGCCCACGCAATTGCTGCTGTAAGCAGCATGCATAACTCACATTACAATTTTGCTTCCCGTTACTATACAGTTTCCAATTACCAAGACGCATATGATCCAAAATTTCATCATATACCAGACAGTCGCTATTGACACTATTATACTGGGAACAGACAAACACCGACTGTATTACCGCCAGACAAAAATATAGGACCCGGAAGACATAAAGTGCGTCGAGATCGAATGACAATGGATGCTGATCCTCAGCAAAGACACGGCAAATGTAGCCTATGCAAACAACCAGGTCATTATAAGACCAGATGTTCAGGACAGTCAACAGGGACGGGACCTTCGAAATCGTGACAAGTGTACCGGAAAAAAATCAGTTAGCGTTTGTAAAGAAACTTGTACAATTTACCTTTTACAAACAGATATGATTTTTTTGTATTATAAATTTGACTTATTCATTTTGTTATTGGAGTGTATACAAGATTCATATTTATATTAATTCTATATGAACTGTAATAACAATTGTCCGGAACAAAAACAACACCAATATTATTGTTTATTTTTTTAGTCGATATTTACTTAATTTCTGTTTTTAATTTATTTATTTTTTTATTAAAAAAGGGGGGCGGGTTCCCAGAACTCGCCCTCTCCTTTATAAAGGAGAGGGCGGGTTCTGGGAACCCGCCCCCTACCCTCTCCTATAGAGGGTGGGGCCGGGTTTGAAACCGACCTATTTTGATAAATTAAAAAAAATATTTTATTTTAATAATTTTAATTTTATTATACCCTATTTCAAAAAAAACCATTTATTTATAAAGGCATAACCCCAAATTTGTTGTTCTTGAAACCTAACAAAGAAAAATAAACAGCTGCACTGCAAAACTACAAGTATAATTGTTCTTGCATCATCTTTCTCCATCTTCCAAGTCGAATTAGCGACAAGCACCTCTTGACGAAGAATTTGGCAATAATCACACGAGGCTTACTTTCTTGCATAAACTCCTACGACGACGCGGAGTCGACATCCTCAGATTCAAAAAAGGCTTGTGCTAGCCAAACAAAATATTACATTTTCTTGGAAAGATAATCAATCAAGGACAGATAAACCTCTAGCATAATAAATTAAAGCAATCACAGGCAATAAGGAGCAAAAAAATAGGTGGGGATTCCAAACCCTCTTTTGTTCATTGTTGCTTAGGAATTGCTTGGGAACACTTTTCTCCACGAAAAACAAAGGAAAATTACTCCACACCAAATTATACTCAAGTTAAAATTACTTCATCCACTGGGGTCCGAAAGTTAATAAATAACAACAAATAAGCTTTGCTCGGTGATGATGACAATGGTTACCTTTTGATGAAGGCTTTGCAGGAGGATCTTGAAGATCATCAACAGGACTGATGAGTGCCGTCATGGCCGCCGCCGCCGCCGGCTTGCTTTTTTTATCTACAGCCCATTCCTCCCTCTCGAGGGTCTTCCCTTTGGCCATGGCGACACCACCGGCGACGGCGCCGAGCTTAGCCGAGGAGGAGGAGGAGGAGGAGGAGGAGGAGGAGACGAGCTTAGGGTTAGGGTCGCAGCAAGGCGTCGTTTTTTCCGCAGTTGTGGCCATTGCAGAGGGTTAGCGAGCTCACCGAATCCACCGCCGCAGTTCAAATCGCCGCCACTACTATCTGACATACAGCAGATCTCCGTTGCCTTTTCCTGATTTGAAGCCCCCGGCCCCTTGAATCACCACCAATCAGGGCAAATTTTGAACGATGATGAGCAAAGCAGCTGATTTTAACTTTGTTTTTTCCACCTCCTCTCTCTCTCTCTCTACAAACCCTAGATTTCGGAAGTGAAACAATATAGGGATTTTGTTTATGTAAAAAGGCAGGGAGGGAACCGCCAAAAACGGGGAAGGGGAGGAAAGAATGGAAAGGTGATGGTGCTCTCCTTTCACGTGCATTTAAGCAAAAACCACACTGCACCCTCTCATCTACAATCTTGAGCAATAAAATAATTGCAAATTGAATAGTTTGCCATTTTGCCTTGTCTTTTTTATTTTACTCACCCCTCATCTCACGTAACCTGTATGATCCGCGTGCGGATCCACCCATAAAACTTAGTTAGGGCATGTTTGGTTGCAGGATTATTTGGAATTTGGATTTTGTGTTTAGTTGATGGATTTGGATTTCTAGAATTCCTTTGTTTTTCATTGGGGGCCACACAAAACATGGATTCTTAAATCCTAAATTTTTTTAAAGATTTGCAAGGATTAGACACTATTCATTGTACTTTTAGATGGGACCCGTGGTACTTTATTTATTTAATAATCCTCTCTCTATCTCTCTCTCTAAAATCCTTAAATCCAAATCACACTTTCTTTTCACCAACCAAACAAAGATTACAAGGATCTGCAAATCCATACTAGGAATCCAAAACCAACCAAACAACAAATTACCAAATCCAGAAATTTTCAACCGTACTATTTTGGAATCCAAATTTCTAAATCCTACAACCAAACATGCCCTTAATCCGACGGATCAAAATTTTAATATCCATTCTGACATCGAGCCAGCTGGCTTTGAGAACGTTCTCAGATCACTGTTCCTTGATATTGTCACTCATGGCTTGGTGCGGTACAGGGGGCCCACCCCGGCACCAGACCCGTCACATTCTCAGGGAATGGTGTGTCCATAGGAAGTACTCATGGCCATTAAAGCCTATAATATCTGATCCGTCCGCTTGCTTGTATCACCGAGTTGATCCGACATGTGGGTTTGTGACTTATGCAGGTTTGTGGGTTTGTGGGTTTTACCAAACCCTTATTGAAAACGGTCAAAGGCATTCGTTCATTTTAATTTCCCGGCCACGACAATAAAATTAAGTTTCATATCAGAAAATATAATATAGCATGAATGCTAAAGAGTTTTTATTTTTTGGGTTAGAATGTACGATTTGAATATAGCTAGCGTCTTTCAATTAAGATAGTTGCTATATTCAAACTCCAAAAAATCTATACACGTCACCTCTTCCCTCTAAATAGATTGCAAAAACATCTCCATCGCAATTACTTTTAATTAAGTTACCCGTTAATCCATGCATGGATGATCCGTTCATCTATGTATGTGATGGAGGTCCTTTTCGGGTCTCCGTCAGATGTTGTCTTCCGTCGATCTCCTGGTGGATTTTTGGAGGTGATTTCCTGTTGCGTGTGGGTCTCAATGGGTTTTGAGGAGATTGGTGGTTTGAGGAGTTTGCGCCGAGTACCTGCAAGGAAGTCCCGGGGTGGTTTGGTACCACCGAGGACCCTCCGACGATCAAGTCAGCACGAGATCCGAGCAGAGTAACGGCTAAGTGGGGTGAAAAAAGCTTACTTGACCCCTCTGTGATGGGGGTTTATATAGTGGCGGCAGCACGCAGTAGCGGGCGCGAGAATCTCGCCGGCAGTTACGTTTCCGACGTCACGCCTGCGTAATAAGTGGATCGCCCGTTAGTGGGGATCGTGAGGGCGTGGAACGTGGAATGCTGTCGGCGGAGTATCCAAGCATGGTGAGATTTGTGGAACGGCGGTTACGCCTGTGAGTGGTGGAGTTGGTCGGTCGGAGGGACCGAGGAAGATGGCCTCGGCGGGAGAGCTCGGGAACGAGCGAGAGGGTCGAGATATCTTGGTCCTGTGGCAGCCCGGAGGCGAGCTGAGAGGCCGAGGAAGCCAATTTGCAGGGGGCTCTGAGGTGAGCCAGCTTTGTGCTTGTAGGTCGGGTGCAGGGGTGGCCTGGTCGGCCCCATGTGAGCCCTCTCTTCTGAGTTCTGGGACACGTCATCTGCCACGTGTCTTGATCTGGGAGATCGTCAATATAGAGCATCATCATTAGCCCCCCACTCTTGACCCGCCAGGTCGGGTCAAGAGTGGACTGCCGGGCCGCCCGGGATGCACTCCCTCCTAAGATTTCATCGGGACGAGTCACCGAGCTGTCAGCTGTCTTTTCTGCCAGCGAATCGTGGTGAGATCGCTGCATTTAAGGAAGGTGCGCCGGTTTGTGCATCCCTTCACTGAAGCGACGGTCCACTGATTGGAAGAATTAAAGTTAACCGCAATCAAGACGGTGTCGCTTGCAGCTAGCCGGTTGAGTACGGGTCGATCCACAGGGAGATGGTTGTATGTTCGTTCTTGTTTCAGACGAGTCAATAAAGAATTTGTATGTGTTTGTTCAAGACTATCCTATGTGTAATATTTGCAATTATAAAGTTGTTAAGAAAAAGATACGAGATTATAAGCTAAAGAAATCCGTACTCAAAACCTTTGAGCCGAATCTTGACCAATTGAAGCTAGAGCAATCGGCAACAACGTGGATTAGGGGATTTAAGCGCGGTATTCGTGGAATACGGCTTATTTACCCTTGTCCTTCCGTTCTTGTCTCTTGCTTTTGCCTCCGGCCAAACCGAACGCAACCGGTCGCGGTTAGGAATCACCGTTACCTTGTCAGGGTACGGTGCCTAACGGAGCGCTTGCGTATGGTTTGGGCGGAGTTCAATGGAAAATACGGGAAAAGGAAATGGGCAAAGAAACATTAACTTAGAATACCGTATTTTTCTCTTAACAAAGATAATTACATTCATTCACAAGAAAGAACCAAAAAGAGAGAACAAAAAGAAAAGAACAAAGAAAAGAAAAGATTACAAACAAGTAATTAAAGTGCATGAATATAAATTGCAAGAAAGTAAAGCAAGGTAATAAAAAGCAAGTAATAAATAGCGATAAAAAGAACAAGAAACTAGGACTCAAGACAAGCATGTGATCAATAGCCAACCCTTAAACTTGCAAGCTCAATCAAGAGGTTGCAAGATCAAGGGAAGGGTAGAGAACGCATGTGAAATGAAGTGCTAATTCCATGAAAGAATACGACCCTTGAGATCAATAACTAACCATTAACCATTCAAGCTCAATGAAGAGGTTGAATGATCAAGAGAAAGCAAGAATCTCAAGGGGAAGAAGAAACACAAGAGAATGATACAAAAACCTCATCTTCATTAATCTCCCACTCAAAAAGCTCCCACTACAATTTTCATGGAAAAAGAATGAAGAAGAAGAAGAAGAAAAAGAACTAAAACTACAAAAGAATGGAGAACAAAGAATGACCCTTGGTTGAGCTCAGTTCTGCTGTATTTATAGGCAGGGAGTTGAAGATCTAGGGCAACAATCTGCCCCAAAATAAGATTACCAAAAAGCCCCTGAAAAACGACAGAAAGAAGAGTATATAAGGCCGCGGATCCGCGGCCTGAACCCCATGTTGGCCGCGGATCCGCGGCCATCGTGGCGAGTTGGGTCGTGGGGTTTTGGTACTTTTCCTGGTCTGTTGTCCCCTGTTGTCTGGTACATATATTTTCTGAAAATACTTTCACATTTCTTCCAGAATTTCTGTTGAGGAAAGGTGGACTTTTTGTCAAGATTTGGCATGATTGCCTCGAGCTCCGCGTAGATTTCTTGGAACTTGTTGTTGCCATTGAGCCTTGTGCATGAAGGTGACATTGATTTGACATTTTGTCTTCCTAAACTGGTATCTGGCAACATACGGAAGACGAGCGGAGACCGTGTTTTCTCAGTGGTTGGCAGGAACCCGGATATTGTCGTGTTTTCCATGAATTTCACCGTTTTAGAACCGAGAACCTGTATCCTGCAAATATGTAACAAACACGGATTAAAAGTACCTACCTATAAACAACCGAGCGTAAGAATGGGCGGTATAAAATGCAGTATTCTGTGATGAACATCCACGTGTCAAGCGTCGGTTGGCTGACGCGACGTATGCAGGCCTGCGTCGTCTGATGGGATGCATCCCAGTGCGGGAATGACACGTGGAGCGATCGGAGCCGTTGGACACGAGAAGGCGTTTTGGCGGGAGATGAAGGGCGCAGTTGGATGAGGTCGTTTGCGGTGATAAATAGGGGCGGGGCCCACTCCAGGGCCCCTACTCCTTCATATTTCCTCGCTCTAAGTCCTGGTTGCTCGGCGCTCGTCTTCTTTCTTCTGCTTTCGTTTCCCGAGGATCCCTCTTCTCCAGGTTAGATGTCTTCTTTCGTAGAGTCTGTAGATGTCGTAGGAGTAAGTTCTAGGGACCCTCTAGTTGAGCCGAGTCTTCCCGGGGAGCAGGGGTCGGATCCTCTTCCCGGGATCGTCCGGCTGGGGCAGCCCCCAGAGGGGAGGCGGCAGACGCTGCCCCCAGCGCGTCGTGTTGGGTGAGGCATGAGGACGAGCTTGCCAATGCTCAGGCTCGCTTCCATATCCCCTCACGTTATACGCTTCGTCTGGCAAAAGAGGGAGAGAGAGCGGACCAAGTACGGGGCAGGAAGACCGCCCTGTACTTGGAAGCTTTTTGGGGTGGAATGCGCCTGCCCTTCTCTTCCGAGGTCGTCGAAGCATTGAACTTCTTCGGGTTAGCCCCTGGTCAGTTAGTGCCGAACTCGTGGAGGATTCTCCTCGGGTTCCTGATCCGCCTGAAGCTACAGGCGGTTCCCTTCAGCCTCTCCTTCCTTGATTCTTCCATTGTCTTCAAAAATCATCCTGAGGGTCGAGCGGGCGACCCGAGGTGAGTCTACCTCTCTTTTAGAAAGCGACAGGGGGGCGCAGCCGGGACAAGGGTTGTAGTCCTGCCCTCTTCCATCCACGACTGGAAGAAGAAGTTTTTCTTCGTCACGCCGCCCGAGGGCGAGGACTGGTCCGTGCCCACCAAGTGGTCGAGGGAAAAATGCTTGTCGGGGAACCAGTCCAATGACCCCGCCGTGGTGAGGGTGGCGTTGTGGGAGCTCGTCCCCCGATTTGACGTGCTGCTGTCTGAGAGGGTCCTGAGTTGGGCCGGGCTCAGCCCCGTTGAGTTCGTCAGTAAGTTAGGCTTGATTTTTGGCCTTTATATTGCATGTGTCGCTGACTTCTTTGCATCTGGTTTTGTGCAGGGCCCATGGACATGAACGAGCTCCGAGACTCCATGCGCCGGCCGAGGAAGGTCGCGAAGGCTGGAGGCGCCGCTCTTACCGTTCGAAGCCTGCCCCGGCTCCTTCTCCTCCGGTGGCCATGTCCCATGAGCGTTCGGGGGTGGATCCCACCCCGGGGCCTAGAAGTTCGTCGGGCCGGAAGCGGGCTCGAATTCTGGAGGAACCGGTCTCGGAGGAGGAGATCGGCTCTCCATCGGAGCCGCTCAAGAGGGGTTCCCAGAGGTCTTCCCGGGGCCCGCCCTCACCGATCATTGGGGGGCCTCCAGTTCGTGGTGCCCTCGGGGCTATCCATCGCGGATAGCCTGCTGCATGAAATAGAGAAGTCGGCAGGGGGTAGGGTCCCCGGGGGGACCTTCAGGGCCCAGATGGCGTCCATCGCCCAGGAGTCCGTGCAGGCAAGTGCTCGGTTCTTTGTGAGATTCGGTGCCTCCTTCGTCTTCCTGATCTCTTTCTTATTTTTCAGGTTCTCCATCACGTTGCCCTTGCCTTACGCATGGAGGCCGAGGTGATAACCCCGACGATGAAGGCTGCAGACCAGCTTGCCTCGCTGGAAGAGAGCTCCAAGCGGGAGCTGGAGGCGGTGATGGCGAGGGTTGCCGCCCTGGAGGACGAGGTGGAGGCCGGGAAACGGGAGGTTGCCCGGTATCGCGAGGCCGCCGTGGCTGCCGAGGTCAACCTTGAGGACGCTTGGGCGCTCGCCGGCAACATGAAGAAGACGGTGAGGACCCTCCGGAAGGAGCCAAGGCGGCGATCAAGGCGGCGGAGTTGGCCGACCTCTCGGCGGCGAAGGCGGTGGAGGGCTACAAGAAGTCGAAGGACTTCTATAATGATCTAGCCGTGGCCACCACCTGCATCTGGCACGAGGCCCTCGACGCCGTTAAGGCCCGGATGCCGGAGTTCGCCGACGAAGAGCTCCGGGCCGAATTCCCTCTCGCGGACGCCGATGAGCAGGGGGAAGAGATCCCTGACGAGGAGGTGGCCGAGGACCCTGCTCGTCTCGTGGTGGATGTAGAGGATCCCGAGGTCGCGCCTGGCCCCGAGGCCTAAAGCCCCCGTCTTCCTCCTCTTTTTATTTCGCTTCTTCTGGAATTTTTGTAAGCATCCGGGCAGTCTGTAAGGCTGGGGAGCCCGAAATACCCTTTGTAAAGACTCCGCTTTTGGTAATAAGACTTTTTGTTTCATCAGCTTGCACTTTTTCTTCTGTTTGTGAAGAATGCTCGTAAAATGTCCTTGCTTGCACTGTTGGGCTTCCATGTCAGGTCGGCTATCTGTCTAGTGATCGTTCGTCGAGTTGATTTCGCTCGCTTGTCAAGTGTGCCAAGCGCTGCTGAGAAAGAGGCATCTCCATCATCTCCATGGCCCCGAAGTCGAGGGGGATCACTCAGACTCGGATAGACCTGATGTCTCTTGTTGGGGCTTCGGATCCGCTGCCCGTTATGGGCAGAGGGATGCCTGCTGGGTATGACCGAGCAGGGAAGTTGCTCGGTTGATCTTGGCGAGGGCTTTGTGTTGGATATATGTATGCCCTAGAGGCCATTATATGATAGTGGATGTATTTGTACATGTATATATATTCAGTATACATTCTTGCTCGACATGATAGTATGCTATCTGGTTCTTCTTTATCTGACATGTTGATTTGATCATGCTTTTATTCATTCATACATGCTGATAAAGCCCTGAGGATATCGGCTTGACTACTCTGATTATGATGGAGATCATACTAGTGGGACATCTGTAGTCTATAAGCATATCCTGAAAAGTCCCTAGTCGTAGGTGTATCGAGACGGGGCATTGATATACCAGAGTAGACTAGCGTATATGATACTAGACCCATACGATGGGCGATGAATGTTCCCACATTCATCGATGTTTGACATCAAGATCATATACGGGTGCTCAGTGGTGACTGGGTACACTGGACGGACTCACCGAGAACTCCTATATGGAATTATATCTATCGTCGGATAGTAGTTCTCAGGTGACACTGGTACAGGTTAGTCTGTAGACCCGAAATCGTCATAGAGTCTTGTGTGTTCTCCCACTGTACTTTGATTGCCACCCTACCACGGCTTTACTGAGTCGTGCAAACAGGTGGCCGTTGGGTACAATCCCGAGACACACGAAGGCAATGAGCGATAGGAGGGGTTTCGTCTCTCCCGGTATTGGGAGTTGATGCTGTGCTGTGCCCGACTGGTTATATCAGTAAGTCCCTGGCCAGGGCTGCTGAGATTTGCTGATAAGTGTTATCAGTAGTTTCTCGATCTGTTATAGACTATTCACCGGCACGACTTATTGAGTTTTTTGGGTCGACGTGACCATCCCTAGGCTCGATATGCAGCATATCTGACGAAGAGACCGGACTGTACGGTAGTGTTGCCGGTTGGCTCGACGGGAGTTGTAGCAGGTTCGCTTGTTTTCTTCTGATCGCTCAATACCCGGATGGCCGTTACGTTTAACTGACCGCTTGCGGCTTGGGGGTGCTTGATATGATCATCACCCACTGCCGGCGTATTGACGAGTCTTAGAGTCCCACAAAGGAGTTACCTAGTTTAGGCGAAACGTTGTGGTGCGCGTATGCGATATGCGCATCGACTCGATTAAAATGCGCGTATAGGATACCGAACATTGATCGGGCGGCTTGCTTTTGGTGGGGTCATATGTGATATGGCCGGATTGATAAATCAAGTGTTGATTTATCATTTAACCATTAGTTTTCTCACTTGAAACCTTTTCTTGTTGATGATGGATGTATGCATGCATGTATGCTATCTTTCTTTTAGTTTCATGCACATACGGATGTGCATACATACATACATACATACACCATCTATCATAGTTGATTACACATGGAAAATGGTGGCAATATTAGACTCACACCATGGATAAATATATGGATTATTATTTGATTTTGTGTTTAAAACAAAATGGAAAAGGAAAGGATAATTCTTGACTTGCTTCTACATTCTTCTTTAACCTAACCATCCTCACCTACCCTTAACCTTGGATTAAACTTTCCTTCTATGTTTTAAACCCTAATTAAATAATAACTCAAACATTTAACCATCGTTTGACATGAGAAGAAATAAAATATATATAGATATATTTCATTTCTTTTCAATGGTTAATTTTTCCTCTTCTTCAAAAGAAAAGCCATCATCTTCCTCCTCCTTCTTCCTTTGCTCTCTAGTTTCTTCTAGTGAGCAAAACACACATCAAGAAAGGTTTTTGAAGTGAGAATCATAACCACAACATCATTCTACACAAGTTTAGCCAACTTGTTTAGAGTTTTCTCTTCATTTCTCATCTTGAAAAGTGAAGTTGCGAGCTTGGACTAGGAACTTCGGGTGGATCGTCGTGGACGCGAGAAGACTTCAACAGGACCTTCCTCCAACACCCAAGAGGCCAAAGAGTCTAGCAAAGGGAGCTACAAAGGTTGTAGTCTCGAAACCCTAGTCTTTACTGCCTTTAACTTTTGAAACCCTAATTTTCTAGGATCGATCCCTTTGTATGCTTGCTTAGCACCATAAAAATTTAAACTTTGTGACATGTGATGCTTCCAAACTCTACATAGGGTGCTAGGTAATCCTAACATTGGTATCAGAGCTACTAGGCATTGGATGTCGATCTATGGGGGGTTCTCACTGTGTGACAGTGTGGCGAAGCATAGGCTCTTACCCCCAGAGTGTCCCGAGACCTGAAGGTGTTCCAGCGGGTTGTAGTCCTCGCGAGGGGGCATGCGTAAAAAGTAGCGGCTGAGGGACCCGTTGATGCCACGGCGACCCGATTGGATGGGGTGGCTGCCTGACCTAACATTGGTATCAGAGCCGACCTAGAATATTAGGTGACACTTTTACAAAGTAAAAATCCTGATCGGATCAAAATATGACGTTTCAAGACCCTCTCTGGACAATTTTTAAAATCTGACATTTTTCAGAATTAAAAATACTTAAAAAATACAGCAGGAAAAACTAAGAAATCCTGTGAAATACGAAGCCATGATTCCTACAAACTGCCGCGGAACCGCGGCAAATCCTTACTTAGGTCGCGGCTCCACGGCCGTACAGTGTCTTCATTGCCTCCTATTTACACAGTAACTCTTATCACTGCTTGTATGTTTTTTTAAGTATGTTTAATCTGAATCTAATACTGTATATTCTGGAGATGGTTTTTGGACTCGTCGATTCGATCGGAATTTTCATTTCGTTTCTTTTCCGGGTAAATTAGAAAGTATTGTAGCGTTCGAACGAGTCTAATTTGCTCACTTTTCACGGGGTTTAAATACTTTGGAGATACGTGCAAGTTTTGTGGTGGACCCTCTAGAAGACAACAAACCTTAACTCGATTATGTGACCGTCTTGAACTGCCCTTTGAACCTTAGGATTTGGGGCAGTACGGCGTGTCACATGTGAGGCGTTGGCTTGACCCTTCTACGGCTGGACCGCTACTACTGTGTCACACTCCGGGTTTTTGAACTCTGCTCAAGTGTTGAGCTTTAGTGAATCTTGGATACTTGATCGTTCATTCGAAAACTTTAATACTGTCTAACTATCTGGAATGTGATACAATATGTGGAATTCATATAGTTTAGGCATGAAATACGAAGTATGTGATATTTCGCATTTATGATGTCTAAAGAGAATGTGGATTCCAAATATTGTAGTTTTACACTTTCTTTTCTGTGACCGTAAGTGTAGTATGTTCGATATCGCCGGTTTCGTTGCTATACATCAACGACAATCGGGATACGCATACTTACTTACGTTGATGATATGAGATATTATGTGTTGCTGAGATATGATGTGCAGGATTGTCGCGATCGAATAGCCGGGGGGTTTTATGTGAGATGAGAGTTTTATATTTTCATTCATATAAATTCAAATGTAATGTAATATTATTTTGTTTGGGGCACTTCCGGGTTGAGGTTGTGTCACCAGTGTTGTATATTATTTACCTTTTCCGCATTAGGATGGACCCAAGGAGGGGAGCACAGGTGACCGGGTTCTGGGGTTCAGTGGGAGGCCATCTCGAGGAGTCGAGACCGGGTCTCCTAAACTCCAGAATTGGTAGGGTCGCTTGCCGCTCTCATAGGGGTCCAGGGTGTGGGCTTGGCTATTCATCGCGACTGTGGAATCCGTATTTTCTATTCTGGCTAAATACTAAATACGGACGTCCTAGTATATCCCACATTATATCTATGTTTCTGCTGCCTGTGTTCTGTAATATCTGAGACGAATGACATATTATATATATGATATATAGTAGACGTTGCTTATGTTTTACACCCGCGCTAGTCCCATCCCGGTATGCCGTTAGTTAAGTAACCTAACGGTGCATAACGGAACATTGTGGCGAATGCGGATGGCATAAGCGTACGTGTTATTTTCGTTTCTTTTCTGTGATTGGCTTAAGGACTTAAATGATGGGATTACATTAATGTGATTAATGTAAAGAAAATAAACCTAAAAAGATGTTGTAGAATCGGATTTAAAAACCACTCGGCTATTTATGAAAAAGCTACGTTTCAAAACTGCGGAGCTTAAGCCACTCCTTTTGAAAACCATTTGATTCTACGACGATATCAAGTTCAAAGCGTTAAAGATTTTCTTAAAAATCATCCGCAACCCTCCGTCATTTTAGAAAGTAGAGTACTTAGTATTCGTGCTACGTTTGTTGACCTTAGCCAAGGCGTAGTGTACGGTAGCTAAGTGATGTCTTCCTACAAATGCATATGATGCAGATTAATTAGGACGGGCATATGACTTTGTTGACCTTAGCCAAGGGTCATGTGAACGGGTCTAATTAATCAAGAAATGACGGGTTGAGCTTGACTAGTACTCGTGATTTGTTGACCTTAGCCAAGGTCACGAGTACTAGGGATAAAAACCACATCGGGAATTTCAATAGTTGAAATTTGCAATGAGATTGCATACCTTCCATGTGATGGTTGGATCCCGATCCCACTGTGGGCAATAGTTGCTCCTAGGAGAGTTTTACAGTTTACAATTAGCTAACTCATTAGGTGTCTAGAAAGGTGTTAACGGGGCTCCGCCTCTGGGAAAACGAGGTTTACTTTAATTAGGTCCGTGCGAAAGCATGGAGAACCTCCCTCAAGTACCGACACTGGCCTAGCTGAACGGTTAGCGAAGTTATAGACTGTAATTAATCCTGGCTAGTTTTTCTTTTTAAGGTTTGAAAGAAAAACTCGATAAAAGCAATGGGAAACATCGATTAGACAAGATAATAACCAATCTGATCTATGCAAGAGCTTTCGCTGAGTGTATTCTTTTCTCTCTCTTAATGGCAGATACCAATGACTGGACTCAAGCTTCTACTAGATAAAAACAAACTGAATGGGACTAATTATAAAGACTGGCTGAGGAATCTGAAAATAGCCTTGACTTATGATAAAGTATCATATGTCCTCACGGCTTCAGCCCCGCCCGTCCCAGGTCCAAAATCCTCAGTTGCGGACAAAGAAGTCCGCAAGACATGGGATGCTGATTGTGCCACGGCCAAATGCCTCGCGCTTGCATCGATGGACAATACACATCAAAAGCAGCACGAGAATATAGACATTCAAACCATATTGCTCCATACAAAGGAGTTGTATGGAGAGCAATCCCGCGTATTGCGATACGAAGCATCAAAGAAATTGTTTCAGATGCGAATGGCCCCTGGCACACCAGTAGGAGACCATATTCTGAAGATGATAGCTCTTATAGAAGAGCTTGAGGACCTTGGATGGACGATGGACAATGAACAATATATAGATATTATTCTGCAGTCCCTCCCCTCCACCTTTGCTCAATTCATAGTTAACTTCAACATGCATGGCATGGAGAAGGAGCTACCTGAACTCCTTAATATGTTAAGGAGTGCAGAGAGCACTATGAAGTCAGCAAAAACTCCCGTTATGACTGTTGGACAGTCTTCCTCTTCTCGTCCGAAAGCTAAGGCCAAGAAAAAGAAAAAGAAGAAGCCCACCAATCCTAAGGGTGGAGTTAAGAAGGTGAAGGGAAAGGAAAAGTCCAAAGCTGGAAACTCGGGGAAAGGCGAATGTTTTCATTGCCACAAGACAGGACATTGGAAGCGCAACTGCACGGAGTACTTAAATCTCAAGAAGAAGCATGGGGATGCTTCTGCTTCAGGTGCGTTTGTGACAGAAAACTGTTTTTCAATAAACTCTGCTTCCTGGGTATTGGATACCGGTTCAGGTTCTCACATTTGCAATTCTATGCAGGGGCTGAGAAATAGCAAAATTTTGAAGACAGGTGACCATACTCTCCGCGTTGGAAATGGTTCCAATGTACATACAGTCGCAGTGGGAGAGTATCACTTGGGGTTGCCATCTGGATGTATTTTGGTTTTGAATCCATGTTATTTTGTACCAAGTATGCTTTGTAATATAATATCCGTTTCTTTGTTAGACAATGAAGGATATAATTTTGTATTGCAGAACAATGTTATGAACATTCACCTGAATCAAATGTTGGTTGGGTATGGTACGCTTAATAACGGAATATATATCCTAAATCAACACACAGTTTTCAGTATACAACACACTAATAAAAGAAAACTTTCAGAATTAAATGAAGCTTTTCTTTGGCACTGTAGACTTGGTCATATTAACGAAACAAGACTAAACAAGTTACACAAAGATGAATATTTAAACTCCTTTGAATATAAATCTTATGCGACTTGCCAGTTTTGTATCAAGGGTAAAATGACCAAAACCCCGTTTACCGGACACGGAGAAAGAGCTACCGAGCTCCTAGGCCTCATACATAGTGATGTATGCGGGCCAATGTCTACACAGGCTAGAGGCGGTTTTTCATACTTCATTACATTCACTGACGATTTCTCAAGATTCGATCATGTATTTTTATTAAAGCACAAGTCCGAAGCTTTCGAGAAATTCATTGAATATAAACAAGAAGTAGAAAAACAAACCGGCTTGAGTATCAAGATACTTCGATCAGATCGAGATGGTGAGTATCTCAGTACAGAATTTGCAAACTTCCTAAAAGAGAATGGGATTCTCTCTCAGCTCACTCCTCCTTACACACCACAGCACAACGGTGTGTCAGAACGACGGAATAGGACCCTATTAGATATGGTCCGGTCCATGATGAGTGACGCTGAGTTACCAGTCTCGTTTTGGGGGCATGCATTGGAGACTACAGCGTTTCTACTAAACAGGGTTCCAACCAAAACCGTGTCTACCACGCCATATGAGATATGGCATGGGAAGAGACCATCTCTTAAGAGAATTAAGATTTGGGGTTGCCCGGCCTATGTTAAAAAGCAGAATCTGGGCAAACTCGAGACACGGTCAGTCATGTGTAACTTTGTGGGATATCCAAAGAATTCTTATGGATATCTATTCTACCACAAAGAGGAACAAAAGGTGTTTGTTTCTCAACATGCCACATTCTTGGAAAAAGAGTTTTTCACAGATAAAGATGATGGCAAGGTGGTGGATCTAGAAGAGGTTCTGGAGACACAAACTACAAATGACGATTTGGTTGAACCGGCTATTGCAATAGAAACTGAGGAACCTCGGACACTGCGAAGGTCTGGTAGGACTTCTCGCCCACCGGAGAGGTACTACGGTTTCCTCATTGATGGTGACAGAGAAGACCGCATCATGGATGATGATGATCCTACCAGTTTTCAGCAAGCTATCACGAGTGGAGACTCTGTGAAGTGGCTGGATGCCATGAGATCCGAAATGGAGTCTATGTACACCAACAAAGTATGGACTTTGGACGTTATACCCCCTGGGGTAAAACCTGTGGGATGCAAATGGATCTTTAAAAGAAAGATTGGTGTAGATGGGCAGGTAGAGACCTATAAGGCAAGACTTATGGCGAAGGGTTTTCGTCAAAGACCAGGTTTGGACTATGACGAAACTTTTTCGCCCGTAGCCATGCTTAAATCCATTCGGATCCTACTTGCTATTGCTGCTCACTACTGTTGGGGTAAAAATTTACACCCCGGTTGACCAAGTCAAAATCAAAGTCAACCCCAAGCCATGTGGGCCCAAGCCCAGATCCAGTGGGCCCATGCCCGGGACGAGCCCGAACATGAAGCGGCCGGCCTCCCTCCCATGCCAAGATAAAATTTTGTAATAAATAATTTTGTCGCATTTCTTTTATTTTATCTTATGGATAAATGTAAGAAAAATAGGCATAAAGCCAAATTTTTGTAAAGCCCATGGCTTATGTGCAAAAAGAAATGGCACATGAGCCATGGGATAGGCAAAATGCCATTTTTGTGAACCCCAAGGGGCTATGTGTAAAGTGTATAGCCTATAAAGGCAAAAGATAATGAGAATATCTCATAACTTTTCTCTCTCCAAAAAAAAGGTTTCAGATCTGAGATCTTTCTCTTTCTTCAAGGTTCCAAAACCTTCTTCTTCCTCTTGAATTAAATCAAGAGTTCTACTCTCCTTTTTATAAAACAAATTAGTTTTTCACCATAAAACCCATCAAGGGGAACTCAGATCTTCCATTAGATCTCAAAAAGGAGTGATTTTTAAAATCCCATATCTCTTGATCTTCAAGATCCAGCTAACAGAGGAGGAAGAAGAAGAACCCCTCCCATTAACCCAAAAAAAAAACAAAAACAAACAAACAAAACACACTCAGGAGTCCAACTCCTTTCTAATTTCTCTTCCGGGAGTTTCTGGGGTCAAAAGCCCTCTTTTCCTCGCCGGTGCGCTAGCGCTTGAGCGCAAATCACCTACGTGCCGACACGTGGCGCGTTTGCGCTCCAGGGCACTGCGCGCGAGCACAAAGCGCCCACGTGCCGACACGTGGCGCGCGCGCTTGCGCTCCTGCGCACTGCGCCCGAGCGCAAAGCGCCCACGTGCCGACACGTGGCGCGCGCGCTTGCGCTCCTGCGCACTGCGCCCGAGCGCAAAGCGCCCACGTGCCGACACGTGGCGCGCGCGCTTGCGCTCCTGCGCACTGCGCCCGAGCGCCTAAGCGCACAGCGCTTAAGGCGCTGGCCCCACGCATCCTTTGGATGTCTTTTCCCCCCTTTTGTTTATATATACATATATATATATATATACATATGTACACATACACATACTCCGCAACATACCCCCGTAAAAAACTCTGCGTGGCTCCCGATATATCCAAAACCCCCTTTCAAAACAAAACACACGTACACTGCACATTGAGTTCGCATGACCAGTTTAACCCGTTAATCGGAGGTTCCCTCGCCCCAAAGGCGAGGGGTAATTAACGGCAGCTTAGTCCGCGGCTGCCGGAGATTCGGATCCCCACAATCATTAAACCCCGGCCTACCCTAGGCAGGGGGAATCTGTAGTACGCCTGAGAAGCGTGCGCGTATTCCCATCTCAATGGGGTGACGAAAAACACCCTACAGATTCTGGCACGCCCGGTGGGACCAATCTCTCCTCCCATATTTCGGGTTAAACGTTCATGCGAACTCAATCCATATACATATCGATTGCCTATACTGAAATGATGTTCTTTTTTCCATGCAGCAATCAACCTTCGACGACAATGTCTCCCCAGACGAATTCAGCTTCCAACGTGACCCCGATTCCGTACGTGGTCAAGATCAACGCTTGTGTGGTTCTCCCCGCGAGCCTCAGTCGACAGTGGGAGGAACCGCCCCGCCAGTTTGGCTCCGTCATCATCTTCCCTGCCGGAAGCGCTCATCTGGCGGAGATCCCGGTGGAACAGGTGGCCAAGCCGGTCTCAAGGGGTAAGAGGCCGAATGTCGTGATCGCCAAGGCACCACAACCGAAACTCAAGACGGTATCTGAACGATTCTCTGGTGCTCCAGCGGGGTGCAAGAACTTCGGTACAAAGGGCAAAATCAAATGTTGCGGACGAGCTCAGGCGATGACTCCAACGTATGCACAATCGAGCGTATCTCCAAGGCCCTCCATCGCCCGATATGCGGCGTCTTCCCAAAGAGCCAAAGTCTGCCAGATGCTTAGAACAGAAAAGTTAAGGCAGAAGCGGCTCAGGTATCAAGCCAACAAAAGGGCCAAGGCTTCGGCTAAATGGAATCGTGTGAAGTTCCAAGTGCAGGGTTGTCCCGCGACGACGGCTGAGTCGGACGTAAGAATCAACAATTCCTTCGAGCCTCTGAAGTGGGTTCAGAAAAATGCCATGACCGCCAGAATCAAGAAGACAGCGGTCCGAATAGTGCCACAAAGAGACGTGTCCCGGCCCCAACAGAAGAAGTATGACACTGTCTCTTCAAGAGTCTATCAAGCACTCTGTGCCGCACGAAAGCAGCGGGGCATACCCAGAAAAGAAGCGCCATCACCATTCAAGAAACTGGTTGGGCCAGCCGCCTTTAATCGACTACCAGCTACCGAAACAAGGGGGTCAAGACAGCAATCCATGAAATCAGCTGCCAATGATAGAAAGACGGCCGGATATATCATCCATACGGTCTATATGGCGGGTGGTCGCCCCAGCGACAACCTTCGCAGCAAAAGTAAGGATGGGGCCACCACATCCCAAGCTCAATCTAGCCCGAATGTGGTTGCCGCTGCCCAAGAACAGCCGCCCCCGTTGGATGAAGAAAACCCTCTCGAGGAGGAAGATGGGCAGAAAGACCTCTCGGTCCATGCAGAGTCAAGCTCGGACAGCGAGGAAGAGCCGACTTTCCGCCCCAGGACCGCAGAGCAAGAGCTGCTTCAAGAGCTTCGAAAACAGCTTAGGAGCAAGGATAAAGAGATGGCCAAGCTCTATTCGAAAATTGACGACCTAACAAACGTTGTGATGCAGCTTACGGCTCAAATTGCTCGAGCGCCTCCCAATCAAGCACAAGCCGCTACTAATCAGCCGGGTGATGACAATCCGAGGCAGCCAATGCCTGTTCCTTTGGGACCAAGACTGGTCGAGCCGCATGAAAGCCGGCCACATTCCGCTTCTGGGGACGCCTTGGCCCCAGATAGCACTATCCCGCTAACACAGGATCGGATAATGGATTTGGTCACCAGCAAGGTTAAAACATTGGTGGCCGAAGCCGAACCTTAGAAAGAAATCGGCAGTAGTGGGCGGCCATACCCTGCGCAGTACGATCTGATTGAGTTCCCAAGCGGCTACGTCATTCCTAAGTTCGGAAGATTTGATGGAACGGAGAATGCAAATCAGCACGTCGCCCACTTCAAAGCATCGTGCGGAAATACATGGGGCAATAACGCTCTCCTTCTTCGTCAGTTTGTCAACAGCCTGACCGGCGTCGCCTTCGACTGGTATGCGAGTATACCGGACGGGTCCGTCATTACCTTTGCCCAAATGGAGTCCCTGTTTCGGCAAAGGTTCATGAGTGTCAGTGATAAAATCTCCATTGCCGACCTTGTGAGGACCAAGCCGGGGAAGAATGAAAGCAACACCGACTTTATCGCTCGATGGCGTAATCTCACAGTCAAGTGCGAACCGCCGCTGGAGCAGGACCAGTCCATCAGCCTTCTCGTTGGGAACCTCAGCAATTGGATGGTCCCATTCTTGTGTACAGCGGGCCTCAAGACATTTCAGGAGCTAACCAAGAAAGTCCAAATGCTGGAACGCTCAAAGCAAGAGTCCCCGCAGGACTCTCAGAGAGACAAAACTTGGAAAAGCAAGCGGGACGACAACCGTAGAAGCGGGAGTTCCAGCAGTATCAATGTCTTCAATGCGTCTGACAATGAAGAAAAGCGAAGGGCGGCCGAATCCAAAACTAACCGGTCTCGAAAGCCATTGTTGGGAGGAGATGGGCCTTCCCTAGAGGAGAAAAAGAACAAGGTTTACTCTTTCAGAAGGGACAAGGTCCGTAAGATATTCAAAGATGCCTTGAACAACGGCCTACAATTGCCTGAGTCGAAAAGACCCCAAGAAGCAAAAATGACAGACAATCCCCTGTATTGCCCGTACCACCGAGTAGTGAGCCATGCGATCGAGGATTGCTATATCTTCAAAGACTGGATCGAGAAGCAGTACAAGGCTGGAGAGATCGAGCTGTCCAAAAGTGTGTTGGTGAACAATCAAGTTGCAACCACCAACTTTATACAGACAGAAGTTGAAGCCTTCTGGGAGCAGACAGCCGAACCCGCTGCCCCGAGAAATGAGACGGACTCATCGCGGTCTTCGTGGAGTACGCACATATCTAACAAGACGAAGAAGATGATAAAGCTACTTCGGAAAGAGCCCAGGACAGAATGGGAAGGGCAGAAGAAGCCTACCAGTCCAGCTGCCAATGCGGCTCTATCACGCTCAAAATCCACGAAACTCAAGAAGAAGAAAAGTGCGGCTCGGCGCGAAAAGGAGTCTGCAGGGAGATCTACCATTCAAAAATATATCGATTCCCTTGAAGAATATGAACAAAAGGAAAGAACATTGATTCAATTGAAGGAGTTCTTCCCTGTACAAGCGGGTGAAATTCTGGAGGAGTTGGAAGAAAACTCCAATGAAGGGATCCCAGTGGTGACCTGCTATGCTATCCATCTTGGCAGCGACTCCGAGGATGAGCTCTGTTTTCCCGAAGAAGACGAGGAGCTCACCACAAAGGCCAATCAAATCCAGCTCAGAAGCGGCAGGGCTCTACCGCAAAATCAGGGCAACACCCCAAAAGTGAAGGAAAAACAAGTCGCTAATGAAGAAGATGGCAGAGAACCGGCTGATGAAAACATAAGTCCTTCCTCAGTGGACTATAATGTCTTGGCACATCTTCGAAAGCTTCCGTCTCTCCTGAGCATCTACGACGCCTTGGTCCTATCTAAGGAGCTTAGAGATGTTCTCATTCACGCTCTACAAAACTCCGAGCGGTATCAGGCTCACTTTGCGGAAATTAACATGAAAGAAGCCCAGCACGCTTTGCATGCCACCGCAGTCACATTTAAGGATGAAGACTTACTACTGGGAACGGCTGAGCATAATCAGCCGCTTTACGTGACTGGGTACAGCGACAGAGATCGGATTAATCGCATATTGATTGATCCGGGGTCTTCAGTGAACATCATGAACTTGCGGACGCTGAAGAGTTTGTCAATGGACGTCCGACACCTGTCAAGGGAAAGGATTGTCATTCGAGGCTTCAACCAAAATTGCCAGCAAGTTCTGGGGTCCATAGCTTTGCCAATCAAATTCGGGGATCTGCAAACTGAAGCTAAGATATACGTGATCGATGCTGACACGTCTTATAAGATTCTCTTGGGGCGGCCGTGGCTCCACGATTACGGCATCATTCCGTCAACTCTCCATCAATGCATGAAGTATACTAAAAATGGCGAAGAAAGACGCATTGACGGAGACATCCAGCCGTTCGGTGTACATGAAGTCCGCTATGAAGATTCTCGGTACTTTATGAACCACCAAAATGCTAAGCCACGACTGACTGAGGATAGACCGGCCCCAAGACCCAAAAGCAAATCTGCGCCGGTTGTCACTTTCAAAAGTAAAAACGCCCAAGTGCGTCCACATTTCGGTAGCGACACTGATGAGTCCGACGCTGGAAGCCCGTCCTTCCGTAAAACCCGCCCTCGTTTCGGCAGCGATACGGACGAATTTGTTACTGAAGGTCCATCTAGCAGCAAAGTCCGCCCTCATCTTGGCAGTGACACTGAAGAGTCAGAAGAAGAGGACCTGCCGTGCAACAGCTGTGCAGATTGGCCCCCTATGCAACAAGCGAAACTACGAGAGACCTTTGAAGTTGCAGAAGGGTCCCTAGCCGTCACAAGGGTACCAGAGCAGATGTGCAAAGAGCTCGATGCGTTATCAGTCTCCACCGTGGACCAGCTGAAAACTTTCTACGTTCCCGGGAGGAAAAGTGGACAGAAGGGCATCCTGTTTTATGAGTCAAACCCCGCTGTGCACCCGGACGATCTTTCTGTCGCGTGCCTTCCCTATGAGAGAGGCATAAGAGCCGTTCTCAATCCCAGATACTATGCGCCCGAGATGCAGGAATACTTTAAAAAGTGCGGATGCCGGTTATATCAAACGGAGTCCGAAGCAAAGTTTTACGAAGGGCTATGGCACCCACCCCAGGTCCGAGCACTCATCGATGGACGAATTTCAGATAGGCAGGGCATAGGCTACGTTCAACCTGATTCCAAAGCGTGCTACATGATCCATGTTGGTGAGGCCAGTGAAAGATCAAATGATGATGACGAAATAGCCGAGCCAGAAGAAGCTCCTCAAAAGCTCGAAGATGGAGGACAAGCAACCTTTGATGAGCTAACCGAGATTGACTTAGGAACGCCCGATAATCCAAGGCCGACCTACATCAGCTCGCACTTGTCAGAGGAAATGAAAGCGCAGATAATTGCCCTGCTGCATGAGTTCGTCGACTGCTTCGCGTGGACATACAAAGAAATGCCTGGCCTTTCCCCTGAAGTGGCCGTACACAAGTTGGCTATATCTCCTGATGCTAAGCCAGTCAAACAAGCTCCTCGAAGAATGAGAAGGGAACTAGAAGAAAAGGTCATCGAGGAAACTAAGAAGCTCATCGATGCCGGCTTCATCAGGGAAGAGAAATATGCGGACTGGATCGCATGCATAGTCCCGGTGAAGAAGAAAAATGGGCAGATCCGAGTTTGTGTCGATTTCAGGGACCTCAACAAAGCATGTCCTAAAGACGACTTCCCGCTACCGGTCATGGAAATGATGGTCGATGACACCTCAAATTACGAACTGTTCACCTTTATGGATGGCTCATCTGGATATAATCAGATCAAGATGTCGCCTGAGGATGAGAAGCACACAGCATTTCGAACCCCGATCGGAATATATTGCTACAAGGTAATGCCATTCGGACTGAAGAACGCAGGTGCTACATATCAAAGGGCGATGACTAATATCTTTGATGACCTAATCCATAAAGTCGTCGAATGCTATGTTGATGATCTGGTCGTCAAGACTAAAGCCAAGGCCGATCATATCCAAGATCTCAGGACCGTTCTCACCAGACTGAGGGAATACGATCTGAAGATGAATCTTCTGAAGTGCGCTTTTGGCGTGTCATCGGAAAAATTCCTGGGCTTCATAGTCCGGCATCGAGGGATCGAAGTTGACCCATCAAAGATAAAGGCCATCATAGAGATGCCCCCTCCGAAGAGTCTGACGCAGCTAAGATCTTTTCAAGGCAAGCTTGCTTATATACGGAGGTTTATCTCAAATTTATCGGGGAGATGTAGGCCCTTCTCAAAGCTCATGAAGAAAGGAGCTCCTTTTATCTGGGATGCTGAATGTCAAGCAGCGTTCGAAAGTATCAAACAATACTTGTTGCACCCTCCAGTGCTGGCCGCTCCCATTCCAAATAAACCGCTGATTCTCTACACTGCCGCGCTGGATGAGTCACTCGGTGCGCTCCTTGCCCAGAATAACGAGGAGGGAAAAGAAAATGCCCTCTACTACCTCAGTCGAACTCTAGTCGGGGCGGAACACAACTATTCCCCAATCGAGAAGCAATGCCTGGCTCTGATATTTGCTGTAAAGAAGCTGAGGCACTATCTGCTTGCTCATCGGGTTATGCTGATCTCCAAGGTCGACCCGCTCAAACACTTGATTACCAGAGCGAGCCTAGCCGGTAGAATGGCAAGATGGGCTGTCATGCTACTTGAATTTGACATAGTTTATATTCCTCAGAAAGCAGTAAAAGGGCAAGCTCTTGCAGACTTCCTCGCTGCTCATCCTATACTAGAGGGGTCACCACTCAATTGCGAGTTGCCTGACGAACAAGTGCTGTACCTAGAGAATGATGAGCCATGTTGGGAGCTCTACTTCGATGGGGCCTCATCAATAAGAAGCTCCGGCCGATCAAGCATCCCGGAGGTAAAAGCGGGGATAGGGTTGGTGTTCATCACGCCATCAATGGGAACCCTACGGCGTTCTTTCGCTCTCATCGATCCTCGGACAAACAATGAAGCTGAGTATGAAGCTCTGACAGCTGGTTTGGAGCTCGCCATAGAAATGGAAATCCGCCGGCTACGAGTTTACGGTGACTCCCAGCTCGTCGTCAACCAAGTAAGCGGTGATTATAAGATATACAAACCCGAGTTAGCTCGGTACAGAGGCCGAGTGGTGGAACTCATGAAACGGTTCACTCACATTGAACTAATGAGAGTCCCTAGAGCGTTGAATGGAAAGGCTGACGTACTCGCTCGCTTAGCCAAGGAGCTGGCCGATCCTGACATGGACGAAATTTTGATCACAGTTAGGAGCCGACAAATTCTACCCCCAGTCTCTCTACGAGAAGAGGAAAGCACGGAACAGAAGAGCAGTCCTGCCGAAAAAGCTTCGATCATCCAAGACGAGCCTGATTGGAGAGAACCCTTCATAGAGTACCTCCGATACGACAAGCTGCCCGAAGAAAAATCTGCGAGGATCCAGCTGAAGAAAAGAGCTCTCCGATACGTGTTTGTAAATGACACGTTATACCGCAGGTCATATGACCAACTCTGGCTCAGGTGTCTGTCATTAGCCGAAGCCCAAAAGGTCATGAAAGATGTTCACTCGGGCGTTTGCGGTGCCCACCAATCTGGCCCCAAGATGCGACTTCAAATTAAACGGCTTGGGTATTATTGGCCCACCATGATACGGGATTGCGGAGAGCACGCAAAGAAATGTCAGATCTGCCAAATCCATGGTGATTTCATTCACAAGCATCCCAACCCATTGCATCCTACGGTGGCGTCGTGGCCCTTCGAAGTTTGGGGCACCGACATTGTTGGCCCAATTGATCCTCCGTCAACTAAAGGCCACCGGTTCATACTGGCCGCGACAGACTACTTCTCCAGATGGGCTGAAGCTGTCCCACTAAAAGAAGTCAAGACAAAAGATATTCTGACATTCTTCCAGCATAATATTCTATATCGCTTCGGTACACCAAGAAGAATCATTTCTGACAACGGGCCTTCTTTCAAGAGCTTCAATGTCTCAAGGTTCGCTACCCAGCACAAGATAGACTGGAGATATTCCTCCATCTATAATCCAAGAGCCAATGGGCTAGCAGAAGCCTTCAATAAGACTCTATGCAAGCTCCTGAGGAAAAATGCTTCAGCCAACAAGAGAGACTGGAATCTCAAACTTCACGAGGCGTTGTGGGCATATCGTACCACACACCGTACTCCAACTCAGTCCACTCCATACTCATTGCTCTTCGGAGTGGAGGCGGTCCTCCCCCTCGAAGTCAAAGTTCCAAGCTTAAGAATGGCCGTTCAACACGAGTTGACGGAGGAGGAAAACGCGCTCCTTCGACTTGAAGAGCTCGATGCCCTCGAAGAAAAGAGGCTCGCGGTGCAGCAAAATCTGGAGCTATACCGAGCCCAAATGTCACGGGCCTATGACAAGATAACCCGTCTCCGCGCTTTCAAGAAAGGTGAATTGGTGTTGGTCCTCAAAAGACCGATCATCCTCAATCGACATGCCAAGGGAAAATTCGAGCCAAACTGGGAAGGACCATACGTCATCGAGAAAGTGTTCGACGGAGAATCCTACCAACTAATAAGTGCCGAGGGAGAAAGGCCCATGCCACCCATCAACGGCCGATATCTCAAGAAATACTACACGTGAATGCTCCAAGTCGCAGGCGAATTGAGCACATTAGCCCTACGGTCTGGATCATACATCCTGCAAAACCGTATACAATCCACGTGCGTAAATGACCCCTATCTCTCCCAAATCCTGCCGGTAAGACTACTTTTAAAGTCCCACCACGGCAAAAAAAAAAGGAAAAAAAAAGGAAAGAAAAGGAAAGAAAAAAAAATAAAATAAATAAACGGTATGTCCACAAGCAAAACGGGCACGGATGAAAACCCGAAAGGGCTCCGTGAGTAAAAACAGCAGGACTACCGGCGAGTCTGTGAAAACCCGAAAGGGCGCAAACTCGTGAAAAGAGATGAAATACACTCGCAAAGTCCTCTCGACCTTGTGAGGAGAAAACCCCTGCGTGAGATCCTTACGACTCACAAAGGAGCGACACACTTAGGAATCCTCACGATTCCTAAGGAGAAAATACACCTGCGGGATCCTTACGACTCGTAGGGAGAAAATGCTTCTATGGGACCCTCACGGCCCATAAAATTGAAAAGCCTTAGGTGATAGGGACCCAAACCTGTCTCCTAAGCCATCGTTCCCCAACGGGCAACGGCAAATGATGAGTCGCTCCTGGCATTTCGTTTCAGTGTTAGCGGTGCTGATGCCGACCAAAAACCCAAATCCCAAGTCCTCCCAAGGCAAATGATGAGTTGCTCCTGGCATTATTTCAGTGCAGCAATGCTGATGCCAAACAAGATCCGAATTCCAAGTCCCCAAATGGCGAAAGATGAGTCGCTCCTGGTACCATATTCCAGTGCAGCGATGCAGACGCCAACCAAATTCCAAATCCCATACCCCAACGGCGAATGATGAGTCGCTCCTGGTACCATATTCCAGTGCAGCGATGCAGACGCCGACAAAATCCCGAAATTTTTCCGGCCCTACGGTCTGGATCATACATCCTGGAAAACCGTATACAATCCACGGGCGTAAAACAATCCCAAAATCCTCTCAATGACAGATGATGATTCGCTCCTGGTACCATATTCCAGTATAGCGATGCTGATGTCAACCCAAATCAAAATCAACAAGGCAACTTCCACTCCGACACCGCAGAAAGCGGAGCAAGTCAGAATCCAATCTCGACACCGCAAGAAGCGGAGCAAGTCAAGTCTACCCCTGACACTGCAAGAAGCAGAGCAAATCAAATCAAGAACCGACCGTCCACGTCGCTAAAAGGGCAGCACCGACCGTCCAAGTGGCAAAAAGGGCAGAACCGACCGTCCACGTCGCTAAAAGGGCAGAACCGACCGTCCACGTCGCTAAAAGGGCAGCACCGACCGTCCAAGTCGCTAAAAGGGCAGCCACGACTGTCCAAGTCGCTAAAATGGCAGCATCAACCGTCCACGTCGCTAAAAGGGCAGCAACGACCGTCCAAGTCGCAAAAAGGGCAGAACCAACCGTCCAAGTCGCTAAAAGGGCAGCCACGACCGTCCAAGTCGCAAAAAGGGCAGAATCGACCGTCCACGTCACTAAAAGGGCAGCACCGACCGTCCACGTCGCTAAAAGGGCAGCACCGACCGTCCAAGTCGCTAAAAGGGCAGCCACGACCGTCCAAGTCGCTAAAATGGCAGCATCGACCGTCCACGTCGCTAAAAGGGCAGCAACGACCGTCCAAGTCGCAAAAAGGGCAGAATCGACCGTCCACGTCACCAAAAGGGCCGCATCGACCGTCCATATCGTAAAAAGGGCAGTGCCAGCTTCCCAAAAGGTGGGAACCGAATCAAGTTGCCTCCACGTGAAAGAAGATCCATCAATTTCATGCACACGACCCACATATGTGATGTGCATTTATTGATGGGGGGCAATTTGTTGGGGTAAAAATTTACACCCCGGTTGACCAAGTCAAAATCAAAGTCAACCCCAAGCCATGTGGGCCCAAGCCCAGATCCAGTGGGCCCATGCCCGGGACGAGCCCGAACATGAAGCGGCCGGCCTCCCTCCCATGCCAAGATAAAATTTTGTAATAAATAATTTTGTCGCATTTCTTTTATTTTATCTTATGGATAAATGTAAGAAAAATAGGCATAAAGCCAAATTTTTGTAAAGCCCATGGCTTATGTGCAAAAAGAAATGGCACATGAGCCATGGGATAGGCAAAATGCCATTTTTGTGAACCCCAAGGGGCTATGTGTAAAGTGTATAGCCTATAAAGGCAAAAGATAATGAGAATATCTCATAACTTTTCTCTCTCCAAAAAAAAGGTTTCAGATCTGAGATCTTTCTCTTTCTTCAAGGTTCCAAAACCTTCTTCTTCCTCTTGAATTAAATCAAGAGTTCTACTCTCCTTTTTATAAAACAAATTAGTTTTTCACCACAAAACCCATCAAGGGGAACTCAGATCTTCCATTAGATCTCAAAAAGGAATGATTTTTAAAATCCCATATCTCTTGATCTTCAAGATCCAGCTAACAGAGGAGGAAGAAGAAGAACCCCTCCCATTAACCCAAAAAAAAAAAAAAAAAAACAAACAAAACACACTCAGGAGTCCAACTCCTTTCTAATTTCTCTTCCGGGAGTTTCTGGGGTCAAAATCCCTCTTTTCCTCGCCGGTGCGCTAGCGCTTGAGCGCAAAGCACCTACGTGCCGACACGTGGCGCGTTTGCGCTCCAGGGCACTGCGCGCGAGCGCAAAGCGCCCACGTGCCGACACGTGGCGCGCGCGCTTGCGCTCCAGCGCAGTGCGCCCGAGCGCAAAGCGCCCACGTGCCGACACGTGGCGCGCGCGCTTACGCTCCGGCGCATTGCGCCCGAGCGCAAAACGCCCACGTGCCGACACGTGGCGCACTGCGCCCGAGCGCAAAGCGCCCACGTGCCGACACGTGGCGCGCGCGCTTGCGCTCTAGCGCCTTGCGCACAGCACCTAAGCGCACAGCGCTCAAGGCGCTGGCCCCACGCATCCTTTGGATGTCTTTTCCCCCCTTTTGTTTATATATACATGTATATATATACATATGTACACATACACATACTCCGCAACATTCTCCCCCTCCAAAAAATTTTTGGGCCGGGCGCTGCCCCGAACCCCGCAAGGGGGCTGCTAGCCCCCTTGACCCCTAGCCCGCTATCCGGGTAGCGGGACCCCCGTAAAAAACTCTGCGTGGCTCCCGATATATCCAAAACCCCATTTCAAAACAAAACACACGTACACTGCACATTGAGTTCGCATGACCAGTTTAACCCGTTAATCGGAGGTTCCCTCGCCCCAAAGGCGAGGGGTAATTAACGGCAGCTTAGTCCGCGGCTGCCGGAGATTCGGATCCCCACAATCATTAAACCCCGACCTACCCTAGGCAGGGGGAATCTGTAGTACGCCTGAGAAGCGTGCGCGTATTCCCATCTCAATGGGGTGACGAAAAACACCCTACAACTACGACTATGAAATCTGGCAGATGGACGTTAAAACAGCATTTCTAAATGGAGATTTAGAAGAATGCGTTTATATGGATCAGCCAGAAGGCTTCATTGGCAGTGGGAGCAGCGGGAAAGCATGTAGATTGCTTAAATCCATATATGGGTTAAAGCAGGAATCTCGGAGTTGGAACATCTGTTTCGATGATGTTATCAAAGAGTTTGATTTCATCAAAAATCCAGATGAACCTTGTGTTTATAAGAAGGCTGTAAGAAGAGCTGTCACATTCCTCGTACTGTACGTGGATGACATTCTTCTGATAGGAAATGATATTCCTATGCTACAGTCGATCAAATATTTCTTATCACTAAGGTTCTCCATGAAGGACCTGGGTGATGCCACATACATCCTGGGCATAAGGATCTATAGGGATAGATTCAAAAAGTTATTGGGATTGTCCCAAACCAGGTACATCAACACCATCCTAAAAAGGTTTAGTATGGAAGACTCCAAGCGGGGTGCCTTACCCGCTTGCCATGGGGTCACTCTCTCCAAGGATTCTTGTCCAAAGACCGATGAAGAGAGAGCTCGCATGAGCGTTATACCCTATGCTTCGGCAGTAGGATCTATAATGTATGCGATGTTATGTACACGCCCAGATGTAGCTTATGCGCTTAGTGTTGTAAGCAGGTATCAATCCAACCCAGGGGAGAACCACTGGACAGCTGTGAAGAACATTCTTAAGTACTTGCGAAGGACTAAAGAATTGTTCTTGGTGTATGGTAATGCAGATCTCCAAATGGAGGCCTTCACCGATTCGAGCTTCCAGAGCGATAAGGACGACAACAAATCTATCTCTGGGTTTGTATTTACCCTCAACGGAGGGGCGGTAAGTTGGAAGAGTTCCAAACAGGATACCGTTGCAGACTCTACGATGGGAGCTGAGTATATTGCTGCGAATGATGCCGCCAAGGAAGCCGTCTGGATGAAGAAGTTCGTCTCGGAGCTAGGAGTAGTTCCAACCATTATTGATCCAATACCTTTGTATTGTGATAATAATGGGGCTATGGCGTTAGCCAAGGAGCCCAGATCCCATCAGCGGTCCAGACACATCCTGAGGCGTTTTCATTTGATCCGGGAGATTGTAAATCACCGCGAGATTGAGATTAGGAGAGTAGACACAAAGAATAACGCCGCGGATCCATTCACCAAGGCCCTCCCTCAGCCGCAGCATGAGCGACTTTTTGAGATGTTGGGTATGAGATACGCCAATAACTGGCCTTAGTGCAAGTGGGAGATTGTTGGATATATGTATGCCCTAGAGGCCATTATATGATAGTGGATGTATTTGTACATGTATATATATTCAGTATACATTCTTGCTCGACATGATAGTATGCTATCTGGTTCTTCTTTATCTGACATGTTGATTTGATCATGCTTTTATTCATTCATACATGCTGATAAAGCCCTGAGGATATCGGCTTGACTACTCTGATTATGATGGAGATCATACTAGTGGGACATCTGTAGTCTATAAGTATATCCTGAAAAGTCCCTAGTCGTAGGTGTATCGAGACGGGGCATTGATATACCAGAGTAGACTAGCGTATATGATACTAGACCCATACGATGGGCGATGAATGTTCCCACATTCATCGATGTTTGACATCAATATCATATACGGGTGCTCAGTGGTGACTGGGTACACTGGACGGACTCACCGAGAACTCCTATATGGAATTATATCTATCGTCGGATAGCAGTTCTCAGGTGACACTGGTACAGGTTAGTCTGTATACCCGAGATCGTCATAGAGTCTTGTGTGTTCTCCCACTGTACTTTGATTGCCACCCTACCACGGCTCTACTGAGTCGTGCAAACAGGTGGCCGTTGGGTACAGTCCCGAGACACACGAAGGCAATGAGCGATAGGAGGGGTTTCGTCTCTCCCGGTATTGGGAGTTGATGCTGTGCTGTGCCCGACTGGTTATATCAGTAAGTCCCTGGCCAGGGCTGCTGAGATTTGCTGATAAGTGTTATCAGTAGTTTCTTGATCTGTTATAGACCATTCACCGGCACGACTTATTAAGTTATTGGGATCGACGTGACCATCCCTAGGCTCGATATGCAGCATATCTGACGAAGAGACCGGACTGTACGGTAGTGTTGCCGGTTGGCTCGACGGGAGTTGTAGCAGGTTCGCTTGTTTTCTTCTGATCGCTCAATACCCGGGTGGCCGTTACGTTTAGCTGACCGCTTGCGGCTTGGGGGTGCTTGATATGATCATCACCCACTGCCGGCGTATTGACGAGTCTTAGAGTCCCACAAAGGAGTTACCTAGTCCAGGCGAAACGTTGTGGTGCGCGTATGCGATATGCGCATTGACCCGATTAAAATGCGCGTATAGTATACCGAACATTGATCGGGCGGCTTGCTTTTGGTGGGGTCATATGTGATATGGCCGGATTGATAAATCAAGTGTTGATTTATCATTTAACCATTAGTTTTCTCACTTGAAACCTTTTTCTTGTTGATGATGGATGTATGCATGCATGTATGCTATCTTTCTTTTAGTTTCATGCACATATGGATGTGCATACATACATACATACATACACCATCTATCATGGTTTATTACACATGGAAAATGGTGGCAATATAAGACTCACACCATGGATAAATATATGGATTATTATTTGATTTTGTGTTTAAAACAAAATGGAAAAGAAAAGGATAATTCTTGACTTACTTCTACATTCTTCTTTAACCTAACCATCCTCACCTATCCTTAACCTTGGATTAAACTATCCTTCTATGTTTTAAACCCTAATTAAATAATAACTCAAACATTTAACCATGGTTTGACATGAGAAGAAATAAAATATATATAGATATATTTCATTTTTTTTCAATGGTTAATTTTTCCTCTTCTTCAAAAGAAAAGCTATTATCTTCCTCCTCCTTCTTCCTTTGCTCTCTAGTTTCTTCTAGTGAGCAAAACACACATCAAGAAAGGTTTTTGAAGTGAGAATCATAACCACAACATCATTCTACACAAGTTTAGCCAACTTGTTTAGAGTGTTCTCTTCATTTCTCATCTTGAAAAGTGAAGTTGCGAGCTTGGACTAGGAACTTCGGGTGGATCGTCGTGGACGCGAGAAGACTTCAAGAGGACCTTCCTCCAACACCCAAGAGGCCAAAGAGTCTAGCGAAGGAAGCTACAAAGGTTGTAGTCTCGAAACCCTAGTCTTTACTGCCTTTAACTTTTGAAACCCTAATTTTCTACGATCGATCCCTTTGTATGCTTGCTTAGCACCATAAAAATTTAAACTTTGTGACATGTGATGCTTCCAAACTCTACATAGGGTGCTAGGTAATCCTAACACTTTGATCCCGGTCAGTCGTGGTAGGCAGCTACCAACCGAGGATAGCCGAGCAAGGGTCGGGCTCGATTGCCTCTGGGAGGACTTTGATCCTTAGCGTTGGAGGGGCCGTAGGGGGCCTGCTAAGGATAACCGGGCAGGGAAGCTGCGCGGTCGCCTTTTGGTGAGGGCCTTGATCCCTGGTGCTGTGAGTAGGAAAGCTACCGGCCAGGGATGACCGAGCAGGGTAGCCGCTCGGTTGCCTCTTGCGAGGGCTTTGATCCTTAGCGTTGGAGGGGCTGTAAGAAGCCTACTAAGGATAACCGGGCAGTGAAGCTGCGCGGTTGCCTCTCGACGAGGGCTTTGATCTCTGGTGTCTTGGGTAGGCAACCACCAGCCGGGGATGACCGAGCGGGGTAGCCGCTCAGATGCCTCTTGCGAGAGCTTCGATCCCTGGCGTCATGGGTAGGGAGCTACCAGCCGGAGATGACCGAGCAGGGTAGCCGCTCGGTTATCTCTTGCGAGGGCTTTAATCCTTCAGGACGGGGACCGAGCAGGGTTGCTGCCCAGTGCCTCTTGGCGAGGACTTTGTTCCCTGTCGGTTGTGGTAGAAAGCTACCAGCCGGGGATAGCTGATTGTTAGATTTTCCCGTTGTGTAGTATGTAGAAAATTTGTAAAGAACTTCACAACCAAAAAAATTATTTTGACCGCAATCAAACTACGGTGTCAATTGTAGTTCATGAATGAGTGCGGATCGTCCACAGGGATTGCACGATTCGTTGTATTGATATGCTTGAATTGAAAAGTTAAGCTAAGATAAACGAAAACATGATTCAAGAGTATTGATTTTCAAGTGTCACTATTCTATTCAAGAATCAAGAAAAAGATAAACAATCAAGAATCGGTGTATCGATGATATTTCCAATCAACAATCAAGAATCTAAAAAAGAGGCTCGTAGGAATCGATAGGATCAATAGACGTGATGTAATCTAAAGATATCGTGTTCTTGTCCTTCGAAGGATTGATACTAGATCGATGATCATCGACGAGAGTTAGGGCTTTCTTGATGAAACTAGGGTTCATCTTTTAACCCTTGTTCTTTCGTCGATATCATTCCTTTTCTAGCCTCTACCAAATTCAAGAAACGATCGTAACTCCCCAATTTCGAACGATGTCAATCAAGAAAGCATCGAAACAAAATGGGTCATCGTTTCTTGAACTTGCTAGGGTTTACAAAACTCGTAGGACTCAAGAATCGATTAAAGCTATGTTACATCATCATTCTATTAACCGTCTCGACTCCTCGACGAGCGGAGTTTTATTCACACATCACCACACAGAAAAGATTCACAAATTGTAAAGATAGCATGATGCAGAATTTAAAGAAAACAAGATAAAAGAATATCACCTTTATTTATCTCAGCAATTTTGATTACATTTGCTTCAAGAACTACAATAAGAAGAATCTAGATTGTTGATAGGGCGTCGCTCGGCTTCGTGAGTCGTGGATCGGCTCGGATCGCTTGCTCCGTTGAAGATCGGCTTCGCTCGTAAAGGATGTAGGGCTTCTTGCTTAATGGGTACTCGGGATTCTTGATCTCAATTGGAATTAGGGTTAGGGTTTCCTACAAGCCCTCTCACTAGACTTGAGGAGGAAGGAGATGAAGAAGGAGATTGGCTAAAAAACTATAAAATGGGTTGATTCTATCTATCTCCACACTATGATCATATGATTCCCTTTCTCCTTTGAGTCTAAGGTCTTATTTATAGAACTCCCAAACCCTAGGTTTAGGTTTGAAATGGTAGTTCCCTCCAAAAGTTTGTTGAGTCTTCTAGAAGGTAGTTTGTTAGGAGCTAGCTTAGGGTTTAAGCTAGGTTTAATTAGGCTTGGAAACCCTTGTTTGCTGATCTGGCAGAAACCCCTGGATTCTTCTGGAAACTGAGATACATTTCTGAGCAGTGGGCCCTGAGTGAAGTATTGTGGTACAAAATTCAAGAGATGATGTCGTCAAGCCGCCGCGGAACCGCGGCCTAAGCCGGCTCTGGCCGCGGTTCCGCGGCCAAGTTGGAGCCTTGGGCTGAGTGGCTTCTGTTGTGGTCTTGTACTGATGTTTGTAGCTTTCTTTGATATGTTGATTTGTGATTGCTCCTTTGGGTTGATACCAGATTTGAAGTTAGTGAGTTGGCTTATATTTGAGCGGTGTAAATTTGAGCAAGCTTTCCTTTTCCTGCACAGACTTCGAAACACGGGTTGCGACATATAGAAATATTGCGATGCCATGCAATGCAGTCAATCTCCTTAGAAATGCCGGTTTTAAGGTCTAATACATGTAATCTTATAATCTATGATAGATTTGCTAATATGTGAAATACGGATACCGAACACTTCTATATGAATGCAAATGATAGGGAAATTGTTGGTTAAAATATGCAATATTTTCGACTGATCAAATACCCCCAAACTTAATTTTGATCGTCTCGAGCGAATGTTTTATTAAAAAGAGAAGGAGAAAATAAAGAAAGAGAAAAACTAACTAGCACACTTTCGTAGGCAACACGATTGCACTGAGCACGTGCAACAAGCCTTTAAACCTCTAGGTGTCCCTAGTAGGAGGAGTGTTGTCTCCTGAGGGTTTTCAGCGGATTGCACCCACAAAATCCAATAATAAAAGCAAGATCATGAATATTACATTTAAAGAAGAGAATCGTAAAAGAAAAGCTTTGAAAATTAGGGTTTCCAACTAAGCTAGCTTTTCGGTTGTCATGAGCCCTATCTTAATGGTCATGAAAAGATGTTAGAAATCACGTCCTCCCTCAATAAAACATCGTCTTATTCTTCATTCCTATCTGTATTCCAAACATCGATCATATAACCCTGCGTGTGTGTAAAGACATCCCTACACCCGGAGAATTCAATTCAAGCTATCATACTCTTGCCCATCAGCCTCAGTACTTTTAATTAATGAATATTTATATGAGATTGCTCACACACTTTCATGCGACCGTTAATACTTCTTGAGGTACTAACCGACCGATTACTCCTGTGCTTGCTTACTTGGTGTATCTTCCTCGTCTTGCACCACCTCAGGCATAGCAGTGACTCCCAGACCAGTTGGCCTTAGGGCACTAGGTGAAGAAGCACCCTCGCTATACATTTTTATTGCCCTCGGTGATAACAAAACCAGTGTCCATTTTTCTCACCACTTTATATTTTCTTATTCATTTTTTTTTTTTTATTTCCTTCATACTTTTGGCTTTTAGACAAGAGCATTTCAAGGTATCCTCTACTATCCCAGGCTTCAAGACGTGTGTAAGTGCGAATAGCAGGGTAGCAACGTTCAAAATGTTTGGCTTCCAGAATAGAAACTATTTTTCAGACTTATTTTTATCCTCAGATTAGTGACGTCTTTCATCTTACTAACCCTTGGGACAACGGCTCATAACTACTTATTACTAGTTCGTATAAGAAAACTTCTAATTTTCTTAGTTTTCTCAAATTTTTCTAATCTCATGGATGTAATTTTTCACTATCTAAACTTTCATTATCTTATTTATATACAAAAAAAATGTAAATATTAAAATTATTTTTATACTTGAAATTTTTTTAAATTTTTATGGGTTTTGAAAATTTTTCAATTTTTATAGATTTTTAAAAAAATGTTTTGTGCTTATGCAGATGATATGCAAATGATGCGAAAATAAGCACAAAGCTCCCCCAAACTTGTTTTCAACAGTGTCCTCACTGTTGCCAAATGCTATACCTACAAAACTGTAAGCCGGGGGGGAATTATTAGTGGGGGCAAAATATATAAGTGAAGAACTTCCCCCAAACTTATCTTTCACTCACCTTCATTCAAAAAATATGATGCAGTGATATACTGGACATGAAGGTGAGACGGAGCAATTTTAATCCAAATAAACTGGCTCTTGTAAGAACAAGAGCTCCTCCGTGGGGTCAGTGGAATAATACGGCTTTAATCTATGTCCATTTACTTTGAAAACAGTGCCATTTTTAACATTTTCAACTTCTACCGCCCCGTGCGGGTATACAGACCGCATAACAAAAGGTCCCTTCCATCGAGATCGGAGCTTACCTGCGTGAAGGTGTAATCGTGAATCATAAAGAAGGACTTGTTGACCAGGTGAAAATGTTTTCCTTAAAACGCTTTTATCGTGAAAAACCTTAGTCCTATTCTTTGTGATTACAGCATTATCATAAGCTTCATCGCGGAGTTCGCTTAGCTCGTTAAGTTGCAGCTTCCGAAAGGTGCAAGCAAGGTTTAAATCAAAATTTATTTCCTTTATAGCCCACAATGCTTTATGCTCTATCTCGACGGGTAAATGACATGCTTTTCCAAACACTATCCTATATGGAGACATTCCTAGGTCGGTCTTATATGCAGTCCTGAATGCCCAAAGAGCATCCGTCAATTTGGTCGACCAGTCTTTTCTATTTTTTGCAACAGTCTTCTCCAGGATAAGTTTGATTTGTCTGTTTGAGATTTCAGCCTGCCCGCTTGTTTGGGGATGATAGGGTGTAGAAAGTCGGTGGTTGATTGAGTATTTCCGCATCAGAGTCTCGAAAGACCTGTTGCAGAAGTGTGTCCCATTATCGCTAATGATAGCGCGTGGGTGTCCAAATCGCGAGAAGATATTCTCTTTTAAGAACTTAATGACAACTTTCCTGTCATTAGTGCGACATGAAATGGCTTCTACCCACTTTGAGACATAATCAACCGCCAGCAATATGTACAAATTCCCAAAGGAGTTGGGAAAAGGACTCATAAAATCAATGCCCCAAACATCAAATATTTCAACAACCAGAATGGGTTGCTGAGGCATTTCATTCCTCTGGGATATTCTACCCGTATACTGACATTGTGTACAGGTTTTGCAATACTCAAATGCGTCCTTGAATAAGGTCGGCCAATAAAATCCACATTGCAAAACCTTTTCCGCTGTCTTTCTAGGACCAAAGTGACCCCCACAGGCCTGATCATGACAAAAAGAAAGAACACTCTTGAACTCTTCATTTGGGACGCACCGGCGAATGATCTGATTAGGACAATATTTAAACAAATAGGGCTCGTCCCAGTAAAAGTGTTTTACTTGGGAAAGAAAACGATATTTGTCCTGTTTTGACCAATCGCTCGGTATTAGTCCCGTGGCATGATAGTTCACAATATCCCTGAACCATGGTTCAGCGGATATGCTCAAGAGTTGTTCGTCAGGGAACGAGTCATTAATCGGCAGGGTCACAGGAGAAGAAATGATGCGTGAAAGGTGGTCAGCTACTACGTTTTCACATCCTTTCTTATCTTTGATAACAAGATCGAATTCTTGTAACAGAAGGATCCAACGTATTAGTCGACCTTTTGCATATTTCTTCGCCAGAAAATGTTTTAAAGCGGAATGGTCAGTATACACAACTATAGGTGAGCCGATTAAGTAAGGCTTGAATTTTTCTAATGCAAATACAACCGCTAAAAGTTCTTTCTCGGTGGTTGTATAATTGATTTGCGCATCATTCAAGGTCTTACTAGCATAGTAAATCACGTGTGGCATCTTTTCAATGTGCTGTCCTAGGACTGCACCTACTGCAAAATCAGATGCGTCACACATTAGCTCAAAGGGGTAGTCCCAGTTTGGTGATGATAAAACGGGGGCTGAAGTGAGTGAGTGTTTAAGTGAGTCGAAAGCTGTCTCGCAATCCGAGTCAAAATGGAAGGTCGTATCCTTGGCCAGGAGAAGTGTTAAAGGTCTAGCAATTTTGCTAAAATCCTTAATGAATCTCCTATAAAAGCCTGCATGGCCAAGGAAAGAGCGAATATCTTTGACGCTTTTGGGATGAGGGAGGTTTTGAATGACATCTACTTTAGCTCTGTCAACCTCAATGCCTTTCTGTGAAATGACATGTCCAAGGACTATTCCTTCTTGGACCATAAAATGGCATTTTTCCCAGTTTAAAGTCAAGTTCTTCTCTTTGCAACGAGTAAGAACAGCGTCAAGATTCGCTAGGCAATCAGAAAAAGAGTCTCCAAAAATCGAGAAATCGTCCATAAAGATCTCCAAAAAATTCTCTACCATATCAGAGAATATCCCCATCATACACCGCTGAAAGGTAGCGGGAGTATTGCATAACCCAAAGGGCATGCGACTGTAAGCAAAGGTACCAAAAGGACAAGTAAAAGTGATTTTATCTTGATCCTTTTTGGCGATGGGGACCTGATTATAGCCTGAGTATCCGTCCATAAAACAATAGTACTCTCGTCCCGCTAAGCGTTCCAGCATCTGATCAATGAATGGTAGAGGAAAATGGTCTTTCCTCGTGGCAGCGTTGAGTTTTCTATAATCGATGCATACACGCTACCCAGTTTGGGCGCGTGTCTGAATCAACTCATTCGCCTCATTGGTTATAACTGTGATGCCGGATTTCTTAGGAACGACATGTATAGGACTCACCCACTGGCTATCGGAGATGGGGTATATAATACCATTATCTAAGCATTTGACGATCTCTTTCATGACTGCTTCCTTCATGACGGGATTCAACCGTCTCTGTGGTTCTCGGGTTGGTCTGGCATCATCCATCACATGTATATGATGTTCAACTATCAAGGGACTAATCCCTTTGATGTCCGCCATACTCCAACCAAACGCCTCTTTGTTAGATCTTAATACCGATAAAAGTGCATTCTCTTGCTCTGATGCAAGAGAAGCGGATATTATAACCGGTAATAACTCGTTCTCACCAAGATATGCATATTTAAGGTGAGAAGGTAAAACCTTGAGATCTAATTCAGGCGGAGAAATGATAGAAGGAAGGGTCATAGATTGATTTTTGGATTTACAAAGAAGCTCAGAGCCTGTGAAAGATACAGACTCGGGTGGAGAAAAGTCAGAAGTGCAGGACTCAAGTGTAGGTAAAGTGTCCTCACTAAGATCTTGTGCAAAGTCAAACAGAGATGTGCTAATGTCATCGAGATCAGTAAAGCAAAGTTCCTCGGCTCCACAACTATCGGGAGCGATCTCATGGACAGAGCACACATCTAAAATATGAGCAGAGGGTTCTGATGGCTGACTTCCAACTTTGTAGATATTTAGTTCAATGGTCATATTTCCAAATGATAAGTTCATTGAACCGTTTCTACAGTTTATAACAGCGTTGGAAGTGGCAAGGAAAGGACGACCCAGAATCACCGGAATTTGGCCCCGGGGGTTTGCTACAGGATGTGTGTCGAGCACAATGAAGTCTACAGGGAAAACAAATTCCCCGACCTTTATCAACACATCCTCTAATTCACCCCTTGGTTTGGTGATAGATCGGTCTGCCATCTGGAGAGTGCAATGAGCAGGTTTTAGCTCTCCAATCCCTAGTTGCTCATAAACAGAATAAGGAAGCAGGTTAACACTTGCGCCAAGGTCTAACGGAGCACGATTTATGTTTTTACCCCCAATCGAAATCGATATTGTAGGACATCCTGGGTCCTTTCTTTTCTTTGATAGCTGGGGGATAAAAGCAATGCTGATATTATTAGACATGAAGACCTTCTTCGGCACTTGAGTCTTCCTCTTCCTAGTGCACAAGTCCTTAAGAATTTTCGCATAAGCGGGGACTTGTTGAATCGCATCTAGGAGAGGGATATTTGTTAACCTGTTTGAACATTTCTATTATTTTCTCCATATGAGGACTCGTTCTGTTAGCCCTTAGCCGGTTCGGGTAAGGAGCTTTCGCAATAAGCGCAGGGTCCATCATAGGAGAAGGAAGAGGGGGTAGACGAGGTCCCAAAAGAGGTGTGGGGACCGTCTGTGGAGAACTATAAGGGTTGGGTGAAGGTGTTGAGCCTAAAGGGAACTGGAGAATAGGCTCGTGAGAAGGTGGTTTGGTAGAAGAAGAAGGATCAGAAGGAGAAGTGTGTGGAAAGGTCTCAGCCGGGGTGTTGATATGATTTTCAGTATTATCAATATCTTCCCCGACATTATTATTCAGCACTCTTCCCGATCTCAACGTTGTGATGGCATTTACATTGTACTGCCCAGGATTCTGTAGGGGTTGAGAGGGAAGTTTCCCTTTTTCTCTCGCACTCATTTCGGCTTTAAGTCGTGCGATTTCAGCTTCCATCGTTCTGATACTCTCAGCTTGGGACACTGAGTTTTTCTTTATCTCACCGACGGAAGATCTAACCTCAGCCGAAACCTCTATGAAATTTGACAAAAGTGATTTCATGGTTTGAGTGAATTGAGAGAACTCGTCAGAACAGGACTGCATAGGATTAGACTGTGCAGGAGTGTTGCCCTGGTTTTGGAAATTTTGTGACTGGTAGGGGTGCTGAGTGAGTTGAAGGGGTTGCTGTTGTGGTGGAGGAAGAGCCCTTTGAAATTGATTCGTGTTTGGAACCGTGTTTTGAGATTGGTTTTGGTTCCAAGCAAAATTCGGGTGGTTCCTCTAACCCTGATTGTACGTGGAAGAATATGGATCGTTTCGAGGTCTTTGAAATGCGGCATTAGAATGCTCGTGACCTTGAAACGCAGAGTTTAATGGACATTCTTCCGTTAAATGTGACGGATCAGAACAGCACCCACAAACAGTTTTGGGGAGTGACACTGGGTTTAGGGAGGCTGCTGCAAATTTGTGTTCCATAGCGTCGAGCTTCTTTTGCATTGCTGCCATTTCAGCTCGAACACCTATGGACACATCTATTTGGTGAACGCCACCCCTATTCAATGGTTGGGTTCCACTCTCCCACTGTAGTGATTTTTCAGCGAACTCTTCTAAGTATCGCCAAGCTTCCCCATCATCCTTAGTCATAAATGTACCTTGACACATGTTTTCAAGGCTCTGTTTAGTGTTAGGGTTACTGCCCTCATATATGATTCGGCAAAGCTCCCATCTCGGGATGCCGTGATGAGGACATTGAACCAATAGATCCTTGAAACGTTCAAAGTATTTAGAGAATGGTTCAGCAGGGAGCTGGGCAAATTGGTTCAGTTCGCTACGGATTCGAGCTGTCTTTTGGTGTGGGTAGAATTTCTTAAGGAATGCAGCGACGAATTCTTCCCAATTCGTAATAGAATGTGCGGTAGTGTTATATAGCCACTTCTCGGCTATATCGCACAAAGTAAATGGAAGAAGTCGTAGACGCATCGCATCCACTGAAAGTTATGACGTATCCATCATTGCGCATACGTTTTCAAATTTGGTAATGAAAACGTAGGCGTCCTCAGTCTCGAGTCCGTGGTATTTGGGTAAAAGATTGATATACTGGGGCTTAATCTCAAAGTTATCCCCATTGGCTGGTGGTGTGGATAAGCAGGTCGAAAGAGGACCTCTATGTAGATAGCATCTCTCCTGGATAGAAATGCGGGGTGGATTCTGCGCACCAACGGACGGCGGCAGATTAGGGTTAAAGAAGTTTGATGGATTCGGATCCATCGGTGTGGGTGTGGTAGTAGGTAAAGAAAAGGTAAATGGAGAAATATCGACTTCGGAGTCGATAAAGGGTACGCGGACTAAACGGGCACTAGAATCCCGTGTCCAGCCTATCTTGCACTAAAATGGGTTAGTACAAGTGGCAGCGTTGACTTATAATTAGGGGTAATGAATGAATGCGGTGTTTGCTTTTGAAAAAGGGACGGATTTTTGAAAAAAATGATGCGACAAAACAAATGCAGCACACAACCCTAGAATCTAGTGGTCACCTAGGTCCGGCTCTAGACCGCTCCTAACTGCCAAAAGACAAGTCGCAGGATAGAATCCTCCACTGCCTCTTTGTCCCCCTGTGGCCGGATAAGTGCCAGGTAAGTGGAAAGGTACTCCACTACGTAAGTAGTGGGCCTAATTAAAAACCACTAGCCTTAGACACACTCGCCTTAGGCACCACAAGAAAACGCGGATAAGCAATGAATTACCCACGGCCCTCTTCTGTCCTAATTGAGCACGACAGTCCTTAGAGTCTTCTCTAGATTTCTTTTAGTTAATGAGGGTAATGCGGATGCAAGTTTTGCGATTTTCGGGGCCTAGGAAGGGTAATGAAATCCCCACCTAATTTGGATTTGGCCGTGCCCCTTAAATTTCCGTATTAGAATGCAAACAACCAAGAAATCAAAATCACGCACAAATTTAATTTTGCTTTTGCGGCGCTGCGATTATTTGCAAAGAATCCTGCAGCAAAGTGTTAGTTGGAGCTAAAAGGGGAGAGAGGAAAGAGCAAGAAGTCACCTGAAGAAAAACTTTTGCAGAGAACCCCCAAATGCGCGGCGGTTCCGCCGCATATGCCTCCTAATGCCGCTCTTCCACGGTTCTTTCAAGGGATCAATCCACCAAATTTCTTCAGGGAGTTTCTGTGAACTCCCTCAGCTCTCTGGTATTTTCCAAAAATTTTTATCACAGCACAGAATGCTCCAGATCACCTTGCAATCAATCACAACACACGTATAAGAGTTTGTACGAATTTTGATTTCAAGAAGTAAAATGTAATAATTCTTTCAATTCAAACTATAAAATGAAACGAATTAGCGCGCGATCCCCGGCAACGGCGCCATTTTGATTGTTAGATTTTCCCGTTGTGTAGTATGTAGAAAATTTGTAAAGAACTTCACAACCAAAAAAATTATTTTGACCGCAATCAAACTACGGTGTCAATTGTAGTTCATGAATGAGTGCGGATCGTCCACAGGGATTGCACGATTCGTTGTATTGATATGCTTGAATTGAAAAGTTAAGCTAAGATAAACGAAAACATGATTCAAGAGTATTGATTTTCAAGTGTCACTATTCTATTCAAGAATCAAGAAAAAGATAAACAATCAAGAATCGGTGTATCGATGATATTTCCAATCAACAATCAAGAATCTAAAAGCGGCTCGTAGGAATCGATAGGATCAATAGACGTGATGTAATCTAAAGATATCGTGTTCTTGTCCTTCGAAGGATTGATACTAGATCGATGATCATCGACGAGAGTTAGGGCTTTCTTGATGAAACTAGGGTTCATCTTTTAACCCTTGTTCTTTCGTCGATATCATTCCTTTTCTAGCCTCTACCAAATTCAAGAAACGATCGTAACTCCCCAATTTCGAACGATGTCAATCAAGAAAGTATCGAAACAAAATGGGTCGTCGTTTCTTGAACTTGCTAGGGTTTACAAAACTCGTAGGACTCAAGAATCGATTAAAGCTATGTTACATCATCATTCTATTAACCGTCTCGACTCCTCGACGAGCGGAGTTTTATTCACACATCACCACACAGAAAAGATTCACAAATTGTAAAGATAGCATGATGCAGAATTTAAAGAAAACAAGATAAAAGAATATCACCTTTATTTATCTCAGCAATTTTGATTACATTTGCTTCAAGAACTACAAGAAGAAGAATCTAGATTGTTGATAGGGCGTCGCTCGGCTTCGTGAGTCGTGGATCGGCTCGGATCGCTTGCTCCGTTGAAGATCGGCTTCGCTCGTAAAGGATGTAGGGCTTCTTGCTTAATGGGTACTCGGGATTCTTGATCTCAATTGGAATTAGGGTTAGGGTTTCCTACAAGCCCTCTCACTAGACTTGAGGAGGAAGGAGATGAAGAAGGAGATTGGCTAAAAAACTATAAAATGGGTTGATTCTATCTATCTCCACACTATGATCATATGATTCCCTTTCTCCTTTGAGTCTAAGGTCTTATTTATAGAACTCCCAAACCCTAGGTTTAGGTTTGAAATGGTAGTTCCCTCCAAAAGTTTGTTGAGTCTTCTAGAAGGTAGTTTGTTAGGAGCTAGCTTAGGGTTTAAGCTAGGTTTAATTAGGCTTGGAAACCCTTGTTTGCTGATCTGGCAGAAACCCCTGGATTCTTCTGGAAACTGAGATACATTTCTGAGCAGTGGGCCCTGAGTGAAGCATTGTGGTACAAAATTCAAGAGATGATGTCGTCAAGCCGCCGCGGAACCGCGGCCTAAGCCGGCTCTGGCCGCGGTTCCGCGGCCAAGTTGGAGCCTTGGGCTGAGTGGCTTCTGTTGTGGTCTTGTACTGATGTTTGTAGCTTTCTTTGATATGTTGATTTGTGATTGCTCCTTTGGGTTGATACCAGATTTGAAGTTAGTGAGTTGGCTTATATTTGAGCGGTGTAAATTTGAGCAAGCTTTCCTTTTCCTGCACAGACTTCGAAACACGGGTTGCGACATATAGAAATATTGCGATGCCATGCAATGCAGTCAATTTCCTTAGAAATGCCGGTTTTAAGGTCTAATACATGTAATCTTATAATCTATGATAGATTTGCTAATATGTGAAATACGGATACCGAACACTTCTATATGAATGCAAATGATAGGGAAATTGCTGGTTAAAATATGCAATATTTTCGACTGATCAATAGCCGAGCAAGGGTCGGGCTTAACTGCCTCAAAGGAGGGCTTTGGTCCTTAGCGCGGGAGGGACTGTAAGAAGCCTACCAAGGACCCTTGGCCGGGCAGGGTTACTACCCGGTGCCTCTTGGCGAGGGCTTTTGTCCTGAAGGATAGCCGAGCGCGGGTAGGGCTCGACTGCCTCTGGGAGGGCTTTTGATCCCTGTCAGTTGTTGTAGGAAGCTACAAGCCGGGGATAGCCGAGCGAGGGTCGGGCTCGACTGCCTCTGGGAGGACTTTTTGATCCCTGTCGGTTGTGGTAGGAAGCTACCAGCCGGGGATAGCCGAGCAGGGTAGCTGCTGAGCTGCCTCTAAGGAGGACTTTGATCCTCAGCGTTGGAGGGGCCGCAGGAGGCCCGCTGAGGATAACCGGGTAGGGTAGCGGAGCAGTTGCCTCTTGGCGAGGGCTTTGATCCTTGGCGTTGCGAGTGGGGAAGCCACCGGCCAGGGATAGCCGAGCTGGGTAGCTGCTCGGCTGCCTCTAAGGAGGGCTTCGATCCTTAGCGTTGGAGGGGCCGTAGGAGGCCCGCTAAGGATAACCGGGCAGTGAAGCTGCGCGGTTGCCTATTGGCGAGGGCTTTGATCCCCGGCGTCGCGTGTAGGGAAGTTAGTTGGATCTCGCGAGGTCTCGGCTGGCGGAGATCTTTACCGAGTACCATGAGCAGTGCTCTCCGCACCCCCTTCCCTCGCTGTTGTAATTTTCTTTTTCTTGTATGTACGGCTGAGGAGCCCATAATACCTTTTTGAATAAATAAGACCTTTCCTTCTTTTTTTCAATGTTCCATTGATCTTTTATTAAATTAACAACAAACCCTAGGAAGAGTTTATATTGCCTCTAAAAAAGGGTAAATGCTAATAGATGGCCTTATTAGCGTGGCCCGAGCTCCTCAGAGGCTTGTTGTTCTCCTTGCTCTGCGCCGGGTACGGGGCTTCCTGGGCGCCGGACTGGTCATCTGCCGAAACGAGCATGATCTGGACAATGGTCAGCTCGGCGGGAGGGGGACGCTGCTCCTGCTCGCAGTCGTCCTGCCGCTTGTCCTTCAAGTAGGCGGCGAGGTGACCCGATCGGATGAGCTCTTCGATGTTGTCCCGGAGCTGCTTACAATCCTCCGTGGCGTGGTCCAGCGTCCGGTGGAAGGCGCAGTAGGGGCCCCGGGTTCGCTTCGAGGGCTGACGCGGGATTGGAGGGAATTTGAAGAACCCTTCGCCCTGGGCCTCCTCTAGTAATACTGCGAGGGAGACGTTGAGTGGGGTGTACTCCTGGAACTTCGGGTGATAGGGCTGCTGACGCTCCGGCCTCTCTTCCCGAGCCCTCTTCTTCTGGTCGGGCCGTTCTTCTCGAGGGAGGTTCGCGTTTACCTCGGACTCGAGCTGGACCTCGCGCTAGGTCCACGCCTTGACCTCGGCCATGGTCTTAGGCTGCGCCAATGCAAAGGAGCGCAACCACTCCCTGTGCCTAAGACCAGATCTGAGCGCCGTGATGACGGTCTCGTCCCGGTGCTCGGGGACCTTGAGGAGGGCGTTGTTGAAGCAGTTGACGTAAGCTTTGAACGTCTCCTTGTCCCCGCTCTTAATTGTGAAGAGGTAGTCGACTGTGCGCTTCTGCCGACGGTTCCCGACGAAGTGGTCGAGGAACTGAGTAGACAGCTAGTCAAAGGTCGAGATCGAGCGAGGCTCGAGTCCTCTGAACCAGTCCCGACCAGAGCGGATGAGGGTGGCTGGGAAGGCTCTGCACTGCGCGGCGTCGGAATGGTCCTGGAAGCTCATTCCCGCCATGAAAGCATCCAAATGGTCTTTCGGGTCGGTTTTCTCATCGAACAGAGAGACCTTAGGGGGCTTGTTGCGGGAGGAGACGTGAACAGCGAGTAGTCCCTCGGTAAACGGCTTGGTGAGCGAGTCGGGGGCGTACTTAGCCCCGTCGCCCGAGAGGTGACCTTCGCAGCGTATGCCCTCGATCTTCTTCTCGAGGGCGTCGAGTCGGTCGTGGTACCCCGATGTAACGTTTTGAAAATCGTTTCGGTGAAATTTCGAAAAAACGGTAAAATAAGGGGGTTTTCTGTAAAAAGTCAAAATGCAAATATCTTTATTATAAAATTAAATATACATATTCTAGCTATGTAATTGCTAGTATTTGGTGTTTATTGAGCCACTGCTGAAATTTCAAATTTTCTGAAAATTTTTCCGAAATTAATTATTTTAATATTAGTTTAAGCCGGTAAGAAAATACATTAAATTAACGATAAATACAAATTTAAATGGGCTAATTTTAATCTTTAAAATCATGTTAATTAAAATCTAGTAGTAATATAATTTTATAGTATTTTATTTCAAGTTTTAATTGATTTATTATATGGAAAACAAAAATATAGTTATTTTGAACTAAAACTTGCAAATATGGTATTGTGGAGGGTCTTTTTGCATAGAATTTTTTTGTAAAGTCTCTCACACTCACCCTCACTCCCCTTGGCCGGCCCCACACTATTGTAGCAGCCCAAGAATTTTATTTCCCTCTTTTTGAGCTTAAATCATGTGAGAAATGGGTTAAAATAAGGTTTTTATATATAGTAAAGTAGGTGGGGGTATTATGGTAATTTGGGAGGGGCTTTGACTTGGATTCTTTTCCACAACTCCCCCACACCTCTCCCCGCTCCCTCCTCAGCCGAAATTCTGCTACAACAGCCCCCATCTTTTTCCCCCATTTTCCATCTCTTTTGCTTCAAAAATTGCCTCAAAATCCATCAAATAAATCCCAAAATCCAAATCCAACTCCTACCCATTTCTCATTAGCCAAACTTACATGGATCTAGGAGCATGGAAGCTACTTTTGGAGGCTAGAATTTGCATGCTAGATCCTTGATCTTGTGAGGTAAAAATCAAGACCTTTTGTTAAATTGTTGTTTGAATAGCTTAAATCAAGCATTATTAGTTATTAATTTGGGTTTAATTGTATGTTTGGAAAAACTTAGTAAGGGTTTATGAAATTCAAGTTAGGTTTTTGTGTATGTAATTGTGGTTGCAATTGTAGTTCTTCATATTGTGTAATGAAAACCTAATCAAATTACTAGTTGCAAATTGTTAGTTTGGAATTGTAATATTTAAGCTATATTGCTAGCTAGGTTTTTGTAAACCATAAATTTGATTATGAGAAAAATATAATTAGGTTTTTTTCATGACTTCATTAACATTATTAAGTGTATTTTAATACTTTAGTTCATGAAAATCCAAGCTAGATTGTAGTTTGTGCATTTTGCTATAAAATTGTTAAAATTGGTTAATATTGCAAACTAGGTTTTTGAAATCGAATTAAATTGTGGGTTTAAAATTTACGTAATGGTTTCTATGGCATAATTAAGATATTAAGTTATCATCTTGGTCACTAGAATTGTTAAATCATCATGTTTTGTACAAAAACGGCGACTTGTGCTTGCTAGATTTTCGGAAAAATGACTTTTTAAGTGAAATTGGGGTTTTTGTGAATTTTAACCTATTTTATATTAAAATTAGTGTTCGTGAATGTGCAAATGAGTGTGTTGGGAGTTTTCTCGATGGTTTGGCGTTTGTACGCCGACGTCGAGGGTTTTTGGGTCGATTTGCGAAAGCAACCATAGGTTTTGACCTATGTGGGATTCGTGCGTCGTTTTGGTCATGAGTCGGATTTTAATGCGGTATGGTGCGTTATGATATGTAGGTACCCCATGTGGACTTCGAGACGACAAGCAAGCGCGTGGCGACGTCGGCACCGGCAACGAGGACCAGGTAAGTAGATTTATATCTACGGGGAGAAGTCGGGTGGATGGCATATAGCACCCCCGCAGTCCGTGGTGGTGTATACGGATGCGTATACACACCAACAATTAGTATATGTTATTTGGGATTAATAACGATGTTAGGATGGATATTGGTGTGTTGGATTACTTTAGTGTTGCGAACCCTAGGGTAGTGTTGCACTACACACACACATACATACTTGCATACATTCCTTTTTATATGTGCTCAAGAGATTCTTTATAGTTATGTGTTCACATGGGTATGGGACTATGTGTTCACATACGGATTTGAGGATGATACTTGGGATTGAGCTGAGTCGATGAGATTTGTTTTGTGGTTGTGATATCGGTGATATGGCAGGATTCGTACTTGAGGTACGTCCTGGTGTTATAGCGGATCTTGGGGCGGCGATACGGGTGAATAGTGTTATAAATAAAATGGTCAACATGTGATCGTGATATGAGGCATGATATGCTAGGATATTGATATTAGGCCGTATCGGGCGATGTATACCCTTGATGATGCTATGTGCTGACGGTATCGGTTTGTACGAGATTGTCGATCTGTAGTCAGATCATGGGTATATTGAGGATATTAGTATTGTACTAGACATAGGTCAGTACCCTAAACTATGATCTTGAATAAAGAGGATACCAGAGGAATGGTGTGAGGAATATGATATTGACCCGTACCCAGATTTGGGGATGCCGTACGACGGATTTACGTACGAGCTATATCTTGATGATTGATCCGCATTCTTGACTTGGGATGGCTGATTGTAGATATGGTATCGGATATGATATTATTGAGGCGGGATCACCGACTAATATATATACAGGTATGTATATGGATCGACTCAGATGTTAGGCGGTTTCCTTACCTGTAGTCCAGCTTGTTAGCTTAGCCCTTTAGTTTAGTTTAGTTGTTAGATTAGATTCGATTCTTACCTATTTCAAAAACTAACGAATCGTGGGTATTTTAAAAGACAGCCCAAGGGATCCTACGGATATTTCAAAAGACGTATCTTTTCATAAAAACACCGTAGCCCCTATTTTCAAAACCCCATTATTCGTGTTATTTCAAAAGGCACCATTTGTAGGACTTATATTAGATTAATGCAGGTTAGTTACAGTTGCGTCTAGTATTCAGCTCCCGCTTATTATTGTGGTTCGCTTCGCATCGCATACTTATGTTATAATTTCTTATTGCAATGTTGATATCATATTGTTAGAACACCAGCACCATTACCGATGATGCGTATGTACCACGTATACTTACTTGCCGGCTCACACACATCTTCATCGGTAATTGCCATGTCACGTACACCTTAGAAAATATTATTGCTTGACTTAGCTTGTTAGTTAGTAATTTGACATGATATTAGTGTGCCTGCCTTATATGCCAGCTTAACATTGTAGTATTTACTTGTCACTTCATGCATACTGTTATTCATTGTTATGCCTATATTCATGGTTTTTACATGCTATTGATGATTTGGATTCGGATTTCCATGAAATTTTCTGGATTTGGGGGGAAAACCGCAAAACTTATATAAACTGATTTCTCTCTTTTTAAATAAAAAGTGCGGTTTTTCCCATGATGTATGAGTCGTCCACCATGAGTTTGCTGATGGATTTCGAGACCCGATTCGAGGAGACGGATGAACCGTTTCGGGTACATGGTGGACCCGGTAAGGTACCCCGGGGCAAGAAGCGCGTGATGATGACGATGTGAGCCTGGCAGGGGAGCACTACCTACCGGTGATTTTACCCGACGCGTCGGATATCCGGAGGATACCGTCGTGGTCTTGAGATGGATGGTAGGGGCCGGTCTGGACTGACGGCGCCCTAGATATTGTGATTGAGACATTGAGATTTCGAGATGTTGAGGTACAGAGACTGTGATACAGAGATATCGAGATATTGGGATTACGTTTTGTGCCGATGCTAGGCACTGTTTTATGCTGATTTCATTATGATACCTCATTTTAAAAATACAAAGGAAATCTCACTAAATTATGAAAACAGTTCTTCATTTACATGTATTCTATTTTCATGCATTCATACCTCATTCATATGATATATTGCTATTTGAGGCACTGATACGGACACATGAGATTACACTCGGGTTAGATATTTACCCTAGCCTTGTTATAGGCTACGTGTTATTCATATATTTGAGGATATATTATGGTCATTGACCCAGGTTGCGTTATTTATGCGATTTCTGTGCGTAGATATTTTTCTATTCACGAGTTGGCAACTCACCCCCGTTGTGCCCCAGTTTCTTGCAGGTTTGCCGTACAGGTTTCATTACGGCTTTGCGGGCATAGTTTCCTTCGGGTGATTTACTAGTAGGTGGGTTTACTTGTATCGTACCCCCATTATATATCTTGTATATCATTATTCTGTTGTATCTAGAAGTTCCATCAACCAAACATGTATTTATTTGAGATAGAGACCAGTGATGTTTATTCTTTCGACCTTAGAGTCGCGCGTTGTATTTATGTGGTTTTCTTGTGGTTTTTGAGTTTCCTTTTGAATTTTGATCCCCGCCCTTGGCGTTGTATATTATATTGCTTGTGTGGTTGTGACCGTCGATTGACGAAGAGCTAGCTACCGCTTGGGGATGCCTTTTTATTGATTTCGTATACTATTCATGTTGTATCCCATTTGAGGGCCAGTATTTTCAAAGGAGACTCTGCCGAAATTTTCGGGAAATTTTTGATGTTTTTAAAACCGCCTAATTCGGCTTATGCTATTGAAACTACTTGTTTTAAGTTGGTTTTTCCTGCACTCTACATCTTTCTTGGTTTGGATTTCTGGGTTTTCGGTTTACTTAGATTACATACGCCTCGAGACGTTCGTAGTTTAAGTGCCGGTCATGTTCCGTACTTTCGGGTCGTGACACCCGAGGATTCGGCGCCTTGTGATCCCTGGCCTTTACTGCGGGAGATCTTCGTCTGGGTGCGGCCCCGGTTCCTCTTGATAAGGTTCCTCAGATCCTCGGGCGAGGTTGCCCTCGAGCCGTCGTGGCGAGCCCCTTCTGTTTGACCCCGTCGAGGGAGGAGGTGTCGGTCATGCCTGGGGATAGGCGAGGTGACCAACATCTCCTCAGGGGGGTGAGGGTCGCGATGAGGCTTGAGGCGGGGCGCTCTGACGGCGGACCTTGGTGTGGAGCTGTGGGGCGCCCAGTGGGCCTCAGAGAGTATCGGCCCGTGAGATCTGTGGCCGTGGGACGTAACCTGCCGGTGGTCAGCCGTGCCGATGAGGGCAGAGTCGTCTAGAGGCGGAGGAGCGACGATCTGGGGCCCTGGCCCGGCCGTTTGGACGCGGACGAGCTCCTCCACCATGGACTGTAGTCGGTCTATTCGGCCGTCGAGGGCGTTGATGACGGTCGTCGGAGGAGGTTCATCCGCGCCTCCAGCGAGGGGGAGGCGGCGGCTGGTACCTGGATCTTCAGGGTGATCGCTTGCCATATGGATGGAGATCGGAATGCCAACTTTGTTTTTTTGTGGAGTTTCTTTTACCACAGACGGTGCCAACTGTTGGAGGTCCTTTTTGGGTCTCCGTCAGATGTTGTCTTCTGTCGATCTCCCGGTGGATTTTTGGAGGTGATCTCCTGTTGCGTGTGGGTCTCAATGGGTTTTGAGGAGATTGGTGGTTTGAGGAGTTTGCGCCGAGTACCTGCAAGGAAGTCCCGGGGTGGTTTGGTACCACCGAGGACCATTCGACGATCAAGTTAGCACGAGATCCGAGCAGAGTAACGGCTACGTGGCGTGAAAAAAGCTTACCTGACCCCTCTGTGATGGGGGTTTATATAGTGGCGGCAGCACGCAGTAGCGGGCGCGAGAATCTCGCCGGCAGTTACGCTCCCGACGTCACGCCCGCGTAATAAGTGGATCGCCCGTTAGTGGGGATCGTGAGGGCGTGGAACGTGGGATGCTGTCGGCGGAGTATCCGCGCATGGCGATATTTGCAGAGCGGCGGTTACGCCTGTGAGTGGTGGAGTTGGTCGGTCGGAGGGACTGAGGAAGATGGCCTCGGCGGGGGAGCTCGGGAACGAGCGAGAGGGCCGAGGTATCTTGGTCCTGTGGTAGCCCGGAGGCGAGCTGAGAGGCCGAGGAGGCCAATTTGCAGGGGGCTCTGAGGTGAGCCAGCTTTGTGCTTGTAGGTCGGGTGCAGGGGTGGCCTGATCGACCCCATGTGGGCCCGCTCTTCTGAGATCTGGGACACGTCATCTGCCACGTGTCTTGATCTGGGAGATCGTCAATATAGAGCATCATCAGTATGGGTTAACCGCACGTCCGATCGCCGTAACAGATCGGACGATGGACACGAAATTTAACACTCGTTTAACCTTGAACACTTCCCCCCCCCTCTCTCTTCTGCTATGTAATTTAATATATTTGAGAGTGGGGGTCAGATAAGAGGAGAGGTGGGTGCAGTGATAGGAGCACCAACTTGTCAATGAGATGGCACTAGCATATATATATATATATATATATATATATGTTGAACCCCATATAGAAAGAATCCAACAAGCTAGAAAACAGCGACAGACGCATCAAAAGAAAGAGGAATTCTTTTTCCCGGCTCCAAAAGAAAGCGATGCGCATTATGAAGATGGTGGGGGCCTTGGACTGTGTTTTTATACGCGGCCTCTCTTTCATGGGATGAGCCCTATCTGTTTATTTTAGAACTGCAATCTTGTCCTCTCATGATAATTGAGAGCGTTGATTGATTGCATATGTGAAAAGTCTAGTAGATGCGCTCTAAGCTGCCTATATCTTTTTGTGGCCGTACTTATGCAAATACTAAAAAAACCAGGATACCACCTTGTTGTGTGGCGGCTCTTTGTTGTGATTCCATTGTCCTACCTGATTCTTTATATATGGATGTGGGGCTTTGAGTAGGATCTCTGGCCTTCATTGCTTGATGTGGGGCTTTGAGGAGGCGTTGGTCGCACGCCGTTGAGCCGAAGCCGAAAACTTAAACCGAAAATCAGGTAGTGGGACAATATATGCTGGTAATCAGTCTTACCAAAAACAACAATTTCGGAGGGAAAAAAAGGGGAGCTTATAGCGTTTCTTGAAGGAGAGCGTGCATAACTCCTCCGTCCTAAAATAAGTTTTAGAAAATTGAGAAAGTTTCGTAAAAGTCTATGAAATATGGGTATAATATATTTGCTAATCAGATACAGCGTTACTGTAACCTTTTTATTTATTGTCTGCTATGGCGTACTGCAAACAGGGCCTAATTGGATGGAGAGAGAACAAATATAGGCTTTGACATATGGCAAGGAAAAGCAATTCATCATTGCTTCATAAAAATAGTGCCTAATCTTATTTATTAATTTACATGCTGACCGTTATACCTCGGTTACTCTAACTCACCAACTTTTATTCGTGACCCATCTATTTTTACCCTGACCATTAACTTCTGCAGCAATTTTCACTCAATCTAAGGGCCTGTTTGGTTGTAGGATTTAGAAATTTGGATTCCAAAATAGTACGGTTGAATATTTCTGGATTTGGTAATTTGTTGTTTGGTTGGTTTTAGATTTCCTGTATTGGATTTGTAGATCCTTGTAATTTTTGTTTGGTTGGTGAAAAGAAAGTGTGATTTGGATTTGAGGATTTTAGAGAGATATAGATATAGAGAGGATTATTAAATAAATAAAGTACCACGGGTCCCATCTAAAAGTACAATGAATATTGCCTAATCCTTCCAAATGCTTAAAAAAATTTAGGATTCAAGAATCCATGTTTTGTGGTGGGCCCCCCATAAAATACAAAGAAATCCTAGAAATCCAAATCTCCTAACCAAACACAAAATTGTGGAATCCTAGGATTCCACAATCCAAATCCAAAAAAATCCTGCAACCAAACGGGCCCTAAAGTTCTCTTGATCTCAATTTAAGGATCCAGCAATTTTCAATTTTCACTCAATTGAAAGCACTCCATGAGGCTGTAAAAAAAAAGCAAGCTCATCTCGACGGTTGCAGTGGTTTGAAGAATAAGAAAAAGAAGACATGTTTTTTGTTTTAGATCTATAAAAAAGAAAATATGAAAAAAAAATAAAGAAGTGAGCGAAATGCTTTTAAAATACACCAACAGGGGTAAAATGGGGGGAGATCATGTATTAATTTGATGACGCTTCAGTCAATGTTTGCAAACTTCTGATAACATCAGATGACAGGATATAATTTTGCAGCTAGAAATGACATTTCGAGATAGTTTTCTCTAATAAAAAAAGATTAAGAGAGTTATCGTAAAAGAAACAAATCGTCCCCCTGGAAGGTATTTTTGTGCAGCCAATTATTTTTCTTTTTCGATTGAGGCAGTTTTTTTGAATTGAAATCGGTTTATCCCTGCATCATCATGTTTGTTTCACAAAAGATATATTTTCAATAAAAGCCATCATTGCCCACAAGTTTCAGTCACCTCCAAGAGGTGAGCTTACCATAACTAATTAGCGGGAAATTGTTGTTTTTCCAGGCGGAAGGGGCCTTAAGCAGTGATTATAAGAAAACATTTTATTATAAAACTGAATAAAAACAATAATATGTCAGGATTTCTCTTTTCTGAGAAAAAAGTCTTAAAAAGCTTTTCAGCAAAAAGCCTTGCTGGCATGTGAGCTGGCCAAATTCAGCCTTATCTTTGTTAGGGACTGTTTGGTTGCAGGAATATAGAATTTGGATTCCAAAATAGCACGGTTGAAATTTCTGGATTTGGTAATTTGTTGTTTGGTTGGTTTTGGATTCCTAGTATTGGATTTCTAGATCCTTGTAATCTTTGTTTGGTTGGTGAAAAAAATGGGATTTGGATTTGAGGATTTTAGAGAGAGATAGATAGAGAGAGGATTATTAAATAAATAAAGTACACGGGTCCCATCTAAAAGTACAATGAATAGTGCCAAATCCTTGAAAATCCTTGAAACTTTTTAGGATTCAAGAATCCTTATTTTGTGGTGGACCCTCCATAAAAAACAAAGAAATCCTAGAAATTCAAATCCATCAACCAAACACAAAATTATGGAATCCCAGGATTCCACAATCCAAATCCATAATCCTGCAACCAAACAGGCCCTTAATCTTATGATGTTTTTCATTTGCTTTTTGGGCAAACCAAATAGCCTCAGAGTGAGGGGCAGTTTGATTGTAGGATTTGTATGGATTTTGCACTATTTGGAATCTAGGATCCTTAGATTTGAGAATATTTCGTTTGGTTATAGGATTATGTAAGTTTGGATCTGGTTGTTTTTAGTGAGGGATCCACAAAAATTCAAGGATCCTCAAATCCTTATTTTTTGAATGGATTCTTGTGGATTGAAGCCAAATGTGTGGGGCCCATTACACTTTATGCATTAAAAAATTAACTTTCTCTCTACCTATCTCTAAAATTCTCAAATACAAATCCCACTTCCATTTTACCGACTAAACAAGGATTACAAGGATCTACAAATCCAATACCAACCAAACATAAAATTATCTAATCTAAAAAATTTCATTTGTGCTATTTGGGAATCCAAATTTCATAATACTGCAACCAAAAAGCCCCTGAGGAGAATAGAGAAAGTAGGTACAGTAAGTTTAGCTTTGATGGAGGCCTTGATCTCCTTCAGATGTTGTCTTTCGTTGATCTGCGGCGAGCGTTGATAGATGGCTGAGATTGGATTTGAGGGTTGCCTCTCAATGCGTGTAGATCTCAGTGGGCTTGATTTGGAATGGAGCCGAACTACCTGCAAGGAAGTCCCGGGGTGGTTGTACTACCGAGGACCCTCCAACGATCAAGTTAGTCGAGATATTTGAGCAGAAGTAACGGCCTATTGGGGTAAAATTGCGTTACCTGAGTCGTCTGAGAGAGGGGTTTATATAGTGGCAGCCATGGGCTGGCGGGCGCGAGATTCGCGTCGGCCGTTACGCCCCCTGGCGTTACGCCTGCGTGAAAGGCGGGATCCCCCATTAATGATGAGATACGCTCGTTAATGGAGAGAACGCGATGGCGTGGAACGCGGGATCGTGGGCGGCGGATATCTCGCGACTGGCGAGATTCGCGGAGCCGTGGCGGAGACGCCTGTGATCTGCGTAGTGGGTCGGTCAGTGATACCGAGGAAGCTAAGCTCGGCGGGAGGCTCGGGAACGAACGGGAGGCCGAGGGAGCTTGGTTCTTGATAGCTCGGAGGTGAGCTAGGCGGGCTGAGGGAACTTGGCGTGCTGGAGGGCTCGGAGGCGAGCCAATGGTTGTTTGTAAGACGAACATAGGAGTGGTCTAGAAGGCCACCGAAGGTCGGGAACATCCTCGGGAGGAAGGCCCGGGGTACACCTTCAATGTACCGTTCTTGCTCCTTTCCCGCAAGCCTCATGACACGTCATCTGCCACATGTCGTAATCTGGGGAGTTTTTAGTACCGAGCATCATCATTATCCCCTCGCTCTCGTCTCGACTTATTTATGGGTCGGGTCGAGAGTGGTCGGATCGGTCATCCGGGCTAAGCTCTTATTTGAAGATATCGCCGGCGCGGATTCCCGGGCAATTAGTTGTATTTTCTTGATGTTGTCTTCCGCCTCGGTACTGTAGCAGAGGCTGAAGGGGGTCTCTCCGGTGCGGGTCTTCTTCGATGTGCGCAAGGCCCGTAAGACCCGGTGTAATTCGTCAACCCAACTGCCATGTCGTCCTTCCAGGCGAGCTTGAAGTCCTCGAATGACGTCCCTATTAGCGACCTGTAACAACCCCAAATTTCCTGTACAAATTTCTGCACAATTTTTTTCAAAAATCCAGAAAGGGGTATTTTAGCCTGAGCACAAGATATAAGTAATTAATTTGCTTTTTAATTACAAGTTAAAATAATGTAACAACTCTATTTTTAGTGTACAAAATTTGCTTTAAAATTAATGTATACTTGGAGTATTTACATTTGCTGTTATTACTTTAAGTAATTAATTAGCTCCATAATTACAAGAAGGAGCTTGTAGCTCATTGGTAATACCTTGCATTGCTAAACCAAGCCACCAGAGTCAAATCCCATGCCCCACATTATTTTTAATATTGATTTGTTTTAAATTTTATAGAAGCCCAACAGTCCACACGAGATAACTCCCAAACTTTCCACTGAACCTAAAAAACTGAGTATACTAGAGCCTTACTCAGGCGACCCCCCACCTACCGAGCCCCCGACTCGGCCGGTCGGCCGAATCGTCAACACCAAAAAGGTGTCTCTTCACATGCCCTACCCCCTGCATACTTTAAATCTGCAGACCACTTCCAGAGAGCTCATTATACCCTATTTACTCCAATTTTTAATAATTTTCGATACATTTTAACATTTTTTAATTTAAAACCCTACATCTACCCTAACCCTAGCCTAACCCTATAAATACACCCTTACCCTCTACCCTCTCACCCCAAAACTCTGAGCCAACTCTCTAAAATTCTCAAGAAATCTTGTGTACTTTGAAAACGGGCACGAAGCAAAGCTACGGCGAAATTCCCGGCGAACTTCCGGCGATCGTTCTAGGAACTCTCGGTGACGAATCGACGCACCGACGATTTCTCTTCTTCCATCTCACTCTCGTTATTGTCCAAAACCCGTAAGTCCCATTTCTAACTTTCTTTTCCATTCTAAAAATACGGATTTACAAAACCCGACGGAATCGGAATAAATCCGATTTCCGATTCGGTTTCCTTATAAAACTTCACTTCTCGTTAATGCAATTATGCTTAAACTCACTCATGTTGACTATTAAACACTATTCAACCAAATTGATCAAGTTTCATTTCATAAAATGATGGCTATTTCAATTTATCGTATTTTTCACTTAAATACCACATTGTTTCAATTCTACATTTAACTTCATTAAACTTGTTATAACTTTAAGTAGACCACGAGGTAATGACCTATCTTCTCATACACTCATTTGCAACATAACACGATACCCTCGAGAATTTAGAATACGGGAAAACTAACATTTTCATTTAAATACCCTTTACTTAATAAAACCATTTCTAAAAGATTTAGTATTGATACATCTTTACAAATAAATAACCTTTGAGCTAATAATAAAAATATCTAGACTCAGCCAATTAAGGACTGTCGCACTCATTAGGACAGAGAAAGGTTGTAGGCATTCAGTCGTTTATCTAAACCTGACTTTGTGGTGCCTAGGCTAGACAAGTGAGAAAGGTAACTTTAAAAGGCCCGTCTCACGGTGATTCGTGAGCGGATCTCTCATTTCTTCACCTGTACTTACTGGTCACAATTGGCGGTGAAGAGGCGATTTGAAGGATATCTCACAACTTGTCGCTTTGGACCAGTTAGGAGCAGTCTAATTGACTTAGGAGACCTTAGAATATAGAATACGGGAAATTGACATCTTTACAAATCAATACCATTTACTTAATAAAACCGTTTTCTAAAAGATTTAGTATTTATACAATCTTTGCAAAGCGCCGCTACAACCCATTTTGGGGAACCCGTTCATATTGGTGCGGATTATCGCACATTCTCGGACTTAGTAGTGCGAGATTCAGACCTCCGCAAGGAGCATTCGGTCTCGAAAGATTTAAAATACGACATCTTAAGAAAACGAGATTTCTAGAATATTATAGATATATACAAAAATTATTTTCATATAAATATATGTATATGTAACATAAACATATCTATTTTTGAAGTATTATAAATATTCCACCTTTTCTACAATATCACAATCATCAATTTACTTTTCTAATTGTCTGACTCAGAGTGAGTCTCATTATAATCTGAATTGAATATGATTCAAGTACAATCTACAATCTACAAACTATAATCTACAATTTACAATATTACAATTCAACATGAATCCATGAATCCATTATTCAATTTATCAACTTGACTGAACCGAACCATAGATATACATTCCATTTACATGATTATACAGTTACATCCATGATTCTACAGTTACATACATGATTCTACAGTTACATCCGTTTACTGATATCATGGTCTCGGTCAGTCATCCAAACATACAATTTATACAGTTTACAATACAATACAATACAATACAACAATACAATCAAGATAACACGGGGTTTAAGGGGTAGACTGGTACGGAATATGTTAAAGGCGGCACGAGGTGGTCACTTAAGACGTAATTACATCCATGCCGTTGTTCCGTGGTATTATCGACGGAGCCCTGTACTACGGGTTACCAAAGTCCCCGGTGTAAATGGGACTCCTCTCGTATACACTGGCATCTTCTGTACCAACCTACAAACAACAGCGTTAACACAATATTATAACAATATAATACAACTTTAAAAGCTACCTTTTCATTCTGTCTATTCTATTCTTCCTTATCTTTGGGACTTACCGAGCGATCTGTTCGCTGACGACATTCTCTTTCTTTCTTCTTTGAATGTCGTCAGGTGATCTGGACACGTCAGAGATCGAGCCCACTGGTGAAGACCTGGACCATTGCATTGAAGACCCAGAGCTTTAGTTCATTGTACACTTTTATTTCAGTACCTTTCCTTTTCTGTTATGCCATTGTTTAGGCATTGCTTTCTTCCAGATGTATTTACTTTTCCATGCATTGTACAGAAAGAATGTGAATAAATAAAGTTGCTGTTTTATTATATCTTGTCTCTTGTGATTTTACTTTTATATTGCTTAGATACGCTTAGCGTATTTACTTCACAGTAAATACGTAGCGGCCTCGTCACGTCCCCCTTCGCCGTATTTCGGAAAGCGGGGCGTGACACGACCTCGGCTTGCCCGTTGCACTGGAGGTGCACGACTGCGGCGAACTTCATCAGTATATGGTATTCGCTGCAGAATTGTCACGCCCCGCTTCCCAAAATACGGAAAACGAGGGATGACTGGTCAGCCATGCTCCTACGATCAAGGAAAAATCCTGTCGTAATCACACTTCTGCTTCTAGCATTATATGGTAATCAGTAAAATACAATACGGGTAAAGTGAATGCAGTCACTAAGACTATCGAATATAAAGAAATCTGAGCTCAATGGAAGTAAGCAAAATGGGCAACTAACCAGGAATATCAATGGAGGAATGTAACTGGTTCACTAGTCTGGATCTTCAAGGTCTCCTCGAGATCAGGCGAGTCCACCTCTATCACTGAGCATACATACTCAGGCCGTCAGAGCGACACAATAGCAATATTATAATAATATCAAGAGACAAGAAAATGAAAGTAATAACGGTGGAGATAAAATGCAGGTAATCAATATGTCACTAGTTGATGCAATGCATGATCTGTGTCTCTGTCGGTCTCTAAGTCACTTTTGAAATCGAGTTGTGGAAAGGAGGATCATGTTTAACGAGGGTCTCGTACATACCCGAGACTACGGCCCGCTATCGCCCGGGACATAACCCTGTCAGCCGGACCGCTAGGCCCAACCTAATATATATAAGAGTCGCTGCTCGAATGATCATCCTCTAAATCACTATCCTCGTTAAATACAATTCCCTTTCCACTTCGATTTCCCCCTTTTTACCCAGGTTTACACTATTTATGAGTATGGTCTAGTCGTGTACAAGTACGCACCAATAACACGGTTTTAGTCACTGTTCACTGTATTGTTCACTGTCACGAATCATTCACTTTTCACTGGCATACTTGACATCCTAAACCGATACCATTCACGCACGACAATGCATTGTACACTGAATAATAACGCGCACTATTACTAGAAGTATGGCAGTCGGGTAAAATATGTGCATTTATGCAGTTAACAAATCATGTGTAATACGAGCTATCATGCATCTTAGGAACTTATAAAAATTTCCTTAAATCATACATTCAAAATTCAGTAAAATGATACAAAGGAGGTAGCAAGTAAACTCAGTTGGAAGTTCAAAAAAATTAATTTCAGGGCAATCGGATTTCGGGTTTGCAAGTTACACCCATTTCATTTTAAGTGTTCGTTGCTGGAAATTCAGTTCCTGAACTGTATGTCCATTTCGAAACACAATTTTCACCCTGTTGGGATCAGAATTAGGTGATGCTATAGTTTAACGAAATTTAGGTTTATCAATAAGGTTTCCAATGCACCAGACGGATTCTCAATCGCGCCTCTACGTTAGAAGTTATGTACTATACAACAATGGGGTATAAGTTCTGTCCCTGTTTGGGACTGCTATACGTCCTGTTAATCTAAAATACAGTTTAAATAGTAAACGACAGTGGAAAGGGATGAAATCACTTTCATTAGTTATCTAACTGTTTCATATTCTCTATGGTATAGGGTTCCGCAATATAACATGTTCAAGCAGCAGAGGGTAAGTATTACAAGATGAGAATCAACAGCCAGTGCTGCTCTGGACTGCAGTCCAGAGCCGTACTCCGAACTAGTTTCCGTCGTCTTTTTAGCAAAGAAAAAATTAAAACTCTTATGGGGTTCTAGGTCGTCGAGTAGTCTTCGATTTGAGCCTTCGAACGCAACATTACAATCTATAATCAATTAGTTGTGATTTTTACAAGTTTCAGACGCGGAAAATTTCAGTTTTAACGGGCTTAAATGGGAATGATCAATCACGTCGGTAACGGCTGTATTTTTCAGAAAAAATATAACACGATGTTCATTACTATACGGGCCAACCTATGTGATCAGTTTCCGTCAATTTAACGGGGGTTTTCCCTTCGGGTTTGTCATCGAACACGTATATATTATTGATTCGCAAGTAAAGTATATACTTATTTATTGTCATCTAGAAATGTAATAGATAGAATTAGCATGGAGCAAGCAGGGTACTTGCCTGATGACGCGTTGACGACGCACGACAGCGGCAACGGCACGAACTTGACCCGAACACGACATGGCACGAACGTGACCCGAACACGACACGGCAACGACTAGGCTCGAGCCTCAGCCGTGACTGCGTCGAGGAGGTGTCAATAGTGGCGGGGTTGATTGCTGTGTGGTGGCCGGAAGAGGAGGCGAAGGCGAGGTGGACGGCGGTGGCTGTGGTGGTCGTCGGTGAGAGTGAAGCGAGGGGGTCGAGGCTCGAAACTTGGGTGTAGGGCGCAATGAAGGGAATGAAGTAGTGGAGGAGGCTCGGGGTAGTAGGAGGTGATGGTGATGACGCCGAGGGATCAACAAGGTGGCCGGCGGCGAGAGGGGACGGCGAAAAGGAGGCGGTGGTGGTGGCTAGCACGGAGTCGGGTGTGCAGGTGAGGTGGGGAACTCGGGGTTTTTCTGGTGAGGAAAGAGGAGGGAGTTGCAGTGAGGTGGGCTCGAGGTTTTTCTGGAGAGGAAAGAGGTGATCGCCGGTGGTGAGAGGTGAAGGGTCGAGGAGGAGGCAGTGGTGCCGGGAGAAGGTAGTGAGAATGAGGGGCTTGGTTTTGCATGGAAGGAGAGGGAGACGAGGTCGAGAGGGGTAAGTGGCGCGCGCGAGGTCGTGGTCGAGGAACGGGACGTGGGGCGATGAGGCGCGGGGCGAACGGCGACGTTGGCACGTAGGGAAAAGAAGCGGGAAAGAATATGGCGAGTGGGGAAGAGAGGGAAATGGGTCGAGTACGGGTACGGGTCGGGCATGGTAAGGGATTGGGCTGGGCCGGGAGTAAGGGGTTAGGAGAAGGCATGGGCTGGGGTTTATTTTAAAAAATTGGGTTATAAATAATAAGTTAGGAAAATTAAATTAGAATAATGAAATATAATAACATATGTATGAATGCAAGAATTTTGGAATAGAATCTGGGAAAAAAAAACCGGAAGAATTATATTCGGAACTGGGGATTTACAATAAACCTTTAACTCTTTCGTTTTTGAAATTCGTCCCGTGGTCGGTGATGATACATCTCGGGATCCCGAACCGGAATATTACGTTATTCTGCAGGAACTTGATGGTCGTGGTAGCGTCTGGTTTTCTGATGGGAACGGCCTCGATCCACTTCGTAAAGTAGTCCACCGCGACGAGGATGTATTTGTGCCCGCCCATACCTGTAGGGAGTTGGCCTATCATGTCCATTCCCCACTGGGCAAACGGCCCTGGGGAGGTCAGGGTAGTCGGCTCGATAGCCGGAAGGCGGGGTATGCTGCCGTGGAGTTGGCAACTCTTGCACCTTCTGATGAGCTTCTGAGAGTCATGGTGGATGGTCGGCCAATAGTACCTTTGGAGGAGCGTTTTCTGGACTAAGGTGCGGGCCCCTTGATGTGCTCCGCCGACCCCTTCGTGGATCTTACGGAGGACATAGTCGGCTTCGTAGGGGTCGACGCACCGAAGCAGGGGTTGAGTGAAGGATTTCTTGTAGAGGCTCCCATTGCTCCAGACGAAATGGCGGGATTTGGCTCGGAGGCGGCGGGCCTCTCCACGATCTCCGGGGAGCGTGCCCTCCTTCAACAATTCCACGATGGGCTTCCTCCAATCTTGATCCTCTTCCCGGGCTGTGTAAACTTGGAGCGATATCGCTCTGTCTTCCACGCTGGGCCGCGGCAAGACCTCGAAGAGGATATTCCTCTTGTTGTTGGCCATGTAGGAGGAAGCTAGCTTGCTTAGGGCGTCGGCCTGGGCGTTTAGGTGTCGGGGGATCTGCTCCACTTGAAGTTCATCGAAGTCCTTTCGTAGCCTTCTTATCTCGGCTAAGTACATCACCATCAGGGGCTCCCATGCTTCAAAACGGCCGGTCACTTGGCCGACGACCAGAGCCGAGTCACTACGGATTCGGATCGTCTTCAGCCCCACTCCGGAGGCGATCCATAGTTCAGCGAGCAGAGCTTCATACTCTGCTGTGTTGTTTGAGACTTTGAACCCGAGCTTCAAAGAATACTCCAACTCTGCCTCGTTCGGGCCCCGGATGATGAGGCCGGCGCCACAGCCTTCCTCGGTTGATGACCCGTCGACGTAAAGGGCCCAATCGGGGACGGAGTCGGGACTCTCATCGATCGAGGGTTGAGATTCGGGGACCGGCATGGGCACTGCCTCTTTGTTAGGGATAGTGCATTCGACGATAAAATCGGCCAGGACTTGTGCCTTGATAGCTTGCCTCGGGCGGTATTTGATGTCGAATTGGGACAACTCCCACCTCCACTTCTCCAAACGACCAGAAGACTCGGGGGAGGCGAGAAAAGCCCCTAAGGGGCATTCGGTGAGGACGAGGATGGTGTATGCCTGGAAATAGTGTCGTAGTTTCCTCGAGGCCACGATAAGTGCCAAGACAATCTTCTCTATGGCCGGGTACCTTGTTTCCGCGTCCTTGAAGACGTAGTTTAAATAGTAGACCGGCTTTTGGACTCCCTCGACTTCTCGGACGAGCATCGAACCTGCAGATTGATCGGACACCGCCAGATACGGCGATAGTTCATCTCCTTCAACTGGCCGGGTGAGTAGTGGGGGAGTCGCCAGGTGCACTTTTAATTACTCGAAGGCGATCTGCCACTCCTCCGACCATTCGATCCTTGGGATCTTCCTTAGAGCTTTGAAGAATGGGAGGCACTTTTCCCTGGATCTTGACATGAAACGACTCTGAGCGGCTACCCGCCCTGTGAGCCTCATGATTTCGACGTTGGTCTTGGGCACTGCCATGTTGAGGATGGTGCTGATCTTCTCCGGGTTAGCCTCGACCCCTCGGTGGGTGACCATGAACCCGAGGAACTTTCCACTAGTGACCTCGAACGCGCACTTGGCGGGGTTCAGTTTCATCTTATATTTGCTGAGGACGTCGAAATCCTCGCCCAGATCTTTGGCGTGCTGATCCGACGAGGTCGATTTGACGAGCATGTCGTCAACATAAAACTCCAATTTCCTGCTGATCTGAGGCTTAAATATCCTGTTGACCAAGCGTTGGTACGTAGCCCCGATGTTTTTGAGGCCGAAGGGCATCACTTTATAATAGTATACCCCCCGGTCCGTTGTGAATGCAGTGAGCTCTTCGTCTGCCGGATTCATACGTATCTGGTTGTAGCTGGAGAAAGCGTCCATGAATCTAAGTAGCTCATGGCCTGCCGAACTGTCGACGAGCTGATCTATCCAAGGGAGGGGATAGTTGTCTTTCGGGCAGGCCTTGTTGAGGTCAGTGAAGTTGACGCACATGCGCCACTTCCCGCTTGCCATTTTTAACTATGACCACATTCGCCAACCACTCCGAGTAAGCCACGTTCCGAATGAAGTTGGCTGCGAGCAGCCTGTCAACCTCGTCCTCGATTGCTCTTTGCTTGATCGGGGCGAAGCTTCGTTTCTTCTGCCTGACGGGTCGGACCACCGGGTCGACCCCGAGTTTATGTGATATTATTTTAGGGACTATCCTGGGCATGTCGGCGGGCGCCCAGGCAAACACGTCTGAGTTTCCTCGGAGGAAGCGGACCAGGTCGTCGCGCCGAGCCCCCGTTAATAGTGACCCGATTTGGACGGTTCGTTCATTGTCTCCGTCGACAAGGGGTACCTTGTTCTCCTCCGAACACAGAGACGCGACCATGTAGGTCCGTCTTGCCTGAATTTGGCGGCAGATGCTATTTGGTGCTATCCGTCCACCTCTTCGAAAATGCCAAGTTGATTTATGGCACCATATATCGAAGGTTTAAACGGATGCGGCCGATGTAGCAGACTTCGTCAGATTCCCCCTCATTTGAGGTTTTTTTTATTGTGGGGACGCTCTTCCCTGCAGGCGCAAGCCCCTGCAGTTAATTACGCTACCGCATCGCGGTAACCACTTTCTCCTTTTCCAGATGGTCACTTCGTGTCGTGTGTGTTTCTTTTGTTTTTGGTTGCCCGTGGATTGTATACGGAGACTAATTTATGTTGTCGCCCGTAGGGCGTGGATTAGTCCAAATCCTTATCTTCTTAGATTTGGATTTGGGGTTGGGTTTAAGGATACGTTAGTCTCATTTGAGACCAAGATCAACTCAAACGTATGTTAAGGATACGTTAGTCTAATTTCAGACTAAGATCAACTTAACGAGATCGTTTAGATCCGACAAAAGAGCATTTGGGCTCTGTTGTTTTAGTTTAGGGACATTGCGGTCGATCACCAGTTTAAGGACATGGTGGTCCATGGTTAAGGATATCATAGTCCATGGGTTTATGGACCCCACAGTCCGAGGTTAAGGATATCATAATCCATGGGTTTAAGGACCCCACAGTCCGAGGTCAAGGACATCATAGTCCATGGGTTTAAGGACCCTGTTGGGGTCAAAATTTGCATCCCGGTTGACTAAGTCAAAGTCAAGGTCAACCGCAAGACAGGTGGGCCCAAGCCCAAGCAAGTGGGCCAATGCCCGGGTCGAGCCCGAACACGAAGCGTCCGGCCTTCCGCCATACCAAAATAAAAATTATGTAACAAATAATTTTGATGTAATTTCTGTGCATGAATGTATGCAAAATGGGCATAAAGCCAATTTTTTGTAAGCCCATGGCTTATGTGCAAAAAAAAATGGCACATGAGCCATGGGATGGGCAAAATGCCATTTTGTAAAGCCCAAGGGGCTATATGTAAATATGTAAGCTTATATAAGGCACCATGATGAAAATATCTAAGATATTTTTTTCATTCCCCTCAAAATCTAGGGTTTGTGCTTCTTTCTCCTTTCTGAAGGTTCTAAACTTTCTTCTTTCTTTTGAATTAAATCAAGAGTTTTACTCTTCCTTTTCCAAAACTAAATAGTTTTTCACCACAAAACCCATAAAGGGGAGCTTAGATCTCCGATCAGATCTCAAAAAGAAGAGATTTTTAAAATCTTACATCTCTTGATCTTCAAGATCATGCCAACAGAGGAGAAAGAAGGAGGCTCATCTCCGAAAACCCCATTTTGGGGAAGACCCAGGGCTCCAAAGAAGAACCCCTTTCATCAACTCCAAAACATCTTAGGAGTTTAACTCCACTCTAAATCCTCTTTTGTGAAAGGTTCCTAGGCACCCTAAAGAGGTCTCATGAGGCATCGGACATGCCATTTCAAAATTTTTGGTGCCGAGAAACCCTAGACTACGGATCGTTGCTAGAATTTTAGGCGAAAAGAAAAGCTAGTTAACACTTAACTACTAGGATACGGAAATTACAACCTTTGTAGATCCGGATATCCACCTCCACGGCTCCGCAACGAAGTCTTCTCGCTGTACATCATGAATCCTAGACTCCTCCGTCGGCTTCATCGGAAAACAAGCGGAATAGGTCGTCGGCTTTGTGTCAAAGACGATCTACGTCGAGGTTGCACAAACTCAAGCTCCGACTTCACAAACTTGTGAAACTTGTGAAGTAAACACCCAAAACAACTTGGCAAGAGGTAGAGGGTGAAGAAATAGGAGGTGGGTTCACTTTAGATTTGGATTTTGCTCACTAGATCACAAGTTGCCATTGATGGCATCAAGGTTACTCACTTGAAGAAGAAGAAGAAGATGAGCTAGAATATTATGATAAGTCTTCTTAAAATAAAAAGAAAATGGAATACTTATCATAATTCTTACTAGGGTTAAGTGTAGAGAATCTACCACGGTTAATGGATGGGTTAGGGTTAAGCATGAGTCAAAGCTTCATGAAGCTTCAACAAAAGGACAAAGAAAGCCACCATTCCTTTTTAAACTTATCCAAATAAATGAATAAACAAATAAATGAATAAATAAATATGCAAAACCCTAATTATCATAATAACCATGGTTTAATTCTATTCACTTAACCATAAGATCATGTATCATCAAACATGATACAAAAATGTGCACAAAAGTATATCACATATACAATGTGCATCAAGTGAGAAAAATCCGTTTAAAGTGAACCAATACTAGTTAATGCAATGCAATATATCAAATATATAATTATGCATTAAATCATTAAATCAACATTTGATTCAATGATCCGGTCATGTCGCACATAACCGACTAGAACCCAATGTATCGATTTATCGAATCAATGATTCGATAACTAGGTCATATCGAATATAACCATCCGAAACATATATCGCGAGAATGAAATGCGGTATCACATACACGCATTATTCTCGGTCCTGCACACATCTCATATGCGCTCCTATTTCGTTTCGCTTGAACCAGGAAACCTCTGTGTAGGACTCTAAAGACTCGTCAATACGCCGGTAGCAGATGATGATCATATCAAGCATCCACAAGCCGCAAGCGGTCTGCTAAACGTAACGGCCACCCGGGTATTGAGCGATCAGAAGATCAACGAGCTAGCCCGCTCACACTCCTGCGAATCCGACCAGTAACACTTACCGTACAGTCCGGTCTCTTCGTCTGATACGTCGCATATCAAGTCTAGGGATGGTAAACGTCAGACCCCAATAACCCGATAAGTCGTGCCGATGTGAGGCTCGTAACGGGTCGAGAAACTACTGGTAACACTTACCAGCAAATCTCTGATCAGCCCTGGCCAGGGACTTCCCTGCTACGGCCAATCGAGCACCGCGCAACATCAACCCCCAATACCGGGAGAGACGAAACCCCTCCTATCGCTCATTGCCTCCATGTGACTCGGGACTGTACCCAAAGACCACCGTTTTGCACGCCCTCATGGACGTAGTAAGGTGGAGATCAAAGCACAGTGGGAATCACACAAGACTCTATGACGATCTCGGGTCTACAGACTAACCTGCACAAGTGTCACCTGAGAACTGCCATCTGACGTGAGGTATAATACCATCTGGGAGTTCTCGGCGAGTCCGTCCAGTGTACCCAGTTTCCACTAAGCACCCGTATACCATCTCTGATGTCAAACACCAATGGATATGGGATCATCCATCGCCCATCACATGGGTCGAGAAGCATATACGCTAGTCTACTCTGGTATATCGATGCCCCGTCTCGATACACCCACGACTAGGGACCTTGAAGGATGTACTTATGGACTACTATGTCCCCACTAGTATGATCTGCATCATAGTCCAGGTAGTCAAGTACAAATCCTAAGGGCTTTACCAACATGTAACTATAAGACAGTATAAAGAGACTAGTGTACATGTTAAGATAAAGAGTAACCAGATAGCATACTATCATGTCGAGCAAGAAAGTCATCTCTATATATGTCCAAGCATCCAATATAATATACATAATCTGTACAATACTGGCCTCTAGGGCATACATACAACTAACAATCTCCCACTTGCACTAGGGCCAGCTGCTGTAGTATCTCATACCGAGCATCCCGAAGAGTCTCTCAAACTGTATCTGGAGAATGGCCTTCGTGAGTGGATCCGCCGTGTTGTTCTTCGTGTCAACCCTCCTGACCTCGATCTCCCGGCGATCAACTATCTCCCGGATCAGGTGATACCGCCTCAGAATATGCCTGGATCGCTGATGGGACCTGGGTTCCTTGGCCAAAGCCACCGCTCCATTGTTATCGCAATACAAAGGTATTGGACGCTCAATGGATGGAACCACTCCAAGTTCAGTAATGAACTTCTTGATCCAGACAGCCTCTTTGGCAGCATCGTTGGCAGCGATGTATTCAGCCTCCATCGTCGAGTCTGCCACGGTTTCCTGCTTGGAACTCTTCCAGCTAACCGCCCCTCCGTAAAGGGTAAAGACAAAGCCCGACTGCGACTTAGAGTCGTCCTTATCACTCTGGAAGCTCGAATCGGTAAAGGACTCCACTTGGAGTTCTCCGTTACCATACACCAAGAACATATCTCTAGTCCTTCGCAAGTACTTGAGAATGCTCTTCACAGCTGTCCAGTGACTCTCTCCAGGATCAGCTTGATACCTGCTCACTATACTTAGTGAGTATACTACATCGGGTCTGGTACATAGCATCGCATACATGATAGAGCCTACCGCCGAAGCATAGGGTATCCCTTGCATGCGAGCTCTCTCCAAATCAGTCTTGGGAGACATCTCTTTGGAGAGAGTGACTCCAGAGATCGTGGGCAAGTTCCCACGCTTGGACTCTTCCATACTAAACCTCTTTAGTATGGTGTCAATGTACCTGGATTGGGACAATCCCAAAATCCGTTTGGATCTATCTCTATAGATCCTAATTCCCAATATGCAGGAGGCATCACCAAGATCTTTCATTGAGAATCTTTGTGATAAAAAGAGCTTGACCGATTGCAGCATAGGAATATCATTTCCTATCAAGAGTATGTCGTCCACGTACAATACGAGGAAGACAACCTTACTCTCTGCCACCTTCTTGTAGATACAAGGTTCATCTGGATTTTTGACGAAATCAAACTCTTTGATAACAACGTCAAAGTAGATGTTCCAACTCCGCGATGCTTGCTTTAATCCATAAATGGATTTAAGCAGCTTGCACACCTTCCCGCTGCTCCCACTGTCTACGAAGCCCTCTGGCTGAGTCATGTACACGCACTCTTCTAAATCACCATTTAGAAAGGCGGTCTTAACATCCATTTGCCAGATTTCGTAGTCATGAAAGGCAGCAATGGCAAGCATGATTCGGATGGATTTAAGCATAGCCACTGGTGAAAAAGTTTCGTCATAGTCCACACCTGGTCTTTGACGAAAACCCTTTGCTACAAGTCTAGCTTTGAAAGTCTCCACTTTCCCATCTACACCAAATTTCTTCTTGAAGATCCACTTGCTCCCAATGGGTTTTACCCCTTCAGGAGCAACTTCCAAAGTCCATACTTTGTTGGTGTACATGGAATCCATCTCAGACCGCATAGTATCCAGCCATTTCACTGAGTCCCCACTCGTGATGGCCTGCTCGAAGCTAGTTGGGTCATCATCCTCCATGATGCAATCCTCGCTTCCACCGTCAATGAGAAAACCGTAGTATCTCTCTGGTGGACGAGAAACCCTACTAGATCGGCGGAGAGGCTGAGATTCGTCGGGTACTACTGAATCCTCTGGTTCTACCAATTCCTCTGTTATAGTTTGTGTCGCTGGAACCTCTTCCAGTTCTACCTCAATGCCACCTATCTGTTTCATAAGAAAACCTTTTTCTAAGAAAGTGGCATGCCGAGAAACAAATACTTTTTGTTCCTCGGGATGGTAGAAGATATACCCCTGTGAATTTTTGGGATATCCTACAAACTTACATAAGACAGATCTTGCCTCGAGTTTGTCCGGATTTTGTCTTTTGACATAGGCTGGACAACCCCATATCTTAACATACTTAAGAGATGGTCTCTTCCCTTTCCATATCTCATATGGAGTGGTAGGCACTGATTTGGTAGGAACCATATTCAATAGGTGTATGGCTGTCTCAAGCGCATACCCCTAGAAGGAAATAGGTAACTCAGCTGTACTCATCATTGAACGCACCATATCTAATAGGGTGCAATTCCTTCGTTCCGATACACCGTTGTGCTGTGGTGTATAAGGTGGAGTAAGCTGAGAGAGAATCCCATTCTCTTTTAGATAATCTTGGAACTCATTGCTCAAGTATTCTCCTCCTCGATCAGATCGAAGGATCTTAATACTTTTGCCCGTTTGGTTCTCTACTTCGTGCTTATATTCTCTGAATTTCTCAAAAGCTTCAGACTTGTGTTTCAACAGGAACACATGCCCGTATCTAGAGAGATCGTCAGTGAATGTAATGAAGTAGGAAGAACCATCCCTGGCATGTGTAGACATAGGACCGCATACATCACTATGTATCAGTCCTAAGAGTTCAGTAACTCTTTCTCCGTGTCCCGTAAACGGAGTTTTGGTCATCTTGCCTTTGAGACATGACTGGCAAGTGTCATAAGATGAAAATTCAAACGGATTTAAATACCCATCTGTTGGTGTATATGCCCTAGAGGCCATTACTGTATCATACTAGTATGTATATTACTTGATGGAAGCTTGGGATATTCACAGTTGTACAGACAATCTTGCTCAATATAGTAGTATGCTACTTGGTTTGTCTCTGCTTTAATGTGTACATGTGTGTTTATTTATTATATCACCTATACGCATTAGTAGAGCCCTTAGGATCTTTGCTTGATTACCGGCGTTGTGATGGCGATCACACTCGTGGGGGCTGGGTAATCTACAAGCACATCCTTATACACGTCCCTAGTCGTGGGAGCATCGAGATAGGGCATCGATACTCCAGAGTAGACTAGCGTATGCGCTTCTCATCCCAGCACGGGAGACGGTCTGTCCCACAGCCGTCAGTACGTCGTACTTGAGATAGTATGCGGGTGCTCGTTAGGTTACGAGTACACTGGACAGGACTCGTCGGGAACTGATGGTTGGTATTATACCTATCGTCAGTTATCAGTTCCCAGGTGACATGAGTACAGCTTAGTCCGCTGACTTGACACTGTCACTTCGCCTCGAGTGTGTTCCCACTGTTCTTTGATTACTACCCTACCACGGCTCTACTGAGTCGTGCAAACAGGTAGTAGTTGGGAGCAGTCCCGAAGCACTTGGAGGCAGTGACGGTTAGACAGGATTCGTCTCTCCCGGTATTGGGGGTTGACATCGCGCTGTGTCTAGGAGAGCCATTACACGAGTAGTCCCTGGCCAGGGCAAGCGAGATATACTGGTAGGATTCCAGTGTTATCTCAGGGTGTATTGGGCTTCACTCCGACACGACTTGTACCGCTATTAGGGGACTGACGTTTACCGCCCCCCTAGGCCCGCCATGCGATGTATCAGACGAACAGACCGGACTGTACGGAGATTGTCACATACAGGCTCAGTAGGAGTTCGGATGGGTTTACCTCATCGGCCTTCTTATCGACATCTACCTGGGGACCGTTACGTACAGCTAGTGCCGCTTGCGGTCTGTGGTTAAACCCACTGCCAGCGTAGTGTCGAGTCTTTAGAGTCCCACACAGAGAGTTTCCCTGCACTGAGCGAAACGTGTAGAGGCCGTATGGTTTTACGGCAGGGCTGCGATCACTTACGTACACTTGTGTGCGTATGGTGTTCGGGCAGGCAATACTAGTGGGCTTTGGTTTAAGCCGGATCCTAGTATTGTATGGATGGATTTGTTTTGTCTTCTGTGCATCCGCATTCTACGGAATACGGATGCAGGTGTGTATGCACAGTTTTCTGGAGCGATGAAGGAGGAGGTGCCTCATTAGGGTTTTGGCAGTTGGTTCGGCCAAAACCATTATGTGGCAGGCTCATTAGGGTTTTGGCAGTTCGTTTGGTCAAAACCATTATGAGCAGCGGACATCATTTACTAATCCTATTAGTGATAATCTTTTGATGGCTAATTGCATTGACCATTTGACCCCGTTGACCCCTCTTGACTTTGTTGACCGGTTGACCGAGTTGACCATTGACATTCAAGAGGATTCCACACTCTTCTTTTCTTTTCCATTTTCTTTTGGATTATGATAATGGTCATTTCAATTGTAGCCATCAACTTTATCTTGATGGAATTAGTAATGATGTGGTTTTTGCATTATTGCAACCATGGTTAGCTTTTCTCTTGGTTAAGCTTATCATAACTTCATTCTCTTTCTCTCTCTTGAAAAAGAGAAGCTCCATGGTTGCTAAAAACCTCCTTCTTCTTCCTCCTCTTGTTTTCTCCTTTGATCTCATGTGTTGAGAGAAAAAGGTTTTCACTTAACAAACACATCCATACATCCTCTCTACACAACCTAGGGCTTCTAGATTAGCAATCTCCTTGCCCTAGTTACCTCGGCTTGAGGTGGAGCTCGGCGTACATCTCTCGGGTGGATCGTCTTCGACTCAAGGAGGCCGCGGAGGTGACCGAAGTCCGGATCAACATTTGAGCAAGCCATGAAAAGAACAACAAGAAGAGAAGAACATCATAGAAGAACAACAACTAGAAGTGAAGGAGTTCAAGTTGAGGTATAACCCCTAACCGAGTAGATACATCTCTTGTTAGGTTGCTAGTTTATAGTTTAGCAAAGATCCGGCTTTTACGGTCCATGCTACAAAGCTTAGAAAAATTTTTGTTTACCGTTTCCGCAACCCCGAAAGTACCGGGAGAGGTAACGTGGACCTAACAGTGGTATCAGAGCCTAACTAAACATAAACTAGCTTGGTAGTAAAGTGTATCGAAGTTCGAAACGGAAAAATCAAAAAAACCAAGTTATAAAAATCTGAGTTTCTGTTAAAACTTTTTCTGGTCAAAACAAAATTTCTTATATCCCAAAAATCATCTCAGGCTTTTTAAAAGAAACCCACCAAAAACGACACAGTAACTCTCCTAGTTGGCCGCGCTTCCGCGGCAATAGCTTGCTATTGCCGCGGAAGCGCCGCGCTATAGTAGAGTCACTGTCTCGTTTTTAGTGCAGTGTGTTTCTGACATGGTTTTAGGATTTTTTTGATATATTATATGGGCCCAGATTTTCCAGAATAGAAATTTGTTTTTGGGGGCCTATAATTCCGTATTTTTCCGAACTTCAATATACTTTGACTATAAAGGTTATATCTGTGATGTTCTTATGTATTGAACGTCGGCTAATCGCTATATGTCGATTAGTCGGGGTTATACATATCTGTGATCTGTGATTGTTGTTGATGGTTTGTGTATATGAACTCGTTGGATTGTCGCGGATGAATAGCCGGGGTGGATGTGAGATGAGAGTTTCTTTTTCTTTCATTCATGTAATAAATTTGTAAATTGATGTAATATTATTTGTTTGGCCGCACAACCGGGTCGGGGTTGTAGCCGTCATTGTATAATTCTTTTTACTGTTTTTGCTCCTAGGATAGACCCATGGAGGGGTGCACAAACTACCGGGTAGCTCGAAGTGCCGAGTGGCCTACTCATGGCATTGAGGGAGGTTGCTTCGCTTCGGGTACTTGGCGGGTAGTTTGCCGCACCCGTAGGGGTCTTGGGTGGGGTATTGGCTATTCATCGCGACCGTGTAATCCGTTTTTCGTTGCAGGCTCGAACGAATTGCGGATTCCTAGTATATCCAAAGTGTTCATCTGTGATCTGGATTGGCTATCATTGCTATATTGCTATATATAATAACTATTTAGGCGTTGCTTATGTTTTACAGCCGCGCTAGCCCAGCCCCCGCTCTGTCGTTAGTTAAGTAACCTAACGGGTGATGACGGGGCCCCGTGGCGAATGCGAATGGCATAAGCGTACGTCATATTTTGGTTGTTTTCTGCAATGGTAGGATTTAAATGATGGGACGCATTAAAAGAACTAATGCAAGAAAATAAACCTAAAAGACGTTGTTGGAACAAGTTTTTCAAAAAGCTGTTATTACAAGGACGTTCATCTTTTTGTTTTGCATCGAGGTATTCAGTTATGAATGCCCAGCACCTCAGTCGACGAGGCAAGGGCCGAGATCCCTTCACCGGGAGTGACCCCTTGGACAAAAGGTTTGCGTCAGGGTAATAACTTCACCATAGTCGATTATTCTTGCTTTGCATCGAGGTATTCATCTTACGAATGCCCAGCACCTCACTCGACGAGGAAAGAGCCGAGATCCCTTCACAGGGAGTGACCTCTTTAGCAAAAGTTTTCGCCACTATGTTTTTCAAAAGGATGTATCACGTTCCTTCAACGATATCAAGTTCATTACGTTAACGGGTTTTTCGCCAAAAACCCAGCCGTAGCCCTCCGTCGTTTCTTATAAGTTATACTTAGTATTCGTGCTGCGTTTGTTGACTGTGTCAAGGCGCAGTGAACGGTAGCTAAGTGTAGCTTATTTGCTGGATACAAAGTGATTGGTTAGGACATTTGTAGAACCTTGTTGACTGTGTCAAGGGTTATGCAGGTGGGTTTAATGCAATCAAGATAATGACGGGATGAACTTGACTAGGACCTTTTGATTTGTTGACTGTGTCAAGATCACTTGGGTCCTAGGGGCAAAAACCACATCGGGAGTTTCAAAAGAACTGAAACTTGCAGATTTAGCATACCTTCTGGAGTGTGGTGACTAGAGTGGATTCCATCTAGGTTATCACACAATGACAGTTGGATCCCGATCCCACTGATGAGTTGGTTTACTCTCGGGAGATTATTTCACTTAACAATCAATGCTATAAACCTAGTAGGTGTCTAGAAAGGTGTTAGCGGGGTTACGCCCCCAGGGAAAAGAGGTTCTTTAATTAAGGAACTTCGCGAAAGCGTTGGAAAACCTCCCTCGAAGTACCGACACTAGCCTGGCTGAAAGGTTAAGCAAGTATTGTGACGTGAATTAAAACCCGACTAGTTCTTCTTTTAAAAGGTTTTAAGAAGAATTTGAGTAAACAGTGGGAGACATCCTGGTTAGATAAATTAATAAACCAATCTAATCTTGCAAGAGCATACGCTGAGTGTTTCTTTTCTCTCTCTCCAGGCAGCAACCTTTTCACGCCCTAATCAAGATAATAAAATGTATCGCTTGACCGATCCGAATTCTTATTCGGGACTGGGGAAAGTTGGTTCAGCTCTAACTTATGACAACAGTCATGAGTATGAGAATGGGAAAGAGGAAAGTATGGATTTCCAGGATACCCAGTTGAAGAAGAAGCATGGTTTTGCATCTACTTCAGGTGTTCTTGTAATTGAGAACTGTTTTACGGTCAGCCCTACCTCCTGGGTACTTGATACCGGATCAGGATCTCATATCTGTAATTTATTGCAGGGACTGAGAAAAAGTAGGAAAGTTGCACCGGGTGATATGTCGCTCAGAGTAGCGAACGGAGCACAAGTTAATGCGGCAGCCGTCGGTGAATATCACCTAGTATTGCCTAATGGCAAGACTATGATTTTGAACGATTGCTACTATGTACCCTCCATGGTTTGCAACATCATATCAGTTTCTTTACTCGATAAAGATGGATATGACTTTGTTCTTGAAAAGAATATCATGAACATTTACCTTCATAAGGTACTGGTTGCAGAGGGTACACTGTGTAATGGTATCTACGTTCTAAATCAGAATACAGTTCTCAATATACAAAACACACGCAAGAGGAAGAATTCAGATACGAATGAATCCTACTTGTGGCATTGTAGGCTTGGTCATATCGGAGAGAAAAGACTGAGTAAGTTGCATAAAGATGGACTCTTGAATACGTTCGAGTTTTCATCTTATGAAACTTGTCAGTCTTGTCTCAAAGGGAAGATGACCAAATCTCCGTTCACCGGACATGGAGAAAGAGCAAGAGAGCTCTTGGGACTCATACACAGTGATGTGTGTGGTCCGATGTCTATACATGCAAGGGGTGGGTTCTCGTACTTCATCACATTCACTGACGATCTCTCTAGGTTCGGATATGTGTATCTGATGAAACACAAATCTGAAGCTTTTGAGAAATTCAAGGAATTCAGAAACGAAGTAGAGAACCAGACTGGCAAAAGTATCAAGATCCTCCGGTCTGACAGGGGAGGGGAGTACTTAAGCACGGAATTCCTAGATTACTTAAAAGAGAATGGTATTCTCTCTCAGCTTACTCCTCCTTATACACCACAGCACAACGGTGTATCGGAGCGGAGGAATCGTACCCTACTGGATATGGTTCGCTCCATGATGAGTAGTGCTGAGTTACCTCTTTCATTCTGGGGATATGCACTTCAAACTGCAGCACATCTATTGAATCAAGTTCCATCCAAATCCGTGCCTAAGACTCCGTATGAAATATGGAGTGGTAAAAGTTTGTATCTTAAACGTATTAAGATTTGGGGTTGCCCAGCTTATGTCAAAAAGCAGAACCCAGACAAACTTGAGGCACGGGCAGTTTTGTGTAAGTTTGTGGGATACCCAAAAGATTCAAGTGGGTATCTATTCTACCATGCAGAGGAACAGAAGATAATTGTTTCAAGAAATGCCACATTTTTAGAAAAAGAATTTCTTTGTAAAAACATTAGTGGCAGCACGGTAGAACTGGATGAAATTCCAGAAACACAAGCTTTAACAGAAAATTTGGAGGAACCGCTAGATTCAATAACCCCAAACGAACCTCAGCCACTCCGCAGATCTGGTAGGATTTCTCATCCGCCCGAGAGATACTACGGTTTTCTCATAGACGGGGATCGAGAGGATTGCATCTTGGAAGAAGATGACCCTACCAGTTTCAGGCAGGCCATTATCAGTAGGGACTCTGATAAGTGGCAGGAAGCAATGCAATCCGAAATGGAGTCCATGTACGCCAATAAAGTGTGGACCTTGGATATTGCTCCATCTGGGGTAAAACCCGTTGGATGCAAATGGATCTACAAAAGGAAACTTGGTGTAGATGGGCAGGTGGAAACCTATAAAGCTAGACTCGTTGCAAAAGGTTTCCGTCAAAGACCTGGTTTGGACTATGACGAGACTTTTTCTCCGGTGGCTATGCTCAAATCCATTCGGATCTTACTTGCCATTGCTGCCTTCCATGACTATGAAATCTGGCAGATGGATGTTAAAACGGCTTTCCTAAACGGTTGTTTGGAAGAGTGCGTTTACATGGATCAACCAGAAGGTTTCGTAGACAGTGGGAGCAGCGGAAAGGTGTGCAAGTTGCTTAAATCCATTTATGGATTAAAGCAGGCATCGCGGAGCTGGAACATCTGTTTTGATGAGGCAATCAAGGAATTTGATTTCATCAAGAACGAAGATGAACCCTGTGTATATAAGAAGATTGTAGGACGAACTGTCGTATTCCTAGTCTTGTACGTGGACGACATTCTTTTGATAGGAAATGACATTCCTATGCTACAATCGGTCAAGCTGTTTTTTGTCACAAAGGTTCTCCATGAAGGACCTGGGTGATGCCTCGTACATTCTGGGGATCAAGATCTATAGAGATAGATCCAAGAAACTATTGGGACTTTCGCAGTCCAGGTACATAGAGACCGTACTAAAGAGATTTAGTATGGAGGATTCCAAGCGCGGTAACATACCCGCATTGCACGGAATTACCCTCTCCAAGAAGATGTCTCCTAAGACTGACGAGGAGAGGGTTCGCATGAGCACTATACCCTACGCTTCGGCGGTAGGATCTATAATGTATGCGATGCTATGTACAAGACCAGATGTAGCTTACGCGTTGAGCACGGTAAGCCGGTATCAGTCGAACCCAGGGGAGGACCACTGGACAGCAGTGAAGAACATTCTCAAGTACCTGAGAAGGACTAAGGAGATGTTCCTGGTTTACGGTAATGGAGACCTCAGGGTCGAGTCCTTTACCGATTCAAGCTTCCAGAGTGACAAAGATGATAGCAAGTCCGTCTCGGGTTTTGTGTTTACCCTCAACGGAGGGGCGGTATGTTGGAGGAGTTCCAAGCAGGATACCGTCGCAGACTCGACGATGGAGGCTGAATACATTGCTGCAAGCGATGCCGCAAAAGAGGCGGTCTGGATTAAGAAGTTCATTAGTGAACTTCAGGTGGTTCCGTCCATTGTTGACCCAATACCTTTGTATTGCGATAACAATGGGGCTATAGCTTTAGCGAAGGAACCAAGGTCCCATCAGAAATCCAGGCACATCTTAAGGCGGTATCACCTGATCAGGGAGATCATTGATCGACAGGAGATCGAGGTGCGGAGAGTGGACACAAAGGACAACACTGCGGACCCATTCACGAAGGCTTTACCCCAGACTCAGTTCGAGCGGCTGATCGAGATGATAGGTCTTCGATACGCCAGTACATGGCCTTAGTGCAAGTGGGAGATTGTTGGTGTATATGCCCTAGAGGCCATTACTGTATCATACTAGTATGTATATTACTTGATGGAAGCTTGGGATATTCACAGTTGTACAGACAATCTTGCTCAATATAGTAGTATGCTACTTGGTTTGTCTCTGCTTTAATGTGTACATGTGTGTTTATTTATTATATCACCTATACGCATTAGTAGAGCCCTTAGGATCTTTGCTTGATTACCGGCGTTGTGATGGCGATCACACTCGTGGGGGCTGGGTAATCTACAAGCACATCCTTATACACGTCCCTAGTCGTGGGAGCATCGAGATAGGGCATCGATACTCCAGAGTAGACTAGCGTATGCGCTTCTCATCCCAGCACGGGAGACGGTCTGTCCCACAGCCGTCAGTACGTCGTACTTGAGATAGTATGCGGGTGCTCGTTAGGTTACGAGTACACTGGACAGGACTCGTCGGGAACTGATGGTTGGTATTATACCTATCGTCAGTTATCAGTTCCCAGGTGACATGAGTACAGCTTAGTCCGCTGACTTGACACTGTCACTTCGCCTCGAGTGTGTTCCCACTGTTCTTTGATTACTACCCTACCACGGCTCTACTGAGTCGTGCAAACAGGTAGTAGTTGGGAGCAGTCCCGAAGCACTTGGAGGCAGTGACGGTTAGACAGGATTCGTCTCTCCCGGTATTGGGGGTTGACATCGCGCTGTGTCTAGGAGAGCCATTACACGAGTAGTCCCTGGCCAGGGCAAGCGAGATATACTGGTAGGATTCCAGTGTTATCTCAGGGTGTATTGGGCTTCACTCCGACACGACTTGTACCGCTATTAGGGGACTGACGTTTACCGCCCCCCTAGGCCCGCCATGCGATGTATCAGACGAACAGACCGGACTGTACGGAGATTGTCACATACAGGCTCAGTAGGAGTTCGGATGGGTTTACCTCATCGGCCTTCTTATCGACATCTACCTGGGGACCGTTACGTACAGCTAGTGCCGCTTGCGGTCTGTGGTTAAACCCACTGCCAGCGTAGTGTCGAGTCTTTAGAGTCCCACACAGAGAGTTTCCCTGCACTGAGCGAAACGTGTAGAGGCCGTATGGTTTTACGGCAGGGCTGCGATCACTTACGTACACTTGTGTGCGTATGGTGTTCGGGCAGGCAATACTAGTGGGCTTTGGTTTAAGCCGGATCCTAGTATTGTATGGATGGATTTGTTTTGTCTTCTGTGCATCCGCATTCTACGGAATACGGATGCAGGTGTGTATGCACAGTTTTCTGGAGCGATGAAGGAGGAGGTGCCTCATTAGGGTTTTGGCAGTTGGTTCGGCCAAAACCATTATGTGGCAGGCTCATTAGGGTTTTGGCAGTTCGTTTGGTCAAAACCATTATGAGCAGCGGACATCATTTACTAATCCTATTAGTGATAATCTTTTGATGGCTAATTGCATTGACCATTTGATCCCGTTGACCCCTCTTGACTTTGTTGACCGGTTGACCGAGTTGACCATTGACATTCAAGAGGATTCCACACTCTTCTTTTCTTTTCCATTTTCTTTTGGATTATGATAATGGTCATTTCAATTGTAGCCATCAACTTTATCTTGATGGAATTAGTAATGATGTGGTTTTTGCATTATTGCAACCATGGTTAGCTTTTCTCTTGGTTAAGCTTATCATAACTTCATTCTCTTTCTCTCTCTTGAAAAAGAGAAGCTCCATGGTTGCTAAAAACCTCCTTCTTCTTCCTCCTCTTGTTTTCTCCTTTGATCTCATGTGTTGAGAGAAAAAGGTTTTCACTTAACAAACACATCCATACATCCTCTCTACACAACCTAGGGCTTCTAGATTAGCAATCTCCTTGCCCTAGTTACCTCGGCTTGAGGTGGAGCTCGGCGTACATCTCTCGGGTGGATCGTCTTCGACTCAAGGAGGCCGCGGAGGTGACCGAAGTCCGGATCAACATTTGAGCAAGCCATGAAAAGAACAACAAGAAGAGAAGAACATCATAGAAGAACAACAACTAGAAGTGAAGGAGTTCAAGTTGAGGTATAACCCCTAACCGAGTAGATACATCTCTTGTTAGGTTGCTAGTTTATAGTTTAGCAAAGATCCGGCTTTTACGGTCCATGCTACAAAGCTTAGAAAAATTTTTGTTTACCGTTTCCGCAACCCCGAAAGTACCGGGAGAGGTAACGTGGACCTAACACCATCCTTATGCAACTTAGCTAATGTTTCGCCCAATCAGAGCAAAGCTCTGTTTGAATTCAAAATTTAAATTTTTGAAGCAACGCTTCAAATCCTTTGCGCTGCGCGCGACGCGCCACGTGTCCAGCGCAGATACATTAGCGCAGCGCACCCAATCAGAGCAAAGCTCTGTTTAAAGGAAGCAACGCTTCAGATCCTTTGCGCTACGCGCTCTGCGCCACGTGTCCAGCGCAGATACATTAGCGCAGCGCACCCAATCAGAGCAAAGCTCTGTTTAAAGGAAGCAACGCTTCAGATCCTTTGCGCTGCGCGCTCTGCGCCACGTGTCCAGCGCAGATACATTAGCGCAGCGCACCCAATCAGAGCAAAGCTCTGTTTAAAGGAAGCAACGCTTCAGATCCTTTGCGCTAGCGCTCTGCGCCACGTATCCAGCGCAGATACATTAGCGCAGTGCGCCCAATTAGAGCAAGGCTCTGTTAAAGGAAGCGCCGCGCCGCGCTCTGCGCTGTGCGACACGTGGCAACACAGTTGCGCTGCGCGACACGTATCAGCGCAGATGCGCTAGCGCAGAAAAAGGGGCTAAGTGCCAAAGGCAATTTAGCCATGCAAAATTACATGCACTTGATAACAACAAATTAAAATACGATGCACAAGCACAACAAAGAGTTCAAATAAAAGAACACTTAACAGATAATAAAATACTTAATCAAAACATTTATTTATTATTAAATTTAAAAAAGATCACCGAATACGGGATCAGAGAGACAAGGGTTCACAAAAAGGAAAAGAAAATTATTCAGCTCCCTCTCCGCCTTCTCCATCGCGTCGAAGCGGCGATCTTCCCGAGGGGTAGCCATCCAACGGTCGACGCCGCATTCCTGGGAGAAAGTGGCGATGGCGACTCGACGAACCCGTATCTGGCTCAGCAAGTGGAAAGCGCAGTCCCTCAAGGGTTTGGTGATCAAGTGCGCTTCGAAAAAGCACTCAATCTTATCTTCGGCGGCATCCAGCATTGCTGAGGACATCTCTGATGGAGGAGGGGGAATGTCGGCAAGCGCCGAGGCAAGGATCATCCGAAGCCAAATGTAATTCGGAGGGAGAGGAGACCCCACACGAGTCAAAAGCTCGTGCATTGCAGCGTCGCATTGCTCGTCCGAAAGAGAAGGGTCCACCAGACGTGCAGCAAAACGAGGAACGATGTCCTGGATCGGCACCTCCCATGGTTGTCGGCGGGCATGAGGGCGGTTGCAAGCCATGATCAAAGAAGTTCTCTGAAAATGAGAGAAGAAAAGGCTCAGCCTTGAGTTATATATATAGACCCAAGCACAGAAAATTCTGTGCACAATGAAATCATTGCCAAGGCCCGGGAAATCAGAATTTTGGGAATACAAGTTTGACTTGAAAAGAGGAGACGAAGCGGCGCTTCTGATTCTCAAAAAATTTAATAAATGAAGCAACGCTTCAGATCGTTTGCCCTGAGCGCAACGCGTCACGTGTCAGGCGCAGATGTATCAGCGCTGCGCCCAAGAAGACGCGCCCAATCAGAGCAGAGCTCTACTTGCCTGAAGCAACGCTTCAGTTGCGCTGCGCTCTGCGCTGCACGACACGTGTCAGCGCAGTTGCGCTGCGCTCTGCGCTGCGCGACACGTGTCAGCGCAGATGCGCTAGCGCAGTTGCGCTGCGCTCTGCGCTACGTGACACGTGTCACGCGCTGGGGCATCTGCGCCAAATTAAATTGAGATTTTTAAGAAATCTTTTCTGTTCTTGTTGAAACAAGAAGATTTTCTTCTGCAAAGCAGAAGCCCTTGGATCAAAGATCCAACGGTAGGGAAAATTCCCCAAATCACTCAGAGGATGATCTCTTTAACAAATTTAACTAATTTGTGAGCACTATAAAAAGGACCTTAGGCCTCAATTCAAAGGGATCAAGTTTTTTTTGAGAATTCAAGAACCTTAAACAGAAAGAACTCCGAGAAGATTTCAAGAAAGAGGTAAAGAACCTTCATGGATTAGAAGAAGTTCCTTCTAAAAGACCATTAGTCTAAAAAAAAAAATATAAGATCAATGATCTTTATATAAAAAAGAAAACAGTGCTTTGCACTTCTTGTGAACCTTCGGTTCTTTAAAAAGGATGTAAAGAAATAAAAGAATAGTGCTTTGCACTTTTGCGAACCTCTGGTTCCTCGAATAAAGAAGAAATTTATTTTTCTTTGATCTAATTTAAACCAAGAACTTAAACAGTGCTTTGCACTTCCTTTCTGGAATCTAAAAAGATTCTTAGTGCTTTGCACTTCCAAGTTGCGCCGCTGCGCTCTTGAGAGAGCGCCACGTGTCGGCCATAAAACCACTTGCGCTAAGAGCCCTTGAGATAGATCTTTGCTCTCCGGAATTGGCGCAACTCGCTGAGAGCGCGCCACGTGTCAGCAGCGCAACAGCGCATTGCACTGCGCTAGTGCGCTTGCGCTCATCAAAGCACGACACGTGTCATCACCATATGGACTTGCGCTCATTACTTAGCGTAAAACGTAGATGCATTAAAAAGGGCCAAGCCCAATTAAGAGAAGGCCTAACAGGCTCAACAAAGCGCAAATGCATTATTTTAAGGGGCAGAGCCCAAACAAGAACAGATGCTTTGCATCATTTATAAATGGGCAGAGCCCAAACAAAAATATTCAGAATGCTATGCATTTTAAAAAAAAAGGGGCAAAGCCCAAACGAAGTAGATACTTTACAAATGGGCAGGGCCCAAAATAAACTGACACTCTATATCTTCTATGGGTAAAGCCTAAATAAAAAAAAATGCAATGGACTTAGCCCAATCGTGGCCATAAGTCCTTAAATTAAATTGACTGAGCAAAATGGCTCTCCTAAATCAATCCACGTCCGGTTCGAGGGTACATCTCCAAACTCCTTTGACATCCATCGTTGTAATTCCTCAACGATGTTAGAGAGGTGACGGGTCCCAACGACCACACATCGCTATGGACTGCGGGGTCCTTAAACTCGTGGACCGAAACGTCCTTAAACTAATAACGGACCGAGACGTCCTTAAACTAATATTGGACCGAAACGTCCCTAAACTAACATTGGACCGAAATGTCCTTAAACTAAAATCGGACCGAAACGTCCCTAAACTAAAATCGGACCGAAACGTCCCTAAACTAATAATGGACCATCACGTCTTTAAAATTGGCAATGGACCGCCACGTCCTTAAATTGGCACAATAGAGCCCAAATGCTCTCTTGTCGGATCTAAACGGTCCCGTCTAAGTTGATCTTAGCCCCAGCTACGGCTAATGTGTCCTTAGATCTTTAAATAAACAATAAAACCCCAAATCAACTTTGGTTCAAGGGTACATCTCTGAACTCCTCAGACGCCTGTCGTTGTAATCCCTCAACGACGTCAGAGAGGTGACGAGTCCCGACGGCCAGATAATTAAATCAATCACTATGTTAAGTTGATCTTAGTCTAGAACATGACTAATGTATCCTTAACGAATGTTTAAGTTGAGCTTAGCCGCAATGCGACTAATGCATCCTTAAACTAAAAAACACCAAACCCAAATCTAAGTAAATGCGGATTTGGGCTAATCCACGTCCTACGGGCGACGACATCACTAAGTCTCCGTATACAATCCACGGGCAACCACAAACAAGACAAACATACACGACACGAAATGAAATTCTGGAGAAGGAGAAAGTTGTTATCGCAACGCGATAGCGTAATTAACTGCAGGGGCTTGCGCCTGCAGGGAAGAGCGTCCCCACAATCAAAAACCCCTCACCCTGAGGGAGAATCTGACGAAGTCTGTTACATCGGTCGCATCCGTCTAAACCTCCGATACACGGTGCCATAAGTCAACTTGGCATCTTCGGAGAGATAGACGGATAAAACCAAATAGCATCTGCCCCGAACCTCAGGCACAGACATAACGTCGCAGGCCGCCGTTCGGAGGGGAACAGATTCTGGCACGCCCGGTGGGACCTTTTCCTCTTTGCACTCCACACTTCGTGTGTCGTCTTCGCGAACCAATCGCGGTTTGTTAAATGGTTGTCCTCGGATTTCAAGTTGCTAAGGTTTGGTCTTTTGTCTGGCGCAGAACTCAAGATTCAATGGCCACCAACTGCACCAACTGCTCGAAATGCCATTGCAGCGGACGTTCCACCTCACCGAGAGGTGTAGCATATGGGCCCCAAGCGGCTTCTTTCCTTGCTCTGCCGGTGGAGCAGGTGACCCAGGCCACCACCGGCCTATTTTTCGGGACCATGGTCCCACCTGCAAGCTTCTCCATGCCGATATCCGCACCGGAAGCGAACAAGAAGTCGGTATTCGACCGGCTTACCGCTACCACGACCCCTGTCAACGGGTCGCCCGCCAATAAGCCGACAGCCTCCGTTTTTGCCAGGCTAGGTCGGAACTATAAAGTGGCCATCCCAAAGAGGGCCTCGGAAGTCGTTGAAGCGGTTTCTCCTATCAGAGAGTCGGTCTTCACAAGATTGACGGTTCCCACTCCTCCCCCAACTGGTCAAAAAGCATCGGTCTTCGATAGGCTGAAATTGGCAGTTACCCCACACTCAAACAGGGGGCAACAAGAAACCATCTCGATTTCCGAGCCAGTCCCAACGGCTCGTCGTGCGCGACGTCGCCATTGGCGACGAGTGAGAAAAGCAGGGGGCAGCTCTCCCTCAGGGCTAACCCCACCTGCTCCAGTGGTGAAGGTCGACGCTGCTGTTCCAACTGGGAACAACTTTGAATTGCTGAGGAAGGTGAGAAAGAACTCTCCAATTGCTACGTTGAAAAGATCTCCTCCACCTGCGGAGAGAATTCCAGAAATAAAACAAGAACAGCCCCCTCAACGGCTATCCTCAAAAGTTTATAAAGTATGGCGTAGGGTTCAAGACTCTGTGATCGATCCAGACCACTTGCGTCACCAGAAAAGGGCGAAGGTGGAAAATAACAAAAACTGCCCCATTAAACAGCAGGGGGCGACAGTTGCTAGGATGCCCACTACAACGGCTCCTTTAACCTCGATGGCCCACAAAAGAAGGAGGCCAGAGAAAGCTCCCGCAACAGCAGCAAGAGTTAACAATGGTGAACCTAAACGCCCCAAGTCAGGGGGCATAATTGTTCATACGGTTTACATGGCTTCTGGAAAGAAAGAAAGCCGTACTTCTACGGGTCACCGACCGCTCACCCGATCAGTGACCAAGGCTCAGGAGCAGCAACAAAAGCTCCAGGAGATGATGACCACAATGGCTGCACTCACTGGGCCGAAAGAAACCCCGGAAACATCCTCAGAAGAACGTCAAGAACAAGAGACGGACGCCGAATTCCTTCGGCGCGTACTAGAGAAGAAAGATAAAGAGGCTGCGGAACAGGCAGCCAACATAAAGAAAATGGCCCTCCTGTTCCAGGATGTGGTGGGTATGATGATTCAACCAGATCCACCTGCTGGAGATCCCCCGATCATTCTTGAAGATGATAGGGGAGAGACATCGAATCCTCCACCGGCTCTATCCGCAGCTAAAGAAGATACCATATCAAAAGCTGATTTGGATGAATATATTGCCCAACAAATACGGGCGCATCAGGCGATTGAAGCAGCCGGTCAGATCGTGAAAACGGGGCGGCCATATCCGGGCTGGCATGACCAAATCAAGTACCCGCCGGGTTACACGATTCCCAAGTTTCATGTTTACAAAGGGACCGGCAATCCCCATCAACATGTTGCCCAGTTCAGGGCGCTTTGTGGTAATACAGGCGGCGATGACAAGTTGTTACTTCGCCAGTTTGTTGGAAGCTTATCAGACACAGCGTTTGAATGGTATTCTGAGCTTCCCAACGACTCTATAAAAACCTTTGCGGAGATGGAGCTGCTCTTCACCCAACGTTTTGCAAGTGCCAGTGAGCGTACCCCGATGACAGCACTGATCAATGCCAGGGTAAAACCCGGCGAGACATGGGTTCAGTACGCTATACGGTGGCGAAATCTATGGTCGAAGTGTGAACAACGTATAGAAGAAGCTCCAGCGGTGGGAATGTTTGTTGGAACCCTTGATCCACAAGCAACCATCTCACAGTTTATGATGTTCTTCAAGCCGACCTCCTTCCAGGCTTTGATCGACAAATTAGCGCAGATGGACCAGATGGGCCATAAACCCCCTCTCCCGAAACCGGACCCCCGAAACGATAAAGGAAAGGGAAAGACGATCATCGTCGCTAATGCCCAACAACAACCGAGTGACTCGAAGCCGGTTGCTCGTCCAAACAATACGCGCCCATACGTACCCCTTGAGGACAGGATGGGACGTGCTTACTCCTTCCCTCGTGATAAAACAAGGAGGCTGTTCGAGCTGGCATTGCGCAACAGGCTCATAAATCTGCCAGATCCAAAACGTCCGTCACAACCGAATGACGTCAACGAGCCCAATTACTGCCCTTATCATCGAGTGCTAGGCCATCCAATTGAGGATTGCTACGTTTTCAAGAATTGGCTTGAGAACCAGTACCGTCAGGGCAAATTTGCGCTATCTGACAAATGGAAGGTGAATCCTCCGCAGCCCCACACCTCTAAGGGGACGAATACGCCGGGGGCAACATGCTCCGTTGTTGAAGAAGCCCCCTGGGAGGTTGTATTATCAGCCAAAATGAAGAGAATGCTAAATGATCTTCAGACCTGTCCAGCGGTCAAGTGGAAGAACCCCTTGGAACCGCAGGTTATTGAGGGGATGTTGAAGCCACGACCGATTCCAAAGACCGATGGTGGCAGTTCAAGCGCTCATAGTCAGCCTTCAAAATCTTCGAAAAAGAAGAAGAAGAAATCTAAGAAGCCCGTGAAGCCTGGTGACAAGCGCACGGACTTACAAAAGCAAATCGATGCGCTGGATGAGTACAACCAAAAGGCACGGACTCCCATTACGCTCCAAGATTTCCTTGATCACGTCTTCCAAAAAGAAGATGAGGGAGAGAGTTCATCAGACGAATCCGAGGAGTACGTAGCGAGCTGTCATATGATCTCTCATTCGGTCACGAATGATGAAGGGACTTCTGGCACTGGAACGCCGGGGGCAAATGCCGAATCAGGAACCCCAGGGTTACCGGTTGAAATGATTAGCGCGTTTCTTAATGAAGCTCGGTTGAAAAGCAAGGCTGATCGAGAACGCGAGATAGCTATATTCGAAAGGGCCAAGCGTCAGCGACTTGAGGAAGGAGCTGAAATGATCCCGCTGGAACAAAATGCCTCCACCGCTGACAAAAGCCAATTCAAGATAAAAAAGAAGTTTGCTAAGGCCATATCGATGGGCATGAAACTACTACCCTCTGAAGAAAAAGTTACTGGCGTGGTAGGAATGCACCCCTCTTATTGCTTATACCATCAGAAGGTCTCGCATTCCACCCAAGATTGCAAAGCTTTCAATGGATGGTGGCAGGGATACGTCGCTAATCGACAACGATTTAAACGGGAAAAACGTAAATCGACTAAAGAACTTGAAAGAACTGCCGGCAATTGTCACATGGTTAACACTACCGGGTCACAAGTGCCTACATTTGGGAGCGACTCCGATGAAGAGCTAGAGCTTGGCCCCCTCTTCGAAGAATCCACTTCGGGAAAAGAAAAAGAACCGAAGGCCTGCGAGAATATACAGCTGCGCAATTGAACATTACCCGAAAAGAACCTCGGACCCTTGAATAAGAAAAACAAAGGGAAAGAGAAGGTCTCTGAAGACATCGCTTTGGATGACCAAGTTGCGGAAGAGTTAACCGCCAAGAATCCCCCAAAAAGGAATAAAGTAGATTACAATGTCTTGGCGCATCTGAAAAAGCTACCCTCACAACTCAGCATTCTCGATGCCCTATTGCTATCAAAAGAGGCGAGGGATTCTTTGATTAAGGCCCTACAAGATCCGGACCAGTTCCAAGCCTTCCTAGCCGAACAAAAGATGAAGGATGAATTGGAAGAGGTGCACACAGCCGACGTTGCTTTTGGTGATGAAGACCTTCTCCTCGGAACGTGTGAACACAATCGCCCATTTTATGTCTCGGGATACTGCCATGACATAAAGATAGGAAAAATCTTGGTCGATAACGGATCGTCTGTCAATTTACTCAATGTGCGAGTGTTAAAGGAGATTTGCATGAGTGTCCAACATCTCGCCCGGGACAAAATCACCATCTCTGGTTTCGACTCTCAATCCTCAAAGACTCTTGGATCTGTGATATTGACGCTACGCTTCGGGGTGCTCGTCACAGACATCAAATTCCACATTATAGATGCCAAGACGTGCTACAATGCTCTGCTCGGCCGACCATGGCTACACGAATACAATATCATCCCTTCTACACAGCATCAGTGCATGAAGTATTCTAGGGACGGCCTCGAGTACACAGTAGCAGGAGAGTTGAATCCGTTTTCCGTGAACGAAGTTCGCAAGTATGAAGATGCCAAATACTTCTTACCGAGTTTCGAAGACACGGAAAGGTGTCACAAACCGGAGAACAAAACTAACGCAACCATCCCTGTCTTCGGCAGTGACACCGAGGAGGAGGAGGATATAATTTATTCAGGTCCATCCCAGTCCACCAGGCCAGGACCATCTGTTCCTTCATTGATCTTCTATAGTGACTCAGAGGATGAAGTTCATGCTGTATTCCCCGCTCGGCCCTCAATACAGATTTCCACTGATGAAGAGCGAAGTCTGCAGGTAACCATGGTGCCGCTTGAGCATTACAAAGAACTGGATGCACTCAACACCAACAGCGTAGAAGAATTGCAGACATTCTATATCCCTCCCGGAAGAAAAGGCGAGAAGGCAATCCTATTCTACCGTTCTGAAGAAAACAAGGTGGAAAAAGAAATTTGGCATGGCGCGGATCCCACGCTCGACAGGCTTCAGCCTATCCGTCTTCCCAGATATTATACCGAAGGTTTGAAGAAACTGCTGAAACGCCAAGGGATGTCCTTCACACAGACCATCAGAAAAGCCAAATTCTATGACAAGGTCTGGAACGTTCCCGGAACTCAATGCAAACTGCCTAACGGGAGAACGGAAACGAAAGGGCTCGGGTATGTTCGCTCAAAGAAACGGGAGCTAATAAACAGCTGCTATGCCATGTATGACTTCGATGAAGAGGCGGACGCTCAATGGGAGGACGCTAATCCCGAACCAGCAAAAATTCCTGACACAAGACTTCCCAGTCCATCGTCTGAAGACCAGATGAGCAAACTTATAAAGGATGCGAGTCAAAAAGCCCGAGATGATCACGATCGTGAAATGGCAATCTATGAGAAAGCCAAGACACAGCGTCTCCTTCGATAGGCAGTAAAGAACGAAGATGTTGCCCCACGTCAGCCTGCTACAAAAAGAGTTCGACGCGAAAGCAAAAACAAGTCGAGGGGCCGAAAAGGTGCTCGACAACCACAAGACAGAGCTAAGAAGCCACGCATCCGAGAGTCGAGCGTTATTGACTTAGCCCTCATGAAGAAAATGGGTCGAGCATACTCGTTTCCTCGGAACAAAACAAGGAAAATACTTGATCTTGCTCTAAAACATCAAATGCTTACTCTGCCAGAGTCTAAACACCCTGAGCAAGCGGGCGAAGTCTCCAACCCAAATTATTGCTCTTACCATCGAGTAGTAGGGCATCCGCTTGAAGATTGCTTCACCTTTAAGAATTGGGTTGAGGATCAATATCAGCTTGGCAAATTTGCGTTGTCTGACAGTTGGAGGGTAGCGCCGCCGCAAAAGCACGAACCCGAAAACACAAGAATAAAACCAACCCCGCATTGGGATTGGCAGGAAACTCGCACCTGCCATGTGATAACAATATTAAAAGAAGGGTCTGAGGACATGAACAACCTCCCTTGGTGCTTTGAAAACGACAGCGATGAGGTAATCTCAGAATTTCCCCCAGCTCCGAAAGAACTGGAGGATGGAATCCACACTACTGCAGATAACCTCAAGAAAATCGAGTTGGGGACGGCAAATGACCCGCGACCGACATTCATCAGCGAGCTGCTATCTGAAGAAAGGGTGGCCGCGTTGAAGGATGTGCTTGTGCAGCATAAAGATTGCTTCGTATGGAACTATTCCGAGATGCCGGGGCTAGATCCAGAAGTTGCTGTACATAGACTAGCAATATCCCCAGACGTCAAGCCGATCAAACAGGCGCCGAGAAGAATGCGACTCGAGCTTGAGATGAGCATAAACACCGAAGTCAAAAAGTTAATCGACTCTGGCTTCATTCAGGAAGTTCAGTACCCTGAATGGATCGCCAATATCGTCCCAGTGATGAAGAAAAATGGGACAGTGCGCATATGTGTAGACTTTTGGGATCTTAATAAAGCCTGCCCAAAAGATGATTTCCCAGTGCCAGTCACCGAACTGATGATAGACAACACATCCACTCATGAGATTTTCTCCTTCATGGACGGCTCATCGGGGTATAATCAAATAAAAATGCATCCTGAAGATCAGAAGCACACAGCCTTCAGGACTCCTCTTGGTATATTTTGTTATAAAGTGATGCCCTTCGGTTTGAAGAACGCCGGTGCTACTTATCAGAGGGCCATGACAAAGATCTTCGACGACCTTATACACGAAATCGTTGAATGCTATATCGACGATCTCGTGGTTAAAAGCAAATCATACGAGGAACATCTCGAGCATCTGAAGACTGTATTTCAACGCCTTCGGCAGTACAACTTGAAGATGAATCCTCTTAAATGTGCGTTCGGGGTTTCCTCGGGCAAATTCCTGGGATTCGTTGTTCGACACCGAGGTATTGAAATAGATCCGTCAAAGATCAAAGCGATCATGGAAATGCCTCCGCCGAGGACTCTTAAACAGCTGCGGTCTCTCCAAGGGAAACTCGCATACATACGGCGATTTATAGCCAACCTCTCAGGAAAATGCCGGCCATATAGTCACCTGATGAAGAAAGGAACCCCATTCGTTTGGGATCAAAAATGCCAAGGCGCACTAGACGAGATCAAGCAATACCTGCAGAACCCGCCGGTTTTGACTGCCCCGGTTAAGGGGAAGCCTCTCATTCTTTATACGACTGCCCTCGAAGGTTCCTTAGGCGTCTTATGGGCGCAAGAGAACGATCAAGGGAAAGAAAGAGCACTCTACTACTTAAGTCGAGTTCTGCTGGGGGCAGAAGGCAACTACTCTCCCATTGAAAAACACTGCCTGGCATTGATCTTCGCAATAACAAAGCTCAGGCACTATGCGTTGGCGCACGAAGTCCGTCTCATTTCAAAAGTGGACCCTCTCAAATATCTAATGTCAAAAGCCATATTAACAGGGCGACTCGCTAAATGGGCCCTACTCTTGATGGAATTTTCGATAACATATCAACCTCTCAGGGCGGTAAAAGGCCAGGCCATCGCCGACTTCCTTGCCGAGCATCCTATACCTGCCGATTCTCCTTTAAATTGTGATTTGCCAGACAGACATGCGTTTGATGCAATCGACAGTGGTGATACCCGGTGGGAGCTTTATTTCGATGGAGCATCTTCCATGAAAAAGCACAAACAAAGTACGCCAATGATCAAATCGGGGGTAGGTCTTATCTTCGTAACCCCACAAGGAGGGATAATGCGATTCGCCTTCTCCTTAACAGAGCCAAGAACGAATAACGAAGCTGAATATGAAGCTTTGATAGCAGGCCTCGAGATCGCCATTGACATGGGAATTGAAGATCTACTCATATATGGGGACTCCCAGCTAGTCGTCAGTCAAGTGAACGGCGATTACCAGACATGCAAACCGGAATTGGTAAAATACGGTGAAAAAGTGCAACAACTGCTGACCCAAATTCCCTCCTACACTTTGGAGAGCATACCGCGAGCGGAAAACAGCAAAGCGGACGCACTAGCCAAACTTGCTAAAGAACTGGCTGACGAGAACCTCGACGACGTTAGAATCGTGGTACAAAGCCGTCGAGTGCTCGCCCCAACAGAAATATCTCCGGAATCGTCTGAAGAAAAAGGGGCGAAAGAGGAAACAACCCTGCAAATAAAAGACCGGGAGAATACCGGGGACTGGAGAGAAGTCTTCATAGATTACTTTAAGTTCCACCGAATACCTGAAGAGGCGTCCACAAGACATCAGCTCATGAAACGAGCTCTGTCTTTCGCCTTCGTCAATAATACTCTGTACAAGAGGTCATTTGATTCTCTGTGGTTGAGATGCCTAGGACCTGACGAAGCAAAAAGAGTCGTTCAGGAAGTTCACGACGGACTCTGCGGTTCCCACCAAGCAGGCCCTAAGATGAAGTTAAAGATAAAGCGAATGGGCTACTATTGGCCCACGATGATGCAGGATTGCCTCGAATATGCGAAGCAATGTCATTCGTGCCAAATTCATGGGGACTTCATCCATCAACATCCAAATCCGCTACACCCAACAGTGGCTAGTTGGCCGTTCGAAATGTGGGGGACTGACATAGTCGGCCCCATCGAACCAGCATCGTCAAAGGGACATCGTTTCATATTGGCGACGACTGATTACTTCTCCAAATGGGCAGAGGCGGTACCGTTGAGGGAAGTGAAAACGGAGAACATCCTCCATTTCTTTAGAACGCATGTCATATACCGGTTTGGAACCCCGAGAAGAATCATCTCTGATAATGGGCCAGCCTACCGAAGTCATAAGATTAGCCGCTTCGCACAGCAGCACAATATAGACTGGAGATATTCCTCAGTTTATAACCCCCGAGCTAACGGTTTAGCTGAGGCCTTCAACAAGACCTTGACGAAGATCATGAAGAAAACGGTGTCACGAAATAAGAGAGATTGGCACGAAAGATTGCAAGAGGCTCTTTGGGCGTATCGAACTACATTTAAAACGGCCACAAACACAACGCCGTACGCGTTGGTATTTAGGACGGAAGCAGTACTCCCCCTCGAGATAGAATTACCCTCTCTACGAGTGGCAGTCCATTACGAGTTAACGGACGAATAAAATGCTCACCTTCGGTTTGAAGAGCTTGACGCCCTTGATGAAATCCGGCTTCTAGCACAGCAAAATCTGGAAGCTTATAAAGCAAAGATGACGCGCTCATATGAAAGATTGAGTCGCCCGAGGACATTCCACCAAGGAGAACTCGTGCTAGTCGTCAAAAGGCCCATGATCCCCAATCGCGCCAAGCGGGGAAAGTTTGAGCCAAACTATGAAGGACCGTACATCATTGATAAGGTCTACCAGGGCGGGGCCTATCTACTCATGGACATGCACGGTGAAAGGCCTTTCAGGCCAATAAACGGCCGCTTCCTAAAGAAATATTACGCTTAATGAGTCACAGCCTAGGTCAATGATGGATGACGACAACTATGTCCGCTCGCTATCTTCCTAAGCTAGATCTTTATAAGCAGTAGCTGGCCTTCTCCGTGGTGGACCGAAATGTCTTTAAACTAATATCAGACCGAAACGTCTTTAAACTACTACCGCAGCATCCTTGGGCTGACCAAAAAAAAAAAAAGAATTAAAAAAAAAAGAAAAGGTATGTCCATAAGCAAGATGGGCACGGATGAAAACCCGAAAGGGCTCCGTGAGTAAAAACAGCACGACTACCGGCGAATGTTTGTGAAAACCCGAAAGGGCGCAACTTCGTTAAAGAACCCTTACAGAGTCCTCTCGACCCTGTGAGGAGAAACCACCCGCGTGAGATCCTTACGACTCACAAGGGAGCAACACACTTGGGAATCCCTACGATTCCTAAGGAGAAAATACGCTTGCGAGATCCTCACGACTCGTAAGGAGAACTCTCTTATGGGACCCTCACGGCTCATAGGATTTGAAAGTCTTAAGTCACAGAGACCTAAACCTGTGCTTAAGCAAACCCCCACAAACTTCCAATATTGCCCTACAAGTGGTTCAATATTGACCCTTGTATACAATCCACGGGCGCAAATAAACATTTCCTTAACCAAGGTCCATCCGTGACCGGGGATATGTTCGCATAACCCTTGTAAGTCCTCTCGATTTACAAGAAGAAAACCCCCTGTAGGATCCTTACGACTTACAGAGGAACAAAACACTTAGGAACCCTTACGATTCCTAAGGAAAAAATACACCTACAAGATCCTCACGACTTGTAGGGAAAATTACCTTTATGAGGCCCTTACGGCTCATGAAGTTAAAAGCCTTAGCCGACAGGACCCTAACCCTGGTCGCTAAGCCTCCTTTGTTCGACAACGACGGAGGCAAATGATGATTCGCTCCTGGCAATATCCCAGTTGCAGCGGTGCTGATGCCAAAATCGGTGTCTAATTTCAGGCTTACGGCAAAAAGCCAGTAGGCCGCTCATGCATACGAAATAGCCGAAATGATAGGGCAACTTGCAATAAAAAGCAGCAAGTAAGATATATGCATGCAAAACAGCCGAAATGATTGGGCGACTCGTAATAAAAAGCAACGAGTAAAAATAAAATAAAAAGCCGAAATGATTGGGCACCGCGAAAGATAGCCGAAATGATCGGGCAGTCGCGACCTTCGCGATATAAAAGCTGAAACGATAGAGCATCGCGGAAATAAAATAAAATAAAAAGAAGAAATGATAAAACTTTGGCCCTACAGTTAAGATCACGTCGATCCTTGTATACAATCCAAGGGCGTAAACAAAGAGGGGACCATACTTCCCCAGCGGATTCTGTCAAACGACGAAGCCAAACCTCAACGGCTCATTTCAACCGAAGAAGCCAGTGACTTTAACAAAATCCTCGACTCACGGATACAAACACTCCTTGACGAGAGCCTTCTGATCCGCGTCGACCTGTAAAGCCACCAGAGCCTCCGTGGGAATCATCGACTCGTTTCAAATCCCAAGGACACAAATAATCCTTGGCGCTGAGGAAACAAATAATCCCAGCAAACTTCTCAACTCACGGATACAAACACTCCGTGACGAGAGCTTCTTTGACTCACATCTCGGGCAGTAAGGATTAAAAAAAAACTTGCTTCCTGAACAATGGGACCCTGCAAGTCAATCCTAAATGGTCTCTTGCATACTATTCACGGGTCTCACTCTCTGAAGTCGATTCTCGACAAAGAGGGAAACAACCGCTTACGAGTACTCTCGACTTGTAAGAGGGAGAAATGCTCTTATAGGATCCTTACGACTTATAAGAGAAAACCACACTTAGGAATCCTCACGATTCCTAAGGAGAAAATCCACCTATGAGATCCTCTCGATCCGTAGGGAGAAAAATCTCTATGAGACCCTCACGGCTCATAGAATTGAAAAGTCTTAGGCGGCAGATCTGAACCTGCGGCCTAAGCCATCGCTGCCTCTTGGAGAAATTAAGTTGTATGCCAATCAAGTTCATCGACAACATCGTGGTGTAAAGGCAGAAAACAAAAGAACATACAAGATATTGCAAAAGAAAGTGTGTATCTTTATTCATTGACCTCAATCAAATACATGGTGAATCATACAAAAGAGCGAAGAAAGGGTACACGTTACTCAGAAAAGAAAATTTTTACAAATACATTGATACAAAGGCAGCTATTGGGAAGGAAGCATTTTAAATAGCTCTATCAGTTGTTCGTACACCTCCTTCTATGCCTTTTCCCGATTGGATGCGACTGCCAACTCCGCCTCCACCTGGGCCCGTTGCTGTGCGACGGAGGCAAGCTGATCCCTGACGGCTTGATAAGCAGCTTCACGGCCTGGAATGTCATGCTCGGCGACATCAAGTGCCCGCTTTAGTCTCAGCCCACTCGACATGCGCTCCAGAAGACCCTCGAACACGGTCTTTACCTCAGCAGCGTTCGCCTCAACTTCGGCACGCAAGCGAGCAGTTCTGCTCGAAGAATCTTGGCACTCCTTCAGCCTCAAAGCCACTTCTTGTTCCAGATGACGGAAACGAGAAGCGCTTTGCTCGAGCCATGCTCCCCGTTGAGTGCTCAAGGCCAAAGTCTCGGGGGACGGGCGCATTGACTCCAACTGATGAAGGCGAGCCTCGACCTCCCGACAATAGTTAACCCAGGAGGCAACAATACCCTCGTCATGGAAGGTGGCAAATATCGCCAACATTGGGTTAACCGTCGTGGCGAAGTCCTCAGCAGATACAGGAGCCTCGATGTCGAGTTCCTCAATGTAGTCGCTCAACATGCGCAAACTATTCGCGGCACCTTTTGAGGACGGACGTCGCTGGGAAGGGCCGCCCGGTATTGTAATGCGAGACTCGAAAGGCACCGAGACTGGAACGACGGCTGGAAAAAGACGAAATGCGATTAGATGATGATTCAATAGATATGAAGGAAGTCATTGATAAGATGGTTTACTATACCAGTGGAGACAGGTGGCAAGTCCGGAAGGACTGGTGGCACAGCCGATCTTCCTGCTCCCCCTTCGATTTGCAACACTACAGTCACAACAAGAGAGAGTTGGAAATAATTCTACCGCTAAAAAGACAAAGCTACCGATCGGGAACAAGTACTCACCAGCGCCACCAGACGGGGAGGCGAATTCAGATGGGAAGGAGAAGTGTGGGAGCAACACTTGATAGAGATGATCAAAAAGCACTCCTGAAAGATACAACGGTGTGACTTCAGTACATAAACTGTATATCTCAAAAATAGGATTAATAAGTTATAAACCCATACCTTCCAACATCTTTGACGGTGTAAGAGAGGGCCGAGGGGTAACCATCGCCAAGGCAGTCGTGGAGGGAGCTCCCTCAAGTAGTGGGGCATCAACACTAGCTGCACCTGCATTACGAAAAATGAACTTGTCAGAAAAGATTGTAAAGTAAATAAAAAACAACAACTTAAGGTGTACCTGAGGAGCTCCCGGCGGAAACAGAGACGACCCCCTCCTCTATCGACATGAGACCACCGCCTGTGGCCTCATCGCCCGATTCAATAGGGACCGTCGTCGTGCTCGCAAGTCCGGGAGACGGCGGAGGACCGTAGACGGGAAGAGCTATGACTGGAGTATTGCCAGATTCTAGAGAAGGAGCGGTTGGCTCGTCTTCAGGAATTGTGGCCACCTCGCCCACTACCATCTCATGCTCAATAGTGGCGGTTGTATCGTCCACCATCGCCGGGGGATCACCGGTCTCGAGCGCCTCATTCGCCGCCACTCTGGGCTCAGTTATAATGATCACGTCATCTGCCACCACTTCGGGTTCGGCATCCGTGACCTTATCGGCTGCAGGCCCCTCAACCTCTACCCCAAGCTCCAAAGCCACAACGACGTTGTCCACCGTCGGCTCGAGTTCGGCAGGTACTGCCCCCTCTGTCCCTTCGAGATTGACAGTTTCCGCCTCCCCCTCGATCGGACTTGGTCCTGCAAGATGAGAGATGTAAGGACAAACGACATCAGGATACTTATAACAAAAACTCCAAGAGAAACATTACCTGAGGCGGATTTACCGTTCGCGCTCCGAGCTGCACGTGCCACCCCTCTGCGGGCAGTGGACAGGGCGACAGGGGCCTCTTCAGAGGGAGTATCAGCTCGAGGAACGGTGCTAGGGCCCGCTCCCGTAGCCAAGGCAGCCCTACGCGCCTTCGCCTCACGCCTCAACCGTTTCCTCTCCTCCCGAGCGGTCATGAGGGACCTTCGTGATGCCTCCTTCAAGGCATCATCATCTTCATTCAGGGATGCCTCCAGAGCCTTTAAGGCATCTCTCATCGGCTCTCCGAGATGAGCCTCCTGCGGTGTCCCAGAGGAAACAGGAACATCGGCCGCTGGTAGAACATCTGCGTCGCTAGGAGGGAGCGGCATTGAAGTCCCTGCAATTAAGATGGAAAGGTTAGATCGACCATAACGCAAGGAAAATGAAAAATTCGATGAATCGAAACTTACTCAGACCCATAGATTCTCTGAGACGTTCCTCCTCCTGGAAAGTCTTCAGAGAAGCGGCAATGGCTTCTTCATCGGTGACGCCTGTTGAAAGAAAAGAAGGAATAGCGTTAGTTAAAAAAAATATATATATAACGAAATGACGAAGAAAATACGTTGCCATAAAGAAAAAGTGACTACTAGTTACCTGATTGCGCAAGCTTAGCCAGCCACGCATCACGCTTCACCAGCCATGCTGAAGCTCTGAGAGCAGCTTCCAAGTCTGTATCGTCCGGCGGCGGCATCACTAATCCCGCGTTAGTCCCATATTCGAGCAGACCCTCGGAATAAGGAGCGTGGGGTTCCTGGCCGAACGCAACGTCCGCTGCAAAGAGCGACTTCTTTTTCTTTTGCCCTCCAACCCTGGGCCCGCGAGGGATCGACTTCCGTTTAGCAGCTACTCTGGGACGACGAGTCCCGATGTCCGCACCCACGCCAGACTCCGGCGAGGGTACAACCACTGCTTCCACCTGAGCACAGGGTGCAAGAGGTACTTCCGCGATATCAGGAAGTGATAGTTCACGTGGAGGACTTTGCGCGCGTGATGGTCTGCCCCCGGCATCTTTTAAGGGAGCGATTACTGGGGTCCTAGGGACCAAGGGAGCGGTGCGATCGGTACCTGGAGGTGCACCCTTACGATCGACCAACAGTCGCCTTTCCTCCTTTATGACTGCCCCTGTCGCATGATTGTACCAGTCTTTGTACACATTGAGGATTCTCGGAGCGTAAGTCGGCGCATTAATAAAAAAACGAGAGGTCGTATTCACGCGCATGAAATGGTGCAAGGCGTTCTCCATCCCCTCTTCAGTGGCAGCTGGTTCCACCAAAAAGGCTTCCAAGGGGACCCCTTGATCGTAGCCCAGTTGTTGAGCAAAACGATGTGGATTATACCTCATAAAAATTGCCACATCATTCTGCCTAAAAACTAAAAAGCCCGGTCTAATGGAATATAAGTGGAGGGTCTCCCGGGCAGTTAAAACAGAAGCTCCATCCTTAAAGATATCCTGTAATGGCCGCGTCACGGTGGTAGACACCTTTCCAACGGTCAACACCTTATCGACAAAGGACATCCCGGCTTCGACGGTATGGGGGCGAAGGAGCAAGCCCCTAGCGTTCCGTTGTGAGGGGTTTACAATTGATGCACCGATCAGTTGTATAATGCGAGGAAAACCGCTCTTGTCAAAGAAGGAGGGCCTCTTATGCATCCCGAAGACACCCGCTGTGTGTAACTCGAGCCACGACGCGAAGTAATGCATCGGGAAGACCACATGCAAAACCCCGGGCTCACTGGCATCCGCCGCTCGACTGAGACCGTGGTATAAGTGTGCCAGGCCGGCAATCCCAACAGCTACCTTCACCCCGATGACCATCCGATGTGCTGGATAAAAAACAGAGGGTCGCATTCGATGAGAGTGCATTGGGATAGCGAACCAACTCAACCATAACCCGAGAAACCCCAAGAAAAAGGTCTCCTCATCCATCCCAGGGGCCGCTACTTCTGCAAGAGACACGGTTGGAAAGTTAGGGAGAAAGAAATCCTTTTGACCTATTTCGTTCGCCGGCAGGTTATCCAAACCTAAACCGAAAGGGTCCTCGAGGGTGGCAGACTTGGCAGTGGCCGCAGAGACGGCGTTGGGGTGAAGGAACCGAGCAATGAAATCCTCAAAGTTAACTCCTCGACTCCCATGTTCAACGAAGAGAGACTCATATATGTTCAACACGTTAATTAAGCTTGGGAACTGGTGTTGAACAGCAGTATCCGGAGTGACCCCCCTTACCATTGGCCTAGCTCCGAAAACCTACACGTCTGTTGGGAGCAGCTCCTCATAATGTTCCCCCATCACCGGTAAGCCGGATACCTCCGCAAATTCCTCCAGAGAAATTGACACTTCCCGATCCATGGCAAGGAAAGTGTGGGTGGGAATATTCCATTGCTCCAAGAAGGCCTTGAGCCACCAGGTGGGGAGCGTAGGATATTGGAAGAGAGAGACGTAGACTGCGGTGTACAATCCTAGTCTTATCAACTGTGACTTCTTCGTCGACAGGATATACCGGGCCCACGGCAGATAGCCAATCGGGTGGCGGGGAATCAGACCAAGGTTATACGATTGCCCCCAAGGCCGCGCTTCACCTTGACAGATACGACGTCCTAAGATGTCCAAAACCATAGGACGCTGAACCGGTATCGCATCTATAGCGGGATGTAGAAAACCTTTTGATGTCCAGTCTGCCAGCTCCACGGCATACTGCACCGAGGGTGGGGTAGCATAATGAATCGCCGTTATGGGTTCCGACGGCACCGCGCATGTAAAGCTCCGTCGGCCCATAATAATCTGATTGTACCACGACCCCCAGAGGTGGAGACTCTTATGCTCAGGGTCGTATGCCTTGATCATGGTCAGGACCTCACGGTCCAAAGGCGCCTCTGGGAATCCTTCCTCCGAGCGGACAAACGGGAATGAAGTGTCTTCAGACATGATCACTGCAAAAAGAACAATGTAGCCGTCAGTGTTGTAATCCCAACGTTTGACATTGAAAGAAGAAAATGCATTAATTAAATTAAAATCAAAATTAATTAATTACACCGCACCCCAGTGCAGTGAGTAGGGGACCAAAGAGGGACCCACAAAATCTAAATGACAATACGTCAATTAAGGAGACAAACTCATCATTGGATGAGATTGTCAGTTGGTCCTTAGGGGGAACATTCCCATAATAAAAAAGGGGGAAAAGAATCCCTAGAGACAAGGAGAGAATCTCCTCTTTCAGAGCAAAGCTCTGTCACAGACTGACACTTGTCAAATTCTGGTCTCAAAAGAATTAAAATTCCTTAAGAAAGAGCTTAGCTCTATAATATTCCATCAAAAAGAAAGTTTTTGAAAAGAAATTTAAAATTAAAATTTCTGAAATAAAAAAAAAGATCCACGAAAGCTTATAGAAAAATTCTTCATTTGTTTCAGATCTAAAAGATCTACATTTGATTCAAAGAGCAAAGCTCTGTTCATGGGTTAGAACCCATGAATAAGATCTCTGTAGATCTATAGATTTGTGAGAGCAAAGCTCTGTTAATGAAACCCTAAAAGGAATTTCTTCAGATCAAAAGATCCATGAGAGCAGAGCTCTATTGGTTAAGATCGATTTAAATTAACTTAACTTAATTTTAAAATTAATTATTACCTAAAAGTTTTCTAAACTTTGGGAAATAAGAGCAAAGCTCTAGAGTTCTCAAAACAAGAGCAAAGCTCTGAAATTCTTAAGCAAAGAGCAGAGCTCTGAAAATCTAAATCCAAGAAAATGGTGAGATTTTCTAAGGGTTAAAAGGCCCTATTTATAAGGCGCTTGCGCCTCTTGGAATTCCCCCTCAATCCAACGGTCAGGAGGGGTTGCCACCGTTGCACTCACGTGTGCGCCACGTGAGCGCAACGGTGGGGGGGCATTTGTTTCGCCCAATCAGAGCAAAGCTCTGTTTGAATTCAAAATTTAAATTTTTGAAGCAACGCTTCAAATCCTTTGCGCTGCGCGCGACGCGCCACGTGTCCAGCGCAGATACATTAGCGCAGCGCACCCAATCAGAGCAAAGCTCTGTTTAAAGGAAGCAACGCTTCAGATCCTTTGCGCTGCGCGCTCTGCGCCACGTGTCCAGCGCAGATACATTAGCGCAGTGCACCCAATCAGAGCAAAGCTCTGTTTAAAGGAAGCAACGCTTCAGATCCTTTGCGCTGCGCGCTCTGCGCCACGTGTCCAGCGCAGATACATTAGCGCAGCGCACCCAATCAGAGCAAAGCTCTGTTTAAAGGAAGCAACGCTTCAGATCCTTTGCGCTAGCGCTCTGCGCCACGTGTCCAGCGCAGATACATTAGCGCAGCGCGCCCAATTAGAGCAAGGCTCTGTTAAAGGAAGCGCCGCGCTGCGCTCTGCGCTGTGCGACACGTGGCAACACAGTTGCGCTGCGCGACACGTATCAGCGCAGATGTGCTAGCGCAGAAAAAGGGGCTAAGTGCCAAAGGCAATTTAGCCATGCAAAATTACATGCACTTGATAACAACAAATTAAAATACGATGCACAAGCACAACAAAGAGTTCAAATAAAAGAACACTTAACAGATAATAAAATACTTAATCAAAACATTTATTTATTATTAAATTTAAAAAAGATCACCGAATACGGGATCAGAGAGACAAGGGTTCACAAAAAGGAAAAGAAAATTATTCAGCTCCCTCTCCGCCTTCTCCATCGCGTCGAAGCGGCGATCTTCCCGAGGGGTAGCCATCCAACGGTCGACGCCGCATTCCTGGGAGAAAGTGGCGATGACGACTCGACGAGCCCGTATCTGGCTCAGCAAGTGGAAAGCGCAGTCCCTCAAGGGTTTGGTGATCAAGTGCGCTTCGAAAAAGCACTCAATCTTATCTTCGGCGGCATCCAGCATTGCTGAGGACATCTCTGATGGAGGAGGGGGAATGTCGGCAAGCGCCGAGGCAAGGATCATCCGAAGCCAAATGGAATTCGGAGGGAGAGGAGACCCCACACGAGTCAAAAGCCCGTGCATTGCAGCGTCGCATTGCTCGTCCGAGAGAGAAGGGTCCACCAGACGTGCAGCAAAACGAGGAACGATGTCCCGGATCGGCACCTCCCATGGTTGTCGGCGGGCATGAGGGCGGTTGCAAGCCATGATCAAAGAAGTTCTCTGAAAATGAGAGAAGAAAAGGCTCAGCCTTGAGTTATATATATAGACCCAAGCACAGAAAATTCTGTGCACAATGAAATCATTGCCAAGGCCCGGGAAATCAGAATTTTGGGAATACAAGTTTGACTTGAAAAGAGGAGACGAAGCGGCGCTTCTGATTCTCAAAAAATTTAATAAATGAAGCAACGCTTCAGATCCTTTGCGCTGAGCGCAACGCGTCACGTGTCAGGCGCAGATGTATCAGCGCTGCGCCCAAGAAGACGCGCCCAATCAGAGCAGAGCTCTACTTTCCTGAAGCAACGCTTCAGTTGCGCTGCGCTCTGCGCTGCGCGACACGTGTCAGCGCAGATGCGCTAGCGCAGTTGCGCTGCGCTCTGCGCTACGTGACACGTGTCACGCGCTGGGGCATCTGCGCCAAATTAAATTGAGATTTTTAAGAAATCTTTTCTGTTCTTGTTGAAACAAGAAGATTTTCTTCTGCAAAGCAGAAGCCCTTGGATCAAAGATCCAACGGTAGGGAAAATTCCCCAAATCACTCAGAGGATGATCTCTTTAACAAATTTAACTAATTTGTGAGCACTATAAAAAGGACCTTAGGCCTCAATTCAAAGGGATCGAGTTTTTTTTGAGAATTCAAGAACCTTAAACAGAAAGAACTCCGAGAAGATTTCAAGAAAGAGGTAAAGAACCTTCATGGATTAGAAGAAGTTCCTTCTAAAAGACCATTAGTCTAAAAAAAAAATATAAGATCAATGATCTTTATATAAAAAAGAAAACAGTGCTTTGCACTTCTTGTGAACCTTCGGTTCTTTAAAAAGGATGTAAAGAAATAAAAGAATAGTGCTTTGCACTTTTGCGAACCTCTGGTTCCTCGAATAAAGAAGAAATTTATTTTTCTTTGATCTAATTTAAACCAAGAACTTAAACAGTGCTTTGCACTTCCTTTCTGGAATCTAAAAAGATTCTTAGTGCTTTGCACTTCCAAGTTGCGCCGCTGCGCTCTTGAGAGAGCGCCACGTGTCGGCCATAAAACCACTTGCGCTAAGCGCCCTTGAGATAGAGCTTTGCTCTCCGGAATTGGCGCAACTCGCTGAGAGCGCGCCACGTGTCAGCAGCGCAACAGCGCATTGCACTGCGCTAGTGCGCTTGCGCTCATCAAAGCACGACACGTGTCATCACCATATGGACTTGCGCTCATTACTTAGCGTAAAACGTAGATGCATTAAAAAGGGCCAAGCCCAATTAAGAGAAGGCCTAACAGGCTCAACAAAGCGCAAATGCATTATTTTAAGGGGCAGAGCCCAAACAAGAACAGATGCTTTGCATCATTTATAAATGGGCAGAGCCCAAACAAAAATATTCAGAATGCTATGCATTTTAAAAAAAAAAGGGCAAAGCCCAAACGAAGTAGATACTTTGTAAATGGGCAGGGCCCAAAATAAACTGACACTCTATATCTTCTATGGGTAAAGCCTAAATAAAAAAAAATGCAATGGACTTAGCCCAATCGTGGCCATAAGTCCTTAAATTAAATTGACTGAGCAAAATGGCTCTCCTAAATCAATCCACGTCCGGTTCGAGGGTACATCTCCAAACTCCTTTGACATCCATCGTTGTAATTCCTCAACGATGTTAGAGAGGTGACGGGTCCCAACGACCACACATCGCTATGGACTGCGGGGTCCTTAAACTCGTGGACCGAAACGTCCTTAAACTAATAACGGACCGAGACGTCCTTAAACTAATATTGGACCGAAACGTCCCTAAACTAACATTGGACCGAAATGTCCTTAAACTAAAATCGGACCGAAACGTCCCTAAACTAAAATCGGACCGAAACGTCCCTAAACTAATAATGGACCATCACGTCTTTAAAATTGGCAATGGACCGCCACGTCCTTAAATTGGCACAATAGAGCCCAAATGCTCTCTTGTCGGATCTAAACGGTCCCGTCTAAGTTGATCTTAGCCCCAGCTACGGCTAATGTGTCCTTAGATCTTTAAATAAACAATAAAACCCCAAATCAACTTTGGTTCAAGGGTACATCTCTGAACTCCTCAGACGCCTGTCGTTGTAATCCCTCAACGACGTCAGAGAGGTGACGAGTCCCGACGGCCAGATAATTAAATCAATCACTATGTTAAGTTGATCTTAGTCTAGAACATGACTAATGTATCCTTAACGAATGTTTAAGTTGAGCTTAGCCGCAATGCGACTAATGCATCCTTAAACTAAAAAACACCAAACCCAAATCTAAGTAAATGCGGATTTGGGCTAATCCACGTCCTACGGGCGACGACATCACTAAGTCTCCGTATACAATCCACGGGCAACCACAAACAAGACAAACATACACGACACGAAATGAAATTCTGGAGAAAGAGAAAGTTGTTATCGCAACGCGATAGCGTAATTAACTGCAGGGGCTTGCGCCTGCAGGGAAGAGCGTCCCCACAATCAAAAACCCCTCACCCTGAGGGGGAATCTGACGAAGTCTGTTACATCGGTCGCATCCGCCTAAACCTCCGATACACGGTGCCATAAGTCAACTTGGCATCTTCGGAGAGATAGACGGATAAAACCAAATAGCATCTGCCCCGAATCTCAGGCACAGACATAACGTCGCAGGCCGCCGTTCGGAGGGGAACAGCTAGTCGTGTCACATTGATGTGACCAAGTCTACAATGCCACAAGAAGGATTCGTTCATTTCTGAACTCTTCCTCTTGTGTGTGTTTTGTATATTGAGGACTGTATTTTGATTTAGAATGAATATGCCATTATGTAGCGAGCCTGATGCAATCAACTTTTGATCTAGGAATATGTTCATAACATTTTCCTTTACTACAAAATTATATCCTTCTTTACTTAATAAAGAAACAGATATAATGTTGCACATCATGTTTGGTATATAATAGCACTCATTCAGAATTATTGTATCACCACTTGGTAATACAAGGTGATATTCGCCAACTGCTTTGGCTGCAACATTTGCACCGTTCCCTTCTTGAACGGAATGATCACCCTTTCCCAGTTCTCTACCTTTTCGCAGCCCATGTAACATCTTACATATGTGGGATCCTGATCCGGTATCTAATACCCAGGACGTAGGGTGAACTGAGAAACAGTTCTCAATGACAAACACACCCGAAGATGATGCATCAACATGCATGTTCTCCGTTTGGGCGGTGTGAGAATCCAGATATTCTCCTGTTTCCTGTTCATTCTTAACACTTATAAGATAGAACGGGTCCAACGTTCCCCTGCACAGTATAACATGCGGGTTCGGTCAATACATCCATATTATTATCTTTATTAAGACATGAAATGGTCGCTACCTGGAGAGAGAGAGAAGAAAACACTTTAGCGTAAGCTCGTGCAAGATCAGATTGGTTATTATCTTATCTAATCAGGATGGCTCCCACTGCTTTTTATCAAATCTTCCTTCAAACCCTAAAAGGAAAGACTAACCGGGATTAATTACACACTACAGGTTCGCCAATCTTTCAGCCAGGCCAGTGTCGGTACTTTGAGGGAGGTCCCCCGTGCTTTCGCACGAACCTAATTAATGTAAACCTCGTTTTCCCAGAGGCGTAACCCCGTTGACACCTTTCTAGTCACCTACTTGATCGGCTAATTGCAATGTGTAAAACTCTCCCAAGAGTAACTCTTACTCGCAGTGGGTATCGGGATCCAACTATCTCATAGAAGGATGCAATCTCATTGCAAATTTCAACACTTGAAATTCCCGATAATATTTTACCCCTAATGTTCTATGACCTTGACGAATGCCAAACAACCCATAGTCCACTAGTCAAGTTCAACCCGTACATTTCTTGATTGAATTGAACCCACCCGCACGACCCTTGACGAATGCCAAACAACGCCGTACGAATACCCTAATCCAATCTGCATCATATGCATAAGCAGATAAATACTAGTTAGCTACCGTACACTACGTCTTGACGAATGCCAAACTACCGTAGCACGAATACTAAATAGTACTTATCTGAAATGACGGAGGGCTACGCAGGTTTTCATAAAACCATGAGCGTAATGAACTTGATATCGTTGTAGAATCAAATGAAGTTTTGAAATGGAGTGATTTTGAGGCTTTTCCAGTTTTGCTAAAGGGGTCACTCCCGGTGAAGGGATCGTCGGCCCTTTCCTCGTCGAATGAGGTGCGGGATATATCATATATATCACTGTGCAAAGAAAAAACCCAAAAGCTTCAAAAGCAAACCGAGTGTGTAGCATCTGCCAGTTATTGCTAAAGGAGTCACTCCCGGTGAAGGGATCTCGGTCCTTTCCTCATCGAATAAGGTGCAGGGCATATCACATATACCGCTATGCAAAGCAAGAACTGTAGCTACCTGTTTTATTTTAAAATCTGATTCTACAACATCTTAGGTTTCTTTCCTTTCATTAATCACATTAATGAAGTCCCATCATTTAAATACCTAAACATCACAGATAGATATGACGTACACTTATGCCATCCGCATTCGCCTCGATGTCCCCTCGTGCACCGTTAGGTTAGGTAACTAACGACAGAGCAGGGCAGGGCTAGCGCGGGTGTAAAACATAAGTAACGTCTATACAATATATCATATATACTATATACTATATCCATCACAGAATCACAACACAGATATCGTAGCAGATTGAACATATGAAATATTGGATATTCTAGGACGTCCGTGTTTTTAATACGAGCCAGTATAAAACACGGATTCCACGGTCGTAATGAATAGCCAATCCCACACCCCTAGACCCCTACGAGAGCGGCAAGCAACCCTGCCAATTCTAGGGTTAGGAGACCCGGACTCGACTCCTCGAGTTGGTCTCCCACTGGACCCCAGAACCCGGTTACTTGTGCTCCCCTCCTTGGGTCTATCCTAATGCGGAAAAGTAAATAATATACAAAGGGTGACAGCTTCCGCTACCTGGAAGTGCCCCAAATAAAAGAATATTACATACAAGTTTTTACATGAATGAAAATGAAAAACACTCATCTCACATAAAAACCCCCGGCTATTCGAACACGACGATCCAATATAACATATCCAGCAACACATAACATCACATGTCATCAACGTAAGTAAGTATGCATACCCCAATTGTCGTTGACGTATAGCAACGAAACCGGCGATATGAACATACTACACTTACGGTCACAGAAAAGAAAGTGTAAAACTACAACAATTGAAATCCGCAACCTCTTTAGACATCGCATGCCTAACAGATATAAATCCCGCATTTTAGTCTCATTATCGAAAACTCTTTTCAATATCAAATGAAACTAAACCGCTAGATTTATATCATTCATTCAGTTATCACATAACTGTTTGTGAATTCCAATTATTGTATCCCATTCCGGATAAATAGAATATATTAAAATTTCCGATCGAACATTCGAATACCCAAGTTTTCCCGAAACCGTCCAACACATGAAATGGGTTCAAAGACATTCGTTTCATGCCTCAGTACCAACGGTCCAGCCGTAGAAGGGTCAAGCCAACGCCTCACATGTGGCACGCCGTACTGCCCCAAACCCGAAGGTTCAAAGGGCAGTTCAAGACGGTCACATAATCGAGTTAAGGTTTGTTGTCTTCTAGAGGGACCATCGTGTTACTTGCACTACTCAGAACGTCCTTAAACCACACAATAATCCAACACTTGGATATTTTACGACAGGGGAAAAGTTGGGTATTTATATCCGGTCGAAGTATTTAACATATCCAAAAAATTATCCGGAAAGCACTTAGACAAAGTTCGATAATCCGATCGAATCGACAATTCCCAATACAACCCCAGAATACTCAAACCTGGAGCCAAATTAAAATTCCCAGAAAACTCAGAATAATAAATCAGGTATTACTGTGCAAAGAAGTTGGGATGACGTCATGAAGGAGCCGCGGAACCGCCGCAGAAGCTAGGCTTCTGCCGCGGTTCCGCCGCAGTAATCACTGTTCACCAGAGAATTTTTGCACAGTAATTCTTATTTTTCTATGCTGAATTTTTTAGCAATTTTTAATTCACAAAAATCCAGATATTTCAAAAACGTCCAGAGAGCATTCTCGGGTGTGGGTTTCGGGTTTGATCGAGTTTCAAATCGCGTCTAGACTTCGCCTAAGGCTCTAGCTAGGCTCTGATACCAGTGAAAGGTTCTTAGGCACCCTAAAGAGGTCTCATGAGGCATCGGACATGCCATTTCAAAATTTTTGGTGCCGAGAAACCCTAGACTACGGATCGTTGCTAGAATTTTAGGCGAAAAGAAAAGCTAGTTAACACTTAACTACTAGGATACGGAAATTACAACCTTTGTAGATCCGGATATCCACCTCCACGGCTCCGCAACGAAGTCTTCTCGCTGTACATCATGAATCCTAGACTCCTCCGTCGGCTTCATCGGAAAACAAGCGGAATAGGTCGTCGGCTTTGTGTCAAAGACGATCTACGTCGAGGTTGCACAAACTCAAGCTCCGACTTCACAAACTTGTGAAACTTGTGAAGTAAACACCCAAAACAACTTGGCAAGAGGTAGAGGGTGAAGAAATAGGAGGTGGGTTCACTTTAGATTTGGATTTTGCTCACTAGATCACAAGTTGCCATTGATGGCATCAAGGTTGCTCACTTGAAGAAGAAGAAGAAGATGAGCTAGAATATTATGATAAGTCTTCTTAAAATAAAAAGAAAATGGAATACTTATCATAATTCTTACTAGGGTTAAGTGTAGAGAATCTACCACGGTTAATGGATGGGTTAGGGTTAAGCATGAGTCAAAGCTTCATGAAGCTTCAACAAAAGGACAAAGAAAGCCACCATTCCTTTTTAAACTTATCCAAATAAATGAATAAACAAATAAATGAATAAATAAATATGCAAAACCCTAATTATCATAATAACCATGGTTTAATTCTATTCACTTAACCATAAGATCATGTATCATCAAACATGATACAAAAATGTGCACAAAAGTATATCACATATACAATGTGCATCAAGTGAGAAAAATCCGTTTAAAGTGAACCAATACTAGTTAATGCAATGCAATATATCAAATATATAATTATGCATTAAATCATTAAATCAACATTTGATTCAATGATCCGGTCATGTCGCACATAACCGACTAGAACCCAATGTATCGATTTATCGAATCAATGATTCGATAACTAGGTCATATCGAATATAACCATCCGAAACATATATCGCGAGAATGAAATGCGGCATCACATACACGCATTATTCTCGGTCCTGCACACATCTCATATGCGCTCCTATTTCGTTTCGCTTGAACCAGGAAACCTCTGTGTAGGACTCTAAAGACTCGTCAATACGCCGGTAGCAGATGATGATCATATCAAGCATCCACAAGCCGCAAGCGGTCTGCTAAACGTAACGGCCACCCGGGTATTGAGCGATCAGAAGATCAACGAGCTAGCCCGCTCACACTCCTGCGAATCCGACCAGTAACACTTACCGTACAGTCCGGTCTCTTCGTCTGATACGTCGCATATCAAGTCTAGGGATGGTAAACGTCAGACCCCAATAACCCGATAAGTCGTGCCGATGTGAGGCTCGTAACGGGTCGAGAAACTACTGGTAACACTTACCAGCAAATCTCTGATCAGCCCTGGCCAGGGACTTCCCTGCTACGGCCAATCGAGCACCGCGCAACATCAACCCCCAATACCGGGAGAGACGAAACCCCTCCTATCGCTCATTGCCTCCATGTGACTCGGGAATGTACCCAAAGACCACCGTTTTGCACGCCCTCATGGACGTGGTAAGGTGGAGATCAAAGCACAGTGGGAATCACACAAGACTCTATGACGATCTCGGGTCTACAGACTAACCTGCACAAGTGTCACCTGAGAACTGCCATCTGACGTGAGGTATAATACCATCTGGGAGTTCTCGGCGAGTCCGTCCAGTGTACCCAGTTTCCACTGAGCACCCGTATACCATCTCTGATGTCAAACACCAATGGATATGGGATCATCCATCGCCCATCACATGGGTCGAGAAGCATATACGCTAGTCTACTCTGGTATATCGATGTCCCGTCTCGATACACCCACGACTAGGGACCTTGAAGGATGTACTTATGGACTACTATGTCCCCACTAGTATGATCTGCATCATAGTCCAGGTAGTCAAGTACAAATCCTAAGGGCTTTACCAACATGTAACTATAAGACAGTATAAAGAGACTAGTGTACATGTTAAGATAAAGAGTAACCAGATAGCATACTATCATGTCGAGCAAGAAAGTCATCTCTATATATGTCCAAGCATCCAATATAATATACATAATCTGTACAATACTGGCCTCTAGGGCATACATACAACTAACATTTTGGGATTTTAAATCCTATCTCTGGGACCAAAAGCCCCATTTTCCTCGCCGGCGCCCGAGCGCTCAAGCGCCCAGCGCCCACGTGCCGGACACGTAGTACGCTAGCGCTCGAGCGCCTGGCGCTCAAGCGCCCAGCGCCCACGTGCCGGGCACGTGGTGCGCTAGCGCTCAAGCGCCCTGCGCCCACGTGGTGCGCCAGTGCTCGTGTGTTAGACATGCGAGGCGCTGGCCCTGACGCATCCTTTGGATGCCCTTTCCCTTTCTCATATATATATATATCTGTGTATACACACACACACACACACACATACTCTACAACACTGTCCCTCTCAAAAAAAATTTGGGCCGGGTCGCTGCCCCGCACCCCGCAAGGGGGCTGCTAGCCCTCTTGACCCCCAGCCCGCTATCCGAGTAGCGGGACCCCCGTAAAAAACTCTGCGTGGTTCCCGATATATCCAAGCCACCTCCAAAACAAAACACACGTACACTGCACATTGAGTTCGCATGACTAGTTTAACTCGTCAATTGGAGGTTCTCTCGCTCCAAAGGGCGAGGGGTAATTAACGGCAGCTTAGTCCGCGGCTGCCGGAGATTCGGATCCCCACAATCAATAAACCGCGGCCTACCCTATGCAGGGAGAATCTGTAGTATGCCTGACAAGCGCGCTTGTATTCCCATCTCAATGGGGGGACGAAAAACACCATACAGATTCTGGCACGCCCGGTGGGACTTTTCTCTCCTCCCATATTTCGGGTTAAACGTTCATGCGAACTCAATCAATATACATATCGATTGCCTGTACTGAAATCATGCTTCTTTGTGCAGGTTAAAAATTTTCAAATTGCAATCTTTGAACGCAGCAAAAATGTATCCAAGGACAAGCTCAGCTCTCGACACAGCTCCCATCTCCTACACGATGAAGATGGACACCAGGACGGTCCTTCCGGCTAGTCTCGGGCGACAATGGGAAGAGCCGCCACTACCATTTGGCTCTATTCTGTTCATGTCAGCTAACGCCATCCTAGCTCCTCAAGCTGATTTATGTCTTTTGCTTACGTGCTTTTTAGATCAAAGAATATTTACCGCAATCAAGAACGGCGTCGCTTGGTAGCTAGCCGGTGAGTACGGGTCGGTCCACAGGGATTTTGTGTATTTTCTATTTGTTTTAACGAGTTAATTCCAATTGGGGTTGGATTGATTATCACTAAAAACTAAGATTGATTTAGATTAGGATTAAAACCTTGCTAGGTTTAGATTTAGGTTAAGTTTGGAAATTTAATATTTCTCACCGCTTTTAATGCCCTAATTAAGATCTTTTAGGTGTTAAGGTAATGATTAACAAAGTGGATTAGTACCATTGGGAAGAAACTAGGTTTCTTCCTCTAGGTCCTTGTCCGTCCTTTCTTAACTCTTACCCTAACCTCTATGGAAAACATACACAACCGGTCTTTACATACGGTATCACCGCTACCTCGTGGGATAGGGTGCCGTAGTAAGCGGTGTGTGTATGTATGTATAGAGTCCTATTAAAATGTATGACGGGCAAGAAAGGGGTGAGAGATCTTCATCTCTCAAACCTTTCCCATTCCTAACCCTAACAAGTGAGGAACTACTCACTCATTAGGGAATTGTTAAATGAATTCATTTTTATGATTGTTTTTAATAACCTAATTATCTAATCTACGGCAGATAAATAAAAGTGCTAGACTAGGGCAGATAAATAAAATTTATACTAGGACAGAAAAGAAAATTAAACTAAGGCATAGAAAAGAAAGACTTACTTTTTATTTGATGCACTCTCCAAACATTACAAGAATTAAAATTCTAAATTTAGGAATTAAAAAGAGGCACAAGAAGAGGCATGCTCCAAAAAGTGCTGTAGGGTTTCTATTTATAGATTATAGAAACCCTAGGGTTACATCTGATCCCTATCTGCATTTACAAAATTACCCTAGAAAGCCTAGTCAACGCACCGCTGCCACCGTCAAAAATTGCACCGACACGTGCCTACCATGGCCGCGGAACCGCGGCCAAAAGCCCTGTTTGGCCACGGATCCGCGGCCATATGGTGGGGTCTTGGGCTATATTCTCCTGGGCTGCTTCCTGTTGCATTTTCCTTGACTTTTTTTCACTTGGTTCTTCAGAATGTCTTCTAGTTTCTTCCATATTTCTACAGTGTAGAATGTGGTGGACTTTTACCGTTTGCTTCGTGTTGAAGTCCTGAATCTTTGCACTGCCTTTGTACTTTGTGAAATTGTTCATTGATCTCCATTTGTCCCTCAAACTGTAGGCATGATCAAGATTCTTCTATTTGTTGGTCGTAGTCTCACTTTTGTATCGTCTTTTCATCATTTTCACTATTTTGTTCCGAGAACCTGTAACCTGCAACTATGTAGCAGATATGGATCAAAAACACCTGTTTATTTGTAAAATGAATAATAATGAGGAATATAATAATGCAAAATTATGATATCAACAAATACCCCCAAACTTATCTTTTGCTCATCCTCGAGCAAAACTAGTTTTATTCTCGAAAAAGACCTAACCTCATTTTCGCAGGGAAACGCGATTGCACTGAGCTCGTGCAACAAACCGTTAAAGCTCTAGGTGTCCCTAGTAGAAGGAGTGTTGTCTCCTGAGGGGTTTCAGCGGATACTACCCACAAAATCCTATCAATTCGGCCTATTGACTTTTATTCTCCAATTCGGTTTTCTAGCGAGAATTTTATTATCCTCAACTCAGAAATTATCAACCCGTATTTTTCACACTTCCTTATCATTTAACTTAAGATTGTATATGTTTTGTAAATTTACTTAGTTTTTAGCATCTTTTGAATTTTCCTTCTAAGGTTCCATCTCAACTTAGGAATTTTTATCATCTCTACTAAAGATAAGTCCTATTTTTCATTCCTATCTCTCATCCAAACCCCAATCATATACCCCTACGTGTGTGTATGTATTGCCCATACACTTGAAAATTCAATTCAAGCTCTTATACTCTTGTCCATCGTCCAAAGTACTTTTAGTTGGTGAATTTTTTTAGATGAAATTGCTCACACATCCTTCATGCGACCATTAATACTTCTTGAGATACCAACGACCGATTACAAAATGTGTTTGCACATTAAGGCGTAATTCCTCGTCTTGTAAAACCTAAGGCTTTTAGCAGTGACTCCTAAACTAGTTGGTCTAAGGCACTAGGTGATAAGGCACTCTCGCTATATATTTTTTTTCTTCTATTTATGCAGCCTTAAGTAATTACAAAACCAGTGTTCATTTTTTTTATCTCATTATTCACACTTGTATTTTTATTTTATTTTCCTTCATACTAAGGACTTTAGACAAGAGTATTTCAAGGTCTCCTATACTATTCCAAGTTTCAATGTTCGTGTTTGTGCAATTTGTAGGGTATATATTTTCAGAATTTAGACTTAAGCTTAGGAATTATTTTTCAGACTTACACTTCAATAAAAATATCAATACTCTTCCCTTATTTTGACTTAGCCCAAGAAGTGAACTCAAAATTTGCCTATTTCTAAGTAAACTACAAAGACATATATTTTCTACCGTTAAATTTTAAGAAAGGTTATTTTTAGGGTTTTTAATTTACTAAGTTTAGGATCTAGTTGTTCCTAGCTAGTTAACCTTCTTGTCAAACTTAAGTCAATTATGGCCAAAATTGAACTTTTCAATTTTTATAATTTTTAAATTTTTTCAATTTTTATGGGTTTTAAAATAAGTATGCAAATGCAAAAATATACATATGAATGCGAAGGAAGAAAATTTACCGAGCACACCCCCAAACTTAAACTTGACAGTGTCCTCACTGTCATGCCACACCAAGAGGGTCAAAAATGTCGGCACTCCCCTGTTTATTTATTTATTTATATATTTTTTTTATTGTTGAAAGAAAAACAAAAAATATATATACAAAAAGGTCCCCCCCAAACTTAAGTAAGGCAGTGTTTCCACTGTTTAAGTATTAAAGTTCAGAGTTAGGTAGGAGAAAAACATAGTATCAAGCTATACAAGGCCTTACACAGGCCAAAGGTTAGCACCAACCATTCAAAAATTTTATCGTTATAATGGTGTGGTTGGTGAAAGAATGGAGTGTAGAGAAAAGAAATGAGAAACACACGAGACCGTATGGGAAGAAAGGTGGAATATGGTCTCGGTATATTAGGAGAAGAATGGCGGAAGAGAGAAGGAAGTGTAGTACGAATTTGAGGGTGTAAATTGAGTGAATAAATTAGCACAAACTGTGATGACCGATGTGTTAAAAGCGATTGTGCTAATCTATCAACCCGTCGAGAAATGGGATCAAATCCCTCAAGATTCGCGAGAAAACATGGGTACGTCGAACTTGGTAAACCAGACACCAGACATTGAAAATGGAAGCGTGTCGGATTCTTGCGTGGTCGAAACGATGGAAAGGACGAAGGGGAGTGATTTAGGAAGGGTCTCATTCTCACCTAAGCAAGCGCATTTAGAGTGAAACGACAACAGCTTGAGTTCGAGTTTTGGAGGTGGTAAAATTGGTGAAACTGTCTCGAACTCGAAGGATTCCATCAATGGTTCGAAATGACTGTAAGCGACCGAGTCTGATGGTTCAACTAACTCATCTGAAAATTCAAAGAACTCAAACTCAGGCGGTGAGTCTTCAAAATCATCCGAAAAAGGGAAACACTCGTAATCGTTATCGGTTGTGCAAACTGTGTCAGAATCAAGGAGGAACGCACTAGTGGCGTCAAAACTGTTGTGATCGAAGAGAAATTTTTCAAGCTCACAGTCCTCCTGCGCGATTTCGTAGATCGAGAAAACATCACGTATACTAGCTTTAGGCTCGGAGGGCAGACTTCCTATCTTGTAAACGTTGAACTCACTTGACATTTTCCCGAAGGATAGAGTCATAGAGTAGTTACGACAGTTGATTACAGCATTGGAAGTGGCCAAAAATGGTAGACCGAGAATCACCGGAATTTGGTTCCGTGGGTTAGCCACAGGCTGTGTGTCCATAACAATGAAATCAACGGGGAATATGAAGTCCCCTACTTTGATCAACACATCCTCTAACTCACCTCTAAGATGGGTGATGGATCGATCAGCCATTTGGAGAGTACAATAAGTGGGTTTCAACTCTCCAACACCTAATTGCTCGTAAACGGAATAGGGAAGCATGTTAACACTGGAACCAAGATCTAAAAGTGCTCGATTGATGTTCTTATCCCCAATTGTTATTGAAATTGTAGAACAGCCAGGGTCCTTTCGTTTTTGGGGCAAAGGTTGAGGTTGGGTAATAGCATTGCTCACGGCACTAGCTACGAGCACTTTCTTGGGTACCTGAGACTTTCTCTTCGTGGTGCATAAGCCCCTTAAGATTTTCGTGTAAGAAGGGACTTGTTGGATTGCATCCAAGAGAGGTATGTTAATGCTAACCTGCTTAAATAACTCCACAATCTTCTCCATTTGTGGAGTTGGTTTTTTGGATCTCAACCTGTTTGGAAATGGAACATTTTGAACATTTGTTGAGTCCAATGTTTGTGGAGTAGATTGCGGAGTTGGAACAGATCCCAGTGTTGGTGTGTTCGTGAAGTGAGATGTGGGTCCGTTCGAATTAGAAGATGTAGAGCCTTGTGAAGAATGAAGAATAGGCTCTACAGAAGAAGAAGAAGAAGAAGAAGAAAAAGAAGGAGATGAAGAAGAAGTACCGGCAGAGGTGTCATCACTAATACCCACATTATTGTGCAACACTCTTCCAGATCTCAACGTGGTCACAGCATTTACGTTATGATTTTGTTGTTCATAAGCAACATGTGCGTTGTGTGTGTGACCGGGATTTGGCAATGGTTGAGACGGAAGCTTTCCCTTTTCTCGCTCGCTCAACGCAGCATTTAATTGTGCAATTTGGGCCTCGATTGATTTGATGCTCTGATCATGCGAAGCACTGTTTTGCACCAAAGACTGAATGTAAGTCTCCAACCTTGCTGCGGATTGTGTAGATTGTTTTAAAAACGCATCTAGACTTCTTTCTAGCGAGGAAACCTTATCGTTATTCGGCTGAACAAAATTGTTTTGAGGATAAGAGTTGTTGGGTACAAAATTGTTTATTTGGTTTGGGTAAGGTTGGGGTTGGAAAGGTTGCTGATATTGAGTTTGTTGAGGTGCTTGTTGTTGTGGAGGAGGAGGCCTTTGAAAGTTGTTATTGCCTTGGAATTGTTGATTTTGATTCCAAGTAAAATTTGGATGGCTCCTCCAACCAGGATTATAAGTCGAAGAGTATGGATCATTTCTTTGTCTTTGTTGAAAGGCAGCATTGACTTGATCTTGTTCTTGAACAGGTGGATTGTAAGGACACTCTTCAGTAAGATGGGATGGATCCGAACAACAAGCGCAAACAGTGCGTGGGGGCAAAGCAGGGGCAGGAGAAGGCGATGAGAATTTGTTCTCAATTGCCTCTAGCTTTTTCGTAAGTGCGGCCATTTCGGCCTTCATTGCAATCGACATATCTAGTTGATGTATGCCTGCCCTAGACTGACCTGATGAAGAAGATGAGGTGGTCTTAGTGCTTTCCCACTGAAGTGTTTGTTCAGCAAGATCGTCGAGAAACTGCCAAGCTTCCTCGCTAGATTTTGTAAGAAAGTGACTTTGATAAATTGTTTCCAACAACTGCTTAGTTGCTGGGTTCAGTCCTTCGTATAAGGTTTGGCAAAGTTGCCAATTCTCGATACCGTGATGAGGGCATTGAACAAGTAGGTCTTTAAATCTTTCAAAACACTTCCAAAAAGGTTCGGAAGGAAGCTGGGAAAATTGAATAATTTCATTGCGAATTCTCGCGGTCTTGTGGCGTGGGTAAAACTTTTTTAGAAAAGCCTTAACAAACACTTCCTAATTTTTTATCGAGTGTGATGCTGTGCTATATAACCATTTTTCGGCTAGGTCACATAAAGTGAATGGAGTGACACGTAGCCTTATAGCATCATCAGAATGTTGTGTGGTCTTCATCATTGCGCAAACATTCTGAAATTTGTTAATGAAGATGTAGGCATCTTCGGATTCCAGCCCGTGAAATTTGGGCAACATATTGATGAAGTGGGGTTTAATCTCAAAGTTATCCCCATTAGCCGGTGGAAGTGAAAGACAAGTAGGTAAAGTGGTGCGGATAGGGTAGAAAAGATTCTGGAGCGCGATTCATTGGGGCGCTTCAACAGGTGGGTGTGGTGAGTTATTCGCACCTAGTGGAGGTGGAATCAGTCTCGCAGGTAAGGGGTTGTTAGGATTAAATCCCGACATCAGCTTAGAAGACGAAGAATATGAAGGTGAAGGTAAAGAAGTGGAAGGAATTTTGACTTCGGAGTCGAAAGCGTCGTCAGTCGGTACTAACGAGACACGGACTAAACGGGCACTAGTGTCCCTAGTCCAACTGGTCATACACTAAAGAGGTGTAGTGTAGTCAAAAGGTGAAAACAGAAGGTGGGGGTAAGAAAACGTCAATGGAAGGAAATGGGTGTAAGTGGGGTGCAATGGATTTCTTAGCGACAAGTGGCAAGTTTTTATAAAAAAAATTCCGTTTTGTGTTTTTTTTTATAAGGAGCTTTTTGCAAAAAGATTTTCAATAAAAAGCTTAGATACACGTTCAATCAATCACAATATGCACAATCAAGCCTAGATCTAGGATCACCTAGGTCAACTAGACTGCTCCTAACTGTTCCAAAGGGCAAGTTGTGAGGACCTCAAATCGCCTCTTCACCGCCAATTGTGGCCAGGTAAGCACAAGTAGAGAAAGAAGGGATCCGCACACGAATCACCGTGAGACAGGCCTTTTAAAGTTACCTTTCCCCACTTGTCTAGCCTAGGCACCACAAAGTCTGGTTTAGATAAACGATCGATGCCTACAACTATTCCTTTGTCCTATTGAGCGCGGCAGTCCTTAAGGCTGAGTCTAATCTTTTTTAATTTAACTTGATGGTCAATGCAATATGCTTTATGTGATTTTTGGGGTCCTGGAAAGGGTAATGAAATCAACACCCAATCTGGATTCGTGTTAAAAGCCCCTTAAAGTCAATTTTAAAGATGCAAAGCAATAAAACAAACAAAACACTTGCAAAATATTTTTCTTTTATTGCGGCGCAAAGAATCCTGCACAAGATCAAGTTATTGGAGAAGGGAGAGAAGTTTTTGCGCAAAGAACCCTGCAGGAAAATTTTTCAGAGGATATCAGGGGGTTCAGAAGAAGAAAAGAAAGCTTATAGAGGGATTTTGGCTTGCTGACGTCAGCAAGCCACGGTGGAAGCGCGGTCAAAAACACCTTCTGGCGGCGGTTCCACGGTAAAAAAGAAGGATCAGGCCTCCAAACTTCTTCTGTTGCTCTGTTGTGGTTATTCTCTATTTGTTCAGATCTGCGGTTTGCTGTTTTGCTCACTGGATTTTTCCAGATCTGAATTTGTTCGTCGATCCTGCACAATTCAAATGAAACACCCTTCAAAAAATAACAAGATGATAAATTTATATATATATATATATATATTTTTTCAGTTTTTATGAATTTTATGATTTTATATTAACCCGAAATTGCAAAAAGAAAATAACTACGCCATCCCCGGCAACGACGCCATTTAATTTATGTCTTTTGCTTACGTGCTTTTTAGATCAAAGAATATTTACCGCAATCAAGAACGGCGTCGCTTGGTAGCTAGCCGATGAGTACGGGTCGGTCCACAGAGGTTCAGAAGAAGAAAAGAAAGCTTACAGAGGGATTTTGGCTTGCTGACGTCAGCAAGCCGCGGCGGAAGCGCGGTCAAAGACACCTTCTGGCGGAGGTTCCGCGGTCAAAAAGAAGGATCAGGCCTCCAAACTTCTTCTGTTGCTCTGTTGTGGTTATTATCTGTTTGCTCAGATCTGTGGTTTGCTGTTTTGCTCACTGGATTTTTCCAGATCTGAATCTGTTCGTCGATCCTGCACAATTCAAGCGAAACACCCTTCAAAAAATAACAAGATGATAAATTTATATATATATATATATATATATATATTCAGTTTTTATGAATTTTATGATTTTATATTAACCCGAAATTGCAAAAAAAAAATAACTACGCCATCCCTGGCAACGACGCCATTTGATTTATGTCTTTTGCTTACGTGCTTTTTAGATCAAAGAATATTTACCGCAATCAAGAACGGCGTCGCTTGGTAGCTAGCTGGTGAGTACGGGTCGGTCCACAGGGATTTTGTGTATTTTCTATTTGTTCTAACGAGTTAATTCCAATTGGGGTAGGATTGATTATCACTAAAAACTAAGATTGATTTAGATTAGGATTAAAACCTGGCTAGGGTTAGGTTTAGGTTAAGTTTGGAAATTTAATATTTCTCACCGCTTTAAATGCCCTAATTAAGATCTTTTAGGTGTTAAGGTAATGATTAACAAAGTGGATTAGTACCATCGGGAAGAAACTAGGTTTCTTACTCTAGGTCCTTGTCCGTCCTTTCTTAACTCTTATCCTAAACTCTATGGAAAACATACACAACCGGTCTTTACATACGGTATCACCGCTACCTCGTGGGATAGGGTGCCGTAGTGAGCGGTGTGTGTATGTATGCATAGAGTCCTATTAAAATGTATGACGGGCAAGAAAGGGGTGAGAGATTTTCATCTCTCAAATCTTTCCCATTCCTAACCCTAACAAGTGAGGAACTACTCACTCATTAGGGAATTGTTAAACGAATTCATTTTTATGATTGTTTTTAATAACCTAATTATCTAATCTACGGCAGATAAATAAAAGTGCTAGACTAGGGCAGATAAATAAAATTTATACTAGGACAGAAAAGAAAATTAAACTAAGGCATAGAAAAGAAATACTTACTTTTTATTTGATGCACTCTCCAAACATTACAAGAATTAAAATTCTGAATTTAGGAATTAAAAAGAGGCACAAGAAGAGGCATGCTCTAAAAAGAGCTGTAGGGTTTCTATTTATAGATTATAGAAACCCTAGGGTTACATCTGATCCCTATCTGCATTTACAAAATTACCCTAGGAAGCCTAGTCAACGCACCGCCGCCGCCGTCAAAAATTGCACCGACACGTGCTTACCATGGCCGCGGAACCGCGGCCAAAAGCCCTGTTTGGCCACGGATCCGCGGCCATATGGTGGGGTCTTGGGCTACATTCTCCTGGGCTGCTTCCTGTTGCATTTTTCTTGACTTTTCTTTACTTGGTTCTTCAGAATGTCTTCTAGTTTCTTCCAGATTTCCACAGTGTAGAATGTGGTGGACTTTTACCGTTTGCTTCGTGTTGAAGTCCTGAATCTTTGCGCTGCCTTTGTACTTTGTGAAATTGTTCATTGATCTCCATTTGTCCCTCAAACTGTAGGCATGATCAAGATTCTTCTATTTGTTGGTCGTAGTCTCACTTTTGTATCGTCTTTTCATCATTTTCACTGTTTTGTTCCGAGAACCTGTAACCTGCAACTATGTAGCAGACATGGATCAAAAGCACCTGTTTATTTGTAAAATGAATAAGAATAGGGAATATAATAATGCAAAATTATGATATGAACGCAGGCTTCTCTGACAGACAAACCGGCCTCGAAAGGCGAGAGGCCAAATGTGGTGGTCTCGAAGGCGCCCCAACTCAAACGCAAGTTGGTGTTTGAACGACTTTCCTTGGCCCCAGCTGGGGGCAAGGCCATCAACACCAACAAAGCAACAAGGCGTCTCGAGCAAGCTCCGGTGGTGCCTCTGACAACTGCTCGATCGGGTGTCTTCTCTAAGCTCCTCGCTAATCGACTCACGGTGGCTTCCCAGGAAACATATGCCCGCCAGGCCCTCAAAATCGAGAAGCTAAGGCAGAAAAGGCTCAGATACAGAGCCAACAAAAGGGCTAGGGCTCCGGCCATGTTAAAATTTATGAATTTCCAAAGCCCGGATCGCTCCGCGAAACCAGCTGCCAGTGATGAAAGGATGGCTGAATGTGTTATCCACACCGTCTACATGGTGGGCACGCGTCCTAGCGACAACCTTCGCAGCAAAAGCAAGAATGGGGCCACCACATCTCAAATCCAATCTGGTGTGAATATAGCCGTCACTTCCCAAGACCAGCATCCTCCGGAGGGTGATGAAAATTCTCCCAGTGAGGCTAATAGGCAGAGAGATCCCTCGGTTCATGAGGAGTCGGGCTCGGAAAGCGAAGATGAGCCAATCTTCCATCCCAAGAACGCGGAGCAGCAACTTCTACAAGAGATCCGAAAACAGCTTAGAAGTAAAGACAAGGAGATGGCCAAACTTTACTCCAAAATTGATGACTTGACAAATGTTGTCTTGCAGCTCACGGCCCGACTTGCCTCTCAGCCGCCCAATCAAGCGCAGGGCTCTGCTCATGAACCGGGAAACGGTGTCCCAAGGCAGCTGATGCCTATTCCCTCAAATCCAAAAGTGGGCGGACCGTATGAAAATCAGTCGCATCCTATCTCAGGAAATGTCTTGGCTACCGATGACAGTAGCCCGCTAACTCAAGATCAAATCATGGATTTGGTTGCCAACAAAATCAAAACATTGGTAGCCGAAGCTGAAGCGCAAAAAGATATTGGCAGTAGCGGGAGACCATATCCTGCTCCGTATGATCTGGTAGAATTTCCTAGCGGCTATGTCATCCCTAAATTCAGAAGATTTGATAGGACGGGAAATGCGAATCAGCACATCGCCCACTTCAAAGACTCATGCGGGAATACTGGGGGCCAACGATGCGCTTCTCCTCCGCCAGTTCGTTAATAGCCTGACCGATGTCGCTTTCGACTGGTACGCGAGCATACCAGATGGCTCCGTTACTACTTTCGTCCAAATGGAATCTTTGTTTCGACAAAGGTTCATGAGTGTCAGCGATAAGATCACCATTGCCGACCTCGTAAGGATCAAGCCAAAGAACAACGAAAGCGGTACGGATTTTATAACCCGATGGCGCAATCTCTCCGTCAAATGTGAACCGCTGATAGAGCAGGACCAATCTGTCAGTCTCCTCGTCGGAAATCTCAACAATTGGATGGCCCCGTTTCTATGCACCGCGGGTCTCAAAACGTTCCAAGAGCTGACCAGGAAAGTTCAGATGCTGGAGCGCTCAAAGCAGGAGTCCTCCTCGGATTCCCAAAATAACAATAGGTCCTGGAGAAACCGAAAGGATGATAATCGCAAAGGCGGGAATTCCGAGGATTTTGAATCTTTTAACACTTCGGCTAACCGAAATAAGCAAGGGATGAGCGGGCCTAATGCCAACCAGCCTCGGAAGCCAGTGTTCGGAGAGGGAGGAGAATCTCCCCTGAAAGAGAAGCTAGATAAGGTCTATTCCTTCAGAAGAGACAAAATCCGCAAAATATTCAAAGACGCCCTGAGGAACGGTCTACAATTGCCAGAGTCAAAAAGACCGCAGGAAGCGAATATGACCGACGGCCCTAAATACTTCCCCTATCACAGAGTGATAGGTCATGCCATTGAGGACTGCTTCGTCTTCAAAGATTGGGTCGAAAAGCAATACAAGGCAGGAGAGATAGAACTATCTAAAGACGTGTTAACAAACAGTCCAGCTGCGGCCGCCAATTTCATACAAACGGAGACCGAAATTCTTCGTTGAACTGATTCTCTCAGACATCTGCCTTTCTCTGAAAACAATCGACCATCACGTCATTAAACTGGGAACAGTCGACCTCTAAGTCGTTAAACTACGAATGTAAAAAAAATGTGTAAATAAAAAATGTGTAAATAAAAATGAAAATAAAAAGCCGAAATGATAGGGCAACTCGCAATAAAAATCAGCGAGTAAAAATAAAGATGAAAATAAAGCCGAAATGATGGGGCAACCGCGAATAAAATCCGAAATGATAGGGCAATCGTGATCTTCACGATAAGAAAAGCTGAAATGATAGAGTAATCACGGTAAAAACAAACAAACAAAACAACGGTGAATGATGAGTCGCTCCTGGTACTATATTCCAGTGCAGCGATGCAGACGCCAACCAAAATCCAATTTCTCAAAATTCTCCCGGGCCTACGGCCAGTCCCCAAATTGACTACCGTATACAATCTACGGGCTCAAATAATTCTCATCATACCCATGCACCACCACAGTCACCAGCCCTACGGCCAGTCCCCAAATTGACTACCGTATACAATCCACGGGCTCAAATAATTCTCATCATACCCATGCACCACCACAGTCACCAGTCGAGCGGCCGGTCTCCGCCCTTGGAATTATGCTCCATTAGGAAGACCCACTTATGTATCCTCACGATACATGAGGAGAACAAACCTTCATGGGATCCTTACGACTCACAAAGGAAAAACACACTTAGGAGTCCTCATGACTCCTAAGGAGAAAATGCACCTACGGGATCCTTACGACTCGTAGGGAGAAAATGCTTTCATGGGACCCTTACGACCCATAAAATTGAAAAGCCATAGGTGATAGGGATCTAAACCTGTCTCCTAAGCCATCGCTTTCCAATAGGCAATGGCGAATGATGAGTTGCTCCTGGTACCATATTCCATTGCAGCGATGCAGACGCCGGCCAAAATCCAAATCCCCAAGCGGCGAATGATGAGTCGCTCCTGGTACCATATTCCAGTGCAGCGATGCAGACGCCAACCAAATTCCAATCTCATACCCCCAATGGCGAATGATGAGTCGCTCCTGGTACCATATTCCAGTGCAGCGATGCAGACGCCGGCCAAAATCCAAATCCCCAAGTGGCGAATGATGAGTCACTGCTGGTACCATATTCCAGTGCAGCGATGCAGACGCCGGCCAAAATCCAAATCCCCAAGCGGCGAATGATGAGTCGCTCCTGGTACCATATTCCAGTGCAGCGATGCAGACGCCGGCCAAAATCCAAATCCCCAAGTGTTGAATGATGAGTCGCTCCTGGTACCATATTCCAGTGCAGCGATGCAGACACCAACCAAATTCCAAACCCCATACCCCAAGTGGCGAATGATGAGTCACTCCCGGTACCATATTCCAGTGCAGCGATGCAGACGCCAACTAAATTCCAAATCTTATACCCCAACGGCGAATGATGAGTCGCTCCTGATACCATATTCCAGTGCAGCGATGCAGACGCCAACCAAATTCCAAATCTCATACCCCAACGGCGAATGATGAGTCGCTCCTGATACCATATTCCAGTGCAGCGATGAAGACGCCAAAAAAGTCCCGAAATTTTTTCGGCCCTACGGTCTGGATCATACATCCTGCAAAACCGTATACAATCCACGGGCGTAAAACGATCCCAATCTCTCCCAAGTCCTGCCGGCGAGACCACATTCAAAGTCCGGCGGTGAAGATTAAAAAAAAAGGTATGTCCAATAGCAAAATAGGCACGGATGAAAACCCGAAAGGACTCCGTGAGTAAAAACAGCAGGACTGCCGGCGAGTTTGTGAAAACCCGAAAGGGCGCAAACTCGTGAAAAAGAGATGAAATGCACTCGCAAAGTCCTCTAGATTTTGTGAGGAGAAAATTCCTGCGTGAGATCCTTACGACTCACAAAGGAGCAACACACTTGGGAGTCCCTACGACTCCTAAGGAAAAAATACACCTACGGGATCCTTACGACCCGTAGGGAGAAAATGTTTTGTGAGACCCATACGGCTCACAAAATTGAAAATTATTAGGTGATGGGGACCTAAAACCTGTCTCCTAAGCCATCGCTTCCTAACAAGCAAGCGCAAATGATGATTCGCTTCTGGTACCATATTCCAGTGTAGCGATGCTGATGTCAACCCAAATCAAATCAAACCAACAACCTCTGCGGCGGAATCATGCTTCGTCCCAGAATTTACGTCGTGTCAAAATCAAGCTTCGCTTCGGTGTATCTGCCTTCCTTGTCGGAATTATGCTTCGGCTCGGAATCAACCAGCGACCTCCTCGTCGGAATTAAGATCCGCCTTGGAATCAAGTCAACCAGCAAGCTCTGCATCGAAATCATGCTTCGTCTCAGAATGTAGCTCGTGTCGAAATCATGCTTCGCCTCGGTGTATCTGCCTTCCCTGTCGGAATTATGCTTCGGCTCGGAATCAACCAGTGACCTCCTCGTCGGAATTAAGCTCCGCCTTGGAATCAAGTCACCAACAAGCTCTGCGCCGGAATCATGCTTCGTCTCAGAGTGTACCCCGCGTCGAAATCATGCTTCGCCTCGGAGTACCTGCCTTCCCTGTCGAAGTTATGCTTCGGCTCGGAATCAACCGGCGACCTCCTCGGAATCAAGTCAACCAGCAAGCTCTGCGTCGAAATCACGCTTCGTCTCAGAGTGTACCCCGCGTCGAAATCAAGCTTCGTCTCGGCGTATCTGGCTCCCCTGTCGAAATTATGCTTCGCCTCGGAATCAAGTCAACCAGCAAGCTCTGCGTCGAAATCATGTTTCGTCTCAGAATGTACCCCATATCGAAATCATGCTTTGCCTCGGAGTATCTGCCTTCCCTGTCAGAATTATGTTTCTCCTGGGAATCAACCTCTGCATCGAAATTATGCTTCGGTCAGAATGTCTGCCGCTCATCGGAATTATGTTCCGATCCCTGGAATCATGCTCCGCTCTTCGGAATGATGCTCCGATCCCTGGAATCATGCTCCGCTCGTCGGAATGATGCTCCGATCCCTGGAATCATGCTCCGCTCATCGGAATGATGCTCCGATCCCTGGAATCATGCTCCGCTTTTCGGAATGCTGCTCCGATCCGCTCTTCGGAAAAATGCTCCGATCCGCTCTTCGGAATGATGCTCCGATCCGCTCTTCGGAATGATGCTCCGACCCCTGGAGTCGTGCTCCGCTCTTCGGAAAAATGCTCTGATCCGTTCTTCGGAATGATGCTCCGACCCCTGGAGTCATGCTCCGCTCTTCGGAATAATGCTCCGATCCGCTTTTCAGAAAAATGCTCCGATCCACTCTTAAGAATGATACTCCGACTCTGGAATTATGCTCCGCAAATCGGAATGATGCTCCGATCCTCGGGAATCATGCTCCCCGAGGGATGCTCCGCCCCTGAAATGATGTTCCACCTCGAAGTCCAACTTCAAGATCCATCAATTTCGTGCACACAACTCATATGCGTGGTGTGCATTCATTGATGGGGGGCACTTTGTTGGGGTCAAAATTTGCACCCCGGTTGACCAAGTCAAAGTCAAGGTCAACCCCAAGCCAGGTGGGCCCAAGCCCAAGCAAGTGGGCTAATGCCCGAGTCGAGCCCGAACACGAAGCGTCCGGCCTTCCACCATACCAAAATAAAAATCATGTATCAAATAATTTTGTTGTAATTTTTGTCCATGAATGTATGCAAAATGGGCATAAAGCCAATTTTTTGTAAGCCCATGGCTTATATGCAAAAAGAAATGGCACATGAGCCATGGGATGGGTGAAATGCCATTTTGTAAAGTCTAAGGGGCTATATGTAAATATGTATGCCTATATAAGGCAACATGATGAAAATATCTAAGATACTTTTTTCATTCCCATCAAAATCTAGGGTTTGTGCCTCTTTCCCCTTTCTGAAGGTTCTAAACTTTCTTCTTTCTTTTGAATTAAATCAAGAGTTTTACTCTTCCTTTTCTAAAACTAAATAGTTTTTCACCACAAAACCCACAAAGGGGAGCTTAGATCTCCCATCAGATCTCAAAAAGAAGAGATTTTTAAAATCTCACATCTCTTGATCTTCAAGATCCTACCAACAGAGGAGGAAGAAGGAGGCCCATCTCCGAAAACCCCATTTTGGGGAAGACCCAGGGCTCCAAAGAAGAACCCCTTTCATCAACTCCAAAACATCTTAGGAGTTTAACTCCACTCTAAATCCTCTTTTGGGATTTTAAATCCTATCTCTGGGACTAAAAGCCCCATTTTCCTCGCTAGCGCCCAAGCGCCCGAGAGCTCAAGCGCCCAGCGCCTACGTGCCGGACACGTGGTGCGCTCGCGCTCGAGCGCTTGGCGCTCCAGCGCCCAGCGCCCACGTGCCGGGCACGTGGTGCGCCAGCGCCTAAGCACCCAGCGCTCGCGTGTTAGACACGCGAGGCGCTGGCCCCCACGCATCCTTTGGATGCCCTTTCCTTTTTTCATATATATATATATATGTATATACATACATACACACACACATACTCTACAACACTATCCCTATCAAAAAAAATTTGGGCCGGGGCGCTGCCCCGCACCCCGCAAGGGGGCTGCTAGCCCCCTTGACCCCCAGCCGGCTATCTGGGTAGTGGGACCCCCGTAAAAAACTCTGCGTGTCTCCCGATATATCCAAGACCCCTCCAAAACACACGTACACTGCACATTGAGTTCGCATGACCAGTTTAACCCGTCAATCGGAGGTTCCCTCGCTCCAAAGGCGAAGGGTAATTAACGGCAGCTTAGTCCGCGGCTTTCGGAGATTCGGATCCCCACAATCAATAAACCACGGCCTACCCTAGGTAGGGGGAATCTGTAGTACGCCTGACAAGCGCGCGCGTATTCCCATCTCAATGGGGTGACGAAAAACACCCTACATACCCCACAGTCCAAGGTTAAGGACATCATAGTCCATGGGTTTAAGGACCCCACAGTCCATGGAATGTTTGGTTGTCGGGACCCGTCACCTCTCTGAAGACGTTGAAGGATTACAACGACAAATATCAAAGGAGTAAAGAGATGTACCCTTGAACCAATTTTAGTTGGAAGATCTGTAGTCCAATTGGGACTAAGATCAAAGATTTATGAGCACATGGGCTCAATTAATCTGAATGAGGGATTAATGGCCAACTTGGGCTCGGCTCACTCAGTTAAAATGTTAAACATTTGACAATGCTGAGCATTGATTTGAGTTCTGACAATGTTTTTTGTCTTTTATTGAATGCTGAGCATTCATCATAGCTCTAGGGCTTTATAGAACAATTTATGTTCTCTTAGCGCACACGTGAGCAGCACGTGGCGCGCTTGGCGCTTTGCGCCAGTCAAAGAGCACAGAGCGCTTTTGCTGAGGAGCATGCGGCGCGCTTGGCGCTAAGCGCCAGATAATGGGCGCATTGCGCCAGTTTATGAGCGCCAAGCGCCAGATAATGGGCGCATTGCGCCAGTTTATGAGCGCAAAGCGCCAGATAAATGGGCGCATTGCGCTAGTTTATGAGCGCAAAGCGCTTGCTGTTAAGTGGCGCACACGTGAGGAGCACGTGGTGCGCTTGGCGCTGAGCGCTAGTCCATGAGCGCATAGCGCTAGCTGTTAAGTGGCGCACACGTGGGGAGCACGTGGTGCGCTTAGAACTGAACGCCAGTCCAAGAGCGCAAAGCGATAGTTTATGAGCGCAAAGCGCTATTTGATCAACTTTATGATCTGAGAAATAAATTCTCGTTTGTAAGAGACTTTGTCTCAAGATTCTAAGAACAAAAGTTCTTATTTTATAGGAGATGTTTCAATCTCTTATTTTGATGAAAGGCTTTGCCTTTATGGATCTGTGATCCTAAGAGAATTGAATTATTCTCCCCCCCTTTATTTTATAATGAGATGTTCATGATCTCTTTTTGTAAAAGACCTTAGTCTTATAGATCTATGATCTGTGAGAAGAATTATGTTCTTCTTCTTATTTTATGATGAGATCCTTTAATCTCTGTTGTGAAAGACCTTGGCCTTATAGATCTATGATCTGTGAGAAAGAAGCGAATTCTTCTTTTTATATGAGACGATTTCGTCTTTCTGTCTATTTTTACCTTGAAGAAAATCTTCTTCTTCTACCGAGAACTTGGCTCTTCTTTCTGAGATTTCTCAAAATTTGTGGGGGTGTTCCTCTGTATGAGACTTGAAGTCTTGGGGCCTTTATATAGGGCAAGCTGATTTGTTCAATCGGTTAAGCAGATCTTTTCTCCATTTGATTTGGGGATTTCCCCACCGTTGGATTTTTGATCCAAGGGCTTCTGATTTACAGAAGGCAATTTTCTTTTTTTAACAAAATTGGGAAATCTTTTCCATACAGAATTTATTTTGTATTTTGGTGATTTTTAATCACCTTTGGATCATTGATCCAACGGTGCTCTGATTTACAGAGCACAATCTTCTTGTTTGGAAAGATTTTAAGGAATCTTTCCTTAACAGAATTTTATTCTGGTTAATTGATGATTTTTCATCTTGATTGGATCTTTGATCTGACGGCGGGGAGATTTTAGTTCCAGCGCTACCGCACCTGTGCTTTGCACGTGGTGTGCTGCTTAGAATGCAGCGCACTTAGCGCTAGCGCACATGCGCTTTGCACGTGGTGCGCTGCTTAAGTGCAGCACTCTTAGCGCTAGCGCACACGTGCCTTGCACGTGGTGCGCTGCTTAGAATGCAGCGCACTTAGCGCTAGCGCACACATGCTTTGCACATGGTGCGCTGCTTATAGTGCAGCGCTCTTAGCGCTAGCGCACAAGTGCCTTGCACGTGGTGCGCTGCTTAGGGCGCAACGCACTTGGCGCTGCTATGAAACGTTGTTTCATTTTAAAATTTGAATTTTGAACAGAGCTTTGCTCTGATTGGGGGAAATATACCTCTGTTAGCGGCTCCACTGAGGCTCCTCGGATCTCTTTATGCTCGTCCCGAGTATCCAAAGATCCCTTGAAATCATCCGTGCTCTCAATATCACCGTTTCTCTTCTCGGGCATAGATGTCGCTGTGAAGCAAATCTTCGCGGTTTGCTGGTTCTCGTAAGCCCGACCTATCCCGCCTTGGTCGAGAAGAAACTTGATTGCTAGGTGGTAGGTCGATATCTGGTCCCGGAGGGAGTTCAACGTTGGGCGTCCCAGGAGGATATTGTAGGCCGATGGAATTCTGGCTACGATAAACTCCACAAGCACGGTACGCGTATGGCGTTCTCCCCGATGTTAAGCAGGAGGGTGACCACCCCTTCTGCCGGGATGGAGTGGTTGGTGAACCTTGACAGGATGTGGGCGGTCGGCTTCAGGTCGGATGGGGTAAGCCACATACGCAGGAAGCAGTCGTAGAAGCGGATGTCTTCCGAGCTTCCCGAGTCGACCAATATCCTTTGCACTTCGTAACGGTGGACCCGTGCGGTGATTACCAGAGGGTCATTTTGAGGCAGGGATATCCCGTGGAGTTCCTCGTCGGTAAAGATGATGGGCTCAGCTGCTTTGACCTTCTTCTGTGGTTGGCTGCTAGTCCCTTCGACCGGCAAGGGGCGCCGTGTCTCGTCGGCCCCAGGCGCACCCCCGCTGATACGACCATGATTTGGCCGATCGTTAACTCGCCGGGAGAGGGGTGGTTCTCTTGCTCTCGGTCGGCTTGTCACTTGTCCCGCAAGTATCTTGCCAGGTGCCCCGAGCGGATTAACTCCCCGATATAGTCTCGAAGCATTTTGCAGTTCTCGGTGGGGTGTCCCTGCGACCTGTGGAAAGCGCAATAGAGGCCTCGTGTCCGTTTGGCCGCCTTATGGTTGACCGGGGGAAGTTCGAAGAATCTCTCGCCTTTCGCATCCTCCAACAACTCTGTCTGGGAGATGTTGAGCGGGGTATACTCCTGGAACTTTGGGGAGTAGGGCTTTGGCCGCTTAATCTTCTTTTTATCCTCTCTCGCCCTCTTCTTCTGATCGGTCTGGTCTGTCCGAGGTAGGTTCGCGTTCACCTCGGACTCCAGCTGGATCTCTCGCTCGGTCCAGGCTTTTACCCCGGCCATGGTCCTAGGTTGCACTAGTGCAAAGGAGTAGAGCCACTCCTTGTGCCTAAGACCCGACTTAAGGGCAATGGTGACCGTCTCGTCCCGGTGCTCTGGGACCTCAAGGAGGGTGTTGTAGAAGTGGGTGACGTATCCCTTGAAGGATTCCTTATCCCCGCTCTTTATAGTGAAAAGATGATTGACGGTCCGCTTCTGCCGTCTGTTCCTGATGAAATGGCCGAGGAACTGAGTGGCCAGCTCATCGAAGGTAGAGATTGAGCGTGGCGTGAGTCCTAGGAACCAGTCTCGTCTAGAGCAGATGAGAGTGGTGGGGAAAGCATGGCATTGCGCGGCGTCGGAGTTGTCCTGGAAACTCATCCCTGCTGTGAACGCGTCCAAATGGTCTTTCGGGTCGGACTTCCCGTCTAAGAGAGAGTCCTTTAGGGGCTTGTTCCTAGAGGAGACGTGGACAGCGAGCAGCTCTTCGGTGAAGGGCTTCGTAAGTGAGTCGGCGGCATATCTAGCCCCGTCGCTTAAAGGGCGACTCTCCCGATGTATACCCTCGATCTTCTTTTCGAGGGCATCGAGTCGGTCGTGGTATCCCGAGTATTCGGCATATTCAGATTTATGGCCCCGGCTGCTGGCGACCTGCGCCTGGCCGCAGTTCCGGTTCTATTCTATGAAGTTCCTCAGGTCCCCTGGCGATGTCGTCTTCGAGCTACCGTGGTGAGCCCCGTTCGAGCGATCCTGTCGAGGGAGAGGGCGCCGGCCATGCCTGGGAGCAGGCGAGCTGACCGATACCTCCTCGGGAGGGACAGGAGCGTGATGGGCCTCAGGACGGGGCGCTCTTTCATAAGACCTCGGCGTCGAGCTGTGAGGTGCCCACCGGGTCATCGAATTGGTCGCCATGGGGGATCTGTGGCCGCCGGAGATAGCATGACGGTGCTCGGATGCGCCGACGCGCACAGTGTCTTCTCTCCCTATGTGTCGCTCCCGAGGTGGAGGAGCGGCGACTTGGGGAGCTTGTCCCGCCGTTTGGACACGGACAAGGGCATCCACGACGGACGCGAGCCGATCTATTCACGCAGACAAGGCGTGAATGGCATTCGGGGGAGGAGGGGATCCAACCGCATCTCCGTTGTGGGGAGGACGGCGGCTGGAGCTTAGATCGTCGCGATGATCACTCGCCATAACTCCGAGATCGGAAGATTAGCTTTTGTTGAGTGGAATATTTTGTTTCCCACAGGCGGCGCCAACCGATGGAGGCCTTGATCACCTTCAAATGTTGTCTTCCGTTGATCTGCAGTGAGCGTTGATGGATGCCTGAGATTGAATTTGAGGGTTGCCTCTCAATGCGTGTGGATCTCAGTGGGCTTGATCTGGAATGGAGCCGAGCTACCTGCAAGGAAGTCCCGGGGTGGTTGTACCCCCGAGGACCCTCCGACGATCAAGTTAGTCGAGGTATTTGAGCAGAGTAACAGCCTATTGGGGTAAAATTGTCTTGCCTGAGTCGTATGAGAGAGGGGTTTATATAGTGGAAGCCATGGGCTGGCGAGCACGAGATTCGCGCCGGGCGTTATGCCTGCGTGAAAGGCGGGATCCCCCATTAATGACGAGATACGCTCGTTAATGGGGGAACGCGATGGCGTAGAACGTGGGATCATAGGCGGCGGATATCTCGCGACTGGCGAGATTCGCGGAGCCGTGGCGGAGGCGCGTATGATCTGCGTAGTGGGTCGGTCAGTGATACCGAGGAAGCTAAGCTCGGCGGGAGGCTCGGGAACGAGCGGGAGGCCGAGGGAGCTTGGTTCTGTGATAGCTCGGAGGCGAGCTAGGAGGGCTAAGGGAACTCAGCATGTGGGAGGGCTCGGTGGCGAGCCAATGGTTGTTTGTAAGATGAGCATAGGAGTGGTCTGGAAGGCCACCGAAGGTCGGGAACATCCTCGGGAGGAAGGCCCGGGGTACACCTTCAATGTACCGTTCTTGCACCTTTCCCGCAAGCCTCATGACACGTCATCTGCCATGTGTCGTGATTTGGGGAGTTCTTGATACCGAGCATCATCAAGCTTAAAACATAAATGCTATGAAATTTAAGAGGATTGCACACTAATGACTCAAGCACACTGTGAAATGTGCCATAGAAAATGAGCTTATGGGCCAGTTCCCAAAACAAAGAAAAGAAAAATGATATCATGCTTATTTTAGACATAACAGTGTTTTAAATAGGTGAGGTTGACTTTTGTGTAGAAAATTATGTTAAAAGATAAATGTATAAATGAGCTCTGATATCAAATGAAAGTGTGATGGCTAATTTAGGGGGCATAGGTTTTACAAAAAAAATGCTCTAAGTTTAACAAGGAACGAAATATTCGATTAATGATAAACAATTCAAGTACGGTTAAAATGATACAGTACAGGTATGAAAATAATATATGTTATGACAGATACGATCTCGAAGTAATAACAAACGATATAGAGAAGCAATCAAATAAACAAAAACAATAAAAATAAGAGCACTAACCAAACAAGACACCAGATTTTACGTGGAAAACCCTTACGGGAAAAACCACAGACGAAGGAGAAGTTTTATTAATCACCAAATATGGAGGATTATGGATGAATCTCTCTCAAACCACTCCCAAAAATCCCTATTCAACTCTCACAAATACAATGGGTTCAAATTATCTCAAAAGCTATCAATTTTTAGGGTTACAAAACACTACAATATATACACTATGCTAGAGATATGACTAAATAACTAATTTCCCATATTTCTCGAAACTGCAAAATATTCGGCTCAATCCGCTCGAGAGCCGGCTCAAACTAATGATGAACATGCTCATACAAACAGAGAACAATCACTGATTCCAGACGCTTCGTGAGACGGCTCAAGAGATGCATTCAGCCGTCTCTTACAAACAGAGATCCTGAACATCTTATTAGTCGGCCCAAGATTGTCTTGAGCCGTTTCTTGCAACCAGAGAACTGATGACAATATTGGACGACTTGTGAGTTGGCTCAAAAGAGGCATTAAGCCGGATCAATTTAATATCCTCTGTTAAACGCCGAATTCATTTAGGAAACTTCTAGGGATCAAGAATACGAGGCAAACATAGCAAATCTCCACCGTGCCTCGCATTCGCATCAAAACTTCTCCATAATATTAATAGTAGCTCCACTTTATTCACAAAACCCCTAAAGGGCTCAATGAGTGCAACACACTCTAATTAAGTTCACGTAATACTCAAACTTAACAAATGAAAGAGACTCCGTCAACATGTCGGCCGGATTATCCGTTGTGCCAACCTTTTTTACGATTATCACTTCTTCTTCAACAATATTCTGAACAAATTAATATCGAACATCGATGTGCATCGTTATGTCATGATGCATCTGGTCTTTTGTCAAATGAATTGCGCTTTAGATATTACGATAGACTATTATGGTATCCATTTGGATACCAAGTTTCGAAAATAGTCCCTTCAATCAGATTGCTTCCTTAACGGTCTCAACAATGGCCATATACTCTGCTTCCATCATAGATAACGCTATCGTAGGCTGCAACGAAACACGCCAACTAATATTACATCCTCTTAAAGAGAATACATAGCCGATAATTGACCTTTGCCTGTCGAGATCACCTGCATAATCAGAATCGCTGAAACTAACTAAACTGTTACTGTTCCTTCCAAACTCCAACCCCACATCAGACGTGCCTCGTAGGTATCATAAAATCCATTTCACTGCATGTCAATGGCCTTTACCAGGAGATGCCGTGTAATGACTAACAACAACAACTGCATATGAAATGTCGAGTCGGATACAAACCATGGAATACATAATGCTACTCACTGCACTTGAATAAGGAACATGCGACATATACTAAATTTCTTCCTCTGTTTGCGGTGATAAACGAGTTGAAATCTTAAAATGAACTGCCAATGGAGTAGTTACAGATTTAACGTCTGCCATGCCACAACGCTCCAAAACTTTCACAACGTATCACTGTTGAGACAAGTAAAATTTTCCTTATTTGCAATCGCGCCTGATATCCATACCGAGAATTTTCTTGGACGCTTCCAAATCTTTAGTTTCGAACTTGCCTTTCAACTGTTCCTTAAGCTTTTTGATATCAACCATATACCTTACTGCTATCAACATATCAACAACATAAAGCAACAATTATATGAAAGAACCATCGATGAGTGTTTACCGTCGGAAACCGGACCGAGATTCGGGGAGTGTCCAGCCTGAATGCGGGGGTAGATGCTGTATGGAACATATCCATTCACCTCTCCGAAAATACCAAGTTGATTTATGGCACCGTATATCGGAGGTTTGGATGTATGCGACCGTTGTAGTAGACTTATCAGATTCTCCCTTATATGTGAGAAGTTTTTGATTGCGGGGACGCTTTTTCCTACAAGCGCAAGCTCCTACAGTTAATTACGTTATCGTAAAACGATAACAACTTTCTCTGCTCCAAGTATATCACTTCATGTCGTGTTATAGTTTGTTTATTTTGGATTGCCCTTGGATTGTATACGGAGACTAATATATGTCGTTGCCCTTAGGGTGTGGATTAGTCCAAATCCGTATATTGGATTTAGGGTATGAACTTAGGTTGCATTTCTCACATGAATGAGGTCCATCAGTTCAATAGGATTTTTGTTTTAATCTAAGGATCGTTAGTCTTGTTGTAGACTAAGATCAACTTAGGTTTTGGTTAAGGACAATTAGTCGTATATGAGACTAAGGTCAACTTAGAAAGGATTTTTAAGGATCGTTAGCCGCATATGGGACTAAGATTAACATAAATATTTTAATTAAGGGTCGTTAGTCTTGTTGTAGACTACTTAGTCAGTCTTAAATATGAAGCATAAGCTTATATACTTAATGTATATTGACTAAGTATCCAAGCTATGGCTTGTTGGTCAGGTGCGCATGTGCATCATAGAGTGCGCATGTGCATCATAGAGTGCGCACGTGCTTCGTATGGGGTATTCATGCTTTCCTTTTTGGAAGGGTATACATGAGTATGGGATGCGCATCTGTATGTGGTGCGCATCTAGCTTAGATCCACATCTATATAGAATGCGATTCAGAATAGGATGCACACTTATATAGGGTGCACATGCATATATCACGTGATGCATACTTGGTTAGGTTCAGGAGTGCGCATGTACATGATGCACAAGTTAATGTGGACAATATCCCCACACGCGCTCACATGTATATCACGTGATGCGCAGATCAACAGTTTACACCCTAAACCAGAGTGCGCACTATGATACAAAATTTTTTGGCTTTCAAAGAGATTGAGATCTCTGTTGTTTGATTTAAAGTGCATTCATATAGCACATTTAAATTTGATGAAAGTGAAAATTTTCAGGAGAAGCATTGGTTTCGGTTTATATGTTTCCGATCATCCTTTAATATGGGTTTTGTCTAAAATCTCGAATCTTAGAATAGACCTTCTCATGAAAAGAAATGGCTTTTTGTAGGAGAGAGATCAACTCTAAGATTGTTTGATCTTTTTTTAGAGGAGAAGCAATAGCTTCGTTCTGAAGAGCAATAGCTTTTATTAAGGGAGAGGATCCTCTTCTCTTCCTTTTTTTCTGATTACCTACTTAACTAGGGTTTTCTTCGAAAAAAGCTTCGTTTCTTTGGCAGAGAAGATGAAGAGAGCAAAAGGGTCAGAATTCCGAGAAAGCAAAAAGATCGGAAGATTTCTTTTTCATTGTGAGGGGGTTCCTATTTATAGGAAAAGAATTGTTAGGGTTTGTTCCCAACAATTAGGTGTGTTTTTATCTCAATATGATTTTGATTAATCTATATCAATTTTTGGATGCATGCGAACCATTGGATCATTGATCCAAAAATCAATTTTGTTTGATTTGTCATGTTTGTTATGAACAAACATATTTAAATTGATTCATATCAATTTAGGGTGTTTGTGCACTAATGGATCGTTGATCCGCAAAACAATTTTGATTGTTTTGTTAAGTTTGTGATCAACAAACAAATTTAAATTGACTTATATCAATTTAGGGTTCTTTTGCACCATTGGATCATTGACCCCGAATCAATTTTGATTGATTCATTAAGTCTGTTAATTGATAGAAGATTTTTTTTCTAAAGATAGATTAACCAAGTACACGCGCACTGATAATGCATACGCGTGTGCTTTGCCTATATTCGCATCGCATGCGATGGCCATAAGCTACGTGCATATTTCTTGCACGTGTCGCATCGCAAGCGATGGACTTAAGCCATGCGCATGTGCTTTGCATGTCATTGCATCGCATGCGATGGCCTTATGCCATGTGCACATGCCTTGCACGTGTTGCATCATATGATAGGGGCGCAGTTATTGGATGAACCATAAAATAGGTGCGAACAAATGCCCATCACCGACTGTACGCACGTGGCTTGCCCATGTGTACATCAGTGTCAAGCTGTGAACCATCAGATCTGCTCTGAGATCTACGAGAAATTGAACTGATTTCTGAACCTTATAAATAGGGGCTTCCTCCCTTAAACAAAGCTGCACCTCCTTTCTTTTCTTTCTTAAAATTTTAAGAACTTTTGTTATTCTTCAGAGCTAGTGCTTTTCAGCGAAGCTTTTCCTTTCCCTTTTTCTTTGATTTGATAGGTAAAACCTGTCCCATCAAAGTAAAACGCGCACCCGAAACTTTTGCTTTTTTTAAATAGTGCGCATCCTTTTAGCTGCGCATCTATTGCTTTAGAAAATCTTTTGATTTTCATGGGACGTGCGCACCTCTTTGGGCTGCGCATCTTTTACTTGGAGAAATCCTTTGGACTTTCGTAGGGTATGCGCACCTTGATGGGTTGTGCATCCCATACTTTGAAAAATCTTTAGATTTTTCATAAGATGCATGTTCTAAGTCTTGACCCTTCTCATGATAGTTTTTTTTTGTGAACTAACGCTTCTTGGTTTTTCTTCTCAGGTATGATGTCTTCTCCAGCTGACTTCAATTATGATCACCCGGCAAATTCACAGCCAAACGAGCCTTTCGATAAGGAGGTTATTCAGATAATCAGAACTCGTGATCCTATACGGTAACATCTTCGACTCTGGACCAATTGGTATAATCAAATCATCCAGGGACTTGTTGTTAGTTATATGTATGCCTTAGAGGCCATTGCTGTACATGTGATGTATATTGTAGTGGATGCTTGGACATATATAGGGAGGACTTTCTTACTCGACATGATAGTATGCTATCGGGTTGCACTTTATCTTAACATGTACACTCATTGTCTCTCTATTACATGTTGATAAAGACTTTAGGATGAGTACTTGACTACCAGGATTATGATGCAAATCATACTAGTGAGGACAGGGTAGTCGGTAAGTACATCCTTCAAACGTTCCTAGTCGTGGGAGTATCGAGACAGAGCATTGATACTCCAGAGTAGACTAGCGTATACGCTTCTCGACCCATATGATGGGCGATGGATGATCCCATATCCATTGGTGTTTGACTTCGGAGAAGGTATACGGGTGCTCAGTGGAGACTGGGTAAACTGAACGGACTCGCCGAGAACTCCTAGATGATATTATACCTATCGTTGGATAGCAGTTCTCTGGTGACACTGGTACAGATTAGTCTGTAGTCCCGAGATCGTCATAGAGTCTTGTGTGATTCCCACTGTGCTTTGATTTCCACCATACCACGGTCAAGAGATCGTGCAAAAAGGTGGTTTTTGGATACAGTTCCGAGTCACATGGAGGCAATGAGCGATAGGTGGGGTTTCGTCTCTCCCGGTATTGGGAGTTGATGTTGCGCTATGCTCGATTGGCCATAACAGGAAATCCCTGGCCAGGGTTGCTGATATTTACTGGTAAGAGTTATCAGTAGTTTCTTGAACCGTTATGGACCTTGCATCGGCATGACTTATCAGGCTATTGGGGTCTGACATTATACCACCCCCAGGCTGTGATATGCGACATATCAGACGAAGAGACCAGACTGTACGGTAGTGTTACTGATTGGATTCGCGGGAGTACGAGCAGACTTGCTTGTTGATATTCTGATCGCTCAATACCCGGATGGCCATTACGTTTAGCAGACCGCTTGCGGCTTGTGGGTGTTTGATATGATCATCACCTACTGCCGGCGTATTGACGAGTCTTTAGAGTCCTACACAGAGGTTTTCTGGTTCATGCGAAACGGAATAGGAGCACATATGTGATATGTGCGGGACCGAGATTAATGCGTGTATGTGATACCGCATTCTATTCTCGCGATATGTGATATCGGTCGGTTATATAAGATATTGCCGGGTTATCGGATCAAGTGTTGATTCGATAAATTGTTACATTTGATATTAGTCGGTTATATGTGATATAGCCGGATTATTAAATCAAGTGTTGATTTAATAATTTAATGTAGAATTATATATTTGATATATTAAATTACATTAACTAATATTAGCTCACTTAACCATTTCTTTTTCTCACTTGTGCAAACATGATATATATGTGATATATATATTAATGTATCATGCTAGGTTACATATGCAACTTGTGTGTATGAGACTTATACCATGCTAGGGTTAAGGTTAGGGTTCATAATTATATTTAAGCAAATTCAAAATTGTGGAGTTTTTGTCATGGTTCAAAGCTTGTACCTTTCATTGACTTAGTCCACTTGTTTGTTTAGCTTAAGATATTTGTTAACCCAACCCTTAACCTTTAGCCTTGGTTTATTCTCTACAAGGGTTTGGCATGATATATACCAACCATGGTTGCATTTCTAACCTCATGAGATATTTTCTCTTCATCACTTTCATTTCATCTTCTTCTTGCTCTTTGAAGCTCTCTTGATTTTCATGAAGTGATGAAACCTTGTGAGAAAAATAAAACTAAAGTGAGCCCACTTCCTACTTCATCATCCTCTACTATTAGCCATTTAGTTTAAGGTGTTTGCTTCCCTAATTTCACCATTAGTGAAGAGGTAGCTGTTCCCCGCCGAACACAGAGACGGGACCGCGCAGGTCCGTATTGTCTGAATTCGGGGCAGATGCTAATTGGTGCTATCCGTCCACATCTCCGAAGATTCCAAGTTGATTTATGGTACCATATATCGAAGGTTTAAACGGATGCGGCCGATGTAGCATATTTCGTCAGATTCCCCCTTGTTGAGAGGGTTTTGATTGTGGGGACGCTCTTCCCTGCAGGCGTAAGCCCCTGCAGTTAATTACGCTACTGCATCGCGGTAACCACTTTCTCCTTCTCCTTCTCCAGATGCTCACTGCGTGTCGTGTGTGTTTGTTTTGTTTTTGGTTGCCTGTGGATTGTATACGGAGACTAATTTATGTTGTCGCCCGTAGGGCGTGTATTAGTCCAAATCCGTATTCTCTTAGATTTAGGTTTGAGGGTTGGATTTAAGGATACGTTAGTCTCATTTGAGACTAAGATCAACTTAAACATTTGTTAAGGACACGATAGTCTAATTTTAGACTAAGATCTACTCAACGGCATCGTTTAGATCCAACAAAAGAGCATTTGGGCTCTATTGTTTAGTTTAGGCACATTGCGGTCCATTGCCAGTTTAAGGACATGATGGTCCAGTACCAGTTTAAGGACATAGTGGTCCAGTACCAGTTTAAAGACATAGTGGTCCAAGGTTAAGGATATCGTAGTCCGTGGGTTTAAAGGGACCCCACAGTCCGAGGATAAGGACATCGTAGTCCGTGGGTTTAAAAGGACCCCATAGTCCGAGGTTAAGGACATCGTAGTCCATGGAATGTATGGTTGTCGGGACCCATCACCTCTCTGAAGACGTTGAAAGATTACAACGACATGTATCTGAGGGGTTCAGAGATGTACCCTTGAACCAATTTTGGTTGGTAGATCTGTAGTCCAATTTGGAACTGAGATCTGTTAAAAGATTTATGAGCATATGGGTTCAGTTGATATGAGTTGAGGACTTATGGCCAATCTCGGGCTAAGTCCAATCAGATCAAAATGTTTAACATTTTTATTTTTGGGTTGTTGAGCCTTTATTTAGGCTTGGCCCCTTTTAACAATGCAGAGCATTGATTTAAATTCTGATAATGTTTGTCTTTTATTGAATGCTGAGCATTCATCATATCTCTGGGATTTATTAGAGAACATTTTATGTTCTGTCAGCGCAACATATGGTGCGCTTGGCGCTTTGCGCCAGTCAAAGAGCGCAGTGCGGTTCTGCTGAGTAGCGCACACGTGAGTGACACGTGGCACGCTTGGCGCTGAGCGCCAGATGATGAGCGTATTGCGCTAATATATGAGCGCAGTACGCTATTAATTCAATGGCGCACACATGAATGACACGTGGTACGCTTGGCGCTTTGCGCCAGTCCATGAGCGCAGTGCGCTTCTGTTGAGTAGCGCACACATGGCGTGCTTGGCGCTGAGCGCCAGATGATGAGCGCATTGCGCTAATATATAAGCGCATTGCGTTATTAATTCAATGGCGCACACATGAATGACACGTGGTGCGCTTGGCGCTTTGCGCCAGTCCATGAGCGCAGTGTGCTAATTCAAGAGCGCAAAGCGCTAACTGTTGAGTGGAGCATTCGTGAGTGACACGTGGTGCGCTCGGCGCTGAGCGCCAGTCCAAGAGCGCAGAAGCGCATTTCATCAATTTTATGATCAGGGAAATAAATTTTTCCCTTAGAAGAGACTTGTCTCAAGATCGAAAGAACAAAAGTTTTTACTTTATAGGAGATGCTTCAATCTCTTGTATTAATGAAAGGTTTTGCCTTTATGGATCTATGATCCTTAAGAGAATTTAATAATTCTCTCCCCCTTTATAATGAGATGTTCATAATCTCAGAAAGACAATTTGTCTTATAGATCTATGATCTGTGAAAGAAATAAGTACTTCTTTGTTTTATGATGAGATCTTTTGATCTTTTTTATAAAAGGCCTTGGTCTTTGTGGATCTATGATCTTTTAAGAAGATAATTTTTCTTTTTAATTATGAGATAATTTCATCTCTTTGATCATCACCATTCTTTTTACCTTGAAAAAAAAATCTTCTTTTGCTGAGAGCTATGCTTCTCTTCCTGAAATCTCAAAGCTTATGGGGGGTTCTTCTGTCTATTTCTGTATATTTCTCTTTCCTTTTCTTTTTTGGAAAGAAGGATCATTGGTCGTTAGGACCCACCACCTCTCCGACGACACTGAGAGATTACAGCGCCATATATCGAAGGTGTGGAGGGATGTACCCTTTGAACCATGTCCCACTCATGAGGGGGGAAGAATAGGCTGGAGCTTAAGCTTCTCGCTGCTGAAAAATGCTTCTTTGCATTCGCGCCCATGCGTCGCACGTGGGCACACATATTTGCACGTAGCGCACATGGAGCTTGCGCATATGCGCATTATGGAAGGGGGAGCAAGCTCCTATGGAGAAATAATCTCCTTTGAGTATTATGGAATACTCCCACGTGCGTTGCACGTGTTTGGCTCATGTGCGTTGCACGTGGCGCGCACGTGGCGCGCATGTGGCGAGCGCACGTAGTGTTTGCGTATATGCGCATTATGGGAGGAGCAAGCTCCTATAGAGAAATGATCTCCTTTGAGTATTATGGAATATTCCCATGTGTGTTGCACGTGTTTGGCTCGCGTGCGTTGCACGTGGCGCGCATGTGGCGAGCGCACGTGCATTGCACGTGGCGTACATGGTGCTTGCGCATATGCGCATTATGGGGGGGAGCAAGCTCCAATGGAGAAATAATCTCCTTTGAGTATTGTGGAATACTCCCACGTGCGTTGCACGTGTTTGGCTCACGTGCGTTATACGTGGCGCGCATGTGGTGAGCGCACGTGTATTGCACGTGGCGCACATGGTACTTGCGCATATGCGCATTATGGGGCGGGGGGGGAGCAAGCTCCTATGGAGAAATAATCTCCTTTGAGTATTATGGAATACTCTGATAATTGAATTCTTTGAGAATTGAACTCTACCATTTCTAAGAGGTATCCCCTCTTATTTATATGGTAGTGGTAGAGAAGGGATCTCTCCTTTTCCCGATGTGGGACTAAAACTGCATCCCCCATGTAGTAGAGCATTACTTTAGATTACACGTGCGTAGCACATTTGCTCATAACTTTTGATCCCGGATGAGTTATGAGGCCCATAATATATCAAATCGAAGGGTTTTTCGAGATACTCTCGATACCATCAGAATTTAGCTGTTTCTCATACGGGAATTTTTCAAAATACAGCCCAGAAAATACTGGTTCGCATTTTCTTCCTTAGATTTCACGCGGGTAGCAAATTTGCTCATAACTTTTGATCCCGGATGAATTATGAGGCCCATGATATATCAACTCGAAGATTTTTTCAAGTCTCTTTTAATACGATTAGAATTTAGCTGTTTCTCATTCGGGAGTTTGTCAAAATACAGCCCGAAATATACTGCTTCGCATTTTCTTAAGCGAATCGCTGCCATTTGATACCTTGGGCTCTTTTGCGCAGAAATTTTTGGCGGGAACAAATGCCCCCCACTACTTTGCCCACGTAGGTATGTACGTGGGTTAAGTAGTGCAGAGTAATATATTGCATATGACCGGTTTCGGACTGGTATATAACCTTTAGAATCTTGGTCTGAGAAGATAGCGAGCGGACACAAGCGTCGTCATCTATCATTGACTCAAATCTCAACTCTTAAGGGATATAGTTCCAAACCCCAAGGTCCATGAGCTGCACCCTTCCGTTTCTTTATGTCTTGATCTGGCGCAAAGTAGTTTATGTACTCATTTCGGAGCTTGTAGTTTATTCACTCATCCCGGAATTTCTAGTTTATGAACTCATTTCGGAGCTTATAGTTTACCTCACTTGGGCTTGTAGGCAAACTTGTCCTAACGTTACAGTTAACCCCGACTCATTACGACAGAGGTCCGTTAGGGTCTGTGGTACTAGGGTTTTTTGTCCGTCGTACCGTCGCATTGGCTGATGCATTCCCCGATATGCAGTCTTGCTGTTCGAGTAGCCGCGTGACTGTCGTGTCTGTGATCCCTTCGGGGATGGACAAAACGTCTTCAAATGATCTCCCAGGTCACATTACCGTCGGGAAAGCATATTCTCCCTTGAAATCGTGAGGATTTCTAAGTGTTCATCGCCTCCGTGAGTCGCAAGGATCTCACTCAGGTATTTTTTCCTTACGAATCGTGAGGACCCATAAGTAGCTTCTTCATTTCAGTGGCATGTAACTTCAGCGAATGTGGCCTGTAGATGGTCCATCTTGACCTTTTCGTAGGGTATGATGGCTTAGGAAACAGGTTCAGGTCTGTCGCCTAAGACTTTTCAACTTTATGAGCCGTGAGGGTCTCATAAAGACTTTTCTCTCTACAAGTCGAGAGGATCTCACAGGTGTATTTTCTCCTTAGGAATCGTGAGGATTCCTAAGTGTGTTTTCTTTTGAGAGTCGTAAGGATTTCACAAAAGAGTTTTCTCCTTTACGAGTCGGGAGGACCCGTAAGTGATGGATGAGGTTGACATTATCCGCATTTCACGGGGTCATTGGATGACGTATTTTCGCGACGGGGTCATGTGGATGACGTATTTCTGAGACGGGGTCATTTGGATGACGTATTTCCGCGACGGGGTCATGTGGATGACGTATTTCCGAGACGAGGTCATTTGGATGACGTATTTCCGCGACGGGGTCATTTGGATGACGTATTTCCTCGACGGGGTCATGTGGATGATGTCTTTTCACGACGGGGTCATGTGGATGACGTGTTTCCGCGACGGGGTCATTTGTTGACGTATTTCCACGACGGGGTCATGTGGATGACGTATTTCCATGACGGGGTCATGTGGACGACGTATTTCCGCGACGGGGTCATTGGCTGACGTGTTTCCGTGATGGGTCATGTGGATGACGTATTTCCGAGACTGGGTCATTTGGATGACGTATTTCCGAGACTGGGTCATTTGGATGACGTGTTTCCACGACGGGGTCATTTGTTGATGACGTATGTCCGAGACGGGGTCATTTGGATGACATATTTCCGAGACGGGGTCATTTTTTGATGACGTATTTCCAAGACGGGGTCATGTGGATGACGTATTTCTGAGACGGGGTCATTTGGATGACGTATTTCCGCGACGGGGTCATGTGGATGACGTATTTCCGAGACGGGGTCATTTGGATGACGTATTTCCGCGACGGGGTCATGTGGATGACGTATTTCCGAGACGGGGTCATTTGGATGACGTATTTCTGAGACGGGGTCATTTGGATGACGTATTTCCGCGACGGGGTCATTTGGATGACGTATTCCGCGACGGGGTCATGTGGATGACGTATTTCCGAGACTGGGTCATTTGGATGACGTATTTCCGAGACGGGGTCATTTGGATGACGTATTTCCGCGATGGGATCATTTGGATGACGTACTTCCGCGACGGGGTCATTTGGATGACGTATTTTCACGACGGGGTCATGTGGATGACGTATTTCCACGACGGAGGTCATTTGCTGACGTTGCGTCTGTTGTAATGAGACGAATATCGAAGTGGTCTCTAGGTTGTCTGTGAACCGTCGAGATTCGGAGTAGGGACTTTGCCATGACTCCAAGGTTGATTGCAGCGTCTGAATCCTGCTGGAATGAGGAGAAACGCTGTTGATGATCTCTAGGCTGTCTGTGAACCGTCGAGATTCGGAGTAGGGACTTTGCCATGAATCCAAGGTTGATTGCAGCGTCTGAATCCTGCTGGAATGAGGAGGGACGCTGTTGATGATCTCTAGGCTGTCTGTGAACTATCGAGATTCGGAGTAGAGACTTTGCCATGACTCCAAGGTTGATTGCAGCGTCTGAATCTTGCTGGAATGAGGAGGAACGCTATTGATGATCTCTAGGCTGTCTGTGAACCGTCGAGATTCGGAGTAGGAACTTTTCCATCACTCCAAGGTTGATTGCAGCGTCTGAATCTTGCTGGAATGAGAAGGAACGCTGTTGATGATCTCTAGGCTGTCTGTGAACCGTCGAGATTTGGCTTCGTTTCGATGAAGCCTGGTGGGAAGGTATGGTTCCCTCTTTGTTTGTGCCCATGGATTGTCTACCGGGATCGATGTGATTTCACCTATAGGGCAAAAAAATTTCATTTTATATATTTTTCTTTCCGCGATGCTCTATCATTTCAGCTTTTATATCGCGAAAGTTGCGATTGCCCAATCATTTCGGCTATTTTTCGCGGTGCCCAATCATTTCGGCTATTTTTCGCGGTGCCCAATCATTTCGGCTATTTTGGATGCATACATTTTTACTTGCTGATTTTGTCATTTCGGCTATTTCATATGCATTTGTGGTTCGCTGACTTTTCGCCGCGAGTTTGGGATTTGATACCGATTTAGGCATCAGTATCGCTACAACTGGGATATTGCCAGGAGCGAATCATCATTTGCCTCCGTCGATGATGAACAAAGGTGGCTTAGCGAACAGGGTTAAGATCCTGTCGACTAAGGCTTTTGACTTTATGAGACGTAAGGGTCTCGTAAAGGTATTTCTCCCTACGAGTCGTGAGGATCTCGTAGGTGCATTTTCTCCTTGAAGATCGTGAGGATCTTAAGTGTATGGTCCCTTATAAGTCGTAAGGATCTTATAAGAGTGGTTTCTCCTTATAAGCCGAGAGGACTTACAAGTGTCTTTTGCCATATGAGCATATCCCCAGTCTCTGGTGGGACTTTATTGGGGAAATGTTTATTCGCGTCCGTGGATTGTATACAAGGGTCATTACTGAACCGCCTGTAGGGCAGCATTGGAGGTTGTGATGGCTTAAGAACAGGTTCAGATCCCAGTAGCTTAAGACTTTTGAATCCTATGAGCCATGCGGGTCTCAAAGGAGGGTTCTCCTTACGAGTCGTGAGGATCTCGCAAGTGTAATTTTTCCTTAGGAATCGTGGGGATCCCGAAGTGTGTTGCTCCCTTGTGAGTCGTAAGGACCTCATGCAGGTGATTTCTCCTTAGAGGGTCGAGAGGACCTTGCAAGTGTCTTTTAACGAGCTTGCGCCCTTTCGGGTTTTCACAAAACTCGCCGGTAGCCCTGCTGTTTTTACTCACAAAGCCCTCTCGGGTTTTCATCCGTGCCCATTTTGTTTATGGACATACTGTTTTCTTTCTTTTTTTTTGTCAGCCTTGAGATACTGCGGTCCATAGTAGTTTATAGACGTCTCGGTCAACAGCCAGTTTTAGGACATAGGGGTCCATCGTTAGTTTTAAGGACGTTTCGGTCCGAAAGCCAGCTACTACTTGCAGAGTTTGGGCTTAGGAAGATAGCGAGCGGACATAGGTGTCGTCATCTATCGTTGACCTAAGCCGTGACTCGTCAAGCGTAGTATTTTTTTAGGAAACGGCCGTTTATTGGCCTAAAAGGCCTTTCACCATGCATGTCCATGAATAGATAGGCTCCACCCTGGTGGACTTTGTCTATGATATACGGGCCTTCATAGTTCGGCTCGAATTTCCCCCGTTTGGCACGATTGGGGATCATAGGTCTCTTGACCACTAGTACGAGTTCGCCTTGGCCGAATGTCCTCGGCCTAGTCAGTCTCTCATATGAGCGCGTCATCCTTGCTTTATAAGCCTCCAGATTTTGTTGCGCCATGAGCCGGGTTTCATCAAGGGCGTCGAGCTCCTCAAGCCGAAGGTGAGCATTTTCTTCATCCGTTAGCTCGTAGTGAATTGCCACTCGTAGAGAGGGTAACTCTATCTCGAGGGGGAGTACCGCTTCTGTGCCGAATACCAATGCATACTGCGTTGTATTCGTAGCTGTTTTGAACGTGGTTCGATACGCCCAGAGAGCTTCATGCAGTCTCTCATGCCAGTCCCTCTTATTTCGAGACACCGTTTTTTTCACGATCTTCGTCAAGGTCTTGTTGAAAGCCTCAGCTAGACTGTTAGCTCGGGGATTATAGACCGAAGAGTATCTCTAGTCTATTTTATGCTGTTGTGCGAAGCGGCTGATCTTGTGGCTTCTATAGGCTGGCCCGTTATCGGAGATAATCCGTCGCGGAGTGCCGAACTGATAAATGACGTGTGTTTTGCAAAAATGGAGGATATTCTCCGTCTCCACTTCTCTTAGTGGTACTGCTTCCGCCCACTTGGAGAAATAACCAGTTGTCGCCAATATGAACCGATGTCCTCTGGACGATGCCGGTTCGATGGGGCCGACTATGTCAGTTCCCCATATCTTGAACGGTCAGCTAGCCACCGTTGGGTGTAGCGGATTTGGATGCTGATGGATGAAGTCCCCATGAATTTGGCACGAGTGGCACTACTTCGCGTATTCGAGGCAATCCTGGATCATCGTGGGCCAATAGTAACCCATCCTTTTGATCTTCAGTTTCATCTTCGGCCCGGCTTGGTGAGAACCGCAGAGTCCGTCGTGAATTTCTTGGACGACTCTCCTTGCCTCTTCAGGTCCCAGGCATCTTAGCCACATGGAGTCAAACGATCTCTTATACAGAGTATCATTGACAAAGGCGAAGGATAGAGCTCGTTTCATGAGCTGATGTCTTGATGACGCATCTTCAGGTGTTCGACGGGATTTGAAGTAGCCTATAAAGATTTCTCTCCAATCCTTAGTCTTTTCCTGGTCTTTTATTTGTAGGGCCGTTTTCTCGGTAGCTCCCTTCTCTTCGGACGACTCCGGAGATATTTCTGCCGGTGCAAGAGTCCGACGGCTTTGCACAACGATCCTCACGTCATCGAGATTCTCATCGGCCAGTTCTTTAGCGAGCTTGGCTAATGCATCCGCCTTGCTATTTTCCGCACGCGGTATACTTTCCAGCATGTAGGAGGGAATTTGAGTCAGCAGTTGCTGTACTCTTTCGCCGTACTTCACCAGCTCTGGCTTGCACGTTTGATAGTCGCCGTTTACTTGACTAACGATCAGTTGGGAGTCTCCGAATATGAGGAGGTTTTCGATTCTCATGTCGACAGCGATCGCAAGACCTGCTATCAAAGCTTCATACTCAGCTTCATTGTTTTTCCGCGGCTCTGTTAAGGAGAAGGCAAAGCGCATTATCCCTCCTTGTGGAGTCACGAAAATGAGGCCTACCCCTGATTTTATTATGGAGGTACTTTGTTTGCGTTTCTTCATGGAAGACGCTCCGTCGAAGTAGAGTTCCCATCGGGTATCACTCCCTCCTTTTTCCCCGTCAATTGTGTCAAACGTGTGCTCATCTGGCAATTCACAGTTCAAAGGAGAGTCGGCAGGTATCAGATGTTCAGCGAGGAAGTCGGCGATGGCCTGGCCTTCAATGCTTTGAGGGGTCTGTATGTCACCGAGAATTCCATCAAGAGTAGGACCCATTTAGCGAGCCATCCCGTTAATATAGCCTTTGACATCAAATATTTAAGAGGATCCACCTTCGATATGAGATGGACCTCATGTGCCAACGCGTAGTGCCTAAGCTTCGTTATCGCGAAGATCAACGCCAAGTAGTGTTTTTCGATGGGGGAGTAATTGCTTTCTGCCCCAAGTAGGACTCGACTCAAGTAGTAGAGGGCTCTCTCTTTCCCTTGGTCATTTTCTTGTGCCCACAGCGCGCCTAAAGAACCTTCGAGGGAAGTTGTATACAGAATGAGGGGTTTTCCCTTGACTGGGGCGGTTAGCACCGGCGGATTCTGCAGATATTGCTTGATTTCGTCTAGTGCGCCTTGGCATTTGCGATCCCAGACGAACGGGGTTTCTTTCTTCATTAGGTGACTGTAAGGACGACACTTGCCGGAGAGATTGGCTATAAATCATCGGATATATGCGAGCTTTCCTTGGAGAGACCGCAGTTGCTTGAGAGTCCTTGGCGAAGGCATTTCCATGATCACCTTGATCTTCGACGGGTCTATCTCGATGCCTCGGTGTCGGACGACGAATCCTAGGAACTTGCCCGAGGAAACTCCGAACGCGCACTTGAGAGGGTTCATCTTCAAGTTGTATTTCCGAAGGCGCTGAAACGCGATCTTCAGATGCTCTAAATGTTCCTCATATGATTTGCTTTTAACCACGAGGTCGTCGATATAACATTCGACGATTTCATGTATGAGGTCATAGAAGATCTTCGTCATGGCCCTCTGATAGGTGGCACCGGCGTTCTTTAGACCGAAAGGCATCACTTTGTAGCAGAATATACCCAAAGGGGTCCGGAAAGCGGTGCGCTTCTGGTCTTTGGGATGCATTTTTATTTGATTATATCCTGATGAGCCGTCCATGAAAGAGAAGACTTCGTGGGTGGACGTATTATCTATCATCAGCTCGGTGACCGGTACTGGAAAGTCGTCCTTCGGACAAACTTTGTTGAGATCCCGGAAGTCCACGCATATGCGCACCGTCCCATTTTTCTTCATCATCGGGACGATATTGGCGATCCAGTCCGGGTACTGAACCTCTTGGACGAAGCCAGAGTCGATTAACTTCTTGACCTCGGCGTTGATGCTCATTTCAAGTTCGAGCCGCATTCTTCTCGGCGCTTGTTTGACTGGCTTGATGTTCGGAGAAATTGCCAATTTATGGACAGCTATTTCTGGATCTAATCCGGGCATTTCGGAATAGTTCCATGCGAAACAATCTTTATACCGCATGAGCACGTCTTTGAGCGTAGCCACTTTTTCTTCAGACAACAGCTCACTGACGAACGTCGGCCGTGGGTCGTTTGTTATTCCCAAGTCGATTTTCTTGAGGTTATCTGCAGTAGTATGTATCCCATCTTCCAGCTCTTTTGGCACCGGTGGAAATTATGAGATTAACTCATATTCATCGTTTTCGAAGCACCAAGAAAGGTCATCCATATTCTCGGGTTCCTCTTCTGACAGCGTTATCACGTGACAGGTGCGAGATCGCTTCCAAGACCGGTATTTATCTGGTTCTACTCTCGCTACACATGTGGTTTGCGGTACATGCTTCTGTGGAGGACTTACCCTCCAACTGTCGGATAGAGCGAACCTGCCTTGCTGATATTGGTCTTCGACCCAGTTCTTGAAGGTGAAGCAGTCTTCGAGAGGATGTCCTATCGCTCGGTGATAGGAGCAATAGTCCGGGTGAGAGACCTCGCTTGTTTGCTCGGGGTGCATGGACTCCGGGAGTGTCATCATTTGATGTTTCACGACGAGATCGAATATCTTCCTTGTCTTGTCTTGGAGAAAAGAATACTCCCGACCCATCTTCTTTACAAGAGACAGATCCCGGCTGCCCGATTCTTGATTGCGTGGTTTCTTGGACCCGCTTTGCAGCCGTCGAACGTTTTTTCCGTTCTTTGGTTTATTTTTGCCTCTGCGCCGGGTCTTTTGTATGATGGGCTGGCGACGAAGGGCATCGTCATTCTCTGTAGCTTGCTGAAGGAGGCGCTGTGTTCTGGCTTTCTCATAAGTGGCCATTTCGCGATTATGGTCGTCCCGAACCTTTTGACCCGCTTCCCTTATAAGCTTGTCCATTTGTTCTTCGAACGACGGACTTGACACTTTCATGGCGAGACCTTGTTCTGGTTCAGGGTTAGCATCTTCCCACAGAGCATCCCCTTCTTTATCGAAGTCATGTATGACGTAGCAGCCGCGAAATCGCTCTCGCTTATGGGATTGAACATACCCAAGTCCGATCGTTTCCATTCTACCGTTGGGCAACTTTTGTTGAGTTCCGGGGACGCTCCAAATCCTGTTATAGAACTGGGCTTGTCGAGCAGTCTGTTTAAGTGGTACGCCTTGGCGCCTTAACAGTCTTTTTAATCCATCTGTGTAGTATCTGGGCAAACGGATGGGCTGGAGACTGTCAAGTGTAGAATCTGCACCATGCCAAATTTTTTTCTCCACTTTGGTTTCCCCGGATCGGTAGAATAGGATCGCCTTTTCACCCTTTCGCCTGGGAGGGACATAGAATGTCTGCAGTTCTTGCACACTATAAGTTTCAAGTGCATCGAGCTCTTTGTAATGCTCTTGCGGAACCATGGCAACTTGCAAACTTTGTTCTTCATCAGCGAAAGCTTGTATCGATGGCCGAGCAGAGAATACAGCATTGACCTCATCTTCCGAGTCGCTGCCGAAGACCAGAATAGGGGTGGACGGTCCCGGCTTGTTGCGTTAGGACGACCCTGAATAAATTATTTCCTCTTCCTCCTCGATATCACTCCCGAAGACCGGAATAGTGGTGATAGCTTTGTTCTTGTCCTCCGGTTTGCGACATCTTTCTGTATCTTCGAAATCTGGCAGGAAGTACTTGGCATCCTCATATTTGCGGACTTCGTTCACGGAGAATGGGTTTAGTTCTCCTGTCACAGTGTACTCGAGACCATCTTTAAAGTACTTCATACACTGATGTTGTATAGAAGGGATAATGTTGTACTCGTGTAACCAAGGCCGGCCGAGCAAAGCGTTATAGCAAGTCTTAGCGTCAATGACGTGAAACTTGATGTCCGTGACTAGCAGCCCAAAGCGCAACGTCAGTATCACAGACCCGAGCGTCCGTGATGACTGGGAGTCAAACCCGGAGATGATGATTTTATCACGAGCGAGGTGTTGAACACTCATGCAGATTTCCTTCAACACCCTCACGTTGAGTAGATTGATGGAGGACCCATTGTCAACCAGGATTTTGCCTATCTTGATATCATGACAGTATCAGGAGACATAAAGGGAGCAGTTATGCTCGCATGTCCCGAGGAGACGATCTTCATCGCCGAAAGTGATATCAGCTGTGTGCACTTCTTCCAGCTCGTCCTTCATCTTTTCTTCGGCAAGGAAAGATTGAAACTGTTCGGGCTCTTATAACGCTTTGATCAGAGAATCTCTCGCTTCTTTTGATAGCAGAAGGGCTTCGAGAATGCTGAGCTGCGAGGGTATCTTCCTCAGGTGTGCCAGAACGTTGTAATCCACCTTACTTTTCTTGGGCGGGTCCTTGGCTGTCAGTTCCTTGACGACTTGATCATCTAAGGCGATGTCCTCAGGGACTTTTTCTTTTCCCTTATCTTTTCTATTCGACCCACCGTTCGCGGGCCTAAGATTCTTTTCCGGCAGCGTACAATTGCGCAGCTGAATGTTCTCACAGGTCTTCATTTCTTTCGCCTCGGAGGTGGGTTCTTTGAAGAGTGGGCCAAGGGCTATTTCTTCATCAGAATCGCTCCCGAAGGTGAGAACTTGCGATCCCCCAGCGTCGACCATATGACAGTTGCCGGTCGTTCTTTTGCGCTCCTCGGTCGTATTTCTTTGCTCCCGACGAGTTTTGCGTTTCATCCGCTTGAAATGTTGTCGGTGAGAAACATATCCCTGCCACCAGCTTTTAAAAGCGTTGCACTCATCGGTGGGGTGCGTAATCCTTCGATGATATAAGCAGTAGTTGAGATGGACATCCTCTTCGTCAGGAGTGTTTCCTTCGGAGGGTGGCAGTTTCATTCCCACCGATAAGGCTTTGGCGAACCTTTTCCTCGTTTTGAACTTGCTTTTATTTGCGGCGGATGTACTTTGATCCGGTGGGAGTGTTTCGACCCTTTCATCTAGTCGCTGGCGTTTGGCCTTTTCAAATATTAACATCCCGCGCTCTCGATCGACTTTGCTTTTCAGAAGAGCTTCGTTTAGGAACGCATCAATCATTTCGTCTGATGGTCCTAGAAATTCCGGCTCAGGATCTGCCCCCAGTTTCTCTGCATAAGGAGCTTCTTCATCGTCTATTGACGAGTGGGAGATTACATGGCAACTTGCCACGTAATCTTCAGATTCATCCGACGAGTCTTTCTCTATTGTCGTCATCTTCATCCTCAAGGACGTGGCTGAGAAATTCTTGGAGTGTGACTGGAGTCCGCGCTTTTTGATTATATTCTTCCAACGCGTCAATCTGTTTTTGCAGGTCCGTGCGCTTGTCACCAGGCTTCACGGGCTTCTTGGCTTTCTTCTTTTTCTTCGAAGACTTTGGCGGCTGGGTGTGAGTTCTTTGGCTGTCACCACCATCTTTTGGAGTTGGGCGCGGTTTCAGTATTCCTTCGATGATCTCGGGTTCCAATGGATTTTTCCACCTGATCGCCAGGCATGTTTGGAGATCCTTCAGCATTCTTTTTGTCTTGGCTGAAAGAGCGATCTCCCATGGAGCTTCTTCTACGAAAGAACACGACGCCCCCGGTGTGTCCGTCTTCTTGGGAGCGTGTGGCTGCGGCGGGTTCACCTTCCAATTTTCAGATAATACGAACTTGCCCTGTTGGTACTGATCTTCTATCCAGATTTTGAAGATGTAACAATCTTCGATCGGATGACCCAGCATTCGGTGATAAAGGCAGTAGTTAGGGTTGTTAATGTCGCCTGGTTGCGTTGGGCGTTTTGGCTCCGGCAGAGTGATGAGCCTGTTGCGCAGTGTCAGCTCGAATAACCTCTTCGTCTTGTCCCGAGGGAATGAGCAAAGGCGTCTCATTTTATCTCCAAGAGATCGTGTTCTATCATTTTGGCGATCAATTGGTCTTGGACCACTGGGCTGCAGTTGAGTATTAGCGACGAAGATCTCTTTCCCCTTTCCCTTTTCGTTTCGAGGCTCTGTTTTCGAGGAAGATGGTCTATGACCCATCTGGTCCATTTGAGCCGGCTTGTCAATCAAGGTCTGGAAAGTAGTCGGCGCTGAGCGTCAGTCCAAGAGCGCAGAAGCGCATTTCATCAATTTTATGATCTGGGAAATAAATTTTCCCCTAGAAGAGACTTGTCTCAAGATCGAAAGAACAAAAGTTCTTACTTTATAGGAGATGCTTCAATCTCTTGTATTAATGAAAGGCTTTGCATTTATGGATCTATGATCCTTAAGAGAATTTAATAATTCTCTCCCCCTTTATAATGAGATGTTCATGATCTCAGAAAGACAATTTGTCATAAAGATCTATGATCTGTGAAAGAAATAAGTACTTCTTTGTTTTATGATGAGATCTTTTGATCTTTTTATAAAAGACCTTGGTCTTTGTAAATCTATGATCTTTTAAGAAGAGAATTTTTCTTTTTAATTATGAGATAATTTCATCTCTTTGTTCATCACCATTCTTTTTACCTGGAAGAAAAAATCTTCTTTTGCTGAGAGCTATGCTTCTCTTCCTGAAATCTCAAAGCTTATGAGGGGGTTCTTCTGTCTATTTCTGTATATTTCTCTCTCCTTTTCTTTTTTGGAAAGAAGGATCATTGGTCGTTGGGACCCACCACCTCTCCGACGACACTGAGAGATTACAGCGCCATATATCGAAGGTGTGGAGAGATGTACCCTTTGAACCATGTCCCACTCATCAGGGGGGAAGAATAGGCTGGAGTTTAAGCTTCTCGCTGTTGAAAAGGGCTTCTTTGCGTTCGCGCACGTGCGTCGCACATGTTGACGCACATGTTTGCACGTAGCGCACATGGAGCTTGCGCATATGCGCATTATGGGGGGGAGCAAGATCCTATGGAGAAATAATCCCCTTTGAGTCTTATGGAACACTCCCACGTGCGTTGCACGTGTTTGGCTCATATGCATTGCACGTGGCGCGCATGTGGCGAGCGCACGTGGTGCTTGCGCAGATGCGCATTATGGGAGGAGCAAGCTCCTATGGAGAAATAATCTCCTTTGAGTATTATGGAATACTCCCACGTGCGTTGCACGTGTTTGGCTCACGTGCGTTGCACGTGGCGCGCATGTGGCGAGCGCACGTGCATTGCACGTGGCGCACATGGTTCCTGCGCATATGCGCATTATGGGGGGAGCAAGCTCCTATGGAGAAATAATCTCCTTTGAGTATTATGGAATACTCCCGCGTGCGTTGCACGTGGCGCACATGTGGCGAGCGCACGTGAATTGCACGTGGCGCATATGGTGCTTGCGCATATGCGCATTATGGGGGGGAGCAAGTTCCTATGGAGAAATAATCTCCTTTGAGTATTATGGAATACTCTGATAATTGAATTCTTTGAGAATTGAACTCTACATTTTCTAAGAGGTATGCCCTCTTATTTATATGGTAGTGGTAGAGAAGGGATCTCTCCTTTTCCCGATGTGGGACTAAAAATGCCCCCCATGTAGTAGAGCATTACTTTAGATTACACGTGCGTAGCATATTTGCTCATAACCTTTGATCCCAGATGAATTATGAGGCCCATAATATATCAAATCGAAGGGTTTTTCGAGACACTCTTGATACTATCAGAATTTAGATGTTTCTCATTCGGGAGTTTGTCAAAATACAGCCCAGAAAATACTGGTTCGCATTTTCTTCCTTAGATTTCACGCGGGTAGCAAATTTGCTCATAACTTTTGATCCCGGATGAATTATGAGGCCCATAATATATCAAATCGAAGGTTTTTTCGAGACGCTTTCAATACCATCAGAATTTAGCTATTTCTCATTCGGGAGTTTGTCAAAATACAGCACGAAAAATACTGGTTCGCATTTTCTTAAGCGAATCGCTGCCATTTGATACCTTGGGCTCTTTTGCGCAGAAATTTTTGGCGGGAACAGTAGCATGAGCTCGAGTTTTCTCAACGTAGATCATTTTCGGTCTTGAAGACATTGAGCAAGCTTGTTCGTTTTTTCATGTGAACCCTTACCAGAGTCCGGATTTTCACAACTTGCAGCGAAGAGACTACGACATGGAGTTTTAGAAGTGAAGGACCGGTCTACAAAGGTTGTATTCCCTCATCCACTTAGATGTAAAGTGTTTACATTTAGTTTCGTCGCATTTTTTTGTAACGATTCTAGGGTTAAGGTTCGCTAATACGGTAATTTTTTAAAAATGGCATGGACGATACCTCCCGAAACCTTGCTGCCGTGCTAGGAAATCCTACAGTGGTATCAGAGCCATGCTAGAAAATTAGAAGATATTTGTTAGATTACGAAACCGAAACGACTCAAAAACTTGAAACACGAAAACTTGGCTTCTGTCGATTTTAAAAGGTCTTCAAAATTTTTTTTAAACAACTGCAGAATGTTGTATTAGATATAACATGAACACTGTGAAAATTTGAGGCAATTTGACAAAGTTTTGGCTGGCCACATAGGCACAAAAACTGGTGTGCTCGGTTTTTCCAGGGAGTCTGGGCTTCAAATTTGCACTGTGTTCCAGTCTCTGAGTTTTGGCGTTTCAGGTGTTGTTTGTTTTTACTAAATTTTCATGTGATATTAACTTTCTGCAAAAGCAATTCGGAGTGTTTCGTAATCGTAATTCTAACTTGTTTTCGGGTTATTTAGATGACGTTAAAAAGTTCGTACCGATATCAATAACCCAATTTTTCCCTTGCTGAAATTTTTCAATAGTTGGATTTTTCCGAGTTTAAAATTTTCAGAAAATCATGCAAGCGATTCTGTGGACGCTCTAGAAGAACGATACCCAAACTCGACTTTTTGGATCGTGGAACCGCGGTCATACCTTAGGGTGTGCGGCAGTTCCGTGGCGACATGAGTGAGGCATGGGTCGGCCCTTCTACGGATGGTTCATAGGTGCTGTGGCAGTTTCTGGGTACTTTTTGAACTCCGCTCAAGTGTTGAGCTCTTTGGGAAAGTTTGGGTGTTTGATTATTCGATCGAAAAGTTTAACATCGTCTAACTATCTGTGATTGTGATACAATATTTGGAATCCACAAATGTAGTTATGTGATAAGTAGTTTGAATTTTATAAATCTAACAGTTTAGTCTCATTTGATCGGTTGCCACGGGATTTTGATGTTGATCAAAAGTCCGTCGCAATTATTTAGTGTACGGGATAATCGCCAGGTAAGCTTAATAGACAGCCACGACCCATAACCCCGACCAAGTGACTGTAGGAGAATCCCGTCGCTAAAAACATCCATTCGGGTGCTCGTGGCCGCGGTGTTCCGCCTTAGTGCACTTCGTCGACGACATCGGGGGTGCAGCCGTCTACTAAAGTTTCCGACGAGCATTCGATCAGGTTATCGGGAATCTTGTTGAATTACCTGACTGTTATTGAAAAGTGTTTTCAATATCGAGACTAAAATGCGGGGTTAGGTATGCGATGTCTAAGGAATTCATTTGGTTGGGCATGAAATCCAGAATATGTGATATATTGGGTTTATGATGTCTAAGGTGGTTGCGGATTCCAATTGTTGTAGTTTTTCACTTTCTTTTCTGCGACCGTAAGTGTAATATGCGGTGTATCGCCGGTTTCGTTACTATATGTCAACGACAATTGGGATATGCATATTTACTTACGTTGATGACATGTGATATTATGTGCTGCTGTGATATGTTATATTGGATCGTCGTGTTTTGAATAGCCGGGGGATTTTATGTGAGATGAGAGTGTTCCCCTCCGAAAGACGGCGCGACAGAGACGTCTTGCCTGAGATTCGGGGCAGATGCTAATAGGTGCTATCCGTCCACCTCTCCAAAAATGCCAAGTTGATTTATGGCACCGTATATCGAAGGTTTAAACGGATGCGGCCGATGTAGTAGACTTCGTTAGATTCCCCCTCGCTTGAGGGATTTTTGATTGTGGGAACGCTCTTCCCAGCAGGCGCAAGCCCCTGCAGTTAATTACGCTACCGCATCGCGGTAACAATTTTCTCATTCTCCAGAATTTCACATCTTGTCGTGGGTGCTTGTTTTGTTTGTGGTTGCCCGTGGATTGTATACGGAGACTAATTTATGTCGTCGCCCGTAGGACGTGGATTAGTCCAAATCCGTATTTTCTTAGATTTGGATTTAGGATTTTGGTCTAAGGATACGTTAGCCATATTTGAGGCTAAGATCAACTTAAACGTTTATTAAGGATACGTTAGCCTAATCTCCAGACTAAGATCAACTTAACGGGATCGTTTAGATCCAACAAGAGAGCAATTGGCTCAATTGTTTAGTTTAATGACATTGCGGTCGATTGCCAGTTTAGGGACATGGTGGTCCAACATTCCTATTTTAGGGACGAATATTAGTTTAATGACATTCCGGTCCAACATTCCCATTTTGGGACAAATATTAGTTTAAGGACGTTCCGGTCCAACATTCCCATTTTGGGACGAATATTAGTTTAAGGACGTTCCGGTCCACAAGTTTAAGGACCCTGCAGTCCGTATTCATGCGTGGTTGTCAGGACCCGTCACCTCTCTGACGACGTTGAAGGATTACAACGACGAATATCAGAGGAGTTCAGAGATGTACCCTTGAACCGGGTGTAAATTGATTTGGGAGAGCAGTTGTGCTCGGTTCAATTTAATTTGAGGACTTACGGCCAATGTGTAAGTGCACGGCGGCGCCCCGGCCGTCAATCCGACGGCCAAATGCGGAAGCGGTGATAAACTAAAATTTTTCTTGAACTGGCAAACCGCCGCGCACTAATACCCGGATCGAACCACTAACTAGTCCTAGCTAACTACAAGATAGGGAAGAGAAGTATACCGACAGATCCGAGTCCTCCGGTCTTCTCGTCGTCGTCCCGATCTCCTGCGGAATGTCCCGTCTCCTCCTCGTCGCCGGAAGTGCACCACATCGCCTACTTCTTTTACGGGCTCCCACCTCAATGCCGAGGCAACTCGGGCACGAAGCCGACTACTCGACGTGCCCAAGATTCGCTGTAGAATGTAGTGTACTAGTCTCATTTTGGGGTTGTAGGAGGTGCCATTTTGATGGAGGAATGATACAAGAACAATATGGAGGGACTTTGGGGATTTTGGAACATGAAATGAGCAAAACCCCACTCCACAAAAATTGGGACAGCCCCTTCCCATGCTTGGCCGGCCACTATGGTGGGAGAGGAGAGAATGAGAGTGAAGTGAGTGTATCAAAAGATAATCAACCTCATAATGCAAAAGAGAGAGAGGGAGAAAAACTATCATGCAAAAACATGATAACAATCTAAAACCAACACTCCACAACCATATCATAACCCATCATCAAGCATGATGACTTCAAAAAGTCAAGCCATCATGAAGAAGTCAAGAAGTCAAGGTCAATGGATGGTGCACCACATGAAAGCCATCATGATGCAACAAGATGCAAAGAACCCCCTCCACAAATGCCTATTTGCAACAATGCAAATAAACCCTCCTCCACCAATCTTCGGCCAATGAACGGAACAATGGAAATCGGCCGAAACGGAAAGCAAACTGGCAACTCCAGAAAACTGGTCCCGTAATAAATTACAGGAAAACCCCGATACTGTGCATACGCACCCGCATTTGTATTCCGACCGAAATACAAATGCAATGAGACAAAATCTACACTGTACTATACTAGAATCCGGCTTATACCAAAACCGGCTAGTAATATCAGTTCGATCCTGATCCGTGCAATACCGCACGTATCTGATCGAACCCTGCCATATAACCATACGGCCTATAGTACAAACTGTCCGATCCTGATTCGTGCAATACCGCACGTATCTGATCGAACCCTGCCATATCTCCATACGGCCTCTACAACCTTTCGCCCGAAAGCTGAGTAACTGAATGTGGGGGACTCTAAAGACTCATCAACACCTTGGTTGTGGATTTAACCACTAGCACGTTAGAGGTATAAGCCAATACATAACGGGCTACCAGGTATTGACCAAAAGGGACGTCTGTGAGCGAACTCAGCTTGACTCCCTACTGAGCCTGTCAGTGACAATATCCGTACAGTCCGGTCCGTTCGTCTATGAGCATCGCATGGCGGGCCTAGGGGGTTGGTAAAAGTCAGACCCCCAAAAGCGGTACAAGTCATGTCGGAGTGTAGCCCAGAACACCCTGAGATACTACTGGAATACCTACCAGTAAATCTCCTTGCCTCGGCCGAGGGCTTCGTGTAATGGCTCTCCTAGACACAGCACGACCTCACCCCCAATACCGGGAGAGACGAACCCCTGAAGATACGCTCACTGCCTCCATGTGGCTCGGGACTGTACCCAACTAAAACCTGTTTGCACGACTCCTTTGAGCCGTGGTAGGGTAGTAATCAAAGTACAGTGGGAACTCACACGAGACAAATGACGATCCCCAGGTCGATGAACTAACCTGCACACATGTCACCAGGGAACTGCCATCTGACGTCTGGTATATGACCAACTAGCATGTTCCCGGCGAGTCCTGTCCGGTGTACTCATAACCTAATGAGCACCTGTATACATCTTAGGTGATCCAACTGACACCAGTGGCTTGTGAGACCGGCCACCGCCTCTCGTCGGGGTCTCGACTGTATACATTAGTCTACTCTGGAGAATCGATGCCCTGTCTCGAAACTCACACGACTAGGGACCTTTTAAGGATATGCTTATAGACCCCAGCTCCCACTTATATGATCGCCCTCATACTGCTGGTGGTCAAGCAAGAATCCTAGGGGCTCTATCAACGTGTAATAGCGACTTGTCAGGTCACCTAAAACAGTGCACGATGATAAAGGTAAACCAGATAGCATACTATCATCTCGAGTAAGACTGTCTTACCGGGATAGGTCCTCCATCAATCATTGGAATCACGTACCTGTGACCTAATAATTGACTCTGAGGGCACTATCTCCAACACAATGTTGGGCTAAGTCCAGTTGAAAAATGTTTAACATTTCATTTGCATTTGGCCTATTAGGCATTTGTTTGGGCTTTGCCCTCTTTTAAAATAATGCAAAGCATTTTATTTTGGTCAATTTAGACTTCTTTCTTTTAATTGGGCTCTGCCCCTTTTAATAGTGCACAGCACTTTTTGTTTGGTCTGATAGACCTTTTTTATTGGGCTCTGCCCTTGATAATGCATTGCATTAAATGCTCTGACAGCGCCCCACGTGGCTTGTCAGGCGTTTTGCGCCAATTGAGGAGCGCAAGGCGCAAACTCATGTAATGGTGACACGTGTCACGCTCTGGTGAGCGCAAGCGCAGTGCGCTGCGCCATTGCGCTGCGCTAGTGCGCTGCTGACACGTGGTGCGCTCTGGTGAGTTGTGCCAATCCAAGAGCGCAATGCTCATTTTTGTAAAGCGCAAGGCGCAGTTTGTTCTGGGGTTGACACGTGGCGCTCTCTGGTGGCTTGCGCCAACCCAAGAGCGCAACAGTGCAAATTTTACAAGTGCAGGGCACTGTTTAATCTCTTGATCAAATTTAGATTAAAAAAATAAGTTTTTTCTTGTTTGAAGAGGTTTCACCTCAAGATTAAAGAACCAATGGTTCATCAAAAAGGCTGTGCCTTTATATAGATCAAAGATCTAATCTTTTTTGGTCTTTTTTCTTTTTATGTTGAAGATCTTGATCTTGTTCTTAGATCTTTGATCTTTTTAGAAGATGTTCTTCTTTTTTGTTTAATTCTAAGAATTAAATTCTTTAAATGAAGAAGATGATCTTCTTTTTTTCAAAGGTTTACCTCCTTTTCTTTTTTTGAGTTCTTTCTCAAAGTTTTCAGAGGAATTCTTTGTTTCTCTTTCTCTGTCTCTTTTTTAGACTTGGAGTCTAGGGGCCTTTATATAGTGCCAATTGGTTTGTTAAATCAGTTAAAGAGATCTTTCTCTGAGTGATTTGGGGATTTTTCCCCACCGTTGGATCTTTGATCCAAGGGCTTCTGTTTTACAGAAGATAATCTTTTTGTTTTAACAAGATCAGAAAGATCTTTCTGGAATTTTAATTCTGTTTTAGTGCTGGCACAGTTGGCGCAAGCGCACCTGTGCTTGACACGTGTCGCGCAGCGCAGAGCGCAGATCATCTGAAGCGTTGCTTCCTTTATTTTTATTTTAAATAGAGCCTTACTCTGATTGGGTGCGTTGTCTTGGGCGCAGTGCTGGCGTGTCAGCTTTTGACACGTGGCGCGCTGCGCGCAGCGCAAGGAATCTGAAACGTTGTTTCAATTTTTGAATTTTTTGAAATTCAAACAGAGCTTTGCTCTGATTGGGGGAAACAAATGCCCCCCACCGTTGCGCGCACGTGACGCACACGTGAGTGCAGCGGTGGCAAGATTCCAACCGTTGGATTAACTCAGGAGTTGAAGGGGCGCAAGCGCCTATAAATAGGACCCCTGGTCCTCAACAGATGATCACCATCTTCAAGATTTCTCATTTTCATAGTCTTGCTCTTGCTTTCAAGAACTTCAGAGCCTTGCTCTTGCTTCCAAAGTTAGAACTTTTTAGAAAATCTTTAGGTAAAAATTAATCTTAAATTAAATTAATTTTAATTAATAGAGCCTTGTTCTCATGGATCTTTTGATCTAAAGAAAACCCTTTTGGGGTTTCACCAACAGAGCTTTGCTCTCAAGAATCTGTTTCAGGGTTTCTTAACCAATGAATAGAGCTTTGCTCTATGGCAAAACATAGATCTTTTGATCTAAAAATGAAGAACTCTTAAGAGTTTTCATGGATCTTTAAGATCCCAATTTTTTTTTTAATTTTTAAGAATTAATTTTCCTTGGATGGATATTTCTATCATTATCACAGAGCTAAGCTCTTTTAATCTTTTGAGGAATTTTATTCCCTTGAGACCAGAGTTTGACAAGTGTCACTCTGTGACAGAGCTTTGCTCTGAAAGAGGAGATTTTCTCCTTGTCTCTAAGGATTTCTCATTAATAAGAATATTCTTTTGGGGATCTCCTCATTAATTGACAGTCTCATCCAATGATGGTGCTGTCTTATTAATTGATGTATTGTCATCTAGATTTTGTGGGTCCCCCTTTAGTCCCCTATCCACTGCATTGCAGTGTGGTACAAATCTTGAAGTTCCAAGTGTCAGGCCTTTTTAAAATTAGATTAAGATACTGACGGCTGAACCTCGTTTTTCTTTGCAGGCAATCATGTCTGCTGATCTATCCTTCCCATTCATTCGCTCAGAGGGAGGATTTCCCGAGGCGCCGGTGGACCGGGAGGTGCTCGCTCTCATTAAGGATCATGACCCCGAGTATAAGAACATTCACCTGTGGGATAGGTAGTACAGTGACATCATCAAGGGCCGCCGAAGCTTCGGTTGCGCGACGCCGTCAGAGCCTATCTCGTCGATCCCCTATGCGGATGAACCCCCGGTGAAGTATGCCGTGGAGGTCGTGAACTGGAATTCGGAGGATCTTCTCCAGCCTTCGATTGGTGCCATAACCGTGCAGCCGCTGCCGGCCGTGGACATTTTGGGGCGGCGCATATATCGGGGTGAGGCACGCCCTTGGGGACAACCTTACAATATTGGACTGACCCCTCGACAACCGGCCGGATACTTGCAATGGGCCAGGTATATCCTATCAGCGAAGAGGACGCATCTGATGAAGATCGGTCTATACTCCGCCGTCTACGTCTCACTGTTCGAGTACCTTGTTCCTCCGACGTGGTGGGTTAAGGCATTCATAGAACAATGGAACATCCCCACCCATACCTTCCTTCTATAGGATAGAGAAGTCTCCATCTCCCTGGAAGAGTTCGCTGAGATCTCGGGTTTGCCGGTGAGGGGGGAGCATTATGAGGAGTTGCTTCCTCCTGACGAGTATGTCTTCGCCACCAAGCCACTGTTGATGGGCCTAACACCCGAGAACGCTATTCAGCACCAGTTTCCGAGTCTGGTGAAGGTGTTGAATATATATGAAGGTCTTTATTTGGAATCGGGAGTTCGGGGAGTTAGTTTTGCAGACTTTATCGCCCGCTTCCTTCGACAGGAGATTTTAGCGCAGCGGAGTGAAAAGTTCGCCAAGCTTGACGACCCTTTCGGCTTCGGCTTAGATCATCGACCAGTATCGGAAGACGATCAAAAGGATTTCTATGTCCCCGACACCGCCATCATGCCCTTATCAGAAATCGCCGCCCCGGGCATTGATGAGGAGACCTTCTTTTTAGGGTTTCTGGGATTGTGGCTGTGCTGGTTCACGCTCCCCATGCACCCGCGATACATGAGGTCATCCGTTTTCTACCCAGCGCATCGGATGGTGGCTGGCCTACAGTTGTCGATCGGAATCGCCGGGTTGGCCTACTTATACCATGGACTTAGCGTGGAGGCGGACGCAAATGAACCTGGGGTGCAACCTGCCAATTTCCCGATGCACTACTTCACTTCATGGATGGAAATGCATGTGCTCGGGGTATTCGGCATTCATAAGAGCCCCTCGTTTTTCGAGAAGTGCAGACTCCTAAGAGTCATGCGGCTGATCGGCTCCTCGATTGTGAATCCGCTTCCGCGGGAAGCTAGATGGTTGCTCCTTCGTCCGCACATGGTCGGAGCGAGGATTTCTTTTATGGACAAAGTCATGACCATTGGCTCGGAGACCTCTAAGGCGGTGTTGGCGCTGCGTGATGGTTTTAAGGACGGGGCTTCCGTATTGAAAGCCCGGGAGATTCTTCACCTCTACTCCATCCGGCCGGGCTTCCTGGTGTTCAGGCAAAACGACATGGCGCTCTTCATGAGGTACAATACCCACCGGTTCGCCCAACAATCAAGCTATAACCAGGGGGTCCCATTGGAGGCGTTTTTAGAAGAGCCCGCGGCCACCATGGAGGGGATACGGAGCGCGATGCACCATTTTATGCGGCTGAATACGGGCTCCCACTTCTTTATCAGCGAGCCGAGCCGCGTCCCCCGGGTCCTCCACGTGTATGTGGCTTGGTACGAGCACACGATTGGTGCCGTTATCCGAGAAGAGAAGCGCGTGTTGGTTGATCGCAAGGGTGCGCCTCCCGGCAGCGGCCGCAAGGCTCCCCTGAAGCCAAGGACCCCGGTCGTTCCTCCGCTGAAAGATGCTGGAGCTGGGCCACCGCGCGTGCTGAGCCCTCCGCGCGGATTTCCGCCTCGTGATACCGTGGACGCGCCCTCAGCGCCCCGTGCTCCAGTGGAGACAGTGAATGTAGTTTCGCCCGAGTCTGGCGTGGGCTCGGACATTGGGACCCGCCGCCTTAAGGTGCCCGCGAAGCGTAAGATGATCTTGGTGGAGGCATTTCCATGATCACCTTGATCTTTGACGGATCTATCTCGATACCTCGGTGTCGGACGATGAATCCTAAGAATTTACCCGAGGAGACCCCGAATGCGCATTTGAGTGGGTTCATCTTCAAATTATATTGCCGAAGGCGTTGAAACACAGTCTTCAGATGCTCTAAATGCTCCTCGTATGATTTGCTCCTCACCACGAGATCGTCGATATAGCATTCGACGATTTCATGTATGAGGTCATCGAAGATCTTTGACATGGCCCTCTGATAGGTGGCACCGGCGTTCTTTAAACCGAAGGGCATCACCTTATAGCAGAATATACCCAAAGGGGTCCGGAAAGCGGTATGCTTCTGGTCTTCGGGATGCATTTTTATCTGATTATATCTTGATGAGCCGTCCATGAAGGAGAAAACCTCGTGAGTGGACGTGTTATCTATCATCAACTCGGTGACCGGTACTGGGAAATCTTCCTTCGGGCACGCTTTATTGAGATCCCGGAAGTCTACGCATATGCGCACCGTCCCATTTTTCTTCATCACCGGGACGATGTTGGCGATCCACTCAGGATACTGAACCTCTTGGATGAAGCCGGAGTCAATTAGTTTCTTGACCTCGGCGTTGATGCTCATCTCAAGCTCGAGCCGCATTCTTCTCGGCGCCTGTTTGACTGGCTTAACGTCTGGGGATGTCGCCAATTTGTGGACGGCAATCTCTGGGTCTAGTCCCGGCATTTCAGAATAGTTCCACGCGAAGCAATCCTTATGCTGCATAAGCACATCTTTTAACGCAACCACCCTTTCTTCAGACAGCAACTCACTGATGAAGGTCGGTCGCGGGTCGGTCGCCGTCCCCAACTCAATCTTCTTGAGGTTATCTGCAGTAGTGTGTATTCCGTCTTCCGGCTCTTTTGGCGTTGGTGGAAATTCTGAGATCACCTCGTCATCGCTGTTTTCGAAGTACCAGGGAAGGTCGTCCATATTCTCGGGCTCTTCTTTTAACATCGTTATCATATGACAAGCACGAGCTCGCTTCCAAGACCGATGTGGATCTGGTTCTGCTCTCGTGGCTTTGGGTTCATGCTTCTGTGGCGGCGTTACCCTCCAGCTATCAGATAGAGCAAACTTGCCAAGCTGATACTGATCCTCAACCCAATTCTTGAAGGTGAAGCAATCTTCGAGAGGGTGTCCTATTACCCTGTGATAGGAGCAATAGTTCGGGTGTGAGACTTCGCCTGCTTGCTCAGGGCGTCTAGACTCCGGCAGTGTAAGAATTTGATGTTTTACAGCGAGGTCATGTATCTTCTTTGTCTTGTCTTGAGAAAAAGAGTATGCTCGACTCATCTTCTTCATAAGAGATAGATCCGGACTGCTCGATTCCCGCTCGCATGACTTCTTGGTCCCGCTTTGTCGTTGCTGAATGCCTTTTCCGCTTTTTGACTTGTTTCTGCCTCTGCGTTGAGCCTTTTTTACAGCAGGTTGACAGGGAGGGGCATTTTCATTTTCCACAGCTTGTTGAAGAAGGCGCTGCGTCCTGGTTTTCTCGTAGAGGGCCATTTCGCGATTATGGTCGTCTCGAACTTTTGACCAGCTTCCCTTATAAGCTTGTTCATTTGTTCTTCGAATGACGGCCTGGGCATTTTCACGTCGGGGACTTTTCCTGGTTTAGGGTCAGCATCTTCCCATTGAGCGTCCCCCTCTTTATCGAAGTCATGTATGACGTAGCAGTCGCGGAGCAGCTCTCGTTTCTTAGATCGAACATATCCAAGCCCGATTGCCTCCATTCTCCCACTGGGCAACTTGCGCTGAGTTCCGGGAACGTTCTAGATCCTGTTATAGAACTTGGCTTTTCGAGCGGTCTGTTTGAAGGGTATCCCTTGGCGCTTTAATAGCCTTCTCAGTCCGTCCGTATAATATCTGGGTAAACGGATGGGCTAGAGCCTGTCCAGTGTAGGATCAGCGCCGTGCCAGATTTCTTTCTGCATTTTAGTTTCCCCGGAGCAGTAGAATATGATCGCCTTTTCGCCTTCTCGCCTAGGAGGGACGTAGAACGTCTGCAGCTCTTCTACACTGTAGGTATTGAGCGCGTCCAACTCTTTATGATGCTTAAGTGGAACCATGGCGACTTGCAGACTTTGCTCTTCGTCAGCGAATGTTCGTATTGGAGGCCGAGCAGAGAATATAGCATGGACCTCGTCTTCTGAGTCGCTGCCGAAGATCAACATGGGAGCGGACGGTCCTGGCTTGCTGTGCTGGGGTAGACCCGAATAAACCATTTCTTCCTCTTCCTCAGTATCACTCCCGAAGACAGGGATGGTGGCGATAGTTTTGTTCTCCGGCTTGCGACACCTCTCCGTGTCTTCGAAATCTGGCAAGAAGTATTTTGCGTCTTCGTACTTCCGAACTTCGTTCACTGAGAACGGGTTCAGCTCTCCTGTCACGGTGTACTCGAGACCATCCTTAAAGTATTTCATACACTGGTGTTGTGTAGAAGGGATGATATTGTACTCATGTAACCAAGGCCGGCCGAGCAAAGCATTATAGCATGTCTTGGCGACTATGACGAGGAATTTAGTGTCCGTGACAAGTAGTCCAAAGCGCAGCGTCAATATCACTGACCCGAGAGTCCGTGATGATTGAGAGTCGAACCCGGAGATAGTGATCTTATCCCGGGCGAGGTGCTGTATGCTCATGCAGATTTCTTTCAATACCCATACATTGAGGAGATTGACGGAGGACCCATTGTCAACCAGGATTTTGCCTATCTTTATATCGTGGCAGTATCCTGAGACATAGAGGGGATGGTTGTGTTCGCACGTCCCAAGGAGAAGGTCTTCATCACCGAAAGTGACATCAGCTGTGTGCACTTCTTCCAACTCGTCCTTCATCTTTTCTCGGCGAGAAAAGCTTGGAATTGTTCTGGCTCCTGTAGCGCTTTGATCAATGAATCCCTTGCTTCTTTTGATAGTAAGAGGGCATCGAGAATACTGAGTTGCGAGGGTAACTTCCTTAAGTGTGCAAGAATGTTGTAGTCCACCTTATTTTTCTTTGGCGGGTCCTTGGCAATCAACTCTTTCATGACTTGGTCATCTAGGACGATATCCTCAGAGAGCTTTTCTTTTCCCTTATCCTTTCTGCTCGTGGATCCGAGATTCTTTTCGGGTAGCGTGCGGTTACGCAACTGGATATTATCGCAGGCCTTTGGCTCTTCTTCTTTTCCCGAGGTGGACTCTTTAAAGAGAGGGCTAAGAGCCATTTCCTCGTCAGAGTCGCTCCCGAATGTGAGAATTTGCGCTCCCTCGGCGTTAACCATGCGACAATCGCGGGCAGTTCTTCTAAGCTCCTCAGTCGTATTTTGCCGCTCTCGACGAGTTTTGCGCTGCTCCGGCTTAAAATGTTGTCGGTGAGCGACATACCCCTGCCACCATTTATTGAAAGCTTTGCACTCTTCGGTAGGGTGCAAAATCTTTCGATGATACAAGCAGTAGGAAGGGTGCATCTCTGCTTTGCCGGCGATGTTTCCTTCAGAGGGTGGTAGCTTCATCCCCATTGATATGGCTTTAGCAAACCTTTTCCTCGTCTTGAATTTGTTTTTATCCGCAACAGGTGTCTTTTGATTTGATGGGAGTATCTCAACTCTTTTGCCTAGTCGCCGGCGCTTGGCCCTTTCAAATACGACCGTCCCACGTTCCTGATCAGCTTTACTTTTCAAAAGAGCTTCGTTGAGGAATGCATCAATTGTTTCATCTGATGGCCCCAGAAGTTCCAGTTTAGGATCTGCCCCCAGTTTCTCAGTGCAAGGAGTTTTCTCATCGTCTGTAAGCGAGTGGGAGATCATATGACAACTTGCTACGTAACCCTCAGATTCATCCGACGAGCTTTCTCTATCATCTTCCTCCTGAAAGACGTGGCTGAGGAACTCTTGGAGCGTGATGGGAGTCCGTGCCTTTTGATTATACTCCTCCAGCGCATCAATCTGTTTCTGTAAGTCCGTGCGCTTGTCGCCAGGCTTCACGGGCTTTTTGGATCTTTTCTTTTTCTTCTTCGAAGATTTTGACGGCTGGGTGTGAGTGCTTGGGCCATCACCACCGATCTTTGGAGTTGGGCGCGTCTTCAGCATCCCTTCGATGATCTGGGGTTCTAGCGGGCTCTTCCACCTGATTGCCGGGCATGTTTAGAGATCACTCAACATCCTTTTGGTATTGGCCGATAGTACAACCTCCCATGGAGCTTCTTCAACAAGGGAGCACGTTGCCCCCGGCATATTCACCTTTTTAGAGGTATGAGGTTGCGGCGAGTTCACCTTCCATTTTTCGGGTAACGCGAACTTGCCTTGTTGGTATTGATCTTCAATCCAGTTTTTGAAGACGTAACAATCTTCGATTGGATAACCCAATACTCGGTGATAGGGACAGTAATTGGGATCATTGACGTCGTTTGGCTGCGACGGACATCTTGACTCCGGCAGATTAATGAGTCTGTTACGCAATGCTAGCTCAAACAGTCTTCTTGTTTTATTTTGAGGGAACGAGTAAGGACGTCCGAGCCTCTCCTCGAGGGATAGGTGTGGACGCATATTGTTTTGACGGACAACCGGCTTCAAGTTTCTCGGCTGTTGTTGAGCATTGGCGACGACAATCGCTTTTCCTTTCCCCTTCTCATTTCGAGAGTCCAGCTTTGGAGGAGATGGTCTATGGCCCATATGATCCATTTGAGCTAGCTTGTTGATCAGGGCTTGGAACGTGGTTGGTTTAAAGAACATCATGAACTGTGAAATAATTGCATGAGGGTCTAAGGTGCCCACGAACATGCCCACCGCTGGCGCTTCTTCGATGCGCTGTTCGCACTTCGACCACAAATTCCGCCATCGAATTGCATATTGAACCCAAGTTTCGCCTGGATTTACACTTGCATTGATCAAAGCTGTCATTGGAGTACGCTCGCTGGCGTTCACGAATCGTTGAGTAAACAACAACTCCATTTCAGCGAAGGTTTTGACGGAGTCATTCGGAAGCTCGGAGTACCATTCAAACGCCGTCTCCGATAGGCTGCCGACGAATTGGCGAAGAAGGAGCTTATCATCGCCGCCGATGTTGCCATAAAGAGCCCTGAACTAGGCAACATGTTGATGGGGATTGCCTGTCCCCTTATAGACATGGAATTTCGGGATTGTATAGCCCGGCGGGTACTTGATCTGATCATACCAGCTCGGATATGGTCGCCCCGTTTTAACGACTTAACCAGCCGCCTCAGTTGCCTGGTGAACTCGTATTTGCTGAGCTATATATTCATCCAAGGCAGCTTTGGAAATTGTCTCCTCCTTGGCTGTTGACAGAGCCGGTGGAGGATTCGACGTTTCTCCTCTGTCATCTTCAAGGACGATCGGAGGATCTTCAGCAGGAGGATCTTGCTGGATCATCATACCCACCATGTCCTGAAACAGAAGAGCCATTCGTTTTATATTGGCTGCTTGTTCTGCAGCCTCTTTGTCCTTCTTTTCCAGTATCCTGCGAAGGAATTCAGCGTCGGTTTCTTGCTCCCGATGTTGATCCGAGGATGCTTCTGGGCTTTCTTTTGGCCCAGTGAGTGCGGCCATCGCAGTCATCATTTCTTGGAGCTTCTGCTGCTGCTCTTGAGCCTTCGTCACTGATCGTGTGAGCGGTCGATGACCTGTGGATATACGGCTATCCTCTTTCTCGGACGCCATGTAGACGGTATGTACCACAATACCCCCGGACTTAGGGCGTTTAGGCTCACTGCCTTTGACATTTACTACAGGCGTGGGGATTTTCTCCGGCCTTCTTCTCTTGTGGGCCGTCGAAGTTGAAGGGGCCATTGCTGTAGGCACCCAGGTGGCCGTCGTCTTCCGTTGCTTAACATGGCGGTTTTCCTCCTGTCAGACTTTCGACTTCTTATGCTGATGGGAGAAATTCGGATCAATCACCGATTCTCGGACTCGTCGCCAAGTCTTGTAGACTTTGGAAGACAGCCGTTGAGGAGACTGCTCTGGCTTTGTTTCTACGACGGTCTCTACCGGTGGTGGAGATCTTTTGAGCACAACAGTTGGTGAATTCCTGCGTACCCTGTTCAGCAGCTCAAATCTGTTCCCAGTTGGAACAGCAGTATCAATTTCCACCGTTGGGGCTGGTGGAGTTAGCCCCGAGGGGGAGTCGCCCCCAGTCTTCCTTACCCGGCGCCAGTGGCGATGTCGGGCGTGATGGGTTGTTGGGATTAGTTCAGTAACGGGGATATCTTGCCCCCTGTTCAGGTGAGGGGCTGTTGCGGGTGTCAGCCTCTTGAAGACTGACGTCCGTTGAGAAGTCGTGTCCAACCAGTCAAACACAGATTTCTGAGCGGGAGCGGGGCCGGGAGCAGTTAGCCTTGCGAAGACCGATTCTCTTATAGGAGAAGCCGTCTTGACGGCTTTAGGAGCAGGGATGGCAATCTTCTCTGGGATGGCCACTTCAGGTATTATGGGCTTCTTGGTAGGCCCTTTGGAGCTCGAGCTCAGCCTGGTGAAGACTGAAGAGTTGGAATTGGACGACCCGTGGAGAGGGGACGTGGTGGTAGCAAGTCGATCGAAGACCGACTTCTTTGAAGCTTCCGGTACGGGTACTGGGATGGTGAAGCTCGCTGGCGGGAGCATGGCCCCGAAAAACAGACCGGTGGAAGCCTGAGTAATTTGTTCCACCGGCATCGTGAATAGTGATGCCGCCTGAGGTCTACAGGCTACGCCTCCACATGAGGCGGAGCGTCAGTTGCATTTGCATTTGGAGCAGTTCGATCAGTTGGACGCCATTGCTGTTTGATTTCTGCGCCAAGGAAGAGACCAAATCTTAGTAACTTGAAACAGAGGGCAACCATTAACAAACCGCGATTCGTTCGCGAATACGACGCACGAAGTGTGGAGTGGAAAGAGGAAAAGGTCCCACCGGGCATGCCGGAATCTGTTCCCCTCCGAAAGACGGCGCGACAGAGACGTCTTGCCTGAGATTCGGGGCAGATGCTAATAGGTGCTATCCGTCCACCTCTCCGAAGATGCCAAGTTGATTTATGGCACCGTATAGCTAAGGTTTAAACGGATGCGGTCGATGTAGCAGACTTCGTCAGATTCCCCCTCGCTTGAGGGGTTTTTGATTGTGGGGACGCTTTTCCCTGCAGGCGCAATCCCGTGCAGTTAATTACGCTACCGCATCGCAGTAACAACTTTCTCCTTCTCCAGAATTTCACTTCGTGTCGTGGGTGCTTGTTTTGTTTGTGGTTGCCCGTGGATTGTATACGGAGACTAATTTATGTCGTCGCCCGTAGGACGTGGATTAGTCCAAATCCGTATTTTCTTAGATTTGGGTTTGGGGTTTTGGTCTAAGGATACGTTAGCCATATTTGAGGCTAAGATCAACTTAAACGTTTGTTAAGGATATGTTAGTCTAATCTCCAGACTAAGATCAACTTAACGGGATCGTTTAGATCCAACAAGAGAGCAATTGGTTCAATTGTTTAGTTTAATGATATTGTGGTCGATTGCCAATTTAGGGACATGGTGGTCCAACATTCCTATTTTAGGGACGAATATTAGTTTAATGACATTCCGGTCCAACATTCCCATTTTGGAACAAATATTAGTTTAAGGACGTTCCGGTCCAACATTCCCATTTTGGGATGAATATTAGTTTAAGAATGTTCCGGTCTACGAGTTTAAGGACCCCGCAGTCCGTATTCATGCGTGGTTGTCAGGACCCGTCACCTCTCTGACGACGTTGAAGGATGACAACGACGAATATCAGAGGAGTTCAGAGATGTACCCTTGAACCGGGTGTAAATTGATTTGGGAGAGCAGTTGTGCTCGGTTCAATTTAATTTGAGGACTTACGGCCAATGTTAGGCTAAGTCCAGTTGAAAAATGTTCAACATTTTATTTGCATTTGGCCTATTAGGCCTTTGTTTGGGCTTTGCCCTCTTTTAAAATAATGCAAAGCATTTTATTTTGGTCTGTTTAGACTTCTTTCTTTTAATTGGGCTCTGCCCCTTTTAATAGTGCACAGCACTTTTTGTTTGGTCTGATAGACCTTTTTTATTGGGCTCTGCCCTTGAAAATGTATTGCATTAAATGCTCTGACAGCGCCCCACGTGGCTTGTCAGGCGCTTTGCGCCAATTGAGGAGCGCAAGGCGCAAACTCATGTAATGGTGACACGTGTCACGCTCTGGTGAGCGCAAGCGCAGTGCGCTGCGTCATTGCGCTGCGCTAGTGCGCTGCTGACACGTGGCGCGCTCTGGTGAGTTGCGCCAATCCAAGAGCGCAATGCTCATTTTTGTAAAGCGCAAGGCGCGGTTTGTTCTGGGGCTGACACGCGGCGCTCTCTGGTGGCTTGCGCCAACCCAAGAGCGCAACAGTGCAAATTTTACAAGTGCAGGGCACTGTTTAATCTCTTGATCAAATTTAGATCAAAGAAAACAAGTTTTTTCTTGTTTCAAGAGGTTTCACCTCAAGATTAAAGAACCAATGGTTCATCAAAAAGGCTGTGCCTTTATATAGATCAAAGATCTAATCTTTTTTGGTCTTTTTTCTTTTTATGTTGAAGATCTTGATCTTGTTCTTAGATCTTTGATCTTTTTAGAAGAGGTTCTTCTTTTTTGTTTAATTCTAAGAATTAAATTCTTTAAATGAAGAAGATGATCTTCTTTTTTATCAAAGGTTTACCTTCTTTTCTTTTTTGAGTTCTTTCTCAAAGTTTTCAGAGGAATTCTTTGTTTCTCTTTCTCTGTCTCTTTTTTAGACTTGGAGTCTAGGGGCTTTTATATAGTGCCAATTGGTTTGTTAAATCAGTTAAAGAGATCTTTCTCTGAGTGATTTGGGGATTTTTCCCCACCGTTGGATCTTTGATCCAAGGGCTTCTGTTTTACAGAAGATAATCTTTTTGTTTTAACAAGATCAGAAAGATCTTTCTGGAATTTTAATTCTGTTTTAGTGCTGGCACAGTTGGCGCAAGCGCATCTGCGCTTGACACGTGTCGCGCAGCGCAACTGCGCTGCCACGTGTCGCGCAGCGCAGAGCGCAGATCATCTGAAGCGTTGCTTCCTTTATTTTTATTTTAAATAGAGCCTTTCTCTGATTGGGTGCGCTGTCTTCGGTGCAGCGCTGGCGTGTCAGCTTTTGACACGTGGCGTGCTGCGCGCAGCGCAAGGAATCTGAAGCGTTACTTCAATTTTTGAATTTTTTGAAATTCAAACAGAGCTTTGCTCTGATTGGGGGAAACAGAGAGTTTTTCATTTTTATTCATGTAAAAACTTGTATGTAATATTCTTTTATTGGGGCACTTCCAGATTGAGGATGATGTCACCATTGATGTATATTATTTACTTTTCCGCATTAGGATAGACCCAAGACGGGGAGCACAAGTAACCGGGTTCTAGGGTCCAGTGGGAGACCATCTTGAGGAGTCGAGACCGGGTCTCCTAACTCTAGAATTGGTAGGGTTTCTTGCCGCTCTCGTAGGGGTCTAGGGATGTGGGTTTGACTATTCATCACGACTGTGGAATCCGTGTTTTATATTGGCTTAATTTAAAACACGGAATTCCTAGAATATCCAATATTTCATATGTGTTTTTCTGCCGCTGATATTCTGTGTTGTGATCACTTGATATGTTCTGAGATGAATGCCTATATTATATATATGATATATAATAAATATTGATGCTTTCGTTTCTTCGGTGATGCTTAGGAAGCATAAATTGATGGGACTTCATTAATGAGATTAATGAAATAAAAGAAACCTAAAGATATTGTAGAAACTTGTTTAAGAACTGGTAGTTCTAGTTCTTGCTTTGCATAGCGGTATTCCTTATAGAATATCCAGCACCTTATTCGATAAGGAAAGAGCCGAGATCCCTTCACCGGGAGTGACCTCTTTAGCGAAACTAGCAGATGCTACAATCCACTCGGTTTGTCTTTTGATTATTTCTATAGTTTTTGCTTTGCATAGTGATATTTATGAAATATCCTGCACCTCATTCGATGAGGAAAGAGCCGAGATCCCTTCACCGGGAGTGACCTCTTTAGCAAAACTAGCAAAAGCCTCAAAAACACTCATTTTTCAAAATCACTCGATTCTACAAGGATATCAGGTTCATTACGCAAAAGGTTTTCTTAAAAACCCGTCGTAGCCCTCCGTCGTTTCAGATAAGTAATATTTAATATTCGTGCTACGTTTGTTGACCTCTTTCAAGGCGTAGTGTGCGGTAGCTGATTAGTGCTTATCTGCAGAGCATATGATGCGATTGGATTAGGGTAGTCGTATGACCTTGTTGACTTGTGTCAAGGGTTGTGCGGGTGGTTTTATTTCAATCATGAAATGGCGGGTTGAACTTGACTAGCAGCCTATGGTTTGTTGATCTCTGTCAAGGTCATGGACGCTTGGGGCAGAGTATTATCGGGAATTTCAAGTGTTGAAATTTGCAATGAGATTGCATACCTTCTATGAGATAGTTGGATCCCGATACCCACTGCGAGTAAGAGTTACTCCTGGGAGAGTTTTACACATTACAATTAGCCGATCAAGTAGGTGTCTAGAAAGGTGTTAACGGGGTTACGCCCCCGGAAAAATGAGGTTTATTTTAATTAGGTCCGTGCGAAAGTACGGGGAACCTCCCTCAAAATACCGACACTGGCCTGGCCGAAAGATTGGCGAACTTGTAGGGTGTAATTAATCCCGGCTAGTCTTACCTTTTAGGGTTTGAAGGTAGATTTGACTAAAACAGTGGGAGCCATCCTGATTAGATAAACTAATAACCAATCTAATCTTGTAAGAGCGCACACAAAGTGTTTTCTTCTCTCTCTCTCTCTCCTGGTAGCGACCATGTCACTCCTTAATCAAGATAATAATATGGATGCATTGACTGAACTTGCTTATTATACTGAGCTAGGGAACGTTGGTTTCGTTCTTTCTTATAAGTGTTATAAGTCTGAGCAGGAAATAGGAAAATATCCAGATTCCCACGCCACCCAATTGAAGAATAAGCATGCTGATGCATATTCTTCGGGTGTGTTCATTACCGAGAACTGTTTCTCAGTATCCTCTACGTCCTAGGTATGAGATACCGGATCAGGATTCCGTATATGTAATATGTTACATGGGCTATAGAAAGGTGTAGAACTGAGAATGGGTGATATGTCTCTAAGTGTTAGAGAATGGTGCAATTGTTGCAGCCAAGTCTGTTGGCAGATATCACCTTGTATTAATACATTGATTCTGAACAAATATTATTACATACCGAACCTGATATACAACATTACATCATGTTCTTTACTGAGTTAAAGAAGGATATAATTCTATATTGCAGGATAATGTTGTGAACATTTTCCTGAATCAAGAGTTGATTGGATCATGCACGTTATGTAATGGCATGTACGTTCTAAATCAAACCACAGTTCAAAGTATATGTAACAACCCCAAAATTTCTGTACAACTTTCTGTACAATTTTTTTTTCAAAATTACAGAAAGGGGTATTTTTTCCTGAGCACAAGTTATAAGTTTGTTTTGCTTTTTAATAACAAGAAACAACTTGTAGCTCATTGGTAATATCTTGCACTGCTGAACCAAGCCACCAGAGTTCAAATCCCATACCCCACTTTATTTTTAATATTGTTTTATTTTGAATTTTTAGAATACCAAGGGTTTACACGTGCATAACTCACAAAAACCCCACTACACATGAAAACCTAACAGTACCAGAGGCTACATGAACCGACAAGGGACCCTCCAACCACCCAATTCGGCCGGGATCGGTCGAATCGGCCGGCGACTCGGCCGGACCGCCGAGTCCCCAACATGAAAAAGTTGTCTTTTAACATCCCCTGTACACATGCATACTTTATTTCTTCAGACCAGTAACAGAGACACTTTAAAACACCAATTACTCCACTTTTAATACATTTTAATACATTTTATCATATTTTTTCATTTCAACTTTTCACCTACCCTAACCCTACCCTTACCCTATAAATATAACACCTACACACTCACCCCTCACTCCAAAATTCTGATCAAAACTCTCAAGAAATTCCTAGAAGCTTAGTATACTTTTGGAGTAGCGAAGGGCGAAAGCTTCGGCGATTTTTCTGACGACAACCCTAGGAGCTCCCGGTGACGAAACGACGCACCGGCGCCTCCTCCCGTTTCCTCTTCCTCATCCCTAACTTCTAAACCTGTAAGTCCCTCTCCCTCTTCTCCAATCTTGTTCTAGAAATACGAAATTTCAAAACTCGACGGAATCGGAGTTAAACCGATTTCCGATTCGGTTCTTTCTAAAAATCTAACATTTTCTTAGATACAATCATACAAAACCCTTACATACAATCATACAAAACCCTTACATGTTGACTATTAATCATTAATAAATATGTTGAACAAGTTTCATGACAATCTAATTTATTTTGTAACATTTATCGTACTTTTTCACTAAAATACTCTGTAGTTTCATTTCGACATTAAACCATCACAATCTTGCTATACCTTTAAGTAGATCACGAGGTAATGACCTACCTCCTCACAACACTCATACACAACATAGCACAATACCTTTCGGGAACATAGAATACGGGAAAACGAAACTTTACATATAAATACCATTTACTATTAAAACCGTTTTCTACAAGATTATGTATTTTACACAAATTTTTGCAAAGCGTCGCTACAACCTATTTTGGGGAACCCGTTTGGGATGGTGCGGATTATCGCACATCCTCGGGCTTAGTAGTGCGAGATGCAGACCTCCGCAAGTAACATTCGGTCTCGAGAGATTTAAAATACAAATATCTTAAGAAAATGATATTTCTAGAAATATAATATATAGTAAAATTATTTTATATAAATATATATATATATATATATCATAAAAATATTTATTTTGTGATAATATAAATATTCCAATTTTTTAAAAATATTCCAAGAATCACTTTATATTAAAATACCATGAAATTCATACAAGTTCAATATTAAAAATAGGTTATTCTCACTAGAAATGTCACAAAATGTAAAATATACATTTATTACAACTCTAAAGACGATAATTAAATACTTGGGGTGTATTTTGAAAATTATACAAAAGTATTTTTACATAAAACCCCCTCAAGTTCTATAAATTATCCTAAGGACCCTAGTAAATATAGGTTTAAGAGGGACCAATCTCTTGAGCCTCAGGGAGCCGAAGAAGTGGGTGCTTGCCTATTTAAGGTAGAAAACTTAACAACGGTGTTATCAACACGGTAATCGTCTTTGAAAAAGACACAAATCCTGCCGCCCATGTGTAGCGGTTACCGATAACATCAAAACAATCAGGACTTCAATTTCTTTTCTAATTGTTCTGACTCCGACCGAGTATCTTCTTAATAATCTGACTTGAATATGATTCAAGTACAATCTTCAATATTACAATTCAACATGAATCCATGAATCCATATATTCAATCTATTCAATCTGAATTGACCGAACCGAACCATGTATATACTTCCATTTACATGATTATCCAGTTACATCCATGATTCTCCAGTTACATCCATTTACTGATATCATGGTTTCGGCAAGTCATCCAATTATAAAATCTATATTACAAGATAATCCACGTTGCAATACAATACAACAATACAATCAAGACATCGCGGAGTTTAAGGGGTAGATTGGTACGGAAGGTGTTAAAAGTGGCACGAGACTGCAAGATTAAAACACCTAACCTGAATCCAATTGCCGTTGTTCCGGGTTGTATAACGGAGGCTTGTACATTCCGTTTGCCCTAGTCTCTAGCATATAGAGACTCCTCTCGTATATACTGGCATCCTTCTGTACCAAGCTACAAACAACAGCGTTAACACTAAATACAAAATTATAACAATATAATAGAACTTTAAAAACTACTCTCTCCCTCTGTCTATTCTATTTCTTACTTATCTTTGGGACTTACTGAGCGATTGTTCGCTGACTACATTCCTTCTCTTTCTTCTTTGGAATGTTTTCAGGTGATCTGGACACTCAGGAGATCGAGCCTACTAGTGAGGACTTGGACCAGCTTGCCTACGACCCGGAGCTCTAGCTTCATTGTGCACACTTTTATTTCAGTACTTTTCATTTCTGTTATGCCATTGTTAGGCATTGTTTTCATCAGATGTATTTACTTTCCATGCATTGTACTAAAGAATATGAATAAATAAAGTTGCTGTTTCATTATATCTTGTCTCTTGTGCATTTACATTTATATTGCTTAGATACGCTTAGCGTGTTTGCTTCAGAGTAAACACGTAGCGGCCTCGTCGCGTCCCCTTCGCCGTACACCGGGAAGCGGGGCGTGACAGTATATAGAACACATACAAGAGGAGTAGTTCAGAAATGAACGAATCCTTCTTGTGGCATTGTAGACTAGGTTATATCAATGCGATACGACCAGCTAAGTTACATAAGGATGAATATGAGAACCTGTTCGAATTTTCATCTTATGATACTTGCTTGTCTTGTCTCAAAGATAAAAATGACCAATACTCCGTTTACTGGAAACAGAGAAAGAGTTAGTGAACTCTTTGGACGGATACATGATGATGTATGCGGTCCTATGTCTACAAATGCCAAGGTTGATTCTTTGTACTTCATTTACATTCATCGATGATCTCTCAAGCTTGGACATGTGTTCCTATTGAAACACAAGTCTGAAACTTTTGAGAAATTCAAGGAATATAAGATTGAAGTTGAGAACCAGACGGGTAGAAGTATTAAGTTCTTCAATATGATCGAGGAGGAGAATACTTGCGCATGGAGTTCCTGGAGTTTCTAAAAGGAGAATGTGATACTCTCTCAGCTTACTCCTTCGGATACATCACAGCATAACGGTGTATCAGGGCGGAGGTATCGCACCCTATGAGATATGGTGCGCTTTATGATGAGTACTGCTGAGTTACTTGTTTTCTTTTGGGTGTTATGCACTTGAGAAGCTGCATACCTATTGAATGGGGTTCCGTCCAAATCAGTGGTTACCACTCCATATGAGATATGGAATGGGAAGAGACCATGTCTTAAACGAGTTAAGATATGGGGTTGTCCGGCCTATGTTGAAAAGCAAAATCCGGACAAACTTGAGGCAAGGTCAGTTCTGTAAGTTTGTTAGGATATCCCAAACATTTGTGAGGGAATATCTTCTACCACTCTGAGGAGTAAAAGGTGTTTTGTTTCTCAGCATGCCACCTTTTTAGAAAAGGAATTTCTTGTGAAGAAATTTGTGGTCATGAGGTAGAACTGGTAGGAGTTCCAGCTAGACAAACTAACAACTGATGATTTGGTGAAACCAAAGGATTCAGTAGTTTCCAACGAACCTCAGCCTCTCCGCGAATCTGGTAGGGTTCCTCATCCACTTAAGAGATACTATGGTCTTCTCGGTGACAGTGGGAACGAGAATTGCATCATGGTTGATGATGGCCCAACTAGGTTCAGGAAGGCCATCACGAGTGGCGATTCTGTGTAAAGGCTGGATGCTATGTGATCAAAGATGGAATCCATGTATACCAACAAAGTATGACTTTGCATGTTGCACCTGAAGGGGTAAAACCCATTGGGAGCAAATGGATCTTGAGAAGATTCTTGGTGTAGATGGAAAAGTTGAGACTTTCAAACCTATGCTTAAGTCCATCAGGATCAATGCAAGCATCGCGGAGTTGGAACATCTGTTTTGATGTGACAGTCAAAGAGTTTGACTTCATCAAAATGGTAGATGAACCTTGTATATACAAGAAGGTTGTAGAGAGTAAGGTTGTCTTCCACGTATTGTACGTAGATAACATACTCTTGATAGGAAATGGTTTCATATGCTACACTCTGTCAAGCTCCTCTTATCACAGGGATTCTCCATAAAAAGATCTGGATGATACCTACTACATCTTGTGCATTATGATCTATGGTGATAGATCTAAAGTGGATGTTGGGAGTGTCCCAAATCCAGGTACATAAACACCATACTAAAGGGGTTTAGTATGGACGCTTCTAAGCGTGGTGGTTCGCCCACTTACTCATGGATCACTCTCTCCAAAAAGATGTCTCCCAAGACTGATTTGGAGAGAGCTCGCGTGCAAGGGATACCCTATATTTCGGCAGTGGGCTCTATCATGTATGCGATGTTATGTACCAGACCAGATGTAGCTGACTCACTAGGTGTAGTGATTAGGAATCAATCGGATATTGGGAGAATCACTGGATAGCTGTGGATGACATTCTTAAGTACTTGAGAAACACTAAATGAATGTTCTTGGTTCGAGCTTCCAGAGTGATAAGGTCGACTGAGAGTCAGTCACAGGCATTGTCTTTACCCTCAGTGGAGGGACGGTATGTTGGAAGAGTTCTAAGTTAGATATCGTGACATACCAGACGATAATGGCTGAATACATTGCTACCATTGATGCTTCCAAAGTGGCTGTCTCGGCATTTTTTGTTCATGAGATGAACAAGGTTCCTACCATTGAGCGTCCGATAACTGTTATTGTGACAACAATGGAGTTGTGGTTTTGGCCTAGGAACGCAGTTCCCATTAGCGTTCCAGACATATTATGAGGCAAGTATCACCTGATCAGGGAGATGGTTGATCTTCCTGGGATCGAGGTCAGGAGAGTAGACACGAAGGATAACACGACGGATCCACTCACAAAGGCCTTACCCCTAGAGAGACTTCTATAGGATGGTTGAGTATGAGATACTACAACCACTGCTAAATCTGTTGAGTATGAGATACTCCAACAAATGGCCTTAGTGCAAGTGGGAGATTGTTAGTTATATGTATGCCCTAGAGGCCATTGCTGTACATGTGATATATATTGTAGTGGATGCTTGGACATAAATAGGGAGGACTTTCTTGCTCGACATGATATTATGCTATCTGGTTGCACTTTATCTTAACATGTACACTTATTGTCTCTCTATTATATGTTGATAAAACCCTTAGGATGAGTACTTGACTACCAGGATTATGATGCAGATCATACTAGTGGGGACATGGTAGTCGGTAAGTACATCTTTCAAACGTTCCTAATCGTGGGAGTATCGAGACAGGGCATCGATACTCCAGAGTAGACTAGCGTATACGCTTCTCGACCCATATGATGGGCGATGGATGATCCCATATTCATTGGTGTTTGACTTCAGAGAAGGTATACGGGTGCTCAGTGGAGACTGGGTACACTGAACGGACTCGCCGAGAACTCATAGATGGTATTATACCTATCGTCAGATAGCAGTTCTCTGGTGACACTAGTACATGTTAGTCTGTAGACCCGAGATCGTCATAGAGTCTTGTATGATTCCCACCATGCTTTGATTTCCACCATACCACGATCAATAGATCGTGCAAAAATGTGGTTTTTGGGTACAGTCCCGAGTCACATGGAGGCAATGAGCGATAGGAGGGGTTTCGTCTCTTCGGGTATTGGGAGTTGATGTTGCGCTATACTCGATTGGCCATAACAGGAAATCCCTGGCCAGGGTTGCTGAGATTTACTGGTAAGAGTTATCAGTAGTTTCTCGAACCGTTATGGACCTTGCATCAGCATGACTTATCAGGCTATTGGGGTCTGACGTTATACCACCCCCAGGCTGTGTTATGCGACATATCAGACGAAGAGACCGGACTGTACGGTAGTGTTACTGATTGGATTTGCAGGAGTACGAGCAGGCTTGCTTGTTGATCTTCTGATCGCTCAATATGCGGGTGGCCGTTACGTTTAGCAGACCGCTTGCTGCTTGTGGGTGTTTGATATGATCATCATCTACTGCTAGCGTATTGACGAGTCTTTAGAGTCCTACATAGAGGTTTCCTGGTTCATGCGAAACGGAGTAAGAGCACATATGTGATATGTGCGGGACCGAGATTAATGCGTGTATGTGATACTGCATTCTATTCTCGCGATATGTGATTGTAGGGTGTTTTTTGTCACCCCATTGAGATGGGAATGCGCGTGCGCTTGTTAGGCGCATTACAGATTTCTCCTGCATAGGGTAAGTTGGGGTTTATTGATTGTGGGGATCCGAATCTCCGACAGCCGCGGACTAAGCTGCCGTTAATCACCCCTCGACTGGAACGAGAGAATCTCCGATTGACGGGTCAAACTGGACATGCGAACTCTATGCGATGCGTTGGTGTGTTTTTTTTTTGTTTTGTTCCATTTGTTAAAAAAGGGATATATGTATTTCTATATATATATATATATATATATATATATATATATATATATATATATATATATATAAAAACAAAAATAAATAAGTAGATAAATATTTAGAGAAACGTTTTTTTAATTTTAATTTATTATATTTTTTTAATTTTAAAATATAATTTATAATTTATTTCATATTTATTTATTTATTTTATTTTTTTAAATAAAAAAAGATTAAAATAAAAAAGGAAGGAAGAAAGAAGAAGAAGAAGAAAAAAAGATTTAAAAAACGGGAAGGGGGGGGGGAGAACCTGCTCCCATTTAATGGGAGCCTCTCCACACATGCACATGCTAGCATATGAGGGTCACATGCAAGCATGCGATTAGCACGTAAGGGCATGTGGGGGTCACATGCTAGCATGTGAGGGTCACATGCACATGCTAGCATGTGAGGGAGGGGGCCAAAAGGGCTCCCATTAAATGAAAGTCTTTCCCCTGACGTGCTAGCATGTGATGGGGGCAATAAGGGCTCTGAGAAAAAATGATTTTTTTTTTACATGGAGTTCAACTAAAAAAGATTTTTTTTATGGAGTTAAACTCCAAAAGAATTTTAAATATGGAGTTCAACTCCAAAAAGATTTTAAATGGAGTTTTAACTCCAAAATGATTTTTATTGTGGAGTTAAACTCCAAAAAGAGTTTTAAATGGAGTTCAACTCCAAAAAAGATTTTTATTGTGGAGTTAAACTCCGAAAGAATTTTAAATGTGGAGTTAAACTCTGAAAGAATTTTATATAGAGTTAAACTCCTAAAAAGATTTAATATGGAGTTAAACTCCCCAAAAAAAGATTTTACTGTGGAGTTAAACTCAAAAAGAATTTTTGTAGTGGAATTAAACTCCAAAATAATTTTATTTGTGAAGTTAAACTCTGAAAGAACCTGGGCTCCCATTTAATGGGAGCCTCTCCACACATGCACATGCTAGCATGTGAGGGTCACATGCAAGCATGTGACTAGCATGTGAGGGCATGTGGGGGTCACATGCTAGCATGTGACCCCCACATGCACATGCTAGCATGTGAGGGAGGGGGCCAAAAGGGCTCCCATTAAATGAGAGTCTTTCCCCTGACGTGCTAGCATGTGATGGGGGCAATAAGGGCTCTGAGAAAAAATGATTTTTTTTTTACATGGAGTTCAACTCCGAAAGATATTTTTTTATGGAGTTAAACTCCAAAAGAATTTTAAATATGGAGTTCAACTCCAAAAAGATTTTAAATGGAGTTTTAACTCCAAAAAGATTTTTATTGTGGAGTTAAACTCCAAAAAGAGTTTTAAATGGAGTTCAACTCCAAAAAAGATTTTTATTGTGGAGTTGAACTTCGAAAGAATTTTAAATATGGAGTTAAACTCCGAAAGAATTTTATATGGAGTTAAACTCTTAAAAAGATTTAATGTGGAGTTAAACTCCCCAAAAAAAGATTTTTACTGTGGAGTTAAACTCAAAAAGAATTTTTGTAGTGGAGTTAAACTCCAAAATAATTTTATTTGTGGAGTTAAACTCCAAAAGATTTTCTCCTTTCTCTTTTGAGAAGAAACCAAAAATGGGTTCTCTTGAAACTCCAAGATCTAGATCTTGGATGATAAAAAAAAAGATCCTTTTTCTTCTCTTGATGGAGTCTTGGAAGGTGGGTTTATGGTAAAACTTTGTTTAGTTTTAAAAAAAGAGAGAGCTAAGCTCTTGATTTATTTGGAAAATGAAAAGGAAGAGGAAGAACTTGAAAAAGAGAGTGTGGAGGCACAAACCCTAGTTTTTTTGAGGGAATGAAAAGTGTATGCTTTATTCATCATCATGTTGCCTTATATAGGCTTACACATTTACATATAGCCCCTTGAGATTTACAAAATGGCATTTTGCCCATTCCATGCCTCATGTGCTTATTTGTTTTTGTACATAAGCCATGGTCTTTACAAAAATTTGGCTTTATGCCCATTCATGCATAAAAAATTACATTAAAATTATTTATTACATGATTTTTATTTTGGCATGGAGGAGGCTGGCCGCGGGCTCGACTTGGGTATGGGCCCGCTTGACTTGGGCTTGGGCCAACCTGGCTCGGGGTTGACCTTGACTTTGACTTGGTTAAACGGGGTGCAAATTTTGATCCCAACAGTGATATCGGTCGGTTATATGAGATATAGACGGGTTATCGGATCAAGTGTTGATTCGATAAATTGTTACATTTGATATTAGTCGGTTATATGTGATATAGCCGGATTATTAAACCAAGTATTGATTTAATAATTTAATGTAGAATTATATATTTGATATATTAAATTATATTAACTAATATTAGCTCGCTTAACCATTTCTTTTTCTCACTTGTGCATACATGATATATATGTGATATATATATATATATATATATATATATATATATATATATATTAATGTATCATGCTAGGTTACATATGCAACTTGTGTGTATGAGACTTATACCATGCTAGGGTTAAAGTTAGGGTTCATAATTATATTTAAGCAAATTCAAAATTATGGTGTTTTTGTCATGGTTCAAAGCTTGTAGAAACCTGTTGCTTTCATTGACTTAGTCCACTTGTTTGTCTAGCTTAAGATATTTGTTAACCCAACCCTTAACCTTTAGCCTTGGTTTATTCTCTACAAGGGTTTGGCATGACATATACCATCCACGGTTGCATTTCTAACCTCATGAGATATTTTCTATTCATCACTTTCATTTCATCTTCTTCTTGCTCTTTGAAGCTCTCTTGATTTTCATGAAGTGATGAAACCTTGTGAGAAAAATAAAACTAAAGCGAGCTCACTTTCTACTCATCATCCTCTACTATTAGCCATTTAGTTTAGGGTGTTTGCTTCACTAATTTCACCATTAGTGAAGAGATAGCCTGAGCTCGAGTCACCTCGACGTAGATCATTTTCGGCCTCGAAGACATTGAGCAAGCTTGTTCGTTTCTTCATGTGGACCCTTACTAGAGTCCGGATCTTCACAACTTGCAGCGAAGGGACTACGACATGGAGCTTTAGAAGTGAAGGACCGGTCTACAAAGTTTGTATTCCCCCATTCACTTAGATGTAAAGTGTTCACGTTTAGTTTCGTCGCATTTTCTAGTAACGATTCTAGGGTTAGGGTTAGCTAATACGATAATTTTTAAGAAATGGCATGGACGATACCTCCCAAAACCTTGCTGCCGTGCTAGGAAACTCTACACTTGTCAGTTTTTGTGTTGTGCACCGCCAAACTGAATCTAACTCGTTTCTGCTTCCCAAAAAATGCAATGCTCACAGAACTCCATCTTTGACGTACTTTGACCACAATGTAAACCCTGCTTCGATAACCCGACCTGACTTTTCTCACTCATATGCTTGAGCCTCATGTACAATAATCTGGCAACATCTGAATCTGATATAGATTTAGATGATGAAACTGCCGCCGACCCGGTAGTTATCGAACCCTGCAACACATATAAGGACCCAATTTTCAAGTCCTTCATAACGACGAGTGCACTTTTGGTTACTTTCAAAACTCCACCTAGAGCAGAGAACTTATAACCCTTAACGTCGAGTGTACCCAATGAGATAGGATTCTTCTTGAAGTCAGGTGAACTTATAACCCTTAACGTCGAGTGAACTTATAACACCTAACTTTCGCTAATGTTCTCAATGCAATCAAATATCTTGATTTGGATTATCCTCTTGCAAATAGATTGATTGTTAGGTTTAGAGCACCTCATGAAGGGTTTGGAAGCATCACATGTGTCAAAATCAAATTTTTAAGGTGCTAAGTGAACATACAAAGAATCATCACTAGAAATTTAGGGTTTCTAAACATACACATCATCACAAGTAGATAAAGCTAGGGTTTTGAGAGTACAACCTTTGTATCTCCCTACGCTAGACTCCTTGGCTACTTGAGGGTTGGAAAAAGTCCGTTTGAGAACCTCTAGGTCCACGATGATCCACCCGGAGTCCTCTTTGTCCAAGCTTGAAAACTTCACAAGATCAAGAGAAGAAATGGAAGCTAACACTCTCCACTAATGGGCAAGACTAGTGTAGAATGGTGTTGTGGTTGGTTTTCTCACTTCAAAATCCTAACTTGCTAAGTATTTTGCTCACTTGAGAAATCTAGAGAGCAAAAGAGAGGTGGAAGAAGATGATGGCTTTAGAAAACTCAAGAGAATGATAATCTCATATGAAAAATAGAAAATATAAGTATATATATTTTTTACTCTTCATCTCAAACCATGGTTACATAATAAAGATATTATTGTACTTGAGTTAAAAGGCAAAAGAAAGATTAACTCATGGTTAAAAAGTGGGTGAACAAATGTTAGTTCAAAGAAGAGTGTAGAAGATAACCATGTATTAACCTTTTTCTTTTCTTTTGTTTTAAAACAAATACAAATATATATCCATATATAATCATAAGGTGTGAGTCTTATATCGCCACCATCTTCTATATATACAACCATGATAGAAAGATGTATGCATGTATGTGTGCATGCACATCCATATGTGCATGAACAAGAATGAATGCATACATGCATGCATACACCCAAAAAGTCAAGAAAGGATTTCTAGTGAGAAACTAATGGTCAAATGATAAATCAACACTTGATTTAGCAACCCGGTCATATCACATACGACCCGACCAAAAGCAAGCCGCCCGATTAATATACGGTATCTCATACGGGCATTTTAACCGGGTCCACGCGCATATCGCATATACGCACCACAACTTTTCGCCTGGACTAGGTAACTCCATTGTGGGACTCTAAGACTCGTCAATACGCCGGCAGTGGGTGATGATCACATCAAGCACCCCCAAGCCGCAAGCGGTCAGCTAAACGTAACGGCCACCCGGGTATTGATCGATCAGAAGAAAAACAAGCGAACCTGCTACAACTCCCGTCGAGCCAACCGGCAACACTACCGTACAGTCCGGTCTCTTCGTCAGATATGCTGCATATCAAGTCTAGGGATGGTAACGTCGACCCCAATAACTCAATAAGTCATGCCGATGAATGGTCTATAACAGATCGAGAAACTACCGATAACACTTATCAGTAAATCTCAACAGCCATGGACAGGGACTTACTGATATAGCCAATCGAGCACAGCACAGCATCAACTCCCAATACCGGGAGAGACGAAACCCCTCCTATCGCTCATCGCCTTCGTGTGTCTCGGGACTGTACCCAACGGCCACCTGTTTGCACGACTCAGTAGAGCCGTGGTAGGGTGGTAATCAAAATACAGTGGGAGAACACACAAGACTCTATGACGATCTCGGGTCTACAGACTAACCTGCACCAGTGTCACCTAAGAACTGCTATCCAACGATAGATATAATTCCATATAGGAGTTCTCGGTGAGTCCGTCCAGTGTACCCAGTCATCACTGAGCACCCGTATACGATCTCGATGTCAAACATCGATAAATGTGGGAACATCCATCGCCCATCATATGGGTCAAGTATCGTATACGCTAGTCTACTCTGGTATACCGATGCCCTGTCTCGATACACCTACGACTAGGGATATTTCAGGATATGCTTATAAACTACAGATGTCCCACTAGTATGATCTTCATCATAATCACAGTAGTCAAGCCTATATCCTCAGGGCTTTATCAACATATATGAATGAATAAAAACATGATCAAATCAATATGTCAGATAAAGAAGAACCAGATAGCATACTATCATGTCGAGCAAGAATGTACACTGAATATATATATATATACATGTATGAATACATCCACTATCATATAATGGCCTCTAGGGCATACATATATCCAACAATCTTCCACTTGCACTAAGGCCAGTTATTGGCGTATCTCATACCCAACATCTCAAAAATTCGCTCATGCTGCAGCTGAGGGAGGGCCTTGGTGAGTGGATCCGCGACATTATTCTTTGTGTCTACTCTCCTAATCTCGATCTCGCGGCGATCTACAATCTCCTGGATCAAATGAAAGCGCCTCAGGATGTGTCTGGACCGCTGATGGGACCTGGGCTTCTTGGCTAACGCCATAGCCCTATTATTATCACAATACAATGGTATTCGATCAATAATGGTTGGAATTACTCCTAGATCCGAGACGAACTTCCTTATCCAGACGGCTTCCTTGGCGGCATCATTCGCAACAATGTACTCAGCTTCTATCGTAGAGTCTGCAACGGTATCCTGTTTGGAACTCTTCCAACTTACCGTCCCTCCATTGAGGGTAAATGCAAACCCAGAGATAGATTTGCTGTCATCCTTATCGCTCTGGAAGCTCGAATCGGTAAAGGCCTCCATCTGGAGATCTCCATTACCATACACCAAGAACAATTCTTTAGTCCTTCGCAAGTACTTAAGAATGTTTTTCACAGCTATCCAGTGATTCTCCCCTGGGTTGGATTGATACCTGCTTACAACACTAAGTGCATAAGCTACATCTGTGCGTGTACATAACATCGCATACATTATAGATCCTACTGCCGAAGCATAGGGTATAATGCTCATGCGAGCTCTCTCTTCATCGGTCTTCGGCCAAGAATCCTTGGAGAGAGTGACCCCATGGCAAGCGGGTAAGGCACCCCGCTTGGAGTCTTCCATACTAAACCTTTTTAGGATGGTGTTGATGTACCTGGTTTGGGACAATCCCAATAACCTCTTGGATCTATCTCTATAGATCCTAATGCCCAGAATGTATGTGGCATCACCCAGGTCCTTCATGGAGAACCTTAATGATAAGAAAGATTTGACCGACTGTAGCATAGGAATGTCATTTCCTATCAGAAGAATGTCATCCACGTACAATACGAGGAATGTGACAGCTCTTCCTACAGCCTTCTTATAAACACAAGGTTCATCTGGATTTTTGATGAAATCAAACTCTTTGATGACATCATCGAAACAGATGTTCCAACTCCGTGATGCATGCTTTAACCCATATATGGATTTAAGCAATCTACATGCTTTCCCGCTGCTCCCACTGTCAATGAAGCCCTCCGGCTGGTCCATATAAACGCATTCTTCTAAATCCCCATTTAGAAATGTCGTTTTAACGTCCATCTGCCAGATTTCATAGTCGTAGTGAGCAGCAATAGCAAGTAGGATCCGAATGGATTTAAGCATGGCTACGGGCGAAAAAGTCTCGTCATAGTCCAAACCTGGTCTTTGACGAAAACCCTTTGCCACAAGTCTTGCCTTATAGGTCTCTACCTGCCCATCTACACCAATCTTTCTTTTAAAGATCCATTTGCACCCCACAGGCTTTACCCCAGGGGGTACAACGTCCAAAGTCCATACTTTGTTGGTGTACATAGACTCCATTTCGGATCTCATGGCATCCAGCCACTTCACAAAGTCTCCACTCGTGATAGCTTGCTGAAAACTGGTAGGATCATCATCTTCCATGATGCAGTCTTCTCTGTCACCATCAATGAGGAAACCGTAGTACCTCTCCAGTGGGCGAGAAGTCCTACCAGACCTACGGAGTGGCCGAGGTTCCTCAGTTTCTATTGCAACAGCCGGTTCAACCAAGTCGTCATTTGTAGTTTGTGTCTCTAGAACCTCTTCTACATCCACCACATTGCCATCATCTTTATCTGTGAAAAACTCTTTTTCTAAGAATGTGGCATACTGAGAAACAAATACTTTTTGTTCCTCCTTGTGGTAGAATAGATATCCATAAGAATTCTTTGGATATCCCACAAAATTACACATGACCGACCGTGTCTCGAGTTTGTCCGGATTCTGCTTTTTAACATAGGCCGGGCAACCCCAAATCTTAATTCTCTTAAAAGATGGTCTCTTCCCATGCCATATCTCATATGGCGTGGTAGACACGGTTTTGGTTGGGACCCTGTTTAGTAGAAACGCTGCAGTCTCTAATGCATGCCCCCAGAATGAGACAGGTAACTCAGCATCACTCATCATGGAACGGACCGTATCTAATAGGGTCCTATTCCGTCGTTCTGACACACCGTTGTGCTGTGGTGTATAAGGAGGAGTGAGCTGAGAGAGAATTCCATTCTCTTTTAGGAAGTTTGCAAATTTTGTACTGAGATACTCTCCACCTCGATCTGATCGAAGTATCTTGATACTCAAGCCGGTTTGTTTTTCTACTTCTTGTTTATATTTAGTGAATTTCTCGAAAGCTTCGGATTTGTGCTTTAATAAAAATACATGACCGAATCTTGAGAAATCGTCAGTGAAAGTAATGAAGTATGAAAAACCGCCTCTAGCCTGTGTAGACATTGGCCCACATACATCACTATGTATGAGGCCTAGGAGCTCAGTAGCTCGTTCTCCGTGTCCGGTAAACGGAGTTTTGGTCATTTTACCCTTAATACAAGACTGGCAAATCGCATAAGATTTATATTCAAAAGGGTTTAAATATCCATCTTTGTGTAACATTTTTAGTCTTATTTCGTTAATATGACCAAGTCTACAGTGCCAAAGAAAAACTTCATTTATTTCTGAAAGTTTTCTTTTATTAGTGTGTTGTATGCTGAAAACTGTGTGTTGATTTAGGACGTATATCCCGTTATTAAGCGTACCATACCCAACCAACATTTGATTCAGGTGAATGTTCATAACATTGTTCTGCAATACAAAATTATATCCTTCATTGTCTAACAAAGAAACAGATATTATATTACAAAGCATACTTGGTACAAAATAACATGGGTTCAAAACCAATATACACCTAGATGGCAACCCCAAGTGATACTCTCCCACTGCGACTGTATGTACATTGGAACCATTTCCAACGCGGAGAGTATGGTCACCTGTCTTCAAAAGTTTGCTATTTCTCATCCCCTGCATAGAATTGCAAATGTGAGAACCTGAATCGGTATCTAACACCCAGGAAGCAGAGTTTATTGAAAAGCAGTTTTCTGTCACAAACACACCTGAAGCGGAAGCATCCCCATGCTTCTTCTTGAGATTCAAGTACTCGGTGCAGTTGCGCTTCCAATGTCTTGTCTTGTGGCAATGAAAACATTCCCCTTTTCCCGATTCTCCAGCTTTGGACTTTTCCTTCCCCTTAACCTTTTTAACTCCACCCTTAAGATTGGTGGGCTTCTTCTTTTTCTTTCCCTTGGCCTTAGCCTTTGGGCGAGAAGAGGAAGATTGTCCAACAGTCATAACGGGAGTTTTCACTGATTTCAGTGTGCTCTCTGCACTCCTTAACATATTAAGGAGTTCAGCTAGTTCCTTCTCCATGTTGTGCATGTTGAAGTTAACTATGAATTGAGCAAAGGTGGAGGGGAGGGACTGCAGAATAATATCTGCATATTGTTCATTGTCCATCGTCCATCCAAGGTCCTCAAGCTCTTCTATGAGAGCTATCATCTTCAGAACATGGTCTCCTACTGGTGTGCCAGGGGCCATTATCATCTGAAACAATGTCTTTGATGCTTCATATCGTAATACGCGGGATTGCTCTCCATACAACTCCTTTGTATGGAGGAATATGGCTTGAATGTCCATATTCTCGTGCTGCTTTTGATGTGTGTTATCCATCGAAGCAAGCGCGAGGCATTTGGCCGTGGCACAGTCAGCGTCTCATGTCTTGCGGACTTCAATATCCGCAACTGAGGATTTTGGACCTGGGACGGGCGGGGCTGGAGCCGTGAGGACATATGATACTTTATCATAAGTCAAGGCTATTTTCAGATTCCTCAGCCAGTCTTTATAATTGGTCCCATTCATTTTATTTTTATCTAGTAGAAGCTTGAGTCCTGTCATGGGCATCTGCCATTAAGAGAGAGAAAAGAATACACTCAGCGAAAGCTCTTGCAAAGATCAGATTAGTTATTATCTTGTCTAATCGATATTTCCCACTGCTTTAATCAAGTTTTTCTTTCAAACATTAAAAAGAAAAGTAGCCAGGATTAATTACAGTTTACAACTTCGCTAACCGTTCAGCCAGGCCAGTGTCGGTACTTGAGGGAGGTTCCCCGTGCTTTCGCACGGACCTAATTAAAGTAAACCTCATTTTCCCAGAGGCATAGCCCCGTTAACACCTTTCTAGACACCTAATGAGTTAGCTAATTGTAAACTGCAAAACTCTCCTGGGAGCAACTATTGCCCACAGTGGGATCAGGATCCAACCATCATATGGAAGGTATGCAATCTCATTGCAAATTTCAACTATTGAAATTCCCGATGTGGTTTTTACCCCTAGTACCTATGACCTTAACCAAGGTCAACAAATCATAAGTACTAGTCAAGTTCTACCCGTCATTTCTTGATTAATTAGACCCACTCATATGACCCTTAACCATGGTCAACAAAGTTGCATGAATGTCCTAATTAATTTGCATCATATGCGGTGTAGGAAGACATCACTTAGCTACCGTACACTACGCCTTAATTATAGTCAACAAACGTAGCACGAATACTAAGTACTCTACTTCCTAAAATGACGGAGTTGCGAATGATTTTTAAGAAAATTTTTAACGCTTTGAACTTGATATCGTCGTAGAATCAAATGGGTTTTTAAAAGGAGTGGCTTAAGCTCCGCAGTTTTGAAATGTAGCTTTTTCATAAAAAGTCGAGTGGTTTTCAAATCCGATTCTACAATATCTTTTTAGGTTTATTTTCTTTACATTAATCATATTAATGTAGTCACATCATTTAAGTCCTTAAGCCAATCACAGAAAAGAAACGAAAATACCACGTACGCTTATGCCATCCGCATTCGCCGCAATGTTCCGTTATGCACCGTTTGGTTACTTAACTAACGGCATACCGGGACGGGACTAGCGCGGGTGTAAAACATAAGCAACGTCTACTATATATCATATATATAATATATCATTCGTCTCAGATATCACATTACAGAACACAGGCAACAGAAACACATAAATGATAATACAGGATATACTAGGACGTCCGTATTTAGTATTTAGCCAACAATAGAAAATACGGATTCCACAGTCGCGATGAATAGCCAAGCCCACACCCTGGATTCTTACGAGAGCGGCAAGCGACCCTACCAATTCTGGAGTTTAGGAGACCCGGTCTCGACTCCTCGAGATGGCCTCCCACTGAACCCCAGAACCCGGTCACTTGTGCTCCCCTCCTTGGATCCATCCTAATGCGGAAAAGTAAATAATATACAACACTGGTGACATCAACCTCAACCCGGAAGTGCCCCAAATAAAAGAATATTACATTACATTTGAATTATACATGAATGAAAAGAAAACTCTCATTTCACATAAAAAAAACCCGGCTATTCAATCGCAACAATCCTGCACATCATATCTCAGCAACACATAATATCATATATCATCAACGTAAGTAAGTATGCGTACCGCGATTGTCGTTGATGTATAGCAACGAAACCGGCGATAAACGACATACTACACTTACGGTCACAGAAAAGAAAGTGTAAAACTACAATATTTGGAATCCACATTCTCTTTAGACATCGTAAATCCGAAATATCACATACTTCGCATTTCATGCCTAACTATATAAATTCCACATATTGTATCACATTTCAGATAAATAGACAGTATTAAAGTTTTCGATCGAATGATCAAATACCCAAAATTTCCTAAAGCTCAACACTTGAGCGGAGTTCAAAAATCCCGGAATGTGTCACAGTAGCAGCGGTCCAGCCGTAGAAGGGTCAAGCCAACGCCTCACATGTGGCACGCCGTACTGCCTCAAACCCTAAGGTTCAGAGGCAGTTCAGACGGTCACATAATCGAGTTAAGGTTTGTGTTCTTTTAGAGGATCCACCACTTAACTTGCACGTATTTCCGAAAGATTTAAACCCCGTGAAAAAGTGAGTCAATGATACTCGTTCGAACATTTTAATACTTTCTAAATTATCCGTAAAAGGCACGAAATTAAAATTCCGATCGAATCACCGAATCCAAAACAATCTCCAGAGCATACAACACTAGATTCATATTAAAAATACCCAAAAATATATACAAGCAGTTCTAAACATTACTGCACAAAAGTGAAGCATCATCTCATGTGTACAGCCGCGGAACCGCGGCCCAAGTAAGCTTTGGCCGCGGTTCCGCGGTGGGAGTTACTATTCATGCCTTCATTTTTTACAGTGATGCTTAGATTTCCCTGCTGAATTTTTTACATATTTTTAATTCTGGAAAACCACAGTTTCAGAAAAATGACCAGAGAGTGTTCAAAAAGTCCGTATTTTGGTTCGATCGGAGTTTTAACTTCGCTAAAGTGTCGCCTAAAGCTCTAGGTCGGCTCTGATACCATTGTTAGGTTTACCTAGCACCTCATGAAGGGTTTGGAAGCATCACATGTGTCAAAATCAAATTTTTAAGGTGCTAAGTGAACATACAAAGAATCATCACTAGAAATTTAGGGTTTCTAAACATACACATCATCACACGTAGATAAAGCTAGGGTTTTGAGAGTACAACCTTTGTAGCTCTCTACGCTAGACTCCTTGGCTACTTGAGGGTTGGAAAAAGTCCGCTTGAGAACCTTTAGGTCCATGATGATCCACCCGGAGTTCTCTTTGTCCAAGCTTGAAAACTTCACAAGATCAAGAGAAGAAATGGAAGCTAACACTCTCCACTAATGGGCAAGACTAGTGTAGAATGGTGTTGTGGTTGGTTTTCTCACTTCAAAATCCTAACTTGCTAAGTATTTTGCTCACTTGAGAAATCTAGAGAGCAAAAGAGAGGAGGAAGAAGATGATGTCTCTAGAAAACTCAAGAGAATGATAATCTCATATGAAAAATAGAAAATATAAGTATATATATTTTCTACTCTTCATCTCAAACCATGGTTACATAATAAAGATATTATTGTACTTGAGTTAAAAGGCAAAAGGAAGATTAACTCATGGTTAAAAAGTGGGTGAACAAAGGTTAGTTCAAAGAAGAGTGTAGAAGATAACCATGTATTAACCTTTTTCTTTTCTTTTGTTTTAAAACAAATACAAATATATATCCATATATAATCATAAGGTGTGAGTCTTATATCGCCACCATCTTCTATATATACAACCATGATAGAAAGATGTATGCATGTATGTGTGCATGCACATCCATATGTGCATGAACAAGAATGAATGCATACATGCATGCATACACCCAAAAAGTCAAGAAATGATTTCTAGTGAGAAACTAATGGTCAAATGATAAATCAACACTTGATTTAGCAACCCGGCCATATCACATACGACCCGACCAAAAGCAAGCCGCCCGATTAATATACGGTATCTCATACACGCATTTTAACCGGGTCCACGCGCATATCGCATATGCGCACCACAACTTTTCGCCTGGACTAGGTAACTCCATTGTGGAACTCTAAGACTCGTCAATACGCCGGCAGTGGGTGATGATCACATCAAGCACCCCCAAGCCGCAAGCGGTCAGCTAAACGTAACGGCCACCCGGGTATTGATCGATCAGAAGAAAAACAAGCGAACCTGCTACAACTCCCGTCGAGCCAACCGGCAACACTACCGTACAGTCCGGTCTCTCCGTCAGATATGCTGCATATCAAGTCTAGGGATGGTAACGTCGACCCCAATAACTCAATAAGTCGTGCCGATGAATGGTCTATAACAGATCGAGAAACTACCGATAACACTTATCAGTAAATCTCAACAGCCATGGACAGGGACTTACTGATATAGCCAATCGAGCACAACACAGCATCAACTCCCAATACCGGGAGAGACGAAACCCCTCCTATCGCTCATCGCCTTCGTGTGTCTCGGGACTGTACCCAACGGCCACCTGTTTGCACAACTCAGTAGAGCCGTGGTAGGGTAGTAATCAAAGTACAGTGGGAGAACACACAAGACTCTATGACGATCTCGGGTCTACAGACTAACCTGCACCAGTGTCACCTGAGAACTGCTATCCGACGATAGATATAATTCCATATAGGAGTTCTCGGTGAGTCCGTCCAGTGTACCCAGTAATCACTGAGCACCCGTATACGATCTCGATGTCAAACATCGATGAATGTGGGAACATCCATCGCCCATCATATGGGTCAAGTATCATATACGCTAGTCTACTCTGGCATACCGATGCCCTGTCTCGATATACCTACGACCAGGGACATTTCAGGATATGCTTATAAACTACAGATATCCCACTAGCATAATCTCCATCATAATCACAGTAGTCAAGCCTATATCCTCAGGGCTTTATCAACATGTATGAATGAATAAAAGTATGATCAAATCAACATGTCAGCTAAAGAAGAACTAGATAGCATACTATCATGTCGAGCAAGAATGTACACTGAATATATATATATACATGTATGAATATATCCACTATCATATAATGGTCTCTAGGGCATACATATATCCAACAATCGACACGAACTATTGTTACCCATCAAAACCACTCCACCATTAACAGACTCATAGGTGGAGAACAAATCCCTATTGGGACACATATAGTAGGAACAACCCGAATCTATAATCCATTCGTTGTTCGATCGATATATGTTGTCAAGAACCATAAGTAGATCTCCTTCTTCTTCCACAATACTAGTTTCAGCTGAAGACTCCTTCTGACTGTCTTCATAATTCTGCTTGTTTTGTAATTTGAAACAATCTAGTTTAAAGTGCCCCTTCTTCCTACAATAGTTGCAGGTCAAGTTCTTATTCTTGGACTTCAACCTTGACTTCTTCTTGCTACCTTCTGGATCTCTCTTCTCTGCTCGCCCACGAACAAATAAGCCTGAAGATCGACCATCACCTTCTTTAGAAGTTAACTCCTTGTCGATCTTCTCTTTGTTCATCAAATTTTCTTTGACATCCTTGATTGAGATAATATCTCGTCCATAGATCATGGTGTCACGAAAGTGCTTATATGTGGGTGGCAAAGAACATAATAACAAAAGTGCTTGATCTTTATCATCAATCTTAATATCGATCTTACCCAGATCTGTAACGATCGAATTAAACTCACCGATGTGAGATTTGATTAGAGAGTCTTCTGATATACGAAGTGTGTAGAGATATTGTTTCAATAGGAGTCGATTTGTGAGAGATTTCTTCAAATATAACTGCTCTAATTTCAACCACAAACTAGCCGCTGTTTTCTCCACTAAAACTTCTTGCAAAACTTCGTTTGTCAAACACAACTGGATAGCCGTGAGGGCCTTTTCATCCAACTCCTCCCATGCTTCCTCCATCATAGTGGAAGGCCTTAAATCCTTCCCAAGAATCACCTTTCTTAAATTATTCTGTGTCAATACGGCAATCATACGAACTTGTCATAGACTAAAACTCATATATATTCCTATCAAACTTCTCAATATCGAACTTCATAATCGTTGGAGACATGACGTAGGATCAAAAGAAGACACTTTGAGTGATTACAAACCCTAAAACTTCAAAATCACAATCTAAAAAGATGGAGAAGAGAACACAAGTGTCGTAACCCACCGTAAACTTAGATCATGAGATCGAAGACCAAACGGTTCAAACAACATACCAAATCTCTCAAATACAATATGGTTCTGATACCAGACATATACGATCTCAAAGTAATAACAAACGATATAGAGAGGCAATCAAATAAACAAAAGCAATAGAAATAAGAGCACTAACCAAACAAGACACCGGATTTTACATGGAAAACTCTTGCGGGAAAAACCACGAGCGAAGGAGAAGTTTTATTAATCACCAAATATGGAGGATTACAGACGGTGGATGAATTTCTCTCCAATCCCTCTCAAAAAAACCCTATTCAACTTTCACCAATACAATGGATTCAAATTATCTCAAAAGCTATCAATTTCTTGAGTTGCAAAATATTACAATATATATAGTATGCTAGAGATATGACAAATAACTAATTTCCCAAATTTATTGAAACTGCAAATATTTGGTCCAATCCGCTCGAAAGCCGGCTTAAGCTAATGATGAACCGTCTCATACAAACAGAGAACAATCGTTGATTCCAGACGCCACGTGAGATCGCTCAAGAGATGCATTGAGTCGTCTCTTGCATACAAAGATCCTGAACATCTTGTGAGCCGGTTCATGATTGTCTTGAGCCGTCTCTTGCAACCAGAGAACCGATGATGATATTGGACGACTTGTGAGCTGGCTCAAGAGAGATATTGAGTCGGCTCAACTTAATATCCTCTGTGAAACGCCAAATTCATTTGGGAAAGTTCCAGGAATCAAGAATACGAGACAAACATAACAATATAGTAAAATAAAGAGTTAAGAATAGCTAACGCAATGAAGTCAATTTTAGAATAGCTCGCCTAATCCACTATTTAAAGTCCCACACTTTTAGGAATTTTCCATTGTTACCATCACATTATTTTAATTGGATGGATAAACCCCTCACATCTATCGTTTCTTTCTTAGAAGCCTTACACGTCTCTCTTCTTTCAAAGCAACTCACCATCTCTTTACAATGAGTAACCATTTTTCTCTGTTGAATAAGGTAAATGAACGTTGCAGCATAACAATTTTTACAACTCTTCCTCTAGGATCAAGATATAAATGTGCTTGAAATTGCTTTGTAAGTTTGGAGAGAAAAAATGTAAATGTGACCGCACAAGTAAGGTATGCGTTCTGCACGAATATTTGCATTTCATACTTTCCAATCCTGTCCATTTCTGTATATCAATAATTGCTGCTGAGGTATGTTTGTTGCATTTACAATATCTAATTATGAACACATGCAGTATGACCAAAGAAGTGTGCAGATGCATGCATGCATCATAAGCCTTAAGCTAGCACACACACTAGCTTAAGGGAGGGTGTATTTTTTCGATCGTAAGAAAAAACGAGAGAGGGTGTATTTTTTCGATCGTAAGAAAAAACGAGAGAGGGTGTATTTTTTCGACGCCATAAGAGTAAATTCCTTACTATGGCCTCTTTCCTCCATTAACCTCATATATATATATATATGAGAATAATGGAGGAAAGATGTCATAGGAGGGAATTTCCTCCTATGGCGTCGAAAAAATACAACCTCCACCATTTTTTCCGACGATCGGCAACCATCATCATCATCGTTATCATCTAAGATGTACATACACCAAATTTTATGCGATTCCACCACTTTTTCACCGTTGAATTAGCAATGTAAAAAGTTCTATTGTCAGCAAACCATTAAAAAAATGGTATAATCACCTGAAATTTGGTGCATCCACGTCTTTGATGATAAAGATGGAGGTGATGTATGCCGATCGTCGAAAAAAATCATGGAGCATGTATTTTTCCGATGCCATAGGAGGAAATTCTCTCCTATGGCACCTTTCCTCCATTAACCCCTCTCTCTCCCCCTCTCTCTCTCTCTCTCTCTCTCTAAAAGTTTTAGAATACGCATTTAATTTCAAATTATCTTGTTTGGACTTGGGCCCATTCAAACAATATGCCAAATTATGCTATCAAAATTTGGCGTCAAGCAGACAATCGTTTGCAAACCCTACCAAAACGGTTGAAATATCTAAACACACGGTTTAAAAGCCCGTGGTAAAGAAATTTGAAAATGAGTGATTTATAACATTAACCAAGGCAACTAATCCAGTGGTTAATACGCTATTCATTTATCTTATTTGTTTATCTTTCCATAACTACTACTTTTTTGAATGTAATTTTTCTTTTCAATACTCAAACATGCATCAAACGTGTATAACACTGTTATTTAACATAACCAAAGCTAGGGACTTCACTAAAAATCCCCATTTCAAGAAAACACATTAAGCCCAAGGGCTTTGTGGGTTGGGCTAATCTACTTTTCAACCATCATTTGCGGTTTGGAAAGCTCACCCTCAAATCAAAATTCCCAATTCAAACCCTAACATGAACGGTGCTAAATCCAAAATAATCTATATTTTTTTTCCCCTGTATTCAAGAATCCAAAAAGATGGTGGGCCCTCATATAAAACAAGCAAATCCAACAACCCTAAAATCATACAATCAAACAAGAATTAGCTAATCCTCCTCACTTGTATGTTTTCTCAAGCTTGTTAGATCCTAACCTTCAACATTAAAGTCCTAAAGAAATGAATATAAAGTAAAAAAACCCAATAACCTAACTACACTTTGAGTCCATCCTTGAGTCGTCTTGTTTCATGTTGTATGTTGGCTTCAGTCGATCTTGAAAGTTCAATATCTACAGTCGATCTCCGATCTTTGGATCTGACATTTCAAACATAGTCCTTCATGCTCGATTCAATATTCCGTGTCACTAAATCTTACAACATAATCGAGTAATATGAAAAAACTATTTGGCAATAATCAAAATATAATTAACATAAAAAATAATCAAAATATAATGGAGGCAGATCAACAACTTTTCCTCTTAATTATTGATAAATTAGTATATGGTAAATTAGTATATGGTGATGCATATACATTGTACACTTAACATAAAAATATTAAGTGTAAAAATATTATCATAATCTTTTCCCTCTTTTGGCTTAATCAAAATGGAGTGAGACGAAACTTAGTGGAAGAACAAAGCCCCATCAACAAGCATATATTAACAAGAAAGTTTTAAGCACATGAAAAATTGTATGTGTTTAAACCTACCGTTTATATTGAAAAATTTGCATATATCATTATCCCAAATATTATGTATAAAAATAAGAAATAATATTTGAGGACAATCAAAATAATAATAATGAAGCACTCCCTCGAATTATGCATCTTAAACTCTAAAATCTTGACGGTTTGCAAAGAAAATAATTGTTTTTGGAGATAGAAAATATATTAATAAAGCATCATTCTTAATTTTTTGTTTAGATATAACATCAAATTTCTTGAAAAGAAAAGTACACGAGAAAATATCTAGGATATTTAAAATAATCTTGATAATTTAGCGACCAAATATTTTTTTCTTAAAAATCATTTAATAAACCAATTTTTTTTATAAATCCATAAAATAGGTGAAATTTTCTTACATGATTTGCCATCTAAATCACTTGGTAGGATAACTCGTATTTTTTACCAATTGCCATTTGTCCACATTCTATCAATACAACGTTTGTTCAAATTTTCATTTTGGGCATACCTACAATATAAGATGTGCATTTTGTTATCTAATTTTTGTTGGATCATCGAGACTTAATTTTTTAATTTTTTTTATTGACTTAATTTTGACTTTTTTAAGTGTCCATATCAAACTATAATAAGATAAATAATTCTTTACCCCCTCTCCCCCCCCCCCCCCTCTCTCTCTCTCTCTCTATATATATATATATATATATATATGTCATGTAATAAGTAATAAGTGCAAACAAATTGAAGTCGTAGAATCTCAATAAAAATGAGTGCCAAGTATTGTGATTGTTTATATTTCTCATTGGTAGATTATCAACATGAGATCGAATTTTAACATTAAAATCATCTGTTTGTTTTTGAAGCGAGTTAGCCAATTCTTGTAAATTTTCGTTTTGAACTTTTGCATATTTAATTTCTTATTCTAGCACATTAAACGCCGCGTTCTTGGTCAGCAAATCATTCAATGGTTCATTTATTTTATTTTCTCAAGAAACATGATATTTCTTGAATAAACTACATTTCTTTGTTAACATTTTATATTCAGCATTTAATTCGAGAATAAGATCTTCAAGTTCTTTATAAGAAAGAGAGTCGAAAAGGTCATTGTTTATCTTATTTTCATGTGTCATAAAAAATATTTTGGGTTTCGACTTTGCAAATCTAGCCGTCTAGCAAACCCAACCTTTTCAAGGTTATTTGGTTTCGATTCCTTTCATCTAGCGTGCATAGCCGTCTTCTTGCCAAACTTTATTGGTCGCTCCTTAAGTTGAGAACAACCCTTCTTATATGACCTGATTTGCCACATTCGAAGCAAAATCTGGAGCTCTATTTTTTCTTATAAAATGTTTTTCTTCTGCTTTTATATTTTTGATTTGCTTTTTTTATTTTCTTTTGCGCATCATCCTTACAAACCTTCTTGAAAAATTCACCACCTTCCCTTTCAAATCTCCGAAACTTTCATTGGATGACAAATCGTCGATTGATCCTTTTAATGCTACATCATGCTTTCTGTCACTGGTGCACGCTGTTTATTCTTATCTTGCATGCTTTCAGAGAATTAGTTCCCTTGTTTTTAACTTGCAAGTCCATTCTTCAAAAGATAATTTTCAAATCCTTTGTTAAACCAATAGGGTGGATGATTCCATTCCAATATTTAGGAAAACATTCAAGTAAACTTTGGTTAATATGACCAAAAGGAATGACCGGTAATTGAAAATATATGTTAATATTCTATTACTAATTAGATAGCTATAATTAGGCTATACTCTTGTTAAATAGGAAAGATTATCTTCTGAGTATCCGGCTATACATGTAAATAGGAGAGATTATCTCCTAAATATCCTCCTGTATATCTTCTGTACATCTATAATTACTAATGATTGCAAGGTTAATCCCCATGGGAAATTCACCAATCTTCATTGTATCAGAGCCAACAAAGCTCTAATCTCTTCTTTTCTCCCTCCTATTCTCTCCCTCATGGCCGGTCACGACGCTACCCCTCCTCCTCCTCCTCCTGCCATTGAAAACCTTACGGCATCATCAACATAAAATCCTACATCCCTCTTATCTTAGACCTCGACGAACTCAATTATGATGCCTGGAGAGAGCTATTTGAGACCCATTGCGTTAGCTTTGGCGTTCTTGGTCACGTTGATGGTACAACCACAGCCTCCGGACCTACCGATAATAAATGGAAACGACTCGACTATTTGGTGAAACTGTGGATCTACGGTACCATCAGCAAATCCCTCCTCCAAATGATCTTGAAGAAAGGTGTCACCGCTCGCGATCTCTGGCTCAGTCTCGAGAATCTATTCCGTGATAATAAAGATGCTAGAGCCATCCAACTCGACAATGATCTCTGTAATATCGAGATGGGTGATCTTTCGGTCACCGCCTATTGCCAACATCTTAAAACTCTTTCTGATCTGCTATCCAACATCGACGTGATAGTTCCCGAAAAGAATCTCGTCACCTACATAGTTAACGGCCTCCCCGAGAAGCTTGAGCAAATTGAAAATATCATCCGGCATCACAACCCCTTCCTTTCCTTCCTTCAAGCCCGATCCATGCTCCTTCTGGAAGAAGAAGGTCTCTCCAAAACCCGCAAATATCAAGCCTCTCACACCGACCATCCATCCTCTCCTACGATTGTAACACCCTAGTTCATTTATACCAGTTCTAGTTCATGTATTTATTTATTTATGGTATTTTCCTGATTTACTGTGTTTTGGGTGTGAATAGTGTTTTGACATTGTATTGCATCCGACCCGACCCGCTTGCTTGAAACCAGTCTTGATTCATGTCTATGATTTATCCTGACTTGTTACGTAGACTTGTGCACTTTCATGTATACTGCATACTGGCATTTTATCTGGCATTTGCATTTTTACAATATAACATTTAAAATCACATAAAATATTTTAAAAATACATTGCATGACCTGCATGATACCCCTAACCCTGTGGGAGCATCCGCGCATCTTGTTCTCGTCCCATTCAGTGAAACGGATTTGTTTGGATGGTTACGTGTACGTACGTGCATCCGTTCTTAGGGGTATGCATTTTCGTTATCCGGACATCCAATTTGAGTTTTGATCGACACATATATTTTTCATATTTTGAAACTAAATTTTTAGACCCGACCCGGACGTGTTTTGAAATAAGTTTGTATTTACCAGAAAATCAAATCTTATTCAATATATATCTTTATTAAATTTAAATCTACAGTTTAAAATTTATTAAACATACAAATCTTTTTTTTAATTAAAATCTAAACGTTTTAATAACCTCTCTCTTTTTCTCTTTCTTCTCTCTCTGGCCCCACCACCCAGAGTTCCTCTCTCTCTCTCTCTCGCTGTCTCCTTTCTCTTCTTTCTTTTTCTTTCTCTCTCCCCTCGCTGTGTCTCTCTCTCTTCCTTTCTTTCTCCTCTCGCTCTCTCTCTCTCTCCTCTCGCGAACACTGTTCGCTTCTCGGCTCTGGTCACCACTCGCGCACATGTGGTCACCCCCTTCTTTCTTTTCTTCTTCTACTTCTATTTAACCCCGAGCACAAGAACCCCAGCCTCCACGAAACCCTAAAACTCCTCACCGCCTCATCACCCTCGACCTCAACCGAGCCCCAACTCCTCCTCCTCGTCGTCATCTCCTTCTTCTCCTTCCTCCATTCCCGAGCACCATCACCGTGCACACCCAAGCCCGTGAATCCATCACCCAAAGACTGCACCTCCATCGCCGCCGATCACCTCGTCATCACCAGCACCTCCTTCTCTCCTCATCTCCATCTCCTTCTTCTCTTTTCTCCCTCCTACACCAAGTTCCCTGCACCCGACCCCAACCTGCACCAACACTCGAGCCCAAACCCTAACTCCTCAAAGCCAAACCCTAGCTTCGCCGGAACTCCATTGATCTCGTCGTCGCCCTCACCTCTTCTCCCTGACCCCTGTGCATAACCCCAGTGAGCACAACCCTTCTCCTTTCTTAACGTCGCCGGAGTCTCGTCGCTGCCATTCCAGACGACCCAGTGGACGTACCGTACCAGCTGGTCACCCTTGCATTGCTTGGACCCGTCCCGCATGCCGTGCGTGCGTTGCGACGTTTTACCGACGTCGGACATGCTGTGCGTATCCGTATCGTGATCCATCGAGGCAAGTTTATCTTGCTACATGCTATGTTACTGTATTTACATCTATTTGAATAAGTATAGCACTTGTATTTTAAATCATGCATCCCATGTTTAGTTTTACAGTTTTACGACATCTGTATGCATCCGTACAAGTTATTTCACATCTAGTGCATGCAAATCTATCTTGTTACATACTATATTACAATATACTGCACCCAATGGAATATTTACATCTCATATTGTTTAGTTGTACATCCTGCATTTACCAGTTTATCATTTTACTGTTATATGACGTCCGTGTGCATCCGTATCATTATTTACATGTCTAGTCGCATGCTAAATTATCTTGCTACATGCTAGGTATAGTATTATGCATCCATATGAGTAAAATGTTACCCGTTTATCACATTGTACATCCATACTGAAGTTTTACTGTTTTCGGATACCCGTTTGCATCCATATCATTTAAAATATATATAACTGCATCTATAGATCATATTAATTCATATTATTATTGTAGTAACACCCCATGCTTAATAAAGTGCATCCTAATTAGTATTGGAACTGTAAATGTAACTTCTAATAGATATTTGTGCATCCATACCATTAGTTCTATATCTATTTGCATACCATATCATATTATTACATATTGTTGTTATATTGACACCCCATGCTTGATACTGTGCATCCTACTTAGTCATGATGTAACCCTGATCGATAATTGTGCATCCATGCTTTTATTTATGCACCCGTACTTACTACAGTTTGATTATGAGCACCCACTTGATACCTGATACACCACTACTTGACATGACCTGATATATTACTACTTGACATGTTACCTGATCCTGTTTCTAATGCCGACAATCCTGACATGCTGTCCCGATGGATATATCCTATTGTCTGTATAGAAAAACCTATTCCTGCTTGATCCTGTGTTGGCATTAGCTTCAGATTTATCAATACCTGACTTGAACATATAACTTAGGGGTATGGGGAAATCAATGATGAAACCTGACTTGTAACTCGATAGTTCGATACTTATGCTGATCAGTTTTACAGGCTAGGCCAGCCCCTGGATGATGATGCTGACATCATTCGTCTGTACATGTTACCTATTTACTGCCTAGCGGCACGTCTCGGATTCAGCCCGAAAGTATTGACCGTGGTCCCGGGCACGCACGGGATACTATTGAGTTACATCGACGATTCATTAAATTTATTTCGCAAAATTGAGAGTAGTTAACCCAGTATCTAGTTCAGATTACTCACTGCACGTCACATGTGCTTTTACCCTTCACTGTTCCATATTTATGTTACTGTTATACCTTTATTACTGTTCATACTCGTGCCTACATGTCTTGCTACCCCCTGATTATATTATTGTTGATATTATGACGCACTGACGTCTGGGTTTTGCATGGCCCAGATTCTCTACCTTTGTAGCTGACCGATCATGAGTATTTCAGTGTACAGGCTGAGCAGTGAAGACCTGTTAGTATTTTAGTTTAGTTTTCTTCCAGCACTTTCATTCCTGATGTGAGCTCATATTTGGGACGTACATTCTAGATTATTATTGTTTATTGGATCTATTGCTTCCGCATATTATTTCTTGACTCGTTTATTCTGGCTCATAGACATGTACTAGATAGTTTATTTTATTTCTACTGTTCTTGATATCTCTAGACAGCCGTAATGTGATTGTGGAGGGATGTTTCCTATCCACAGGTAGCATGGTTGGCTCTGTCACGTGCCGATCTTAGCGCACTCTGGGAAGCGGGGCGTGACATGGTTTGTTTGGTATCATAGACATAGGATTTAGGTTAATCGGGTTTGATTCTTTTGTGGTTGGGTATTGGACCCAATACATGAATCAGAATACTCGTAACTAGGAACATGTCCTGCCACATTATTATCGTGATTCTTGAATCATATCCTTTACTTGACCCTGTGTCTTGACGATATACAAACCACTTTGCATCTCGACTTGAAACTTTTGTTTCCCTATTGTTTATATCTAGGATTTGGGCGACTTGAGTGGAGTTATGTGATTGTAACTATGTACCGCGGCATGGTTACAATACGGTACTCTATTTAAGTAATTTGGAGTTCTAGTCTTGATTCATATCCTTGATCTATGGTCATTATTCATCAAAAGTTTGAATCATGTTATCATACTAATCCTTTTCGGTGTTTTGGTTTCAGGAACATGGCAGACAGAAATCTGAGATGGTACCAAAGGCGTGTTGATGATGCCGCTTTGCTTGGAGTAATTCGTGGGATGCTGGAGAACTAGAAGCGGCAGACCGAGCTGAACCAGCGGCAAGCGGAAGCTTTTCTGGAAGGTTTGCGGACCGTCCAACAGTCCTTAAACAATGTTGTGGCCAAACCAGTTGAGAGTGTGGGTTCCGTGACGGATTTCAGGAGACTTGGTCTGCCCGTCTTTACTGGTCTGGAAGAGCCGTTGCCAGCGGAGCAGTGGCTGGTTGATACGGAGAATTTGCTCATTGCGGCACAGATTCCAGAGGACAAGAGAGTGGATGTGGTACGCATCCAATTGGTGGACTATGCTCGTGAATGGTGGCTTGTGGAAGAGAGTCACTTGCCCAAGCCGATCAGTTGGGCAGATTTTTCGAAGAGTTTCTTCGAGAAGTTCTTCCCGCAGACTGCACGGGAGGAAATGGAAGAAAAGTTTATCAGCTTAAAGCAGAATGGCGGATCCGTGGATGCGCATGCGGCTGAGTGGACACGGCTCAGTCGATTCGCTAGACCTTTGGTGGCCAATGAAGCTGATAGGGCACGAACATTCATGCACAGTTTGGACGTGGAAATCCAGAGGCACATTATATCTCTGGGATTGACCACTTTCTCGCAAGTGCTTAAAGCAGCCATGGAGCAGCAGAGTTTATCATTGAAGACTGAGGGTACACAGCAGCAGGCAGTTGTGGTATGGAAGCCGGCGTTTACGCCGAACCGAGCGCCTTTACGCAGAGGTATTCCGGTGAACCGACGTGGCGTGGTGCCGATGATGAAGCCCATCGTAGCCAATCAGAGAAAGAGCGTGATTTGTGACTACTGCCATTTACCCGGACATGTGCAGAGGGAGTGTCGAAGAATGCGGGGACTTTGTTTGGTTTGTGGATCAGTGGATCATACTATCAATGCTTGTCCGTCGAAGCTTCATTTGAAGGATGATGTTCAGAGGCCACTGCAGAAGCAGTTTCAGGGGCAGAAGCAGTTGACTCAGGGACCCAATCAAGCTCGAGCCTTTACCCTGACGGCTAAAGAGGCCAAGGCTTCAGAGGAAGTTGTTTCAGGTATCCTACTTGATCATGATTTTCCCCCATTAGCATTATTCTATTCTGGTGCATCCTATTGTTTTATGTCGTCCAAGTTTATTGCTGCACACTCGATTTCTTGCACGACCCTGTCTAGTTGTTGGGACATACACACTGGGAATGGAAAGATTATATCTAGTAGCGAATGCAAGGATTGTTCTGTTGTTATTTGCGGACGGGAGTTATTTACAGATTTCTTGGTGGTCGATACTGGCAGCTATGATGTTATTTTGGGAATGGATTTTCTCGGCACTTTCCACGCTCACATAGATTGTAGAGCAAAGAAAGTGATTTTCCAGATTCCCGAACATCCGGAGTTTGTTTTCACAGGAGGAAGCAGTTCTGTCGGGCCAGTCAAGTTTAGGGCTAGGCCGACAAGCAGTGTTCTTTCGACAATGGAAGTTGATAAGGAGGAAACGCCAGCTGTAGTTTGAGAGTTTATGGACGTATTCGAGGACATCTCGGGTTTACCGGCAAAACGAGATGTGGAGTTCGCGATCGATTTTGTTCTTGGTGCAGCGCCAATCTCAAAGGCGTACTATCCGATGGCACCAGTGGAGTTGGAAGAAGTCAAGAAGCAGGTTACCGAATTGCTTGAGAAGGGTTGGATTCGCAGCAGCAATTCACCTTGGAGATCTCCAGTTCTTCTAGTCAAGAAGAAAGATGGCACAAGGAGGATGTGCATCGATTATCGAGAATTAAACCGAGTGACTATTAAGAACAAGTACCCGATCGCTCGCATTGGCGAATTGTTCGAGTAGCTTAGTGGCGCGAGGGTATTCTTTAAGCTGGATTTACGATCCGGATATCATCAGGTCCGAGTTAAATCAGAAGATATTTGCAAGACTGCATTCCGAACTCGGTATGGACATTACGAGTATTTAGTGATGCCATTCGGAGTCATGAATGCACCGACGATATTCATGGACTTGATGAACCGAATCTTTTCACCGTTCTTGGACCAGTTTATTATGGTGTTCATCGATGATATTCTGGTCTATTCGAGGAGCCTTGAAGAGCATGCAGAACACTTGAAGATTACACTGCAGACATTGAGGTAAGAAAGACTATATGCAAAGATGAGCAAGTGAGAGTTTTGGCTTGAAGAAGTGAAGTTTTTGGGGCATGTCGTATCCAGAGATGGAATCGCCGTTGATCCCGAGAAGATTGCAGCAGTTCGAGATTGGCCGATTCCGAAGAACGTAGCAGAGATCAGAAGTTTTCTGGGACTTGCCGGATATTACAGAAGATTCGTGGAGAATTTTGCTCGTTTGGCTGAGCCTTTGACCAAGCTTACGCGTAAAGAAGTACCATTTGTATGGATGAATAAATGTGCGTCAGCTTTTGAGGCGTTGAAGCAGAGATTGATAACCACCCCTATTTTGACCGTACCAGACAGTTCCGGAGGATTGGTGATTCACAGCGATGCATCTGGGAAAGGTTTGGGATGTGTTTGATGCAGCATAGAAAAGTTATACCTTACGCATCGAGACAGTTGAAGACCCATGAGAAGAATTACCCAACTCATGATTGGGAGTTAGCAGCTGTGATTTTCGCTTGAAGATTTGGAGACACTACTTATTGGGCGAAAGGGTTGAAGTGTTCACCGATCACAAAAGCCTAAAGTACGTGTTCACACAGAAAGAGCTTAACATGAGGCAGCATAGATGGTTGGAGCTGATGGATGACTACGATCTTGATCTTAAGTACTATCCGGGAAAAGTTAATGTAGTGCCGGATACGCTTAGTCGGTTGCCAGCAATTCGGATGTTGACTGCAAAGAAGGAGATTATCGAGGATTTTCGGAGATTCGAGTTAAAGTTTGTGCTACCGCATTCTTCAGGACAGTTGATGCAGCTAGAAGTACAGTTGTCGTTGATCGATAATATTAAAACAGCGCAGTCACATGACCTAAGATTGCAGAAGTTTCGAGAACAGGTTGAAGCTGGACTTCGAACGGACTTGTTAATTCATGAAGACGGTTCGTTGAGGTATGGTAGCCGTTTGTGTGTGCCAAAAGGAGATATTCGCGAAGAAGTTATGAAGGAGGAACACAGTTCCGCGTATTCCGTATATCCAGGAAGCACGAAGATATACCGCGATCTAAGACAGCATTTCTGGTGGGAAGGCATGAAAAGGGAGATTGCTTGCTTTGTAGCGAAGTGCTTGGTGTGTCAGCAAGTTAAGACTGAACATCAAAGGGTTGCTGGTTTATTGCAACCACTTCTGATTCCTCAATGGAAGTGGGAACATATAACCATGGATTTCGTGACAGCTTTACCGCGGAGTCCAAAGGGCAACAATGCAGTTTGGGTGATTGTTGATCGATTGACCAAGACAGCTCATTTCATACCATTTCGATTTGGTCAATCAACGGAAGCGTTGGCAGAGAAGTACATGCAGGAGATTGTAAGATTGCATGGAGTACCAGTGAGCATCGTTTCCGACCGTGATACCCAATTCTTATCGCATATCTGGAGGAGTTTACAGGAAAGTTTGGGGACACGACTGAAGTTTAACACCGCTTATCATCCCCAGACAGATGGCCAGTCAGAGAGAACGATCCAAACTCTTGAAGACATGTTGAGAGCTTGCATGTTAGACTTCAAGGGTTCATGGGAGGATCATCTACACTCAGTGGAGTTTTCGTACAACAACAGTTTTCAGGCCACTATTCAGATGGCTTCATTCGAAACATTGTATGGTCGCAAGTGTCGTTTATCTGTTTGTTGGGACGATGTTGGAGAACGAAGATTGTTGGGACCGGATTTGATCGTGCAAACAGTTGAGAAAGTTAATACTATCCGGAATCACATGAAGGCAGCACAAGATTGGTAGAAGAGTTGGGCCGATACATCGAGAAGACCTCTAGAGTTCGCTGTTGGTGATTTGGTATTCTTGAAGATATCACCGACTAGAGGAGTGATTCGTTTTGGGAGTCAAGGCAAGCTTAGTCCTCGATTCGTGAGGCCTTTCGAGATTATAGAGCATGTTGGAGAAGTGGCTTATCGATTGGCTTTACCACCGTCTTTGGCGAATGTTCACGGTTTGTTTCATGTATCTCAACTCCGTAAGTATGTTCGAGATGAAACACACGTGCTAAATCATTCGGAGCTGACAGTAAGGGAGGATTTGACCTATGAAGAACGACCGATGTCGATTGTTGATTGAAGAGAAAAGGACCTCAAGAACAAGGTTATCCTTTCGTACTTATTTCATGGGGGAATCGCTCGCACGGAGAATCGACTTAGGAACGAGAAGACGAGATTCGACAGAAGTTTCCACACCTATTCTTATAAATTCTTGATTGTTTATCTTTTCTTGTTCCTGGAATTTCAAGGACGAAATTCTTTTTGTAGTTGGGTATAATGTAACACCCTAGTTCATTTATACCAGTTCTAGTTCATGTATTTCTTTATTTATGGTATTTTCCTGATTTACTGTGTTTTGGGTGCAAATTGTGTTTTGACATTGTATTGTATCCGACCCGACCCGCTTGCTTGAAACCAGTCTTGATTCATGTCTATGATTTATCCTGACTTGTTATGTAGACTTGTGCACTTTCATGTATACTGCATACTGGCATTTTATCTGGCATTTGCATTTTTACAATATAACATTTAAAGTCACATAAAATATTTTAAAAATACATTGCATGGCCTGCATGATACCCCTAACCCTGTGGTAGCATCCGCGCTTTTTGTTCTCGTCCCGTTCAGTGAAACGGACTTGTTTGGATAGTTACGCGCACGTACGTACATCCGTTCTTGGGGGTATGCATTTTCGTTATCCGGACATCCAATTTGAGTTTTGGTCGACACATATATTTTTCGTATTTTGAAACTAAATTTTTAGACCCGACCGGAGCGTGTTTTGGACTAAATTTGTATTTACCAGAAAATCCAATCTTATTAAATATATATCTTTATTAAATTTAAATCTACAATTTAAAATTTATTAAACTTACAAATCTTTTTTTAATTAAAATTTAAACGTTTTAATAACCTATTTGTTTTTCTCTTTCTTCTCTCTCTGGCCCCACCACTCAGAGTTCCTCTCTCTTTCTCTCTCTCTCTCGCTGTCTCCTTTCTCTCTCCTCTCTCCTCTTTCTTTCTCTTTCTCTCTCCCTTCGCCGAGTCTCTCTCTCACTTCCTTTCTCTCCCCTCTCGCTCTCTCTCTCTCTCTTCTCGCGAACACTGTTCGCTTCACGGCTCTGGTCACCGCCCGCACACATGTGGTCACCCCTTCTTTCTTTTCTTCTTCTTATTCTATTTAACCCCGAGCACGAGAACCCCAGCCTCTACGAAACCCTAAAACTCCTCACTGCTTCATCACCCTCGACTTCAATCGAGCCCCATCTCCCCCTCCTCATCGTCATCTCCTTCTTCTCCTTCCTCCATTCCCGAGCACCATCACCCTGCACACCCAAGCCCGTGAACCCATCACCCAAAGACTGCACCTCCATCGCCGCCGATCACCTTGTCATCGCCAGCACCTCCTTCTCTCCTCATCTCTATCTCCTTCTTCTCTCTTCTCCCTCCTACACTAATTTCCCTGCACCCGACCCCAACCTGCACCAACACCCGAGCCCAAACCCTAACTCCTCAAAGACAAACCCTAGTCTTATCGGAGCTCCATTGATCTCGTCGTCGCCCTCACCTCGTCTCCCTGACCCCTGTGCATAACCCCAGTGAGCACAACCCTTCTCCTTTCTTCTTCTTCCTCTTTTTCTTTTCCTTTTCTTTTCTTTTTTTTCTTGAATCTGTTTTAGCGTCGCTGGAGTCTCGTCGCTGCTATTCCAGACGACCCAGTGGACGTACCTTACCTGCGTGATCACCCTTGCATTGCTTGGACCCGTCCCGCGTGCCGTGCGTGCATTGCGACGTTTTACCGATGTCGGACGTGCCGTGCGTATCCGTATCGTGATCCATCGAGGCAAGTTTATCTTGCTACATGCTATGTTACTGTATTTACATTTATTTGAATAAATATAACACTTGTATTTTAAATCATGCATCCCATATTTAGTTTTACAGTTTTACGACATCCGTATGCATCCGTACAAGTTTTTCACATCAGTGCATGCAAACCTATCTTGTTACATACTATATTACAATATACTGCACCCAATGGAATATTTACATCTCATATTGTTTAGTTGTACATCCTGCATTTACCAGTTTATCATTTTACTGTTATGTGACGTCCGTGTGCATCCGTATCATTATTTACATGTCTAGTCGCATGCTAAATCATCTTGCTACATGCTAGGTATAGTATTATGCATCCATATGAGTAAAATGCTACCCGTTTATCACATTGTACATCTATACTGAAGTTTTACTGTTTTCGGATACCCGTTTGCATTCATATCATTTAATATATATATATAACTGCATCTATAGATCACATTAATTCATATTATTGTTGTAGTAACACCCCATGCTTAATAAAATGCATCCTAATTAGTATTGGAACTGTAAATGTAACCCCTAATCGATATTTGTGCATCCATACCATTAATTCTATATCTATTTGCATACCATGTCACATTTTTACATATTGTTGTTATATTGACACCCCATGCTTGATACTGTGCATCCTACTTAGTCATGATGTAACCCTGATCGATAATTGTGCATCCATGCTTTTATTTATGCACCTATACTTGCTACAGTTTGATTATGAGCGCCCACTTGATACCTGATACACCTCTACTTGACATGACCTGATATATCACTACTTGACATGTTACCTGATCCTGTTTCTAATGCCGACAATCCTGACATGTTGTCTCGATGGACATATCCTATATCTGTATAGACAAACTTGTTCCTGCTTGATCCTGTGTTGGCATTAGCTTCAGATTTATCAATACCTGACTTGAAAATATAACTTGGGGGTATGGAGAAATCAATGATGAAACCTGACTTGTAACTCGACAGTTCGATGCTTATACTGATCAGTTTTACGGGCTAGGCCAGCCTCGGGATGATGCTGCTGACATCATTCGTCTGTACATGTTACCCGTTTACTGTCTAGCGGCACGTCTCGGATTCAGCCTGAGAGTCTTGACCGTGGTCCCGGGCACGCATGGGATACTATTGAGTTACATCGACGATTCATTAAATTGATTTCACAGAATTGAGAGTAGTTAACCCAGTATCTAGTTCGGATTACTCACTGCACGTCACATGTGCTTTTACCCTTCACTGTTCCATATTTATGTTACTGTTATACCTTTATTACTGTTCATACTCGTGCCCGCATGTCTTGCTACCCCCTGATTATATTATTTTTGATATTATGACGCACTGACGTCTGGGTTTTGCATGGCCCAGATTCTGTACCCTTGCAGCTGGCCAATCAAGAGTATTTCAGTGTACAGGCCGAGCAGTGAAGACCTGTTAGTATTTTAGTTTAGTTTTCTTCCAGCATTTTCATTCCTGATGTGAGCCCGTATTTGGGACGTACATTCCAGATTATTATTGTTTATTGGATCTATTGCTTCCGCATATTATTTCTTGACTCGTTTATTCTGGCTCATGGACATGTACTAGATAGTTTATTTTATTTCAACTGTTCTTGATATCTCTAGACAGCCGTAATGTGACTGTGGAGGGATATTTTCTGTCCACAGGTAGCATGGTTGGCTCTGTCACGTGCCGATCTTAGCGTACTCTGGGAAGCGGGGCGTGACAACGATCCTTTACACTGCTGCACCGACTACTCAGTCCTCCAACAACAACTTCGCCCGCCGTAACAACGGTCGTCCCGGCCGGAACTACAACCACAACCGTCAGCAGTCTAAGCAAGCATTACTACGCCAGCTTTCGGTCCAGCATCCGACACCCAACCCTTATTCCTAGGGCCCATACTTCTGGCTTCCAAATTGGCCCGCTGCACCTCCTGCTACCACCCCGTGGCCCGGCCACTATGCTGCAAAGCTACGCCCTACTACTGCGCCCTATACCGCGCCTGGACTACTTGGCCCCAGCCCACGTCCATCAGCCCAATAGGCTCTCTCGGTCTCCGTTCCTCCGCCATGGACCTGGTTCGCGCCTGCGCCTGTCGATCAGCCCACTGCCTCGGTTGCGCCCACCACTTCTCTTCCTCAGGCCTTTCACACCCTGGCCCTTCAGGATCACGACAACGCAGGATGGTATATGGACACGGGAGCCTCCGCCCACTTGACATCCAACGCAGGTAACTTACATTCTGTTTTTAATAATAGCATCATACAGTCCGTACTTATTGGTGACGGATCCTCAATCCCTATTACTAACATGGGCCATGAACATTTACCCAATCCCCACCGCCCTCTTTCACTACAGAATGTGCTTATCTCACCCAAAATTATTAAAAATCTCATTTCCGTGCGTCAATTTTCTAAAGACAATAATTGTACTATTGAATTTGACCCTCATGGTTTTTCTGTGAAGGATCTCCAGACACAGCAAACTATCTATAGGTGTGATAGCACTAGTGATCTCTACCCCGTCACCACCAACTCCATTGCCGCTCCACCTCTCGCCCTCCTCACCTTCACTCCCTCCACATGGCACAGACGTTTGGGTCATCCGGGCGACACTGTTCTTCAGTCTCTAGTGTCTCATGGTTTTATTTCTTGTAATAAAGACAAAACTCAAAAGTTATGTCATGCGTGTCAATTAGGAAAACATGTTAGGCTTCCGTTTTATCGTTCAGAGTCTGTTGTTGAGTCCCCATTTGATATTGTTCATTTAGATTTATGGACTTTGACTATTTCCAGTATTAGTGGCATTAAATACTATGTTATCTTTTTAGATCACATCTCACAGTTCTTGTGGGTATATCCCTTACGGCGTAAATCTGATTTCTTTTCAAAATTCTTACATTTTCATGCTCATGTCCACACTCAATTTAATCGGGAAATAAAAGCCTTTCAGTATGACCACGGTGGTGAATTTGATAATACTCCCCTTCATGATCTTTTTGCTTCTAATGGTATGTTTGTTCGTTTTTCGTGCCCCCATACCTCCCAACAAAACGGCAAATCAGAAAGGATGATACAGACTATTAACAATATTGTTCGCACTCTTCTTTTTCATGCCCACCTTCTTCCTGGGTATTGGGTAGAAGCCCTCCACACATCTTCTCAATCTCCTCCCATCCACCTCAATACAAAATGACATTCCTTTCTCTAAACTCTTCCAAAAGCCTGTCTCCTACTCTCATCTTCGAGTTTTCAGGTGCCTATGCTATCCCCATCTCTCATCTCCTCATAAAATAGCCTCACGGTTTACCCCTTATGTCTTCCTCGACTATCCGACTAATCATCGGGGTTTCCGATGCCTTGATCTCACCACTAGAAAAATTATCATTTCTCGTCACGTCACCTTCGACGAGTCCGTCTTCCCATTTGACTCTCTATCTCCTATTCCATCCACCACATACAACTTCATCGACGTCTCCTCCGAACCATCACATATCTCACGTCGTCTCCTAGAGTCGCCCGTTGTACCCAACATCAATACCACCCCTCACACTATAGGGGTGCCCCTACTAGCCCTACGGCCTCCACCACCCCACCATACCACTCCACGAACTCCACAGCCTCAACATCCCTTTCAACGGCATCCACGACCTCACCTCCAACTCTCTCTCCCCCTCCCCCTCCCCCTCCCTCGCATCCCATGGTCACCCGTGCACAGCACGGGATATCCAAACAATTCAAAAACTCAACCTCCACATATCCACTCCCTCCCCTATTCCCCGCTCTCATATCCAAGCCCTCAAGGATCCTCACTGGCGTGCAGCTATGCATGCTGAATATGATGCTCTTATTAAAAATGGAACTTGGGTTCTGGAGCCTCGCCCACCTGGGGTGAATGTGGTTCAGTCTATGTGGTTGTACAAGGACAAGCTTCACTCTGATAGGTCACTTGAGCGACACAAGGCTCGCATGGTTGCCAACGCCAAGAGCCAACGGCCGGGAGTTGACTGTGACGGCACTTTCAGTCCGGTGGTCAAACCAGCTACTATCCGCACTGTACTCAGCCTTGCTCTATCACGCTCCTGGCCTATATATCAGTTAGACGTGAAAAACGCCTTCCTTCATGGAGCCTTACATGAAACGGTCTACATGCATCAACCACCGGTTTTTATTGATCTTGTTCATCCCGACTATGTCTGTCGCCTCCGTAAATCCCTCTATGGTCTTAAACAGGCACCCCATGCCTGGTACTAGCGGTTTGCCGAGTATGTGGAACATTGGGTTCCGCAACAGTCTGTCAGATACTTCTCTCTTCATTTACCGTCATGGGGGCGACCTAGTATTTCTCTTATTCTATGTGGACGACATCGTGCTCACGGCTTCGTCAGATGCTCTACTACGGCGGATTATTGAGTCCCTTAACTCCGAGTTCGTCATGACTGGCCTGGGCCCACTCCATTATTTCCTTGGGATCGCGGCAACTCGCACTAAGGATGGTCTCTTTCTGTCACAGCAGAACTATGCCCTTGAAATACTTGATCGCGCCAACATGGCTAATTGCAAGCCGTGTGCGACTCCAGTGGACACCAAGTCCAAACTTGGCCCCTCTGGTACACCGGTTCAGGACTCATCACTCTACCGTAGCCTTGTCAGCGCTCTACAGTACATCACATTTACCCGACCCGATCTCTCCTACGGTGTCCAACAAGTGTGTCTCTATATGCATGATCCTCAGAAGCCTCACTTCAATGCTCTCAAACGCATCTTGCGCTATGTTCGTGGCACAGTGGATCATGGCCTGCACCTATATCCGTCCACCACCACCGAACTAACTGCTTACTCTGATGCTGATTGGAGTGGGTGTCCCAACACACGCTGCTCTACCTCCGGTTACTGTGTGTTCTTGGGTGATAATCTTCTCTCTTGGTCCTCAAAGCGTCAAGCTACTGTCTCTCGCTCCAGTGCCGAAGCCGAAAATCGTGGGGTTGCCAATTCCGTTGCTGAGACTTGTTGGCTCCGCAACTTGCTTTTGGAACTTCATTGCCCATTTACTCATGCGACCCTTATGTATTGTGACAATATTAGTGTTATCTACCTATCCACTAATCCGGTCCAACACCAGCGTACGAAACATATTGAAATCGATATTCACTTTATTCGTGAAAAAGTAGCTTTGGGCCACGTCCGGGTTCACCACGTTCCTTCCAGCTCACAATATGTCGACATCTTCACCAAGGGACTTCCTACTTCACTTTTCACTGATTTTTTCTCCAGACTGAGCGTCTGACCTCCTCCCGCTCTGCCTGCGGGGGTGTGAAAATAGAAAATATAGGTTAATATTCTATTACTAATTAGGTAGCTATAATTAGGCTATACTTTTTTTAAATAGGAGAGATTATCTCCTGAGTATCCGGCTATACATGTAAATAGGAGAGATTATCTCCTAAATATCCTCCTGTATATCTCCTGTACATTTATAATTACTAATGAATCCAAGGTTAATCCCCATAGGAAATTCATCAATCATCAATGACAACATCCAAAATACGCAACTCATTGATGAGAGTCTTAAATTTAGCAATATATGTATTTAAACAGTTATGAGAATCCATTCTAAAATGTTTCAAATCATAACTAAACCAACACACTCTAGTTTTTTAAACTTGAGACATGCCCTCATGATTAACTTTTAAAATATCCTACATTTCTTTAGCCGTCTTTAAATGAATAATCTTATGAAATACTAAATTAGAGGTACAACAGATGATAACACAACATTATAATTATTTAAATTTTTGATTGAGTAAAGTATCCCAAACCTCACCAAAAGGAGAAGTGTCGAATTTGAGTTTAGCTAATCAAATGCTTGTGCTTTTAGTGCTATCATTAGTGGTATCTCTAAAGTAGAATTGTATGAGATTATGTATTTAAAGACTGTTAAATAAATGTGAGGTATGTTAGAAGTTAACCGTGAGGGTATGTCTTATGTTAAGAAGAGCAGAGCGTGTTTGCTTACTTATGATTTAGAACATTTTAGAATGGATATTGATGATTGTTTAGATACATGTATTGCTAAATTTAAGAGTATTCTCAATGTATTACATATTTTGGGTGTTGTCATCCCTGTTAGTCAAATGAACCGACATTTACTGGAATTTTTTCCTAAACATTAGAATGCAGTCATCCAATCTATTAGTATAACAATGGATTTGGAAAAATATGTCTTTTAAAAAATTGACCAGTAGGCTAAAGAGAATAGAACTAACTCTTAAAAAAGGGTAAGAGAAGAACAAGCGGATGTACGACATAGAAGTACGATGTAGTATTAAAAAAGTGCAATCCACGATTCCTCTTCCAATGAAAGTTACAAAGATTTGGAAGAGGGGGCGGCCAATTTCTGAAGAAGGTTCGATAATGATGTGCAAAAGCAAAATACCTAAAAAGCAAAACCGCAAGAACATTCAATAAGAAAGAAGGGAGCTCCAGAAATTGCTTCGAATGCGACAAACCGGGTCATATAAGAATTGACTGTCCTCAATTAAAGAAAGGACCAAAAAAATTTGGCAAGAAAAAGGCTATGTATGCTGTTTGGGAGGAATCAAAATCAAGTGATTTCGATAAAAGTGAAATTTGCAAAACATGTAGATTTGCAAAGTCGAACCCTATCATATGCTTTCTGCCTTATGAAGATGACGTAATCGAAGAAATTTTTGATTCACTTTCATTCGATGAATTTAAAGATCTTATGTTCGAATTAAATACTGAATATAAAAAGTTAGGAAAGAAATAGTTTATTTAAGAAAAATCGTTTTTGTTGTGAAAATAGATTAGTGAACATGAAAATGAATTGTTCAACGAGAGCATTGAATGAACTAGAATATGAAAATAAATATTTACAAAATCAAAATGAGAATTTGCAAAAATTGGTTGACTCGTTTCAAAAGAAAATACATGATTTTATCGTTAAAATTCGATTTCATGCAGATACTTCTCAAATAAGGAATATGTTCAATTGCTCTGCTTCTCATTTATATTCTTATGGAGATTAGTTTACATCTAAGTTTATTTGTACTTAATATTGCATGGAACATGATATATTTCTAGTCATTATAAAATAAAGAATAATTTATTTTATTGTAGTTTGATGTGAGCATTAAAAAATATTGCTTAAGGATCCACTAAAATTTGGATACTAAAAAACATATCTTATTTTGTTGGTGTGTCTAATGTGAAGAATTGAAAAAATGAAGTATTGATAGAATGTGCACAAATGACAATTAGCAAAATAATACGAGCCATCCTATCAAGTGACTTAGATGGTTACAGTAAGAAAATTTCATTTATTTAAAGGATTATGGAAATAATTTTTATTAAATGAATTTTAGAAAAGTTTATTTGGTCATGAAATTATACATCTGCAATAAAATAAGAAAATTTCATGAAATTATACATCTGCAATAAAATAAGAAAATTTCATTTATTTTGATTATGGCAATGGTGAGATAAATTATGGTGATATTTTTAGGTGGAACATTGGTATGATAGGCTAAATATACAACGTATTTCACCGTATGCTAATTTGTCAATAATATAAAAAGGGAGATTGTTGGTCTTACTCTATTATTATGTTTTGATTATTGCCAAAAAAGTTGTTCATATTATATGATTAGTTTGCAGATTTATGAATACAACATACTTAATGGAGGAGGAAAGCCTCAGCCTAAAATGTCAAATCTGATGGAAATTGGAGGTCAATATTCAGACTTCACAAATCATTATTTTCAAGATCAAATTTGAAGCGGACATGGAATAACAAGATGACCTAAAGATCGACTCAAGATATAATTACGTGGGTTTTTCCTTTTTATTCATTATTAGGACTTTAATGTTAAAGGTGCAAGTCTAATGCTTACATATTCACATTGCTTCATGTGTTGACAAACTTTTGAGACCAAGAGTATTCTTAATATGTTTTCTAAGGTTTAAATTAATTTCTATATTAAAAGGAATTTTGATATAATTAATAATTAAGCTAAAAATTATTACTCATTCCAAATCAAATTTGGTGTTCGATGGATTCGATTCTCGGCATCAATGTGTATTATTTTTCTATATTTTTCCAATACCATTTGATATTTATTTTATTCATAAAATTACATAATTATGTATGTTACTTAAATTAGACTCCTTGAGTTTTCCATAAGTTATTTTAGTGGAAAAATTCTTTTCAATTCGAGCTTAATGCCTCATGTTTAAGTTAATTATTCTTCAAATTCATTTCTAGATGATCGCACTAGTTTAAGTTAATTATTCTTCAAATCATTTCTAGATGTTTAAGTTAATTATTCTTCAAATAATTTTGTTAGCAATATGAAAATTCAAATAATTATTCTCAAGCTCGTTAAATCTTAACCCCTTAACATTAAAGTCCTAAAGAAATGAATAAAAAACAAAGCCCCAAAATCTGACTACAGCTTTCGTCAATTTTTGGGTTGTCTTGTTTCATGTTGTATGTTGGCTTCAGTTGATCTTGGAATTTTGGTTCGTGAAGTCCAAACAATCGATCTCCGACCTCCTTTGGATTTGACATTTCAAACTTACCCCTCCATCCTCCATTTGATGCTTCGTAGCATCAAATCTACAGCATAATCGAGTAATAGGAAACAATGATTTGAAGTAAGATCAACAAGTCATTTTACTTTTTATTTGATATCATTGATTATTAAAAGTACATTATGAGGTTTAAATTATTTTATATCAAGTACTAAAACCACCACTTAAGACGTCATCTAAGTACCAAAGCATTTACCATATTGTTTATACCTATTTTTACTATTTATTCAGAAAATTACTAAGTTTTAAAATCTTTTTTTTTGGTTAAATGATATAAAATTCAATATTCTGATCCGCCCAGACCGGGCCTATTCTGATCTTAAAGTGATCTTGCGAGATGTTGGACCTACTAAATGATACATCTGCAATACTATAAGTGAGATACTGCTCATATGCCCTTTTAAACTGTTAATAAACCACATTTGCTATTTTTGGGGGTACAAGTGTGGATAAATACGCAAGCCTTTATCCCAATCATCCGAGATGAAACATATGAAATCTTATTCTTCCATTCGACTGTAATAAGGACCATCGTTTGATTGAATCAACAACCGATGGATCTCTTTAGACTGCCTCTATCCATGTTTGTTTTGGGCCTAGCTCCTGTTCTTAACCGGCCACCTTCTGCTTTCATTATAAACTAGCATTGTACCTGCGCTACGCACGGGGAAAGCATGAATCAAGGAAAATGAGATGATGAAGTAGTTTTCAGGTTAAAATTTAAATTCTATTTAGTCACTTGCATTCTCAACTTATTTTGATTATACTCAATAATTAATAGATATTTAAGAGACTATAAATTATATTTTTTTATTTTAAATTAGAATTAAGAATGTGTTTTTTGTTTCTCTGAGTTAAAAAGACATGCAAAACACTAATGAATGATAGCGTAATAAGGTACATGATATTTATTTAACCTAAACATAAGCACAAAAATATTTTAAGAAAAATGCACAATATTAGTCATCCATTTCAATGAAATAGATGTATAATATAAGTAAAAAAATCATGTCCTAAATATAGACAAACTACATCACCATATCCGTATTACATCAGAAAACAAAACAATACTAAATAACAAACTGAAAAAAAAACTTCCAATCTCACAGCAGCCTAATATAGTGGGATACTTGGAAGATGAATGAAGTGACCGTATATACGAGAGTAAGAGTTCAAAAAGTAATAGCAAAATAGAATATTAATAAGTAAATCATTTTAGTTTGTTAATAAGGTGTTGCTTTCTGAACTCTTACTCTTATCATACTTCACTCTGCATTTAAACGGTTTTCAATAAAGTAAATTTGATAAAACATAACTTGACTGATTTGATAGCATTGTAACTTAAGTAAATTAAATAAAAATATTTGGAAAAGATAATATCTGATGTTGTTTAATGTTGAAGAACACAAAAAATAGAAGAATGGCGCCAATATTTCCGATTTCAATATTTTCTCCCGAGACTATCATCATTCAACAACAAACTAAAACGGGTTACGATATGAAAATTATATTTAGCAATAAAAGAAGATGTTAGTTTCTTACTTATAAAAATGAACCATTACAAAGTGATCATAGATTTCAACATCCTATCCAGTAAATATAACACATACTTCTGAAACTTAAAAATTTAAAAAAACTTCGAAAACATAATCAGTTAAGAGATGGTAGCAATGTTTCCATTGGAATTAATTTTCAAAGAATTTATTGCACTCGTCCATCCATTGACAAAACTGACCGCAAAACACCCTCGGATGTCGACCATTATCAATCCAGTAGCCATCACTTTTTGCCTTCACAACCCTTCCACAGAGCTTATCCATGCAAGGAGATTTCGGCTCCATCTTCAACATCACCCTTGTCCAACTTTTATTCGTAATCTGCAAAGCAACTCTTCTGCATCTGTCTACTATCGGATTGTTCGATCTCATACACTCTTTAACTTTATGATCAGCGCATAAAAGATCCGTCGGGACCCGGTTCTTTCTCACGGAATAAAATGCCACACAAAACAAAATGCCACGCCAATCGTCATGCCAAGGAGACATGGGCCATCTCTTAAGTCCGTGGGACCCACTGTAGAACAATGGGGATTCTTCGGAATACATCCTAAAGAGGACTGAACTGCATTATAAATGTAATGATACCACCCTCAATTACAGAGCCGTCTTTTAAGTGAACCGGAACTACAGGAGCTTGAGAACTACGTAGTTAAGCGTGCTCGAGCCAGAAATTTTTTTGGACGGACGACCTCCTGGGAAGGGTCCCTGGTTGGACCCAGTTCGCTCCAAAGGACAAAACTGTACGATTTCGGCCAGAGCGGACAATACCGTCTGTACTGGGGCGTGGGGAGTTACATTTATGGTGGCCTATGCAGGTCCCTCAGTAGTTGGTTTGTACTTCGAGGACGAACCATTGTTTAAAGGCGGGGGAAGATGTCGGGGACCCGGTTCTTGCTACCATTGTTTAAAGGTGGGGAGGAAGTCGGGACCCGGTTCTTGCTTACGGAACAAAGTGGCACGTCAATTGTCATGCCAAGGGGGCGGGGGCCACCACTTGAGTCCGTAGGACCCACTGTAGAACAATGGGGATTCTTCGGAACACATTCCGAAAGAGAACCGAACTGCATTAAAAATGTAATGATACCACTCTCAATTACAGAGGCGCCTTTTAAGTGAACCGGAACTATATGAGCTTGAGAACTCCGTAGTTAAGCGTGTTCGAGCGAAGAAAGTTCTGGGATGGGTGACCTCCAGAAAAGTGGCACCTGTTCGGGTCCGGTTCGCTCCAATGGACAAAACAGTGTTGTTTCGGCCAGAGCGGACAATACCGTATGTACTGTGGCGTGGGGCGTTACAAGATCACCGCAAGAAACTTTGTTCAAGATTTCTATGGCGTGTGCCAGTATATATGCATAAAAAAACAGTATGACCCCGACCACGTATGCCGCTGCAAAGTGGCCACCGGTCATCGCTGTCTTGAGATGCTCCATACCCAAAATTATTCTTCCTAAGTTGTATATCTCTTTCTATAGGTTTAAAGAAAAACCCAATATCGATGAATTAGACAATATATATATATATATATATATATATATATATATATATATATTTATAACAGAATATAAGTAGCAAGATATATATCAAATCAAATTATTTACCAGTCCAAGAATGAAGTTGGTATCAAGATTGCCGCTATTTGCACAGTTTCGAAGAAAAATTAGACATGCACCATTTTCCCACCAATACATTCTCAACTACTCCTTAATCACCGGGATTGAACGCCCGACCATCTTATCTTTGGAGGCCCGATAAAAAATCTTACGTCTAAAATGTATACAAAACGATGAACCATTGTTTAAAGGTGGGGAGGATGTTAGGACCCGGTTCTTGCTCACGGAACAAAGTGTCACATGGAACAATGAACAAAGTGGCCACCGGTCATCGCTGTCTTGAGATGCTCCATGCCCAAAGTTATCCTTCTTAAGTTGTATATCTCTTCCTATAGGTTTAAAGAAAAACCCAATATCGATGAATTAGACAATATAGGTTTAAAGAAAAACCCAATATCGATGAATTAGACAATATATATATATATATATATATATATATATATATATATATATATATATAACAGAATATAAGTAGCAAGATATACATTAAATCAAATTATTTACCAGTCCAAGCATAAAGTTGGTATCAAGATTGCCGCTATTTGCACAGTTTCGAAGCAAAATTAGACATGCACCATTTTCCCACCAATACATTCTCAAGTACTCCTTAATCACCGAGATTGAACGCCCGACCATCTTATCTTTGGAGGCCCGATAAAAACTCTTACATCTAAAATGTATACAAAACGACGAATCATTGTTTAAAGGTGGGGAGGATGTCATGACCCAGTTCTTGCTCACGGAACAAATTATCACATGGAACAAAGTGCCACGCCAATTGTCATGCCAAGGGGGCGGGGTCCACCTCTTGAGTCCATGGGACCCTCTGTAGAACAATGGGAATTCTTCGGAACACATACCGAAAGAGGACCGAACTGTATTATAAATGTAATGATACCACTCTCAATTACAGAGCCGCCTTTTAAGTAAACCGGAACTACAGGAGCTTGAGAACTCCGTAGTTAAGTGTGCTCGAGCTAAGGAAGTTCTTGGATGGGTGACCTCTAGGGAAGTGGCCTCTGGTCGGATCCGGTTCGCTCTAAAGGACAAAACCGTTCGGTTTCGGTCAGAGCGGACAATACCGTCTGTACTGGGGTGTGAGGCGTTACAAGATCACCGTAAGAAACTTTGTTCAATATTTCTATGGCGTGTGCCCGTATATATGCATAAAAAAACTGTATGATTCCGACTACGTATGCCGCTGCAAAGTGGCCACCGGTTATCGCTGTCTTGAGATGCTCCATGTCCAAAGTTATCCTTCCTAAGTTGTATATCTCTTCCTATAGATTTAAGGAAAAACCCATTATCGATGAATTAGACAATATATATATATATCTTGCTATATATATATATAGCAAGATATATATTAAATCAAATTATTTACTAGTCCAAGAATGAAGTTGGTATCAAGATTTCCGCTATTTGCACAGTTTCGAAGCAAAATTAGACATGCACCATTTTCCCACCAATACATTCTCAAGTACTCCTTAATCACCGAGATTGAACGCCCGACCATCTTATCTTTAGAGACCCGATAAAAACTCTTACATTTAAAATGTATACAAAACGACATTAGATAATTCATATATTGGTTCTGAAATGATAAAAAGTAATAAATGCTTACATTGCACGTAGGTTTTTAACATTGTCGAGAGGCGCCGAGAACATGGAGACGACTTGCATGGCTATTTTGATGAGCATATCTTGTGGGAAAGATGTCACGGCCGACGTCTTACTTTTTTATGGCCTTTCTTCATTACCGATGGACTAAGCTTAAATTTCATCATGGATAACTCGAGTACTTGAAATAGCCAGGCACAAGTGTTTGTGAGAAAATGCATGATATATATATATATATATATATATATATATATATATAGGATTAAGAGTCACCAAGTCAGTTTGAAGTTTAAAATTAGAAAGCAGCGAATGCAATTATGGTGAATTGAAAATGTATAGCTTTATGTGTCCTATCATGCATATTTCTTCATTTTGATGCCATATCATATATAAATATGCATGAAGAAAAAATACATGATTGGATGGATGAAATATATGCATTTATAGCTCATATCAAAATTGCACTATGCATGTGAAAAATTCTCAATAAAACATATTCTGATAAAATATAATTTGACTGGTTTGATAGCATCGTAAATTGAGTAAATTAAATAAAGATATTTGGAAAAGAAAATACTTTATGTTTTCTAGTTACAGAGAAGACAACAAAAAGTGGTTCAGCCTCAAGAATAGGGAATGCAATTAAGATGAATTGAAAATGCTGGTTTCATGTGTCCCATCATGCATTTTTCTTCATTTTGTTGTCATGTCATATATATATAGGGATGTAAAAAACGTATGATTGGATGGATGGAGTATATGCATTTATAGATTATATCATAATTGCACACTGCATGCGAAAAATTCTCAATAAAGTATATTCTGGTAAATGTATAATTTGACTGATTTGATAGTACCGTAACTTGAATATATAAATAAAAACATCTGGAAAAGATAATACTTGATATTGTCTAATAGTAGAGAAGACAATCAAATGTATTTCAACCGCGAAAATAGGGAATGCAATTACGGTGAATTAGAAATGCTGGCTTCCTCTATCCCATCATTCATTTTTCTTCATATCTCTATATGTGATATAGTACAAACAATCATCTGTCCAATCAGTATTATACTTTCCATTCGGTATATAACTTAACATTTAGAATAAATGAATATATATCGTTTGACTTGTTGATTTTTATTTTCTTTTAGACTTATTATTTTCAATTTCTTATTAACAACAAATATTATATAGCAAGTAAGGTATCATAAGTATAATGATTGCAAGGATTTATAAAATATTCATATAACTAAAGTTTACGTAATTGTATAAAAATGACCTATAACTGACATGATGAAAAATGAAAAATAAATATCGCTTAAACTTTGCAATGATATTACATCTTGATTTTAGAATTTCATTATATATAGCAAAATACTTTTATATCAAGGATAATCTCCACGCATTAAAGAAGCGACAATTATTGCATGCTCGAACACTTCATAAGACGAGTGATGAACGCGCAATGATAGTCATTCTTACGAATATCACTTTCATGATATATTCGGACCGGACAGATTTCTCGATAGCAATAAAATATATAGAAGACATCAAGATCCGATAGCAAAGAAACATAAATATGATTTTCAGATAATTGATAGCATATCCCATCTAAACTAAACCCAATTGGATGGTGTCCATTGGTTATGAAATCACGAAATATAAACCATAATATACTAAAATTGACATATCAACTCTCTGTAGGGTTTCCTAGTGCCCAAGGCGCAGCGGAGGTGCGGATGGCGAACAAAAATTTTAAGCAAACATGAAGGAACCCCGAACCTAGAATCGATCCAAACTCTTAAACTAGCAAACCAAGTATGCAAAGATACGGAATACTACCTTCGACGCGTGTCCATCCAATCGTGGAAGACCCCTCTAAGCTCCGTGTATGTTGTCTGGATCGTGCTTGAGTGGCAACCGCCCTTGCCGAAGAAGATCCAACTGAGAGAAACCGATCCATGCTCCGGATTCACCTAGTGAAGCGACCGACGCTCTAAGCTCGCTACTAATGGAAAGTGGGGATGTAGCAATATTCTCACTATCCCTTTCTCTCTTTTCTAAGCTCAAGTGAGGTACCTAGAATAAGGAAGAGGAGGTGAAGAAGAAGAAGACATGGAAAATGGCCAAGTCTTCAAGTGAAGAAAAACACAAGTGTAGAAAGAATAATGGCTTATCATTTTGCAACCATGGAAAAATAGTAACCAGAAATGATTTTATCAATTTTTAAAAGTAAAGCCATACCTCTCTATACCATTCTTCTTTACACCATATCCTCCACCTCATTTTTGATTTTTTATAAAAAAAATCAACAAATGAAGTGTACATCTTCTAGAACAAATTTCGTATAAATACGGAATACAACCCGGTATACGTATTGAAATACATATACGCGTATTCGTGCAAAAATACGAATAGCCAAGAGAGAGAAAATGAATAGTGAACAATAATACTAGAATATACATATTAAATATATATATATATATATATATATATATATATATATATATATTATTAAATCAAAACCTGATTCAATACTCCGGCTTAATCCTAAGCCGCTAGTATTATCAACGGTTCGATTAAAGTCCGTGTAACTTGTACACGTATTTAATCGGACACCTTGTATGCACCAATATATGTCATCTACATCATAGCGTCTGAACTGGGAAAACACTCTGTGTGGGACTCTAAAAACTCGACAATATGCTGGCAGTGATTTACTGGATAAATCCAAAAACCACAAGCACGTCAGCAGCATTAGTTATACGTAACGGCTTCCCAGGTATCTGTCGAAAGGGAGGTCGACAATCAAGTCCGTCCATACCCTTCTGAGCCTGAATGTGACAATCTCCGTACAGTCCGGTCTCTTTGTTTGAGAGTATCGCATACCGGGTCTAGGAGGTGGAAACGTCAGACCCCTAATAACCCGATAAGTCGTGTCGGAGTCAAGCTCATCACCAACCGAGAAACTACTGAACTCATATCAGTAAATCTCATCTATCGTGGCCACAGATTTAGGGTGATAGCCAACCGAACACAATACAACATCGACTCCTAATATCAGGAGAGACGAATCCCCGACAATCGCTCACTGCCTCCATATGGCTCAGGATTGTATCCAACTAAAATCTGTTTGCATGACTCTTTTGAGCCGTGGTAGGGTAGTAATCAAAGTACAGTGGGAACTCACACGAGATAAATGCCGATCTCAGGTCAAAAGACTAACCTGTACTAATGCCATTCGAGAACTTCCATCTGACGATAGATATAATACCATCTAGAAGTTCTCAGCGAGTCCGTCCAGTGTACTCACCTCCAGTGAGCACCTGTATACTATCTTAAGTGACATAACACCAATGGCTTGTGAGACCGGCCACCGTCCTTCGTCGGGGTTTCGAAACGTATACACTAGTCTACTCTGGAATATCGATGCCCACTCTCGATACTCCTACGACTAGAGACATTTAAGTATGTGCTTATAGACAACCCAGCTCTCACGTATATGATCGCCATCATAATGCTGGTAGTCAATCAAGAATCCTACGGGCTTCATCATTGTGTATTAGCAACACGTAATAACAATTAAAACATGTACACATCAATGATAAAGACAAACCAGATAGCATACTATCATTTCGAGTAAAATTGTTCTACCTGTATAGGTCCTCTCTCAATTATCATAATAGCGTGCTTGCAATTACAATAATCGTCTTGAGGCACTATATCCAACAATCTCCCACTTGCACTTAAGGCTAATTATTATGGTATCACATACCCACATTCTGTGTGCTATCGAATATCCAATTTCTCTTCTAATCAGGTTCTCAAATCTCGTTTGAGGAACATCCGTGTTCGAGAAATAGGCTTAGTAAATAGATCCGCTATAATATTTCAACTTCCTCTCTCTATATCTCAACTTCGCAGAGATGAACAATCTGCCGAACTGAGCGATAACTCGCCTCAAGAATTTTGTCTGGATTCAAGATGGGATCAAGTTCATAAATGAACAACCATATCCTACAAACTTCTTGGGCTGTATCCTCTGTTGAGTCGTAACCAACATCCTGAACCATACCTACCTCAATATCCCTATTGGAACACTATCCAATATACTGATACACAGAAGAGGTAAAACTCAAAACTCTGATAGCATCTCTGTCATGCAGGTCACCTTGGAATCCTAAACCGATAACAACCTTCCAGAGGAGGCTGTCGTTATTATATACCAAGAACATTCTCTAATGTTCATAACTGCTTCCCTTTGTTTCTCCATGATTGGATTAATATTTGCTTATTACAGCAAATGTATAAGCAATATTTGGTTTTGTACAAGACATTGCATGATTGACTCAATTGCCTAAGTAAATGATATGTCATTCATGCAAGTCCCTCTTCTCATCAGTCTAGAAGACATCTCTTTAGAGAGGGTGACTCCATTACATACGGGTACACCATCACGCCAGGTGTCGTCCATTCTAAAACACTTTTAGAATGCAATCTAAGTACCCGATTGGGAAACTTTTTAAATTTAGATCTAAAACCATAGATCTAATTATCAGAATCCCTGATATATTATCCATATCCAACGTGGAAAAAAAATACATGACAACTAAAATTTGACCGATTGTAATATAGGAATACCACTTCCTATCTGGAGTATTTCATCAGAATCCCATGACAGTACTCCCTACACCCTTCTTACTAAGTTTATTTGTTGTTTTGATAAAGTTAATCACCTTGACTGTCATATCAAAACAGATGATCCGTCTCTGCTATCCATGCTTTAGTCTATAAATAGACATATGCAACTTGCACACTTTCCGCTGCTCCCACTAACTATGATAACTATCTGGTAGAGTCATATACACGTGCACTTCTACATTCCCATTTGGAAAGACGTTATAATCATCCTCTTGCCAGATATTATAGTCTAGAGCAGCAGCGGTAAGTTATATCCGTATGGACTTTAGCGTAGACACTGAAGTAAAAGTCCCATCACAATCCAAAAAGGGTATTTGATGAAAATATTTACAATAAATCTAGCCTTATTAGGTTAATACCTTTCTACCTGCACAGATCTTAAAAGATCCACTTGCTCCTAATGGGTTTTACCCCTTCAGGAGCACCCAACAAAGTCCAAAATCCAATATTTGCTGAAGTGCGTGGAGTCCAATTTGGATATAAAGCATTTGGTCACCTGGAATTACCACTTCCTATGACCTACAGATAACTAGTAGGGCCATCATAACCATGATGCTGACCTTTCTGTCACTGTCTCCAAGAAAGCTAAAGTATCTCTCGGGTGGTTGAGATCACCTACTAAAATCTGCGGAGTGGCTATTGGATTGTAAAGTCCAATTGAATTCTTAGGTTCTACTAAATTTTCGGTAACCGTTTGTAGTTTTGGAATCACTTCCAGTTCTACCATACTTCCACCAGTTTCTTTTGTAAAAAGATTCTTTTTATAAAAAATGTGGCAAGTCAAGAACAATGTAACTATTGATCTTGAAAATGGTAGAAACAAAACCCTAGTGAATGCTTGGGATAATCCACAAACAGCCATTACCGAAGCGTGCTTTGAGTTTGTCCGGATTCTGCATTTAAACAGGAATCGGATAACTCCATATCTTTATAACCTCAAGATAAGCAACTAATCTATATCCATATAGAAACAAAGGCATTAATTTAGATGGAACCAGATTTAAATATCATGCATCTGTTTCCAGTGCATATCACTTAAATGAAAAAATGCCAATACAATATTACTCATCAAGGAATGAACCCGTGGATGAGTAACCTAAGAGAGAATCAAGTTTTCAATGTTACTATAATCGAATACCTAGCATAAGTATCTATATTTTCGATCGCTTCGAAGAATCCAGATATATCCAACGTATGTGTAACATTTCAGGAAAATAAAATATTATTTTTGGGAATTTTTATAATTAAATATTAAATATTATGAATATTTTAATTATGCGGTATAATTAAATACCGATAAATCGGAAAATATTTGGAAAATTGTAAGAATTTCTAAAACGAGGGTACTTTATGTGATTTATGCAAATTACAAATTTTATGATTAATTATATTCACTTTTAATGCTAATCTCGATTAAAACCGCTAATCGCGCATTAAGCTTGAATTGTGCACATGACAAGCACCATGTCACATTTTAGCACTTGTTACATTTTGTCATGGCTTTTTCCTTTTATTCCATGGTTTTGTTTTAGAAAAAGAAAAGAAAACGAAAGATAAAGAGAAGAGAAAAGAAAAGGAAAAGAATAAAGAAATGAAGGATGTGCATGAGAGAGAGAGAGGTGAGGGGTCTCTTTGACCAAGTCCCATTTGCTTTCCCCTTCATTCTTCATCATTTCCTCTCCCTCTTCAACCATGGCTACCCCTCACTCCCCCTCCACTTCAACACCTCAAAACACTCTCAAAACAACACCAAAAGTCCATCTCCATTTCTTTAAAAATGCGCACAATCCCCCTAGCTACACTTTGGACCAAGAAAGCAAGGATTTTGGACACTTGGGGCAACTCAAGAATTTTCTTGAGTTGCCAAATGAGGTAATTCTTATACCATTAGTGTAGTATTTCAATTGCCTTAGCTCCTATGCTAGTTTAGAAGTGATTAGGCTATGGTTAGAGAGGTTTGGAAATTCCAAGTTAGGGATTAGGGTTTGAATTGATTCCAAAAGCGTAATTGAGGTTAGTAGTGACCTTCAACCCCCTTTAGCGATATCATATTGGACCCAAAACCTGAGACTTAGCCCCAAATACGAACTTTGAAATTCTGCCGATACGGGAAATTGTGGAGTTTGTGATGGTTTTTGGATATCTGCTAACACCCGGAGACCCAGAAAATTATTTAGCAAACACAGGGAGATGTGCAGGTGATATAGAGCATACCCTAAAGACCCGAGCCCCTAACCTCCAACCACGGCCGCAAATAGTATCCTTCTGGCCGCAAATTGCGGCCAGACCTAGTGCTTTTGGGTTCTTGTTTGTTTCATGTCTCCATTTACAGTAAACTAGACCCTTCCCATATGCAAAATTGGCTAATTTCACCTAGGGTAAAATCTGGAGTTGTTTTCTTGAGTTGCTGCATTGTTTTGCGACTTCGTTTTAACTTGAGTTTTGATATTTGATATTTTAAATCCATCGTGTGGCATTTGAACGTCAATGGCTAGGGCTATTGGTTGTGTTTTGCATGCAAGGCTATAGGTTTTAACCTATGAGCGAAGTATGTGCCGTTTTTGTTTTCCGCCTTGATTTTAATATGCATTGCGATGGTGTATTGGTTGTAGGTACCCTCATGTGGACTTCGAGATGATGAGGTTGAGCGTGGTGACATCGACATCGGCAAGCAAGAATCGAGGTGAGTAGATCTATATCTATGGGGGAAGTCAGGTGGATGGCGTATAGCACCCCCGCAATTTGATGGAAACCGATATATAGGACATGGTTAGAGAAACTTATTCTAGGAAACTAATGTATGTGATTAAAGGTTTAGTGTGACATGATATGGAAGGAATGATATCTCGGTTTGACACATAAATATGATATGAAATGTGAATGTGAATCACGACTTATAGATATGTAGTTGCACTTGAGTACGTATGAGTTTTAGAGTAGCATGACATTTAATGTATAAGGTAGAATGTATATATATATATATTGACTTAATGTGATGAAAAGAATATATGATGTGATATGATAACTTGATTGATATGTTAGTATATGGATGCGAGTCGATGGAGATGATTGATACCTTTGTCGGTCCCTCGATATGAGATTGTTATGGATGCGACCCGGGACATAGGTATATAGATATATATAAATGTTGTGAATCATCAGCGATATGTCATACGAAACGTTAGGTCCGTACCCCTCATTGTCATATAGGATGATAGGATCCCCGATGGTTTAGTGCCGCCGTACGATAATTTTCCGTACGTGATGAGTTTTATGACGATTGATCCGTACCCTTGACTAGAGAATACCGTATGATGGATTATACCGTACGTGATGTTGTGAGGCTGGATGCCGATTGATAGATTCACAGACTCGATCATGTTAGATACGTATGCCTTATAGTTTTTAGCTGATGATTTACCTTATGCTGCATTCATGCTTTTTTCAGTGCATTGCATATACCTGTGCTAGTACACTTACACCATTATCGATGATGCGTATGTTACACTTACAAAGATTTGCCGGCTCACACACTTCATCATCGATAATTGCCATGTCACTACATAGTAGGATTGCTGTATCATGATATGACCCCCTTGCATAGTTTACTAGCTATAGTTACATATGCACCTTATACGATGTTGCATTTGACTTGGGAGAAATTGGGAACCGCAGGATATATTTTAAAATTGGATTCATTTAAAAAGGCGACTTTCCCTCGACATGTGCATATTACTGATTCCATGTTGCATGATATACGGATATGCTTATATTTCTGTTATATATCGCATACATCATGCTTTACGATTATACGCATTAAGATATGCTGTTTTCATGAGATTTCTGAATTCGAGAACCGTGATTATTTCAAAAGAAAGTATGTATTGTTTTAAAAACCCGGGTTCTCTTGATATGATATTTCAGTGCGTCCACAATGTGTTTTCTCGGTTCTGAGACGTGTGATATGTGAAACCCGATTCGAGGAGGCGGATGATCCGTTTGCGGGTTCATGGTGGACCCGGTATAGTTCCCCGGGGCGAGAAATGTTTTTCGTGGAGTAGACGATGATCCTGGCAGGGTGGCCAGTACCTACCGGTGATTGGTTGGACCTGGCGGCTATCCGGAGGATACCGACCGAAGTCGAGAGATGATATGGGCCGATCCGGACTGACGGAGCCCGAGAGATATGAGGATTTACGTGCCGATGCTGGGTACGGGTTTCATGATATTTCGAGTGTCGATGTTGGACACTCAGGTTCTATGATTTTGATGTGTCGCGAGGGACACACGTTGATTTATATCCTCATATTTTCATGCATATGCTTTTATGATATTTACATGCATGATGTTGTTGTGTCATTGGTTGACACGTGGACGGGATCCACTTGCATACATAAATTGATCATATGGTTGGACGGGATCCACATGCATACATACATTGAGTATATTGTTGGATGATATCCACATGCTGATAGGCATTTACTTCTAGTGCTGGCACATATACAGTTACGGTCACCCTAGATATCATAGTATTACTTTTATGATATAGTTGACCTAGGAAATCGTTATTTTATTCGATTTCTATTTGTTGATATTTTTCTACTCACGAGTTACCAACTCACCCCCGTTGTGCCACAGTTCTTGCAGGTTGACCGCTTGGATCAGTAGCGGCATCGTTGGCACGCAGTTGCATTCGGGTGATTGCTTTGGTAGGTGGTACATATTGGATCGTACCCCTCTTGTATTTATTTTTCATATTGTATCTAGTCAACTCCATCAATCAAATTTAGTAATTGTATAAGTAATAAGACTCAGTGAGACTTGTGGTTGCGAGACTTATAGCGAGGGGTTTTCCGCTACTTGTGGTTCTGATGTCTTGCTTATTTCTTTATCTTTTGTGGTGAACTTCGCCGTTGGGTGTCGTATACTTATATTTACTGTCTTGCGTGGTTGTGATCCGCCGCTTGGCGAAAAGCTAGCTCCCGCTTGGGGATGCCTTTATTCTTTTTATGTATTTTTGGCTTTGGATCAAAATATACAAAGGAGGTGCTGCCCAAAATTTTAAAAGACAAAACATGTTTTCAAACTAATAAATTCCACTTGCATTCTTCATGTTCCTTTTCTATGCATTTAAGAAAATTTGATTTCATTATACCTTTATTTCAAAACTTCACCTCTTTTATTTTCTTAAAAAGGTTTAGATTTCTGGGTTTCAGCTTACTTGAATTACGTTACGCTTTTAGACGTTGCGTGATTTTAGTATTGGTCACGAGCTAATATTCGGGTCGTGACAAAGTTGGTATCAGAGCGCTAGGTTTAACCTTGGTTCGAGTCTATGTTTGACTATGCGGAGTCTAGGGCGTATGTATATTTCGGAACCTAGGCTTGATCTTACGGAACTTAGACTTGAACGGGAAGGTATTAGACCCGAACTTTCGTTTCATAGGCTGACCCTGATTGATGGAGTAGGTAGCTTGGATAGAGTGACGTACCGTACGTATGTTCCACGGCATATTTACGATACGATACTCTACTTAAGAAACCTTAGGATGTACATAATTTGAGATCTGTGATTCTCTTCGTACCAACGGGTATACATCCATTTGAGATCCTTGATTATATTCGTTTCCATGATCATACTCTTATTGATTCTGTTCCTCCTTATGATCGTGTATCCATTCTGGATCTGTCGCTTCTTTTTATGCCCTTGATCTACTTTCTTCGATACACGCTTGAGGTTCCTGTCACCATGGTTTGAGCGCAGATTGAGCTGCTGCTAGTGTTGCGATCAGGGTGAGCTCGTCAGGGACGAGGACTAACCTTCCTGTTTTCTGGTGACATGGGAACTTCTCGATGTAGTGTGGTGTTGTGACCTCTTGGATGAGGCGAGTGTTTGGTTTTGCACCGGATGATCAGACCATTGTTAGAGCTGCCAGTTGTGAGAGGACTGTTGCTGTACAACCTACCTCAGAGATTATGATGTCGTCTACCGTGCAGACAGATGACCCAGCTGTTGCTGAGATTGATAGGATGTCGCTTCCAGAGCTTACGAGCTGAGATCGCTGGAGCTTCCAGGCAGAAATGCGACAGATGATAGCTAGTCTATCTTGAGTTGAGAGACGAAGGCGATTCGTCAGATTTGATACGCCGACGCGGGCCCAGTTGAGTTGAAGATTTCCAGTGTGGAGAGTCTTACTCAGATTTGGAGTAGACCGCTCCAGAGATGACCGTTGATGTATCGTCCTTCCTGGAGGATTGAGGCATTGTTTAGCATACGGACGAAGGGTATTCACATGTCGGCTAGGCGAAGCTAAAGAGTTCGATCGAGTGTCAGAAACCCATTTTCCTAAGTTTAAAGTGTTCGGAGGAACATGCAAGTGATTCTGTGGACCCTCTAGAAGAATGAAATCCTAACTCGACATGATGACCATGGAACCGCTTTTGAACCTTAGGGTTTGCGGCAGTTTAGCGGTGCCATCAGTGAGGCTTGGGTTTGCCCTTTTACGGCTGGTCCAGAGGTACTGTGGTATGTACCTGATATTTTTTAGACTGTGCTCAGGTGTTGAGCCTTCGGGAAATTTTGGGACCTCGATGACTGGATCGAAAAGTTTGATGTCGTCTGGATATCATGTGATAGGAGACCAGTAAGCTGACCGGCTTCGGATAGAGGACCTCATCCAAATGCGTTGTGAGTTGATCGAGAACGGACGAGTATTGAGTATTCCTCCGATGGTTGGGATGAGTTTCCGAGGACGTGTTCGACTAGATATCTTCTACAGAGTGACGAAGATACCGAGTTCGTGAATTCGAGTCCGTGTGAGAGATTCCGGATTGACAGTAGACGAGGACATTTTCAGTACGCAGATAGCATGCTGTGACGTTGAGGTGGACGATAATAAAGACGAGTGGAACCAGAGGTTCGTGCGAGATACTGACAAGCTGTCGTTACTCCCCGTTGAGGTTGGAGATCTGATATATATACAGAGGCGTAAGACACGAGGAATTGCTGCGCTGAGAACGCAGATGTCCAGAAGACGAGAAAAGATTATGCAAGAGTACCATCCTCCGTACAGTTCGGCATAAGCGAGATCGAAAGAGACCTTGAGCAGTTCCTTCCAGAATATTGCTGCGATAAGATTTGCACCAAGAATTAGTTGTATTATGTATTCAGAGGGCCAGAGGCCGACGCTAGTGACGTGCTGCTTTACGAGTGGCCATGCTAATTGGCCGAGAGATGACCAGAGGAGTGTTAGAGCGGAATCATTCCCGTTAGCACACCGGACCGGGTCGATGAGCCAAAGGGTTGCGAGATTGGTAATCCACAGAGGAATGAGGACCCAGAGACAGAAAACGCCAGACCGTGAGCAGGAGGCAAGCGGATGTTCTTGCTCTGCCAGTTTTGGGCGCACAAACTTTTTTTTCAATATTGTAGGAGGTGTACCTCGATATCATTTATTGCGATTTGCGTTTGTGATCCGAGTATCATGTTTATATCGCTTGGATTTGAGTTTTGATGATTGGGTTTCATGATATCGTTTTCGTGCACCATGGCTGCACCTAATGGGTATTTATATTTTGTGCATAGTTATTGCAATTGAGATATGTTTTTATACACCGCTGTATTGGTTTATAATTTGTGCATACTTATTGCACTTGATATCAGTTTTGTGTCTTGGTAGCACGTGGTTCTGATTTCATGGATTTCATACGGTTGATTTGATTTTGTGCATGTGGTATGCACTCGATTTGATTTTTGCACTCGGTATAGCTCATATATGCTTGCAGTGCATTGATACGTGTTTTGTGCACGCAGTTGCACACGGTTATGATTATATACACCTGGGTACACTCGGCGTGGCTTTTATACGCATTTGAGTTATTGATGAGTTTTCGTGCACTATATTTGTTTTTCGTGCACCGATTGCACTAGATTTGCATTTCATGCGTTTGTTACACCAGGTGGTTATTTCGTGCGTTGATTGCACTAGATTTATATTTCGTATATTGGTTGCGCCGATTTGTGCTTTTGGGCATTCGTTTTACCAGATTTGTGTTTTCGTGTGCATGGACACTTGCCGTTCGTTTTCGTGCAGGCTACCGCACTATGTGCTTTTACGGACCTGACGCGCTTGGATTGAATTTGCGCATATTAGACGCTTGATTTTGGATTTTGTACGCATCGGATGCACTTGAGTGAGATTTTACTCGTGCATGATGGATGCACTTGATTTAGATTTTTTTCGTGCATGATGGATGCACTTGAATTGGATTTTCACGCATGTTGGGCGCATGATATGAGATGTGATTTTGTACATACCGGATGCACTCGATTTGAGATTTTCGTGCACTATAGATGCACTAGATGTTGCTTTCGTGCACACCCGTTGCACTGGACAGATGCTTTCATGCACACCTGTTGCACTTAGTTTTTCTTTTATGCACGTTCGTAGCACTTGTATTTGGATTTGATTCCCGTGCGCACCAGACGCACGTGATTATTGGATACACCTTTTGAGGCTGATTTTGCTTTGAGGCATTTTGTTTTCAAGACGGGTACTATATTATGTAGTAACCGATCAGGACTGATCTGAGGACAGTACCTGAGTATTTTGCATGCATTAAATGTTTAACCAGATGTTTTCAAAAAGGAGCTATAGTCTCGATATTTCCTAAGTGTCCGTGAGCAACACGAATGTTTACAAGGAAAACCTTTTGGGATATTTCAAAAAGGCGGAACGTATGTTTAGCAAAACCAATATGAGCATATATTTATTACTTTACAAATGAGCGTCCGTCACTTGTGCCGGAGTTACGCATCACACGGCGATTCAGAAAAGATTTTTTGCATGTGTTTTATTCAGTTTAAAGGATTTTTTTCCAGCGATGCGTACTATATATGTATTATGGTATTTGACTAGTGTATATTGGATTTCAGTAGTGGATTTCGAGATCTGTATCTCCATTGTAACTCCGATGATATGCGTGCAAATCCGATGGTTTGCGTGAAGCTTGACGGAGTTCGATTTTGAGTTGTACTCGTTTTCATGTGCACTTGACGCGCTGTGTTATTCCTGTATCTTCCGTGATTTTGGAGCCCCGTTAATTTAGGTTGATTATTGAAATATTTTAGTATTTGGAGGTTTAAATTTAAATTTAAATTCGGGGACCGAATTTCTTTAAGGGGGGAAGATTGTAACATTTCAGGAAAATAAAATATTATTTTTGGGAATTTTTATAATTAAATATTAAATATTATGAATATTTTAATTATGCGGTATAATTAAATACCGATAAATCGGAAAATATTTGGAAAATTGTAAGAATTTCTAAAACGAGGGTACTTTATGTGATTTATGCAAATTACAAATTTTATGATTAATTATATTCACTTTTAATCTAATCTCGATTAAAACCGCTAATCGCGCATTAAGCTTGAATTGTGCACATGACATGCACCATGTCACATTTTAGCACTTGTTACATTTTGTCATGGATTTTTCCTTTTATTCCATAGTTTTGTTTTAGAAAAAGAAAAGAAAACAAAAGATAAAGTGAAGAGCAAAGAAAAGGAAAAGAATAAAGAAATGAGGGATGTGCATGAAAGAGAGAGAGAGAGAGAGGTGAGGGGTCTCTTTGACCAAGTCCCATTTGCTTTCCCCTTCATTCATCATCGTTTCCCCTCCCTCTTCAACCATGGCTGCCCCTCACTCCCCCTCCACTTCAACACCTCAAAACACCCTCAAAACAACACCAAAAATCCATCTCCATTTCATTAAAAATGTGCACAAGCCCCCTAGCTACACTTTGGACCAAGAAAGCAAGAATTTTGGACACTTGGGGCAACTCAAGAATTTTCGTGAGTTGCCAAATAAGGCAATTCTTATACCATTAGTGTAGTATTTCAATTGCCTGAGCTCCTATGCTAGTTTAGAAGTGATTAGGCTATATTTGGAGAGGTTTGGAAATTCCAAGTTAGGGATTAGGGTTTGAATTGATTCCAAAAGCGTAATTGAGGTTAGTTGTGATCTTAAACCCCCTTTAAGTATATCATATTAGACCCAAAACCTGAGACTTAACCCCAAATATGAACTTTGAAATTCTGCCGATACGGGAAATTGTGGAGTTTGTGATGGTTTTTGAATATCTGCTAACACCCGGAGACCTAGAAAATTATTTAGCAAATACAGGGAGATGTGCAGGTGATATAGAGCATACCCTAAAGACCCGAGCCCCTAACCTCCAACCACGGCCGCAAATAATATCCTTCTGGCCGCAAATTGCGGCCATACCTGGTGCTTTTGGGTTCTTGTTTGTTTCGTGTCTCCATTTCCAGTAAACTAGACCCTTCCCATATGCAAAATTGGCTAATTTCACCTAGGGTAAAATCTGGAGTTGTTTTCTTGAGTTGCCGCATTGTTTTGCGACTTCGTTTTAACTTGATCTTTGGTATTTGATATTTTAAATCCGTCGTGTGGCGTTTGAACGTCAACGTCTAGGGCTATTGGTTGTGTTTTGCATGCAAGGCTATAGGTTTTAACCTATGAGCGAAACGTGTGCCGTTTTGGTTTTCCGCCTTGATTTTAATATGCATTGCGATGGTGTATTGGTTGTAGGTACCCCTATGTAGACTTCGAGACGACGAGGATGAACGTGGCGACATCGACATCGGCAAGCAAGAATCGAGGTGAGTAGATCTATATCTACGGGGGAAGTCGGGTGGATGGCGTATACCACCCCTGTAATTTGATGGAAACCGATATATAGGACATGGTTAGAGAAACTTATTCTAGGAAACTAATGGATGTGATTAAAGGTTTAGTGTGACATGATATGGAAGGAATGATGTCTCGGTTTGACACATAAATTGGATATGAAATGTGAATATGAATCACGACTTATAGATATGTAGCTGCACTTGAGTACGTATGAGTTTTAGTGTAGCATGACATTTGATGTATAAAGTAGAATGTGTGTGTGTGTGTATATATATATTGACTTAATGCGTTGAAAAGAATATATGATGTGATATGATGACTTGATTGATATGTTGGTATACGGATGCGAGTCGATGGAGATGATTGATACCTTTGCCGGCCCCTCGATATGAGATTGTTATGGATGCGACCTGGGACGTAGGTATATAGATATATATAAATGTTGTGAATCATGAGCGATATGTCGTACGAGATGTTAGGTCCGTACCCCTCATTGTCATATAGGATGATAGGATCCCTGATGGTTTAGTGCCGCCGTACGATGATTTTCCGTACGTGATGAGTTTTATGACGATTGATCCGTACCCTTGACTAGAGGATATCGTATGATGGATTATACCATAAGTGATGTTGTGAGGCAGGATGCCGATTGATATATTCACAGACTCGATCATGTTAGATATGTATACTTTATAGCTTTTAGCTGATGATTTACCTTATGCTGCATTCATGATATTTTCAGTGCATTGCATATACCTGTGCTAGTACACTTACATCATTATCGATGATGCGTATGTTACACTTACACAGATTTGCCGGCTCACACACTTCATTATCGATAATTTCCATGTCACTACACAGTAGGATTGTTGTATTATGATATGACCCCTTGCATAGTTTACTTGCTATAGTTACATTATACGATGTTGCATTTGACTTGGGAGAAATTGGGAACCGCGGGATATATTTTAAAACTGGAATCATTTAAAAAGACGGCTTTCCCTCGACATGTGTATATTACTGATTCCATGTTGCATGATATACGGATATGCTTACATTTCTGTTATATGTCGCATACATCATGCTTTACGATTATACGCATTGAGATATGCTGTTTTCATGAGATTTCTGGATTTGAGAACCGTGGTTATTTCAAAAGAATGTATGTATTGTTTTAAAAACCCGGGTTCTCTTGATATGATATTTCAGTGCGTCCACCATGCGTTTTCTCGGTTCTGAGACGTGTGATATGTGAAACCCGATTCGAGGAGGCGGGTGATCTGTTTGCGGGTTCATGGTGGACCCGGTATGGTTCCCCGGGACGAGAAATATTTTTCGTGGAGTAGACGATGAGCCTGGCAGGGTGGCTAGTACTTACCGGTGATTGGTTGGACATGGCGGCTATCCGGAGGATACCGACCGGAGTCGAGAGATGATATGGGCCAATCCGGAATGACGGAGCCCGAGAGATATGAGGATTTACGTGCCGATGCTGTGCACAAGTTTCATGATGTTTCGAGTGTCGATGTTGGACACTCAAGTTCCATGATTTTGATGTGTCGCGAGGGACACACGTTGATTTATATCCTCATATTTTCATGCATATGCTTTTATGATATTTACATGCATGATGTTGTAGTGTCATTGGTTGACACGTGGACGGGATCCACTTCCATACATACATTGATCATATGGTTGGACGAGATCCACATGCATACATACATTGAGTATATTGTTGGATGATATCCACATGCTGATAGGCATTTACTTCTAGTACTGGCACATATACAGTTACGGTCACCCTAGATATCATAGTATTATCTTTATGATATAGTTGACCTAGGAAATCGTTATTTTATTCGATTTTTACTTGTTGATGTTTTTCTACTCACGAGTTGGCAACTCACCCCTGTGGTGCCACAGTTCTTGTGGGTTGATCGCTTGGATCAGTAGCGGCATCGTTGGCACGCAGTTGCATTCGGGTGATTGCTTTGGTAGGTGGTACATATTGGATCGTACTCCTCTTGTATTTATTTTTCATATTGTATCTAGTCAACTCCATCAATCAAATTTAGTAATTGTATAAGTAATAAGACTTAGTGAGATTTGTGGTTGCAAGACTTAGAGCGAGGGGTTTTCCGCTATTTGTGGTTCTGATGTATTTCTTATTTCTTTATCTTTTGTGGTGAATTTCGCCGTTAGGCGTCGTATACTTATATTTACTGTCTTGCATGGTTGTGATCCGCCGCTTGGCGAAGAGCTAGCTCCTGCTTGGGGATGCCTTTATTCTTGTTATGTATTTGTGATTTTGGATCAAAATATACAAATGAGGCACTGCCCAAAATTTTAAAAGACGAAACATATTTTCAAACTAATAAATTCCACTTGCATTCTTCATGTTCCTTTTCTATGCATTTAAGAAAACTTGATTTCATTATACCTTTATTTCAAAACTTCAGCTCTTTTATTTTCTTAAAAAGATTTAGATTTCTGGGTTTCAGCTTACTTGAATTACGTTACGCTTTTAGACGTTGCGTGATTTAAGTGCTGGTCACGAGCTAATATTCGGATTGTGACAGTATGGTTCTCTACTTTTTTCTTATACCTATAAACTTCTCAAAAATCTTTGGACCTTGCATTATAAAGAATGCGTGTCTAAAACCTGAGAATTCATAGGTAAACCTGAATGAAGTAAGAGTACCAACCCCTTGTCCAGAAAGAAACTGAACAATATACATTTTCATGTATAAGTACCAAGAGTATACTAACTCAAATTCCATGTGTTATAAGTTGAAAACTGTATTTTTGTTGGGAATGTCTTACACCGTTATTCAATGCATCTTACGTTATCCTCAATTGATAAAGGTAAATGTTTGGAACACAATTTTCAAAATTTATATCTCACTTTATAAAATAAAGATATAGATATTTCATTTTAAAATTGGTGCATAACAACGGTTATTCGAAACCAAATATTTTGCCGTTAGGCAAAACCAGGCGATTCAATCGAATATCATCAATTACAAAGAATTCCAATATTGAGAATTAGATCGCCCATTTCCTAATATTTTACTTCTTCTCAGTATCTGTAATACCGTTCAGATGTGAGATCCAAATCCAGTAAATTCATACCCTAGAGTCAGAATTAATTGGGAAAACAGTTTTCATTTACAAGTACACAGAAATTCTGAAAAATAAATGTTTCAAGAGGGTGGTCGGGTATTCCTGGTAATACTCTTTTCACTATCCAGATTTATGACAGTAGTCGCAATTTCGTTTGCCCTTGTTTCAATCCCTTTATATGTCTCTATATCTTACTTTCTGTACACTGCATTTACGCTAACTGGTTTTCTTCTTTCCCTACCTTTCGGCACCTGTCTAAGGTTTGGAAGAAGACTATCCAATAAGCGCAACATGTATACTCTCCTAATACAAGGAGCTATCGCAACGTGAGAAAATGTAAAAAGAAGAGACAACCGAATAATACAATCTAAATTCTCCAGAATTAGTGGCCATCCTCGACTGAAATAATTGCTTCGAGTTCATATGTAACTATACGACGGCCATTTCCAAGCAATATGGATCATCGTCGTGATACGGAGTGTTCTGGAAAAATGCAAAGGGAAATTAGGAGTAGTAGGAATATTTGCGACTTTGTCGTGAATCATGACAATCCAAAACCAACGTGTGTAAAAAGGTTCGGTTAACTTGGTTAATGAGTTTTAGGTAAGTCATGGGTCGGTGTACCAGATAGAGAAAAGAAACACTCAGCGTGCACTCTATCAAGATTAGATTGGTTATTACTTTATCTAATCAGGATGGCTCCCACCGTTTCCTCGAATTCTCCTTCAAACCCTAAAAGAAGAACTTGTCGGGATCATGTGTACCTTACAAGTTCTCTAACCATTCAGCCAGGTCAGTATTGGTACTCCGAGGGAGGTCCCCCATGCTTTTGCACGGACCCAATTAATAACCCTGTTTCCGTAGAGGCGTAATCTCGTCAACACTTTCTAGACACCTAATATGTTAGCTAATCGTGAAGTGAAAAATCTCCCCAGGAGTAATACCTACTCATCAGTGGGAATCGGGACCCAACTATCATCGTGTGATAACCTGACGGAATCCACTTAAGTCACTGTTCATACCAGAATACTGCATTTTATACCGCCCATTCTTACGCTCGTTTGGTTATAGGCAGGTACTTTTAATCAGTGTTTGCTACATAATTGCAGGATACTGGTCTCAGCTCTAAACAGTGAATATCATGGAAAAGTACGACAAATTCCGGATTACTGTCAACAACAGATAAAACACGGGTCTCCACTCTCTATCCGTGTGCTGCCACATACCAGTTTAAGGGACAAAATGGCAAATCGATTGTCATTTTCATGCACAAAGCTCAATGTCAACACAAGATCTAAGAAATCTACGCGGAGCTCGAGGAAATCATGGCAAAAGATCCACATCACATCACCTTTTGATCTACTAAAATTCTGGAAGACATGTGAAGAGATTATGAGAAAAGTCATATACCAAACAGCAGACAACTACAAACCAGGGGGGTCACAAAAGATTGTGACCCAAATCATCAAGAGGGCCGCGGTTCCGCGACCTAAGCAGGCTTAGGCCGCGGAACCGCGGCCATATAGACTCCTCACTGTGTCGTTTTCTGGGGTTATTTTAGTAACTCTATGTGGAGCCAGATTCTTGCCCTAGGTTTCCAGTTCCCTGCCTATAAATACCCCAGTTCTGAGCCAAGCCAAGGGAGTTCATTCTTAAGCCTCTTTTTTGTTAGTTTTTAGTCTTCTTCTTCTTCTTCATTCTTTCCTCCATGAAAATGTAGTGAGAGCATTGAGTGGATGTTAAATGAAGATGAGGGTTTTTGTATCGTTCTTTTTTGCTTAGCTTCCCCCTTGAGCTCTCTACCTTAACTTGATCTTGCAACCTCTTAAGTGAGCTTGCAACTTTAAGCTTTGGTCATTGGTCTCAAGGGGTTGTATCATTTTGTTCTCTCTTTTGTGTTTCATTTCACATGAGTTCTTTACCCTTCTCTTGATCTTGCAATCTCTTGATTGAGCTTGCAAGTTTAAGGGTTGGCTATTGATCCCATGGCTTGTCTTAAGTTCTATGGTTCTTAGTGTTACTTTCTTGCTTATCTCTTTCTTGCATTTTTCATTCTTGTCTTTTATTACTTGCAATTTATTACCATGCACTTTAATTACTTGCTTGTAATCTTTTCTTTTCTTTGTTTATCTTTTTGTTCTCTCTTTTTGGTTCGTTTTGTGAATGGTTGTAATTAGTCACCACACTTCAGAAGGTATGCACATGCTTGGCAAGTTTCCTTTATATTTGAAACTCCCGATATGGTTTTTTCCCCTAGAGATTTTATGACCTTGACAATGTCAACATATCATAAGCCGCTAGTCAAGTTCAACCCGTCATTATCATGATTAACTTAGACCCACATGTATAACCCTTGACAATGCCAACAGAGCTATGCGACTGTCCTAAATAATCGGAAACAAAACTACAAACAAGCAATACTCAGCTACCGATCGCTATGCCTTGACAATACCAACATACGTAGCACGAATACTAAGTACTACCTTTCGTATATTTTTCTTAACAACTTTATACGTGCATATAAAACACTTAGGATAGAATTGAACAAACATATACACATTCTTTATTGACTCGTCTAAAACTCGAACGGACATACAACTATCTCCCTGTGGATCGACCCGTGCTCAACCGGCTAGCTGCATAGCGACACCGTCCTGATCGCGGTTAACTTTAGAACTTTGAACATCCGACACGCCAAAAGCGTGCGACCAAATGGCGCCGTTGCCGGGGAGACGCCAGCGTATTATCTTTCTTGTTATTCGGGTTAATATTCTTTTTGTATATATTTATAAATAAAAAAAAATCTTTTTGTTATTTTTGATAATTTTTGTGAGCAAGTGTGCAGATTTTTGCGGATTTGCAAACTGCGATTGTGGGGAGCAAAGTGTACGTTCAAGGTTAAGGTGATTACGAAGTACAGTGCCAAAGATCCGGGTAGTTTGACCCGCGCAAGCGAACTTTTCAAGCTTACCGGATTTGATTCAACGGGGGTTTCCTAACCCAAAAACTTAACGGTACGTATTTCTTAAACACCTTCTTCTCAAATCCGATGCATCCAATATACTATTCTTTGCAGGATTCTTTGCAAGTTCGCTAGCAAACGCTAAAAATTGACTAACCCGTATTTGTTGCAGTACCGCGCTAAAAAAAACAACGATTGTTTGATTCTTTATAGAATTTTTATTGAATTGCGTATTGCATACATTAATACGGATTTAAGGCAAGCGAACCCCACAACATACGGTAAAGGATTTCATCACCTTTTCCGTGGCCCACAAATCACGAACTTGAGCATAACGTTTACCCGCACAAACTTTAAAAGAAATTAGATTTTAAGCCTTAAGGACTTCGCGCTCACTAGGAGAAGTTAACTGTGTTTAGAACCTCGCTTAACGGTACATTGTTTACGGGGTGTCTAGGAAAGTGTTAACGGCGAAACCGCCAAAAGAGAAAGGGTTATTTAATTAAGGACCTTCGCGAAAGCGTCGGAAAACCTCCCCTTATCTCTGCACTTACCTGGCCTCGTGATCAGTGTATCTTGAGCCCGTTTCTCGACACAGTTTTACTTCGACAATCAAGTTCTGGAGCAGGTCTAGTTGACCTAGGTGAACCCTAGAACGATTAGATGTGTGGTATTTTTGTGTCGTGATTGTTTTTGTCCAGATTCTTTTTGTGTGTATATTTCATTCTTTTGTTAAAAACTAAAAAAAAAAATCACATTCTTTTTCCCCTCCTTTTCTCTGCCTTTCTTTCTTTCTCTCTTCATATCATGGGTATCCCACCTTGTAAAACTCTTGCCGAACTTTGGTACCCACAACCAGAAATTACTTCTTACGGTTCTTGCTTTGGCCGAACATCGAACGACCCCTCCATGCCCAAAATCTCTTTGAAAGATCGGATAGACGCATCTAGGACAAACACTTGCCCTCCGCAATCCACTTTGTATCAACCTTTTCAACCTCCCCCACCCTCTTATGTTGATACCCCTTTTGCAAGTCGTCCTTTGTCCGTCGCTGAACATATTGAACAATCCTGTAGCCGATCTTTCACTCCTTTCACCACTACAGATTCTTGGGATCAACAATTCCATTCACCTTCTTATCCAAATGTTGATCCTGCTCCTGTCCAACCATTCAATTCCTACCAGTCCTACCCGACTTTTGCACCTTCCCTAGACATTGCTTCTGAACCGCCATTTGGGAGTTTTCAGTATCCAAACAACTTTGAATCTTTTACTGAAACCCCTTCACAACCCATGTCTAGTCTGGAACAGTCTTTGGAAGACTTTAGGGTAGCGTCGTACCAATAGATGATAGATTTGAATGCGTCCATGGCCGCCCTCATACAACCTAGTGACCCGGTAGCTAGTTTTCAACTAGCTCCAAATTTTCCAATGTATGAAGAGGCGGTAGGACATGTTGAGAATTTGAGTGGAGAAAGTGAGATGTACCCCCTTCCGAATCAAGCCTACCCGTTTCAACTTGAATCCCACAACTCCTGTTTTGAAAGTCTATCGAGTGTCCCAAATGATTTATCAATTGAAGATAGAATAGATAATGAGTTGTGTGACCTTGTAGTGTTCGATTTGCCCGATTGTGAAGAGTCCCTTTCAAGTGAAACCGCACCCAACCCTTTTGACCTCTACACCTCCATCTTAGAACCTGAATTGATTGATATCCATGCTTTTGTTGAGGTGTCTGAGAATATAGATTTTCACTTGATTGAGGATATTGACGCTGTGAATATTTTGGATGATGAACCCGTAGATTTAGCTGAGTTTTTCTCTCCAATTCATCATCCTGAGTCATTAAATGTTTTTCCCGAACCTCATATGCGTCTGGATTTTGAGGATAAACGCATGGGTGTACTTAACTTTGAGGAGACTATTGAGGATATTTTTGAGGATGAACCAGTTTTAATTGATGAGTCGGATTTTCCAATTCATCCTGTTCCTGTCATTGACTGTGTACACTCTCAAGAACCCTTAACCGATACCCTTTCTCAATCACTCCCCTCCATCCTTTCCATCGTTCCGACCATGCAAGAAACCGCATTACTTTCATTTCGTATGTCTGGTTTACCAAGTTCGGCTTACCTATGGTTTCTTACGAATCTTGAGGGATTTGACCCCATTTCTCGATGGGTTAATAGATTAGCACAAACGCTTCTTACACATCAGTCATCACAAATTGTGCTAATCTGTTCACTCCATTTTCACCCTCAAGTTCGTATTCCACTTCTTTCTCCCTTCCGCCGTTCTTCTTCTCATATACCGAGACCGTATCCCGCTTCTATCTCCATACGGTCTCGCGTATTCTCTATTTCTTTCCTCTTCACCTTCTTTCACCAACCCACATATTACAGAGATAGAATTTTTGAATGGTTGGTGTTAATTTTTGGCCTTTGTAAGGCCTTGTATAGCTTGATACTATTCTCTTTCCCCCCTAATCCTGAACTTCAACGCTTAACAGTGGAAATACTGTTTCACTTAAGTTTAGGGGGGACCCTTTTTTTTTTATATATATATATATTTTGGTTTTCTTTTTGTTTTGTATAAAATTTTATTTTGGAGAGAGCCGACAATTTTGACCCTCTTGGTGTAGCCTGACAGTGAGGGCACTGTCAAGTTTAAGTTTGGGGGTGTGCTCGGTAAGCTTTCTACCTTCGCATTCATTTGTATATTTTTGCATTTGCATACCTATTTAAAAATCCATAAAAATCGAAAATTTTCCAAAAAAATATAAAAACTTTGTCAAGTTAGCTAGTGGGAGAACTCAGATTCAACATTTCGACGGTTTTGTTTGATAAGATAAGAATAACTAAATCTTATTTTTAGATTTTGAAAACCTGAAAGATAACTCTCCTTTGATGTTAACTATAGCTGATATACGTCTTTACATCATACTACACGTGTCGTGAGTTTTGGAAATTAGATGACAAGTCTTTTATGTCTAAAAACTTTTAAATGGATAAATGATTTTCTGAGGATCAAATAGGATTGTTCTGAAATAAGTAATATCAAGAATAGTTTATGAAGTGAAGTGAATATGAAGGAATGTTATTGATACCTTAATTGGAACTAAGTCTGAAAAATAACCCATCTGAAACTTGATTGGAATGATTACACACCTAACCCACTAAACACGTCTTTTATCCAAAAAAAAAAATATAACTGAACTGCCGGTTATATCTCCGTTCGTATTGAATCATCATGATTTTCACGCCAAATTGTCTTTTGTTTTAGGACCTAGGTAACTTGAGTAATTAAGTCCACTGGGGTGTTTCTACACCTAATGCCCTAAAGCCAACTGGTTTGGGTGCATTGGCCCAAAGCTCGTTAAGAAGCCTAGAAAGTCCAGATTAAAACAAAGTCAAGCAAGTGTTCTCTCCGAGTTAAAATTCCTAACTGTTCTTTGTGTGAGAATAATCTTGACAAAAGACAGGTTTTATAAAAAATATTTCTAGCGGAGATATGAAGGTTTTATTCTATGATAAAGACTATTGCACGTTCACAGAGGTGTGTATGAAATGAAAACAAGAAATAGGTGGAGTGAAAAATAAGACCTAGTTTCCTGTTAGGGAAGATAGAAATTCTGAAGTTGAAACTTTACTGGAAAACGAAAGTTGAAAAATACTTAACTCTTTATAAAACTTATGTGATCCTTTTAAAATTTTTATCTGGGCTTTATTGTGTGACATGATGACTTTGATCGATCCTTCTGGAACTTAACGACACTATTTGCACTGCACGTAAAGACATATAAAATCTTAAGTTAAATAAGAAGCGAGATGTGAAAAATAAAGGTTCGATAGTCTAGACTTAGGATAATAGAATTGTTATTTTCTGAAATAAAACTTTAGGGTTTGAATCATAGTAATTTTGCAAAACTAGCTTGACCGGATTTTGTGGGTAGTATCCGCTGAAAACCCTCAGGAGACAACACTCCTCCTACTAGGGACACCTAGAGGTATAACGGCTTGTTGCACGTGCTCAGTGCAATCGCGTTCCCTGCGAAAGTGAGGTTAGGATTCTTTTTTTTGTGAATAATTGGTTTTGCTCGGGATGAGCAAAGGTTAAGTTTGGGGGTATTTGTTCATACCAGAATACTGCATTTTATACCGCCCATTCTTACGCTCATTTGGTTATAGGCAGGTACTTTTAATCAGTGTTTGCTATATAATTGCAGGATACTGGTCTCAGCTCTAAACAGTGAATATCATGGAAAAGTACGTCAAATTCCGGATTACTGCCAACAACAGATAAAACACGGGTCTCCGCTCTCTATCCGTGTGTTGCCACATACCAGTTTAAGGGACAAAATGGCAAATCGATTGTCATTTTCATGCACAAAGCTCAATGTCAACATAAGATCCAAGAAATCTACGCGGAGCTCGAGGAAATCATGGCAAAAGATCCACATCACATCACCTTTTGATCTACTAAAATTCTGGAAGACATGTGAAGAGATTCTGAGAAAAGTCATATACCAAACAGCAGACAACTACAAACCAGGGGGGTCACAAAAGATTGTGACCCAAATCATCAAGAGGGCCACGGTTCCGCGGCCTAAGCAGGCTTAGGCCGCGGAACCTCGGCTATATAGGCTCCTCACTGTGTCGTTTTCTGGGGTTATTTTGGTAACTCTATGTGGAGCCAGATTCTTGCCCTAGGTTTCCAGTTCCCTGCCTATAAATACCCCAGTTCTGATCCAAGCCAAGGGAGTTCATTCTTAAGCCTCTTTTTTGTTAGTTTTTAGTCTTCTTCTTCTTCTTCTTCTTCATTCTTTCCTCCATGAAAATGTAGTGAGAGCATTGAGTGGATGTTAAATGAAGATGAGGGTTTTTGTATCATTCTTTTTTGCTTAGCTTCCCCCTTGAGCTCTCTACCTTAACTTGATCTTGCAACCTCTTAAGTGAGCTTGCAACTTTAAGCTTTGGTCATTGGTCTCAAGGGGTTGTATCATTTTGTTCTCTCTTTTGTGTTTCATTTCACATGAGTTCTTTACCCTTCTCTTGATCTTGCAACCTCTTGATTGAGCTTGCAAGTTTAAGGGTTGGCTATTGATCCCATGGCTTGTCTTGAGTTCTATGGTTCTTAGTGTTACTTTCTTTCTTATCTATTTCTTGCATTTTTCATTCTTGTCTTTTATTACTTGCAATTTATTACCATGCACTTTAATTACTTGATTGTAATCTTTTCTTTTCTTTGTTTATCTTTTTGTTCTCTCTTTTTGGTTCATTTTGTGAATGGTTGTAATTAGTCACCACACTTCAGAAGGTATGCACATGCTTGACAAGTTTCCTTTATATTTGAAACTCCCGATATGGTTTTTGCCCCTAGAGATTTTATGACCTTGACAATTTCAACATATCATAAGCCGCTAGTCAAGTTCAGCCCGTCATTATCATGATTAACTTAGACCCACCTGTATAACCCTTAACAATGCCAACAGAGCTATGCGACTGTCCTAAATAATCGGAAACAAAACTACAAACAAGCAATACTCAGCTACCGATCGCTATGCCTTGACAATACCAACATACGTAGCACGAATACTAAGTACTACTCGTAGGAAACGACGGAGGGTTACGGTTGGTTTTGGCAAAAAACCTTTAACGTAATGAACTTGATATCGTTGAAAGAACTCGAATGGATTTGAAATGGAGTGGTTTAAGATCCGCTTTTTAAAACTAGTAACATAAACCTTTGGTTAAGAGCGAATTCCTCATGAAGGGATCAAGGCTCTTTCCCTATAGAATGAGGTGCTGGATATTCCTAACCAAATACCTCAATGCAAAACAAAAGAATATGACAGTTGTTTTGAAGAATACCGAGTGGTTTTAAAATTTGGTTCCGACAACATCAAATAGGTTTGTTTTCTTTGCATTAAAGATATAATGCAGTCCTATCAAATCTAGTTTCTAAGCCACAACAGAAACAACCAAAATAGCATGCTTTTATATGCTATTCGCATTCGCCACGGGGTCTCGGATCTTCACCGTAAGGTTACTTAACTTACGACAGGGCGGGGACATGGCTAGCGCGGATGCAAAACATATAGAAGCATCTACTAATATATATATATATATATTTATCAATATCGCAGGTAGATAATAATCACCATAGGCAGAGAAGAATCATCACAGGAATGCGAACAATAATATGAAATAGCGGATAAACTTGGATCCCCGCGTTTCATCTGAGCCGTAAATGAAACGCGACGTTCTCCGGTCATGTGGATAGGCAGTACATAGTCGATCATAGACCCCTACGAGTGCGGCAAGCCACCTAACAATTCTAGAAACTGGGTAACACGCCCTCAATGAAATGAGTCGATCACCCGCCGCTTTCTGGAATCCGGTAATTTCTGCACCCCTTCATGGGTCGAATCCTATAACCCCTACAAGTGCGGCGAGCAACCCGCTAATTCTAAAGCGAGGCAGCCCGGTCTCAACTCCATGAAATGGCCACCTGCTGCACTCTAGAACCCGGCTATTTGAGCACTTCTCCTGGGTTACTCCTAATACATAAATGAAATATATACAATGGTGACATTGACCGCATCCTGGTCGAGCCCCAATAAAAGAATATACATAATACGGAAACGGCGGCCACATGTTGGAGCTCATCCCAAACAAATGAATACAATATAATAAATCAAAACGGTACATGCAATGCACAAGGGGCTATCCGACACGACAATCCGACTAAGCCATAATCAAGATATATATCCACAGAAACAAGTAACCAAAATAAGTGTGTAACTCGATCTAATTGAGCATATAGCAATTAGACAACGTTAACAACATATCCATGCATGCAAATGAAGTCACGACAATAGAATTCTAAAACTCAATTAGCGCACATCCCAAATTTACCAAGGATAAAAAACCAAGTGCACAAAACATCCAAAAAAGTCGAGTTTTGAGCCAATTCGGAAGTCCGAATCAAAACGAAACGCGCCCGAACCTTCGCGGGGAGTTAGAGCACAAAATTGACTTTGAGTTAGAAGGTCTAGGGGTTACCTCACCCGCGAGGCCACCATGAGGAGGCCAGAGGGTGAGGCAGACCCGAAACTGCCTATGGGGCAGTTTCGGGTCCCTACCACCAAGACCACCATGTAGTGGTCATGGGGAGTGGGCCCAACCCTTTGATCCCCCCAGTGGTCTTCCCGGGGTGCCTACGCACCACCCCGCGGCTTCTCGGTTTAAAGTGTGAGCCCACGGGGTGTGAAAACATTTTAAAACTAAAAAATTCGGGACTGTTTTTTCGACAGTTTTCGATGCCCGAAAAAACATGAATTCTAATGTCGTAATTAGCTAGTTTAAGGTGTTTGGGTTTCTCTGATACCACTGTAGGGTTCCCTAGTGCTCGCGGCGCAGCGGAGGCGCGGATGGTGAACAAAAATTTCTAGCAAACACGAAGAAACCCCGAATCTAGAATCGATCCAAACTCCAAAACTAGCAAACCAAACATGCAAAGATACAGAATACTACCTTCGACGCGTGTCCAGCTAATAGTGGAAGACCCCTCCAAGCACCGTGTATGTTGTATGGATCACGCTTGAGTGGTGACCGCTCTTGCCGAAGAAGATCCACCTGAGGGAAACCGATCCAAGCTCTGGTTTCACCTAGTGAAGCGACCGATACTCCAAGCTCGCTACGAATGGAGAGTGGGGATGTAAGAATATTCTCACTATTTTTCTCTCTCTCTTCTAAGCTCAAGTGAGCTACCTAGAAGAAGGAGGAGGAGATGAAGAAGAAGAAGCCATGGAAAATGGCTAAGCCTTCAAGTGAAGAAAAACACAAGTGTAGAAAGAATAATGGCTCATCATTTTGCAACCATGGAAAAATAGTAACTACAAATGATTTTATCAATTTTTAAAAGTAAGGCCATACCTCTCTACACCATACTTCTTTACACCTCATCCTTTACCTCATTTTTGATTTTCTATAATAGAAAAATCAGCAAATGAAGTGTTATCTTTTAGTACAAATTCCGTATAAATACGAAATACCATCCAATATATGTATCGAAATACATATACGCGTATTCGTACAAAAATACGAATAGCCAAGAGAGAGAAAATGAATAGTGAACAATAATACTAGAATATACATATTAAAAATATATATATAAATTATTAAATCAAAACCTGATTTAATAATTCTGCTTAATCCTAAACCGCTAGTATTATCAACGGTTCGATTAAAGTCCGTATAGCCTGTACACGTATTTAATCAGACACCTTGTATGCACCAACATATGTCATCTATATCATATCGCCTGAATCGGGAAAATACTCTGTGTGGGACTCTAAAGACTCGACAATACGCTGGCAGTGATTTACTGGATAAATCCAAAAACCACAAGTACGTCGGCGGCACTAGCAGTATGTAACGGCTGCCTAGGTATCCATCGAAAGGGAGGTCAACAATCAAGTCTGTTTGTACCCTACTGAGCCTGAATGTGACAATCTTCTTACAGTCCGGTCTCTTCGTATGAGAGTATCACATACCAAGTCTAGGGGGTGGAAACGTCAGACCCCTAATAACCCGATAAGTCGTGTCGGAGTCAAGCTCATCACCAACCGAGAAACTACTGAACTCATATCAATAAATCTCATATACCGTGGTCACGGATTTAGGGTGATAGCTAACCTAATACAACATGACATCGACTCCTAATATCAGGAGAGACGAATCCCTGACAATCGCTCACTGCCTCCATGTGGTTCGGGACTGTACCCAACTAAAACCTGTTTGCATGACTCCTTTAAGCTGTGGTAGGGTAGTAATCAACGTACAGTGGGAACTCACACGAGACAAATGACGATATCAGGTCAAAAGACTAACCTATACTAATGCCAAAAGTTTGCACGTGCACTGCACGTAAAATGAAAAGTCACAATAAAAACAAACATGTGGAAAATGTTAATTAAGCAGCTGAAGACACGTGGCCAAGATCCAAGCTCCATCCCCTCGGTTTTGGACGGCGAGATTTGCAATGAGGTCGGCGCCACTGGGCCCCCCGTTGCAAATACACCCAAAAATTTTCCCTAGCACCCTTTGGCCTACCCCACTAACCCCATGTTGTTTGATTTCTCTGCAATTATCCAGAGAGTGATAATTCCCCTCTTAAATCCATTTTTAATGCATATTTTAATTCCATTCTTCATTACTCTAAACTATAATTTATACTATAAATACCCTTACTCTTTAGCCGTCCTCATTTAGAAATCTAGTGTCGAAACTCTCTAAAAATTTCAAGTCCAAAAAGTTGTATAAGTGGAGTTAGCTTAAGGCCAAGTTCCGGCGACGTTTCGGGACAAATCCGGTGACGAAACGACTCCCCGATGATTCCATAAGCTTCCTCTACCTCTCCTCTTTCTTTCTAATATGTAAGTTTCACTTTCCCTCTTCTTCTTCTATTAAAATGAATTCCATTTTCAAAACTAGTCGGAAGCGGAGTTAATCCGACTTCCGTTTCTAATTTAACTAAAAATGCCATTTATCTTAATAACAAATTTACATTCTTTTTGTATATTGTTTAGAAATTATAAAAAAACATATTACAACAAGTTTCATCTCAAAATAATATGTATTGCAACTTCTATTTCAGTTTTACGGTAAAATACTATCATGCTTACATACGACATTGCTTATTCATTTTGCTCATATTACCTTCAGAAAACTCACGAGGTAATGACCTATCTCATCACAATACATATTCTTGACATAGAACGATGGCTTTTGTAACATTATTTTGGAACAAAATACAAGTTTACATTTAAATACCATAAATTATCAAAAACCGTTTTCTTTAAAAGTGTATTATTTAATTCATTGCAAATGCGTCTCTACAACCCATTTTGGGAAACCCGATTGGGATGGTGCGGATTATCGCACATCCTCGGGCCTAGTAGAGCGAGATGCATACCTCCTCACGGAGCATCCGATCTCGATGGAATCTTATTGTAATTTTTAAGAAAAATGTGATTTTTATTTAATAAATAAGTTCTATTTGTATATATATATATATTATCAAAATATCTACTTTAAATATACATTATATATATTCCATGTTTCTAAATCAAAGGAATCACAAATTTCATGAAACTACCATTATAAATCAATACAATTCCAATATTACACTATAATATCATATACTATTCAAGTTAGGTTTATATCCACTAGAATATTTCACTTTATAAAAATTACAACTATGAAAACCCTAAAGAAGAAAATTAAATACTTGAGGTGTATTCTGAAAATATATCAAAACTATTTTTCATAAAACCCGCTCAAGTTATATTAATTTACAATAAGGACCCTAGTAAACATAGGTTAAAGCGGGACTAGTTCTCTTGAGCCTCAGGGAGACGGAGAATATGTGTGCTTGCCTATCTAAGATAGACAACCTAAAAACGATGTTATTAATATGGTAATTGTCTTGGAAAAAGACACTAATCCTGCCGTTCATGTGCAGCAGTTACTGATAACAACAAAAATAATTCAGGACTTCAATTCATTGTAAAGTGACTGACTCAGGCAGAGTCTTAGTCTAATATGAAAACAATATATTCTTGAATATGATTCAAGATAACTTCAATACAACATGAATCCATTTATACCAAAATTCAATCTATATCAATATGACTCGACTGAACCGAAACATGGATATACTCTGATTACATGACTATCCATTTATATTACATGATTATCCATTTATATCCATTCCGTTTACATGATATTATGGTTTCGGCAAGTCTTCCATTCAAAAAACAAAACAATACAATTAATATAAAAGACATTACGGGGTTTTAAAGGGGTAGACTGGTACGGAATGTGTTAAAAGTGGCACGAGACGGTCACTTTAATACACCTAACATGAATATCCATTTCTGTTGTACCGTGGTTTAACGGTTCCTTGTGCTCCGTATACCTTAGTCTCCGGAATAGTGGGACTCCTCTCGTATACACTGGTATATTCTGTACCAAGCTACAAACAACTGCGATAACAGAATTTTTTTTACAATATACCAGTTATATTCTCATCTGTCTATTCTTACATAACTTTGGGACTTACCGAGCGATTGTTCGCTGATGACATTCCATCTTTTCTTTCTTTGGAATGTTGTTAGGTGGATCGGACTCTCTGGAGTTCGAGCCCAGTACTAAAGACTTGGAGCTGTTCGCCATTGAACCGGAGCTCTGGATACTTGTATATATTTTCTTTTCAGTTCATGCCATTGTTTAGGCATTGCTTTCCATTCCTGTATTTACATTTTCAGTTGTAATTGTAAAGAAATGTTTAATAAATAAAAGTTGTTATTCAGTTACATCTCTTGTCATTTTTTCTTTTGTACATTTATTATATTGCTTAGTTACGCTTAGCATGTTTACTTCTGAGTAAATACATAGCGGCCCTCGTCGCGTCTCCTTACCGTACACCGGAAAGCGGGGCGTGACAACCGTGAACGTAATGTACTTGATATAGTCAAAGGAACCATGATAGCTTTTAAAAGGAGTGGTTTAGGCTCTGCATTTAAAAGTTGTTTTTCAAGAAAACCGAGTGGTTTTGAAATTGTTCCAATGATTTAATTTTGGTTTGTTTTCTTTGCATTAATCAATATTAATGCGGTCCCATCATTTAACCCTATCATTGCAGAAATAAACGAAAATAAAATGTACGTTTATGCCATCCGCATTCGCCATGGGGCCCTGTCATGCACCGTTAGGTTACTTAATTAATGGTAGAGCGCGGGCTGGACTAGCGCGGGTGTAAAACATAAGCAACGTTTATATATATATATATATATATAAAATATATAGCCATTCTTCTCATGCAATAATAGTCATTCCAGATCATAGATCACAACAACACAGATGAATATATTGGATATACCAGGATTTCCGTGTTTCGTTTTAGCCTAGAACGAAAAACGGATTCCACAGTCGTGATAAATAGACAAACCCCACCCTAGACCCCTACAGGTGCGGCAAAATACCCTCCAAATTCCCGAAGTGAAGCAACCTCTCTCAATGAAATGAGTAGGCCACTCGGCACTTCAAAAACCCGGTAGTTTGTGCACCCCCTCCTTGGGTTTATCCTACATGCAAGAAAAAGTAAATGAAATAATACAACGGTGGCTACAAGCTCAACCCGGATGTGCCCCGCAAAAGAATATTACATCAATTTATAAATATATATGAATGAAAGAAAAGAACACTCTTCTCACATCCCCCCAGCTATTCATTCACGACGATCCAATACTTCATATCCACAAACCATCAACAAGATACAAGATATGTGCAATCCCCACTAATCGACATATAGCAATTAGTAGACTTTTTGCAACATATATACAAACAGAAATGAATAAACGATGTTAAAATTCTGACTTCGAATTACTCCGTATTGCCTCAACACAAAGATAATGGTATATGGAATCTGGGAAAAATCAAACAATACCTAAAAACCTAAATCCAAGAGTACAGAACATCATAAAAAACCCAAGACCTAACTCCAACAGTAAACTGGCCATAGCGGGAAAAAGAGCATTTCCGCCGGTCGAACTTTGGAGTTTGGGCCTCGTTTTTCTCTGATATTCTAGTTTCTACAAGAAGAGCACTCTGTAATTGTTTAAATAATTTTTAGAGGCTCTTTTAAAAACAACAGAAACTTGGATTTAGTTTTAATCGTTTCGGAGTTATTTCGGTTTCGTAACATTAAACTTCGTTTAATCTGCTAGTTAAGATTTAAGTAGGCTTTGATACCACTGCAAGTCGATGTCGCACACCCCACACACTTGTGGGGAGGCAGAATACACAAAGTGTTAGTTATGTATATGCCCTAGAGGCCTTTGTTGTACATATGATGTATATTATAGTGGATATTTGGATATATATAGAGATGACTTTCTTGCTCGATATGATAGTATGCTATCTGGTTTCACTTTGTCTAAACATGTTGACTTGTATTGGTTTACTGTCTTGCACTCACATGTTGATAAAGCCCTAAGGATATGTACTCAACTACTAGGAATATGATGTAGATCATACTAGTGGGGCCAGGGTAGTCCAAGAGTACATTCTATAATTGTTCCCAGTCGAGGGTGTATTGAGGCAGGGCATCGATACTCAGAGTAGACTAGCATATACGGATCTTGACCCATATGATGGGCGATGGATGATCCCACATCCATAGGTGTTTGACATCAAAGATGGTAACGGGTGCTCAGTAGAGTCTGGGTACACTGAACGGACTCGCCGAGAACTCCTAAATGGTATTATACCTATCGTCAGATAGCAGTTCTCAGGTGACACTGGTACATGTTAGTCTGTAGACCCGAGATCGTCATAGAGTCATGTGTGATTCCCACTGTGCTTTGATTTCCACCTTACTACATTCATGAGAACGTGCAAAACGGCGGCTTTTAGGTACAGTCCTAAATCACATGGAGGTAATGAGCGATAGGAGGGGTTTCGTCTCTCTCGGTATTGGGGGTTGATGTTGCGCTGTGTTCGATTGGCTATAACTGGAAGTCCCTGGCTAGGGCTGATATGGAGATCTACTGGTAAGTGTTATCAGTAGTTTCTCGACCCGTTATGAGTCTCACATCGACACGACTTATCGGTTATTGGGGTCTGACGTTTACCACCCCTATACTGGATATGCGACATATCAGAATATGAGACCGGACTGTAAGGTAATGTTGCTGATTGAATTCACAGGAGTGTGTGCAGGCTTGCTTGTTGATCTTCTGATCGCTCAATACCCTGGTGGTTGTTACGTTTAGCTGACCACTTGCAGCTTGTGGGTTTTTGATATGATCATCACCTACTGCCGGCGTATTGACGAGTCTTTTGAGTCCTACACAGAGGTTTCCTGGCTTAGGCGAAACGGAGTAGGAGCACATATGTGATATGTGCGGGGCTGAGATTAATACGATATGAGATATCATATTCTATTCTCGCGATATGTGATATCGGTCGGGTATATGTGATATAGCCGGGTTATCGGATCAAGTGTTGATTCGATGAAATGATACATATTGTATTAGTCGGTTATATGTTATATAGCCGGATTATCAGATCTAGTGTTGATTTGATAATTTAATGTATAATTATATATGTGATATATTACATTACATTAACTAATATAAGCTCACTTAAATGATTCTTTTTCTCTCACTTGATGATACATTGATATATGTGTGATATATGTTAATTGTATTATTTTCTTTTGTTACATTAAATATTATATATGTGATATATAATATTGTAACATGCTTGGTTATAAGTGTAACTAGGGTTTATGCGATTAAACCATGCTAGGGTTTAGATTAGGGTTAACATTTTGTTTTTAGTTAATTCTAAATTATGGATTAAAGTTAAGATATTTTATTATGTTGACTTTGTCCACTCTTTAGATTTTTACTAGATATTTGTTAACCTAACCTTTTAACCCAAGCCCATAGTTTATTCTCTACAAGGGTTAAACATGCCATGCTTAACTCATGGTTGAATATCTAACCTCACACAAGAATTCATTTTATCACTTCATCTTCTTCTTCCTCAAAAAGCTTTCTAGCTTTTTCTTTTGTGATAAATGTTTGAGAGAGAAAGAAAACTAAAGAGAGTAAAATTCCTACTTCATTATCCTCTTCTATACTAGCCATATAGTTTAGTGTGTTAGCTTCACTAATCTCTAATTAGTGAAGTATTAGTTTAGGTTTGTGATTTCTCAAGGTAGATCATCTTTGATTGTGAAGATTACTAGCAAGCATACATCATTCACTTCATGGAGCCTCTCAAGAGTATGGGAACTTGATGATCACGGTGAAGAGACCTCAACTCAGAGCTTATAAAGCGAAGGAACGGACTACAAAGGTTGTAATCCCTAATCTCTTAGATGTTAAGTTGTTAACTTGTAGTTTAGTTTGATTCTCTAGTTAAATATTCATGGCTAGGGTTATTTAGAACGGCAAAAATTTGAAATTGGCATGGAAGATACCTCCCGAAACCTCGCTGCCGTTGTAGGTATCCCAACTGTGGTATCAGAGCCTAACTAGAGAATTAGACGGATAACTGTAGGATTACGAAACCGAAACAACTCCGCAACACCCGACATCAAACCCTAGTTTTTGTAAATTTTTTCATAGAGTCAAATTTTTTCCAAACAGTTGCAGAATGTTCTATGTGATACAATATGAACACCGTACAAATTTCAACACCTACCCTCGTATTTTGGCCGAGAACCTTGAGGATATGGCCGGCGAGCTCGGTTCTGTATAGGCATTTTGGGTGAAATTTGTACAGTATTATTATGTCCGGGGTTTGGTATTTCAGGTGTTGTTTGTTTTTGCTAAATTTGCATTTGATGTTAATTTACTGCATTATCTATACGGAGTGTTTCGTATTCGTAATTCTAGTTTTTTTGGGGTATTTTAGACGGTGTTAAAAAGTTCGATCGGATATCAAATACCCACTTTAACCCTTTCCGGAAAATTTTCAAGTGTTGGATTTTTTCTTAGTTAAAGAATATTCAAATATCGTGCAAGTGATGCGGTGAACCTTCTAGAAGAACAAAAACTTAACTTGATTTTGTGATCGTCAAAACTGCCACTAAACCCTAGGGGTTGTGGTGGTTTAGCGGTGCCACAAGTGAGGCATTGGTTGACCCTTCTATGGCTGGTTCATTACTACTGTGGCATGTGATGGATATTTCTAAACTACGCTCAAGTGTTGAGCATTTTGGGAATTTTTGGGTATTTGTTGATTCGATCGGAATATTTAACGTCGTCTAACTTTTTATGTATTGTGATACAATATGTGGAATTCATATAGTTAGGCATGAAATCCTTAATATGTGATATTTTGGGTTTACGATATCTAAGGTGATTGTGGATTCAAAATGTTGTAGTTTTTCACTTTCTTTTCTACGACCGTAAGTGTAATATGTGGTGTATCGCCGATTTCGTTGCTATACATCAATGACAATTGTGATACGCATATTTACTTGCGTTGATGACATGTGATGTTATGTGTTGCTGTGATATGTTATATTGGATCGTCGTGTTTTGAATAGCCGGGGTTTTATGTGAGATGAGGGTTTTTATTTTCATTCATGTAAAATTCATTGTATATAATATTCTTTTGTTGGGGCACTTCCGGGTTAAGGATGATGTCACCATTGTATATTATTTACTTTTCCGCATTAAGATAGACCCAAGATGGGGAGCACAAGTAACCGGGTTCTAGGGTCCAGTGGGAGGCCATCTCGAGGAGTCGAGACCGGGTCTCCTAACCCTAGAATTGGGAGGGTTACTTGCTGCTCTCGTAGGGGTCTAGGGATGTGGGTTTGGCTATTCATCGCGACCATGGAATCCGTGTTTTATACAGGCTCAAAATAAAACACGGACCTCCTAGTATATCCAATATTTCATATGTTATCTTCTGCTGCTGATATTCTGTGATGTGATCACTTTATATGCGTGAGACGAATGCTTATTTATTGTATATATATAATATATAATAAATGTTGCTTATATTTTGCACTCGCGCTAGTCCCGCCCCGGTATGTCGTTAGTTAAGTAACCTAACGGTGCATAACGGGACACTGTGACGAATGCGGATGGCATAAGCGTACGTTGTATTTTCGTTTTTTCTGTGATGCTTAGGAAGCATAAATGATAGGACTTCGTTAATAAGATTAATGAAAGAAAAAGAAACCTAAAAGATATTGTAGAATCAAATTTATAAAAAAAGGGTAGCTTTAGTTTTTGCTTTGCATAGCGGTATTCCTTGTAGAATATCCAGCATCTTATTCGATAAGGAAAGAGCCGAGATCCCTTTACCGGGAATGACCTCTTTAGCAAAACTAGAAGATACTACAACTCACTCGGTTTTGTTTTTTATTGCTTCTATAGTTCTTGCTTTGCATAGCGGTATTCCTTGTAGAATATCTTACACCTTATTCGATAAGGAAAGTGCCGAGATCTCTTCACCGAGAGTGACCTCTTTAGCGAAACTAGTAAAAGTCTCAAAAACACTCCTTTTAGGGTTTGAAGGATGATTTGATGAAAACAGTGGGAGCCATCCTGATTAGATAAGATAATAACCAATCTAATCTTGCAAGAGCATACGCTAAAGTGTTTTCTTCTCTCTCTCTTTCCAGATAGCGACCATGTCGGATCTTAATCAAGATAATAATATGGATGTATTGACTGAACCCCCTTATTATACTGAGCAGGGGAACGTTGGTTCCGCTCTTTCTTATAATTGTTATAAGACTGAACAGGAAATAGGGGAATATCCGGATTCTTACGCCGCCCAAACGAAGAATAAGTATGTTGATGCATATTCTTCGGGTGTGTTAGTTATCGAGAACTGTTTCTCAGTGCACTCTACGTCCAGGGTATTAGATACCGGATCGGGATCCCATATATGTAATATGTTACATGGGCTAAGGAAAGGTAGGGAACTGGGAGAGGGTGATCATTCCATAAGAGTAGGGAATGTTGCCAATGTTGTGCCAAAGCAGTTGGCGAATATCACCTTGTATTACTGAATGGTAATACATTGATTCTGAACGAATGCTATTACGTTCCGACCCTGATATGCAATCTTATATCAGTTTCTTTATTGAGTAAAGAAGGATATAATTTTGTAGTACAGGATAATGTTATGAACATCTTTCTGAATCAAAAGTTGATTGGATTAGGCTCGTTAAATAATGGCATATACGTTCTAAACCAAACTACAGTCCTTAATGTACAAAACACACACAAGAGGAAGAGTTCAGAAATGAATGAATCTTTCTTGTGGCATTGTAGACTAGGTCATATCAATCCGACACGACTAGCTAAGTTGCATAAGGATGGATATTTGAATTCGTTCGAATTTTCATCTTATGACACTTGCCGGTCATGTCTCAAAGGCAAGATGAGCAAAACCCCATTTAGTGGACACGGAGAAAGAGTTACGGAACTCTTAGGACTGATACATAGTGATGTATGCGGTCCCATGTCTACACATGCCAGGAATGGTTCCTCATACTTCATTACATTCCCTGACGATCTCTCAAGATACGGACATGTGTTCCTATTGAAACACAAGTCTGAAGCTTTTGAGAAATTCAAATAATATAAGCATGAAGTAGAGAACCAAACGGGTAAAAGTATTAAGATCCTTCGATCAGATCGAGGAGGAGAATACTTGAGCAATGGGTTCCTGAACTATCTAAAAGAGAATGGGATTCTCTTTCAGCTTACTCCTCCTTATACACCACAGCACAACGGTGTGTCTGAACGGAGAAATCGCACCCTATTAGATATCGTGCGCTCTATGATGAGCACTGCTGAGTTACCTATTTCCTTATGAGGGTATGCGCTTGGGACAGCCATATACCTATTGAATAGAGTTCCAACCAAATCGGTGCCTACCATTCCATATAAGATATGGAATGGGAAGAGACCATCTCTTAAACGAGTTACGATATGGGGTTGTCCGGCCTATGATAAAAAACAAAATCCAGACAAGCTCGAGGCAAGATCAATTCTTTATAAGTTTGTGGGATATCCAAGCAATTCGTATGGATATCTTTTCTACCTAAGTGAGGAACAAAAGGTGTTTGTTGCTCAACATGCCATCTTTTTAGAAAAGGAATTTCTTGTTAAAGAAATTAGTGGCAATGAGGTAGAACTGGAATGTTCCCCGCCGAAAACACAGAGACGTGACCGCGTGGGTCCGTCTTGCCTGGATTTCGGGGCAGATGCTAATTGGTGCTATCCGTCCACCTCTCCGAATATGCCAAGTTAATTTATGGCACTATGTATCGAAGGTTAAAATGGATACGGCCGATGTAGCAGACTTCGTCAGATTCCCCCTCGTTGATGATGGGTTTTTGATTGTGGGGACGCTCTTCCCTGCAGGCGCAAGCCTCTGCAGTTAATTACGCTACTGCGTCGCGGTAACCACTTTCTCTTTCTCCAGATGGTCATTTCGTGTTGTGTGTGTTTGTTTTGTTTTTGGTTGCCCGTGGATTGTATACGGAGACTAATTTATGTTGTCGCCCGTAGGGCGTGGATTAGTCTAAATCCGTATTTTCTTAGATCTGGGTTTGTGAGTTGGGTTTAAGGATACGTTAGTATCATTTGAGACTAAGATCAATTTAAACGTTTGTTAAGGATAAATTAGTCTAATTTTTAGACTAAGATCAACTTAACGGGATCATTTAGATCCAACAAAAGAGCATTTGAACTCTATTGTTTAGTTTAAGGACATTGCGGTCGAGGTTAAAGACATCGTAGTCCGTGAGTTTAAAGACATCACAGTCAAGGTTAAGGACATCACAGTCCGTGAGTTTAAAGACCTCACAGTCAAGATTAAAGACATCATAGTCCATGAAATGTATGGTTGTCGGGACCCGTCACGTCTCTGAAGACGTTGAAGGATTACAACGACAAATATCAGAGGAGTTCAGAGATGTACCCTTAAACCCATGTGGATTGAGAGACCTGTAGTCCAATTGGGACTAAGATCTGTGATTTATGAGCATATGAACTCAATTAATCTGAATTGAGGACTTATGGCCAATTTGGGCTAAGTTCATTCAATTACAATGTTCAACATTTGTTTTTGAGTTGTTAGATGTTTGTTTGAGCCCAATCCCTTTAAAAATGCTAAGCATTGGTTTGATCTCTGACAATATTTTGTTTTTAGTGTGCATTTAACATAGCTCTAGGTTTATTCAAAGAACAGTTTATGTTCTGTCCAAGCGCACATAAAAGTATATGGTGCACTTGGCACTAGTGCCAGATATGAAACGCTAATGCGCTTAGCGCTTTGTGCTAAATGAAGAGCGTTGATGCGCTTAGCGCTTTGCGCTAGATGTAGAGCGATGATGCGCTTTTAGTTGGTGCGTTGAGGCGTTTGGCACTGGTGCCATACAATAAGCGCAAGGTGCTTTTAATAATGCAGCGTACACGTGAGGAGCACGTGGCGCGCTTAGCGCCGAGCGCTAGCCAATGAGTGCAGTGCGCTGTGTTTGAAGCACTATGGCACTGCAGCACTTTGCACTAAATGAAGAGCGCTAAGGCACTTTTGAATTAGGAAAGCTAAGGCTCTTCTTAGATTAGGAGTGCTAAAGCTCTTCTTAGGTTAACTTTGCGCTCTAAAGATTATCAGTTCTTTGATAAGAGACTTCGTCTCAAGATTCTAAGAACAAAGTTCTTAGTTTGTAGGAGATATTTCAATTTCTTTTTGATGAAAGGTTTTGCCTTTATGGATCTGTGATCCTAAGAGAATTGAATAATTCTCCCCCCTTTATAATGAGATGTTCATAATCTCTTTTATGAAAGACAACTTTGTCTTATAGATCTATGATTTGTGAAAGAAATAAAGACTTCTGTTTATATTGAGACGATTTCGTTTGTATATTCTTTTTACCTTGAAAAAGAATTGTCTTATTTTTCCGAGAGCTTCTTCTTCTTCTGTCACGACACGCAGGGTACGGAACGTGACTGGCACTTAAGTTATGAAACGTCTCAAGGCGTCCGTAAAATAAGTAAGCCAAAGCTCAGAAATCAAACCGAAAAGCAGACGAGTGAAGGAAAACCAATCAATTGAAAGCGAGTTTATCAAATAAGTCATATCAAGCCTTTTTAAAACAATATCAATTTTTCCGAAAATTTCGGCAGAGTCTCCTTTGTAAATACTGGCCCCCAAAATGGGTACAACAAGAATATATATGAATACAACAAATAAGGCATCCCCAAGCGGGAGCTACCTCTTCGCCACAAGGCGGTCACAAATCCCACACAATGTAAATCAGCAATGTGCAGAAATAAACATAAGAAGTACAAGTAAAACAGCATGTTGACTCAAGTGAGCTCGACCCCAAAATACAGCATAAAAAGCCCACAAATCTCACAGTCTCGTCTCTAGGTCAATATACAACAATACTGGTAGATACAGTAGATGGAGTACTCTAGATACAAATAATATACAAGGTGGTACAAAATAATAATACAACCCACCTACGAGCAAAAGCCTCGAGTCCATGCAATAGAGGCAAAAGAAGCAAGTGCGCCCGCCGCTACTGTACTGACGGAGCGGACCTGCAAAAGGCTGTGGCACAACGGGGGTGAGTTGCCAACTCGTGAGTAATAAATAACATCTATATAGGCTATCGCAAGCATGCACACAAGCATCCTAGCATCTATAATACAGGTATGGCAGGATATACTAACAGGTATGTATGCAACATGAATGTACTAGCAGGTATGAATGCAATATGAATCAACTCGTGATCTGAATATATAGGTACAAGATGTCATGTTTTTCATTTAGGAATCTCTTTTCTTTTAAATATCAGCACAATACCAATAGAATCAACAAGAATCCGTGTCCAGTATCGCCACCTCAAAACTGTCTCAATCTCGTGTATCCATATTATACTATCTCTGGCCTCAGCCGTCCGGCTGACCCATCTCAAATATAAATATCTCATCATCTCGCGGCCACGGTCGGTATCCTCTGGATATCCGTCGTGCCAAAACAGTCACCGGTAGGTAGTCCATCCCCTGCCAGGCTCAACGTCCGCAACACGACCTTTTTGCCCCAGGGTACCTTACCGGGCCTACCATGTACCCGAGACGGTTCATCCAACTCCTCGAAACGGGTCTCGAAAACTACATCAAACTCATGGTGGACGACACTTACATCACTAGAAAACCGCAATTTACATATTTTAAAAAGGTAATAAGTTTAGAAATTTTGCGGCTTTCCCCTGAAATCCAGAAATATTATAAAATCTCAAGAAATCCTCACAAGTGGATATGTCAATGATAATGAATGCATATGGTATCAATAATCAAGTTGCGATGTATGATTAATAGACTAGGTATGAACAAATAATATGATGAGGTACATGCACATGAATAGCAATCCTACGATTTCATTTTAAGGAATTAAAGGCAATAGCACATGTTTAAGCATCAATTATAGTAAATGGTTTCAAATTATAGGTTATCTAGTGTGGTGGCATGGCAATTACCAGGGCGTGTGTGTACGCATGAATAGTGCTCGTGCTGCATATAAAAACCCTGGCAATGGTGCATGTGTCCTATAGAATGGGTTCACATATGTATGTCAAATAAAGCATGGATGCAGTTACTAATATTACTATAAATCTTTAACTACTTAAACTATCGGGCGACTTGCGCCATCCAAACGATAGTTCCCCGTAGATGTTAAATCTACTCACCGAAATTCTCAGCTAGCTACGTCCAATCACCGCTTTCCCTTTTCGTGCCGCGTCCGAAGTCTCCGCGACCGAACCTGGAATTTGCATCAATACAAAACATAAGGTTACATATCATGAAACGACGTAAATCCCAAACGAAAATATCCACGTTCACAAGCTAGGCACAACGTGCACCAGATGCGCGGAACGCACACGAAAATCGCAAAAACTAACTATAATCGTCGTTTTGGGATGCCCGGCAAAACTAAAACCCGATCACACAAAATTCCGTACTCACCCATCCTAAATGTCATACGATATGCTAAAAATATAATCAAGTTATCATAAATAATTTATCACATAATTTTATATAAAAACTAGTAAGCATTTACATTCCAAAAATCGGTGCAAACATCGCCGATTTGCGATAAAGTGCACACATCATCGCACAACCACCCAAGTTAACCATTAGAAAGCCACTACAATTAATTTAACCCAATTACCATGCTACAAAACCCATTATATAAACACAACCCTTTCTTGAATTCATAACCTAGCAATTCCAAATCAAATTCCACACTTGAAAATTTAAATTAACACAAATAAAATCCCACATAAGAAAATTAACCTCTTAGATTAGGTTAGCAAAATAACTAGATAGAAAAATAGATTTAATTAGCCTAGTAATGGTGTGCTAAAATCCAAGTTCATATCAAACTACCCTCTTTAAGAAAAACTAGATTAGAAATTAACAAAAGATTTAACACTAAACAATTTCAAGGTTCTAATTTGTACACTTAAGCAACAATGTAACCATTTGATTAGAAGTTATACCTCAAAAGTTCAATCCTAATCTTGCTCAAGCCTCCCAAGACACCTCCTTTCTCCAAGATTTAAACCAATTTGGGCTTGAAAAGAGATAGAATAAGGTTTTGCTTTGAAATTGTAAAGAAAATTGTTGATTTTTGTTGAATTTTAATGGATTTTGATGGAGTTTTTTGTAGCAAAGAGAAAGGAAATGAGAGGAGCTGCACCAAGTGGGGTTTCGGCCAGATTTGGGAGGGGTTGGAGAAAGTGAGGGAAGTGTGGGAAAAGTCAAGGTCAAAGCCATACCAATCAACCAAAAACCCATACCCAATTTAATATATTAAAACCCTTATCATATCATTTTGTTCAAATGAGTTGGGGAAAAATTTTGTGGGCTTGCTGCTGAGGTGGGGCCGGCCAAGAGGGTGTGAGGATGAGTGTGAGAGAGTGCACAAAATTTTTTATGCAAAAAGACCCCCCACAAGTCCAAAATTGCAAGTTTTAGTTCAAAATAAACATATTTTTGTTTTCCATAATAAAAACCCATTAAAACTTGAAATAAAATACTAAAAATTTATATTACAACTAGATTTTAATTAACATAATTTTAAAGATTAAAATTAGCCCATTTAAATTTGTATATATCGCCAATTTAATGTATTTTTTTTTACCGGCTTAAAATAATATTAAAAATTGAAAAATTAGGGAAAAATTTTAAATGACCAGAAATTTATAAGTAACTCATTAGCTACTAAAAACTAGCAATTACCTATCCAAATTAGGTATAATTAGGCCTAAACTGCAAAATAACAAAAAAGACGATTTACGGAAAAATACCAAATTTTCACCGATTTTCGGGAAAACACCAAAACGACTTTTCAAGACGTTACAATCTTCCCCCCTTATAGAAATTCGGTCCCCGAATTTAAAAATCTAGCGACGCGTACCTTCAAAGAGATGGGGATATTTCTTCCCCATCTCGTCCTCGGTCTCCCAGGTGACCTCCTCGCTGCTCGGGCCACGCCAAAGGACCTTGACGGTCGGTATAACTTTCGATCTTAATTTCTTCACCTGCCGATCCAGGATGACCACCGGCTACTCTGCAAAAGAAAGGTCACGCTCTAGTTGGACTGTCGGGTGCTGAATCGCATGCGAAGGGTCGTGAAGGTACTTGCGGAGCATCGAAACATGGAAGACGGGGTGAACATCGGGAAAGCTGGGTGGAAGAGCCAAACGATACGCAACTGCGCCGACACGCTCGAGAATCTCGAAAGGACCCACAAATCTGAGCTTTCCCTTTCGCCCAACATGCATCACGCCCTTCATCGGAGAGACCCTCAGAAAAACATGATCGCCAACTGCGAACTCTAGTCTGCGACGGCGCCAGTCTGCATACGATTTCTGTCTACTCTGAGCCGCTCTCATCCGGTCTCGAATCAACTGTATCTTCGAGGTCGTCTCCTCCACAAGCTGCGGCCCCAAAATACTACCCTCACTGAGCTCTGTCCAACAGACGGGCGATCTGCATCTCCTCCCATACAATGCCTCAAAAGGTGCCATCTGAATAGTATCCTGGAAGCTGTTGTTGTTGGAGAACTCCACTAACGGTAAATGATGATCCCAGCTACCTCCGAAGTCTAAAACGCACGCTCGGAACATGTCCTCAAGAGTTTGAATGGTCAGCTCTGACTGGCCGTCGGTCTGCGGATGAAATGCTGTGCTGAAACTCAAATGGGTGCCCAATGCCTCCTGAAGTCTCTGCCATAGTCGGCTGGTAAATTGGGTGCCTCTGTCGGACACGATACACGTCGGGTCTCCATGCAATCGTACAATCTCGTCGATGTATATCTGGGCATACTGAGCAAAACCGAAAGTGGTCTTCACTGGCAGGAAGTGAGCCGCTTTCGTCAATCGATCTACGATCACCCAAATGGAGTCGTACCCTCGACTGGTCCTGGGTAGACCCACCACAAAGTCCATCGAAATCTGCTCCCATTTCCACTCCGGAATGGGCAAAGGCTGCAACTCTCCTGCTGGCCTCTGGTGCTCGGCCTTGACTTGCTGACAAGTCAGGCATCTCGATACGAAGACTGTGACGTCCCTCTTCATCCCGTCCCACCAGTAAACATCTCGCAAATCGTTGTACATCTTGGTGGAACCCGGATGAACGCTGTATGTTGATCTATGCGCCTGCTCAAGAATCTCACGCCGCAGTCCCTCAGAATCTGGTATGCAAAGTCGAGTCCCAAATCGCAGTACTCCCTGATCATCGATCACGAACTCGGAATCTCTGCCCTGCCTAATCTGCTCCATGATCTCTGAAAGACGGTCATCGCTGGGCTGTGCCTCTCGAATACGGTCAAGTAACTGCGGACGTGCACGAACATGCGCAAGCTGTCCCCCTGTCGGAGTGAACTCGAACTCAACCCGGCTGTCGCATAAAATCTGCCAATCTGCCGACGACTACCCCTGTACTGCGCGCAAACAAGATAGACTACCCCCGGGCCTCCTGCTGAAAGCATCCGCCACTACATTAGCCTTGCCCGGGTGATACAAAATCTCGCAATCGTAGTCCTTTACTAGTTCCATCCAACGGCGCAGTCTGAGATTCAGGTCTCGCTGCTGAAATATATACTTTAAGCTCTTGTGATCAGTGAATATCTGACACGACTCGCCGTATAGGTAATGTCGCCAGATCTTAAGTGCAAATACCACTGCAGCCATCTCCAAATCGTGAGTGGGGTAGTTCTGTTCATGTTTCTTCAACTGTCGTGAAGCATACGCGATCACCCTGTCATGCTGCATCAATACGCACCCTAGCCCCACTCGTGAAGCGTCACAATAAACCACGAATCCACCTGATCCTGAAGGCAAAGATAGTACCGGCGCCGTAGTCAAACAAGTCTGTAGCTGCTGAAAACTGTGCTCGCACTCCTCCTGTAGTCAAACAAGTCAAGTTCAGCCCGTCATTATCATGATTAACTTAGACCCACCTGTATAACCCTTGACAATGCCAACAGAGCTATGCGACTGTCCTAAATAATCGGAAACAAAACTACAAACAAGCAATACTCAGCTACCGATCGCTATGCCTTGACAATACCAACATACGTAGCACGAATACTAAGTACTACTCGTAGGAAACGACGGAAGGTTACGGTTGGTTTTGGCAAAAAACCTTTAACGGAATGAACTTGATATCGTTGAAAGAACTCGAGTGGATTTGAAATGGAGTGGTTTAAGATCCGCTTTTTAAAACTAGTAACATAAACCTTTGGTTAAGAGCGAATTCCTCATGAAGGGATCAAGGCTCTTTCCCTATAGAATGAGGTGCTGGATATTTCTAACCAAATACCTTAATGCAAAACAAAAGAATATGACAGTTGTTTTCAAGAATACCGAGTAGTTTTAAAATTTGGTTCCGACAACATCAAATAGGTTTGTTTTCTTTGCATTAAAGATATAATGCAGTCCTATCAAATCTAGTTTCTAAGCCACAACAGAAACAGCCAAAATAGCATGCTTTTATATGCTATTCGCATTCTCCACGGGGTCTCGGATCTTCACCGTAAGGTTACTTAACTTACGACAGGGCGGGGACATGGCTAGCGCGGATGCAAAACATATAGAAGCATCTACTAATATATATATATATATATATATATATTTATCAATATCGCAGGTAGATAATAATCATCATAGGCAGAGAAGAATCATCACAGGAATGCGAACAATAATATGAAATAGCGGATAAACTTGGATCCCCGCGTTTCATCTGAGCCGTAAATGAAACGCGACGTTCTCCAGTCATGTGGATAGGCAGTACATAGTCGATCATAGACCCCTACGAGTGCGGCAAGCCACCTAACAATTCTAGAAACTGGGTAACACGCCCTCAATGAAATGAGTCGATCACCCGCTGCTTTCTGGAATCCGGTAATTTCTGCACCCTTTCATGGGTCGAATCCTATAACCCCTACAAGTGCGGCGAGCAACCCGCTAATTCTAAAGCGAGGCAGCCCAGTCTCAACTCCATGAAATGGCCACCTGCTGCACTCTAGAACCCGGCTATTTGAGCACTTCTCCTGGGTTACTCCTAATACATAAATGAAATATATACAATGGTGACATTGACCGCATCCTGGTCGAGCCCCAATAAAAGAATATACATAATACGGAAACGGCGGCCACATGTTGGAGCTCATCCCAAACAAATGAATACAATATAATAAATCAAAACGGTACATGCAATGCACAAGGGGCTATCCGACACGACAATCCGATTAAGCCATAATCAAGATATATATCCACAGAAACAAGTAACCAAAATAAGTGTGTAACTCGATCTAATTGAGCATATAGCAATTAGACAACGTTAACAACATATCCATGCATGCAAACGAAGTCACGACAATAGAATTCTAAAACACAATTAGCGCACATCCCAAATTTACCAAGGATAAAAAACCAAGTGCACTAAACATCCAAAAAAGTCGAGTTTTGAGCCAATTCGGAAGTCCGAATCAAAACGAAATGCGCCCGAACCTTCGCGGGGAGTTAGAGCACAAAATTGACTTCGAGTTAGAAGGTCTAGGGGTACCTCACCCGCGAGGTCACCATGAGGTGGCCAGAGGGTGAGGCAGACCCGAAACTGCCTATGGGGCAGTTTCGGGTCCCCACCCCCAAGACCACCTTGTGGTGGTCATGGGGAGTGGGCCCAACCCTTCGATCCCCCCAGTGGTCTTCCCGGGGTGCCTACGCACCACCCCGCGGCTTCTCGGTTTAAAGTGTGAGCCCACGGGGTGTGAAAACATTTTAAAACTAAAAAATTCGGGACTGTTTTTTCGACAGTTTTCGATGCCCAAAAAAACACGAATTCTAATGTCGTAACTAGCTAGTTTAAGGTGTTTGGGTTTCTCTGATACCACTGTAGGGTTCCCTAGTGCTCGCGGCGCAGCGGAGGTGCGGATGGCGAACAAAAATTTCTAGCAAACACGAAGAAACCCCGAATCTAGAATCGATCCAAACTCCTAAACTAGCAAACCAAATATGCAAAGATACGGAATACTACCTTCGACGCTGTTGGGATAAAAATTTACACCCCTGTTGACCGAGTCAAAGTCAAGGTCAACCCCAAGCCAGGTGGGCCCAAGCCCAAGCAAGTGGGCCAATGCCCAGGTCGAGCCCGAACACGAAGCGTCTGGCCTTCCGCCATGCCAACAAAAAAAAATCATGTAATAAATAATTTTTATGTAATTTTTTATACATGAATGTATGTAAAATGGGCATAAAGCCAATATTTTGTAAGCCCATGGCTTATGTGCAAAAATGTAATGGCACATGAGCCATGGAATAGGCAAAATGCCATTTTGTAAAGCCCAAGGGGCTATATGCAAATATGTAAGCCTATAAAAGGCAAAATGATGATGAATAAAATGATACTTTTCATTCTCTCCAAAAAAAATTAGAGCTGAGCTCTTTCTTCCTTCTTCAAGGTTCCAAAACCTTCTTCTTTCTCTTGAATTAAATCAAGAGTTTTACTCTTCCTTTTTCAAAACTAAATAGTTTTCCACCACAAAACCCACAAAGGGGAACTTGGATCTGCCATCAGATCTTAAAAAGGAGAGATTTTGAGATTTTACATCTCTTGATCTTCAAGATCCAGCAAGCAACAGGAGGAAGAAGAAGAACCCTTCCATTAACCCAACAAAAAAAAACACTCAGGAGTCTAACTCCTCTTTGATTTCTCTTCAGAGAAATCTTTTTAGGCTAAAAGCCTGTTGTGTGCGCAAGTCGCCCGCGTGCCGATACGTGGCGCGCGCGCTTGCGCAACTGCGCAAGTGCGCAAGGCGTCCGCGTGCCGACACGTGGCGCGCGCGCTTGCGCAACTGCGCAAGTGCGCAAGTCGCCCGCGTGCCGACACGTGGCGCGCGCGCTTGCGCAACTGCGCAAGTGCGCAAGTCGCCCGCGTGCCGACACGTGGCGCGCGCGCTTGCGCAACTGCGCATCCCTTGGATGTCTTTTCCCCCTCTTTTGTGTACATATATACACATATACATATGTATACAAATTTATACATACACGTACTCCACGACACTGTCCCTGTTAGAAAAAAATTTCTAACGGGGCGCTGCCCCGCACCCTGCAAGGGGGCTGCTAGCCCCCTTGACCCCCAGCCCGCTATCCGGGTAGCGGGACCCCGTAAAAACTCTGCGTGGCTCCCGATATATCCAAACCCCCCTTTCAGAATTGAACACACGTATACTGCACATTGAGTTCGCATGACCAGTTTAACCCGTTAATCGGAGGTTCCCTCGCCCCAAAGGCGATGGGTAATTAACGGCAGCTTAGTCCGCGGCTGCCGGAGATTCGGATCCCCACCATCATTAAACCCCGGCCTACCCTAGGCCGGGGGAATCTGTAGTCGCCTGACAAGCGCGCGCGTATTCCCATCTCAATGGGGTGACGAAAAACACCCTACAGATTCTGGCACGCCCGGTGGGACTTATCTCTCCTCCCATATTTCGGGTTAAGCATTCATGCGAACTCAATCAATGTACATACCTGTATTTATACTAAAATAATGCCCTTTCATGCAGGTTTTCAAGCAATCACCTTTCAATGATGTCTTCGATAATGAACTCAGCTCCCGTCTCCTACACGATGAAGATAGACTCCAGGACGGTCCTTCCGGCCAGTCTCGGGCGACAATGGGAGGAGCCGCTGCTACCATTCGGCTCTATTATGTTCATGCCAGTTGGCGCCATCCCAGCTCCTCAGGCCCCGGTGGCAGACAAACCGGTCTCGAAAGGCAGGAGACCAAATGTAGTGGTCGCAAGGGCACCTCAGCCCAAGCGCAAGTCCGTTCCCGAACGACTCTCCATGGCCCCAGCTGGGGGCAAGGCCATCGACACCAACAAAGCTACAATGCGTCCCGAGCAGGCTCCAGCGGTGCCCTTGACCACTGCTCGATCGGGTGTCTTCTCTAAGCTCCCCTCTGATCAACTCACAATGGCTACCCGGGTAGTGGATGCCCGCCAAGCCTTCAAAATCGAAAAGCTGAGGCAGAAGCGGCTCAGATATAGAGCCAACAGAAGGGCTAGGGCTCTGGCCATGTTAAAATCTATGAATTTCCAAAGCCCGGACCGCTCCGCGAAACCAGCTGCCAGTGATGAAAGAATGGCTGAATGTGTTATCCACACTGTCTACATGGCCGGACATGAGGAAACGAACCCTCTTCTTCTTCACAGCCATGGTGATGATACGGTTGACGCTACCCAGCATCGGCTCGATCTAAATGATGAAGAGCCCGCTCAGGCCGATAAGCCAGAGGATCCCGTGGTTCCTATGGAATGGAGCTCAGGCAATAAAGATTACCCGGTTGTCATAGCCGGAACTACAGAACAGGCATTATTCCATTGGCTTCAAAGGCAATTTCAGGACAGGGATGAGAAGATGGCCGAGGTCTATTCCAAAGTCGACGAGCTGGCAAACGTCGTGGCAGATCTCACGACCCAAGTCGTCCGATTACAATCACAGCAGAATCAAATTTTGGCTCATGAGCCAGGGATTGGTACCCGGGGGCAGCCAGCTGATATCCCTTTAAATCTAAAAGCGGAGCGCCTTCGCGAAAAACGGCCGCAGTTAGCCTCCAGTCCCTCTGATACATACGCCGGGGGGGAATCGCCTCTGAAAGAGAAGCTGGAAAAGGTCTATTCCTTCAAGAGGGAAAAGGTCCACAAGATATTCAGGGACGCCCTAAGAAACGGTCTACAACTGCCAGAATCAAAGAGACCGCAAGAAGAGAATATGATCGACGACCCAAAATATTGCCCCTATCATAGGGTGATAGGTCATTCCATTGAGGACTGCTTCGTCTTCAAAGATTGGGTCGAAAAGCAATACATGACGGGAGAGATAGAACTGTCTAAAGGCGTGTTAGCAAACAGTCAAGCTACAACCGCCGATTTCATGCAAATGGAGACCGAAACCTTTCGGGAACCTAACCCTCCCAGACATGTGCAGGGCGAACCAAAGATTGATCGGCCTCAGGGACCGGCGTCAGTGAGGGCACCTACTCTGATGGAGAGAAGGAAGAAGGTGTACTCCTTTAGGAGGGATGAGGTCCGCGATATATTCAAGGAAGCCCTGAACAATGGCCTGCAACTGCCTATTCCGAAGAGGCCACATGAAATGAATATGACTGGCAATCCCATATACTGCCCATACCATAGAGTGCTGAGTCATACCATTGAAGACTGCTGTGTTTTCAAAGATTGGGCAGAGGACCAATATAAGCTTGGAAAAACCTCTCAATCCTCGGACGTATCGGCAAGCCACGGAGCTAGGCCATCAGCACAGCTCCGCCAAGATCAATGTTCAAGGAGCTGGGATAAGCAAAGAGGACCACCACGTCGTTAAACTGGGAAACAGTCGACCTCTAAGTCGTTAAACTGGGAATGTATAAAAAAAAAATGTGTAAAAATGTAAGTAAAAAAAATGTGTAAATAAAAGAAAAATAAAGAAAAGCCGAAATGATGGGGCAACTCGCAATAAAAATCAGCGAGTAAAAATAAAAATGAAAATAAAGCCGAAATGATGGGGCAACCGCGAATAAAAGCCGAAATGGTAGGGCAATCGCGACCTTCGCGATAAAAAAAAAAAAGCTGAAATGATAGAGCAATCGCGGTAAAAAAAAATAAATAAAAAAAAGGCGAATGATGAGTCGCTCCTGGCACCATATTCCAGTGCAGCGAAGCAGACGCCAACCAAAATCCAATTTCCTAAAATTCTTCCGGCCCTACGGCTAGTCCCCGAATTGACTGCCGTATACAATCCACGGGCTCAAATAATCCTCGGCATACCCATGCCCCACCGCAACCACCAGTTACGCGGCTGATCTCCACCTGTGGAATTATGCTCCATTGGAATGACCCACTCATGTGTCCTGGCGCCTCTGCTTCAGTGTTAGCAACGCTGATGCCGGCCCCTACCCTAAAATTCCAAGCTAGCCATAAAAAGACCTCTAAGTCTTTAAACTGGAAACAGATGACCTCTAAGTCTTTAAACTGGAAACAGATGACCTCCACGTCGCTAAACTGGAAACATATGACCTCCAAGTCGTTAAACTGGGAACAGATGACCTCTACGTCGTTAAACTGGAAACAGACGACCTCTAAGTCGTTAAACTGGAAACAGATGACCTCTAAGTCCTTAAACTGGGAACGAGAGAAATCCACTCATGTGTCCTCACGATACATGAGGAGAACAAACCTTTGTGGGATCCTTACGACTCACAAAGGAAAAGCACACTTAGGAGTCCCCACGGCTCCTAAGGAGAACATACACCTGCGGGATCCTTACGACTCGCAGGGAGAAAATACCTTTATGGGACCCTCACGGCCCATAAAATTGAAAAGTCTTAGGCGATAGGGATCTAAACCTGTCTCCTAAGCCATCTCTCCCCAACCCCCAAGTGGCGAATGATGAGTTGCTCCTGGTACCATATTCCAGTGCAGCGATGCAGACGCCAACCAAATCCCAAATCCAAATTCCCAAGTGGCGAATGATGAGTCGCTCCTGGTACCATATTCCAGTGCAGCGATGCAGACGCCAACCAAATTCCAACTCCCATACCCCAACGGCGAATGATGAGTCGCTCCTGGTACCATATTCCAGTGCAGCGATGCAGACGCCAACAAAGTCCCGAAATGTTTTTGGCCCTACGGTCTGGATCATACATCCTGCAAAACCGTATACAATCCACGGGCATAAAACGATACCAATCTCTCCCAAGTCCTACCGGCGAGACCATATTCAAAGTCCCACCGGCAGGGAAGATTCCAAAAAAAAAATAAAAAAAAATGAAAAAAATGAAAAAAAAAAGAAGAGATAAAAAGAAAAGAGAAAAAAAAGGAAAACAAAAAAAAGAAGAACGGTATGTCCACAAGCAAAATGGGCACGGATGAAAACCCGAAAGGGCTCCGTGAGTAAAAACAGCAGGACTGCCGGCGAGTTTGTGAAAACCCGAAAGGGCGCAAACCCGTAAAAAAAAAAAAAGAAATGAAATGCACTCGCAAAGTCCTCTCGACTTTGTGAGGAGAAAATTCCCGCGTGAGATCTTTACGACTCACAAAGGAGCAATACACTTAGGAGTCCCCACGACTCCTAAGGAGAAAATACACCTATGAGATCCTTTCGACTCGTAGGGAGAAAATGCTTTTACGGGACCCTCACGGTCCATAAAATTGAAAGGCCTTAGGTGACAGGGACCTAAACCTGTCTCGTAAGCCACCAATTCCCAAATCCTCTCGGGGCACATGATGAGTTGCTCCTGGCATTATTCCAGTGCAGCAATGCAGATGCCAAATAAACAAAAACCAATTCCTAAATCTTCTCGGGGCAAATGATGAGTTGCTCCTGGCATTATTCCAGTGCAGCAATGCAGATGCCAAAACGAAACCCCAATTCCCAAATCCTCTCAAAGACAGATGATGATTCGCTCCTGGTACCATATTCCAGTATAGCGATGCTAATGTCAACTCAAATCAAACAAATCAAACCAACTAATTCCGACATCGACCTCTGCGTCAACCACAGGCACTCCGTCTCGGGGAAACGTCCTACAGCAGGCACTCCGCCTCGGGGAAACGTCTTACAGCAGACACTCCGTCTCGGGGATACGTCCTACAACAGGCACTCCGTCTCGGGGAAACGTCCTACAACAGGCACTCCGTCTCGTGGAAACGTCCTACAGCAGACACTCCGCCTCGGGGAAACGTCGACCAGCGACACTCCGTGCCGGGGACACGTCTACTAAATCGCTTCGGATCAGAGCGTCGACCGTCTATGTCGCAAAAAGGGCAGTGCAGGCTCCCGCAAATTGGGAACCCAAATCGCTTCGTAACAGAGCGTCGACCGTCTATGTCGCAAAAAGGGCAGTGCAGGCTCCCGCAAACTGGGAACCCAAATCGCTTCGTAACAGAGCGTCGACCGTCTATGTCGCAAAAAGGGCAGTGCAGGCTCCCGCAAATTGGGAACCCAAATCGCTCCGGATCAGAGCGTCGACCGTCTATGTCGCAAAAAGGGCAGTGCAGGCTCCCGCAAATTGGGAACCCAAATCGCTTCGTAACAGAGCGTCGACCGTCTATGTCGCAAAAAGGGCAATGCAGGCTCCCGCAAATTGGGAACCCAAATCGCTCCGGATCAGAGCGTCGACCGTCTATGTCGCAAAAAGGGCAGTGCAGGCTCCCGCAAATTGGGAACCCAAATCGCTTCGTAACAGAGCGTCGACCGTCTATGTCGCAAAAAGGGCAGTGCAGGCTCCCGCAAATTGGGAACCCAAATCGCTCCGGATCAGAGCGTCGACCGTCTATGTCGCAAAAAGGGCAGTGCAGGCTCCCGCAAATTGGGAACCCAAATCGCTTCGTAACAGAGCATCGACCGTCCATGTCGCAAAAAGGGCAGTGCAGGCTCCAGCAAATTGGGAACCCAAATCGCTTCGGATCAGAGCGTCGACCGTCTATGTCGCAAAAAGGGCAGTGCAGGCTCCCGCAAACTGGGAACCCAAATCGCTCCGGATCAGAGCGTCGACCGTCCATGTCGTAAAACGGGCAGTGCACGCTCCCCACAAATCGGGAACCAAATCACTCCGGGTCAGGGAAACGTCTACCACGGACACTCCGTCTCGGAGACGCGTCAAGCGTCGACTGTCCATGTCGTGAAAAGGGCAGTGCGTCCCAAAAAGTGGGAACCAAAGCAAGTCGCCTCCACGTGAAAGAAGATCCATCAATTTCATGCACACGACCCATATATGCTGTGTGCATTTATTGATGGGGGGCACTTTGTTGGGGTAAAAATTTACACCCCTGTTGACCGAGTCAAAGTCAAGGTCAACCCCAAGCCAGGTGGGCCCAAGCCCAAGCAAGTGGGCCAATGCCCAGGTCGAGCCCGAACACGAAGCGTCTGGCCTTCCGCCATGCCAACAAAAAAAAATCATGTAATAAATAATTTTTATGTAATTTTTTATACATGAATGTATGTAAAATGGGCATAAAGCCAATATTTTGTAAGCCCATGGCTTATGTGCAAAAATGTAATGGCACATGAGCCATGGAATAGGCAAAATGCCATTTTGTAAAGCCCAAGGGGCTATATGCAAATATGTAAGCCTATAAAAGGCAAAATGATGATGAATAAAATGATACTTTTCATTCTCTCCAAAAAAAATTAGAGCTGAGCTCTTTCTTCCTTCTTCAAGGTTCCAAAACCTTCTTCTTTCTCTTGAATTAAATCAAGAGTTTTACTCTTCCTTTTTCAAAACTAAATAGTTTTCCACCACAAAACCCACAAAGGGGAACTTGGATCTGCCATCAGATCTTAAAAAGGAGAGATTTTGAGATTTTACATCTCTTGATCTTCAAGATCCAGCAAGCAACAGGAGGAAGAAGAAGAACCCTTCCATTAACCCAACAAAAAAAAACACTCAGGAGTCTAACTCCTCTTTGATTTCTCTTCAGAGAAATCTTTTTAGGCTAAAAGCCTGTTGTGTGCGCAAGCCGCCCGCGTGCCGACACGTGGCGCGCGCGCTTGCGCAAGTGCGCAAGTCGCCCGCGTGCCGACACGTGGCGCGCGCGCTTGCGCAACTGCGCATCCCTTGGATGTCTTTTCCCCCTCTTTTGTGTACATATATACACATATACATATGTATACAAATTTATACATACACGTACTCCACGACACTGTCCCTGTTAGAAAAAAATTTCTAACGGGGCGCTGCCCCGCACCCCGCAAGGGGGCTGCTAGCCCCCTTGACCCCCAGCCCGCTATCCGGGTAGCGGGACCCCCGTAAAAACTCTGCGTGGCTCCCGATATATCCAAACCCCCCTTTCAGAATTGAACACACGTATACTGCACATTGAGTTCGCATGACCAGTTTAACCCGTTAATCGGAGGTTCCCTCGCCCCAAAGGCGATGGGTAATTAACGGCAGCTTAGTCCGCGGCTGCCGGAGATTCGGATCCCCACCATCATTAAACCCCGGCCTACCCTAGGCCGGGGGAATCTGTAGTACGCCTGACAAGCGCGCGCGTATTCCCATCTCAATGGGGTGACGAAAAACACCCTACAGACGCGTGTCCAGCCAATAGTGGAAGACCCCTCCAAGCACCGTGTATGCTGTATGGATCACGCTTGAGTGGTGACCGCCCTTGCTGAAGAAGATCCACCTGAGGGAAACCGATCCAAGCTCCGGTTTCACCTAGTGAAGCGACCGATACTCCAAGCTCGCTACGAATGGAGAGTGGGGATGTAAGAATATTCTCACTATTTTTATCTCTCTCTTCTAAGCTCAAGTGAGCTACCTAGAAGAAGGAGGAGGAGATGAAGAAGAAGAAGCCATGGAAAATGGCTAAGTCTTCAAGTGAAGAAAAACACAAGTGTAGAAAGAATAATGGCTCATCATTTTGCAACCATGGAAAAATAGTAACTACAAATGATTTTATCAATTTTTAAAAGTAAGGCCATAGCTCTCTACACCATACTTCTTTACACCTCATCCTCCACCTCATTTTTGATTTTCTATAATAGAAAAATCAGCAAATGAAGTGTTATCTTCTAGAACAAATTCCGTATAAATACGAAATACCATCCGATATATGTATCGAAATACATATACGCGTATTCGTACAAAAATACGAATAGCCAAGAGAGAGAAAATGAATAGTGAACAATAATACTAGAATATACATATTAAAAATATATATATAAATTATTAAATCAAAACCTGATTTAATAATTCGGTTTAATCCTAAACCGCTAGTATTATCAACGGTTCGATTAAAGTCCGTATAGCCTGTACACGTAGTTAATCAGACACCTTGTATGCACCAACATATGTCATCTACATCATATCGCCTGAATCGGGAAAATACTCCGTGTGGGACTCTAAAGACTCGACAATACGCTTGCAGTGATTTACTGGATAAATCCAAAAACTACAAGTACGTCGGCGGCACTAGCAGTATGTAACGGCTGCCTAGGTATCCATCGAAAGGGAGGTCAACAATCAAGTCTGTTTGTACCCTACTAAGCCTGAATGTGACAATCTTCTTACAGTCCGATCTCTTCGTATGAGAGTATCACATACCAAGTCTAGGGGGTGGAAACGTCAGACCCCTAATAACCCGATAAGTCGTGTCGGAGTCAAGCTCATCACCAACCGAGAAACTACTGAACTCATATCAATAAATCTCATATACCGTGGTCACGGATTTAGGGTGATAACTAACCTAACACAACACGACATCGACTCCTAATATCAGGAGAGACGAATCCTCGGCAATCGCTCACTGCCTCCATGTGATTCGGGACTGTATCCAACTAAAACCTGTTTGCATGACTCTTTTGAGCTGTGGTAAGGTAGTAATCAACGTACAGTGGGAACTCACACGAGACAAATGACGATATCAGGTCAAAAGACTAACCTATACTAATGCCAAAAGTTTTCACATGCACTGCATGTAAAATGAAAAGTCACAATAAAAACAAACATGTGGAAAATGTTAATTAAGCAGCCGAAGACACGTGGCCAAGATCCAAGCTCCATCCCCTCGGTTTTGGCCGGCGAGATTTGCAATGGGGCCGGCGCTACTGGGCCCCCCGTTGTAAATACTCCCAAAAATTTTCCCTAGCACCCCTTGGCCTACCCCACTACCCCCACGTTGTTTGATTTCTCTGCAATTATCCAGAGAGTGATAATTCCCCTCTTAAATCCATTTTTAATGCATATTTTAATTCCATTCTTCATTACCCTAAACTATAATTTATACTATAAATACCCCTACCCTTTAGCCGTCCTCATTTAGAAATTTTGTATCGAAACTCACTAAAAATTTCAAGTCCAAAAAGTTGTATAAGTGGAGTTAGCTTAAGGCCAAGTTCCGGCGACGTTTCGGGACAAATCCGGCGACGAAACGACTCCCCGATGATTCCATAAGCTTCCTCTACCTCTCCTCTTTTTTTCTAATATGTAAGTTTCACTTTCCTTCTTCTTCTTCTATTAAAATGAATTCCATTTTCAAAACTAGTCGGAAGCGGAGTTAATCCGACTTCCGTTTCTAATTTAACTAAAAATGCCATTTATCTTAATAAAAAATTTACATTCCTTTTGTATATTGTTTGGAAATTATAAAAAAACATATTACAACAAGTTTCATCTCAAAATAATATGTATTGCAACTTCTATTTCAGTTTTACGGTAAAATACTATCATGCTTACATACGACATTGCTTATTCATTTTGCTCATATTACCTTTAGAAAACTCACGAGATAATGACCTACCTCATCACAACACATATTCTTGACATAGAACGATGGCTTTTGTAACATTATTTTGGAACAAAATACAAGTTTACATTTAAATACCATAAATTATCAAAAACCGTTTTCTTTAAAAGTGTATTATTTAATTCATTGCAAATGCGTCTCTACAACCCATTTTGGGAAACCCGATCGGGATGGTGCGGATTATCGCACATCCTCAGGCCTAGTAGAGCGAGATGCATACCTCCTCACGGAGCATCCGATCTCGATGGAATTTTATTGTAATTTTTAAGAAAAATGTGATTTCTATTTAATAAATAAGTTCTATTTATATATATATATATATTATCAAAATATCTACTTTAAATATACATTATATATATTCCATGTTTTCTAAATCCAAGGAATCACAAATTTCATGAAACTACCATTATAAATCAATACAATTCCAATATTACACTATAATACCATATACTATTCAAGTTAGGTTTATATCCACTAGAATATTTCACTTTATAAAAATTACAACTATGAAAACCCTAAAGAAGAAAATTAAATACTTGAGGTGTATTCTGAAAATATATCAAAACTATTTTTCATAAAACCCGCTCAAGTTATATTAATTTACAATAAGGACCCTAGTAAACATAGGTTAAAGCGGGACCGGTTCTCTTGAGCCTCAGGGAGACGGAGAATATGTGTGCTTGCCTATGTAAGATAGACAACCTAAAAACGATGTTATTAATACGGTAATTGTCTTGGAAAAAGACACTAATCCTGCCGTTCATGTGCAGCAGTTACTGATAACAACAAAAATAATTCAGCACTTCAATTCATTGTAAAGTGACTGACTCAGGCAGAGTCTTAGTCTAATATGAAAACAATATATTCTTGAATATGATTCAAGATAACTTCAATACAATATGAATCCATTTATACCAAAATTCAATCTATATCAACATGACTCGACTGAACCGAAACATGGATATACTCTGATTTCATGACTATCCATTTATATTACATGACTATCCATTTATATCCATTCCGTTTACATGATTTTATGGTTTCGGCAAGTCTTCCATTCATAAAAGAAAACAATACAATTAATATAAAAGACATTACGGGGTTTTAAAGGGGTAGACTGGTACGGAATGTGTTAGAAGTGGCACGAGACGGTCACTTTAATACACCTAACATGAATATCCATTTCTGTTGTACCGTGGTTTAACGGTTCCTTGTGCTCCGTATACCTTAGTCTCCGGAATAGTGGGACTCCTCTCGTATACACTGGCATATTCTGTACCAAGTTACAAACAACTGCGATAACAGAATTTTTTTACAATATACCAGTTATATTCTCATCTGTCTATTCTTACATAACTTTGGGACTTACCGAGCGATTGTTCGCTGACGACATTCCTTCTTTTCTTTCTTTGGAATGTTGTCAGGTGGATCGGACTCTCTGGAGTTCGAGCCCAGAACTAAAGACTTGGAGCAGTTCGCCAATGAACCAGAGCTCTAGATACTTGTATATATTTTCTTTTCAGTTCATGCCATTGTTTAGGCATTGCTTTCCATTCGTGTATTTACATTTTCAGTTGTAATTGTAAAGAAATGTTTAATAAATAAAAGTTGTTATTCAGTTACATCTCTTGTCATTTTTTCTTTTGTACATTTATTATATTGCTTAGTTACGCTCAGCATGTTTACTTCTGAGTAAATACATAGCGGGCCTCGTCGCATCTCCTTACCGTACACCGGGAAGCGGGGCGTGACAACCGTGAACGTAATGAACTTGATATAGTCAAAGGAACCATGATAGCTTTTAAAAGGAGTGGTTTAGGCTCTGCATTTAAAAGTTGTTTTTCAAGAAAACCGAGTGGTTTTGAAATTGTTCCAATGATTTAACTTTGGTTTGTTTTCTTTGCATTAATCAATATTAATGCGGTCCCATCATTTAACCCTATCATTGCAGAAAGAAACGAAAATAAAATGTACGCTTATGCCATCCGCATTCGCCATGGGGCCCTGTCATGCACCGTAGGTTACTTAATTAATGGTAGAGCACGGGCTGGACTAGCGCAGGTGTAAAACATAAGCAACGTTTATTTTATATATATATATATAATATAGCCATTCTTCTCATGCAATAATAGTCATTCCAGATCATAGATCACAACAACACAGATGAATATATTGGATATACCAGGATTTCCGTGTTTCGTTTTAGCCTAGAACGAAAAACGGATTCCACAGTCGTGATAAATAGACAAACCCCACCCTAGACCCCTACAGGTGTGGCAAAATACCCTCCAAATTCCCGAAGTGAAGCAACCTCTCTCAATGAAATGAGTAGGCCACTCGGCACTTCAAAAACCCGGTAGTTTGTGCACCCCCTCCTTGGGTTTATCCTACATGCAGGAAAAAGTAAATGAAATAATACAACGGTGGCTACAAGCTCAACCCGGATGTGCCCCGCAAAAGAATATTACATCAATTTATAAATAAACATGAATGAAAGAAAAGAACACTCTTCTCACATCCCCCAAGCTATTCATTCACGACGATCCAATACTTCATATCCACAAACCATCAACAAGATAAAAGATATGTGCAATCCCCACTAATCGACATATAGCAATTAGTAGACTTTTTGCAACATATATACAAACAGAAACGAATAAACGATGTTAAAATTCTGACTTCGAATTACTCCGTATTGCCCCAACACAAAGATAATGGTATATGGAATCTGGGAAAAATCAAACAATACCTAAAAACCTAAATCCAAGAGTACAGAACATCATAAAAAACCCAAGACCTAACTCCAACAGTAAACTGGCCATAGCGGGAAAAAGAGCATTTCCGCCGGTCGAACTTTGGAGTTTGGGCCTCGTTTTTCTCTGATATTCTAGTTACTACAAGAAGAGCACTCTGTAATTGTTTAAATAATTTTTAGAGGCTCTTTTAAAAACAACAGAAACTTGGATTTCATTTTAATCGTTTCGGAGTTATTTCGGTTTCGTAACATTAAACTTCGTTTAATCTGCTAGTTAAGATTTAAGTAGGCTTTGATACCACTGCAAGTCGATTTCGCACACCCCACACACTTGTGGGGAGGCAGAATACACAAAGTGTTAGTTATGTATATGCCCTAGAGGCCATTGTTGTACATATGATGTATATTATAGTGGATGTTTGGATATATATAGAGATGACTTTCTTGCTCGATATGATAGTATGCTGTCTGGTTTCACTTTGTCTAAACATGTTGACTTGTATTGGTTTACTGTCTTGCACTCACATGTTGATAAAGCCCTAAGGATATGTACTCAACTACTAGGAATATGATGCAGATCATACTAGTGGGGCCAGGGTAGTCCAAGAGTACATCCTATAATTATTCCCAGTCGAGGGTGTATCGAGACAGGGCATCGATACTCAGAGTAGACTAGCATATACGGATCTTGACCTATATGATGGGCGATGGATGATCCCACATCCATAGGTGTTTGACATCAAAGATGGTAACGGGTGCTCAGTAGAGTCTGGGTACACTGAACGGACTCGCCGAGAACTCCTAAATGGTATTATACCTATCGTCAGATAGCAGTTCTCAGGTGACACTGGTACATGTTAGTCTGTAGACCCGAGATCGTCATAGAGTCATGTGTGATTCCCACTGTGCTTTGATTTCCACCTTACTACATTCATGAGAACGTGCAAAACGGCGGCTTTTAGGTATAGTCCCAAATCACATGGAGGCAATGAGCGATAGGAGGGGTTTCGTCTCTCTCGGTATTGGGGGTTGATGTTGCGCTGTGTTCGATTGGCTATAACTGGAAGTCCCTGGCTAGGGCTGATATGGAGATCTACTGGTAAGTGTTATCAGTAGTTTCTCGACCCGTTATGAGTCTCACATCGACATGACTTATCGGTTATTGGGGTCTGACGTTTACCACCCCTATACTGGATATGCGACATATCAGAATATGAGACCGGACTGTAAGGTAGTGTTACTGATTGAATTCACAGGAGTGTCTGCAGGCTTGCTTGTTGATCTTCTGATCGCTCAATACCCTGGTGGTTGTTACGTTAGATGACCACTTGCAGCTTGTGGGTTTTTGATATGATCATCACCTACTGCCGGCGTATTGACGAGTCTTTAGAGTCATACACAGAGGTTTCCTGGCTCAGGCGAAACGGAGTAGGAGCACATATGTGATATGTGCGGGGCTGAGATTAATACGATATGAGATACCATATTCTATTCTCGCGATATGTGATATCGGCCGGGTATATGTGATATAGCCGTGTTATCGGATCAAGTGTTGATTCGATGAAATGATACATATTGTATTAGTCGGTTATATGTTATATAGCCGGATTATCAGATCTAGTGTTGATTTGATAATTTAATGTATAATTATATATGTGATATATTACATTACATTAACTAAAATAAGCTCACTTAAATGATTCTTTTTCTCTCACTTGATGATACATTGATATATGTGTGATATATGTTAATTGTATTATTTTCTTTTGTTACATTAAATATTATATATGTGATATATAATATTGTAACATGCTTGGTTATAAGTGTAACTAGGGTTTATGCGATTAAACCATGCTAGGGTTTAGATTAGGGTTAACATTTTGTTTTTAGTTAATTCTAATTTATGGATTAAAGTTAAGATATTTTATTACGTTGACTTTGTCCACTCTTTAGATTTTTACTAGATATTTATTAACCTAACCTTTTAACCCAAGCCCATAGTTTATTCTCTACAAGGGTTAAACATGCCATACTTAACTCATGGTTGAATTTCTAACCTTACACAAGAATTCATTTTATCACTTCATCTTCTTCTTCCTCAAAAAGCTTTCTAGCTTTTTCTTTTGTGATAAATGTTTGAGAGAGAAAGAAAACTAAAGAGAGTAAAATTCCTACTTCATTATCCTCTTTTATACTAGCCATATGGTTTAGTGTGTTAGCTTCACTAATCTCTAATTAGTGAAGTATTAGTTTAGGTTTGTGATTTCTTAAGGTAGATCTTCTTTGATTGTGAAGATTACTAGCAAGCATACATCATTCACTTCATGGAGCCTCTCAAGAGTATGGGAACTTGATGATCACAGTGAAGAGACCTCAACTCGGAGCTTATGATGCGAAGGAACGGACTACAAAGGTTGTAATCCCTAATCTCTTAGATGTTAAGTTGTTAACTTGTAGTTTAGTTTGATTCTCTAGTTAAATATTCATGGCTAGGGTTATTTAGAACGGCAAAAATTTGAAATTGGTATGGAAGATACCTCCCGAAACCTCGCTGCCGTTGTAGGTATCCCAACAGTGGTATCAGAGCCTAACTAGAGAATTAGACGGATAACTGTAGGATTACGAAACCGAAACAACTCTGCAACACCCGACATCAAACCCTAGTTTTTGTAAATTTTTTCATAGTGTCAATTTTTTTTCAAACAGTTGCAGAATGTTCTATGTGATACAATATGAACACCGTACAAATTTCAACACCTACCCTCGTATTTTGGCCGAGAACCTTGAGGATATGGCCGGTGAGCTCGGTTCTGTATAGGCATTTTGGGTGAAATTTGTACAGTATTCTGATGTCTGGGGTTTGGTATTTCAGGTGTTGTTTGTTTTTGCTAAATTTGCATTTGATGTTAATTTACTGCATTATCTATACGGAGTGTTTCGTATTCGTAATTCTAGTTTTTTTTGGGGTATTTTAGACGGTGTTAAAAAGTTCGATCGGATATCAAATACCCACTTTAACCCTTTCCGGAAAATTTTCAAGTGTTGGATTTTTTCTTAGTTAAAGAATATTCAAATATCGTGCAAGTGATGCGGTGAACCTTCTAGAAGAACAAAAACTTAACTCGATTTTGTGACCGTCAAAACCGCCACTAAACCCTAGGGGTTGTGGTGGTTTAGCGGTGCCACAAGTGAGGCATTGGTTGACCCTTCTATGGCTGGTTCATTACTACTGTGGCATGTGATGGATATTTCTAAACTACGCTCAAGTGTTGAGCATTTTGGGAATTTTTGGGTATTTGTTGATTCGATCGGAATATTTAACGTCGTCTAACTTTTTCTGTATTGTGATACAATATGTGGAATTCATATAGTTAGGCATGAAATCCTTAATATGTGATATTTTGGGTTTACGATGTCTAAGGTGATTGTGCGTTCCAAATGTTGTAGTTTTTCACTTTCTTTTCTGCGACCGTAAGTGTAATATGTGGTGTATCGCCGATTTCGTTGCTATACATCAATGACAATTGTGATACGCATATTTACTTGCGTTGATGACATGTGATGTTATGAGTTGCTGTGATATGTTATATTGGATCGTCGTGTTTTGAATAGCCGGGGTTTTATGTGAGATGAGGGTTTTTATTTTCATTCATGTAAAATTCATTGTATATAATATTCTTTTGTTGGGGCACTTCCGGGTTAAGGATGATGTCACCATCGTATATTATTTACTTTTCCGCATTAAGATAGACCCAAGGTGGGGAGCACAAGTAACCGGGTTCTAGGGTCCAGTGGGAGGCCATCTCGAGGAGTCGAGACCGGGTCTCCTAACCCTAGAATTGGGAGGGTTACTTGCTGCTCTCGTAGGGGTCTAGGGATGTGGGTTTGGCTATTCATCGCGACCATGGAATCCGTGTTTTATACAGGCTTAAAATAAAACACGGACCTCCTAGTAATCTAATATTTCATATGTTATCTTCTGCTGCAGATATTCTGTGATGTGATCACTTTATATGCGTGAGACGAATGCTTATTTATTGTATATATATGATATATAATAAATGTTGCTTATATTTTGCACTCGCGCTAGTCCCGTCCCGGTATGTCGTTAGTTAAGTAATCTAACGGTGCATAACGGGACACTGTGGCGAATGCGGATGGCATAAGCGTACGTTGTATTTTCGTTTTTTCTGTGATGCTTAGGAAGCATAAATGATGGGACTTCGTTAATAAGATTAATGAAAGAAAAAGAAACCTAAAAGATATTGTAGAATCAAATTTATAAAAAAAGGGTAGCTTTAGTTTTTGCTTTGCATAGCGGCATTCCTTGTAGAATATCCAGTATCTTATTCGATAAGGAAAGAGCCGAGATCCCTTTACCGGGAGTGACCTCTTTAGCAAAACTAGAAGATACTACAACTCACTCGGTTTTGTTTTTTATTGCTTCTATAGTTCTTGCTTTGCATAGCGGTATTCCTTGTAGAATATCTTACACCTTATTCGATAAGGAAAGTGCCGAGATCCCTTCACCGGGAGTGACCTCTTTAGCGAAACTAGTAAAAGTCTCAAAAACACTCCTTTTCAAAATCACTTATTTCTACAACGATATCAAGTTCATTAAGCGAAAGGTTTTTTGAAAAACCTGTCGTAGCCCTCCGTCATTTCAGATAGAGACTAGTTAGTATTCGTGTTGCGTTTGTTGACCTTAGCCAAGGCATAGTGTACGGTAGCTAATTAGTGTTTATCTGCTAAAACATGAGATGTGATTGAGTTAGGGTAGTAATACTACTTTGTTGAGCTTAGCCAAGGGTCGTACGGGTGGGTTTAATTCAATCGGGAAATGACTGGTTGAACTTGGCTAGCGCTTATGATTTGTTGACCATAGCCAAGGTCATGAGTTGTTAGGGGCAAAAGTATTATCGGGAATTTCAAGTGTTGAAATTTGCAATGAGATTGCATACCTTCTATGAGATAGTTGGATCCTGATACCCACTGCGAGTAAGAGTTACTCCTGAGAGAGTTTTACACATGACAATTAGCCAATCAAGTAGGTGTCTAGAAACGTGTTAATAGGGTTATGCCTCTGGAAAAACGAGGTTTATTTTAATTAGGTCTGTGCGAAAGCACGGGGAATCTCCCTTAAAGTACGAACACTGGACTGACTGAAAGATTGTCAAACTTGTAAGGTGTAATTAATCCCGGGTAGTCTTACCTTTTAGGGTTTGAAGGATGATTTGATGAAAACAGTGGGAGCCATTCTGATTAGATAAGATAATAACCAATCTAATTTTGCAAGAGCATACGCTAAAGTGTTTTCTTCTCTCTCTCTTTCCAGATAGCGACCATGTCAGACCTTAATCAAGATAATAATATGGATGTATTGACTGAACCCCCTTATTATACTGAGCAGGGGAACGTTGGTTCCGCTCTTTCTTATAATTGTTATAAGACTGAACAGGAAATAGGGGAATATTCGGATTCTTACGCCGCCCAAACGAAGAATAAGTATGTTGATGCATATTCTTCGGGTGTGTTAGTTATCGAGAACTGTTTCTCAGTGCACTCTACGTCCTGGGTATTAGATACCGGATCGGGATCCCATATATGTAATATGTTATATGGGCTAAGGAAAGGTAGGGAACTGGGAGAGGGTGATCATTCCATAAGAGTAGGGAATATTGCAAATGTTGTGCCAAAGCAGTTGGCGAATATCACCTTGTATTACTGAATGGTAATACATTGATTCTGAACGAATGCTATTACATTCCGACCCTTATATGCAATCTTATATCAGTTTCTTTATTGAGTAAAGAAGGATATAATTTTGTAGTACAGGATAATGTTATGAACATCTTTCTGAATCAAAAGTTGATTGGATCAGGCTCGTTAAATAATGGCATATACGTTCTAAACCAAACTACAGTCCTTAATATACAAAACACACACAAGAGGAAGAGTTCAGAAATGAACGAATCTTTCTTGTGGCATTGTAGACTAGGTCATATCAATCCGACACGACTAGCTAAGTTGCATAAGGATGGATATTTGAATTCGTTCGAATTTTCATCTTATGACACTTGCCGGTCATGTCTCAAAGGCAAGATGAGCAAAACCCCATTTAGTGGACATGGAGAAAGAGTTACGGAACTCTTAGGACTGATACATAGTGATGTATGTGGTCCCATGTCTACACATGCCAGGAATGGTTCCTCACACTTCATTACATTCCCTGACAATCTCTCAAGATACGGACATGTGTTCCTATTGAAACACAAGTCTGAAGCTTTTGAGAAATTCAAATAATATAAGCATGAAGTAGAGAACCAAACGGGTAAAAGTATTAAGATCCTTCGATCAGATCGAGGAGGAGAATACTTGAGCAATGGGTTCCTGAACTATCTAAAAGAGAATGGGATTCTCTTTCAGCTTACTCCTCCTTATACACCACAGCACAACGGTGTGTCTGAACGGAGGAATCGCACCCTATTAGATATCGTGCGCTCTATGATGAGCACTGCTGAGTTACCTATTTCCTTCTGGGGGTATGCGCTTGGGACAGCCATATACCTATTAAATAGAGTTCCAACCAAATCGGTGCCTACCATTCCATATGAGATATGGAATGGGAAGAGACCATCTCTTAAACGAGTTACAATATGGGGTTGTCCGGCCTATGATAAAAAACAAAATCCGGACAAACTCGAGGCAAGATCAATTCTTTATAAGTTTGTGGGATATCCAAGCAATTCGTATGGATATCTTTTCTACCTAAGTGAGGAACAAAAGGTGTTTGTTGCTCAACATGCCATCTTTTTAGAAAAGGAATTTCTTGTTAAAGAAATTAGTGGCAATGAGGTAGAACTGGAATGTTCCCCGCCGAAAACACAGAGACGTGACCGCGTGGGTCCGTCTTGCCTGGATTTCGGGGCAGATGCTAATTGGTGCTATCCGTCCACCTCTCCGAATATGCCAAGTTAATTTATGGCACTATGTATCGAAGGTTTAAATAGATACGGCCGATGTAGCAGACTTCGTCAGATTCCCCCTCGTTGATGATGGGTTTTTGATTGTGGGGACGCTCTTCCCTGCAGGCGCAAGCCCCCTGCAGTTAATTACGCTACTGCGTCGCGGTAACCACTTTCTCCTTCTCCAGATGGTCACTTCGTGTCGTATGTGTTTGTTTTGTTTTTGGTTGCCCGTGGATTGTATACGGAGACTAATTTATGTTGTCGCCCGTAGGGCGTGGATTAGTCCAAATCCGTATTTTCTTAGATTTGGGTTTGGGGGTTGGGTTTAAGGATACGTTAGTATCATTTGAAACTAAGATCAATTTAAACGTTTGTTAAGGATACGTTAGTCTAATTTTTAGACTAAGATCAACTTAACGGGATCGTTTAGATCCAACAAAAGAGCATTTGAACTCTATTGTTTAGTTTAAGGACATTGCGGTCGAGGTTAAAGACATCGTAGTCCGTGAGTTTAAAGACATCACAGTCAAGGTTAAGGACATCACAGTCCGTGAGTTTAAAGACCTCACAGTCAAGGTTAAAGACATCATAGTCCATGAAATGTATGGTTGTCGGGACCCGTCACGTCTTTGAAGACGTTGAAGGATTACAACGACAAATATCAGAGGAGTTCAGAGATGTACCTTTAAACCCATGTGGATTGAGAGACCTGTTGTCCAATTGGGACTAAGATCTGTGATTTATGAGCATATGAACTCAATTAATCTGAATTGAGGACTTATGGCCAATTTGGGCTAAGTCCATTCAATTACAATGTTCAACATTTGTTTTTGAGTTGTTAGATGTTTGTTTGAGCCTAATCCCTTTAAAAATGCTAAGCATTGGTTTGATCTCTGACAATATTTTGTTTTTAGTGTGCATTTAACATAGCTCCAGGTTTATTCAAAGAACAGTTTATGTTCTGTCCAAGCGCACATAAAAGTATGTGGTGCACTTGGAACTAGTGCCAGATATGAAACGCTAATGCGCTTAGCACTTTGAGCTAAATGAAGAGCGTTGATGCGCTTAGCGCTTTGCGCTAGATGTAGAGCGATGATGCGCTTTTAGTTGGAGCGTTGAGGCGTTTGGCACTAGTGCCATATAATGAGCGCAAGGCGCTTTTAATAATGCAGCGTACACGTGAGGAGCACGTGGCGCGCTTAGCGCTGAGCGCTAGCCAATGAGCGCAGTGCGCTGTGTTTGAAGCACTATGGCACTGCAGCACTTTGCACTAAATGAAGAGTACTAAGGCACTTTTGAATTAGGAAAGCTAAGGCTCTTCTTAGATTAGGAGTGCTAAAGCTCTTCTTAGGTTAACTTTGCGCTCTGAAGATTGTCTGTTCTTTGATAAGAGACCTCGTCTCAAGATTCTAAGAACAAAATTCTTAGTTTGTAGGAGATATTTTAATTTCTTTTTGATGAAAGGTTTTGTCTTTATGGATCTGTGATCCTAAAAGAATTGAATAATTCTCCCCTCTTTATAATGAGATGTTCATAATCTCTTTTGTGAAAGACAACTTTGTCTTATAGATCTATGATCTGTGAAAGAAATAAAGACTTCTGTTTATAATGAGACGATTTCGTTTGTATATTCTTTTTACCTTGAAAAAGAATTGTCTTATTTTGCCGAGAGCTTCTTCTTCTATCACGACCCGCAGGGTACGGAACGTGACTGGCACTTAAGTTATGAAACGTCTCAAGGCGTCCGTAAAATAAGTAAGCCAAAGCCCAGAAATCAAACCAAAAAGCAGACGAGTGAAGGAAAACCAATCAATTGAAAGCGAGTTTATCAAATAAGTCATATCAAGCCTTTTTAAAACAATATCAATTTTTCCGAAAATTTCGGCAGAGTCTCCTTTGTAAATACTGGCCCCCAAAATGGGTACAACAAGAATATATATGAATACAACAAATAAGGCATCCCCAAGCGGGAGCTAGCTCTTCGCCACAAGGCGGTCACAAATCCCACGCAATGTAAATCAGCAATGTGCAGAAATAAACATAAGAAGCACAAGTAAAACAGCATGTCGACTCAAGTGAGCTCGACCCCAAAATACAGCATAAAAAGCCCACAAATCTCACAGTCTCGTCTCTAGGTCAATATACAACAATACTGGTAGATACAGTAGATGGAGTACTCTAGATACAAAGAATATACAAGATGGTACAAAATAATAATACAACCCACCTACGAGCAAAAACCTCGAGTCCAGGCAATAGAGGCAAAAGTAGCAAGTGCGCCCGCCGCTACTGTACTGACGGAGCGGACCTGTAAAAGGCTGTGGCACAACGGGGGTGAGTTGCCAACTCGTGAGTAATAAATAACATCTATATATGCTATCGCAAGCATGCACACAAGCATTCTAGCATCTATAATACAGGTATGGCAGGATATACTAACAGGTATGTATGCAACATGAATGTACTAGCTGGTATGAATGCAATATGAATCAACTCGTGATCTGAATATATAGGTACAAGAAGTCATGTTTTTCATTTAGGAATCTCTTTTCTTTTAAATATCAGCACAATACCAATAGAATCAACAAGAATTCGTGTCCAGCATCGACACCTCAAAACTGTCTCAATCTTGTGTATCCATATCATACTATCTCTGGCCTCAGTCGTCCGGCTGACCCATCTCAAATATCAATATCTCATCATCTCGCGGCCACGGTCGGTATCCTCTGGATATCCGCCGTGCCAAAACAGCCACCGGTAGGTAGTCCATCCCCTGCCAGGCTCAACGTCAGCAACACGACCTTCTTGCCCCGGGGTACCTTACCGGGCCCACCATGTACCCGAGACGGTTCATCCAACTTCTCGAAACGGGTCTTGAAAACCACAGCAAACTCATGGTGGACGACACTTACATCACTAGAAAACCGCAATTTGCATATTTTAAAAAGGTAATAAGTTTAGAAATTTTGCGGCTTTCCCCCGAAATCCAGAAATATCATAAAGTCTCAAGAAATCCTCACAAGTGCATATGTCAATGATAATGAATGCATATGGTATCAATAATCAAGTTGCGATGTATGATTAATAGACTAGGCATGAACAAATAATTTGATGAGGTACATGCACATGAATAGCAATTCTACGATTTCATTTTAAGGAATTAAAGGCAATATCACATGTTTAAGCATCAATTATAGTAAATGGTTTCAAATTATAGGTTATCTAGTGTGGTGGCATGGCAATTACCAGGACGTGTGTGTACGCATGAATAGTGCTCGTGCTGCATATAAAAACCCTGGCAATGGTGCAGGTGTCCTATAGAATGGGTTCGCATATATATGTCAAATAAAGCATGGATGCAGTTACTAATATTACTAGAAATCTTTAACTACTTAAACTATCGGGCGACTTGCGCCATCCAAACGATAGTTCCCCGTAGATGTTAAATCTACTCACCGAAATTCTCAGCTAGCTACGTCCAATCACCGCTTTCCCTTTTCGTGCCGCGTCTGAAATCTCCGCGACCGAACCTGGAATTTGTATCAATACAAAACATAAGGTTACATATCATGAAACGACGTAAATCCCAAACGAAAATATCCACGTTCACAAGCTAGGCACAACGTGCACCAGGTGCGCGGAACGCACACGAAAATCGCAAAAACTAACTATAATCGTCGTTTTGGGATGCCCGGCAAAACTAAAACCCGATCACATAAAATTCCGTACTCACACATCCTAAATGTCATAGGATATGCTAAAAATATAATCAAGTTATCACAAATAATTTATCACATAATTTTATATAAAAACTAGTAAGTATTTACATTCCAAAAATCGATGCAAACATCGCCGATTTGCGATAAAGTGCACACATCATCGCACAACCACCCAAGTTAACCATTAGAAAGCCACTACAATTAATTTAACCCAATTACCATGCTACAAAACCCATTATCTAAACATAACCCTTTCTTGAATTCATAACCTAGCAATTCCAAATCCAATTCCACACTTGAAAATTTAAATTAACACAAATAAAATCCCACATAAGAAAATTAACCTCTTAGATTAGATTAGCAAAATAACTAGATAGAAAAATAGATTTAATTAGCCTAGTAATGGTGTGCTAAAACCCAAGTTCATATCAAACTACCCTCTTTAAAAAAAACTAGATTAGAAATTAACAAAAGATTTAACACCAAACAATTTCAAGGTTTCTAATTAGCACACTTAAGCAACAATGTAACCATTTGATTAGAAGTTATACCTCAAAAGTTCAATCCTAAGCTTGCTCAAGCCTCCCAAGACACCTCCTTTCTCCAAGATTTAAACCAATTTGGGCTTGAAAAGAGATAGAATAAGGTTTTGCTTTGAAATTGTAAAGGAAATTGTTGATTTTTGTTGAATTTTAATGGATTTTGATGGAGTTTTTTGTAGCAAAGAGAAAGGAAATGAGAGGAGCTGCACCAAGTGGGATTTCGGCCAGATTTGGGAGGGGTTGGAGAAAGTGAGGGAAGTGTGGGAAAAGTCAAGGTCAAAGCCATACCAATCAACCAAAAACCCATACCCAATTTAATATATTAAAACCCTTATCATATCATTTTGTTCAGATGAGTTGGGGAAAAATTTTGTGGGCTTGCTGCTGAGGTGGGGCCAGCCAAGAGGGTGTGAGGATGAGTGTGAGAGAGTGCACAAAATTTTTTATGCAAAAAGACCCCCCACAAGTCCAAAATTGCAAGTTTTAGTTCAAAATAAACATATTTTTGTTTTCCATAATAAAAACCCATTAAAACTTGAAATAAAATACTAAAAATTTATATTACAACTAGATTTTAATTAACATGATTTTAAAGATTAAAATTAGGCCATTTAAATTTGTATTTATCGCCAATTTAATGTATTTTTTTTTACCGGCTTAAAATAATATTAAAAATTGAAAAATTAGGGAAAAATTTTAAATGACCAGAAATTTATAAGTAACTCATTAGCTACTAAAAACTAGTAATTACCTATCCAAATTAGGTATAATTAGGCCTAAACTGCAAAATAACAAAAAAGACGATTTACGGATAAATACCAAATTTTCACCGATTTTCGGGAAAACACCAAAACGACTTTTCAAGGCGTTACATCTTCTTGAGATTTTTTCAAAGTTTATGGGGGGTTCCTCTGTACAAGACTTGAAGTCCCGGGTCCTTTATATAGGGGAGGCTGATTTGTTGAATCAGTTAAAGAGATTTATTCTCTAATTGATTTGGGAATTTCCCCACTGTCGGATCTTTGATCCAAGGGTTTCTGGTTTGCAGAAGATAATCTTCTTGTTTTAACAAGATTGAGAAATCTTTCCCCTTTACATAATTTGTTCTGTATTTTAGTGATTTTCAATCACCATTGGATCATTGATCCAACGATGTTCCAAATTCAAGGCAAAATCTTTTCTGTTTGGAAAGATTCAACAGAATCTCATTCTTGTTAATTCATGATTTAATCATATCCATTGGATATTTGATCCAACGATGAGGAACATTTAGTTCCAACGCTGGCGCTCATGCCCTCTGCCCATGGTGCGCTACTTGGAGCGTAGCGCTTTTAGCGCTAGCGCACACGTGCTTTGCACGTGGTGCGCTACTTGGAGCACAGCGCATCTAGCGCTAGCGCCTATGCGCTTTGCACGGGGTGTGCTAGTTGTAGCGCAACGCTCTTGGCGCTGCATCTAAAGCACTACTTTATTGGAGGTGTCTTTTCTCAAACTTATATTCGCTAGAACTTTCATTTCCCAGGTCTTGGAAATAGCTCCACTATGCACAAAATTTTCTGTGCCCAGTCTTTATAATCTGAAGCAAAGCTTCTCTCTTTTCTCGTCTCCAAAGAACCCTCTCAACTATGGCTTGTAACCGCCCACAACCATGGGAAGTGCCCATCCAGGACATTGTTCCTCGCTTTGCTGCGCGCTTGGTGGATCCTGCTCTTACGGATGACCAATGCGACGCAGCGCTGTATGAGCTCTTGACTCGTGTAGGGTCTCCTCTCCCCACACACTCCATTTGGCTTCGGATGATCCTTATGTCCGTGCTTGCTGACATTCCCCCTCCTCCAGCGGAGATGACCTCGGCAATGCTCGATGCTGCTGAAGATAAGATCGAGTGCTTCTTCGAGGCGCATTTAATCACTAAAGACTTGAGGGATTGCTCTATCCATTTGCTGAGCCAGATACGGGCTCGTCGAGTCATTATCTCCACTTTCTCTGGTGAGTGCGGCGCTGATTGATGGGTGGCTACTCCTCGAGAAAATCGCCGTTTTGACATGGTAGAGAAGACAGAGAGGGAACTAGATAATCTCATTCTTAGCTTTGCAGACCCATGTCCTTTTGATCCCATGTTTGGCGATCTATTTATATTGTAATAAAAAAGGGTTTAATTAAGTATTTTATTATCTGCCAAGTGCTCCTCTTATTTTTAATTCTTTGTTATTCCTTTGTCAGGCGCTTATGCGCTGCATAACTTAATTTGTTATAACCAGGTGCAAGTAATAAAGCATTCTTGGCGGTTAGCGCACTTGGTGCTTAGCGCTCTCGTGCTTTGCATGTGAGCGCCGTTTCAGAGTCTTTGACTCTTAGAGCTGGCTCATTCACTGCTGGCACTCTTCACTAAGCGCCGCTTCATTTCAAATCTCGGAATTTGAATAGAGCTTTGCTCTGATTGGGGAAACAAATGCCCCCCCACCGTTGCGCTTGCGTGGCCCACATGTGAGTGTAACGGTGGCAGCATCTCCGCCGTTGGATCAACTTTTTAGAAGTTGAAACGGCTCTCAATTCCTATAAATAGGGCCTATGGCCTTCTGAAATGACCATTGTTCATCTTCTTTTCTGAGAATTATTTCCCCTTCAGAGCATTGCTCTCTTTTTTAAGAAGTTTCTTAAAAACTCTGTCAGATATTTTCTTTCTGGTAAGATTTGAACTCGTTATCAGAGCTTTGCTCTATTTGGATCATGGATCTAAAAAATAAAACCTTTTTAGGGTTTCTTTCGACCCATTGATGAAGAATTCTTGGAATTCACATTATAGCTCTTAAAGCTCTCAAAGTTTTTACTTCTGCAGAAAGCTTTGCTTTCAGGATTTCTTGAAGGATCATTTCATCTTCTCTACAGAGCATTGCTCTTTAGCATCTTCGGGGAATTTTATTCCTCTATTAATTATGGCAGTTGTCATTTCTGCTGGAGAGCATTGCTCTCAAGGGAGATTTACTCCTTGGCTTGAGGGACTTAAATGGGAGTCTTTTGAGGGTTTTCTTCCTTAATCTCCTAAATTTGGATTTGTTTGTCGCTTGACAGAACTTGTCTTCCCGAGAACTTGTCTAAATCCCAATGTTTGATCTTCCTTATTACCAATCCTTTAATGATGTTTCTTTTCAGGCATTATGGCTGTTCATTTATATAGTCTGAACGAGTTTATCTCTTATGAGGATATTCGCGTAAAGGGCCGTTGCCAGAACCTAGAGTTTACAGATGTCCAATGTGCGGAGATTATGGCTCGTCTGTATGCACATAATGGTCGACTAATTCCTCGTCGCTCTGCTCTCTTGAAAATCGTAATGGGAGCAATTTGGGGAGCACTTCCTGGGTTTTACGAAGCCATGCCGCTGGATGCGCTGGATAATGCTGAAGACAAGGTGCACTCGGTGTACCTGTCTGGCCTGATCTCAAAGAGGCGTCGAGATAACCTCATTGATATTCTGCATCAAATTTTCCAACAGACGACGATAATCGTTCTTATCAAAGGGAGGAGGGAATTGGTGAGGATCTCGACACTCGTGATCACGAGAGGATGCACATGAGAATGGTCAGAAAGGCCAGAAAGATTCTAGACGGCCTTACTTTCGAATTCCTCAATCCATGCCCTGGATCTGAGGTTTTACCATTGTAGTCATTTTGATTATGTTTTTGTTTACTGCTTTCATTATTGTAAGAACTTTTCGAAGTATGAATAGCAAATTCCTCATTTCCGTGTGTTTATTTTATGCACTAAATCTTTTGCATATGCATGAATGGGTATGCTTCGAACGTTTAACCGAATGAGAATCAAATGTTCTCCTTGTCGCTTTCTTCTCTTTTCTCTATTGCCGGCGTGTTACCTTAGTAAGCATAGCCTGTAGATGATAAAGAGAACATTTCGTTTTGAATTCTTTGAGAGGTAGTCATGGCTTAGAAAGCAGGTTCAGATCTGCTGCCTAAGGCTTTTCAACTTCATGAGCCGTGAGGGTCTTATAAAGATTTTTCTCCCTACGAGTCGAGAGGATCTCGTAGGTGTATTTTCTCCTTAGGAATCATGAGGATTCCTAAGTGTGTTTTGTCTCGAGAGTCGTAAAGATCTCACAAGAGAGTTTTCTTCCTTACGGGTCGAGAGGACCCATAAGTGACTGATGGTGTTTCCATTATCCGCATTTCACGGAGTCAGGAGTTGCTCTGGGCGTTTCCCATAGGGTCAAGATTGACTTTACCCGTGTTCCACGGGACCAGGATTTGCTTTGGATACTTCCCACGGGGTCATAGCCGTGTTCTGCGAGGACTAGGCTCCGCTCTGGACGTTTCCCACGGGGTAAGGATTAACATAGGCCGTGTTCCACATGACCGGGAATTTGCTCTGGATGCTTCCCACGGGGTCATAGCCGTGTTTTGCGAGGACCAGACTCCGCTCTGGACGTTTCCTACAGGGTCAGGATTGATATAGGCCGTGTTCCACGTGACCAGGAATTTGCTCTGGATGCTTCCCACGGGGTCATAGCCGTGTTCTGTGAGGACCAGGCTCCGCTCTGGACATTTCCCACGGGGTCAGGATTGACATAGGCCGCATTCCACGTAACCAGGAATTTGCTCTGGATACTTCCTACGGGGTCTGATTGACATAGCCGTGTTCTGCGAGGACCAGGCTCCGCTCTGGACGTTTCCCACGGGGTCAGGATTGACATAGTCCGTGTTCCACGTGACCAGGAATTTGCTCTGGATGCTTCCCACGGGGTCATAGCCATATTCTGCGAGGACCAGGCTCCGCTCTGGACGTTTCCCATGGGGTCAGGATTGACATAGGCCGCGTTCCAAGTAACCAGGAATTTGCTCTAGATGCTTCCCACGGGGTCATAGCCGTGTTCTGCGAGGACCAGGCTCCGCTCTGGACGTTTCCCACGGGGTCAGGATTGACATAGGCCGCGTTTCACGTAACCAGGAATTTGCTCTGGATGCTTCCCACGGGGTCTGATTGACATAGCCGTGTTCTGCGAGGACCAGGCTCTGCTCTGGACGTTTCCCACGGGGTCAGGATTGACATAGGCCGTGTTCCACGTGACCAGGAATTTGCTGTGGATGCTTCCCACGGGGTCATAGCTGTGTTCTGCGAGTACCAGGCTCTGCTCTGGACGTTTCCCACGGGGTCAGGATTGACATAGGCCGCGTTCCACGTAACCAGGAATTTGCTCTGGATGCTTCCCACGGGGTCATAGCCGTGTTCTGGGAGGACTAGGCTCCGCTCTGGACGTTTCCCATGGGGTCAGTTTGACATAGCCACGTTCCACGTAACCAGGAATTTGCTCTAGATGCTTCCCACGGGGTCATAGCCGTGTTCTCCGGGGACCAGGCTCCGCTCTGGACGTTTCCCACGGGTTCAGGATTGACATAGGCCGCGTTCCACGCAACCAGGAATTTGCTCTGGATGCTTCCCACGGGGTCATAGCCGTGTTTTGCGAGGAGCAGGCTCCGCTCTGGATGCTTCCTACAGGGTCGGTTTGACATAGCCGTGTTCTGCAAGGACCAGGATCTGCTCTGGACGTTTCCCACGGGGTCAGGATTGACATAGGCCGTGTTCCACATGACCAAGAATTTGCTCTGGATGCTTCCCACGGGGTCTGATTGACATAGGCGTGTTCTGGGAGGACCAGGCTCCGCTCTGGATCCTTCCCACGGGGTCAGTTTGACATAGCCGTATACTGCGAGGACCAGGATCCCCTCTGGACGTTTCCCACGGGGTCAGGATTGACATAGGCCGTGTTCCACGTGACCAGGAATTTGCTCTGGATGCTTCCCACGGGGTCTGATTGACATAGCCGTGTTCTGCGAGGACCAGGCTCCGCTCTGGATGCTTCCCACGGGGTCGGTTTGACATAGCCATATTCTGCGAGGACCAGGATCCGCTCTGGACATTTCCCACGGGGTCAGGATTGACATAGGCCATGTTCTACGTGACCAGGAAGAGTTGACTTTATCAGCATTTCACGGAGTCGGGGGTTGACTCTCGGTCATCTGTGCACCGCCGAGTCATGGAACTGGGAACTTTGCCGCAGCTCTGATTTGTTCACGTTGCGTCTGTTGTAATGAGACGAATGTTGAGATGATCTCCAAGCTGTCTGAGAACCGTCGAGATTTGGAACATGGACTTTGCCATGGCTCCGTTTTGCTGACGTCGTATATTCCTGCAGAGACACTGATTTCTCTATGAGTTGAAATGAATAAAGATGCATTTGTCAAGGACGCTGATTTCCCTGAGCTTGAGACGAATCGAGGAGTTCTCGCAAGAATGTCCTAACGTTACAGTTAACCTTTGCTCTTTACGACAGTGGTCCGTTAGGGTCTGTGGTACTAGGGTTTTGCCCGTCTTACCGTCGCGTTGGCTGATGTATCCCTCGATAGGCAATCTTGCTGTTCAAGTAGCCTTGCGACTGTTGTGTCTCTGATCCCTTCGGGGGCTGGACAAGACGTCTTCAAGCAATCTTCCTAGGCAGTTTGACCGTCGGAAGAGCAAGCGTTAGGAATTTTGCTATGCCGCTTTTTACTTGAAGTTATGCTTTGGGGAGAAGCGATGAGTCATAACCACTCCGCGCTGGTGTGGGATGATCTCCGATAGTCTTTCAGGTTTTATACGAGTTGCTGTCAAGACCCTGAAGCTAGGAATTTGGCTTTTACTTCATTTGCTGGCATTGCGTCTGCTGTATCGAGACGAATGCCGTGGTTGTCTCTAGGTTGTTGATGAACCGTTGAGGTTTGGAACTAGGGAATTTGCCGTGGCTCCGTTGTTTGATTGTCGCATATAAATCCTGCTGGAGGAAGAACGCTGTGGTGACATCTCGTCTGCTGTATCGAGACGAATGTCGAGGTGGTGACCATTCTATGTGGGATGATCTCCGGTAGTCTTTCAGGTTTTATATGAGTTACCGTCAAGACCCTGAAGCTAGGAATTTGTCCTTCGCTTCGTTTGCTTTGGCGTGTCCGAATCCTGTTGGAGGAAGGACGCTGTGATGACATCTCGTCTGCTGTATCGAGACGAATATCGAGATGGTGACCACTCCATATGGGATGATCTCCGGTGGTCTTTCAGGTTTTATATGAGTTACCGTCAAGACCCTGAAGCTAGGAATTTTACCTTTGCTTCATTTTACTGGCATCGTGTCTGCTGTATCGAGATGAATGTCACGGTGGTGACCACTCCACGCTGGCGTGGAATGATCTCCGCTAGTCTCTCAGGTATTATATGAGTTACCGTCAAGACCTTGAAGCTAGGAATTTGGCCTTCGCTTCGTTTGCTTTGGCGTGTCCGAATCCTGTTGGAGGAAGGACGCTGTATTAACATTTTGTCTGTTGTATCGAGACGAACATCAAGGTGGTGACCACTCTATATGGGATGATCTCCGGTAGTATTTCAGGTTTTATATGAGTTGCCGTTAAGACCTTGAAGCTAGGAATATGGCCTTTGCTTCATTTGCTTTGGCGTTGCATCTGCTGTATCGAGATGAACGTCGAGGTGGTGACCACTCCGCTGGCGTGGGACGATCTCCAATAGTCTCTCAGGTTTTATATGAGTTACCGTTAAGACATTGAAGCTAGGAATTTTGCCTTTGCTTCATTTTGCTGGCATCGCGTCTGCTGTATCAAGAAGAATGTCACGGTGGTGACCACTCCGCGCTGGCATGGGATGATCTCCAATAGTCTCTAGGTTGTTGGTGAACCGCTGAGATTTGGAACTAGGGACTTTGCCATGGCTCCATTGTTTTGACCCTGGGGTGACATTGCGTCTGCTGTAATGAGACGAATGCTGAGGTGGAGCTGGGATTCTACCATCACCCCACTTTGTTTCGACCATGAGGTATTTTGTTGAGTTGCATCTGCATCCTGCTGGACTGCGAAGGAACATCGTTGTTGACATTGCGTCTGGTGTAGCGAGACGAATGCTGGGGAGGAGCTGGGATTTTGCCGTCACTCCGCTTTGATTCGACCGTGAGGACTTTTGTTGACGTTGCATCTGCATCCTGCTGGACTGCGAAGGAACGCCGTTGTTGACATTGCATCTGGTGTAGCAAGACGAATGCTGAGGTGGAGCTGGGATTTTGCCGTCACTCCGCTTTGATTCGACCGTGAGGTCTTTTGTTGACGTTGCATCTGCATCCCGCTGGACTGCGAAGGAACGTCGTTGTTGACATTGCGTCTGGTGTAGTGAGACGAATGCTGAGGTGGAGCTGGGATTTTGCCGTCACTCCGCTTTGATTCGACCGTGAGGTCTTTTGTTGACGTTGCATCTGCATCCCGCTGGACTGCGAAGGAACGCCGTTGTTGATATTGCGTCTGGTGTAGCGAGACGAATGCTGAGGTAGAGCTGGGATTTTGCCGTCACTCCGCTTTGATTCGACCATGAGGTCTTTTGTTGACGTTGCATCTGCATTCTGCTGGACTGTGAAGGAACGCCATTGTTGACATTGCGTCTGCTGTAACGAGATGAATGCTGAGGTGGAGTTGGGATTTTGCCATCACTCTGCTTTGTTTCAACCGTGAGGTCTTTCATTGACGTTGCATCTGTATCTTGCTAGACCGCGAAGGAACGCCGTTGTGGGTCTTCAGGCTGTAGATATGGCCGTCGAGACCTGGCTCTTCTTCTGATGGAGCCTGGTGGGAAAGTGTTGTTCCTTTGTTGTTTATGCCCCTGGATTGTATACAGGGATCGATGTGATCTCACCTGTAGGGCAAAATGTTTCATTTCATTTCATTTTTTATTTCTTTCCGCTATTCTCTATCATTTCAGCTTTTTATATCGCGAAGGTCGCGATTGCCCAATCATTTCGGCTATTTTTCGCGGTGCCCAATCATTTCGGCTTTTTGTTTTGTTTTTACTCGCTGTTTTTTATTGCGAGTTGCTCAATCATTTCGGCTGTTTTTGGTATGCATATATTTTTACTTGCTGGTTTCATTGCAAGTTGCCCCCATCATTTCGGCTGTTTCATATGCATTTTTGGCTCGCTGAATTTTTATCGCGAGTGTGGAACTTGGAATCTGGTGCCAATCTCAGCATCAGCATCACTACGAATGGAATACTGCCAGGAGCGAATCATCATTTGCCTTTGTCGATGTCAAACAAAGGTGGCTTAGTAAACAGGGTTAGGATCCTGTCGACTAAGGCTTTTGACTTCATGAGCCGTAAGGGTCTCATAAAGGTATTTCTCCCTATGAGTCATGAAGATCTCGTAGGTGCGTTTTCTCCTTAAGAATCGTGAGGAGTCTTAAGTGTATGGTCTCTTATAAGTCGTAAGGATCTTACAAGAGTGTTTTCTCTTTATAAGTTGAGAGAACTTACAAGTGTCTTTTGCCATATGAGCATATCCCCAGTCTCTGGTGGGACTTTATTAGGGAAATGCTTATTCGCGCCCGTGGATTGTATACAAGGGTCAGCGTTGAATCGCTTGTAGGGCAAGAGTTTCATTTCATTTTATTATTTTTTTAATTTTTTTTTATTTCTTCCCGCGATGCTCTATCATTTCAGCTTTTATATCGCGAAAGTTGCGATTGCCCAATCATTTCGGCTATTTTTCGCGGTGCCCAATCATTTCGGCTATTTGTTTTATTTTTACTCGCTGCTTTTTACTGCGAGTTGCCCAATCATTTCGGCTATTTTGCATGCATATATATTTTTTTACTCGCTGATTTGCAAGTTGCCCAATCATTTCGGCTATTTCATATGCATGTGTGGCTCGCTGGCTTTTCACTGCAAGTTTGGAATTAGACACCGATTTCGGCATCAGTATCGCTACAACTGGGATATTGCCAGGAGCGAATCATCATTTTCTTCTGTCGATGTCGAATAAAGGTGGCTTAGCGAACAGGGTTAGGATTCTGTCGACTAAGGCTTTAATTTTACGAGCCGTAAGGGTCTCATAAAGGTATTTCTCCCTACGAGTCGTGAGGATCTTATAAGTGCAATTTCTCCTTAGGAATCGTGAAGATTCCTAAGTGTATGTTCTCTTATAAGTCGTAAGGATCTTACAGGAGTGTTTTCTCCTTATAAGTCGAGAGGACTTACAAGTGTCGTTTGCTGTACGAGCATATCCCTAGTCACGGATGGGAATTTGTTAAGGAAATGTTTATTCGCGCCCGTGGATTGTATACAAGGGTCAATATTGAACCGCTTGCAGGGCAGCATTGGAGGTTGTGATGGCTGCTTAAGAACAGGTTCAGGTCCCTTTAGCTTAAGGCTTTTGAATCCTATGAGCCGTGAGGGTCTTATAGGAGGGTTCTCCTTACGAGTCGTGAGGATCTCGCAAGTGTATTTTCTCCTTAGGAATCATGGGGATCCCTAAGTGTGTTGTTCCCTTATGAGTTGTAAGGATCTCACGCAGGTGGTTTCTCCTCACAAGGTCGAGAGGACCTTGCAAGTGTCTTTTAACGAGGTCGTGCCCTTTCGGGTTTTCACAAAACTCGCCGGTAGCCCTGCTGTTTTTACTCACGGAGCCCTTTCGGGTTTTCATCCGTGCCCATCTTGCTTATGGACGTACCGTTTTTTTTACGTCAGCCTGGGGACGCCGCGGGTTTGTAGTAGTTTAACGACGTTTCGGTCATAAGTCAACGTATGATTACGCAGCTAGATTTTGCCGCAAATCTTCACATGTTTTGTGACAGAGGTGGATTCCTTGAAGCGAGAGTTGAGGGCGATTTCTTCATCAGAGTCGCTCCTAAAGGTGATAACTTGCGATCCCTTAGGGTCGACTATGTGACAGTTGCCAGCAGCTCTTTCGCGCTCATCTGTCGTGCTTTTCTGTTCCCGACGAGCCTTGCGCTTCACTCGTTGAACGTGTCATCGATGGGCAATATATCCCTGCCACCAGTTTTTAAAGGCTATGCACTTCTTGGTAGGGTGTGCAATCCTCTGATGGTATAAGCAGAAGTTAGGATGTATGTCCACTTCATCAAGACGTATATTGCTAGGGGAATTTCCTTTGAAAGAGGGAAACTTCATTCCTATTGCCGGGGCCCTAGCGAATCGTTTCCTTACTTTAAGCTTGCTTTTGCTGGTGATATGGATGATTTGCTCCAGTTGGGGTGTTTTAACCTCTTCGTCATGTCTCCGGCGTTTGGCTTTTTCGAATATAGCCAGTTCGCGCTCTCGATTGGCTTTGCTTTTCTGACGGGCTTCGTTCAGTAGCAAGTCAATCATCTCTTCATACGGTTCCAAGGGTTTTGGCTTCAATCCTGCCCCCAGCTCTTTTATGTTGTCTTCTATCGCCGAGTGAGTTTCTTCATTAGTTAATGCCGAATGAGAGATCGTGTGGCAACTTGCCACATAGTCCTCAGATTCTTCTGACGAGTCATCCCCGTCATTATTGTCGTTATCTCCATTCTCAAGGATATTGTTGAGAAATTCTTGGAGTGTGACCGGGGTCCGTGCCTTCTGATAATATTTTTCCAGCACGTCGATATATTTTTGCAGGTCCGTGCGCTTGTCACCAGGCTTCACGGGCTTCTTGGCTTTCTTCTTCTTCTTCTTCGAAGACTTTGACGGCTGGGCCTGTGCGTTTTGATTATTGCTACCAATTTTTGGAGTTGGGCGCGGTTTCAGCATTCCCTTTTGGATCTCGGGTTCCAGTGGATTTTTCCACCTGATTGCCGGGCATGTGTGAAGATCCTTCAGCATTCTTTTCATCTTGGTTGAAAAAGCGACCTCCTATGGGGCTTCTTCCATAAAAAAGCACGATGCCCCGGGCATGCCCACCATTTTAGGGGCATGAGGTTGTGGCGGGCTCACCTTCCAGTTTTCGGATAATGCGAACTTGCCTTGTTGGTATCGGTCTTTAATCCAGCCTTTGAAAATGAAGCAATTTTCGATTGGATGGCTTACTGCTTGGTGGTAAGGGCAGTAATTAGGATTGTTGACATCACCTGGCTGCAACGGACGTTTTTATAACACCTTAGAATGTGTTTTGTGGCTAATTATATGTTAATATATGGTTTTTAATAAAAAGTTTACCAAATTGGTTTTCAATAATTTTATCCTATTTAATAAATATTTTATTAGATTTTTCCTAGGCTTGCACACACTTGTGCATGATAACTAGGGTGTTAATTTGGGGTGTAACCATGATTAGCAACATGGTGAACTAACCATTCCCTAATCTAGTTTTATAGTTTGTTTTAAGTGTTATGGGTTTTAAGTATGATGGTTGTTTTAAAATGAAAAATGAATTTAAAAAGGATTTAAATTATAGTTTGAAGTGTTGACCAAAGAGAGAGAGAGAGATGAGCATGGGGCAACATGGCATGACCCATGCTCATTGATTAGTCGAAAATATTGCATCTTTTAACCGGCAATTTCCCTATCATTCGCATTCATATAGAAGTGTTCGGCATTCATATTTCACATATTAGCAAAACAGTCGCAAAATATCAGATTACATATGTTAGACCTTAAAAACCGGCATTTCTAGGAAAATTGACTGCATTTCATAGCATGGCATCATTCCTATATATCGCAACTTTTGTTTCAAAGTCCGTGCAGGAAAATCAGAAGCTTGCTCAAATTTACAAGACAAGACTGCTAAAAGAATACGCCAACTCAAGGAATTGGAATCTGGTAATGATTAAAAGGGTATTCTGAGATTCATCATATCAGAGAATGTACTTGAGGACATCACAAGTCAATACAGGAAGTTTGAAGACCCAAGGAGCCCAAATGGCCGCGGAACCGCGGCCTAAGCCGCCTATTGCCGCGGTTCCGCGGCGGTTTTTCGACATCACCACCTCAATTTTGGGCCATAACTCCTATGTCAGCTTACACACTTCAGAAAGACATGTCAATTTCCAGAAAGCCCTAGAAGCTTCTGCCAGATCAGCAAACCCTTGGATCTACACTAAACTAGTCTTGTATTCTAGAATGTTCTCCCTAAACCCTAGCTTAAACCCTAAGCTAAGCCTAACTAACTACTTCTAGAAGTCTTTCAACAAACTTTTGGAGGGAATTTCTATTTAAACTCAAGGCTTAGGGTTTGGGAGATTTATAAATAGGACCCTAGGCTCACTTATAAAGGGGATTATTCATTGAAGGAAATTATTCATTCAATTGATCCATTCATTGATTCATTCATTGTTGTTGAGTAGAAACCCTAGTTCTTCTTCTACCCAACAACAACCACCTCCAAACCCTAACCCTAATCCAATCCACAAATACACACTTCAAGATTCATGGAGTTCAAGCCAAGCAAGTCTTCTACAACCCTTTAGAAGCAAAGCCGGAGTTCATCGGAGCACGAGGTCGAAGCGATCCAAGACTCAAGAAGCCGAGCGATGCAAGATTCAACGAGCGATGTTCCTTCCTCTTGTAATTCTTGAGAGTTGTAACTTCTTGTTGATGTAATAAAGGTGAAGATTCTTTAAACTTGTTTACATTTTAATTCTAGCATCATGAATTCTTTTCAATTCTTGAATATATTCTTTGTGATGATGTGTGAATAAACTCCGCTCGTGGAGGAATCGAGATGATTGTAGAATGATGGTGTTGACGAATCTTTAAACATTTTCTTAAGTCTTATAGCAATTGTAAATTCTTGAAAATAGAATGATCGATGATCTAGATTGATGTGAAATGGGTTCTTGATTCGTTTTGCACGATCTAGAAATTCAAGAATCGATCATTGTATCTTCAAGAAGCTATCTAGCGAATGTGATTCATCGAAAGGACAAAGGATAGGACGAATAACCCTAATTCTTCGCAAAATCCTTAAACCTCGATCAATCGACATCGAGTTAGTATCAATTCGCTAATGGATAAGAAATCGTATTATTGAATCTTCATCACATCTACAATCTAATCGATTCCTACGAGCATTTTACTTCAAATCTTGAAACCCTTAAGTGATTGGAATTCAAAGACACTCGATTCTTGATGTTTATCATTTTCTTGAATCTTGATTAAGAATAGTGACGCTTGAAACATTTGATAAATCTTGAATCATGTTTTCTTTTCTTCGCAATTAACTTTTCAATTCAAACAAATCGAACATTGAAACGAATCGCACAATCCCTATGGACGATCCGCACTCGCTTACGATCTACAACTGACACCGTAATTGATTGCGGTCAAATATTTTTGGTTGTGAATTTCTATACAATTTTCTAAATACCGACACAACGAGAAATCGTTTCAATCAAATGGCGCCGTTGCCGGGGATCGCGCGCTAATTCGTTTCATATTATAGTTTGAATTGAAAGATTTATTCCATTGTGATTTTTGAGATCAAAATTCGTGCAAACCCTAAACGATTTGTTGTGGTTCATTGCAAGGAAATCTGGAGCTGTTTGAAAATTGAAGACTTTTTTTAAAAAATACCAGAGAGTTGAGGGAATCTACAGAAGCTCCCTGTTGAATTTTGGTGCAGTGATCTGCACAGAAGACCGCGATTCTGCGGTGGGAGCCCCCTTATTGCGGCGGTTCCGCGGCTACCTAAAGGGATCTCTGTGCTAGTTTTTCTCTGTAAGTTTCTTACCTTCTCCTCTCTCCACTTTTTAGCTCCAACTAATAAATTTCTGCAGGTTTCTTTGCAAATAAATCGCAGCGCCGCAAAGCAAAATTAAAATTGTGCATGATTTTGTTTCTTGGTTGTTTGCATTCTAAATACGGAAATTAAGGGGCACGGCCAAATCCAAATTAGGTGGGGAGTTCATTACCCTTCCTAGGCCCCGAAAATCGCAAAACTTGCATCCGCATTGACCCACATTAACTAAAAAATATTTAGAGATGACTCTAAGGACCGTCGCGCTCAATTAGGACAGAAGAAGGCCGTGGGTAATTCATTGCTTATCCGCGTTTTCTTGTGGTGTCTAAGGCGAGTGTGTCTAAGGCTAGTGGTTTTTAACAGGCCCACTACTTACGTAGTGGAGTACCTTCCCACTTACCTGGCATTTATCCGGCCACAGGGGGACAAAGAGGCAGTGGAGGATTCTATCCTGCGACTTGTGTTTTGGCAGTTAGGAGCGGTCTAGAGCCGGACCTAGGTGACCACTAGATTCTAGGGTTTTTGTGTGTTGCATTTGTTTTGTCGCATCATTTTTTCAAAAATCCGTCCCTTTTTCAAAGCAAACACTGCATTCATTTACCCCTAATTATAAGTCAACGCTGCCACTTGTACTAACCCTTTTTAGAGCAAGATAGGCTGGACACGGGATTCTAGTGCCCGTTTAGTCCGCGTACCTCCTATCGACTCCGAAGTCGATATTTCTCCATTTACCGTTTCTTCACCCACTACCACACCCACACCGATGGATCCGAATCCATCGAACTTCTTTAACCCTAATCTGCCGCCGTCCGTTGGTGCGCAGAATCCACCCTGCATCTCTCTCCAGGAGAGGTGCTACCCAATTCGAGGTCCTCTTTCGACCTGCTTATCCACACCACCAGCCAATGGGGATAACTTCGAGATTAAGTCCCAGTATATCAATCTTTTACCCAAATTCCACGGACTCGAGACTGAGGACGCTTACGTTTTCATTACCAAATTTGAAAACGTATGCGCAATGATGGGTACGTCACAACTTTCAGTGGATGCTATGCGTCTACGACTTCTTCCATTTACTTTGTGCGATATAGCCGAGAAATGGCTATATAACACTACCGCACACTCTATTACTAATTGGGAAGAATTCATCGCTGCATTCCTTAAAAAATTCTACCCAATACAAAAGACAGCTCGAATCCGTAGCGAACTGAATCAATTTACCCAGCTCCCTACTGAACCATTTTCAAAATGCTTTGAAAGTTTCAAGGATTTATTGGTTCAGTGTCCTCATCACGGCATCCCGAGATGGGAGCTTTGCCGAATCATTTATGAGGGCATTAACCCAAACACTAAACTGAGCCTTGAAAACATGTGTCAAGGTACTTTTATGACCAAAGATGATGGGGAAGCTTGGAAGTATTTAGAAGAGTTCGCTGAAAAATCACTACAGTGGGAGAGTGGAACCCAACCATTGAATAGGGGTGGCGTACACCAAATAGATGTGTCCATAGGTGTTCGAGCTGAAATGGCAGCAATGCAAAAGAAGCTCGACGCTATGGAACACAAATTTGCAGCAGCCTCCCTAAACCCAATGTCGCTCCCCAAAACTGTTTGTGGGTGCTGTTCTGATCCGTCTCATTTAACGGAAGAATGTCCATTAAACTCTGCGCTTCAAGGTCATGAGCATTCTAATGCTGCCTTTCAAAGACCTCGAAACGATCCATATTCTTCCACGTACAATCAGGGTTGGAGGAATCACCCGAATTTTGCTTGGAACCAAAAACAATCTCAAAACACGGTTCCAAACACGAATAATTTTCAAAGGGCTCTTCCTCCACTACAGCAACCCCTTCAACTCACTCAGCACCCCTATCAGTCACAAAACTTCCAAAATCAGGTCAACACTCCTGCACAGTCTAATCTTTTGACCCGTTCTGACGAGTTCTCTCAATTCACTCAAACCATGAAATCACTTTTGTCAAATTTCATAGAGGTTTCGGCTGAGGTTAGATCTTCCATCGGTGAGATAAAGAAAAACTCAGCGTCCCAAGCTGAGAGTATCAGAACGATGGAAGCTGAAATCGCACGACTTAAAGCCGAAATGAGTGCGAGAGAAAAAGGGAAACTTCCCTCTCAACCCCTACAGAATCCTGGGCATTACAATGTAAATGCCATCACAACGTTGAGATCGGGAAGAGTGCTGAACAACCATGTCGGGGAAGAAGTTGATGATACTGAAAATCATATCAACACCCCGGCTGAGACCTTTCCACACACACGCACTTCTCCTTCTGATTCTTGTTCTTCTACCACACCACCTTCTCGCGAGCCTATTCTCCATTTCCCACTAGGCTCGACACCTCAGTATAGCCCTTCTAGTTCTCCACAGACGGTCCCCACACCTCTTTTGGGATCTCGTCTACCCCCTCTTCCTTCTCCTATGATGGACCCGACGCTCATTGCGAAAGCACCTTACCCGAATCGGTTAAGGGGTAACAGAACGAGTCCACATATGGAGAAAATAATAGAAATGTTCAAACAGGTTAACATCAATATCCCTCTCCTAGATGCGATTCAGCAAGTCCCCGCTTATGCAAAAATTCTTAAGGACTTGTGCACTAGGAAGAGGAAGACTGAAGTGCCGAAGAAGGTCTTTATGTCTAATAATATTAGCACTGCTTTTATTCCCCAGCTACCAAAGAAACGTAAGGACCTAGGATGTCCTACGATATCGATTTCTATTGGGGGTAAAAATATAAATCGTGCTCTTTTAGACCTTGGCGCAAGTGTTAACCTACTTCCATATTCTGTATATGAGCAACTAGGAATTGGAGAGTTGAAACCTGCTCACTGCACTCTCCAAATGGCAGACCGTTCAATCACCAAACCAAGGGGTGAACTAGAGGATGTGTTGATAAAGGTCGGGGAATTTGTTTTCCCTGTAGACTTCATTGTACTCGATACACAGCCTGTAGCAAACCCCTGGGGCCAAATTCCGGTGATTCTGGGTCGTCCTTTCCTTGCCACTTCCAACGCTGTTATAAACTGTAGAAATGGTTCAATGAACTTATCATTTGGAAATATGACCATTGAACTAAACATCTACAAAGTTGGAAGTCAGCCATCAGAACCCTCTGCTCATATTTTAGATGTGTGCTCTGTCCACGAGATCGCTCCCGATAGTTGTGGAGCTGAGGATCTTTGCTTTCTAGATCTCGACGACATTACCACATCTCTGTTTGATCTTACACATGATCTTAGTGAGGACACTTTTCCTACACTTGAGTCCTGCACTCCTAACTTTACTCCACCCGAGTCTGTATCTTTCACAGGCTCTGAGCTTCTTTGTAATTCCAAAAATCACTCGATGATCCCACCTTCTATTATTTCTCCGCCTGAATTAGATCTCAAAATATTACCTTCTCATCTTAAATATACTTATTTAGGTGAGAATGAGTCTTTACCCGTTATCATATCCGCTTCTCTAGCATCAGAGCAAGAGAATGCACTTTTATCGGTATTGAGATCTAATAAAGAGGCGTTCGGTTGGAGTATGGCGGACATCAAAGGGATTAGTCCCTTGATAGTTGAACATCATATACATGTGATGGATGATGCCAGACCAACCCGAGAACCACAGAGACGGTTAAATCCCGTCATGAAGGAAGCGGTGATGAAAGAGATCGTCAAATGCCTAGATAATGGTATTATATACCCCATCTCCGATAGCCAATGGGTGAGTCCTATACATGTAGTTCCTAAGAAATCCGGCATCACTGTTATAACCAATGAGGCAAATGAGTTGATTCAGACACGTGCCCAAACTAGGTGGCGTGTATGTATTGATTATAGAAAACTCAATGCTGCCACGAGGAAAGACCACTTTCCTCTACCATTCATTGATCAAATGCTGGAACGCTTAGCGGGACGAGAGTATTATTGTTTTATGGACGGATACTTAGGCTATAATCAGGTCCCCATCGCCAAAAAGGATCAAGATAAAACCACTTTTACTTGTCCTTTTGGTACCTTTGCATACAGTCGCATGCCCTTTGGGTTATGCAATGCTCCCGCCACCTTTCAGCAATGTATGATAGGGATATCTCTGATATGGTAGAGAATTTTCTGGAGATCTTTATGGAAGATTTCTCGATTTTTGGAGACTCTTTTTCTGATTGCCTATCGAATCTTGACGCTGTTCTTACTCGTTGCAAAGAGAAGAACTTGACTTTGAACTGGGAAAAATGCCATTTCATGGTCCAAGAAGGAATTGTACTTGGACATGTTATTTCACAGAAAGGCATTGAGGTTGACAGAGCTAAGATAGATGTCATTCAAAACCTTCCTCATCCCAAAAGCGTCAAAGATATTCGATCTTTCCTTGGCCATGCGGGCTTTTATAGGAGATTCATTAAGGACTTTAGCAAAATTGCTAGACCTTTAACTCTTTTCCTGGCCAAGGATACGACCTTCCACTTTGACTCGAACTGTGAGACAGCTTTCGACTCACTTAAACACTCACTCACTTCAGCCCCCGTTTTATCGTCTCCAAATTGGGACTACCCCTTTGAGCTGATGTACGACGCATCCGACTTTGCAGTAGGTGCCGTCTTAGGACAGCACATTGAAAAGATGCCACACATGATTTACTATGCAAGTAAGACCCTGAACGATGCACAAATCAACTATACAACCACCGAGAAAGAACTTTTAGCGGTTGTATTTGCATTAGAAAAATTCAGGCCTTACTTAATTGGCTCTCCTATAGTTGTGTACACTGACCATCTTTCACGCATCATTTCTTCCCCTGTGACCCTGTCGATCAATGATTCGTTCCCTGATGAACAACTCTTGAACGTATCCGCTGAACCATGGTTCAGGGATATTGTGAACTATCTTGTCACGGGATTTATACCCAGCGATTGGTCTAAACAGGACAAATACCGTTTTCTATCCCAAGTAAAACACTTTTACCGGGATGATCCCTATTTGTTTAAGTATTGTCCTGATCAGATCATTCGCTGGTGTGTCCCGAAAGAAGAGTTCAAGAGTGTTCTTTCTTTTTGTCATGATCAGGCCTGTGGGGGTCACTTCGGTCCTAAAAAGACGGCGGAGAAGGTTTTGCAATGTGGATTTTATTGGCCGACCTTATTCAAGGACGCATTTGAGCATTGCAAAACCTGTACATAGTGTCAGTACACGGGTAGAATATCCCGGAGAAATGAAATGCCTCAGCAACCCATTCTGGTTGTTGAAATATTCGATATTTGGGGCATTGATTTTATGGGTCCTTTTCCCAACTCCTTTAGGAATTTGTACATACTGCTGGCGGTTGATTATGTCTCAAAATAGGTTGAAGCCATTCCATGTCGCACTAATGACAGGAAAGTTGTCATTAAGTTCTTGAAAGAGAATATCTTTTCGCGATTTGGACACCCGCGCGCTATTATTAGCGATAATGGGACACATTTCTGCAACAGATCCTTCGAGACTCTGATGCGGAAATACGCAATCAACCACCGACTTTCTACACCCTATCATCCCCAAACGAGCGGGCAGGCTGAAATTTCGAATAGACATATCAAACTTATCCTGGAGAAAACTGTTGCTAAGAATAGAAAAGACTGGTCGACCTAATTGACGGATGCTCTTTGGGCATTTAGGACTGCATATAAAACCGACATAGGGATGTCTCCATATAGGATAGTGTTTGGGAAGGCATGTCACTTACCCGTCGAGATAGAGCATAAAGCATTGTGGGCTATAAAGGAAATAAACTTTGATCTAAAAGAAGCCTGCAACTTTCGGAAGCTGCAACTTAATGAGCTAAGCGAACTCCGCGATGAAGCTTATGATAACGCTGTAATTGTAAAGAATAGGACTAAAGTTTTTCACGATAAAAACATTTTGAGGAAAACATTTTTACCTGGTCAACAAGTTCTTCTTTATGATTCACGATTACACCTTCACGCGGGTAAGCTCCGATCTCGATGGAAGGGACCTTTTATTGTGCGGTCTGTATATCCGCACGGGGCAGTAGAAGTAGAAAATGTTAAAAACGGCACATTTTTCAAAGTGAATGGACATAGACTAAAGCCGTATTTTTCCACTGACCCCACGGAGGAGCATTTGTTCTTACAAGAGCCAGTTTATTTGGATTAAAATTCCACCGTTTCACCTTCATGTCCTGTATATCACTGCATCATGTTTTGAATGAAGGTGAGTGAAAAGAGTAAGTTTGGGGGAAATTCTTCACTTATATATTTTGCCCCCACTAATAATTCCCCCAGGCTTACAGTTGTTGTAGGTATAGCGATTGGCAACAGTGAGGACACTGTTGAAATCAAGTTTGGGGGAGGTTTGTGCTTATTGTTGCATCATTTGCATATCATCTGCATAAGCACAAAGCATTTCTTTTAAAAATCTAAAAAAATTAAAAAAAAAAAATTCAAAATACAAAAATTTAAAAAAATACAAAAATTTGAAAAAAAATTCAAAATATAAAAATATTTTAATATTTAAACCTTTTTTGTACATAAATAAGATAATAAAAGTTTAGATAGTGAACAATTACATCCATGAGATTAGAAAAATTTAAGAAAACTAAGGAAATTAGAAGTTTTCTTATACGAACTAGTAATAAGTAGTTATGAGCCGTTGTCCCAAGGGTTAGTAAGATGAAGGACGTCACTAATCTGAGGATAAAAATAAGTCTGAAAAATAGTTTCTATTCTGGAAGCCAAATATTTTGAACGTTGATACCCTGCTATTCGCACTTACACACGTCTTGAAGCCTGGGATAGTAGAGGATACCTTGAAATGCTCTTGTCTTAAAGCCGATGTATGAAGGAAATAAAAAGAAAAAAGTGAATAAAAAAAATATATAAAGTGGTGAGAAAAATGGACACTGGTTTTGTTATCACCGAGAGCAATAAAAATGTATAGCGATGGTGCCTCTTCACCTAGTGCCCTAAGGCCAACTGGTCTGGGAGTCACTGCTATGCCTAAGGAGGTGCAAGACGAGGAAAATACACCAAGTAAGCAAGCACATGAGTAATCGGTCGGTTAGTACCTCAAGAAGTATTAACGGTCGCATGAAAGTGTGTGAGCAATTTTATCTAAATATTCATTAATTAAAAAGTACTGAGGCTGATGGGCAAGAGTATGATAGCTTGAATTGAATTCTCCGGGTGTAGGGATGTTCTTTACACACACGCAGGGTTATATGATCGGTGTTTGGAAGAAAGATAGGAATGAAAAATAAGACGATGTTCTATTGAGGGAGGACGTGATTTCTGACATCTTTTCATGACCATTAAGATAGGGCTCATGATAACCTAAAAGCTAACTTAGTTGGAAACCCTAATTTTCAAGGCTTTTCTTTTACAATTCTTGTCTTTAAATGTAATATTCATGATCTTTCTTTTATTATTGGATTTTGTGGGTGCAGTCCGCTGAAACCCTCAGGAGACAACACTCCTCCTACTAGGGACACCTAGAGGTTTAAAGGCTTGTTGCACGTGCTCAGTGCAATCGTGTTGCCTACGAAAGTGTGCTAGTTAGTTTTTCTCTTTCTTTATTTTCTCCTTCTCTTTTTAATAAAACAGTTCGCTCGAGACGATCGAAATTAAGTTTGGGGGAATTTGATTAGTCGAAAATATTGCATCTTTTAACCGGCAATTTCCCTATCATTCGCATTCATATAGAAGTGTTCGGCATTCATATTTCACATATTAGCAAAACAGTCGCAAAATATCAGATTACATATGTTAGACCTTAAAAACCGGCATTTCTAGGGAAATTGACTGCATTTCATAGCATGGCATCATTCCTATATATCGCAACTTTTGTTTCAAAGTCCGTGCAGGAAAATCAGAAGCTTGCTCAAATTTACAAGACAAGACTGCTAAAAGAATACGCCAACTCAAGGAATTGGAATCTGGTAATGATCAAAAGGGTATTCTGAGATTCATCATATCAGATAATGTACTTGAGGACATCACAAGTCAACACAGGAAGTTTGAAGACCCAAGGAGCCCAAATGGCCGCGGAACCGCGGCCTAAGCCGCCTATTGCCGCGGTTCCGCGGCGGTTTTTCGACATCACCACCTCAATTTTGGGCCATAACTCCTATGTCAGCTTACACACTTCAGAAAGACATGTCAATTTCCAGAAAGCCCCAGAAGCTTCTGCCAGATCAGCAAACCCTTGGATCTACACTAAACTAGCCTTGTATTCTAGAATGTTCTCCCTAAACCCTAGCTTAAACCCTAAGCTAAGCCTAACTAACTACTTCTAGAAGTCTTTCAACAAACTTTTGGAGGGAATTTCTATTTTAAACTCAAGGCTTAGGGTTTGGGAGATCTATAAATAGGACCCTAGGCTCACTTGTAAAGGGGATTATTCATTGAAGGAAATTATTCATTCAATTGATCCATTCATTGATTCATTCATTGTTGTTGAGTAGAAACCCTAGTTCTTCTTCTACCCAACAACAACCACCTCCAAACCCTAACCCTAATCCAATCCACAAATACCCACTTCAAGATTCATGGAGTTCAAGCCAAGCAAGTCTTCTACAACCCTTTAGAAGCAAAGCCGGAGTTCATCGGAGCACGAGGTCGAAGCGATCCAAGACTCAAGAAGCCGAGCGATGCAAGATTCAACGAGCGATGTTCCTTCCTCTTGTAATTCTTGAGAGTTGTAACTTCTTGTTGATGTAATAAAGGTGAAGATTCTTTAAACTTGTTTACATTTTAATTCTAGTATCATGAATTCTTTTCAATTCTTGAATATATTCTTTGTGATGATGTGTGAATAAACTCCGCTCGTGGAGAAATCGAGATGATTGTAGAATGATGGTGTTGACGAATCTTTAAACATTTTCTTAAGTCTTATAGCAATTGTAAATTCTTGAAAATAGAATGATCGATGATCTAGATTGATGTGAAATGGGTTCTTGATGCGTTTTGCACGATCTAGAAATTCAAGAATCGATCATTGTATCTTCAAGAAGCTATCTAGCGAATGTGATTCATCGAAAGGACAAAGGATAGGACGAAGAACCCTAATTCTTCGCAAAATCCTTAAACCTCGATCAATCGACATCGAGTTAGTATCAATTCTCTAATGGATAAGAAATCGTATTATTGAATCTTCATCACATCTACAATCTAATCGATTCCTACGAGCATTTTACTTCAAATCTTGAAACCCTTAAGTGATTGGAATTCAAAGACACTCGATTCTTGATGTTTATCATTTTCTTGAATCTTGATTAAGAATAGTGACGCTTGAAACATTTGATAAATCTTGAATCATTTTTTCTTTTCTTCGCAATTAACTTTTCAATTCAAACAAATCGAACATTGAAACGAATCGCACAATCCCTGTGGACGATCCGCACTCGCTTACGATCTACAACTGACACCGTAATTGATTGTGGTCAAATATTTTTGGTTGTGAATTTCTATACAATTTTCTAAATACCGACACAACGAGAAATCGTTTCAATCACTCATTTAATGAAGTGAGAGAGGGTGAGAAGGAAGGGGGTTGAATTGTTGACTCTCATTCTCATTGCTCTCATTCTCTCACTCTCAAACACTCTCTCACACACAAGAGGCTCCAGCAGCAGCAGAAGGAAGAAGCAGCAGCACCAGAAGCAAGCAGCAGCAACACCAGAAGCAGCTTCAGCAGCAGACAGCAACAGCATCAGCAGCAGCTTCTGGCAGCAGCAACAGGAGCCCCAGCAGCAGTAGCAGCCCTCATTTCCTCCATCCATTTCTTCACCTGCCTTCTAGGGTTCTTTAGGGTATAATTTCTTAACCCAATATCCCTTTTTTTCTTAGCTTGTGTGATAATGAGCTTCGGTTTGTGTTAAATAGTTAGTTTTGTGCTAAAATGGTGAATTATGTGGAATGTTGGTTAAGTGATGATTGTGTTAGTTAACCCAGCTTATTTTAGTGTTATTAGGGTCATCTCAACTGAGAAATTCCCCAGATTTCACTAAAATACCATAGGGTTTGTGTTTTGTGCAAAATCGGTGTTTTTAGGCGATATATTAGCATTCTGTGATCTGCTATTGGCCCGGACCCTTCAGGTTAAAATTGAGGAAACTGGGGCATGCTCACTAGGTATAGACAACATCAACAGAACAAGAGCCCCTCATTCAAAATCCAGGACGCAAATTTAATAGCATTGGCCGCAAATTGCGGCCATGTTGGGGGCTGGGGTGTTGTGGTCTTGGTTAGGGTTCTCTGCAGTGTTTTCTACTGTTTTGGCATGTGTAGTTTTGTGAGATTTGACCTGTAGGAAAATCTGGGACAATATATCGTATTTCTAGTTTGTTGTGTTTGCGCGATACGCGCGATACGCGCGATACGTGAGTGGGTTCTGTGATCCAGCGTGTCGCGGTGTGTCGCGGTAGTTTTAGACGCGTATCCACACGTTTTAGCGTATCGTGCACACGCGCGTTTAGTTCGCGACGCGAGTTTATCGTTTAGTGTCGATATCACGTTTTGCGAGATATTTGCTTGTTTATATGATTTCCTTGTCTAATTTTCAGGTTTGCAGGCGGGGACTACAGACACTGCTACAGGGAGAAACAGGTGGTAGGATTCACCTGGCGTGGAGCGTTGGTGAGTAGATTTAACCTCTACAGGGGAATCGCCCGCATGGCGTTATGCGTCTGGGCTAGAATTCTAATACTTGTCGCATATTCTACGTCACCGTTAGAATTGCGCATTTACCCCATTACTTAGATATAGTTGTATTATGACTAGTAGCCGTAGGACACTGTACATATTATTGACGGTCCATGTTGCATGAGCACGGATTATATGCTACACACACACCGTCAATAATTGCCATGTCACACACAAACCATTATAGATATTATATTACTTATCACACTTGACATTTAGCTACATAGATACCTTGTTCATATTCTACTTATACCTAGTGGGGTATACCATATCATTTACTTATAGGTAGACATCTATACATAGCTGTACCTTATTGATTTCGCATACATCTGGTTTCAGCTACATATTTTCATTTACATGCTTGCATTTCAGAAATATCGCACATATTTATTCATGGATTTGCGCATTGTTATTTGGATTTTACATGATGTTTTCTGGATTTGGGAACCGCGGGAGTTCATGAAATTATGCATACATTGAAAAAACCCGGTTTCCTTGATATGATATTTGCGCAGCCACCATGAGATTTATCGATTCTGATTTTATACCCCATACGAGGAGTGGGTGCTGTATGAGGGTACATGGTGGGGCCCGGTATGGTTCCTCTCGGCAAGAAGATCGATGGACTTTGCCGATTGAGCCTGGAGGCGGGCGAGTACCTACCGGTGACAGTACCAATGACTCGGCGAGGATCATGGAGATACCGTTGGGAGTCATGTACGTATGCATACGTCGAAAGACGAGGGTCAGAGCTAGGCACTCGTGCTTTCGGGATAGCGTATGATACGTACCTATCAGGATGCTAGTCTTGGTGACGGCATCTGATAGATCAGGATTTCTGTGTCGATGCTTGGCACATTGTTTTCATGATATTTCTTTTAACACCTTTGTATATATAACAGGGGATTTAGCCGTTGTTATATATACCCTTACACCAATATTAGTGGAGTGGGACGCTAATATATGTGTATTGCCCCCATCATATTTATTTCTGCAAATATATATTTAGGATGCTAGAATCTTATTCGAGATTTGACTTGGGATATCAGGTGATTCATTGAGATTGGATATATGAATGAGATTGCTGATTGTACATTAAGGAGATGTGAGACTTATATGATATGAGAGCCCAACTTGGGGGCTGATTTGAGGAATTGGGATTTGAGTGTCTTGATGGATTGTGATCCTACCACGATGTCAGGTTTCCGTGGAAATGGAATATTTTACTCCATACCTCATACCTATTTGTTTATGCACTGTTCCATGTATTAGGAGTACCTGTTAGTGTACCCTTCATGTTAGTTGCATATCTACATTCTCATATCCCTATTGCATGATTATTGCATACTATTGTCATATTATTATTGCTTCACATATTGATTGTACCTGCTAGTGTACTTTCCATTATTTTGCATTTACATGACCTGTTATCACTGTAAATCGCATATCTTAGATTCATACTATACGTACATACCTGCGATTACCTGCATATGTTATCTACTATTCATGAGTTGGCAACTCACCCCCGTTGTGCCACAGTTGTTTTGCAGGGTGTTTCCCCAGAGTAGTCGAGACAGGCTATTCACCTATCATCTTTTGCTACAGATACCGCATCGGCTCACGGTGTGCTATTTTGCTTAGGTGGGTATTGGTGGTTATCTGTATTTTGTATTGTACATTCGTTGTATTTTGTACTCTCCATCTACTATTATGTTGTTGACTTAGAGATTTGGTGAGGACGTTATTGTATATTATTTGTGGTTTTGTTGTCTTTTATACAGCTTTATCTCTATTGTCTTTATTTCTTCGCTACGGCGTCGTATATTTGTGATGTGGATTGTTTTCCGCCTTTGGGCAAGTTTTTACAAAAAGGGGTGTTGCCATAATTTTAAGAAAGAAAGTGGGACTTTTAAAGAATTTGGGTTGTGATTTCATATGTTTCAAAATTTTTATTATCTTTTCCATATTTTCATGGTTTAGATTTCTGGGTTTTGGCTTTCTTTTACTGCGTTATGTCTTTAGGCGTTGCGTAGTATTAGGGCCGTCACGTGCCAATTTCGGGTCGTGACAGTTTTGGATACGGCAAATTGATGAGCCTGTTGCGCACTGCCAGCTCGAACAGTCTCCTCGTTTTATCCTGGGGAAACGAGTAAGGACGTCTCAGTCTCTCCTCGAGGGATGGGCGTGGACGCACGTTGTTTTGGAGAACAACCGGCTTTAAGTTGCTCGACTGTTGTTGAGTATTGGCAACGAAAGTTGCTTTTCCCTTCCCCTTTTCATTCCAAGGATCCGTGTTTGAAGGAGACGGTCTATGACCCATCTGGTCCATTTGGGCCAGCTTGTCAATCAAGGCCTGGAACGTGGTCGGCTTGAAGAACATCATGAATTGGGAAATAGTTGCTTGAGGGTCAAGAGTACCCACGAACATGCCTACCGCAGGCGCTTCTTCGATGCGCTGCTCGCATTTCGACCATAAATTTCGCCATCGTATTGCATATTGGACCCATGTTTCTCCAAGCTTCACCCTGGCATTGATCAATGCCGTTATTGGGGTGCGTTCACTAGCGCTTGCGAATCTTTGTGTGAACAACAGCTCCATTTCTGCAAATGTCTTGACAGAGTCGTTCGGGAGTTCAGAGTACCATTCGAACGCTGTCTCTGACAAGCTGCCGACGAACTGGCGAAGTAGCAGTTTATCGTCACCCCCAGTGTTGCCACATAGAGCCCTGAACTGGGCAACATACTGGTGGGGATTGCCCGTCCCTTTATATACATGGAACTTAGGAATCGTGTATCCTGGCGGATACTTGATCTGATCATACCATCCTGGATATGGTCGCCCAGTTCTGACGACTTGGCCAGTTGCTTCATTTGCTTGATGAGCCTGTATCTGCCGAGCGATGTAGTCATCCAGGGCGGTTTTGAGATGGTCTCCTCTTTGGCTGCTGAACAAACCGGAAGAGGGTTTGACGTCTCCCCTCGGTCGTCTTTAAGGATAATCAGAGGATCTTCAGCTGGAGGATCCGGCTGTAATATCATCCCGACCATGTCTTGAAACAAAAGAGCCATTCGTTTTATGTTGGCCGCCTGTTCCGTGGCCTCTTTTTCTTTCCTCTCAAGCATTCTTCGGGGGAATTCAGTATCGGTTTCTTGCTCCTGACGCTGCTCTGAGGTCTCTGGATTTTCTTTCGGCCCAGTGAGTGCGGCCATTTGCGTTAGCATTTACTGAAGCTTCTGTTGTTGCTCCTGGGCCTTTGTTATCGATCGGGTAAGAGGTCGATGACCCGTAGAAGCACGACTTTCTTCTTTTCCGGAAGCCATATAAACTGTATGCGCCACTATGCCCCTAGACATGGGGCGTTTAGATTCAGTGTTCTTGCAACTCGTCGCAGACTAAGGGATTTTTTCCGGCCTTCTTTTCTTGTGAGCGGTTAAAATTGAGGGGGCCGTTGCAGTGGGCACCCAAGTATCTGTCGCCTTTTGTGGCTTGACAGGACGGTCCTCTTTTGTAACACCCGAGTTCATTTATACCAATCCCAGTTCTCATATTTCTTATTCGTGATATTTCTTGATTTATCGTGTTTGGGTGCGAATGGTAGTTTACATTTTACATTGCATTCGACCCGACCCACTTGCTTGAACCTGTTTGATTCTTATATATAGATTACCTTGACTTGTTGCATGGACAGGTGCATCTCATGTTTAGTATATACTGGTATTTTATCTAGTATCGCATCTTTTTGCATATAACAATTTAAATCACGTAAAATAAATTAAAATTGCATTTCATGGCCTGCATGATACCCCTAACCCCGTGGTAGCATCCGCATATCTTGTTCTTGTCCCGTTCAGTGAAACGGGCGTGTTTGGATGGCTACGCGCATGTACGTGCATCCGTTCTTGGGGGTATGCTTTTTCGTTACATAATCCTTCATTTTAAATTTTGGAGCCTGCATAAAATTCTCGTATTTCAAATCTAAAATTTTGGACCCGACCCGGGCGCATTTCTGAATTATTTTGTATCCCGCCAAATTCTAATTATTTAAATTTCTTTAATCCGTTTAAAATATTTTTTTAACAGCATACGAGATTTTTACAGCCAACAAAATTATTCTTTAAACTGTTAAAATCTTTTTTAAATTTTTCCTAAAACCCTTCCCCATATCTTTTCCCCCTGAGCCAATCAAAACCCTCCTTTCTTTTTTTTACTGGGCCCCGCGAGCGCTCTCTCTCTCCCCCTCTCTGTTTCTCTTTTTTCCCCTTTCTCTTTCTCTCTGTCCTCTCCGCAGCTCTCTTTCTCTCTCTCATCTCGCTCTTTTTCTCACCTCTCGGAATCACTGTGCATTCCTCGACTCTGGTCACCGCCTCCCCACTATGGTTACCTCCCTTCATTCCTCCTCCTCTTCTTCTTCTGAAAAGTGAGCGCCCACGAGATCCTCCAAGAACCCTAACCCCAGCTTGCCACCGTCGACGACACCCTCATCCTCAACCCCTCGTGCTCGCCTCCTTCACCTCATCGCCCTCTCCCTCATCTTCTTCTTTTCATTTTGTTTTCCCCGCCTCGTCTTCGCCAGAACCTACTCCTGCAACCCTCGTCGTCGACCCTGTCTCCACCGCCGCCTATCTCCTCGACCTCGCTTCGCCATCGTCTCCTTTCTCCTCTCTCCTTCCTCCTTCAACCCTTACCTGCACACCCCAACACCATGAATCTGCGAGCCTGCAAACCCACAGAACCATCACCGCCACCCTCACCTCTATCGCCGACAATCACGTCGTCATCGCCAGCACCTTTTTCTCTCCTCATCTCCATCATCCCCTTCTTGTTCTCTTCTCCCTTCCTCACCCGAGCATCACCTGCAGCCAACCCGATCAAGAAAACCCTAACCTAACCCTAGCTCCTCAACTTCCGTCCATCGCCAGCGACCCCACGACCAGCCGTCACCATCCCCGTCACAACCATCACCTCTCCTTCCATATCACCTCCCTCTTTCTCTCACCTGCATCGAGCAATCCCGAATCCTGCACCCCGACGAGAACTCAAGAGAACCACTGTTTCACCGTGAAACCTCGCCGGAAAACCCACGACCCATCGTCGTCATCCCCTCGCCTTCTTCTCTACCCCAGAACCCAAACCAAGAGCCACACCATACCCCAGCCCTTCCTTCTCTTCTTCTTCTTTCTTCTCTTACTTCTTGTATTCGCGTTTCCGATCATCGCCGGAGCCGTGACCGCCGTTGCCATTCCAGACGACCCAGGGGACGTACCTTACCTGCGTGATCACCCTATTGCATTGCTTGGACCCGTCCCGTGTGCGTGCGCGCGTCGCAACTTTTCTGCCGACGTGTGACGTTCCGTACACCCCGTCCTGAGATCCAATCGAGGCAAGTGAAACTTGCTACATGCTACTATATTATTTATACATATTTATTTCATGATTGAACCTGGAAAGTGAACCTAAGGCTATTAGTTTCCATTCTTGCATTTCGATGTCAGATTATATCATTGTAGACTCGGATCTTAAATTATAACTTGTTGCACCTTAAAGTACAATATCGTGTACCCATATCCGTGGTTAAATTACTTACTAATTAACTGCATAACCCATAGCACTTTTAAATAGTTTCTACCCCGAGTACCCGGTTGCATCCATTGAACAGATTTTATATATGATTGCATCCCTAGATCTTTTAACCCATAATAACGAGATTTTAACAATCCATATTTGTTTAAGTGTATGATACTTAATGTTGGAACCATAATCCGAATTCTAATCGATAACCGTGCATCCATATAGTTTAATCTGTACCTATTTGCATATCATATTACATGTTCCAGTTTATTGTGCTATTAGTACTCATGCTTGTTTTGTATACCCATGCTTATGCTAGTTGATTATGAGCACCCACATGATATCTTGTACATCCTGACATGACTTGTTACACCTACTACCTGACCCGACATGGTACCGTACACCTCTTAACATGACATGATACCTATACTATCTGGCTTGACCTGATGTACCATGGCTTTACCTGTTACCTGATCTTGTGTCTAATGCCAACAAACCTGACCTGTTGTCCTTACGGACCATTCCTCTTGTCTATCCAGACAAACCTGTACCTGCCTGATCCTGTATTGGAATTAGCTCTAGATTGCTTAATACCTGACTTGAACACTTATGACTTGGGGGTATGGGGAAATCAATGATGAAACCTGACTTGTAACTCGACAGTTCTATACCTGTTCTGATCAGTCTTACAGGCTAGGCCAGCCCCGGAGTGATGCTACGGACATCACTCGTCATTACCTTCCATCCTTTACTGCCTTGCGGCACGTCTCGGGTTCAGCCCGAGAGACATAGAACGTGATCCCGGACACGCACAGGATACTATTGAGTTACATCGATGATTCATCAAATTGATTTCAAAGACTTAAGAGTAGTTAACCAAATAGACCAGTTTAGATTACTCACTGCACACTACCTTTCACTACCCTGATTTATATTGCTGTTACACCTGCTTTACCATTTATACTCATACTTGCATGTATTGCTACCCCCTGTTTATATTATTGCTTGATGTTGTGACGTGCTGACGTCTGGGTTTTGCATGGCCCAGATCCCCTACCTTTGTTGCAGACTGATCAGGAGTATTGCCGATGTTAAACCGAGCGGTGAAGATCCTGTTGATATGCAGTTTTATTTTCCAGGTGTTTCATTTATTGTATCTTTTGCTTCCGCATATTATCATTTCTTGACTCATTTATTCTGGCTCATAGACATGTACTAGATAGTTTAGTCTACTTTCCTGTTCTTGATATCTCTACAGCCGTAATGTGACTGTGGACGGATTTTTCCTATCCACAGGTAGCATAGTTGGCTATGTCACGTGCCTATTTTAGCGTACTCTGGGAAGCGGGGCGTGACATGGTTCTTTTGGTATCAGAGCCATATGATATAGGTTAATCGGGTTTGATTCTTTTGTAGTTGGGTATTGGACCCAATACATGAATCAGAATACTCGTGATTAGGAACATGTCTTGCCACATTGTTATCACGATTCTTGAATCATATCTTTCTCGTATCCTTCGCTTTAGTGATATGCAAACCACTTTGCATCTCGACTTGAAACCTTTTGGTTCTCTATTGTTTCTCCTCGTTCCTTGATTTTGATACTAGGATTTGGGCGACTTGAGTGGAGTTATGTAATTGTACCCATGAACTGCAGCATGGTTACAATGCGATACTCTATTTAAGTAACTTGGAGTCCTGGTCTTGATTCACTTCCTTGTTTCATGGTTGTGATATTACCTTGCTTCTCTCGGTTTCATTGCTTACCAGTTCTTGTTTTATCGCCAGCTTGAATCATGCTTACCGTGCTTAATCCTCTTCAGTATCTTGACTTTGGATGAAGTCGTCTTGGTATCCTACTTGTTCATATCTTTCCCGCATTGGAATTATTCAATTCCGGTGCATTCCTTGTTTGTTGTTGTCTTGGGAATAAATTTTCTTAGCACCTTCCACGCTCACATTGATTGTAGAGCAAGGAAAGCGAATTTTCAGATTCCCGGACATTCGGAGGTTGTTTTGCTGGAGGAAGTAGTTCTGTCGGGCCAGTCGAGTTTAGGGCTAGGCCGACAAACAATAATCTTTCGTCGATGGAAGTTATTAAGGAAGAAGCGCCCGCTATATTACGAGAGTTCATGGACGTGTTCGAGGACATCTCGGGTTACCGCAGAACGAGATGTGGAGTTTGCGATTGATCTTGTTCCTGGTGCAGTGCCAATCTCATAGGTGTATTATCCAATGGCACCGGTGGAGTTGGAAGAAGTCAGGAAGCAGGTTGCTGAATTACTTGAGAAGGGTTGGATTTGCAGAAGTAACTCACCTTGGAGAGCTCCAGTTCTTCTAGTCAAGAAGAAGATGGCACAAGGAGAATGTGCATCGATTATCGAGAATTAAACCGGGTGACTATTAAGAACAAGTACCCGATCTCTCGCATTGGCGAATTATTTGAGCAGCTTAGTGGCGCGAGGGATTCTCGAAGCTGGATTTGCGATCCGGATATCATCAAGTCCGAGTTTAATCAGAAGATATCTTGCAAGACTACGTTCCGAACTCGGTATGGACATTTCGAGTATTTAGTGATGCCCTTCGGAGTAACGGATGCACCGGCGATATTTAAGGATCTGATGAACCGAATCTTTTCACCGTTCTTGGACCAGATTATAGTGGTGTTCATCGATGATAGTCTGGTCTACTCGAGGAGCGAGGAATAGCATGTGGAACACTTGAAGATCGCATTGCAGACGTTGAGGCAAGAAAATTGTATGCAAAGATGAGAAAGTGTGAGTTTTGGTTTGAAGAAATGAAGTTTGGACACGTTGTGGCTAGAGATGGAATCGCCGTTGATCCGAAAGATTGCAGCAGTTCAAGATCGGCCGATTCCGAAGAATGCTGTGGAGATAAGAAGTTTTCTTGGACTCGCCGGGTATTATAGAAGGTTCGTGGAAAAAAATTTCTCGTTTAGCGGAGCCGTTGACCAAGCTTACGCGCAAGGAAGTACCATTTGTATGGACGGATAAGTGTGCGTTAGCTTTTGAGGCGTTGAAGCAGAGGTTGATAACCGCACCTGTTTTAACCGTACCAGACGGTTTCGGAGAATTGGTGATTCACAGCGACGCATCTGGGAAAGGTTTGGGATGTGTTGATGCAGTATGGGAAGGTTATAGCTTACGCATCGAGACAGTTGAAGACCCATGAGAAGAATTACCCAACTCCTGACTTAGAGCTAGCAGCTGGGATGTTCGTTTTGAAGATTTGGGGACACTACTTATTGGGCGAAATGGTCGAAATATTCACCGATCACAAAAGCCTAAAGTACGTGTTCACTCAGAGGGAGCTAAATATGAGACATCGAAGATGGTTGAAGCTGATGGCTGACTACGATCTTGGTCTTAAGAACCATCCGGGGAAAGTTAATGTCGTGCCGGATGCACTTAGTCGGTTACCAGCAATTCAGATGTTGACTGCGCGGAAGGAACTTATTGAAGACTCTCGAAAATTTGATTGGGAGATTGTGCTACCGCATTCTTCGGGACAGTTGATGCAGCTGCAAGTACAGTCGTCGTTAATCAAGAATATTAAAGCAGCGCAGTTATAGGACCCAAGATTGCAAAAGTTTCGAGAACAGGTTGAAGCTAGACTTCGAACGGACTTGTTGATGAAGATTGTTCGTTGTGATATGGTAGCTGTTTGTGTGTGCCAAAAGCAGACATTCGTGAAGAAGTTATGAAGGAGGCACAAAGTTCCGAATATTCCGAACATCCAGGAGGCACGAAGATGTACCGTGTTCTACGGCAGCATTTCTGGTGGGAAGGCATGAAATGGGAGTTTGCTCGCTGTGTAACAAAGTGCTTGGTGTGTCAGCAAGTTAAGGCTGAACATCAACGGGTTGCTGGTTTATTGCAATAACTTCCGATTCTTCAATGGAAGTGGGAACATATAACCATTGATTTCTTGACGGCTTTACCGCGAAGTCCAAAAGGGAAACAATGCAGTTTGGGTGATTGTTGATCGATTGACCAAGGCAGCTCATTTCATACCATTTCGAGTTGGTCAATCAACCGAAGCTTTGGCAGAACGGTACATACTGGAGATTGTAAGATTGCATGGAGTACCGTTGAGCATCGTGTCCGACCGTGACACTCGTTTGTTATCACACTTTTGGAGGAGCGTACAGGAGAGTTTGGGGACTCGATTGAAGTTTAGCACAGCTCATCATCCTCAAACAGATGGCTAGTCGGAGAGAACGATCCAAACTCTTGAAGACATGTTGAGAGCTTTCATGTTAGACTTCAAGGGTTCATGGGAGGATCATCTACTTTTGGTGGATTTTTCGTACAACAACAGTTTCCAGGCGACTATTCAGATGGCTCCATTCGAAGCTTTATATAGTTGCAAGTGTCGTTCACCTGTTCGTTGGGACGATGTTGGAGAACGAGGATTGTTGGGACCAGATTTGATCGTGCAGACAGTGGAGAAGATTGATACTATCCGGAATCATGTGAGAGCAGCACAAGACCGACAAAAAAAAAGAGTTGGGCAAATACGTCGAGAAGACTTCTAGAGTTCGCCGTGGGTGATTTGGTATTCTTGAAGATATCACCGACTAGAGGGGTGATTCATTTCGGAAGTCGAGGAAAACTTAGTCCTTGATTCGTTGGACCATTGAGATTTTGGAGCGTGTTGGAGAAGTGGCGTAACGATTGGCGTTACCGCAATCCTTGGCGAATGTTCGTGACGTGTTTCACACATCTCAACTCCGTAAGTATGTTCGAGATAAAACACGTGTGTGGGATCATTTGGAGCTGACTGTATGTGAAGGCTTGACTTTTGAGGAGCAACCCATGTCGATTATGGATCGAAGGGAAAAGGTTCTTAAGAATAAAGTTATCCCTCTTGTACATAGGGTAATCGCTCATATGGAGAATCAACTTGGGGAACAAGAAGATGAAATCCGACAGAAGTTTCCACATCTAATCTTGTAGTTTCTTGATTGGTTATCTTTTCTTTTTCTTGGAATTTCGAGGACGAAATTCTTTTGTAGTTGGGTATAATGTAACACCTGAGTTCATTTATACCAATCCCAGTTCTCATATTTCTTATTCGTGATATTTCTTGATTTATCGTGTTTGGGTGCGAATGGTAGTTTACATTTTAAATTGCATTCGACCCGACCCGCTTGCTTGAACCTGTTTGATTCTGATCTATAGATTACCTTGACTTGTTGCAAGGACACGTGCACCTCATGTTTAGTATATACTGGTATTTTATCTAGTATCGCATCTTTTTGCATATAACAATTTAAATCACGTAAAATAAATTAAAATTGCATTTCATGGCCTGCATGATACCCTAACCCCGTGGTAGCATCCGCACATCATATTCTCGTCCCGTTCAGTGAAACGGGCGTGTTTGGATGGCTACGTGTACGTACGTGCATCCGTTCTTAGGGGTATGCTTTTTCGTTACATAATCCTTCATTTTAAATTTTGGAGCTTGCATAAAATTCTCGTATTTCAAATCTAAAATTTTGGACCCGACCCGGGCGCATTTCTGAATTATTTTGTATCCCGCCAAATTCTAATTATTTAAATTTCTTTAATCCGTTTAAAATATTTTTTTAACAGCATACGAGATTTTTACAGCCAACAGAATTATTCTTTAAACTGTTAAAATCATTTTTAAATTTTTCCTGAAACCCTTCCCCATATCTTTTCCCCCTGAGCCAATCAAAACCCTCCTTTCTATTTTTACTGGGCCCCGCGAGCGCTCTCTCTCTCTCTCTCTGTTTCTCTTTTTTTCCCCTTTCCCTTTCTTTCTCTCCTCTCCGCAACTCTCTTTCTCTCTCTCATCTCGCTCTTTCTCTCACCTCTCGGAATCACTGTGCATTCCTCGACTCTAGTCACTGCCTCCCTACTATGGTTATCTCCCTTCATTCCTCCCCACTATTGCATTGCTTGGACTCGTCTCGTGTGCGTGCGTGCGTCGCGTTTTTTCTGTCGACGTGTGACGTTCCGTACACCCCGTCCTGAGATCCAATCAAGGCAAGTGAAACTTGCTACATGCTACTATATTATTTATACATATTTATTTCATGATTGAACCTGGAAAGTGAACCTAAGGCTATTAGTTTCCATTCTTGCATTTCGATGTCAAATTATATCATTGTAGACTCGGATCTTAAATTATAACTTGTTGCACCTTAAAGTACAATATCGTGTACCCACATCCGTGGTTAAATTACTTACTAATTAACTGCATAACCTATAGCACTTTTAAATAGTTTCTACCCCGAGTACCCGGTTGCATCCATTGAACAGATTTTATATATGATTGCATCCCTAGATCTTTTAACCCATAATAACGAGATTTTAACAATCCATATTTGTTTAAGTGTATGATACTTAATGTTGGAACCATAATCCGAATTCTAATCGATAACCGTGTATCCATATAGTTTAATCTGTACCTATTTGCATATCATATTACATGTTCCAGTTTATTGTGCTATTAGTACTTATGCTTGTTTTGTATACCCATGCTTATGCTAGTTGATTATGAGCACCCACATGATATCTTGTACACCCTGACATGACTTGTTACACCTACTACCAGACCCGACATGGTACCGTGCACCTCTTGACATGACATGATACCTATACTACCTGGCTTGACCTGATGTACCATGGCTTTACCTGTTACCTGATCTTATGTCTAATGCCAACAAACCTGACATATTGTTCTTATGGACCGTTCCTCTTATCTATCCAGACAAACCTGTACCTGCCTGATCCTGTGTTGGCATTAGCTCTAGATTGCTTAATACCTGACTTGAACACTTATGACTTGGGGGTATGGGGAAATCAATGATGAAACCCGACTTGTAACTCGACAGTTCTATACCTGTTCTGATCAGTCTTACGGGCTAGGCCAGCCCCGGAGTGATGCTACGGACATCACTCGTCATTACCTTCCATCCTTTACTGCCTTGCGGCACATCTCGGGTTCAACCCGAGAGTCATAGACCGTGATCCCGGACACGCACGGGATACTATTGAGTTACATCAATGATTCATCAAATTGATTTCAAAGACTTGAGAGCAGTTAACCGAATAGATCAGTTTAGATTACTCACTGCACACTACCTTTCACTGCCTTGATTTATATTGTTGTTACACCTGATTTACCATTTATACTCATACTTGCATGTATTGCTACCCCCTGTTTATATTATTGCTTGATGTTGTGACGCGGTAACGTCTGGGTTTTGCATGGCCCAGATCCCCTATCTTTGTTGCAGACTGATCAGGAGTATTGCCGCTGTTAGACCGAGCGGTGAAGATCCTGTTGGTATGCAGTTTTACTTTCCAGGTGTTTCATTTATTGTATCTTTTGCTTTCACATATTATCATTTCTTGACTCATTTATTCTGGCTCATGGACATGTACTAGATAGTTTAGTCTACTTTCCTGTTCTTGATATCTCTACAGCCGTAATGTGACTGTGGAAGGATTTTTCCTATCCACAGGTAGCATGGTTGGCTATGTCACGTGCCTATTTTAGCGTACTCTGGGAAGCGGGGCGTGACATCTTCCCTCTGAACTTTCACCTTTTTCTGTCGGCGGGGATAATCTTGATCAATCACCGAGTCTTGGACTTGTCGCCAGACCTTGTAGATTTTAGAGGACAGCCGTTGAGGGGGCTGTTCCGGCTTCGCCTTTAGGGCATTCTCCATAGGTGGAGGAGATTTCTTCAGCACAGCAGTAGGAGAGTTCTTGCGGACCCTTCTAAGTAGTTCGAACCTGTTCCCAGTTGGAACAGCAGCATCAATTTCCACCGTTGTAGCTGACGGAGTCAGTCTAGAAGGGGAATTGCCTCCAGCCTTCCTTACTCGGCGCCAGTGGCGACGACGAGCATGTCGTGCGGATGAAATTGGTTCAGCTATGAGGATGGCTTTATCATGCCCCCTGCTTTAAGGAGAGACTGTTATTGGTGCTAGCTTTTCGAAGACTGACACCCATTTAGAGGAGGTAGCCAGTCTTGCGAAAGCCGACTTCCGAACAGGGGAAACAGCCTTTATGACTTCACGTGGAGTAGGAGCTGAAATGGCCAGTCTTGTGAAGACCGACCACTTAGCTGGAGAAGCTGCCTTGGTGACTTCAAGAGTAGGAATGGCTACCCGCTTCGGGATAATGCCATCTGGTATTGCGGGCTTCTTCATGGGCCCAACTGAGCTTCGACCCAGTCTGCTGAAAACTGAGGCAGTGGACTTGGACGACCTGTTGAGAGGGGCCACAGTAGTTGCAAGCCGATCAAACACCGACTTCTTAGGAGCTTCTTGCGATGGTACGTGAGCGCTGAAGCTCGTTGGCGGGAGCATGGTCCCGAAGAACAATCCAGTGGTGGCCTGAGCCACCTGTTCCACCGGCATTGTGAAAAGGGAGGCCGCTTGGGACCCGTAAGTCACTCCTCCAGACAGGACGGAGTGAGAGTTGCAGTTGTAGTTAGTGCAGTTTGAAGACATTGATCTTCTTTTTCTGCACAGAGTAAGACACCGAATCTTAGTATCTTGAATCCAGGGCAACCATGTCAAACCGCGACTTGTTCGCGGAACACGACACACGAAGTGTGGAGTGGAAAGAGGAAAAGGTCCCACCGGGCGTGCCAGAATCTGTTCCCCGCCGAAAACATAGAGACGCGACCGCGTGGGTCCATCTTGCCTGGATTTTGGGGCAGATGCTAATTGGTGCTATCCGTCCACCTCTCCGAAGATGCCAAGTTGTTTTATGGCACCATGTATCGAAGGTTTAAATGGATGCGGCCAATGTAGCATACTTCGTCAGATTCCCCCTCGTTGATGAGGGGTTTTTGATTGTAGTGACGCTCTTCCCTGCAGGCGTAAGCCCCTGCAGTTAATTACGCTAACGCGTCGCGGTAAGCACTTTCTCCTTCTCCAGATGGTCACTTCGTGTCGTGTGTGTTTGTTTTGTTTTTGTTGCTCGTGGATTGTATAAGGAGACTAATTTATGTTGTCGCCCGTAGGGCGTGGATTACTCCAAATCCGTATTTTCTTAGATTTGGGTTTGGGGGTTAGGTTTAAGGATATGTTAGTATCATTTGAGACTAAGATCAATTTAAACATTTGTTAAGGATACGTTAGTCTAATTTTTAGACTAAGATCAACTTAACGGGATCATTTAGATCCAACAAAAGAGCATTTGAACTCTATTGTTTAGTTTAAGGACATTGCGGTCGAGATTAAGGACATCATAGTCCGTGAGTTTAAAGACATCACAGTCAAGGTTAAGGACATCATAGTCCATGAGTTTAAAGACCTCACAGTCAAGGTTAAGGACATCTTAGTCTGTGAGTTTAAAGACCTTACAGTCGAGGTTAAGGATATCATAGTCCATGGGCTTAAGGACCCTACAGTCCAGGTTAAGGACATCATAGTCCATAAAATGTATGGTTGTCGGGACCCGTCACTTCTCTGAAGACGTTGAAAGATTACAACAACAAATATCAGAGGAGTTCAGAGATGTACCCTTAAACCCATGTGGATTGAGAGACCTGTAGTCCAATTGGGACTAAGATCTGTGATTTATGAGCATATGAACTCAATTAATCTGAATTGAGGACTTATGGACAATTTGGGCTAAGTCCATTCAATTATAATGTTCAACATTTGTTTTTGAGTTGTTAGATGTTTGTTTGAGCCCAATCCCTTTAAAAATGCTAAGCATTGGTTTGATCTCTGACAATCTTTTGCCTTTAGTTGAATGCTGTGCATTTATCATAGCTCCAGGCTTATTCAAAGAACAGTTTATGTTCTGTCCAAGCGCACATAAAAGTATGTGGTGCACTTGGCACTAGTGCCAGATATGAAACGCTAATGCGCTTAGCGCTAAATGAAGAGCGCTGATGCGCTTAGCGCTAGATGTAGAGCGATGATGCGCTTTTAGTTGGAGCGTTAAGGCGTTTGGCGCTGATGCCATATAATGAGCGCAAGGCGCTTTTAATAATGCAGCGCACACGTGAGGAGCTTAGCGCTTAGCGCTAGCCAATGAGCCCAGTGCGCTGTGTTTGAAGCACTATGGCACTGCTGCGCTTTGCGCTAGATGAAAAGCACTAAGGCACTTTTGAATTAGGAGAGCTAAGGCTCTTCTTAGATTAGGAGTGCTAAAACTCTTTTTAGATTAACTTTGCGCTCTGAAGATTATCTGTTCTTTGATAAGAGACTTCGTCTCAAGATTCTAAGAACAAAGTTCTTAGTTTATAGGAGATATTTCAATTTCTTTTTGATGAAAGGTTTTGCCTTTATGGATCTGTGATCCTAAGAGAATTGAATAATTCTCCCCTTTTTATAATGAGATGTTCATAATCTCTTTTGTGAAAGACAACTTTGTCTTATAGATTTATGATCTGGGAAAGAAGTAAAGACTTCTGTTTATATTGAGACGATTTCGTCTGTATATTCTTTTTACCTTGAAAAAGAATTGTCTTTTTTTGCCGAAAGCTTCTTCTTCTTCTTGAGATTTTCTCAAAATTTATGGGGGGTTCCTCTGTACAAGACTTGAAGTCTCGGGTCCATTATATAGGGGAGGCTGATTTGTTGAATCAGTTAAAGAGATTTATTCTCTAATTGATTTGGGAATTTCCCCACCGTCGGATTTTTGATCCAAGGGCTTCTGGTTTGCAGAAGATAATCTTCTTGTTTTAACAAGATTGAGAAATCTTTTCCTTTTACAGAATTTGTTCTGTATTTTAGTGATTTTCAATCACCATTGGATCATTGATCCAACGATGTTCCAAATTCAGGGCAAAATCTTTTCTGTTTGGAAAGATTCTACAGAATCTCATTCTTATTAATTGATGATTTAATCATATCCATTGGATATTTGATCCAACGGTGAGGAACATTTAGTTCCAGCGCTGGCGCTCATGCGCTCTGCCAATGGTGCGCTACTTGGAGCGCAGCGCTCTTAGCGCTAGCGCACACATGCTTTGCACGTGGTGCGCTACTTGGAGCGCAACGCATCTAGCGCTAGCGCCTATGCGTTTTGCACGGGGTGCGCTAGTTGTAGCGTAGCGCTCTTGGCGCTGCATCTAAAGCACTGCTTTATTGGAGGTGTCTTTTCTCAAACTTATATTCCCCAGAACTTTCATTTCCCAGGTCTTGGAAATAGCTCCACTATGCACAAAATTTTCTGTGCCTAGTCTTGATAATCTGAAGCAAAGCTTCTCTCTTTTCTCGTCTCCAAAGAACCCTCTCAACTATGGCTTGTAACCGCCTACAGGCTCGTCGACAACCATGGGAAGTGCCCATCCAGGACATTGTTCCTCGCTTTGCTGCGCGCTTGGTGGATCCTGCTCTTACGGATGACCAATGCGACGCAGCGCTGTACGACCTCTTGACTCGTGTAGGGTCTCCTCTCCCCCCACACTCTATTTGGTTTCGGATGATCTTTATGTCCGTGCTTGCTGACATTCCCCCTTCTCCAGCAAAGATGATCTCGGCAATACTCGATGCTGCTGAAGATAAGATCGAGTGCTTCTTCGAGGCGCATTTAATCACTAAAGCCCTGAGGGATTGCTCTGTCCATTTGCTGAGCCAGATACGGGCTCGTCGAGTCGTTATCTCCATTTTCTCTGGTGAGTGGGGCGCTGATCGATGGGTGGCTACTCCTCGAGAAGATCGCCGTTTTGTCATGGTGGAGAAGACAGAGAGGGAACTAGATAATCTCATTCTTAGCTTTACAAACCCCTGTCCTTTTGATCCCATGTTTGGCGATCTGTTTATATTGTAATAAAAAAATGTCTAATTAAGTATTTTATTATCTGCCAAGTGCTCCTCTTATTTTTAATTCTTTGTTATTCGTTTGTCAAGCGCTTATGCGCTGCATAACTTAACTTATTATAACCAGGTGCAAGTAATGAAGCGCTCTTGGAGGTTAGCGCACTTGGCGCTTGGCGCTCTCGTGCTTTGCACGTGAGCGCCGTTTCAGAGTCTTTGACTCTTAGAGGTAGCGCATTCACTGCTGGCGCTCTTCACTAAGCGTCGCTTCATTTCAAATCTCGGAATTTGAACAGAGCTTTGCTCTGATTGGGGAAACATGGAAGAAGTTTTAGCTATACAAACTGCAACAGAAGATTTGGTGGAACCGGAGGATTCGATTGCTCCCAACGAACCCCAGCCTCTCCGCCGATCTAGTAGGGTTCCTCATCCACCTGAGAGATACTATGGTTTTCTCATTGATGGTGGGAGCGAGGACTGCATCATGGAAGATGATGGCCCGACTAGCTTCGAACAGGCCATCACGAGTAGGGACTCTGTGAAATGGCTGGATGCAATACGATCTGAGATGGAATCCATGTACACCAACAAAGTATGGACTTTGTAAGTTGCTCCTGAAGGGGTAAAACCCATTGGGAGCAAATGGATCCTTAAGAAAAAACTTGGTGTAGATGGAAAAGTTGAGACTTTCAATACTAGATTTGTTGCAAAGGGTTTTCGTCAATGACCAGGTGTGGATTATGACGAAACCTTTTCTCCAGTGGCTATGCTTAAGTCCATCCGGATCCCACTTGCCATTGCTGCATACCATGACTACGAAGTCTGGCAAATGGATGTCAAGACCGCATTTCTAAATGGTGATTTAGAGGAGTGCGTGTACATGACACAGCCAGAGGGCTTCGTAAACAGTGGGAGAAGCGGAAAGGTGTGCAAGCTGCTTAAATCGATCTACGGGTTAAAGCAGGTATCGCGGAGTTGGAACATCTGCTTTGATGTGGTAGTCAAAGAGTTTGACTTCATCAAAAACGTAGATGAACCTTTTATCTACAAGAAGGTTGCAGAGAGTAAGGTTGTCTTCCTCGTATTGTACGTGAATGACATACTCTTGATAGGAAATGATGTTCCTATGCTGCACTCGGTCAAGCTCTTCTTATCACACAGATTCTCAATGAAAGATCTAGGTGATGCCTCCTGCATTTTAGGAATTAAGATCTATAGAGATAGATCTAAGCGGATACTGGGATTGTCTTAATCCAGGTATATTGACACCATACTAAAGAGGTTTAGTATGGAAGAATCCAAGCGTGGGAATTTACCCACGATCTCTGGACTCATTCTCTCCAAAGAGATGTCTCCCAAGACTGATTTGGAGAGAACTCGCATGCAAGGGATACCCTATGCTTCGGCAGTAGGCTCTACCATGTACGCGATACTATGTACCAGACCCGATGTAGCATAATCACTAAGTGTAGTGAGTAGGTATCAAGCAGATCCTGGAGAGAGTCACTGGACAGCTGTGAAGAACATTCTCAAGTACTTGAGAAGGACTAAAGAGATGTTCTTGGTGTATGGTAACGGAGAACTCCAGGTTGAGTTCTTTACCGATTTGAGCTTCTAAAGTGATAAGGATGACTCTAAGTAGCACTCGGGATTTGTCTTTACCCTAAATGGAGGGGCGGTTTGTTGGAAGAGTTCCAAGCAAGAAACCGTGGCAGACTCGACGATGGAGGCTGAATACATCGCTGCCAACGATGCTGCCAAAGAGGCTATCTGGATGAAGAAGTTCATCACTGAACTTGGTGTGGTTCCATCCATTGAGCATCAAATAGCTTTGTATTGTGATAACAATGGAGCTGTGGCTTTGGCCAAGGGACCCAGGTCCCATCAAAGATCCAGGAATATTCTGAGGTGGTATCACCTGATCCGGGAGATAGTTGATCACCGAGAGATCGAGGTCAGGAGAGTTGACACGAAGGACAACACTGCGGATCCACTCACGAAGGCCATACCCCAGATACAATTTGAGAGACTTTTCGGGATGTTGGGTATGAGATACTACAACACCTGGTCTTAGTGCAAGTGGGAGATTGTTAGTTATGTATATGGCCTAGAGGCCATTGTTGTACATATGATGTATATTATAGTGGATGCTTGGATATATATAGAGAGGACTTTCTTGCTCGATATGATAGTATGCTATTTGGTTTCACTTTGTCTAAACATGTTGACTTGTATTGGTTTACTGTCTTGCTCTCACATGTTGATAAAGCCCTTAGGATATGTACTCGACTACTAGGACTATGATGCAGATTATACTAGTGGGGTCAGGATAGTCCAAGAGTACATCCTATAATTGTTCCTAGTCGAGGGTGTATCGAGACAGGGCATCGATACTCTAGAATAGACTAGCATATACGCATCTTGACCCATATGATGGGCGATGGATGATCCCACATCCATTGGTGTTTGACATCAAAGATGGTATACGGGTGCTCAGTGGAGACTGGGTACACTGAACGGACTCGCCGAGAACTCCTAGATGGTATTATATTTATCGTCAGATAGCAGTTCTCTGGTGACATTGGTACAGGTTAGTCTGTAGACCCGAGATCATCATAGAGTCTTGTTTGATTCCCACTGTGCTTTGATTTCCACCTTACCATGTTCATGAGAGCGTGCAAAACGGTGGCTTTTGGGTACAGTCCCGAATCATATGGAAGCAATGAGCGATAGGAGGGGTTTCGTTTCTCCCGGTATTGGGGGTTGATGTTGCGCTATGTTCGATTGGCTATAACTGGAAGTCCCTGGCCATGGCTGATATGTAGATCTACTGGTAAGTGTTATCAGTAGTTTCTCGACCCATTATGAGCCTCACATCGACACGACTTATCGGTTACTGGGGTCTGATGTTTACCATCCCTAGACTGGATATGCGACATATCAGACAATGCGACCGGACTATATGGTAGTGTTACTGATTGAATTCACAGGAGTGTGTGCAGGCTTGCTTGTTGATCTTCTGATAGCTCAATACCCGGGTGGCTGTTACGTTTAGCTGACCGCTTGCAGCTTGTGGGTGTTTGATATGATCATCACCTACTGCCGGCGTATTGATGAGTCTTTAGAGTCCTACACAGAGGTTTCCTGGCTCAGGCGAAACGGAGTAAGAATACATATGTGATATGTGTGGGACCGAGATTAATACGATATGAGATACCGTATTCTATTCTCGCGATATGTGATATCGGCCGGGTATATGTGATATAGCCAGGTTATCAGATCAAGTGTTGATTCGATAAAATGATACATATTATATTAGTCGGTTATATGTTATATAGCTGGATTATCGGATCAAGTGTTGATTCGATAATTTAATGTATAATTATATATGTGATATATTACATTACATTAACTAATATAAGCTCACTTAAATGATTCTTTTTCTCTCACTTGATGATACATTGATATATATGTGATATATGTTAATTGTATTATTTTCTTTTGTTACATTAAATATTATATATGTGATATATAATATTGTAACATGCTTAGTTACAAATGCAACTAGGGTTTATGAGATTAAACCATGCTAGGGTTTAGATTAGGGTTAACATTTTGTTTTTAGTTAATTCTAAATTATGGATTAAAGTTAAGATATTTTATTATGTTGACTTTGTCCACTCTTTAGATATTTACTAGATATTTGTTAATCTAACCTTTTAACCCAAGCCCATGATTTATTCTCTACAAGGGTTAAGCATGTCATGCTTAACCCATGGTTGAATTTCTAACCTCACACAAGAATTCATTTTATCACTTCATCTTCTTCTTCCTCAAAAAGCTTTCTAGCTTTTCTTTTGTGATAAATGTTTGAGAGAAAAAGAAAACTAAAGAGAGTAAAATTCCTACTTTATCATCCTCTTCTATACAAGCTATATAGTTTAGTGTGTTAGCTTCAATAATCTCTAATTTGTGAAGTACTAGCTTGGGTTCGTGATTCCTCAAGGTAGATCATCTTTGATTGTGAAGATTACTAGCAAGCATGCATCATTCACTTCATGGAGCTTCTCAAGAGTATGGGAGCTTGATGATCGCAGCGAAAGGACCTCAATTCGGAGCTTATGAAGCGAATGAACGGATTACAAAGGTTAAAATCCCTAATCTCTTAGATGTTAAGTTGTTAACTTGTAGTTTAGTTTGATTATCTAGTTAAAGATTCATGGCTAGGGTTATCTAGAACGGCAAAAATTTGAAATTGGCATGGACGATACCTCCCGAAACCTTGCTGCCATTGTAGGTATCCCAATACAAAGAACGATTTTTTATACTTGCAATATCGACCAATCTACAGGATCTTTTCGGAAATCTTAACTAGCTAAATTACATAGAGTTCTAAACCACTATGTAAGTGTTTTATACCTTGTTGAATCTATTCCTTCGGGTCTTCTTCTCCTTTCCTTGAGCTCCTCGAAGTTGCGGATCTAGCTCGGTCGTCGGTCTCCTCGTGTCGAAGACGATCCACCCAAGAGTTTATGTTCAAAGCTCCAACCTCTAAACGAGATTACTAAAGTACCTAGTTCGCTAAATTAGGTAGCTCAGAAAATGTAGAGAGTTAATTGGAGTGTTTTATCTTAAAGGAACCAAGGGTTCACAACACATATGAGGGTTAGGGTCTTGAGGAAGAAGGAGAGAGAAAAATGGAGAGAGAAAGAAAAAATGCAAATGAGCAAGTGTTGAGGCTAGTGAAGAATGGCTCATTCTTTTCTCACAGGAAGCATGGATTATTTTCAATAGAAAATATCAACCATGTTTTAATAGTAAGTCCATACCAATAAACAAATAAATAAGCCATGCTTCGCCCCTGCCATAAATATCTCCATTTTCCACCTCATTAATCTATTTTCCAAAATAGATAAATCCAACGAGGTGTCTCCTTCTAGAAGCATCTCTTGTAAAATTACAAGAATGCCCTCACCGTATATACATACCTATATTCGTACTGCGAAAATACGAATACGATAAGATAATAATAATCCAATAATATAATATTAGAATCTGGTTTAAACCTAAGCCCACTAGTATTATCCGTCCGAACAACATCCGTGTAGCCAGTACACATATATGATCGGAACCCTGCACGTAAAACTATACGGCCTCTACATCGTTTAGCCTAAACCAGAGAAACCCTCTTTGTGGGACTCTAAAGACTCGACAGTACGCTGGCAGTGGGTTTAACCATAAGTCCGTCAGCGGCACTAGCTGTACGTAACGGCTACCCAGGTATCTGTCAAAAAGAAGGCCGACGAGCGAAATCATCCGAACCCCTACTGAGCCTATCCGTGACAATTTTCGTACAGTCCGATTTGTTCGTCTAAGAGTATCGCATATCATGCCTAAGGGGTGGTAAACGTCAGACCCCTAATAGCGCAATAAGTCGTGTCGGTGTAGAGACCAATACTTCCTGATAAACTACTGACGTATCTACCAGTAAATCTCACTTGCCCTGGCCAGAGACTTTGTGTATTGGCTATCCGAACACAACACTATATCAACTCCCAATACCGGGAGAGACGAATCCTTTCTACCCACTACTGCATCTAAGTGCTTCAGGACTGCACCCAACAACTACTTGTTTGCACGACTCATTTGAGCCGTGGTAGGGTAGTATTTAAGTACAGTGGGAACACACTTGAGATGAGTAGTGATATCAAGTCAACGAACTAACCTATTCTCATGTCACCCGGGAACTGCTAACTGACGATATGTATAATACCAACCAGCAGTTCCCATCGAGTCCGTCCAGTGTAACTCATAACCCAATGAGCACCTGTATACTATCTTTGGTACGGCATACCAATGGCTGCAGGACATGCCATCTCCCATAACTGGAATGAGAAGCGTATACACTAGTCTACTCTGGAGTATCAATACCCTGTCTCGATAATCCTACGACTAAAGACAAGCTTAAGGATGTGCTTATAGACTATCATGCCCCTACTAGTGTAACTGCCATCACAACGCTGGTAGTCAAGTAAAGATCCTAAGGGCTCTATCAATATGTATTAGCGATATGCTAAAAGAAACATATACACATATTAAGATATAATCAAACTAGATAACATACTATCATATTGAGCAAAACTGTTATTATATCAGTGTATATCCCAACCTTCCAAAATATAATATACAATCCAGTACTATACAATAATAGCCTCTAGGGCATATATCACCAACAATATTAATGTCAATATTTTTCGACTGCATGCACTTGCACGTGGGCCTTTATCCCCTCTCAGTTTATGCGCCGGTATTATGCCTTATTGCTGCAGCCCTACCCTACTTGGAGCGGCTCGACCAATCCCAAACACGTCGGGTCTAGTTCAACCCGAGAATTCCAAACTGTTAAATTTTGTCCGATTCGCGCATTCCACCAGCCAAATCAAAGACCTCACAAAATTATCTGGGTCAATGGATATGCCGCAGACACTACATTGACATCTCTCGGAATCGCGAAAATCCATCGTTTAGAGCCCTGAAATCACGGTCAAAAATTTGCTCCGGACTTTGACTTTCGAATTAGAAATGAAATTAGCACCCGGATCAGTTAAGATTTGACAGGCATTATCGGGAATTAATTTGGGACACAGTCAAATAATTGGTTTCTCGTTTTAATAACTTTTTATTTTTAGCAGTTTTCTATTTTTAACAGTTTTTCTTTTGATCTATTCCGTCCTACTTGTTCTTTCTGTCCTATTTTTACCTGATAACGTCCCTATTTTTCTACAGTCCTTTTGCACATGATAACATATTTCTCTTTTTTCATGACCACTGTCTTTTTCTGTTTAATAATTCTTACTTATGCATTTTACGAATTATGATCATAAGCATGTAGTTCCAACCAAAGAAATATCCATTAAAACCAATTGATAATCTTATTGTTCTTTTTCATTTGAGTTTTTTCTACACTTGCATGCTGGCATCTTCTCAATTTTTTTGTCCTTTTCCATCATTTGTCAAATTTAGTTGTAAAAACACGACCTAGTTAGGAAATTAAGTGATTTATACTATATATTCATAAAATTTATCATATGATCATCATATTAACCATATTAAACCAATTGAAAATTTTAAAAAACACAATCAGAATTTGTTAAAATTGTTCATTCTTCTTCGAAATTTACATGTCAAAATAATAGAAATAACAGACGATTAATCAACAAATAAAAACTAATATTAACATCCTAAGCAATTCGACAAGGCTCCTTACATCGACATAGTGGGCAAGAGTTTTTCTTGAACAACCAAAAAACAATGCACTTCATTTGGAATTGTAACGCTTCGAAAATCGTTTAGGCAGTTTTTCGGTAATCGGCAAAATTAGCAGTCTTTTTCCGTAAAAAGTCAAAATAGGTATTTTTCATTATAGACCTAATTATACAAAATTTAGATAAGATATTACTATAAATTGTTCACTAAAATGTCACTTAAAAATTTCTAGTTAATTAAAAAAATTTCCTTAATTAATTATTTTTAATATTATTTTAAGCTTTTAAAAATACATTAAATTAGTGATAAATACAAATTTAATTGGGTAAATTACATAATTAGGAATCATTATAAACTAAAATATAGTGTAACAAAAATTTTATCAAAACATTTCAAGTTTGGTTGTTTTGTGGTTTAAAATAGTTTGAAAATGAATTAAAAAGGGATTTTTTTGTAAGGATTTTGATGCAAGAAAATGGAGGATTGGGGGCTGTTTTTCTGGATCCATTTTGACCAGAGTAGAGCAAGGGAGGGATTTGAGGGAAAGGTGTGGAGTTTTCTGCACAAAAGTCCTTCACAAGATCAATAAATGACCATCACATCAAATTTTACAAAAAAAAACCCTTTTTAATTCATTTTCAAACCATTTTAAACCACAAAACAACCAAACTTGAAATGTTTTGATAAAATTTTTGTTACACTATATTTTAGTTTATAATGATTCCTAATTATGTAATTTACCCAATTAAATTTGTATTTATCACTAATTTAATGTATTTTTAAAAGCTTAAAATAATATTAAAAATAATTAATTAAGGAAATTTTTTTAATTAACTAGAAATTTTTAAATGACATTTTAGTGAACAATTTATAGTAATATTTTATCTAAATTTTGTATAATTAGATCTATAATGAAAAATACCTATTTTGACTTTTTACGGAAAAAGGCCGCTAATTTTGCCGATTACTGAAAAACTGCCTAAACGATTTTCGAAGCGTTACAGGAATGGATGATCACAACACAACTACACTCGTTCGATTAAATCACCATTGCTGCCCATCTCAATTTTTAAAAAAACACACAGCACAAATATCGCCATTCTTGTCCTTCAACCCTTATCTCTTTCGCTTACGCGGTCTCTTGATTGTCACAATCTTATCAATTCAGTACAAACATATACCTTTATATGAAACTTATTATCTGCCATCTCCACAGCTTCATGGACAAACTCGTTGATTTTCGTTTCAAAATACACGCGATGCTGATATTGGATTGGGAATGCACAACGAACCACACTGCGAGCAAAATACGACAATTCTCAAGCGAACATAATTGAGAGACTACATACTTGCGATACTTGTACGAGGGCATTTTGTCCAAAAAAAATTTTGCACCATCATGAAAGCCATCGGAAGAGGGGATGATCACTTGGGCAGAGTTTTCAATGTACCCGTGGGTGCATACGGAAGGATCGATACCGTCGGTATCCGACGATGTGGGCGTCAGTTTTGCATGGAGAAAGAGAAGCAATGGCGGTTTGTTGTACTTTTTGACCATTTAGAAAGGCAACGGCTGTTCTGCATCAAGCTTTTGCGTCATTGAGAGAATCGCAAAATAAGAAAAGAAGATCGGTAGAGTTTAACGGCCTTTCTCTTTTCTCTCAACTTTTTTTAAAAATGTTTTTTGTCTTTTTTCTTCTGAGTAGAGAATGAGGATGAAATGCTCTGTCTTAAATAGTGCAGGAGGTGGGCATATGTGCCAATAGGAGATGAGACATGTGGCAATAGGAAATGAAAATACCAGAATTTGTGAGGGCAAAGTTGGCTTTTTGAAAATTCCGCCACCTCTCTATAGCTTAGCTTTATATTATGTATATAGGATGTCCAAACTAAATCAATCGGTTCTATTTCATTTTCTTAACATGCGGTTTCTCAGGGTTCCTCTAATCCAGAAATCAATGCAGACAGGCTGGTTAAAATTCCGATCTCCGGATCTTCCCTACGTTTACATTTTGACTTGACACTTGTAAAAGACATATTACTTGGGATGAAGATACATTGAGCCCAACGCAAGAATATGGAAGGCCATATTTGTTCAATGTTCTGCTGTCTTCTCCAAAAAGAGGAGAGGAGTGGGGGGGCAGAAAGTGATTCCTGGTCTATGACACACATGCTTCAGATTCAGAACAAGAACAAGAGGAGGGATCCAAAGCAAAAAGGAGAAATTGATTAATAGTCCATTCTTGGACATTGCCTTCTTTCTCTCTGGTCTCATGAACACATGGGTGACTCGACTAGCAGACAATTCTTCTAGGGGCCATTTGGTACTGATAGTGAAGATCCTCGTGGCATTCATTGCACCCGCTGAGAATGGTATTCAGTCCTGTGTTATCATAAATCGCTAAACCATCAACAATTTGCGACTTGGAACAATCGTTTCCAATCGGAGCACTCTAGCGATCCGGTTCGGAAGAATCACCATTCCGCTCTAGGCTGAAAGGAGTTAAACTCTTGAAATCTCTAGTTAAATGGGCATGAGGTAGGGGTTTGTGTTAAATTATACTAAAATATTTAACTTTTTTCCATGAATTTAAATATAAATAGCAAAAGAAATTATATTATATATGTACATATTATACACACATATAAATGATCCAAAAACACACCCCGTACCAGAGCTACGATGTATGTTATGTATAAGGTTCTAAATATCGGATATCGGATTCGTATTTTCAATACTGGATAGCGCAAACCGGACAATATCACAGCGATACAAGTTCATATCAGGCGATCAGATCGTATATCGATATCGGACATATCGGACGTAAATATCAAGCACATCGGACAACAATTTTGAGTATATGAACTTACAAAATTATATAATAATATAATACATTGTACTTTTAAATACAAATATATAAGTATCGTCTAATTTTGAAAATATAAAACTCTATCTAACAGTTAAAGATTACCAAAAACAAAAAGGAAATATAAGCCCAACTCAGGATATCTGAGGAAGAAGAAGAAGCGGGGTTCACGGCGAGCAATCAATAGGATGATGTGACGGGAGGAGAAGGAAATGGCAGTGTCGAGAGGAGGGGGCAACGATGTGGAGAGGAGGGGGAGAAGGCATCACGAGGAGGATGAGAAGGCGACGACGTCGAGAGGAGGATGCTATCGAGCCCAGAATCGAGGGCTTCAGAATTTGGGGATAAGATATTTCAATTGATAATGTTAACAGGTCAGGTCGGGTTTAAACTTTAAACCATTAAACCAAATTATTTTTACATCATCTCGGTCTGATATTTAGCGATACGAGAAACCCAAGATATCGCCCAATATTACTCCATCTCGGCCGATATGGGTCTAAAACGAGATTTGAGCAAAATTTGATGTATCATATCGTTGGCGCACCGATACTGATATATCGCCCGAGATGGCCGATATTTAGAACCATTGTTATATATAAGTTTACTGACGAAGAATACTCCTATCGGACGACGTTCCATGATAAGTAACGTTATGAGTTCCCGTTTTCGTTCCATGTATATAACATTGGTCCCGTCTCCGGCCCATAAATCGGAAGTCCAACTAGGAGCTTTTATGCATCTGCGCCACAAATCCGAAGTTTAGGTGCAAGGAAGGGACTTTGAGACATCGATAATACTATAATAGGACCTTTCTTGCATTTTTAATTTTCTTTGTCACCCATATTAAATTCATGCTCCTCCCTCCTCTCAATTTAAAAGCACTTGTGAATCTCAAGACATCTCCCCTTCCCCAGTCCTAAATTCTTACTTTCTCTAGTTCAAAACAACTACATATTGCAAATTTCCTAAGGAAAAAAAAGAAGGAAGAAGACACTTCAAGTTTGAAAGCAAAATGGCCTCTAAGAGGAAGCTTTTTGAGCTGCTAGAAGAGAAGCAAGAGCCTTTCTTGCTAGATGTGTACCTACAAGAGAATGGGTGGTGTTCAAGCAAGAGGCTGAAAAGAAAAGGAGTTTCTTTTGGATTCTTGAGGTCAATACTCTCCAAGCTTGTCCATGGGAAGCCCTTCACCAAAGCCTTGTATTGGGATGGCAGGAGAATCGAAAGCGGGAGGCTCAGCGTTTTCAGTTGTTGTTCAGGTATCACTTCGAGAGAAGTTGGTGGAGATCAGCAATGGAGGTGCATTGAGATGGAAGAGGACTCCAAGGAGCTCAGTCCTGTTTCTGTTCTTCAATTCCCTAACAACAGTAAGTTTTTTTTTGGGGTAAATTTTATACAACATCATCGATCTTTAAAAATACCATGAACCCTTCTTAAACTAGCGATGTTGTATGAAAAATAGTTTTAAGGCATTAATGGATTTAATAACCCAAGAATGACCTTGTACATAGACTAAATAACCCAATATATATGGTAAATTTGGATTAAAATACCCTTCAACTCGTCGATTTTAAAGTCCAATGGTGCACCTTTAAAAACATTTAAAAGTTGGATGGTGTTTTATAAGATTTACCTTTTCTTTTTCCTCCTTTCACTTAATTGCATCCATTGGGACTAATAATTTTGCATTTCTTTTTTCCATCAGGGTTCAAGGAACAGAACCAATCATCATCGACCTCGAGTTTCGACTCCCCAAGAGAAATGCCTGAGATCTCTGCCTTCTCTCACCACAGTGATGTGAGAGCAAAGGTCCTTGCATGGCAGAACCTTGGAGGAGATTTGAGCAGCTTGACAAAGTCGTGTGTTTCAGACATGTTTGAATTCAAGCCTGAGATGAGAGAGGAGGTTGGAGTTGAGATAGAAGCAGCTATTTTGCAAGAGATTGTTGATGAAACTGTGGTAGAGTTTGTAGCCAATCATTGTACATAAAGCATGATTTTGATTTTGGATTCAGCATATCACTTCACTGAATCAAAAAGGCCAGTTATTGTATTAATCAGTTTTTATTGAAGGAAAATGAGTTTCAGAGAATCAGGCAGAGTTACATCTGGGAAAAAAAGACAGAGAAATTCCTCACCCGGCTGGTAGGCCTTTTCCTCGGCTTCGTACCGGAGGCTAGGTACAATAAGCGTCCTCGTGTTGATCCTTGTTGTGCTTTCCTTTAATAGGAGGCCCGGTAAAAAATAAATGTGTATAAGTTAAGCGTACGGGTGATGTTTTTACATCCGGCGATAAAAGGAAGAGAAATTCCTTACCTGGCCGGGAGCTCCAGAAAAAAAATAAAGAAACGGAAAGAACACGATTTTTAACAAAAGAATCTTTCCATAAAAAACAACCCCAAAAGACTTTCGAGAGCTAAATGAAAACGGTCCATGTAGTTACGAATGCTTCTTAACACCGTTAGGCCTAGCCGTTGGGGGAGTGTAAAATGACACTTTTACCCCTCCAATGTCTACTATTAAGCCTTGATTTTGCACTAACTTGAACTATGTACCGGTTGTACTGGCATCTCCAAGTTCCTGCAGCCACACCATCTTCATCTTTTGATCAGCTTCAATCTTACTTGTTGTTGGTAGGATCTGCTGCATCAACTGGATCGATTCGAGAGATGAGGTGTGAGAGATTGCTGGGAAGAGCTTCAGAGCTCGAAGAAGCTGTAGATCGAAGAAGAAAGTTGGAGATAATGAGGAATTCGAGCAAACTATTTCTTATTTTATTTATTTAATTTTGTTAGGAATTGGTGAGCGGGATAGAGATTTAATTTGTCTAAAATATATACCAATGACCAATTACTTTGTACCCCAGAGTCCAAGCTAGGTTAAAATAATAGCGCAGACTATTCAGTTAATTGAGGATCTTCGCTGTTTTTATAATAAATTAGCAATTCCTGGCACTTGCTTCTAAAAAACCATAATATTTGAGCGTCCTTGATTTCTATTATTTACTTTCCAACGTCAACGTAAATTAGAATAATTCTGTGTTGCTTTAAAAAAAGGTGTACCTATTGTTGAATTCATAGGCCCAAGAGAAGACGAGAGCAGGCCGAAAATCTATTCTTATCTCTTAGAAATCCTTTCTCTCTATATATAATAATTAAATCTGTCCTTGGAATTATTCCAATTGGGTTTCAATTAAATCCACAGACTGGCTGTGGCAATAATTTAATTGGTTTTAGAGAGGGAGAGAGTCTTTTGTATCGGGGAGATAAAATAGGTGAGTGTAATTACTCTATTGGAAAATTTTCATTGCGAAGATAGGATTAGGTGCAGTTGCGCTGAACCTGAGTATGTCGTTGTGTTTTTTGTGTTGTTGGTGTGTTTTTCTATTTGTTTGGTGTCTTGCGATAGCCGTCGGATATATCTTTTTCATCATCTTTGTTTGCACGCGATCCTTATAGTTTTCGTTGCGCTGTGCCGTTTGTTCGCGATAAGCTTGTGTGGTCCTTTCGTGGTTCACCGTGCCGGATCAAAAGAGTCGTGCAAACAGATTTTTGTTGGGTATAGTCCCGAAGCATGTAGAGGCAGTGAGCGGTTGAGGGGAATCGTCTCTTCTGGAATAAAGAGTTGATGTTGTGCCGTGTAGGACATGACCACAACCACAACTCGGTGGCCACCGCAGTTGAGATAAACTGATAAGTGCTATCAGTTATATCTCCGGTTGGTTATGAGTTCTCTGTCGCACGACTTATCGAGTTATTGGGGTATAACAGATTTTAAACTCTAGACCCGATATGCGATACTCTTAGACGAAGAGACCGGGCTGTACGGTGACTGTCACTTATAGACTTTGTCGGGTCTGGATGAGTTCGCTCGTCGACCTGCTTTTGTCTTGATCATACATTGGTAGTCATTACGTACAGCTTGTGCCACTGATATGTTTGTAGGTTATTCCGTCAGGAGATTGGATCTGAAATTGTTTCGGATTCGATCGAATTTGATCCTACAGAACCTATTGCCAACATATTGACATGTCTTTAGAGTCATGCAATGAAGGTGCCTGTCCGGGCAAAAAGTGATGTGGAGTTCGTATGAGATACGTGCGGAGTTCGATTAAATGCTTGATTTAATCGAACGTCCGGAAATACTAGCCGGTTTAAAAATTGGACTATCATGTCAAGTGTTGACTTGGTAACTGTATTTTTGGATGCCACCATCATGAGGTTTAAACCGGCATCAAGCATGCAATTTTTAAAAATTTATTGGTGCTAAGCTACACTAACTAAGGATCAAACTAGATGATTAGGGTTTAACATGATGATATCAAGAACTTTACACTAAGAGATGAAATTGCAACCTTTATAGACCGTGTCCTTCTCTTCAAAAGCTCCGTGTAGTAGTCCACGCGACTCCACTTGAAGATTGAACAAGCTTCCTTTTGTGATCTTCGTACCGAAGATGATCCATCCGAAATTTCGCTAATCCAAGCTATCTCTTCACTAAATTTACTTTAGTGAAGAAAACACATTACACCTAACTGCTAATCAAGTGTAGGATGATGAGGTAGGGGTTTTGTTTGCTCACTATGGATACTTTCAAGCCCTAGGGTTCATAACTCATGTGAGTGTTAGGACTTAAAGGAGGTGAAGAGTAAGATGAAGAGAGCTAGAGAGAAAAGAGCTCAAGTGAAGAACAAGATCAACTGTGCAAGCCCTCTCAATTATGAAGTGAAGAATGGCTTCTATATTCTCACAATTATTTAAGCATCAATATTTTCCAATAATCAATTGGAACCATATTTCAATAGTATGACCAAATGAATAAATAAATATAGAAGCCATGCTTCACCCCATTTCTCATTTCCCATATCTTTTCTATTTTCAGAAAATAGAAAATCCAATCATGCTTCATTTATAATATATATATATATATATATATATATATATATATATATAGGTATATGTATATGTATATATATATACATATATCAAATATATATATACATATATCAAATATATATATATATATATATATATATTAAGTAAATAATTAGTGAGCAATAATATTAGTTAATATATAATTATATCAAATATAAATATATATCATATTATTAAATCAACACTTAATTCAATAATCCGATTATATCACATATAACCGACTAATATTGTCACGACCCGAAATAGTCCGTGACTGGCCCTTGAATCATATGAAATATATAGGACCTCATCTAATTCAAGTAAGCCAAAAGTCCAGAAATCTAAAACCGTTTTAAATAATAAATGAAGGAAAAATAGTTTTAAGAAATGAAGAAAACATGTTTTAAAAACAAGGTTTTTAAATAAGTAAGCCGAATATGCATTTTTAAAATCTATAGCCTTTTCTGAAAATTTCGGCAGAGTTTCCTTTGTAAATACTGGCCCCGAACGGGGTACAACATGATAAAAGCATATATACAATGATAAAAGGCATCTCTAAGCGGGAGCTAGCTCTTCGTCAATCGACGATCACAACCACACAAGTAGTAATATACAACGCCGAAGGGCGAGGATCAAAACTCAAAAGAAACTCAAAATATCAAGAAAACCATAATACTATATCGCGCGACTCTAAGGTCGAAAAAATACATAACTGGTTTTCTAAGTCTGAACAATATACATGTTTGGCTGATGGAATTACTAGATACAACTGAATAATACATATACAATGGTGGTTCTGATGCAAAAAAATCCACCTACCAAAGCAAATCACCCGTAAGGGAAGCAGTGTGCCAGAAAGCCGCAATGGAACCTGTACGGCAAAACCTGCAAGAACTGTGGCACAACGGGGGTGAGTTGCCAACTCGTGAATAGAAAACATCACAGAGCAGAAATCGTATGTATGACACAATTCTAGGTCAATACGATCATATATATATATATATATATATATATATATATATAAACTTCAAATGAATAAGTCTGAAGCATGATAAGGTGGCAGGGGTAAACATCTATACATAAGTGTAATCCCATGTGCTCGTGTCAGTGCCTCAGGTAATAACATATCATAAATATGAGGTATGATCAATGTAATCAACATGAATCAATGTCAACTATATCATGAAGTCTATAAGTATGTGGATATCATCCAACTATGTAATCCATGTCTGTATATATGTGGATCCTGTCCACGTGTCACCCAATGACAATAAGCATCATGCATATAAATATCATAAAGTATATGCATGGAAATATGAGAATATAAATCAACGTGTGTCCCTCGCAGCACATCAAAATCATGGAACTTGAGTGTCCAGCATTGACACTCGAAAACATCATGAAACCTGTGCCCAGCATTGGCACGTAAATCCTCATATATCGGGCTCCGTCAGTCCGGATTGGCCCATATCATCTCTCGACTCCAGCCGGTATCCTCCGGATATCCGCCGAGCCCAAATACTATCACCGGTAGGTAGTAGTCTCTCTGGCAGGTATATCGTCATCCACACGAAATCTCTCTCTCTTACCTCGGGGTACCATACCGGGTCCACCATGTACCCGCAATCGGCCTCATCCGCCTCCTCGAATCGGGTTTCACATGTCGCTCTCAAAACTGAGAAAACACATGGTGGACGCACTGAAATATCATATCAAGAGAAATCGGGTTTTTAAAACAACACATAATTTCTTTTGAAATATCCACGGTTCTCAAATCCAGAAATCTCATGAAAACAGCATATCTCAATGCGTATAATCATAAAGCATGATATATGCGACATATAAAAGAAATGTAAGCATATCAGTATATCATGCGACATAAAACAGTAATATGCACATATCGGGGGAAGACCGCTCCTTTAAAATGAATCAGTTTTAAAAGTATCTTGCGGTTCCCAAATCTCCAAATCAAGCCAGAATCATCTATGTATATGCAAATACGTATGTATGCAAGAATGGGTGTACACTATGTAAGTACACAAGTATGAATGTACAATAGGTATGTGCAAAAGTATGAGTGTACAATATGTAAGTACACAGTATGAGTGTACATTAGGTATGTGCACAAGTATGAGTGTACAATATGTGAGTACACAAGTATGAGTGTACAATAGGTATGTGCACAAGTATGAGTATACAATAAGTAAGTACACAAGTATGAGTGTACAATAGGGGTCATATCCTGATACAATAATCCTACTGTGTAGTGACATGCTAATTATCGATGATGAAGTGTGTGAGCCGGCAAGCAGGTGTACGTGAAACATATGCATCATCGATAATGGTGCTGGTGTCCTAACAGCATGGTTTTAATATAACATTAAACATATTTAAACATGCAATGCGATGCGAACAGCAAGAATATGCGGCAAATAAATAATAAACACGGCAGTGCAGAATCTACATCAATGTATCTATGTTATACTGTTTTGCCATTTGAAAGTAGACGAATCGGTTTTTTTTAGGAAAATAAGAGCTACGGTGTTTTTAAGAAAAGATGCGTCTTTTGAAAATATCCGTAGAATCCCTTTGCCTGTCTTTAAAATACTCCCGATTCGTTAGTTTTTTTGATATAGGTATGACATCGGCCTAGCCTAACATCTACTAAGCAAACTACAGATCTAACTAACAAGTCAATCGGGTGGGATATGGAAAACCGCCTAAATCTGAGTCAATATATATATATATATATATATAATAGTCGGTGATCCCACCTCAGAGGTACCGCGTATGATACAATATCATATGACATCCTCGAGTCATGAGTGCGGATCTTATCATCAAATGAATCTCATACGGTAAATCATCGTACGACATCCCAAATCTGGGTACGGGTCAATATCACATTCATCTCATCAATTATCTGGTATCCTTATCATCATATCTCATGATCTGGGGTACTGATCTAAGTCTAGTATAAACCGATACCATCTATATATAAATGTATGTGCGTGTATGAAAACACGCCCAAAGGCCCGCTAAAATCTCATATCGTATCCCAAATATGAACCACATCATATCACCGATCTCATGGCACTATACTCAATCTCATCGACTCATCTCCAAATATCATCCACTATCTTCATCATCCAGATATAAGTATAACAGATAAGCATGTGTGTGCGTGTGGATGTAAACCTATTCTAGGGTTCGCGACTAGGAAACTATACTAGTTTACTTCTAAATCCTAATCTATCCATAGTAGACCTAATCACATCTTGAATATCCAAGTCACACATAACACTATCATACATATATATAGTATACTAAATATCGAACTGCGGGGGTGCTATACGTCATCCACCCGACTTCCCCCGTAGATATAATCTACTCACCTGCATCCTGCGTGTTGGTATCGATGTCGCCTTCATCTTCTTCGTCATATGAAGCCCTCGTGAAGGTACCTACAAAGATAACACAATCGCAAACGCACATTAAAATCACATCGGAAAACCAAAATGACACGCTAAGGCCTATAGGTTAAAACCTATGGACTACGCTTTCAAAACCATCAAACAACCCTCGATATCGTCGTACAAACGTCAAGTGATCGAGGTAAAACACAAATACGCAAATCCAGAATTTAAAATACGAGAAACAAAACTCCGAATCAAAACAGCAACTCAGGAAAGTGGTCCCAGATTTCACCCTAGGTCAAATTGGTTAATTTTGCATATACCAAGGGTCTAGTTTACATGAGATAAAACTACAGAACCAACACGAATCACATCCTCACTGGTCTGGCCGCAAATTGCGGCTAGAAGGAATTAATTGGAGGCCTGGGTTGAGGGATAGGGGCTACGGTTTTGGTGGTAGCTTCCTAGGTGCCTGCATGTTTCTCTGTGTTTGCAAAATAATTTTCAGAGCCGAGTGATAGCAGATTACATTTTACATCCACAGAATCCATAATTTTCCAATATCGGGTTTCTAAATCCGTATTCTAGGGTTCTAGTCTCTGGTTTAGGTCTGGATTCTAGCACTAGGGGGTTTGTATGGCCTCTACTGAGCTTAATTTCATATCACAACTTTCAAAGTTTCCATTAACGCTAACTAGAATTTTCAAAGTTAACCCAAACCACATAATATCGACGTGAAACATGTATGGATGCATAAGGATTTGAAACACTACACTATTGGTGCAGAAATTACCTCCTTTGGCAACTCAAGAATTTTCTTGAGTTGCCCAAAGTCCTCAAAATCTTTGCTTTCTTGGTCCATGGGATAGCTAGTTAGCTCATGCATCTTTTTAATGAAATGGGACTTGGGTTTTGAGTTGTTTTTCATGGTGTTTTGGGAGGTTGAAGATGGAGAAGGAGGGAGGGCAGCAGCAGCAGCAAGAGGATGAGGAGAGGAGAGAAATGAGTGGGAGAAATGATGAGGGAATGGCCAAGTCCAATGGTTGACCCCTTACCCACTCTTTCTCTCTCTTACCCATACTTGCATATTCTATTCTTTTCCTTTTCTATTTCTATTTTCTTTCTCTCCTCAATAGTAACCCCAAAACAAAAGCCATGCATCCAAAAACATGTAGTAAAAATGCAACAAGTGTTAATAAAAAGATATGGTGCATGTTTGCACAAAATACGCTTAAAACGCGATTAGCGATTTTTAATCGCGATTAGCACTAAATTAGCATATAATTAATCATAAAAACTTAAAATTTGCATAGCTCACATAAAACACCCACTTTTGAGTAATTTCTATAATTTTCAATTTTTCCCCAAATTTTATCGGTATTTAATTATACCGCCTTATTAAAATATTCAATATTTTATTATTAAATTACAAAAATTGCTAAAAATAATATTTTATTTTTTTGAAATGTTACAAATATCATTTATCTGTATATCACATTATCAAATCAACACTTGATTCAATAATCCGGTTATATCACATATAACCTAATCGATATCAGATTACTGCCAGATTATAATACGGTATCTCATACTCGTATTTAATCAACCCCCCCGCACATATCAACATATGTGCCCTACTTCGTTTTGCTTGAACTAGGAAACTTCTGTGTGGAACTCTAAAAACTCGTCAATACGCCAGCAGTAGGTAATGGTCACATCAGTTACCTACAAGCCGTCAGCGGTACTAGCTGGACGTAACGGCTACCCAGCTATTGAGAGAATAGAATATCAACAAGCAAGCTTGTCCAAACTCCCGTGAAGCCTATAAGTAACACTTACCGTACAGTCCGGTCTCTTCGTCTGATATGTCGCATACTGAATCTAGGGGTGGAATCGTCAGACCCCAGTAACTTGATAAGTCATGCCGATGTATGGCTCATAACGGTTCGAGAAACTACTGATAACACTTACCAGTAAATCTCATCAGCCCTGGCAAGGGACTTACTGTTATAGCCAATCGAGCATAGCGCAATATCAACTCCCAATACCGGAAGAGAAGAAACCCCTCCTATCGTTCACTGCCTCCATGTGACTCGGGACTGTACCCAAAATCCACCTGTTTGTACGACTCCTTTGAGCCGCGGTAGGGAGGAAATCAAAGCACAGTGGGAGCCACACAAGATACTATGACGATTTCGGGTCTACAGATTAACCTGTACTAGTGTCACCAGAGAACTGCTATCTGACGATAGGTATGGTATCATCTAGGAGTTCTCGGCGAGTCTTGTTCGGTGTACTCATTCTCTAATGAGCACCTGTGTACAATCTTTTGATGTCAAACACCAATGGTTATGGGATCAACCATCGCCCCATACAGGGTCACACTAGTCTACTCTGGAATATTGATACCCTGTCTCGATATCCCCTCAACTAGGAACAATTAAAGGATGTGCTTGTAGACTACAGAAGACCCAGTAGTATGATCTGCATCATAGTCCTGGTAGTCAAGCAAACATCCTAAGGGCTTTATCAACATGTATCTGAGAGACAGTATAATAATACAAGTGTACATGTTAAGATAAAGAGCAACCAGATAGCATACTATCATGTCGAGCAAGAAAGTCCTCTATATATATGTCCAAGCATCCACTATATCATACAATAATGGCCTTAGGGCATACATATTCCTAACAATCTCTCACTTACACTAAGGCCATATGGTGTAGTATCTCATACCCAACATCCCAAAAAGTCTCTCAAACTGTGTCTAGGGGAGGGCCTTCGTGAGTGAATCCACTACGCTGTCCTTCGTGTCAACTCTCCTGATCTCGATCTCCTGTCGATCTACTATCTTCCGGATCAGGTGATACCGCCTAAGAATATGTCTGGATCTCAGATGGGACAGGGGTTCCTTGGCCAAAGCCACAGCTTAATTGTTATCACAATACACAGGTATTGGATGCTCAATAGATGGAACCACACCAAGTTCAGTAATAAACTTTTTCATCCAGACAGCCTCTTTGGCAGCATCGTTGGCAGCGATGTATTCAGCCTCCATCGTCGAGTCTACTACGGTATCTTGCTTGGAACTTTTCCAACATACTGCCCCTCCGTTGAGGGTGAAGACAAAACCCGAGAAAGACTTATTGTCGTCCTTATCACTTTGGAAGTTCGAATCAGTAAAGGACTCCACCTGGAGTTCACCGTTACCATACACCAAGAACATTTCTTTAATCCTTCTCAAGTACTTAAGAATGTTCTTCACAGCTGTCCAGTGTTTCTCCCCAGGATCTGATTGATACCTACTCACTACACCTAGTGAGTAGGTTACATCCGGTCTGGTACATAACATTGCATACATGATTGACCCGACTGCTGAAGTATAGGGTATCCCTTGCATGCGAGCCCTTTCCAAATCAGTCTTGGGAGACATCTCTTTGGAGAGAGTGATTCCTGGGCAAGCGGGTAAGTTATCATGCTTAGAATCTTCCATACTAAATCTCTTTAGTATGGTGTCTATGTACCTGGATTGGGACAATCCCAACATCCTTTTAGATCTATCTCTATAGATCTTTATCCCCAGGATGTAGGAGGCATCACCTAGATCTTTTATGGAGAACTTGTGTGATAAGAAGAGCTTGAACGAGTGTAGCATAGGAACATCATTTCTTATCAAGAGTATGGTATCCACGTACAATACGAGGAAGACAACCTTACTCTCTAAAACCTTCTTGTATATACAAGGTTCATCTACGTTTTTGATGAAGTCAAACTCTTTGATAGCTTCATCGAAACAGATGTTCCAGCTCCGCGATACCTGCTTTAATACGTAGATTGATTTAAGTAGCTTGCACACGCTTTCGCTGCTCCCACTGTCTACGAAGCCCTCTGGCTGTGTCATGTACACGCTCTCTTCTAAATCACCATTTAGAAAAGCGGTCTTGACGTCTATCTGCCAGATTTCATAGTCATGGTATGCAGCAATGGCTAGTAGGATCCTGATGAACTTAAGCATAGCGACAGGAGAAAAGGTTTCATCATAGTCGACACCAGGTCGTTGACGAAAACCTTTAGCAACAAGTCAGCTTTGAAGGTCTCAACCTTTCCATCTACACCAATTTTCTTCTTAAAGATCCACTTGCTCCCGATGGGTTTTACCCCTTCAGAAGCAACTTCCAAAGTCCATACTTTGTTGGTGTACATGGATTCCATCTCAGATCGTATAGCATCCAGCCATTTCATAGAGTCTCCATTTGTGATGGCCTGCTCGAAACTAGTCGGGTCATCATCTTCCATGATGCAATCCTCGCTCCCACGTCTATGAGAAAATCGTAGTATCTCTCAGGTGGATGAGGAACCCTACTAGATCTGCGGAGTGACTGAGGTTCATCGGGGACTATTGACTCCTCCGGTTCTACCAAATCGTTAGTTATAGTTTGTGTTGCTGGAACTTCTTCCAGTTCTACCTCATTACCATTAATTTCTTTCATAAGAAATTCCTTTTCTAAAAAGGTGGTTTGTTGAGAAACAAACACTTTTTGTTCCTCAGTACGGTAGAAAATATATCCATATGAATCCTTTGGATATCCCACAAACTTGCACAAAATAGACCTTGCCTCGAGCTTGTCCGGATTTTGCTTTTTAACATAGGCCAGACAACCCCATATCTTAACTCGTTTAAAAGATGGTCTCTTCCTATTCCATATCTCATATGGAGTGGTAGGCATGGATTTGGTCGGAACTCTATTCAATAGGTATGCAGCCGTCTCAAGTGCATAACCCCAAAAGAAAATAGGCAACTTAGCATTACTCATCATAGAGCGCACCATATCTAATAGGGTGCGATTCTTGCACTCCGAAACTCCATTGTGCTGTGGTGTATACGGAGGAGTAAGCTGAGAGAGAATTCCATTCTCTTTTAAGTAGTTTCTGAATTCCGTGCTCAAGTATTCTCCTCCCCGATCAGATCGTAGGACTTTAATACTTTTACCCGTCTGGTTTTCAACTTCGTACTTATATTTCTTGAATTTCTCAAAAGATTCAGATTTGTGTTTCATTAGGAACACATGTCCGTATCTTGAGAGATCATCAGTGAATGTAATGAAGTATGAAGAACCATTCCTGGCATGTGTAGACATAGGACCACATACATTACTATGTATCAGTTCTAAGAGTTCAGTAGCTCTTTCTCCGTGTCCAGTAAATGGAGTTTTGATCATCTTTCCTTTAAGACATGACTCGCAAGTTTCATAAGATGTAAATTCGAACTGATTCAAATATGCATTTTTATGCAACTTAGCTAGTCTTGTCGCATTGATATGACCTAGTCTACAAGGCCACAAGAGACTTCGTTCATTTCTGAACTTTTCCTCTTGTGTGTGTTCTGTACGTTTAGAACTGTGGTTTGTTTCAGACCGTATATACCGTTACACGACGTACCAAACCAAATCATTACTTGATTTAGGAAAATGTTCATAATATTATCCTCTAATACAAAGTTATATCCTTCTTTATGCAACAAAGAAACTAATATAATATTGCATATCATGTTTAGTACATAATAACAGTCGTTCAGAATCATTGTATTACCATTTTGTAATACTAAGTGATATTCGCCAACTGCTTTGGCTGCAACAATTGCTTCATTCCTTACTTTTAGAGGCATATCACCCTTTCCCAGTTCTTTACCTCTTCTTAGCCCATGTAACAAATTACAGACGTGGGATCCTGATCCGGTATCCAATACCCAGGACGTAGAGCAAACTGAGAAACAGTTTTCGGTTATGAACACACCCGAAGACGATGCATCAACATGCTTATTCTTTGTTCAGGTTGCGTGGGAATCCTGATATTCTCCTATTCCTTGTTTAGACTTATGAAAATCATAAGAAAAAGCGGAACCAACGTTCCCCAGCTCAGTATAATAAGTGGGTTCGGTCAATACATCCATATTATTATCTTGATTAAAGCGTGTCATTGATTGCTACCTGAAGAAAGAAAGAAGGAAACGCTTCAGCGTGCGCTCTTTGTAGATTGGTTATTATCTTATCTAATCAGGATGGCTCCCACTGTTTTTATCAAATTTTCCTTCAAACCATAAAAGGTAAGATTAGCCGGGATTAATTATACCCTACAAGTTCGCCAATCGGTCAGCCAGACAGGTATTGGTACTCCGAGGGAGTCTCCACATGCTTTCGTATGGAACTAATTAAATAACCTCGTTTCCGAAGGGGCATAACCCTGTTAACACCTTTCTTAGACATCTACTGGATCAGCTAATTGTAAAGTGGAAAACACTCCCAGGAGTAACACTTACTCGTAGTGGGTATCGGGATCTAACTATCTCATAGAAGGTATGCAATCTCATTGCAAATTTCAACACTTGAAATACCCAATATCTGTTTTTACCCTTAGCGACTTATGACCTTGGCTATGGTCAACAAATCATAAGAGCTAGCCAAGTTCGACCCGTCATTTCGTGATTGAATTAAACCCATCCGTACGACCCTTGGCTAAGGTCAACAAATCTGTATGACTACCCTAATCCAATTGCATCACATGTGGCAGATAAGCACTAATCAGCTACAAACGCAGCACGAATACTAAATAGCACTTATCTGAAATGACGGAGGGCTACGACTGGTTTTGATAAAATCTTTTAACGTAATGAACTTGATATCGTTGTAGAATCTAGTGATTTGAAAAGGATTGTTTTTTGTAGCTTTTACTAGTTTCTCTAAAGAGATCACTCCCGGTGAAAGGATCTTGGCTCTTTCCTCATCAAATAAGGTGCTGGATATTCATCAAGGAATACCACTATACAAAACAAGAACTAGAGAAGCTATAGGAACAAAACCGAGTGGGTTGTAGCATTTGCTAGTTTTGCTAAAGAGGTCACTCCCGGTGAAGGGATCTCAGCTCTTTCCTCATCGAATGAGGTGCTGGATATTCATCAAGGAATACCACTATGCAAAGCAAGAACTAGAGTTACCATTTTAAAATTTTGATTCTACAATATCTTTAGGTTTCTTTTCTTTCCATTAATCTCATTAATGAAGTCCCATCATTTATGTTCCCTAAACATCACAGAAAAGAAACGAAAATAGAACGTACGCTTATGCCATCCGCATTCGCCACGGGGCCCCGTCATGCACCGTTAGGTTATTTAACTAAAGGCAGAGCGGAGGCTGGACTAGCGCGGGTGCAAAACATAACCAACGTTTATTATATATCATATATATAATATAGCATTCGTCTCACGCAGTTATATGATCACTTAACAGAACCAAGCAGCAGAAGTCAACATATGAAACATTGGATATACTAGGATGTCCGTGTTTTAAATTCAGTCAGTAATGTAAAACACGGATTCCACGGTCGTGATGAATAGCCAAACCCACATCCCTAGACCCTTACGAGAGCGGCAAGTAACCCTACCAATTCTAGAGTTAGGAGACCCGGTCTCGACTCCTCGAGATGGTCTTCCACTGGACTCTAGAACCCGGTTACTTGTGCTTCCCGTCTTGGGTCTATCCTAATGCGGAAAAGTAAATAATATATATCAATGGTGACATCATTCTCAACCCGGAAGTTTCCCAATAAAAGAATATTAGATACAAATTTAGATGAATGAAAATAAAAATAACTCTCGACTCACGCAAAACCCCCGGCTATTCAATCACGACGATCCAATATAACACATCACAGAAACACATAACATCACATGTCATCAACGTAAGTAAATATGCGTATCTCAAATTCCGTTGACATATAGCAACGAGATCGGGGATACACCACATATTACACTTACGGTCGTAGAAAAAAAAATGAAAAACTTCAATATTTAGAATTTGGAAATAATTTAGACATCATAAACCCGGAATATCTTATATTCCGAATTTCATGCCTAAGCTATAAACCTTGCATTTTAGTCTCAAACTGAAAACACTTTTCAATAAGAATTCGGATAATTCAACAAGATTCCCGACTAAGTGATCGCGTACTATACGCGATTGCGATGGAGTTTTGATCCGAATCGAAACTCCATGGCAATCGATCAACTGAGACTAAAATGCTAGATTTATAAAATACTAACTAGTTTTCACAAAACTAATTATTTTGGATTCTAAATATTGTATCGCATATCATCAAAATCTACTCGATATTAAACATTTCGATCGATTTTTCAAACACCCACAAATACCAGAGAGCTCAATAACTTGAGTCTCATCAAAAATACCCAGAGAGTGCAAAATTACAAAATGGAGCAGCACAAGAGAAATGAGACCTCAACTCTACAAAAGTGCGGCGGAACCGCGGCCAAACATGGGGTTAGGTCGCGGTTCCGCAGCCGTTTGAAAGAGTTGGGTGCTCAAATTTCTTGAGGATCCATTAAATTACTTGCAAAATTTTCTACATATTTTTAATCACAAAAATTTCAACTTTTAAAAAATCGACAGAAACTTGCCAAAATCCGGCTTCGAAAAATCGATCGAACACTTTAACACCGTAAAGACTTGCCCTAATGTTCTAGCTTGGTTCTGATACCATGAAAGTCAACCCTAGTACCACCATGAGGTTTAAACCGGCATTAAGAATGCAATTTTTAAAAATTTATTGGTGCTAAGCTACAATAACTAAGGATCAAACTAGATGATAGTGTTTAACATGATGATATCAAGAACTTTACACCAAGAGATGAAACTACAACCTTTGTAGACCGTGTCCTTCTCTTCAAAAGCTCCGTGTAGTAGTCCACGTGACTCCACTAGGCTCCACATGAAAATTGAACAAGCTTCCTTTTGCGATCTTCGTGCCGAAGATATTCCACCCGAAGCTTCGCTAATCCAAACTACCTCTTCACTAAACTTACTTTAGTGAAGGAAACACACTACACCTAAGTGTTAATCAAGTGTAGGATGGTAAAGTAGGGGTTTTGTTTGCTCACTATGGATACTTTCAAGCCCTAGGGTTCACAACTCATGTGAGTGTTAGGACTTGGAGGAGGTGAGGAGGAAGATGAATAGAGCTAGAGAGAAAAGAGCTCAAGTGAAGAACAAGAACAAGTGTGCAAGCCTTCTCAATTATGAAGTGAAGAATGGATTCTACATTCTCACAATTATTGAACTATCAATATTTTGCAATAATCAATTGGAACCATGCTTCAATAGTATGACCAAATGAATAAATAAATATAAAATCCATGCTTCATCCCATTCCTTATTTTCCACCTCTTTTCTATTTTCATAAAATAGAAAATCCAACTATGCTTCATTTAATACACACACACACACATCAAATATATATATTAAGTAAATAATTAGTGAGCAATAATATTAGTTAATATATAATTATATTAAATATAAATATATATCATATTATTAAATCAACACTTGATTCAATAATCTGGTTATATCACATATAACCGACTAATATCATTTATCTGTATATCACATTATCAAATCAACACTTGATTCAATAATCCGGTTATATCACATATAACCTAATCGATATCAGATTACTGCCAGATTAAAATACGGTATCTCATATTCGTATTTAATCAGGCCCCCCGCACATATCAGCATATGTGCCTTACTTCGTTTCGCTTGAACTAGGAAACTTCGGTATGGGACTCTAAAGACTCGTCAATATGCCAGCAGTAGGTAATGATCATATCCGTTATCTACAAGCCGTCAGCGGTACTAGCTGGACGTAACGGCTATCCAGGTATTGAGCGAATAGAAGATCAACAAGTAAGCTTGTCCAAACTCCCATGAAGCCTATAAGTAACACTTACCGTACAGTCAGGTCTCTTCGTCTTATATGACGCATATCGATTTTAGGGGTGGAATCGTCAGACCCCAGTAACTTGATAAGTCATGCCGATATAGGGCTCATAATGGTTCGAGAAACTACTGATAACACTTACCAGTAAATCTCATCAGCCCTGGCCAGGGACTTACTGTTATAGCCAATCGAGTATAGCGCAACATCAACTCCCAATGCCGAGAGAGACGAAACCCCTCCTATCGCTCATTGCCTCTATGTGACTCGGGACTGTACCCAAAATCCACCAGTTTGCATGACTCTTTTGAGCCATGGTATAGAGGAAATCAAAGTACAGTGGGAGCCACACAAGATACTATGACGATCTCGGGTCTATAGACTAATCTGTACTAGTGTCACCAGAGAACTGCTATCTGACGATAGGTTTGGTACCATTTAGGAGTTCTCGACGAATCTTGTTTGGTGTACCCATTCTCTATTGAGCACCTGTGTACAATCTTTGATGTCAAACACCAATGGTTATGGGATCAACCATCGCCCCATCAGGGTCAAGAAACATACACACTAGTCTACTTTGGAATATCGATGCCCTGTCTCGATATCTCCTCGACTAGGAACAATTAAAGGATGTGCTTGTAGACCACACAAGTCCCAGTAGTATGATCCGCATCATAGTCTTGGTAGTCAAGTAAACATTCTAAGGTCTTTATCAATATATATCCGAGAGACAGTATAATAATACAAGTATACATGTTAAGATAAAGAGCAATCAGATAGCATACTATCATGTCGAGCAAGAAAGTCCTCTATATATATGTCCAAGCATCCACTATATCATACAATAATGGCCTTTATGGCATATATATTCCTAACAATTTCTAGTATTGTGTATTTGATACACACTCTTTACCGTATGTGATACTGAGATAATTTTGATGGCCGATCGTATATTTGATACACGATGTGTATGTGTATGGGATACATATAATTATCTCATAATATATATATATATATATATATATATATATATATATATATATATATATTAATCCCACACTTTCTATGTTATGTAAATATATGTGTGTGTGTGTGTATGAGAATAATGGAAGAAAGATACCATAGGAGGGAATTTCCTACCATGGCGTCGAAAAGGTATGCTCTCCTTCATTTTTTCCGATGATCGGTACCCATCATCTTTATCGTTATCATCTAAGATTTAGGTACACCAAATTTCATGTGATTCAACACCTTTTTCGTTATTGATTTAGCAATGTAAAAAGTTCTGTTGTTGGTAAATCGTTAATTTTAAACCCACTAAATCAACGGTGAAAAAGTTGTAGAATCGCATGAAATTTGGTGTACCCACATCTTAGATGATAACGATGAAGATGATGGATGCCGATCATCGTAAAAAATAAAGGAGGGTTCCGGATACTCACAGAGTCCAGCTCGAGTCCGAGTTCATCACTTGGAACATATGAAAACGCTACAAAGGTTGTAATCTCATCTCCTTAAGTTCACTAGTTTAGAACTTTAGTCAATTGCATTGTTATTTCGATAGATTCTTGTTTGGATTGGGGATATACTTGCTACTATTTGTTTGTGTGCAATTCCGCCATGGTCGTGAGCATCGCGATCCTAGCCCCCGTCCATCAACATGGTATCAGAGCCAAATCGAATAACTTACCAATTGTTTGTGGCCAATTAGAAATCCAAAACAATGTTTCAATGTGGAGTGTACACTGTTTTGGAAACATAGACTAAAATCATTGCTTTTCGGCTCAATTTGTCGCGTCCGGGCATCGTAGATGTGATCTATACGGACTTATATCGCTATGAAACGCATCGAAGGGGGCAACCACACCCGGGACAACTTTGAAATGCTCTCGGAGGGGGGGGGGTGATGACCCGAGAGCGCCCATAAGAGTGCTCTCGGGTCTGGCATGTCCTTTGGCCACCGTAAAGGTCATGCCACCCCACCGAAACATTTCAATATGGTATCTAATTTTTTCCCCGGGGTCCACGTGAAATTTGGGCGCGTTTCGAGTCCGTTTCAACACGTTTCCGAGCCAAAAGTGCTGATTTTAGTGTCACGATGAATAGTGTTTTCAAAATTTTGAAATCTATGATTTGGCTTCAAAAGTTGTATGATTCGTTGGCCTATGGAGATGATATAAACTAGATTAAAATGTTTAATGAATTTATATCATTGGCATATGCGATACGCGTGGGATAATGGATTTTAGTTTCAAAGTGAATAGCATTTTCAATTTTCAAAAACATCACTTCGACTTAGATAGTTGTTTGATTCGTTAGCCATTTGCGACAGTATAAATAAGATTAAAGTATTTGATGTAGTTGTATCGTCGGCATATGCGATACGCGTGAATTAGCGGTTTTTTCTAAGTTGGAATGGATAGTGTTTTTTCAGGTGTTGAGTTAACGGTTTTGCTTCGATGTTTTTTTTGTGATTTGTTGGCCATGGGCGATGAGTTAAATGGATTAAAGTGTTTAATTGATATAACTCGTCGGTGTATGAGATACGCAGTATTTAACGTCGACGAATTGATTCGATCAATTTGACGGGGTTGCACGTTATATATATTATGATATATTGTGCTGCTAGTTTAGAATGTGTTTGGATTGTCGCGAAATGAATAGCTTTGTGCGGAATTGAGATGTTGTAATGCATTTTCATTCTTTGTTGTATCCAAACTTGTATATTCATTTGTTCGGGATGAGCTCCAACTTATGGACGTCATTTCCGCTATTTGTATATTCTTTTATTTCCGGGATTTAGCGGTTCATATGTGGCCGTAGTCACCGCCTATTGTACTATTTTTTTGCGGTCGTGGTTGCCGCAGTAATTAATACAGATTTAGGATTACCTCATGGAGAAGCACACGAGCAACCGGATCCTAGATTGCAGCGGGTGGCCATCTCAAGGCGTTGAGACCGGCTCATTCGATTCTAGAATTGGCAGGTTGCCTGTCACGATTGTAGGGGGTATAGGATAGACCCGCGGAGGAGTGCTCAAGTCATTGGATTTGAGAAAGTGCTGGGTAGCCCTCTCTTGGTGATGATGATGTGTTGCCTCGTTTCTCGGATTGGCGGGTGGCTTGCCGCATTCGTAGGGGTCTGATTTTTGCTGTGCACGGGCTATTCACGCGACCAGAGAATGTCACGTTTCATTTGATGGCTCAAACGAAATGCGAGATTCCTAGGTAATCCGACCATTCAATCTTTGTGATGTTCATTATATGCTTGTGATATGTTTACCTGCCTGTAATGATTTCTCCTACGTGCTGCAATGTGATTATTTAAATGATGGGATTGTGTTAATAAGATCAATGCAAGGTAAAATAAATCTATACATTGTAAGAACTAATTATTTCTAAAAGGGAAATTTTAGTTGATTCTTTTGCTTTGCATCGAGGCATTCGGTTAGGAATGTCCTGCACCTCATTCGATGAGGAAAGAGCCTTGATCCCGTCACTGGGAGTTTGCTCTTGGGTAAAAGTTTGTATCACTAAATTTTTTTTTGTAGCCATATTCTTTTGCTTTGCGTCGTGGTATTCGGTTAGGAATATCCAGTATCTTATTCGATGAGGAAAGAGTCTGGATCCCTTCACGCGGTGTTCACTCTTGAGCAAAGGTCTACGCGATTATAAATTTTCAAAACTACTCGGTTCCATCATTGAGATCTTGTTCATTACGTTAAAGGTTTTCTTCAAAACCAGTCGTAACCCTATGTCATTTCAGGAAGTAGAGTGCTTAGTATCCGTACTGCATTTGTTGACATTCGTCAAGGCGTAGTGTACGGTATCTAAGTGATATCTTCCTGCTAGCATGTGATGCCATTAGTTAAGACAGTCGCATTGCCTTATTGACCTTCGTCAAGGGCTTGTGCGGGTGGATCTAAATTAATCATGAAATGATGGGTAAAACTTGACTAGTGGCTTATGATTTGTTGACCTTCGTCAAGATCATAAGTTGTTAGGGGTAAAAAACCCGATATCGGGAGTTTCAAGTGTTGAAACTTGCAATGAGATTGCATACTTTTTATGGAGTGGGGTGACTTATTGACCTTCATCAATGTTACCACGCCATGATAGATTGGGTCCCGATTCCTAATGTGAGTAATAATTACTCCCGGGAGATTTTCTATACGAAATCTTGGTTAGTTCTCCTTTTAGGGTTTGAAAGAGAATTTGATAGAACAGTAGGAGCCATCCTGATTAGATAAATATACCAATCTAATTTAGGTTAGGGTGCACGCTAAGTATTTCTTTTCTCTCTCTGGCAGCAACCCTGGACTGAACTTAAACTAAGACTCGTTAGCCATGTTGACCGACCTTTTTACAATCGATAGTTTTGGAATGTCTTGATTGCCTTAATTCAAGACACAGTTGCATATGTCCTTACCTATACTACTTCCCCTTTTGCTAACTCTAGAACCCTCTGTATTCGGTACAGAGATCCATATTGTTTGGAAGGCCATCGTATGGTTAGATACGAACTCGAAGAAATTGTTTCAGTCCGAAGATGGCCACTGGTTCTGAATTGGATGAATTGTTCGTTTGTCTCTCCCTTTTACCTTGTCTCAAGTTCGAGTGCTCCTTATACATAAGCAATGTATACCGGTTACGCTTATTGGATAGTCTTCTTCCAATTCTGAAATTGGTGCTGAAGGAATGGTAAAAAGAAAACCAATTAGCATAAGTTTGGTATACAGAAAGGTAATATGGAGATACGTCAATAGAGGTTGAAGTCAGAAAAGGAAATTGCGACTACTGTCATAAGCCTGGGCAATGATAAAGGCAATACTATGAATACCCGACCAACCCCGCAGAAACATTTTTGTCACGACCTGGAAAAGGCACATGACTGACACTTGAATCATGTGAAGTCTATAGGACCCCGCCTAAATCAAGTAAGCCAAAGCCTATAAATTTAAACCATTTTAGGGACAATAATAGAGGTGAAGTTTTAAATAAAGGTATAATAAAATCAAGTTTTTCTTTAAATGCATAAGTAATAATATATGAAAATGCAAGTGGATATGCTATAGTGGAAAACATTTTTTCGTCTTTTAAAATTTGGGCAGCACCTCCCTTGTATATTTTGATCTAAAACCACATACAAGCAATATATATAGGCATCCCCAAGCAGGAGCTAGCTCTTCGCCAATTGGCGGAATCACAACCATGCAATAAACATATATATGACGCCCAACGACGAAGATCAACATAGAGAGAATAAAAGAATAAAGCAAGACATCAACAACATAAAGAAGCGAACATACACCCATCACTCTAAGTCTCGCAACACAAGTCTGACTCGGTCTACCAATATACAAAGTCTAGTTTCTGATTGATGGAGTTTATCTAGATACAATAGAATATAAAAATACGAGAGTGAGCACGATCCAAAATGTGTCCCACCTACCATAGCAAAACACCCTGAATGCAAGCTATGTGCCAACGATACCGCTACTGATCCAAGCGGTCAAACCTGCAAGAAAGCTATGGCACAACGGGGGTGATTTGCCAACTCATGAGTAGAAAACATCTGCAGGTAGAAATCGAATAAAACAACGATTCCTAGGTCATGCTATATCATGAAGGTAATACTATGATCTCTAGAATGGCCATGTATGCATATGTCAACAATAGAGTCAAAGCCAACGACATATACAAATAAACATCTGAAATCATATACCTATATGCATGTGGATATCATCCACGTGTGTCCATCAACGACACAATCAATATCATGGAACCTAAGTGTCCAACATCGACACTCGAATCATCATGAAAACATATGCCTGTATGTATGAGGATATCAACCAACATGTGTCCATCAACGGCACATCAAAATCATGGAACCTGAGTGTCCAACATCGACACTCGAAACATCATGAAACCCGTGTCCAACATCGACACGTAAATCCTCATATCTTGGGCTCCGTCAGTTCGGATCGGCCCATATCCATCTGATCTCACGACCACGGTCGGTATCCTTCGGATATCCGCCGCGCCAAACTATCACCGGTAGGTAGTACTCTCTCTGCCAGGCTCATCGTCTACTGCACAACAATCCTTTCTTGCCCCGGGGTACCATACCGGGTCCACCATGTACCCGCAAACGGTTCATCCAACTCATCGAATCAGGTCTCGAAAACAATCTCAGAACCGAGAAAACTCATGGTGGACGCATTAAAATCACATCATGAGAAACCGCGTTTTTAAAACAATTTATAATTTCCTTTGAAATATATCCGCAATTCTCAAATCCAGAAATCTCATGAAAACAATATTTCAATGCATATAACCATAAGTACGATGTATGTAAACATAGAATAGTAATATGAGAATATCAAGTATATCATGCAAGCATATCTAGTGATAGTACTGAACAATGAATGTACTTTATAATTAAAAATAATACCATGATATAGAAATTCTACTGTGTAAGTGGCATAGCAATTATCGATGATGATTGTGTGTGAGCCGGCAAATCTGTGTAAGTGTAACATGCACATCATCGATAATTGTGCAGGTGTACTAGCATACAATATCATAACAACTAATGAAGCACATGTATATATATAAAATGCAATGAGAGTAAAATGAACGTAGCAAAAAGGTAAATAGTAATGCAACAAGCTAAGATATACTTCGATATACGAGCCATACAATTATCGTATCTAAAACAACACGAATCTTTATTTTTATAAAAGTAGGGACTACGGTGTTTTTAAAGAAAAGCAATACCTTTGAAATCCATAGTGTCCCTCGGTTTATCCTTTAAAATGTACACGATTCGTTAGTTTTGAAAATAGGTATGACTCAAACCCTATTCTAACATCTACGTAAATAATTAAAAGACTAAACTAATCCCAAGTTAAAAGTACGGGTCAATCATCAATATACATCTCGTACGGTATAGTCCGTCGTACAGCCTCCTCAAAATCGAGAGTACGGATCAAATATCATATATCATAACTCGTACGGTATGATCCGTCGTACGATATCATAAACAAGGATACGGATATAAGTTCACGTACAAAATATCACTCTTTATTCTCATATATATATATATATATATATATAAGTACATATATAACTCAAGTCACATCTATATCAAACTCGTATCATGTCTCACATCCGTATATCGATATATTAAGCCAAATCATCTTATCTCATCATATTTCCTTTTCATCACAACAATATATTACATCAAGTCATCTTGCATATACATCACATTCTCATTTGTATGTATGTAGAATCTCATATCATTTATTGGCGTATGAATATAACATGTACATAGCCTTGCATCCTCAAGCCAACATATCCACTAATATCATCTTTTATCGTATCATCTCATACTAAAATCTTTAATCATATTCGTAAGTTTGTAGCATATCTTTTCTCTAAATATAATTTATATATCGATTTTCCATATTAAATGTTGCGGGGGTGCTATACGCTATCCACCCGACTTCCCCCGTAGATATAAATCTATCCACCTGCCAAATTCTCGCTTAGTCGAAGTCGATGTGCTTCGTCGTCTCGGAAGTCCACGCGCGAGTACCTACGAATCAACATATATCGAAATGCTATTAAAATCCAGTCAGAAAACCGATAAGGCACACGAATTGTTTATAGGTTAGAACCTATAACTTACGTATGCAAGAACAACCAAATAACTCTCGTCATTGACGTACAAACGTCCAACGACCAAATCACATCAAGAATTTCATAAAACCAAGTTTTAAATATCGGAAAACATAGCCACAACCAACTCAAAATGCTCCCAGATTTTGGCACAGAGGGTATAGGACTAAACTAACAATACAGGGGCTAGGTTATAGGGAGTGTGTGCTACAGACCAAAACCCAAACACCAATAGCCAACACTGGCCCGGCGAGATGCCTCAAAAATCCGGCGTCGCCGGCCCTTTAGGGGAATTTTGTTTTAAAATTTTAAAATTTTTATAATTTTTAATTTTTTAATTTTTTAAGTTTAATTTTAATTTTTTTTAACCCGAAATTACACAAAGAAAGAGACTACCGTCTTCCCGGCAACGGCGCCATTTGATTGTTGGTATTTTGCGTGTGCTTTTAAAAGATAAATCAAAGAATATTTACCGCAATGAATAACGGTGTCGCTTGGTAGCTAGCCGGTTGTGTACGGGTCGGTCCACAGGGAGATGGATTCCTTTTCTTTATGTTTTAACGAGTTAAATCCAAATGATTGGTAGTTTTTATTTTAAGATCTAAGAATGAGATAAAAGTTGATACAAAGCTTGTTAGGGTTAAGATTAGATTAGTTTGGAAAATCAATTATTCTCACCGTTTTCTTTGCCCTAATTAAGAACTTTTAGGTGTTAAGGTAATAGTTAACAAAGGGGATTAGCACGTCCGGGAAGAAACTAGGTTTCTTCCCTTTGGTCCTTGTCCATCCTTTCTTAACTCTTATCCCCAACCTCAATGGAAAACAATCACAACCGATCTTTAACTATGGTATCACCGCTACCTCGTGGGATAGGGTGCCGTAGTGAGCGGTATGTGTTTGTATGTATAGAGTCCTACATTAAAATGTTGAACGGGCAAGAAAGGGATGAGAGATTTTCATCTCTCAAACCTTCACTAAACCTAACCCTAACAAGTGAGGAACTACCCACTCATTAGGAAATTGATAAACAAGTTCATTTTTTTTATGGTTTTAATTTAATAACTATGGCAGATAAAAAAAATTATAACTACGGCAGATAAAAAATTTATAACTACGTCAGATAAAAATTTTATAACTACGGCAGAAAAGAAATTCAAGATAAAAAAACTTACTTCTTTATTGATGCACTCTTTGACAGATTACATGGAATTGAAAATCTAAGATCTAGAAATTAAAAGAGCCATCTCAAAAGAGGCACCCAAAAAGAGGCACCCAAAAGGAGACACGAGAATTATTGGCCTTTTGCTCTCCTATTTATAGATACAGGAAACCATAGGTTACATTCTGATCCATTCATAAATTTACAAATCTACCCTAAGAAGACATGGTCAACCCACCGTCTTATCCACCGACACGTGCATTGCACGGCCGCGGATCCGCGGCCAAAAGCCTTGTTTGGCCGCGGTTCCACGGCCGTTTGATGGGCTATTGGGCTCATTTCTTTAGGGCTGCTTCATGTTGCATTTTACTTCTGGTTTCTTCACTTAGTTTCTCAGAATATCTTCTATTTTCTTCCAGATTTTCACAGTGCAGAATGTTGTGGACTTTTACCGTTAGCTTCGTGTTGAAGTCTTGAATCTTGTGCTGCCCTCATATGTTGTGCAATCGAACTGTTCATCGATCTTCATTTGTTCCTTAAACTGGTAGGCGGCATCATACAGATTCATCAATTTATTGGTTGTAGTCTCACATTTATAGCTTCTTTTCACCATTTTCACTGTATTTGTTCTGAGAACCTGTAACCTGCAACTATTTAGCAGATATGGATAAAAAACACCTATTTATTTGCAATATGATTAAGAATGGGGAATATAATAATGCAAAATTCTGATATGAACACCAGGCATTACTTTTCGATCGGGGAATAGTTATGTTCCGCCCCGACTAGAGTTCGACTGAGGTAGTAGAGGGCGTATTCTTTTCCCTCCACATTGTTCTGGGCAAGGAGCGCACCGAGTGACTCATCTAGCGCGGCAGTATAGAGAATCAACGGTTTATTTAGAATAGGGGAAGCAAGCACTGGAGGGTGCAACAGGTACTTTTTTATGCTTTCGAACGCTTCTTGACATTCGGCATCCCAGACAAAAGGAGTATCTTTCTTCATGAGCTTTGAGAAGGGCCTACATCTCCCCGAAAAATTTGAGATAAACCTTCGTATATAAGAAAGCTTGCCTTGAAAAGATCTTAGCTGCGTCAGACTCTTTGGAGGGGGCATCTCCATGATGGCCTTTATCTTGGATGGGTCAACTTCGATCCCCCGATGTCGGACTATAAAGCCCAGGAATTTTCCCAATGACATGCCAAAAGCGCACTTCAGAGGATTCATTTTCAGATTGTATTTCCTCAGTCTAGTGAGAACGGTCCTAAGATCTTGTATGTGATCGGCCTTGGCTTTAGTCTTGACAACCAGATAATCAACATAGCAATCGATGACTTTATGGATTAGGTCATGAAAGATATTGGTAATTTCCCTTTGATATGTAGCACCTGCGTTCTTCAGTCCGAATGGCATCACCTTGTAACAGTATATGTCGATCGGGGTTCGAAATGTTGTATGCTTCTCATTCTCAGGTGACATTTTTATCTGATTGTACCCAGATGAACCATCCATGAAGGTGAACAGCTCGTAATTTGAGATGTCATCGACCATCATTTCCATGACCGAAAGTGGGAAATCATCTTTAGGGCATGCCTTGTTAAGGTCTCTGAAATCGACACAATTTTTAGAGACTCCAGGTGATAGCAGATACCAAAATACATCACAATTTCCATAAAATCTGCCGATGTCGGGGTTTTCAAAGTTTGGGTTTGGGGTTCTACTCTCGGGTTTTAGTCCAAAATGTTATCACTAAGGGGGTTTAAGGTCACTACTAAGTCAATTACATTATCTCAAATCAAAATCCTTTCAAACCCTAACTAGGGATTTTCAAAGTTCACCAAACCGCATCAAAACACTTCTAAACTTGTATGGGTGCTAAGGTAATGTAAATACAAAGCTAATGGTGAACAAATTACCTCATTTGGCAACTCAAGAATTTTCTTGAGTTGCCCCAAATGTCCAAAATCCTTACTTTCTAGGTCCCAAGTGTTTGCCATGAGCTTGTGAACATTTTTAATGAAATGGAGATGGGGTTTGGGTTGTTTTTTATGGTGCTTTGTGGCTTGAAGAGGGAGAGGGAGATGGGGCAGCAACCCAAGTGAGTGGGAGAGAGGAAAAAGATGAGAATGATGAAGTGTGGAGACAAGCCATGGTCAATGGAGACCCCTCACCCTCTCTCTCTCTCATGCCCATCCCTCATTATAATATCCTTTCTTTTTCTTTTTCTTTGTTTTCTTTTGTTTTCTTTTCTCTTTTAAAAATCAACAACCATGCATGATAAATGGAGAAAAGACCATGATAAAAATGCAACAAGTGCTAAAAATGACATGTGTATGTTATGTGCACAAAACACGCTTAATGCCCGATTAGCGATATTTAATCGCGATTAGCATTAAAATAGTGTATAATAACACATAAAATTTCATAATTTGCTTAAATCACATAAAGCACCCTCTTTTAGTAATTTCTATAATTTTCCAAATTTTTCTCCATTTATCGGTATTTAATCATACCGCCTTATTAAAATATTCAATATATTCATTATTTAATTATAAAAATTCCCAGAAATAATATTTTATTTTTTTGAAATGTTACAGTCTTCCCCCTTAAAGAAATTCGGTCCCCGAATTTAAATTTAAACCTCTCAAATACTAAACATTTCAGTAAAAGTCCAAGTCGTCGGGGCTCCGAAAACATCAATACATAAAACGCATCATAACGCAATGCATGCGCATGAACAATGAGCGGATAACTCAAAAACAAAACTCCGTCAAGCATCCCGCAATTATCGGAGTCATGGTGAAGACAAAAATGTCAAATCCAAAACGAAACCAATATGATATACATCAAAACTATACATGTAAACATCAGTCTATACATGTAAACATCTGAATGAAATGCATGCCAAACCTTTCATGTTGCTGTGCGATGCACATAACACTGCACAGTGGCAGACGTCTATTGTATGAAAATAATCATATATGTATATATCTTTTGTTTAATATGCACGTCCCGCCGTTTTTGAAAACAATTTAGAAGGGTTTTCTTGTTTTAAACGTTTCGTGTTATATCAGACACGTAGGTAAATACTGAGACTATAGCTCTCTTTTTGGAAATCTCTTCGATAACTATCAATGTATGCAATATACATCCAAGTACTGTCCTCTGACTAATCCTGCTCAGTACGAAAACAATAGTAAATATTATAAAAACGTACTGTTCCATAAGAAATCAATCCCAAAATGTGCATATAAATGCTACGTGCGTCTGGTGCGCACAGAAATCATAATCCATGAATGTGCTATACATGTGCACAGAAACAATATCTACGTGCATCGGGTGTGCACAAAACATCTGTCAAAGGCAACGGGCGTGCCTGACAGCAACATCAGGTGCATCTGATATGCACAAAGAAAAATCTAAATCATGTGCATCCAACATGCACGAAATCATAAAATCCAATATCAAGCGCCGAACCTGCACAAAATCCAATCCAAGCGCGTCAAATATGCATAAGAATCTAATCAGGTGCACAAGGTGCACAAAATAAATATCGAGTATCACAATCGAAATCGACGGTATACAACACATTTCAATCCAAATCCAAATCAGGTATACCGTGGTATATAATCTCACAACCATGTGCATCAGCGTGCATAAAAACAAATCAAATTACTAAAAGTGCATGAAAACTATGCCGAAAGCATAAGTCAAATCATGTGCATGCCCTAGGCACAAAATCACAATCAATATCTCAAATGACATCAAAACGAAGTCAGGTGCAACTGTGATGCACAAAATATGTATCAATGCACTACAAGCATATGTGAACTATACCGAGTGCAAAACCAAATCGTGTGCGTACCATATACACAAAATCAACCCAACTGTCGTGAAACTCAGTCATCAAAACTCATTCATGCGAATAGATCGCCCAAAATACCGAAATCAAGTATGGCGGAATAGTCCCGCTCAAGCACATCCTCAAAAAAAATCTCTGGCCAACTGTCGTGGTCACTCATAACATGTCTCGTCGATGATGCCGAACTCTGGCCTGCTGGGTGTGTGTAATAGAACCACACCTGGGTCCAAGTCTTCTCGTATAGTATTTCCAGAAAGGTCCTGTCAAGGTCTCTCCCAATCTCGTTTCTGCCGAACTGCCCGGAAGTCTTCATCTTTACTATATCTATTTCTTGTTCCGGGACGGCTGCATATTCATCACGACTTCTTCTGGAAGATATATCCATATACAACACCTCTGCGTGCGTATCACATCTCTGATGTCGGCGGAGTGGAACGTCATCTCATCAAGATCTCGTACGAACCTCTTACTCCACTTTTCTCTAATGTCGGCCGCTTCGGACTCGTCTCATCGTGGCTGCATGGACCGTGCTCCAATGGCTATACTCGTATATGGAGTCTCCTAAGAAATGCATCCCATCGCATGGCATCCGAATGAAGTCGAACCATTTGATCGATTCGACAAAACCTCATAATCCCCCAAGAGCTCAACATCTTGGGTACGGTTTAATAGTATCGAGTACATACCACAGCACCGGTGGACCAGCCGTAGAAGGGCAAACCCAAGCCTCACTAATGGCACCGTGGAACTGCCGCAAACCCTAAGGTTCAAAGGCTTTCACATGGTCATTATGTCGAGTTAGGGTTTTCATTCTTCTAGAGGGTCCATAGAATTTCTTGCATGTCCTTTCGAATACTTTAAACTTGGAATATGAGTTTCTGACATTCGATCGCCTCTATCGACACTCAACGTACCTGCGTGAAGTCGTCTCTAGCTGGAATCAATCTATCTAATGACCTCACATCGGGGTAAGCGAACGAACCACATGTACTAGTCATTCATCCTCAGGTGACTAGCGACCTGCTATCATATCTATAAGTACAACTCGTACTGCAACAGCTCCAATATCTAGGGCAACATCTCGTCGTTCGTAGCAACAACTGGCTCATTCGTCTGCACGCTGAACAGTGCCTCAATCATCATGAATAAGCGATACATCAATGGTTACTAAAATCTGGCTGGCCTCTATCAGTGGCTCAATCCTCTGGTGCAATCTGCACGTCCGAGAAATCTCATAACAGCGATCCATCAAACGCTCATGGCGCGAAAACACAATAAAACGCCGCCGCTCTATATACAATCGTATGTCCCTGGAATCACGCCCTGGTCAGTCCTCATTCGTGACGAGCTCATGCTGACCGCAACTCTAGCCATAGCTCTCTCTGCCCATATAATCGTGGCAGCAAAACCATAAACCGATATCGATGAGGATAGATCATGAATGAATATAATGCTGTGTAAGAAAATGTACATCCTAAGGCTTCTTAAGTGGAGTAGCGTATCGTAAGTATGCCGCAGAACATACACACGGTGCGTCACTCTCCTTAAGTCACCTACTCCATCAACCAAGGTCAACCTACGCGACGAAAGTTCAGGTCTAATACCCCCTCGACTAAGTCTAAGTTCCGTAAGGTCAAGCCTAGATTCCGTATATATACAAATGCCCTAGGCTCCGCATAGTCAAACATAGACTTGAACCAAGATTAACCTAGCACTCTGATACCAACTTTGTCACGACCCAGAAAAGGCACGTGACTGGCACTTGAATCATATGAAGTTTATAGGGCTCCATCTAATTCAAGTAAGCCAAAAGCCCAGAAATCTAAAACCATTTTAAATAATAAATGAAGGAATACTGGTTTAAAAGTAAGTGGTTTTAATAGCATAAGCCGAATTATGCGCTTTTAAAACATCAAGTCTTTTCTGAAAATTTCGGCAAAGTTTTCCTTTGTAAATACTGGCTTCGAACGGGGTACAACTGGAATAATATATACATGAATGATAAAAGGTATCCCCAAGCGGGAGCTAGCTCTTCGTCAATCGACGGCCACAACCACGCAAGCAATATAATATACAACGCCGAAGGGCGAGGATCAAAACTCAAAAGGAAACTCAAACAACATGAAATCCATAATAATACAATGCGCGACTCTGAGGTCGAAAGAATATACAACTATGGTCTCTAAGTCTGAAATAAATATACATGTCTGGTTGATGGAGTTTACCAGATACAACTGAATATAAATAAATACAATGGTGATCACGATACAAGTGAACCCACCTACCAAAGCAAATCGCCCGGAATGGAAGCAGTATGCCAGCAAAGCCGTAATGAAACCTGTACGGTAAAACCTGTAAGAAACTGTGACACAACGGGGATGAGTTACCAACTCGTGAGTAGAAAACATCACCGAGCATAAATCGTATGTATGAATCAATCGTAGGTCAATACGATCAAATATATATAAAACCTCAAATAATAAGTCTGAAGCATGAAAAGGTGGCAAGGGTAAACATGTATACATAAGTGTAATCCCATGTGCTCGTGTCAGTGCTTCAGGTAGCAATATATCATATGTATGAGGTATGAATGTAATGTAATAAAAACAGAATACATGTAGACGAAGAAACTGTTTTCTTGTTTTAGTGAGATTCCTGTTTATATAACACGAGGTATCATCAATGAAATCAACATAATCAGTGTCTAGTATCGACACAAAATATAAATCCCAATATCTTAATATCTCAGGCTCCGGCTATCTGGACTGGCCTGTATCATCAAATCTCAATACCTCAATACCTCAAATCTCAATATCCAATACCTCGGGCTCCGTCAGTCCGGATCGACCCATATCATCAAATCACACGACCACGGACGGTATCCTCTAGATATCCGCCATGCCAAACAATCATCGGTAGGCAGTCTGCCCCTGCCAGGCTCATCATCCTCCATGAAATCACTCTCGCCCGGGGTACCATACCGGGTCCACCATGTACCCGAAACGGTTCCTACTACTTATCGAATCCGGTCTCGAAATCAAACAGCTATCATGAAAACTCATGGTGGACGACTCATACATCACGAGAAAACCGCAACTTGCATTTTAAAAAGAGGGGGATAGAGAGAGAGAAGTTTATATATATATTCTTGCGGTTTCCCCCCAAATCCCAAAATCTCATGAAAATACGAAATCCAAAATCAAGAGTAAGTAGACAGTGAATATCAGCATAAAACCCCAAAATACTGCATAACCAATGAGTATATGAATGCATCTGATATCATGCAATGAGTGCAATAGTTAAACTAGCATATGAAAGCGATAACATATTGCAACTATAAGCCAGCAGGCTATATCAATGAAATAATATTCACTAAAGTGTACATGACATGGCAATTACCGATGATGATGTGTGTGAGCCGGCAAGCAAGTGTACGTGGAGCATACGCATCATCGGTAATGGTGCTGGTGTCCTGACAGCATGATCTCAATAATGGCATATGAAAACACAATATAAGCATGAAAACACGATGCGAACAACAATAATATGCGGGAGCTAAATAATAAACACAAAAATGAAGAATCTACATCAATATATATGTGTGTGTGTGTGTGTGTGTGTGTGTGTGTGTGTGTGTGATACAGTTTTGCTATTTAAAATAACACGAATCGTGGTGTTTAGAAAATAAGGGCTACGGTGTTTTAGAAAAGATGCGTCTTTTGAAAATATCCGTATAATCCCTTGGTCTGTCTTTAAAATACTCACGATTCGTTAGTTTTGAAATAGGTATGACCCGAGTCTAGTCTAACATCTACAAGTAAGCTAAAGGACTAACGAACAATCTAACCGAAAGGGTAAGGGAAAACCACCTAAATCTGAGTCGATACCTATAAATATAATAGTCGGTGATCCCGCCTCAATAATATCACGTACGATACAATATAAATATAATATGACATTCTCGAGTCAAGAGTGCGGATCTATCATCAATATATAGCTCATACGTAAATCCATCGTACGGTATCCCAATCTGGATACGGTTCAAATATCACATTTATCTCATTATTCATCTGGTATCCTCTTTATCACATATCATGATCTGGGATACTGATCTACGTCTAGTACAATTCTGATATCATCTATATATATGCATGCGTGTGTATGAAAACACCACGCCAAAAGGACCCGCTAAAATATCATGTCGTATCCCAAATACGAACCACATCATATCACTGATCTTATGGCACCATGCCCAATCTCATCGACTCATCTCCAAATACCATAAATAATCCTCATCATCCATGTATAGGTATACGTGTGTATATATATACATAGTCTCATACCCATGTGTGTGTGTGTGTGCGTGTATATCCCCATATACGCACAGTTAAGTAAAATGAATGTATGTGTGTGTGTGTGCGTGTATGCAAATCCCTACCCTAGGGTTCGCGACTAAACACTAACTTACAAGTACACTATACCAATCCATAGTAATTCCATATCACATCCGTATATGTATATATAATATAGATATAACGCATTCGCGTTCTATTACGAAACTGCGGGGGTGCTATACATCATCCACCCGACTTCCCCCATAGATATATCTACTCATCTTGATCCTCGCTTGCTGGAGTCGATGTCGCCATGCCCATCCTGGTTGCTCCGAACCCACTCGAGAGTACCTACATGTATATCACATGACATCGTATAGAGAAATTGAGCATGAAAACCAAATCGGCACGCGTATTGTTCATAGGTCAAAACCTATGGCCTAAACATGCAAAGCACGATCAGAAACCCTAGTCGTTGACGTTCAAACGCCACACGACGGGAACGCAAAACCAAATACCAAAATCCATGTTAAAACGAAGTCGTAAAACAATACAGCAACTTAGGAAAATGGTCCCAGATTTCTTCCTAGGTCAAATTAGCCAATTTTGCATATATGGAGGGTCTATTTTACAGGAGATAAAGCCCTGGAACAAGAACGAACCCAAACAAAAATGCCCAGGCCGCAAATTGCGGCATAAAGGGATAAATTTGCGGCTAAGTGAGGGAATTGGGGTCCTGGGTTTTGGTGGTACACTCCAGGTTTCCTGCACATCACTCTGTGTTTGCTGAAAATTTTCAGAGGCTCCGGGTGATAGCAGATACCAAAATACATCACAATTTCCATAAAATCTGCCGATGTCGGGGTTTTCAAAGTTTGGGTTTGGGGTTCTACTCTCGGGTTTTAGTCCAAAATGTTATCACTAAGGGGGGGGTTTAAGGTCTCTACTATGTCAATTACACTATCTCAAATCAAAATCCCTTCAAACCCTAACTAGGGATTTTCAAAGTTCACCAAACCGCATCAAAACACTTATAAACTTGTATGGGTGCTAAGGTAATGGAAATACAAAGATAATGGTGCAGAAATTATCTCATTTGGCAACTCAAGAATTTTCTTGAGTTGCCCCCAGTGTCCAAAATCCTTGCTTTCTAGGTCCCAAGTGTTTGCCATGAGCTTGTGAACATTTTTAATGAAATGGAGATGGGGTTTTGGGTTGTTTTTGATGGTGCTTTGTGGCTTGAAGAGGGGGAAGGAGATGGGGCAGCAGCCCAAGTGAGAGGGAGAGAGGAAAGAGATGAGAATGATGAAGTATGGAGACAAGCCATGGTCAATGGAGACCCCTCACCCTCTCTCTCTCTCTCATGCCCATCCCTCATTATAATATCCTTTCTTTTTCTTTTTCTTTGTTTTCTTTTCTTTTCTTTTCTCTTTTAAAAATCAACAACCATGCATGATAAAATGGAGAAAAGACCATGATAAAAATGCAACAAGTGCTAAAAATGGCATGTGCATATCATGTGCACAAAACACGCTTAATGCCCGATTAGCGATATTTAATCGCGATTAGCATTAAAATAGTGTATAATAACACATAAAATTTCATAATTTGCTTAAATCAAATAAAGCACTTTCTTTTAGTAATTTCTATAATTTTCTAAATTTTTCCCCATTTATCGGTATTTAATTATACCACATTATTAAAATATTCAATATATTCATTATTTAATTATAAAAATTCCCAAAAATAATATTTTATTTTTCTGAAATGTTACAGCTAGGGACCCTTCAGTAGTCTTGAAGGTTTCTCTTAGCTTCGTTTTTTTCATGAGAGCCCAATCTGCATAGCTGTTGCAAGACAGATCCTCTTCTTCTGATTCTCCAGTGTCACTGCCTAAACGAGGGCGAATTTTGCTGCCGGATGGGTGTTCAGTATCATACTCGTCCGTATCGCTACCGAAGTGAGGACAGGTTTTACGGAAGGACGGACTTCCAGCGTTGGACTCATCAGTGTCACTGCCGAAATGCGGACGCACTTGGGGTTTTTTTGCTTTTGAAAGTGACAGCCGGCTCAGATTTGCCGTTGAGTTTCAGGACCGTTCTGTCTTTGGTCAGCTGTAGCTCAGCACTTTGGAGATTCACAAAGTACCGAGAATCTTCATATCGGACTTCATGCACACCGAACGGCTGGATGTCTCCATCAATGCGTCTTTCTTCTCCGTTATTGGTACATTTCATGCACTGGTGGAGAGTTGATGGAACGATGTCGTAATTGTGGAGCCACGGCCATCCTAAGAGAATTTTATAAGACGTGTCAGAATCGATCACGTATATCTTAGCTTCGGTTTGCATATCCCCAAATTTGATTGGCAAAGCTATAGACCCCAGAACTTGCTGGCAGTTTTGATTAAAGCCTTAAATGACAATCATTTCCCTTGACAGGTGTCGGACGTCCATTGACAAACTCTTCAGAGTCCCCAAGTTCATGATATTCATTGAGGATCCCGGATCAATCAATATGCGATTAATCCGATCTCGGTCGCTGTACCCTGTCACGTAAAGCGGCCTGTTATGCTCAGCTGTTCCCAGTAGCAGCTCTTCGTTCTTAAACGTGACCGCGGCGTCATGCAGAGCATACTGGGCTTCTTTCATATTAATTTCCGTAAAGCGAGCCTGATACCGTTCAGGGTTTTGTAGAGTATGAATGAGAACATCTCTAAGCTCTTTAGATAGGACCAAGGCATCGTAGATACTCAGGAGAGACGGAAGCTTCCAGAGACAAGCCAAGACATTGTAGTCCATTGAGGAAGGACTTGAGTTTTCATTAGCTGGTTCTCTGCCATCTTTCTCATTAGCCACATGTTTTTCCTTTCTTTTAGGGGTGTTGCCCTGATTTGGCGGCAGAGCCCTGCCGCTTCTGAGCTGGATTTGGTTGGCCTTTGTGGAGAGCTCCTCGTCCTCTTCGGGAAAACATAGCTCCTCCTCAGAGTCGCTGCCAAGATGGAGGGCGTAGCAGGTCACTATAAGGATCTCTTCATTGGAGTCTTCTTCTAACTCCTCCAGAATTTCAGCCGCTTCTACAGGGAGGAACTCCTTCAATTGAATCAGAGTTCTTTCTTTCTGTTCATAGTCTTCAAGGGAATCGATATATTTTTGAATGGTCGATCTCCCTGTAGACTCTTTTTCGTGTCGAGCTGCACTTTTTTTCTTCTTGAGCTTTTTGGATTTTGAGCCTGGTGGAGCCGAATTGGCAGCTAGAATGGTGGGCTTCTTCTGCCCTTCCCATTCTGTTCTGGGATCTTTCTGAAGTAGCTTTATCATCTTCTTAGTCTTATTAGATATGTGCATACTCTACGGAGGCTGCGGTGCTTCAGTTTCATTTCTCAGGGTAGCGGGTTTAGCCGTCTGCTCCCAAAAGGCTTCAGCTTGTGTTTGTATGATGTTGGTGGTTGCAGCTTGGTTGTTTACCAACACACTCTTGGACAGCTCGATCTCTCCAGTCTTGTACTGCTTCTCGACCCAGTCTTTGAAAATATAGCAATTCTCGATCGCGTGGCTCACTACTCTGTGGTACGGGCAATACAGGGGATTGTCGGTAATTTTTGCTTCATGCGGTCTCTTCGACTCCGGAAATTGTAGGCCGTTGTTCAAGGTATCTTTGAATATCTTGCGAACCTTGTCCCTTCTGAAAAAGTAAACCTTGTTCTTTTTCTCCTCTAGGGAAGGCCCTTCTTTTCCTAGCACTGGCTTTCGAGACCGGTTGCTTTTAGATTCGCTTGCCTTTCACTTGTCTTCATTATCGGACATATTGAAGATATTGGTATTGCTGGAATTCCCGCTTTTACGGTTGTCGTCCCGCTTGCCTTTACAAGTCTTGTCTCTCTGAGAGTCCGGGGTAGACTCTTGCTTTGAGCGTTCCAGCATTTGGACTTTCTTGGTCAGCTCCTGAAACGTCTTGAGGCCTGCTGTACATAAGAATGGGACCATCCAATTGCTGAGGTTTCCAATGAGGAGGCTGACGGACTGGTCTTGCTCTAGCGGCGGTTCGCACTTGACAGTGAGGTTGCGCCATCAGACAATAAAGTCTGTGATGCTTTCATTTTTCCCCGGCTTGGTTCTCACGAGGTCAGTGATGGATATTTTGTCATTGACACTCATAAATCTTTGCCGAAACAGAGACTCCATTTGGGCAAAAGTAATGACGGACCCATCTGGTATGCTTGCGTACCAGTCGAAAGCAACACTGGTCAGGCTATTGACAAACTGACCAAGAAGGAGCGCATCATTGCCCCCTGTATTTCCGCACGACGCTTTAAAGTGGGCGACGTGCTGATTTACATTTCCCGTCCCGTCAAATCTTCCGAACTTAGGAATGATGTAGCCGCTGGGGAACTCTATCTGATCGAACTATGCGGGATATGGTCGCCTGCTACTGCCAATTTCTTTCTGAGCTTCGGCTTCGGCCACCAATGTTTTAACCTTGCTGGTGACCAAATCCATTATCCGATCTTGTGTTAGCGGGATGGTGCTATCTGGGGCTAAGACATCCCCAGAAGCGGAATGTGGCCGGCATTCGTGCGGCTCGCCCAATCATGGACCTAAAGGGATAGGCGTCGATTGCTTCAGGTTGTCAACACCCTGCTCATGAGTAGAGGCTTGTGCTTGATTGGGAGGCGCTCGAGCAATTTGAGCCGTAAGCTGCATCACGACATTCGTCAGGTCGTCGATTTTGGAGTAAAGCTTGGCCATTTCTTTATCTTTGCTCCTGAGCTGTTTCCGAAGCTCTTGAAGCAGCTCTTGCTCTGCGGTCCTGGGGCGGAAAGTCGGCACTTCCTCGCTGTCCGAGCTTGACTCTACATGGACTGAGGGGTCTTTCTGCTTATCGGCTTCATCGAGAGGGTTTTCCTCATCCAGCGGAGGCGGCTGATCTTGGGAAGCGTCAACCACATTCAAGCCAGATTGGGCTTGGGATATGGCAGCCTCATCCTTGCTCTTGCTACACAGGTTGTCGCTTGGACGCTCGCCCGCTATATAGAACGTATGGATAACATATCCGGCCATCATTTCATTATTGATAGCATATTTTGTGGACCATCGTCTTTGCCCTTCTGTTTTGGTAGCGGACAATCGATTGGAGATGGCTGGCCTGACCGGATTCATGAGTGGTGCTGGCGCTTCCTTTCTGGATTTGCCCCGCTGTTTTTGCGCAGCGCAGAGCGCCTGAGAGACTCTTGAAAAGATAGTGTCATGCTTTCTCTTTTGGGGCTGGGACACGTCACTTTGTGGCATGGTTCGGACAGCTGTCTTCTTGATTCTGGCGGTCATGGCATTTTTCTGAACCCACTTAAGAGGTTCGAAGGAATTGCTGACTTTTACGGCTGACTCGGCCGTCGTCACGGAGTAACCCTGCTCTTGGAACCTCATAAGATTCCATATGGCCGAAGTCCTGGCCCTCTTGTTGGCTAGATACCTGAGCTGCTTCTGCCTTAACTTTTCTGTTTTAAGCACTTGGCAGACTTCGGCTCTTCAGGAAGACGCCGTAGACCGATTGACAGAGAGGTCAGAGAAGATACCCATTCGCGCGATTGTCAAGGGCACCATATGAGCTTGTTGGATCTGCTTTGTGTCCCCATTGGTGTTGACGACCTTTCCTCTAGTTGGAACAGTGGAGAGCCGTTCGAATACAGATTTGCATTTGGGGTGGGATGCTTTGGCAACCACAACGTTCGGCCTCCTGCCCCTTGAGGTCGGTTTGGCTGCTTGGTTTGCCGTGACCTCCGCCAAATGAGCACTTCCAGCAGGGTAGATGATGATGGAACCAAATTGACGGGGTGGCTCCTCCCATTGCCGGCTGAGACTGGCAGGGAGAACCACGCGGGCATTGATCTTGACCACATACGAGATCGGGGTCGTGTCGGAAGCTGAATTCATCTTAGAAGACATTGTCATTGAAAGTTGATTGCTGTACAGAAAAAACATTATTTCAGTGCAAACATCGGCATATATGTTAAATGAGTTCGTATGAACACTTGACCTGAGATATGGGAGGAGAGAAATGTCCCACCGGGCGTGCCAGAATCTGTAGGGTGTTTTTCTTCACCCCATTGAAATGGGAAATACGCGTGCGCTTGTCAGGCATACTATAGATTCCCCCTTGCCTGGGGTAGGTGGGGGTTTATTGATTATGGGGATCCGAATCTCCGGCAGCTGCGGACTAAGCTGCCGTTAATTACCCCTCGCCTTTGGAGCGAAGGAACCTCCGATTAACTGGTCAAACCGGTCATGCGAACTCAATGTGTAGTGTATGTGTTGTGTTTTGAAAGGGGTTTTTGAATATATCGGGGGCCTCGCAGAGTTTACAGGGGTCCCGCTACCCGGATGGCGGGCTGGGGGTCAAGGGGGCTAGCAGCCCCCTTGCGGGATGCGGGGCAGTGCCCCGTTAGAAAAAAATTTCCCAACGAGGGACGTGTTATGGTGTGGAGTGCATGAAAAATGAGGGGTGATGAGCGTCTTAAAGATGCGTGCATGGCATGTGGACTCCGGGTGCCTACGTGTCACATGTCCGGTGTGTGGGCGCTGGGAGCCCGCGGGTTACGTATGTAGCACGCGACCGTTGGGCGCCAGCGGATCACGTGAGCTGCACGTGACCGCTGGGCACTGAGTGGGTCACGTGCACAGCACGCGACCGCTAGGCGCCATCTGATCACTTGAGCTGCATGCGACCGCTGGGCACTGAGCGCCTGCGAGTCATATGAAGTGCACGTGGGCTCTTAGCGCCCGTGGGTCGCATGCCCAGCATGCGACCGTTGGGTGTCAGCGGGTCACATGAGCTGCACGCGACCGCTGGGCGCTGTGCACCTGTGGGTCGCGTGAGGCGCACGGGGGCGCTTAGCGCCCTCGGGTCGCGGGTCCTCCACATGACCGTTGGGTGCTCTCGAGTCATGTTCATGGTACGCGATCGCTAGGCACCGTGGGTCACGTGCGCGGCATACGACTGCTGGAAACACCAGCGGAAAAGGGGCTTAGCCCCTGGCTTTGGAGTTGAACTCCCAAGGGGCTTTGGAGTTGAACTCCAAACAGGGATTATGTATAGAAATAGAGTTAAACTCCTAAAAAGGGGGTTGATTTATGGATTTAAACTCCAACAGATCTTGAATGAAGTTAAACTCGTAGAAATCTTTGGATCTTCGTTTGAGCCTTGGATCCTCCTGGAATGGGATTTTTGGAGATGGGTATCCTTCTTCTTCCTCTCTGTTGGCTGGATCTTGGGGGAAAAGGAGGCGAGACTTAAAATTTTCCCTTCTAGGGATTTGATGGCAGATCCGAGCTCCCCTTCAAGGGTTTTATGGTGAAAAACTATTTATTTTTGAAAAAGGAAGGGTTAAACTCTTGATTTAATTCAAAAGAAAAGAAGAAGGTTTAGAACCTTGAGGAAGGAGGAGGAGGTACAAACCCTAGTTTTTTTAGAGAGAGAAAAAGTCCTTTAGATATTTTCATCATTTTTGCCTTTATAGGCTACACACTTTACATATAACCCCTTGGGTTTTACAAAATGGCATTTTGCCCATCCCATGTCTCATGTGCTCATTTCTTTTGCACATGAGCCATGGGTTTTACAAAAATTTGGCTTTATGCCCATTTTTCTTACATTTATTCATAAAAAATACACCAAAATCATTTATTACAAAAATTTTATTTTGGCATGGGAGAGGCCGGCCGCTTCATGTTCGGGTTCGACTCGGGCATAAGCCCACTTGACCTGGGCTTGGGCCCACTTGGCTCGGAACTGACTTTGATTTTGACTTGGTCAACCGGGGTATAAATTTTGACTCCAACACTCATGAGTCCTATTAATACAAATCATGTTACTGTGGTACCGAGCTGAAACAGTACAAATCATGTTGCTGTGGTACCGGGCTGAAACGGTATAAATCATGTTGTTGTGGTACTGGGCTGAAACGGTACAAATCACGAATTCATAAATGAGGGACCGTGTTTTCAAGCTCCTGGATGATAGCCTGTTGGGTTTGGAATACTTCAATAACAATTGAAGTCTCTCTATTTTGGGCCCGTGATTCCTTGCCCCTGGAATATAACTTTAGGTTCGAGAATACTCTTGAGATTAGTTGTCATTCACACTTGAACTCACGTTAGTTATTTTTACCATGTTAGAGACCTTTTAGGATATTTGCATTCACTTCATGTTCACTATATCTACACTCCACGGCCATGTTATACTTGTTTGCGATACTGATATAGTTGACATACACATTATCATGCATGCTACTATACATGTTTATATGTTCATAATTTATATTAATGCTATATCATATATCACATTACACCTTGCATTTCATTTATATACATTATACCATCCTTTTAATGACGAGCGTTAGTTCGCAGACGGGTATTCCACCCATCTTTCTTTCTTTCTTGGAATGTTCGTCAGGTGGTATTGAGATAGAGATGATAGAAGCGGTCGAAGAGGAGTACAACCAGTCCGCATCACAACCGGACGTCTAGTTTTATTCAACTTTTTATTTCATTTCAGCTTATTTATGTATGTCTCATTGTTAAGGCTTATCATGCTATCGTATCTTGTATTCAGATATTTTGTCAATTTTGAATTTTGAATGTAATAAATCAAAATTGGATTTCATTCTTTTGTTTATTCTTGTTAGTTTATATTGCTTATAGACATTTAGAGTATTTATTTCGATAGATGACCTTCTCGGAATAAATACGTCTCGGGCTTCGTCAAGTGTCTTTACCACTATTTTGGGAAGCGGGGCGTGACAGACACACTTACATGGTATCAGAGCTACTAGGCATTGGATGTCGACCTATGGGGGGTTTTCACTGTGTGACAGTGTGGCGAAGCATAGGCTCTTACCCCTAGGATATCCCGAGACCGGAAGGTGTTCCGGCGGTTGAAATCCTCACGAGGGGGCATGCGTAAAAAGTAGCTGCTGAGGAATCCGTAGGTGCCACGGTGACCCATTGGATTGGGTGGCTGCTTGAATTACATGGTATCAGAGCCAAATTAGGGGCTTAGATGTAGTTTAGATGAAGTTAAAATGTTCGATCGACGTTTTAAATCTGATCTTTGATAGTTTCTGTCCAATTTTTCAAAATTCGATTTTTTCAAGATTAAAAATTCTCAGAAAATTCAGCAGGCTTTATATAGAGGCACAAGAAATACGAGCTCCTAATTCCTTCAAGTGGCCGCGGAACCGCCGTCTAGACCATGTCTTGGCCGCGGTTCCGCCGCGCACGTATGGAGTTAGAACTCCAGTTTTCTTGTGCTGCTTCAATTTCACCTTTTGCATTTTCTGGAAATTTTAGATAAGGCTCAAGTGGTTGAGATCTCTATGAATTGTTGATAATTAGAATGTCGATCGAAATGTTAACATCGTCTAAAGTGTTTTGGTGGTGTGATACAATTGTTAGAATCCATATTAGTTAGTTTTGTGAAAACTAATTATCGATTTGTAAATATTACGTTTTAGTCTCATAGATGGATTACCATGGAATTTGGATTTGGATCGAAACTCCGTTATAATCCCATATCGTACGCGAATACTCGCCGGGAGAAACTAGTAGAGAGCTACGCCCCTTTGCCCTGACCAAGTGACTATAGGTGAACCCCATGGCCAAGAGCATCCACTCGGGTGCTCGCGGCCACGGTGTTCCACCCAAGTCCACTTCGTTGACGGTCTCGGGGGTGTGGCCATCCACTAAAGTTCTCGATGAGCCTTCGATCTTTTAACCAGGAATCCTGTTGAATTGCCTAGCTATAAATTTGAAAATTGTTTTCAACTCGAAGCTTAAATGTAAGGTTTATAGCATTAGGCATGAAATTCGGAATATGTGATAATCCGGATTTATGATGTCTATAGATACGGATTCTAATTATTGTAATTTTCATTTTTTTTCTGCGACCGTAAGTGTAATATGTGACAGTATCCCCAATCTCGTTGCTATACGACAACGATATTAGGAATATGCATATTTACTTACATTGATGACATGTGATGTTATTGTGTTACTATATCAATATATTATATTGGATCGTCGTGATTGAATAGCCGGAGGTTTTATGTGATGAGAGTTTTTCTTTTTCATTTATGTAAATTGTTGTATGTAATATTCTTTTATTGGGACACTTTCGGGTTGAGGTTGTTGCCTCCATTCGATGTATATTATTTACTTTTCCGCATTAGGATAGACCCAAGACGGAGAGCACAAGTAACCGGGTTCTAGAGTCCAGAGGGAGACCATCTCAAGGAGTCGGGATCGGTCGCTTAACTCTAGAATTGGAAGGGTTGCTTGCCGCTTTCGTAGGGGTTTAGGGGTGTATGATTGGCTATTCATCATGATCGTGAAATCCGTGTTTTTTTATTAATGGCTTAATCTCAAACACGGACCTCCTAATATATCCTATATTTCATATACATGCTTCTGCTGTGCTGTGATGTGATGTGATCGTATAACTGCGTAAGAAGAATGGTACTTATATATATATATATATATATATATATATATATATATGATATACTGTAGACATTATTTATGTTTTGTATCCGCGTTAGTCCTGACCCCGCCTTGCCGTAAGTTAAGTATCCTTACGGTGAACACCTGGGTCCCTGTGGTGAATGCGGATGGCATATATGTGTGTTTTATTTTTATTTCTTCTGTGATGATTAGGAGCTTAAATGATGGGACGACATTAATAGGATTAATGTTAAGAAAAGAAACTTAAAGATGTTGTAGAACCAAATTTGAAAGATACTCGGCCTTTTTATGAAAAAGCAATTATTTCAAATACGGAGCTTAAGCCACTCCTTTACAAATTACTCGGTTCTAAAACTATATCAAGTTCAATACGTTAAAGGTTTTCATCAAAACCATTCGTAGCCCTCTGCCATTTTAGAAAGTAGAGTACTTAGTATTCGTGCTATATTTGTTGACTATAATTAAGGTGTAGTGTACGGTAGCTAAGTGATGTCTTCTTATAAAGCATATAATACGATCGATTAGGACATTCGTATGACTTTGTTGACTATAGTTAAGGGTCATACGAATGTGTCTAAATCAATCATGAAATGAAGGGTAGAACTTGACTAGCGCTTATGATTTGTTGACCATAGTTACGGTCATAAGTCGCTAGGGGTAAAAACTACATCGGGAATTTCAAGTGTTTAAATCTGCAATGAGGTTGCATACCTTCTATTCGATAGTTGGATCCTGATTCCACTGTGAGTAATAGTTACTCCCGGAAGAATTTTACACTTTACAATTAGCTAATCCAGTAGGTGTCTAGAAATGTGTCAACTGGGTTATGCCTCTGTGGAAACATGGTTTATTTTAATTAGGTCCGTGCGATAGCACGGGGCCCTTCCTTCGGAGTATCGACACTGGCTTGGCTGACCGGTTAGCGAACTTGTAGAATGTAACTAATCCTGACTAATTTTCTTTTTAGGGTTTGAAGGAAAATTTGATAAAAACAGTGGGAGATATCGATTAGATAAGATAATAACCAATTTAATCATGCAAGAGCTTACACTGAGTGTTTTCTTTTCTCTCTCCTAATGGCAGATACCAATGACGGGACTTAAGCTTCTATTAGAGAAAAAAACTGAAGGGACCAAATTACAAAGACTAGCTGAGGAACATGAATATTGCTCTTACCTATGATAATGTTGAATACGTCCTCACTACCAAAGCCCCTTCCGTCCCAGGCCCCGATTCCTCTGTTGCGAATAAGGAGATCCGTAAGATATGGGATATCGGCTGTACCACAGCAAAGTGCCTCATGTTAGATTCGATGGACAATGAACATCAAAAGCAACATGAGAAGATGGATGTGCAATCTATCTTTCTCCATACAAAAGAGTTGTATGGGGAGCAATCTCGTGCTCTTCGTTACGAGGCCTCACGAAAGCTGTTTCAAATGAGAATAGCTGCTGGTACATCTGTAGGAGATCATGTTCTAAAGATGATAGGTCTTATTGAAGAGCTTGAGGACATGTGATGGACCATGGAGAATGAACAATATATTGATATCGTTCTACGGTCTCTCCCCCCTCGTCTATACTCAATTTGTAGTGAACTTCAACATGCACAACTTGGAGAAATCACTTCCTGAACTTCTCAATATATTGAGGAGTGTAGAGAGCACGCTCAAGATGGTGAAAACTCCTGCTCTACTTGTTGGGCAATCTTCCTCCTCCATGCCAAAAGCTAAACCTAAGGGAAAGAAGAAGAAGAAACCCACCAAGCCGAGAGGTGGAGTTAAAAAGGCGAAGGGGAAAGACAAATCTGGGGCTGCGGGACCAGGGAAGGGTGAATGATTCTATTGCCACAAGACGGGGCATTGGAAAAGAAATTGCACTGAGTACCTCGCCGATCTCAAGAAGAAGAAGCATGTTGATATTTCCGCTTCAGGTGAGTTTGTCACCGAAAACTGTTTTTCAATAAACTCTGCATCCTGGGTATTAGATACCGGTTCAGGTTCTCACATCTGTAATTGTGTGCAGGGTTTGTGAAATAACAAAGTTTTGAAGAAAGGTGATCATACTTTCCGCGTTGGGAATGGTTCAAGTGTTGATGCTGCATTAGTGGGAGAGTATCACCTAGGGTTGCCTTCAGGGTTTATATTGATTTTGAATCCTTGTTATTTTGTACCAACTATGTTATGTAATATAATAAGTGTATCTTTGTTAGACAGTGAAGGATATCATTTTGTATTGCAAAGTACTGTTATGAACATTAACCTAAATCAATAGTTGATTGGGTATGGTACACTAAATAACAGAATCTCCGTCCTGAATCAATATACAGTTTTCAACATCCAGCACACAAACAAAACAAAGACTTCAGAAATAAATGAAGCATTCATATGACATTGTAGACTTGGTCATATTAACGAAAAAAGACTAACCAAGCTACATAAAGATGGATATTTGAATCCTTTTGAATATAAATCTTATGCGACTTGTCAGTTTTGCATTTAGGGTAAAATGACCAAAACTCTGTTTACTGGACACAGAGAGAGAGAGCTACTGAAATCTTAAGTCTCATACATAGTGATGTATGTGGACCAATGTCTACGCATGTAAGAAGCGGTTATTCATACTTCATAACCTTTACTGATGATTTCTCGAGATTTGGACGCGTGTTCTTGCTGAAACATAATTCTAAAGTTTTCGAAAAATTCAAGGAGTATAAAATTAAAGTAGAAAAACAAACTGGGTTGAGCATCAAGAAACTTCGATCAGATCGAAGAGGAGAGTACTTAAGTACAGAGTTCCATAATTTCCTAAAAGAGAATGGGATTCTCTCTCAGCTTACTCCTCCATACACACCGCAGCACAACAGTGAACGATCGAGTTAAATGAGTGAAGCGCAGCTGCACGGAGCGCCGGTGTGTAAGAGCGGAGGAATCGTACCTTATTAGATATGGTTAGCTCTATGATGAGTGATACCGAGTTACCATTTTCCTTTTGGGGGTATGCATTAGAGACCGTAATATATTTATTAAATAGGATTCCGACCAAATCCATGCTTACCACTCCATATGAGATATGGTGTGGGAAGAGACCATCACTTAAACAAGTTAGGATATGGGGTTGTCCTGCTTTTGTTAAAAAGCAGAATCCAGACAAACTCGTGACACGATCGGTTTTTTGTAAGTTTGTGGGATATACTAAACATTCATATGGATATCTATTCTACCACAAAGGGAAACAAAGAGTGTTTGTTTCTCAATATACCACATTTTTAGAAAATGAGTTTTTTTTACAAATGATACTATTGGCAATACCGTAGAACTGGAAGAAATTCCAGATCCACAAACAACTACTGTCAATTTGGTTGAACCTGAACCTTCGATAGAACTCAACGAGCCTCAGTCATTCCGTAGATCTAGTAGGTTTTCTCGCCCACTAGAGAGATACTATGGTTTCCTCATTGATGGTGATAGAGAAGATTACATTATGGAAGATGATGACCCTATTAGTTTTTAGCAGGCTATCACGAGTAGTGACTCGGTGAAATGGTCGGATGCTATGCTATCCGAAATGGAATCCAATCACACCAACAAAGTATAGACTTTGGAAGTTGCACCATCTGGAGTAAAACCCGTAGGGTGCAAATGGATCTTTAAGAAAAAGATTGGTATGGATGGATAGGTGAAGACCTATAAAGCTCGACTTGTAGCGAAAGGTTTTCGTGAAAGACCAGGATTGGATTATGATGAGACCTTTTCTCCAGTAATTATGCTTAAATACATTCAAATCCTACTTGTTATTGCTGCTTACTACAACTATAAAATATGGCAGATGTACATTAAAACTGCATTTCTAAATGGTGATTTAGAAGAATGCGTTTTTATAGATCAGCTAGATGGTTTCATTGACAGTAGGAGTAGCGAAAAGGCATGCATGTTGCTTAAATCCATGTATAGATTTAAGAAGGTATCACGGAGTTGGAACATCTGCTTTGATGATACGATCAAAGAGTTTGATTTTATCAAAAACGTAGATGAACCTTGTATTTATAAGAAGATTGTAGGGAGTACAGTCACATTTCTCGTATTGTACGTGGATGGCATTCTCTTGATAGGAAATGACGTTCTTATGCTACAATTGGTCAAACTATTTCTATTACAAAGGTTCTCCATAAAGGATCTGGGTGATGCCTCGTGCATTTTAGGCATTAAGATCTAAAGAGATAGATCTAAGAGAATGTTGGGATTGTTCCAATCTAGGTACACAGACACCATACTAAAGAGATTTAGTTTGGAAGATTCTAAGCGAGGTAATTTACTCGCTTGTCACGGAATCACCCTCTCCAAAGACTTCTATCCAAAGTCTGATGAAGAGAGGGCTCGCATGAGTGTTATACCTTACGCTTCTGCAGTAGACTCTATCATGTACGTGATGTTATGTACTCGCCCAGATGTAGCTTACACACTAAGTGTAGTAAGCAGGTATCAATCCAATCCAGGGGAGAAACACTGGACAACTATAAAGAACATTCTTAAGTACTTATGAAGGACTAAAGAAATGTTCTTGGTGTATAGCAACGAGGATCTCCAAATGGAGGTATTTACCGATTCCAGCTTCTAGAGTGACAAGGATGAAAGCAAGTCTATCTCGGGTTTTCTATTTACCCTCAATGGAGGGGTGGTATGTTGGAAAAGTTTCAAACAAGATACCGTTGCAAACTCAACGATGGAAGCTGAGTACATTGCTGCAAATGATGCTGCCAAGAAAGCTATTTGGATGCGGAAGTTCATCTCAGAGCTTGGAGTGGTTCCAACTATTATTGATCCAATATCCTTGTATTGTGATAATAATAGGGTCATGGCATTAGCCAAGGAACCCAGGTCCCATCAGCATTCCAGACATATCCTGAGGCAATATCACCTAATCCAGAAGATAGTTGATCGCTACGAGATCGAAGTTTGGAGAGTAGACATGAAGAACAACACTGCGGATCCACACACCAAAACCCTTCCACTGGCGCAATTTGAGCGATATTTTGAGATGTTGGGTGTGAGATACACCAATAATTGGCCTTAGTGCAAGTAGGAGATTGTTAGATATGAATGCCCTAGAGGCAATTATTGTAATTGTTGGACATGTATATATCTACAGGATAATCTTTCTCAATATGATAATATGCTATTTAGTTTGGCTTTATCATCCATGTGTATAGTTTTACTTGTTATTACTGTCGCTAATACATGTTGATAAAACCCTTAGGATCTTTACTTGACTGCCAGGATTGTGATGCAGATCATACTAGTGGGGCCTAGGTAGTCTATAAGTATATCCTTAAATGTTCCTAGTCGAGTGGATATCGAGACAGGGCATTGATGTCCCAGAGTAGACTAGTATATACGTTTTTTGACCCTGTATGAGGGCGATGGATGATCCTATATCCATGGGTGTTTGACATCAAAGATTGTATACAGGTGCTTATTAGAGACTGAGTACACTGAATGGACTCGCCGAGAACTCCTAGATGGTATCATACCTATCGTCAAATAACAGTTCTCTGGTGGCACTTGTACAGGTTAGTCTGTAGACCCGTGATCATCATAGTATCTTGTGTGGTTCCTACTGTGCTTTGATTTCCACCCTACCACGGCTTTACTGAGTCGTACGACCAAGTAGTTTTTGGGTACAGTCCCAAGTCATATGGAAGCAGTGAGCAATAAGAGGGGTTTCGTTTCTCCCGATATTGGGAGTTGATGTTGTGCTGTGCGCGATTCGCTATAATCGCAAGTCCCTGGCCAGGGCTGATGAGATTTATTGATAAGTGTTATCAGTAGTTTCTCGATTGGTTATAGGCCACACATCGGCATGACTTATCGATTTATTAGGGTCTGACGATTCCACCCCCCACACTCGATATACGACATATCAGACTAAAAGACCGAACTGTACGGTAAGTGTTGCTTATAGGCTCTATGGGAGTTTGAACAAGTTTGCTTGTTGATCTTCTATTCGTTCAATACCTGGGTAACCGTTACGTCCAGCTAGTACCGCTGATGGCTTGTTGGTATCTGATGCGATCATTACCTAGTGCTAGCGTATTGACGAGTCTTAAGAGTCCCACATAGAGGTTTCCTAGCTCAAGCGAAACGAAGTAGGGCACGTATGGAGATATGTGCGGGAGCTTGATTAAATACGAGTATTTGATACCGTATTCTAATCTAGCATTTTTTATATTAGCCGGATATAACCAGATTATTGAATAAAGTGTTGATTTAATAATTAACTAATATAATACTCATTTTAATTATTTTCTTCACATTATATATTTGATATATACAAATGTATCATGGTTGATGATATATAGAACATGGCAATATGAGAATCACATTGGAGGAAAAGATAAAGAAAATGATTTATTTATATATATGAATAAAACAAAAGGAAGAAATGAGTCATGACTTCTAAGATGTTCTCCAAGGTGCTAAGAACCATGACTCGTTGTTTTACTTAGTTATATTCATCCATATTTATCATTATCTCTAGCTTATCTTATCCTTAAGGTTCATTCTTATTTTCCAAGTTCATCATCTTCATTTTCCTCTCTAGATTTTTCTAGGTTGAAAAAGAAAGAAGAAAAGAAAGATTTTTAATGAAAATCCCCACTTCATCAACCTACACTACTCTAGCAAATTAGTATAGGTTGTTATCTTCACTAATTCATAGATTAGTAAAGTGTGAGCTTGAGTGTGAGAAGTTTCGAGGTAGATCTTCTTTGACGACGAATACTTCGAAAACGCTCGTTCCATTCTTCAAGTGGAGTTGAAGAAGAGTTCAAGGAATACTACTCGGAGCAATTGAAATGAAGGACAAGACTACAAAGGTTGTAGTTTCCATTCACTTTGTTTTATCTCTATCTTGCTTTGCCATGAAACCTTAATCTCTAGTTCGATTCTTGTTTTGTTGACTTAGCCCTCTAGAATTTTAAAATTGCTTACTTTCTTTTGTTAAAACCCCTAGTGGAGGTGCTAAGAAACACTTACAATAGGAATTAAGAATTAATTCATTTTTATAGCCATCTCATTCATCTTCTTCTTCTTCTTTTGAGCTTGAGAGCTCCAAGCTCTCTTCATTAATGGAAAATGTTGTCATAGTGTGTCTCAACTCAAATTCCGAAGAGTACCCAGTTAACTTCTCACCTTCATTAGTGCATAGAGAGCGATGAAGTGGAGTTTCTCCTCGAGACGGAAGAGATAAAGCTACAGGCATCACGACTTCACCGCGGATCATCTACAACGAGGCGATCAGCGTAAGGACGTTTCCGGATACTCATGGAGTCTAGCTCATGTCCGAGTTCATCACTTGAAACATATAAAGATGCTACAAAGGTTGTAGTTTCATTTCCTTTAATTCACTAGTTTAGAACTTTAGTCAATTGCATTGTTATTTCGATAGATTCTTGTTTGGATTGGGGCTATACTTGCTACTATTTTTTTTGTGCAATTCAGCCGTTGTCGCGAGCGTTGCGACCCTAGCCCCTGTCCATCAACAGAATTCTCTCATGAAACGTCTCTACCGCAATCGAGGTTGTACACCTTGAGGATAAAAGAAGGGACTTCTGTCAAAAATGGAGGTGAAGATCGGCGATCTCAATCGGATTATGATGGACTTGCAAAATATGGAGGTGAAGATCGACGATGATGATCAGGCGATGATTTTATTGTGCTTTTAACAATCGAGTTGGGCCAGTTTGTCAAATCTATTGTGTATAGCCGGGACAAGTTATCTTTAGAAGATGTCAAGGCAAATTTGCACAGTGAGGCGTTAAATGAAAAGGTGATCGGTGACAAGGGAAGTTTGGGAAACGCGATGTTCACTAGAGGCCGCTTAGTGAAGCAGTCAGATGATGGTTCTAATGTGTCGAGAAGCCATGTGAATGACAAGTGCAGACATTGCAAAGAAAGAGAACATTGGAAGATATATTGTCCAAAGTTAAAAGAGAAAGGCAAACAGATTTCTTTCAGCACTGCAGTCGCAGAGGAGGATTCAGATCATGGCAGTGCTGGTCCGGTTCTACTAGTATGTGCAACTTCAAACATGCATGATTCTTGGATAGTGGATTCAGGGAGCTCGCTCCATGTGACTCCGCATCAGAGTTAGTTTGCTACATATTGTTCAGTTGTTGGAGGCTCGGTCTTCATAGGGACGATGCGTCAAGCAAAGTTGCTGGGGTGGGTGTTTACCATCTTTAGGACTTCTTATGAAGTTGACATTCAGAATAGATAAAGTTTAAACAAAACAAGTTTGTTCATTAAAGATTAACCGGAAGGTCTTAGGGTTCAAGACTTCCGATTTCGCAAGCACATATCGTTAATTACACCCTATAATCTTAAGAAAAGATTAGACAGGATACCATATTAGCCTAAATTAAAGCACATCAAATTAATAGATATACAGATACTTGCAAATAAGAGAGAGGCAAAATTGTTGACATCCGTGTCACACGATCCTCAATTTTGATGATTTAGTTCAAAACATTATTTAACGAATTCATATGTTACTAACGACGTTTACAAGTTTTTCTTGAAGTACAGTTTGCAACAACATATCCAATATCAAGTAAGATTGCCTACAATGTGATGCGAACTCAAACCGGCAACGTGAAGCAAGCAAATTCAAGATCCATTCACGTCAAATGTAACAAGTCAAGGGAAATGAAGCTAATTGAAGAACCAAGACTAAGATCGAAGATATGAACGATATACATATAATTAGTAATGATCTCATAAGGTTAAAAACCTTATTCCGACTCATTCTTAATGTCCATAACGTCTTCATCTCTTTTAGAGACGTCATACCTATCCATTGGAATTCAAATCTGTCAAAGTTCAAACCTAATGTATCATTCATGTCAGAATATTGAAGTCATCCCCCGACGTCAGTATCAGAAAAGTTTGAACAATGACGTCAGCCCTTGACATCAGTATAAGAAAAGTTTGAACTAATGACGTCAGTAGAACAAATCTCTGATTTTTATCTTTCTATTAAAGTTCTCAGTGACGTCAGGGTTTGAACTAATGACGTGAGTAGTACAAATCTTTGATTTTTATCTTTCTATTAAAGTTCTCAGTGACGGCTACCCTGACGTCACTAGAACAAATTATGTAGAGCTGACGTCTACCCCTGACGTCATCAGTTTGAATCAAAAATTTCAATTTCAAATTTTGAAATGAATGAACACATGCGCCAAATTTGCCCCTAACTTCCTCTAAACGGTCAATAAGTGTTTTATGACAATTTTTGGCAGTTATAATAACATCCCATTCAATTCTCTATAAATACCTTTGAGATCTCACAATTCAACATAGAAATTCATTGCAAATCTTTCTAAAATTCTTCGTGTTCTTTGCGCTTTAACTTGTTCAGATTTTTCATTTCCTCAAGAGCATTAATTTTGTCCAAATCTCTCAAAACAATCCTTGTGCTTAGCCAGAAATAGTCTTTGAGATCAATAGAATTATGAGTGAGTGAAATCGTTTGTAATAAAAGCGATTTATAACCCAAGAAAAAGGGTGCTTCTCCTTTCACTTGAATTGTAGATTCAGAGTGAAAAAAGAGATCTTCCTAGAGAGATGTGAATTAGAGAGGAAAGTGTGGCTTTCTTAGAAAATCACGGTCTAGAGAGGAAGAAGACTTGTTTTTTTTTAGGAAATTACAGTTTAAGTGATTGATCTTTGTGAAGAGAGATATCTTGTTTCTTCACATCCCTGTGAAGTGGAATTTTTGTACTTCACAAATATGATGGAAGAATCCTGAGTAGGAGACTCAGGCGGGGACTAACAATAGGAGGTGGTGAACCCTAGTTAACATATTGTCGTGTTTGCATTGCTCTTACTTTTTTTTTACTTTTGTGTGTTTATATTGATTATCTTATTAAGTTTCTTGTATAAAACTTGTTTTAAATATTTTCCGCAGAAACTCGATAATCACTTTAGGAATAGTACTTAAGTTTTTAAATTTGCCATAGGATATTATAATTACCTTATTCATCTCTTTCTAAGGTATTCTCAATTGGTATCAGAGCAGGCTGCTCAGTTGTTAGATTAACATCTGGAGTTTATTAGATCCTAATGGCAAACCAACTGTAGGGCCAATACACCACACGACCCCCACTTTTCAATGGCACTAATTTTTAATTTTGGAAAACTAAAATGAGAATCCTTTTACAATGTATAGACTTAGATATTCTAGATACTATAGATGAAGCCTTTATTATTCCTACCACAAAACCATATTCTGATGCAAAAAAAAAAAACCTATGAGATTAAATATTAAGGCTATGAATGCCCTTCACTTCTCGTTGGTTCCAGAGGAATTCAATAGCATTTCCATGTGTCAAACGGCATATGAAATTCGGAGAACTCTCGAGACTGCACATGAGGGTACGGGCCAAGTAAAAGAAAGTAAAATTAATAGGTTAATGCACGAGTATGAAATGTTTTCTTTGAAAGAAGACGAATCAATTGATTCAATGTACTCTAGGTTTAACAATATAGTAACAGAGTTATTTAATTTAGGTAAAAAGTTTGTCGAAAAAGAAAAGAATTATAAAATTCTTCGATCACTAATCTTGTCTTGGCAGTCTAATATTACCGCTATAGAAGAGGCAAACGACATGAGCTCCATGAGTGTTGACACTCTCATTGGTAAGTTGAAAACTTATGAGATGCAACTCGGTGATATCAAGACAAAGGAGGATAATCAAAGAAATAATATCGTACTCAAAGCATCAAACAATAAAGTTAAAGAGCCAATCCCTTCAAGCGATAATGAGAGCGACAACGAAAAAACAGAAACATTGCAAGACATTTCAAAAGGTTTCTTAAGGTAAGAGGCAACTCTTTTAAAAAACGGGCTAACACTTTTAAAATCATGTGATATTTTGAATGCAGCAAAGAAGGACATCTCAAAGCAGATTGTTTGAACCTCAAGTTCAAGGACAAACCAAAGTGGAAGAAAGGTTCGGAGAAACGTGCATTCCAAACCATCTAGGATGATTCAGATTCAAGTGAATCAGAAAATAAAGAAGTCGCCAACATGTGCTTTATGGCGGTTGACGACAACGATATAAATGATGATATTTTTGATATAGAAAACTTAGTTAAGCATAATTTAATTAATTTGTGTTTTTATTTAAAAGATAGTTATCAGAAAATCCATACTAAATATAAATAACTAAAAAATAACCTTAGTATAAATAATAATTTAAAAGAAAATGGAAAAGAAAAATTAGTTCATGAAAATAAAACATTAAAAGAAAACCTAATTTTAAAAGAAGAAGTTTCTAAAGTCAATAATACTATATTTTCTTTGAATAATGAGATGTTTGATTTAAAAAGAAAATTAGAAATTAATTTTCTAAAGTTTACTAAAACTAAAGATAATCTTGACATTACGCTAGGAACATGTGTAAATCATTATAAACATCAAGGTGTCGGTTTTCATGATAATTCCAAATATAAGAAACATACTAAGTTTTTTAAAAAAATCTAAAAAATATGTAGATATAAATGGATTTGCATATGTAACGTGTAATTTTTGTGGTAAATTAGGTCATATTAGTAGATATGGTCAAATAAAGTTAAATTTTTTATATAAATATCTTTTCACTTCTAACCCCAGTGGACCGAGAATGAAATGGATTCCTAAGATCACACCTCCATCTTCTTGTTTTGCAGAATCCCAGATCATGTAAAGAGAAGTAGATTCTTGATAGCGGTTGCTCGATGCACATGACGATAAATATCAAGTGCTTCCAAACGTTACCAAGAGAAGATAGTGGTACCGTGACATTTGGCGATAATAAAAAGGCTAACATCATCGGTAAAGGTACTATTTCATTTAAGTATAATTCCAATATTATTATAATACATGATGTTTTATTAGTAGATAATTTAAAACATAATCTATTTAGTGTTAGTCAATTCTGCGATAAGGGTTATAACGTAGTATTTGAAAAAGACTTATGTAAAATAATTATAATAATATAACTATTTTAACAAGAAAACGATACAATAATATATATATATATATATATATATATATATATATATATATATATATATATAATGTACACACATGACTTCAACAATGAATATTTAAAATGCTTAGTTGTAAATAATGACGACGACTCATGGATTTGGCATAGAAGGCCAGATTAAGCGTCAATGGATATTTTATCTAAAATAACTAGGAATAATTTAGTTAAAAGCATTCCATTATTAAAATACGAAAAAGATAAACAATGTGAGGCTTGTCTTAAAGGAAAATAAACCAAAACATTATTTAAACCTACGAATAAAGTCACAACCGATACTCACTTACAACTAATGCACATGGACTTATTTGTTCCAAGTAGAAATTCAAGTCTAGAAAGGAAGTTCTACGCTTATGTTATAGTAGATGATTACCATAGATTCACATGAGTATTATTTCTTAAAACCAAAAAGGAAACCTTTAACGTCTTTAAATTCTTTTCTAAGAGAATTCAAAATGAGATGAATCTTAGAATTTCCAAGATCAGAAGTGATCATGGTGGAGAATTTGAAAATTATCTCTTTAAAGATTAGTGTGTTAAGAAAGGATATAAGCATGATTTCTCATGTGCCAGGACACCACAACAAAATAATGTCATTGAAAGGAAGAATCGTTCTTTACAAAAAATGGCACGTACTATATTAAATGAGAATAATATATCCATATATTTCTGGACAAAAGCATTAAATACGTCATACTATATCATAAATAAAATTAGCATAATGAAGTTTCTTAAGAAAACTCCTTATGAACTCTTGTACAAAAGAACCCCAAATATAAAACATTTCAAAGTTTTTGGATGCAAGTGTTTTATATTGAATACCCTAAATAATTTAAGAAAATTCGAGTCTAAGAACGACGAAGGTATATTTTTTGGTTATTCCATGACCAGCAAAACATATCGTGTCTATAATAAGAGAAGACTAGTAATATAAGAAAATATGAATGTTGAATTTGATGAAAATAACTTCAACTCTATAATACCAGAAAATGATGATATACCAAACATTTCTAATGGTTTAGAGAATCAATCAACCGAAAAGGAAATTGCCAAACCACAAATAGAAGATGTGCCATAAGTTGTGGTAGAAGATCTTCCAAAGAGTCGACAGTTTAATCGTGATCATCCAAAAGATTTGATCATAAGTGATATTGATAAAGGAGTCATTACAAGATCATCAAGATTCAATATTTGTATTAACTTAGCATTTATATCCCTGATTGAACCCAAAAATGTTAATGAGGCTATTATTGATGAAAACTGGATAATAGCCATGCAAGAAGAACTTAACCACTTCGAAGGGAATAACGTTTGGGATCTTGTTCCAAGAATTGAAAATAGACCCTTAATACGAACCAAATGGGTGTTTATAAACAAAATTGATAAATTAGGTAACGTGGTCAGGAATAAAGCACGTTTAGTTGCTCAGGGATATAACCAAATAGAAGGAATATACTATGACGAGACCTATACACCAGTTGCTAAACTTGAAGCAATCCGTATCCTATTGGCATATGCTTTCTATAAAAACATCAAAGTCTTTCAGAAAGGCGTTAAAAGTGCATTTTTAAACGGTCAAATAGACGAGAGAGTCTATGTATCTCAACCCCTTGGTTTTGAAGATCATAAATTTCCCGATCATGTCTATAAACTAAGAAAAGTACTTTATGGTCTCAAGGAAGCACCACGTGTTTGGTATGAACGTCTAAGTTCATTCCTAGAAATATAGGTTTCACGAAAGGTGTAGTGGATAAAACTTTATTCACTAAAATCTTTAACAAAGATATAATTTTAATCCAAATATATTTTGACGACATCATTTTTGGGTCAACAAATGAAAAACTTTGTGAAAATTTTGCCAAATCCATGTAAGGAAAATTTGAAATGAGCATAATGGGAGAGATTAATTACTTCCTTTGATTTGAAATTAAACAAATGGAAAATGGAATCTTCATTAATCAAGCCAAATATACTAAGGAGTTGATAAAGAAATTTGGTTTAGAAAATACAAAGACATGTAAGACACCGATGGCTATCAATACCAAACTTACTGACGATAATGATGGTCAAAATGTTGACACTAAATTTTATCGTGGCATGATAGGTAGTTTACTATATTTGACCGCTAGTAGACCTGATATCATGTTCAGTGTATATTTGTGTGCGAGATTCCAAGTCAACCCTGAGGAATCACATTTGACTGCAGTCAAACGAATCCTTAGATATCTAAAATGAACTATTAACTTTGGCTTATGATATCCTAAGAATAACATGTTTCATTTGACAAGTTATCTGATGCGGATTATACTGTATGTCTCAAAGATTGAAAGAGCAAAAGTGGGACATGTCACTTTTTAGGGAATTGTCTTGTTTCTAGGATTTCAAAGAAGCAAAATTCTGTTGTTCTATCGACGACCGAGGCAGAATATATTACTGCCGGTGTATGTTGTGCACAAAGTTTATGGATGAAATACACACTCGAAGACTATCGAGAAAATATTGCACAAATTCCTATACTTTGTGATAATAACAGTACTGTTCATATGACCAAGAATGCAGATCAACATTCTAGGACTAAATATATCGATATACGATACCATTTCCTTTGTGACCATTTTCACAAAGGAGATATCGTATTAGAATATGTATGGCTGACAGTCAATTAACCAATATTTTTACTAAACCATTAGAAAAGAATATATTTTCACATCTAAGAGGTGAATTAAATATGTTAGAATTAAACACACCGTAGAAACCATAAAATACGATAACATAGACATTCAAACTAACTTAATATTTTTTCCTCTTTAAACTGACATCTACACTGAAGTCAGTGTGCTACTGACGTCAGCACTGACGTCTGCCCTTGTCTGATATTTTTTCTCATCCCTTTCCTTTCAATTTCGAAAAACTGTTAGTTTTTATATAAAAAAAATTATCCAGCCTAATTTAAAATTCCAATTGGCATGTGATTAGTTACTAGAACCTAGAGTTGAATTGTTTTCAAATTCAAATTAGAGTAGGAAATTTAAAAAACTTGTTAGTTTTCAAACTCCTTGGTGGTTCCTCAACCTTCTTCTCAACTTTTCTCTATAAATATGATTAAAACTCATCCAGTTTACATCATTTCTATATCTGAGAAAAATGGAGACTAGAAACGTCAACAAAAGGAATAGTGAGTATGTGAAGGATGAAAGTTCAAAGAAACCAAAAAAAGAACCAAAGGAAAACTTCTGACTCTCAAATCGGAAGAATAAGATCCTAGTGAAGACTTTGTTCCTATCACCTTATCCGCTGCTACCATTCCTAATTCCACCAAATTTGCCAACAATTAGAGGAATTGTGATTCTTTTTCGTCAAAATTTTTCAGACGACACCGTCATTCTCTATGATCCCGAGGATAACATGATCATAAAAAAGCTTACGACCGACGTTGTGGAAAAGTTCAAGAAAGTAAATTAGAATAGTTTGAATTTGTTTAGTCTGTTTGTGTATTTTTGTTTGTATTATGTTATTTGCAATAATGTACTGTATGTTTTTTGTTTATGAATAAAAAATTTATCCCTGTTTTATGTTAATTTCTTTCACAGTTTTATTTTTCTTTTTGACCATCTGACGTCAGTAACCGCAGTCAGGTTATGATTTTATAGACCTACTGGACAGACGTCAGTTATTCAAAGTTGCCCCCTTGTTTTTCTCTGCACTGACGTCAGGCATGAGAACACTGACGTCAGTACGGGCAAAATCCTGATGATGATTCGACTTCTGGAGTCGATTTAAATCCCCAAATTCAATCGTAACCGTTCTTTTAAAATCAAATAGTCACACCCTTTCATCTTCAAACCCCATAGACTATTATAGAACACCAAACCCCTTTACTTCTTTTCTCATTTTCTTCCAATTTCTCAACCCTTAAATTCTATCTAAAAAACTAATAAATTCCAAATTCTTTCAAGTTCTCACCATGTCTCCCAAACCATCAAAGAAGGCGATTGCTTACAAGAAACCCAAAGCAACCCCTTCTGAGACTTCTCCGTCTACCAGGAAATCGAAGGCCACCACTTCTGAACCTTCACCCAAAACTAAGAAATCCAAACCAAATCCTTCCGATCCAAGTCTTGACTTCAATCTTTTCAACAATGCCGAGGCAAAGGATCGCTATGCCATTATTATCAACAGGACCATATATACCGGGGTAAAGGTATTATTTCCCGACCTCGTGGATTTTCTATTTCAAGAAATTTTTGAGTTTCAGGGATGGATGCCATTCCTTTCCCTATACTACCCAACATTCAACATGGCGGTTCGTCTTTTCTATACTAATCTTTCTAGTGAATATGACAACCCTACCGATTACTCAACTAAAGTTTTCGGGAAAGAGTTCAAGTTTCTGTTGGCACAATTGGATGTGCTCTTGGAATTCCTTTCGATGGTGTGAAAGTTTTCAACTTGACACTCGAGATTTTCAAGTTCCAAGCCCCGCATACTAAAGAAGCTGCCTCTAAACTTCTTCATGGATCGAAGTTTCCTCATCTTTACAGAGATCAAAAGGCGAAGAATTCAACTCGATAAGCCTGTGTTTTATCCAATATCCTTGCCCATGTGATAATCCCAAATTCCGGTAATCGAGATATACTTTACGGACCTCACAAGATAATCACATATTGTGTTTTAGCGAAAATCAAGATCAATCTTACATCGTTCATCATTCAGAATATGTGGGAGATATTGGGTGGCCCATCTAATCTTTACTATGGGTGAATTATCATGAAATTGCTCCAATATCGGAAAGTGTCAATTCCAGATCCAAATGATACGACCAAGAATGCAATAGATTTCAGGACAAGGATTTTAATCTTGATGAAGTTGGATGCTGCTCCTTCATCTTCTTAACCGACACAACCATCTACCTCATCTCAACCTACCCAAACAACACTAGTCGAGATTCCTCCACCACAACCAACGTTTGAATTCGCCGCTTTTGAGACTGGAATTGTTGATCGCATATGGGCATGTCACAATCATATCTATTCTTGACTTGATCAATTATTTGGTGAAGTTGATTGTCTTCGTGGTCGAGTTGACGAAATTTCAACTTCATTGTCTACTCTCACGACTCCTCCAAGTGCTTCACCATCACCACCACCACCACCACCAGCTGACGAATGTTCTAACTAGTTGTTTATAGATCTTAAGTCTTGTTTTGATGTTTTGTTATGTGTATGTTTGCACTTTAGGTCTTTTGATGTTTGGATGTTATTTTTTTAGTATGTGTGGTTTATATTTATGTGTTGGTTACTTAGTGTTTAGTTTGTATGCTCTATTTTCTTCTTAATCAATGAAATTTCAGATTCTTATTATATCATGTCAAAATTCTCTATATTTTTTATACAACTCATATCCACAATGCTTATAAGTCTCTTTTTCTAGTTAAAACTTGCATTTTTTTATCCTCCACTAAATTTTAAAATTTTTTGATATTTTTCAAAAAGGGGGAGAAGATATTTATGAATTATACCTATATAATTCTATAAATTCTTAAATTTGTTAATAAAAATTCTAGTTAAATCACTCGCCTTCATGTCATATTTATTAAGAAATAGTATCAGCAGTATGGGACGCTGGTATGAGTTCAAAGAATTTCTCAAATAAGTATGAATTGAGGGGGCGTATCTAAATCGAATTTACTTTTCATATATATCATGAATTCTTTAAATAAGTTTTGTTAATTATCAAAAAGGGAGATATTGTTGACATCCGTGTCACACGATCCTCAATTTTGATGATTTAGTTTAAAACATTATTTAATGAATTCATATGTTATTAATAACGTTTCTAAGTTTTTCTTGAAGTATAGTTTGCAAAAAAATATCTAATATCAAATAAGATTGCCTACAATATGATACGCACTCAAACCGGCAATATGGCATAACGACTCGATACAATCAACAACGTGAAGCAAGTAAATTCAAGATCTATTCACGTCAAATGTAACAAGTCAAGGGAAATGAAACTAATTGAAGAACCAAGACTAAGATCGAAGATATGAGCGATATATATGTAATTAGTAATGATCTCATAAGGTTAGAAAACTCATTCGAACTCTTTCTTAATGTCCGTGACGTCTTCATCTATTTTATAGACGTCATTCCTATCCGTTGGAATTCAAATTTGCCAAAATTCAAACCTAATGTATTATTCATGTCAGAACACTAACGTCATCCCCTGACGTCAGTATCAGAAAAGTTTGAACACTGACGTCAGCCCTTGACGTCAATATAAGAAAAGTTTGAACTTCCAACGTCAGTCCAGACGTCATTAGAACAAATCTCTAATTTTCATCTTTCTGTTAAAGTTCTCAGTAACGGCTACCCTGACGTCACTAGAACAAATTGTGTAGAGCCGACGTCTACCCCTTACGTCATCACAGACAGTTTGAATCAAAAATTTGAATTTCAAATTTTTAAATGAATGGACACTTGTGCCAAATTTTCTCCTAACTTCCTCTAAATGGTCATTAACTGTTTTATGACAGTTTTTGACAGTTACAATAACTTTCCATTCAGTTCTTTATAAATACCTTTGAGATCTCACAATTCAACACAGAAATTCATTGCAAATCCTTTTGAAATTCTTTGTGTTCTTTGCACTTTAACTTGTTCAGATTTTTCATTTCCTCAAGAACCTTAAACTTGTACAAATCTCTCAAAACAATCCTTGTGTCTAATCGGAAATAATCTTTGAGATTAATAGAATTGAGAGTGAGTGAAATCATTTGTAATAAAAGCGATTTGTAACCCAAGAGAAGGGGTGCTTCTCCTTTCACCTGAATTGTAGATTCAGAATGGAAAAAGAGATCTTTCTAGAGAGACATGCATTAGAGAGGAAAGTGTGGCTTTCCTAGAGAATCATGGTCTAGAGAGAAAGAAAACTTGTTTCCTAGGGAATTGCAGTTTAAGTGATTTATCCTTGTGAAGAGAGATACGTTGTTTCTTCATATCCATGTGAAGTAGGATTTGTGAACTTCATAAATATAGTGGAAGAATCCTGAGTAGGAGCCTCAGGCGGGGACTAGCCACAGGAGGTGGTGAACCCTAGTCAATATATCGCTGTGTATACATTGCTCTTACTCTTTTTACTTTTATGTGTTTGTATTGATTATCGTATTAAGTTTCTTGTTTAAAACTTGTTTTAAATATTTTCCGCAGAAACTCGATAATCACTTTAGGAATAGTAGTTAAGTTTTTAAATTTGCCATAGGATATTATAATTATCTTATTCACCCTTCTAAGGTATTCTAAACAACGAATAGAACTTATTCATAAAATTCATATTTGTATATATGTTTGAAGGTAAATTACATCAATTTTGCACAAAAGATTTTAAATACATGTATAAGCTTTGTTTTAAAGCTTAAAGCTGCACTTGGGGGTATTTTAGTGTCAATTTAGACACATATGAATAAGCACTTCCCTATGTGGGGGCTACATCTCAGTGAAAATGATCAAAATGGGGCCACCATAGGTGGGGACCACCATTCATGCGGAAAAAACATAATTCATGCATGTTTGTACATGGAAATAGTGTTGGGAATCGATGCTAGGGTGTAACATTTGTGGATCCGTCGGAAGCATAAAACAATAATTTAACAAGACATATCACCAATTCTAAATTCAAGATCAAGCATTTACTAAAAATTGCAACAATTATAGAAATCTAGAGAAGGGTTTAGGGGGATACAACCTTTGTAGCATGTCCACCTAATCATGGATTACCCAAGTTAGACTTTGTCACTATAGGAACGAGCTTGGTTGTCGATCTTCTTGCTGAAGATGATCCACATCGAGAAAACCCCAACTCAAGCTTCAACTCCACCAAAAGCATGCTTCAAGTTAAGCAACTTGATCTGATACTATTCTAATGTATTAGATGAAGAGATGCAGATTTCTCACTTCTATTTTTCTCTTATTTTAGCTCTCTTTTGCTCTCATTCTCATCTAGGAATTTGAGGAGAGAGAATGGGAATGGTAGGAATGAGGAGGAGAGAGGATGCTTCATCTATTTTGTAAAACATTTTTCATTTAAAAATTGCAAGCCATACCACTATACCATTCTTCTTTTCCACCTCCTTTCTTTTTCTTTTTCCAAAAAGGAAATGAGGCGTACTCTTCTAGATGTTTTTATTTATCAAATAAATAAAAACATCTAGTATGTGTATCATATACACAATGTACATGTATCGTATATATATACAAGTATTTGTATCGTAAACAAATACAAATGAGAAAATATAATGTGAACATAATACTAGAAATTTGTATCGTAAACAAATACAAATGAGAAAATATAATGTGAACATAATACTAGAATATATATATATATTGTCACGCCCCGCTTCCCAATATACGGAAACGGTGACGTGGTAAGCCCGCAACGTATTTATTTCGAAAAGGTCATTTCCCAGAATAAATATGCTAAGCGTAAAAGAAGCAATATAAAATGATAAGAAAATTAACATGAGATTAAAACTTCAAAAACTTTAATTACATTCAACTTGATTCATTTACAATACATGATTTCAACTGAAAGAAAATACAATAAAAGAAATGCCTAAACAAGTGGCATACATAAACTGAGAAATAAATAACTGGTCTAGGCCTGGGTCGTGATCTGATCGTGCTCCTCCTCTGAGATGTCTACCTCCTCAGTCTCCACAGTATCTAACGAACATTCCAAGAAAACAAAGGTGGGTGGAATGCCCGTCAGCGAACTTTCGCTCGGTAAGTCCCCAAGATATGAAGTGAAATATAAAGTGTAATGATAAAGGAAGTATATATCATGAACAATTGATTATGAGGTATGGTGTCTCAGCATGACATTTTATGTAAACATGGCAATTTTATTTATCATGCAGTTCTATCATAATATATGTGAACAAGTATGGTAATATATATTACAAGTAGGTAAACATGACAGTATAGCATGAGCATGACAAACAAATATAACATGGCCGTGTAGTGTAGGTATGGTGAACATGAAGTGAATGTAAGTGTCTTAACAGGTCTCTACTTAGGTACACTAATTTAACGTAAGTTCAAGGGTGAATGTCAACTAATCTCAAGAGTGTTCTCGAACCCAACAGGCTGTAAATCAGAATTAAGGAACCACGGGCCCGAATCAAGTGGTAGTAACGGGATTTCAACCTAATGTTGAAGTATTCCAAACTCAATAGGCTGTAATTTAGGAGCAAGGAAACACGGGTTCTCATGATAGCTTGCTTATGTTAGTAGACATGGATTCATGATCTAGTAGGACTCTTGAGATTTCGTTGGATTCACGCATGAACTACCTCAACACCCCGTGTATGCTATGCTACAATTAAAAATTACCAGCCTTGCTCGAATCCATGAATACATCAAGTTGCAAGATTGAGTTCATGTCTATATTAAGTATTCATGTATTCATGTCAAGTTGTATTCATGGTTCGAGCTAAGTCATAGTGTTCAAATATTCATGTTTTGCTTTAGTCAGGTTCAAGTGTTCCGATTCATGATCAAGTATTCAAGTTTGCTTTTGATGTTTGAATTGGACTCTGATTTGAGTTTGGATTTAGGTTTAGATTTAGACTTAGACTTGAGTCAGACACTTGTAACTGATTTAGATCTTGAATTAGGTTTGGGAGTTATTGATAACTGCTGCACATGGACGGCAGGATTTGTGTTTTTTTCCAAGACAATTACCATTGATAACATAGTTAAGTTTTCTACCTTAAATAGGAAAGCAGTCACTTTCTCTGGCTCCCTGGGGCTCAAGAGAATTGATCATGCTTAAACCTATATTTACTAAATTCCTTAAATATTATTTTATATAACTCGAGGGGGTTTTATGAAAAATATTTTTAATATAGTTTCAAAATAACCTCGAAAAGTTATGTATATTATTTAGGGTTTTCATGGATGTAAATTTTAAGGATTTGAGGTATTTTAGTAATAATAGCTTAGCTTAGGAAGTTCATGGTATTTTACTGTAAATCCTGACTTTTGTTGGTATCTTGATGGTATTTTGATGAAACTTGTAATTCTTTAATTTGAAAAAAAATATAAGGTTACTATATTTTGAAAATATATGGATTTGTAATATTTATATAATTATAAAAATTAATTTTTATTTAAGTAGAAAATTTCGTTTTTCTTAAAACCCGTATTAAAAACCTTTGGAGACCGAATGCTCCGTGAGGAGGTCTGCATCTCGCTCTACTAGCCCAAGAATATGCAATAATCCGTACCATCCAATAGCGGGTCCCCTAAAAATGGTTGTAGAGGCTTATTTGCAAAGAAATTTTAAAATACAATTCAAAAAAAAACCGTTTTGTAGTAAATGGTATTTTGATGTAATCTTGTGTTCGTAACTAAAAATACGTTCGAAGAGTATCGTGCTATGGAACCATGTGTGTATATGAGAGGTAGGTCGTTACCTCTTGAATTTTCCTAAAAGTATGTTTAAGCAAAACGAATAAAAATGATATATAAAAACTTCATGGTATTTTAATGTAAATTTTAAATTAAAGGAATCTTACATGATATTTTTGATTAAAAGTTGGTTCTCAACATTGGTTTTATGTTAACAAGTATGATGTAGGAATATGAATGAAGAATATGTAAGAAAAAGTGAAATTATAGAGTTTTAGAAGAAAATGTCGGTATTAACTCCACTTCCGACATATATTTTGAAAATGAACTTTTAAAGAAGGAGAAGAGGGATTGGGAGGGACTCACAAGCTAGTTAGGTTAAGAGAAGGTTGATGAAAGGAGGGTTGCCTCGCGCCGTCGCGGGGTCACCGGAACTTGCTTCAATCCTCACCGGAAGTTGACTGCCTGCTAACTCCTCTTCTACTCCACTTGTACTTAGAAAATTTTGAGAGTTTTAGCTAGGAATTTCAGAATGATGAAAGGGTAGAGTATTGGATAGTATTTATAGTGTGGAATTAAAAAGATGAATTAAAATGCATTAAAATAATGATAAATGGGGAATTGAAGGGTCTCTGTTTGATTGCAGAGCAATCAAACAGTGCAGGGGAGTTAGGGATAGAGGAAGGGTCGTGTGTGTAGAGCCCGGGCCTCATTGGGCTTGGAGGGCCGTCGGTGCCGGCCATGAGGGACATCTCGCCGATCGATTTTGGGAGTGGGGCCGGTGGATTCTTTCCACGTGTTTCTCTCAGTGTTAATACTCTTTTGCACATGTTTGATTTCTCTGTCTTTTCGTTTTTGTGTGTATTGCACGTGTAAACTTTTGGGCTTCCAAAATGTTTAAAACGAAAATCAGAAAAAAATTAATGTGTCTGATGGGATTCGAACACAGGGGCTACATCACAGCAGTGCAAGGCTTTACCAGTGAGCTAAAAGCTTTTTTCTTGCTGTTCTTAAACAAAATTTACTTATAACTTATACTCAGGCTTGCAAACTCCTTTCTGTACATTAAACTGAAAAATTTTGTATAGTAAATTCAGAGTCGTTAAATTCTACCCTCCTTATAAAAATTTCATCCTCAAAATTTATACAAGGAAGTTGTAACAGATTCAAGAAAAATTAGGTTACAACGGTGGTGAAAAAACTACTGATTTTGTACTGGAAGTGTATGAAATTGTTTAGGTAAATGAAAGACCAAAAGGATGCAAGAATTTGAAAGGATGAAAAAGCTAGGAAGGGATTTTACCAGGGTTACCTTGACCCATAGCTTTGGCTTCCACGGCCGCCAAGGTGAAAGCTTGACGTCTCTGCACATTTCTCTGTGCATGCTGATACATCGATCGCTGACGAGGTAAATGTGGTCCACGTGGAGGTGGTGCAGGAAGAGCTAACCGAGTAGGTGAAGTTTGGATAGCAGGTCTAGTTGCGGGAATTTGGCCAGTTCGGTTGTATGGGCAAGTTCCTATAGTGTGTGAGGATGATCCACATATCAGACAAAATCCATTCGCTCGACGGCAATCCTTGACTTGATGTCCGGTCCTCTTACATTAGACGCAGAAGTTCGGTTCAGTCTCGCAAAATAATCCTTCTGGCCTCATAGCTGGCGCTGGAAGAGTTGGCCTAGAAGAGGCTCCTCTAGTAATCTGATTGGCGGAACGTTTCATACCGACCGACTGTGGCCTTCCCTTTTCCTGAATGACAGCTTCATAGCGATGGGCTGACTTCAAAGCTCCTTCATGTGTTAGATATTCCCCCGTTGCTAGGGCAGTCTGGATTTCTGGGTCTAATCCTTATTGGAAGTGCTTGGCTTTGATTTCTACAGTAGGAATTAGATGGGCGGCGAATTTGCTGAGCATGGTGAATTCAGCATCGTACTCGTCCACTGATTTATCCCATATGGATCCTTGTTTCAGGTGGATGAATTTCTGTTCCATCTCGAAATGCACGGTTTCTGAAAAATACTTGGCATCAAAGAGATTACGAAAAATCTTCCACTCGATTGGCTGCTCAAGACGGCTCTCCTCGGCCTTCCACTAGATTCTGGCATTTTCAGTAAGCTCAAGTTTTGCTATTCTGACCCAAGCCATTTCTGGAACTCGAGCTGCGGCTAGGTCGTCTTCAATGCTCTGTGCCCATTCCTTGACCTCAAGTGGTTTCTCCTTCCCTGAGAAGTTCTTCGGGTGTAACGCTCGAAATTGTTTCACTCTCGGTGCTTCTGCTTCAGAGCGGATGAAACTCTGTTGAAGGAGAGTAGTTTGCTCCTGCAAAATCGTGCTTTGAGCCTGCTGACCTTCAAGTAGGCTTTTGATAGCCTCCAAAAGCATCGTCTATTCTGTGAGTGATGCGGCTACGGTAGGTAGAGGTGGTATGATGGTAAGGATAGGTGGTGGGGTACATCCACCGTTGGTGCTAGGGTTGCTGGGAGAATCCATCACCTTAGATAGAGAAGAAAGATTAGGATAGATTCAACGGAAATTGAATTGCAAGGAATGCAAAGTTGTTGAATCTCATATTTCTTATTATATATTGCTTATGACTTCATGCAGAATGGACCTGCATGGGCCACCAACAAAACCTGTCATGCCCCGCATCCCAATAGACGGAAACGGTGACGTGGCAAGCCCGCGACGTATTTATTTCGAGAAGGTCATTTCCCGGAATAAATACACTAAGCGTAAAAGAAAAAATATAAAATGATAAGAAAATTAACATGAGATTAAAACTTCAACAACTTTAATTACATTCAACTTGATTCATTTACAATATATGATTTCAACTGAAAGGAAATACAAGAAAAGAAATGCCTAATAAGGTGGCATACATAAACTGAGAAGAAGATAACTGGTCTAGGCCTGGGTCGCGATCTGATCGTGCTCCTCCTCTAAGATGTCTACCTCCTCAGTCTCCACAGTATCTGACGAACATTCCAAGAAAACAAAGGTGGGTGGAATGCCCGTCAGTAAATTTTCGCTCGGTAAGTCCCAAAGATATGAAGTGAAATATAAAGTGTAATGATAAAGGAAGTATATATCATGGACAATTGATTATGAGGTATGGTGTCTCAGCATGACATTTTATGTAAACACGGTAATTTTATTTATTATGCAGTTCTATCGTAATATATGTGAACAATTATGGTAATATATATAACAAGTAGGTAAACATGACAGTATAGCGTGAGCATGGCAAACAAATATAACATGGCCGTGTAGTGTAGGTATGGTGAACATGAAGTGAATGTAAGTGTCTTAACAGATCTCTAGTTGGGTAAACTAATTTAACGTAAGTTCAAGGATGAATGTCAACCAATCTCAAGAGTGTTCTTGAACCCAACAAGATGTAATCCAGAAGTAAGAAACCACGGGCCCGAATCAAGTGTTAGTAACGGGACATCAACCTAATGTTGAAATATTCCAAACTCAACAGGCTGTAATCCAGGAGCAAGGAAACACGGGCTCTCATGATAGCTTACTTGTGCTAGTAGACATGGATTCATGATCTAGTGGGACTCCTGAGATTTTGTTGGATTCACGCATGAACTACCTCAACACCCCATGTATGCTATGTTACAGTTAAAAATTACCAGCCTTGCTCGAATCCATGAATACATCAAGTTGCCTAATTGAGTTCATGTCTATATCAAGTATTCATGTATTCATGTCAAATTGTTTTTATGGTTCGAGTCAAGTCATAGTGTTCATATATTCATGTTTTACTTTAGTCAAGTTCAAGTGTTCCGATTCATGATCAAGTATTCATGTTTGCTTTTGATGTTTGAATTGGACTCTGATTTGAGTTTGGATTCAGGTTTAGATTTAGACTCAGAGTTGAGTCAGACACTTGTAACTGATTTAGATCCTGAATTAAGTTTGGAAGTCATCGGTAACTGCTGCATATGGACGGCAGGATTTATGTATTTTTTCAAGACAATTACCATTGATAACACCATTAAGTTTTCCACGTTAAATAGGCAAGCACTCACTTTCTCCGGCTCCCTGGGGCTCAAGAGAATTGATCCGGATTAAACTTATATTTACTAAAGTCCTTAAATATTGTTTTATATAACTCAAGGGGGTTTTATGAAAAATATTTTTAATCTAGTTTCAAAATAACCTCGAAAAGTTATGTTTATTATTTAGGGTTTTCATGGATGGAAATTTTAAGGATTTGAGGTATTTTAGTAATAATAGCTTAGCTTGGAAAGTTCATGGTATTTTACTGTAAAGCTTTACTTTTGTTGGTAGCTTGATGGTATTTTAATGAAACTTGTAATTCTTTAATTTGACAAAAATATAAGGTTATTATATTTCGAAAATATATGAATTTGTAATATTTATATAATTATAAAAATTAATTTTTATTTAAGTAGAAAATTGCTTTTTTCTTAAAACCGTATTAAAAACCTTTCGAGACCGAATGCTCCGTGAGGAGGTCTGTATCTGGCTCTACTAGCCCAAGTATGTGCGATAATCCACACCATTCAATAGCGGGTCCTCTGAAAAGGGTTGTAGAGGCTTATTTGCAAAGGAATTTTAAAATACAATTCCAAAGATAACCGTTTTTGTAGTAAATGGAATTTTGATGTAATCTTGTGTTCGTAACTAAAAATACGTTCGAAAAGTATCGTGCTATGGAACCATGTGTGTATGTGAGAGGTAGGTCATTACCTTGTAAATTTTCCTAAAGGTATATGTTTCCCCCAATAAAAGAGCGAAGCTCTGTTCCAAAATTTTTAATGAGGCAGCGCCTCACGTGCCTTCCACGAGGGCGCCAGCGCCAGAGTTAAAAACTCTTATATGGCGCCGCACGTGCTCCTCACGCGGGCGCCAACGTGCAAAGCACATAAAGGAATTAAAATCCTAATTAGTGCCCGCGTGCACAACACGTAAGCACCGGCGCCCAGATAGAATTAAATTCTACTCTCTGTTAGACAGAACCGTTGGATCAAAAATCCAACGGAGATGATAATCATCAAGACTCGGAATTAAATTCTGTTGAAATAAAATATTCCTCAAATCTTTCTAGAAAAAAGAAAGATACCTTCGGTTGGATCATAGAATAAAATTCTATGCCTTCTGTAAAATAGAGGACCGTTAGATTAAAAATTCAACGGTGATTAAAAATCACCATTTTGCATAATAAATTCTGTGCAAGGGAAAATATTTTCCCAATATTGTTCTGTAAAAGAGAAACCCTTGGATCAAAGATCTAATGGTGGGTAAAAATCCCCAAATCAGTTAGAATCTCTTAATGAGAGATTTCTTCAAAAACTAATTAACAAACTTGCCTCTCCTATATAAAGGACCCAAGGCTTTAAGTCTAAAAAAAAAAGAATCCCCCTTATAAGCTTAAAAAAAGGAGAAAGCTTAAAAAAGAACAGAGAATTAAATTCTCGAGGAAGAAGAGCTCCCTTCTTGGAAATTTTAGGTAAATAAAAAAAGGTATATATAAAAAGGTAAAAATATATACCTGCTGGAGGGTTTAGCCCTTCTCAAAGAACCGAGTTCTTTCTCTGGATCTGAGATCCAATAGATAAGTCTCTCATATGATGAGAATTTAATTCTCATTGGGAAGAACTTATTTCTTGAGAACCAAAGAGTCATCTAAAAAATAAAGATCCTATTGATCATTAATCAAGAAATGAACCCAGCACCCCACGTGCCCCTCACGTGGGCGCCACAGAGGAGAGTGCTTAGCACTCAATGAGCGGCGTCCAGTGCCTCACGTGCCCCTCACGTGGACGCCACGGAGGGGGGTACTTAGCACTCAATGAGCGGCACCCAGCGCCCCACGTGTCCCTCACGTGGGCGCCACAGAATGGAAGAGTGCTTAGCACTCACTAGGCAGCACCTAGCGCCTCACGTGCCCCTCACGTGTGCGCCATAAAGAGTGCCTGGCACTCCATTCAAAGACAAAAAGGGGTGAAGTGTTTAACACTTATTGGGCAATCCGCATGACTAAAAGCCTACATGATTATATGTGAGCGTCAGAACTTATATAAGTGCTCATCCCTTTTGTACAAAAAGGGGACTGATTATACAGAGCCCAAAAAAGTGCTTGGCACTTTTCAATAAAAAAAAACTGAATGGACCAAGCCCAAATAAGATAAGCCCCCTGAGGATAGAACCTCTCTGATTCAGACCAACCGAGCCCCAACTGCTCACATATATTTAAGTCGATCTTAATCTCAAACCAGACTAAAGATCCTTAAATAAAACAAACCTAAATCTAAGGTATACGGATTTGGACTAATCCACGCCCTACGGGCGACGACATAAATTAGTCTCTGTATACAATCCACGGGCAACCCAAAATAAAACAATTGCGCACGACATGAAGTGAACTTTCGGAGCAGGAGAAAGTGGTTATCGCGATGCGATAACGTAATTAACTGCAGGGGCTTGCGCCTGTAGGGAAGAGTGTCCCCACAATCAAAAAACCCTCGCAAACGAGGGGAATCTGACGAAGTCTGCTACAACGGCCGCATCCGTCCAAACCTCCGATATACGATACCATAAATCAACTTGGTATCTTCGGAGAGGTGGACGGATAAATCCAAATAGCATCTGCCCCCAAACTCAGGCAGGATGACCCATCCCAGTTTCGTCCCTGTTTTTGGCGGTGAACAGATTCTGGCACGCCTGGTAGGACCTTTTCCTCTTTCCACTCCACACTTCGTGTGTTGTGTTTCGCGAACAAAATCGCTGTTTGCTATGGTTGCTCGTGGATTCGAGATACTAAGATTTGGTGTCTTGCTCCTTTTTAGGAAAAAGGTCAATGGCTTCCAGTTGCACAAACTGCAACAGCAACTCCCGCTCCGCCCCAACTAGAGCCATCTTCTTTATATTAGTAGCTTGTTCACCGGCCTCCTTGTCATTTCTTTCTAGCACCCTTTGCAGGAACTCTGTATCGGTTTCTTGCTCTTGGCGCTGTTCATTTGCCGATTCCGGACTTTCTTTCTGTCTGGTGAGTGCTGCCATTTTCATCAGTATCTCCTGGAGCTTTGGTTGTTGCTCCTGAGCTTTTGTCAACGACCGAATTTATGGTCGATGACCCACAGAAGCACGGCTTTCCTCTTTTCTGGAAGCCATGTAGACCGTATGGATGATCATGCCCCCCAGACTTGGGGCGTTTGAATCCAGCGCCTTTGGAATTTGCCACAGGAAATGGGATTTTCTCCGGCCTCCACCTTTTGTGGGAGTTCGAGGTTAAAGGAGCCGTTGTAACATGCGCCTGTGTGAAAGAAGTTCCTCGCTGTATAGCGGAGGGATGATTTTCTTCTTGTCGAACCTTTATTTTCTCCGGTTGACGAAAGTGGTCTTTGTTGATCACATAGTCCTGGACTTTCCACCAGACCCTGTGAATTTGGGAGGAGAGCCATTGAGGGGATTGCTTCGGTTTTGCCTGCGTCATGTTTTCAGTAGGAAGTGGAGATTTCATCAACATCGCGGTTGGGGAATTCTTTCGCACCCTCCTAAGTGGTTCAAAGCTGTTCTCGGTTGGAACAACAGCGTCAACTTCCACCATTGAAGATGGTGGAGTAAGTACAGAGGGGGAGTTTCCCCCAGCTCTTCTCACCCGGTGCCATTGGCGACGTCGAGCATGTCTTGCAGATGGGACCACCTCAGTTGTGGAAGCGGCTCCGTCATGCCCCCGGCTTTCATGAGGGAATACTATTGGTGCCAGCATGTCGAAGACTGACGTCCGTTGAGAGGGAACGACCAATTTTTCGAAGGCCGATTTTCTGGTAGAGGAAGCACCTTTGACGACTTCACCCGCAGCAGGAGTTGGAACGGCCAATCTGTCGAAGACCGATCTTTTGGTAGGCGAAGCACCTTTGAAGACTTCACCTACCGGAGGAGTTGGAACGACTATCCATTTTGGGATAGCCCCTTCAGGTGTTGCGAGCCTCTTTACGAGCTTACTTGAGCTTTGACTCAGCCTATTGAAGACTGAGGTGGCAGACTTGGACGACCAGTTGATAGGGGCCATAGTGGTTGCAAGTTGATCAAAGACCGACTTCTTGGGAGCTTCCTGTGGTGGCACTGGGGCATTGAAACTCGCTGGCGGGAGAATGGCCCCGAAGAATAATCCAGTGGTGGCTTGAGTTACCTGTCCCACCGGCATTGAAAAGATGGAGGCCGCATTGGGCCCGTAAGTCACTGCGCTTCTATTCCAGGACATGGTTGGAATGATGATTCAGCCAAAACCTCCATCCAAAGATCCACCGATAATCATCAAGGACGACAGAGGGGAACATTGAACCCTCTTCCGGCTCTATCAGTGGCCAGGGAGGAAACGATCTCCAAAGCCGCTCTTGACGATTACATAGCTCAACAAATACGAGCTCATCAAGCCAACGAAGTAGCTGGCCAAGTCGTCAGAACCGGGCGACTGTACCCAGGCTGGTATGATCAAATCAAGTACCCGCCGAGATATACGATCCCCAAGTTCCATGTGTACAAAGGGACAGGCAATCCTCATCAGCACGTTGCTCAGCTTAGAGCTTTATGCGGCAATACTGAAGGCGAGGACAAATTTCTGCTTCTCCAGTTCGTTGGCAGCCTGTCGGAAACAACATTGGAATGGTACTCGGAGCTTCCAAATGACTCCGTCAAAACATTCATAGAAATGGAATTGTTGTTCGCACAGCGGTTCGCAAGCGCAAACGAACGCACCCCGATCACAGCATTAATCAATTCCAGGGTGAAGCTAGGAGAGACCTGGGTCCAATACGCGATCCGGTGGCGGAATCTATGGTCAAAATGGGAATAGCGCATTGAAGAATCTCCTGCCGTGGGCATGTTCATCGGGATCCTTGATCCTCAAGCGACCGTTTCCCAGTTCATGACATTCTTCAAGCCGACCAGCTTCCAGGCATTGATCGACAAGCTGGCCCAAATGGACGAGATGGACCATGGGCCTTCCTCCTAAAAAATGGACCCTCGAAATGCCAAGGGTAAAGGGAAAGCAGCCTTCGTTGCCAACACTCAACAACAGCCGAGTGCCCCAAAGCAAGTTACTCGCCAAAAAAACATGCGTCCACGGATATCCCTGGAAGAAAGGCTAAGACGTGCTTACTCGTTTCACCGTGATAAGATGAGGAGACTGTTCGAGCTGGCAGTGCGCAACAAACTCATCACGTTGCTGGACCCATGACGTCCATTGCAACATAGCGACATCAACAACCCTAACTATTGCTCCTATCACAGGATGGTGAGCCACCCAATTGAGGATTGCTACATTTTCAAAAACTGGTTTGAGGATCAGTACCAACAAGGGAAGTTTGCGCTATCGGAGAACTGGAGGGTCAACCCACCACAGAAGGACGCTCCCTAGAAGGTAGACATGTCGGGGGCATCATGCTTGCTCATGGAAGAAGCTCCATGGGAAGTTGTCCTTTCAGCTAAAACCAAAGAATGCTAAAAGATCTTCAGGCGTGTCCGGCGATCAGATGGAAAAGCCCGCTGGAGCCTGAGATCATTGAAGGGATGTTGAAACCACGTCCCGTACCAAAAACTGTCGATAAAAGGCAAAATCCCAAAGTCAAGCCTTCAAAGTCTTCAAAGAAAAAGAAGAAGACCAGGAAGCCTGTGCAATCTTCCGAGAATGACGACAAACGCACAGACTTACAAAGTTATTGACGCGCTGGAGGAGTACAATCAGAAGGCACGGACACCGATCACCCTCGAAGAGTTCCTCAAGCATATTCTTGAGAACGAAGATCATGAAAATGAAGAGGAAAACAACCCATCAGAAACCGAAGACTATGTAGCAAGTTGCCACATGATCTCTCATTCGTCGTTAAATGGCGAAGAAGCTCCCTCGGTGTCAGAAAGCAACGCAGAGGAACTGGGGGCAGGATCGGCGCTAAAATCCCCAGAGCTGCCAGAAGACCCAATTGACAGGCTGCTAAACGAAGCCTTTCAAAAGAGCAAAGCTGACCGAGAATGTGAAACAACCATATACAAAAAGGCTAAGCGTCAGCGTCAGGATGAAGAAGTTGCAGCAAGGAGGAGTCGTAAAATACTCAGACCAAACCAAAGCACACCTGCGGCAAACAAGAGCAGGATCAAGACAGAGAAACGGTTCGCTAAAGCCCTTTCAGTGGCAATGAAGCTGCCGCCTCACAAAGGAAACACGCCAGGGGTTAAAAGCCTCAACATAGAGGATTCACATCCGAACTACTGCTTATACCATCGGAGAGTCACTCACCCTACTGAAGAATGCAGTGCCTTCAAGAAGTGGTGACAAGGATACGTTACTCATCAACAATACTTCAAGAGGATGAAAGGCGAAGCTCATCGACAGCAAAGAAGTTTGACAAGTGCACGTGAGAAAACGACTGGCAACCTTCATATGGTTAATACCAGTCGGGAAAGCGAAAAAGTCTAAATTCTTAACTTCAGAAGCGATTATGAGGAAGAAATGACCCTTGGCCCTCTCTTCAAGAACTCCACCTCGGAAAAAGAAGAGGAGAAGAAGGACTGGGAGAACATTCAGTTGCATAACTGCACGCTGCCTGAGAAGAAGCTCGGACCTACAAACAAAGGTTTAAGCAAAAGAGACAAGGGGAAAGAAAAAGTTCCTGGGGAAATCACCCTCGATGATGGAGTCATTAAAAAGCTCGCAGTCAAGGACCCACCTAAGAAAAATAAGGTGGATTACAATATACTAGTACATCTGAGGAAGATGCCCTCACAATTGAGCATATTGGATGCTCTTCTCCCGTCCAAAGAGGCGTGAGATTCATTGATCAAGGCATTACAAGAGCCTGATCAATTTCAAGCTTTCCTCGCAGAAGAAAGGATGAAGGACGAGTTAGCAGAGGTTCACACGGCTGACATCACATTCAGCGATGAAGATCTCCTCCTCGAAATGTGCGAGCATAACCGTCCGCTATACGTCACCGGGTATTGCCACGACATCAAGATAGGCAAAATCCTTGTCGACAATGGGTCTTCTGTTAACTTTCTCAACGTAAAGGTGTTGAAGGAGATTTGCATGAACGTTCAGCACCTAGCCCGAGATAAAATTACCATCTCCGGTTTTGATTCACAATCATCACGGACGCTCGGGTCCGTAATACTGGCGTTACGCTTCAGGCTGCTTGTCACTGACATCAAATTTCTCGTCATTGATGCCAAGACTTGCTACAACGCTCTACTCGGCAGGCCTTGGTTACACGAGTACAACGTCATCTCTTCTACACAACACCAGTGTATGAAGTATTTCAAAGACGGCCTCAAGTACACCGTTACGGGGGAGCTAAATCCATTCTCTATAAACGAAGTCCGAAAATATGAAGACGCAAAATACTTCCTACCAGACTTTAAAGATACAGAAAGATGTCATAAGTCGGAGGGCAAACGGAAGTCCGTTGTCACCATCCCGATCTTTGGGAGTGACACCGAGGAAGATGAGGAAATAGTCTACTCAGGGCAACCTCAATGCAGCAGGCCCAGACCATCTACTCCTATTTGGTCCTTGGCAATGACTCTGAGGATGAGGCCAACGCCGTGTTCTCTACTCGCTCGTCAGCACAAACCATTACTGGAGCTTATCAGAATTTACAAATCACCATGGTTCTGCCAGGACATTACAAAGAACTTGATGCACTTGATACATATAGCATACAAGAGCTGCAGACTTTCTACGTCCCTCCCATGCGAAGAGGTGAAAAAGAAATCCTCTTCTATCAATCTACGGAGACCAAAGTGGAAAAAAGAAGTTAGGCATGTTGCCGAGCTGGTGCTTGACAGGCTTCAACCAATCCGTCTGCCCAGATATTACGCAGAGGGATTGAAAAGTCTATTAAGATGCCAAGGAGTTTCCTTCAAACAAACCGTTCGATAAGCCCAGTTCTACAATAAGATCTGAGATGTTTCCGAAACTCAGCAAAAGATGCCCAACAGAAGGATGGAGACGACTGGGCTTGGATATGTTCGGTCAAATAAACGGAAGCGATTCTACAACTGCCGCGTCATAAATAACTCCGGTGGAGAAAAGAATGCTTTTCCAGATAGTTGTGATGTTGAAACGAAGCAAAATCCTGCTATAAGAATGTCAAGTCCGTCGTTCGAAGAGCAAGTTGACAAGCTAATAAGAGAAGCCGATCAAAAGATTCGGGAGGATCACAACCGCGAAGTGGATATTTACGAAAAGGCCAGGACGCAGCGTCTCAATCAGCAGTCTGCGGAAAGAGAAAATTACGATGCCCTTCACTCTCAGCCCGCTGTATGTTCTCGCGACAAGAGAAAAGCCCAAACAGGGGAAAAAACAAAGTGAAGAACGAGAATGACGTTCGGAAACAGCGAAGCGGATCCAAGAAACCACGCAATCAAGAAAAAGTCTGTTGGAATCCATCTTTTATGAAGAAGATGGGACGTGAATACTCTTTCCCTCAAGACAAGACAAGGAAAATATTCAACCTTGTTATAAAGCATCAAATGATGATGCTCCCGAAGCCTTGGTACCCCAAACAGGTAAATGAGGTCCATCACTCGGATTATTGCTCCTATCATCGAGCAATAGGACATCATCTTGAAGACCGCTTCATCTTTAAAGACCGGGTCGAAAACCAATATCAACAAGGCAGGTTTTCTCTATCCGACAACTGGAGGGTGACCCCACCGTAAAAACATAAGCCAAAGAGAGCCTATATCGCGAAGGTGGGACCAGCTCAACACCAAGAATGGAAGCAAACTCGTACTTGCCATATGATAACACTCTCAAAGGAGGTAGAGCACGAGAATATGGGTGACTGCTTCAAGTGCTTCATAAATGAGGACGAGGAGGAGGTGATCTTAGAGTTTCCACCAGCACCAAAAGAGTTGGAAGATGAGATACAAACCATGGCGGACAACCTAAGAAAAATTGACCTAGGGATGGAAAACGAGCCGAGATCCATGTTCGTCAGTGAGCTGTTGTATAAAAAACAGGTAGCCACACTAAAGGACATGCTTATGCAATATAGATACTGCTTCACATGGAACTATTCTGAGATGCCGAGACTAGATCTAAAAATAGCGGTGCATAAAGTGACTATATCGCCAGACGTCAAGCCAGTCAAATAAGCGCCAAGAAGAATGCGTCTCGAACTCGAGATGAGTATCAATACCGAAGTCAAGAAACTAATTGATTCCGGCTTCATCCAAGAAGTTCAATATCCCGACTGGATTGCCAACATTGTTCCAGTAATGTAGAAAAATGGGACGGTGCACATTTGCGTAGATTTTCGGGATCTCAACAAAGCTTGTCTAAAGGATGACTTCCTAGTACCAGTTACCGAACTGATGATAGATAACAAGTCTACCTACGAGGTCTTCTCCTTTATGGATGGATCTTCACGGTACAATCAAATAAAAATGCATCCTGAAGACCAAAAGCATATCGCCTTCCGGACTTCGTTGGGTATATTCTGCTACAGGTAATGCCTTTTGATCTGAAGAACGCTGGTGCTACCTACTAAAGGGCTATGAAGAAAACCTTTGACGACCTCATTCATGAGGTTGTTGAATGCTACATTGATGACCTTGTGGTGAAGAGAAAATCTTATGAGGAACACTGGAAGCATCTAGACATAGTGTTCTAACGTCTTTGAAAATATAATCTGAAGATGAATCCTCTTAAATGCGCATTTAGAGTCTCCTCAGGAAAATTCCTGGGATTCATCATATGGCACCGCGGTATCAAAACTGACCCTTCAAAGATTAAGGCGATTATGGAGAAGCCCTCGCCGAGAACTCTCAAACAACTGCGGTCTCTCCAAGGAAAGCTCGCGTATATCCGGCGGTTCATAGCCAACCTCGTTGTCCCTACAGTCATCTAATCAAGAAGGGGACCCCGTTCATCTGGGATCATAGATGTCAAAATGCACCGGACGAATTCAAGCAATAACTGCAGAACCCGCCGGTACTGACCGCTCCGATTAAAGGAAAGGCTCTCATCCTATACACAACAGCCTTGGAAGGTTCTCTAGGCGCGTTATGGGCACAGGAGAATGACCAGGGGAGGGAGAGAGCTCTCTACTATTTGAGTCGAGTTCTCCTGGGGGCAGAAAACAACTACTCCCCCATCGAAAAGCATTGTCTGGCACTGATCTTCGCGATAATGAAGCTCAGACACTACGCCTTGGCGCATGGAGTCCATCTCATATCAAAGGTGGATCCTCTCAAATATTTGATGTCAAGAGCCATACTAACAGGAAGGCTTGCCAAATAGGCCCTTCTCTTGATGGAATTCTCGATAACGTATCGACCCCTCAAAGAAGTGAAAGGCCAGGCCATCGCCGACTTTCTCGCCGAGCATCCGATATTAGCCGATTTTCCCTTAAATTGCGAATTGCCATACGAACACGTATTCGACACAATCGAAGGGGAGAAGGAAGAAAATAATGTCCAGTGGGAACTCTACTTTGATGGAGCATCTTTCATGAAGAAGCGGAAGCAGAACACTCCTATAATCAAAGCCGGGGTGGGTCTCATCTTCGTGACTCCGCAAGGAGAGATAATGCGTTTCGCCCTTTCCTTAACGGAACCAAGAATAAACAACGAGACTGAATATGAAGCTTTGATAGCGGGTCTTGAGATTGTTGTCGATATGGGAATCAAAAACCTCCTCATATACGGAGACTCCCAGCTGGTCATTAGCCAAGTAAATGGTGTCTATCAGACGTGCAAACCAGAGTTGATAAAATAAGGCAGGAGAGTGCAGCAACTGCTGACACATATCCCCTCCTACATCCTAGAAAGCATACCACGTGCAGAAAATAGCAAGGCGGATGCATTGGCCAAGCTGGCTAAGGAATTGGCCGACGAAGACCTCGACGATGTAAAGATTATCGTGCAAAGCCGCAGGGTTCTCGCGCCAGCAAAGATATATTCGGAGGATTTAACAGTGTCATCTGAAGAAAAGGAAACGATCAAACAAGCAGTCCTCCAAATAAAAGATGAAGAAGAGGTCAAGGATTGGAGGGAAGTCTTCATAGACTACTTCAAATCCCATAGAACACCCGAAAACGCGTCGTCAAGACATCAGCTCTATCTTTCACTTTCGTCAATGATAATCTATACTGGAGATCGCTTGAAGGTTTGTGGTTACGGTGTTTTGGGCCAGAAGAAGCAAAGAGAGTCGTCCAAGAAACTCATGACGGACTCTGCGGTTCTCTTAAGCTGGGCCAAAGATGAAGCTGAAAATCAAAAGGATGAGATATTATTAGCCCACGATGATTCGGGACTGCCTCGAATATGCGAAGCAGTTTCACTAGTGCCAAATTCACGGGGACTTTATCCACCAACACCCGAATTCGCTACACCTAACAGTAGCTAGCTGGTTGTTCGAAATATGGGGAACTGACATAATTGGCCCCATCGAACCAGAATCATCCAAAGGACATCGGTTCATACTAGCAACGACCGATTACTTTTCTAAGTGGGCAGAAGCAATACCACTAAGGGAAGTGAAGACGGAGAATATTTTTCATTTCTTCAAGACACATGTCATCTACCGGTTCGGCACTCTGCGATGGATAATCTCGGATAATGGGCCAGCCTAAAGGAGCCATAAAATCAGCCGCTTCGCAGAACAAAATAAAATAGATTGGAGATACTCTTTGATCTACAATACTCGTGCCAACGGTCTAGCTGAAGCTTTCAACAAAACCCTGACGAAGATTATAAAGAAAACGGTGTCGAGAAACAAAAAGGACTGGCACGAGAGACTGCACGAAGCTCTCTGGGCATACCGAACGACGTTCAAAACGGATATGAATACAACACCATACGCGTTGGTATTCGGCATGGAAGCAGTCCTTACTTTGGAAACGCTCATCTTCGGCTCAATCGTCTGAGTAGCGGTTCAATATGAGCTAACAGATGACGAAACGCTCATCTTCGGCTCGAGGAGCTCGACGCCCTCGACGAAACCTGCCTTATAGCGTAGCAAAATCTGGAGGCTTATAAGGCAAGGATGACACGGTCATATAAAAAACTGACTAGGCCGAGAACAATCCGCTAAGGCGAACTCGTGCTAGTCGTCAAAAGACCTATGATCCCCAATCGTGCAAAACGGGAGAAATTCGAGCCTACCTATGAAGGCCCGTACATCATAGATAAGGTCTACCAAGGTGGGGCCTACTTGCTCATGCATATGCATTGCGAAAGACCCTTCTGGACAATAAATGGCCGATTCCTCAAAAAATACTATGCCTAACGGGTTATGATTCAGATCAATAATAGATGATGACGCCTGTGTCCGCTCGCTATCTTCCTGATTCAAAACCCTGAAAGCAGTATTCAGAGGATCCGTTGCCTCGAAAATGGTAACAATGGACCACTATGTCCGTAAACTGGCAATGGACCGAGATGTCCCTAAACTAACAATGGACGGAGATGTACCTAAACTAACAATGGACCGGAATGTCATAAAACTAGTGCGCCGCCTCAAACATGGCGCATCGCCCCAAATGCGACAATATCCACCCTTGAGATCTGTATTGCAATCGAAATCTCAACAGCAGAAGTTGCAACTCAAGTGCTACCGACTATACAGCTACCGCAACAATGAAGCCACTTCCCAAGTCCCGTTGACAAACAGATGGGTCGAGGAAAAAAAATGGTATGTCCACAAGTATGAGCACGGATGAAAACCCGAAAGGGCGCCGTGAGTAAAAACAGCAGGGCTACCGGTGAGCTCGTGAAAACCCTAAAGGGCGCAATCTTGGTTAAAAAACGGTATGTCCACAAGCAAAATGGGGACGGATGAAAACCCGTAAGGGCGCCGTGAGTAAAACAGCAGGGCTACTGGCGAGCTTGTGAAAACCCGAAAGGGAGCAATCTCGTAAAATCTTCACTTACGAGATCCTCTCAACTCGTAAGGAGAACTCTCCCTATGAGACCCTCATGGCTCATAGGATTCAAAGCCTTAAGCTACAGGGACCTGGATCTGTTCTTAAGCCGTCGTATTCCCCAAGTTGCCCTACAGGCGGTCCAATATTGGCTCTAGTATACAATCCACGAGCATAAATAAACGATTTCCCCACCAAGTTCCACCAATGACGACGAATGTCCTCATGTGGTGAACGAAACTTGTAAATCCTCTCGACTTATAAGGAGAAAACACTCCTGTAAGATCCTTAGGACTTATAAGAGAACACACACTTAGGAATCCCCATGATTCCTAAGGAGAAAATACGCCTACGAGATCCTTACGATTCGTAGGGAGAAATAACTTTATGAGACCCCTACGGTTCATAAATTCGAAAAGTCTTAGTCGACAGGATCCTAACCTTGTTTACTAAGCCACCTTTGTTCAAATCAGCACAAGAAAATGATGATTCGCTCCTGGCAATATCCCAGTTGTAGCGATACTGATGCCTAAATCGGTGTCAAACTCCAAGTCGTTTCACGACAAATGATGATTCGCTCCTGGCAATATTCCAGTCGCAGCGATACTGATGCCAAGATTGGATCAGATCTTAAGTTCCATACTCACAAAAAAATCAGCGAGCAAAAGATGCATATAAAAATAGCCGAAATGATGGGGCAACTCGCAATAAAAATCAGCGAGCAAATGAAATAGCCCTAATGATGGGGCAACCCTCAAAAAAAATCAGCGAGCAAATGAAATAGCCCAAATCATGGGGCAACCCTCAATAAAAATCAGCGAGCAAATGAATAGCCGAAATGATGGGGCAAATCGCAATAAAAATCAGCGAGCAAAAAATATATGCATATAAAATAGCCGAAATGTTTGGACAACACGCAATAAAAAGCAGTGAGTAAAAATATAAAAATAGCCGAAATGATTGGGCACCGCGATAAATAGCCGAAATGATTGGGAAATCGCGACTTTCGCGATATGAAAAGCTGAAAAGATAGAGTATCGCGGAAATAAAAAATAAAATAAAATAAAATTTTCTCTGCCCTGCAGGTGAGTCTTCGCCGACCCCTATATACAATCCATGGGCACAAATGAAAAAGGGAACCATGTTTTCCCACCATGCTCCGTCAAAGGGAGAGCCAGATCTTGATGGCGACATCTACAGCCTAGAGATCAGCCTAACGTTCCTTCTAAGTGCAGACGCGACGTCAACAAAGACCCAAGAGTCGAAACAAAGCGGAACCATGGCAAATTCCTAGCTCCAAGTCTTGACGATTCATATACAACCTAGAGAAAACCCTGGCGTACCTTCTCATTCCAGCAGGAGGCAGACACAACGTCAACAAAGGCTCCAAATAGCAAAAACAAAAAGGAGTGACGGCAAAATCCCAGCTCCATCCCGACATTCTTCTCGTTACAGCAGATGCAATGTCAACAAAGGCTCCAAATACCCAAATTAAATCGAAGAAACGGCATATTCCTAGCTTCAAGGTCTCGACGTCAAGTCATATAAAGCCTAAGAGACTATCAGGGATCATCCCACACCAGCGCAGAGTGGTTATGACTCATCGGGGCTCCAAACTGAGCCTAATCTCAAGTAAAAAGTGACATGGAAAATTCCTAACGCTTGCTCTTCCGACAGTCATATAGCCTAAGAAGATTACTTGAAGACGTCTTGTCCAGCCCCCGAAGGGATCAGAGACACGACAGTCTTTGGGCTACTCGAACAGCAGCTTAAAGACTGCATATCGAGGAATACATCAGCCAACGCAACGGTACCACGGATCAAAGCCCTAGTACCACAAAACTTAACGGACCTCTGTCGCAAAGAGCAGGGGTTATCTATATATAACGTTAGGATAAGTTTGCCTATAAATCCAAAGGAGGTAAACTAAACAAACTCCGAAATGAGTCCATAAACTAGAGATTCCGAAATGAGTACGTTAACTAGAAACTCTGAAAAAAGTGAATAAACTACGGACTCCGAAACGAGTAAGTAAACTAATTAGCACCGCATTAAGGCATCAGAACACGGATAAGCGCATAAAAATTGTATATTCTTATTCATGAATCAAAATGTTTAAGAGATACAATTAATGCAAAAAGGGGAACACGGTTACAATTAGGAAGGAGGGGCTTTCAACGAATTGGTGACCTGCTCATGTGCTCCCCGCAACTCCTCCTCGCATTCAGTTACTGCGGCCAGCCCCGCTTCGATTTGAGCCCGTTGTTGCAAGATGGATGAAAGCTTCTCAGTGATTTCCTGCTTCGTAATCTTGCGTGACCCGCTCAGTAATGTCGAGCTTCTGCCTCAGCACCAGCCCATCAGATATACATTGTTGGAGTTTTTTAAAAATAGCTTTCAGCTGTGTAGCATTCGCTTCGATTTGGGCGTGCAATTGAATGGATTCGCCAGAAGTCGTCGCATGCTCCTTTCGCTTTAGGGTCATCTTTTGTTTGAAATATTGAATGAAGTCGGTGCTTTGCTTGATCCATGCGACCCGCTGAGCCTTCAAGGTCAATACTTCAGTAGCGAGACACTTGAGCTCGATCTCATGCAAACAAGCCTCGATCTTCTTACAATGATCAACCCAAAGGAGAACGAAATATTCATTGTGAAAGTTCGCAAGCATCGTCAGCATAGGGTTGACTTCGTCAGCAAAAGGCCCCGTAGCCTCGACATCAAGATCTTTGATAAATTCGCTTAACATCCGCTTGCTAGTCACCGCTCCCCTGGAAAATTGACGTTTAGCAAAAGGCCCCGTAGGCATGGGAATGCGAGACTCAAAATGAAGGGAAGCCGGTATAATTGCTGCAAAATAAATCATGCATGAATAAGGGTCAAATTTCAACTTGAAAGATAAGGAAAGAAGCTGATGGACAAGAGCTACCGTACCAGCTATTGAAAGTGGCAAGACAGGGAGCACCGGAGGCTTGGCTATTCCTTCGCTCCATCCTTCGAGCCGTGATACTGTGGTTAATATGAGGAAAGCTTAGCAATAGAAAGTCTACTCAAGAAAAGGAGAAACACCAAGCGAAGAATATACTGACCAGTGCCGCAAGGGGGAACGACTTCCGATTGGAAGGAAAAATGTAGGTTTAGCACTTGGTATAAGTGGTCAAAGAGCACTCCTGCAATGTTGAGAAAATATATGGTTAATGCAAGAAAATAGAATCTACAGTGAATCAAATAAATGAGAAGTCTTTACCTTCCGAAATTCAGGGAGACTTAGAAGAGGGAGAAGGAGTCGTGACAGTCAAGGCAATGGCCGGCGGTACTTCTTCAGCCAGTACAGCTTCAGGGTTTGCTGTGTCTATGCTCAGGACAAAGGAAATATCACTAGAGATGCTTAACAGGATTAAAGGCTCAAGGATAATAACCCGAGGAGTACCGGACAGGTCAGAAACTGAAACCGTGCCCGAAGCGTCACCGGTAGTGACGGCTTCCTCGGTTTCCATTGGGAAAGTGGAATCAGCACCCGTGCCTTCATCCCCTAACTCGATAAGGGCAGTTGTAATGCTGGCTTCCCCCGCCAATATCAAGGATCCCCACGGAGAAGAAGTGATAGCCAGAGCGGTCTCAGATTCCAGAGAAGGGTTGGCCACTTCGGGCTCTATAGTTGCCGGCACTTCACCTGCCAGGCCATCACCAGAACTTGGCCCTGCTATAGAACAAAAAATGTGTCATGATTCGAGGAAAAATGGTTGCTAAGTTCTAATAAGGGACTGGGCGTTGTTATACCTTAAAACAGCCGTTCGGCTTCTTCCCGAGATGCGTGTGCGACTTTCCGATGAGCAGTAGACAAGTCAGAAGGGACATCTTCCATGAGAGTGATAGAAGGTCGAACTTCACTCGAATCTACGCCCGCGGCCAAGACAGCCTGACTTCCCTCGCAGCCTACTTTCCACGCTTCCTCTCAGCTTAGGCCATATGAACCGACCTCCTTAAAATTTTCGACAGAGGGATGTCGTCGTCCGAACCGAGCTCGGCCTCCTGAACCGCAATGGCGTCCATCATTGGCTACTTCAGCAACGCCTCCTTTGGTGGCCTTGGGAGGGCATCGGCCATAGTCGGTGGCTCTGAAAGCTTTTCTGCATCACCACTTGAGATTGGCACTATACCCAGGACAACCTAGGTTTTGGTGGTCCCTATGATAGGATAAAGGGAAAGAGTCAGACCATGAATAAAAGGAAATAAAAGAGTAAGGGTGTAATGAAACGAATTATACCAAGGCCCAAGGAGGCGCGGAGCCTCTCTTCTTCCTCAAACGTCTTGAGGGAAGCCGCGAGAGCTTCTTCGACAGAGATACCTGTTAAGGAAGAGAGGTGTTAATAAAGCAAAATAAGGAGGGAGGGGATAGACGCAGAAGAATGTAAATGAAGTATACCCGACTCCGCAATAGAGGCTAACGGCGCCTGTTCATGGTCCAGTCGTTTCGACGCTTCAATGGCGGCCTGAAGGTTGAAATCAATCACAGGCGCATCAAACAAACCCTCATTGGTGCCATACTCGCACAAGCCCTCACTATAGGGAGTATGGGGATCCTAGCTGAACACGACGTCAGCAGAGAATAGAGATTTCTTCTTCTTCTACGAACTGACACCAACAACCGACGATAAAAGCTTTCTCTTGACAGGCTTCTTCGGACGGCGGGTCCCGATCTCCGAACCAATGCCCGATTCCGGGGATGCCACGGCTACCACAGTTGCAGGAACATCCGGTCGAAGCTTATCAAGGAAAGTTCGTGGGACTACCACCATAGTGATTTCTCTTAAAGAAGGACGAACGATTGTCCGTCGCTTCAACGGGACCGCTGGATAACCGGCTGGGACGGCATCCTTATGGTCGAGTAGCAGCCGCCTCTCCTCCCTGATAACATCACCTTTTGCATGCTGGTACCACACGACGTAAGAATTCGAGGCTTTTGGCACATGCCTTGGTTCGCTGACAAGGAAATGGGACCCCGTATTCAATCGCATAAAATGATGCGTTGTGCCGAGAATACCCTCCTCCGTAGCAACTGGATCAACTAAGAACGCCTCAAGGGGAACACCTTGGTTATAACCCAATTGTTGGGCAAAATGATGCGGGTTTTACCTCATAAACAACACTGAGGCGTTCTGTCTAAATACTAGGAAGCCCGGCCTAATAGAATACAGGTGCATAACCTCCCGAGCCCTCAACGCATAAGCCCCGTCCTTGAAAGTATCATGCAACGGTTGGACCGCCTTGGAAGATTCTTTGCCAATAGACAGGACTCTATCGACAAAGGTCATACTGTCCCCAACCATGCGTGGGCGAAGGAGCAATCGCCAAGCCTCTCGCTATGATGGGTCTGGAGCAGAAGCGTCAACTAGATACAAGACCTGGGGGAAGTTGTAGCCTTCATAGAATCGGGGTCGTTTATGAACACCAAAGGTGACCAGCACGTGCATCTCGATCTATGATGTGAAGTAGTGCAATGGCAAATACACGGGCTTTACCCCCGGTTGAATGGTGTCAGTTGCTAAGCTCAGGCCATGATATAAATGAGCCAACCCTACGATCCCAATGGCCACGTGCGTCCCCGCGACGATGCGATGAGCCGGATAAAAAACAGATGGCCTCATCTAGAGGGGGTGTGTCGTAAGTGCAAACCAACTCAACCACAAGCCAATAAACCGCAGAAAAAACGTCTCTTCGTCAACATCCGGGGCAGCAATCTCTGCAAAGGGGACGACTAGAGTATCCGGAATAAAGAATCTCTTTAAACCAGCCTCCGCAGTCGGCAAGTTATCCGAACCAAACCCGAATGGGTCGTCAAGTTTCGCGAATTTAGCAGCCTGTTTATACAGAACTTCCGGACGAAGAAAGCGGGTGATGAAATTTTCGAAGCCAACTCCGTGTCTGCCAGACTCCAAGAATAAACTCTAGTATATGTTCAACACCTTAATCAAGCTTAGGAACTGATGTTGAACGGCATTTTCCGGAGTAAGGCCCATTACCACTGATTTGGTGGCGAAGACATACTCATCAGGGGGAAGTAGCTCCTCATAGTGCTCCCCTTTGATAGGTAAGCCGGAGATCTCCGCAAACTTATCCAATGAAATCGTAACCTCCCGATCTGATAAGATAAAGGTATGGGTCGGGATGTTCCATTGTTCCAAAAAGGGTTTTATCCACCACACATATGGAGCGCGATAGTGAAAGAAGGATACGTAGATCGCGGGATACAACCCGATCTTTAATAATAGCGATTTCTTGGCCAACAAGATATATCGGGCCCACTCTAGATAGACGGCCGAATGACTGGAAGTCATTCCTATCATGTAAACTTTCCCCCAAGGACGCGACTCTCCTTGGCATATGCGTCGTCCTAAACTGTCCAAGGCCATCGGCGACTGCACTGGTATTGAGGCCATGGAAGGCTGAAGACGACCTTCCGAGGTCCAGTTTACCTCTTCTACTGTGAAGGTCACCGGCGGCGGATCAGCATAATGGATCGCTGGGATCGGCTCCGAAAGCATTGCGCCAGTAAAACTACGCCGACCCCGAATAATTTGACTATACCATGACCCCCACAGATGAAGAGATTTTTGATCTAGGTCATGATCCTTAATAATTGCAAAGACTTCCCGATCTACGGGCGCGTCGGCAAAAGCGCTCTCCAAACACATGAAGGGAAAGGAGGAATCAAAAGCCATAGTATCTGCACAAAAGTGGAAGGGTTAGCTATCGACACAATGTTTAAGGCTTTGACATTCTAAAATTGTACTGCACCGTAGTTCAAAAAATAAAAGGACAGGAGGCCCCACAAAATCAAGATAACGTCCCATCAATGATAGGGAGGCCACTCATTAAAAATAAAATCCAAAAGGATTCTCACTTAATGAGAAAACATCATTAAACTCTGGAGTTAAACTCTCTCGAGAACCGTGTTCTGCAAATAGATTTCAAATCTATCAAGAAAATTAGTAAGGGAATAAAATTCCTAAGAGAATTTCTTTAAAAGAAATTCTTCAGAGCCAAGCTCAATAGGACAATAGGATAACATCCTAGAACTCCGCTCAAGAAAGGGAATTAAATTCCAAATAACCTTCAAAAAACAAAGTTTCTAATAGGTTAAAACCCTAAAAGATCTTTAAGATCTACAATCTACTCAAGTTTTTTTTAGATCTCTAAGAGATCATTGCAAAAGAAGAGCAAAGCTCTGTTAATGGGTTAAAAAAACCCTAAAACATGAAGAGATTCCTTCGAGAGCTTCCTCAGACATTAAGACATGGTCATTGTTCTTACCAAACTTTGACATAGTTTTGACTCTAAAAGAGTTTCTTTGAACAGATATCTGAGCTCTAAAAGGAGAATTAAATTCTCAAGCAAAGAAAAAGGCTAAAGAAGATGAACAATAGCCATCTCAAGGGCCAAAGGCCCTATTTATAAGACTTTAAGAGACGGTTCAACTCCCCAGGAGATCGAACGGTGGAAAAGGTGCCACCGTTGCACTCACGTGTGAGCCACGTGAGCGCAACGGTGGAGGGGGCATTTGTTTCCCCTAATAAAAGAGCAAAGCTCTGTTCCAAAATTTTTAAAGAGGCAGCGCCTCACGTACCTTCCACGAGGGCGCCAACGCCAGAGTTAAAAACTCTTATATGGCGCCGCACATGCTCCTCACACGGGTTCCAACGTGCAAAGCACATAAAGGAATTAAAACCCTAATTAGCGCTCGCGTGCACAACAGGTGAGCGCCGGCGCCCAGGTAAAATTAGATTCTACTCTCTGTTAAATAAAGCCGTTGGATCAAAGATCCAAAGGAGATGAAAAATCATCAAGACTCAGAATTAAATTCTGTTGAGAGGAAATATTCCTCAAATCTTTCTAGAAAAAAGAAAGATACCTTCGGTTGGATCATAGAATAAAATTCTATGCCTTTTATAAAACAGAGGACCGTTAGATTAAAAATCACTGTTTTGCAGAATAAATTCTGTGCAAGGGAAAATATTTCTCCAATCTTGTTCTGTAAAACAGAAACACTTGGATCAAAGATCCAATGGTGGGTAAAAATCCCCAAATCAGTTAGGATCTCTTAATGAGAGATTTCTTCAAAAACTAATTAACAAACTCGTCTCTACTATATAAAGGACCCAAGGCTTCATGTCTAAAAAAAAAAGAACCTCCCCATAAGCTTGAAAAAAGGAGAAAGCTTCAAAAAGAACAGAGAATTAAATTCTTGAGGAAGAAGAGCTCCCTTCTTGGATATTTTAGGTAAATAAAAAAAGGTATATATAAAAAGGTAAAAATATATATCTACTGGAGGGTTTAACCCTTCTCAAAGAACTGAGTTCTTTCTCTAGATCTGAGATCCATAAGACAAGTCTCTCATATGATGAGAATTTAATTCTCATTTGGAAGAACTTATTTCTTGAGAACCAAAGAGTCATCTAATAAATAAAGATCCTATTAATCATTAAGCAAGAAAAGAACCCAGCGCCCAGCACCCCACGTGTCCCTCACATGGGCGCCACAGAGGAAAGTACTTAGCACTCAATGAGCGGCGCCCGGCGCCTCACGTGCCCCTTACGTGAGGGCCACAGAGGGGGGGGGGGGTACTTAGCACTCAATGAGCGGCGTCCAGCGCCCAGCGCCCCACGTATCCCTCACGTGGGCGCCACAGAATGGAAGAGTGCTTAGCACTCGCTAGGCAACGCCTAGCGCCTTACGTGTCCCTCACGTGGGCGCCATAAAGAGTGCCTGACACTCTATATAAAGACAAAAAAGGGTAAAGTGTTTAACACTTATTAGGCAATCCCCATGACTAAAAGCCCACATGATTATATATGAGCGTCAGAACTTATATAAGTGCTCAGCCCTTTTGTACAAAAAGGGGACTGATTATACAGAGCCCAAACAAGTGCTTGGCACTTTTCAATTAAAAAAAACTAAAAGGACCAAGCCCAAATTGGCTAGGTCCCCTGAGGATAGAACCTCCCTGATTCAGACCAACCGAGCCCCAACTGCTCACATACATTTAAGTCGATCTTAATCTCAAACTAGATTAACGATCCTTAAAGAAAACAAACCCAAATCTAAGCTATACGGATTTGAACTAATCCACGCCCTACGGGCGACGACATAAATTAGTCTCCGTATACAATCCACGGGCAACCTAAAATAAAAAAAACACGCACGACACAAAGTGAACTTCCGGAACAGGAGAAAGTGGTTATCATGATGCGATAACGTAATTAACTGCAGGGGCTTGCGCCTGCAAGGAAGAGCGTCCCCACAATCAATAACCCCTCGCAAATGAGAGGGAATCTGACGAAGTCTGCTACAGCGGCCGCATCAGTCCAAACCTCCGATATACGGTGCCATAAGTCAACTTGGCATTTTCGGAGAGGTGGACGGATAAATCCAAATAGTATCTTCCCCCAAACTCAGACAGGTTGACCTATCCCGGTTTCATCCCCGTTTTCGGTGGTGAACAGTATGTTTAAGCAAAACAGATAAAAATGATATATACAAACTTCATGGTATTTTGATGTAAAAGTTAAATTAAAGTTATCTTACATGATATTTTTGATTAAAAGTTAGTTCTAAACATTGGTTTTATGTTAACAAGTATGGTGTAGGAATATGAATGAAGAATATTTAAGAGAAAGTGGAATTATAGAGTTTTAGAAGAAGATATCGGTATTAACTCCACTTCCGACATATGTTTTGAAAATGAACTTTTAAAGAAGGAGAGGAGGGATTGGGAGGGACTTACAAGCTAGTTAGGTTAAGAGAAGGTAGAAGAAGGGAGGGTTGTCATCGTGGTGTCGCGGGGTCGCCGGAACTTGCTTCGATCCTCGCCGGAAGTTGACCGCTTGCTAACTCCTCTTCTACTCCATTTGTACTTAGAAAATTTTAAGAGTTTTAGCTAGGGATTTCAGAATGATGAAGGGTTAAGGCATAGGGTAGTTTTTATATTGTGGAATTAGGTTTTTAGAATTAAAAAGATGAATTAAAAAGCATTAAAATGATGATAAATAAGGAATTGAAGGGTCTCTGTTTGATTTCAAAGCAATCAAACAGTGCAGGGGAGTTAGGGATAGAGGAAGGGTCGTGTGTGCAAATATTGGGCCTCATTGGGCTCGGGAGGGCTCGGTGCCGGCCATAGGGGACATCTCGCCGGTCGATTTTGGGAGTGGGGCCGGTGGATTCTTGCCACGTGTTCCTTTCAGTGTTAATACTCTTTTGTGCATGTTTGATTTCTCTGTCTTTTCATTTTTGTGTGTATTGCACGTGTAAACTTTTGGGCTTCCAAAAAGTTTAAAAAGAAAATCAGAAAAAAAAATTAATGAGTCTGATGGGAATCGAACACAGGGGCTACGTCACAGCAATGCAAGGCTTTACCAGTGAGCTACAAGCTTGTTTCTTTCTGTTCTTAAACAAAATTTACTTATAACTTGTACTCAGGCTTGTAAACTCCTTTCTGTACATTAAACTAAAAAAATTTGTACAGTAAATTCAGAGTCATTACATATATTATAATTCGTCTTAAACATAAACCGGCTGGTATTATAAAACGTCTAATTAACATATATGTATCATATACACATTTTAAATCGAACTCCCGCACGTATCGCCATACGCACACTATATCGTTTCGCCTGAGCGGGGAAAACCTCTGCGTGGGACTCTAATGACTTAATCAATACGCTGGTATTTGGTTAGGATCATATCCGATTAAATCTGAAACACTTTCAGATTAATCCCCTCACGGGTTAACCCACAAGCATGTCAGCGGTACTAGCTACACGTAAAGATTACCCAGGTATTAATCAAAAGAAAGGTCGAAAAGCAAGCTTATCCGAATGCAATCAGAGCCTATCAGTGACAGACACCGTATAGTCCGGTCTCTTCGTCAGAGAATGTCGTATACCGGTCTGGGAGGTGGAACCTGCGAGACCCCTAATAACCCAATAAGTCATGTAGACATTAGACTCATAACCATCAAATATGCAACTGATAACATATATCTGTTTATCTCGACTACCATGACTATGGATTTCTGGTTATGTTCATGTCATGCACATCGTGACATCAACTCCATATACCGGGAGAGATGAATCCCTTCGACCGCTCACTGCTTCCATGGTCTTCGGGATTGTGCCCAACTAAAAGCGGTTTGCACAACTCATTAAAGCCATGGTAGGGTAGTAATCAAAATACAGTAGGAACACACATATGACACCATGGAGATCTCAGATTAAAAAACTACTTTGTACTCATGTCACCAGAGAACTGCTATCTGACAATAGGTATAATACCATCTAGGAGTTCTCGGTGAGTTTGTTCAGTGAAACTCATTCTCCAATGAGCACTTGTATACAATCCTTGGTGTCAAACACCAATAGCTGTGGGACCAGCTAACGCTCTCCAACCGGGTCAGGAAACGTATTCATTAGTCTAAATTAGAGTACCGATGCCCTGTCTCGATACTCCTACGCCTAGGAACATTTAAGGATGTGCTTATGGGATATCCAAGCCCATCCCCATCATTAATCCTGGTAGCCAAGTAAAGATCCAATGGGTTTTATCATCATGTATCAGCGATACATAATAGTAAGTAAAACATATACACATGAATGATAAAGACAAACCAGATAACATACTATCATCTCGAGTAAGATTGTTCTATCCATATAGGTCTTATACAATTACAATAATTGCCTTTAAGGCACTTATATCCAAAAATCTCCCACTTGCACTAAGGCCAATTATTGCGGTATCGCATACCTGACTTCTCTAATAACAGTTTCGCAAACTGTATTTAAGAAACAGCCTCAATGAGTGGATCCGCTGCAATGTTTCTAACATTTTATCTCTTTATCTCAATCTCGTGGAGATCAACTATCTCCCAAATCAAGCGATACCTGCCGTAGAATTTATTTGGATAGATGATGGGACCAAGTTAATAAATAATTTTTTTATCCAAACAACTTCTTGCGCTATATCCTCTGTTGAGTTATACTCAGCACACAGCTTCATGATTACCTCAGTATCCCTCTTGGAACCCTTCCAATATACTGCTCCTTATAAAAGGGTAAAATTATAATTCACGACAGACAATCTGTCATCCATGTCACTTTGGAAGCTGGAATCGGTAATCGCCTCCGGTTGGAGGATGCTATTACCGTACACAAGGAACATTCTCATATGTTCTTCACTGTTTTTCTTTGTATCTCCAGGATTGGACTGATCTCTGCTTACTACAACAAGTATATAAGCAACATCTCGTCTGTTACATGACATCGCATGATTGACCCTACTGCCAAAACATGCTGAATGTCATTAACATGAGTCCCTCTCTTCATCAGTCTAGAAGATATCTCTTTAGAGAGGGTGACTCTATGATATGCAGATACACTACCGTACTAGGAGTCGTCCATTCTAAACCTTTTAGAATGGTGTCAGAGTATCCGGATTGGAACAATCCCAAAATCCTTCTATATCTATCTCTATAGATCTAGTCCTCAGATCAATTTATATATTGCCTAAATCCTATATGGAGAAACTAATGTGACATCTATAGTTTGTCCGAATCGTAGCATAGGAACATCATTTCCTATTAGGAGGATGTCATCCACATACAATATGAGGAATATGAAAATACTCTTTACTTCCTTCTTACAAATACTACATTCATCAACAATTTTGATATAGTCAAACACATTGGCTGTCACATCAAAACAAATGATCCGTCTCCGCGATTCTTGCTTCAGTTCATAAATGGACTTAAGCAATTTGCTCACCTTTCCGCTGCTCCCACTGAATACAAGGCCCCATGGCAGAGTCATATACACGTTCAGTTCTAAATCTCTATTTAAAAAGTCGTTATAGACATTTATCTGCCAGATCTCATGGTCATAACATGCGGCAGTGGTAAGTTATATCTGAATGAACTTCAGCATAAATACTGAACAAAAAGTTTCATCACAATCCACACCGGGTATTTGACGAAAAACCTTTTTCTACAAGTCTAGCCTTATTAGGTTACTACCTTTCTATCTGCTCTTGGAAGATCTACTTACTCTTAATGGGTTTTATCCCTTCAGAAGTATCCAACAAAGTCCATACTTTACTGAAATGCGTGGAGTCCAACTTGGATATAATGCATCCGACCACCAGTCGGAAGTCACTACTTTCTATGGCCTGATGATGACTAATAGAGTCATCATCAATCATGATACTAACCTCCTTGTTACCGTCTACGAATGAACCATAGTATCTCTCGGGCGGCAGAGATCACAAACTAAATCTGCGGAGTGGCTAAGGATTGTCAGGGACAATTGAATCCTCGGGTTCTACTAAATTTTTAGTAATCATTTATGGTTCTGGAATTACTTCTAGTTCTACCATACTGCTACTAATTTCTTTTGCATGAAATTCATTTTCTAAAAAGGTGGCGAGTCAAGAATAAAACAACTTTTGATCCTGAAAATGGTAGAAGTTAACCTTTGCGAATGCTTGGGATAACCCACAAACAGCTCATTACTGAAACGTACCTTGAGTTTGTCCTGATTCTGCTTTCAACATAAGCTGGACAACTCTATATCTTAACAAACTTAAGATACGCTCTCATTCTATATCACATATAGAATCTTATGCATTGATTTAGACAGAACTTAATTCAATTAGTACGCATCTGTTTCTAGTGCATACCCCTAAATGAAAAAGACAACTGCGGAATACCGAGCTAAAGTATTCACCTCCTCGATCACATCGAAGAATCGTGAAACGTTCGATGTATCTGGTTCTCTATTTCATTCTTATACTGTATGAGCTTCTCAATTGCTTCGGCTTTGTGTTTCAACAAGAACACGCATCCAAAACTAGAGTACTCATAGGTAAATGGAATGAAATACGAATACCTACTGATTTTCTGTATGGATATCAGACCACATACATCACTATGTACAAACTCTAAGAGTTCAACAACTCTTACTCTGTGTGTTATAAGTTGAAAACTATATTTTGGATAAGAATGTCTATACCGTTATTCTATGCACCTTACCCAATCAACACTTGATGAAGGTAAATGTTCAAAACATCATTTTTAAAATTTATATCCTACTTTATTAAATAAAAAGATGAATATATCATTTTTTAAAAATGGTGCATAACAACGGTTATTCAAAACCAAAAGTTTGCCGCTAGGAAAAACTAGGCGACTATCCCCAATAGAAACATTTTGCTCTGATTTCTAACTTTGAGGATCAAACCATCCTTTTCCAATACTTTACTCCTTCTCAGTATCTGTAACACCTCACAGATATGAGATTCTAATCCGATATCTATATATTTAGGAGTCAGAGTTTATTGAGAAACAATTTTCAAATACAAACACACCAGAGGGTGAAGCATTATCATGCTTCAAGGGCTGGCTGGATATTCCTAGTAATGCCTCTTCCATTGCCCAGACTCATGACCGTAGTTGCAATCTCCTTTCCCTTAACTATAACCCCTTTAATTGTCTCTTCATCTTACCTTCTATACATCATACTTAGTCTGGTTGGTTTTCTTCCTTTCCTTCGTTCCAGCTTCAGTCGAAGAAGATTATCCAACAAGCATAACTGCTGTATTCTCCTTATTCAAGAAGCTCTCAACTAGAGAGAAGGTAGTGGGAAGATACAATTGAATTATATCAATATACAATTTGTTTTCTCCAGAACCAGTGGCCATTCTCGGACTGAAACAATTTCTTTAAGTTTGTATGTAACTATATAAGATGGCCTTCCAAGCAATATGGGTCTCTGTGTCTGACATAGAGGGTTCATGAGAAAATAAAAGGGAAGTATCAGCGGAAAGTACATATGCAAATTCGTCGTGAAATAGGGCAATCATGACAGTAGTTTCTATCTCCTTTCTCTTAACTGCAACCCATTTAATTGTCTCTTCATCTTACCTTTTATACACTATACTTAGACTGATTGTTTTTCTTCCTTTCCTTCCTTTCAGCTTTAGCCTAAGGTTTGGAAGAAGACTATTTAACAAGCATAACTGGTGTATTCTCCTTATTCAAGGAGCTCTCAACTAGCGAGAAGGTGGAGAGAAGAGACAATAAAATTATATCAATATACAATTTAATTTCTCTAGAACCAGTGACCATCCTCGGATTGAAACAATTTCTTCGAGTTCGTATGTAACGATACAAGATGGCCTTCCACGCAATATAGATCTTTGTGTCTAACATAGAGGGTTCAGTAGAAAACAAAGGGAAAGTAGGAGTGTGGCAAGGATATATGCAACTTCGTCATGAAATTATGACATTCTAAAACCAATGATTGTAAAAAGGTTCGGTTTAACTTGGTTTTATGAGTTTTAGTTTAAGGACAGTCATGGTCGCCGCCAGTAGAGAAAGAAAAGAAACACTTAGTGTGCGCTCTTGCAAAAATAGATTGGTTTATTAATTTATCTAATTAGGATGACTCCCACTATTTCGTCGAATCTACCTTCAAATCTTAAAAGGAGAACTAGCCGAGATCATGTACACTTCTTAAGTTTGCCAACTGGTCAGCCAGGCCAATGTAAGTACTTCGAGGGAGTTCTTCCTTGCTCTCACACGGAACCAATTTAATAACCCCATTTTATTATAGATGTAACCTCGTAAACAACTTTCTAGACAGCTAATAAGTTAGCTAATTGTGAAGCAAAAATCTCTCGGGAGGAACTATTACTCACAATGGGAAACATGATCCAAGTATCATATAGAAGGTATGCAATCACATTGCAAGTTTTAACACTCGACACACCCGATATGGTTTTACCCCTAGGACCTTGACGAATGATCAACAAATCAAAGGGTCCTAGCCAAGTTCAACCCGTCATTTCGTGATTGATTTAGACTCATCCGTACGACCCTTGACGAATGATCAACAAAGTCGTACGACTGTCCTAACCAATCGCATCATATGTCGGCAGGAAGACATCAGTTGGCTACCGTACACTACGCCTTGACAAATAATCAACAAACGTAGCACGAATACTAAGTACTCTACTTCCTAAAATGACAAAGGGCTACGACTTGTTTTGAAGAAAACTATTAACGTAATGAACTTGATATCATTGAAAGAACCGAGTGGTTTTGAAAATTTATAATAACATAAACTTTTGCTCAAGAGTCGAATTCCCCGTGAAGGGATCAAGGCTCTTTCCTCATTGAATGAGGTGCAAGATATTCTTAATTGAATATCTCTATACAAAGCATAAAAATATAACTATAATTTCTTTTGAAAATTTGGTTCCTACAACGTATTAGGTTTGTTTTCTTTGCATTAATCATATTAACGCAATCCCATCATTTAGATAATAACACTTATTATCTAGAATCTTATCACATCATAAAAATATGATATGAAAAGAAAATAGAGTGTTTTATATGCCATTCGCATTCGTCATGGGGCATCAGGTTTTCACCGTAAGATTACTTAACTTATAGCAGGGCGGACGCAGAGCTAGCATAGATGCAAAACATATAGAAACACTTATACACACACACACACATCATAATAAGCAAGTAATCACATTATAGGAATGCAGTAAACAACAAGTAAATGGAACAGTTCGGATATCCTAGAAATCCCGCAATTCATTTGAGCCGCAATCGAAACGTGACATTCCACATTCGCATGAATATCCCCTACAAAGCCAAACCAAGACCCCTACGAGCGCAGTGAGCCACCCGCCAATCCTAGAAACAAGGCAACCCGGCCTCAACACCATGAGGGGACCACCCGACGCTTTCTAGAATCTAGCGGCTTGAGCACTCCTCCGTGGGTCTATCCTAAACTCCTACAAGCGCGTAGAGCAAACCGCCAACTCTAGAACGAGGCGGCCCATTCTCAACTCTTTGAGATGTCCACCTACCGCATTCTAGAATCAAGTGGCTTGAGCGCTTCTCTGTGGGGTAAAACTTATATCATATACATGCAACGGTAATGACGGTCTCAACCCGACCGCGTCCCGAAAAAGAATAATACATACAACGGCAACGTCGATCTCAACCCGATCATGTTCCAATAAGGAATATACATTTGGCATTTACATAATACATAAATATGAATACAACACTTTGAATACAACACATTCACACACGGAGATATTCATCATGACAATCTGAACCAAACCACACACACAAATATCGCATTCAACTAATGTACAATCTCATCGAATTGATCACACATCAATTCGTCGACGTTAACCAACACATATCAACATATGTGTGTCCGAACCAACTTGATCAAACACTCTGATCGAGTTAATTTGGAGCCGTGGCCAAAGAAATCAAAACCCTAAAATCCCGGACACTTTCAATTTCTAAAACTGAAATTAAAAGTGCACCAAAGCTCACAAAACCCCCTCATTTTGCAAATTTCGAAGTCCTAGAGGATCCAAAAAGAGCCTGAGAGTCGGGGGGCTCTCGGGCACACCCAAAAGACGGCCAAAGAGGCATAGGGGGATGCCCAAACTAGAGAGCACCTATATGGTGCTCTCGGGTTCAAGCAGACCCGAGAGCACCGTATAGGTGGTCTCAGGTTCTTGAAACCCACCTGAGAGCACCAAGTGGTGCTCTCGGGTCGGGTCAGCCCTCCTATGCCTCCTTTACCTTCTTGGGGTGCCTCCCGTGTTGTAAAGGGCCTCTTAGTCTAAACCAAGAAACCTCCAGCTCGGTAAATTGCAAAATTGAGTTTTTCATAAAAATTTTAAAACTAGTTTTGTAAAAATTGGGTTTTGAAATACAATTATCCACAAATGGCAATTATAAGTAAATGATAGGATCTGATACCTGGATGGGAATCGGAGCTAGGTTCGCAACATTTGTAGACCCGGCGGAAGCATAAAACGATAATTTAACAAGGCATAGCACCAATTCCAAACTCAAGATTAAGCATTTACTAACAATTGCAACAATTATAGAAATCTCGAGAGGGGTTTAGGGGGTTACAAACTTTGTAGCATTTCCACCTAATCGTGGAGGACCCAAGCTATACTTCGTCGCCTTAGGAACAAGCTTGGTCACCGATCTTCTTGCCGAAGATGATCCACATTGAGAAACCCTAACTCAAGCTTCAACTCCACCAAAAGCATGCTTAAAGTGAAGTAACATGATCTAATGCTTTGCTAATGTATTAGATGAAGATATGTTGTTTTCTGACTTCTATTTTCTTTCATTTTAGCTCTCTTTTGCGCTCATTCTCATCCAGGAATTTGAGAAGAGAGAATAGGAATGGTTGGAATGAGAAGGAGAGAGGATGCTTCATCTATTTTGTGAAACATTTTTCATTTAAAAATTTCAAGCGATACCTTTTTGCCATTCCTCCTTTCCACCTCCTTTATTTTTCCAAAAAACGAAATGAGGTGTCCCCTTCTAGATATTTTTATTTATCAAATAAATAAAAACATTTAGTATGTGTATCATATACACAATGTACAATGTATCATATATATACCCATATTTGTATAGTATACAAATACAAATGAGAGAAATATAAAGTGAACATAATACTAGAATATATATATATAATTAAATCAATCACTTAATTTAATAATCCGGCTTAAACATAAATCGGCTAGTATTATAAAACGTCCGATTAACATATATGTATCATATACACATATTTAATCGAACTCTTGTATGTATTGCCATAAGCACACTGCATCATTTCGCCTGAGCGGGGAAAACTTCAGCGTGGGACTTTAAAGACTTAATCAATACGCTGGCAGTAAGTTAGGATCATATCTGATTGAATTTGAAATACTTTCATTTCAATCCCCTCACGGTTTAACCCACAAGCACGTCAGCGGTACTAGCTGCACGTAATGGCTACCTAGGTATTAATCAAACGAAAGGTCGACAAGCAAGCTCACCCGAACGCAATCAGAGCCTCTCAGTGGCAGTCACCGTACGGACCGGTCTCTTTATCAGAAAGTGTCGCATAACATGTCTGGGGGTAGAACTTGTTAGACCCCCAATAACCCAATAAGTCATGCAGACATTAGACTTATAACAATTAAAGATACAGCTGATAACATTTATCGGTTTATCTCAATTACCATGGCCATGGATTTCTGGTTTTGGTCATGTCATGCACAGCGCGACATCAACTCCTTATACCGGGAGAGACGAATCCTTTCGACCACTCATTGCCTCAATGTTCTTCGGGATTGTACCAACCTAAAACCTGTTTGCACGACTCATTAGAGCCATTGTAAGATAGTAATCAAAGTACAACAGGAACACACACAAGACACTATGGCGATCTCAGGTCAAAATTCTACCATGTACTCATGTCATCAGAGAACTGCTATCTGGCAATAGGTATAATACTATATAGGAGTTGTCGGTGAGTCCGTTCAGTGAAACTCATTCTCTAATGAGCACATGTATACAATCATCGGTGTTGTCACGCCCTGCTTCCCAGAGTGCGCTAAGATAGGCACGTGACAGAGCCAACCATGCTACTTGTGGATAGGAAACATCCCTCCACAGTCACATTACGGCTGTCTAGAGATATCAAGAACAGTGGAAATAAAATAAACTATCTAGTACATGTCCATGAGCCAGAATAAACGAGTCAAGAAATAATATGCGGAAGCAATAGATCCAAGTAACAATAACAATCTTTAAAGTACGTCCTAAATACGGGATCACAACAGGAAATAAAAGTGCTGAAAGAAAACTAAACTAAAGTACTAACAGGTCCTCACTGCTCGGCCTGCTAACTAAAATACTCCTGAACGGCCTGCGACAGGGAGAGAGGATCTGGGCCATGCAAAATCCAGACGTCAGTGCATCATAATATCAACAATAATACAATCAGTAGGTAATAAGACATGTAGGCATGGGTATGAACAGTAACAAGAGTATAACAGTATCATGAATAAGGAACAGTGAAGGGTATAATCACATGTGATGTGTAATGAGTAATCTAAACTGTGCTACATGGTTACCTATTCTAAAGTCTTCGAAATCAATTAATGTAATCCTCATCGTAACCCATCGGTGATTATTCCGTAACGCCCGGAAAAACGGCAAACAATAAGTATTCCGTAACGCCCGGAAAAACGGCAAACAATAGGTATTCCGTAACGCCTGGAAAAACGGCAAACAATATGATAGCCCTTTGAGTTACGTTCGGTTACATTCTTGATTTCCCCATACCCCCAAGTTATGTGTTCAAGTCAGGTATTGATAATTCTGAAACTAATGCCAACACAGGATCAAGCAGGAACATGTTTGTCTATACAGATAACAGGATATGTCTATCGGGACAACATGTCAGGATTGTCGGCATTAGAAACAGGAACGGTAACATGTCAAGTAGTGATATATCAGGTCATGTCAAGTAGTGCACATGTATCAAGTCATGTCAAGTAGTGGTATATCATGCCAGGTTAAGTAGTGCACAGGTATCAAGCGGGTGCTCATAATCAAACTGTAGCAAGTACGGGTGCACAAATAAAAGCATGGATGCAGAATCATTGATCAGGGGTTACATCATGACTAAGTAAGATGTACAATATCAAGCATGGGGTACTAATGTATTAATAATATGAGTTAATGTAATATGGGGTGCAACTAGTTATACAGAATTAATGGTGTGGATACACAAATAAACATGGATGTATAAATAACTATCAGGGGTTACAACTATAGCTTTATGACTATGTAGGATGCACATTATCTAGTATAGGGTTACATTTACAGCTTCAAGATAAAGTGGGATGTATATTATTAAACATGGGGTGTCACTACAATAAAACATGAATTAATATGATCTATAGATGCCGTTATATATATTTTAAATGATATGGATGCAAATGGGTATCCAAAAACTGTAAAATTGTAATATGGATGCACAATGTGATAAACGGGTATCATTTTACTCAAATGGATGCACAATAATATATCTAGCATGTAGCAAGATGAATTAGCATGTGACTAGATATGTAAATAATGATATGAATGCACACGGATGTCCGAAGACAGTAAAATAGTAAAATGGTAATGTGGGATGCATGATTTAAAATACATGTATTATATTTATTCAAATAGATGTAAATACAGTAACATAGCATGTAGCAAGATAAACTTGCCTGAGCGGAACACACGACGGATGCGTACGACACATCCGACGTTGGGTAAACGTCGCAAAACCATACGCGGGACGGGTCCAAGCAAGGCAAGAGGGTAACCACTCTGACTGAGGACGTCCACAGGGTTTCCTGGATCGTCAGCGGCGAGCACGGCTCCGGCGATCATCGGAAATGGAATCAAGAAATCAAGAAGAAGAAAAGAGAAGAAGAAAGAAGAAGAAGGAGAAGAAGAGAGAGAGGCTCACTGGGGTTGTGCACTGGGGTCAGGAGAGAGGTGATGGTGGCGACGAGATCAACGGCAGTGAGGTGCGCCGGTGCGATGAGGGTTAGGGTTTCGGGTGTTAGGGTTAGGATCGGGTATTAGGGTTGCAGTGGAGGTTCTTGGTGTAGGATGGAGAAGAGAGAAGAAGGAGAGGGAGAGGAGGAGATGGTGGTGGTGACGGCGAGGTGAGGTGATCGTCGGCGATGAGGTGCAGGTGAAGGGTTCTGTTGGGTTGAGGGTTGGTTGCAGGGTTCTCGGGGAAGAGGAAGGAGAAGCAAAAGGTAACGAGGAGGAGGAGGAGAAGATGGAGGCTCGGTTGAGGTTGAGGGGTGAGAGGCACGAGAGTTAGGGTTAGGGTTTTAGAGGAGGCATGGAACTGTGGGTTTTCCTCATGTGCGCGGGCTTTTAAAGAGAAGAGAAGAGAGAAGAAGGAAGGAAAAGAATGAAGGGAGGTGACCACATGCGTGCGAGCGGTGACCAGAGCCGAGAAGCGAACAGTGTTCACGAGAGAAGAGAGAGAGGGCATGAGAGGAGAGAGAAAAAGAAAGAGAAAGAGAAAGAGCTGTGTGGTGGGGTCGGGGGGGAGGGGGGAGAGAGAGTTGTTAGGAAAAATCGTTTAAGATTTTAAATAAAAAAAGATTTGTAAGTTATATAAATTTATTTAAATTATTATAAAAATATTATATTAAACAAAATTAGATTTTCCCGGTAAATACAAATTTAGTCCAAAACACGCCCGGGTTGGGTCTAAAATTCAGTTTTAAAAGTACGGAAAATATATGTGACGACCAAAATTAAAAAATGAATGTCCGGGTAACGAAAATGCATACCCCCAAGAACGGATGCAAGTACATGCACGTAGCCATCCAAATAAGTCCGTTTCACTGAATGGGACGAGAACAAGATGCGCAGATGCTACCATAGGGTTAGGGGTATCAAGCAGGCCATGCAATGTATTTTTAAAATATTTTATGTGACTTTAAATGTTATATTTAAAAATGCAGATGCTAGATAAAATGCGAGTATGCAATGTACAAATAAATGAAAGTGCACGTATCCATGTAACAGGTCAGGCTAAATCATGAACATGAATCAAGACAGGTTTCAAGCAAGCGGGTCGGGTCGGATGCAAATACAAATGTCAAATACAGTATTCGCACCCAAAACACAATAAATCAGGAAAATACTATAAATAAAGAAATAATTGAAATAGAACTGGTATAAATGAACTAGGGTGTTATAGGTGTCAAACGCCAATAGCTGTGGGACCAATTATTGCCTTCCAACCAGGTTAGGAAACGTATACACTAGTCTAAACTGGAGTACGGATGTCCTGTCTCGATACTCGTATGACTAGAAACATTTAAGGATGTGCTTATTGAATATTTAGGCTCCACTATTATGATCCCCATCATTAATCTTGGTAGTCAAGCAAAGATCCTATGGGCTTTATCATCATGTATTAGCGATACGTAATAACAAGTAAAACATATACATATGAATAATAAAGGCAAAACAGATAGCATACTATCATCTAGAGTAAGATTGTTATATCCATATAGGCCTGGTATAATTACAATAATTGCCTTCATGGCACCTATATCCAACAAATGAGACCTCTTGATGCCAGGAGGAGGGGCCGGACCATCGAGAGGGGTCCCGATGGTGAACATAGAGGCCAATTTGGGCTCTCTCTGGCTTGTTTTTAGCTAAAAGAATGAAGTTTCTTTATGAAACTTCATCAAATATGGAAATTCACATATTGAATTCTATGCACAACGTAAAAATGATATATTTTCATCATTTTTACAATTTGGTGTGCAATATAAACACATATTTTTGTGTTCAGGGAGAACATGAAGAAAACATATTTTAAAAAAGAATACAATATGTTTAAGTTTATTGGATTCTATTAAAGAGAGATAATTTTTATATCTCCATGAAAAGAGTAGGATTTTTCTATTCATTTATATATATTCATTAGAAATTCATGGGGATTTCAATCCATGATTTCTGTTTTTCATGAACAGAAATGAGTTTATTCTCATTTCTCATAAATATGCAGGAAAAATAGGATACCCTTTTTATCTTTATGCAGGACATGAGATGGCTCATGTCCTTAGTACTGTCTAAATTTGTCAAGAACATGTAGATTCATGTTCTAAAAAGCCCTTCATCTTCATTTTTTTCATCAAAACAGATGAAGAAGCATGATCATGGCTATCTTCTTTGTTGAGGCAAAAACTTAAAAAGTTTCTATGGATCAAAAGCAGATCTTTGATCTAATCTGATCGAGTGATGTATAGAAAGAGAACATTAAATTGATGGAGGAAGTCCATTCCTTAATTTCTCACCTTCTTCTTTTTCTTCTTCTTCAAACTGAGAGCACTCTGGAATTCTCTCAGGAATTTCCTTGGCAAAAATGACTATCTCTCTTCATTTAATTTTGTTGAATGAGAAATATTTATACTTCTCTAGGAGTGGAAGTGGTTAAACACCACTCCCTCATGTTCGTAAGGTGAGCGAAAGTGAAATAACCTCCCACTATCCTTAAAAATAGGTTGAACTGCCTATTTTTAAAGGGGTCCCGATGCCATTTATCAATAAACTTAGAGCACCTTAAATTGTACCTCTCGATAGCGGGAAGAGGGTCCTGATGGCTTGCGACCCCTAAAAAACAACTCTTTTTGAGTTGTTTTTGAAAGAGGATCCCCAATGCATGGGTCCCAGACTATTTAAACAAGCTTTTAATTTGTTTATGATGTTTTTTACATCAATTTTTGTCTTAATTGATCAATTCTTGATCATTGACCGTGTTCTTTAATTGAATACTTATATAAATATTCAAAGTTATTAGGAGTAGAATTTTTTAACTCCATCAAATTCTCCCAACAAATGGATATGCACAATTTTGTCCATATCTTTTGTTGCACATGGATATGTGCATGCATTTTATGCCAAGGGCATATATTAAGTCATCACACTTAATGAAGAAAAGTCTCATTGGCCCAAGCTTTTGCCTCTTCATCTTTTAAAGTTTGAAAGGAAATACAAGTTTTTTTTTATTTTCCTTCATCGATTCACATGTTAAGTATTAATTGATAAGATTTTACAAATTAGCCACTATTTTATTAGGCCAATTCTGTAGGGTTCCTAGCCACTCTCAAGAGGTCTCACAAGGCATCAACCATGCCAATTTCAAAAATTACGGGTGCCGAGAAACCCTAGACTACGGATCGTTAACTAGATGTCTAGGCGAAAAGGAACTAGTAAATTATTTTACTAAGAGAACGGATATACAACCTTTGTAGATCCGGTCCTCCACCTCCATAGCTCCGCAATGAAGTCTCCTCGCTGTCCAAACGGAAACCCGGGCTCTAGCGTCGGCTTCATCGGAGAAATGGGCGGGCAAGGTCGTCGGCTTCGTGCCGAAGATGATCTACGTCGAGGCATCACAAGATCAAGCTCCAACTTCACCAAGTCATGAAACTTGTGAAGAAAACACACTCTACTACTTGGCAAGAGGTAGAGGATGAAGAAATAGGAGGTGGGTTCACTTTAGAATTTGATTTCTCACTCATTTTCTCACTTTGCCATTGATGGAGGCAAGGTTTTCTTCAAGTAGAAGATGAAGAAGAAGAAGAAGATAATATGATAAGTATTTTAGTAAAATCAAAATAATAATAATACTTATCATCTACCAACCATGGTCAAGTGTAGAGACTAAACTAGGGTTAGTGGGAATGGTTAGGGTTAAGCATGAGACAAAATGGTCACTAAGTCAAAGCTTCATGAAGCTTCATAATACAAACAAAGTTAGCAACCATTTTTCATATTATGCTTTTCATTTTCCATAAAGAATAAATCAATAAATAAATGAATAAGAAAATGAAAGGAAAACCCTAACCATTACACAAGCATGGTTTAATCTTTACACATGCTCAAGATAGCATGTATCATCAAACATGATACAAACTTGTGTACAAAAGTATATCACATATACAATGTGCACAAACCAAGTGAGAAAATCCATTTAAAGTGAACCGATACTAGTTAATGCAAAGTAATATATCAAATATATAATTATACATTAAATCATTAAATCAACACTTGATTCAATGATCCGGTCATATCGCATATAACCGACTAGTATCCAATGTATCGGCTTATCGAATCAACCCTCGATTCGATAACTAGGTTATATCGCATATAACCATTCGATACATTCATCGCGAGAATAGAATACGGTATCACATACACGCATTATTCTCGGTCCCGCACATATCTCATATGCGCTCCTATTTCGTTTCGCTTGAGCCAGGAAACCTCTGTGTAGGACTCTAAAGACTCGTCAATACGCCGGCAGCAGGTGATGATCATATCAAACACTCACAAGCCGCAAGCGGTCTGCTAAACGTAACGGCCACCCGGGTATTGAGCGATCAGAAGATCGACGAGCAAGCCCGCTCACACTCCTGTGAATCCAACCAGTAACACTTACCGTACAGTCCGGTCTCGTCGTCTGATATGTCGCATATCTCGCCTAAGGGTGGTAAACGTCAGACCCCAATAGCTCGATAAGTCGTGTCGATATGAGGTCTATAACAGTTCGAGAAACTACTGGTAACACTTACCAGTAAATCTCAGCAACCTTGGCCAGGGATTTCCGGTTATAGCCAATCAAACACAGCGCAACATCAACCCCCTATACCGGGAGAGACGAATCCCCTCCTATCGCTCATTGCCTCCATGTGATTCGGGACTGTACCCAAAAACCACCGTTTTGCACGCCCTCTTGGACGTGGTAAGATGGAAATCAAAGCACAGTGGGAACCACACAAGACTCTATGACGATCTCGAGTCAACAGACTACTCTGTACCAGTGTCACCAGAGAACTGCCATCTGACGTAAGGTATAATACCATCTGGGAGTTCTCAGCAAACCGTCCAGTTTACCCAGTCTCTACTGAGCACCCGTATATCATCTTTGATGTCAAACACCAATGGATATGGGATCATCCATCGCCCATCTGTATGGGTCGAGAAGGTATACGCTAGTCTACTCTGGTATATCGATGCCCCGTCTCGATATACCCACGACTAGGGACTGTGAAAGATGTACTTACGGACTACCATGTCCCCACTAGTATGATCCGCATCATAGTCCAGGTAGTCAAGTATACATCCTAAGGGCTTTACCAACATGTAACAGAGAGACAATCAGTGTACACGTTAAGGTAAAGATCAACCAGATAGCATACTATCATGTCGAGCAAGAAAGTCCTCCCTATATATGTCCCAGCATCCACTACAATATACATCCTATGTATAGCAATGGCCTCTAGGGCATACATATAACTAACAATCTCCCACTTGCACTAGGGCCATCTGATAGCAGTGGTTGTAGTATCTCATACTCAACCATCCCATAAAAGTCTCTCTCTGGGAAAAGGCCTTTGTGAGTGGATCCGCCGTGTTGTCCTCTGAGTCTACTCTCCTAACCTCGATCACCCTGGAGATCAACTATCTCCATGATCAGGTGATGCTGCCTCAGAATATGTCTGGATCACTGATGGGACGGGCGTACCTTGGCATAAGCCACAACTCCATTGTCACACAATGGGAGGAACTAAGTTCATCTCATGAACAAATATACATCCAGACTGCCTCTTTGGTAGCATCTTAAGTAGCGATGTATCGAGCCTTTATCGTCTAGTATGCCACGGTATCTAGCTTGGAACTCTTCCAACATACCGTCCCTTTACTGAGGGTAAAGACAATGCCTGTGACTGACATTCAGTCGTCTTTATCACCCTGGAACCCTTCCAGTGATTCTCCCCAGGATCGGTTGATACCATCTCACTACAATTAGTGAGAATCCTAACATCCATTTAGATCTATCTCATAGATCCAAAACCCAGGATTTAGGAGGTATCACTTTGATCCTATATGGAGAATCATTGTGATAAGCGGAGATTGACCGAGCGTAGCATAGGAAACTCCTTCCCTATCAAGAGCATGTCATCCACGTACTCTACGAGGATCGTCACTATACTCCATACTACCTTTTTGTTTATACAAGGTTCATCTACCATTTTGATGATGTCAAACTGTTTGACTACTTCATCAAAACAGATGTTCCAACTCCGCGATGCCTGCTTTATCACATAAAACATCTTGCATACATTTCCGCTGCTCCCACTGTCTACGAAGTCCTCTGGCTGTGTACTTATAGACGCCCTCTTCCAAAACATCATTTAGAAAAGATGTCATGACACCCAACCACCAGATATCGTAGTCATGGTATGTAGCCGTGGCAAATAGGATCTGGATGGACTTAAGCATAGCTACTTAGAAAATGTTTCATCATCATCCATACCTGGTCAATGATGTAGACCTTTAACAAGTCTAGCTTTGAAAATCTCAACTCTTCCATGTACACCAAGTAATCTTCTCAAGATATACTTGCTCCTGATGGGGATTTAACCCTTCAGATATAGCAACCAAAGTCCATACTTTGTTGGTGTATAAGGATTCCATCTCAGATCGCTAAGCATCCAGCCATTCTGACAGAGTCTTACTCCTGATGGCCAGTTCGAAACTAGTTGGGTCATCATCTCATGATGCAATCCTCGCTCCCACTGTCATAGAGTAACCGAAGTATCTCTCAGGTGGGTGAGGAACCCTACTAGATCGGCGGAGAGGCTGAGGTTCGTTGGTAACTATTGAATCCTTTGGTTCTTTCAAATCATCAGCTGCAGTTTGTATAGCTGGAATCTTTCCAGTTCTACATTACAGATCTTGCCTCGAGCTTGTCCGGATTTTGCTTTTAGACATAGGCCGGACAACCCCAATCTTAACTAACTTAAGATATGGGCTCTTCCCTTTCCATATCACATATGAAGTGGTAGGCAACTGATTTGATTTGAACCCTATTCAATAGGTATGCAGCTTCTCAAGTGCATAACTCCCAAAAATGAAATAGGTAACTCAGTAGTACTCATCATAGAGCACACCTTATCATATAGGGTGTGATTGCTCCGCCCCGATATACCATCGTGCTATGGTGTATACGGAGGAGTAATGCTGAGAGAGAATCTCATTCTCCTTTAGTAAAGTCCAAGAATTCCGTGCTCAAGTATTCTCCTCCTTGATCGCATCAAAGGACATAATACTTATGCCTGTATTGGTTCTCTACTTCTAACTTATATTCTGTGAATATCTCAAAAGGTTTGGACTTGTGTTTCAGCAGGAACATATGACTGAATCTTGAGAGATCATCAGAGAATGTAATGAAGTATAAAGAACCGGTCCCGGCATGTGTAGACAGGGGACCTTTATACATCAATATGTATCATCCCAAGAGTTTACTAACTCTTTCTCTGTTTCCAGTAAACAGAGCTATGGTCATCGTATCTTTGTGACATGACTGGCAAGTTTCACAAGATGTAAATTCAAACTGATTTAAATATGCATCTAAAATGTAACTTCAGCCAGTCAGATCGCATTGATATGACCTAGTCTACAATGCCTATAGAAGGATTCGTTCATTTCTGAACTCTTCCTCTTGTGTGTGTTCCATATACTAAAGAACTGTAGTTTGATTTAGAACATCAATGCTTTTAGATAACGTGCCTGAACCGATCAACTTTTGATATAGGAAATGTTCAAAACATTATCCAACAATACAAAATTTTATCATTTCTTTACTAATAAAGAGATAGATATGATTTTGTATATCAGGTTCGGTATCTAATAACATTCGTTCAGAATCAATGTATTTGGAATACAGGGTGACAGTGACCAACAGACTTGGCTGCAACACTTGCCCCGTTTTCTGCCTCATGAAACTTATCACCCGTTCTCAGTTCTCTACCTTTCTGTAGCCCTATGTAACATATTACATATCTGGGATCCTGATCTGGTATCATATACCCAGGACGTAGAGGACACAGAGAAACAGTTCTTTGTAATGAACATACCCGAAGATGATGCATCAGCATGCACTCTCTTCGTTTGGGCGGCACGGGAATTCTGGTAATCCCCAATTTCCTGCTCTGTCTTATAACAATTATAAGTTGGAGCAGGACAAACGTTCCCCAGCTCAGTATAACAAGTGGGTTCAGTCAATATTCCGTATTATTATCTTGATTAAGGCGTGATATGGTCGCTACCTGAAAAGAGAGAGAAGAAAACACTCAGCGTGCGCTCTTGCAAGAATAGATTGGTTATTATTTTATCTAATCAGGATGGCTCCCACTGTTTTTGTCAATTCTTCCTTTAAACCCTAAAAGGAAAGACTAGCCGGGTTTAGTTACACACTACAAGTTCGCCAATCTTTCAGCCAGGCCAGTGTCGGTACTTTGAGGGAGGTCCCCCGTGCTTTCGCATGAACCTAATTACAGTAAACCTCATTTTCCCAGAGGCTTAACCTCGTTAACACCTTTCTAGACACCTACTTGATCGGCTAATTGTAATGTGTAAAACTCTCCCAGGAGTAACTCTTACTCGCAGCGGGTATCGGGATCCAACTATCTCATAGAAGGTATGCAATCTCATTGCAAATTTCAACACTTGAAATTCCCGATAATTTTGCCCCTAACCTCCTATGACCTTGACAAAGGCCAACAAACCATAGGATGCTAGTCAAGTTCAACCCGTCATTTCCTGATTGAATTGAACCCACCCGCACGACCCTTGACAAAGGCCAACAAGGTCGCACGACTACCCTAACCCAATCTGCATCATATGCATAAGCAGATAAGCACCAGTTAGCTACCGCACACTGCGCCTTGACAAAGGCCAACAAACGCAGCACGAATACTAACTACTACTTATCTGAAATGACGGAGGGCTACGACAGGTTTTTCTGAAAACCTATTGCGTAATGAACTTGATATCGTTGTAGAATCAAATGATTTTAAAATGGAGTGTTTTTGAGGCTTTTGTAGTTTTTGCTAAAGGAGTCATTCCCGGTGAAGGGATCGTCGGTCCTTTCCTCATCGAATAATGTGCTGGATATATCATATATATCACTGTGCAAAGCAAAACTCTTAAAAGCAATCAAAAGACAAACCGAGTGTGTAGCATCTGCCAGTTATTGCTAAAGGAGTCACTCCCGGTAAAGGGATCTCGGTCCTTTCCTCATCGAATAAGGTGCAGGATATATCATATATACCGCTGTGCAAAGCAAGAACTGTAGCTACCTGTTTTATTTTTGAAATTCAATTCTACAACATCTTAGGTTTCTTTTATTTCATTAATCACATTAATGAAGTCCCATCATTTAAGTACCTAAACATCACAGATAAATACGACGTACACTTATGCCATCCGCATTCGCCTCGATGTCCCCTCGTGCACCATTAGGTTAGGTAACTAACGGCAGAGCGGGGCAGGGCTAGCATGGGTGTAAAACATAAGTAACGTCTATATAATATATCAAATATATACTATATACAGTATCCATCACAGAACATATCACATGATCACATCACAGATATCGCAGCAGAAGAATTATATGAAATATTGGATATACTAGGACGTCCGTGTTTTCAATACGAGCCAGTATAAAACACGGATTCCACGGTCGTGATGAATAGCTAAACCCACACCCCTAGACCCCTACGAGAGCGGCAAGCAACCCTACCAATTCTAGAGTTAGGAGACCCGGACTCGACTCCTCGAGTTGGTCTCCCACTGGACTCCAGAACCCGGTTACTTGTGCTCCCCTCCTTGGGTCTATCCTAGTGCGGAAAAGTAAATAATATACAAAAGGTGACATCTTCCGCAACCTGGAAGTGCCCCAATAAAAGAATATTACATACAAGTTTTTACATGAATGAAAATGAAAATCACTCATCTCACATAAAAACCCCCGGCTATTCAAACACGACGATCCAATATAACATATCCAGCAACACATAACATCACATGTCATCAACGTAAGTAAATATGCACATCCCAATTGTCGTTGACATATAGCAACGAAACCGGCGATATCACATATTACACTTACGGTCACAGAAAAGAAAGTGTAAAACTACAACAGTTGGAATCCGCAACCTCCTTAGACATCGCATGCCTAATCAAATGAAATACTTAGACATCACATGCCTAACAATTATAAACCCCGCATTTTAGTCTCAAAATCGAAAACACTTTTCAATATCAAGTCGGGCAATTCAACAAGATTCCCGACATCCTGATCGAATACTCGTCGCAAACTTTAGTAGACGGCCGCACCCCTGATACCGTCGACGAAGTGCACCAAGGCGGAACACCGCTGCCGCGAGCACCCGGACGGATGCTTTCGGCGACGGGGTTCTCCTACAGTCACTTGGTCGGGGCTATGGGGTGAGGCTGTCTATTAAGTTTACCCGACGAGTATCCGCATACGCTACGTGATTGCGACGGAGTTTTGATCACATCAAAATTCCGTGGCAACCGATCAAGTGAGACTAAACTGCTATGTTTATAACATTCATTCAGTTATCTCATAACTTATTATGAATTCCAATTATTGTATCACATTCCAATAGAAAATGTTAAACTTTTCGATCGAACAGTCAAACACCCAAGTTTTCCCGATACAGATCAACACATGAAACAAGTCTAAAAACATTCAGTTCGTGCCTCAGTACCAACGGTCCAGCCGTAGAAGGGTCAAGCTAACGCCTCACATGTGGCACGCCGTACTGCCCCAAACCTGAAGGTTCAAAGGGCAGTTCAAGACGGTCACATAATCGAGTTAAGGTTTGTTGTCTTCTAGAGGGACCATCGCGTTACTTGCACTACTTAGAATGTCGTTAAATTACGGAAAAATCTAACACTTGGAAATTTTCCGGCAGGGGAAAAGATGGGTATTTATATCCGGTCGAACTTTTTAACATATTCTAAAATATCCGTAAAAACACATAGACAGAATTAGACAATCCGATCGAAACACCGAGTTCCCAAAACGACCCCAGAAAACTCAACTGTATAGTGACAATAAAAATACCCAGAAAATATAACATTTAGAATTAAGAATTAGTATGCAAAAAAAATTGGAAATGGAGATAGTACGGCCGCGGAACCGCCGCATGAGCCAAGCTCATGCCGCGGAACCGCGGCAGTATGATGGGATTAGCCTGTCGAACTTCACAGTAATTCTTATAAACTCCTGCTTATTTTTCTGCATATTTTTAATATTGAAAAATCCACATTTTACAAAAATGTACAGAGAGCATGAATCGGATTAGGGTTTCGGGTCGATCGGACTTCAAACTCCGTCTACGCTTCGCCTAAGGCTCTAGCTAGACTCTGATACCACTGTAGGGTTCCTAGGCACTCTCAAGAGGTCTCACAAGGCATCAACCATGCCAATTTCAAAAATTACGGGTGCCGAGAAACCCTAGACTACGGATCGTTAACTAGATGTCTAGGCGAAAAGGAACTAGTAAATTATTTTACTAAGAGAACGGATATACAACCTTTGTAGATCCGGTCCTCCACCTCCATAGCTCCGCAATGAAGTCTCCTCACTGTCCAAACGGAAACCCGGGCTCTAGCGTCGGCTTCATCGGAGAAATGAGCGGGCAAGGTCGTCGGCTTCGTGCCGAAGATGATCTACGTCGAGGCATCACAAGATCAAGCTCCAACTTCACCAAGTCATGAAACTTGTGAAGAAAACACACTCTACTACTTGGCAAGAGGTAGAGGATGAAGAAATAGGAGGTAGGTTCACTTTAGAATTTGATTTCTCACTCATTTTCTCACTTTGCCATTAATGGAGGCAAGGTTTTCTTCAAGTAGAAGATGAAGAAGAAGAAGAAGAAGATAATATGATAAGTATTTTAGTAAAATCAAAATAATAATAATACTTATCATCTACCAACCATGGTCAAGTGTAGAGACTAAACTAGGGTTAGTGGGAATGGTTAGGGTTAAGCATGAGACAAAATGGTCACTAAGTCAAAGCTTCATGAAGCTTCATAATACAAACAAAGTTAGCAACCATTTTTCTCATTATTCTTTTCATTTTCCATAAAGAATAAATCAATAAATAAATGAATAAGAAAATGAAAGGAAAACCCTAACCATTACACAAGCATGGTTTAATCTTTACACATGCTCAAGATAGCATGTATCATCAAACATGATACAAACTTGTGTACAAAAGTATATCACATATACAATGTGCACAAACCAAGTGAGAAAATCCATTTAAAGTGAACCGATACTAGTTAATGCAAAGTAATATATCAAATATATAATTATACATTAAATCATTAAATCAACACTTGATTCAATGATCCGGTCATATCGCATATAACCGACTAGTATCCAATGTATCGGCTTATCGAATCAACCCTCGATTCGATAACTAGGTTATATCGCATATAACCATTCGATACATTCATCGCGAGAATAGAATACGGTATCACATACACGCATTATTCTCGGTCCCGCACATATCTCATATGCGCTCCTATTTCGTTTCGCTTGAGCCAGGAAACCTCTGTGTAGGACTCTAAAGACTCGTCAATACGCCGGCAGCAGGTGATGATCATATCAAACACCCACAAGCCGTAAGCGGTCTGCTAAACGTAACGGCCACCCGGGTATTGAGCGATCAGAAGATCGACGAGCAAGCCCGCTCACACTCCTGTGAATCCAACCAGTAACATTTACCGTACAGTCCGGTCTCGTCGTCTGATATGTCGCATATCTCGCCTAAGGGTGGTAAACGTCAGACCCCAATAGCTCGATAAGTCGTGTCGATATGAGGTCTATAACAGTTCGAGAAACTACTGGTAACACTTACCAGTAAATCTCAGCAACCCTGGCCAGGGATTTCCGGTTATAGCCAATCGAACACAGCGCAACATCAACCCCCTATACCGGGAGAGACGAATCCCCTCCTATCGCTCATTGCCTCCATGTGATTCGGGACTGTACCCAAAAACCACCGTTTTGTACGCCCTCTTGGACGTGGTAAGATGGAAATCAAAGCACAGTGGGAACCACACAAGACTCTATGACGATCTCGGGTCAACAGACTACTCTGTACCAGTGTCACCAGAGAACTGCCATCTGACGTAAGGTATAATACCATCTGGGAGTTCTCGGCGAGTCCGTCCAGTGTACCCAGTCTCTATTGAGCACCCGTATATCATCTTTGATGTCAAACACCAATGGATATGGGATCATCCATCGCCCATCTGTATGGGTCGAGAAGGTATACGCTAGTCTACTCTGGTATATCGATGCCCCGTCTCGATATACCCACGACTAGGGACTGTGAAAGATGTACTTACGGACTACCATGTCCCCACTAGTATGATCCGCATCATAGTCCAGGTAGTCAAGTACACATCCTAAGGGCTTTACCAACATGTAACAGAGAGACAATCAGTGTACACGTTAAGGTAAAGATCAATCAGATAGCATACTATCATGTCGAGTAAGAAAGTCCTCCCTATATATGTCCCAGCATCCACTACAATATACATCCTATGTATAGCAATGGCCTCTAGGGCATACATATAACTAACAAATTCCTCTGAGTATTTCTTTAAAAAAACACTCAACTTATCATCCTAACCTGTTAGTTTATTATTATATTGGATATGGGTGTTAGTTTATAGTCGTCTCGGACGGAGATATTAGACAAACTTTAAGTGAATACTCTTTAGTATTGTCCGCTTCATTGTCTTCAAAAAGTGGTAAGTTGGGCTGAACCATTTGTATATTGGTTTTAGCCAACCATGTATATAAAACAGAGCCGAATCTATAGTACCCATACTTTTAAAGATACTAAAATAAGACTGATCAATCCATCTATCTTATGTTATTGTGGGACCCGTAAGATAAATTCTCTCTAGGGTAAGTCTTCTTTTTTTTGAGTATACCTGAGTTTACCTAAGGTGTCGCATTTTGGGGATTATCTACAACATTTTATGTAACTACAGGACCTTATAATAAACTTTTTCATAAATATCCTTTTTTAGGATTCATCAAAGTTGTACTTAGGTACTGTTGTTTAGGCATACCCATAAAGTGGATAATATTGCGAGGCCATTGAGGTGAAGTTTTTATTGAGTTTCCTTTTGGGATAAATCTCAGCCTTATCTCGGCGCTGTCTTTAGTTGGTTTTTACGCAATACGGATATTTTACCATGGGACCTGTTGGATAAGAATTTTTTGAGAGTTTCCTTTTAGGATCAATCTTAGTCTTATCTTAGGTCTTGCTCATTTTGTAAGCATATCCCCAGCGACTGACGATAAATCGAAATGAGTCGCCTCTCTACAACGCACTCAATTTATCATAAGTCAGATTCAAAATCCAAAAGCAGCTAAAAGTCGTTGTTTGTCCGTCCTTCGACATATATATATGTATGTATGTATGTATATGAGTTTCGATTTTATATATCAAGTCGTTGGTTATGCTTGAGACTTTCTTGGTTCAAGCATTGGCAAACCAGGATTCCAAGAAAAAAATGAATAACAGTAATGCCAAGGCATTTAATTTGGCGCGCGGTAGTAAATACTCTTGTAAATTTGCTTTAAACCACAACAATATCAACAATCATGATTTTAGGCGTAATACTTCTTTAGATATCTACCATCAATAGGGGGCATCAGTCTATTTCCATAGATATTAATGAGTTGATAGGAATCACCCCCATAGACAATTTCTATAATATAGGGGCTTTCTTAATTCGGGTCAAACTTTCCTCCGGTCTTATGATTCATAATCTTCTGGCGTCGTAGTACTAAGACTAGTTCGCCTTGAATAAAAGGCATTTTTTTAACCAGTTTATTATAGGAGTATATCATTCTTGCTCGATAGTGTTCTAGATTATGTTGAGCTTTATGTTGTGTATCATCTAGAGCTTCAAGCTCTTCAAGTCTTAACACTGTATTTTCTTCTATCATTAATCCTTCATGAATCACAATCCTTAAAGATGGTATTTGAATTTCAAGAAGAAGTACTGCCTCTATTCCAAATACCAATTGGTATGGGATAGATTTCGTGGGAGTCTTATATGTGGTTCTATATGCCCACAATGCTTCAGTAAGTTTATTAAGCCAATCTTCTCTTTTTTTAAGGGTTATTTTCTTAAGCAATTTGGTCAGGATCTTATTGAAAGACTCTGCTAAACAATTAGCCCTAGGATTATATATAGAAGAGTATCGCCAATCGATTTGATTATCTGCGGCGAACTTTATGACTTTGCTGCTTTTATAGGCCGGACCGTTATCCGAAAGTATACGTCTCGGAATACCGAACCTATAAAGCACATTGTTCCTAAAGAACTTGATGGTGATATTAGCCGTGATTTCTTTGAAACTCGAGGCTTTGGACTATCGAGAGAAATAATCAGTAATGTCAAAATGAACCCGTGTCCATTAGACGATGGAGGTTCAATTGGACCAACAATATCTTTTCCCCGCATCTCAAAGGGCCAAGAGGACACCGTGAGATGTAGTGGATTTGGGTGCATATGAATGAAATAATCATGTATTTGGCACATATGACACGTCTTTGTGTATGCAATCTTGTTTCATATTTGGCCAATAATAACCCATTTTTTATTTTAATTTTCATTTAGGACCAGCTTGATGGGCCCCGCATACCCCTGAATGAGTTTCTTCCATTACGTTTTCCGCCCCATCCACAGATAGTCATCATAACAGAAGCTCATCAAAAGTTCAACGATATAGTGTACCATCAAAGTACACGTATCGTAATGCTTGTTTCCTTAGAGCAAATCGTGCAGATTTGTCATCAGGTAATATATCGTTACAAAAGAAGTCTAGAAATGGTTGTCGCCAATCTGACTTCTTTGTAGTTTCTTCATATTCTTGAATGTGTAAAGCTTGCTCAAGTGCCTCTTCATTGATGGCTTATGGATTTTCAAAATCCTACTAATTAGTTTTGATGATATTATACAATATAAATAAATCTCTACATGTGTTTTATATTGTATATTTTATAACACTGTATATGAGTTTGCTCGTGTTTGAGAAAGATTTCAGGATATCAATCGACACAAGGCTATGATGGAGGATGGAGGAAATTGAGCTAAAACGGAAAATCTATTAGAGGTTGGAGGATAATGGAGTAGAGCTCATCAATGATCACATTCAAGCTTCATGAATCTAAGGAGCCAAAGTCCAAATTCAAAAGAATTCAAGAATTGAAGAAATCAAGAGTTCGAGCTACAAGTGTATTCTCTAGGAAATCGATGTAAGTACTTCATGGTTTATGAGATTAGCATGAAAAAAGCTCAAACACATACACTATTGCATGAATGAAATCTTTAGGCAAAACTTGGTAAAGTTTTTCATTCAAAATGATTTTCAATTTCAAGTTCAAAATTTTCTGCGCATTATTTCTTCAAACGTCTGTCCAAGTCTTATTCAGACGTCTGCGCACTATTGTAAAACATGCATATATTTGAAATATCACTTTCTTCTTCAAAACAAACGTCTGAAGCATGCCAGAACAAACGTCTGGTTTTTCTGTGGATTTTCATTGTTTAAAACTTTTGACAGAACAAACTTCTGTCGATATTTCTTCATACGTCTGTTTGTTCTCTAGATTTTCTTTGGCTTAAAACTTTTTAAGAAAAAACGTCTGTCAAATTTTCTTCAGACATCTGGTTGTTCTCTGTGTTTTCATGGCATTCAAAATTTTTATGGGAACAAACGTCTGAACCTTATTGACACAAACGTCTGAAGGTTAAAAACTTTGAAAATCTTTTCTTGTTCATACGTATGTTACTTGTTCTTCAAATGTCTGGTTGTTTTCTGTACTTTCATTAGCCATATTTTGAAAACCACGAAAAACGTCTGAAGCTCATGATGACAGATGTATAAAGCTATTTTTGTTTAAAAAATATTACTGTTATGTACATTTAATGCTATAACGGCTAGTTTTATTTTGCCTTCAGACGTTAATCCCCTTGGCCTTCAGATGTCTGTTCTTCTGTGTGAGGCGTAATAAATGCATGTATTTGTTTGATTTTTATGTGGGGTTTAAAAGGGATTCTTATGTAGTTATTGCACAACAACCATTCTGAAAAATTGCATTCATTCTTTGAGTTCATCCTTACCCACCAAAAGAAAAACAAAAACACTTGAGCTTTAATTGCAAATCTAATACTCCATTGAAGTATTCTAGAGCATGAATTGTAAACTCTTTAGAGAATATCTTGGATTGTAATCTTCTTCTTCTTCTCTCTTTGTGTGGAATCTTTTGAGAGTTATTGTAAGTGAGGAAAACTGCTGTGAAGAGAATCACTCGTGTGTCGAGTGATGTGTTGTTGCAGGAATGCAACGTGTTTGTCTCAGTGGAGACGTGATTAAGTGGAGCGGGCTCTTCGTCTAAAGAAAGAGGACTAGGGGATCTCCCGAACCTCTCTAAATCGCTTGTGTTTGCGTTTTATTTCTCTCTTGTCATCTCTTACTTGCATATTATCTTGTGCTATATTTGTGTTTCCTTTTATCTTGCAAATAGAATTTTTAATTTGTAGGTTCTGTAAGTATAATCCTATTCACCCCCTCTAGGATTATTTCATTCATCATCAAGAGGCACCGCATACACTTAAGCGATTTTGCACAATCATATGAATTTCATTTAAGTCGGAGACAACTAATTCCTTAGCTAGCTTTGCTAGCGTATCAGCCTTCCCATTTTGTGACCTTGGTAAATTTTCCAACTTGAATACAGGCATGTGCAAGAGTAGTCTTCTAGTTTTCTTGCAATACTTGATTAATGTTGGTTTGTATATCGTAATACCAAGTTTATTTTGTACTCTATTATCCGTATTTCATATGTTTCTTTTTCTCTTTAATTTAATTCCAAATATTTTCCACATATTTTTCCCTATATTTTCTTAACCCTAATTCCTAATCTAAAATTTTTCTAAACAATCAAACCCAATCCCTAATTAATTTCCTAATTATTTTTCCAAATAACTTTCCTATTTTTTCTAAATTCTTTTCTTCAATAAAACCTAATCTAAACCCTAAACTACCTAAACCTGACCCAGACCCGACCCGACTCCCCACTCCAACTCCCTTCTTCTTCTTCTCCTTCCCTTTTCTTTCCCGCCTCTTTTCCCGCATCTCTCGCGCTACTCCTACGAACCGCTCCTCCCCGAGACTTCGTCCTCATCCCAACGTTTCCCCCTACGTCTTCCCCCTCATTCGCACTATCCTGAGATCGGCGCCCTCGCCGCAACCCTCCTGCGATCCCCTCGCCTGCCTCACCTCCTGCTCAACAACTGACCCCCTCTCTTCATCCCTCTCTACCTCCAACCTCTCCCCTCTTTCTCTTTCTCCCTCCCTCCGTATCCCCTCAACGGAGTTCTACTACCCCCGCCGTTATCACTGCCATCACCACACCCCTGCAACCTCTTCGCCTCCACCAACCCACAACTGAGCACAAAACACGCAACCACGTTGACGCCTCCTCCTCCGATCGTGAGAACCCCCACCACTACCCCAACACGCCCGCTGCCCTCCTCCATCCCCGCGCCCCGAGATCCTAAGCTGACCCAGCTCACACCCAAGCCTCCTTGCCACCATCGTCACCTCCCTTCTCCATACCTCCACGCCATCGCTTTCAACAACCACTGGATTGCCCTGCTGCACCACCGCCTTATCCCTCCATCGCCTAGCTCCGGCCTGACGAGCCCCAGTGGCCACGGTAACCACCTAGCTCCCCGACGAGCTCAGCGCCACCACCAGCACCTGCTCCACCTGTGTGCCTCCTCAAACCCAACATCAAACCGGAGCCTCGCTACCACCCTTCACCGAATCTGCTCTGGATTGTTGTCGACCATCCTTGACCGTTGCTTCAGCCCCTCACCGTCATCACCACTACTCTCGTATCAAGCCCCCCGCTGCACAGAGCCGAGCCTTCGCCACCTCCTTGCGTGCCTGAGATTGCCGTTGCTTTCACCGTGACCGTGTCGTTATCTCTGTCATGCCAGCCATCTCCATCGTCAAGCTATCGTCGCCAGGCAAGTTAAACACTTGCTTTACATGCTATCTATACTAATATAAATATATATATATATATACAATCAAAGCTTAATTATATTTCTTGGAGTATGATAAATATGGCAACCCGTATTCATGCATTGCACGACAAACTAAACAAATAATGAGCCTAATATCTCGTGGTTGATGTATATAGTTCACAGGAATCGAATCCCGTTCATGTCCGTGAGATAAACCAAATCCGCTGTAGTTTCGAAACGATGTGCTAAGTGCTCGATGAAAACCATATGCGAAAACATAATCAAAATGGTGGAGACCATAATATTTAGACACTAATAATGTCAACAAACACTCTGTAGAAAATTGACTGCAAACTGACATCGTTTCTCACCTAAAGTGACGCCCATACCGAAACTCGCGTTTTACCGAACACTTGACATCGTTAAATTCATAATTAATTCCAGAAAAATACAATCGCATCATGCCTGGGTTCATTGTGAAGGGCACTGTGTAATCTTTAACACGGCATGTCGATGTACTTTGAGATATATCCTCTGAACATCTAAAACAAAGAACTTACCTGACCTTAGACTGCGGTCCAGAGCAGGAACTTACCCCTTGACATGCATTTATACACCTTAAATATTAATGTTTAAATGAGATAGTGTGCAGAGACAATTACCGATACATACAAATTTTTTTTATCTTTCCAATGGTACCGGTTTCACTAAATTACAGTATTATTTGGTATTTAAATCATATTTTAAACGGATGACATGTACGGCAGATTTCTGTCATTTCAGCTTGCACCCTTCATCAGTAATATGATCATAACTCCTAACCCAAAATGACTACTGTTGATCCGTCTCCTGCTATGTAAAGTTAAATTATAGCCCTACAATTAGTTGAACAGTAGTGTCGTCTAATTATACACCCAATAGGGAGTAAAACGTGTTACGAAATGGACTTCCAGTTCTGAAACTGGATTTCCAGCAGAGAACATTTAAAATGGAATGACCATAACTTGGAAACCTGATACTCGATTGACTAGAAACTAATTTTACCGTACATATAATTTAATACACTATTTACGTTTTTTACATTGTTTCGCAAAATTATGCACGTGTAATTTTATGTGATTTTTCTATTCCAACCGACACCGGTTGTTCATATGTATTCAGTAGTGCATTTACTATATCCCCACCATATTGCATGACTGTTATACCCTTGTAAATAGTATTCATTTGCATCGATATCCTAGTGACCGTGTTACATTACCAAGTGCTAAATATTAGTGATTGGATTGTTGCAAGTACGTTAGTGAAAAAGCATGATTGAATAATTGAAGTGATACGTAATTGTACACAATCAGCGTAACCAATTAGTTATTGCATTGTTGACGCCTATGAGACGTATATAAGTGTAAATATAACTGGTATGGGATGGGTATGGAAGCACTTATATTAGTGTCATAGGTAAGACATCGAGCACTGTCCATTTATCTTGGATACCAGTCGAGACATGCTTGATGGAGACCCTGTCTCCAGTTCTCGCGTAGACTTGTCATGGAGCGATTAGTATTTAGATTCATGGTCGATGTTTGATATAGACCGCGGGGCGTGGGATATTTTGAATGTGAGTTCGATCAACGGAATCTCAGGAGTCCCACTGCCGGCATATGTAGTGATTTCGGGATTTATACTGATAGTGTTTCTAATTCTTACTAATCGTGATTCAGGCCCGTGTTCCCTTACTCCTAGGGCTTACCCTTGGGTTGGGGATACTCCTGCGGTGGTTGACGCTTACACTTGGACTGACGATAGGTCTAGTGACTTGGATATTGAGACTTAGAGACTGATTGCTTTAGTGACATGGACATTGCATTGATTCCTGATTTGATACACCTACTTTATCGTTACATGTACCGGCTATTTTATGCTCGTGTCATTACTCTATATTAATGCTTTATGTTTATCATCGTTGCACATTATATATGTATATATTAATATTGTGTCGCTCTGACGACCTGAGTATGCATGCTCAGAGTGAGAAGTGAACTTAGCTCGGATCAGGATCTGTCTTACCTCGAGGATATTGTGGACATTTAGATTAGCGACGTCAGCGCTATCATTTCATTTGACTCTATCTGCTTAGTTTTACATCTGTTTGATAGAATTAGTGACTGCATTTCTCATTCCTTGTGCTATGATTACTGATTACTGTTTACCCCAATCAGAGCAAAGCTCTGTTCAAATTCCAAGGCGGGAAACGAAGCAACGCTTCTGTTTCCCCCAATCAAAGCAAGGCTCTGTTCTGGAAATTAAAATGGAAACTAAAAAATTAAAGAAGCAATGTTTCAGCCGACTTGCGCTCTGCGCTGCGCGCCACGTGGCAGCACAGTTACACTAGCGCAGTCGCGTTGCGCTCTGCGCTGCGCGACACATGGCAGCGCAGTTGCGCTAGCGCAGTCGCGCTGCGCTGCGCGACACGTGGCTAGCGCTGGCGCATCTGCGCCAAACAGAATTAAATTCTAGAAAGATCTATCTGTTCTTGTTAAAACAAGAAGATTGTCTTCTGTAAAATAGAAACCCTTGGATCAAAGATCCAACGGTGGGGAAAATTCCTCAAATCACTCAGAGAAAGATCTCTTTAACAAATTTAACTAATTAATGGGCACTATATAAAGGCCCCTAGACCCCAATTCAGAGGGGCATCAGCAACATCAACATCAACATCATCATCAAGAATTTTGAGAAAGAACTCAAGAAGAAAAAAGGTAAAAACATTTATAAAAGAAGAATTTCTTCTGAATAGATCATTGATCTAAGAACAAGATCAATGATCTTCAATAAATAAAAATAATAATAGTGCCTTGCACTTTTTTATGAACCATTGGTTCTGAAATTTTAAAGATTCTTTTTTTGAATCCAAAATTGGATCAAGTTATTGAAACAGTGCCTTACACTTGCAAAAACTGCACTGTTGCGCTCCTGGGTTGGCGCAAGCCACCAGAGAGCACCACATGTCAGCAGCGCAACAGCGCAGCGCACTGCGCTGTTGCGCTTGCGCTCACCAGAGCGTGACACGTGTCACCTCCACATGCGCTTGCGCTCAGTAATTGGCGCAAATCGCCTGATAAGCCACTGTCAAATAATTAATGCACTGCATTATTTACAGAAGGGTCAAGCCCAATTAAAAAAGGCTTAACAAGGCCTAACAAAATGCCATACATTATTTTAAAAAAAGGGCAGAGCCCAAACAAAGGTCTGTCAGACCAAAACAGATGCTGTGCATCATTTAAAAAGATGCAGAGCCCAAATAAAGGTCCAACAGAGACCATGATTAATGCTATGCATTATTAAACAAAGGGCAAAGCCCAAGCCAAGGCCTAACAAGCCAACTACAAATAAAAACGTTGAACATCTTCAACTGGACTTAGCCCAATCATGGCCGTAAGTCCTCAAATTAAATTGACTGAGCACGGCTGCTCTCTTAAATCAATTTACATCCGGTTCAAGGGTACATCTCCGAACTCCGCTGACACCTATCGTTGTAATCCTTCAACGACGTCAGAGAGGTGACGGGTCCCGACGGCCACAAATTAAATGGACCACCATGTCCCTAAACTGGCGATGGACCACCATGTCCCTAAACTGGCGATGGACTAACATGTCCTTAAACTACCTATGGACCACCATGTCCCTAAACTGGAAATTGACCGCAACGTCATTAAACTAAACAATAGAGCTAATTGCTCTTTTGTTGGATCTAAGCGATCCCGTTAAGTTGATCTTAGTCTGGAGATTAGGCTAACGTATTCTTCACAAAAGTTTAAGTCGATCTTAGCCTCAATATGGCTAACGTATCCTTAAACTAAAACACCAAACCCAAATCTAAGTAAATACGGATTTGGACTAATCCACGTCCTACGGGCGACGGCATTATTTAGTCTCCGTATACAATCCACGGGCAACCACAAACAAAACAAACACACACGACACGAAGTGAAATTTCTGGAGAAGGAGAAAGTCGTTATCGCGATGCGGTAACGTAATTAGCTGCAGGGGCTTGCGCCTGCAGGGAAGAGCGTCCCCACAATCAAAAACCCCTCAAGCGAGGGGGAATCTGACGAAATCTGCTACATCGGCCGCATCCGTCTAAACCTCCGATACACGGTGCCATAAATCAACTTGGCATCTTCGGAGAGGTGGACGAATAAAACCAAATAGCATCTGCCCCAAATCTCAGGCAAGACATCTTCACGTCGCGCCGTCTTTCGGAAGGGAACAGATTCTGGCACGCCCGGTGGGACCTTTTCCTTTTTCCACTCCACACTTCGTGTGTCGTATTCGCGAACAAATCGCGGTTTGCTGTGGTTGCCTGTAGATTCAAGGTACTTAGATTTGGTGTCTTGCTCTGTGCAGAAAACAGAAGAACAATGGCTTCAAACTGCACTACCTGCAACTGCAACTCTCGCTCCGTCCCTGCTGGAGGAGTGACTTACGGGCCCCAAGCGGCCTCTCTCTTCAAGATGCCAGTGGGGCAGGTAACTCAAGCCACCACAGGACTATTCTTCGGGACTATGCTCCCACCGATGAGCTTCAATGCCCCGATGTCGTCGCTGGAAGCTCCAAAGAAGTCGGTCTTTGATCGACTTACCACTACCGTGGCCCCTCTCAACGGGTCGCCCAACTCTAATACCTCAGTTCTCGACAGGCAGGGCCAGAACATCCGCAAGCCTGCGATACCCGAAGCTGCCATTCCAAAGCGGATAGCCACCCCGGCTCAAGCGGACGAGATCATTAGAAAGGCTCCTCCTTCCAAGAAGTCAGTTTTTACATGGCTGGCTATTCCGGTTGCTGCTCCAGGCAAAGTCCTCAAAGCTGCATCCTCTGCCCAGAAGTCTGTCTTTGACAGATTAGATATGGCTCCTCAACGGGTGTCAATCTTCGATAGGCTAACACCAATAACAGTCTCTCCTCAAAGCAAGGTGCATGATGAAGTCACCCTTATAGCTGAAACAACTCCATCAGCACGACATGCTCGACGTCGACATCGGCGCCGAGTGAGGAAGGCTGAGGGCAACTCCCCCTCTGGATTTGCTCCACCAGCTCCAACGGTGGGGATCGATGCTGCTGTTTCAACCGGGAACAGCTTTGAATTGCTGAACATGGTGCGCAGAAATTCTCCCACTGCGGTGTAGAAACGAACTCCTTCACTTGTAGAGAATGCTCTAGAGAAGAAGCCGGGGCAGCCCCCTCAGCGACTGTCCTCCAAAATTTACAAAGTCTGGCGACAGGTCCAGAAGTCGGTGATTGATCAAGATTACTCCCGCCAACAGAAAAAGATAAAGGTTCAGCGAGAAGAAAACCGTCCTGTCAAGCCACAAAAGGCGACAGCTGGCTGGGTCCCCACTGCGACGGCTCCCTCGACGTCAATCACTCAAAAGAAAAGGAGGCCGCAAAAATCCCCTATGAATACGGTGACTCGTATAAGCGCTGAGCACAAATGCCCCAAGTCTGGGGGCATGGTGGTGCACACTGTTTATATGGCTGCCGGAAAGGAGGAAGGCCGCGCTTCGACGGGTCACCGACCGCTCACCCGATCTGTGACAAAAGCCCAGGAGCAACAACAAAAGCTTCAGGAAATGACGACTGCAATGGCTGCACTTATTGAGCCAGAAGAAAGCTCGGAAGCGTCATCGGAACAGCGTCACGAACAGGAAACTGATGCTGATTTCTTACGCAGAGTCCTCGAAAAGAAGGACAAAGAAACCGCAGAGCAAGCGGCTAACATAAAATAAATGACGCTCCTCTTCCAAGATATGGTAGGGATGATGTTACAACCAGACCCTCCAATCATTGTTGAAGATGACAGGGGAGAGACGTCGAATCATCCACCGGCTCTGTCAGCAGCCAAAGAGGAGACGATTCCCAAAGCCGCCTTGGATGAGTATATAGCTCAGCAGATAAGGGTTCACCAGGCAACTGAGGCAGTTAGTCAAGTCATCAAGACGGGGAGACCATATCCGAGCTGGTACGATCGAATCAGTTTCCCGCCGGGATATACGATCCCTAAGTTCCACGTATATAAAGGGACAGGGAATCCGCATCAGCATGTCGCTCAATTCAGGGCCTTATGCGGCAATACTGGAGGCGATGACAAATTGTTGCTTCGCCAATTCGTCGGCAGCTTAGCAGAAACAGCCTTTGAATGCTATTCGGAGCTACCTAACGACTCTGTCAAAACATTTGCGGAGATGGAGCTACTATTTACACAAAGATTCGCGAGTGCTAGCGAATGCACCCCGATAACAGCACTGATTAACGCCAGGATAAGGCCCGGCGAAACATGGGTCCAATACGCAACACGATGCCGGAACCTATGGTCAAAATGTGAACAACGCATAGAAGAGGCACCTGCGGTAGGCATGTTCGTGGGCACTCTTGATCCGCAAGCGACCATCTCGCAATTCATGATGTTCTTCACGCCGACTACTTTCCAGGCCTTGATCGATAAATTAGCCCAAATGGACCAGATGGGCCATGGACCGTCTCCTCTAAAACCAGATTCTCGAAATGAGAAAGGAAGAGGGAAAGCGATCGTCGTCGCCAATGCTCAACAAAAGCCGAACAACTCAAAGCCGGTCGTTCGCCAAAATAACGTGCGTCCACGCCCATCCCTCGAGGAGAGACTAGGACGTCCTTACTCGTTTCCTCAGAATAAAATGAGAAGACTGTTCAAGCTGGCAGTGCGCAATAGACTCATCAATCTGCCGAGTCCAAAACGTCTGTTGCAGCCAGGCGATCTCAATAATCCCAATTATTGCCCTTACCACCAAACGGTAAGTCACCCGATCGAGGATTGTTTCGTCTTTAAGGGATGGATCGAGGATCGGTACCTACAAGGCAAGTTCGCGCTGTCTGAAAACTGGAAGGTGAACCCACCACAGCCGCACTCTCTAAAGAAGATGGACACGCCGGGGGCAACTTGTTCTTTTGTCGAGGACGAAAACGATGGAGAAGACTCATTAGGTGAATCCGAAGACTGCATAATGACTTGTCATGTGATCTCTCATTCATTGGTGGATGATAAAGAGGCTCCTTTCGCCGAGAAACCGAGGGCGGACCCTGAACCAAAAATTCCGCAGTCGTCAGACGAGTTGACCGATGCCTTCCTGAATGAGATTCGTCTGAAAGTTAAAGCCAATCAAGAGCATGGGATGGCCATACTGGAAGGAGCCAAACACCGACTACTAGGCCAAAGAGTCGAGGCACTTCCGTCAAATCAAAAGTCATCCGCTGCGGGTAAAAACAAATTCAAGATGAGGAAAAGGTTCGCCAAAGCTCTATCAGTGGGAATGAAACTACCGCCTTCTGAAGAAAATACTCTCGGTGGAGTAGAGATGCATCCTAACTTCTGCTTATATCATCAGAAGATCATACATCTTACCGAAGACTGCGACTCCTTTAAGTGTTGGTGGCAAGAATATGTCGCTCAAAAGCAACACTTCAACAGGACAAAGTGTGAAGCTCGTAGACATTGGAAAAACGCGATAGATGAGCGCAAAAGAGCCGCCGCCGACTGTCATATAGCCAACTTCAAGGGATCGCAAATTATCACCTTTGGAAGCGACTCTGACGAAGAAGTTTCCTTCGACCCTCTCCTCAAGGAATCCATTTCAAAAATGAAAGAATTGAGAAGTTGCAAGAACGTTCAGTCGTGCAATCACACGCTACTCGGGAAAAATCTTGGCCCCGCAGACAAAGGATCGAGTAAAAAGGATAAAGGGAAGGGGAAAATGACCTTCGTCGCCAACACTCAACAACAGTCGAGTGGCCCTAGACCGGTTGTTCGTCAAAACAATATGCGTCCACGCATATCCCTCGAGGAGAGGCTAAGACGTCCTTAATCATTTCCCCAGGATGAAACAAGGAGGCTGTTCGAAGTGGCAGTGCATAGCAGGCTTATCACTCTACCGAAGCCGAAACACCAACTACAACTGGATGATGTCAACAGTTCTAATTATTGCCTTTACCACCAAGTATTGGGCCATCCGATCGAAAACTGTTACGTCTTCAAAAACTGGGTTGAAGTCCAATACCAACATGGAAAGTTCGTCATCTCCGAAAACTGGAAGGTGAGCCCGCCACAACCGCACGCTCCGAGAAAGATGGATACGCGGGGGGCATCATGCTCATTCATAGGAAAAGCCCCATAGACCGAAAATTCAGTAAACTAGAGATTCGCCTCAAATACGGCGACGACGGACCGAAACGTCCTTAAACTAACGACGGACCGAAACGTCCTTAAACTAACGACGGACCACTATATCCTAAAACTAGCTGATGACCGAAACATCTTTAAACTACTACCGCAGCATCCTCAGGCTGACAAGATAAAAAAAAAGAAGAGAATAAAAAATATAATAAAAAGATAAAAAATAAAAACGGTATGTCCATAAGCAAAATGGGCACGGATGAAAACCCGAAAGGGCTCCGTGAGTAAAAACAGCAGGGCTACCGGCGAGTGTTCGTGAAAACCCAAAAGGGCGCGACCTCGTTAAAAAAAAGAGAATAAAAAGGATAAAAAAAACGAAAAAAAAAGAAAACGGTATGTCCATAAGCAAAATAGGCACGGATGAAAACCCGAAAGGGCTCTGTGAGTAAAAACAGCAGGACTACCGGCGAGTGTTTGTGAAAACCCGAAAGGGCGCAACCTGGTTAAAAGACACTTACAAGATCCTCTCGACCTTGTAGGGAGAAGCCACCCGCATGAGATCCTTACGACTCACAGGGAAGCAACACACTTAGGGATCCTCACGATTCCTAAGGAGAAATTACACTTGCGAGATCCTCACGACTCGTAAGGAGAACTCTCTTATGGGACCCTCACGGCTCATAAGATTTGAAAGTCTTAAGTTACAGAGACCTGAACCTGTTCTTAAGCAACCCCCACAACCTTCGATATTGCCCTACAAGCGGCTCAATACTGACCCTTGTATACAATCCACGGGCGCGAATAAACATTTCCCTAACCAAGTCCCACCCGTGACTGGGGATATCTCCATACGGTGAACAACCCTTGTAAGTCCTCTCGACTTATAAGGAGAAAACCCTTTTGTAAGATTCTTACGACTTACAGGGGAACATACACTTAGGAATCCTCACGATCCCTAAGGAGAAAACACACCTACGAGATCCTCACAACTTGTAAGGAGAAATACCTTTGTGAGACCCTTACGGCTCATGAAGTCAAAAGCCTTAGTCGACGGGATCCTAACCCTGTTCGCTAAGCCACCTTTGTTCAACATCGACAGAGGCAAATGATGATTCACTCCTGGCAATATCCCAGTTGTAGCGATACTGATGCCTAAACCGGTATCAAATTCCAAGCCCTTTCATGGAAAATGATGATTCGCTCCTGGCAATATTCCAGTTGTAGCGATACTGATGCTGAGATTGGCGTCAGATTCCAAGTTCCACACTCGCGATAAAAAAAAAATCAGCGAGCCATAAATGCATACGAAATAGCCGAAATGATAGGGCAACTTGCAATAAAAATCAGCAAGTAGAAATGTATGCGTACAAAATAGCCGAAATAATGGGGCAACTTGCAATCAAAAGCAGCAAGTAAAAATGTATGCATACAAAATAACCGAAATGATTGGGCAACTCGCAATAAAAAAAACAGCGAGTGAAAATAAATAGCCGAAATGATAGGGCACCGCGAAAAATAGCCGAAACGATTGGGCAATCGCGACCTTCGCGATATAAAAACTGAAATGATAAAGCATCGCGGAAATATAATAATAATAAAAAATGAATGAAACGTTTGCCCTACAGGTGAGATCACATCAATCCCTGTATACAATACAGGGGGACAAACAAAGAAGGAAACACATCTTCCCCCCCCCCAGGCTCCATCAGAAAGCGAAGCCAAATCTCGACGGTTCATAGACAACCTAAAGGCAACCTTGACATTTTTCGCAATATTGCAGACGCAATGTCAACAAACGGAGCAAAGGAAGATCCCTAGCTTCAGGGTCTCGACGTCAACATCGACAACTTAGAGATCACCAATGGCGTTTCTCCTCAATCCAGCAGGATGCAGATACAACGCCAACAAAAGACCTCGCGGTCGGAACAAAATGGAGCGACGGCAAAATCCCAGCTCCACCTTAGCATTCGTCTTGTTACAGCAGACGCAATGTCAACAAGTGAAGCAATGGAAGATCCCTAGCTTCAGGGTCTCGACATCAACATCGACAACTTAGAGATCACCAACGGCGTTTCTCCTCAATCCAGCAGGATGCAGATATAACGCCAACAAAAGACCTCGCGGTCGGAACAAAACGGAGCGACGGCAAAATCCCAGCTCCACCTTAGCATTCGTCTCGTTACAACAGACGCAATGCCAACAAGTGAAGCAAAGGAAGATCCCTAGCTTCAGGGTCTCGACGTCAACATCGACAACTTAGAGATCACCAACGACGTTTCTCCTCAATCCAGCAGGATGAAGATACAACGCCAACAAAAGACCTCACGGTCGGAACAAAATGGAGCGACGGCAAAATCCCAGCTCCACCTTAGCATTCGTCTCGTTACAGCAGACGCAATGTTAACAAGTGAAGCAAAGGAAGATCCTTAGCTTCAGGGTCTCGACGTCAACATCGACAACTTAGAGATCACCGACGGCGTTTCTCCTCAGTCCAGCAAGATGCAGATACAAAGCCAACAAAAGACCTTGCGGTCAAAACAAAGCAAAGCGACGGCAAAATCCCAGTTTCTTCTCAACAATCGTCTCGATACAGCAGACGAGATGTTAACAAAGGCGTTCCTTCGCAGTCCATCAAGATGCAGATACAACGCCAACAAAAGACCTTACGGTCAAAACAAGGCGAAGCGACGGCAAAATCCCAGCTTCATCTCAGCAATCGTCTTGATACAGCAGACGAGATGTTAACAAAGGCGTTCCTTCACAGTCCATCAAGACGCAAATACAACGCCAACAAAAGACCTTGCGGTCGAAACAAAGCGAAGCGACGGCAAAATCCCAGCTTCATCTCAACAATCGTCTCGATACAGTAGACGAGATGTTAACAACGGCGTTCCTTCGCAGTCCATCAAGATGCAGATACAACGCCAACGAAAGACCCCATGGTCAAACGAGCGGAGTAACGGAAAAATCCCATCTCCACCTCGGCATTTGTCTCGATACAGCAGACGAGATGTCACGACAGCGTTCTTCTTCCAACAGGATTCGGACGTGACAAAGCAAACGAAGCGAAGGCCAAATTCCTAGCTTCAAGGTCTTAACGGCGAGTCATATAAAGCCTGAAAGACAACTGGAGATCATCTCACACCAGTGCTTAATGGTCACCACTTCGACGTTCGTCTCGACACAGCAGACGCAACATAATCAAACAAGCGGAGCCACGGCAAAATCCCTAGTTCCAAATCTCGACGGTTTACCAGCAACCTAGAGATAACTGCGACATTCGTCTCGATACAGCAGACGCGATGCCAGCAAACGAAGTAAAGGCCAAATTCCTAGCTTCAGGGTCTTGACGGCAACTCACATAAAACCTGAAAGACTATCGGAGATCATCCCACACCAGTGCGGAGTGGTTATGACTCATCGGGGCTCTCCAAAATGAGCCTAACCTCAAGTAAAAAGCGGCATGGCAAACTCCTAACGCTTGCTTATCCGACGGTCAAACTGCCTAGGAAGATTGCTTGAAGACGTCTTGTCCAGCCCCCGAAGGGATCAGAGACACGGCAGTCGCAGGGCTACTCGAACAGCACGATTGCCTATCGAGGAATATATCAGCTGATGCGACGGTACGACGGCCAAAATCCTAAGTACCACAAACCCTAACGGACTTCTGTCGTAAAAGAGCATAGGTTAACTGTGACGTTAGGATGTTCTTGCGAGAAATGCTCGATTCGTCTCGACTTGTGAAGAAATTGATGTCTTTGCGAGAACTGCTCGATGCGGCTCGACTCGTAAGATAAAGCCTTAGGCAGTAAGGATTAAAAAAATTGTTCCCTAAGCATTGGGACCCTGCAAGTTGGCCCAAAACGGTCTCTTGCAATTATCCACGGGACTCACTCTCCAAACTCGAATATCGACGAGGAGGGAAACAACCGCTTACGGGTCCTCTCGACTCGTAAGAGGGAAAAATTCTCTTATAAGATCCTTACGACTTATAAGAGAGAACGCACTTAGGAATCCTCACGATTCCTAAGGAGAAAATCCATCTACGAGATCCTCTCGATCCGTAGGGAGAAAAGTCTCTATGAGACCCTCACGGCTCATAGAGTTGAAAAGTCTTAGGCAGCAGATTTGAACCTGCGGCCTAAGCCATCGCTGCCTTTTGAAGAAGCCAATACAGGATGCTCGCTTTATCACCTATCAACCATGTTTACTAAAGCAGTATACTAATAATAAAAGAAAGAGGGAAGCAACAGAATGGACATTCGATTTGCATTTGATCAAGCGTTCGAGACACATCCATTCATGTGTGTGCAAAAGACTCAGAATGAGAAATAAGACAAGCTGAAATAAAAATTTTCCATTCATATTTCAAAAGGCTTTTACAATCATAAAGAAATAAATAACAACATTATTGAAATGTTTATAACGGTATAACCTCGGACCCAGGACATGGATTAAGGAACTCAAAAGTAACCTTATCTAAGATTTTCCAAGCCTGGCGAACCATCCTAGTGTGCTTTCTTTCGCGAGCACAAGCATCGGAGTCCCCACGGATGTCCTCCTCCCTCCAATAAGCAGCGAGTATGGCGGACTGTTGGAAGGCCTGGTGCAGGAGATCGACAAGATTGCCTCGCCGTCTCTTCGAGATTAAGTTCATCAGGTACACCGAGTGCACCTTATCCTCGGCGGCATCCAATTCCCTAAGCGGCACACTGGAACAGAATAGGGGAAGCGTCTCCCAGATGGCTCCTACGATAAGCTTCAGGAGGGAGGAACGTCGGGGAAGCAGTTGACCGTTATATGCGTCGAAGCGGCTCATGATTTCAGCACACTCCGCGTTTGTGAACTCTCGATTTTGAGAACGGCCAAGTGGGCGGATGTCCCCGTAAGAGATGATCTCGTCAAGATCGTACATGTGGGCGTCCATTGTTTCTGTGAAAAAGAATCAACAAAATTATCAGAAAGACTGATTAAGCAAAGCGATATAATGCACCGAGGAATAAAATGCTATCTTTAAACTCCAAGATCAATGAAGAACTCCTAAGAGTTCTTCTATATGATTTGGAAGGAGCAAAGCTCCATTAATTAAGAAAATCCAAGGAAAATCTTTTAGAGAGCCAAGCTCTATTAATGGAACCCTAATAGGGTTCCCTTTAGTTCTCTTTAGATCCTTTTAGGCCTATAGAGCAAAGCTCTGCTAAGTAAAACCCTAAATGGGTTTTCATTAGATCAGGGATCTATTGAGAGCAAGGCTCTGTTAATTAAAATTAATTTAATTTAATTCAATTTAAATTAAAAATTTTACCTAAAAAATTTTAAGAAATTCTAACTCTTGGAGTTCTTAAAGGCAAGAGCAAGGCTCTGAAGTTTTGAAAGTAAAAATTTTGAAGATGATAATCATCTGTTGAGGACCAAAGGTCCTATTTATAGGTATCAAATGCCCTTTCAACTTCCAAAAGTTGCCGCAACGGTTGGAATTCTGCCACCGTTGCGCTCACGTTTGGGGCCACGTAAGCGCAACGGTGGGGGGCATTTGTTTACCCCAATCAGAGCAAAGCTCTGTTCAAATTCCAAGGCGGGAAACGAAGCAACGCTTCTGTTTCCCCCAATCAGAGCAAGGCTCTGTTCTGGAAATTAAAATGAAAACTAAAAAATTAAAGAAGCAACGCTTCAGCTGACTTGCGCTCTGCGCTGCGCGCCATGTGGCAGCGAAGTTGCGCTAGCGCAGTCGCGCTGCGCTCTGCGCTGCGCGACACGTGGCAGCGCAGTTGCGCTAGCGCAGTCGCACTACGCTCGGCGCTGCGTGAGCTGCGCTGCGCGACACATGGCAAGCGCTGGCGCATCTGCGCCAAATAGAATTAAATTCCAGAAAGATCTTTCTGTTCTTGTTAAAACAAGAAGATCGTCTTCTGTAAAAATAGAAGCCCTTGGATCAAAGATCCAACGGTGGGGAAAATTTCTCAAATCACTCAGAGAAAGATCTCTTTGACAAATTTAACTAATTAATGGGCACTATATAAAGGCCCCTAGACCCCAATTCAGAGGGGCATCAACAACATCAACATCAACATCATCATCAAGAATTTTGAGAAAGAACTCAAGAAGAAAAAAGGTAAAAACCTTTATAAAAGAAGAATTTCTTCTGAATAGATCATTGATCTAAGAACAAGATCAATGATCTTCAATAAATAAAAATAATAATAGTGCCTTGCACTTTTTTATGAACCATTGGTTCTGGAATCTTAAAGATTCTTTTCTTGAATCCAAAATTGGATCAAGTTATTGAAACAGTGCCTTGCACTTGCAAAAATTGCACTGTTGCGCTGCTGGGTTGGCGCAAGCCACCAGAGAGCGCCACGTGTCAGCAGCGCAACAGCGCAGCGCACTGACACAGCGCACTGCGCTGTTGCGCTTGCGCTCACCAGAGCGTGACACGTGTCACCTCCACATGCGCTTGCGCTCAGTAATTGGCGCAAAGCGCCTAATAAGCCACTGTCAGATAATTAATGCACTGCATAATTTACAGAAGGGTCAAGCCCAATTAAAAAATGCTTAACAAGGCCTAACAAAATGCCATACATTATTTTAAAAAAAAGGCAGAGCCCAAACAAAGGTCTGTCAGACCAAAATAGATGCTGTGCATCATTTAAAAAGATGCAGAGCCCAAATAAAGGTCCAACAGAGACCATGATTAATGCTATGCATTATTAAACAAAGGGCAAAGCCCAAGCCAAGGCCTGACAGGCCAACCACAAATAAAAACGTTGAACATCTTCAACTGGACTTAGCCCAATCATGGCCGTAAGTCCTTAAATTAAATTGACTGAACACGGCTGCTCTCTTAAATCAATTTACATCCGGTTCAAGGGTACATCTCCGAACTTCTCTGACACCTATCGTTGTAATCCTTCAACGACGTCAGAGAGGTGACGGGTCCCGACGGCCACAAATTAAATGGACCACCATGTCCCTAAACTGGCGATGGACCACCATGTCCCTAAACTGGCGATGGACTAACATGTCCTTAAACTACCTATGGACCACCATGTCCCTAAACTGGAAATTGACCGCAACGTCATTAAATTAAACAATAGAGCCAATTGCTATTTTGTTGGATCTAAACGATCCAGTTAAGTTGATCTTAGTCTGGAGATTAGGCTAACGTATCCTTAACAAAAGTTTAAGTCGATCTTAGCCTCAATATGTCTAACGTATCCTTAAACTAAAACACTAAACCCAAATCTAAGTAAATACGGATTTGGACTTATCCACGTCCTACGGGCGACGGCATCATTTAGTCTCCGTATACAATCCACGGGCAACCATAAACAAAACAAACACATACGACACGAAGTGAAATTTCTGGAGAAAGAGAAAGTGGTTACCGCGATGCGGTAACGTAATTAACTGCAGGGGCTTGCGCCTGCAGGGAAGAGCGTCCCCACAATTAAAAACCCCTCAAGCGAGGGGGAATCTGACGAAATCTGCTACATCGGCCGCATCCGTCTAAACCTCCGATACACGGTGCCATAAATCAACTTGGCATCTTCGGAGAGGTGGACAGATAAAACCAAATAGCATCTGCCCCAAATCTCAGGCAAGACGTCTTCACGTCGCGCCGTCTTTCGGAGGGGAACAATTACCACGTAATACTAGAAGCCGAAATGTGACTACAGCAGAATATTTCCTTGATCGTAGGAGCATGGCTGGCCTTGTCACCCCCGTATTCCATATTTTGGGAAGCGGGGGCGTGACATGGTTTTGTTGGTATCAGAGCCTGGATTGTTTAGAATGAGATTACTGTTTCCGACCAAGGCTTGACAATTTAAGTCGTCCATTCGGTCTAGATTGTAAACTTGCTATCCTTAACTAGAATCACTATAGTTTGTCAAGCTGCATTTTGACTCCATCCGCTAGAGTTTTGGATGACTTAGTAGATTTATGTGATTGTAACTATGAACTGCAGCATAGTTACAAGGCAGCGCTCTACTTGAGTGACTTGGAGTTCTACCTTTGATTTCCATTCGATTGAGTTTCACCTCACCACATATTCTTTTTTCGTTTGTCAATTTTATATCTTATTCTGATTCTTATATCTTAAACCTTCGTCCGAAAATTTATTGTTTTGGAATCATGGCTTCCCACGACTCTCCTTCCACCTCTGCTTTCAAGGATCACCCAGCCGAGATTTTGGGCGTACTGCAAGGATTGAGAGAAGACCGGGAGAGGACGAACGATCTTTTAGCTGAGGGGTTAAGGAGGCAGCTAGTTCGAACACCAGGAGGAGCCCCGAACGTGAGAGAATCCCTGTTAGTGAAAGAGAAGGTGTATAGATGAAGCGCCCATTTGCTTCTCAGCAGAAGAAGCAACGGAGAACTCAAGTCTGCGGTTATTGCAAGAGGCCGAGGAACCTTCAGAGGAACTGTCGCTAGGCTAAAGGACTGTGTTTGATTCGGGGATCTGGTGAACAGCATGCAACGGTTGCCCTCGAAGAAAAGAGCTGCAAAGAGGAGATTCGTCAACGCCCTCCACATCTGCTTGAGTAACTTAGTTGTTTTCGTAGTTCGAATTTCAAGGATGATATGGGCCCAGCATATGATTCAAACTTGCCTTACGAGATCGCAGAGATTTAGATATCGACACGGAATTATCACTTTTCCTGCTTTTAATAAAGACATTGTTATTTTGTTTAGTAGTTGTTTCTTCCGTTCAAACCTTGTATCTGTTGAACTCCTTGGTTTAAATGCAATAAAATTGTAAATTGTGATTAAGTACTTTTATTTTATTCATTTACACTAAGTACTCCTCTATTTTCAAATTTTCAATAGTTCTAATTTACGTTGCATATTTTATTTCCTAATGAATTTTCCTACTGATATTTTCATACTATCGTTCTTTTAATATGTAGTTCTGTTTTCATACCTTTTATTTTAATTTCCTCTGCTTTTAACTATAGGATGTCACTTCGGGTTATCTTCTACTTATTATTTTTCTTTAACGTTAAACTGTTTATTATAGTGTTATCATTCACATTCGTTCGTTAGTTGGTATTCTTTTGTTTAACTCTCAAAACTCATATTTTTTGTGTGTGCATATTTGTGCTAACTATCTTTTATTTTCGTATTTACGTTTACTTGCGTATACTTATGCTCCAATCGATTTAGATTTTCTATTTACTGTAATATAAATTATGGTTATCTTGTATGCAAATACATTTTATTTTCTTGTACATATATCATTATCTCGGTATTATCTTAGTTTCTTTTGTGTTCTATTATCATCGCACTTTTGCAAATACAGTTAGTCTTGTCCATTATGTTAATTATTGAAATCTATTTTGTTTACCAGCCCACTTATTTTTCGTTTTTTTTCTTCTATATTTTACCGTATGAGTATTCTCAAGTTATTTTATAATTAACTGGTTTGTAGTTTTACTAAAATAGTTTTGGTTCTTACGACCTATCAGTCAATCATTCACTATTATTTATTATTGTTATTCTATTTTTTTCATTGCAATTGTATATATATAGTTTATTACTATTATTTTTTATTTATTTTGACCTTACATATGATTTTTCCTGCTCTATTTGCTTATATATAAATGTTCGATTAGTGGTTGCTTTTCGCATGACTTTTATAGCTTATTGTTTATTATAATTTCGTGGACGAAATTTTATTTAAGTGGGGTATGATATAATACCCAGTTTATTTTGTACTCTATTATCCGTATTTCGTATGTTTCTTTTTCTATTCAATTTAATTTCAAATATTTTCCACATATTTTTCCCTTTATTTTCTTAACCCTAATTCCTAATTCTAAAATTTTTCTAAACAATCAAACCCAATCCCTAATTAATTTCCTAATTATTTTTCCAAATAACTTTCCTATTTTTTCTAAATTCTTTTCTTCATTAAAACCTAATCTAAACCCTAAACTACCGAAACCCGACCGAGACCCGGCCTGACTCCCCACTCCCACTCCCTTCTTCTTCTTCTCCTTCCCTTTTCTTTCTCGCCTCTTTTCCAGCCTCCCTCGTGCTGCCCCTACGACCCGATCCTCTCCGCCACTTCGTACTCATCCCAACGTTTCCCGCCACGTTTTCCCCTCTTTCGTGCTACCTCGATATCCCTGGCCTCGCCGTAACCGCCCCAAGATACCCTCGCCTGCCTCACCTCCTTCTCAACAACCGACCCCCTCTCTTCATCCCTCTCTACCTCCAACCACCCCCCTCTCTCTCCCTCCCTCCGTCTCCCCTCACCGACACTTCACTACCCCCACCATCATCACCGCACCCTTGCAACCTCATCGCCTCCACCAACCCACAAACGAGCACCAAACACCCAACCATGTTGATGCCTCCTCCTCCAATCGCGAGAACCCCCACCACTACCCCAACAAACCCGCTGCCCTCCTCCATCCCCGAGCCTCAAGCTCCCAAGCCGACCCAGCTTGCACCCAAGCCTCCTTGCCACCATCGTCACCTCCCTCCTCCACACCTCCACTCCATCACTTTCAACAACCACCACATCGCCTCGTTGCACCGCTGCCTTAGCCCTCCATCGCCTAGCTCCGGCCATACGAGCCCCGGTGACCATGGTAACCACCTAGCTCCCCGACAAGCTCAGCGCCACCACCAGCAACTGCTCCACCTGCATGCCTCCTCAAACCCAACATCAAAATGGAGCCTCACTACCACCCTTCGCCGGAGCTGCTCTGGATCATTGCCGACCATCCTTGACCTTCGCCTCAGCCCCTCGCCGTTATCGCCACTACTCTCGCATCAATCCCCCCACTGCATCAAGCCAGACCCGAGACTTCGCCACCTCCTTGCACGCCCGAGATTTCCTTTGCTGCCGCCATGACCGTGATGTTATCTCTGTCGTGCCATCCATCGCCATCGTCAAGCTATCGTCGCGAGGCAAGTTAAACACTTTCTTTACATGCTATCTATACTAATATATATATACAATCGAAACTTAATTATATTTTTTGGAGTATGATAAATGTGGAAATCCGTATTCGTGCGTTGCATGATGAAATGAACAAATAATGAGCCTAATATCCCGTGGTTGATGTATATAGTTCACAGGGATCAAATCCCGTTCATGTCCATGAGATAAACCAAATCCGCTGTAGTTTCGAAACAATGTGCTAAGTACTCGATGCAAACCATATGCGAAAACATAATCAAAATGGTGGAGCCCATATTATTTAGACCCTAATAATGTCAACAAACAGTCTGTAAAAAATTGACTGCAAACTGACATTGTTTCGCACCTAAAGTGATGCCCATACCGAAACACACGTTTTACCGAACACTTGACATCGTTAAATTCATAATTAATTCCAGAAAAATCCAATCGCAGCATTCCTGGGTTCGTTGTGAATGGTACTGCATAATATTTAACACGGCATATAGGTTTACTGTTAGATATATCCTCTGAATATAGAAAAAAAGAACTTACCTGACCTTGGACTACAGTCCAGAGGAGGAATTTACCCCTTGATATGCATTTATACACCTGAAATCTTAATGCTCCTCCCATTATCGCCCGAGACTAGCTGGGAGGACCGTCCTGGCGTCCATCTTCATCGTGTAGGAGATGGGAGCGGTGTCGAGAGCTGAGCTGATCCTTGGAGACATGGTTGAGGCTTGATCGCTTGAACTCCTGCATGAAAGAGAATTATTTTACTATAAATATCGATATGTATATTGATTGAGTTCGCATAAACATTTAACCCGAAATATGGGAGGAGAGATTGGTCCTACCGGGCGTGCCAGAATCTGTAGGGTGTTTTTCGTCACCCCATTGAGATGGGAATACGCGCGCGCTTGTCAGGCGCATTACAAATTCCCCCTGCCTAGGGTAGACAGGGGTTTATTGATTGTGGGGATCCGAATCTCCGGCAGCCACGGACTAAGTTGCCGTTAATTATCCCTCGTCTTTGGAGCGAGAGAACCTCCGATTGACGGGTCAAAACAGGTCATGCGAACTCAACGTGCAGTGTATGTGTGTTGTGTTTTGAAAGGGGTTTTGGATATATCGAGGGCCCCGCAGAGTTTTTGATGGAGGTCCCGCTACCCGGATAGCAGGCTGGGGGTTAAGGGGGATAGCAGCCCCCTTGCGGGGTGCGGGACAGCGCCCCGTTAGAAATTTTTTCTAACAGGGGACAGTGTTGTGGAGTATGTGTGTGTGTGTGTATGTATGTATACATATGTAAATATATAAAAAAAAAAAGGTAAAGGGCATCCAAAGGATGCGTGGGAGAGGGCGACAGCACCCTACGTGCCAGGCACGCGGGCGCTGCGCGTCAGCAGCAAAAGGGACTTGGTCCCTGCACTGGGAGCTGTGTTCCCGATTTGACTTATGGAGTTGAACTCCTGACAGAGATTAATTTAGGGAGTTAAACTCCAATTGATCTTGAATGGAGTTAGACTCCTAAAAAATTTAGAAATCATCAAAGAGGGCTGCTTTGTTTCACCCTTTGGCTCTGGATCTTCCCAAGATGGGATTTTTGGAGATGGGTCTCCTCCTTCCTCCTCTGTTGGCCGGATCTTGAAAAACAAGAAGTATGAGATTTTAAAAATATCTTATTTTTAAGATCTGATGGGAGATCTAAGTTCCCCTTTAAGGGTTTTGTGGTGAAAAACTATTTAGTTTTGGAAAAGGAAGAGTAAAACTCTTGATTTAATTGAAAAAGGGAAAGAAGGTTTAGAACCTTGATGAAGGAGAAGGAGGCACAAAGAACCCTAAATTTTTGAGGGAATGAAAAAGTATACCTTTTATTCATCATCATATTGCCTTATATAGGCTTGCACATTTACACATAGCCCCTTTGGCTTTACAAAATGGCATTTTGTCCATCCCATATCTCATGTGCTATTTCTTTTTGCACATAAGCCATAGGCTTACAAAAATTTGGTTTTATACCCATTTTTCTTGCATTCATGCATAAAAAATTACGTAAAAATTATTTATTACATGGTTTTTATTTCGGCAAGAGGGAGGCCGGCCGCGAGGCTCGACTTAGGCATGGGCCCACTTGCTTGGGCTTGGGCCCGCTTACTTGGGGTGGACCTTTACTTTGACCCGGTCAACTGGGGTGCAAATTTTGACCCCAACACTAATGTTGATGATTTAAAAAAGTAAACCTGGAAACTGACAAAAATCCTAGGCCTACCTTTATTAGTGCTCAACTTAATAAATAATAGCAATTTAAAATGATATAGCTTTTTAAAGCATATATTGATTGCTTTGCTTGGACTTATTCTGAAATGCCGGGTTTAGACCAGGAGATCGTGGTCCAAAAACTCATGATCGAACAAAGCAAGAAGCTGGCGAAACAACTTCAGCGCAACATGAAAATCGAAATTGAGAAGGCCGTTATAAAAGAGGTCAAGAAACTGATAGACGCCGACTTCATTTGTGAAGAGCGATATCCTGATTAGGTCTCTTCAACAGTCCCTGTCAATAAGAAAAACGGAGATATTAGAGTCTGCATTGACTTCAGGGACGTCAATAAATGTTTCCACAAAGATGACTTCCCACTGCCAGCCACAGAGTTGTTGATCGATAATATCTCAACATATGAGATATTCTCTTTTATGGATGGCTACTCTGGATATAACCAAATAAAAATGCACCCAGAGGACGAGAAGCATATTTCCTTCAAGACTCTGATGAGGATCTACTGCTATAAAATTATGCCTTATGGCCTCAAGAATGCTGGAGCCACATATCAGAAGGCGATGACTAGAATTTTTGATGAACTTTTACATGATGTTTGTGAATGTTATGTAGATGATCTCGTTGTAAAAAGTTCTAATAAAAGTGATCATTTAAAGTATTTATCTGCTGTTTTTTATTGTTTAAATTAAAAATGTATCCTACTAAATGCTGCTTTTGGTGTGTCTTCTGGCAAGTTTTTAGGTTTCATTATCAGATATAGGGGTTTAGAAATAGATCCAGCTAAGATAAGGCGATTATGGATATGCCTCTCCCTCGTAAAGTTTAAAAGTAACGCCCTTTTCAAGGGAATTCTTACGTTTGAAGATTCTGTTTCCTCCAATCAGATCAAAGCTCTGTTTGAATTTCAAAAATTCAAAAATTGAAGCAACGCTTCAGATTTCTTGCGCTGCGCGTAACGCGCCACGTGTCAAAAGAAGAAACGCCAGCGCTGCGCCCAAGACAGCGCACCCAATCAGAGCAAGGCTCTGTTTTAAATAAAAATAAAGGAAGCAACGCTTCAGTTGCGCTGCGCTCTGCGCTGCGCGACACGTGTCAGCGCAGTTGCGCTAGCACAGTTGCGCTGCGCTCTGCGCTGCGCGACACGTGTCAAGCACAGATGCGCTTGCACCATGCGCTAGCGCAGTTGCGCTGCGCTCTGCGCTGCGCGACACGTGTCAAGCGCAGGTGCGCTTGCACCAGTTGTGCCAGCATTTAAACAGAAAAATTCTGGGAAGATCTTTCCAATCTTTTTAAAAACAAGAAGATTACCTTCTGTAAAACAGAAGCCCTAGGATCAAAGATCCAACGGTGGGGAAAAATCCCTAAATCACTCAGAGAAAAATCTCTTTAACTGATTTAACAAATCAATTGGCACTATATAAAGGCCCCTAGACTCCAAGTCTAAAATAGACAGAGATAGAGAAACACAGAGAATTCCTCTAAAAGTTTGAGAAGAACTCCAAGAGAAAAAAAAGGTAAACCTTTGAAAAAAGAAGAATTTCTTCTGAAAAGATCAATGATCTAAGAACAAGATCAAGATCTTCAATAAAAAGAAAAAGATCAATAAAAGATCCAATAAAAAAAAAAAAGAGAAGTAATATACTTCTCTATTAGATCTATATATAAACGCATTGTCTTTTGATGAACCATTGGTTCTTGAAAAACTTGAGGTAGAACCTCTTTAGAATCAAAAAGATTCTGTTCTTTGATCTAAAATAGATCAAGATGCGCTCTACATTTTTGAACAGTGCCCTGCACTATTAATTTGAGCCTCTGCGCTCTTGGGTTGGCGCAAGTCACCAGAACACGCCACGTGTCAACCCCAAAATAATCTGTGCCTTGCGCCTTAAAAAATGAGCACCGTGCTCTTGAATAGGCGCAAGTCGTCAGAGCGCGCCACGTGTCAGCAGCGCACTAGCGCAGTGCAATGGCGGAGCGCATTGCGCTTGCGCTTACCAGAGCGCGTCACGTGTCACCTCCACATCAGTTTGTGCCTTGCGCTCCTCAATCAGCGCAAAGCACCTGACAGGCCACGTGGCGCACTGTCAGACTATTAAATGCTGCGCATTATTAAGAAAGGGCAGAGCCCAATTAAAAGGCCTAACATGCCTGATAAAAATGCAGTGCAGAGCCCAATTGAAAGGCCTAACAGGCCAAATGTGAACAAAATGTTGGACATTTCTCAAGTGGACTTAGCCCAATACTGGCCATAAGTTCTCAAATTAAATTGAACTGAGCACAATTGCTCTCTCAAATCAATTTACACCCGGTTCAAGGGTACATCTCTGAACTCCTCTGATATTTGTCGTTGTAATCCTTCAACGTCGTCAGAGAGGTGACTAGTCCCGACAACCACACATAATACGGACTGTGGGGTCCTTAAACTCATGGACTAATGCGTCCTTAAACCAACATTTGTCCCCAAAATGGGAATGTTGGACCACCATGTCCCTAAACTGGTAATACGGACTGTGGGGTCCTTAAACTCATGGACCAATGCGTCCTTAAACCAACATTCGTCCCCAAAATGGGAATGTTGGACCACCATGTCCCTAAACTGGTAATACAGACTATGGGGTCCTTAAACTCATGGACTGATGCGTCCTTAAACCAACATTCGTCCCCAAAATGGGAATGTTGGACCACCATGTCCCTAAACTGGTAATACGGACTGCGGGGTCCTTAAACTCATGAACTAATGCGTCCTTAAACTAATATTCGTCCCCAAAATGGGAACAATGGACCACCATGTCCCTAAACTGGCAATGGACCACCATGTCCTTAAACTGGCAATGGACCACTACGTCCCTAAACTGGAACAATAGAGCCCAAATGCTCTTTTGTCGGATCTAAACGATCCTGTTAAACTGATCTTAGTCTCAAATTAGACTAACGTATCCTTAACAAACGTTTAAGTTGATCTTAGCCTCAAATATGGCTAACGTATTCTTAAACCAAAACCTTCAAATAGACTTTAGTCCCAAATTGGACTATAGATCTCCCAACCAACTTTGGTTCAAGGGTACATCTCTGAACTCCTCTGATATCTGTCGTTGTAATCCTTCAATGTCGTCAGAGAGGTGACGGGTCCCGACGGCCATACATTCCATGGACTGTTATGTCCCTAAACTGGCAATGGACCACTATGTCCCTAAACTAGAACAATAGAGCCCAAATGCTCTCTTGTTGGATCTAAACGATCCTGTTAAGTTGATCTTAGTCTCAAATTGGACTAACGTATCCTTAACAAACGTTTAAGTTGATCTTAGCCTCAAATATGGCTAACGTATCCTTAAACCAAAACCCCAAACCCAAATCTAAGAAAATACGGATTTGGACTAATCCACGTCCTACGGGCGACGACATAAATTAGTCTCCGTATACAATCCACGGGCAACCACAAATAAAACAAATACCCACGACACGAAGTGAAATTCTGGAGAAGGAGAAAGTTGTTACCGCGATGCGGTAGCGTAATTAACTGCAGGGGCTTGCGCCTGCAGGGAAGAGCGTCCCCACAATTAAAAACCCCTCGAATGAGGGGGAATCTGACGAAGTCTGCTACATCGGCCGCATCCTTCTAAACCTCCGATACATGGTGCCATAAATCAACTTGGCATCATCGGAGAGGTGGACGGATAAAACCAAATAGCATCTGCCCCGAATCTCAGGCAAGACGCCTCCGCGTCGCGCCGCCATTCGGAGGGGAACAGATTCTGGCACGCCCGGTAGGACCTTTTCCTCTTTCCACTCCACACTTCGTGTGTCATGTTCGCGAACAAATCACAGTTTGCTGTGGTTGCCTGTGAATTCGATGTACTTAGATTTGGCGTCTTACTCCGTGAAGAAAACAGAAGATCAATGGCTTCAAACTGCACTAACTGCAACTGCGACTCTCGCTCTGTCCTTGCTGGAGGAGTGACTTATGGGCCCCAAGCGGCCTCTCTTTTCAAGATGCCAGTGGAGCAGCTAACTCAAGCCACCACTGGACTATTCTTCGGGACCATGCTCCCACCGATGTGCTTCAATGCCCCAATGACGTCGCAAGAAGCTCCAAAGAAGTCGGTCTTTGATCGGCTTACAACTATCGCGGCCCCTCTCAATGGGGCGCCCAACTCCACTGCCTTAGTTTTTAACAGACTAAGCCAGAGCTCTAACGGGCCCATGCAGAAGCCTGCAATACCAGAAGGTGTTATCCCGAAGCGGATAGCCATCCCTGCTCCCGTTCTGGGCGAAATCACCAAGGTTGCTTCCTCTACTCGGAAGTCTGCTTTTGATAGGTTGGCCGTTCCCACTCAACGGACGTCGGTCTTTAAAAGGCTGATACCAGAAAATTCTGACCAACACAGGGGGCACGAGGAGGCAACCCCGGCTAAACCAACTCCAATCGCGCGACATGCTCGCCGTCACCACTGGCGCCGAGTGAGAAAAGCTGGGGGCAACTCCCCCTCTGGGCTAACTCCATCAGCCCTAGTGGTGGAAGTTGATACTATTGTTCCAACTGGAAATAGCTTTGAGCTGCTTAATAGGGTGCGCAGAAACTCCCCTACTGCAGTGCTGAAGAGAACTCCTTCACCTGTGGAGAATGCTCCAGAGAAGAAGCTGGAGCAACCTCCTCAATGGCCGTCCTTTAAAATTTACAGGGTCTGGCGTCAAGTCCAAGACTACGTGATGGATCAAGACTATCTCCGCCGGCAGAAAAAGATGAAGGTTTGGCAGGAGAAGAACTACTCCGTCAAGCCAGAAAAAGCAACAGCTGGCTGGGTGCCCACTGCAACGGCTCCCTCAACGTTAATCACTCAAAAGAAAAGGAGGCCGCAAAAAACCCTTATGAATATGGCGAACCGTAAAAGAGCTGAGCACAAACGCCCCAAGTCTGGGGGCATGGTGGTGCACACCGTTTATATGGCTTTCGGAAAGAAGGAAAACCTTACTTCGATGGGTCACCGACCGCTCACTCGATCCGTGACCAAAACCCAGGAGCAACAACAGAAGCTTCAGGAAATGATGACCGCAATGGCCGCACTCACCGGGCCAAAAGAAAGCCCAGAGGCATCATCAGAACAGCGTCACGAACAAGAAACCGACGCTGACTTCTTACGCAGAGTCCTCGAAAAGAAGGACAAAGAAGCCGCAGAGCAAGCGGCTAACATAAAGCAAATGGCGCTTCTCTTCCAAGATATGGTAGGGATGATGTTACAGCCGGACCCTCCAGCTGAAAACCCTCTAATCATTGTTGGAGACGACAGAGGGGAGACATCTAATCCTCCTCCGACCCTTTCAGCAGCCAAGGAGGAAACCATTTCCAAAGCTGCAATGGATGACTATATTGCTCAGTAGATACGAGTTCATCAGGCAAATAAGGAGGCTGGGCAAATTATTAGAACCGAACGACACTACCCGGGCTGGTATGACCAAATCAGTTACCCGCCAGGATATACGATCCCTAAATTCCATATGTACAAGGGGACAGGTAATCCACATCAGCATGTCGCTCAATTCAGGGCCTTACGCGGCAATACTAGAGGCGATGACAAACTGTTGCTTCGCCAATTCGTCGGCAGCTTAGAAGAGACGGCGTTTGAATGGTATTCGGGGCTACCTAACGACTCTGTCAAAACATTTGCGGAGATGGAGCTATTGTTTACACAAAGATTCGCGAGTGCTAGTGAACACACCACGATCACCGCATTGATCAACGCCAGGGTAAGGCCAGGCGAAAGGTGGGTTCAATACGCAACACGATGGCGGAATCTGTGGTCGAAATACGAACAACGGATCGAAGAAGCGCCGGCGGTGAGCATGTTCGTGGGCACTCTTGATCCGGAAGCGACCATCTCAAAATTCATAATGTTCTTCAAGCCAACTACTTTCCAGGCCTTGATCGACAAGTTGGCCCAAATGGATCAGATGGGACATAAATCATCCCCTCCAAAGCCAGACTCTCGAAATGAGAAAGGAAAAGGGAAAGCGATCATCGTCGCCAATACTCAACAACAGCCGAGCAACTCAAAGACGGTTGTTCGCCAAAACAACGTGCGCCCACCCCCATCCCTTGAGGAGAGACTGGGACGTCCTTACTCGTTTCTTTGGAATAAAACAAGGAGACTGTTCGAGCTGACAGTGCGCAACAGACTCATCAATCTTCCGAGTCCAAAACGTCCGATACAGCCAGGCGATGTCAACGATCTTAATTATTGCCCTTACCACCAAGCGGTAAGCCATCCAATCGAAGATTGCTTCATTTTCAAAGGCTGGATTGAGGACCAATACCAACAAGGCAAGTTCGCATTATCCGAAAATTGGAAGGTGAGCCCGCCACAACCTCATGCTCCTAAAAAGGTGGACACGCCGGGGGCATCGTGCTCTCTTATAAAAGAAACTCCGTGGGAGATCGCTCTTTCGGCTAAAACTAAAAGAATGCTGAAGGATCTCCAAACGTGCTCGGCAATCAGGTAGAAAAATCCACTGGAACCTGAGGTCATAGAAGGGATGCTAAAGTCGCGCCCAACTCCAAAGATCAGTAGTGATAACCAAAGCTCGCACACCCAGTTGTCGAAATCTTCGAAAAAAGAAGAAGAAATCCAAAAAGCCCGTGAAGCCTGGCGACAAGCGTACGGACCTCCAGAAAAAAATCGACGCGCTGGAAGAGTATAACCAGAAAGCACGGACTCCCATCACGCTCCAAGAGTTCCTCAGTCACGTCCTTCAGGAGGAAGATGATGGAGAAAGCTCGCCAGATGAATCTGAGAGTTACGTGGCAAGTCGTCATATGGTCTCTCGCTCGTTTACGGATGATGAAAAGGCTTCTTGCACAGCGAAACTGGGGGCAGGTCCCGAACCAGAACTTCTAGGACCATCAGACGAAATGATTGATGCATTCCTAAACGAGGTCCGTCAGAAAAGCAAAGTCAATCGAGAGCGTGAACTGGCTATATTTGAAAAGGCCAAACGCCAACGACTGGAGGAAAAGTTCGAGACATCCTGAATGGAAGAAAGCATCCCTATCACCAGCAAAAGCAAGTTTAAAGTAAGGAAACGATTCACTAGGGCCCTGGCAATAGGAATGAAGTTGCCCTCTTTCAAAGAAAATTCCCCTGGCAATATACGTCTTGATGAAGCGGAAATACATCCTAACTTCTGCCTATACCATCAGAGGATTGAACACTCCACCGAGGAGTGCATAGACTTTAAAAACTGGTGGCAGGGATATGTTGCCCATCGACGACATGTTCAACGAGTGAAGCGCAAGGATCGTCGGGAATGGAAAAGCACGACAGATGAGCGCGAAAGAGCTGCTGGCAACTGTCACATAGCCGACACCAAGGGATCGCAGGTTATCACCTTTGGAAGCGATTCTGACGAAGAAATCGCCCTCGGTCCTCTCTTCAAGGAATCCACCTCCGGCACAGAACATGCGAATATTTGCGGCAAAATCTAGCTGCGTAATCGTACGTTGACCTATGACTGAAACGTCTTTAAACTACTACCGCAACATCCTCAGGCTGACGTAAAAGAGAAAACAAAAAACGCTATGTTCATAAGCAAAATGGGTACGGATGAAAACCCGAAAGGGCTCCATGAGTAAAAACAGCAGAGTTACCGGCAAGTGTTTGTGAAAACCTGAAAGGGCGCAACCTCGTTAGAAAAAAAAAGAATTAAAAGAATTAAAAAAACGGTATGTCCATAAGCAAAATGGGCACGGATGAAAACCCGAAAGGGCTCTGTGAGTAAAAATAGCAGGACTACCGGCGAGTGTTTGTGAAAACTCGAAAGGGCGCAACCTCGTTAAAAGACACTTGCAGGGTCCTCTCGACCTTGTAAGGAGAAACCACCCGCGTGAGATCCTTACGACTCACAGGGAAGCAACACACTTAGGGATCCTCACGATTCCTAAGGAGAAATTACACTTGCGAGATCCTCACGACTCGTAAATAGAACTCTCTTATGGGACCCTCACGGCTCATAAGATTTGAAAGTCTTAAGTTACAGAGACCTGAACCTGTTCTTAAGCAACTCCCACAACCTTCGATATTGCCCTACAAGCGGCTCAATACTGACCCTTGTATACAATCCACGGGCGCGAATAAACACTTCCCTAACCGAGTCCCACCCGTGACTAGGGATATGTCCATATGGTGAACAACCCTTATAAGTCCTCTCGACTTATAAGGAGAAAACCCTTCTGTAAGATCCTTACGACTTACAGGGGAACATACACTTAGGAATCATCACGATCCCTAAGGAGAAAACACACCTACGAGATCCTCACGACTTGTAGGGAGAAATAACTTTGTGAGACCCTTACGGCTCATGAAGTTAAAAGCCTTAGTCAACAGGATCCTAACCCTGTTTACTAAGCCACCTTTGTTCGACATCGATAGGGGCAGATGATGATTCGCTCCTGGCAATATTCCAGTTGTAGCGGTGCTGATGCCGAAATCGGTGTCTAATCCCAAGCTTGCGGCGGAAAGACAGCAAGCCACACATGCATATGAAATAGCCGAAATGATGGGGCAACTTGCAACAAATCAGCAAGTAAAATAAATGTATGCATGCAAAATAGCCGAAATGATTGGGCAACTCGCAATAAAAAGCAGCGAGTAAAAATAAAATAAATAGCCGAAATGATTGGGCACCGCGAAAAAACAGCCGAAACGATGGGGCAATCGCGACCTTCGCGATATAAAAGCTGAAATGATAGAGCATCGCGGAATGAAATAAAAAAAAATATATAATGAAATTTATGCCCTACAGGCGATATCACAGCAATCCCTGTATACAATCCAGGGACGCAAACACAGAAGGAAACATATCTTCCCTCCTCATGCTCCATCAGAAAACGGAGCCAAGTCTTGACGGCAACTCATATAAAGCCCGAAAGACAATCGGAGATCATCTCACCCCAGCGTGGAGTGATCACCACTTCGACGTTCGTCTCTACACAACAGATGAAATGTCACTACAGCGTCCCTCCTCCAACAGGATTCGGACACACCACAACAAGCGAAGCGAAGGCCAAATTCCTAGCTTCAGGGTCTTGACGGTAACTCATATAAAACCTGAAAGACCGCCAGAGATCATCTCAACCCCAGGGAAATTAGTGTCCTTGGCAAATACCTCGATTCAGGGAAATTAGCGTCCTTGATGAGCGCATCTTGATTCGCGTCGACCCGTAGAGAAATCAGTGTCTTTGCAGGAATACCTCGATTCGTCTCAACCCTAGGGAAATCAGTGTCCTTGGTAAATACCTCGATTCAGGAAAATTAGCGTCCTTGACGAGAGCATCTTGATTCCCGTCGACCCGCAGAGAAATCAGTGTCTTTCCAGGAATACTTCGATTCGTCTCAACCCCAGGAAAATCAGTGTCCTTGGTAAATACCTCGATTCAGGGAAATTTGCGTCCTTGACGAGAGCATCTTGATTCACGTCGACCTGCAGAGAAATCAGTGTCTTTGCAGGAATACCTCGATTCGTTTCAACTCCGAGGAAATCAGTGTCCTTGGCAAATACCTCGATTCAGGAAAATTAGCCTCCTTGAAGAGAGCACCGCGATTTGCGTCGACCCGTAGAGAAATTAGTGTCTTTGCAGGAGCACCTCGATTCGTTTCAACTCCGAGGAAATCAGTTTCCTTGGTAAATACCTCGATTCAGGGAAATTAGCGTCCTTGACGAGAGCATCTCGATTCGTCTCGACTCGTGAGGAAATTAGTGTCTTCATGAGAACTTCTCGATTCGTCTCGACTTGCAAGATAAAGCCTTAGGCAGCGGGGATTAAAAAACCTGTTTCCTAAGCACTGGGTCCCTGCAAGTCGGTCCAAATGGTCTCTTGCATACTATCCAAGGGTCACACTCTCTAAAGTCGAATCTCGACAAGGAGGGAAACAACCGCTTACGAATCCTTTCGACTCGTAAGAGGGAAAATTCTCTTATAAGATCCTTACGACTTATAAGAGAAAACGCACTTAGGAATCCTCACGATTCCTAAGGAGAAAATACACCTACGAGATCCTCTCGATCCGTAGGGAGAAAAGTCTTTGTGAGACCGTCACGGCTCATAAAGTTGAAAAGTTTTAGGCAGCAGATCTGAACCTGCCTCCTAAGCCATCATTACCTCTTGAAGAAGCCAAGACAGGATGCTCGCTCTATCATCTGTCAACTATGTTTACTAAGGCAGCATACTGATAATAAAAGAAGGAAGAAAGCGCAGAGATGACACAAGACATGGCAGAAAAAATGTGTGTATCTTTATTCATTAATTCAATTAAGTACAAGGCAAATCGTATAAAAGAATAAAGAATGGATACATTTTATTCAAAGATTACAAGTGTATAATTGATACAAAAAGTAGCTACTGAGAAGGAAGCGTCTTAAATAGCCCCATCAATTGCTCGCGCACTTCCTTCAATGCCTTCCCCTGACCGGCCGCCACCGCCAATTCTGCTTCCACTTGAGCCCGCTGCTGCAGGAAGGATGAAAGCTTCTCCTCAACTACCTGCTGAGCTGCGTCGCGACCTTGGGCATCACGCTCAGCGGCATCGAGCTTCTGCTTCAGTGTTAGCCCATCAGAAATACTTTGCAGAAGGCCCTCGAAGATAGCCTTCACCTGGGCAGCGTACGCATCGACCTCAGCACGCTGGCGAGCAGTCTCGCTTGAGGACTCTTGGCATTCCCTCAGCTTTAAAGCCGCTTCTTGTTCCAAATGGCAGAAGTAAGAAGCGCTCTGCTCGATCCATGCCGCCCGTTGAGTACTTGTGGCCAAAACCTCGGGGGCAGGACGCATAAGCTCCAGCTGATGCAGACGGGCCTCGATCTCCCTGCAGTGATTAACCCAAGACTCGACGACGCCTTCATTATGAAAATTTACAAGCGTCGCCAGCATCGGATTAACCTCCGCAGCAAAATCTGCGGCAGATGGGGGAACTTCTGCGTCAAGCTCTTCGACGTATCCGCTCAGCATGCCCAAACTCATTGCAGCACCCTTTGAAGATGGACGTCTCAAGAAGGGGCCTGCCGGCATTATGATGTGAGGCTCGAAGGGGGCCGGAACCGGAACGACAGCTGAAAAAACAAAACACAATCAGATGACGGTTCAAGAAATATAAGAAAGTCATCAATGAGGGAGTTTACTATACCAGCTGCAGCAGACGGCAAAGCTGGGAGGATCGGTGGCGCAACCGATCCCTTATCTCCTTCTTCGATCTGTAACATTGCAATCAGGGCAGGGAAGAATCAGAAATAATTCCATTACTGAAAAAAGGAAGGGTATTAATTGAAAACCATACTCACCAGCACCACTGGAGGAAGCAAGCTCCGACGGCAAGGAGAAGTGTGGGCACAACATTTGATAAAGGTGATCAAAAAGCACCCCTGCAAAGATGCAGTAGTACAACATCAGTACATAAATTATGCAATAAAGATAAGACTGATGGGTCACGAATCAATACCTTCCAGCATTTACGACGGTGCGAGAGAAGGTAGAGAGGTGGCCACCATCAAGACGGTAGCTGACGGCGCTCCCTCGAGCAATGGGGCATCAACACTGGCCGCGCCTGCGTTAGAAACAAGATAAGCACTGTCAGAAAAGTTACAGAATAAAGCAAAGGACGGTAACCCAAAATTTACCTGATGAATCACCAGCCGAAACGGCGGCGTCTCCCTCCTCCATTGACACAGGTTCACCTCCCGTCGCCTCATCACCAGACTCTATAGGAGTCGTCGTCGTGCTCGCGAGGCCAGGAGATGGCGGAGGACCGTAGGCGGGGAGAGCAATGATTGGAGCATTGCCAGACTCTTGAGAAAGAGCGGCTGGCTTGTCCTCGGGAATCATGCCCGTCTCACCCGCTACTCCCTCAAGCTCAGCGGTCGCGGCCGTCTCGTCCACCGTTGCCATAGAGTCGTCGGTCTCAGCCGCTCCATCCGCTGCTGCCCCAGGCTCGGTTATAGCAGCCGTCTCATTTGCCGCTACCTCATCGACAACCTTCTCGGGCATAGTTTCGTCAGCCCCTAGCTCGGGTCCAGCAACCCCGGCTACGTCACCCACCGTTGCTTCGGGATCAGCTGCCACCTTCTCCACCGTCCCTTCAGGCTCGACAGTTTCCGCCGCTCCTTCAGTTGGACTCGGCCCTGCAGGACAAGATATATAAGAACCGATAGGTTTACAATTCTTACAACAAAAGTCTCGAAAAACACATTACCTGAGGTGGAGTGATCGTTGGCCCCCGAGCTGCACGCACCGCCCGCCTATAAGCAGTGGACAAGGCGACCGGAGACTCTTCCGAAGGAGTAGCAGCACGAGGAACGGCGCTTGGGCCGGCTCCCACAGCCAAAGCAGCTCTGCGCTCCTTCGCCTCGCGCCTCAAGCGCTTCCTCTCCTCCCGGGCCGTCACGACGGACCTCTTCGAAGCTTCCTTCATCAAGGCGTCATCGTCCGCGTTCAGAGTTGCCTCCAGAGCCTCAAGGCATCCCTCATCGGCTTTTTGAGTCGGGTCTCTTGCGGCAACCCCGAAGAGGCCGGGACTTCAGTAGCTGGCCCGGGAAGAGTCCCCGAATCGGCTTGCGCAGAAGATCCCGCGGCCCCTGCAAAGAGACAAAGAAAAGGTTAGATTGGCCATAAGAAAAGAGGATAAAGACTCAGTGAGCCGAGACGTACCAACGCCCGACTGAGCGCGTTTCCTTTCCTCCTCCTGGAAGGTTTTGAGGGAAGCAGCGATGGCTTCTTCAGTAGAGACGCCTGTTTAAAAAAAAAAGGAAAAAGCATTAGTTAAAGACAATAATAAAAGTACGATGAAATAATGAAGAATGCAACTAACAATTACCTGATTGAGCAAGTTTAGCCAACCAAGCTTCGAGCCTTGCCGATCGCTCAGAAGCCGCGATAGCGGCCGCCAGATCGGTGTCTGCTGGATCTACGAAGACACCCTCGTTTCTCCCGTATTCGCTTAATCCTTCGGTGAGAGGGGCATGAGGCTCTAAACCGAGGATGGCATCGAGAGAGAGGATCGACTTCTTCTTCCTCTTTTGCACGCGAGCCCCGGGTGCACCCAAGATCAACTTGCGCTTTGCGGGCACCTTAGGATGGCGAGTCCCGATGTCCGGGCCCACGCCAGACTCGGGCAAAACTACGTTCACCATCTCCACTGGAGCACAGGGCGCTGGGGACACGTCTGCGGTAGCACGAGGCAATCCGTGCGGAGGGCTCAGCACGCGCGGTGGCTCAGCTCCAGCATCTCTCAACGGAGCAAAGACAGGGGTTGGCTTCAGGGGAGCCTTGCAGTCGCTGCCGGGAGGCGCACCCTTGCGGTCAACCAACATGCGCTTCTCTTCATGGATGACTGTACCTATTGCGTGCGCGTACCAAGCCACGTACACGTTGAGTACCCGTAGGACGCAGCTCGACTTACAGATAAAGAAGTAGGAGCCCGTGTTCAGCCGCATAAAGTGGTGTAACGCGCTCCGTATCCCCTCCCTGGTGGCCGCGGGCTCTTCAAAAAAACGCCTCCAATGGGACCCCCTGATTATAGCCTAGTTGCTGGGAGAACCGATTGGGGTTGTACCCTCATGAAGAGCGCCTTATCATCCTGCCTGAACACCAGAAAGCCCGGCCGGATGGAGTATAAGTGCAGGATCTCCTGGGCTTTCAATACGGAGGCCCCGTCTTTGAAAATATCGCGCAGCGCTAACACTGTCTTGGAGGTATCCGGGCCAATGGTCATAATCTTGTCTTGGAAAGAAATTCTCGCTCCGACCATGTGCGGACGGAGAAGCAACCCCTAGCCTCCCGCGGAGATGGATTCACAATAGAAGCGCCGACTAACCGCATGACTCTCGGGAGTCTGCACTTCTCGTAAAATGAGGGGCTCTTATGAATCCCGAATACTCCAAGCACATGCAGTTCCATCCATGAAGTAAAATAGTGCATCGAGAAATTGGCGGGTTGCACCCCGGGTTCATTTGCGTCCGCCGCCACGCTTAATCCATGATACAGGTGAGCCAGCCCGATGATTCCGATCGACAATTGTATACCATCCACCGTCCGGTGCGCTGGGTAGAAGACGGACGGCTTAATGTAGCGTGGGTGCATGGGAAGCGTGAAACAGGACAGCCATAATCCCAGAAACCCGAGGAAGAAGGTCTCTTCGTCAATGCCCGGGGCGGCGATTTCCGATAAGGGCATGATGGCAGCGTCAGGAAGGTAAAAACCCTTTTGGTCATCCTCCAATGCTGGTAGGCGATCTAAGCCAAAGCCGAAGGGGTCGTCGAGCTTGGCGAACTTTTCATTCCGCTGCGATAGAATCTCCGGTCGAAGAAAGCGGGCAATAAAATCTGCAACACTAACTCCCCGGATTCCTGATTCCAAGTAGAGACCCTCATATATATTCAGCACCCTCACCAGACTCGGAAACTGGTGCTGAATAGCATTCTCCGGCGTCAGGCCCATTACCAGCGGCTTGGTGGCGAAGACATACTCATCTGGAGGAAGTAACTCCTTATAATGTTCCCCCCTCACCGGCAGACCGGATATCTCAGCAAATTCTTCCAGGGGGATGGAGACTTCCCTGTTCGTCAAGAGAAAAGTATGAGTGGGGATGTTCCATTGGTCCACGAACGCCTTAATCCACCACGTTGGAGGAGCATGGTACTCAAAAAGCGAGGCGTAGATGGCAGGGTACAAACCGATCTTCATCAGATGTGTCTTCTTCGCTGACAAGATATATCTCGCCCACTGCAAATATCCGGCCGATTGTTGAGGGGTCAATCCGAGGTTATAAGCCTGTCCCTAAGGGAGCGCCTCACCCTGGCATATGCGTCGCCCCAGAATGTCCACGGCCGGCGGCGGCTGCACGGGAATAGCAGCAATCGAAGGCTGGAGAAGATCCTCCAAGTTCCAATTCACAACCTCCACGGCATAGTTCACCGGGGGTGCATCCGCATACGGGATCGACGAGATTGGCTCTGAAGGCGTCGCACGGGAGAAGCTTCGGCGACCCTTAATGATTTCATTATACCATCTACCCCACAGATGAAGGTTCTTATGCTCCGGGTCGTGATCCTTAATCAGAGCGAGAACCTCTCGGTCCACTGGCGCCTCAGGGAAACATCCCTCTGAGCGGAAGAACGGGAATGACAGATCAGCAGACATGTTTCCTGCGAAGAGACAGAAATCAGCCGTCAGTGTTGTAATTCCAAAGCTTGGCGTTTTAAAATTTATACCATACTGCAATGCGGTAGATAAGGGACCAAAGAGGGACCCACAAAATCTAGATGACAATATGTCAGTTAATAAGACAGCCCATCATTGGATGAGACTGTCAATTAATGAGAAGATCCCCAAAAGAATACTCTCATTAAATGAAAAATTCCTAGAGACAAGGAGAAAATCTCCCCTTTCAGAGCAAAGCTCTGTCACAGAGTGACACTTGTCAAACTCTGGTATCAAGGGAATAAAATTCCTTAAAGAGCCTGGCTCTGTAATAATGATGGAAAAATCCATCAAAAAAAAATTAATTTCTAAAAGATTAAAATTTGGGATCTTAAAGATCCATGAAAGCTCTTAAGAGTTCTTCATTTTTAGATCAAAAAGATCTATATTTTATCCATGAGCAAAGCTCTGTTCATGGGTTAAAAACCCTGAAACAAGATCTCTTTAGATCTATGGATTCTTAAGAGCAAGGCTCTGTTGGTGAAACCCCAAAGAGGTTTTCTTTAGATCAAAGATCTATGAGAGCAAGGCTCTGTGAATTAAAATTAATTTAATTTAATTTAAGTTAATTTTACCTAAAAGTTTTCTAAAGTTTAACTCTTAAGATTCTTGAAAGCAAGAGAAAGGCTCTGAAGTTCTCAGAATAAGAATTCTTGAAGATGATAATCATCTGAGGAGGACCAAGGGTCCTATTTATAGGCGCTTAAGCGCCCCTTCAACTCCTGAGTTCATCTGACGGTTGGGATCTTGCTACTGTTGCACTCACGTGTGAGCCACGTGAGCGCAACGGTGGGGGAAGGGCATTTGTTTCCCCCAATCAGAGCAAAGCTCTGTTTGAATTTCAAAAATTCAAAAATTGAAGCAACGCTTCAGATTCCTTGCGCTGCGCGCAATGCGCCACGTGTCAAAAGCAGATACACCAGCGCTGCGTCCAAGACAGCGCACCCAATCTGAGCAAGGCTCTGTTTTAAATAAAAATAAAGAAAGCAACGCTTCAGTTGACTTGCGCTCTGCGCTGCGCGACACGTGTCAGCGCAGTTGCGCTGCGCTCTACGCTGTGCGACACGTGTCAAGCGCAGGTGCGCTTGCGCCAGCTGTGCCAGCATTTAAACAGAAAAATTCTGGGAAGATCTTTCCAATCTTATTAAAAACAAGAAGATTACCTTCTGTAAAACAAAAGCCCTAGGATCAAAGATCCAACGGTGGGGAAAAATCCCTAAATCACTCAGAGAAAGATCTCTTTAACTGATTTAACAAATCAATTGGTACTATATAAAGGCCCCTAGACTCCAAGTCTAAAATAGACAGAGATAGAGAAACACAGAGAATTCCTCTAAAACTTTGAGAAGAACTCCGAAAGAAAAAAAAAAGGTAAACCTTTGAAAAAAGAAGAATTTCTTCTGAAAAGATCAATGATCTAAGAACAAGATCAAGATCTTCAATAAAAAGAAAAAGATCAATAAAAGATCCAATAATAAAAAAAAAAGAAGTAATATACTTCGCTATTAGATCTATACATAAAGGCATTGCCTTTTGATGAACCATTGATTCTTGAAAAACTTGAGGTAGAACCACTTTAGAATCAAAAAGATTCTGTTCTTTGATCTAAAATAGATCAAGATGCGCTCTGCGCTTTTGAACAGTGCCCGGCACTACTAATTTGAGCCTCTGCGCTCTTGGGTTGGCGCAAGTCACCAGAACACGCCACGTGTCAACCCCAGAATAATCTGCGCCTTGCGCCTTAAAAAATGAGCACCGTGCTCTTGAATTGGCGCAAGTCGTCAGAGCGCGCCACGTGTCAGCAGCGCACTAGCGCAGCGCAATGGCGCAACGCATTGCGCTTGCGCTCACCAGAGCGTGACACGTGTCACCTCCACATCAGTTTGCGCCTTGCGCTCCTCAATTAGCGCAAAGCACCTGACAGGTCACGTGGCGCACTGTCAGACTATTAAATGCTGCGCATTATTAAGAAAGGGCAGAGCCCAATTAAAAGGCCTAATAGGCCTGATAAAAATGCAGTGCAGAGCCTAATTGAAAGGCCTAACAGGCCAAATGTGAACAAAATGTTGGACATTTTTCAACTGGACTTAGCCCAATACTGGCTATAAGTCCTCAAATTAAATTGAACTGAGCACAACTGCTCTCTCAAATCAATTTACACCCGGTTCAAGGATACATCTCTGAACTCCTCTGATATTTATCGTTGTAATTCTTCAACGTCGTCAGAGAGGTCCCGACAACCACACATAATACGGACTGTGGGGTCCTTAAACTCATGGACTAATGCGTCCTTAAACCAACATTCGTCCCCAAAATGGGAATGTTGGACCACCATGTCCCTAAACTGGTAATACGGACTGTGGGGTCCTTAAACTCATGGACTAATGCGTCCTTAAACCAACATTCGTCCCCAAAATGGGAATGTTGGACCACCATGTCCCTAAACTGGTAATACGGACTGTGGGGTTCTTAAACTCATGGACTGATGCGTCCTTAAACCAACATTCGTCCCCAAAATGGGAATGTTGGACCACCATGTCCCTAAACTGGTAATACGGACTGCGGGGTCCTTAAACTCATGGACTAATGCGTCCTTAAACCAATATTCGTCCCCAAAATGGGAACAATGGACCACCATGTCCCTAAACTGGCAATAGACCACCATGTCCTTAAACTGGCAATGGACCACTACGTCCCTAAACTGGAACAATATAGCCCAAATGCTCTTTTGTCGGATCTAAACGATCCTGTTAAGCTGATCTTAGTCTCAAATTAGACTAACGTATCCTTAACAAACGTTTAAGTTGATCTTAGCCTCAAATATGGCTAACGTATCCTTAAACCAAAACCTTCAAATAGACTTTAGTCCCAAATTGGACTATAGATCTCCCAACCAACTTTGGTTCAAGGGTACATCTCTGAACTCCTCTGATATCTGTCGTTGTAATCCTTCAACGTCGTCAGAGAGGTGACGGGTCCCGACGGCCATACATTCCATGGACTGTTATGTCCCTAAACTGGCAATGGACCACTATGTCCCTAAACTAGAACAATAGAGCCCAAATGCTCTCTTGTTGGATCTAAACGATCTTTTTAAGTTGATCTTAGTCTCAAATTGGACTAACGTATCCTTAACAAATGTTTAAGTTGATCTTAGCCTCAAATATGGCTAACGTATCCTTAAACCAAAACCCCAAACCCAAATCTAAGAAAATACAGATTTGGACTAATCCACGTCCTACGGGCGACGACATAAATTAGTCTCCGTATACAATCCACGGGCAACCACAAATAAAACAAACACCCACGACACGAAGTGAAATTCTGGAGAAGGAGAAAGTTGTTACCGCGATGCGGTAGCGTAATTAACTGCAGGGGCTTGCGCCTGCAGGAAAGAGCGTCCCCACAATCAAAAAACCCTCGAACGAGGGGGAATCTGACGAAGTCTGCTACATCGGTCGCATCCGTCTAAACCTCCGATACACGGTGCCATAAATCAACTTGGTATCTTTGGAGAGGTGGACGGATAAAACCAAATAGCATCTGCCCCGAATCTCAGGCAAGACGCCTCCGCATCGCGCCGCCATTCGGAGGGGAACAGATTCATTGCCAATCTTTCGGGGAAATGTAAGCCCTTTTCTAAATTAGTTAAAAAGAATGCACCATTTATCTGGGATAACGAGTGTCAGGAAGCTTTCGAAGAAATTAAATCTTACCTTGTACATCCACCAGTTTTCGCACCAATTCAGGGTCGTCCCTTTATCCTCTATACATCGGCATTAGAAGGATCCCTAGGCGCAATGCTTTCTTAGGCAAATGATGTCGGGCAGGAGAATGTGCTATATTACCTAGGCGGGGTGCTTATGGGAGTTGAAGTAAATTACTCTCCTATTAAAAACACTGCCTATCTTTAGTCTTTGCTGTGACTGAGCTTAGACACTACTTATTATCAAATGAAATCTGGTTAATATCAAAATCTGATCCTATAAAATATTTAATGAGTTTACCAGTGTTGTTTGGACGACTCGCCAAAAGGACATTAATATTACTCCAATTTGGCATTCAATATGTGCCTTAAAAAACTATTAAAGGTCAAGCTCTCGCTGACTTTTTAGTTGCACACCCAGTACCAGATAATTCACCTATGATATGTGAATTGCTAGGGGAGGACATTCTTCTTATAGAAGAAGATGAACCATATTGGGAATTGTACTTTGACGGTGCGTCATCACTTGAGCCTGGAGTACAAGGTGGAATTCCTAAAGTCAAAGTAGGACTTGGTATAGTGTTCATTTCCCCTGTCGGGGGCATCATTAGACAAGCCTTCGTGATGACCGAACCTAAACGAATAATGAGGCTGAATATGAAGCCCTTATTTTCGGTTTGTAGCTCGCCATCTAAATGGGGATACAAAATCTACATATTTATGGAGATTCTCAGCTAATAATAAGACAAGTTCTAGGAACCTTCAAGATATATGTCATGTCCTGCTTCCCAAAATACGGAATACGAGGGATGACAAGTCCAGCCATGCTCCTACGGTCAAGGAAATATCCTGCCGTAGTCACACTTCGGCTTCTAGCATTATGCGGTAATCAATAAGCATTGCACAAGGAATGAGAAACGCAGTCGCTAATTCTATCAAAAAGATGTAAAACTAACCAGATAGAGTCAAAGGAAATGATAGCGCTGACGTCGCTAATCTAGATGTCCACAGTATCCTCGAGGTAAGACAGATCCTGATCCGAGCTAAGTTCACTTCTCACTCTGAGCATGCATACGCAGGTCGTCAGAGCGACACAATAGTAATATATACATATATAATGTGCAACGATGATAAACATAAAAGAGTAACATAGAGTAATGACGCGAGCATAAAATAACCGGTATATGTAACGATAAAGCAGGTGTATTAGATCAGTAATCAATGCAATGTCCATGTCACTAAAGCAATCGGTCTCTAAGTCTCAATGTCCAAGTCACTAGACCTATCGTAAGTCCAAGTGTGAGCATCAACCACCGCAGAGTATCACCAACCCAAGGGTAAGCCCTAAGGGTAAGGGACCATGGGTCCGAATCACGATCAGTAAGAATCAGAAATACTATCAGTACAAATCCCGAAATCACTACATATGCCGGCAGTGGGACTTCTGAGATTCCGTTGATTGAATTCACACTCAAACTACCCCACACCCTGCGGTCTACATTAAACACCGACCATGGATCTAAATACTAGTCGCTCCATGACAAGTCTACACGAGAACTGGAGATAGGGTCTCCATCAAGCATGTCTCGACTGGTATCCAAAATAAATGGATAGTGCTTAATGTCTTACCTATGACACTAATATAAGTTCTTCCATACCTGTCCCATACCAGTTATAGTTACACTTATATATGTCTCATAGGCATCGACAATGCAATAACTAATTGGTTACGCTGATTGTGTACAAGTACGTATCACTTCCATTATTCAATCACGCTTTTACACTAACGTACTTGAAACAATCCAATCACTAATATTTAGCACTTGGTAATGTAACATGGTCACTAGGATATCGATACAAATGAACACTATTTACAAAGGTATAACAGTCATGCAATGTGGTGGGGATATAGTAAATGCACTACTGAATACATATGAGCAACCGGTGTCAGTTGGAATAGAAAAATCACATAAAATCACAAGTGCATAATTTGGCAAATTAATATAAAAAGTGTAAACATTGTATTAAATTATCTGTACGGTAAAATTGGTTTCGAGTCAATCGGGTTTCAGGTTTGCGAGTTATGGTCATTTCATTTTAAGTGTTCTTTGCTGGAAATCCAGTTTCAGAACTGGAAGTCCATTTCGTAACATGTTTTACTCCCTGTTGAGGGCTTAATTAGGCGATGCTACTGTTCAACTAATTGTATGTCTATGAGTTAAATTTACATCTCAGGAGACGGATCAACAGTAATCATCTTGGGTTAGGAGTTATGATCAGATTACTGATAAAGGGTGCAAGCTGAAATGACAGAAATCTGCCGTACATGTCATCCGTTTAAAATATAATTTAAATACAAAATGATACTGGAATTTAGTGAAACAGGTACCATTGGAAATATAAAACAATTTTCCACGCAGCAGTAATTGGCTGATCACACTATCACAATTAATACCGCTACCATTTGGCTCTATTCTGTTCGTGTCAGCTAACGCCATCCCAGCTCCTCAAGCTCCGGTAACCGATAAACCGACCTCGAAAGGCAAGAGGCCAAATGCGGTGATCTCGAGGGCACCACAACCCAGATGCAAGTCGGTGTTTGAACGAATTTCCTTGGACCCAGCTGGAGGCAAGGCCATCAACACCAACAAAGCAACAGGGCATCTCGGGAAAGCTCCAGCGGCACAACTGACAACTGCTCAATTGGGTATCTTCTCTGAGCTCCCCGTTAATCGGCTCACGATGGCTTCCCAAGACGCAGATGCCCGCCAAGCCCTTAAAATTGAGAAGCTAAGACAGAAAAGGTTCAGATATAGAGCCAACAAAAGGACTAGGGCTCCCGCAAGGCTGAACTTCATGAAGTTCTAAGAACATGGTTACCCCGCCAAAAATGAGGAAATGGCAGGATATGTGGTCCACACTGTCTACATGGTGGGCACGCACAGCAAGAGCAAGGACGGGGCCACTACATCTCAGATCCAATCTGGTATGAATATGGCTGCCACTTCCCAAGACCAGCATCCTCTGGGAGGTAATGAAAACCCTTCCAGTGAGGCTGATGAGCAGAGAGATCCCTCGGTTCATGAGGAGTCGAGCTCAGAAAGCGAAGATGAGCCGATCTTCCATCCCAAGAACGCAGAGCAGCAACTTCTACAAGAGCTCCGAAAACAGCTCAGAAGTAAAGACAAGGAGATGGCCAAACTTCACTCCAAAATTGACGACTAGACGAATGTCGTGATGCAGCTCATGGCCCGACTTGCCTCTCAGCCGCCCAATCAAGCGTAGGGCTCTGCTCATGAACCGGGAAACGGTGTCCCAAGGCAGCCGACACCTATTCCCTAAATCCAAGGGTGGGCGGACTGCATGAAACTCAGTCGCATCCTATCTCGGGAAATGTCTTGGCTACCGATGACAGTAGCCCGCTAACTCAAGATCAAATCATGGATTTGGTTACCAACAAAGTCAAAACATTGGTAGCCGAAGCTGAAGCGCAAAAAGATGTTAGCAGTAGCGGGAGACCATATCCTGCTCAGTATGATCTAGTAGAATTTCCTAGCGGCTATGTCATCCCTAAATTCGGAAGATTCGATGGGACGGGAAATGCGAGTCAGCATATCTCCCACTTTAAGGCCTCATGCGGGAATACTGGGGGCAATGATGCGCTTCTCCTCCGCCAGTTCGTTAACAGCTTGGCCGATGTTGCTTTCGACTGATATGCGAGCATACCGGATGGCTCCATTACTACTTTCGTCCAAATGGAAACTTTATTCCGACAAAAGTTCATGAGTGTCAGCGATAAGATCGCCATTGCCGATCTCGTAAGGACCAAGCCAAAGAACAACGAAAGCAGCACGAATTTTATAACCCGATGGCGCAATCTCTCCGTCAAATGTGAACCGCCGATTGAGCAGGACCAATCTGTCAGTCTCCTCGTCGGAAATCTCAATAATTGGATGGCCCCGTTTCTATGCACTGCGGGTCTCAAAACATTCCAAGAGATGACCAGAAAAGTCGAGATGTTGGAGCGCTCAAAGCAGGAGTTCTCCTCGGATTCCCAAAAAAACAATAGGTCCTGGAGAAACCGAAAGGACGATAATCGCAAAGTAGGAAATTCCGACGATTTTGAATCTTTTAACACTTCGGCTAACCGAAATAAGCAAGGTATGAGCGGGCCTAATGCTAATCGGCCTCAGAAGCTAGTGTTCGGAGAGGGAGGAGAATCTCCGCTGAAAGAGAAGCTGGATAAAGTCTATTCCTTCAGAAGGGACAAAATCCGTAAGATATTCAAAGACGTCCTGAGGAACGGTCTACAACTACCAGAGTCAAAAAGACCGTAGGAAGCGAATATGACCGACGACCCAAACTACTGCCCCTATCACAGAGTGATAGGTCATGCCATTGAGGACTTCTTAGTCTTTAAAGATTGGGTCGAAAAGCAATACAAGGCAGGAGAGATAGAACTGTCTAAAGGCGTGTTAACAAACAGTCACTACTAGAAATAAGGGTTTCCCCTATGGATTTACCCGTAGGGGCAACTCACTGCCCCTACGGATATCTCCGTAGGGGCAAAAAATTAATCTATAGGTGCAAACGCTGTAGGTGCAAGTTGAAGCCCTGAACTTGCCCCTACGGTCAAAAACTTGCCCCTACGGAGTTCTATGTAGGTACATTTGCACCTACGGATTAGGGCGTAGGGGAAAAAAGTTATTTTATTTACGGTTATTTTAATTATATTAACTGTACCTACGGATATATTCGTAGGTCTAAGGAGTATTCCCTACGGATATATGCGTAGGGGCAAAATATCAGTATTCCTGATATTTTGCCCCTACGGATATATCCGTAGGGGTAATTTTTTGCCCCTACAGATAAATCCGTAGGGGCAAGACCAACCCCCCTGACACTGAGATCAGGGGGAAATATCAGTTACTGCTGATATTTTGCCCCTACGGCTTAATCCGTAGGGGCAACATGTGTACCTACGGATTAATCCATAGGTACACATTATCTGTTTTTTTTTAAAAAGGGGCTACCTTATTTTTTCTCGCCCTGTGCACAATAATATATATATCAATAAAATATAAAATTAATCATCACACAACATATATCGCAGTATTCATAATCACATCTCACGCATATAATATACAAAAGAAACCCAAATACTGAATATGATATAAATATAAACCAATATCAATATCGTTTCAAAATGTAGTACAATATGTATGATATAAATAAATACATGTTTCAAAAAATAAGAACCAAAAAGCTACCCTAGCTCGGTCCAGCTCCACCTCTGAATAACGATAGAATAACACGCGCCTGCTCCTCGGTCAATAAACTTTGCAATTCGGCGCGAGCGGGAGTCTGAGCGTCCTGTGGAGCTGGCGATGTGGTCTGCGCAGCCGCCGTCGAGGGAGTCGCTTGCGGAGCCGTGGCTGCGGGAGTCTGAGCGGGCGTTGGAGCTATAGGAGCTGTCTGCAGAACCGCAGCCGATGTAGTGGCTTGCGGAGCCGCAGCCGAAGGAGATGCATGTCATGTACCATGTCGCATCTGGACCAAACGTGTGTAAGAAGCGTGTAAGAACTGTGTATTATTCGAATTCGTATCATTATCAAGTTATTTCGAAATCCCATTTGGATATCTAGTTTGGAAAACCGTTGTTTATTTTAATTATGTATGTATGTATGATTAATCAAACCTAAGTCTAAAACCAAATAAGCTCAAGCTACGTACTAATTATGGATATGTTGATATCTATAATATGACATGATATTTTACTATAAAGTAGTATACATACCAGCATCTCCTTCAACTCCTCAACAGTGGCCCTCAAGCTCTCCAGTTCCTGCTGGCCACGTCGCTCACTGGAGACGGAGGAAGTAACCGCCGGGGTGGAGTCCAACCTCATATGGGCCCTGCTAGGGCCCGTCCCCGGCCTCTCTCCCAACCTTCGTGGTGCCCTCCGTGTGCGGCATCCAGAACTGGGGTCAGCAGCCTCGGATCGCTCTGTCTGGTAAAATCGATCCCCGAGGCCTCGGCCTGCTCAACCACCCGCTCCTACACCTACATTAAGCAGTAAAGTATAAGTATAAAATTTAAACTTGAAGCTTCCAAAACTAAAATTTCAAATATGGGTAGAATAAATATTTAACACTTACGCAATACTCCTGGGTAGCGACGTCGGGATATCGAAGCTCGCCCGTGGCGGGATCTGTCGAGGTGCCGTGGACGGCAAGATATGCGGACAGCACGCTCGGTGTACCACCTTGCGCCACGGTCTGAGCTGTCTGCAATATTAGAAAATAACTCTTAATATTAGAAATATTAGAAAATAACTCTTAATATTGCAGAATATCAGAAAGGTCGGTCTATTGTAATTTACCGATAACTCCATGGCTCGAGTAATATTTCTCGAGCCACCTGTGTAAGTGGAGCGACCCCTCTTCGCCGACTTCCTATTCTCTGTATTCTGAACGGCCTGTTTCTGCACAACGCATTAACATTTAGTTTTCTAATTAAGGAACACAAAGAAATAAATTATATCATAAACAATGAATTACATTTAAAATACATACCTGTTTGCGTTGGGAGTCGAAATAATCGCACAATAGAGGTCATGTCTCTACGTCGACTCTCGCAAACGCCGGAGTAGATAGGAGGGCCACTCTCTCTGCCTCGGGGGTCGCCATCCACAGGGAGTAGCAGTCGGCCTTCAGCTCATTCCTGTTGTATCGGACCTTGGTCTGCATGTTCTTCATCAGGCCATTGTACAGAGCATGAAGGTCGAGCACCCTCCCAGGGTGATCAGGGTCGGGTACAGGCTGAAAATCGTAATCCGACTGAAAATACAAAAAAAACATTGTTATTGGATTGCAAGTGTTAATAATAAATATATTGGATAAATCAAATGAAAATAGGCCGTTAATACGTACCCGAGCCTGATCAAAGAAGAGGGCGAATGAGCGCCGGTGCTGCTCGCCCCACTCAATGTGAAGTGGATAGTTCTTCACGAGCCGGCTCTCATCCCCCATATACCGGCCGAACCTCTCGGCATGAGGACCGGTATAGCGATAGTCAAGGGTAAAAAAGAGGGGGAATGCTGCCTCCCCTAGCTCTATCAGGCCTCAGCCTATGGGACTGATTCGGGCCTCGAGTCCCCCTCTGGGGATGGGGAGGCCCTGCGTCTGCACGAAATATCAAGACAATCAATATTAAGACAAAGTTGAATTAAGAAATCAAGCTTAAACGAAAATTGAAGTGTGATATATACCTCCGGTGACTATCGCACGAGCCTGGGCCCGGGCAGCAGCACGAACGGGACGATAGTTCCTCCGGTGAGGAACAACCGGGGTCCCGGATGCGGACGCATCCTCTCCAACTAGAAAATAAACATTGACGCTAAATTTCCATGAAGTTCATATTTATTCTATAGAGCATATGTAAAATGAATAAATATTTTATATTTATTCATACTAACCTGCAGACGATGCGGATGGCATGGAAGCGGCAGGAGTAGCCCCTGCGGAAGATGTGGACGCACCATCTATAATTAGACAATTAAAAATAGATTATATAAGGAATTGCAAAAAGAATGTGTAGATCAATAATATAACGTTCTAAATCAATATGCATGCACTATAGGATATATAAACATATCCGTAGGTGCGGTGGTGTCACCACCTACAGTTAGACAATAATAAAAATTGCTAAGTAAGAGCAAAAGGAATGTGTGTATATTTATGATATAGCATTCTAAATCAATATACATGCACTATATGATATATCAACATATCTGGAGGAGCGGGAGTGGCCTCTGTCCCAGATGTAGACGCATCACCAACAACTAGACAATCAAACATTGACAATATAAGTAATTTTGACATAAACAGGCATGAATATCTGTAATATTACATTCAAAATGGATATGCGTGCAGTATACCTGGAGGTGTGGCAAAATCCACACGGAAGGAGGCATCCGAAGGGGTCTCCGATCTGGGTGCAAGACCGGCCTTCTGAAGCTCCCTACGAAGCTCTTCGGGCGGCAGAACCGCTCTGCCCCTGCCTCTGCCTCTGCCGCGGCTGGAGCTCCTGCCGCCCCTCGCTGCTCCCGACATCGTCATCAAATCTAGATAAACGGTTCATGGACGCATTAGACAATCATTAAAAGTATTGACTATATATGTATAGAGCGTAAAATGTGAAGTAATAATATAACATTACTGATAACCTTTTTTGTTTCGTAGGCGCATTATACATATCTACTTGGATTTCATCGTCGATGTCATTTCTAACCCACGTAACTTCATGATCGGTCGAAGACAACCCGTCCTTCGAAACAGACGGTCGGAGCACTTTAAGTCCTCTCTCTTCTTCGTCCTCATCGCTGTCCTCGTATTCTGGGACATCGTAGACATCTCTGGATTTCCATCGGCATACAACACTCCACCCCAGATGCTTCAAACACTGTGAGTAGAATACTTGGAACGCTTGTTTCGGAAAGATAAACGGATCTTCCTGACCGTAAAATCGAAGTGTGTTCACACTGGTCAATCCATATTCATCTTTCCAAGTCCCAAGATTGTTTCTCCACCTGTCCGTATCGGTTCGCGTATCGTACCAAGTACACTGGAATATATAAAAGGGTTCTAATCGTCCAGGATAGTGGATGCCGAGTATACAATTTAAGTACCCATAATAAATCACACCGTCCGATCCTACCGTCGCAATCCCACTATTCTGAGTGGTTCTAGATGTTTCTAATTCCTTAACTTCAAATTTGTATCCAAGAACACCAAATCCTTTATAATATGCAACCTCCGTACTAGGAAATTGAGCTAAACATCTTGAATCACTCTCAAATGATGCAGACAAGTTCGGATCGTGGATCTAACAAAACAAATTTTACGACAAATACATAACGATACAAGTTTAGATTAAAACTGCTAGCAATAAAATGTTATTCGAATAACTTACATGATCTGTGACCCAATCACAAAAATTATCCTGATGATATTTTTCCAATTGTTCTTCATTCCAATCAGGATGCCCCTCACGTACCTCGTTAAAATGAATTCTGTTTTCGACAAATAATGGTGACATTAATATTATATCATTTCATACACACACAAACACAGATATAACAATTAATCCAAAAAAACTTACTCTCTAATTTGTTCAAGACATGCGCAATTAAGCAAGATAAACCGGTATATCTTGTTGATAAACATAGTGTCTACCCTCTTATACTCGGCTTTACCATATGGTCCGTCTTGAATTCTTCGTGGTCGGTTAAGCCTTGTCTCAATGTTCTCGTCCAGATAGCGGGAACAAAATATGGTTGCTTCATCAAGAAGATAACCTTGCATGATAGAACCCTCTGGTCGATTTTTATTGCGTATATACTTCTTAAGAGTGTAGAGGTACCTAATAAAAATATGTTGAATAAATAAATACGGGCATACAGGACAACAATAAATTTATAAATTGCGCGAAACGAAAAATTACACGTACCTCTCGACGGGATACATCCATCGATATTGTACCGGTCCGGCTAATTTCGCCTCAGTTGCAAGATGAATCGTCAAGTGTATTATGATATCGAAGAATGACGGTGGGAAAATACGCTCAAACTTGCAAAGTGTCAACGCAATAGAATTTTCTAGTTTATCCAGCGTCACAACCTCCAGTGTTTTAGCACACAACTCCCTGAAAAAACAACATAGGTCGTTGATTACTAGACCAACCGAGTCGGGGAGAGAAGTCCTGAGGGCTAAGGGAAGAAGGTGCTCCAAGATAACATGATGATCATGACTTTTCAGCCCATCGATCTTGCCCTTCACAATTTTTATTTTCTTGCTGAATGATCCTGAGAAACCTGTGGGGACTTTCAAATCATGCAACACCTGCAGGAATCTTTTGTTCTCCGGTTGTGACATATGATAAGCGGCATTGGGAAGTACAAACTTGCCCAGTTTACCCGCTACCGGTCTAGGGTGCAATTCACTTCTTATTCCCCACTCTTGTAGATCCATCCGAGCATTCATGTTGTCTTTAGATTTCCCGTCTTTACAAAGAAGCAAGTTAAGTATGTGCTCTGATACTCCCTTCTCTATATGTATAACGTCCAGACAATGACGCACTGAATTTGTAGACCAGTACGGAAGCTCGAAGAAAATGCTTAACTTGTTCCAATATGGTGGTTTGACCTGTTTCGTCGTATCCATCCCGAAGGTCACGTTATTGTAACCATCCCATTTAGCAGTCACGTCCTCTCCGGACAATGGGGATAGAGGTCCAAGAAGCTCCTGATGACCATCAAAGTGAACCGTGTCTAACCTATAGGGGTGGTCTGGAGGCAGGAAACGTCGATGGCCGCAATAAAAAACCTTCCTGCTAAAATTCAAGAATTTCGATGTTGTGTGTTCATGGCAATGAGGACATGCTTTGTGACTATGTACGGACCAACCTGATAGCATTCCATACGCAGGAAAGTCATTAATTGTCCACATTAAAGCCGCACGCAGTATGAAGGTTGTATTTGTGTTTGCATCATATGTCTCTACACCATCAATGAACAAAGATTTCAACTCCTCGATCAGAGGTCGGAGATAGACGTCGATATTATTCCCCGGTGAGTTTGGTCCGTCGATAAGAAGAGGCATCATAAAGTATGATTGGTCCATAGCCAACCAAGACGACAGATTATAAATTATCATTACAACGGGTCATGTGCTGTGACTTCCAGCCATATAGTTGAATGGGCAGAAGCCATCAGTAGCCAGTCCGAGCCGGACATTGCGAGAATCGCTACTGAATATTACGTGCCTCCTATCGAAATCCTTCCATGCCGGTGAATCTCTTGGATGGCTCATTTTTCTATCTTCACTTGGAGGAGCACGGTGATGCCAAATCATTGCCTCGGCTATTTTCTTGCACCTGAATAGCCTCTGTAGTCTCTGTGTTATGGGAAAGTATCGTGCTATCTTCACAGGTATATCAGGCTTCTTATCAGAATCTTTCGGCTTAAACCTGGCCTCTCCGCATGTTGGACACTCTTTCAAATCTGAATTCTCTTTCCGGTACAACACGCAATTTTTAGGACATGCTTGAATTTTCTCGCACTTTAGACCCAAATCAGACATCATCTTCTGGGCTCCGTACCAGCTGTCGGGCACATTATTTCCCGGAGGCATAGAATCTTTCAAGAACGAAAGAAGCATTGTGAATGACTTGTTGCTCCATCCATTTAGGCACTTAATCTGGAAAAGTTGGACGAACCATGAGAGGGTGGAATACTTCGCATTCTCATAAATTGGTTTCCTAGCATCATTCATGAAATTTTCATATTTATCCGCACGCGGTCCTTGATGGGAAGAATGTCATCTTCGGTACGAATAGATTCACCTAGGGCAGCCTCTACCATACCCTCCATTTCTTCTGATGGAAATAAATTACCGCCTTCTCCTTCTTCCGCATTACCGAATTCTTCTTCTTCTCCTGCCGCATTATCGTGTTCTACTTCTTCTGCCGCAGTACTGCATTCTTCTCCTTCCCCGTGATATTTCCAAGTTGTAAAAAGTCTAGTAAACCCATGTTTTACAATATGAAGCTCTGCCAATTCTTCCTTCTGCCAGTACTTATTGCCACATCTATCGCACGGACAGAGAATCTTCTCTATTATGATCTTATTATGTGCGCGTGCAAATTCAAGGAAAGCAGCAACTCCTGCGACAAACTTAGGTTGCATACGTTGTTTCCAATCCACATACATCCAGTCCTTAACTCTGACGTACTCATGGGCCATGTTAGACTGTATAACATATAAATTGTAGGTTATGCTGACTATATTGAGAAATATAAGAACGGGATAGTTACTGACAAAGGAGAAAATCCGGGTATATGCTTTGTGTGTGCGTTTGTCGTTGAAAAGAAGAAGAGCATCGCACGTATGTTAACCGATAGACGGGGACTAAGTGGCGCTTTTAGTTTTATATATGAGTATCGATGAGAATATGAAGGTTTCATATTATCATATAGTGGTTTTAACCCGAACATCTTAAATCGCTCTCTAATTATGCGTTTGTTGTGTATTCTTGTTGTATGTGTATGTTCCGGCTGTCGGGGGTAGGCTTCTATCCCATTAAGAATGTATAGAGCGAACACCCATCACTTGTACTTTTAACCGTTTCGAGTAAATTTCGGCAGCACCTCCCCGCTGTTCTCCGAGTATACTGTAATAGAATAGATAATCATTTCAAAGCTGTGAAACAACGTTGAAATGAACATCTAATCTATCTTTGTACACGGAGAACCAGCGGAAAGGTACCGACGAAATATCTCAAAACGGATGAAAACACAAGTGAATGAAGGCGTTTGCTTTATACATTCTTAACTTGTCCACACGGGACAAATCTATGGGTTACCATACGATTGAATTTTCTCGTCGCGTAGACTATACGACGGTTGTTAGTATCGAGCTATACTGTCTGATATTTAACAATCTTCGTATGGTTCTATGTCACGACGAGCATCTCACGTATGTTAACCGATAGACGGGGACTAAGTGGCGCTTTTAGTTTCATATATGAGTATCGATGAGAATATGAAGGTTTCATATTATCATACAGTGGTTTTAACCCGAACATCTCGAATCGCTCTCTAATTATGCGTTTGTTCTGTATTCTTGTTGTATGTGTGTGTTCCGGCTGTCGGTGGTAGGCTTCTATCCCATTAAGAATGTATAAAGCGAACACCCATCACTTGTGCTTTCAACCGTTTCGAGTAAATTTCGGCAGCACCTCCCCGCTGTTCTCCGAGTACACTGTAATAGAATAGATAATCATTTCAAAGCTGTGAAACAACGTTGAAATGAACATCTAATCTATCTTTGTACACGGAGAACCAGCGGAAAGGTACCGACGAAATATCTCAAAACGGATGAAAACACAAGTGAATGAAGGCGTTTGCTTTATACATTCTTAACTTGTCCACACGGGATAAATCTATGGATTACCATACGATTGAATTTTCTCGTCGCGTAGACTATACGACGGTTGTTAGTATCGAGCTATACTGTCCGATATTTAACAACCTTCGTATGGTCCTATGTCACGACGAGCATCGCACGTATGTTAACCGATAGACGGGGACTAAGTGGCGCTTTTAGTTTCATATATGAGTATCGATGAGAATATGAAGGTTTCATATTATTATACAGTGGTTTTAACCCGAACATCTCGAATCGCTCTCTAATTATGCGTTTGTTGTGTATTCTTGTTGTATGTGTGTGTTCCGGCTGTCGGGGGTAGGCTTCTATCCATTAAGAATGTATAGAGCGAACACCCATCACTTGTGCTTTCAACCGTTTCGAGTAAATTTCGGCAGTATCTCCCCGCTGTTCTCCGAGTACACTGTAATAGAATAGATAATCATTTCAAAGCTGTGAAACAACGTTGAAATGAACATCTAATCTATCTTTGTATACGGAGAACCAGCGGAAAGGAACCGACGAAATATATCGAAACGGATGACAACACAAGTGAATGAAGGCGTTTGCTTTATACATTCTTAACTTGTCCACACGGGACAAATCTATGGGTTACCATACGATTGAATTTTCTCGTCGCGTGGACTATACGACGGTTGTTATTATCGAGCTATACTGTCCGATATTTAACAACCTTCGTATTGTTCTATGTCACGACGAGCATCGCACGTATGTTAACCGATAGACGGGGACTAAGTGGCGCTTTTAGTTTCATATATGAGTATCGATGAGAATATGAAGGTTTCATATTATCATACAGTGGTTTTAACCCGAACATCTCGAATCGCTCTCTAATTATACGTTTGTTGTGTATTCTTGTTGTATGTGTGTGTTCCGGCTGTCGGGGGTAGGCTTCTATCCCATTAAGAATGTATAGAGCGAACACCCATCACTTGTGCTTTCAACCGTTTCGAGTAAATTTCGGCAGCACCTCCCCGCTGTTCTCCGAGTACACTGTAATAGAATAGATAATCATTTCAAAGCTGTGAAACAACGTTGAAACGAACATCTAATCTATCTTTATACACGGAGAACCAGCGGAAAGGTACCGACGAAATATCTCAAAACGGATGAAAACACAAGTGAATGAAGGCGTTTGCTTTATACATTCTTAACTTTTCCACACGGGACAAATCTATGGGTTACCATACGATTGAATTTTCTCGTCGCGTAGACTATACGACGGTTGTTAGTATCGAGCTATACTGTCCGATATTTAACAACCTTCGTATGGTTCTATATCACGACGAGCATCGCACGTATGTTAACCGATAGACGGGGACTAAGTGGCGCTTTTAGTTTCATATATGAGTATCGATGAGAATATGAAGGTTTCATATTATCATATAGTGGTTTTAACCCGAACATCTCGAATTGCTCTCTAATTATGCGTTTGTTGTGTATTCTTGTTGTATGTGTGTGTTCCGGCTGTCAGGGGTAGGCTTCTATCCCATTAAGAATGTATAGAGCGAACACCCATCACTTGTGCTTTCAACCGTTTCGAGTAAATTTCGGCAGCACCTCCCCGCTGTTCTCCGAGTACACTGTAATAGAATAGATAATCATTTCAAAGCTGTGAAACAACGTTGAAATGAACATCTAATCTATCTTTGTACACGGAGAACCAGCGGAAAGGTACCGATGAAATATCTCGAAACGGATGAAAACTCAAGTGAATGAAGGCGTTTGCTTTATACATTATTAACTTGTCCACACGGGACAAATCTATGGGTTACCATACGATTGAATTTTCTCGTCGCGTAGACTATATGACGGTTGTTAGTATCGAGCTATACCGTCCGATATTTAACAACTTTCGTATGGTTCTATGTCACGACGAGCATCGCACGTATGTTAACCGATAGACGGGGACTAAGTGGCGCTTTTAGTTTCATATATGAGTATCGATGGGAATACGAAGGTTTCATATTATCATCGAGTATCATATATTGGTTTTAACCCGAACATCTCGAATCGCTATCTAATTATCCGTTTGTTGTGCATTCGTGTTGTATGTGTAACATGATTTTAAACCATTGAGATCAAGGTTGATAGAACTGATCATCCTATATTGCAATAGCATTCATCAACCAAAAACTATTATTGCAATGGCATTCATCTATAACAATCAACAATTAAAACTACAAATGTAGGATACTGATATCATAAAGCGTTATACGCAACATATGAATTCACATGACTGAAACATGCATCAAAAAAATATGTTCCTCCAAAAGAAAGGCCACTGTCAACAAATATAGACAAATACGTTATAAAAACAGTAACTAATTAACAAGTTGATTAGCATCTGGATCAAGAAAATGATAGGAAAAACAATTGACTGTGATCTATAATGACAAGTCTATTACCATGACTCTCGACTAACAAAGGTGGCTTTTCGTCCTCGGTAGCTTGATAATTGAGATTTCATGGTGAATAAAAATATGCATATGCTGTTTGACCGGGAACTTCAATAGGAAACTCAATAAGGTCGGGTGTACTGAAGTACGCTTTGTATTTCGCTATATCAGGTGATGAAGCCCAAGCCCTAGCTAGCCCAGCCCCACCCCAACCGAACCCTATCGAAGGTAAAGAACGTCCTTACACTTTCATATTTCTATTAATGATGCAAGTCTCCACCAAGTCAAATTCTTGCAATATCATTCTTTTTAGAGTATGTCTAATTTAATAGATAGAATTTTCAAAGTTGGGCAACCAAGAAAACGTAACAAGGGATTTTACATACATGCTAAAGCTTTGATTATTTATTTATTTATTTTCCATTTCATATTAGTACTTTTATATGTTTGATGATGGCAAGAAATACAAATTATATTAGAACATTGTACATACCTAATTTCCACTTGAAATCGGTTTTTTCTTTTATCAGTACTCGTTGACATATAGTAACAAACAATGTTTGATTAGAAGGACCCAAGATTTTCTCGATCAACAATAATTTTAGTAATCAAACTAGGCTAAAATTGCTGGAAATTCCTCTCAGGTTTGCCAAATTCAGCAAACCCCAACCCCAACCTAACCCTAACCCTAGACCCAGCCCTACCCCAACCCCAACCTAACCCTAGCCCCAGCCCAGCCCCAGCCCCATCCCCGCCCAGCCCCAACTTAACCCTAACCCCAGCCCCAGCCCCAGCTAAACCCCAACCCCAACCCTAAGCCAAACCCTAACCCCAGACCCAGCCCCAGCCCAGCCCCATCCTAATCTAACCCTAGCCCCAGCCACAGCCCAGCCCAGCCCCAGCCCCAGCCTAACCCTAACCCCAGCCCCAGCTAAACCCCAACCCTAAGCCAAACCTTAACCCCAGACCCAGCCCCAGCCGCAGCCGAACCCCAACCCTAACACTAACCCCGACCCCGACCCCGACCCCGACCACAACCCCTGCCGAACCCCAACTCCAACCGCAACCCCAGCCCCAGCCATGAACCCTAGCCCTAAATAATCAAAAATTTCATTAATTTAGTTAAAGATTTACTAACCTGAACGGCGGTAGCGACGACGAGAACGGTGGTGGCGACGATGAGAACGGCGGCGACGACGAGAACGGCGTTGGCGACGACGAGAACGGCGGGAATGATTTAGGGATTTTGTTTCGCGCGCGATCGAGAGAGGAAGAAAGAGATAACGGGCGTAGGCGATCGATCTGTGCCCTTTATTAAATCGCTATTTAGTTGCCTCTACGGATTTGTCCGTAGGTCCTTGGTTTGCGGCTCCGTAGGGGCAAACACCAAATTAAGAATTAATATTTTTATTCTTGAACGCCTTGGCCCGTAGGGGCAACCTTCTACCCCTACGGATTAATCTGTAGGGCCAACATAAATCTGCCCCTACGGATTTCAATATCCGTAGGGGCAACCCCCTATTTTAGTAGTGAGTCCAGCTGCGACCGCCAATTTCATACAAATGGAGATCGAACTTCTTCGTGAAACTGATTCTCTCAGACATCCGCCTTTCTTTGAAAACAATTGACCACCATGTCATTAAACTGGGAATAATCGACCTCTAAGTCGTTAAACTGAGAATGTAAAAAAAATATGTAAATAAAAAAAAATAAATGTGTAAATAAATATATATATATATATATAATGCCGAAATGATGGGGCAACTCGCAATAAAAATCAGCAAGTAAAAATAAAGATGAAAATAAAGCCGAAATGATGAGGCAACCGCGAATAAATAGTCGAAATGATAAGGCAATCACGACCTTCGCAATAAGAAAAGCTGAAATGATTGAGTAATCGCGGTATAGTGAATGATGGGTCGCTCATGGTACTATATTCCAGTCCAGCGATGCAGACACCAACCAAATTCCAAATCCCAAAACGGCGAATGATGAGTCTCTCCTGGTACCATATTCCAGTGCAGCGATGCAGACGCCAACCAAAATCCAATTTCCCAAAAATTCTCCCAGCCCTACGGGTGGTCCCCAAATTGACTACCGTATACAATCCACGGGCTCAAATAATTCTCATCATACCCATGCCCCACCGAAGTCACCCGTCCAGCGGCCGGTCTCCGCCCTAGGAATTATGCTCCATTTAGGAAGACCCACTCATGTGTCCTCATGATACGTGAGGAGAAAATCCCCGCTTGAGATCCTTACGACTCACAAACGAAAAACACACTTGGGGGTCCTCACGACTCCTAAGGAGAAAATACACCTGTTTCCCCCCAATCAGAGCAAAGCTCTGTTTTGAATTTCAAAATTCAAAATTGAAGCAACGTTTCAGATCCCGTGCGCTGCGCGCTACGCGCCACGTGTCAAAAATAGATACGCCAGCGCCAGGAGCGCTGCGCCTTAGGCAACGCACCCCAATCAGAGCAAACCTCTGTTTCAAAATTCAAATTTTAAAAGTTGAAGCAACGCTTCAGATCCAGCGCTCTCCGCTGCGCGCCACGTGTCAAACACAGATGCGCTAGGGCAGTTGCGCTGCGCTCTACGCTGCGCGCCACGTGTCAAATACAGACGCGCCAGCGCCAAGTGCGCCAGGGCCAAGTGCGCCAGCGCTGGAATTAAAAGAATTCCCCACCGTTAGATCAAAAGATCTAATAATAATAAATTATTAATTAATCAGAATTAAAATTCTGTTATGGAAAGATTTTCCAACCTTATTAAAACAAAAAGATTATCTTCTGTAAAACGGAAGCCTTAGGATCAAAGATCCAACGGTGGGAAATATTCCCAAATCAATCAGAGAAAGATCTCTTCAACTAATTTAACAAATCAATTGGCCCTATATAAAGGCCCCAAGACTTCAAGTCTCATATAAAAAAAACCCTCTGCAAACTTTGAGAAAAACTCAAAGAGAAAGAAAGGCAAGCCTTTGAAGAAAGAAGATCATTTCTTCATCTTTAAAGGTAAAACAATTAATTCTTGAACAACATAGATGAAATCATCTCGTAAAAAGAAGAAACATCTTCTAAAAAGATCTTAGATCTACAAAAAAGACCAAGATCTTTGATTAAAAATAAAGGATTAAAAGATCTAATCATAAAAATATAAAAAAGAAGTATTTTACTTCATTCACAGATCTTTTGATCTATAAAGGCAGAGCCTTTTAATAAAAACAAGAACTTTGGTTCTTAAATCTTGAGGCAAGGCCTCTTTTGAAGAACATAAACTTGTTCTTTGATCTTAAATTTGATCTGATGCGCTTTGCGCTACTGGAAAGTGCTTTGCACTCATGAACTGTGCCTTTTCGCTCCTTGGACCGGCGCTCAGCGCCAAAACATGTCACGTGTCAACCACAGACATAGCTTGCGCTTTGCGCTCCTGAAAACAGCACACTGCGCTCTTGGGTTGGCGCTCAGAGCCAAGCGCGCCACGTGTGACTCACTGGCGCACCCATAAACTAGCGCAGCACGCTCATAAATTAAAAGCGCAATGCGCTAACAAACTAGCGCTTAGCGCTAAGCGACGCGTGTCACCCTCATGTGCGCTGGCGCAATGCGCTCTTTAATTGGCGCAAAGCGCCTGATGCACCACGTGGCGCGCTGTCAGAACATACTTTGTTCTGATAAATATTACGCATTTAATTCCAGATAAAATGTCAGAGCCCAATGCTTGGTATTATTAAAAGGGCAGAGCCCAAACAAAGGCCTAACAGGCAGAACAAAAATAAAATGTTAAATATTTTTAACTGGACTTAGCACAATTCTGGCCATAAGTCCTCAATTTAAATTGAACTGAGCTCATCTGCTCTTCCAATCAATTTACACCCGGTTCGAGGGTACATCTCTTTACTCCTCTGATATCTGTCGGTGTAATCCTTCAACGTCGTCAGAGAGGTAACGGGTCCCGACAACCACACATTGCTACGGACTGTGGGGTCCTTAAACTCATGGACTATGATGTCCTTAACCTCAACCGTGATGTCTTAAAACTAATATCGGACTGTGGAGTCCTTAAATCCAAGGACTATGATGTCCTTAACCTCGACCGTGATGTCTTAAAACTAACACCGGACTGTGAGGTCCTTAAACTCACGGACTATGATGTTCTTAACCTCGACCGCGATGTCTTAAAACTAACAATGGACTGTAATGTCCTTAAACTAACTATCGACCGCAATGTCATTAAACTAAACAATAGAGCCCAATTGCTCTCTTGTCGGATCTAAACTATCTCGTTAAGTTGATCTTAGTCTAAAATTAGACTAGCGTGTCCTTAACAAACGTTTAAGTTGATTTTAGCCTCAAATAAGGCTAACGTATTCTTAAACACAACCCTCCAAACCCAAATCTAAGAAAGATACGGATTTAGACTAGTCTACGCCCTACGGGCGACAACATAACTCAGTCTCCATATACAATCCACGGGCAACCAAATACAAAACAAACACCCACAACACAAAGTGACCATATGGAGAAGGAGAAAGTTGTTATCGCGATGCGGTAGCGTAATTAACTGCAGGGGCTTGCGCCTGCAGGGAAGAGCGTCCCCACAATCAAAAACCCCTCAAACGAGGGGGAATCTGACAAAGTCTGCTACATCGGCCGCATCCGTTTAAACCTTCGATACATAGTGCCATAAATCAACTTGGCATCTTCGGAGAGGTGGACGGATAGCACCAATTAGCATCTGCCCCCAGATTCAGGCAAGACGTCCAGTCTTCCCAGCCTCCGGCGGTAAACAGATTCTGGCACGCCCGGTGGGACCTTTTCCTCTTTCCACTCCACACTTCGTGTGTCGTGTTCGCGAACCAATCGCGGTTTGCTAATGGTTGCCCTTGGGTTTCAAGGTACTAAGATTTGGCATTTTGCTTGGTGCAGAAATCAAATGATCAATGGCGTTCACCTACTCAAAGTGTTCCATATGCAACTGCAACCCACGTCCTGCCTCAACTGGGGGCATAACCTACGGGCCCCAAGCGGCTTCCCTGTTCACGATGCCCGTGGAACAGGTTACTCAAGCTACCACAGGGCTGTTTTTCGGGACCATGCTTCCGCCAATGAGCTTCACCGCTCCCGTGCCCGTACCAGAAGCTCCCAAGAAGTTGGTCTTCGATCGAATTACAGCTACTGCGGCCCCTCTCAACGGGTCGTCCAGCACCGGCGCCTCGGTCTTCTCCAGATTGAGCCAAAATTCCTGTGGGCCCACAATGAAGCCTGCAATCCTAGAGAAGGTTATTCCGAAAAGAGTAACCAACCCTGCTCCTGAAGTCGTCAAGACGGCTTCTCCTGCCAAGGGGTCGGTCTTTACAAGACTGACTGTCCCAAATCCCACTCCCTCTCCTGCAACTCAAAAGACATCAGTCTTCAACAGGCTGACGCCAGCAACGGCCCCTTACCTGAACAGGGGGCAAGACAAGGCCATCCCCGTTACCGAGCCAACTCCATCAGTTCGACATGCTCGACGTCGCCACTGGCGCCGAGTGAGGAAGGCCGAAGGCAACTCCCCTTCTGGGCTAACTCCACCAGCCCCAACGGCGGAAATTAATGCTGTTGTTCCAACCGGGAACAGTTTCGAGCTGCTGAATAAGGTGCGTAGGAATTCTCCTACCGCCATACTGAAAAGATCTCCTCCTCCGGTGGAGAATGTTGCGGAAGCAAAGCCAGAACAGCCCCCTCAGCGGCTGTCCTCCAAGATCTACAAAGTCTGGCGGCAAGTCCGGAACTTAGTGGTTGATCAAGATTACCCTCGTCGACAAAAAAGGGCGAAGGTTCAACAAGAAGAAAGCCATCCTGCCAAGCCACAAAAAGCTATCCGGGTGCCCACCGTGACGGCCCCCTCAACTTCGACCGCTCATAAGAAGAGAAGGCCGGAGAAGATCCCCGTGCCTGCGAAAAATGTCAAAGGCACCGAGCCCAAACGCCCTAAGTCTGGGGGCATGGTGGTGCATACTATTTACATGGCATCCGGGAAGGAGGATAGCCGCGCTTCTACGGGCCACCGACCAATCACCCGATCCATCACAAGAGCTCAGGAACAGCAACAGCAGAAGCTTCAGGAGATGCTGACTGCTATGGCCGCACTCACTGGGCCAAAAAAAAGCCCGGAGGCGTCATCGGAACAACGTCACGAACACGAGACTGATGCTGAATTCCTTCGGAGAATGCTCGAAAAGAAGGACAAGGAGGCTGTGGAACAAGCGGCCAATATAAAGCAAATGGCTCTTCTGTTCCAAGACATGGTGGGTATGATGATCCAGCAGGACCCTCCAGCTGAAGATCCTCCGATTATCCTCGAAGACGACAGAGGAGAAACATCAAATCCACCTCCGGCTCTTTCAACAGCCAAAGAGGAAACTATCTCCAAGGCCGACCTGGATGATTATATTGCTCAACAAATACGAGTTCACCAGGCAAATGAAGTGGCTGGCCAGGTCGTGAAGACTGGGCGACCATATCCAGGCTGGTATAATCAGATAAAATACTCGTCGGGCTATATAATCCCGAAATTCCACGTGTACAAGGGGACGGGCAATCCCCACCAGCACGTCGCCCAGTTCAGAGCCCTGTGCGGCAACACCGGGGGCGATGATAAGCTTTTGCTCCACCAATTCGTCGGCAGCTTATCAGAAACGGCGTTTGAGTGGTACTCCGAACTTCCAAACGACTCCGTCAAAACTTTCGCAGAAATGGAGTTATTGTTCACCCAGCGATTCGCGAGCGCAAGTGAACGCATCCCGATAACAGCATTGATCAATGCGAGAGTAAATCCAGGCGAAACTTGGGTTCAATATGCAATCCGATGGCGAAATCTGTGGTCGAAGTGCGAACAGCGCATCGAAGAAGCACCAGCGGCGGGCATGTTCGTAGGCACCTTAGACCCCCATGCAACTATTTCACAGTTCATGATGTTCTTCAAACTGACCACGTTCCAGGATTTAATCGATAAGTTGGCCTAGATGAATCAGATGGGTCATAGACCATCTCCCCCGAAGCCGGAACCGCAGAACGAAAGGGGTAAAGGGAAGGCGATCTTCGTTGCAAACACCCAACGGCAGCCCAGTGCCCCAAAGCTAGCGGATCAACTGGAGGAGAGACAGCGTTATTACAATGAGAAAATGAAGCGTCCTTACTCATTCCCACGGGACAAAACGAAGAGGCTGTTCGAGCTGGCTATGCGCAACAGGCTTATCAATTTGCCGAATCCAAGGCGACCACCGCAACCCAATGAAGTGAATAATCCTAATTATTGCCCTTACCACCAAACAGTAAGCCACCCGATCGAGGATTGCTTCGTCTTTAAGGGATGGATCGAGGATCAGTACCTATAAGGAAAGTTTGCGATGTCTGAGAAATGGAAAGTAAACCCACCAAAACCGCACGCTCCTAAGAAGACGGACACACCGGGGGCAACGTGCTCTTTTGTTGAAGAAGCTCCATGGGAGGTCGTGCTTTCAGCCAAAACCAAGAGGATGCTGAATGATCTTCAGACATGTCCGGCGATCAGGTGGAAGAACCCGCTAGAACCCCAGATCATCGAAGGGATGCTGAAGCCGCGCGCAACTCCAAAGATTGGTGGTGATGGCCAAAGCACTCACACCCAGCCGTCAAAATCTTCAAAGAAGAAGAAGAAGAAGAGATCCAAAAAGCCTGTGAAGCCTAGCGACAAGCGCACGGACTTACAAAAACAGATTGACGCGTTGGAAGAGTATAACCAGAAGGCGTGGACTCCAATCACGCTCCAAGAGTTCCTCAGCCACATCCTTGAGGACGGAAATGATGGAGAAGACTCATCAGATGGATCTGAGGATTACGTAGCAAGTTTTTATGTGATCTCTTACTCATTTATAGACGATGAAAAGGCTCCTTGCACAAAGAAACTGGGGGCAGAGCCTGAACCGGAACTTCTGGGGCCGTCAGATGAAATGATCGACGCATTCCTAAACGAAGCTCTCCTGAAAAGTAAAGCTGATCGAGAGCGTGAGATGGCCATACTTGAAAAAGCCAAACGCCTGCGACTGGACAAAAAGTCGAGGCACTCCCGCCAAATCGAAGAACATCCGTCGCGGATAAAAACAAGTTCAAGACGAGGAAAAGGTTTGCTAAAGCCATATCAATGGGAATGAAGCTACCACCCTCTGAAGGAAACACTCCTGGTGAAACAGAAACCCATCCTAGCTACTGCTTATATCATCGAAAGATTTCGCACCCTACCGAAGAGTGCGACGCTTTTAAAAGATGGTGGCAGGGATATGTTGCTCACCGGCAACATTTTAAGCGGATGAAACGCAAAACTCGTCGGGAGCAAAGAAGTGCGACTGAGGAGCACGAAAGAAATACCAGTAACCGTCGCATGGTCAACACCGGGGGATCGCAGATTCTCACTTTCGGAAGCGACTCTGACGAAGAGATGGCTCTTGGCCCTCTCTTTAAAGAATCCACATTGGGGAAGGGAGAAGAACCGAAGGCCTGTGAAAACATTCAGCTGCGCAATCGCACGCTTCCAGAAAAGAATCTCGGATCCACGAGTAGAAAAGATAAGGGAAAAGAAAAGGTCTCCGAGGATATCGCCCTGGATGACCAAGTCATGAAAGAACTGACCGCCAAGGACCCGCCAAAGAAGAGTAAGGTGGACTATAACGTTCTGGCGCACTTGAGCAAGTTACCCTCGCAACTCAGTATTCTCGACGCGCTTCTACTGTCCAAAGAAGCGAGAGATTTACTGATCAAGGCACTACAAGAGCCAGAGCAATTCCAAGCTTTTCTCGCCGCAGAAAAGATGAAGGACGAGCTAGAGGAAGTACACACATCCGATATCACCTTCGCCGACGAAGACCTCCTCCTTGGGACGTGCGAGCACAACCGTCCCCTCTATGTCTCAGGATACTGCCACGATATAAAGATAGACAAAATCCTGGTCGACAATGGGTCTTCCGTCAATCTTCTCAACATGCGAGTGTTGAAGGAAATCTGCATGAGCGTCCAGTATCTCGCTCGTGATAAAATCACCATCTCTGGTTTTGACTCCCAGTCATCGCGGACTCTCGGGTCTGTGATATTGACATTGCGCTTCGGACTGCTTGTCACAGACATTAAATTTCATGTCATTGACGCCAAGACATGCTATAACGCTTTGCTCGGCCGGCCTTGGTTACACGAGTACAACATCATCCCTTCTACACAACATCAATGTATGAAATACTTTAAGGATGGTCTCGAGTATACCGTAACGGGAGAGCTGAACCCATTCTCCATGAACGAAGTCCGTAAGTACGAAGATGCAAAATACTTTTTGCCAGATTTCGAGGACACGGAGAGATGTCGCAAGCCAGAGAACAAAGTTATCACCACCATTCCTATCTTCGGGAGTGATACCGAGGAAGAGGAAGAGATAGTTTATCCATGCCCGCCCCAGTACAACAAGCCAGGACCGTCCGCTCCCATATTGATCTTTGGCAGTGACTCGGAAGATGAGGTCTATGCCATATTCTCCGCTCGGCCTTCAATACAAACATTCGCTGATGAAGAGCAAAGTTTGCAAGTTGCCATGGTTCCGCCCAAACATCATAAAGAACTAGACGTGCTTGATACCTACAGTGTGGAAGAACTGCAGACGTTCTATGTCCCTCCCAGGCGAGAAGGCGAAAAAGCGATCTTATTCTACCGCTCTGGGGAAACCAAAGTGGAGAAAGAAATCTGGCACGGCGCGGATTCTACACTTAACAGGCTCCAGCCCATCCGTCTGCCTAGATATTACACAGAAGGCTTGAAAAGGCTATTGAAGCGCCAAGGGATACCCTTCAAACAGACCGCTCGAAAAGCTAAGTTCTATGACAGGATCTGGAACGTTCCCGGAACTCGGCGTAAGTTGCCCAACGGGAGAATGGAAGCGATCGGGCTTGGATATGTTCGATCCAAGAAACGGGAGTTACTCCGCGATTGCTATGTCGTACATGATTTTGATGAAGAAGGAGATGCTCAATAGGAGAATGCTAACCCTGAACCAGAAAGAACCCCCGACGTGAAAATGCCCAGTCCGTCGTTCGAAGAACAAATGGACAAGCTTATAAGGGAAGCTGGTCAAAAAGTTCGAGACGACCATAATCGCGAAATGACCATCTACGAGAAAGCCAGGACTCAGCGCCTTCTTCAACAGGCTGCGAAAGATGAAAATGCCCCTCCCTGTCAACCTGTTTTACAAAAGGCTCGACGCAGAGGCCGAAACAATTCAAAGAGCGGAAAAAGCGTTCGACAGTGACAAAGCGGGACCAAGAAGTCACGCGATCGAGAATCGAGCGGTCCGGATTTGTCCCTTATGAAGAAGATGAGTCGAGCATACTCTTTTCCTCAAGACAAGACAAAGAAGATACTTGATCTTGCCATAAGATATCAAATGCTTACGCTCTCGGAGTCCAAGCATCCTGAGCAAGCTAACGAGGTCTCTCATCCAGACTATTGCTCTTATCACCGAGTAATAGGACACCCTCTCGAAGACTGCTTCACCTTCAAGAACTGGGTCGAAGATCAATATCAGCTAGGCAAATTCGCTCTATCTAGCAGCTGGAGGGTAACACCGCCGCAGAAGCATGAGCCCAAATCCGCGAGAGTAGACCCAGATCCACATCGGTCTTGGAAGCGAGCTCGTACTTGTCATATGATAACGATATCAAAAGAAGAACCCGAGAATATGGATGACCTCCCTTGGTGCTTCGAGAACAATGATGACGATGTGATCTCAGAGTTTCTACCAGCGCCAAAAGAGCTGGAAGATGGAATACACACTACGGCAGATAAACTCAAGAAAATTGATTTGGGGACAACGAACGACCCGCGACCGATATTCATTAGTGAGCTGTTTTCTGAAGAAAAGGTGGCTGCGCTAAAAGATGTACTTATGCAGCATAGAGATTGCTTCGCATGGAACTATTCCGAGATGCCGGGACTAGATCCAAAAATTGTTGTTCACAAATTGGCGATATCCCCGGACGTTAAGCCAATTAAACAAGCACCGAGAAGAATGCGGCTTGAGCTTGAGATGAGTATCAACGCCGAGGTCAAGAAGCTAATCGACTCCGGTTTCATCCAAGAGGTTCAGTACCCTGACTGGATCGCCAACATCGTCCCGGTGATGAAGAAAAATGGGACGGTGAGCATATGTGTAGACTTTCGGGATCTCAATAAAGCTTGCCCGAAGGATGACTTCCCAGTACTGGTCACCGAGCTGATGATAGACAATATGTCCACTCGCGAAGTCTTTTCCTTCATGGACGGATCATCAGGATACAATCAGATAAAGATGCATCCCGAGGACCAGAAGCACACCGCTTTCCGGACCCTCTTGGGCATATTCTGCTATAAGGTGATGCCTTTCGGTCTAAAGAACGCCGGTGCCACCTATCAGAGGGCCATGACGAAGATCTTCGATGACCTCATACATGAAATCGTCGAATGCTATATCGACGACCTCGTGGTGAAAAGAAAATCATATGAGGAACATCTCGAACATCCGAAGATCGTATTTCAACGCCTTCGACAATACAACTTAATGATGAACCCTCTCAAATGCGCGTTCGGGGTGTCCTCAGGTAAATTCCTAGGATTCATCATCCGACACCGAGGTATTGAGATAGATCCGTCAAAGATCAAGGCGATCATGGAAATGCCTCCGCCAAGGACTCTCAAACAATTGCGGTCTCTCCAAGGGAAGCTCACATATATCCGGCGATTTATAGCCAATCTCTCTAGCAAGTGCCGCCCCTACAGTCACTTGATGAAAAAAGGAACCCCGTTCGTCTGGGATCACAAATGCCAAGGCGCGCTAGACGAAAGCAAGCAGTATCTGCAGAACCCGCTAGTGTTGGCCGCTCAGGTCAAGGGAAAGCCCCTTATTCTTTATACAACAGCCCTCGAAGGTTCTTTAGGAGCGCTGTGGGCACAAGAGAATGACCAAGGGAAAGAAAGAGCTCTCTATTACTTAAGTCGGGTTATCCTGGGGGCAGAAAGCAATTATTCTCCCATCGAAAAACACTGCCTGGCGCTGATCTTCGCGATAATGAAACTCCGACACTATGCATTGGCGCATGAAGTCCGCCTCATATCGAAGGTGGACCCTCTCAAGTATTTGATGTCGAAGGCCATATTAACGGGACAACTTGCTAAATGGGCCTTGCTCTTGATGGAGTTCTCAATAACTTATCAGCCTCTTAAGGTAGTGAAAGGTCAGGCCATCGCCGACTTCCTCGTTGAGCATCCGATACCGGCCGATTCCCCTTTGAATTGCGAACTGCCAGACGAACATGCGTTTGATGCGATCGACGGTGGTGATACCCGATGGGAACTTTATTTTGATGGAGCGTCTTCCATGAAGAAGCGCAAACAGAACACGCCTATAATCAAATTAGGGGTAGGCCTTATCTTCGTGACCCCACAAGGAGGGATAATGCGCTTCGCCTTCTCCTTGACAGAGCCGAGGACAAACAATGAAGCCGAGTACGAAGCTTTGATAGCAGGCCTCGAGATCGCCATCGACATGGGAATTGAAAACCTCCTCATATACGGAGACTCCCAGCTGGTCGTCAGTCAAGTAAATGGCGACTACCAAACGTGCAAACCAGAACTGGTGAAGTACGGCGAGAAAGTACAGTAGCTGCTGACCCAAATACCTTCCTATATCTTGGAAAGCATACCGCGTGCAGAAAATAGCAAAGCGGATGCACTAGCTAAGCTCGCTAAAGAACTGGCTGACGAAAACCTCGATGACATAAGAATCGTGGTACAAAGCCGTTGGGTTCTTGCTCCAGCAGAAATATCTCCAGAGTCATCCGAAAAAAAGGAAGCGACCGAGCAAATGGCTCTATAAGTAAAAGACCAAGAGAAGGTTGAAGATTGGAGAGAAGTCTTCATAGACTACTTCAAATCCCGTCGAACGCCTGAAGACGCGTCCTCAAAACATCAGCTCATGAAGCGAGCCCTATCTTTTGCCTTCGTCAATGATACTCTGTACAAGAGATCATTTCATTCTCTATGGTTAAGATGCCTGGGACCTGAAGATGCAAAAAGAGTCGTCCAAGAAGTTCACGACGGACTCTGCGGTTCTCACCAAGCCGGACCGAAGATGAAGTTGAAGATCAAACGGATGGGCTATTATTGGCCCACGATGATTCAGGACTGCCTCGAGTATGCGAAGCAATGCCACTCATGCCAGATTAATGGGGACTTTATCCAGCAGCATCCAAATCCACTACATCCAACGGTGGCTAGCTGGCCGTTCGAAATGTGGGGAACTGACATAATCGGCCCCATCGAACCGGCATCGTCCAGAGGACATCGATTCATTTTGGCGACGACTGATTATTTCTCCAAATGGGCAGAAGCAGTACCGCTGAGGGAAGTGAAGACGGAGAATATCCTCCATTTCTTCAAGACACACGTCATTTATCGGTTTGGAACTCCGAGACGGATCATCTCCGATAACGGGCCAGCCTACAGAAGCCACAATATCAGCCGCTTCGCACAACAGCACAACATAGACTGGAGATACTCCTCAGTTTATAATCCCCGAGCTAACGGTCTAGTTGAGGCTTTCAACAAGACCTTGACGAAGATCGTGAAGAAGACGGTGTCCCGAAACAAGAAGGACTGGCACGAGAGACTATATGAAGCTCTCTGGGCGTATCGGATTACGTTCAAGACGGCCACGAACGCAACTCCATACGCATTGGTATTCGATACAGAAGCGGTACTCCCGCTTGAGATAGAGCTACCCTCTTTACGAGTGGTAGTTCATTATGAGCTAACGGACGAAAAGAATGCTCATCTTCGGCTTGAGGAGCTCGATGCCCTTGATGAAACTCGGCTCGTAGTGCAACAAAATCTGGAAGCTTATAAAGTAAAGATGGCGCGCTCATATGAAAGATTGACCAGGCCGAGGACATTCCGCCAAGGCGAACTCGTGCTAGTGGTCAAAAGACCTATGATCCCCAATCGCGCCAAGCGGGGAAAATTCGAGCCGAACTATGAAGGCCCGTACATCATAGACAAGGTCTACCAGGGTGGAGCCTATCTACTCATGGATATGCATGGTGAAAGACCTTTCAGGCCAATAAACGGTCGCTTCCTGACGAAGTACTACGCTTGACAAGTCACGGCCTAGGTCAATGATAGATGACGACGACTATGTCCGCTCGCTATCTTCCTAAGCCCAAACTCTATAAGTAGTAACCGGCTTACTTTACAACGGACCGAAACGTCCTTAAAACTAACAGCGGATCAAAACGTCCTTAAACTAACGGCGGACCGAAACGTCATTAAACTAATGACGGACCACTATGTCCTAAAACTAGCTGTTGACCGAGATGTCGAGAAACTACGGTGGATTGCAGCATCCCAAAGCTGATATAAAAAAAGAATAAAAAAAAGAATAAAAAAAAGAAAAAGAAAACGGTATGTCCATAAGCAAAATGGGCACGGATGAAAACCCGAAAGGGCTCCGTGAGTAAAAACAGCAGGGCCACCGGCGAGTCTTGTGAAAAACCGAAAGGGCGCAACCTCGTTAGAAAAAAAAATTAAAAAAAGTGAAAAAACGGTATGTCCATAAGCAAAATGGGCACGGATGAAAACCCGAAAGGGCTCCGTGAATAAAAACAGCAGGGCTACCGGCGAGTGTTTGTGAAAACTCGAAAGGGCGCAACCTCGTTAAAAGACACTTACAAGGTCCTCTCGACTTTGTGAGGAGAAACCACCTGCGTGAGATCCTTACGACTCACAGGGGAGCAACACACTTAGGAATCCTCACGATTCCTAAGGAGAAATTACATTTGCGAGATCCTCACGACTTGTAAGGAGAATCCTCTTATGAGACCCTTACGGCTCATAAGATTTGAAAGTCTTAAGCTACAGAGACCTGAACCTGTTCTTAAGCAACCCCCACAATCTCCGATACTGCCCTACAAGTGGTGCAACACTGACCCTTGTATACAATCCACGGACGCGAATAAACATTTCCCTAACCAAGTCCCACCCGTGACTAGGGATATGTTCGCACGGTGAACAACCCTTGTGAGTCCTCTCAACTTATAAGGGGAAAACACTCTTGTAAGATCCTTGCGACTAATAAGAGAACATACACTTAGGAGTCCCCACGATTCCTAAGAAGAAAACACACCTACGAGATCCTCACGACTCGCAGGGAGAAATATCTTTGTGAGACCCTTACGGCTCATGAAGTCAAAAGCCTTAGTCGACAGGACCCTAACCCTGTTTGCTAAGCCACCTTTGTTCGATATCGACAGAAGAAAATGATGATTCGCTCCTGGCAATATCCCAGTTGTACCGGTGCTGATGCCGAAATCGGTGTCTGATTCCAAGCTTGCAGCGAAAAGCCAGCAAGCCACACATGCATATGAAATAGCCGAAATGATGGGGCAACTTGCGAAAAAATCAGAAAGCAAAAATGTATGCATGCGAAATAGCCGAAATGATTGGGAAACTCGCAATAAAAAGCAGCGAGTAAAAATAAAACAAATAGCCGAAATGATTGGGCACCGCGAAAGATAGCCGAAATGATGGGGCAATCGCGACCTTCGCGATATAGGAGCTGAAATGATAGAGTATCGCGGAAAGAAATAAAATAAAAATGAAAATGAAATTTATGCCCTACAGGTGATATTACATCAATCCCTGTATACAATCCAGGGGCGCAAACAAAGAAAGAATCATACTCCTCCCCCCTCCCCAGGTTTCATCAGAAGAAGAAGCCAAATCTCGACGGGTTACTGTTGGGGTAAAAATTTACACCCCGGTTGACCAAGTCAAAATCAAAGTCAACCCCAAGCCAAGTGGGCGCAAGCCCAGATCCAGTGGGCCCATGCCCGGGTCGAGCCCGAACATGAAGCGGCCGGCCTCCCCCACGCCAAGATAAAATTTTTGTAATAAATAATTTTGTTGCATTTTCTTTTATTTTATTTTCAGATAAATGTAAGAAAAATAGGCATAAAGCCAAATTTTTGTAAAGCTCATGGCTTATGTGCAAAAAGAAATGGCACATGAGCCATGGGATAGGCAAAATGCCATTTTGTTAAGCCCAAGGGGCTATGTGTAAAATGTATGGCCTATAAAGGCAAAGATAATGAAATATCTCAACAACTTTCTCTCTCTCCAAACAAAAAAGTCTCAGAGCTGAGCTCTTTCTTCCATCTTCAAAGTTCCAAAACCTTCTTCTTTCTCTTGAATTAAATCAAGAATTTTACTCTTCCTTTTTAAAAACAAATTAGTTTTTCACCACAAAACCCACAAAGGGGAACTTGGACCTATCATTAGATCTAAAAAAGAAGAGATTTTGAGATTTCACATCTCTTGATCTTCAAGATCCAGCAAGCAACAGGAGGAAGAAAAACATCGTTCACTAAACCCAGAAAAAAAAACACACACTCAGGAGTCCAACTCCTCTCTGATTTCTCTTCTGAGAAATTTGTTTTAGCAGCGCTTGCGCAAGTGCGCAAAGCGCCCGCGTGCCGACACGTGGCGCGCGCGCTTGCGCACCTGCGCAAGTGCGCAAAGCTCCCTCGTGCCGACACGTGGCGCGCGCGCTTGCGCAAGTGCGCAAAGCGCCCGCGTGCCGACACGTGGCGCGCTTGCGCACCTGCGTGCAGCGCTCATGCGCAAAGCGCCCACGTGCCGACACGTGGCGAGCTTGCGCCTGAGCGCATAGCACCTAAGCGCACAGCGCCCAAGGTGCTGCCCCACGCATCCTTTGGATGCCCTTTTTCCCTTTATTTATATATACATGTATATATATACATATGTATACAAATGTACACATACACATACTCCGCCACACTCTCCCCCTCAAAAAAAATTTTCGGGCCGGGACGCTGCCCCGAACCCCGCAAGGGGGCTGCTAGCCCCCTTGACCCCCAGCCCGCTATCCGGGTAGCGGGACCCCCGTAAAAACTCTGCGTGGCTCCCGATATATCCAAAAACCCCCTTTCAAAACAGAACACACGTACACTGCACATTGAGTTCGCATGCCCTGTTTAACCCGTTAATCGGAGGTTCCCTCGCCCCAAAGGCGAGGGGTAATTAACGGCAGCTTAGTCCGCGGCTGCCGGAGATTCGGATCCCCACAATCATTAAACCCCAGCCTATCCTAGGCAGGGGGAATCTGTAGTACGCCTGACCAGCGTGCGCGTATTCCCATCTCAATGGGGTGACGAAAAACACCCTACAGGTTCTGGCACGCCCGGTGGGACCAATCTCTCCTCCCATATTTCGGGTTAAACGTTCATATGAACTCAATCAATATACATATCGATTGCCACTGAAATGATGTTCTTTTTTCCATGCAGCAATCAACCTTCGAGGACAATGTCTCCCCAGACGAATTCAGCTTCCAACGTGACCCCGATTCCGTACGTGGTCAAGATCAATGCTCGTGTGGTTCTTCCCGCGAGCCTCAGTCGACAGTGGGAGGAACCGCCCCGCCAGTTTGGCTCCGTCATCATCTTCCCTGCCGGAAGCGCTCATCTGGCGGAGATCCCGGCGGAACAGGTGGCCAAGCCGGTCTCAAGGGGTAAGAGGCCGAATGTCGTGATCGCCAAGGCACCACAACCGAAACTTAAGGCTGTATCTGAACGATTCTCTGGTGCTCCAGCGGGGTGCAAGAACTTCGGTACAAAGGGCAAAATCAAATGTTACGGACGAGCTCAGGCGATGACTCCAACATATGCACAATCGAGCGTATCTCTAAGGCCCTCCATCGCCCGGTCTGCGGCGTCTTCCCAAAGAGCCAAAGTCTGCCAGATGCTTAGAACAGAAAAGTTAAGGCAGAAGCGGCTCAGGTATCGAGCCAACAAGAGGGCCAAGGCTTCGGCCAAATGGAATCATGTGAAGTTCCAAGTGCAGGGTTGCCCCGCGACGACGGCTGAGTCGGATGTAAGAATCAGCAATTCCTTCGAGCCTCTGAAGTGGGTTCAGAAAAACGCCATGACCACCAGAATCAAGAAGACAGCGGTCCGAACAGTGCCACAAAGAGACGTGTCCCGGCCCCAACAGAAAAAGTATGACACTGTCTCTTCAAGAGTCTATCAAGCACTCTGGGCCGCACGAAAGCAGCGGGGCAAACCCAGAAAAGAAGCGCCAGCACCATTCAAGAACCTGGTTAGGTCAGCCGCCTTCAATCGACTACCAGCTACCGAAACAAGGGGGTCAAGACAGCAATCCATGAAATCAGCTGCCAATGATAGAAAGACGGCCGGATATATCATCCATACAGTTTATATGGCGGGCGGGCGCCCCAGCGACAACCTTCGCAGCAAAAGCAAGGACGGGGCCACCACATCCCAAGCCCAATCTAGCCTGAATGTGGTTGTCGCCGCCCAAGAACAGCCGCACCCGCTAGATGAAGAAAACCCTCTCGATGAGGATGATAGGCAGAAAGACCCCTCGGTCCATGCAGAGTCAAGCTCGGACAGCGAGGAAGAGCCGACTTTCCGCCCCAGGACTGCGGAGCAAGAGCTGCTTCAAGAGCTTCGAAAACAGCTCAGGAGCAAAGATAAAGAGATGGCCAAGCTCTATTCGAAGATTGACGACTTAACGAACGTGGTGATGCAGCTTACGGCTCAAATTGCTCGAGCACCTCCCAATCAAGCACAAGCCGCTACTAATCAGCCGGGTGATGACAATCCGAGGCAGCCAATGCCTGTTCCTTTAGGACCAAGACTGGTCGAGCCGCATGAAAGCCGGCCGCACTCCGCTTCTGGGGACGCCTTGGCCCCTGATAGCACTATCCCACTAACACAGGATCGGATAATGGATTTGGTCACCAGCAAGGTTAAAACATTGGTGGCCGAAGCTGAAGCTCAGAAAGAAATCGGCAGTAGTGGCCGGCCATATCCCGCGCAATACGATCTGATCGAGTTCCCAAGCGGCTACGTCATTCCTAAGTTTGGAAGATTTGATGGAACGGGGAATGCAAATCAGCACGTTGCCCACTTCAAAGCATCGTGCGGAAATACAGGGGGCAATGACGCGCTCCTTCTTCGTCAATTTGTCAACAGCCTGACCGGTGTCTCTTTCGACTGGTACGCGAGCATACCAGACGGGTCCGTCATTACCTTTGCCCAAATGGAGTCTCTGTTCCGGCAAAGATTCATGAGCGTCAGTGATAAAATCTCCATTGCCGACCTTGTGAGGACCAAGCCAGGGAAGAATGAAAGCAACACCGACTTTATCGCCCGATGGCGTAATCTCACGGTCAAGTGCGAACCGCCGCTGGAGCAGGACCAGTCCGTCAGCCTTCTTATTGGGAACCTCAGTAATTGGATGGTCCCATTCTTGTGTACAGCGGGCCTCAAGACATTTCAGGAGCTAACCAAGAAAGTTCAATTGCTGGAACGCTCGAAGCAAGAGTCCCCGCCGGACTCTCAGAGAGACAAAACCTGGAAAAGCAAACGGGACGACAACCGTAGAAGCGGTAGTTCCAGCAGTACCAATGTCTTCAATGCGTCCGACAATGAAGAAAAGCGAAGGGCGGCCGAATCCAAAACTAACCGGTCTCGAAAGCCATTGCTGGGAGGAGATGGGCCCACCCTAGAGGAGAAAAAGAACAAGGTTTACTCTTTCAGAAGGGACAAGGTTCGCAAGATATTTAAAGATGCCTTGAACAACGGCCTACAACTGCCAGAGTCGAAAAGACCCCAAGAAGCAAAAATGACCGACAATCCTCTGTATTGCCCGTACCACCGAGTAGTGAGCCATGCGATCGAGGATTGCTATATCTTCAAGGACTGGGTCGAGAAGCAATACAAGGCTGGAGAGATCGAGCTGTCTAAAAGCGTGTTGGTGAACAACCAAGTTGCAACCACCAACTTTATACAGACAGAAGTTGAAGCCTTCTGGGAGCAGATAGCCGAACCCGCTGCCTCGAGAAATGAGATGGACTCATCGCGGTCTCCATGGAGTACACACATATCTAATAAGATGAAGAAGATGCTAAAGCTGCTTCAGAAAGAGCCCAGGATGGAATGGGAAGGACAGAAGAAGCCTACCAGTCCAGCTGCCAATGCGGCTCCATCAGGCTCAAAATCCAAGAAGCTCAAGAAGAAGAAAAGTGCAGCTCGGCGCAAAAAGGAGTCTGCAGGGAGATCGACCATTCAAAAATATATCGATTCCCTCGAAGAATATGAACAAAGGGAAAGAACATTGGTACAATTGAAGGAGTTCTTCCCTGTGCAAGCGGCTGAAATTCTGGAGGAGTTAGAAGAAGACTCCAATGAAGAAATCCCAGTAGTGACCTGCTACGCCATCCATCTTGGCAGTGACTCCGAGGATGAGCTCTGTTTTCCTGAAGAGGATGAGGAGCTCGCCACAACGGCCAATCAAATCCAGCTTAGAAGCGGCAGGGCTCTACCGCCAAATCAGGGCAACGCCCTAAAAAGGAAGGAAAAACAAGTCGCTAATGAAGAAGATGGCAGAGAACCGATTGATGAAAACATAAGTCCTTCCTCGGTGGACTATAATGTCTTGGCGCATCTCCGGAAGCTTCCGTCTCTCCTGAGCATCTACGACGCCTTGGTCCTATCTAAGGAGCTTAGAGATGTTCTCATCCACGCTCTACAAAACCCCGAGCGGTATCAGGCTCACTTTGCGGAAATTAATATGAAAGAAGCCCAGCTTGCTTTGCATGCCGCCGCAGTCACATTTAAGGATGAAGACTTGCTATTGGGAACGGCTGAGCATAATCGGCCGCTTTACGTGACCGGGTACAGCGACGGAGATCGAATTAATCGCATATTGATTGATCCGGGGTCCTCAGTGAACATCATGAACTTGCGAACTCTGAAGAGTTTGTCAATGGACGTCCGACACCTGTCAAGGGAAAGAATTGGCATTCAAGGGTTCAACCAAAATTGCCAGCAAGTTCTAGGGTCTATAGCTTTGCCAATCAAATTCGGGGATCTGCAAACTGAAGCTAAGATATACGTGATCGACGCCGACACGTCTTATAAGATTCTCTTGGGGCGGCCATGGCTCCACGATTATGGCGTCATTCCGTCAACTCTCCATCAATGCATGAAGTATACTAAAAATGGCGAAGAAAGACGCATTGACGGAGACATCCAGCCGTTCGGTGTGCATGAAGTCCGATATGAAGATTCTCGGTACTTTACGAACCACCAAAATGCTAAGCCACAACTGACTAAGGATAGAACGGCCCCAAGACTCAAAAGAAAATCTGCGCCGGCTATCACTTTCAAAAGCAAAAATACCCAAGTGCGCCCGCATTTCGGCAGCGACACTGATGAGTCCGATGCTGGAAGCCCGTCCTTCCGCCAAACTCGCCCTCATTTCGGCAGCGATACGGAAGAATCTGTTACTGAAGGCCCATCTAGCAGCAAAGTCTGCCCTCATCTTGGCAGTGACACTGAAGAGTCAGAAGAAGAGGACCTGCCGTGCAACAGCTGTGCAGATCGGCCCCCCGTGCAGCAAGCGAAACTACGAGAGACCTTCGAAGTCGCAGAAGGGTCCCTAGCCATCACAAGGGTGCCGGAACGGATGTGCAAAGAGATCGACGCATTGTCAGTCTCTACCGTGGACCAGCTGGAAACTTTCTACGTGCCCGGGAGGAAAAATGGACAGAAGGGCATCCTGTTTTACAGGTCAAACCCCGTTGTGCACCCGGACGACCTTTCTAGCGTGTGCCTTCCCTATCAGAGAGGCATAAGAGCCGTCCTCAATCCCAGATACTATGCGCCCGAGATGCGGGAATACTTTAAAAAGTGCGGATGCCGGTTATATCAAACGGAGTCCGAAGCAAAGTTTTACGAAGGGCTATGGTATCCGCCCCAGGTCCGAGCACTCATCGATGGACGAATTCCAGATAGACGGGGCATAGGCTACATTCAACCTGATTCCAAAGCGTGCTACATGATCCATGTTGGTGAGGCCAGCGAAAGATCAAATGATGATGACGAGATAGCCGAGCCAGAAGAAGCTCCTCAAGAGCTCGAAGATGGCGGACAAGCAACCTTTGATGAGCTAGCCGAGATTGACTTAGGAACGCCCGATAATCCAAGGCCGACCTACATCAGCTCACTCTTGTCGGAGGAAATGAAAGAGCAGATAATTGCCCTGCTGCGTGACTTCATCGACTGCTTCGCGTGGACGTACAAAGAAATGCCTGGCCTTTCTCCTGAGGTAGCCGTGCATAAGCTGGCTATATCTCCTGATGCTAAGCCAGTCAAACAAGCTCCTCGAAGAATGAGAAGGGAGTTGGAAGAAAAGGTCATCGAGGAAACCAAGAAACTCATCGATGCCGGCTTCATCAGGGAAGAGAAATATGCAGACTGGATCGCATGCATAGTCCCAGTGAAGAAGAAAAATGGGCAGATCCGAGTTTGTGTCGATTTCAGGGACCTCAACAAGGCATGTCCTAAAGACGACTTCCCGCTACCGGTCATGGAAATGATGGTCGATGACACCTCAAATTACGAACTGTTCACCTTTATGGATGGCTCGTCTGGATATAATCAGATCAAGATGTCGCCTGAGGATGAGAAGCACACAGCATTTCGAACCCCGATCGGAATATATTGCTACAAGGTAATGTCATTCGGACTGAAGAACGCAGGTGCTACATATCAAAGGGCAATGACTAATATCTTTGATGACCTAATCCATAAAGTCGTCGAATGCTATGTTGATGATCTGGTCGTCAAGACTAAAGCCAAGGCCGATCATATCCAAGATCTCAGGACCGTTCTCACCAGACTGAGGGAATACGATCTGAAGATGAATCCTCTGAAGTGCGCTTTTGGCGTGTCATCGGGAAAATTCCTGGGCTTCATAGTCCGACATCGAGGGATCGAAGTTGACCCATCAAAGATAAAGGCCATCATGGAGATGCCCCCTCCGAAGAGTCTGACGCAGCTAAGATCTTTTCAAGGCAAGCTTGCTTATATACGGAGGTTTATCTCAAATTTATCTGGGAGATGTAGGCCCTTCTCAAAGCTCATGAAGAAAGGAGCTCCTTTTATCTGGGATACCGAATGTCAAGCAGCGTTCGAAAGCATCAAACAATACTTGTTGCACCCTCCAGTGCTGGCCGCTCCCATTCCAAATAAACCGTTGATTCTCTATACTGCCGCGCTAGATGAGTCACTCGGTGCGCTCCTCGCCCAGAATAACGAGGAGGGAAAGGAAAATGCCCTCTACTACCTCAGTCGAACTCTAGTCGGAGCGGAACACAACTATTCCCCAATCGAAAAGCAATGCCTGGCTCTGATATTTGCTGTGAAGAAGCTGAGGCACTATCTGCTGGCTCATCGGGTTATGCTGATCTCCAAGGTCGACCCGCTCAAACACTTGATGACCAAAGCAAGCCTAGCCGGCAGGATGGCAAGATGGGCTGTCATGCTACTTGAGTTTGATATAGTTTATACTCCTCAGAAAGCAGTAAAAGGGCAAGCCCTTGCAGACTTTCTCGCTGCTCATCCCATACCAGAAGGGTCGCCGCTAAATTGTGAGTTACCCGACGAACAAGTGCTACACCTCGAGGAAGATGGGCCATGTTGGGAGCTCTACTTCGATGGAGCCTCATCAATAAGAACCTCCAGTAAATCAAGCATCCCGGAGATAAGAGCAGGGATAGGATTGGTGTTCATCACACCATCAATGGGAACCCTACGGCGTTCTTTCGCTCTCACCGAGCCTCGGACAAACAACGAAGCTGAGTATGAAGCTCTGATAGCTGGTTTGGAGCTTGCCGTAGAAATGGAAATCCGTCGGCTACGAGTCTACGGTGACTCCCAGCTTGTCGTCAACCAAGTAAGCGGTGACTATAAGATATACAAACCCGAGTTAGCTCGGTACAGAGGTCGAGTGGTGGAACTCATGAAACGGTTCACTCATATTGAACTAACGAGAGTCCCTAGAGCGTTGAACGGAAAGGCTGATGTACTCGCTCGCTTGGCCAAGGAGCTGGCTGATCCTGACATGGACGAAATTCTGATCACAGTCAGGAGCCGGCAAATCCTACCCCCTGTCTCTCTACGAGAAGAGGAAAGCACAGAACAGAAGAGCAATCCCGCCGAAGAAGCTTCGATCGTTCAAGACGAGCCCGATTGGAGAGAACCCTTCATAGAGTACCTCCGATATGACAAGCTTCCCGAAGAAAAATCTGCGAGGAATCAGCTGAAGAAAAGAGCTCTCCGATGCGTGTTTGTAAATGACACGTTATACCGCAGGTCATATGACCAACTTTGGCTCAGGTGTCTGTCATTGGCCGAAGCCCAAAAGGTCATGAAAGATGTTCACTCAGGCGTTTGCGGTGCTCACCAATCTGGCCCCAGGATGCGACTGCAAATTAAACGGCTTGGGTATTATTGGCCCACCATGATACGGGACTGCGGAGAGCATGCAAAGAAATGTTATATCTGCCAAATTCACGGTGATTTTATTCACAAGCATCCCAATCCATTGCATCCTACGGTGGCGTCGTGGCCCTTCGAAGTCTGGGGCACCGACATTGTTGGCCCAATTGATCCTCCGTCATCCAAAGGCCATCGGTTTATACTGGCCGCCACAGACTACTTCTCTAGATGGGCTGAAGCTGTCCCGCTAAAAGAAGTCAAGACAAAAGATATTCTGACATTCTTCCAGCATAACATTCTATACCGCTTTGGTACACCAAGAAGAATCATATCTGACAACGGGCCTTCTTTCAAGAGCTTCAATGTCTCAAGGTTCGCTACTCAGCACAAGATAGACTGGAGATATTCCTCCATCTATAATCCAAGAGCCAATGGGCTAGCCGAAGCCTTCAATAAAACTCTATGCAAGCTCCTGAGGAAAAATGCTTCAGCCAACAAGAGAGACTGGAATCTCAAGCTTCACGAGGCATTGTGGGCATATCGTACCACGCACCGTACTCCAACTCAGTCCACTCCATACTCATTGCTCTTCGGAGTGGAGGCGGTCCTCCCCCTCGAAGTCGAAGTTCCAAGCTTAAGAATGGCCGTTCAGCATGAGTTGACAGAAGAGGAAAACGTGCTCCTTCGACTTGAAGAACTCGATGCCCTCGAAGAAAAGAGGCTCGTGGTGCAGCAAAACCTGGAGCTATACCGAGCCCAAATGTCACGGGCCTATGACAAGATAACTCGTCTCCGTGCTTTCAAGAAAGGTGAATTGGTGTTGGTCCTCAAAAGACCGATCATCCTCAATCGACATGCCAAGGGAAAATTCGAGCCAAACTAGGAAGGACCATACGTCATTGAGAAAGTGTTCGACGGAGGATCCTACCAACTAATAAGTGCAGAGGGAGAAAGGCCCATGCCACCCATCAATGGACGATATCTCAAGAAATACTACACATGAATGCTCCAAGTCGCAGGCGAATTGAGCACATCAGCCCTACGGTCTGGATCAGACATCCTGCAAAACCGTATACAATCCACGGGTGTAAATGACCCCTATTTCTCCCAAATCCTGCCGGTGAGACTACTTTAAAGACCCACCAGCGGCCAAAAAAAAAAAAAAGAAAAAGAAAAAAAAAAGAGAAAAAGAAAAAAAAAGAAGAAGAAATAAACGGTATGTCCACAAGCAAAACGGGCACGGATGAAAACCCGAAAGGGCTCCGTGAGTAAAAACAGCAGGACTACCGGCGAGTCTGTGAAAACCCGAAAGAGGCGCAAACTCGTGAAAAGAGATGAAATACACTCGCAAAGTCCTCTCGACCTTGTGAGGAGAAAACCCCTGCGTGAGATCCTTACGACTCACAAATGAGCAACACACTTAGGAATCCTCACGATCCCTAAGGAGAAAATACACCTGCGGGATCCTTACGACTCGTAGGGAGAAAATGCTTTTATGGGACCCTCACGGCCCATAAAATTGAAAAGCCTTAGGTGATAGGGACCCAAACCTGTCTCCTAAGCCATCGTTCCCCAACGGGCAACGGCAAATGATGATTCGCTCCTGGCATTTCGCTTCAGTGTTAGCGGTGCTGATGCCGACCAAAAACCCAAATCCCAAGTCCTCCCGAGGCAAATGATGAGTTGCTCCTGGCATTATTCCAGTGCAGCAATACTGATGCCAAACAAGATCCAAATTCCAAGTCTCCAAACGGCGAATGATGAGTCGCTCCTGGTACCATATTCCAGTGTAGCGATGCAGACGCCAACCAAAATCCAATTTCTCAAAATTCTCCGGCCCTACGGTGGGTCCCCAAATTGACCATCGTATACAATCCACGGGCTCAAATAATTCTCATCATACCCATGCCCCACCGTAATCACCAGTTACGCGGCCGGTCTCCGCTTTGGGAATGATGCTCCATTGATAAGACCCACTCATGTGTCCTCACGATATATGAGGAGAACAAACCTTTGTGGGATCCTTACGACTCATAAAGGAAAAACACACTTAGGAGTCCTCACGACTCTTAAGGAGAAAATACACATGCGGGATCCTTACGACTCGTAGGGAGGAAATGCTTTTATGGGACCCTCACGGCCCATAAAATTGAAAAGCCTCAGGCGATAGGGATCTAAACCTGTCTCCTAAGCCATCGCTCCCCAATCCCCAAATGGCGAATGATGAGTCACTCCTGGTACCATATTCCAGTGCAGCGATGCAGACGCCAACCAAATTCCAAATCCCATACCCCAACGGCGAATGATGAGTCGCTCCTGGTACCATATTCCAGTGCAGCGATGCAGACGCCGACAAAGTACCAAATTTTTTTCCGGCCCTACGGTCTGGATCATACATCCTGCAAAACCGTATACAATCCACGGGCGTAAAACAATCCCAATTTCTCCCAAATCCTCTCAGGGCAAATGATGAGTTGCTCCTGGCATTATTCCAGTGCAGCAATACAGATGCCAAACAAAAACCAAAATCCCAAAATCCTCTCCATGACAGATGATGATTCGCTCCTGGTACCATATTCCAGTATAGCGATGCTGATGTCAACCCAAATCAAAATCAACAAGTCAACTTCCACTCCGATACCGCAAGAAGCGGAGCAAGTCAAGTCTACCCCTGGCATTGCAAGAAGCAGAGCAAGTCAAATCAAGTATCGACCGTCCACGTCGCTAAAATGGCAGAACCGACCGTCCACGTCGAAAAAAGGGCAGCACCGACCGTCCACGTCGCTAAAAGGGCAGCACCGACCGTCCAAGTCGCAAAAATGGCAGCACCGACCGTCCACGTCGCTAAAATGGCAGAACCGACCGTCCACGTCGCTAAAAGGGCAGCATCGACCGTCCACGTCGCTAAAAGGGCAGAACCGACCGTCCACGTCGCAAAAAGGGCAGAACCGACCGTCCACGTCGCTAAAAGGGCAGTATCGACCGTCCACGTCGCTAAAAGGGCAGTACCGACCGTCCAAGTCGCAAAAAGGGCAGCACCGACCGTCCAAGTCGCAAAAAGGGCAGCGCAGGATTCCTACAAAGCGGGAATCAGATAACTCCGGGCCAGGGAAAACGTCTATCACGGACACTCCGTCTCGGAGACATGTCAAGCAACGACCGTCCATGTCGTAAAAAAGGGCAGTGCCAGCTTCCCAAAAAGCCGGAACCAAATCAAGTCGCCTCCACGTGAAAGAAGATCCATCAATTTCATGCACACGACCCACATATGTGGTGTGCATTTATTGATGGGGGGCAATTTGTTGGGGTAAAAATTTACACCCCGGTTGACCAAGTCAAAATCAAAGTCAACCCCAAGCCAAGTGGGCCCAAGCCCAGATCCAGTGGGCCCATGCCCGGGTCGAGCCCGAACATGAAGCGGCCGTCCTCCCCCATGCCAAGATAAAATTTTTGTAATAAATAATTTTGTTGCATTTTCTTTTATTTTATTTTCGGATAAATGTAAGAAAAATATGCATAAAGCCAAATTTTTGTAAAGCTCATGGCTTATGTGCAAAAAGAAATGGCACATGAGCCATGGGATAGGCAAAATGCCATTTTGTTAAGCCCAAGGGGCTATGTGTAAAATGTATGGCCTATAAAGGCAAAGATAATGAAATATCTCAACAACTTTCTCTCTCTCCAAACAAAAAAGTCTCAGAGCTGAGCTCTTTCTTCCATCTTCAAGGTTCCAAAACCTTCTTCTTTCTCTTGAATTAAATCAAGAGTTTTACTCTTCCTTTTTAAAAACAAATTAGTTTTTCACCACAAAACCCACAAAGGGGAACTTGGATCTATCATTAGATCTGAAAAAGAAAAGATTTTGAGATTTCATATCTCTTGATCTTCAAGATCCAGCAAGCAACAGGAGGAAGAAGAACATCGTTCACTAAACCCAGAAAAAAAAAACACACACTCAGGAGTCCAACTCCTCTCTGATTTCTCTTCTGAGAAATTTGTTTTAGCAGCGCTTGCGCAAGTGCGCAAAGCGCCCGCGTGCCGACACGTGGCGCGCGCGCTTGCGCACCTGGGCGCTTGCACAGGTGCGCAAAGCGCCCGCGTGCCGACACGTGGCGCGCGCGCTTGCGCACCTGCGCAAGCGCGCATGTGCGCAAAGCGCCCTCATGCCGACACGTGGCGCGCGCGCTTGCGCACCTGCGCGCTTGCGCAAATGCGCAAAGCGCCCGCGTGCCGACACGTGGCGCGCTTGCGCACCTGCGCGCAGCGCTCATGCGCAAAGCGCCCACGTGCCGACACGTGGCGCGCTTGCGCCTGAGCGCACAGCACCTAAGCGCACAGCGCCCAAGGTGCTGCCCCACGCATCCTTTGGATGCCCTTTTTCCCTTTATTTATATATACATGTATATATATACATATGTATACAAATGTACACATACACATACTCCGCCACACTCTCCCCCTCAAAAAAAACTTTCGGGCCGGGGCGCTGCCCCGAACCCCGCAAGGGGGCTGCTAGCCCCCTTGACCCCCAGCCCGCTATCCGGGTAGCAGGACCCCCGTAAAAACTCTGCGTGGCTCCCGATATATCCAAAACCCCCCTTTCAAAACAGAACACACGTACACTGCACATTGAGTTCGCATGCCCTGTTTAACCCGTTAATCGGAGGTTCCCTCGCCCCAAAGGCGAGGGGTAATTAACGGCAGCTTAGTCCGCGGCTGCCGGAGATTCGGATCCCCACAATCATTAAACCCCAGCCTACCCTAGGCAGGGGGAATCTGTAGTACGTCTGACCAGCGTGCGCGTATTCCCATCTCAATGGGGTGACGAAAAACACCCTACAGGTTCTGGCACGCCCGGTGGGACCAATCTCTCCTCCCATATTTCGGGTTAAACGTTCATATGAACTCAATCAATATACATATCGATTGCCACTGAAATGATGTTCTTTTTTCCATGCAGCAATCAACCTTTGAGGACAATGTCTCCCCAGCAAAAAAACCTCTGCAAACTTTGAGAAAAACTCAAAGAGAAAGAAAGGCAAGCCTTTGAAGAAAGAAGATCATTTCTTCATCTTTAAAGGTAAAACAATTATTTCTTGAACAACAAAGATGAAATCATCTCGTAAAGAGAAGAAACATCTTTTAAAAAGATCTTAGATCTATAAAAAAAGACCAAGGCCTTTGATTAAACATAAAGGATTAAAAGATCTAATCATAAAAATATAAAAAAGAAGTATTTTACTTCATTCACAGATCTTTTGATCTATAAAGACAGAGCCTTTTAATAAAAACAAGAACTTTGGTTTTTGGATCTTGAGGCAAAGCCTCCTTTGAAGAACATAAACTTGTTCTTTGATCTTAAATTTGATCTGATGCGCTTTGCGCCACTGGAAAGTGCTTTGCACTCATGAACTGCGCCTTTGCGCTCCTTGGACCGGCGCTCAGCGCCAAAACATGCCACGTGTCAACCACAGACATAGCTTGCGCTTTGCGCTCCTGAAAACAGCGTACTACGCTCTTGGGTTGGCGCTCAGCGCCAAGCGTGCCGCGTGTCACTCGCTGGCGCACCCATAAACTGGCGCAGCGCGCTCATAAATTAAAAGTGCAGTGCGCTAACAAACTAGCGCTAAGCGACACGTGTCACCCTCATGTGCGCTAGCACAATGCGCTCTTTAATTGGCGCAAAGCGCCTGATGCGCCACGTGGCGCGCTATCAGAACATACTTTGTTCTGATAAATGCTATGCATTTAATTCCAGACAAAATGTCAGAGCCCAATGCTTGGCATTATTAAAAGGGTAGAGCCCAAACAAAGGCCTAACAGGCAGAACAAAAAGAAAATGTTAAACATTTTTAACTGGACTTAGCCCTATTCTGGCCATAAGTCCTCAATTTAAATTGAACTGAGCTCATTTACTCTTCCAATCAATGTACACCCGGTTCGAGGGTACATCTCTTTACTCCTCTGATATCTGTCGTTGTAATCCTTCAACGTCGTCAGAGAGGTAACGGGTCCCGACAACCATACATTGCTACGGAATGTGGGGTCCTTAAACTCATGGACTATGATGTCCTTAACCTCGATCGTGATGTCTTAAAACTAATGTCGGACTGTAGAGTCCTTAAATCCACGGACTATGATGTCCTTAACCTCGACCGTGATGTCTTAAAACTAACACCGGACTGTGAGGTCCTTAAACTCACGGACTATGATGTCCTTAACCTCGACCGCAATGTCTTAAAACTAATAATGGACCGTAATGTCCTTAAACTAACTATCGATCGCAATGTCATTAAACTAAACAATAGAGCCCAATTGCTCTCTTGTCGGGTCTAAACGATCTCGTTAAGTTGATCTTAGTATAAAATTAGACTAACATGTCCTTAACAAACGTTTAAGTTGATCTTAGCCTCAAATAAGGCTAACGTATCCTTAAATACAACCCCCCAAACCCAAATCTAAGAAAGATACGGATTTGGACTAGTCCACGCCCTACGGGCGACAACATAACTTAGTCTCCGTATACAATCCACGAGCAACCAAATACAAAACAAACACCCACGACACGAAGTGGCCATATGGAGAAGGAGAAAGTTGTTACCGCGATGCGGTAGCGTAATTAACTGCAGGGGCTTGCGCCTGCAGGGAAGAGCGTCCCCACAATCAAAAACCCCTCAAACGAGGGGGAATCTGACGAGGTCTGCTATATCGGCCGCATCCGTTTAAACTTTCGATACATGGTGCCATAAATCAACTTGGCATCTTCGGAGAGGTGGACGGATAGCACCAATTAGCATCTGCCCCCAAATTTAGGCAAGACGTCCAGTCTTCCCGGCCTCCGGCGGTAAACAACACCTACGGGATCCTTACGACCCACAGGGAGAAAATGCTTTGTGAGATCATTACGACTTACAAAATTGAAAAGTCTTAGGTGATAGGGACCTAAAACCTGTCTTCTAAGTCATTGCTTCCTGATAAGCAAGCGCAAATGTTGATTCGCTCCTGGTACCATATTCCAGTGTAGCGATACTGATGCCAAGCAAAAATCAAATCTCCAAATCCTCTCATGACAGATGACGATTCGCTCCCGGTACCATATTCTAGTGTAGCCCGAATATCAGACTTGGCCTCGATGAAATTCGAAGAAGGTCTGCACACACAACTTCCATTTTCTCCTTCTTCCAAAAGAAAGAATAAAAGTTGCTGATGTCAACCCAAATCAAATCAAATCAACAATCTCCACGTCGGAATCATGCTTCGTCTCAGAGTGTACCCCGTTGTTGGGGTAAAAATTTACACCCCGGTTGACCAAGTCAAAATCAAAGTCAACCCCAAGCCAAGTGGGCCCAAGCCCAGATCCAGTGGGCCCATGCCCGGGTCGAGCCCGAACATGAAGCGGCCGGCCTCCCCCACGCCAAGATAAAATTTTTGTAATAAATAATTTTGTTGCATTTTCTTTTATTTTATTTTCGGATAAATGTAAGAAAAATAGGCATAAAGCCAAATTTTTGTAAAGCCCATGGCTTATGTGCAAAAAGAAATGGCACATGAGCCATGGGATAGGCAAAATGCCATTTTGTGAAGCCCAAGAGGCTATGTGTAAAATGTATGGCCTATAAAGGCAAAGATAATGAAATATCTCAACAACTTTCTCTCTCTCCAAAAAAAAAAAGAAAAGTCTCAGAGCTGAGCTCTTTCTTCCATCTTCAAGGTTCCAAAACCTTCTTCTTTCTCTTGAATTAAATCAAGAGTTTTACTCTTCCTTTTTCAAAACAAATTAGTTTTTCACCACAAAACCCACAAAGGGGAACTTGGATCTATCATTAGATCTGAAAAAGAAGAGATTTTGAGATTTCACATCTCTTGATCTTCAAGATCCAGCAAGCAACAGGAGGAAGAAGAACATCGTTCACTAAACCTAAAAAAAAAAACACTCAGGAGTCCAACTCCTCTCTGATTTCTCTTCTGAGAAATTTGTTTTAGCAGCGCGCAGCGCAAGTGCGCAAAGCGCCCGCGTGCCGACACGTGGCGTGCGTGCGCGCTTGCGCAAGTGCGCAAAGCGCCCGCGTGCCGACACGTGGCGCGCGCGCTTGCGCACCTGCGCGCTTGCGCAAGTGCGCAAAGCGCCCGCGTGCCGACACGTGGCGCGCGCGCGCGCTTGCGCACCTGCGCGCTTGCGCAAGTACGCAAAGCGCCCGCGTGCCGACACGTGGCGCGCTTGCGCACCTGCGCGCAGCGCTCATGCGCAAAGCGCCCACGTGCCGACACGTGGCGCGCTTGCGCCTGAGCGCACAGCACCTAAGCGCACAGCGCCCAAGGTGCTGCCCCACGCATCCTTTGGATGCCCTTTTTCCCTTTATTTATATATACATGTATATATATACATATGTATACAAATGTACACATACACATACTCCGCCACACTCTCCCCCTCAAAAAAAATTTTCGGGCCGGGGCGCTGCCCCAAACCCCGCAAGGGGGCTACTAGCCCCCTTGACCCCCAGCCCGCTATCCGGGTAGCGGGACCCCCGTAAAAACTCTGCGTGGCTCCCGATATATCCAAAACCCCCCTTTCAGAACAGAACACACGTACACTGCACATTGAGTTCGCATGACCAGTTTAACCCGTTAATCGGAGGTTCCCTCGCCCCAAAGGCGAGGGGTAATTAACGGCAGCTTAGTCCGCGGCTGCCGGAGATTCGGATCCTCACAATCATTAAACCCCGGCCTACCCCAGGCAGGGGGAATCTGTAGTACGCCTGACAAGCGTGCGCGTATTCCCATCTCAATGGGGTGACGAAAAAACACCCTACAGATTCTGGCACGCCCGGTGGGACGATCTCTCCTCCCATATTTCGGGTTAAGCGTTCATGCGAACTCATTTAACATATACGCCGATGTTTGTACTAAAATAATTTCTTTCTTTCGTGCAGCAATCAACCTTCGACGACAATGTCTCTCCAGATGAATTCAGCTTCCAACGTGACCCCGATTCCATACGTGGTCAAGATCAACGCTCGTGTGGTTCTTCCTGCAAGCCTCAGTCGACAGTGGGAGGAACCGCCCCGCCAGTTTGGCTCCGTCATCATCTACCCTGCCGGAAGCGCTCATCTGGCGGAAATCCCGGCGGAACAGGTGGCCAAGCCGGTCCCGAGGGGCAAGAGGCCGAATGTTGTGATTGCTAAGGCACCACAACCAAAACTTAAGACGGTATCTGAACGATTCTCTGGTGCTCCAGCGGGATGCAAGAACTTCGGTACAAAGGGCAAAATCAGATGCTGCGGACGAGCTCGGGCAATGAATCCAACAAATGCACAATCGAGCGTATCTCCAAGGCCCTCCATCGCCCGGTCTACGGCGTCTTCCCAAAGAGCCGAAGTCTGCCAGGTGCTTAGAACAGAAAAGTTAAGGGAGAAGCGGCTCAGGTATCGAGCCAACAAAAGGGCCAAGGCTTCGGCCAAATGGAGTCGTATGAAGTTCCAAGTGCAGGGTTGCCCCGCGACGATGGCTGAGTTGGACGTAAGAATCAGCAATTCCTTCGAGCCTCTGAAGTGGGTTCAGAAAAACGCCATGACCGCCAGAATCAAGAAGACAGCGGTCCGAACAGTGCCACAAATAGACGTGTCTTGGCCCCAACAGAAAAGGTATGACACTGTCTCTTCAAGAGTCTATCAAGCACTCTGTGCTGCACGAAAGCAGCGGGGCAAACCCAGAAAAGAAGCGCCAGCACCATTCAAGAACCTGGGTAGGCCAGCCGTCTTCAATCGATTACCAGCTACCAAAGCAAGGGGGTCAAGACAGCGATCCGTGAAATCAGCTTCCAATGAAAGAAAGACGGCCGGATACATCATCCATACGGTCTATATGGCGGGCGGACGCCCCAGCGACAACCTTCGCAGCAAAAGCAAGGATGGGGCCACCACATCCCAAGCCCAATCTAGCCTGAATGTGGTCGCCGCCGCTCAAGAACAGCCACCCCCGCTGGATGAAGAAAACCCTTTCGATGAGGATGATAGGCAGAAAGACCCCTCGGTCCATGAAGAGTCAAGCTCGGACAGCGAGGAGGAGCCGACTTTCCGCCCCAGGACTGCGGAGCAAGAGCTGCTTCAAGAGCTTCGAAAACAGCTCAGGAGCAAAGATAAAGAGATGGCCAAGCTCTATTCGAAGATTGACGACTTAACGAACGTGGTGATGCAGCTTACGGCTCAAATTGCTCGAGCGCCTCCCAATCAAGCACAAGCCGCTACTAATCAGCCGGGTGATGACAATCCGAGGCAGCCAATGCCTGTTCCTTCGGGTCCAAGACTGGTCGAGCCACATGAGAGCCGTCCGCACTCCGCTTCTGGGGACGCCTTGGCCCCTGATAGCACTATCCCGCTAACACACGATCGGATAATGGATTTGGTCACCAGCAAGGTTAAAACATTGGTGGCCGAAGCTGAAGCTCAGAAAGAAATCGGCAGTAGTGGCCGGCCATATCCCGCGCAATACGATCTGATCGAGTTCCCAAGCGGCTACGTCATTCCTAAGTTCGGAAGATTTGATGGAACGGGGAATGCAAATCAGCACGTTGCCCACTTCAAAGCATCGTGCGGAAATACAGGGGGCAATGACGCGCTCCTTCTTCGTCAATTTGTCAACAGCCTGACCGGTGTCGCTTTCGACTGGTACGCGAGCATACCAGACGGGTCCGTCATTACCTTTGCCCAAATGGAGTCTCTGTTCCGGCAAAGATTCATGAGCGTCAGTGATAAAATCTCCATTGCCGACCTTGTGAGGACCAAGCCGGGGAAGAATGAAAGCAACACTGACTTTATCGCCCGATGGCGTAATCTCACGGTCAAGTGCGAACCACCGCTGGAGCAGGACCAGTCCGTCAGCCTTCTCATTGGGAACCTCAGCAATTGGATGGTCCCATTCTTGTGTACAGCAGGCCTCAAGACGTTTCAAGAGCTAACCAAGAAAGTCCAAATGCTGGAACGCTCGAAGCAAGAGTCCCCGCCGGACTCTCAGAGAGACAAAACTTGGAAAAGCAAGCGGGACGACAACCGTAGAAGCGGGAGTTCCAGTAGTACCAATGTCTTCAATGCGTCCGACAATGAAGAAAAGCGAAGGGCGTCCGAATCCAAAACTAACCGGTCTCGAAAGCCAATGCTGGGAGGAGATGGGCCCACCCTAGAGGAGAAAAAGAACAAGGTTTACTCTTTCAGAAGGGACAAGGTCCGCAAGATATTTAAAGATGCCTTGAACAACGGCCTACAATTGCCGGAGTCGAAAAGACCCCAAGAAGCAAAAATGACCGACAATCCACTGTATTGCCCGTACCACCGAGTAGTGAGCCATGCGATCGAGGATTGCTATATCTTCAAAGACTGGGTCGAGAAGCAGTACAAGGCTGGAGAGATCGAGCTGTCCAAAAGCGTGTTGGTGAACAATCAAGTTGCAACTGCCAACTTTATACAGACAGAAGTTGAAGCTTTCTGGGAGCAGACAGCTGAATCTGCTGCCCTGACAAACGAAACCGACTCATCGCAGCCTCCGTGGAGTACGCACATATCTAATAAGACGAAGAAGATGCTAAAGCTGCTTCAGAAAGAGCCCAGGATGGAATGGGAAGGACAGAAGAAGCCTACCAGTCCAGCTGCCAATGCGGCTCCATCAGGCTCAAAATCCAAGAAGCTCAAGAAGAAGAAAAGTGCAGCTCGGCGCAAAAAAGAGTCTGCAGGGAGATCGACCATTCAAAAATATATCGATTCCCTCGAAGAATATGAACAAAGGGAAAGAACATTGGTACAATTGAAGGAGTTCTTCCCTGTGCAAGCGGCTGAAATTCTGGAGGAGTTAGAAGAAGACTCCAATGAAGAAATCCCAGTAGTGACTTGCTACGCCATCCATCTTGGCAGTGACTCCGAGGATGAGCTCTGTTTTCCTGAAGAGGATGAGGAGCTCGCCACAACGGCCAATCAAATCCAGCTTAGAAGTGGCAGGGCTCTACCGCCAAATCAGGGCAACGCCCCAAAAGGGAAGGAAAAACAAGTCGCTAATGAAGAAGATGGCAGAGAACCGATTGATGAAAACATAAGTCCTTCCTCGGTGGACTATAATGTCTTGGCGCATCTCCGGAAGCTTCCGTCTCTCCTGAGCATCTACGACGCCTTGGTCCTATCTAAGGAGCTTAGAGATGTTCTCATTCACGCTCTGCAAAACCCCGAGCGGTATCAGGCTGACTTTGCGGAAATTAATATGAAAGAAGCCCAGCACGCTCTGCATGCCGCCGCAGTCACATTTAAGGATGAAGACTTGTTACTAGGAACGGCTGAGCACAATCGGCCGCTTTACGTGACCGGGTACAGCGACGGAGATCGAATTAATCGCATATTGATTGATCCGGGGTCCTCAGTGAACATCATGAACTTGCGAACTCTGAAGAGTTTGTCAATGGACGTCCGACACCTGTCAAGGGAAAGGATTGTCATTCAAGGCTTCAACCAAAATTGCCAGCAAGTTCTGGGGTCTATAGCTCTGCCAATCAAATTCGGGGATCTGCAAACTGAAGCTAAGATATACGTGATCGATGCCGACACGTCTTATAAGATTCTCTTGGGGCGGCCATGGCTCCACGATTATGGCATCATTCCGTCAACTCTCCATCAATGCATGAAGTATACCAAAAATGGCGAAGAAAGACGCATTGACGGAGACATCCAACCGTTCGGTGTGCATGAAGTCCGATATGAAGATTCTCGGTACTTTATGAACCACCAAAATGCTAAGCCACAACTGACTGAGGATAGACCAGCCCCAAGGCTCAAAAGCAAATCTGCGCCGGCTGTCACTTTCAAAAGCAAAAATACCCAAGTGTGCCCGCATTTCGGCAGCGACACTGATGAGTCCGACGCTGGAAGCCCGTCCTTCCGTAAAACTCGCCCTCATTTCGGCAGCGATACAGACGAATCTGTTACCGAAGGCCCATCTAGCAGCAAATTCCCCCCTCATCTTGGCAGTGACACTGAAGAGTCAGAAGAAGAGGACCTGCCGTGCAACAGCTGTGCAGATTGGCCCCTCATGCAGCAAGCGAAACTACGAGAGACCTTCAAAGTCGCAGAAGGGTCCCTGGCCATCACAAGGGTGCCGGAACGGATGTGCAAAGAGCTCGACGCATTGTCAGTCTCTACTGTGGACCAGCTGAAAACTTTCTACGTGCCCGGGAGGAAAAATGGACAGAAGGGCATCCTGTTTTACAGGTCAAACCCCGTTGCGCACCCGGACGATCTTTCTGTCGCGTTCCTTCCCTATGAGAGAGGCATAAGAGCCGTCCTCAATCCCCGATACTATGCGCCCGAGATGCGGGAATACTTTAAGAAGTGCGGATGCCGGTTATATCAAACGGAGTCCGAAGCAAAGTTGTACGAAGGGCTATGGTATCCGTCCCAGGTCCGAGCACTCATCGATGGATGAATTCCAGATAGACGGGGCATAGGCTACATTCAACCTGATTCCAAAGCGTGCTACATGATCCATATTGGTGAGGCCAGCGAAAGATCAAATGATGATGACGAGATAGCCGAGCCAGAAGAAGCTCCTCAAGAGCTCGAAGATGGCGGACAAGCAACCTTTGATGAGCTAGCCGAAATTGACTTAGGAACGCCCGATAATCCAAGGCCGACCTACATCAGCTCACTCTTGTCGGAGGAAATGAAAGAGCAGATAATTGCCCTGCTGCGTGAGTTCGTCGACTGCTTCGCGTGGACGTACAAAGAAATGCCTGGCCTTTCTCCTGAGGTAGCCGTGCATAAGCTGGCTATATCTCCTGATGCTAAGCCAGTCAAACAAGCTCCTCGAAGAATGAGAAGGGAGTTGGAAGAAAAGGTCATCGAGGAAACCAAGAAGCTCATCGATGCCGGCTTCATCAGGGAAGAGAAATATGCGGACTGGATCACATGCATAGTCCCAGTGAAGAAGAAAAATGGGCAGATCCGAGTTTGTGTCGATTTCAGGGATCTCAACAAGGCATGTCCTAAAGACGACTTTCCGCTACCGGTCATGGAAATGATGGTCGATGACACCTCAAATTACGAGCTGTTCACTTTTATGGATGGCTCTTCTGGATATAATCAGATCAAGATGTCGCCTGAGGATGAGAAGCACACAGCATTTCGAACTCCGATCGGAATATATTGCTACAAGGTGATGCCGTTCGGACTGAAGAACGCAGGTGCTACATATCAAAGGGCAATGACCAATATCTTCGATGACCTAATTCATAAAGTCGTCGAATGTTATGTTGATGATCTGGTCGTTAAGACTGAAACCAAGGCCGATCATATCCAGGATCTTAGGACCGTTCTCACCAGACTGAGGGAATTTGATCTGAAGATGAATCCTCTGAAATGCGCTTTTGGCGTGTCATCGGGAAAATTCCTGGGCTTCATAGTTCGACATCGAGGGATCGAAGTTGACCCATCAAAGATAAGGGCCATCATGGAGATGCCCCCTCCGAAGAGTCTGACGCAGCTGAGATCTTTTCAAGGCAAGCTTGCTTATATACGGAGGTTTATCTCAAATTTATCGGGGAGATGCAGGCCCTTCTCAAAGCTCATGAAGAAAGGAGCTCCTTTTATCTGGGATGCCGAATGTCAAGCAGCTTTCGAAAGCATCAAACAGTACTTGTTGCACCCTCCAGTGCTGGCCGCTCCCATTCCAAATAAACCGCTGATTCTCTACACTGCCGCGCTGGACGAGTCACTCGGTGCGCTCCTTGCCCAGAATAATGAGGAGGGAAAAGAAAATGCCCTCTACTACCTCAGTCGAACTCTAGTCGGGGCGGAACACAACTACTCCCCAATCGAAAAGCAATGCCTGGCTCTGATATTTGCTGTGAAGAAGCTGAGGCACTATTTGCTCGCTCATCGGGTTATGCTGATCTCCAAGGTCGACCCGCTCAAACACTTGATGACCAAAGCAAGCCTAGCCGGCAGGATGGCAAGATGGGCTGTCATGCTACTTGAGTTTGACATAGTTTATACCCCTCAGAAAGCAGTAAAAGGGCAAGCTATTGCAGACTTTCTCGCCGCTCATCCCATACCAGAAGGGTCGCCGCTAAATTGTGAGTTACCCGATGAACAAGTGCTGCACCTCGAGGAAGATGAGCCATGTTGGGAGCTCTACTTCGATGGAGCCTCGTCAATAAGGACCTCCAGTAAATCAAGCGTCCCGGAGATAAAAGCAGGGATAGGATTGGTGTTCATCACACCATCAATGGGAACCCTACGATGTTCTTTTGCTTTCACCGAGCCTCGAACGAACAATGAAGCTGAGTATGAAGCTCTGATAGCTGGTTTGGAACTCGCCATAGAAATGGAAATCCGTCGGCTACGAGTCTACGGTGACTCCCAGCTTGTCGTCAACCAGGTAAGCGGCAATTATAAGATATACAAACCCGAGTTGGCTCGGTACAGAAGCCGGGTGGTGGAACTCATGAAACGGTTCACTCACATTGAACTGTCAAGAGTCCCTAGAGCATTGAATGGAAAGGCCGACATACTCGCTCGCCTAGCCAAGGAGCTGGCTGATCCTGACATGGACGAAATTCTGATCACAGTCAGGAGCCGACAAATTCTACCCCCAGTCTCTCTACGAGAAGAGGAAAGTGCGGAACAGGAGAGCAGTCCTGCCGAAGAAGCTTCGATCATCCAAGACGAGCCCGATTGGAGAGAACCTTTCATAGAGTACCTCCGATACGACAAGCTGCCCCAAGAAAAATCTGCGAGGATTCAGCTGAAGAAAAGAGCTCTCCGATACGTGTTTGTAAATGACACGTTATACCGCAGGTCATATGACCAACTCTGGCTCAGGTGCCTGTCATCGGCCGAAGCCCAAAAAGTCATGAAAGAAGTTCACTCAGGTGTTTGCGGTGCTCACCAATCTGGCCCCAAGATGCGACTGCAAATTAAACGGCTTGGGTATTACTGGCCCACCATGATACGGGATTGCGGAGAGCATGCAAAGAAATGTTATATCTGCCAAATTCACGGTGATTTTATTCACAAGCATCCCAATCCATTGCATCCTACGGTGGCGTCGTGGCCTTTCGAAGTCTGGGGCACCGATATTGTTGGCCCAATTGATCCTCCATCATCCAAAGGCCATCGGTTCATACTGGCCGCGACAGATTACTTCTCCAGATGGGCTGAAGCTGTCCCGCTAAAAGAAGTCAAGACAAAAGATATTCTGACATTCTTCCAGCATAATATTCTATACCGCTTCGGTACACCAAGAAGAATCATTTCTGACAGCGGGCCTTCTTTCAAGAGCTTCGATGTCTCAAGGTTCGCTACTCAGCACAAGATAGACTGGAGATACTCCTCCATCTATAATCCAAGAGCCAATGGGCTAGCCGAAGCCTTCAATAAGACTCTATGCAAGCTCCTGAGGAAAAATGCTTCAGCCAACAAAAGAGACTGGGATCTCAAACTTCACGAGGCGTTGTGGGCATATCGTACTACGCACCGTACTCCAACTCAGTCCACTCCATACTCATTGCTCTTCGGAGTGGAGGCGGTCCTCCCCCTCGAAGTTGAAGTTCCAAGCTTAAGAATGGCCGTCCAACATGAGTTGACGGAGGAGGAAAACGTGCTCCTTCGACTTGAAGAACTCGATGCCCTCGAAGAAAAGAGGCTCGCGGTGCAGCAAAATCTGGAGCTATACCGAGCCCAAATGTCACGGGCCTATGACAAGATAACCCGTCTCCGCGCTTTCAAGAAAGGTGAATTGGTGTTGGTCCTCAAAAGACCGATCATCCCCAATCGACATGCCAAGGGAAAATTCGAGCCGAACTGGGAAGGACCATACGTCATCGAGAAAGTGTTCGACGGAGGATCCTACCAACTAATAAGTGCCGAGGGAGAAAGGCCCATGCCACCCATCAATGGCCGATATCTCAAGAAATACTACACATGAATGCTCCAAGTCGCAGGCGAATTGAGCACATCAGCCCTACGGTCTGGATCAGACATCCTACAAAACCGTATACAATCCACGGGCGTAAATAACCCCTATTTCTCCCAAATCCTGCCGGTGAGACTACTTTTAAAGTCCCACCAGCGGCAAAAAAAAAAGAAAAAGAAAGAAAAAGAAAAAAAAAGAAGAAGAAATAAACGGTATGTCCACAAGCAAAACGGGCACGGATGAAAACCCGAAAGGGCTCCGTGAGTAAAAACAGCAGGACTACCGGCGAGTCTATGAAAACCCGAAAGGACGCAAACTCGTGAAAAGAGATGAAATACACTCGCAAAGTCCTCTCGACCTTGTGAGGAGAAAACCCCTGCGTGAGATCCTTACGACTCACAATAGAGCAACACACTTAGGAATCCTCACGATTCCTAAGGAGAAAATACACCTGCGGGATCCTTACGACTTGTAGGGAGAAAATGCTTTATGGGACCCTCACGGCCCATAAAATTGAAAAGCCTTAGGTGATAGGGACCCAAACCTATCTCCTAAGCCATCGTTCCCCAACGGGCAACGGCAAATGATGAGTCGCTCCTGGCATTTCGCTTCAGTGTCAGCGGTGCTGATGCCGACCAAAAACCCAAATCCCAAGTCCTCCCAAGGCAAATGATGAGTTGCTCCTGGCATTATTCCAGTATAGCAATGCTGATGCCAAACAAGATCCAAATTTCAAGTCCCCAACCCCAAAGTGGCGAATGATGAGTCGCTCCTGGCATTATTCCAGTGTAGCGATGCAGACGCCAACCAAATTCCAAATCCCATACCCCAACGACGAATGATGAGCCGCTCCTGGTACCACATTCCAGTCCAGCGATGCAGACGCCAACAAAGCCCTGAAATTTTTCCGGCCCTACGGTCTGGATCATACATCCTACAAAACTGTATACAATCCACGGGCGTAAAACAATCCCAACCTCTCCCAAGTCCTACCGGTGAGACCACATTCAAAGTCCCAAAAAAAAATAAAAAATAAAAAAAATCCCAAATCCTCCCGGGGCAAATGATGAGTTGCTCCTGGCATTATACCAGTGCAGCAATGCAGATGCCAAACAAAAACCAAAATCCCAAAATCCTCTAAATGACAGATGATGATTCGCTCCTGGTACCATATTCCAGTATAGCGATGCTGATGTCAACCTAAATCAAAATCAACAAGTCAACTTTCACTCCGACACCGCAAAAAGCGGAGCAAGTCAGAATCCAATCTCGACGCCGCAAGAAGCGGAGCAAGTCAAGTCTACTCCTGAACTGCAAGAAGCAGAGCAAGTCAAATCAAGCACCGACCGTCCAAGTCGCTAAAAAGGCAGCATCGACCGTCCAAGTCGCAAAAATGGCAGCACCGACCGTCCAAGTCGTAAAAAGGGCAGAATCGACCGTCCACGTCGCTAAAAGGGCAGCACCGACCGTCCAAGTCGCAAAAATGGCAGCACCGACCGTCCAAGTCGCAAAAAGGGCAGAACCGACCGTCCAAGTCGCTAAAAGGGCAGCATCGACCGTCCACGTCGCTAAAAGGGCAGCACCGACCGTCCAAGTCGCAAAAAGGGCAGAACCGACCGTCCACGTCGCTAAAAGGGCAGCACCGACCGTCCAAGTCGCAAAAAGGGCAGAATCGACCGTCCACGTCGCTAAAAGGGCAGCACCGACCGTCCAAGTCGCAAAAATGGCAGCACCGACCATCCAAGTCGCAAAAATGGCAGCACCGACCGTCCAAGTCGCAAAAAGGGCAGAATCGACCGTCCACGTCGCTAAAAGGGCAGCACCGACCGTCCACGTTGCTAAAAGGGCAGTATCGACCGTCCAAGTCGCTAAAAGGGCAGCACCGACCGTCCAAGTCGCAAAAAGGGCAGCGCAGGATTCCTACAAAGAGGGAACCAGATAACTCCGGGCCAGGGAAAACGTCTATCACGGATACTCCGTCTCGGAGACAGGTCAAGCAACGACCGTCCATGTCGTAAAAAAAAGGGCAGTGCCAGCTTCCCAAAAAGCCGGAACCAAATCAAGTCGCCTCCACGTGAAAGAAGATCCATCAATTTCATGCACACGACCCACATATGTGGTGTGCATTTATTGATGGGGGGCAATTTGTTGGGGTAAAAATTTACACCCCGGTTGACCAAGTCAAAATCAAAGTCAACCCCAAGCCAAGTGGGCCCAAGCCCAGATCCAGTGGGCCCATGCCCGGGTCGAGCCCGAACATGAAGCGGCCGGCCTCCCCCACGCCAAGATAAAATTTTTGTAATAAATAATTTTGTTGCATTTTCTTTTATTTTATTTTCGGATAAATATAAGAAAAATAGGCATAAAGCCAAATTTTTGTAAAGCCCATGGCTTATGTGCAAAAAGAAATGGCACATGAGCCATGGGATAGGCAAAATGCCATTTTGTGAAGCCCAAGGGGCTATGTGTAAAATGTATGGCCTATAAAGGCAAAGATAATGAAATATCTCAACAACTTTCTCTCTCTCCAAAAAAAAAAGAAAAGTCTCAGAGCTGAGCTCTTTCTTCCATCTTCAAGGTTCCAAAACCTTCTTCTTTCTCTTGAATTAAATCAAGAGTTTTACTCTTCCTTTTTCAAAACAAATTAGTTTTTCACCACAAAACCCACAAAGGGGAACTTGGATCTATCATTAGATCTGAAAAAGAAGAGATTTTGAGATTTCACATCTCTTGATCTTCAAGATCCAGCAAGCAACAGGAGGAAGAAGAACATCGTTCACTAAACCCAAAAAAAAAAAAACACTCAGGAGTCTAACTCCTCTCTGATTTCTCTTCTGAGAAATTTGTTTTAGCAGCGCGCAGCGCAAGTGCGCAAAGCGCCCGCGTGCCGACACGTGGCATGCGCGCGCGCTTGCGCAAGTGCGCAAAGCGCCCGCGTGCCGACACGTGGCGCGCGCGCTTGCGCACCTGCGCGCTTGCGCAAGTGCGCAAAGCGCCCGCGTGCCGACACGTGGCGCGCGCACGCGCTTGCGCACCTGCGCGCTTGCGCAAGTGCGCAAAGCGCCCGCGTGCCGACACGTGGCGCGCGTGCTTGCGCAAGTGCGCAAAGCGCCCTCGTGCCGACACGTGGCGCGTGCGCGCTTGCGCACCTGCGCGCTTGCGCAAGTGCGCAAAGCGCCCGCATGCCGACACGTGGCGCGCTTGCGCACCTGCGCGCAGCGCTCATGCGCAAAGCGCCCACGTGCCGACACGTGGCGCGCTTGCGCCTGAGCGCACAGCACCTAAGCGCACAGCGCCCAAGGTGCTGCCCCACGCATCCTTTGGATGCCCCTTTTCCCCTTTATTTATATATACATGTATATATATACATATGTATACAAATGTACACATACACATACTCCGCCACACTCTCCCCCTCAAAAAAATTTTCGGGCCGGGGCGCTGCCCCGAACCCCGCAAGGGGGCTGCTAGCCCCCTTGACCCCCAGCCCGCTATCCGGGTAGCGGGACCCCCGTAAAAACTCTGCGTGGCTCCCGATATATCCAAAACCCCCCTTTCAGAACAGAACACACGTACACTGCACATTGAGTTCGCATGACCAGTTTAACCCGTTAATCGGAGGTTCCCTCGCCCCAAAGGCGAGGGGTAATTAACGGCAGCTTAGTCCGCGGCTGCCGGAGATTCGGATCCTCACAATCATTAAACCCCGGCCTACCCCAGGCAGGGGGAATCTGTAGTACGCCTGACAAGCGTGCGCGTATTCCCATCTCAATGGGGTGACGAAAAAACACCCTACACCCGTGTCGAAATCATGCTTCGCCTCGGCGTATCTGCCTTCCCTGTCGATATTATACTTCGTTTCGGAATCAAGTCAGCCAACAAGCTCTGCGTCGGAATCATACTTTGTCTCGGAGTGTACTCCGCGTCGAAATCAAGCTTCGCCTCGGAGTATCTGTCTTCCCTGTCAGAATTATGCTTCGGCTCGGAATCAACCAGCGACCTCCTCGTCGGAATTAAGCTCCGCCTAAGAATCAAGTCGACCAACAAGCTCTGCGCCGGAATCATGCTTCATCTCAGAGTGTACCCCGCGTCGAAATCATTCTTCGCATCGGCGTATCTGCCTTCCCTGTCGGAATTATGCTTCGTCTCGGAATCAACCAGCGACCTCCTCGTCGGAATTATGCTCCGCCTCATAATCAAGTCAACCAACAAGCTCTGCGTCGGAATCATGTTTCGTCTCAGAATGTGCACCCCGTGTCGAAATCAGGTTTTGCCTCGGAGTATCTGCCTTCCCTGTCAGAATTATGTTTCTCCTGGGAATCAACCTCTGCATCGAAATTATGCTTCGGTCAAAATGTCTATCGCTCTTCGGAATGATGCTCCGACCCTGGAGTCATGCTCCGCTCTTCGGAATGATACTCCGATCCCTAGAATCATGCTCCGCTCTTCGGAATGATACTCCGATCCCTGGAATCATGCTCCGCTCTTAGGAATGATGCTTCGATCCCTGGAATTATGATCCGCTCATCGGAATTATATCCGACCCCTGGAATCATGCTCCGCTCGTCGAAATTATGCTCCGACCCCTTGGAATCATGCTCCGCTCTTCGGAATTATGCTCCGATCTTCGGAATCATGCCCCGCTCTTCGGAATTATGCTCCGACCTCCGGGATCATGCTCCACGGACCTGGAATTATGCTCCGCAAATCGGAATGATGCTCCGATCCCCGGGAATGATGCTCCCCGAGGGATGCTCCTCCCCCAGAAAGATGTTCCACCTCAAAGTCCAGCTTCAAGATCCATCAATTTCATGCACACAACTCATATGTGCGGTGTGCATTTATTGATGGGGCCAAAATTTGCACCTCAGTTGACCGGGTCAAAGTCAAGGTCAACCCCAAGTAAGCGGGCCTAAGCCCAAGCCCAAGCAAGTGGGCCCATGCCCAAGTCGAGCCCCGCGGCCGGCCTCCCCCTTGCCGAAATAAAAACCATGTAATAAATAATTTTTATGTAACTTTTTATGCATGAATGTAAGCAAAATGGGCATAAAACCAAATTTTTGTAAGCCCATGGCTTATGTGCAAAAAAAAATAGCACATGAGATATGGGATGGGCAAAATGCAATTTTGTAAAGCCCAAGAGGCTATGTGTAAATGTGCAAGCCTATATAAGGCAACATGATGATGAATAAAAGATATACTTTTTCATTCCCTCAAAAATCTAGGGTTCTTTGTGCCTCCTTCTCCTTCTTCAAGGTTCTAAATCTTCTTCCTCCTTTTCAATTAAATCAAGTGTTTTACTCTTCCTTTTCCAAAATTAAATAATTTTTCACCACAAAACCCGCAAAGGGGAACTTAGATCTCCCATCAGATCTTAAAAATAAGAGATTTTTAAAATCTCATACTTCTTGTTTTCCAAGATCCGGACAACATAGGAGGAAGGAGGAGACCCATCTTCAAAAATCCCATCTTGGGAAGATCCAGAGCCAAAGGGAGAAACAAAGCAGCCCCCTTTGATCATTTCTAAATATCTTTAGGAGTCTAACTCCATTAAAAATCCATTGGAGTTTAACTCCCTAAATTAATCTCTGTCAGGAGTTCAACTCCATAAGTCAAATTGGGAGCACAGCTCCCAGTGCAGGGACTAAGTACCTTTTACTGCTGACGCCTGGCGCCCACGTGCCAGGCACATGGGGCGCTGGCGCTCTGGCGCGCAGCGCCCTCGTGCCAGGCCCGTGGTGCGCTGGCTCTCTGGCACGCAGCGCCCGCGTACCATGCACGTGGTGCGATGGCGCTCTGACGCACAGCGCCCGCGTGCCAGGCACATGGTGCGCTGGAGCTCTGGCGCATAGCGCCCACGTTCCTGGCACGTGTGGCGCTGTCGCCCTCTTCTACGCATCCTTTGGATGCCCTTTCCCTTTATATATATATATAGACATACATACACACACACACATATTCTACAACACTGTCCCCTGTTAGAAAAAATTTCTAACGGGGCGTTGCCCCGCACCCCGCAAGGGGGCTGCTAGCCCCCTTGACCCCCAGCCCGCTATCCCCGTAAAAAACTCTGCAAGGCCCTCGAGATATCCAAAACCCTATCAAAACACAACGCACGTACACTGCACGTTGAGTTCGCATGACCTGTTTTGACCCGTCAATCGGAGGTTCTCTCGCTCCAAATGCGAGGGGTAATTAACGGCAGCTTAGTCCGCGGCTGCCGGAGATTCGGATCCCCACAATCAATAAACCCCCGCCTACCCTAGGCAGGGCGAATCTGTAATGCTCCTGACAAGCGCGTGCGTATTCTCATCTCAATGGGGTGACGAAAAACACCCTACATTTAGTCTATCCTTACTCTTCAAATTCAAGAGGGGCTGACTGTAATTTTGTTAGATCCAAGTCTTACAATTCCATATTTCCTATGAAGTGTTTGCAATATCTTGTTCTATCTGTTCTTGATGCGCAGAAATCACGCGGTAGTGATAAACATGTTTAAAATGAGGACGTTTGGAAGTATATGAGAAATATCCCAAGCCTCATGTATCTTTCGGTTTTGAGCCTTTTACGTATTCCCGGGTTTTTCGTAGATACTATAAGGCATCAAATGTGTGAAAGGCTTCTGTGGATTGTCTTAAAAGTACCCCCACTTTCCTGAAAGTTGCAGGTTTTTGAGTGGCATATCTGTCGGGATTTTGACATCTACTTAAGCATCTTGTTCAAAGTAGGAAAGTCTCTCTCAACACATTTATTAGTTGAGATTTATAAAATAAGATTCCCTTTTTCCCCGGTACGGGTGGACATAAAAGGCTTCTAGATGTAATAAATTAGCCACATGCAATTCTTGTAAGGGCTTTTGTTGTTTATAGGAAGTGAAAATGAGACGAACTTGATTCTTCCCTCTTCGACCCTTGGTTCTAAAGTCTTTTATTTCATAATAGGGACCATCTTCATCATCATCATCTGATATTTGAAGACTCTCAACCTGTTGACAAGTCCTAGGGAGAAATTGCACCAATGTATCATCATCTTCGTCTATAGACTTTGAATCGAACCATACCCTCGAACCTTTTTACTCTCTTGTTCGAATTCAGAAGATTGACTGTTTGTATCATCAGAATCATCATTCTTTGGAACATGCATCTGCCTCGGGTTAGCTGATTTATCATTGAACTCTTCAAGGAAAAATCAAGCTTCTTCGATGCGCAATCCATTGACTGTGAATGGATGAGTTTCCCTATCAATCTGGTATTCCCTGTCACCGTCTTTTTATTTGAGAAACTGATGTAGTGTTGATGGTACTATTCCATAATCGTGCAACTAAGACCTACCAAACAAAACCTTGTAAGCAGTATCAGTGTTAATCACGTGAAACTTCATCCTGCATTTTAGCAGTCCCACTTGAAAGTTGAGAGTGACTGATCCTGAGACTTTCCTTGTATTCTAATCAAATCCTTGAATCAAGATTTTTTCAGAAGTGAGATGGTTTATATCGAGTGCCAAGGTATGAAGAGTTCTTAATGAGATTATAATTATTGATGCACCTGGGTCAACAAGTACCCTCTTAGCGATGGTGTCATTGAAACTCCCAGTAATAAATAGGGGTCGATTATGTTCAGAGGTTCCTAACAACATATCTTCATCATTGAACACAACTCCGACTGTTTTTCATCATAACAAGTTTCTTTCACGGCTACTTCAGTGAAGAATGCTTGGTATTCTTTAGGATTTCGTAGAGCTTCAATTAGCATGTTCCTGAGCTCTGGAGAATGTATCAATGCTTCATATACAATCATTAATGCTGGTATCTTTTTAAGATGAGCCAGCACATTGTAACCTGCTTTGCTTTTTGCCTTTGAAGTTGTAGGGAGAGCAACCTCTTCAACATCAATAATCTTGTCCTTTTCAGCCTCTTTAGCAATGCGTTTAGGCTCATTAGGCTTTGAATCAGGAACGAAAGTTCCATGACGAGTGGTCACTTGGTTTACAAATTTAACTTTGTGACCATCCTCATCTTCATCAGGAAAATGGAGTGCATCATCTTCTGCTTTACTCTCGCAACGAATAACTCCGCAAGTATGAGAAGAGTTTATTGTTTGAAGAGTTCTTCTTTGCCTTTGTGTAGGTGGAGGAGATAAGGTCGATGAGTGATTCTCAGCCAACTCTAACATTCGATGCCGGAATATTATACAATTTCTTAGCGTGTGTCCTTGCATTCGGTAGAACACACAGAAATTGGTACCTTCCACACACTCCTCTTCAAGTAAAGATGCAGAAATAAGGAGTTCCAAACCATCGCGAAGTGTGGAACGTTTGGAACAAATCCACATCAGACATTGAAGCCATTTCCTGATTCATTCATCTCCCTGATGAGAAGGAGAAGATGAATTCTTAAGGTAACCTGGCTCTTTGGCTGTGACCAACAACAGAGTTTCTAAATTTTGGATCCTCCTCGGCCAGTTTTTTGAAACCCTATCATTTGACTGCTCACTTTGGTATTCAATCCCTCTTTGTTGCAAATTATCAATTCGAATTTGCCATTGATCAAGTTTTTGATGAAACCGTGTCATTATCTGACAAGCTTCCTGCATATCAACACGTAAGTCTCTGACTTCATTATTTAACTCCGAGATTGTCCATGTAGCGGTGAGATGCATTTCGTTATGCCTCTCAAAGGTCCTAAATAGGAAATTCATTATCTCGATTGAATTCCTCTGCAATAACAAATGAGGTGGAGTCCTCAAAGGATCCTCAGAAGGGGGATGACTTGACCTTCCTTCAACAGATGGATGCTCATCGCTATTTGTATCATTTTTCCCTTCATGCGAGAGGGTAGGAGGCATACCCTACTCTGGTTGAGAACTTTCAGCCTCTTCTATCCTGGGATTTTGATGGCTCACCCAACGGCAGGTATGAACGTGATCTGAAGAGCTTAAAGAAGTCTTTTGCCTTCTTCAGTTATTGGGGATTGACAGTACTTGCATTCGAGAATAATCCTGTATCATTTCTTGGAACGTGAAGCAGTTTCTCAAGGAATGTCATGTTCACTAGTGTAGTATAAAAAAATTAGAAGATCCCGCCAGTTCGGCCACTGTAGCATCCTTGAAAATAAAAGTTTTGTGCTTAAGCTTCTGAGCAAACGGAAGGCTGCACACAAATCTTGATCAGAAATCGATTCGATAGCCCTACTGATTTGTTTCCACGGTGATTGAATGTTTTGAATCAAAGAGGTAGAAGTCGCATCGGTATGAGTTGTTGTCTCAGATTTTGAGAAGGCCGAGAAACATTTATTACTGAGGTCCTCTACCGATTAGCTCGTGCAGCAGCCACTTGAGCTTTTTCATTCTCATATGTTGATACTTGTCGCTGCAAGTTCCCCATTAATATCTGAGATTCGTGAACTTATTGGCGCAACAAATATATATCTTGGCGCACTAAAGCACTATCACTTCGCAGCCTTATATATTCTTGAAATATTTCTGAGAACACCCTATCCACATTTTTAGGACATTATTATCGTTTTCAAATGTTCGGATTAGAGTGCCAGTAGTTTCAGTCACATTTCTCATGAAAACCTGTGGCTGGGTGAAATGGTTTTCATCGGGCTCACTGACTTCATTAGGCGTTGAAGGCCTTGAGCCTCCAGGTTCAATCCAAGATAAAGAAGATGAAGAGGTGGAGTTAATAGCGACTTGATCCTGCACATGTCCACTTTCATTGATAGGCCCTTACCAATTACCAGGTGAGGTAGGATTCGAGTCATTCACACACGGTAATGCCTCAATTATCTTTTCGGCTGGATATTCTTCATTTGTATCCAAACGAGAAGTATTGCTCTCTCCTTGTAACCTTGCACATGGAGCCTTAGAATCTTCAGGGGTTGAGACAACATCGATTTCTGAGAATTCATCAAGTTCTTGAAAAACTTCCTAGATTCCTTCGGTTATAGGAAGCACGTCGGCTTCTTGGGGTTCATTCTCCGCCGTCTCAGAAGACGTGTGAGATGTCATACGGCATGTGTGAACCTGTATAAGCTTGGTCCTCCCATCTCTTCTTAACAACACATTAGCGAGTATAATTAAGTGTTGCCGCTGTCGTTTCACTTCTTCCGGATAGATGACCTGGCATTGCCGTCTTCCCAGAACCTTTCTTTAAGCGTATCTTTATCACCTTCCTCTTTTAGGAAATTAGGTGGGATGAAATCGCGCAGAGTTATTAGGGGAATGTTTAAGTACTCCTCCAGTTGAGGCACCTTCTCTTTCATTTTATTATTTTGATGATTCGTGCCAGACAAAGCCTTGCTCGTCTGAGTTATTGCAGGCACCTTTTTCTTCCGAGGGATCTCCGGCATCTTTTCCAATCTCTTTTGAAGCTTTTGAGTCTTCTATGAGATGATGGTTTCCTACGGATATCCATGTGATTCAGAAGCCGTCGACATGACTGTCTTTTTACCACACGCAGTTACATAATGACTGTGTGCGGTAGGGACATCAACTTTAAATGTGTCGGCTAGGGCAATGTCCCCTAATTTGTAGTGCTCTTCTACATAATTCTTGAAGACAAAGCAGTCTTCAATAGGATGCCCTAACATTCGGTGATAGGGATAATATCTCGGGTTATCCTTCTTATTGGTATCTTCAGGTTTCTTAACCTTAGGAAGTTCCAATCCGTTCTTTAAAACCATATTGAAAATATGCTTTGTAGACTCTCTTGTAACTGAGTATTTCTTACTCATCCTTTCTTCAAGAGAAGTCTTTGAGCGGTTATCTTCCGATGATTTGGTTTTTCGTGAAGACGTTTGTATTGGTTTTGAATCTGAAGACTCTACAGCAGCGTCAACGGTCAGGGACATAACCTGTTTTCCCTTTTGGTTATTCCAGGATTTATAGATTTTCTCCGTCTTCTCTTGCGCAAATACCTAATAATCCTCGAACAACTCTGGATCTGCATTCCCTAAAGTCATGATTTGATCAATTAAGGAAGCAAACGTGGTATGCTTCACGGATACCATAAAAAGCTTGTCCTTCCCAGGGATTTTATTGAGTAGCAGTTGAACTGACTGCTCTTTGGGGATTGGCGGCTCACAACGAATACTGGACGTTCTCCATTTCTGCACGAACTCAAGTAATGACTGCTTTTGTAGGATTCATCAAGGTAACCTGAGTAAATTTCATTTTATCTGTGACATTACCTACGAACCTCTTCTTGAATTTCTCCGCGAGCTGGTTGAAAGTGAGTATTGAGTCTGGTCTAACTCAGCAATCCAGTCAAAGGCGATGCCATGTAAACTCTTTGGGAATTTCCTTAAAAGGAGCTTGTCATTCCTAATTGAATCATCGCAAACTACTTTAAAGTGAGCCAGATGCTGCTCAGGGTTCCCTGTCCCGTTATATATACGAAACGAGGGTATCACATACCCTAGAGGATAGAATTCATCATTGTATTCATCTGGATATGGCTGCTTCGTTATTGGGCCAGTTGTTTTCTGATTCATCTGTGTCATCTATTCTACAATGAATTTCTGCAGAGGATCAACATTTATATCAGCAAAGGATAAAGGCCTGCTGTTGATGATGAAGGCATCATATTAAGAGTTAATGTATCTGGAGTAGTTTCCTCTACCACTATTGATGCTGGTCTTGCAACCCCTTGAGGCTGATTAATTTCCCTTACAGGTGGAACAACCCCTATGTTTATTAACGGTATTGTTTACGGAGTAGGAGGATTCGCTTCCCTCCTAGGTGTTCTGGTTGTGGAGTTTTGCGGTATCGCTGCTTGTTCTGCTCTTTCAGCTGGTGGGTTTTGCCTAGGAGCTTCTGCTAGGCTATGAACCTAAGCGAACAAGACCTGGATGATGGCCATCATATTAGTCATATGTTCTTGCATTTCATCAATTTGACGATCCATGTTCCTCAATGGAACGTTTTCACCTATATTATCGCCATCAGCCCATTGCGCGGGATTATTTTGATCTGGTGGAGGAATGTTGTCTCCAGGGATCTCCTGCGGATTGGGAGGGTTCAACCACTCCATATTTATTTCCCCCTCTACCCGAGGGTGATTATCTTGACTCCTTGTGCCGGCTGACAGACCTCCACGCCTGCTAGCCTGCGGGTCATTTGAATTACTTGAACTGACCATCCGGCAGGTGTGCACCATTCGGCAAATATGCACTACTGACTGAGTCGGGGAATGTGACATTGGATTATCCGATGAATTTCTTACCGGACTAGCAGAAGTACTTGGCTGCAGGACTCAGATTCCTTCGCTTGAAATGAACTCGAACTATGATCAGTATCTGGCGTTGATCTTCACTCCTCACGAGCAACTACATATGCCTCACTAGCCAGATTATTCAGGATTTGTTTCTTCTTACGATGAATAACCCTAGGAGGGACGGTTCTTTGAAGAGTCTTCGCTTCTTTGTAGGTCATGTACATCCTCTTATTTTTATTTCCACGACCTCGGGATGACCCTACAATTAAGTCATTCCGTTGAAATTGTTGCTGCTGCATCAGCAGCGGTGCAAAAGAATTTTTGACAGGTACCGTAGGAATCTTTCAGTGTTGAGGAGTGAGATTCATGTTTTCATTGCGGGCTTTCTTAGCGACCCTTCTTCTGGCACTGCGAGAAGTTCCATTCTTCCTTTGGTCGGAAAGAGCAGCAAAGCATCACGTCTTAAAAATGGTGTCATCATTTTCATGAGGGTTCTACTGAGGCTCTTGAGAGAAAGAAAGTCTTTCAAACATGAACTTCCTTTTAGTTTCGACACAGGGAGCTGGCACCGCAACTGGTTGCCCCTTGTAGATAATGGCGGCGTCGTTGAGGAATTCTCTCAAACCGAGAGCACTCTGGAATTCTCTCAGGAATTTCTTTAGCGAAAATGTCTATCTCTCTTCTTTTAATTCTGTTGAATGAGAAATATTTATACTTCTTTAGGAGTGAGAATGGTTAAACACCACTCCCTCATGTTTTTAGGATGGGTGGGGATGAAATAAATCCCCACCAATCCTTAAAAATAAGCTGAACTGTCTATTTTTAGAGGGGTCGCGATATCATTTATCAATAGGCTCGGGAAACCTTAAATTGTACCTCCCGATAGCGGGAGGGGGGTCCCGATAGATCGGGAGAGGGGTCTCAATGGCTCGGGACCCCTAAAAAGCAACTCTTTTGAGTTGTTTTTGAAAGGGGATCCTCAATGTATAGGTCCTAGACTATTTGAACAAGCTCTTAGCTTGTTTATGATGTTGTTTACATCAATTTTGGTCTTAATTGATCAATTCTTGATCATTGACCTTGTTCTTTAATTGAATACTTATATAAGTATTCAAAGTTATTGGGAGTTGAATTTTTTAACTCCAACAGTTAGCATAGTTCGAATTCGCATGCATGATGGGATTGTTCGGACATTGACAAGTGTCAGGCATGTGCCTTATTTGAGGAGGATTTTGGTCTCTTTGGGGGCTTTGGGCATATTTGGCTACAATTGCATGGCCGACAGAGATTCTATAAGGATTTTTTAAGGGTTCTCTGATTGTAATGAAGGCAAAGAGGTGGGGATTTTATATTTTCTTCAGGGACAAATAATCGTAGGATATGTTGTCGAAGTTTCCACCAGTTTAGGCGGTTCAGATTCAATCAGGATGTAGCATCCACGATTTAGTCATATCAGTCAGACGATTTAAAGGCGTCTCGGAAGAGGCAATTACTTGGAGGTGGAAAGTTCGGCAGGACAGATTTCCATAAGGATTGTAAGAATAAGATACAGGTGGTTCCAACACCAAATTGTTCTAGAGGCGGAGCCAGACATTATTTTTCCTTCATGGAAAACTTCTCGAGTAAGTTGTGAGTGTACATTTTCAAATCTAACGCCGAGAATTTTCAGAAGTTCAAAACGGCCGTGTTGGATTTGCAGCTCAGAAAGCGCGTAGAGGTTTTTCTGTCCGATTGTGGTGGAGGGTTCGCTTCGCATGAGTTCGTAGGATTGTGCAGGCCGAATAGGGTCGTGCATCAGTATACCATGTTGGGAGGTCCTCGGTTAGATGGCATTGCATGTTAAATAGTTCAGACGATTGAGAAGAACAGAACTTTATGGCTTATGGGTGGTTTCCCGAGAGAGTTTCGGGCTGGTGTCCTATCTACTGCTGAGTACCTCATCGATCAGTCACCATCGATGACGGTAGATATGAGAATTCCTGAGTTATGGACTAGAGGGGCAAGTGATTACTCAGGGCTTCACGTTACTGGGTGCACCGAGGAGCTGAGGGTAAAGAGATGTTCTCTTGTCGGGTTCGGAGGCGGAACAAAAGGGTACAGATCGTGGTGTCCTGAGACCTCGAGTGGAGTAATCAGCCAAGTGACGTTCGTTGATTCTTCAATAATTTGAAGAAGACAGACTCGGTCAAATGGTAAACGGAGAACGGGTATGCCGCCAAACGAGGTGGAGTTCAAAGTCCCAGTCCGGTTTACGAGAGATGAGATGGTCAGTACTCTAATTTAGGTGGAGAGTACAATAGAGCCAGTTTTAGAGAGGTCGAGAACAATTCGACGCACATGAGTGGCTAGGGACGAGTCTCCAATGCAAGAGGTTCGAGAGTTCGGCAAAAAGTCTGGACGTTTGATTTGTGGCATGGATAGTGCCATAAATGGAGAGTTGTGTCGGTTGCTGCAAAGTATCGAACATGTTCTAACTTGGTATGGGATAAAGAAGATTCGGTCCGTGTCTTCTCACTTAGAGGTGCATTTTAGGCTTTCGGCGATATTATCACCAGGTTCAGATGTAGACAGAAACCATGTGTCTTTAGTGTCATATGCGAGTGCAGAGGTTGGTGTGGGATGTATGCGACCGATTATTACAAATGCAGTTGAAGTAGTCAACAGATGTTGGACTATTCCGAGCAGAGAGCATTAGCCAGTTATCGAGTGGATTCTGAAATACTTGAGAGATAGTGAAGGGCGGGTTTGTCTCGTCATTCAGCAGAGGCAGCGTTAATGGTTGCATTGTGACAATGTATATAGGGGCAGATGAAGCTTGACGACGGGTTACATATTAGGCACGGATGCAGTGCCAAATAGATCGACGTTTCAGCCAGTTATCGCGCAATCAACAGCAGAAGCAGGATTGTTAACCTTCTTAGAGACGATTAGAGGGATCATGTATATGCGGAGCATGTTGGGTTTAGGAGTTTCACAGATTGTGGGTGTGTTCTTCTTGGAGGATAAGAAGAGAGTCATTGCTATTACGAAATTGGGAACCTCAAATAGTCTGGCAGTTGCTTTTACAGAGGTGGTTCCGAATATCGAATTTGAGCAGTGCTCGAACTTGATTTTGCCTAATTGATTGTTGAGGACAAAACCACGATGAGAATAGAGTTTCAAGAATTGAGCTTTTCTATTTGTTTGTTTGGTGTGTTACGATAGCCGTCGGATATATCTTTCCATCGTCTTTGTTTGCACGCGATCTTTATAGTTTTCCGCTGCGCCATGTCACTTGTTCATGATAGGCTTGTGCGATCCATTCGTGGTTCACCGCGCCGTATCAGGGTAGATATTGGAGGTACAACACCTATATATTAATTTCATAATTTTGTCATTACTTGTTAGCCATGCAGAACTATAATGCACGAGAATCTATTCATTATTTGAAGTAAACCATGATACAAGTACCTGTCACTCAACATACAGCCAAACCAAACCAAACCATAGCTAGTGATATCCAATATTAGAGTAACCGAGTCGATATTATTTTGGACTATTATTTTTTGTTATGGTTATTATATATTTTATATTCAATAGCATCAAACTTAAATAATTTATTTTGGGGCACGGCTAAACAACACTAAATTTTTGGTGTCGGGTTATTGGTTTCGGAGGTGCAATTTGAACAACTTAATGGTTTCAAGAGTGAAATTTGGAAATATTAAATTTTAGAGATGAAATTTGAAAAACTTAACAGTTTTGGGGATGAAATTTGGAAATACTAGATTTTTTCTGCACCGTCTCCGCTCCTTCATGAATTAATTAAATGTTTTGGATTAATCATAAGTAGTGAATACCAAGTTTGGGGGTTGGTCAAACAAATCCTTATTTATTAAATTTATTAAATGTCTTAAATACTTCACTTACTATCTATCAATCTATTTATCTAATACAAAATTGGGTTGGTCAAGAAATCTTTTGCGAGTCAAAACACTAATTTTGGATTTTCCCCTTTTGTCTTTCTCTTTACCCATATTTAATTCAATATCATTTTCCAATATTCATTTTCCAAAAAACCCATTAATATGAGACCCAAGAACAAATGAAAATTAATTTGTGGGATACTTCTTTTTAATAATTTGGTTTTTATTTTATTTTAATTCATATATATTGAGTATTTTTGCAAAGAAAAATACTCATGATTGAGTTATTTCTTAAAGATTTTAATATTTTTATTTAAATATAAAAAATAAATAACTAACAACATCATTTATCATTTTTCAAACATAATGAAAACATATGTATAAAAAAATTGTATATTTTTCTTAAACATGTTGCATGTAAATATATTCGATCATGTTTGACTCACTCTAGTTCTTAATTAAGGAGAGGAGAAGAAGCCCATGTCAAGAAATTGCATGGAGGAAAAAAGATAGATGAAATAATAATGAAAAACACCAAAAGGAATTATTTTGGACTTTGATGCAGATTATTCTCAAATGATGGCTATGAAATATAAAAAGCCCATAGAATGAGTTATGTAATGAATTAATTGGAAAGTAATATCAAACATATTACGTATCATGACTATGAGGAAATGCTCATGCTATTTGTTTAGTAGCTTACCTCATCCAATCAAACACTATAAGAAACGTACGTAATCACAAACTCACAATGGAGACATTTGAGTTTGCAATTTTTATTTTTCTTTGAATAAAAACACCTAATAAAAATTGATGGTCAATTTTTACCTTAAAGCAAGCTTAAACTAAGGCCCAGGGAGTTGATCCATAACCCTTCTAACATAAAACCCGATATGTTTCTCTCCAATTTGTACGGGTCATCGTGATCTACATGATTTAAATAGGCCATGTATCAAATTCACGAGATTTCATGATCACCAACGCATCCATCATGATGGTATGCAAGTTCTTTTTTCTTAAGGGGGTACAAAACTATTCCTCCTAATAGGAGATGGTAAAGAGGAATTTTTGAATTAAAAAGCAGCGGTATAAACCGACTATTTAAGCAGCTGCTATTGTTCGGTGTATATCATCTTCTGAATTACGAGACATAGAGTCAAGACGGGCAAGGAAAGAGATAGTTATAGGTGCGGCTGCCGCGACGAAATCATTGGAAACACATGAAAGGTGTGGCCCTTACGAATTATAGTGGGGATGGACCTATGCCGGGGCTGGATCTGCCTGTTGCAGCAGGTCTGCTGCGGTTGACCAAAACTCCGTTGCCAACAAAAAAAATCTTGTGTCCTGAGATGCATCCTAGGCAAGATGGTTCCCTCTCACAGTCAAGGAGGTAAAAATAAAAAGCATCATAGAACCGAGAACCCTCAAATTCATTCTATAAAGTTGAAATTGGCAAGATGGTTCCCTCTCACAGTCAATGGAGAAAACACACTTCATTCTATAAAGTTGAAATTGGCATGGAATTTCTCTTTCTTTACCTACTCATGCTTGGCCCCTCAAATTCGCATGCTGGCAATGCATTTGATCTGAAAAAGGATGATTCTTTCAGCTCAAAACTGCTACTGCTCAAAGCTAAAAAGAAAAAGAGAAGTTAGATTGACTTCCCCCAATAATGCTCACTTATTATATCCAGTTCAATCTACAGTGCTAAAACATCAGGATTTTTTTCAGACCAACCTGTGGAATCTTTCTCAGAATCCAATGTCATTTTCCCATCATGAATGAAGAGCATTCTTGGACTTTCAATGGATTCTCTCTTTCTCATGATGATTTATATACATGAATGAAGTGCATTCTTGGACTTTCAATCGATTCTTTCCTTCCAGTGATATATATATATATATATATATATATATATATATTGTAAGGATTACGTGTCTACCGTGCAGCGGAAATCCAAGACCTTTGTTTTATGGTAGATTGAAAAAGACTATCTGACGGATACCAAATCACACGAAAATAACACACCAACAAAAACATACAAGATTTACCCAGGTTCTAAACAACTAGCACATAATTCTGCAAACTAAGATGAAAACTTTCACTATGAGAAAGAATTACAACAGATTACACCGACTTCTTAACCCTCTTTTATAAAGAAATACTCTCTTACAAAACTTCTCTCTATCCGCGACCGCGTTTGGCCGCTTCTTCCACTTTAATCAAATCCTAAGTGATTAGAGAATTATAGATACAAAAATCCCTAAAGAGAGTCTCATATTTATAGGGTAAATAAATATTATGAGATAAATTCATATTTAAATTAGAGATAACACTACTAAAATAGGGGGTTGCCCTTACGGATAACGACATCCGTAGTGGCAGATTTCGTTTGACCCCTACGGGTTAATCCGTAGGGCCAAACGGTTGCCCCTACGGTCCTTACATATTTATTTAAAAATTATTAAATCTTAAATTGTTGTCTGTCCCTACGGAGCCGCAAACCAAGAACCTACGGGCTTATCCGTAAGGGCAACTAAATAGAGAATTAAGTAAAAAGGCAGATCGATCCCTACGCTGATTATCTCTTTATTCTCTCATCACTTAGCGCGCGAACCCAAATCCCCAAACCCTCGTTCCCGCCGATCGCCGTTCTCGTCGTCGCCGTTCTCGTCGTCGCCAGCGCCGGCCCATTCGTTGTCGCCACCGCCAGCTTCTTCCTTATCTCCGTTCGTCGTCGCCACCGATTCGTCGTCGCCACCGCCTGCACAGGTTAGGAAATCTTAAATTAAATAAATTTTTGATTGTTTTAGGTCTATGGTTCATGGTTTGGGTAGGCATTGGTTGGGGTTAGCGGTAGGGTTAGGGATGGGGCTGGGGGGCTGCTGTTGCGGTTGGGGTTGGGGTTCGGCAGGGGGTAGCGGTTGGGGTTAGGCTTGGGGTTGGGGTTGTGTGTCCCTGAGCACTTCATGATTGGGGCTGGGGCTGGGGCTAGGGCTCGGGCTCGGGCTAGGGTAGGGGCTTGGGCTCGGGCTGCAGCTAGGGCTGTGGTTGGGGTTGGGGCTCGGGCTCGGGCTGCGGTTAGCGTCAGGGGCTGGGGCTGGGGCTGGGGCTGCGGTTGGGGTTGGGGTTCGGCAGGGGGTTGCTGTTGGGGTTGGGGTTGGGATTAGGGTTAGGGTTGGGTTGGGGTTTTGGATTTCAGGGTCTAAGTTAATTTCCATTCTAATTAGCATTAAGCTCGTTAATTGAAATGTTGATGATGATCATAAGAGGAAAATGTGTCTAGTTTGAGAAGGTGTTGGAAACTGGACTAATAATGTGGGTAAAGCCCAGTTTAATTAATAATTTTATTTGTCATTCTCAAATTTTCTTGGAAACGGAGACTGTTTTGTGGAACTTTTAGCCGTTGGGCATGTTGGGTTGAATATGTTTGCTAATTGCATAAGATGCTCATAAGATTCTGGATTTTGAGGATGGGCCGTTATAATTGGAAATGCTTAGAATTGTAGGACCTTCTTTGTTTTAGCTATATATAATTGGAAAAAAAAAGACACATTTCTGATTTGAAGAAAAGGAAGGACAAGATAGGGATTTAGTTATGGATTTTACTTGGGCGTCTCCTCTTTTAATACATGTCTATCTTTACAAGAATATCGTGTCACATATTCGGTTTTAGCATCTGTACGCAACTGCTTTGATTATCATCGTGTTATTGACATCTTGAATTTCTATCCTTTTTCTAATATGTTTCATAGTTAATATAATAATCATTTGTCTATATTTGTTGACAGTGGCCTTTCTTTTGGATGAACATGTTTTTTGATGCATGTTTCAGTCATGTGAATTCATATGTTGCGTATAACGCTTTATGATATCAGTATCCTACATTTGTAGTTTTAATTGCTGATTGTTATAGATGAATGCCATTGCAATAATAGTTTTTGGTAGATGAATGCCATTGCAATGCAGGATGATCAGTTCTATCAATCTTGATCTCAATGGTTTAAAATCATGTTACACATACAACACGAATGCACAACAAACGCATCAATAAAGAGTGGTTCGAGATGTTCAAGTTAAAACCAATATATGATACTCGATGATAATATGAAAGCTTCATATTCTCATCGATACTCATATATGAAACTAAAAGCGCCACTTAGCCCCCGTCTATCAGTTAACATACGTGCGATGTTCGTCGTGACATAGAACTATATGAAGTTTGTTAAATATCGGACGATATAGCTCGATACTAACAACCGCCGTATAGTCTATGCGACGAGAAAATTCAATCGTATGGTAACCGATAGATTTGTCCCGTGTGGACAAGTTAAGAATGTTAGTTATATGTATGCCCTAGAGGCCATTACTGTACATTGGATGTATATTGTAGTGGATGCTGGGACATATATAGGTAGGACTTTCTTGCTCGACATGATAGTACGCTATCTGGTTGCTCTTTATCTTAACATGTATACTTTCTGTCTCTCTGATTACATGTTGATAAAGCCCTTAGGATGTGTACTCGACTTCCAGGACTATGATGAAGATCATACTAGTGGGGCCTGGGTAGTCAATGAGTACATCCTTCATTGTTCCTAGTCGTGGGAATATCGAGACGGGGCATCGATATTCCAGAGTAGACTAGCGTATATCTTCTCGACCCATGTGATGGGCGATGGATGATCCCATATCCATTGGTGTTTGACATCGGAGATGGTATGCGGGTGCTCAGTGGAGACTGGGTACACTGAACGGACTCGCCGAGAACTCCCAGATGGTATTATACCTCACGTCAGATGGTAGTTCTCTGGTGACACTGGTACAGCTTAGTCTGTTGACCCGAGATCGTCATAGAGTCTTGTGTGTCTCCCACTGTGCTTTGATTTCCACCCTACCACGGCTTTACTGAGTCATGCAAACAGGTGGTTTTTGGGTACAGTCCCGATTCACATGGAGGCAATGAGCGATAGGAGGGGATTCGTCTCTCCCGGTATTGGGGGTTGATGTTGCGCTATGCTCGACTGGCCATAACAGGAAATCCCTGGCCAGGGTTGCAGTGACCTACTGGTAAGTGTTATCAGTAGTTTCACACATGTCATGGACTTTACGTCGGCATGACTTATCAAGCTATTGGGGTCTGACGTTTACCACCCCTAGGCGAGATATGCGACATATCAGACGAACAAACCGGACTGTACGGTAAGTGTTACTGGTTGGATTCACAGGAGTGTGAACGGGCTTGCTCGTCGATCTTCTGATCGCTCAATACCCGGGTGGCCGTTACGTTTAGCAGACCGCTTGCGGCTTGTGGGTGTTTAATATGATCATCATCTGCTACCGGCGTATTGACGAGTCTTTAGAGTCCTACACAGAGGTTTCCTGGCTCAAGCGAAACGAAATAGGATCGCATATGAGATATGTGCGGGACCGAGAATAATGCGTGTATGTGATACCGTATTCTATTCTCGCGATGAATGTATCGAATGGTTATATGCGATATAACCTAGTTATCGAATCAAGGATTGATTCGATAAGCCGATACATTGGATACTAGTCGGTTATATACGATATGACCGGATCGTTAATTCAAGTGTTGATTTAATGATTTAATGTATAATTATGTATTTGATATATTATTTTGCATTAACTAGTATTGGTTCACTTTAAATGGATTTTCTCACTTGAATTGTGCAAGTTGTATATGTGATATACATTTGTACACATGATTGTATCATGTTTGATGATACATGTTTACTTGGTTAAGTGTAAAGAATTAAACCATGGTTAAGTTTATGATTAGGGTTTTCTTTTTTCTTACTTATTTATTTATTTACTTATTTTTGGAAAAGATGAGAAAAGAATGGTTGCTATTTTTGTTTTTAGTTGAAAATTGATGAAGCATTGACTAAGTCACCATTCTTGTCTCATGCTTAACCCTAACCATTCAAGTTAACCATGGTCCATTCTCTACAATTAACCAAGGGTTAATATATGATAAGTATTGATTTATTTATCCAATTATTCAATAACTTATCATATCTTCTTCTTCTTCTTCATCTTCTTCTTCCATGAAGAAAGCTTGCTACATCAATGGTGATTGATGAAAAAGTGTGAGAAATCCAAATCTAAAGTCTACCCACTTCCTATTTCTTCATCCTCTACCTCTTGCTAAGTAGTATAGGGTGTTTCCTTCATAAGTTTTCTTGACTTGGTGAAGTTGGAGCTTGATCTATCGATGCCTCGACGTAGATCATCTTCGGCATCGTCGTCGATGACCTAGCCCGCTTTTTCTCCGATGAAGCCGACGCTAGAGCCCAAGATCCGATTTGTACAGCGAGGAGACTTCATCGCGGAGCCATGGAGGTGGAGGACCGGATCTACAAAGGTTGTAGCCACTTTCCTTTAGCATTTAATTCGTTTACATGCTTGCATCGCCTCATTATCTAGTTAACGATCCGTATTAGGGTTTGTAGGCACCCGTAAAATTTGAATTAGCCATGTTTGATGCCTTGTGAGACTTCATTAGTGTGCCTAGGAACCCTACAGTGGCATCAGAGCCTAGCTAGAGCCTTAGGCGATGCGTAGACGGAGTTAGAAGTCCGATCGACCCGAATCCCCGATTTTAACATGCTCTCTGGACATTTTTGAAATTCGTGGTTTTTTGTGAATTAAAAATATGCAGAAAAATCAGCAGGTATTCCTAAGAATTACTGTGAAATTCGAGAGCATGATTCCTCTAGAGTGCGGCGGAACCGCGGCACAAGCATGGCTTGTGCGGCGGTTCCGCGGCCAAGTTGTCCCATCATCTGTTTAAATTTTCACAGTAACTCCTAGTTTTTAGTGCTGGTTTTCCTGGGAATATTTTAATATTTATTCCAGAGTTTTATTTTCTGGGTTGTATTGGGAACTCAGTGTATCGATCGGATTGTCTAATTTTGTCAGTGTGTTTTTCCGGGTATTTTAGAATATGTTAAAAAGTTCGACCGGATATAAATACCCACTTTTTCCCCTGCCGGGAAATTTCCAATTGTTGGATTTTTTCGTAGTTTAACGACGTTCTAAGTAGTGCAAGTAACGCGATGGACCCTCTAGAAGACAACAAACCTTAACTCGATTATGTGACCGTCTTGAACTGCCCTTTGAACCTTCGGGTTTGGGGCAGTACGGCGTGCCACATATGAGGCGTTGGCTTGACCCTTCTACGGCTGGACCGTTGGTACTGAGGCACGAACTGAATGCTGTTAGACTTATTTCATGTGTTGAGCTGTATCGGGAAAACTTGGGTGTTCGATTGTTCGATCGAAAAGTTTAGCGTTTTCTATTTATCCCGAATGTGATACAATAATTGGAATTCACAAGTAGTTATGAGATAACGGAATGAATATTATAAACATAGCAGTTTAGTCTCACTTGATCGGTTGCCACGGAATTTTGATGTGATCAAAAGTCCATCGCAATCACGTAGCGTACGCGGATACTCGCCGGGTAAACTTAATAGACAGCCTCACTCCATAGCCCTGACCAAGTGACTGTAGGAGAACCCCGTCGCCGAAAGCATCCGTTCGGGTGCTCGCGGCAGCGGTGTTCCACCTTGGTGCACTTTGTCGACGGCGTCGGGGGTGCGGCCGCCTACTAAAGTTTGCGACGAGCATTCGATCAGAATGTCGGGAATCCTGTTGAATTGCCCGACTTGATATTGAAAAGTGTTTTCGATTTTGAGACTAAAATGCGGGGTTTATAATTGTTAGGCATGCGATGTCTAAAGAATTCATTTGGTTAGGCATGCGATGTCTAATGAGATTGCGGATTCCAACTGTTGTAGTTTTACACTTTCTTTTCTGTGACCGTAAGTGTAATATGTGATATCGCCGGTTTCGTTGTTATATGTCAACGACAATTGGAATGTGCATATTTACTTACGTTGATGACATGTGATGTTATGTGTTGCTGGATATGTTATATTGGATCGTCGTGTTTGAATAGCCGGAGGGTTTTTATGTGAGATGAGTGTTTTTCTTTTTCATTCATGTAAAAACTTGTATGTAATATTCTTTTATTGGGGCACTTCCAGGTTGCGGAAGATGTCACCGTTGATGTATATTATTTACTTTTCTGCACTAGGATAGACCCAAGGAGGGGAGCACAAGTAACCAGGTTCTGGGGTCCAGTGGGAGACCAACTCGAGGAGTCGAGTCCGGGTCTCCTAACCCTAGAATTGGTAGGGTTCCTTGCCGCTCTCGTAGGGGTCTAGGGGTGTGGGATTGGCTATTCATCATGACCATGGAATCCGTGTTTTATATTGGCTCGTATTGAAAACACGGACGTCCTAGTATATCCAATATTTCATATGATATTTTCTGCTGCGTTATCTGTGATGTGATCATGTGATGTTCTGTGACAGATATAGTATATAGTATATATGATATATTATATAGACGTTGCTTATGTTTTACACCCGCGCTAGCCCTGCCCCGCTCTGCCATTAGTTACCTAACCTAACGGTGCAGACGGGACATCGAGGCGAATGCGGATGGCATAAGCGTACGTTATATTTATCTGTGATGTTTAGGTGGACTTAAATGATGGGATATTCATTAATGAGATTAATGAAAGAAAATAAACCTAATTGATGTTGTGGAATCGAATTTCAAAATAAAAACAGGTAGCTACAGTTCTTGCTTTGCATCGCGGTGTTCATTATAGAACATCCTGCACCTTATTCGATGAGGAAAGGACCGAGATCCCTTCACCGGGAGTGACTCCTTTAGCAATAACCGGCAGATGCTACAACCCTCGGTTTGTCATTTGATCGCTTCTATAGTTTCCGCTTTGCACAGTGATATATATGATATATCCCGCACCTCATTCGACGAGGAAAGGGCCGACGATCCCTTCACCGGGAGTGACCCCTTTAGCAAAACTAGAAAAGCCTCGAAAACATTCCATTTAAAAACCATTTGATTCCGCAACGAGATCAAGTTCAAAGCGTTAAAGGTTTTCACAAAAACCATTCGCAACCCTCCGTCATTTTAGGAAGTAGAGTACTTAGTATTCGTGCTGTGTTTGTTGACCATAGTCAAGGCACAGTGTACGGTAGCTAAGTGATGTCTTCCTACACCGCATATGATGCGATTAGTTAGGACAGTCACGTGACTTTGTTGACCTTAGTTAAGGGTCATGTGGGTAGGTCTAATTAATCACGAAATGACGGGTAGAACTTGACTAGTACTTATGATTTGTTGACCATAGTTAAGGTCATAGGTGCTAGGGGTAAAAACCTTTATCGGGAGTTTCAAGTGTTGAAATTTGCAATGAGATTGCATACCTTCTATATGATAGTTGGATCCCGATACCCACTGCGAGTAATTGTTACTCCTGGGAGAGTTTTGCACTTTACAATTAGCCGATCAAGTAGGTGTCTAGAAAGGTGTCAACGGGGTTACGCCTCTGGGAAAACGAGGTTTACTGTAATTAGGTCCGTGCGAAAGCACGGGGAACCTCCCTCAAAGTACCGACACTGGCCTGGCTGAAAGATTGGCGAACTTGTAGAGTGTAATTAATCCCGGCTAGTCTTTCCTTTTAAGGTTTGAAGGAAGATTTGATAAAAACAGTGGGAGCCATCCTGATTAGATAAAATATATAACCAATCTGATCTTGCAAGAGCGCCCGCAGAGTGTTTTCTTCTCTCTCTCCAGGTAGCGACCATATCACGCCTTAATCAAGATAATAATATGGATGTATTGACCGAACCCGCTTGTTATACTGAGCTGGGGAACGTTGGTCCCGCTCCAACTTATAATTGTTATAAGACAGAGCAGGAAATAGGGAATACCAGAATTCCTATGCCGCCCAAACGAAGAAAGTGCATATGATGCATCTCCTTCGGGTGTGTTCATTACAAAGAACTGTTTCTCAGTATCCTCTGCATCCTGGGTATATGATACCGGATCAGGATCCCAGATATGTAATCTGTTACATAGGGCTACAAAAAGGTAGAAAAACTGAGAACGGGTGATAAGTTTCATGAGGCAGAAAACGGGGCAAGTGTTGCAGCCAAGTCTGTTGGTCACTGTCACCCTGTATTACTAATACATTGATTCTGAACAAATGCTATTAGATACCGAACCTGATATACAAAATCATATCACTCTCTTTATTTAGTAAAGAAATGTTAAAATTTTGTATTGATGGATAATGTTTTGAACATTTCCTATATCAAAAGTTGATCGGTTCAGGCACGTTATCTAAAAGCATTGACGTTCTAAATCAAACTACAGTTCCTTGTATACTGAACACACACAAGAAGAAGAGTTCAGAAATGAACGAATTCTTCTTGAGGCATTGTAGACTAGGTCATATCAATGCGACCCGACTGGCTGAAGTTACATTTAGATGTATATTTAAATCAGTTTGAATTTACATCTTGTGAAACTTGCCAGTCATGTCACAAAGATAATATGACCATAGCTCTGTTTATTGGAAACAGAGAAAGAGTTAGTGAACTCTTGGGACTGATACATAATGATGTATGTAAGGTCTCCTGTCTACACATGCCAGGACTGGTTCTTTATACTTTATTACGTTCTCTAATGATCTCTCAAGATTCTGACATATGTTCCTGTTGAAACACAAGTCCGAACCTTTTGAGATATTCACAGAATATAAGTTGGAAGTAGAGAACCAAAATATGGGTATAAGTATTATGTCCTATGATGAGATCAGGGAGGAGAATACTTGTGCATGGCATTCCTGGACCATTCTAAAGGAGAATGAGATTCTCTCTCCGTATTACTCCTCTGAATACACCACAGCACAACGGTGTATCAGGGCGGAGCAATCACACAATATTAAATATCGTGTGCTCTATGATGAGTACTACTGAGTTTCCTATTTTCTTTTGGGAGTTGTGCACTTATGAAGTTGCATACCTATTGAATAGGGTTCGATTCAAATCAGTGCCTACCACTCCATATGAGATATGGTATGGGAAGAGCCTATCTCTTAAGTTAGTTAAGATTTGGGGTTGTCCAGCCTATGTCTAAAAAGCAAAATCTGGACAAGCTCGAGGCAAGGTCAGTTATGTAGAACTGGAAAGGTTCCATCTATACAATCAAAAGCTGATGATTTGGTAGAACCAAAGCATTCAATAGAATCCAACGAACCTCAGCCTCTCCGCCGATCTAGTAGGGTTCCTCATCCGCCTGAGAGATACCTCGGTTTCTCGATGACAGTGGGAGCGAGGATTGCATCATGAGATGATGACCCAACCAGTTTCGAGCAGGCCATCGAGAGTAGGGACTCTGTAAGAATGGCTGGATGCTTAGCGATCTGAGATGGAATCCATATACACCAGCAAAGTATGGACTTTAGCTGCTATATCTGAAGGGTTAAATCCCCATCAGGAGCAAGTATATCTTGAGAAGATTACTTGGTGTAGATGGAAAAGTTGAGACTTTCAAAGCTAGACTTATTAAAGGTTTTCGTCATCAACCAAGAGTGAAAAATGATGAAACCTTTTCCAGGGACTATACTTAAGTCCATCCAGATCCTACTTAACATTGCTACATACCATGACTGCGATATCTAGTGGTTGGGTGTCATGACTGCTTATCTAAATACTGATTTAGAATAGAAAGTCTATAAGTACACAGCCAGAGGGCTTGGTAAACAGTGGGAGCAGCGGAAACATGTGCAAGTTGCTTTACAGGATAAAGCAGGCATCGCAGAGTTGGAACGTCTGTTTTGATGTGATAGTCAAACAGTTTGACATCATCAAAATGGTAGATGAACCTTGTATATATAAAACGGTAGTAGAGAGTAAGGTGGTCATCATCGTATTGTACGTGGACAACATACTCTTGATAGGAATAGAATTTCCTATACTACGCTCGGTCAATCTCCGCTTATCACAAAGATTCTCCAATAGGATCAAAGTGATACCTCCTAAATCCTGAGTTTTCATCTATGAGATAGATGTAATTGGATGCTAGGATTCTCACTAGATGTAGTGAGATGGTATCAATCGATCCTGGGGAGAATCACTGGAAGGGTTCCAGGGTGATAAAGACGACTGAATGTCAGTCGCAGGCATTGTCTTTACCCTCAGTAAAGGGACGGTATGTTGGAAGATTTCCAAGCTAGATACCGTGACAAACTAGACGATAAAGGCTGGTTACATCGCTATTAAACATACTACCAAAGAGGCAGTTTGAGTGTATATTAGTTCATAGGATGAACTAGGTTCCTACCATTGTGTGACAATGGAACTGTGGCTTTGGCCCTGGAACCCTGGTCCCATCAGTGACCCAGACATATTCTGAGGCAGCATCACCTGATCATGGAGATAGTTGATCTCCAGGGTGATCGAGGTTAGGAGAGTAGACTCAGAGGATAACACGGCGGATCCACTCACGAAGGCCTTTTCCCAAAGAGAGACTTTTAGGGGATGGTTGAGTATTAGATACTACAACTACTGCTACAGATGGCCCTAGTGCAAGTGGGAGATTGTTAGTTATATGTATGCCCTAGAGGCTATTACTGTACATTGGATGTATATTGTAGTGGATGCTGGGACATATATAGGTAGGACTTTCTTGCTCGACATGATAGTACGCTATCTGGTTGATCTTTATCTTAACATGTATACTTTCTGTTTCTCTGATTACATGTTGATAAAGCCCTTAGGATGTGTACTCGACTTCCAGGACTATGATGAAGATCATACTAGTGGGGCCTGGGTAGTCAATGAGTACATCCTTCATTGTTCCTAGTCGTGGGAATATCGAAACGGGGCATCGATATTCCAGAGTAGACTAGCGTATATCTTCTCGACCCATGTGATGGGCGATGGATGATCCCATATCCATTGGTGTTTGACATCGGAGATGGTATGCGGGTGCTCAGTGGAGACTGGGTACACTGAACGGACTCGCCGAGAACTCCCAGATGGTATTATACCTCACGTCAGATGGCAGTTCTCTGGTGACACTGGTACAGCTTAGTCTGTTGACCCAAGATCGTCATAGAGTCTTGTGTGTCTCCCACTGTGCTTTGATTTCCACCCTACCACGGCTCTACTGAGTCGTGCAAACAGGTGGTTTTTGGGTACAGTCCCGATTCACATGGAGGCAATGAGCGATAGGAGGGGATTCGTCTCTCCCGGTATTGGGGGTTGATGTTGCGCTATGCTCGACTGGCCATAACAGGAAATCCCTGGCCAGGGTTGCAGTGACCTACTGGTAAGTGTTATCAGTAGTTTCACACATGTCATGGACTTTACGTCGGCATGACTTATCAAGCTATTGGGGTCTGACGTTTACCACCCCTAGGCGAGATATGCGACATATCAGACGAACAGACCGGACTGTACGGTTAGTGTTACTGGTTGGATTCACAGGAGTGTGAGCGGGCTTGCTCGTCGATCTTCTGATCGCTCAATACCCGGGTGGCCGTTACGTTTAGCAGACCGCTTGCGGCTTGTGGGTGTTTAATATGATCATCATCTGCTACCGGCGTATTGACGAGTCTTTAGAGTCCTACACAGAGGTTTCCTGGCTCAAGCGAAACGAAATAGGAGCGCATATGAGATATGTGCGGGACCGAGAATAATGCGTGTATGTGATACCATATTCTATTCTCGCGATGAATGTATCGAATGGTTATATGCGATATAACCTAGTTATCGAATCAAGGATTGATTCGATAAGCCGATACATTGGATACTAGTCGGTTATATACGATATGACCGGATCGTTAATTCAAGTGTTGATTTAATGATTTAATGTATAATTATGTATTTGATATATTATTTTGCATTAACTAGTATTGGTTCACTTTAAATGGATTTTCTCACTTGAATTGTGCAAGTTGTATATGTGATATACATTTATGCACATGATTGTATCATGTTTTATGATACATATTTACTTGGTTAAGTGTAAAGAATTAAACCATGGTTAAGTTTATGATTAGGGTTTTCTTTTTTCTTACTTATTTATTTATTTATTTATTTTTGGAAAAGATGAGAAAAGAATGGTTGCTATTTTTGTTTTTAGTTGAAGATTCATGAAGCATTGACTAAGTCACCATTCTTGTCTCATGCTTAACCCTAACCATTCAAGTTAACCATGGTCCATTCTCTACAATTAACCAAGGGTTAATATATGATAAGTATTGATTTATTTATCCAATTATTCAATAACTTATCATATCTTCTTCTTCTTCTTCATCTTCTTCTTCCATGAAGAAAGCTTGCTACATCAATGGTGATTGATGAAAAAGTGTGAGAAATCCAAATCTAAAGTCTACCCACTTCCTATTTCTTCATCCTCTATCTCTTGCCAAGTAGTATAGGGTGTTTCCTTCACAAGTTTTCTTGACTTGGTGAAGTTGGAGCTTGATCTAGCGATGCCTCGACGTAGATCATCTTCGGCATCGTCGTCGATGACATAGCCCGCTTTTTCTCCGATGAAGCCGACGCTAGAGCCCAAGATCCGATTTGTACAGCGAGGAGACTTCATCGCGGAGCCATAGAGGTGGAGGACCGGATCTACAAAGGTTGTAGCCACTTTCCTTTAGCATTTAATTCGTTACATGCTTGCATCGCCTCATTATCTAGTTAACGATCCGTATTAGGGTTTGTAGGCACCCGTAAAATTTGAATTAGCCATGTTTGATGCCTTGTGAGACTTCATTAGTGTGCCTAGGAACCCTACAAAGAATGTATAAAGCAAACACCTTCATTCACTTGTGTTTTCATCCGTTTCGAGATATTTCGTCGATACCTTTCCGCTGGTTCTCCGTGTACAAATATAGATTAGATGTTCTTTTCAACATTGTTTCACAGCTTTGAAATGATTATCTATTCTATTAAAGTGTACTCGGAGAATAGCGGGGAGGTGCTGCCGAAATTTACTCGAAACGGTTGAAAGTACAAGTGATGGGTGTTCGCTCTATCCATTCTTAATGGGATAGAAGCCTTACCCCCGACAGCCGGAACACACACATACAACAAGAAAACACAACAAACGCATCATTAGAGAGTGATTCGAGATGTTCAAGCTAAAACCAATATATGATACTCGATGATAATATGAAACCTTCATATTCTCATCGATACTCATATATGAAACTAAAAGCGCCACTTAGTCCCCGTCTATCGGTTTACATACGTGCGATGTTCGTCGTGACATAGAACTATACGAAGATTGTTAAATATCGGACGATATAGCTCGATACTAACAATCGTCGTATAGTCTATGCGACGAGAAAATTCAATCGTATGGTAACCGATAGATTTGTCCCGTGTGGACAAGTTAAGAATATATAAAGCAAACACCTTCATTCACTTATGTTTTCATCTGTTTCGAGATATTTCGTCGGTACCTTTCCGCTGGTTCTCCGTGTACAAAGATAAATTAGATGTTCATTTCAACGTTATTTCACAACTTTGAAATGATTATCTATTCTATTACAGTGTACTCGGAGAACAGCGGAGAGGTGCTGCCGAAATTTACTCGAAACGGTTGAAAGCACAAGTGATGGGTGTTCGCTCTATACATTCTTAATGGGATAGAAGCCTTACCCCCGACAGCCGGAACACACACATACAATAAGAAAACATAACAAACGCATCATTACAGAGTGATTCGAGATGTTCAAGTTAAAACCAATATATGATACTCGATGATAATATGAAACCTTCATATTCTCATCGATACTCATATATGAAACTAAAAGCGCCACTTAGTCCCGTCTATCGGTTATAATACGTGCGATGTTCGTCGTGGCATAGAACTATACGAAGGTTGTTAAATATCGGACGATATAGCTCGATACTAACAACCGCCGTATAGTCTATGCGACGAGAAAATTCAATCGTATGGCAACCGATAGATTTGTCCCGTGTGGACAAGTTAAGAATGTATAAAGCAAACATCTTCATTCACTTGTGTTTTCATCCGTTTCGAGATATTTCGTCGGTACCTTTCCGCTGGTTCTCCGTGTACAAAGATAGATTAGATGTTCATTTCAACGTTGTTTCACAGCTTTGAAATGATTATCTATTCTATTACAGTGTACTCGGAGAACAGCGGAGAGGTGCTGCCGAAATTTACTCGAAACGGTTGAAAGCATAAGTGATGGGTGTTCGCTCTATACATTCTTAATGGGATAGAAGCCTTACCCCCGACAGCCGGAACACACACATACAACAAGAAAACACAACAAACAGACATAGAACTATACGAAGGTTGTTAAATATCGGACGATATAGCTCGATACTAACAACCGTCGTATACGTGCGATAATTTATTCTTTTCAACGACAAACGCACACACAAAGCATATACACGGATTTTCTCCTTTGTCAGTAACTATCCCGTTCTTATATTTCTCAATATAGTCACCATAACCTACAATTTATATGTTATACGGTCTAACATGGCCTATGAGTACGTCAGAGTTAAGGACTGGATGTATATTGATTGGCAACAACGTATGCAACCTAAGTTTGTCGCAGGAGTTGCTGCTTTCATTGAATTTGCACGCGCACATAATAAAATCATAATAGAGAAGATTCTCTGTCCGTGCGATAGATGTGGCAATAAGTACTGGCAGAAGGTAGAATTGGCAGAGCTTCATATTGTAAAATATGGGTTTACTAGACTTTATACAACTTGGAAATATCACGGGGAAGGAGAAGAATGCAGTACTGCGGCAGAAGAAGAAGGAGAACACGATAATGCGGCAGTAGAAGAAGAAGAATTCAGTAATGCGGCAGAAGGAGAAGACTGTAATTTATTTCCATCAGAAGAAATGGAGGATATGGTAGAGGCTGCCCTAGGTGAATCTATTCGTACCGAAAATGACATTCCTTCCGGTCAAGGACCGCGTGCGGATAAATATGAAAATTTCATGAATGATGCTAGGAAACCAATTTATGAGAATGCGAAGTATTCCACCCTCTCATGGTTCGTCCAACTTTTCCAGATTAAGTGCTTAAATAGATGGAGCAACAAGTCATTCACAATACTTCTTTCATTCTCGAAAGATTTTATGCCTCCGGGAAATAACGTGCCCGACAGCTGGTACGGAGCCCAGAAGATGATGTCTGATTTGGGTCTAAAGTGCGAGAAGATTCAAGCATATCCTAAAAATTGCGTGTTGTACCGGAAAGAGAATTCAGATTTGAAAGAGTGTCCAACATGCGGAGAGGCCAGGTATAAGCCGAAAGATTCTGATAAGAAGCCTGATATACCTGTCAAGATAGCACGATACTTTCCCATAATACAGAGGCTACAGAGGCTATTCAGGTACAAGAAAACAGCCGAGGCAATGATTTGGCATCACCGTGCTCCTCCAAGTGAAGATGGAAAAATGAGCCATCCAAGAGATTCACCGGCATAGAAGGATTTCGATAGGAGACACGCAATATTCAGTAGCGATCCTCGTAATGTCCGACTCGGATTGGCTACTGATGGCTTCTGCCTATTCAACTATATGGCTGGAAGTCACAGCACATGGCCCGTTGTAATGATAATTTATAATCTGTCGTCTTGGTTGGCTATGGACCAATCATACTTTATGATGCCTCTTCTTATCGACGGACCAAACTCACCGGGGAACAATATTGACGTCTATCTCCGACCTCTGATCGAGGAGTTGAAATCTTTGTTCATTGATGGTGGTAAAGACATATGATGCAAACACAAATACAACCTTCATACTGCGTGCGGCTCTAATATGGACAATTAATGACTTTCCTGCGTATGGAATGCTATCAGGTTGGTCCGTACATAGTCACAAAGCATGTCCTCATTGCCATGAACACACAACATCGAAATTCTTGAATTTTAGCAGGAAGGTTTGTTATTGCGGCCATCGACGTTTCCTGCCTCCAGACCACCCCTATAGGTTAGACACGGTTCACTTTGATGGTCATCAGGAGGTTCTTGGACCTCCATCCCCATTGTCCGGAGAGGATGTGACTGCTAAATGGGATGGTTACAATAATGTGACCTTCGGGATGGATCCGACGAAACAGGTCAAACCACCATTTTGGAACAAGTTAAGTATTTTCTTCGAGCTTTTGTACTGGTCTACAAATTTAGTGCGTCATTGTCTGGACGTCATACATATAGAGAAGGGAGTATCAGACCACATACTTAACTTGCTTCTTTGTAAAGACGGGAAATTGAAAGACAACCTGAATGCTCGGATGGATCTACAAGAGTGGGGAATAAGAAGTGAATTGCACCTTAGACCGGTAGCGGGTAAACCGGGCAAGTTTGTACTTCCCAATGCCGCTTATCATATGTCATAACCGGAGAAGAAAAGATTCCTGCAGGTGTTGCATGATTTGAAAGTTCCCACAGGTTTCTCAGGATCATTCAACAAGAAAATAAAAATTGTGAAGGGCAAGATCGATGGGCTGAAAAGTCATGATCACCATATTATCGTGGAGCACCTTCTTCCATTAGCCCTCAGGACTTCTCTCCCCGAATTGGTTGGTCTAGTAATCAACGACCTATGTTGTTTTTTCAGGGAGTTGTGTGCTAAAACACTGGAGGTTGTGACGCTGGATAAACTAAAAAATTCTATTGCGTTGATACTTTGCAAGTTTGAGCGTATTTTCCCACCGTATTTCTTCGATATCATAATACACTTGACGGTTCATCTTGCAACTGAGGCTAAGTTAGCCGGACCGGTACAATATCGATGGATGTATCCCGTCGAGAGGTACGTGTAATTTTTCGTTTCGCGCAATTTATAAATTTATTGTTGTCCTGTATGTCCGTATTTATTTATTCAACATATTTTCATTAGGTACCTCTACACTCTTAAGAAGTATATACGCAATAAAAATCGACCAGACGGTTCTATCATACAAGGTTATCTTCTTGATGAAGCAGCCACATTTTGTTCCCGCTATCTGGACAAGAACATTGAGACAAGACTTAACCGGCCACGAAGAATTCAAGATGGGCCATATGGTAAAGCCGAGTATAAGAGGGTAGACACTATATTTATCAACAAGATATACCAGTTTATCTTGCTTAATTGCGCATGTCTTGAACAAATTAGAGAGTAAGTTTTTTTGGATTAATTGTTATATCTGTGTTTGTGTGTGTATGAAATGATATAATATTAATTTCACCATTATTTGTCGAAAACAGAATTCATTTTAACGAGGTACGTGAGGGGCATCCTGATTGGAACGAAGAACGATTAGAAAAATATCATCAGGATAATTTTTGTGATTGGGTCACAGATCATGTAAGTTATTCGAATAACATTTTATTGCTATTAGTTTTAATCTAAACTTGTATCGTTATGTATTTTTCGTAAAATTTGTTTTGTTAGATCCACGATCCGATTTTGTCTGCATCATTTAAGAGTGATTCAAGATGTTTAGCTCAATTTCATAGTATGGAGGTTGCATATTACAAAGGATTTGGTGTCCTTGGATACAAATTCGAAGTTAAGGAAATAGAAACATCTAGAACCACTCAGAATAGTGGGATTGCGACGGTAGGATCGGACGGTGTGATTTATTATGGGTACTTAAATTGTATACTCGGCATCCACTATCCCGGACGATCAGAACCCTTTTATATATTCCAGTGTACTTGGTACGATACGCGAACCGATTCGGACAAGTGGAGAAGCAATCTTGGGACTTGGAAAGATGAATATGGATTGACCAGTGTGAACACACTTCGATTTTACAGTCAGGAAGATCCATTTATCTTTCCGAACCAGGCGTTCCAAGTATACTACTCACAGTGTTTGAAGCATCCGGGATGGAGTGTTGTATGCCGATGGAAACCCAGAGATGTCTACGATGTCCCAGAATTCGAGGACAGCGATGAGGACGAAGAAGAGAGAAGGCTTAGAGTCCTCCGACCGTCTGTTTCGAAGGACAGGTTGTCTTCGACCGATCATGAAGTTACGTGGGTTAGAAATGACATCGACGATGAAATCCAAGTAGATATGTTTAATGCGCCCACGAAACGAAAAAGGTTATCAGTAATGTTATATTATTACTTCTCATTTTACGATCTATACATATATAGTCAATACTTTTAATGATTGTCTAATGCGTCCACGAACCGTTTATCTAGATTTGATGATGATGTTGGGAGCAGCGAGGGGCGGCAGGAGCTCCAGCCGTGGCAGAGGCAGAGGCAGAGCGGTTCTGCCGCCCGGAGAGCTGCGTAGGGAGCTTCAGAGGGCCGGTCTTGCACCCAGATCGAAGACCCCTTCGGATGCCTCCTTCCGTGTGGATTTTGCCACACCTCCAGATATACTGCACGCATATCCATTTTGAATGTAATATTACAGATATTCATGCCTGTTTATATCAAAATTACTTATATTGTCAATGTTTGATTGTCTAGTTGTTGGAGAAGCGTCCACATCTGGGACAAAGGCCACTCCCGCTCCTCCAGGTATGTTTATATATCATATAGTGCATGTATATTGATTTAGAATGCTATATCATAAATATACGCACATTCCTTTTGCTCTTACTTAACAATTTTTATTATTGTCTAGCTGTAGGTGGTGACACCACCGCACCTGCGGGTATGTTTATATATCCTATAGTGCATGCATATTGATTTAGAACGTTATATTATTGATCTACACATTCTTTTTGCAATTACTTATATAATCTATTTTTAATTGTCTAATTATAGGTGGTGCGTCCACATCTTCAGCAGGGGCCACTCCTGCCGCTTCCATACCCTCCGCATCGTCTGCAGGTTAGTATGAATAAATATAAAATATTTATTCATTTTACATATGCTCTATAGAATAAATATGAACTTCATGGAAATTTAGCGTCAATGTTTATTTTCTAGTTGGAGGGGATGCGTCCGCATCCGGAACCCCGGCTGTTCCTCACCGGCGGAACTATCGTCCCGCTCGTGCTGCTGCCCGGGCCCAGGCTCGTGCGTTAGTCACTGGAGGTATATATCACACTTCAATTTTCGTTTAAGTTTGATTTCTTAATACAACTTTGTCTTAATATTGATTGTCTTGATATTTCGTGCATTCCCATCCCTAGAGGGGGACTCGAGGCCCGAATCAGTCCCATAGGCTAAGGCCTAACAGAGCTAGGGGGAGGCAGCATTCCCCCTCTTTTTTACCCTTGACTATCACTATACCGGTCCTCATGCCGAGAGGTTCGGCCGGTATATGGGGGACGAGAGCCGGCTCGTGAAGAACTATCCACTTCACGTTGAGTGGGGCGAGCAGCACCGGCGCTCATTCGCCCTCTTCTTTGATCAGGCTCGGGTACGTATTAATATATATTTTCATTTGATTTATCCAATATATTTATTATTAACACTTTCAATCTAATAACAATGTTTTTTTTGTATTTTCAGTCGGATTACGATTTTCAGCCTGTACCCGACCCTGATCACCCTGGGAGGGTGCTCGACATTCATGCTCTGTACAATGGCCTGATGAAGAACATGCAGACCAAGGTCCGATACAACAGGAATGAACTGAAGGCCGACTTCTACTCCCTGTGGATGGTGACCCCCGAGGCAGAGAGAGCGGCCCTCCTATTTACTCCGGCGTTTGCGAGAGTCGACGTAGAGACATGGCCTCTATTATGCGAATATTTCGACTCCCAACGCAAACAGGTATGTATTTTAAATGTAATTCATTGTTTAGGATATAATTTATTTTTTTGTGTTCCTTAATTAGAAAACTAAATGTTAATGCGTTGTGCAGAAACAGGCCGCTCAGAATGCAGAGAACAGGAAGTCGGCGAAGAGGGGTCGCCCCACTTACACAGGTGGCTCGAGAAATATTACTCGAGCCATGGAGTTATCGGTAAATTAAAATAGACCGACCTTGGTGATATTCTCCAATATTAAGAGTTGTTTTCTAATATTTCTAATATTAAGAGTTATTTTCTAATATTGCAGACAGCTCAGACCGTGCGCAAGGTGGTACACCGAGCGTGCTGTCCGCATATCTTGCCGTCCACGGCACCTCGACAGATCCCGCCACGGGCGAGCTTCGATATCCCGACGTCGCTACCCAGGAGTATTGCGTAAGTGTTAATATTTATTCTACCCATATTTGAAATTTTAGTTTTGGAAGGTTCAAATTTAAATTTTATACTTATACTTTACTGCTTAATGTGGGTGTAGGAGCAGGTGGTTGAGCAGGCCGAGGCCTCGGGGATCGATTTTACCGGACAGAGCGATCCGAGGCCGCTGACCCCAGTTCTGAACGCCGCACACGGAGGGCACCACGGAGGTTGGGAAAGAGGCCGGGGACTGGGCCCTAGCAGGGCCCATATGAGGTTGGACTCCACCCCGGCGGTTACTTCCTCCGTCTCCAGTGAGCGACGTGTCCAGCAGGAACTGAAGAGCTTGAGGGCCACCATTCAGGAGTTGAAGGAGATGCTGGTATGTATACTACTTTATAGTAAAATATCATGTCATATTATAGATATCAACATATCCATAATTAGTACGTAGCCTGAGCTTATTTTGTTTTAGACTTAGGTTTGATTAATCATACATACATATGTAATTAAAATAAACAACGGTTTTCCAAACTAGATATCCAAATGGGGTTTCGAAATAACTTGATAATGATACGAATTAGAATAATACACAGTTCTTACACGCTTCTTACACATGTTAGGTCCAGACGCGACAGGGTACATCGGCCGAGCCTCCACATGCATCTCCTTCGGCTGCAGCTCCGCAAGCCACTACATCGGCTGCGGTTCCGCAGACAGCTCCTATAGCTCCACTGCCCGCTCAGACTCCCGCAGCTGCGGCTCCGCAAGCTACTACCTCGACGGCGGCTGCGCAGACCACATCGCCAGCTCCACAGGCCGCTCAGATTCCCGCACGCACCGAATTGCATGGTTTATTGACCGAGGAGCAGGCACGCCAGATTCTATCGTTTATCAAAGGTGGAGCTGGACCGAGCTAGGGTAGCTTTTTTATTCTTATTTTTTGAAACATGTATTTATTTATATGATACAGTTTGTACTACATTTTGAAACGATATTGATATTGGTTTATATTTATATCATATTCAGTTTTTGGGTTTCTTTTGTATATTATATGCGTGAGATGTGATTATGAATACTGCGATATATGTTGTGTGATGATTAATTTTATCTTTGATTGATATATATATTATTGTGCATAGGGCGAGAAAAAATCATGCAGCCCTTTTTTTTAAAAAAAACAGATAATGTGTACCTACGGATTAATCCATAGGTACACATGTTGCCCCTACGGTTTAAACCGTAGGGGCAAAATATCAGCATTAACTGATATTTCCCCCCTGATCTCAGTATCAGGGGGTTGGGATTGCCCCTACGGATATATCCGTAGGGGCAAACAAACGCCCCTACGGAGTTATCCGTAGGGGCAAAATATCAGGATTTCTGATATTTTGCCCCTGCGGATATGTACCTACGCATTTATCCGTAGGGGCTATTACTTGGCCCTACGGATTCTTCTGTAGGTACAGTTAATATATTTAAAACAACCGTAAATAAAATAACTTTTTTCCCCTACGTCCTACTCCGTAAGTGCAAATGGACCTACACATAACTCCGTAGGGGCAAGGTTTTGCCCGTAGGGGCAAGTTCAGGGCTTCAACTTGCACCTACAGGTTATTTTTTCGCCCCTACGGATATATCCTTAGGGGCAGTGGTTTGCCCCTACGGGTAAATCCGTAGGGGCAACCCTTATTTGTAGTAGTGTAAATATGAGTTTAAACTAGAGATTAGACTTAAATTTAAACTAAAGAGATTAAATTTAAATCCCAACTAATCCGAATTTAAATCAAATTCAACAATCTCCACCTTATATTAAATTCACCATAATCTATTCACTTTCTCAATACCTTGTAACTCCATCCCCGTCATCTTGTGCTCAAAGACATCTTAACAATCTACTAGGCAAAACTTCAACCTGAACCATCTCAAAAAATAGGTTTGTCGGATCCTCCAGGGTTCCAATCTTCGTAAGAGACATTATTTTCTTCTCCACCTACAAGAAGAACACTCTCACCACCTTTGGAACTCTCAAACCCAACATTCTCCGCATACACATGATGCCTCCCTAACCGTCTGCATGACGGCTATCAACCAAGAATCAAAACCATAGAACTAAACCAACACAAAACTACAAGTTTGGAATTCAAGCTACCCTTGTTGTATCTTCATATGCTCCACACTTGTATTGGACTTCTTATAAATTCCCAGTGGTTTGAACAAGTTTGGTGAAGACCCGCCCCATCATAGATGATCCACCTTGAGACCTCCAAGTCCCTAGCTTCTGTTAGTGATATGTATGCCCTATAGGCCATTATTGTATGATATAGTGGATACTTGGACATATATATGGAGGACTTTCTTGTTAGATATAATAGCATGCTATCTGGTTGCCTTTATCTTAACATGTTCACTGGTATTATTATACCGTCTCTCATATACATGTTGATAAACCCTTAGGATGTAGGCTTGACTACCAGGACTATGATGTGGATCATACTACTGGGACCTGGGTAGTCCACAAGCACATCCTTCAATTGTTCCTAGTCGAGAGAATATCAAGACAGAGCATCGATATTCCCGAGTAGACTAGTGTGTATGTTTCTAGACCCTGTATGGGGCGATAGTTGATCCCATATCCATTGGTGTTTGACATCAAAGATTGTACGCAGGTGCTCATTAGAGAATGCGTACACCGAACATGACTCGCCGAGAACTCCTAGATGGTACTATACTTATCGTCAGATAACAGTTCTCTAGTGACACTGGTACAGGTTAGTCTGTATACCCGAAATCATCATAGAGTCTTGTGTGGTTCCCACTGTGCTTTGATTTCCTCCCTACCATAGCTCAAAGGAGTCGTGCAAACAGATGGATTTTGGATACAGTCCCGAGTCACATGGAGGCAATGAGCGATAGGAGGGGTTTCGTCTTTCCCGGTATAGGGAATTGATGTTGCGCTATACTCGATTCGCTATAACAGGAATTCTCTGGCCAGGGCTGTTGATGAGATTTACTGGTAAGTGTTATTAGTAGTTTCTCGTACCGTCATAGGCTTTACATCGGCATGACTTATCAAGTTATTGGGGTCTGACGATTCCACCCCCAGACTCGATATGCGACATATCAGACGAAGAGACCGGACTATACGGTAAGTGTTACCTATAGGCTTCATGGGAGTTTGGACAAGCTTGCTTGTTGATCTTCTATTCGCTCAATACCTGGATAGCCGTTACATCCAGCTAGTACCGCTGACGGCTTGTGTGTAACTGATATGATCACCACCTACTGCTGGCAAATTGACGAGTTTTTAGAGTCCCACATAGAAGTTTCCTTGTTCAAGCGAAACGAAGTAGGGCACATATGCTGATATGTGCGGGGGGCTTGATTAAATACGAGTATGAGATACCATATTGTAATCTGGCGGCTATTTGTTATCAGTTAGGTTATATATGATATAACCGGATTATTGAATCAAGTGTTGATTTGATAATGTGATATACAGATAAATGATATTAGTCGGTTATATGTGATATAACTGGATTATTGAATCAAGTGTTGATTTAATAATATGATATATATTTATATTTGATATAATTATATATTGACTAATATTATTAGCTCACTAATTATTTTCTTAATATATATTAATATATATTTGATATGTATATATATATATATATATATATATATATATTAAGAAGCATGGTAGGATTTTCTATTTTTTGTGAAAAATAGAAATGAGGTGGAAAATGAGGAATGAGATGAAGCATGGCTTTTATATTTCTTTATTCATTTGCTTGCACTATTGAAGCATGGTTCAATTTATTTATTGAAATAAATTCCATGCTTCAATGAGTGAAGATATTATATGAGCCATGGTTCATTTTTTGGAGAGGCTTGTTCATTTTTCATTTTGAGAGCTCATGTGATGAGTTTCTCTCTAGCTCTCTCTCCCTTTTCCTCACCTCCACCTCCAAGCTCAATCCCTCACATGAGTTGTGAAATCTTGAGCTTGTGAGAACACTGGTGAGCAAACAACACCCTTACTTCACCATCATACACTAGATTAGCACTTTGGTGTAGTGTATTTACTTCACTAAAGAGTTTAGTGAAGAGGTAGCTTGGATTAGCGGACTTCGGGTGGATCATCTTCGGCACGAAGGTCATTGAGTAAGTTCGCTCAACCATCAAGTGGAGCCTAGTGGAGTCGCATGGACTACAACCTGGAGATTGAGAAGAGAAGGACACAGTCTACAAAAGTTGTAGCCACCTTTCTCTTAGCTAGTTTTTATGATATCATAGTTAAACCTTAATCATCTAGTTTAAAATCTTGGTTAGTGTTGATTAGCATCCCGAAATTTTTTAAAATGGCATGCTTGATGCTAATAAAATGCAGTGGTGGTACTAACAAACACTTTCATGGTATCAGAGTCAAAACTAGAAGATTATACGATATTAGTAGAATTGCGAAACTGAAACAACTCAGAAAACCGAAACCCAAAAACCTGTTCTCTATCGATTTTCAAATGGTCTCTCAAAATTTTTTAAACAACTGCAGAATGTTATATGAGATATAACTAGAATAGCATGAAAATTCGAGAAAAAAATTCAAAGATTGACCCGGCGAGATTGGGGATTTGGCCGGCCTGGCCGGTCCCTATACATTTTTTTGGGCTCGAATTTTTTTGTTGTTCGGTGGTGTTGGGTTTAGGGATTCGTGTTTATGTTTGATTAGCCCAGTTTGCATGTGAGGTTAACTTTCTTATTGGGGCAATTCGGAGTGTTTCGTAGTCGTAATTTTAACGTCGTTTCGGGTTTAAATTTGATATGTGATGCAGTAGTTGGAATCCACATTAAATTAGTTTTATGAAAACTAGTTTGTTTGTAAATCTAGCATGTTAGTCTCTATTGATCGATTGCAACGAAATTTTGATTCGGATCGAAACTCCGTCACAATCGCGTATCATACATGAATACTCGCCAGATAATTTTACTAGGTAGCCACGTCCCATAACCCCAACCAAGTGACTTAAGGAGAACCCCGTTGCCAAAAGCATCCATTCGGGTGCTCGCGGCCACGGTGTTCCGCCTAAGTGCACTTGGTCGACGACATTAGGGGTGCGACCATTTACTAAAGTTCCCGATGAGTACGGGAATCTTGTTGAATTACCTGACTAAATTATTGAGAAGTGTTTTCGATATGAGACTAAAATGCAAGGTTGATAGGTTAGGCATGAAATTCGGCATATGAGATATTCCGAGTTTATGATATCTAAGGAAATACGGATTCTAATTATTGTAGTTTTCCATCTCTTTTCTACGACCGTAAGTGTAATATGTGGGGTATCCCAAATCTCGTTGCTATATGTCAACGGAATTTGGGATACGCGTATTTACTTACGTTGATGACATGTGATGTTATGTATTCCTGTGATATGTTATATTGGATCGTTGTGAATGAATTGCCGGGGGTTTTTATGTGAGACGGGAGTTTTTCAATTTTCATTCCTGTAAAATTTGTATGTAATATTCTTTTATTGGGACACTTCCGGATTGAGGATGATATCACCATTGATGTATATTATTTACTTTTACGCATTAGGTAGACCCAAGGCGGAGAGCACAAGTAACCGGGTTCTGAAGTCCAGTGGGAGACCATCTCGAGGAGTCGAGACCGAGTCTCCTAACTCTAGAATTGGAAGGGTTGCTTGTCCCTCTCGTAGGGGTCTAAGGATGTGGAATTGGCTATTCATCACGACCGTGGAATCCGTGTTTTTCATTATTGGCTTAATTTAAAACACGGAGCTCCTAGTATATCCAATATTTCATATGTTGACTTCTGCTGCTTGGTTCTGTGATGTGATTATATAACCGCGTGAGACGAAATGCTATATATATATATATATTATAAACGTTGCTTATGATTTGCACTCGCGCTAGTCCAGCCCTCGCTCTGCCGTTAATTAAGTAACATAACGGTGCATGATGAGACCCCGTGGCGAATGCTGATGGTATAAATGTACGTTCTATTTTCGTTTCATTTTCTGTGATGTTTAGGGAAATATTAAATGATGGGACTTCATTAATGAGATTAATGAAAAGAAAAGAAACCTAAACATGTTGTAAAATCAAAAGTTTTTAAAAAGGTAGCTCTAGTTCTTACTTTGCATAGTGGTATTCCTTGATGAATATCCAGCACCTCATTCGATGAGGAAAGAGCCGAGATCCCTTCACCGGGAGTGACCTCTTTAGCAAAACTAGCAAATGCTACAACCCACTTGGTTTATAATCATAGCTTCTGTAGCTCTTGCTTTGCATAGTGGTATTTCTTGATGGATATCCAGCACCTCATTCGATGAGAAAAGAGCCGAGATCTCTTCACCGGGAGTGACCTCTTTAGCAAAAGCTAGTAAAAGCACGCGTTACGCACCCGTTCGCCACTTTGTTCTCAACTATTCCGATTCCAGCAAACGGAGGATGAGGCCCTTCGAGCCCACAGTAGACGGCCCAATGGGACTTCCTTAAACACTCCTACAACTCCAGTTCCCACTCTTCCTCAACAGGGCATTCGATGCCTATTCTTCCCGCTGGATTACATTAGCCATTCATTTTGCAGTGCGTGGTATTGACTGGGAAAGCCCCGATTTTCTCCTATGGGCAATAACAAGGGCGTAGCTTGAGATCGATTCAAATTGGACAAAATTTCTCGTTTAATCAGACTAGGTTTGTTTTTGAAAACTACTCGATTTTAAAAGCGGAGCTTAAACCACTCCTTTTCTAATCACTAGATTCTACAACGATATCAAGTTCATTACGCTAAAGGTTTTCTTAAAAACCAACGTAGCCCTCCATCATTTCAGATAAGTGCTATTTAGTATTCTGCTGCGTTTGTTGGCCTCCGTCAAGGCGTGGTGTGCGGTAGCTGATTAGTGCTTATCTGTAGCATGTGATGCGATTGGATTAGGGTCTTCGTACGACTTTGTTGGCTTTCGTCAAGGGTCGTGCGGATGGGTTTAATTCAATCAAGAAATGAACGGGTTGAACTAGACTAGCGGCTTATGGTTTGTTGGCCTCCGTCAAGGTCATAGGAAGTTAAGGGTAAAATCAATATTGGGAATTTCAAGTGTTGAAATTTGCAATGAGATTGCATACTTTCTATATGATAGTTGGATCCCGATACCCACTGCGAGTAAGAGTTACTCCTGGGAGAGTTTTCCACTTTACAATTAGCCGATCCATTAGGTGTCTAAGAAAGGTGTTAACGGGGTGATACCCCTATGGAAACGAGCTTATTTAATTAGTTCCATGCGAAAGCATGAGGAGACTCCCTCGGAGTACCAATACCTACCTGGCTGAACGATTGGCGAACTTATAGGGTGTAATTAATCCCAGCTAATCTTACCTTTTAGGGTTTGAAGGAAGATTTGATAAAAACAGTAGGAGCCATCCTCATTAGATAAAATAATAACCAATCTAATCTTGCAAAGAGCGCATGCAAAAGTGATTATCCTTCTCTCTCTACTGGTAGCGACCAAGACACGCCTTAATCAAGATAATAATATGGATGTATTGACCGAACCCACTTATTATACTAGGCTAGGTTCTGCTCTATCTTATGATTGTCATAAATCTGAGCAAGGAATAAGGGAATATCAGGATTCCCAAGCCACCCGAACGAAGAAGGAGCATACTGATGTATCTTCTTCGGGTGCATTCGTAACTAAGAACTGTTTCTCAGTTTTCTATACGTCCTGGATATTGGATACCGGATCAGGATCCCACGTATGCAATTTGTTACATGGGCTAAAGAGAGGTAGAGAACTAGGAAAAGGTGATATGTCTCTCAGAGAAGAGAATGGTCCAATTGTTGCAGCCAAAGAAGTTAGCGAATACCACCTTGTATTACCAAGAGGTAACACAATAATTCTGAGTGGCTGTTATTTCGTACCAAAAATATTGTGAATATTTTCCTAAATCAAGTGTTGATTGGGTATGGTACGTTGTATAACGGTATATACGTTCTAAATCACAAAACAGTTCTAAGTATACAGAACACACACAAGAGGAACAGTTCAGAAATGGACGAAGCCTTTTTGTGGCATTGTAAACTAGGTCATATCAATGCGACAAGACTAGCTAAGTTGCATAAAGATAGATATTTAAATCAGTTTGAATTTACATCTTATGAAACTTGCCAGTCATGTCTCAAATGTAAAATGACCAAAACTCCGTAACTGGACACGGAGAAAGAGCTACTGAACTCTTGGAACTGATACATAGTGATGATGCGGTCCTATGTCTACGCATGCCAGGAATGATTCCTCGTACTTTATTATATTCGCCGATGATCTCTCAAGATACGGACATGTGTTCTTGTTGAAACACAAATCTGAATGTTTTGAGAAATTCAAGGAGTATAAGTACGAAGTTGAGAACTAGACAGGTAAAATTATTAAAATCCTTCGATCTGATCGGGGAGGAGAATACTTGACCACGGAATTCAGAGACTACTTAAAGAGAATGGGATTCTCTCTCAGCTTGCTCCTCCGTATACTCCATAGCACAATGGAGTTTCGAGCGGAAGAATCGCACCCTATTGGATATGGTGCGCTCTATGATGAGTATTGCTGAGTTGCTTATTTTCTTTTGGGGTAATGCACTTGAGATGGCTGCATACCGATTGAATAAAGTTCCAACCAAATCCGTGCCTACTACTCCATATGAGATATGGAATGGGAAGAGACCATTTCTTAAACGAGTTAAGATATGGGGTTGTCCGGCCTATGTTAAAAAGCAAAATCCGGACAAGCTCAAGGCAAGGTCAATTCTGTGCAAGTTTGTAGGATATCCAAAATATTCTTATGGATATATCTTCTACCACACCGAGAAACAAAAAGTGTTTATTTCTCAACATGCCACTTTTTTTAGAAAAGGAATTTCTTGTGAAAGAAATTAGTCATAAAGAGGTAGAACTGAAAGAAGTTCCAGCTACACAGACTATAACTAACGATTTGGTAGAACCGGAGAATTCAATAGTCCCCGATGAACCTCAGTCACTCCGCAGATCTAGTAAGGTTCCTCATCCACTTGAGAGATACTATAGTTTTCTCATAGACGGTGGGAGCGAGGATTGCATCATGGAATATGATGACCCAACTAGTTTCGAGCAGGCCATCACAAGTGGAGACTCTGTGAAATGGCTGGATACTATGCGATCTGAGATGGAATCCATGTACACCAACAAAGTATGGACTTTGAAAGTTGCTCTTGAAGAGGTAAAACCCATCGGGAGCAAGTGGATCTTGAGAAAATAATTGGTGTAGATGGAATGGTTGAGACCTTCAAAGCTAGACTTGTAGCAAAAGGTTTTCGTCAACGACCAGGTGTCGACTATGATGAAACCTTTTTCTCCAGTGGCTATGCTTAAGTCCATCAGGATCCTACTTACCATTGCTGCATACCATGACTACGAAATCTGGCAGATGGACATCAAGACCGCTTTTCTAAATGGTGATTTAGAAGAAAGCGTATATATGACACAGCCAAAGGACTTCGTACACAGTAGGAGCAGCGAAAGAGTGTGCAAGCTGCTTAAATCAATTTACGGATTAAAGCAGGTATCGCGGAGTTGGAACATCTATTTTGATGAATCTATCAAAGAGTTTGACTTCATCAAAAATGTAGATGAACCATTTATATACAAGAAGATTGTAGAGAGTAAGGTTGTCTTCCTTGTATTGTACGTAGATGACATATTCTTGATAGGAAACGATGTTCCTATGCTACATTCGGTCAAGCTCTTCTTATCACACAAGTTCTCCATGACAGATCTAGGTGATGCCTCCTACATCTTAGGGATAAAGATCTATAGATATAGATCTAAACGGATATTAGGATTGTCCCAATCCAGTTACATTGACACCATACTAAAGAGATTTAGTATGGAAGATTCTAAGTGTTGGGTCCCGGCAGCGCCCCGGTCGTCGAAACGCGGCCAAAATGCGGAATTAAAATTTTCTAAACCGGCGCTACCGCTACCCGATTTACGGATCGACCTTAAACCCTATTCTAGAGAGCTAACTAAGAGTTAGAATCATTATACCGAGATGATCCAAGTCCTTCGGTCTTCATTCCAAGCTCCAAGCGATCCTTTGATGATGTTTGGTTGCCGATCTTCCTCCATCTCCGATGATCCTGTAAGTGCACGGCGGCGCCCCGGCCGTCAAACCGACGGCCAAATGCGGAAACGGTGATAAACTTTAATTTTGCGAACTTTGCAAACCGGCACCACCGCGCACTAAACCCCGGATCGGGCCATTAAACTAGTTCTAGCTAACTACAAGATGGGAAGAGATATACCGAGTGATCCGAGTCCTCCGGTCTTCTCGTCGTCATCCCGATCTCTCGCGGAAACTCCGGTCGTCGCCTCTTCGCCGGAAGGGCACCACATCGCCTGCATCTTTTACGGGCTCCCGCCTCTATACCGAGGCAACTCGGGCATGAAGACGGCAAGTCGACATGCCCAAGATGTGCTGTAGAATGTAGTGTAGATGATGCTTGTCTCTTTGGGGTTATGTTGCCTTGATGGAGGAATCAACAAGATATGAACTTGGGGATTTTGGTAGCAATGAAAATGAGATGGATGATTAATTTCTTTCACCAAAATGAAACCTCTCATTTTCTCTCCTCCTCTCAAAAATGTGGCCGGCCAAGTCTTTTGTGAGAATGGTGGAGCAAAGAATAAGTAGCATGAAGGGAGGTGATGGTAGGATAAAGAGAATGGTGACCACATCCAAAAACATTATCATTACAAAAGCACATCCAAACCATACCCTTTCTAATCTCATTAAAGCAAGTGATGGATGAAAGATATCATAATCAATACAATTACAAGAAACCCCCTCCACAAATGTTATTTGCACAATTGCAAATAACCCCCTCCATCGGAAAAGTCCGGCCGGGAAAGAACAAAGGAAAACCGGCCGGAACGGAATGCAAACTGGCAACTCCAGAAAACTGGTCCCGTAATAAATTACAGGAAAACCCCGATACTGTGCATACACACCTGCATTTGTATTCCGTCCGGATACAAATGCAAAGAGACAAAATCTACACTGTACTAAACTAGGATCCGGCTTAAACCAAAGCCGGCTAGTAATGTTCGTCCGATCCTGATCCGTGCAATACCGCACGTATCAGATCGAACCCTGCCATATATCTATACGGCCACTAGTACAAACCGTCCGATCCTGATCCATGCAATACCGCACGTATCTGATCGGACCCTGCCATATCTCCATACGGCCTCTACAGCGTTTCGCCCAAAAGCTGAGTAACTGAAAGTGTGGTGGACTCTAAAGACTCGTCAATACTATGGCTGTGGATTTAACCACTAGCACGTCAGAGGTATTAGCCAATACGTGACGGGCCACCAGCTATTGACCAAAAGGGACGTCGATGAGCGAACTCATCCTGACACCCTACTGAGCCTGTCAGTGACAATATCCGTACAGTCCGGTCCGTTCGTTTATGAGCATCGCATGTCGGGCCTAGGGGGTGGGTAAAAGTCAGACCCCCAAAAGCGGTACAAGTCGTGTCGGAGTGTAGCCCAGAACACCCTGAGATACTACTGGAATACCTACCAGTAAATCTCATGCCTTGGCCAAGGACTTCGTGTAATGGCTCTCCTAGACACAGCGCGACCTCACCCCCAATACCGGGAGAGACGAACCCCCGAAGATCCGCTCACTGCCTCCATGTGGCTCGGGACTGTACCCAACTAAAAACTGTTTGCACGACTCCTTTGAGCCGTGGTAGGGTAGTAATCAAAGCACAGTGGGAACTCACACGAGACAAATGACGATCCCCAGGTCGATGAACTAACCTGTACACATGTCACCTGGGAACTGCTATCTGACGTCAGGTATAAGACCAACTAGCATGTTCCCGGCGAGTCCTGTCCGGTGTACTCATAACCCAATGAGCACCTGTATACATCTTAGGTGAACCAACTGACACCAGTGGCTTATGAGACCGGCCACCGCCCCTCGTCGGGGTCTCGAATGTATACACTAGTCTACTCTGGAGAATCGATGCCCTGTCTCGAAACTCCCACGACTAGGGACCTTTTAAGGATGTGCTTATAGACTCCAGCTCTCACTTATATGATCGCCCTCATACTACTGGCAGTCAAGAAAGAATCCTAGGGGCTCTATCAACGTGTAATAGCGACCTGTCAGGTCACCTAAAGCAGTACACGATGATAAAGGTAAACCAGATAGCAAACTATCATCTCGAGTAAGACTGTCGTACCAGGATAGGTCCTCCCTCAATCATTGCCATCACGTGCCTGTGATCCAATAATTGACTCTGAGGGCACTATCTCCAACAATCTCCCACTTGCACTCAAGGCTAATTATTGCGATGTCGCATACTCACAGCCCGTGTGATACCGAACACCCAACTCCTCTACTAGTCAGTCTCACAAAGCCTGTTTGCGAAACTCTTGCGTTCGAGGAATAGCCTCAGCGAGTGGATCCGCTCTGAAGTTTCTTTCTATGTCTCTCTAAATCTCAAGTTCGCGGAGAAAACCATCTCCCGAAATGAGCAATACCTGTCTTAGAATGTCTGGATGCCTGATGGGACCTAGCTCATAAATGAACTCCAAATCCAAACTTCTTAGACTGTATCGTCAACTGAACTTAATCAGTATCCTGCGCCATGCCACCCTCAGTATTTCCTTGGACCACCTGTCCAAAATACTGCCCCTCGTCAGAAGGAAAACTATAACTCTGACAACCTCCTTGTCGTCCATGTCATCTTGGAAGCCTGGAATGATAACTGTCTCCCAAAAGAGGCTGTCGTTATCATATCCCTAGAACATCCACTTATGTTCTAAAACTGCTTCCGACTGTTTCTCCAGGATTGGAACAATATCAACTTATTGCATCTAGTGCAAGAACAACATCTGGTGTGTTACTTGACATCTCATGATTGACTCAATTGCCTAAGCAAGTGATCTGCCAATCATGCACATCCCTCTCTACTTTAGTCTATAACACACCTTTAGAGAGGGTGACTCCATCACCTGCAGGTACACTACCGTGCCAGGAGTCGTCCATTCTAAATACTCTTAGAATGCTGTCAAAGTACCCTGATTGGGAAACCACCCAAATCTAGATCTAAAACCATAGATCTAGTAACCAGTATGTCTGATACAAAATCCATTTCCTTTGTGGAGAAACCACTGTGTGACGACCAAAGTATAACCGATCGTAGTATAGGAATATCACTTCCTACTTTGTGTATGTCATCTAATACCAGGATATCACACCCTACTACCTTCTCAACAGATCCATCCCCTATTCTGATGACGTCAAACCTATGACTGTCACATCAGAAATAGATGATCTATCTCCGCTATATCTGCTTTAGTCTATAAATAGACATAAGCCTGATGTCCACCAATGCTTCCGCTGCTCCCACTGACAACGACAACCCTCTGGCAGAGTCATATAGACGTGCACTTCTAAAGCTAGTTTAGAACGACGCTATACTCATCCTCCTGCCGGGTCTCGCAGCCTGGAACAACAACAATGGCAAGTGTGGGTAAACAAGAACTTCCCTGTCACCGTCCTTGAGGCTACCGGAGTACCTCTCGGGTGCCTGAAGTTACCCATCTTATCTGCGGAGTGGCCAATGGAATGTCAAATCAGATTGAATCTTTAGGTTCCTTATCAAATCTTCAGTAATCGTTTGCGGTTCTGGAATCACTTCCAGTTCTACCATACTCCCACTTCTGTTTTTGAAAAAATCCATTTTATTAAAACTGTGGCGAGTTAAGAACAATATTACTATTGATCTTTCTTATGGTAGAAAGTCAACCCTCGTCATAGCCTGGGTCAACCCACAAACAGCCATTACAGAAACGTGCCTTGAGTTATCCAGAGTCTGGTTTTAATCATAAGCCGGACAACTCCCCGTACCTTAACAATGTTAAGATATGAACTGTACTATATCCAATATAGAACCAGAGGCACTGATTTAATTGAACCAGATTCAAATCATGCAGCTGTCTCCAGTGCATGTCAACTAAATGGAGAGAGGCCGATCAGCGTTACTCATCTTAGGAATGCTTCCAATTATGAGTAACCTGAAAGAGAAGCAATTTCTCTTTATCATTACTATCAATTGAATACCATACACAAGTATCTACATCTTCGATCACCTTGAAGAATCTCGATACTTGCTACACCTGGTTCTCTACTCTATTCAAATACCTATAATTCCTCAAAACTTAGACCCTGTGTTTCTACGAAACATATGTCTAAGAACTAGAGAAGTTAAAAGTAAACAGAATATAGTATGAGGACCAACCCCTCTGTCCCAATGGACACTGGACAACATACAATACTCTGTATAAGTCCGCTGAGTCTAACAACTCTTTCACTGTGCGTCGTAGGTTGAAAACTGTACTTATGGTTAAGAAGAATTACACCGCTGTTTAATGCTCCTTACCTAACCATCCACTGATATAGGTAAATGTCATCGACATAATATCAAAAGGTATATCTCACTCTATGAAAATAGACGTACAGATATATCAATTTGAAATTGGTGCATAACAGCGGATATTCAAAACCAAAAATTTGCCGACCGGCAAACAGCCCAGGTGATCTCCTCAAATATCACCGATTACAACGAATCCCGATATAATGAGGATGATCACCCAATTTCCAATAACTTACTCCCACTCATCATCTGTAAAACCATACAGATGTGAGAATCAAACCTGGTAAATACATACCCTGGAGCAAGTGTCTAATCGGGAAATCAGTTTTCTTTTAACAGTACACAGTTGAACTGAAACATTGAAATGTTTCGATGGGGTATCCTGGTATTCCTAGTAATGCCTCTACCATTATCCAGATTCACAACTATAACCGTATAATTCTTTTCCACCTCTCCAAATCCCTTTATATGTCTTTAGTCATTACCTTCTGCACACCCCTTTAGGCCAATTGGTTTTCTTCCTTCCCTACCGTTCGGCACCAGCCTATGGTTTGGAAGAAGACTATCCAATAAGCATAATGGGTGTACTGTCCTAGTCCTAGGAGCACTCGCAATGCGAGAGAAGGTGAAGATAAAAGACAACCGAATAAACCTTATTCCTATTTCTCCTGGACCAGAATCCATCCCCGAACTGGAACAAGTTCCTTTCGAGTTCGTATATAACCATACGATGGAGTATCCAATAAACTGTGGATCTTCGTAGTGATACGGAGTGTCCTGGAGAAATACAAAGGTGATTTAGGATTGGCGAAGAAATACTTGGTTTGGTTGTGAATAGTAGTCGCATTTTACTTTGCCCTCTTACTAATCCCTTGCTTTGTCTTAATCTTAATACCTTCTGCACACCATTTAGGCTAATTGGTTTTCTTCATTCCCTACTGGTCGGCACCAGCCTAAGGTTTGGAATAAGACTATCCAATTTGCGTAATAGGTGTACTATCTCCTAAACCAAGGAGTACTCACAACTTGAGAGAAGGTAAAAGGGAAAAGACAACTGAATAATCCTATCCGTTTTCTCCAAAACCGGAAACCATCCTCGAATTCGTTCGAGTTCGTATATAACCATACGATGGTTTTGTCCAATGGAAGTGGACGTTCGTAGTAATACGGAGTGTCCTGGAGAAAGGGTAAAAGTAGGAGTGGCAATGAGGTCTGCAACTCTGACAATCCAAAAGCCGGTGTAAAGAAGGTTCGGTCAACTTGGTTACTGAGTCATAGTCTTAGGGTCGGGTCAATGGTCGCTGCCAAGAGAGAGAGAAAAGAAACACTCAGCGTGCACTCTAACCAAGATCAGAATGGTTACCAATTTATCTAATCTGGAAACCTCCCACTGTACCTCAAATTCTCCTCCAAACCTGAAAGAAGAATTAGTCGGGGTCACCCGAGGAGTAAACTAACTCATCAGTGGGAATCGGGATCCAACTATCATCGCATGATATCGTGACGGAATCCGCCCACGGTATCACACTCTAGAAGGTATGCGCATATCTGGCAAGTTTCAGTTCTTTTGAAACTCCCGATGTGATTTTTACCCCATGCTCTTATGACCTTGACTAAGGCCAACAAATCATAAGTCACATGTCAAGTTCTACTCGTCATTATCCAGGTTAATTTGAACACACCCGTACAAGCCCTTGACTAGGGCCAACAAGGCTATACGACTGTCCCAAACCAACGCATCTATCTATGCTACATATGAACACCCAATAGCTACCAAACACTGTGCCTTGACTATGGCCAACAAACACAGCTTGAATACTATTGACTATCCATATGAAATGACGGAGGGCTACGAATGGTTTCTGGCGAAAACCTTTAACGTAATGAACTTGATATCGTTGAAGGAACTGATAGATTTTTAGAAAATATAGTGACGAAAACCTTTACTAAAGAGGTCACTCCCGGTGAAGGGATCTCGGCTCTTTCCCCGTAGAATGGGGTGCTGGATATTCATAACCGAATACCACGATGCAAAGAAAAAGTAAACGGCTATAGTGAAGTTACTGCCCTAACGCAAACTTTTGTCCAAGGGGTCACTCCCGGTGAAGGGATCTCGGCCCTTGCCTCGTCGACTGAGGAGCAGGATATTCCAAATGAATACCACGATGCAAAACAAAAGTGAACGTCCTTGCAATAACAGCTTTTTGAAAAGTGTTCCAACAACATCAGAATAGGTTTGTTTTAACTTGCATTGATCCAAATCAATGCAGTCCCATCAATTTATCACACCACAAAGAACGAAAATATACTGACGTACGTATATGCCATCCGCATTCGCCACTGGGTCCCGTCATCACCCGTTAGGTTAGCTAACTAACGGCAGAGCGGGGACTGGACTAGCGCGGATGAAAAACATATACAACATCTACTAATATATATACCAATATATAGTATTTCGCTCAAGGCGTGAATAAAATGCAACATCACAGAAATGTACAGCATCACAGAACAATACAGATATCTGGGATCCCCGGGTTTCACAGAGCCACTACTGAAACCCGACGTTCCCCTGGTCGTGTGGATAGCCTGTGCAATGAAATCCTAGACCCCTACGGGCGCGGCAAGTCACCCGCCAAAACCTGAAGCGAGACAGCCCCCTTCAGCACCGTGAATGGACCACCCAGCACTTCACGGAATCCGGTAACTTGGGCACCCCTCCTGGGTCAACCTATACCCCCTATGAGTGCGGCGAATAGCCCGCCAATTCCAGACTGAAGCCCCCTCCGTCTCAATGCCCTGAGATGCGGGCTTGTTGCCCTCCAGAACCCGGCTATCCGTGCACCCCACCGCGGGGCAATCCTAGTACAGAAAGTAAAATATACATACAACGGGTACATCGACCGCAACCTGGTCGTGCCCCAAAATAATAATACAAACAGGCAGTGACGGCAGTCCACATGTCGGACGCTCGTCCCGCAACAACAAATGTACATAATACAACAACACTGTACTAGCATTGCATCCAGGCTATCCCCCACGACCGATCCGCAACATCACAGCAAATACATAGAACATCAACGTGAAAGTCACGTTCGCAAATCCGTCTAACCGGGCTATAGCAGTTAGACCGGATTTACCGATCGAGTGACATTCACGGTCGCAGATATAATGTAAATACTGTGAAATAATGTGTTTAAAATATCCGATCGATCAAAAATTAACAAGTGGGCCCCCAAACAAAACTGCAGCACTCACAGAAAACCTGGGCCCAATTTTAATATTCCAAAACCCCTAAAATAAGCCCAGAAGCCCACTGGAATAATACGACGCAGTGAAGACACCAATGTGCGGCGGAACCGCGGCCCAATGGGGGGTTTGGCCGCGGTTCCGCGCTTAGGTGGTCGACTGAATGTGTCGAATTTTCCCAGTAGTCTTAGGTCTTCTAGCACAGTACTTTTATACAACCTGAAAAATTTTTGGAGACCAAAAAATTTCAACAGAAAACTGTCGTGAACAAAAATGCAAGTTTTGGAATTTTGGTCGATCGGAAATGCAAAACACATCAAACGAAGCTAGACGAAGTTAATGGCGAGTCTCTGATACCACTGTAAGTGCACGGCGGCGCCCCGGTCGTCAAACCGACGGCCAAATACGGAAACGGTGATAAACTTTAATTTTGCGAACTTTGCAAACCGGCACCACCGTGCACTAAACCCCGGATCGGGCCATTAAACTAGTTCTAGCTAACTACAAGATGGGAAGAGATATACCGAGTGATCCGAGTCCTCCGGTCTTCTCGTCGTCATCCCGATCTCTCGCGGAAACTCCGGTCGTCGCCTCTTCGCCGGAAGGGCACCACATCGCCTGCATCTTTTACGGGCTCCCGCCTCTATACCGAGGCAACTCGGGCATGAAGCCGGCAAGTCGACATGCCCAAGATGTGCTGTAGAATGTAGTGTAGATGATGCTTGTCTCTTTGGGGTTATGTTGCCTTGATGGAGGAATCAACAAGATATGAACTTGGGGATTTTGGTAGCAATGAAAATGAGATGGATGATTAATTTCTTTCACCAAAATGAAACCTCTCATTTTCTCTCCTCCTCTCAAAAATGTGGCCGGCCAAGTCTTTTGTGAGAATGGTGGAGCAAAGAATAAGTAGCATGAAGGGAGGTGATGGTAGGATAAAGAGAATGGTGACCACATCCAAAAACATTATCATTACAAAAGCACATCCAAACCATACCCTTTCTAATCTCATTAAAGCAAGTGATGGATGAAAGATATCATAATCAATACAATTACAAGAAACCCCCTCCACAAATGTTATTTGCACAATTGCAAATAACCCCCTCCATCGGAAAAGTCCGGCCGGGAAAGAACAAAGGAAAACCGGCCGGAACGGAATGCAAACTGGCAACTCCAGAAAACTGGTCCCGTAATAAATTACAGGAAAACCCCGATACTGTGCATACACACCCGCATCTGTATTCCGTCCGGATACAAATGCAAAGAGACAAAATCTACACTGTACTAAACTAGGATCCGGCTTAAACCAAAGCCGGCTAGTAATGTTCGTCCGATCCTGATCCGTGCAATACCGCACGTATCAGATCGAACCCTGCCATATATCTATACGGCCACTAGTACAAACCGTCCGATCCTGATCCATGCAATACCGCACGTATCTGATCGGACCCTGCCATATCTCCATACGGCCTCTACAGCGTTTCGCCCAAAAGCTGAGTAACTGAAAGTGTGGTGGACTCTAAAGACTCGTCAATACTATGGCTGTGGATTTAACCACTAGCACGTCAGAGGTATTAGCCAATACGTGACGGGCCACCAGCTATTGACCAAAAGGGACGTCGATGAGCGAACTCATCCTGACACCCTACTGAGCCTGTCAGTGACAATATCCGTACAGTCCGGTCCGTTCGTCTATGAGCATCGCATGTCGGGCCTAGGGGGTGGGTAAAAGTCAGACCCCCAAAAGCGGTACAAGTCGTGTCGGAGTGTAGCCCAGAACACCCTGAGATACTACTGGAATACCTACCAGTAAATCTCCTGCCTTGGCCAAGGACTTCGTGTAATAGCTCTCCTAGACACAGCGCGACCTCACCCCCAATACCGGGAGAGACGAACCCCCGAAGATCCGCTCACTGCCTCCATGTGGCTCGGGACTGTACCCAACTAAAAACTGTTTGCACGACTCCTTTGAGCCGTGGTAGGGTAGTAATCAAAGCACAGTGGGAACTCACACGAGACAAATGACGATCCCCAGGTCGATGAACTAACCTGTACACATGTCACCTGGGAACTGCTATCTGACGTCAGGTATAAGACCAACTAGCATGTTCCCGGCGAGTCCTGTCCGGTGTACTCATAACCCAATGAGCACCTGTATACATCTTAGGTGAACCAACTGACACCAGTGGCTTGTGAGACCGGCCACCGCCCCTCGTCGGGGTCTCGAATGTATACACTAGTCTACTCTGGAGAATCGATGCCCTGTCTCGAAACTCCCACGACTAGGGACCTTTTAAGGATATGCTTATAGACTCCAGCTCTCACTTATATGATCGCCCTCATACTGCTGGCAGTCAAGAAAGAATCCTAGGGGCTCTATCAACGTGTAATAGCGACCTGTCAGGTCACCTAAAGCAGTACACGATGATAAAGGTAAACCAGATAGCAAACTATCATCTCGAGTAAGACTGTCGTACCGGGATAGGTCCTCCCTCAATCATTGCCATCACGTGCCTGTGATCCAATAATTGACTCTGAGGGCACTATCTCCAACAGATCCACCCGAAGGAAACGGCGCAAGCTCCAACCTCGACAAACGAGGTAACCGACGCTCCAAAGTCGCTAGCTATGGAGAGTGGGGGTGTATGAAAGTGTCACTACCATTTTCTCTCTTTTCTTGTGCTCAATGGAGCAACCATAGAAGAAGAATGAGGTGATGAAGTCTTGGCATGAACTAAAAATGGCTAAGTCTTTCTTGTGTGAATGAGAGTGGAGAGTTTAATCAAGTGTGTCATCAAGCAAATGAAATGAGCCCCATGTCCTTTATTGGCCGCCCCCCCTTCTCATTCACACAAAAAAGAAATATTTCATTTTCTAATTTGATTAAACAATGTGAACGATTAAACAAATATGCACCATACCTTGGTCCATGCCTAAAACCATGCCACAAATCACATCACCTTTTACACCTCATGAATAAAAACAAATGAATTTCCATAAATGGAAAATCATATAAATGAGGTGGCATCTTCTAGAAGGTATTCCGTATAAAATACGGAATACTTTCCGGTACATGTATCGAAATACATATACTGGTACAAAAATACGAATAGCCAAGAGAGAAAATAAATAGCGAACAATAATACTAGAATACATATATATAAATACATATGTAAATTATCAAATCAAAACCTGATTTAATAAACTGGCTTAATCCTAAGCCGCTAGTAATACCAACCGTTCGATTAAAGTCTGCGCAGCAAGTGCACATATTTAATCGGACACCCGTATGTACCAACATACGACATGTACACCATATCGCCTGAGCCGTGAAAACCCTCTGTGTGGGACTCTAAAGACTCGTCAATATGCTGGCAGTGGGTTTAACCACAAGCACGTCAGCGGCACTAGCTGTACGTAACGGCTACCCAGGTATTGAGCGAAAGGGAGGCCGACGAGCAAACTCATCCTGAACCCCTACCGAGCCTGTCAGTGACAATATCCGTACAGTCCGGTCTGTTTGTCTAAGAGTATCGCATATCGAGTCTAGGGGGGTGGATAAAGTCAGACCCCCAACAACGCGATGTTTAGTGTCGGGATGAAACCCATCACCACCTGAGAAACTATCGATCCTGGATCGATAATTCTCTTCCACCGTGGTCATGGATTTATGGTGATGGCCATCCGTACACAACGCGATATCAACCCCCAATACCGGGAGAGACGAATCCCCGACGATTTGATCACTGCCTCCATGTGGCTCGGGACTGTACCCAACTTAAACCTATTTGCACGACTCCTTTGAGCCATGGTAGGGTAGTAATCAAAGCACAGTGGGAACTCACACGAGACAAATGACGATCTCAGGTCGACAGACTAACCTATACACATGTCACCTGGAAACTGTTATCTGACAATAGGTATAATACCAACTAGCAGGTTCCCGGCGAGTCCGTCCAGTGTACTCATAACCCAATGAGCACATGTATACTATCTTAGGTGAACAAACTAACACCAATGGCTTGTGAGACCTGGCCACCGCCCCTCATCGGGGTCTCGATCAGTATACACTAGTCTACACTGGAGTATCGATACCCGGTCTCGATACTCCCACGACTAGGGACATTTAAAGATGTGCTTATAGACCCCCAGCTCCCACGTATGTGATAGCCATCACAATGCTGGCAGTCAAGCAAGAATCCTATGGGCTCTATCAACATGTACATGATGATAAAGACAAACCAGATAGCATACTATCATCTTGAGTGAGACTGTTTTATCGGTATAGGTCCTCACTCAATCATCATAATCACAAGTCCGCGACTATGATAATTGCCTTGAGGGCACTATAGCCAACAATCTCCCACTTGCACTTAAGGCCAATTATTGCGATGTCGCATACTCACAGCCCGTGTGATACCGAACACCCAACTTCTCTACTAATCAGTTTCGCAAAGCCTGTTTGCGAAAATGATTGCATTTGAGAAATAGCCTCAGTGAGTGGATCCGCTCCAGTGTTTCTTTCTGTATCTCTCTTAATCTCAACTTCACGGAGAAAAATATCTCCCGAAATGAGCAATACTTTTCTTAGAATTTGTCTGTATTTCTGATGGGACCCAGTTCACAAATGAACTCCAAATCTAGCAAAATACTTAGACTGTATCGTCCACCGAATTTAATCAGTGTCCTGCGCAATGCCTTTCCTCAGTATCCGCTTGGACCACCTGTCCAACATACTGTCCCTCAAAAGAGGGAAAAAACTATAACTCTGACAGTCACTCTGTCATCCAGGTCACCTTAGAAGTCTGAAATGATAACCGTCTCGTGAAGGAGGCTGCCGTTACCATATCCTAAGAACATTCACTTATGTTCATAAACTGCTTCCCAATGTTTCTCCACGATTGGATTAATACATCTGCTTATTGCATCTAGTGCAAAAGCAATATCTGGTGTGGTACTCGACATTTCATGATTAACTCAATTGCCTAAGCAAGTGATATGCTAATCATGCAGATCCCTCTCCCCTTTAGTCTGTAAGACATCTTTAGAGAGGGTGACTCCATCACTTGCAGGTACACCACCATGCCAGGAGTCATACATTTAATGTCAAAGTACCCAAATTAGGATACTTTCCAAATCTAGATCTAAAATAATAGATCTAATAACCAGGAAACTTGATATTATATCCATATCCTATGTGGAGAAACAACTTTGTGACAACCACAGTACAACCGATCGTAGTATAGAAATATCTCTTCCTATTAAGTGCATGTCATCCCGAATCCTCGGACATCACACCCTACTACCTTCTTACCAGATCCATCTCCTATTCTGATGAGGTCAAGACCGATGACTGTCACATCAAAAATAGATGATCTATTTCCACTATACCTACTTTAGTCTATAAATAGACATAAGCTATTTGCCCACTATGCTTCCGCTACTCCCACTGACTACAAAAACCCTCTGGCAGAGTCATATACACGTGCACTTCTAAAACTAGTTTAGAACAATGCTATACTCATCCTCCTGCCGGGTCTTATAGTCTAGAACAGCAGCAATGGCAAGTCTGGGTAAACAAGAACCTCCCTGTCACCGTTACTGAGAAGACCGAAGTACCTCTCGAGTGCCTGAGGTTACCCACCAAAATCTGCGGAGTGGCTAATGGAACGTCAAATCCAATTGAATCCTTAGGTTCTTTTAAATTTCCAGTAATCGTTTGTGGTTCTGGAATAACTTCCAGTTCTACCATACTCCCACTTGTGTTTTCTAAAAAAATCCATTTTATTAAAACTGTGGCGAGTCAAGAACAATATAAATATTGATCTTCCTGATGGTATAAAGTTAACTCTCGTCAAAGCCCGGGATAACCCACAAACAGCCATTACTGAAACGTGCCTTGAGTTTATCCGGATTCTGGTTTTAAGCATCAGCCGGACAACTCCCTATACCTTAACATCGTCAAGATATAAATTGATTCTATATATATCTAATATCGAAACAAAAGCACTAATTTAATTGGAATCAGATTCAAAATCATGCAGCTGTCTCCAGTGCATATCAACCAAATGGAAAAAGGACAATTAGCATTACACATCTAGGAGTGCATCCATATATAAGTAACCCGAAAGAGAAGCAAGTTCTCAAAACCATTACTATCAGCGGAATACCAAACACAAGTATCTACATCTTCGATTTCATCGAAGAATCCTGATACTTCCAACAAATAGTTCTCTACTTTATTCTTATACCTATAACTTCTCAATATCTGGACTTTGCATTTCAACGAAATACTTGTCCAGAACTGGAGAAGTTACAAGTAAACAGAATATAGTACGTGTACCAATCCTATTGTCCTAACGGACACTGGACAACATACAATACTTTGTACAAGTCCCCTGAGTTCAATAACTCAAACCCTGTGCGTCGTAGGTTAAAAAACTGTAGTATGGTTAAGAAGAATTACACCGCTGTTGAATGCACCTTACCTAATCACCAACTGATATAGGTAAATGTCATAGACACAATATCAAAAAGTTATATCTCACTTTATAAAATAAATGTACAGATATATCGGTTTGAAATTGGTGCATAACAACGGATATTCAAAACCAAATATTTGCCATCCGGCAAAAACCAGATGATTTCCTCAAATATCACCAATTACAACGAATTCTGATATAATGAAGATCTAATCACCCAATTCCCAATATCTTACTCCCACTCACCATCCGTAATAACATACAGATGTGAGAAACTGATCTGGTAAATACATACCCTGGAGTTAGATTCCAATTGGGAAAACAGTTATCAATTAACATCGCACAGTAAAACTGAAACATGAAAATGTTCCAAAAGGGTTAACTGGTATACCTAGTAACGCCTCTTCCATTATCCTGAATCATGACAGTAACCATATACTTACCTGCCCTTACTGCAATCCCTTTATTATGTCTTTACTTATTACCTTCTGTACACCTCCTTTACGCTAATTGGTTTTCTTCATTTCCTACCCTTCGGCACCAGCCTAAGGTTTGGAAGAGGACTTTCCAATAAGTGTAATAGGTGTACTCTCCTAATCCTAGTAGCCCTCGCAACCTGAGAGAAGGTAAAGAGAAAAGACATCTGAATAATCCTATTCTTTTTCTCCTGAACCAGAATCCATCCTCGAAAAATTTCCTTCGAGTTCGTATGTAACTATACGATGGATTTATCCAATGGAAGTGGATATTCGTAATAATACGGGGTGTTCTGGAGAAAAGCAAAGTGGATGTAGGAGTGGCATGGGTATACCCGGTCTTTGTCGTGAATGATGGTGATCGCAATTTCTTTTGCCATTATTCTAATTCCTTTATAAATGTCTTTACTTATTACCTTCTGAACACCATAGTTAAGCTTGTTGGTTTTCTTCCTTCCCTACCGTTCGGCACCTGCCTATGGTTTAGAAGAAGACTATCCAATAAGCTCAATAGGTGGACCCTCTCCTAATCCTAGGAGCCCTCACAATCTGAGAGAAGGTAAAGGGAAAAGACAACCGAATAATCCTATTCAAACTCTCCAGAACCAGAATCCATCCTCGAAAAAAGTTCCTTCGAGTTCATATATAACCATACGATGGATTTATCCAATGGAAGTGGATGTTCGTAATAATACGGGGTGTTCTGGAGAAATGCAAAGGTGATATAGAAGTGGCAATGATGTATGTGACGCCGTGACATTCCAAAAGCCAAAGTGTTTTAAGAAGGTTCGGTCAACTTGGTTCATGAGTTTTAGTTAAAGGTCGGGTCATCGTCGCGGCCAGAGAGAGAGAGAAGAAACACTCAGCGTACACTCTAACCTAGATCAGAATGGTTGATCATTTTATCTAATCTGGATGGCTCCCACTGTTTCCTCGAATTCTCCTCCAAACCTAAAAAGGAGAATTAGTCGGAATCACCCGAGGAGTAATCCTACTCATCAGTGGGAATCGGGATCCAACTATCATCGCATGATAACCTGATGGAAGCCACTCGAGTCAGCACACTCCAGAAGGTATGCACAAGCCTGGTAAGTTTCCTGTATGTTTGAAACTCCCGATATGATTTTTATCCCAAGCGGCTTATGACCTTGACAGAGGTCAACATATCATAAGTCGCAAGTGAAGTTCAACCCGTCATTATCCTGGATTAACTTAGACCCACCCGCACGAGCCCTTGACAGAGATCAACATGACCGTGCGACTGTCCTAAATAATCGCATATCTATACAACAAACAAGTATTACCCAGCTACCAAGCACTGTGCCTTGACAGAGGTCAACATACACAACATGAATACTAAGTAATACCTGTAAGAAATGACGGAGGGCTACGACTGGTTTTTGGCGAAAAACCTTTAACATAATGAACTTGATATCGTTGAAGGAATCCAAGTGGTTTTATAAATATATAGTGGCAAAAACTTTTGCTAAAGAGGTCACTCCCGGAGAAGGGATCTCGGCTCTTTCCCCGTCGAATGGGGTGCAGGATATCCTAAACTGAATACCACGATGCAAAGCAAAAATAATCGACTATAGTAAAGTTATTACGTTGACGCAAACTTTTACCTAAGGGGTCACTCCCGATGAAGGGATCTCGGCCCTTGCCTCGTCGAATGAGGTGCAGGATATTCCAAATGAATACCACTGTGCAAAGTAAAAGAGAACGTCTGTAATGTCATTTTTTTTTAAAAACTTGGTTCCAACAACATCATATATAGGTTTGTTTTCCTTGCATTGATAAGAATCAACGCAGTCCCATCAATTAATCACACCAGAAAAAAACGAAAATAAAATATACGTATATGCCACCCGCATTCGCCACTGGGTCCCGTCATCACCCGTTAGGTTACTTAACTAACGACAGAGCGGGGACTGGGCTAGCACGGATGCAAAACATATACAACATCTACTAGTATATATAAATATATATATAACATTCGTCCCAGGCATGATATAAAGAAACATCACAGAAACATCACAAAAGCAATACAGAATGGTGGATAATCTGGAGCCCCGAGTTTCACTTGAGCCGCAAGTGAGACCCGACGTTCCCTGTCGTGTGGATAGCCTGTGCAATAAAACCTAGACCCCTAAGAGCGCGGCAAGTTACCCGCCAAAACCAGAAGTGAGGCAGCCCCCTTCAACAACATGAATGGGCCACCCGGCACTTCTCGGAATCCGGTAACTTGAGCGCCCCTCCATGGGTCATACCTATACCCCCTACGAGTGCGGCGAATAGCCCGCCAATTCTAGAGTAAGGTCCCCTCCGTCTGAATGCCTTGAGATGCGGACCAGTTGCCTTCTAGAACCCGGCTATTCGTGCACTCCACCGCGGGGTAACCCTAGTACAGAAAAGAAAATAATATACAAGGGTGACATCGACCTCAGCCCGGTCGTGCCCCAAAAGAATAATATACAAACTGGCAGTGACGGCAGTCCACATGTCGGACGCTCGTCCCGCAATATCAAATGTACAAATGAAATCTAAACTGTACTAACATTGCACCATAGCTATCCACCACGACGATCCAACCAACATCACAGCACATCAGAGAACATCAACGCGAATGTCACGTTCACAAATCCGTCTAAAAGACATATAGCAATTAGACGAGTTTACCGATCAAATGACATTCACGGTCGCAGAATATAATGTATGTACTGTCAAACGCACGCTTAAAATATCGATCGACTAAGTTCCAAATTGACCCCAATACCAAAACAACACTTTACTGAAACCTGGGCCAAAACAGAATATCACAAAAATCACAATTCCAAGTCTCTGTACTACAGTGAAAATTTGAAGGCCCGTCGCTAATAAATGGCCGCGGATCCGCCGTCAAAAGGGGGTTAGAGCGGCGGATCCGCGGCACTTTAGTGGCATCACGAGCTCAAATTTTTTGTGTAGCCTTATTTTTGCCTGCACGGATTTTTAAGCTACTGCAAATAATTTTTTGAACACTTTTGAAAAACGGCAGAGAACAGAACATTGAAATCGTGATTTTGGAAATTTCCGTCGATCGATCTTTCAAGCACGTTTAAACAAGCTAGTAAGGGGTTTAAAGGGTGGCTCTGATACCATGTTGGGTCCCGGCAGCGTCCCGGCCGTCGAAACGCGGCCAAAATGCGGAATTAAAATTTTCTAAACCGGTGCTACCGCTACCCGATTTACGGATCGACCTTAAACCCTATTCTAGCGAGCTAACTAAGAGTTAGAATCGTTATACCGAGATGATCCAAGTCCTTCGGTCTTCATTCCAAGCTCCTAGCGATCCTTTGATGATGTTTGGTTGCCGGTCTTCCTCCATCTCCGATGATCCACCCGAAGGAAACGGCGCAAGCTCCAACCTCGACAAACGAGGTAACCGACGCTCCAAAGTCGCTAGCTATGGAGAGTGGGGGTGTATGAAAGTGTCACTACCATTTTCTCTCTTTTCTTGTGCTCAATGGAGCAACCATAGAAGAAGAATAAGGTGATGAAGTCTTGGCATGAACTAAAAATGGCTAAGTCTTTCTTGTGTGAATGAGAGTGGAGAGTTTAATCAAGTGTGTCATCAAGCAAATGAAATGAGCCCCATGTCCTATATTGGCCGGCCCACCCTTCTCATTCACACAAAAAAGAAATATTTCATTTTCTAATTTGATTAAACAATGTGAACCATTAAACAAATGTGCACCATACCTTGGTCTATGCCTAAAACCATGCCACAAATCACATCACCTTTTCCATCTCATGAATAAAAACAAATGAATTTCCATAAATGGAAAATCATATAAATGAGGTGGCATCTTCTAGAAGGTATTCCGTAATAAATACGGAATACTTCCCGGTACATGTATCGAAATACATATACGCGTATTCGTAAAAAATACGAATAGCCAAGAGAGAAAATAAATAGCGAACAATAATACTAGAATACATATATATAAATACATATGTAAATTATCAAATCAAAACCTGATTTAATAAACTGGCTTAATCCTAAGCCGCTAGTATTATTAACTGTCCGATTAAAGTCTGCGCAGCAAGTGCACATATTTAATCGGACACCCGTATGTACCAACATACGACATGTACACCATATCGCCTGAGCCATGAAAACCCTCTATGTGGGACTCTAAAGACTCGTCAATACGCTGGCAGTGGGTTTAACCACAAGCACGTCAGCGGCACTAGCTGTATGTAACGGCTACTCAGGTATTGAGCAAAAGGGAGGCCGACGAGCAAACTTATCCTGAACCCCTACTGAGCCTGTCAGTGACAATATCCGTACAGTCCGGTCTGTTTGTCTAAGAGTATCGCATATCGAGTCTAGGGGGGTGGATAAAGTCAGACCCCCAACAACGTGATATTTAGTGTCGGGATGAAACCCATCACCACCTGAGAAACTATCGATCTTGGATCGATAATTCTCTTCCACCGTGGCCACGGATTTATGGTGATGACCATCCATACACAACGCGACATCAACCCCCAATACCGGGAGAGACGAATCCCCGACGATCCGATCACTACCTCTATGTGGCTCGGGACTGTACCCAACTAAAACCTGTTTGCACGACTTCTTTGAGCCATGGTAGGGTAGTAATCAAAGCACAGTGGGAACTCACACGAGACAAATGACGATCTCAGGTCGACAGACTAACCTGTACACATGTCATCTGGAAACTACTATCTGACAATAGGTATAATACCAACTAGCAGGTTCCCGGCGAGTCCGTCCAGTGTACTCATAACCCAATGAGCACCTGTATAGTATCTTAGGTGAACAAACTAACATCAATGGCTTGTGAGACCTGGCCACCGCCCCTCGTCGGGGTCTCGATCATTATACCCTAGTCTACGCTGGAGTATCGATGCCCGGTCTCGATACTCCCACGACTAGGGACATTTAAGGATGTGCTTATAGACCCCCAGCTCCCACGTATGTGATCGCCATCATAATGCTGGCAGTCAAGCAAAAATCCTATGGGCTCTATCAACATGTACATGATGATAAAGACAAACCAGATAGCATACTATCATCTTGTGTGAGACTGTTTTATCGGTATAGGTTCTCACTCAATCATCATAATCACAAGTCCGCGACTATGATAATTGCCTTGAGGGCACTATAGCCAACACTAAGTGTGGTATTTTACCCGCTTGTTCAGAAACCACTCTCTCCAAAAAGATGTCTGTTGGGGTCAAAACTTACACCCCGATTAACCAAGTCAAACTCAAAGTCAATCCTAAGCCAGGTGGGCCCAAGCCCAGGCCAAATGAGCCATGCCTAAGTCGAACCCCGCGGCGAGCCTCCCCCATGCCGAAATGAAAATTATTTAATAAATAATTTTGATATAATTTTCATACATGAATGTAAGAAAACGGGCATAAAGCCAAATTTTTTTAAAGCTCATGGCTCATGTGCAAAAGAAATGAGCACATGAGATATAGGATAGGCAAAATGCCATTTTGTAAAGTCTAAGGGGCTATATGTAAATTTGTATGTTTATATAAGACAACATGATAATGAAATAAAATATACAATTCATTCCCCATCAAATCTCTAGGGTTTGTGCCTCCATCCTCACTCTCTCAAGTTTTTCCTCTTTCTTTTCATTTTCCAATTAAATCAAGAGTTTGGCTCTCTTTTTTTTAAAACTAAATAAAGTTTTACCATAAACCCACTGAACGAGAGTTTAACTCACATCCGATCGAAAAAAGGGGTTAGATTTTCGTTACCTTCTTCTTTCTCTTCAAGATCCAATTTGAGAGAGGGAGAAGAAAGGAAACCCACCTTCTAAAACTCCATCAAGAGAAAAAAAAAGGTCTCTTTTTTTTTCATCCAAGATCTAAATCTTGGAGTTTCAAGAGAACCTATTTTGGGTTTCTTCTCATAAGAGAAAAGAAAAAAATCTTTTGGAGTTTAACTCAACAACTAAAATTCTTTTGGAGTTTAACTCTATAATAAAAACATCTTTTGGGAGTTTAACTCTGAATAAAATTGTTTTGGGAGTTTAACTCCAAATAAATTATTTTGGAGTTTAACTCCATCACAAAAAAAAATTCTTTTTGGAGCTCCTGCTCCCTCTCACGTGAGGGAGAGGGGAGCTCCCACTAAGTGGGAGCTTTCCCTCCTTCTCACGTGAGAGGAAGGCTCCCACAAAGTGGGAGCCCCTGCTCCCATTCATGTGAGGAAGAGGGAACTCCCACCAAGTGGAAGCTTTCTCCCCTCTCATGTGAGGGAGAGGCTCTCCATTTAATGGAGTTTAACTCCACTCCAAATAAAAAAAAATTTGGAGTTGAACTCCATTTAAAATTCTTTTGAAGTTTAACTCCACAACAAAAATTCTTTTGGAGTTTAACTCTACAATAAAAATCTTTTTGGTGAGTTTAACTCCACATTAAATCATTTTAGGAGTTTAACTCCATTTAAAATTCTTTTGGAGTTTAACTCCATTTAAAATTCTTTTTGGAGTTGAACTCCACAATAAAATTCTTTTAGAGTTTAACTCCACCATAAAAATCTTTTTGGGGAGTTTAACTCCACATTATTTTTAGGAGTTTAACTCTATTTAAAATTCTTTTGGAGTTTAACTTCACAATAAAAATCTTTTTGGAGTTGAACTCCATTTAAAATTCTTCCTGGAGTTGAACTCCACAATAAAATTCTTTTGGAGTTTAACTCCACCATAAAAATCTTTTTGGGAAGTTAAACTCCACATTAAATTTTTTTAGGAGTTTAACTATATTTAAAAAAAAATTGGAGTTTAACTCCATAATAAAAATCTTTTTGGAGTTGAACTCCATTTAAAATTCTTTTAGAGTTGAACTCCATGTAATAAAAAAAATAAAATAATTAATAATAATAATTTTGGATCCCCCCTCATGTGACGGGAAGGCTCCCACCAAGTAGGAGCCCCTGCTCCCTCTCACGTGAAGGGGAGGCTCCCACCAAGTGGGAGCTTTTTCCCCTCACGTGAGGGGGAGGAAGCTCCCACTAAGTGGGTGCTTCTCCCCTCCTTCACGTGAGGGGGAGGCTTCCATTTAGTGGGAGCCTCTTTCCAACCTCACGCGAGTGGGGGGCTCTTTTTTTTAAATTTTTTATTAAAAAAAAGAGAAATAAATTATAAATAACATATTTTTTATAAAAATGTGTTTCTTTAAATATTTTATTATTAAATTTTAATAAAAAAATATATATCCTTTTTTTACAAATGGAACAAAAAAATGAACACGTCTCAAATTTTATATATAAAAAAGCACACCAAATTTTCGCATTGAGTTCGCATGACCGGTTTTACCCGTCAATCGGAGGTTCTCTCAGTCCAAAAGCGAGGATTAATTAACGGCAGCTTAGTCCGCGGCTGCCGGAGATTTGGATTTCCACAATCAATAAATCGCGGCCTGCCCTAGGCAGGGGGAATCTGTACATGCCTGACAAGCGCGCGCATTCCCATCTCAATGGGGTAACGAAAAACACCATACAGATTCTGGCACGCCCGGTGGGACCTTCTCTCCTCCCATATTTCGGGTTAAACGTTCATACGAACTCAATCAATATATATATATATATATTTATACTAAAATAATGCTCTTTCATGCAGGTTTTCAGCAATCAATTTTCAACAATGTCTCCAAAAATGAACTCAGCTCCCATCTCCTACGCGATGAAGATGGACACCAGGACGGCCCTTCCGGCCAGTCTCGGGCGACAGTGGGAGGAGCCGCTGCTACCATTTGGCTCTATTCTAGTCATGCCAGCTAGCGTCATCCCAGCTTCTCAAGCTCCAGTAACAGACAAACCGGCCTCGAAAGGAAGGAGGCCAAATGTGGTGATTTCGAGGGCACCACTACCCAAACGCAAGATTGTGTTTGAACGACTTTCTTTAGCCCCAGCTGGGGGCAAGGCAATCAACACCAACAAAGCAACAAGGCATCTCGGGAAAGCTCTAGCGGCGCCCCTGACAACTGCTTAATTGGGTGTCTTCTCTAACCTCCCCGCCAATCGTATTACAATGGCTTCCTGGATAACGGATGCCCGCCAAGCCCTCAAAATCGAGAAGCTAAGACAGAAAAGGCTCAGATACAGAGCCAACAAAAGGGCTAGAGCTCCTGCTAGGCTGAACTTCATGAGTGTTGGGGTAAAAATTTACACCCCGGTTGACCAAGTCAAAATCAAAGTCAACCTCAAGCCAAGTAGGCCCAAGCCCAGGTCAAGTGGGCCAAAGCCCGGGTCGAGCCCGAACATGAAGCGGCCGGCCATCCCCCATGCCAAAATAAAATTTTTGTAATAAATAATTTTGTTGTATTTCTTTTATTTTATCTTATGAATAAATGTAAGAAAATGGGCATAAAGCCAAATTTTTGTAAAGCCCATGGCTTATGTGCAAAAAGAAATAGCACATAAGGCATGGGATAGGCAAAATGCCATTTTTGTAAAGCCCAAAGGGCTATATGTAAAGTGTATAGCCTATAAAGGCAAATATAATGAAAATATCCCAATAAAATTTTCTCTCTCCTAAAATAATAAAGATCTGTGATCTTTTCCTTCCACAAGGTTCTAAACCTTCTTCTTTTTTTTGAATTAAATCAAGAGTTTTACTCTTCCTTTTCCAAAACTAAATAGTTTTTCACCATAAAACCCACAAAGGGGAACTCAGATCTCCCATCAGATCTCAAAAAGGAGAGATTTTTAAAAAATCCCATACTTCTTGTTCTTCAAGATCCTGCCAACAGAGGAGGAAGAAGGAGACCCAACTCCAAGAACCCCACTTTAGGGAAGATCCAGGGCTTAAGGGGAGAAGCCCCTTCCATCAGCTCCAAAATATCTTAGGAGTTCAACTCCTCAAAAATATATACACATATATATATACAAAATAATAAATATTTCCTTTTTGGAGCACAGCACCCATTACAGGGACCAAGTCCCTTCTGCTGCTGGCGCCCACGTGCCAGGCACGTGGGGCGCTGGCGCTCTGGCGCCCGGCACCCGCGTGCCAAGCACGTAGGGCTCTGGCGCCCGGCGCCCGCATGCCAGGCATGTGGGACGCTGGCCCACGCATCCTTTGGATGCCCTTCCCTTATACACACACACATGCTCTACAACACTGTCCCCCATTAGAAAAAATTTCTAACAGGGTGCTGCCCCGCACCCCGTAAGGGGGCTGCTAGCCCCTTGACCCCCAGCCCGCTATCCGGGTAGCGGGACCCCCGTAAAAACTCTGCGGGGTCCCCGATATATCCAAAACCCCTTCAAAACACGCACACTTCATATTGAGTTCGTATGAATAGTTGACCCGTCAATCGGAGGTTCTCTCGCTCCAAAGGCGAGGGGTAATTAACGGCAGCTTAGTCCGCGGCTGCCGGAGATTCGGATCCCCACAATCAATAAACCCCCGCCTACCCTAGACAGGGGGAATCTGTAATGCGCCGACAAGCGAGCGCACATTCCCATCTTAATGGGGTGACGAAAAACACCCTACAGATTCTGGCACGCCCGGTGGGACCTTTCTCTCCTCCCAAATTTCGGGTTAAACGTTCATGCGAACTCAATTAATATACATATCGATTGCCTGTACTGAAATGATGTTTCTTTTCCCGTGCATCAATCAACTTTCAACGACAATGTCTTCCAAGATGAATTCAGCTTCCAACACGACCCCGCTCCCATACGTGGTCAAGGTCAATGCTCGTGTGGTTCTCCCCGCAAGCCTCAGTCGACAGTGGGAGGAACTGCCCCGCCAGTTTGGTTCCGTCATCATCTACCCTACCGGAAGCGCTCATCTGGCAGAAATCCACACAAAACAGGTGGCCAAGCCGGTCTCAAGGGGCAAGAGGCCGAATGTTGTGACCGCTAAGGCACCACAACCGAAACTTAAGACGATGTCTGAACGACTCTCTGGTGCTCCAGCTGGGGGCAAGACTTCCGGTACAAAGGGCAATATTCAAGAATCCGGCCAGGCCAGCCGCCTTCAATCAACTGCCCGCTACCGAAACATGGGGCTCAAGACAGCGATCTGTGAAATCAGCCTCCGATAATAAAAAGACGGCTGGATATATTATCCATACAGTCTATATGGCGGGCGGGCGCCCCGGCGACAACCTTCGCAGCAAAAGTAAGGATGGGGCCATCACATCCTAAGCCCAATCTGGCTTGAATGTGGTTGCCGCTTCCCAAGAACAGCCGCCTCCGCTGGATGATGAAAACCCTTTCGATGAGGACGATAGGCAGAAAGACCCCTCAGTCCATGTAGATTCAACCTCGAATAGCGAGGAAGAGCCGACTTTCCTCCCCAGGACCGCGGAGCAAGAGCTACTTCAAGAGCTTCGAAAATAGCTCAGGAGCAAAGATAAAGAGATGGCCAAACTCTATTCGAAAATTGACAACCTAACGAACGTTGTGATGCAGCTTACGGCTCAAATTGCTCGAGCGCTCCCATTCAAGCACAATTTGCTACTCATGAGCCGGATGATGACAATCCGAACCGGCCGATGCCTGTCCCTTTGGGTCCAAGATTGGTCGATCCGCACGAAAGCCGGCCACATTCCGCTTCTGGGGACGCCTTGGCCCCAGATAGCACTATCCCGCTAACACAAGATCGGATAATGGATTTGGTCACCAGCAAGGTTAAAACATTGGTGGCTGAAGCTGAAGCTCAGAAAGAAATTAGCAGTAGTGGGCGGCCATATCCCGTACAGTACGATCTGATCGAGTTCCCGACCGGCTATGTCATTCCTAAGTACGGAAGATTTGACAGGACATGAAACACAAATCAGCACATCGCCCACTTTAAGGCATCGTGCGGAAATACAGGGGGGAATGATGCGCTCCTTCTTCGTCAGTTTGTCAACAGGATGACCGGTGTCGCTTTTGACTGGTATGCGAGTATACCAGACGGGTCCGTCATTACCTTTGCCTAAATGGAGTCTCTGTTTCGGCAAAGGTTCATGAGTGTCAGTGATAAAATCTCCATTGCTGACCTTGTGAGGACTAAGCCGGAGAAGAATGAAAGCAACACCGACTTTATCGCCCGATGGCGTAATCTCACAGTCAAATGCGAACCGCCGCTAGAGCAGGACCAGTCCGTCAGCCTTCTCATTGGGAACCTCAGCAATTGTATAGTCCCATTCTTGTGCACAGCAGGCATCAAGACGTTTCAAGAGCTTAACAAGAAAGTCCAAATGCTGGAACGCTCAAAGCAAGAGTCTACTCCGGACTCTCAGAGAGATAAGACTTGGAAAAGTAAGCGGGACGACAACCGTAGAAGCGGGAATCCCAGCAGTACCAATGTCTTCAATGCATCCGACAATGAAGAAAAGCGAAGGGTGGGCGAATCCAAAACCAACCGGTCTCGAAAGCCAGTGCTGGGAGGAGAAGGGCCTTCCCTAGAGAAGAAAAAGAACAAGGTTTACTCTTTCAGGAAGGACAAGGTTCGAAAGATATATAAAGATGCCTTGAACAACGATCTACAATTGCCAGAGTCGAAAAGACCTCAAGAAGAAAAAATGACCGACAATCCCCTGTATTGCCCGTACCACCGAGTAGTGAACCATGCGATCGAGGATTGTTATATCTTCAAAGACTGGGTCGAGAAGCAGTACAATGCTGGAAAGATCAAGCTGTCTAAAAGTGTGTTGGTGAACAATCAAGTTGCAACCACCAACTTTATACAGACAGAAGCTGAAGCCTTCTGGGAGCAGACAGACGAACCCGCTGCCCTGAGAAATAAAACCGACTCACCGTAGCCTCCTTGGAGTAAGCACGTATCTAACAAGACGAAGAAGATGCTAAAGCTGCTTCAGAAAGAGCCCAGGACGGAATGGGAAGGGCAGAAGAAGCCTACCACTCCAGCTGCCAATGCGGGGACGTGAAAAAGAGTCTGCAGGGAGATCGACCATTCAAAAATATATCGATTCCCTCGAAGACTGAATAAAAGGAAAGAACTCTAATTCAATTGAAAGATTTCTTCCCTATAGAGGCCGCTGAAATTGTGGAGGAGTTAGACGAAGACTCCGATGAAGAGATCCCTATAGTGACCTGCTACGCTATCCATCTTGGCAGCGACTCTGATGAGGAGCTCTGTTTTCCCGAAGAGGACGAGGAGCTCGCCATAAGGGCCAACCAAATCCAGCTCAGAAGCGGCAGGGCTCTGCCGCCAAATTAGGGCAACGCCCCAAAAGGAAAGGAAAAACAGGTGGCTAATGAGGAAGATGGCAGAGAACCGGCTAATGAAAACTCAAGTCCTTCCTCGGTGGACTATAATGTCTTGGCTCATCTCCGGATGCTTCCGTCTCTCCTGAGCATCTACGATGCCTTGGTCCTATCTAAGAAGCTTAGAGATGTTCTCATTCATGCTCTACAAAACCCCGAGCGGTATCAGGCTCGCTTTGCGGAAATTAATATGAAAGAAGCCCAGTACGCTTTGCATGCCGCCGCAGTCATGTTTAAGGACAAAAACTTGCCACTGGGAACGGCTAAGCATAATCGGCCGCTTTACGTGACCGGGTACAGCGACAGAGATCAAATTAATCACATATTGATTGATCCGGGGTCCTCAGTGAACATCATGAACTTGCGAACTCTGAAGAGTTTATCAATGGACGTCCGACACCTGTCAAGAGAAAGGATTGTCATTCAAGGCTTCAATCAAAACTGCCAGCAAGTTCTGGGGTCTATAACTTTGCCAATCAAATTTGGGGATCTGCAAACTGAAGCTAAGATATACGTGATCGACGCTGACACATCTTATAAAATTCTCTTGGGACGGCCGTGGCTCCACAATTATGGCATCATTCCGTCAACTCTCCATCAATACATGAAGTATACTAAAAATGGCGAAGAAAGACGCATTGACGGAGACATCCAGCCGTTCGGTGTGCATGAAGTCCAATATGAAGATTCTCGGTACTTCATGAACCACCAAAATGCTAAGCCACAACTGACTGAGAAATAGAGCGGCCCTAAGACTCAAAAGCAAATCTGAGCTATCTGTCACTTTCAAAATCAAAAACACCCAAGTGCGCCCACGTTTCGGTAGTGACACTGATGAGTCCGATGCTGGAATTCCGTCCTTCCGTAAAACTAGCCCTCGTTTCGGTAGCGATACGGAAGAATCTGATACTGAAGGCCCATCTAGCAGCAAAGTCCGCCCTCATCTTGGCAGCGACACTGAAGAGTCGGAGGAAGAGGACCTTCCTTGTAACAGCTGTGCAGATTGGACCCCTACGCAACAAGCGAAATTACGAAAGACCTTCGAAATTGCAGAAGGGTCCCTGGCCATCACAAGGGTTCCGGAACGAATGTGCAAAGAGCTCGATGCATTGTCAGTCTCTACCGTTGACCAGCTGAAAACTTTCTACGTTCCCTAGAGGAAAAGTGGAAAGAAGGGCATCCTGTTTTATGGGTCAAATCCCGTTGTGCACTCGGACGATTTGTCTGTCACGTGCCTTCCCTATGAGAGAGGCATAAGAGCCTTCCTCAATCCCAGATACCATGCACCCGAGATGCGGGAATATTTTAAAAGGTGCGGATGCCGATTATATCAAACGGATTCCGAAGCAAAGTTTTATGAAGGGCTATGGCATCCTCCCCAGGTCCGAGCACTCATCGATGGACGAATTCCAGATAGACGGGGCATAGGCTTCATTCAACCTGATTCTAAAGCATGCGACATGATCCATGTTGGTGAAGCCAGCGAAAGATCAAATGATGATGATGAGATAGCCGAGCCAGAAGAAGCTCCTCAAGAGCTCGAAGATGGCGGACAAGCAACCTTTGACGAGCTAACCGAGATTGACTTAGGAACGCCCGATAATCCAAGGCCGACCTACATCAGCTCACTCTTGTCAAAGAAAATGAAAGAGCAAATAATCGCCCTGCTGCATGAGTTCGTCGACTGCTTCGTGTGGACGTACAAAGAAATGTCTGGCCTTTCCCCTAAAGTGGCCGTGCATAAGCTGGCTATATCTTCTGATGCTAGTCCAGTCAAACAAGCTCCTCGAAGAATGAGAAGGGAATTAGAAGAAAAGGTCATCGAGGAAACCAAGAAAATCATCGATGCCGGCTTCACCAGGGAGGAGAAATATGCGGACTGGATCGCATGCATAGTCCCAGTGAAGAAGAAAAATGGGTAGATCCGAGTTTGTGTCGATTTCAGGGACCTCAACAAGGCATGTCCTAAAGACGACTTCCCGCTACCGGTCATGGAAATGATGGTCGATGACACCTCAAATTAAGAGATGTTCACCTTTATGGATGACTCGTCTGGATATAATCAGATCAAGATGTCGCCTAAGGATGAGAAACATACAGCATTTCGAACCCCGATCGGAATATACTGCTACAAAGTGATGCCGTTCGGATTGAAGAACGCGAGTGCTACATATCAAAGGGCAATGACCAATATCTTTGATGACCTAATCCATAAAGTCGTTGAATACTATGTTGATGATCTGGTCATCAAGACTAAAGCAAAGGCCGACCACATCCAAAATCTTAGGACCGTTCTCACCAGACTGAGGGAATACGATCTGAAGATGAATCCTCTGAAGTGCGCTTTTGGCGTGTCATCGGGAAAATTCTTGGGCTTTATAGTCCGACATTGGGGGATCGAAGTTGACCCATCCAAGATAAAGGCCATCATGGAAATGCCCCCTTCGAAGGATCTGACGCAGCTGAGATCTTTTCAAGAAAAGCTTGCTTATATACGAAGATTTATCTCAAATTTATTGGAGAGATGTAGGCCCTTCTCAAAACTCATGAAGAAATGAGCTCCTTTTGTCTGGGATTCTGAATGTCAAGAAGCATTCGAAAGCATCAAGCAGTACCTGTTGCACCCTCCAGTACTCGCTGCCCCTATTCTAAATAAACCGTTGATTCTCTACACTGCCGCGCTAGATGAATCACTCGGTGCGCTCCTTGCCCAGAACAACGAGGAGGGAAAAGAAAATGCCATCTACTACCCCAGTCAAACTCTAGTCGGGACGGAACACAACTATTCCCCGATCGAAAAGCAATGCCTGGCTCTGATATTCGCTGTGAAGAAGCTGAGGCACTATCTGCTCGCTCATCGAGTTATGCTGATCTCCAAGGTTGACCCGCTCAAACACTTGATGACCAAAGCAAGCCTAGCCTGCAGAATGGCAAGATGGGCTGTCATGCTACTTGAGTTTGACATAGTTTATACTCCTCAGAAAGCAGTAAAAGGGCAAGCCCTCGCCGATTTCCTCGCTGCTCATCCTATACCAGAAGGATCGCCGCTAAATTGTGAATTACTTGATGAACAAATATTGCACCTCGAGGATAGCGAGCTATGTTGGGAGCTTTACTTCAATGGAGCCTCATCAATAAGGACCTCCGGTAAATCAAGCGTCCAGAAGATAAAAGAAGGGATAGGATTGGTGTTCATCACACCATCAATCGGAACCCTACGGCGTTCTTTTGCTCTCACCGAGCCTCGCACGAACAACGAGGCTGAGTATGAAGCTCTGATAGCTGGTCTGGAGCTCGCCATAGAAATGGAAATCCTTCGGCTACGAGTCTACGGTGATTCCCAGCTTGTCGTCAACCAAGTAAGCGGCGACTATAAGATATACAAACCCGAGTTAGCTCGATATAGAAGTCAAGTGGTGGAACTCATGAAACGGTTCACTCACATTGAACTAATGAGAGTCCTTAGAGCGTTGAACGGAAAGGCTGACGTACTCGCTCGCTTAGCCAAGGAGCTGGCTGATCCTGACATGGACGAAATTCTGATCACAGCCAGGAGCTGGCAAATTCTACCCCCTGTCTCTCTACGAGAAGAAGAAAGCGCGGAATAGAAGATCAGTCCTACCGAAGAAGCTTCAATCGTTCAAGATGAGCCCGATTGGAGAGAGCCCTTCATAGGGTACCTCCGATACGATAAGCTACCCGAAAGAAAATCTGCGAGGGTTTAGCTGAAGAAGAGAGCTTTCCGATACGTGTTTGTAAATAACACGCTATACCGCAGGTTATATGACCAACTCTGGCTCAGGTGTCTATCATTGGCCGAAGCCCAAAAGGTCATGAAAGAAGTCCGCTTGGGCGTTTGCGGCACTCACCAATATGGCCCCAAGATGCGACATCAAATTAAACGGCTTGGGTATTACTGGCCCACCATACGGGATTGCGGAGTGCATGCAAAGAGATGTCATCTCTGCCAAATTCACGGTGATCTCATTCACAAGCATCCCAATCCGTTGCATCCTACGGTGGCGTCGTGGCCCTTCGAAGTCAGGGGAACCGACATAGTTGGCCTAATTGATCCTCCGTCATCTAGAGGCCACCGGTTCATATTGGCCGCAACTGACTATTTTTCCAGATGGGCTGAAGCTGTCCCGCTAAAGGAAGTCAAGACAGAAAATATTCTGACTTTCTTCCAGCATAATATTCTATACCGCTTCGATACACCAAGAAGAATCATTTACGACAACGGGCCTTCTTTCAAGAGTTTCAAACTCTCAAGGTTCGCTATTCAGCATAAGATAAACTGGAGGTATTCCTCCATCTATAATCCAAGAGCCAATGGGCTAGCCGAAGCCTTCAATAAGACTCTATGCAAACTCCTGGGGAAATATACTTCAGCCAACAAGAGAGACTGGAATCTCAAACTTCACGAGGCGTTGTGGGCATATCGTACTATGCACCGCACTCCAACTTAGTCCACTCCATACTTATTGCTCTTCGGAGTGGAGGCGGTCCTCCCCCTCGAAGTTGAAATTCCAAGCTTAAGAATGGTCGTTCAGCATTAGTTAACGGAGGAGGAAAACGTGCTCCTTCGGCTCAAAGAGCTCGACGCCCTCGAAGAAAAGATGCTTGCAGTACAGCAAAATCTGGTGCTGTACCGAGCCCAAATGTCACGGGCCTATGACAAAATGACCCGTCTCCGCGCTTTCAAGAAAGATGAATTAGTGTTGGTCCTCAAAAGACCGATCATCCCCAATCGTCATGCCAAGAGAAAATTCGAGCCAAACTGGGAAGGACCATACGCCATCGAGAAAGTGTTCAACAGAGGATCCTACCAACTAATAAGTGCCGAGGGAGAAAGGCCCATGCCACCCATCAATGGCCGATATCTCAAGAAATACTACGTGTGAATGCTCTAAGTCGCAGGCGAATTGAGCACACAAGCCCTACGGTCTAGATCATACATCCTGTAGAACCGTATACAATCCACGGGCATAAATGACCCCTATCTCTCCCAAGTCCTGCCGGTGAGACTACTTTTAAAGTCCCACTAGCGGCAAAAAAAAAACAGTATGTCCACAAGCAAAACGGGCACGGATGAAAACCCGAAAGTGCTCCGTGAGTAAAAACAGCAGGACTGCCGGCGAGTTTGTGAAAACTCGAAAGGGCGCAAACTTGTGAAAAGAGATAAAATACACTCGCAAAGTCCTCTCGACCTTGTGAGGAGAAAATCCCTACGTGAGATCCTTACGACTTACAAAGGAGCAACACACTTAGGGGTCCCTACGATTCCTAAGGAGAACATACACCTGCGAGATCCTCTCGACACGTAGGGAGAAAATGCTTTTATGAGACCCTTACGGCTCATAAAATTGAAAAGCCTTAGGTGATAGGGATCTAAACCTATCTCCTGAGCCATCGCTCCGCAACGGGCAACGGCAAATGATGAGTCGCTCCTGGCATTTCACTTCAGTGTTAGCGGTGCTGATGCCGACCAAAAACCCAAATCCTAAGTCCTCCCGTGGCAAATGATGAGTTGCTCTTGGCATTATTCCAGTGCAGCAATGCTGATGCCAAACAAGATCCAAATTCCAAGTCCCCAAACGGCGAATGATGAGTCGATCCCGGTACCATATGCCAGTGCAGCGATGCAGACGCCAACCAAAATCCAATTTCTCAAAATTCTCTTGGCCCTACGGTTAGTCCCCAAATTGACTACCGTATAATATCCACGGGCTCAAATAATTCTCATCATACCCATACCCCACCGCAATCACCAGTCCAGCGGCCGGTCTCCGCCCTTAGACTTATGCTCCATTTAGGAAGACCCACTCATGTGTCCTCACGATACATGAGGAGAACAAACTTACGGGATCCTCACGACTCGTAAGAAAACACCTTCGTGGGATCCTTACAACTCACAAAGGAAAAACACACTTGGGAGTCCCCACGACTCCTAAGGAGAAAGTACACCTATGGGATCCTTTCGACTCGTAGGGAGAAAATACTTTTATGGGACTGTTCCCCTCCGAATGGACGGCGCACAGGACCGCGATGTCCTGACGCTGAGATTCGGGGCAGATACTATTTGGTTTTATCCGTCCACCTCTCCGAAGATGCCAAGTTGATTTATGGCACCGTGTATCGGAGGTTTAGACGGATGCGGCCGATGTAGCAGACTTCGTCAGATTCCCCCTCGCTTGAGGGGTTTTTGATTGTGGGGACGCTCTTCCCTGCAGGCGCAAGCCCCTGCAGTTAATTACGCTGCCGCATCGCGGTAACAACTTTCTCCTTCTCCAGAATTTCACTTCGTGTCGTGTGTGTTTGTTTTGTTTGTGGTTGCTCGTGGATTGTATATGGAGACTGAGTAATGCCGTCGCCCGTAGGACGTGGATTAGTCCAAATCCGTATTTACTTAGATTTGGGTTTAGTGTTTTTAGTTTAAGGATGCATTAGTCGCGTTGCGACTAAGATCAACTTAAACGTTCGTTAAGGATACGTCAGTCCTGTTTGAGACTGAGATCAACTTAACGTAGTGATTTATTTAATCTATGGCCGTCAGGACTCGTCACCTCTCTGACGTCGTTGAAGGATTACAACGACATGTGTCAGAGGAGCTCGGAGATGTACCCTCGAACCAGAGTTGATTTGGAATTTTGTAGTCCATTTGAATGTTTAAGGATACGTTAACCGTGTTTGGGGCTAAGATCAACTTAAACAGGATCGTTTAGATCCGGCAAAAGAGCATTTGGAGGCTTTATTGTTCCAGTTTAGGGACGTAGTGGTCTATCGCCGGTTTAGGGACGTGGTGGTCCATATTCCAGTTTAGGTACGTTTCGGTCCAATATTAGTTTAGGTACGTTTCGGTCCAATATTAGTTTAGGGGGTTTAAGGACGTTTCGGTCCAATATTAGTTTAAGGACGTTTCGGTCCAATATTAGTTTAAGGACGTTTCGGTCCACGAATTTAAGGACCCCGCAGTCCATATTCATATGTGGTCGTCGGGACCCATCACCTCTCTGACGTCGTTGAAGGATTACAACGACAGGTGTCAGAGGAGTTTGGAGATGTACCCTTGAACCAGTAGTAAATTGATTTAAGAGAGCAATATTGCTCAGTCAATTTAATTTAAGGACTTATGGCCAACATTGGGCTAAGTCCAGTTGAGAATATCCAACGTTTTATCTGCTTTTGCATAGCATTTCTTTTTATTTTTATTTGGGCCTTGCCCAGGAAGGATGCAGAGCATCAATTTTGTTTTGGGCCCTGCCTTTTATAATGATGCAGAGCATCAATTTCATTTGGGCTCTGCCCTTTATTGCTTTGCAATTTATTTTGGCATGTTAGGTCTTTCTGATTTGGGCCTGGCCCTTCAAGTAATGCATTGCATTTGTGCAGAGCACTAAGAATCTTTTTTAGATTCAAGAACAGGAGTGCAAGGCACTTTTTAATCTCCTGATCTAAATTTAGATCAAAGAAAAACAAGTTTTTCTTTTCTTGTTTTTCTTTATCCCAGAGAACCAAGGGTTCATAACAAGTGCAAGACACTATTTATTTTTTATTTATTTTATTTATTTACTTATTTATTTGTTGTTGAAGATCCATGATCTTGTTCTTAGATCAATGATCTGTTTCTAAGAGAATTTTCTCTTCTTTTAAAAGTTTTACCTTTTTTTTTGTATTCTTCAAGAGTTCTCAAGAGTTCTCTTCTCTCTTTTTTTTTTTAGCCAGATGTTGATTCCCTTGAATTAAGGTCTGGGGTCCTTTTTATAGTGCCCATTAATTAGTTAAATTTGTTACATAGATCTTTTCCTGAGTGATTTGGGGAATTTTCCCCACCGTTGGATCTTTTGATCCAAAGGCCCCTACCTTATACAAGAAAATCTTCTTGTTTTAACAAGATTTATTCTGTTTTGCGCAAGAATCCCCAGTGCGTGACACGTGTCGCGCAGCGCAGCGCTTGCGCAGCTGCGCAGACACGTGTCGCGCAGCGCAGCGCTTGCGCAGCTGCGCAGACACGTGTCGCGCAGCGCAGCGCTTGCGCGCAACAGCGCAGACACGTGTCGCGCAGAGGTGCGCTTGCGCAGCAGTGTTTGCGCAACTGCGCAGACACGTGTCGCACAGCGCGGCGCTCGCGCAGTGGTGCGCTTGCGCAGCAGTGTTTGCGCGACTGCGCAGACACGTGTCACACAGCGCAGCGCTTGCGCAACTGAGCGTTGCTTTTTTTTTAAAGAGCCTTGCTCTGATTGGACGCACTGTCTTGGGCGTTGTGCTGGCGTGTCAACTTTTGACACGTGGCGCATTGCGCGCAACGCACGAAATTTGAAGCGTTGCTTCAAAGATTTGAATTTTAAAATTCAAACAGAGCCTTGCTCTGATTGGGGGAACAAATGCCCCCCCACCGTTGCGCTCACGTGGCGTGCACGTGAGTGCAGCGGTGGCAAGATCCTAGCCGTTGGATCAAGGGGGTCAGTTGAAGGGGCGCAGGCGCCTATAAGTAGGACCCTTGGTCCTTGTTAATTCTTTACCGTTTCAAGAACTTTAATTCTCAGAGCCTTGCTCTTGCTTAAGAACTTTCAGAGCCTTGCTCTTGATTCTTCCCAAGAACTTCAAAGTTCGGAACTTAGAATCACTCTAGGTAAAAAAAATTTAATTTAAATTAAATTAAATTTAATTAACAGAGCCTTGCTCTTATAGATCTTTGATCTAAAGAAAACCCCTTTGGGGTTTCATCAACAGAGCCTTGCTCTCAAACTTACAGATTTACAGAGATCTGGTCTATGGGTTTTAACCCATGAACAGAGTTTTGCTCTTGGATCAAATGTAGATCTTTTTAGATCTGAAAAAATGAAGAATTTTTCATAAGTTTCCATGGATTCTTCAATATTCCAAAATTTTAATTCTTTTAAGTGTGTTAACAAAATTTGATGGACCTTTCCATTATTACCAAAGAGCTATGCTCTTTTGAGGAATCTTGTTCCCCTGAGACCAGAGTTTGACAAATGTCACTCTGTGACAGAGCTTTGCTCTAAAAGAGGATATTTTCTCCTTGTCTCTAGGGATTTCCTATCAATGAGGATATTCTTTGTGGATCTTTCTCCATGAATTGACAGTCTCATCTAATGATGGGATTGTCTTATTAAATGATGCACCGTCATCCAGATTTTGTGGGTCCCCCTTTGGTCCCCTACCCACTGTATCACAATATGGAGTAAGATTTTAAAATGCCAAGCGTTAGAACACTAAACGGTTATTTTTGTCTTTCCACAGGAAACATGTCTGACGACTTGTCTTTCCCCTTTGTTCGCTCGGAAGGAGGGTTCCCTCATTCGCCAGTGGACCGGGTGGCGCTCGCTCTTATTAAGGATCATGACCCCGAGTGCAAAAAACTCCACCTGTAGGGGAGGTGGTACAGCCAGATCATCCAGGGTCGCCGCAGTTTCAGTTTTGCCACGCCGTCTGAACCAATAACTCCAATCCCCTATGCCGACGAACCTCCAGCGAAGTATGCCGTGGAGGTTAAAAATTAGAATTCGGATGACCTCCTTCAACCCGCAATTGGTGCTATTCCCGTGCAACCGCCGCCGGCAATAGATATTTTAGGAAGACGAATTTGTCAGGGTGAAGCACGCCCTTGGGGACAGGCCTATAATATTGGGTTAGTGCCGCGACCGCCCGCCGGATACTTGCAGTGGGCCCGATACATCTTATCGGCGAAAAGGACTCATCTAATGAAGATTGGGTTGTATTCGGCCATATACGTCTCACTCTTCGAGTATCCTTCTCCTCCAACATGGTGGATCAAAGCCTTTATCGAACAATGGAATATCCCCACCCACACTTTCTTGATGGCAGATAGGGAGGTCTCAATTTCTTTGGAGGAGTTTGCCGAGCTTTCGGGTTTACCGATGAGGGGGGAACATTACGAGGAGTTGCTACCTCCTGACGAATACGTTTTTGTCACCAAGCCGCTGGTGTTTGACCTAACTCCAGAAAACGCCGTCCAGCATCAGTATCCGGTCCTGGTGAAGATGCTGGAGATCTACGAATGACTCCATCTGGAATTGGGTGACCGGGGCGTCAGTTTCGCAGATTTTATTGCCCGCTTCATTCGCCCGGAGCTCCTATCAGAGCGGAGTGAGAAGTTTGCCCAGCTCGATGACCCTTTCGGCTTCGGCTTAGACCGCCGACCCACATTAGAGGATGACCACAAGGACTTTTATATCCCCGGCGCCGCCGTCGTCCCTTTCTCAGAAATCGCCGTCCCGGGCATGGATGAGGAGACCTTTTTTATTGGGTTCTTGGGTTTGTGGCTTTGCAGCTTTGCGCTCCCCATGCACCCGCGTCACATGCGGCCCTCCGTCTTTTACCCAGCGCATCGGATGGTGGCTGGTTTACAGTTATCGGTAGGGATCGCCGGGCTGGCCTACCTTTATAAAGGACTTAGCGTAGCGGCGGACGCTAGTGAGCCGGGGGTGCAGCCCGCTAACTTTCCGACGCATTATTTCACCTCCTGGATGGAAATGCACGTGCAAGGGGTGTTCGGTGTCCATAAGATCCCTCCGTTCTTTGAGAAATGCAGACTCCCGAGAGTCATGCGGTTGGTCGGCGCTTCAATTGTGTTTGCACCCCCACGGGAGTCTAGGGGGCTGCTCCTCCGTCCACATCTGGTCGGAGCGAAGATTTCCTTTCTGGATAAGGTTATAACCATAGCTCAGAGACTGCTAAGTCAGTAGTGCCACTGCGCGATGATTTCAAGGACGGGGCTTCCGTATTGAAGGCTCGGGAAATCCTCCACCTCTACTCCATTCGGCCGGGCTATCTAGTGTTTAGGCAGAACGAGACCGCACTTTTCATGAGGTACAACCCGCACCGGTTTGCTCAGCAATCGAGCTACAACTAAGGGATCCCGCTGGAAGCTTTCTTGGAAAAGCCTGTGGTCAGCCGAGAGGGGATGAAGAATGCAATGCACCATTTCACACGGCTTAACACGGGTTCCTATTTCTTCATTAGTGAACCCAGCTGTGTCCCTAAGATGCTCAACACGTACGTGGCTTGGTATGCGCATGCGATGGGCCCAATTATCTTAACGGAGAAGCGTATACTGGTTGACCGTAGGGGTGCGCCTCCTGGCGGTGATCGCAAGGCCCCCTTGCAACCAAGGATCCCGGTCATTCCTCCGTTGAAAGATGCCGGAGTCGACCGACCACGCGTGTTGAGCCCCCCGCGTGGATTGCCGCTGTCTGCTACCGTGAATGCACCACAGGCGCCCCGTGTTCCTACGAAGACGGTTAGTGTAATATCGCCAGAGTCCGGCGTAGGAGCGGATATCGGGACCCGCCGCCCCAAGGTGCCTGCCAAGCGCAAATCAATTCCAGGTGCATCTAGAGCTGGCGGGCAAAAGAAGAAGAAGTCGATCCTTTCTCTCGACGCGATCCTGAATTTAGAGCCTGAGGCCCCTCTTACCAAAGGAATAAGTGAATATGGCAGCAATAAGGGCTTCTTGGTAGACCCTGCAGACACCAATTTGGCGGCCGCTATTGCAGCTTCTGAGCGATCAGCAAGGCTCGAAGCGATGTTAAGCAAACTCACGGAGTCAGGTGATCCTTAGCCGCTTTTCTCATCATTTCATCGCATTTTTTTATCATTATTCTTGACTAATACATTTCCCATTTTCAACAGGTGTCTCTACCGAAGAAGCTATTGCTGCCTCTTTGAAAACCTTCTAAGAGGAGGAGGAGAAACGTGCTCTAGCAGGCGTTGGTACGTTCCACCCCCTTTTCTTTCATCAGAAAAATTTGTTATCTCTTCTGATGGTCAACTTAACCTTCTTCCTTTGTTTCTTTGTAGGGGCTATCTCAGTTAATGCGGGGATCCTTCCCAAGTCTATTATTGACGTCCCGGTCTCGTCGGGGCTGCTGCAAGAGCCTCGACTTGACAAAACGACGAGGGATGCCTTGAAAAATTTGGAGGCATCCCTACTCACGGACGAAGACGCCTCAATGAGAGAGGCTCTGGTGAGGTCCGTCTCAATGACCCAGGAGGAGAGAAAACGACTGAGGCGCGAGGCGAAGGCGCGTCGGACTGCTTTGGCTATGGGAGCGGGCCCAAGCACCGTCCCTCGGGCAGATACCCCTTCCGGAGAGGCCCCTGTCGCCCTATCCACTGCTCGCCGACAAGTGGCGCGCGTCGTTCGAAGCGCAAATGATAAGTCCACTTCAGGTAACATTTCTTTCAGAATTCTTATTGTGAGAGTTATAATGTCGACGGTTCTTATATCTATTATTTTGCAGGGCCAAGTCCGACCGAGGGTGAGGCGGAGACCGTTAAACCTAGGGGAATAGAGGAGGCGGCTCCCGCCGAACTCGAGCCGACAGCGGGCAACATCGTTGAAGCCATGGAGCCTGGTGCGGAGGTTGAGGGGCCTATAGCTGAGAAGGTCGTTGATGCCGAGCCTGAAATGGCGGCAGATGAAACGATCATTACAACTGAGTCCGGGGTGATGGCGGACGAGGCACTTGAGGCTGGCGACCTTGTGGTGACGGTAGATGAGCCGATGGGGATAGCGGAGCCCGAGGAAGTAGCGGGTGAGATGGGTACGACTCTTGGGGAAGAGTCAGCCGCTTCCTTCCAAGAGTCCGGCAACGCTCCCATCATTGCCCTCCCCGTCTACGATCTTCTGCCGTCTCCTGGTCGTGCGAGCACGACGACGGTCCCTATTGAGTCGGGTGATGAGGTTACGGGTGGTGGCCTCATGTCGATGGAGGAGGGAATTGCCTCAGTTTCGGCTGGCAGCTCGTCGGGTAAACTTCGAGTTACCATCATTCCCCCTTTTTTTTTACATATCTTGCGATCTTTTCTAATAGTTCTGTCTTTGTTTTTAACGCAGGCGCGGCCAACGCCGATGCTCCATTGCTCGAAGGAGCACCGTCAATTACTGCCTTAGCGGTGGTCACCTCCCAGCCTTCCCTTGTGCCATCACGGATGTTGGAAGATATGGATTTGCGATTCATTAGTTTATCTTTTAACCGCATAACTTATGTACTAACGCCGTACCACTGTGTCTTTTCAGGAGCGCTCTTTGATCATCTATATCAAGTGTTGCTTCCACACTTCTCCTTCCTATCCGAACTCGCTTCTCCCTCTAGTGGTGCCGGTGAGTATACTTTCACTTTGATGACTTTATTTCCCCCCCCCTTTTTAGCAATGGGGTGATTTCTGACCTTTCTTCTTCCTTATTGTAGTGCCACGAATTGAAAGAGGGGACGCAAGACCTGCCACGCCACCGGCCCTTCCAGCTTTACCATCTGTTGCAGCTGGTATAATAAATTTCCTTTTTGACGATTCTTTAACATCTCTTGAACCATCGTCTAACCATGTTTTGTTTTGCAGCTATCGTTCCGGCTCCGGTCCCTCTTGAGTCTCGTGTCCTTTCACCGGCAGGCCCTTTCTTGAAACGTCCATCTTCAAAGGGTGCCGTGATGAGTTTGGGCATGCTGAGCGGGTATATCGAAGAGCTTAACGCGGACGCTCTCCCTTCTGCCGCAGATTTCGCTGTGGAAGTTAACCCAATGTTGGCGGCGCTCGTAAACTTTCACAACGAAGGCGTCGTCGAATCTTGGGTTAACCACTGCAGGGAGGTCGAGGCCTGCCTACATCGGCTGGAGTCGACGCGTCCTTCTCTTGAAGTTTTGGCCATAAGCACCCAACGGACATCTTGGCTCGAACAAAGCACTTCTTATTTCCGTCATTTGGAGCAAGAAGCAGCTTTACGGTTGAAGGAACGTCAGGAATCTTCAAGCGCAACTGCTCGCCTACGCGCTGAAGTTAGGGCGAATGCTGCTGAAGTGAAAGTCGTCTTTGAAGGACTTCTAGAGCGTATTTCTAATGGGCTAGCACTGAAGCGGAAGCTTGATGCCGCCGAGCGTGATGCCCGAGGCCGTGAAGCAGCTCAGCAGGTCGTTGAGGAACAGCTTGCATCCTTCATGCAGCAGCGGGCCCAGGTGGAGGCGGAGGTGGCTGCGGCTGTCACTCAGGAGGAAGCGCTGAAGGAAGTGCGAGAGCAGCTTGTGAATTTATTAAAGACACTTCCTCTTCAGTAGCTATCCATCCTTGTATCGTTTGTGCTTGTAGATAAAAAGATGTATATACCTATTTTTTTTTTGACATAATGTATCCTGTATCCAACCAAGTTTATGAATAAAAGATACACCTTTTTTGTAATGTGTCATTTTCTCCGTCTTTTTTTTCTTTCATTATCAGTATGCCACCTTAGTAACCATGTTTGACGGATGATTAGAACGAGTATCCTGACTTTCTTAAGAAATAGCGATGGCTTAGGCCGCAGGTTCAGATCTGCTGCCTAAGACTTTTCAACTCTATAAGCCGTGAGGGTCTCATAGAGACTTTTCTCCCTACGGATCGAGAGGATCTCGTAGGTGGGTTTTCTCCTTAGGAATCATGAGGATTCCTAAGTGTGGTTTTCTCTTATAAGTCATAAGGATCCTATAAGAGAATTTTCCCTCTTACGAGTCGAGAGGATTCGTAAGCGGTTGTTTCCCTCCTTGTCGAAAATCGACTTTGGAGAGTGAGACCCGTGAATAGTATGCAAGAGACCATTTTGGATTGACTTGCAGGGCCCCATTGTTCAGGGAGTAAGCTTTTCAATCCTTGCTGCCTGAGACTTCATCTTGCAAGTTGAGACGAACCGGGAATTCTCCCGCAGAGACAGTGGTGGCTCTGCGTGGGTCAAGAGGCTCTCGTCACGGAGTGTTTGTATCCGTGAGTCGAGGAGTTTGTTAGGGATTATTTGTTTCCCAAGCGCTAAGGATTATTTATTTCCTTGGGGTTTGAAACGAGTCAAGGATTCCCACGGAGACGCTGGTGGCTCTGCGAGTCGACGCGGATCAGGAGGCTCTTGTCAAGGAGTGTTTGTATCCGTAAGTCGAGGAGTTTGCTAGGGATTATTTGTTTCCCAAGCGCCAAGGATTATTTGTTTCCTTGGGGTTTGAAACGAGTCGAGGATTCCCACGGAGACGCTGGTGGCTCTGCGAGTCGACGCGGATCAGGAGGCTCTTGTCAAGGAGTGTTTGTATCCGTGAGTCGAGGAGTTTGCTAGGGATTATTTGTTTCCCAAGCGCCAAGGATTATTTATTTCCTTGGGGTTTGAAACGAGTCGAGGATTCCCGCGGAGACGCTGGTGGCTCTGCGAGTCGACGCGGATCAGGAGGCTCTCGTCAAGGAGTGTTTGTATCCGTGAGTCGAGGAGTTTGCTAGGGATTATTTGTTTCCCGAGCGCCAAGGATTATTTGTTTCCTTGAGGTTTGAAACGAGTCGAGGATTCCCACGGAGACGCTGGTGGCTCTGCAAGTCGACGCGGATCAGGAGGCTCTCGTCAAGGAGTGTTTGTATCCGTGAGTCGAGGAGTTTGCTAGGGATTATTTGTTTCCCAAGCGCCAAGGATTATTTGTTTCCTTGGGGTTTGAAATGAGTCGAGGATTCCCACGGAGACGCTGGTGGCTCTGCGAGTCGACGCGGATCAGGAGGCTCTCGTCAAGGAGTGTTTGTATCCGTGAGTTGAGGAGTTTGCTGAAGATACTGGTTTCTTCGGAGTTGGACTGAACCGTCGAGATTTAGCTTCGCCTTCTGGCGGAGCCTGCTGGGAAAGTATGGTTCCCTCTTTGTTTACGCCCTTGGATTGTATACAGGGATCGATGTGATCTTAACTGTAGGGCCAAAGTTTTATCATCGTTTTTTTGTTTTATCTCCGCGATGCTCTATCATTTCAGCTTTTATATCGCGAAGGTCGCGATTGCCCAATCATTTCGGCTATTTTTCGCGGTGCCCAATCATTTCGGCTATTTAATTTATTTTTACTCGCTGTTTTTTTTTATTACGAGTTGCCCAATCATTTCGGCTATTTTGCATGCATACATTTTTACTTGCTGCTTTTTCTTGTAAGTTGCCCAATCATTTCGGCTATTCCGTATGCATGTGCGGCCTACTGGCTTTCCGCCGTAAACCTGGAATTTGTTGCGCCACGGCAGCGCCCCGGCCGTCTATCCGAGGCCAAAATGCGGAATCAAAATTTTCTTAACTTTTAAACTGGCGCTACCGCGGACAATAAACCCGGATCGAAACCATTAACCGATACTAGCAATCAAGAGAAGGGGTGAGAGATATACCGAGTGATCCGAATCCTCTGGTCTTCTCGTCGTCGTCCCGATCTCCCGCGGAAACTCCGGTCGTCGCATCCTTGCCGGAAGGGCACCACATCGTCTGCATCTTTTACGGGCTCCCGCCTCAATACCAAGGCAACTCGGGCACGAAGCTGGCAAGTCGACATGCCCAAGATTAGCTGTAGAATGTAGTGTAGAATCATAGTCTCTTTTGGGTTGGCGAAGTTGCCTTGATGGAGGAATCAACAAGATATGAACTTGGGGATTTTTGTAGCATTGAAAAATGAGATGGATGATAAATTTCCCACACCAAATGAAACTCTCTCATTTTTCCTCCTCCCATCTAAGATGTGGCCTGCCAAATCAAAATGAGAATGGTGGAGGGATAAAACCAAACTCATGAAGGGAGGTGAGTGTAGGATAAATCAAGAGGTGACCACAAACAAACATCAACCATGCTTAATTCACATCAAACTCATATCCTTTCATATCACCATTAAAGCACCATTATGGATGAAAAACAAAAAATGCTTATCATAATGAATACAAGTGCAAGAAACCCCTCCACAATGTATTATTTGCAAACTTGCAAATAACCCCCTCCACCGGAAAAGTCCGGCCGGGAAAGAACAAAGGAAAACCGGCCGGAACGGAAAGCAAACTGGCAACTCCAGAAAACTGGTCCCGTAATAAATTACAGGAAAACCCCGATACTGTGCATACACACCCGCATCTGTATTCCGACCGGATACAAATGCAATGAGACAAAATCTACACTGTACTATACTAGGATCCGGCTTAAACCAAAACCGGCTAGTAATATCCGTCCGATCCTGATCCGTGCAATACCGCACGTATCAGATCGAACCCTGCCATATAACTATATGGCCACTAGTACAAAACTGTCCGATCCTGATCCGTGCAATACCGCACGTATCTGATCGGACCCTGCCATATCTCCATACGGCCTCTACAGCGTTTCGCCCGAAAGCTGAGTAACTGAAAGTGTGGTGGACTCTAAAGACTCGTCAATACTATGGTTGTGGATTTAACCACTAGCACGTCAGAGGTATAAGCCAATACGTGACGGGCCACCAGCTATTGACCAAAAGGGACGTCGATGAGCGAACTCATCCTGACACCCTACTGAGCCTGTCAGTGACAATATCCGTACAGTCCGGTCCGTTCGTTTATGAGCATCGTATGGCGGGCCTAGGGGGTTGGTAAAAGTCAGACCCCCAAAGGCGGTACAAGTCGTGTCGGAGTGTAGCCCAGAACGCCCTGAGATACTACTGGAATACCTACCAGTAAATCTCCTGCCTCGGCCGAGGGCTTTGCGTAATGGCTCTCCTAGACACAGCGCGACCTCACCCCCAATACCGGGAGAGACGAACCCCTGCAGATCCGCTCACTGCCTCCATGTGGCTCGGGACTGTACCCAACTAAAACCTGTTTGCATGACTCCTTTGAGCCGTGGTAGGGTAGTAATCAAAGCACAGTGGGAACTCACACGAGACAAATGACGATCTCAGGTCGATGAACTAACCTGTACACATGTCACCTGGGAACTGCTATCTGACGTCTGGTATAATCCCAACTAGCAGGTTCCCGGCGAGTCCTGTCCGGTGTACTCATAACCCAATGAGCACCTGTATACATCTTAGGTGAACCAACTGACACCAGTGGCTTGTGAGACCGGCTACCGCCCCTCGTCGGGGTCTCGACTGTATACACTAGTCTACTAATGGAGTATCGATGCCCAGTCTCGAAACTCCCACGACTAGGGACCATTTAAGGATGTGCTTATAGACCCCAGCTCCCACGTATATGATCGCCATCATACTGCTGGTCGTCAAGCAAGAATCCTAGGGGCTCTATCAACGTGTAATAGCGACCTGTAAGGTCACCTGAAACAGTACACGATGATAAAGGTAAACCAGATAGCATACTATCATCTCGAGTAAGACTGTTCTACCGGGATAGGTCCTCCCTCAATCATTGCAATCACGTGCCTGTGATCCAATAATTGACTCTGAGGGCACTATCTCCAACAATCTCCCACTTGCACTCAAGGCTAATTATTGCGATGTCGCATACTCACAGCCCGTGTGATACCGAACACCCAACTCCTCTATTAGTCAGTCGCACAAAGCCTGTTTGCGAAACTATTGCGTTCGAGGAAAAGCCTCAGTGAGTGGATCCGCCTAGATGTTTCTTTCTATGTCTCTCTATATCTCAAGTTCGCGGAGAAAACCATCTCCCGAAATGAGCAATGCCTGTCTTGGAATGTCTGGATGTCTGATGGGACCTAGTTCATAAATGAACTCCAAATCCAAACTTCTTAGACTGTATCGTCAACTGAACTTAATCAGTATCCTGCGCCATGCCTCCCTCAGTATCTGCCTGGATCACCTGTCCAGAATACTGTCCCTCGTCAGAGGGAGAACTATAACTCTGACAACCTCCTTGTCGTCCATGTCACCTTGGAAGCCTGGAGTGATAACCGTCTCCTAAAAGAGGCTGTCGTTATCACATCCCTAGAACATCAACTTATGTTCTAAAACTGCTTCCGACTGTTTCTCCAGGATTGGATTAATATCAGCTTATTGCAGCTACTGCAAGAACAACATCTGGTGTGGTACTTGATATCTCATGATTGACTCAATTGCCTAAGCAAGTGATCTGCCAATCATGCACATCCCTCTCTACTTTAGTCTATAAGACACCTTTAGAGAGGGTGACTCCATTACCTGCAGGTACACTACTATGCCAGGAGTCGTCCATTCTAAATACTCTTAGAATGCTATCAAAGTACCCTGATTGGGAAACCACCCAAATCTAGATCTAAAACCATAGATCTAGTAACCAGTATGTCTGATATAATGTCCAAGTCCCATGTGGAGAAAACACTGTGTGAAGACCAAAGCATAACCGATCGTAGTATAGGAGTTTCTTTTCCTACTCTGTGTATGTCATCCAAAACCAGGACATCACACCCTACTACCTTCTTAACAGATCCATCCCCTATTCTGATGACGTCAAACCTATGACTGTCACATCAGAAATAGATGATCTATCTCCGCTATATCTGCTTTAGTCTATAAATAGACATAAGCCTGATGTCCACCAATGCTTCCGCTGCTCCCACTGACTACGACAACCCTCTGGCAAAGTCATATAGACGCGCACTTCTAAACCTAGTTTAGAACGACGCTATACTCATCCTCCTGCCGGGTCTCGCAGCCTGGAACAACAACAATGGCAAGTGTGGGTAAACAAGAACTTCCCTGTCACCGTCCTTGAGGCTACCGGAGTGCCTCTCGGGTGCCTGAAGTTACCCACCTTATCTGCGGAGTGGCCAATGGAATGTCAAATCAGATTGAATCTTTAGGTTCCTTATCAAATCTTCAGTAATCGTTTGCGGTTCTGGAATCGCTTCCAGTTCTACCATACTCCCACTACTGTTTTCTGAAAAATAACCATTTCTTTTTAAAATGTGGCGAGTTAAGAACAATATCACTATTGATCTTCCAGATGGTAGAAAATCAACCCTCGTCATAGCCTGGGTCAACCCACAAACAGCCATTATAGAAACGTGCCTTGAGTTATCCATAGTCTGGTTTTAATCATAAGCCGGACAACTCCCCGTACCTTAACAATGTTAAGATATGAACTGTACTATATCCAATATAGAACCAGAGGCACTGATTTAATTGAACCAGATTCAAATCATGCAGCTGTCTCCAGTGCATGTCAACAAAATGGAGAGAGGCCGATCAGCGTTACTCAACTTAGGAATGCTTCCAATTATGAGTAACCTGAAAGAGAAGCAATTTCTCTTTATCATTACTATCAACTGAATACCATACACAAGTATCTACATCTTCGATCACCTTGAAGAATCCCGATACTTGCAATACCTGGTTCTCTACTCTATTCTTATACCAATAACTCCTCAAAAACCCAAACCTTGTGTTTCTACGAAACACATATCTAAGAATTAGAGTAGTTAAAAGTAAACAGAATATAGTATGAGGACCAAACCCCACTGTCCAAATGGACACTGGACAATATACAATACTCTGTATAAGTCCCTGAATCTAACAACTCATTCACTGTGTGTCGTAGGTTGAAAACTGTACTATGGTTAAGAAGAATTACACCGCTGTTCAATACTCCTTACCTAACCATCCACTGATATAGGTAAATGTCATAGACATAATTTCGAAAGGTATATCTCTCTCTATAAAAATAGACGTACAGATATATCAATTTGAAATTGGTGCACAACAACGGATATTCAAAACCAAATATTTGCCGACCGACAAACAACCCAGGTGGCTTCCTCAAATATCACCAATTACAACGAATCCCGATATAATGAGGATGGTCACCTAATTCCCAATAACTTACTCCCACTCATCATCTGTAAAACCATACAGATGTGAGAATCAAACCTAGTAAATACATACACTGGAGCAAGTGTCTAATCAGGAAATCAGTTTTCTTTTAACAGTACACAGTTGAAGTTGAAACATTGAAATGTTTCGGTGGGGTATTCCGGTATTCTTAGTAATGCCTCTTCCATTATCCAGATTTACAACTATAACCGTATATCTCTTTGCCATCTGTCCAAATCCCTTTATATGTCTTTAGTCATTACCGTCTACACACCCCTTTAGGCCAAATGGTTTTCTTCCTTCCCTACCGTTCGGCACCAGCCTATGGTTTGGAAGAAGACTATCCAATAAGCATAAAAGGTGTACTGTCCTAATCCTAGGAGCACTCGCAAAGTGAGAGAAGGTGAAGATAAAAGACAACCGAATAAACCGTATTCCTATTTCTCCTGGACCAGAATCCATCCCCGAACTGGAACAAGTTCCTTTCGAGTTCGTATATAACGTTACGATGGAGTATCCAAAAACTTGGGATCTTCGTAGTGATACGGAGTGTCCTGGAGAAATACAAAGGTGATTTAGGATTGGCGAAGAAATACTCGGTTTGGTCGTGAATATCAGTCGCAATTTACTTTGCCCTCTTACTAATCCCTTTCTTTGTCTTAACTTAATACCTTCTGCACACCATCGTTATGCTAATTGGTTTTCTTCATTCCCCACCGTTCGGCACCAGCCTAAGGTTTGGAAGAAGACTATCCAATTTGTATAATAGGTGTACTATCTCCTAAACTAAGGAGTACTCGCAATGAGAGAAGGTGAAAAGAAAAGACAACTGAATAATCCTATTCGTTTTCTCCAGAACCAGAAACCATCCTCGAAGTCCTTCGAGTTCGTATATAACCATACGATGGTTTTGTCCAATGGAAGTGGACGTTCGTAGTAATACGGGGTGTCCTGGAGAAAAGGGTAAAAGTAGGAGTGGCAATGAGGTCTGCAACTCTGACAATCCAAAAGCCAGTGTTAAGAAGGTTCGGTCAACTTGGTCACTGAGTCATAGTCCAAGGTCGGGTCAATGGTCGCTGCCAAAGAGAGAGAGAAAAAGAAACACTCAGCGTGCACTCTAACCTAGATCAGAATGGTTATCACTTTATCTAATCTGGAAACCTCCCACTGTAACCTCAAATTCTCCTCCAAACCTGAAAGAAGAATTAGTCGGGATCACCCGAGGAGTAAACCAACTCATCAGTGGGAATCGGGATCCAACTATCATCGCATGATAACGTGACGGAATCCACTCACGTCACCACACTCCAGAAGGTATGCGCATGTCTGGCAAGTTTCAGTTCTTTTGAAACTCCCGATGTGATGTTTACCCCTAGGACCCAAGTGACCTTGACGAATAATCAACAAATCAAAAGGTCCTAGTCAAGTTCAGCCCGTCATTATCTTGATTGCGTTAAACCCACCCGCACGACCCTTGACGAATAATCAACAAAGTCGTACGACTGTCCTAACCAATCCACATATCCATGCGACAGAATAGCACAACAAAGCTACCGCACACTACGCCTCGGCGAATAGCAACGACAAACGCAGCGCGAATACTAAGCAATACTGATCTGAAATGACGGAGGGCTACGACTGGTTTTTGGCGAAAAACCTTTAACGTAATGAACTTGATATCGTTGAAGGAACTGGATAACTTTTTATAAAAATATAGTGACGAAAACCTTCGCTAAAGAGGTCACTCCCGGTGAAGGGATCTCAGCTCTTTCCCCGTAGAATGAGGTGCAGGATATTCCAACTGAATACCACGATGCAAAGCAAAAGTAATCGGCTATAGTGAAGTTAATGCCCTGACGCAAACTTCTGTCCAAGGGGTCACTCCCGGTGAAGGCATCTCGGCCCTTGCCTCGTCGACTGAGGAGCAGGATATTCCAAATGAATACCACGATGCAAAACAAAAGTGAACGTCCTTGCAATAACAGCTTTTTGAAAAGTGTTCCAACAACATCAGAATAGGTTTGTTTATCTTGCATTGATCCAAATCAATGCAGTCCCATCAATTGATCACACCACAAAGAACGAAAATATACTGACGTACGTATATACCATCCGCATTCGCCACTGGGTCCCGTCATCACCCGTTAGGTTAGCTAACTAACGGCAGAGCGGGGACTGGACTAGCGCGGATGAAAAACATATACAACATCTACTAATATATATACCAATATATAGTATTTCGCTCAAGGCGTGAATAAAATGCAACATCACAGAAATGTACAGCATCACAGAACAATACAGATATCTGGAAGCCCCGGGTTTCACAGAGCCGCTGCTGAAACCTGACGTTCCCCTGGTCGTGTGGATAGCCTGTGCAATGAAACCCCTAGACCCCTACGGGCGCGGCAAGTTACCCGCCAAAACCTGAAGCGAGGCAGCCCCCTTCAGTACCGTGAATGGACCACCCAGCACTTCACGGAATCCGGTAACTTGGGCACCCCTCCTGGGTCAACCTGTACCCCCTATGAGTGCGGCGAATAGCCCGCCAATTCCAGACTGAAGCCCCCTCCGTCTCAATGCCCTGAGATGCGGGCCCGTTGCGCTCTAGAACCCGGCTATCCGTGCACCCCTCCGCGGGGTAACCCTAGTACAGAAAGTAAAATATACATACACCGGGTACATCGACCGCAACCAGGTCGTGCCCCAAAAGAATAATACAAACAGGCAGTGACGGCAGTCCACATGTCGGACGCTCGCCCCGCAATATCAAATGTACATAATGCAACCACAACTGTACTAGCATTGCATCCAGGCTATCCCCCACGACCGATCCGCAATATCACAGCAATACACAGAACATCAACGTGAAAGTCACGTTCGCAAATCCGTCTAACCGGGCTATAGCAGTTAGACAGGATTTACCGATCAAGTGACATTCACGGTCGCAGATATAATGTAAATACTGTGAAATAATGTGTTTAAAATATCCAATCGATCAAAAATTAACAAGTGGGCCCCCAAGTAATACTGTAGCACTCACAGAAATTCTGGGCCCAAAATTAATATTCCAAAACCCCAAAAATTAGCCCAGAAGCCCACTGGAAAAATATGATACAGTGAAGACACCAATGCGCGGCGGAACCGCGGCCCAAGGGAGGGTTTGGCCGCGGTTCCGCGCTTGGCTGATCGACTGACTGTGTCGAATTTTTCCAGTAGTCTTAGAATTTCCAGTACATTAGTTTTTTACAACCTGAAAAATTTTTAGAGCCCGGAAAAAATCGACAGAAAACTGATGCACACGAAATGGGGTTTTTGGGATTTTGGTCGATCGGATAAGTAAAACGCATTAGAACAAGCTAGGCAAGGTTAATGGCGTGGCTCTGATACCATGTTGCGCCACGGCAGCGCCCCGGCCGTCTATCCGAGGCCAAAATGTGGAATCAAAATTTTCTTAACTTTTAAACTGGCGCTACCGCGGACAATAAACCCGGATCGAAACCATTAACCGATACTAGCAATCAAGAGAAGGGGTGAGAGATATACCGAGTGATCCGAATCCTCCGGTCTTCTCGTCGTCGTCCCGATCTCCCGCGGAAACTCCGGTCGTCGCATCCTTGCCGGAAGGGCACCACATCGTCTGCATCTTTTACGGGCTCCCGCCTCAATACCGAGGCAACTCGGGCACGAAGCTGGCAAGTCGACGTGCCCAAGATTAGCTGTAGAATGTAGTGTAGAATCATAGTCTCTTTTGGGTTGGTGAAGTTGCCTTGATGGAGGAATCAACAAGATATGAACTTGGGGATTTTTGTAGCATTGAAAAATGAGATGGATGATAAATTTCCCACACCAAATGAAACTCTCTCATTTTTCCTCCTCCCATCTAAGATGTGGCCTGCCAAATCAAAATGAGAATGGTGGAGGGATAAAACCAAACTCATGAAGGGAGGTGAGTGTAGGATAAATCAAGAGGTGACCACAAACAAACATCAACCATGCTTAATTCACATCAAACCCATATCCTTTCATATCACCATTAAAGCACCATTATGGATGAAAAACAAAAAATGCTTATCATAATGAATACAAGTGCAAGAAACCCCTCCACAATGTGTTATTTGCAAACTTGCAAATAACCCCCTCCACCGGAAAAGTCCGGCCGGGAAAGAACAAAGGAAAACCGGCCGGAACGGAAAGCAAACTGGCAACTCCAGAAAACTGGTCCCGTAATAAATTACAGGAAAACCCCGATACTGTGCATACACACCCGCATCTGTATTCCGACCGGATACAAATGCAATGAGACAAAATCTACACTGTACTATACTAGGATCCGGCTTAAACCAAAACCGGCTAGTAATATCCGTCCGATCCTGATCCGTGCAATACCGCACGTATCAGATCGAACCCTGCCATATAACTATATGGCCACTAGTACAAAACTGTCCGATCCTGATCCGTGCAATACCGCACGTATCTGATCGGACCCTGCCATATCTCCATACGGCCTCTACAGCGTTTCGCCCGAAAGCTGAGTAACTGAAAGTGTGGTGGACTCTAAAGACTCATCAATACTATGGTTGTGGATTTAACTACTAACACGTCAGAGGTATAAGCCAATACGTGACGGGCCACCAGCTATTGACCAAAAGGGACGTCGATGAGCGAACTCATCCTGACACCCTACTGAGCCTGTCAGTGACAATATCCGTACAGTCCGGTCCGTTCGTCTATGAGCATCGCATGGCGGGCCTAGGGGGTTGGTAAAAGTCAGACCCCCAAAGGCGGTACAAGTCGTGTCGGAGTGTAGCCCAGAACGCCCTGAGATACTACTGGAATACCTACCAGTAAATCTCCTGCCTCGGCCGAGGGCTTTGCGTAACGGCTCTCCTAGACACAGCGCGACCTCACCCCCAATACCAGGAGAGACGAACCCCTGCAGATCCGCTCACTGCCTCCATGTGGCTCGGGACTGTACCCAACTAAAACCTGTTTGCACGACTCCTTTGAGCCGTGGTAGGGTAGTAATCAAAGCACAGTGGGAACTCACACGAGACAAATGACGATCTCAGGTCGATGAACTAACCTGTACACATGTCACCTGGGAACTGCTATCTGACTCTGGTATAATCCCAACTAGCAGGTTCCCGGCGAGTCCTGTCCGGTGTACTCATAACCCAATGAGCACCTGTATACATCTTAGGTGAACCAACTGACACCAGTGGCTTGTGATACCGGCCACCGCCCCTCGTCGGGGTCTCGACTGTATACACTAGTCTACTAATGGAGTATCGATGCCCAGTCTCGAAACTCCCACGACTAGGGACCATTTAAGGATGTGCTTATAGACCCCAGCTCCCACGTATATGATCGCCATCATACTGCTGGTCGTCAAGCAAGAATCCTAGGGGCTCTATCAACGTGTAATAGCGACCTGTAAGGTCACCTGAAACAGTACACGATGATAAAGGTAAACCAGATAGCATACTATCATCTCGAGTAAGACTGTTCTACCGGGATAGGTCCTCCCTCAATCATTGCAATCATGTGCCTGTGATCCAATAATTGACTCTGAGGGCACTATCTCCAACAGAATTAGACACCGATTTCGGCATCAGCACCGCTACAACTGGGATATTGCCAGGAGCGAATCATCATTTGCCTCCGTCGATATCGAACAAAGGTGGCTTAGCGAACAGGGTTAAGGCGCTGTCGACTAAGGCTTTTAACTTCATGAGCCGTAAGGGTCTCACAAAGGTATTTCTCCCTACAAGTCGTGAGGATCTTGTAGGCGTATTTTCTCATTAGGAATCGTAAGGATTCCTAAGTGCATGTTCCTCTGTAAGTCGTAGGGATCCTACAGGAGGGTTTTCTCCTTGTAAGTCGAGAGGACTTATAAGGGTTGTTCATCATGCGAACATATCCCCAGTCTTAGATGAGACTTGATTAGGGAAATATTTATTCGCGCCCGTGGATTGTATACAAGGGTCAGTATTGGGCCACTTGTAGGGCAATATTGGAAGTTTGTGGGGGTTTGCTTAAGCACAGGTTTAGGTCTCTGCGACTTAAGACATTCAAATCTTATGAGCCGTGAGGGTCCCATAAGAGAGTCCTCCTCACGAGTCATGAGGATCTCGCGAGTGTATTTTCTCCCTAGGAATCGTGGGGATCCCTAAGTGTGTTGCTCCCTTGTGAGTCGTAAGGATCTCACGCAGGTGGTCTCTCCTTACAAGGTCGAGAGGACCCTGTAAGTGTCTTTTAACGAGATTGTGCCCTTTCAGGTTTTCACAAACACTCGCCGGTAGTCCTGCTGTTTTTACTCATGGAGCCCTTTCGGGTTTTCATCCGTGCCCATTTTGCTTACGGGCATACCGTTTTTTTTTATTCTTTTTATTTTCTTTTTCTCTCTTTTTTTTTACGAGGCCGCGCCCTTTCGGGTTTTCACGAACACTCGCCGGTAGCCCTGCTGTTTTTACTCACGGAGCCCTTTCGGGTTTTCATCCGTGCCCATTTTGCTTATGGACATACCGTTTTTATTTATTATATATTTTTTCTTTATTTATTTATTTTTTTTATTCATCTCGTCAGCCTAAGGATGCTGCGGTATTAGTTTAAAGACGTTTTGGTCTGCTATTAGTTTAAGGACATTTCGGTCCGCTATTAGTTTAAGGACATTTCGGTCCGACATTGAGAGGCTGGCTACTGCTTATAAAACTTGAGCTTAGGAAGATAGCGAGCGGACATGGTCGTCGTCATCTATCATTGACCTAGGCTGTGGCTCATTAAGCGTAGTATTTCTTCAGGAAGCGACCGTTTATCGGCCTGAAAGGCCTTTCACCGTGCATGTCCATGAGTAGATAGGCCCCACCCTGGTAAATTTTATCTATGATGTACGGGCCTTCATAGTTTGGCTCGAATTTTCCCTGCTTGGCGCGATTGGGGATCATAGGCCTTTTGACCACTAGCACGAGTTCGCCTTGGTGGAATGTCCTTGGTCGGGTCAATCTTTCATATGAGCGCATCATCTTTGCTTTATAAGCTTCCAGATTTTGCTGCGCTATGAGCCTAGTTTCATCAAGGGCGTCAAGCTCCTCAAGCCGAAGGTGGGCATTTTCTTCGCCCGTCAGCTCGTAGTGGACTGCCATTCGTAGAGAGGGTAACTCTATCTCGAGAGGGAGTACTGCTTCTGTACCAAATACCAACGCATATGGCGTTGCATTCGTGGCCGTTTTAAACGTAGTTCGATACGCCCAAAGAGCTTCTTGCAGTCTCTCATGCCAGTCTTTCTTATTTCGGGACACTGTTTTCTTTATAATTTTCATCAAGGTCTTGTTGAAGGCCTCGGCGAGACCGTTAGCTCGTGGATTATAGACTAAGGAATATCTCCAGTCTATGTTATGCTGCTGTGCAAAGCGGCTGATTTTATGACTTCGGTAGGCTGGCCCGTTATCGGAGATGATCCGCCTCAGAGTTCCAAACCGATATATGACGTGCGTTTTGAAGAAATGGAGGATATTCTCCGTCTTCACTTCTCTCAACGGTACTGCTTCTGCCCATTTGGAGAAGTAGTCAGTCGTTGCCAGGATGAAACGATGTTCCCTAGACGATGCCGGTTCGATGGGGCCGACTATGTCAGTTCCCCACATTTCGAACGGCCAGCTAGCCTCTGTTGGATGTAGTGGATTGGGATGTTGATGGATGAAGTTCCCATGAATTTGGCATGAGTGACATTGTTTCGCATATTCGAGGCAGTTCTGAATTATCGTGGGCCAGTAGTAGCCCATCCGTTTGATCTTTAACTTCATCTTTGGGCTTGCTTGGTGAGAACCGCAGATTCCGTCATGAACCTCTTGAATGACTCTTTCCGCTGCGTCCGGTCCTAAGCACCTCAGCCACAGAGAATCGAATGACCTCTTGTATAGAGTATCATTGACGAAGGCGAAAGACAGAGCTCGTTTCATGAGCTGGTGTCGTGCGGACGCATCTTCGGGCATTTGGTGGGATTTGAAGTAGTCTATAAAGACCTCCCTCCAATCCTCAACCTTCTCATGGTCTTTTATTTGTAAGGTCGCTTGTTCAGTCACTCCCTTCTCTTCGGGTGATCCTGGAGGTATTTCTGCCGGGGCGAGCACCCGACGACTTTGTACCATGATTCTAACCTCATCGAGGTTCTCGTCAGCCAGTTCTTTAGCGAGCTTAGCTAATGCGTCCGCTTTGCTATTTTCTGCGCGTGGTATACTTTCTAAAGTATAGGAGGGAATTTGGGTCAGCAGTTGTTGCACCTTTTCCCCGTATTTTACCAATTCCGGTTTGCATGTTTGGTAATCGCCGTTCACTTGACTGACGACTAGCTGGGAGTCCCCATATATGAGGAGGCTTTCAATTCCCATGTCAATGGCGATCTCGAGACCTGCTATCAAAGCTTCATATTCAGCTTCATTATTCGTTCTCGGTTCTGTTAAGGAGAAAGCGAAGCGCATTATTCCTCCTTGTGGGGTCACGAAGATAAGGCCTACTCCCGATTTGATCATTGGCGTACTTTGTTTGTGCTTTTTCATGGAAGATGCTCCATCGAAATAAAGCTCCCAACGGGTATCACCACTGTCGACTGCGTCAAACGCGTGTTTATCTGGCAAATCGCAATTCAGGGGAGAGTCGGCAGGTATCGGGTGCTCAGCAAGGAAGTCGGCGATGGCCTGGCCTTTCACTGCCTTGAGAGGTCGATACGTTATCGAGAACTCCATTAAGAGCAGGGCCCATTTAGCGAGTCGTCCCGTCAATATGGCCTTTGACATTAGATATTTAAGAGGGTCCACCTTTGAAATGAGATGGACTTCATGTGCTAATGCGTAATGTCTGAGCTTTGTTATTGCGAAGATCAACGCTAAGCAGTATTTTTCAATGGGGGAGTAGTTGCTTTCTGCCCCCAGCAGAACTCGACTTAAGTAGTAGAGTGCTCTTTCTTTTCCCTGGTCATTCTCCTGCGCCCATAACGCGCCTAAAGAACCTTCGAGGGCAGTTGTATAAAGGATGAGAGGTTTCCCCTTAACCGGAGCAGCCAAGACTGGAGGGTTTTGCAGGTACTGCTTAATCTCGTCCAGTGCGCCTTGGCATTTGTGATCCCAAACGAACGGGGTTCCCTTCTTCATCAGGTGGCTGTAAGGGCGACACTTGCCTGAGAGGTTGGCTATAAATCGCCGAATATATGCGAGCTTTCCTTGGAGAGACCGCAGCTGTTTGAGAGTTCTCGGTGAAGGCATTTCCATAATCGCCTTGATCTTGGACGGATCTATTTCGATGCCTCGATGTCGGACGATGAACCCCAGGAATTTGCCCGAGGAAACCCCGAATGCACACTTAAGAGGATTCATCTTCAAATTGTATTGTCGAAGGCGTCGAAATACAGTCTTTAGATGTTCGAGATGTTCCTCATATGATTTGCTCTTAACCACGAGGTCATCGATATAGCACTCGACGATTTCATGTATAAGGTCGTCGAAAATCTTCGTCATGGCCCTCTGATAGGTGGCACCGGCGTTTTTTAGACCGGAGGGCATCACTTTGTAGCAGAATGTACCCAGAGGAGTCCTGAAGGCTGTGTGCTTCTGGTCTTCGGGATGCATCTTTATTTGATTATACCCTGATGAGCCATCCATGAAGGAGAAAACCTCGTGAGTAGACGTGTTGTCTATCATCAGTTCGGTGACTGGTACTGGGAAATCATCCTTCGGGCAGGCTTTATTGAAATCCCGAAAGTCCACGCATATGCGCACCGTTCCATTTTTCTTCATCACTGGGACGATATTAGCAATCCATTCAGGGTATTGAACCTCCTGGATAAAGCCAGAGTCTATCAGCTTTTTGACTTCAGCGTTGATGCTCATCTCGAGCTCAAGCCGCATTCTTCTCGGCGCTTGTTTAACTGGCTTGACACCCGGGGAGATCGCCAGTCTATGTACAGCAACTTCTGGATCAAGTCCTGGCATCTCGGAATAGTTCCATGCGAAGCAATCTTTATGCTGTATAAGGACGTCCTTTAACGCAGCCACCTTCTCTTCAGACAACAGCTTGCTGACAAATGTCGGTCGCGGATCGTTTACCGTCCCCAACTCAATCTTCTTAAGGTTATCTGCAATGATATGGATTCCATCCTCCAGCTCTTTTGGCGCTGGTGGGAATTCTGATATTATCTCGTCGCTGATGTTTTCGAAGCACCAGGGAAGGCTGTCCATGTTCTCGGATTCTTCTTGTAGTATTGTTATCATGTGACAGGTACGAATTCGCTTCCAATCCTAATGTGGAACTGGTTTTTCTTTCGTGACCTTAGGCTCGTGCTTTTGTGGTGGTGCTACCCTCCAGTTGTTGGACAGAGCGAATTTACCAAGCTGATATTGATCTTCGACCCAATTCTTGAAGGTGAAGCAATCTTCAAGAGGATGACCTGCTACTCGATGGTAAGAGCAATAGTCCGGGTGTGAGGCTTCGCCTGCTTGTTCAGGGTGTTTAGACTCCGGCAATGTAAGCATTTGATGTTTCAGGGCGAGATCAAGTATTTTCTTCGTCTTGTCCCGAGGAAACGAGTATGCTCGACCCATTTTCTTCACGAGGGATAGATCAATAACGCTCGACTCCCATTTGCGTGGCTTCTTAGCCCTGCTTTGTTGTTGCTGAGCGCCTTTTTGGCCTTTCGGTTTGTTTTTGCCTCCGCGTCGAGCCCTTTTTATAACAGGTTGACAGGGGGCAGTATTTTCGTCTTTTACTGCTTGTTGAAGGAGGCGCTGCGTTTTGGCTTTCTCATAGATTGCCATTTCACGATTGTGATCATCTCGGACTTTTTGACCCGCTTCCCTTATAAGTTTGTCCATTTGGTCCTCGAACGACGGGCCGTATTTCTTTGCATCTGGGACTTTCACGGGTTTGGGATCAGCGTCTTCCCATTGATCATCCGCTTCTTCATCAAGGTCATACACGACGTAGCAGCCGGGTAGTAACTCTCGTTTCTTTGACCGGATGTATCCAAGCCCTCTTGTTTCCATTCTCCCGTTAGGCAGTTTGCGTTGGGTCCCGGGAATGTTCCAGACCCTGTCATAGAATTTGGCCTCTCTAACGGTCTGTTTGAAGGATATCCCCTAGCGTTTCAGCAGCTTCTTCAAACCCTCTGTATAATATCTGGGAAGACGGATAGGCTGAAGCCTGTCGAGCGCAGGATCTGCGCCATGCCAGATTTCTTTTTTCACATTGGTTTCTTCAGAGCGATAAAACAGAATTGCTTTCTCGTTTTCTCGCCTGGGAGGGATATAGAATGTCCGCAGCTCTTCTACATTGTAGATATTAAGTGCGTCCAGTTCTTTATGATGTTTAGGCGGCACCATGGCGACTTGCAGACTTTGCTCTTCATCAGCGGAAGCTTGTATTGAAGGTCGAGCAGAGAATACGACATGGACCTCATCCTCCGAATCGCTACCAAAGACCAATGTAGGAGTGGACGGTCCTGGCTTGTTATGTTGGGGCGGACCCGAATAAACGAACTCCTCTTCCTCCTCGGTATCACTGCCGAAGACAGGGATGGTGGCGTTAGTTTTATTCTCCGGCTTGTGACACTTCTCCGTGTCTTCGAAATCCGGCAAGAAGTATTTGGCATCTTCGTATTTGCGGACCTCGTTCACAGAGAACAGGTTCAGTTCTCCCGTCACGGAATACTCGAAACCATCCTTAAAATACTTCATACACTGATGTTGTGTAGAAGGGATGATGTTGTACTCGTGTAACCATGGTCGGCCGAGCAAAGCGTTGTAGCATGTCTTGGCGTCTATGACGTGGAACTTAATGTCCGTGACGAGTAGCCCGAAGCGTGGCGTCAGTATCACAGATCCAAGAGTCTTTGACGATTGGGAGTCGAACCCGGAGATGGTGAATTTGTCCCGAGCAAGGTGCTGGACGCTCATGCAGATTTCCTTCAACACCCGCACGTTGAGTAGGTTAACAGACGACCCATTATCGATCAGGATTTTGCCTATCCTTATATCATGGCAGTATCCTGAGACATAGAGAGGGCGATTGTGTTCGCACGTCCCAAGTAGAAGGTCTTCATCGCCAAAAGTAACATCAACCGTGTGCACTTCCTCTAATTCATCCTTCATCTTTTCCTCGGCCAGGCATGCTTGGAATTGTTCCGGGTCTTGGAGCGCCTTAATCAACGAATCTCTCGCCTCTTTTGATAGCAAAAGGGCGTCAAGAATGCTGAGCTGTGAGGGCAGCTTCCTCAGATGTGCTAAGACGTTGTAATCCACCTTATTCTTCTTTGGTGGGTCTTTGGCAGCTAGCTCTTCCACCACTTGGTCATCTAAGATGATATCTTCAAAGACCTTTTCTTTCCCTTTATCTTTTCTGTTCGAAGGTCCGAGGTTCTTTTCGGGCAGCGTGCGATTACGTAGCCGGATATTTTCGCAAACCTTTAGTTCTTCTTCTGTTCTCGAAGCGGACTCTTTGAAGAGAGGGGCAAGTTCTAGTTCTTCATCAGAATCACTCCCGAATGTAGGCACTTGTGATCCACCGGTGTTAACCACGCAACAATCGCCAGCAGTTCTTTTAAGCCTTTCGGTCATATTTCTTTGCTCTCGACGAGCTTTACGCTTTTCCCGCTTAAAGTGTTATCGGTGAGCAACATATCCTTGCCACCATCTATCGAAAGCTTTGCACTCTTGAGTGGGGTGCGAAATCTTTTGATGATACAAGCAATAAGACGGGCGCATTTTCGCTTCACCGGTAATTTTTTCTTCGGAGGATGGTAGCTTCATACCCATTGACATGGCCTTAGCAAACTTCTTTTTTATCTTGAATTGGCTTTTGTTGGTAGCGGAGATGTTCAGCTCAAACGGGATCGTCTCAGCTCCTTCATCAAGTCGCTGGCGCTTGGCCCTTTCAAATATAACCGCCTCACGCTCCCGATCAGCTTTACTTTTCAACCGAGCCTCATTAAGGAATGCGTTAATTACTTCATCTGATGGCCCCAGAACTTTTGGTTCAGAATCTGCCCCCAGCGTTTCAGTACAAGGGGTCTCCTCATCGTTCGAATGGGAAATCATATGACAGCTCGCCACGCATTCTTCAGCTTCATCTGACGAACTTTCTCCCTCACCTTCCTCTTGAAAGACGTGGTTGAGGAATTCTTGGAGCGTAATGGGAGTCCGCGCCTTTTGGTTGTATTCTTCCAACGCGTCAATTTGCTTTTGTAAGTCCGTGTGTTTGCCACCAGGCTTCACGGGCTTCTTAGATTTCTTCTTCTTCTTTTTCGAAGATTTTGATGGCTGGCTGCAAGTGCTTGAACCGCCACCATCGGTCCTTGGAGTTGGACGTGGCTTCAACGTCCCTTCAATGACCTGCGGTTCCAAAGGATTCTTCCACTTGACCGCTGGACATGTCTGGAGATCGTTTAGCATCCTCTTTGTCTTGGCTGATAATACGACCTCCCAAGGAGCTTCTTCAATGACGGAGCATGTTGCCTCCGGCGTATTCGTCCCCTTAGAGGTGTGGGGCTGCGGGGGATTCACCTTCCATTTGTCAGATAACACGAACTTGCCCTGTCGGTACTGGTTTTCAAGCCAATTCTTGAAGACGTAGCAATCTTCGATCGGATGGCCTAGTACTCGATGATAAGGACAGTAGTTGGGCTCGTTGACGTCACTTGGTTGCAATGGACGTTTTGGATCCGGCAAATTTATGAGTCTGTTGCGCAACGCCAGCTCGAATAACCTCCTCGTTTTATCACGGGGAAAGGAATAAGAACGTCCCATCCTATCCTCAAGGGGCACGTACGGTCGCGTATTATTTTGACGAGCAACCGGCTTCGAGTCGCTCAGTTGTTGTTGAGCATTAGCGACGATGATCGCTTTTCCCTTTCCTTTGTCATTTCGGGCGTCTGGCCTTGGAAGAGGGGGTTAATGGCCCATTTGATCCATTTGCGCTAGTTTGTCAATCAAAGCCTGGAAGGTAGTCGGCTTGAAAAACATCATAAACTGCGAGATGGTTGCTTGTGGATCGAGGGTTCCCACAAACATACCCACCGCGGGAGCTTCTTCAATGCGCTGCTCACACTTTGACCATAAGTTCCGCCATCGTATAGCGTACTGAACCCACGTCTCGCCGGGTTTTACCCTGGCGTTAATCAGTGCTGTCATCGGGGTACGTTCACTAGCGCTTGCAAAACACTGAGTAAACAACAGCTCCATCTCCGCGAAGGTTTTAATAGAGTCATTCGGGAGCTCAGAGTACCATTCGAACGTCGTATCCGATAAGCTTCCAACAAACTGGCGAAGTAAAAGCTTGTCATCTCCACCGGTATTACCGCAGAGTGCCCTGAACTGGACTACATGCTGGTGAGGATTGCCCGTCCCCTTGTAGACATGGAACTTGGGAATCGTGTAACCGGGTGGGTACTTGATTTGATCGTACCAACTTGGATATGGCCGCCCCGTTTTTACGACCTGGCCGGCTGCCTCGGCCGCATGATGAACCCGTATTTGTTGGGCTATATATTCGTCCAAGTCAGTTTTAGAAATTGTATCCTCTTTAGCCGTTGACAAAGCTGGCAGAGGATTTGATGTCTCTCCCCTATCATCTCCAAGGACGACCGGGGGCTCTTCGGCCGGAGGATCTTGTTGTATCATCATCCCTATCATGTCTTGGAAGAGGAGGCCCATACGCTGTATGTTGGCTGCTTGTTCGGTGGCCTCTTTGTTCTTTTTCTCTAATATTCGGCGAAGGAACTCGGCGTCAGTCTCTTGTTCCTGACGTTCATCAGAGGACGTTACGGGGTTTTCTTTCGGCCCTGTAAGTGCGGCCATAGCATTCATCATCTCCTGGAGCTTTTGTTGCTGCTCCTGAGCCTTGGTCACTGACCGTGTAAGCGGTCTATGACCCGTTGATGCACGGCTGTCTTCTTTTCCCGATGCCATATAAACCGTATGAACTGTTATGCCCCCTGACTTGGGGCGTTTAGGTTCACCATTTTTAACCTTTGCTGCTGACGCGGGAGCTTTCTCCGGCCTCCTTCTTTTGTGGGCCGTTGGGGTTGAAGGAGCCGTTGAAGTGGGCATCCTAGCAACTGCTGTCCCCTGCTGTTTAAAGGGGCGGTCCTTGTCTTTTTCCACTTTCGCCTTTTTCTGGCGACGAAATTGGTCTGGATCAATCACCGAGTTTTGAACCCTTCGCCAGACTTTATAAACTTTCGAAGATAGCCGTTGAGGGGGCTGTTCTTGTTTCATTTCCATAACTCTCTCCGCTTGTGGAGGAGATCTCTTCAAGGTAGCGATTGGAGAGTTCTTACGCACCCTCCTCAGTGGTTCAAAGCTGTTCCCAGTTGGAACAGCAGCGTTGACTTCCACCACTGGAGCTGGTGGAGCTAGCCCTGAGGGGGAGTTGCCCCCTGCCTTCCTCACTCGTCGCCAATGGCGACGTCGAGCATGACGAGCCATTGGAACTGGCTCGGAGATAGAGACAGCTTCTTTTTGCCCCCTGCCTGAGTGAGGCGTCGCTGGTGTTAACCTTTCAAAGACTGAGGTTGTCTTTTGAGAGGTGATATTCAACCTGCCGAAGACGGATCCTTGAGCAGGGGCAGAAGCAGGAATCGTCAGTCTTGAAAAGACTGACTCTTTGACAGGGGAAGCCGCCTTGACGACTTCTGGAGCAGCAGTTATTGCTTTCCTTGAGACAGCCAATTTAGAGTTCTGATTTATCCTGGTGAAAACAGAGGCTGTCGGTTTGGTAGTGGGAGACCCGTTGACAGGGGCCGTCGTAGCAGTAAGCCGGTCGAAGACCGACTTCTTGTTCACTTCCGGTGCAGGTATTGGCATAGGGAAGCTTGTAGGTGGGATCATGGTCCCAAAGAACAGACCAGTGGTGGCTTGGGTCACCTGATCTACCGGCAGAGTGAGGAAGGAAGCCGCTTGGGGCCCATATGCTACACCTCCCGGTGAGGTGGAGCGTCCGTTGCAGTGGCACTTCGAGCAGTTGGTGCAATTAGAGGCCATTGAATCTTGAGTTCTGCGCCAGGCAAAAGACCAAATCTTAGTAACTTGAAATCCGAAGGCAACCATTAACAAACAGCGAATGGTTCGCGAAGACGACACACGAAGCGTGGAGTGGAAAGAGGAAAAGGTCCCACCGGGCGTGCCAGAATCTGTTCCCCTCCGAATGGACGGCGCACAGGACCGCGATGTCCTGACGCTGAGATTCGGGGCAGATGCTATTTGGTTTTATCCGTCCACCTCTCCGAAGATGCCAAGTTGATTTATGGCACCGTGTATCGGAGGTTTAGACGGATGCGGCCGATGTAGCAGACTTCGTCAGATTCCCCTTCGCTTGAGGGGTTTTTGATTGTGGGGACGCTCTTCCCTGCAGGCGCAAGCCCCTGCAGTTAATTACGCTACCGCATCGCGGTAACAACTTTCTCCTTCTCCAGAATTTCACTTCGTGTCGTGTGTGTTTGTTTTGTTTGTGGTTGCTCGTGGATTGTATACGGAGACTGAGTAATGCCGTCGCCCGTAGGACGTGGATTAGTCCAAATCCGTATTTACTTAGATTTGGGTTTAGTGTTTTTAGTTTAAGGATGCATTAGTCGCGTTGCGACTAAGATCAACTTAAACGTTCGTTAAGGATACGTCAGTCCTGTTTGAGACTGAGATCAACTTAACGTAGTGATTCATTTAATCTATGGCCGTCAGGACTCGTCACCTCTCTGACGTCGTTGAAGGATTACAACGACATGTGTCAGAGGAGCTCGGAGATGTACCCTCGAACCAGAGTTGATTTGGAATTTTGTAGTCCATTTGAATGTTTAAGGATACGTTAACCGTGTTTGGGGCTAAGATCAACTTAAACAGGATCGTTTAGATCCGGCAAAAGAGCATTTGGAAGCTTTATTGTTCCAGTTTAGGGACGTAGTGGTCTATCGCCAGTTTAGGGACGTAGTGGTCTATTGCCAGTTTAGGGACGTTTCGGTCCAATATTAGTTTAGGGACGTTTCGGTCCAATATTAGTTTAGGGGGTTTAAGGACGTTTCGGTCCAATATTAGTTTAAGGACGTTTCGGTCCAATATTAGTTTAAGGACGTTTCGGTCCACGAATTTAAGGACCCCGCAGTCCATATTCATATGTGGTCGTCGGGACCCGTCACCTCTCTGACGTCGTTGAAGGATTACAATGACAGGTGTCAGAGGAGTTCGGAGATGTACCCTTGAACCGGTAGTAAATTGATTTAAGAGAGCAATATTGCTCAGTCAATTTAATTTAAGGACTTATGGCCAACATTGGGCTAAGTCCAGTTGAGAATATCCAACGTTTTATCTGCTTTTGCATAGCATTTCTTTTTATTTTTATTTGGGCCTTTCCCAGGAAGAATGCAGAGCATCAATTTTGTTTTGGGCCCTGCCCTTTATAATGATGCAGAGCATCAATTTCATTTGGGCTCTGCCCTTTATTGCTTTGCAATTTATTTTGGCATGTTAGGTCTTTCTGATTTGGGCCTGGCCCTTCAAGTAATGCATTGCATTTGTGCAGAGCACTAAGAATCTTTTTTAGATTCAAGAACAGAAGTGCAAGGCACTTTTTAATCTCCTGATCTAAATTTAGATCAAAGAAAAACAAGTTTTTCTTTTCTTGTTTTTCTTTATCCCAGAGAACCAAGGGTTCATAACAAGTGCAAGGCACTATTTATTTTTTATTTATTTTATTTATTTACTTATTTATTTGTTGTTGAAGATCCATGATCTTGTTCTTAGATCAATGATCTGTTTCTAAGAGAATTTTCTCTTCTTTTAAAAGTTTTACCTTTTTTTGTATTCTTCAAGAGTTCTCAAGAGTTCTCTTCTCTCTTTTTTTTTTTAGCCAGATGTTGATTCCCTTGAATTAAGGTCTGGGGTCCTTTTTATAGTGCCCATTAATTAGTTAAATTTGTTACATAGATCTTTTCCTGAGTGATTTGGGGAATTTTCCCCACCGTTGGATCTTTTGATCCAAAGGCCCCTGCCTTATATAAGAAAATCTTCTTGTTTTAACAAGATTTATTCTGTTTTGCGCAAGAATCCCCAGTGCGTGACACGTGTCGCGCAGCGCAGCGCTTGCGCAGCAGCGCTTGCGCAGCTGCACAGACACGTGTCGCGCAGCGCAGCGCTTGCGCAGCAGTGTTTGCGCAACAGCGCAGACACGTGTCGCACAGCGCGGCGCTCGCGCAGTGGTGCGCTTGCGCAACAGTGTTTGCGCGACTGCGCAGACACGTGTCACGCAGCGCAGCGCTTGCGCAACTGAGCGTTGCTTTTGATTTTTAAAGAGCCTTGCTCTGATTGGACGCACTGCCTTGGGCGTTGTGCTGGTGTGTCAACTTTTGACACGTGGCGCATTGCGCGCAACGCACGGAATTTGAAACGTTGCTTCAAAGATTTGAATTTTAAAATTCAAACAGAGCCTTGCTCTGATTGGGGGAACAGGGACCCTTACGGCTTACAAAATTGAAAAGCCTTAGGTGATAGGGATCTAAACCTGTCTTCTAAGCCATCGCTCCCCAATAGGAAATGGCAAATGATGAATTTCTCCTGGCACATGTGCTTCAGTGTTAGCAACGTTGATGCCTACCCTAACCCCAAAATTCCAAACTCCAATCCAAATGACCCCTAAGTCCTTAAACTGGGAATAGATGACCTCTAAATCGTTAAACTGGGAACAGATGACCCCTAAGTCGTTAAACTGGGAACGAGGGAAATTTCCTCATGGCAAATGATGATTCGCTTCTGGTACCATATACCAGTGTAGCGATACTGATGCCAAACCAAAACCAAAATCCCCAAATCCTCTCATGGCAAATGATGATTCGCTCCTGGTACCATATTCTAGCGTAGTGATGCTGATGCCAACCTAAATCACATCAAATCAGCAAAACAACCAATGACCTCCCTGGCATAATCAAGCTCCACCTCAGAAACAATTCAACTTCATCCCTGACGCCGCAAGAAGCGGAACAAGTCAAATCAAGTCATCGACCGTCCAAGTCGCTAAAAGGGTAGAATCGACCGTCCAAGTCGCTAAAATGGCAGCACCGACCGTCCACGTCACAAAAAGGGCAGCGCCGACCGTCCACGTCATAAAAAGGGCAGCATCGACCGTCCAAGTCGCTAAAATGGCAGCACCGACCGTCCACGTCACAAAAAAGGCTGCATCGACCGTCCAAGTCGCTAAAATGGCAGCACCGACCGTCCACATCGCAAAAAGGGCTGCACCGACTGTCCAAGTCGCAAAAAGGGCAGTACCGACCGTCCAAGTCGCTAAAAGGGCAGCACTGACTGTCCAAGTCACAAAAAGGACAGAACCGACCGTCCAAATCGCAAAAATGGCAGAACCGACCGTCCAAGTCGCAAAAAGGGCAGAACCGACCGTCCAAATCGCTAAAAGGGCAGAACCGACCGTCCAAGTCGCTAAAATCGTAGCACCGACCGTCCACGTCGCAAAAAGGGCAGCGCCGACTGTCCACGTCGCAAAAAGGGCAGCATCGACCGTCCAAGTCGCTAAAAGGGCAGAACCGACCGTCCAAGTCTCTAAAATGGCAGCACCGACCGTCCACGTCGCAACAAGGGAAGCACCGACCGTCCACGTCGCTAAAAGGGCAGCACCGACTGTCCAAGTCGCTAAAAGGGCAGTACCGACAGTCCAAGTCGCAAAAAGGGCAGCATCGACCGTCCACGTCGCTAAAATGGTAGCACCGACTGTCCACGTCGCAAAAAAGGCAGCATCGACCGTCCAAGTCGCTAAAAGGGCAGCACCGACCGTCCAAGTCGCAAAAAGGACAAAACCAACCGTCCAAGTCGCAAAAAGGGCAGCACCGACCGTCCAAGTCGCTAAAAGGGCAGTGTCAGCTTCCCAAAAGCGGGAACCAAATTAAGTAGCCTCCACGTGAAAGAATATCCATCAATTTCATGCACACGACCCACATGTGTGGTGTGCATTTATTGATGGGGGGCAATTTGTTGGGGAAAAAATTTACATCCCGGTTGACCAAGTCAAAATCAAAGTCAACCTCAAGCCAAGTGGGCCCAAGCCCGGGTCAAGTGGGCCAATGTCCGGGTCGAGCCCGAACATGAAGCGGCCGTCCTTCCCTCATGCCAAAATAAAAAATTTGTAATAAATAATTTTGTTGTATTTCTTTTATTTTATCTTATGAATAAATGTAAGAAAAATGGGTATAAAACCAATTTTTTGTAAAGCCCATGGCTTATGTGCAAAAGGAAATAGCACATAAGGTATGGGATAGGCAAAATGTCATTTTTGTAAAGCCCAAGGGGCTATATGTAAAGTGTATAGCCTATAAAGGCAAAGATAATGAAAATATCCCAACAACTTTTTCTCTCTCCTAAAAAAATCAAGATTTGTCATCTTCTCCTTCCTCAAGGTTCTAAACCTTCTCCTTTCTTTTGAATTAAATCAAGAGTTTTACTTTCCCTTTTCTAAAATTAAATAGTTTTTCACCACAAAACCCACAAAGGGGAACTCAGATCTCCCATCAAATCTCAAAAATGAGAGATTTTTAAAAAATCCCATACTTCCTGTTCTTCAAGATCCTGCCAACAGAGGAGGAAGAAGGAGACCCACCTCCAAGAACTCTACTTTGGAGAAGATCCAGAGCTTAAGGGAGAAGCCCCTTCCATCAGCTCCAAAATATCTTAGGAGTTCAACTCCTCAAAAATATATATACATATATATATAAAATAATAAATATTTCCTTTTTGGAGCACAGCTCCCAGTACAGGGACCAAGTCCCTTTTGCGGCTGGCGCCCGCGCGCCAGGCACGTGGGGCACTGGCACTCTGGCGTCCAGCGCCCGCGTGCCAGGCACGTGGCGCTCTGGCGCAGCGCCCGCGTGCCAGGCACGCGGTGCGCTGGCGCTCTGGCGCGCAGCGCCCGCGTGCCAGGCACGCGGTGCGCTGGCGCTCTGGCGCGCAGCGCCCCCGTGCCAGGCACGTGGAACGCTGGCCCACGCATCCTTTGGATGCCCTTCCCTTACACACACACACACACACACACCCATACACACACACACACACGCTCTACAACATTGTCCCCCGTTAGAAAAAATTTCTAACGGGGCGCTGCCCTGTACCCCGCAACGGGGCTGCTAGCCCTCTTGACCCACAGCCCGCTATCCGGGTAGCGGGACCCCCGTAAATACTCTGCGGGGCCCCCGATATATCCAAAACCCCTTCAAAACACACACACTGCATATTGAGTTCTCATGAATAGTTGACCCGTCAATCGGAGGTTCTCTCGCTCCAAAGGCGAGGGGTAATTAACGGCAGCTTAGTCCGCGGCTGCCGGAGATTCGGATCCCTATAATCAATAAACCCCTGCCTACTCTAGGCAGGGGGAATCTGTAATGCGCCTGACAAACGAGCGCGCATTCCCATCTCAATGGGGTGACAAAAAACACCCTACAATGAGGTTCGAAGAACATGGTTACCCCGCCAAAGATAAAGAGATGGCTGGATATGTGGTCCACACTGTTTATATGGTGGGCACGCGCTGCAAGAGCAAGGACGGGGCCACCACATCTCAAATCCAATCTTGTATAAATGTGGCTGCCACTTCCCACGACCAGCATCCTCTGGGAGGTAATGAAAACCCTTCCAGTGAGGCTGATAAGAAGAGAGATCCCTCGGTTCATGAGGAGTCAGGCTCGGAAAGCGAAGAGGAGCCAATCTTCCGTCCCAAGAATGCAAAGCAGCAACTTCTCCAAGAGCTCCAAAAACAGCTTAGAAGTAAAGACAAGGAGATGGCCAAACTTTACTCCAAAATTGACGACTTGACGAATGTCGTGATGCAGCTCACGGCCCAAGTTGCCTCTCAGCCGTCCAATCAAGCGCAGGGTTCTGCTCATGAACCAAGAAACGGTGTCCCGAGACAGCCGATGCCTATTCCCTCAAATCCAAAGGTGGGCGGACCGCGTAAAAGTCAGTCGCATCCTATCTCGGGAAATGTCTTGGCTACCGATGACAGTAGCCCGCCGACTCAAGATCAAATCATGGATTTGGTTGCCAACAAAGTCAAAACATTAGTAGCCAAAGCCGAAACAGAAAAAGATATCAGCAGTACTAGGAGACCATATCATGCTCAGTATGATCTAGTAAAATTTCCTAGTAGCTATGTCATCCCAAATTCGGAAGATTTGATGAGACGGGAAATATGAATCAGCACATCGCCCATTTTAAAGCCTCATGCGGGAATACTGGGAGCAATGATGCGCTTCTCCTCCGCCAGTTTGTTAATAGCCTGACCGATGGTACGCGACCATACCAGATGGCTCCGTTACTACTTTCGTCCAAATGGAATCTCTGTTCCGACAAAGGTTCATGAGTGTCAGCGATAAGATCACCATTGTCGACCTCGTAAGGACTGAGCCAAAGAACAACGAAAGCAGCACGGATTTTATAACCCGATGGCGCAATCTCTCTGTCAAATGTGAACCGCCGATGGAGCAAGACCGATCTGTCAGCCTCCTCGTTAGAAATCTCAACAATTGGATGGCCCCGTTTCTATGCACCGCGGGTCTCAAAACATTTCAAGAGCTGACCAGGAAAGTCCAGATGTTGGAGCGCTCAAAGCAGGAGTCCTCCTCTGATTCCCAAAATAACAATAGGTCCTGGAGAAACCGAAAGGACAATAATCGCGAAGGCGGAAATTCTGACGATGCTAACTCTTTTAACACTTCGGCTAACCAAAATAAGCGAGAGATGAGCGCGCCTAATACCAACCGGCCTCAGAAGCAAGTGTTTAGAGAGGGAGGAGAATCTCTACTAAAAGAGAGCCTGGATAAGGTCTATTCCTTTAGAAGGGACAAAGTCCGTAAAATATTCAAAGACGCCCTAAGAAACGGTCTACAATTGCCAGAATTAAAAAGACCGCAAGAAGAGAATATGACCGACGACCCCAAATATTGGCCCTATCACAGAGTGATAAGTCAGCCCATTGAGGACTGTTTCGTCTTCAAATATTGGGTCGAAAAGCAATACAAGGCAGGAGAGATAGAACTGTCTAAAGGCGTGTTAACAAACAGTCAAGCTGCGACCGCCAATTTCATACAAATGGAGACCGAAGTCCTTCTGATTCTCTCAGACATCTGTCTTTCTCTAAAAAGAGATGACCGCCACGTCATTAAACTGGGAACAATCGACCCCTAAGTCGTTAAACTGGGAATGTAAAAAAAATGTGTGTGTAAATAAAAATAAATAAATAAATAATGTGTAAATAAAAGAAAAAAGAAAATCCGAAATGATGGGGCAACTCGCAATAAAAATCAGCGAGTAAAATAAAGATGAAAAATAAAGCCGAAATGATGGGGCAACCGCGAATGAATAGCCGAAATGATAGGGCAATCACGACCTTCGCGATAAGAAAAGCTGAAATGATAGAGCAATCGAGGCAAAAAAAACGACGAATGATGAGTCGCTCCTGATACCATATTCCAGTGCAGCGATACAAACGCCAACCAAAATTCAAATCCCCAGACGGCGAATGATGAGTCGCTCCTGGTACCATATTCCAGTGTAGCGATGCAGACGCCAACCAAATCCCAAATCTCTAAATTTCCAGCGGCGAATGATGAGTCACTCCTGGTACCATATTCTAGTGCAGCGATGCAGACGTCAACCAAAATTCAAATTCCCAAAATTCTCCCTGCCCTGCGGTTGGTCCCCAAGTTGACTACCATATACAATCCATGGGCTCAAATAATCCTCATCACACACATACCCTACCGCAATCACCAGCCACGCAGCCGGTCTCCGCCCTTAGAATTATGCTCCATTTGGGAAGACCCGCTCATGTGTCCTCATGATAAATAAGGAGAACAAACTTACGAAATCCTCTCGATTCGTAAGAAAACACCTTCGTGAAATCCTTACGACTCACAAAAGAGCAACACACTTAGGAGTCCTCACGACTCCTAAGGAAAAAATACACCTACGGGATCCTTTCGACCCGCAGGGAGAAAATACTTTTATGGGACCCTTACGGCTCATAAAATTGAAAAGCCTTAGGTGATAGGGACCTAAACCTGTCTCCTAAGCCGTCACTCCCCAACAGGGAAAGGCAAATGATGAACTGCTCCTAACACCTGTGCTTTAGTGTTAGCAACGCTGATGCCAACCCATATTCCAGAATTCCAAACTTCCGATCCAATAGACCCCTAAGTCGTTAAACTGGGAACAGATGACCTCTAAGTCGTTAAATTAGGAACAGATGACCTCTAAGTCGTTAAACTGGGAACGAGGGAAATCTCCTCATGGCAAATGATGATTCTCTTCTGGTACCATATTCCAGTGTAGCGATGCTGATGCCAAACCAAAACCAAAATCCCCAAATCCACTCATGGCAGATGATGATTCGCTCCTGGTACTATATTCCAGTGTAGCGATACTGATGTCAACCCAAATCATATCAAGTCAGAAAGACAACCAACGACCTCCCTGGCGGAATCAAGCTCCACCTCGGAAACAAGCCAAATCCCGACACCGCGGAAAGCGGAGCAAGTCAAATCGAATTCTGACACCGCAAGAAGCGGAGCAAGCCAAATCAAGCATCGACCGTCCACGTCGCTAAAAGGTCAGCACCGACCGTCCAAGTCGCAAAAAGGGAAGAATTGATCGTCCATGTCGCTAAAAGGGCAGCACCGACCGTCCAAGTCATAAAAAGGGCAGAACCGACCGTCCACGTCGCTAAAAGGGCAGCACCGACCGTCCAAGTCACAAAAGGGCAGAGCCGACCGTCCAAGTCGCTAAAAGGGTAGAACCGACCGTCCAAGTCGCTAAAAGGGCAGAACCGACCGTCCACGTCGCTAAAAAGGCAGTATCGACCGCCCACGTTGCTAAAAGGGCAGCACCGACCGTCCAAGTCGCAAAAAAGGCAGCACCGACCGTCCACGTCGCAAAAAGGGCAGAACCGACCGTCCACGTCGCTAAAAGGGCAGCATCGACCGTCCACGTCGCTAAAAGGGCAGCAACGACCATCCACGTCGCAAAAGGGCAGAACCGACCGTCCACGTCGCAAAAAGGGCAGCACCGACCGTCCACGTCGCTAAAAAGGTAGCAGCGACCTCCATGTCGGAATTATGCTCCGCCTCGGAATCAAGTCAACCAGCAACACTCCATGCCGGGGAAAAGTCGACCAGCGACACTCCATGCCGGGGCACGTCGACCAGCGACACTTCATCTTGGGGATACATCATACACTGACACTCCGTCTGGGAGACACGTTAAGTATCGACCTTTCATGTCGTAAAAGGGGCAGTGCCGGCTTCCCAAAAAGCGGGAACCAAATCAAGCCGCCTCCATGTGAAAGATAATCCATCAATTTCATGCACACGACCCACATGTACGGTGTGCATTTATTGATGGGGGCACTTTGTTGGGGTCAAAAATTACACTCCGGTTGACCAAGTCAAAGTAAAAGTCAACCCCAAGCCAAGTGGGCCTAAGCCCACGTCAAGTGGGCCCATGCCCAAGTCGAACCCCACGGCCAGCCTCCCCCATGCCGAAATGAAAATTATGTAATAAATAATTTTGATGTAATTTTCATACATGAATGTAAAAAAATGGGCATAAAACCAAATTTTTGTAAAGCCCATGGCTCATGTGCAAAAGAAATGAGCACATGAGGCATGAGATGAGCAAAATACCATTTTGTAAAGCCCAAAGGGCTATATGTAAATTTGTAAGCATTTATAAGGCAACATGATAATGAAATAAAATATACAATTCATTCCCCATCAAATCTCTAGGGGGTGTGCCTCCATCCTCACTCTCTCAAGTTCTTCCTCTTCCTTTTCATTTTCTAAATCAAAAGCTTAGCTCTCTTTTTTTTAAAAACTAAATAAAGTTTTACCATAAACCCACTGAAAGAGAGTTTAATTTTCACATCCGATCGAAAAAAAGGGATTAGATTTTCGCTACCTTCTTCTCCATCCTTAAGATCCAATTTGAGAGAGGGAGAAAAAGTGAAACCCACCTCCCAAGATTCCATCAAGAGAAGAAAAAGTGTCTCTTTTTTATTATCCAATATCTAAATCTTGGAATTTCAAGAGAACCCATTTCGGGTTTCTTCTCAAAAAAGAAAAGAGAAAATTTTTTGGAGTTTAACTTCACAAATAAATTCTTTTGGAGTTTAATTCTATAACAAAAACTTTTTTTTGGGAGTTTAACTCCGAATAAAATTGTTTTTGGAGTTTAACTCCAAATAAAATTTTTTGGAGTTTAACTCTATCACAAAAAAAATCTTTTTGGAGCTCCTGCACCCTCTCACGTGAGCACGTGAGGGAGAGGGAAGCTCCCACTACGTGGGAGCTCTCCCTCCTTCTCACGTGAGGGGAAGGCTCCCACAAAGTGGGAGCCCCTGCTCCCTCTCATGCGAGGAAGAGAGAACTCTCACCAAGTGGGATCTTTCTCCCCTCTCACATGAGGGGGAGGCTCCCCATTTAATGGAGTTTAACTCCACACCAAATAAAAATCTTTTTGGAGTTGAACTCCATTTAAAATTCTTTTGGAGTTTAACTCCACAACAAAAATTCTTTTGGAGTTTAACTCCACAATAAAAATCTTTCTGGTTAATTTAACTCGACATTAAATCATTTTAGAAGTTTAACTCCATTTAAAATTCTTTTGGAGTTTAACTCTACAATAAAAATCTTTTTGGAGTTTAACTCCATTTAAAATTCTTTTTGGAGTTGAACTCCACAATAAAATTCTTTTGGAGTCTAACTCCACCATAAAAATCTTTTTGGGGAGTTTAACTCCACATTAAAACTTTTTAAGAGTTTAACTCCATTTAAACTTCTTTTGGAGTTTAACTCCACAATAAAAATCATTTTGGAGTTGAACTCCATTTAAAATTCTTTTTGGAGTTGAACTCCACAATAAAATTCTTTTGGAGTCTAATTCCACCATAAAAATCTTTTTGGGGAGTTTAACTCCACAATAAAAATCATTTTGGAGTTGAACTCCATTTAAAATTCTTTTGGATTTTAACTCCACATTTAAAATTCTTATGGAGTTTAACTCCACAATAAAATTCTTTTGGAGTTGAACTCCATGTAATAAAAAAATAATAATTAATAATAATAATAATTTTGGAGCCCCCTCATGTGAGGGGGGGCTCCCACCAAGTGGGAGCCCCTACTTCCTCTCATGTGAGGGGGAGGAAGCTCCCACTAGTGGGAGCTTCTCCCCTTCTTCACGTGAGGGGGAGGCTCCCATTTAGTGGGAGCCTCTTTCCCACCTCACGTGAGTAGGGGGGCCTTTTTTTAAAATTTTTTTATTAGAAAAAAAAAGAGAAATAAATTATTAATAAATTTTTTTAAAATGTTTTTCTTTAAATATTTTTTTATAAAAAAATATATATCCTTTTTTTTTACAAATGGAACAAAAAAATGAACACGTCTCAATTGTTATATATAAAAAAAACACCAACACTTCGCATTGAGTTCGCATGACCGGTTTTACCCGTCAATCGAAAATTCTCTCGCTCCAAAAACGAGGGGTAATTAATGGCAGCTTAGTCCACGGCTGTCGAAAATTCGGATCCCCACAATCAATAAACCCCGGCCTGCCCTAGGCAGGGTGAATCTATACATGCCTGATAAGCGCACGCATTCGCATCTCAATGGGGTGACGAAAAACACCCTACAATGTCTCCCAAAACTAATTTGGAGAGGGCTCGCATACAAAGGATACCCTATGCTTCGGCAGTCGGGGCTATCATGTATGCGATGTTATGTACCATACCAGATGTAGCTTACTCACTAGATGTAGTGGGTAGGTATCAATCAGATCCAGGGAAGAAATACTGGACAGCTATGAAGAATATTCTTAAGTACTTGAAAAAGACTAAAGAGATGTTCTTGGTGTATGGTAACGGTGAACTCCAGGTGGAGTCCTTTACTGATTCAAGCTTCCACAGTGATAAGGACGACAGTAAGTCGGTCTCGGGTTTTTTCTTCACCCTCAATGAAGGGGCGGTATGTTGGAAGAGTTCCAAGCAAGATACCGTAGCAGACTCGACGATGAAGGCTAAATACATCGCTGCCAATGATACTGCCAAAGATGCTGTCTGGATGAAGAAGTTCATAGCTGAACTTTATATGGTTCCATCCATTGAGCATCTAATACCTATGTATTGTGATAACAATAGAACTGTGGCTTTGGCTAAAAAACCCAAGTCCCATCAGTGATCCAGACATATTCTTTGGTGGTATCACCTGATCAGGAAGATAGTAGATCGCCGGGAGATCGAGAACAGGAGAGTTGTCATGAAAGATAACACAACGAATCCACTCACAAAGGCCCTCCCCCAGATGCTATTCGGGGGACTTTTTGGGATGTTAGGTATGAGATAATACGACAACTGGCCTTAGTACAAGTGGGAGATTGTTAGTGATATGTATGCTCTAGAGGCCAATATTGTATGATATAGTGGATGCTTGGACATATATATGGAGAACTTTCTTGCTCGACATGATAGTATTCTATCTGGTTGCCTTTATCTTAACATGTTCACTGGTATTATTATACTGTATCTTATATACATGTTGATAAAGCCCTTAGGTTGTAGGCTTGACTACCAGGACTATGATGCGAATTATACTACTAGGACCTGGGTAGTCTACAAGCACATCCTTCAATTGTTCCTAGTCGAGGGAATATCGAGACAGAGCATCGATATTCCAGAGTAGACTAGTGTGTACGTTTTTTGACCCTGTATTGGGCGATGGTTGATCCCATATCCATTGGTGTTTGACATCAAAGATTGTACACAGGTGCTCATTAGAGAATTGGTACACCGAACAGAACTCGCCGAGAACTCTTAGATGGTACTATAGCTATCGTCAGATAGCAGTTATCTGGTGACACTGGTACAGGTTAGTCTGTAGACCTGAGATCGTCATAGAGTCTTGTGTGGTTCCCACTGTGCTTTGATTTCCTCCCTACCACGGCTCAAAGGAGTCGTGCAAACAGGTGGATTTTGGGTACAATCCCGAGTCACATGGAGGCAATAAGTGATATGAGCGGTTTCGTCTCTCCCGATATAGGGAGTTGATGTTGCGCTATGCTCGATTGGCTATAATAGGAAGTCTCTGGTCAGGGCTGTTGATGAGATTTACTGGTAAGTGTTATCAGTAGTTTCTCATACCGTTATAGGCCGTACATCGGAATGACTTATCAAGTTATTGGGGTCTGACGATTCCACCCCCAGACTCGATATGCGACATATCAGACGAAGAGACCGGACTGTACGGTAAGTGTTACCTATAGGCTTCATGGAAGTTTGGACAAGCTTGCTTGTTGATCTTCTATTCGCTCAATATCTGGGTAGCCGTTATGTCCAGCTAGTACCGCTGACGGCTTGTGGGTGACTGATATGATCATCACCTACTGCTGGCGTATTGATGAGTCTTTAGAGTCCCACATAGAAATTTCCTGGTTCAAGTGAAACGAAGTAAGGCACATATGCTGATATGTGTGGGGGGCCTGATTAAATATGAGTATGAGATACCGTATTGTAATCTGGCGGCTATTTGTTATCGGTTAGGTTATATGTGATATAACCAGATTATTGAATCAAGTGTTGATTTGATAATGTGATATACAGATAAATGATATTAGTCGGTTATATATGATATAACCGGATTATTGAATTAAGTGTTGATTTAATAATATGATATATATTTATATTTGATATAATTATATATTGACTAATATTATTAGCTCACTAATTATTTTCTTAATATATATATTTGATATGTGTGTGTGTGTGTGTGTGTGTGTGTGTGTTCAGAAGCATGGTAGGATTTTCTATTTTTTGTGAAAAATAGAAATGAGATGGAAAATGAGGAATGGGATGAAGCATGACTTTTATATTTCTTTATTCATTTGCTTGCACTATTAAAGCATGGTTCAATTTATTTATTGAAATAAATTCCATAGTAAGGATATTATGTGAGCCATGGTTCATTTTTAGCAGACTTGTTCATTTTTCATTTTGAGAGTTCATGTGATGAGTTTCTCTCCAGCTCTCTCCCTTTTCCTCACCTTCACCTCCAAGTTCAATCATTTACATGAGTTGTGAAATCTTGAGCTTGTGAGAACACTAGTGAGCAAACAACACCCCTACTTTACCTTCCTACACAAGATTAGCACTTTGGTATAGTGCGTTTGCTTCACTAAAGAGTTTAATAAAGAGGTAGCTTGGATTAGCGGATTTCGGGTGGATCATCTTCGGCACGAAGGTCATTGAAGCAAGTTCGTTCAACCTTCAAGTGGAGCCTAGTGGAGTCACGTAGACTACAACCCGGAGCTTGAGAAGAGAAGGACACGGTCTACAAAGCTTGTAGCCACCTTTCTCTTATCTAGTTTTTATGATATTATAGTTAAACCCTAATCATCTAATTTAAGATCTTGGATAGTGTTGATTAGCACCCCGAAATTTTTTTAAATGGCATGTTTGATACTAGTAAAACCCAGTGGTAGTGCTAACAAACACTTTCAGCTTCACACTTCAAATTTGAAGTGAACTAGGAAATCAAGTATGCTATATTTGAAATCCTAAAGATATAGTAATCTTTCATTAATCTCTTTGTCCTTTTAATTTTCTTTTTAGATTTCTTTTTCTAGAAATCAAGAGGAAGAAGGAGAAGAATTGCTCTCTTAAATTTTTGAGAGAGAGTAAAATAAGAATGTTAACCATTTTACAAAATGGTTTTTAATTCTTATTCTCCTCTCTCTGCAAAATCCTAGCTTTTGGAACCTATCAAGCATCCAAGTGTCAACCCTTTTCTCTTCCTTCCATTTGTCACTACTTGAAGCAAGGATGAAGGTATGTTGCACCACAGGCACAATATAAAGCTAAAAGAAAAAGAAGCTAAAAAAGAATAAGTTACACACACACACACACACACACACGAGAATAATGGAGGAAAGAGGCCATAGAAGGGGATTTCCTCGCATCGAAAAAAATACAACCTCCATGATTTTTTCCGACGATCGGCATCCATCATCATCATCGTTATCATTTAAGATGTGCATACACCAAATTTCAAGTGATTCCACCACTTTTTCACCGTTGAATTAGCAATGTAAAAAGTTCTATTGTCGGTAAACCATTAATTTTGCACCAACTAAATCAACGGTGAAAAAATGGTATAATCACATGAAATTCGGTATATCCACATTTTAGATGATAAAGATGGACGTGATGTATACCGATCATCGAAAAAAATCATGAAGGGTGCATTTTTCCGACGCCATAGGAGGAAGTTCCCTCCTATGACACCTTTCCTCCATTATATATATATATATATATATATATATATATATATATATAATAATAATAATAATAAAACATAAATAGATATACACATGTAATTAATTTCTAATGTATTTAAAATACATAAAAAGACAATCTAATTATTGATAAAATACTACATACACTAAATATATGTATCAATATATTAAATTAGTGCCCGATATAATATCCGTCTTTTGAAAAAGATCTGCTAGTATTTTAACCGTCCGATTACCGTTAGTGTAACAAATACACTAGTTTTAATCGAACTTGGTGCGTAACAATGTACCACAACTATATCGTTTTGCCAAAGCGGGAAACTCTGTGTGTGGGATTCTAAAGACTCGACAATACACTGGCAGTGAGTTATTGAAGAAAACCCTAAAACTCACAAGCACGTCAACGACACTAGCTGTACGTAACGGCTATCCAGGTATTGAACGAAAAGAGGATCGAAAAGCAAGCCCGTCCGAACCCTTGCTGAGCCTGTAAGTGGTATCTACCATACAGTCTGGTCCGTTCGTCTGAGAATATGGCATATCGGGTCTAGGGGGTGGTTAAAGTCAGACCCCTAATAATGTGATATATCGTGCCGGTATCTAGCCCAATACCATATGAGAAACTACTGATCTGCAAGTCAGTAAATCTCATCTTCCATGGACATGGACTTATGGTATTGGCCACCGAACACTGTGTGACATCGACTCTCTATACCGGGAAAGATGAATCTCTTCTATCGCTTACTGCCTCCAAGTGCTTCGAAACTGCACCAAAAAACTACATGTTTGCACGACTCAATAGAGCCGTGGTAGGGTAGAAATCAAAGTACGGTGGGAACACACTTGAGACAAATGATGATGTCAGGTCAGCAGACTACCTGCACTAATGCCACCGGAGAACTGCTATCTGACGTTAGGTATAATACCAACTAGTATGTTTCCGGCGAGTCCGTCCAATATAACTCATAACCCAACGAGCACCTGTATACAATCTTTGATGACTAATACCAATGGCTGTGAGACCGGCCATCGCCCCTCGTCAGGGTCAAGAAACGTATACACTAGTCTATTCTGAAATATCGATGCACAATCTCGATATTCTCATGACTAGGGACATTTAAGGATGTGCTTATAGACTATCCAACTCTCACAAGTCTGATCGTCGTCAGAACGCTGGTAGTCAAGCAAGAATCCTAAGGGCTCTATCAGCATGTAATAGTGATATGCTATACCACACAAGACATGTATATGATGATAAAGACAAACCAGATAGTATACTATCATCTTGAGTAAGAATGTTCTACCCGTATAGGTCCTTCCTCAATCATCATAATCGTCTGCCTGAGGATACTATATCCAACACATGCAATGCCATCTAACCAATAATCTCCCAATGTGGTTGCAATAATTGCCTTGAAGGCACTATATCCAATACATGCAATGCCATCCAACCAAGAATCTCCCAATGTGGTGTACTGATACACGATCCTCTCTGGCTTGCATATTCCCGCGAACTTCTGTGAAGCGAACTCTCTGCCGAAATCGGACCGAAAAAACTCTACGCGTTTCCCGGACTCCTTTAGATAGAACCGGTCAATAAGAGATTTCTTCATGTAAATGGAATCCAACCTTGAGCCACTTCTCAAAGAATCTTATCAGCTATTGAATGCCGGATCGAACTGTGAGTTTTGTCCTCCATCTCTATACTTTCCGCTACCGTGATCATCGCCGGAATCCTGTCTTTCATAAAGATAATCTTATGCACACCTTGTTGTCTTAGCAGCGCCGTCATTTTCAATCTCCATAAACTGCATTTATTGCGCCTACGAACTTTTCAATCTCATAATTTGTAGACGTCATCTCCCAATCGATTCCAAAACTCGAACTTGACGTTCTAAAATCACTTGTTGTAAGGATTACATATTTATCGCACAACGGAAACTCAAGACCTTTATTTTATAGTGGATTGAAAAAGACTATCAGACGGATGCCAAAATCACGCGAAAAGAACACACCAATAAAAACACACAAGATTTACCCAGATGCGGCGCAACCAGCACACCTAATCCTGCAAACCGCGACAAAAGCTTTCACTATGAGAAAAAATTACAAGAGATTATACCGACTTCTCACCTCTCCTTTACAAAGAAACACATTCTCTTACAAAACCTATCTCTATCCGCGACAGTGTTTGCCCGCCTCTTCCACTCTAATCAAACTTGGATTATTAGAGAATTATGGATACAAAAATCCATAGAGAAAATCTCATATTTATAGGGTAAATAAATGTTAGGAGATAAATCCATATTTAAATTGGCGATAAATATGCATTTAAACTAAAGTTTAGATTTAAATCTAAACTAAAGATATTAGATTTAAATCCTAACTAATCCCTAACTGATCCGAATTTAAATCAAATTCAACACAATCTGCATACTCAAGTTCATGTGTGTATCCAATCTGCATATACTCTTGATGCATAGAACGAATAATCTGTTGGCAGTCTACTGCAGATATATAACAAGAGATATTTTGCTCCAATAACTTGATATGAAAATAAATTTGAGAAAGCTAAATGATTTAAGTATATCACACAACACTGGAAGCAATTCACAAAGCATAATGTTAATAAAACCATTTGAAATACAAACACGAGCAATATTCATGGCAAACCATTCCACGACACCCGATAACACAAATAACATACATCACACGCGAAAGTAATAAACTGTAATAAATCGGAACATTTCCTCAAGGTTTAGGGTGGACCTCTTAAAATTCATCCACATACCATTCTATCTCACATGTTGCTAGTACTATCATGTTGTGGTTTGTTGTTATCGGCTCTTGGGCTACTCCCTGTGCTGCTTGATAAAGAACCAAATGTAGTAGTCTTTTGTAGAACACCGGTTGGGGACGCCTCGAGCCTTGAACTCGCCTCCCAGCCCTCGGTCAAAAGATTTAGCGACGAAGAAGAGCAGTTCTTGCTAAGGCCCTTTGGTGTGTTGTAAGTGTTGGTTAAGACCTCGCCTAGGGGCCCACCAACAGTCGGCTGCTCCCAAGATATCGGTATCCAGTTGCTCGTCTCTCGCTGCTCCTTTTCATTGAATTGATCCCGAGACAATCGAAGGGGAGAAAGAGCCAGCTTCTCTCGGTTGGCGGAGTTAGAGGAAGACGAGAAATCGGTAGGGATCGAGATCGAGAGTTGGGTTTTGGGGCAATCATCGATGAAATGTCGAAGGGGGTGAGTTTCGAATTGAGAAGTGGAGTCGAAGGTGATGTTCTCAGTCCTCGAAGGGTTTAAGACGGAATCGGACGAAACTAGTCCAAAGTCAGCCCGAGACGAAGTTAGCATTGAGAGGCCTCGGGAATCCCCGATGTGATCGTTTATCTTCTCTTTGCCCATCAGAATCCTGTAAACAAACACATTCTTTCAGTTTCAGATACCTTTAGAAATCTCTTAAACTTGAAAATAAATTGTATACCCCCTTTTGAAAGAGGACTCGATTAGCAAAACTTGAAGTGATTGTTCTGATTAGCAGAACGTGAAGAGGACTTGATTAGAAATCTCGCAAAAGTTAATATGCTCTTGCTTATTAAGAAACTGGCTTATTATGGATCTAGCGAGCACACACACGGTATACATAAATAATCATCTCTACAAGCCTTGATCATGCACAAATCAAATTGACTTAAAATAATACTGAGTGAGCATATCCTTTAACATAATTTAGAATTTTCAAAGTATTAATATAGGAAAAAAGGGTTAATGGCAAAAACTAAAGATACCCTTATTAGCACAAACACTCTTCGGTTTTGCAAAACTGTAATGTTGATGGATTCTCTACGAGCATATTTACACCTGTCAAAGCTGATGACATCTTTGTCATTTCAGCGATTGTTCTGGTTATTGTGCTCGTGTGAAACCCAGTTACCAAATTTGCTATGAGGGAAAAGTAATTATAGAACATTTAATTAGCAATTACTATTTTGATAGATCTCCTCGACGTCCACTTGTAACTTTTACATGGAAAAGAGACGCAATGTGCATAAGATTCTACAGGTAAGAGGAAAGCAATAGCAAATCATGGTTATAAAAAAGAATTGCCATATTTTGTAAAGTTTTCTTATCTGAGCGGTAGTTTTAATTCCTAAAAGTGCCACTTTATACTCCGCGTCCTCTATGTTTAATTTCTAAATGAAAAACACAGGCAAATTTAAAATTTGTCAACTGCATCGCGGGTTATGTCAAAAAACGGAAAAGGAATAAAAATAATGCATCACAGCACATGTTAAATGGAACCCAAAGCATTGCAACAGTTTAGTGGAGGTTGGCGATAAGCGTTACAGAAACATCGACTAATTTCCGAAAGGGCCAAATGAAAGCACTTGTGCACTTTAGTTTAAGGCCAATTTAACTATTTAAGCAACACAACAACTATAAAGATAGCAAGCATGAGTATGCATGATACTGGACATCCAAAATCATTCAGCTACTTTTCCGTATGGACTTGATGTATATGGAAGGCCTTTAATGAATGAAACTGCTTTTAATATAGTTAGAATCCTCTAAGCGCTACTATCCAAAACTCAGATCTTTATACTAAGTAGCGACAATAAAGGCTGTGTGCATTGACAAAATTGCTATTAACTAGAAGCGACAATCAAGGGCTTCGTGCATCGACAAAATTTCAATTGAGCTAGAAGCAACAAATATAAGCATGCAGCAGAATCGGAAAAAAAAGCTCCTCCTTGGAACATGGCAATGAAAGGCATTAAAAGGTAAAAAAGCGACCAAATCTCTATTGTTGGAATGCAAGGCTTGCACAAGTCCAATGGGCAGATAGTCGTTCATTAGAAGCGACAACTGAAGGAACAATATAGTATAAGGGCGACAAATTAAGCATATCGTTAGAAATGACAAGAAAGGCATGCGATGGTTTATTCACAATTCATCGTCCATTTTTGGACATGATTGCTCAACCATGCACAAACTGTCAATTTATACATATAAAAGAAGTTTAAAAATTTCAAACTCTTAGTGATTTATAATTTCATAATACTTATTGGAAAAAAACTATAGAAACCAGACGCTTGTAATTTCACCACATAAGGAAAAGGAAACTAAATCACCCGTATCATGAATCATGAATATATATTTTTTTAACTACCTGTTGAACTGGGAAGGCGAAGGATCGACGACGTTTGAGTTCAGGCTCTTAGAAGCAGCTGAAGCAGCCGGTGATTGTGAGGTGGCGATGAGTTTTGAGGCTTGGCCAGCATGGCCTTCCACAAGCTTTCTTGAACGATGGCGGCCTCGGTTCATGTGTCGTTCGCAGTACTTTTGGTCGGCGACTGCATCCCTCGAGCACCGCCATTTCTTGCCGTCTGTTCGACGGCATCTTCCTGGCTCCGGATCCGCATTTCCAGAGAAACCCAGATGGAAAGTTCCCCATCCCACTACATTAAATATCACACACATACAAACTCAGAAAAGCGGGAAAAAAAAGAACAGTAATACTAAGTGTAAGAAAATCGCTTTACCCATATTTAGGTTCTGGATTAACAATGTATATCTGGCTTAACATTTAAGCCTTAAACGACAACAAGATGATGAGATTTGAACTCGAGACCATCAGAAACTCATTGTGCCATGTCAAAAATCACTTTAATCATAAGCTTAAGATTTTTGGGTGAAGTGGGTATGAAAAAAGATGAGGAGAATGATGTCAACAATAAAAGATTTGGGATATATAAGATTACAGAGCCAGTGAACTGAATGTCATTTTCTATGGAAAGGAAAATGAAACAGCACATCAAGGGTAAAATCAGCAAATATACCTTGACTTTCAAATCACATCATATGAAAAAACAATATACAGGAAATGCAAAAATGATTTTGCCAAAATCTTTATTCCTATTTTTTCTTCTTCTTCTTTCTGATCAAGGAAGAAAGAAGAGAGAGTCTCACAAGCACTGGATCTGAAAGATCCTGGTGGGTATGCAGCAGGGAACCCAGATGGATTGATGCTCCTCCTCTGCAATGGGATGAGGAGATTTGATGGTATTGGGACCTTTGCTTCAATGTATTTGTAGATCAAAGCTTGGTGCTCAAGCTCCATCCATTGTGAAGGGGTGAAGGGCCCTCTGACCCCAGCCATCACCCCATGCATGCTCACATTTGTGCTCCCTGAAACCATTCCTGCAAAAAAAGATGAAGAGGAAGAAGAAAGAAACATCAAGCAAAAGGGGAGGAGCAAGCTAACATAAAAGTTGTAAAATGATAATAAAGAAGGTGGTGAACCCCCAAACTAGCATCCAATGGGTTTCTATTCATAAAAAGTAGATAGATACCCATCTCCCCAAACCCCCCAAAACTTTATTTCTTTTTCCTTATCATTGACAAGACCCAAAACCAAATTAAGATGAAGGCATGCCCATTGAAAAGACCCGCTTCCCCAAAACAATGAAAGAACCAAAGATGAGGGCATTGCATCATCACATGTTACCTGGATTCCTATAGAAATAGGCAGCTGGAGGAGGAGGAGGAGGGGAATATGAAGTGGGGTAATGGTAGTAAGAAGACCCATCATTGCCTGCCATCATCATCATCAAAGAAGCATTTGGTTTTGTTGTTGTTGTTGATGATGATGATGATGATGATGATGATGAGAAGCTGAGCATCTGCTCTCCATTCTCAGGGAACAGAGATGAGTGGGAGTTGTTGTTGGTGGATCTGAGGAGATTGTTGAAAGGAGGAGCTGCTGCTTCTGCTGCTGACTTTGTTGATTGATCACTTCTTGCTGCTTTCAAACTCCTTGACCACCAATATTCCTCATCCTCAACCTCATTGCACCTCCCATGCTTCAAGGAAAGACCCTTTTGGGTCATGGGTTCATTCTCCAAAGGGGCAAAATGTGAAGACAGAACACAACCACCACCACCACCACTATTATTAGAAGAGGAGCCCACAAAGCCATCCAAGCTCAGAACCCCAGCAAACTCCATCTCAGCCACCAAAACACTAGTTGAGGGAATAGAATGATGGGGCTGGGATCAAGAGATTGAAGGGTGGAAAGGCGAAGAGGAGAGGATGAAGATGGGCATTTTTATTTTTTTCGGTGGCTGTTGTTTGGTTGTGAGGAAGGGGAAGGGGAAGCAAAGGGGTGTTTTCAGGTTTGGATTTGAGCTCAGAAAACCAGCCTGGTTTTCTTTTTAGGGGGCTGTGAGAGTTGATAATTATTGAGAGAGAGAGAGAGTGAGATTTTATATCCAAAGAGTAGGGCACTTTACCTTTGAACAACAAAAAAAATTAAATTTGGTGCACTGTTTTGGATGTGTTTGATGCCTTTTTAAGGCCTGGTTTGATTGGAAAATTGAACCTCAGAAATTTTTTATTTTTGCTGAATAAAAGTTTTGGTGATTCTAATGACACAAATAATAATTTTTTTTATATAAAAATACTAACTTACATCCGCGAAATGTGTTAGTCCCTCTTCCTTCTTCACTTGTGGATGATGATTAGGGTTGATTCTACGAATGATTCGAGATATAAATATAATACATTGATGAATGTAATACAACAATGATAACTAGAAGTGCAACTGTGAGGATTAGGAGAAGATGGAGGATTTGATTGAGAACAAGTGCTTTAAAAAGTTTAGGATCTGATCGGTGTAGATTTAAGTTTGATTTTTGAAGATGTAGAGTTGATTGGATTTAATGGAAGAAGATTTTGAAATAAGAGACGATTTTGGTGTTTGATTGAAGATGTAGTGAAATGTTGAAGAATTTTTTTTGTTTGATTGGAAAAGGAGGGTAAAGTAAGAAATCGATGATCTTTAGGAACCTAATAATTGGTTTCACCAAAAAAGATTTAGAATTTTATTGAGAAGGCAAGTGCCTAAAAAAAGATTTAGGATTTTATCGAGAAGACAAGTGCTTTAAAAAGAAAAAGAAATTGATGGAAGTAAAGTTGGATGATTGATGTGAAAAACTGTGTATTTCCTAATTACTGCAATCAATAACGGTGTCGCAATGGCTAGCTGATAGTGAGTACGGGTCGTTCACAGGGAAATGGTGAACTACTTATTTTATTTTAGATAAGTTAATAAAGAAAAATGGGAATTTTATTGTTTTATACTAAGAAGATTTGAAACTGTTATAAGAGAAGGGCTTGTAGGGTTTATCGGATTGAGTACTTAATGAATAAATTTTTAAAAATAATTCTTTTTATCTTTTAATTATTTATTACTAGAGAAACAGTAATGAATGTGAATTAGGGTTATCGGAGAGATTAAGGTTTCCTCTACTGATCCTTGTCCTTCCATTGACCCCTAATTATCTCAAGCCCTCAACAAAACAAATATTAACGAATCTTTAATCGTGGTCATAGCTATCATGATTTGATAGCACGCCCGAATAAGAGGGTTAAGACTCCCATTGCTAAAATTTATAAAAATTAAAACTTAAAAAGAAGTTGTGCTATTTTTCTCATCCATTAAATTACCCTATCCTATAAACCCTAACAAGTGAGAATTTACTCGTTTATTGAGATAAACGAAGTGAACGAGAAGATTAAAAATTAATGAACCCATAAGAAATAACAAAAAATAAAAGTGCGGAAAGTAAATGCAGAAAATAAAGTGCGGAAAGCAATGAGACAAGATTAAAAAACTACCTTTTATTAAATAAACAATTGCATTACAGAATTTGATTGATGAAAATCTAAACTACAAATCCTAGCTTGCTCGAGAGATCTAAATTGCTCGATCGATAGATAACCCTAATTGCTCTCGGTCCTTTTTATATGCTCTGGAACTTGAAACCCTAGACGCCATTGATTGAAGCAGAAAAACCACGATATGTATTATGATATGCGTTCTACTATGTTCTCTACTTACTGCAATCAAGTCGGTTTCGCTTGTAGCTAGCCAGTTATGTACGAGTCGTCCACTGAGAGATGGTTCGTATTTATCACGACCCAGAATTTAGCCCGTGACCGGCACTTAAATCTCGCAACGTCTAAAGGCGTAACGTAATTCAAGTAAACCGAAGCTCAGAAATCTAAATCTTTTTGCGGAAAATAGTAGAGGTGCAGTTTTGAAATAAGGGTATAATAAAATCAAGTTTTTCTTTAATGCCTAGATAATGAAGCATAAAAATGCAAGTGGATTATATTATAGTTGAAAACATTTTTCGTCTTTAAAATTTGGGCAGTGCCTCCCTTATATATTTTGATCAAAAAACTACATACAAGCAATATATATAGGCATCCCCAAGCGGGAGCTAGCTCTTCGCCAAACAGCGGAAACACAACCATGCAAGTAAGAAAGATATATATATATATATATACACACACACACACACGACGCCCAACGACGAAGATCAACACAGAAAGAATAAATAACTAAAGCAAGACATCAAAACCTCAAAGAAGTGAACATACACCCATCGCTCTAAGTCTCGCTACACAAGCCCTTCTAGTCTAATAAATTTACAAATTCTAGATTCTGACTGATGGAGTTTATCTAGATACAATAGGAATAATAAGTATAAGAGTGGGCACGATCCAATGTGTTCTTCCTACCATAGTAAAACACCCGAATGCGAGCTGTGTGCCAGTGATACCGCTACTGATCCAAGCGGTCAAACCTGCAAGAAACTGTGGCACAACGGGGGTGAGTTGCCAACTCGTGAGTAGAAACATCAGCAGGTAGAAATCGAATAAAACAACGATTCCTAAGTCATACTGTATTATGAAGGTAATACTATGATATCTAGGATGACCATAAGAGTGCATCCACATATGAGTAACCTGACAGAGAAGCAGGTTCTCAAAACCATTACTTACAACGGAATACATAGCACAAGTATCTACATTTTCGACTACCTCGAAGAATCCTGATATTTCCAACAAATGGTTCTCTACTTTATTCTTATACCTATAACTTCTCAAAACTTGGACCCTGTATTTCAATGAAATACTTGTCTAAAACTAGAGAAGTCAAAAGTAAAAAAAATATAATATGAGTACTAACCATTTTTCTAGCAACATATGGTTCTCTACTTTATTCTTATACCTATAACTTCTCAAAATCCGGACCTTGTATTTCAACGAAATACTTGTCTAGAACTGGAGAAGTCATGAGTAAATAAAATATAGTACGAGTACCAACCCTTCTGTCCTAACGGATATTGGACAACATACAATATTTTGTATAAGTCCCCTGAGTTTAATAACTTAAACACTGTGCGTTATAGGTTGAAAACTGTACTATGGTTAAGAAGAATTACATTGTTATTGAATGCACCTTACATAATCACCAACTGATATAGGTAAATGTCATAGACATAATTTCAAAAAGTTATATCTCACTTTATAAAATAAACATACAGATATATCAGTTTGAAATTGGTGCATAACAACGGATATTCAAAACCAAATATTTTCCGTCAGGCAAAACCCAGGTGATTTCCTCAAATATCACCAATTACAAAGAATTCCGATATAATGAGGATATAATCACCTAATTCATATTATTCTACTCACACTCATCATCTGTAACACTATACAGATGTGAGAATAAAATCTGGTAAATACATACCCTGGAGTCTGAATCAAAATAGGAAAAACAATCCCAATATCTTACTCCTACTCATCAACTGTAACGCTATACAGATGTGAGAATCAAAACGGATAAATAAATACCCTGGAGTAAGGATCTAATTGGGAAAACAGTTTTCAATTAACACCGCACAGTAAAACTGAAACATGAAAATGTTTCGAAGGGATATCCGGGTATTCCTAGTAATGCCTTTTCCACTATCCTGATTCATGACAGTAACTGTATACTTTCTTTCCCTCACTGCAATCTTTTTATATGTCTTTACTTATTACCTTCTGTACATCATACTTAGGCTAATTGATTTTCTTCCTTCCCTACCCTTCGGCACCAGCCTACGGTTTGGAAGAAGACTATCCAATAAGCGCAATATGTGTACTGTCTTAATACCAGGACCCCTCGCAACCTGAGAGAAGATGAAGAGAAAAGACAACTGAATAGTCCTATTCTATTTCTCTCGAACCAGAATCCACCCTCGAACTAGAACAAGTTCCGAGTTCGTATGTAACTATACGATGGAATATCCAAGCAATATGGATTTTCGTAGTGATACGAAGTGTTCTGGAGAAAACCAAAGTGGATATAGGAGTGGCAGGGGTATACGCGATTTTGTCGTGAATGATAGCAGTCGCAATTTTCTTTGCCTTTATTCTAATCCCTTTATATGTCTTTACTTATTACCTTTTGTACACCACACTTAGGCTAATTAGTTTTCTTCCTTCCCTACCTTTTGGCACATGCTTATGGTTTGAAAGAAGACTATCCAATGAGCGCAATAGGTGTACTCTGCTAATCCTAGGAGCCCTCGCAACCTGAGAGAAGGTAATAATAAAAGGCAACCGAATAATCCTATTCAATTTCTCCAGAACCAGAATCCATCCTCGAACTGGAACAAGTTCCTTCGAGTTCGTATGTAACTAAACGATGGATATATCTAAGAAATGTGGATGTTCGTAGTGATATGGAGTGTTATGGGGAAATGTAAAGGTGATATAAGAGTGACAATGATATATACGACTATGACAATCCAAAAGCCAAAGTGTTTTAAGAAGGTTCGGCTAACTTAGTTCATGAGTTTTAGTTTAGGGTCAGGCCATGGTCGCTGCTAAAGAGAGAGAGAAAAGAAACACTCAGCATACACTCTAATCTAGATCAGAATGGTTAATCACTTTATCTAATCAGGATGGCTCCCACTATTTTCTCGAATTCTCCTTCAAATCCTAAAAGGAGAATTAGTCGAGATCATCTAAAATCACCCGAGGAGTAATCCGACTCATCAGTGGGAATCGGGATCCAACTATCATCGCATGATAACTTGATGGAGGCTACTCAAGTCACCACACTTCAGAAAGTATGCGCATGCCTGGAAAGTTTCCTGTGTGTTTGAAACTCCCGATGTAATTTTTACCCCTAGGACCCAAGTGACATTGACGAATAATCAACAAATCAAAAGGTCCTAGTCAAGTTCAACCTGTCATTATCTTGATTGCGTTAAACCCACCCGCATGACCCTTGACGAATAATAAACAAAATCGTACGAATGTCCTAACCAATCCACATGTCCATGCGACAGAAAATCATTACAGAGCTATCGCACACTACGCCTCGGCGAATAGCAACGACAAACGTAACACGAATACTAAGCAATACTAATCTTAAATGACGGAGGGTTATGACTGGTTTTTGGAGAAAAACCTTTAATGTGATGAACTTGATATCGTTGAAGGAACCGAGTGGTTTTACAAATATATAGTGGCGCAAACTTTTTGCTAAAGAGGTCACTCCCGGTGAAAGGATCTCGGCTCTTTCCTCATCGAATGAGATGCAGGATATTCCAAACTGAATACCATGATGGAAAGAAAAAGAATTGACTATAGAGAATTTATTACACTGACACAAACTTTTTCTCAAGAGGTCACTCCCGATGAAGGGATCTCAGCTCTTTCCTTGTCGAATGAGGTGCAGGATATTCCCAATTGAATACCACTATGCAAAGAAAAAGAAAACGTCTGTAATGTCTGTTTTCAAAAAACTTGGTTCCAACAACATCAAATAGGTTAGCTTTATCCTTGCGTTAATCAAAATTAACGCAGTCCCATCAATTAAACATATCACACCAGATAAAGGAACGAAAATAAAATGTACGTATATACCATCCGCATTCGCCACTTGATCGCACGCTTTTGGCGTGTCGGATGTTCAAAGTTCTAAAGTATAACCGCGATCAGGACGGTGTCGCTATGCAGCTAGCCGGTTGAGCACGGGTCGATCCACAGGGAGATGGTTGTATGTCCGTTCGAGTTTTAGACGAGTCAATAAAGAATTTGTATGCGTTTGTTCAAACTAACCTATGTGTTTTATATGCAAGTATGAAGTTGTTAAGAAAAAGATACGAAATTGTAAGCTAAAGAAATCCGTACTCAAAACTTTTGAGCCGAGTCTTGACCAATTGAAGCTAGAGCAATCAGCAACAACGTGGATTAGGGGATTTAAGCACGGTATTCGTGGAATCCGGCTTATTTACCCCTGTCCTTCCGTTCTTGTCTCTTGCTTTCGCCTCCGGCCAAACCGAACGCAACCGGTCGCGGTTAGGAATCACCGTTACCTTGGTAGGGTAGGGTGCCTAACGGAGCGCTTGCGTAACGTTTGAGTAGAGTTCAATGGAAAATAACGGGAAAAGGAAATGAGCAAAGAAACATTAACTTACAATACCGTATTTATTCTTAACAACGATAATTACAATCATTCACAAAAAGAACCAAAAAGAGAGAACAAAAAGAACAAAGAAAAGAAAAGATTACAAGTAAGTAAGGGCATGGAATTTAAAGTGCAAGAAAGTAAAGTAAGATGAAAAGCAAGAAAGAAATAAGCAATAAAAAGAACTAGAAACTAGAACTCAAGACAAGCATGGGATCAATAGCCAACCCTTAAACTTGCAAGCTCAATCAAGAGCTTGCAAGATCAAGAGAAGGGTAAAGAACTCATGTGAAATGAAACACTAATTCCATAAGAAGATACAACCCTTGAGATCAATAACAAACCTTTAAACTTTCAAGCTCAATGAAGAGCATGAAAGATCAAGAGAAAGCAAGAATCTCAAGGGGAAGCTAAACAAACAAGAATGATACAAAAACTCTCATCTTCATTTAACATCCACTCAATGCTCTCACTACATTTTCATGGAGGAAAGATGAAGAAGAAGAAGAAGAAGAACAAAACTACACTAAAAGAGGCTAAAGAAATTAACACCTTGGTTTGGCTCAGTTCTGGGGTATTTATAGGAGGGGAACTGGAAACCTAGGGCAAGAATCTGCCCCTACACGAAAAGACCAACATGCCCCTGAAAAACGACAACGATAGGAGACTAAATGGCCGCGGTTCCGCGGCCTAAGCGCGCTTATGCCGCGGAACCGCGGCCGTTTAGAGGAGTTAGGCCATGAAATTTGGTGGTTTTCCCTAGGTTTTAGTACTCTTCAGTGTGGTATATGACTTTTTCTCAGAAACTCTTCCCATTTCTTCCAGAATTTCAGTAGATCAAAAGGTGATGTGATGTGGATCTTTTGCCAAGATTTCCTCGAGCTCCGCGTAGATATGTTGGATCTTGTGTTGACATTGAGCTTTGTGCACGAAAATGACATTGATTTGCCATTTTGTCCCTTAAACTGGTGTGTGGCAACATACGGATAGAGAGCGGAGACCCGTGTTTTATCTGTTGTTGGCAGTAATCCGGAATTTGACGTACTTTTCTATGAATTTCACTGTCTAGAGCTGAGAACCAGTATCCTGTAAATATATAGCAAACACTGATTAAAAGCACCTGCCTATAACCAAACGAGCGTAAGAATGGGCGGTATAAAATGCAATATTCTGGTATGAACAAATACCCCCAAACTTAACTTTTGCTCGTCCCGAGCAAAACCAATTATGCACAAAAAAGTCCTAACCGCACTTTCGCAGGGAACGCGATTGCACTGAGCACGTGCAACAAGCCGTTAAACCTCTAGGTGTCCCTAGTAGGAGGAGTGTTGTCTCCTGAGGGTTTTCAGCGGATTACACCCACAAAATCCCGTCAAGCTAGTGTCTTAAGTTAACGTCGATTTTACTCCTACAGTTTAGTATTTACGTTAGAAATTCTATCATCCTAAGTTAGAAATATCCAACCCTTATTTTTCACACCTCCTATCTATTTAACCTTGGATCTCCTGAGTTTTCCTTCTAAAGTGCGGCCTCAAATCAGGGATTTTTATCAACTTTACAGAAAACACAAGTCTTATTCTTTATTTCTATCTTTTATCCAAATATCGATTGTATACCCCTACGTGTGTGTATATTTGCACCCCTACACTCAAGAATTCAATTCAAGCTATAATACCCTTGCCCTAATACCTAATACTACTTCTTTTCATTAAGGATGGACGGATTTGCTCACACACCTTTCATGCGACTGTTAATGCTTCTTGAGGCACTAACGACCGATTACTGAATGTGTGAACTTTAAAGCGTAAATAGCAGTTTCCAGGTCTTGACTTTATTCTATTTTTTCCTTTTCTTTTTCTTTTTCCTTTTCTTTTTCTTTTTCAAGACCGGATATATTTTTCAATATGCTCTTTTGGTGTTTAGCTTTAAATACCGTTTTTTCTTTCATACTGGGCTTTCAGGCAAGAGTATTTCTAGGTATCCTCTACTATCCCAAGTTTCAAGGTGCGTGTAAGTGCAGTTGTAGGGTATATACTTTCTAAATTTGAACTTAAGAAAAGAAACTATTTTTCAGACTTATCCTTCAGTAGAGCTTCAATACTTTCCCCTCATCTTGACTTAACTTAAGAACTGAACTCAACGTATACATACCAAAGTCAGACAGAATGAGGGTTATTTTTAGGGTTTTCAATTCCTAAGCCTAGAATTTACTTATTTCTAATATATCAACTAAACTTTCGGAATAAAGATCTAAGTTACCCTATTAGCTAACTTGACGACAAAGTTTTTATATTTTTGGAAATTTTTTCGATTTTTGTGGGTTTTTAATAAGGTATGCAAATGCAAAATATACAAATGAATGCGAAGGAAGAAAGCTTACCGAGCACACCCCCAAACTTAAACTTGACAGTGCCCTCACTGTCAAGCTATACCAAGAGGGTCAAAATTGTCGGCACTCCCTAAAAAAAAATTATATAAAAAACAAAAAAGGAAAACCAAAAAATATATACAAAAAAGGAGCCCCCCCAAACTTAAGTAAAACAGTGTTTCCACTGTTTAAGCGTTGAAGTTCAGAATTAAGGGGGAAAAGAGAATAGTATCAATCTATACAAGGCCTTACACAGACCAAAAGTTAACACCAACCATTCAAAGATTTTATCGTTATAATGTGCTGGTTGGTGAAAGAAGGCGCAGGGAAAAGAGATGGAGAATACGCGAGACCGTATGGAGATAGAAGTGGGATACGGTCGCGGTATATGAGAAGAAGAATGGCGGAAGGGAGAAGGAAGTGGAATACGAACTTGAGGGTGGAAATGGAGTGAATAGATTAGCACAATTTGTGATGACTGATGTGTGAAAAGCGATTGTGCTAATATATTTACCCGTCGAGAAATGGGGTCAAATCCCTCAAGATTCGTGAGAAACCATAGGTACGCCGAACTTGGTAAACCAGACACAGGAAGTGAAAATGATACGGTTTCTTGCATTGTCGGAACAATGGAAAGGATGGGGGGAAGTGATTGAGGAAGGGTATCGGTTAAGGGTTCTGGAGGGTGTACACAGTCAGTGAAAGGAACAGGATGAATTGGAAAATCCGACTCACCATCTAGAACTGTTTCATCCTCAAAAACATCCTCAAAATTCTCCTCAAAGTTAAGCTCATCCATACGTATTTCATCAAAATCCAGACGCATATGGGGTTCGGGAAAAACATTTAATGACTCGGGATGATGATTTGAAGAGAAAAACTCAGCCAAATCTATGGGTTCATCATCCAAAATATTCCCAGCGTCAATATCCTCAATCAAGTGAAAATCAATATTCTCAGACACCTCATCAAAAGCATGGATTTCAATCAATTTTGGTTCTAAGATGGAGGTGTAGAGGTCAAAAGGTTTGGATGTGGTTTCACTTGGAAGGGTTCCTTCACAATCAGGTAAATCAAACACTACAAAATCACACAACTCATTATCTGTTCTATCTTTAATCAATGAATCATTTGGGACACTCGATAGACTTTCAAAACAGGAGTTGTGGGATTCAAGTTGAAACGGGTAGGTTTGATTTGGAAGGGTATATGGCTCACTCTCTCCGCTCAAATTCTCAACCTGTCCTACCGCCTCTTCATACATTGGAAAATTTGGAGCTAGTTAAAAACTAGCTACTGGGTCACTAGGTTGTATGAGGGCAGCCATGGAAGCATTCAAATCCATCATCTGTTGGTACGACGCTACCCTAAAGTCTTTCAATGACTGTTCCAGACTAGACATGGGTTGTGAAGGGGTTCCAGTAAAAGATTCAAAGTTGTTTTGGTACTGGAAACTCCCAAATGACGGTTCAGAAGCAATGTCTAGGGAAGGTGTAAAAGTCGGGTAGGACTGGTAGGAATTGAATGGCGGGACAGGGGTAGGATCAACATTTGGATACGAAGGTGAATGGAATTGTTGATCCCAAGAATTTGAAGTGGTGAAAGGAGTGAAAGATCGGCTATGAGATTGTTCAATACGTTCAGCGATGGACAAAGGACGACTTACAAAAGGGGTATCAACATAAGCGGGTGCGGGAGGTTGAAAATGTTGATACAAAGTGGAATGCGGAGGGCAAGTGTTTGTCCCAGACGCGTCTATGCGATCTTTCAATGACATTTTGGGCATGGAGGGGTCGTTCGATGTTCGTCCAAAGCAAGAACCGTAAGAAGTAATGTCTGGTTGTGGGTACCAAAGTTCGGCAAGAGTTTTGCGAGGTGGGGTACCCATGATATGAAGAGAGAGAGAAAGAAAGGCAGAGAAAAGGAGGGGAAAAAGAATGTGATTTTTTTTTTAGTTTTTAACAAAAGAATGAAATATACACACAAAAAGAATCTGGACAAAAACAATCACGACGCAAAAATACCACACACCTAATCGTTCTAGGGTTCACCTAGGTCAACTAGACCTGCTCTAGAACTTGATTGTCGAAGTAAAACTGTGTCGAGAAACGGGCTCAAGATATACTGATCACGAGGCCAGGTAAGTGCAGAGATAAGGGGAGGTTTTCCAACGCTTTCGCGAAGTTCCTTAATTAAATAACCCTTTCTCTTTTGGCGGTTTCGCCGTTAACACTTTCCTAGACACCCCGTAAACAATATACCGTTAAGCGAGGTTCTAAACACAGCTAACTTCTCCTAGTGAGCGCGAAGTTCTTAAGGCTTAAAATCTAGTTTCTTTTAAAGTTTGTGCGGGTAAACGTTATGCTCAAGTTCGTGATTTGTGGGCCACGGAAAAGGTGATGAAATCCTTTACCTTATGTTGTGGGGTTCGCTTGCCCTTAAGTCCGTATTAATGTATACAATGCGCAATTCAATAAAAATTCTATAAAGAATTAAACAATCGTTTTTTAGTTTAAGCACGGCACTGCAACAAATACGGGTTAGTCAATTTTTTTAGCGTTTGCTAGCGAACTTGCAAAGAATCCTGCAAAGAATAGTATTGGATGCGTCGAATTTGAGAAGAAGGTGTTAGTAAAATACGTACCGTTAATTTTTGGGTTAGGAAACCCCCGTTGAATCAAATCCGATAAGATTGAAAAGTTTGCTTGCGCGGGTCAAACTACCCGGATCTTTGGCACTGTACTTTGCAATCACCTTAGCCTTGAACGTACACTTTGCTCCCCACAATCGCCGTTTGCAAATCCGCAAAAATCTGCAGACTTGCTCACAAAAATGATCAAAAATAACAAAAAGTTTTTTTTTATTTATAAATATATACAAAAAGAATGTTAACCCGAATAACAAGAAAGAAAATACGCTACCGTCTCCCCGGCAACGGCGCCATTTGATCACACGCTTTTGGCGTGTCGGATGTTCAAAGTTCTAAAGTATAACCGCGATCAGGACGGTGTCGCTATGTAGCTAGCCGGTTGAGCACGGGTCGATCCACAGGGAGATGGTTGTATGTCCGTTCGAGTTTTAGACGAGTCAATAAAGAATTTGTATGCGTTTGTTCAAACTAACCTATGTGTTTTATATGCAAGTATGAAGTTGTTAAGAAAAAGATACGAAATTGTAAGCTAAAGAAATCCGTACTCAAAACCTTTGAGCCGAGTCTTGACCAATTGAAGCTAGAGCAATCGGCAACAACGTGGATTAGGGGATTTAAGCACGGTATTCGTGGAATCCGGCTTATTTACCCTTGTCCTTCCGTTCTTGTCTCTTGCTTTCGCCTCCGGCCAAACCGAACGCAACCGGTCGCGGTTAGGAATTACCGTTACCATGGTAGGGTAGGGTGCCTAACGGAGCGCTTGCGTAACGTTTGGGTAGAGTTCAATGGAAAATAACGGGAAAAGGAAATGAGCAAAGAAATATTAACTTACAATACCGTATTTATTCTTAACAACGATAATTACAATCATTCACAAAAAGAACCAAAAAGAGAGAACAAAAAGAACAAAGAAAAGAAAAGATTACAAGTAAGTAAGGGCATGGAATTTAAAGTGCAAGAAAGTAAAGTAAGGTAAAAAGCAAGAAAGAAATAAGCAATAAAAAGAACTAGAAACTAGAACTCAAGACAAGCATGGGATCAATAGCCAACCCTTAAACTTGCAAGCTCAATCAAGAGCTTGCAAGATCAAGAGAAGGGTAAAGAACTCATGTGAAATGAAGCACTAATTCCATAAGAAGATACAACCCTTGAGATCAATAACAAACCCTTAAATTTTCAAGCTCAATGAAGAGGTTGAAAGATCAAGAGAAAGCAAGAATCTCAAGGGGAAGCTAAACAAATAAGAATGATACAAAAACTCTCATCTTCATTTAACATCCACTCAATGCTCTCACTACATTTTCATGGAGGAAAGATGAAGAAGAAGAAGAAGAAGAACAAAACTACACTAAAAGAGGCTAAAGAAATTAACACCTTGGTTTGGCTCAGTTCTGGGGTATTTATAGGAGGGGAACTGGAAACCCAGGGCAAGAATCTGCCCCTACAAGAAAAGACCAACATGCCCCTGAAAAACGACAACGAGAGGAGACTAAATGGCCGCGGTTCCGCGGCCTAAGCGCGCTTATGCCGCGGAACCGCGGCCGTTTAGAGGAGTTAGGCCATGAAATTTGGTGGTTTTCCCTAGTTTTTAGTACTCTTCAGTGTGGTATATGACTTTTTCTCAGAAACTCTTCCCATTTCTTCCAGAATTTCAGTAGATCAAAAGGTGATGTGATGTGGATCTTTTGCCAAGATTTTCTCGAGCTCCGCGTAGATATGTTGGATCTTGTGTTGACATTGAGCTTTGTGCACGAAAATGACATTGATTTGCCATTTTGTCCCTTAAACTGGTGTGTGGCAACATACGGATAGAGAGCGGAGGCCCGTGTTTTATCTGTTGTTGGTAGTAATCCGGAATTTGACGTACTTTTCTATGAATTTCACTGTCTAGAGCTGAGAACCAGTATCCTGTAAATATGTAGCAAACACTGATTAAAAGCACCTGCCTATAACCAAACGAGCGTAAGAATGGGCGGTATAAAATGCAATATTCTGGTATGAACACCACTGGGCCTCGTCATCACCCGTTAGGTTACTTAACTAACGGCAGAGTAGGGGCTGGACTAGCGCGGGTGCAAAACATATACAACATCTACTAGTATATATAAATATATATAACATTCGTCCCAGGCATGATATAAAGCAACATCACAGAATCTCAACCAAGCAACACAGAGTGGTGGATAGGCCGGAGCCTCGGGTTTCACTTGAGCCGCAAATGAGACCCGATGTTCCCTGTCGTATGGATAGCCTATGCAATGAAAACCTAGACCCTTACGAGCGCGGCAAGTTACCCGCCAATCCTAGAAGCGAGGCAACCCCAATCAACAACGTGAATGGGCCACCCAGCACTCCACGGAATCCGGTAACTTGGACACCCCTCCGTGGGTCAACCTGTACCCCCTACGAGTGCGGCGAATAGCCTGCTAATTCTAGAGTAAGGCCCCCCTCCGTCTCAACGCCATAAGATGCGGGCCCGTTGCCCTCTAGAACTCGGCTATTCGTGCACTCTGCCTTGGGGTAATCCTAGTACAGAAAAGAAAATAAATATGTACAAGGGTGACATCGACCTCAACCCGGTCGTGCCCCAAACAAATAATATACAAACTGGTAGAGACGGTAGTCCACATGTCGGACGCTCGCCCCGCAATATCAAATGCACAAATGAATCTAAACTGTACTACGATTGCACCACTAGCTATCAACCATAACGATCCAACCACAACCACAACACAACACAGAATATCAACGTGAATGTCATGTTCGCAAACCCATCTAAAAGACATATATCAATTAGACGAGTTGTACCGCTCTAATAACACTCACGGTCGCAGATAGTAATGGATGTACTGAAAACCTTTAAATAGTGTTAAAAATAGCGACTTCGAAATACTCCGTATTGCCCCCAAGCTAAAGATAACACAATATGCAATATGGGTAAAAACAAACAATACCAAAAACCCAATATTCCAGACACCAAGACCTAACTTGCATACCAGACCGGCCAGGCCGGTTTGGTATGCAATCTCGCCGGCCAAATTTTTGCAATTGGGGCTCGTGTTTTGAGGGTGTTCTAGTTACAACATAAATAGCCTTCTGCAATTATTTAAAAAAAAATTGGAGACTAGAAAAATTCGATAGAAACTGGAATATTCGGGGTATCGTTTCGGAGTTGTTTCAGTTTTGATACTTTAGCATCGTCTAAAACTGCTAGTAAGGGGTTAATGGGTTGGCTCTGATACTATGTTGTGTTATGCCAGCGCCCTGGCCATCAAACCGTGGCCGATTGCGAATTTTTTTTTCTAAACTGGCGCTAGAACAACCCGATGCTATGGATCTACTATTAACCCTAGTGTAGCAAGCTAAAAAGAGTTTATGATGGTTATACCGAATGATCCGTGTCCTTCGGTCTTCAACCACCTTTCCAAGCTCCTAGAGACCACCATGATCAAGCTTGGTCGCCGGTCTCCCTCCATCGAAGATGATTCACCCGAGGATTTGTATTCCGAGCTCCTACCTCAATAGCCGAGGTAACTATGATACCTAGTTCGCTAAACTAGATAGACTAAAGAATGTAGAGTGTAGTGATAGATTAATTTGTCTCATAAACCCTAGATTTCTCAATACATGAGACTTGAAGGGTGGAGGTAGAAAAAGAAGCTTGAGAATAAGAGTGTGAAGCAACTCAAGAAAAAAAATGGCTAAGTGTTATGTGTTGTGTTGTGAGCAATAATGTAGCCGCCAATAAATATCTTAAGTCTCCAAAATATCTTAAGACCTCAAAATATCTCAAGTCTCCAAAATATTTCACAACAAAACAAAAATATCAAGCATGCTTGAATAGTAATCAGAAGTCACTACAAAGCCATGCTGCAATAAATGCAATAAACACCTCATCCTCTCCACCTCATTAACCATTTAATCTTAAATGGTTAAAACTAAATGAGGTGGCATTTTCTAGAAGCATCTTATAATAAATTACAAGAATACCCCTCATCCGTATATATATACCCGTATCCGTATTCCGAAAAATACGAATACAATGAGATGAAAATAATCCAACAATATAATACTAGAATCCGGCTTAAACCAAAGCCACTAGTATTATCCGTCCGAATCCTGATACGTGCACAAGTGCACGTATATGATCGAACCCTGCCGTAAAACCATATGGCTTCTACATCGTTTCGTCCGAAGCAGAGAAACCCTTTGTGTGGGACTCTAAAGACTCGTCAATATGCTGGCATTGAGTTTAACCACAAGCACGTTAGCGGCACTAGCTGTACGTAACGGCTACCCAAGTATTGAGCGAAAGGGAGGCCGACGAGCAAACTCATCCGTACCCCTAGCCTGTCCGTGACAATATCCGTACAGTTCGGTCTGTTCGTCTAAAAGTATCGCATATCGAGTCTAGGGGGTGATAAGGTCAGATCCCTAATAACGCGACATTTCGTGTCGGTATGAAGCCCATCACCAAGTGAGAAACTACTGATCCAAATCAGTAATTCTCGACTACCTTGGCCAAGGATTTCTGGTGATGGCCACCCATACACAACGCGACATCAACCCACAATACCGGGAGAGACGAATCCCCGATGATCCGCTCACTGCCTCCATGTGGCTCGGGACTGTACCCAACTAAAATCTGTTTGCATGACTCGTGGTAGGGTAATAATAAAAGCACAGTGGGGAACTCACACGAGACAAATGACGATCCCAGGTCGACAGACTAACCTGCACACATGTCACCTGGAAACTTCTATCTGACAATAGGTATACTACCAACTAGCAGGTTCCCGGCGAGTCCGTCCAGTGTACTCATAACCCAATGAGCACCTGTATACTATCTTAGGTGAACAAACTAACACCATTGGCTTATGAGACCTGGCCACAGCCCCTCGTCGGGGTCTCGATCAGTATACACTAGTCTACTCTGGAGTATCAATGCCCAGTCTCGAAACTCCCACGACTAGGGACATTTAAGGATGTGCTTATAGACCGCCCAGCTCCCACATATATGATCGCTATCATAGTGCTGGTAGTCAAGAAAGAATCCTATGAGCTCTATCAACATATAATAGTGATTTGTAATACCACATAAAGCATGTACATGATGATAAAGACAAACCATATAGCATACTATCATCATGAGTAAGACTGTTCTATCCGTATAGGTCCTCCCTCAATCATCGTAATCATGTGCCTGCTATTCAATAATTGACTTGAGGGCACTATAGCCAACACTGACTACTAGTTCTTTCGGCACTTACTTTCAGTATGCCATTGTTTAGGCATTTGCTTTATTTATTGTGTCTTTTAATTTCAGACAGTTGTATATAAAGTTGAATATTAATAAAGTTGTTGTTTTATTTTATTACTCTTGTCATTTTTGTTCATTATTATATTGCTTAATTACGCTTAGCGTATTTGTTTCATAGTAAATACATTGCGGGCTTACCACGTCACCGTTTTCGTCTACTGGGAAGCGGGGCGTGACAAAAGGTCTCATTTATAGGTTATGCAAGGGTTTTAAAAAATGATAAAAATAATTGCAAGACTCAGGGTTCGAATATGTGACTTTTGAACTAGCAATGCAATGACTTAACAAATAGAATACAAGCTTACTATTACACACAAATAAATAGAAACAAATGTATACAGAGTTTCAAAAGAGAATAATTTTTAAGATAAACGAAATATATCATTTTCTTAAACTAATTTTTTCTTTTTAAAATAATAAATCTCTTTTTAAAATTTTCATTTCAAAACAAAATCGAATAAATTCTTTATTAAAAAAACAAAATAAATCTTTTAAAATAATCTTTCAAAACCTTTTTTTTACAAACGAATCATTTCGAAACAAATATATTTTTATTTGTTAAAATGCAGTATGGTAGGGCCGTTACATTCTACCTCCTTAAAAAAATTTTGTCCTCGAAATTACTGAAGGAGGATATTACAACAGAGCAAGGAAAAGGGTCAGGATAACACAATCAACTTTCATCGTCACACTCTATCAGTCGATACTCTAATTGATAAGAAGGTGTGCGACTAGAGTAGATTGCGAGGGAATAAAAAAATGGAAGAACAAAAATGGTGAGATATTACGAATAAGATAATTTGAAGGCCGACATAAGGTTTCTAGGATAATTTTCTAAGTTGACGAAAATGATTCAAGGATGCATAAAACGGGAAATTATGGATGCAAACAAGAAAGAAAAGAATTGACTGGAATTTAAATAGTAGGAGAAATCTAACAAGAAGGAAATGGTAAAAGAGAAAGGAATAGATAAGGATCATGCAGTCGCAAAGGCTGGAGTCTAAGCTACTAGTATCGTATAGCTTGTTTTAAAGGTGAAAGAGGGATGATCCAAGGAATACTAGTAAGGAGGTAAATTGACTGGAATGTTAAAGGACTTCCGAGGATGATTGTTCATGATCAAGAATCTAGAATGCTACCTTTCTTTGACGACAGTCCAGGGTGGTGGAGAAAGTTCGAAGTTAATGAGAATAGTTCAAGGACACAGAAAAAGGTAGTTTTATGAGATGCAAGTGAAAAGGAGTGGTCTGAATTCAAGGAATCAAAAGTCTAGATGTGATCTTCAAGGAAGTCGAAAGTGAATTTCAAGATGGATTCAAGGATTAAGATGAGATTCAAAAGAAAAGTTAAATGTTGTCGGATTTCTAAATTCTTGTAATATACTTCTTTTAGCGGTCACGCAGAAATGATCTGCATGGGCCATAACTAAAACCTGTCACGCCCAACTTCCCAAAAGAAGGCAACAGGTACGTGACAAGGCCCGCGACGTATTTATACCGAGAAGGGATCTTCCTTAATATAAATACGTTGAGCGTTAAATTAAGCAGTTTAATACAAGAAGAAATTTAGCAAGGAACAAGTAATCCAATCACATTTATTACATTCAAATTCCACATATAAAAAGAAAGACAGGTAACAAGTCTGAATATCCGATACAATTGAAAATAGAAATAAACGAAAGCTTTATATGCATACTATGAATGGAAAGGAGAAGGCAGCTAGAAGTCCTCTAATATCTCGCCCTCTCCCTCAATCTCTTCATCTGCCTATGTATTACCTGAAGAACATTCAAAAAAGAAGAAAAGAAATAAAACGGAATGTCCGTTAGCGAACTTGCACTCGATAAGTCCCACATTAAAAGTATTGATTTTAAAAGCTAGATTTAAATCAAAAGTATAAGCATCGAGATAACAGGGCTATAACTAAACATGTACGCATGATAATACGTTTGATATGATAAGGCATGTGGTCAAAATAATAAGCATGTTATAAATGGACATGAAATCATAAAATTTACTATACTAACATAAGTTTGTTTCATGAGAATTCAACCCACTTAAGGAGCTTTACCATTTCGGCCCTGTACCATAACAACACGGATTCATGAGTTAGTAATGTATCGTTCTTCCTCGGTACCTCAGCAACACAGATTCATGTGTTAGTAAGGACACCCCCGAAATAAATCGACATCATCTCTTCCCAAACTACCCCAACCTCGTTTCTAATCTACAAGTTTCATATATGAATCAAATATGGGTCCATGTATATGTGTTGTATAGTTTCATGTCAGGTCATGGATTCACGGATTTAAGGATACACGTATTCATAAAGTTTGTGTCAGGTTCGAGTTGCAATGCAAGCATTTTAAGCATAGATTATAAGCATGACAATCCGGAAATTTAGTGCTAGTTCGCATGCAAGAAAACACAATTTTTGTTCTAAATTTGGATTAGTAATAAATATAAAAGTTCTATATCAGAGAGTCAGGCAACCAACAAAATTGAGTTTTCCTCATTCGGGGTCCAAACGAGTGAAGTATAAGGCTTTTGGTGTCACCATGCAAAGCTGGACAGAAACATTACGGAATCGTCGCAAGTTTTAAAAACGCAGATGTTGATAGTTTCTATCGGTTTTCTTGTTGGATATAATGCTCTCAAGGCAATTATTTTAATTGCAGATAGGCAATTATGGTAATTGAGGGAGGACATATACGGGTAGAACAGTCTTGCTCGAGATAATAGTATACTATCTGGTTTTTCTTTATCATTCATGTGTATACGTTTTATTACGTGTCGCTAATACATAATGATAAAAGCCATAGGATTCTTGCTTGACTACCAGTATTATGATGGCGATCATATACGTAGGAGCTGGATAGTCCATAAGCACATACTTATGTTCATAGTCGTGGGAGTATCGAGACTGGGCATCGATATTCCAAAGTAGACTAGTGTATACTTTCTAGACCCCGACGAGGGACGGGGGCCAGTCTCATAAGCCATTGGTGTTTTAGCACCTAAGAATGTATACAAGTGCTCACTAGAGGTGAGTACATCGAACGGACTCGCTGAGAACTTATAGATGGCATTATACTTGAAAGTTTGTCTTAGCACCTCTACAAGTTTTCTATGAACATCAAATATGCAATTTTAAAATTTTAGAGGGCTAAGTATACCAAACATGATCATACTAGAGATTAGTATTTCAAAGTAACCAAAAAGATGTTCTAAACTAAGTGAAGAGAGGCTGCAACCTTTGTAGTCTAGTTCTTCACTTCAAAAACTCCGAGTAGTAGTCCTAGAACTTTTCTTTGTCTCCACCTGAAAGATGGAACGAGATTGCTTGAAGTCTTCTTCGTCGAAGATGATCCACCTCGAAGCTCACACTTCACTGATCAAAGTATTAGCGAAGTAACAACATAAACTAGTTTGCTAAAATAGTGTGGGTTGATGAAGTAGGGTTTTTGCTCACTAAAAAGTCTTCTCTTATTTTTTCTTCTTGCATGAATAGTGTAGCAAGTGAAGAAAAAGGAAGAAGAAGAAGATGGTTGTGTGAGAATGAGTTAAACTTGGAATTGTGATCAAAATTCATATGAATTCAACCATGCTTATCTCTTTTATATTAAAACAATAATGACTCACTTGAAAACATATGAGTCATTCTCTTTACGTTTAAAAAGATAAATGATCAATCCAAATGTTCTTATCTTCATTTCCATGTAATTCTCATACATCAATCTTATGTGTATCATCAACTATGATACAAAAAGAATACATATTTATATCAAATATATAAATATATATAAAAAGAAGAAAAACTTATGTGAGCATGATATTAGTTAATATATATATATATATGTATATGTATATATATATATGTATATGTATCAAATTATTAAATCAACACTTGATTCAATAATCCAGTTATATCATATATAACTCAGCTAATATCAAAAACACTATATTAGAATATGCTATCATTGTCAGGTTTACCTAGCACCTCATGAAGGGTTTGGAAGCATCACATGTGCCAAAATCAAATTTTTAAGGTGCTAAGTGAACATACAAAGAATCATAACTAGAAATTTAGGGTTTCATAACTTTGACATCATCACAAGTAGAAAAAGCTAGGGTTTTGAGAGTACAACCTTTGTAGCACCCTACGCTAGACTCATTGGCTACTTGAGGGTTGGAAAAAGGTTCGCTTGAGATCCTCTAGGTCCACGACGATCCACCCGAAGCTCCTTTGCCCAAAGCTCCTTACTTTACTTGATATGTGAATGAAGTAGAGCAAACACCCTACACAAATGGGCTAGATGTGTGTAGTATGATGATGTGGTTTATATTCTATAATCAAAACTCTTTCTTTTTATCAACCTCACTCAAAGAAATTATCAAGAGAGGAAGAAGAAGATGGTGGCTAAGCTTTTTCACAAAAGGAAATGTTATGAGTGTGAATTATTGAAATGAGAAAAGAATAATCTATATTAATCCTTCTCACTTCAACCATGGTTAAAATTATCTAGATGTTTATCAAATGAGTTAAAAGGTAAAAGGATAATTAACTCAAGCTTAAAAGGTAGTTGAAGCATGGTCAAAAGATGATAAACATTAACCTTGTGTGAATTATCCTTTCCTTTATTCAAAATGATAAATAAATAGATAATCACTGCAATATAAGTCTTGCATTGCCACAAAATATGTATCAACAATCATGATACAATGTATGTATGTATGTATCTATGCACATCATCATGTGCATACATGCATGCATACAAAAATAAAAAAAAGTTTAATTAAAGAATTAATCTAAAAGTCATTTGTTAAATCAACACTTGATTTTGCAAACCGGTCATATCACATACGACCCGACCAATAGAAAATTCCCGATTAATATACGGTATCACATATCCATATTTAATCGAGTCCCCGCGCATATCTCATATGCACACCACATCTTTTCGCCTGAGCCAGGAAACTTCATTGTGGGACTCTAAGACTCGTCAATACGCCGGCAGTAGGTAATGATCATATCAAATACCTACAAGCCGCAAGCGGTCAGCTAAACGTAACGGCCATCCGGGTATTGAGCGATCAGAAGAAAACAAGCGAACCTGTCACAACTCCCGTCGAGCCAACCGGCAACACTACCGTACAGTCCGGTATCTTCGTCAGATATGCTGCATATCGAGTCTAGGGATGGTAACGTCGACCCCAATAACTCAATAAGTCGTGCCGATGAATGGTCTATAACAGATCAAGAAACTACTGATAACACTTATCAGTAAATCTCAACAGCCCTGGCCAGGGACTTACTGATATAGCCAATCGAGCACAGCACAGCATCAACTCCCAATACCGGGAGAGACGAAACCCCTCCTATCGCTCATCGCCTTCGTGTGTATCGGGACCGTACCCAACGGCCACTTGTTTGCATGACTCAGTAGAGCCGTGTTAGGGTGGTAATCAAAGTACAATGGGAGAACACACAAGACTCTATGACGATCTCGGGTCTACAGACTAACCTGCACCAGTGTCACCTGAGAACTGCTATCCGACGATAGATATAATTCCATATAGGAGTTCTCGGTGAGTCCGTCCAGTGTACCCAGTCACCACTGAGCACCTGTATACGATCTCGATGTCAAACATCGATGAATGTGGGAACATCCATCGTCCATCATATGGGTCTAGTATCATATACGCTAGTCTACTCTGGTATATCGATGCCCCGTCTCGATACACCTACGACTAGGGACATTCCAGGATATGCTTATAAACTACAGATGTCCCACTAGTATGATCTCTATCATAATCACAGTAGTCAAGCCTATATCCTCAGGGCTTTATCAACATGTGTGAATGAATAAAAGCATGATCAAATCAACATGTCAGATAAAGAAGAACTAGATAGCATACTATCATGTCGAGAAAGAATGTACACTGAATATATATATATATATATATATATATACATGTATGAATACATCCACTATCATATAATGGCCTCTAGGGCATACATATATCCAACAATCTCCCACTTGCACTAAGGCCAGTTATTAGCGTATCTCATACCCAACTTCTCAAAAAGTCGCTCATGCTGCGGCTGAGGGAGGGCCTTGGTGAGTGGATCCGCGGTGTTATTATTTGTATCTACTCTCCTAATCTCGATCTCGCGGCGATCTACAATCTTCCGGATCAAATGAAAGCGCCTCAGGATGTGTCTGGACCGCTGATGAGACCTGGGCTCCTTGGCTAACGCCATAGCCCCATTATTATCACAATATAATGGTATTGGATCAATAATGGTTGGAACTACTCTTAGCTCCGAGACGAACTTCTTCATCCAGACGGCTTCCTTGGCGGCATCATTCGCAGCAATGTACTCAGCCTCCATCGTAGAGTCTGCAACGGTATCCTGTTTGGAACTCTTCCAACTTACCGCCCCTCCATTGAGGGTAAATACAAACCCGGAGATAGATTTGCTGTCGTCCTTATCACTCTGGAAGCTCGAATCGGTAAAGGCCTCCATTTGGAGATCTCCATTACCATACACCAAGAACAATTCTTTAGTCCTTCGCAAGTACTTAAGAATGTTCTTCACAGCTATCCAGTGATTCTTTCCTGGGTTGGATTGATACCTGCTTACAACACTAAGTGCATAAGCTACATCTGGGCGTGTACATAACATCGCATACATTATAGATCCTACTGCCGAAGCATAGGGTATAATGCTCATGCGAGCTCTCTCTTCATCGGTCTTTGGGCAAGAGTCCTTGGAGAGAGTGACCCCATGGCAAGCGGGAAAGGCACCCCGCTTGAAGTCTTCCATACTAAACCTTTTTAGGATGGTGTTGATGTACCTGGTTTGGGACAATCCCAATAATCTCTTGGATCTATCCCTATAGATCCTAATTCCCAGAATGTATGTGGCATCACCCAGGTCCTTCATGGAGAACCTTAGTGATAAGAAAGATTTGACCGACTGTAGCATAGGAATATCATTTCCTATCAGAAGAATGCCATCCACGTACAATACGAGGAATGTGACAGCTCTCCCTACAACCTTCTTATAAACACAAGGTTCATCTAGATTTTTGATGAAATCAAACTCTTTGATAACATCATCGAAACAGATGTTCCAACTCCGTGATGCCTGCTTTAACCCATATATGGATTTAAGCAATTTACATGCTTTCCCGCTGCTCCCACTGTCAATGAAGCCCTCTGGCTGATCCATATAAACGCATTCTTCTAAATTTCCATTTAGAAATGCCGTTTTAACGTCCATCTGTCAGATTTCATAGTCGTAGTGAGCAGCAATAGCAAGTAGGATCCGAATGGATTTAAGCATGGCTACAGGAGAAAAAGTCTCGTCATAATCCAGACCTGGTCTTTAACGAAAACCCTTCGCCACAAGTCTTGCCTTGTAGGTCTCCACCTGCCCATCTATACCAATCTTTCTTTTAAAGATCCATTTGCACCCCACAGGTTTTACCCCAGGGGGTACAACGTCCAAAGTCCATACTTTTTTGGTGTACATAGACTCCATCTCGGATCTCATGGCATCCAGCCACTTCACAGAGTCTCCACTCGTGATAGCTTGCTGAAAGCTGGTAGGATCCTCCTCCTCCATGATGCAGTCTTCTCTGTCACCATCAATGAGGAAACCGTAGTACCTCTCCGGTGGGCGAGAAGTCCTACCAGACCTACGGAGTGGCCGATGTTCGTCAGTTTCTATTGCAACAGCCGGTTCAACCAAGTCGTCATTTGTAGTTTATGTCTCTAGAACCTCTTCTAGATCTACCACATTGCCATCAGCTTTATCTGTGAAAAACTCTTTTTCCAAGAATGTGGCATACTGAGAAACAAATACCTTTTGTTCCTCCTTGTGGTAGAATAGATATCTATAAGAATTCTTTGGATACCCCACAAAATTACACATGACCGACCGTGTCTTGAGTTTTTCCAGATTCTGCTTTTTAACATAGGCCGGGCAACCCCAAATCTTAATTCTCTTAAGAGATGGTCTCTTCCCATGCCATATCTCATATGGCGTGGTAGACACGGTTTTGGTTGGGATCCTGTTCAGTAGAAACGCTGCAGTCTCCAATGCATGCCCCCAAAATGAGACGGGTAACTCAACATCACTCATCATGGAACAGACCATATCTAGTAGGGTCCGATTCCGTCGTTCGGACACACCGTTGTGCTGTGGTGTATAAGGAGGAGTGAGCTGAGAGAGAATCCTATTCTCTTTTAGGAAGTTTGCAAATTCTGTACTGAGATACTCTCCACCTCGATCTGATCGAAGCATCTTGATACTCAAGCCGGCTTGTTTTTCTACTTCTTGTTTATATTCAGTGAATTTCTCGAAAGCTTCGGATTTGTGCTTTAATAAAAATATATGACCGAATCTTGAGAAATCGTCAGTGAAAGTAATGAAGTATGAAAAACCGCCTCTAGCCTGTGTAGCCATTGGCCCACATACATCACTATGTATGAGGCCTAGGTGCTCAGTAGCTCTTTCTCCGTGTCCGGTGAACGGAGTTTTGGTCATTTTACCCTTGATACAAGACTGGCAAGTTGCATAAGATTTATATTCAAAAGGGTTTAAATATCCATCTTTGTGTAACTTGTTTAGTCTTGTTTCGTTAATATGACCAAGTCTACAGTGCCAAAGAAAAGCTTCATTTATTTCTGAAAGTTTTCTTTTATTAGTGTGTTGTATATTGAAAACTGTGTGTTGATTTAGGACGTATATCCCGTTATTAAGCGTACCATACTCAACCAACATTTGATTCAGGTGAATGTTCATAACATTGTTCTGCAATACAAAATTATATCCTTCATTGTCTAACAAAGAAACGAATATTATATTACAAAGCATACTAGGTACAAAATAACATGGGTTCAAAACCAATATACACCCAGATGGCAACCCCAAGTGATACTCTCCCACTGTGACTGTATGTACATTGGAACCATTTCCAACGCGGAGAGTATGGTCACCTGTCTTCAAAACCTTGCTATTTCTCAGCCCCTGCATAGAATTGCAAATGTGAGAACCTGAACCGGTATCTAATACCCAGGAAGCAGAGTTTATTGAAAAACAGTTTTCTGTCACAAACACACCTGAAGCGGAAGCATCCCCATGCTTCTTTTTGAGATTTAAGTACTCTGTGCAGTTGCGCTTCCAATGTCCTGTTTTGTGGCAGTGAAAACATTCCCCTTTCCCCGATTCTCCAGCTTTGGACTTGTCCTTCCCCTTAACCTTTTTAACTCCACCCTTAGGATTGGTGGGCTTCTTCTTTTTCTTTCCCTTGGCCTTAGCCTTTGGGCGAGAAGAGGAAGATTGTCCAACACTTAAAACGGGAGTTTTCACTGATTTCAGTGTGCTCTATGCACTCCTTAACATATTAAGGAGTTCAGGCAGTTTCTTCTCCATGTTGTGCATGTTGAAGTTAACTATAAATTGAGCAAAGGTGGAGGGGAGGGACTGCAGAATAATATCCGTATATTGTTCATTGTCCATCGTCCATCCAAGGTCCTCAAGCTCTTCTATGAGAGCTATCATCTTCAGAACATGGTCTCCTACTGGTGTGCCAGGGGCCATTCGCATCTGAAACAGTTTCCTTGATGCTTCGTATCGTAATACGCGGGATTGCTCTCCATACAACTCCTTTGTATGGAGGAATATGGCGTGAACGTCCATATTCTCGTGCTGGTTTTGATGTGTGTTATCCATCGATGCAAGCGCGAGGCATTTGGCCGTGGCACAGTCAGCGTCCCATGTCTTGCAGATTTCAATATCCGCAACTGAGGATTTTGGACCTGGGACGGGCGGGGCTGGAGCCGTGAGGACATATGATACCTTATCATAAGTCAAGGCAATGTTCAGATTCCTCAGCCAGTCTTTATAATTGGTCCCATTCAGTTTATTTTTATCTAGTAGAAGCTTGAGTCTAGTCATTGGTATCTGCCATTAAGAGAGAGAAAAGAATACACTCAGCGAAAGCTCTTGCAAAGATCAGATTGGTTATTATCTTATCTAATCGATGTCTCACACTGCTTTAATCAAGTTTTTCTTTCAAACCTTAAAAAGAAAACTAGCCAGGATTAATTACAGTCTACAACTTCGCTAACCGTTCAGCCAGGCCAGTGTCGGTACTTGAGGGAGGTTCCCCATGCTTTCGCACGGGCCTAATTAAAGTAAACCTCGTTTTCCCAGAGGCGTAGCCCCGTTAACACCTTTCTAGACACCTAGTGAGTTAGCTAATTGTAAACTGCAAAACTCTCCTGGGAGCTGTTCATAGCAGAATATTGCATTTTATATCGCCCATTCTTATGCTCGTGTGTTTATAGGTAGGTGATTTTAAATCCGTGTTTGTTACATATTTACAGAATACAGGTTTCCAGTACAAATATTGCAAATCAAGACAAAATCTCCACAGTTACACCAAACTCAGAACATCTGTCACAGCAGATAAAAGCCGGGTTCCGGTCATCCATATCCGTCCAGTGCCGAGTACCAGTTCCAGAGACAAGATATATGACAGTGGTCATTCGTGTCTCAGACAAGCACAGAGCACGAGGGGCTGCACAAGAATCAATGGGTGCGCGGAGCTCGAGGGAGATAGAAGTCAAAAGTGAAGAAAATAATACAATCCTGGACTAAGAAATCTGAAGATATTCTGGAAGATTTTGTGCAGTTTAAAGTTGGCAAACACGAGGAAACATGAAACCAAGGAAGTACAAAAAATCCCATGCTTCAACTCATCAATACGGCCGCGGAACCGCGGCCAATAGGGGGTCTAGGCCGCGGTTCCGCGGCCGTTTAGGCTTGTCGGCTGAAGAGTTTTTGGGGGTATTTTGGTCTTTTCAATGTGGTTCAGTATGTTGCCCTAATTTTCCAGTTGCCTGCCTATAAATAGTCCAGAACTTGCCAAAGCCAATGGTGTTAATTTCTTTAGCCTCTTTTTGCTAGGATTTAGTCTTTTTCTTCTTCTTCTTCATTCTTCCTCCATGAAAATGTAGTGAGAGCATTGAGTGGATGTTAATGAAGATGAGGGTTTTTGTATCATTCTTTTGGCTTAGTTTCTCTCTTGAGCTCTCTATCTTAACTTGATCTTGCAACCTCTTAAGTGAGCTTGCAAGTTTAAGCTTTGGTCATTGATCTCAAGAGGTTGTATCATTTTGTTCTCTCTTTTGTGCTTAATTCTCCATGAGTTCTTTGCCTTTTCTTGATCTTGCAACCTCTTAAGTGAGCTTGCAAGTTTAAGATTTGGTTATTGAACCCATGTCTTGTATTTGGTTCTATAGTTCTTGTAATTACTTTCTTGCTTATTTCTTTCTTGCTTTTTTATTACTTGCTTTACATTCATGCTTTACTTTCATGCACTTAAATTCCATGCCCTTAATTACTTGTAATCTTTTCTTTTCTTTGTTCTTTTTGTTCTCTCTTTTTGGTTCTTTTTGTGAATGGTTGTAATTATCGTTGTTAAGAATAAATACGGTATTGTAAGTTAATGTTTCTTTGCTCATTTCCTTTTCCCGTTATTTTCCATTGAACTCCGCCCAAACGTTACGCAAGCGCTTCGTTAGGCACCCTACCTTACCAAGGTAACGGTGATTCCTAACCGCGACCGGTTGCGTTCGGTTTGGCCGGAGGCGAAAGTAAGAGACAAGAACGGAAGGACAAGGGTAAATAAGCCGGATTCCACGAATACCGTGCTTAAATCCCCTAATCCACGTTGTTGCCGATTGCTCTAGCTTCAATTGGTTAAGACTCGGCTCAAAGGTTTTGAGTACGGATTTCTTTAGCTTACAATTTCGTATCTTTTTCTTAACAACTTTATACTTGCAAATAGTATACATAGGTTAGACTGAACAAACACATACAAATTCTTTATTGACTCGTCTAAAACTCGAACGGACATACAACCATCTCCCTGTGGATCGACCCGTGCTCAACCGGCTAGCTGCATAGCGACACCGTCCTGATCGCGGTTATACTTTAGAACTTTGAACATCCGACACGCCAAAAGCGTGCGATCAAATGACGCCGTTGCCGGGGAGACGGTAGCGTATTTTCTTTCTTGTTATTCGGGTTAACATTCTTTTTGTATATATTTATAAAAAAAAAAAATCCTTTTGTTATTTTTGATCATTTTTGTGAGCAAGTCTGCAGATTTTTGCGGATTTGCGAACGGCGATTGTGGGGAGCAAAGTGTACGTTCAAGGCTAAGGTGATTGCAAAGTACAGTGCCAAAGATCCGGGTAGTTTGACCCGCGTAAGCGAACTTTTCAAGCTTACCGGATTTGATTCAACGGGGGTTTCCTAACCCAAAAATTAACGGTACGTACTTTACTAACACCTTCTTCTCAAATCCGACGCATCCAATATACTATTCTTTGCAGGATTCTTTGCAAGTTCGCTAGCGAACGCTAAAAATTGACTAACCCGTATTTGTTGCAGTGCCGCGCTTAAACTAAAAAAAACGATTGTTTGATTCTTTATAGAATTTTTATTGAATTGCGCATTGCATACATTAATACGGACTTAAGGGCAAGCGAACCCCACAACATACGGTAAAGGATTTCATCATCTTTTCCGTGGCCCACAAATCACGAACTTGAGCATAACGTTTACCCGCACAAATTTTAAAAGAAATTAGACTTTAAACCTTAAGGACTTCGCGCTCACTAGGAGAAGTTAACTGTGTTTAGAACCTCGCTTAACGGTATATTGTTTACGGGGTGTCTAGGAAAGTGTTAACGGCGAAACCGCCAAAAGAGAAAGGGTTATTTAATTAAGGAACTTCGCGAAAGCGTTGGAAAACCTCCCCTTATCTCTGCACTTACCTGGCCTCGTGATCAGTGTATCTTGAGCCCGTTTCTCGACACAGTTTTACTTCGACAATCAAGTTCTGAAGCAGGTCTAGTTGACCTAGGTGAACCCTAGAACGATTAGGTGTGTGGTATTTTTGTGTCGTGATTGTTTTTGTCCATATTCTTTTTTGTGTGTATATTTCATTCTTTTGTTAATATCTAAAAAAAAAAAAAAAATCACATTCTTTTTCTACTCCTTTTCTCTTCCTTTCTTTCTTTCTCTCTTCATATCATGGGTACTCCACCTCACAAAACTCTTGCCGAACTTTGGTACCCACAACCAGACATTACTTCTTACGGTTCTTGCTTTGGCCGAACATCGAACGACCCCTCCATGCCCAAAATGTCATTGAAAGATCGCATAGACGCGTCTAGGACAAACACTTGCCCTCCGCATTCTACTTTGTATCAACCTTTTTAACCTCCCGCACCCGCTTATGTTGATACCCCTTTTGCAAGTCGTCCTTTGTCCATCACTGAACGTATTGAACAATCTCATAGCCGATCTTTCACTCCTTTCACCACTACAGATTCCTGGGATCAACAATTCCATTCACCTTCTTATCCAAATGTTGATCCTGTTCCTGTCCAGCCATTCAATTCCTACCAGTCCTACCCGACTTTTGCACCTTCCCTAGACATTGCTTCTGAACCGCCATTTGGGAATTTTCAGTATCCAAACAACTTTGAATCTTTTACTGAAACCCCGTCACAACCCATGTCTAGTATGGAACAGTCGTTGGAAGACTTTAGGGTAGCGTCATGCCAACAGATGATGGATTTGAATGCGTCCATGGCCACCCTCATACAACCTACTGACCCGGTAGCTAGTTTTCAACTAGCTCCAAATTTTCCAATGTATGAAGAGGCGGTAGGACAGGTTGAGAATTTGAGCGGAGAGAGTGAGCTGTACCCCCTTCCAAATCAAACCTACCCGTTTCAAATTGAATCCCACAACTCCTGTTTTGAAAGTCTATCGAGTGTCCCAAACGATTCATTGATTACAGATAGAATAGATAATGAGTTGTGTGATTTTGTAGTGTTTGATTTACCTGATTGTGAAGGAACCCATCCAAGTGAAACCACATCCAAACCTTTTGACCTCTACACCTCCATCTTAGAACCAAAATTGATTGAAATCCATGCTTTTGATGAGGTGTCTGAGAATATTGATTTTCACTTGATTGAGGATATTGACGCTGGGAATATTTTAGATGATGAACCCATAGATTTGACTGAGTTTTTCTCTTCAAATCATCATCCCGAGTCATTAAATGTTTTTCCCGAACCCCATATGCGTCTGGATTTTGATGAAATACGCATGGATGAGCTTAACTTTGAGGAGAATTTTGAGGATGTTTTTGAGGATGAAACAGTTCTAGATGGTGAGTCGGATTTTCCAATTCATCCTGTTCCTTTCACTGACTGTGTACACCCTCCAGAACCCTTAACCGATACCCTTCCTCAATCACTTCCCCCCATCCTTTCCATCGTTCCGACACTGCAAGAAACCGTATCATTTTCACTTCCTGTGTCTGGTTTACCAAGTTCGGCGTACCCATGGTTTCTTACGAATCTTGAGGGATTTGACCCAATTTCTCGCCATATTGATAGATTAGTACAATCCATCTTTTCACATCAGTCATCACAAATTGTGCTAATCTATTCACTCCATTTCCACCCTCAAGTTCGTATTCCACTTCCTTCTCCCTTCCGCCATTCTTCTTCTCATATACCGAGACCGTATCCCGCTTCTATACGGTCTCGTGTATTCTCCATCTCTTTTCTCTACGCCTTCTTCCACCAACCTGTACATTATAACGATAAAATCTTTGAATGGTTGGTGCTCATATTTGGCCTGTGTAAGGCCTTGTATAGTTTGAAACTGTTCTCTTTCCCCTCTGATCCTGAACTTCAACGCTTAACAGTGGAAACATTGTTTTACTTAAGTTTGGGGGGGACTCTTTTTGTGTATATATTTTTGTTTTCCTTTTTGTTTTGTATATAATTTGTTTTTAGGGAGCGCCGACAATTTTGACCCTCTTGGTGTAGCCTGACAGTGAGGGCACTGTCAAGTTTAAGTTTGGGGGTGTGCTCGGTAAGCTTTCTTCCTTCGCATTCATTTGTATATTTTGCATTTGCATACCTTATTAAAAACCCAGAAAAAATCGAAAATTTTCCAAAAATATAAAAACTTTGTCGTTAGGTTAGCTAATAGGGTAACTTAGATTTTTATTCCGAAAGTTTAGTTGACATATTAGAAATAACTAAATTCTAGGCTTAGGAATTGAAAACCCTAAAAATAACCCTCGTTCTGTTTAAACTTGGTGATTATACGTCCTTATAGTTTTTTTGAGAAATAGGTAATTTTGAGTTCAGTTCTTGAGTTAAGTCAAGATGAAGAGAGAGTATTGAAGCTTTGCTGAAGGATAAGTCTGAAAAATAGTTTCTTTTCTTGAGTTCAAATTTAGAAAGTATATACCCTACAAACTGCACTTACACGCACCTTGAAACTTGGGATAGTAGAGGATACCTAGAAATACTCTTGCCTGAAAGCCTAGTATGAAAGAAAAAACGGTATTTAAAGCTAAACACCAAAAGAGCATATTGAAAAATATATCCGGTCTTGAAAAAGAAAAAGAAAAAGAAAAAGAAAAAGAAAAAGAAAAAAAAATAGAATAAAGTCAAGACCTGGAAACTGCTATTTACGCTTTAAAGTTCACACATTCAGTAATCGGTCGTTAGTGCCTCAAGAAGCATTAATAGTTGCATGAAAGGTATGTGAGCAAATCCGTCCATCCTTAATGAAAAGAAGTAGTATTAGGTATTAGGGCAAGGGTATTATAGCTTGAATTGAATTCTTGAGTGTAGGGGTGTAAATACACACACACGTAGGGGTATACAATCGATGTTTGGATAAAAGATAGAAATAAAGAATAAGACTTGTGTTTTCTGTAAAGTTGATAAAAATCCCTAATTTGAGGCCGTACTTTAGAAGGAAAACTCAGGAGAACCAACATCTTTCTAAACTTTTTTGGAATGTATAGGATCTAAGGTTAAATAGATAGGATGTGTGAAAAATAAGGGTTGGATATTTCTAACTTAGGATGATAGAGTTTCTAACGTAAAAACTAAACTGTAGGAGTAGAATCAATGTTAACTTATAACACTAGCTTGACGGGATTTTATGGGTGTAATCCGCTGAAAACCCTCAGGAGACAACACTCCCCTACTAGGGACACCTAGAGGTTTAACGGCTTGTTGCACATGCTCAGTGCAATCGCGTTCTCTGCGAAAGTGCGGTTAGGATTTTATTTTTGTGAATAATTGGTTTTGCTCGGGACGAGCAAAAGTTAAGTTTGGGGGTATTTGTTCATAGCAGAATATTGCATTTTTTATCGCCCATTCTTATGCTCGTGTGTTTATAGGTAGGTGCTTTTAAATCCGTGTTTGTTACATATTTACAGAATACAGGTTTCCAGTACAAATATTGCAAATCAAGACAAAATCTCCACAGTTACACCAAACTCAGAACATCTGTCACAGCAGATAAAAGCCGGGTTCCGGTCATCATATCCGTCCAATGCCGAGTACCAGTTCCAGAGACAAGACATATGACAGTGGTCATTCGTGTCTCGGACAAGCACAGAGCACGAGGGGGCTGCACAAGAATCAATGGGTGCGCGGAGCTCGAGGGAGATAGAAGTCAAAAGTGAAGAAAATAATGCAATCTTGGACTAAGAAATCTGAAGATATTCTGGAAGATTTTGTGCAGTTTAAAGTTGGCAAACACGAGGAAACATGAAACCAAGGAAGTACAAAAAATCCTATGCTTCAACTCATCAATACGGCCGCGGAACCGCGGCCAATAGGGGGTCTAGGCCGCGGTTCCGCGGCCGTTTAGGCTTGTCGGCTGAAGAGTTTTTGGTGGTATTTTGGTCTTTTCAATGTGGTTCAGTATGTTGCCCTAATTTTCCAGTTGCCTGCCTATAAATAGTCCAGAACTTGCCAAAGCCAATGGTGTTAATTTCTTTAGCCTCTTTTTGCTAGGATTTAGTCGTTTTCTTCTTCTTCTTCATTCTTCCTCCATGAAAATGTAGTGAGAGTATTGAGTGGATGTTAATGAAGATGAGGGTTTTTGTATCATTCTTTTGGCTTAGTTTCTCTCTTGAGCTCTCTACCTTAACTTGATCTTGCAACCTCTTAAGTGAGCTTGCAAGTTTAAGCTTTGGTCATTGATCTCAAGAGGTTGTATCATTTTGTTCTCTCTTTTGTGCTTAATTCTCCATGAGTTCTTTTGCCTTTTCTTGATTTTGCAACCTCTTAAGTGAGCTTGCAAGTTTAAGATTTGGTTATTGAACCCATGTCTTGTATTTGGTTCTATAGTCCTTGTAATTACTTTCTTGCTTATTTCTTTCTTGCTTTTTTATTACTTGCTTTACATTCATGCTTTACTTTCATGCACTTAAATTCCATGCCCTTAATTACTTGTAATCTTTTCTTTTCTTTGTTCTTTTTGTTCTCTCTTTTTGGTTCTTTTTGTGAATGGTTGTAATTATCGTTGTTAAGAATAAATACGGTATTGTAAGTTAATGTTTCTTTGCTCATTTCCTTTTCCCGTTATTTTCCATTGAACTCCGCCCAAACGTTACGCAAGCGCTCCGTTAGGCACCCTACCCTACCAAGGTAACGGTGATTCCTAACCGCGACCGGTTGCGTTCGGTTTGGCCGGAGGCGAAAGCAAGAGACAAGAACGGAAGGACAAGGGTAAATAAGCCGGATTCCACGAATACCGTGCTTAAATCCCCTAATCCACGTTGTTGCCGATTGCTCTAGCTTCAATTGGTTAAGACTCGGCTCAAAGGTTTTGAGTACGGATTTCTTTAGCCTACAATTTCGTATCTTTTTCTTAACAACTTTATCCTTGCAAATAGTACACATAGGTTAGACTGAACAAACACATACAAATTCTTTATTGACTCGTCTAAAACTCGAAAGGACATACAACCATCTCCCTGTGGATCGACCCGTGCTCAACCGGCTAGCTGCATAGCGACACCGTCCTGATAGCGGTTATACTTTAGAACTTTGAACATCCGACACGCCAAAAGCGTGCGATCAGGAGTAGCTATTGCCCACAGTGGGATCGGGATCCAACCATCATATGGAAGGTATGCAATCTCATTGCAAATTTGAACTATTGAAATTCCCGATGTGGTTTTTACCCCTAGTACCTATGACCTTAACTATGGTCAACAAATCATAAGTACCAGTCAAGTTCTACCAGTCATTTCTTGATTAATTAGACCCATTCATATGACCCTTAACTATGGTCAACAAAGTCGCATGAATGTCCTAATTAATTTGCATCATATGCAGTGTAGGAAGACATCACTTAGCTACCGTACACTACGTCTTAACTATAGTCAACAAACGTAGCACGAATACTAAGTATTCTACTTCCTAAAATGACGGAGGGTTGCGGATGATTTTTAAGAAAATCTTTAACACTTTGAACTTGATATCGTCGTAGAATCAAATGGTTTTCAAAAGGAGTGGCTTGAGCTCCGCAGTTTTGAAATGTAGCTTTTTCATAAAGATCCGAGTGGTTTTCAAATCCGATTCTACAACATCTTTTTAGGTTTATTTTCTTTATATTAATCATATTAATGTAGTCCCATCATTTAAGTCCTTAAGCCAATCACAGAAAAGAAACGAAAATACCACGTACGCTTATGCCATCCGCATTCGCCGCAATGTTCCGTTATGCACCGTTAGGTTACTTCACTAACGGCATACCTGGACGGGACTAGCGCGGGTGTAAAACATAAGCAATGCCTACTATATATCTTATATATAATATATCATTCGTCTCAGATATCACATCACAGAATACAAGCAGCAGAAACACAGATATGATGGGATATAGTAGGACGTCCGTATTTAGTATTTAGCCAACAATAGAAAATACGGATTCCACAGTCGCGATGAATAGCCAAGCCCACACCCTGGACCCCTACGAGAGCGGCAAGCGACCCTACCATTTCTGGAGTTTAGGAGACCCGGTCTCGACTCCTCGAGATGGCCTCCCACTGAACCCCAGAACCCGGTCACCTGTGCTCCCCTCCTTGGGTCCATCCTAATGCAGAAAATAAATAATATACAACACTGGTGACATCAACCTCAACCCGGAAGTGCCCCAAATAAAAGAATATTACATTACATTTGAATTTTACATGAATGAAAATAAAACTCTCATCTCACATAAAAAAAACCCGGCTATTCAATCGCGACAATCCTGCACATCATAACTCAGCAACACATAATATCTCATATCATCAACGTAAGTAAGTATGCATACACCGATCGTCGTTGATGTATAGCAACGAAAACCGGCAATACAACTACATATTACACTTACGGTCACAGAAAAGAAAGTGTAAAACTACAACATTTGGAATCCACATTCTCTTTAGACATCGTAAATCCGAAATATCACATACTTCGCATATCATGCCTAACTATATGAACTCCACATATTGTATCACATTCCAGATAAATAGACAGCATTAAAGTTTTCGATCGAATGATCAAATACCCAAAATTTCCTAAATAGCTGAACACTTGAGCGGAGTTCAAAAATCCCAGAATGTGACACAGTAGCAGTGGTCCAGCCGTAGAAGGGTCAAGCCAACGCCTCACATGTGACACGCTGTACTGCCCCAAACCCTAAGGTTTAGAGGCAGTTCAGATGGTCACATAACCGAGTTAAGGTTTGTGTTCTTCTAGAGGGTCCACCACGTTACTTGCATGTATTTCCGAAAGATTTAAACCCGAGAAAAAAATCAACACTTGAAAGTTTTTCGTGCTGGGAAAAAATGAGTTAATGATATTCGTTCGAACATTTTAATACTTTCTAAATTACCAGAAAATAGCACGAAATTAAATTTTCCGATCGAATCAACGAATCCAAAATAATCCCCAGAACATTCAACACTTGAATCAGATTAAAAATACCCAAAAATATATACAAGCAGTTCTAGACATTACTGTATAAAAATGATAAAATATTGCTTCATTACGGCCACGGATCCGCGGCCCAAGCAGGGTATGGCCGCGGTTCCGCGGCGGCTTGTACGGAATATGGTATCGTTTTTTACAGAAATGCTTATATTTTCCTGCTGAATTTTTTAAGTATTTTTAATTCAGAAAATAACACAGTTTCAAAAAATGTCCAGAGAAGGGTCAAAATCCGTATTTTTTTGGTTCGATCGGAGTTTTAACTTCGCTAAAGCATCGCCTAAAGCTCTAGCTTGGCTCTGATACCATTGTTAGGTTTACCTAGCACCTCATGAAGGGTTTGGAAGCATCACATGTGCCAAAATCAAATTTTTAAGGTGCTAAGTGAACATATAAAGAATCATAACTAGAAATTTAGGGTTTCATAACTTTGACATCATCACAAGTAGAAAAAGCTAGAGTTTTGAGAGTACAACCTTTGTAGCTCCCTACGCTAGACTCCTTGGCTACTTGAGGGTTGGAAAAAGGTTCGCTTGAGATCCTCTAGGTCCACGACGATCCACCCGAAACTCCTTTGCCCAAAGCTCCTTGCTTTACTTGATATGTGAATGAAGTAGAGCAAACACCCTACACAAATGGGCTAGATGTGTGTAGTATGATGATGTAGTTTGTATTCTATAATCAAAACTCTTTCTTTTTATCAACCTCACTCAAAGAAATTATCAAGAAAGGAAGAAGAAGATGGTGGCTAAGCTTTTTCATAAAAGGAAATGTTATGAGTGTGAATTATTGAAATGAGAAAAGAATAATCTATATTAATCCTTCTCACTTCAACCATGGTTAGAATTATCTAGATGTTTATCAAATGAGTTAAAAGGCAAAAGGATAATTAACTTAAGGTTAAAAGGTGATTGAAGCATGGTCAAAAGATGATAAATATTAACCTTGTGTGAATTATCCTTTCCTTTATTCAAAATGATAAATAAATAGATAATCACTACAATATAAGTCTTGCATTGCCACAAAATATGTATCAACAACCATGATACAATGATTGTATGTATGTATCCATGCACATCATCATGTGCATACATGCATGCATACAAAAATAGAAAAAGAGTTTAATTAAAGAATTAATCTAAAAGTCATTTGTTAAATCAACACTTGATTTTGCAAACCGGTCATATCACATACGACCTGACCAATAGAAAATGCCCGATTAATATACGGTATCACATATCCGTATTTAATCGGGTCCCCGCGCATATCTCATATGCACACCACATCTTTTCGTCTGAGCCAGGAAACTTCATTGTGGGACTCTAAGACTCGTCAATACGCCGGCAGTAGGTAATGATCATATCAAATACCTACAAGCCGCAAACGGTCAGCTAAACGTAACGGCCATCCGGGTATTGAGCGATCAGAAGAAAACAAGCGAACCTGTCACAACTCCCGTCGAGCCAACCGGCAACACTACCGTACAGTCCAGTCTCTTCGTCAGATATGCTGCATATCGAGTCTAGGGATGGAAACGTCGACCCCAATAACTCAATAAGTCGTGCCGATGAATGGTCTATAACAGATCAAGAAACTACTGATAACACTTATCAGTAAATCTCAACAGCCCTGGCCAGGGACTTACTGATATAGCCAATCGAGCACAGTACAGCATCAACTCCCAATACCGGGAGAGACGAAACCCCTCCTATCGCTCATCTCCTTCGTGTGTCTCGGGACTGTACCCAACGGCCACATTATTGCACGACTCAGTAGAGCCGTGGTAGGGTGGTAATCAAAGTACAGTGGGAGAACACACAAGACTCTATGACGATCTCGGGTCTACAGACTAACCTGCACCAGTGTCACCTGAGAACTGCTATCCGATGATAGATATAATTCCATATAGGAGTTCTCGGTGAGTCCGTCCAGTGTACCCAGTCACCACTGAGCACCCGTATACGATCTCGATGTCAAACATCGATGAATGTGGGAACATCCATCGCCCATCATATGGGTCTAGTATCATATACGCTAGTCTACTCTGGTATATCGATGCCCCATCTCGATACACCTACGACTAGGGACATTCCAGGATATGCTTATAAACTACAGATGTCCCACTAGTATGATCTCTATCATAATCACAGTAGTCAAGCCTATATCCTCAGGGCTTTATCAACATGTGTGAATGAATAAAAGCATGATCAAATCAACATGTCAGATAAAGAAGAACCAGATAGTATACTATCATGTCGAGAAAGAATGTACACTGAATATATATATATATATATACATGTATGAATACATCCACTATCATATAATGGCCTCTAGGGCATACATATATCCAACAATCATATACTCGTATTTAATCATGCTCCTTCACATATCTTTATACATGCCCTACTTCGTTTCACTTGAGCCAGGAAACCTTTATGTGGGACTCTAAAGACTCGCCAATACGCTGGCAGTAGGTAATGATCACATCATACACACATAAGCTGTCAGCGGTACTAGCTGGACGCAACGGCTACCCAGATATTCAATGAATATAATATCAACAAGCAAATTTGTCCAAACTCCCGTAGAGCGTATAAACAACACTTACCGTACAGTCCGGTCTCTTCTTCTGATATGTCACATATCGAGTCTGGGGTGGAATCGTCAAACCCCAATAACTCAATAAGTCATGTCGATGTGTGGCCTATAACCTTTCTAGAAATTACTGATAACACTTATCAGTAAATCTCATCTGACTTGACCAGGGACTTACTGTTATAACCAACCGAGCATAGCACAACATCAACTCCCAATACCGGGAGAGACGAAACCCCTCCTATCGCTCACTGCCTTCATGTGACTCGGGATTGTACCCAAAAATCACCTGTTTGCACGACTCAGTAGAGCCGTAGTAGGGTGGAAATCAAAGCACAGTGGGAACCACAGAAGACACTATGACAATTTAGGGTCCACAGAATAACCTGTACAAGTGTCACCAGAAAACTGCTATCTGACGATAGATATGGTACCATCTAGGAGTTCTCGGCGAGTCCTGTTCGGTGTACTCATTCTCCAATGAGCTCCTGTGTACAATCTTTGATGCCAAACACCAATTGTTTGGGATCAACCATCGCCCCATACAGGGTCAAGAAACGTACACACTAGTATACTCTGGAATATCGATGCCCTATCTCGATACTCCCTTGACTATGAACTGTTAAGGAGTGGTTATGGACCACTCAAGCCCCACTAGTATGATCTACATCATAGTCCTGAAAGTCAAGCTAACATCCTAAGGGCTTTATCAAAATGTATCAAAGAGACAGAAAACTAAAACAAGTGCACATGTTAAGATAAAGAGCAACCGGATAGCACACTATCATGTTGAGCAAGAAAGTCCTCTCTCTCTCTCTCTTTCACTCTGTGTGTGTGTGTGTGTGTGTGTGTGTGTGTGTGTGTGTGTGTGTCCAAACATCCACTATAATCTACAATAATGGCCTCTAGGGCATACATATTCCTAACAATTTCCCACTTGCACCAAGGCCAGTTGTTGTAGTATCGCATACCTAACATCCCAAAAAGTCCCTCGAACTGTGTCTGGGGAAGGGTCTTCGTGAGTTAATCCGCCGTATTGTCCTTCATGTCTACTCTCCTGACCTTGATCTCGCGGAGATCAACTATCTCCCGGATCAGGTGATTCCGCCTCAGAATATGTCTGGATCATTGATGGGACCGGGGTTCCTTGGCCAAAACCACAGCTCTATTGTTATCACAATACAAAAGAATTGGATCTACAATGGATGGAACAACACCAAGTTAATAATGAACTTCTTCATCCAGACAGTCTTTTTGGCAGCATCGCTGGCAGTGATGTATTCAGCCTCCATCGTCGAGTTTGCAATGATCTCATGCTTGGAACTCTTCCAACATATTGCCCCACCATTGAGGGCGAAGACAAAGCCCGAGACAGACTTACTGTCGTCCTTATCATTCTGTAAGCTTGAATCGGTAAAGGACTCCACTTGGAGCTCTTTGTTACCATACACCAAGAATATCTCTTTAGTCCTTCGCAAGTACTTAAGAATGTTCTTCACAGCTGTCCAGTGCTTCTCCCCTGGGTCTGATTGATACCTACTTACCACACTAAGTGCGTAAGCTACATCCATTCTGGTGTATAACATCGCATACATGATAGACCCAACTGCAGAAGCATAGCGTATCACGTTCATGCGAGCCTTTTCCAAATCAGCCTTGGGAGACATCTCATGAAGAGACCGACTCCTGAACAAGTGGGTAAATTACCATGCTTAGAATCTTCTATACTAAATCTCCTTAGTATGGTGTCTATGTACCTGGATTGGTCCCAACATCCTATTAGATCTATCCCTATAAATTTTTATCCTCAGGATATAGGAGGCATCAACCAGATCTTTCATGGAGAAATTTTGTGATATGAAGAGTTTGACCGAGTGCAGCATAGGAACATCATTTCCTATCAAGAGTATGTCATCTACGTACAATATGAGGAATACGACCTTACTCTCTATTACCTTTTTATATATACATGGTTCATCTACATTTTTTATGAAGTCAAACTCTTTGACTGCTGCATCAAAACAGATGTTCCAACTCCGCGATACCTGCTTTAATCCATAAATTGATTTAAGCAGCTTGCACACCTTTCCGCTGCTCTTACTGTCTATGAAGCCTTCTGGTTGTATCATATATATGCTCTCTTCTATATCAGTATTTAGAAAAGTGGACTTGACGTCCATCTGCCAGATTTCATAGTCATGGTATGCAGCAATAGCAAGTAGGATCTTGATGGAATTAAGCATATCCACTGGAGAAAAGGTCTCGTCATAGTCAACACCTGGTCATTGATGAAAACCTTTTGCTACAAGTCTAGCTTTGAAGGTCTCAACCTTTCCATCTATACCAATCTTCTTCTTGAAGATCCACTTACTCCCAATGGGTTTTATTCCTTCAGGAGCAACCTCTAAAGTCTATACTTTGTTGGTGTAGATGGATTCCATCTTAGATCGCATAGCATCAGCCATTTCACAGAATCTCCACTTGTGATGGCCTGCTCGAAACTAGTTGGGTCATCATCTTCCATGATGCAATCCTCACTCCCGCCGTCTATGAAAAAACTGTAGTATCTCTCAGGTGGATGAGGAACCTTATTAGATCTGTGGAGTGTCTGAAGATCGTCCGGGACTATTGAATCCTCTGGTTCTATCAAATCTTCAGTTGTAGTTTGTGTTTCTGGAATTTCATCCAGTTCTACTTCATCGCCACTAAGTTCTTTTACAAGAAATTCTTTTTCTAAAAAGGTGGCGTGTTGAGCAACAAACACCTTTTGTTCCTCAATGTGGTAGAATAGATATCCATGTGAATGTTTTAGATATCACACAAACTTACACAAAACTGATCGTGCTTCGAATTTGTACTGATTCTATATTTTAATATAGGCCGGACAACCCTATATCTTAACTCGTTTAAGACATGGTCTTTTTCCACTCCATATCTCATATGGTGTTTTAGGCACAGATTTTGATGGAACTTGATTCAATTGGTATGCAGCTACCTCAAGTGTATAACTCCAAAAGAAAATAGGTAACTCAGTATTACTCATCATAGAGCGCACCATATCTAATAGGGTGCAATTCCTCCGCTCCGATACACCATTGTGCTGTGGTGTATACGGAGGAGTAAGCTGAGAGAGAATCCCGTTCTCTTTTAGATAATCTCAGAATTCCGTGCTTAAGTATCCGCCTTCTCGATCAGATCGAAAGATTTTGATACTTTTACCCATCTGGTTCTCTATTTGGCTCTTATATTCCTTGAATTTCTTAAAGGCTTCAGACTTGTGATTCAACAAGAACACATATCCGAATCTAGGGAGACGATCGGTGAATGCAATGAAGTATGAGAAATCATTCCTGGCATGTGTAGACCTAGGACCTCATATATCACTATGTATCAGTCCCAAGAGTTCAGTAACTCTTGATCCGTGTCCTGTAAATAGAGTTTTGGTCATCTTTCTTTTGAGACATGACTGACAAGTTTCATAAGATGTAAATTCGAACGGATTCAAATATCCATCTTTATGCAACTTAGCTAATCTGGTCGCAATGATATGACCAAGTCTACAGTGCCACAAGAAGGCTTTGTTCATATCTAAACTTTTCCTCTTGTGAGTGTTTTGTATATTTAGAACTGTATTTTGATTTAGAACATATAGACCATTACACAATGTACCAACCCCAATCAACACTTGATTTAGGAAAATGTTCATAATACTTTTCTCTAATGCAAAGTTATATCCATCTTTATCTAATAAAGAAACAGATATTATATTGCACATCATCTATGGTACGAAATAACATTCATTCAAAATCAATGTATTAGCAGTTGACAATACAAGGTGATATTCGCCGACATTTTTAGCAGTAAAAATTGCTCCATTCCCTACTCTGAGAGACATATCATCCTTTCCCAGTTCTTGACTTTTCTTTAACCCTTGTAACAGATTACAAATATGAGATCCTGATCCGGTATCCAATACCCAGGACGTAGAGCAAACCAAGAAACAATTCTCAATAACTAACACACCCGAAGAAGATACATCAGAATACTCCTTCTTCATTAGGGTTGCGTGGAAATCCTTGCAATCCCCTATCCCTTGCCCAGACTACTTATAACAGTTGTCATAAGATAGAGCGGAACCAACGTTCCTCAGTCCAGTATAATAAGCGGGTTCGGTCAATATATCCATATTATTATCTTGATTAAGGTGTGACATGGTCTCTACCTGGAGAGAGAGAGAAGAAACCCTTTAGTGTGCGCTCTTACAAGATTAGATTGGTTATTATCTTATCTAATCAGGATGGCTCCCACCGTTTTTATCAAATCTTCCTTCAAACTCTAAAAGGTAAGATTGGTCGGGATTAATTACACCTTACAAGTTCGCTAATCTGTCAGCCAGGCTGGTGTTGGTACTCCGAGAGAGTCTTCCTGTGCTTTCGCATGGAACTAATTAAATAACCCCATTTCCACAGGGGGCATAAACCCGTTAACACCTTTCTAGACACCAACTGGATTAGCTAATTGTAAAGTGGAAAACTCTTCCACGAGTAACGCTTACTCGCAGTGGGTATCGGGATCCAACTATCATATAGAAGGTATGCAATCTCATTGCAATTTTCAACACTTGAAATTCCCAATAATAGTTTTTACCCCATGCGGCTTATAACCTTAGCAAAGGTCAACAAATCATAAACTGCAAGTCAAATTCAACCCGTCATTTCGTGGCTGATTTAGACCCACCCGTACGACCTTTGGTAAAGGTCAACAAAGCCGTATGACTGTCCTAACCAATCGCATCAACATGCGGCAGAAAACCACTAATTAGCTACCGAACACTACGCCTCGGTAAAGATCGACAAACGCAGCACGAATACTAAATAGTACCTATCTGAAATGATAGAAGGCTACGAATGATTATGAAGAAAACCTTTAACGTAATGAAATTGATATCGTTGTAGAACCTAGTGATTTGAAAAGGAGTGGTTTAAGTTTCGCTTTAAAAATCGAGTAGTTATTCAAAACAAATCGAGTGAGTTGTAGCATTTGCTAGTTTTTGCTAAAGAGATCATTCCCGGTGAAGGGATCTAAGCTCTTTCCTCATCGAATGAGGTGCTGGATATTCATAATGGAATACCACTATGCAAAGTAAGAACTAGAGCTACCTTTTGAAAAATTCATTCTACAACATCTTTTAGGTTTCTCTTCTTTTCATTAATCTTATTAATGAAATCCCATCAATTATGTTTCCTAAACATCACAGAAGAAACGAAAATAAAACACACATCTATGCCATCTGCATTTTCCATAGGGACCCAGGTCTTCACCGTATGATTACTTAACTTACGGTAGGGCGGGGTCAGGACTAGCGCGGATGCAAAACATATATAGTGTCTACCAGTATATCGTATATATAAGTAGCATTTGTCTCATACATTTATATGATCACATCACATCACAGCACAACAGAAATAGATATGTGAAATATAGGATATGCTAGGAGGTTCATGTTTTAGATTAAGCCATTAACGAAAAACACGGATTCCACGGTCGTGATGAATAACCAAGCCTACACCCCTAGACCCCTACGAGAGCGGAAAGCAACCCTGCCAATTCTAGAGTTAGGTGACCGATCTCGACTCCTAGAGATGGCCCTCCACTGGACTCTAGAACCCGGTTACTTATGCTCTCTGCCTTGGCTCTATCCTAATACGGAAAAGTAAATAATATATATCTAATGGAGAAAACAGCCTCAACCCGAGAGTGTCCTAATAAACGAATATTACATACAATAATTTACATGAATGAAAATAAAAAACTCTCATCTCACATAAAACCCCAACTATTCAATCACGACAATCCAATATAACATATTGATATAACAACACAATAATATCACATGTCATCAACGTAAGTAAATATGCGTACCCTAAATGTCGTTGCCGTATAGCAACGAGATCGGGGATACTGCCACATATTTCACTTACGGTCGTAGAAAAGAAATGAAAACTACAATAATTCGAATCCGAATCAATAGACATCATAAACCCGGATTATCACATATTCTGAATTTCATGCCTAATGCTATTGTTCTCGCCAAAATTTTGGCTCAAAACTTGCTCCCTTAAAAAAAATAATAACAATAAAATAAAAAATATAAAAAGGGAAAACTCCACATGCAAAGAATGTAACAACTGTTTCAGCACAAGCGCTGAGAGTCAAAGACTCTGAGGCAGCGCTCACGTGCAGAGAACGAGAGCGCTAGTGCCAAGAGCGCCAGCGCTGAGAGTCAAAGACTCTGAGGCAGCGTTCACGTGCAGAGCACGAGAGCACTAGAGCCAAGTGCGCCAGCGCTAATAGTCAAAGACTCTGAGGCAACGATCACGTGCAAAGCACGAGAGCCCTAGCACCAAGTGCGCCAGCGCTAAGAGTCAAAGACTCTGAAGCAGCGCTCACGTGCAAGGCACGAGAGCACCAAGCGCTAGAACTAAATGTTCCCCACCGTTGGATCAAAAATCCAATAAAGATGATAAATCATCAAATTACCAGAATAAAATTCTGTTTCCAAACAAGAAAGATTGTGCTCTGTAAATCAGAGCACCGTTGGATCAATGATCCAATGGTGATTAAAATTCACCAAGATACAGAACAATCTCTGTATGGGAAAATAATTTCCCAATCTTATTAAAAACAAGAAGATTGTCTCCTGTAAAACAGAAGCCTCAGGATTAAAGATCCAACGGTGGGAAACATCCCCAAATCAATTAGAGAAAATATCTCCTTAACCAATTCAACAAATCAACCTCCACTATATAAAGGCCCCAAGACTTCAAGTCTTGCATCGAAGAAACTCCCCATAAGTTTCATATAGAGGAACCCCCTCCCCCCCATAAACTTTGAAAAATTTCAAAGAGAAGAGCAAACTCTCGGAAGAAGAATTTCTTCAAGGTAAATAAAACAGAGAGATCAAGCATCCCATCAAAAAAGAAGAACTTAGTTCATTTTCTAGATCATAGATCTATGAGGCAGAGGTTTTTCACAAAAGAGATCATAGTATCTCATCATAAAAAAGGAGCGAGAAGAACTTAGTTCTTTTTAGATCACGGATCTATAAGACGAAGACAAAGTCTTTCACAAAAACATAAGATATTGCAACATCTCTTATAAAATAAGAATCTTGTTCTTAGAGCCACGAGACAAAATCTATTATAAACGAGAACTTAATTCTCAGAGCACAAAATTGATCAAGAGTGCTCTGCACTCATCGGCTGGCGCTCAGCGCCAAGCGCGCCACGTGCTCCTCATGTGTGCGCTATTTCATAGAAAGCGCTCTGCACTCATTGGCTAGCGCTCAGCGCCAAGAGCGCCATGTGCTCCTCACGTGTGCGCTACTTCAGAAGAAGTGCCTTAGCGCTCTAAATCTGGTGCTCAGCGCCAAGCGCGCTACGTGCTTCTCACGTGTGCGCTACTTCATAAGAAGCGCCTTAGCGCTCCAAATCTGGCGTCAGCGCCAAGCGCGCCACGTGCTCCCCACATGTGCGCTATTTCACAAAAAGCGCTCTGCACTAATTGACTGGTGCTAAGAGCTCTGCACGAAATGACTATCTGGAGAAGGAGAAAGTGGTTACCGCGATGCGGTAGAATAATTAACTGCAGGGGCTTGCGCCTGCAAGGAAGAGCGTCCCCACAATAAAAAAACCCCTCACAATGAGGAGGAATCTGACGAATTCTGCTACAGCGGTCACATCTGTCTAAACCTCCGATACATGGTGCCATAAATCAACTTGGAATTTTCGGAGAAGCGGACGGATAAAACCAAATAGCATCTGCTCCCAAAATTCTGGCTGGATATCCCAACGTTCCGGTCGCGTCTTTTGGCGGCGAATAGCTAGAAGCCATACATTTAAGCCTCGAATTGAAAACAATTTTCAAAGTTATAGCCGGGAAATTCAACAGGATTCCCGGTTAAAAGATCGAAGGCTCGTCGTGAACTTTAGATGATGGCCGCACCCCCGAGGCCGTCAACGAAGTGGACTTGGGTGGAACACCGTGGCCGCGACCACCCGAGTGGATGGGTTCTCCTATAGTCACTTGGTTGGGGCAAAGGAGCGTGGCTTTCTACTAGCGTCTCCCAGCGAGTATTCGCGCACGATACGAGATTACGACGGAGTTTCGATCCAAATCCAAACTCCGTGGTAATCCATCATTTGAGACTAAAATGTGAGATTTACAAATCGACAACTAGTTTTCTCAAAACTAATCAATGTGGATTCCAAAAAATTGTATCACATAACCAAAGCAATTAGACAAAGTTAACATTTCGATCGATTTTTCAATGAACAACAATTAATAGAGACCTCAACCAGTTGTGCCTCAACTAAAATACACAGAAAGTCTAAATTCCAAAAATGAAGCAACACAAGAAATCTAGAGTATTAAAGCTATAATTGGGTGGCGGTTCCGCGGCCAAAACATGGCTTAGGTGGGGGTTTCATGGCCAATTCTAGGCTTTAGGAGCTCCGTTTTCTTGTGGCTCCATAGAAAAGCCTTCATGATTTTCTAAGAATTTTTAATTTGAAAAATCACGAAGTTTGAAAAATGGACAGAAAGTAGCAAAATTCGGGTTTAAAATGTCGATCGAACACTTTAAGTTCATCTAAACAACTCCTAAGCCTCTAGTTTGGCTTTGATACCATAAAAATATGTCTTAGCACCTCTGCAAGTTTTCTATGAACATCAAGTATGCAATTTAAATTTTTTAGAGGGCTAAGTTGTAAGTCCACGTTACCCGTCCCCGGTTCTTTGGGGTTGCGGAAATGGTGAAAAACGATTTTCTACGGTGGGGGTAACATGGACTCAAAAACGGATCTTTGTTAAACTAACTATCTAACAACCTAACTAAGAGTTTTACCTACTCGGTTCGGGGGTTATACCTTAACTTGAACTCCTTCTCTTCGACTCCTTCTGGTGGTCGGATGGTTCTCTCCTCGTCGTCTCCTTGTGCCGAAGATGGATCCACCCGAAAGCTTCTACCTTTGGCTCCAACCTCAATCTAGAGGAAACTAGAACACTTGGCTTGCTAGACCTTGTATACTAGGATGAGTAGAGAAGTGTTTTGGGTTTTTATCTCCAAGGAAAATGGTTCTCAACACATGAGAGGTTTTTGCCTTGAACTAGAGAAAGAGGGAGAGCAAGAGGAAGATGAGAGCTTTTGCATGAGAGAGAATGCAAATGGTAGAATGAGAAAGACTTTTTACAACCATCCTCTTCATAATCCAAAATAATCATAACAAATAATAATAATTGAGTATTATGTGATGGTTGTTATCATATCAAATGGCAATATTATTTCATGCATTAAATGCAATGTGTGAACAAACAAGCAAGCAAAAGTCTTTGCCATGAAATGATAGCTATTGTAATGATGATGGTCAACAAGTCCAACCTATTCAACCGGTCAACAAAGTCAACCTTTCAACCCAACCATGACACAATAATACTTAATTAATATTATCATTAATCATATTTCTTATTCTCATTAAGGTTTAGCAAAAGTTAACAGTCAACAACCCTAATGAGAATCCTCTGCCTCTGTCTCGGTCAACCGTGCATACACACCCGCATCCGCGTTCCGCGGAACACGAATACAAACGAGATAAAACCAATCCTAAAACGTATACTAGGATCTGGCTTAACCCAAAGCCCGATAGTAATAACTGCCCGGACACTAAACGTGCACAAGTGCACGGATGTGACCGAACCCTGTCGCAAAACCATGCGACCTCTACTCTTTTTGCCTAAAGGAGAATAGCTCTCTGTATGGGACTCTAAAGACTCGACACTACGCTGGCAGTGGGTTTAACCACAGACTGCAAGCGGCACTAGCTGTGCATAACGGCGCCCAGGTAGATGCCGATAAGAAGACTGACGAGGTGAACTCATCCGAACTCCTACTGAGCCTGAATGTGACAATCTGCGTACAGTCCGGTCTGTTCGTCTGAGAATATCGCATGGCGGGCCTAGGGGGGTGGTAAACGTCAGTCCCCTAAAAGCGGTACAAGTCGTGTCGGAGTGTAGCCTAGAACACCCTGAGACAACACTGGAAACCTACCAGTGTATCTCTCTTGCCCAGGCCAGGGACGACTATGTGTAATGGCTCTCCTAGACATAGCGCGATACCAACTCCTAATACCGGGAGAGACGAATCCTATCTAACTATCACTGCCTCCAAGTGCTTCGGGACTGCACCCAACTACTACATGTTTGCACGACTCCTTTGAGCCGTGGTAGGGTAGTAATCAAAGTACAGTGGGAACACACTCGAGGCGAAGTGACAGTGTCAAGTAAGCGGACTAAGCTGTACTCATGTCACCTGGGAACTGATAACTGACGATAGGTATAGTACCAACCAATAGTTCCCGACGAGTCCTGTCCAGTATACTCGTAACCTAACGAGCACCCACATACTATCTCAAGTACGACGTACTGACGGCTGTGGGACAGACCGTCTCCCCTGCTGGGATGAGAAGCGCATACGCTAGTCTACTCCGGAGTATCGATGCCCTGTCTCGATAGTCCTACGACTAGGGACCTGCATAAGGATGTGCTTGTGGATTACCCAGCCCCCACGAGTGTGACTGCCATCACAACGCTGGTAATCAAGCAAAGATCCTAAGGGCTCCACTAATATGTATAGGCGATATGTTAAAAGAAACACATGTACACACATTGAAGTAGAAACAAACCAAGTAGCATACTACTTTTTTGAGCAAGATTGTCTATACAATGGTGAATATCCCAAGCTTCCATTAAGTAATATACAAACTAGTATGATACAGTAATGACCTCTAGGGCATATACACTAACATAAGTATACTAAACAAGATTATACTAGATATTAGGGTTTCAAAGTAAGCAAAAAGAAGTTCTAAATTAAGTGAAGAGAGGCCACAACATTTATAGTCTAGTCCTTCACTTCAAAAGGTCCGAGTAGTAGTCCTAGAACTCTTCTTCGACTCCACTTAAAGGATGGAACGAGGTTACTCGAAGTCTTCGTCATCGAAGATGATCCACCTTGAAATTTCTCACACTTCACTAATCAAAGTATTAGTGAAGTTAACAACCAAAACTAATTTGCTAAAATAGTGTAGGTTGATGATGTAGGGTTTTTGCTCACTAAAGATTTTTCTCTTATTTTTCTTCTTTCATGAATAGTGTAGCAAGTGAAGAAAAAGGAAGAAGAAGAAGATGGTTGTGTGAGAATGAGATAAACTTGGAATTATGCTCAAGATTCATATGAATTCAACTATGCTTATCACTTTTAGAGTAAAACAAGAATGACTCACTTGAAGAAATATGAGTCATTCTCATTACATTTAAAAAGATAAATGATAAATCCAAATGTTCTTATCCTCATTTCCATGTAATTCTCATCCATCCATCTTATGTGTATCATCAACCATGATACAAAAAGAATATACATTTATATCAAATATATAAATATATATAAAAAGAACAAAAACTTAAGTGAGCATGATATTAGTTTATATATATATATATATATATATATATATCAAATTATTAAATCAACACTTGATTCAATAATCTGGTTATATCATATATAACCCGGCTAATATAAAAACGCTAGATTAGAATACAGTATCATATACTCGTATTTAATCAAGCTCCCGCACTATCTCTATACATGCTCTACTTCATTTCGCTTGAGCTAGAAAACCTCTATGTGGGACTCTAAAGACTCGCCAATACGCTGGCAGTAAGTAATGATCACATCAAACACCCACAAGCCATCAGCGGTACTAGCTGGACGTAACGGCTGCCAAGGTATTGAACGAGTATAATATCAACAAGAAAATTTGTCCAAACTCCCATAGAGCCTATAAGCAACACTTACCATATAGTCTAGTCTCTTCGTCTGACATATCGCATATCGAGTCTAGGGGGTGAAATCGTCAGACCCCAATAACTCGATAAGTCATGCCGATGTGTGGCCTATAACCTTTCGAGAAACTAGTTATAACACTTATCGGAAAATCTCATCAGCCCTGGTCAGGGACTTGCTGTTATAACCAATCGAGCATAGCAAAACATCAACTCCCAATACCGGAAGAGACGAATCCCCTCGTATCGCTCACTGCCTCCATATGATTCGGAACTGTTCCCAAAAATCACCTGTTTGCACGACTCAGTAAACCGTGGTAAGGTGCAAATCAAAGCATAGTAGGAACCACAGAAGACACTGTGATGATCTATGGTCTACAGACTAATTTGTACAAGTGTCACCAGAGAACTGCTATCTAACGATAGGTATGGTACCATCTAGGACTTCTCTGCGAGTCCTGTTCGGTGTACTCATTCTCTAATAAGCACTTGTGCACAATCTTTGATGTCAAACACCAATGGTTGTGGGAACAACCATCGCCCCATATAGGGTCAAGAAACGTACACACCAGTTTACTCTGGAATATAGATGCCCTGTCTCGATACTCTCTCGACTAAGAACTGTTAAAGGTGTGGTTGTGGACCACTCAAGTCCCACCAGTATGATCTACATAATAGTCCTAATAGTCAAGCCAACATCCTAAGGGCTTTATCAACATGTATCAAAGAGACAAAAAACTAAAACATGTACAAATGTTAAGATAAAGAGCAACCAGATAGCACATTATCATGTTGAGCAAGAAAACCCTCTCTCTATATATATATATGTCCAAACATCCATTATATTCTACAATAATGGCCTTTAGGGCATACATATTCTTAATAATACTTATCATCAGATATCAGTTCTCTGGTGACTTGAGTACATGGTAGTCTTTAGATCTGAGATCATCATTTTTCTCATGTGAGTTCCCTCTGTACTTTGATTACTAACCTATCACGGATCAAAGAAGTCGTGCAAACAGATTTTAGTTGGGTACAGTTCCGAACCACATGAAAGCAGTGAGCGATTACAAGGGATTCGTCTTTCCCGGTATAGAAGGTTGATATCGTTCTATATTCTGTTGGCCATCACCATAAATCCCTGGCCATGGAGGATGAGATTTACTGATAGGAGATTAGTATTTTCTCGGTAGGTGATGAGCTTAACACCGGCACGACTTATCGGACTATTAGGGGTATGATGTTATCCACCTCCTAGACCCAGTATGCGACACTCTCAGACAAAAGACCGGATTGTATGAAGAATGTCGCTTACAGGCTCAGTAGGGTACGGACAGACTTGATTGTCGACCTCCTTTTCGACATATACCTGTGTAGCCGTTACGTACAGCTAGTGTCGCTGACGTGCTTTTGGTTATGGATTTTATCCAGTAACTCACTGCCAGCGTATTGTCGAGTTTTTAGAGTCCCAGATAGACGGTTCCGGTTCAGGTGATATGATGTAGAGGCTGTATGTTGATACGTGCAGGGGTCTGATTAAATACGTGTACTGGCTACACAAACTTTAATCTGGTATTTGATAATGCTAGCCGGCTTATTTAATCAAGTATTGATTTAATATATATATATATATATATATATATATATATATATTCTAGTATTATGTTCTCTATTCATTTTCTCTTTCTTGGTTATTCGTATTTTTATACGGATACCCGTATATGTATTTCGATACATATATCGGGACCGTATTTGTATTTATACAAATCTTTCTAAGAGGAGAACATCTTTTTGGCTATTCATATTTTTATACGGATACACGTATATGTATTTAATACACATAACAGAAGTTGTATTTTGTATTTATACAAAATACTTCAAGAAGGGGACATCTCATTAGGATTTTCTTTTTATTAAAACGAAAAAAATGAGGTGGAGGAGGAGGAGGCATGGATGAGAGCATGGAAGAGAGGGGCGGGCTTCATTTTTTTATTTCAAAAAGATTTTTTTTTCAATGTTGTGGTTGAAAAAATATGAATCTCTCTCATTCATTTGTTATGGTTCACTCTCTCTCCACTCCTCCTCCTCTTTCTTCTCTCTTGAGATTTTGCTCTCTTGATTTTGGTATTTGAGAGATAATGATAGCGAAAATTCCTACATCTCTCGCACTTTATCTCTAGCAAGTTTAGATGGTGAGTTGCTTCCTCAAAATTCGTTTTGGAGTGAAGCTGAAGCTTGGATCGGTTTCCCTCAGGTAGATCATCTTTGGTAAGCTCTCAAGCTCGTTCCCGACGGCCTACGGAGCTTGGAGGGGTCTTCCATGATTGGGTAGACACGGTAAAAAGGTTGTATTCTCACAAATTTGTAGGTAAATATCTTGTTTAGTTTGCTAGTTTAGATTTCTAGGTTGCGGTTCCTTATGCTCGCACAAAAAATTTCGTTTCGCATTCCACCCTCGGTTCTCGCTTCTGCTGCGTAAGCTCCAGGAACCCAGCAGTGGTATCAGAGACAACCAAACACTACAACTATTAGTAGATGATGCTCACATTTCGAATCAATTTTTTTTTCCGTATTTCAATTCCTGAAAACCAGGTTTCTGTTCGTTTTTTAAATGTCTCTGAAAAATAAAAGATAGGTATTTTTGGACTGGAAATTTTTCAAGATTGACACTGGAGGAGCATAAGTTTAGAAGCTTGTAGTTTGGCCTACCAGGTTATCCATTTGGCCACCTGGGTCGGCCATAGCGCAAGCTCTAGCCTCGAGCTTCTCACAGTGGCTTGGTTTAAAAGAATTGAGATTTTTGGCACCTTTATTTTTGCCTAGATTTCATTCATTGTTATCTTTGTTTACAGGCATCACGGAAAAGTTTAAATTAAAAAAAAGCATCGTTGATTATCTGTATATTTGTATATGTGTTGATAAATATGGTCTAATTTTTATATGTTCGATTAGACAGGGTTGCACATATGATGCTTATGTTATTAGTGTATATATATCTTTGTTATGGTTTAGTCGGATTGTCGTGATGGATAGCCCCTTGTGTGATTTTTTTTGTATTCATTTATTCAGGACAAGTGGCTTACTTGTTGCCATCGTTGCCGCTTGATATATATCCTTTTATTGGGACACGTCCAGGATGCGAGTGTTGCCTTTGTATATATTTCATTACATGTATTAGGATGACCACGAAGAGAAGTGCTCGAGTAGCCAGGTTCAAGAGTACGGTATGTGGCAATCTCATAGAGTTGGGACCGGGCCGCCTCGCTCTAGAATTGGCGGGTTGCTCGTCGCATTTGTATGGGTTCTAGGATAGACCCAAGGAGGAGTGCTCAAGTTACCGGATTATAGAAAGCGCCGGGTGGCCCACTCATAATATTGAGGCCAGGTTGTCCTGTTTCTAGGATTGGCGGGTGGCTTGCTGCGCTCGTAGGGGTCTTGGTTCAGTGTTGTACTGTCATGACCCAGAATTGGCACGTGACCGGCATGAGAATTACGTGAAGTCTACAGGACCCCGTCATAATTCAAGTAAGCCGAAGCCCAGAAATTTAAAACTTTTTGCGGAAAAATAGTGGAGGTGCAGTTTTGAAATATCGGCATAAGAAATTCAAGCCCTTCTTTTAAAAGTATAAGTCATATCATATGAAAATGCAATGATTGTATACTAACTTGAAAAAAATTTCGTCCTTGAAATTTGGGCAGCACCTCCTTTGTATATTTTGATCCAAAACCACATACATGCAATGAAAAAGGCGTCCCCAAGCGAGAGCTAGCTCTTCGCCGATTGGCGGAATCACAACAACGCAACAAGCATATATACGACGCCCTACGGCGAAGATCCATCACAGAAAGAAAATAAGTAAACCAAGATATCATCCAGCTCAAATAAGCGACAAACACCTATCCCGCTCTAAGTCTCGCAATATACAAGTCTGTGTCTAGGTCTACCAAATATACAAAATCTACTTACTGATTGATGGAGCTTTAACTAGATACAATAGAAATAATAGGTACAAGAGTGGTCATGATCCAAATGTGTATCCTACCTACCAATGCAAAACACCCTGAAGAAAGTTGTATGCCAGTGATACCACTACTGATCCAAGCGGTCGAACCTACAAGAAAACTGTGGTACAACGGGGGTGAGTTGCTAACTCGTGGGTAGAAAATATCAGCAGGTAGAAATCGAATGAACAACGATCCTTAGGTCCTACTGTATCATGATGGTAAAACTACGGTATCTAGGGTGATCATATATGCACATGTGTACAATAGAGTTGCACCAATATCAGTATGTAATGATAGTCATCTGAATGTATATGCATGTATGCATGTGTATCAACCAACATGTGTCCATCAATGACACATCAACATCATGAAACCTGAGTGTCCAACATCGACACTCAAAACATCATAAAACCCGTGTCCAGTATCGACACATAAATTCTTATATCTTAGTCACCGCATCCTCAGATTGGCCCTCATATCCATCTGAACTGAAGACTCCGGTCGGTATCCTCCGGATAACCGCCAAGACCAAACTATCACCGGTCAGTAGTGCTCCCCTGCCAGGCTCATCGTCTACTCTACGATCGTCTTGCCCTAGGGTACCATACCGAGCCCCACCATGTACTCACAGACGATTCCTCCTCACTCCTCGAATCGGGTATGCTCATAACTCATAACTGAGAAAACTCATGGCAACGCCTCAAATTACATCATGAGAAGCCGCGTTTTTAAAATAATTTATAATTTTCTTTGAAATATAACCGCGTTTCTCAAATCCAGAGATCTCATGAAAATAGCATCTCAATGCATGTAACCATAAAGTACAGTATATGCAAACATAGAATAGTACTGTTATCATGTAAGCATGTCATATGATAATTACTGAACAATGATTGTAATTAACAGTTAAGAGTAATACCGTGATATACCAGTTCTACTGTGTAAGTGGCATGGCAATTACCGATGATGAATGTGTGAGCCGGCAAATCTGTGTAAGTGTAACATGCGTATCATTGGTAATAGTGCAGGTGTACTAGTAGACAAAGCCATATACATGTAAGTGCTGGGAACATAGTACATATGTTACGGGGGATAATACAGCATAACATGAATGATAATAAGATATGTAACTACCCTTGGATATATCAAATATAACCCATTATCCACTAAGGTATTTAGCAGCAATGATTCTCCGAATCAAGACGAATCCATAAGTCGGCGATCCAGCCTCATGGTATCAGATGTAATAGAATCCTCGTACATCATCCTCGAGTCGAGAGTGCAGATCAATCATCTGGTATCCTATCACATACGGTATAATCCATCGTATGGTGTCATCAAATCAGAATAAGGATCTATCGTCCTAATACATAACATCATCTCATATTCTCATATATACATACATATATATCAACCTCATATCATAACTATATCGATCTCACATCATATCTCATCAATCTCAAAACATATCTTAGCATATGTATTTATGTATTCATATCGCCTCACATCTTCATATCAAGCATATCCGCTCATGTTATCTTATTTCATCATTTTCTCATTTCATCATATCAATATATTAATCCAAGTCATCTTGTATTTATCATATCATTCCATACTAAATCTTTTGATCTTATCCGATTCTCCATTACTATGGTTGCGGGGGTGCTATACACCATCCACCCGACTTCCTCCGTAGATATAGATCTACTCACCTGCAATATCCTTTCTTAGTCGAAGTCAATGAACTTCTTGATCTCCTTCGTCATCTCGGAATTCATGCGAAGGTATCTAAAATCAATACACATCGTAACGATATTAAAACCAATTTCGAAAACCGATATGGCACATTAAATGCTCATAGGTTAGAACCTATAGCCTACGCATGCAAGAACAACCAAATAACCCTCTGCGTTGACATCCAAACGTCCAACGACTGTGCCAAAACTCAAATACCAAAACTAAGTTTTCAGAAATCGGGAACCCAAAATCAGCAACATGGAAAATTGCTCCCATACACTAGGTCAAATTAAGAGATTTTGCATATAGGGTGGGTCTAGATATCAGATACTGGAACTATGGAACCAAGGCCAAACCTAACTCACAGTCCAGGCCGCAATTTGTGGCCAGGATGATTAAATCTGCATCCAAACAGTGGAGGTAGGGGCTCGGGTTTCTAGGGAAAATTCTTGGTAGCCTAAATGTCTTACTATGTTGGGAACTTATTTTAGAGAGCTCTTGGATCATAGCAGATTCTCCAGAGATAACACAAATCGCCAAAAACCGACATCAAGAAAGTTCTAAGTTCGTGTTTTGGGGTTCTAGTCTCAAGTTGTCCAGGATTATCATCACTAAGGATTTTAGGTTCACTAACTAAACCTCAATTGCATCTCTACTACTTAAATCACCCACTAAAATCATTCTAGAATTTTCCAAGGTCACTAAACTTGCTTAATTGAACATTAAACTTAACTAGGAGGTTAAGAAACTAAATAACAAAAAGAAAAGTGAAGGTTATATCACTTGGAGCAACTGAAGAAAATTCTAAGATGATTGAAAAAGCTCAAAATCCAAACTTGAGCTCACTAGGAGGTGTAGGATGAGGTGGTGCACATTTTTGTGATGGTGGCATGAGGTTTTGATGAGATTTTTGAGGTGTTTGCCATGGGGTAGTGAGGGTGAAGGAAGGAGGAGGAGATTTTTGAGGTGTTTGCCATGAGGGTAGTGAGTAGTGCACTAATCAAGTTTAGTATAAACTTGCATATGATTAATTACATAATTATTTTTAAAATATCCAAATCCAATAAATACCTTTATAATTAATAATTCATATTAATATCCAATTATTTTCCAAATATTTGTATATAATTATACCATTTTACGAAAACCCCAAATTCATACTCGAATAGTTTTCGTGAAATATATTATTTTATTATTTAAATTCCAAAAATAATATTTTGTATTTCTGAAATGTTACAATCTTCCCCCCTTAAATAAATTCGGTTGCTGAATTTAAATTTAAACCCCCAAATACTAAAACATTTAAATAATCAGTCCAATCAACTGGGCTCCGAAATCATGGAATACTCAAATGTAACACAGCACATCATGTGCGCATGAAAACGAGTGCGAAACTCAAAATCGAAACTCCGTCAAGCATCACGCAATCATGAGAGTTATAATGGAGATACTAGTCTCGAAATCCACAACGAAGATCAATATACGATAGTCAAAATTATAATACGTATATAGTACGCATCCTTGTAAAATAGTCAAAAAGCAGAAAAAAATACATGCAAAATTCTTTCCGTGTGATGCGTAACTCACGGTACAAGTGGCGGACGATTATTTTATAAAAAAATAGATATATGTCTATATATATGTTGCTCAAAATATACGTCCCGCTTCTTTTTTTTTAAATATCCCAAAAGGTTCTCCCTGTAAAAGTTCGTGTCACTATGGGGACGTAGGAAATAGCAAGACTATAGCTCATTTTTTGAAAACCTCTTGGTAACCGTTTATACATGCAAAAGTACTCAGGTACTGTCCTCAGATCAGTCATGCTCGGCTACTATATAATATAGTACTTATCATGAAAATATGCTGCTCATGAATAAATCAAGCTCAAAAGGTATATCCAATATCACGTGTGTCTGGTGCGCACGGAAATCCAAGTCCAATACAAGTGCCACGAATGTGCACAAAAGTAAAAACTAAGTGCAACGGGTGTGCATGAAGGCATCTTTCATGTGCAACGAGCGTGCACGACAACAACATCAAATGCATTTAGAGTGCACAAAAATCTCAACCAAGTGCAACTATTATGCACGAATAGAAATCTCAATCAAGTGCATCCAGTGTGCACAAAATCATATCCCATGGGCCCAGTGTGCGCAAAAATCTAAATCAAGTGTGCCAGGTCTGCACAAAACATCTAGTGCAACAGGTGCACGAAAACCAATACCAGGTGCACTAGGTGTCCGAAAATACGTCAATATAATAAGGTATATAAATCATAAATGTGTTCAACTGCGTGCACAAAATCCATATCAATACATTGCAAGCACATGTGAGCTATACTGAGTGCATAAGTCAAGTCGAGTGTATACAACATGCACGAAATTAAATCGACTGTATCGAAATACATAGAGTCATAAATACATGCAAAAAATGCACAAAATCGATATCAAGTGCAATAGATTTACAGAAATAATAAACTAATGTAACGTATGTATAAAACATAAACCAAGTGCAATAACTGTGCATTAAAACAAATATCATGAATCCGAATCATCAAAACTTAAGTCCAAGCGATAAAAGTGTGATACTCAGATCACTAAAATGCAAATCGCAATAATTGACATTGAGGTACACCTCTGTAGGGTTACTTAGCGCAGCAGTAAGGTTTCGGGAGGTATCGTACATGCCGTTTTCAAATTTTTTCCGTTCTAAAGAACCTTAACCCTAGAATCTTAATTAGAGATTTAAACAATACAATATGCAAACAACTTTGCATACAAAGTGAATGAGGAATACAACTTTTGTAGACCGGTCCTTCACTTCTAAAGCTCCGTGTAGTAGTCCCTTCGCTCCAAGTAGTGAACACCTGAACTCTAGTAAGGGTCCACATGAAAAAATGAACAAGCTTGCTCAAAATCTTCGAGGCCGAAGATGATCTACGTCGAGGAGACTCAAGCTCATGCTACCTCTTCACTAATGGTAGATTAGTGAAGCAAACACCCTAAACTAAATGGATAATATAGTAAAGGATGATGAAGTAGGAAATGGGCTCATTTTAGATTTAATTTTCTCACAATATTTTCTCACTTAGAAAAAAGTTAGCAAGCTTTTTCTTAATGAGGATGAAGATGAAGATGAAAATAAAACTCATGAGGTGAGAATAGCAACCATGGGTGAGTTAGTGTCATACAATAACTCATGTAGAGACTTAACTATGGCTAGTATAATGGTTAGGTTAATAAATATCTACAAGTGAAACAAAATTAGTGGACTTGGTCAATGATTCCACAAGCTTCTCCAAGCTTCTATCATTAATCCAATTTCCACCAATTTATGAATTTCTTTGATAAATAAAAACCCCTCATTATATCAAGCATGGTGTGAGTCTCATACACCCATGTACCATGTGTCATCAAGCATGACACAAATAAAATGTATATTAATATATATCACATATATACTATATGCACACAAGTGAGAAAAAGAAATGTTTAGTGAGCAAATATTAGTTAAATATCAAATATATAATTATACATTAAATTATCAAATCAACACTTGATTTAATAATTCGGCTATACCACATACAACGGACTAATATCAAATGTAACAATCTATCGAATCAACACTTGATCCGATAACCCGGCTATATCACATATAACCGATCGATATCACATATCGCGAGAATAAAATGCGGTATCACATACGCGCATTAATCTTGGTCCCGCACATATCACATATGTGCTCCTACTTCATTTCGCATGAACCAGGAAATCTCTGAGTAGGACTCTAAAGACACGTCAATATGCCGGTAGTAGGTGATGATCATATTAAACACCCACAAGCCGCAAGCGGTCTGCTAAATGTAACGGCCACCCGGGTATTGAGTGATCAGAAGATCAACAAGAAAGCCTGCTCATACTCCTGCGAATCCAATCAGTAACACTACTGTACAGTCCGGTCTCTTCATCAGATATGTCGCATATCACAGCCTCGGGGTGGTATAATGTCAGACCCTAATAGCCTGATATGTCATGCCGATGCAAGATCCATAACGGTTCGAGAAACTACTGATAACACTTACCAGTAGATCTCAGGAACCCTGGCCAGGGATTTCCTGTTATGACCAATCGAGTATAGCGCAACATTAACTCCCAATACCGGGAGAGACGATCCCCTTATATCGCTCATTGCCTCTATGTGACTCGGGACTGTACCCAAAAACCATCTATTTGCACGATCTCTTGAACGTGGTATGGTGGAAATCAAAGCACAGCGGGAATCACACAAGACTCTATGACAATCTCGGGTCGACAGACTAACTTGTACCAGTGTCACCAGTGAAGTGTTATCTGACGATAGGTATAATACCATATAGCAGTTCTCGGCGAGTCTGTTCAGTGTACTCAGTCTCCACCGAGCACCCGTATACCTTCTCTGATGTCAAATACCAATGGATACGGGATCATCCATCACCCATCACATAGGTCGAGAAGCGTATACACTAGTTTACTCTGGAGTATCGATGCCCTGTCTCGATATTCCCATGACTAGGAATATTTGAAGGATCTACTTACCGACTACCCTGTCCCTACTAGTATGATATGCATCATAATCCTGGTAGTCAAGTACTCATCCTAAGGGCTTTATCAACATGTAATAGAGAGCTACTAGTATGATCTGCATCATAATCCTGGTAGTCAAGTACTCATCCTAAGGGCTTTATCAACATGTAATAGAGAGACAATAAGTATACATGTTTAGATAAAGAGCAACCGGATAGCATACTATCATGTCGAGCAGGAAAGTCCTCCCAATATATGTCTAAGCATCCACTACAATATACATTACATGTACAGTAATGGCCTCTAGGGCAGACATATAACTAACAATCTCCCATTTGCACTAAGGCCATTTGTTGCAGTATCTCATACTTAACGTCCTATAGAAGTATCTCTAGGGAAAGGCCTCTGTGAGTGGATCCGCTGTGTTATCCTTCGTGTCAACTCTCCTTATCTCGATCCCTTGGAGATCAACCATCTCCCTGATCAGGTGATACTTGCCTCAGAATATGTCTAGAACGCTGATGGGACCTGCGTTCCTAGGCCAAATCCACAATTCCATTGTTGTCACAATAAAAGTTATTGGACGCTCAATGGTAGGAACCTTGTTCATCTCATAAACAAGAAATGTCCAGACAACCTTTTTGGTAGCATCGTTGGTAGCGATGTATTCTGCCTTTATCGTCTAGTATGTCACGGTATCTAGCTTGGAACTCTTCCAACATACCGTCCCTCCACTGAGGGTAAAGACAATGCCTGTAACTGATTTTCAGTCGACCTTATCACTGTGGAAGCTCGAACCAAGAACATTCATTTAGTGCTTCTCAAGTACTTAAGAATGTCATCCACAGCTGTCCAGTGATTCTCCCAAGATCCGATTGATTCTTGATCAGTACACCTAGTGAGTTAGCTGCATCTGGTCTGGTACATAACATCGCATAAATGATAGAGCCTACTGCCGAAGTATAGGGTAACCCTTGCACATGGGCTCTCTCCAAATCAGTCTTGGAAGACATCTTTTTGGAGAGGATGATTCCTGAGTAAGTGGGCGAACCACCACGCTTAGAATCCTCCATACTAAACCCCTTTAGTATGGTGTTAATGTACCTGGATTTGGGACACTCCCAACATCCATTTAGATCTATCATCATAGATCATAATCCACAAGATGTAGTAGGTATCATCCAGATCTTCTATTGAGAATCCCCGTGATAAGAGGAACTTGACCGAGTGTAGCATAGGAAACCATTTCCTATCAAGAGTATGTCATCTACGTACAATACGTGGAAGACAACCTTACTCTCTACAACCTTCTTATATATACAAGGTTCATATACCATTTTGATGAAGTCAAACTCTTTAACTGTCACATCAAAACAGATGTTCCAACTCCACGATACTTGCATTGATCCTGATGGACTTAAGCATAGGTTTGAAAGTCTCAACTTTTCCATCTACACCTAGAATTTTCTCAGGATCCATTTGCTCAGAATGGGTTTTACCCCTTCAGGTGCAACATTCAAAGTCATACTTTGTTGGTGTACATGGATTCCATCTTTGATCGCATAGCATCCAGCCATTTCACAAAGTCTCCACCTGTGATAGCCTGTATGAACCTAGTTAGGCCATCATCTACCATGATGCAATCCTCGCTCCCACTTTCACCAAGAAGACTGTAGTATCTCTCAAGTGGATGAGGAACCCTACCAGATTCGCGGAGAGGCTGAGATTCATTGGAGACTATTGAATCCTTTGGTTTCACTAAATCATCAGCTGTTAGTTTGTTTAGCTGGAACTTCTTCCAGTTCTACCTCATGACCACTAATTTCTTCATAAGAAATTTCTTTTCTGAAAAGGTGGCATGCTAAGAAACAAAACACCTTTTGCTCCTCAGTATGGTAGAAGATATTCTCTCGCAAATGTTTGGGATATCCAACAAACATATACAGAACTGACCTTGCCTTGAGCTTGTCCGAATTTTTCTTTTCAACATAGGCTGGACAACCCCATATCTTAACTCGTTTAAGATATGGTCTCTTCCCATTCCATATCTCATATGTAGTGGTAGGCACTGATTTGGATGGAACCCTATTCAATAGGTATGCAGCTTCTCAAGTGCATAACACCAAAAGGAAACAGGTAACTCAGCAGTACTCATCACAGAGCGTGCCATATCTCATAGGGTGCGAAACCTCCGCCCCGATACACCGTTGTGTCGTGGTGTATATGAAGGAGTAAGCTGAGAGAGAATCACATTCTCATTTAAATAATCTAGGAACTCCATGCCCAAGTATTCGCCTCCTCGATCTTATCGAAGGACTTTAATACTTTTACCTGTCTGGTTCTTAATCTTCAAGCTTATATTCCTTGAATTTCTCAAAAGTTTTAAACTCGTGTTTCAACAGGAACATATGTCCGAATCCTGAGAGATAATCAGTGAATATAATGAAGTACGAAGAACCAACCCTGGCATTTGTAGATATAGGACCACATACATCATCATGTATCCGTCCCAAGAGTTCACTAACTCTTTCTCCATTTCCAGTAAACGGAGTATTGGTCATATTACCTTTGTGACAAGACTGGCAAGTATTATAAGATGAAAATTTGAACGAATTCTAATATTCATCCTTATGTAACTTAGCTAGTTGTGTCGCATTGATATGACCAAGCCTACAATGCCACAAGAAGGATTCGTTCATTTCTGAGCTATTCTTCTTGTGTGTGTTCAATACACTTTGAACTGTGGTTTGATTTAGAACGTATATGCTATTATATAACGTGCCCGATCCAATCAACTCTTGATTCAGGAAAATGTTCACAACATTATCCTCTAATACAGAATTATATCTTCTTTAACTTAATAAAGAAACTGATGTAATATTGTATATCGGGTTCGGTATCTAATAACATTTGTTCAGAATCAATATATTAATATAAAGTGATATTTGCCAACTGATTTGGCTGCAACAATTGCACCATTCTCTAACACTTAGAGACATATCACCCAATCCCAGTTCTCTACCTGTCTGTAGCCCATGTAATAGAATACATTTGTGGGATCCTAATCCGGTATCTCATACCTAGAACGTAGAGGATACTGAAAAACAATTCTTGGTAATGAACACAACCGAAGAATATGCATCAACATGCTTATTCCTCAATCGGGGGGCATGGGAATCCGGATATTCCCCTATTTCCTGCTCGGACTTATAACAATTATAAGATAGAGCGGAACCAACGTTCCCCAGCTCAGTATAATAAGCAGGTTCGATCAATGCATCCATATTATTATCTTGATTAAGGCGTGACATGGTCGCTACCAGGAGGGAGATAGAGAAAAATACTCTGCGTGCGCTCTTGCAAGATCGTATTGGTTATTGGTTATTAGTTTATCTAATCATGATGGCTCCCACCATTTTTTATCAAATCTTCCTTCAAACCCTAAAAGGTAAGACTAGCCGAGATTAATTACACCCTACAAGTTCGCCAATCTTTCGGCCAGGCCAGTGTCGGTATTTTGAGGGAGCTTCCCCATGCTTTCGCATGGACCTAATTAAAATAAATCTCGTTTTCCCAGGGGCGTAACCCCGTTAACACCTTTCTAGAAACCTTCTTGATCGGCTAATTGTAATGTGCAAACCTCTCCTAGGAGTAACTCTTACTCACGGTGGGTATCGGGATCCAACTATCTCATAGAAAGTATGCAATCTCATTGTAAATTTCAACACTTGAAATTCCCAATAATATTCCGCCCCTAGCAACTTATGACCTTGGCTAAGGTCAACAAAGCATAAGCACTAGCCAAGTTCAACCCGTCATTTCTTGATTGAATTAAACCACCCGTACGACCCTTGATTAAGGTCAACAAAGCCGTACGACTATCCTAACTCAATCGCATCATATACTCGCAGATAAGCACTAATTAGCTTCCGCACACTACGCCTTGGTTAAGGTCAACAAACGCAGCACGAATACTAATAAATTACTTATTTGAAATGACGGAGGGCTAGGACAGGTTTTTAAGAAAACCTTTTGCGTAATGAATTTGATATCGTTATAGAATCGAGTGATTTTAAAAGGAGTGATTTTGAGACTTTTACTAGTTTTGCTAAAGAGGTCACTCCCGGTGAAGAGATCTCGGCACTTTCCTCATCGAATGAGGTGCAGGATATTTCACAAATACCACTATGCAAAACAAAAACTATAGAAGCAATCAAAAGACAAACCGAGTGGATTGTAGCATCTGCTAGTTTCGCTAAAGAGGTCACTCCCGGTGAAGGGATCTCGGGTGCTGGATATTCTACAAGGAATACCACTATGCAAAGCAAGAACTAGAGCTACCCGTTTTTAAAACAAGTTTCTACAACATTTTTAGGTTTCTTTTATTTCATTAATCTCATTAATGAAGTCCCATCAATTATGCTTCCCAAGCATCACAGAAGAAACGAAAGAAGCAATAGTTATTATATATCATATATATAATATAAGCATTCGTCTCAGAATATCAAGTGATCACATCACAGAATATCAGCAGCAGAAGAACACATATGAAATATTGGATATACTAGGAATTCCGTATTTTATTTAAGCCAATAAAAAACGCGGATTCCACAGTCGCAATGAATAGCCAAACCCACATCCCTAGACCCCTACGAGAGCGACAAGAAATCCTACCAATTCTAGAGTTAGGAGACCCGGTCTCGATTCCTCGAGATGGTCTCCCACTGGACCTTAGAACCCGGTTACTTGTGCTCTCCTCCTTGGGTCTATCCTAATGCGGAAAAGTAAATAATATACATCAATGGTGACATCATGCTCAACCCGGAAGTGCCCCAATAAAAGAATATTACATACAAGCTTTTACATGAATGAAAATGAAAAACTCTCATATCACATAAAAAAAACTGGCTATTCAAAACACGACGATCCAATATAACATATCACAGCAACACATAACATCACATGTTATCAACGTAAGTAAATATGCGTATCCCAATTGTCGTTGACATATAGCACCGAAACTGGCGATACACCACATATTACACTTACGGTCGCAGAAAAGAAAGTGAAAAACTACAACAATTGGAATCCGCAACCACCTTAGACATCATAAACCCAATGTATCACATACTTTGGATTTTATGTCCAACAAAATGAATTCCTTAGACATCACATGCCTAACAATTATAAACCCCGCATTTTAGTCTCGATATTGAAAATGCATTCTAATAACCTGTCGGGTAATTCAACAAGATTCCCGATAACCCGATCGAATATTCGTCGGAAACTTTAGTAGACGGTTGCATCCCCGATGTCGTAGACGAAGTGCACTAAGGCGGAACACCGCGGCCGCGAGCACCCGAACGGATGCTTTTGGCGACGGGGTTCTCCTACAGTCACTTGGTCGGGGCTATGGGGCGTGGCTATCTAATAAGGTTATCCGGCGAGTATCCACGTACACTACGTAATTGCGACAGACTTTTGATCCACATCAAAATTCCGTGGCAAACGATCAAATGAGACTAAATTGCTAGATTTATAAAATTCAAATTAGTTATCATATAACTAATTATGTGGATTCCAAATATTGTATCACAATCACAGATAACTAGACGATGTTAAACTTTTTGATCGAATAAATAAACACCCAAAATTTCCCAAAGAGCTCAACACTTGAGCGGAGTTCAAAAAGTACCCAGAACATGCCACAACTCCTATGAACCATCCGTAGAAGGGCCGACCCATGCCTCATTCATGTCGCCAAGGAACTTCCGCAAACCTTAAGGTATGACCGTGGTTCCGTGATCCAAAAAGTTGAGTTTGGGTATCGTTCTTCTAGAGAGTCCACAGAATCGCTTGCATGATTTTCTGAAGATTTTAAACTTTGAAAAAAATCCAACTCTTGGAAAATTTCCAGCGGGGGAAAATATGGGTTATTGATATCCGTTCGAACTTTTTAACGCTTTCTAAATAACTTGAATAGATGTTAGAATTACGATTACGAAACACTCTGAATTGCCTTTGCAGAAAGTTAACATCACATGCAAATTTAGCAAAAACAAGCAACACCTGAAACACCAAAACCCAGATCTTGGAACACTGAAAAAATTTGAAGCCAGAATCCTCTAACTGGGCCGGCCTGCTCAGATTTATTGGTGATGTGCTCGGCCAAAAACCGGCCAACATGCTTCAAATTTTCATAGTGTTCATGCTATATCACATACAACATTCTGCAGTTGCTAAAAACTTTTTTACATGCAATTTAAAATTCGACAGAAACTGGATTTCGTTGTTTTAAGTTTCAGATTAGTTTCGGTTTCGTAATCTAACAAACATCATCTAATTCTCTAGCTTGGCTCTGATACCACTGTAGGGTTACTTAGCGCGGCAGCAAGGTTTTGGGAGGTATCGTCCATGCCGTTTTCAAAATTTTGACGTTCTAAAGAAGTCTAACCCTAGAATCTTAACTAGAGATTTAAACAATACAACATGCAAATAACTTTGCATACAAAGTGAATGAGGAATACAATCTTTGTAGACCGGTCCTTCACTTCTAAAGCACTATGGAGTAGCCCCTTCGCTCCAAGTAGTGAACACCTGAACTCTAGTAAGGGTTCATGATCAGTCGAAAAAACTGCATTTTTAACACGACAATTTCCCTACCATTTGAACTCATATAGTAGTGTTCGGTATTCATATTGCACATATTACCAAGTCATCTCTGAAATACCAGATTTCATGTATTAAACTTGAAAACCGGCACTTTAAAGGAAATTGACCGTGTTTCATAGCATCGCATCATCCTTGTATTGCACAACTCTTGTCTTGGGGGTCTATTGCAGGAAATTCCAGAAGCAAAGCCTAAAATTGGGAAAAGAGCTAATAAAAGATACACCAACTCAAAGATGCAAGATCTGGCAGTGATACAGAAGGCCAAATAAGATTTCACATATTGTATAAAGGCCCACCAGGAAGCCCAAGAATTACCATTAAAAAATAAAGCACCAAGGCTCTTAAAGGACCGCGGATCCGCGGCCCAAACCCCATTGGAGCCGCGGATCCGCAGCCTTGTGATGTGATCAATGCTTCAAATTTCGCCACGTGCTTACCTATAACCGCCCAAGCTTCCAGAAGGAGCTCCACGTGGCGCATCTAGAAGGCTCGGCTTAACAAACTATTTCTAGAAGGCTCTCTTAACAAACTTTTGGAGGGAAATTCAAATCTTTTGCTAACTAACATATGGAGGGAAAATTCAAATTTTAATCCTAGATCTAGAATTTTGAGGTCTATAAAAGAGAGCCTAGATCTAGGGTGAAGGTTGTTCAAGAATCCATCATCTTCTTCCTCCCACAAGTTGAGTGGCACAACTTGTGCCTCAAATCCTAACCCCAATTCCAATTCAACCTCAAGATCAAGATCCCGAGAGCAATTCAAGCAAAAAAGCCTTCAACCTTTAGAAGCGACGCTGGATTTCAACGGAGCAAGAGATCCACGCCGATCCGCGACTCAAGGAGCCGAGCGAAGCCGAAATCGACGATCTAGTTCCTTCCTTTTGTAAATTCAAGAGAGTTGTAACGAAATTTGTCGATAAATAAAGGTGAATTTTCTATATTCTTGCTTATCTTTTAATTCAAGCATAATGATTAGATCTCAATTTGTGATTGTGTTTGTGATCATGATGTTTGAGTAATCTCCGCTCGTGTAGGAGTTGTGACGATCTTTAGATGATGATGATTTAGATATTTCTATAATTCTTAAATCCTATAATGTTTAGAAATTCTAGTGAATCAAATGATTAATGACCTAGCTTCGAGATGATGCTTTCTTAATCGTGTTCAATCGAAACTAGGGAACAACTATTGACCATTTGATTAACTAGAAGCTAGAACTTGAATGCGATCCATCGAAAGGACAAAGGATGAGTTGCGGAATCCCTAAATTCTCCGCAAGATCCTTAAACCTCGGTAAATTCTCATCGATCTAGTATCAATTCGTTAATGGATAAGAATGAGTAATTATTAGATCTCATCACATCTATAGATCCGATCTACTCCTACGAGCCATACCTCTAATCTTGATTGTTGGTTGGAAATTATCACACATATCAATTCTTGTTTTAATGCTTTCTTTTAGATCTAGTTTTTTTCTAATTCTTGATCTTCAATTGCAAATCATGAATTGTTTTCTTTTCTTTTCCTTAAAGTTTAGACTCATCTAATTCGAAACACGAACGATTACACTTTCCCTGTGGACGATCCGCACTTACTAACGCGCTACATCCGACACCGTTATTGATTGCGGTCAAAATAATTTTTGGTTGTGATTTCTTTACACATTTCTCAATACTACACAACAAGAATTCAATCCAATCAAAATGGTGCCGTTACCGGGGATAGTGCGCTAATTGTTCGTATTTTGAAATTTGAGTTGAAAAGTTTATTCCATCTAAATTTTTAGATCAAAATTCGCGCAAACACTAATACGTGTTGTTGTGATTTGATTGCGAGGAAATATGGAATTATTGGAGCTGGAGAAAAAAATTTCTGAATATTCCAGAAAGCTAAAGGAAGGACCAGAAGCATTTTACTAAAATTCCTTGCAGTGATCTCTTTCCCCTACCGCGATTCCGCGGCAAAGACCCACCTCCTGCTGCGGTTACGCGGCTTCCCTGCTTCTTCACTGCACCAATTTTGCTCTGTGAGTCTCTATCTTTCTTATCTCCTCCTCTGTCTGCTCCAAATAACAATTTGCTGCAGGTTTCTTTGCAAATAAATCGCAGCGCCGCAAAAGCAAAATAAATTGTGCGTGTTTTGATTTTTGGTTGTTTGCATATTAATACGGATATTAAGGGGCACGACCAAATCCAGATTAGGTGGGGAGTTCATTACCCTTCCTAAGCCCCAAAAATCACAAACTTGCATCCGCATTGACCCTCATTAACTAAAAAATATCTAGAGATGACTCTAAGGACCGTCGCGCTCACTTAGGACAAGAGAAGGCCGTAGGTAATTCATTGCTTATCCGCGTTTTCTTGTGGTGTCTAAGGAAAGTGTGTTGAAGGCTAGTGGTTATTAATTAGGCCCACTACTTACGTAGTGGAGTACCTTCCCACTTACCTGGCCACAGGGAGACAAAGAGGCAGTGGAGGATTTATCCTGCGACTTGTCTTTTGGCAGTTAGGAGCGGTCTAGAGCCTGACCTAGGTGACCATAGAATTAGGGTATTGCTTGTTGCATTTGTTGTGCTCGCATCATTTTTTCAAAAATCCGTCCATTTTTCAAAACAAACACCGCATTCATTCATTCATTCCCCTAATTAGAATTCACGCTGCCACTTGTACTAATCCCTATTAGTGCAAGATAGGCTAGACACGTGATTCTAGTGCCCGACTTGTCCGCGTCCCCTCGATCGACTCCGAAGTCGGTATTTCTCCATTTACCTTTCTTTTACCCACCACCACACCCACACCGATGGATCCGTCTCCATCGAACCTCTTTTCCGCTGCTCTGCCGCCGTCCGTTGGTGCGCAGAATCCTCCCCGCATCTCTCTCCAAGAGAGGTGCTACCCTTTGCGAGGTCCTCTCTCGACTTGCTTATCCATTCCACCAGCCAACGGGGATAACTTTGAGATTAAGCCCCAGTACATCAACCTCCTACCTAAATTCCACGGTCTCGTGACTGAAGACGCGTACGTTTTTATCACCAAATTTGAAAACGTATGCGCGATGATGGGTACGTCACAACTTTCTGTGGATGCCATGCGTCTACGACTTCTTCCATTTACCTTGTGCGATATAGCCGAGAAGTGGCTGTATAACACCACCGCACATTCCATCACGAATTGGGAAGAATTCGTTGCGGCATTCCTTAAGAAATTTTACCCTATGCAAAAGACAGCTCGAATCCGTAGCGAACTATATCAATTCACCCAGCTTCCGACTGAACCATTCTCGAAATGCTTTGAACGATTCAAGGATCTTTTGGTTCAATGCCCACATCACGGCATCCCGAGATGGGACCTTTGCCGAATCATATATGAGGGCATTAACCTTACCACTAAACAAAACCTTGAAAACATGTGTCAAGGCACCTTTATGACCAAGGATGATGGGGAAGCGTGGAAATTTTTAGAAGAGTTCGCTGAAAAGTCACTACAGTGGGAGAGTGGAACCCAGCCATCGAGTAGGGGTGGCGTACACCAATAGACATGTCCATAGGTGTTCGAGCTGAGATGGCAGCAATGCAAAAGAAGCTCGAAGCTATGGAACACAAATTCTTAGCAGCCTCCCTAAACCCAATGTCGCTCCCCAAAATTGTTTGTGGGTGCTGTTCTGATCCGTCTCACTTAACGGAAGAATGTCCATTAAACTCCCCGTTTCAAGGTCTCGAGCATACCAATGCCGCATTTCAAAGACCTAGAAACGACCCTTTTTCTTCCACATACAATCAGGGTTGGAGGACTCACCCGAATTTTGCTTGGAACCAATTCCAAAACACGGTTCCAAACCCGAATCAATTCCAAAGGGTCCCTCCACCACAACAGCAACCACTTCAACTCACCCAGCACCCCTACCAGTCATAAAATTTCCAAAACCAGGTCAACCTTCCTGCACCGTCTAATCCTATGTAGTCGACCTGTTCTGACGAATTCTCTCAATTCGCTCAAACCATGAAATCACTCCTGTCAAATTTCATGGAAGTATCGGCTGAGGTTAGGTCTTCTGTCGGTGAGATAAAGAAAAACTCAGCGTCCCAAGCTGAGAGTATCAGAACGATGGAAGCTGAAATTGCACGACTTAAGGCTGAAATGAGTGCGAGAGAAAAAGGGAAACTCCCAGCTCAACCTTTACCCAATCCTGGCTATTCACATCATGTGAATGCAATCACCACGTTGAGATCTGGGAGAGTGCTTGACAATCATGTTGGGGAAGAGATTGATGACACTGAAAAATCTATCGATGATACCCCGGCTGAGACCTTTCATTCCACTTCTACTTCTAACCCCAGTTCTTCTACCCCACCACCTTCTAGCGAGCCTATTCTTCGTTTCCCACAAGGCTCGCCACCTCAGCCCGGCTCTTCTAGTCCACCAAAAACGATCCCCACTCCTATTCTTAGATCGTTTCCACCCACACGATCTTCTTCAGTGATGGACCCTGATCTTATTGCTCAAGCTCCTTACCCAAATCGGTTAAGGGGAAACACACTGAGTCCACAAATGGAGAAGATCACTGAAATGTTTAAACAGGTTAACATCAACATCCCTCTTCTAGATGCTATCCAACAAGTCCCAGCGTATGCGAAAGTTCTTAAAGACTTGTGCACTAGGAAGAGGAAGAAACAAATGCCCAAGAAGATATTCATAGCAAAGACTATAGACACGGCTTTCCCCCAGCAATTACCGAGGAAACGTAAGGATCCTGGCTATCCTACGGTTTCCATCTCTATTGGGGAGAAACACATCAACCGTGCTCTACTAGACCTTAGGGCAAGTGTTAACCTGCTTCCTTTCTAAGTCTATGAGCAGTTAGGGATCGGAGAGTTGAAACCATCTCCTTGCACTCTCCAGATGGCTGACCGATCAATCACCAAACTTAGGGGTGAACTGGAGGATGTGTTAATAAAAATCGGGGAATTTATATTCACTGTGGATTTTATTGTACTTGATACACAGCCTGTAGCGAACCCACGGAATCAAATTCCGGTGATTTTAGGTCGCCCCTTTTTGGCCACTTCCAACGCTATCATCAACTGTTGTAATGGTTCTATGACCCTATCCTTCGGGAAGAGGACAATTGAGCTGAACATTTACAAGTTGGGAAGTGTACCCTCCGAACCTACTGTTCAGGTCTGTTCTGTCGACTTAATAGATGTCGACAGCAGCGAATTTGATGATCCTCCTGATACTGATCTTGACTCTTTTCATACGTTATTGTTTGACCCAACTATGTATCATATACTTACGGACTCTTCCACCGAGATGTCCGGGTCAACAACTAACACTGATTATGAACTGCTTTTAGAGTCTGAAGATCACCCCGCATTTTATGATGACATTATTCTCCAGGGTATTGATGAGACTTTTGAGGAAATCTTCGCTGAAGAACTCGCATTTTTGAAAAGCACGGGTGTTGAGATGATTCATCTCCCAATCACTGAAATTGAACCTCCACCCCTTCTTCTGAACTGTAAAAAGAATGCGAGTTATCCATCACATTCACTGCATCGTCTCTCCAAAATGAGATGCACACACATTCTATTCTACCCCTTACCCTTTCCCCACTTTTTCTTCCACCAACCGGAGCACTGCATTGATAAATTTTTCGAATGGTTGGTGTTGACGTTCGGTCTTTGCAAAGCTTGGCATCGACCAATGATTCTTGACCCCCTCACATGTGATTTTCAAAGATTAACATTGCTTAACTTAAGTTTGGGGGGGTATAATCGGGCTCTTGAAAAGAAAATCTTTACAAAATTTTGAGTTGAAAATAAGTTTGGGGGAGGATCTTCACTTATATATTTTGCCCCCACTAATAAATTCCTCCCAGACTTACAGGTTTTGTAGATATAGCGGTTGGCAACAGTGAGGACACCGTTGAAAACAGGTTTGGGGGAGGTTTGTGCTTAGTTTTGCATCATGTGCATATCATTTGCATAAGCACTAAAAATTTCTTTAAAAACCATAAAAATATAAAAATTTTCAAAACCCATAAAAATTTTGTGTACAAATTTTTGGCTCATCATTTTTTGTAAATAATTTTTCAAAACCTATAAAAATTTTAAAATTTTCAAAACCCATAAAAATTCAAAAATTTTCAAAACTATAAAAACTCAAAATTTTTCAAAATATAAAAATATTTAATATTTATGATAATAAAAGATTAGATAGTGAACAATTACATCCATGAGATTAGAAAAATTTAAGAAAACTAAGAAAATTAGAAGTTTTCTTATACGAACTAGTTATAAGTAGTTATGAGCCGTTGTCCCAAGGGTTAGTAAGATGAAGGAAGTCACTAATCTGAGGATAAAAATAAGTCTGAAAAATAGTTTCTATTATGGAAGCCAAACATTTTTGAACGTTGATACCCTGCTATTCGCACTTACACACGTCTTGAAACTCGGGATAGTAGAGGATACCTTGAAATGCTCTTGTCTTAAAACCAATGTATGAAGGAAATTAAAAAAAAATGAATAAAATATAAAGTGGTGAGAAAAATGGACACTGGTTTTTTTATCGCCAAGGGCAATAAAAAATTTATAGCGAGGGTGCCTCTTCACCTAGTGCCCTAAGGCCAACTGGTCTCGGAGTCACTGCTATGCCTGAGGTGGTACAAGAAGAGGAAAATACACCAAATAAGCAAGCACATGAGTAATCGGTCGGTTAGTACCTCAAGAAGTATTAACGGTCGCATGAAAGTGTGTGAGCACATCTAAATATTCATTAATTAAAAAGTACTGAGGCTGATGGGCAAGAGTATGATAGCTTGAATTGAATTCTCTGGGTGTAGGGATGTCATTTACACACACGCAGGGGTGATATGATCGATGTTTGGAAGAAAGATAGGAATGAAGAATAAGACGATGTTTTATTGAGGGAGGGCGTGATTTCTGACATCTTTTCATGACTATTAAGATAGGGCTCATGACAACCGAAAAGCTAGCTTAGTTGGAAACCCTAATTTTCAAGGCTTTTCTTTTACAATTCTTGTCTTTAAATGTAATATTCATGATCTTCCTTTTATTATTGGATTTTGTGGGTGCAATCCGCTGAAAACTCTCAGGAGACAACACTCCTCCTACTAGGGACACCTAGAGGTTTAAAGGCTTGTTGCACGTGCTCAGTGCAATCGTGTTGCCTACGAAAGTGTGCTTTTTCTCTTTCTTTATTTTCTCCTTCTCTTTTTAATAAAACAGTTCGATCGAGACGATCGAAAATAAGTTTGGAGGAATTTGATCGGTCGAAAATACTGCATTTTTAACACGGCAATTTCCCTATCATTTGAACTCATATAGTAGTGTTCGGTATTCATATTGCACATATTACCAAGTCATCTCTGAAATACCAGATTTCATGTATTAAACATGAAAACCGGCACTTTAAAGGAAATTGACCATGTTTCATAGCATCGCATCATCCTTGTATTGCGCAACTCTTGTCTTGGGGGTCTATTGCAGGAAATTCCATAAGCAAAGCCAAAAATTGGGAAAAGAGCTAATAAAAGATACGCCAACTCAAAAATGCAAGATCTGGCAGTGATAAAGAAGGCCAAATAAGATTTCACATATTGTATAAAGGCCCACCAGGAAGCCCAAGAATTACCATTAAAAAATATAGTACCAAGGCTCTTAAAGGACCACGGATCCGCGGCCCAAACCCCCTTGGCGCCGCGGATCCGCGGCCTTGTGATGTGATCATTGCTTCAAATTTCACCACGTGCTTACCTATAACCGCCCAAGCTTCTAGAAGACTCCAGAAGCTCCACGTGGCGCATCTAGAAGGCTCGGCTTAACAAACTATTTCTAGAAGGCTCTCTTAACAAACTTTTGGAGGGAAATTCAAATCTTTTGCTAACTAACTTGTGGAGGGAAAATTAAAATTTCAATTCTAGATCTAGAATTTTGAGGTCTATAAAAGAGAGCCTAGATCTAGGGTGAAGGTTGTTCAAGAATCCATCATCTTCTTCCTCCCACAAGTTGAGTGACACAACTTGTGCCTCAAATCCTAACCCCAATTCCAATTCAACCTCAAGATCAAGATCCCGAGAGCAATTCAAGCAAGAAAGCCTTCAACCTTTAGAAGCGACGCCGGATTTCAACGGAGCAAGAGATCCACGCCGATCCGCGACTCAAGGAGCCGAGCGAAGCCGAAATCGACGATCTAGTTCCTTCCTTTTGTAAATTCAAGAGAGTTGTAACGAAATTTGTCGATAAATAAATGTGAATTTTCTATATTCTTGCTTATCTTTTAATTCAAGCATAATGATCAGATCTCAATTTGTGATTGTGTTTGTGATCATGATGTTTGAGTAATCTCCGCTCGTGTAGGAGTTGTGACGATCTTTAGATGATGATGATTTAGATATTTCTATAATTCTTAAATCCTATAATGTTTAGAAATTCTAGTGAATCAAATGATTAATGTCCTAGTTTCGAGATGATGCTTTCTTGATCGTGTTCAATCGAAACTAGGGAACAACTATTGACCATTTGATTAACTAGAAGCTAGAACTTGAATGCGATCCATCGAAAGGACAAATGATGAGTTGCGGAATCCCTAAATTCTCCGCAAGATCCTTAAACCTCGGTAAATTCTCATCGATCTAGTATCAATTCGTTAATGGATAAGAATGAGTAATTATTAGATCTCATCACATCTATAAATCCGATCTACTCCTACGAGCCATACTTCTAATCTTGATTGTTGGTTGGAAATTATCACACATATCAATTCTTGTTTTAATGCTTTCTTTTAGATCTAGTTTTTTTCTAATTCTTGATCTTCAATTGAAAATCATAAATTGTTTTCTTTTCTTTTCCTTAAAGTTTTGACTCATCTAATTCGAAACACGAACGATTACACTTTCCCTGTGGACGATCCGCACTTACTAACGCGCTACATCCGACACCGTTATTGATTGCGGTCAAAATAATTTTTGGTTGTGATTTCTTTACACATTTCTCAATACTACACAACAAGAATTCAATCCAATCAGTTCACATGAAGAAACGAACAAGCTTGCTCGAAGTCTTCGAGGCCGAAGATCATCTACGTCGAGGGGACTCAAGCTTATGCTACCTCTTCACTAATGGTAGATTAGTGAAGCAAACACCCTAAACTAAATAGCTAATATAGTAGAGGATAATGAAGTAGGAAATTGGCTCACTTTAGATTTAATTTTCTCACAATATTTTCTCACTTAGAAAAAAGCTAGTAAGCTTTTTCTCAATGAAGAAGAAGATGAAGATGAGAATGAAACTCATGAGGTGAGAATAGCAACCATGGGTGAGTTAGTGTCATACACTAACTCATGTAGAGACTTAACTATGGCTAGTATAATGGTCAGATTAATAAATATCTACAAGTGAAACAAAATTAGTAGGCTTGGTCAATGGTTCCACAAGCTACTCCAAGCTTCGACCATTAATCCAATTTCCACCAATTTATGAATTTCTTTGATAAATAAAAACCCCTCATTATATCAAGCATGGTGTGAGTCTCATACACCCATGTACCATGTGGCATCAAGCATGACACAAATAAAATGTACATTAATATATATCACATATATACTATTTGCATGTTCCCCCAATCAGAGCAAAGATCTGTTTAAATTTTGAAATTTGAAAAGAAGCAGCGCTTCATAAAAGCGCTGGCGCCAAGAGCGCCAGCACTGAGAGTCAAAGACTTTGAGGCATCGCTCACATGCAAAGCACGAGAGCGCTAGCGTCAAGAGCGCCAGCGCTGAGAGTCAAAGACTCTGAGGCAGCGTTCAAGCACGAGAGCACTAACGCCAAGTGCGCCAGCGCTAAGAGTCAAAGACTCTGAGGCAGCGCTCACGTGCAAATCACGAGAGCGCTAGCGCCAAGTGCGCCCGCACTAAGAGTCAAAGAATCTGAAGCAGCGCTTACGTGCAAGGCATGAGAGCGCCAAGCGCTAGAACTAAATATTCCTTACCGTTAGATCAAAGATCCAGCAAAGATGATAAATTATCAAATTACCAGAATAAAATTCTGCTAGGGAAATACTCCTTAGAATCTTTCCAAAGAAGAAAGATTGGGCTCTGTAAATCAGAGCACCGTTGGATCAATGATCCAATGGTGACTAAAAATCACCAAGATACAGTACAATCTCTATATGGGAAAATAATTTCCCAATCTTATTAAAGACAAGAAGATTGTCTTCTGTAAATCAGAAGCCCTAGGATCAAAGATCCATTGGTAGGGAAATATCCCCAAATCAATCAGAAAAAGATTGCCTTAACTGATTAACCTCCACTATATAAAGGCCTCAAGACTTCAAGTCTTGCACAGAGGAACCCCCCCCCCCAAACTTTGAGAAATTTCAAAGAGAAGAGCAAGCTCTCGGAAGAAGAATTTCTTCAACGTAAATAAAACAGAGAGATCAAAGCATCTTATCAAAGAAGAAGAACTTAGTTCTTTTTCTAGATCATAGATCTATAAGACATAGGTCTTTCACAAAAAGAGATCATAGCATCTCATCATAAAAAGGGAGGGAGAAGAACTTAGTTCTCTTTAGATCACAGATCTATAAGATAAAGACAAAGTCAATTCACAAAAAAAACATAAGAGATTGTAACATCTCCTCTTAAAATAAGAACCTTGTTCTTAGAGCCACGAGAAAAAGTCTCTTATAAACGAGAACTTAATTCTCAGAGCACAAAATTGATCAAGAGCGCTCTGTACTCATTGGCTGGCGCTCAGCGTCAAGCGCACCACGTGCTCTTCACGTGGGTGCTACTTAATAAAGAGCGATCTGCACTCATTGGCTGGAGCTCAGCGCCAAGCGCGCCACGTGCTCCTCACGTGTGCTCTATTTCACAAGAAGCGCTCTGCACTCATTGGCTGGTGCTCAGCGCCAAGCACGCCACATGCTCCTCACGTGGGTGCTACTTAATAAAGAGTGCTCTGCACTCATTGGTTGGCGCTCAGCGCCAAGCGCGCCATGTGCTCCTCACGTGTGCGCTATTTCATAAGAAGCACTCTGCACTCATTAAATGGCGCTAAGCGCAAAGCGCGCCACGTGCTCCTCACGTGTGCGCTATCTCACAGGAAGCGCTTTAGCGCTCTAAGTCTGGCGCTCAGCGTCAAGCACGCTACGTGCTCCTCACGTGGGTGTGCCTCTCCCATATGGTCGAGCGACTTCGTGCCTTAAGCTCATGTTTTGTCTCACTTTTGCAGCAAGCAAGGGATGAGCGCGCCAGCATGAAAGCCTTTGCGAACGCTGAGGGAACATAAACTGTTCTTTAAATAAAGCCCCAGAGCCATAATGAGTGCTCAACACACAATAAAAGACAAAAAAAGGTTGTCAGAACCCAAACCAATGCTCAGCATTATTAAATAAAAATGGACTGAGCCTAATTAAATGTTCAACATTTTAACTGAGTGAGCCAAGCCCAAGTTGGCCACAGACCCCTAATTCAGATTAATTAAGCCCATATGCTCATAAATCTTTTTAACTGACCTTAGTCCCAAACTTGACTACAGATCTCCCAACCAACATTGGTTCAAGGGTACATCTCTTCATTCCTCTGACATGTGTTGTTGTAATTCTTCAACGTCTTCAGAGAGGTGGCGGGTCCCGATAACCAGACATTCCATGGATTATGATGTCCTTAAACTTTGCGGACTGTGGGGTCCTTAAACTCATGGACTATGTCCTTAAACTTTACGGACTGTGGGGTCCTTAAACTCATGGACTATGATGTCCTTAAACTTTATGGACTGTGGGGTCCTTAAACTCATAGACTATGATGTTTTTACACTTTACAGACTATAATGTCTATAAACTGTCATGGACTATGATGTACTTAAACCCAATGGACCGCAATGTCCTTAAACTAAGACGATAAAGCCCAAATACTCTTTCGTTAGATCTAAATGACCCCAAACCCCCGTTGAGTATATCTTAGTCTAAAATTAGACCAACATATCCATAACAAACGTTTAAGTTAATCTTAATCTCAACGAGATTAACGATCCTTAAACCCAAACCAAACCCAAATCTAAGAAAATACGGATTTGGACTAATCCATGCCCTACGGGCGACAACATAAATTAGTCTCCGTATACAATCCACGAGTAACCAAAAACAAAACAAACACGCATGACACGAAGTGACCATCTGGAGAAGGAGAAAGTGGTTACCGTGATGCGGTAGCGTAATTAACTGCAGGGGCATACGCCTGCAGGGAAGAGCGTCCCCACAATCAAAACCCCCTCAATGAGGGGGAATCTGAGGAAGTCTGCTATATCGGCCGCATCCGTTTAAACCTTCGATACATGGTGTCATAAATCAACCTGGTATCTTAGGAGAGGTGGAAGGATAAAACCAAATAGCATCTGCCTCCAAAATTCAGGCCGAACGTCTCAACGTCCCGGTCGCGTCTTTCGGCGGAGAATAGATTCTGGCATGTCCGGTGGGACCTTTTCCTCTTTCTACCCCACACTTTGTGTGTCGTGTTTTTCCACGATCAAATAATCACAGTGTATATGTTTGTGGTTGCCCTTAGGGGAGGAGATACTGAAGCCGACGTTTCGTCTCTATGAAGAATGGTGTTTGCTCCCACCTTAGCAACTCAGGCTCTGTCATATCTGGTAGAGTCAAGTACGGGCCACTTGCTGGCTCAAATCTCTGCAATTCGGCTCTTCATGAAATTAACGGGCTTCTCTTTAGGTTGATGCTCCCACTTCCCACCCTCGGTGCCTCAACGCCGATGGAGGAAGCCTAGAGGAAGTCTGTCTTCCACAGGCGGGGCTCCCCAAGCAGCAGCTTTGCCGAAGGAATCAGTTCTCAAACAACTGGCATATGCCAAGAACCAAGGTTGACGCAGGGGGCAAAATATTCAAGCTCTCAAAGGAAACAGGGGGCATGCTCATCAAAATCCTGAAGCTAATCGAATCCCGGCCGTAAGAAACGGTCGACGTCGATATCAGCGTCATACAAAATGAGCCGGGGGAAGTTCTCCGTATGGTCCTGTTTCAACCCCAGTGGTGAATGTTGTTGTTACAACTGGGAACAGCTTCAAATTGTTGTGAAGGGTCAGACAAAATTCTCCTACAGCAATATTGAAGAATCTCCACAGCCCATGGAGATCCTACGAGAGCAGAAACCAGTTCGCTCCCTGAGACAACTTTTCTCATCTATATATAAGGTTTTGAAGCAGGTGAAGAGGACTCACCCCAAGACGGATCCTGATACAACGGTTCCTCCCAAAACCAATGCGACTTTTCACAACCAAAGGTCTAATAAAGCTCAAGTGCCCGGAGCAAACTCCAAAGGACAAAACTCCAAACACCCCAAGCCTGGGGGCATGGTAGTTCACATAGTCTATGTGGTGAATTCCAAAGGCGAAGTTCGAGCTTCTACTAGTCATCGACCTCAAACTCGGTCCCTGACAAAAGTTCAACTGCAACGTGAAAATCTGCAGGAGATGCTTACTCAGGCGGCACCACTCGCTAATCCATCGTCTAAGGCAAATCCTGAAGATGCACCTAGAGAAAGAATAGAGCATGAGTTGGATATTGATTTCCTAAATCATGCTCTAAAAAAAGGTATGTCCACAAGCAAAATGGGTACGGATGAAAACCCGAAAGGGCGCTGTGAGTAAAAACAGCAGGACTGCCGGCGAGCTTGTGAAAACCCGGAAGGGCGCAATCTCATTTAAAAAAAGGTATGTCCACAAGCAAAATGGGCACGGATGAAAACCCGAAAGGGCGCCGTGAGTAAAAACAGCAGGACTGCCGGCGAGCTTGTGAAAATCCAGAGGGGCGCAACCTCATTAAAATAAATACATTTACGAGATCCTCACGACTCGTGAGGAGGACCCCCTGTAAGACCCTCACTGCTCATAGGATTCAAAAGCCATAAGTTATAGGGATCTAGACCTGTACTTAAGCCGTCATGTCTTTCAAATTGCCCTGCAGGCATGGGCACAAATAAATACTTCTTTGCCAAGTTCTACAAATGGCAAGAAATGTCCCCTTATGGTGAATAACACTTGTAGGTCCTCTCGACTTATAAGGAGAAAACACTCTTGGAAGATCCTTACGACTTACAAGAGAAGACATCACTTAGGAATCCTCGTGACTCTTAAGGAGAAAATACGCCTACGAGATCCTCACGACTGGTAGGGAGAAAACCCTTTATGAGACCCTTACGGCTCATAAAGTCAAAAGTCATAGTCGACAGAGTCCTAACCTTGTCTACTAAGCCACCTTTTTCTAAATCGACAGGGGCAAATGATGAGTCGCTCCTGGCGATATATCATTTGTAGCGATGCAGATGCCTAAACAGGTGTCAAACTCCAAATCAACCTCTCCGGAAAATGCCGCCCTTACAGTCATCTGATGAAGAAGGAGACCCCGTTCATCTGGGATCGCAAATGCCAAAGCACACTAGACGAAATCAAGCAATACCTGCAGAATCCGTCGGTACTGACCGCTCCGGTCAAGGGAAAGCCCCTCATCCTGTACACGATAGCCCTCGAAGGTTCGTTAGGCGCGCTATGGGCACAGGAGAATGACCAAGGGAAAGAGATGGCCCTTTACTATTTAAGTCGAGTTCTCCTGGGGGCAGAAAACAACTACTCCCCTATCGAAAAACACTGCCCGGCGTTAATCTTCACGGTAACAAAGCTTCGGCATTATGCTTTGGCACATGAGGTCCACCTCATATCAAAAGTGGATACTCTCAAATATTTGATGTCAAGAGCCATACTAACGGGACGGCTTGCTACATGGGCCCTCCTCTTGATGGAGTTCTCGATAACATACCGACCTCTCGAGGCAGTAAAAGGCCAGGCTATCGCCGACTTCCTCGCTGAGCACCCGATACCTGCCGATTCACCCCTAAATTGCGAGTTGCCAGATGAGCATGCGTTTGACACGATTGATGGGGAAAGAGGAGGGAGTGATACCCGATGGGAACTCTACTTCGAAGGGGCATCTTCTATAAAAAAAGCGAAAGCACAACTCTCCTGTAATCAAATCGAGGGTAGGCCTTATCTTCTTGACTCCGCAAGGAGGGATAATGCGCTTTACCTTTTCCTTAACAGAGCCGAGGACAAACAATGAAGCCAAATATGAAGCTTTGATAGCAGGTCTTAAGATCGTTGTCGACATGGGAATCGAAAACCTCCTCATATACAGAGATTCCCAACTGGTCGTTAGTCAAGTAAACGGCGACTATCAAACGTGCAAACCAGAGTTGGTAAAGTACGGTGAGAAAGTGCAACAATTGCTGGCTCAAATTCCCGCCTATGCCCTGGAAACCATACCGCGTGCGGAAAATAGCAAAGCGGATGCGTTAGCCAAACTCGCTAAAGAACTGGCTGATGAAAACCTCGATGACGTAAGGATCGTGGTACAAAGCCGTCGGGTTCTTGCACCAGCGGAAATATCTCCGGAATCGTCTGAAGAAAAGGAATCGACCAAGCAAACGGCCTTACAAATAAAAGACCAGGAAAATGCTAAGGATTGTAGTGAAGTCTTTATAGACTACTTCAAATCCCGTCAAACACCTGAAGATGCATCCTCAAGACATCGGTTCATGAAACGAGCTCTATCCTTCGCCTTCTTCAATGACACGCTGTATAAGAGATCGATCGACACTCTATGGCTAAGATGCCTAGGACCGGAAGAAGCAAAGAAGGTCGTCCAAGAAACTCACGACGGACTCTGTAGTTCTCATCAATTCGGGCAGAAGATGAAGCTGAAGATCAAAAGGATGGGCAACTATTGGCCGACGATGATTTAGGACTGCCTCAAATATGCGAAGTAGTGCCACTCGTGCCAAATTCACGGGGAATTCATCCACCAGCATCCAAACCCGCTACACCCAACGGTGGCTAGCTGGCCGTTCGAAATGTGGGGAATTGACATAATTGGGCCCATCGAACCGGCATCGTCCAAAAGACATCGGTTCATATTGGAGACAACTGAATACTTCTCTAAGTGGGCAGAAACAGTACCGCTGAGAGAAGTGAAGATGGAGAATATTATCCATTTCTTCAAGACACACGTCATTTATCGGTTCGGCACTCCGCGACGGATTATCTCCGATAACGGACCAGCCTACAGAAGTCACAGAATCAGCCGCTTCGCGCAGCAACATAATATATACTGGAGATACTCTTCGGTCTATAATCCCTGAGATAATGGTCTAGCTGAGGCTTTCAACAAGACCTTGATGAAGATCATAAAGAAGACGGTGTCCAGAAATAGAAGAGATTGGCATGAGAGATTGCATGAAGCTCTCTGGGCGTATCGGACTACATTTAAAACGGCCACAAACACAACGCCATATGCATTGGTATTCGGCGCTGAAGTAGTACTCTCCTTAGAGATAGAGCTACCCTCTCTACGAGTGGCAGTTCATTACGAACAGGCGAAGAGAATGCTCATCTTCTGTTCGAGGAGCATGATGCCCTCGATGAAACTCGACTCATGGCGCAACAAAACTTGGAGGCTTACAAAGCGAAAATGACGCGCTCATACGAGTGATTGACTAGGCCGAGGACATTTCGCCAAGGTGAACTCGTACTAGTGGTCAAGAGACCTATGATCCCCAATCGTGCCAAACGGGGGAAATTCGAGCCGAACTATGAGGGCCCGTACATCATAGATAAGGTCTACCAAGGTGGGGCATACTTACTCATGAATATGTATGATGAAAGACCCTTCAGGCCAATAAATGGTCGGTTCTTAAAACAATATTACGCCTGACCGAAACGTCTGTAAACTACCACGAACCGCAGCTTCCTAAGGCTGACGCAAAAAAAGGGGTATATCCGTAAGCAAGATGGGCACGGATGAAAACCCGAAAGGGCTCCGTAAGTAAAAACAGCAGGGCTACCGGCGAGTTTGTGAAAACCCGAGAGGGCGCAATCTCATTTAAAGACACTTGCAAGGGCCTCTCGACCTTGTAAGGAGAAATACCTGGGTGAGATCCTTACGAATCACAAGGGAGCAACACACTTAGGGATCCCCACGATTCCTAAGGAGAAGTTACACTTACGAGATTCTTACGACTCGTAAGGAGATTTCCCCTATGAGACCCTCACGGCTCATAGGATTCAAAAGCCTTAAGCTAAAGGGATCTGAACATGTTCTTAAGCCCTCACATTCCCCAATATGCCCTACAAGCGGTTCAATACTGACCCTTGTATACAATCCACGGGCACAAATAAACATCTCCTCCACCCAGTTCCACCAATGGTGTTAAATTCCCCTATTTGGTGAACAACACTTGTAGGTCCTCTCGACTTACAAGGAGAAAATGCTCTTGTGAGATCCTTATGACTCTCAAGAGAACACGCACTTAGAAGTCCTCTTAACTTCTAAGGAGAACACACACCTACGAGATCCTCACGACTCGCAGGGAGAAATACCTTTATGAAACCTTTACGGCTCATGAAGTCAAAAACCTTAGTCGACAGGATCTTAACCCTGTTTGCTAAGCTACCTTTGTTCGAACCGACAAAGGCAAATGATGATTCGCTCCTGGCTATATCCCAGTTATAGCGATGTTGATGCCTAAATTAGTATCAAATCACAAATCCCAAACTCGCGGCGAAAAGACAGCGAGCCACAAATGCATATGAAATAGCCGAAATGATAGGGCAACTTGCAATAAAATTAGCAAGTAAAATATATGCATACAAAAACAGCCGAAATGATTGGGCAATTCGCAATAAAAAGCAGCGAGTAAAAAGAAAAAATAGCCGAAATGATTGGGCAATTGCGACTTTCGCGATATAAAAAACTGAAATGATAGAGCATCGTGGAAAGCAAACAAAAACATATATAAAATAAAACTTTTGCCCTGCTGGTAAGTCCATACCGACCCCTGTATATGATTCATAGGCATAAACGAAAAGGGAACCATATATCCTAACAAACCCTGCCAAAGGGAAAGTCAGATCTCGACAGCAACATCTGCATCCCAGAAGACCAATAACGACATTCCTCTGCACTCCAACAGGATACAGATGCGACATAGCCGATCGGAGCTACGGCAAAGTCCCCGGTTCTTAGATTCCACGGTCAATGGAGCAAGTCAATCACGACACCGTAGAAAGCGGAAACACGTCAGCAAATGACCCCATCGCGGAAATACGTCAGTAAATGACCCCCGTCTAGAAAATACGTCATCCAATGACCCCGTCTCGGAGATACGTCATCTAATGACCCCATCGCGGAAATTCGTCATCCAATGACTTCATCTCGGAAAATACGTCAGCCAATGACCCCGTGTCGGAAACACGTCATCCAATGACCCAGTGTCGGAAATACGTCATCCAAATGACCCCATCGCGGAAATACGTCATCCAATGAGCCCGTCGCGGAAACACGTCAGCAAATGACTCCGTCTCGGAAACACATCATCCAATGACTACGTGTCGGAAATACGTCATCCAAATAACCCCGTCGCGGAAACACGTCATCTAATGACCCCGTCGCGGAAATACGTCAGCCAATGACCCCGTCTCGGAAACACGTCATCCAATGAACCCGTGTTGGAAATACGTCATCCAAATGACCCTGTCGCGGAAATACGTCAGCCAGTGACCCCCGTCTCGGAAATACGTCATCTAATGACCCCGTCTCGAAAATACATCAGCAAATGACCCCGTCGCGGAAACACGTCAGCAAATGACCCCATCGTGGAAATACTATTAGTTATATGTATGCCCTAGAGGCCATTACTGTACATACGATGTATATTGTAGTGGATGCTTGGACATATATAGGAAGGACTTTCTTGCTCGACATGATAATACGCTATCTGGTTGCTCTTTAGCTTAACATGTACTCTGATTGTCTCTATGTTACATGTTGATAAAGCCCTTAGGATGAGTACTTGACTACCAGGACTATGATGCGGATCATACTAGTGGGGACAGTTTAGTCTCCAAGTACATCCTTCAAATGTTCCTAGTCGTAGGTGTATCGAGACAGGGCATCGATATACCAGAGTAGACTAGCGTATGCGCTTCTTGACCCGTATGATGGGCGATGGATGATCCCATATCCATTGGTGTTTGACATCAGAGAAGGTATACGGGTGCTCAGTGGAGACTGGGTACACTGGACGGACTCGCCGAGAACTCCCAGATGGTATTATATCTCACGTCAGATGGCAGTTCTCTGGTGACACTGGTATAGGTTAGTCTGTAGACCCGAGATCATCATAGAGTCTTGTGTGATTCCCACTGTGCTTTGATTTCTATCATACCACGTCCAAGAGGACGTGCAAAAAGGTGGCTTTTGGGTACAGTCCCGAATCACATGGAGGCAATGAGCGATAGGAGAGGATTCTTCTCTCCCGGTATAGGGAGTTGATGTTGCGCTGTGTTCGATTGGCTATAACTAGAAATCCCTGGCCAGGGTTGCTGAGATTTACTGGTAAGTGTTATCAGTAGTTTCTCGAACTGTTATAAACCTCATATCGACACGACTTATCAAGCTACTGGGGTCTGACTTTTATCACCCCTAGGCGAGATATGCGACATATCAGACGAAGATACCGGACTGTACGGGAGTGTTACTGATTGGATTCGCAGGAGAATGTACAGGCTTGCTTGTTGATCTTCTGATCGCTCAATACCTGGGTGGCTTTTACGTTTAGCTGACCGCTTGCAGCTTGTGGGTGTTTGATATGATCATCACCTACTGCCGGCGTATTGACGATTCTTTAGAGTCCTACATAGAGGTTTCCTGGCTCAGGCAAAACGGAGTAGGAGCACATATATGATATGTGCGGGACTGAAAACAATACGTGTATGTGATATCGTATTAGATTCTCGTGATATGAGATATCGGCCGGGTATATGTGATATAGCCGGGTCATCGGATCAAGTGTTGATTCGATGAACTGATACAGATTATATTAGTCGGTTATTTATGAAATAGCCGGATTATCGGATCAAGTGTTGATTCGATAATTTAATGTATAATTATATATTTGATATATTAAATTACATTAACTAATATAAGCTCACTTAAAGATTCTTTTTCTCACTCGGGTAATACATTGATATATATGTGATATATGTTAATTGTATTATTTTATTTTGTTACAATAAATATTGTATATGTGATATATAATATTGTAACATGTTATGGTTATAAATGCAACATGATTAGTGAAGATTAAACATGGTTAGGGTTTGATTTGGGTTAATTTTTTCTAGAAGCTTTTGTTTTGTTTTGAGCTAAGATATTATGTGTGATATTTTGTGAGATATTCTTTAACCCAATCCAAACCCTTAACCCTAGTAAACTCTCGACAATGGTTAGCCTCTTCATCTTTAACCATGGTTGCATTTGTAATTATTATTACAATTCATTATTCATCACAAAGGATTTGATCATCTTCTTCCTTCTTCTTCCTTGCATGAAAATCTTTCTAGCATTTTGTGAAGTGATGATAATGAGTGAGGTTAAGAAAACAAATGAGAGCTAAATTCCTACTTCATCATCCTCATCTATTCTTTCCACTTAGATTAAGGTGTTTGCTTTGCTAATACTTGATTAGTGAATCAAAAGCTTGGGCTTGAGTTTCTTCAAGGTAGATCATCTTTGTTATCGAAGATCGGAAGTAAGCTTGCATCTTTCTTTTGTGGAGCCTCTCTAGAGTCCGGATACTCGATGATCGCAGCGAAGGGACCTCAATACGGAGCTTTAGAAGTGAAGGACTGGAATACAAAGATTGTAATCCCAAACTCTTAGAAGTAAAGTTGTTTACTTGCTTTGTTTCGCCTAATCTCTAGTCCAATATCTTGGTTATGGTTGTTCGGCACGTCTAAAATTTAAATCGGGCATGGTTGATGCCTTGTAGAACCTTGTGAGAGTGCCTAGTAACCCTACAGTGGTATCAGAGCCAAGCTAGAGCTTTAGGCGTCGTGTAGACGAAGTTAAAATTCCGATCGAACCCCGGAACATCGGTTTTTACCCCCTCTTTGGAAATTTTTTAAAATATTGATTTTTTCTGTATTAAAAATACTCAGAAAATTAAGCAGATGATTTTATGGATATCAGTGAAAAACGACCCCCTAAATCAATCAAAGCGCTGTGGAACCGCGGCCAAACCAGGGTATTGGCGGCGGTTCCACGGCAAGTCTTGAGGATTGAGAAATAGTTTTTGAACAGTTGATCCGTAGGTACTTTTGCTTGTTTCTGGGAATTTTTAATTTTACTTAAGTGTTGAGTTTTCTGGAGATCTTTTTGTATTCGTTGATTCGATCGGAAAGTTTAATTTCATTTAGTTTTCCGGGTAATTTTAGAACGTGTTAAAAAGTTCGAACGGATATCAATAACTCACTTTTTCCCCTGACGGAAAATTTCCAAGTGTTGGATTTTTCCGTAGTTTAAGAACGTTCTTAGTCATGCAAGTAACGCGATGGACCCTCTAGAAGAACACAAACCTTAACTCGATTATATGACCGTCTGAACCGCCTCTGAACCTTAGGGTTTGGGGCAGTTCGGCGTTGCCACATGTGAGGCGTTGGTTTGACCCTTCTACGGCTGGACCATTGGTACTGTGGCATGTGATGGATGTTTTAAACTAATTTCAAGTGTTGAGAACTATTTGGGAAATCTTGGGTGTTTGTTTATTCGATCGGAAAGTTTAACATTGTCTATTTATCTGGAATGTGATACAATATTTGGAATCCACAAGTAGTTATGAGATAACTAATTTGAATGTTATAAATCTAGAAGTTTAGTCTCAGATGATCGGTTGCCACATGATTTTGATGCGATCAAAAGTCCGTCGCAATCACGTAGCGTATGCGGATACTCGCCGGGTAAACTTAATAGACAACCACGCCCCATAGCCCCGACCAAGTGACTGTAGGAGAACCCCGTCGCCAAAAGCATCCGTTTGGGTGCTCGCGGCAGCGGTGTTCCGCCTTAGTGCACTTCGTCGACGGCATCGGGGGTGCGGCCGTCTACTAAAGTTTTCGACGAGCATTCCATCAGGATGTCGGGAATCTTGTTGAATTGCCCGACTAGATATTGAAATGTGTTTTCGATAATGAGACTAAAATACGGGGTTTATAATTGTTAGGCATGAGATGTCTAAGGAATTCATTTGGTTAGGCATGCGATATCTAAGGAGGTTGCAGATTCCAACTGTTGTAGTTTTACACTTTCTTTTCTGTGACCGTAAGCGTAGTATGTGGTGTATCGCCGGCTTCGTTGCTATACATCAACGACAATCGGGATACGCATACTTGCTTACGTTGATGATATGAGATGTTATGTGTTGCTGTGATATATTATATTGGATCGTCGTGTTTGAATAGCCGGGGGTTTTATGTGAGATGAGAGTTTTTCATTTTCATTCATGTAAAATACATTGTATGTAATATTCTTTTATTGGGGCACTTCCGGGCTGAGGATGGTGTCACCATTGTATATTATTTACTTTTCTGTATTAGGATAGACCCAAGGCGGGGAGCACAAGTAACCGGGTTCTATGGTCCAGTGGGAGACCATCTCGAGGAGTCGAGACCGGGTTTCCTAACTCTAGAATTGGCAGGCTTACTTTCCGCTCTCGTAGGGGTCTAGGGATATGGGTTTGGCTATTCATCACGACCGTGGAATCCGTGTTTTATACAGGCTCGTATTAAAACACGGACGTCCTAGTATATCCAATATTTCATATATGTTCTTCTGCTGCAATGTTCTGTGATGAGATCATATTACTTCCTGAGACGAATGTTTATATTATATATATGAGATATATATTATATATTGTTGATTTCGTTTCAAATGTGATGCTTGTGAAGCATAATAAAATGGGACTTCATTAATGAGATTAATGAAATAAAAAAAACCTAAAGATATTGTAGAAACTTGTTTAAAAAAATTGGTAGCTCTAGTTCTTGCTTTGCATAGCGGTGTTCCTTGTAGAACATCCAGCACCTTATTCGATAAGGAAAGAGCCGAGATCCCTTCACCGGGAGTGACCTCTTTAGAGAAACTAGCAGATGCTGCATACTCGGTTTGTCTTTTGATTGCTTCTATAGTTTTTGCTTTGCATAGTGATATTTGTGAAATATCCTGCACCTTATTCGATGAGGAAAGAGATGACGATCCCTTCACCGGGAGTGACCTCTTTAGCAAAACTAGAAAATGCCTAAAAAACACTCCATTTAAAATCACTCGATTCTACGACGATATCAAGTTCATTACGCAAAAGGTTTTCTTAAAAACCTGTCGTAACCCTCCGTCATTTTAGAAAGTAGAGTACTTAGTATTCGTGCAGTGTTTGTTGACCTTAGTTAAGGCACAGTGTACGGGAGCTAAGTGATGTCTTCCTATATAGCATATGATGCGATTAGTTAGGACAGTCATGTGACTTTGTTGACCTTAGTTAAGGGTCATGTGGGTGGGTCTAATTAATCAAGAAATGACGGGTAGAACTTGACTAGTGCTTATGATTTGTTGACCATAATTAAGGTCATAAGTCACTAGGGGTAAAATATTATTGGGAATTTCAAGTGTTGAAATTTGCAATGAGATTGCATACCTTCTATGAGATAGTTGGATCCCGATACCCACTGCGAGTAAGAGTTACTCCTAGGAGAGTTTTACACATCACAATTAGCCGATCAAGTAGGTGTCTAGAAAGGTGTTAACGGGGTTACGCCCCTGGGAAAAAGAGGTTTACTTTAATTAGGTCCGTGCGAAAGAACGGGGAACCTCCTTTAAAGTACCGACACTGGCCTGGCTGAAAGATTGCGAACTTGTAGCGTGTAGTTAATCCCAGCTAGTCTTTCCTTTTAGGGTTTGAAAGAAGATTTGACTAAAACAGTGGGAGACATCCTGATTAGATATATTGAATAACCAATCTAATCTTGTAAGAGCATACGCTGAGTGTTTTCTTCTCTCTCTCTCTAGATAGCGACCATGTCACGCCTTAATCAAGATAATAATACGGATGTATTGACCGAACCCGCTTGTTATACTGAGCTGGGGAACGTTGGTCCCACTCCAACTTATAATTGTTATAAGATAGAGCAGGAAATAGGGGATTACCAAAATTCCCGTGCCGCCCAAACGAAGAAAGTGCATGTTGATGCATCTTCTTCGGGTGTGTTCATTACACAGAACTGTTTCTCAATATCCTTTACGTCCTGGGTATTTGATACCGGATCAGGATCCCACATATGTAATTTGTTACATGGGCTACAGATAGGTAGAGAACTGAGAACAGGTGATAAGTTTCATGAGATAGAAATGGTACAAGTGTTGCAGCCAAGTCTGTTGGTAGTTATCACCATGTATTACCAGAATACTTTGATTCTGAACGAATTTTATTAGATACCGAACCTGATATACAACATCATATCAGTCTCTTTATTAGTAAAAAAGGATATAATTTTGTATTGTTGGATAATGTTTTGAACATTTCCTATATCAAGAGTTGATCGGTTCAGGTACGTTATCTAAAAACATAGACATTCTAAATCAAACCATAGTTCTTAATGTATAGAACACACACAAGAGGAAGAGTTCAGAAATGAACGAATCCTTCTTGAGGTATTGTAGACTATGTCATATCAATGTGACCTGACTAGCTGAAGTTACATTTAGATGTATATTTAAATCTGTTTGAATTTACATCTTGTGAAACTTGCCGATCATGTCACAAAGATAAGATGACCACGACTCTGTTTATTGGAAACAGAGAAAGAGTTAGTGAACTCTTGGGATTGATACATGATGATATATGTAAGGTCCCCTGTCTACACATGCCAAGACCGGTTCTTTTTACTTCATTACATTCACTGTTTATCTCTCAAGATTCGGACATATATTCCTGTTGAAACACAAGTCTGAACCTTTTGAGATATTCACAGAATATAAGTCAGAAGTAGAGAACCAAAAAAGGGTATAAGTATTATGTCCTTTGATGTGATCAGGGAGGAGAATACTTGAGCACGGAATTCCTGGACTATTCTAAAGGAGAATGAGATTCTCTCTCAGCATTACTCCTCCGTATAAACCACAGCACGTCGGTGTATCGGGGCGGAGCAAACACACCCTATTTGATATGGTGTGCTCTATGATGAGTACTACTGAGTTTCCTATTTCCTTTTGGGAGTTATGCACTTGAGAAGCTGCATACCTATTGAATAGGGTTCCAATCAAATCATGTGCCTACCACTTCATATGTGATATGGTATGGGAAGAGCCCATCTCTTAAGTTTATTAAGATTTTGGGTTGTCTGGCCTATGTCTAAAAAGCAAAATCCGGACAAACTCGAGGCAAGGTCAGTTCTGTGGAAGTTTGTTGGATATCTCAAGCATTCGCAAAGGAATATCTTCTACCTAACCGAGGAACAAAAGATATTTTGTTTCTCAACATGCCACCTTCATGAAAGGGAATTTCTTATGAAGAAAATAGTAGTCATGAGGTAGAACTGGAAAGAGTTCCAGCTATACAAACTGCAGCTGATGATTTGGTAGAACCAAACGATTCAATAGTTTCCAGCGAACCTCACCCTCTCCACCGATCTAGTAAGGTTTCTCACCCACCTGAGAGATACTTCGGTTTTCTCTATGACAGTGGGAGCGAGGATTGCATCATGAGATGATGACCCAACTAGTTTCGAACTGGCCATCAGGAATGGGACTCTGTAAGAATGGCTGGATGCTTAGCGATCTGAGATGGAATCCTTATACACCAACAAAGTATGGACTTTGGTTGCTTTATCTGAAGGGTTAAATCCCCATCAGGAGCAAGTATATCTTGAGAAGATTACTTGGTGTACATGGAAAAGTTGAGACTTTCAAAGCTATGCTTAAGTCCATCCAGATCTACTTGCCACTGCTACATACCATGACTAGGATATCTGGTGGATGGGTGTCATGACTGCTTTTCTAAATGATGTTTTGGAAGAGAGCGTCTATAAGTACACAGCCAGAGAGCTTCGTAGATAGTGGGAGCAGCGGAAATGTGTACGAGATGTTTTATGCGATAAAACAGGCATCGTGGAGTTGGAACGTCTGTTTTGATATGGTAGTCAAAGAGTTTGACTTCATCAAAATGGTAGATGAACCTTGTATATACAAAAAGGTTGTAGGGAGTATGGTGGTGACCCTCGTAGAGTACGTGGATGACATACTCTTGATAGGAAAAGAGTTTCCTATGCTACGCTCGGTCAATCTCCTCTTATCACAAGGATTCTCCATAAAGGATCAAAGCGATACCTCCTAAATCCTGGGTTTTGGATCTATGAGATAGATCTAATTGGATGTTAGGATTCTCACTAGGGGTAGTGAGATGGTATCAATTGATCCTGGGAAGAATCACTGGAAAGGTTTCAGGGTGATAAGGACGACTGAATGTCAGTTACAGGCATTGTCTTTACCCTCAGTGGAGGGACGGTATGTTGGAAGAGTTCCAAGCTAGATACCGTGACTTACTAGACGATTAAAGGCAAGATACATCGTTACCAAAGATGCTACCAAAGAGGCAGTCTGGATATATTTTTGTTCATGAGATGAACTTCGTTCCAACCATTGTGTGACAATGGAGTTATGGCTTTGGCCTAGGAACCCCCGTCCCATCAGAAATCCAGATATAATTCTTAGGCAGTATCACCTGATCATGGAGATGGTTGATCTCCAGGGAGATCGAGGTTAGGAGAGTAGACACAGAGGACAACAGCACGGATCCACTCACAAAGGCCTATTTCCCAGTAGAGACTTTTATGGGATGGTTGAGTATGAGATACTTCAACCACAGCTGATTGTTGGATATGTGATACCACAACAGATGGCCCTAGTGCAAGTGGAAGATTGTTAGTTATATGTATGCCCTAGAAGCCATTATTGTACATACGTTGTATATTGTAGTGGATGCTTGGACATATATAGGGAGGACTTTCTTGCTCGACATGATAGTACGCTATCTGGTTGCTCTTTATCTTAACATGTACTCTGATTGTCTCTATGTTATATGTTGATAAAGCCCTTAGGATGAGCACTTGACTACCAGGACTATGATGTGGATCATACTAGTGGGGACAGTGTAGTCGCTAAGTACATCCTTCAAATGTTCCTAGTCGTAGGTGTATCGAGACAGAGCATCGATATACCAGAGTAGACTAGCGTATGCGCTTCTTGACCCATATGATGGGCGATGGATGATCCCATATCCATTGGTGTTTGACATCAGAGAAGGTATATGGGTGCTCAGTGGAGACTGGGTACACCGGACGGACTCGCCGAGAACTCCCAGATGGTATTATACCTCACGTCAGATGGCAGTTCTCTGGTGACACTGGTACAGGTTAGTCTGTAGACCCGAGATCGTCATAGAGTCTTGTGTGATTCCCACTGTGCTTTGATTTCCATCACACCACGTCCAAGAGGACGTGAAAAATGGTGGCTTTTGGGTACAGTCCCGAATCACATGGAGGCAATGAGCGATAGGAGGGGATTCTTCTCTCCCGGTATAGGGAGTTGATGTTGCGCTGTGTTCGATTGGCTATAACTAGAAATCCCTGGCCAGGGTTGCTGAGATTTACTGGTAAGTGTTATCAGTAGTTTCTCGAACTGTTATAAACCTCATATCGACACGACTTATCAAGCTACTGGGGTCTGACTTTTATCACCCCTAGGCGAGATAAGCGACATATCAGACGAAGAGACCGGACTGTACGGGAGTGTTACTGATTGGATTCGCAGGAGAATGTACATGCTTGCTTGTTGATCTTCTGATCGCTCAATACCTGGGTGGCTTTTACGTTTAGCTGACCGCTTGCAGCTTGTGGGTGTTTGATATGATCATCACCTACTGCCGGCGTATTGACGATTCTTTAGAGTCCTACACAGAGGTTTCCTGGCTCAGGCAAAACGGAGTAGGAGCACATATATGATATGTGCGGGACCGAGAACAATACGTGTATGTGATGCCGTATTAGATTCTCGTGATATGAGATATCGGCCGGGTATATGTGATATAGCCGGGTCATCGGATCAAGTGTTGATTCGATGAACTGATACAGATTATATTAGTCGGTTATTTATGAAATAGCCGGATTATCGGATCAAGTGTTGATTCGATAATTTAATGTATAATTATATATTTAATATATTAAATTACATTAACTAATATAAGCTCACTTAAAGATTCTTTTTCTCACTCGGGTAATACATTGATATATATGTGATATATGTTAATTGTATTATTTTATTTTGTTACAATAAATATTGTATATGTGATATATAATATTGTAACATGTTATGGTTATAAGTGCAACATGATTAGTGGAGATTAAACATGGTTAGGGTTTGATTTGGGTTATTTTTTTCTAGAAGCTTTTGTTTTGTTTTGAGCTAAGATATTATGTGTTGATATTTTGTGAGATATTCTTTAACCCAACCCAAACCCTTAACCCTAGTAAACTCTCTACAATGGTTAGCCTCTTCATCTTTAAGCATGGTTGCATTTGTAATTATTATTACAATTCATTATTCATCACAAAGGATTTGATCATCTTCTTCCTTCTTCTTCATTGCATGAAAAGCTTTCTAGCTTTTTGTGAAGTGATGATAATGAGTGAGATTAAGAAAACAAATGAGAGCTAAATTCCTACTTCATCATCCTCATCTATTCTTGCCACTTAGATTAGGGTGTTTGCTTTGCTAATACTTGATTAGTGAATCAAAAGCTTGGGCTTGAGTATCTTCAAGATAGATCATCTTTGTTATCGAAGATCGGAAGCCAACTTGCATCTTTATTTTGTAGAGCCTCTCTAGAGTCCGGATACTCGATGATCGCAGCGAAGGGACCTCAACACGATGCTTTAGAAGTGAAGGACCGGACTATAAAGATTGTAATCCCAAACTCTTAGAAGTAAAGTTGTTTACTTGCTTTGTTTCGCCTAATCTCTAGTCTAAGATCTTGGTTAGGGTTGTTCGGCACGTCTAAAATTTAAATCGGACATGATTGATGTCTTGTAGAACCTTGTGAGAGTGCCTAGTAACCCTATAAATACGTCATCCAATGACCCCGTCGCGGAAATACGTCAACCAAAGACCTCCTCATCGGAGCAATGCTTCAATTTGGGAACAAGTCAAGTCACCAGTCACTTACGAGTCCTCTCGAATTGTAAGGGAGAAAACTCTCTTGTGAGATCCATATGACTCTCAAGAGGAAAACACTCTTAGGAATCCTCACGACTCCTAAGGAGAAAATACACCTACAAGATCCTCTCGACTCGTAGGGAGAAAAGTCTTTATGAGACCCTCACGGCTCATAAAGTTGGAAAGTCCTAGGTAGCAGATCCTAACTTTGTCTTCTAAGCCATCGCTACCCTACAAAGAGTTCAAGACGAACTGTTACTTATTATCTACAAGCCACACTTGCCAAAATTACATGCCATCGAAATCGAGGTGCTACTCAAGAGTACGTAAACAACTTTGCGCTAAATCAAAACAAAAAGGCATAACCTATGGAAGTCGATCACATATTATGCAAGGTAATAAGGAGAACATTTGATTTACATCCAACGGAGTGTCCGAAGCGTACCCGCTCATGTATGTGCGAAAAGGATAAAATAAATGAATGGAAAGGAAAAATTTGTTATTCATACCTTTGAAAGTTCTTACATTGATGAAAACAGTAAACAAAAGCATCATTAAAATGTTTACAATAGCAAAACATTAAATCTGGGACACGGATTAAGAAATTCGAAAGTGAGGCTGTCTAAAATGTTTCTGGCCTCTCTGACCATTCTCGTGTGCATCCTCTCACGATCACAAACGTTAGGATCTTCGATGATGTTCTCCACCCTCTGATAAGCAGCGATTATCGTCGTCTGTTGGAAAGTTTGATGCAAAATATCAATGAGATTATCTCTCCGCTTCTTTGAGATCAGGCCCGTCAGATACACTGAGTGCACCTTATCTTTAGTGTTATCCAGTGCATTAAGCGGCATGGCTTCATAAAATCCAGGAAGTGCTCCCCAAATTGCTCTCAGTAGTCGACCGTTTTGTGCATTGAAACGATTCATAATTTCAGTGCATTGGGCGTTTGTGAACTCCTGGTTTTGACAACGGTCTTATGTGCGAATTTCCTCATAAGAAATGATTTCGTCAAGACAGTACAGATGAACGACCATATTACCTGAAAATGAAAATCAGTGAGAGTTTAGTGGACAGACTGATCAGGACACGGGGATTTAAACAGCTCTTGATATCCGCATGAAGAAAACAAGTGTTGATTAAGACACCTAACAAATTCAAATTTGTACGATTAAGGAGGAAATCCTAAAAGGATTCTCATTTAATGAGAGACTCCTCGGGCCAAGGAGTTAGACTCCTCGAGAGCAATGCTATGCAGATAGGAGTGACATCTGTTAACTCTAATTATAAGGGAATAAAAATTCCCCCGAAAAATTCTAAAATTATGAGGGAATAAAAATCCCCCAAATATTCTGAAGAGGTATGCTCTGTGAAGATGATGGAATAATCCATCAAAAACCCTAAAAAGCAAAGCTTTTACTAAGTCAAAACTCCAAGATCTTCAAGATCTATGAACAAACTCTAAAGGGTTCTTCATGGAAGATGAACAGATCTATGATCTGAGAAGAGTAAGGCTCTATTAATGGGTAAAACCCTAAAATATTTTTTAAGATCTGTGATCTAAGTAGAGCAAAGCTCTGTTAATGGGTTCAAATCTCACCAAAAAATTTGACAGAGTCTTAACTCTAAAGGAGTTTTTTGAAGCAGAGAGTGTGGCTCTGAAAGAGAATTAATTCTCAGAAAAACAAGAAAGAAGATGAACAAACAATCATCTCAAAGTCCAAATGTCCTATTCATAGGCAGGGGAAGTCGATCCGACTTCCAAGAACAATCCAACGGTGGAAAGGCTACCACCGCTGCACTCACATGTGAGCCACGTGAGCGCAACGGTGGGGGGCATTTGTTTCCCCAATCAGAGCAAAACTCTGTTCAAATTTTGAAATTTGAAATGAAGAAGCGCTTCATAAAAGCGCTGGCGCCAAGAGCGCCAGCGCTGAGAGTCAAAGACTCTGAGGTAGTGCTCACATGCAAAGCAGGAGAGCGCTAGTGCCAAGAGCGCCAGCGCTGAGAGTCAAAGACTCTGAGGTAGCCCTCACGTGCATAGCACGAGAGCGCTAGCTGAAAGGTTACCCTAGTGGCCCAACCAACTACCGTTGCCAAATGCGGAACAAAATTTTTAGACAAACATAAACTTGGCACTAGATTAACCCTAAACCCGAATCTTTCAAAAAAACTAACTACCAAAAGAAGTAGAGCTATCTACTATGTTAAGAAGTTATACCAAGAGGCTCAAGTCCTTCGGTCCATTCTCCTCGTCATGAGCTCCAAGTGGCCACCTTGAACATACTTGATCTTCTTTTGTTGCTCCGTCGGTTCTCCGGGATCGAGCTTGTTCTCCGGTCTTCCTTAGTCCTTGATGATCCACCCGAAGGGTGTGATCCATGGATTTAGCTCCTCGCTAATTGTCAAAAGGAGCAACTAGAAAACTTGGGATGCTAGTCCAAGTGATCTAAGATGTAGTTTAAATATCTAAGTGTAAAACTATCTCTCTCTTACCTCTTCACTTGATTCTCAACACATGAGAAGGTAATGAAGAGGAAGAAGATGAAGGTGGAGGAAGCTAGAGAGGAAGGAGGAGACGGAGAGAAAAATTGGAGCTCAAGAATTATGAAGCAACCATGGAGAGAGAAAATGAACACAATGGTTTTTTATATCATTTTCTAGACTAAAAATTCCACAACCATACTTCAATAGTAACTACAAATGAATTATAAATTCATTTGTTAACAATTGAAGCAAGGTCAACTCCATTCCTCCCATACCTCACACTTTACACCTCATTTCCATTTATCAAATAAATGGAAAATACATAATGAGGTGGCCACTTTCTAGAAGGAAATCTATAATAAATACGGATTTCAGTCTACTGTATATAGATACCTGCATTCGGATAAAAATACGAATGCCCAAAGAGATAGAATAATACGAAGAACGTAATACTAGAATATATATATATATATATATATATATATATCGAAATACATATATGTAAATTATTAAATCAATACCTGATTTAATAATCCGGCTCAAACCCGAGCCGGCTAGTATTACCAACTGTCCAATCGAAAGTCCGAGTACAAAGTACATCAATCGATCGAACCCTGCACGTATCCAATACGGCTACTACATCATTTCGCCTGAATCAGGGAAACCCTCTGTGTGGGACTCTAAAGACTCGAAAGTACACCGGCAGTGAGTTAATGGATAAATCCATAACTACAAGCACGTCGGCGGCACTAGCTGTACGTAACGGCTACCCGGGTACCTGTCGAAAGGAAGGCCAATGAGCAAACTCATCCGGATCCCTGCTGAGCCTATCCGTGACAATATCCGTATAGTCCGGTCTTTTCGTCAAAGAGTATCGCATACCGGGTCTAGGAGATGGTGAACATCAGACCCTAATAACCCGATAAGTCATGCTGATGCGGCTCATGACCAATCCAGGAAACTACTGATCAGCCTATCAATAAATCCCAACTGCCTTGGCCAAGGTCTTATGATCCTGACCAATCGAATCACAGTGCGATATCGACTCCATATACCGGGAGAGACGAATCATCGACAATCGCCCACTGCCTCCATGTGGCTCGGGACTGCACCCAACCAAAACCTGTTTGCATGACTAAGCAGAGCCGTGGTAGGGTAGTGATCAAAGCACAGTGGGAACTCATACGAGACAAATGCCGATCTCAGGTCTAAAGACTAACCTGTACTAATGTCACCTGAGAATTTCCACCCGAAGATAGGTATATTACCATCTCGAAGTTCTCGGCGAGTCCGTCCGGTATACTCACCCCTAGTGAGCACCTGTATACGATCTTAGGTCTAAAGACCAATGGTTGCGGGACCAAACCATCACCCTTCGTCGGGGTCTAAAAATGTATACTAGTCTACTCCGGAATATCGATGCCCGGTCTCGATACTTCCATGACTAGGGACCATTTAAGGATGTGTACACCGACTACCCAGCTCCCATAAGTATGATCGCCATCACAACGCAGGTAGTCTAGCAACGATCTTACGGGCTTTATCAACATGTCTAAAAGATATGTAATATCAAGTAAAACATACACATGTTAAGATAAAGTTAAACCAAATAGCATACTATCATATCGAGCAAGACTGTCCTGTACATATATATGTCCAAGCATCCATATGTATACATATACAATAATAGCCTCTAGGGCTTACATATCCAACAATCTCCCACCAGCACTAAGGCCATATATTAGCGTACCGTGTTTCCAACGTCTGCTCTAGGGCCAGATGTTGGCGTACCGCATACCCAACATCTCAAAAGTCTCTCGAACTTTGCTTGAGGAAGGGCCTTGGTGAATGGATCCGCAGTGTAGTCTTCTGTATCCACTCTCCGGACCTCGATCTCCTGGTGATCTACGATCTCCCTGATCAGGTGATATCGCCTTAAGATTTTCCTGGATTTCTGATGGGACCGTGGTTCCTTCGCTAAAGCTATAGCCCTATTGTTATCGCAATACACAGGTATTGGGTCAACAATGGACGGAACTACCTGAAGTTCATTAATGAACTTCTTCATCCAGACCGCCTCTTTTGCAGCATCGCTTGCAGCAATGTATTCAGCCTCCATCGTCGAGCCTGCAACGGTATCCTGTTTGGAGCCCTTCCAACACACCGCCCCTCCGTTGAGGGTAAATACAAAACCCGAGACAGACTTGTTGTCACCCTTGTCACTCTGGAAGCTTGAATCGATAAAGGACTCGACCTTTAGGTCTCCATTACCGTAAACCAAGAACATCTCCTTTGTCCTTCTCAAGTATTTAAAAATGTTCTTTACTGCTGTCAAGTGGTCCTCACCCGGGTTCGACTGATACCGTCTCACCACGCTTAGCGCATAAGCTACATCTGGCCTTGTACATAGCATCACATAAATTATAGATCCTACCGCCGAAGCTAGGGTATAGTGCTCATGCGAACCCTCTCCTCGTCAGTCTTGGGAGACATCTCCTTCGAGAGGGGGATTCCGTACAATGCGGGTATGTTACCGCGCTTGGAATCTTCCATATTAAATCTCTTTAGTACGGTCTCTATGTACCTGGACTGTGAAAGTCCTAGTAATCTCTTGGATCTATCTCTGCAGATCTTAATTCCCAGAATGTACGAGGCATCACCCAGGTCCTTCATGGAGAACCTTTGTAACAAGAATAGCTTGACCAATTGTAGCATAGGAATGTCATTTCCTATCAAAAGAATGTCGTCCACGTACAAGAATAGGAACACGGCAGTTCGTCCTACAATTTTCTCATATATACAGGGCTCATCTTCGTTCTTGATGAAGTCAAAGTCTTTGATTGTTTCATCAAAACGGATGTTCCAGCTCTGCGATGCTTGCTTTAATCCATAAATGGATTTAAGCAACTTGCACACCTTCCCGCTGCTCCCACTGTCTATAAAACCTTCCGGCTGATCCATATAAATGTATTCTTCCAAACTTCCGTTTATAAAAGCCGTTTTTATGTCTATCTGCCAGATCTCACAGTAATGGATGGCAGCAATGGCAAGTAGGATCTGAATGGATTTGACCATAGCTACTGGAGAAAATGTTTTATCATAGTCCACACCTGGTCTTTGACGAAAACCTTTTGCAATGAGTCTAGCCTTATAGATTTCTACCTGCCCATCTACACCAAGTTTCCTTTTGTAGATCCATTTGCATCCAACGGGTTTTACCCCAGGTGGAGCAGTATCCAAGGTCCACACTTTATTAGCGTATATGGACTCCATTTCAGATCGCATAGCATCCATCCACTTATCAGAGTCCCTACTGACAATGGCCTGCCTGAAACTAGTAGGATCATCCTCTTCCATGATGCAATCCTCTCAATCCCCGTCTATGAGCAAACCGTAGTATCTCTCGGGCGGATGAGAAATCCTACTAGGTCTGCGGAGTGGCTGAGGTTCGTCGGGTATTACTGAATCTAGCGGTTCCACCAAATCTTTAGTTATAGTTTGTGTTTCTGGAACTTCATCCAGTTCTACTGCGCTCTCACTGGTTTCTTTTGTAAGAAACCGCCATTCTAAAAATTTGGCATTCCGAGAAACAATAATCCTTTGTTCCTCTGCGTGGTAGAATAGATACCCATTAGAGTCCTTTGGGTATCCCATAAATTTACATAAAACTGATCGTGCCTCGATTTTGTGTGGGCTCTGCTTTTTGACATAAGCAGGGCAACCCCAAATCTTAATACGTTTAAGATACAAACTCTCACCACTCCATATTTCATATGGAGTTTTAGGCACGGATTTGGATGGAACTTGATTCAAAAGATGTGCTGCTGTTTGAACCGTATATCCCCAGAATGAAAGAGGCAACTCAGCACTACTCATCATGGAGCGAACCATATCCAATAGGGTACGATTCCTCCGCTCTGATACACCGTTGTTCTGTGGTGTATACGGAGGAGTAAGTTGAGAGAGAATTCCATTCTCTTTTAAGTATTCTAGGAATTCTGTGCTTAAGTACTCCCCTCCTCTATCAATTGGAGGATCTTAATACTTTTGCCAGTCTGGTTCTCTACTTCGTTTCCGAATTCTTTGAATTTCTCAAAAGCTTCAGATTTGTATTTCATAAGATACACATACCCGAACCTAGAGAGACCGTCAGTGAATGTGATGAAGTAAGAAAACCCACCCCTTACATGTACAGACATTGGACCACATACATCGCTGTGTATGAGTCCTAAGAGCTCTGTTGCTCTTTCTCCATGTCCGGTGAACAGAGATTTGGTTATTTTTTCTTTGAGGCAAGACTGACAAGTTTCATAAGATGAAAACTCGAACGTATCCAAAAATCCATCTTTATGCAACTTACTCAGTCTTTTCTCTCCGATATGACCAAGTCTATAATACCACAAGTAGGATTCGTTCTGCTCTGAACTCTTCCTCTTGTGTGTGTTTTGTACATTGAGAACTCTGTTCTGATTTAGAATATAGATACCATTACACAGTGTACCTTCTGCAACCAATACCTTATCAAGGTAGATGTTCATGATATTTCTATCAAGAACAAAGTTATATCCATCTTTATCAAGTAAAGAAACTGATATGATGATGCAAACCATGGAAGATACATAGTAGCAATTGTTTAAAATCATAGTGTTGCCATTTGGCAACACCAGGTGATATTCACCGACAGCTGCAGCATTAACGTGTGCTCCGTTTCTTACTCTGAGGGACATATCACCTGGTCCAACTATCCTACTTTTTCTCAGTTCCTGCAATAAATTACAGATATGAGATCCTGATCCGGTATCTAGTATCCAGGAGGTAGGACTGACCGAAAAACAGTTCTCAATAACAAGAACACCTGAAGAAGACACAAGGGTATGTTTCTTCTTCGATGGGGTCATCAAGGAATTCAAACAATCATCTTTCCCTTGCTCACACTTATGACCGTTTTCATAAGTTAGAGCCGAACCGACGTTCCCCAGCCCCGAATAAGAATTCGGATCGGTCAAGCGATACATTTTATTATTTTGATTAAGGCATGAAATGGTTGCTACCTAGAGAGAGAGAAAGGGAACACTCAGCACGCGCTCTTGCAAGATTAGATTGGTTATTAGTTTATCTAATCAGGATGGCTCCCACCGTTTCCTCGAATTCTCCTTCAAACCTTAAAAGGAGAACTAGTCAGGATTAATCGCACGTCACAATGCTTGCTTAACCTTTCAGCCAGGCTAGTGTTGGTACTTCGAGGGAGGTTTTCCAACGCTTTCGTGAAGTCCCTTAATTACATAACCTTTTTTTCCTGGAGGCGTAGCCCCGCTAACACTTTTCCAGACACCTACTTGGTTTATAGCATTGATTGTTTAAGTGTGATAATCTCCCGAGAGTAATCTTACTCATCAGTGGGATCGGGATCCAACTATCATTGTGTGATGCACTAGATGGAATCCACTCTAATCACCACACTCCAGAAAGTATGCTAAATTCTGCAAGTTTCCTGTATGTTTGAAACTCCTGATGTGGTTTTTGCCCCTAATGACTTATGACCTTGACACAGTCAACATATCATAAGTGGCTAGCTAAGTTCAACCCGTCATTGTCCAAGATTGCATTAGACCCACCCACATGACCTTTGACACAGTCAAAATGGTCACACGACTGTCTTAACCAATCGCATCATATGCCACAAACAAGTATTTCTCAGCTACCATAAACTACGCCTTGACACAGTCAACATACGCAGCATGAATACTAAGTAACACTTGTAAGAAACGACGGAGAGCTACGGCTGGGTTTTTGGCGAAAAACCCGTTAACGTAATGAACTTGATATCGTTGAAGGAACCTGAGTAGTTTTGAAAATATATAGTGGCAAAAACTTTTGATAAAGAGGCCATTCTCTATGAAGGAATCTCGGCTCTTTCCTCATCGAATGAGGTGCAGGATATTCCAAAATGAATACCATGATGCAAAGTAAAAATAATCGACTTATAGTGATGTTATTACGTTGACGCAAACTTTTACTCAAAGGGTCACTCCCGATGAAAGGATCTCGGCCCTTGCCTCGTCGAATGAGGTGCTGGATATTCATAACCGAATACCACTGTGCAAAGCAAAAGAGAACGTCTGTAATGTCATTTTTTCGAAATCTGTTCCAACAGCATTTTTTAGGTTTATTATCTTGCATTAATTAAAATTAATTCGGTTCCATCAAATTAACCTATTACACCAGAAAAAACGAAAATAAAATGTACGCATATGCCATCCGCTTCCGTCACGGGGCCCCGTCATCACCTATTAGGTTACTTAAGTAACGACAGAGTGGGAGCTGGACTAGCACGGGTACAAAACATATACAATATCTACTAGTATATATATAAGTATATACAACATTCGTCCCAGGCATGATAATAATCAACATCACAGAAACTCAACCAACAATACAGAGTGGTGGATAATCTTGGGGCCCCGGGTTACATTTGAGCCGCAAATAGAACCCAACGTTCCCGGTCGTGTGGATAACCTGTTCAATGAAAACCTATACTCGCTACGAGTGCGGCAAATAGCCTGCCAATTCTAGAATGAAGCCCCCTCCTTCTCAACGTCATGAGATGCGGGCTTGTTACCTTCTAGAATCCAGCTATTCGTGCACTCCACCGCGGGGTAATCCTAATACAGAAAAAGAAAAAATATATACAAATAGTGACATCGGCCTCAACCCGGTCGTGCCCCAAAATAATATACAATTGGCGAAGAAGGCAGTCCACATGTCGGACGCTCGCCCCGCAATAACAAATATACAAATAAATATAAACTGTACTGCTAACGTTGCACCACATGCTATCGGCCACGACTATCCAACCATAATATCAACACAATCACAGAAACATTAACGTGAATGTCACGTTCGCAAATCCGTATAAAAGAACATATAGCAGATAGACGGGTTTACCGATCAAATGACATTCACGGTCGCAGATCCTAATCTAAGTACTGATAACAAAATATGTATTTTAAAATTTCGATCGACTAAACGTTTCCAAGTGGGCCCCAACTTCTAATCCAGTACTGAAACAAATCGGGCCAAAGAACTAAACATCCCAAAAACCATAATTCCAACTAGTAGAGCAACTGTAGAAATTTGGAGCAGTGAAGACAAATTTTGGCCGCGGAACTGTCGCAAACATGCATGTTTCGTAGCGCTTCCGCGGTGAAATTATGGCTTCATGTTATCAAATTTCTTGAGCTGCTCTAGAAAACCCTGCATGAATTTCTGATGCACTGAAAATGATTTTTCGACCACTTTAAAAATTCGACAGAAAACACAAAATTGGAATTGCGGTTTTGAAAATTTCGGTTGATCAATATTCTAAACATGTTAAAACAAGCTAGTATAGGTTTTATGGGGTGGCTCTGATACCATGAAGGGTTACCCTAGTGCCCCGGCCAACTACCGTTGCCAAATGCGGAACAAAATTTTTATGAAAAACATAAACTTGGCACTAGATTAACTCTAAACCCGGATCTTTCCATAAAACTAACTAGCAAAAGAAGTATGGCTATCTACTATGTTAAGAAGTTATACCAAGAGGCTCAAGTCCTTCGGTCCTTTCTCCTCGTCATGAGCTCCAAGTGGCCACCTTGAACATGCTTGATCTTCTTTTGTTGCTTCGTCGGTTCTCCGGGATTGAGCTTGTTCTCCGGTCTTCCTTAGACCTTAATGATCCATCTGAGGGATTTGATCCATGGCTCTAGCTCCTTGCTAAGTGTCAAAGGAGCAACTAGAAAACTTGGGATGCTAGTCCAAGTGATCTAGGATGTAGTTTAAATATCTAACTGTAAATCTCTCTCTCTCTTGCCTCTTCACTTGATCCTCAATACATGAGAAGGTAGTGAAGAGGAAGAAGATGAAGGTGGAGGAAGCTAGAGAGGAAGGAGGAGATGGAGAGAAAAATTGGAGCTCAAGTATTATGAAGCAACCATGGAGAGAGAAAATGAACACAATGGTTTTGTATATCATTTTCTAGAATAAAAAATCCACAACCTTACTTTAATAGTAACTAGAAATGAATTATCATTTGTTTACTATTGAAGCATGGTCAACTCCATTCCTCCCATACCTCACACTTTACACCTCATTTCCATTTATCAAATAAATGGAAAATACATAATGAGGTGGCCACCTTCTAGAAGAAAATCTGTAATAAATACGGATTTCAGTCTACTGTATATACATATCTGCATTCGGATAAAAATACGAATGCCCAAAGACATAGAATAACACGAAGAATGTAATACTAGAATATATATATCGAAATACATATATGTAAATTATTAAATCAATAACTGATTTAATAATCCGGCTTAAACCCGAGCCAACTGTCCGATCGAAAATCCGAGTACAAAATACATCAATCGATCAACCCTGCACGTATCCAATACGACTACTAAATCATTTCGCCAGAATCAGGGAAACCATCTGTGTGGAACTCTAAAGACTCGAAAGTACGCCGGCAGTGAGTTACTGGATAAATCCATAACCACAAGCACGTCGGCGGCACTAGCTGTACGTAACGGCTACCCGGGTACCTGTCGAAAGGAAGGCCGATAAGCAAACTCATTCGGATCCTTGCTGAGCCTATCCGTGACAATATCCATACAGTCCGGTCTCTTCGTCAAAGAGTATCGCATACCGGGTCTAGGGAGTGGTGAACGTCAGACCCTAATAACCCGATAAGTCGTGCTGATGCGGCTCAGGACCAATCCGGGAAACTATTGATCAGCCTATCAGTAAATCCCAACTGCCTTGGCCAAGATCTTATGGTCCTGACCAATCGAATCACGGTGCGATATCGACTCCCTATACCGGGAGAGACGGATCCCCGACAATCGCTCACTGCCTCCATGTGGCTCGGGACTGCACCCAACCAAAACCTGTTTGCACGACTAAGCAGATCCGTGGTAGGGTAGTGATCAAAGCACAGTGGGAACACACACAAGACAAATGCCGATCTCAGGTCTAAAGACTAACATGTACTAATGTCACCTGAGAATTTCCACCTGACGATAGGTATAGTACCATTTGGAAGTTCTCGGCGAGCCAGTCCGGTGTACTCAGCCCCAGTGGGCACCTGTATACGATCTTAGGTCTGAAGACCAATGGTTGCGGGACAAACCATCGCCCCTCGTCGGGGTCTAGAAACGTATACACTAGTCTACTCCGGAATATCGATGCCTAGTCTCAATACTTCCACGACTAGGGACCATTTAAGGATGTGTGCACCGACTATCCAGCTCCCACAAGTATGATCGCCATCACAACGCAGGTAGTCTAGCAACGATCCTACGGGCTTTATCAACATGTCTAAAAGATATGTAATATTAAGTAAAACATACACATGTTAAGATAAACTCAAACCAAATAGCATACTACCATATCGAGTAAGACTGTCATATATATATATATATATATATATCCAAGCATCCATATGTATACATATACAACAATGGCCTATAGGGCATACATATCCATATCCAACACTAGCGCCAAGTGCGCCAGCTGCGCCAGCGCTAAGAGTCAAAGACTCTGAGGCAGCGCTCACGTGCAAAGCACGAGAGCGCTCGCACCAAGTGCGCCAGCGCTAAGAGTCAAAGACTCTGAAACAGCGCTCATGCGCAAGGCATGAGAGCACCAAGCGCTGGAACTAAATGTTCCCCACCGTTGGATCAAAAATCCAACGAAGATGATAAATCATCAAATTACCAGAATAAAATTCTGTTAAGGAAATACTCCTCAGAATCTTTCCAAATAAGAAAGATTGTGCTCTGTAAATAAGAGCACCGTTGGATCAATGATCCAATGGTGATTAAAAATCACCAAGAAACAGAACAATCTCTGTATGGGAAAATAATTTCCCAATCTTGTTAAAAACAAGAAGATTGTCTTCTATAAATCAGAAGCCCTAAGATCAAAGATCCAATGGTGGGGCAACATCCCCAAATCAATCAGAAAAAGATTGCCTTAACTGATTAGCCTCCACAATATAAAGGCCTCAAGACTTCAAGTCTTGCACAGAGGAAACCCCCCCCCACACACAAAGTTTGAGAAATTTCAAAGAGAAGAGCAAGCTCCCGGAAGAAGAATTTCTTCAAGGTAAATAAAACAGAGAGATCAAAGCATCTCATCAAAGAAGAAGAACTTAGTTCTTTTTCTAGATCACAGATCTATAAGACAGAGTTCTTTCACAAAAAGAGATCATAGCATTTCATCATAAAAAGGGAGAGAGAAGAACTTAGTTCTTTTTAGATCACAGATCTATAAGACAAAGAAAAAGTCTTTCACAAAAAAAAAACATAAGAGATTGTAACATCTCCTCTTAAAATAAGAACCTTGTTCTTAGAACCACGAGACAAAGTCTCTTATAAACGAGAACTTAATTCTCAGAGCACAAAATTGATCAAGAGCGCTCTATACTCATTGGCTGGCGCTCAGCGCCAAGCACGCCATGTGCTCCTCATGTGGGCGCTACTTAATAAAAAGCGCTCTGCACTCATGGCGCTCAGCGCCAAGTGCGCCACGTGCTCCTCACGTGTGCGCTATTTCACAAGAAGTGCTCTGCACTCATTGGATGGCGCTCAGCGCCAAGCGCGCCACGTGCTCCTTACGTGGGCGCTGCTTAATAAAGAGCGCTCTGCACTCATTGGCTGGCGCTCAGCGCCAAGCGTGCCATGTGCTCCTCACGTGTGCACTATTTCATAAGAAGCACTCTGCACTCATTTACTGGCGCTAAGCGCAAAGCGCGCCACGTGCTCCTCACGTGTGCGCTATCTTACTGGAAGCGCTTTAGCACTCTAAGTCTGGCGCTCAGCGCCAAGTGCGCCACGTGCTCCTCAAGTGGGTGCTGAGGGAATAAAAAATGTTCTTTAAATAAAGCCCCAGAGACATAATGAGTTCTCAACATTCAATAAAAGACAAAAAAGGTTGTCAGAACCCAAACCAATGCTCAGCATTGTTAAATAAAAAAGGACTGAGCATAATTAAATGTTCAATATTTTAACTGAGTGGGTCGAGCCCAAGTTGACCACAGACCCCTAATTCAGATTAATTGAGCCCATATGCTCATAAATCTTTTTAACTGATCTTAGTCCCAAACTTGACTACAGATCTCCCAACCAACATTAGTTCAAGGATACATCTCTTCATTCCTTTAACATGTATCGTTGTAATTATTCAACGTCTTTAGAAAGGTGGCGGGTCCCGATAACAAGACATTCCATTGACTATGATGTCCTTAAACTTTGCGGACTGTGGGGTCCTTAAACTCATAAACTATGATGTCCTTAAACTTTACGGACTGTAGGGTCCTTAAACTCATGGACTATGATGTCCTTAAACTGTATGGACTGTGAGGTCCTTAAACTCATAGACTATGATGTCTTTACAATTTACAGACTATGATGTCTTTAAACTGTCACGGACTATGATGTCCTTAAACCCAATGGACCGCAATATCTCTAAACTAAGACGATAGAGCCCAAATACTCTTTCGTTGAATCTAAATGACCCCAAACCCCCGTTGAGTAAATCTTAGTCTAAAATTAGACTAACGTATCCTTAACAAACGTTTAAGTTGATCTTAATCTCAACGAGATTAATGATCCTTACACCCAAACCAAATCCAAATCTAAGAAAATACGGATTTGGACTAATCCACGCCCTACGGGCGACAACATAAATTAGTTTCCGTATACAATCCATGGGTAACAAAAAAACAAAACAGACACACACGACACGAAGTGACCATCTGGAGAAGGAGAAAGTGGTACTGCGATGTGGTAGCATAATTAACTGCAGGGGCATGCGCCTGCAGGGAAGAGCGTCCCCATAATCAAAAACCCCTCAATGAGGGAGAATATGACGAAGTCTGCTACATCGGCCGCATCCATTTAAACCTTCGATACACGGTGTCATAAATCAACTTGGCATCTTCGTAGAGGTGGACGGATAAAACCAAATAGTATCTGCCCCCAAAATTCAGGCCGGACGTCCCAACGTCCCGCTCGCGTCTTTCGGCGGCGAACAATGCACACAAGTGAGAAAAAGAAATGTTTAGTGAGAAAATATTAGTTAATGCAAGTTAATATATTAAATATATAATTATACATTAAATTATCAAATCAACACTTGATTTAATAATCCGGCTATATCACATACAACCGTCTAATATCAAATGTAACAATCTATCGAATCAACACTTGATCCGATAACCCGGCTATATCACATATAACCGACATATATCACATATTGCAAGAATAAATTGCGGTATCACATACGTGCATTAATCTCGGTCCCGCACATATCACATATGTGCTCCTACTTCGTTTCACATGAACCACGAAACCTCTGTGTAGGACTCTAAAGACTCGCCAATACGCCGGCAGTAGGTGATGATCATATCAAACACCCACAAGCCGCAAGCGGTCTGCTAAACGTAAAGGCCACCCGGGTATTGAGCGATCAGAAGATCAACAAGCAAGCCTTCTCATATTCCTGCGAATCCAATCAGTAACACTACCGTACAGTCCGGTCTCTTCATTAGATATGTCGCATATCACAGCCTAGGGGTGGTATAACGTCAGACCCCAATATCCTGATAAGTCATGCCGATACAAGGTCCATAACAGTTCGAGAAACTACTGATAACACTTACCAGTAGATCTCAGGAACCCTGTCCAGGGATTTCCTGTTATGGCTAATCGAGCATAGCGCAACATCAACTCCCAATACCGGGAGAGGCGAATCCCCTCCTATCGCTCACTGCCTCCATTTGACTCGGTACTGTACCCAAAAACCACCTTTTTGCATGATCTCTTGAACATGGTATGGTGGAAATCAAAGCACAGTGGGAATCACACAAGACTCTATGACGATCTCGGGTCGAAAAACTAACCTGTACCAGTGTCACCAGAGAACTGTTATCTGACGATAGGTATAATACCTTCTAGGAGTTCTCGGCGAGTCCGTTCAGTGTACCCAGTCTCCACTGAGCACCCGTATACCTTCTCTGATGTCAAACACCAATGGATATGGGATTATCCATCGCCCATCACATGGGTCGAGAAGCGTATACGCTAGTCTACTCTGGAGTACCGATGCCCTGTCTTGATACTCCCACGACTAGGAACATTTGAAGGATGTACTTATCGACTACCCTGTCCCCACTATTACATGTTGATAAAACCCATAGGATATACAGTTCATGGTTTTGAATACATGAGGATTTAATCGGCTAGATGTCTTCCACAAAGTGTACATGTAAATCGACTGTATCGAAATACATAGAGTCATAAATACATGCAAAAAATGCACAAAATCGATATCAAGTGCAATAGATATACACAAATCATAAACCAACGTAACGTATGTATAAAACATAAGCCAAGTGCAATAACTGTGCACGAAAACAAATATCACGAATCCGAATCATCAAAACTTAAGTCCAAGCGATAAAAGTGTGATACTCGGATCACTAAAACGCAAATCGCAATAATTGGCATTGAGGTACACCTCTGTAGGGTTACTTAATGCGGCAGTAAGGTTTCAGGAGGCATCGTCCATGCCATTTTCAAATTTTTGCCGTTCTAAAGAACCCTAACCCTAGAATCTTAATTAGAGATTTAAACAATACAACATGTAAACAACTTTGCATACAAAGTGAATGAGAAATACAACCTTTGTAGACCGGTCCTTCACTTCTAAAGCTCTGTATAGTAGTCTCTTTGCTCCAAGTAGTGAACACCCGAACTCGAGTAAGGGTCCACATGAAAAAATGAACAAGCTTGCTCGAAGTCTTCGAGGCCGAAAATGATCTACGTCGAGGAGACTCAAGCTCATGCTAACTCTTCACTAATGGTAGATTAGTGAAGCAAACACTCTAAACTAAATGGATAATATAGTAAAGGATGATGAAGTAGGAAATTGGCTCACTTTAGATTTAATTTTCTCACAATATTTTCTCAATTAGAAAAAAGTTAGCAAGCTTTTTCTCAATGAAGATGAAGATGAGAATGAAACTCATGAGGTGAGAATAGCAACCATGGGTGAGTTAATGTCATACACTAACTCATGTAGAGACTTAATTATGGCTAGTATAATGGTTAGGTTAATAAATATCTACAAGTGAAACAAAATTAGTGGACTTGGTCAATGGTTTCACAAGCTTCTCCAAGCTTCTACCATTAATCCAATTTCCACCAATTTATGAATTTCTTTGATAAATAAAAACCCTTCATTATATCAAGCATGGTGTGAGTCTCATACACCCATATACCATGTGGCATCAAGCATGACATAAATAAAATGTATATTAATATATATCATATATATACTATATGCACACACGTGAGAAAAAGAAATGTTTAGTGAGCAAATATTAGTTAATGTAAGTTAAATATCAAATATATAATTATACATTAAATTATCAAATCAACACTTGATTTAATAATCAGGCTATATCACATACAACCGACTAATATCAAATGTAACAATCTATCAAATCAACACTTGATCCGATAACCCGGCTATATCATATATAACCGACCGATATCACATATCGCGAGAATAAAATGCGGCATCACATACGTGCATTAATCTCGGTCCCGCACATATCACATATATGCTCCTGCTTCATTTCGCATGAACCAGGAAACATCTGTGTAGGACTCTAAAGACACGTCAATACGCCGGCAGTAGGTGATGATCATATCAAACACCCACAAGCCACAAGCGGTCTGCTAAACGTAACGGCCACCCGGGTATTGAGCGATCAGAAGATCAACAAGCAAGCCTGCTCATACTCCTGCGAATCCAATCAGTAACAATACGGTACAGTCTGGTCTCTTCATCAGATATGTCGCATATCACAGCCTCAGGGTGGTATAACGTCAGACCCTAATAGCCTGATAAGTCATGCTGATGCAAGATCCATAACGGTTTGAGAAACTACTGATAACACTTATCAGTAGATCCCAGGAACCTGGCCAGGGATTTCCTGTTATGGCCAATCGAGTATAGTGCAACATCAACTCCCAATACCGGGAGAGACGAATCCCCTCCTATCGCTCATTGCCTCCATGTGACTCGGGACTGTACCCAAAAACCATATTTTTGCACGATCTCTTGAACATGGTATGGTGGAAATCAAAGCACAGTGGGAATCACACAAGACTCTATAACAATCTCGGGTCGACAGACTAACCTGTACCAGTGTCACCAGAGAACTGCTATCTGATGATAGGTATAATACCATCTAGGAGTTCTCGGCGAGTCCATTCAGTGTACTCAATCTCCACCGAGCACCCGTATACCTTCTATGATGTCAAATACCAATGGATATGGGATCATCCATCGCCCATCATATGGGTCGAGAAGCGTATACGCTAGTCTACTCTGGAGTATCGATGCCCTGTCTCGATATTCCCACGACTAAGAACATTTGAAGGATGTACTTACCGACTACCCTGTCCCCACTAGTATGATCTGCATCCTAATCCTGGTAGTCATGTACTCATCCTAAGGGCTTTATCAACATGTAATAGAGAGACAATAAATGTACATGTTTAGATAAAGAGCAACCAGACAGCATACTATCATGTCGAGCAGGAAATTCCTCCCAATATATGTCTAAGCATCCACTACAGTATACATCACATGTACAGTAATGGACTCTAGGGCATACATATAACTAACAACCTCCTCCAATGTCGAAAAATGCCGGTGCTCCTAAACCTAGCAGTGCAAGAACATCCACTTGCTTTCTGCTCACGGTCTGGCGTCCTCTATCTCTGAGTCTTTGTTTTCTCTATGGATCACCAATCCCAAAAAAACTTTCTGCTCGTCGGCCCGGTTAGGTGTAATGACAGAATAGTTCCACTCTGGCACTCCTCTGATCTTCACTTGGCTAATTAATATGACCACTCACAAGGTAGCACGTTACTGATGGTGGCATCTGGCCTTATGATTATGCGCGATACAATTGATCCTAGGTGCAAATCCTTATCGCTATGGCATCCTGGAAAGAACCTGCTTATGGTCTTTTCCGATCTCACCTATGCTGAACTATATGGAGGTTGGCACTCTTACTAAATTCCTTTTTCATTTCCGGACAGTTGCGTCCTTAGCACGGCTTTCCTCTGAAATTTGGCCGTATCCAACGCCTTTACATTCATATCCATTCTTTGGTTTCAACAGGGAGTAACAACCGCTCGTTAATATCTCGCACGAACCTCTTATTCTACCGGTCTTTATTGTCGTCCACATGGAAATCACATCTTACTGGCTGCGTACTGCAATTCGTTCTCGGCTATAGTTAATCCAGAGTCTCTTACAAAGATTCAAAACTACGAACTCGGGTATCTTCACCACTCTGTGGAAGATATCTAGCTGATTACATCCTCAGAAACCCTTCCAAAACATCGGAGGAATACGCTTCATTCTTCCTTTCTCGATCAACTCATAACACGTCTAGGTGAGGTCCTTTTATCTGAAACTGGTCAACTTACTGATCTTGCATCGGAGTATCCAACAAACAATGTCCTCTCTTGATCGATTTACTCTAGATTTGAGTAAGATCTTTCGACTGGAGTTCTTCAACTCAACTGAGCTTGTGTCGGGGCATCCAATTAGATGAATCATCTTAGTCACTCTATTCAAGATGATCTAGCGATCTTCTGTCATATCCCTGCCTGTAAGCTCCTGTGGGTTCAGCTTACAAAACTCTGGAGGTGACATCCAGTCAATCTCAGTAATAGCTGGGTCATCTATCTGCACGGTAGACAACAACGCGATCCCTAAGGTAGGTTGTACATCAACAGTCCTCTCAATCTGGCTAGCTCTATCAATGGCCCGATCATCCAGTACAGATCCGAACACTCGCCTCAAACGAGATATCTCAACACAAACAATAAACCGATATGTTCCTATGTCATCAGAAGAATATCATGGTCAGTACTCATCCGTGATGAGCTCGCTCTGACCGCATCTCTAGCAGCAACTCTCTCTGCTCTCGTAGCCATGGTGACAGGAGCCTCAAGCAAATATCGATGAAGATAGATCATAGAAACGAAATGAATCGATAGGTCTGAAATGGAAATATGATCATAGGAAGGAATGGAATCAATGGGAGTATGATCATAGGAACGAATAGAAGCACAGATCTCAGGAAATGTACATCCTAAGGTCAGTTAAGCGGAGCAGCGTGTCGTAAGTATGCCGCGGAACATACACACGGTGCATCATTCTACTCAAGTTACCTACTCCAACAACCAAGGTCAACCTATGAGATGAAATCTCGGATCCTAAACCCCCCTAGTCAAGTCTAAGTTTCGTAAGGTCAAGCCTAAACTCGAACCAAGGTTAAACCTAACGCTCTGATACTATGTTTGTCACGAACCAGAATTGGCATGAGATCAGCAAGAGAATTACGTGAAGTCTACAGGACCCCGCCATAATTCAAGTAAGCCGAAGCCCAGAAATCTAAATCTTTTTGCGGAAAAATAGTGGAGGTGCAGTTTTGAAACATCGGCATAGGAAATTCAAGCCTTTCTTTTAAAAGTATAAGTCATATCATATGAAATTGCAATGATTGTATACTAACTTGAAAACATATTCATCCGTGAAATTTGGGCAGCACCTCCCTTGTATTTTGGTCCAAAACCATATACATGCAATGAAAAAGGCATCCCCAAGCGGGTGCTAGCTCTTCGCCAATTGGCGGAATCACAACTACGAAACAAGCATATATATGAAGCCCTACGGTGAAGATCCATCACAGAAAGAAAATAAGTAAACCAACACATCATCCATCTCAAATAAGAGACAAACACCCATCCCACTCTAAGTCTCACAATATACAAGTCTGTGTCTAGGTCTACCACATATACAAACCCTGGTTTCTGATTGATGGAGCTTTAACTATATACAATAGAAATAATAGATACAAGAGTGGTCAGGATTCAAATGCGTATCCCATCTACCAAAGAAAAACACCCTGAAGAAAGTTGTATGCCAGCGATACCGCTACTGATCCAAGCGGTCGAACCTGCAAGAAAACTATGGCACAACGGGATGAGTTGCCAAGTCGTGAGTAGAAAATATCAGTAGGTAGAAATCGAATGAACAACGAACCCTAGGTCTTACTGTATCATGAAAGTAAAACTATAATATCTAAGGTGATCATGTATGCATATGTGTACAATAGAGTCGTGCCAGTATCAGTATGTAATGATAATCATCTGAATGTATATGCATGTATGCATGTGTATCAACCAACGTGTGTCCATTAACAACACATCAACATCATGAAACCTGAGTGTCCAACATCGACACTCGAAATATCATAAAACCTGTGTCCAGTATCGACACGTAAATCCTCATATCTCAAGCGCCGCATCCTCAGATCAACCCTCATATCCATGTGATCTCACGACTTCGGTCGGTATCCTCCGGATAACCGTCAAGCCCAAACTATCACCGGTCAGTAATGCTCCACTGCCAGGCTCATCATCTACTCTACGATCTTCTTGCCCCGGGGTACCGTACCGAGCCCCACCATATACCTGCAGACGGTTCCTCCTCACTCCTCGAATTAGGTATGCTCATAACTCAGAACCAAGAAAACTCATGGCGGACGCCTCAAATCACATCACGAGAAGCCGTGTTTTTAAAACAATTTATAATTTCCTTTGAAATATAACCGTGGTTCTCAAATCCAGAGATCTCATGAAAACAGCATCTCAATGCATGTAACCATAAATTACAGTATATGCAAACATTGAACAGTACTGTTATCATGTAAGCATGTCATGTGATAATTACTGAACAATGATTGTACTTAACAGTTAAGAGTAATACCGTGATATACCAGTTCTACTTTATAAGTGGCATGGCAATTACCGATGATGAATGTGTGAGCCGGCAAATCTGTGTAAGTGTAACATACGCATTATCGGTAATAGTGCAGGTGTACTAGTAGACAAAGACATATACATGTAAGTGCTGGGAATATAGTACGTATGTCACGGGGAATAATACAGCATAACATGAACGGTAATAAGATATGTAACTACCCCTGGATACATCAAATATAACCCATTATCCACTGAGGTGTTTAGCAGCAATGATTCTCCGAATCAAAACAAATCCATAAGTCGGCGATCCAACCTCATGGTATCAGATGTGATATAATCCTCTTACATCATCCTTGAGTCGAGAGTACGGATCAATCATCCGGTATCCTATCACGTACGGTATAATCCATCATACGGTGTAATCAAATCAGAATAAGGATCTATCGTCCTAATACATAACATCATCCCATATTCTCATATATATATACATATATATCAACCTCATATCATATCTATATCGATCTTACATCATATCTCATAACATATCTTGGCATATGTATTTATATATTCATATCGCTTCACATTCTCATATCAAGCATATCCGCTCATGTTATCTTATTTTATCATATTCTCATTTCATTATATCAATATATCAATCCAAGTCATCTTATATTTGTCATATCATCTTATATTAAATCTTTTGATCATATATGTAAGTTCATAGCACAGTTTTCTCCAAAATATATTCTATATACCGATTCTCCATTCCTATGGTTGCGAGGGTGCTATACGCCATCCACCCGATTTCCCCCGTAGATATAGATCTACTCACCTGTAATATCCTTGCTTAGTCGAAGTCGATGAACTTCTTGATCTCCTTCATAGTCTCGGAAGTCCACGCGAAGGTACCTACTATCAATACACATCGTAACGATATTAAAACCAAGTCCGAAAACCGATATGGCACGCGAAGTGCTCATAGGTTAGAACCTATAGCCTACGCATGCAAGAACAACCAAATAATCCTCTGCGTTGACGTCCAAACGTCCAACGACAGTGCCAAAACTCAAATACCAAAACCAAGTTTTCAGAAATCGGGAACCCGAAATCAGTAACATGGAAAATCACTCCCAGATTCTACCCTAGGTCAAATTAATAGATTTTGCATATAGAGTAGGTCTAGATATCAGATACTGGAACTATGGAACCAAGGCCAAACCCTAACTCACAGTCCAGGCCGCAATTTGCGGCCAGGATGATTAAATCTGCGGCCAAACAGTGGAGGCAGGGGCTCGGATTTCTAGGGAAAACTCTTGGTAGCCTGCACGTCTAACTGTGTTAGGAACTATTTTATGGAGCTCTCGAGTCATAACAGATTCTACAGAGATAACACAAATCACCAAAAACCGACATCATGAAACTTCTAAGTTCGTGTTTTGGGATTCTATTTTCAATTTGTCCAGGATTATCATCACTAAGGATTTTAGGTTCACTAACTAAATCTCAATTGCATCTCTACTACTCAAATCACCCACTAAAATCATTCTAGAAATTTCCAAGGTCACTAAACTTGCTTAATCGAACTCTAAACTTAACTAGGAGGTTAAGAAACTAAATAATAAGAAGAAAAGTGAAGGTTATACCTCTTGGAGCAACTGAAGAAAATTCCAAGATGGTGGCAAAAACTCAAAATCCAAACTTGAGCTCACTGGGGGGTGTAGGATGAGGTGTTGCACATTTTTTGTGAAGCTAGCATAAGGCTTTGATGAGATTTTTCAGGTGTTTGCCATGGGATAGTGAGGGTGGAGGAAGGTGTTAGTTGTATGTATGCCCTAGAGGCCAGTATTGTACAGATTATGTATATTATATTGGATGCTTGGACATATATAGAGATGACTTTCTTGCTCGACATGATAGTATGCTATCTGGTTGCTCTTTATCTTAACATGTACACTAGTCTCTTTATACTGTCTTATAGTTACATGTTGGTAAAGCCCTTAGGATATGTACTTGACTACCTGGACTGTGATGCAGATCATACTAGTGGGGACATGGTAGTCCATAAGTACATCCTTCAAGGTCCCTAGTCGTGGGTGTATCGAGATGGGGCATCGATATACCAGAGTAGACTAGCGTATACGCTTCTCGACCCATGAGATGGGCGATGGATGATCCCATATCCATTGGTGTTTGACATCAGAGATGGTGTACGGGTGCTCAGTGGAGACTGGGTACACTGGACGGACTCGCCGAGAACTCCCAGATGGTATTATACCTCACGTCAGATGGCAGTTCTCAGGTGACACTTGTACAGGTTAGTCTGTAGACCCGAGATCGTCATAGAGTCTTGTGTGATTCCCACTGTGCTTTGATCTCCACCTTACCACGTCCATGAGGGCGTGCAAAACGGTGGTCTTTAGGCACAGTCCCGAGTCACATGGAGGCAATGAGCGATAAGAGGGGTTTCGTCTCTCCCGGTATTGGGGGTTGATGTTGCGCAGTGCTCGATTGGCCGTAGCAGGGAAGTCCCTGGCCAGGGCTGATCAAAGATTTGCTGGTAAGTGTTACCAGTAGTTTCTCGACCCGTTATGTGCCTCACATCGGCACGACTTATCGGGTTATTAGGGTCTGACGTTTACCACCCCTAGACTTGATATGCGACATATCAGACGAAGAGACCGGACTGTATGGTAAGTGTTAGTGGACGGATTCGCAGGAGTGTGAGCGGGCTAGCTCGTCGATCTTCTGATCGCTCAATACCCGGGTGGCCGTTACGTTTAGCAGACCGCTTGCGGCTTGTGGGTGCTTGATATGATCATCATCTGCTACCGGCGTATTGACGAGTCTTTAGAGTCCTACACAGAGGTTTCCTAGCTCAAGCGAAACGAAATAGAAGTGCATATGAGATATGTGCGGGACCGATAATAATGCGTGTATGTGATACCGTATTTGATTCTCGCGATTAATGTTTCGATTGGTTGTATGAGATATGACCTAGTTATCGAATCATTGATTCGATAAATCGATACATTGAATACTAGTCGGTCATGTGCGACATGACCGGATCATTGAATCAAGTGTTGATTTAATGATTTAATGTATAATTATATATTTGATATATTACTTTGCATTAACTAGTATTGGTTCACTTTAAACGGATTTTTCTCACTTGATGCACATTGTATATGTGATATGCTTTTGTGCACATGATTGTATCATGTTTGATGATGCATGTTGACTTGACTTTGTGTAAAAGAATTGAACCATGGTTATGAGAGTGGTTAGGGTTTATGTTTTATTCACTTATTATTTAATCCATTCATTATTTATTAATTGGTTTTATGAAAATAAAATGGTTTCATTTATCATGAAGAATGGTGAAGCTTCATGAACCTTTTACTAATGATGCTATTTTGTCTTCATACTTAAACCTAACCACTCCCACTAACCATGGTCAATTCTCTACACTTGACCATGGTTAGGATATGATAAATATAATTTTCTTTTCTATTTTGATTAAGTTTTTTTATCATATTCTATCATCTTCTTCATCTTCTTCTTCAAAAAAAAAGCTTGCTACTTTAATGGCAACTTGAGTTCTAGTGAGAGAAATCCAATTCTAAAGTGAACCCACCTCCTATTTCTTCACCCTCTACCTCTTGCCAAGTTGTTTTGGGTGTTTTCTTCACAAGTTTCACAACTTTGTGAAGTCGGAGCTTGAACTAGTGCAACCTCGACGTAGATCGTCTTTGACACGAAGCCGACGACCTAGCTCGCCCGTTTCTCCGATGAAGCCGACGATTGGGTTCGGGATTCATGATGGACAGCGAGAGGACACCCACGTGGAGCTAAGGAAGTGGAAATCCGGATCTACAAAGGTTGTAGCTTCTCACTTCTAGTTAAGTAGTTAACTAGTTTATAGTTTCGCCTAAACATCTAGTCTAAGATCCGTAGTCTAGGGTTTCTCGGCACCATTTTTTTTTAAATTGGCATGTTCGATGCCTTGTGAGACCTCACTAGAGTGCCTAGGAACCCTACAGTGGTATCAGAGCCTAGCTAGAGCCTTAGGCGAAGTCTAGACGCGATTTGAAGCCCGAACGAACCCGAAACCCTAAACTTAACATGCTCTCTGTACATTTTCTAAAATCTGAGATTTTTCAATATTAAAAATATGCAGAAAAATAAGCAGGAAATTATAAGGTTTACTGTGAAATTCGTGAGCGTAATTCCACCAAGACAGCGCGGATCAGCGGCATGAGCATGGCTCATGCGGCGGATCCGCGGTCGTACGGCCTCTATATTTAAAGAATTTTACACAGTAATTCTTAGTTTCCAGTGGTGATTTTCCTGGGTATTTTTAATAATTATTCAAGAGTTGAATTTTCTGGGGTTGCTTTGGGGATTCGGTGTTTCGATCGGGGTATCAAATTTCGTCTTTGTGTATTTCCGGATAATTTTTAGAATATGTTAAAAAGTTCGACCGGATATAAATACCCAATTTTTCCCCTGTCGGGAAATTTCCAAGTGTTGGATTTTTCCGTAGTTTAACGACGTTCTAAGTAGTGCAAGTAACGCGATGGACCCTCTAGAAGACAACAAACCTTAACTCGATTATGTGACCGTCTTGAACTGCCCTTTGAACCTTCGGGTTTGGGGCAGTACGGCGTGCCACATGTGAGGCGTTGGCTTGACCCTTCTACGGCTGGACCGTTGGTACTGAGGCACAAACTGAATGTTGTTAGACTTATTTCATGTGTTGAGCTGTATCGGGAAAACTTGGGTATTCGACTGTTCGATCGGAAAGTTTAACATTTTCTGTTTATCTGGAATGTGATACAATAATTGGAATTCACAAACAGTTATGAGATAACTGAATAAATGTTATAAATCTAGCAGTTTAGTCCCATACGATATTGAAAAGAGTTTTCGATAATGAGACTAAAATGCGGGGTTTGTAACTGTTAGGCATGTGATGTCTAAAGAGGTTGCAGATTCCAATTGTTGTAGTTTTACACTTTCTTTTCTGTGACCGTAAGTGTAGTATGTTCATATCGCCGGTTTCGTTGCTATACGTCAACGACACTTGGGGTATGCATACTTACTTATGTTGATGACATGTGATGTTATGTGTTGCTGGATATGTTATATTGGATCGTCGTGTTCGAATAGCCGGGGGTTTTTATGTGAGATGAGTGTCTTTCATTTTCATTCATGTAAAAACTTGTATGTAATATTCTTTTATTTGGGGCACTTCCAGGTAGCGGAAGTTGTCACCCTTTGTATATTATTTACTTTTCCGCATTAGGATAGACCCAAGGAGGGGAGCACAAGTAACCGGGTTCTGGGGTCCAGTGGGAGACCAACTCGAGGGGTCGAGTCCGGGTCTCCTAACCCTAGAATTGGCAGGGTTGCTTGCCGCTCTCATAGGGGTCTAGGGGTGTGGGATTGGCTATTCATCACGACCGTGGAATCCGTGTTTTATACTGGCTCGTATTAAAAATACGGACGTCCTAGTATATCCAATATTTCATATGTTTATTCTGCTGCGATATCTGTGATGTGATTCTGTGATGGATATAGTATATAGTATATATGATATATTATATAGACGTTACTTATGTTTTACACCCGCGCTAGCCCTGCCCTGCTCTGTCGTTAGTTACCTAACCTAACGGTGCACGAGGGGACATCAAGGCGAATGCGGATGGCATAAGTGTACGTCATATCTATCTGTGATGTTTAGGTATTTAAATGATGGGACTTCATTAATGTGATTAATGAAAGATAAGAAACCTAAGATGTTGTGGAATCGAATTTTAAAATAAAACAGGTAGCTACAGTTCTTGCTTTGCACAGCGGTATATATGATATACCCTGCACCTTATTCGATGAGGAAAGGACCGAGATCCCTTCACCGGGAGTGACTCCTTTAGCAATAACTGGCAGATGCTACACACTCGGTTTGCTTTTGACTGCTTTTGGGTTTTTGCTTTGCACAGTGATATATATGATATATCCCGCACCTCATTCGACGAGGAAAGGGCCGACGATCCCTTCACCGGGAGTGACCCCTTTAGCAAAACTAGAAAAGCCTCAAAATCATTCCATTTTAAAACTTCATTTGATTCTACAACGATATCAAGTTCATTACACAATAGGTTTTCAGAAAAACCTGACGTAGCCCTCCGTCATTTCAGATAAGTACTAGTTAGTATTCGTGCTACGTTTGTTGACTATGTTAAGGCGTAGTGTGCGGTAGCTAATTAGTGCTTATCTGTATAAGCATATGATGCGATTGGATTAGGGTAGTCGTGCGACTTTGTTGACTATGTTAAGGGTCGTGCGGGTGGGTTTAATTCAATCGGGAAATGACGGGTTGAACTTGACTAGCACTTATGATTTGTTGACTATGTTAAGGTCATATAGCTGCTAGGGACAAAATATTATCGGGAATTTCAAGTGTTGAAATTTGCAATGAGATTGCATACCTTTTATGAGATAGTTGGATCCCGATACCCACTGCGAGTAAGAGTTACTCCCGGGAGAGTTTTACACATTACAATTAGCCGATCAAGTAGGTGTCTAGAAAGGTGTTAACGAGGTTACGCCTCTGGGAAGACGAGGTTTACAGTAATTAGGTTCGTGCGAAAGCACGGGGGACCTCCCTCAAAGTACCGACACTGGCCTGGCTGAAAGATTGGCGAACTTGTAGTGTGTAATTAATCCCGGCTAGTCTTTCCTTTTAGGGTTTGGAGGAAGATTTGATAAAAAGCAGTGGGAGCCATCCTGATTAGATAAGATAATAACCAATCTGATCTTGCACGAGCTTACGCTAAAGTGTTTTCTTCTCTCTCTCTCCAGGTAGCGACCATTTCATGCCCTAATGAAGATAATAATATGGATGTATTGACCGAACCCGCATGTTATACTGTGCTGGGGAACGTTGGTTACGTTCATTCTTATAAGAGTTATAGGAATGAATAGGATATAGGGGAATACCAGGATTCCCATGCCACCCGAATGAAGAAAGTACATGTTGATGCATTTTCTTCGGGTGTGTTCGTTACTGAGAACTGTTTCTCCATTTGCTCTACGTCCTGGGTATTGGATACCGGGTCAGGATCCCATATATGTAATCAGTTACATGGGCTTAGGAAAGGCAGAGAACTTGGAGAAGGTGATAAAGACATAAGAGTAGGAAATGGTGCAATTGTTGCAGCTAAAACTGTCGGGGAATATCACCTTGTATTACCAACTGGTAATACATTGGTTCTGAACGAATGCTATTACATGCCGAACCTGATATGCAACATTATATCGGTTTCTTTATTAAGTAAAGAAGGATATAATTTTGTATTACAGGATAATGTTATGAACATTTTCCGTAACCAAAAGTTGGTTGGATCAGGCACGTTATGCAATGGCATTTATGTTCTAAATCAATCAACAGTTCTGAGCATAACAAACACACACAAGAGGAAGAGTTCTGAACTCAACGAATCCTTCTTGTGGCATTGTAGACTGGGTCACATCAATGTGACACGACTGGCTAAGTTGCATAAGGATGGATATTTGAAACCTTTCGAATTTTCATCTTATGACACTTGCCAGTCATGTCTCAAAGGCAAGATGACCAAAACTCCGTTTACGGGACACGGAGAAAGAGTTACCGAACTCTTAGGACTGATACATAGTGATGTATGCGGTCCTATGTCTACACATGCCAGGGATGGTTCTTCATACTTCATTACATTCACTGACGATCTCTCTAGATTCGGATATGTGTTCCTGATGAAACACAAATCAGAAGCTTTTGAGAAATTTAGGGAATATAAACAAGAAGTTGAGAACCAAACCGGAAAAAATATTAAAATCCTACGATCTGATCGAGGAGGGGAATACTTGAGCAATGAATTCCTGGACTTCCTAAAAGAGAATGGGATTCTCTCTCAGCTGACTCCTCCATATACACCACAGCACAACGGTGTATCTGAACGGAGGAACCGCACCCTATTAGATATGGTGCGCTCTATGATGAGCACGGCTGAGTTACCTATTTCCTTCTGGGGTTATGCGCTGGAGACAGCAGCATACCTATTGAATCAAGTTCCATTTAAATCTGTACCTACCACACCATATGAGATATGGAGTGGGAAGAGACCATATTTTAAACGAGTTAAGATATGGGGTTGTCCGGCCTATGTCAAAAGGAAAAATCCAGACAAACTCGAGGCACGGTCAGTTCTCTGCAAGTTTGTGGGATATCCTAAGAATTCCCAAGGATATTTTTTCTACCATGCTGAAGAACAAAAAGTGTTTGTTTCTCAATATGCCACCTTTTTAGAAAAGGAATTCCTTGAAAAAGAAATTAGTGGCAAAGTGGTAGAGCTGGAAGAAATTCCAGATACACAAACTATAACTGAAGAATTAGTGGAACCAGAAGATTCGATAGTACCCGACGAACCCCAGCCTCTCCGCCGATCTAGTAGGGTTTCTCGTCCACCTGAGAGATACTACGGTTTTCTCATTGATGGTGGAAGCGAGGATTGCATCATGGATAATGATGACCCAACTAGCTTCGAGCAGGCCATCACGAGTAGGGACTCAGTGGAATGGCTGGATGCTATGCGGTCCGAGATGGAATCCATGTACACCAACAAAGTATGGACTTTGGAAGTTGCTCCTGAAGGGGTAAAACCCATTGGGAGCAAGTGGATCTTCAAGAAGAAACTTGGTGTAGATGGGAAAGTGGAGACTTTCAAAGCTAGACTTGTAGCAAAGGGTTTTCGTCAAAGACCAGGTGTGGACTATGACGAAACCTTTTCTCCAGTGGCTATGCTTAAATCCATCCGGATCATGCTTGCCATTGCAGCCTTTCATGACTACGAAATCTGGCAAATGGATGTTAAGACCGCCTTTCTAAATGGTGATTTAGAAGAGTGCGTGTACATGACTCAGCCAGAGGGCTTCGTAGACAGTGGGAGCAGCGGGAAGGTGTGCAAGCTGCTTAAATCCATTTATGGATTAAAGCAAGCATCACGGAGTTGGAACATCTGCTTTGATGTCGTTATCAAAGAGTTTGATTTCGTCAAAAATCCAGATGAACCTTGTATCTACAAGAAGGTGGCAGAGAGTAAGGTTGTCTTCCTCGTATTGTACATGGACGACATACTCTTGATAGGAAATGATATTCCTATGCTGCAAGCGGTCAAGCTCTTCTTATTACAAAGATTCTCAATGAAAGATCTTGGTGATGCCTCCAGCATATTGGGAATTAGGATCTATAGAGATAGATCCAAACGGATTTTGGGATTGTCCCAATCCAGGTACATTGACACCATACTAAAGAGGTTTAGTATGGAAGAGTCCAAGCGTGGGAACTTACCCACGATCTCTGGAGTCACTCTCTCCAAAGAGATGTCTCCCAAGACTGATTTGGAGAGAGCTCGCATGCAAGGGATACCCTATGCTTCGGCAGTAGGCTCTATCATGTATGCGATGCTATGTACCAGACCCGATGTAGCATACTCACTAAGTGTAGTGAGCAGGTATCAAGCTGATCCTGGAGAGAGTCACTGGACAGCTGTGAAGAGCATTCTCAAGTACTTGCGAAGGACTAGAGATATGTTCTTGGTGTATGGTAACGGAGAGCTCCAAGTGGAGTCCTTTACCGATTCGAGCTTCCAGAGTGATAAGGACGACTCTAAGTCGCAGTCGGGTTTTGTCTTTACCCTTTACGGAGGGGAGGTTAGCTGGAAGAGTTCCAAGCAGGAAACCGTGGCAGACTCGACGATGGAGGCTGAATACATCGCTGCCAACGATGCTGCCAAAGAGGCTGTCTGGATCAAGAAGTTCATTACTGAACTTGGAGTGGTTCCATCCATTGAGCTTCCAATACCTTTGTATTGCGATAACAATGGAGCGGTGGCTTTGGCCAAGGAACCCAGGTCCCATCAGCGATCCAGGCATATTCTGAGGCGGTATCACCTGATCCGGGAGATAGTTGATCGCCGGGAGATCGAGGTCAGGAGGGTTGACACGAAGAATAACACGGCGGATCCACTCACGAAGGCCATTCCCCAGATACAGTTTGAGAGACTCTTCGGAATGCTCGGTATGCGATACTACAGCAGCTGGCCTTAGTGCAAGTGGGAGATTGTTAGTTGTATGTATGCCCTAGAGGCCAGTATTGTACAGATTATGTATATTATATTGGATGCTTGGACATATATAGAGATGACTTTCTTGCTCGACATGATAGTATGCTATCTGGTTGCTCTTTATCTTAACATGTACACTAGTCTCTTTATACTGTCTTATAGTTACATGTTGGTAAAGCCCTTAGGATATGTACTTGACTATCTGGACTGTGATGCAGATCATACTAGTGGGGACATGGTAGTCCATAAGTACATCCTTCAAGGTCCCTAGTCGTGGGTGTATCGAGACGGGGCATCGATATACCAGAGTAGACTAGCGTATACGCTTCTCGACCCATGAGATGGGCGATGGATGATCCCATATCCATTGGTGTTTGACATCAGAGATGGTGTACGGGTGCTCAGTGGAGACTGGGTACACTGGACGGACTCGCCGAGAACTCCCAGATGGTATTATACCTCACGTCAGATGGCGGTTCTCAGGTGACACTTGTACAGGTTAGTCTGTAGACCCGAGATCGTCATAGAGTCTTGTGTGATTCCCACTGCGCTTTGATCTCCACCTTACCACGTCCATGAGGGCATGCAAAACGGTGGTCTTTGGGCACAGTCCCGAGTCACATGGAGGCAATGAGCGATAGGAGGGGTTTCGTCTCTCCCGGTATTGGGGGTTGATGTTGCGCAGTGCTCGATTGGCCGTAGCAGGGAAGTCCCTGGCCAGGGCTGATCAGAGATTTGCTGGTAAGTGTTACCAGTAGTTTCTCGACCCGTTATGAGCCTCACATCGGCATGACTTATCGGGTTATTGGGGTCTGACGTTTACCACCCCTAGACTTGATATGCGACATATCAGACGAAGAGACCGGACTGTATGGTAAGTGTTACTGGACGGATTCGCAGGAGTGTGAGCGGGCTAGCTCGTCGATCTTCTGATCGCTCAATACCCGGGTGGCCGTTACGTTTAGCAGACCGCTTGCGGCTTGTGGGTGCTTGATATGATCATCATCTGCTACCGACGTATTGACGAGTCTTTAGAGTCCTACACAGAGGTTTCCTAGCTCAAGCGAAACGAAATAGGAGTGCATATGAGATATGTGCGGGACCGAGAATAATGCGTGTATGTGATACCGTATTTGATTCTCGCGATTAATGTTTCGATTGGTTGTATGAGATATGACCTAGTTATCGAATCATTGATTCGATAAATCGATACATTGAATACTAGTCGGTCATGTGCGACATGACCGGATCATTGAATCAAGTGTTGATTTAATGATTTAATGTATAATTATATATTTGATATATTACTTTGCATTAACTAGTATTGGTTCACTTTAAACGGATTTTTCTCACTTGATGCACATTGTATATGTGATGTGCTTTTGTGCACATGATTGTATCATGTTTGATTATGCATGTTGACTTGACTTTGTGTAAAAGAATTGAACCATGGTTATGAGAGTGGTTAGGGTTTATGTTTTATTCACTTATTATTTAATCCATTCATTATTTATTAATTGGTTTTATGAAAATAAAATGGTTTCATTTATCATGAAGAATGGTGAAGCTTCATGAACCTTTTACTAATGATGTTATTTTGTCTTCATACTTAAACCTAACCACTCCCACTAACCATGGTCAATTCTCTACACTTGACCATGGTTAGGATATGATAAATATCATTTTCTTTTCTATTTTGATTAACTTTTTTATCATATTCTATCATCTTCTTCATCTTCTTCTTCAAAAGAAAAGCTTGCTACTTTAATGGCAACTTGAGTTCTAGTGAGAGAAATCCAATTCTAAAGTGAACCCACCTCCTATTTCTTCACCCTCTACCTCTTGCCAAGTTGTTTTGGGTGTTTTCTTCACAAGTTTCACAACTTTGTGAAGTCGGAGCTTGAACTAGTGCAACCTCGACGTAGATCGTCTTTGACACGAAGCCGACGACCTAGCTCGCCCGTTTCTCCGATGAAGCCGACGATTGGGTTCGGGATTCATGATGGACAGCGAGAGGACACCCACGTGGAGCTAAGGAAGTGGAAATCCGGATCTACAAAGGTTGTAGCTTCTCACTTCTAGTTAAGTAGTTAACTAGTTTATAGTTTCGCCTAAACATCTAGTCTAAGATCCGTAGTCTAGGGTTTCTCGGCACCATTTTTTTTTAAATTGGCATGTTCGATGCCTTGTGAGACCTCACTAGAGTGCCTAGGAACCCTACAGAAGGAAGAGGAGATGAAGATGAAAGAGTTGAAGAAAAAGGACAAAGTGAAGAAGAATGAATGAAGAACCATAGTTGACTAAAGATCCCTCTATCTCTCTTTCCCATTCTCATTCTCTCTCTTGCTCGTGCCTCTATGTCATCTTTCTTTTTGTTTTTTCTCTTTCCTATTAAAAAACCCAAATATGAACAAATACTAAGAAACCATGTATGAATCAAATGCAATATGTCATGGTGTACTATCCATGGTTAGTACAAAAGTGGATTTGGTTTAATCATGATTAGTAGTGCACTAATCAAGTTTAGTATTAACTTGCATATAATTAATTGCATAATTATTTATAAAGTATCCAAATCCAATAAATACCTTTATAATTAATAATTCATATTAATATCCAATTATTTTCCAAATATTGGTATATAATTATACCATTTTACGAAAACCCCAAATTCATACTCGAATAGTTTTCGTGAAATATAGTATTTTATTATTTAAATTCCAAAAATAATTTTTTGTATTTCTGAAATGTTACATGTACGGGCTATCCACACGACAAGGGAACGTCGCATTTTATTTGCGGTTCAAATGAAATGCGGGGCTCCAACTTTATCCACTGTTCCATTTTGTTTTCCCCATGCCTGTGATGTTATTACATGCCTGTGATGATATATATATTGGATGCTTCTATATGTTTTTCATCCGCGCTAGCCCTGCCTCCGCCCTGTCGTAAGTTAAGAAATCTTACGGTGAAGACCCGAGACCCCGTGGCGAATACGGATGACATATAAAAGCATATTATTTTAGTTGTTTCTGTTGTGGCTAGAAACTTAAATTATAGGAATGCATTATTTTTTTAATGCAAAGATATAAACCCAAAATGATGTCGTAGGAACCAAAATTTTCGAAAATTTTTATCATTGTATTCTTTTGTTTTTCATAGAGGTATTCGATTAGGAATATCCCGCACCTCATTCGATGAAGAAAGAACCTTGATCCCTTCATGAGGAGTTCACTCTTAAGAAAAAGTTTATTTTACTATAAACCACTCGGTTTTCTTTAAAACCACTCGTTTCAAGAAACAGAGCCTAAACCACTCCATTTTCAAACCCGCTTGGTTGTTTCAATGATACCAAGTTCATTCTGTTAAAGGTTTTTCACCAAAAACCATCCATAGCCCTCCGTCAGTTCTTACGAGTAGTGCTTAGTATTCGTGCTACGTTTGTTGACCTAGTCAAGATGTAGTGTACGGTAGTTAAGTATTGCTGGTTTGTAGTATACGATGCGATTAAATAGGACAGTCGTACGGCCTTGTTGACATAGTCAAGGGCTCGTACGAGTGGGTTTAGGATAATCAAGATAATGACGGGTTGAACTTGACTTGTGAATTATGATTTGTTGACCTAGTCAAGCTCATAAGCCGCTTGGGGAAAAAACCATATCAGGAGTTTCAAATATAAGGAAAACTTGCCAAGTATGTGTATACCTTCTGGAGTGTAGTGACTTTGGTTGGCTTCTATCAAGATTATCACACAATGATAGTTGGGTCCCGATTCCCACTGATGAGTAAATATTACTCCCGGAAGATTTTCACTTCACAACTAGCTAACCAATTAGGTGTCGAGAAAGGTGTTAACAAGATCATGCCTATGCGGAAACACGGTTATTAAATTGGGTCTGTGCGAAAGCACTGGGGACCTCCCTCGGAGTACCAACACAGGCTTAGCTGAACGGTTAGCGAACTAGTAAGGTGTATATGATCCCTACTAGTTCTTCTTTTAGGGTTTGAAGGAGAATTCAAGGAAACGGTGTGAGCTATCCTAATTAAATACATTAATTAACCAATCTAATTTTGATAGAGTGCATACTGAGTATTTTTTTACCATCTGGTTTTGGATTGTCATGATTCACGACAAACTCGCATATATCCCTGTTGCTTCCCCAGAACACTTCGCATCACTACAAAGATCCATATTGCTTAGAAAAGCCATCTCGTATAGTTACATACGAACTCAAACAAATTTATTTCAGTCCGAGAATGGTCACAGGTTCTGGATAATTTGGATTGTATAATTCTGTTGTCTTTTCTCCTTCACCTTCTCTCAAGTTGATAGCTCCTTATGCAAAGAGAGTACATCTGTTATGCTTTTTGGATAATCTTCTTCCAAATCATAGGCTGGTGGTGAAAGGTTGGAAAGGAAGAAAACCAACTAGCCTAAATATGGTGTACAGAAGGTAAGATGCAGAGGCATATAAAGGGGTTAAAATGAGGGCAAAGGAAATTACAACTAGTGTCATGAATATGAGCAATGGAAGAGGCATTACTAAGAATACCTTACCACTCTCTTGAAACATTTTTATGTTTCAGTTTTTCTGTGTTGTTGCAATTGAAAATTGTTTTCCAATTAATTTTGACTCCTGAGTTTATGTATACCGGATTAGAATCCCACATCTATAGGACATTACAGATGGTGAGAAAGAGTAGAATATTGGGAAATGGATGATTTGATTCTTAATATCGGAATTCTTACTAATTGGTGCTATTGGGAAAATCACCTGGTTTTGCCTAACGACAAACTTTTGGTTTTGAATAACCGTTGTTATGCATCAATTTTTAAAATGATATATCTGTATTTTTATTTAATAAAGTGAGATATAAATTTTGAAAATATGTTTTGGACATTTATCTTTATCTATTGCGAATAAAGTAAGGTGCATTGAATAATGGTATAGACATTCTTAACTAAAATACAGTTTTCAATTTACAACACACGGAATTTGAGTTATTGAGCTCTTGGAAATTATACATGATAATATATGTTGTCCGGTATACTTTCGGACAAGGGGTTGATACTCTTACTTCATTCTGTTTTACCTATGAGTTCTCTGGTTTTAGACACGCATTCGTTGAAATGCAAGGTCTAAAGATTTTGAGAAGTTCTTAGGGTATTAGAATAAAGTAGACAATGAAACATTGAAGTATTAAGATTTTTCGAAGTGATTGAAGATGTGGATACTTATACTAGGTATTCCGTAGTAGTAATATTGAGAATTCGATTCTTTCTCTCAGATTACTCCTCCGCGGGTGCGCTCCTTGATGAGTAATGTTGTATGACCTTCTTCAATTTAGACGATATGCACTCGAAACAGCTGCATAATATTTGAATCTTGTTCCATCTAAATTAGTGCCTTAGATTCTATATAGACATAAAATGGTAGCATATCTTAAGCTTGTTAAGATATGGAGTTATTCGGTTTTTGTTTAAAAGCATAATCCGGACATACTCAATGCACGTTTCAATAGTGGCAGTTTATGGTTTATCCTAAGCTTTCGCGAGGGTTTAATTTCTACCATTTTCAAAACCAATAATTACATTGTTCTTGACTCGCCACCTTTTTATAAAAAGGACTTCTTTGCAAAAGAAATTAATGGGAGTATGGTGTGTTGGATATAGTGCCCTCAAAGTCAATTATTGGATCGCAGGTACGTGATTGCAATGATTGAGGCAGGACCTATACCGATATGACAGTCTTGCTCGAGATGATAGTATGCTATCTGGTTTGTCTTTATCATCGTATACATGCTTTAGTTCATTATTACATGTTGATAGAGCCCATAGGATTCTTGCTTGACTGCCAGCAGTATGATGGCGATCATATACGTGGGAGCTGAGGTCTGTAAGCACATCCTTAAAGTATCCCTAGTCGTGGGAGTTTCGAGACAGGGCATCGATACTCCAGAGTAGACTAGTGTAAACAGTCGAGACCCCGACGAGGGGCGGTGGCCGGTCTCACAAGCCATTGGTGTTAGTTGGTTCACCTAAGATGTATACAGGTGCTCATTGGGTTATGAGTACACCGGACAGGACTCGCCGGGAACCTGCTAGTTGGTATTATACCTAGCGTCAGATAGCAGTTCCCTGGTGACATGTGTACAGGTCAGTTCATCGACCTGAGGTCGTCATTTGTCTCGTGTGAGTTCCTACTGTGCTTTGATTTTTACCCTACCACGGCTCAAAGGAGTCGTGCAAACAGGTCTTTTTTGGGTACAGTCCCGAGCCACATGGAGGCAAGTGAGCAGATCGGCAGGGGATTCGTCTCTCCCGGTATTGGGGGTGAGATCGCGATGTGTCTAGGAGAGCCATTACACAAATCCCTCGGCCGAGGCAGGAGATTTACTGGTAGGTACTCCAGTAGTATCTCTGGGTGTTCTGGGCCACTCTCTGACACGACTTATACCGCTATTGGGGGTCTGACGTTACCAGCCCCCTAGGCCGATATGCGATACTCATAGACGAACGGACCGGACTGTATGTATATTGTCACTGTTAGGCTCAGTAGGGTTTCTGGATGAGTTCGCTCGTCAGCTTCCCTTCCAATCAATACATAGGCAACCGTTACGTACAACTTGTACCTCTGACGTGCTAGTGGTTATACCCAGTGCCAGTGTGTTGATGAGTCATTAGAGTTCCCCACAGACAGTTTCCCAAGTTCGGGCGAAACGTCGTAGAGGCCGTATGGTTTTATGGCAGGGTTCGGAAAATGCACGTGCGTTTACGCACGTGTCACATTTCGGACAGATAATACTGGTGGGCTTTGGTTTAAGCCGGATCCGAGTATTATACTGTATAGATATAATAACTTTGTCTCAGTTGCATTTGTATTCGGTCGTAATACAAATGCGGGTATGTTTATACTGTTACGGGGTTATCCTGAAATTCGTTTCGGGATCGCTTTTGGAAGTTGCCAGTTTCCAGTTTTCTATCACCCGTCTTTAACATTCGGTTAAAGACGGATTTATCTTTTTGTCATGAGGGTGAGTCGTGGTTCTAGAAGATTCTAGAATATGGTGACTAGGTTAGTGAGGTGTTATATGATTCATTGGTTGTATTTAATGCTTGATGATGTGTTAAGGTGACTCATGGTTTTGCATTAATGAAGTAATGAGTCATGATAAGTATGATTGCTTATGGTCACCCTCCTAGCTCCTACACTCACCTCCCTCCTCATTCTATATTGGCCGGCCCCCTCTTTATGAAAGGATGATTGATTCATTTTGGAAAAGAATATAGTTTTGGTGTATGGAAATTTCATAGCTCCTTTTAATTCCATCATAATTTAAAAAGGCAACTTCATTAACCGTTCGTCCATAGCCTTGGACGAAGCGATACAAAGTGTTCTATTCATTCTCTACATCAATCTTGGTCATCTCTTTTAGCAAACTTGATGATCGAGTTGCCTCGGTTCAGAGGCGGGAGCCCGTTTAAAGATCCATTGACGTGGTGCCACCTGGACGAGAAGACTGGAGATTCAGGAGATCGGAGCAGCCACAACAAAGCGTGGGATGATGGTTGAAGACTGAAGGACTCGGATCGTTCGGTATAACATTTCTATCCATTTTATAGTTTGTTAGTTTAGCAATAATAGCAGATCCGGGTTATAGTACACGATAGCGCCAGTTGTAAAAGTTTTTGTTCCGCATTTGGCGTCTGTTAGACGGCCGGGGCGCTACCGTGGACTTACATGGTGGAGCTTGAAGTGATTCCAAAACCACAAATGTTAAAATCCTGAAAATTTAGTAAAACCTAAGAATTGAATTGGACTCGAAAAACCTTAGCCGCTCCGGAGATTTTAGTAGGTGGCCTCAGCCACTCGAGAGATACTTCAATTTCCTCGTAGTTGGTGACAAAGAGGTCAGCATCACGGTGATGATATCCCTACTAGTTATCAGCAGGTTATAGAAAGTGGTGACTTCCAGATGGCCAGATGCAAGATATCCAAGTTGGACTCCACGCACTCCAGAAAATTATGGTTTTTGGACTTTACCGGATCCTCCTTAAGGGGTAAAACCAATTAAGAGAAAGTAGATCTTTCATGATCAGTGCAGGTGGAAAGGTAGTAACCTAATAAGGCTAGAATTGTAGCAAAAGGTATTCATTAAATACCTACAGTGGATTGTGATGAAACTTTTTCTTCAGTGTTAAAGTCCATATGGATATGACTTGTCGCTGTTGCTATTCATGACTATGAGATCTTTCAGGTGGATGACTATAACGTATTTCTAAATGGGAATTTAGAAGTGCACGTGTATATGACTCTGCCAAAGTGTTATTGTAGTCAGTGAGAGTAGCGGAAGGTGTGCAAATTGCTTATGTCTATTTGTAGACAAAAGAAGGCATAACAGAGATGAATCATCTGTTTAGATGTGATAGTCAAAGTGATTGATTTCATCAAGATGACATATGAACCTGGTAAGAAGGATGTTGGGAGTACTGTCCTGATATATGGATGACATACTCCTAATAAGGAAGTGATGTTCCTATGCTATAATCGGTCAAATTATGGTTGTCACAAGTGTTTCTCCACATAGGGGATATGGATAATATACCAAGGATCCTAGTAACTAGATATATGACAACAGATCTAGATTTGGGAAGTGTCCGAATAAGGGTACTTGGACACCATTCTAAAGGGGTTTAGAATGGACGATTCCTAGCATGGCAGTGTACCCGCATGTGATGGAGTCACCCTCTCTAAAGAGATATTTTGTAGACTGATGAGGAGAGGGACTCGCGTAAATAACATTTCAATTGCTTTGGCAATTAGGTCAATCATGCGATGTCATGTACCAGAACAGATACTCCTTTACACTTACTGTAGTAAGCGGATATTAATCCAACATATCTAGTAGGGGAACCTTAAGCTTCGACGGGATAGGCTCATCGATTATATATTTGGCGAAAGGTTCTTCTCCTCTCTCCAGATCATCGTACTCATTGTCCCTCCTCTCCAAGGCCCAGACCTTTCAGAGTAGCTCTTCCACGGAAGGGTCGGCTCCGGAGGCCTGAGAGCTAGATTGTTCCCCCAAGCTCGGGACGGGTGACATGGGACGGGCTGATAGTCGCTGTCCGGGCCATCGTCGCTCGGGAGATCCTCTTCCCTTATCCTTCTCTTGCTTCTGTTGGGCGCTGTTGGCGCTCAGGCTCGGGTTGAGACTTGGTCGGTGCGTGTCGGGCTGGAGGGGGCTCGTAGCGTTCACATTAGGCAGCTTCCTGAGTGGAGTTCCGGCTCTTGGTTCAGGTGCAGCACATTAAGGAGGCACTGGGTTAACGTTCTCTCACGGTGGAGGGATAGGGTATTCTCACGATGGCGGAGCGAGTTCAGAGGCTCTGAGTCTTTCGATGGTGTAACACCTTAGAATGTGGTTAGTGTTAATTAAGCGATAATGTAGATTTTTAATGAAAAGTTAACCAAAATAGTTTTCACATATTTTATAAAAATTAATTAATATTTTAGTATATTATTTTCAAGCTTGTACATACTTGTGCATGTTAACTTTTAGGTTAAGGAGGAGTTAACCATGCTTAACTAGCCATAGCACACTAAACCGATTTCAAGCCATGCTAACTCGTTTCACTTATTTTTAGTAAAGAGTTTATCTTTTTAAGGGGGAGAGAGAGAGAGAGAGAGAGTTGACAAATGGAGAATGATGAGGCATGGGGTAAGCATGGGAGCATTTAATGACGAGAGAGAATGGGCATGGTTTATTTCCTAACCTCACACCCTCATTTTTCCTCATCACTCCCACACTCTCATTTTCCCTCATCACTCACACTCTATCATTTGCTGTTCTCCTTCTCCTTCCCTTTCTCAAACTGAAACCTATCTTGTTTCATCACAAAACCAAGCCTAATCTTCACTAAACCTCATTAAAACCCTCACAAAAATCAAGTTAAGCCTCTTGAGGTGACTTGGAGCTTAGAAAGCTAGGGTTTTCAAGCAAGCTTGGTGAGCTAGTGATCTCTAACTGTTATCTAGGCTTTATAGATGTAGTGTTGCTTATTAGTTACCATTTTAAACACTAAAGTTACAGTTTTTGTGCAAAATGTCGTATTTTGGTAGAGTTTTGTGTCTCGGGTGAATCTGCTATTGAACCGGCTTGTTATTTGAGAAGTTGCCATCACAGAGACCTAGTTTAGAGACCTAGAAGTTATCCTAAAAACCTGAGCCCTCCTCCTTCATACTTGGCCGCAAATAAATAGGTTCTAGCCGCAAATTGCAGCCAGATTGGGGAATGGGGTCTCGTGTCTTGGTCATGGGGTCTCTGGGGTTGTTTTTAGTCTCGTGGAACTTGCAACTTTCACTAATTCTTTGAGTGGGAAAATTTGGGACCATTTAGCTAATTTTTAGTGTTTCGGCAACGTGCGATACGATTAATCCGACTTAGTTTAATTGTTACTGGTAGCTTGCAGTCGCGGATTTATTTTTATGTGCCGCTGTACGCGTTTAGCCGCTAAGCGAACCTTTTGTAGCTTGAGGGAACCGATTCGTTAATTGGCTTTGTGTTCGTATAATATTGGGTAGTTTGCTAAATCTACACGTTATTGTGTTGTGTGATAATAGGTTCGTGGGCGGGGACTTAAGACGCTGCGAGGAGGGGAAAACAGGTGGTTGGATTTACCTAGCTCGAGATCATCGGTGAGTAGATTTAATATCTACGGGAGAATCACCCGTATGGCATTAAGCGTCGAGGGCTAGATTCGGTGTTATAGCCATATGTTTATACGCATATACGTTGATTGTGCATGAGTATCATTTGTATACCATTACTTGTTGTACATTGACTTAGTACCCATTAGACACTGCACCATTACTGACGGTTCATGTTGCACGAGCACTGAATTGTATGTCGGACACACACCGTTGGTAATTACCATGACACGCAAAACATATATGTAAGTCCACGGAAGCGCCCCGGCCGTCTAACAGACGCCAAATGCGGAACAAAAACTTTTTACAACTGGCGCTATCGCGTACTATAACCCGGATCTGCCATTAAAGCTAAACTAACAAACAACAAAGTGGGTAGAAATGTTATACCAAACGATCCGAGTCCTTCGGTCTTCAACCATCATCCCACGCTTTGTTGCGGCTGCTCCGATCTCCTGAATCCCCAGTCTTCTCTTCCAGGTGGCACCACGTCGACGGATCTTTAAACGGGCTCCCGCCTCTGAACCTAGGCAACTCGATCGTCAAGTTTGCTAAAAGAGACGACCAAGATGATGTAGAGAATGAGTAGAACACTTTGTCTCGTTACGTCCAAGGCTATGGACGAACGGTTAACAAAGTTGCCTTTTGGATCAAATGGAAATGAGAAATGGATCACATCTAATTTCTATGCACCAAAACTTATATCTTTTTTCAATCAACAACCATCATCTCCCACCAAGGGGTGGCCGGCCACTAAATAGGCAAGGGGAGTGAGTGTAGGAGGAGGGATGGTGAGAATAACAAGCACAATACTTATCATAACATTAATGAAAGCATGAGTCACAAATACACCTAGTATGAACACAATTAATGCAAGTGATGAATCACTAACCTTGTCATCAAACATCATTAAATGCACTAATGAGTCATAAAGATGCATGAACCTAATCACCACCTTCTAGAAGCCTCTAGAAACTTCCACACTCATCTCAAGAAAAAGATAAATCCGTATTTAACCGACTGTTAAATACGGCCGATAGAAAACTGGAAACTGGCAACTTCCAAAAAGCGATCCCGAAACGGATTTCAGGATAACACCGTAACAGTATAAACATACCCGCATTTGTATTACGACCGAATACAAATACAACTGAGACAAAGATATTATATCTACACAGTATAATAATCGGATCCAGCTTAAACCAAAGCCGACCGGTATTATCTGCCCGAAATATGACACGTGCGTAAACGCACGTGCATTTTCCGAACCCTGCCATAAAACCATACGGCCTTGTTCATATCAGAAAATTGCATTCTAATACCGTTCATTCATTATCTAATTGTTGTATTTATCGGTATTATTGACCAGTGTCTGCTCAGTATTACAGATTACAGGTATCCATGACAAAATACTGGAAATGCATCCAACAGCGCGGATATATCACTTGAGGGAAGACACTGCGACCAGAAACGCTAACCGACCGATACTTCAGGAGTTCCTTTATGCAACAAGTTGTGTACACATTTTTTTCTAAATGGTCCAACACAACAAGTGTGTACACAAGACTTTTAAGCACATGTGGATATGATTTTATATGCAATCAAGGATATGATTCTATATGCAATCAAGGATATGATTCTATATGCAATCAAGGATATGATTTTATATGAAATCAAGGATATGATTTTATATGCATATGATATTATATGCATTCAAGACTAAAAAGCATGTGTTCAAATCAAAGGCAATCAAACAAATCAGCATGAGCCATAATGGGGCAGATATGAATATTTCTTTCTGAGCCTATAAATAGAGACCAGAGGGAAGAGGAAAGAGTAGTTTTTTCTTTAGTTCTATCTTAGAATTCTTGTAATTTTTCTTTTCATTCTTGAGCTCTTGCCCCTTTGTCTTGACCTTGCAACTTCTCATTTAGAACTTGCAAGCTTAAGGCTTAGGTTCTTGACTTCAAGATCTCTTGTAACAAGTTTGTTCTTCAATAAAAGTTCGTATTTTTATTACATGTCTTGTTCCACTTTACATGATTTCAATTGTGAAATTCATGCCTTGCTTTGATCTTGCAACCTCTTAAGTGAGCTTGCAACCTTAAAGCTTGGTATTTGGATCTCACACGTTGCCGGGGATTGAACACTGGGAGATAAAACGCTTGAACTCATCGGTTCTCTTTTCCTCTTTATTTCATTGCATGTTTTTATGTATCTTCTCTTTTCTTTCTTGTTAATTTGTAAATATGTGTGAGTAATCTTTTCACTTGTTAAGGGTGTAATATGTTAGATCGTATTCGAAGATTTTCTTTGTCCAAACTTTAAAACCTAAAACTTGCCTATTGAAACTTCGTGCAAATCACCCGCAACTCCGCTCACTAGGCATCCTATCCTACCCCGATAATGATGATTCCTAATCATGACCGGATTGCCCGTGGTTTGCCGAAGGCTAAAATCAAGAGATAACAACGGAAGGACAAGGGACAAGGAAAACGGATTTAGCGAAATACCGCAAATACCATATTTCAAGTTCCCTAATCCGCGTTGTTACCTATTGCTTTAGTATCAATACCAAGTCGGGGCTATAAGGAATTGGCAAACAACACCTTCATACAATCTAACTTATTACTACCCTTAACAAGCCCTTTTTATTAATATCTTTGTTACGACAATTAGTTAACCAACAAATCAAAACACGGAATTAACTCGTTAAAACAAGCAATAAGAAACTTACCATCTCCCTGCGGACGACCCGTATTCATCGCGGCTCGCTACAAGCGACACCGTTTTGATTGCGGTAATTTCAGAATTCTTTTTAAACACGACACAGTTAGAGCGTGACAATCAAATGGCGCCGTTGCCGGGGAGACGGTAACGCTTTTTATACTTGTAGTTTCGGGTTAAATTTGTGCATATTCTGTATAAAACTAACTTCTAACACATTCAAACAAATAACCATTCTTTTTGAAACCAACCACAAACACAAATAAAATTCTTTTCTTCTCTGGATTTGAATTCTGCTAGCACTCTGATTTTCTTAATTATTTGTGTTCAGAATTGTGGTTGTTAATATTGCTTTTTGGCTCAAATATCCGTATTTTTCCAACATATGCAGATTTGACGGATTTTGAGCAGCGATCATACGGAACAAAGGGGCATTTTCAAGTGGAAAGGAGGGTGAACACTCAGTGCCAAAGATCCGGGTAGTTAGACCCGCGCAAGCGAACCATTCGACCACTCGGAGGCAATATCAACACGAGTTTCTGAAACTCGTGCTTTTTGGTATGTATTTTTCTAAACTTCCCCTCTCAAACCCGACGCTCCAATATTCTTGTCTTTGCAGGATTCTTAGCAAAAATCGCCGCAAAAAGCCAAAATAAAAAAACTAACCGTATTTGTTGCAGCGCCGCATTAAAAGTAAAAAACGATAACTGATTGCTTGAAAACAAAACTTGGTTGAATTTTGCGCATTGCATCATTTAATACGGACTTAAGGGGCTCTAACACCAATCCAGATTGGGTGGGGATTTCATCACCCTTCCCAGGACCCCAAAAATCACTAAAGTATATGCATTGTCCATTGTAAATTAAAAAATACTAGACTTCAGCCCTAAGGACTTCGCGCTCATTAGGAGAAGATAAACCGTGTTTAGAACCTCGCTTAACGGTATATTGTTTACGGTGTGTCTAGGAAAGTGTTAAAGGCGCAACCGCCGAAAGAGAAAGGGTTACTTAATTAAGGAACTTCGCGAAAGCGTTGGACAACCTCCCCTTATCTCTGCACTTACCTGGCCTTGTGATCAGTGTATTTTTAAGCCCGTTTCTCGACACTGTTTAACTTCGACAATCAAGTTCAGGAGCAGGTCTAGTAGACCTAGGTTACCCTAGATCTAGGTGTGATTGTGCATATCTTGTTTGTGATTGCTTAAGCCGTATATCCGTACATATTTCTGTAAATCTCCTTCTAAAAAAAAAAAAAAAAAAGGAAAAATCAAAAACTTTTATAAAAAAAAACTTGCCCTTTGTCGCCAAATCCATTTTTCACCCATCGCCTTTCTCCATTGACGTTTTCTTACCCTCACCTTCTCCGCTTTGACTATACTAAACTCGTTTAGTGTATGTCCGCTTGGACTCGGGACACTAGCGCCCGTCTAGTCCGCGTTACGTTAGTCGCTACCGACTACGCGATCGACTCCGAAGTCGATACTCCTTCCACTCCTCTTTCACCCCTACCTTTGCCGGCCAACTCCGACGTTGACCGGAATTCTGTTCATACTTCTTCACCTTCACCTTCGCTTTCACCAACCTCTTCTTCCGCGATGTCGGGATTCAATCTGAACATCTCTTTGACCACCCCTGGATTGGCTCCACCTCCTACGGAGACCAATATCCCACCACCTCCGCCTGTTGTAGCGCCGCAGCGAATCGCACTCCAGGATCGTTTCTACCCCACCCGTTCTGCACTTCCCACCTGCCTTTCTCTTCCTCCGGCCAATGGGGACAACTTTGAAATTAAGCCCCATTTCATCAACATGCTTCCACGTTTTCATGGGCTTGAATCTGAAGATGCCTATATCTTCATCAACAAATTTCAAAACGTCTGTGCCATGATGAAAACCACCCAGCTGTCGGACGATGCTATACGTCTATGGGTCATTCCGTTCACTCTCTGCGATCTCGCTGAAAAATGGCTGTATAGCACCGCTTCCCATTCCATAACCAGTTGGGATGAGTTTGTTAAAGCGTTTCTCAAAAAGTTTTATCCAAATAACAAATCTGCAAGGATTCGCAATGAAATCAATCAATTCTCCCAGCTTCCTTCTGAACCCTTCTGGAAGTGCTTTGACCGGTACAAAGACCTTCTTGTTCAGTGTCCTCACCACGGTATAGAGAAATGGCAACTTTGCCAAACCTTATACGAGGGCCTGAACCCAGCAACGAAGCAGTTGTTAGAAACCATCTGTCAGGGCCACTTCCTATCCAAATCTGACGAGGAAGCATGGCAATTCTTTGACGACCTTGCGGAGCAAACGCTACAGTGGGAGAGCACGAGACCGACGACTTCTTCTTCTTCTACCTCCACTTCTACCGGTCAGTCTAGGGTAGGAATTCATCAACTTGACGTCTCTATTGCAATGAAAGCTGAAATGGCTGCAATAACTAGAAAGCTTGAAGCGATAGAGAGCAAATTTTCTTCTCATGCTCCTAGCCCTATTCTTCCACTTCGTACCATCTGCGCTTGTTGTTCCGATCCCTCTCATTTAACCGAAGAGTGTCCTTACAATTCTCCATCTCAAGGACAGGATCAGGTTAATGCTGCATTTCAGCAAAGACTAAGGAATGATCCGTACTCTTCCACGTACAATCCCGGTTGGAGGAACCACCCCAATTTCGCCTGGAATCAGAATCAGAATCAATTCCAAGGCAACCACTTCCAAAGGCCCCCTCCACCGCAACAACAAGCGCAACAACAAACTCAACATCAATATCAGCAGCCCTTCCAACCCCAGCCTTTCCAAAACCAGACGAACAACTTTGCACCCAACAACTCTTTTCCACCAAACAACTTTGTTCCGTCAAACAACGATAAGGTTTCCTCGCTCGAGCGAAGTCTGGAGGCGTTTGTTAAAAAATCGACTCAATCCACCGCCAACATCCAGTCTTCGATTCAATCTTTAGTGCAACACACTGCCGCACACGGGCAAAGCATCAAGACCATCGAGGCCCAGATTGCACAGCTGAACGCGGCCTTAAGCGAGCGAGAGAAGGGGAAGCTCCCGTCCCAGCCACTTCCAAATCCCGGTCACCCACATAATGCACATGTTGCTCTTGAACAACAAAACCATAATGTGAGTGCCGTGACTACACTGAGATCGGGGAGGATGCTGCAAAACAACATTGGCACACGGATCAACGATGACACCCCGGCCGCTTCTTCTTCTTCTCCTTCTTCTTCTTCATCTTCTGAGCCTATTCTCCGTTCTTCACAAGGCTCTCCTTCCTCTTCTTCTATGAACGGACCCACTTCTCACTCCACGAAAACACCTATTCTGGGATCCGGTCCAACTCCACAATCTCCTCCTCCAGCATTAGACTCAACCAATTTTCAAAATGTTCCATTTCCAAACCGGTTGAGATCTAATAAACAAAATCCTCAAATGGAGAAGATTCTGGAGTTATTTAAGCAAGTTAACATTAACATTCCTCTTTTAGATGCTGTCCAACAAGTCCCGTCTTACGCGAAAATCTTAAAGGACTTGTGCACGAAAAAGAGGAAATCTCAGGTACCCAAGAAAGTTTTCTTGGCTAGTGCTGTGAGTGATGCCCTTACCCAATCTTTACCACAAAAACGGAAGGACCCTGGCTGTCCTACGATTTCAATTACCATTGGGGATAAGAACATCAACCGTGCACTATTAGATCTTGGTGCCAGTGTTAACTTGCTTCCGTATTCAGTATACGAGCAATTAGGCGTCGGAGAGCTGAAACCCACGCACTGCACTCTCCAAATGGCCGACCGATCGATCACCCATCCTAGGGGTGAGCTAGAGGATGTGTTGATAAGAGTCGGGGACTTCATATTCCCCGTTGACTTCATTGTATTAGATACACAGCCTGTAGCTAACCCCCGGAATCAAATTCCGGTGATACTCGGTCGCCCATTTCTCGCAACCTCAAATGCTGTGATCAATTGTCGCAATGGTTCGATGAACCTCTCTTTTGGAAATATGACGATTGAACTCAACATTTTTAGGTTGGGGAATCAGCCCGCCGAACCTAATGCTCATATACTGGACGTCTGCTCGATCCAGGAGATCACCCCGGAAGAGTGTGAATTCGAGGAGTTTCTGTTTGAACGCGATAACCTTGACGTCGCTAGTGCGTTTCTCTTCGAACCTGCTGCTGTTTCCGCGCCCGACTACGACTACGAGTGTTTTACGTTCTCACACGATCTTAGCCGCTCACAACCCGAGTTTGAATCTTTTGACTTTCCGGATGAGTTACCTGAACCATCCAACTCGGTAGCTTACGCTCGTTTTGAACCTTTGATGGAATCCTTTGAGTTCGAGACCTTTTCTCCAATCCAGCCTTCAATCATTTCACCTCCAATTCTCGAACTCAAGCCTTTGCCGTCTCACCTTAAGTACGCTTACTTAGGTGAGAACGAGACCCTCCCGGTTATCATTTCGGCTTCTTTTGCTCCCGAGCAAGAGAAAGCCCTTCTTTCGGTCTTACACGGCAATAGGCAAGCTTTTGGCTGGTCCATGGCGGACATCAAGGGGATTAGTCCCCTGATCGTTGAGCATCATATTCATCTGATGGATGATGCCAAACCAGCCCGGGATCCACAAAGACGTCTCAATCCAGTCATGAAGGAGGCTGTGAAGAAGGAGATCGTCAAATGTCTGGATAGTGGTATCATTTACCTTATCTCTGATAGCCAGTAGGTTAGCCCCATTCATGTTGTCCCCAAGAAGTCGGGCATCACGGTCATAACCAACGAGGCGAACGAGTTAATCCCTACTCGCACCCAAACTGGGTGGCGAGTATGCATTGATTACCGAAAACTCAACGCCGCAACGCGGAAAGACCACTTTCCGCTACCTTTTATTGACCAGATGCTCGAACGATTGGCCGGACATGAGTACTATTGCTTTCTTGATGGCTACTCTGGCTATAATCAAATTCCCATCGCCGAAAAAGACCAGGACAAGACTACTTTCACTTGTCCTTTCGGCACGTTTGCATATCGTCGCATGCCCTTTGGGTTATGCAATGCGTCCGCTACCTTCCAGCGGTGTATGATGGGAATATTCTCAGACATGGTGGAGAAATTCTTGGAGATCTTCATGGACGACTTCTCCATCTTTGGCGATTCCTTTGACGAGTGTCTGCTGCATCTCGACGCTGTCCTTACCAGATGTAAGGACAAGAATCTCACTTTGAAGTGGGAGAAATGCCACTTCATGGTGCGCGAAGGTATTGTCTTAGGACATATCATCTCGCAGAAAGGCATTGAGGTAGACAAAGCAAAGATTGAGGTCATTTCCAATCTTCCTCCTCCCCAATGCGTCCGAGATATCCGAGCCTTCCTTGGCCATGCCGGTTTCTATAGACGGTTTATCAAGGACTTTAGCAAGATTGCTAGGCCCTTGACTCTTCTACTGGCCAAGGACATGCCATTCGACTTCAGCCCGAGCTGTGTGGCTGCTTTTGAATCATTGAAACACTCACTCACTTCTGCTCCCGTTCTCTCTTCCCCTGACTAGACGCACCCATTCGAGATTATGTGCGATGCATCCGACTCTGCCATCGGTGCTGTCCTTGGACAACACATCAACAAGATGCCGCACGTAATCTATTACGCTAGCCGAACCCTGAACGACGCCCAACTCAATTATACAACAACTGAGAAGAAATTCTTGGCTGTTGTATTTGCTTTAGAGAAGTTCAGGCCCTACCTCATCGGCTCTCCAGTCATTGTTTACACTGATCATTCTGCTCTGCGCCATCTTTTTGCGAAGAAAGATGCCAAATCTCGGCTTATACGTTGGATCCTCTTGCTTCAAGAGTTTGACCTTGTCATTAAGGACAAACGAGGATGTGAAAACGTCGTTGCCGACCATCTCTCACGACTTCCTTCTTCGCCGTCGCTTCAAATCCCGATCAATGACGTTTTCCCGGATGAACAACTCTTGACAATATCTCGCGAACCTTGGTTCGCAGATATTGTGAACTATTTGGCCACAGGGTTACTACCAACCGAATGGTCAAGTCAGGACAGACTTCGCTTTTTATCCCAAGTAAAACATTTTTACTGGGACGAACCCTATCTGTTCAAGTACTGTCCTGACCAGATTATTCGTAGGTATGTCCCTGATGAGGAATTCAAGAGTGTGCTGTCATTTTGCCACGATCAAGCGTGTGGCGGGCATTTTGGCCCCAGAAAGACAGCGGAGAAGATCTTGCAATGTGGTTTCTACTGGCCACAACTCTTCAAAGACGCTCATGACTATTGCAAGACTTGCTCCCGGTGCCAACATATGGGCCGGATATCCCGGAGAAATGAGATGCCGCTCCAACCAATCTTGGTTGTGGAGATTTTCGACGTGTGGGGGATAGATTTCATGGGGCCGTTTCCCAGCTCTTTCGGGAACTTGTACATCCTTCTAGCTGTTGATTACGTCTCTAAGTGGGTCGAGACTGTGCCCAGCCGGACTAACGACAACAAGGTTGTCGTTAGGTTCCTTAAAGAAAACATTTTCTCCCGTTTTGGGCACCCCCGAGCGATCATTAGCGACAATGGAAGTCATTTCTGCAATAAGACTTTCGAGGCCTTAATGCGGAAGTATTCCATTAATCATAAGCTATCCACGCCCTATCACCCCCAAACCTGTGGTCAAGCCGAAGTCTCAAATCGGCAGATCAAGCAGATACTGGAGAAGACGGTTTCCAAGAACCGTAAGGATTGGTCGCTGAAACTAACTGATGCCCTTTGGGCTTTTCGCACTGCTTATAAGACCGACCTTGGCATGTCTCCCTATCGGCTTGTATACGGAAAAGCTTGCCACCTCCCTGTCGAAATAGAGCATCGCGCATTTTGGGCGATAAAAGAGCTGAATCTATCTCTCGAAGATGCGGGCAGCCATCGGAAGCTGCAACTGAACGAACTGAGCGAGCTTAGGGATGAGGCTTACGATAACGCGGTTGTCGTTAAGAATAGAACGAAGGTGTTTCACGATAAACACCTTTTGCGCAAAACCTTCGTACCTGGTCAGCAGGTACTGCTTTACGACACCAGACTTCATTTCCATCCAGGAAAGCTCCGATCTCGCTGGAAAGGGCCGTATTTTGTGCGGAATGTGTATCCGCAGGGCGCTGTGGATTTGGAAAATCCAAAGGACGGTTCATTTTTCAAAGTGAACGGACACCGACTAAAACCGTACCTTAGCGCCGAACCAACAGAGGAGCTCCTATTCTTACAGGAGCCGGTTTACCCTGCCTGATCTTTCTCTGCCCACCTCCAAACTTCGGTTATCCAGCCAAGAACAGTGGACACTGTTCCAAATAAGTTTGGGGGTATGTATAAGCCTTTTGTATATATTTGTGAATATTCTTTTCCATTCTTTTTCTTTTTCTTTTCTTTACAAACAAAAACAAATAAAAATTGTGTATCGCTAACCGACAATTTTTGACCCTTCAAATGATCTCTTCATGCAATGACAGTAAGGACACTGTTCAGTTTAAGTTTGGGGGTACGCTCGGTATGCATTTCTTACCTTCGCATTCATATGTATATTTTGCATCTGCATATTAAAATCCATAAAATCCATAAAAATCTGAAAATTTTCTAAAAACATAAAAACTTTTCTGTCAAGTTAGCTAGTGGGAGGACTCTGATTCAACATTTCGACGGTTTTGTTTGATAAAATAAGAATAACTAAATCTTATGTTTAGATTTTGAAAACCTGAAAAATAACTCTCCTTTGAAGTTAACTATAGCTGATATACGTCTTTACATCACACTACACGTGTCGTGAGTTTTTGGGAATTAGATGATAAGTCTTTTATGTCGAAAAACTTTTAAATGGATCAATGATTTTCTGAGGATCAAATAGGTTTGTTCTGAAATAAGTAGTGTCAAGAATAGTTTATGAAGTAAAGCGAATATGAAGGAATGTTATTGATGCCGTAATTGGAACTAAGTCTGAAAAATAACCCATCTGAAACTTGATTGGAATGATTACACACCAAACCCACTAAACATGTCTTTTATCCAAAAAATAATTGAACTGCCGGTTATATCTCCGTTCGTATTAAATCATCTGATTTTCACACCAAACTGTCTTTTGTTTTTGGACCTGGGTAACTTGAGTAATTAAGTCCGCCGGGGTGTTTCTACACCTAATGCCCTAAAACCAACTGGTGTGGGTGCATTGGCCCAAAGCTCGCTAAGAAGCCTAGAAAGTCCAGATTAAAACAAAGTCAAGCAAGTGTTCTCTCCGAGTTAAAATTCCTAACGGTTCTTTGTGTGAGAATAATCTTGATAAAAGACAGGCTTTTTAAAAAAAAATTTAGCGGAGATATGAAGGTTTTATTCTATGATAAAGACTATTGCACGATTCACAGAGGTGTGTATGAAATGAAAACAAGGAAAGGGTGGAGTGAAAAATAAGACCTAGTTTCCTGTTAAGGAAGATAGAAATTCTGAAGTTGAAACTTTTTACTGGAAAACGAAGCTTGAAAAAAATTGCTTAACTCTTTATAAAACTTATGTGATCCTTTTAAAATTTTTATCCGGGCTTAATTGTGTGATATGATGACTTTATTCGACCTTTCGGGAACTTAACGACACTATTTGCACTGCACGTGAAGACATATAAAAGCTGTAGTTAAACAAGAAGCGATGTGTGAAAAATAAAGGGTCGATAGTCTAGACCTAGGATAATAGAATTGTTATTTTCTGAAACAAAACTTTAGGGTTTGAATCTTAGTTATTTTACAAAACTAGCTTGACCGGATTTTGTGGGTAGTATCCGCTGAAAACCCTCAGGAGACAACACTCCTCCTACTAGGGACACCTAGAGGTTTAACGGCTTGTTGCACTTGCTCAGTGCAATCGCGTTCCCTGCGAAAGTGAGGTTAGGAAATTTTTTGTGAATAAATTGGTTTTGCTCGGGACGAGCAATAGATAAGTTTGGGGGTATTTGTTCATATCAGAAAATTGCATTCTAATACCGTTCATTCATTATCTAATTGTTGTATTTATCGGTATTATTGACCAGTGTCTGCTCAGTATTACAGATTACAGGTATCCATGACAAAATACTGGAAATGCATCCAACAGCGCGGATATATCACTTGAGGGAAGACACTGCGACCAGAAACGCTAACCGACCGATACTTCAGGAGTTCCTTTATGCAACAAGTTGTGTACACATTTTTTTCTAAATGGTCCAACACAACAAGTGTGTACACAAGACTTTTAAGCACATGTGGATATGATTTTATATGCAATCAAGGATATGATTCTATATGCAATCAAGGATATGATTTTATATGAAATCAAGGATATGATTTTATATGCATATGATATTATATGCATTCAAGACTAAAAAGCATGTGTTCAAATCAAAGGCAATCAAACAAATCAGCATGAGCCATAATGGGGCAGATATGAATATTTCTTTCTGAGCCTATAAATAGAGACCAGAGAGAAGAGGAAAGAGTAGTTTTTTCTTTAGTTCTATCTTAGAATTCTTGTAATTTTTCTTTTCATTCTTGAGCTCTTGCCCCTTTGTCTTGACCTTGCAACTTCTCATTTAGAACTTGCAAGCTTAAGGCTTAGGTTCTTGACTTCAAGATCTCTTGTAACAAGTTTGTTCTTCAATAAAAGTTCGTATTTTTATTACATGTCTTGTTCCACTTTACATGATTTCAATTGTGAAATTCATGCCTTGCTTTGATCTTGCAACCTCTTAAGTGAGCTTGCAACCTTAAAGCTTGGTATTTGGATCTCACACGTTGCCGGGGATTGAACACTGGGAGATAAAACGCTTGAACTCATCGGTTCTCTTTTCCTCTTTATTTCATTGCATGTTTTTATGTATCTTCTCTTTTCTTTCTTGTTAATTTGTAAATATGTGTGAGTAATCTTTTCACTTGTTAAGGGTGTAATATGTTAGATCGTATTCGAAGATTTTCTTTGTCCAAACTTTAAAACCTAAAACTTGCCTATTGAAACTTCGTGCAAATCACCCGCAACTCCGCTCACTAGGCATCCTATCCTACCCCGATAGTGATGATTCCTAATCATGACCGGATTGCCCGTGGTTTGCCGAAGGCTAAAATCAAGAGATAACAACGGAAGGACAAGGGACAAGGAAAACGGATTTAGCGAAATACCGCAAATACCGTATTTCAAGTTCCCTAATCCGCGTTGTTACCTATTGCTTTAGTATCAATACCAAGTCGGGGCTATAAGGAATTGGCAAACATCACCTTCATACAATCTAACTTATTACTACCCTTAACAAGCCCTTTTTATTAATATCTTTGTTACGACAATTAGTTAACCAACAAATCAAAACACGGAATTAACTCGTTAAAACAAGCAATAAGAAACTTACCATCTCCCTGCGGACGACCCGTATTCATCGCGGCTCGCTACAAGCGACACCGTTTTGATTGCGGTAATTTCAGAATTCTTTTTAAACACGACACAGTTAGAGCGTGACAATCAGGCCTCTACAACGTTTCGCCCGAACTTGGGAAAGTGTCTGTGGAGGACTCTAATGACTCATCAACACACTAGCACGGGTATAACCACTAGCACGTCATAGGTACGAGCTGTACGTAACGGTTGCCTATGTATTGATTGGAAGGGAAGCTGACGAGCGAACTCATCCATAAACCCTACTGAGCCTGACAGTGACAATGTATATACAGTCCGGTCCGTTCGTTTAAAGAGTATCGCATATCGAGTCTAGGGGGTGGATAAAGTCAGACCCCTAATAACGCGATAAATCGTGTCGGTATGAAGCCCATCACCACATGAGAAACTACTGATCCAAATCAGTAATTCTCTACTACCTCGGCCGAGGATTTCTAATGATGGCCACCCGTGCACTGTGCGACATCAACCCCCAATACCGGGAGAGACGAATCCCCGACGATCCGCTTACTGCCTCCATGTGGCTCGGGACTGTACCAAAAAAATGCCTGTTTGCACGTCTCCTTTGAGCGTGGTAGGGTATAAATTAAAGCACAGTGGGAACTCACACGAGACAAATGACGATCTCAGGTCGACAAACTAACCTGTACACATGTCACCAGGGAACTGCTATTTGACGATATGTATAATACCAACTAGCATGTTCCCGGCGAGTCCTGTCCGGTGTACTCATAACCTAATGAGCATCTGTATACATCTTAGGTGATCCATCTGACACCAGTGGCTTGTGAGACCGGCCACCGCCTCTCGTCGGGGTCTCGACTGTATACACTAGTCTACTCTGGAGTATCGATGCCCTGTCTCGAAACTCCCACGACTAGGGACACTTTAAGGATGTGCTTATAGACCCCAGCTCCCACGTATATGATCGCCATCATACTGCTGGTAGTCAAGCAGGAATCCTATGGGATCTATCATCATGCAATAGTGAACTAAAGCATGTATACGATGATAAAGATAAACCAGATAGCATACTATCATCTCGAGCAAGACTGTCATATCGGTATAGGTCCTGCCTCAATCATTGCAATCACGTGCCTGCGATCCAATAATTGACTTTGAGGGCACTATATCCAACAATCTCCCACTTGCACTTAAGGCTAATTATTACGATGTCGCATACTCACAGCCCGTGTGATACCGAACACCCAACTACTCTACTAATCAGTTTCACAAAGCTAGTTTGTAAAACTCTTGTGTTCGAGAAATAGCCTCAGTGAGTGGATCCGCCCTGATGTTTCTTTCTATGTCTCTCTTAATCTCAAGTTCGTGGAGAAAGTCATCTCCCGAGTCGAGTAATACCTGTCTTAGAATATGTCTGGATATCTGATGGGACCTAGTTCATAACTGAACTCCAAATCCAAACTTCTTAGACTGTAGTGATCACTGAACCTAATCAGTATCCAGCACCATGCCTCCCACAGTATCCACTTGGACCACCTGTCCATAATACTGTCCCTCATCTTAGGAAAAACTATAACTCTGACAATCACTCTGTCATCCATGTCACCTTTGAAGCCTGGAACGATAACCGTCTCCCGAAGGAGGCTGCCGTCATCAAATCAGTAGAACATGCACTTATGTTCTAAAACTGCTTACTTATGTTTCTTCAGGATTGGATTAATATAAATTTATCGCATCTACTGCAAAAACAACATCTGGTGCGGTACTTGATATTTCACGATTGACTCAATTGCCTAAGCAAGTGATCTGCCAATCATGTATGTCCCTCTCCCCTTTAGTCTGTAAGACACCTTTAGAGAGGGTGACTCCATCACCTGCAGGTACACTACCATGCCAGGAGTCATCTATTCTAAAATACTATTAGAATACTGTCAAAGTACCCATATTGGGAAACTACCCAAATCTAGATCTAAAACTGTAGATCTAGAAACCAGAATGTCTAATATTATATCCATATCCTGTGTGAAGAAACAACTATGTGACTACCACAGTGCAACCGATCGTAGTATAGGAATTTTACTTCCTAATCTGTGTATGTCATCCAAATACCAGGACATCACACCCTACTACCTTCTTAACAGATCCATCCCCAATTCTGATGAAGTCAAAGCCATAACTGTTACATCAAAATTAGATGATCTTATCTCCGCTATATCTGCTCAAGCCTATAAATAGACATAAGCTACTTACCCACTATGCTTCTGCTGCTCCCACTGACTAAGACAACCCTCTGGAAGAATAATATATACGTACACTTCTAAATCTAGTTTAGAACGACGCTATACTTACCCTCCTGCCGGGTCTCATAGCCTGGAACAACAGTAGTGTCAAGTCTGGGTAAACAAGAACTTCCCTGTCACCTTCCTTGAGAGTACCAGAGTACCTCTCGGGTGTCTGAGGTTACCCTCCATATCTGCGGAGTGGCTATTGGAATGTCAAGCCTGATTGAATATATAGGTCCTATTAAATTTTCCATAATCATTTGCGGTTCTGGAATCACTTCCAGTTCTACCATACTCCCACTACTGTTTTCTGAAAAAATCATTTTACTAAAACTGTGGCGATTCTAGAACAATATCACTATTGATCTTCCAGATGGTAGAAATGTCAACCCTCGTCAAAGCCAGGGTCAACCCACAAACTGCCATTACAGAAACGTGCCTTGAGTTATCCAGTGTCTAGTTTTAAGCATAAGCCGGACAACTCCCCGTATCTTAACATCGTTAAGATATAAACCATTCTATTTACAATATAGAAATAGAGGCACTTATTTAATTGGAACCAGATTCAAATCATGCAGTTGTCTCCAGTGCATATCAACTTAATGAAGAGAGGCTAACCAGTATTACTCAACTTAGGAATCCATCCAATTATGAGTAACCTGAAAGAGAAACAAGTTTCTCAAAACCGTTACTATCAACTGAATACCAATCACAAGAATCTACATCTTCGATTTTTTTGAAGAATCCTGATACTTGCGACACCTGGTTCTCTACTTTATTCCTATACCCACAACTTCTCAAAACATAGACATTGTATTTCTACGAAACACTTGTCTAAAAACTAGAGAAGTCATAAGTAAACAGAACATGGTACGAGGACCTACCCCTTTGTCCTAACGGACACTGGACAACATACAATACTCTGTATAAGTCCTCTGAGTTGAATAACTCAAAACCTGTGCATCGTAGGTTGAAAACTGTACCCAGGCGATTTCCTCAAATATCACCAATTACAACGAATTCCGATATAATGAGGATAATTACCTAATTCCCTATAACTTACTCCCACTCATCATCTGTAATACCATACTGATATGAGAATGAAACCTGGTAAATACATACCATGGAGCAAGGATCTAATTGAGAAATCAGTTTACAATTAACAATGCACAGTGAAACTGAAACAAGAAAATGTTTCGTAGGGGTATCTTGGTATTCCTAGTAATGCCTCTTCCATAATCCAATTCATGACTTTAACCGTATATCTCCTTGCCACCTCTCCAAATCCCTTTATTTGTCTTTATTCATTACCTTCTGTACACCAATTAGGCTAAGTGGTTTTCTTCCTTCCCTACAGTTCGGCACCAGCCTATGGTTTGGAAGAAGACTATCCAGTAAGCATAATAGGTGTACTCTCCTAATCCTAGGAGTACTCGCAACTTGAGAGAAGGTGGTGATAAAAGATAACTGAATAATACCTTATTCTATTAAAGGTAAAATAGGAGTGGCGATGAAGTACGTGGTTTGGTCGTGAATGATAACAGTCGCAATTTACTTTGCCCTCTTTCTAATCCCTTTATTTTGTCTTTACATATTACCTTCTGCACACCCTGTTTCCCCCAATTAGAATGAAACTCTATTTCTAAGACTGAAAAGTAAAGCACCGCTTCATGAAAGAGGCTAAACACCAAAGGCAATTTATCCTTGCAAGAATCACATGCATTTAATAATAGCAAATTAAAATCATGCGATGCACAAGCACAACAGAGAACTAAAATAAAAGAACCTTTAACAGATAATGAAATACTTGATTAAAAAGAAAAATACTTGTTCATTATTATTATTATTACATTTAAAAAAGATCACCAAATATCGGAAAGACAAGGGTTCGCAAAGATAAGAAGAAGATTCCCCAGTTCCCTTTTTGTCTTCTCCACCACATCGAAGCGGCGATCCTCCCGAGAGGTAGACATCCAACGATCATCGCCACATTCGTCGGAAAAGGTGGCGATGACAACCCGGCAAGCCCGTATCTGGCTCAGCAAGTGGAAAGAGCAGTCCCTCAGGGCTTTGGTGATCAAGTGCGCTTCGAAAAACCACTCGATCTTATCCTCGGCGGCATCAAGCATTGCCGAGGACATCTCTGCTGGAGGAGGGGGAATGTCGGCGAGCACCGAGGCAAGGATCATCCGAAGCCAAATGGAATGCGGAGGGAGAGGAGACCCCACACGAGTCAAAAGCTCGTACATTGCAGCATCGCATTGCTCGTCCGTAAAAGAAGAGTCAACCAGGCGCGCAGCAAAACGGGGAACGATGTCCCGAATCGGCACTTCCCATGGTTGTCGGCGGGCATGAGGGCGGTTGCAAGCCATGATCGAAGAAGTTCTCTGAAGATGAGAGAAGAAAAGGCTCGGCCTTGAGTTATATATAGACCCAAGCACAGAAAATTCTGTGCACAGTGGAATTATTTCCAAGACCCGGGAAATCAAAATTTTGGGGAAATACAAGTTTGACTTGAAAAAAGGAGATGAAAAGATATCTCAGGTGAAGCAACGCTTCCGATTCCCCCAATCAGAGCAAAGCTCTACCTTGAAAATCTAAATGAAGCAACGCTTCAGATCCTCTGCGCTGTGTGCAGGGCGCCACGTGTCAGAAGTTGATGCGTCGGCACAGTGCCCAAGGCAGTGCGGCCAATCAGAGCAAGGCTCTTTTAAAATAAAAAGTAAAGGAAGCAACGCTTCAGCTGCGCAAGAGCTGCGCTGCGCGACACGTGTCTGTGCAGTTGCGCAAGCACAACTGCGCAAGCGCTGCGCTGCGCGACACGTGTCTGCGCAGTTGCGCAAGCACAGCTGCGCGATACGTGTCAGCGCTGTTGCGCAAGCACAGCTGCGCAAGCACTGCGCTGCTCGACACGTGTCTGCGCAGTTGCGTAAGCACAACTGCGTAAACGCTGCGCTGCGCGACACGTGTCAAGCGCTGGGGCGTTTAAGCCAAACAGAATTAAAATTCTAGTAAGATCTTTCTGGTCTTGTTAAAATAAGAAGATTTTCTTCTGTAAAACAGAGGCCTTTGGATCAAAGATCTAACGGTGGGGATAATTCCCCAAATCACTCAGAGAAAGATTTCGTTAACAAATTTAACAAACTTATGGGCACTATAAAAAGGACCCTAGACCTCAATTCAAAGGGATCAACATTTTGGGGAGAAATCAAGAACTTCAAACAGAGAGAACTCTGAAGAATTAGAGAGAATTTCTCAAGAACAAGAAAAAAGGTAAAAACCTTTAGAAAAAGAGAAAATTCTCTTAAAAACAGATCATTGATCTAAGAACAAGATCAATGATCTTCAAGAAAAGAGAAAAATAAACAATAACAGTGCCTTGCACTTTTTTATGAACCACTGGCTCTTTGAAAACAAGGAAAAAACTTGTTTTCTTTGATTTAAAATTGATCCAAAAGAATAAGAACAGTGCCCAGCACTTGCCAAAACTGCACTACTGCGCAAGCCGCCAGGAAGCGCCACGTGTCAGCAGTGCAACAGCGCAACGCACTGACGCAGCGCACTGCGCTGTTGCGCTTGCGCTCATCAGAGCGTGACACGTGTCACTTCCACATGCGCTTGCGCCCTTTAATTTGCGCAAAGCGCCTGACAAGCCATGTGGGGGCACTGTCAGAGTATTTAATGCTCTGCATTATTAAGAAAAGGGACAAAGCCCAATTAAAAGGCCTAACAGGCTTAATAAAAAATGCTATGCATTTTAAAAAGGGCAGAGCCCAAACAAAATAGATGCTCTGCATCATTTATAAAAGGGCAGAACCCAACCAAAACAAAGAAAAATAATGCAGTGAACGGGCAAGGCCCTAGCACAGGTCCAATAGGCCAGAGACAAAAGAATATTGAAACTGGACTTAGCCCAGTCATGGCCATAAGTCCTCAAAGTAAATTGACTGAGCATGGCTGCTCCCTAAATCAATTTACATCCGGTTCGAGGGTACATCTCCGAACTCCTCTGACACCTATCGTTGTAATCCTTCAACGACGTCAGAGAGGTGACGGGTCCCAACGACCACACATGAATACGGACTGCGGGGTCCTTAAACTCGTAGACCGAGACGTCCTTAAACTAATATCGGACCGAGACCTCCTTAAACTAATGATGGACCGAAACGTCCCTAAACTAATAATGGACCACCACGTCCCTAAACTGGCACATGGACCACCACGTCCCTAAACTGGAACACGGACCACCACGTCCCTAAACTGGAACAATAGAGCCTCCAAATGCTCTTTTGCCGGATCTAAACGATCCCGTTTAAGTTGATCTTAGCCCCAAACACGGCTAACGTATCCTTAAACATTCAAATAGACTATAAAACTCCAAATCAACTTTGGTTCAAGGGTACATCTCCGAACTCCTCTGACACCTATCGTTGTAATCCTTCATCGATGTCAGAGAGGTGACGAGTCCCGACGGCCATATATTAAATGGATCACCACGTTAAGTTGATCTTAGTCTCAAAACAGGACTAACGTATCCTTAACGAATGTTTAAGTTGATCTTAGCCTCAATACGGCTAACGTATCCTTAAACTAAAAACACCAAACCCAAATCTAAGTAAATACGGATTTGGACTAATCCACGTATTACGGGCGACGGCATTATTCAGTCTCCGTATACAATCCACGGGCAACCACAAACAAAACAAACACACACGACACGAAGTGAAATTCTGGAGAAGGAGAAAGTGGCTACCGCGATGAGGTAGCGTAATTAACTGCAGGGGCTTATGCCTGCAGGGAAGAGCGTCCCCACAATCAAAAACCCCTCTAGCGAAGAGGAATCTGACGAAGTCTGCTACATCGGCCACATCCGTCTAAACCTCCGATACACGGTGCCATAAATCAACTTGGCATCTTCGGAGAGGTAGACGGATAAAACCATATAGCATCTGCCCCGAATCTCAGGCCAGACGTCTTCACGCCGTCGCCTTCTTTCGGAGGGAAACAGATTCTGGCACGCCCGGTGGGACCTTTTCCTCTTTCCACTCCACACTTCGTGTGTCGTCTTCGCGAACCAATCACGGTTTGTTAACGGTTGCCTTTGGACTTTCAAGTTACTAAGATTTGGTCTTTCGTCTGGCGCAGAACTCAAGCATCCATGGCCTCTAACTGCACCAACTTCTCGAAGTGCCACTGCAACGGACGCTCCACCTCACCTGGAGGTGTAGCATATGGGCCCTAAGTGGCCTCTTTCCTCGCTCTGCCGGTAGAACAGGTGACCCATGCCACCACCGGCCTGTTTTTCGGGACCATGATCCCACCTGCAAGCTTCTCTATGCCAATACCTGCACCAGAAGCGAACAAGAAGTCGGTCTTCGACCGGCTCACTGCTACGACGGCCCCTGTCAACGGGTCGCCCAATACCAAACCAACAGCCTCTGTCTTCGCCAGGCTGGGTCAGAACTCTGAGGGGCCCGCTAGGAAGCCCGTGAACTCTAAAATGGCTGTCCCAAGGAAGGCAACAGCCGCTGCTCCGGAAGTCGTTAAGGCAGCTTCTCCCGTCAAAAAGTCAGTCTTTTCAAGGCTGACTACTCCTGCTCTTGCCCCTGCACGAGGATCTGTCTTTGACAGATTGGATATTACCCCTCAAAGAACAACCTCAGTCTTTAAGAGGTTAACACCTGCGGTGCCTCATTCAGATTGGGGGCAAAAAGAAGCTGTCTCTATCTCTGAGCCAGTCCCAACGGCTCGCCATGCTCGACGTCGCCATTGGCGACAAGTGAGGAAGGCAGGGGAAAACTCCCCCTCAGGGCTAACTCCACCCGCTCCAGTGGTGGAGGTCAATGCTGCTGTTCCAACTGGGAACAGCTTTGAACTGTTGAGGAGGGTACGTAAGAACTCTCCAACCGCTACATTGAAAAGATCTCCTCCGCCCGTGGAGAGAGTTCTAGAAACGAAGCAAGAACAACCCCCTCAACGGCTGTCCTCAAAAATATACAAGGTTTGGCGGAGGGTTCAAGACTCCGTGATTGACCCAAATCACTCTCGTCAACAGAAAAAGGCGAAGGTGGAAAAAGAAAAAGACCGTCCTATTAAACAGCAGAGGACAACAATCGCTAGGGTGCCTACTGCAACGGTCCCCTCCACTTTAACGGCCCACAAAAGAAGGAGGCCGGAGAAAACCCCCGCGCCAGCGGCAAATATTAAAAATGGTGAACCTAAACGCCCTAAGTCTGGGGGCATAACAGTTCATACAGTATACATGGCGTCGGGAAAGGAAGACAGCCGTGCATCCACGGGTCATAAACCGCTTACGCGGTCAGTGACCAAAGCTCAGGAGCAACAGCAAAAGCTCCAGGAGATGATGAACGGGATGGCCGCACTTACTGGTCCAAAAGAAACCCCTGAAATGTCCTCGGATGAACGTCAGGAACAAGAAACTGACGCCGAATTCCTTCGTCGCATACTGGAGAAGAAGGATAAAGAGGCTGCAGAACAAGCAGCCAGCATAAAGAAAATGGCCCTTCTGTTCCAGGACATGGTGGGCATGATGATTCAACAGGATCCACCCGCTGAAGATCCCCCAATCGTCCTTGAAGACGATAGGGGAGAAACGTCAAATCCTCTACCGGCTCTGTCAACAGCCAAGGAGGAGGCAATCTCCAAAGCCAATCTGGACGAATATATAGCTCAGCAGATCCGGGTCCATCAAGCGACGGAAGCAGCGGGACAGGTCGTAAAAACAGGGTGACCGTATCCGGGCTGGTATGACCAGATAAAGTACCCGCCAGGATATACGATACCAAAATTCCATGTGTATAAGGGGACTGGAAATCCCTACCAGCATGTTGCCCAGTTCAGGGCGCTTTACGGCAACACCGGCGGTGATGATAAATTGTTGCTCCGCCAGTTCGTCGGTAGCTTGTCAGATACAGCATTCGAATGGTATTCCGAGCTCCCGAATGACTCTATCAAGACCTTTGCTGAAATGGAATTGCTGTTTACCCAACGTTTCGCGAGTGCCAGCGAGCGTACCCCGATAACGGCATTGATTAATGCAAGGGTGAACCCGGGTGAGACATGGGTCCAATATGCTATACGGTGGCGTAATTTATGGTCAAAATGCGAGCAGCGCATAGAAGAAGCTCCTGCAGTGGGAATGTTTGTGGGAACCCTCGATCCACAAGCAACCATCTCGCAATTTATGATGTTCTTCAAGCCGACCACCTTCCAGGCACTAATCGACAAGCTGGCGCAAATGGATCAAATGGGCCATAAACCTCCTCTTCCAAAGCCGGACTCCTGAAATGAGAAGGGAAAGGGGAAAGCGATCATTATCGCTAATGCTCAGCAACAGCCGAACAACCCGAAGCCGGTCGTTCGTCAAAATAATATGCACCCGTATGTAGCCCTTGAGGAGAGGAAGGGACGTTCTTACTCGTTTCCCCGAGATAAAACGAGAAGGTTATTCGAGCTGGCGTTGCGCAACCGACTCATAAATCTGCCGGATCCAAAACGTCCGTCGCAGCCAAGTGATGTCAATGAGCCCAACTACTGTCCTTATCATCGAGTACTGGGTCATCCGATCGAGGACTGCTACGTCTTCAAAATTTGGCTTGAAGACCAGTACCGACAGGGCAAATTCGCATTGTCCGACAAATAGAAGGTGAATCCACCGCAGCCCCACACCTCTAAGGGAATGAATACGCCGGGGGCAACATGCTCTTTCGTTGAAGAAGCTCCCTGGGAGGTTGTATTATTAGCCAAGATGAAGAGGGTGCTAAATGATCTTCAAACATGCCCAGCGATCAAGTGGAAGAACCCGTTGGAGCCGCAGATCATTGAAGGGATGTTGAAGCCTCGTCCAACTCAAAAGATCGATCGAGGTGGCCCAAGCATTCATAACCAGCCGTCGAAATCTTCAAAGAAGAAGAAAAAGAAGTCAAAGAAACCCGTGAAGCCTGGCGACGAGCGCACGGACTTGCAAAAACAAATTGACGCGCTGGAAGAATACAACCAGAAGGCACGGACACCCGTTACATTCCAAGAATTCCTCAATCACGTCTTTCAAGAGGAAGATGAGGGAGAAAGTTCATCTGATGAATCTGAAGGATACATGGCGAGCCATCATGTGATTTCCCATTCGTTCATGGACGATGAGGAGACTCCTTGTACTGAAACGCTGGGGGCAGATCCTGAACCAAAAATTCTGGAGCCATCGGATGAAGTAATTGACGCATTCCTCAATGAAGCTTTCTTAAAAAGCAAAGCTGATCGGGAGCGCGAGGCGATTATATTCGAAAGGGCCAAACGCCAGCGCCTTGACGAAAGAATTGAGATACTCCCGCTGGAGCAAAGTACACCCACTGCGGATAAAATCAAATTCAAGATGAGGAAGAGGTTTGCTAAAGCCGTGTCAATGGGTATGAAGCTACCATCCTCTGAGGGAAGCGTTACTGGTGAAGTGGAAAGGCACCCCTCCTATTGCTTGTATCATCGGAAGATTTCGCACCCCACTGAAGAGTGCAAAGCTTTCGATAGATGGTGGAAAGGATATGTTGCTCACCGGCAGCAGTTTAAGCGGGAAAAGCGCAAGACTCACCGAGAGCAGAACAGAACGATCGAAGGGCTTAACAGAACTACCGGTGATTGTTGCATGGTTGACGCCGGGGGATCACAAGTGCTCACATTCGGGAGCGATTCTGATGAGGAGCTGGAGCTTGGCCCTCTCTTCAAAGAATCCATTTCGGGAAGAGAAGAAGAACCGAAGGTTTGCGAAAATATCCAGCTGCGCAATCGGACGCTACCTGAAAAGAATCTCGGACCCTCAAACAAGAAAGATAAAGGGAAAGAGAAGGTCTTTGAAGATATTGCCCTAGACGACTAAGTTGCGGAGGATCTAACTGCCAAGAACCCGCCGAAGAGAAATAAGGTGGATTACAACGTCTTAGCGCATCTGAGGAAGCTACCCTCGCAGCTCAGCATTCTTGATGCCCTTTTACTGTCAAAAGAGGCGAGAGATTCGTTGATTAAGGCACTACAGGAGCCGGAGCAATTCCAAGCTTTCCTGGCTGAAGAGAAGATGAAGGATGAGTTGGAGGAAGTGCACACGGCTGATGTTACTTTTGGCGATGAAGACCTTCTCCTTGGGACGTGCGAACACAATCGTCCCCTCTACGTATCGGGATACTGCCACGATATAAAGATAGGCAAAATCCTGCTCGACAATGGATCCTCCGTTAATCTCCTCAATGTGCGGGTGTTGAAGGAAATATGCATCAGCGTCCAGCACCTTGCTCGGGACAAGATCACCATCTCCGGGTTCGACTCCTAATCATCAAAGACTCTTGGATCTGTGATACTGACGCTACGCTTTGGGTTGCTCATCACGGACATTAAATTCCATGTCATAGATGCCAAGACATGCTACAACGCTCTGCTCGGCCGACCATAGTTACACGAATACAACATCATCCCTTCTACACAGCATCAGTGTATGAAATATTTTAGGGATGGTCTCGAGTGTACCGTGACGGGAGAACTGAATCCGTTTTCCGTGAACGAAGTTCGCAAATATGAAGATGCCAAATACTTCTTACCGAGTTTCGAAGACACGGAAAGGTGTCACAAGCCGGAGAATAAAACTAACGCTACCATCCCTGTCTTCGGCAGCGACACCGAGGAGGAAGAGGAGATAGTTTACTCGGGTCCGCCCCAATACACCAAGCCAGGACCATCCGCTCCTACGTTGATCTTTGGTAGTGATTCGGAGGATGAAGTCCATGCTGTATTCTCTGCTCGACCTTCAATACAAGCTTCTGCTGATGAAGAGCAAAGTCTGCAAGTAGCCATGGTGCCGCTTAAACATTATAAAGAACTGGATGCACTCGATACCGACAGTGTAGAAGAGCTGCAGACATTTTATATCCCTCCCAGGCGAGAAGGAGAGAAGGCAATTCTATTCTACCGCTCGGAAGAAAACAAAGTGGAGAAAGAAATTTGGCATGGGGCGGATCCTACGTTGGACAGGCTTCAACCCATCCATCTACCCAGATATTATACAGAAGGCTTGAAGAGGCTGTTGAAGCGTCAAGGGATACCCTTCAAACAGACCGTTAGAAAGGCAAAATTCTATGACAGGGTCTGGAACGTCCCCGGAACTCAGCACAAGTTGCCTAGTGGGAGGATGGAGACGATCGGGCTCGGATACATTCTCTCCAAGAAACGAGAGCTGCTCCGCGACTGTTACGTCGTGCACGACTTCGATAAAGAAGAAGATGCTCAATGGGAGGACGCTAATCCTGAACCAGTAAAAGTTCCTGATGTGAAAGTGCCCAGTTCGTCGTTCGAGGAACAAATGGACAGGCTTATAAGGGAAGCTGGTCAGAAAGTCTGAGATGATCACAATCGTGAAATGGCAATCTACGAGAAAGCCAAAACGCAACGCCTCCTTCAACAGGCCGTCAAAGATGAAAGTGCTGTCCCCTGTCAACCTGTTATAAAAAAGGCTCGACGCAGAGACAGAAACAAGTCGAAAGGCCAAAAAGGCGCTCATCAGCAACGAAGCGGGGCTAAGAAGCCACGTAAATGGGAGTCGAGCGTTATTGATCTATCCCTCATGAAGAAAATGGGTTGAGCGTACTCGTTTCCTCGGGACAAGACGAAGAAGATACTTGATCTTGCTCTAAAACATCAAATGCTTACACTGCCGGAGTCCAAAAACCCCGAACGAGCAGGCGAAGTCTCTGACCCAAATTATTGCTCTTACCATCGAGTAATAGGGCACCCGCTCGAAGACTGCTTCACCTTTAAGAATTGGGTTGAAGATCAGTATCAGCTTGGCAAATTCGCTCTGTCTGACAACTGGAGGGTAACACCGCCACAAAAGCATGAACCCAAAGCCACGAGAACAGAACCAACTCCACATTGGGATTGGAAACGGATTCGCACCTGTCACATGATAACGATATTAAAAGAAGAGCCCGAGAACGCAGATAGCCTTCCCTGGTGCTTCGAAAACAGCAATGATGAGGTCATCTCAGAATTTCCACCAGCTCTGAAAGAACTGGAGGATGGAATACATACCACTGCAGATAATCTCAAGAAAATTGAGTTAGGGACGACAAGTGACCTACGGCCGACGTTCGTCAGTGAGCTGCTATCTGAAGAGAGGGTGGCTGCGTTGAAAGACGTCCTTGTACAGCATAGAGATTGCTTCGCATGGAACTATTCCGAAATGCCGGGATTAGATCCAGAAGTTGCTATACGCAAATTGGAGATATCCCCGGACATTAAACCAATCAAACAAGCACCGAGGAGAATGCGGCTCGAGCTTGAGATGAGCATCAACGCCGAGGTCAAGAAGGTAATCGACTCTGGCTTTATCCAGGAGGTTCAATATCCTGAATGGATCGCAAACATCGTCCCGGTGATGAAGAAAAATGGGACGGTGCGCATATGTGTAGACTTTCGGGATCTCAATAAAGCCTGCCCAAAGGATGATTTCCCAGTGCCAGTCACCGAGCTGATGATAGACAATACATCCACTCATGAGGTTTTCTCCTTCATGGATGGCTCATCAGGGTATAATCAGATAAAGATGCATCCCAAAGACTAGAAGCACACCGGCTTCAGGACCCCTCTAGGGATATTCTGTTACAAGGTAATGCCCTTCGGTCTAAAGAACGCCGGCGCCACCTATCAGAGGGCCATGACAAAGATCTTCGATGACCTCATACATGAAATCGTCGAATGTTATATCGACGACCTCGTCGTTAAGAGAAAATCATACGAGGAACATCTCGAGCATCTAAAGACTGTATTTCGGCGCCTTCGACAATACAACTTGAAGATGAACCCTCTCAAGTGCGCATTCGGAGTTTCCTCGGACAAATTCCTGGGATTCATCGTCCGACACCGAGGTATCGAAATAGATCCGTCTAAGATTAAGGCGATCATGGAAATGCCTCAGCCGAGAACTCTCAAACAGTTGCGGTCTCTCCAAGGGAAGCTCACGTATATTCGGCGATTTATAGTCAACCTCTCTGGCAAGTGCCGCCCTTACAGTCACCTGATGAAAAGGGAACTCCATTCGTCTGGGATCAAAAATGCCAAGGCGCGCTGGACGAAATCAAGCAGTACCTGCAGAACCCGCCAGTTTTGGCTGCTCCGGTTAAGGGAAAGCCTCTCATTCTTTATACAACCGCCCTAGAAGGTTCTTTAGGTGCATTATGGGCGCAAGAGAATGATCAAGGGAAAGAAAGAGCACTCTACTATTTAAGTCGAGTCCTACTAGGGGCAGAAAGCAATTACTCTCCCATTGAGAAACACTGTCTGGCGTTGATCTTCGCGATAACAAAGCTCAGGCACTATACATTGGCACATGAAGTCCGTCTCATCTCGAAGGTGGACCCCCTTAAATATTTGATGTCGAAGGCCATATTGACAGGCCGACTCGCTAAATGGGCCTGCTTTTGATGGAGTTTTCAATAACTTATCAACCTCTTAAGGCAGTGAAAGGCCAGGCCATCGCCGATTTCCTCGCTGAGCACCCAATACCGGCCGACTCCCCTTTGAATTGCGATCTGCCAGATGAACATGCGTTTGATGCAATCGAGGACAGTGATACCCGATGGGAACTCTATTTTGATGGAGCGTCTTCCATGAAGAAGCGCAAACAAAATACCCCTATAATCAAATCGGGGGTAGGCCTTATCTTCGTGACTCCACAAGGAGGGATAATGCGCTTTGCTTTCTCCTTAACAGAACCGAGGACGAATAACGAAGCCGAATATGAAGCCTTGATAGCAGGTCTCGAGATCGCCATCGACATGGGAATTGAAAACCTCCTCATATACGGAGATTCTCAACTGGTCGTTAGTCAAGTAAATGGCGACTACCAAACGTGTAAAACAGAGCTGGTAAAGTACGGCGAAAAGGTGCAACAACTGTTGACCCAAATCCCTTCCTACACTTTGGAAAACATACTGCGCGCGGAAAATAGCAAAGCGGACGCGTTAGCTAAGCTCGCTAAAAAACTGGCGGACGAGAACCTCGATGACGTCAGAATCGTGGTACAAAGCCGTCGAGTGCTCGCCCCAGCAGAAATATCTCTGGAATCATCCGAAGAAAAGGAAGCGACTGATCAGATGACCTCACAAATAAAAGAACGAGAAAAGGCTGAAGACTGGAGGGAAGTCTTCATAGACTACTTTAAGTCCCACCGAATGCCCGAAGATGCGTCCACAAGACATCAGCTCATGAAACGAGCTCTGTCTTTCGCCTTCGTCAATGATACTCTGTACAAGAGGTCATTTGATTCTCTGTGGCTGAGATGCTTAGGACCTAACGAAGCGGAAAGAGTCGTTCAGGAAGTTCATGACGGAATCTGTGGTTCTCACCAAGCGGGCCCGAAGATGAAGTTAAAGATTAAACGAATGGGTTACTACTGGCCCACGATGATTCAAGATTGCCTCGAATATGCGAAGCAATGTCACTCATGCCAAATTCATGGGGACTTTATCCATCAGCATCCAAATCCACTACATCCAACAGTGGCTAGCTGGCCATTCGAAATGTGGGGAACTGACATAGTCGGCCCCATCGAACCAGCATCGTCCAGGGGACATCGCTTCATCCTGGCGACGATGGATTATTTCTCTAAATGGGCAGAAGCAGTACCGTTAAGGGAAGTGAAGACAGAAAATATCCTCCATTTCTTCAAGACGCATGTCATATACCGGTTTGGGACGCCGAGACGAATCATCTCCGATAACGGTCCAGCCTACAGAAGTCACAAGATCAGCCGCTTCGCACAGCAGCATAATATAGACTGGAGGTATTCCTCAGTTTATAATCCACGAGCTAATGGTCTAGCCGAAGCCTTCAACAAGACCCTGACGAAAATCATGAAAAAGACGGTGTCCCGAAATAAGAAAGACTGGCACGAGAGACTGCAAGAGGCTCTTTGGGCGTACCGAACTACATTCAAGACGGCCACGAACACAACGCCATACGCGTTGGTATTCGGTACCGAAGCAGTACTCCCCCTCGAGATAGAACTACCCTCTCTACGAGTGGCAGTCCACTACGATTTAACAAATGAAGAAAATGCTAACCTTCGGCTTGAGGAGCTTGATGCTCTTGAAGAAACACGGCTCATAACGCAACAAAATCTGGAAGCTTATAAAGCAAAGATGACTTGCTCATATGAAAGATTGACCCGACCGAGGACATTCCGCCAAGGCGAACTCGTGCTAGTGGTCAAAAGGCCTATGATCCCCAATCGCACCAAGCGGGGAAAATTCGAGCCAAACTATGAAGGCTCATACGTCATAGATAAGGTCTACCAGGGTGGGGCCTATCTACTCATGGACATGCACGGTGAAAGGCCTTTCAGGCCAATAAATGGTCGCTTCCTAAAGAAATATTACGCTTAATGAGCCACAGCCTAGGTCAATGATAGATGACGACGACTATGTCCTCTCGCTATCTTCCTAAGCTCAAACTTTATAAGCAGTAGCCTGCCTTCTCAATAGCGGACCGAAACGTCCTTAAACTAATACCGCAGCATCCGTAGGCTGACGTGATAAAAAAAAGGAGAAAAATATAATAAATAAAAACGCTACGTCCATAAGCAAAAAGGGCACGGATGAAAACCCGAAAGGGCTCCGTGAGTAAAAACAGCAGGGCTACCGGCGAGTGTTCGTGAAAACCCGAAAGGGCGTGACCTCGTAAAAAAAAAGAAAATAAAATAAAAAGAATAAAAAAAACGGTATGTCCATAAGCAAAACGGGCACGGATGAAAACCCGAAAGGGCTCCGTGAGTAAAAACAGCAGGGCTATCGGCGAGTGTTCGTGAAAACCCGAAAGGGCGCGACCTCGTAAAAAAAAAGAGAAAAGAAAATAAAAAGAATAAAAAAAACGGTATGTCCATAAGAAAAACAGGCACGGATGAAAACCCGAAAGGGCTCCGTGAGTAAAAATAGCAGGACTACCGGCGAGTGTTTGTGAAAACCCGAAAGGGCGCAACCTCGTTAAAAGACACTTATAGGGTCCTTTCGACCTTGTAAGGAGAAACCACCCGCGTGAGATCCTTACGACTCACAAGGGAGCAACACACTTAGGGATCCCCACGATTCCTAAGGAGAAAATACACTTGTGAGATCCTCACGACTCGTAAGGAGAACTCTCTTATGGGACCCTCACGGCTCATAAGATTTGAAAGTCTTAAGTTACAGAGACCTAAACCTGTGCTTAAGCAAACCCCCCCCCCCCACAACTTCCGATATTGCCCTACAAGTGGTCCCAATACTGGCTCTTGTATACAATCCATGAGCGCAAATAAACATTTCCCTGACCAAGTCCCATCCGTGACTGGGGATATGTTCGCATGGTGAACAACCCTTGTAAATCCTCTCGATTTATGAGGAGAAAATCCTCTTGTAGGATCCTTACGACTTACAGAGGAACAAAACACTTAGGAATCCTCACGATTCCTAAGGAGAAAATACACCTACAAGATCCTCACGACTTGTAGGGAGAAATACCTTTGTGAGACCCTTACGGCTCATGAAGTTAAAGCTTTAGTCGACAGGACCCTAACCCTGGTCGCTAAGCCACCTTTGTTCGACAACGACAGAGGCAAATGATGATTCGCTCCTGGCAATATCCCAGTTGTAGCGGTGCTGATGCCGAAATCGGTGTCCAATTTCAGGTTTACGGCGAAAAGCCAGTAGGCTGCACGTGCATATGAAATAGCCGAAATGATGGGGCAACTTGCAATAAAAAGCGGCAAGTAAAAATGTATGCAAAATAGCCGAAATGATGGGGCAACTTGCAATAAAAAGCAGCAAGTAAAAATGTATGCATGCAAAATAGCCGAAATGATTGGGCAACTCGCAATAAAAAGCAGCGAGTAAAAATGAAATAAACATCCGAAATGATTGGGCACCGCGAAAAATAGCCGAAATGATTGGGCAATCGCGACCTTCGCGATATAAAAGCTGAAATGACAGAGCATCGCGGAAATAAAATAAAAAAAATGATGATAAAACTTTGGCCCTACAGTTAAGATCACATCGATCCCTGTATACAATCCAAGGGCGCAAATAAAGAGGGAACCTTACTTTCCCAACAGGCTCCGCCAGAAAATGAAGCCAAATCTCAACGACTCATCCCAACTCCGAAGAAACCAGTGTCTTCGGAGGGAAACAAATAATCCTTGGCAAATACCTCAACTCAGGGAAACAAACAATCCTTGACGAGAGCCTCCTGATTCGCGTCGACTCGCAGAGCAGCCAGTGTCTCCGTGGGAAATTCTCGACTCGTTTCAACACCAGGGAAACAAATAATCCTTGGAAAATGCCTCAACTCAAGGAAAAAAATAATCCTTGACGAGAGCCTCCTGATTCGCGTCGACTCGCAGAGCAGCCAGTGTCTCCGTGGGAAATTCTCGACTCGTTTCAACACCAGGGAAACAAATAATCCTTGGCAAATACCTCAACTCAGGGAAACAAACAATCCTTGACGAGAGCCTCCTGATTCGCGTCGACTCGCAGAGCAACCAGTGTCTCCGTGGGAAATTCTCGATTCGTTTCAACACCAGGGAAATAAATAATCCTTGGCACCAGGGAAACAAATAATCCTTGGCAAATACCTCAACTCAGGGAAATAAACATCCTTGACGAGAGCCTCCTGATTCGCGTCGGCTCACAGAGAAACCAATGTCTCCGCGGGAAATTCCCGATTCGTCTCAACTTGCAAGATGAAGCCTCAGGCAGCAGGGATTAAAAACCTTGCTTCCTGAACAATGGGACCCTGCAAGTCGATCTAAAATGGTCTCTTGCATACTATTCACGGGTCTCACTCTCCAAAGTCGAGTTTCGACAAGGAGGGAAACAACCGCTTACGGGTCCTCTCGACTCGTAAGAGGGAAAAATTCTCTTATAGGATCCTTACGACTTATAAGGGAAAACACACTTAGGAATCCTCACGATTCCTAAGGAGAAAATCCACCTACGAGATCCTCTCGATCCGTAGGGAGAAAAGTCTCTATGAGACCCTCACGGCTCATAGAGTTGAAAAGTCTTAGGCGGCATATCTAAACCCACGACCTAAGCCATCGCTATCTCTTGGAAAAACTAAGTTATCTGCCAATTATGATTATCAAGTCAACATGCTGATAATAAAAGAAAGAAGAAAGCGACAGAAAAAACAGTTGATTGGCGTTTAATCAAGCACTCGAGGCACACTCATTCATGCATGTGCAAAAGACTCAGAGCGAGGAATAAGACAAGCTGGGATAAAACTTCTTCATTAATATTGCCAAAAAAAATAATTCTTACAATCATAAAGCAATAAACAAGAAATATTATTACAATGGAATAAGCTCAGATCCAGGGCACGGATTGAGGAAGTCAAAAGTAAGGCCATCCAGAATTCTTCTGGCCTTTCTGATTATCCTTGTGCGCAGCCTCTCGCGCTCCTGTATGTCAAGATCCTCGGCAAGCCCCCCAGCCTTCGATAAGCAGCGATTATCGTCTTATGCTGGAAGACTTGATGAAGAATGTCGACGAGGTTGTCCCGTCGATTCTTCGAGATTAGCCCCGACAGGTGCACTGAATGCACCTTGTCTTCGGCGTCATCCAGCGCATTGAGCGGCATGGCCTCGTGGAACCCCGGGAGTGCTCTCCAAATCGCTCCCAGCATGACTTTCAAGAGAGCTGAACGACGAGGAAGCAGCCAACCAACGCTTGCATGAAGGTGACCCATAACTTCCGCACACTGGGCATCTGTAAACTCCCGGTTTTGTTGACGGCCCTGTACACGGATGTCCTCATAGGTGATGAACTTGTGCAGGCTATATAGACGCACCGCCATAATACCTGAAGAAAACAGTACAGGGAGATTAGCAAATAAGAAGATACAGAAAGTTAAAAGTTGAACTCCTTAGTTCTCTTTAGACCCCTTTAGAGCAAAGCTCTACTAAGTGAAACCCTAAAATGGGTTTTCTTTAGATCAGGGATCTAGTGAGAGCAAGGTTCTGTCAATAAAAATTGATCTAATTTAATTAAAATTTTTACCTAAAAAGGTGCTTTCAAAAGAAATTCTAACTCTTGGAGTTCTTGAAGGCAAGAGCAAGGTTCTGAAGTTTTAAAAAAAAAGAAAAAAAATCTTAAAAGATGACAATCATCTGTGAAGGACCAAAGGTCCTATTTATAAGCATCAAGTGCCCTTTCAACTTCCAAAGGTTTCCATAACGGTTGGAATTCTGCCGCCGTTGCACTCGCATTTAGAACCATGCAAGTGCAACGGTGGGGGGGCATTTGTTTCCCCCAATTAGAATGAAACTCTATTTCTAAGACTGAAAAGTAAAGTACCGCTTCATGAAAGAGGCTAAACACCAAAGGCAATTTATCCTTGCAAGAATCACATGCACTTAATAATAGCAAATTAAAATCATGCGATGCACAAGCACAACAGAGAACTAAAATAAAAGAACCCTTAACAGATAATGAAATACTTGATTAAAAAGAAAAGTACTTGTTCATTATTATTATTATTACATTTAAAAAAGATCACCAAATACGGGATCGGAAAGACAAGGGTTCGCAAAGATAAGAAGAAGATTCCCCAGTTCCCTTTCTGTCTTCTCCACCACGTCGAAGCGGCGATCCTCCCGAGAGGTAGACATCCAACGATCATCGCCACATTCGTCGGAAAAGGTGGCGATGACAACCCGGCGAGCCCGTATCTGGCTCAGCAAGTGGAAAGAGCAGTCCCTTAAGGCTTTGGTGATCAAGTGCGCTTCGAAAAAGCACTCGATCTTATCCTCGGCGGCATCAAGCATTGCCGAGGACATCTCTGCTGGAGGAGGGGGAATGTCGGCGAGCACCGAGGCAAGGATCATCCGAAGCCAAATGGAATGTGGAGGGAGAGGAGACCCCACACGAGTCAAAAGCTCGTACATTGCAGCATCGCATTGCTCGTCCATAAGAGAAGAGTCCACCAGGCGTGCAGCAAAACGGGGAACGATGTCCCGAATCGGCACTTCCCATGGTTGTCGGCGGGCATGCGGGCGGTTGCAAGCCATGATCGAAGAAGTTCTCTGAAGATGAGAGAAGAAAAGGCTCGGCCTTGAGTTATATATAGACCCAAGCACAGAAAATTCTGTGCACAGTGGAATTATTTCCAAGACCCGGGAAATCAAAATTTTGGGGAAATACAAGTTTGACTTGAAAAAAGGAGATGAAAAGATATCTCAGGTGAAGTAACGCTTCCGATTCCCCCAATCAGAGCAAACCTCTACCTTGAAAATCTAAATGAAGCAACGCTTCAGATCCTCTACGCTGTGTGCAGGGCGCCACGTGTCAGAAGTTGATGCGTCAGCACAGTGCCCAAGGCAGTGCGACCAATCAGAGCAAGGCACTTTTAAAATAAAAAGTAAAGGAAGCAACGCTTCAGCTGTGCAAGCGCTGCGCTGCGCGACACGTGTCTGCGCAGTTGCACAAGCACAGCTGCGCAAGCGCTGCGCTGCGCGACACGTGTCAAGCGCTGGGGCGTTTAAACCAAACAGAATTAAAATTCTAGTAAGATCTTTCTGGTCTTGTTAAAACAAGAAGATTTTCTTCTGTAAAACAGAGGCCTTTGGATCAAAGATCCAACGGTAGGGATAATTCCCCAAATCACTCAGAGAAAGATCTCGTTAACAAATTTAACAAACTTATGAGCACTATAAAAAGGACCCTAGACCTCAATTCAAAGGGATCAACATTTTGGGGAGAAATCAAGAACTTCAAACAGAAAGAACTATGAAGAATTAGAGAGAATTTCTCAAGAACAAGAAAAAAATGTAAAAACCTTTAGAAAAAGAGAAAATTCTCTTAAAAACAGATCATTGATCTAAGAACAAGATCAATGATCTTCAAGAAAAGAGAAAAATAAACAATAACAGTGCCTTGCACTTTTTTATGAACCACTGGTTCTTTGAAAACAAGGAAAATACTTGTTTTCTTTGATCTAAAATTGATCCAAAAGAATAAGAACAGTGCCCAGCACTTGCCAAAACTGCACTACTGCGCAAGCCGCCAGGAAGCGCCACGTGTCAGCAGTGCAACAGCGCAGCGCACTGACGCACATGGCTCATCAGAGCGTGACACGTGTCACTTCCACATGCGCTCGCGCAAATTAAAGAGCGCAAGCGCATGTGGAAGTGACACGTGTCACGCTCTGATGAGCCATGTGGGGCACTGTCAGAGTATTTAATGCTCTGCATTATTAAGAAAAGGGACAGAGCCCAATTAAAAGGCCTAACAGGCCTAATCAAAAATGCTATGCATTTTAAAAAGGGCAAAGCCCAAACAAAATAGATGCTCTGCATCATTTATAAAAGGGCAAAACCCAACCAAAACAAAGAAAAATAATGCAGTGAAGGGGCAAAGCCCTAGCACAGGTCCAATAGGCCAGAGACAAAAGAATATTGAAACTGGACTTAGCCCAGTCATGGCCATAAGTCCTCAAATTAAATTGACTGAGCACGGCTGCTCCCTAAATCAATTTACATCCGGTTCGAGGGTACATCTCCGAACTCATCTGACACCTATCGTTGTAATCCTTCAACGACGTCAGAGAGGTGACGGGTCCCAACGACCACACATGAATACGGACTGCGGGGTCCTTAAACTCGTGGACCGAGACGTCCTTAAACTAATATCGGACCGAGACGTCCTTAAACTAATGATGGACCGAAACGTCCCTAAACTAATAATGGACCACCACGTCCCTAAACTGGCACATGGACCACCACGTCCCTAAACTGGAACACGGACCACCACGTCCCTAAACTGGAACAATAGAGCCTCCAAATGCTCTTTTGCCGGATCTAAACGATCCCGTTTAAGTTGATCTTAGCCCCAAACACGGCTAACGTATCCTTAAACATTCAAATTGACTATAAAACTCCAAATCAACTTTGGTTCAAGGGTACATCTCCGAACTCCTCTGACACCTATCGTTGTAATCCTTCAACGACGTCAGAGAGGTGACGAGTCCCGACGGCCATATATTAAATGGATCACCACGTTAAGTTGATCTTAGTCTCAAAACAGGACTAACGTATCCTTAACGAATGTTTAAGTTGATCTTAGCCTCAATACGGCTAACGTATCCTTAAACTAAAAACACCAAACCCAAATCTAAGTAAATACGGATTTGGACTAATCCACGTCCTACGGGCGACGACATTATTCAGTCTCCGTATACAATCCACGGGCAACCACAAACAAAACAAACACACACGACACGAAGTGAAATTCTGGAGAAGGAGAAAGTGGCTACCTCGATGTGGTAGCGTAATTAACTGCAGGGCCTTGTGCCTGCAGGGAAGAGCGTCCCCACAATCAAAAACCCCTCTAGCGAGGGGGAATCTGACGAAGTCTGCTACATCGGCCGCATCCGTCTAAACCTCCGATACACGGTTCCATAAATCAACTTGGCATCTTTGGACAGGTAGACGGATAAAACCATATAGCATCTGCCCCGAATCTCAGGCTAGACGTCTTCACGTCGTCGCCGTCTTTCGGAGGGGAACACACCCTACTTAGGCTAATTGGTTTTCTTCATTCCCTACCTTTCGGCACCTGCCTATGGTTTGGAATAAGACTATCCAATAAGCGTAATAGGTGTACTCTCCTAAACTAAGAAGCCCTCGCAACCTGAGAGAAGGTGATAATAAAAGACAACTGAATAAACCAATTCTATTTCTCCTGAACCTTGATCCATCCTCGAAGAAATCCCTTCGAGTTCGTATATAACCATACGATGGATCTATCCAATGGAAGTGGATGTTCGTAGTAATACGGGGTGTTTTGAGAAATACAAAGGGTAAAAGAAGAAGCGGCAATGACTTATGCAACTTTAGACAATCCAAAAGTCAGTATTTAAGAAGGTTCGGTCAACTTGGTTACTGAGTCATAGTCTAGGGTCGGTCAAAAGTCACTGCCAAAGAGAGAGAGAAAAGAAACACTCTGCGTGCACTCTAACCTAGATCAGAATGGTTATCACATTATCTAATCAGGAAACCTCCCACTGTAACCTCAAATTCTCCTCCAAACCTGAAAGAAGAATTAGTCGGGATGACCCGAAGAGTAAACCAACTCATCAGTGGGAATCGGGATCCAACTATCATCGCATGATAACTTGATGGAAGCCACTCAAATTATCACACTCCAGAAGGTATGTGCATGCCTGGCAAGTTTCCTGTATGTTTGAAACTCCCGATATGATTTTTGCCCCATGCTCTTATGACCTTGGCGAAGGTCAAAATGTCATAAGTCACATGCCAAGTTCTACCCGTCACTATCCAGGTCAATTTGAACCCACCCGTACATACCCTTGACGAAGGCCAAAATAGTAGTACGACTGTCCCAAACCAACGCATCTATCTATGCTACAAATGAATACCCAGCAGCTACCAAACACTATGCCTTGGCGAAGGTCAAAATACATAGCTTGAATACTACTGAATACCCAAAATAAATGACGGAGGGCTACGGCTGGTTTTTGGCGAAAAACTTTTAACGTAATGAACTTGATCTCGTTGAAGGAACCTGATAGCTTTTTATAAAATATAGCGACGAAAACTTTTTGCTAAAGAGGTCACTCCCGGTGAAGGGATCTCGGCTCTTTCCTCGTGGAATGAGGTGCAGGATATTCTAACTGAATACCACGATACAAAGCAACTTGTACTCGACTATAGTGAAGTTATTACCCTGACGCAAACTTCTGCCCAAGGGGTCACTCCCGGTGAAGGGATCTCGGCCCTTGCCTCGTCGAATGAGGTGCGGGATATTCTAACTGAATATCTCTATGCAAAACAAAAGGAAACGTCTTTGTAATAACACCTTTTTAAAATTGCTCCATCAACATCAAATATAGGTTTATTTTACTTTTGCATTGATAAGAATCAATGCAGTCCCATCAGCTAATCACACCAGAAAAGAACGAAAATAAAATGTACGTATATGCCATCCGCATTCGTCACTGGGTCCCGTCATCACCCGTTAGGTTACTTAACTAACGACAGAGCGGGGACTGGACTAGCGCGGGTGAAAAACATATACAACATCTAATAGTATATATACCAATATACAATAATCGCTCCAGGCGTGATAATATGCAACATTACAGAAAAGTAATAAGCATCACAGAACAATACAGATAATCTGGGATCCCCGGGTTTCACAGAGCCGCTACTGAAACCCGACGTTCCCCTGGTCGTGTGGATAGCCTGTGCAATGAAACCTAGACCCTTACGGGTGCGGCAAGTTACCCGCCAAAACCTGAAGCGAGGTAGTCCCCTACAACATAGTGAAATGGAACACCCGGTACTTCACGGAATCCGGTAAATTGAGCACCCCTTCTTGGAATAACCAGTACCCCCTACGAGTGCTGCGAATAGTCTGTCAATTCTAGAGTGAGGTCCCTCTGCCTCTCAAAGCCATGAGATACGGACCCGTTGCCCTCCAGAACCCGGCTATTCGTGCACTCCGTCGCGGGGTAATCCTAGTACATAAAAGAAAATATATACAACGGGTACATCGACCTCAGCCCGGTCGTGCCCCAAAAGAATGTTATACAAACAGGCAGTGACGGCAGTCCACATGTTGGACGCTTGCCCCGCAATATCAAATGTACAAATAAATCCAAACTGCACTACCATTGCACACTGCTATCCACCACGACAAATCCGCAACATCACAGCACAACACAGAACATCAACGCGAATGTCACGTTCGCAAACCCGTCTAAAAGAACTATAGCAATGAGACGCGGTTTACCGATCAAATGGCATTCCCGGTCGGAGATATAATGTAAATACTGCATACTAACAAGTTTAAAATTTCGATCGACAAAATATCCCGTAGTGGGCCCCACGAACATCTGGTGTACTGTAACAAAAACTGGGTCCAAAAGAATATTATCAGAAACTACAATTTCCAACAAAGAACCAACAGTAGAAATATGACCAACTGAAACGCCAAGACGGCCGCGGTTTCTCGGTCAAAGCTAGGCTTTGACCGCGATTCCACGGCCGTACGGACGATTCAGTGGATCGTTTTTCTCCATTATTCTTTAAAAAGCCTGCATGAATTTCTGTGATATGTAAAATTATTTTTAGACATCATTTAAAATTAACAGAAACTCAGAACTTGGAATTTGCGGTTTTCGAAAATCCGTTCGATCGATATTTTAAACGCGTTAGCACAAGTTAGTGAAGCTTAATGGTGAGGCTCTGATACCACTGTAAGTCCACGGTAACGCCCCGGCCGTCTAACAAACGCCAAATGCGGAACAAAAACTTTTTACAACTGGCGCTATCGCGTACTATAATCCGGATCTGCCATTAAAGCTAAACTAACAAACAACAAAGTTGGTAGAAATGTTATACCAAACGATCCGAGTCCTTCGGTCTTCAACCATCATCCCACGCTTTGTTGCGGCTACTCCGATCTCCTGAATCTCCGGTCTTCTCTTCCAGGTGGCACCACGTCGACGGATCTTTAAACGGGCTCCCGCCTCTGAACCGAGGAAACTCGATCGTCAAGTTTGCTAAAAGAGATGACCAAGATGATGTAGAGAATGAGTAGAACACTTTGTCTCGTTACGTCCAAGGCTATGGACGAACGGTTAATGAAGTTGCCTTTTGGATCGAATGGAAATGAGAAATGGATCACATCTAATTTCTATGCACCAAAACTTATATCTTTTTTCAATCAACAACCATCATCTCCCACCAAGGGGTGGTCGGCCACTGAATAGGCAAGGGGGGTGAGTGTAAGAGGAGGGATGGTGAGAATAACAAGCACAATACTTATCATAACATTAATGAAAGCATGAGTCACAAATACACCTAGTATGAACACAATTAATGCAAGTGATGAATCACTAAGCTTGTCATCAAACATCATTAAATGCACTAATGAGTCATAAAAATGCATGAACCTAATCACCACCTTCTAGAAGCCTCTAGAAACTTCCACACTCATCTCAAGAAAAAGATAAATCCGTATTTAACCGACTGTTAAATACGACCGATAGAAAACTGGAAAGTGGCAACTTCCAAAAAGCGATCCCGAAACGGATTTCAGGATAACCCCGTAACAGTATAAACATACCCGCATTTGTATTACGACCGAATACAAATGTAACTGAGACAAAGATATTATATCTACACAGTATAATAATCAGATCCGGCTTAAACCAAAGCCGACCGGTATTATCTGCCCGAAATATGACACGTGCGTAAACGCACGTGCATTTTCCGAACCCTGCCATAAAACCATACGGCCTCTACAACGTTTCGCCAGAACTTGGGAAAGTGTCTGTGGGGGGACTCTAATGACTCATCAACACACTAGCACTGGGTATAACCACTAGCACGTCGGAGGTACGAGCTGTACGTAACGGTTGCCTATGTATTGATTGGAAGGGAAGCTGATGAGCGAACTCATCCATAAACCCTACTGAGCCTGACAGTGACAATGTATATACAGTCCGGTCCGTCCGTCTAAAGAGTATCACATATCGAGTCTAGGGGGGTGGATAAAGTCAGACCCCTAATAACGCGATAAATTGTGTCGGTATGAAGCCCATCACCACCTGAGAAACTACTGATCCAAATCAGTAATTCTCCACTACCTCGGCCGAGGATTTCTTGTGATGGCCACCCGTGCACTGTGCGACATCAACCCCCAATACCGAGAGAGACGAATCCCCGACGATCCGCTTACTGCCTCCATGTGGCTCGGGACTGTACCCAAAAAATACCTGTTTCAACGTCTCCTTTGAGCGTGGTAGGGTATAAATCAAAGCACAGTGGGAACTCACACGAGACAAATTACGATCTCAGGTCGACAAACTAACCTGTACACATGTCACCAGGGAACTGCTATCTGACAATATGTATAATACCAACTAGCATGTTCCCGGCGAGTCATGTCCGGTGTACTCATAACCTAATGAGCATCTGTATACATCTTAGGTGATCCATCTGACACCAGTGGCTTGTGAGACCGGCCACCGCCCCTTGTCGGGGTCTCGACTGTATACACTAGTCTACTCTGGAGTATCGATGCCCTGTCTCGAAACTCCCACGACTAGGTACACTTTAAGGATGTGCTTATAGACCCCAGCTCCCACGTATATGATCGCCATCATACTGCTGGTAGTCAAGCAGGAATCCTTTGGGCTCTATCATCATGCAATAGTGAACTAAAGCATGTATACGATGATAAAGACAAACCAGATAGCATACTATCATCTCAAGCAAGACTGTCATATCGGTATAGGTCCTGCCTCAATCATTATAATCACGTACCTGCGATCCAATAATTGACTTTGATGGCACTATATCCAACAATATACACATATATTGTACTGCATTTGTTATTGACATTGAGACAGTTGTTCTTATACCACTTTACTAAGGGAATATGTATTGTACCGCTTTTATTATTATCAATAGTTAGACGTTGATTCTTGTTCTATTGCGAATATGAATTGCATCATGTATACATACATACATGCATACACACATACCTTGCTATAACTACATATACATCTTTATATGATGCTGCATTTGACTTCGGGGAATTTGGGAACCGCATGATATCTTTAAAAACTTAATACATTTAAAAGAGCAGTTTCCCTTGATATGCTCATATTACTGTTCTATGTTGCATACATCGTATTTCATGGATTTATGCATTGAGATACTGATTTCATGAGATATATGGATTTGAGAACCGTGGTTATATTTCAAGAAAATATGCATTGCTTTGAAAACCCGGTTTCTCTTGATATGATATTTCGATGCATCCACCATGAGTTTTCTCGGTTCTGAGATTGGTTTTCGAAACCCGATTCGAGGAGATGGTCGATCCGTTTGCGGGTTCATGGTGGACCCGGTATGGTACCCCGGGACAAGAAAGGCATGTTGTGCAGTAGAAAATGAGCTTGGCAGAATGACTACTACCTACCGGTGATAGTTTGGACCCGGCAGTTATCCGGAGGATACCGACCGGAGTCGTGAAATGGATATGGGCCGATCCGGACAGACGGAGCCCGAGTTATATGGATTTACGTGTCGATGTTGGACACGGGTTTTCATGATATTTCGAGTGTCGATGTTGGACACTCAGGTTCCATGAGATTGATGGATATGAGGGCCGATCAGAGTAACGGCGCATGAGATATTAGGATTTGGAGTGTCGTTGATGGATACCGGTTTTTTCACGATGATGATTCATTGATGATGATTATGTTTTATCCTCCACTCAGGATTTATTTGATATGTATTGTTTCATGTAGTTGTAGTACCCTGATGGTGTACCTTGATCATGATTGGTTGCATATCCATATTGCCATACTTAGGCTATTAGATTGCATGTTTAAGATTATCGCTGTTCATGCATACTTGCGATTATCTGTATGATGTTATTTACTATTCATGAGTTGGCAACTCACCCCCGTTGTGCCACAGTGTTTTGCAGGCTTGACCCTTAGAGTAGTCACGGCAGGGCTCCTTAGTGTATTTATTTCTGCGGATACCGCAACGGTTGGCTGCGAGGCCTTTTTGGTGTAGGTGGGTTTGCGGTTATCCGATTACATCTATTGTATATCTCATTGTATCTAGTACTCTCCATCTACCACTTTCATGTATTGACTTAGAGACGGGTTGTGAGGATCGATATTGTATTATATGTGACTCTGGGTGCCGTGATCGTGTGAGCCGGCTTTTCTTATGTTTCTTTACCTCTTTTTATGTTGTTTTCATTCTCATTGCCTATTCCTTCGCTACGGCGTCGTATATATGCTTGTGGTGGTTGTGTTCCGCCTTTGAGCGTGATTTGCTCCCGTTTGGGGATACTTTATTTATATCCCGTATTTGTACCCGTTTCGGGGCTAGTTTTACAAAGGAGGTGCTGCCAAAATTTTTAAGAAAACGATTTAAGTCTGAGATTTTAACATGGGATTTTCAAATGTTTTTAGCAAATGTTTTATTACTTTATTCCTTCTCTTGGTTTAGATTTCTGGGTTTTTCGACTTATTTAAATTGCGTTACGCCCGTTGACGTCACGTGGTTTAAGTGCCGGTTATCTTCCTAAATTGGGTCGTGACAGATGGTTTGCTGGAAATGACGAATCAACTCTGGCAGTTCTGCCATAGTATCCTCTGACGACGGATGTCGACTTTTCTGACAAGGAGGTAGAAAACTAGGTTGGTGATCTGGGGGTTCTACATGGGTAAGGGCCCTAAAGTCGTCGGTCCGGGGAGATTTAATGACGACAAGGATGGTGTCTCAAAACCCGCCTTGAAAGACGATGACTTTCCTCTTCAAAGTTGTAGATCCGGTGATTCTGAGGCGGAGCCGCGGTTCTCACAGACGGTGCCAATTGATAGGAATCTGAGGCAGCTTGGGCTTTATAAATAGAGTTGTAAGATGGGAGTCTTGGGCAAATGCCTCACCGCCGGATCTTCAATCCTGCGAGGGAAAGAGCGCCAGAGTTATACTCTGGTTCCTCCACCGGTGATAAAGTCAGTCTCATTATGAGAAAGGTAGGGTTTCTATATGTGGAGAGATTGTTGCATACCTTTGCTCTCAAGTTGTAGAGGCTTATATAGCCTTCACATACGGTCGTGATGCAATCAATGAAGATCCGGTTAGTTATCTAGGGATTTGTGCCGACATGGGCTGTCTTCTTAGTATAAGGATTTTTTGGTGGGCCAAGTGACAAGGGTTTAGACCCGTGGTCGGCCTCATGGGCCGAGTGGAATCGGGCCAGACCCGTAGTTTTCTATTCCATGCAGTATCATTTTCCACCGATCTAAATCAGTCATTGTGATCTATATGTTTTAAATTGCTTATGTATCAGATTTCATGAAGGTTGGAAACCTCTTGTATATCTATTAGGTACAGTAAAAAATTAACGATTTTTCAATATGTGAAAACTATGATCACTTGATGGACATGACATAGATCTCCTGTCATTGTGAAATTGGATACATAAACTACTCAAAACATGTAGATCAACATCCCAAAAATAACAAACTTATCAAACATAAACCTAAAGTCCTACTCTTAAGCTTCACATAAAAGAACCCAGCTTTTATTTTCGCAAAACCAACGAGGCATCTATTCATTTCATTGCAGCTCAAATCTAGACGCAAGATTAAAAATAGTTAGAAAGTGCATAGGCAAATGGTGAAACTAAAGATGGTGCATTTGTCATCTTGTGTAAAGATTGTTCGAAGATGCCATATCTAACTCCCCTATGTATTAGATTTAAGACAGAGGCATATCTTTATTATTACATGAATACCTCAATATTAATACTTGATAGATACATGTAATCAGATAGGCATTTCATATTATCCTATACTTATAATATATCTCATTTAACAAATGTCAAAAGGGGTTTTTATGCACAGTAAAGATGAGCTACAAGTAATTTATAGAAAAGAAACACAAGATATTCAGAAAACGAGTTTAAATGACCAGACCACGGCAGGGATGGCCTAAGTTAAAATAAATTTTTATCATTGACTACAAAAGTATAATTAACGAGCCAGCTCGGATTCGATTAAGGTTCAACTCGGTATCAGCTCGTTCAAACTCGGTTCATTTATTAATGAGCCGGACATGAGCCAGAAATCCTGACTCGTTTATTAATGAGCCGAACTCGAGCTCAGCCAGGCTCGTTCAGTATTGACTCGAGTTTGACTCGGTTACACAGTTACAAAAAATGTAATATATAATATAGAGCAGATTCTATACAACTCTCAAGACTCTTAATTCAATTAAGGGACAATATATAAAGTGCAACTGAAGCGAATATAAAACCCATCACCTAGACCCATTTCATGCTCTAGATGCTAATTTTTTTTTAATCTTTTCATATCTCAATACCCTGGGTCTTAGGCTCTATGATTGTTGTCCCCAGTCTAACCTTTTACAAAATACTTTCATGTTATCTTCTGAAACACCTGTAATAACCATTGATCTATTCTCAGCCTCCATCAAATGCCTCTTTATTATTTTCCTTTCAGAGACCGTCTAATAGAAGATGCATCCATGCTCGACTTTGGCTCGTTTAAGGCTCGGTAAGCTAACGAGCTGAACATGAGTCAGAGTTTCTCAGTTCGAGACGAACTCGAGCCGAGCTTGAGCTAGCATAAACTAAACCGAGCCGAATTTGGATAAGGATCGACTCGTTCAAGTTCGGCTCGGTTACACCCCTAATTTATAGTGGCTGGTCAGAAATGTCATCGATATTGCAAATAAATAACATCGTTGAAACTTCTTATCATGCGTGAAAACAAATAAGCATATTTATACAAGTTATTCGGTTTCGTTAGACCCAACTAGATTTGAAATGGTCCAAACGTCCGGAGCCACATATGTCTCCCATGAAAAAAAAAATGGATTTAATGTACTGACTGCTAAAAATTGATGCTAGTAGCCGTTCCTCCAAGATGCATGGTTTTCCCAAATATAGATGGAGAAAATAAAAGCAAGCTAGCTCTTATTTTGGAAGCACAATAATGATGGAGGAAGTACACCACAAGATAACTATTTGTGTGGCCCTAATTATATATCAAACAACTTTGATGAATAGCATAAGCAACAACACACATGGTACATATATAGCTATTGGGACAATTTTTTAGAATAGGATTTTTTAAATAATACTATTAAAAAAATTCCACTTCCAAAATTATTTATGAAAGTATGACATTTTTGGTCACGTAGTCACCAGATCAGTGCCTGAGGCTAAACTGTTTTTTAAAAAATTCAATGGGACACAGTTGGCAATTGCGCCCCATATATCCCTTTTAAAAAAAGAATTTATAGGGACGCACTTCCAAAATGCACCCCATACAAATGTATCCCACCCTCTCCAATCGATCTCACCCTCTCTCTCTCTCTCCTCTCGATCTCACTCTCTCCTTTATGACTCACTCGATGCAAGGCAGCGACATAAATACATGGGCACATTTCTGAAGAGCGCCCCGCATATTTATGTGGCTGCCTTGCATCGAGAGAGCGAGAGAATCGAGAGGAGAGAGAGTGAGATCGAGAGGATCGAGAGAGGAGAGAGTGGAGCGATACATTTGTATGGAGCACATTTACATAGTGCGCCCCTATAAAAAAATTTAAAAGGGATGCATGGGACGCAGTTGGCAACTGCGTCCCATTGAAAGAAAATTTTTAGACAGCTCAGCGTCACGTGCTGATCTAGCGCCTACGTGGCCAAGTGTCGTACTTTCATAAATATTTTTTGAAGTGGAATTTTTCTAATAATATTTTTAAAAAAAGGCTATTGTCCTATCAAGAATAATGCAAATGTGTTCATAAGTAAGAGAACAGGTGGGGTGGTGCCCAGCCCCTCACTCACATGGCCTCAATGTAATACTCTAATATGTACCCATTTGATATTCTTTTAGTTTTGGGTCCAAGCTTTGGTTGGGATTTTGTCTTTAAGCTCCTTTTGAGCGCTTGTGGGTCAAACCAATAATAAGATAACAATAATTAATTGAAGGGAGAGTTTTTCCTACTGAAGCGGGAAAGGTTTGAAGGTGACCCAAACTCCTTCCATTTTTGCGTCCAAAGATATTTAATTAGGGCATCCATGAGAACCATCAACTGTCTTTTTTTAGCTACTTTATTGCCTTTGTGTGTGCTTTACCTTTTGTTCCTTCCCTCTTGCCTATAAACAAGTCCTTTTGTCCCAACTCCATTAATACTTTTCATTTATATACTATACAAATGTAATTTCTTTTTTCTTAATAAATGACAGGATTTCATAAGTTATACGGGTCTGGATTCTCTCTTTTGGAAAATTTGTTAAAAGGCACCACTAATGAGATAAAATCAACGGTTACTCGTTTGGAGACTAAAACTTTTATATGCATCAAGTTGATGAACGCTTGGATCCTTATTCACTACTACAATAATGAGTTGTCCGTATGGATTTAGCCGTAGAGGCAAACCACTGTCCCTACGGAGATATCCGTAGGGACATAAACCTCCACCGTAGGTCCAAAGGCCGCAGTTGCAAGTCTTCACCCTGAAAATGCCCCTACGGAATAATAATTGCCTTAAGGGCATCTATCCCTACGGATTACTCCGTAGGACATAATCTTTATTTAATTTATTGGTTTATCAAATAAAATACTTGCCCCTACGAGTTTATCCGTAGGGCCTGATTGATTCCTCTACGGATTTATCCGTAGGTACAGATAAATACCCCTACGAATTAATCCGTAGGGAAAAGTTTTACCACTGTTACTGAGACCATAGGGACAAAATATCAGGTATCCTGATATTTTGTCCCTACGGCGAACTGTGTAGGGGAAAACATTGCACCTACGGATTAATCCGTAGGTACAACTGCTGACCCTACAGATTAATCCGTAGGGCCAAAATATCAAGGGTTTTTTAAAAGCGGTTTCCTGTTTTTTCCCTCCCTGTGCACAATAATATATATATCATATAACCAAATACAGAAATATTCATAATCAACATTTCACGCATAATGTATAAAAGAAATAAACAAACAGAATACGATATCAATCTAAATCATCGTGACAAGCAAACAACCACCAATATCGTCCAAAATATATACAATATGTATCAGATAAGTACATACATTCTCAAAAATATATATATAAAAAAAAACTACCCTACCTCGGTCCAGCTACTCCACCTCTGATAATCGTCGTAATCTGGCGCATCTGCTCCTCTGTGCAGCCCTGAGTCGTCAAAAACTCGACTAATGAAGGAGCGGACTGTGCGGAAGTCTGAACGGGCTGTGGAGCTATAGAAGTGGTCTGCGCAACCGCGGCCGAGGTAGTGGCTTGCGGAACCGCAGCCGAAGAAGATGCATGTGGAGCCGCAGCCGAAATAGCCTGTCGCATCTGTTAAATTTTGTGTGCAATAAACGAATAAGAACGGTGTATTAGATTTTAGTCGAATTCGTATCATTATCAGGTTATTGCGAAACCCCAATCTAAGAGTACTTAGGAAATTAGGCCTCGTTTGGGTATCTAGTTTAGAAAACTATAGTTTATTTTAATTAGATAGTTTTATGTAAATATGATTAATCAAAACTAAGTCTACAACTAAATAAGCTCAGGATACTAATATTGCATATGTTACTATCTATAATGTGATATAATATTTTACTATTAAGTAATATATGTACTAACATCTCCTTTAACTTCTCAACGGTGGTCTTCAAGACGGCAACATCATGCTCCAGACGTCACTCATGGGGAGTAGGGGAAGTAACCGCCGGAGTGGAGACCAACCTCATATGGACCCTGCTAGGACCCAGTCACCAGCCTCTCTCCCAACTTTCATGGTGCCCTCCGTGTGCGGCGTCTTGGACTAAGGTCAGTAGTATCGGATCAGTCTGTCCACTAAAATCAATATCCGATACCTCCGCCTGCTCCACCACCCTTAACTATTAAAATATAAGTATATCATTTAAATTTGAACTTATCAGAACAAAAATTTCATTCGAATTAAGATAAATATCAACACTTACGCAATACTTCTGGATAGCGGTGTCGGGGAATCGAAGCTCGCCCGTGGCGAGATCTGTCGAGGTGCCGTAGACCGCAAGATATGCAGTCAGCACGCTCGGTGTACCACCCTGCACCAGGGTCTGAGCTCTCTGCAATTCGCCAAATATTTACTTATATTATAAAATAACTCTTAATATTACATTATATCAAAATAGATCTATTGTAGTTTACTGATGCCTCCATGGTACTGATGCCTCCATGGCACGAGTAATGTTTCTCGAGCCACTTGTATAAGTAGGGCGACCCCTCTTCACCGACTTCCTATTCTCCTTATTTTGATCGGCCTATTTCTGCACAACACATTCAGATTTAGTTTTCTAATTAAAAAACATAAAAAATAAATTATATACTAAATAATAAATTATATTTAAATTACAAAAATGTTTGCGCCGAGAGTCGTAATATCGGCACAAGAGATGCCATATATCTACCTCGACTCTCACAAAGGCCGGAGTATGTAGGAGAGCCACTCTCTCTGGCTTGAGGGTCGCCAGCCATACCAAATAGAAGTCGATCTTCAGCTCATTCATATTCTATCGGATCTTTGATTGCATGTTCTTCATCAAGCCCAATTACAGAGCGTGGAAATCGCCCACTCTCTCAGGATGATCAGGATCGGGTACAGGCTGAAAGTCGTAATCCAACTGCAAATACAAAAAAATAATATATTTAAATTGCAAGTGTTAAATAATAATAAATATGTTGGATAAGTCAAATGAATATATATATATATATACTAACACCCGAGCCTGATCTCAAAAGAGGGCAAATGAGCGCCGGTGCTGATCGTCCCACTCAACGTGAAGTGGATACTTCTTTTGGATGCGGCTCTCATCCCCCATATACCGGGCGAACCTCTCGGTATAATCGCCAGTATAGCGATAATCGGGAGTAAAAAAGAGGGGGAATGGTGCCTCCCCCTTGCTTTATCGGGCCTCAGCCTATGCGACTGATTCGGCCCCCAAGTCCCTCTCTCGGGATGGGGCTGCCCTGCATCTATAAGAAATATCAAGACAAGCAAATATTAAAACAAAATGGTATTAAGAAATCAATGATTAACTAAAATTGAAGTGCGATATATACCTCCGGCGACCGCAGCACGAGCCTTGGTCCGGGCAGCAGCACGAGCGGGACAATAGTTCCTCCGGTGAGGAACAGCCGGTGACCCGAACGCGGACGCATCCCCTCTAACTAGAAAATAAACATTGACGATAAAATTATATGAAGTTCATGTTTATTCTTAGAGAATATGTAAAATAAATAAATATTTCATATTTATTCATACTAATCTGCAGACTGAGCGGAGGGTACGGAAGTGGCGGAAGTGGCCTCTGCGCCAGATGTGGATGCACCACCTATAATTAAACAATTAAAAATAGATTATATAAGTAATTGCATAAAGAATGTGTATATCAACAATATAATATTCTAAATCAATATGCATGCAATATAGGATATATAAACATACCCGTAGGTGCGGTGGTGGCCTCTGCCCGAGATGTGGATGCACCACCTACTGCTAGACAATCAAAAATGATTATCTGAGTAAGAAAAAAAAGAATGTGTGTATATTTATGATATAACTGTTGGAGATAGTGCCCTCAAAGTCAATTATTGGATCGCAGGTACGTGATTGCAATGATTGAGGCAGGACCTATACCGATATGACAATCTTGCTCGAGATGATAGTATGCTATCTGGTTTGTCTTTATCATCGTATACATGCTTTAGTTCACTATTGCATGATGATAGAGCCCATAGGATTCTTGCTTGACTACCAGCAGTATGATGGCGATCATATACGTGGGAGCTGGGGTCTGTAAGCACATCCTTAAAAGTGTCCCTAGTCGTGGGAGTTTCGAGACAGGGCATTGATACTCCAGAGTAGACTAGTGTATACAGTCGAGACCCCGACGAGGGGCGGTGGCCGGTCTCACAAGCCACTGGTGTCAGTTTGATCACCTAAGATGTATACAGGTGCTCATTGAGTTATGAGTACACCGGACATGACTCGTCGGGAATCTGCTAGTTGGTATTATACATATCATCAGATAGCAATTCCCTGGTGACATGTGTACAGGTTAGTTCATCGACCTGAGATCGTCATTTGTCTCGTGTGAGTTCCCACTGTGCTTAGATTACTACCCTACCACGCTCAAAGGAGTTGTGCAAACAGGTTTTAGTTGGGTACAGTTCCGAGCCACATTGGAGGCAAGTGAGCGGATCGTCGGGGATTCGTCTCTCCCGGTATTGGGGGTTGATGTCGCGCAGTGCACGGGTAGCCATCACTAGGAATTCTCGGCCGAGGTAGTGGAGAAATTACTGATTTGGATCAGTAGTTTCTCAGGTGGTGATGGGCTTCATACCGACATGATTTATCGCGTTATTAGGGGTCTGACTTTATCCACCCCCCTAGACTCGATATGCGATGCTCTTTAGACGAACGGACCGGACTGTATATACATTTTCACTGTCAGGATCAGTAGGGTTTATAGATGAGTTCGCTCGTCAGCTTCCCTTCCAATCAATAAATAGGCAAAACGTTACGTGCAGCTTGTACCTCTGACGTGCTAGTGGTTGTACCTAGTGCCAGTGTGTTGATGAGTCATTAGAGTCCCCCACAGACACTTTCCCAAGTTCGGGCGAAACATTGTAGAGGCCGTATGGTCATATGGCAAGGTTCGGAAAAAGCACGTGCGTTTTCGCACGTGTCGTTTTTCGGGCAGATAATACTGGTAGGCTTTGGTTTAAGTCGGAACCCAGTATTATACTGTGTAGATATAATATCTTTGTCTCAGTTGCATTTGTATTCGGTCGTAATGCAAATGTGGGTATGTTTATACTGATACGGGGTTATCCTGAAATTCGTTTCAGGATCACTTTTGGAAGTTGCCAGTTTCCAGTTTTCTATCAGCCGTATTTTGACATTCGGTTAAAATGCGGATTTATCTTTTCTTGATGAGGTGAGTCAGTGTTCTAGAAGGTTCTAGAGAGGGTGACAAGGCTAGTGAGTCATTAGTGCATTAATGGAGCAATTAATGCTTGATGACTAAGGGTTAAGGTTCAATGTATACATTGATTGCATTCATACCAGGTGTATTTGTGACTCATTGTTTCTTTCATGATCTTTTGCTTGTGGTCACCACTCCCTCCTCCTACACTCACCCCCCACCTCCTATAAGTGGCCGGCCACCCCTTTGAGGTTTGATTATAGTTGCTAGAAAAAGATTGGTATTGTTTTGGACATATGGAAATTAGATAAGCCTCATTTCTCATTTCACCCGATTCCAAAAGGCAACTTCATTAACCGTTCGTCCATAGCCTTGGACGTAACGAGACAAAGTGTTCTACTCATTCTCTACTTCATCTTGGTCGTCTCTTTTAGCAAACTTGACGATCGAGTTGTCTCGGTTCAGAGGCGGGAGCCCGTTTAAAGATCCGTCGACGTGGTGCCACCTGGACGACGAGACTGGAGATTCAGGAGATCGGAGCAGCCGCAACAAGCGTGGGATAATGGTTGAAGACCGAAGGACTCGGATCGTTCGGTATAACTCTTCTACCCTCTTTGTAGTTTGTTAGTTTAGTTTTAATGGCAGATCCGGGTTACGGTACGCGATAGCGCCAGCTGTAAAAAGTTTTTGTTCCACATTTGGCGTCTGTTAAACGGCCGGGGCGCTACCGTGGACTTACAGTGGTATCAGAGCCTCACCATTAATCTATACTAACTTGTGCTAACGCGTTTAAAATATCGATCGAACGGATTTTTGAAAAATCGCAATTTCATGTGTTAAAGTTTATGTTAATTTTAAATCTGTTCTAAAATTCATTTTGACCATACCAGAAAATCATGCAGGCTTTTATTAGAAGACTGAAGAAAAACGACTTAATGATTTGTCCGTACGGCCGCGGATCCGCCGCCAAAGCCATGCTTTGGCCGCGGAACCGCGACCATATTGGTGAATCATTGGGCCATCTTTCTCCAGTAGCTTCTACACATGGAATTATGGTTTCTGATACTGTTCTTTTGGGTCCAGTTTTTGTTACTGTACAGCAGATGTACGTGGGGCCCACTTCGGGAAATTTAGTCGATCGAAATTTTAATTTTGTTAGTATGCAGTATTTACATTATATCTCCGACTGGGAATGTCATTTGATCGGTAAACCGTGTCTGATTGCTATAGTTCTTTTAGACGGGTTTGCGAACGTGACTTTCGCGTTGATGTTCTGTGTTGTGCTGTGATGTTGCGGATATGTCGTGGTGGATAGCAGGGTGTAATGATAGTGCAGTTTGGATTTATTTGTATATTTGATATTGCGGGGCGAGCGTCCAACATGTGGACTGCCGTCACTGCCTGTTTGTATAATATTCTTTTAGGGCACGACCGGGTCGAGGTTGATGTACCCGTTGTATATATTTTTATTTCTGTACTAGGTTTATTCCGCGAAGGAGTGCACGGATAGCCGGGTTCTGGAGGGCAACGGGTCCGTACCTCATGGCATTGAGAGGCAAAGGGACCTCACTCTAGAATTGGCAGACTATTCGCCGCACTCGTAGGGGGTACAGGTTGACCCAAGGAGGGGTGCTCAATTTACCGGATTCCGTGAAGTGCCGGGTGTTCCGTTCACTATGCTGTGGGGACTACCTCGCTTCAGGTTTTGACAGGTAACTTGCTGCACCCGTAGGGGTCTAGGTTTCATTGCACGGGCTATCCACACGACCAGGGGAACGTCGGGTTTCAGCAGCGGCTCTGTGAAACCCGGGGATCCCAGATTATCTGTATTGTTCTGTGATGCTTATTACTTTTCTGTAATGTTGCATATTATCACGCCTGGAGCTATTATTGTATATTGGTATATATACTATTAGATGTTGTATATGTTTTACACCCGCGCTAGTCCAGCCCCCGCTCTGTCGTTAGTTAAGTAACCTAACGGGTGATGACGGGACCCAGTGGTGAATGCGGATGGCATATACGTACATTTTATTTTCGTTCTTTTTTGGTATGATTGATTGATGGGACTGTATTGATTCTGATCAATGCAAGGATAAAACAAACCTATATTTGATGTTGTTGGAACAAATTTTAAAAAGTGTTATTACAAAGATGTTTCCTTTTGTTTTGCATAGTGATATTCAGTCAGAATATCCCGCACCTCATTCGACGAGGCAAGGGCCGAGATCTCTTCACCGGGAGTAACCCCTTGGGCAGAAGTTTACGTCAGGGTAATAACTTCAATATAGTTGATTACAAGTTGCTTTTCATCGCGGTATTCAGTTAGAATATCCTGCACCTCATTCCACGAGAAAAGAGCCGAGATCCCTACACCGGGAGTGACCTCTTTAGCAAAAAGTTTTCGCCACTATATTTTTATAAAAAGCTATCAGTTTCCTTCAACGAAATCAAGTTCATTACGTTAAAGGTTTTTCGCCAAAAACCAGCCGTAGCCCTCTGTCATTTCTTATGGATGGTCAGTAGTATTCAAGCTATGTATTTTGACCTAACGCCAAGGCATAGTGATTGGTAGCTGCTGGGTATTCATTTGTTGCATAGATATATGTGTTGGTTTGGGACAGTCGTTCTGTCATACTTGGCCCTTCGTCAAGGGCATGTGCGGGTGAGTTCAAATTAACTTGGATAATGACGGATAGAACTTGACATATGACTTATGATATTTTGACCTAACGCCAAGGTCATAAGAGCATGGGGCAAAAATAACATCGGGAGTTTCTAAAGAAACTGAAACTTGCCAGATATGCGCATACCTTCTGGAGTGTGATAACTTGAGTGGCTTCTATCAAGTTATCATGGGATGATAGTTGGATCCCGATTCTCACTGATGAGTTGGTTTACTCTTCGGGTGATCCCGACTAATTCTTCTTTCAGGTTTGGAGGAGAATTTGAGATTACAGTGGGAGGTTTCCTGATTAGATAAATTGATAACCATTCTGATCTAGGTTAGAGTGCACGCAGAGTGTTTCTTTTCTCTCTCTCTTTGGCAGCGACCTTTGACCGACCCTAGACTATGACTCAGTGACCAAGTTGACCGAACCTTCTTAATATACTGGCTTTTGGATTGTCCTAGTTGCATAAGTCATTGCCGCTCCTTCTTTTACCCTTTATATTTCTCAGAACACCCCGTATTATTACGGACATCCACTTCCATTGGATAGATCCATCGTATGGTTATATACGAACTCAAAGGGACTTCTTCGAGGATGGATCCAGGTTCAGGAGAAATAGAATTGGATTATTCAGTTGTCTTTTATTATCACCTTCTCTCAGGTTGCGAGAGCTCCTTAGTTTAGGAGAGTACACCTATTACGCTTATTGGATAGTCTTATTCCAAACCATAGGCAGGTGCCGAAAGGTAAGGAATGAAGAAAACCAATTAGCCTAAGTAGGGTGTGCAGAAGGTAATATGTAAAGAAAAGAATAGAGGGATTAGAAAGAGGGAAAAGTAAATTGCGACTGCTATCATTCACGACCAAACTGCGTACTTCATCGCTACTCCTATTTCACCTTTGCTTTTTCCCAGTTTGGGAGAAATAGAATAAGGTATTATTCAGTTGTCTTTTATCATCACCTTCTCTCAAGTTGCGAGTACTCCTAGGATTAGGAGAGTACACCTATTATGCTTACTGGATAGTTTTCTTCCAAACCATAGGCTGGTATCGAACGGTAGGGAAGGAAGAAAACCATTTAGCCTAACGAAGGTGTACAGAAGGTAACGACTAAAGACAAATAAAGGGATTTGGAGAGATGGCAGAGAAATATACGGTTAAAGTCATGAATTGGATTATGGAAGAGGTATTACTAGGAATACCAGGATATCCCTACAAAACATTTTCATGTTTCAGTTACACTGTGCATTGTTAAAAGAAAACTGTTTTCCCGATTAGATACTTACTCCAGGGTATGTATTTACCAGGTTTCATTCTCATATCTGTATGGTTTTTACAGATGATGAGTGGGAGTAAGTTATTGGGAATTAGGTGATCATCCTCATTATATCGGAATTCGTTGTAATTGGTGATATTTGAGGAAATCGTCTGGGTACAGTTTTCAACCTACGACACACAGGTTTTGAGTTATTCAACTCAGCGGACTTATACAGAGTATTGTATGTTGTCCAGTGTCCGTAAGGACAAAGGGGTAGGTCCTCGTACTATATTCTGTTTACTTGTGACTTCTCTAGTTTTTAGACAAGTGTTTCGTAGAAATACAATGTCTAAGTTTTGAGAAGTTATGGGTATAAGAATAAAGTAGAGAACCAGGTATCACAAGTATCGGGATTCTTCAAAGAGATTGAAGATGTAGATTCTTGTGATTGGTATTCAAATGACAGTAATGGTTTTGAGAAACTTGTTTCTCTTTCAGGTTACTCATAATTGGATGCATTCCTAAGTTGAGTAATGCTGATTAGCCTCTCTCCATTAAGTTGATATGCACTGGAGACAGCTGCATGATTTGAATCTGGTTCCAATTAAATTAGTGCCTCTACTTCTATATTGTATATAGAATGGTTCATATCTTAACGATGTTAAGGTACGGGGAGTTGTCCAGCTTATGCTTAAAACCAGACACTGGATAACTCAAGGCACGTTTCTGTAATGGCAGTTTGTGGGTTGACCCTGGCTTTGACGAGGGTTGATTTTCTACCATATGGAAGATCAATAGTGATATTGTTCTTGACTCGCCACAGTTTTATTAAAATGGACTTTTTCAGAAAACAGTAGTGGGAGTATAATAGAACTGGAAGTGATTCCAGAACCGCGAACGATTACGGAAAATTTAATAGGACTTATATATTCAATCAGGTTTGACGTTCCAATAGCCACTCCGCAGATATGGTGGGTAACCTCAGACACCCGAGAGGTACTCCGGTAGCCTCAAGGACGGTGACAGGGAGGTTCTTGTTTACCCAGACTTGACACTACTGTTGTTCCAGACTATGAGACCTGGCAAGAGAATAAGTATAACGTCATTCTAAACTAGTTTTAGAAGTGCACGTAGATATTATTCTGCCAGAGGGTTGTCGTAGTCAGTGGAAGCAGCGGAAGCGTAGTGGGCAAGTAGCTTATGTCTATTTATAGGCTTGAGCAAATATAGCGGATATTAGACCATCTAATTTTGATGAGACAGTCGTAGCTTTGACTTCATCAGAATAGGGGATGGATCTGTTAAGAAGGTAGTAGGGTGTGATGTCCTGGTATTTGGATGACATACACAGAATAGGAAGTAAAATTCCTATACTACGATCGGTTGTACTGTGGTTGTCACACAGTTGTTTCTCCAGACAGGATATGGAAATAATATCAGACATTCTGGTTACTAGATCTATGGTTTTAGATCTAGATTTGGGTAGTTTCCCAATGTGGGTACTTTTACAGTATTCTAATAGTATTTTAGAATAGATGACTCCTGGCATGGTGGTGTACCTGCAGGTGATGGAGTCACCCTCTCTAAAGGTGTCTTAGAGACTAAAGAAGAGAGGGATGTGCATGATTGGCAGATCACTTGCTTAGGCAATTGAGTCAATCATGAGATGTCAAGTACCACACCAGATGTTGTTTTTGCACTAGATGCGATATGTTTATATTAATCCAATCCTGAAGAAATGTAAGGAAGCAGTTTTAGAACATAAGGTGCATGTTCTATGGATTTGATGACGGCAGCCTCCTTCGGGAGACGGTTATCATTCCAGGCTTCAAAGGTGACATGGATGGCAGAGTGATTGTCAGAATATAGTTTTCCCTCTGACGAGGGACAGTATTATGGACAGGTGGTCCAAGAGGATACTGTGAGAGGCATGGTGCTGGATACCGATTAGGTTCAGTTATCGATACAGTCTAAGAAGTTTGGATTTGGAGTTCATTTATGAACTAGGTCCCATCAGATATTCAGACATATTCTAAGACAGGTATTACTCGATTCGGGAGATGGCTTTCTCCGCGAACTTGAGATTAAGAGAGACATAGAAAGAAACATCAAGGCGGATCCACTCACTGAGGCTATTTCTCGAACACAAGAGTTTTACAAACTAGCTTTGTGAAACTGATTAGTAGAGGAGTTGGATGTTCGGTATCACACGGGCTATGAGTATGCGACATCGCAATAATTAACCTTGAGTGCAAGTGGGAGATTGTTGGAGATAGTGCCCTCAAAGTCAATTATTGGATCGCAGGTAGGTGATTGCAATGAATGAGGCAGGACCTATACCGATATGACAGTCTTGCTCGAGATGATAGTATGCTATCTGGTTTGTCTTTATCATCGTATACATGCTTTAGTTCACTATTGCATGATGATAGAGCCCATAGGATTCTTGCTTGACTACCAGCAGTATGATGGCGATCATATACATGGGAGCTGGGGTCTGTAAGCACATCCTTAAAAGTGTCTCTAGTCGTGGGAGTTTCGAGACAGGGCATCGATACTCTAGAGTAGACTAGTGTATACAGTCGAGACCCCGACGAGGGGCGGTGGCCGGTCTCACAAGCCACTGGTGTCAGTTTGATCACCTAAGATGTATACAGGTGCTCATTGAGTTATGAGTACACCGGACAAGACTCGCCGGGAATCTGCTAGTTGGTATTATACATATCGTCAGATAGCAATTCCCTGGTGACATGTGTACAGGTTAGTTCATCGATCTGAGATCGTCATTTGTCTCGTGTGAGTTCCCACTGTGCTTAGATTACTACCCTACCACGCTCAAAGGAGTTGTGCAAACAGGTTTTAGTTGGGTACAGTCCCGAGCCACATTGGAGGCAAGTGAGCGGATCGTCGGGGATTCGTCTCTCCCGGTATTGGGGGTTGATGTCGCGCAGTGCACGGGTGGCCATCACTAGGAATTCTCGGCCGAGGTAGTGGAGAAATTACTAATTTGGATCAGTAGTTTCTCAGGTGGTGATGGACTTCATACCGACACGATTTATCGCGTTATTAGGGGTCTGACTTTATCCACCCCCCTAGACTCGATATGCGATGCTCTTTAGACGAACGGACCGGACTGTATATATATTGTCACTGTCAGGCTCAGTAGGGTTTATAGATAAGTTCGCTCGTCAGCTTCCCTTCCAATCAATAAATAGGCAAAACGTTACGTGCAGCTTGTACCTCTGACGTGCTAGTGGTTGTACCTAGTGCCAGTGTGTTGATGAGTCATTAGAGTCCCCCACAGACACTTTTCCAAGTTCGGGCGAAATATTGTAGAGGCCGTATGGTCATATGGCAAGGTTCGGAAAAAGCATGTGCGTTTTCGCACGTGTCGTTTTTCGGGCAGATAATACTGGTAGGCTTTGGTTTAAGCCGGAACCCAGAATTATACTGTGTAGATATAATATCTTTGTCTCAGTTGCATTTGTATTCGGTCGTAATGAAAATGTGGGTATGTTTATACTGATACGGGGTTATCCTGAAATTCGTTTCAGGATCACTTTTGGAAGTTGCCAGTTTCCAGTTTTCTATCAGCCGTATTTTGACATTCGGTTAAAATGCGGATTTATCTTTTCTTGATGAGGTGAGTCAGTGTTCTAGAAGGTTCTAGAGAGGGTGACAAAGCTAGTGAGTCATTAGTGCATTAATGGAGCAATTAATGCTTGATGACTAAGGGTTAAGGTTCAATGTATGCATTGATTGCATTCATACTAGGTGTATTTGTGACTCATTGTTTCTTTCATGATCTTTTGCTTGTGGTCCCTTCCTCCTACACTCACCCCCCACCTCCTATAAGTGGCCGGCCACCCCCTTGAGGTTTGATTATGGTTGCTAGAAAAAGATTGGTATTGTTTTGGACTCATGGAAATTAGATAAGCCTCATTTCTCATTTCACTCGATTCCAAAAGGCAACTTCATTAACCATTCGTCCATAACCTTGGACGTAACGAGACAAAGTGTTCTACTCATTCTCTACTTCATCTTGGTCGTCTCTTTTAGCAAACTTGACGATCGAGTTGCCTTGGTTCAGAGGCGGGAGCCCGTTTAAAGATCCGTCGACGTGGTACCACCTGGACGACGAGATTGGAGATTTAGGAGATCGGAGCAGCCGCAACAAGTGTGAGATGATGGTTGAAGACCGAAGGACTCGGATCGTTCGGTATAACTCTTCTACCCTCTTTGTAGTTTGTTAGTTTAGTTTTAATGGCAGATCCGGGTTACGGTATGCGATAGCGCCTGTTGTAAAAAGTTTTTGTTCCGCATTTGGCGTCTGTTAGACGGCCGGGACGCTACCGTGGACTTACAATAACATTCGTAATTGTTGAAACCCTAGCACCGATCCCTACAAAAATTTCATATTATCGAATATCATACGTTTAGTTTTAAGATTTAAAATGAATTAGTTTTACGTTTCAATTTCAAGATTTTGAAATTTTTAGTTTAGGATAAAGTTTTTTAAAGTTAAGGGTTTTCTTAATCAAATTTAAGATTTTGGATTTAGAGTTGGGGTTAGAATAGGATTTAACAAGAGTTCAATGTAAAGGAGAATGACGATCAATTAAGATTTGGCCTTATTTGTATGTGTGTGTCTGTATGCGTATGCTTGTGTGTATATGTGTCGATGCTTGTGTGTGTGTGTCTATGTGTGTTTGTGTGTCGATGCTTGTGTGTGTACGTGTGTTTGTGTGTATATGCTTGTGTGTATGTGTGTGTCTGTATATGCGTGCACGTACATACAAACATACACACACATAAGATGTGGAGGCACCACCTACAGCTAGACAATCAAAATATGATTATCTAAGTAAGAGCAAAAAGAATGTGTGTATATATATAATATAACATTCTAAATCAATATGCATGCACTATAGGATATATAAACATACCTGCAGGTGCGGTAGTGGCATCTGCCTCTGATGTGGACGCACCACCAATAGCTAGACAATTAAACATTGACTATATAAGTAATTTTGAAATAAATATGCATGTATAACTATAATATTACATTCAAAATGAATATGCGTGCAATATACCTGGAGGTGTGGCAAAGTCCACACGGAAGGAGTCATTTGAAGGGGATACCGATCGGGATGCAAGACCAGCCCTCTTAAGCTCCCTACGCTGCTTCCCGGGCGGCAGAACCGCTCTGCCTCTGCCACGGTTGGTGCTTCTGCTGCCCCTCGCTGCTACGGGCATCGTCATCAAATCTAGATAAAAGTACAATCATTATATGCATGCAATATATGTATAGATCGTAGAAATGCGAAGTAATAATATAACATTACTGATAACCTTTTTATTTTCGTGGACGCATTAGACATATCTACTTAGATTTCATCATCGATATCATTTCTAACCAACGTAACTTCACGATCAGCCGAAAACAACCCGTCTTGTGAAACAGACGGTCGGAGCACTCTAAGTCTTCTCTCTTCTTCATCATCATCGTTGTCCACTATATGATCCTCGAATTCTGGGACATCGTAAACATCCCTGAGTTTCCAAAGGCATACGACACTCCATCCCGGATGCTTTCAGCATTGTAAGTAGTATACTTGGAACACTTGGTTCGGAAAGATAAATGGATCGTCCTGACCGTAAAATCGAAGTGTGTTCACACTAGTCAATCCATATTTATCTTTCCAAGTCCCGAGATTGTTTCTCCATTTATTCGTATCAGTTCGTGTATCGTACCAAGTACATTGAAATATATCAAAACGGTTCTGATCGTCTGGGATATTGGATACCATGTATGCAATTTAAGTTTCCACAATAAATCACACCATCCGATCCTACCGCCGCAACCCTACTATTCTGAGTGGTTCGAGATGTTTCTATGTGCTTAACTTCAAATTTGTATCTAAGGACACCGAATCCTTTATAATATGCAACCTCCATGCTAAGAAACTGAGCTAAACATCTTGAATCTCTCTCTAATGATGCAAACAAGTTCGGATCGTGAATCTGACAAAAAAATTTTTACGGCAAATACATAATGATATAACTTTAGATTAGGACTGGTAGCAATATCATGTTATTCTAACAACTTACACGATTTGCAATCCAATCGCAAAAATTATCCTGATGATATTTTTCCATTCGTTCATCATTCCAATCAGGATGCCCCTCATGTACCTCATCAATATGAATTCTGTTCTCAACGATAAATTATAACATAAATATTATATAATTTCATATACACACAAACACAAATATAACAATTAATCCAAAAAAACTTACTCTCTAATTTCTTCAAGACATACGCTATTAAGGAGGATAAACCGATATATCTTGTTGATAAACATGGTGTCTGCTCTTTTATAATCAGCTTTACCATATGACCCGTCCTGAATTTTCCGAGGCCGATTAAGCTTCGTCTTAATGTTCTCGTCCAGATAGCGGGAACAAAATGTGGTTACTTCGTCTAGAAAATAACCTTGCATGATAGAACCCTCTGGTCGATTTCTATTACGTATATACTTTTTTAGAGTGTAGAGATACCTAAAGAAAAATATGTTAAATAAATAAATACGGGCATATAGGACAATAATAATTTTACAAAATGCGTGAAACGAAAAATTCCACGTACCTTTCGACAGGATACATCCATCAATATTGTACCGGTCCGGCAAACTTAGCCTCGGTTGCAAGATGAACCGTCAGGTGTATTATGATATCGAAAAATGACGGTGGGAAAATATGCTCAAGATTGCAAAGTATCAATAAAATAGAATTTTCTAGATTCTCTAGCGTCACAACATCCAAGATTTTAGCGCACAATTTTCTAAAAAAGCAACAAAGGTCATTAATTATTAGACCAACCGATTCGGGAAGGGAAGTCCCAAGGGCTAATGGGAGAAGTTCTCTATAATAACATGGTGATCATGACTTTTCAGCTCATCGATCTTGCCTTTAACAATTTTTATCTTCTTGCTAAATGATCCTGAAAAACCTGTTGGAACTTTCAAATCATGCAACACCTGTAGGAACCTTTTCTTCTCCTGTTGTGACATATAATACGCAGTATTAGGAAGTAAAAACTTGCCTGGTTTACCCATTATCGGTTTAGGATACAATTCATTTCTAATTTTCCAGTTCTGAAAATCCATTCGAGCACGGAGGCTGTTTTTCGATTTTCCGTCTTTACAAAAGAGCAAGTTGAGTAAGTGTTCGGATACTCTCTTCTCTATGTGCATGGCATTCAGACAATGATTCACTAAATTTGTTGACCAATACGGAAGCTCGTAGAAAGTTCTTAATTTGTTCCAGTATGGTGGTTTGACCTGTTTTGTCGGATCTATCCCGAAGGTCACATTATTGTAATCATCCCACTGAGCAGTCACGTCCTCTCCGGACAATGAGGCAAGAGACCCAAGAAGCTCCTGATGACCATTAAAGTGAGTAGCGTCTAACCTGTAGGGATGGTCCAGTGGCAGGAAACGCCGATGACCGCAATAACAAGCATTCCTGCTAAAATTCAAACATTTCGATGTTATATATTGATGGTAATAAGGGCATGCTTTGTGACTATGTACAGATCAACCTGATAGCATTCCATACGCAGGAAATTTATTAATTGTCCACATTAAAGCCGCACGCATTATGAAGGTTGTATCAATGTTTGCATCGTAAGTCTCTATACCATCAATGAATAAAGATTTTAACTAATCAATCAGAGGTCGGAGATAAACGTCGATATTGTTTCCCGTTGAGTTTGGTTCATCAATAAGAAGAGGTATCATAAAATAGGATTGATCCATAACCAACGAAAGCGACAGATTATAAACTATCATTACAACGGGCCATGTACTGTGGCTTCTAACCATATAGTTGAATGGGCAGAAACCATCACTAGCGATTCCGAGCCTGACATTGCGAGGATCGCTATTGATTATTTCGTGCCTCCTATCGAAATCCTTCCATACTGGTGAATCTCTTGGATGGCTAATTTTTCCATCTTCACTTGGAGCAGCACGGTGATGCCAAATCATTGCCTCGGCTGTTTTCTTGCACCTGAACAGCCTTTGCAGCCTCTATGTTATGGGAAAGTATCATGCTATCTTGACAGGTATATCGAGCTTTTTATCAGATTCTTTCGGCTTATACCTGGCATCTCCGCATGTTGGACATTCTTTTGTAGGGTTCCTATCGACGGCAGCAAGGTTTCGGGATGCATCGTCCATGCAATTTTTCAAATTTTGCCGTTTCAAGGAACTCTAAACAAGAATCGATAACTAGAATATAATACGGAAAACATATAGTAAACCATTTATTATCTAAGTGAAGAGGAAATACAACCTTTGTAGATCGGTCCTTCACTTCATATGCTCCTTATAGTAGTCCCTTCGCTGCGATCATCATGCTCCCGGACTGTCGGACGGCTTCATGAGAAGAATGCAATGGTCTTGCTTGAAGTCTTCGAGACCGAAGATGATCTACGTCGAGAGAATACGAACTCAAGCTGCTACTTCACCAAAGTGAAGCAAACACCCTATACTAAAGTGCTAATCTAGTAGAGGATGGAGAAATAGGAAGTGGGCTCACTTTAGAATTTCTTTTCTCACTTTACTTTCTCACTTAATCAAAACCTAGCAAGCTTTTTGAGCTTGAGGAAGAAGATGAACCAAAATGGAATGAGAATAATAAATCAAGTGAGAGTGTAAACCATGGTGAGTGGGTATCATATACTAACCCATGTAGAGACATAACCATGGCTAAGTGTGATGGTTAGGTTACTAAATATCTAAGGTAAAAACAAAGTGAGTGGATTTTGTCAAAGCAAACCCTAGCTTCTATAAGCTTCATGCTTGTGACAAAACCTCCACTAATTTTGTAATTACCTTAAATAATAAAACCTACTATCACAATTAGAATGGTGTATGTCTTACACACCCATGAATGATGTATCAACAACCATGATATAAAAAGAAAACACAATTTAATATATATCACATATATGCGTTGCCATGGGGATGGGGTAGCCCCGACTTATATTAAAATTGTGCACATGTGAGAAAAACTAATGCTTAAGTGAACCAATATTAGTTAATGTAAATTAGTATATCAAATATACAATTATACACTAAATTATCAAATCAACACTTGATTTAATAATCCGGCTATATCACATATAACCGACTAACACAAAATGTACCAACATATCGAATCAACACTTGATTCGATAACCTGGTTATATCGCATATAACCGATCGATACAAACATCGTGAGAATAGAATACGGTATCGCATACTCGCATTATTCTCGGTCCGGCACATATCACATATGCGCTCCTATTTTGTTTTGCCTGAGCCAGTAAAACTTCTATGTAGGACTCTAAAGACTCGTCAATACGCCTGCAGTAGGTGATGATCATATCAAGCTCCCACAAGCCGTCAGCGGTACTAGCTGGACGTAACGGCTACTCGGGTATTGAGCGATCAGAAGATCAGCAAGCAAGTCCGCTCCAACTCCTACAAAAGCCTGACAGTGACACTACCGTACAGTCCGGTTTCCTCGTCTGATATGTCGCATATCAAGTCTAGGGGTGGTAAACGTCAGACCCCAATAACCGATAAGTCATGTCGATGTGAGGCTCATAACGGGTCGAGAAACTACTGGTAACACTTACCAGTAATCTCTAAACCAGCCCTGGCCAGGGACTTCCCTGTTATGGCCAATCGAGCATAGCGCAACATCAACCCCCAATACCGGGAGAGACGAAACCCCTCCTATCGCTCATTGCCTCCATGTGACTCGGGACTGTACCCAAAAACCACCGTTTTGCATGCCCTCTTGGACGTGGTAAGGTGGAAATCAAAGCACAGTAGGAATCACACAAGACTCTATGACGATCTTGGGTCTACAGACTAATCTGTACGAGTGTCACCAGAGAACTGCCATCTGACGTGAGGTATAATACCATCTGGGAGTTCTCGGCGAGTCCGTCCAGTGTACCCAGTCTCTACTGAGCACCCGTATATCATCTCTGATGTCAAACACCAATGGATATGGGATCATCCATCGCCCATCTATATGGGTTGAGAAGGGATACGCTAGTTTACTCTGGTATATCGATACCCCGTCTCGATACACCCACGACTAGGGACCTTGAAGGATGTACTTATGGACTATCATGTCCCCACTAGTATGATCCGCATCATAGTCCAGGTAGTCAAGTACACATCCTAAGGGCTTTACCAACATGTAACAGAGAGACAATCAGTGTACACGTTAAGGTAAAGAGTAACCAGATAGCATACTATCATGTCGAGCAAGAAAGTCCTCCCTATATATGTCCAAGTATCCACTACAATATACATCTCATGTATAGTAATGGCCTCTAGGGCATACATATAACTAACAATCTCCCACTTGCACTTGGGCCATCTGATAACAGTGGTTGTAGTATCTCATACTCAACCATCCCATAAAAGTCTCTCTCTGGGAAAAGGCCTTTTTGAGTGGATCCGCAGTGTTGTCCTCTGAGTTTACTCTCCTAATGTCGATCCCCTGGAGATCAACCATCTCCATGATAAGGTGATACTGCCTTAGAATATGTCTGGATCACTGATAGGACGGGCGTTCCTAGGCATAAGCCACAACTCCATTGTCGCACAATGGTAGGAACGAAGTTCATCTCATGAACTAATATACACCCAGACTTCCTCTTTGGTAGCATCTTTGGTAGCGATGTATCCAGCCTTTATCGTCTAGTATGCCACGGTATTTATCTTGGAACACTTCCAACATACCGTCCGTCCACTGAGGGTAAAGACAATGCCTGTGACTGACATTCAGTCGACCTTATCACCCTGTAACCTATCCAGTGATTCTCCCCAGGATCGATTGATACCATCTCACTACCCCTAGTGAGAATCCTAACATCCACATAGATCTATCTCATAGATTCAAAAACCCTGGATTTAGGAAGTATCAGCTTGATCCTGTATGGAGAATCATTGTGATAAGAGGAGATTGACCGAGTGTAGCACAGGAAACTCCTTTCCCATCAAGAGTATGTCATCCACGTACAATACGGGGATCGCCACCATACTCCCTACTACCCCTTTTGTATATACAAGGTTCATCTACCATTTTGATGAAGTCAAACTTTTTGACTACCACATCAAATCAGATGTTCCAACTCCGCGATGCCTGCTTTAACCTGTAAAGCAACTTGCACACTTTTCTGCTTTTCTCACTGTCTACGAAGCCCCTGGCTGTGTACTTATAGACGCTCCCTTCTAAATCACTATTTAGAACAGCAGTCATGACACCCAACCGCCAGATATCGTAGTCATGGTATGTAGCAGTGGCAAGTAGGGTCTGGATGGACTTAAGCATAGGCCCCAGAAAAGGTTTCATCATTATCCAAGCTTGGTTGATGACGAGAATCTTTAACAAGTCTAGCTTTGAAAGTCTCAACTTTTCCATATACACCAAGTAATCTTCTTAAGATATACTTGCTCCTAATGGGGATTTAACCCTTTAGATATAACAACCAAATTCCATACTTCGTTGGTGTACATAGATTCCATCTTAGATCGCATAACATCCAGCCATTCTCACAGAGTCCCCACTCCTGACGGCCTGCTCGAAACTAGTTGGGTCATCATCTCATGATAAAATCCTCGCTCCCACTGTCATAGAGAAACCAAAGTATCTCTCAGGTGGGTGAGGAACCCTACCAGATCGGCGGAGAGGCTGAGATTCGTTGGGAGCTATTGAATCCTCCGGTTCTACCAAATCATCAGCTGTAGTTTGTATAGCTGGAACTCTTTCCAGTTCTACCTCATGACCACTAATTTGTTTCCATAATAAATTCTTTTTTCTAAAAAGGTGGCATGCCGAGAAATAAAACACCTTTTGTTTCTCGGTGCAGTAGAAGATATTCCTTTGCGAATGCTTGGGATATCCAATAAACTTCCACAGAACTGACCTTGCCTCGAGTTTGTCTGGATTTTGCTTTTAGACATAGGCCGGACAGCCCCAAATCTTAACTGACTTAAAAGATGGGCTCTTCCCATACCATATCTCATATGGAGTGGTACGCATCTGATCTGGTTGGAACGCCATTCAATAGTGTAGGGTGTTTTTCGTCACCCCATTGAGATGGGAATACGCGTGCGTTTGCCAGGCGCATTACAGATTCCCCCTGCCTAGAGTAGGCCAGGGTTTATTGATTGTGGGGGTCCGAATATCCGGCAGCCGCGGACTAAGCTGCCGTTAATTACCCCTCGTCTTTGGGGCGAGGGAACCTCCGATTTACGGGTTAAACTGGTCATGCGAACTTAATGTGCAGTGTTGTGTTTTGGAGGGGTTTTGGATATATCGGGGGCCCCGTAGAGTTTTTACGGGGGTCCCGCTACCCGGATAGCGGGCTGGGGGTCAAGAGGGACGGTGTTGTAGAGTATGTGTGTGTGTGTGCACGCGCGCGCGTGTGTGTATTTATAAAGGCAAAGGGCATCCAAAGGATGCGTGGGGGCCAGTGCCTCGTGTGCATGGCACGCAGGCGCTGGGCGCTGGGCGCGCCACGTGCTCGGCACATGGGCACGAGCGCTCTGGGCGCTGGGCGCACCGCGTGCTCGGCACGTGGGCGTTAGCGCACGGGGCGCTGGGCGCACCACGTGCTCGGCACGTGGGCACAAGCGCTCTGGGTGCAAACGCTCTGGGTGCTAGGCGTACCACGTGCTCGGTACGTGGGCGCTGGACGCTGGGCGTCAAATAGAAAGGGGACTTTGGTACCTGCACTGGGAGCTGTGCTCCCGATTTGTGGGGTTAAACTCCTAAAAAAGTTTAGAAATGATCAGAGGGGGCTGCTTTGTTTCTCCCTTTGGCTCTGGATCTTCTCAAGATGGGATTTTTAGAGATGGGTCTCCTCCTTCCTCCTCTGTTGGCTGGGTCTTGAAGATCAAGAGATGTGACATTTTAAAAATCTATTCTTTTTGAGATCTGATGGGAGATCTGAGCTCCCCTTTGTAGGTATTATGTGAAATACTATTTAGTTTTGAAAAAGGAAGAGTAAAACTCTTGATTTAATTCAAAAAAAAGAAGAAGGTTTGAGAACTTTCAGAAAGGGGAAAGAGGCACAAATCCTAGATTTTGAGGGGAATGAAAAGTATATTAGATATTTTCATCATGTTGCCTCTTATAGGCTTACACATTTACACATAGCCCCTTGGGGTTTACAAAATGGCATTTTGCCCATCCCATAGCTCATGTGCCATTTCTTTTTGCACATAAGTCATGGGCTTACAAAAATTTGGCTTTATGCCCATTTTGTTTACATTCATGCATAAAAAATTACATAAAAATTATTTATTTTATGATTTTATTTTGGCATGGGGAGGGCCGGCCGCTTCATGTTCGGACTCGACCTGGGCATGGGCCCACTTGGCTTGGGGTTGGCTTTGACTTTGACTTAGTCAACCGGGGTGCAATTTTCGACTTCAACAAAGTGCCCCCCATCAATAAATGCACACCACATATGTGAGTCGTGTGCATGAAATTGATGGATCTTCTTTCACGTGGAGGCAACTTGCTTTGGTTCCCACTTTTTGGGATGCACTGCCCTTTTTACGACATGGACGGTCGACGCTTGACGCGTCTCCGAGGCGGAGTGTCCGTGGTAGACGTTTTCCTGTCCTGGAGTGATCTGGTTCCTGCTTTGTAGGAAGCCTGGACTGCCCTTTTTATGACATGGATGGTCGACGCTTGACGTGTCTTCGAGGCGGAGTGTCCGTGGTAGACGTTTCCCTGGCCCGGAGTGATCTGGTTCCTGCTTTGTAGGAAGCCTGCACTGCCTTTTTTGCGACATGGACGGTCGACGCTCTGATCCGGAGCGATTTGGTTCCCTGCTTTGTAAGAAGCCTGCACTGCCCTTTTTGCGACATGGACGGTCGACGCTCGACGCGTCTCCGAGACGGAGTGTCCATGGTAGACGTTTCCCTGGCCCGGAGTGATCTGGTTCCTGCTTTGTAGGAAGCCTGCACTGCCCTTTTTGCGACATGGACGGTCGACGCTCTGATCCGGAGCGATTTGGTTCCCGATTTGTGGGAAGCCTGCACTGCGCTTTTTGCGACATGGACGGTTGACGCTCCGATCCGGAGCAATTTGGTTCCTGATTTGTGGGAAGCCTGCACTGCCCTTTTTGCGACATGGACGGTCGACGCTTGACGCGTCTCCGAGATGGAGTGTCCGTGGTAGACGTTTTCCTGGCCCGGAGTGATCTGGTTCCTGCTTTGTAGAAAGCCTGCACTGCCCTTTTTGCGACATGGACGGTCGACGCTCTGATCCGGATCGATTTTGTTCCCGATTTGTGGGAAGCCTGCACTGCCCTTTTTGCGACATGGATGGTCGACGCTCCGATCCGTAGCGATTTGGTTCCCGATTTTTGGGAAGCCTGCACTGCCCTTTTTGCGACATGGACGGTCGACGCTTGACGCGTCTTCGAGACGGAGTGTCCGTGGTAGTCGTTTCCCTAGCCCGGAGTGATCTGGTTCTTGCTTTGTAGGAAGCCTGCACTGCCCTTTTTGCGACATGGATGGTCGATGCTCTGACCCGGAGCAATTTGGTTCCCGATTTATGGGAAGCCTGCACTGCCCTTTTTGCGACATGGACGGTCGACGCTCCGATCCGGAGCGATTTGGTTCCCGATTTGTGGGAAGCCTGCACTGCCCTTTTTGCGACATGGACGGTCGACGCTTGATGTGTCTTCGAGACGGAGTGTCCGTGGTAGTCGTTTCCCTGGCCCGAAGTGATCTGGTTCCTGCTTTGTAGGAAGCCTGCACTGCCCTTTTTGCGACATGGATGGTCGACGCTCTGACCCGGAGCGATTTAGTTCCCGATTTGTGGGAAGCCTGCACTGCCCTTTTTGCAACATGGACGTTCGACGCTCCGATCCGGAGCGATTTGGTTCCCGATTTGTAGGAAGCCTGCACTGCCCTTTTTGCGACATGGACGGTCGACGCTCGACGCGTCTTCGAGATGGAGTGTCCGTGGTAGACGTTTCCCTGGCCCGGAGTGATCTGGTTCCTGCTTTGTAGGAAGCCTGCACTGCCCTTTTTGCGACATGGACGGTCGACACTCTGATCCGGAGCAATTTGGTTCCCGATTTGTGGGAAGCTTGCACTGTCCTTTTTGCGACATGGACGGTCGACGCTCTGATCTAGAGCGATTTAGTTCCCGATTTATAGGAAGCCTGCACTGCCCTTTTTGCGACATGGACGGTTGACGCTCTGATCCGGAGCGATTTGGTTCCCGATTTGTGGGAAGCCTGCACTGCCCTTTTTGCGACATGGATGGTCGATGCTCTGATCCGGAGCTATTTGGTTCCCGATTTGTGGGAAGCCTGCATTGCCCTTTTTACGACATGGACGGTCGATGCTCTGATCCGGAGCGATTTGGTTCCCGACTTGTGGGAAGCCTGCACTGCTCTTTTTGCGGCTTAGACGGTCGACGCTTGACGCGTCTCCGAGACGGAGTGTCCTAGTAGACGTTTCCCTGGTCTGGAGTGATCTGGTTCCTGCTTTGTAGGAAGCCTGCACTGCTCTTTTTGCGACATGGACGGTCGATTTGACTTGCTCTACTTCTTACAACGTCAGGGGTGATCTTGACTTGCTCCGCTTCTTGCGGTGTCGAGATTGGATTCTGACTTGCTCCGCTTTCTGCGGTATCGGAGTTGAAGTTGACTTGTTGATTATGATTTGGGTTGACATCAGCATCTCTACACTGGAATATGGTACCAGGAGCGAATCATCATCTGTCTTTGAGAGGATTTTGGGATTGGTTTTTTGTCGGCATTTGCATTGCTGCACTGGAATAATGCCAGGAGCAACTCATCATTTGCCCCGGGAGGATTTGGGAATTGGTTTTTTTTCAGCATCTGCATTGCTGCACTGGAATAATGCCAGGAGCACCTCATCATTTGCCCCGGGAAGATTTGGGAATTGGCTTTTTTTTCGGCATCTGCATTGCTGCACTGGAATAATGCCAGGAGCAACTCATCATTTGCCCCGGAAAGATTTGGGAATCGATGACTTAGGAGACAGGTTTAGATCCATATCACCTAAGGCTTTTCATTTTTATGGGCCGTAAGGGTCCCACAAAAACATTTTCTCCCTAAGAGTCGAAAGGATCTCGTAGGTGTATTTTCTCCTTAGGAGTCATGGGGATTCCTAAGTGTGTTGCTCCTTTGTGAGTCGTAAAGATCTCACGCGGGAATTTTCTCCTCACAAAGTCGAGAGGACTTTGCGAGTGCATTTCATCTCATTTTTTTACGAGTTTGCACCCTTTCGGGTTTTCACAAACTCGCCGGCAATCCTGCTGTTTTTACTCACGGAGCCCTTTCGGGTTTTCATCCGTGCCCATTTTGCTTGTGGACATACCATTTTTTTAAAATTTTTTTTATTTTTGGTGGGACTTTGAATGTGGTCTCACCGGTAAGACTTGGGAGAGATTGGGATTGTTTTACGTCCGTGGATTGTATACGGTTTTGCAGGATGTATGATCTAGACCGTAGGGCCGGAAAAATTTCGGGGCTTTATCGGCGTCTGCATCGCTGCACTGGAATATAGTACCAGGAGCGACTCATCATTCGCCATTGGGGTATGGGATTTGGAATTTGGTTGGCGTCTGCATCGCTGCACTGGAATATGGTACCAGGAGCGATCATCATTCGCCGTTGGGAATTTTAGTTTTGGACGGCGTCTGCATTACTGCACTGGAATATGGTACCAGGAGCGACTCATCATTCGCAATTTCCTGTTAGGGAGTGATGGCTTAGGAGACAAGTTTAGGTCCCTATCACTTAAGGCTTTTCAATTTTATGAGCCGTAAGGGTCCCATAAAAGCATTTTCTCCCTACGGGTCGTAAGGATCCCGTAGGTGTATTTTCTCCTTAGGAGTCGTGAGGACTCCCAAGTGTGTTTTTTCTTTGTGAGTCGTAAGGATCCCATGAAGGTTTGTTCTCCTCATGTATCGTGAGGACACATGAGTGGATCTTCCCAATGGAGTATAATTCCAAGGCCGGAGACCAACCGCAGGACTGGTGATTGCAGTGGGGCATGAGTGTGATGAGAATTATTTGAGCCCGTGGATTGTATATGACAGTCAATTTGGGGACTACCCGTAGGGCCAGAAGAATTTTGGGAAATTGGATTTGGTTGGCATCTGCATCGCTGCACTGGAATATGGTACCAGGAGCGACTCATCATTCGCCTTTGTTTTTTTTTTCGTTTTCATTTTACCGCGATTGCTCTATCATTTCAGCTTTTCTTATCGCGAAGGTCGCGATTGTCCTATCATTTCGGCTTTTACTCGCGGTTGCCCTATCATTTCGGCTTTATTTTTTATCTTTATTTTACTCGCTGATTTTTATTGCGAGTTGCCCCATTATTTCGGCTTTTCTTTTTATTTATTTATTTACACATTCCTTTTTTTTATTTACACATTCTTTGTTTATTTACATATATATATATATATATATATATATATATATATATATATATTTTACATTCCCAGTTTAACGACTTAGAGGTCGATTATTCCCAGTTTAATGACATGGTGGTCAGCTTTGCTTATCCCAGCTCCTTGAATTTTGATCTTGGCGGAGCTGTGTTGATGACCATAGTTTTGTAGCTTGCCGATACATCCGAGGATTGTGAGGTTTTTCCAAGCTTGTATTGGTCCTCTGCCCAATCTTTGAAAACACAACAGTCTTCAATGGTATGACTCACCACTCTATGGTATGGGCAGTATACGGGATTGCCGGTCATATTCATTTCATGTGGCCTCTTTGGAATAGGCAATTGCAGACCGTTGTTCAAGGCTTCCTCGAATATATTGCGGACCTCATCCCTCCTGAAGGAGTACACCTTCTTCTTTCTCTCCATTAGAGTAGGTGCCCTCACTGATGCTGGTCCTTGAGGCCGATCAGTCTTTGGTTTGCCCCTTTCAGATAATGGCACATGTCTGGGAGGATTAGGTTCCCGAAAGGCTTCGGTCTCCATTTGTATGAAATCGACGGTCGTAGCTTGATTGTTTGCTAACACGCCTTTAGACAGTTCTATCTCTCCCGTCTTGTATTGCCTTTCGACCCAATCTTTGAAGACGAAGCAGTCCTCAATGGCATGACCTATCACTCTGTGATAGGGGCAATATTTTGGGTCGTCGGTCATATTCACTTCTTGCGGTCTCTTTGATTCTGGCAGTTGTAGACCGTTTCTTAGGGCGTCCTTGAATATCTTGTGGACTTTATCTCTTTTGAAGGAATAGACCTTATCCAGCTTCTCTTTCAGTGGAGACTCTCCTCCAGTGTATGTATCGGAGGGACTGGAGGCTGATCGCGGCTGTTTCTCGCGAAGGCGCTCCACTCTTAGGTTGAAGGGGGTATCAGTTGTCTGCCTCCGGGTATCAATCCCTGGCTCATAAACCAAAATTTGATTCTGCTGTAATTGCAATTGGGCGACTTGGGTCGCGAGATCTGCCGCGACGTTTTCCAATTCGTCGACCTTAGACTGTACCTTGGCTAACTTCTCATCCCTGTCCTGAAGCTGCCTCTGAAGCCATCGGAATAATGCTTGTTCTGTAGTTCCGGTTATGACAACCGGGTCATCCTTATTGCCTGAGCTCAATTCCGCAGGAACCCCAGGCTCTTTTGGCTTATCGGCCTGAGCGAGCTCTTCGTCATTTAGACCGAGTTGATGTTGGATAGCGTCCACCGTATCATCACCCTGGCTGTGAAGCATAGGAGGGTTCGTTTCTTCATGTCCGACCATATAGACAGTGTGGACCACATACCCAGCCATTTCTTTATTTTTGGCGACTGATTCCGCGGAGCGGTCCGGGCTTTGGAAATTCATAAATTTTAACAAGGCCAGAGCCCTAGCCCTTTTGTTAGCTCTGTATCTGAACCGCTTCTGCCTCAGCTTCTCTTTTTTGAGCGCTTGGCAGGCTTCTGCTCTTCGGGAAGCCGCCATAGGCTGAGTGATAAGGAGACTTGAGAAGATAACCAATCGAGCAGTTGTCAGAGGCACCGCTGGAGCTTGCCCGAGATGCCTCATTGCTTCGTTGACGTTGATGGCCTTGCCCCAAGCTGGAGCGATGGAAGGTCGTTTGGAAACGGATTTGTGCTTGGGCAGAGGTGCCCTCACAACCATGACATTCGGCCTTTTCCCTTTTTGATTCTGGTTTGTCTGTTACTGGAGCTTGAGGAGCTGGGATGGCGTTAGCTGACACGAACAGGATAGAGCCGAATGGTAGCAGCGGCTCTTCCCATTGTCGCCCGAGACTGGCCGGAAGGACCGTCCTGGCGTCCATCTTCATCGTGTAGGAGATGGGAGCTGTGTCGAGAGCTGAGCTTGTCCTTGGAGACATTTTGCTACGTCCGAAGATTGCAATTGGAGATTGTTAGCCTGCACACAAAAAATATGATTTTAGTACAGGCAATTGATATGCATATTAATTGTGTTCGCATGAAAGCTTAACCCGAAATATAGGAGGAAAGATAGGTCCCACCGGGCGTGCCAGAGTCTGTAGGGTGTTTTTCGTCACCCCATTGAGATGGGAATACGCGTGCTTGTCAGGCGCATTACAGATTCCCCTTGCCTAGGGTAGGCCAGGGTTTATTGATTGTGGGGGTCCGAATCTCCGGCAGCCGCGGACTAAGCTGCCGTTAATTACCCCTCGCCTTTTGGGCGAGAGAACCTCCGATTAACAGGTTAAACTGGTCATGCGAACTCAATGTGCAGTGTTGTGTTTGGGAGGGGTTTTGGATATATCGGGGGGCTCGCAGAGTTTTTTCAGGGGTCCCGCTACCCGGATAGCGGGCTGGGGGTCAAGAGGGACGGTGTTGTAGAGTATGTGTGTGTGTATATGAGTGTGTTTATATATATATATATATATATATATATATATATATATATATATATATAAAGGGAAAGGGCATCCAAAGGATGCGTGTGGGTCAGCGCCTTGCGTGCATGGCACGCAGGCGCTGGGCGCTGGGCGCTAGCGATCTGGGCGCTGGGCACGCCACGTGCTCGGCACGTGGGCGCGAGCGCTCTGGGTGCTGGACGCGCCACGTGCTGGGCGCGCGGGCGCTAGCGCTCTGGGCGCTGGACGCTGGGCGTCAAACAGAAAGGGGACTTTGGTCCCTGTACTGAGAGCTGTGCTCCCGATTTGTAAGGTTAAACTCCTAAAAAAGTTTAGAAATGATCAGAGGGGTTGCTTTGTTTCTCCCTTTGGCTTTGGATCTTCTCAAGATGGGATTTTTGGAGATGGGTCTCCTCCTACCTCCTCTGTTGGCTGGGTCTTGAAGATCAAGAGATGTGAGATTTTAAAAATCTCTTCTGTTTAAAATCTGATGGGAGATTTAAGCTCCCCTTTGTGGGTTTTATGGTGAAAAACTATTTAGTTTTGGAAAAGGAAGAGTAAAACTCTTGATTTAATTCAAAAGAAAGAAGAAGGTTTTAGAACCTTCAGAAAGGAGAAAGAGGCACAAATCCTAGATTTTGAGGAGAATGAAAAGTATATTAGATATTTTCATCATGTTGCCTCTTATAGGCTTACACATTTACACATAGCCCCTTGGGCTTTACAAAATGGTATTTTGCCCATCCCATGGCTCATGTGCCATTTCGTTTTGCACATAAGCCATGGGCTTACAAAAATTTGGCTTGATGCCCATTTTGTTTACATTCATGCATAAAAAATTACATAAAAATTATTTATTACATGATTTCATTTTGGCATGGGGAGGGCCGGCCGCTTCATGTTCGGACTTGACCTGGGCATGGGCCCACTTGGTTTGGGATTGACTTTGACTTTGACTTGGTCAACCGGGGTGCAATTTTCGACTTAAACAAATAGGTATGCAGTTTCTCAAGTGTATAACCCCCAAAAGAAAATAGGCAACTCAGTAATACTCATCATAGAGCGCACCTTATCAAATAGGGTGTGATTGCTCCGTCCCGATACACCGTTGTGCTGTGGTGTATACGGACGAGTAATGCTGAGAGAGAATCTCATTCTCCTTTAGAATAGTCCAGGAATTCCGTGCATAAGTATTCTCCTCTCTTATCACATCAAAAGATATAATACTTATACCCGTTTTAGTTCTCTACTTCTGACTTATATTCATTGAATATCTCAAAAGGCTCAGACTTGTATTTCAACAGGAACATATGTCCGAATCTTGAGAGATCATCAGTGAATTTAATGAAGTACAAAGAACCATACTTGGCATGTGTAGACTGGGGACCTACATACATCTTCATGTATCAATCCCAAGAGTTCACCAACTCTTTCTCTGTTTCCAATAAACGGAGCTATTATCATTTTATCTTTATGACATGACTGACAAGTTTTACAAGATGTAAATTCAAACTGATTTAAATATGTATCTAAATGTAACTTAGCTAGTCGGGTCGCATTGATATGACCTAGTCTACAATACCTCAAGAAGGATTCATTCATTTCTGAACTCTTCCTCTTGTGCGTGTTCTGTACTTGAAGAACTGTGGTTTGATTTAGAACGTATATGCTTTTAGATAACGTGCCTGAACCGATCAACTCTTGATATAGGAAATGTTCAAAACATTTTCCAACAATACAAAATTATATCTTTCTTTACTAAATAAAGAGACTGATATGATGTTGTATATCAGGTTCGGTATCTAATAACATTCGTTCAGAATCAATGTATTCAGTAATACAGGGTGATACTGTTGGATATATGTATGCCCTAGAGGCCATTATATGTATAGTGGATGCTTGGACATATATATATATATATATATATATATATATATTTTGTTATATGACTTTCTTGCTCGACATGATAGTATGCTATCTGGTTTTACTTTATCTGACATGTATGCTTGATACTGTTCATTTGATACATATTGATAAAGCTCTAAGGATATTTGCTTGACTTCCATGGCTATGATGAAGATCATACTAGTGGGGCATGTGTAGTCTATAAGCATATCCTTAAAATGTTCCTAGTCGTAGGTATATCGAGATAGGGCATCGATATTTCAGAGTAGACTAGCGTATACGTTTCTTGACCCATATGATGAGCGATGGATGATCCCATATCCATTGGTGTTGTGACATCGAAGATTGTATACAGGTGCTCAGTGGAGACTGGGTACATTGAACGGACTCACAGAGAATTCCTATGTGGTATTATATCTATTGTCGGATAGCAGTTCTCTGGTGACACTGGTACAGGTTAGTCTGTAGACCCGAGATCGTCATAGAGTCTTGTGTGTTCTCCAACTGTACTTTGATTTCAACCCTACCATGGCTCTACTGAGTCATGCAAACAGGTGGATTTTGGGTATAGTCCCGAGACATATGGAGACAGTGAGCGATAGGAGGGGTTTCGTCTCTCTCGGTATTGGGAGTTGATTTTGTGCAATGTGCGATTGGCTCTGACTTGAAGTCCCTGGCCAGGGCTGATGAGATTTACTGATAAGTGTTATCAGTAGTTTCTCGACCAGTCATATACCAAATCGACATGACTTATTGAGTTATTAGGGCTTGACGATTCCATCCCTAGACTTGATATGCAGCATGTCAGACGAAGAGACCGGACTGTACGGTAAGTGTTGCCAATGGCTCGACGGGAGTTTTGATGGGTTCGCTTGTTTTTTTTCTGATCGCTCAATATCCGGGTGGCCGTTACGTTTAGCTGACCGCTTGCGGCTTGTAGGTGTTTTGATATGATCATCACCTACTGCCGGCGTATTGACGAGTCTTAGAATCCCACACAGGATTTTTCTAGTTCAGGCGAAATGTTGTGGTGTGCATATGAGATATGCGCAGGAGCTCGATTAAATACGGATATGTGATACCGTATTTTAATCGGACGTTCGATATTTGTCGGGTCGCATTTGATATTACCGATTTATTAAATCAAGTGTTGATTTAATATTATCTTTAAGCTCATTTTTAATTAACCCTTTTTCTTTTGGATGTATGCATGTATGTTCACACATACACATGATGATGTGCATGCACACATACACACATACATATGTGTCATGGTTGATGATACAAAGGAGATGGCAATATAAAACTCACATGGTTACTAAATATCTAGATTTTTGTTAATGGATTAAAGGAAAAAGGAAATTAAAATAATGACTCATTTTCTACACACTTCTTATTTGACCATTGACTTTAACCATGGTTTAATTTCCTTTTGTTCTTTAACCCATCCAAATAATATCTAGATATTTAACCAACTATGGTTATATGTGAGAGTGTCTCATATATAATATTTTCATTTTCGTTTTTGAGAATAAGTTTTCATTATTCACACAAAAGCTTTTGCCATCTTCACCTTCCTCCATTTCCAAGCTCTCTTGAGTTTTGTTTTGAGTGAGGAAATTAAAAAGAAAGGGTTTTTAAGTGAGTTTACAAACCACACAACCATTCTACACCACCCTAACCCTTTAGTGTAGAGTGCTCGCTTCATTTTGTGAAGCTAAGAGCATGTTCTAGGAATCTCCGGGTGGATCATCGTAGACTACGAAGGACCTCGAGCGGAGTCGTTCCAAACCTTGTGCAAAGCCGTAGGAGTCCTAAAGACCGAAAGAGTTGGCTACGAAGGTTGTATTTCCTTTTCCTTTAGTTTAGACTTCACATAATGATGTTATTACCCTAATCTCCAGTTACGATTCGTAGTTCGTTTGTAATAGCCCTTTTTAAAAAGAAAGTTCACTACTTTATGATGTTGTAACCCAACCAGAGACGCTACTACACACTTACATATACTGCAACAATTGCACCATTTCCAATCTTGAAATTTATCACCCGTTCTCAGTTCTCTACCTATCTGTAGCCCATGTAACTGCTTACATTAGCGGGATCCTGATCCGGTATCACATACCCAGGATGTAGACGATACTGAGAAACAGTTCTCGGTAATGAACACACCCGAAGAAGATGCATCATCATGCACTTTCTTCGTTTGGGCGGTACGGGAATCCTGGTAATCCGCTATTTCCTGCTCGGTCTTATAACAATTATAAGTTGGAGCGGGACCAACATTCCCCAGCGCGGTATAACAAGCGGGTTCGGTCAATACATCCATTTTATTATCTTGATTAAGGCGTGACATGGTCGCTACTTGGAGAGAGAGAGAGAAGAAAACACTCTGCGTGCTCTCTTGCAAGATCATATTGGTTATTATTTTATCTAATCAGGATGGCTCCCACTGTTTTTATCAAATCTTCCTTCAAACCCTAAAAGGAAAGACTAGCCGGGATTAATTACACTCTACAAGTTCGCCAATTTTTCAGCCATGCCAGTGCCGGTACTTTGAGGGAGGTTCCCCGTGCTTTCGCACGGACCTAATTAAAATAAACCTCTTTTTCCCAGGGGCGTAACCCCGTTGACACCTTTCTAGACACCTACTTGATCGGCTAATTGTAATGTGTAAAACTCTCCCAGGAGTAACAATTACTCACAGTGGGTATCGAGATCCAACTATCTCATAGAAGGTATGCAATCTCATTGCAAATTTCAACACTTGAAATTCCCGATAATTTTGCCCCTAACACCCTATGACCTTGACGGAGGCCAACAAAGCATAGGCTACTAATCAAGTTCAACCCGTCATTTCTTGATTGAATCAAACCCACCCGCACGACCCTTGACGGAGGTCAAAAAGGTCGTACGACTACCCTAATTCAATCTACATCATATGCATAAGCAGATAAATACTAGTTAGCTACCTCACACTACGTCTTGACGGAGGTCAACAAACGTAGGACGAATACTAAGTAGGATTTATCTGAAATGACGGAGGGCTACGACAGGTTTTTAAGAAAACCTTTTGAGTAATGAACTTGATATCGCTGTAGAATCAAATGATTTAAAATGGAATGTTTTTGAGGCCTTTGCTAGTTTTGCTAAAGAGGTCACTCCCGGTGAAGGGATCTCGGCTCTTTCCTCGTCGAATGAGGTGCAGGATATTCACAATACCACTATGCAAAGTAAGAACTAGAAAAAACAATCAAAAAACGAAACTGAGGGTTGTACCATCTGTCGGTTATTGTTAAAGGGGTCACTCCCGGTGAAGGGATCTCGGCCCTTTCCTTATCGAATAAGGTGCAGGATGTTCTACAAGGAACACCGCTATGCAAAGCAAGAACTGTAGCTATCTGTTTTTGAAAATTTGATTCCACAATATCTTTTAGTTTTCTTTTCTTTCATTAATCATATTAATGAAGTCTTATCATTTAAGTCATCTAAACATCACAGATAAATACGACGTACACTTATGCCATCCGCATTCGCCTCAATGTCCCGTCATGCACCGTTAGATTAGGTAACTAACGGCAGAGCGGGGCAGGGCTAGCGCGGATGTAAAACATAAGCAACGTCTATATAATATATCATATACACTATATACAGTATCTATCTCAACATATCAAATGATCACATCACAGATATCGCAGCAGAAGAAACATATGAAATATTGGATATATTAGGAGGTCCGTGTTTTATTTTGAGCCTCTATAAAATACGGATTCCACGGTCGCGATGAATAACCAAACCCACACCCCTAGACCCCTACGAGAGCGGCAAGCAACCCTTCCAATTCTAGAGTTAGGAGACCCGGACTCGACTCCTCGAGTTGGTCTTCCACTGGACTCTAGAACCCGGTTACTTGTGCTCTCCTCCTTGGGTCTATCCTAGTGCGGAAAAGTAAATAATATACATATGGTGACATCAACCTCAACCCGGAAGTGCCCCAACAAAAGAATATTACATACATTGAATTTTACATGAATGAAAATAAAAACTCTCATCTCACATAAAACCCTCGGCTATTCAAAACGCGACGATCCAATAAAACATATCCAGCAACACATAACATCACATGTCATCAACGTAAGTAAATATGCGCATCCTAATTGTCGTTGACATATAGCAACGAAACCGGCGATATCACATATTACACTTACGGTCGCAGAAAAGAAACTGTAAAACTACAACATTTGGAATCCACAAACTTTTTAGACATCATAAATCCGAAATATCACATATTTCGCATTTCATGCCTAACAGTATGAATTCCATATATTGTATCACATTAAAAAAAAAGCTAGACGATGTTAAACATTCCAATCGAATCATTAAACACCCAAAATTACCCAAAAAGCTCAACACTTGAGCGTAGTTTAAAATAATTCAGCACACGCCACAGCACCAATGAACCAGCCGTAGAATGGCCAAACCAATGCCTCACATGTGGCACCGCTGAACCACCACAAACCCGAGGGTTCAGTGGCAGTTTTGACGGTCACATAATCGAGTTAAGGTTTTGTTCTTCTAGAGGGTCCATCGCATAACTTGCATGATCTTTGAAAGCTTTTTAACTGCGGGAAAAATCCAACACTTGGAAAATTTTCCGGCAAGGGAAAAAGTGGGTATTTGACATCCGATTGAACTTTTTAATAACGTCTAAAGTTACCCGAAAACAGTTAAAATACGACTACGAAACACTCCAAGTTGTCATTATAGTAAATTAACATCACATGACAATTTAGCAAAAATAAACAACACCTGAAGCACCAAAACCCATATAACAGAACACTGGAGAAATTTGGAGGGGGGGGCTCGGAAATGGCCGGTATGGGGGGGTCTCGCCGGCCCAAAAGTTTCCAAATGCCTCCAAATTTCATCAGTGTTCATATTATCACATATATATGACTCTATATACTTGTTTAAAAAAATTTTAGGGCTCGTTTTAAAATCGACAGAAACATGGATTTTAGGGTTTCAAGTTCGGAGTTTGTTTCGTGTTCGTAATCTAACAATATCCGTATTATTTTCTAGCCAGGCTCTAATACCACTGTAGAGTTCCCATCGACGGCAGCAAGGTTTCGGGAGGCATCGTCCATGCCATTTTTCAAATTTTGTCGTTTCAAGGAACACTAAACAAGAATCGATAACTAGAATATAATACGGAAAACATATAGTAAACCATTTACTATCTAAGTGAAGAGCAAATACAACCTTTGTAGATCGGTCCTTCACTTCATATGCTCCTTGTAGTAGTCCCTTCGCTGCGATCATCGTGCTCCCGGACTCTTGGACGGCTCCATGAGAAGAATGCAACGGTCTTGCTTGAAGTTCTCGAGGCCGAAGATGATCAACGTTGAGAGAATACGAACTCAAGCTACTACTTCACCAAAGTGAAGCAAACACCCTATACTAAAGTGCTAATCTAGTAGAGAATGGAGAAATAGGAAGTGGGCTCACTTTAGAATTTCTTTTCTCACTTTACTTTCTCACTTGATCAAAACCTAGCAAGCTTTTTGAGCTTGAGGAAGAAGATGAACCAAAATGGAATGAGAATAATAAATCAAGTGAGAGTGTAAACCATGGTGAGTGGGTATCATATACTAACCCATGTAGAGACATAACCATGGCTAAGTGTGATGGTTAGGTTACTAAATATCTAAGGTAAAAACAAAGTGAGTGGATTTTGTCAAAGCAAATCCTAGCTTCTACAAGCTTCATGCTTGTGACAAAACCTCCACTAATTTTGTAATTACCTTAAATAATAAAACCTACTATCACAATTAGAATGGTGTATGTCTTACACACCCATGAATGATGTATCAACAACCATGATACAAAAAGAAAACACAATTTAATATATATCACATATATATTAAAGTTGTGCACATGTGAGAAAAGCTAATGCTTAAGTGAACCAATGTTAGTTAATGTAAATTAGTATATCAAATATACAATTATACACTAAATTATCAAATCAACACTTGATTTAATAATCCGGCTATATCACATATAACCGACTAACACAAAATGTACCAACATATCGAATCAACACTTGATTCGATAACCTGGTTATATCGCATATAACCGATCGATACAAATATCGCGAGAATAGAATACGGTATCACATACTCGCATTATTCTCGATTCCGCACATATCACATATGCGCTCTTATTTTGTTTTGCCTGAGCCAGTAAAACCTCTATGTAGGACTCTAAAGACTCGTCAATACGTCGGCAGTAGGTGATAATCACATCAAGCACCCACAAGCCGTCAGCGGTACTAGCTGGACGTAACAGCTACCCGGGTATTGAGCGATCAGAAAATCAGCAAGCAAGCCCGCTCCAACTCCTGCAAAAGCCTGACAGTGACACTACCGTACAGTCCGGTCTCCTCGTCTGATATGTCGCATATCAAGTCTAGGGGTGGTAAACGTCAGACCCCAATAACCGATAAGTCATGCCGATGTGAGGCTCATAACGGGTCGAGAAACTACTGGTAACACTTACCAATAAATCTCTAAACCAGCCCTGGCCAGGGACTTCCCTGTTATGGCCAATCGAGTACAGCGCAACATCAACCCCCAATATCCGGAGAGACGAAACCCCTCCTATCACTCATTGCCTCCATGTGACTCGGGACTGTACCCAAAAACCACCGTTTTGCACGCCCTCTTGGACGTGGTAAGGTGGAAATCAAAGCACAGTGGGAATCATACAAGACTCTATGACGATCTCGGGTCTACAGACTAACCTGTATCAGTGTCACCAGAGAACTGCCATATGACGTGAGGTATAATACCATCAGGGAGTTCTCGGCGAGTCCGTCCAGTGTACCCAGTCTCTACTGAGCACCCATATATCATCTCTAATGTCAAACACCAATGGATATGGGATCATCCATCGCCCATCTATATGGGTCGAGAAGGTTTACGCTAGTCTACTCTGGTATATCGATACCCCGTCTCGATACACCCACGACTAGAGATCTTAAAGAATGTACTTATGGACTACCATGTCCCCATTAGTATGATCCGCATCATAGTCCAGGTAGTCAAGTATACATCCTAAGGGCTTTACCAACATGTAACAGAGAGACAATCAGTGTACATGTTAAGGTAAAGAGTAACCAGATAGTATACTATCATGTCGAGCAAGAAAGTCCTCCCTATATATGTCCAAGCATCCACTACAATATACATCTCATGTATAGTAATGGCCTCTAGGGCATACATATAACTAACATCTTTCAAATCTGAATTTTCTTTCCGGTACAATACACAATCTTTCGGACATGCATGAATTTTCTTACAATTCAGACCCAAATTAGACATTATCTTCTGGGCTTTGTATCAGCTGTCGGGCACGTTATTTCCCGGGGGCATAGAATCTCTCATGAACTTCAGAAGTATCGTGAATGAATTTTTGCTCCATCCATTTATGCACTTAATCTGGAAAAGTTGGACGAACCATGATAGGGTGGAATACTTTGCATTCTCATAAATTGGTCTTCTAGTATCATTCATGAACTTTTCATACTTATCCGCACGCGGTCCTTGACCGGAAGGAATGTCATCTTCGGTAGGAATACTATCACTGAGGGCAGGCTCTACCATATCCTCCATTTCTTTTCCTGGAAAGAAGTTATCGACTTCTTCTTCTTCTGCCGCATTACCGTCTTCTCCTTCTTCTTCTGCCGCATTACCGTCTTCTTCTTTTCCTGCCCCGTGATGTAACCAAGTTGTATATAATTTAATAAAACCATGTATAATGATGTGAAGCTCTACGATTTCTACCTTCTGATAGAACTTATTCTCACATCTATCGCACGGACAGAGAATCTTCTCTAACACGATCTTATTATACGCATGCAAATTCAATGAAAGCAGCAACTCCTGCGACGAACTTAGATTGCATGCGTTGTTACCAATCCACATACATCCAGTGCTTAACTCTGATATACTCATGGGCCATGTTAGACTGTATAACATATAAATTGTAGGTTATGGTGACTATATTGAGAAATCTAAAAACGAGATGGTTGCTGACAAAGAAGAAAATTTCTAGAGGCAAATTTTTCGTTGAAAAGAATAAATTATCGATTAACAAAATTAGATTTGAAGATACCCAAATATGAGTTGTATTCTGTGTATATGTGTTTCAATTTATGATTTCGCTTAGATGTAGGGTTGTTAGTGTGTTTGTGCTTTGTGTGTGCGTTTGTAGTGTATTCGTGTTGTATGTGTGTGTTTCGGCTGTCGGGGGTAAGGCTTCTATCCTATTAAGAATGTATAGAACAGACACCCATTCACTTATGCTTTCATTCGTTTCAAGTAAATTTCGGCAGTACCCCCCGCTGTTCTCTGAGTACACTGTAATAGAATAGATAATCATTTTAATATTGTGAAACAACATTAAAATAAACATCTAATCTATTTTTGTACACGGAGAACCATTGGAAAAGTACCGACGAAATAACTCGAAACGAATGAAAACACAAGTGAATACAGATGTTTGCTTTATACATTCCTAACTTGTCCACAATGGACAAATCTATCGACTCTCATATGATTGAATCTTCTCGTCATATAGATTACACGACGGTTGTTAGTACCAAATTATACCGTCCGATATTTAACAACTTTCGTATAGTTCTATATTACAACGAATATCGAGCATATGTTAACCGATAGACAGGGACTATGCCGCACTTTGATTTTCACATATGAGTATCGATAAGAATTTGAAAGTTTCATATTATTATCGAGTATCATATATTGGTTTTAACTTGAACATTTAACTTGAATAGGTTTTACGTTTACGTTTCGTTTTTAAGGGTTCGAAATTTTTAATTTAGGGTAAAGTTTTCTTACGTTTACGGTAAAATTGTACGTTTACGTTATCATCGAGTATCCTATTGAAAAAACTAGTGCACCCTAAACCCTAACCCTAAGTAATCCAAATTAACCCCAATCATCACCCTAACTCAAATTATCCCTAATTAACCTAAAACTAAGCTAAATAAACCAAATTAATCCTAATCAACACCCTTACACAAATACACTCTATTTTATCTAATCAACCCAAATTAACCCTGGCCCAACAATGGGTGTGGTGGCGACGAGGAAGTCAACAAGGATGGATGTGGTGGCGACGAGGAAGTCGATGATGATGGGTGTGGAGGTGACGATGCGCGGATGCTCGATCACGAAATTTGTGGGAAATTTTGGTGATGGTGAGAAGTAACCTAGCTTTATTTTTTTTTTATATATAACCCTTTGTTGCCCCCATGGATTAATCCGTAGGGACTTCTTTTGCGACACCGTAGGATCAAATAAAAGATTACATTTTAATATTTTTTAATTTATTTATACCCCTACGCTGTAGGAGCAAACCGACGACCCTACGAATTAATCCGCATGGACAATAAAAAGTTGCCCATACGAATTCCTATATCCGTTAGGACAACCCCTCGTTATTGTAATGATTATACATGTTATAGTGATTCCATAAATGAAGAAATGTAATAAAAATAGTCCGTGAAGGTTGCCCACAGGTGTGTATGATGATTGCAAGTGGCTTGAATGTACCATGCACATCAAGTGGATGAACTTCTGATGTATGTTAAATGGAGCAGAATTATATACTATATTGTAAACCTCAAGAACAGTATGCATTTGTGAAAAATTCTTAACTAGGATATGTGATTAATTGTGTTTTTATTTTTCGGGTTTAATTGAACATAATTATATCAAATTCCTGCATGAAAGAAGGATACACGTATATTAAATTATATAGCATGTTTTGGCTTTTGCCAAATAAATAGTATAAGAGATTTCCATATGGGCAAGATTACATCTTTCCTTTTAAGAAAAAGCAGAGGAGAAATTATGAGTTTCAAGTGTATCAGTTACAGGTTACAAAAGGAGATTTCCTAGACAAAAATGGGACAATTAATCACCACTAATCTTAGAAAAAAATTGTTAATTTGTGCCTAGAACTAATTTCACACCCACGCTTTTTTATTGGCAGTTGTCTTTGCAAAAACCTCAACCCAATTTGCGATTTCATTTTGCCCCCACTTTTTGCAATTTGCGAATACAAAAGCTGTTGAAATTTATTTGATTTCATGGATAAAAAAAAGAGGAAAAATATTATGCAGTTAATGGCTATGGTTTTGAATTCAAATTGTGCAGTTGATGGCTGCTGTTTTGAATTTAAATTGTGCCGATTAATGGCTGTGTATTTGAATTTAAATTATACGGTTATTGGAATTTAAACTATGCATTTAATGGCTGTGGTTTTGAATTCAAATTGTACAGTTGATGGCTGCGGTTTTGAGTTTAAATTGTGTCGGTTAATGGCTGCGTATTTGAATTTAAATTATGTAGTTATTGGAATTTAAACTATGCATTTAATGGCTGTGATTTCGAATTCAAATTGTGCAGTTAATGGCTGCGGTTTTGAGTTTAAATTGTGCCCGTTAATAGATGGAATTTAAATTGTGCAGTGAATGGAATTTTAATTGTGCGGTTATTCGAATTTTAATTTTAATTGTGCTGTTAATGGTTGTAAATTCGAATTTGATTTGAGCAGGTTTAATGGTTGCGGTTAATTTTAATAATGCGGATTAATGGCTGTAAATTCGAAATCGAATTGTGCAGTTGATTCAAATTTTAATTGTGCAATTAGTTCAAATTTTAATTGTGCATTTCATGGCTGTATTTTTCGAATTTAAATTCAGCAGTAAATACTCGAATTTGAAACTCCCCTCTCCGCACCTATATATAGGAGCTGAGCCGCTCATTCCAGAACTCATTTCATAGTCTTGAGTTCTGGGAAAAAAACAATCTCATTTCATTGTCTCAAGTTGTGAAGTGTGTGCTTTTTTGAAATAGTTTTCGAAGTGCTAGTTGCAAGTGCGCTGTTGGCTGGAGCTGTCTCATCCTATGAAGAAATTTGCAGTACTCGGTATAAACAGGTTGGTGGCGGAGTAGTATTTTCTTGAAGGCTAGTCTTCGTTCGAAATCGATTCAGCGCATTTTGGTAAATTGTATTTTTCTGTTTATTTAATTTCGGGAATCTGATCATATTCTGTATTTTTCTGCTCGGTTTAGTTTGCTTTCTAAATCTAAAAATGGATTTTATAACTGTTATGATAATATTTAATTACCTGTATGCCTATGTTATTTTTGCAACAATTTTGAAGAAAATATTAATAGTTATGACTTCCTATTCAGGTATTGGCACAACGGCTTTCAGCCCCAAAATAGATATGTCAAGAATGCTTGAGAAATTCTCATGATAATTTTTCAAACGTTGGCAACAACGTATGAAGATCTGATTGACCACAAAAGGGCTGTTGGCAATGTTACTGTCGGAATGCTCAAAACCGGATGAAAAAGATCCTAAAAATGCAGAGAAGATTGCAGAATGGATGTAGAGGGATCAAATAACTAGAGGATGTATTTTGTTGGCTATGTTCAATGTGCTTTTCGATGTCTATTGTTTCTCTCCGAACACAGCAAAGGTATTGTGTGATGAATTGGACAAGAAATACAATACTGAAGACCTCGGTCTTGAAAAGTATTTCGTGTCCAAGTTCTTGAAGTTCCAAATAGTTGGAGGTAAATCTGTGACAAAATAAGCACATAAAATTCTGCACATTCTTCATGCTTTTCAAGAGGCTGATATGAAACTTTCCGAGAAGTTATAAGTAATGGCAATCATCGAAAAGTTTTCTAGATCTTGGGAGAGCTTCAGAATGTCTCTCAGGCATCGTAAAGAAAATATTTCACTCGATGATTTGATAGTTGCCATAGCCATCGAAGAACAACATAAGAATTAGAACCATGTTTTTGTTTGATATATGTATGCCCTAGAGGCCATTATATGTATAGTGGATGCTTGGACATGTATATATGTATATAGATGAGTTTCTTGCTCGACATGATAGTATGCTATCTGGTTTACTTTATCTTGACATGTTCATTTGATCATGCATCTTATTCATTTGGTACATGTTGATAAAGCCGATATGATATTTGCTTGACTACTAGGACTATGATGCAAATCGTACTAGTGGGACACCTGTAATTTATAAGCATATCTTTTAACTGTTTCTAGTCGTGGGTGTATCAAGACGGGGCATCGATATTTCAGAGTAGACTAGCGTATACCATTCTTATCCCATATGATGGGCGATGGATGATCCCATATCCATCTGGTGTGATGACACCAAAGATTGTATGCGGGTGCTCAGTGGAGACTGGGTACACTGAATGGGCTCGCTGAGAACTCCTATGTGGTATTATATCTATCGTCGGATAGCAGTTCTCAGGTGACACTGATACAGATTAGTCTGTAAACCCAAGATCGTCATAGAGTCTTGTGTGTCCTCCCACTGTATTTTGATCTCCACCCTACCACGGCTCTACTGAGTCGTGCAAACAGGTGGACTTTGGGTACAGTCCCAAGGCACATGGAGGCAATGAGCGATAGGAGGGGTTCGTCTCTCCCGGTATTGGGGGTTGATGTTTGTGCTATGCTCGATTGGCTATAACAGGAAGTCCCTGGCCAGGGCTGCTGAAATTTACTGATAAGTGTTATCAGTAGTTTCTCGATCTGTTGTGAGCCATACACCGGCATGACTTATTGAGTTATTGGGGTCGACGATTCCATCCCTAGACTCGATATGCAGCATATCTGACGAAGAGACCGGACTGTATGGTAAGTGTTGACAGTTGGTTCGACGGGAGTTTTGACAGCTTCGCTGGTTTTTTTCTGATTGCTCAATACCCGGGTGGCCGTTACGTTTAGCTGACCGCTTGCGGTTTGTGGGTGTTTGATATAATCATCACCTACTGCCGGAGTATTGACGAGTCTTAGAGTCCCACACAGGAGTTTCCTGGCTCAGGCGAAACGATGTGGTGTGCATATGAGATATGCGCGGGGACCTGATTAAATGCGTGCATGTGATACCGTATATTAATTGGGCGTTTTTCTATTGGTCGGGTCGTATGTGATATGACCGCTTTGTTAAATCAAGTGTTGATTTAACGAAAACTTTTAGCTTAATTCTTTATTAAACCCTTTTCTTTGTTGATGTATACATGCATGTATGCACATGATGATGTGCATGGACACATACATACATACATTGTATCATGGTTGATGATACACTTGTGGTGGCAATGCAAGACTCACATGGGAATAAATATGCATATATATTTATTTTTGAATTAAAGAAATAGAAAATTAATTCATAGTGGATAATTATCCTTGACCTTTATCTTAACCAAAGCTCCCACCATGAGTTAACTTTCTATTATTCTTTTTCTCCAAAATAAATATCTAGATATTTGTTAACCCATGGTTAAGGATGAGGGTGGAAAATATTTATATTTTCTATTCTCATTTTTATCATTCATCATATCATTATATTTTGAGAAAAGTTAAGCCACCATTATCTTCTTCTTCCTCCAAACTCTCTTGAAATTTCTAAAGAGTGAGGTTGATAAAAAGAAAGGGTTTTGATTATAGAATACAAACCACCTCATCATTCTACACCTCTCTAGCCCATTTGTGTAGGGTGTTTGCTATACTTCTTTCATACATCAAGTAAAGCAAGGAGCTTTAGGCAAAGGGACTTCAGGTGGATCATCGTGGACGAGAAAGGCCTCTAGCGATCCATTCCAAACTCTCAAAGGTCCAAGGAGTCACTAAGAGAGGTCTACAAAGATTGTAATCTCTACACTTAGTGATAGATTCTCATTTTTATGTGATAGTTGTTCTATGTTACCCTAAAATTCTAGTCAAGATTCTAGTTTAGTTTTCTTAGCACCTTAAAAATTTAATTTGTGGCATGTGTGATGCTTCCAAACCCTAGATTAGGTGCTAGGTAAACCCAACAATGGTATCAGAGCCAAGCTAGAGTTTTAGAGTAAGCAAGACGATGTTAAAAACCTCGAACGAACGAAACATGTCGCCCGAATCATGCTCTCTGGAAATTTTTCAAAAAGTTGGATTTTTTCATATTAAAAATACTCAGGAAAATGTGCAGGGAATTGTATGGGACCACAGGAAGAATGAAGCCCTAACTCGACTTAACGACCGCGGAACCGCGGCCAAAATGGTCATTTTGCGGCGGTTCAGCGGCGCCGTTGGTGAGGCGTGGACTGTGCCTTCTTGTGCTGGTCCGTATGAGCTTGTAGCAGTCTCTAGTGTATTTTAATATTTCTTAAGTGTTGAGCTTTCTGAGAATTATTTGGGTAATTGATCGTTCGATTGAATGTTTTAACTACGCCTAGTATTTGAGATTGTGATACAATAATTGGAATCTATAAATTTGTTTGTTGCGTGTAAATCTAACATTTCGGTCTCGGGTTTAATCGGAAATATTGTTGAATTATCTGACTTAATTTGAAAAAGTGTTTTCATGGGTGAGACCTAAATGCGAGATTTACATTGTTGGATATGAAATCTTTGATATGCGATATCCCGGGTTTTTAATATTTAAGGGCAGTTACGATTCCAATTGTTGTAGTTTTTCAAAAAAATTTCTGAGACCGTAAGTGTAGTATGTGGTGTATCGCCGTTTTCATTGCTATACATCAATGACAATCGGGATACGCATACTTACTTAAGTTGATGATATATGATATTATGTGTTGCTGAGATATAGTGTGCAGGATTGTCGTGATAGAATAGCCGGGGGTTTTATGTGAGATGAGAGTTTATTTTCATTCATGTGTAAATCAATTGTATGTAATATTCTTTTATTTGGGGCACTTCCGGGTTGAGGATGATGTCTCCATTATTGTATATTATTTACTTTTCCGCATTAGGATAGACTCAAGGAGGGGAGCACTAGTGACCGGGTTCTAGGGTTCAGTGGGAGGCCATCTCGAGGAGTCGAGACCGGGTCTCCTAAACTCTAGAATTGGTATGGTCACTTGCCGCTCTTGTAGGGGTCTAAGGGTGTGGGCTTGGCTATTCATCATGACCATGGAATCCGTATTTTCTTTTATTGGCTAAATAAAAAATACGGACATTCTAAATATCCTTTTATTTTCATATGTGCTTCTGCTGTTGATATTCTGTAATGTGATTACTTAGTATCTGAGACGAATGGATTATTATTATATATATGATATATAATAAACGTTGCTTATGTTTTACACCCGCGCTAGTCCCGCCCTGCTATGCCGTTAGTTAAGTAACCTAACTGTGTATAACGGGACACTGTGACGAATGCGGATGGCATAAGTGAACGTTCTATTTTCGTTTATTTTCTGTGATGGCTTAGGAATTTAAATGATGGGACTACATTAATAAGATTAATGTAAAGAAAAAGAAACATAAAGATGTTGTAGAATCAGATTTGAAACCCACTCGGCCTTTTTATGAAAAATGCAAGTTTCAAAAGATGCGGAGCTTAAGCCACTCCTTTTCTAAACTGTTTTGATTCTACAACGAGATCAAGTTCAAAACGTTAAAGGTTTTCATAAAAACCATCCGCAACCCTCCGTCATTTTAGGAAGTAGAGTACTTAGTATTTGTGCTACGTATGTTGATCATAGTCAAGGCGAAGTGTACGGTAGCCAAGTGATGTCTTCCTACAAAGCATATGATGCGATCAGTTGGGACATTCATGTGATTATGTTGATCATAGTCAAGGGTCATATGGATGGATCTAGTTAATCTTGAAATGACGGGTAGAACTTGACTAGTGCTTATGATATGTTGACCATAGCTAAGGTCATAAGCAACTAGGGTTAAAAACCATATCGGAAGTTTCAAGAGTTGAAATTTGCAATGAGATTGTATACCATCTATATGATAGTTGGATCCCGATTCCACTGTGAGTAGAGTTACTCCCAGGAGAGTTTTGCACTTTACAATTAGCTAATCTGGTAGGTGTCTAGAAAGGTTTCAACGGGGTTTGACCTATGGGAAAATGATGTTTATTTTAATTAGGCCCGTGCGAAAGCACGGAGAACCTCCCTCAAAGTACCGACAATGGCCTGGCTGACCGGTTAGTGAAACTGTAGAATGTAATTAATCCTGACTAGTTTTCTTTTCAGGTTTTGAAAGAAAATTTGATAAAAGCAGTGGGAGACATCGATTAGATACGATAATAACCAATCTAATTCTTTGCAAGAGCATTTCGCTGAGTGTATTCTTTTCTCTCTCCTAATGGAAGATACCTGATGACAGGACTTAAGCTTCTTTTAGAGAAAAATAAACTGACAGGACCGAATTATAAAGAATGGTTGAGGAACTTGAACATTACACTCACATATGATAAAGTATCATATGTCCTCACTACCAAAGCCCCACCCGTCCCAGGTCCTGAATCATCTGTTTTGGATAGAGAGATCCGAAAAACATGGGATATTGATTGTAACACGGCCAAGTGCCTCGCGCTTTCTTCTATGGACAGTATACATCAGAAGCAGCATGAGAATATGGATGTTCATTCCATCTTTCTTCATACAAAGGAGTTGTATGAAAAGCAATCATGGACTTTACGATACGAAGCATCTCGAAAGTTGTTTCAGATGCGGATGGCCCCTGGTATATCAGTAGGAGAATATGTTCTGAAGATGATTGGTCTTATAGAAGAACTTGAGGAACTGGGATGGATCATGGATAATGAGCAATATATAGATATTGTTCTGCAGTCTCTCTCCTTCCTCCCCCGCCTTTGCTCCGTTCATAGTGAATTTCAATATGAACGATTTGGAGAAATCATTGCCTGAACTTCTCAATATGTTAAGAAGTGCAGAGAGCATGCTTAAGACAGCGAAGACTCCCGCTCTGCTTGCTGGGCTATCTTCTTCTTCCATCCCAAAACCCAAGGCCAAGGGAAAGAAGAAGAAGAAACCCATCAAACCGAAAGGAGGAGTTCAAAAGGCGAAGGGGAAAGACAAATCTGGGGCCGCGGGAAGTGGAAAAGGAGAATGTTTTTACTACCAAAAATCGGGACATTGGAAACGCAACTGTGCTCTGTATTTTGCTGATCTCAAGAAGAAGAAGTATGTTGATGCTTCCGCTTCAGGTGTGTTTGTAACTGAAAACTGTTTTTCTATAAACTCTGCATCTTGGGTATTAGATACCGGTTCTGGTTCTCACACCTGCAATTGTATGCATGGATTGAGAAACAGTAGAGTTTTGAAGACTGGTGACCATACTCTGCGGATTGGAAATGGTTCTGTTTACCCCAATCAGAGCAAAGCTCTGTTCAGATTTCAAGGCGGAAGATGAAGCAACGCTTCTGTTTCCCCAATCAGAGCAAGGCACTGTTTTCAAATAAAATTCAAATTTTAATAAAGAAGCAACACTTCAGCTGACTTGCGCTCTGCGCTGCGCGACACGTGGCAGCGCAGGTGCGCTGCGCTCTGCGCTGCGCGACACGTGGCAGCGCAGTTGCGCTTGCGCAGTTGCGCTGCGCTGTGCGCTGCATGACACGTGTCAAGCGCTGGTGCATCTGCGCCAAACAGAATTAAAATTCTAATAAGATCTTTCTGTTCTTGTTAAAACAAGAAGATTGTCTTCTGTAAAACAGAAGCCCTTGGATCAAAGATCCAACGGTGGGGAAAATTCCCCAAATCACTCAGAGAAGGATCTCTTTAACAAACTTAACAAATCTATGGGCACTATATAAAGACCCCTAGACCCCAACTCAGATCATCATCAACATCAAGAATCATCAAGAACTTCAACTCTGAAGAAACTTGAAAAGAGACTCAAGAAAAAGGTAAAAACCTTTAAAATAGAAGAATTTCTTCTAAATAGATCATTGATCTAAGAACAAGATCAATGATCTTCAATAAAAAAACAAATAATAATAGTGCCTTGCACTTTTTATGAACCACTGGTTCTCTGAAAATAAGAAAAAACAAGAAAAACTTGTTTTTTTGATCTAAATTGGATCAAGAAATTAAACAGTGCCCTGCACTTGTAAAATTTGCACTGTTGCGCTCTTGGCTTGGCGCAAGCCACCAGAGAGCGCCACGTGTCAGCACCTGAACCACTTGCGCTATGCGCTTTTAAGATAGAGCCTTGCTCTCTGAAATTGGCGTAACTCACCAGAGCGCGCCACGTGTCAGCAGCACTGGCGCAGCGCACTGGCGCAGCGCACTGCGCTTGCGTGACACGTGTCATCACCACAAGCGCTTGCGCTTAGTGATTGGCGCAAAGCGCCTGACAAATGCACTGCATTGTTTACTGAAGGTCCATGCCCAAATCAAAAAGGCCTAGTAGGCCAAAATAAATTGCAATGCAATAAAAGGGGGAGAGCCCAAACAAAATTGATGCTCTGCATCATTTATAAAAGGGCAGAGCCCAAACAAAATTGATGCTCTGCATCATTTATAAAAGGGGCAGAGCCTAAACAAAATAAGAAATGCAGTGCATTATTAAAAAGAGGCAAAGCCCTAGCACAGGCCTAATAGGCCAAAGACAAATAAAAATGTTGAACATTTTTTAATTGGACTTAGCCCAATCATGGCCGTAAGTCCTCAAATTAAATTGACTGAGCACGGCTGCTCTCTTAAATCAATTTACATTCGGTTCAAGGGTACATCTCCGAACTCCTCTAACACCTATCGTTGTAATCCTTCAACGACGTCAGAGAGGTGACGGGTCCCGACGGCCACAAATAAAATGGACCACCATATCCCTAAACTGGAAATGGACCACCATGTCCCTAAACTGGAAATTGACCGCAACGTCATTAAACTAAACAATAGAGCCAATTGCTCTTTTGTTGGATCTAAACGATCCCGTTAAGTTGATCTTAGTCTGGAGATTAGGCTAACGTATCCTTAACAAAAGTTTAAGTCGATCTTAGCCTCAATATGGCTAACGTGTCCTTAACAAAAGTTTAAGTCGATCTTAGCCTCAATATGGCTAACATATCCTTAAACTAAAACACCAAACCCAAATCTAAGTAAATACGGATTTGGAGTAATCCACGTCCTATGGGCGACGGCATAACTTAGTCTCCGTATACAATCCACGGGCAACCACAAACAAAAAAAACACACACGACACGAAGTGAAATTATGGAGAAGGAGAAAGTTGTTACCACGATGCGGTAGCGTAATTAACTGCAGGGGCTTGCGTCTGCAGGGAAGAGCATCCCCACAATCAAAAACCCCTCAAGCGAGGGGGAATCTGACGAAGTCTGCTATATCGGCCGCATCCGTCTAAACCTCCGATACACGGTGCCATAAATTAACTTGGCATCTTCGGAGAGGTAGACGGATAAAACCAATTAGCATCTGCCTCGAATCTCAGTGTCAGGACTTCGCAGTCCTGTGCGCCGTCTTTCGGAGGGGAATAGATTCTGGCACGCCCGGTGGGACCTTTTCCTCTTTCCACTCCACACTTCGTGTGTCGTGTTCGCGAACGAATCGCGGTTTGCTGTGGTTGCCTGTGGATTCGAGTACTAAGATTTCGTGTCTTGCTCCGTGCAGAAAACAGAAGATCAATGGCTTCAAACTGCACTGCCTGCAACTGCAACTTTCGCTCCGTCTCTGCTGGAGGAGTGACTTACGGGCCCCAAGTGGCCTCTCTTTTCAAGATGCCAGTGGAACATGTAACTCAAGCCACCGCTGGACTATTCTTCGGGACCATGCTCCCACCGATGAGCTTCAATGCCCAAATGAAGTTGCAAGAAGCCTCAAAGAAGTCGGTCTTTGAACGACTTACCACTGCCGCGGTCCCTCTCAACGGGTTGCCCAACTCCACTGCCTCTGTTTTTAACAGACTAGGTCAGAGCTCCAACTAGCCCATGAAAAAGCCAGCAATACTGGAAGATGTTATCCCGAAACGGATAGTTATCCCTACTCCAGTTTCAGGCGAAATCACCAAGGGTGCTTCCCCTGCTCGGAAGTTTGCTTTTGACAGGTTGGCCGTTCCCATTCAACGGACGTCGGTCTTTAAAAGGCTGGTACCGGCAGATTCTGACCAACACAGGGGGCATGAAGAGGCCACCCCTACGGCTCAATCAATTCCACCCGCACGACGCGCTCGACGTCGCCACTGGCACCGAGTAAGAAAGGCTGGGGGCAACTCCCCCTCTGGGATAACTTCGTCAGCTCCGATGGTGGGGATTGAGGCTGCTGTTCCAACCGGGAACAGCTTAGAATTGCTCAACAAGGTGCGCAGAAACTCTCCTACTGCGGTGTTGAAACGAACTCCTTCATCTGTGAAGAATACTCCAGAGAAGAAGCTAGAGCAGCCCCCTCAACGGCTGTCCTCTAAAATTTACAAAGTCTAGCGACAGGTCCAGGAATCAGTGATTGATGAAAACTATCTCTGCCGACAGAAAAAGATGAAGGTTCGGCAAGAGAAGGACTACTCCGTCAAATCACAAAAAGCAACGACTGGCTGGATGCCCACTTCAACGGCCCCCTCAACTTCAACCACTCAAAAGAAAAGGAGGCCGCAAAGAGCCCCTGTGAACATGACGAAGTGTAAAAGCGCTGAACACAAACGCCCCAGGTCTGGGGGCATGGTGGTGCACACTGTTTATATGGCTTCCGGCAAGGAGGAAAGCCGTGCTTCGACGGGTCACCGACCGCTCACCCGATCCGTGACAAAAGCTCAAGAACAATAATAGCAGAAGCTTCAAGAGATGCTGACTACGATGGCTGCACTTACCGAACCGAAAGAAAGTTCGGAAGTATCATCAGAGCAGCGTCACGAACAAGAAACCGATGCTGACTTCTTCCGTAGAATCCTCGAAAAGAAGGACAAAGAAGCCGCAGAACAAGCAGCTAACATAAAACAAATGACACTCCTCTTCCAAGACATGGTAGGGATGATGTTACAGCCGGACCCTCCAGCTGAAGACCCTCCAGTCAATATCGGGAACGACGGAGGGGAAACACCTGATCCTCCTCCGGCCCTTTCAACAGCCAAAGAGGAAACCATTTCCATGGCCGCACTGGACGACTATATAGCTCAGCAAATACGAGCTCACTAGGCGAATGAAGCAGCTGGGAAAATTGTTAAAACTGGACGACCCTACCCGGGCTGGTATGACCAAATAAGTTACCCGCCGGGCTATACGATTCCGAAATTCCATGTCTACAAGGGGACAGGCAATCCCCATCAATATGTTGCCCAGTTCAGGGCTCTTTGTGGCAACACCGGCGGCGATGATAAGCTCTTGCTTCGCCAATTTGTCGGCAGTTTATCGGAGACGGCATTTGAGTGGTACTCCGAACTTCCAAATGACTCCGTCAAAACTTTCGCAGAAATGGAGTTGTTTTTCACCCAGCGATTTGCAAGTGCTAGCGAACGCACCCCGATAACAGCACTGATAAATGCCAGGATAAGGCCAGGCGAAATGTGGGTCCAATACGCAACATGATGGCGGAACCTATGGTCGAAATGCGAACAACGTATAGAAGAGGCTCCTGTGGTAGGCATGTTCGTGGGAACTCTTGATCCGCAGGCGACCATATCCCAATTCATGATGTTCTTCAGGCCGACCACCTTCCGGGCCTTGATCGACAAATTAGCCCAAATGGACCAGATGGGCCATGGACCGTCTCCTCCAAAACCAGACTCTCGAAATAAGAAGGGGAAAGGAAAAGCGATCGTCGTCGCCAATACTCAACAGCAGCCGAGCAACTCAAAGCCGGTCGTTCGCCAGAACGACGTGCGTCCACGTCCATCCCTCGAGGAGAGACTAGGACGTCCTTACTCGTTTCCTCAGAATAAGACGAGAAGACTGTTTGAGCTGGCAGTGCGCAACAGACTCATCAATCTTCTAAGTCCAAAACGTCTGTTGCAGCCAGGCGATCCCAATAATCCCAATTATTGCCCTTACCACCAAACGGTAAGTCACCCGATCGAGGATTGTTTCGTCTTTAAGGGATGGATCGAGGATCAGTACCTACAAGGCAAGTTTGCCATCTCCGAAAACTGGAAGGTGAACCCGCCACAACCGCACGCTCTGAGAAAGATGGATATGCCGGGGGCATCATGCTCAATCATAGAGAAAGCCCCATAGACCGAAAAGTCAGTAAACTAGAGATTCGCCTCAAATACGGCGACGGTGGACCGAAACGTCCCTAAACTAACAATGGACCGAAACGTCCTTAAAGTAACGGCGGACCGCAATGTCCTAAAACTTGCAAATGACCGAAACGTCTTTAAACTACTACAGCAGCATTCTCAGGCTGACCAAAAAAAAAAGACGGTATGTCCATAAGCGAAATGGGCACGGATGAAAACCCGAAAGGGCTCCGTGAGTAAAAACAGCAGGGCTACCGGCGAGTGTTCGTGAAAACCCGAAAGGGCGCGACCTCGTTAAAAAAAAAGAATAAAAAGAATATAAAAAAAAAGAAAGACGGTATGTCCATAAGCGAAATGGGCACGGATGAAAACCCGAAAGGGCTCCGTGAGTAAAAACAGCAGGGCTACCGGCGAATGTTCGTGAAAACCCAAAAGGGCGCGACCTCATTAGAAAAAAATAGAATAAAAAGAATAATAATAAAAAAAAGACGGTATGTCCATAAGCGAAATGGGCACGGATGAAAACCCGAAAGGGCTCCGTGAGTAAAAACAGCAGGGCTACCGGCGAATATTTCTGAAAACCCGAAAGGGCGCAACCTCGTTGAAAGACACTTACAAGGCCCTCTCGACCTTGTAAGGAGAAACCACCCGCGTGAGATCCTTACGACTCACAAGGGAGCAACATACTTAGGGATCCTCACGATTCCTAAGGAGAAATTACACTTGCGAGATCCTCACGACTTGTAAGGAGAACCCTCTTATGGGACCCTCGCGGCTCATAAAATTTGAAAGTCTTAAGCTACAGAGACCTGAACCTGTTCTTAAGCAACTCCCACAACCCTCCGATACTGCCCTATAAGCGGTTCAGTATTGAGCCTAGTATACAATCCACGGGCACGAATAAACATTTCCCTAATAAAGTCCCATCCGTGACTAGGGATATGTTTACACGGTGAACAGCCCTTATAAGTCCTCTCGACTTATAAGGAGAAAGCACTCTTGTAATATCCTTACGACTTATAAGAGACCATGCACTTAGGAATCCTCACGACTCCTAAGGAGAAAACGCACCTATGAGATCCTCACGACTTGTAGGGAGAAATACCTTTATGAGACCCTTACGGCTCATGAAGTCAAAAGCCTTAGTCGACAGGACCTTAACCCTGTTCACTAAGCCACCTTTGTTTGACATCGACAGAGGCAAATGATGATTCGCTCCTGGAAATATCCCAGTTGTAGTGGTGCTGATGCCAAAATCGGTGTCTAATTTCAGGTTTACGGAGAAAAGCCAGTAGGCCGCACATGCATACGAAATAGCCGAAATGATGGGGCAATTTGCAATAAAAAGCAGCAAGTAAAAACGTATGCACACAAAATAGCCGAAATGATTGGGCAACTCGCAATAAAAAACAGCGAGTAAAAAGAAAAATAGCCGAAATGATTGGGCACCGCGAAAAATAGCCGAAATGATTGGGCAATCGCGATTTTCGCGATATAAAAAGCTGAAATGATAGAGCATCGCGGAAAGAATTAAAAAAAAATGAATGAAACTGCTGCCCTACAGGTGAGATCACGTCGATCCCTGTATACAATCTAAGGGCACAAACAAAGAGGGAACCATACCTTCCCAACAGGCTCCACCAGAAAGCGAAGCCAAATCTTGACGGTTCATAGACAACCTAGAGACAATCTCGACATCTGTCGCAATATTACAGACACATTGTCAACAAACGAAGCAAACGAAGCGAAGGCCAAATTCCTAGCTTCAAGGTCTTAACGGCGAGTCATATAAAGCCCGAAAGACAACTGGAGATCATCCCACACAGGTGCAGAATGGTCACCACTTTGATGTTCGTCTCGTTACAGCAGACGCAATGTCAAAAAACGGCGTTCCTTTGCAGTCCAGTAGGATGTAGATGCAACGTCAACAAATGACCCCTTGGTCAGTAAAGCGGAGTGACGGCAAAATCCCAGCTTCACCTCAGCATTCGTCTTGATACAGCAGACGAGTTGTCACCCCAGCGTTCTTCCTCCAGCAGGATTCAGACGCGATCATCAAACAAACGGAGCCACGGCAAAATCCCTAGTTCCAAATCTCGACGGTTCACCAGCAACCTAGAGACAGCCGCGACGTTCGTCTCGATACAGCAGACGAGTTGTCATCCCATCGTCTTTCCTCCAGCAGGGTTCAGATGCGATCATCAAACAAACGGAGCCACGGCAAAATCCCTAGTTCCAAATCTCGACGGTTCACCAGCAACCTAGAGACAACTGCGACGTTTGTCTCGATACAGCAGACGAGTTGTCACCTCAGCGTTCTTCTTCCAACAGGATTCAGACGCAACATCATCAAACAGCGGAGCCACGGCAAAATCCCTAGTTCCAAACCTCGACGGTTCATTAACAACCTAGAGACAATCGCGACATTCGTCTTAATACAGCAGACGCAATGCCAGCAAACGAAGCGAAAGCCAAATTCCTAGCTTTGAGGTCTTAACGGCAAGTCATATAAAGCCTGAAAGACAACTGGAGATCATCTTACAACAGCGCGAAATGGTCACCACTTCGACGTTCGCCTCGACACAGCAGAAGCAACATCATCAAACAAATGGAGCCACGACAAAATCCCTAGTTCCAAATCTCGACGGTTCACCAGCAACCTAGAGACAACCGCGACGTTCGTCTCGATACAGCAGACGAGTTGTCACCCCAGCGTTCTTCCTCCAGCAGGGTTCAGACGCGATCATCAAACAAGCGGAGTAACGGCAAAATCCCAGCTCCACCGCAACGTTTGTCTCGATACAACAGACGAGATGTCACCCCAGCGTTCTTCCTTCAGCAGGGTTCAGACACGACTATCAAACTAACGGAGCTACGGCAAAATCCCTAGTTCCAAACCTCGACGGTTCACCAGCAACCTAAAGACAACCGCGACATTCGTCTCGATACAGCAGACGCGATGCCAGCAAACGAAGCAAAGGCCAAATTCCTAGCTTCAGGGTCTTGACGGCAACTCACATAAAACCTGAAAGACTATTAGAGATCATCCCACGCCAGCGCGGAGTGGTTATAACTCATCGGGGCTCTCCAAAATGAGCCTAACCTCAAGTAAAAAGCGGCATGGCAAAATTCCTAACGCTTGCTCTTCCGACGGTCAAACTGCCAAGGAGGATTGCTTGAAGACGTCTTGTCCAGCCCCCGAAGGGATCAGAAACACGGCAGTCGCAGGGCTATTCGAACAGCATGATTGCCTATCGAGGAATATATCAGCTGATGCGACGGTACGACGGCCAAAACCCTAAGTACCACAGACCCTAACGGACTTCTATCGTAAAGAGCAGAGGTTAACTGTGACGTTAGGATATTCTTGCGAGAAATGCTCGATTCGTCTCGACTTGTGAGGAAATTGATGTCTTTGCGAGAAATTCTCGATGCGGCTCGACTCGTAAGATAAAGCCTTAGGCAGCAGGGATTAAAAAAAACTTGTTTCCTAAGCACTGGGACCCTGCAAGTCGGCCTAAAACGGTCTCTTGTATACTATTCACGGGTCTGACTCTCCAAAGTCGAATCTCGACAAAGAGAGAAACAACCGCTTACGAGTTCTCTCGACTCGTAAGAGGGAAAATTCTTTTATAAGATCCTTACGACTTATAAGAGAAAACGCACTTAGGAATCCTCACGATTCTTAAGGAGAAAATACACCTATGAGATCCTCTCGATCCGTAGAGAGAAAAGTCTTTATGAGACCCTCACGGCTCATAAAGCTGAAAAGTCTTAGGCAGCAGATTTGAACCTGCGGCCTAAGCCATCGCTGCCTTTTGAAGAAGCCAATACAGGATGCTCGCTCTATCACCTGTCTACCATGTTTACTAAAGCAGTATACTGATAATAAAAGAAAGAAGGAAGCGACAGAAAGGACATTTGATTCGCATTTGATCAAGCGTTCGAGACACATCCATTCATGCGGGTGCAAAAGAATCAGACAGAAAGGACATTCGATTCGCATTTGATCAAGCGTTCGAGACAGATCTATTCATGCGGGTGCAAAAGACTCAGAATGAGAAATAAGACAAGCTCAAATAAAAATTTTCCATTCATATTTCAAAGGGCTTTTACAATCATAAAGAGATAAATAACAACATTATTGAAATGTTTATAACGGTATAACCTCGGACCCAGGACATGGATTAAGGAACTCGAAAGTAACCTTATCTAAGATTTTCCAAGCTTGGCGAACCATCCTAGTGTGTTTTTTTCGCGAGCACAAGCGTCGGGGTCCCCACGGATGTCCTCCTCCCTCCAATAAGCAGCGAGTATGGCGGACTGTTGGAAGGCCTGGTGCAGGAGATCGACAAGATTGTCTCGCCGTCTCTTCGAGATTAAGTTCATCAGGTACACCGAGTGCACCTTATCCTCGGCGGCATCCAACGCCCTAAGCGGCACACCGGAACAGAATAGGGGAAGCGCTTCCCAGATGGCTCCCACGATAAGCTTCAGGAGGGAGGAACGTCGGGAAAGCAGTTGACCGTTATATGCGTCGAAGCGGCTCATGATTTCAGCACACTCCGCATTTGTGAACTCTCGATTTTGAGAACGGCCAAGTCGGCGGATGTCCCCATAAGAGATGATCTCGTCAAGATCATACATGTGGGCGTCCATTGTTTCTGTGAAAGAGAATCAACAAAATTATCAGAAAGACTGATTAAGCAAAACAATATAATGCATCGAGCAATAAAATGCCATCTTTAAACTCCAAGATCCATGAAAAACTCCTAAAAGTTCTTTTGTATGATTTGGAAGGAGCAAAGCCCCATTAATGAAATGAGAAAATACAAGGAAAATCTTTTAGAGAGCAGAGCTCTATTAATGGAACCCTAATAGGGTTCTCCTGAGTTCTCTTTAGACCCCTTTAGAGCAAAGCTCTGCCAAGTGAAACCCTAAATGGGTCTTCTTTAGATCAGGGATCTATTGAGAGCAAGGCTCTTAAAATTGATTTAATCTAATCCAAATTAATTTTTACCTAAAGTTCTCTAGAGTTCGAACTTTTAAAAGTGCTTGAACAAAAAGAGCAGGGCTCTGGACAAAATTCTTATGAAGTGATGAAAATCATCTAAGGGATCAAAGGTCCTATTTATAGGCAATAAGTGCCGTTTCAACTTCTCAACGGTTGGGATTCTGCCACCGCTGCGCTCATGTTTGGGGCCACGTAAGCGCAACGGTGGGGGGCATTTGTTAACCCCAATCAGAGCAAAGCTCTGTTCAGATTTCAAGGCGGAAGATGAAGCAATGCTTCTGTTTCCCCAATCAGAGTAAGGCTCTGTTTTCAAATAAAATTCAAATTTTAATAAAGAAGCAACGCTTCAGCTGACTTGCGCTCTGCGCTGCGCGACACGTGGCAGCGCAGTTGCGCTGCGCAGTGCACTGCATGACACGTGGCAGCGCAGTTGCGCTGCGCTGTGCGCTGCGTGACACGTGTCAAGCGCTGGTGCATCTGTGCCAAACAGAATTAAAATTCTAATAAAATCTTTCTGTTCTTATTAAAACCAGAAGATTGTCTTCTGTAAAACAGAAGCCCTTGGATCAAAGATCCAACGGTAGGGAAAATTCCCCAAATCACTCAGAGAAAGATCTCTTTAACAAACTTAACAAATCTATGGGCACGATATAAAGACCCCTAGACCCCAACTCAGATCATCATCAACATCAAGAATCATCAAGAACTTCAACTCTGAAGAAACTTGAAAAGAGACTCAAGAAAAAGGTAAAAACCTTTAAAATAGAAGAATTTCTTCTAAATAGATCATTGATCTAAGAACAAGATCAATGATTTTCAATTAAAAAAACAAATAATAATTGTGCCTTGCACTTTTTATGAACCACTGTTCTCTGAAAACAAGAAAAAACAAGAAAAACTTGTTTTCTTTGATCTAAATTGGATCAAGAAATTAAACACTGCCCTGCACTTGTAAAATTTGCACTGTTGCGCTCTTGGGTTGGCGCAAGCCACCAGAGAGCGCCACGTGTCAGCACCTGAACTACTTGCGCTATGCGCTTTTAAAATAGAGCCTTGCTCTTTGAAATTGGCGCAACTCACCAGAGCGCGCCACGTGTCAGCAGCGCAAGTGCAGCGCACTGGCGCAGCGCACCACGTGTCATCACCACAAGCGCTTGCGCTCAGTGATTGGCGCAAAGCGCCTGACAAATGCACTGCATTGTTTACTGAAGGGCCAGGCCTAAATCAAAAAGGCCTAGTAGGCCAAAATAAACTGCAATGCAATAAAAAGGGGAGAGCCCAAACAAAATTGATGCTCTGCATCATTTATAAAAGGGCAGAGCACAAACAAAATTGATGCTCTGCATCATTTATAAAAGGGGCAGAGCCCAAACAAAATAAGAAATGCAGTGCATTATTAAAATGGGGCAAAGCCCTAGCATAGGCCTAATAGGCCAAAGAAAAATAAAAATGTTGAACATTTTTTAACTGGACTTAGCCCAATCATGGCCGTAAGTCCTCAAATTAAATTGACTGAGCACGGCTGCTCTCTTTAATCAATTTACATACGGTTCAAGGGTACATCTCCGAACTCCTCTGACACCTATCGTTGTAATCCTTCAACGACGTCAGAAAGGTGATGGGTCCCGGCGGCCACAAATAAAATGGACCACCATGTCCCTAAACTGGAAACGGACCACCATGTCCCTAAACTGGAAATTGACCGCAACGTCATTAAACTAAACAATAGAGCCAATTGCTCTTTTGTTGGATCTAAACGATCCCGTTAAGTTGATCTTAGTCTGGAGATTAGGCTAACGTATCCTTAACAAAAGTTTAAGTCGATCTTAGCCTCAATATGGCTAACGTGTCCTTAACAAAAGTTTAAGTCGATCTTAGCCTCAATATGGCTAACGTATCCTTAAACTATAACACCAAACCCAAATCTAAGTAAATACGGATTTGGACTAATCCACGTCCTACGGGCGACGGCATAACTTAGTCTCCGTATACAATCCACGGGCAACGACAAACAAAACAAACACACACGACACGAAGTGAAATTATGGAGAAGGAGAAAGTTGTTACCGCGATGCGGTAGCGTAATTAACTGCAGGGGCTTGCGCCTGCAGGGAAGAGCGTCCCCACAATCAAAAACCCCTCAAGCGAGGGGGAATCTGACGAAGTCTGCTACATCGGCCGCATCCGTCTAAACCTCCGATACACGGTGCTATAAATCAACTTGGCATCTTCGGAGAGGTAGACGGATAAAACCAATTAGCATCTGCCCCGAATCTCAGTGTCAGGACTTCACAGTCCTGTGCGCCGTCTTTCGGAGGGGAACAGGTTCCAATGTACATGTTGTATCCGTAGGATAGTATCATCTGGGGTTGCCTTCGGGCTGTATTATGGTTTTGAACCCGTGTTATTATGTACCTAGTATGCTATATAATATAATATCCGTTTCTTTGTTGGACAATGAAGGATATCATTTTGTGTTGCAAAATAATATTATGAACATTAACTTAAATCAACAGTTGATTGGGTATGGTACACTAAATAACGGTATTTACGTACTGAACCAACACACAGTTTTTAATATACAACATACTAATAGAAGAAAGTTTTCAGATATAAATGAAGCTTTTGTTTGGCATTGTAGACTTGGTCATATTAATGAAACAAGACTAAACAAGCTACATAAAGATAGATATTTAAATTGTTTTGAATATAAATCTTATGCAACTTATCAGTCCTGTATCAAAGGTAAAATGACCAAAACTCCGTTTTCTGGACATGGAGAAAGAGCTATGGAACTCTTAAACCTCATACATTATGATGTATGTGGACCAATGTCTACACATACTAGAGGCGGTTTTTCATACTTCATTACTTTTACTAATGATTTCTCAAGATTCGGACATGTGTTTTTGTTAAAGCATAAATCCGAAGCTTTCGAGAAATTCAAGGAGTATAAACTTTAAGTAGGAAAACAAACAGGCTTGAGTATCAAGAAACTTCGATCAGATCGAGGTGGAGAGTATTTGAGTACAGAGTTTTCAGACTTCTTAAAAGAGAATGGGATTCTCTCTCAGCTCACTTCTCCTTACACACCATGGCACAACGGTGTGTCAGAACGGAGGAATCGTATCCTATTAGATATGGTACTGTCCATGATGTGTGATGCTGAGTTACCGCTTTCCTTTTGGGGACATGCATTGGAGACAGCAATGTATCTGTTAAACAGGGTTCCAACCAAGACCGTATCTACCACACCATATGAGATATGGAGTGGAAAGAGACCATCTCTTAAAAGAGTTAGGATATGGGGTTGTCCGGCTTTTGTAAAAAAGCAGAATCCAGAGAAACTCGAGACACGATCGGTCATGTGTAAATTTGTAGGATATCCAAAACATTCATATGGATATCTATTCTACTACAAGGAGGAACAAAAAGTGTTTGTTTCTCAACATGCCATATTTTTAGAAAATGAGATTTTTACAAAAGGTGATGATGGAAACGCGGTAGAACTAGAAGAGTTTCTAGATACATAAATTACTCATGACGAATTGATTGAAACTGATGTTGCAATAAAAATTCAAGAACCTCAGCCGCTCCGGAGATCTAGTAGAACTTCTCGCCCACCGGAAAGATACTATGGGTTTCTCATTGATGGTGATAGAGAAGATTCTATCATAGATGATAATGACCCTACTAGTTTTCAGCAAGCTATCACGAGTGGTGACTCAGTGAAGTGGCTGGAAGCCAGGAGATCTGAAATGGAGTCCATGTACACCAACAAAGTATGAACTTTGGACGTTGCACCTCATGGGATAAAACCCGTAGGGTGCAAATGGATCTTTAAGAGAAAAATTGGTGTAGATGGACAGGTAGAGATCTATAAAGCAAGGCTTGTAGCGAAAGGTTTTCGTCAAAGATTAGGATTGGACTATGATGAAACTTTCTCTCCAGTAGCAATACTTAAATCCATTCGGATCCTACTTGATATTGCTGTAGGGTTAGCATAGCACCTTAGCAAGGTTTAGGAAGGCATCACACATGCCATATTGAAAATTTTGGGGTGCTAAACAAACCCTAACCAAGATCTTAACTAGAGAATTAGGGTTAACTTGCATGTAAACAAGTTTACATCTAAGAGAGAGAGAGATTACAACCTTTGTAGTCCGTTCCTTCGCTTCATAAGCTCCGAGTAGTAGTCCCTTCGCCGCGATCCATGAACTCCCAGACTCTAGAGAGGCTCCACAAGTCGAATGATCCATGCTTGCCAGAAGTCTTCCTTTTCGAAAATGATCTACCTTGAAGAATCTCAAACTCAAGATCTCACTTCTCTAATCAAGTATTAATGAAGTGAACACCCTAATCTAAGTGGCTAGAATAGATGAGGATGATGAAGTAGGAATTTTTCTCTCTTTTGTTTTCATTTTCTCACATTAAATCATCACTTCACAAAAGCTAGAAAGCTTTTTCAAGGAGGAAGAAGAAGAAGAAAGCTTTTGTGATGAATAATGAATTATTGTTATTGTGGTTACAATTGCAACCATGAGTTAAGAATGAAGGCTTTTAACTCATGTAGAGAATAAACTAGAGTTAAGGGTTTGTGTTGGGTTAACAAATATCTACACAAAATATCAAAGCAAAATGACAAAAGGAAAGCTTCATGAAGCTTCATGAAAAAGCTAACCCAAAAGCTAACCCAAATCCAAAACCTAACTTTGTTTAAACTTAACAACCATGTTGCATTTGTAACCCTAACTTTTTACAATATTATATATCACATATACAATATATTTTGTAACAAAAGAAAATAATACAATTAACATATATCGCTTATACATCAATGTATTATCTAGTGAAAAAATGAATCAATAAAGCGAGTTTATATTAGTTAACGTAATGTAATATATAACATATATAATTATACATTAAATTATCGAATCAACACTTGATCCGACAATCCGGCTATAGTACATATAACCGACTGATATAATATGTACCAATTCATCGAATCAACACTTGATCCGATAACCCGGCTATATCACATATACCCGGCCGATATCTCATATCGCGAGAATAGAATACGGTATCTCATATCATATTATTCTCGGTCCCGCACATATCGCATATGTGCCCCTACTCCGTTTTGCTTGAGCCAGAAAACCTCTGTGTAGGACTCTAAAGAATTGTCAATACGCCGGTAGTAGGTGATGATCATATCAAACACCCACAAGCTGCAAACGGTCAGCTAAACGTAACAGCCACCCATGTATTGAGCAATCAGAAGATCAACAAGCAAGCATGTACATTCTCCTACAAATCCAATCAGTAATACTCCCGTACAGTCCGATCTCTTCGTCCGATATGTTACATATCTAGTGTAGGGGTGGTAAACGTCAGACCCCAGTAACCGATAAGTCGTGTCGATGTAAGGCTCATAACGAGTCGAGAAACTACTCATAACACTTACCAGTAAATCTCCATATCGGCCCTGGCCAGGGACTTCCAGTTATAGCCAATCGAACACAGCACAACATCTACTCCCTATACCGGGAGAGACGAAACCCCTCCTATCGCTCATTACCTCCATACGATTCGGGACTGTACCCAAAAGCCACCGTTTTGCACGCCCTCTTGAACGTGGTAAGGTAGAAATCAAAGCACAGTGGGAATCACACAAGACTCTATGACGATCTCGGGTCTACAGACTAACCTGTACCAGTGTCACCGGAGAACTGCTATCTGACGATAGGTATAATACCATCCAGGAGTTCTCGGCGAGTCCGTTCAGTGTACCCAGTCTCTTTTGAGCACCCATACACCATCTTTGATGTCCAACACTAATGGATATGGGATCATCCATCGCCCATCATATGGGTCAAGATGTGTATACGCTAGTCTACTCTGGAGTATCGATGCCCTGTCTCGATACACCCTCGACTAGGAACAGTTACAGGATGTACTCGTAGACTACCTTAGCCCCACTATTATGATCTGTATCATAGTCCTAGTAGTCGAGTACATATCCTAAGGGCTTTATCAACACGTGATTACAAAATAGTATTTGTTAACATGTTAAGATAAAGTGAAACCAGATAGCATACTATCATATCGAGCATGAAAGTCCTCTCTATATATATCCAAGCATCCACTATAATATACATCATATGTACAACAATGGCCTTAAGAGCTTATATATACTAACAATTGCTGCTCACTACGACTGTGAAATTTGGCAAATGGACGTTAAAACTGCATTTCTAAATGGTGATTTAGAAGAATGCGTTTATATGGATCAGCCAGAGGGCTTCATTGATAGGGGGAGCAGCGGGAAAGCATGTAGGTTGCTTAAATCCATTTATGGATAAAGCAGGCCTCACGGAGCTGGAACATCTTCTTTGATGATACAATCAAAGAGTTTGATTTTATCAAAAATATAGTTGAACCATGCATTTATAAGAAGATTGTAGGGAGTACTGTCACATTCCTCGTATTGTACATAGATGACATTCTCTTGACAGGAAATGATATTCTTATGCTACAATCGGTCAAACTATTCTTATCACAAAGGTTCTCCATGAAGGACCTGGGTGATCCTCGTGCATTTTGGGCATAAGGATCTATAGAGATAGATCCAAGAGGTTATTGGGATTGTCCCAATCAAAGTACATTGACACCATCCTAAAAAGATTTAATATGGAAGATTCAAAGCGTGGTGCCTTGCCCGCTTGTCATGAAATCACTCTCTCCAAAGAATTCTGTCCGAAGACTGATGAAGTGAGAGCTCGCATGAGCATTATACCCTATGCTTCAGCCGTGGGATCTATAATGTATGCGATGTTATGTACCCGCCCTGATGTAGCTTATGCACTGGCTGTAGTAAGCAGCTATCAATCCAACCCAGGGGAGAAACATTGGATAGCAGTGAAGAACATTCTTAAGTACTTACGAAGGACTAAAGAACTGTTCTTGGTGTATGGTAATGGGGATCTCCAAATGGAGGCCTTTACCGATTCCAGCTTCCAAAGTGATAAGGATGACAACAAATCTATCTCAGGATTTGTATTTACCCTCAATGGAGGGGCGGTTAGTTGGAAGAGTTCCAAACATGATACCGTTGCAGACTCCACGATGGAAGCTGAGTATATTGCTGCAAATGATGCTGCCAAGGAAGCCGTCTGGATGAGGAAGTTCATCGCGGAACTAGAAGTAGTTCCATCCATTGTTGATCTAATACCATTGTACTGGGATAATAATGGGGCTATAGCGTTAGCCAAAGAACTAAGGTCCCATCAAAAGTCCAGACACATCTTGAGGCGATATCATTTGATCCGGGAGATAGTAGATCACCAAGAGATCGAGATTCAGAGAGTAATACAAAAAATAACACCGCGGATCCACTCACCAAGACCCTTCCACATCCGCAGCATGAGCGATTTTTTGAGATGTTGGGTATGAGATACGCCAATAATTGGCCTTAGTGCAAGTGGGAGATTGTTGGATATATGTATGCCCTAGAGGCCATTATATGTATAGTGGATGCTTGGACATGTATATATATATATAGATAACTTTCTTGCTCGACATGATAGTATGCTATCTGGTTTACTTTATCTTGACATGTTCATTTGATCATGCATCTTATTCATTTGGTACATGTTGATAAAGCCTGTTCAGTTGATAAAACTGCACTTTTAATATGACATTTTCCTTACTATTTATATATAATAAAAGATGTTTATTATAAATATGACACATATAAGGGTTTATCCATAAAAATACTATTTTTATGTGTTTATATATTATAATTAACATTATGAAGGGAAATGTAAGCATATAATATTCATGTAATATTTGGTCTATTTAAATATGCTTACTTTATTAAATATGTTTGACCAATTCTCTTAAAACTAAAATATCATGACAAATGGTTAAGATAATACCTCAATAAAAACAAATTCTACTAATATCATTTATTGTGATAATTGTGCAGGAATTATATCATGACTGATGTTTCAAGGAAATCTAAGTTGGCAAGATCAAATATGCCGAAGATATTCAAGTAAATTGAAGAAACCAATTCTGACAGAAACGTAGAGAAGATTTTCAAAGTCTATATACTCAAAAGATCACTAAGTACTACAGAGATGAAGCCCCAGAAATATGAAGCCATAAATCCCCTAACCAACCGCGGATCTGCGGCCAAACTTACCTAATGGCCGCGGTTCCTCCGCACTTCTGAGGAATTGGGATTTTGGATTTTTTTGGTAGGATCTTAACAACTAGTTGCCTTATTAGGAAACTGTAGATTCTGGCTCTGTGACTATAAATAAGGACCGAGAGCCTCTTGGAAAAATCATCAAACCGACGCGAACACGAAGTCCAAGACGGCTCACGCATCCAGGCTGATCATCAACAGTTCATCTACCTCCTTAGAAGAGATCGAAAAGCAAACTAGAGTTTTGTAATCATTTTCTAGGGAAACAAAGTGTACTTGATCTTGTTGATTAATAAAGATAGTTGTTTTCTTATATCATTTTATTTTTCTGCATTTTACATTATGTTTTCCCTATCTATCTTTTCTTTTCCCAACATGCGTGAGTAATTCTCCGCTTGTTAGGGTTCGTAGGATTAGGGTAGATTAATGGATGATGAAGATCCTTAAACTCTTTTCAAATTCTATAAAGTTTATAAACTTTATCAAAAGAATAGTTAACATCCTAATCGGGCGCGCTATCAATTCATTGATAGTCACGACCACGATTAGAAATTAGATTAACAATTGCTTTGGTAAAGGCTAGACATGAACGGAGATCATGTCAAGATAGGGGTTAAGAGTGGGAACCCTATTCCCTCCAGAAACCCTAATCTACATGTATCACTGTCGATCTAGTTTTAAATCTATTAAAGGATAAAAAGAGTAATCTTTATGTAATCATCCATGACTACTAAATCTTAAAGAACCCTACAAGCCCCCTTCTACTATAAAACCTACATCCGTAGTTAATCTAGATCTATATTCTGCATCTGTATTTGACGTAGATCTAGAAGCTACAACCATTCTTCACCATTCTTTATTCTTCCGCCTTTCTTTCTCAACACACCTAAATTAAGATTAAAAGATTCAACGTTTCCCACAGGACGACCCGTACTCATCTCGGTCTAGTTACACGCGACACCGTTATTGATTGCGGTTAACTACTACACACACTCATTAGACCAATCAAATGGCGCCGTTGCCGGGGATACGTGCGTAATTTTTTATTCTTACTATTTGTGTTGAATTCTTATTCGATTTATATCATAAAACAAAACAAACTGCATCTTGCATATTTAACGATTAGTGTGCGATTTTTGCGAGAGAATCTGGAGTCACAGACTTGAGGAAAAAGAGAGCCAGAGACATTCATCAAGATCCAGAGGAGCAAAGGAGGCCACGTAGCAAAAATCTCCACCAGATCTCCCAAGTCGGCGGTGGAAGCGCGGCAATAAGAGCACATTGGCGGCGGAACTGTGGCACATTAGGGGATTTAGGGTATCCAAATTCTCCGGTATCTTTTCTATATCTTTCTCTCTCCTCTGAATCTTCAAATAATATATTTTCTGCAGGATTCTTTGCAAAATATCGCCGCTCAAAAATCTTTTTGCAAGTTTCGTAATTGGTTTCTTTATTCATATTTTAATACGGACTTTAAGGGGCAAGAACAAAATTCAGATTATGTGGGGATTTTATCACCCTTCCTAGACCCCGCAAATCACAAAACGAGCATCCGCATCAACCCTACATTAATTTAAAAAATATCTAGACAAGACTTTAAGGACTGCCGCGCTCAATAAGGACAGAGGAAGGCCGTGGGTAATTTATCGTTTATTCGCATTACTTTTGTGGTGTCTAGGCAAGTGTGTCTAAGGCAAGTGGTTACTTAATTAGGCCCGCTATTTTCAGTGATTCATATAGCGGATACCTCCCACTTACCTGGCACTTACCTGGCCACAAGAGTAGTAAAGAGGTGGTAGAGAATTGATCCTGCGGTTTGTCCTTTGGAAGTCTAGGAGCAGTCTAGTGACTTGACCTAGGTAACCTTAGTTCTAGGGTTTTTTGTGCATTTTTGTGTGATTTGTTTCAAGTCCAACACTTTTTAAAAAACAAACCAATTTTAAATCACACACACGCTGTCACTTGCGCTAAAACCGTTTAGTGCATGCTCGGCTGGAACGGGATTCTAGTGCCCGTCTTGTCCGCGTTTCGGCTATCGACTCTGTAAGTCCACGTTGCGACCCCCGGTTCTTACGGGGAGGCGGAAACGGTATAAAAATCAAATTTTTAGCGCATGGGGCAACATGGACTAAACAAGGTCGGGATCGTGTCTAAACTAAACTAGCAAACATGCAAAGGAGAGTTAACTACTCGGCAAAGTGGTTATACCTAACTTGAACTCCTTCTTCTTGAAACCTAGTAGAGGTTGATGGTTCTTTCCTCGTAGCCTTCTTCCGTCAAAGATGGATCCACCTGAGGGTTCAACCTTCGGGCTCTTTCTCGAACTTAGAGTGAACTAGGATCTCTGGCTTGCTAAACCTTGAACCCTAGAGAGAGTAGAGAGTATCTATGGGGTGTTTCTCTTTCAAGGAGAGGGATTCTCAACACATGAGAAGGATTCTCCTTGAGCTTGAGGAAGAAGAAGATGAAGTGAGGAGAGAGAATGAATATGATAGAATGAGCTCATTTTCCTTTTGCAACCATAACAAAAGGGAAAAGAATTATCTAATTAATAATAATAATTCAAAATGAAATAGTTGATGGTTGTTTTTGGAATGACCACTATCATCACTTCATTAAATGAATGTAAGCTAGAATCAAGGAGTATCCTTGCAAAGTAATGATGATGGTCAAACATTCAACCATGGTCAACAAGTCAACTATGGTCAACAAGTCAACAAAACCAACCATGACACAATTTCATTTAATTACTATTATTAATTGATATTTCATAAATCCATTAGGGTTTGGAAAAAGACGACTGTCAACTGTGCATACGCACCCGTTCCGAAACCCTAATGAAAGACCTCTTCCTCCGCCTCAAACAACTGTGCATACACACCTGCATTCTCGTTCCGAGGAACAAGAATACTGAGAGATAAAAGCAACCCCAAAACATATACCAGTATCTGACTCAAACCAGAGCCAGCCAGTAATATCCGTCCGGACTCCAAACGTGCACAAGTGCGGGGATGCGAACGAACCCTGTCGCAAAACCATGCGACCTCTACTCTGTTTTGCCCAATGGCGAATAGCCCTCTGTGTGGGACTCTAAAGACTTGACACTACGCTGGCAGTGGGTTTAACCACAGACCGCAAGCAGCACTAGCTGTGCGTAACGGTCCCCAGGTAGATACCGATAAGAAGACTGACGAGGTAAAACCCATCTGAACTCCTACTGAGTCTGAATGTGACATTCTCCGTACAGTCCGGTCTGTTCGTCTAATACATCGCATGGCGGGCCTAGGGGACGGTAAACGTCAGTCCCCTAATAGCGGTACAAGTCGTGTCGGAGTGAAGCCCAAAACACCCTGAGATAACACTGGAAGCCTACCAGTATATCTCGCTTGCCCTGGCCAGGGACTACTCGTGTAATGGCTCTCCTAGACACAGCGCGATGTCAACCCCCAATACCGGGAGAGACGAATCCTATCTAACGGTCACTACCTCCAAGTGCTTCGGGACTGCACCCAACTACTACCTGTTTGCACGACTCCTTTGAGCCGTGGTAGGGTAGTGATCAAAGTGCAGTGGGAACACACTCGAGGCGAAATGCCAGTGTCAAGTCAGCGGACTAAGCTGTACTCATGTCACCTGGGAACTGATAACTGACGATAGGTATAATACCAACTGGTCAGTTCCCGATGAGTCATGTCCAGTGTACTCGTAACCTAACGAGCACCCGTATACTATCTCCAGTATGACGTACTGATGGCTGTGGGACAGACCATCTCCCACACTGGAATGAGAAGCGCATACGCTAGTCTACTCCGGAGTATCGATGCCCTGTCTCGATAGTCCTGCGACTAGGGACCTGTATAAGGATGTGCTTATAGATTACCCAGCCCCCACTAGTGTGACTGCCATCACAACGCTGGTAATCAAGCGAAGATCCTAAAGGCTCCACTAATGTGTATAGGTGATATACAAAAATAAACACATGTACACATTGAAGTAGAAACAAACCAAGTAGCATACTACTATATTGAGCAAGATTGTTTATACAAGGTGAATATCCCAAGCTTCCATTAAGTAATATACAAACTAGTATGATACAGTAATGGCCTCTAGGGCATATACACTAACAATCTCCCACTTGCACTAAGGCCATGTACTGGCGTATCGAAGACCTATCATCTCGATCAGCCGCTCGAACTGAGTCTGGGGTAGGGCCTTGGTGAATGGATCTGCAGTGTTTTCTTCTGAAGCAACCCTCCGAACCTCGATCTCCTTGCGATCCACCATCTCCCTGATCAGGTGATACCGCCTCAAGATGTGCCTGGATCTCTGATGGGACCTGGGTTCCTTCGCTAAAGCTATAGCCCCGTTGTTGTCGCAATACAGAGGTATTGGGTCAACAATGGACGGAACCACCTGAAGTTCTTCCAAGAACTTCCTCATCCAGACAGCTTCTTTTGCGGCATCAGATGCAGCGATATATTCCGCTTCCATCGTCGAGTCTGCAACGGTTTCCTGTTCGGAACTCTTCCAACACACCGCCCCTCCATTGAGGGTAAAGACAAAACTCGACATGGACTTGGAATCATCCTTGTCACTCTGGAAGCTGGAGTCAGCAAAGGCCTCGATCTGGAGGTCTTTTCCACCATACACCAAGAACATCTCCTTAGTCCTCCTCAGGTACTTGAGAATGTTCTTTACTGCTATCCAGTGTTTCTCCCCAGGGTTTGACTGATACCGGCTTACTACACTCAGTGCATAAGCTACATCCGGTCTGGTACACAACATCGCATACATTATAGAGCCTACCGCAGAAGCGTAGGGTATAATAGACATGCGATCCCTCTCCAAATCAGTCTTGGGAGACATCTCTTTAGAGAGGGTGATCCCGTGACAAGCCGGTAGGTTACCGCGCTTGGAATCTTCCATACTGAATCTCTTCAGTATAGTGTCGATGTACCTGGACTGTGAAAGTCCTAATATCCTCTTGGATCTATCACGATGGATCCGGATCCCCAGGATGTAAGAGGCATCACCCAGGTCTTTCATGGAGAACCTGTGTGACAAGAATCCCGTGACAGATTGTAGCATAGGAATGTCATTTCCTATTAAGAGAATGTCATCCACGTATAAAACAAGGAATACTACAGTTCTCGCTACAAATCTACTATAGATGCATGGTTCATCTGGATTTTTGATAAAGCCAAATTCCTTGACCGTCTCATCAAAACAGATGTTCCAACTCCGCGATGCCTGCTTTAGTCCATAGATGGACTTAAGCAACTTGCACACCCTTCCGCTGCTCCCACTCTGAATGAAACCCTCTGGCTGATCCATATAGACACACTCCTCTAAATTTCCATTTAGAAAAGCGGTTTTTACGTCCATCTGCCAAATCTCATAATCGTGGAAGGCAGCAATGGCAAGAAGGATCCGAATGGATTTCAGCATAGCCACTGGAGAAAAGGTTTCGTCATAGTCCAAGCCAGGTCTTTGACGGAAACCCTTTGCTACAAGTCTAGCTTTATAGGTCTCAACCTGTCCATCTACACCAATCTTCCTTTTGAAGATCCATTTGCATCCTACGGGTTTTACCCCGTCTGGAGCAATGTCCAACGTCCATACTTTGTTGGTGTACATGGACTCCATTTCGGTCCGCATTGCATCCAGCCATTTTACCGAGTCAACGCTCTGAACGGCCTGCTGGAAGCTAGTAGGCTCATCATAATCTATGATGCAATCCTCTCTATCCCCGTCTATGAGAAAACCGTAGTATCTCTCGGGCGGATGAGACTGCCTACTACTCCTGCGGAGCGGCGTAGGAATGTCCTGTTCATTTGAACCCTCTGGTTCCACTAAGCTTTCAGTAATAGTCTGTGGTTCTGGAATTTCTTCCAGTTCTACTGCGCTCCCACTTAATTCTTTTTCTAAGAACTGGTGTTCTAGAAAGTGGGCATGACGAGAAACAAGAACTTTTTGTTCCTCCTCGTAGTAGAAGAGATATCCCTTGGAATTCTTTGGATATCCCACAAACTTACACAGTACTGAGCGCGCCTCGAGCTTGTCCGCATGCTGCTTTTTAACAAAAGCTGGACTTCCCCAAGTCTTAATGTGGCTGAGATGGGGCCTCTTCCCACACCACATCTCATATGGTGTAGTAGGCACGGTCTTAGTAGGAACTCGGTTCAAAAGGTACGCAGCTGATTCTAGCGCATACCCCCAGAATGATCGCGGTAACTCAGCGTTACTCATCATGGACCGTACCATATCCAATAGGGTTCGGTTCCGTCTCTCCGATACACCGTTGTGTTGCGGAGTGTATGGAGGAGTAAGCTGAGAGAGAATCCCGTTCTCTTTTAAATAATTCAGGAACTCGGCACTTAAGTATTCTCCACCTCGATCCGATCTTAGAATCTTGATACTTTTGCCGGTTTGTTTTTCTACTTCATTCTTATATTCCTGGAATTTTTCAAAGGCTTCGGACTTATGTTTCATTAAGAAGACATAACCGTACCTTGAAAAATCATCCGTAAAAGTAATGAAGTAAGAATAACCGCTTCGCGCATGTGTAGACATTGGACCGCACACGTCGCTGTGTACAAGTCCCAAGAGCTCGCTCGCTCTTACTCCGTGTCCAGTGAACGGAGTCTTTGTCATCTTTCCTTTGAGACAGGATTGACAAGTGGCATATGATTGATATTCGAACGGATCCAAATATCCTTCTGTATGTAACTTAGTCAACCTTCTCTCATTGATGTGACCCAGTCTACAATGCCATAAGAAAGTCTGATTGATATCTGGAGACTTTCTTTTGTGTGTATTCTGGACATTGAAAATCTGTGGTTGGTTTAATACGTATATACCATTGCTCAGTGTACCTGACCCAATCAGAACTTGATTAAGGTGAATGTTTACAACATTACTTACAAACGCAAATTCATAACCTTCTTTAGAAACCAAAGATACATAAATGATATTACAAGTTGCGTTGGGTACAAAAAAGCAATTACGCAAAACCAAAACATGTCCATCTGACATTCCCAGGTGATAGTCCCCCACGGCTTTAGCATCCATGCTAGCTCCGTTCGCAACTCTGAGGGTCATGTCACCTGCCTTCAAAACCCTACGGTTTCTCAACGCCTGCAAAGAATTACAGATATGAGATCCTGATCCGGTATCCAATACCCAGGAAGTAGAGTTTATCGAAAGACAGTTTTCAATAACATACACACCTGAAGCTGAAGCCGAAGCCGCAACCTGCTTCAGTTCCTGTGTCCTGGCTTTCCAAGCCCTGCAATCTTTCTTCCAGTGTCCACTCTTGTAACAATAGAAGCATTCCTCTTTACCCACCAGTTTCCCCGCTAACTTTGTTGCTTTTTCTTTTCCCTTCTTTTCCACTTTACTAACACCGCCCCTTGGTTTGGCGGGGGCTTTCTTCTTCTTTCCCTTGGCTCTCGCCTTGGACCTAGAAGAAGAAGATCCTCCTACAAACAAAGTGGGTGTTTCCCTACCTTTCTGTAAGGTGCCCTCTGCGCTCCTCAGCATGTTGAGGAGTTTTGAAAGTTCAACTTCCTTTTCTTGCAAGTTGAAATTCAGTATGAACTGGGCGTAAGTGGAAGGAAGGGACTGGAGAACTAAGTCCGTATAGAGCTCACTCTCCAACGTGGTCCCAAGTTCTGCGAGCTCCTCAATGTAGCCAATCATCTTAAGCACGTGGTCCGCTACCGATGATCCGACGGCCAACTTTGCCGAAAATAACTTCTTCGACACTTCGTATCTTGCGATACGAGACTGCTCTCCATACAGTTCTTTTGTATGAAGAAATATGGATTCCAAGTCCATATTCTCGTGCCTCCTCTGATGTTCGTTGTCCATAGAGGCAAGCACGAGGCACCTGGCCTTCGCGCAATCAATCTCCCAAGTCTTACGGATTTCCTTATCCGCGACGCTGGAGGTGGGACCTGGGACGGGGGGAGCTTTGGTGGTAAGAAAATACCCCAGCTTGTCGTAAGTGATTGCCATTTTGACATTCCTGAGCCAATCTTTGTAGTTTGGCCCTGTCAGTATGTTTTTATCTAAGAGTAACTTAAGTCCAGTCATGTTGAATGGTCGCTGCAATTAGGAGAGAGAGAAGGAACACTCAGCACGATGCTCTTGCAAGTTTAGAATGGTTTTTAATTTGTCTAAACAGGATGGCTCCCACTGTCTCTCGAATCCCTCCTCAAACCATAAAGGAAGAATCAGTCGGGATCAATCCCACCGCACAATACTTGCTTAACCGTTCAGCCAGGCCAGTGTCGGTACTTCGAGGGAGGTTTTCCAACGCTTTCGCGAAGTTCCTTAATTTAAGAACCTTTTTTCCCTGGGGGCGTAGCCCCGCTAACACCTTTCTAGGCACCTACTAGGTTTATAGCATTGATCGTTTAGTGAGAAATTTCCCGAGGAGTAGCATATACTCACAGTAGGATCGGGATCCAAATATCATCGCGTGACGAAACTGAAGGAATCCTACCAGAATCATCACACTCCAAATGGTATGCAAATCTAGCAAGTTTCAGTACTTATGAAACTCCCGATGTGGATTTTTTCCCCATGCTCTTATGACCTTGACTTTGGCCAAAATATCATAAGTCACATGTCAAGTTCTACCCGTCACTATCCAGGTTAATTTGGATCCACCCGTACCTACCCTTGACTTTGGCCAAAATGGCAGTACGATTGTCCCAAACCAACGCATCTATCTATGCTACACATGAACACCCAATAGCTACCAATCACTATACCTTGACTTTGGCCAACATACATAGCTTGAATACTATTGCCTATTCATGCGAAACGACGGAGGGCTACGAATGGTTTTGGTAAAACCGTGAACGTAGTGAACTTGATATAATCGATGGAACGAGATAGCTTTTAGAAGGAGTGGCTCAAGCTCCGCATTTAAAAGTTAGTTTTGAAAAGAACCGAGTGGTTTTTCGAAAGTGTTCCAACGACTTTAACTTGGTTTATTATCTTGCATTAGTTCTTTTAATGCGTGATATTCTTGCATTAGTTCTTTTAATGCGTCCCATCATTTAATCCTACCATTGCAGAAAACAACCAAAATATGACGTACGCTTATGCCATTCGCATTCGCCACGGGGTCCCGTCATCACCCGTTAGGTTACTTAACTAACGACAGAGCGGGGGCTGGGCTAGCGCGGCTGTAAAACATAAGCAACGCCTAAATAGTTATAAATATAGCAATGATAGACATTACAGATCACAGATGAATACATTGGATATACTAGGAATCCGCAATCCGTTCGAGCCTGCAACGAAAAGCGGATTACACGGTCGCGGTGAATAGCCAAAACCCCTCCCAAGACCCCTACGGGTGCGGCAAACTACCCGCCAAGTACCCGGTAGTTTGTGCACCCCTCCATGGGTCTATCCTAGGAGCAAAACAGTAAAAAGAATTATACAATGACGGCTACAAATTACCCTGTTGTGCGGCCATACAAATAATAATATTACATCAATTTACATATACAATGAATGAAAGAAAAGAAAACGCTCATCTCACATCCACCCCGGCTATTCACCCGCGACAGTCCAACGCATTCATATACACATTCCAATATCAAACACAGATCACAGAGATGTATAACCCCGACTAATCGACTTATAGCGATTAGCCGACGTTCAATACATACAAACATCACAGATATAACCAACATAGTCAAAGTGTAGTGAAGTTCGGAAAAAATACAGAATTATAGGCCCCCAAAAACAAATTTCTATTCTGGAAAATCTGGGCACATATAATATATCTCAAAAATCCTAAAACCAATCCAGAGATACACTGCACCAAAATCGAGGCAGAGAGGAGACAAGACGGCCGCGGATCCGCGGCAACATAGCTTGCTATTGCCGCGGAAACGCGGTCGTTTGGTCAGATCTCTGGCTCGTTTTTGGTGGTTATCTTTAAAAAACCCTGAGGTGATTTTAGGTGTATGACAAATTTTGTTTTGACCTGAAAAAAAATTAACAGAAACTAGGGTTTTTGAAAAGTTTGGTTTTTGGATTTTTCGGTTCCGAACTTCGTTACACTTCACTATCTAGCTAGTTTAAGTTTAGTTAGGCTCTGATACCACTGTAAGTCCACGTTGCGACCCCCGGTTCTTACGGGGAGGCGGAAAAGGTATAAAAATCAAATTTTTAGCGCATGGGGCAACATGGACTAAACAAGGTCGGGATCGTGTCTAAACTAAACTAGCAAACATGCAAATGAGAGTTAACTACTCGGCAAAGTGGTTATACCTAACTTGAACTCCTTCTTCTTGAAACCTAGTAGAGGTTGATGGTTCTTTCCTCGTAGCCTTCTTCCGTCAAAGATGGATCCACCTGAGGGTTCAACCTTCGAGCTCTTTCTCGAACTTAGAGTGAACTAGGATCTCCGGCTTGCTAAACCTTGAACCCTAGAGAGAGTAGAGAGTATCTATGGGATGCTTCTCTTTCAAGGAGAGGGATTCTCAACACATGAGAAGGATTCTCCTTGAGCTTGAGGAAGAAGAAGATGAAGTGAGGAGAGAGAATGAATATAATAGAATGAGCTCATTTTCCTTTTGCAACCATAACAAAAGGAAAAAGAATTATCTAATTAATAATAATAATTCAAAATGAAATAGTTGATGGTTGTTTTTGGAATGACCACTATCATCACTTCATTAAATGAATGTAAGCTAGAATCAAGGAGTATCCTTGCAAAGTAATGATGATGGTCAAACATTCAACCATGGTCAACAAGTCAACCATGGTCAACAAGTCAACAAAACCAACCATGACACAATTTCATTTAATTACTATTATTAATTGATATTTCATAAATCCATTAGGGTTTGGAAAAAGACGACTGTCAACTGTGCATACGCACCCGTTCCGAAACCCTAATGAAAGACCTCTTCCTCCGCCTCAAACAATTGTGCATACACACCTGCATTCTCGTTCCGAGGAACAAGAATACGGAGAGATAAAAGCAACCCCAAAACATATACCAGTATCTGACTCAAACCAGAGCCAGCCAGTAATATCCGTCCGGACTCCAAACGTGCACAAGTGCGCGGATGAGAACGAACCCTGTCGCAAAACCATGCGACCTCTACTCTGTTTTGCCCAATGACGAATAGCCCTCTGTGTGGGACTCTAAAGACTCGACACTACGCTGGCAGTGGGTTTAACCACAGACCGCAAGCGGCACTAGCTGTGCGTAACGGTCCCCAGGTAGATGCCGATAAGAAGACTGACGAGGTAAAACCCATCTGAACTCCTACTGAGTCTGAATGTGACATTCTCCGTACAGTCCGGTCTGTTCGTCTAATACATCGCATGGCGGGCCTAGGGGCGGTAAACGTCAGTCCCCTAATAGCGGTACAAGTCGTGTCGGAGTGAAGCCCAAAACACCCTGAGATAACACTGGAAGCCTACCAGTATATCTCGCTTGCCCTGGCCAGGGACTACTCGTGTAATGGCTCTCCTAGACACAGCGCGATGTCAACCCCCAATACCGGGAGAGACGAATCCTATCTAATGGTCACTGCCTCCAAGTGCTTCGGGACTGCACCCAACTACTACCTGTTTGCACGACTCCTTTGAGCCGTGGTAGGGTAGTGATCAAAGTGCAGTGGGAACACACTCGAGGCGAAGTGCCAGTGTCAAGTCAGCGGACTAAGCTGTACTCATGTCACCTGGGAACTGATAACTGACGATAGGTATAATACCAACTGGTCAGTTCCCGACGAGTCCTGTCCAGTGTACTCGTAACCTAACGAGCACCCTTATACTATCTCCAGTATGACGTACTGATGGCTGTGGGACAGACCATCTCCCACACTGGGATGAGAAGCGCATACGCTAGTCTACTCCGGAGTATCGATGCCCTGTCTCGATAGTCCTGCGACTAGGGACCTGTATAAGGATGTGCTTATAGATTACCCAGCCCCCACTAGTGTGACTGCCATCACAACGCTGGTAATCAAGCAAAGATCCTAAGGGCTCCACTAATGTGTATAGGTGATATACAAAAATAAACACATGTACACATTGAAGTAGAAACAAACCAAGTAGCATACTACTATATTGAGCAAGATTGTTTATACAAGGTGAATATCCCAAGCTTCCATTAAGTAATATACAAACTAGTATGATACAGTAATGGCCTCTAGGGCATATACACTAACAGACTCCGAAGTCGGTACTTCTTCATTTTCTTTTCCCCTCCACCGATCACATCGACCGAGATGGACGGTACTCCATCAGATTATAACACCACCCTGCCACCGCCCGTAGGTGCGCAGAATCCACCGTGCATTTCTCTCCAAGAGAGATGCTATCCTATACGCGGTCCACTTCCTACTTGTCTATCCATTTCACCAGCCAACGGGGATAATTTTGAAATTAAACCCCACTGCATCAACCTGTTGCCCAAATTTCACGGGCTCGAGTCTGAAGACGCATACATTTTCATCACTAAATTCGAAAACGTATGCGCAATGATGGGTACTTCACAACTGTCCGTGGATGCTATGCGCTTGCGTCTTCTCCCATTCACTTTGTGCGACTTGGCAGAAAAATGGCTTTATAATACTGCCGCATACTTTATTACCAATTGGGATGAATTCGTGATAGCATTCCTTAAGAAATTTTACCCAAATCATAAGACTGCCCGTGTTAGGAGCGAGATCAACCAGTTTACCCAGCTTCCCAATGAACCATTTTGGAAGTGCTTTGAACGTTTTAAGGATTTTCTTGTCCAATGTCCTCATCATGGAATACATAGATGGGATTTGTGCCGAATTATATATGAGGGCATTAATCCAGCAACAAAGCAGATGGTTGAAACCATGTGTCAATGCAATTTCATGTCTAAAGACGATGGTGAAGCCTGAAAATATCTGGAAGATCTCGCTGAAAGCACTTTGCAGTGGAAAAGCATTAGACCACCTTCATCTAGGGGGTATTCATCAGCTCAATATTTCCATCGCGGTAAAAGCTGAAATGGCAGCGATGCAAAAGAAACTCGACGCTATTGAAAACAAATTCTTATCAGTCTCCCTAAACCAGATAACGCTCCCCAAAACCGTGTGTGGTTGCTGTTCCGATCCATCACAGTTGATGGAAGAATGTCCTATGAATACACCGTTTCAAGGTCATAAGCAAACTAATGCCGCTTTTCAGCAGCGACCTAGAAATGATCCTTATTCTTCCACATACAATCAGGGGTGGAGGAATCATCCTAATTTTGCTTGGAACCAAAACCAAAACCAAAATCAAAACCAGTTCCAAAGTAATTACCAAAAACCTCCTCCACAGCAGCATCAACCACCACCACAGAGTCAGCACCCCTTTCAATCGCAACTTTTTCAAAACCCGGCCAATAATTCTTTCCAAACGACCGGTACAGATAACTCCTCTTCACTCGCACAAACTTTGGATTTGTTTATGAAACATTCCATTCAAATGTCGACTGATATGAGGTCTTCTATTGATACCATAAAAAAAGACTCTGCCTCCCACGGTGAGAGTATTAAATCAATAGAAGCCCAATTTGCACGATTAAACGCCGAAATGAGTACTAGAGAGAAAGGAAAACTTCCGTCTCAACCCCTACCAAATCCTGACCACTCACAAAGTTATAATGTGAGTGACGTTACTACGTTGAGATCGGGAAGAGTGCTGGATAACCGAGTGGGTGAACAAGTTGATAACGTTGGTGATACCAATGATACCCCGGCTTCTACTTCTTCTCCTAATTCGTCTAGTCTCCCACCTTCTTCTGAGCCTATTCTCCGTTTTCCCCAAGGCTCAAACCCTCAGCCCAGTTCCACAAATCTATCTAAAACGATCCCCACTCCAATTCTGGGATCCATTTCATCCCCACAATTCTCTTCAATATTGGACCCAACCCTTATTGATAAAGCACCTTATCCAAACAGATTAAGGGACAACAGACCAAGTCCACAAATGGAGAAGATTATGGAAATTTTTAAGCAAGTTAACATAAACATTCCTCTCCTAGATGCTATTCAACAAGTTCCGTCTTATGAGAAAATTCTAAAAGACTTGTGCAATAGGAAGAGAAAAGTTCAAGTACCTAAAAAAGTTTTCCTTGCGAGTAATGTGAGCACTGCTTTTACACAACAACTACAAAAGAAACGAAAGGACCCCGGAAGTCCTACAATTTCTATTTCTATCGAGGGTAAGAATATCAATCGTGCTGTACTCGATTTAGGTGCTAGTGTTAACTTGCTTCCGTATTCTGTTTATGAGCAATTAGGGATCGGATAGTTAAAACCGGCGCATTGCACTCTTCAGATGGCTGATCGATCTATCACCCAAGCTAGGGGTGAGCTTGAGGATGTGTTAATCAAAGTCGAGGAATTTATATTTCCTGTGGACTTTATCGTTATAGATACACAACCTGTAGCGAACCCATAAAAGCTAATTCCGGTGATCTTAGGTCGACCTTTTCTTGTGACTTCCAACGCAATAATCAATTGTCGAAATGGCTCTATGACCCTATCCTTCAGGAAGATGTCAATTAAGCTTTAATATTTACAAGTTGGGAAGTGAACCCTCCGAACCCTATGCTCATGTGTGTTCTGTCGAAACAATAGATTCCGACAGCAGCGAAATTGAAGAGCTTCACAATACTGATCTCGACCCCGCTATTACGTTGTTGTCCAGGTCAACATCTAACGCTAAATGTGAATCTTTTATAGAGTCCGAGTATCATCTCATTCTTTCCGATGATATTATTATTCGGGATGTCGATAAAAACTTTGAAGAAATCTTCACTGAAGAACTCGCATTCTTAGAAGACATGAGCGTTGTGATGAATCAACCCCAACCCAAAGAAGTTGAACCGCCACATCTTCTTCTTTTCAAGAATGAGAATGCGAGTAATCCATCATCATTGTTTTGTCTCTACAAACCAAGACGTAAACCTTTTCCATTACACCTCTTATCTCCTCCCTACTTCTTCACGTCAATAGGCGGCATGTTTTTCCACCAACCTTGGTGCTTCATCGATAAATTTTTTGAATAGGTGGTGTTGACTTTTGGTCTTTGTAAGGCTTTATTTTGACCAATAAGTTTAACCCTCTAATAATTTTAAATACTTAATACTATTTTACTTAAGTTTGGGGGGGGGGATATTTTGGCTCTTGAAAGAAAATTTTACAAAATTGTGAGCCAAAACTAAGTTTGGGGGAGAATTTCACTTTCATTAGTTCTTATCCCCTTTGATAACTTTTCCTCCCAAGTCTAAAGATTTTGAGATTTAAAAGATGACAACAGTGAGGACACTGCTGCAAACAGGTTTGGGGGAGATTTGTGCTTATTTACGCGTTATTTTGCATTATCATAAATATAAGCAAAAAAAATTGATAATAAAAATTTGAAAGTGAAAATTTATATATGAAAGTTAGGAATAGTTTGAGAAAAGTAAGAAAATTAGATATTTTTTTAAACAAAACTAGTAATAAGTAGTTATGAGCCGTTGTCCCAAGAGTTAGTAAGATGAAGGAAATTGCTAATCTGAGAATAAAAATTAGTCTGAAAAATAGTCCTTATTCTTGACGCCAAACATTTGAACGTTGATACCCTACTATACGCACTTACACACATCTTGAAACTTGGGATAGTAGAGGATACCTTGAAATGCTCTTGTCTAAAAGCCTTAGTATAAAGGAAAATAAAATAAAATATAAGTGGTGAAGAAAAAAATGAACACTGGTTTTGTAATTACCAAGGCAGCATAAAAAAATATAGCGAGGGTGCTTTATCACCTGGTGCCTTAAATCAACTGGTTTGGGAGCCACTGCTAAGCCTTAGGTGTTGCAAGACGAGAAATTACACCTTAATACGCAAACACATTTTGTAATCGGTCGATTAGTATCTCAAGAAATATTAACGGTCGCATGAAGGATGTTGTGAGCAATTTCATAAAAAAATTCACCGACTAAAAAATACTTTGGAAGATGGACAAGTGTATGATAGCTTGAATTGAATTCTCTAAGTGTGGGGATGTCTTTTACACACACGTAGGGGTATATGATCAATGTTTGGAAGAAAGATATGGAGGAAGACTAAAGGCTATGTTTTATTGAGAAATGATGTGATTTCTAACATTTTTTCATGATCATTAAGATAGGACTCATAGCAACCGAAAAAGTAGTGTAGTTGGAAACTCTTATTTTCAAGTTCTTTCTTTTATAATTCTTATTTTTGTATGTAAATTTCACTATCTTTCTTTTATTATAGGATTTTGTGGGTGTAATCCGCTGAAAACCCTCAGGAGATAACACTCCTCCTACTGGAGACACCTAGAGGTTTAACGGTTTGTTGCACGTGCTCAGTGCAATCGTGTTACCTACGAAAGTATGCTACTTAGTTTTTCTTTTTTCTTTTTCTCCTTCTCTTGAAAAACTAGTTTGCTCGGGACGATCAAAATTAAGTTTGGGGGTATTTGTTCAGTTGATAAAACTGCACTTTTAATATGACATTTTCCTTACTATTTATATATAATAAAATATGTTTATTATAAATATGACACATATAAGGGTTTATCCGTAAAAATACTATTTTCATGTATTTATATATTAGAATTAACATTATGAAGGGAAATGTAAGCATATAATATTCATGTAATATTTGGTCTATTTAAATATGCTTACCTTATTAAATATCTTTAACTAATTCTCTTAAAACTAAAATATCATGACAAATGGTTAAGATAATATCTCAATAAAAACAAATTCTACTAATATCATTTATTGAGATAATTGTGCAGGAATTATATCATGACTGATGTTTCAAGGAAATCTAAGTTGGCAAGATCAAATCTGCCGAAGATATTCAAGTAAATTGAAGAAACCAATTCTGGCAGAAACGTAGAGAAGATTTTCAAAGTCTAGATACTCATCACCAAGTACTACAGAGATGAAGCCCCAGAAAAATGAAGCCATAAATCCCCTAACCAACCGCGGATTTGCGGCCAAACCTACCTAATGGCCGCGGTTCCGCCGCACTTCTGAGGAGTTGGGATTTTGGATTTTTTTAGTAGGATCGTAACAACTAGTTGCCTTATCAGGAAACTAGAGATTCTGGCTCTATGACTATAAATAAGGATCGAGAGCCTCTTGGAAAAATCATCAAACCGATGCGATCACGAACTCCAAGATGGCTCATGCATCCAGGTTGATCATCAACAGTTCATGTACCTCCTTAGAAGAGATCGAAAAGTAAACTAGGGTTTTGTAATCATTTTCTAGGAAAACAAAGTATACTTGATCTTGTTGATTAATAAAGATAGTTGTTTTCTTATATCATTTTATTTTTCTGCATTTTACATTATGTTTTCCCTATCTATCTTTTCTTATCCCAACATGCGCGAGTAATTCTCCGCTTGTTAGGGTTCGTAGGATTAGGGTAAATTAATGGATGATGAAGATCCTTAAATTCTTTTTAAATCTTATAAACTTTATAAACTTTATCAAAAGAATAGTTAACATCCTAATCGGGCGCGCTATCAATTGGGACACCTATAGTTTATACTGGGACTATGATGCAGATCGTACAAGTGGGACACCTGTAGTTTATAAGCATATCCTTTAACTGTTCCTAGTCGTGGGTGTATCGAGATGGGGCATCAATATTCCACAGTAGACTAGCGTATACCATTCTTGTCCCATATGATGGGCGATGGATGATCCCATATACATCTGGTGTGATGACACCAAAAATTATATGCGGGTTCTCAGTGGAGACTGGGTACACTGAACGGACTCGCTGAGAACTCCTATATGGTATTATATCTATCGTCGGATAGCAGTTCTCAGGTGACACTGGTACAGGTTAGTCTGTAAACCCAAGATCGTCATAGAGTCTTGTGTGTCCTCCCACTGTACTTTGATCTCCACCCTACCACGGCTCTACTGAGTCGTGCAAACAGGTGGTCTTTGGGTACAGTCCCGAGGCATATGGAGGCAATGAGCGATAGGAGGGGTTTCGTCTCTCCCGGTATTGGGGTTGTTGTTGTGCTATACTCGATTGGCTATAACAGGAAGTCCCTGGCCAGGGCTGCTGAGATTTACTGATAAGTGTTATCAGTAATTTCTCGATCTGTTATGAGCCATACACCGGCATGACTTATTGAGTTATTGGGATCGACGATTACATCCCTAGACTCGATATGCAGCATATCTGACGAAGAGACCGGACTGTACAGTAAGTGTTGCCAGTTGGCTTGACGGGAGTTTTGACAGCTTCGCTGGTTTTCTTCTGATCGCTCAATACCCGGATGGCCATTACGTTTAGCTGAACGCTTGTGGCTTGTGGGTGTTTGATATGATCATCACCTACTGCCGGAGTATTGACGAGTCTTAGAGTCGCATACAGAAGTTTCCTAGCTCAGGCGAAATGATGTGGTGTGCATATGAGATATGCGCGGGGACCCGATTAAATGCGTGCATGTGATACCGTATATTAATCGGTCGTTTTTCTATTGGTCGGGTCGTATGTGATATGACCGGTTTGTTAAATCAAGTGTTGATTTAACAAAGACTTTTAGCTTAATTCTTTATTAAACCCTTTTCTTTGTTAATGTATGCATGCATGTATGCACATGATGATGTGCATGGACACATACATACATACATACATACATTGTATCATGGTTGATGATACACTTGTGGTGGCAATGCAAGACTCACATGGGAATAAATATGCATATATATTTATTTTTGAATTAAAGAAATAGAAAATCAATTCATGGTGGATAATTATCCTTGACATTTATCTTAACCAAAGCTCTCACCATGAGTTAACTTTCTATTGTTCTTTTTCTCCAAAATAAATATCTAGATATTTGTTAACCCGTGGTTAAGGATGAGGGTGGAAAATATTTATATTTTCTATTCTCATTTTTATCATTCATCATATCATTATCTTTTGAGAAAAGCTAAGCCACCATTATCTTCTTCTTCCTCCAAACTCTCTTGAAATTTCTAAAGAGTGAGGTTGATAAAAAGAAAGGGTTTTGATTATAGAATACAAACCACCTCATCATTCTACACCTCTCTAGTCCATTTGTGTAGGGTGTTTGCTATACTTCTTTCATACATCAAGTAAAGTAAGGAGCTTTGGGCAAAGGGACTTCGGGTGGATCATCGTGGACGAGAAAGGCCTCTAGCGATCCATTCCAAACTCTCAAAGGTCCAAGGAGTCACCAAGAGAGGTCTACAAAGATTGTAATATCTACACTTAGTGATAGATTCTCATTTGTATGTGATAGTTGTTCTATGTTACCCTAAAATTCTAGTCAAGATTCTAGTTTAGTTTGCTTAGCGCCTTAAAAATTTAATTTGTGGCATGTGTGATACTTCCAAACCCTAAATTAGGTGCTAGGTAAACCCAACTGTTTTGCCTGTTGAGCACCAACCCAAAACAAATGTTGTGACTGCTGGGAAAAATAAACACAAGCCATCTACTAAAAATAATGATAAACATAAATCTAAGCCTAAGATCCAAAAGAAATCGAAAGCAAACAAACCGTGTAGATATGTTGACAGGTTGGATATTGATCTAAGGTTTGTCCTTCTAAGAAACCCAAAGCTGGTCTAGGGTCTACTAGTCAGCCTCAGGTCAACGTTATGACGATTGAGGTTTTGTTTTCTATTGAAGGGTATGTTTTTGTTAATCCTCAATTCTTCATTATTTAAGAACCTAATGAGTGGTTAGTAGATACTGGAGGAAATGTGTTCATTAGTACTGATAAATTGCTATTTGTATCTTACCAGTCTGTAGTTGGGAAGTCAGTGATGATGGGGAACTCTTTTACTGCTAAGGTGTTAGGATATGGACGCGTGGACTTGAAGTTTCCTTCACGGAGAGTTCTATCTTTACATTGAGTGCATCATATTCCCACTGTTCGTCGTAATATTCTTAGTGAATCTTGTCTCGTTAAAGAGAATTATGGGTTTAATTTTAAATGTAATAAAATGGTTATTTTAAATAAAGGTTATTTTGTTGGCAAAGGTTATATATTTGATTGTTTATTTTAGCTTATGGTAGAACATGTATCTCTTTATGAAGTTAATAAAATTTCTGATTTTCCTGTTAGTTATTCAATTGAATCATCTAATATTTGGTATGGTTGTTTAGGTCATATTAACTTTGATTCTATAAAAAAATGATGAACTTGAATCTAATACCTGAACACGATATTGATCGTGGTAAGAAATGCCTAGTGTGTGCAGCAACTAAACAACCAAGGGAGGCTTTTCATTTAGTTGATAGGACTTCAGACTTGCTCGACTTAGTTCACACTGATATTTGTGAGTTTAATGATGTTTTAATTAAAAACTTAAAGAAATACTTTATCACCTTTATTGATGACTCCGTAAATATTGTTATGTTTTCTCGCTTAAAACCAAAGATGAGACTCTAGAAAAATTTATAATTTTTAAGAATGAACCTGAAATTCAAACTGGTAAGAAACTTAAACGGATAAGATCTGATAAAGGAGGAGAATATATCTCTAATCAGTGTACTCAATTATGTCAATTTTTAGTATAGTGCATGAGAAAACTGCTCCATATTCTCCACAATCTAAAGGCATAGCGGAACGAAAGAATGGAACGTTAAAAAATATGATTAATAGTCTACTTGAAAGTTCTGAACTTCCTAAATATATGTGGAGAGAGGCTTTGAATATGGCTTGCTATATTCTGAATAGAGTCCCTCAGAAGTATAAAGAAAATTGTCCATTCGGGGTATCTTGCAAAAGTGCTAGTCCCAGAACACAAAAGGAAAAAGGTTGGTTCTAAGCCTGTAGAAGCTATCTTTTTGGGCTATGTGGAAAACACCTATGCATTGAGATTTTTAGTGATTAAGTCTGAGATTTCTGGTATAAATGTTAACACCATAGTTGAGTTTCATGATATAACTTTCTTTGAGAATGTTTTCCTTATGAAAACTGGTATATCTCTACTAATGAAGATTCTAGTATTCTCTCGACTTCCGTTCCTGATCATGTAGAAAGGATGTGGGGCATACAGTTCCAACTCTTGATCTCATAGATCTGAAAAATTGGATGAACTCAGAAGATGCAAAAGAGACAGGACCTTTAAGGACTTTGGAAACGATTTTGTCATGTAAAATGTCGAGAAAGATCTAGCTACTTATAGTGCGGCTATGGCCTCGAAAGATGCTAAGCACTGGAAAGATGCTATAAAAAGTGAGATGGATTTCATTGTTTCTAACAGAACTTGGGAATTAGTAGATCTCCCTCTTGGGTCACTACTATTGGGTATATAGATAGATTTTCAAAACGAAGTTGAAACCATCGATAAGTTTAAGACTAGACTTGTTGCCAAGGGGTTTAAACAAATAGATGGTATTGACTTCTTTGATACTTATAGTATTGACTTCCATATATGATTTCACTATCGATTAGATGGATGTGAAAACCGCTTTTCTTCATGGAACTCTTGAAGAAGAGATTTATATGGATCAGCTTGAAGGATTTGTAGCTGTTGTTAATGAGAAAAATGTATGTAAACTTGTAAAGTCTTTTATGTACATAAACAAGCCCCTAAGTAATGGATTAAGAAGTTTGATATCACTGTCACTTCTTTTGGCTTCACTTCTGTCGAGTCTAATAAGTGTGTTTATTATAAGATCAGAGATGATTCATGTATAATCTTATGCATTTATATTGATGCTATTTTATTGTTTGGATCTAACATAAGGATAATCAATGGGATTAAGTCGTTCTTGAGTAGTAAGTTTGATATGAAAGATATGGGTGTTACTGATGTGATGCTTGGTCTAAAGTTGTTGAGGACAGCTGAAGGTATAGCCATTTCTCAATCTCATTATGTTGAGAAGATTATAGAGAAATTTGGCTATAAGAATGGTAGAACTATCAAACCTTTATAATCCTTCGGGAACTCTCTACAAAAATACTAATTGTGTCTCTGTATCTCAGTTGAGATATTCTCAGATCATTGGAAGCTTAATGTATCTTGCAAACTGCATGATACCGGATATTTCGTTCTCAGTGTCAAAGTTAAGTAGATACACTAGCTGTCCAAATAGGACTCATTAGGAGGCCTTAGAAAGAGTACTAGAGTACTTGAAGGGAACCATTTCCCTTGGGCTGTATTATAGGAAATTCCCCGCTGTACTTGAAGGGTACAGTGATGCAAGCTGGATAGCTAGTGGTTCTAATAGCTCTGGTTGTAATGGTTGTACGTGGTATATATTTACCTTGGTTGGAGGAGCAGTCGTCTAGAGGTCTGTTAAATAGACTATTTTGTCTCGGTCGACTTTTGAGGCCGAGTTGTATGCTTTGGGCACTACTGCATTAAAAGTTGAATAGCTTAAGGGACTTGTGTCCGAGTTGCCCATGATCAGCAAGCCCATTCCATCTTTTGCTGTATACTGTGGCAAGATGGCCACAATTGAAGAATAAAAAGTTCAAAGAACAACAACAAAATAAGAGGTCATATCCAAGTGAGGATCAAGATCGTGAAACAATTTGTGAAAGATGGGGTAATAGCTGTGGACTTTGTTAAGTCTAAAGACAACACAGCATATCCCTTCACTAAAGGACTTGAGTTGTCACTAGTCCTGAAATCCAGGTTAGGGATGGGCCTGAAAACCCTATCTAATTTATTGACAATAGCAACCCAACCTATCTGAGTGGAGATCCCATGAAGTAGATTCAACATGATAATAACAAGTTGTTGGGTGAATTGAACATCTAAAATAGATCGATACTCTTGTGTCTGAGTCCATCCCCTGATAAACCTGGAAGGTGTTGAATACTGTTATTATAGTAAGAGCATTTGACTCTAAATGGGATTAAGTCTTTGTGACGAGATGTGAGTAGTACTTCTCTGGAGATGCCTAAATATATGAATGTTATTGTGTGGCCGAAATTAGAGAAAATGGGTTATACCTCGAATACATTCATGAATCAGGATAAGGATGCATGGCCATAATACATCAAAACCTAAAGATTGCTACTGTAGCCTGTATCATGCGGTTACTAATGAACACCGCCACAGTAAAGGGTCAAGTGCAAGAATCAGCTTCATTTCGTCTCTGTGCCGGTAAAATTGTATAAGTAAGGTGGTGATTCAAACCAGAAGGTATCTTCACTGAAAACATGTTACAAATCGCTTCACTACTTTTTTATCTATGAAATTGTGGGGGATTGTTGAAATTTACTGGATTTCATGGATGAAAAAGGGGGGAAAATATTATGCAGTTAATGGCTGTGGTTTTGAATTTAAATTGTGCAGTTGATGACTGCGGTTTTGAGTTTAAATTGTGGCAGTTAATGGCTGCATATTTGAATTTAAATTATGAAGTTATTGGAATTTAAATTATGCATTTAATGGCTGTGGTTTTGAATTTAAATTGTGCAGTTGATGGCTGCAGTTTTGAGTTTAAATTGTACTAGTTAATGGACGGAATTAGAATTGTGCAGTGAATAGAATTTTAATTGTGCAGTTATTCGAAATTTAATTGTTTAATTGTGCAGTTAATGACTGTAAATTCGAATTTGAATTGAGCAGGTTTAATGGCTGCGGTTAATTTTAATTATGCAGATTAATGGCAGTAAATTCAAAATCGAATTGTGCAGATAATTCGAATTTTAATTGTGCGGTTCATGACTGCATTTTTCGAATTTGAATTCAGCAGTAAATACTCGAATTTGAAACTCTCCTATCTGCACCTATATATAGGAGCTGAGCCTCTCATTCCAAAACTCACTGAAAAAACAATCTCATTTCATAGTCTCGAGTTCTAAAGTGTGTGCTCTCTGAAGTAGCTTCAAAATACTAGCTGCAAGTACGCTGTTGGCTGGAGCTGTCTCATCATATGCAGAAATTTGCAGTACTCAGCATAAGCCTGTCAGCTATTAACCTAACAAAGCACTTCAATTCATAACTTTTGGATATAATCAATAAAGGAGTGTCCATGTCCATTTTTATGTGTGGCCTAATATTGGGCAAAACCAAAATATTTGAAGAAAACAAAAACAATTTACAAATGATACACTAGTTTTTATAAATAGAATTAGCAGCATTTCTTGCATTCTCCCATTCATTGTCCCCTATGCCAACACCCCCGGACAAAAAACCTCATGTTATCACTGTATATGTATATTTTATTGAATTATTAAAGTAAATTTTATATCTGGGCAAAAAATATTTTCACCATTTTTTATCATGGAAATTCTCAATTAAAAAATTTGAAGAAGTAAATTTATATTTCCTTATAGGGAAATTCTCATGGATTATTCGTTGACCGTTATTATGCTAGGAAGATAAATTAAATTTAATTATTGCTATTGTAGTTGTTTCCATGTTGAGAATAAACCAAACACAAAAGACAGAAAAGATCAACGCATCGAGACACGGAGATTTTTACGTGGAAAATGTTAGGAATCGAGGGCACAGTGGATGCGTCGACAACCAACCCTATGGATCTAAACCTAGATCACTTTATAACGAATAACAAAAATCGTACAAACGCAGTAACATTACAAGAAGAGATTTGGAAGGAAAATAGGAGAACCATTAATAGAACTTTATGAGAAAAAGAAAACCTTACAAAAGATTATAATTAATGCTCTCCTTATGATCCCCCACGTGAACTTCCTCCCTCCACAGGTTCTTCTTAGTTGATCGTCTTGATCCCTTATCGAGCTGTCACCCCAATTTAAAACTTTATGATCAAAACTAATCTAATTAAACTCTAACCTTAAAATCCTATATATAGCCCATACAAATCTAAGTTACAATAAGATCCCCAAAATTACAAAACTGTCATTCAAAAACTGATTTTTCGAGATAAAAGTCGAACTGGAAATTCACACTTATCTTCAACAGACGTCTGACCTTATATGGGGCAGACGTCTCCGCATTCTCTGTTATTTTAATAGAGCGTAGCCAGACGTCTGGCCTTATAGGTACAGATGCCTCCATAATGGGACGGGCAAGAGAACAGGCAGATATCTGAGCTCATTGTTGATGAAGTTCCTAGTGCCCTTACCGCTAACCCGCGGCCGATGCGGAATACGAAACAAAAATTTTCTTAAAGGCACTGGCAATTTAAACCTTAGAATCTTAATCAAATACTAAAATAGCTAACTAGATTATCTTTTCTAAGTGTTAGAGCGGCTAGCTAACTTCATAGCGTGTCCGTCTAATCACGGAAAACCTACTCATTCGCTCTTGAGCCGTCGGGAAGGAGCTTGTTCTCCAGTGGTCGTGCTAGCGTCCATTGAACTTGTAGCGAGCTTTTGATGATCTTGTGAACTACAACTTAGCCCTAAAGATCTCCGGATCGTGCTTGCAAACCAGTCCTCCTTTTACTAAAGATGATCCACCCAAGAGAACCTCATTCAAACCCTAGCTTCACACCAAAAACCTAGTGAAGCAACTAAAGACTACAACTTGCTAGGGAGTAGTGCTTAGGGATGTAGAAAATATTCTAGTATTTTGCTATCTCTTTATTTCCTTTGATTCTCAACTCATGAGAAGGTATGCAAATGAAGGAGAAAGAGGGAGCTCAAGTGAGGAGAGAGAAGCAAATGGTGAGAATGAAGTGAGAAAAACATGCATAACATTTTTCGTTTTGTGAAAAGGAATTTCACAATTAAAAATGCTAGCCATGCTTCAATAGTAAATCCAAATGGAATAAATAATTCCATAGCCATACTTCTCACCATTCTTATGCCGCGTCACCCCTCCACCTCAATTCCATTTAAATAAATAAATAGAAAATCCAATATGAGGCGTCCTTCTAGAAATATTTTTATATGCATACAAAAATACATCCCCGTAAATACATACACGTATTCGTATCAAAATACGAATAACCTAGAGATAGAAAAATATAATGAATATAATACTAGAATACATGTATCAAAATACATGTATATAAATTATTAAATCAATACTTGATTTAATAATCCGGATTAATTCTAAACCGGCTAGTATTATCATCCTCCTGATTAAAGTATGTGTACTAATACACGGATTTAATCGGAACCATGCACATATCAATATACGGCATCTACATTGTTTCGCCCGAACCAGAAAAACCCTCTGTGTGGGACTCTAAACACTCGATAGTACGCTGGAAGTAAGTTAATGGATAAATACATAACTACAAGCACGTCAGAGGCATTAGTTGTACATAACGGCTACCCAACTATCTGTTGAAAGGAAGGCCGACGAGCAAACTCATCCGTATCCCTACTGAGCCTGTAAGTGACAATCTACATACAGTCTAGTCTCTTCGTCTGAGAGTATTGCATACCGGATCTAGGGGGTGGATAACGTCAGACCCCTAATAACCCGATAAGTCGTGTCGGTGTCAAGCTCATCATCCATCAAGAAACTATTGATCTCCCATCAGTAAATCTCATCCACTTTGGCCAAGAATTTATAGTGATAGCCAACCGAACAAAGCATGCCATCGACTCCTTATACCAGGAGAGACGAATCCCTGAAGATCACTCACTACCTCCATGTGGTTTGGGACTGTATCCAACTAAAACCTATTTGCATGACTCTTTTGAGTCGTGGTAGGGTAGTAATCAAAGTACAGTAAGAAATCACACGAGACAAATGACGATCTCAGGTCAAAAGACTACTATGTACTCATGTCACTTGAAAATTTCTATTTGATGATACGTATAATACCATTTAGAAGTTCTCGGTAAGTTCGTCCGGTGTACTCACTTCCAGTGAGCTCATGTATATAATCTTAGGTGCCAAAACACCAATGGCTTGTAAGGCCATCGCCCCCTCGTCGGGGTCTAGAAACGTATACACTAGTCTACTCTAGAATATCGATGCCCAGTCTCGATTCTCCCACGACTAGGGAAATTTAAAGATGTTCTTATGCATTACCCAGCTCCCACTTATATGATCATCATCATAATGCTGGTAGTCAAGGAAGAATCCTATGGGTTTTATTATTATGTATTAGTGAAACGTAATAAAACATATACAAATAATGATAACGACAAACCAGATATCATACTTTCATCTTAAGCAAGAATGTTCTACCCGTATAGGTCCTCCCTCAATTACCATAATTGCCTATCTGCAATTACAATAATTGCTTTGAGGGCACTATATCCAACAATTGCATCAGACGTCTGAGCCTCCTTTAGAAATTTGCGATTTCATTACCAGACGTATGAGTTCATAGCTTCAGACGTCTGGCCTTTCTCTGGATCTACAGTCTTGATATTCAAGACATCCTTCACAACAGATAACCTAATCTGGAAAAACCATAGGCAGAGCTAAGAACGTTTTCACTTATTTGGATAGAGAGATTACTTATTACATATTTATGATATGAGAGTTTATAGACACACTAACATATCTCAACCTAAAGGGAAGAGATGAACTCTCACATATATTGGGCTACAATATGGCGTCTCTCTCTCTACGTGTCACGTCCCGCTTTCCAAAACCGAGAAATGAGGATGACAAACCTACGACATATTCACACTGAGAAGTATTCATTTTCGACATGAATAAACTAAGCGTTACAAAATACCAGAAAGATACTAAATACAAGAATTTAAAACATATAAGAACAATATCCAATACATTTATTACAGTACTAAAAACAACAATTAAGTAGAATTACAAAGAATAACCTTAAACAAAAAAAGTCATACTGCAAGACTAGTGATCGGCCTGTGAAGCTGGATAGTTGAAGTCCTCCTCTGTCGGTTCTATCTGGTAGCTAGACTCGTTGCCTGTTTAAAAATCGTCTTGCGACATTCACTAAAAAGAAAACAGAAAAATGGAATGCCATCAGCAAACTAAAGTTCGATAAGTTTCTCATTATAAAACATTTATCTTGAAAGAAATAATAAATAAATAAAATATTTAAAAGATGTTAAAAAATTTTACAAGTATGATTTTAGTTATAAATGACCTAAAAAATACGCAACACATATAAGAGAAACATCATAAAATAAATATGTTCTTAGAAATGCCTAATAACGAAGAATATAATATTAATATAGACATAATCTATAGTTCAGGAATTTAAATTATAATCATGGAAAACAGGCAGGCTATTAACAAGTAGCAAGGCAAGATGATCATTCATATGATTGCATATGTAAACAAGTATAAAATGAATCCAAAAATGTATTTACAAGCATGGGGGTACATGATATGAATAAATAGAGATGACAGTATCAATAGTATGTAGTTTTCTATTCTAACACAAGTTAAGGTGGCATCCAACCAAGTCGTATCTCAACCGGACAATGCATCCTTAACTCCCAACACCCACCGGTGTATATATATATATATATTGGTCATTACCATTTCTACGCAAGTTAAGGTAGGTGTTCTGCTGGGTTTGCTTAGCACCCTCATTAAGATTTAACAAGCATCAAACATGCAACTTAAAAAAATTCTAGGGTGCTAACCAAACCTAACCTAGAATCGAACTAGAGAATTAGGATAAAAAGTAGCAAGTATCACATACTAGTTAGTATCTAACACTAAGAGGGGAGAAATACAACCTTTGTAGACCTCTCCTCCTTGACTCCTTGATTCTACTTGGAGTTTGAACGGGTTTGCTTGAAACCTTCGAAGTCCACGACGATCCACCACGGAGTCCCTTTGCTCAAACTCCTAGCTTCACTTGACCTAAGTGGAAGTGAAGCAAACAAGCTACACAAGTGGGCTAGACTAATATAGATTGGTGAAGTGGATAATATTCTGACTTAAAAATCTTTCTTTTTCTTTCTCTTCACTCACGTTGAAGAGGTAGAGAGCTTGGAGGAAGAAGGAGATGGAAATGGCTTGCGTGAGCTCAAGAGAGATAAACTCAAGAATAATAATGAATAAGAGAGAGTCATCCTCACTCTTAACTAAGGCTAGGAAAAATATCTAGATATTTTTGAAGTTGAGTTAATAGATAATTAGAAATGAAACCATATTCAGTATAAGATATTTTTAGAAGTGTGTAGAATGAAAAATCAACCATGATTTATTTCCCATTTTCTTTAACTCAATAATTAAAAAATATCATGTTTCCCCAATCAGAGCAAAGCTCTGTTTGAATTTCAAAATTCAAAAATTGAAGCAACGCTTCAGATTCCTTGCGCAGCGCGCCAGGAGTCAAAAGCAGACACGCCAGCGCAAGGAGCGCTGTGCCTAAGGCAGCGCACCCCTAATCAGAGCAAGGCTCTGTTTTAAAATGCAAATATTAAAATAAACGAAGCAACGCTTTAAATTCCTTGTGCTGCGCGCAGCGCGCCAAAAGCAGACACGCCAGCGCAAGGAGCGCTGCGCCCAAGGCAGCGCACCCCCAATCAAAGCAAGGCTCTGTTTTAAAATGCAAATTTTAAAATAAATGAAGCAACGCTTCAGATCACCTGTGCTCTGCGCTGCGCGCCACGTGTCAAGCATAGGCGCGCTAGCGCAGTTGCGCTGCGCTCTGCGCTGCGCGACACGTGTCAAGCGCAGGCGCGCTAGCGCCAATTGCGCCAGCACTGGAATTTAAATAATAAATTATTAATTAATTAGAATTAAAATTCTAGAAAGATCTTTTCAATCTTATTAAAATAAGAAGATTATCTTCTGTAAAACAGAAGCCTTAGGATCAAAGATCCAACGGTGGGGAAATATCTCCAGATCAATCAGAGAAAAATCTCTGTAACTAACTTAATAAACCAATTGGCCCTATATAAAGGCCCCTAGACTCCAAGTCTCATATATACAGACATACAGAAAAGAGAGAACCCTCTGAAAAATTTGAAAGGCAAGCATTTGAAGAAAGAAGATCATCTTCTTCATCTTTGAAGGTAAAGAATTTGATTCTTGAAGAACAGAGATGAAAATACCTCATTAAAAAATAAGAATTCTCTTCTAAAAAGATCAAAGATCTAAGAACAAGATCAAGATCTTCAATAAAAAGAAAAAGATCAGAAAGATCTAATCACAAAAAAAATTAAAGAAGTAATTTACTTCATTCTTAGATCTTTTGATCTATATAAAGGCACAGCCTTTTGATGAACCATTGGTTCTTGAATCTTGAGGTAGAACCTCTTTTGAGAAAACAAAGAACCTGTTTCTTTGATCTTAATTGGATCAAGATGCGCTCTGCGCTATTGTACAGTGCCTTGCACTTTTGAAATGCGCCTTTGCGCTCCTTTGACTGGCGCACTGCACCAGAGCGCGCCACGTGTCAACCACAGAATGATCTGCGCTTTGCACTTCTAAATTTAGCGCACCGCGCTCTTAGATTGGCGCATAGCACCAAGGCGCGCCACGTGTCAGCAGCGCATTAGCGCAGCGCATGAGCGCAGCGCACTGCGCTAACAGACTTGCTCTTAGCAGAGCGTGACACGTGTCACCTCCACATGCGCTGGCGCCTTGCGCTCTTTAATTGGCGCAAAGCGCCTGACAAGCCACGTGGCGCACTGTCAGACCACTAAAATGCTATGCATTATTAAAAAAGGGCAGAGCCCAAGTAAAGGTCTAACAAACCAAATATAAATGCTATGCATTATTTAAAAGGGCAGAGCCCAAGTATAAATGCTATGCATTTAGTGACAGAGCCCAATGCTATGCATTATAAAAGGGCAGAGCCTAACTAAAAGCCTAATAGGCAGAACATGAATAAAATGTTGAATATTTTCAACTGGACTTAGCCCAATTCTGGCCATAAGTCCTCAATATAAATTGAACTGAGTCCAACCGCTCTCCCAATCAATTTACACCCGGTTCGAGGGTACATCTCTTTACTCCTCTGATATCTGTCGTTGTAATCCCTCAACGTCGTCAGAGAGGTGACGGGTCCCGACAACCACACACTGCTACGGACTGTGGGGTCCTTAAACTCATGGACTATGATGTCCTTAACCTCGACCGTAATGTCTTAAAACTAATACCAGACTATGATGTCCTTAACCTTGACCGTAATGTCTTAAAACTAACATCGGACTGTGAGGTCCTTAAACTCACGGACTATGATGTCCTTAACCTAGACCGTATTGTCTTAAAACTAATATCGGACTGTAAGGTCCTTAAACTCACAGACTATTATGTCCTTAACCTCGACCGTGATGTTTTAAAACTAACATCGGACTGTGAGGTCCTTAAACTCACGGACTATGATGTCCTTAACCTTGACCGCAACGTCTTAAAACTAACATTGGACCGTAATATCCTTAAACTACCTATCGACCGCAATGTCACTAAACTAAAAAATAGAGCCCAATTGCTCTCTTGTCGGATCTAAACGATCCCGTTAAGTCGATCTTAGTCTAAAATTAGACTAACGTGTCCTTAACGAACGTTTAAGTTGATCTTAATCTCATTTAAGGCTAACGTATCCTTGAACACAACCCCCCAAACCCAAATCTAAGAAAGATACGGATTTGGACTAGTCCACGCCCTACGGGCGACAACATAACTTAGTCTTCGTATACAATCCACGGGCAACCGAACACAAAAAAAAACACCCACGACACGAAGTGGCCATATGGAGAAGTAGAAAGTTGTTACCGTGATGCGGTAGCGTAATTAACTGCAGGGGCTTGCGCCTGTAGGGAAGAGCATCCCCACAATCAAAACCCCCTCAAACGAGGGGGAATCTGACGAAGTCTGCTACATCGGACGCATCCGTTTAAACCTTCGATACACGGTGTCATAAATCAACTTGGCATCTTCGGAGAGGTGTTCGGATAGTACCAATTAGCATCTGCCCCGAATTTCAGGCGAGACGGACCCGCGAGGTCGCGTCCCCGTTGTTCGGAGGGGAACAGATTCTGGCACGCCCGGTGGGACCTTTTCCTCTTTCCACTCCACACTTCGTGTATCGTATTCGCGAACGAATCGCGGTTTGTTAATGGTTGCCCTTGGGTTTCAAGTTACTAAGGTTTGGCGTTTTGCTTGGTGCAGAAACCAAAGAATAAATGGCGTTCACTTGCTCAAAGTGTTCCACATGCAGCTGCAACTCGCGTCCTACCTCAACTGGGGGCATAACCTACGGGCCCCAAGCGGCCTCTTTGTTCACGATGCCGGTAGAACAGGTCACCCAGACTACTACTGGACTGTTTTTCAGAACCATGCTTCCGCCGACGAGCTTCACTGCTCCCGTGCCCGAAGCTTCTAAGAACTCGGTCTTCGATCGACTTACAGTTACTGCGGCCCTCTCAACGGGTCTTCCAACACCAGTGCCTCAGTCTTCTCCAGGTTGGGCCAAAACTCCTGCGGGCCCACGATGAAGCTTGCAGTCCCAAAGAAGGTTATCCCGAAGAGAATGACCAACCCTGCTCCCGAAGTCGTCAAGGCGGCTTCTCCTGCCAAGGGGTCGGTCTTTACAAGACTGACCGTCCCAACTCCTGCTCCTGCTACTCAGAGGACATCAGTTTTTAATAGGCTGACACTGGCAACGGCCCCTCACCTGAATAGGGGGAAAGATAAGGCCCTCCCCGTCACCGAGCCAATTCCATTAGCTCGACATGCTCGACGTCGCCACTGGCGCCGAGTGAGGAAGTCAGGAGGCAACTCCCCTTCTGGGCTAACTCCACCAGCCCCGATGACGGAAATTAATGCTGCTGTCCCAACCGAGAACAACTTTGAGCTGTTGAATAAAGTGCATAGGAATTCTCTTACCGCCGTACTGAAAAGGTCTCCTCCTCCACTGGAAAAGGTTGTGGAAGCAAAGCCAGAACAGCCCCAATCCCCTCAGCGGCTATCCTCCAAGATTTATAAAGTCTGGCGGCAGGTCCGGAACTCGGTGATTGATCCAAATTTCTCCCACCAGCACAAGAAGCTGAAGGTCCAACAGGAAGTAAGCCATCCTGCCAAGCCGCGAAAAGTTATCTGGGTGCCCACTGCGACGGCCCCTCAACTTCGCCCGCTCATAAGAAGAGAAGGCCGGAGAAGATCCCCGTGTTTGCGACAAAAGTCAAAAGCACTGAACCCAAACGCCCTAAGTCTGGAGGCATGGTGGTCCATACCGTTTACATGGCATCTGGGAAGGAAGATAGTCGCGCTTCGACGGGCTACCGACCACTTACCCGATCCATTACAAGAGCCCAGGAACAACAGCAGCAGAAGCTCCAGGAGATGCTGACTGCGATGGCCGCGCTCACCGAACCAAAAGAAAGCCTGTAGGCGTCATCGGAGTAGCGTCGCGAACACGAAACCGATGCTGAATTCCTTCAAAGAATGCTCGAGAAGAAGGACAAGGAGGCTGCGGAGCAAGCGGCCAATATAAAGCAGATGGCTCTTCTGTTCCAAGACATGGTCGGGATGATGATACAGCCGGACCCTCCAGCCGAAGATCCTTCGATTACCCTTGAAGACGACAGAGGAGAAACGTCGAATCCACCTCCGGCTCTTTCAACAGCCAAAGAGGAAACAATCTCTAAAGCCGCCCTGGATGATTATATTGCTCAACAAATACGAGTTCACCAGGCAAATGAAGCGGCTGGCAAGGTTGTCAAAACGGGGCGACCATATCCGGGCTGGTATGATCAGATAAAATACCCGCCGGGCTACACGATCCCGAAATTCCATGTCTACAAGGGGAGAGGCAATCCCCACCAACATGTTACCCAGTTCAGGGCTCTTTGTGGCAACACCGACGGCGATGATAAGCTCTTGCTTCGCCAAATCGTCGGCAGCTTATCCGAGACGGCGTTTGAGTGGTACTCCGAGCTTCCAAATGACTCCGTCAAAACTTTCGCAGAGATGGAGTTGCTATTCACTCAGCGATTCGCAAGCGCCAGTGAACGCACCCCAATAACAGCTTTGATCAATGCAAGGGTGAAGCCAGGCGAAACTTGGGTTCAATATGCAATCCGATGGCGGAACTTGTGGTCGAAATGCGAACAACGCATTGAAGAAGCACCAGCGGTGGGCATGTTCGTGGGCACCATAGACTCTCATGCAACTATTTCACAGTTCATGATGTTCTTTAAACCGACCACGTTCCAAGCTTTAATCGAATAGCTAGCCCAGATGGATCAAATGGGTCACAGACCGTCTCCCCCGAAGCCGGAACCGCGGAATGACAAGGGTAAAGAGAAGGCGAGCTTCGTCGCGAACACCCAACAACAGCCCACTGCCCCAAAGCTAGCAGATCAACTGGAAGAGAGACGGCGCTATTACAATGAGATAATGAAGCGTCCTTACTCATTCCCACGGGACAAGACGAGGCTGTTCGAGCTGGCTATGCGCAACAGGCTTATCAGTTTGCCGAATCCCAGGCGACCGCCGCAACCCAGCGAAGTGAATAATCCCAATTACTGCCCTTACCACCAAACGGTAAGTCACCCGATCGAGAATTGCTTCGTCTTTAAGGGATGGATCGAGGATCAATACCTACAAGGCAAGTTTGCGCTGTCCGAGAAGTGGAAAGTAAACCCACCACAACCACACACTCCTAAGAAGACGGATACACCGGAGGCAACGTGTTCTTTTGTTGAAGAAGCTCCATGGGAAGTCGTGCTTTCAGCCAAAACCAAAAGGATGCTGAATGATCTTCAGACATGCCCGGCGATCAAGTGGAAGAACCCGCTAGAACCCCAGATAATCGAAGGAATGCTGAAGCCGCTCCCAACTCCAAGGATTGGTGGTGATGGCCCAAGCACCCACACCCAGCCGTTAAAATCTTCAAAGAAGAAAAAGAAGAGATCCAAGAAGCCCGTAAAGCCTGGTGACAAGTGCACTGACCTGCAGAAACAGATCGACGCGCTGGAAGAGTATAATCAGAAGGCGCGGACTCCCATCACGCTCCAAGAATTCCTCAGCCACGTCTTCCAGGAGGAAGATGATGAAGAAGAATCGTCGGAGGGATATGAGGATTACGTAGCAAGTTGTCATGTGATCTCTCACTCGTTTACAGACGATGAAAAGACGTCTTGCATAAAGAAACTGGGGGCAGAGCCTGAACCGGAACTTCTGGGGCCGTCAGATGAAATGATCGACACATTTCTAAACGAAGCTCTCTTGAAAAGTAAAGCTGATCGGGAACGAGAGATGACCATATTTGAAAGAGCCAAACGCCGGCGACTAGACGAAAAAGTCGAGGCACTTCCGCCAAATCAAAAGACATCCGTTGCAGATAAAAACAAGTTCAAGACGAGGAAAAGGTTTGCTAAAGCCATATCAATGGGAATGAAGCTACCACCCTACGAAGGAAACACTCCCGGTGAAGCGGAGATGCATCCTAGCTACTGCTCATATCATCGAAAGATTTCGCACCCCACCGAGGAGTGCAATGCTTTTAAAAGATGGTGGCAGGGATATGTCGCTCACCGGCAACATTTTAAGTGGATGAAACGCAAAACTCGACGGGAGCAAAGAAGTGCGACCGAAGAGCGTAAAAGAAATACCGGTAACTGTTGCATGGTCAACACCGGGGGATCGCAAATTCTCACTTTCAGAAGCGACTCTGACTAAGAAATGGCTCTTGACCCCCTCCTTAAAGAATCCGCATTGGGAAAAGAGGAAGAACCGGAGGCCTGTGAAAACATCCAGCTGCGCAATCGCACGCTTCCAGAAAAGAATCTCGGATCCATGAGTAAAAAAGATAAGGGAAAAGAAAAGGTCTCTGAGGATATCGCCATGGATAACCAAGTCATGAAAGAACTGACCGCCAAGGACCCGCCAAAGAAGAGCAAGGTGGACTTTAACGTTATTGCACACTTGAGGAAGTTACCCTCACAGCTCAGTATTCTTGACGCCCTTTTACTATCCAAAGAAGCGAGAAATTCACTGATCAAGGCGCTACAAGAGCCAGATCAATTCCAAGCTTTTCTCACCGAAGAAAAGATGAAGGACGAGCTGGAGGAAGTACACACAGCTGATATCACCTTCAGCGATGAAGACCTCCTCCTTGGGACGTGTGAGCACAACCATCCCCTCTATGTCTCAGGGTACTGCCACGATATAAAGATAGGCAAAATTCTGGTCGACAATTGGTCTTCCGTCAATCTCCTCAACGTGCGAGTGTTGAAGGAAATCTGCATGAGCGTCGAGCACCTCGCTCGTGATAAAATCACTATCTCTGGTTTTGATTCCCAGTCATCGCGGAGTCTCGGGTCCGTGATATTGACATTACGCTTCGGGCTGCTTGTCACAGACATTAAATTTCAGGTCATTGAAGCCAAGACATGCTATAACGCTTTGCTTGGCCGGCCTTGGTTACATGAGTACAACATCATCCCTTCTACACAACATCAGTGTATGAAATACTTTAAGGATGGTCTCGAGTATACCATAACAGGAGAGCTAAATCCATTCTCCGTGAATGAAGTCCGCAAGTATGAAGATGCAAAATACTTCTTGCCAGATTTCGAAGACACAGAGAGATGTCGCAAGTCGGAGAACAAAGCTATCACCACCATTCCAGTCTTCGGGAGTGATACTGAAGAAGAGGAAGCGATAGTTTATTCAGGTCCATCCCAGCACAATAAGCCGGGACCGTCCGCTCCTATGTTGATCTTTGGCAACGACTCGGAAGATGAGGTCCATGCTATATTCTCCGCTCGGCCACCAATACATGCATTCGCTGGTGATAATCAGAGTTTGCAAATTGCCATGGTTCCGCCCAAACATCATAAAGAACTAGACGTGCTTCACACCTACAGTGTGGAAGAGTTGCAGACGTTCTATGTCCCTCCCAGACGAGAAGGCGAAAAGGCGATCCTATTCTACCGATCCGGGGAAACCAAAGTGGAGAAAGAAATCTGGCACGGCGCAGATCCTACACTTGACAGGATTCACCCCATCCGTCCGCCTAGATATTATACAGAAGGCTTGAAAAGGCTGTTAAAGCGCTAAGAGATACCCTTCAAACAGACCGCTCGAAAAGCTGAGTTTTATGACAGGGTCTGGAACGTCCCGGAACTCAGCGCAAGTTGCCCAACGGGAAAATGGAAGCGATCGGACTTGGATATGTTCGGTCCAAGAAATGGGAGCTACCCCGCGACTGCTATGTCGTACATGACTTTGATGAAGAAGGAGATGCTCAATGGGAGAGTGCCAATCCTGAACCAGAAAAAGCCCCCGACGTAAAAATGCCCAGTCCGTCGTTCGAAGAACAAATGGACAAGCTTATAAGGGAAGCTGGTCAAAAAGTTCGAGACCACCATAACCGCGAGATGGCTATCTACGAGAAAGCTAGGACACAATGCCTTCTCCAACAGGCTGCGAAAGATGAAAATGCCCCTCCCTGTCAACCTGTTGTAAAAAAGGCCCGACGCAGAGGCAGAAACAAGTCAAAAAGCGGAAAAGGCATTCAGCAACGACAAAGCGGGACCAAGAAGTCACGCGAGCGGGAATCGAGCGGTCCGGATTTTTCCCTTATGAAGAAGATGAGTCGAGCATACTCTTTTCCTCAAGACAAGACAAAGAAGATACTTGACCTTGCTATAAGACATCAAATGATTACACTGCCGGAGTCTAAACACCCCGAGCAAGCTAACGAGGTCTCTCATCCAGATTATTGCTCTTATCACCGAGCAATAGGACATCCTCTCGAAGATTGCTTCACCTTCAAGAACTAGGTTGAAGACCAATATCAGCTCGGCAAGTTCGCTCTATCCGACAGTTGGAGGATAACTCCGCCGCAGAAGCATGAACCCAAATCCACGAAGATAGACCCAAATCCACATCGATCTTGGAACCGAGCTCGTACTTGTCATATGATAACGATATCAAAAGAAGAGCCCGAGAATATGGATGACCTTCCCTGGTGCTTCGAAAACAATGAAGACGAGGTGATCTCAGAGTTTCCACCGGCACCAAAAAATCTGGAAGATGGAATACACACTACTGCAGATAACCTCAAGAAAATTGATTTGGGGACGGCAAATGACCCGCGACCGACATTCGTCAGTGAGCTGCTATCTGAAGAAAGGGTGGCTGCGCTAAAAGACGTGCTTATGCAGCATAGAGATTGCTTCGCATGGAACTATTCCGAAATGCCAGGATTAGATCCAGAGATCGCGGTCCACAAACTAACGATATCCCTGGACATCAAACCAATCAAACAAGCACCGAGAAGAATGCGGCTCGAGCTTGAGATGAGCATCAACGCCGAGGTCAAGAAGCTGATTGACTCTGGTTTCATCCAAGAGGTTCAATACCCTGATTGGATCGCCAACATCGTCCCGGTGATGAAGAAAAATGGGACGGTGCGCATCTGTGTGGACTTTCGGGATCTCAATAAAGCTTGCCCAAAGGACGATTTCCCAGTACCGGTCACTGAGCTGATGATAGATAACACGTCCACCCATGAAATTTTCTCCTTCATGGACGGCTCATCAGGATATAATCAGATAAAGATGCATCCCGAAGACCAGAAGCACACCACTTTCCGGACCCCTTTGGGTATATTTTGGTACAAGGTGTTGCCTTTCGGTCTAAAGAATGTCGGTGCCACCTATCAGAGGGCCATGACGAAGATCTTTGATGACCTCATACATGAAATCGTCGAATGCTATATCGACGACCTCATGGTTAAAAGCAAATCATACGAGGAACATCTCGAGGATCTGAAGATCGTGTTTCGACGTCTTCGGCAATATAACTTGAAGATGAACCCACTCAAATGCGCGTTCGGGGTCTCCTCAGGCAAATTCTTGGGATTCATCGTCCGACACCGAGGTATCGAGATAGATCCGTCAAAGATCAAAGTGATCATGGAGATGCCCCCGCCAAGGACTCTCAAGCAATTGCGGTCTCTCCAAGGGAAGCTCACGTATATCCGGCGATTTATAGCCAATCTCTCTGGCAAGTGTCGTCCTTATAGTCACCTGATGAAGAAGGGAACCCCGTTCGTCTAGGATCACAAATGCCAAGGCGCACTAGACGAAATCAAGCAGTATCTGCAAAACCCGCCAGTGCTGGCTGCTCCGGTCAAGGGAAAGCCTCTTATTCTTTATACAACAGCCCTCGAAGGTTCTTTAGGCGCGTTATGGGCACAAGAGAACGACCAAGGGAAAGAAAGAGCTCTCTATTACTTGAGTCGTGTGCTCCTGGGGGCAGAAAGCAATTATTCTCCCATCGAAAAACACTGCCTGGCGTTGGTCTTCGCGATAAAAAAACTCCAGCACTATGCCTTGGCGCATGAAGTCCGTCTCATATCAAAGGTGGATCCTCTCAAATATTTGATGTCAAAGGCCATATTGACGGGGCGACTCGCTAAGTGGGCCCTGCTCTTGATGGAATTCTCAATAACCTATCAGTCTCTTAAGGCAGTGAAAGGCCAGGCCATCGCCGATTTTCTCGCTGAACATCCGATACCAGCCAATTCTCCCTTGAATTGCGAACTGCCAGACGAGCATGAGTTTGACACGATCGACGGTGGTGATACCCGATGGGAACTTTATTTTGATGGAGTGTCTTCCATGAAGAAGCGCAAACAAAACACCCCTATAATCAAATCAAGGGTAGGCCTTATCTTCGTGACCCCACAAGGAGGGATAATGCGCTTCGCCTTCTCCTTGACAGAGCCGAGGATGAACAATGAAGCCGAATATTAAGTTTTGATAGCAAGCCTCGAGATTGCCATCGATATGGGAATTGAGAACCTCCTCATATATGGAGATTCCCAACTGGTCGTCAGTCAAGTAAATGGCGACTACCAAACATGCAAACCAGAGTTGGTAAACTACGGCGAAAAGGTGCAGCAACTGTTGACCCAAATTCCTTCCTACGCTTTGAAAAGCATACCGCGCGCGGAAAATAGCAAAGCAGATGCATTAGCCGAGCTCGCTAAAGAACTAGCCGACGAGAACCTCCATGACGTCAAAATCGTGGTACAAAGCCGTCGGGTCCTCGCACCGGTGGAAATATCTCCGCAATCATCCGAGGAAAAGGAAGCGATTGAGCAGACGGCCCTGCAAATAAATGACCAAGAAAAGGATGAGGATTGGAGAGAAGTCTTTATAGACTACTTCAAATCCCGTCGAACGCCTGAAGATGCGTCCTCAAGGCATCAGCTTATGAAACGAGCTCTGTCTTTCGCCTTCGTCAATGATACTCTGTACAAGAGGTCGTTTGATTCCCTATGGTTGAGATGCCTGGGACCTGAAGAGGCGAAAAGAGTCGTCCAAGAAGTTCATGACGGACTCTGCAGTTCTTACCAAGCCGGGCCGAAGATGAAGTTGAAGATCAAACGGATGGGTTATTATTGGCCCACGATGATCCAGGACTGCCTTGAGTATGTGAAGCAATGCCACTCGTGCCAGATCCATGGGGACTTCATCCACCAGCATCCAAATCCACTACACCCAACAGTGGCTAGCTGGCCGTTCGAAATGTGGGGAACTGACATAATCGGCCCTATCGAACCCACATCGTCCAGAGGACATTGTTTCATTTTGGCGACAACTGATTACTTCTCCAAATGGGCAGAAGCAGTAATGTTGAGGGAAGTGAAGACGGAGAATATCCTCCATTTCATCAAGATGCACGTTATTTATCGGTTTGGAACTCCGCGACGGATCATCTCCGATAACGGGCCAGCCTACAGAAGCCACAAGATCAGTCGCTTCACACAACAACATAACATAGACTGGAGATACTCCTCAATTTATAATCCCCGAGCTAACGGTGTAGCTGAGGCTTTCAACAAAACCTTAACAAAGATCGTGAAGAAGACGGTGTCCCGAAATAAGAAGGACTGGTACGAGAGACTCCAAGAAGCTCTCTGGGCGTATTGAACTACGTTCAAGACGGCCACGAACACAACGCTGTACACATTGGTACTCGGTACAGAAGCAGTACTCCCTCTCGAGATAGAGTTACCTTCTCTACGAGTGGCAGTCCATTATGAGCTGACGGACGAAGAGAACGCTCACCTTCGGCTTGAGGAACTTGATGCCCTTGTTGAAACCCGGCTCCTGGCACAGCAAAATCTGGAAGCTTATAAAGCGAAGATGACGTGCTCGTATGAAAGATTGACCAGACCGAGGACATTCTGCCAAGGCGAACTCGTGCTAGTGGTCAAAAGACCCATGATCCCCAATCGCGCCAAGCAGGGAAAATTCGAGCCGAACTACGAAGGCCCGTACATCATAGACAAGGTCTACCGGGGTAGAGCCTATCTACTCATGGACATGCATGGTGAAAGAACTTTCAGGCCAATAAACGGTCGCATCCTGAAAAAGTACTATGCTTGATGAGTCACGACCTAGGTTAATGATAGATAATGACGACTATGTCCGCTTGCTATCTTCCTAACCCCAAACTCTATAAGTAGTAACCGGCTTACTTTACAACGGACCGAAACGTCCTTAAACTAGCAGTGGACCGAAACGTCCTTAAACTAACAACGGACCACTATGTCATAAAACTAGCTGTTGAACGAGATGTCGAGAAACTACGGCGGATTACAGCATCCTAAAGAGAATACAAAAAAAAACGGTATGTCCATAAGCAAAATGGGCACGGATGAAAACCTGAAAGGGCTCCGTGAGTAAAAACAGCAGGACTACCGGCCAGTGTTTGTGAAAACCCAAAAGGGCGCAATCTCATTATATATAAAAAAAAGAGGAGAAGAATAAAAAAAACGGTATGTCCATAAGCAAAGTGGGCACGGATGAAAACCCGAAAGGGCTCCGTGAGTAAAAACAGCAGGACTACCGGCGAGTGTTTGTGAAAACCCGAAAGAGCGTAACCTCGTTAAAAAACACTTACAGGGTCCTCTCGACCATGTAAGGAGAAACCACCTGCGTGAGATCCTTACGACTCACAAGGGCGCAATACACTTAGGAATCCTCACGATTCCTAAGAGAAATTACACTTGCGAGATCCTCACGACCCGTAAGGAGAATTCTCTTATGGGACCCTCACGGCTCATAAGATTTGAAAGTCTTAAGTTACAGAGACCTGAACCTGTTCTTAAGCAACCCCCACAACCTCCGATACTGCCCTACAAGCGGCTCAATGCTGACCCTTGTATACAATCTACGGGCGCGAATAAACATTTCCCTAACAAAGTCCCATCCGTGACTAGGGATTGTTCCCCTCCGAAAGACAGCGCACAGGACTGCGAAGTCCTGACACTGAGATTCGGGGCAGATGCTAATTGGTTTTATCCGTCTACCTCTCCGAAGATGCCAAGTTGATTTATGGCACCGTGTATCGGAGGTTTAGACGGATGCGGCCGATGTAGCAGACTTCGTCAGATCCCCCTCGCTTGAAGGGTTTTTGATTGTGGGGACGCTCTTCCCTGCAGGCGCAAGCCCCTGCAGTTAATTACGCTACCACATCGCGGTAACAACTTTCTCCTTCTCCAGAATTTTACTTCGTGTCGTGTGTGTTTGTTTTGTTTGTGGTTGCCCGTGGATTGTATACGGAGACTAAGTTATGCCGTCGCCCATAGGACGTTGATTAGTCCAAATCCGTATTTACTTAGATTTGGATTTGGTGTTTTAGTTTAAGGATACGTTAGCCATATTGAGGCTAAGATCGACTTAAACTTTTGTTAAGGACACGTTAGCCATATTGAGGCTAAGATCGACTTAAACTTTTGTTAAGGATACGTTAGCTTAATCTCCAGACTAAGATCAACTTAACGGGATCGTTTAGATCCAACAAAAGAGCAATTGGCTCTATTGTTTAGTTTAATAACGTTGCGGTCAATTTCCAGTTTAGGGACACGGTGGTCCATTTCCAGTTTAGGGACATGATGGGTCATTTTATTTATGGCTGTCGGGACCCGTCACCTCTCTGACGTCGTTGAAGGATTACAACGATAGGTGTCAGAGGAGTTCGGAAATGTACCTTTGAACCGGATGTAAATTGATTTAAGAGAGCAGCCGTGCTCAGTCAATTTAATTTGAGAACTTACGGCCATGATTAGGCTAAGTCCAGTTAAAAAAAAAGTTCAACATTTTTATTTATCTTTGGCCTATTAGGCCTGTGCTAGGGCTTCGCCCCTTTTAATAATGCACTGCATTTCTTATTTTGTTTAGGCTCTGCCCCTTTTATAAATGATGCAGAGTATCAATTTTGTTTGGGCTCTGCCCTTTTATAAATGATGCAGAGCATCAATTTTGTTTGGGCTCTGCCCCTTTTATTGCATTGCAATTTATTTTGGCCTACTAGGCCTTTTTGATTTGAGCCTGGCCCTTCAGTAAACAATGCAGTGCATTTGTCAGGCGCTTTGTGCTAATCACTGAGCACAAGCGCTTGTGGTGATGACACATATCACGCAAGCACAGTGCGCTACGCCAGTGCGCTACTCTTGCGCTGCTGACACATGACACGCTCTGGTGAGTTGCGCTAATTTCATAGAGCAAGGTTCTATCTTAAAAGCGCATAGCGCAAGTGGTTCAGGTGCTGACACGTGGCGCTCTCTGGTGGCTTGCGCCAACCCAAGAGCGCAACAGTGCAAATTTTACAAGTGCGGGGCACTGTTTAATTTCTTGATCTAATTTAGATCAAAGAAAACAAGTTTTTCTTGTTTTTTCTTGTTTTCAGAGAACCAGTGGTTCATAAAAAGTGCAAGGCACTATTATTATTTATTTTTTATTGAAGATCATTGATCTTGTTCTTAGATCAATGATCTATTTAGAAGAAATTCTTCTATTTTAAAGGTTTTTACCTTTTTCTTGAGTCTCTTTTCAAGTTTCTTCAGAGTTGAAGTTCTTGATGATTCTTGATGTTGATGATGATCTGAGTTGGGGTCTAGGAGTCTTTATATAGTGCCTATAGATTATTAAGTTTGTTAAAAAGATCCTTCTTTGAGTGATTTGGGGAATTTTCCCCACCGTTGGATCTTTGATCCAAGGGCTTCTGTTTTACAGAAGACAATCTTCTTGTTTTAATAAGAACAGAAAGATCTTATTAGAATTTTAATTCTGTTTGGCGCAGATGCACCAGCGCTTGACACGTGTCACGCAGCGCACAGCGCAGCGCAACTGCGCTGCCACGTGTCGCGCAGCGCAGAGCGCATCGCAACTACGCTGCCATGTGTCGCGCAGCGCAGAGCGCAAGTCAACTGAAGCGTTGCTTCTTTATTAAAATTTGAATTTTATTTGAAAACAGAGCCTTGCTCTAATTGGGGAAACAGAAGCATTGCTTCATCTTCCGCCTTGAAATCTGAACAGAGCTTTGCTCTGATTGGGGTAAACAAATGCCCCTCCACCGTTGCGCATACGTGACCCCAAACGTGAGCGCAGCGGTGGCAGAATCCCAACCGTTGGGAAGTTGAAACGGCAAATAGGACCTTGGGTCCCTTAGATGATTTTCATCTCTTTATAAGAATTTTGTCCAGAGCCCTGCTCTTTTTGTTCAAGCACTTTTAAAAGTTTGAACTCTAGAGAACTTTAGGTAAAAATTAATTTGGATTAGATTAAATCAATTTTAAGAGGCTTGCTCTCAATAGATCCCTGATCTAAAGAAGACCCATTTAGGGTTTCACTTGGCAGAGCTTTGCTCTAAAGGGGTCTAAAGAGAACTCAGGAGAACCCTATTAGGGTTCCATTAATAGAGCTATGCTCTCTAAAAGATTTTCCTTGTATTTTCTCGTTTCATTAATGAGGCTTTGCTCCTTCCAAATCATACAAAAGAACTCTTAGGAGTTTTTCATGCATCTTGGAGTTTAAAGATGGCATTTTATTGCTCGATGCATTATATTGTTTTGCTTAATCAGTCTTTCTGATAATTTTGTTGATTCTCTTTCACAGAAACAATGGACGCCCACATGTATGATCTTGACGAGATCATCTCTTATGGGGACATCCGCCGACTTGGCCGTTCTCAAAATCGAGAGTTCACAAACGCGGAGTGTGCTGAAATCATGAGCCGCTTCGACGCATATAACGGTCAACTGCTTCCCCGACGTTCCTCCCTCCTGAAGCTTATCGTGGGAGCCATCTGGGAAGCGCTTCCCCTATTCTGTTCCGGTGTGCCGCTTAGGGTGTTGGATGCCGCCGAGGATAAGGTGCACTCGGTGTACCTGATGAACTTAATCTCGAAGAGACGGCGAGACAATCTTGTCGATCTCCTGCACCAGGCCTTCCAACAGTCCGCCATGCTCGCTGCTTATTGGAGGGAGGAGGACATCCGTGGGGACCCCGACGCTTGTGCTCGCGAAAGAAAGCACACTAGAATGGTTCGCCAGGCTTGGAAAATCTTAGATAAGGTTACTTTCTAGTTCCTTAATCCATGTCCTGGGTCTGAGGTTATACCGTTATAAACATTTCAATAATGTTGTTATTTATCTCTTTATGATTGTAAAAGCCCTTTGAAATATGAATGGAAAATTTTTATTTAAGCTTGTCTTATTTCTCATTCTGAGTCTTTTGCACCCGCATGAATGGATGTGTCTCGAACGCTTGATCAAATGCGAATCGAATGTCCTTTCTGTCACTTCCCTCTTTCTTTTATTATCAGTATACTGCTTTAGTAAACATGGTAGACAGGTGATAGAGCGAGCATCCTGTATTGGCTTCTTCAAAAGGCAGCGATGGCTTAGGCCGCAGGTTCAAATCTGCTGCCTAAGACTTTTCAGCTTTATGAGCCGTAAGGGTCTCATAAAGACTTTTCTCCCTACGGATCGAGAGGATCTCATAGGTGTATTTTCTCCTTAGGAATCGTGAGGATTCCTAAGTGCGTTTTCTCTTATAAGTCGTAAGGATCTTATAAGAGAATTTTCCCTCTTACGAGTCGAGAGGACTCGTAAGCGGTTGTTTCTCTCTTTGTCGAGATTCGACTTTGGAGAGTGAGACCCGTGAATAGTATACAAGAGACCGTTTTAGGCCGACTTGCAGGGTCCCAGTGCTTAGGAAACAAGTTTTTTTTTAATCCCTGCTGCCTAAGGCTTTATCTTACGAGTCGAGCCGCATCGAGAATTTCTCACAAAGACATCAATTTCCTCACAAGTCAAGACGAATCGAGCATTTCTCGCAAGAATATCCTAACGTCACAGTTAACCTCTGCTCTTTACGACAGAAGTCCGTTAGGGTCTGTGGTACTTAGGGTTTTGGCCGTCGTACCGTTGCATCAGCTGATATATTCCTCGATAGGCAATCGTGCTGTTCGAGTAGCCCTGCGACTGCCGTGTCTCTGATCCCTTCGGGGGCTGGACAAGACGTCTTCAAGCAATCCTCCTTGGCAGTTTGACCGTCGGAAGAGCAAGCGTTAGGAATTTTGCCATGCCACTTTTTACTTGAGGTTAGGCTCATTTTGGAGAGCCCCGATAAGTCATAACCACTCCGCGCTGGTGTGGGATGATCTCCGATAGTCTTTTAGGTTTTATGTGAGTTGCCGTCAAGACCCTGAAGCTAGGAATTTGGACTTTGCTTCGTTTGCTGGCATCGCGTCTGCTGTATCGAGACGAATGTCGCGGTTGTCTCTAGGTTGCTGGTGAACCGTCGAGGTTTGGAACTAGGGATTTTGCCGTGGATCCGTTAGTTTGATTGTTGCGTCTAAACCCTGCTGGAGGAAGAACGCTGGGGTGACATCTCGTCTATTGTATCGAGACGAACGTCGCGGTTGTCTCTAGGTTGCTGCTGAACCGTCGAGGATTGGAACTAGGGATTTTGCCGTGGCTCTGTTTGTTCGATTGTCGCGTCTGAACCCTGCTGGAGGAAGAACGCTGGGGTGACATCTCGTCTGCTGTATCGAGACGAACGTCGCGGTGGAGCTGGGATTTTGCCGTTACTCTGCTTGTTTGATGGTGTTGCGTCTACTGTATCGAGACGAACGTCGTGTTGGTGCTGGGATTTTGCCGTTACTCCGCTTGTTTGATGGTGTTGCGTCTGCTGTACCGAGACGAACATCGAGGTGGTGACCATTCCGCACTGGTGTGAGACGATCTCCGGTCGTCTTTCAGGCTTTATATGAATCGCCATTAAGACCTTGAAGCTAGGAATTTGGCCTTCGCTTCGTTCGCTTTGTCATGTATGAATCCTATTGGAGGAAGGGCACTGTTGTTGACATTGCGTCTGCTATAACGGGACGAATGCTGAGGTGGGGATGGAATTTTGCCGTCACTCCGCTTTACTGACCATGGGGTCTTCTGTTGACGTTGCATCTATATCCTGCTGGACCGCGAAGGAATGCCGTTGTTGACATCTCGTCTACTGTATCAAGACGAATGTCGCGATGAAGCTGGGATTTTGCCATCGCTTCGCTTTGTTTCGACCGCGAGGTCTTTTGTTGGCGTTGTATCTGCATCTTGATGGACTGCGAAGGAACTCCTTTGTTGATTCTTAGGCCGTAGATATTGCCGTTAAGATTTAGGACTAGGGACTATGCCATGGCTTCATTTCATTGAGACTCTGAGGTCGGTTGTTGACGTCAAGACCTTGAAGCTAGGGATCTTGCTTTTGCTCCGTTTGTTTACATTATGTCTGCAATATTGCGACAAATGTCGAGGTTGTCTCTAGGTTGTCTATGAACCGTCGATATTTGGCTTCGCTTTCTGGTGGAGCCTGTTGGGAAGGTATGGTTCCCTCTTTGTTTGTGCCCTTAGATTGTATACATGGATCGACGTGATCTCACCTGTAGGGCAGCAGTTTCATTCATTTTTTTAAATTCTTTTCGCGATGCTCTATCATTTCAGCTTTTTATATCGCGAAAATCGCGTTTGCCCAATCATTTCGGCTATTTTTCTTTTTACTCGCTGTTTTTTATTGCGAGTTGCCCAATCATTTCGGCTATTTTGTGTGCATACGTTTTTACTTGCTGCTTTTTATTGCAAGTTGCCCCATCATTTCGGCTATTTCGTATGCATGTGCGGCCTACTGGCTTTTCTCCGTAAACCTGAAATTAGACACCGATTTCGGCATCAGCACCGCTACAACTGGGATATTGCCAGGAGCGAATCATCATTTGCCTCTGTCGATGTCAAACAAAGGTGGCTTAGTGAACAGGGTTAAGGTCCTGTCGACTAAGGCTTTTGACTTTATGAGCCGTAAGGGTCTCATAAAGGTATTTCTCCCTACAAGTCATGAGGATCTCATAGGTGCGTTTTCTCCTTAGGAGTCGTGAGGATTTCTAAGTGCATGGTCTCTTATAAGTCGTAAGGATCTTACAAGAGTGCTTTCTCCTTATAAGTCGAGAGGACTTACAAGGGCTGTTCACCGTGTAAACATATCCCTAGTCACGGATAGGACTTTGTTAGGGAAATGTTTATTCGCGCCCGTGGATTGTATACAAGGGTCAATACTGAACCGCTTGTAGGGCAGTATCGGAGGGTTGTGGGAGTTGCTTAAGAACAGGTTCAGGTCTCTGTAGCTTAAGACTTTCAAATCTTGTGAGCCGTGAGGGTCCCATAAGAGGGTTCTCCTTACGAGTCGTGAGGATCTCGCAAGTGTAATTTCTCCTTAGGAATCGTGAGGATCCCTAAGTGTGTTGCTCCCTTTTGAGTCGTAAGGATCTCACGCGGGTGGTTTCTTCTTACAAGGTCGAGAGGACCTTGTAAGTGTCTTTCAACGAGGTTGCGCCCTTTCGGGTTTTCACAAACACTTGCCGGTAGCCCTGCTGTTTTTACTCACGGAGCCCTTTTGGGTTTTCATCCGTGCCCATTTCGCTTATGGACATACCGTCCTTTTTTTTATTCTTTTTTTTCTAACGAGGTCGCGCCCTTTCGGGTTTTCACGAACATTCGCCGGTAGCCCTGCTGTTTTTACTCACGGAGCCCTTTCGGGTTTTCATCCGTTGCTATTTCTCTTATGGACATACCGTCTTTCTTTTCTTTTTTTTTATTCTTTTTATTTATTTATTTATTTTTAACGAGGTCACGCCCTTTCGGGTTTTCACGAACACTCGCCGGTAGCCCTGCTGTTTTTACTCACGGAGCCCTTTCGGGTTTTCATCCGTGCTCATTTCGCTTATGGACATACCGACTTTCTTCTTTTTTTCTTTTTTTTTAATGAGGTCGCGCCCTTTCGGGTTTTCACGAACACTCGCCGGTAGCCCTGCTATTTTTACTCACGGAGCCCTTTCGGGTTTGCATCCGTGCCCATTTCGCTTATGGACATACCTTCTTTTTTTTTGGGTCAGCCTGAGGATGCTGCTGTAGTAGTTTAAAGACGTTTCGGTCGTTTGCAAGTTTTAGGACATTGCGGTCCGCCGTTAGTTTAAGGACGTTTCGGTCCACTGTTAGTTTAGGGACGTTTCGGTCCACCGTCGCCGTATTTGAGGCGAATCTCTAGTTTACTGACTTTTCGGTCTATGGCGTTTTCTCTATGATTGAGCATGATGCCCCCGGCGTGTCGACTTTTCTCGGAGCATGTGGTTGTGGCGGGCTCACCTTCCAGTTTTCGGATATGACGAACTTGCCCTGTTGGTATTGGTCTTCAACCTAGTTTTTGAAGACGTAGCAATCCTCGATCAGGTGACATACCGTTTAGTGGTAAGGGCAATAATTGGGATTATTGAGATCGCCTGGCTGCAACAGACATTTTGGACTCAGCAGATTGATGAGTTTGTCGCGCACTGCCAGCTCAAACAGTCTTCTCGTTTTATTCTGAGGAAACGAGTAAGGACGTCCCAGTCTCTCATCGAGGGATGGGCGTGGACGCACGTTGTTTTGGCGAACAACCGGCTTTGAGTTGCTCGGCTACTGTTGAGCATTGGCGACGACGATCACTTTCCCTTTTCCTTTCTCATTTCGAGAGTCTAGTTTTGAAGGAGACGGTCCATGGCCCATCTGGTCCATTTGGGCTAATTTGTCGATCAAGGCCCGGAAGGTGGTCGGCCTGAAGAACATCATGAATTGGGATATGGTCGCCTGCGGATCAAGGGTTCCCACGAACATGCCTACCGCAGGAGCCTCTTCTATACGTTGTTCGCATTTCGACCATAGGTTCCGCCATCGTGTTGCGTATTGGACCCACGTTTCGCCTGGCCTTATCCTGACATTTATCAATGCTGTTATCGGGGTGCGTTCGCTAGCACTTGCAAATCGCAGGGTGAACAACAACTCCATTTCTGCGAAAGTTTTGACGGAGTTATTTGGAAGTTCGGAGTACCACTCAAATGCCGTCTCCGATAAACTGCCGACAAATTGGTGAACTAAGAGCTTATCATCGCCGCCGGTGTTGCCACAAAGAGCCCTGAACTGGGCAACATGTTGATGGGGATTGCCTGTCCCCTTGTAGACATGGAATTTCGAGATCGTATAGCCTGGCGGGTAACTTATTTGGTCATACCAGCCCGGATAGGGTCGTCCAGTTTTAACAATTTGCCCAGCCGCTTCATTCGCCTAGTGAGCTCGTATTTGCTGAGCTATATAGTCGTCCAGTGCGACCTTGGAAATGGTTTCCTCTTTGGCTGTTGAAAGGGCCTGAGGAGGATCAGGTGTTTCCCCTCCGTCGTTCCCGACAATGACTGGAGGGTCTTCAGCTGGAGGGTCCGGCTGTAACATCATCCCTACCATGTCTTGAAAGAGGAGTGCCATTTGTTTTATGTTAGCCGCTTGTTCTGCGGCTTCTTTGTCCTTCTTTTCGAGGATTCTACGTAAGAAGTCAGCATTGGTTTCTTGTTCGTGACGCTGCTCTGATGATACTTCCGAACTTTCTTTCGGTTCGGTAAGTGCACCCATCGTAGTCAGCATCTCTTGAAGCTTCTGCTGTTGTTATTCTTGAGCTTTTGTCACGGATCGGGTGAGCGGTCGGTGACCCGTCGAAGCACGGCTTTCCTCCTTGCCGAAAGCCATATAAACAGTGTGCACCCCCATGCCCCCAGACCTAGGGCGTTTGTGTTCAGCGCTTTTATGGTTCGCTATGTTCACAGGGGCTCTTTGCGGCCTCCTTTTCTTTTGAGTGGTTGAAGTTGAAGGGGCCGTTGAAGTGGGCATCCAGCCAGCCGTTGCTTTTTGTGATTTGACGGAGTAGTCCTTCTCTTGCCGAACCTTCATATTTTTCTGTCGGCGGAGATAGTTTTCATCAATCACTGATTCCTAGACCTGTCGCCAGACTTTGTAAATTTTAGAGGACAGCCGTTGAGGGGGCTGCTCTAACTTCTTCTCTGGAGTATTCTTCACAGATGAAGGAGTTCGTTTCAACACCGCAGTAGGAGAGTTTCTGCGCACCTTGTTGAGCAATTCCAAGCTGTTCCCGGTTGGAACAGCAGCCTCGATCCCCACCATCGGAGCTGACGGAGTTATCCCAGAGGGGGAGTTGCCCCCAGCCTTCCTTACTCGGCGCCAGTGGCGACGTCGAGCGCGTCGTGCGGGTGGAATTGATTGAGCCGTAGGGGTGAGCTCTTCATGCCCCCTGTGTTGGTCAGAATCTGCTGGTACCAGCCTTTTAAAGACCGACGTCCGTTGAATGGGAACGGCCAACCTGTCAAAAGCAGACTTCCGAGCAGGGGAAGCACCCTTGGTGATTTCGCCTGAAACTGGAGTAGGGATAGCTATCCGTTTCGGGATAACATCTTCTGGTATTGCTGGCTTTTTCATAGGCCCGTTGGAGCTCTGACCTAGTCTGTTAAAAACAGAGGCAGTGGAGTTGGGCGACCCGTTTAGAGGGACCGCGGCAGTGGTAAGTCGGTCAAAGACCGACTTCTTTAGGGCTTCTTGCACCGTCATTGGGGCATTGAAGCTCATCGGTGGGAGCATGGTCTCGAAGAATAGTCCAGCGGTGGCTTGAGTTACCTGTTCCACTGGCATCTTGAAAAGAAAGGCCACTTGGGGCCCGTAAGTCACTCCTCCAGCAGAGACGGAGCGAGAGTTGCAGTTGCAGGCGAAGCAGTTTGAAGCCATTGATCTTCTGTTTTCTGCTTGGAGCAAGTCACCAAATCTTAGTACCTCGAATCCACAGGCAACCACAGCAAACCGCGATTCATTCGTGAACACGACACACGAAGTGTGGAGTGGAAAGAGGAAAAGGTCCCACCGGGCGTGCCAGAATCTGTTCCCCTCCGAAAGACGGCGCACAGGACTGCGAAGTCCTGACACTGAGATTCGAGGCAGATGCTAATTGGTTTTATCCGTCTACCTCTCCGAAGATGCCAAGTTGATTTATGGCACCGTGTATCAGAGGTTTAGACGGATGCGGCCGATAAAGCAGACTTCGTCATATTCCCCCTCGCTTGAGGGGTTTTTGATTGTGGAGACGCTCTTCCCTGCAGGCGCAAGCCCCTGCAGTTAATTACGCTACCGCATCGCGGTAACAACTTTCTCCTTCTCCAGAATTTCACTTCGTGTTGTGTGTGTTTGTTTTGTTTGTGGTTGCCCGTGGATTGTATACGGAGACTAAGTTATGCCGTCGCCCGTAGGACGTGGATTAGTCCAAATCCGTATTTACTTAGATTTGGGTTTGGTGTTTTAGTTTAAGGATACGTTAGCCATATTGAGGCTAAGATCGACTTAAACTTTTGTTAAGGACACGTTAGCCATATTGAAGCTAAGATCGACTTAAACTTTTGTTAAGGATACGTTAGCCTAATCTCCAGACTAAGATCAACTTAACGGGATTGTTTAGATCTAACAAAAGAGCAATTGGCTCTATTGTTTAGTTTAATGAAGTTGCGGTCAATTTCCAGTTTAGGGACATGGTGGTCCATTTCCAGTTTAGGGACATGGTGGTCCATTTTATTTGTGGCCGTCGGGACCCGTCACCTCTCTGACGTCGTTGAAGGATTATAATGATAGGTGTCAGGGGAGTTCGGAGATGTACCCTTGAACCGGATGTAATTTGATTTAAGAGAGCAGCCGTGCTCAGTCAATTTAATTTGAGGACTTACGGCCATGATTGGGCTAAGTCCAGTTAAAAAAAAATGTTCAACATTTTTATTTGTCTTTGGCCTATTAGGCCTGTGCTAGGGCTTCGCCCCTTTTTAATAATGCACTGCATTTCTTATTTTGTTTGGGCTCTGCCCCTTTTATAAATGATGCAGATCATCAATTTTGTTTGGGCTCTGCCCTTTTATAAATGATGCAGATCATCAATTTTGTTTGGGCTCTGCCCCTTTTATTGCATTGCAATTTATTTTGGCCTACTAGGCCTTTTTGATTTCGGCCTGGCCCTTCAGTAAACAATGCAGTGCATTTGTCAGGCACTTTGCGCCAATCACTGAGCGCAAGCGCTTGTGGTGATGACAGGTGTCACGCAAGCGCAGTGCGCTGCGCTTGCGCTGCTGACACATGGCGCGCTCTGGTGAGTTGCGCCAATTTCAGAGAGCAAGGCTCTATCTTAAAAGCGCATAGCGCAAGTGGTTCAGGTGCTGACACGTGGCGCTCTCTGGTGGTTTGCGCCAACCAAAGAGCGCAACAGTGCAAATTTTACAAGTGCAGGGCACTGTTTAATTTCTTTATCCAATTTAGATCAAAGAAAACAAGTTTTTCTAGTTTTTTCTTGTTTTCAGAGAACCAGTGGTTCATAAAAAGTGCAAGGCACTATTATTATTTGTTTTTTATTGAAGATCATTGATCTTGTTCTTAGATCAATGATCTATTTAGAAGAAATTCTTCTATTTTAAATGTTTTTACCTTTTTCTTGAGTCTCTTTTCAAGTTTCTTCAGAGTTGAAGTTCTTGATGATTCTTGATGTTGATGATGATCTGAGTTGGGGTCTAGGGGTCTTTATATAGTACCCATAGATTTGTTAAGTTTGTTAAAGAGATCATTCTCTGAGTGATTTGGGGAATTTTTCCCACCGTTGGATCTTTGATCCAAGGGCTTCTGTTTTACAGAAGACAATCTTCTTGTTTTAAAAAGAACAGAAAGATCTTATTAGAATTTTATTTCTGTTTGGCGCAGATGCACCAGCGCTTGACACGTGTCATGCAGCGCACAGCGCAGCTCAACTGCGCAAGCGCAACACAGCGCAACTGCGCTGCCACGTGTCGCACAACACAGCGCAACTGCGCTGCCACGTGTCGCACAGCGCAGCACAACTGCGCAAGCGCAACTGCGCTGCCACGTGTCGCGCAGCGCACCTGCGCTGCCACGTGTCGCGCAGCGCAGAGCGCAGCGCAACTGAGCTAGCGCAACTGCGCTGCCACGTGTCGCGCAGCGCAGAGCGCAAGTCAGCCGAAGCGTTACTTCTTTATTAAAATTTAAATTTTATTTGAAAACAGAGCCTTGCTCTGATTGGGGAAACAGAAGCGTTGCTTCATCTTGCGCCTTGAAATCTGAACAGAGCTTTGCTCTGATTGGGGTAAACAGGGATATGTTCGCACGATGAACAACCCTTGTGAGTCCTCTCGACTTATAAGGAGAAAACTCTCTTGTAAGATCCTTACGACTTACAAAAGAGCCATACACTTAGGAATCCTCACGATTCCTAAGGAGAAAACACACCCACGAGATCCTCATGACTTGTAGGGAGAAATACCTTTGTGAGACCCTTACGGCTCATGGAGTCAAAAGCCTTAGTCGACAGGACCCTAACCCTGTTTTTACTAAACCACCTTTGTTCGACATCGACAGAGGCAAATGATGATTCGCTCCTGGTAATATCCCAGTTGTAGAGGTGTTGATGTCGAAATCGGTGTCTAATCCCAAGCTTGCGGCAAAAAGCTAGCAAGCCACACATGCATACGAAATAGCCGAAATGATAGGGCAACTTGCAACAAAATCAGCAAGTAAAAATGTATGCATGCAAAATAGCCGAAATGATTGGGCAACTCGCAACAAAAAGCAGCGATTAAATAAGATAAATAGCCGAAATGATTGGGTACCGCGAAAAATAGCCCAAATGATTGGGCAATCGCGACCTTCGCGATATAAAAAGCTGAAATGATAGAGCATCGCGGAAAGGAGTAAAATAAAAATAAAAATGAAATTTATACCCTACAGGTGATATTACATCAATCCCTGTATACAATCCAGAGGCGCAAACAAAGAAGGAATCGCATTCCTCCTCCCCCAGGTTTCATCAGAAGAAGAAGCCAAATCTCGATGAGTCACAGATAGCCTGGAAATCATCTCAACATTTGACCCAGCAGATACAACATCAAGTAAATCGGAACAGCGGAAACTCGCAGTTCCATGACTCGGCGGTATACAGATAACCGAGAGCCAAATCCCAACTCCGTGAAAGGCGGATATAATCAACAAAATTCCTGGTTACGTGGAACACGGATAACATCACTTCTGACCCTGTGGAAAACGTCCAGAGCGGATCCTGGTCCTCGCAGAGCACGGCAGTGAACCCGTGTGAAGCATCCAGAGTGGAGCTTAGTCCTCGCCGAACACAGCAGTGAACCCGTGGGAAGTATCTAGCGCAAATTCCTGGTTACGTGGAACACGGATAACGTCACTTCTAACCCCGTGGAAAACGTCCAGAGCGGATCCTGGTCCTCGCAGAGCATGGCAGTGAACCCGTGTGAAGCATCCAGAGCGGAGCCTAGTCCTCGCCGAACATGACAGTGAACCCGTGGGAAGCATCTAGTGCAAATTTCTGGTTACGTGGAACACGGATAACGTCACTTCTGACCCCGTGGAAAATGTCCAGAGCGGATCCTGGTTTTCGCAGAGCACGGCAGTGAACCCGTGTGAAGCATCCAGAGCGGAGCCTAGTCCTCGCCGAACACGGCAGTGAACCCGTGGGAAGCATCTAGTGCAAATTCCTGGTTACGTGGAACACGGATAATGTCACTTCTGACCCCATGGAAAATATCCAGAGCGGAGCCTAGTCCTCGCCGAACACGGCAGTGAACCCATGGGAAGCATCTAATGCAAATTCCTGGTAACGTGAAACACGGATAACGTCACTTCTGACCCCGTGGAAAACGTCCAGAGCGGATCCTGGTCCTCGCAGAGCACGGCAGTAAACCCGTGTGAAGCATCCAGAGCGGAGCCTAGTCCTCGCCGAACACGGCAGTGAACCCATGGGAAGCATCTAGAGCAAAATTCCAGGTTACGTGGAACACGGATAACGTCACTTCTGACCCCGTGGAAAACGTCCAGAGTGGATCCTGGTCCTCGCAGAGCACGGTAGTGAACCTGTATGAAGCATCCAGAGCGGAGCCTGGTCCTCGCCAAACACGGCAGTGAACCCGTGGGAAGTATCCAGAGCAAATATTGGACTGTGGAGTCCTTAAATCCATGGACTATGATGTTCTTAACCTTGACCGTGATGTCTTAAAACTAACAATCAACCAAAAATGATTTTAAGCTGATTTTACCTTGGTTCAAGGGTACATCTCATCACTCCTTTAATATTTGTCGTTGTAATTCCTCAACGTCTTCAAAGAGGTGATGGGTCCTAGTAACCACACATTTCGCGGACTGTGGGGTCCTTAAATCCACGGACTATGATGTCCTTAACCTCGACCGTGATGTCTTAAAACTAACGTTGGACTGTGAGGTCCTTAAACCCACAGACTATGATGTCCTTAATCTCGACCGTGATGTCTTAAAACTAACATTCGACTGTGAGGTCCTTAAACTCATGGACTATGATGTCCTTAACCTCGACCGTGATGTCTTAAAACTAACAACGGACTATGGAGTCCTTAAATCCACAGACTATGATGTCCTTAACCTTGACCATAATGTCTTAAAACTAACAACGGACAAGGGTAACTTCACCCATCATCTTGCAGGTCCGTACGACTCGTAAGGGAGTAAATTCCCTTGTGAGATCCTTACGACTCTCAAGAGAAAACACACTTGGGAATCCTCACGATTCTTAAGGAGAAAATTACACCTACGGGACCCTCCCGGCCGGTAGGGAGAAAATTCTTTATGAGACCCTCACGGCTCATAAAGTTGAAAAGTCTTAGGTGACAGATCCTAACCCTGTTTTCTAAGCCATCGCCACTCTACAAAAAGCATAAGATCGATAGTTATATACTATATACAAATCGCACCTGCTAAAATCGCATGGCAAACAACACAACAAGAAAGAAGAAAGCAGAGAAATGACACAAGACATTATGAAGAACGTATATCTTTTATTCATGAATTCGATTGAGTACAAAATACATCGTGTTAAAGAATAAAAGAAACAAATACATTTTATTCACAATTACAAATGATACAAAATTTTCATGGAGAAGGAAGCGTCTTCAACAAATTCACAAGTTGCTCTCGTACTTCCTTCAACGTCTTCTCATGATCGGAAGCCGCGGCCAACTCTGCTTCCACCTGGGCTCGCTGCTGCAAGTAGGATGAAAGTTGTTCTTCGACGGCTCGCTGAGCTGCTTCACGACCTTGGGCATCACGCTCAACGGCATCGAGCTTCTGCTTCAATGTTAACCCATCAGAGATACTTTGCAGAAGGCCCTCGAAGATAACTTTCACCTGGGCAGCATTCGCGTCGACCTCAGCACGCAGTCAAGCAGACTCGCTTGAAGTTTCTTTGCATTCCCTCCGCTTTAAAGCCACTTCTTGTTCAAGATGGCGAAAGTAAGAAGCGCTCTGCTCGATCCATGCCGCCCGTTGAGTGCTCGTGGCCAAAATCTCAGGTGCCGGACGCATAAGTTCAAGCTGATGCAGACATGCCTCGATCTCCCTGCAATGATTAACCCAAGATTCGACGACGCTTTCATTATGGAAGTTTACAAGCATCGCCAATATCGGATTAACCTCGGCAGCGAAATCTGCGGCAGATGTGGGAGCTTCTGCGTCAAGCTCCTCAACGCATCCGCTCAGCATACTCAGACTCATCGTAGCGCCCTTTGAGGATGGACGTCTGGAGAATGGGCCTGCCGGCATCATAATGCGAGACTCAAAAGGAACTGGAGTCGGAGCGACAGCTGTAAAACAAATCACAATCAGATGACGGATCTAGGAATATAAGAGATTCGTGAACAATGGAATTTACTATACCAGCGGCAGCAAGCGGCAAGGCCGGGAGGACCGGTGGCGTAACTGATCTTACACCTCCTCCTTCAATCTGTAGCACTGCAATCAGGGAAAAAGAAGAATCAGAAATAAGTTCATTATCGATAAAATAAAGAGCATTAAGTGAAAGCTATATTCACCAGCGCCACTGGATGAAGCAAGCTCCGACGGGAAGGAGAAGTATGGGTGCAGCACCTGGTACAGGTGGTCAAAAAGGACTCCTACAAAGACGCAATAGTACAACGTCAGTACATAAATTATGCAGCCTAAAGATGAAATTGATAAGTCACAAATCCATACCTTCCAGCATCTGCGACAGTATGAAAGAGGGTAGAGATGTGGCCACCGTCAGGACGGTAACTGAAGGCGCTCCCTCGGGTAAAGTGGCATGAGCACTAGCCGCACCTGCGTTAGAAACAAGATAAGACCTATCAGGAAGGATTGCAGAATAAAAGAAGGACGGTAACCCAAAATTTACTTGATGAGTCGCCAGCTAAAATGGTGGCGTCTCCCTCCTCCATTGGCATGGTTTCACCGCCCGTTGCCTTATCGCCCGACTCTACAGGAGCCGTCGTCATGCTCGCGAGGCCAGGAGACGACAGAGGACCGTAGGCAAGGAGAGCGATGATCGGAGCGGTTCCTGACTCTTGAGAAAGAGCGGCCGTCTCGTCCTCAGCGATCATGCCCGTCTCACCCGCTACCACCTCGGGCTCAGCGGTCGCAGCCGTCTCATCCACCAATGCCATAGGTTCGTCCGTAGCAGCCATTTTATCCGCTGCAGCCTCAGGTTCAGTTGTAGCAGCCGTCTCATCTGCCGCCGGTTCATGCTCGGCAGTGGTGGCCGTCTCGACCATAGTAGTTATGACTGTCTCGTCAGCCACTAGCTCGGGCCCGGCAACTGCGGCTGCACCGCCTACCGTCGCCTCGGGTTCAGCTGCTACCTTCTCCACTGTCCCCACAGGCTCAACGGCCGCCGCCGCTCCTTCAGTAGGACTCGGCCCTGTGGGACAAGATATATAAGAACCGACGGTTTTAAAACTTTGATAACAAAGCCTCAAAAGCACATTACCTAAGACGGATTTACCGTTGGCTTCCCGAGCCGCACGCGCCGCCCGTCTATGAGCAGTAGACTAGGCGACCGGGAGCTCCTCCAAAGGAGTAGCAGCGGGAGTAACGGCGCTTGAGCCTGCTCCCACAGCCAAAGCAGCACTACGCTCCCTTGCTGCGCGCCTCAGACACTTCCTTTCCTCCCGGGCCGTCATGACAAACCTTTTGGAAGCCTCCTTCAGCAAGGCGTCGTCGTCCGCATTCAGGGTTGCCTCCAGAGCCATCAAGGCTTCCATCATCGACTTTTTAAGAAGGGCCTCCTGCGGCAATCCCGAAGAGGCCGGGACTTCGGTAGTGGGCCCGGGGAGAATTCCCGCAACCGCTTGCGAGATAGGTCTTGTGGTCCCTGCGATAAGACAAAGAGAGGGTCAGATTACTCATAAAAAAATGGAAGCAGAAACATAGCAAACCGAAATGTACCAAGGCCTAAGGATGCTCTGAGGCATTCCTCCTCCTCGAAAGTTTTGAGAGAAGCAGCGATGGCTTCTTCGATAGAAATGCCTGTTAAAGAAGGAAAAGCGTTAGTCAAAGACAGTGATAGAGGTATGATGCAATAATGAAAAATACAACTAGTGATTACCTGATTGCGCGAGTTTAGCTAACCACTCGTCACGCCGTGCCAGTCGCTCAGAAGCTGCGATGGCGGCCGCCAGATCAGTGTCATCTGGCGGCATAAATAGGCCCTTGTTGGTCCCGTACTCGCCCAAGCCCTCGCTATAAGGAGCATGAGGTTCTGACCGAACACAACGTCAGCAGAGAGGATCGACTTCTTCTTCCTCTTCTGCGCGCGAACCCCGGTCGCACCCAAAATCAGCTTACGCTTCGTGGGCACCTTGGGACGGCGGGTCCCGATATCCGAGCCCACGCCGGATTCAGGCGAAACCACATTCACCGTCTCCACCGGAGCACGCGGCACTGAGGGCACGTCCACAGAATCACGGGCAATCCACGCGGAGGGCTCAGCACGCGTGGGGGCTCAGCTCTAGCATCTCCTCTTAGTGGAGGAACGACAGGGGTCCTTTGCCTTAGGGGGACTTTGCGATCGCTGGCGGGGGGCACACCCTTGCTGTCAACCAGCAGCCGCTTCTCTTCCCGGATAACAGCGCCCATCGCATGCTGATAACAGGCCCCGTACACATTGAGGGCCCTTTGAATGCAAGTCGTCTCGCTAATGAAGAAGTGGGAGCCCGTATTTAGCCGCATAAAATGATGTAGTGCACTCCGTATCCCCTCTTTGGTGGCCTCAGGCTCTTCCAAAAACGCCTCCAGTGGGACCCCCTGGTTATAACTTAATTGTTGGGTGAAACGATGGGGGTTGTACCTCATAAAAAGCGCCATATCATTCTGCCTGAACACCAGGAAGCCCGGCCGGATGGAATATAAGTGAAGAATCTCTGGGGCTTTCAATACGGAGGCCCCGTCCTTGAAACTATCACGCAACGCCAACACCGCCTTGGAGGTCTCCGGGCCGATGGTCATGACCTTGTCCATGAAAAAAATGCCCGGTCCGACCGTGCGCGGATGAAGAAGCAACCCCCTAACCTCCCGCAGAGGCAGATTCACAATAGAAGCGCCGACCAGCCGCATAACTCTCGGGAGTCTGCACTTCTCGTAAAACGAGTGTCTCTTATGAATACCGAATACGCCGAGCACAAGCATTTCCATCCATGAAGTAAAGTAGTGCATCGGGAAATTGGTAGGTTGCACCCCCGGTTCATTTGCTCCGCCGCCACACTGAGACCATGGTATAGGTGAGCCAGCCCGGCGATTCCAATCGACAATTGTATGCCAGCCACCATCCGATGCGCTGGGTAGAAAACGGACGGCCTCATGTAGCGCGGGTGCATGGGGAGCGCGAACCAGCACAGCCATAGCCCCAGAAACCCGAGAAAGAAGGTCTCCTCGTCGATGCCCGGAGCGGCGATTTCTGATAAGGGGATGACGGCAGCATCGGGGAAGTAAAAACCCTTTTGATTGGCTTCCACTACTGGTCGACGATCTAGGCCAAGGCCGAAGGGGTCGTCAAGCTTGGCAAATTTTTCGCCCCGTTGCGATAGAATCTCCGGTCGAAGAAAGCGGGCGATGAAGTCTGCGAAACTAACTCGCCGGCCTCCCGATTCCAAGTAGAGACTTTCATACATATTCAGCACCTTTACCAGACTCGGAAACTAGTGCTGAATAGCATTCTCCGGCGTTAAGCCCATCACCAATGGCTTGGTGGCAAAAACATATTCATCAGGAGGTAGAAGCTCTTCATAGTCCCCCCCCTCACCGGCAAACCGAAAATCTCAGCAAATTCTTCTAGAGGGATGGAAACTTCCCTGTCCATTAAAAGAAAGGTATGGGTAGGGATGTTCCATTGCTCCACGAACGTCTTAGTCCACCATGTCGAAGGAGCAGAGTACTCGAACAGCGAGGCATAAACCGCGGGGTATAGACCGATCTTCAACAGGTGCGTCTTCCTCGCTGAAAAAATATACCTGGCCCACTGCAAATACCCTGCCGAGTGCCGAGGGGTCAACCCGATGTTGTAGGGTTGTCCCCAAGGGCGCGATTCGTCCTGGCATATGCGCCGTCTCAAAATATCCACGGCTGCCGGCAGCTGCATGGGTATGGCAGCGATCGAGGGTTGAAGAAGACCCTCCGAAGTCCAGTTAACAACCTCCACGGCATAGTTCACCAAGGGTATATCTGCATATGAGATTGATGAGATCGGCTCTGACGGCGTCGCACAAGAGAAGTTTCGACGACCTCTGATAATTTCATTGTACCACCTGCCCCACAGGTGAAAGGTTCTTGTACTCCGGGTCGTAGTCCTTAATGAGAGAAAGATCTAATCACAAAAAAAATTAAAAAAGTAATTTACTTCATTCTTAGATCTTTTGATCTATATAAAGGCATAGCCTTTTGATTAACCATTGGTTCTTGAATCTTGAGCTAGAACCTCTTTTGAGAAAACAAAGAACCTGTTTCTTTGATCTTAATTGGATCAAGATGCGCTCTGCGCTATTGTACAGTGCCTTGCACTTTTGAAATATGCCTTTGCACTCCTTGGACTGGCGCACTGCACCAGAGCATGCCACGTGTCAACCACAGAATGATCTGCGCTTTGCGCTTCTAAATTTAGCACACTGCGCTCTTGGATTGGCGCATAGCACCAGGGCGCGCCACATGTCAGCAGTGCATTAGCGCAGCGCACTGGCGCAGCGCACTGGCGCAGCGCACTGCGCTAACAGATTTGCGCTTAGCAGAGCGTGACACATGTCACCTCCACATACGCAGGCGCCTTGCGTTCTTTAATTGGCGCAAAGCGCCTGACAAGCCATGTGGCGCACTGTCAGACCATTAAAATGCTATCCATTATTTAAAAAGGGCAGAACCCCAGTAAAGGTCTAACAGACCAAACATAAATGATATGCATTATTTAAACGGGTAGAGCCCAAGTATAAATGCTATGCATTTAGTGACAGAGCCCAATGCTATGCATTATAAAAGGGCAGAGCCTAACTAAAAGCCTAATAGGCAGAACATGAATAAAATGTTGAATATTTTCAACTGGACTTAGCCCAATTCTGGCCATAAGTCCTCAATATAAATTGAACTGAGTCCAACCGCTCTCCCAATCAATTTACACCCGGTTCGAGGGTACATCTCTTTACTCCTCTGATATCGGTCGTTGTAATCCCTCAACGTCGTCAGAGAGGTGACGGGTCCCGACAACCACACACTGCTACGGACTGTGGGGTCCTTAAACTCATGGACTATGATGTCCTTAATCAACCGTAATGTCTTAAAACTAATACCGGACTATGATGTCCTTAACCTTGACCGTAATGTCTTAAAACTAATATCGGACTGTGAGATCCTTAAACTCACGGACTATGATGTCCTTAACCTTGACCGTAATGTATTAAAACTAATATCGGACTGTGAGGTCCTTAAACTCACGGACTATGATGTCCTTAACCTCGACCGTGATGTCTTAAAACTAACATCGGACTGTGAGGTCCTTAAACTCACGGACTATGATGTCCTTAACCTTGACCGCAACGTCTTAAAACTAAAATTGGACCGTAATGTCCTTAAATTACCTATCGACCGCAATGTCACTAAACTAAACAATAGAGCCCAATTGCTCTCTTGTCGGATCTAAACGATCCCGTTAAGTCGATCTTAGTCTAAAATTAGACTAACGTGTCCTTAACGAACGTTTAAGTTGATCTTAGCCTCAAATAAGGCTAACGTATCCTTGAACACAACCCCCCCAAACCCAAATCTAAGAAAGATACGGATTTGGACTAGTCCACGCCCTACGGGCGACAACATAACTTAGTCTCCGTATACAATCCACGGACAACCGAACACAAAAACAATACCCATTACACGAAGTGGCCATATGGAGAAGTAGAAAGTTGTTACCGCGATGCGGTAGCGTAATTAACTGCAGGGGCTTGCGCCTGCAGGGAAGAGCGTCCCCACAATAAAAAAACCCCTCGAACGAGGGGAAATCTGATGAAGTCTGCTACATCGGATGTATCCGTTTAAACCTTCGATACACGGTGCCATAAATCAACTTGGCATCTTCGGAAAGGTGGACGGATAGCACCAATTAGCATCTGCCCCGAATTTCAGGCGAGACGGGCCCGCGAGGTCGCGTCCCCGTTGTTCGGAGGAGAACATATCATAATAGTTTCTATGTGAGTCTTGCATAACCATCTCCAACGTATCATCAACCATAACACATGTATGCATGCATGTGTGCATACATATCAATATAAACATGCATACATACATGCATACAAAATAAAGAAAGGGTTTAATAAATGAGCTAATGGTCAATTGATATTAAATCAACACTTGATTTAATTATCCGTTAATATCACATACGACCCGACCAAAAGAAAACTCCAGATTAAAATACGGCATCGTATACACGCATTTAATCAAGATTAAAATACGGCATCATATACGCGCATTTAATCAAGCTCCTGTGCATATCCCCATATACGCCCCACATCTTTTCGCCTGAGCTAGGAAACCCCTTTGTGAGACTCTAAGACTCGTAAATACGCCAGCAGTAAGCAGTGAACATATCACATACCCATAAATCGTCAGCGGCACTAGTTGTATGTAACGACTCACAGGTATTAAGCAAACAGAAGAACAACAAGAGAACCTGTCAAAACTCCTGTAGAGCCAACCAGCAACACTTACTGTACAGTCCGATCTCTTCGTCAGATATGCTGCATACCGAGTCTATGGATGGTATCGTCGACCCCAATAACTCAATAAGTCATGCCGATGTATGGCCTATAACAGATCGAGAAACTACTGATAACACTTATCAGCAAATCTCATCAGCTATGGCCAGGGACTTCTTATTATAGCCAATCGAGCACAGTGCAATATCAACCCCCACTACCGGGAGAGACAAAACCCCTCCTATCACTCATTGCCTCCATGTGTCTCGGGACTATACCCAAAAGCCATCTATTTGCATGACTCAGTAGAGCCGTGATAGAGTGGAAATCAAAGTACAGTAGGAGAACACATAAGACTCTATTATGATCTTGGGTCTACAGACTAACATATACCAGTGTCACCTGAGAACTGCTATCCGACGATAGATATAATACCTTATAAGAGTTCTCGGCGAGTCCGTTCAGTGTACCCAATCTCCACTGAGCAGCCGTATACAATCTTTGATGTCCAACACCAATGGATATGGGATCATCCATCGCCCATCATATGGGTCAAGAAACGTATACGCTAGTCTACTCTGGAATATCGATGCCCCGTCTTGATACACCCACGAATAGAAACATTTAAAGGATATTCTTATAAACTACACATGTCCTACTAGTATGATCTGCATCATAATCACAGTAGTCAAGCAAATACCCTAAGGGCTTTATCAACATGTATCAAATGAATAATATGCATGATCAAGTGAACATGTCAAGATAAAGAGTAACCAGATAGCATACTATCATGTCGAGCAAGAATGTCCTCTGAATATATATATATATATATATAGACATGTTGATACATCCACTATCAAATAATGGCCTCTACGGCATACATATATCCAACAATCTCCCACTTGCACTAAGCCCAATTATTAGCGTATCTCATACCCAACATCTCAAAAAGTCGCTCATGCTGCGGCTGAGGGAGGGTCTTGGTGAGTGGATCCGCGGTGTTATTCTTTGTATCTACTTTCCGAATCACGATCTCGCGGCGATCAACTATCTCCCGGATCAAATGATATCGCCTCAGGATGTATCTGGAACGCTGATGGGACCTGGGCTCTTTGGCCAACGCCATAGCCCCATTATTATCACAATACAATGGTATTGGATCAACAATAGTTGGAACTACTCCTAGTTTCGAGATGAAAATTCTCATCCAGACGGCTTCCTTAGTAGCATCATTTGCAGCAATATACTCAGTTTCTATCGTTGAGTCTACAACGGTTTCCTGTTTGGAACTCTTCCAACAAACTGCCCCTCCATTGAGGGTAAATACAAACCCCGAGATAGATTTGCTATCATCCTTATCACTCTGAAAGCTCGAATCGGTAAAGGCCTCCATTTGGAAATCCCCGTTACCATAGACCAAGAACAATTTTTTAGTCTTTCGTAAGTACTTAAGAATGTTCTTCACAGCTGTCCAGTGTTTCTCCCCAGAATTGGATTGATACCTACTTACTATACCTAGTGCATAAGCTACATCAGGGCGAGTACATAACATCACATATATTATAGATCCTACGGCTGAAGCGTAGGGTATAATGCTCATGTGAGCACTCTCTTCATCAGATTTTGGGCAAAAGTCCTTGGAGAGAGTGATTCCGTGACAAGCGGGTAAGGCACCCCACTTGAAATATTCCATAATAAACCTTTTTAGGATGGTTTTAATGTACCTGGATTGGGACAATCCCAACAACCTTTTAGATCTATCTCTATGGATCTTAATGCCCAATATGTACGAGGCATCACCCAGGTCCTTCATGAAGAACCTTTGTGATAAGAACAGTTTGACCGATTGTAGTATAGGAACATCGTTTCCTATTAGGAGGATGTCATCCACATACAATACGAGGAATGTGACAGTACTCCCTACAATCTTCTTATAAATACAGGGTTCTTCTGGATTTTTGACAAAATCAAACTCTTTGATCGCATCATCAAAGCAGATGTTCTAACTCTGTAATGCCTGCTTTAATCCATAAATGGATTTTAGCAACCTACATGCTTTCCCGCTGCTCCCACTATCAACGAAGCCCTTTGACTGATCCATATAAACACACTTTTCTAAATCACCATTTAGAAATGCAGTTTTAACGTCCATTTGCCAAATTTCATAGTCGTAGTGAGCAGCAATAACAAGTAGGATCCGAATGGATTTAAGCATGGCTACAAGAGAGAAAGTTTCGTCATAATCCAGTCCTGTTCTTTGACGAAATCCTTTCGCCACAAGCCTTGCCTTATAGGTCTCCACCTGCCCATCTACACCGATCTTTCTCTTAAAGATCCATTTGCACCCTACGGGTTTTACCTCAGAGGGTACAACTTCCAAAATCCACACTTTATTGGTGTACATAGACTCCATTTCGGATCTCATGGGATCCGGCCACATCACGGAGTCATCACTCGTGATAGCTTGCTGAAAACTAGTAGGGTTATCATCATCCATGATGCAATCCTCTCTATCACCATCAATGAGAAGACCATAGTATCTCTCCGGTGGACGATAAGTCCTACTAGATCTACGGAGTGATTGAGATTCATAAGTTTCTATTACAACATTAGGTTCAAACAAGTCGTCATTTGTAACTTGTGTTTCTAGAACTTCTTCTAGTTCTGCTATATTGCCATCAGTGTTATTTGAAAAAAATTCATTTTCTAAAAATGTGGCATGTTGAGAAACAAACACTCTTTATTCCTCCTTGTGGTAGATGAGATATCCATACAAATGTTTTGGATATCCCATAAATATACACTGAACCGATCATGTCTTGAGTTTGTCTGGATTCTGCTTTTTGACAAAAGCCGGACAACCCCAACTCCTAACTCGTTTAAGAGATGGTCTCTTCCCATACCATATCTCATATGGTGTGGTAAACACGGTCTTGGTTGGAACCCTGTTCAACAGATATGCTGCAGTCTCCAATGCATATCCCCAAAATGAGAAAGGTAACTCAGCATCACTCATCATGGATCGCTCCATATCTAATAGGGTACGATCCTGCCGTTCTGACACACCATTGTGTTTTGGTGTGTAAGGGGGAGTGAGCTGAGAGAGAATCCTATTCTCTTTTAGGAAGTCCGAAAACTTTGTACTTAGATACTCTCCACCTCGATCTGATCGAAGTTTCTTGATGCTCAAACCTGTTTGTTTTTCTACTTCAAGTTGTACTCTTTGAATTTCTCGAAAGTTTCAGACTTATGCTTTAATAAAACACATGTCCGAACCTTGAGAAATCATCAGTAAAAGTTATGAAGTAAGAAAAACCACTTCTAGCATGTGTAGACATTGGTCCGCATACATCACTACATATGAGGCCTAAGAGTTCTGTAGCTCTTTCTCCGTGTCCAGTAAACGAAGTTTTGGTCATTTTACCTTTGATACAAGACTAACAAGTCGCATAAGATTTATATTCAAAAGGATTTAAATATCCATGTTTATGTAGCTTGTTTAGTTTTATTTTGTTAATATGACAAGTCTACAATGCCAAAGAAAATCTTCATTTATATCTGAAAATTTTCTTTTATTTGTGTGTTGTATGTTGAAAACCGTGTGTTGATTTAGAACGTATATCCCGTTATTTAGTGTACCATACCCAATCAACTCTTGATTCAGGTTAATGTTCATAACATTATTTTGCAACACAAAATTATATCCTTCATTGTCTAAAAAAGAAACGGATATTATATTACATAGCATGCTTGGTACATAATAACACGGGTTCAAAACCAATATACATCCCGATGACAATCCCAGGTGATACTCCCCCACTGATATTGCATGTACGTTGGAACCATTTCCAACTCGGAGAGTGTGATCACCTGTCTTCAAAACTTTGCTATTTCTCAATCCCTGTATACAATTGCAGATGTGAGAACCCAAACCGGTATCCAATACCCAGGAAGCAAAGTTTATAGAAAAACTGTTTTCAGTCACAAACACACCTGAAGTAGAAGTATCACCATGCTTACTTTTCTTGAGATCAGCAAGATATTCGACACAATTTCGCTTCCAGTGTCCCGACTTTTTGCGGTAGAAACATTCTCCTTTTACTGACTCTTCTGCCATGGATTTGTCTCTCCTTTCTGCCTTTTTGATTCCACCTCTCGGTTTGGTGGGTTTCTTCTTATTCCTTCCCTTAGCCTTGGCTTTTGAGACGGAAGAGGAAGATTGCCCAACAATTAGAGAGGGTGTCTTTGCCTTAAGCGTGCTCTCCGCACTTCTCAACATATTGAGAAGTTCAGGTAGCGACTTCTTCATGTTGTGCCTGTTGAAATTCACTATGAATGGAGCAAAAGCAGGGGAAGATACTGTAGAACAATATCAACATATTGTTCGTTCTCCATTGTCCATCCGAGGCCCTCAAGCTCTTCAATAAGTAAACCTCGACTACTGGTGTGCCAGGAGCCATCCTCATCTGAAACAGATTTCTAGAGGCCTCGTAGCGCAGGGTACAAGATTGCTCCCCATACAACTCCTTTGTATGGAGAAGATGGATTGAACATCCATTTGCTTATGCTGCTTTTGATGTGCATTGTCCATCGAGGCAAGCATGAGGCATTTGGCAGTGGCACAGTGAATATCCCATGTTTTGCGGATCTCCCTATCCGCTATAGAAGATTCAGGGCCTGGGATGGGTGGGACTGGAGCAGTGAGGACATATGATACCTTATCATATGTAAGGGCAATGTTTATGTTCCTCAGCCAGTCTTTATAATTTGGTCCGGTCAGTTTATTTTTCTCTAACAGGAGCTTAAGTCCAGTCATGGGTATCTACCATTAGGAGAGAGAAAAGAATACACTCAGCGAAAGCTCTTGCAAATATTAGATTGGTTATTATCTTATCTAATCGATATCTCCCACTGCTTTTATCAAATTTTCCTTCAAACCTTAAAAAGAAAATTAGCCAGGATTAATTACATTCTACAAGTTCGCTAACCGGTCAGCCAGGCCAGTGTCGGTACTTTAAGGGAGGTTTCCCGTGCTTTCGCACGGACCTAATTAAAGTAAACCTCGACTATGATCAAGTTTTATCCGTCATTTCGTGATTAATTAGACCCATTCACATGACTCTTTACTATGATCAATATAATCACATATGTGTCCTAACTAATCGCATCATATGCTATGTAGGAAGACATCACTTAGCTACCGTACACTATGCCTTGATTATGATCAACATATGTAGAACGAATACTAAGTACTTTACTTCCTAAAATGACGGAGGGCTGTGGATGATTTTTAAGAAAACCATTAACGCTTTGAACTTGATCTTGTTGTAGAATCAAATAGTTTTAAAATGAGTGACTTAAGCTCCGCAATTTTGAAACTTGCTTTTTCATAAAAAGCCCGAGTGAGTTTCAAATTCGATTCTACAATATCTTTTAGGTTTCTTTTTCTTTACATTAATCTCATTAATGTAGTCCCATCATTTAAATCCTTAATCCATCACAGAAAAGAAACGAAAATAGAATGTACGCTTATGCCATCCGCATTCGCCACGGGGTCCCGTCATGCACCGTTAGGTTACTTAACCAACGGCAGAGCGGGGGCAGGACTAGCACGGATGCAAAACATAAGCAAAGTTTATTATATATCATATATATAATATACCATTCATCTCAGCATATAAAGTGATCACATCAAAAAATAACAATAGCAGAAGCACATATATGAAAATATAGGATATACTAAGAGGTCCGTATTTTGTATTTAGCCAACGATGGAAAATACGGATTCCATGGTCGTGATGAATAGCCAAGCCCACACCCTTAGACCTCTACGAGAGTGGCAAGTGACCCCGCCAATTCTAGGGTTAGGAGACCCGATCTCGACTCTTCGAGATGGCCTCCAACTGGACTCTAGAACTCGGTCACTTGTGCTCCCCACCTTGGGTCTATCATAATGTGGAAAAGTAAATAATATAAATCATTGGTGACATCATCCTCAACCTGGAGGTGCCCCAATAAAAGAATATTACATATAATGAATATTACATGAATGAAAAGAAAAACTCTTATGTCACATAAAACCTCCCGGCTATCCATTCATGACGATCCTATACATCATATCACAGCAACACATAACATTGCGTGTCATCAACGTAAGTAAATATGTGTATCCCAATTGTCGTTGATGTATAGCAACGAAACCGGCGATACACCACATATTACACTTACGGTTGCAGAAAAGAAAACGAAAACTACAATAATTAGAATCCGCAACATCCTTAGACATCATAAATTCGGAATATCTCATACCCCGAATTTCATGCCTAACATATAAACCTTGCATTTTAGTCTCATATTGAAAACACCTTTTCAATAATATAGTCGGGTAATTCAACAAAATTCCCGACTATTTGATCGAATACTCATCGAAAACATTAGTAGATGGTCATACCCTTGATGCCGTCGACGAAGTGCACTTAGGCGGAACACCGTGGCCGCGAGCACCCGAAAGAATGCTTTTGGCAATGGGGTTCTCGTACAGTCACTTGGTCGGGGCTATGGAGTATGACTATCTAGCAGTATTACCCGGCGAATATTCACATACTATATGAGATTGCGATGGAGTTTTGGTCCGAATCGAAACTCCGTGGCAATTTATCAAAAGAGACTAAATTGCTAGATTTACATAACACTAACTAGTTTTCATAAAACTAATTATCGTGGATTCTAAATATTGTATCATATTCCAATATCAAACCCGAAACGATGTTAAAATACGACTCCGAAACACTCCGAATTGACACTACAGAAAGATAACATCACATGCAATCTTGGCAAAAACAAACAATACCTGAAACACCAAACCCCGGAAACTGGAACACCAAAGAAAGTCGAAGCCCAAACTCCTTTGAAAAACCGGCCATACCGGTTTTAAGCAAGGTTTCGCCGACCAAAATCCGGTGGATCGGGCTCGTTTTTCTCTGGTGTTCATATTAAATCATATGTAACAATCTGCACTTGTTTAAATAATTTTTAGAGAAACTTTTACAAACAACAGAAACCAGGGTTTTGGTTTCGAGGTTTCGGAGTTGTTTCGGTTTCGTAATTCTACTAATATTGTCTAAATCTCTAACTTGGCTCTGATACCACCGCTGGATTTGCTTAGCACCCTCACTAGGATTTAACAAGCATCAAACATGCAACTTTAAAAAATTCTAAGGTGCTAACCAAACCTAACCTAGAATCGAACTAGAGATTAGGGTAAAAAGTAGCAAGTATCACATACTAGTTAGTGTCTAACGCTAAGAGGGGAGAAATACAACCTTTTAGACCTCTCCTCCTTGACTCCTTGGTTCTACTTAGAGTTTTAATGGGTTTGCTTGAAGCCTTCGAAGTCCACGACGATTCACCATGGAGTCTCTTTGCTCAAGCTCCTAGGTTCACTTGACCCAAGTGGAATGGAAGCAAACAACCTACATTAGTGGGCTAGACTAATATAGATTTGTGAAGTGGGTAATATTCTCACTTAAAAACCTTTCTTTTTCTTTCACTTCACTCACTTTGAAAGAGGTAGAGAGCTTGGAGGAAGAAGGAGATGGAAATGGCTTGCTTGAGCTCAAGAGAGATAAACTCAAGAATAATAATGAATAAGAAAGAGTCGCCCTCACTCTTAACTAAGGCTAGGAAAAATATCAAGATATTTTTGAAGTTGAGTTAATAGATAATTACAAATGAAACCATAGTTAGTATAAGATATTTTTAGAAGTGTGTAGAAAGAAAAATCAACCATGATTTATTTCCGATTTTCTTTAACTCAATAATTAAAAAATATCATAATAGTTTCCATGTGAGTCTAGCATAGCCATCTCCAATGTATCATCAACCATGACACATGTATGCATGCATGTGTGCATACATATCAATATAAACATGCATACATACATACATGCATACAAAATAAAGAAAGGGTTTAATAAATGAGCTAATGGTCAATTAATATTAAATTAACACTTAATTTAATAATCTGTTCATATCACATACGACCCGACCAATAGAAAACTCCAGATTAAAATACGGCATCATATACACGCATTTAATCAAGCTCCTGCGCATATCCCCATATGCGCCCCACATCGTTTCGCCTGAGCAAGGTAATCCCTTTGTGGGACTCTAAGACACGTCAATACGCCAGCAGTAAGCAGTGATCATATCACATACCCATAAACCGTCAGTGGCACTAGCTGTACGTAACGGCTCCCAGGTATTGATCGAACAGACAACAATAAGCGAACCTATCAAAACTCCCGTAGAGCCAACCAGCAACATTTACCGTACATTCCAGTCTCCTCGTCAAATATGCTGCATACCGAGTCTAGGGATGGTATCGTCGACCCTAATAACTCAATAAGTCATGTCGATGTATGGCCTATAACAGATCGAGAAACAACTGATAACATTTATCAGCAAATCTCATCAGCCCTGACCAGGGACTTCCTGTTATAGCCAATCGAGCATAGCGCAATATCAACCCCCAATATCGGGATAGACGAAACCCCTCCTATCGCTCATTGCCTCCATGTGTCTCGGGACTGTACCCAAAAGCCACCTGTTTGCATGACTCAGTAGAGCTGTGGTAGGGTGGAAATCAAAGTACGGTGGGGGAACACATAAGACTCTATGACGATCTCGGGTCTACAGAATAACCAATACCAGTGTCACCTGAGAACTGCTATCCGAAAATAGATATAATACCATATAGGAGTTTTCGGCGAGTCCGTTCAGTGTACCCAGTCTCCACTGAGCACCCGTATACAATCTTTGACGTCCAACACCAATGGATATGGGATCATCCATCGCCTATCATATGGATCAAAAAACGTATACGCTAGTCTATTCTGGAATATCGATGCCTCGTCTTGATACACCCACGTCTAGGAACATTTAAAGGATATGCTTATAAACTACACATGTTCTACTAGTATTATCTGCATCATAATCACAGTAGTCAAGCAAATACCCTAAGGGCTTTATCAATATGTATCAAATGAATAATATACACGATCAAGTGAACATGTCAAGATAAAGAGTAACCAGATAGCATACTATCATGTCGAGCAAAAATATCCTCTGAATACACACACACACACACACTTGCCGATACATCCACTATCAAATAATGACCTCCAGGGTATACATATATCCAACATGTTCAACCCCTTCAAAAGTGCTGGAATATAGGAATACATGAATAAGTACACGAGGGTCCGAAGGAGCTGAACTACTTATCCTTGACTACCCCCAGCACCCCTGGCAAGCATTATTCAAACGGTTATGATTTAAAACAGGTTCAAGTACATGATGGTGTGATACAAGAATACAGGAGTACATGAATACATGAATACTGGAGTACATGAATACAGGAGTATTGGAATATATGAATATATGGGTAAAAGAAATCAAGTCAAGTCACAGAAGTATTCACAGACCCAAGGCTATCGTTCAGGGGCAAGGAAACACAGGCCCACTCATAGAGCTGGTCATAGGACTTCTGAGAATACAAGTCAAGTCCTAAATATAATTCTAAGTCTCCCTATATATATAACAAGCGTGTAATAATAGTTCAGTTGAAGGCCAGAAATAATCATAAGTTCGCTAGCAGAAATCACTGGTTTTGGTTTAAAATTTGGGAATCTTACAGAAGAACTAAATTGTAGTTAAGAGAGTTTTGTGAATAACGAGACTAGTTTTGCCTCAATAGGATTCCTGGTGGGAGAGTTACGGAAGTTTTTGTAATGCTGCGTAGATCAGGCCAGTGCAGATTTCATTATAAATACACTAATAATATTTTTCATTTTAGAAAATTCTACGTTCAGCTTATAGTTACCATATTTAAACAAGAAATAACTTCGGAATGTTTTGAAAGCTTTCCAATAAGAAAATACAGATTACGATAATCAAGTAGGGAGTTTTTCCAATTTTATTACAGCCGCGCAGATAGTTCCTGCCGCTGTCCACATTCGACACATTTTATTAGAGCCGGATTTTCATAAAATTCTATTAATTTTCAAGTAGCTTAACCCAGGAAGAAAATGTAGCTATCACCATGTAGATGTTCCAGCAACTTGAGTTTTCTCAATTTGGAATCTAGAGTTAGGAGTTATGACTATTTTAAGGCAAATGTAATTAGTTTCAGCATACTAATGAAAACAGATTTGGATACATAAATTTAAAATGCAACTACCGACTTAACCTAGTCTGTAGACTTATATAATATTTCAATTTAGCCATTCATAACGCAGAGTAACAACATTTCCACACCGTGACATAAGGTGGATACAAAAATATATTGGATAACAGAAAACATGTAATAAAAAACAATCTAAATCCTTCCCCTTATGACATAAAGGGTAATATCTTACCTAATACAAACATATATAAAATAAACACACAACATGCATCTGTGACATAAGATGCACCAAGCACATAATATACCATAAAAGTACAACCATTATATAGGGCGTTTAACAACAACAACAAAGAAAACATATGGCTTACCTTGATGCAACCTATTCGAGTTATATGCATAGATTTAACATGTAGATATAAATTGTTACATTGGATCTGTTAGATGACCTAAAATTCTATATCAATCAAGAATGAACCTTTTCAATAATAGTAACTTGATTTCCCATCTCTATAAATCTTATAAAAATCATCTTTTTTTACACCAGATCTAGGATTTGTGATCCTTAATAATAAAATAATTCTTTTCGATGAAAACCACAATTATAATCAACAATGAAATTCTCTTTTTTTTTATGGAAAATACAAAGAAATTATGAGGAACTTACCATTAAGGAAATCAACGATTTCCTTAACTGTGGGATCAAGATCGTCTCGATTTAATTGAGACGGTGGCAACCACTTTGACGCGCTTCCTTCTACAATGATTTTTCTCGCGTTCGTTAGGGTTTCTAGGGCTTGAAATATAAGTAGTATGACGGCTAATAGGAAAAGATATAATTAGGGTTTTGATAAGGTTTATATAGGCTTCTGGTTGCTCGGGTAGATTTAAAAAAATTGAGATATGAAAATATAGTTATAATGAAGCAGAAAAGTTATATGGGAAAGATCACTCGAAATGGGGCCCACCTAACCGACCCGGGTGGTCAATCCACCGACTCGGGTGGCCTCATGAAGGAGGACGGGTTCGAGTCTCCTCGGGTGGGTCTCACTTAATCTAATTAAGCCTAAAATATAATTTATATTTTATATTATCGCTTTGTGTTTGTGTGGCACACATGTAAAGCAGTAAATCTGGAAAAGAAACAAAAAAATAAGCAAGATATTGTAATAAAAAAAATAAGATATTGTAGATCTGGTTGAGTTATTTTCTTCTTCTTCATCATTGTCATTGTTCTCAAGGATATTCTAGAGGAACTTTTTTAGTGTGGCCGGTGTTCGCACTTTCTGATTATATTCTTCCAGCGTGTCTATTAATTTTTGCAGATCCTTGCGGCTGTCGACATATTCGACGGGCTGCATGGGTTTCTAGGTCTTTCTATTCTTCTTTTTCTTGGAAGACTTAGAAGGCTTTTCTTGGAGGCTTTTCCCCTTGTCAACGATTTTTGGTGTGGGACGCGACTTCAACATTTCTTTTATGATCTCGAGCTCAAGCGGGATTTTCTACCTGATTGCTGGAGATGCTTGTAGGTCTTTCAGCATTCTTTTGTTCTTTACCGAAAGAACCACTTCCCATAGAGCTTATTCCACGAATGAGCAGGATGCCCCCTGCATATCAGCTTTCTTAGAGGCGTGCTTTTATGGCGGATCTACCTTCCAATTATATGACAGCGCAATCTTGCCCTACTGATACTGGTTCTCGACCCAGTTCTTAAAGACGTAACATTCTTCAATTAGATGTCTTACCATCCGGTGATAGGGACCGTAGCTTGGATTGTTGACATCACCAGCTTGTGCGGGTCTCCGCGGCTCAGACAGTGCTATCAAATTTCCGTATGGCAACCTTGAACAGTCTTTTTGTCATATTAGGAGGGAAGGAATACGTGTGTCCTATTCTTTCTTCTAAGGTAGGACCAGTGTGGTTGTTGTTTTGACGAGCGGCTACTTTCGGACCGTTCTGCTCTTGTTGTGTATTAGCGACAAAGGTCATCTTTACCTTTTCTTTATTGTTTCGGGAATCTCCTCCTGAAGAGGAAAGGCTATAGCCCATCTAATCTATCTGGGCTAATTTATTGATGAGCGCTTTGAAGGTAGTAGGCTTGAAGAATGTCATAAATTAGAACACAGTCGACCGAGTATCGATGGTGCCTATGAACATTTCTACAGCTGGAGCCTTCTTAATGCATTGTTTGCACTTATACCATAGGTTTCGCTATCGGATCGCATATTGAACCCATGTCTCGCCTGATTTAACCCTTGAGTTGATCAATTCGGTGATTGGAGTGTATTCACTTGCACTGGCGAATCTCCGAGTGAAAAGAAGTTCCATCTTAGAAATTGTCTTGACAGAGTCATTTAGGAGCTCCAAATGCCATTCGAAAGCAGTCTTTGATAGACTTCCAATGAATTGGCGAAGCAGCTGGTTGTCATCACCTTCGGTGTTGCCACACATGGCTTTAAACTGTACGACATGCTGGTGCGGGTTACTCGTTCCTTTATATATATGTAACTTTGGGATCGTATACCCCGGAGGGTAGTTCATCTGGTCGTACCATGCTGGATATGGTCGACCAGTCTTGATCAACTTACTCGCTGCTTCATTTGCTTGGTAAGTTTTGATTTGTTGTGCGATGCAATCATCCAACATCACCTTCGAGATCTTTTCTTCTTTAACCATTGATAGGGCTTGAGGAGGGTTTGAAGTTTCCCCCTTATCATCATCAATAATCATCGGAGGTTTTTTGGCCGGCGGTTCTGGCTAGACAATCATTCCAACCATGTCCATAAATAGAACAGCTATTTGCTTCATATTAGCAGCCTGCTACGCCGCATCCTTGTCCTTATTTTCCAGGACTCGCCTCAGGAAATCGGTATTGGTCTTCTGCTCTTGCTGTTCTTCTAGCTCCTTGTCTGGACTTTCTTTAGATGAAGAGCTAGTGAGCACTGCTACCTTGGCAAGCATCTCATAGAGCTTTTCTTATTGCTCCCGGGCCTTTGTCAATGACCGAATATGCAGTCTATTATTGACGGAATACAAATCTTGTCTTTGGTGCCAGTCATATAGACTGTGTGGACCATCATGCCCCTAGGCTTAGGGCGCTTGGAACATTGGCCTTGTATTTTTCCGCAGGCGCTAGAACTTTTTCTGGCCTCGCTCTTTTATGGGAAGCCATTGTAGGAGGAACCGTCATGATAGGAACCGCCTTGTGAGAAGTCTCCTGCTATGTGGCAAAGGAGTTGTCATTATTTTTTTGACCCTTGAACTTCTTTAGTTGACGAAAGTAATTGTCATCAATGACATAGCCTTGTACATCTTTCCAGACTATGTGAATTGCCGAAGAGATCAGCTTAGATGAACACTGTGGCTTCGACTCATTTTGGTGTCTTTGTAGAAGGCGAAGATTTCTTCATCACCACGGTAGGCGAGTTACGGCGAACCCTTCTGAGAAGTTTGAAACTATTCCTAGTTAGAACAGCAGCATTGATAGTCACCACAGGAGTTGGCGGAGTCTTTCTAAAAGGAGAACTGTCCCCAGCTTGCCTTACACAACGCCAATGGCGACGTCGAGCACCTCTCGTAGCAGGAACCTTCTTAGTATTAGAGGCTTCTCCATCATGCCCCCTGTGTTGTTTGGAGATTTCGCCAAGTGTCAGCCTATAGAAGACCGGTGCCTTCGGTTGAGCAGGAGCAGAAGAGGTCGGTCTGTTGAAGACAAATTGTCTTGGGGGTGAAGCACTCTTAATTGCTTCAAGTGGAGCAGGAGCTAGGATGGCCAATTGATTAATGACGAACCTCTTAGGGATTGTGGGCTTCTAAGTTGGGCCCACCGAGCTTGTCTTCATCCTGTTGAAGACTGAAACTTTGGAGATGGCAAGCTTATCAGCAGGGCCTGCAGAGGTGGTCAGCCGATCAAAGACCGACTTCCTTAGAATTTCTTCCTTTGGCGTTGGGGTGCCATAGTTTGGAGATGGAAGCATGGTCCCGAAGAACAATCCGCTGGTCGCTTGGGTGGCATGGTCAGCAGGAATGCAGAAGATTGTGGCCGCATTTGGCCTATACACGACCCCTCCAGATGGGATAGAGTTGGCATGAGACTTGTTATTGTAGTTGGTGCAGCTGAAAGCCATTAATCTGCATAGAGGTGAAACACCAATTTTTAGTATCCCAAACTCTAAGAGAAACTATAAACATAGCGACCGCCATTTCTTTCACGAAATATGACACACGAAGTGTGAAGTGGAAAGAGAAAAAGGACCCACCGGGCGTGCCAGAATCTGTTTACCACCGAAGATCGGTCTAAGACGTTGGGAGAACGTCTAGCCTGAATTTGGAGGCAGATTCTATATATAATATATCCACCCACCTCTCCGAAGATACCAAGTTAATTTATGGTACCGTATATCGGAGGTTTGGATGGATGCGACCGAAGTAGCTGACTTTTCAGATTCCACTTCACGGATGAACGGTTTATTGATTGTGGGGACACTTTTTCTGCAGGCGCAAGCCTCTACAATTAACACACCTGAAGCTGAAGCCACAACGTGTTTTGAATCCTGATTTCTGGCTTTCCAAGCCCTGCAGTCCTTCTGCCAATGCCCTTTCCCATAACAATAGAAACATTCCTTCTTCCCTAATGTTAGCCCTGAAACTTTTGCCCTGTCCTTTCCCTCTACCTTACTGACACTACCTATCAGCTTGGTAGAGGCCTTCTTCTTCTCTCCCTTGGATTTCGCTTTAGATCTAGAAGAGGAAGATTCCCCAAAAAGAAGAGCGGGTGTCTCCGTGGATTTCTGTAGGGTACCCTCAGCGCTCCTCAACATGTTGAGGAGTTCTGGAAGTGAAACTTTCTTCCCTTGAATGTTAAAATTTAAGATAAATTAAGCGTAAGTAGATGGGAGGGACTGTAGAATCAAGTCAGTATATAACACATTCTCTAACGTGGTCACAAGGTCCGTGAGATCTTCAATATAGCTAATCATCGTAAGCACGTGGTCCCCTACAGATGATCCGACAGCCAACCTCGCCTGAAACAATTTCTTCGAGGTCTTATATCATGCGATACGAGATTGCTCTCCATATAAATATTTGGTATTGAGGAAGATGGAAGCTAAGCCCATCTTCTCATGCCGCCTCTGGTGTTCATAATCCATTGAGGCTAACACGATGCATTTGGCTTTCGCACTGTCCTTTTCCCATGTCTTACGGATATCAACATCCGTGACGGTGGAATCTGGACCTGGGACGGTGAGAGCTTCGGTAGTAAGGAGGTAGCCCAGCTTGTCATAGGTAATGGCCATCTGTACATTCCTTAGCCAATCATATTAGTTTAGCCCGGTCAATATATTATCTATCAGTAACTTAAGCCCGGTCATTTTAGTCGCTGCAATTAGGAGAGAGAGTAGAAACACTCAGCATGATACTCTTGCAAGTTTAGAATGGTTATTAGTTTATATAATAGGATGGCTTCCACTGTACTTCGAATCCTTCCTCAAACTATAAAAGAAGAATTAGTCAGGATTAATCTCACCTTACAATTCTTGCTTAACCTTTCAGCTAGGCTGGTGTTGGTACTTCGAGAGTGGTTTTCCAATGCTTTCGCGAAGTTCCTTAATTACATAACCTCTTTTTCCTGGAGGTATAGCCCCGCTAACACTGTTCTAGGCACCTACTTGGTTTATAGCATTGATTGTTTAGTGAAAAATCTCCTGCAGAGTAGCGGATACTCACAGCAGGATCGGGATCCAAATATCATCGTGTGACAACCTTGAAGGAATCCTACCAAAATCATCACACTCCAAATGGTATGCAACACTAGCAAGTTTCAATTTCCTTAGAAACTCCCGATGTGGATTTTTGTCCTGGGCGCTTATGAGCTTGACGAAGGCCAACATATCATAAAACACAAGTCAAGTTCTACCCGTCATTATCCAAGTTAATTTGAACTGTCACGCCCCGCTTCCCGGTATACGGCGAAGGAGACGGGACCTGTCCGCTACGTATTTACTGTGAAGTAAATACGCTAAGCGTATCTAAGCAATATAAAGGTAAATCACAAGAGATTAGAGAAATAAAAAATGACAGCAACTTTATTTCTTAACATTCTTTTGTACAATGCATGAAAAATAAATACATCTGGAATAAAAGCGATGTCTAAACAATGGCATAACAGGAAATGAAAAATACTGAATAGAAAAAGGTACAATGTCTATAGCTCGGAGTCTTTGAGGAACTAATCCAAGTCTTCACTGGTGGGCTCGATCTCTGCTGTGTCCAGATTACCTGACGACATTCAAAGAAGGAAGAAATAGAATGTCGTCAGCGAACAGGTCGCTCGGTAAGTCCCAAAGATAAGGGAGAATTAGAAAAGATAGATTAAGAGGTATCTTCTAAAGTTGTATAATATTTTAGAATATTGTGTTTACGCTGTTGTTTGTAGCTTGGTATAGAAGGATGCCAGTGTATACGAGAGGGGTCTCTATATGCTAGAGACCAGGGCAAACGGAATGTACAAGGAACCGTTAAGCCACGGTACAAAAGCAACGGAATATAGGTTAGGTGTCTTAATCTGACCACCTCGTGCCACCTTTAACACCTTCCGTACCAATCTACCCCTTAAACCCCGTAGTGTTTTGATTGTATTGTTGTATTGTATTGTATAACTTGGATGACTGACCAAAACCATGATATCAGTAAACAGATTGTAACTGCATAATCATGTAGACGGAATAACTGGATAATGGATGTATATCCATGGTTTGATTCAGTCAAGTTGTATAGATTGATAACTGGATTCATGGATTCATGTGTTCATATTGAATTGGAATATTATAAGTTGTAGATTGACTTGAATCATATTCAAGTTAGATATAATCAGACTCAAACCCGAGCTAGACAATTAGAAATTTAAATTGAAGTCTTGATTATTTCTTAAACCTATAATTGCTAGGGTCCTCAGGGTAATTTATAAACTTGAGGGGGTTTTATGTAAAATATACTTTTATATACTTTTCAAAATACTCCCCAAGCATTTATTATTCGTCTTTAGGGTTGTAATGAATGTGGATTTTATATTGTAATATTTCTAGTGAAAATATCCTAATTTTATAAATAAAGGTATTTATCTGTAATATTGATTTATTTGAAATTCATGGTATTTTAATGTAAAATTTATTCTTGTGATTTTTAGAAAAATGGAATATTTATATTATAAAAAATAGATATTTTAATGATAAATATACATATATTTATACAAAAATAATTTCAATAAATATTTTATATTCTAAAAATCTTATTTTCTTAAGATGTCGTATTTTAAATGTTTTGAGACCGAATACTCCTTGCGGAGGTCTGAATCTCGCACTACTAAGCCCGAGGGTGCACGATAAACCGTACTATCCCGAACGGGTTCCCCACAAATGGGTTGTAGCGGCGCTTTGCAAAGATTGTAAATTACTAAATCCTTTAGAAAACGGTTTTATAAAGTAAATGGTATTTATTTGTAAAAAGTCAATTTTTCGTATTTTAGGTTCTGGGGTTTTCTAATTCAACCAAACTATTTCTAAATGGTCTAAACAACAAGTTGTTAGATGCCTCAAATCGCCTCTTCACCGCCAATTGTGGCCAGTTAAGTCTAAGTGAAGAAAGGAGGGATCCGCTCACGAATCATCGTGAGACGGGCCTTTTAAAATTACCTTTCTCACTTGCCTAGCCTAGACACCACAAAGTCAGGTTTAGATAAACGACCGATGTCCACAACTTATCGTATTTTCATATTAAGAGGTATTTATTTTAAAAGTGTAACAAAGGTAAAACTTTTAGAAGTGGTTTTATTAAGAATATGGTATTTAAATGAAAATATTGTTTTATCGTATTCTACGTTTTTCAATGGTATCGTGTTAGGTTGTAAGCAAGTGTGTGAGGAGGTAGGTCGTTACCTCGTGATCTACTTTAAAGGTATAGCAAGTTAATGGGATTAAATGTGAAATCGAAATATTGTGGTATTTAAGTAAAAATACGATAATTTGGGAACGCTATCATTTAATGTGATGAAACTTATTCAAATTGTTTGTTAAATGTTTAATAGTCAACATAAAGATGTTTAAGCATGAATGTATTGGTGGGAAGTGAAATTTTTTAGAAAACCGAATCGGAAATCGGATTTGTTCCGATTCCGTCGGTTTTTGTAATTTCGTATTTTTTTTAGAAAAAGAGAGAGAGGTTAGAATGGGACTTACGGGTTTGGACAATACGAGAGTGATAAGGAAGAAGAGGGTTCGCCAGTACTCGATTCGTTGCCGCTACGTCGATTGGTCGCCGCGAGTTCCTAGCACGATCACCGGAAGTTTACCGTAGATTTCGTCGAAGCTTCGCCTTTCGCTCGTTTTCAATGTACACAAGATCTCTTGGAATTTTGAGAGAGTGGGCTCAGAAATTTGGGATGAGAGGGTAGAGGGTAGGGGGTGTATTTATAGGGTTAGGCTAGGGTTAGGATAGGTGTAGGGTTTTTAATTAAAAATGTAAAAAATATATAAAAATCATTAAAAAATGGAGTAAATGGGGGTTAATGGGTTCTCTGTAACCGATCTGACTATTTAAAGTATGCAGGGGGTTGACAAGGAAAAGATACCCAACTTCTATGTTGGGGACTCGACCGTCCGGCCGAGTCCGGCCGGCGGCGCCGGCCGAAGTCGGCCTGTCCGTCGGCCCGACTCGGCCGAGTCGGGCCGATTCAAGGGTCCAGGGGGTGGGGAGTCATCTGGGGTGATCACTGGTATATTTACTTTTTCATGTATAGTACGAAATTTATGAGAAACGCACGTGTAACTGTTGGTATTCTAAAAAAATCAAAAACAAAATAATATTCAAAATAATGGGGGGTATGGGATTTGAACTCTGGTGGCTTGGTTCAGCAGTGCAAGGTATTACCAATGAGCTACAAGCTCCTTCTTGTAATTATGGAGTGAAATAAATACTTAAAGAGATATCAGCAACATTAAATACTCCAAGTATACATTGAATTTAAATCAATTCTTTGTACATTAAAAATGGAGTTGTTACATGAACCCACCCGTACATACCCTTGACGAAGGCCAAAATAGTTCTACGACTGTCCCAAACCAACGCATCTATCTATACTACAGATGAATACCCAGCAGCTACCAATCATTATGCCTTGGCTAAGGTCAAAATACGTAGCTTGAATACTATTGAATACCCATCTGAAATGACGGAGGGCTACGGATGGTTTTGGCGAAACCGTGAACATAATGAACTTGATATAGTCGAAGGAACCATGATAGATTATAAAAGGAGTGGTTTAGGCTCCGCATTTAAAAGTTGTTTTTCAAGAAAACCGAGTGGTTTTGAAATTTTTCTAACGATTTAAACTTTGGTTTGTTTTCCTTGCATTAATCAATGTTAATGTGGTCCCATCATTTAACCCTATTATTGCATAAAAGAAACAAACATAGAACGTACGTTTATGCCATCCGCATTCACCATGGGGCCCTGTCATACACTGTCAGGTTACTTAACTAACGGTAGAGTGGGGGCTGGATTAGCGCGGGTGTAAAACATAACCAACGTTTATTATATATAACATATATATAAAGGCATTCGTCTCACGCAATAATAGGCATTCCAGATCACGGATGAATATATTGGATATATTAGGAATTCTGTGTTTTGTTTTAGCCTATAAAGAAAGACGGATTCCACGGTCGTGATGAATAACTAAACCCCACCCTAGACCCCTACGGGTGAGGCAAACTACCTGCCAAATTCCTAAACCGAAGCAACCTCCCTCAATAAAATGAGTAGGCCACTCGACACTTCAAGAACCCGATAGTTTGTGCACCCTACCTTGGGTCTATCCTAGATGCAAGAAACAATAAATGAAATAATATAACAGTGGCTACAACCTCAACTCGGATGTGCCCCACAAAAAAAAATTACATCAATTTATAAATTTACATGAATGAAAGAAAAGAACACACTCTTCTCACATCCCTTGGCTATTCATCCACGACGATCCAATACTCCATATCTACAAACCATCACAATACAGATATGTGCAACCCTCACTAATCGACGTATAGCGATCAGCAGACATTTAGCATCATATATACAAACACAGAATCACAATTAGCCAAGAACCTTAGAATTTCGATTGATAAACCAAATCCGTGTCTACCACATGCACAATCCAGTATACAAACAAATCTGGGTAGAAACCACATATGCCAAAAATCGCAATTCCACAATTAAGACCCACAGAAGAAAATTGGACCGAGTCAGCCTTGACTCGGCCGCGGAACGACGGCCAAACACACTGTTTTGCCGCGGTTCCATGGTGGTCTTGGGGAAATTTGAACTCAATTTTTTCCTTTGTTCTTATAAATGCCTGCATGTATTTTTAAGGCCACTAAAATAATTTTTTGAGCAGTTTTGAAAATCGACAGCAAAGCATATTCTTGGATTTTGATTTCGGGCAGATTTTCATCGATCGAATTTCTAACTACTTGCTAACTAGCTAGTTAAGCTTTAGTAGGCTTTGATACCACTGTAAGTTGATGTCGCGCACTACGCGGGTTTGCAGGGAAGCGAAATTTACAAAAAAGAAACGATTTTTCAAAACTTCGCAACACCGGCTAAACTTCAAGATCTTTACGGAAACCTTAACTAGCTAAAACTACTAGGAGGTTCTAACTACTCGGTTAGGATTTATACCTCCTTATTAACAAGTCCTTCGGGTCTTCTTCTTCTCCTTCTCTTCTTTAGCTCCTCGAAGATCGGATCGAGCTTGCAACGTCGGCATCCTTGTATCGAAGATGATCCACCCGAGAGTCTATACTTTAAGCTCCAATCTCTAAACCGAGATAACTAAGGTACCTAGTTTACTAAGCTAAGTAGCCTAGAAGATAGAGAGAGTCTAATGGAGTGTTTTATCTCATGAGACCCTAGCGTTCACAACTAATGTGAGAGTTAGGGTCTTTGAGGAAGAAGGAGAAGAAAATGGAGAGAGAAAGAAATAGTGCAAATGAACTACGTATTGGTCAAGTGAAGAATGGCTCATTCCTCATCACTCATTGAAGCATGGATTATTTTCACATAGAAAATTACAACCATACTTCAATAGTGTATCCAAACTAATAAACAAATGTATATGCCATGCTTCACCCCCATGCCTCAATTATCTCCATTTACACCTTATTAATATATTTCTCAAAAATAAATAAACCAAATAATGAGGTGTCCCCTTCTAAAAGTATCTCTTGTGAAATTACAAGAATGCCTTCACCTTATATACATATCCATATTCATATTCCGAAAAATACGAATACAATGAGATGATAACAATCCAATAATATAATACTAGGATCCGGCTTAAACCGAAGCCCACTAGTATTATCCGTCCTGTAGCCAGTACACGTATATGATCGGAACCCTACCGTAAAACCATACAGGCTCTACATCGTTTCGCATGAAGCAGGGAAACCCTCTGTGTGGGACTCTAAAGACTCGACAGTATACTGGCAGTAGGTTTAACCACAAGTCCGTCAGCGGTACTAGCTGCACGTAACGGCTACCCAAGTGTCTGTCAATAAGAAGGCCGATGAGCAAACTCATCTGAACTCCTACTGAGCCTATCTGTGACAATCTCTATACAGTCTGGTCTGTTCGTCTAAGATACTCGCATATTGGGCCTAGGGGGATGATAACCATCAAACCCCTAATAGTGCAATAAATAGTGCCAGGATAGAGCCAAATACACCCTGAGAAATTACTGGAGTAGCTACCAGCAAATCTCGCTTGCCATAGCTAGGGACTTTGTATAATGGCTTTCCGAACACAGCGCGATATCAACCCCCAATACCAGGAGAGACGAATCCTATCTAACCGCTACTGCCTCCAAGTGCTTCGGGACTGCACCCAACTACTACCTGTTTGCATGGCTCCTTTGAGCCGTAGTAGGGCAGTAATCTAAGTGCAGTGGGAACACACTTGAGACGAATAGCGATATCAAGTCAACGAACAAACCTGTACTCATGCCACCCGGGAACTGCTACCTAAAGATAGGTATAATACCAACCAAAAGTTCCCAACGAGTCCGTCCAGTGTAACTCATAACCTAATGAGTACCTATATACTATCTCCAGTACGACGTACTAATGGCTGTAGGACAGACCATCTCTCCTACTGGGATGAGAAGCGTATACACTAATCTACTCTGGAGTATCGATGCGCCATCTCGATATTCTTACAACTAGGGACCTGTATAAGGATGAGGTTATAGATTACCCAGCCCCCACTAGTGTGACTGCCATTACAACGCTGGTAGTCAAGTAAAAATACTAAGGGCTCTACCAATATGTATAAGCGATATGCTGAAAGAAACATATGCACATAATGAGGTAGAATCAAACCAAGTAGCATACTACCATTTTGAGAAAGACTGTTCTTATAACTGTGAATATCCTAAGCTTCCAATATGTAATATACAATCCAGTATGATACAATAATAGCCTCTAGGGCATATATCACTAACAATGTGATCTAAGTGCTGGTCATGTACCGCTTTCGGGTCATGACAATCGATACCCGGTCTCGATACTCCTGCGACTTGGGACATTTAAGGATGCGTTTATAGTCTACCCAACCCCCACAAGTATGATCGCCATCATAACGCTCGTAGTCAAGCAAAACCCTACGGGTTTTATTAACATGGATCATCTATATGTGATATCGAGTATAATATATGCACATGTTAAGATAAAGAAAAACCAAAATAGTATACTACTGTAACGATTCTTTATCAACATATATAAAAAATATAGAGCAGCAAGAAAAACAAATACACATGTTCAGATAAAGACAACTCACATAGCATACTATACAACTGAGCAAGATTGTCCTGTACATACATATCCCTAGCATCTTATACAATACAGGCTTCTAGGGCATACATATCCAACAATTTTCACTATTATTTTGTTCCCTAATATATTGAACTATATACCGTGAAATTGTTTTAGATCTGTCAAGTGATGGTAGGACCGATCGGGATACGGGAGATGAGGGATCTTCTTCTCAGCCACGGACACGGGATGTAAGAAGACCCACACAGACTACTGAGATCTGGAAGAGGATGCCAAAAGCCCCCAATAAGATGATTGCATACCTTTCATACACAAGGGACCTTGTTCATAGAAGCTGCACTGATGCGAAGAAGATGATATTGTCTATAGAGAATAGTGAGGAGCACATGCCTCATGTGACAGAGTAAGACGATGGTGAGCGGGTAGCCCTTGATTGGGAAAGGCCAGAGTTGGCGTAGAAAAAGAACATTGTTGCATGGGAGGTTATAGTGAGATTTTTTTATACTATTCAATATTGAATTGTATTTTGGTTTGTTTAAATATGTCTACCTATATGATGATGAATTATCATGTTTTGCAGAGTTAGTTTAACTTCCAATGGTATGGAAAAGAGGGTCCCGAAACGGTTGTCGATGAACAATAAGTGGTTGATAAGCTGCTTAGGCATATGGCAAAGAACTGGAGAGGCCATAAGAGCAAGGTCTTCACAAACCTTGAAAAATCCAATACACTGGAGGAGATATATGCGATGAAACCGGATCCAGATTAGTCTGAAGACTACTGGCGTGCCCTGGTCGGGCATTACATGAGCGATGAGTTTAGGGTATGTCTTTTGATGATACTTTTTATTTTTTTGTTGCAACTCAATAAACAATATTTGATGTAACTGCGGGAGAGGAGTGCGCGAGGTAAAACATCTCGCGCTGAGTTGCAAGATATCTACAGGTATGGGAACAAAAGTTCCCAACAGTTTTGTGTCGAAAATGTAAGTTTCGACAATCAATATTTTATATTAATACGTTCAAAATATATATTAGAAATTTATGTATTAACTTTCTAAATGTAATATGCAGCAAAAAGGCTATGATGGAGACCCCATTGAACGGATCGAAGTCTTCAAGACCAGATTGTACGGATCGATGGCATGCCTGCATCGGTTGCAGATCGGGAGCAATATGTAAGACTCCACTAATATCGTGTTTCTTAATTATTTCAGAATAATTAGTGTGTAGCTGTTAGAATGACAATAATATAATTCTTCTCCAAACTGGAGCTGATGGCGTCTGAGAAAGACCGGTTGATCAAGGAGATAGAGATGGGGTAGGGACACCCGGTTATAACAGGCAGAGAATGCTTGCTGTAGATAGGGCTTTCATGTCGTATCGACCGGGTACTCATAGGAGAGTCCAATGGGTATCCACCAAGATCTTTCCTACCCAGTATAACGTTCTTTATAGCCGACTGCGCATTCACCTCCTAAGTATTGTCGGGGAGACGACGTGGAATCGGAGACATCGCGTAAGACCAAGACCCTAACATATGGTAGATCTCAGAATGAACGTGTTGGTGTTCGATGCTCGCGCTGCGGAAGCCGCAGCTAAGGCGAAAGCGAAAACAAAAACTTTATGCAAGCACAATACACACTAACTTAAGAATTCGATCCAAACATCTAAACTAGCAAACCATAACATGCAAGGGTATAAAAATACAATTTTTGACGCGTGTCTACCTAATTGTAGAAGACCCCTCCAAGCTCGTAGACAATGGGAACGCGCTTGAAAGCCGACCACCCTTACCGAAAGAGATCCACCCGAGCGAAACCGGAAAAGGCTCCGTTCGACGTTTCAAACTTGCTAAGGATGGATTGTCGGTGATGTAGGAATTTTTCCACTAATCTTTTTCTCTAAAAACCATGCTCATGAAAGAAAGAAGAAAAAGGAGAAGAAGGTGAGTAAAATAGCTAAGTCTCAACCATGAAGCATGCTAAAGTGTGGAATCAAAAAAAAAAACTCACCAAGTGTAGAAAGAATGGCTACTATAAATACAACCATGGTTCAATAAATGCACCCATAAATGATTACAACCAATCCATACCTCTCTATAATCATAAGCATGCTTCATGCCACCTTATCGTCCATCTCATTTTCCATTTGATTTTCTAAACAGAAAATCAAATATGAGGTGTCCTTCTTCTAGAAGTATTCCCATATAAATACGGAATCTTCACCCTATATACGTATCGCTATAAATACGCGTATCCGTATAAAAATACGGATAGCATCAAAGAGAGAAAATGAATAATGAATAATAATACTAATATATATATATATTATTAAATCAAAACCTGATTTAATAATCCGGCTTAATCCTAAGCCGGTTAGTATTATCAACCGTTCGATTAAAATCCGTGTATCCCATACACGTATTTAATCGGACCACTGCACGTACCAACGTACGGCTCCCACATCTATCGCCTGAACCGAGGAAACCCTCTGTGTGGGACTCTAAAGACTCAACAATACGTTGGCAGTGGGTTTAACCATAAGTACGTCAGCAATACTAATTGTACGTAACGACTACCCAGGAACTTGCCGAAAGGGGGATCGACAATCAAGTACGTCCTTATCCTACTGAGCCTGAATGTGACAATCTCTGTATAGTCTGGTCTCTTCATCAAAGAGTATCTCATATCAGGTATAGAGTGTGGATAACGTCAGACCCCTACTAACCCGATAAGTCGTGTCTGGGTCAAGCTCATCACCAATAGAGATACTACGGATCAACTATCGGTAAATATCAACCACCGTGGCCACGGATTTCGAGCGATAGCCAACTAAACACAGCGCGACATCGACTCCTAATACTGGAAAAGACAAATCCCTGATAATCGACCACTGCCTCCAAGTGGCTCTGGACTGTACTCAACTAAAACCTGTTTGTATGACTCCTTTGAACCGTGGTAGGGTAGTAATCAAAGTACAGTGGGAACTCACATGAGACAAATGATGATCTCATGAATAAGGACTAACATGTACTCATACCACCTGAGAACTTCTATCTGACAATAGATATAATACCATCTACAAGATCTCGGCGAGTCCATCCGATATACTCACCTCCAGTGACCACCTGTATACTATCTTAGGTGACACAACATCAATGGCTTGTGAGACCAGCCACCGCTCCTCATCGGGATCTAGAAACGTATTGTAATGTTTCAGAAATCGTTTTACGAATTTTTCCGTTTTAGGGCAAATTGTCGGTTTTTCCCGTTTTAACCCGATTTCGATCAAACGTCCGTATAATCTTACCGGCACCTTTTTTTAGCAAAAATAAAGCTTGTGCGCGAACTTTGGGAGTATTTGGGAGGTTTTGGTTCAGATAGAATTTTTCTGAAATAAAATATTATTTTAGCCGGTAAAATATACGCGTAAATCGGGAAAATTTTTCTAAATGAAAATTCTTGGAAATCATTACTACACTTATTTTTTTGAACCTTCTTTTTAAATATCTAGATATTTTGAGTGCAAAAGGCTTTGAATTAAAAAAGAAAAGAAAAGAAAGAAAAGGTGTCATTTTTGCATTTAATGAAGCATTTAATGATTTTTGCTAGAAAATTCTTCACATTTTTTGCCCAAAACCCCCCACACTCCCTCATGGCTGGCCACTACATGTTCTTGGCTGCCCTTTTCTTTTCTCACTCATTTTTCATCATTTCTTGCACAAATAAATCATGAAAAATCCAATTTAATTCATAGAAATTCAAATAAAATCCAAAACCTTCATTCTTCTTCACAAAAGTTGCTTGGATCTTTATTCTAATGAGGATTTTGGAGGCTAAAGTTTAGTTTTATCCTTGATTCAAGTGGTGTTGTTGAAGGTATAAAACTTTAACTCTAATCTCTTTTTTGTTGCTTAATACTTTATGCTAGCTTAATTAGATGTTAGTTTAAGCTTTAAATTTCATGTTTCAAAATTCTAGAAATGGTTTTAGAAATTCAAGTTAAGGTCAAACCTTAATTTAAGTGTTTAATATTTAATTGAAGTGTTAATTTGTGAATTTGAAAAGCTTAACCTAGTAGAAATGCTAATTATTGTTAATGAATTTTTTTGTTTAATTAAGTATTTATGCTTACTAGGTTTTTGCTAAAACTCATTTTGCAAGTGTTTAAAATATGGAAATGGTTTAGATAGCTTAGTTAAGCTATTTTAAGGTGTTTGTAATCGCTAGATATGCGTTAGCTTAAAACTAGTGCGAAATATTGCGGTAGGTTGTTTGCTAGGTTTCGGGGTTTTTCCGACGTGGGTTCAATTGGTCGTTGCGAGATTATATCTATTTTATTCCTGGTAATTGTTTGTGTTGTGTTGCGCGATCGGGACGATCAGAATCTAGACTAGGTGTTTCGTAGTTTGACGACCCTAGTTAGGATTTTTGGCCGATGTCGTGCGCGTTAGATGCGCTAAGTGCGCATTACAATTTTCAGGGCGTTATTCTTGCATTTCGATGTCTTTTCGTTGATGTAGGATATTTTCTTATATGATGTGTTTGTGAGATTTTAGGTTCGCAAGAGGGGACTTCGGACGCTACGACAAGGGAAAACAGGTGGTAGGCTTCACTTAGCCAGGAGCGTTGGTGAGTAGATTTAACATCTACAAGGGAATCGCCCGCATGGCGTTATGCGTCAGGGCTAGAGACTTTATTACTTGTCGCATCTTCTATGTCATATTTAGAATTGCGCATTTACCCTATTACTTAGATATTGTTGTGCTTGGACTAGTATCCTTAGGAAACTGCACATATTATTGACGATTCATGTTGCACGAGCACTGATTATATGCTACACACACCGTCAATAATTGACATGTCACACACAAACCACTTATAGATGTTATATTGCTTGGTTAGGGACATTGTGAAATTGATTCATACTGCTTATCATTTATGTCATTTAGCATACCTGTGTTCCTATAGAGTATTGTACCATTAGTGATAGGTACATACACACTCCCTGTCATAGCTACAGGTATACCTTGCAAATACTGTTCTTATACCAGGGGGTATACTATATCATTGCTTATAGGTAGACACATTATCTTGCTATACCTTATTGATTTTACATACATCTGGTTTTAGCTACATGTTTACCTTCACTTGATATTATTTAGAAGTGGATAAATTGTAGGGTTACTAGGCACACCCATGAGGTCTCACAAGGCATCAACCATGCCAAATTAAAAAATTTCCGGTGCCGAGAAACCCTAAACTAGATCGTTAACTAGAGAATAGGCGAAACTACAAGCTAGTAAACAACTTTACTGCTAAAGGAAAGTGACTACAACCTTTGTAGATCCGGTGCTCCATCTCCATAGCTCCGCGTTGACGTCCCTCCGCTGCGATCATCGGATCCCGGACTCTAGCGATGGTATCGTCGAAGAAATGATCAGGCTAGGTCGTCCACTTTGATGCCGAAGATGATCTACGTCGAGGCAACTCAAGATCAAGCTCCAACTTCACCAAGTCATGAAACTAGTGAAGAAAACACTCTATACTACTTGGCAAGTGGTAGAGGATGAAGAAATAGGTAATGGGTTCACTTTAGAATTGGATTTCTCACTCTTTTTCTCATGTTGCCATTAATGGTTGCAAGTTTTCTTCTTTGTTGAAGAAGGAGAAGAAGAAGAAAAGAATATGATATATCTTTTTTTTTAAATAGGAAATAAAATGATACTTATCATATTTGCAACCATAGTTAGGTGTAGAGAATAAACTAAGGTTAGGTTGAATGGTTAGGGTTAAGCATGAAACAAAAATGGTGGACTTATTCAAAGCTTCATGAAGCTTCAACTAAAAAACAAATCAAGCCACCATTTCTCTTCATCTTTCCAAAATGAATAAATAAATAAATGAATAAGTAAATAAACAAAACCCTAACCATTAACATAACCATGGTTTAATCACACACACAAACCCAAGTTAGCATGTATCATCAAACAAGATACAAACAAGTGCACAAAAGTATATCACATATACAACTTGTGTATTTCAAGTGAGAAAATCCATTTAAAATGAACAAATACTAGTTAATGCAAAGTAATATATCAAATATATAATTATACATTAAATCATTAAATCAACACTTGATTTAACGATCCGGTCATATCGCATATAACCGACTAATATCCAATGTATCGGCTTATCAAATCGATCCTCGATTCGATAACTAGGTTATATCGCATACAACCAATCGATACATTCATCGCGAGAATAGAATACGGTATCACATACACGCATTATTCTCGGTCCCGCACATATCTCATATGCGCTCCTATTTCGTTTTGCTTGAGCCAGGAAACATCTGTGTAGGACTCTAAAGACTCGTCAATACGCCGGCAGCAGGTGATGATCATATCAAACACCTACAAGCCGCAAGCGTTCTGCCAAACGTAACGGCCACCCGGGTATTGAGCGATCAGAAGATCGACGAGCAAGCCCGCTCACACTCCTGTGAATCCAACCAGCAACACTTACCGTACAGTCCGGTCTCGTCGTCTGATATGTCGCATATCTCGCCTAGGGGTGGTAAACGTCAGACCCCAATAGCTCGATAAGTCGTGTCGATATGAGGTCTATAACAGTTTGAGAAACTACATGTAACACTTACCAGTAAATCTCAGCAACCCTGGCCAGGTATTTCCGGTTATAGCCAATCGAACACAGCGCAACATCAACTCCCTATACCAGGAGAGACGAATCCCCTCCTATCGCTCATTGCCTCCATGTGATTCGGGACTGTACCCAAAAACCACCGTTTTGCACGCCCTCTTGGACGTGGTAAGGTGGAAATCAAAGCACAGTGGGAACCACACAAGACTCTATGACGATCTCGGGTCAACAGACTACTCTGTACCAGTGTCACCTGAGAACTGCCATCTGACGTAAGGTATAATACCATCTGGGAGTTCTCGGCGAGTCCGTCCAGTATACCCAGTCTCTACTGAGCACCCGTATATCATCTCTGATGTCAAACACCAATGGATATGGGATCATCTATCGCCCATCTGTATGGGTCGAGAAGGTATACGCTAGTCTACTCTGGTATATCGATGCCCCGTCTCGATATACCCTCGACTAGAGACCTTGAAGGATGTACTTATGGACTACCATGTCCCTACTAGTATGATCCGCATCATAGTCCAGGTAGTCAAGTACACATCCTAAGGGCTTTACCAACATGTAACAGAGAGACAATTAGTATACATGTTAAGGTAAAGAGTAACCAGATAGCATACTATCATGTCGAGCAAGAAAGTCCTCCCTATATATGTCCAAGCATCCACTACAATATACATCCTATGTATAGTAATGGCCTCTAGGGCATACATATAACTAACAATCTCCCACTTGCACTAGGGCCATCTGATAGCAGTGGTTGTAGTATCTCATACTCAACCATCCCATAAAAGTCTCTCTCTGGGAAAAGGCCTTTGTGAGTGGATCCGCCGTGTTGTCCTCCTAGTCTACTCTCCTAACTTCGATCATCCTGGAGATCAACCATCTCCATGATCAGGTGATACTGCCTTAGAATATGTCTGGATCACTGATGGGACAGACGTTCTTTGGCATAAGCCACAACTCCATTGTCACACAATGGGAGGAACTAAGTTCATCTTATGAACCAATATACACCCAGACTGCCTCTTTGGTAGCATCTTAAGTAGCGATGTATCTTTCCTTTAATCGTCTAGTATGCCACAGTATCTAGCTTAGAACTCTCCCAACATACCATCCCTTTACTGAGGGTAAAGACAATGCCTGTGACTAACATTCAGTCGTCCTTATCACCCTGGAACACTTCCAGTGATTCTCCCCAGGACCAATTGATACCATCTCACTACAATTAGTGAGAATCCTAACATCTATTTAGATCTATCTCATAGATCCAAAACTCAGGATTTAGTACGTATCAGTTTGATCCTATGTAGAGAATCATAGTGATAAGCGGAGATTGATCGAGCGTAGCATAGGAAACTCCTTCCCTATCAAGAGTATGTCATCCATGTGCTCTACGAGGATCACCACCATCCTCCCTACTACCTTTTTGTATATACAAGGTTTATCTACCATTTTGATGATGTCAAACTGTTTGACTAACACATCAAAACAGACGTTCCAACTCCGCGATGCCTGCTTTATCACATAAAACATCTTGCACACGTTTCCGCTGCTCCCACTGTCTACGAGGCCCTCTGGCTGTGTACTTATAGACGCACTCTTCTAAAACATCATTTAGAAAAGCAGTCATGGCACCCAACCGCCAGATATCGTAATCATAGTATGTAGCCGTGGCAAGTAGGATCTGGATGGACTTAAGCATAGCCACTGGAAAAAGGTATCATCATTATCCACGCCTGGTCGATGACGAAAACCTTTAACAAGTATAGCTTTAAAAGTCTCAACTTTTCCATCTACACCAAGTAATCTTCTCAAGATATACTTACTCCTGATGGGGATTTAACCCTTCAGATATAGCAACCAAAGTCCATACTTTGTTGGTGTATAAGGATTCCATCTCAGATCGCTAAGCATCCAGCCATTCTTACAGAGTCCCACTCCTGATGGCCAGCTCGAAACTAGTTGGGTCATCATCTCATGATGCAATCCTCGCTCCCACTATCATAGAGTAACCGAAGTATCTCTCAGGCGGGTGAGGAACCCTACTAGATCGGCGGAGAGGCAGAGGTTCGTTGGTAACAATTGAATCCTTTGGTTTTACCAAATCATCAGCTGCAGTTTGTATAGCTGGAACATTTCCAGTTCTACATTACAGACCTTACCTCGAGCTTGTCCGGATTTTTCTTTTAGACATAGGCCGGTCAACCCCAAATCTTAACTAGCTTAAGACATGGGCTCTTCCCTTTCCATATCACATATGAAGTGGTAGGCAACTGATTTGATTGGAACCCTATTCAATAGGTATGCAGCTTCTCAAGCGCATAACTCCCAAAAGGAAATAGGTAACTCAGTAGTACTCATCATAGAGCACACCTTATCATATAGGGTGTGATTGCTCCTCCCCGATATACCATCGTGCTATGGTGTTTACGGAGGAGTAATGCTGAGAGAGAATCTCATTCTCCTTTAGAATAGTCCAGGATTTCCGTGCTTAAGTATTCTCCTCCCTGATCACATCAAAGGACATAATACTTATACCCGTATTTTGGTTCTCTATTTCTAACTTATCTGTGAATATCTCAAAAGTTTCGGATTTGTGTTTCAACAGGAACATATGACTGAATCTTGAGAGATCATCAGAGAATGTAATGAAGTACAAAGAACCGTTTCTGGCATGTGTAGACGGGGGACCTTACATACATCAACATGTATCATCCCAAGAGTTCACTAACTCTTTCTCTGTTTCCAGTAAACAGAGCTACGGTCATCTTATCTCTGTGACATGACTGGCAAGTTTCACAAGATGTAAATTCAAACAGATTTAAATATGCATCTATGTGCAACTTAGCTAGTCGGGTCGCATTGATATGACCTAGTCTACAATACCTCAAGAAGGATCCGTTCATTTCTGAACTCTTCCTCTTGTGTGTGTTCCGTATACTAAGAACTGTAGTTTGATTTAGAACATCAATGCTTTTAGATAACGTGCCTGAACCGATCAACTTTTGATATAGGAAATGTTCAAAACATTATCCAACAATACAAAATGTTATCATTTCTTTACTAATAAAGAGACTGATATGATTTTGTATATCAGATTCGGTATCTAATAACATTCGTTCAGAATTAATGTATTTGGAATACAGGGTGACAGTGACCAACAGACTTGGCTGCAACACTTGCACCGTTTTCTGTCTCACGAAACTTATCACCCGTTTTTAGTTCTCTACCTTTCTGTAGCCCATGTAACAGATTACATATCTGGGATCCTGATCCGGTATCATATACCCAGGACGTAGAGGATACTGAGAAACAGTTCTTTGTAATGAACGCACCCGAAGGAGATGCATCTTATGCACTTTCTTCGTTTGGGCGGCATGGGAATCCTGGTAATCCCCTATTTCCTGCTCTGTCTTATAACAATTATAAGTTGGAGCGGGACCAACGTTCCCCAGCTCAGTATAACAAGCGGGTTCGGTCAAATATCCGTATTTTTATCTTGATTAAGGCGTGATATGGTCGCTACTTGGAGAGAGAGAGAAGAAAATACTCAGCGTGCGCTCTTGCAAGAATAGATTGGTTATTATTTTATCTAATCAGGATGGCTCCCACTGTTTTTATCAAATCTTCCTTCAAACCCTAAAAGGAAAAACTAGCCGGGATTAATTACACGCTACAAGTTCGCCAATCTTTCAGCCAGGCCAGTGTCGGTACTTTGAGGGAGGTCCCCTGTGCTTTCGCACGAATCTAATTAATGTAAACCTCGTTTTCCCAGAGGCGTAACCCCGTTGACACCTTTCTAGACACCTACTTGATCGGCTAATTGTAATGTGTAAAACTCTCCCAGGAGTAACAATTACTCGCAGTGGGTATCGGGATCCAACTATCTCATAGAAGGTATGCAATCTCATTGCAAATTTCAACACTTGAAATTCCCGATAATTTTGCCCCTAGCGTCCTATGACCTTGACGGAGGTCAACAAACCATAGGCCACTGGTCAAGTTCAACCCGTCATTTCTTGATCGAATTAAACCCACCCGCACGACCCTTGACGGAGGTCAATAAGGCCGCACGACTACCCTAATCCAATCTGCATCATATGCATAAGCAGATAATACTAGTTAGCTACCGCACACTACGCCTTGACGGAGGTCAACAAACGTAGCACGAATACTAAGTAGGACTTACCTGAAATGACGGAGGACTACGACATGTATTTCTGAAAACCTATTGCGTAATGAACTTGATATCGTTGCAGAATCAAATGATTTTAAATTGGAGTGTTTCTGAGGCTTTTCTAGTTTTGCTAAAGGGGTCACTCCCGGTGAAGGGATCGTCGGCCCTTTCCTCGTCGAATGAGGTGCGGGATATATCATATATATCACTGTGCAAAGCAGAAACTATAGAAGCTATCAAAAGACAAATCGAGTGTGTAGCATCTGCCAGTTATTGCTAAAGGGGTCACTCCCGGTGAAGGGATCGTCGGCCCTTTCCTTATCGAATAAGGTGCAGGATATATCATATATACCGCTGTACAAAGTAAGAACTGTAGCTACCTGTTTTATTTTTGAAATTCGATTCCACAACATCTTTAGGTTTCTTTTTTCTTTCATTAATAATATTAATGAAGTCCCATCATTTAAGTACCTAAACATCACAGATAAATACGACGTACACTTATGCCATCCGCATTCGCCTCGATGTCCCCTCGTGCACCGTTAGGTTAGGTAACTAACGGCAGAGCGAGGCAGGGCTAGCGCGGGTGTAAAACATAAGTAACGTCTATATAATATATCATATATACTATATAAAGTATCCGTCACAGAACATATCACAAGATCACATCACAGATATCGCAGCAGAATAAATCATATGAAATATTGGATATGCTAGGACGTCCGTGTTTTCAATACGAGCCAGTATAAAACACGGATTCCACGGTCGCGATGAATAGCCAAACCCACACCCCTAGACCCCTACGAGAGCGGCAAGCAACCCTACCAATTCTAGAGTTAGGAGACCCGGACTCGACTCCTCGAGTTAGTCTCCCACTGGACTCCAGAACCCGGTTACTTGTGCTCCCCTCTTTGGGTCTATCATAGTGCGGAAAAGTAAATAATATACAAACGGTGACATCTTCCGCAACCTGAAAGTGCCCCGATAAAAGAATATTACATACAAATTTTTACATGAATGAAAATGAAAAACACCCATCTCACATAAAACCCCCCGGCTATTCAAACACGACGATCCAATATAACATATCCAGCAACACATAACATCACATGTCATCAACGTAAGTAAATATACGTATCCCAATTGTCATTGAGATATAGCAACGAAACCGGCAATATCACATATTACACTTACGGTCACAGAAAAGAAAGTGTAAAACTACAACAGTTGGAATCCGCAACCTGCATAGACATCGCATGCCTAATCAAATGAATTCCTTAGACATCGCATGCCTAACAATTATAAACCCCGCATTTTAGTCTCATTATTGAAAACACGTTTCAATATCAAGTCGGGTAATTCAACAAGATTCCCGACATCTTGATCGAATGCTCGTCGCAAACTTCATTAGACGGCTGCACCCCCGATGACTCCGACGAAGTGCACCAAGGCGGAACACCGCTGCCGCGAGCACCCGAACGGATGCTTTCGGCGACGGGGTTCTCCTACAGTCACTTGGTCGAGGCTATGGAGTGAGGCTGTCTATTAAGTTTACCCGGCGAGTATCCGCGTACGCTACGTGATTGCGACGGACTTTTGATCTCATCAAAATTCCGTGGCAACCGATCAAGTGAGACTAAACTACTATGTTTATAACATTCATTCAGTTATCTCATAACTACTTGTGAATTCCAAATGTTGTATCACATTCCGGATAAATAGAAAATGTTAAACTTTCCGATCGAACAATCGAATATCCAAGTTTTCCCGAAACAGCTCAACACCTGAAATAAGTTTAAAAACATTCACTTCATGCCTCAGTACCAACGGTCCAGCCGTAGAAGGGTCAAGCCAATGCCTCACATGTGGCAAGCCATACTGTCCCAAACCCTAAGGTTCAAAGGGCAGTTCAAGACGGTCACATAATTGAGTTAAGGTTTGTTGTCTTCTATAGGGACCATCGCGTTACTTGCACTACTTAGAACGTCATTAAACTACGGAAAAGTCCAACAATTGGAAATTTCCCGGCAGGGGAAAAATTGGGTATTTACATCCGGTCAAACTTTTTAACATATTCTAAAATTATCCGGAAAAACATATAGACAAAGTTTGATAATCCGATCGAATCTTCGATTCCCAATACAACCCCAGAACACTCAACTCTTGAGTCATAATAAAAATAGCCAGAAAATATAGCATTCAAATATAGGAATTACTGTGCAAAATTCAGTGAAAGAGGAGACCGTACGGCCGCGGAACCGCCGCACATGCCAGGCTTGTGCCGCGGTTCCATGGCAATTTAATCGAATTAGCCCCTCGTTTTTTACAGTAATTCAAATAAGACCCTGCTTATTTTTCCGCATATTTTTAATTTGGAAAAATGCACCATTTTGAAAAATGTACAGAGAAGGGGTCAGATTAGGGTTTCGGGGTTCGTTCGGATTTCTAACATCGTCTACGCATCGCCTAAGACTCTAGCTAGGCTCTGATACCACTGTAGGGTTACTAGGCACACCCATGAGGTCTCACAAGGCATCAACCATGCCAAATTAAAAAATTTCCGGTGCCGAGAAACCCTAAACTAGATCGTTAACTAGAGAATAGGCGAAACCACAAGCTAGTAAACAACTTTACTGCTAAAGGAAAGTGACTACAACCTTTGTAGATCCGGTGCTCCACCTCCATAGCTCCGCGTTGACTTCCCTCCGCTGCGATCATTGGATCCCGGACTCTGGCGATGGTATCGTTGAAGAAATGATCGGGCTAGGTCGTCGACTTCGATGCCGAAGATGATCTACGTCGAGGCAACTCAAGATCAAGCTCCAACTTCACCAAGTCATGAAACTAGTGAAGAAAACACCCTATACTACTTGGCAAGTGGTAGAGGATGAAGAAATAGGAAATGGGTTCACTTTAGAATTGGATTTCTCACTCTTTTTCTCATGTTGCCATTAATGGTTGCAAGTTTTCTTCTTTGTTGAAGAAGGAGAAGAAGAAGAAAAGAATATGATATATCATTTTTTTTAAAATAGGAAATAAAATGATACTTATCATATTTGCAACCATAGTTAGGTGTAGAGAATAAACTAAGGTTAGGTTGAATGGTTAGGGTTAAGTATGAAAAAAAATGGTGGACTTATTCAAAGCTTCATGAAGCTTCAACTAGAAAACAAATCAAGCTACCATTTTTCTTCATCTTTCCAAAATGAATAAATAAATAAATGAATAAGTAAATAAACAAAACCCTAACCATTAACATAACCATGGTTTAATCACACACACAAACCCAAGTTAGCATGTATTATCAAACATGATACAAACAAGTGCACAAAAGTATATCACATATACAACTTGTGTATTTCAAGTGAAAAAATCCATTTAAAGTGAACAAATACTATTTAATGCAAAGTAATATATCAAATATATAATTATACATTAAATCATTAAATCAACACTTGATTTAACGATCCGGTCATATCGCATATAACCGACTAATATCCAATGTATCGGCTTATCGAATCGATCCTCGATTCGATAACTAGGTTATATCGCATACAACCAATCGATACATTCATCGCGAGAATAGAATACGGTATTACATACACGCATTATTCTCGGTCCCGCACATATCTCATATGCGCTCCTATTTCGTTTTGCTTGAGCCAGGAAACCTCTGTGTAGGACTCTAAAGACTCGTCAATACGCCGGCAGCAGGTGATGATCATATCAAACACCCACAAGCCGCAAGCGGTCTGCTAAACGTAACGGCCACCCGGGTATTGAGCGATCAGAAAATCGACGAGCAAGCCCGCTCACACTCCTGTGAATCCAACCAGCAACACTTACCGTACAGTCCGGTCTCGTCGTCTGATATGTCGCATATCTCGCCTCGGGGTGGTAAACGTCAGACCCCAATAGCTCGATAAGTCGTGTCGATATGAGGTCTATAACAGTTCGAGAAACTACAGGTAACACTTACTAGTAAATCTCAGCAACCCTGGCCAGGGATTTCCATTTATAGCCAATCGAACACAACGCAACATCAACTCCCTATACCGGGAGAGATGAATCCCCTCCTATCGCTCATTGCCTCCATGTGATTCGGGACTGTACCCAAAAACCACCGTTTTGCACGCCCTCTTGGACGTGGTAAGGTGGAAATCAAAGCACAGTGGGAACCACACAAGACTCTATGACGATCTCGGGTCAACAGACTACTCTGTACCAGTGTCACCTGAGAACTGCCATCTGACGTAAGGTATAATACCATCTGGGAGTTCTCGGCGAGTCCGTTTAGTGTACCCAGTCTCTACTGAGCACCCGTATATCATCTCTGATGTCAAACACCAATGGATATGGGATCATCCATCGCCCATCTGTATGGGTCGAGAAGGTATACGCTAGTCTACTCTGGTATATCGATGCCCCGTCTCGATATACCCACGACTAGGGACCTTGAAGGATGTACTTATGGACTACCATGTCCCCACTAGTATAATCCGCATTATAGTCCAGGTAGTCAAGTACACATCCTAAGGGCTTTACCAACATGTAACAGAGAGACAATCAGTGTACACGTTAAGGTAAAGAGTAACCAGATAGCATACTATCATGTCGAGCAAGAAAGTCCTCCCTATATATGTCCATGCATCCACTACAATATACATCCTATTTATAGTAATGGCCTCTAGGGCATACATATAACTAACATAAATAGGAACCGCATGATATTTGTATTAACTTGATGCAGTTAATTAACGGTTTTTCCTTTATATGCTTGCATTTCAGATGTGGCACACATATTATATTCATGGATTTTCGCATTGTTATATGGATTTTTCATGATGTTTTCTGGATTTGGGGACCGTGGTAATTCATGAAATTATGCATTATTTGAAGGACCCGGTTTCCTTGATATTGATATTTCCGCAGCCACCATGAGATTTATCGGTTTTGATATATGCCCGATTCGAGGAGTGAGGAGGCACCATCTGTGGGTACGTGGTGGGGCCCGGGGATACCCCGAAGCAAGAACGATGTCGCGGTGCTAGGCGATGAGACTTAGGGGAACCATACTTTTCGGTGACAGGACCAATGACTCAGCGGCTATCGAGTGGATACCGACGGGAGTCATGTGCGTATGGATACGTCGAGAGGCGAGGGTCAGAGCTAGGCACTCGAGCTCTCGGGATAGTGTATGATACGTACCTATCAGGGGGCCAGTCGTGGTGACAGCACCTGATAGATCAGCATTTCTGTGTCGATGCTTGGCACATTGGTTTCATGATATTTCTAATTACTCCTTTGTATATATAACAGGGGATTGAGCCGCTGTTATATATACCCTTACAGCAATATTAGTGGAATGGTACGCTAATATATGCGTATTGACCTCATCATATTTATTCATGACATTATACTTAGGATGTTAGAATTTGGCTGGAGTTTGATTCGGGATATAAGAGATTCATTTGAGATTGGATACCTGATATTGTACATATGAGATATGTGAGATCCACTTGCTGCTGTACATTCGAGATATGTGAGATATACTTGATGTTGTACATATGAGATATGTGAGATCCACTTGATGTTGTATATTTGATATATGTGAGATATACCTGATATTGTATATATAAGATATGTGAGATCCACTTGCTGCTGTACATTCGAGATATGTGAGATATACTTGATGTTGTACATATGAGATATGTGATATCCACTTGATGTTGTATATTTGATATATGTGAGATATACCTAATATTGTACATACGAGATATGTGAGATTCACTTGCTGTTGTACATTCGATATACGTGAGATATACTTGATGTTGTACATTCGGGATAAACGAGATATACTTAATATTGTGAAATTGAGGTGATGAAATACTTAGATGATATGAAAGCCAATTTAGGGGCTGATTTGAGGAAGTAGGATTTGATTTGTCTTGATGGATTGTGATCCTACCACGAGGTCAGGATTCCGTGGAAATGACATATTTCACTCCATACCTCACCTTATCTGTTTGTGCACTGCTTCTTGTATTAGTAGTACCTGTTAGTGTACCTTTCATGATTATTGCACAGTTACACTCTCATAGCCCTATCGCATGATTATTGCATACTGTTGTCATATCATTATTGCTGTATATATATTGGTTGTACCTGCTAGTGTACTTTCCATTATTCTGCATTCATATGACATGTTATTACTGTTAATTGCATATCTTAGATTCACGCTTTACGTGCATACTTGCGATTACCTGCATATGTTATTTACTATTCACGAGTTGGCAACTCACCCCCGTTGTGCCACAGTGTTTGCAGGTGTTCCTCAGGATAGTCAGAGGCAGGCTATTATCACACATCTTATCATCTTTTGCTACGGATACCGCATCAGCTCACAGTGTGCAGTTTGCTTAGGTGGGTTTTGTGGTTATTCGTTGTATTGTATATTCGTTGTATCCATGTACTCTCCATCTACTATTTTCATATTGACTTAGAGACTTGGTGAGGACGATGTTGTATATTATGCTGGATTTGTTGTCTTTTATACAGTTTCCTTTCTATCGTCTTCTATTTCTTCGCTACGGCGTCGTATATTTGTGGTGGTGATTGTTTTCCGCCTTTGGGCGTGGATTTGCTCCCGTTGGGGATGCTTTACTTTTTATTTATGTTGTACCCACTTTTGGGGTTGGTTTTTATAAAGGAGGTGCTGCCAAAATTTTAAGGAAATAAAGTTGGACTTTTAAAGAATTTGGGTTGTGATTTCAAAGACTTTTACACAATAATTCTTAACTTTTCTTGTCTTTTACTGGTTTAGATTTCTGGGTTTTGGCTTTCTTTTACTGCGTTACGCCTGTAGACGTTGCGTAGTATTAGGGCCATCACGTGCCAATTTCGGGTCGTGACACGTATACTCTAATCTACTCCAGAATATCGATGCCCAGTCTCGATACTCCCATGACTAGGGACATTTAAGGATGTGCTTATGGACAACCCAGCTCCCACGTATATGATCGCCATCATAATCTTAGTAGTCAAGCAAGAATCGTACGTGCTTCATCAATGATGAAGACAAACCAGATAACATACTATCATTTCGAGTAAAACTGTTTTACCTGTATAGGTCCTCGTTTAATTATCGTAATCGTTTACTTGCAATCATAATAATTGCTTTGAGGGCACTATATCCAACATCTCCCACTTGCACTTAAGGCCAATTATTGCGGTATCGCATACCCACAGCTCGTGTGCTACCGAATATCCAACTTCTCTACTAATCAGTTTCGTAAATATATTTGTGAAACTTAATATGTTCGAGAAATAGTCTTAATGGGTGGATCCGCTACAATGTTCCAACTTCATCTCTCTATATCTCAACTTTGTGGAGATCAACAATATCCCAAACTGAACGATACCCCACATCAAGAATTTGTTTGGATACTTGATGGGACCAAGTTTCATCAATGAACAATTCCATCAAACAAACTTCTTGGGCTGTTTCCTCTGTTGAGTCATAACCAGCATCCTGCACCATGATTATCTCAGTATCCCTATTGGAACACTGTCCAATATACTGATCCTCTGAAGAGGCTAAACTCAAAACTCTAACAGTATCTCTGTCATCTAGGTCACCTTGAAAGCCTGAACCGATAACTGCCTCCCCAAAGAGGCTGCCATTACCTTATACAAAGAACATCCTCTTATGTTCATAATAGCTTTCCAATGTTTCTCTAAGATTGGATTAATATATGCTTGTTGCAACTAGTGCAAAAGCAATACCTGGTGTTGTACAAGACATTGCATGATTGACTCAATCGCCTAAGCAAATGATATGCCATTCATGCCAGTCTCTCTCCTCATCAGTTTAGAAGACATCTCTTTAGAGAGAGTGACTTCATCACCTGCGGGTACACCACAACGCCAAGAGTCGTCTATTCTAAAATACTTTTAGAATGCTGTCTATGTACCCGGATTGGGACACTTCCCAAATCTAGATCTAAAACCATAAATCTAGTGACCAGAATTCCTGATATATTATCCATATCTAACGTGGAAAAAACTCTATGTGACAACCAAAGTTTGACCGATTGTAGTATAGAAACATCACTTCCTATCTGGAGTATATCATCTAAATCCCAGGATAGTACTCCCTACACCCTTCTTACTAGGTTCATCTATTGTTTTGATGAAATCAATGACCTTGACTTTCACATCAAAATAGACGATCTGTCTCTGTTATTCATGCTTTAGTCTGCAAATAGACATAAGTAATTTGCACACCTTTCGCTGCTCCTACTGACTACGATAACCCTCTGACAGAGTTATATACACGTATACATCCAAATTTCCATTTGAAAAGACGTTATAGTCATCCATCTACCAGATATCATAACCAAGAATAGCATCAGTACTAAGTCATATCCATATGGACTTCAGCATAAACACTGAAATAAAAGTCTTATCACAATCCACATGGGTTATTTGTTGAGAACTCTATACAACAAGTCTAGCCTTATTAGGTTAGCACATTTCCACCCGCACAAATCTCGAAAGATCTACTTGCTCCTAATGGGTTTTACCCCTTCAGGAGCATCCAGAAAGGTCCAAAATTACATGATTTTCTGAAGTGCGTGGAGTCCATCTTGGGTATGATGTATCTGGTCACCTGGAAGTTATTACTTCCTATGACCTGCTAATAACTAATAGGGGAACAGCAGTGTCAAGTCATATCCATATGGGCTTCAGCATAGAAACTGAGATAAAAGTCTTATCACAATCCACAACGGGTATTTGATAAAAACTCTTTACAACAAGTCTAGCCTTATTAGGTTAGTACCTTTCCACCTGCATAGATATCGAAAGATCTACTTGCTCCTAATGGGTTTTACCCCTTCAGGAGCACCCGGCAAAGTCAAAAATCCATAATTTGCTGTAGTGCGTGGAGTCCATCTTGGATATGTAGCATCTGGTCATCTGGAAGTTACCACTTCTTACGACCCGCTGATAACTAGCAGGGTCATCATCACCATGATGCTAACCTCCTTGTCACCATCTATAAGAAAACCGAAATACCTCTCGGGTGGCTGAAGTGGTTAATGGTTTGTCAAGTCCAATTGAATTCTTAGATTCTACTAAATTTTCAATAACCGTTTGTGGTTCTGAAATCACTTCCAATTCTACCATACTCCCACTGTTTTCTTTTGCAAAAAGATTCCTTTCATAAAAAAGTGGCGAGTCAAGAACAATATAACTATTGATCTTGAAAATAGTAGAAGTAAGATCCTAGCGAATGCTTGGGATAATTCACAAACTGCCATTATCGAAGCGTGCCTTGAGTTTATCTGGATTCTGCTTTTAAACAGAAAACGGATAACTCTATATCTCAACAAACTCAAGATATACAAACATTCTATGTCCATATAGAATCAAGGCACTAATTTAGATGGAACCAGATCCAAATGTTATGCAGCTGTTTCCCATACATATCACCTGATGGAAAAAGACCAATATAACATTACTCTGTTGGGGTCAAAATTTGCACCCCGGTTGACCGAGTCAAAGTCAAGGTCAACCCCAAGCCAGGCGGGCCCAAGCCCAGGTCAAGCGGGCCCATGCCCAAGTTGAGCCCGCGGCCATCCTCCTCCATGCCAAAATATAGATCATGTAATAAATAATTTTTATGTAATTTTTTATACATGAATGTATGCAAAATGGGCATAAAGCCAAATTTTTGTGAAGCCCATGGCTTATGTGCAAAAAGAAATGGCATATGAGCCATGGGATGGGGTAAAATTCCATTTTGTAAAACCCAAGAGGCTATATGTAAATATGTAAGCCTATATAAGGCAACATGATGAAATATCTAAGATATTTTTTCATTCCCCTCAAAACTCTAGGATTTGTGCCTCTTTCCCCTTTCTGAAGGTTCCAAACCTTCTTCTTTCTTTTGAAATTAAATCAAGACTTTTACTCTTCCTTTTCCAAAACTAAATAGTTTTTCACCACAAAACCCATAAAGGGGAGCTTAGATCTCCCATCATATCTCAAAAAGAAGAGATTTTTAAAATCTCACATCTCTTGATCTTCAAGATCCTGCCAACAGAGGAGGAAGAAGGAGGCCCATCTCCAAAAATCCCATTTTGGGGAAGATCCAGGGCTCCAAAGAAGAACCCCTTTCATTAACTCCAAAACATCTTAGGAGTTTGACTCCACTCTAAATCCTCTTTTAGGATTTCAAATCCTATTTCTGGGGCTAAAAGCCCCCTTTTCCTCACCGGCGCCCAAGCGCCTAGCGCCCCAATTGCCCAGCGCCCACGTGCCGGACACGTGGTGCGCTAGCGCTCGAGCGCCTTACGCTCAAGTGCCCAGTGCCCACGTGCAAGGCACGTGGTGCGCTAGCGCTCGAGCGCCTAGCGCCCACATGCCGGACACATGGTGCGCTAGCGCCTAAGCGCACTGCGCCTAAGCGCACTGCGCTTAAGCGCCCAGCGCCTACGTGCCAGGCACGTGGTGCGCTAGCGCTTGAGCGCCCAGCGCCCACGTGTCGGACACGTGGTGCGCTAGCGCCTAAGCGCACAGCGCTGGCGTGAGGCGCTGGCCCCACGCTTCCTTTGGGCGCTTTTCCCCTCATATATATATATATATATATATATATATACACACACACACACACACACATGTGTATATATATAGATACTCACACACTCCACAACACCGTCCCTCTAAAAAATTTTGGGCCAGGGCGCTGCCCCGCACCCCGCAAGGGGGCTGCTATCCCCGTTGACCCTCAGCTCGCTATTCGGGTAGCGGGACCCCCGTAAAAACTCTATGAGGCCCCCGATATATCCAAAACCCCTCCAAAACACAACACTGCACATTGAGTTCGCATGACCAGTTTAACCCGTCAATCGGAGGTTCCCTCGCCCCAAAGGCAAGAGGTAATTAACGGCAGCTTAGTCCGCGGCTGTTGGAGATTCGGATCCCCACAATCAATAAACCCCTGCCTACCCTAGGAAGGGGGAATCTGTACTGCGCCTGACAAGCGCGCGTGCGTATTCCCATCTCAATGGGGTAACGAAAAACACCCTACAGATTTTGGCACGCCCGGTGGGACCTATCTCTCCTCCCATATTTCAGGTTAAACGTTCATGCGAACTCAATCAATATACATACCTATATTTATACTAAAATAATGCTTTTTCATGCAGGTTTTCAAGTAATCACTTTTCAACAATGTCTCCAAAGATGAACTCAGCTCTCAGCACGGCTCCCGTCTCCTACACGATGAAGATAGATTCCAGGATGGTCCTTCCAGCCAGTCTCGGACGACAATGGGAAGAGCTGCCGCTACCATTTGGCTCTATTCTGTTCATGTCAGCTAATGCCATCCCAGCTCCTCAAGCCCCGGTGACAGACAAACCGGTCTCGAAAGGTAAGAGACCAAATGTGGTGGTCTCGAAGGCGCCCTAACTCAAACGCAGGTCGGTGTTTGAACGACTTTCCTTAAACCCAGCTGGGGGCAAGGCCATCAACACGAACAAAGCAATGAGGCGTCTCGAGCAAGCTCCAGCGGTGACCTCGACAACTGCTCGATCGGGTATCTTCTCTAAGCTCCCCGCCAAAGATAAAGAGACGACTGGATATGTTGTCCACACTGTCTACATAATGGGTACACACAGCAGGAGCAAGGACGGGGCCACCACATCCCAAATCCTATCTGGTGTGAATATGGCTGCCACATTCCAAGACCAGCCTCTTCTGGAAGGTAATGAAGACCCTCCCAGTGAGGCTGATAAGCAGAGAGAGCTTTCGGTCCATGAAGAGTCGGGCTCGGAAAGCGAAGAGGTGCCAACTTTCAATCTTAAGACTGCAGAGCAGCAACTTCTCCAGGAGCTCCGAAAGCAGCTCAGAAACAAAGGCAAGGAGATGGCCAAGCTCTACACAAAAATTGACGACTTGACAAACGTCGTCTTACAGCTCACGGCCCAACTTGCCTCCCAGCCGCCCAATCAAGCGTAGGGTTCTTCCCATGAACCGAGAAATGGTGTCCCGAGACAGCCGACGCCTATTCCCCCAAATCCAAAGGTGGACGGACCGTATGAAAGTCAGTCGCATCCTATCTCGGGAAATGTCTTGGCTACCGATGACAGTAGCCCGCTAACTCAAGATCAAATCATGGATTTGGTTGCCAACAAAATCAAAACATTGGTTGCCGAAGCCGAAGCGCAAAAAGATATCAGCAGCAGTGGGAGACCATATCCTGCTCAGTATGATCTGGTAGAATTTCCTAGCGGCTATATCACCCTTAAATTTGGAAGATTCAATGGGACGGGAAATGCGAATCAACACATCGCCCACTTTAAAGCCTCATGCGGGAATACTGGGGGCAATGATGCGCTTCTTCTCCGCCAGTTCGTTAATAGCTTGACCGATATTGCTTTCGACTGGTACGCGAGCATACCGGATGGCTCCGTTACTACTTTCGTCCAAATGGAATTTTTGTTTCGACAAAGGTTCATGAGTGTCAGCGATAAGATCACCATTGCCGACCTCGTAAGGACCAAGCCAAAGAACAACGAAAGCGACACGGATTTTATAACCCGATCGCGCAATCTCTCCGTCAAATGTGAACCGCCGATAGAGCAGGACCAATCTGTCAGTCTCCTCGTCGGAAATCTCAACAATTGGAAGGCCCCGTTTCTATGCACCGCGGGTCTCAAAACATTCCAAGAGTTGACCAGAAAAGTCCAGATGTTGGAGCGCTCAAAGCAGGAGTCCTCCTCGGATTCCTAAAATAACAATAGGTCCTGACGAAACCGAAAGGACGATAATCGCAAAGGCGGAAATTCCGACGATTCTGAATCGTTTAACACTTCGGCTAACCGAAATAAGCAAGGGATGAGCGAGCCTAATGCCAACCAGCCTCGGAAGCCAGTGTTCGGAGAGGGAGGAGAATCTCCACTGAAAGAGAAGCTAGATAAGGTCTATTCCTTCAGAAGGGATAAAATCTGTAAAATATTCAAAGACGCCCTGAGGAACGGTCTACAACTACCAGAGTCAAAAAGACCGCAGGAAGCGAATATGACCGACGACCCCAAATACTGCCCCTATCACAGAGTGATAGGTCATGCCATTGAGGACTGCTTCGTCTTCAAAGATTGGGTCGAAAATCAATACAAGGCAGGAGAGATAGAACTGTCTAAAGGCGTGCTAACAAGCAGTCCAACTGCGACCGCCAATTTCATACAAACGGAAACCGAAGTTCTTCGTGAAACGGATCCTCTCAGACATCTGCCTTTCTCTAAAAACAGTCGACCACCACGTCATTAAACTGGGAACAGTCGACCACCATGTCATTAAACTGGGAATAATTGACCTCTAAGTCATTAAACTGGGAATGTAAAAAAAATGTGTGTAAATAAAAAATGTGTAAATAAAAAGAGAAAAAAGAAAAGAAAAGCCGAAATGATGGGGCAACTCGCAATAAAAATCAGCGAGTAAAATAAAGATGAAAAATAAAGCCGAAATGATAGGGCAGACGTGAATAAAAGCCGAAATGATAGGGCAATCGCGACTTTCACGATAAGAAAACCTGAAATGATAGAGCAATCGCGGCAAAACAACAAAAAACAACAAAAAACAAAAACAAAACAAAAAAACAAAACAACGGCGAATGATGAGTCGCTTAGGTACCATATTCCAGTGCAGCGATGCAGACGCCAACCATACCCAAACTCTCAAATGGCGAATGATGAGTCGCTCCTGGTACCATATTCCAGTGTAGCGATACAGATGCCAACCAAATTCCGAACGCAAATCCCAATGGCGAATGATGAGTCGCTCCTGGTACCATATTCCAATGTAGCGATGCAGAAGCCAACCAAATTCCAAATCCCATACCCCAACGGCGAATGATGAGTCACTGCTGATACCATATTCCAGTGCAGCGATGCAGACGCCGACAAAGTCCCGAAATTTTTCCGGCCCTACGGTCTGGATCATACATCCTGCAAAACCGTATATAATCCACGGGCGTAAAACAATCCCAATCCCTCCCAAGTCCTACCGGTGAGACCACATTCAAAGTTCCACCGGCGGTGAAGATTAAAAAAAAAAGGTATGTCCACAAGCAAAATGAGCATGGATGAAAACCCGAAAGGGCTCCGTGAGTAAAAACAGCAGGACTGCCGGCGAGTTTGTGAAAACCCGAAAGGGCGCAAACTCGTAAAAAAGAGATGAAATGCACTCGTAAAGTCCTTTCGACTTTGCGACGAAAAAATTCCCACATGAGATGCTTACGACTCACAAAGGAGCAACACACTTGGGAGTCCCCACGACTCCTAAGGAAAAAATACACATACGGGATCCTTACGACCCGTAGGGAGAAAATGCTTTGTGAGTCCCTTACGCCTCACAAAATTGAAAAGTCTTAAGTGATGGGGACCTAAAACCTGTCTCCTAAGCCATCGCTTCCTAACAAGCAAGCGCAAATGATGATTCGCTCCTAGTACCATATTCCAGTGTAGCGATACTGATGCTAAAGAAAAACCAATTCCCAAATCCTCTCATGACAAATGATGATTCGCTTCTGGTACCATATCCCAGTATAGCGATGCTGATGTCAACCCAAATCAAATCAAACCAACAACCTTTGTGGCGGAATCATGCTCCGTCCCAGAATTTACCCCGTGTCGAAATCATGCTTCGCCTCGGGATATCTACCTTCCCTGCCGGAATTATGCTCTGCCTTGGAATCAAATCAACCAACCAGCTCTGCGTCGGAGTCATGCTCCATCTCAGAGTGTACCCGCGTCGGAATCAACCTTCGCCTCGGTGTATCTGCCTTCCCTGTCGGAATTATGCTTCGGCTCGGAATCAACCAACGACCTTCTCGTCGGAATTATGCTCCTCTTCGGAATCAAGTCAACCAGCAAGCTCTGCGTCGGAATCATACTTCGTCTCATAATGTGTACCCCGTGTCGAAATCATGCTTCGCTTCGGTGTATCTGCCTTCCCTGTCGAAATTATGCTTCGCCTCGGAATCAAATCAACCAACCAGCTCTGCGTCGGAGTCATGCTCCGTCTCAGAGTGTACCCCGCGTCGAAATCAAGCTTCGCCTCGGTGTATCTGCCTTCCCTGTCAGAATTATGCGTCGGCTCGGAATCAACCAACGACCTCCTCGTCGGAATTATGCTCTACCTTGGAATCAAGTCAACCAGCAAGCTCTGTGTCGGAATCATGTTTCGTCTCAGAATGTGCACCCCGTGTCGAAATCAAGCTTCGCCTCGGCGTATCTGCCTTCCCAGTCAGAATTATGCTCCACCTCGGAATCAAGTCGACCAACAAGCTCTGCGCCGGAATCATGCTTCGTCTCAGAGTGTACCCCGCATCGAAATCAAGCTTCGCCTCAGAGTATTTGCCTTCCCTGTCAGAATTATGCTTCACCTGGGAATCAACCTCTGCATCGAATTTATGCTTCGGTCAGAATGTTTGCCGCCGTTCGGAATGATGCTCCGATCCCTGGAATCATGCTCCGCTCTTCGGAATGATGCTCCGATCCCTGGAATCATGCTCCGCTCTTCGGAATGATGCTCCGATCCTTAGAATCATGCTTCGCGCTTCGGAAGGATGCTCCGATCTCTGGAATCATGCTCTGCCCTTTGGAATGATGCTCTGATCCCTGGAATCATGCTCCGCTCTTCGAAATGATGCTCCGCGCTTCGGAAGGATGCTCCGCGCTTCGGAAGGATGCTCCGATCCCTGGAATCATGCTCCGCTCTTCGGAATGATGCTCCGATCCCGGGAATCATGCTCCTCTCTTCGGAATGATGCTCCGATCCTTGGAATCATGCTCCACGCTTCGGAAGGATGCTCCGATCCTTGGAATCATGCTCCGCTCTTCGGAAGGATGCTCCAATCCCTGGAATCATGCTCCGCTCTTCGGAATGATGCTCCGATCCCTGGAATCATGCTCCGCTCTTCGGAATGATACTCCGTTGTCTGGAATTATGCTCCGCAAATTGGAATGATGCTCCGATCCTCGGGAATCATGCTCCCCGAGGGATGCTCCGCCCTGGAATGATGTTCCGCCTCGAAATCCAACTTTAAGATCCATCAATTTAATGCACACAACTCAAATGTACGGCGTGCATTTATTGATGGGGGGCACTTTGTTGGGGTTAAAATTTGCACCTCGGTTGACCGAGTCAAAGTCAAGGTCAACCCCGGTAAAGCCCAAGAGTCTATATGTAAATATGTAAGCCTATATAAGGCAACATGATGAAAATATCTAAGATACTTTTTTCATTCCCCTCAAAAATCAAGGGTTTGTGCCTCTTTCCCCTTTCTGAAGGTTCTAAACTTTCGTCTTTCTTTTGAAATTAAATCAGGAGTTTTACTCTTTCTTTTCCAAAACTAAATAGTTTTTCACCACAAAACCCACAAAGGGGAGCTTAGTTCTCCCATCAGATCTCAAAAAGAAGAGATTTTTAAAATCTCACATCTCTTGATCTTCAAGATCCTTCCAACAGAGGAGGAAGAAGGAGGCTCATCTCCGAAAACCCCATTTTGGAGAAGATCCAGGGCTCCAAAGAAGAACCCCTTTCATCAACTCCAAAACATCTTAGGAGTTTAACTCCACTCTAAATCCTCTTTTAAGATTTCAAATCCTATTTCTGGGGCTAAAAGCCCCTTTTCCTCTCCGGCGCCCAAGCGCCCGAGGGCCCAGCGTCCACGTGCCGGGCACGTGGTGCACTCGCACTCGAGCGCCTTGCGCTCAAGCGCCCAGCGCCCACGTGCCGGGCACGTGGTGCGCTCGCGCTCGAGCGCATAGCGCTCAAGCGCCCAGTGCCCACATGCCGGACACGTGGTGAACTAGCGCCTAAGCGCACTGCGCCCAAGCGCCCAGCGCCTAAACGCCCAGCGCCTATGTGCGGGGCACGTGGTGCACTAGCACTCGAGCGCCTAGCGCCCACGTATCGGACACGTGGTGCACTAGCGCCTAAGCACACTGTGCCTAAGTGCTCAGCGCTCGTGTGCTAGGCACGTGAGGCGCTGGCCCCACGTGTCCTTTGGGAGCTTTTCTCCTTTTTTATATATATGTATACATGTATATATATATATATAGATACTCACGCACTCCACAACACCGTAGTAGGGTGTGTGTCCTGGTATTTGGGATAACATACACAGAGTAGGGGATCCGTCGTACGGCATCCCAAATCTGGAGGTTCTCCCCCGTAAAAACTCTGCGGGGCCCCCGATATATCCAAAACCCCTCCAAAACATAACATTGCACATTGAGTTCGCAAGACCAGTTTAACCCGTCAATCGGAGGTTCTCTCTCTCCAAAGGCGAGGGGTAATTAATGGCAGCTTGGTCCGTGGCTGCCGAAGATTCAGATCCCTACAATCAATAAACCCATGTTTACCCTAGGCAGGGGGAATCTGTACTGCGCCTGACAAGCGCGCGCGCATTCCCATCTCAATGGGGTGACGAAAAACACCCTACATACTCATCAAGGAGCATACTCATGGATGAGCAACCTATGAGAGAATCAAGTTCTAAATATTACTATGATAGAATAACTAGCATAAGTATCTACATTTTCGATTATCCCGAAAAATCCTGATACTTCCAACGTAAGATTCTCTACTTTATTCTTATAGCTATAAACTTCTCAAAATCTTTGAATCTTGCATTACAACGAATGCGTGAGAACTCATATACAAATATGAATGAAATAAGAGTGCCAACCCCTTGTCCCGAAGGACACTGAACAACATACATTTTCATGTATAAGTCCTAAGAGTATACTAACTCAAATTCTGTGTTTTGTAAATGGAAAACTGTATTTTGGTCGAGTAGTCTTACACCGTTATTCAATGCATCTTAGCTTATCCTCAACTGATAGAGGTAAATGTTTAGAACACAATTTTCAAAATGTATATCTCACCTTATAAAATAAAAGTACAGATATTTCATTTCAAAATTTGGTGCATAACAGTGGTTATCGAGACCAAATATTTGCCGTCAAGCAAAATCAGGCGATTTAATCCAATATCACCAATTGCAATGAATTCCGATATTGAGGATCAAATCGCCCATTTCCTAATATTCTACTCCTACTCAGCATCTGTAATATCGTACTGATATGAGATCCTAATCCGGTAAATACATACCCAGGAGTTAGAATCAATTGGGAAAACAGTTCTCTTTTACAAGTACACAGAAATACTGAAACATGAAATTGTTTCAAGTGTAGGGTTCCTAGGCACTCTCAAGAGGTCTCACAAGGCATCAACCATGCCATTTTCAAAAGGAATACGGGTGCCGAGAAACCCTAATACGGATCGTTGACTAGAAGTTTAGGCGATAAAAGCAACTAGTTTACAACTAAACTAAAAGAACGGAAATACAACCTTAGTAGATCCGGTTCTCCACCTCCATAGCTCCGTGATGACATCTCCTTGCTGTCCAAATCGAATCCATGACTCTTGCATCGGCTTCATCGGAGAAAAAGCGGGCTAGGTCATCGACGACGATGCCGAAGATGATCTACGTCGAGGCATCACTAGATCAAGCTCCACCTTCACCAAGCCATGAAAACTTATGAAGGAAACACACTCTACTACTTGGCAAGAGGTAGAGGATGAAGAAATAGGAAGTGGGTAGACTTTAGAATTGGATTTCTCACTCATTTGCTCAAGTTGCCATTGATGGAGCAAGCTTCTTCATGTTGAAGATGAAGAAGAAGAAGAAGAAAAATGTTATGATAAGTTAATTCAAAATAGAAAATAAATTGAATACTTATCATAATCCAACCATGATCAAATGTAGAGAATGAACTAGGGTTAAGTGGAATGGTTAGGGTTAAGCATGAGACAAAATGGTCACTTTGGTCAAAGCTTCATGAAGCTTCAATATAAAACAAAATAAGCAACCATTTTCTCTTTATGCTTTTCATTTTCCAAAAAGAATAAATAAATAAATAAGAAAATGAAAACCCTAACCATTACACAACCATGGTTTAATCTTTACACAAACCCAAGTGAGCATGTACCATCAAACATGATACAATCTTGTGCACAAAAATATATAACATATACAATGTGCACAATTCAAGTGAGAAAATCCATTTAAGTGAACCAATAATAGTTAATGCAAAGTAATATATCAAATATATAATTATGCATTAAATCATTAAATCAACACTTGATTTAACGATCCGGTCATATCGCATACAACCGACTAATATCCAATGTATCGGCTTATCGAATCAAACCTTGATTCGATAACTAGGTTATATCGCATACAACCAATCGATACATTCATCGCGAGAATGAAATACGGTATCACATACACGCATTATTCTCGATCCCGCACATATCTCATATGCGCTCCTATTTCGTTTCGCTTGAGCCAGGAAACCTCTGTATAGGACTCTAAAGACTCGTCAATACGCCGGTAGCAGATGATGATCATATCAAGCACCCACAAGCCGTAAGCGGTCTGCTAAACGTAACGGCCACCCGGGTATTGAGCGATCAGAAGATCGACGAGCAAGCCCGCTCACACTCCTGTGAATCCAACCAGTAACACTTACCGTACAGTCCGGTCCCGTCGTCTGATATGTCGCATATCTTGCCTAGGGGTGGTAAACGTCAGACCCCAATAGCTCGATAAGTCGTGTCGATATGAGGTCTATAACATTCGAGAAACTACTGGTAACACTTACCAGTAAATCTCAGCAACCCTGGCCAGGGATTTCCGGTTATAGCCAATCGAACACAGCGCAACATCAACTCCCTATACCGGGAGAGACGAATCCCCTCCTATCGCTCATTGCCTCCATGTGATTCGGGACTGTACCCAAAAACCACCATTTTGCACGCCCTCTTGGACGTGGTAAGGTGGAAATCAAAGCACAGTGGGAACCACACAAGACTCTATGACGATCTCGGGTCAACAGACTACTCTGTACCAGTGTCACCTGAGAACTGCCATCTGACGTAAGGTATAATACCATCTGGGAGTTCTCGGCGAGTCCGTCCAGTGTACCCAGTCTCTACTGAGCACCCGTATATCATCTCTGATGTCAAACACCAATGGATATGGGATCATCCATCGCCCATCTGTATGGGTCGAGAAGGTATACGCTAGTCTACACTGGTATATCGATGCCCCGTCTCGATACACCCACGACTAGGGACCTTGAAGGATGTACTTATGGACTACCATGTCCCCACTAGTATGATCCGCATCATAGTCCAGGTAGTCAAGTACACATCCTAAGGGCTTTACCAACATGTAACAGAGAGACAATCAATGTACACGTTAAGGTAAAGAGCAACCAGATAGCATACTATCATGCCGAGCAAGAAAGTCCTCCCTATATATGTCCAAGCATCCACTACAATATACATCCTATGTATAGTAATGGCCTCTAGGGCATACATATAACTAACAATCTCCCACTTGCACTAGGGCCATCTGATAGCAGTGGTTGTAGTATCTCATACTCAACCATCCCATAAAAGTCTCTCTCTGGGAAAAGGCCTTTGTGAGTGGATCCGCCGTGTTGTCCTCTGAGTCTACTCTCGTAACCTCGATCCCTTAGAGATCAACCATCTCCATGATCAGGTGATACTACCTTAGAATATGTCTGGATCACTGATGGGACCTGCGTTCCTCGGCATAAGCCACAACTCCATCGTCTCACAATGGTAGGACCGTAGTTCATCTCATGAACCATTATTCACCCAAACAGCCTCTTTGGTAGCATCTTAAGTAGCGATGTATCCAGCCTTTATCGTCTAGTATGCCACGGTATCTAGCTTGGAACTTTTCCAACATACCGTCCCTTTACTGAGGGTAAAGACAATGCCTGTGACTGACATTCAGTCGTCTTTATCACCCTGGAACCATTCCAGTGATTCTCCCCAGAATCGATTGATACCATCTCACTACAACTAGTGAGAATCCTAACATCCAATTAGATCTATCTCATAGATCCAAACTAAGGATTTAGGAGGTATCACTTTGATCCTATATGGAGAATCATTGTGATAAGCGGAGATTGACCGATCGTAGCAAAGGAAACTCCTTTCTTATCAAGAATATGTCATCCACGTACTCTACGAGGATCATCACCATACTCCCTACTACCTTTTTGTATATACAAGGTTCATCTACCATTTTGATGATGTCAAACTGTTTGACTATCTCATCAAAACAGATGTTCTAACTCCGCGATACCTGCTTTATCCTATAAAGCATCTTATACACGTTTCCGCTGCTCCCACTGTCTACGAAGCCCTCTGGCTGTGTACTTATAGACTCTCTCTTCTAAAACATCATTTAGAAAAGCAGTCATGACACCCAACCGCCAGATTTCGTAGTCATGGTATGTAGCTGTGGCAAGTAGGATCTGGATGGACTTAAGCATAGCCACTTGAAAAGGTTTCATCATTATCCACGCCTGGTCGATGACGAAAAGCTTTAACAAGTCTAGCTTTGAAAGTCTCAACTTTTCCATCTACACCAAGTAATCTTCTCAAGATTTACTTGCTCCTGACGGGGATTTAACCCTTCAGATATAGCAACCAAAGTCCATACTTTGTTGGTGTACATGGATTCCATCTCAGATCACTAAGCATCCAGCCATTCTTACAGAGTCCCACTCCTGATGGCCAGCTCGAAACTAGTTGGGTCATCATCTTATGATGCAATCCTCGCTCCCACTGTCATAGAGAAACCGAAGTATCTCTCAGGTGGGTGAGGAACCCTACTAGATCGGCGGAGAGGCTGAGGTTCGTTAGAATCTACTGAATCCTTTGGTTCTTTCAAATCATCAGCTGTAGTTTGTATAGCTGGAACATTTCCAGTTCTATATAACAGACCTTGCCTCGAGCTTGTTCGGATTATGCTTTTAGACATAGCCCGGACAACCTCAAATCTTAACCAACTTAAGATATGGGCTCTTCCCTTTCCATGTCACATATGAAGCGGTAGGCAACTGATTTAATTTGAACCCTATTCAATAGGTATGCAGCTTCTCAAGTGCATAACTCCCAAAAAGGAAATAGGTAACTCAGTAGTACTCATCATAGAGCACACCTTATCATATAGGGTGTGATCGTTCCGCCCCGATATACCATCGTGCTATGGTGTATACGGAGGAGTAATGCTGAGAGAGAATCTCATTCTCCTTTAGAATAATCCAGGATTTCCGTGCTCAAGTGTTCTCCTCCTTGATCACATCAAAGGACATAATACTTATACCCATTTTGGTTCTCTACTTCTAACTTATATTCCGTGAATATCTCAAAAGGTTCGGACTTGTGTTTCAACAGGAACATATGTCTGAATCTTGAGAGATTATCAGAGAATGTAACGAAGTACAAAGAACCAGTCCTGGCATATGCAGACAGGGGACCTTACATACATCAACATGTATCATCCCAAAAGTTCAATAACTCTTTCTCTGTTTCCAGTAAACGGAGCTATGGTCATCTTATCTCTGTGACATGACTGGCAAGTTTCACAAGATGTAAATTCAAACTGATTTAAATATGCATCTATGTGCAACTTAGCTAGTCGGGTCGCATTGATATGACCTAGTCTACAATGCCTCAAGAAGGATTCGTTCATTGCTGAACTCTTCCTCTTGTGTGTGTTCCGTATACTAAGAACTGCAGTTTGATTTAGAACATTAATGCTTTTAGATAACGTGCCTGAACCGATCAACTTTTGATATAGGAAATGTTCAAAACATTATCCAACAATACAAAATTTTACCGTTTCTTTACTAATAAAGAGACAGATATGATTTTGTATATCAGGTTCGGTATCTAATAACATTCGTTCAGAATCAATGTATTGGTAATACAGGGTGACAGTGACCAACAGACTTGGCTGCAACACTTGCCCCGTTTTCTGCCTCATGAAACTTATCACCCGTTCTCAGTTCTCTACCTTTCTGTAGCCCTATGTAACAGATTACATATCTGGGATCCTGATCTGGTATCACATACCCAGGACGTAAAGGATACTGAGAAACAGTTCTCTGTAATGTACACACCCGAAGATGATGCATCAGCATGCACTTTCTTCGTTTGGGCGGCACGGGATTTCTGGTAATCCCCAATTTCCTGCTCTGTCTTATAACAATTATAAGTTGGAGCGGGACCAACGTTCCCCGGCTCTGTATAACAAGCGGGTTCGGTCAAATATCCGTTTTATTATCTTGATTAAGGCGTGACATGGTCGCTACCAGGAGTGAGAGAGAAGAAAACACTCAGCGTGCGCTCTTGCAAGAATAGATTGGTTATTATTTTATCTAATCAGGATGGCTCCCACTGCTTTTTATCAAATCTTCCTTCAAACCCTAAAAGGAAAGACTAGCCGGGATTAATTACACACTACAAGTTCGCCAATCTTTCAGCCAGGCCAGTGTCGGTACTTTGAGGGAGGTCCCCCGTGCTTTCGCACGAACCTAATTACAGTAAACCTCGTTTTCCCAGAGGCGTAACCCCGTTGACACCTTTCTAGACACCTACTTGATCGGCTAATTGTAATGTGTAAAAACTCTCCCAGGAGTAACAATTACTCGCAGCGGGTATCGGGATCCAACTATCTCATAGAAGGTATGCAATCTCATTGCAAATTTCAACACTTGAAATTCCCGATAATATTTTGCCCCTAACCTCCTATGACCTTGACAAAGGCCAACAAACCATAGGATGCTAGTCAAGTTCAACCCGTCATTTCCTGATTGAATTAAACCCACCCGCACGGCCCTTGACAAAGGCCAACAAGGTCGCACGACTACCCTAATCCAATCTGCATCATATGCATAAGCAGATAAGCACCAGTTAGCTACCGCACACTGCGCCTTGACAAAGGCCAACAAACGCAGCATGAATACTAACTACTACTTATCTGAAATAACGGAGGGCTACGACAGGTTTTTCTGAAAACCTATTGCGTAATGAACTTGATATCGTTGTACAATTAAATGATTTTGAAATGGAGTGCTTTTGAGGCTTTTCTAGTTTTGCTAAAGGAGTCACTCCCGGTGAAGGGATCGTCGGTCCTTTCCTCGTCGAATGAGGTGCGGGATATATCGTATATATCACTGTGCAAAGCAAAAAACTCTTAAAAGCAATCAAAAGACAAACCGAGTGTGTAGCATCTGCCAGTTATTGCTAAAGGAGTCACTCCCGGTGAAGGGATCTCGGTCCTTTCCTCATCGAATAAGGTGCAGGATATATCATATATACCGCTGTGCAAAGCAAGAACTGTAGCTACCTGTTTTATTTTTGAAATTCAATTCTACAACATCTTTAGGTTTCTTTTATTTCATTAATCACATTAATGAAGTCCCATCATATAAATACCTAAACATCACAGATAAATACGACATACACTTATGCCATCCGCATTCGCCTCGATGTCCCCTCGTGCACCGTTAGGTTAGGTAACTAACGGCAGAGCGGGGCAGGGCTAGCGCGGGTGTAAAACATAAGTAACGCCTATATAATATATCATATATACTATATACAGTATCCATCACAGAACATATCACATGATCACATCACAGATATCACAGCAGAAGAATCATATGAAATATTAGATATACTAGGACGTCCGTGTTTTCAATACGAGCCAGTATAAAACACGGATTCCACGGTCGCGATGAATAGCCAAACCCACACCCTTAAACCCCTACGAGAGCGACAACCAACCCTACCAATTCTAGAGTTAGGAGACCCGGACTCGACTCCTCGAGTTGGTCTCCCACTGGACTCCAGAACCCGGTTACTTGTGCTCCCCTCCTTGGGTCTATCCTAGTGCGGAAAAGTAAATAATATACAAAAGGTGACATCTTCCGCAACCTGGAAGTGCCCCAATAAAAGAATATTACATACAAGTTTTTACATGAATGAAAATGAAAAACACTCATCTCACATCAAAACCCCCGGCTATTCAAACACGACGATCCAATATAACATATCCAGCAACACATAACATCACATGTCATCAACGTAAATAAATATGTCCATCCCAATTGTCGTTGACATATAGCAACGAAACCGGCGATATCACATATTACACTTACGGTCACAGAAAAGAAAGTGTAAAACTACAACAGTTGGAATCCGCAACCTTCTCAGACATCGCATGCCTGACCAAATGAATTCCTCAGACATCGCATGCCTAACAATTATAAACCCCGCATTTTAGTCTCATTATCGAAAACTCTTTTCAATATCAAGTCGGATAATTCAACAAGATTCCCGACATCCTGATCGAATGCGCGTCGCAAACTTCAGTAGACGGCCGCACCCCCGACGCCGTCGACGAAGTGCACCAAGGCGAAACACCGCTGCCGCGAGCACCCGGACGGATGCTTTCGGCGACGGGGTTCTCCTACAGTCACTTGGTCGGGGCTATAGAGTGAGGCTGTCTATTAAGTTTACCCGGCGAGTATCCGCGTACGCTACATGATTGCGACGGACTTTTGATCACATCAAAATTCCGTGGCAACCGATCAAGTGAGACTAAACTGCTTGATTTATAACATTCATTCAGTTATCTCATAACGCTTTGTGAATTCCAATTATTGTATCCCGTTCCAGATAATTAGAAAATGTTTAAATTTTCGATCGAACATTCAAACACCCAAGTTTTCCCGATACAGATCAACACATGAAACAAGTCTAAAAACATTCAGTTCGTGCCTCAGTACCAACGGTCCAGCCGTAGAAGGGTCAAGCCAACGTCTCACATGTGGCACGCCGTACTGCCCCAAACCCGAAGGTTCAAAGGGCAGTTCAAAACGGTCACATAATTGAGTTAAGGTTTGTTGTCTTCTAGAGGGACCATCGCGTTACTTGCACTACTTAGAACGTCGTTAAACCACGGAAAAATCCAACACTTGGAAATTTCCCGACAGGGGAAAAATTGGGTATTTATATCCGGTCGAACTTTTTAACATATTCAAAAATTATCCGGAATCCACATAGACAAAATCTGATAATCCGATCGAATCTTCGAACTCCCAATACAACCCCAGAATACTCAACTGTAGAGTCAGAATAAAAATTCCCAGAAAATATAGCATTCAATTATATGAATTACTGTGCAGAGATCATCGGCCAAGAAGACAGAACGGCCGCGGAACCGCCGCACATGAAGGCTTGTGCCACGGTTCCGCGGTGGAATATTCGAATTAGACCCTCGTTTTTCACAGTAATTCAAATAAGACCCTGCTTAATTTTCTGCATATTTTTAATTCACAAAAATCCAAATTTTCAGAAAATTTCCAGAGAGCATTTTGGATTTTGGGGTTTTGGTTCGATCGGGTTTCAAACGTCGTCTAGACTTCGCCTAAGGCTCTATCTAGGCTTTGATACCACTGTAGGGTTCCTAGGCACTCTCAAGAGGTCTCACAAGGCATCAACCATGCCATTTTCAAAAGGAATACGGGTGCCGAGAAACCCTAATACGGATCGTTGACTAGAAGTTTAGGCGACAAAAGCAACTAGTTTACAACTAAACTAAAAGAACGGAAATACAACCTTTGTAGATCCGGTTCTCCACCTCCATAGCTCCGTGATGATGTCTCCTCGCTGTCCAAATCGAATCCATGACTCTTGCATCGGCTTCATCGGAGAAAAAGCGGGCTAGGTCATCGACGACGATGCCGAAGATGATCTACGTCGAAGCATCACTAGATCAAGCTCCACCTTCACCAAGCCATGAAAACTTGTGAAGGAAACACACTCTACTACTTGGCAAGAGGTAGAGGATGAAGAAATAGGAAGTGGGTAGACTTTAGAATTGGATTTCTCACTCATTTGCTCAAGTTGCCATTGATGGAGCAAGCTTCTTCATGTTGAAGATGAAGAAGAAGAAGAAGAAAAATGTTATGATAAGTTAATTCAAAATAGAAAATAAATTGAATACTTATCATAATCCAACCATGGTCAAATGTAGAGAATGAACTAGGGTTAAGTGGAATGGTTAGGGTTAAGCATGAGACAAAATGGTCACTTTGGTCAAAGCTTCATGAAGCTTCAATATAAAACAAAATAAGCAACCATTTTCTCTTTATGCTTTTCATTTTCCAAAAAGAATAAATAAATAAATAAGAAAATGAAAACCCTAACCATTACACAACCATGGTTTAATCTTTATACAAACCCAAGTGAGCATGTATCATCAAACATGATACAATCTTGTGCACAAAAATATATCACATATACAATGTGCACAATTCAAGTGAGAAAATCCATTTAAAGTGAACCAATACTAGTTAATGCAAAGTAATATATCAAATATATAATTATGCATTAAATCATTAAATCAACACTTGATTTAACGATCCGGTCATATCGCATACAACCGACTAATATCCAATGTATCGGCTTATCGAATCAACTCTTGATTCGATAACTAGGTTATATCGCATACAACCAATCGATACATTCATCGCGAGAATGAAATACGGTATCACATACACGCATTATTCTCGGTCCCGCACATATCTCATATGCGCTCCTATTTCGTTTCGCTTGAGCCAGGAAACCTCTGTGTAGGACTCTAAAGACTCGTCAATACGCCGGTAGCAGATGATGATCATATCAAGCACCCACAAGCCGCAAGCGGTCTGCTAAACGTAACGGCCACCCGGGTATTGAGCGATCAGAAGATCGACGAGCAAGCCCGCTCACACTCCTGTGAATCCAACCAGTAACACTTACCGTACAGTCCGGTCTCGTCTTCTGATATGTCGCATATCTCGCCTAGGGGTGGTAAACGTCAGACCCCAATAGCTCGATAAGTCGTGTCGATATGAGGTCTATAACATTCGAGAAACTACTGGTAACACTTACCAGTAAATCTCAGCAACCCTGGCCAGGGATTTCCGGTTATAGCCAATCGAACACAGCGCAACATCAACTCCCTATACCGGGAGAGACGAATCCCCTCCTATCGCTCATTGCCTCCATGTGATTCGGGACTGTACCCAAAAACCACCGTTTTGCACGCCCTCTTGGACGTGGTAAGGTGGAAATCAAAGCACAGTGGGAACCACACAAGACTCTATGACGATCTCGGGTCAACAGACTACTTTGTACCAGTGTCATCAGAGAACCGCCATATGACGTAAGGTATAATACCATCTGGGAGTTCTCGGCGAGTCCGTCCAGTGTACCCAGTCTCTACTGAGCACCCGTATATCATCTCTGATGTCAAACACCAATGGTTATGGGATCATCCATCGCCCATCTGTATGGGTCGAGAAGGTATACGCTAGTCTACACTGGTATATCGATGCCCCGTCTCGATACACCCACGACTAGGGACCTTGAACGATGTACTTATGGACTACCATGTCCCCACTAGTATGATCTGCATCATAGTCCAGATAGTCAAGTACACATCCTAAGGGCTTTACCAACATGTAACAGAGAGACAATCAATATACACGTTAAGGTAAAGAGCAACCAGATAGCATACTATCATGTCGAGCAAGAAAGTCCTCCCTATATATGTCCAAGCATCCACTACAATATACATCCTATGTATAGTAATGGCCTCTAGGGCATACATATAACTAACATCAAGGAGGTGGCCGGATATTCCTAGCAATGCCTATTCTATTATCGAGATTCATGACAGTAGTTGTAATTTTCTTTGCCCTCACTTCAATTCCTTTATATTTCTCTACATCATACCTTCTGCACACCGCATTTAGGCTAATTGATTTTCTTCCTTCTCTACTGTTGGGGTCAAAATTTACATCCCGGCTGATCAAGTCAAAATCAAAATCAACCCCAAGCCAAGTGGGCCCAAGCCCAGGTCAAGTGGGCTAATGCTCGGGTTGAGCCTAAACATGAAGCGGCCGGCCTCCCCCATGCCAAAATAAAAATTTTGTAATAAATAATTTTGGTGTATTTCTTATTTTATTTTATGAATAAATGTAAGAAAAATGGGCATAAAGCCAAATTTTTGTAAAACCCATGGCTCATGTGCAAAAGAAATGAGCATATGAGGCATGGGATAGGCAAAATGCCATTTTTTAAAGCCCAAGGGGCTATATGTAAAGTGTATAGCCTATAAAGGCAAAGATGATGAAAATATCTGCACAACTTTTTCTCTCTCTCAAAAATTAGGGTCTGTGCCTCCTTCTCCTTTCTCAAGGCTCTAAAACCTTCTTCCCCTTTTGAATTAAATTAAGAGTTTTACTCTTATTTTTTCAAAAATAAATAGTTTTTCACCACAAAACCCAAAAAGGGGAGCTCAAATCTTCCATTAGATCTCAAAAGGAAGAGATTTTTTTAAATCTCACCCCCTTTCTCTAAGATTCAGCCAACCGAGAGGAAAAAGAAGGAGGCCCATCTCCAGAAATCCCATCTTGGGAAGATCCAGGACCAAAGGGGAGAGAAACAAAGAGGGGGCCCTTTGATCATTTCTAAAGATTTCTAGGAGTTTAACTCCATTCAAGATCTGTTGGAGTTCAACTCCATAAATTAATCTCTTTTTAGGAGTTTAACTCCAGAAGTCAAATCGAGAGCACGGCTTCCAGTGCAGGGATAAAGTCCTTTTTCCTGCTGGCATCCAGCGTCGGCGTGCCAAGCACGTGGGGCTCTGGCGCCCAGCGCCGGCATGCCAAGCACGTAGGGCGCTGGCGCCCACCGCCGGTGTGCCAAGCATGTGGGGCGCTGGCGCCCACCGCCCGCATGCCAAGCACGTGGGGCGCTAGCGCCTTGCACCCATCACCAGCGCCAGCGCCCAGCGCTCATATACTAGGCACGTGGGGCGTTGGCGCTCACGCGCGTCCTTTGGACACCATTTTCCACATCATTTTATATACACTCCACACTAAAAATACCTCCCCCGTTAGAAAAAAATTTCTAACGGGGCGCTGTCCCGCACCCCACAAGGGGGCTGCTAGCCCTCTTGACTCCCAGCCTGCTATCCGGGTAGTGGGACCCCCGTAAAAATTCTGTGGGGCCCCTAATATATCCAAAACCCCTTCAAAACACAACACTGCACATTGAGTTCGCATGACCTGTTTGACCCGTCAATCGGAGGTTTTCTTGCTCCAAAGGCGAGGGTTAATTAACGGCAGCTTAGTTCGTGGCTGCCGGAGATTCGGATCCCAACAATCAATAAACCCCAGCCAACCCTAGGCAGGGGGAATCTGTAATGCGCCTAACAAGCGCGCGCGTATTCCCATCTTAATGAGGTGATGAAAAACACCCTACTGATTCTGGCACGCCCGATAGGACCTTTCTTTCCTCCCATATCTCGGGTCAAGTTTTCATGCGAACTCATTTAACATATATGCCGATGTTTGTACCGAAATAATGCTTTTCCATACAGCAATCAACTTTCAACGACAAAGTTTCCTAAGATGGATCCCACATCTGATGCGACCCCGATTCCGTACGTGGTCAAGATCAATGCTCGTGTGGTTCTCCCCGCAAGCCTCAGTACACAGTGGGAGGACTGCCGCGCCAGTTTGGTTCCGTCATCATCTATCCTACCGGAAGCGCTCATCTGGCAGAAATTCCGGCAAAATAGGTAGCTAAGCCGGTCTCAAGAGGCAAGAGGCCGAATGTTGTGATCGCTAAGGCACCACGACCGAAACTTAAGACGGTGTCTGAATGACTCTCTAGTGCTCCAGCTAGGGGCAAGACTTCTGGTACAAAGGGCAACATCAAACGTTGCGGACGAACTCAGGCGATGACTCCAACAAATGCATAATCAGGCGTATCTCCAAAGCCCTCCATCGCCCGGTCTATAGCGGCTTCCCGAAGAGCCATAACCAGCCATGTGCTCAAAACAGAAAGGCTGAGACAGAAGCGGCTCAGGTATCGAGCCAACAAAAGGGCCATGACTCCGGCCAAGTAGAATCTTGTGAGATTCCAAGAGCAGAGTCATCCTGCGACGACGGCTGAGTTAACAGTAAAAGTCAACAATTCTTTCGAACCTCTGAAGTGGGTGTTTACCCCAATCAGAGCAAAGCTCTGTTCAAATTCCAAGGCGGGAGATGAAGCAACACTTCATCTTTCCCCAATCAGAGCAAAGCTCTACTTTGAAAATTTAAACTTTAATAAATGAAGCAACGTTTCAGATCCTCTACGCTGCGCGCAGGGCGCCAGGTGTCAAAATCAGACATGCCAGCGCAGAGAGCGCAGCGCCCAAGGTAGCGCGCCCAATCAGAGTAAGGCTCTATTTTAAACAAAAATTAAAGGAAGCAACGCTTCAGACAACTTGCGCTCTGCGCGGCACGACACGTGGCAGCACAGTTGCGCTGCGCTCTGCGCTGCGCGCCACGTGGCAGCGCAGTTGCGCTGCGCTGTACGCTGCGCGACACGTGTCAGCGCAGTGGCGCTGCGCTGTGCGCTGCTCGACACGTGTCAAGCGCTGGTGCATCTACGCCAAACAGAATTAAATTCCAGAAAGATCTTTCGGTTCTTGTTAAAACAAGAAGATTGTCTTCTGTAAAACAGAAGCCCTTGGATCAAAGATCCAACGGTGGGGAAAATTCCCCAAATCACTCAAAGAAAGATCTCTTTAACAAATTTAACTAATTTATGGGCACTATATAAAGGACCCTAGACCCCAATTCAAAAGGGACATCATCATCAAGATTGAGAAGAAAAAAGAACTCTGAAGAATTTGAGAGAACTCTTCAAAAACAAAAAGAAAAGATGAAAAACCTTTAGAAAAAGAGAAGATTCTCTTATGAACAGATCATTGATCTAAAAACAAGATCAATGATCTTCAATAAAAAAGATAATGAAATAAGAACAGTGCTTTGCACTTTTTTATGAACCATTGGTTCTGGAATCTTCAAGATTCTCAAGATTATTGAAATAGTGCCTTGCACTTGCAAAAACTGCACTGTTGCGCTCCTGGGTTGGCGCAAGCCACCAGAGAGCACCACGTGTCAGCATCTGAATCACTTGCGCTATGCGCTTTTAAGAAAGAGCCTTGCTCTCTGAGATTGGCGCAACTCACCAGAGCGCGCCACGTGTCAGCAGCGCAACAGCGCAGCGCACTGGCGCAGCGCACTGCGCTGTTGCGCTTGCGCTCACCAGAGCATGACACGTGTCAGCACCATAAGCGCATGCGCTCAGTGATTGGCGCAAAGCACCTGACAAATGCAATGCATTTCTTTTACTAAAGGGCCAGGCCCAAATCAGAAAGGCCTAATAGGCCAAATTAAATTGCAATGCAACAAAGGGCAGAGCCCAAGTAAAATTGATGCTCTGCATCCTTTATAAATGGGCAGAGCCCAAACAAAAAGTAATGCAATGCAAAGCCCTAGCACAGGCCAAAAACAAATAAAAGCGTTGAACATTTTTCAACTGGACTTAGCCCAATCATGGCCATAAGTTCTCAAATTAAATTGACTGAGCACAGCTGCTCTCTTAAATCAATTTACATCCGGTTCAAGGGTACATCTCCGAGATCCTCTGACACCTATCGTTGTAATCCTTCAATGACGTCAGAGAGGTGACGGGTCCCAACGGCCACAAATACAATGGACCACCATGTCCCTAAACTGGAAATGGACCGCAATGTCCTTAAACTACCAATGGACCACCATGTCCCTAAACTGGAACAATAGAGCCCCCAAATGCTCTTTTGTCGGATCTAAACGATCCTGTTAAGTCGATCTTAGTCCCAAACTAGACTAACGTATCCTTAACAACCGTTTAAGTTGATCTTAGCCTCAAAAATGGCTAACGTATCCTTAAACTTTCAAACAGACTTTAGTCCCAAATCGGACTATAAATCCCCTAATCAACTTTGGTTCAACGGTACATCTCTGAACTCCTCTAACACCTATCGTTGTAATCTTTCAACGACGTCAGAGAGGTGACAGGTCCCGACGGCCATACATGCTATGGACCACTATGTCCCTAAACTGGAACAATAGAGCCCAAATGCCCTTTTGTCGGATCTAAACGATCCAGTTAAGTCGATCTTAGTCTCAAATCGGACTAACGTATCCTTAACAAACGTTTAAGTCGATCTTAGCCTCAAATATGGCTAACGTATCCTTAAACTAAAACACCAAACTTAAATCTAAGTAAATACGTATTCGGACTAATCCACGTCCTATGGGCGACGGCATAACTTAGTCTCCGTATACAATCCACGGGCAACCACAAACAAAACAAACACACACGACATGAAGTGAAATTCTGGAGAAGGAGAAAGTTGTTACCGCGATGCGGTAGCGTAATTAACTGCAGGGGCTTGCGCCTGCAGGGAAGAGCGTCCCCACAATCAAAAAACCCCTCAAGCGAGGGGGAATCTGACGAAGTCTGCTAAATCGGCCGCATCCGTCTAAACCTCCGATACACGGTGCCATAAATCAACTTGGCATCTTCGGAGAGGTGGACGGGTAAAACCATATAGCATCTGCCCCGAATCTCAGTGTCAGGACTTCACAGTCCTGTGCGCCGTCTTTCGGAGGGGAACAGATTCTGGCACGCCCGGTGGGACCTTTTCCTCTTTCCACTCCACACTTCGTGTGTCATCTTCGCGAACGAATCGCGGTTTGTTAATGGTTGCCTTTGGGTTTTAAGTTACTAAGATTTGGTCTTTTGTCTGGCGCAGAAATCGAGCATCAATGGCCTCTAACATTTCGAAGTGCCAATGCAACCGACGCTCCACCTCACCTGGAGGTGTAGCATATGGGCCTCAAGCGGCCTCCATCCTTACCCTGCCGGTAGAACAGGTGACCCAAGCCACCACCGGCCTGTTTTTCAGGACCATGATCCCGCCTGCAAGCTTCACCATGCCCATGTCTACACCAGAAGCGAACAAGAAGTCGGTCTTCGACCGGCTCACTGCTACAACGGCCCCTGCCAACGGGTCGTCCAATATCAAATCAACAGCCTCTGTCTTTGCCAGGCTGGATCAGAGCTCTGATGGGCCCGCCAGGAAGACCATGAACTCTAAAGTGGCTGTCCCGAGGAAGGCAACAACCGCTGCTCCAGAAGTCGTCAAGGCGGCTTCTCCTGTCAAAGAGTCAATCTTTTCAAGGCTGTCTATTCCGACTCCTGCCCATGCTTGAGGATCTGTCTTTGACAGATTGAATATCACCCTCAAAGGACAACCTCGGTCTTTAAGAGGTTAACACCAGCGACGCCTCATCCGGACAGGGGGAAAAAAGAAGCCGTCTCTATCACCGAGCCAGTCCCAACGGCTCGTCATGCTCAACGTCGCCATTGGCGACGAGTAAGGAAGGCAGGGGGCAACTCCCCCTCAGGGCTAACTCCACCTGCTCCAGTGGTGGAAATCAATGCTGCTGTTCCAACTGGGAACAGTTTTGAACCGCTGAGGAGGGTACGTAGGAACTCTCCAACTGCTACACTGAAAAGATCTCCTCCACCTGCGGAGAGAGTTCCGGAAACGAAGCTGGAACAGCCCCCTCAACGGCTGTCCTCCAAAATATACAAGGTCTGGCGAAGGGTTCAAGACTCCGTAATTGACCCAGATCACTCTCGTCAACAGAAAAAGGCGAGGGTGCAAGGAGAAAAAGACCGTCCTATTAAACAGCAAAGGACATCAACCGCCAGGGTGCCTACTGCAACGGCCCCCTCAACTTCAATGGCCCACAAAAGTAGAAGGCCGGAGAAAATCCCCGCGCCCGCGGCAAATGCTAAAGGTGGTGAACCTAAACGCCTTAAATCTGGGGGCATAATAGTTCATACAGTATGCATGGCGTCAGGAAAGGAGGACAGCCGTGCATCTACAGGTCATCGGCCGCTTACACGGTCAGTGACCAAAGCTCAGGAGCAACAGCAAAAGCTCCAGGAGATGATGAACGCAATGGCCGCACTCACTGGGCCAAAAGAAATCCCCGAAGCGTCCTCGGATGAACGCCAGGAGCAAGAGACTGACGCCGAATTCCTTCGTCGGATATTGGAGAAGAAAGATAAAGAGGCTGCTGAACAAGCAGCCAACATAAAGCGTATGGGCCTCCTGTTCCAAGACATGGTGGGGATGATGATCCAACAAGATCCTCCAGCTGAAGATCCCCCGATCGTCCTTGAAGACGATAGAGGAGAAACATCGAATCCTCCACCAGCTCTGTCAACAGCTAAGGAGGAGACAATCTCCAAAGCTGGCTTGGACGAGTACATAGCCCAACAAATACGGGTTCATCACGCGACTGAAGCAGCTGGCCAGGTCGTAAAAACAGGACGACCATATCCAAGCTGGTATCACCAGATCAAGTACCCGCCGGGCTACACGATTCCCAAGTTCCATGTCTATAAGGGGAAGGGCAATCCTCACCAGCATGTTGCCCAGTTCAGGGCACTCTATAGCAACACCGGCGGTGATGATAAGTTGTTACTTCGCCAGTTCGTTGGCAGCTTATCAGATACAGCGTTCGAATGGTACTCTGAGCTCCCAAACGACTCTATCAAGACCTTTGCAGAAATGGAGTTACTGTTTACACAAAGATTCGCGAGTGCCAGCGAACGCACCCCGATGACGGCACTGATTAATGCCAGGGTGAAGCCGGGCGAGACATGGGTCCAATACGCTATAAGATGGCGGAACTTATGGTCGAAGTGCGAGCAACGCATTGAAGAAGCACCTGCAGTAGGCATGTTCGTGGGCACTCCTGATCCGCAAGCGACCATTTCGCAATTCATGATGTTCTTCAGGATGACCACCTTCCAGGCCTTGATCGACAAATTAGCCCAGATGGACCAGATGGGCCATGGACCATCTCCTCCAAAACTGGACTCTCGAAATGAGAAGGGGAAAGGGAAAGAAACTCTCGTCACTAATACTCAGCAACGGCCGAGCAACTTAAAGCCGGTTGTTCGCCAAAACAACATGCGTCCACGCCCATCCCTCGAAGAGAGACTAGGACGTCCTTACTCGTTTCCTCAAAATAAAACGAGAAAATTGTTCGAGCTGGCCACGCGCAACAGACTCATCAATCTACCGAGTCCAAAACGTCTGTCGCAGCCAGGCGATCTCAATAATCCCAATTATTGCCCTTACCACCAAACGGTAAGTCACCCGATCGAGGATTGTTTCGTCTTTAAGGGATGGATCGAGGATCAGTACTTACAAGTCAAGTTCGCGCTGTCTGAAAACTAGAAGGTAAACCCACCACAGCCGCACCCTCCAAAGTAGACGGACACGCCAGGGGCAACTTGTTCTTTTGTCGAGGACGAAAACGAGAGAGAAGACTCGTCAGGTGAATCCAAAGACTGCATAATGACTTGTCATGTGATCTCTCACTCATCAGCGGATGATGAAGAGGCTCCTTTCGCCGAGAAACCGAGGGCGAACCCTGAACCAGAAATTCCGCAACCGTCAGACGAGTTGATCGATGCCTTCCTGAATGAGATTCGTCTGAAAGTTAAAGCCAATCAAGAGCGTAAGGAAGCCATACCGGAAGAAGCCAAACACCGTCTACCAGACCAAAGAGTCGAGGCACTTCCGTCAAATCAAAATACATCCACTACGGATAAAAACAAATTCAAGACGAGGAAAAGTTTCGCTAAAGCCCTATCAGTGGGAATGAAGCTACCACCCTTTAAAGAAAATACTCTCAGTGGAGTAGAGACGCATCCTAACTTCTGCTTATATCATCAGAAGATCATACATCCTACCGAAGACTGCGACTCCTTTAAGTGTTGGTGGCAAGGATATGTCGCTCAAAAGCAACACTTCAACAGGACAAAGCGTGAAGCTCCTAGACATCAGAAAAATACGATAGATTAGCGCAAAAGAGCTGCTGCCGACTGTCATATAGCCGACTCCAAGGGATCGAAAATTATTACCTTTGGAAGCGACTCTGATGAAGAAGTTGCCCTCAACCCTCTCCTCAAGGAATCCATTTCAAAAATGAAAGAATTGAGGAGTTGCGAGGACGTTCAGCCGTGCAATCGCACGCTACTCGAAAAAAAATTCGGCCCCGCAAACAAAGGATCGAGCAAAAAGGATAAAGGGAAGGAAAAAACAACCCTCGTAGTCAGTACTCAACAGCAATCGAGTAGCCCTAGACCGGTTGCTTGCCGAAACAACAAGCAGCAACCCCTCCAGGAAAAGTTGAAACGTCCTTATTCGTTTCCGCAAGCTAAAACAAGGGGACTGTTCGAGCTGGCAGTACGCGACAGACTCATCAGTCTGCCGAGTCCAAAACGTCCGTTGCGGCCAAGCGATGTTAATAATCCTAATTATTGCCCTTATCACCAAACAGTGGGTCACCTGATCGAGAATTGCTACGTCTTCAAAAACTGGGTTGAAGACCAATACCAACAGGGCAAGTTCGCGCTGTCTGAAAGCTGGAAGGTGAGCCCGCCACAACCGCACGCTCCGAGAAAGATGGATACGCCGACGGCATCATGCTCAGTCATAGAGAAAACCCCATAGACTGAAAAGTCGGTAAACTAGAGATTTGCCTCGAATATGGCGACAGCGGACCGAAACGTCCTTAAACTAACGATGGACCGAAACGTCCTTAAACTAATGGCGGACCGAAACGTCCTTAAACTAATGGCGGACCGAAACGTCCTTAAACTAATGATGGACCGCAATGTCCTAAAACTTGCAAATGACCGAAACGTCTTTTAAACTACTACCGCAGCATCCTTAGGCTGACGGGATGATAAAAAAAACGGTACGTCCATAAGCAAAATGGGCACGGATGAAAACCCGAAAGGGCTCCGTGGGTAAAAACAGCAGGACTACCGGCGAGTGTTCGTGAAAACCTGAAAGGGCACGACCTCATAAAAAAAAAGAAAAAAAAAGAAACTGTACGTCCATAAGCAAAATGGGCACGGATGAAAACCCGAAAGGGCTCCGTGAGTAAAAACAACAGGACTACCGGCGAGTGTTTGTGAAAACCCAAAAGGGCGCAACCTCGTTAAAGGACACTTACAAGGTTCTCTCGACCTTGTAAGGAGAAATCACCCATGTGAGATCCTTACGACTCACAGGGAAGTAACACACTTAGGGATGCTCATGATTCCTAAGGAGAAAATACGCTCGCGAGATCCTTACGACTCGTAAGGAGAACTCTCTTATGGGACCCTCACGGCTCATAAGATTTGAAAGTCTTAAGTTACAGAGACCTGAACTTGTTCTTAAGCAACTCCCATAACCTTCCACTATTGCCCTACATGTGGCTCAATACTGACCCTTGTATACAATCCACGGGCACGAACAAACATTTCCCTAACCAAGTCACACCCGTGACTAGGGATATGTCCATATGGTGAACAACCCTTGTAAGTCCTCTCGACTTATAAGGAGAAAACCCTTTTGTAAGATCCTTACGACTTACAGAGGGACATGCACTTAAGAATCCTCATGATCTCTAAGGAGAAAACACACCTACGAGATCCTCACGACTTGTAGGGAGAATACCTTTGTGAGACCCTTACGGCTCATGAAGTCAAAAGCCTTAGTCGACGGGATCCTAACCCTGTCCGCTAAACCACCTTTGTTCGACATCGACAGAGGCAAATGATGATTCGCTCCTGGCAACATTCCAGTTGTAGCGATGCTGATGCCTAAAACGGTATCAAATTTCGAGCCCTTCTATGGCAAATGATGATTCGCTCCTGGTAATATTCCAGTTGTAACGATGCTAATGCTGAGATTGGCACCAAGTTCCAAGTTCCACGCTCGTGATAAAAAAAATCAGCGAGCTAAAAATGCATATGAAATAGCCGAAATGATGGGGCAACTTGCAACAAAATCAGCAAGTAAAAATGTATGCATGCGAAATAGCCAAAATGATGGGGCAACTCGTAAAAAAAAAGCGAGTAAATATAAAATAAACAACCGAAATGATTGGGCAACTCGCAATAAAAAGTAGCGAGTAAAAATAAAACAAATAGCCGAAATGATTGGGCACCGCGAAAAATAGCCGAAATGATGGGGCAATCGTGACCTTCGCGATATAAAAAGCTGAAATGATAGAGCATCGCGAAAAGAAATAAAATGAAAATGAAAATGAAAATTTTGCCCTACAGGTGAGATCACATTGATCCCTGTATACAATCCAGGGGCACAAACAAAGAGGGGACCATATCTTCCCAACAGGCTCCACCAGAAAGCGAAGCCAAATCTCGACGATTCATAGACAACCTAGAGACAATCTCGACATTTGTCGCAATATTGCAGGCACAATGTCAACAAACGGAGCAAAAGGAGGATCCCTAGCTTCAACGTCTTGACGTCAACAACCGACCTCAGAATCACAATGAAATGGAGCCACGGCATAGTCCCTAGTTCCAAATCTTAACGGCAATAACTACGGCCTAAGAATCAACAAAGGCATTCCTTCGCAATCCATCAAGATGCTGATACAACGCCAACAAAAAAAACTTGCGGTCAGAATAAAACGAAGCGACGGCAAAATCTCAGCTTCATCTCAACAATCGTCTCGATACAGCAGACGAGATGTTAACAAAGGCGTTCCTTCACAGTCCATCAAGATGCAGATACAATGCCAACAAAAGACCTCGCGGTCAAAACAAAATGAAGCGACGGCAAAACCCCAGCTTCATCTCAACAATCGTCTCGATACAGCAGACGAAATATTAACAACGGCGTTCTTTCGCTGTCCATCAAGATGCAGATACAATACCAACGAAAAGCCCCATGGTCAGTAAGGCGGAGTGACGGCAAAATCTCAGCTCCACCTCAGCATTCGTCTCGTTACAGCAGACGCAATGTCGACAACAGTGTCCTTCTTCCAATAGGATTCGGACATGACAAAACAAGCGAAGCGAATGCCAAATTCTTGGCTTCGAAGTCTTAACGGCAAATCATATAAAGCCTGAAAGACAACTGGAGATCATCTCACACCAGCACGAAATGGTCACTACTTCGACGTTCGTCTCAATACAGCAGACGCAACACAATCAAACAAATGGAGCCACGACAAAATCCCTAGTTCCAAATCTCGATGGTTCACCAGCAACCTAGAGACAACCGCGACGTTCGTTTCGATACAGCAGACGAGTTGTCACCCCAGCGTTCTTCCTCCAGCAGGGTTCAGACGCGATCATCAAACAAATGGAGCCACGGCAAAATCCCTAGTTCCAAATCTCGATGGTTCACCAGCAACCTAGAGACATCCGCGACGTTCGTCTCGATACAGCAGACGAGTTGTCACCCTAGCTTTCTTCCTCCAGCAGGGTTGAGACGCGACAATCAAACTAACGAAGCCACGGCAAAATCCCTAGTTCCAAATCTCGACGGTTCACCAGCAACTTAGAGACAATCGTGACATTCGCCTCGATACTTCAGACGCGATACCAGCAAACGAAGCAAAGGCCAAATTCCTAGCATTAGGGTCTTAACGGCAACTCACATAAAACCTGAAAGACTATCGGAGATCATCTCACACCAGCGCAGAATGGTTATGACTTATCGGGGCTCTCCAAAATGAGCCTAACCTCAAGTAAAAAGCGGCATGGCAAATTCCTAACGCTTGCTCTTCCGACGGTCAAACTGCCTAGGAAGATTGCTTGAAGACATCTTGTCCAGCCCCCGAAGGGATCAGAGACACGGCAGTCGCCGGGCTACTCGAACAGCACGATTTCCTATCGAGGAATATATCAGCTTATGCGATAGTATGACGGCCAAAACCCAAAGTACCACAGACCCTAACAAACTTCTGTCGTAAAGAGCAGACGTTAACTGTGACGTTAGGATGTTCTTGCGAGAAATGCTCGATTCGTCTCGACTTGTGAAGAAATTGATGTCTTTGCGAGAACTTCTCGATGCGGCTCGACTCGTGAGATAAAGCCTTAGGCAGTGGGCACAAAAGAAACCTGTTTCCTAAGCACTGGGACCTGCAAGTTGGCCCAAAACGGTCTCTTGCATACTATCCACGGGTCTCACTCTCCATCGTCGAATCTCGACAAGGAGAGAAACAACTGCTTACCGGTCCTCTCGACTCGTAAGAAGGGATAATTCTCTTATAAAATCCTTATGACTTGTAAGAGGAAAACAAGCTTAGTGATCCTCACGATCCCTAGGGAGAAAATCCACCCACGAGATCCTTTCGATCCATAGGGAGAAAAATCTCTATGAGACCCTCACGGCTCATAGAATTGAAAGATCTTGGACAGCAGATCTGAACCTGCGGCCTAAGCCATCGCTACCTCTTGAAGAAGCCAAGACAGACTACTCGCTCTATTATCTGTCAACCATGGTCACAAAGGTAGCATGCGGATAATAAAAGAAAGAAGAAAACGACAGAAAGAACATCCGATGGGCATTTGATCAAGCATTAGAGACGCATTCATTCATGCATGTGCGAAAGACTCAGAACGAGAAATAAGAAAAGCTGAAATAGAAATTTTCCATTCATATTGCAAAGGGTTCTTACAAGCATAAAGACAATAAACAAAGACATTATTCAAATAATTACAACGGCAAAACCTCAGATCTTGGACAGGGATTGAGGAACTCGAAAGTGACCCTGTCCAAAACTTTCCAAGCTTCACGAACCATCCTGGTGTGCTTCCTTTCGTGAGCACGGGCGTCGGGATCCCTACTGATGTCCTCCACCCTCCGATAGGCAGCAAGAATAGCGGACTGTTGAAAGGCTTCGTGCAAGAGATCGATAAGATTGTCTCGCCGTCTCTTCGAGATCAAGTTCATCAGGTACACTGAGTGCACCTTGTCCTCGGCAGCGTCCAATGCTCTAAGCGGCACGCCGGTAAAGAATAGGGAAAGTGCTCCCCAGATGGCTCCCACAATAAGCTTTAACAGAGGGGAGCGCCGAGGAAGCAGTTGACCGTTGTACGCGTCGAAGCGACTCATGATCTCTGCACATTCGGCATTGGTAAATTCTCGATTCTGAGAACGGCCGAGTCGGCGAATGTCCCCGTAAGAGATGATTTCATCGAGAACGTACATGTGGGCGTCCATCATCCTATAAAAGAAGATCCACAAAATTAACAACTCATAAGAGTTTTGCTATATGATTTAAAAAGGAGCAAAGCTCCACCAATGAATCAAGAAGTTACAAATAAAATCTTCTCAGAAGAACAGAACTTTATTAATGGAACTCTAATAGAGTTCCCCTTAGTTCTCTTTAGACCCATTTAGAGCAAAGCTCTGCTAAGTGAAACCCTAAATGGATCTTCTTTAGATCAGGGATCTATTGAGAGCAAGGCTCTTAAAATTGATTTAATTTAATCCAAATTAATTTTTTACCTAAAATTCTCTAAAGTTTGAACTTTTAAAAGTGTTAACAAGAGAGCAAGGCTCTGAGATTCTGAAAATAAAATTCTTGGAGATGATGATCATCTGTAGAGGGCCAAAGGTCCTATTTATAGGCGTCAAATGCCCTTTCAACTTCCAAAAGTTGCCACAACAGTTGGAATTCTGCCACCGTTGCGCTCGCGTTTGGGGCTACGTGAGCACAGCGGTGGGGGGCCATTTGTTTACCCCAATCAGAGCAAAGCTCTGTTCAAATTCCAAGGCGGGAGATGAAGCAACGCTTCATCTTTCCCCAATTAGAGCAAAGCTCAACTTTGAAAATTTAAACTTCAATAAATGAAGCAACGCTTCAGATCCTCTGCGCTGCGCGCAGGGCGCCATGTGTCAAAATCAGGCACGCCAGCGCAGAGAGCGTAGCGCCCAAGACAGCGCGCCGAATCAGAGCAAGGCTCTATTTAAAACAAAAATTAAAGGAAGCAACGCTTCAGACGACTTACGCTCTGCGCTGCGCTAGCACAGTTGCGCTGCGCTCTGCGGTGCGCGCCACGTGGCAACGCAGTTGCGCTAGCACAGTTGCGCTGCGCTGTGCGCTGCGCGACACGTGTCAGCGTAGTTGCGCTGCGCTGTGCGCTGCTTGACACGTGTCAAGCGCCGGTGCATCTGCGCCAAATAGAATTAAATTCCAGAAAGATCTTTCGGTTCTTGTTAAAATAAGAAGATTGTCTTCTGTAAAACAGAAGACCTTGGATCAAAAATCCAACGGTGGGGAAAATTCCCCAAATCACTCAAAGAAAGATCTCTTTAACAAATTTAACTAATTTATGGGCACTATATAAAGGACCCTAGACCCCAATTCAAAAGGGACATCATCATCAAGATTGAGAAGAAAAAAGAACTCTGAAGAATTTGAGAGAACTCATCAAAAACAAAAAGAAAACGTAAAAAACCTTTAGAAAAAGAGAAGATTCTCTTATGAACAGATCATTGATCTAAAAACAAGATCAATGATCTTCAATAAAAAAGAAAATGAAATAAGAACAGTGGTTTGCACATTTTTATGAACCATTGGTTCTGGAATCTTCATGATTCTCAAGATTATTGAAATAGTACCTTGCACTTGCAAAAACTGCACTGTTGCGCTCCTGGGTTGGCGCAAGCCACCAGAGAGCGCCACGTGTCAGCATCTGAATCACTTGCGCTATGAGCTTTTAAGAAAGAGCCTTACTCTCTGAGATTGGCGCAACTCACCAGAGCGCGCCACGTGTCAGCAGCGCAACAGCGCAGCGCACTGGCGCAGTGCACTGCGCTGTTGCGCTTGCGATCACCAGAGCATGACACGTGTCAGCACCATAAGCGCTTGCGCTCAGTGATTGGCGCAAAGCGTCTGACAAATGCAATGCATTTCTTTTACTAAAGGGCCAGGCCCAAATCAGAAAGGCCTAGTAGGCCAAATTAAATTGCAATGCAACAAAGGGCAGAGCCCAAGTAAAATTGATGCTTTGCATCCTTTTTAAATGGGCAGAGCCCAAACAAAAAGTAATGCAAAGCAAAGCCCTAGCACAGGCCAAAAACAAATAAAAGCGTTGAACATTTTTCAACTGGACATAGCCTAATCATGGCCATAAGTTCTCAAATTAAATTGACTGAGCACAGCTGCTCTCTTAAATCAATTTACATCCGGTTCAAGGGTACATCTCCGAGCTCCTCTGACACCTATCGTTGTAATCCTTTGATGACATCAGAGAGGTGATGGGTCCTAACGGCCACAAATACAATGGACCACCATGTCCTTAAACTGGAAATGGACTGCAATGTCCTTAAACTACCAATGGACCACCATGTCCCTAAACTGGAAGAATAGAGCCCCCAAATGCTTTTTTGTCGGATCTAAACGATCCCGTTAAGTCGATCTTAGTCCCAAACTGAACTAACGTATCCTTAACAACCGTTTAAGTTGATCTTAGCCTCCAAAATGGCTAACGTATCCTTAAACTTTCAAACAGACTTTAGTCCCAAATCGGACTATAAATCCCCTAATCAACTTTGGTTCAAGGGTACATCTCTGAACTCCTCTGACACCTATCATTGTAATCCTTCAACGGCGTCAGAGAGGTGACGGGTCCCGACGGCCATACATGCTATGAACCACTATGTCCCTAAACTGGAACAATAGAGCCCAAATGCTCTTTTGTTGGATCTAAACGATCCAGTTAAGTCGATCTTAGTCTCAAATCGGACTAACGTATCCTTAACAAACGTTTAAGTCGATCTTAGCCTCAAATATGGCTAACGTATCCTTAAACTAAAACACCAAACCCAAATTTAAGTAAATACGGATTCGGACTAATCCACGTCCTACGGGCGACGGCATAACTTAGTCTCCGTATACAATCCACGGGCAACCACAAACAAAACAAACACACACGACACGAAGTGAAATTCTGGAGAAGGAGAAAGTTGTTACCGCGATGCGGTAGCGTAATTAACTGCAGGGGCTTGCACCTGCAGGGAAGAGCGTCCCCACAATCAAAAAACCCCTCAAGCGAGGGGGAATCTGACAAAGTCTGCTAAATCGGCCGCATCCGTCTAAACCTCCGATACACGGTGCCATAAATCAACTTGGCATATTCGGAGAGGTGGACGGGTAAAACCATATAGCATCTGCCCCGAATCTCAGTGTCAGGACTTTGCAGTCCTGTGTGCCGTCTTTTGGAGGGAAACAGTGGGTTCAGAAAAACACCATGATCACCAGAATTAAGAAGATGACAGACCGAACGTTGCTACAAAGGGACGTGTCCTAACCCCAATAGAGAAAGTACGACACTATCTCTTCAAGTGTCTATCAGGCACACTGCGCCGCGTGAAAGCAGAGAGGCAAACCCAGAAAAGAAGCACAAGCACTATTTAAGAACCCGGTCAGGCTAGCCGCTTTCAGTCGATTGCCCGTTACCGAAACAGGAGGGCCACAACAGCGATCCGTGAAATCAGCTGCCAGTAATAAAAAGATGGCCGGATATGTTATCCATACGGTCTATATGGCGGGTGCGCATCCCAGCGACAACCTGCGAAGCGAAAGCAAGGATGGGGTTACCACATCCCAAGCCCAATCTGGCTTGAATGTGGTTGCCGCTTCCCATGATCAGCCGCTTCCACCGGATGAGGAAAACCCTTTCGATGAAGCCGATAGGCAGAAAGACCCCTCAGTCCATGTAGAGTCAAGCTCGAACAGTGAGGAAGAGCCGACTTTCTGCCCCAGGACCGCAGAGCAAGAGCTGCTTCAAAAGCTTCGAAAACAACTCAAGAGCAAAGATACAGAAATGGCCAAGCTTTACTCCAAAATCGACGACCTGACGAATGTTGTGATGCAGCTTACGGCTCAAATTGCTCGGGCGCCTTCCAATCAAGCACAAGTCTTTATTCATGAGCAGGGTGATGACAACCCGAAGCGATCGATGCCTGTCCCTTTGGGTCCAAGATTGGGCGAGCCGCACAAAAGCCGGCCACGTTCCGCTTCTGGGGACGCCTTGGCCCCAGACAGCACTATCCCGCTAACACAAGATCGGATAATGGATTTGGTTACTAGCAAAGTTAGAACATTGGTAGCCGAAGCCAAAGTTTAGAAAGAAATTGGCAGTAGTGGGCGGCCATATCCCGCACAGTATGATCTGATCGAGTGCCCCAATGGTTACGTCATTCCTAAATTCGGAAGATTTGACGGGACGGGAAACGCAAATTAGCACGTCGCCCATTTTAAAGCGTCGTGCGTAAATATAGGGGGCAATGATGCGCTCTTTCTTCATCAGTTTGTCAATAGTCTGACCGGTGTCGCTTTTGACTGGTACGCGAGTATACAAGACGGGTCCGTCATTTCCTTTACCCAAATGGAGTCTCTGTTTCGGCAAAGATTCATAAGTGTCAGTGATAAAATCTCCATTGCTGACCTTGTGAGGACCAAGCCGGGGAAGAATGAAAGCAACACTGACTTTATCGCCCGATGGCGTAATCTCACAGTCAAGTGCGAACTACCGCTGGAGCAGAACCAGTCCGTCAGCCTTCTTATTGGGAACCTCAGCAATTGGATAGTCCAATTCTTATGTACAGCAGGCCTCAAGACGTTTCAGGAGCCAACCAAGAAAGTCCAAATGCTGGAACGCTCGAAGCAAGATTCTATCCCGGACTCTCAGAGAGACAAGACTTGGAAAAGCAAGTGGGACGAAAACCGTAGAAGCGGGAATTCCAGCAGTACCATTGTCTTCAATGCGTCCGACAATGAAGACAAGCGAAAGGCAGGTGATTCCAAAACCAACCGGTCTTGAAGGCTATTGCTGGGAAGAGAAGGGCCTTCCCTAGAGGAGAAAAAGAACAACGTTTACTCTTTCAGAAGGGACAAGATCCGCAAGATATTTAAAGATGCCTCGAACAACGGTCTACAATTGCCGGAGTCGAAAAGACCTCAAGAAGCAAAAATGACCGACAATCCCCTGTATTGCCCGTACCACCGAATAGTGAGCCATGCGATCGAGGATTGCTATATCTTCAAAAACTGGGTCGAGAAGCAGTACAAGGCTGGAGAGATCGAGCTGTATAAGAGTGTGTTGGTAAACAATCAGGTTGCAACCACCAACTTTATACAGACAGAAGTTGAAGCCTTCTGGGAGCAGACTGCTGAACCCGTTGTCCTGAGAAATGAAACTGACTCGTCGCAGCCTCCGTGGAGTACGCACATATCTAATAAGATGAAGAAGATGCTAAAGTTACTTCGGAAAGAGCCCAGAACAGAATGGGAAGGGTAGAAGAGGCCCACCATTCCAGCTACTAATTTAGCTTAATCATGCTCAAAATCCAAAAAGCTCAAGACGAAAAAAAGTGCAGCTCGACGCGAAAAGGAGTCTGCAGGGAGATCGACCATTCAAAAATATATCGATTCCCTCAAAGACTGTGAACAAAAAGAAAGAACACTAATTCAATTGAATGAGTTCTTCCCTGTAGAAGCAGCTAAGATTCTGAAGGAGCTAGAAGAAGACTCCAATGAAGAGATCCCTATAGTAACCTTGTAACACCTTAGAATACGATTAGTGTTAATTGTGCATTATTGCGGGTTTTTAGGGAAAAGTTTACCAAATCGGGTTTCTCACATTTTATAACAATTAATTAATATTTTTATATTATTTGTTATGGCTTGCACACACATGTGCATGTGAATGTGAGGGTATATTAGTGTTAACCTTATTGAGCAACCATAACATCTTAAGCTAAACCTTACCCAAATTAACCTTTGCCTTAACCTTTTCCTAGATCTTTTGTGTGTGTGAAATATCTTGTTTGGACTGAGAGAGGTGGCTTATGAGTCATAAGTCATTAATGTGTGTATTACTGAGGTGAGGGAGAGAGTGAGTGTAATCCTTGACTCACCCTACACTCACCCCTTACCATTTTTATCCCTCACTCTCTCATTTCTTCTCTCATTCTCATTATTGTTAATCTCTCAACTCCCAAACTGAACCTTCACTCCCTCTTCACAAATCCTTGCTAAAGCTTCACAAAAATCCAAAAAAAACACATGCATAAAAGATTCTGTATCTCTATTATGTAGCATACAATTCCGTATCTCTATTATGTAGCATACAATCCATGAAAAACACATAGCAGATCACAGAGACTCTATTATGACACTAAAAACACTAACAAACGGATTATATCTCTCTCTCTCTTCCAACCTCTCTATCTCTAAAAAAATATATTTTATATTTTTAAACAGTTTATCTCTCTCTCTCTCTATCTCTCTCCCTCTCTCTCTCTCTCGCTGCACATGCATAAAAGATTTGTTACCATTAAATATTAACACGTCTCTCTCTCTCTCCTCCCTCTTCGTCTTCCCCATTATATTTTTCTTTTCTGCCTTCCTTCTTCGCCCGCGCCCATCGGCCGCGCCCGTCGCCTCGTCGTCGTCTTCTCACCTTGCCGCCACCCCCGTCCACTCCTCGACCTCCTCTCCTCGCTCACCTCTTCTTCCCGGCACGAGGACCCAGAAACCCGCAACCACGACACCCATCGTGCGTCGTCATCCTTGCCGCCGATGACTTCACTATCGCCGTCACGCTCTTACCCACGACCTCTCCTCCTCAACCGCAACCCAACAGCCTTCTCCATCCTCGCCACCTGCAACCCCAAACTTGAACCTACTGCAACCCACTGCTGCTGCAACATCCTCGTCCCCGGCGACCCCTCGATGTCGCCGTCATCCTCATCTTCTTCCTCTCCTCTTCCCTCTCCACCTATTGCAACCCACATACCAAAGAATCCCGAGCCCCTCTCTCTTTCCTGCACACGAAGAGCAAACCCTAACCTTCGCCGGAACTCCGATTCCGTCGCCTCCGTCCACCTATCATCATTACCACCACCTTGTCCTCCTTGACCCCAGGGCATCACAACCCCAGCAAAACCAAATACTTCCTCTCTTCTGCTTCTCTTCTTCTTCCCTTCTTCTTTTCTTTTCTATAAATCTCTTGGTCCGTTCTTCCGGCGATCGCCGGAGACCCGTTGCCGTCGTCACCCTCTCTGTCCTCGCCTGTGATCCAAACCCCAGGGTGCCCTTCTCCTCCCTTCTCCTCCTTCTTCTCCTTTCTTCTTCTTCCTTTCTTTTCTTCTCTTTACTTCTTGGATTCTTGTTTTTCCGATGATCGACGGAGCTTTACCCGTCGCTGTTGATCCGGGTGGTTTTGAGGACGTCCCCTGATAGCGCGGTCGTGTTATTGCCGTACCTGGTTCTGTTCTGTGCTCGTGTGGACACATCGCGACGTTTTCCCCGATATCCGACGTGCTGCACGTACCGCTTTGAGATCCGATCAGGCAAGTGAAACTTGCTACATGCTATTTACAGTATTCCATATTTATTTGCATATATATGTTTTAAACATGAAGTTTAAATTAGTGCCTATATCACATTTTACCATCCGATGTCTGCTTATATCATTTTGAGTTAATTGTGAAACACACCCGGTTGCATGTTAGATTACAATATTGTATGCCCATGCCTATATTTTATAACATAGTTCTTGGTTGCATAGCCATAGTACCCTTTAAATGGTTCATAACTGTGCAACACCCGTTTGCATCCATCTAAACTGTTTTATACATATTATTTCATCCATTTAACCCCCTTTATATATACTTGCATCAAGCGGTCTTTTAATACATGATAGTGTGATTTTAATATTCTATGTTCATTTAAGATACGATACTTCATGTTGGAACTATAACCCTGACTCTAATTGATGACTGTACATCCATATAGTTTAGTCTGTACCTGTCTGCATATCATATTACATGTTTCAGTTTGTTGTTCTATTAGTACACATGCTTATTTGGTTTACCTATGCTTATTTGATTATGAGCACCCACATGACATCTTGTGCACCCTGATATGACCTATTACACCTATTACTTGACACGACATGGTACCATACAACTCTTGATATAACATGACACCTTTATATATTACCTGGCTTGACCTGATGTCCCATGGTCTTACCTGTTACCTGATCTTGTGTCTAATGCCAACAAACTTGACCTGTTGTCTTTACGGACCGTTCCTGTTGTCTATCCAGACAAACCAGTACCTGCCTGATCCTGTGTTGGCATTAGTTCTAGATATTTAATACTTGACTCGAACACATATAACTTGGGGGTATGGGAAAATCAGTATTGTAACCGAATGTAACTCAAAGGGCCATCCTATTGTTTGCCGTTTTTCCGGGCGTTACGGAATACCTATTGTTTGCCGTTTGTTTTTGGCGTTACGAAATACCCATTGTTTGCCGTTTTTCCAGGCGTTACGGAATACCTATTGTTTGCCGTTTTTCCGGGCGTTACGGAATAATCACCGATGAGTTACGATGGGGATTACATTACTTGATTTCAAAGACTTGAGAGTGGTTAACCCAATAGACCAGTTTAGACTACTCACTGTACACTACCTTTCACTGCCCTGATTTACATTGCTGTTACACCTGCTTTACCATTTATGATTATACCTGCATGTCTTGTTACCCTGTTTATATATTATTGATTGATGTTATGACACGCTGACGTCTGGGTTTTGCATGGCCCAGATTCTCTACCTTTGTTGCTGACTGATCAAGAGTATTGCCGCTGTTAGACCGGGCGGTGAAGATCCTGTTGGTATGTAGTTTTGCTTTCCAGGTTTTCATTTATTGTATCTTTTGCTTCCGCATATTATCATTTCTTGACTCATTCATTCTGGCTCATGGACATGTACTAGATAGTTTAGTTTACTTTCCTGTTCTTGATATCTCTACAGCCGTAATGTGACTGTGGAGGGATTTTTCCTATCCACAGGTAGCATGGTTGGCTATGTCACGTGCCCATCTTAGCGTACTCTGGGAAGCGGGGCGTGACATGGTTCTTTTGGTATCTACTCTGGGAAGCGGGGCGTGACATGGTTCTTTTGGTATTCAGAGCCATGGGATATAAGTTAATCGAGTGTAATTCTTTTTGTAGTTGGGACCCAATACACGAATCAGACTACTCGTGATTAGGAACATGTCCTGCCACCTTATTATCGTGATTCTTGAATCATATCTTTCTTTTATCTTTCGTCTTAACGATATACAAACAACTTTGCATCTCGGCTTGAAACCTTTTTGGTTCTCTATTATTTCTCCTTGTTCTTTTATTCTGATACAAGGATTTGGGCGACTTGAGTGGAGTTATGTAATTGTACCCATGAACTGCAGCATGGTTACAATGCGGTACTCTATTTAAGTAACTTGGAGTCCTGGTCTTGATTCACTTCCTTGTTTCATGGTTGTTGTATCACCTTACTTGCCAGCTTGAATCATGTTTACCGTGCTTAATCCTCTTCAGTATCTTGACTTCGGTTGAAGTCATTTCGGTATCTTACTTGTTCATGTTTTCCCCGCATTGGAATTATTCAATTCTGGTGCATCCCTTTGTTTGTTGTTGTCTTGGAAATGGATTTTTTCGCGGCACTTTCCACGCTCATATTGATTGTAAGGAAAAGAAAGTGATTCTCCAGATTTCCGGACATCCGGAGTTTGTTTTGCTGGAGGAAGCAGTTCTGTCGGGCCAGTCGAGTTTAGGGCTAGGCCGACAAACAATGTCCTTACGTCGATGGAAGTTATTAAGGAAGAAGCGCCAGCTGTTGTTCGAGATTTCATGGACGTGTTTGAAGACATATCAGGTTTACCGCCGAAGCGAGACGTGGAGTTCGCGATTGATTTTGTTCCTGGTGCAGCGCCAATCTCAAAGGCGTATTATCCGATGGCACCAGTGGGGTTGGAAGAAGTCAAGAAGACGGTTGCCGAATTGCTAGAGAAGGAGTAGATTCACAGCAGCAACTCACTTTGGAGAGCTCCAGTTCTTCTAGTAAAGGAGAAAGATGGCACAAGGAGGATGTGCATCGATTATCGAGAATTTAAAACCAGGTGTTATTGAGTATAAGTACCCGATCCCTCGCAATGGCGAATTATTTGGGCAGCTTAGTGACGCGAGGGTATTCTCGAAGCTGGATTTGCGATCCGGATATCATCAGGTCCGAGTTAAGTCAGAGGATATTTGCAAGACTGCGTTCAGAACTCGGTATGGACATTACGAGTACTTGATGATGCCCTTCGGAGTAACGAATGCACCGGCAATATTTATGGACTTGATGAACCGAATCTTTCGCCGTTCTTAGACCAGTTTATAGTGGTGTTCATCGATGATATTCTGGTCTACTCAAGAAGCAAGGAAGAGCATGCCGAACACTTAAAGATCGCACTGCAGACGTTGGGACAAGAAAAATTATATGCAAAGATGAGCAAGTGCGAGTTTGGCTGGAAGAAGTGAAGTTTTAGGTCATGTTGAGGCTGGAGATGGAATCGCCGTTGATCCCAAAGGACTACAGCAGTTCGAGATTGGCCGATTCCGAAGAATGTTGCGGAGGTAAGAAGTTTCCTTGGACTTGCCGGGTATTATAGAAGGTTCGTGGAGAATTGTACTCGTTTGGTTGAGCCTCTGACCAAGCTTACGCGCAAGGAAGTACCATTGGTGTGGACGGATAAGTGTGCGTCAGCCTTTGAGGCGTTGAGGCAAGGACAGATAACCGCTGCTATTCTGACCGTACCAGACAGTTCCGGAGGATTGGTGATTCACAGCGACGCATCTGGGAAAGATTTGGGATGTGTTTTGATGCAACATGGGAAGATTATAGCTTACGCATCGAGACAGTTGAAGACCCATGAGAAGAATTACCCAACTCCTGACTTGGAGCTAACAGCTGTGATGTTCGTTTTGAAGATTTGGAGACACTACTTATTGGGCGAAAGGGTCGAAGTTTTCACCGATCACAAAAGCCTAAAGTACGTGTTCCTACAGAAGGAGCTTAGTATGGGTCAGCGAAGATGGTTGAAGCTGATGGCTGACTACGATCTTGGTCTGAAAAACCAACCGGGAAAGTTAATGTTGTGCCGGATATGCTTAGTCAGTTGCCAACATTTCAGATGTGGACTGCACTAAAGGGACTTATTGAAGATTTTCGGATATTCGATTTGGAGGTTGTGCGACCACAATCTTCGAGACAGTTGTTGCAGCTGCAAGTACAGTCGTCGTTGATCGAGAATAGAAGCAGCGAAATTGCAGGACCCAAGATTGCAGAAAATTCGAGAACAAGTTGAAGCTAGACTTCGAACGGGCTTGTTGATCCATGAAGATGGTTTGTTGCGATATGGTAGCCGTTTGTGTGTGCCAAAGGGAGATTTTCGCGAAGAAGTTATGAAGGAGGCACATAGTTCCGCATATTCCGTACATCCAGGAGGAATGAAGATATACCGAGATCTACGACAGCAATTCTGGTGGGAAGGCGTGAAACGGGAGATTGCCCGCTTTGTGGCAAGGTGCTTAGTGTGTCAGCAAGTTAAGGCTGAACATCAAAGGGTTTCTGGTTTATTGCGACCACTTCCGATTCCTCAATAGAAGTGGGAACATATAACCATGGATTTCGTGACAGCTTTACCACGGAGTCCAAAGGGCAATAATGCAGTTGGGTGATTGATGATTCTTGGTCAATCAACGGAATCTTTGGCAGAATGGTACATGCAGGAGAATATAAGATTGCATAGAGTACCGGTGAGCATCGTGTCCGACCGTGACACCCGATTCTTATCGCACTTCTGGAGGAGCTTACGGGAAAGTTTGGAGACTTGATTGAAATTTGGTATAGCTAATCATTCTCAGACAGATGGCCAGTCAGAGAGAACGATCCAAACTCTTGAAGATATGTTGAGAGCTTACATGTTGGACTTCAAGAGATCATGGGAGGATCATCTACATTTGGTGGAGTTTTCTTACAATAACAGTTTTCAGGCGACTATTCAGATGGCTCCATTCGAAGCTTTATATGGTCACAAGTGTCGTTCACCTGTTTATTGGGACGATGTCGGAGAAAGAGGGTTGTTAGGACCGGATTTGATCGTGCAAACAATTGAGAAGGTTAACACTACCCGAAATCCTGTGAAAGCAGCATAAGACCGATAAAAGAGTTGGGCAGATACATCGAGAAGACCTCTAGAGCTCACTGTTGGTGATTTGGATTCGTGAAGATATCACCGACTAGAGGGGTGATTCGTTTTAGAAGTTGAGGGAAGCTTAGTCCTCGATTCGTTGGGCCTTTACAGATTTTGGAGCGTGTTGGAGTAGTGGCGTATCGTTTGGCGTTACCGCAATCTTTGGAGGATGTTCAGGACGTGGTTCACGTATCTCAACTCCGTAAGTATGTTCGAGATGAAACACATGTATTGGATCTTTCGGAGCTGACTGTACGTGAAGGCTTGACTTTTAAGGAGCGACTGATGTCGATTGTGGATCGAAAGGAAAAGGTTCTTAAGAGTAAGGTTATCTCTCTTGTACTTGTTTCTTGGGGTAATCGCTTACAAGAGAGTCAACTTGGGAACGAGAAGATGAAGTCCGACAGAAGTTTCCTCATCTATTCCTGTAGTTTCTTGATTGTTTACCCTTTCTTGTTCTTGGAATTTCGAGGACGAAATTCTTTTGTAGTTGGGTATAATGTAACACCCGAGTTCACTATACCAATTCCCGTTCCGTATTTACATATGCGTGGTCTTTTCTTGATTTAGCGTGTTTGGGTGCGAATGGTATTTCTATATATTACTTTGCATTCGACCTGACCTGCTTGCTTGAACCTGTGTGACTCTCATTTATAGATTACCTTGACTTGTTGCATGGACTAGTGCATCTCATAATTTAGGATATACTGGTATTTTATCTAGTATCGCATTTTGTCATATAACATTTTAGATCACAGAAAATAATTTAAAATTTATATTTCATAACCTGCACGATACCCCTAACCCCGTGGTAGCATCCGCGCATCTTGTTCTCGTCCCGTTCAGTGAAACGGACGTATTTGAATGGCTACGCGCACGTACGTGCATCCGTTCTTGGGGGTATGTATTTTCTTTAACTGAGCATTCATTTTGAAATTTGGAAGTCGCATATATTTTTCATATTTTTAATCTGAATTTTTAGACCCGACCCGGGCATATTTTGGAGTAAATTTGTATTTGCCAAATCTCAAAACGGACTAATATTATATTCCATATTTCATTATAACTTTTCAACTAAGAAAAATATTTATTTTATTTTCTTTAACTGATTATATATATCTCTCTCTCCTCCTACCTCTCTATCTCTAAAAAAAAATATTTTATATTTTTAAACAATTTATCTCTCTCTCTCTCTATCTCTCTCCCTCTCTCTCACTCTCTCGCTGCACATGCATAAAAGATCTGTTACCCTTAAATATTAACACGCCTCTCTTTCTCCCCTCCCTCTTCGTCTTCCCTATTATATTTTTCTTTTCCGCCTTCCTTCTTCGCCCGCGCCCATCGCCCGCGCCCGTCGCCTCGTCGTCGTCTCCTCACCTTACCACCACCCTCATCTACTCCTCGACCTCCTCTCCTCGCTCACCTCTTCTCCCCGGCATGAGGACCCAGAAACCCGCAACCACGACACCCATCGTGCGTTGTCATCCTTTCCGCCGACGACTTCACCATCGCCGTCACGCTCTTACCCACGACCTCTCCTCCTCAACCGCAACCCAACAGCCTTCTCCATCCTCGCCACCTGCAACCCCAAACTCGAACCTACTGCAACCCACTGCGGCTGCAACATCCTCGTCACCGATGACCCCTCGATGTCTCCGTCATCCTCATCTTCTTCCTCTCCTCTTCCCTCTCCACCAATTGCAACCCACATACCAAAGAATCCCGAGCCCCTCTCTCTTTCCTGCACACGAAGAGCAAACCCTAACCTTTTCCGGAACTCCGATTCCGTCACCTCCGTCCACCTATCATCGTTACCATCACCTCGTCCTCCTTGACCCCAGGGCATCACAACCCCAGCAAAACCAAATATTTCCTCTCTTCTTCTTTTCTTCTTCTTCCCTTCTTCTTTTTCTTTTCTTTAAATCTCTTGATCCGTTCTTCCGGCGATCGCCGGAGACCCGTTGCCGTCGTCACCCTCTCTGTCCTCGCCTGAGATCCAAACCCCAGGGCACCCTTCTCCTCCCTTCTCCTTCTTCTTCTCCTTTCTACTTCTTCCTTTCTTTTCTTCTCTTTACTTCTTGGATTCTTGTTTTTCCGATGATCGACGGAGCCTTACCCATTGCTGTTGATCCGGGTGGTCCTGAGGACGTCTCCTGATAGCGCGGTCGTGTTATTGCCGTACCTGGTTCTGTTCTGTGCTCGTGTGGACACATCACGACGTTTTCCCCGATATCCGACGTGCTGCACGTACGCTTTGAGATCCGATCAGGCAAGTGAAACTTGCTACATGCTATTTACAGTATTCCATATTTATTTGCATATATATGTTTTAAACATGAAGTTTAAATTAGTGCCTATATCACATTTTACCATCCGATGTCCGCTTATATCATTTTGAGTTAATTGTGAAACACACCCGGTTGCATGTTAGATTACAATATTGTATGCCCATGCCTATATTTTATAACATAGTTCTTGGTTGCATAGCCATAGTACCCTTTAAATGGTTCATAACTGTGCAACACCCGTTTGCATCCATCTAAACTGTTTTATACATATTATTGCATCCATTTAACCCCCTTTATATATACTTGCATCAAGCGGTCTTTTAATACATGATAGTGTGATTTTAATATTCTATGTGTAAGTCGATGTACAACACCCCATGACTAGCGGGGAGGCGGAAATATGAAAAACGATCTTGTTCTTTACTTAAACATCGACTAACCGCATGAATCGAAGCTAAACGATAACTAACATCAAACATAGAAGTTAACAACTACTATGCAAAGGGATTATACCTAAAGAACCGTGTCCTTCGTCTTTACGAACTCCACCTCCTTCTCGGCCTTCTCGAAATAGTAGACGATCCACCCGAGAGCTTTACTCCAAGCTTAGCCTCTAAACTTGAGGCAACTAACTTTCTTTAAGTGCTAATCAAAGAAGCTAGGTGATATAGAGTGAGGGTTATGGTTTAATTAGTCTAACTAATCCTTGTACTCAACACATGAGAGGGGAGGATTAGGGTTTGAAGAGGGAGAGCTTGAGGAGAGAGAAGGTGAAGATAATAATGAAGTGAGAATAATGAGTTATGATAATATATATCAAGCATTTCTTTTTATCAAGAAAAGAAAATAAATCAATTTAACAACCATGCTTGATAATATCTAGTGATGATTCATCTCCATGAGTCATTAAGCATTTATGATGCATTAATGACATGGATGAATCATCCATATGACTCACTAATCACATTCATTGTACATGCCACCTAAACCCCCTTAGTCACCATCTTCTAGAAGCTTCTCGCGCAATTACGAGAACGCCCCTCCTTTCCGCAAATATACGGAAAAACTTTAGACTGTATAAATCCAATAACCGGATACCAGTAACTGGCTTAAACCAAAGTCGACTGGTAAAAACTGTCCGAAAGTCGTACGTGTGTAAACACACGTATGCGTCCGAACACTTGTCGTAAAACCATACGACCTCTATATCGTTTCGCCTGGAGTAGGGAAACTCTCTGTGTGGGACTCTAGAAACTCGACTACTACGCTGGCAGTGGGTTTAACCACAGACCGCAAGCGGAACTAGCTGTACGTAACGGTCCCCAGGTAGATGTCGATAAGAAGGCCGATGAGGAAACCCATCCGAACTCCTACTGAGTCTGATGTGACAATCTCCGTACAGTCCGGTCCGTTCGTCTAAGACTATCGCATATCGGGCCTAGGGGGCGGCAAGCGTCAGTCCCCTAATAGCGGTATAAGTCGTGTCGGAGCGAATCCCATTACACCCTGAGAAACTACTGGAACCTACCAGTAAATCTCGCTTGCCCTGGCCAGGGACTTTGCGTAATGGCTCTCTGACACAGCGCAATATCAACCCCCAATACCGGGAGAGACGAATCCTGTCTAACCGCCACTGCCTCCAAGTGCTCGGGACTGCACCCAACTGCTACCTGTTTGCACGACTCCTTTGAGCCATGGTAGGGTAGCAATCTAAGAACAGTGGGACACACTCGAGGCGAAGTAGCAGTGTCAAGTCTGCGGACTATGCTGTATTCATGTCACCTGGGAACTGTTCACTGACGACTGGTATAAAACCAACCAACAGTTCCCTGTGAGTCCTGTCCGGTGTACCCGTAACCTAACGAGCACCTGCATACTATCTCCAGTACGACGTACTGACGGCTGTGGGACAGACCATCTCCCCAACTGGGATGAGAAGCGTACACACTAGTCTACTCCGGAGTATCGATGCCCTGTCTCGATAATCCAACGACTAGGGACCTGAATAAGGATGTGCTTGTAGACTACCCAGCCCCCACTAGTGTGACTGCCATCACAACGCTGGTAGTCAAGCAAGATCCTAAGAGCTCTATCAATACGTATACTCACATATTAAGATAGAATAAACCAAGTAGCATACTACCATGTTTAGCAAGACTGTTATATACATGTGAATATCCCAAGCTTCCATTAAGTAATATACAAACTAGTATAATACAATAATGGCCCCTAGGGTATATACACTAACAATCTCCCACTTGCACTAGGGCCATGTACTGGCATATCGAAGACCGATGATCTCGAGTAGCCTCTCGAACTGAATCTGAGGTAGGGACTTTGTGAATGGATCAGCAATGTTCTCTTCAGAAGCAACTCTCCGAACCTCGATCTCCTGACGATCAATGATCTCCCTGATCAGGTGATACCGCCTTAAGATGTGTCTGGACTTCTGATGGGACCTTGGTTCCTTTGCTAAAGCTATAGCTCCGTTGTTGTCGCAATACAGAGGTATTGGATCAACTATGGTAGGAACCACCTGAAGTTCTGTTAGGAACTTCTTCATCCAGACTGCTTCTTTTGCGGCATCTCAAGCAGCTATATACTCCGCTTCCATCGTCGAGTCAGCAACGGTGTCCTGCTTGGAGCTCTTCCAGCACACCGCCCCTCCATTGAGGGTAAAGACATAACCCGACAGGGACTTGGAATCGTCCTTATCACTCTGGAAGCCGGAATCAGCAAAGGCCTCCAACCTGAGGTCTTTTCCGCCGTAAACCAAGAACATCTCCTTGGTCCTTCTCAGGTACTTGAGAATGTTCTTTACTGCTATCCAGTACTTCTCCCCTGGGTCTAACTGATACCGGCTTACCACGCTCAGTGCGTAAGCTACATCTGGTCTGGTGCACAATATCGCATACATTATAGAGCCTACCGCAGAAGCGTAGGGTAAAATAGACATGCGTTCCCTTTCCAAATCAGTCTTGGGAGACATCTCTTTGGAGAGGGTGATTCCGTGACAAGCCGGTAGATTACCGCGCTTAGAATCTTCCATACTGAATCTTTTCAGTACAGTGTCGATGTACCTGGACTGCGAAAGTCCCAACATCCTCTTGGATCTATCACGATAGATCCGGATCCCCAGAATGTAAGAGGCATCACCCAGGTCTTTCATGGAGAACCTGTGTGGCAAGAATCCTTTGACAGATTGTAGCATAGGAATGTCATTTCCTATTAATAGAATGTCATCCACGTACAAGACGAGGAATACGACACTTCTGGCTACAACTTTACTATATATGCACGGTTCATCTGGATTTTTGATAAAGTCATATTCTTTGACTGTCTCATCAAAACAGATGTTCCAACTCCGCGATGCCTGCTTTAGTCCATAAATGGACTTAAGCAGCTTGCATACTTTCCCGCTGCTCCCTCTCTGATTGAAACCCTCTGGCTGATCCATATAGACGCACTCTTCTAAATTTCCATTTAGAAAAGCCGTCTTTACGTCCATCTGCCAGATTTCATAATCATGGAAGGCAGCAATAGCAAGAAGGACCCGAATGGATTTGAGCATAGCCAATGGAGAAAAAGTTTCGTCATAGTCCAAACCAGGTCTTTGACGAAAACCCTTTGCAACAAGTCTAGCCTTATAGGTTTCCACCTGTCCATCTACACCAATCTTTTTCTTGAAAATCCATTTGCATCCTATGGGTTTTACCCCATCTGGAGCAAAGTCCAAAGTCCATACTTTGTTGGTGTACATGGACTCCATTTCGGTCCGCATTGCATCTAGCCATCGTACCGAGTCGCCGCTCTGGATGGCCTGCTGGAAGTCAGTAGGTTCATCATCATCTATGATGCAATCCTCTCTATCCCCATCTATGAGAAAACCGTAGTATCTCTCAGGCGGATGAGACGGCCTACTACTCCTGCGGAGGGGTGCGGGAATGTCCTGTTCTTCTTGAACTACCGGTTCTACCAAACTTTCAGTATTAGTTTGTGGTTCTGGAATTTCTTCCAGTTCTATTTCGCTCCCACTTGATTCCTTTTCTAAAAACTGATGTTCTAGAAAATGGGCATTACGAGAAACAAATAACTGTTGTTCCTCGGCGTAATAGAATAGATATCCCCTAGAATTCTTTGGATATCCCACAAACTGACACTTTACTGATCGTGCCTCGAGCTTGTCCACATGCTGCGTTTTAACAAAAGCTGGACATCCCCAAATCTTAATATACTGTAGATGGGGTTTCTTCCGGCTCCACATTTGATATGGAGTGGTAGGCACAGTCTTGGTAGGAATTATGTTCAAAAGATATGCCGCTGATTCTAGCGCATAACCCCAGAAAGATCGCGGTAACTCAGCATTACTCATCATGGATCGTACCATATCCAATAGGGTTCGATTCCGTCTCTCCGATACACCGTTATGCTGTGGAGTGTATGGAGGAGTAAGCTGAGAGAGAATTCCTTTCTCTTTTAGGTAACCTAGGAACTCGGCACTCAAGTATTCACCACCTCGATCAGATCTAAGTGTCTTGATACTTTTGCCGGTTTGGTTTTCTACTTCATTCTTGTACTCTCGGAATTTCTCAAAAGCCTCGGATTTATGTTTCATCAGATAAATGAATCCGTATCTTGAGTAATCATCCGTCAAAGTAATGAAATAGGAAAAACCACCTCTTGCATGTGTAGACAATGGACCACATACATCGCTGTGTATGAGTCCTAAGAGCTCGCTCGCTCTTACTCCATGTCCAGTAAATGGAGTCTTTGTCATCTTTCCTTTGAGACAAGATTGACAAGTGTCATAAGTTTGATATTCGAACGAGTCCAAATATCCTTCTCTATGCTGTAGGGTTCCTAGGCACACTGGTGAGGTCTCACAAGGCATCAACCATGCCAATTTCAAAATTTACGGTGCCGAGAAACCCTAAACTACGGATCGTTGGCTAGAATTCTAGGCGAAAAAGAAACTAGTTAACAACTTAACTAAGAGTTAAACGGAAATACAACCTTTGTAGATCCGGTGCTCCACCTCCATAGCTCCGTGATGATGTCTCCTTGCTGTCCAAAACGGGTCCCGGGCTCTAGCATCGGCTTCATCGGAGAAAGAGCGGGCTAGGTCATCGACGACGATGCCGAAGATGATCTACGTCGAGGCATCACTAGATCAAGCTCCACCTTCACCAAGCCATGAAAACTTGTGAAGGAAACACCCTATACTACTTGGCAAGAGGTAGAGGATGAAGAAATAGGAAGTGGGTTCACTTTAGAATTGGATTTCTCACTCTTTTTCACAAGTTGCCATTGATGAAGGCAAGCTTGCTTCAATGTTGAAGATGAAGAAGAAGAAGAAAGAATATTATAAGTATTATCCAAAATGAATAATAAAATGAATACTTATCATATCCTAACCTTGGTTAGGTGTAGAGAATAGACTAGGGTTAAATGGAGTGGTTAGGGTTAAGCATGAGACAAAATGGTCACTTTGGTCAAATGTTCAAGAAGTTTCAACTAGAAAACAAATTAAGCCACCATTTTCCCTTTATGCTTATCATTTTCAAAATGAATAACTAAATAAGATAAATCAAAAAGAAAACAAAACCCTAACCATTCATATAACCATGGTTTAGTCTTTACACAAACCCAAGTTAGCATGCATCATCAAATATGATACAAACTTGTGTACAAAAGTATATCACATATACAATGTACACAATCCAAGTGAGAAAATCCATTTAAAGTGAACCAATACTAGTTAATGTAAAGTAATATATCAAATATATAATTATACATTAAATCATTAAATCAACACTTGATTCAATGATCCGGTCATATCGCATATAACCGACTAGTATCCAATGTATCGGCCTATCGAATCAACCCTCGATTCGATAACTAGGTTATATCGCATATAACCATTCAATACATTCATCGCGAGAATAGAATACGGTATCACATACACGCATTATTCTCGGTCCCGCACATATCTCATATGCGCTCCTATTTCGTTTCGCTTGAGCCAGGAAACCTCTGTGTAGGACTCTAAAGACTCGTCAATACGCCGGCAGCAGATGATGATCATATCAAACACCCACAAGCCGCAAGCGGTCTGCTAAACGTAACGGCCACCCGGGTATTGAGCGATCAGAAGATCGACGAGCAAGCCCGCTCACACTCCAGTGAATCCAACCAGTAACACTACCGTACAGTCCGGTCTGATCGTCTGATATGTCGCATATCTAGCCTAGGGGTGGTAAACGTCAGACCCCAATAGCTCGATAAGTCGTGTCGATATGAGGTCTATAACAGTTTGAGAAACTACTGGTAACACTTACCAGTAAATCTCAGCAACCCTGGCCAGGGATTTCCGGTTATAGACAATCGAACACAGCGCAACATCAACTCCCTATACCGGAAGAGACGAATCCCCTCCTATCGCTCATTGCCTTCATGTGACTCGGGACTGTACCCAAAAACCACCATTTTGCACGCCCTCTTGGACGTGGTAAGATGGAAATCAAAGCACAGTGGGAACCACACAAGACTCTATGACGATCTCGGGTCAACAGACTACTCTGTACCAGTGTCACCAGAGAACTGCCATCTGACGTAAGGTATAATACCATCTGGGAGTTCTCGGCGAGTCCGTCCAGTGTACCCAGTCTCTACTGAGCACCCGTATATCATCTCTGATGTCAAACACCAATGGATATGGGATCATCCATCGCCCATCTGTATGGGTCGAGAAGGTATAAGCCAGTCTACTCTGGTATATCGATGCCCCGTCTCGATACACCCACGACTAGGGACTTTGAAGGATGTACTTATGGACTACCATGGCCCCACTAGTATGATCCGCATCATAGTCCAGGTAGTCAAGTACACATCCTAAGGGCTTTACCAACATGTAACAGAGAGACAATCAGTGTACACGTTAAGGTAAAGAGCAACCAGATAGCATACTATCATGTCGAGCAAGAAAGTCCTCCCTATATATGTCCAAGCATCCACTACAATATACATCCTATGTATAGTAATGGCCTCAAGGGCATACATATAACTAACAATCTCCCACTTGCACTGGGGCCATCTGATAGCAGTGGTTGTAGTATCTCATACTCAACCATCCCATAAAAATCTCTCTCTGGGAACAGGCCTTTGTGAGTGGATCCGCTGTGTTATCCTCTGAGTCTACTCTCCAAACCTCGATCACCCTGGAGATCAACCATCTCCATGATCAGGTGACACTGCCTTAGAATATGTCTGGATCACTGATGGGACCGGCGTTCCTTGGCATAAGCCACAACTCCATTGTCACACAATGGGAGGAACATAGTTCATCTCATGAACCAATATACACCCAAACAGCCTCTTTGGTAGCATCTAAAGTAGCGATGTATCCTGCCTTTATCGTCTAGTATGTCACGGTATCTAGCTTGGAACTCTTCCAACATACCGTCCATTTCCTGAGAGTAAAGACAATGCCTGTGACTGACACTCGGTCGTCTTTATCACCCTGGAACACTTCCAGTGATTCTTCCCAGGATCGATTGATACCATCTCACTACAACTAGTGAGAGTCCTAACATCCAATTAGATCTATCTCATAGATCCAAAACCCAGGATTTAGGAGGTATCACTTTGATTCTATGTGGAGAATCATTGTGATAGGCGGAGATTGATCGAGCGTAGCATAGGAAACTCTTTCCCTATCATGAGTATGTCATCCACGTACTCTACGAGGATCATCACCATACTCCCTACTACCTTTTTGTTTATACAAGGTTCATCTACCATTTTGATGTTGTCAAACTCTTTGACTAATTCATCAAAACAGACGTTCCAACTCCGCGATGCCTGCTTTATCCTATAAAGCATCTTGCACACGTTTCCGCTGCTCCCACTGTCTACGAAGCCCTCTGGATGTGTACTTATAGACGCTCTCTTCCAAAATATCATTTAGAAAAGCAGTCATGACACCCAACCACCAGATATCGTAGTCATGGTATGTAGCCGTGGTAAGTAGGATCTGGATGGACTTAAGCATAGATACTTGAAAAGGTTTCATCATTATCCACGCCTGGTTGATGACGAAAACCTTTAACAAGTCTAGCTTTGAAAGTCTCAACTTTTCCATCTACACCAAGTAATCTTCTTAAGATTTACTTGCTCCTGATGGAGATTTAACCCTTCAGATATAGCAACCAAAGTCCATACTTTGTTGGTGTACATGGATTCCATCTCAGATCGCTAAGCATCCAGCCATTCTTACAGAGTCCCTACTCTCGATGGCCTGCTCGAAACTAGTTGGGTCATCATCTCATGATACAATCCTCGCTCCCACTGTCATAGAGAAACAGAAGTATCTCTCGGATGGGTAAGGAACCCTACTAGATCGGCGGAGAGGCTGAGGTTCATTGGTAACTATTGAATCCTTTGGTTCTACCAAATCACCTGCTGTAGTTTGTATAGCTGGAACCTTTCCAGTTCTACACAACAGACCTTGCCTTGATCTTGTCCGGATTTTTGCTTTTAGACATAGGCCGGACAATCCCAAATCTTAAGATATGGGCTCTTCCTTTTCCATATCACATATGAAGTGGTAGGCAACTTGATTTGATTGGAACCGTATTCAATAGGTATGCAGCTTCTCAAGCGCATAACACCCAAAAGGAAATAGGTAACTCAGTAATACTCATCATAGAGCACACCTTATCACATAGGGTGTAATTGCTCCACCCCGATATACCATCGTGCTATGGCGTATACAGAGGAGTAATGCTGAGAGAGAATCTCATTCTCCTTTAGAAAAGTCCAAGAATTTCGTGCTCAAGTATTCTCCTCCCTGATCACATCATAGGACATAATACTTATATCCGTATTTTGGTTCTCTACTTCTAACTTATATTCTGTGAATATCTCAAAAGGTTCGGACTTGTGTTTCAGTAGGAACATATGTCTGAATCTCGAGAGATCATCAGAGAACGTAATGAAGTACAAAGAACCGATCTTGGCATGTGTAGACAGGGGACCTTGCATACATCAACATGTATCATCCCAAGAGTTTACCAACTCTTTCTCTGTTTCCAGTAAACGGAGCTATGGTCATCTTGTCTCTGTGACATGACTGGCAAGTTTCACAAGATGTAAATTCAAACTGATTTAAATATGCATCTAAATGTAACTTTAGCCAGTCGGGTCGCATTGATATGACCTAGTCTACAATGCCTCAAGAAGGATTCGTTCATTTCTGAACTCTTCCTTTTTTGTGTGTTCGGTATACTAAAGAACTGTAGTTTGATTTAGAACATCAATGGTTTTAGATAACGTGCCTGAACCGATCAACTTTTGATATAGGAAATGTTCAAAACATTATCCAACAATACAAAATTTTATCATTTCTTTACTAATAAAGAGACTGATATGATTTTGTATATCAGGTTCGGTATCTAATAACATTCGTTCAGAATCAATGTATTTGGAATACAGGGTGACAGTGACCAACAGACTTGGCTGCAACACTTGCCCCGTTTTCTGCCTCATGAAACTTATCACCTGTTCTCAGTTCTTCTACCTTTCTGTAGCCCTATGTAACATATTACATATGTGGGATCCTGATCTGGTATCACATACCCAGGACGTAAAGGATACTGAGAAACCGTTCTCTGTAATGAACACACCCGAAGATGATGCATCAGCATGCACTCTCTTCGTTTGGGCGGCACGGGAATTCTGGTAATCCCCAATTTCCTGCTCTGTCTTATAACAATTATAAGTTGGAGCGGGACCAACGTTCCCCAGCTCAGTATAACAAGCGGGTTCGGTCAATTCTTCCGTATTTTTATCTTGATTAAGGCGTGATATGGTCGCTACCTGGAGAGAGAGAGAGAGAAGAAAACACTCAGCGTGCGCTCTTGCAAGATCAGATTGGTTATTATTTTATCTAATCAGGATGGCTCCCACTGCTTTTTATCAAATCTTCCTTCAAACCCTAAAAGGAAATACTAGCCGGGATTAATTACACACTACAAGTTCGCCAATCTTTCAGCCAGGCCAGTGTCGGTACTTTGAGGGAGGTCCCCCGTGCTTTCGCACGAACCTAATTAATGTAAACCTCGTTTTCCCAGAGGCGTAACCTCGTTAACACCTTTCTAGACACCTACTTGATCGGCTAATTGTAATGTGTAAAACTCTCCCAGGAGTAACAATTACTCGCAGCGGGTATCGGGATCCAACTATCTCATAGAAGGTATGCAATCTCATTGCAAATTTCAACACTTGAAATTCCCGATAATATTTTGCCCCTAACGTGCTATGACCTTGACGAAAGCCAACAAACCATAGCCCGCTAGTCAAGTTCAACCCGTACATTTCTTGATTGAATTAAACCCACCCGTACGACCCTTGACGAAAGCCAACAAAGCCGCACGACTACCCTAATCCAATCGCATCGTATGCTGGCAGATAAGCAGCATATAGCTACCGCACACTGCACCTTGACGAAAGCCAACAAATGCAGCACGAATACTATATACAACTTATCTGAAATGACGAAGGGCTACGACAGGTTTTTCTGAAAACCTATTGCGTAATGAACTTGATATCGTTGTAGAATCAAATGATTTTGAAATGGAGTGTTTTTGAGGCTTTTCTAGTTTTGCTAAAGGAGTCACTCCCGGTGAAGGGATCGTCGGTCCTTTCCTCGTCGAATGAGGTGCGGGATATATCATATATATCACTGTGCAAAGCAGAACTGTTAAAAATAATCAAAAGACAAACCGAGTGTGTAGCATCTGCCAGTTATTGCTAAAGGAGTCACTCCTGGTGAAGGGATCTCGGTCCTTTCCTTATCGAATAAGGTGCAGGATATATCATATATACCGCTGTGCAAACCAAGAACTGTAGCTACCCTTTTTATTTTGAAATTCGATTCTACAATATCTTAGGTTTCTTTTATTTCATTAATCACGCGATGAATAGCCAAACCCACACCCCTAGACCCCTACGAGAGCGACAAGCAACCCTACCAATTCCGGAGTTAGGAGACCCGGACTCGACTCCTCGAGTTGGTCTCCCACTGGACTCCAGAACCCGGTTACTTGTGCTCCCCTCCTTGGGTCTATCCTTGTGCGGAAAAGTAAATAATATACAAAAGGTGACATCTTCCGCAACCTGGAAGTGCCCCAATAAAAGAATATTACATACAAGTTTTTACATGAATGAAAATGAAAAACACTCATCTCACATAAAAAACCCCGGCTATTCAAATACGACGATCCAATATAACATATCCAGCAACACATAACATCACATGTCAACAACGTAAGTAAATATGCGCATCCCAATTGTCGTTGACATATAGCAACGAAACCGGCGATATCACATATTACACTTACGGTCACAGCAAAGAAAGTGTAAAACTACAACAGTTGGAATCCGTAACCACCTCAGACATCGCATGCCTGACCAAATGAATTCTTTAGACATCGCATGCCTAACAATTATAAACCCCGCATTTTAGTCTCATAATCGAAAACTCTTTTCAATATCAAGTCGGGCAATTCAACAAGATTCCTGACATCCTGATCGAATGCTCGTCGCAAACTTCAGTAGGCGGCCGCACCCCCGATACCGTCGACGAAGTGCACCAAGGCGGAACACCGCTGCCGCAAGCACCCGAACGGACGCTTTCGGCGATGGGGTTCTCCTACAGTCACTTGGTCGGGGCTATGGAGTGAGGCTGTCTATTAAGTTTACCCGGCGAGTATCAGCGTACGCTACGTGATTGTGACGGACTTTTGATCGCATCAAAATTCCGTGGCAACCGATCAAGTGAGACTAAACTGCTTTGTTTATAACATTCATTCAGTTATCTCATAACTACTTGTGAATTCCAATTATTGTATCCCTTTCCAGATAAATAGAAAATGTTAAACTTTCCGATCGAACATTCGAACACCCAAGTTTTCCCGAAACAGCTCAACACATGAAATAAGTTCAAAGACATTCACTTCATGCCTCAGTACCAATGGTCCAGCCATAGAAGGGTCAAGCCAACGCCTCACATGTGGCACGCCGTACTGCCCCAAACCCGAAGGTTCAAAGGGCAGTTCAAGACGGTCACATGATCGAGTTAAGGTTTGTTGTCTTCTAGAGGGACCATCGCGTTACTTGCACTACTTAGAACGTCCTTAAACCTCGGAAAAATCCAACACTTGGAAATTTTCCGGCAGGGAAAAATTGGGTATTTATATCCGGTCGAACTTTTTTAACATCTTTTAAAATTATCCGGAAAAACACATAGACAAAGTTTGACAATCCGATCGAATGTACGAACTTCCAATACAACCCAAAATACTCAACTCTTGATTTCAGATTAAAAATTCCCAGGAAAACCAGCACTGCCAAATAGGAATTACTGTGCAAAATTTAAAGGGAGAAGAGACAAAAGGGCCGCGGAACCGCCGCATAAGCAGGCTAATGCCGCGGTTCCGCCGCACTTTTATGGAATTAGGTCATCGAACTTCACAGTAATTCTTATAAATTCCTGCTGGTTTTTCTGCATATTTTTAATTCTGAAAAAACTCCGAATTTCAAAAATGTCCAGAGAGCATTTTGGATGTAGGTTTTCGGTTCGATCGGACTTCAAACTCCGTCTACGTATCGCCTAAGGCTCTAGCTAGGCTCTGATACCACTGTAGGGTTCCTAGGCACACTAGTGAGGTCTCACAAGGTATCAACCATGCCAATTTCAAAATTTACGGTGCCGAGAAACCCTAAACTACGGATCGTTGGCTAGAATTCTAGGCGAAAAAGAAACTAGTTAACAACTTAACTAAGAGTTAAACGGAAATACAACCTTTGTAGATCCGGTGCTCCACCTCCATAGCTCCGTGATGATGTCTCCTTGCTGTCCAAAACGGGTCCCGGGCTCTAGCATCGGCTTCATCGGAGAAAGAGCGGGCTAGGTCATCGACGACGATGCCGAAGATGATCTACGTCGAGGCATCACTAGATCAAGCTCCACCTTCACCAAGCCATGAAAACTTGTGAAGGAAACACCCTATACTACTTGGCAAGAGGTAGAGGATGAAGAAATAGGAAGTGGGTTCACTTTAGAATTGGATTTCTCACTCTTTTTCACAAGTTGCCATTGATGGAGGCAAGCTTGCTTCAATGTTGAAGATGATGAAGAAGAAGAAAGAATATCATAAGTATTATCCAAAATGAATAATAAAATGAATACTTATCATATCCTAACCTTGGTTAGGTGTAGAGAATAGACTAGGGTTAAATGGAGTGGTTAGGGTTAAGCATGAGACAAAATGGTCACTTTGGTCAAATGTTCAAGAAGCTTCAACTAGAAAACAAATTAAGCCACCATTTTCCCTTTATGCTTATCATTTTCAAAATGAATAACTAAATAAGATAAATCAAAAAGAAAACAAAACCCTAACCATTCATATAACCATGGTTTAGTCTTTACACAAACCCAAGTTAGCATGCATCATCAAACATGATACAAACTTGTGTACAAAAGTATATCACATATACAATGTGCACAATCCAAGTGAGAAAATCCATTTAAAGTGAACCAATACTAGTTAATGTAAAGTAATATATCAAATATATAATTATACATTAAATCATTAAATCAACACTTGATTCAATGATCCGGTCATATCGCATATAACCGACTAGTATCCAATGTATCGGCCTATCGAATCAACCCTCGATTCGATAACTAGGTTATATCGCATATAACCATTCAATACATTCATCGTGAGAATAGAATACGGTATCACATACACGCATTATTCTCAGTCCCGCACATATCTCATATGCGCTCCTATTTCGTTTCGCTTGAGCCAGGAAACCTCTGTGTAGGACTCTAAAGACTCGTCAATACGCCGGCAGCAGATGATGATCATATCAAACACCCACAAGCCGCAAGCGGTCTGCTAAACGTAACGGCCACCCGGGTATTGAGCGATCAGAAGATCGACGAGCAAGCCCGCTCACACTCCAGTGAATCCAACCAGTAACACTACCGTACAGTCCGGTCTGATCGTCTGATATGTCGCATATCTCGCCTAGGGGTGGTAAACGTCAGACCCCAATAGCTCGATAAGTCGTGTCGATATGAGGTCTATAACAGTTCGAGAAACTACTGGTAACACTTACCAGTAAATCTCAGCAACCCTGGCCAGGGATTTCCGGTTATAGCCAATCGAACACAGCGCAACATCAACTCCCTATACCGGGAGAGACGAATCCCCTCCTATCGCTCATTGCCTTCATGTGACTCGGGACTGTACCCAAAAACCACCGTTTTGCACGCCCTCTTGGACGTGGTAAGATGGAAAATCAAAGCACAGTGGGAACCACACAAGACTCTATGACGATCTCGGGTCAACATACTACTCTGTACCAGTGTCACCAGAGAACTGCCATCTGACGTAAGGTATAATACCATCTGGGAGTTCTCGGCGAGTCCGTCCAGTGTACCCAGTTTCTACTGAGCACCCGTATATCATCTCTGATGTCAAACACCAATGGATATGGGATCATCTATCGCCCATCTGTATGGGTCGAGAAGGTATAAGCCAGTCTACTCTGGTATATCGATGCCCCGTCTCGATACACCCACGACTAGGGACTTTGAAGGATGTACTTATGGACTACCATGGCCCCACTAGTATGATCCGCATCATAGTCCAGGTAGTCAAGTACACATCCTAAGGGCTTTACCAACATGTAACAGAGAGACAATCAGTGTACACGTTAAGGTAAAGAGCAACCAGATAGCATACTATCATGTCGAGCAAGAAAGTCCTCCCTATATATGTCCAAGCATCCACTACAATATACATCCTATGTATAGTAATGGCCTCTAGGGCATACATATAACTAACATATGCAACTTAGTCAACCTTCTCTCATTTATGTGACCCAGTCTACAATGCCATAAGAAAGCTTTATTTAAATCTGGAGACTTTCTTTTTAGTGTGTTCTGGACATTGAAAATTTGGAGTTGGTTTAAAACATATATACCGTTATTTAGTGTACCGGACCCAATCAAACTATGATTAAGGTGGATGTTAACAACATCTCTTACAAACGTGAAATCATAACCTTTATTTGATAACAAGGAAACTGATATGATATTACACGTTAAGCTTGGTATAAAAAAACAGTTATGTAAAACCAAAATGTGTCCACTTGTCAATCCTAGGTGATAATCCCCGACGGACGCAGCTCCCACGCTAGCTCCGTTAGCAACCTTTAGGGTCATATCACCTTCCTTCAGCATTCCACGGTTTCTCAGTGCCTGCAATGAATTGCAAATATGAGATCCTGATCCGGTATCCAATACCCAGGAAGTAGAGTTGATCGACAGACAATTCTCAATTACAAACACACCTGAAGTCGAAGCCACAGCTTGCTTCGGTTCCTGGTTCTTGGCGTTCCACGCCTTGCAATCCTTTTTCCAGTGCCCTTTCCTGTGACAATGGAAGCACTCATCCTGGCCAACTACCGGTACCGCAAACTTTTTCTTTCCCTTCCCTCCCACCTTACTAGCACCTCCTCTAGGTTTGGTGGCGGCCTTCTTCTTCCTTCCTTTGGCCCTTGCCTTGGACCCAGAAGAAGATGTACCGCTAACAAACATAGTGGGTGTTTCTCTTGTCTTCTGCAAGGTGCCCTCTGCACTCCTTAACATGTTCAGGAGTTCCGGAAGTTCAACTTCTTTTCTTTGAATATTGAAGTTCATGATAAACTGGGCGTAGGTGTGAGGAAGGGACTGGAGAATAAGGTCTGTATAGAGCTCATTATCCAAAGTCGTCCCAAGGTCTACGAGCTCTTCAATATAGCCGATCATCTTTAGGACATGTTCTCCTACCGATGACCCGACAGCCAACCTCGCTCGAAATAAGTTCTTAGAGTTCTCGTATCTTGCTATACGAGATTGCTCTCCATAAAGTTCCTTTGTATGGAGAAATATGCCATCTAGGTCCATATCCTCGTGCCTCCTCTGATGTTCATTGTTCATCGAGGCAAGCACGATGCACTTGGCTTTCGCGGAATCTAAATCCCAGGTTTTGCGGATTTCCTTATCCGCATTGCTGGATTTGGGACCAGGGACAGAAGGTGCCGTAGCGGTGAGGACGTACCCCAATTTGTCATAGGTCAAAGCCATTTTGACATTCCGCAGCCAATCTTTATAGTTTGGCCCTGTCAGTATATTTTTCTCTAAAAGTAACTTAAGTCCAGTCATTTTCAAGGTCGCTGCAATTAGGAGAGAGAGAAGAAAACTCTTTAGCATGATGCTCTTGCAAGTTTAGAGTGGTTTTTAGTTTATCTAAACTGGATGACTCCCACTGTTTCTCGAATCCTTCCTCAAACCATAAAAGAAGAATTAGCCAAGACTATTCTCACTGTACAATTCTTGCTTAACCGTTCAGCCAGGCTAGTGTCAATACTTCGAGGGAGGTTTTCCAACGCTTTCGCGAAGTTCCTTAATTAAATAACCTCTTTTCTCTGGGGGCGTAACCCCGCTGACACCTTTCTTGACACCTACTTGGTTTATAGCATTGATCGTTAAGTGACGAATCTCCTGATAAGTAGCATATACTCACAGTAGGATCGGGATCCAAATATCATTGTATGATAATGTTGAAGGAATCCTACCAACATTCATCAAACTCCAAATGGTATGCAACTCTTTGCAAATTTCAGTTTCTTTAGAAATTCCCGGTATATATTTTTCCGCCCCATGCTCTTATGACCTTGGCGTTAGGTCAAAATGTCATAAGTCACATGTCAAGTTCTACCCATCATTATCTTATCAATTTGAACCCATCCGTATATATCCTTGACGTTCGGCCAAAATGATAATACGACTGTCCCAAACTAACTCATCTATCTATGCAACAAATGAATACCCAGTAGCTACCAAACACTATGCCTTGGCGTTAGGTCAAAATATATAGCTTGAATACTACTGAATACCCAGATGAAATGACGGAGGGCTACGAATGGTTTTGGCGAAACCGTGAACGTAGTGAACTTGATATAACCGAAGGAACGTGATAGCTTTTAAAAGGAGTGGTTAAAGCTCCGCATTTAAAAATATCTGTTTTTAAAATTAACCGAGTGGTTTCTTTTAAATTGTTCCAACGATTAAACTTTTTGGTTTATTTTCTTTGCATTATAAATAATGCGTCCCATCATTAACCTATCATTGCAGAAAACAACAAAAATACAACGTCCTCTTATGCCATCTGCATTCGCCACGGGGTCCCGTCATCACCCGTTAGGTTACTTAACTAACGACAGAGCGGGGGCTGGGCTAGCGCGGGTGTAAAACATAAGTGACGTCTAAATAGCTATCATATATAGATATTGTACATTCGTCAGACGCAATAATAGGCATTCCAGATCACAGATGAACTTTATTGGATTTGCAAGCAATCCGTGTTTGTTTTGAGCCTGCAACAAAAGACGGATTACACAGTTGTGATGAATAGCCATTACCCCACCCAAGACCCCAACGGGTACGGCAAACTACCCGCCCGGCAGTTTGTGCATCCCATCTTGGGTCTGTCCTAGGAGCAAAAACAGTAAAATGAAATAATACAACGGTGGCTACAACCGCAACCTGGATGTGCCCCGCAAAATAATATTACAACAAATTACATTTACATCAAATGAATTAAATAATAACCCATCACATAACCCCGGCTATACATCACAACAGTCCAACACAGTTCATATCCACAAACAGTAAAAACCATTACAGAAATGTGCAACCCCCTGCCAACCGACATACTAGCAGTTAGGGGAGGTTTACGAACACATTATACAAACACAGATATAATCCAACAAGCAAATACTATATAATTTCGATCGATTAAACACTTTTAATTTTGCTCCAATACTTCTCTGTAAATCTGAAACCTGAGCAAAAATAAAATATTCCAGAAAATACCAAATATCACAGAGAAGCAACACAGGAAAATTGGGTTCCTGAATTGCCAACTCGGCGGCGGAATCGCGGCGGATCGGTGGGATCCGCCGCGGTTCCGCGGCGCTTTAGGCGATTCAGGGGCCTAATTTTCTTGGGTGTTCTTCTACTGTCTTTTAAAGCTTTCTGAACATCCCTGAAAAATTTTTGGACATCATTTAAAAATCGACAGAAACTTGTGATTTCGGGCTTTTCCGGTTTCGTTTTTTCCGTTCGAAATTCATACAAATTTGCAAGTAAGTTATTTATTGTTTAGCGAGGCTCTGATACCACTGTAAGTCGATGTACAACACCCCACGACTAGCGGGGAGGCGGAAATATGAAAAACGATCTTGTTCTTTGCTTAAACATCGACTAACCGCATGAATCGAAGCTAAACGATAACTAACATCAAACATAGAAGTTAACAACTACTATGTAAAGGGATTATACCTAAAGAACCGTGTCCTTCGTCTTTACGAACTCCACCTCCTCCTCGGCCTTCTCGAAGTAGTAGACGATCCACCCGAGAGCTTTACTCCAAACTTAGCCTCTAAACTGAGGCAACTAACTTTCTTTAAGTGCTAAACAAAGAAGCTGGGTGATATAGAGTGAGGGTTATGGTTTAATTAGTCTAACTAATCCTTGTACTCAACACATGAGAGGGGAGGATTAGGGTTTGAAGAGGGAGAGCTTGAGGAGAGAGAAGGTGAAGATAATAATGAAGTGAGAATAATGAGTTATGATAATATATATCAAGCATTTCTTTTTATCAAGAAAAGAAAATAAATCAATTTAACAACCATGCTTGATAATATCTAGTGATGATTCATCTTCATGAGTCATTAAGCATTTATGATGCATTAATGACATGGATGAATCATCCATATGACTCACTAATCACATTCATTGTATATGCCACCTAAACCCCCTTAGTCACCACCTTCTAGAAGCTTCTCGCGCAATTACGAGAACGCCCCTCCTTTCCGCAAATATACGGAAAAACTTTAGACTGTATAAATCCAATAACCGGATACCAGTAACTGGCTTAAACCAAAGCCGACTGGTAAAAACTGTCCGAAAGTCGTACGTGTGTAAACACACGTATGCGTCCGAACTCTTGTCGTAAAACCATACGACCTCTATATCGTTTCGCCTGGAGTAGGGAAACTCTCTGTGTGGGACTCTAGAGACTCGACTACTATGCTGGCAGTGGGTTTAATCACAGACCGCAAGCGGCACTAGCTGTACGTAACGGTCCCCAGGTAGATGTCGATAAGAAGGCCGATGAGGAAACCCATCCGAACTCGTACTGAGTCTGATGTGACAATCTCCGTACAGTCCGGTCCGTTCGTCTAAGACTATCGCATATCGGGCCTAGGGGGCGGCAAGCGTCAGTCCCCTATTAGCGGTATAAGTCGTGTCGGAGCGAAGCCCATTACACCCTGAGAAACTACTGGAACCTAACAGTAAATCTCGCTTGCCCTGGCCAGGGACTTTGCGTAATGGCTCTCTGACACAGCGCGATATCAACCCCCAATACCGGGAGAGACGAATCCTGTCTAACCGCCACTGCCTCCAAGTGCTCGGGACTGCACCCAACTGCTACCTGTTTGCACGACTCCTTTGAGCCGTGGTAGGGTAGCAATCTAAGAACAGTGGGACACACTCGAGGCGAAGTAGCAGTGTCAAGTCTGCGGACTATGCTGTACTCATGTCACCTGGGAACTGTTCACTGACGACTGGTATAAAACCAACCAACAGTTCCCTGTGAGTCCTGTCCGGTGTACCCGTAACCTAACGAGCACCTGCATACTATCTCCAGTACGACGTACTGACGGCTGTGGGACAGACCATCTCCCCAACTGGGATGAGAAGCGTACACACTAGTCTACTCCGGAGTATCGATGTCCTGTCTCGATAATCCAACGACTAGGGACCTGAATAAGGATGTGCTTGTAGACTACCCAGCCCCCACTAGTGTGACTGCCATCACAACGCTGGTAGTCAAGCAAGATCCTAAGAGCTCTATCAATACGTATACTCACATATTAAGATAGAATAAACCAAGTAGCATACTACCATGTTTAGCAAGACTGTTATATACATGTGAATATCCCAAGCTTCTATTAAGTAATATACAAACTAGTATGATACAATAATGGCCCCTAGGGCATATACACTAACACTATGTTCATTTAAGGTATGATACTTCATGTTGGAACTATAACCCTGACTCTAATTGATGACTGTACATCCATATAGTTTAGTCTGTACCTGTCTGCATATCATATTACATGTTCCAGTTTGTTGTTCTACACATGCTTATTTGGTTTACCCATGCTTATTTGATTATGCGCACCCACATGACATCTTTTGCACCCTGATATGACCTATTACACCTATTACTTGACACGACATGGTACCATACAACTCTTGACATAACATGACACCTTTATATTTTACCTGGGTTGACCTGATGTACCATGGTCTTACCTGTTACCTGATCTTTTGTCTAATGCCAACAAACCTGACCTGTTGTCTTTACGGACCGTTCCTGTTATCTATCCAGACAAACCAGTACCTGCCTGATCCTGTGTTGGCATTAGTTCTAGCTTATTTAATACTTGACTCGAACACATATAACTTGAGGGTATGGGAAAATCAGTATTGTAACCGAATGTAACTCAAAGGGCCATCCTATTGTTTGCCGTTTTTCCAGGCGTTACGGAATACCTATTGTTTGCCGTTTTTCCGGGCGTTACGGAATAATCACCGATGAGTTACGATGGGGATTACATTACTTGATTTCAAAGACTTGAGAGTGGTTAACCCAATAGACCAGTTTAGACTACTCACTGTACACTATCTTTCACTGCCCTGATTTACATTGCTGTTACACCTGCTTTACCATTTATGATTATACCTGCATGTCTTGTTACCCTGTTTATATATTATTGATTGATGTTATGACGCGCTGACGTCTGGGTTTTGCATGGCCCAGATTCTCTACCTTTGTTGCAGACTGATCAGGAGTATTGCCGCTGTTAGACCGAGCGGTGAAGATCCTGTTGGTATGCAGTTTTGATTTCCAGGTTTTCATTTATTGTATCTTTTGCTTCTGCATATTATTATTTCTTGACTCATTCATTCTGGCTCATGGACATGTACTAGATAGTTTAGCTTACTTTCATGTTCTTGATATCTCTACAGCCGTAATGTGACTGTGGAGGGATTTTGCCTATCTACGGGTAGCATTGTTGGCTATGTCACGTGCCTATCTTAGCGTACTCTAGGAAGCAGGGCGTGACACTGTTAGTGCATACTTGCGATTACAGTATGATTTTATTTACTATTCACAAGTTTGCAACTCACCCCCCGTTGTGCCGCATGGTTTTTCAGGTCTGATCATCAGAGTGGTCACGGTAGGATGCCTTATTATCTCTACTTTTGTGGTGTAATATTTCAGAAAAATAAAATATTATTTTTGGGAATTTTTATAATTAAATAATATTATATTAAATATTTTAATATTGAGGTATAATTAAATACCGATAAATAGGGAAATATTTAGAAAATTGTGGAAATTGCTGAAATGAGGGTACTTTACGTGATTTATGCAAATTATGATATTTTATGATTTATTATACACTAATTTTGTGCTAATCGCGATTAAATATCGCTAATCCGGCACTAAGCGTGTTTTGTGCACATGCATGCACATGTCATTTTTAGCACTTGTTGCATTTTCATCATGGTCTTTATTCATCTTATCATGCATGGTTGTTTGATTTTAAGTGAGAAGAAAAGAAAAGAAAACGAAAACATTAAAGTATTAAGGCATGGGCATGAGAAAGAAGAGAGAGTGGGGTGAGGGGTACTTTGACCTAGTCTCCATTCTTCATCCTCTTCATCTTTTCTCTCCTCTCTCAACTCACATGGCAGCACCTCCTCCTTCCCCCTCTTCAACCCTCACATCATCACCAAAACAAACCTAAAACCCCATCTCCTCTTCACAAAAATTGTGCATGAGCTCACTAGCTACACTTTGGACCAAGAAAGTTTGCATTTTGTAGAGGATTCATGAGTGTCAAATGAGATAATCCTTTCACAAATAGTGTAGTGTTTCATTTGCTTAAGCCTCTTTTCAAGTTTAAAAATTGATTTGGCGAAGTTTAGTGAACTTTGAAATCTCATGTTGGGAATTAGGGTTTAAATTGAAATGAGATGGTGTAATTGAGGCTTAATATTGACCTTAAACCCCTGTGGTGATTGATTGGAGATCTAAACCAGAGACTAGAGCCCCTATTAGCGAACTTAGAAACCCGATATCAGAAGAATTGTGGATTCTGTGAGTGTATATTGAAATTTGCTAACACCCGGGTGACCTGAAAATTATTTAGCATACACAGAGATACATGCAGGCACCGAGGAAGCTAACCCCAAGACCCCAGCCCCTGACTCCACCCTTTGGCCGCAAATAAAGTCTTTCTGGCCGCAAATTGTGGCCATACCTGGTTCAAATGGGTTCGTGTTTGGTCTGTAGCTCCATCTCCTGTAAACTAGACCCTTGGCATATGCAAAATTGGCTAATTTCACCTAGGATAAAATCTGGGATCATTTTCTGGTGTTGGCGCATTGTTTTACGACTTCGTTTTAACATGGATTTAGTATTTGATAATTAGTTCCCGTCGTGTGGCGTTTGAACGTCAACGACTAGGGTTATTGGTCGTGTTTGCATGCGAGGCTATAGGTTTTTACCTATGAGCGTAGCGTGTGCCATTTTGGGTTTTTCCGATTGGATTTTAATACGCATTGCGATTGGATTTTATGTGTAGGTACCCCACATGAGGTCGAGACATTAAAGATGAAGATGGCGACATCGGCATCGGCACACAAGAAGCAACGTGAGTAGATATATATCTACGGAGGAAGTCGGGTGGATGGCGTATAGCACCCCCGCGGCTCGTAGTATAGCTTATATATATAAATGGATATATATGTGGTTTATGATACGTCGATGATTATCAAGATAAGATTATGTGTCATGGTTTAGTTAGGGTAACTAGAAGCAAATGAGCATAGCTTCTTAGTCGCGAACCGTAGAAAAGGTTTACACCCACACGCACACACACACTTGCGTACTTTTATTTGCATATGCGTATTTGGGGATATGTGTATACACACACACACATATGCGTATGGGACTATGTATGTATATATATATATACACACACACACACGTATACATATACACGGATTTTGAGGATAGTACTTAGGATTGGAGAAGAGTCGATGAGGTTGGGCTTGAGGCCGTGAGATCGGTGATATGACAGGGTTCGTATTTGAGATACGACATGATGTTTTAGCGAGTCCTTTCGACATGGTGTTTTCATATACACGCATGCATATACATAGATGGTATCAGTATTGTACTAGACGTAGATCAGTACCCCGGATCATGATATTTGATAAAGAGGATACCAGATGAATAATGTGATGAATGTGATATTTGACCCGTACCCAGATTTGGGATACCGTACGACGGATTTACGTACGAGTTTTATATTGATGATAGATCCGCACTCTTGACTTGAGAATGTCATATTACAGATATTGTATTGTATGTGATATTATTGAGGCGGGATCACCGACTATTATATATATATATATATATATATATATATATATATATAGGTATCGACTCAGATGTTAGGCGGTTTTCTTTCCTTTTGATCAGCCGGTTTAGTTTAATCCGGTAGTTTACTTGTAAATGATAGATTAGACTTGAGTTATACGTATTTCAAAACTAACGAATAGTGAGTATTTTTTAAGATAGGCTAAGGGATTCTATGGATATTTCAAGGACGTATCTTTTCTAAAAAAACACCATAGCCCTTATTTTCAAAACACAACGATTCGTGTTATTTCAAATGGAAAAACTATTTGACTCATATTTATATAAATGCATATTCGTTATCATTGTGTTTCTTATTCAGCTCCCGCATATTATTGTTGCCCGCATCGCATTTCATGCTTATATTGTGTTTTCATACGCCATTATTGAGATCATGCTGTCAGGACACCAGCACCATTACCGATCATGCGTATGTTCCACATACACTTACTTGCCAGCTCATACACATCATCATCGGTAATTGCCATGTCACGTACACTTTAGAGAATATTACTCATTGACATAGCTTGTAACTGATAGTTCGACATGGTATTAGAGTACTCGTCTTTATATACTAGTTTAGACATTGCAGTTAGTACTTGCTACTTCATGCATATTATAATTCACTATTATGCAGTATTATGGAGTTTTATGCCGATATTCACTGTTTACTTGCTATTGATGATTGGATTTTGGATTTCCATGAGATTCCTGGATTTGGGTGAAAACCGCAAGAATATATATAAACTTCTCTCTCTCTCTCTTTTTAAAATGAAAAGTGCGGTTTTCTCGTGATGTATGAGTCGTCCACCATGATGTTTTCTCGGTTATGAGATGGATTTTGAGAGCTGATTCGAGGAGACGTATGAACCGTCTCGGGTACATGGTGGACCCGGTATGGTACCCCGGGGCAAGAGCGATTTCATGGTGGATGATGAGCCCGGCATGGGCAGACTGCCTACCGGTGATTTTACCTGGCGCGTCGGATATCCGGAGGATACCGTTCGTGGTCGAGTGATTGATGATATAAGTCGATCCAGACTGACGGAGCCCTAGATATTGAGTTTTGAGACACTGAGATTTTGAGATTTGAGATATTGAGGTATTGAGATTTGATGATACAGGCCAGTCCGGATATCCGGAGCCTGAGATATTGAGATATGGGGGATTTATGTTTTGTGTCGATGCTTGATACTGATTATGTTGATTTCATTGATGATACCTCGTTTTAAATATACAGAAATCTCACTAAGTTATGAAAGTAGTTTCTTCATTTACATGTATTCTGTTTTCATGCATTCATACCTCATTCATATGATATGTTGCTACCTGAGGCACTGACACGAGCACATGGGATTACACTTATGTATAGATGTTTACCCTTGCCACCTTTTCATGCTTCAGACTTATCATTTTGAGGTTATATATATATACTTGATCGTATTGACCTAGGATTGTGTCATACATACGATTTCTGCTCGGTGATGTTTTCTACTCACGAGTTGGCAACCCACCCCCGTTGTGCCACAGTTTCTTGTAGGTTTTGTCGTACAAGTTTCGTTATGGCTTTGCTGGCACACTGCTTCCATTCCGGGTGATTTGCTTTGGTAGGTGGGTTCACTTGCATCGTGACCGCCATTGTGCTTATTTTATTCAGTTGTGTTTAGAAACTCCATCAACCAACATGTATTTATTTCAGACTTAGAAACTAGAGTTGTTTATTCTTTCGACCTTAGAGGCGCATGTTGTATTATAATGAATTTCATGTTGTTTTGAGTTTCCTTTTCAGTTTTGATTCTCGCCCTTCAGCGTTGTATATTATATTGCTTGCGTGGTTGTGACCGTCGATTGACGAAGAGCTAGCTCCCGCTTGGGGATGCCTTTTATCATTCGTGTATATATTTACCATATTGTACCCCGTTCGGGGCCAGTATTTACAAAAGAAACTCTGTCGAAATTTTCAGAAAAGACTTGTGATTTTAAAAATGCATATTTCGGCTTATGTTTCTAAACTACTTGATTTAAATTGGTTTTTCTTTCACTCTACTGCTTTACTTAGTTTTGATTTCTGGGTTTTGGTTTACTTAGATTACGTACGCCTCGAGACGTTTCGTAATTTAAGTGTCGGTCATGTTCCGTACTTTTCGGGTCGTGACAAAGTTGGTATCAGAGTGTTAGATTTTACCTTCGGATTGTAGGATGACCCTTGGTTGATGGAGTAGATAGCTTGAGTAGAGTGATGTACCGTACATATGTTCCATGGCATATTTACGATAGGATACTCCGCTTAAGAAGCCTTAGGATGTACATTTCCTTGCACAGCATTATATTCATTCATGATCTATCCTCATCGATATTGGTTTATGGTTTTGCTGCCACGATTACACGGGCAGAGAGAGCTACGGCTAGAATTGCGGTCAGCACGAGCTCGTCACGAACGAGGACTGACCAGGGCATGATTCCAGAGACATACGATTTCATAGAGAGGCGTCGTTTTATTGTGTTTCGAGCCGTGAGCGTTTGATGGATCGCTGTTATGAGATTTCTCAGACGTGCAGATTTGTACCAGAGGATTGAGCCACTGATAGAGGCCAGCCAGAATGTGATGACCATTGATGTATCGCTTGTTCAGGATGATTGAGGCACTGTTCAGCGTGCAAATGAGTGAGCCAGTTGTTACTGCGAACGACGAGATCTTGCCCCAGATGTTGGAGCTATTGCGGTACGAGTTGTACATAGAGATATGATAGAAGGTCGCTAGTCATCCGAGGATGAATGACTAGGACATGTGGTTCGTTCGTTTACCCCGATGTGAGGTCATTAGATAGATTGATTCCAGCTTGAGGAGACTTCACACGGATACGTTGGGAGTCGATAGAGACGATCGAATGTCAGAAACCCATTTTCCAAGTTTAAAGTATTTGAAGAAAACATGCAAGTAACTCTACGGACTCTCTAGAAGAATGAAACCCTAACTCGACTTAATGACCATGTGAAAGTCTTTAAACCTTCGGGTTTGCGGCAGTTCCGCGGTGCCATTAATTAGGCTTGGGTTTGCCCTTTTACAGTTGGTCCATAGGTGCTGTGGCATATACTCGATATTATTAAACTGTACCCAAGCTGTTGATCTCTTGGGGATTATGAGGTTTTGACGAGTCGATCGGATGGTCGACATCTTTCAGATATCATGTGATGGGAGGCATTGCTTGGGAGGCTCCAAATACAAGTATAGCCGTTGTAGCGCAGTCCCTGCAGCCACGAAGAGACGAGTCCGAAGCAGTCGATATTAGAGAAAAGTGGAGTAAGAGCTTCGTACGAGATCTTGATGAGATGGCGTTCCACTCCACCGACATCAGAGATGTGACACGCATGCAGAGGCGTTGTATATGGATTTATCTTCCAGAATGAGTCGCGATGAGCATGCAGCCGTTCCGGAACAAGAAACAGATATAGTAAAAGATGATAACTTCCGGGCAGTTCGCCAGAAATGAGATTTTGGGAGAGAGCTCGACAGGACCTTTCTGAAATAATTTACGAGAAGACTTGGAACCAGGAGAGGTCATATTGTGCACACCCAGCAGGCCGGAGTTCGGCATCATCGACGGGACATGTTATGAGTGACCACGACAGTTGGCCAGAGATTCTTAGAGGATATGCTTGAGCGGGACTATTCCGCCATACTTGATTTCGGTATCTTGGGCGATCTATTCGCATGATTGAGTGTTGATGACCGAGTTTCATGATATTTGTTTTCGTGCACCATGGTTGCACCTACTGGGTATTTATAGTTTGTGCACAGTTATTGCACTTGATATCGTTTTTGTGCCTTGGCTGCACATGCTTATGATTTCATGGATTTCATACAATTGGGTTGATTTGTGCATATGGTACACACCGATTTGATTTTTGCACTCGGTATAGTTCACATATGCTTGCAGTGCAGTGATACGTATTTTGTGCACTACAGTTACACAGGACTTCGATTCGATGTTATTGGAGGTATTGATTTTGACTTCATGCTTATGGCATGCATATGATTTGGCTTATGTTTTCGGCATAGATTTCATGCACTTTTAGTGTTTTGATTAGATTTTGCGCACGTTGATGCATATGGTTGTGAGATTTGATACCACGGTATACCTGATTTGGATTGAGATGTGTTGTATACCGTCAATTTCGATTGTGATACACGATGTTTGTTTTGTGCACCTTGTGCACCTGATTGGATTCTTGCGCATATTTGACGCGCTTGGATTAGATTTTGCGCATGTTCGGCATTTGATATTAGATTTCGTGATTTCGTGCATGTTGGATGTACATGATTTGGATTTTATTCGTGCATGATGGATGCACCTGATTTGGATTTCGCGCATGTTGGACGCATGATATGAGATGCGATTTTGGTGCACGCCAGATACACTAAATCGGGATTCCTTGTGCATACCCGATGCACCTGATTTTGCTGTCAGTCACACACGTTGCCTCTGACAGATGTTTCGTGCACACGCGATGCACTTAGATGTTGTTTCTGTGCACATGTATGGCACATTCATGGATTTGATTTCCGTGCGCACCAGACGCACGCGGCATTCTTATGCACATTTTAGGATTGATTTCTTATGGTGCAGTACGTTTTTATGATATTTACGACTTGATATAGTAGCTGTGCAGGACTAGTCAGAGGACAGTAGCTGGATATATTTTGCATGCATTGATAGATATCGAAGGGATTTCCAAAGAAAGAGCTATAGTCTCAGTATTTACCTACGTGTCTGAGATGACACGAAACTTTTACGAAAAGAAAACCCTTCTAAATTGTTTTCAAAATGGCGGGATGTACATTTAAACAAAGGATATGTATATTATATATATATATATATATATATGTATGTATGTATATGTATATATGTATATATAGTTATTTTCTTATAATAGACGTCCGCCACTGTGCCGCGATATGCGCATCGCACAGCGATTTAAAACGTTTTGGCATGCATTTCCTTCAGATAATTACATGTATAGATTTAATGTTTACATGTATAGTTTTGATATATATCATGTTGGTTTTCATATTGGATTTGACATTGGTGTCTTCACCATAACTCCGATGATTGCGGGAGGCTTGACGGAGTTTTGATTTTGAGTTATCTGCTCATTGTTTATGCGCATGTATTGCGCTACAATGTGTTTTGTGCATTTATGATTTCGGAACCTCGACGGCTTAGGCTTTTATTGAAATGTTTTAGTATTGAGGGGTTTAAATTTAAATTCGGGGACCAAATTTCTTTAAGAGGGGAAAATTGTAACATTTCAGAAAAATAAAATATTATTTTTGGGAATTTTTATAATTAAATAATATTATATTGAATATTTTAATATTGAGGTATAATTAAATACCGATAAATGGGGAAAATTTTGGAAAATTATGGAAATTACTGAAATGAGGGTGCTTTACGTGATTTATGCAAATTATGAAATTTTATGATTTATTATACACTAATTTTGTGCTAATCGCGATTAAATATCGCTAATCCGGCACTAAGCGTGTTTTGTGCACATGACATGCACATGTCAGTTTTAGCACTTGTTGCATTTTCATCATGGTCTTTCTTCATCTTATCATGCATGGTTGTTTGATTTTAAGTGAGTAGAAAAGAAAAGAAAACAAAAGAAAAGAAAAAGAAAACATTAAAGTATTAAGGCAAAGGCATGGGCATGAGAGAGAAGAGAGAGTGAGGTGAGGGGTACTTTGACCTAGTCTTCATTCTTCATCCTCTTCATCTTTTCTCTCCTCTCTCAACTCACATGGTAGCACCTCCTCCCTCCCCCTCTTCAACCCTCACTTCATCACCAAAACAAACCCAAAACCCCATCTCCTCTTCACAAAAATTGTGCATAAGCTCACTAACTACACTTTGGAACAAGAAAGTTTGCATTTTGGCGCTGTAGAGGATTCATGAGTGTCAAATGAAATAATCCTTTCACAAATAGTGTAGTGTTTCATTTGCTTAAGCCTCTTTTCAAGTTTAAAAATTGATTTGGCGAAGTTTAGTGAACTTTGAAATCTCATGTTGGGAATTAGGGTTTAAATTGAAATGAGATGGTGTAATTGAGGCTTAATATTGACCTTAAACCCCTGTAGTGATTGATTAGAGACCTAAACCAGTGACTAGAACCCCTATTAGCGAACCTAGAAATCCGATATCGGAACAATTGTGGATTCTGTGAGTGTATATTGAAATCTGCTAACACCCGGGTGACCTGAAAATTATTTAGCATACACAGTGATACATGCAGGCACCCAGGAAGCTAACCCCAAGACCCCAGCCCCTGACTCCACCCTTTGGCCGCAAATAAAGTCTTTCTGGCAGCAAATTGCGGCCATACCTGGTTCAAATGGGTTCATGTTTGGTCTGTAGCTCCATCTCCTGTAAACTAGACCCTTGGCATATGCAAAATTGGCTAATTTCACCTAGGGTAAAATCTGGGATCATTTTCTGGTGTTGGCGCATTGTTTTACGACTTCGTTTTAACATGGATTTGGTATTTCATAATTCGTTCCCGTCGTGTGGCGTTTGAACATCAACGACTAGGGTTATTGGTCGTGTTTGCATGCGAGGCTATAGGTTTTTACCTATGAGCGTAGCGTGTGCCGTTTTGGGTTTTTCCGATTGGATTTTAATACGCATTACAATTGGATTTTATGTGTAGGTACCCCACGTGAGGTCGAGACGTTAAAGATGAAGATGGCAACATCGGTATCGGCACACAAGAAGCAACGTGAGTAGATATATATCTACGGGGGAAGTCGGGTGGATGGCGTATAGCACCCCCGCAGTTCGTAGTATAGCTTATATATATAAATGGATATATATGTGGTTTATGATACGTGGATGATTATCAAGATATGATTATGTGTCATGGTTTAGTTAGGGTAATTAGAAGTAAATGAGCATAGCTTCTTAGTCGCGAACCCTAGAAAAGGTTTACACCCATACGCACACACACACTTGCATACTTTTATTTGCATGTGCGTATATGGGGATATATACACACACACACATGGGTATGGGACTATGTGTGTGTGTGTATACATGTATACATGTACATGGATTTTGAGGATAGTATTTGGGATTGGAGATGAGTCGATGAGATTGGGCTTGAGGCCATGAGATCGGTGATATGACAAGGTTCGTATTTGAGATACGACATGATGTTTTAGCGGGTCCTTTCGGCATGGTGTTTTTATACACACACATGCATATACATAGATGGTATCAGTATTGTACTAGACGCAGATCAGTACCCCGGATCATGATATTTCATAAATAGGATACCAGATGAATAATGTGATGAATGTGATATTTGACCCGTACCCAGATTTGGGATACCATACGACGGATTTACGTACGAGATTTATATTGATGATAGATCCGCACTCTTAACTTGAGAATGTCATATTATAGATATTGTATCATATGTGATATTATTGAGGCGGGATCACCGACTATTTTATATATATAAGTATCGACTCAGATGTTAGGCGGTTTCCTTACCTTTCGATCAGCCGGTTTAGTTTAGTCCGGTAGTTTACTTGTATATAATAGGTTAGACTCGAGTCATACCTATTTCAAAACTAACGAATCGTGAGTATTTTTTAAGACAGGCCAAGGAATTCTATGGATATTTCAAGGACGTATCTTTTCTAAAAAAACACCGTAGCCCTTATTTTCAAAACACCACGATTCGTGTTATTTCAAATGGCAAAACTGTATCACTCATATTTATATAAATGCATATTCGTTATCATTGTGTTTGTTATTCAGCTCCCGCATATTATTGTTTCTCGCATCGCATTTCATGCGTATATTGTGTTTTCATATGCCATTATTGAGATCATGCTGTCAGGACACCAGCACCATTACCGATGATGCATATATTCCACATACACTTACTTGCCGGCTCACACACACCATCATCGGTAATTGCCATGTCACGTACACTTTAGAGAATATTACTCATTGACATAGCATGTAACTGATAATTCGACATGGTATTAGCGTACTCGTCTTTATATGCTAGTTTAGAAATTGCAGTTATTACTTGCTACTTCATGTATATTATAATTCACTGTTATGCAGTATTATGGAGTTTTATGTCGATATTCACTGTTTACTTACTATTGATGATTGGATTTCGGATTTCCATGAGATTCCTGGATTTGGGGAAACCGCAAGAATATATATAAACTTCTCTCTCTCTCTCTCTCTCTTTAAAATGAAAAGTGCGGTTTTCTCGTGATGTATGAGTCGTCCACCATGATATTTTCTCGGTTATGAGATGGATTTCGAAACCCGATTTGAGGAGACGTATGAACCGTCTCGGGAACATGGTGGACCCGGTATGGTACCCCGGGGTAAGAGTGATTTCATGGTGGATGATGAGCCCGGCAGGGGCAGATTGCCTACCGGTGATTTTACCTGGCGCGTCGGATATCCAGAGGATACCGTTCGTGGTCGAGTGATTGATGATATGGGCCGATCCGGACTAACGGAGTCCTAGATATTGAGTTTTGAGACACTGAGATTTTGAGATTTGAGATATTGAGGTATTGAGATATGATGATACAGGCCAGTCCGGATATCCGGAGCCTGAGATATTGAGACATGGGGGATTTATGTTTTGTGTCGATACTAGACACTGATTATGTTGATTTCATTGATGATATCTCGTTTTAAATATACAGAATTCTCACTAAGTTATGAAAGCAGTTTCTTCATTTACATGTATTCTGTTTTCATGCATTCATGCCTCATTCATATGATGTGTTGCTACCTGAGGCACTGACACGAGCACATGGGATTACACTTATGTATAGATGTTTACCCTTGCTATCTTTTCATGCTTCAGACTTATCATTTTGAGGTTATATATATATACTTGATCGTATTGACCTAGGATTGTGTCATACATACGATTTCTGCTCGGTGATGTTTTCTACTTACGAGTTGGCAACTCATCCCCATTGTGCCACAGTTTCTTGTAGGTTTTGCCGTACAAGTTTCGTTACGGCTTTGCTGGCACACTGCTTCCATTCCGGGTGATTTGCTTTGATAGGTGGGTTCACTTGCATCGTGACCGCCATTGTGCTTATTTTATTCAGTTGTATCTAGAAACTCCTTCAACCAGACATGTATTTATTTCAGACTTAGAAACTAGAGTTGTTTATTCTTTCGACCTTAGAGTCCCGCGTTGTATTATTATGGATTTCATGCTGTTTTGAGTTTCCTTTTCAGTTTTCATCCTCGCCCTTCGGCGTTGTATATTATATTGCTTGCGTGGTTGTGACCGTCGATTGACGAAGAGCTAGCTCCCGCTTGGGGATGCCTTTTATTATTCATGTATATATTTACCATGTTGTACCCTGTTCGGGGCCAGTATTTACAAAGGAAACTCTGCCGAAATTTTCAGAAAAGACATGTGATTTTAAAAATGCATATTTCGGCTTATGTTGCTAAACTACTTGATTTAAATTGGTTTTTCCTTCACTCTACTATTTTACTTGGTTTTGATTTCTGGGTTTTGGCTTACTTAGATTACGTACGTCTCGAGACGTTTCGTAATTTAAGTGCCGGTCATGTTCCGTACTTTTCGGGTCGTGACATGCGGATACCGCTACGGTTGGCTGTGAGGCCGTTTGCTTTAGGTGGGTTGCGGTTATCCGATGATGTACATTGTATATTTCTTGTATCTAGTACTCTCCATCTACCACCTTCATGTATTGACTTAGAGGCGAGTTGTGAGGATCGATGTTGTATATTCTTATGACTCTGGTTGTCGCGCTCATGTGAGCCGGCCTTTTATATATGTGAATTATCTTTTCTTTGATACGGCGTCGTATATCTGTTGTGCTGGTTGTTTCCGCCGTTGGGCGAGATTTACTCCCGTTTGGGGATACTTTACCTTTATCTTATGTTTGTACCCGTTTCGGGGCCAGTTTTTACAAAGGAGGTGCTGCCGAAATTTTTATGAAAAACAAACTTAAGTTTAAAGTTTTGCATCGAGTTTTTAAATGTGTTCTATCTTTTCCTACTAGTAATGGTTTATATTGCTAGTTTTTCGGCTTACTTGCATTGCGTTACGCCTGATGACGTTATGTAGTCTAAGTGCCGGTCATGTGCCCAAATTGGGTCGTGACAAACCTGCTACGCCATCCGTCTGGCAGCGACTCTGAGAAAAAGCTCTGTTTTCCCAAAGAAAACGAGGAGCTCGCCACAAAGGCCAACCAAATCCAGCTCAGAAGCGGCAGGGCTCTACCGCTGAATCAGAGCAATGCCTCAAAAGGGAAGGAAAAACAAGTCGCTAATGAAGAAGATGGCGGAGAGCCGACTCATGAAAATTTGAGTCCTTCCTCGGTGGACTATAATGTCTTGGCTCATCTCCGAAAGCTTCCGTCTCTCTTGAGTATCTATGATGCCTTGGTCCTATCTAAAGAGCTTAGAGATGTTCTCATTCACGCTCTACAAAACCCTGAGCGGTATCAGGCTCGCTTTGCAGAAATTAATATGAAAGAAGCCTAGTACGCTCTACATGCCGCCACGGTCACGTTTAAGGACGAAGACTTGCTACTGGGAACGGCTGAGCATAATTGGCCGCTTTATGTGACCGGGTACAGCGACGGAGATCGGATTAATCGCATATTGATTGATCCGGGATCCTCAGTGAACATCATGAACTTGCGGACTCTGAAGAGTTTGTCAATGGACGTCCGACACCTGTCAAGGAAAAGGATTGTCATTCAAGGCTTCAATCAAAACTTCCAGCAAGTTCTGGGGTCTATAGCTCTGCCAATCAAATTTGGGGATCTGCAAACCGAAGATAAGATATACGTGATCGATGCATGAAGTATACTAAAAATGGTCTCTTGGGATGGTCGTGGCTCCACGATTACGGTATCGTTCCGTCAACTCTCCATCAATGCATGAAATATACTAAAAATGGCGAAGAACGACGCATTGACAGAGACATCCAACCGTTCGGTGTGCATGAAGTCCGATATGAAGATTTTCGGTACTTTGTGAACCTCTAAAATGCTGAGCCACAGCTGACCAAAGACAGAACGGCCCCGAAACTCAAATGCAAGTCTAAACCGGCTGTCACTTTCAAAAGCAAAAACCCCAAGTGCGTCCATATTTCGGCAGTGATACTGATGAGTCTGACGTTGGAAGTCCGTCTGTCCAATAAAAACGCCCTCATTTTGGTAGCGATACGGAAGAGCCTGATACTAAAGGCCCATCCGACAGCAAAATGCGCTCTCGTTTAGGTGGCGAAACTGAAGAGTCGGAGGAGGAGAACCTGCCTAGCAACAGCTATATAAATTGGGTCCCCACGTAACAAGCAAAGCTACGAGAGACCTTCAAAGTTGCAGAAGGGCCCCTAGCCGTCACAAGGGTGCCGGAGCATATGTGGAAAGAGCTCGATGCATTGTCAGTCTCCACCATGGACCAGCTCAAAACTTTCTACGTTCCCGGAAGGAAAAGTGGACAGAATGGCATCCTGTTTTATGGGTCAAATCCTATTGTGCACCCGGACGATTTGTCTATCGCATGCCTTCCATACGAATGAGGCATAAGGGCCGTCCTCAATCCCAGATATTATGCACCTGAGATGAGGGAATACTTTAAAAAGTGCGGGTGTCTGCTATATCAAACGGACTCCGAAGCAAAGTTTTATGAAGGGCTATGGCATCCGCCTCAGGTCCGAGCACTCATCGATGGACGAATTCCAGATAGACGGGGCATAGGTTTCATACAGCCTGATTCCAAGGCATGCTACATGATCCATGTTGGTGAAGCCAGCGAAAGATCAAATGATGATGACGAGATAGCCGAGGCAGAAGAAGCTCCTCAAGAGCTCGAAGATGGCGGACAAGCAACCTTCGATGAGCTAACCGAGATCGATTTGGGAATGCTTGATAATCCAAGGCCGACCTATATCAGCTCACTCTTGTCAGAGAAAATGAAAGAGCAGATAATTGCCCTGCTGCATGAGTTCGCCAACTGCTTCGCGTGGACGTACAAAGAAATGCCTGGCCTCTCCCCTGAAGTGGTCATGCATAAGCTGGCTATATCTCCTGATGCCAAGCCTGTCAAACAAGCTCCATGAAGAATGAGAAGGGAGCTGGAAGAAAAGGTCATCGAAGAAACTAAGAAACTTATCAATGCTGGCTTCATCCGGGAAGAGAAATACGCAGACTAGATCGCATGCATTGTCCTAGGAAAGAAGAAAAATAGGCAGATCCGGGTTTGTGTCGATTTCAGGGACCTTAACAAGGCATGCCCTAAAGATGATTTCCCTCTTCCAGTCATGGAAATGATGGTCGATGACACCTCAAATTACGAGTTGTTCACCTTCATGGACGGTTTGTCTGGGTACAATCAGATAAAAATGTCGCCTGAGGATGAGAAGCATACAACATTTCGAACCCCGATCGACATATACTATTACAAAGTGATGCCGTTCGGACTGAAGAACGTAGGTTCTACATATCAAAGGGCAATGACCAATATCTTTGTTGACATAATCCATAAAGTCGTTGAATGCTATGTTGATGATCTGGTCGTCAAGACTAAAGCCAAGGCCGATCACATCTAAGATCTTCGGACCGTTCTCACTAGACCGAGGGAATACGATCTGAAGATGAATCCTCTGAAGTGCGCTTTTGGCGTGTCATCGGGAAAATTCCTTGGCTTCATAGTCTGACATCGAGGGATCGAAGTTGATCCATCCAAGATAAAGGCCATCATGGAGATACCCCCTCCGAAGAATCTGACGCAGCTAAGATCTTTTCAAGGCAAACTTGCTTATATACGAAGGTTTATCTCAAATTTATCGGGGAGATGTAGACCCTTCTCAAAGCTCATGAAGAAAGGAGATCCTTTTGTCTGGGTTGCCGAATGTCAAGAAGCGTTCGAAAGCATCAAACGGTACCTTTTGCGCCTTCCAGTGCTTGCTGCTCCTATTTCAAATAAACAGTTGATTCTCTATACTGCCACGCTAGATGAGTCACTCGGTGCGCTCCTTACCCAGAATAATAAGGAGGGAAAAGAAAATGTCCTCTACTACCTCAGTCGAACTTTAGTCGGGGCAGAACACAACTATTCCTCGATCGAAAAGCAATGCCTTGCTCTGATGTTCGCTGTGAAGAAGCTGAGGCACTATCTGCTCACTCATCGGGTTATGCTGATCTCTATGGTCGACCCGCTCAAACACTTAATGACCAAAGCAAGCTTAGCCGGTAGAATGTCAAGATAGGCTGTCATGCTACTTGAGTTTGACATAGTTTATACTCCTCAGAAAGCAGTAAAAGGGCAAGCTCTTGCGGACTTCCTTGCTGCTCATCCCATATCAGAAAGGTCACCGCTCAATTGTGAGTTACCCGACGAACAAGTGTTGCACCTCGAGGAAGATGAGCCATGTTAGGAGCTCTACTTCGATGGAGCCTCATCAATGAGGAGCTCCGGCAAATCAAGCGTCCCGGAGATAAAAGCAGGGATAAGATTGGTGTTCATCACGCCATCAATAGGAACCCTACGGCGTTCTTTTTCTCTCACCGAGCCTCGCACAAACAACGAGGCTGAGTATGAAGCTCTGATAGCTGGACTGGAACTCGCCATAGAAATGGAAATCCTTCGGCTACGGGTTTACGGTGACTCCCAGCTTGTCGTCAACTAGGTAAGCAGCGACTATAATATATACAAACTCGAGTTAGCTAGATATAGAAGCCGAGTGGTGGAACTCATGAAACGGTTCACTCACATTGAACTAATGAGAATCCCTAGGGTGTTGAACGGAAAAGCTGACATACTCGCTTGCCTAGCTAAAGAGCTAGCTGATCCTGACGTGGACGAAATTCTAATTACAGTCAGAAGCCGGCAAATCCTGCCTCCAGTCTCTTTGCGTGAAGAAGAAAGCATAGAACAAGAGAACAATCCTGCCGAAGAGGCTTCGATCATTCAAGATGAGCCCGATTGGAGAGAACCCTTCATAGAGTACCTTCGATACGACAAGCTGCCCGAAAAAAAATCCATGAGGATTCAGCTGAAGAAGAGAGCTCTCCTATACGTGTTTGTAAATAATACGTTATACCGCAGATCATATGACCAACTCTGGCTCAGGTGCCTATCATCGGCCGAAGCCCAAATAGTCATGAAAGAAGTTCAATCAGGCGTCTGCGGGGTTCACTAGTCCGACCCCAAAATGCGGCTTCAGATCAAACGGCTTGGATATTACTGACCCACCATGATAAGGGATTGCGAAGAGCATGCAAAGAAATGCTATCTCTGCCAAATTCACGGTGATTTCATTCACAAGCATCCCAATCCGTTGCATCCTACGGTGGCGTCGTGGCCTTTCAAAGTTTGGGGCACTGACATTGTTGGCCCAATTGATCCTCCGTCATCCAAAGAACACCGTTTCATATTGGCCGCAACTAACTATTTCTCCAAATGGGCTGAAGCTGTCCCTCTAAGAACTCAAGACAGAAGATATTCTGACATTCTTCCGGCATAATATTCTATACCGTTTCGGTACATCAAAATGAATCATTTCTGACAACGGGCCTTCTTTCAAGAGCTTCAAAGTCTCAAGGTTCGCTACCCAACACAAGATAGACTGGAGATATTCCTCCATCTATAATCCAAGGGCTAATGGGCTAGCCGAAGCCTTCAATAAAACTCTGTGCAGGCTCTTGAGGAAAAATGCTTTAGACAATAAGAGAGACTGGAATCTTAAACTTCACGAGGCATTGTGGGCATATCGTACCATGCACCGTACTCCAACTCAGTCCACTCCATACTCATTACTCTTTGGAGTGGAGGCGGTCCTCCTCTTCGAAGTCGAAATTCCAAGTTTAAGAATGACCGTTCAACACGAGTTGACGGCGGAGGAAAATGTTCTCCTCCGGCTTGAAGAGCTCGACACCCTCGAAGAAAAGAGGCTCGCAGTACAGCAAAATCTGGAGCTGTATTGAGCCCAAATGTCACGGGCCTATGATAAGATGACCCGTCTCCATGCTTTTAAGAAAGGTGAATTGGTGTTGATCCTCAAAAGACCGATCATCCCCAATCGACATGCCAAGGGAAAATTCGAGCCAAACTGGGAAGGACCATATGTCATCGAGAAGGTGTTTGATGGAGGGTCCTACCAGCTGATAAATGCCGAGGGAGAAAGGCACATGCCACCCATCAATGGCCGATATCTCAAGAAATACTATGCGTAAATGCTCCAAGTCGCAGGCGAATTGAGCACACCGGCCCTACGGTCTGGATCATACATCCTGTAAAACCATATACAATACACGGGCATGAACGACCCCTATCTCTCCCAAGTCCTACAGGCGAGCCTACATTTAAAGTCCCACCAGCAATGGAGATTCTAAAAAAAGGGTATGTCCATAAGCAAAACGGGCACGGATGAAAACCCAAAAGGGCTCCGTGACTAAAAACAGCAGGACTGTCGGCGAGTTTATGAAAACCCGAAAGGGCGCAAACTCATAAAAAGAGAGATGAAATATACTCGCAAAGTTCTCTCGACCTTGTGCGAAGAAAATCCCTGCGTGAGATCCTTACGACTCACAAAGGAACAATACACTTAGGAATCCTTACGATTCCTAAGGAGAACACATACCTGCGAGATCCTCTCGACTCGTAGGGAGAAAATACTTTTATGAGACCCTTATGGCTCATAAAATTGAAAAGTCTTTGGTGATAGGGATCTAAACCTGTCTCCTGAGCTATCGTTCCCCAACGGACGACAGCAAATGATGAGTCGCTCCTGGCATTACGCTTCAGTGTTAGCGGTGCTGATGCCGACCCAAAACTCAAACCCCAAATTCCCAAACGGCGAATGATGAGTCGCACCTGGTACCATATTCCAGTGCAGCGATGCAGATGCCAACCAAAATTTCAAATCCCTGGATGTCCCAATGGCGAATAATGAGTCGCTCCTAGTACCATATTCCAGTGTAGCGATGCAGACGCCAACCAAAATCCAATTTCCCAAAATTCTCCCAGCCTTACGGGTGGTCCCCAAATAGACTACCGTATACAATCCACTGGCTCAAATAATTCTCACATCCATGCCCCACAGCAACCACCAGTCACGCGGCCAACCTCCGCCCTTGGAATTATGCTCCATTTGGGAAGACCCATTCATGTGTCCTCACGATACATGAGGAGAAAAAACTTACGAGATTTTCTCGACTCGTAAGAAAATACCATCGTGAGATCCTTACGACTCACAAATGAAAAACACACTTGGGAGTCCCTACGGTTCCTAAGGAGAAAATACAGCTAGAGATCCTCTCGACTCGTAAGGAGAAAATGCTTTTATGGGACCCTTGCGACTCATAAAATTGAAAAGCCTTAGGTGATAGGGACCTAAACCTGTCTTCTAAGCCATCGCTCCCCAACGGGAAATGGCAAATTATGAGTCGCTCCTGGCGTTACGCTTTAGTGTTAGCGGTGCTGATGCCGACCTAAAAACCAAATCCCAAGTCCTTCCGGGGCAAATGATGAGTTGCTCCTGGTATTATTCCAGTGCAGCAATGTTGATGCCAAACAAGATCCAAATTCCAAGTCCACAAACGGTGAATGATGAGTCGCTCCTGATATCATATTCCAGTGCAGCGATGCAAACGCCAACCAAAATACAATTTCCTAAAATTCTTCCAGCCCTACGACCAGTCCCCAAATTGACTACCGTATACAATACACGGGCTCAAATAATTCTCATCACACCCAGGCCCACGGCAATCACAAGCCCGACGATCGGTCTCCGCCATCGGAATTATGCTCCATTTGGGAAAACCCACTCATGTGCTCTCACGATACATGGGGAGAACAAAACTTACGAGATCCTCTCGACTCGTAAAAAAATACCTTCATGGGATCCTTACGACTCACAAAGGAAAAACACACTTGGGAGTCCCCACGACCCCTAAGGAGAAAGTACACCTACGAGATCCTTTCGACTCGTAGGGAGAAAATACATTTATGGGACTCTTACGGCTCATAAAATCGAAAATTCTTAGGTGATAGGGACCTAAACCTGTCTCCTAAGCCATCGCTCCTGTTTATCCCAATCAGAGCAAAGCTCTGTTCAAATTCCGAGGCGGGAAATGGAGCAACGCTTCTGATTCCCCCAATCAGAGCAAAGCTCTGTTTTGGAAATTGAAATGAAAATTAAAATTAAAAATAAATGAAGCAACGTTTCAGATACCTTGCGCTGCGCGCAGAGTGCCACGTGTCAAAATCAGGCACGCCAGCGCAGGGAGCACAGCGCCCAAGGCAGCGCGCCCAATCAGAGCAAGGCTCTATTTAAAACAAAATTAAAGGAAGCAACGCTTCAGGTAATCTGCGCTCTGCGCTGCGCGCCACGTGGCAGCGCAGTTGCGCTGTGCGCTGCGCACTACGTGTCAGCACAGTTGCGCAAGCGCAGTTGCGCAAGCGCTGTGCGCTGCTCGACACGTGTCAAGCGCTGGTGCATCTGCGCCAAACAGAATTAAAATAAGATCTTTCTGTTCTTGTTAAAACAAGAAGATTGTCTTCTGTAAAACAGAAGCCATTGGATCAAAGATCCAACGGTGGGGAAAATTCCCCAAATCACTCAGAGAAGGATCTCTTTAACAAACTTAACAAATCTATAGGTACTATATAAAGACCCCTAGACCCCAATTCAAAAAAAAACATGGTGAGAGATTGAGAACCTCAAAACAGAGAGAACTCTGAAAAAATTTCAAGAAAAAGGTAAAAACCTTCATAAAATAGAAGAATTTCTTCTAATAGATCATTGATCTAAGAACAAGATCAATGATCTTCATATAATAATAAATGCTTTGCACTCTTTTATGAACCACTGGTTCTCTGAAAATAAGAAAAAACTTGTTTTCTTTGATCTAAATTGGATCAAGAAATCAAGCAGTGCTTTCCACTTTTTTATGAACCAATGGTTCTGGAATATTAAAGATTCCCAAGATTATTGAAACAGTGCTTTGCACTTGCAAAACTGTACTGTTGCCCTCCTGGGTTGGCGCAAGCCACCAGAGAGCGCCACGTGTCAGCATCTGAATCACTTGCGCTATGCGCTTTTAAAATAGAGCCTTTCTCTCTGAAATTGGCGCAATTCACCAGAGCGCGCCATGTATTAGCAGCGCAACAGCGCAGCGTACTGGCGCAGCGCACTGCGCTGTTGCGCTTGCGCTCACCAGAGCATGACACGTGTCAGCACCATAAGCGCTTGCGCTCAGTGATTGGTGCACAGCGCCTGACAAATGCAATGCATTTCTTTTACTAAAGGGCCAGGCCCAAATCAGAAAGGCCTAGTAGGCCAAATTAAATTGCAATGCAACAAAGGGCAGAGCCCAAGTAAAATTGACGCTCTGCATCATTCATAAATGGGCAGAGCCCAAGTAAAAATGATGCTCTGTATCATTTATAGATGGGCAGAGCCCAAACAAAAAAATAAAATGCAATGAAAGGGCAGAGCCTAAACAAAATTGATGCTCTGCATCCTTTATAAATGGGCAGAGCCCAAACAAAATAAAAAGTAATGCAATGCAAAGCCCTAGCACAGGCCAAAAACAAATAAAAGCGTTGAACATTTTTCAACTGGACTTAGCCCAATCATGGCCATAAGTCCTCAAATTAAATTGACTGAGCACAGCTGCTCTCTTAAATCAATTTACATCCGGTTCAATGGTACATCTCCGAGCTCCTCTGACACCTATTGTTGTAATTCTTCAATGACGTCAGAGAGGTGACGGGTCCCAACGGCCACAAATACAATGGACCACCATGTCCCTAAACTGGAATATGGACCGCAATGTCCTTAAACTACCAATGGACCACCATGTCCCTAAACTGGAACAGTAGAGCCCCCTTTAAACGCTCTTCTGTCGGATCTAAACGATCCCATTTAAGTTGATCTTAGCCTCAAACACGGCTAACGTATCCTTAAACATTCAAATAGACTTCATATCCCCCAATCAACTTCGGTCTAAGGGTACATCTCTGAACTCCGCTGACATCTATCAATGTAATCCTTCAACAACGTCAGAGAGGTGACGGGTCCCGACGGCCATATATTAAATGGATCATCATGTTAAGTTGATCTTAGTCTCAAACATCGCTAACGTATCCTTAACGAACTTTTAAGTTGATCTTAGCCTCAATACGGCTAACGTATCCTTAAACTAAAATACCAAACCCAAATCTAAGTAAATACGGATTTGGACTAATCCACGTCCTACGGGCGATGGCATAACTTAGTCTCCGTATACAATCCACGGGCATCCACAAACAAAACAAACACACACGACACGAAGTGAAATTCTGGAGAAGGAGAAAGTTGTTACCGCGATGCGGTAGCGTAATTAACTGCAGGGGCTTGCGCCTGCAAAGAAGAGCTCCCCCACAATCAAAAACCCCTCAAGCGAGGGGGAATCTGACGAAGTCTGCTATATCGGCTGCATCCGTCTAAACCTCCAATACACGGTGCCATAAATCAACTTAGCATCTTCGGAGAGGTGGACGGATAAAACCAAATAGCATCTGCCCCGAATCTCAGGCAAGACGTCCTCATGTCTTGGCCGCCGTTCGGAGGGGAACAGCTCCCCAACAGGAAAAGGCAAATGATGAATTGCTCATGGCACATGTTCTTCAGTGTTAGCAACGCTGATGCCTACCCTAACCCCAAAATTCCAAACTCCAATCTAATAGACCCCTAAGTCTCTAAACTGGGAACAGAAGACCCATAAGTCTTTAAACTGGGAACAGATGACCCCTAAGTCGTTAAACTGGGAACAGATTACCCCTAAATCGTTAAACTGGGAATGAGAGAAATCCCTTCATGGCAAATGATGAGTCTCTCCTAGCATTGCTTCAGTGTTAGCGGTGCTGATGCCGACCCAAAAACTAAATCCCAAGTCCTCCCGGGGCAAATGATGAATTTCTCTTGGCACATGTGCTTCAGTGTTAGCAACGCTGATGCCTACCCTAACCCTAAAATCCCAAACTCTAATCCAATAGACTCATAAGTCATTAAACTGGGAAAAGATGACCCCTAAGTCGTTAAAACTGGGAACAGATGACCCCTAAGTCGTTAAACTAGAAACGAGGGAAATCCACTCATGGCAAATGATGATTCGCTCCTTATACCATATTCCAGTGTAGTGATGCTGATGTCAACCCAATTTACATCAAATCAACAAGACAACCAACGACCTCCCTGGCAGAATCAAGCTTCACCTCGGAAACAAGTCGAATCCTGACACCGCAGAAAGCAGAGCAAGTCAAATCCAATCCCTGACACCGTAAGAAGCGGAGCAAGTCAAATCAAGCACCGACCACCCAAGTCGCTAAAAGGACAGCACCGACCATCCAAGTCACTAAAAGGGCAGCACCGACCGTTCAAGTCGCTAAAAGGGCAGCACCGACCGTTCAAGTCGCTAAAAGGGCAGCACTGACCGTCCAAGTCGCAAAAAGAGCAGCACCGACCGTCTACGTCGCTAAAAGGGTAGCACTGACCGTCCACGTCGCAAAAAGGGCAGCACTAACCGTCCACGTCACTAAAAGGGCAGCATCGACCGCCCATGTTGCAAAAAGGGCAGCACCGACCGTCCACATCGCTAAAATGGCAGCACCGACCGTCCAAGTCGCTAAAAGGGCAGCACCGACCTTCCAAGTCACATAAAGGGCAGCACCGACCGTCCAAGTCGCAGAAAGGGCAAAACAGACCGTCCACGTCGCTAAAATAGCATAACCGACCATCCAAGTCGCAAAAAGGGCAGAATCGACCGTCCACGTCGCTAAAATGGCAGAAACGACATCCACGTCGTCAAAACGGGAACCAAATTAAATCAACCTCCACGTGAAAGAAGATCCATCAATTTTATGCACACAACCCACATATATGGTGTGCATTTATTGATGGGGGCAATTTGTTGTTTTCAAAATTTACATCCCGGCTGACCAAGTTAAAATCAAAGTCAACCCCAAGCCAAGTGGGCCCAAGCCCAGGTCAAGTGGACCAATGCCCAGGTCGAGCCCGAACATGAAGCGGCCGGCCTCCCCCATGGCAAAATAAAAATTTTGTAATAAATAATTTTGGTGTATTTCTTTTTTTATTTTATGAATAAATGTAAGAAAAATGGGCATAAAGCCAAATTTTTGTAAAACCCATGGCTCATGTGCAAAAGAAATGAGCACATAATGCATGGGATGGACAAAATACCATTTTGTAAAGCCCAAGGGGCTATATGTAAAGTGTGTAGCCTATAAAGGAAAAGATGATGAAAATATCTCAACAACTTTTTCTCTCTCTCAAAAATTAGGACATGTGCCTCCTTCTCCTTCCTCAAGATTCTAAAACCTTCTCCCCTTTTGAATTAAATTAAGAGTTTTACTCTTCTTTTTTCAAAAATAAATAGTTTTTCACTACAAAACCCACAAAGGGGAGCCCAGATCTTCCATTAGATCTCAAAAAGGGAAGATTTTTTTAATTCTCACCCCCTTTCTCCAAGATCCGGAAAACCGAGAGGAAGAAGAAGGAGGCCCATCTCTAGAAATCCCATCTTGGAAAGATCCAGGGCCAAAAGGGCCTCCTTTGATCATTTCTAAAGATTTCTAGGAGTTTAACTCCATTCAAGATTGTTCCCCTCCGAAAGACGGCGCACAGGACTGCGAAGTCCTGACACTGAGATTCGGGGCAGAAACTAATTGGTTTTATCCATCTACCTCTCCGAAGATGCCAAGTTGATTTATGGCACCGTGTATCGGAAGTTTAGACGGATGCGGCCGATTTAGCAGACTTCGTTAGATTCCCCCTCGCTTGAGGTTTTTTTTTTTGATTGTGTGGACGCTCTTCCCTGCAGGCGCAAGCCCCTGCAGTTAATTACGCTACCGCATTGCGGTAACAACTTTCTCCTTCTCCAGAATTTCACTTCGTGTCGTGTGTGTTTGTTTTGTTTGTGGTTGCCCGTGGATTGTATACGGAGACTAAGTTATGCCGTCGCCCGTAGGATGTGGAATAGTCCAAATCCGTATTTACTTAGATTTGGGTTTGGTGTTTTAGTTTAAGGATACGTTAGCCCTATTTAAGACTAAGATCAACTTAAACGTTCGTTAAGGATATGTTAGCCTAATCTCCAGACTAAGATCAACTTAACGGGATCGTTTGGATCCGACAAAAGAGCAATTGGCTCTATTGTTTAGTTTAATGACGTTGCGGTCAATTTCCAGTTTAGGGACATGGTGGTCCATTGCCAGTTTAGGGACATGGTGGTCCATCATTAGTTTAGGGATGTTTCGGTCCAACATTAGTTTAGGGACGTTTCGGTCCACGAGTTTAAGGACCCCGCAGTCCGTATCGATGTGTGGTTGTAGGGACCCGTCACCTCTCTGACGTCGTTGAAGGATTACAACGATAGGGGTCAGAGGAGCTCAGAGATGTACTCTTGAACCGGATGTAAATTGATTTAGGAGAGCAGCTGTGCTCAGTCAATTTAATTTGAGGACTTACGGCCATGATTGGGCTAAGACCAGTTTAGAAATGTTTAACATCTTATTTGTCTTTGGCCTATTAGGCCTGTGCTAAGGCTTTGCCCCTGTTTAATAATGCACTGCATTTCTTATTTTTGTTTGGGCTCTGCCCCTTTATAAATGATGCAGAGCACCAATTTTGCTTGGACTCTGCCCTTTCATTGCATTTTATTTCGTTTGGGCTCTGCCCTTTTATAAAAGATGCAGAGCATCAATTTTACTTGGGCTCTGCCCTTTTATTGCATTGCAATTTCTTTTGGCCTACTAGGCCTTTTTGATTTGGGCCTGGCCCTTTAATAAACAATGCATTGCATTTGTCAGGTGCTTTGCGCCAATCAATGAGCGCAAGCGCTTATGGTGCTGACACGTGTCATGCTCTGGTGAGCGCAAGCGCAACAGCACAGTGCGCTGCGTCAGTACGCTGCGCTGTTGCGCTGCTGACACGTGACGCACTCTGGTGAGTTGCGCCAATTTTAGAGAGTAAGGCTCTATTTTAAAAGCGCATAGCGCAAGTGATTCAGATGCTAACACATAGCGCTCTCTGGTGGTTTACGCCAACCCAGGAGCGCAACAGTGCAGTTTTGCAAGTGCAAGGCACTGTTTCAATAATCTTGAGAATCTTGAAGATTCCAGAACCAATGGTTCATAAAAAAGTGCAAAGCACTGTTCTTATTTCATTTTCTTTTTTATTGAAGATCATTGATCTTGTTTTTACATCAATGATCTGTTCATAAGAGAATCTTCTCTTTTTCTAAAGGTTTTTTACCTTTTTTTTTGTTTTTGAAGAGTTCTCTCAAATTCTTCAGAGTTCTTTTTTCTTCTCAATCTTGATGATGATGTCCCTTTTGAATTGGGGTCTAGGGTCCTTTATATAGTGCCCATAAATTAGTTAAATTTGTTAAAGAGATCTTTCTCTGAGTGATTTGGGGAATTTTCCCCACCGTTGGATCTTTGATCCAAGGGCTTCTGTTTTACAGAAGACAATTTTCTTGTTTTAACAAGAACCGAAAGATCTTTCTGGAATTTAATTCTGTTTGGCGCAGATGCACCAGCGCTTGACACGTGTCAAGCAATGCATAGCACAGCGCAACTGCGCTGACACGTGTCGCGCAGCGCACAGCGCAGCGCACCTGCGCTAGCGCAACTGCGCTGCCACGTGGCGCGCAGCGCAGAGCGCAGATTACCTGAAGCGTTACTTCCTTTAATTTTGTTTTAAATAGTGCCTTGCTCTGATTGGGCGTGCTGCCTTGGACGCTGCGCTGGCGTGCCTGATTTTGACACGTGCGCCCTGCGCGCGGCGCAGAGGATCTGAAGCGTTGCTTCATTTATTAAAATTTAAATTTTCAAAGTATAGTTTTGCTCTGATTGGGGAAAGATGAAGCGTTGCTTCATCTCCCGCCTTGGAATTTGAACAGAGCTTTTCTCTGATTGGGGTAAACAAAGATCTGTTGGAGTTCAACTCCATAAATTAATCTCTTTTTAGGAGTTTAACTCCAGAAGTCAAATCGGGAGCACGGCTCCCAGTGCAGGGACAAAGTCCCTTTTCATGCTGACGCCCAGCACCCGCGTACCAAGTACGTGGGGAGCTGGCGCTCAGCGCCCGCGTGCCAAGCACGTGGGGCGCTGACGCCCAGGGCCCGCATGCCGAGCACGTGGGGCGCTGGCGCCTTGCACCCAGCGCTAGCACCAGCCCCCAGCATCCGCGTGCTAGGCATGTGAGGCGCTGGCGCTTACGCGTCCTTTGGACGCTATTTCCTCCCTCATTTTATATACACTCCACACTAAAAATACCTCCCCCGTTAGAAAAAAATTTCTAACGGTGCGCTACCCCGCATCCCGCAAGTGGGCTGCTAGCCACCTTGACCCCCAGCCCGCTATCCGGATAGTGAGACCTCCGTAAAAACTCTATGGGGCCCCCGATATATCCAAAACCCCTTCAAAACATAACACTGCACATTGAGTTCGCATGACCTATTTGACCCTTCAATCGGAGGTTCTCTCGCTCCAAAGGTAAGAGGTAATTAACGACAGCTTAGTTCGCGGCTGCCGGAGATTCGGATCCCAACAATCAATAAACCCCAGCCTACCCTAGGCAGAGGGAATTTGTAATGCTCCTGAAAAGCGCACGCGTATTCCCATCTCAATGGGGTGATGAAAAACACACTACACCTACCTTTCGGTACCAGCCTATGATTTGGAAGAAGACTGTCTAATAAGCGTAATAGGTGTACACTCCTAATACAAGAAGCTCTCGCAATATGAAAGAAGGTAAGGGGAAGAGACAGCCGAATAAAGCTATTCAATTTCTCCAAAACCAATGGCTATTCTCGACTGAAGTAAGTTTTTTGAATGCGTATGTAACTATATGATGGCTGTTACAAGTAATATGGATCATCGTAGTTATACGAAGTGTTCTGAAGAAATGCAAAGGGTAAAGTAGGAGTGGTAGGGATATGCGCGGCTTTGTCGTAAATCATGACAATCCAAAGCCCAAGGGTGTAAGAAGGTTTGGTTAACTTGGTTCATGAGTTTTAGCTTAAGGTAAGTCATGAATCGCTGTATCAGAGAGAGAGAGAAAAGAAACACTCAGCATGCACTCTATCAAGATTAGATTGGTTATCACTTTATCTAATCAGGATGGCTCTCACAGTTTTCTTGAATTCTCCTTCAAATCCTAAAAGGAGAACTAGTCGGGATCATATATACTTTACAAGTTTGCTAATCGTTCAGATAGGCCAGTGTTGCTACTCCGAGGGAGGTCCCCCGTGCTTTCGCACGGACCCAATTAATAATCTCGTTTCTGTAGAGGCGTAACCTCGTTAACACTTTCTAGACACCTAATAGGTTAGCTAATTGTGAAGTGAAAAATCTTCCGAGGTGTAATACCTACTCATCAGTGGGAATCGGGACCCAACTATCATTGTGTAATAACTTTGATGGAATCCACTCAAGTCACCACACTCCAGAAGGTATGCGCATGCCTGATAAGTTTCCTTTATATTTGAAACTCCCTATATGGTTTTTTGCCCCTGGGACCCAAGGACCTTGAGCTTGCTAACAAATCAAAGGTCCTAATCAAGTTCAATCCGTCATTATCTTGATTGCATCGAACCCACCCACACTAGCCCTTGACACTTATCAACAAAGTAGTGTGATTGTCCGAATCATTCACATCTCTATGCAACAGATAAGCAGCACTCAGCTACCATACACTATGCCTTGACGCTTACCAACAAACATAGCATGAATACTAGGCGCTACCTATCTGAAATGACGGAGGGCTACGGCTGGTTTTTGGCAAAAAACCTTTAGCGTAACGAACTTGATATCGTTGAAGGAACTCGAGTAGCTTTGAAATGGAGTGATTTAAGCTCCGCTTTTTAAAACTAATAACATAAACATTTGCTTAAGAGCGAACTCCCAGTGAAGAGATCAAGACTCTTCCCTCATAGAATGAGGTGCAGAATATTCCTAACCGAATAGCTCTATGCAAAGCAAAAATATACGACAATGAGTTTTGAAGAAAACCGAGTAGTTTTAAAAATTGGTTCCGACAACATCATTTAGGTTTATTTTCCTTGCATTATTCAGATAATGCATTCCCATCATTTTAAGTTTCCAAGCCACAAAAGAAACAACCAAAATAGCATACTTTTATATGTTATCCGCATTCGCCACGGGGCCCCATCATGCATCGTTAGATTACTTAACTAACGGCAGAGTAGGGACAGAACTAGTGCGGATGCAAAACATATAGAAGTATCTACTATATATATATATATATATATATATCAATAGCGTAGGCAGAAAATAGTCATCACAGGAAGATAAAAATCATCACAGGCATGCGAACAACAATATGGAATAACGAATAAACTAGGAGCCCCGGGATTCATTTGAGCCGTAAATGAGACGCGACGTTCCCCGGTCGTGTGGATTGTTTGTACAAAGTCGATCCTAGATCCCTACGAGTACGGCAAGCCACCTGCCAATTCTAGAAACTGGGTAATAGGCCCTCAACAAAGTGAGTCGGTCAACTGTCGCTTTCTAGAATCCGGTGACTTGTGTACCCCTCCGCAGGTCAACCTATACCCCGTACGAGTGCAGCGAATAGCCCACTAATTCAAGAGTAAGGCCCCCTCGGTATCAATACCATGAGATGCGGGCCCGTTGCCCTTTAGAACCCGATTATTCGAGCACTCTTCCGCCGGGTAATCCTAGTACAAAAATGAAATATATACAAAGGTGACAACGACCGCAACCTGGTCGAGCCCCGACAAAAGAATATACACATTGGAAGAAACGACAGTCCATATGTCGGACGCTCACCCCGCAATAATGAATATACAAATTGAATCAAAACTATACAAGCAACATTGCACTAGGGGCTATCCAACACGACAATCTGACTGAATCATAACCAGATATATATAACTACAGAAACAAGTAACACTACAATTTTTGCAATCCCATCTAAATAAACATATAGTAATTAGACGACATTCAGCAACACATATATCACAACATAAATATCAACGATGCAAAAGTTTCGAGTTCTAAAACTTCCGAGTTGCCCCAAATCAAAGATAACACTAAGTGAAATCTGGGGCAAAACAAACAAGACCAAAAATCTCAATTTCCAAAACCCAAGACACAACATGAAAACGAGGACCTATGGCCACAGGAAAATCGCCCATAGCGGGGATTCTAAGGTTTCTGGCGGTTTTTTGCTGATGGAATTTCCTCGTTTTGATTATGTGTTTCTATCATGTCAAGAGTAAGCCTCTGCACTTGTTTATAAAATTTCACAGACCAAATTTGTTTGGACAGAAACCGGATTTTGAAAATCGGAGTTTTTCAGTTTTGAATATAAAGCATCCCCTACTACTAGTTTAAGGTGTTTGGCTGGCTCTGATAACATGTTGGTATTCGGTGCTCGTGCTGTGGAAGCCACGGCCAAGACGGAAGCGAAAACAAAAACTTTATGCAAGCACAAAACACACTAACCCAAGAATTCGATCCAAACACCTAAACTAGTGAACCATAACATACAAGGGTATATAAATACAACCTTTAACGTGTATCTACCAAATTGTGGAAGACCCCTCCAAGCTCGTAGACACTGGGAACACACTTGAAAGCCGACCATCCTTGCCGATAAAAATCCACCCGAGCGAAACCGGAAAATGTTGGTTAAGGCAGCACCCCGGCCATCAAATCGTGGCCAAATGCGGAACAAAAATTTTCTAAACTGGCGCTACCATGACCCGATGCCCGGATCTAACCTAAACCCTATACTAGCAAGTATATATAAAGAAGTTAGAATGGTTATACCGAGTTGATCCGTGTCCTTCGGTCTTCAACCATCTTCCCAAGCTCCTAGTGGTCGTCTGGATCGAGTTTGGTTGCCGGTCTTCCTCCATCTACGATGATCCACATGAGGGAAATGGCGCAAGCTCCAGCCTCGGGGTTGCTAGCAATGGAGAGTGGAGGTGTAGGAATGTGTCACTATAATTTCCTCTCATCACAAATGCTCCATGAGCAACTCAAGAAGATCAAGAGGAGGTGAGGAAACATGTGGTATGAGCAACTAAAGAAATGTGCTAAGTATTTTCTCCAAGTGAGAATGAATGAGTGAAGAGAGCAAGTGAGGAAAAATCAAGTGGAGAAAAGAAATGAACAAGCCCCCAAAGAAAATGTGGCAGCCCACCCCCTCTTTTTTCCAATCAAGCAAATGAAAAATATCTCCATCATTTTCCAATAAACAATTGCATGCCATACCTCTCTATATGTCATGACCCATGCTCATGCCAACTCACCCTCCACCTCATTTCCCAAATGATTTTCTAAAAAGAAAATCAATAATGAGGTGGCCATCTTCTAGAAGCTATTCCATATAAATACGGAATATTTCCCGGTACACGTATCGAAATACATATACGTGTATTCGTACCAAAATACGAATAGCCAAGAAAGAAAATGAATAGTGAACAATAATACTAGAATACATATATATAAATACATATATATATATATATATAAATTATTGAATCAAAACCTGATTTAATAATCTGGCTTAATCCTAAGCCGCTAATATTATCAACCGTCCGATTAAAGTCTATGCAGCCTGTATACATATTTAATTGGACACTTGTATGTACCAACATACGTCATCTACACCATATCGCCTGAACCGTGAAAACCCTCCGTATGGGACTCTAAAGACTCGTCAATACGCTGGAAGTGGGTTTAACCACAAGCACGTCAGCGGCACTAGCTGGACGTAACGGCTACCCAGGTATTGAGCGAAAGAAAGGCCGACGAGCAAACTCATCCAAACCCCTACTGAGCCTGACAGTGACAATATCCGTACAGTCTGGTCTGTTCGTCTAAGAGTATCGCACATCGAGTCTAGGGGGTGGATAAAGTCCCCTAATAACACGATAATTCATGTCGGTATGAAACCCATCACCACATGAGAAACTACCGATCTTACATCAGTAATTCTCGACTAGCATGGCCAAGGATTTCTGGTGATGGCCACCCATGCACTGCGCGACATCAACCCTCAATATCGAGAGAGACGAATCCCCGACAATCCGCTCACTGCCTCAATGTAGCTCGGGACTGTACCCAACTAAAACCTGTTTGCACGACTACTTTGTGCCATGGTAGGGTAGTAATCAAAGCACAGTGGGAACTCACACGAAACAAATGACCATCTTAGGTCGATAGACTAACCTGTACACATGTCACCTGGGAACTGCTATCTGACAATAGGTATAGTACCAACTAGCAGGTTCCCGGCAAGTCCATCCAGTGTACTCATAACCCAATGAGCACCTGTATACTATCTTAGGTGAACAAACTAACACCAATGTCTTGTGAGACTTGGCCACTGCCCCTCGTCGAGGTCTCGATCAGTATACACTAGTCTACTCTGGAGTATCGATGCCCAGTCTCGAAACTCCCACGACTAGGGACATTTAAGGATGTGTTTATAGACCACCAGCTCCCATGTATATGATTGCCATCATAATACTGGTAGTCAAGCAAGAATTCTATGGGCTCTATCAAGATGTAATAGTGATGATAAAGACAAACCAGATAGCATGATATTGTCTCGAGTAAGACTGTTCTACTGGTATAGGTCCTCCCTCAATCATCATAATCACCTTCCTGCGACTACGATAATTGCCTTGTGGGCACTATAGCCAACAATCTCTCACTTGCACTTAAGACTAATTATTTCGGTGTCGCATACTCACACCCCGTGTGATACCGAACACCCAACTCCTCTACTAATCAGTCTCGCAAAGCCCGTTTGCGAAACTATTGCGTTCGAGAAATAGCCTCAGTGAGTGGATCCGCTCCAGTGTTTCTTTCTGTATCTCTCTATATCTCAATTTCGCGGAGAAAGCTATCTTCCGAAATGAGCAATACATGTCTTAGAATATGTCTGGATATCTGACGGGACCCAGTTCACAAATGAACTCCAAATACAGCAAACTTCTTATACTGTATCGTCCACTGAAATCAATCAGTATCCTGAGCCATGCCTTCCATAGTATTCGCTTGGACCACCTGTCCAACATACTGTCCCTCAAAAAAGGGAAAAGCTATAACTCAAACAGCCACTCTATCATCCAGGTCACCTTGGAATTCTGAAATGATAACCGTCTCCTGAAAGAGGCTGTTGTTACCATATCCCTAGAACATCCATTTATGTTCATAAACCGCTTCCCTACATTTCTCCAGGATTGGATTAATATATATTTATTGCAGCCAGTGCTAAAACAACATCTAGTGTGGTACTTGACATTTCATGATTAACTCAATTGCCTAAGCAAGTGATATGCTAATCATACAGATCCCTCTCCCTTTTAGTCTGTAAGACACCTTTAGAGATGGTGACTCCATCACTTGCAGGTACACCACCATGCCAGGAGTCGTCCATTCTAAAACACTTTAGAATAGTGTCAAGTACCCAAATTGGGACACTTCTCAAATCTAGATCCAAAACCATAGATCTAGTAACCAGAAACCCTGATATTATATCCATATCCTATATGGAGAAACAACTGTGTGACAACCACAGTATAACCGATTGAAGTATAGGAATTTCACTTCCTATAAAGTGCATGTCATACCAAATACCAAGACATCACATCCTACTACCTTCTTATGAGATCCATCTCCTATTCTGATGAAGCCAAAGCCTATGACTGTCACATCAAAAATAGATGATATATTTCCGCTATACCTGCTTTAGTCTATAAATAGACATAAGCTACTTGCCCACTATGCTTCCGCTGCTCCCACTGACTACAACAACCCTCTGGCAAAGTCATATACACGTGCACTTCTAAAACTAGTTTAGAACGACGCTATACTCATCCTCCTGCCGGGTCTTATAGTCTAGAACAGCAGCAATGGTAAGTCTGGATAAACAAGAACCTCCCTGTCACTGTCTCTGAGAAGATCGAAGTATCTCTCGGGTGCCTGAAGTTACCCACCAAATCTGCGGAGTGTCTAATGGAATGTCAAATCCAATTGAATTCTCAGGATCTATTAAATCTTTAGTGATCGTTTATGGTTCTGGAATCACTTCCAGTTCTACCATACTCCCACTTTTGTTTTCTGAAAAAATCCATTTTACTAAAACTGTGGCGAGTCAAGAACAATATCACTATTGATCTTCCTGATAGTAGAAAATTAACCCTCTTCAAAGCCCGGGATAACCCACAAACTACCATTACTGAAACGTGCCTCGAGTTTATCCGGATTCTGGTTTTAAGTATCAGCCGGATAACTCGCTATACCTTAACATCGTTAAGATATAAATTGATTCTATATATATCCAATATAGAAATAAAGGCACTAATTTAATCGGAACCAGATTCAAAATCATGCAGCTGTCTCCAGTGCATATCAACTAAATGGAAAGAGGCCAATCAGCATTACTCATCTAGGAGTGCATCAATATATGAGTAACCCGAAAGAGAAGTGGGTTCTCAAAACCATTACTATCAATGAATACCAAACACAAGTATCTATATCTTCGACTACCTCGAAGAATCCTGATACTTCCAACAAATGATTCTCTACTTTATTCTTATACCTATAACTTCTCAATATCTGGACCATGTATTTCAACGAAATGCTTGTCTAGAACTGGAGAAATCATGAGTAAATAGAATATAGTACGAGTACCAACCCCTTTTGTTCTAATGGACACTGGACAACGTACAATACTTTGTATAAGTCTACTGAGTTTAATAACTCAAACTCTGTGCGTCGTAGGTTGAAAACTGTACTATGGTTAAGAAGAATTACACCGCTGTTGAATGCACCTTACCTAACCATCAACTGATATAGGTAAATGTCACAGACATAATTTCAAAAAGTTATATCTCGCTTTATAAAATAAACCTACAAATATATTAGTTTGAAATTTGTGCATAACAACGGATATTCAAAACCAAATATTTGCCGTCAGGAAAAACCCAGGTGATTTCCTCAAATATCACTAATTACAATGAATTCCGATATAATGAGGATCTAATCACCCAATTCCTAATATCTTACTCCCACTCACCATCTGTAATAACATACAGATATGAGAAACTGATCTGGTAAATACATATCCTGGAGTTAGATTCCAATTGGGAAAAACAGTTTTCAATTAATATCGCTCAGTCAGACTGAAACATGAAAATGATTCGAAGGGGTTAACCTGGTATTCCTAGTAACATCTCTTCCACTATCCTGATTCATGACAATAACTATATACTTATTTTCCCTCACTTCTTATGTCTTTACTTATTACCTTCTGTATACCTTCTTTAGGCTAATTGGTTTTCTTCCTTCCCTACCTTTCAGCATCAGCCTAAGCTTTGGAAGAAGACTATCCAATAAGCGTAATAGGTGTACACTCCTTATGCCAGGAGCCCTCGAAATCTGAGAGAAGGTAATAGGAAAAGACATCTGAATAATCCTATTCTATTTCTCCTGAACTGGAAACCATCCTCGAATCTAGAACAAATTCCTTCGAGTTTGTATGTAACTATACGATGGCATGTCCAAGCATTATGGATGTTCGTAGTAATACGAAGTGTTCTGGAGAAATCCAAAGTGAATGTGGGAGTGGCAGGGGTATACACGGTTTTGTCGTGAATGATAGCAGTCGCAATTTTCTTTGTCGTTATTCTAATCCCTTTATATGTCTTTACTTATTACCTTCTATACACCACCTTTAGGCTAATTGGTTTTCTTCCTTCCCCACCTTTCGGCACCTGTCTATGGTTTGGAGGAAGACTGTCGAATAAGCTCAATAGGTGTACCCTCTCATAATCCTAAGAGCCCTCATAATCTGAGAGAAGGTAAAGGGAAAAGACAACCGAATAATCTTATTCAATCTCTCCAGAACCAGAATCCATTCTCGAATCTGGAATAAGTTCCTTCGAGTTCGTATGTAACTATACGATGGATTTATCCAATAGAAGTGGATGCTTATAGTGATACGATGTGTTCTGGAGAAATGCAAAGGTGATATAGAAGTGGCAAGGATATATGCGACACCGTGACATTCCAAAAGGCAAAGTGTTTTAAGAAGGTTTGGTTAACTGGGTTCATGAGTTTTAGTTTAGGAAGGGTCATGGTCGCTTCCAGAGAGAGAGAGAAAAGAAACACTCAACGTGCACTCTAACCTAAATCAGAATGGTTAATCACTTTATCTAATCAGGATGGCTCCTACTGTTTCCTCAAATTCTCCTCTAAACCCAAAAGGAGAATTAATCGGGATCATCTAAAATCTCCCGAGGAGTAAACCTGCTCATCAGTGGGAATCGGGATCCAACTATCATCGCATGATAATTTGATGGAATCCACTCAAGTTATCACACTCCAGAAGGTATGCTCATGCCTGGCAAGTTTCCTGTATGTTTGAAACTCCCGATGTGATTTTTATCCCAAGCGGTTTATGACCTTGACTAGGTCAACAAAGCATAAACCGCTAGTCAAGTTTAACCTGTCATTATCCTGGATTGCATTAAACCCACCCGCACGTGCCCCTTGACTAGGTCAACAAGGCCGCACGACTGTCCTAACCAATCGCATTTAAAATGCAACAAACAAGCACCACTTAGCTACAGAACACTACGCCTTGACTAGGTCAACAAACGCATCACGAATACTAAATAATACTCGTAAGAAATGACGGAGGGCTATGGCTAGTTTTTGGCAAAAAAAAACCATTAACGTAATGAACTTGATATCGTTGAAGGAACTGAGTGGGTTTTTAAATATATAGTGGCCCAAACTTTTGCTAAAGAGGTCACTCCCTGTGAAGGGATTTCGGCTCTTTCCTCGTCGAATGAGGTGCAGGATATTCCAAACTGAATACCATGATGCAAAGCAAAAGGAAACGACTATAGTGAAGTTATTACGTTGACGCAAAATTTTACTCAAGGGTTCACTCCCGATGAAGGGATCTCGGCCCTTGCCTTGTCGAACGAGGTGCAGGATATTCCCAATCGAATACCACTGTGCAAAGCAAAAGAGAACGTCTGTAATGCCAGTTTTTAAAAACCTGGTTCCAACAACATCATATATAGGTTTTTTTATCCTTGCATTGATCAAAATCAACGCAGACCCATCAATTAATCACACTGGAAAAGAACGAAAATATGATGTACGTATATGCCATCCACATTCGCCACTGGGTCCCGTCATCACTCGTTAGGTTACTTAACTAACGACAGAGTGGGGACTGGATTAGCGTGGGTGCAAATCATATACAACATCTACTAGTATATATATATAAATATATATATATATAACAATCGTCCCACGCATGATATAAAGCAACACCACAGAAGCACCACAGAAGCAACAACACAGAGTGGTGGATAATCCTGGAGCCTCGGGTTTCACTTAAACCGCAAATGAAACCCGATGTTCCCTGTCGTATGGATAGCCTGTACAATGAAAACCTAGACCCCTACGAGCGCGGCAAGTTACCCGACAAAACCAGAAATGAGGCAACCCCCTTCAACAACGTGAATGGGCCACCCGGTACTTCACAGAATCCGGTAACTTGGGCACCCCTCCGTGGGTCAACCTATACCCCCCTACGAGTGCGGCGAATAGCCCGCCAATTCTCGAGTGAGGCCCCCTCCGTCTCAACAATATGAGATGCGGACCCGTTGCCCTCTAGAACCCGGCTATTCATGCACTCCACCTCAGGGTAATCCTAGTACAGAAAAAAAATAATATGTACAAGGGTAACATCGACCTCAACTCGGTCGTGCCCCAAACAAATAATATACAAACTGGCAGAGACGGCAGTCCACATGTCGGACGCTCACCCCGCAATATCAAATGGACAAATGAAACTAAACTGTACTACCATTGCACCATAGCTATCCACCATGATGATCCAACCACAACACAGCACAACACAGAACATCAACGTGAATGTCACGTTCGCAAACCCGTCTAAAAGAACATATAGTAATTAGACGAGTTATACCGCTCGAATGGCATTCACGGTCGCAGATAGTAATGCATGTACTGATAAACATTTAAATAGTGTTAAATTATCGACTTTGAGACACCCCAAATTGCCCATGAATAATAGATAACAAAATATCCAAACTGGGCCAAACAAGCAATACCACTGAACCAATATTCCAGAGACCAGACCACACACAAAATACGAAGCCCAAACTTCCTCCAAAGGCCGGCCGGCTCGGAAATTTTGAGCATGTGCTCGGGTGAAAACAGGTGAAATGGGTTCGTATTTGGTGTGTGCTCTTGTGATCATTCAAGTAGTCTTCTGCAGTTGCTTACAAAAATTTTTGAAGACTCTGAAATTTCGACAGAAACTGAAATATGCAGCGCACTGTTTTGGGGTTGTTTCGATTTTGATACTTTAAAATTGTCTAAAACTGCTAGTAAGGGGTTTACGGGTTGGCTCTGATACCATGTTGGGTTACGGCAGCGCCCCGGCCATCAAATCATGGCCAAATACGGAACAAAAAATTTCTAAACTGGCGCTAACATAACCCGATACCCGGATTTACCCTAAACCCTATACTAGTAAGCATATATAAAGAATTTAGAATGGTTATACCGATTTGATCCGTGTTCTTCGGTCTTCAACCATCTTTCCAAGCTCCTAGTAGTCGTCTGGATCGAATTTGGTCGCTGGTCTTCCTCCATCTACGATGATCCACCTAAAGAAAACGGCGCAAGCTCCAGCCTCGCCAACCGAGAGAACCGACGCTCCAAGGTTGCTAGCAATGGAGAGTGGAGGTGTAGGAATGTGTCACTATAATTTTTTCTCATCACAAATGCTCCATTAGCAACTCAAGAAGATCGAGAGATGGTGAGGAAACATGTGGCATGAGCAACTAAAGAAATGTGTTAAGTATTTTCTCCAAGTGAGAATGAATGAGTGAAGAGAGCAAGTGAGGAAAAATCAAGTGGAGAAAAGAAATGAGCAAGCCCCCAAAGAAAATGTGGCAGACCCCCCCCCCTTTTTCCAATCATGCAAATGAAAAATATCTCCATCATTTTCCAATAAACAATTGCATGCCATACCTCTCTACATGCCATGACCCATGCTCATGCCAACTCACCCTCCGCCTCATTTCCCAAATGATTTTCTAAAAAGAAAATCAATAATGAGGTAGTCATCTTCGAGAAGCTATTCCGTATAAATACGGAATACTTCCCGGTACACGTATCGAAATACATATACGCGTATTTGTACCAAAATACGAATAGCCAAGAGAGAAAATGAATAGTGAACAATAATTCTAGAATACATATATGTAAATACATATATATATAAATTATTAAATCAAAACCTGATTTAATAATCCGGTTTAATCCTAAACTACTAGTATTATCAACCGTCCGATTAAACTCTGTGCAGCCTGTACACATATTTAATCGGATATCTGTATATACCAACATACGTTATCTACACCATATCGTCTGAACCGTGAAAACCCTCTGTGTGCGACTCTAAAAACTCATCAATACGCTGGCAGCTATTCTTTCTTATGGTATCAGATCCAATAACTCGATCCAAAAAATTTCTTCATTTATATTTTTAGTTTATTATTTCAAAATAAATAAAGTGGCGTCAGAAATATCTAACTCAGAAATGAGTTCTCTCAGTTTGATCATAAGTAGTTGCCTCGATCAATATCTAGTCCAAACAGCTATTTTTTTCTTATGATGTCTTCTAGCAGCATGATCTTATTCCTTTAGTATTTCCAACGAAAAAGATTGCAGGTTATTCGGTCCACCTTACAATCCGCGAAAGAGACCAAAGGATATTAATCTGCCATACTCCTTTAGATCTTTTGTTCTTCTCCATCGTTCTACAAGTTATATATTTGGTTCAAAATAGTATCCAAACTCTTGGTTATCCATCGTGAATTTGAGCGAGCCTGTTAAATTACGAGATATTTGAATATAACTGTATTAGATCTTATGGTTATTATAAATTAGATAAGCTATCTAATTAATATTGTTGAGATTATGATTAACGAGTTAGATTGTTAGGATTATTAGTTATAAGTTAGTCATATTATGAGGTGTATAATGAGATTGCTTATCTTTTAATAAAATAGATCGAGTTTATTGCTTTCTTATCATAGAAATACAAGACAGGCTTCTAATTTAAGATAGGACCAGGACCCGAGAAGTGAATGGTAGCTGAAGTCAAAGGTCAGTGCATGCAAGTTCGTTGTGAGAGAGAGATTAAAGGAGGTAACATTGAATAGATTTGTATACAGGTGGGGGAGGTGGGGCTACAAAGCTTGTGGCAATTCATTAAATAGTTTAGTGACTTGTTGGTGATACTTGAGAATGTTGGGCAAATGGCCACACAATCTGAGAGATTTAGGTGTGATTTGGACTGATGCAGTCGGTTATCTGTATCTTTTCTATTATAACACATACTCAACGGATATCACATGTTCACATTATTTATTTTCCAAAAGAATGATGGATTTTTTACGGTTCATGATTCAGGAAACGTCTGCTAATACCCCTCCTCCCTCTCTCTCACACCATCACCGCCACCGTAATGAGCGGCACTATCCCCGTCCAACAAAGAAAAACCCTAAAGAAAACACGTCTCAACCAATTAAACTATCCCCATCCAACAAAGATAAACCCTAAAGAAAACACGTCTCATGAAAATGTGGGAAAACAAAAATGGTATAAATTGAACTCAATTCTGCCAAGAGTGACGGAATTCTCTATTCCTGGGGCCGTCGTCCACTGCATCTCGCCAACTTAGGAATCTTTTACCGGTATCCCTAATGATCAGAACTACTATCTTTTCCCATACTGATTTTTGAAAATAAAGGTGAAAGATGGCCCTAAAGTGAGGGCCAGGAAATAGCATTTCTTGGTCTGAATGATAATTTAAACATATAGACTTAAACATGTCCTGTATTTTTTAAGAAGTGAATACAAAAACCGATAAACATCCTAAAATGATTTGTTTTAGTTCAAGAAGATCAATAATTTACCATTCCACTTTTGAACCCGTGTACCCAAGAGATAAAAGAGTTTGACTCATACCATCTAAATATTAATATTTACATGCAGACGATAATGTTTTTCTCTTGGACGCATATGGATAGAAGAAAATGTGAATGAAAAAAGCATAGCTCAGAATGATTAACATTTTACCTATGAATCCAGTGGATTCCATATAAGCCATAGTTGGTAATTGGTTACAAGTTGGGGACAAAGCACAACGGTAGGACTCGGAATTTTGTCTCCATTTTATGAACAATCATCGGGCCATTAGCCCTATATGGAATGTTTGAAAAATCATATTCTAAGATTACATACCTTATAAGCTGATTGCATTGCACGTGTATAAATTTAATCACTCATGTCTCTACTATTTTAACCCTTTTTGCCGAAATAATTTAAAGTGTACTTTCACAAAAACCATGCTTATACTAAAACATTTGTTTTCAAAACCACCATGGCACTGATTTTCGTACAGGAACACCTGGAATTTTTCTCCGTTTCACGCAACCCCCTCCGATCCCCTTACCATTAAAATTTAAAATTTAAATTTTTTAAGAAAAAATTTTAGTTCTTCTCCGGAAAATGCCTTTTCGTCTCCCTTTTAACAGTTTACTGAATAGCGGAATATTTTGGTCATTTCATAAAGAAATTAACGGCGGGGTCACGTGTAATGGAGAAAACTTTGTAGGTTTTTTTTTTTTTACAAAACCAACGCCACCCTTGTTTTGAAAAGAAAGGTTATAGCGCCGGGTGGATTTGGTAAAATATCCCTAATTGAAACTCAAGAATTCTTTTCCCATAACATTTAAGACAAAAGGAAGAAATGTGTATAGTATTTATTTTTATTTTTTACTACATATATTGCGAAAGTTTTTGTGGGGGCGTGGTGTCCAGCAATCATGCGTCTATCCATTTTTATCAACTGTTTGTGGGGCCCACAGAAATCAAAGATTTTCGAACGGAGAAGTCGTCGTCCACATCATAGACCCCTCGATAGCCCAGCTCGAGAGCGACGTGTCATTGTCCGAGAGGGTCCACGTGCCCCCACACATGTGCTCCCATACTTCTCTTGAGCCCCCACCACATTTACCTGATTTTCTTTCTTTTCAAAATCTAGTTTCTTCCCTTCAATTTTGTCAAATTCGAGAAATGTCATTTGATTACCTAGCTACTTATATTACTTATATTATGGTTGTTAGATTACGATATACCCAGCTCATAAATCAGATAAGTTCTGATTTATCTTTTTAAGATTATGATTAGTATGTTACATAATTAGGATTATTAGTTATCAGTTAATTATGTAATGAGGTGTATAATTTGAGAATTTTATCTCTTAATAAAATTGATCGAGTTTCCCTTTCTCATGCAATCAACTTTCCCTTTCTCATGCTCGTAACATGTGTCGCAAGTCAGAGTCGAACCGACGTTTCCCAGCCCCGCATAAGAATCCGGGTTGGTCAAGTCATACATTTTATTATCTTGATTAGGACGTGATATGGTTGCTACCTGGAGAGAGAGAAAAGAAACGCTCAGCGTGCGCTCTTACAACATTAGATTGGTATTACTCTATCTAATCAAGATAGCTTCCACTGTTTCCTCAAATTCTCTTCCAAACCTTAAAAAGAGAACTAGTCGGGATCATTTACACCTCACAAATTCGCTAACCGTTCAGCCAGGTAAGCGTTGGTGCTCTGAGGTGTTAGTGTGTTGTGCTCACGCCCCGACACCCTCGGCCAAGACGGAAACGAAAACAAAAATTTATGCAAGCACAAGTCACATAAACCCAAGAATACATCCATACCTAAAACTAGCAAACTAGCATACAAGGTTAGGGGTTACAACCTTTGATGCATGTCCCCCTAATCGTGGAAGACCCCTCCAAGATCCGCCAGAAATGCGCTTAAGATGATCCATCCGAGGGAAACCGATTCAAACTCCGACCAACGCTCCAAACTTGCTCGGAATGGATTGTGGGTGATGTAGGAATTTTTCACTAACCTTTTCTCTTAATTTTCATGCTCAAAAGAGCAAGAAGAAGGAGGCGGCGAGAAAACTTAGCCATCCATGACTAAGTGTTGAGAATGAAATGAATAATGTGTAAGTAGAAAGAATGGCTTGCTATTTTTGCAACCATGGAAAAATCAACACAACTTTTTTTCAATAAACAAATCAAGCCCATTCCTCTCTATATACCACCAACCATACTCAATGCCACCTCACCCTCCACCCAATTTCAATTTGATTTTCTTAAAAGAAAATCAAATATGAGGTGTTTTTCTTTTAGAAGGATTCCTGTATAAATATGTAATAGTTCATCCGGTATATGTATCGCTACATATAAGCATATCTGTATAAAAATATGGATAACACCAAAGAAAGAAAATGAATAGGGAGCAATAATAATAATAATAATAATAATAATAATAATATATATATATATATATATATATATATATATCAAAACATGATTTAATAATCCGGTTTAATACTAAGCCGGCTAGTATTATCAACCATCAGATTAAAGTTCGTGTATCTCGTACACATATTTAATCGGATCCCTGCACGTACCAACGTACAGCCTCTATATCTATCACCTGAACCTGAAAAACCCTCTGTGTGGGACTGATTGATTTGAAAAACTGGGTTTTTGTGTTTCCTAATTACCGTAATGAATAACGGTGTCGTAATAGCTAGCCGATAGTAAGTACGGATCGTCCAAAGAGAAATAGTGAACTATTTTTCTTATTTTAGACGAGTTAATAAAGAAAAGTGGGACTTTTGTCGTTTTATACTAAAGAGATTTAAAAATTTTATATGAGAAAGGTTTGTAGGGTTTTTCGGATTGAGTAGTTAAAAGATGGAGTTTTAAAAATAATTCTTTTTATCTTTTAATTATTTAATACTAGAGAAATAGCGATAAATGTAGATTAGGGTTATTGGAGAGATTAGGGTTTCTCTCTACTGACCCTTGTCCTTCTATTGATTCCTATTTATCGCAAGCCCACAATAAAGAAAGTATTAACGAATTTCAAATCGTGGTCGTAACTATCATGAATTGATAGCACGTCCAAATAAGAAAGTTAAGACTCGCTTTACTAAAATATATTAAAATTAAAACGCAAAAAGAAATTAAGAAATTTTTTCATCCATTATACTACCTTATCGTGCAAACCCTAACAAGTAAGAATTTACTCGCTCATTTTGGAAAATGAAGTAAACGAGGAAAAATAGAAAATTAATGAACCCATAAAAAATAACAAAAAATAAAAGTGCGGAAAGTAAATGCAGAAAATAAATGCAAAAAGTGATGAGACAAAATTAAAAGAAAGAAACTACTTTTATTGAAACTTTTGCATTACAGAATTTGATCGGTGAAATAAAACTACAAGAACTAAAAATTCTAGTTTCTCGATAGATCTAGATTGCTCGGTAGATGATAATTTTAGATTGCTCTCGGTCATTTAAATAAGCTAGAAACCCTAGATTTTATCTTAAAGTATGTGAAAAAACAAACAAGCCCCGGAAAATTTACATCCAACGGCCATAAGTTGATTGCGGTTCCGCCGCCTTTTAGTGTGATATCTCACTGCCTTCATGTGGCTCGGAACTGTACCCAACCAAAACCAGTTTGCATGACTCAATAGAATCGTGGTAGGGTAGTGATCTAAGTACAGTGGGAGCTCACAGGAGACAAATGACGATCTCTGGTCTAAAAACTAACATGTACTCATGTCACTTGAAAACCGCTATCTGACGATAGGTATAATACCATCTAAAAGTTCTCGGGGAGTCCATCCAGTGTACTCACCCCTAATGAGTATCTGTATACAATTTTAGATGATCACACTAATAGCTGTGGGACCAACCACCATCTCTCGTCGTGGTCGAGAAACGTATACACAAGTCTACTCTGGAATATCGATACCCGGTCTCGATACTCCTGAGACTTGGGACATTTAAGGATGTGCTTATGGACTACCCAGCCCCCATAAGTATGATCGCCATCGTAACGCTGGTAGTCAAGAAAAATCCTACAGGCTTTATCAACATGTATCAGCCATATGTGACATCGAGTAAAATATATGCACATGTTAAGATAAAGACAAACCAAAATAGTATACTGCTGTTACGAGTCTTTATCAACATGTATAAGCAATAGCAAGAAAACCAAATACACATATTCAGATAAAGACACCTCAAATAGTATACTATACAGCTGAGCAAGATTGTCATGTACATACATATCCCTAGCATCCTATACAATACAGGCCTCTAGGGTATACATATCCAACAATTTCCCACTTACACTAAGGCCTGTAATTGGCGTACCGAATACCCAACCTCTTCTCCAGGGCTAGATGTTAGCGTATTGCATACCCAACATCTCAAAAAGTCGCTCAAACTGCACTTGAAGGAGGGCCTTGGTGAATGGATCTGCCATATTGTCTTTTGTATCTACTCTCCGGATCTCGATCTCCCTGATCACGTGATACCGTCTCAAGATGTGTTAGGATTTCTAAAGGGACTGTGGTTCCTTCATTAAAACCATAGTCCCATTGTTATCGCAATACAAAGTTATTGGATCAACAATGGACAGAACCATCTCAAGTTCAGTAATGAACTTCTTCATCTAGACTGCTTCTTTTGCGGTATCGTTTGCAGCAATGTATTCAGCCTCCATCGTCGAGTCTGCGACGGTGTCCTGTTTGGAGCTCTTCCAACAGACCGCCCTTCCATTGAGGGTAAACACAAAACTTGAAACAGACTTGTTGTCATCCTTATCACTTTGGAAGCTTGAGTCGGTAAAGAACTCGACCTAGAGGTCTCCATTACCGTAAACCAAAAATATCTCTAGTCCTTCTCTGGTACTTGAGAATATTCTTTACAGCAGTCCAATGATTCTCTCCTGGGTTCGACTCATACTGGCTCACCACGCTAAGTGCATAAGCTACATCTGCTCTGGTACATAGCATCGCATATATTATAGATCCTACCACCGAAGTGTAGGGTATAATGCTCATGTGAGCCCTCTCCTCATCAGCCTGGGGAGACATCTCTTTGGAAAAGATGATTCCGTGCACAGCGGGTATATTACCGCGCTTGAAATCTTCCATACTAAATCTTTTTAGTATGACATCTATGTATCTGGATTATGAAAGTCCCAACAATATTTTAGATCTATCTTTATAGATCTTAATCTCCAGAATGTAGGAGGTATCACTCAGGTCTTTCATGGAGAACTTTTGTGACAAGAACAGCTTGACTGATTGTAACATAAGAATGTCATTTCCTATCAAGAGAATGTCGTCCATATTAAAGACTAGGAATACGACAGTTCTTCCTACAACTTTCTTATAGATATAAGGCTCATCCCCGTTTTTGATGAAGTCAAATTACTTGACTGTCTCAGCAAAATAGATGTTCCAGCTCCGCGATGTCTGCTTTAATCCATAAATAGATTTAAGCAATTTACATACCTTCCCGGTATTTGTAATGATCCCAAAATCTTTATACATTTGTATTATCCTTCTTCAATAATATACCGTATTTATTTGTACTTGGTATTTTCCTTTTTCTATTAAATTTATTATTATTTTATTCCTCAATCTATTATGTATTTTTTTCTAGGTACAATTTCTTTTTCTTATATTTAAGTTTTTAACTTCTCATTCTTATTTTTCCTTTCATAAATATTTAACCCAAATCCATTATTCTTATTCTCTACAGCCCATCTAAAAAGCCCATTTTCTTTTTAAGCAACATCATATATTTAATTATATGCATGAACAATCTTATAGCTCATTGGTTAAATCCTTGCATTATTATTCCATAAGTCACATGTTCAAATCCCCATTCTTGCAATTATTTTTTATCATTTTTTATTCTTCTCATAACCTACAAATGAGACCTTTAATTCTCATGTTAAATGCATATATTATTATTCACCATTACACCATCTTTAGTTGTCCTCCTCTATCTTTTCCTTCCTCACATTTTTTATCTCTCACTTCTCCCTCTTCACCTAGAGTCCAAGAAGAAGAACATGAAGAAGTTTTCAAGAAGGTCTCGCTAGTAACGCGAGGCTATCGGCGGATAGACAAGCCCGGTGACAATATCGGCTTGTGTATGTAAGTCCCTTCTCTCTCCTTTCCCCCCACCTCTTATTTTCCTCTTGTCATGCATCATGAACCCCTATTCTTTTCATATCATAATCCATAAGAGAAGATACACATAAACATATACATATACATATACATAAGTTTAGATATATATAATTCTATATGGTTTAATAATATCATATTATCTCTTGTTCAAATTAAAGTATTTTTAATTCTTTCTTCATGACTAGGAATGTTTATTACAAGTTGTGAGAACACAAATTTCATACCACAATATATCTATAATGTCACATGAAATCGGTTTGTTTATTAAAAGAAAAATAGAAGCCTGCATAAAATACTAGTTAATCTTTCTGCCGATTTTAGTATACACATCAATACCTTTAGCTTTAAAATAATTTTTAGAAATTAATTTTTACTTCTGAAAATTTCACGGAATTTACTTATGATAGATTATATTATTTTATACATGCTGTAAAAATTTTAGATCGATCCGCATAACGGTTTAGGAATTACATCATATTTATTCCCTGATCGTAAAACAGAAAACTGCAGTTATCGGTCAATTTCTAGGACATATAACTTGGTATACCGGTATCCAAATTGAGCAAACTCAGGTGTTTTTGATATCTACATCGAATGATATAGATTTTCTTAGTTTTATAGTTTTACTAAAAACCCATCTAAGATAAAGAAAACTGTGTTACAATATTAAGTGACGGATCTGGACAGAATCTGTTCCGATTCGCACACTGTTTTTAAATTGGACATAACTCGAACACCCGATGTCCGTTTGTGACAAAATTTAGATGTGTAGATACACCATTGATAGAACTATAATTTTCTGTATATTATATTACTTAGGAATGCATGAAACAACCTGATATAGGCTTTACAATAGAATATATAGTTGCTGTCCAGAAATCTGAATTTCTGTTTTAAACGCTGATATTAAAATGATCATAACTAGAGCTTCAGAAATCCAAATCATGTGAATCTTGGTGTTTTCGATAAGTTCATCGAAATACCTACAATTTTATAATACTTTCATAACCTGAAAACCGATGGAAATTAACTCAAACTGCATTTTAAAAATATGTGACGGTGCCGAATAGATTCTGATCTGTTTTGCGCGACGATACGAAAACATATATATCTCTCAAACCGGTAGTCGTATTTAGGCGAAAATGGAACTCACGCATGCAAAACACTTAGAGCCATATTTTTGTTTATGTTCTCGCATTCGTTTGACTTGATTAATTAGTCGTACATAATATTTCTTTACAACATTGTTTTTGGTAGTTACTCGTATAATATACTTGACTCATTTCATACTATTCGAACATGTATACATATTTATCTTGATCATTAAATTGTTGTATATACATAAAAACGATAATTAATTACTTGAGGTGTATTTTGAAAACTATACAATATTACTTTTTACAATAAACCCCCTCAAGTTTTATAAATTACAATAAGGCCCCTAACAAATATTGAACTTCAACTTACCTTCTTTAGTTTGACTCGGGTTAGAGTCTGACTATTTCTGACTTGAATATGATTCAAGTCAATCTTATTCTTTTATATTCCAACTCAATATGAATACATGAATTCCTGAATCCAGTTAACAATCTATATAACTTGACTGAACCGAACTATGGATATTATTTTTACATGTTTCCCAGTTATACATTTACATGACTCTACGGTTATAACCGTTTCCTGATATCATGGTTTCGGACAGTCGGTTAATCAATCATACAACCAACACAATTTACAAGATAACAATACAAACAAGACATCGCGGGGTTTAAGGGGTAGATTGGTAAGGAAGGTGTTAAAGGTGGCACGAGACGGTAAGATTAAGACACCTAACATGAATCCAATTGCCGTTGTTCCGGGTTGTATAACAGAGCCTTGTACTTCCATTTTCCCTGGTCTCTGGCATACTAAGACCCCTCTCGTATACACTGGCATCCTTCTGTACCAAGCTACAAACAACAGCGTTAACCAACATTACAACAATATAACAATATAACAATATAATACAACTATAAAAGCTACTCTCTCTTTCTTCTTTTCCACTTCTCCTCTTATCTTTGGGACTTACCGAGCGATTTGTTCGCTGACGACATTCTGTTTCTCTTTTCTTTGAATGTCGTCAGGTGATCTGGACCCGGCAGAAGTTGAGCCAACACAAGAAGACTTGGAGCAATTTGCCGAAGACCCTGCAGTATAATTTCATTGTACACTTTTCTTTTCAGTACTTTCCTTTTCCTGTTATGCCACTGTTTAGGCATCTTTATTTCAGTTGTATTTCCTTTTCATGTATTGTACAAAGAATGTTAATAAATAAAAGTTGATGTTTTTTTTATACTCTTGTCTCTTGTGTATTTATTTTATATTGCTTAGCTACGCTTAGCGTATGTACTTCTGAGTACATACGTAGTGGACCTCGTCGCGTCCCCTTCGTCGTACACTGGGAAGCGGGGTGTGACACTACTCCCACTATCCACGAACCCTTCGGCTGATCCATATAAACGCACTCTACAAAACTTCCGTTAAGAACAGCCGTTTTTACGTCCATCTGCCAAATTTCATGGTCATAGAAGGCAGCAATGGCAGGTAGGATCCGAATGGATTTCGGCATAGCCATTGAAGAAAATGTTTCATCATAGTCCACATTTGGCCTTTGACAAAAATCTTTTGCAACAAGTATAGCCTTATAGGTTTCCACCTGTCTATCTACACCAATTTTCTTTTTGAAGATCCATTTGCATCCAACGGGTTTTACCCCAGGAGGAGCAATATACAAGGTCCAAACTTTGTTGGTGTACATGCGCTCCATTTCGGATTTCATAGCATTCAGCCATTTATCAGAGTCCCTACTGGTAATGGCCTGCTTGAAACTAGTAAGATCATCTTCTTCCAAGATGCAATTCTCTCGATCCCCGTCCATGAGAAAACCGTAGTATCACTCAGGCGGATGAGAGATCCTACTAGATCTATGGAGTGGCTGAGCTTCGTCGGGTTCTATTGAATTCTCTGGTTCTACCAAATCTTCAGTTGCAGTTTATCCTTCTGGAATTTCTTCTAGTTCTACCGTGCTCCCACTAATTTATTTTGCAAGAAATTCCTTCTCTAAAAAGATGGCGTGGCAAGCAACAAATACTTTCTGTTTCTCGGTGTGGTTGAACGGATAACCATAAGAATTCTCAAGATATCCTATAAACTTACAAAGAACTGATCGTGCCTCAAGTTTGTCCGGTTTTTGTGTTTTCAAATAGCCCGGACAACCTTATATCTTAAACCGCTTAAGATATGAATTCCTTCCACTCCATATTTCATATGGAGACTTAGCCACGGATTTGGATGGAACATAATTCAGTAGGTATGCTGCTATCTGAAGCGCATGACCCAGAATGAAAGAGGTGACTCAGCACTACTCATCATTGAGTGAACCATATCCAATAGGGTACTATTACTCCGCTCCGATACACCATTGTGCCATGATGTATACGAAGGAGTAAGTCCATTCTCTTTTAGAAAAATAAGGAATTCCGTGCTTAAGTATTCACTATCTCGATCAGATCGAAGGATTTTAATATTTTTCCCAGTCTGGTTCTCTACTTCGCTTTTATATTCTTTGAATTTCTCAAAATGTTCAGGTTTGTGTTTTATGAGAAATACATATCCGAATCTAGAGAGATCACCGGTGAATATAATGAAGTACGAGAATCCACCCTTTGCATGTATAGACATTGGACCACACACATCACTGTGTATGAGTCCCAAGAGCTCTGTCGCTCTTTCTCCGTGTCCGGTGTATGAAGATTTGTTATCTACCTTTTGAGACAAGACTGACAAGTTTCATAAGATGAAAATTCGACCAGATTTAGATATTCATCCTTATGCAACTTACTTAGTCTTTTCTCATCGATATGACCAAGTCTACAATACCACAAGCAGGTTTCGTTCGTATCTGAACTCTTCCTTTTGCGTGAGTTTTTTACATTAAGAACCGTGTTTTGATTCAGAACATAGATACCATTACACAGCGTATCTTCTGCAACCAATAACTGATTAAGCTAAATGTTTATGATATTTCTATCTAGAACAAAATTATATCCATTTTTATCAAGTAAAGAAATTGATATGATATTGCAAAGTATAAAAGGTATATAGTAGTAGTTTTTCAAAATCATAGTATTGCAGTTTGGCAATACTAGGTGAAATTCACCGACGGCAGCAGTATCAACTTATGCTATGTTCCCTACTCTGAGGGACATATCACCAGGTCCAACCATTCTACTTTTTCTCAGTCTCTGCAATAAATTACAAATATGAGATCCTGATCCGGTATCTAATACCCAGGAGATAGGGCTGACCGAAAAACAGTTCTCAATAACAAGAACACCTAAAGGAGACGCAATGGTATGCTTCTTCTTCATCGGGGTCATGAAGGAATTCGTGCAATCAACTTTCCCTTTCTCATGCTCGTGACATGTGTCAAAAGTCAGAGTCGAACCGACGTTCCCCAGTCCCGAATAAGAATCTGGGTTGGCCAAGTCATATATTTATTATCTTGAGTAGGACGTGACATGGTTGCTACCTGGAGAGAGTGAAAAGAAACCCTCAGCGTGCGCTCTTACAAGATTAGATTGGTTATTAGTTTATCTAATCAAGATGGCTCCCACTGTTTCCTCAAATTCTCCTCCAAACCTTAAAAAGAGAATTAGTCGGGATCATTTACACCTCACAAATTCGCTAACTGTTCAGCCAGGTGAGTGTTGGTGCTCTGAGGTGTAAGTGTGTTGTGCTCACGCCCTGACATCCACGGCCAAGGTGGAAACGAAAACAAAAATTTATGCAAGCACAAGTCACACAAACCCAATAATACATCCATACCTAAAACTAGCAAACTAGCATACAAGGTTAGGGATTACAACCTTTTATGCATGCCCCCTAATCGTGGAAGACCCCTCCAAGATCGTAGCCGCCAAGAATGTGCTTGAGATGATCCACCGGAGGAAAACCGATTCAAGTTCCAACCGACGCTCCAAACTTGCTAGGAATGGATTGTGAGTGATGTAGGAATTTTTTCACTAACGTTTTCTATCAATTTTCATGCTCAAGAGAGCAAGAAGAAGGAGGAGGAGGCGAGAAAACTTAGCCATCCATGGCTAAGTGTTGAGAATGAAATGAATAATGTGCAAGTAGAAAGAATGGCTTGCTATTTTTACAACCATGGAAAAATCATCACAACTTTTTTCAATAAACAAATCAAGCCAATTCCTCTCTATATACCACTAACCATACTCAATGCCACCTCACCCTCCACCTCATTTCCATTTGATTTTCTTAAAAGAAAATCAAATATGAGGTGTCTTTTTTTTAGAAGGATTCCTATATAAATACGTAATAGTTCACCCGGTATATATATATATATATATATCGCTACATATAAGCATATCTGTATAAAAATACAGATAGCACCAAAGAAAGAAAATGAATAGTGAACAATAATAATAAAATATATATATCAATATATATATATATATATTATTAAATTAAAACCTGATGTAATAATCCGGCTTAATACTAAGCCGGCTAGTATTATCAACCATCAAATTAAAGTTCGTGTATCTCGTACACATATTTAATCGGATCCCTGCACGTACCAACGTACAGCCTCTATATCTATCACCTGAACCTGAAAAACCCTCTGTGTGGGACTGATTGATTTGAAAAACTGGGTTTTTGTGTTTCCTAATTACCGTAATGAATAACGGTGTCGTAATAGCTAGCCGATAGTGAGTACGGGCCGTCTACTGGGAAATTGTGAACTATTTTTCTTATTTTAGACGAGTTAATAAAGAAAGGTGGGACTTTTGTCGTTTTATACTAAAAAGATTTAAAAAATTTATATGAGAAGGGCTTGTAGGGTTTTTCAGATTGAGTAGTTAAAAGATGGAGTTTTAAAAATAATTCTTTTTATGTATTAATTATTTAATACTAGATAAATTGCGATAAATATAGATTAGGGTTATTGGAGAGATTAGGGTTTCTCTCTACTGACTCTTGTCTTTCTATTGATCCCTATTTATCTCAAGCTCTCAACAAAGCAAGTATTAACGAATTTCAAATCGTGGTCATAACTATCATGAATTGATAGCACGTCCGAATAAGAGAGTTAAGACTCGCTTTACTAAAATTTATAAAAATTAAAACTTAAAAAGAAATTAAGAGATTTTTTCATCCATTATATTACCTTATCCTGCAAAGCCTAACAAGCGAGAATTTTCTTGCTCATTGTGGAAAACGAAGTAAACGAGGAAAAATAGAAAATTAATGAACCCATAAGAAATAACAAAAAATAAAACTGCAGAAAGTAAATGCAGAAAATAAATGCAAAAAGTGATGAGACAAAATTAAAAGAAAGAAACTACTTTTTATTGAAACTTTTGCATTACAGAATTTGATTGGTGAAATAAAACTACAAGAACTAAAAACCCTAATTTCTCGATAGATCTAGAATGCTCGATCGGTAGATGATAGATAGATGATAACTTTAGATTGCTCTTGGTCCTTTAAATAAGCTCTGAAACTTGAAACCCTAGATTTCATCTTAAAGTATGTGAAAAAACAATCAAACCCCGTAAAATTCACATCCAATGGCCATAAGTTGACCACGGTTCCACCGCCTTTTAGTGTGATCTCGCCTCCAGATTTTTTGTGCTTTCTTTTCTCGATTTTTGGAGATTCTTCTGATGAATATATTTTGAAAATATATTTTTTCTTTACAGTTGCGAGATTCTTCAATTTGTTCCTAAGATTCGGCAGATTTGATTTGCTAACTTGATTTGATCTGATCTCTTACTTGTGTTTGTAGCCTTGAATTGATTTATTTTAATACCTGCACAATATCTCAAATCAAATTATTAGTAGCATTTGTTTTATTTGAGATAAAATTCCTACCAATTAAATTACGGATATGATATCTTAATAATAATGGTTAAGAATATTTGATATGACATGACATGCATATTTTAATAATAAAGAATCTCATGGATATTTTATTTAAATATGATATGCATATATTCCCCCAATTATATTAATTTTAAATTAAGAAACATATGACAAAAATCTTTTTTACAAATAAACCCACATATGTTCTTAAATTACAAATAACACGTTTTAGTAATTAATAATAATAGGGAAAATGACCGTAAAATGTGCAATAAATATGATTGGTCAGGGATTCTGAAGACTCGACAATACACTGACAGTGGGTTTAACCACAAGTACGTCAGCGGTATTAACTGTATGTAACGGTTACCATGGTACTTGCCGAAAGGGGGGTCGACAATCAAGTACGTCCTTATTCTAGTGAGCCTGAATGTGACAATCTTCGTACATTCCGGTCTGTTCGTCTAAGCGTATCGCACACCGGGTCTAGGGGGTGGATAACGTCAGACCCTAATAACCCGATAAGTCATGTCGGAGTCAAGCTCATCACCAACTGGAAAACTACTGAACTACTATCAGTAAATCTTATCTACCGTGGCCACGGATTTAGGGTGATGGCCAACCGAACACAGCGCAATATCGACTCCTAATACCAGGAGAAAAGAATCCCTGATTATCGATCACTACCTCCATGTGGCTCGAAACTCTACCCAACTAAAAGCTGTTTGCATGACTCTTTTGAGCCGTGGTTGGGTAGTAATCTAAGTACGGTAGGAACTCACATGAGGCAAATGACGATCTCAGATCAAAGGATTAACATGTACTCATGCCACCTGAGAACTTCCATCTAACAATAGATATAATACCATCTCGAAGTTCTCGGCGAGTCCGTCCGGTGTACTCACCTCCAGTGAGGACCTGTATACTATCTTAGGTGACACAACATCAATGACTTATGAGACCGGCCATCGCCCCTCGTCGGGGTCTAAAAACATATATACTAGTCTACTCCGGAATATCGATGCTCAGTCTCGATACTCTTACGACTAGAGACATTTAATAATGTGCTTATGGACTACTCATCTCCTACGCGTATATGATCTCCATCATAATGCTAGTAGTCAAGCAAGAATTCTACCGGCTTCATCAATGATGAAGACAAATCAGATAGTATACTATCATTTCGAGCAAGATTGTTCTACCTATATAGGTCCTCCCTCAATTATCAAAATCGCCTACTTGCAATTATAATAATTGCCTTGAGGGAACTATATCCAACAATCTCCCACTTGCACTTAAGGCCAATTATTGCGATATCGCATACCCACTGCTCGTGCGTTACCGAATACCCAACTTCTCTACTAATCAATTTCGCAAACCATGTTTGTGAAACTTCTGTGTTCGAGAAATAGCCTCAGTGAATGGATCCGCTATAATGTTACAAATTCATCTCTCTATATCTCAACTTCACGGAGATCAAAAATCTCTCGAACTGAGCGATACCTCGCCTTAAGAATTTGTCTGGATACTTGATGGGACCAAGTTCATAAATAAATAACTATATCCAACAAACTTCTTGTATTGTATCCTTCGTTGAGTCATAACCAGTAACTTGCTCCTTGTTTACCTCAGTACTCCTATCGGAACCCTATCCAATATACTGCTTCTCAGAAAAGGGTAAACTCAAAACTTTGACAACATCTCTTTCATCCAGGTCACCTTGTGACAACCAAAGTTTGACCGATTGTAGTATAGAAACATCACTTCCTATCCGGAGTATGTCATCCAAATCCCAAGATATAACTCTCTATACCCTTTTTACTAAGTTCATCTGTTGTTTGACGAAGTCAATCACCTTGATCGTCACGTCAAAATAAATAATCCATCTCTGCCATCTATGCTTTAGTCTACGAATAGACATAAGCAATTTGCATACCTTCTGCTGCTCCCACTGACTACGATAACCCTCTGGCAGAGTCATATACACGTGCACTTCCAAATTCCCATTTAGAAAGACATTATAGTCATCTTCTTGTCAAATATCATAGTCTAGAGCAGTAGCAGTGCCAAGTCATATCCGTATGGGCTTCAGCATAGACATTGAAGTAAAAATCTCATCACAATCCACAATGGGTATTTGATGAGAATCTTTACAACAAGTCTAGCCATATTAGGTTAATACCTTTCCACCTGCACAGATCTCGAAAGATCTACTTGCTTCAAATGGGTTTTACTCCTTCAGGAGCACCCAGCAAAGTCCAAAATCCATAATTTGCTAAAGTACGTGGAGTCTATTTTGGATATAAAATATCTGGTCGCCTAAAAATTACCACTTCCTATGACCTGCAGATAACTAGTAGGGCCATCATTAACCATGATGCCGACCTCCCTGTCACCGTCTACGAGAAAACTGAAGTATTACTTGGATGGCTGAGGTCACGTACTAAATCTGTGGAGTGGCTAATGGTTTGTCAAGTCCAATTGAATTCTTAAGTTCTACAAAATTTTCAATAATTGTTTGTGGTTCTGGAATTACTTCCAGTTCTACTATACTCCCACTAGTTTCTTTTGTAAAAACATTCCTTTTATAAAATGGTGGCGAGTCAAGAATAATGTAACTATTGATCTTGAAAATGGTAGAAACAAAACCCTAGCGAATACTTGGGATAATCCACAAACTGCCATTACCGAAGCGTACCATGAGTTTGTCCGGATTCTGCTTTCAAACAGACACTGGATAACTCCATATCTCAACTACCTCAAGATATATAACCATTCTATGTCCATATAGAATCAAAGACACTAATTTAGATAGAACCAGATTCATATGTTATGCAGCTATTTCTAGTGCATACCCCAAATGGAAAAAGACCAATACAGCTTTACTCATCAAGGGGCGCCCCCATGGATGAGCAACCTGCGAGAGAATCAAGTTCTCAATATTACTAGGATAGGAAACATAGCATAAGTATCCACATCTTCGATTATTTCGAAGAATCCTGATATTTCCAACGTATGGTTCTATACTTTATTCTTTTACCTATAAACTTCTCAAAATCTTTGGACCTTACATTACAACGAATGCGTGTCTAAAACCAGAGAACTCATAGGTAAACCTGAACGAAGTAAGAGTACCAACCCTTTGTCCCGAAAGATACTGGACAGCATACCATTTCATATATAAGTTCCAAGAGTTTACTAACTCAAATTCCGTGTGTTGTAAGTTGATAACTGTATTTTGGTTAAAAATACTTACACTATTATTAAATGCACCTTATCTTATTTTTAACTGATAAAGGTGTATGTTTGGAACACAATTTTCAAAATTTATATCTCACTTTATAAAATAAAGATACAGATATTTAATTTCAAAAATTGTTGTATAATAACGGTTATTCGAAACCAAATATTTGTCGTTAGGCAAAACTAGGCGATTTAATCCAATATCACCAATTGCAATGAATTCCGATATTGAGAATCAAATCGACCATTTCCTAATATTCTACTCCTACATCTGTAACGCTGCACGGATATGAGATCCAAATCCGATAAATACATACCATGGAGTCAGAATTAATTTGGGAAAACAGTTCTCATTTACAAGTACATAAAAAAACTGAAACATTAATGTTTCACGGGTGTGGCCGGATATTCCTAGTAATGCCTCTTCCATTATCCAGATTTATGACAGTAATCATAATTTCCTTTGCCCTCACTTCAATCCCTTTATATGTCTCTACAACTTACTTTCTGTATATCATACTTACGCTAACTGGTTTTCTTTTTTCCACACCTTTCGGCACCAGTCTAAGCTTTGGAAGAAAACTATCCAATAAATGTAATAGGTGTATTCTCCTAATACAAGGAGCTCTCGCAATCTAAGAGAAGGTAAAGGGAAGAGACAACCGAATAATACAATCCAAATTCTCCAGAACCAGCGGGTATCCTCGACTGAAATAACTTCTTCGAGTTCGTATGTAACTATACGATGGCATTTCCAAGCAACATGGATCATCGTAGTGATACGGAGTGTTCTGGAGAAAAGCAAAGGGAAAATAGGAGTAGCAGAGATATATGAGACTTTGTTTTGAATCATGACAACCCAAAGCCAAAATGTGTAAGAATGTTCGATTTACTTGGTTCATGAGTTTAAGGTAAGTCATGGGTCGCTGTAACTAGATAGAAACAAAAGAAACACTCAGTGTGCACTCTATCAAGATTAAATTGGTTATCATTTTATTTAATCAAGATTGCTCCCACTGTTTCCTTGAATTCTCCTTCAAACCCTAAATGGAAAACTAGTCGGGATCATTTACACCTTACAAGTTTGCTAACCGTTCAGCTAGGCCAGTGTTGGTACTCCGAGTGAGGTCCCCCATGCTTTCGCATAGACCTAATTAAATAATCTCGTTTCTGTAGAGACGTAAACTCGTTAACACTTTCTAGACACCTAATAAATTAGCTAATTATGAAGTGAAAATCTCCCGAGAAGTAATACCTACTCATTAGTAGAAATCGGAACCCAATTATCATCATATGATAATTTTGAAGAAAGATAATCAAAATTACCACACTCCAGAAAGTATGCGCAAATTTGGCAAGTTCCCCTTATATTTGAAACTCCCGATATGATTTTTGCCCCTAACGCTTATGATCTTGACGTGGGCCAACATATCATAAGACGTTAGTCAAGTTCAACCCGTCATTTTCCTGGATTAATTTTGACCCACCCGTACAAGTCCTTGATGTAGGCCAAAATAATTGTACAACCGTCCTAAATAATCGCATCTCTATGCAACAAACATGCAACACCTAGCTACCATACACTATGCCTTGACGTAGGCTAGCACGAACACTATGCGCTACTTATCTGAAATGACAGAGGGCTACAGATGGTTTTTGGCGAAAAACCTTTAACGTAATAAACTTGATATCACTGAAGGAACTCGAGTGGCTTTGAAATGGAGTAGTTTAGGCTCCACTTTTAAAACTAGTAACATAAACTTTTTCTTAAGAGCGAACTCCTCATAAAGGGATCAAGGCTCTTCTCTCATAGAATGAGGTGCAGGATATTCCTAACTGAATAGCTCTATGCAAAGCAAAAATAATACGACTATTGTTTTGAAGAAAACTGAGTAGTTTTAAAAATTGATTCCGAAAACATTAATTAGGTTTGTTTTCCTTACATTATATATATAATGCGATCCCATCATTACCAGTTTCTAAGCCATACAAGAAACAACCAAAATATCATGCTTTTATAAGTCATCCGCATTCGCCACGGGGTCGTGGGTCCTCACCGTAAGGTTACTTAACTTACGGCCGGCGGGGACAGGGCTAGCGCGGATGCAAAACATATAGAAGCATATATATATATATATATATATATATATATATATATATATATCAACATCGCAGGCAGATAATAACATCACAGGCATGCGAATAACAATATGGAATAGCAGATACACTAGGAGTCCCGCGTTTCATTTGAGCCGTAAATGAGACGTGACATTCCCCAGTCGTGTGGATAGCCCGTACAAAGTCGATCCTAGACCCTCTACGAGTGCGGCAAGCCACCTGCCAATTCTAGAAATTGGATAACTCGCCCTCAATGAAATGAGTCGGTCACCCGTCGCTTTCTACAATCCGGTAACTTATGCACCTTTCCGCGGGTCGATCGTATAACCCCTACAAGTGCAGCGAGTAACCCTCCAATTCTAGAGCGAGGCGTCCAGGTCTCAACCTCATGAGATGGACACCTGCAACACTCTAGAACCCAGATACTCGAGAACTTCTCCTGGGTTATCCTACTACAGAAATGAAATATATACAACGGTGACATCGACCGCATCCTGGTTATACCCCAATAAAAGAATATACATAAATCGGAAACAGCGGCCACAAGTTGGAGCTCGTCCTGAACAAATGAATACAACGATGTAAATCAAAACTGTATAAGCAATCGCTCGAGGGGTTATCTGACACGACAATCGGTCTAAACTATAAACAAGATATATATCCACAGAAATAAGTAACACCATAATATGTGAAACCCCATCTAAAAGAACATATAGCAATTAGACAATGTTTAACAACACATATACATCACTAGAACGGAAACCATGACCACAGAATTCATCACAAGCGAAGCTCACACTCGAAATTCCAAACAACGAAAATTAAGTGCACTCTGACATCCGAAAATCTATCATTTTGCCTACCCTAAGCCCCCCGGAAAATCCCCAGGATACTCCTGATCCATACCGTGGGTCTTGGTTTGAACTGAGACCTCTTGGGGATCAGATACATTGCAAAACAATGGTGTTTTGGACAGAAAAGCGCAGTTTTGGGATATCCACCAAAAACAGTTTTAAACCGTCGAAAAACAACGACTAAACTCAATATAACTTTGAAAAAATGGCTCCCCGAGACTTTTCGGGTCACATTCGAACACCTACGAAGTCCATGTTCCAAAACAAGAGCTCCGGGGATCGAATACATGCATGAAAATTCAGTTTTGGCAAGAATAGTCGCTGGTTACATGGCTGTCCAAAAACTGTCGTTCATAAGGCGATGAAATCAATGAATTCTATGATCATGCAAGCTAGTTTTAGCATATAGATAGGCTCTGATACTTGTTCCCCTCCGAAAGACGCGGCGGAGACGCGGCGGACGTCTTGCCTGAATTTCGGGGCAGATGCTAATTGGTGCTATCCGTCTACCTCTCCGAAATGACAAATTGATTTATGGTACCGTGTATCGAAGGTTTAAACGGATGTGGCCGATGTAGCAGACTTCGTCAGATCCCCACTCGTTTGAGGGGTTTTTGATTGTGGGGACGCTCGTCCCTGCAGGCGCAAGCCCCTGCAGTTAATTACGCTACCGCATGGCGGTAACAACTTTCTCCTTCTCCAGATGGTCACCTCGTATCGTGCGTGTTTGTTTTGTGTTTGGTTGCCCGTGGATTGTATACGGAGACTAAGTTATGTTGTCGCCCGTAGGGCGTGGACTAGTCCAAATCCGTATCTTTCTTAGATTTAGGTTTGAGGGTTTGGGTTTAAGGATACGTTAGCCTCATTTGAGACTAAGATCAACTTAAACGTTCGTTAAGAATACGTTACTCTCAGTTTAGACTAAGATCAACTTAACGGGATCGTTTAGATCCAACAAGAGAGCAATTGGGCTCTATTGTTTAGTTTAGTGATATTGCGGTCGATAATTAGTTTAAGGACATTACGGTCCAATGTTAGTTTTAAGACATCGCGGTCGAGATTAAGGACATCATAGTCCGTGGATTTAAGGACTGTATAGTCTGTTGTTAGTTTTAAGACATCACGGTCGAGGTTAAGGACATCATAGTCCACGAGTTTAAGGACCTCACAGTCCAATTTTAGTTTTAAGACATCACGGTCGAGATTAAGGACATCATAGTCCATGAGTTTAAGGACCCCACAGTTCATGAAATGCGTGGTTGTCGGGACCCATCACCTCTTTGAAGACGTTGAAGAATTACAACGACAAATATCAAAGGAGTGAAGAGATGTACCCTTGAACCAGGATGAGTTGGTTAAAAGAGCAGATGTGCTCAGTCCAATACAAGTTGAGGACTTATGACCTGAATTGGGCTAAGTCCAGTTAAAAATGATTAACATTTTGTTTTTGTTCTGGCCATTAGGCCTTTATTTGGGCTCTGCCCTTTTAATAATGCTAAGCATTGGTCACTGACATTTTTTTTGTCTTCATCAGAACAAGTTGTGTTCTGACAGTGCGCCACGTGGCGTGCCAGGCGATTCGCGCCAGTCAAAGAGCGCATTGCGCTTCTGTCAGGTAACGCACACAAAGAAGACACGTGTCGCGCTTAGCGCTAAGCGCTAGTTTTTTAGCACATTGCGCTTTTAGTTTATGAGCGCGTTGCGCTAGTCTGTTGGCGCACCAGTGAGTGACATGTGACGCGCTTGGCGCTAAGCACCAGCCCATGAGCGCAGTGCTGTTTTAGAAGCGCAAAGCATAGATTGTGTCTCTGGTTGACACGTGGCAAGTTTTGGCACTGAGCGCCGGTCCAATGAGCGCAAGGGCGCAATTCATGAGTGCAAGGCACTTTTCAATAGCGCAAAGTGCATCTGATCAAATTTTTAGATCAAAGAACAAGTTTATGTTCTTCAAAGGAGGCTTTGTCTCAAGATCCAAGAACAAAAGTTCTTGTTTTTTTATAAAAGGCTCTGCCTTTTATAGATCAAGGATCTGTAAATGAAGTAAAAATACTTCTTTTATTATTATTTTCTTTATGATTAGATCTTTTGATCTTTTTCTTTTAAATCAAAGACCTTGGTCTTTTTATAGATCTAAGATCTTTTTAGAAGATGGTTCTTCTTTTTATGAGATGAATTCATCTCTGTTATTCAAGAACATAGTTCTTTACCTTTATGATGAAGAAAAATCTCTTTTCTCCTAAGAGCTTGCTCTTTTTTTTTGCAGAGGGTTTTCTCTCTCTCTTTCTGTATCTCGAGACTTGAAATCTAGGGGCCTTTATATAGAGCCAATTGATTTGTTAAATCAGTCTTGAGAGATCTTTCTCTGATTGATTTGGGAATATTTCCCACCGTTGGATCTTTGATCCTAAGGCTTCTGTTTTACAGAAGATAATCTTCTTGTTTTAATAAGATTGAAAAGATCTTTCCATAACAGAATTTTAGTTCTGATTAATTAATAATTTATTATTAGTAGATTTTTAGATCTGACGGTGGGGGAATTTTAATTCCAACGCTGGCGCATTTTGCGCCAGCGCACCTACGTTCGACACGTGGCGCTCAGCGCAGCGCAACGGCGCTAGCGCAACTGTGTCTGACACGTGGCGCGCAGTGCAACCGCGCTAGCGCACCTGTATCTGACACGTGGCGCGCAGCGCAGAGCGCCGAATCTGAAGCGTTGCTTCAACTTTTTAAATTTTGAATTTTGAAATAGAGCTTTGCTCTGATGGGGTGCGCTCCCTAGGCCGCAGCGCCCCTGGCGCTGGCGTGTCTGCTTTTGACACGTGGCGCACAGCGCGCAGAATCTGAAGCGTTGGTTCATTTTTAGAATTTTGAAATTCAAAACAGAGTTTTGCTCTGATTGGGGGAAACAAATGCCCCCCCACCGTTGCGCTCACGTGGCGCACACGTGAGTGCGGCGGTGGCAACATCTGAACCCTTGGATCAACTCAGAAGTTGAAGAGGCGGTTCAGTGCCTATAAATAGGACATCTGGTCCTCAGATGATTATCATCTTCTTCTCAAGAATTTTATTTCAGAGCCATGCTCTTCTATTCAAGAACTTTCAAGAGTTAAAACTCTACCAAACTTAGGTAAAATTAAATTAATTTTAATAAATTAGGGTTTTTACCCATTAACAGAGCCTTGCTCTCCATAGATCCTTGATCTAAAGAAAACCCCTTTAGGGTTTCATAAACAGAGCCTTGCTCTCAAGAATCCACAGATCTGAACAGATCTTTTCTTAGGGTTTCTTATCCCATGCATCAGAGCTCTGCTCTTTTGATAATATGTAAATCTTTTGATTTTTGATGAAGAACTCTTAAGAGTTTTTTCATGCATCTTGAAGATCCCAGAATTTTAATTCTCAAGAATTAATTTTTGTAACAGCTCCAATTTTTGTATACATAAAATTGATTTAAATTTGAAGTATACTTGGAGTATTTAATGTTGCTGATAACACTTTAAGTATCTATTTCCCTACAATAATTACAAGAAGGAGCTTGTAGCTCATTGGTAGTACCTTGCACTGCTGAACCAAGCCACCAGAGTTCGAATCCCATGCCCCACATTATTTTTAGATTATTTTTCTTTTAAAATTCCTGGAAGCCCAACAGTCCACAGGCCATAACTCCAAAATGTTGAACTGAACCCTAAAAACGGAGTATGCCAAAGTCTTCATCAGAGAACCCCGCACCCGACGGTCGCCGGACTCGGCCGGGATCGGCCGAGTCGGCCGGCGCCGCCGGCCGGACTCGGTCGGACGGCCGAGGTCCCAAAACAAAAAATGTGTCTTTTGGTATTCTATAACCCCCTGTTAATTCCAATTTATTTGATCAGTTCCAGAATTTTTATTACACCCAATTTACTACAAATTTTAATGATTTTCTTTAAATTTTTACAATTTTTTTAATAAAGAAAACCTTTCACCTACCCTACCCTAGCTACCCTATAAATAGACCCCCTACCCCCTACCCTCTCATCTCAAAACATTAGGTTTACTCTCTTGAAATTTCCACAGAAAGGTGTGCTTTGAAACCGAGTTCACGGCGAAGCGCTGACGGATTTCCGGCGACGTTCTTTGAAGCAACCGGCGACGAAACAACACCTCGGCCATTTCCCTAGTTCCTCTTTACTCTTTAGTATAGATCAAAGCCAGTACGTCCCGTTCTTTTCTTCTTTCTACTTCTCAAAATACGAACTTATGAAACCCGACGGAAATCGGAACAAACCGATTTCCGATTCGGTTTTTCTACAAAATCTCACTTGTCACCAATTCCATAATACCTAAACATATTCATGATGACTATTAATCACATAACAATTAATTTGGACAAAGTTTCTCACATGAAATGATAGCTTTTTTGTAATATCGTATTTTTTTCACATTAATACCATAATGTTTATTTTTCTTCTTCTAACCAATTCAATCATTCCTAAACATCTTCATCTTGACCACTAAACTTGTAAAAATCAATTTGAATGAGTTTTCACACATGAAATGATAACTTTTGCAAATATCGTATTCTTTCACTTAAATACCCTCATGTTTAGTTTATCATCTTTAACCCCTAAACTTCACTATACCTTAAAATAGATCACGAGGTAATGACCTACCTCCACACACACGCAAATGCAAACCCTTAAATGATTTCATAAAAATTTAGAATACGATAAAACGAAATTTTCAGTAAAATACCATAATCTTCATAAAACCATTCTTAAAGGTCTAGATTTGTTACATTTTTAAATAAATATTTCTTACTAGGAAAATACGATAAGTTGTGGACATCGATCGTTTATCTAAACTGATTTTGTGGTGTCTAGGCTAGGCAAGTGAGCTTGGGTAACTTTAAAAGGCCCGCCTCACGATTCGTGAGCGGATCCCTCCCTTCTCACTTGTACTTACCTGGCCACAATTGGCGGTGAAGAGACGATTTGAGGCTTCTAACGACTTATCGTTTAGACCATTTAGAAATAGGCTAGTTGGCTTAGGAAACCCTAGAATCTAAAATACGGGAAACTACACTTTGCGAATAAATACCTTTTATTTTATAAAACCGTTTTCTAAAATATTAGTATTTATTAAATCTTTGCAAAGCGCCACTACAACCCATCTTTGGGGAACCCGTTAGGGATAGTACGGCTTATCGTGCACCCGTGGGCTAGTAGTGCGAGATTCAGACCTCCGCAAGGAGTATTCGGTCTTGAAAGGTTTAAAATACGACATTTAAGAAAAATAAGATTTTTGGAAAATAAAATAATTATTCTAAATTATTCTTGTATTAATATATATATAATTATCATTTAAACAACTATTTTATTATAGGATAAAGTTTCCACCTTTTCCTAAAAAAAAAATTACAAGATTAAAAGTTACATTAAAAGACCATGCATTTCAAATAAATCAATATTATAAATTAATACTTTTATTAGGATATATTCACTAGAATAACACAAATAAAATTTACACTCATTATAACTATAAAGACGAATAATAAATACTTGAGGTGTATTATGAAAACTATACAAAAGTACATTTTTACATAAAACCGCTCAAGTTTTATAAATTACAATAAGGACCCTAACAATTATAGAACTTCAAATTACCTTTCTTTTAGTCTGACTCAGGTTAGAGTCTGACTATTTCTGACTTGAATATGATTCAAGTCAATCTATATTCTTTAATATTCCAACTCAATATGAACACATGAATCCCTGAATCCAGTTAACAATCTATTCAACTTGACTGAATCAAACCATGGATATACATCCATTATTCCGTTATTCCAATTACCTGATACAATCCGTTTACTGATATCATGATTTTGGTCAGTCATCCAACTTACATAAAACAATACAACAATACTGTTAAAACACTACGGGGTTTAAGGGGTAGATTGGTACGGAAGGTGTTAAAGGTGGCACGAGGTGGTCAGATTAAGACACCTAACCTACATTCCGTTGTTGTTGTACCGTGGCTTAACGGTTCCTTATACTTTCTGTTTTCCCTGGTCTCTAGCATATAGAGACCCCCCTCGTATACACTTGCATCCTTCTGTACCAAGCTACAAACAACAGCGTTAATATAACATTACAACAATAGTTTATACTTTAAATTGTATCTTCTTATTTTGTCTTCTCTACTTCCCTCTTACTTTTGGGACTTACCGAGCGATCTGTTCGCTGACGACATTCTGTTTCTCTCTTCTTTGAATGTCGTTAGGTGACTTGGACCCGGCAGAAGTTGAGCCATCACAAGAAGACTTGGAGCAATTTGCCTAAGACCCTGCACTTTAGTTCATTGTACACTTTTCTTTTCAGTACTTTTTCATTTCCTGTTATGCCACTGTTTAGGCATCTTTATTTCAATTGTATTTCCTTTTCATGTATTGTATAAAGAATGTTAATAAATAAAATTATTGTTCTTTTTATACTCTTGTCTCTTGTGTATTTATTTCTATATTTCTTAGCTACGATTAGCGTATGTACTTCTGAGTACATACGTAGCGGACCTCGCCGCGTCTCCTTCGCCGTACACTGGGAAGCGGGGCGTGACAGGTTTTGTTGGTGGCCCATACAGGTCAGAGCTGTATGAATCCCTGTCATGCAATTCTGGTCTGCGTGAACAACCTAAGCAATATAACACAAGAACCAGCAACTAAAACATTCTTTACAATTTATGTTCCTTGAATCTTGCAAATTTCTATTCCTTGAATCTTATCATTTCATGTATTTGAATCTGTCATAACCCAAATTTTTCTTCAAGGTTATGGATTTCCCGAACAACACCAGCACCAACGTCAACAACACCCCTTCAGCACTACCTCTTACACCAGCTGTTCCTGCACCACCTACCGAGCAAACAATGCTATTTGAGGCGATCCGCAGTCTTGTCGAGGGACAGCAACAACTTTTGAACCGTCCTGAGACCGATGCACCGGGAGTAAAGCAATTCAGGGCTTTACATCCCAAGCAGTTCTCTAGTAAAGGAAGCCCTCTTGAAGCGGAAGAATGGGCACAAAGCATCGAAGACGATCTGGCAGCAGCTCAAGTGCCAGACAACGCTTGGGTCCGTGTAGCAAAACTACAGCTCACGGATAATGCTCGCAACTGGTGGAAGGCGGAAGAAAGCCGTCTGGTACAGCCGATTGAATGGAAGACCTTTCGCGAGAAGTTCGACGCGAAATATTTCCCTGTGACTGCCAGGTTTGCAATGGAGCAGCAGTTTATTCATCTACAACAGGATTCAATGTGGGATAAATCAGTAGATGAATACGATACTGAATTCACCATGTTGAGCCGGTAAGATATGTCGCAATAGTTTAATTTTTAAATATCACATACTACGCAGCTAACACAATCTTTAAACAGATTCGCGGCACACTTGATACCGACGGACGAGATCAGAGCCCGTCGCTTTCAACAAGATTTGGATACAGAGATTAAGGCTGCTCTAGCCACAGGAAAGTTTTTGACTCATGAGGAAGCTCTAGAAGCTGCCCGCAGTTATGAGGCAGTGATAAAAGAGAGGGGCAGACCTCAGTCTGCAGGAGTCAAACGCCCTGCCAATCAGATGGCAGGTGGAGCCTCGTCCAGACCACCTTTCGTGTCAAGGCGACCCGGAGTACCAACCCATCATCCTAGCCCAGCCTTTTGCACCTACTGCAAGAGAACTGGACATATGATGAAGGACTGCCGTCGAGCCAACCGCCTTTGTTTAGTCTGCGGCTCAGCTACTCACGATATTGGGTCTTGTCCTCAAAGACAGAACCCAGTTGCTGCACCCAGACCAACAAATACCTATCTGCAGCGACCAGCTCTTCAGGCACCTGCTCCCAGACTTGCACTGCCTGCACCACCCAGGGGACCACAAGCTGCACCACCTCCTCGACAGTTCCATCAAGCTCAAAGGAATGTTCCGAGGAATGCTCCTCAGGCCAGGAGGAATGTGCCAAAGCGCCAGGCTTTCATGATGTCTGTGGAAGAAGCTGAGGCCTCTGGCCAAGTCATTACTGGTAAACTTTCCTTCTCAAACTTATCTTTTAGTCCTGGTTACCTACACACTTTCCCTATACCTAAAACCTATCCCATATACCTTAGATACAATCCTAGTAGCTTCACTACCTGCACTTGCACTGTTTGATACTGGAGCATCCCACTGCTTTATGTCGCAACGGTTTGTCCGAACCCATGCGATTCCAGTCTCACCGCTTGTATCCAGCTGGAATGTCAGTTTTGGAAATGGCGTTCTAAAGGCAACTATGGGATACAGCCTGTGTCCAGTCGTCGTCTGCAGTCGAGAGTTTTATGTTGACTTCAAGGTGCTGGACATACCGAACTTCGATGTGGTTCTAGGAATGGACTGGCTTGGAACCTTTTATGCTACCATCGACTGTCGTCAAAGGAGGGTAGTATTCGAGATTCCAGACCATCCGGTCTTCTATTTCAAGAGTAGAGATCGTACCCTGGAGCCAAGTACCTACAAAGAGAAGCCAAGAGAAGCAGTAGTTGCGGCAGCTCAAGCGGAAGAAAAATTAAGACCAGAGGTAGTTCGAGAGTTCGACGATATATTTCCTGACGATATATCAGGTTTGCCTCCCGATCGAGCTCTTGAATTCAGTATTGACTTAGTACCAGGAGCACAACCGGTGATCAAAGCACCTTATAGACTAAGTCCGGAAGAATTGAAGGAAGTCCGAACACAATTGGACGAATTACTGGCGAAAGGATGGATTCGTCCCAGCACTTCAAGTTGGGGAGCACCTGTACTACTGGTAAAGAAGAAGGAAGGTTCATACAGAATATGCATCGATTATAGGGCCTTGACGAAGTCACTATAAAGAACAAGTATCCACTCCCGCGCAGGTGGTATGACCAGATCATCAATGGTCGTCAAAGCTTCTCCTGTGCGACGCCGTCGGAGCCGATCTCGTCGATTTCATATGCAGATGCACCCCCGGTGAACTATGTCGTGGAGGTTGTCAATTGGACTTCGGAGGGTCTTCTTCAACCTTCGATTGCCGCCATACCCATGCAGCTGCCGGCGGCTTTGGATACTTTGGGGCAGCGCATATGCCAGGGCGAGTCGCGCCCTTGGGGATAACCCTACAACGTCGGGTTGACCCCCCGACATTCGGCCGGGTATTTGCAGTGGGCCAGGTACATTTTGTCAGCGAAGAAGGCAAACTTGCTGAAGATCGGTCTATACCCTGCGGTTTATGCCTCGCTGTTCCAATATTCCACTCCTCCGACATGGTGGATTAAGGCGTTCTTGGAGCAATGGAACATCCCAACCCACACCTTTCTTCTACTGGACAGAGAAGTCTCCATCTCCTTAGAAGAATTCGCTGAGATTTCCGGTTTGCCAGTTAGGGGGCAACACTACGAGGAGCTGCTTCCTCCGGACGAATACGTTTTCGCCACCAAGCCAGTGGTGATGGGCCTAACACCGAAGAACGCCATCCAGCACTAGTTTCCTAGTCTGATAAAGGTGCTGAATATGTACGAGAGTCTTTTCTTGGAGTCCGGAGGCCGGGGGGTCAGTTTCGCAGACTTCATTTCCCGGTTTCTTCGACCGGAGATTCTATCGCAACGAGGCGAAAAATTTGCTAAGCTCGACGATCCCTTTGGCTTTGGCTTCGACCGTCGACCAGTACTGGAAGATGATCAGAAGGGCTTTTATCTCCCCGATGCCGCGATCATCCCTCTGTCAGAAATCGCCGCTCCGGCTATCGACGAGGAGACTTTCTTCCTCGGGTTTCTGGGGCTGTGGTTGTGCTGGTTCGCGCTCCCCATGCACCCTCGTTATATGAGGCCGTCCGTCTTCTACCCAGCACATCGAATGGTGGCTGGCATGCACGTGGCCATCGGGATCGCCGGGCTGGCCCACCTGTACCATGGTCTTAGCGTTGCGGCGGATACAACTGAACCGGGGGTGCAATCTGCCAACTTCCCGATGCTCTACTTTACTTCGTGGATGGAAATGCACGTGCTCAGGGTGTTTGGTATTCATAAAAGACCCTCGTTTTTCGAGAAGTGAAAATTTCCCAGAATTATGCGGCCGGTTGACGCTTCCATCGTGAATCCGTCTCAGCGGGAGGCTAGGGGGTTGCTTCTTCGTCCGCGCACGGTCGGAGCTGGTATGTCTTTTACGGACAAAGTATTGATAATTGGCTAGGAAACTTCCAAGACGGTGCTGGCATTGCACGACAATTTTAAGGACGGGGCCTCCGCGTTGAAAGCCCGGGAGATTCTACATCTATACTCCATTAGGCCGGGCTTCCTCGTATTCAGGTAAAATGATGCGGCGCTTTTTATGAGATACAACCCCCATCATTTTGCCCAGTAGCTAAGTTATAACCAGGGTGTCCCACTGGAGGCGTTTTTGGAAGAACCTGCTGCCACCAGAGAGGGAATACGGGGTGCGCTGCATCACTTTATGCGCTTGAATATGGGCTCCCACTTCTTCATTAGCGAGCCGAGTTGCATCCCGAGGGCCCTTAACGTGTACGGGGCCTGGTATCAGCACGCGATGGGTGCTGTCATCAGGGAGGAGAGGCGGCTGTTGCTCGATCGCAAGAGTGCACCCCCTGCCAGCGATCGCAACGTCCCTTTAAGGCGACGAATCCCCATGCCCCCTCCGCTAAGAGAGGCTGTTGCAATTGAGCCTCCACATGTGTTAAGCCCCACACGTGGATTGCCCCGTGCTCCCGTGGACGTGCCATCGACGCCCCGTGATCCCGTGGAGACGGTAACCGCATCTTCACCCGAATCTGGCGTGGGCTCGGATATCGGGACTCGCCGTCCCAAAGTGCCTACGAAACGCAAGCTGGTGCTGGCTGCGACCGGAGCTCGCTCACAGAAGAAGAAAAAGAAGTCGCTCTTCTCTGCCGATGTCGTATTCGGTCAGGAGCCTCATATTCCTTACAGCGAGGGCTTGAGTGAGTATGGGACCAATGACGGCCTATTTATGCCACCAGATGACACTGATCTGGCGGCTGCTATTGTAGCTTCTGAGCGATTGGCGAGACGCGAAGAGGGGTTGGCTAACCTCACGCGATCAGGTAATCATTAGTTGTATTTCTCGCTATTGCATCATACTTCTATCATTGTTTTTTGACTAACGCTTTTCCTTCTTCAATAGGAATTTCTATCGAAGAAGCTCTCGCTGCTTCTTTCAAGACTTTTGAGGAAGAGGAACGACTTCGAGCATCCTAAGGCCTTGGTACATTTCGGTTTGCCATGTTTCTGCTTCCGTTTCTTATGAGTAATCTGACCCTTTCTTTGTCTTATCGCAGGGACCACAATGACTATCCCGCAAGCTGATGCGGAAATTCTCCCCGGGCCAGCTATCGAAGTCCCGGCCTCTTCGGCACTGCCACAAGAGGCCTTACTTAAAAAACCGATGACGAAAGCCTTGACGGCTCCAGAGGTAACCCTGAATGCGAACGACGACGTCCTGTTGAAGGAGGCTTCTAAAAGGTCTGTTTTGACGGCTCAGGAGGAAAGAAAATGCCTGAAGCGCGCAGCAAGGGAGCGTAGTGCTGCTTTAGCTGCGGGAGCAGGTTCAAGCACCGTTACCCCTGCTGCTACTCCTTCAGAGGAGTTCCCGGTTACCTTGTCTACTGCTCATAGAGGGGCGGCACGTGCAGCTCGGGAAGCAAACGGCAAATCAACTCCAGGTAATGTGCCTTGAGGCTCTATTGTCAAAGTTTTAAACCATCAGTTCTCATATATCTTATCTTTGCAGAGCCGAGTCTTCCCGAAGAAGTGGCGGCGACCGCTGAGTCTGAGAGAGCGGTGGAGGAGGTACCTGCTATTCCCGAATCCGGGGCGGTGGCAGGCGATGTGGTAGTAATTGACGGGCTCGAGGTAGTGGCCGACGAGACGGCTACCATGGCTGAGCCTGAAGCAGCGGTGGATGAGACGGCTGCAATTACTGAACCTGAGGTGGTGGCGAGTGAAACGGGTGCAATTGTTGGGTCCGATGTGGCCGCTCTTTCTCAAGAGTCGGGCACCGCTCAGATCATCGCTCTTTCTGCCTATGGTTCTTTATCGTCTCCTCGCATCGCAAGCGTGACGACGGCTCTCGTGGAGTCAGGGGACGAGGCGAAGGGAGGTGAGGCCACCCCGATGGAGGAGGGAGACGCCATTGTTGAATCAAGTAACGCCCTCGTCACGGCTCCGGCTGGCGACTCTTCAGGTAGATTTTAGGTTACGGCCCTTCTTTTTATTCTGCAATCTTTCCTAACAAGGTTTATCTTGTTTCTCATGTAGGTGCGGCTAGTGCTGATGTCGAACTACTCGAGACAGCGCCATTAGTTACCGCTCTGACGGTGACCACCTCTCTACCCTCTCTCGTACCGTCGCAGATGCTGGAAGGTATAGATTTGTGACCCATTAGTCTTATCTCTCGGATTTGTAATTCATGTACTGACGTTGCGTTATCGCGTTTTTGCAGGAGTCCTTTTTGACCTCCTGTACCAGGTGCTGCATCCCCACTTCTCCTTCCCGTCGGAGATTGCTTCATCCAGTAGCGCTGGTGAATACAGCTTTCAATTAATGCTCTTTCTTCTACCAATAATGAAATTATTTCTGATTCTTTTTTGCTTTGATTGCAGTGCTACAGATTGAAGGAGGAGATAAGAGATCACTTGCACCACCGGTCCTCCCCGCTTTGCCACCTGCAGCTGGTGGTATAGTAAATTCCATTGTTCGTGAATCTTTTATATTTCTAGATCCGTCATCTGATTGTGATTTGTTTTGTAGCAGTCGCTTCAACTCCGGACTCTTTCGAATCTCTCATTATGATGCTGGTAGGCCCCTTCTCCAGATGTCCATCCTCAAAGGGTGCTGTGACGAGTCTGCGCATGTTGAGCGAACGCGTCGAGGAGCTTGACATGGAAGCTCCTACATCTTCCGCAGATTTCGCTGCCGAGATCAATCCGATGCTGGCGACGCTTGTAAATTTCCATAATGAAGGCGTCGTCGAGTCTTGGATTAGTCACTGCAGGAAGATCGAGGCCTGCTTGCATCAGCTTGCACTTATGCATCTTGCCCCTGAGACTTAGGCTTTGAACTCCCAGCGGGTTCCTCCGCCACTTTGAACAAGAAGCGACCTTGAGGTGGAAGGAATGCGAGGAGGCTTCTGCTGAGTCTGTTTAGTTGCGTGCCCAGGTCGAAGCGAATGTCGCACAACCGAGAGCTGTCTTTGACACCTTGCAGCGATGTATCTTGGATGGGCTTGTATTGAGACGGAAGCTCGACTCTATCGAGCGGGTTACGCAGAGTCGTGAAGCTGACCAACGGGAAGTCGATGAGAAGATTTCATCCTGCTTGCAACAAAGTTCTCGAATCGAAGCGGAACTAGCCACGGCGGCTGATCATGAGAAGGCTCTGAAAGAAGTGCGAAAGCAGCTTACGGACTTGTTGAAAACGCTTTCTTCTCAGTAGCTGCCTTTGTATCAATTATACACTTATAGTTTTTGAATAATATATATCCATTTTTTATTCTTTTATATGATGTATCTTGTATTCAATTAAGCTCATGAATAAAGACACGTTTTTATTATACTGTTGCATTTTTCTCCTTGCTGTGTTGTTGCCATGTGATTTTAGCAAGTGTGGTCTGTATGTAGCATATAGCTGTCAATCATGGATTCTTTGTAACGTGGTGATGGCTTAGAAAACAGGGTTAGGATCTGTCACCTAAGATTTTTCAACTTTATGAGCCGTGAGGGTCTCATAAAGAATTTTCTCCCTACCGGTCGAGAGGATCCCGTAGGTATAATTTCTCTTTAAGAATCGTGAGGATTCCTAAGTGTGTTTTCTCTTGAAAGTCGTAAGGATCTCATAAGAGAATTTTCTCCTTTACGAGTCGTGAGGACCCGCAAGTAATGGGTGAAGTTGCCCTTATCCGCATTTCACGGAGTCAGGGGTTGCTCTGGATGCTTCCTACGGGTTCACTGTCGTGTTCGGCGAGGACCAGGCTCCGCTCTGGATGCTTTCCAGGATACCGTAGTTTAAAGACATCGCAGTCAAGGTTAAGGACATCATAGTCCGTGGATTTAAGGATTCTACAGTCCGATGTTAGTTTAAAGACATCACGGTCGAGGTTAAGGACATCATAATCCATGGATTTAAGGACTCCACAGTCCGTTGTTTAGTTTTAAGACATCACGGTTGAGATTAAGGACATCATAGTCCATGAGTTTAAGGACCTCACAGTCCAATGTTAGTTTTAAGACATCACGGTCGAGGTTAAGGACATCATAGTCCATCGGTTTAAGGACCCCACAGTCCAATGTTAGTTTTAAGACATCACGGTCGAGGTTAAGGACATCATAGTCCGTGAGTTTAAAGACTTCACAGTCCAATTTTTGCTCTGAATGCTTCCCATGGGTTCACTGCCGTGTTCGGCGAGGACCAGGCTCCGCTTTGGATGCTTCACACAGGGTCATTGCCGTGCTCTGCGAGGACCAGGTTCCGCTCTGGACGTTTTCCACGGGGTCAGGAGTGACATAATCCGCGTTCCACGTAGCCAGGAATTTTGCTCTGGATGCTTCCCACGGGTCCACTGCCGTGTTCGGCGAGGACCAGGCTCCGCTTTGGATGCTTCATACGGGGTCATTGCCGTGCTCTGCAAGGACCAGGATCCGCTCTGGACGTTTTCCACGGGGTCAGGAGTGACATAATCCGCGTTCCACGTAGCCAGGAATTTTGCTCTGGATGCTTCCCACGGGTTCACTGCCGTGTTCGGCGAGGACTAGGCTCCACTGTGGATGCTTCACACGGGGTCATTGCTGTGCTCTGCGAGGACCAGGATCCGCTCTGGACATTTTCTATGGGGTCAGGAGTGACATAATCCGCGTTCCACTTAGCCAGGAATTTTGCTCTGGATGCTTCCCACGGGTTCACTGCCGTGTTCGGCGAGGACCAGGCTCCGCTCTGGATGCTTCACACGGGGTCATTGCCGTGCTCTGCGAGGACCAGGATCCGCTCTGGACGTTTTCCACGGGGTTAGGAGTGACATAATCCGCGTTCCACGTAGCCTGGAATTTTGCTCTGGATGTTTCCCACGGGTTCACTGTCGTGTTCGGCGAGGACCAGGCTCCGCTCTGGATGCTTCACACAGGGTCAGGAGTGACATAATCCGCGTTCCACGTAGCCAGGAATTTTGCTCTGGATGCTTCCCACGGGTTCACTGTCGTGTTCGGCGAGGACCAGGCTCCGCTCTGGACGTTTTCCACGGGGTCAGAAGTGACATAATCCGCGTTCCACGTAGCCAGGAATTTTGCTCTGGATGCTTCCCACGGGTTCACTGCCGTGTTCGGCGAGGACCAGGCTCCGCTCTGGATGCTTCACACGGGGTCGTTGCCGTGCTCTGCGAGGACCAGGATCCACTCTGGACGTTTTCCACGGGGTTAGGAGTGACATAATCCGCGTTCCACGTAGTCAGGAATTTTGCTCTGGATGCTTCCCACGGGTTCACTGCCGTGTTCGGTGAGGACCAGACTCCGCTCTAGACGTTTTCCACGGGGCCAGGAGTGACATAATCCGCATTCCACATAGCTAGGAATTTTACTTTGGATGCTTCCCACGGGTTCACTGCCGTGTTCGGCGAGGACCAGGCTCCGCTTTGGATGCTTCACACGGGGTCATTGCCGTGCTCTGTGAGGACCAGGATCCGCTCTGGACATTTCCCACGGGGTCAGGAGTGACATAATCCGCGTTCCACGTAGCCACGAAGGGTTGACTTTATCCGCATTTCACGGAATCCGAGTTTGACTCTCGGTCATCTGTACACCGCCGAGTCACGGAACTGGGAGTTGCCGTTGTTCCGCTATGCTTGATGTTGTGTCCGTTGTAATAAGACGAATGTTGAGATGATTTCTAGGATGTCTATGAACCATTGAGATTTGGTCTCTCCTTCTGACGAAGCTTGGAGAGGACGGGTGTGATTCCCTCTTTGTTTGCGCCCCTGAATTGTATACAGTGATTGACATGATATCACCGGTAGGGCATAAATTTCATTCATTTTTTTTATTTCTTTCCGCGATGCTCTATCATTTCATCTTTTACATCGCGAAGGTCGTGATTGCCTAATCATTTTGGCTATTTTTTGCGGTGCCCAATCATTTTGGCTATTTTTTTATTTTTACTCACTGCTTTTTATTGCAAGTTGCCTAATCATTTCGGCTATTTTGCATGCATATATTTTTACTTGTTGATTTTGTCTGCAAGTTGCCTCATCATTTCGGCTATTTCGTATGCATGTGTGGCTTACTGGTTTTTCGCTGCAAGCTCTGAATTAGACACCGATTTCAGCATCAGCATCGCTACTACTGGGATATTGCCAGGAGAGAATCATCATTTTCCTCTTTCGATGTCGAACAAAGGTGGCTTAGTAAACAGGGTTAAGATCCTGTCGACTAAGGCTTTTGACTTCATGAGCCGTAAGGGTCTCATAAAGGTATTTCTCCCTGTGAGTCGTGAGGATCTCGTAGGTGCGTTTTCTCCTTAGGAATCGTGAGGACTCCTAAGTGTATGATCTCTTATAAGTCATAAGGATCTTACAAGAGTGTGTCCTCCTTATAAGTCGAGAGGACTTATAAGGGTTGTTCACCATGTAGACATATCCCTAGTCACGGATGAGACTTTGTTAGGGAAATGTTTATTCGCGCCCGTGGATTGTATATAAGGGTCGGCATTGAGCTGCTTGTAGGGCAGTATTGGAGGTTGTAGGGGCTGCTTAAGAACAGGTTCAGATCCCTGTAGCTTAAGACTTTTGAATCTTATGAGCCGTGAGGGTCCCATAAGAGGATTCTCCTTACGAGTCGTAAGGATCTCGCAAGTGTAATTTCTCCTTAGGATCGTGGGGATCCCTAAGTGTGTTGCTCTCTTGTGAGTCGTAAGGATCTCACGTAGGTGGTTTCTCCTTACAAAGTCGAGAGGACCTTGAAAGTGTCTTTTAACGAGATTGCGCCCTTTCGGGTTTTCACAAAACTCGCCGGTAGCCCTGCTGTTTTTACTCACGGAGCCCTTTCGGGTTTTCATCCGTGCCCATTTTGCTTGTGGACATACCGTTTTCTTTTTTCTCTCTTTTTTTTATTCTTTCTTTTTTTAATTCTAACGAGATTGCGCCCTTTCGGGTTTTCACAAAACTCACCGGTAGCCCTGCTGTTTTTACTCATGGAGCCCTTTCGGGTTTTCATCTGTGCCCATTTTGCATATGGTCATACCGTTTTCTTTTCTCTCTCTTTTTTTATTCCTTTTTTTATATATATCAGCTTTGGGACGCTGCAATCCACCGTAGTTTATCGATATCTCGGTCAACGGCTAGTTTTAGGACATAGTGGTCCGTTGGTAGTTTAGGGACGTTTCGGTCCGTCGTTAGTTTAAGGACGTTTCGGTCCGTTGTAAAGGAAGCCAGTTACTACTTATAGAGTTTGGGCTCTGGAAGATAATGAGTGGACATGGGCGTCGTCATCTATCATTGACCTAGGCCATGACTCGTCAAGCGTAGTACTTCTTCAGGAAGCGACCGTTTATTGGCATAAAGGGCCTTTCGCCATGCATGTCCATGAGTAGATAGGCTCCACCATGGTAGACCTTGTCTATGATATATGGGCCTTCATAGTTCGGCTCGAATTTCCCCCGCTTGGCACGATTGGGGATCATAGGTCTTTTGACCACTAGCACGAGTTCGCCTTGGCGGAATGTCCTCGGCCTAGTCAATCTTTCGTATGAGCGCGTTATCTTCACTTTATAAGCCTCTAGATTTTGTTGCGCCATGAGCCGGGTTTCATCAAGGGCATCGAGCTCCTCAAGCCGAAGGTGAGCGTTCTCTTCGTCTGTCAGCTCGTAATGAACTGCCACTCGTAGAGAGGGCAGCTCTATCTCGAGGGGGAGTACCGCCTCTGTACCGAATACCAATGCGTATGGAGTTATGTTCGTGGCCATTTTGAACGTAGTCCGGTACGCCCAGAGAGCTTCATGCAGTCTCTCGTGCTACTCCTTCTTATTTCGGGACACCGTCTTTTTCACGATCTTCGTCAAGGTCTTGTTAAAAGCCTCAGCTAGACCGTTAGCTCGGGGATTATAAACTGAGGAGTATCTCCAGTCTATGTTGTGTTATTGTGCGAACAGCTGATCTTGTGGCTTCTGTAGGCTGGTCCGTTATCGGAGATAATCCGTCGCGGAGTGCCAAACCGATAAATGACGTGTGTCTTGAAGAAATGGAGTATATTCTCCGTCTTCACTTCCCTCAGCGGCATTGCTTTTGCCCATTTGGAGAAGTAATCAGTTGATGCCAAAATGAATCGATGTCCTCTGGATGATACTGGTTCGATGGGGCCGATTATGTTAGTCCCCCACATTTCGAACGGCCAGCTAGCCACTTGTCGGATGTAATGGATTCGGATGCTGGTGGATAAAGTCTCCATGGATCTGGCATGAGTGGCATTGCCTCGCATACTCAAGGCAGTCTTGGATCATCGTGGGCCAATAATAACCCATCCGTTTGATCTTCAACTTCATTTTCGGCCTGACTTGGTGAGAACCACAGAGTCCGCCATGAGTTTCTTGGACGACTCTCTTTGCCTCTTCAGGTCCCAGGCATCTCAACCATAAAGAGTCAAATGATCTCTTATACAGGGTATCATTGACGAAGGCGAAAGATAGGGCTCGCTTCATGAGCTGATGTTTTGAGGACGCATCTTCAGGCGTTCGACGGGATTTGAAGTAGTCTATAAAAACTTCCCTCCAATCCTCAGTCTTTTCCTGGTCTTTTGTTTGCAGGGTCGTTTGCTCGGTCGCTCCCTTTTCTTTGGACGGCTCCGGAGATATTTCTGCCGGTGCAAGAACCCGACGACTTTGAACAACGATCCTCATGTCATCGAGGTTTTCGTCAGCCAGTTCTTTAGCGAGCTTGGCTAATGCATCCGCCTTGCTATTTTCTGAACGTGGTATGCTTTCCAAGGTGTAAGAAGGTATTTGGGTCAGCAGTTGTTGTACCCTCTCGCCGTACTTCACCAGTTCTGGTTTGCACGTTTGATAGTCGCCTTTTACCTGACTAACGACCAGTTGGGAATCTCTGTATATGAGAAGGTTTTCAATTCCCATGTCGATAGTGATCTCGAGCCCTGCTATCAAAGCTTCATACTCGGCTTCATTGTTTGTCCTCAGCTCTGTTAAGGAGAAGGCAAAGCGCATTATCCCTCCTTGTGGAGTTACGAAGATGGGGCCTACCCCTGATTTGATTATGGGGGTACTTTGTTTGCGCTTCTTCATGGAAGATGCTCCATCGAAATAAAGTTCCCACCGGATATCATCCCTGTCGATCGTGTCAAACGCATGTTCATCTGGTAGTTCGCAATTCAAGGGAGAGTCAGCAGGTATCGGATGCTCAGCGAGGAAGTCGGCGATGGCCTAGCCCTTCACTGCCTTGAGGGGACGATAGGTTATCGAGAATTGCATTAAGAGCAGGGCCCATTTAGCGAGCCGCCCTGTCAATATGGCCTTTAACATCAAATACTTAAGGGGATCCACCTTCGATATGAGACGGACTTCATGCGCCAACGCATAGTGCCTGAGCTTCGTTATTGCGAAGATCAACGCCAGGCAGTGTTTTTCGATGGGAGAGTAGTTGCTTTCTGCCCCCAGTAGAACTCGACTCAGATAGTAGATGGCTCTCTCCTTCCCTTGGTCATTCTCTTATGCCCATAATGCGCTTAAGGAACCTTCAAGGGCGGTTGTATACAGAATGAGAGGCTTTCCCTTGACCGGGGCAGCCAGCACTGGCGGGTTCTGCAGGTATTGCTTGATTTCGTTCAGCGCGCTTTGGCATTTGCGGTCCTAGACGAAAGGGGTTCCTTTCTTCATCAGGTGGCTGTAAGGACGGCACTTGCCTGAAAGATTAGTTATAAATCGCCGAATATACGCGAGCTTCCCTTGGAGAGATCGCAATTGCTTGAGAGTCCTTGGCGGGGGCATTTCCATGATCGCCTTGATCTTTGACGGATTTATCTCGATGCCTCGGTGTCTGACGATGAATCCCAAGAATTTGCCTGAGGAAACTCCGAACGCGCACTTGAGAGGGTTTATCTTCAAGTTGTATTGCCGGAGGCGTTGAAACACGATCTTCAGATACTCTAGATGTTCCTCGTATGATTTGCTTTTCACCACGAGATCGTCGATATAGCATTTGACGATTTCATGTATGAGGTCATCGAAGATCTTCGTCATGGCCCTCTGATAGGTGGCACCTGCGTTCTTTAGACCGAAGGGCATCACCTTATAGTAGAATATACCCAAAGGGGTCCGGAAAGCGGTGTGCTTCTGGTCTTCGGGATGCATTTTTATCTGATTGTATCCTGACGAGCCGTCCATGAAGGAGAAAACCTCGTGGGTGGACGTATTGTCAATCATTAGCTCGGTGACCGGTACTGGGAAGTCATCTTTCGGGCATGCTTTATTGAGATCCCGAAAGTCTACACATATACGCACTGTCCCATTTTTCTTCATCACCGGGACGATATTGGCGATCTAGTCAGGATACCGAACCTCTTGGATGAAGCCAAAGTCGATCAGCTTCTTGACCTCCACGTTGATGCTCATCTCAAGCTCGAGCCGCATTCTTCGCGGTGCTTGTTTGATTGGATTGACGTCCAGGGATATGTCCAGTTTGTGGACAGCAATCTCTGGGTCTAGTCCTGGCATCTCAGAATAGTTCCATGCGAAGCAATCTTTATGCTGCATAAGCACGTCTTTTAGTGTAGCCATCTTTTCTTCAGACATCAGCTCTCTGACGAATGTCGGTCGCGGGTCACTTCTCGTCCCCAAATCAATTTTCTTGAGGTTATCTGCAATGGTATGTATTCCATCTTCCAGTTCTTTCGGCGCCGGTGGAAACTCCGAGATTACCTCGTCATCATTGTTTTCGAAGCACCAGGGGAGATTATCCATACCATCGGGGTCTTCTTCTGTAGCGTTATCATGTGGCAGGTACGAGCCCGCTTCCAAGACCGATGTTGATCTGGTTCTACCCTCGTGGATTTGGGTTCATGCTTCTGCGGCGGGGTTACCCTCCAGCTGCTAGATAGAGCGAATCTGCCTTGTCGATATTGATCTTCGACCTAGTTCTTGAAGGTGAAGCAGTCTTCAATAGGATGTCCTATTGCCCTATGATAGGAGCAATTGTCCGGATGAGAGACTTCACCTGCTTGCTCGGGGTGCTTAGACTCCGGGAGTATAATCAATTGATGTCTTATGGCGAGATCGAGTATCTTCCGTGTTTTGTTCTGAGGAAAAGGGTATGCTCGACTCATCTTCTTTATAAGAGGCGAATTTGGATTTCTCGATTCCTGATCGCGTGTCTTCTTGGTCCCACTTTGTCGCTCTCGAACACTTTTCCCGCTCTTTGATTTATTTTTGCCTCTGCGTCGGGACTTTTGTATGACGGGTTGACAGGGAGGAGCATTTTCATCTTTCGCAGCCTGTTGAAGAAGGCGTTGCGTCCTGGCTTTCTCGTAGATGGCCATTTCGTGATTATGGTCGTCTCGAACCTTTTGATCCGCTTCCCTTATAAGCTTGTCCATTTGTTCTTCGAACGACGGACTGGGTATTTTCACGGCGGGAGTCATTTCTGGTTCAGGGTTAGCATCTTCCCACCGAGCATCTCCTTCTTCATTAAAGTCATGTATGACGTAACATTCACGGAGTAGCTCCCGTTTCTTGGATTGAACATACCCAAGCCTGGTCGTTTCCATTTTCCCGTTGGGCAATTTCCGCTGAGTTCCAGGGACGTTCCAGATCTGTCATAGAATTGTGCTTGTCGAGCAGTTTGCTTAAGGGGTACACCTTGGCGTCTCAAGAGTCTCCTTAGTCCGTCTGTGTAATATCTGGGCAAACGGATGGGCTGGAGCCTGTCGAGTGTGGAATCTGCGCCGTGCCAGATTTCCCTCTCCACTTTAGTTTCCCCGAATCGGTAGAATAGGATCGCCTTTTCACCTCCCCGCCTGGGAGGGACATAGAACGTCTACAGCTCTTCCACACTGTAGGTATCAAGCGCGTCTACTTCTTTATGATGTTTGGGCGGAACCATGGCAACTTGCAAACTTTGATCTTCACCAGCGATGGTTTGTATTGAAGGCCGAGCAGAGAATATAGCATTGACCTCATCTTCTGAGTCGCTGCCGAAGATAAGCATAGGAGCGGAGGGTCCCGGCTTGTTTTACTGGGGTGGACCTGAGTAAACTATCTCTTCCTCCTCCTCGGTATCACTCCCGAAGACTGGAATAGCGGTGATAGTTTTGTCCTCCGGTTTGTGACATCTCTCCGTGTCCTTGAAATCTGGCAAGAAGTTTTTTGCATCTTCGTACTTTCGGACTTCGTTCACGGAGAATGGGTTTAACTCTCCTGTCACAGTATACTTGAGACCATCCTTGAAGTATTTCATACACTGATGCTGTGTAGAAGGGATGATATTGTACTCGTGTAACCAGGGCCGACCGAGTAAAGCATTGTAGCATGTCTTGGCATCGATGATGTGAAATTTAATATCTGTGACGAGTAGTCCGAAGCGTAGCATCAGTATCACAGACCCGAGAGTCCGTGATGACTGGGAGTCAAAACCGGAGATGGTAATTTTATCACGAGCGAGGTGCTGAACGCTCATGCAGATTTCCTTCAACACTGGCACGTTGAGAAGATTGACGGAGGACCCATTGTCGACCAGGATCTTACCTATCTTAATATCGTGACAGTATCCTGAGACATATAGGGGACGGTTGTGCTCGCACGTCCCAAAGAGGAGATCTTTATCACCGAAGGTGATATCGGCTATATACGCTTCTTCCAGCTCGTCCTTCATCTTTTCTTCGGCAAGAAAATCTTGGAATTGCTCTGGCTCTTGTAGCGTCTTGATCAATGAATCTCTTGCTTCTTTTGAAAGTAAAAGAGTATCGAGAATGCTGAGCTGCGAGGGTAGCTTCCTCAAGTGCGCCAGAATGTTGTAGTCCACCTTACTTTTCTTTGGCGGGTCCTTGGCGGTCATCTCTTTCATGACTTGGTCATCTAGGGTGATATCTTCAGAGACCTTCTCTTTTTCTTTATCTTTTCTGTTCGCAGGTCTGAGATTCTTTTCTGGAAGTGTACGATTGCGGAGCTGGATATTTTCGCAAGCTTTCGGTTCTTCCTCTTTTCCCGAGGTGGGTTCCTTGAATAGAGGGCCAAGAGTCATCTCTTCATCGGAGTCTCACCCGAACGTGAGAAATTGCGATCCCCCAGCGTTAACCATGCGACAGTTGCCGGTAGTTCTTCCACGCTCTTCGGTCGTATTTCTTCGCTCCCGACGAGTTTTGCGTTTCATCCGCTTAAAATGTTGCTGGTGAGCAACATATCCCTGCCACCATCTTTTAAAAGCGTCGCATTCTTCGGTGGGGTGCGAAATCTTTCGATGATATGAGCAGTAGCTAGGATGCACCTCTGCTTCACCGACAGTGTTTCCTTCGGAGGGTGGTAGCTTCATTCCCATCGATATGGCTTTAGCAAACATTTTCCTCATCTTGAACTTGTTTTTTTTCGTGACAGATGTCCCTTGATTCGGCGGAAGTGTCTTGACTCTTTCGTCCATTCGCCGGCTTCTGGCCTTTTCAAATATGGCCATCTCACGCTCCCGACCGGCTTTACTTTTCCGAAGAGCTTCGTTTAGGAATGCATCGATCATTTCGTCTGACAGCTCTGGAAGCTCCAGTTCAGGATTTGCCTCCAGTTTCTTAGTGCAAGGAGCGTCTTCATCGTCTATCGACGAGTGAAAGATCACATTGCAGCTTGCTACGTAATCCTCAGATCCATCCGACGAGTCTTCTCCATCATCTCCGTCTTCAAAGACATGGCCGAGGAACTCTTGGAGCGTGATTGGAGTCCGCGCCTTCTGGTTATATTCTTCCAGCGTATCAATCTGCTTTTGTAGGTCCGTGCGTGTTGGATATATGTATGCCCTAGAGGCCATTATATGATAGTGGATGTATTTATACATGTATATATATATATATATATTCAGTGTACATTCTTACTCGACATGATAGTATGCCATCTGGTTCTTCTTTATCTGACATGTTGATTTGATCATGCTTTTATTCATTCATACATGTTGATAAAGCCCTGAGGATATAGGCTTGACTACTGTGATTATGATGGAGATCATACTAGTGGGACATCTGTGGTTTATAAGCATATCCTGGAATGTCCCTAGTCGTAGGTGTATCGAGACGGGGCATCGATATACCAGAGTAGACTAATGTATATGATACTAGACCCATATGATGGGCGATGGATGTTCCCACATTCATCGATGTTTGACATCGAGATCGTATACGGGTGCTCAGTGATGACTGGGTACACTGGACGGACTCACCGAGAACTCCTATATGGAATTATATCTATCGTCGGATAGCAGTTCTCAGGTGACATTGGTGCAGATTAGTCTGTAGACCCGAGATCGTCATAGAGTCTTGTGTGTTCTCCCACTGTACTTTGATTACCACCCTACCACGGCTCTACTGAGTCGTGCAAACAGGTGGCCGTTGGGTACAGTCCCGAGACACACGAAGGCGATGAGCGATAGGAGTGGTTTTGTCTCTCCCGGTGTTGGGAGTTGATGCTGTGCTGTGCTCGATTGGCTATATCAGTAAGTCCCTGGCCAGGGCTGTTGAGATTTACTGATAAGTGTTATCAGTAGTTTCTCGATCTGTTATAGACCATTCATCGGCATGACTTATTGAGTTATTAGGGTCGACGTTACCATCCCTAGACTCGATATGCAGCATATCTGACGAAGAGACCGGACTGTACGGTAGTGTTGCCGGTTGGTTCGACGGGAGTTGTAACAGGTTCGCTTGTTTTCTTCTGATCGTTCAATACCCGGGTGGCCGTTACGTTTAGCTGACCGCTTGCGGCTTGGGGGTGCTTGATATGATCATCTCCCACTGCCGGCGTATTGATGAGTCTTAGAGTCCCACAATGGAGTTACCTAGTCCAGGCGAAACGATGTGGTGCGCATATGCGATATGCGCGTAGACCCGGTTAAAATGCGCGTATGAGATACCGTATATTAATCGGGCGGCTTGCTTTTGGTCGGGTTGTATGTGATACGACCGGGTTGCTAAATTAAGTGTTGATTTATCATTAACCATTAGTTTCTCACTTGAAATCCTTTCTTATCTTTATGTTGTATGCATGCATGTATGCATTCATTCTCATTCATGCATATAGGATGTGCATGCACACATACATGCATACATAATGGTTATCATGGTTGTTGATATAGTAGATGGTGACAATATAAGACTCACACCATATGTAAAATATATAGATATTATTTATTTGGAAAAAGGAAAATGAAAATGGAAATTGTTTCATGGTTAAATTTTTTATTCTTGCACTAACCCCTTGAATTAACCATGATTCATTTTCTATGGTCATTTTTGTTCCAAACTAAAATATCTAAGATATTTTACAACCATGGTTTAGAATGAGAGAGTGAATATATATATATATATATATATATATTCATTTTCTCATTTTCTTCACAAGCTTATCATTATCTTGCCATCATCTTCTTCCTCCTTTCTCTCTTGCTCTCTAGTTCTCTCAAGTGAGCAATAGAGTTACCAAGTTAGGATTTTGAAGTGAGAAAACCAACCACAACACCATTCTACACTAGTCTTGCCCATTAGTGAAGAGTGTTAGCTTCCATTTCTTCTCTTGATCTTGTGAAGTTTCAAACTTGGACAAAGAGGACTCCGGGTGGATCATTGTGGATCTAGAGGATCTCAAGCGGATCTTTTCCAACCCTCAAGTAGCCAAGGAGTCTAGCGTAAGGAGCTACAAAGGTTGTACTCTCAAAACCCTAGCTTTTACTACTTGTGATGATGTTAATGTTATGAAACCCTAAATTTCTAGTGATGATTCTTTGTATGTTCACTTAGCACCTTAAAAATTTGATTTTGACACATGTGATGCTTCCAAACCCTTCATGAGGTGCCAGGTAAACCTAACAATGGTATCAGAGCCAGGCTAGAGCTTTAGGCGACGCTTTAGCGAAGTTAAAACTCCGATCGAACCAAAAATACGGATTTTTTAACCCTCTCTTGACATTTTTTTGAAACTGTGTTATTCCAGAATTAAAAATACTTAAAAAATGCAGCAGGCAAATTTAAGAATTGCTGTAAAAAATGATACCATATTCCGTACAAGACGCCGCGGAACCGCGGCCATACCCTGCTTGGGCCGCGGATCCGCGGCCGCACTGAAGCAATATTTTATCTTTTTTTTTACAGTAATGTCTAGAACTTCTTTTATATATTTTTGGGTAGTTTTAATCTGATTTAAGTGTTGAATGTTCTGGGGATTGTTTTGGATTCGGTGATTCGATCGAAATTTTAATTTCATGCCTTTTTCGGATAATTTAGAAAGTATTAAAATGTTCGAACGAATATCATTAACTCACTTTTTCCCGGCACGAAAAACTTTCAAGTGTTGATTTTTTCTCGGGTTTAAATCTTTCGGAAATACGTGCAAGTTAAGTGGTGGACCCTCTAGAAGAACACAAACCTTAACTCGATTTTGTGACCGTCTGAATTGCCTCTGAACCTTAGGGTTTGGGGCAGTACGGCGTGCCACATGTGAGGCGTTGGCTTGACCCTTCTACGGCTGGACCACTGCTACTGTATCACATTCTGGGATTTTTGAACTCCGCTCAAGTGTTGAGCTTTAGGAAATTTTGGGTATTTGATCATTCGATCGAAAATTTTAATACTGTCTATTTATCTGGAATGTGATACAATATGTGGAATTCATATAGTTAGGCATGAAATGCGAAGTATGTGATATTTCGGATTTACTATGTCTAAAGAGAATGTGGATTCCAAATATTGTAGTTTTACACTTTCTTTTCTGTGACCGTAAGTGTAGTATGTCGCATATCGCCGGTTTCGTTGCTATATATCAACGACAATCGGGGAACGCATACTTACTTACGTTGATAATATATGATATTATGTGTTGCTGAGATATGATGTGCAGGATTGTCGCGATTGAATAGCCGGGTTTTTTTTATGTGAGATGAGAGTTTTCTTTTCATTCATGTAAAATTCAAATGTAATGTAATATTCTTTTATTTGGGGCACTTCCGGGTTGAGGTTGATGCCACCAGTGTTATATATTATTTACTTTTCCGCATTAGGATAGACCCAAGGAGGGGAGCACAAGTGACCGGTTCTGGGGTTCAGTGGGAAGCCATCTCGAGGAGTCGAGACCGGGTCTCCTAAACTCCAAAATTGGTAGGGTCGCTTGCCGCTCTCGTAGGGGTCTAGGGGTGTGGGCTTGGCTATTCATCGCGACTGTGGAATCCGTATTTTCTATTGTTGGCTAAATACTAAATACGGACGTCCTAGTATATCCCATCATATCTGTGTTTCTGATGCCTGTATTCTGTGATGTGATATCTGAGACGAATGATATATTATATATATGATATATAGTAGGCGTTGCTTATGTTTTACACCCGCGCTAGTCCCGTCCCGGTATGCCGTTAGTTAAGTAACCTAACGGTGCATAACGGAACATTGCGGCGAATGCGGATGGCATAAGCGTACGTTGTATTTTCGTTTCTTTTCTGTGATTGGCTTAAGGACTTAAATGATGGGACTACATTAATATGATTAATGTAAATAAAATAAACCTAAAAAGATGTTGTAGAATCGGATTTGAAAACCACTCGGCTATTTATGAAAAAGCTATATTTCAAAACTGCAGAGCTCAAGCCACTCCTTTTGAAAACCATTTGATTCTACGACGATATCAAGTTCAAAGCGTTAAAGATTTTCTTAAAAATCATCTGCAACCCTTCGTCATTTTAGGAAGTAGAGTACTTAGTATTCGTGCTACGTTTGTTGACTATAGTTAAGGCATAGTGTACGGTAGCTAAGTGATGTCTTCCTATACTCCATATGATGCAGATTAATTAGGACATTCATACGACTTTGTTGACCATAGTTAAGGGTCATATTAATCAAGAAATGACGGGTAGAACTTGACTGGTACTTATGATTTTTTGACCATAGTTAAGGTCATAAGTACTAGGGGTAAAAACTGCATCGGGAATTTCAAGTGTTGAAATTTGCAATGAGATTGCATACCTTTCATATGATGGTTGGATCCCGATCCCACTGTGGGCAATAGTTGCTCCCAGGAGAGTTTTGCAGTTTACAATTAGCTAACCCATTAGGTGTCTATAAAGGTGTTAACGGGGCTACGCCTCTGGAAAAACGAGGTTTACTTTAATTAGGTCCATGCGAAAGCACGGGGAACCTCCCTTAAGTACCGACACTGGCCTGGCTGAACGGTTGGCGAAGTTGTAGACTGTAATTAATCCTGGCTAGTTTTCTTTTTAAGGTTTGAAAGAAAAACTTGATTAAAAAGTGGGAGATATCGATTAGACAAGATAATAACCAATCTGATCTTTGCAAGAGCTTTCGCTGAGTGTATTCTTTTCTCTCTCTTAATGGAAGATACCAATGACTGGACTCAAGCTTCTACTAGATAAAAATAAACTGAATGGGAGCAATTATAAAGACTGGCTGAGGAATCTGAAAATAGCCTTGACTTATGATAAAGTATCATATGTCCTCACGGCTCCAGCCCTGCCCGTCCCAGGTCCAAAATCCTCAGTTGCGGATAAAGAAGTCCGCAAGACATGGGACGCTGACTGTGCCACGGCCAAATGCCTCGTGCTTGCATCGATGGACAACATACATCAAAAGCAGCACGAGAATATGGACATTCACGCCATATTCCTCCATACAAAGGAGTTGTATGGAGAGCAATCCCGCGTATTACGAAACGAAGCATCAAAGAAATTGTTTCGAAAGGCCCCTGGCACACCAGTAGGAGACCATGTTCTGAAAATGATAGCTCTCATAGAAGAGCTTGAGGACCTTGGATGGACGATGGACAATGAACAATATACAGATATTATTCTGCAGTCCCTCCCCTCCACCTTTGCTCAATTCATAGTTAACTTCAACATGCACAATATGGAGAAGGAACTACCTGAACTCCTTAATATGTTAAGGAGTGCAGAGAGCACACTAAAATCAGTGAAAACTCCCGTTTTGAGTGTTGGGCAATCTTCTTCTTCTCGCCCAAAGGCTAAGGCCAAGGGAAAGCTCAAGAAGAAGCCCACCAAGCCTAGGGGTGGAGTTAAAAAGGTTAAGGGGAAGGACAAGTCCAAAGCTGGAGAATCGGGGAAAAGGGAATGTTTTCATTGCCACAAAACAGGACATTGGAAGCGCAACTGTACGGAGTAGTTAAATCTCAAGAAGAAGCATGGGGATGCTTCCGCTTCAGGTGTGTTTGTGACAGAAAACTGTTTTTCAATAAACTCTGCTTCCTGGGTATTAGATACCGGTTCAGGTTCTCACATTTGCAATTCTATGCAGGGGCTGAGAAATAGCAAGGTTTTGAAGACAGGTGACCATACTCTCCGCGCTGAAAATGGTTCCAATGTACATACAGTCGCAGTGGGAGAGTATCACTTGGGGTTGCCATCTGGGTGTATATTGGTTTTGAACCCATGTTATTTTGTACAAAGTATGCTTTGTAATATAATATCTGTTTCTTTGTTAGACAATGAAGGATATAATTTTGTATTGCAGAACAATGTTATGAACATTCACCGGAATCAAATGTTGGTTGGGTATGGTACGCTTAATAACGGGATATACGTCCTAAATCAAGACACAGTTTTCAGCATACAACACACTAATAAAAGAAAACTTTCAGAAATAAATGAAGCTTTTCTTTGGCACTGTAGACTTGGTCATATTAACGAAACAAGACTAAACAAGTTACACAAAAATAGATATTTAAACCCTTTTGAATATAAATCTTATGCGACTTGCCAGTCTTGTATCAAGGGTAAAATGACCAAAACTCCGTTTACCGGACACGGAGAAAGAGCTACTGAGCTCCTAGGTCTCATATATAGTGATGTATGTGGGCCAATGTCTACACAGGCTAGAGGCGGTTTTTCATACTTCATTACTTTCATTGACGATTTCTCAAGATTGGGTCATGTATTTTTATTAAAGCACAAATCCGAAGCTTTCGAGAAATTCACTGAATATAAATTCGAAGTAGAAAAACAAACCGGCTTGAGTATCAAAATGCTTCGATCAGATCGAGGTGGGGAGTACCTCAGTACAGAATTTGCAAACTTCCTAAAAGAGAATGAGATTCTCTCTCAGCTCACTCCTCCTTACACACCACAGCACAATGGTGTGTCTGAACGACGGAATCGGACCCTATTAGATATGGTCCGTTCCATGATGAGTGATGCTGAGTTACCTGTCTCATTTTGGGGGCATGCATTGGAAACTGCAGCATTTCTACTGAACAGGGTTCCAACCAAAACCGTGTCTACCACGCCATATGAGATATGGCATGGGAAGAGACCATCTCTTAAGAGAATTAAGATTTGGGGTTGCCCGGCCTATGTTAAAAAGCAGAATCCGGACAAACTCGAGACACGGTCAGTCATGTGTAATTTTGTGGGATATCCAAAGAACTCTTATGGATATCTTTTCTACCACAAGGAGGAACAAAAAGTGTTTGTTTCTCAGCATGCCACATTCTTGGAAAAAAAGTTTTTCACAAATGACACTGATGGCAATATGGTAGATCTAGAAGAGGTTCTAGAGACACAAACTACAAATGACGACTTGGTTGAACCGGCTGTTGCAATAGAGACTGAGGAACCTCGGCCACTCCGTAGGTCTGGTAGGACTTCTCGCCCACCGGAGAGGTACTACGGTTTCCTCATTGATGGTGACAGAGAAGACTGCATCATGGAGGATGATGATCCTACCAGTTTTCAGCAAGCTATCACGAGTGGAGACTCTGTGAAGTGGCTGGATGCCATGAGATCCGAAATGGAGTCTATATACACCAACAAAATATGGAATTTGGATGTTGTACCCCCTGGGGTAAAGCCTGTGGGGTGCAAATGGATCTTTAAAAGAAAGATTGGTGTAGATGGGCAGGTAGAGACCTATAAGGCGAGACTTGTGGCGAAGGGTTTTCGTCAAAGACCAGGTTTGGACTATGACGAGATTTTTTCGCCCGTAGCCATGCTTAAATCCATTCGGATCCTACTTGCTTTTGCTGCTCACTACGACTATGAAATCTGGCAGATGGACGTTAAAACGGCATTTCTAAATGGGGATTTAGAAGAATGCGTTTATATGGATCAGCCGGAGGGCTTCATTGACAGTGGGAGCAGCGGGAAAGCATGTAGATTGCTTAAATCCATATATGAGTTAAAGCAGGCATCACGGAGTTGGAACATTTGTTTCGATGATGTTATCAAAGAGTTTGATTTCATCAAAAATCCAGATGAACCTTGTGTTTATAAGAAGGCTGTAGGGAGAGCTGTCACATTCCTCGTATTGTATGTGGATGACATTCTTCTGATAGAAAATGATATTCTTATGCTACAGTCGGTCAAATCTTTTTTATCACTAAGGTTCTCCATGAGGGACCTGGGTGATGCCACATACATTCTGGGCATTAGAATCTATAGGGATAGATCCAAGAGGTTGTTGGGATTGTCCCAAACCAGGTACATCAACACCATCCTAAAAAGGTTTACTATGGAAGACTCCAAGCAGGGTGCCTTACCCGCTTTCCATGGGGTTACTCTCTCTAAGGACTCTTGCCCAAAGACCGATGAAGAGAGAGCTCGCATGAGCATTATACCCTATGCTTCGGCAGTAGGATCTATAATGTATGCGATGTTATGTACACGCCTAGATGTAGCTTATGCACTTAGTGTTGTAAGAAGGTATCAATCCAACCCAGGGGAGAATCACTGGATAGCTGTGAAGAACATTCTTAAGTACTTACGAAGGACTAAAGAATTGTTCTTGGTGTATGGTAATGAAGATCTCCAAATGGAAGCCTTTACCGATTCGAGCTTCCAGAGCGATAAGGACGACAACAAATCTATCTCTGGGTTTGTATTTACCCTCAATGGAGGGGCGGTAAGTTGGAAGAGTTCCAAACAGGATACCGTTGTAGACTCTACGATGGAGGCTGAGTACATTGCTGCAAATGATGCCGCCAAGGAAGCCGTCTGGATGAGGAAGTTCGTCTCGGAGCTAGGAGTAGTTCCAACCATTATTGATCCAATACCATTGTATTGTGATAATAATGGGGCTATGGCGTTAGCCAAGAAGCCCAGGTCCCATCAGCGGTCCAGAGACATCCTGAGGCACTTTCATTTGATCCGGGAGATTGTAGATCGCCGCTTGATCGAGATTAGGAGAGTAGACACAAAGAATAACGCCGCGGATCTACTCACCAAGGCCCACCCTCAGCCGCAGCATGAGCGACTTTTTGAGATGTTGGGTATGAGATACGCCAATAACTGGCCTTAGTGCAAGTGGGAGATTGTTGGATATATGTATACCCTAGAGGCCATTATATGATAGTGGATGTATTTATACATATATATATATATATATATATTCAGTGTACATTCTTGCTTGACATGATAGTATGCCATCTGGTTCTTCTTTATCTGACATGTTGATTTGATCATGCTTTTATTCATTCATACATGTTGATAAAGCCCTGAGAATATAGGCTTGGCTACTGTGATTATGATGGAGATCATACTAGTGGGACATCTGTAGTTTATAAGTATATCCTGGAATGTCCCTAGTCGTAGGTGTATCGAGACGGGGCATCGATATATCAGAGTATACTAGCGTATATGATACTAGACCCATATGATGGGCGATGAATGTTCCCACATTCATCGATGTTTGACATCGAGATCGTATACGGGTGCTCAGTGATGACTGGGTATACTGGACGGACTCACCGAGAACTCCTATATGGAATTATATCTATCGTCGGATAGCAGTTCTCAGGTGACACTGGTGCAGGTTAGTCTGTAGACCCGAGATCGTCATAGAGTCATGTGTGTTCTCCCACTGTACTTTGATTACCACCCTACCACAGCTCTACTGAGTCGTGCAAACAGGTGGCCGTTGGATACAGTCCCGAGACACACGAAGGCGATGAGCGATAGGAGGGGTTTCGTCTCTCCCGGTATTGGGAGTTGATGCTGTGCTGTGCTCGATTGGCTATATCAGTAAGTCCCTGGCCAGGGCTGTTGAGATTTACTGATAAGTGTTATCGGTAGTTTCTCGATCTGTTATAGACCATTCATCGGCGTAACTTATTGAGTTATTAGGGTCGACGTTACCATCCCTAGACCCGATATGCAGCATATCTGATGAAGAGACCGGGCTGTACGGTAGTGTTGCCGGTTGGCTCGACGGGAGTTGTAACAGGTTCGCTTGTTTTCTTCTGATCGTTCAATACCCGGGTGGCCGTTACGTTTAGCTGACCGCTTATGGCTTGGGGGTTCTTGATATGATCATCACCCACTGCCGGCGTATTGACGAGTCTTAGAGTCCCACAATAGAGTTACCTAGTCCAGGTGAAACGATGTGGTGCGCATATGCGATATGCGTGTGGACCCGGTTAAAATGCGCGTTATGAGATACCGTATATTAATCGGGCGGCTTGCTTTTGGTCGGGTCGTATGTGATACGACCGGGTTGCTAAATCAAGTGTTGATTTATCATTAACCATTAGTTTCTCACTTGAAATCCTTTCTTGTCTTTATGTTGTATGCATGCATGTATGCATTCATTCTCATTCATGCACATAGGATGTGCATGCACACATACATGCATACATAATGGTTATCATGGTTGTTGATATAGTAGATGGTGGCAATATAATACTCACACTATATGTAAAATATATGGATATTATTTATTTGGAAAAAGGAAAATGAAAATGGAAATTGTTTCATGGTTAAATCTTTTATTCTTGCACTAACCCCTTGAATTAACCATGATTCATTTTCTATGGTCATTTTTGTTCCAAACTAAAATATCTAAGATATTTTACAACCATGGTTTAGAACGAGAGAGTGAAAATATATATATTTTCATTTTCTCATTTTCTTCACAAGCTTATCATTATCTTGCCATCATCTTCTTCCTCCTTTCTCTCTTGCTCTCTAGTTCTCTCAAGTGAGCAATAGAGTTACCAAGTTAGGATTTTGAAGTGAGAAAACCAACCACAATACCATTCTACACTAGTCTTGCCCATTAGTGAAGAGTGTTAGCTTCTATTTCTTCTCTTGATCTTGTGAAGTTTCAAGCTTGGACAAAGAGGACTCCGGGTGGATCATCGTGGACCTAGAGGATCTCAAGCGGACCTTTTTCCAACCCTTAAGTAGCCAAGGAGTCTAGCGTAAGGAGCTACAAAGGTTGTACTCTCAAAACCCTAGCTTTTACTGCTTGTGATGATGTCAATGTTATGAAACCCTAAATTTCTAGTGATGATTCTTTGTATGTTCACTTAGCACCTTAAAAATTTGATTTTGACACATGTGATGCTTCCAAACCCTTCATGAGGTGCCAGGTAAACCTAACAGTGCGCTTGTCACCAGGCTTCACGGGCTTTCTAGATCTCTTCTTCATTTTCAAAGATTTCGACGACTTGATGTGGGAGCTTTGGCTATCGCCTCTGGCTTTGGAGTTGGGCGCAGTTTAAGCATTCCTTCGATGATTTCAGGTTCCATCGGATTCTTCCACCTGATCACCGGACATGTCTGGAGATCATTCAGCATCATTTTGGTTTTGGCCGAAAGAACGACCTCCCATGGAGCTTCTTCAACAAAAGAGCACGTTGCCCCCGGTGTGTCCATCTTCTTAGAAGTATGCGGTTATGGTGGGCTTACTTTCCACTTTTCAGTCAGCGCAAACTTGCCTTATAGGTACTGATCCTCGATCCATCTCTTAAAGACGAAGCAATCTTCGATTGGATGGCTTACCGTTTGGTGGTAAGGGCAATAATTGGGATTATTTACTTCGCCGGGTTGTGATGGTCGCCTTGGATTCGGCAAATTGATAAGCCTGTTATGCATCGCCAGCTCGAACAGCCTCTTTGTTTTATCCCTCGGGAATGAGTAAAGGCGCTTCATTTTCTCATTATAATAGTGCCGTCTCTCTTCCAATTGATCCGTTAATCTTGGAGCACTAGGCTGCTGTTGGGTGTTTGCAACGAAGGTCGCCTTCTCTTTACCTTTTTCGTTCTGCGGCTCCGGCTTCGGAGGAGACGGCCTATGGCCCATCTGGTCCATCTGGGCTATTAATGCCTGGAATGTGGTCGGTTTGAAGAACATCATGAACTGTGAAATAGTCGCATGAGAGTCTAGGGTGCCCACGAACATGCCCATCGCCGGTGCTTCTTCGATGCGCTGTTCGCACTTCGACCACAGATTCTGCTATCGGATTGCGTACTGAACCCACGTCTCGTCCGGCTTCACCCTGGCATTGATCAGTGCCGTTATTGGGGTACGTTCACTAGCACTTGCGGGGTGAACAACAACTCCATTTCTGCGAAAGTTTTGATGGAGTCGTTTAGAAGTTCGGAGTACCACTCAAACGCCATCTCCGATAAGCTGCCGACGAATTGGCGGAGCAAAAGTTTATCATCGCCACCGGTGTTGCCACAAAGAGCGCTGAACTGGGCGACATGTTGATGGGGATTGCCTGTCCCCTTGTACACATGGAATTTTGGGATCGTGTAGCCTGGCGGGTACTTTATCTGATCATACCATCCTGGATACGGTCGCCCAGTTCTAACAATTTGCCCAGCCGCTTCGTTCGCCTGGTGAACTCTTATCTGCTGAGCGATGTAATCATCCAGGGAGGCTTTTGAGATGGTCTCCTCCTTGGCTGCTGACAGAGCCGGTAGAGGATTTGATGTCTCTCCTCTGTCATCTTCAATTATTACTGAAGGATCTTCGGCTGGGGGATCTGGCTGGATCATCATGCCCACCATATCTTGGAATAGAATGGCCATTCGCTTTATATTGGTTGCTTGTTCCATAGCCTCTTTGTCCTTCTTCTCAAGTATTCTCCGATGGAATTCGGCATCAGTTTCTTGCCCATGGCGTTGCTCCGAGGATGCCTCTGGGCTTTCTTTTGGCCCGGTGAATGCGGCCATCGCAGTCATCATCTCCTGAAGCTTCTGCTGCTGCTCTTGAGCTTTTGTCACGGATCGCGTAAGCGGTCGATGACCTGTGGAAGTGCGGCTTTCCTATTTTCCGGAAGCCATGTAAATAGTATGTACCACCATGCCCCCAGACTTAGGGCATTTGGGCTCGGTGTTTTTACGGTCTGCTACGTTTACAGGGGCTTTCTCTGGCCTCCTTTTCTTTTGAGTAGTCGACGTGGAGGGGGCCGTTGTAGCGGGCACCCAAGTGGTCGTCACTTTCTTTGGCTTAACAGGACGGTTTTCTTCCTGTCGGACCTTCAGCTTCTTCTGCCGGCGGGGATAGTCTTGATCAACCACCGACTCTCGGACTTGTCATCAGATTTTGTAAACTTTGGAAGACAGCCGTTGAGGGGACTGCTCCGGCTTTATTTCTGTGACAGCCTCCACTGGTGGTGGAGATCTTTTCAGTACGGCGGTAGGCGAGTTCCTGCGCACCTTATTCAGTAGCTCAAAGCTGTTCCCGGTTGGAACAACAGCATTAACATCCACCGTTGGAGCTGGTGGAGTTAGCCCAGAGGGGGAGTTGCCCCCGGCCTTCCTTACTCGGCGCCAGTGACGACGTCGAGCGTGTCGAGCTGTTGGGGTTGGTTCGGTGATGGGGATGGCTTTGTCTTGCCCCCTATCCAGGTGAGGGATTGTTGTTGGCGTCAGCCTCTTGAAAACTGATGTCCGTTGAGAAGCAGTATCCAACCTGTCAAAGACAGACCTTTGAGCAGGAACGGGAGTCGGAGTGGGAGCCGGAATAGTCAGTCTTGTAAAAACTGACCCTTTGGTAGGAGAAGCCGTCTTGACGACTTAAGGAGCAGGGATGGCTATCCTCTTCGGAACAACCTTTTCTGGGATCGCAGGCTTCATCATGGGCCCGTAGGAATTTTGGCCCAGTCTGGCGAAGACCGAGGAGCTGGAGCTGGACGACCCGTTGAGAGGGGCCGCAGTAGTTGCAAGCCGATCAAAGACCGACTTCTTGGGAGCTTCCGGCGTTGGCACAGGAGCGGTGAAGCTCGTTGGCGGGAGCATGGTCCCGAAAAACAATCCAGTAGTAACCTGGGTGACTTGTTCTACCGGCATCATGAACAGGGATGCCGCTTGAGGCCCATAAGCTATGCCTCCAGATGAGGCGGAGCGTACGTTGCAGTTGCAGCTAGAACATTTTGCACAAGTGAACGCCATTGATCCTTCGCTTTCTGCACCAAGCAAAACGCCAAATCTTAGTACATCAAACCCAAGGGCAACCATTAGCAAACCGTGATTGGTTCGCGAACACGACACACGAAGTGTGGAGTGGAAAGAGGAAAAGGTCCCATCGGGCATGCCAGAATCTGTCCCCCTCCGAAAGACGCGGCGGACGTCTTGCCTGAATTTTGGGGCAGATGCTAATTGGTGCTATCCGTCCACCTCTCCGAAAATGCCAAATTGATTTATGGCACCGTGTATCGAAGGTTTAAACGGATGCGACCGATGTAGCGGACTTCATCAGATTCCCCCTCGTTTGAGGGGTTTTTGATTGTGGGGACGCTTTTCCCTGCAGGCGCAAGCCCCTGCAGTTAATTACGCTACCGCATGGCGGTAACAACTTTTTCCTTCTCCAGATGGTCACCTCGTGTCGTGGGTGTTTGTTTTGTGTTTGGTTGCCCATGGATTGTATACGGAGACTAAGTTATGTTGTCGCCCGTAGGGCGTGGACTAGTCCAAATCCGTATCTTTCTTAGATTTGGGTTTGGGGGTTTGGATTTAAGGATACATTAGCCTCATTTGAGACTAAGATTAACTTAAACGTTCGTTAAGGATACGTTAGTCTCATTTTAGACTAAGATCAACTTAACGGGATCGTTTAGATCCAACAAGAGAGCAATTGGGCTCTATTTTTTAGTTTAGTAACATTGCGGTCGATAATTAGTTTAAGGACATTACGGTCCAATGTTAGTTTTAAGACATCGCGGTCGAGGTTAAGGACATCATAGTCCGTGGATTTAAGGACTCCACAGTCCGTTGTTAGTTTTAAGACATCACGGTCGAGGTTAAGGACATCATAGTCCACGAGTTTAAGGACCTCACAGTCCAATTTTAGTTTTAAGATATCACGGTCGAGATTAAGGACATCATAGTCCATAAGTTTAAGGACCCCACAGTCCATGAAATGCGTGGTTGTCGAGACCCGTCACCTCTTTGAAGACGTTGAATAATTACAACGACAAATATCAAAGGAGTGAAGAGATGTACCCTTGAACCAGGATGAGTTGGTTAAAAGAGCAGATGTGCTCAGTCCAATAAAAGTTGAGGACTTATGGACAGAATTAGGCTAAGTCCAGTTAAAAATGTTTAACATTTTTAATTTGTTCTGGCCATTAGGCCTTTATTTGGGCTCTGCCCTTTTAATAATGCAAAGCATTGGTCACTGACATTTTTTTTGTTTTCATCAGAACAAGTTGTGTTCTGACTGTGCGCCACGTGACGCGCCAGGCGGTTCGCGCCAATTAAAGAGCGCATTGCGCTTCTGTCAGGTAGCGCAGAAGAAGAAGACACGTGTCGCGTTTAATGTTAAGCGCTAGTTTGTTAGCGCATTGCGCTTTTAGTTTATGAGCGCGTTGCGCTAGACTGTTGGCGCACCAGTGAGTGACACGTGGCGCGCTTGGCGCTAAGCGTCAGCCCATGAGTGCAGTTCTCTGTTTTAGAAGCGCAAAGCGTAGATTATGTCTCTGGTTGACACGTGGCAAGTTTTGGCACTGAGCGCCGGTCCAATGAGCTCAAGAGCGCAATTTATGAGTGCAAGGCACTTTTCAATAGCGCAAAGCGCATCTGATCAAATTTTAAGATCAAAGAACAAGTTTATGTTCTTCAAAGGAGGCTTTGCCTCAAGATCCAAGAACAAAATTTCTTGTTTTTTTATAAAAGGCTCTGCCTTTATAGATCAAGGATCTGTAAATAAAGTAAAAATACTTCTTTTATTATTATTTTCTTTATGATTAGATCTTTTGATCTTTTGCTTTTAAATCAAAGACCTTGGTCTTTTTATAGATCTAAGATCTTTTTAGAAGATGGTTCTTCTTTTTATGAGATGGATTCATCTCTGTTATTCAAGAACATAGTTCTTTACATTTATGATGAAGAAAATCTCCTTTTTCCTAAGACCTTGCTCTTTTTTTTTTGCAGAGGGTTTTTTCTCTCTCTTTCTGTATCTCGAAACTTGAAGTCTAGGGGCCTTTATATAGGGCCAATTGATTTGTTAAATCGGTTTTGAGAGATCTTTCTCTGATTGATTTGGGAATATTTCCCACCGTTGGATCTTTTGATCCTAAGGCTTCTGTTTTGCAGAAGATAATTTTCTTATTTTAATAAGATTGGAAAGATCTTTCCATAACAGAATTTTTGTTTTGATTAATTAATAATTTATTATTAGTAGATCTTTAGATCTGACGGTGGGGGAATTTTAATTCCAGCGCTGGCGCACTTTGCGCGAGCGCACCTATGTTCGCGTGGCGCTCAGCGCAGAGCGCAGCGCGCAGCGCAACCGCACCAGCGCACCTGTGTCTGACACGTGGCGCGCAGCGCACCTGTGTCTGACACGTGGACTTTTTAAATTTTGAATTTTGAAACAGAGGTTTGCTCTGACGGGGTGCGCTCCCTAGGGCGCAGCGTCCCTGGCGCTGGCGTGTCTGCTTTTGACACATGGCGCACGGCGCGCAGCGCGCAGAATCTGAAGCGTTGCTTCAATTTTTGAATTTTGAAATTCAAAACAGAGCTTTGCTATGATTGGGGGAAACAATACCATGCTAGTCTGTTGTGCTTGCTCAAGCCGCGACACCCGCGGCCAAGGCAGAAGCTAAAACAAAAATTTATGCAAGCACAAGTTACACAAACCCAAGAATACATCCATACCTAAAACTAGCAAACGAGCATAAAAGGTTAGGGATTATAAGCTTTGATACATGTCCACCAAATCGTGGAAGACCCTTCCGAGCTAGTAGACGTCGGGAATGCGTTTAAGAGGCGACCGTCCTTGCAAAAGATGATCCACCCGGGGGAAATTAATTCAACCTCCGATCGACGCTCCAAACTTGTTAGGAATGGATTGTGGGTGATGTAGGAATTTTTTCACTAACTTTTTCTCTCAATTTTCATGCTCAAGAGTGCAAGAATGAGGAGGAGGAGGTGAGGAAACTTAGCCATCCATGGCTAAGTGTTGAGAATGAAATGAATAATATGTAAGTAGAAAGAATGGCTTGCTAATTTTACAATTGTCACACCCCGCTTCCCAGTATACGGGAAGAGGACGCGGCGGTCGCTACGTATTTATTCAGAAGTAAACATGCTAAGAGTATCTAAGCAATATTAAATAAAATGTACACAAGCGATAAGATGTAAATAAACAACAACTTTATTTATTAACATTCTTTTTACAATACAACTGAAATAAAAATACATTGAATGAAAGCAATGCCTAAATAATGGCATAACATGAATGAAAATGAAATGTAATGTACAAGTAAATCTAAAACTCCGGGTCTTCAGTAAACTGATCCAAGTCCTCGCTGCTGGGCTCGATCTCCAGTGAGTCCAAATCACCTGATGACATTCTAAAGAAGAAGAAAGAGAATATCGTTAGCGAACAAATCGCTCGGTAAGTCCCAAAAAGGAGGGAGAAGTAGAATAGACAGAGAGAGTATAACTATTATAATGTTGATTGTTATGTTAACGTAGTTGTTTGTATCTTGGTACAGAAGAGGCCAGTGTATACTAGAGGAATCTCACTATCCCGGAGACTAAGGTATACGGAGTACAAGGAACCGTTCAACCACGGTACAACGGCAATGGAGATTCAGGTTAGATATCTTATGGTTGCAGTCTCGTGCCACTTTTAACACCTTCCGTACCAATCTACCCCTTATAAACCCCGCGATGTCTTGATTGTGTTGTATTGTCTTATAAATTGTATAGATAGATAACTTGCCGAAACCATGATATAGTAATGGAACAGATATAATGGAAGAACATGTAAATGGAATGTATCCATGGTTCGGTTCGGTCAATACAGATTGATATAGATTGAATAGATGGATTCATATTGAATCATGTTGTATTGTAGTTTGTACTTAAATCACATTCAAGTCAGATTGATTAGTATGAGACTCAGTCTGAGTCAGACACTTTTAAAAGAACTTGAAATCCTTATTATTTTGATGTTATCGGTAACTGCTGCACATGGACGGCAGAATTTGTATATATTTCCTAGACAATTACCGTGTTGATAACACCGTTTGTTAAGTTGTCTACCTTAAATAGGCAAGCACCCATATCTCCGTCTCTCTGAGGCTCAAGAGACTGGTCCCGCTTAAACCTATGTTTACTAGAGTTCTTATTGTAATTTAGTATAACTTGAAGGGTTTTATTTAAAAATAGTTTTGGTATAATTTCAAAATACACCTCAAGCATTTAATTATCGTCTTTAGGGTTTTCATTGATGTATATTTTATAAATGTGACATTTCTAGTGAATAAAACCTAATTTCATAATATATGATATTTATTTGTTATATGAATATTGTTTTGAATTATCATGGTAGTTTCATGTAATATTTGAATTCTTTTCTTGAGTTTTGGAAATATGGAATAATATATATATTTAAAATAAGTATTTTGGTAATATTTATATATACATATTTAACGAAAATAAATTTATTTATTTTTTTGTAAAAATCTCATTTTCTAAAGAAAAATATATAAAAATTCCATCGAGATCGAATGCTCCTTGCAGAGGTCTGCATCTCGCTCTACTAAGCCCGAGGATGTGCGATAATCCGCACCATCCTGAACGGGGTCCCTAAAATGGGTTGTTGAGGAGCAATTGCATGGAAATGTTTTAATATATCTTTTAAAGAAAACGGTTTTATAAGTTAAAGGGATTTATTTGCAAAGTTGTATTTCCTGTCTTCTATTGTCCTAAAATTTATCGTGCTATGATAGATATGTGTGTTTTGATGAGGTAGGTCATTACCTCGTGAACTATCTAAACGTATAGCAAGGAAATAAGGTTATAATGTCGAAATGAAACATAAAGGCGTTTTAATGTAAAAGTGGAATAAAACATGCTACGGTTATTATTTTGTTGTCAAACTTATTCTATTGTCTTTGTTAATGATTACTAAACAAGTTATCAAAATTTGTAGGTTTGTTATTAAGAAAAAAATTGTATTTTTAAAAGAAAGAAGAATCGGAACCCGGATAACTCCGCTTCCGACATGTTTTGAGAATGAGAAGTTTGAGAATAGCAAACAAGAGAAAGAAGGGGTACTTATGGGCTTATAAGGTAGAGGGGAGAAAGAGGAAGAGTGGGGAAGCTCCGGTTCGTCGTTTCGTCGTCGGAAACTCCTTGTGTCGTTGCTGGAACTTCGTCGAAGGTTCGCCCTTCGTTAACTCCACTTGCACACTATAGGAACTTGGAAATTTCTTGAGAGTTTTGGCAGGGAATTGTGGGTGAGGAGGGGTTATAAGAGGGTGTTATTTATAGGAAACATTAGGGTTTAGGGGGATGAATGGTGAATTAGAATTTGTAATTAAAATAGGATTAAATGGGTGATTTATTGCCTCTGGAAAATGTGCAGAATAAATAAGCAATACAGGAGTTAAGGGGGGAGTCCAAGGGTTGCAGGGAAAAAATATGGGAGTATTTCCTATGGTCTAGACCGGCGGCGCCGAGGTTTTTCGCCTTCTCGCCGGGCCAACACCGACGGGTGTGCTTGGGGTTTTGGCCACGTCTCGGGGTCGATTGGTATTCTTCAGTGTATATATTTGTTTAAATTGTGACTCTTCATTTTACGTGTTGTGCAAGTGTAGATTCTTGGGCTTCTAAAAAGATTAAAAGAAATTAAAACAAAAAGATAATGTGGCTGATGAGATTTGAATGAGATTTGAACTCTGGTGCTTTGTCTCAGCAGTGCAAGGCCTTACCAGTGAGCTACAATCTCCTTCATGCTGTTCTAAAGCAAAATAAATTCTTATAGCATTCACAGGAATTGTAAATACCCCAATTGTACATTAACTTTAATTGAATTTTATGTACACAAAATTTGGAGTTGTTACAGTCTACCCTTCTTATAAAAATGTCGTCCTCGAAATTTACAATTTATTTTAAGGACTAGTTTACAAATAAGTGAGGATATCTTGCACGCATCTCATCTTCCCTTTCCCATGTTGATTCTCCTGGTGTGTCTTTCCTCACATCACTGAACCAAGTTGACTTCCTTGTTCCGAAATGACTTCACTTTCTATCCAGGATCTCAACAGATTGCTGCTCACAAGATAAGTCGGGCTGTACAGTGAGCTCGGAATGATCGAGAATATGGCTGGGGTCACTCACATATCTTCTGAGTTGGGATATGTAGAACACATTGTGCACTCCTTCCAATGAAGGTGGAAGTGCTAAGCGATAAGCCATTTCACCAACTCGTTCGAGTATGTCGAACGGTCCAATGTACCTTGGATTTAGCTTGCCCCGTCTTCCAAAATGAATCACTCCGTGGTTCGGAGATATCTTCAAAAATACGTGATCTCCCGGTTGGAACTCCAAATGACGGCACTTTGCATCAGCCCAGTGCTTCTGTCGATCTTGGGCTATGCGCATTCTTTCCTTGATAGTACGAACTACGTCAACAGTTGCTACTATCATCTCAGGTCCAAGGAGTTCTCTATCTCTGATGTCGTCCCAACTTAATGGCGATCGAAACTTCCTTCCATAAAGTGCTGCAATAGGTGCCATTCCGATGCTTGCTTGGTAACTGTTGTTGTATGAAAACTCCACAAGATGTAGATGATCTTCCTACGATCCTCCGAAGTCTGGCATACATGCTCTGAGCATATCTTCTAAGATCTGAATAGTTCGCTCAGACTGACCATCTCTTTGTGGATGAAAAGTTGTGCTGAAGTTCAGACTTGTTCCCAAGCTCGTTTGCAGACTTTGCCAAAATTGTGATCGAAATCTAGTGTCACGATCGGAGACAATGCAGACCGGTACTCCATGAAGTCTCACAATCTTCCGTATAAGTTCATGGGTATCAGAGATAGTACATATTTGAAGATTTAAAAATCTTACTTAGATTCTTACCTCCATGTACTTCTTTGCTAATGTCTCAGTTGATTGGCCAACTCGAAATGGGATGAAGTGAGCCGACTTCGTGAGTCGATCCACAATAACCCATACCGCATCATTACCCTTTGTGCTGCGAGGGAATGCAGTCATAAAATCCATTGTTATGTGTTGCCACTTCCATTCTGGGATAGATAATGGTTGAAGTAATCCTGCAGTCCTGTGATGTTCAGCCTTTACTTGCTGACATACCAAGCGTTTAGCGACGCTTCTGGCTACTTCATGCTTCATTCCATTCCACCAGTAATTTTGACGCAGATCCTTGTATATCTTTGTACCTTCAGGGTGTACTGAGTAGGGAGAGCTGTGATCTTCTTTCATTAACTCTTCCTGAACAGAATCTTTTGGTACACACAGTCTGCTGCCGTATCTTAAAGACACGTCTTCATGAATGATGAAGTCTTTTCTAAGTCCATTCTCTACTTGTTCCCTGATCTTTTGCAACTTGGCATCACTTACTTGAGCTGCTTTGATCTGATTGGCAATGGTAAATTGAACTTGTATGTTCATCAAACTTGAAGCGTTACCTGGCATGACTACTTCGATCTCCATCTGGTGCAAATCTTGTTGAAGCTTCTACTGAGCGGTGAGATTCATTGCTAATGGTTGACAACTAAGGGCATCAGGTACCTCATTCACCTTCCCTGGGTGATATTGCAGGTTGATATCGAAGTCCGCCATGAGTTCTAACCATCGTCTCTGCCGCATATTAAACTCCTTCTGAATAAACACATATTTCAGACTCTTGTGATCTATGTATATGTTCACTCGTTCACCAAGAAGATAATGGCGCCAAATCTTAAGAGCAAAGATTACGGCCGCCAACTCCAAATCATGCGTCGAGTAATTGCACTCATGAATTTTCAGCTGTCTTGAAGCATAAGCCACAACCTTACCGTGCTGATGTAGAACACATCCTAATCCCTTACCGGATGCATCGCAATGCACTTCGAAACCTCCAGATTGGTCCGGTATAACGAGAATAGGCGCTGATGTCAATCTTGACTTGAGTTCTATGAAAACTTGCTCGCATGCTTCTGACCATACGAATTCTTCATCTTTACGTGTGAGCTTGGTCAGGGGTGTTGCTATCTTCAAAAATCCTTCAATGAACCTTCGGTAATATCCAGCTAGGCCCAAGAAACTTCGAATGTCCTTCACTGACCTCGATGTCGGCCATTCGCTTACTACGGAAAATTTCGCTGGATCTACAGAGATTCCTTCGCCCGATACAATATGTCCGAGAAAACCAACTTGATTTTGCCAAAACTCGCATTTGCTATACTTGGCATAGAGTTGATGTTGTCGTAAGGTTTCCAGGACAATTCTTAAGTGTTCGGCGTGTTCCTTCCGACTTTTAGAATACACCAGGATATCGTCGATGAAGATGACAACAAACCTGTCTAGGTACTCCCGGAAAACTTGATTCATCATGTTCATGAATATTGCTGGTGCGTTGGTTACTCCAAATGGCATCACAAGAAATTCGTAATGACCATAGCGAGTTCTGAATGTCGTTTTATGGATATCAGATTCTTTGACCTTCACCTGATGATAATCCGAACGAAGATCTAACTTGGAGAAAACGCAAGATCCACTTAGCTGATCGAACAGATCGTCGATGCGCGGGAGTGGATACTAGTTCTTTATCGTTACTTCGTTCAAGGCTCTAAATCAATGCACATTCTGTATGAACCTTCCTTCTTCTTCACAAGTAGAACTGGAGATCCCTAACTTGAAGTGCTGGGATGAATCCATCCTTTCGCCAATAATTAGTCTAACTGAGTTCGGACCTCGTTTAAACCTTCCAGACTTAGTCGATACAGTGCTTTGATTACCGGTTGTGCTCCTGGTATAAAATCAATGCTGAATACAAGAGCTCGATCGGGAGGCAAACCTGATATATAGTCAGGAAACACATCGTCGAACTCTCGAACCACTTCTGGTTTTGATCCTTCCTCCGCTTGAATTGTCGCAATCACTGCTTTCTTTGGTTTCGCCTTTTAAGTTCTTGGCTCCAGGGTACGGTCTCCACTTTTGAAATAGAACACTGGATACTCTAGAATCTTGAATACAACCCTCCTTTGACGATGTTCCCCGCCGAAGCACGGAGTCGCGACCGCGTAGGTCCGTCTTGCCTGAATTTCGTGGCAGATGCTAATTAGTGCTATCTGTCCACCTCTCCGAAGATGCCAAGTTGATTTATTACACCATGTATCGAAGGTTTAAACGGATGCGGCCGATGTAGCAGACTTCGTCAGATTCCTCCTCATTGAGGGGGTTTTAATTGTGGGGACGCTCTTCCCTGCAGGCATAAGCCCCTACAGTTAATTACGTTACTGCATCGCGGTAACCACTTTCTCCTTCTCCAGATGGTCACTTCATGTCGTGGGTGTTTATTTTATTTTTGGTTGCCCGTGGATTGTATACGGAGACTAATTTATGTTGTCGCCCGTAGGGCGTGGATTAGTCCAAATCCGTACTTTCTTAGATTTGGGTTTGGGGTTGGGTTTAAGGATACGTTAGTCTCATTTGAGACTAAGATCAACTTAAACGTTTGTTAAGGATAAGTTAGTATAATTTTAGACTAAGATCAACTTGACAGGATCATTTAGATCCAATAAAAGAGCATTTGAGCCCTATTGTTTAGTTTATGGACATTGCGGTCTATTAGTTTAGGGACATTACGGTCCAAGGTTAAGGACATTATAGTCCGTAGGTTTAAAGGGACCCCACAGTTCGAGGTGAAGGACATCATAGTCCATGGGTTTAAGGACCCCACAGTCCAGTTTAAATACATCATAATCTATGAAATGTATGGTTGTCGGGACCCGTCACCTCTCTGAAGACGTTGAAGGATTACAACGACAAATATCAGAGGAGTGAAGAGATGTACCCTTGAACCAATATTGGTTGGAAGATCTGTAGTCCAATTGGGACTAAGATCTGAGATTTATGAGCATCTAGGCTCAATTAATCTGAATTGAGGACTTATGGCCAATCTTGGGCTAAGTCCAGTCAAGTTAAAATGTTTATTTTGGGCTGTTGAGCACTCATTTGGGCTTGATTTGGATTCTGACAATGTTTTTGTCTTTTACTGAATGCTGAGCATTCATCATAGCTCTGGGCTTTATTAAAAAACAATTTATGTTCTATCAGCGCAGCACATGGTGCACTTGGCACTTTGCGCCAGTCAAATAGCGCAGTGCGCTTCTGCCGAGTAGCGCACACCTGAGGGACACGTGTCGCGCTTGGCGTTAAGCGCCAGATGATGGGCGTATTGCACCATCTTATGAGCGCAGAGCGCTATTAATTCAGTGGCGCACACATGAGTAACACGTGGTATGTCTGGCGCTGAGCACCAGCTCATTAGCGCAGTGCGCTATTTCAAGAGCGCAAAACGCTAACTGTTAAGTGGCGCCTACGTGAAGAACACGTGTTGCGCTTAACGCTGAGCGCCAGACAATGAGCGCAATGCGCTATGTTTGGAGCGTTGAGGCTCTGCAGCGCTTTGCGCTAGATATGGAGCGCTGAAGCGCTTTTAAATTAAGAGCGCTATAGCCCTTCTTTTATGCAACTTAGATCAGTTTGCGCCCTGAGAGTTAAATTCTCTTTTTTTATAAGAGACTTTGTCTCAAAGTTCTAAGAACAAAGTTCTTATTTTATAGGAGATGTTTCAATCTCTTATTTTAGTGGAAGGCTTTGCCTTTATGGATTTTTGATCTTAAGAGAATTGAATTATCCCCCCTTTATAATGAGATGATCTCTGAAAGACAATCTGTCTTATAGATCTATGATCTGTGAGAAGAATTATGTTTTTCTTCTTATGATGAGATTTTTTGTGAAAGACCTCGGTCTTATAGATCAATGATCTGTGAGAAAGAAGTAAACTCTTCCCTTTTTTTATTTATGAGATGATTTCATCTCTCTATTCATCATCATTTTTTTACCTTGAAGAAAAATCTTCTTTCTCTGAGAGCTTGGCTCTTCTTTGTGAAATCTCTCAGAACTTATGAGGGGTTTCTCTCTATGCTTCTGTATATAAGACTTGAAGTCTAGGGGCCTTTTTATAGGGCAAGCTGATCGGTTCAATCAGTTAAGGAGATCTTTTCTCCAATTGATTTGGGGAATTTCCCATCGTTGGATCTTTGATCCAAGAACTTCTGATTTACAGAAGGCAATCTTCTTGTTTTTTTTAACAAAGATTGGAAAATCTTTCCACAAAATTTACTCTCTATTTTCGTGATTTTTAATCATCATTGGATCATTGATCCAACGGTGCTCTAATTTACAGAGTACAATCTTGTTGTTTGGAAAGATTTTGAAAATCTTTCCTTAACAGAATTTACTTCTGGTTAATTAATGATTCATCATCATTATTATTAGATCTTTGATCTGACAGTGGGAAGCTTTTAGTTCCAGCGCTGGCGCACCCGTGCTTTGCACATGGTGCGCTGCTTAGAGTGCAGTGCACTTAGCGCTAGCGCATCCGTGGTTTGCACGTGGTGCGCAGCGCACCTAGTGCTAGCGCGCAAGTGCTTTGCACGTGGTGCGCTATTTAGGGCGCAGCGCACCTAGCGTTAGCGCATCTGTGTTTTACACGTGGTGCGCTGCTTAGAGCGCAGCGCACCTAGCCTTAGCGCATATGTGCTTTGCACGTGGTGCGGTATTTAGGGCGCAGTGCACTTGGCGCTGTATCTGAAGTGTTGCTTCATTTCAAAATTTGAATTTTGAACAGAGCTTTACTCTGATTGGGGGAAACAGCTGACAGTCAATGGTAGCACAGAATGTTTCGAGCCAATCCATACTTAAAACCACATCGAAGTTCGGTATGTCCAGCCTCTTGAAGTCGGCATAGAATTCTCTGCTGTAGACGACTACTAGACACAAGTTGTATCCCATTGTTGCCTTTAAACGCCATTTCCTGAACTGACATTCCGGCTGGATATAAGGGGTGTGACTGGAATCGCATGAGTTCGGATGATCCGTTGCGACATAAAGCAATGAGATGCTCCAGTATCGAAGAGTGCGAGTGCAGGAAGTGAGGCTACTAAGATTGTACCTAGGTTATGTGGGATATGTTTTAGGTATATGGGAAAAGATATATAGGTATGTCTATGAACCGAAAGAGAATTTGAAAGGGAAGTGTTACAAATGATGACTTGGCCGGTGGCTTCAGCCTCTTCCACGGTCATTGTGAAAGCCTGTCGCCTTGGCACATTCCTCCTTGCTGGAGGAGCATTCCTCTGTCCGTTCCTCGGTCCTTGAGGTGGGTTCCTTTGAGCTTGATGGAACTGGCGGGGAGGAGGTGCAGTTGGTCCACGAGGAGGTGGAGCAGTTAGTGCAAGTCTCGGAGTAGGTGCCTGGATGGCTGGGCGCTGCGGGTAAGTGATTGCTGGCCTGGGTGCAGCATTTGGGTTTTGTCTACGAGGACAAGACCCAATATCGTGAGTAGCTGAGCTGCAGACTAAGCAAAAGCGATTTGCACGCCGGCAGTCTTTCATCAAATGTCCATCTCTCCTGCAGTATGTGTAAAATGTTGGGTTGGGCCGGTTGTTCGGTACTCCCGGTCTCCTTGGCATAAATGGTGGCCTTGAAGAGGCTCCTCCTGCCATCTGATTAGCAGGGCGCTTCATTCCGGCAGACTGAGGTCTGCCCCTCATCTTTACCACTGCCTCATAACGACAGGCAGCTTTCAGAGCTGATTCATGGGTTGGAAAATCTGCTGTGGCTAATGTAGCCTGGATCTTCGGATCTAACCCTTGTTGAAATCGACGGGCTCTGATCTCATCCGTCGGTATCAGGTGTGCCGCAAATATGTTAAAGTATTGTGTTAGCTGTGTAGTATGTGATATTTTAAGATCAAAATATTGAGACGTATCTTACCGACTGAGCATGGTAAACTCAGTATCGTACTCATCCACTGATTTGGTCCACATTGAACCCTACTGTAAGTGGATGAATTGCTGTTCCATCTTGAATCGGGCAGTCTCGGGGAAGTACTTTACGTCGAACATATCGCGGAAAGTCCTCCATTCAATCGGTTGGGTGAGACGGCTTTCTTCCGCCTTCCACCAAACCCTTGCATTATCCGTGAGCTGCAACTTCGCAACACGAACCCAAGCTATCTCTTGCACTTGTGCCGCTGCCAGGTCATCTTCAATGCTTTGAGCCCATTTCTCAGCTTCTAGAGAGCTCTCTTTTCCTGCAAATTTCTTGGGGTGCAAGGCCCTGAATTGTTCCACCCCAGGTGCTTCTGCCTCGGAACGGTTCATCAATATAGCAGTATGCTGCTGCTGTCCCTCCAGGAGGCTGCGGATCGCTTCAAGCAAAACCGTCTGCTCATTGATCGGAGCAGCTACGACAGGCGTAATCGGTAGGGGTGGTGGAGTGTTGTTGAAATTGGTGCCAATGTTGTTTGGGGAATCCATAACCTTGAAAGAAAATTTTGGGTTACGACAGATTCAAAATATATGAAATGATAAGATTCAAGGAATATGTATTGTAAGGAGTGTTTTCAGTTGCTGGTTCTTATGTTATATTGCTTAGGTTGTCCACGTAGAACAGACATGCATGTCTATACAGAGCTGACCTGTATGTCCACACAGAACGGACCTGCATGGGCCACCAACAAAACCTGTCATGCCCCGCTTCACACTATACGGGCAGAGGACGCGACGAGACCGCTACGTATTTACTCAAAAGTAAACACGCTAAGCGTATCTAAGCAATATAAAATAAAATGTACACAAGTGACAAGATGAAAATAAACATCAACTTTATTTATTAACATTCTTTTTACAATACAACTGAAATGAAAATGAATGGAATGAAAGCAATGCCTAAACAATGGCATAACAGGAATGAAAATGAAATGTAATGTACAAGTGAATCTAAAACTCTGGGTCTTCAGTAAAGTGATCCAAGTCCTCGCTGCTGGGCTCGATCTCCAGTGAGTCCGAATCACCTGACAACATTCCAAAGAAGAAGAAAGAGAATGTCGTCAGCGAACAAATCGCTCAGTAAGTCCTAAAAAGGAGAGAGAAGTAGAATAGACAGAGAGAGTATAACTATTATAATGTTGATTGTTATGTTACCGTAGTTGTTTGTATCTTGGTACAGAAGAAACCAGTGTATACGAGAGGAGTCTCACTATCCCGGAGACTAAGGTATATAGAGTAAAAGGAACTGTTCCCCTCCGAATGGCGGCCAAGACATGGGCTGTCTTGCCTGAGATTCGGGGCAGATGCTAATTGGTGCTATCCGTCCACCTCTCCGAAGATGCCAAGTTGATTTATGGCACCGTGTATCGGAGGTTTAAACGGATGCGGCCGATGTAGCAGACTTCGTCAGATCCCCCCTCGTTTGAGGGGTTTTTGATTGTGGGGACGCTCTTCCCTGCAGACGCAAGCCCCTGCAGTTAATGACCCTACCGCATCGCGGCAACAACTTTCTCCTTCTCCAGCTGGTCACTTCGTGTCATGGGTGTTTGTTTTGTTTGTGGTTGCCCGTGGATTGTATACGGAGACTAATTTATGTCGTCGCCCGTAGGATGTGGATTAGTCCAAATCCGTATTTTCTTAGATTTGGTTTTGGGGTTTTGGTTTGAGGATACGTTAGCCATATTTGAGGCTAAGATCAACTCAAACGTTTGTTAAGGATACGTTAGTCTAGTTTGAGACTAAGATCAACATAACGGGATCGTTTAAATCCGACAAAAGAGCAATGGGCTCTATTGTTCCAGTTTAGGGACATAGTGGTCCGTTACATGTATGGCCGTCGGGACCCATCACCTCTCTGACGACGTTGAAGGATTACAACGACAGATGTCAGAGGAGTTCAGAGATGTACCCTTGAACCAAAGTTGATTGGGGGATTTATAGTCCAATTTGGGACTAAAGTCTGTTTGAAGGTTTAAGGATACGTTAGCCATATTTGAGGCTAAGATCCACTTAAACGGTTGTTAAGGATACGTTAGTCCAGTTTGGAACTAAGATCGACTTAACGGGATCGTTTAGATCCGACAAAAGAGCATTTGGGCTCTATTGTTCCAGTTTAGGGACATAGTGGTCCAAGTTCCAGTTTAGGGACGTGGTAGTCCATTGCCAGTTTAAGGACGTGGTGGTCCAAGTTCCAGTTTAGGGACGTGGTGGTCCAAGTTCCAGTTTAGGGACGTGGTGGTCCATCTCCAGTTTAGGGACGTGGTGGTCCATTGAATGTACGCCATCAGGACCCGTCACCTCTCTGACGACGTTGAAGGATTACAACGACAGGTGTCAGAGGAGCTCAGAGATGTACCCTTGAACCAATGAGTTGGTAGAAAGAGCAGATGTGCTCAGTTCAAGATGATTTGAGGACTTATGGCCAGTTTGGGCTAAGTCCAATTATGTTTGAAATATTGGCCCTTTGTTGGCTCATTGAAGGAGAGGCTTTGCCTCTAGAAACTTAGCCAATTGGGCTAAAGCTAGTGTTAAACACTAAAGACCAACAGTGTTGAACACTGGAATAAGATTAACAAGTTAGTGTTAAACACTAAAAGATAATCAGTGTTAAACACTAGCAACAGGGCTTTCAAATTAGTGTTAAACACTAAAGCAAATCAGTGTTAAACACTGGTAATCAGAGATTTCAAATTAGTGTTTAACACTAAAGCAAATCAGTGTTAAACACTGGGAACAAAGTCTTCAGATTAGTGTTAAATACTAAGGAGAGAGGGGTCACGTGTGGACACGTGAGAGTGCCCTGATTTCCCTTATTTTATTCCGTAGATCAGTGTTTAACTCTTTTAATTCTGACGGCCATCACGTGTGAGCACGTGATGGAGGCCCCCGCTCTGGTCTGTTAGAATGCTCATTAGGGGTCACGTGGTGACACGTGAGGGCGCCTTAAATGTGAAGCCAGGTCTCCTTTGTTTTATCCTCAAATCTGCGAATAAGTGTTAAACACTTTTATTTTTATTTTAGAGCATCACGTGTTGGCACGTGATGGGGATCTGTGCGCCAATTGTTAAAGCATTTGCTGAGGGGTCACGTGATAACACGTGAGAGCGCCCAAAGCTTTCATTTCCTTTGCTTTTTCTTTCTGCGTTTTGGAAGTCACGTGGAGCACGTAATGACATCAAAAAGTGGGGCCAGATCCCCTTTATTTTGTTCTGCAAACAAGTGTTAAACACTTTTAATTTTCATAGCCATCACGTGTGGGCACGTGATGTATACTCATGCCCTGATTTATTAGAACATTTATTAAGGGTCACGTGGCGTCACGTGAGAGCGCCCAGAATTGTTTCTGCCTTTGCTTTTGTTCCATATATAATGAGGGTCACGTGGGAGCACGTGAGGCATTGCCTCAAAGCTTTCCTCTTCTCATTTTGGGGGATCTGTTCAGGGGTCACGTGGGGCACGTGACCCTAGTTCTTTTCATGAGCAGAGATCTTTTAAGAATTGAATTCTCCTTATCTTTAAGAATTAAATTCTTATTTAGGGTAAAACCCTAATTTTGATTCTGGAGGAATTAAATTCCTAGTTTGAAAGAATTAAATTCTTATTTAGGGTAAAACCCTAATTTCTTTTTAAAGGAATTAAATTCCCAGATATGTAAAAGAATTAAATTCTTGATTAGGGTTAAACCCTAGTTTTGTTTTAGGAGAATTAAATTCTCAAAACTCAATTCCCCTTCTAAGTTTAGGATCCGCATGGCAGGATCTCGACCCGATGAGAATTAAATTCTCAACTTATGGGGAGATGTGCTCTGTGCAGATCTTCAACCAGAAGAAGAACTAAGTTCTTTTCTTTTTATAAGAGTTAAACTCTTTTGAGAATTAAATTCTCTTTTGAAGCCTCCCTTTTCTTACCTAGGGTTTTTCTTTTGCAGAGAATTAAATTCTCTTCTCTTTTCTTCTTTCTCTTGAGAATTAAATTTTCCTTCCTCTGTTTTCTCTCTCCAAGGTAGATCCCTCTCTTCTCTTCTTGGCTCCTATTTATAAGAGAAGGAAAAGAATCAATTTGCTTAGTAAATCTCTCATTGAGAGATTTGATTCGTATGTTGAGATATTTGATTTATATTTATCATTAATCTGGGCCTTTAGATTGTTAAATGAATTTTATTCACCATTGGATTTTAAATCCAAAGATATCCCTTTGTCATCTCGGTTAGAATTAGGGGGGAAATCTTTCCAAGTCCAAGATTATTCTATAAATTGGTGATTTTTAATCACCCTCAGATTTTTAATCCAACGGTCCCCATAGACCTTTTGTGTTTGGAAAGATTTAGAAAATTTTAGAATTTTAATTCTATTAACTGTAAGGCTTTCGAAACCAGTCACGTGCTGACACGTGACCCTTGGTCACGTGTGAGCACGTGACCCCCAATTGAGTTCTTTAATGGCCGCTTGTTTATGCTTCAGTTTTAACTATCACGTGTCAACACGTGACCATTGGTCACGTGTGAGCACTTGATATCTCATTGAGATAACTTCTGATTTTTAATCAGGGAACAGATTTTAGAATTTAATTCTATTCATTATTTTAGAGGCCTTAAGAGCCCATCACGTGTCTGCACGTGACCCATGGTCACGTGTGAGCACGTGATGCCCCATCGGGGTCTTTTTTGAGTTTTTATTATATCTTTTAACTCCTCCAGCGGGTTCTTAAAGGTCCATCACGTGCGGACACGTAATGCCTCATAACTTTTGATCCCGGATGAATTATGAGGCCCATTATATATCAAATCGAAGGGTTTTTCGAGACGCTTTCGATACCATCAGAATTTATCTGTTTCTCATTCAGGAGTTTATCAAAAAATAGCCCGAAAGATACTTGTTCCCATTTTCTTAGGCGTATCGCCGCCATTTGATACCTTGGGCTCTTTTGCAATTTTGGCGGGAACAAATGCCCCCCACTACTTTGCCCACGTAAGTATTTACGTGGGTGAAGTAGTGCAAAGTAAAGCATAGTGTATGACCAGTTTCGGGTTGGTATATTACTTTCAGAATCTTGATCTGAGAAGATAACGAGCGGACACAAGCGTCGTCATTTATCATTGACTCAGATCTCGACTCTTAAGAGATATAGTTCCAAACCCTTAACTCCATGAGCCGCACCCCTCTATCTCTTCATATCTTACTCTGGCGTGAAGTAGTTTATATGCTCATGAGTAGCTTTTCCGTTTCAGTGGCATGTAGCTTTGGCGAGTCTGGCTCATAGATGGTCCATCTTGACCTCTTTGCAGGGCGGTGATGGCTTAGGAGACAGGGTTAGGATCTGCCACATAAGACTTTTCAACTTTATGAGCCGTGAGGGTCTCATAAAGACTTTTCTCCCTACGAGTCGAGAGGATCCCGCAGGTGTATTTTCTCCTTAGGGGTCGTGAGGACTCCTAAGTGTGTTTTCTCTTGAAAGTCGTAAGGATCTCACAAGAGAATTTTCCCACTTATAAGTCGAGAGGACTCATAAGTGGTTGTTTCCCTTCTTGTCGAGATTCGAATTTGGAGAGTGTGACCCGTGGATAGTATGCAAGAGACTGTTTTGGGCCGATTTGCAGGGTCCCAGTGCTTAGGAAACAGGTTTTTAAATCTCTACTGCCTAAGGCTTTATCTCATGAGTCGAGACGAATCGAGAAGTTCTCGCAAAGACATCAATTTCCTCACGAGTCGAAACGAATCGAGCAGATCTCGCAAGAATATCCTAACGTCACAGTTAACCTCTGCTCTATACGACAGAAGTCCGTTAGGGTCTGTGGTACTTAGGGTTTTGGCCGTCGTACCATCGCATGAGCTGATATATTTGTAGGGTTCCTAGGCACTCTAGTGAGGTCTCCCAAGCCATCAACCATGGCAATTTCAAAAATTATGGTGCCTACAAACCCTAAAGTACGGATCGTTTGCTAGATGTCTAGGCGAAAAAGAACTAGTTAACACTTAACTATAGGGAATACGGAAATACAACCTTTGTAGATCCGGTCCTCCACCTCCACGGCTCCGCAACGATGTCGTCTCCGCTGTCCAAATCAAATCTGGGCTCTATAGTCGGCTTCGTCGGAGAATGGGCAAGCTAGGTCGTCGATGTCCATGCCGAAGATGATCTACGTCGAAGCATCGCAAGATCAAGCTCCACCTTCACCAAGCCCTAAAACTTGTGAAGGAAACACACTCTACTACTTGGCAAGAGGTAGAGGATGAAGAAATAGGAAGTGGGTAGACTTTAGTTTTGGATTTCCCACTCTTTTCCAACAATCACCATTGATGGACCTTGCTTTTCTTCACTTGAAGAATGAAGAAGAAGAAGGAAAAATAGTTATGATAAGTTCATAGAATAAGAAAAGAAAATCAATTCTTATCATAATTTTAACTAGAGTCAAGTGTAGAGAATGAATCATGGTTAGTGGGAATGGTTAGGGTTAAGGATGAGATAAGGATGGTTGACTTGAACAAAGCTTCATGAAGCTTCAACTAAACTCCAAATTAAGCCACCATTCTTTTCTCCTCTTTTCCAAAATGAATAAACAAATAAATAAATGAATAAATAAAGGAAATGAAAACCCTAACCATTCTTTTAACCATGGTTTAATTCTTTGCACTTAACCAAGTAATCATGTATCATCAAACATGATACAATCAAATGCACAAAATCATATCGCATATGTAATGCGCACACCCGAGTGAGAAAATCCATTTAAAGTGAACCAATACTAGTTAATGTAAAGTAATATATCAAATATATAATTATACATTAAATCATTAAATCAACACTTGATTCAATGATCCGGTTATGTCGCACACAACCGACTAGTATACAATGTATCGGCTTATCGAATCAACGCTTGAATCGATAACTAGGTTATATCGCATACAACCATTCGATACATTTGTCGTGAGAATAGAATACGGTATCACATACACGCATTATTCTCGGTCCCGCACATATCTCATATGCGCTCCTATTTCGTTTCGCTTGAGCCAGGAAACCTCTGTGTAGGACTCTAAAGACTCGTCAATACGCCGGCAGCGGATGATGATCATATCAAACACCCACAAGCCGCAAGCGGTCTGCTAAACGTAACGGCCACCCGGGTATTGAGCGATCTGAAGATCGACGAGCAAGCCCGCTCACACTCCAGTGAATCCGACCAGTAACACTACCGTACAGTCCGGTCTGATCGTCTGATCTGTCGCATATCTCGCCTAGGGGTAGTAAACGTCAGACCCCAATAGCTCGATAAGTCGTGTCGATATGAGGTCTATAACTATTCGAGAAACTACTGGTAACACTTACCAGTAAATCTCAGCAACCCTGGCCAGGGATTTCCTGTTATAGCCAATCGAACACAGCACAACATCAACCCCCTATACCGGGAGAGACGAATCCCCTCCTATCGCTCATTGCCTCCATGTGACTCGGGACTGTACCCAAAAACCACCGTTTTGCACGCCCTCTTGGACGTGGTAAGATGGAAATCAAAGCACAGTGGGAACCACACAAGACTCTATGACGATCTCGGGTCAACAGACTACTCTGTACCAGTGTCACCAGAGAACTGCCATCTGACGTGAGGTATAATACCATCTGGGAGTTCTCGGCGAGTCCGTCCAGTGTACCCAGTTTCTACTGAGCACCCGTATATCTCCTCTGATGTCAAACACCGATGGATATGGGATCATCCATCGCCCATCTATATGGGTCGAGAAGGTATACGCTAGTCTACTCTGGTATATCGATGCCCCGTCTCGATATACCCTCGACTAGGGACTTTGAAGGATGTACTTATGGACTACCATGTCCCCACTAGTATGATCCGCATCATAGTCCAGGTAGTCAAGTACAGATCCTAAGGGCTTTACCAACATGTAACAGAGAGACAATCAGTATACACGTTAAGGTAAAGATCAACCAGATAGCATACTATCATGTCGAGCAAGAAAGTCCTCCCTATATATGTCCCAGCATCCACTACAATATACATCCTATGTACAGTAATGGCCTCTAGGGCATACATATAACTAACAATCTCCCACTTGCACTAGGGCCATCTGTAGCAGTGGTTTGAAGTATCTCATACTCAACCATCCCATAAAAGTGTCTCTCTCTGGGAACAGGCCTTTGTGAGTGGATCCGCTGTGTTGTCCTCTGAGTCTACTCTCCTTACCTCGATCTCCCTGGAGATCAACTATCTCCATGATCAGGTGATGCGGCCTCAGAATACGCCTGGGTCCTGATGGGACGGGTGTTCCTTGGCATAAGCCACAACTCCATTGTCACACAATTGGAGGAACATAGTTCATCTCATGAACCAATATACACCCAGACTGCCTCTTTGGTAGCATCTTAAGTAGCGATGTATCTGGCCTTTATCGTCTAGTATGTCACGGTATCTAGATTGGAACTCTTCCACCATACCGTCCCTTTACTGAGGGTAAAGACAATGCCTGTGACTGACACTCAGTCGTCTTTGTCACCCTGGAACACTTCCAGTGATTCTCCCCAGGATCGATTGATACCATCTCACTACAACTAGTGAGAATCCTAACATCCAATTAGATCTATCTCATAGATCCAAAACCCAGGATTTAGGAGGTATCATCTTGATCCTATGTGGAGAATCATTGTGATAAGCGGAGATTGATCGAACGTAGCATAGGAAACTCCTTCCCCATCAAGAGTATGTCATCCACGTACTCTACGAGGATCACCACCATACTCCCTACTACCCTTTTGTTCATACAAGGTTCATCTACCATTTTGATTATGTCAACTTCTTTGACTAATACATCAAAACAGACGTTCCAACTCCGCGATGCCTGCTTTATCCTATAAAACATCTTGCACACGTTTCCGCTGCTCCCACTGTCTACGAAGCCCTCTGGCTGTGTACTTATCGACGCTCTCTAAATCATCATTTAGAAAAGCAGTCAAGACACCCAACCAGATATCGCAGTCATGGTATGTAGCCGTGGCAAGTAGGATCTGGATGGACTTAAGCATAGTCACTTGAAAAGGTTTCATCATGATCCACGCCTGGTCAATGACGAAAAGCTTTAACAAGTCTAGCTTTGAAAGTCTCAACTTTTCCATCTACACTAAGTAATCTTCTCAAGATATACTTGCTCCTGATGGGGATTTAACCCTTCAGATATTGCAACCAAAGTCCATACTTTGTTGGTGTATAAGGATTCCATCTCAGATCGCTAAGCATCCAGCCATTCTTACAGAGTCCCACTCTCGATGGCCAGCTCGAAACTAGTTGGGTCATCATCTCATGATGCAATCCTCGCTCCCACTGTCATAGAGAAACCGAAGTATCTCTCAAGTGGGTGAGGAACCCTACTAGATCGGCGGAGAGGCTGAGGTTCGTTGGTATCTACTGAATCCTTTGGTTCTGTCAAATCATCTTCTGTAGTTTGCATAGCTGGAACCTTTCCAGTTCTACATAACTAACCTTGCCTCGAGTTTGTCCGGATTTTGCTTTTAGACATAGGCCGGACAACCCCAAATCTTAACTAACTTAAGACATGGGCTCTTCCCTTTCCATATGGAGTGGTAGGTAACTGATTTGATTCGAACCCTATTCAATAGGTATGCAGCTTCTCAAGTGCATAACTCCCAAAAAGGAAATAGGTAACTCAGTAGTACTCATCATAGAGCACACCATATCATATAGGGTGTGATTGCTCCGCCCCGATATACCATCGTGCTATGGTGTATGCGGAGGAGTAATGCTGAGAGAGAATCTCATTCTCCTTTAGAAAAGTCCAGGATTTCCGTGCTCAAGTATTCTCCTCCTTGATCACATCAAAGGACATAATACTTATACCCGTATTTTGGTTCTCTACTTCTAACTTATATTCTGTGAATATCTCAAAAGGTTCGGACTTGTGTTTCAGCAAAAACATATGTCTGAATCTAAAGAGATCATCAGAGAACGTAATGAAGTATAAAGAACCAGTCCTGGCATGTGTAGACAGGGGACCTTACATACATCAACATGTATCATCCCAAGAGTTCACTAACTCTTTCTCTGTTTCCAATAAACAGAGCTTGTGTCATTATATCTTTGTGACATGACTAGCGAGTTTCACAAGATGTAAATTCAAACTGATTTAAATATACATCTACATGTAACTACAGCCAGTCGGGTCGCATAGATATGACCTAGTCTACAATACTTCAAGAAGGATTCGTTCATTTCTGAACTCTTCCTCTTGTGTGTGTTCCGTATATTAAGAACTGTAGTTTGATTTAGAACATTAATGCTTTTAGATAACGTGCCTGAACCGATCAACTTTTGATATAGGAAATGTTCAAAACATTATCCAACAATACAAAATTATATCCTTTCTTTACTAATAAAGAGACTGATATGATTTTGTATATCAGGTTTGGTATCTAACAACATTCGTTCAGAATCAATGTATCGGTAATACAGGGTGACAGTGACCAACAGACTTGGCTGCAACATTTGCCCCGTTTTCTGCCTCATGAAACTTATCACCCGTTCTCAGTTCTCTACCTATTTGTAGCCCTATGTAACAGATTACATATCTGGGATCCTGATCCGGTATCATATACCCAGGACGTAAAGGATACTGAGAAACAGTTCTGTATAATGAACACACCCGAAGATGATGCATCATCATGCACTCTCCTCGTTTGGGCGGCATGGGAAATCTGGTATTCCCCAATTTCCTGCTCTGTCTTATAACAATTATAAGTTGGAGCGGGACCAACGTTCCCCAGCTCAGTATAACAAGCGGGTTCGGTCAATATTCCGTATTATTATCTTGATTAAGGCGTGATATGGTCGCTACCTGGAGAGAGAGAGAAGAAAACACTCAGCGTGCGCTCTGTCAAGAATAGATTGGTTATTATTTTATCTAATCAGGATGGCTCCCACTGCTTTTTATCAAATCTTCCTTCAAACCCTAAAAGGAAAGACTAGCCGGGATTAATTACACACTACAAGTTCGCCAATCTTTCAGCCAGGCCAGTGTCGGTACTTTGAGGGAGGTCCCCCGTGCTTTCGCACGAACCTAATTAATGTAAACCTCGTTTTCCCAGAGGCGTAACCCCGTTAACACCTTTCTAGACACCTACTTGATCGGCTAATTGTAATGTATAAAACTCTCCCAGGAGTAACTCTTACTCGCAGCGGGTATCGGGATCCAACTATCTCATAGAAGGTATGCAATCTCATTGCAAATTTCAACACTTGAAATTCCCGATAATATTTTGTCCCTAGCTCTCTATGACCTTGACGAATGCCAAACAACCCATAGTCCACTAGTCAAGTTCAACCCGTACATTACTTGATCGAATTAAACCCACCCGCACGACCCTTGACGAATGCCAAACAACGCCGTACGAATACCCTAATCCAATCTGCATCATATGCATAAGCAGATAAATACTAGTTAGCTACCGCACACTACGCCTTGACGAATGCCAAACTACCGCAGCACGAATACTAACTAGTACTTATCTGTAATGACGGAGGGCTACGACAGGTTTTTCTGAAAACCTATTGCGTAATGAACTTGATATCGTTGCAGAATCAAATGATTTTGAAATGGAGTGTTTTTGAGGCTTTTCTTGTTTTGCTAAAGGAGTCACTCCCGGTGAAGGGATCGTCGGTCCTTTCCTCGTCGAATGAGGTGCGGGATATATCATATATATCACTGTGCAAAGCAAAAACTCTTAAAAGCAATCAAAAGACAAACCGAGTGTGTAGCATCTGCCAGTCATTGCTAAAGGAGTCACTCCCGGTGAAGGGATCTCGGTCCTTTCCTCATCGAATAAGGTGCAGGATATATCACATATACCGCTTTGCAAAGCAAAAACTGTAGCTTCCTGTTTTATTTTGAAATTCGATTCTACAACATCTTAGGTTTCTTTTATTTCATTAATCATATCAATGAAGTCCCATCATTTAAGTACCTAAACATCACAGATAAATACGACGTACACTTATGCCATCCGCATTCGCCTCGATGTCCCCTCATGCACCGTTAGGTTAGGTAACTAACGGCAGAGCGGGGCAGGGCTAGCGCAGGTGTAAAACATAAGTAACGTCTATATAATATATCATATATACTATATACTGTATCTATCATAGAACATCACATGATCACATCACAGATATCGCAGCAGAAGAATCATATGAAATATTGGATATACTAGGACGTCCGTGTTTTCAATACGAGCCAGTATAAAACACGGATTCCACGGTCGTGATGAATAGCCAAACCCACACCCCAAGACCCCTACGAGAGCGGCAAGTAACCCTACCAATTCTGGAGTTAGGAGACCCGGACTCGACTCCTCGTGTTGGTCTCCCACTGGACTCCAGAACCCGGTTACTTGTGCTCCCCTCCTTGGGTCTATCCTAGTGCGGAAAAGTAAATAATATACAAACGGTGACTACTTCCGCAACCTGGAAGCGCCCCAATAAAAGAATATTACATACAAGTTTTTACATGAATGAAAATGAAAAACACTCATCTCACATAAAAACCCCCGGCTATTCAAACACGACGATCCAATATAACATATCCAGCAACACATAACATCACATGTCATCAACGTAAGTAAACATGCGCATCCCAATTGTCGTTGACATATAGCAACGAAACCGGCGATATCACATATTACACTTACGGTCACAGAAAAGAAAGTGTAAAACTACAACAGTTGGAATCCGCAACCACCTCAGACATCGCATGCCTGACCAAATGAATACCTTAGACATCGCATGCCTGATAATTATAAACCCCGCATTTTAGTCTCATTATCGAAAACTCTTTTCAATATCAAGTCGGGCAATTCAACAAGATTCCCGACATCCTGATCGAATGCTCGTCGCAAACTTCAGTAGACGGCCGCACCCCCGTTACCGTCGACGAAGTGCACCAAGGCGGAACACCGCTACCGCGAGCACCCGGACGGATGCTTTCGGCGACGGGGTTCTCCTACAGTCACTTGGTCGGGGCTATGGAGTGAGGCTGTCTATTAAGTTTACCCGGCGAGTATCCGCGTACGCTACGTGATTGCGACGGACTTTTGATCACATCAAAATTCCGTGGCAACCGATCAAGTGAGACTAAAGTGCTATGTTTATAACATTCATTTAGTTATCTCATAACTATTGTGAATTCCAATTATTGTATCCCATTCCAGATAAACAGAAAATGTCAAACTTTTCGATCGAACAATCGAACACCCAAGTTTTCCCGAAACTGATCAACACATGAAACAAGTATAACAACATTCCGTTCGTGCCTCAGTACCAACGGTCCAGCCGTAGAAGGGTCAAGCCAACGCCTCACATGTGGCACGCCGTACTGCCCCAAACCCGAAGGTTCAAAGGGCAGTTCAAGACGGTCACATAATCGAGTTAAGGTTTGTGTCTTCTAGAGGGACCATCGCGTTACTTGCACTACTTAGAACGTCGTTAAACTACGGAAAAATCCAACACTTGGAAATTTCCCGACAGGGGAAAAATTGGGTATTTATATCCGGTCGAACTTTTTAACATATTCTAAAATTTATCCAGAAAGCCACACAGACAAAATTTGATACCCCGATCGAAACACCGAATTCCCAAAACAACTGCAGAAAAATCAACTCTTGAAAATATATTAAAAATTCCCAGAAACACCAGCACAGTACAATAAGAATTACTGTAGAAAACAAGCTGCGCAAAACGACAAAATGGCCGCTCTTCCGCCGCACAAGCCAAGCTCGTGCCGCGGAAGCGCCGCGCTTTGAAGGAATTGGGTGCACGAATTTTACAGTATTTCTTGGAATTGCCTGCTGATTTTTCTGAATATTTTTAATGTTGAAAAATCCCATATTTTAAAAATTGTACAGAGAGCATGTTTTGGGTTTCGGTTTTGTGTCGTTCGAACTTCAATTTCCGTCTGGACTTCGCCTAAGGCTCTAGCTAGGCTCTGATACCACTGTAGGGTTCCTAGGCACTCTAGTGAGGTCTCCCAAGCCATCAACCATGGCAATTTCAAAAATTATGGTGCCTACAAACCCTAAAGTACGGATCGTTTGCTAGATGTCTAGGCGAAAAAGAACTAGTTAACACTTAACTATAGGGAATACGGAAATACAACCTTTGTAGATCCGGTCCTCCACCTCCATGGCTCCGCAACGATGTCGTCTCCGCTGTCCAAATCAAATCCGGGCTCTAGAGTCGGCTTCGTCGGAGAATGGGCAAGCTAGGTCGTCGATGTCCATGCCGAAGATGATCTACGTCGAAGCATCGCAAGATCAAGCTCCACCTTCACCAAGCCCTAAAACTTGTGAAGGAAACACACTCTACTACTTGGCAAGAGGTAGAGGATGAAGAAATAGGAAGTGGGTAGACTTTAGTTTTGGATTTCCCACTCTTTTCCAACAATCACCATTGATGGACCTTGCTTTTCTTCACTTGAAGAATGAAGAAGAAGAAGGAAAAATAGTTATGATAAGTTCATAGAATAAGAAAAGAAAATCAATTCTTATCATAATTTTAACTAGAGTCAAGTGTAGAGAATGAATCTTGGTTAGTGGGAATGGTTAGGGTTAAGGATGAGATAAGGATGGTTGACTTGAACAAAGCTTCATGAAGCCTCAACTAAACTCCAAATTAAGCCACCATTCTTTTCTCCTCTTTTCCAAAATGAATAAACAAATAAATAAATGAATAAATAAAGGAAATGAAAACCCTAACCATTCTTTTAACCATGGTTTAATTCTTTGCACTTAACCAAGTAATCATGTATCATCAAACATGATACAATCAAATGCACAAAATCATATCGCATATGTAATGCGCACACCCGAGTGAGAAAATCCATTTAAAGTGAACCAATACTAGTTAATGTAAAGTAATATATCAAATATATAATTATACATTAAATCATTAAATCAACACTTGATTCAATGATCCGGTTATGTCGCACACAACCGACTAGTATACAATGTATCGGCTTATCGAATCAACGCTTGAATCGATAACTAGGTTATATCGCATACAACCATTCGATACATTTGTCGCGAGAATAGAATACGGTATCACATACACGCATTATTCTCAGTCCCGCACATATCTCATATGCGCTCCTATTTCGTTTCGCTTGAGCCAGGAAACCTCTGTGTAGGACTCTAAAGACTCGTCAATACGCCGGCAGCGGATGATGATCATATCAAACACCCACAAGCCGCAAGCGGTCTGCTAAACGTAACGGCCACCCGGGTATTGAGCGATCTGAAGATCGACGAGCAAGCCCGCTCACACTCCAGTGAATCCGACCAGTAACACTACCGTACAGTCCGGTCTGATCGTCTGATCTGTCGCATATCTCGCCTAGGGGTGGTAAACGTTAGACCCCAATAGCTCGATAAGTCGTGTCGATATGAGGTCTATAACTGTTTGAGAAACTACTGGTAACACTTACCAGTAAATCTCAGCAACCCTGGCCAGGGATTTCCTGTTATAGCCAATCGAACACAGCACAACATCAACCCCCTATACCGGGAGAGACGAATCCCCTCCTATCGCTCATTGCCTCCATGTGACTCGGGACTGTACCCAAAAACCACCGTTTTGCACGCCCTCTTGGACGTGGTAAGATGGAAATCAAAGCACAGTGGGAACCACACAAGACTCTATGACGATCTCGGGTCAACAGACTACTCTGTACCAGTGTCACCAGAGAACTGCCATCTGACGTGAGGTATAATACCATCTGGGAGTTCTCGGCGAGTCCGTCCAGTGTACCCAGTTTCTACTGAGCACCCGTATATCTCCTCTGATGTCAAACACCGATGGATATGGGATCATCCATCGCCCATCTATATGGGTCGAGAAGGTATACGCTAGTCTACTCTGGTATATCGATGCCCCGTCTCGATATACCCTCGACTAGGGACTTTGAAGGATGTACTTATGGACTACCATGTCCCCACTAGTATGATCCGTATCATAGTCCAGGTAGTCAAGTACAGATCCTAAGGGCTTTACCAACATGTAACAGAGAGACAATCAGTATACACGTTAAGGTAAAGATCAACCAGATAGCATACTATCATGTCGAGCAAGAAAGTCCTCCCTATATATGTCCCAGCATCCACTACAATATACATCCTATGTACAGTAATGGCCTCTAGGACATACATATAACTAACAATATTCCTCGATAGGCAATTGTGCTGTTCGAGTAGCCCTACGACTGCAGTGTCTCTGATCCCTTCGGGAGCTGGACAAGACGTCTTCAAGCAATCCTCCTTGGAAGTTTGACCGTCGGAAGAGCAAGCGCTAGGAATTTGCCATGCCGCTTTTTACTTGAGGTTAGGCTCATTTTGGAGAGCCCCGATGAGTCATAACCACTCCGCACTGGTGTGGGATGATCTCCGATAGTCTTTCAGGCTTTATATGACTTGCCGTTAAGACCCTGAAGCTAGGAATTTGGCCTTTGCTTCGTTTTGTTGGCATTGCGTCCTCTGTATCGAGACGAATGTCGCGGTTGTCTCTAGGTTGCTGGTGAACCGTCGAGGTTTGGAACTAGGGATTTTGCCGTGGCTCCTTTTGGTGATGTTGCGTCTGCTGTATCGAGACGAACGTCGAGGTGGTGACTACTCCGCGCTGGTGTGGGATGATCTCTGATGGTCTTTCAGGCTTTATATGACTTGCCGTTAAGACGTTGAAGCTAGGAATTTGGCCTTCGCTTCGTTTTCTTTGTCATGTACGAATCCTGTTGGAGGAAGAACGCTGTCGTGACATCTCGTCTGCTGTATCGAGACGAACGTTGAGGTGGTGACCACTCCACGCTGGTGTGGGATGATCTCTGATGGTCTTTCAGGCTTTATATGACTTGCCGTTAAGACGTTGATGCTAGGAATTTGGCCTTCGCTTCGTTTGCTGGCATTGCGTCCTCTGTATCGAGACGAATGTCGCGGTTGTCTCTAGGTTGCTGGTGAACCGTCGAGGTCTGGAACCAGGGATTTTGCCGTGACTCCTTTCAGTGATGTTGCGTCCGCTGTGTCAAGACGAACGTCGAGGTGGTGATCACTCCATGTTGGTATGAGATGATCTCTGATTGTCTTTCCGGTTTTATATGACTTACCGTTAAGACCCTGGAGCTAGGAATTTGGCCTTCGCTTCATTTTCTTTGGTGTGTCCGGATCCTGTTTGAGGAAGGACGCTGTAGTGACATTCCGTCTGCTGTATCGAGACGAATGTCGTGGTGGTGACCATTCCATGTGGGATGATCTCTATTTGTTTTTCTGGTTTTATATGACTTACCGTCAAGACGTTGAAGCTAGGAATTTGGCCTTCGCTTCGTTTGCTTTGTCGCTTCCGAATCCTACTGGGGGAAGAACGCTGGGGTGACATTTCATCTGCTCTATCGAGACGAACGTCGAGGTGGTGACCACTCCGCGCTGGTGTGGGATGATCTTCGATTGTCTTTCAGACTTTATATAACTTGCCGTCAAGACCCTGAAGCTAGGAATTTGGCCTTCGCTTCGTTTGCTGGTATCGCGTCTGCTGTATCGAGACGAATGTCGCGGTGGTGATCACTCCATGTTGGTGTGAGGACCAGGATCCGCTCTGGACATTTCCCACGGGGTCAAAGAGTGACGTTATCCGCGTTCCACGTGACCAGGAATTTTGCACTAGATGCTTCACACGGGTTCACTGCCGCGTTAGGCAAGGACTAGGCTCCACTCTGGATGCTTCGCACGGGTTCACTGCCGTGTTCTGCGAGGACCAGGATCCGCTCTGGACGTTTTCCACGGGGTCGAAGAGTGACGTTATCCGTGTTCCACGTGACTAGGAATTTTGCTCTAGATGCTTCACACGGGTTCACTGCCGTGTTAGGCGAGGACTAGGCTCCGCTCTGGATGCTTCACACGGGTTCACTGCCGTGTTCTGTGAGGACCATGATCTGCTCTGGACGTTTTCCACGGTGTCAAAGAGTGACGTTATCCGCCTTCCACATGACCAGGAATTTTGCACTAGATGCTTCACACGGGTTCACTGCCGCGTTAGGCGAGGACTAGGCTCCACTCTGGATGCTTCACACGGGTTCACTGCAATGCTCTACGAGGACCAGGATCCGTTCTGGACGTTTTCCACGGGGTCAAAGAGTGACGTTATCTGCGTTCCACATGACCAGGAATTTTGTTGACTATATCCGCATTTCACGGAGTTGGGATTTGACTCTCTGTGGGAGTACATCGTCGAGTCATGTAACTGGGAGTTGCTGCTGTTCCGCTTTGCTTGATGATGTGTCCGCTGTGACGAGACGAGTGTTGAGATGATCTCTAGGTTATTTGTGGACCGTCGAGATTCGGCTTCTTCTTCTAATGAAACCTGGGGAGGAGGAGTGCGACTCCTTCTTTGTTTGCGCCCCTAGATTGTATACAGGGATTGATGTAGCATCACCTGTAGGGCAAAAAGGTTTCATTTTTCCATCATTTCTTTTATTCTTTCCGTGATGCTCTATCATTTCAGCTTTTTATATCGCGAAGGTCGCGATTGCCCAATCATTTCGGCTATTTTTCGCAGTGCCCAATCATTTCGGCTATTTGTTTTATTTTTACTCACTACTTTTTATTGCGAGTTGCCCAATCATTTCGGCTATTTTGCATGCATATATTTTTACTTGCTGATTTTATTGCAAGTTGCCCCATCATTTCGGCTATGTCATATGCATTCGTGGCCCGCTGATTTTTCTTATCGCGAGTATGAAACTTGGAATCTGATGCCAATCTCGGCATCAGCATCGCTACGACTGGAATATTGCCAGGAGCGAATCATCATTTGCCATGAAAGGACTTGGAATTTGATACCGGTTTAGGCATCAGTATCGCTACAACTGGGATATTGTCAGGAGCGAATCATCATTTGCCTCTGTCGATGTCGAACAAAGGTGGCTTAGCGAACAGGGCTAGGATCCCGTCGACTAAGGCTTTTGACTTCATGAGCCGTAAGGGTCTCACAAAGGTATCTCTCCCTACAAGTCGCGAGGATCTCGTAGGTGTGTTTTCTCCTTAGGGATCGTGAGGATTCCTAAGTGTATGTTCCCCTGTAAGTCATAAGGATCTTACAAAAGGGTTTTCTCCTTATAAGTCGAGAGGACTTATAAGGGTTGTTCACCATATGGACATATCCCCAGTCACGGGTGGGACTTGGTTAGGGAAATGTTTGTTCGCGCCCGTGGATTGTATACAATGGTCAGTATTGAGCCACTTGTAGGGCAATATCGAAGGTTGTGGGGTTGCTTAAGAACAGGTTCAGGTCTCTATAATTTAAGACTTTCAAATCTTATGAGCCATGAGGGTCCCATAAGAGAGTTCTCCTTACGAGTCGTGAGGATCTCGCAAGTATAATTTCTCCTTAGGAATCGTGAGGATCCCTAAGTGTGTTGCTCCCATGTGAGTCGTAAGGATCTCACGCGGGTGGTTTCTCCTTACAAGGTCGAGAGAACCCTATAAGTGTCTTTTAACGAGGTTGCGCCTTTTCGGGTTTTCACAAACACTCGCCGGTAGCCCTGCTGTTTTTACTCACGAAGCCCTTTCGGGTTTTCATCCGTGCCCATTTTGCTTATGGACATACCGTTTTTTTTTGTTTTTTTTTGTTTTTTTTTTTTAACGAGGTCGCGCCCTTTCGGGTTTTCACGAACACTCGTCGGTAGCCCTGCTGTTTTTACTCACGGAGCCCTTTCGGGTTTTCATCCGTACCCATTTTGCTTGTGGACGTACCGTTTTTTTTTACCACGTCAGCCTGAAGATGCTGCGGGTTGGGAGTAGTTTAACGACGTTTCGGTCATTTGCAAGTTTTAGGACATTGCGGTCCGCCGTTAGTCTAAGGACGTTTCGGTCCGCCATCGCTGTATTTGAGACGCATCTCTAGTTTACTGACTTTTCGGTCTATGGGGATTTCTCTATGACTGAGCATGATGCCCCCGGCATATCCATCTTTCTCGGAGCATGTGGTTGTGGCGAGTTTACTTTCCACTTTTCGGGCAGCGCGAACTTGCCTTGTTGGTATTGGTCTTCAACCCAGTTTTTGAAGACGTAGCAATTTTCGAGTGGGTGACCCATTACTCTGTGGTAGGGACAATAGTTAGGATTGTTAACGTCACCTGGTTGCAATGGACGTTTTGGATCTGGCAGAGTGATGAGCCCGCTGCGTACTGCTAGCTCGAACAATTTCTTTGTTTTATCTTTGGGAAACGAGTAAGGACGTTTCAACTTCTCATTGAGGTATCGCGGCTTGTTGTTTTGACGACAAAACGGTCTCGGGTTACTCGGCTGTTGTTGAGTGTTGGCAACAAAGGCCGTTTTTTGCTTTTCCTTTCTCATTTCGTTTGCTCCGTCGTTTGCGGGTCTGAGATTCTTTCCGGGTAGCGTGAGATTGCACGGCTGAGCGTTCTCGCAACTCTCCAATTCTTTTGTTTTAGAAATGAATTCCTTGAAGAGAGGGTTGAGGGCGGCTTCTTCGTCAGAATCGCTTCCAAAGGTGAGAACTCGTGATCCCCCAGACTCGTCCCTATGACAATTGCTGGCAACTCTTTTATGCTCATCTGTCGTATTTTTTCGCTGTCTACGAGCTTCCCGCTTTATTCTATTGACGTGTTGTCTATGAGCGACATATCCTTGCCACCAACACTTAAAGGAGTTGCAGTCTTCAGTAGGATGTGCGATCCTCTGATGATATAAGCAGAAGTTAGGGTGTACATCCGTTTCATCAAAATGTATACCACCAGGAGAATTTTCTCTGAAAGAGGGCGGCCTCATCCCCATTGATATGGCTTTGGCGAATCGTTTCCTTGTCTTGATCCTTCTTTCATTTGCGGCGGATGTATTTTGATCTGGTGGGAGTGTTTCGACCCTTTTGTCCAGTCGCCGGCGTTTGGCCTTTTCAAATATGGCCATCTCACGCTCCCGATCAGCTTTACTTTTTAGACGAATCTCATCTAGAAAAGCGTCGATCATTTCGTCTGACGGCCACACGAATTCCGGCTCAGGCTCTGCCCTCGGTTTCTCAGTGCAAGGAGTTTTTTCATCGTCCGTAAATGAGTGGGAGATCACGTGACAAGTTGCCCTCGGTGCGTCCGTCTTTTTTGGAGTGTGCGGCTGTGGTGGGTTTACTTTCCACTTTTCAGACAGCGCGAACTTGCCTTGTAGGTACTGATCTTCGATCCATCCTTTAAAGACGAAGCAATCCTCGATCGGGTGACTTACCGTTTGGTGGTAAGGGCAATAATTGGGATCGTTGACATCGCCTGGCTGCAACGGACGCTTTGGACTCGGTAGATTGATGAGTCTGTTGCGCACTGCCAGCTCGAACAATCTCCTCGTTTTATTTTGAGGAAACGAGTAAGGACGTCCTAGTCTCTCCTCGAGGGATGGGCGTGGACGCACGTCGTTTTGGCGAACGACCGGCTTTGAATTGCTCGGCTGCTGTTGAGCATTGGCGACGACGATCACTTTCCCCTTTCCTTTCTCATTTCGAGAGTCTGGTTTTGGAGGAGACAGTCCATGGCCCATCTGGTCCATTTGGGCTAATTTATCGATTAAAGGTTGGAACGTGGTCGGTTTGAAGAACATCATGAACTGCGAGATGGTCGCTTGCGGATCAAGAGTGCCCATGAACATACCTACTGCAGGTGCCTCTTCGATGCGTTGTTCGCATTTCGACCACAGATTCGGCCATCGTGTTGCGTATTGAACCCACGTTTCGCCTGGCCTTATCCTGGCATTGATCAGCGCTGTTATCGGGGTGTGTTCGCTAGCACTCGCGAATCTTCGTGTAAACTGTAGCTCCATCTCCGCAAATGTTTTGACAGAGTCATTCGGGAGTTCAGAATACCATTCAAAGGCTGTTTCTGCTAAGCTGCCGACGAATTGGCGAAGCAACAGTTTGTTGTCGCCTCCAGTGTTGCCGCATAAGGCCCTGAATTGAGCAACATGCTGATGTGGATTCCCCGTCCCTTTATATACATGGAACTTAGGGATCGTATATCCCGGCGGGTAACTGATTTGGTCATACCTGCTCGGATAGGGCCGTCCAGTTCTAACAATTTGCTCGGCCGCTTCACTTGCTTGATGAGCTCGTATTTGCTGAGCTATATATTCCTCCAGGGCAGCGTTGGAAATTGTCTCCTCCTTGGCTGTTGACAGAGCCGGTGGAGGATTCGACGTTTCTCCTCTGTCATCTTCAAGGACGATCGGAGGATCTTCAGCAGAAGGATCTTGTTGGATCATCATACCCACAATGTCCTGGAAGAGAAGCGCCATTTGTTTTATGTTAGCCACTTGCTCTGCGGCTTCTTTGTCCTTCTTTTCGAGGACTCTGCGTAGGTAGTCAGCGTCAGTTTCTTGTTCATGACGCTACTCTGATGATGCCTCCGAGCTTTCTTTTGGCCCGGTAAGTGCGGCCATTGCAGTCATCATCTCCTGAAGCTTCTGTTGCTGCTCCTGGGCTTTTGTCAGGGATCGGATGAGCGGTCGGTGGCCCATAGAAGCGCGGCTATCCTCTTTCCCGGATGCCATGTAGACGGTACGCACCACCATGCCCTCAGACTTAGGGCATTTGGGCTCAGCGTCTTTACGATTTGCCGCAGTCACAGGGGCTTTCTTTGGCTTCCTCCCTTTTTGAGCAGTTGAAGTCGAGGGGGCTGTTGTAGTGGGTACCCAAGTAGTTGTCGCTTTTGGTGGTTTGACAGAGTAATCCTTCTCCTGCCGAACCTTCATCTTTTTCTGTCGGCGGAGATAGTTTTCATCAATCACCGACTCTTGGACCTGTCACCAAACCTTGTAAATTTCAGAGGATAGCCGTTGAGGAGGTTGCTCCGGCTTCTTCTCTGTAGCATTCTTCACAGGTGAAGGAATTCTCTTCAGCACTGCAGTAGGAGAGTTTCTGCGCACCCTTCTTAGCGGTTCAAAGCTATTCCTGGTCGGAACAGCGGCATTGATCCCCACCATCGTAGCTGGCAGAGTTATCCCAGAGGGGGAGTTGCCCCCAGTCTTCCTTACCCGGCGCCAGTGACGACGGCGAGCATGTCGAGCGGACGGCGTTGGTTCAGCAATGGGGATGGCTTTGTCTTGCCCCCTGTCCAGATGAAGCGCTGCTGGTGTCAGTCTCTTAAAGACTGACGTCTTTTGAGTAGCGGTATCCAATCTGTCAAAGACAGACCTTCGAGCAGAAACGGGAGCCGGAATAGTCAGTCTTGTGAAGACCGACCCATTGGCAGGAGAAGCCGCCTTGACGACTTCAGGAGCAGGGATGGCTATCCTCTTCGGAACAACCATTTTTGGTATTGCAGGCTTCTTCATAGGCCCACATGAGTTTTGGCCCAGTTTGCTGAAAGCTGAGGCATTGGGCTTGGGCGACCCGTTGAGAGGGGCCGCGATAGTTGTAAGCCGATCGAAGACCGACTTCTTCGGAGCTTCTTGCGATGGCAATGGGGCATTGAAGCTCATTGGTGGGATCATGGTCCCGAAGAATAGCCCAGTGGTAGCCTGAGTCACCTGTTCCACCGGCCTAGCGAAGATGGAGGCCGCTTGGGGCCCATAAGTCACTCCTCCAGCAAGGACGGAACGAGAGTTGCAGTTGCAGGTAGTGCAGTTTGAAGCCATTGATCTTCTGTTTTCTGTACGGAACAAGACACCAAATCTTAGTACCTCGAATCCACAGGCAACCACAGCAAACCGCGATTCGTTCGCGAACACGACACACGAAGTGTGGAGTGGAAAGAGGAAGAGGTCCCACCGGGCGTGCCAGAATCTGTTCCTCTCCGAATGGCGGCCAAGACATGGGCTGTCTTGCCTGAGATTCGGGGCAGATGCTAATTGGTGCTATCCGTCCACCTCTCCGAAGATGCCAAGTTGATTTATGGCATCGTGTATCGGAGGTTTAAACGGATGCGGCCGATATAGCAGACTTCGTCAGATTCCCCCTCGTTTGAGGGGTTTTTGATTGTGGGGACGCTCTTCCCTGCAGACGCAAGCCCCTGCAGTTAATTACGCTACCGCATCGCGGTAACAACTTTCTCCTTCTCCAGCCGGTCACTTCGTGTCATGGGTGTTTGTTTTGTTTGTGGTTGCCCGTGGATTGCATACAGAGACTAATTTATGTCGTCGCCCGTAGGACGTGGATTAGTCCAAATCCGTATTTTCTTAGATTTGGTTTTGGGGTTTTGGTTTGAGGATACGTTAGCCATATTTGAGGCTAAGATCAACTCAAACGTTTGTTAAGAATACGTTAGTCTAGTTTGAGACTAAGATCAACTTAATGGGATCGTTTAGATCCGACAAAAGAGCAATGAGCTCTATTGTTCCAGTTTAGGGACATAGTGGTCCGTTACATGTATGGCCGTCGGGACCCATCACCTCTCTAATGACGTTGAAGGATTACAAAGACAGATGTCAGAAGAGTTCAGAGATGTACCCTTGAACCAAAGTTGATTGGGGGATTTATAGTCCAATTTGGGACTAAAGTCTGTTTGAAGGTTTAAGGATACGTTAGCCATATTTGAGGCTAAGATCAACTTAAATGGTTGTTAAGGATACGTTAGTCCAGTTTGGGACTAAGATCGACTTAACGGGATCGTTTAGATCCGACAAAAGAGCATTTGGGCTCTATTGTTCCAGTTTAGGGACATAGTGGTCCAAGTTCCAGTTTAGGGACGTGGTGGTCCATTGCCAGTTTAAGGACGTAGTGGTCCAAGTTCCAGTTTAGGGACGTGGTGGTCCAAGTTCCAGTTTAGGGACGTGGTGGTCCATCTCCAGTTTAGGGACGTGGTGGTCAATTGAATGTATGGCCGTCGGGACCCGTCACCTCTCTGACGACGTTGAAGGATTACAACGACAGGTGTCAGAGGAGCTCAGAGATGTACCCTTGAACCAATGAGTTGGTTGAAAGAGCAGATGCGCTCAGTTCAAGATGATTTGAGGACTTATGGCCAGTTTGGGCTAAGTCCAATTATGTTTGAAATATTGGCCCTTTGTTGGCTCATTGAAGGAGAGGCTTTGCCTCTAGAAACTTAGCCAATTGGGCTAAAGCTAGTGTTAAACACTAAAGACCAACAGTGTTGAACACTGGAATAAGATTAACAAGTTAGTGTTAAACACTAAAAGATAATCAATGTTAAACACTAGCAACAGGGCTTTCAAATTAGTGTTAAACACTAAAGCAAATCAGTGTTAAACACTGGTAATCAGAGATTTCAAATTAGTGTTTAACACTAAAGCAAATCAGTGTTAAACACTGGGAACAAAGTCTTCAGATTAGTGTTAAATACTAAGGAGAGAGGGGTCACGTGTGGACACGTGAGAGTGCCCTGATTTCCCTTATTTTATTCCGTAGATCGGTGTTTAACTCTTTTAATTCTGACGGCCATCACGTGTGAGCACGTGATGGAGGCCCCCGCTCTGGTCTGTTAGAATGCTCATTAGGGGTCACGTGGTGACACGTGAGGGCGCCCTAAATGTAGAGCCAGGTCTCCTTTGTTTTATCCTCAAATCTGCGAATAAGTGTTAAACACTTTTATTTTTATTTTAGAGCATCACGTGTTGGCACGTGATGGGAATCTGTGCGCCAATTGTTAAAGCATTTGCTGAGGGGTCACGTGATAACACGTGAGAGCGCCCAAAGCTTTCATTTCCTTTGCTTTTTCTTTCTGCGTTTTGGAAGTCACGTGGAGCACGTGATGACATCAAAAAGTGGGGCCAGATCCCCTTTATTTTGTTCTGCAAACAAGTGTTAAACACTTTTAATTTTCATAGCCATCACGTGTGGGCACGTGATGTATACTCATGCCCTGATTTATTAGAACATTTATTAGGGGTCATGTGGCGTCACGTGAGAGCGCCCAGAATTGTTTCTGCATTTGCTTTTGTTCCATATATAATGAGGGTCACGTGGGAGCACGTGAGGCATTGCCTCAAAGCTTTCCTCTTCTCATTTTGGGGGATCTGTTCAGGGGTCACGTAGGGCACGTGACCCTAGTTCTTTTCATGAACAGAGATCTTTTAAGAATTGAATTCTCCTTATCTTTAAGAATTAAATTCTTATTTAGGGTAAAACCTTAATTTTGATTCTGGAGGAATTAAATTCCTAGTTTGAAAGAATTAAATTCTTATTTAGGGTAAAACCCTAATTTCTTTTTAAAGGAATTAAATTCCCAGATATGTAAAAGAATTAAATTCTTGATTAGGGTTAAACCCTAGTTTTGTTTTAGGAGAATTAAATTCTCAAAACTCAATTCCCCTTCTAAGTTTAGGATCCGCATGGCAGGATCTCGACCCGATGAGAATTAAATTCTCAACTTATGGGGAGATGTGCTCTGTGCAGATCTTCAACCAGAAGAAGAACTAAGTTCTTTTCTTTTTATAAGAGTTAAACTCTTTTGAGAATTAAATTCTCTTTTGAAGCCTCCCTTTTCTTACCTAGGGTTTTTCTTTTGCAGAGAATTAAATTCTCTTCTCTTTTCTTCTTTCTCTTGAGAATTAAATTTTCCTTCCTCTGTTTTCTCTCTCCAAGGTAGATCCCTCTCTTCTCTTCTTGGCTCCTATTTATAGGAGAAGGAAAAGAATCAATTTGCTTAGTAAATCTCTCATTGAGAGATTTGATTCGTATGTTGAGAGATTTGATTTATATTTATCATTAATCTGGGCCTTTAGATTGTTAAATGAATTTTATTCACCATTGGATTTTAAATCCAAAGATATCCCTTTGTCATCTCGGTTAGATTTAGGGGGGAAATCTTTCCAAGTCCAAGATTATTCCATAAATTGGTGATTTTTAATCACCCTCAGATTTTTAATCCAACGGTCCCCATAGACCTTTTGTGTTTGGAAAGATTTTGAAAATTTTAGAATTTTAATTCTATTAACTGTAAGGCTTTCGAAACCAGTCACGTGCTGACACGTGACCCTTGGTCACGTGTGAGCACGTGACCCCCAATTGAGTTCTTTAATGGCCGCTTGTTTATTCTTCAGTTTTAACTATCACGTGTCAACACGTGACCATTGGTCACGTGTGAGCACTTGATATCTCATTGAGATAACTTCTGATTTTTAATCAGGGAACAGATTTTAGAATTTAATTCTATTCATTATTTTAGAGGCCTTAAGAGCCCATCACGTGTCTGCACGTGACCCATGGTCACGTGTGAGCACGTGATGCCCCATCGGGGTCTTTTTTGAGTTTTTATTATATCTTTTAACTCCTCCAGCGGGTTCTTAAAGGTCCATCACGTGCGGACACGTAATTCCTCATAACTTTTGATCCCGGATGAATTATGAGACCCATTATATATCAAATCGAAGGGTTTTTCGAGACACTTTCGATACCATCAGAATTTATCTGTTTCTCATTCGGTAGTTTGTCAAAAAACTGCCCGGAAAATACTGGTTCCCATTTTCTTAGGCGTATCGCCGCCATTTGATACCTTGGGCTCTTTTGCGCAGAAATTTTGGCGGGAACAGGAACCATTCAGCCACGGAACAACGGCAATGGAGATTCAGGTTAGGTGTCTTATGGTTGCAGTCTCATGCCACTTTTAACACCTTCCGTACCAATCTACCCCTTATAAACCCCGCGATGTCTTGTTTGTGTTGTATCATCTTGTAAATTGTATAGATAGATGACTTGCCGAAACCATGATATCAGTAATGGAACAGATATAATGGAAGAACATGTAAATGGAATGTATCCATGGTTCGGTTCGGTCAATACAGATTGATATAGATTGAATAGATGGATTCATATTGAATTATGTTGTATTGTAGTTTGTACTTGAATCACATTCAAATCAGATTGATTAGTTTGGGACTCAGTCTGAGTCAGACACTTTTAAAAGAAATTGAAATCCTTATTGTTTTGGTGTTATCGGTAACTGCTGCACATGGACGGCAGGATTTGTGTCTTTTTCCAAGACAATTACCGTGTTGATAATACCGTTTGTTAAGTTGTCTACCTTAAATAGGAAAGCACCCATATCTCCGGCTTCCTGAGGCTCAAGAGACCGGTCCCGCTTAAACCTATGTTTACTAGGGTCCTTATTTTAATTTAGTATAACTTGAGAGGGTTTTATGTAAAAATAGTTTTGGTATAATTTCAAAATACAGCTCAAGCATTTAATTATCATCTTTAGGGTTTTCATTGATGTATATTTTATAAATGTGACATTTCTAGTGAATAAAACCTAATTTCATAATATATGGTATTTATTTGTAATATGAATATTGTTTTGAATTATCGTGGTAGTTTCATGTAATCTTTGAATTCTTTTCTTGAGTTTTGGAAACATGGAATAATATATATATATATATATATATATATATATATTTAAAATAAGTATTTTGGTAATATTTATATATACATATTTATCGAAAATAAATTTATTTATTTTCTTGTAAAAATCTCATTTTCTAAAGAAAAATATATAAAAATTCCATCAAGATCGAATGCTACTTGCGGAGGTCTGCATCTCGCTCTACTAAGCCCGAGAATGTGCGATAATCCGCACCATCCTGAATGGGGTCCCCAAAATGGGTTGTAGAGGCGCAATTGCATGGAAATGTTTTAATACATCTTTTAAAGAAAACGGTTTTATAAGTCAAAGGGATTTATTTGCAAAGTCGTATTTCCTGTATTCTATTATCCCAAAATTCATCGTGCTATGATAGATATATGTATTTTGATGAGGTAGGTCATTACCTCATGAACTATCTAAAGGTATAGCAAGAAAATAAGGTTATAATGTCGAAATGAAATATAAAGGTATTTTAATGTAAAAGTGGAATAAAACTTGCTACGGTTATTATTTTGTTGTCAAACTTGTTCTATTGTCTTTATTAATGATTAATAAACAAGATATCAAAATTTGTAGGTTTGTTATTAAGAAAAAAATTGTATTTTTAGAAGAAAGGAGAATCGTAAACTGGATAACTCCGCTTCCGACATGTTTTGAGAATGAGAAGTTTGAGAATAGCAAACAAGAGAGATAAGGGGGACTTACGGGCTTATAAGATAGAGGGAAGAAAGAGGAAGAGTGGGGAAGCGCCGGTGCGTTGTTTCGTCGCCGGAAACTCCTTGTGTCATCGCCTGAACTTCGTCAGAGCTTCGCCCTTCCTTAACTCTACTTGCACACTATAGGAACTTGGAAATTTCTTGGATGTTTTGGCAGGGAATTGTGACTGAGGAGGGGTGATAAGATGGTGGTATTTATAGGAAACATTAGGGTTTAGGGGGATGAATAATGAATTAAAATTTGTAATAAAAATAGGATTAAATGGGTGATTTATTGCCTCTGGAAAATGTGCAGAATAAATAAGCAATACAAGAGTTAAGGGGGAAGTCCAAGAGTTGCAGGAAAAAATATGGGAGCATTTCCTACGGTCTAGACCGGCGGCGCCGGGGTTTTTTGCCTTCTCACCGGGCCAACACTGACGGGTGTGCTTGGGGTTTAGGCCATATGTCGGGGTCGATTGGTATTCTTCAGTGTATATATTTGTTTAAAGTGTGACTCTTCATTTTACGTGTTGTGTATGTGTAGACTATTAGGCTTCTAAAAAGATTAAAAGAAATTAAAAACAAAAAGATAATGTGGCTGATGGGATTTGAACTCTGGTATTTTGTCTTAGCAGTGCAAGGTCTTACCAGTGAGCTACAAGCTCCTTCATGCTGATCTAAAGAAAAACAAATTCTTATAGCATTCACAGGAATTGTAAATACCCCAATTGTACATTAATTTTAAATGAATTTTATGCACACAGAATGTGGAGTTGTTACAACAACCATGAAAAAATCATCACAACTTTTTTCAATAGACAAATCAAGCTCATTCCTCTTTATATACCACCAACCATGCTCAATGCCACCTCACCTTCCATCTTATTTCCATTTGATTTTCTAAAAAGAAAATCAAATATGAGGAGTCCTACTTCTATAAGTATTCCCGTATAAATACAGAATACTTCATCCGATATATGTATCGCTACTTCTACGCATATCCGTTTAAAAATACGGATGACACAAAGGAGAGAAAATGAATAGTGAACAATAATAATAAAATATATATATCAATATATATATATATAAATTATTAAATCTAAACATAATTTAATAATCCGGATTAATACTAAACCGGCTAGTATTATCAACCTTCCGATTAAAGTCCGTGTATCCCATACATATATCTAATCGGACACTTCATGTACCAACGTACAGCCTCTACATCTATCCTGAACCCTCTATGTGGGACTCTAAATACTCGACAATACGCTGGCAGTAGATTTAATCACAAGCACGTCAGCTAATTTCCCAAAGGGGGGTCGATAATCGAGTACGTCCTTACCCTACTGAGCCTGAATGTGACAATCTCCGTATAGTATGGTCTCTTTATCTAAGAGTATCGCATGCCAGGTCTAGACGGTGGATAACGTCAGAACCCTAATAATCCAATAAATCGTGTCGGAGTCAAGCTCATCACCAACTAAGAAACTACTGAACTACTATCAGTAAACCCCATCCACCATGGCCATGGATTGAGGGTGATGGCCAACAGAACACAGCACAATATTGACTCCTAATAGCAGGAGAGACGAATCCTTGACAATCGATCACTGCTTCCATGTGGTTCGGGACTGTACCCAACTAAAAGCTGTTTGCACGACTCCTTTGAGCCGTGGTAGCATAGTAATCTAAATACAGTAGGAATTCACACGAGTCAAATAATGATCTCAGGTCAAAGGAATAATATGTACTCATGCCACCTGACAACTTCCATCTGACGATAGATATAATACCATGTAGAAGTTCTCGGCGAGTCCGTCCGGTGTACTCACCTCCAGTGAGCACCTGTATGCTATCTTAGGTGACACAATACCAATGGCTTGTGAGATAGGCCACTGCCCCTCGTCGGGGTTTAGAAACATATAAACTAGTCTACTCCGGAATATCGATGCTTAGTCTCGATACTTTCATGACTAGGGACATTTAAGGATGTGCTTATGGACTACCCATCTCCCTTGTATATGATCGCCATCATAATCCTGGTAGTCAAGAAAGAATCTTATGGGCTTCATCAATGATGAAGAAAAACCAGATAGTATACTATCATCTCAAGCAAGACTGTTCTTCCTGTATAGGTCTTCCCTCAATTATCATAATCGCATACTTTCAATTACAATAATTGCCTTGAGGGCACTATATCTAGCACGAGGGTGGTTCCTCATGCTCTCGCACGGAGCTAATTAGAATAAACCTCATTTCCATATAGGCGTAGCCCCGTTAACACCTTTCTAAACACCTAATAGGTTAGCTAATTGTGAGGTGAAAAATATTTCTCAAGAGTAATTCTACTCATCAGTGGGATCGGGACCTAACTATCATCGCGTGATAACCTAGCTGGAAGCCACTTTAGTTACCACACTCCAGAGGTATGCAACACTAGCAAATTTCCTGTATGTTTGAAACTCCCAATGTGGTTTTTGCCCCTAGGACCCTAGTGTCCCTGACAGAGTCAACAAATCAAAGAGTTCCAGTTAAGTTCAACCCGTCATTATCTTGATTTTATTAAACCCACCCGCATAACCCTTGATGGAGTCAACATGGTTACACGATCGTCCTAACCAATCACATCTAATGCAACAAATAAGCACCACCTAGCAACCGTACACTACGCCATGATGGAGTCAATAAACATAGGGCGAATACTAAGTACTACTCGTAGGAAATGACGGAGGGCTATGACTGGTTTTTGGCGAAAAATCTTTAACGTAATGAACTTGATATCGTTGAAGGAACTGAGTAGTTTTTAAAAGGAGTGGTTTAGGCTCCGGTTTTGAAAACTAGTCGTTTTGTAGTAAACCGGGTAATCCATAGTAACACAAAGTTTCACTTAAGAGAGAATCCCAGTAAAAGGATCAAGGCTCTTCCCTTGTCAAATGAGGTGCAGGATATTCCTAATTAAATAACTCTACACAAAGCAAAAGAACACGACTATAGTTTTTCGAAAAATTTGTTCCCACAACATCTTTTAAGTTTATTTTTCCTTGCATTAATGAAAATTAATGCAGTACCATCATTTAATTCCTATCACACCAAAAAGGAACGCAAATACAATGTACATATATGCTATCCGCATTCGCCACGAGGCCCGTCATGCACCGTTAGGTTACTTAACTAACGGCAGAGCGGGGGCAGGGCTAGCGCGGATGCAAAACATATACAACATCTACTAATGTGTGTGTGTGTGTGTGTAACCATTCGTCACAGGCATGATATAAGCAATATCGTAGAGAAGCGATAAGCAAAATGGAATAGCGGATAATCTAGGAGCCCCGGATTTCAATTGAGCCGCAAATGAAACTCGACGTTCCTCGGTCGTGTAGATAGCCCGTACAATGTAGAACCAAGACCCCTACGAGCGCAGCAAGTTACCCGTCAATCCCAAAAGTGAGGTAACCCCAATCAACGAAGTGAATAGGTCACCCTGTACTTCACGGAATCCGGTAACTTGAGCACTCCTCCGTGGGTCATCCTATACCCCCAACGAGTTCGGCGAATAGGCCGCCAATTCTAGAGTAAGGCATCTCGGTCTCAACGCCATGAGATTGAGGCCCGTTGCCCTCTAGAATCTGACTACGCGAGCACTCCGCCGCGGGGTAATCCTAGTACAGAAAAGAAATATATATACAACGGTGACATCGACCTCAACCCGGTCGTGTCCCAATAAAAGAATATACAAACAGGCAGAAATGGCAGTCCACATGTCGGTCGCTCGCCCCGCAATAATAAATATACAAATGATATAAAATTGTACAACCAATATCGCATGAGGGGCTATCCATCATGACAATCCATCCAAAACATCATAGAGAAAAACATCGCAATAACCAGATGCGTGTAACTCCTTGTAATCGATGTATAGCGATTAGAAGACATTTACAACACATATACGCATCACATAACCAAGTAACAAAGGCTATGATAATAGAATTCCGCACACAAATAGAAAACAAAGCAAGTTTTTCCAAACCCGGAAAAAAGGTTCACTATGTCCCAAAATTCCATTGTTTTAAGCCAATCCGGGAGTCGAAACGAACTTGAAAATTGCCCAAACCTTCGTTGAAGCGAAGTACCCAAAACTAACTATCAATCGGGGGGCAAGGGGGATACCCACCTGTTCACCGCCGAAAATAGAGACGGAACCGCATAGGTCGTCCTGCCTAAATTTGGGGGCAGATGCTATTTGGTTTTATCTGTCTACCTCTCCGAACATGCCAAGTTGATTTATGGAATCATATATCGAAGGTTTAAACAGATGCGGCCGTTGTAGCAGATTTCGTCATATTCCCCCTCCTTGTGAGGGGGTTTTGATTATGGGGATGCTCTTCCCTACAGGCGCAAGCCCCTGCAGTTAATTACGTTACCGCGTAGCAATAACCAATTTCTCCTACTCCAGATGTTCACTTCGTGTCGTGTATGTTTGTTTTATTTTTGGTTGCCCGTGGACTGTATACGGACACTAATTTATATTGTCACCCGTAGGGCGGGGATTAGTCCAAATCCGTATTTTCTTAGATTTGGGGTTTGGTTTTTTTTAAGGTTCATTAATCTCGTTTGAGATTAAGATCAACTTAAATGTTTGTTGAGGATACGTTAGTCTAATTTTAGACTAAGATATACTCAACGGGAGTTCAGGATCATTTTTGATCGGACAAAAGAGCATTTGGGCTCTAACGTTTTAGTGTAAGGACGTCACGGTCCATTGGGTTTAAGGACATCATAGTCCATATTTAAGGACATCATAGTCATAGAATTTTAATGACATCGCGGTCCATTGGGTTTAATGACATCATAGTCCATAGAGTTTAGTTTAGGGACATTGCGGTCTATAGAATTTAGTTTAGGGACATTGCGGTCCATTGGGTTTAAGGATATCATAGTCCATAGAGTTTAGTTTAGGGACACTGCTGTCCATTGGGTTTAAGGGCATCATAGTCCATGTTTAAAGAAATCATAGTTTGTGTTTAAAGACATCATAGTCTGTAGAGTTTTGGTTTACCAGTTTGGGGATGCACCAAGAGTTTTTGGTTATTAGGACCCTCCATCTCTCTGAAGATGTTGAAGAATTACAACGACATGTATCAGAGGTATGAAGAGATGTACCCTTGAACCAGTGAATGTTCATCAAAAATTTGATGATCTTGTTTGGGACTAAGTCCGATTTAAAAGCATATAGGTTGGGTTAATTTGGGATTTGACCAACCTTGGGCTCAACCCACTTGATTATTTATTTGGGCTTGTTCCTCTTTCTGCATCAGCAGTGCTGAGTATTGAAATGGGTTCTGGCACCCTTTATTCTTTTTGTTTTATTTGTATTCTTTTATATGGAGTGTTAAACACTTGATAGCACTCATGTGAGGAACACGTGGAGCGCTTGGTGCTGAGCGCCAGGAAATGAGTACTAAGTACTTTTTATTAAGTAGCGTCCACGTAAGGAGCACGTGGAGCGTTCGGCGCTGAGCGCCAAATTTTGAATGCTAAGAGCTCCTTATTAAATAGCGCCCTCATGAGGAGCACGTGGAGTGCTCGGCGCCGAGCGCCAGACTTGGAGTGCTAAGCACTTCTTATAAAATAGCGCCCACGTGAGGAGCACGTGGAGCGCTCGGCGCTGAGCGCTAGATTTTGAGCGCTAAGCGCTGAATTTTCTGTTCTGCTCAATTCAATTCTCTGAGAATTAGATTCTCACTTATGAAAGACTTTGTCTTATAGATATGAGATCTGGAAAAAAAACTAAGTTCTTCTGATGTGAGAGTTAAACTCTCAAGTACCGAGTTTTCTGTTCTGCTCGATTCAATTCTCTGAGAATTATATTCTCGCTTATGAAGATTTTGTCTTACAGATCTGAGATCTGGAAAAAGAACTAAGTTCTTCTGATATGAGAGTTTAAACTCTTAAATATAGAGGAGATGCTGTGATCTCACTTATTGTTATTTACCTTGAGAAGAAATTGCTCTCGTCTTTGAAGTTTGAAGTTTAGGGGGGTTTCTCTCTATAAGACTTGAAGTCTTGGGTCCTTTATATAGTGGAGGCTGATTTGTTGAATTAGTTAAGAAAATCTCTTATTAAGAGATCTCTGATTGATTTGGGGACTTTACCCACCGTTGGATTTTTGATCCAAGAGCTTCTGTTTTACAGAAAACATTTTTCTTGTTTTTAACAAGATTGGGAAAGTATTTTCCCATACTGAACTTATTCCGTATCTTGGTGATTTTTAATCACCATTGGATCTTTGATCCAACGGTGCTCTGATTTACAGAGCACAATCTTTCTTATTTAGAAAGATTTGAGGAGTATTTTCTCAATCAGAATTTAATTCTGTATCTTGGTGATTTTTAATCACCATTAGATTTTTGATCCAACGGTGCTCTGATTTACAGAGCACAATCTTTCATGTTTAGAAAGATTTAAGGAGTATTTCCTCAATTAGAATTTAATTCTGTGCTCTGATAATTTATCATCTCCGTTGGACCTTTGATCCAAGGGTGGAAAACTTTTAGTTCTGGCGCTGGCACTCTCATGCTTTGCACGTGAGGCGCTGCCTCAGAATTTTTAACTCTTGGCGCTGACGCTCTCGTGCCTTGCACGTGAGGCGCTGCCTCAGAGTTTTTTAACTCTTGGTGCTGGCGCTCTCGTGCCTTGCACGTGAGGCACTGCCTTAGTTCAAATTTTGAACAGAGCCTTGCTCTCTTATTGGGGGGAAACACCACTACTGGGGGCCACCACGAGGTGGCCCATAAGGGTAGGTAGACCTGAGACTACTCCTATAGGGTAGTGCTCGGTTCCCCACCCCCCAAGGCCACCTCATAGTGGCCTCGGTGGATGGGCCCCACCTTCTTCCTCTTTAGGCGACCCCCGGGGTATCCACGCAACACCCCGCGGCTTCTCGGTCCAAACCGTGAGCCCGCGGGGAGTGCAAACACCAAAGAACTTGAAATTTTGGGATTGTTTTCGTCGGCAGTTTTTGCGCAATGACAACGGCGGATTTTAAGCATCAAAACAAGATAGTTAAGGCTTATGGAGTAGCTCTGATATCATGTTGGTTTTTTCTACTCACTCTACATTGGAAGTAGAGAGGCGGAATGTAAAAAAATCAAATTTTGAGCAAGCAAAATTAACAAAACCCTAAGTGATCAAACCATAACCCTAAACTAGAAACTATGCGAGTTTATCTGCTCGGTTAGAAATTTATACCGAAACGATTCGTGTACTTCAGGTCTTCTTGATCCTCTTTTTAAGCTCCTTTGAAGTCCTTGATCAAGCTTACTCGGAACGTCTCCACGATCCTAGATGATCCACCCGACGGAATATGGCTCAAGCTTGCACCTAAAAAAGAAGCAACTAAACAAACTAGTTTTCTAATCTAGTTTGCTTAGGTGATGTCGAGATGTTTAGTAGTGTTTTTATATCTCTAAAAACCTATATTTCTCAACTCATGAGAGGGTTAGGGTTTGAGGAAGAAGATGAACTCAAGAGAGGAGAGAGAATGGCAGACTTAGAATGAATAGAGAAAATAGCTAAAGAAAAATACCAAGCATATCATTTCTCAATAAAAATACAAATCATGCTTGAATAGTTTTCCCAAATGAATAAATAAAACTAATAGCCGTTCTTCACACCATGCTTGAAGCCACTTCACCTCTCCACATCATTTTCTATTTCTAATAAATCGAGAAATACATAATGAGGTGTCATCTTCTAGAAGGTATTTTGTATAAATACAAAATACTTTCTACAGTATATATATACCCGTATTCGTACAAAAATACAAATACCCTAGAGATAGAATAACACTACTAATATAATACTAGCATTAAATCAATTTCTGATTTAACAAACCGGCTTAATTCTAAGCTTACTAGTATTATAATCCGTCCGATTAAATTCCGCGCAACTAATACACGTAATTAATCGGAACCCTGCACATATAAACATACGGCCTTTACATCGTTTCGCCTGAACCAAGGAAACCCTCTGTATGAGACTCTAAAGACTCGACAGTACGCTGGCAGTGGGTTTAACCATAAGCACGTCAATGACACTAGCTGTACGTAACGACTATCCAGGTACCTGTCGGAAAGAAGGCCGACGAGCAAGCTCATCTGAACCCCTACTGAGCCTATCCGTGACAATTTCCATACAGTCCAGTCTCTTCATCTAAGAGTATCGCATAACAAATTTAGGGGGTAGTAAACGTCAGACCCCTACTGACCCGATAAGTCATGTCGATGTGGCTCAGGACCGATCCGAGAAACTACTGATCTAACCATCAGTAAATCTCAACTCCCTTGGTCAAGGTTTTATGGTTTTGGCCAAACGAACATAGTGTGATATCGACTCCCAATATCGGGAGAAACGAAACCTTGACAATCGCTCACTGCCACCATATGGCTCGGGGCTGTACCCAACCAAAACCTGTTTGCACGACTCAGTAGAGCCCTGGTAGGTGATCTAAGTACAGTGGGAACTCATATGAGACAAATGACGATCTCGGGTCTAAACACTAATATGTACTCATATCACCTGAGAACCGCTATTTGTCGATAGGTATAATACCATCTAAAAGTTCTCGGCAAGTCCGTCCAGTGTACTCACCCCTAATGAGCACCTGTATACAATCTTATGTAATTGTTGGATATAGTGCCCTCAAAGTCAATTATTGGATCGCATGCACGTGATTGCAATGATTGAGAGATGACCTATACCGGTAGGACAGTCTTACTCGAGATAATAGTATACTATCTCGTTTATCTTTATCAAACGTGTACTGTTTTAGCTGATATGATCTATCACTATTGCACGTTGATAGAGCCCATAAGATTCTTACTTGACTACCAACAGTATGATGGCGATCATAGATGTGAGAGTTGGGTAGTCTATAAGCACATCCTTAAAAGTGGTCCCTAGTCGCGGGAGTTTCGAGATAGGGTATCGATACTCCGGAGTAGACTAGTGTATACAGTCGAGACCCCGACGAGGGGTGGTGGCCGGTCTCACAAGCCATTGGTGTCAGTTGGTTCACCTAAGATGCATACAGGTGCTCATTAGGTTATGAGTACACCGGACATGACTCGCCGGGAATATGCTAGCTGGTTTTTGAAACCTGTCGTCAGATAGCAATTCCCAGGTGACATGTGTATAGGTTAGTCTATCAACCTGAGATCGTCATTTGTCTCTTGTGAGTTCCCACTGTGCTTTAATTATTACCCTACCACGGTTTAAAGGAGTCGTGCAAATAGGTTTTAGTTGGGTACAGTCCCGAGCCACATGGAGGCAATGAGCAGATCGGCAGGGGATTCGTCTCTCCCAATATTGGGGTGAGATCACGCTGTGTTTAGGAGAGCCATTACACAAAGTCCATGGCCATGGTAAGTGAGATTTACTGGTAGGTATTCCAGTAGTATTTCATGGTGTTTTGGGCTACACTCCGACACGACTTATACCGATTTTGGGGGTTTGACGTTTACCAGCTCCCTAAGCCCGATATGCGAAACTCATAGACGAACGGACCGGACTGTACGGATATTGTCACGCATAGGCTCAGTAGGGTTTCAGGATGAGTTTGCTCATCGGACTCTCTTTCACTCAGTACATGGGCAGCTGTTACGTACAGCTAGTACCACTGACGTGCTTGTGGTTAAACCCTCTGTCAGAGTATTAACAAGTCTTTAGAGTCCCCCACAGAAAGTTTCCCAGTTCGGGCGAGACGTTGTAGAGGTCGTATGGTTTTATGGCAGGGTTCGAACATACGCGTTCACTTGTGCACGTGTCATGGTTTGGACGGATAATACTAGCGGGCTTTGGTTTAAGCCGGTTCCTAGTATTATACTGTGTAGATTTTGTCTCATTGCATTTGCAATCAGTCGGAATACAAATGCGGGTATGTATATACAGTTGCGGGGTTATCCTGTAATTTTGTTACGGGATCGCTTTTTGAAATTGCCAGTTTGTATCTCCGTTTTTTGGCCAAATCTTTATTCCTTTCTTGAAGGCTGATTTTTTGCTTGCGAGTGGGTTCTATGCAAAAGTGGCATTTTGTAAATGGATGGTTTTTTTTTGTGGTGACAGGGACGTCAGAATTTTCCAGCAACAACTTGAGGATTCTAGATGATTTTGACTCACTTGTTGCATTAACGATCTTTTGGATTGGCTAGGATTTTTTGTGAGGATATTTTGTGCTTATGGTCACCTTGCTTGCTCCTACACTCACCTCCCCACTTGATTTTCCAGCAAGCAATTTCTGCCTTGGCCGAGCACAATAAGAGGCAGCCCCAATTTTCCTTTGGGCAAGTAATTGATACATTTCATAAAGCACGAAATTCATAGCTCAATTCCAAAGCTCATTTGATCTTCCTTCCATTGTGGCAACTTCGATTAACTGTTCATCCAATCGCTTGGATGACTCGAGACAAAGTATTCTACACTTACTCTACTACAACCTTGGACACGTCGGTTAGCAAACTTCGTATCCGAGTTGCCTCGATTCAGAGGTGGGAGCCCGTATAAAAATTCGTTGACGTGGCGCATCCTTCGGCGCGGAGAAGACCGGAGATCAAGCGAGATCATTCGAGCGAACTTCGTCGGCGCAACCGCAACAAGCTAGGGGCAAAGGTTAAAGACCGAAGGATACGGATCGATCAGTATAATCTTTAAACCCCCTTTACAGTATACTAGTTTACGGTTAATGGAACGATCCGGGTTTTAAGTTTGCGTTAGCGCCAGTTCGTAAAAAGTTTTTATTCCGCATTTGGCCTCTGAAAGACGGCCGGGGCGCTGGCGTAGACTTATAGTAATCATACCAATGGCTATAGGACCAACCACTGCCCCTTGTCGGGGTCTAGAAACGTATACACAAGTCTAATCTGAAATATTGATACTCGGTCCTGATACTCTTGCGACTTGGGACATTTAAGGATGTGCTTATGGACTATCTAGCCCCCACAAGTATGATCGCCATCATAACGCTGGTAGTCAAGCAAAATCGTATGGGCTTTATCAACATGTATCAGCCATATGTGATATTGAGTAAAATATATGCATATGTTAAGATAAAGACAAACCAAAATAGTATACTACTGTAACGAGTTTTTTTCAACATGTATAAGTAATAGCAAGAAAAACAAATACACATGTTCAGATAAAGATAACTCAAATAGTATATTATACAACTGAGCAACATTGTCATGTACATACATATCCATAGTATCCTATACAATACATGTATCTAGGGCATACATATCCATAGTATCCTATACAATACATGTATCTAGGGTATACATATCCAACACATTGAATTTTGAAATTGAGAGAGAAGTTGCCTTCTCTTATGTATTATTTTATTTCTTAAAATAAGTGTACAAAATTCTATTGTTTTGGATGACATGGCACTATATACTTGAAAATAACTTGTGATATTTATATATATTTTTTCTTGTTTTCTCATTAATTCTAAAGATATCTTAACTACAAAATCAATTTAGATTCTCCATAAGATGCTGCCATTATAATAATAGAGATAATGTCCTTATCATCATCTCTTTTCTTCTATTTTTTATAATCGAAGCTGCATGATTTTCTTTTTGCTGCTAGTTACCTGATTTTTTGTTCGGTATCCGGTATTGGTTAAGAAGAATGTTGACGTCTGATAAATTCAACTTTAATCTAAGAGATAGATTCAAGAAAAGATCTTCTTAAGATAAATACAGTAAAAATAGGATAGGACCTACGCAAGGGCAGGACGGTGCCATGGCCTACGCTATTTTTAAAAACTTTGGAAGGTATCCTCAACCAACCCACTTCATTCAAGGTCCCTTTTATCGCCTCCTCGGTTTCTGCCCTTGCCCCTCGAAAAAAAGGAGCCGAACTATCGAAGGACGGCTGCTGCCTGCTGGATCATCATTGACTCGCCGAGACGCCAGCCATCGTCGAGACCCTCGAATCCGGTGTCATCACCATCTCCGATGCTGGTTTCGTCGTCATAACTTGTAAGTCTCCAATCGCTCTCTTTGAGATCGGTTCCTCATGCCCTTGTGTTAGGGTTTTTGTTGTGGTTTGCTTGATGAGTTTTGAGATCAGTCCCTCACTGATGTCTCAGTTTTTGTGCTAGTCTTTTTGGTTGATTCAGTTATGTTTTTTTAAAGATTTTTATACACTGATCTAGCTATTTTTTATAAGCAACGTTTATATGTTTAGCTCCATCCTCTGAAAATTCCGGGACCCCTCACCGAGTAAAAACCAGCATGAATGACCAATTGCATGTGGATTATTATGGTAAAAATAAAAATAAAAGGACTAAGAGATGAACAATAAAGGTGGAGAAGTAAAAGTTGCTAAAAATGGAAGAGGGCCCACAAGGTTGTACGTCTATGGCTTCCTTGTGTCCGACCTGGTGTGGGTCCCATGATAACCCGCACTCAATAAAAGATCGCATCTAAGAAAAGCTTCTACGAGTTGGATTTACGCGGCTCTTAAATATTTACTCCAACCTGAATTTACATTTATACCCCCATGGAAAGAAACTTGGGCAGAAGATGCACCAACCTGGTACAAGTTTCATTATAGGTTAAGATATCCATTTGGCTGGCGTATAGAAATGTTATCATAACGAGAGACGACCATGCGAGGGTAGGATGGATATGGGGCCTTTGGTTTGTCTCCTTTGCAGTTAAAAGACGAGACGTTAAATTATATGTTTGAGACTTGTATTTTTCCGGATATGGATTACGTTTAGGAGTAGGATGGGCTTGGATAAATACAATTCTACCGAAAGTGGAATCGATAGTGACTTGGATTTTTGGGATGTGTTGTGTGCTGATTTTTCTGCCGGTTTATATGGTAAGACCCAAAAACATAATATTTAATAATTCGATTAGAACCGTTGCTTCTATGAGATAGTGGATTAAAACTATTGCTTTGTTCCAGTTAGAGTAAGAAAGACTTCACCGGGAGGATGCGAGTAGACTCACAAGATATATGCAAACATCCAGAGTTCGGGAACACGGTACAAGAGAGGAGTGAGTGTTGGATATGTATGCCTTAGAGACCATTATTGTATTCGATGCTGAGGATATGTATGTACAAGACAATCTTGCCCGATATGATAGTATGTTATTTGGTATGTTTTTATCTTAACATGTGTATATATTTTACTTATTATTACGTATATCTAATACATGTTAATAAAGCTCGTAGGATCCTTACTTGACTACCGGTATTATGATGGCAATCATACTTGTGGTGGCTGGGTAGTCCATAAGCACATCTTTAAATGCCCCTAGTCGTAGGAGTATCGAAACTGAGTATCGATATTCTATATTAGAATAGTGTATACATTTCTTGTCCCCAAAATGGACGATGGACTGTTTCGCAACCATTGGTGTACGACACTGAAGATTGTATACAGATACTCATTGAAGAATAAGTTACACTGGACGGAATCACCGAGAACTCCTACATGGTATTATACTTATCGTCAGATAGCAGTTCTTTGGTGACATGAATACATGGTAGTTTTTAGACCTAACATCGTCATTTGTTTCGAGTGTGTTCCCATTGTACTCATATTACTACCCTACCATGGCTTTAAAGAGTCTTGTAAACAGATTTTAGTTGGGTACAATTTCGAAGCACTTGGAAGCAGTGAGTGATAGAAGGAATTTGTTTTTCCCGGTATATGGAGTAGATGTCGTACTGTGCACGACTGGCCAACACCATAAGACCTTAGCCAAGGCAGATGAGATTTACTGATAGTGAGATCAGTAGTTTCTCGGGATGATCTTGAGCCACATCGGAAAGACTTATCGAGTAATTAGGGGTCTAACGTTATCCACCCCCAAAACCCGGTATGAGAGACTCTCGGATGAAGAGACCAGACAGTATGGAGATTGTCACTTATAGGCCCAGTAGAGTACGGATGAGTTTGCTTTTCGACAGATACATGGATAGCCGTTATGTACAGCTAGGACCACTAACGTGCTTGTGGTTATGGATTTTATCCAGTATCTCGCTGCCAGCGTATTGTCGAGTCTATAAAGTCCCACACAAAGGGTTTTCCCGGTTCGGGAAAAATGATGTAGAGGCCGTATGTTGAAACGTGCAGTAGTCCGATTAAATACGTGTATTGGATACACGGATTTTAATCGGATATTTGATAATACTGGTCGGCTTATGTTTAAGCCGGGTTATTAAATCAAGTATTGATTTAATAATATATATATATATATATATATATTCTAGTATTATGTTCACTTGTATTTCTCTCTCTTTGGGTATTTATATTTTTATACGAATACGGATATGTGTATACGGTACACATGCGGAGTTGTATTTTGTGTCTCGTCCTGCTTCTTAAAATACGGAATACGATGGTGACTAGGCTAGCTATGCTCCTACGGTCAAAGAATAATTTTACCGTAGTCACATTTCGGTTTCTAGCAATACATGGTAAACAGTAAACACAGTACAAGTAATGAGAATCATAATCTCTAAATATATCACATTTAAATAAATCAGAGTGCAACGAATACAAATCTTTAACCTCAAGGATACAACTAACCAAATAGTGATAAAGGAAATGATAACGCTGACGTGGCTGGTCTAGATCTCCGCAATATCCCCAAAGTAGGATAGGTGCAGATCTGGGCTAAGTCCGCTTCTCTCTCTGAGCATGCGTACTCAGGTCGCTAGGGCGACCTAATATAGCAATATATAATATGTCATATATTGCAAGGATAATAAACATGAACTAAAAACTATAAAACAATAACACGAGAATGTAATATAATATGAACAGGTAGGCAGTATAACAAGTAACTCATGACAACAGTCTTAAGACAATATGCATGTCACTAATCTATCAGTCTTTATTTCATTTGAAATCGATCTGTGGAAAAGAGTTCTCATGTTTAGCAAGGGTCTCGTGCATACCTGAGACTACGGTCGAAACTGTGCCCGGGACAGAATCCTGCAGGCCGAGCCGCTAGGTACAACTACCTAAAATATCACTATCACTGATATCGAATGATCACTCTCTAAAGAAGTAAACTTTGTTAAATACAAGTTTGATTCCACCCTCGATTTTCCCATTCCCCATATGTTTACATCGAGGTCCAACCACGAATCTAAAATATTAGTCGCGCAATGACAAGTCTACGTGAGAATTAGAGACAGGATCTCCATCAAGCATGTCTCGACCGGTATCTTAGACAAGTAGATAGTTCTCAATATCTTACCTATGACACTAATATAACCGCGTCCATACCCGTCCCATACCAGTTATAGCTATACTTATATAGGTTTCATAGACGTCGACAATACAATAACTAATTGGATGTCAATACATGTGTGTTCTAAGCATAAGTCAAGTTGATAGTGTACAAGTACGTATCACTTTCACTAAACAATCACGCTTTCACGTGTATTAGTTTCGCTTTCAATTGCTTGTTCGCTAACGTAATTGTCACAGTCCAATCAATAACACTTTTCACTCGACAATATAAAACTGTCACTAGGGTATCATTGTAAATAGTCACTAATCGATAGGTGAAAAGCAATCACACGACTTGGTAGAAATGCATTAAATGAAATTCAACTAAATATGGACAGGCGGTGTCATTCAGGTTGAAAAATTCATTATAATTCATACGTACAGAATTACGTAAAAAAATATAAGAAGCATATAAAGTATACTTATTTATCTAAACGATAAAATTGGTTTTGTAACGTTTTAAAAATCGTTTAGGTAATTTTCCGATACTCAGTAATATAACCCGTATTTTCCGTAAAACATAATTATAATCATTTTTCAATATAGACCTAATTATACCTATTTTAGATATTTAATTGCTAGTATTTGGTAATTAATCAATCACTTATAAGTTGCTAGTTTACTTAAATATTTTTCCTTAATTAATTATTTTAAATATTATTATAAGATTTCACTAATACATTTAATTAGTGTTAATTACAAATGAGAACGGATTAGTTACTCAAATGTGAACCATGACAACTTTAAACCAAGTTTGTAACATGTTTTCTTTTTCTCTTTTGGTTCCAAGGTTCTAGTCAATTCTAGGATGAAAGGGAACTAGAAATAAAATAAAATAAAAATAGAATTATATAGTGTGATGCAATAATGAGGTATGGAGGGGTTTTCTTGACTTGGAAACATCTACACACACCCACACACTTCCTCCACTCCCTGCTGGCCGAAATCCCTGCTGCCAAAAAATCCACATTTCCCCACTTCATTTCCATCTCAAAAATCCCCAAAAATCCATAAAAAAATCCACACTAAATCTCACAAATTCAAAGCTAATTCTTCATCCATTTCTCCTTGGCCAAATCTAACTTGAATCTTGGAGCAAGAGACCATTTTAGGGAGGCCAAGTTGCAAGTTAAATTCCATAATCTTGAAGTATAAATCTTGACACAATACTTACTTTATTGGTTAACTGCTTTAATCTAAATTAATTAAGTGTTGATATGGTTCTAATTTGCAAGTTTGAAATTTAAAGAAAAGGGTTTGAATTTGGGTTAGGGTTTTAGCCATCACAACTAGGTTAGCTAAGTGTAGTTTGCTATCTATTGGCTTAGTTTGGATGTTTACTTGTGTTTGTGGCCACTAGATCGCTAATCCACAATGTTTTGCACCAAAATTCCTTTGGGTTGCTTACTAGGTTTTCGGTATAATTAGATGTTGGTTTAATGTGACGTTGTGGTGATATACATACTATCTCCTATGATAATTAGGGTATTGTGAATGAGGGATCGGTACGATCAGGTTCTAGGCTTGGTGGTTGTTTCGTATAGCGATCCTAGTTAAGGTTGTGGCGATGCCGTACGCGTTTTGTGCATTAAGTGCACAAGTGTCTAGCTTGCGGACGTTTATTCTTGCGATTCGTTGTCTTTGTGTCGGCTCAGAATATTTAGCCTTATGTATTGTGTTTGTGAAATTTTAGGATCGGTTGCGGAGGTATCGGACGCAGCGCGGAAAGGCAAGGCTGTGATCAGATCAGATTAGCCGAGTTGTCCGGATGAGTAGATGTACACATCTATGGGGGATCATCTGGATAGCGCGAGGCGCACGATAGTTTAGGATTATTTGTAGTACTTGCATTTATATGCGTAGTTACCTAGTTATTCATCTCATTGTATCGCACCATTTTATATATATACATATATGTGGCATCATCTCATACGACACTTACACCATTACTATTGGTTCATGCTGCAGGTGTACTATTCATGTGAACACACACGCCTTTGGTAATTGCTATGCCACGAACACTTTAGAATTTGCTAGAGCAGTATAAAAAACATCTGCATCATACATGATACGTAAACTGGTAGTTGTATTTTCCATTTCATCAAGATTGATACGAAGGATTGTCAGTCTTATATATATCTCATTTTATTATTATTCATACATAGTTTTCTAGTCATAAATCGCATTTCATATCATGGATATCATAGACATTATCATTTTCCTACATGTTTATGTATTATGATTCTTCTTGAGGATTTCGGTATTTATGAGATTTCTGGATTTTGGGGAAAACCGCAAGAATTTTATAAACCTATTATCATTTTAAAAATAGAAATTGCGGTTTTCTCGTGATATGATGTGTGTGGCGTCCACCATGTGTTTTCTCGGTTCACGAGCAGTATCACATACCCGATTCGAGGAGGGGGATGCACCGTCTGCGGGTACATGGTGGACCCGGTGCGGTATCTCGGGGAAAGAAGATCGCAGAGATGGCATTGAGCCCGGCAGGGAAGCACTACCAACCGATTATTATTGACGCGGCAGATATCCGGAGGATACCGACGTAGTCGTGAGATTTGAGAATATGGGGTGATCCGGATTGACGGAGCCCGAGATATTGAGACATTGAGATATTTAGACATTGAGATATCGAGATATTTTGGCATTGAGATATCAAGATATTGAGGCATTGAGATATTGGGATATATATATCTACTGTGTCGATACTTGACACGGATTTTCTGTGGATTTCATTGATGATATTTCAGTTTACTGCACAGAGGTTTTTCTAAGATAAGAATAAATATTTTCTCATACCAGACCTGTTCAGGTTTCGTGCTTGTTTATGTATTCATATTGCATTCATGCTTGTACATCGTATCATGTTGATATATGTAGGTTATGATGCATTGTGTGCATGCTTACGATAGCCTTATTAGATGTTACTTACTACTCACGAGTTGGTAACTCGCCCCCCGTTGTGCCACGGTATCTTGCAGGTCCGACCCGTCAGTATTGTAGCGGCGGACGTACTTTTCTTGGCTTCTTTGCTTGGACTTGCGGCATTGCCCGTAGGTGGGTTACTAGGATACTTTTTGTCTCCACTTTGTCTATTATTATTGTATCTAATATACTCCATCTACCGTATCTACCACTTCTACCATTGTATATGTGACTTAGAGATGAGACCGTGAGATTTGCATATATGTTGTTTCTCTGGGGTCGAGCTCACTTGAGCCGACGTGATACTTTCTTACTTTTGTGTTTTATATGCTTATTTTGCTTGATGATTATATATATTTTGCGTGTGGTTGTGATTCCGCTTTTGACGAAGAGCTAGCTCTCGTTTGGGGATGCTGTTATTCATCATTTATATGTATTCTTGTTTTGTACCCGTTTGGGGGCCAGTATTTACAAAGGAGACTCTGCTGAAATTTTCGGGGAATTTGATGTTTTAAAATGCTTTAATGTGACTTTAATTTACTACATCTCCTTTTAAATTAAGTTTTCCTTCACTCTATTCGTTTAATGGTTTAGATTTCTGGGCTTTGGCTTACTTAGATTACGTTACGCCTTTAGACGTTTCGTAATTTAAGTGTTAGTCACGTTCCGTACTTTTGGGTCGTGACAAAGTTGGTATCAGAGTGATAGGTTTTACCTTTCTGAGTGTAGGATGACCCTTGGTAGATGGAATAGGTGACTTAAGCCGAGTGACGTAGCGTGGGTATGTTCCGCGGCATACATACGATACGGTACTCCGCCTAAGTGACCTTAGGATATATTTTATTGTATTTCCTTCTTCGATTCCTTATATCCCTTGATTCAATTGCACTGTTCTTATTAATCCTATTTCTTATTCCTGTCACTATGCCGCCGAGGACTACGAGGCCTCATAGGGCTGTCGCCAGAGATGAGATTCGTGCGGGCTCGTCTGAGACGAGGACCGATCAGGGTGGTACGCCTACCCTCTCAGGGACAGGTTGATCCGCCTTCTCCAGGCCGTATTGCCAGGCTAAAGGCCGGTATGTAGGAGTTGCGTCAGATGATGGGATCTTTAGTTGAGGCCAGTCGGATACAAAGATCTGAGGATGTTCTTTCCACTGCACATACCACGATTGTACCTGCTGTCCAGACAGTTGTTCCTACTACTACCGCGACTATTCCCATATCATTACAGGAGTTTATGAGACTGAGACCTCCAGTCTTTACCGGCACAGATACAGCGGAGGATCAGCAGACATTCCTCGACATGATGGCTAAGATTTGCCATTCACTGAGATGTTCTGACGATAGATGGGTAGAGCTTGTGAGTTTTCGTCTGGAGGGTCTTGCTCAAACGTGGTGCGAGTCAGTCGAGAGAAGCCGAGCTGCAGGTCTACCTCCTATGACTTGGGTTGAGTTCACAGCTGCATTCCTTGCCAGTTTCCTTCCGGAGAGCGTACGAGATGCTCGAGCTCGTAGTTTTGAGTCTTTGCGCAAGACTCTTGGGATAACAGTGTCCGAGTATGATATCCAGTTTACTCAGTTGTCCCGATATGCTCCTTACTTGGTAGACACTGAAGAGAAGAGGATAAAGAGGTTTGTGCGGGGACTTGACACACAGTTATTTCTTGCTATCGGCGCCCAGCACTTTGACACTTATGCAGCCGCGATGGATGCAGCCTTACTTTTGGAGGAGCGCGTTTCTGAGACTTCGGTCATTTCGGGACCGAAGAGGATTTGTATAGATATATTAGCTCCAGTGTGGGTTGGCAGAGGCATGGCAGGCAGAGGTCGAGGCGGATTCTTTCTAGGACATGGTGGTGGTCGAGGTATGATGTGAGGCCAGTTGTTCAGCTCTTATTTACCGGGTCAGCAGTCATCGCCAGGATGTTATCGGTGTGGGAGTCCATATCATCGTGTCAGAAATTGTACCGTGAGGCACCAGGGTGAGGCGACAGTTGTACATATGACCTTACCACCTTCACCACCTCCTCAGAGAGCTCTACTTCCTACCCCTGATGATGCTCTATGCCAGGAAGATGCTCCTAGAGGCCATGGGCGTGGCGGTCCTGTACAGAGAGGACGAGGTGACAGAAGCAGAGGCAGAGGACAGCCAGTTATTAGTGGGGGACAGGTCCGAGTGTTCGTGTCACGCCCCGCTTCCCAAAATACGGAATACGAGGGGTAGACAAGGCCAGCCATGCTCCTACGGTCAAGGAAAAGTCCTGCCGTAGTCACACTTCGGCTTCTAGTTTCTCATGGTAAACAGTAATATTGCACAGGTAATGAGAAATGCAGTAACTGAAGGAAACAATATAAAGTCTGACCTGAAGTGGAACAAATGAAGGCAACACGGGAGGGCAAGTAAAGAAGTCTGTGATGCACGTCTAGTTCTGGTCCAGGCTAAAATCTTCTCCTCACACTGAGCATGCATACTCAGGTCGTCAGAGCGACACAATAGCAATATAATGTATATGATCAAGTAACAGTTCTAACAGTGGTAATAGATATGAATAACAGTAAATCAATGACAGCATGAATATAAATGAGCAGAGATCAATGCAGCGGAAAAATAAAGCAGTATAACAATATGTCACGAATGTCAAGACAGCATAGAATGAATGTAAATGACAGTAACCCTATCAGTCTCTAAGTCTCACTGCACAGGTCAATAAACCTATCGTCGGTCCAAGTGTGAGAGTCAACCACTCGCGAGTGTCCTCCACCCAAGGGTAGAACCCAAGGGCAAGGGACCACGGGCCCAACATGTAACGAATGTATCACAGTGTATATATCACGTACCCTGTAAATCTCCATATAACTCCCTAAATATATAAGCCGGCACGGGACTCCCGAGATTCTGTTGAATTCACACTTGAACTACCCCACACCCCGTGGTCTACATCAAACGCTAACCATAACCCTAAATACTAATCGGTCCGTGACAAGTCTGCGCGAGAACTGGAGGCAGGACCTCCATCAAGCACGTCCCGACTAATACCTAGAATAAATGGCAGTGTCGGATGCCTTATCTGTGACATCCGTGCAAGCGCTTCCATAAGTGTCCCATACCACTTATAGTCACACGTACACGCATCCCACAGACGTCGACAATGCAATAGAATAAAAGGGACACTGATTGTGCACAAGTACGTATCACTTTCACTTAATCACGAATACACGAACACTGACGTACTTGCCACAATCAACACTAAAATCTAACACTGGGTAAATGCACGATGTCACTAGGTTATCAACACAATGACATGGGTATGATATGATGCATGAAGAAGTATGTAAACATGGTGAGGATGTTATGAAACCGCATTCTTTCACTTGCACGATTTATCATGAAACATATGTATATAATTTGGCGAAATGATAAAAAGGTAGTAATCAATATGTTCAGTTATCTATCCATCTAATTTTGTTTCAAGCCAATCGGGTTTCTGGATCATTAGTTATAACTGTTTCATTTTAAGCGCACGCGGCTGGAAATCCGGTTTCAGAATCAGGAATCCATTTTGCAACGCATTTTAACCCCTGTTGGGATCATAATTTAGCGACGCTACAGTTGAATGATTTCTAGGGTTTTCAGTAAAGGTTTCAACGCAACAAACGGATCTTCAATCGCGTCTGTACGTTAGGAGTTATAGTCTGTTTAATATCAACATGTCAATTCTGATTCTGCTGGGACTGTTATGTGTCCCGATCTTCTAAATTACATATTAAATATCAAACGGTAACGAAACAGGATGAAATCAATCGTGTTGTCTAGATAGCAGATTTACCTACAATAAGCAATGGAGTTCCGCAACCTACAAGTTAAGGAAATCCTATGGTATCCAGTACGGAACAGCAAGCAATGATTGGAGTAGCTCTGGACTGCAGTCCAGAGTCGCACTCCAATCCGAATAACATCACAGTTTAATTACAGAAATGTCCGGGAACTAACATAGGGTTAAGTTTCGTCGTGTTGGCTTCGATTTGAGCCTTCGAACGCACCATTCTAACATGTATATGATTTATGGTGAATTTAACGGTTTTCAGGTGCAACGTAATTCCAGGTTTGCAATTAAACTTGGGGGTAGTCGTTTTAATCTGAAATGATCAAGTTATCCAACAAAATTCATACATAAAGTTCACAGCCCTACGGGCCAACCTACACCATCGAGTTCCGTCAAATTTGATAATGTTTTCCTAAGGGAACAAGCATCGAACAGTTGTGTTGCAACATTTTAACACAAGGCGAACATGGGATATATATAAAATGTTGATTTGTAACATATATAAAATAGCATGAAAGCAAGTTAAAACTTGCCTGGAGACGTCCCGGGGATGTACGGTGGCTGCAACGTCGCGAACGCGCGACACACGCGCGGCACGGTAACTTGATTTGGTTTGAACTCGTGTCTCAGCAGCGGCCTGGTTAATGGGGTCTTGTCGGCGAGAGTGGTGGTCGTTGACGTGGAGTTGCTCGCTGTGTTGGACGGTTTCAGATTTGGAGAGAGAGAGAGAGTGAGAACATTGAGAGAGAGAGGCAGATGAGAGAGAGAGAGAGAGAGAGGGAAAGAGCTGAGAGTTAGAGATAAGATTGTGAGAGAGAGAGAGAGGGTGAGTGAGAAAGATGCAGGGAGAGAGATCAAGAGGGAGAGAGGGAAGTCTGTAGCACTAGAGACACAGAGAGGGGAGCATGAGTGCAGGTAGAGAGAGAGAGACAGTGAGAGAGAGGGGTGATCGGGAGAGAAACAGAGAGAGAGAGGGTGAGGGAGTTAGAGAGAGATACAGAGTGAGAAAGAGAGAGAGACCAGAGAGAGAGAGAGATGATGACGATGGAGATGATGTTGATGAGGAGAGTGAGGGGTGTCGACGAGGTGCAGAGGCGTCGACGACGAGACGAGGAGCTCGCCGGCGTCGGGGCAAGGGCTCGGTGTGCGGGTGAGTGGGTGCAGGCGGGGGCGCTCTGGGCAGTGGAGGAAGAGGGAAGGAGGAATGAGCGAGACCGATGAGGTGTTCTTCGGCGAGGTCAGGGGCGACGAGGGGAGCAGGGGCACGGGCGTGGGTGTGAGTGTGGGTTGAGGAAGTAGGAGGGGATTGAGGAATGGAGAACGAGGGAGAGAGAAATGGAGAACGAGATGAGGGAGCGGGTCGCGCGTCGTGGGGGTAACGGCGAGCGAGGCACGGCGCGTGTTGGGCGGCGACGTGGGCGCAACAGTAGGAAACGCGCGCGCGAACAGGGGAAAGAGCCGTTGGAATTTTTATGAAGGAGATGAACAGTGTGGGGAAGTCGGGTCGGGTAGGACTTGAAGCGGGCGCGGTGCGGCGGCTGAGTGAGGCGGGCCTGGAGAGTGGGCCGGTCCAAAGACAATCACAAATAAAAGAAAAAATAGAGCCTGGGCCGAGAAACAAGGAAATTTATTTGGGGGGAAAAAGAATGGAGCAGGCCGGGGTTTGGGAGCAGGGCCGGGCCAGAGAGTAGATTAAAATAATTATGCTGTAGAAAGACTGGGCCGAGCCAGGGTTGGGCCAAGTAAAAATAAAAGAAAAATCAGTGGAGAATATAAATGAAGTGGGCCGGGACTGATGGGCTGAAGGGATAAATTTAATTAGGGGTTTACTTAAAATGACTGGACTGGGGTTTTTAAATTTTAAAGAATTGTTTAGAAAAAGAGAGTGAGGCCGGGCTGACAACGAAAGGCTTAGAAAAAGATTTGTAATTTTATTTATAAGGAAAGTGAGTGGGCTGAGCAATGGCCGTAAGGAAAGAACCTGGAACAATAAATTGAAGTGGGAACTGGGCTGTTGGGAAAAAAACTTGAGCTAGGAAAGATGGGTTTGTATAAATGGAAAGAACTAAAATTTTAAATAATTTAAATAAAATTCGAGAACACAAAATACAGGTATTGGTATAATATGAAGCTGGGTATTACATCATACCACCCTTATAAAAATTTCGTCCTCGAAATTTAAATAAACTATAAGTTATAAAAACATAAGCGAAAGCTATCGTAATTGCAACTAACATATAAGGATTTACTAGGAATCCGGGGACGAAGAAACTTGAAAGTATAAACATGTAAGAACAGCATACAGAAGATAAGTCTAAAATAGGTATAAGGTAGGAATAACTATAAGAGCAATCTACAAGTACACGAGAATATGGATAACGATGGTGGACAAAAATAATCAAGGCGTATTCAATAAAAACGAAACCCAAACAGGTGTACATACAAGTATATTAAGGGTAACACGACAGAAAGTAAATATAAGGTACAATCATTTATAATCGTAATCATAGGCACAAAACTCGAAAATAAAATAGCAAGAATAAAGTAGTGGAAATCTAGTCGGTAGGTTAAAACATTTTAGGATAATGCATCGGTCAAATAGTTTCAAAATAGCTTAGAAAACTCATATAGTGAAAATAAGAAATATGGAACAAAATGTGCGTGGTTTAAGGTTGCGCTACTAAAATAATGATAATAATGCACTTAAAATACGTAAAACGGGATAATCAATATCACGCACTCTTTGACAAATGCAAAATACTAAAACTACACTTTAAAATAATAGTGCCCCCAAATCTAGTTGGGGTAACACGGAAAAACATAAGTGTGTCCAGGCTTAGGTAGGGTAGAGATTACAATGGGATGTGGTTGATACAAAAGGTCGAAGGATGACGGCTTTAGGCTGAAGATCAAGGGAATTGGGATCGGGTCAGCACAGAAAATAATGGTGAATAGCAAGTGACTACAAGAGAAGAAATATGGACAGGATAACGGTCGGTACAACACATAAATCAAAATTTGAAGAGTTAGTGAACTCAGAAGTTTCACAAGAATTGCTCTCCTCCGAGAAGGATCTCAAACGGGGAGCAGAAGAGGGATGAAAGGGGCTCATTCCAAAGATCAGGGTGTGATACCTTCTAATCGAAACGGGGTGAAAACTATACAATGAGTAGGGGTGGACAGTCAGGGAACTCAGCAGAAAATGAATGGACATGGGTAATAAACAAGTATCGAGCGAACCAATAGTCAAAAGGTTTACGAATTCAGAAGATTTATTTCATTCAAGAAAATTTGAAACAAGGCATTCTCAAGGGCGGAAAGTGGCCCTAAAATATACACATTTTATTTGGCCAGAAAGACAACATCGGAAGTTATCCCGTCAGTCGCGGTTGTGGAGATTCAGTAGGTTGCGGTAGCCTCGCGCACTCAGGTAGGGGCGTCCATTTCCATAGCGTCTCGCGGGGAACGCCAAAGGAAGTTCTTCCACAGCAGGGTCTTGATCTTCTGGTCCTTCATCCTCGAATAGAGCTTCTTCATCGAGGTCCGATCCCATGTGGTTTTCTGCTTCTGGGTTCTCTTCCATGGGGTCCTTCTCCAATGGATCTTCCTCTATCGGGTCTTCTTCTACAGGGTTCTCTTCAGGATCTTCTTCTTCTTCGTCGGAATCAGCTATCACGTTAAGCTCTGGGGCGGCTACTCCTTCGTCCTCTGGATCATTGTTTTCGAAGTTGACCAGGGGACCATTGACCACGTCATCGGAACTCATCAATGCGTGATCTAAGGAAACGCATGACTTTGCATCCTCGTCTAGATGTGGCGCTGCTCCAGGGTGGGCCATGGTCTGACGAAAGAGAGTCATGATTAGACAGTGGAATATATCAAGGAAAACTCGGGGTACGCAATATAGGAAAAATATGCGGCTGCAGGAACTGAAAGATCAGAATGGAAATACTGTGATAATGAATAGAATGTGACATAGAGAAAGCATGAGAATGATGCATATACTATGATTCAAATTTCTATTGTATTCAACTAAAGTTCAACGGATACAAGATCGCAAACTGGAAGAAATATTCATAAAAGATAACAACATTATTATTGAAATTGGAAAAACATAAAATTCTTCTTCGATTGCCAGAACGCTGCATCATCGTCACGCTAGTTGAATTCTGAGTTAGATCCGCCTTATGGTCGAAGTTCAAACTACGCGATGATCCTCACTTGGTAGAAGTGGGAGTGTGGACGGGTTTCCTCCTTGTAGTTCTTTCCTTTCTGGGCAGCCGTTGATGAGATGTTTGTCGGAACCGCATATCAGACATTTCCTTTGAGCACGGCGACAATCCCTCTGAAGGTGTCCTGGCCTCTTACAATATCCACAGCAGGGGTTCTTCTGGTACTTCTGTTGCGGGGAAACAAATTGGCGTTTCATTTTCTTCCCTTTTCCTCGTCCAATAGAGATCCCTGTATGGTAGGAGACTCCCGCTGGGGTCTGACTCACTTGTCTTCTCAGCCCTTCAGCTAATAGGTCGTTTGTTCGCTCCTGGGCTTCCTTTAAACCTTGTAGTACACTAAGGATCTCAACAGTCTGATTCTGGGGAGCGGACAAAGATGAAGAGTCGTTGGAAGACATGATCCTGAAACAACAATTTGAGGATGATATAAGTCACAAGCTAAATGAATCAAAATATAATATGGATAGAATAAGGATTCAAGAATATCAGAGATGATGAATATCATTACAAGTGGGGAATCAACAGTATCACTTTAAGTCACTTGAATAGAGTACGGTAGTGCAATTGCCACCACGTACCCTTGTCAAGTCATCCGAAACCATAGCGAATGGATAGCTGAACACACAATATGAATATGGATCAGGAAGGACAAGTTTACAATCTAGACCGAGTGATGTCTTAGATTGTCAAGCTATACACGGAAAACTGCAATCCCAATCGATGCAAAACCTGGCTCTGATACCAACTAAACCATGTCACGCCCCGCTTCCCAAAATACGGAATACGAGGGGTAGACAAGGCCAGCCATGCTCCTACGGTCAAGGAAAAGTCCTGCCGTAGTCACACTTCGGCTTCTAGTTTCTCATGGTAAACAGTAATATTGCACAGGTAATGAGAAATGCAGTAACTGAAGGAAACAATATAAAGTCTGACCTGAAGTGGAACAAATGAAGGCAACACGGGAGGGCAAGTAAAGAAGTCTGTGATGCACGTCTAGTTCTGGTCCAGGCTAAAATCTTCTCCTCACACTGAGCATGCATACTCAGGTCGTCAGAGCGACACAATAGCAATATAATGTATATGATCAAGTAACAGTTCTAACAGTGGTAATAGATATGAATAACAGTAAATCAATGACAGCATGAATATAAATGAGCAGAGATCAATGCAGCGGAAAAATAAAGCAGTATAACAATATGTCACGAATGTCAAGACAGCATAGAATGAATGTAAATGACAGTAACCCTATCAGTCTCTAAGTCTCACTGCACAGGTCAATAAACCTATCGTCGGTCCAAGTGTGAGAGTCAACCACTCGCGAGTGTCCTCCACCCAAGGGTAGAACCCAAGGGCAAGGGACCACGGGCCCAACATGTAACGAATGTATCACAGTGTATATATCACGTACCCTGTAAATCTCCATATAACTCCCTAAATATATAAGCCGGCACGGGACTCCCGAGATTCTGTTGAATTCACACTTGAACTACCCCACACCCCGTGGTCTACATCAAACGCTAACCATAACCCTAAATACTAATCGGTCCGTGACAAGTCTGCGCGAGAACTGGAGGCAGGACCTCCATCAAGCACGTCCCGACTAATACCTAGAATAAATGGCAGTGTCGGATGCCTTATCTGTGACATCCGTGCAAGCGCTTCCATAAGTGTCCCATACCACTTATAGTCACACGTACACGCATCCCACAGACGTCGACAATGCAATAGAATAAAAGGGACACTGATTGTGCACAAGTACGTATCACTTTCACTTAATCACGAATACACGAACACTGACGTACTTGCCACAATCAACACTAAAATCTAACACTGGGTAAATGCACGATGTCACTAGGTTATCAACACAATGACATGGGTATGATATGATGCATGAACAAGTATGTAAACATGGTGAGGATGTTATGAAACCGCATTCTTTCACTTGCACGATTTATCATGAAACATATGTATATAATTTGGCGAAATGATAAAAAGGTAGTAATCAATATGTTCAGTTATCTATCCATCTAATTTTGTTTCAAGCCAATCGGGTTTCTGGATCATTAGTTATAACTGTTTCATTTTAAGCGCACGCGGCTGGAAATCCGGTTTCAGAATCAGGAATCCATTTCGCAACGCATTTTAACCCCTGTTGGGATCATAATTTAGCGACGCTACAGTTGAATGATTTCTAGGGTTTTCAGTAAAGGTTTCAACGCAATAAACGGATCTTCAATCGCGTCTGTACGTTAGGAGTTATAGTCTGTTTAATATCAACATGTCAATTCTGATTCTGCTGGGACTGTTATGTGTCCCGATCTTCTAAATTACATATTAAATATCAAACGGTAACGAAACAGGATGAAATCAATCGTGTTGTCTAGATAGCAGATTTACATACAATAAGCAATGGAGTTCCGCAACCTACAAGTTAAGGAAATCCTATGGTATCCAGTACGGAACAGCAAGCAATGATTGGAGTAGCTCTGGACTGCAGTCCAGAGTCGCACTCCAATCCGAATAACATCACAGTTTAATTACAGAAATGTCCGGGAACTAACATAGGGTTAAGTTTCGTCGTGTTGGCTTCGATTTGAGCCTTCGAACGCACCATTCTAACATGTATATGATTTATGGTGAATTTAACGGTTTTCAGGTGCAACGTAATTCCAGGTTTGCAATTAAACTTGGGGGTAGTCGTTTTAATCTGAAATGATCAAGTTATCCAACAAAATTCATACATAAAGTTCACAGCCCTACGGGCCAACCTACACCATCGAGTTCCGTCAAATTTGATAATGTTTTCCTAAGGGAACAAGTATCGAACAGTTGTGTTGCAACATTTTAACACAAGGCGAACATGGGATATATATAAAATGTTGATTTGTAACATATATAAAATAGCATGAAAGCAAGTTAAAACTTGCCTGGAGACGTCCCGGGGATGTACGGTGGCTGCAACGTCGCGAACGCGCGACACACGCGCGGCACGGTAACTTGATTTGGTTTGAACTCGTGTCTCAGCAGCGGCCTGGTTAATGGGGTCTTGTCGGCGAGAGTGGTGGTCGTTGACGTGGAGTTGCTCGCTGTGTTGGACGGTTTCAGATTTGGAGAGAGAGAGAGAGTGAGAACATTGAGAGAGAGAGGCAGATGAGAGAGAGAGAGAGAGAGAGGGAAAGAGCTGAGAGTTAGAGATAAGATTGTGAGAGAGAGAGAGAGGGTGAGTGAGAAAGATGCAGGGAGAGAGATCAAGAGGGAGAGAGGGAAGTCTGTAGCACTAGAGGCACAGAGAGGGGAGCATGAGTGCAGGTAGAGAGAGAGAGACAGTGAGAGAGAGGGGTGATCGGGAGAGAAACAGAGAGAGAGAGGGTGAGGGAGTTAGAGAGAGATACAGAGTGAGAAAGAGAGAGAGACCAGAGAGAGAGAGAGATGATGACGATGGAGATGATGTTGATGAGGAGAGTGAGGGGTGTCGACGAGGTGCAGAGGCGTCGACGACGAGACGAGGAGCTCGCCGGCGTCGGGGCAAGGGCTCGGTGTGCGGGTGAGTGGGTGCAGGCGGGGGCGCTCTGGGCAGTGGAGGAAGAGGGAAGGAGGAATGAGCGAGACCGATGAGGTGTTCTTCGGCGAGGTCAGGGGCGACGAGGGGAGCAGGGGCACGGGCGTGGGTGTGAGTGTGGGTTGAGGAAGTAGGAGGGGATTGAGGAATGGAGAACGAGGGAGAGAGAAATGGAGAACGAGATGAGGGAGCGGGTCGCGCGTCGTGGGGGTAACGGCGAGCGAGGCACGGCGCGTGTTGGGCGGCGACGTGGGCGCAACAGTAGGAAACGCGCGCGCGAACAGGGGAAAGAGCCGTTGGAATTTTTATGAAGGAGATGAACAGTGTGGGGAAGTCGGGTCGGGTAGGACTTGAAGCGGGCGCGGTGCGGCGGCTGAGTGAGGCGGGCCTGGAGAGTGGGCCGGTCCAAAGACAATCACAAATAAAAGAAAAAATAGAGCCTGGGCCGAGAAACAAGGAAATTTATTTGGGGGGAAAAAGAATGGAGCAGGCCGGGGTTTGGGAGCAGGGCCGGGCCAGAGAGTAGATTAAAATAATTATGCTGTAGAAAGACTGGGCCGAGCCAGGGTTGGGCCAAGTAAAAATAAAAGAAAAATCAGTGGAGAATATAAATGAAGTGGGCCGGGACTGATGGGCTGAAGGGATAAATTTAATTAGGGGTTTACTTAAAATGACTGGACTGGGGTTTTTAAATTTTAAAGAATTGTTTAGAAAAAGATAGTGAGGCCGGGCTGACAACGAAAGGCTTAGAAAAAGATTTGTAATTTTATTTATAAGGAAAGTGAGTGGGCTGAGCAATGGCCGTAAGGAAAGAACCTGGAACAATAAATTGAAGTGGGAACTGGGCTGTTGGGAAAAAAACTTGAGCTAGGAAAGATGGGTTTGTATAAATGGAAAGAACTAAAATTTTAAATAATTTAAATAAAATTCGAGAACACAAAATACAGGTATTGGTATAATATGAAGCTGGGTATTACAGTTCGCTTTGACTCCTCAGGATGCGCAAGCATCCAATGCTGTTGTGACAGGTACTTTACCAGTATGTTCTTTCGACGCGCGGGTATTATTCGAACCAAGTTCCACACATTCTTATGTATCTACACACTTTGAACCAATGTTGGGCCGAGAGTCATCTTCATTAGATCAGCCGCTTATTGTTATTACTCTGGTAGGTGAGTCGTTTGTCGCTCGTTTTGTGTACCGGTCGTGTCCCGTTCGTATCGGGGAGAGAGATTCTTCGGTTGATCTGATTCTCCTCGATATGTTAGATTTCGACGTTCTTCTGGGTATGGACTGGCTAGCCACCTGTTATGCATCCGTGGACTGCCGTGAGATGGCAGTCAGATTTAGCTTTCTGGGTGAGCCAGTTCTGGTTATTCAGGGAGACCGTAGCGTCACCCTTCCCAGCCTGATTTCTTCTCTTCGCGCTTGTCAGCTCTTGAGGAAAGGATGTCAGGGATTCTAAGCCTATGTCTATGATACTAGAGCTGCAGAGGTTCCGTTGGACCAGGTCCCGATAGAGAGAGAGTTTCCCGATGTCTTTCCGGACGAGCTGCCTGGTTTACCGCCTGAGCGTGATGTTGAGTTCTGCATTGACTTGATCCTCGGCACGGGGCCTATTTCTATACCGCCTTATCGGATGGCCCCGGCGGAGCTTAGAGAGCTGAAGGATCAGTTGCAGGATTTGCTAGATAAAGGGCTTATTCGACCGAGTGTGTCGCCTTGGGGTGCACATGTTCTGTTCGTCAAGAAAAAGGATGGCAGTATGCACTTATGCATTGATTATCGTCAGTTGAACCGGGTTACAGTGCGGAACAGATATCCCTTACCTCGTATTGATGATTTGTTCGACCAGCTTCAGGGTGCAGAACATTTCTCGAAGATTGACTTGCGACCAGGATACCATCAGTTGTGGGTTCGGCAGGATGATATTCCGAAGACTTCTTTTCGCATACGTTACGGGCATTACGAGTTCTTGGTGATGACGTTCGGGCTCACCAATGTCCCAGCTGTATTTATGGACTTGATGAACCGTATTTTTAGGCTGTATCTTGATTAGTTCATTATCGTATTCATTGATGACATCTTAGTATATTCCTAGAGCCGAGAGGAGCACGAGCAGCACTTGAGGATCACATTGCAGATTTTGAGGGAGCGCCAGCTGTTCGCCAAATTTTCCAAGCGCGCATTCTTGCTTGACAGTGTTGACTTCTTGGGTCACGTGGTTATGAGAGATTGTATATGTGTAAACCCGAAGAAGATCGAGGCCGTTCAGGTTGGCCCAGACCGGTATCAGTTACATAGATTCGCAGCTTTTTAGGTCTGGCCGGCTATTTTCGACGTTTTATTCAGGATTTCTCCCGTATCGCTGCAGCGTTGACCGGGTTGACCCGGAAGGGGATTCCTTTTGATTGGACCGAGGCATGCGAGCATAGCTTCCAGCAGTTGAAGACTCGTTTGACCACTGCACCCATTTTATCCTTGCCTTCGGGATCGGGCGGTTTTATGGTTTATTATAATACTTCTCGAGTTGGTCTAGGCCGTGTGTTGATGCAGCACGGCAGGGTCGTCGCTTATGCTTCTCGGCAGTTGAAGAAGCACGAGAAGAACTATCTCACTCATGACTTAGAGATGGCTGCGGTGGTTTTTGCACTCAAGATCCGGAGACATTACTTATACGGCGAGTCGTGCCAGATATTCACGGACCACAAGAGCTTGAAGTATATCTTTCAGCAGCGAGATCTAAATCTAAGACAGTGCCGTTGGATGGAGCTAGTGAAAGACTATGACTGCGAGATTCTTTATCATACGGGCAAGGCAAATGTCGTGGCAGATGCTTTGAGTCGGAGGCCAGGAGGTAGCTTATTTTGTTTGAGCGCAGTTCAGAAGCAGTCGACGGAAGATTGGCAGATTCTATGCGACAGCTGAGTGCAGTTCGAGTTTACTCCGATCGGGAGACAGCTTGCGCATATCCATGCACGTCCACAGTTACTTGACCGTATTCGTGAGGCACAGTCCAGCGATGCCCATTTTTCTGAGATCATGGGGCAGGTTAGACAGGGCAGAGCTTCCGAGTTCGTGATCGATAATCAGGGGGTACTATGATTTAGGACTCGACTGTGCGCACCAGATTCTAAGGGACTGAGGCATGAGATTCTTAAGGAGGCACATCGATCGATATACAGTGTTTATCCAGGTTCCACTAAAATGTATCATGATTTGATAGACGTTTACTGGTGGGAAGGAATGAAGAGAGATGTCACGAACTTCATTTCGAGATGCATGGCATTTCAGCAAGTCAAGGCCGAGCACCAGAGGCCAGCCAGAGAGTTACAGCCTTTGCCCATTCCGGAGTGGAAGTGGGAACAGATTTCTATGGACTTCATTGTGGGTCTACCCAGGACCAGTCGAGGGTATGACTCAATTTGGGTGGTTGTCGACCGATTGACGAAAGCGGCTCACTTTCTGCCGGTGAAGACCGCTTTTGGATTTGCTCAGTATGCCCAGATATACGTTGATGAGATTGTGCGACTGCATGGCGTCCCAAATTGTATTGTGTCCGACCGAGACACCCAGTTCACCAGCCGACTATGGCAGAAACTTCATGAAGCTTTGGGCACCCGATTGAGTTTCAACACAGCTTTTCATCCGCAGATCGACGGTCAGTCAGAGCGGACTATTCAGACTCTTGAGGACATGCTTCGAGCTTGCGTTCTATATTTCGATGGCAGCTGGGATCGTCATTTGCCCTTGATAGAGTTCTCCTACAATAACAGCTTCTAGGAGACGATTCAGATGGCACCCTTCGAGACGTTATATGGGAGGAGATGTCGATCGCCCGTATGTTGGACAAAGCTCAGTGAGAGCAGTATTTTGGGGCCGCAGATTGTATAGGAGATGACTGAAAAGATCCAGTTGATTTGGGATAGGATGAGGGCAGCCCAGAGCAGGCAGAAATCTTATGCTGATAGACGCCGTCGCAGGCTCGAGTTCGCCGTTGGTGATCATATTTTCTTGAGGGTCTCTCCAGTGAAGGGCGTGATGAGATTTGGAAGGAAAGGGAAGCTTAGTCCCAGATATGTGGGTCCCTTCGAGATCCTCGAGCGTGTTGGTACAGTTGCTTATCGGTTAGCTCTTCCGCCCAGCTTCCCAGGTGTTCACCCCGTGTTCCATGTATCAATGCTCTGTAAGTACCTTTATGACCCTTCTCATGCGATTCAGCACCAGACGATCCAGCTGGAGCACGACCTTTTTTTCATTGAGCAGCCGGTGGTCATTTTGGATCGACATGTGAAGAAATTGAGGTCAAAGGTTATACCGTCCGTAAAGGTTCTTTGGCGTGGTCCGAACAGCGAAGAGGTCACCTGGAAGACCGAGGACGAGATGAGGAAGAAATATCCCCATCTCTTCGAAGGTACGCGTAGTTAAATTTTAAATTCGGGGACCGAATTTCTTTAAGGGGGGAAAATTGTAACGTTTTAAAAATCGTTTAGGTAATTTTCCGATAGTCGGTAATATAACTCGTATATTCCGTAAAACATAATTATACTTATTTTTCAATATAGACCTAATTATACCTATTTTACATATATAATTGCTAGTATTTGGTAATTAATCAGTCACTTATAAGTTGCTAGTTTATTTAAATATTTTTCCTTAATTAATTATTTTAAATATTATTATAAGTTTTCACTAATACATTTAATTAGTGTTAATTACAAATGAGAACGGTTTAGTTACTCAAATGTGAACCATGACAACTTTAAACCAAGTTTGTAACATGTTTTCTTTTTCTTTTTTGGTTGTAAGGTTCTAGTCAATTCTAGAATGAAAGGGAATTAGAAATAAAATAAAATAAAAATAGAATTATGTAGTGTGATGCAATAATGAGGTAAGGAGGGGTTTTCTTGACTTGGAAACATCTACACACACCCACACACTTCCTCTACTCCCTGCTGGCCGAGCTCCCTGCTGCCAAAAAATCCCCATTTCCTCATTTCATTTCCATCTCAAAAATCCCTAAAAATCCATCAAAAATCCACACTAAATCTCACAAATTCAAAGCTAATTCTTCATCCATTTCTCCTTGGTCAAATCTAGCTTGAATCTTGGAGCAAGATACCATTTTATGGAGGCCAAGTTGCAAGTTAAATTCTATAATCTTGAGGTATAAATCTTGACACAATACTTACTTTGTTGGTTAACTACTTTAATCTAAATTAATTAAGTGTTGATATGGTTCTAATTTGCAAGTTTGAGATTTAAAGAAAAGGGTTTGAATTTGAGTTAGGGTTTTAGCCATCACAACTAGGTTAGCTAAGTGTAGTTTGCTATCTATTGGCTTAGTTTGGATATTTACTTGTGTTTGTGGCCACTAGATCGCTAATCCACGATATTTTGCACCAAAATTCCTTTGGGTTGCTTGCTAGGTTTTCGGTATAATTAGATGTTGGTTTAATGTGACGTTGTGGTGATATACATACTATCTCCTATGATAATTAGGGTATTGTGAATGAGCGATCGGTACGAACGGATTTTCGGCTTGGTGGTTGTTTCGTATAGCGATCCTAGTTGAGGTTGTGGCGATACCGTACGTGTTTGTGCATCAAGTGCACAAGTGTCTAGCTTGCGGGTGTTTATTCTTGCGTTTCATTGTCTTTGTGTTGGCTCAGGATATTTAGCCTTATGTATTATGTTTGTGAAATTCTAGGATCGGTAGCGGAGGCATCAGACGCGGCGCGGAAAGACAAGGCTGTGATCGGATCAGATTATCCGAGGCGTCCGGGTGAGTAGATGTAGACAGTTATGGGGGATCGTCGGGATGGCGCGAGGCGCCCGATAGTTTAGGATTATTTATAGTGCTTTCGTTTATATGTGTAGTTACATAGTTATTCATCTCATTGCATCGCACCATTTTATATATATACATATATGTGACATCAACTTATAAGACACTTGCACCATTACTATTGGTTCATGCTATACGTGCACTATTCATGTGAACACGCACGCCTTTAGTAATTGCTATGCCACGGACACTTTAGAACTTGCTAGATCAGTATCAAAAACATTTGCATCATACATGATACGTAAACTGGTAGTTGTATTTTCCATTTCATCAAGATTGATACGAAGGATTTCTAGTCGTATATATACCTCATTTCATCATTATTCATACATAGTTTTCTAGTCATAAATCGCATTTCATATCATGGATATCATAGACATTATCATTTTCCTACATGTTTATGTATTGTGATTCTTCTCGAGAATTTCAGTATTTATGAGATTTCTGTATTTTGGGGAAAACCGCAAGAATTTTATAAATCTATTATCATTTTAAAAATAGAAATTGCGGTTTTCTCGTGATATGATGTGTGTGGCATCCACCATGTGTTTTCTCGGTTTTTTAGCTATATCGCATACCTGATTCGAGGAGGGGGATGCACCGTCTGCGGGTACATGGTGGACCCGGTGCGGTATCTCGGGGCAAGAAGATCGCAGAGATGGCGTTGAGCCCGGCAGGGGAGCACTACCGACCGATTATTATTGACGCGGCGGATATCCGAAAGATACCGACGTAGTCGTGAGATTTGAGGATATGGGTTGATCCGAATTGACGGAGCCCAATATATTGAGACATTGAGGCATTGAGATATTTAGACATTGAGATATAGATATATTGAGGCATTAAGATATTGGGATATATATCTACTGTGTCGATACTTGACACAGATTTTCTGTGGATTTCATTGATGATATTTCAGTTTATTGCACAAAGGTTTTTCTAAGATAAGAATAAAGATTTTCTCATACTAGACCTGTTCAGGTTTCGTGCTTATTTATGCATTCATGTTGCATTCATGCTTGTACATCGTATCATGTTGATATATGTAGGTTGTGACGCATCGCGTGCATGCTTACGACAGCCTTATTAGATGTTACTTACTACTCACGAGTTGGCATCTCACCTCCCGTTGTGTCACAGTATCTTGCAGGTCTGTCCCGTCAGCATTATAGCGGCGGGCGTACTTTTCTTGGCTTCTTTGCTTGGACTTGCGGCATTGCTCATAGGTGGGTTGCGAGGATACTTTTTGTCTCCACTTTGTCTATTATTATTGTATCTAGTATACTCTATTTACCGTATCTACCACTTCTATCATTGTATATGCGACTTAGAGATGAGACCGTGAGATTTGTATATATGTTGTTTCTCTGGGGTCGAGCTCACTTGAGCCGACGTGATGCTTTCACACTTTTGTGTTTTATATGCTTATTTTGCTCGATGATTATACATATTTTGCGTGTGGTTGTGATTCCTCATTTGGCGAAGAGCTAGCTCCCGCTTGGGGATGCCGTTATTCATACCCAACGCTTGATCTTTCGAGGGTAATATGGATATTCCAACCTAAGAAGATTAACTAAAGACGTCTTGTCCAGTCTCAGAAGAGATCAGAGACACGACAAACGTGTGGCTACTTGAGCCGCAACCTAAGAGATTGCATATCGAGAATGTTAGTGATATATGCCCTGGATGCCACTATTGTATCATACTGGATTGTATATTACATATTGGAAGCTTGGGATATTCACAGTTATAATAACAATCTTGCTCAAAATGGTAGTATGCTACCTGGTTTGATTCTACCTCAATATGTGCATGTGTTTCTTTTAGCATATCGCTTATACATATTGGTAGAGCCCTTAGGATTTTTGCTTGACTACCGCATTGTGATGGCAGTCACACTAGTGGGGGCTTGGTAGTCTATAAGCACATCCTTATACAGGTCCCTAGTCGCAGGATTATCAAGACGGGGCATCGATACTCCGAACTAGACTAGTGTATATGATTCTCATCCCAGCAGGAGATATGGTCTGTCCCACAGCCATTAGTATGACGTACTAGAGATAGTATACAGGTGCTCATTAGGTTATGAGTTACACTGGACAGGACTCGTTGGGAACAGCTGGTTGGTATTATACCTATCGTCAGGAAGTAGTTCCCAGGTGACATGAGTACAGGTTAGTCCATTGACTTGCCATTGCTACTTCGTCTCGAGTGTGTTCCAACTGCACTTAGATTACTACCCTATCACGGCTCAAAGGAGTCGTGCAAACAGGTAGTAGTTGGGTGTAGTCCCGAAGCACTTGGAGGCAGTAGTGGTCAGATAGGATTCGTCTTTCCCGGTATTGGGGGTTGATATCGCGCAGTGTTTTGAAATTCATTACACAAAGTACCTGGTCAGGGAAGTCGAGAAATACTGGTAGGCACTCCAGTAGTTTCTCAGGGTGTATTGGGCTCTCCTCCGGCCCAACTTATTGGGCTGTTAGGGGTATGATATTTACCATCACCCTAGGCCCGATATGCGAGTATCTTAGACGAACATACCGGACTATACGGAGATTTTCAAAGACAGGCTCAGTAGGAGTTCGGATGAGTTTGCTCATCGACTTTCTTATCGATAGATATCTGGGTAGCCATTACGTGCAGCTGGTACCGCTGATGTGCTTAGGGTTAAACCCACTGCTAGCATACTGTCGAGTCTTTAGAGTCCCATACAAAGGGTTTCCCTGCTTCACGAAAAAGATGTAGAGGCTGTATGGTTTTACGGCAGGGCTACGATCATATACATGTACTTATAGACGGATGATGTTTGGGCGGACAATACTAGTGGGCTTTGGTTTAAGCCGGATCCTAATATTATATTATTGGATTTTTATCGTCTTAGGGTATTCGTATTTTTCGGAATACGAATACGGGTATGTATGTACGGTGAGGTTATTCTTGTAATTTTATACGGTATGCTTCTAGAAGGGGACACCTCATTATTTTATTATCTATTTTTGCAAAATAGATTAATGAGGTGGATATTTTGGAGAGACATACTTGGCATGGTGAAGCATGGCTATTTTGAATAGTTTATTCATCTTGACTCACTATTGAAGCATGGGTGATATATTGTATTGCTTTTAATCCATGGTTCAATGAGTGAGGTATATGATATTAGCCATTCTCTACAATTAGCCATTAGAACCCTAGCTCATTTCTCATTTGGCTTTCTATCTCCAAGTTTTCCTTTCTTCCTCAAGTGATATCTTTACCCTCACATGTGTTGTGAAACAAAGGATCTCAAGAGATAATACAATCCATTAGATATTATCTACATCACCTAGGCTACTTGGATTAGTGAACCATTTACCCTAATTACCTCGGTTTAGAGGTTGAAGCTCAAAGCACATACTCTCGGATGGATCGTATTTGACGCGAGGAGGCCGATATCTGTAACGACCGTGTTTTCTAATACCTAATAAAATATATTTTATTTAAATTTCTACTATCAAATAATTATTTACGTGTTTCTTTTATAGAAGAATAATTTTTTAAAGTAATGTTAATAATTTTCAAAGTATTAAATATGATTAAAGGAAATTTCTAAAATCTATTTATTGTTTTTATAGGCTTAAAATGTTTTAATAAATTTTTATAATGCCTTAAAATAATTTACATATTTTTATTATCAATAAAAGTAATTAATTCGTAATTAAAAATATTTTAAAGGATAAACTAGATATTATATAACTTTAATAACTAATTAAAAGCATAGGAATGGTTATATTACTTAGTTTTAGCCAAAATTATTTTTATACTAAAGATAATAATAAAATAAATTTTCTGAATTTTTTCCATAATTTTCCCATATTTTTAACTGTTTTTAACAATTTTTTTAAACCAAATTCGATTTTTAAAATAATAAACAGAATATTATTTTATTTATATAAAAAAAATAATTAAAAAAATATATATTTAAAACCCCTTTTAACCTGGACCATTGGATCACAAGATCCAACGGCCCAGATCACACCGACGCACCAACGTGGTGGGGACCACGCGAAAACACGTGATCCCCCCACGCGCGACACATGGCGGCGGCGACGACTTTGGCTGAGCGATCTGGGCCGTTGGATGCAGATCCAACAGCCATAATTTATGGCGGCGGGCGCAATCATTAAAAGAATGATTCGCAATCATTGGCCGGCATGATTTTCCGTGTGATTTAATGTATTTTTGGATTTTCTTGTTACCATTTGAACCCTATAAATTGACGCCTTCAAACCTAAATTTCTCACACCTCAGAACTCCAAATATTCTAAAAAAATACCGGTGCCTTCGTATCGACGATGCCGACGCTACGGCTCCATCCAATCGCCGAGGAAAAATCGGGGCGCGGAGCTATTGAGGATTTAGTACGAGCCTACGTTTTCAACCCATCGGCATCCGACTCAAACAAAAAGTAGGATCCGCTTCTCTCCTCTTTTCCTTTCACCTTCTTTCTCAATAACCTAGTTCCAACTTATAATCATCAACCCCCATTTAAAATGGTGTTATAATATTCGTGCATGCTTATTCCTTGTACCCTCAATAACGATAATGTTAACCCATATTTTAAAACGGTGTTTAAATTCCCTCTGTACACAAAAGTATATTACGCACCCATAATACCTGGAATCTGATCTACTTAATGTCATAACCCATGAATTGTCATTTCATCTCTGACATACCCATACTATAAAAATGATCTCGAAATAGGTTACTTCCACAAGATACCCTCGTTTAATTAAAATATTATATTTGTTTAAAATATCTATAAGAAATAAAGATATGTGAAATAAATATTTTAGATACAGCATACGTATATTTTACTTACAAATATTTTTTAAACCCCCTACAACCTTTTTGAAGAAGAAAATACTAAATTTAAATAACGATATCTTTTCAAAAGAAATAGTTAGTATCTTATTAAAAGATAATTTTAAAATAACAATAATCCAGAACAAAGGAAAGGTTGTACGCATCGATCGTTTATCTAAACCAGACTTTGTAGTGCCTAGGCTAGACAAGTGAGAAAGGTAACTTTAAAAGGCCCATCTCACGGTAATTCATGAGCGGATCCCTCCTTTCCTTACTTGTGCTTACCTGGCCACAATTGGCGGTGAAGAGGCGATTTGAGGACCTCATAACTTGTCCTTTTAGAATATTAGGAGCAGTCTAGATTTTCAAATAAAAACCTCTTGCAAAAGATTTTCAAATAAACACCACAACCTTTTATCGAAAGGATATTTTCTGTAAAACATTATACTTTTCCAAAATAATAAATATCCCAAATATCATGGTTTTTCTTAGAAATAATAAAAGATAATTAAACACTATTATTTCTTTTTAACTGAGCTTTCCCTAAGATGACACGAAGTATTTTACGAATTTTAGAAAATAAAACGAGTGGTTGTGGAAGGCCATATTAAACGAGATCAATACTTTTTAAATTTCCAGTTTATGACAACATGACATATACAAAACATGATACGGTTAGGGTTAGAATGCGCGGACCTAGGTATGGAATACTTTATGAAGATCCCTACAGGCAGGGTGAACAGTCCAAAGTGTGGACGACCATACAAATTTGAAGATCCCGATATTCCGGGTGAACAGTCCAATATATGGGCGACTAAAAAATATGAAGATCCCGATATTCCGGGTGACCAGTCTAATATATGGGCGACTATACAATGTGGAATTCCATGCCTAGAAGTATACGCACTAACTCTAAGTCGTCCGAACCATTATACTGAACCATGGGGATGGGTAGTTTGATTAGGCAAGGATAATTCGGAACTCGGATTCCCATACTACTCGATCATGATCCCGGGAAGTGAAACGGTACATTTCACTTCCCCAATTGTTGTTCCATGGCCACAACAGAATAATCGCGAGTATCCGGACCCCTGTTTAACAAACTAATACGAACTTTTACCTTCACCTATACTTCCTACTACTTATCTACATACAACTTACAACATACTCATGCTCATATATACCTCTCTTCAAAACGTCTTAAGTTTGTGCATCTCAAACATTTACATCCCTTACTTTATGTCTGCATGCATACATCATACTCTTATATACACCTGTTCATTTTATACCCCTACTTCCTTATGAGGCAATCCTACCCGAGTATAACTCGCTGACGGACCTTCCTTTTCTTCCTCTATCTTTGGAATGTCCGTCAGATAAGAATGAGTATTATAGTGAAGATCAAGGTGTGAAGCCAACTTATGAACATTATGCAGACTGGACGATGGAAGATTAGCTAGTTTTAATTTTTGTTGTTGCCCATATGTTTAGGGCTTTTGTTTCTCCTTTGATGTAATTAAACTACATAGTTTATTTTACTTTTTCTTTTGGGATGTAATAAAGTTTGGTTAATGGAAATAAAATTCCTTTTGCTTTTATTATTTTTGTTTTGGTACACATCCTGCATGTTAAATATTCATACGCTTAACGTAACTGTATTGAATAGACCACCTTCAATATAGTTAGATTGCGGACCATGCCACATCATCCTTCTCCTTCTTTTGGGAAGCGGGGCGTGACAGGTTTTTGTGGTGGCCCATGCAGGTCCTCTTGTGTACTAAAATGAAACCGTTAACTGACTTATTATATTTGTGAATCTCATCCATCTATACCGATATCATAGTTTTCCTATGTCCCTTGTCCCTTCCTTGACATTCTGTATCCTGTCCATGACCTTCTGTTCAAGTCATGGCAAATCTTTTCGACGAGGATGACCTGTCCGATATTACTTTTGAAGCTACATCTGGAGATTCAGACGACGAAGACGTAGACTCTTAGGCGGTTATTTCCGACAGCAACTCAGAAGACGAAGAATTCGATACTGTAACTCCGGAGCCTGTGATGGCTAATGACTCCGAAGACGAAGAAGAAGATCCCTGTTCCCCTCCGAAAGACGGCGCGACAGACGTCTTGCTTGAAATTCGGGGCAGATGCTAATTGGTGCTATCCGTCCACCTCTCCGAAGATGCCAAGTTGATTTATGGCACAATGCATCGGAGGTTTAAACGGATGGGGCCGATATAGCAGACTTCGTCAGATTCCCCCTCGCTTGAGGGTTTTTTGATTGTGAGGACGCTCTTCCCTCCAGGCGTAAGCCCCTGCAGTTAATTACGCTACCGCATTGCGGTAACAACTTTCTCCTTCTCTAGATGGTCACTTCGTGTCTTGTGTGTTTGTTTTATGTTTGGTTGCCCGTGGATTGTATACGGAGACTGAGTTATGTCGTCGCTCGTAGGGCGTGGACTAGTCCAAATCCGTATTATCTTAGATTAGGGTTTTGGGGTTTGGGTTTAAGGATACATTAGCCTCTTTTGAGACTAAGATCAACTTAAACGTTTGTTAAGGATACGTTAGTCTAGTTTTAGACTAAGATCGACTTAACGGGATCGTTTAGATCCAACAAGAGAGCAATTAAGGGAGCCCTGTTGTTTAGTTTATCGACGTTGCGGTCGATGGGTAGTTTAAGGACATTGCGGTCCAATGTTAGTTTTAAGACGTTGCGGTCAAGGTTAAGGACCCCATAGTCCGTGGATTTAAGGACTCCACAGTCCGGCGTTAGTTTTAAGACATCACGGTCAAGGTTAAGGACATCATAGTCCGTTGTTAGTTTTAAGACATCCCGGTCAAGGTTAAGGACATCATAGCCCGTAGATTTTAAGGACTCCACAGTCCGACATTAGTTTTAAGACATCACGGTCAAGGTTAAGGACATCATAGTCCATGAGTTTAAGGACCCCACAGTCCGTATCAATGTGTGGTCATCGGGACCCGTCACCTCTTTGAAGACGTTGAGGAATTACAATGCCAAGTATCAAAGGAGTGAAGAGATGTACCCTTGAACCAAGGTAGATTAAATAATCTTTGGCCCAATTTGGAACTAAGACCAATTAATTATATTATGAGCCCATTAGCCCAGTTAAGTTTGAATTCAGGACTTATGGCCAGCTTGGGCTAAGTCCAATCATGTTTAGAATATTGGCCCTCTGTTGGTTCATTGAAGGAGAGGCTTTGTCTCTAGAAACTTAGCCAATTGGGCTAAAGCTAGTGTTAAACACTAAAGACCAACAGTGTTGAACACTGGGAATAAATTACCAAGTTAGTGTTAAACACTAAAAGATAATCAGTGTTAAACACTAGCAACAGGGCTTTCAAATTAGTGTTAAACACTAAAGCAAATCAGTGTTAAACACTGGAAACAGAGATTTCAAATTAGTGTTAAACACTAAGAAAATCAGTGTTAAACACTGGGAACAAAGTTTTCAAATTAGTGTTAAAAACTAAGAAAATCAGTGTTAAAAACTGGGAACAAAGTTTTCAAATTAGTGTTAAACACTAAGAAAATCAGAGTTAAACACTGAGAACAAAGTTTTCAAATTAGTGTTAAACACTAAGGAGAGAGGGGTCACGTGTGGACACGTGAGAGCGCCCTGATTCCCCTTATTTTATTCTGCCAGAAGTATTGAACACTTCCTATAATTGCTCTTGGAGCATCACGTGCTGTCACGTGATGGGAATGTGGGTTTTTGACTGTTAAAACTTTTGCCAAGGGGTCACGTAGTAGCACGTGAGGGCGCCCATAGCTTCTGTTTGTTTTTTCTTTTTATCCTTCAGGGGTCACGTGGGACACGTGAGACGTTGCCTCAAAGTTCTTTTCTATGGATCTTTACCGGGGTCACGTGGTAGCACGTAGCTTTGGTTCTTTGCATGTTTTAAAGATTTGTTCATCTTTTAAGAATTAAATTCTTCAAAGGGTTAAACCCTAGCAATAAACATTAGAGGAATTAAATTCCTATTTTCTTCTGGAGAATTATATTCTTAGACAGGGTTAAACCCTAATTTCTTATTTAAGGGAATTAAATTCCAGTGAGTTTGAGAGAATTAAGTTCTCAATTAGGGTTAAACCCTAGTTCTGTCCATTCTGAAGGAATTAAATTCCTATAACATGGGGTTAAACCCTAATTTTTTCCCAAAGGAATTAAATTCCTGTAATTCTGTGAGAATTAAATTCTCAAAACTCAATTCCTCCTCTATGTTTTAGATCTGCATGGCAGGATCTCAACCCAATAAGAATTAAATTCTCAATTCATGAGGAGATGTGCACTTTGCAGATCCTCCACCAGAGAAAGAACTAAGTTCTTTACTTTATATAAGAGTTAAAATCTTTTGAGAATTAAATTCTCTTTTGAAGCCTTTCTTTTCTTACCTAGGGTTTTTCTTTTGCAGAGAATCAAATTCTTCCTTCTGAATTTTCAAGATTCCAAGGCACTATATATCTCCCCCTCCCTCTATTTTTTTTTTAACTCTCTCCTTTGGCACCTATTTATAGGAGAAGGAAAATAATCAATCTGTTTTAGTGAATCTTTCATTGAAAGATTTGATTTGTTTATTGAGAGATTTGATTTATCTTCATCATTAATCTGGGCCTTTAGATTATTAGGTGAATTTTATTCCCCATTGGATTTTAAATCCAAAGACATCTCTTTGTTATTTCGGTTAGATTTATGGGGAAATCTTTTCATGTCCAAGATTTTTCCATAAGTTGGTGATATTTAATCACCTTCAGATTCTTGATCCAACGGTTTCAGATAAATCTTCTCTATTTTGGAAAGATTTGAATGATCTCTCCACAGAATTTAATTCTGTTAAAGAATAAGTCTTTTAAAGCCGGTCACGTGTGGCCACGTGACCGTTGGTCACATGTGAGCACGTGACCCTTGGTCACGTGTAAGCACGTGACCCCTGCAATGGGCTTCTCTTCTTCTGCGCTTGCTCTATGCCGCTGCTTTAAACGCCACGTGCCAACACGTGACCGCTGGTCACGTGCTAGCACGTGATGCTTCCTCTGAAGCTTTTTCCTAATTTTTAGTCAGGGAACAATCCCGTGGAATAGGAGCATATAAAGTATGGGCCAGAAAAAGAGGTTCCTGCGGCGGGAGAGAATCCCACAGAATATGATCCGGATGAGGAGGCCCCTGCAAAAGAACAAAACCCTATAGAGGTGGAATAAGGGAGCCAGGCTCCTGCCAGGGATGAGCCGAAGGACGAAGTTTCGAGTGAGGAGGAACTCGAGACCGAAGAAACTCAGGCTGTTGTTTCCGTAAGAAACCATAGAAACGACAATACCTTTCTTAGTGCGAGGGCCTATCACCACTTGTTGAACTCCCATAATCGAGACTAATAAGTCTTTTTCCTTTCTTTGGCCGAATAAAATGATGTAAGAATAGTACGGGCATGTCCTTACTTCCAGTTGTACTCTCCATATTGAAGTTGGATAATAAAATCTTAGTTTCGAGCAAAAATCTCTCTTGTGTCTCTTGCTCTTCTTATTAGTCTCTCTCTTGCATTAATTGTTGTTCTTCCAGGAAAGTTATTATCCTGTCTCATCCCTCAGCCTGATTGTAACCTAACCTATTCTGATTCAGATCATCAATGGCTGGACGACACCATCACTGCAACTGAAGGGGAAATGGAGTCAATGAAGCCGCTGCTCAGCAAGCAGCTATGCTACAAATGATGCAAGGACTATTGAAGCAACAGCAGCAGTAGACAGCTGCCCTTCATCAGGAGCTACGAGAAAGTAGGCAGCATCAAGCAGAGATTTTAAGTAAGGCACTAACCCCAGTTCCTCAAGGTTCGGCGGGAGTGAAACAGTTCAGATCACTCCACCCTAAGACTTTTTCGGGGAAGGAAACTCCTTTAGAAGTTGAGGAATGGCTCAAGGGAATAGTCAATGATCTCAGTGCCGCTCAAATTCCGAAGGATACGTGGGTGAACATCGCTAAGCTACAACTTACGGATAATGCCAGGATATGGTGGGAGGCAGAGGAAAGTAGATCGAAGGAGCCCATCGACTGGGAAAGGTTCAAACAGCGTTTACTTTCCAGTCGTGGCACAATTAAAAATGGAATGGGAGTTTATACAGTTCCAACAAGGGAGCATGTGGGATAAGTCGGTGGACGAGTACGCTTCGGAGTTCGCAAGGTTAAGTCGGTTCGCGCATCATCTGGTGGCAACCCCAGAACTTTATGCCAAGAGATTCCGACAAGGATTGAACATGAAGACGCAGTCCTCCATGTCTTCTGCTACCTTATCCACTTATGATGAAATTTTAGAGGCGGGACGAAACTTTGAAGACCTTCAGAGATGCATAAGGAAGGATGACCGTTTTTCTGGCATTAAACGACCAGCCAATCAAATTCTTGAAGGATCATCTTCTAGATTCAACGGGAGACAACAACCTAAGAGACCAGCAGTACCAACTATCTTCGGAAAAACAACCGTTGTATGCAACCATTGTGGTAGGACCGGACAGTACATGAGAGACCATCGCATTTTGAACAAACTTTACATAGTTTGTGGGTCTCCGGATCATGCCATTGGGGACTGTCCTCAGAGAGGGAGACAATCAGGCCCCGTCAACAAGCCGGCTAATTATGTGGCACCACGACAGGGAAACTAGTCACCTTCCGCCACTCAACCAACCGGTCAAGGGGCAACACCAAAAGGACCACCCTTGCCATCACAGGAGCGTGTTTTTCAGCAAGCATAGAGGAATGGACCCAAACGCCAGACCTTCACCATGACGGCCGAGAAGGCTGATGCCACGTGAAAAGACAGCAGAAGTACTCTTTTCTTTTTCAACCTTTCTTTGGTACCATGCTTAACCATCCTTCGATGCAAATCTTAGTTAAACTCACCATAATTCCTCTAGTTTTCGTAATTTTGACTAGTTGGCTTTATGTTATATCTCACAAGTTTTCTATCAATTCACAACCTCCCTTCAACTTCCAAACTCTTCTATCTGGAAGCAACTACTGATTTTATATTTTCTGATTCCTTGTACCTAAACCCTTCAGAGACTTTCCATGCATCAAGTGATACACCAACTCGCGGGAGCGACACATACAGCAAAGAGGATTCCTGACAGCGTTACTGATTTCCGTGCCTAGTAGTGGCCACTCCTTTGAAAATTTCAAGTATGAAATTATTCTAAGGAGGGTAGATCGTAACTATCACAACCATTCTTGCAATTCTTAGCAAACCCAGAAGTTTTAAACATCCACAACGATTTTTTGGGGAAAGGACTTGGTGATGTGATGTATCAGCGCGGCGATATAGTTGCATATGCGTCAAGACAACTAACGACTTGTGGACGCAACTATCATGTTCAGATGTAGAACTGGCGATGGTAATTTTCATCTTGAAGATAAAGAAACACTACTCTAAGGAGAACATGGGAACACGGATGGTTGAAACACATGAAGCGGATGAGAGGGGTCAAGTTTTATATAGGAGAAGTGCTGATCGGTTGGGACGACCCTGAAAATGGAGAATTTGTAAGATCAACATAATTGTAAAAAAAAAAGTGGAGATGGTGATACAATGCAGCGAGCGCGGAAATCTCAGCCCACGGTTCATAGGTCCCTTCGATATTCTCGAACGAGTTGGAAAGGTTGGCATAACCTACGAGCAGCAACCGGTCGGAATACTAGAAGGATGAAATCTTGAGCGACAAGACAATCCAGCTGGCTAGAGCTGTATGAAGGAAGAACTACCAGGCAGACATATGCGGAAGCGAGAAGATGGGACGAGAAAGTGAGACCCAAAATATTTAACCGCGATAATCCCTTCTTAGTGTTTTCTTTCTTCCCTTGACCTACCTTCTGAAATTTCGAGAACGAAATTATTTTAAGGAGGGTAGATTGTAACGACCGTGTTTTCTAATACCTAATAAAATATATTTTATTTAAGTTTCTACTATCAAATAATTATTTACGTGTTTCTTTTATAGAAGAATAATGTTTTAAAGTAATGTTAATAATTTTCAAAGCATTAAATATGATTAAAGGAAATATCTAAAATCTATTTATTGTTTTTATAGGCTTAAAATGTTTTAATAAAATTTTATAATGCCTTAAAATAATCTACATATTTTTATTATCAATAAAAGTAATTAATTCGTAATTAAAAATATTTTAAATGATAAATTAGATATTACATAACTTTAATAACTAACTAAAACCATAGGAATGGTTATATTACTTAGTTTTAGCCAAAATTATTTTTATACTAAAGATAATAATAAAATATATTTTCTGAATTTTCCCCATAATTTTAACTATTTTTAACAAATTTTTTAAACCAAATTCGATTTTTTAAATAATAAACAGAATATTATTTTATTTATATAAAAAAATAATAAAAATATATATATTTAAAACCCCTTTTAACCTGGACCATTGGATCACAAGATCCAACAGCCCAGATCACACCGACGCACCCACGTGGTGGGGAACACGCGAAAACGCGTGATCCTCCCCCCCCCCCCCGCGCGACACGTGGCGGCGGCGGTGACTTTGGCTGAGCGATCTGGGCCGTTGGATGCAGATCCAATGGCCATAATTCATGGCGGCGGGCGCAATCATTAATAGAATGATTCGCAATCATTGGCCGGCGTGATTTTCCGTGTGATTTAACGTATTTTAGGATTTTCTTGTTACCATTTGAACCCTATAAATTGACGCCTTCAAACCTAAATTTCTCACACCTCAGAACTCCAAAAATTCTGAAAAATACCGGTGCCTTCGTATCGACGACGCCGATACTATGGCTCCACCCAATCACCGAGGAAAAATCGGGTCGCGGAGCTATTTAGGATTTAGTACGAGCCTACGTTTTCAACCCATCGGCATCCGACTCAAACAAAAGGTAGGATCCGCCTCTCTCCTCTTTTCCTATCACCTACTTTCTCAATAAGCTAGTTCCAACTTATAATCATCAACCCCAATTTAAAATGGTGTTATAATATTCATGCATGCTTATTCCCTGTACCCTCAATAACGATAATGTTAACCAATCTTTTAAAACGGTGTTTAAATTCCCTCTGTACACAAAAGTATATTACACACCCATAATACCTGGAATCTGATCTACTTAATGTCATAACCCATGAATTATCATTTCATCTCTAACATACCCATACTATAAAAATGATCTCGAAATAGGTTACTTCCACAAGATACCCTCGTTTAATTAAAATATTATATTTGTTTAAAATATCTATAAGAAATAAAGATATGTGAAATAAATATTTTAGATACAGCATACGTATATTTTACTTACAAATATTTTAAACCCCCTTCAATCTTTTTGAAGAAAAAAATACTAAATTTAAATAACAATATCTTTTCCAAAGAAATAGTTAGTATCTTATTAAAAGATAATTTTAAAATAACACCAATCTAGAACAAAGGAAAGGTTGTAGGTATCGATCGTTTATCTAAACTAGATTTTGTGGTGACTAGGCTAGACAAGTGAGAAAGGTAACTTTAAAAGGCCCGTCTCACGGTGATTCGTGAGCGGATCCCTCCTTTCCTTACTTGTGGTTACCGGCTACAATTGGCGGTGAAGAGGCGATTTGAGGACCTTATAATTTGTCCTTTTGGAATATTAGGAGCAGTCTAGATTTTCAAGTAAAAACCTCTTGTAAAAGATTTTCAATAAACACCACAACCGTTTATCGAAAGGATATTTTCTGTAAAACATTATGCTTTTCCAAACTAATAAATATCCCAAATATCATGGTTTTTCTTAGAAATAATAAAAGATAATTAAACACTATTATTTCTTTTTAACTAAGTTTTCCCTAAGATGACACGAGATATTTTACGAACTTTAGAAAATAAAACGAGTGGTTGTGGAAGGCCATAATAAACGAGATCAATACTTTTTAAATTTTCAGTTTATGACAACATGACATATACAAAACATGATACGGTTAGGGTTAGAATGCGCGGACCTAAGTATGGAATACTTTATGAAGATCCCTACAGGCAGGGTGAACAGTCCAAAGTGTGGACGACCATACAAATTTGAAGATCCCGATATTCCGGGTGAACAGTCCAATATATGGGCGACTAAAAAATATGAAGATCCCGATATTTCGGGTGACCAGTCTAATATATGGGCGACTATACAATGTGGAATTCCATGCTTAGAAGTACACGCACTAACTCTAAGTCGTCCGAACCATTATACTGAACCATGGGGATGGGTAGTTTGATTAGGCAAGGATAACTGGAACTCGGATTCCCCTACTACTCGATCATGATCCCGGGAAGTGAAACGGTACATTTCACTTCCCCAATTGTTGTTCCATGGCCACAACAGAATAATCGCGAGTATCCGGACCCCTGTTTAACAAACTAATACGAACTTTTACCTTCACCTATACTTCCTACTACTTATCTACATACAACTTACAACATACTCATGCTCATATATACCTCTCTTCAAAACGTCTTAAGTTTGTGCATCTCAAATATTTACATCCCTTACTTTATGTCTGCATGCATACATCATACTCTTATATACACATGTTCATTTTATACCCCTACTTCCTTATGAGGCAATCCTACCCGAGTATAACTCGTTGACGGACCTTCCTTTTCTTCCTCTATCTTTGGAATGTCCGTCAGATAAGAATGAGTATTATAGTGAAGATCAAGGTGTGAAGCCAACTTATGAACATTATGCAGACTGGACGATGGAAGATTAGCTAGTTTTAATTTTTGTTGTTGCCCATATGTTTAGGGCTTTTGTTTCTCCTTTGATGTAATTAAACTACATAGTTTATTTTACTTTTTCTTTTGGGATGTAATAAAGTTTGGTTAATGGTAAATAAAATGCCTTTCGATTTTATTATTTTTGTTTTGGTACACATCCTACATGTTAAATATTCATACGCTTAACGTAACTGTATTGAATAGACCACTTTCAATACAGTTAGGTTGCGGACCATGCCACGTCATCCTTCTCTTTCTTTTGGGAAGCGGGGAGTGAAAATATCACAAGCTCGATCCATACTTCTAGGAGACATGGAGAGGAGGAGAAGAAGACCCGAAGGACTAGTACATGGAGGTATAACACTCTTACCGAGTAGCTAAACCTCCTAGTAGTTTCGTTAGTTAAGGTTTTCGAATAGATCCTGGAGTTAGCCGGTGTTGCGTAGCTTGTTAAAATCATTTTTTGAAAATTTCGCCTCCCTGTGAACCCGCGGGGTGCGCAATATCAGCTTACAGTGGTATTAGAGCCTACAAACCTTAACTAGCTAATTAGCAAGTAGATAGAAGTTCGATCGTCGGAAAATTGCAAGAAATCGCGATCCGGGACTTTTCTTGCTGTCATTTTTCAAAACTAGTTTAAAAATCATTTCAGAGGCCATAAAAATACAAGCATGGTTTTCTAAGAACACAGAAGAAAAATGAGATCCTAAGTCCCCAAGACCGCCACGAAAACGCGGCCAAACTGTGTGTTTGGCCGCCGTTCCGCGGCCGAGTCAAGGCCGACTCGGTCTGAGTTTTTTTTGTAGGTTTCTCAAGTTGAATTGTGATTTTAGGAATATTTGGTTTCTACCCAGATTGTTTGTGTGCTGGATTGTGCATGGGGTAGACACGGTTTTAGTTATTTGATCGAAATTCTAAGATTTCTTGGCTAATCGCGTTTTCTGTGTTTGGATATATGTGTTTGTAAACCTCCTCTAATTGCTATACGTCGATTAGTTGGGAGTTGCACATACCTCTGATCTATGTTGATGGTTTGTATATAGGGAGTATTGGATCGTCGTGGATGAATAGCCGGGGGAAGTGAGAAGAGTGTTTTCTTTTCTTTTATTCATGTAATTTGCAAAAGTGATGTAATATTATTTTGCGGGGCACATCTGGGATGAGGTTGTATCCACTGTTGTATTATTTCTTTGACTGTTTTTTCTCCTAGGATAGACCAAGGGTGGGGTGCACAAACTACCGGGTTCTTGAAGTGCCGAGTGGCATACTCATTTTATTGAGGGAGATTGCTTCACTTCGGGAATTTGGCGGGTAGTTTGCCACACCCGTAGGGGTCTAGGGTGGGGTTTGGCTATTCATCATGACCGTGGAATCCGTCTTTCGTTATAGGCTTAAACGAAACGCGGAATTCATAGTATATCCAATATATTCATCTGTGATCTGGAATGCCTATTATTGCGTGAGACGAATGTGTATGTGTGTGTGTATTAGGCGTTGCTTATGTTTTGCACCCGCGCTAGTCCAGCCCCCGCTCTACCGGTAGTTAAGTTACCTAACGGTGCATGACGTGGCCCTATGGCGAATACGGATGGTATAAGCGTATGTTGTATTTTCGTTTCTTTTTCTTTAATGATAGGGTTAAATGATGGGACCACATTAACATTGATTAATGCAAGGAAAAACAAACCAAAGCTTAATCGTTGGAACAGTTTCAAAACTATTCGGTTTTCTTCAAAAAGCAAATTTTAAATGCGGAGCCTAAACCATTCTTTTTAAAAAGCTATCATGGTTCCTCCAACTATATCAAGTTCATTACGTTCACGGTTTCGCCAAAAGCATTCGTAGCCCTCCGTCATTTCATATGGGTATTCAGTAGTATTTAAGCTATGTATTTTGACCTTCGCCAAGGCATAGTGATTGGTAGCTGCTGGGTATTCATATATAGTATAGATAGATGCGTTGGTTTGGGACAGTCGTACTGCTATGTTGGCCTTCGTCAAGGGTATATATGGGTGGGTTCAAATTAACCTGGACAATAACGGGTAGAACTTGACATGCAACTTATGATATGTTGGCCTTCGTCAAGGTCATAAGTGCATAAGGCAAAAATCCACATCAGGAGTTTCTAAGGAAATTGAAACTTGCTAGTGTTGCATACCATTTGGAGTGTGATGATTTTGGTAGGATTCCATTAAAGTTGTCACACGATGATATTTGGATCCTGATCATACTGTAAGTATTCGCTACTCTTCGGAAATTTTTTTCACTAAACAATCAATGCTATAAACCAAGTAGGTGTCTAGAACTGTGTTAGCAGGGCAACGCCTCCACGAAAAAGAGGTTATGTAATTAATGAACTTCGCGAAAGCGTTCGAAAGCCTCCCTTGAAGTGCCGACACCGGCCTGGCTGAAAGGTTAGCAAGAATTGTAAGATTGTGATTAATCCTGACTAATTCTTCTTTTATGGTTTGAGGAAGTATTCGAGGAAACAGTGGGAGCCATCCTGTTTAGATAAATTAATAACCAATCTAAACTTGCAAGAGCATCATGCTGAGTGTTTCATTTCTCTCTCATATTTGCAGCGACCACTATGACTGGACTTAGGTTATTAGATAACAAATTGATTGGACCAAACTATATTGATTGGCTAAGGAATATCCAAATAGCACTTATCTATGACAAGCTTACTACCAAATCCCCCGCCGTCCCAGGTCCAGATTCCACCATCGCGGATGTTGACATTCGTCAGACATGGGAAAAGGATTGTGTGAGAGCCAAGTGCCTCGTGTTAGCCTCAATAGATAGTGAACACCAGAGGCAGCATGAGAAGATGGACTTAGTTTCCATCTTCATCTATACCAAAGTTTTATATGGAGATCAATTTCATATCGCAAGATATGAGACCTCGAAGATATTGCTTCAGAAGAGGTTGGCTATCGGGTCATCTGTAGGGGACCACGTCCTTACGATGATTAGCTATATTGAACAGCTCACGGACCATGGGAACATGTTGGAGAACGAGTTATGTACTAACTTGATTCTACAATCGCTCCCTTCCACCTATGCCCAGTTTATTTTGAATTACAATATTCAAGGGAATCAAGTTACACTTCCAGAACTCCTCAACATATTGAGGAGCTCAGAGGGCACCCTGCAAGAATCCAGGGAGACACTCACTCTGCTTATGGGAAAATCTTCCTCTTCTGGATCTGAGGCAAATGCCAAGGGAGAGAAGAAGAAGGCCTCCACCAAGCCGTTAGGCGGTGTTGGTAAGGTAGAGAGAAAGGAAAGGGCAAAAGTTTCGGGGCTAACAGAAGGGAAAGAGGAATATTTCTGTTGTCACGGGAAAGAGCATTGTCAGAAGGACTGTAGGGCTTGGAAAGCCAGAAACCAGGATTCGAAAAAAGTTGTGGCTTCATCTTCGGGTGTGTTGATGATTGAAAACTGTATGTCAATTAACTCTACTTCCTCGATACCAAATACCGGATTAGGATCTCATATCTGTAATTCATTACAGGGTTTGAGAAACCGTAGAGTTATCAAGGCAGGTGATATAACTCTCAGGGTTCCTAACGGAATGAGCATGGACGCTGTATCCATATGGGAATATCACCTAGGATTGACAAGTGGGCAGATATTGATTTTGCGTAACTGTTTGTATGTACCTAGTCTGGCATGTAATATTATATCTGTATTTTTACTTTCTAAAGAAGGATATTATTTTACATTTGTAAGCGATGTGGTAAACATCCACCTTAATCAAAATTTGATTGTGTTAGGTATATTAGATAATGACATATACATATTAAATCATGCTTAGGTTTTCAGCATCCAGAACACACTTAAAAGAAAGTCTCCGGAATTAAATCAGGCTTTTTTATGGTATTGTAGACTGGGTCACATCAATGAAACACGGTTGACGAAATTACATAAAGAGTGATATTTGGATCCATTCGAATATCATTCCTATGCAACTTGTCAATCATGTCTCAAAGGAAAGATGAAAAAGACCCCGTTCACTGGAACGGAGAAAGAGCGAGCGATCTCTTGGGACTCATACACAGCGATGTGTGTGGTCCAATGTCTACACATGTAAGAAGTGGTTATTCCTATTTCATTACTTTTACGGACAATTTCTAAAGGTATGGACATGTATTCTTGATGAAACATAAATCCGATGCCTTTGAGAAATTCTGGGAATATAAGAATGAAGTGGAAAAACAAAGCGGAAAAAGTATCAAGACACTGAGATCTGATCGAGGTGGTGAATTCTTAAGTGTCGAGTTCCTGGACTACTTAAAAGAGAATGGAATTCTCTCTCAGCTTACTACTCTCCATACACCTCAACACAACAGTGTATCGGAAAGGCAGACCTCAGTTGAGCATTCAGTTAAAGACGGCGATCGCAGGTTTTGTCTCGAAAAAGGCATATCGTTTATGAATTGGTTGCTTAACACTATTGGATATGGTACGTTCCATGATGAGTAATGCTGATTTGCCGCGATCCTTCTGGGGCTATGCACTAGAATCAACTGCATATCTTTTGAACAAGGTTCCTACCAAGACTGTGCTTACCACACCATATCAGATGTGGAGTGGGAAGAAACCCTCTCTTCAGTATTTGAGGATATGAGGATGTCCAGCTTTTATAAAAAAGCGGCATGCGGATAAACTCAAAGCACGCTCAGTACTGTATAAGTTTGTGGGATACCCAAAGAACTCCAGGGTGTATCTTTTCTATTACGCAGAGAAACAAAAGGTCTTTATTTCTCGGCATACCCAGTTTTTGGAAACTTAGTTTTTTAGAAAAGAGATAAGTAAGAGCGCAATAGAACTGGAAGAAATTCCAGAACCACAAGCTATTACTGAAAGCATGGTGGAATCAGAAGTTTCGAATGAACCGGACATCCCCGCGCCACTCCGCAGGATTAGTAGGCCATCTCATCCGTCCGAGAGATACTACGGTTTTCTCATAGACGGGGATAGAGAGGATTGCATCATCGACGATGATGAGCCAACTAGTTTCCAGCAAGCTATTCAGAGCAGAGACTCGGTAAAATGGCTGGATGCAATGTGGACCGAAATGGAGTCCATGTAAACCAACAAAGTATGGACTTTGGAAATTGCTCCAGCAGGGGTAAAACCTGTAGGTTACAAATGGATCTTCAGAAAAAAGATTGGTGTAGACGGACATGTTGAAACCTATAAGGCTAGACTTGATGCAAAAGGTTTTCGTCAAAGACCTGGTTTGGACTATGATGAAACCTTTTCTCTAGTGGCTATGCTCAAATCCATTCGAATCCTTCTTGCCATTACTGCCTTCGATGATTATGAGATTTGGAAGATGGACGTAAAGCCCGCTTTTCTAAATTGGAATTTGGAAGAATGCATTTATATGGATCAGCCCGAGGGTTTCATTCAGAGTGGGAGCAGCGGAAAGGTGTGCAAGTTGCTTAAGTCCATTTATGGATTAAAGCAGGCATCGCGGAGTTGGAACATCTGTTTTGATGAGACGGTCGAGAAATTTGACTTTATCAAAAATCCAGATGAACCATGCATCTATAGTAAAATTGTAGCGAAAACTGTGGTATTTCTTGTCTTGTACGTGGATGATATTCTCTTGATAGAAAATGACATTTCTATGCTACAATCAGTCAAAGAATTCTTGTCATAAAGGTTCTCCATGAAGGACCTGGGTGATGCCTCCTACATTCTGGGGATCCATATCTATCTTGATAGATCTAAATGGATGTTGGGACTTTCACAGTCAAGGTACATCGACACCATACTGAAAAGATTCAGTATGGAAGATTCAACGCGCGGTAATCTACCGTCTTGTCACGGAATCACCTTCTCCAAAGAGATGTCTCTCAAGACTGATTTGGAAAGGGATCGCATGTCTATTATACTATACGCTTCTACGGTGGGGTCTATAATGTATGCGATGTTGTGTACCAGACCAGATATAGCTTACGCCCTGAGCGTTGTAAGCAGCTATCAGTCGAACCCAGGGGAGAAGCACTCGACAGCAGTGAAGAATATTCTCAAGTACCTAAGAAGGACTAAGGAGATGTTCTTGGTGTACGGCAGAGAAGACCTCCAGATCGAGGCCTTCACCGACTCCAGCTTCTAGAGTGACAAGGATAACACCAGGTCCATGTCGGGTTATGTCTTTACCCTCAATGGAGGGGCGGTCTGTTGGAAGAGCTCCAAGAAGGACACCGTTGCTGACTCGACCATAGAAGCGGAGTATATCGCTGCATGTGATGCCTCAAAACAAGTAGTATGGATCAGGATGTTCATAGCAGAGCTTCAGGTGGTTCCATCTATTGTTGATCCAATACCACTGTATTGTGACAACAACGGCGCTATAGTTTTGGCGAAGGAACCAAGGCCCCATCAGAAATCCAAACACATCTTAAAGCAGTTCCACTTGATCAGGTAGATCGAGGTGCGGAGAGTAGAGACAGAGAACGACACTACAGATCCACTCACAAAGGCCATCCCTCAGAAACGGTTCGAGCGGCTAATCGAGATGATAGGTCTGCGATATGTCAATACTTGGCCTTAGTGCAAGTGGGAGATTGTTAGTGATATATGCCCTAGAAGCCATTATTGTATTATACTAGATTGTACATTACATATTGGAAGTTTAGGATATTCACAGTTATAATAACAGTCTTGCTCAAAATGGTAGCATGCTACCTGGTTTGATTCTACCTCAATATGTGCATGTGTTTCTTTTAGCATATTTCTTATACATATTGGTAGAGCCCTTAGGATCTTTGCTTGACTACCAGCGTTGTGATGGCAGTCACGCTAGTTGGGGCTGGGTAGTCTATAAGCACATCATTATACAGGTCCCTAGTCATAGGATTATCGAGACGGGGCATCGATATTCCGGAGTAGACTAGTGTATACGCTTCTCATCCCTACAGGAGATATGGTCTTTCCCACGCCATTAGTACGGCGTACTAGAGATAGTATACATGTGCTCATTAGGTTATGAGTTACACTGGATAGGACTCATCAGGAACTGCTGGTTGGTATTATACCCATCGTCAGGAAGTAGTTCCCAGGTGACATGAGTACAGATTAGTCCGTTGACTTGCCATTGCTACTTTGTCTCGAGTGTGTTCCTACTATACTTAGATTAATACCCTACAATGGCTCAAAGGAGTCATGCAGATAGGTAGTAGTTGGGTGTAGTCCCGAAGCACTTGGAGGCAGTAGCGGTCAGATAGGATTCGTCTCTCCCGGTATTGGGGGTTGATATCACGCAGTGTTCGTAAAACCATTAAACAAAGTCCCTAGCCAGGGCAGTCGAGAAATACTGGTAGGCACTCCAGTAGTTTCTTAGGGTGTATTGGGCTCTCCTCCGGCACGACTTATTGGGCTGTTAGGGGGGTTTGACATTTACCATCCTCCTAGGCCCGATATGCGAGTATCTTAGACGAACAGACCGGACTGTACGGAGATTGTCACAGACAGGCTCAGTAGGAGTTTGGATGAGTTTTCTCATCGACCTTCTTATCGACAGATACCTGAGTAGCCGTTACGTGCAGCTAGTACCTCTTACGTGCTTGTGATTAAACCTACCGCCAGTTTACTGTCGAGTCTTTAGAGTCCCATACAGAGGGTTTCCCTGCATCGGGCAAAAGCTGTAGAGGCCGTATGGTTTTACGGCAGGGATACGATCACATACGTGTACTTATACACGGATGATATTCGGGCGGAAAATACTAGTGGACTTTGGTTTAAGCCGGATCCTAGTATTGTATTATTGGATTGTTATCGTCTTAGGGTATTCGTATTTTTCGGAATAAGAATACGGGTATGTATATACGGTGAGGGAATTCTTGTTATTTTACATGGTATTCTTCTAGAAGGGGACACCTCATTATTTGGTATTATCTATTTTTGCAAAATAGATTAATGAGGTGGATATTTGGAGAGACATACTTGTCCTGGTGAAGCATGGCTATTTTGATTAGTTTATTCATCTTGACTCGCTTTTGAAGCATAGGTGATATATTGTATTGTTTTTAATCCATTGTTCAATGAGTGAGGTATATGATATTAGCCATTCTTCACACTTAGCCATTAGAACCCTACCTCATTTCTCATTTGGCTTTCTCTCTCCAAGTTTCCCCTTCTTCCTCAAGTGAGATCCGTACCTTTACATGTGTTGTGAAACAGAGGATCTCAAGAGATAATACAATCCATTAGACATTCTCTACATCACCTAGGCTAATTGGATTAGCGAACCATTTAGCTTAGTTACCTCAGTTTAGAGGTTGGAACTAAAAGCACATACTCTTGGGTGGATCATCTTTGATGCGAGGAGGCCGACGTCGCAAGCTCGATCCCTACTTCTAGGAGCCAAAGAGGAGGAGAAGACCTGAAGGACTAGTATATGGAGGTACAACACTCTTACCGAGTAGCTAAACCTCCTAGTAGTTTAGTTAGTTAAGGTTTTCGAATAGATCCTGGAGTTACCCTGTGTTGCGTAGCTCGTTAAAATCGTTTTTTGAAGATTCCGCCTCCCCGTGAACCCGTGTGGTGCGCGACATCAGCTTACCGAGAATATATCAACCAACGCGACGGTATGATGGACTTAACCCAGCACCACAAACCTAACGGGCCCCTATCATAAAAGATGAGGGTTATCTATACTTAAAGTTAGGACGAGTTTGCCTATAAACCTAAGGGAAAAGTAAACTAAAAACTCCGAAATGAGTAAATAAACTAAAAACTCCGAATTGAGTAAATAAACTAAAACACTTCGAAATGAGTAAATAAACTAATCCATGCCAGGTCATGATAATCAAGAGACAGAGAGGTGCAGATATGAAAAGAACTATCTTTTATTCATTAAAATAAAATGGTTGAGAGATACAATCTAAAAAGGGGGAAGAATACAACAAAGTAAAAAGTCTAAGACGGCGGGTTATTCAACAGTCTAGCCACATCATTGCTCCTCTGTTGAACCTCGGTTTTGAGCCCTATTAGCATAGCAAGCTGAGCCCCTACTTATCCTTGCTGTTGTTGGTATAATTTGATTCAGCGCTTGAGCTCCTTTCCGGCTGCTTTATGACCCTCCACCATTTTCTTTGTGAAGCTAACAGCTCTATCAAGAGCCACCACTTCCATTATGACCTGTTGGAGGGCTCTTCAGATCTCATAAGTCTGGGTGGCATTTGCCGCAAGTTGAGCTTGGAGGTCTTCCAAGGCCTTCGAAGTTAGCTCCCTCTCTGAAAACTTCCGGGTCAGCCTCTTCTCACAAGAATGGAGGATGGCGCCGCATCTCTCGATTTATTCATTCAACTTAGCCTTCAGAGATGATATGTCCGAGGGGAGGTATCTGGGTTCAAGCTCATGAAGAAGGGCCTCCAATCGCCGGCAATATTCAACCCAAGTACACACCAGCACCTCGTCATGATAGGTGGTAAGGACAGACAAAGAAACATTAGCCTCGACGGCAAACTTCTCTGCAAAGACTGAAGTATTGTTGTGAAAGTCTTCAATAAGATCCTCCTGTGAGGGTAGGCTATTCCTCGCCATCCATTCAGATATACGCCTTGTGTAAGGACCTTCGGGCATACGAACATGAGACTCAAATAGGGTCGGGGCCTGCAGAACTGTGTCAAGATAAGGAAAACATAAGAAGGTTAGAGGCATCTCCAAGATGGGGGATAAATAAGAGATACAAGGACCAAGGTGTCACTTACCCACGGTCACAGGGGCAAACCCGGGATATCTCCAGGTCCGTCCAAAACCTCGACTTCAATATCGGCTTGCATGACTGTAGTTGAACGATTGTGTTAGTATCTCTTCAGAAAGAATAATAAAAAGAGATAAAAGATACCTTCCATGTCCAGAAGAAAGAACGATACGCTAGGGAGGTATCATATGCAAAGCCACCATACCAAACAGACGCGAGATGGTCTCCTTTAGTGAACAGTCCAAAATAGAAGAAGCCTGCTCCCGCGACTCTGAAAACACCATAAAAGAGAGAAAGAGAGAGTCAGGCGTACTAAAAGATTGACAAATGAAAGAGAGTAAAATGCAAGATTACCTTTAATGCTCCTTCCACTCTGGGCCAAAGGGGTGACAACATCAAGAACATCCTCTATATCTTCTAGTGCACCACCAGTAATATCTATGGAGTCTGTCGATGGTCTATAAGCTTCAACTGAAAGAATCAGAGCCATTACAGGAGTTTCCAGGGCGCACTATGGGCTCGAAACCATGCCCGTCGTAGAAGTCCCTGCAGAAAAAAGAATGTAAGGATGATGTCAGTATAAACCATTTGCTAAAAGGATGTGAAAAGATATATACCGATGCGCAAAGGAGCCTAAAGTATAGCTTCCTCAAGTCGCTGCTCTTTTCTTGTTAAATACGCCCACCGGGCTTTGATTGAAGAAAGAGATCTACCTGCTTTTAGAGAAGCTTCGTCTTCAGAAGCGGCTGATATCGGTTGTTTTAGAGCCTTTTCCTCTGCCAGTGTTAAAGGGGCTTCCAGTGGCGCAGCAGAAGCCAGATCAACATCTCGAAAAACGATGGGACCGAAGCGTCCCCTTTGAGGGCGCTGATTGGAACTCTTTTGGCGTGTCGAGTTTTAAGGTTCTAAAGTTTAACCGCAATCAGGACGGTATCGCTTTACAGCTAGCCATATGGGTCGTCCGCAGGGGGACGAAGCGTTTTACGTTCTTGTTATGACGAGTTAATGCACGGGACGGAATTGTTCGTATCTAACTTATGTGTATATATGCAAAAGAAATGTTTGTTAGGATTAGATAGGATAGTGTAAGTTATGGATTTCTGTACTCAATCCTTGTGCCGAACTCAACCATTGAAGCTAGAGCAATCGGCAACAACGTGGTTTAGGGTATTTAAGTACGGTATTAGTGAAAACCGGCTTATTGAACCTTGTCCGTCCGTTCTTGTCTCTTTCTTTCGCCTCCGGCTAAACCGAACGCAACCGGTCGCGGTTAGGAATCACCAATATCTTGGTAGGGTAGGATGCCTAACAGAGCGCTTGCGTAAGGTTTGGGCGGAGTTCAATTGGAAAAAACGGGCAAAGGAAATGAGAAAAGAAAAACCTTAACTTACAATATCGTTTTCTTTCCTAACTACAACATATTCACAACCATCCAAACAACAAAGAAAAAGAGCAAAAAGAAAAGATACAAAGAAAAAGAAAAGACATTACAAGAAAGTAAGTGACAAGGTAATTAAATTTCAAGTAAGTAAAGCATGGAAATAAATTGCAAGAAAGTAAAGAGAAAGAATATAAATACTAGGAACCATAGAACACATTACAAACCATGAGTTCAATAGCCTAAACTTAAAGTTGCAAGCTCAATGAAGAGATTGCAAGATCAAGAGAAGGCTAAGAACACAAGGCAAATGAAGGCAAAAGAAAACTTTATTGATTCCAAATAAAGATACAACCCTTGAGATTAATAACCAAAATTTAAACTTGCAAGCTCAATGAAGAGCTTGCAAGATCAAGAGAAGGCAATGATCTCAAGGGGACTACCTATGTACAAGAACAAAATGAAAACAAAGAGAGTATGAATCAAAAGTGTGACAAAACTTGGACAAAGAATGACCCGCTCTCCCTTGCTCACTGGTCTGCTTTTATAGGCACAAAAGAAGAATAAACAAGCAATAAAAATAGGTTGATGTGACTGCAAGGGATCGACAGTAGAAAACTGGGGCTCAATGGGACTAGGGGGCCGGCGAGCTCGGGCTATATGGGGATGTCGCCGGGCTATATCCGAGCTAATGAGCTCGTGTTGGTGTGGTGCTCTTGTGTGATCTCCAATATCACTCTGGTGCTGCTTGATTTCTCTATATAAACCTGGTCTGCACTCAGGGTTCTTGAGGGAAACTTGATTCTATACATCACATCATATCTTTTTGCATTAACTCACCCATCGCTTCTCATGACCATTTGTGCCTTGCATCATGGCAGACCCCATCATGGTCCATGCTAAAGAGTTGTGTGTACACTTGCATTATGTTGGACCAAAATAGTGTGCATACATTTATTTTGCAAAAACTCTTTGGATATCGGTCGGTTTCCAGTTCCGGTTGCAGTGTCGGCTCATAAACGTTATATCCGTGTTTTTGAGTGCGTTTCCAGTATTATATCACGGATACCTGTATTCTGTATTACTGAGCAGACATTGGTTAATAGTACCGATATATAACAAAATATATAAAGAATGAGCGGTATTAAAATGCAGTTTTTAGTGATAAACAAATACCCCCAAACTTATCTTTTGTTCGTCCCGAGCAAAACAAAATCCTAGCCTCACTTTCGCAGGGAACGCGATTGCACTGAGCTCGTGCAACAAGCCATTAAACCTCTAGGTGTCCCTAGTAGGAGGAGTGTTGTCTCGTGAGGGTTTTTAGCGGATTACACCCATAAAATCCCGTCAAGTTAGTTTTATAAGTTAACATCGATTCTACTTCTACAGTTTAGTATCTAGGTTAGAAATTATATTATCCTAAATTAGAAATATCCAACCCTTATGTTTCACGCCTCTAATTTATTCAACCCCAGATCCTATCCGTTTTACAGTTTAGAAATATCTCGGTATCTCTTGAGTTTTCCTTCTAAAGTGTGGTCTCCAATCAGGAATTTTTATCTTTTTTACGGAAAACATAAGTCTTATTCTTTATTCCTATTTTTCCTCCAAACATCGATTGTATACCCCTACATGTGTGTAAAATTTCACCCTTACACTTACGAATTCAATTCAAGCTATAGTACCCTTGCCCTAATATCTAATAGTACTTCTTTTCATTAAATGATGGACGGTTTTGTTCACACACTTTTCATGCAACTATTAATGCTTCTTGAGGCACTAACAGTCGATTACTGAATGTGTGAACTTAAAGCGTAAATAGTAGTTTTCAGGTCTTGACTTTATTTATTTTCTTTTTTTTCCTTTATTTTTTTTTTCAAGACCGGATATATTTTTCAATAATGCTCTTTAGATGGTTAGCTTTAAATACCGTTTTTTCTTTCATACTAGTTTTCAGGCAAGAGTATTTTTAGGTATCCTCTACTATCCTAAGTTTCAAGGTGCGTGTATGTGCAGTTTGTAGGGTATATACTTTCTAATTTTGGACTCAAGAATAGAAACTATTTTTCAGACATATTCTTCAGCAAAGCTTTCAATACTTTCCCTTCATCTCGACTTAACTCAAGAACTGAACTCAAGACTACCTACTTCTATAAAAAAAACTGTAAGGACGTATAAAAACCAAGGTTTAAACAGAATGAGGGTTATTTTTAGGGTTTTCAATTCCTAAGTCTAGGATTTAGTTATTTCTTACGTATCAACTAAACTTTCAGAATAAAATCTAAGTTACCCTATTAGATAACTTAACGACAAAGTTTTTATATTTTTTTGGAAATTTTTTCGATTTTTATGGGTTTTTAAATAAGTATACAAATGCAAAATATACACATGAATGCGAAGGTAGAAAACTTACCAAGCACACCCCCAAACTTAAACTTGGCAGTGCCCTCCCTGTCAGGCTACACTAAGAGGGTCAAAATTGTCGGCGCTACCCTAAAAAGCAAACCAAAAATATATATACACTTAAAGGTTTCTCCCAAACTTAAGTGAAACAGTGTTTCCACTGTTTAAGCGGTGAAGTACAGGATTAGGGGAGAAAGAGAACAGTATCAATCTTTACAAGGCTTTACACAGGCCAAAAGTTAGAACCAACCATTCAAAAAATTTATCGCGATAGTGTGCCGGTTGGTAAAAGAATGTGGAGAGGAAAGAAATGGAGAATATATGAGACCGTATGGGGATAGAAGCAGAATACGGTCTCGGTAGAGGAGAAGAATGGCGGAAGGGAGGAAGAAGTGGAATACGAACTTGAGGGTGGAAATGGAGTGAATAAATTAGTACAATTTGTGATGACCGATGTGTAAAAAGCGATTGTACTAGTCTATTAACCCTTCGAGAAATGGGGTCAAATCCCTCAAGATTCGTGAGAAAACATGGGTAGACCGAACTTGGTAAACCAAACATAGTAAATGAAAGTGATACGGTGTCTTGCAAGGTCGGAATGATGGAAAGGATGGAGGGGAGTGATTGAGGAAGGTTATCGGTTAAAGGTTCAGAAGGGTATACACAGTCAATGAAAGGGATAGGATGAATTGGAAAATCCGACTCATCAACTAAAACCGGTTCATCCTCAAAGCCATCCTCAAAAGTCTCCCCAAAATTCAGCTTATCCATGCATTTATCATCAAAATCCAGACACATATGGAGTTCGAAAAAATAGTTAATGACTCGGGATGATGAATTGGAGAGAAAAACTCATCCAAAACTGCGGGTTCATCATCCAAAATATTCTCATCGTCAATATCCTCAATCAAGTGAAAATCAAATTTCTCAGACACCTCATCAAAAGCATGGATTTCAATCAATTGTGGTTCTAGAGTGGAGGTGTAGAAGTCAAAAGGATTTGGTGTGGTTTCACTTGGAATGGACCCTTCACAGTCGGGTAAATCAAACACTACAAAGTCGCATAACTCATTAAACATTCTATCTTCAATTGGTAAATCATTTGGGACACTTGATAGACATTCAAAACCGGAGTTGTGGGATTCAATTTGCAATGGGTAGGTTTGATTTGGAAGGGTGTACAGCTCACTCTCACCACTCAAATTCTCAACCTGTCCTACCGCCTCATCATACATTGGAAAATGTGGAGCTAGTGAGGAACTAGCTACCGGGTCACTAGGTTGTATGAGGGCGGCCATTGACGCATTCAAATCCATTATCTGTTTGTACGACGCTACCCGAATGTCTTCTAACGACTGTTCCAGAATAGACATGTGTTGTGAAGGGGTTTCAGTAAAAGATTCAAAGTTGTTTGGATATTGGAAACTCCCAAAAGGCTGTGTAGAAGCAATGTCCAGGGAAGGTGTAAAAGTCGGGTAGGACTGGTAGGAATTAAATGGTTGGACAGGGTTAAGATCAACGATATGATAAGAAGGTGATTGGAATTGTTGATCAAAAGAATTTGTAGTGGTGAAAGGATTGAAAGATCGGTTACGAGATTGTTCAATACGTTCAGCAATAGACATAGGCCTTGGGGTTACAACAGTACTCTCAAAAGGGGTATCAACGTATGAAGGTGGGAAAGGTTAAACTAGTTGATACAAGGTGGATTGCAGAGTCCAATTGTTTGTCCTAGACGCATCTATCCGATCTTTCAAAGAAATTTTGGGCATGGAGGGATCGTTCGATGTTCGACCAAAGCAAGAACCGTAAGAAGTAATGTCTGGTTGTGGGTACCAAAGTTCGGCAAGAGTTTTTCTGGGTGGGGTACCCATGATATAAAGAGAGGAAGAAGAAGAAGAGAAAAGGATGGGAAAAAGAATGTGGGTTTTTTTAATAATATTTTTAGTTATTAACAAAAGATTGAAATATACACACAAAAAGAATCTGGACAAAAACAATCATGACACAATACCACACACCTAATCGGTCTACGGTTCACCTAGGTCAACTAGACCTGCTCAAGAACTTGATTGTCGAAGTAAAACTGTGTCGAGAAACGAGCTCAAGATATACTAATCACGAGGCCAGGTAAGTGCAGAGATAAGGGAAGGTTTTCCGACGCTTTCGCGAAGGTGCTTAATTAGATAATCCTTTCTTTTTGGCGGTTTCGCCGTGAACACTTTCCTAGACACCCCGTAAACGATATACCGTTAAGCGGTGTTCTAAACACAGTTAACTTCTCCAAGTGAGCGCGAAGTCCTTAAAGGCTTAAAGTCTAATTTCTTTTAAAATTTGTGCGGATAAACGTTATGCTCAATTCGTGATTTGTGGGCTACGGAAAAGGTGATGAAATCCTTTACCGTATGTTGTAGGGTTCGCTTGCCCTTAAATCCATATTAATGGATGTAATGCGCAAATTAATCAAAAAATTTGTTCAAAACAACAAACAATCTTTTTTATGTTAAGCACGGCACTTCAACAAATACAGGTTAGTCTATTTTAGCGTTTGCTAGCGAACTTGCAAAGAATACTGCAAAGATATTATATTGGATGCGTCGGATTTGAGAAAGTAGATGTTAAAGAAATACGTACTGATAAGTTTTTGAGTTAAGAAACCCCCGTTGAAGTTAAATCCGAATAGCTTGGATAGTTCGCTTGCACGGGTTAAACCGGGTCACTAGGTTGTATGAGGGCGGCCATTGACGCATTCAAATCCATTATCTGTTTGTACGACGCTACCCGAATGTCTTCTAACGACTGTTCCAGAATAGACATGTGTTGTGAAGGGGTTTCAGTAAAAGATTCAAAGTTGTTTGGATATTGGAAACTCCCAAAAGGCTGTGTAGAAGCAATGTCCAGGGAAGGTGTAAAAGTCGGGTAGGACTGGTAGGAATTAAATGGTTGGACAGGGTTAAGATCAACGATATGATAAGAAGGTGATTGGAATTGTTGATCAAAAGAATTTGTAGTGGTGAAAGGATTGAAAGATCGGTTACGAGATTGTTCAATACGTTCAGCAATAGACATAGGCCTTGGGGTTACAACAGTACTCTCAAAAGGGGTATCAACGTATGAAGGTGGGAAAGGTTAAAATAGTTGATACAAGGTGGATTGCAGAGTCCAATTGTTTGTCCTAGACGCATCTATCCGATCTTTCAAAGAAATTTTGGGCATGGAGGGATCGTTCGATGTTCGACCAAAGCAAGAACCGTAAGAAGTAATGTCTGGTTGTGGGTACCAAAGTTCGGCAAGAGTTTTTCTGGGTGGGGTACCCATGATATAAAGAGAGGAAGAAGAAGAAGAGAAAAGGATGGGAAAAAGAATGTGGGTTTTTTTAATAATATTTTTAGTTATTAACAAAAGATTGAAATATACACACAAAAAGAATCTGGACAAAAACAATCATGACACAATACCACACACCTAATCGGTCTACGGTTCACCTAGGTCAACTAGACCTGCTCAAGAACTTGATTGTCGAAGTAAAACTGTGTCGAGAAACGAGCTCAAGATATACTAATCACGAGGCCAGGTAAGTGCAGAGATAAGGGAAGGTTTTCCGACGCTTTCGCGAAGGTGCTTAATTAGATAATCCTTTCTTTTTGGCGGTTTCGCCGTGAACACTTTCCTAGACACCCCGTAAACGATATACCGTTAAGCGGTGTTCTAAACACAGTTAACTTCTCCAAGTGAGCGCGAAGTCCTTAAAGGCTTAAAGTCTAATTTCTTTTAAAATTTGTGCGGATAAACGTTATGCTCAATTCGTGATTTGTGGGCTACGGAAAAGGTGATGAAATCCTTTACCGTATGTTGTAGGGTTCGCTTGCCCTTAAATCCATATTAATGGATGTAATGCGCAAATTAATCAAAAAATTTGTTCAAAACAACAAACAATCTTTTTTATGTTAAGCACGGCACTTCAACAAATACAGGTTAGTCTATTTTAGCGTTTGCTAGCGAACTTGCAAAGAATACTGCAAAGATATTATATTGGATGCGTCGGATTTGAGAAAGTAGATGTTAAAGAAATACGTACTGATAAGTTTTTGAGTTAAGAAACCCCCGTTGAAGTTAAATCCGAATAGCTTGGATAGTTCGCTTGCACGGGTTAAACTACCCGGATCTTTGGCACTGTACTTCACAATCACCTTGACTTTGAATGTACACTTTGCTCCACACAATCGTAGTTCGTAAATCCGTAAAAATCTACAAATGTCGAAAAAACGGATATTAGTGCGGAAAAACGATATGAATGCCCAAATACCTGCACACTAAAAATTATAAAAAAAACAAGCAATAAAAATGGGACAAAAACAGAACACTGGAGCACGGAGAAGAAATTGGAGGCAAAAGGGGATAATAAGGCCGGCGAGCTCGGATTTTTGGTATGTGTCGCCAGTTTTCTTGTGGAATGTGGCCTCCAAATTTCTACAGAGATCTCATTGTTCCACTAGTGTCTCACTGGTATTGTTTATTTAGTTGAGATCCAGAGTGCTTGCAGGTCTTAAATCTAGAGAGCAAAAATGTTAGCAAGGTTAGTTTTTGTTTTGGTTTTTGAAATTTTGAAAATTTTGGTTTGTGTTTAGAAAAGTGTTGGATGGTATTAACAAGATTAACCCGAAATAACAAGAATAAAAACGTTACCGTCTCTCCGGCAACGGTGCAATTTGATTGGCACGCTTTTGGCGTGTCGAGTTTTAAGGTTCTAAAGTTTAACCGCAATCAGGATGGTATCACTTTGCAGCTAGCCGTGATGAGTACGGGTCGTCCGCAGGGTGACAGAGCGTTTTACGATCTTGTTATGACGAGTTAATGCGCAGGGCGGAATTGTTCGTATCTAACCTATGTGTATATATGCAAAAGAAACGTTTGTTAGGATTATATAGGATAGTGTAAGTTATGGATTTCCGTACTCAATCCTTTGTTTCGAACTCAACCATTGAAGATAGAGCAATCGGCAACAACGTGGATTAGGGTAGTTAAGCACGGTATTAGTGAAATCCGTCTTATTGACCCTTGTCCGTCCGTTCTTGTCTCTTGCTTTCTCCTCCGGCCAAACCGAACGCAACCGGTCACGGTTAGGAATCACCGATACCTTGGTAGGGTAGGGTGCCTAACGGAGCGCTTGCGTAAGGTTTGGACGGAGTTCAATTGGAAAATACGGGCAAAGGAAATGAGAAAAGAAAAACCTTATGTTACAATATCGGTTTCTTTCCTAACAACAACATATTCACAACCATCCAAATAACGAAGAGAAAGAGCAAAAAGAAAAGATACAAAGAAGAAGAAAAGACATTACAAGAAAGTAAATGACAAGCTAATTAAATTGCAAGTAAGTAAAGCATGGAAATAAATTGCAAGAAAGTAAAGAGCAAGAATATAAATACTAGGAACCATAGAATACATTACAAACCATGGGTTCAATAGCCTAAACTTAAACTTGCAAGCTCAATGAAGAGCTTGCAAGATCAAGAGAAGGCTAAGAACACAAGGCAAATGAAGGCAAAAGAAAGCTTTATTGATTCCAAATGAAGATACAACCCTTGAGATCAATAACCCAAAAGAAACCACATATACAAAAATCTCTCAGTCTCATCACTAGGTCGCATATACAAATAAGAAGTGGTAGATGGAGAATACTAGATACAAGGATAGTACAAAAATAGATAAAAGGGTCCTCGCAACCCACCTATGAGCAATGTCGCGAGTCTGAGCAAAAGAAGCCAACAATAAGATAAACTCGCCGCTATAAGGCTGACGGGTCCGACTTGCAAGACACTGTGACACAACGGGGGTGAGTTGCCAGCTCGTGAGTAGAAAGTAACATCTATTAAGGCTATCATAAGAATGCACGCAAATGCGTCACAACATGTATGTCTAGATGTGATATAATGCAACTAGTATGTATGCACATGTATGCAATATCAATAGGAAATCCTTAAGTGTTTTAAAATACTATAAGCTCTGCATTTTTAACTTAGAAAATAATATCTGTGCAATAGCTAAAGTACCATCATGAAATCATCTGAAAACCGTGTCAAGTATCGACACCAAATATGGAAATATATCTGTCTCAATATCTCACCATATCAATGTCTCAATACATCGCGCTCCGTCAGTCCGGATCGGCCCATATCATCAAATCTCACGACAACGGTCGGTATCCTCCGGATATCCATCGCGCCAGACATCACCGGTAGGTAGTCTTCCCTTGCCAGGATCATCGTCTACAACTCGATCTTTTTGCCCCGGGGTATCATACCGAGCCCACCATGTACCCGAGACGGTTCATCCACTCCTCGAATCGGGTCTCGAAATCCAACAGAAAATATGAAAACTCATGGTGGACGACACATACATCACGAGAAAACCGCAACTTTATTTTAAGATAATAATTAGTTTTTGTTAAATTCTTGCGGTTTTCCCCCAAAATCCAGAAATCGCCGCAATACTGAAATCCTCAAGAAAATCATAATACCCAACATGTTGTATATGATAAATGCCTATGATATTAAGGTATGCGATGTGATTTGTGGCTAGAAATCTATATAAGCATGATGATGATGCGAGGTATATACATGCTATGCGATTCCATATATCGTGTATAATGCAAGTCGTGATACTAAGCTAAACAGGTTCTACAGTGCTCGTGGCATGGCAATTACCAAAGGCGTATGTGTCACATGAATAGTGCGCGTGCAACATGAGCCAGTGGTAATGATGTATGTGTCCTAAGAGGTGATATCACACATGTGTATATGGATAACCATGCAATGCTAGCAGACAAATAGCTATAAAGATATGCAATGAATGAGATGCTTAACTAACTAACTAGGCATATAGTTGCAAGTAATAAAGTGTTCCTAATTATGGGGCACCTCACGCCATCCAGGCGATTCCCCCATAGATGTATACATCTACTCACCTGGATACCTCGCTAATCTGATCCAACCACCGCTTTGCCTTTGCGAGCCGCGTCCGATATTTCCGCAACCGATCCTAGAATTGCATAACACACAACATAAGATTTCACCTCATGAAATAACGCAAGTCACCATAAGAAAAGATTAACGCTCATAAATTAGGCACAACGTGCACTCAGTGTGCGGGAAACACACGAAATCGCGAAAACCTTAACTAAAATCGTCATTTCGGGGCAACCGCCAAAACAAAAACCCGACTAGACCAAACTCCGCATTCGCACACCCTACAAGTCATAGAATATGCTAATAATGTCGACAATATATCGCAATTAAGTCACTTCCTAATTTTAAGAAAATCCTAGTAAGCGTTCACGGACAAATTTCGATGCAAACCTTGCGAATTAACGATTTAGCGATCGCAACGTCGCACAAACGTACGATCTAACCCACTAGATAGCCACAACACTAATTTAAACCCACTTATCCAACTTCAAACCCTAACTACAACATCATCCCTTTTCTTGAAATTTCCTAAACAAGAATTTATAACTAAAATTCACACTTAAACTTTCTAATCTAGCATATTTAAACTACAATTAAACAACTAGATTAGAATTATACCTTACAAGTTGTGATTCCCTTGCACTAAGCCTCCAAAATGGTCTCTTTTCTCCTTGTTTTAACCCAATTTGGGCTTGAGAAGTGATTGCTTAAGGTTTTGATTTGAATTAGAGAAGGATCTAGTGAATTTCGGTGGATTTTTGTGGATTTTTCAAGAGTTTTAAGCTAAACAAAATGGGGAAAAAATGGGGGGGGGGGAACCTTAACCATTCTCGGCCAGAAGAGAGCAAGGGAGCGATGTGAGGGAAAGGTGTGGAATTTTCTACACAAAAGTCCTTCACAAGATCAATAAATGACCATCACATCAATTTTACAAAAAAGCCTCATTTTAATGCATTTTTTGAACCATAAAACCACAATTCTTGGAATATTTTGTTAAAATTTTTGTTACACTATATTTTAGTTTATAATGATCCCTAATTATGTAATTTACCCAATTAAATTTGTATTTATCACTAATTTAATGTATTTTTAAAAGCTTAAAATAATAATAAAAATAATTAATTAAGGAATTTTTTTTAATTAACTAGAAAATTTTAAGCGACAATTTAGTGAGAAAATTTTAGCAATATCTTATCTAAATTTTGTATAATTAGGCCTATATTGAAAAATACTTATTTTGACTTTTTACGGAAACGACTGCTTATTTTGCCGATTATCGAAAAAAAACTGCCTAAACGATTTTCGAAGCGTTACAATCTTCCCCCCTTAAAGAAATTCGGTCTCCGAATTTAAAATTTAGCTACGCGTACCTTCAAAAAGATGGGGATATCTCTTCCTCATCTCAATCTCGGTCTCCCAGGTGACCTCCTCGCTGTTCGGGCCACGCCAAAGAACCTTGACGGACGGTATACCCTTCGACCTCAATTTCTTCACCTGCCGATCCAAAATGACCACCGGCTGCTCGGTGAATGAAAGATCGTGCTCAAGCTGGATCGTCTGGTGCTGAATCGCATGGGAAGGGTCATGAAGGTACTTGCGGAGCATTGAAACATGGAACACGGGGTGATCATCGGGGAAGCTGGGCGGAAGAGCTAACCTATAAGCCACTGAACCGACACGCTCTAGGATCTCGAAGGGACCAACATATCTAGGACTAAACTTCCCTTTCTGCCCAAATCTCATCACACCCTTCATCGGAGAGACCCTCAGGAAAACATGATCGCCAACAGTGAACTCGAGTCGGCGACGGCGCCTGTCAGCATATGATTTCTGCCTACTCTGTGCCGCTCTCATCCTGTCCCGAATCAGCTGTATCTTTTCGGTCATCTCCTGTACGATCCGCGGCCCCAAAATACTGCTCTCCCTGAGCTCTGTCAAACATACAGGCGATCGACATCTCCTCCCATATAAAGCCTCGAAAGGTGCCATCTGAATCGTCTCCTGGAAGCTATTATTGTAGGAGAACTTGATCAAGGGCAAATGACGATCCCAGCTACCACCGAAATCTAAAACACAAGCTCTGAGCATGTCCTCAAGAGTCTGAATAGTACGCTTCGACTGACCGTTAGTCTGCGAATGAAAAGCTGTGCTAAAACTCAATCGGGTTCCCAAAGCCTCCTGAAGTTTCTGCCATAATCGGCTGGTAAACTGGGTGCCCCGGTCGGACACGATGCAAGTCGGGACGCCATGCAGTCGCACGATCTCATCAATATAAACCTGGGCATACTGAGCAAATCCAAAAGTGGTCTTCACTGGCAGGAAGTAAGCCGCTTTCATCAGTCGATCCACAATCACCCAAATAGAGTCATACCCTCGACTGGTCCTGGGTAAACCCACAACGAAGTCCATGGAGATCTGTTCCCATTTCCACTCAGGGATGGGCAAAGGCTGTAACTCGTTGGCTGGCCTCTGGTGCTCGGCTTTAACTTGCTGACAAGTCAGGCATCTCGACACAAAGTTTGTAACATCCTTCTTCATCCCGTCCCACCAGTAAACCTCTCTCAAATCATGGTACATCTTGGTGGAACCTGGATGAACACTGTACACTGATCTATGTGCCTCCTCAAGAATATCACGCCTTAGTCCCCCAGAATCTGGTATGCACAGTCGAGTCCCAAATCGAAGTATCCCCTGATCATCAATCACGAACTCGGAAGCTCTGCCCTTTCGAATCTGCTCAATAATCTCTAAAATACAGGCATCACCGGACTGTGCCTCGCGGATACGGTCAAGTAACTGTGGGCGTGCTCTGAAATGGGCCAGCTGTCCCTCTGTAGGAGTAAACTTGAACTGCACTATGCTGTGACATAAAACTTGCCAATCCGCCGTCGACTGCATCTGTACTGCGCTCAAACAAGATAGGCTACCTCCGGGCCTCCTAATCAAAGGCATCTGCCACCACATTCGCCTTGCCCGGATTATAAAATCTCGCAGTCATAGTCTTTCACCAACTCCATCCAACGGCGCTATCTCAGATTCAGATCTCGCTGCTGAAAGATATACTTCAAACTCTTGTGGTCAGTGAATATCTGGCACAACTCGCCGTATAGATAATGTCTCCAGATCTTAAGTGCAAATACCACTGCAGCCATCTCTAAATCATGAGTGGGGTAGTTCTGTTCGTGTTCCTCAACTGCCGAGAAGCATACGCAATAACTCTGTCGTGCTGCATCAATACACAGCCCAGCCCCACTCGAGAAGCATTACAATATACCACGAAACCCCCTGATCCTGAAGGCAATGCTAACACTGGTGCAGTAGTCAGACGAGTCTTCAACTGCTGAAAACTATCCTCACATGCCTGGGTCCAATCGAAAGGAACCCCCTTCCAGGTCAACCCAGTCAACGGTGCAGCAATACGGGAGAAATCCTGGACAAAACGTCGATAATAGCCGGCCAAACCTAGAAAGCTGCGAACCTCTGTAACTGATACCGGTCTGGGCCAACGCTGCACTGCCTCGACCTTCTTCGGGTTCACACAAATACCATCTCTCGTCACCACATGACCCAAGAAGTTGACACTGTCTAGCCAGAATGCGCACTTGGAAAATTTGGCGAACAACTGAAGCTCCCTCAAAGTCTGCAATGTGATACGCAAGTGCTGCTCATGCTCCTCCCGGCTTCGAGAATAAACCAAGATGTCCTCAATGAACACAATGATAAACTGATCGAGATACGGCCTGAATACACGGTTCATCAAGTCCATAAATGCTGCCGGGGCATTGGTGAGCCCGAACGACATCACCAAGAACTCATAATGACCTTATCGAGTACGGAAAGCGGTCTTCGGAATATCCTCTTTCCGAACCCGCAACTGGTGATAACCTGACCATAAATCAACCTTCGAGAAAAACCCTACACCCTGGAGCTGATCGAATAAGTCGTCAATGCAGGGTAGGGGATATCTGTTCCGCATAGACCCGGTTCAGCTGACGATAATCAATGCATAAGTGCATACTGCCGTCCTTCTTCTTAACAAACAGGACGGGAGCACCCCAAGGTGACATACTCGGTCGGATAAGCCCTTTGTCCAGCAAGTCCTGTAACTGATCTTTCAGCTCCCTCAGCTCCGCCGGGGCCATCCGATAAGGCGGTATAGAGATAGTCCCCGTGCCGGGGATCAAGTCGATGCAGAACTCAATCTCGCGCTCTGGTGGCAGACCAGGCAGCTCGTCAAGGAATACATCAGGAAACTCTCTCACAACAGGGACCTGCTCCAATAGAACCTCTGTGGCGCTAGTATCACAAACATAGGCTAAGAATCCCTGACACCCTTTCCTCAAGAGATGACCAACGCGAAGAGAAGAAATCAAGCTGGGAAGGGTAGCTCTACGATCTCCCTGAATAACAAGAACCGGCTCACCAGGAAAACTGAATCTGGCTGCCTTTTCACGGCAATCCACGGATGCATAATAGGTGGCTAGCCAGTCCATACCAAGAAGAACGCCGAAGTCTAGCATATCGAGGAGAATCAAATCAACTGAAGAATCCCTCTCCCCGATACGAACAGGACACGATCGGTACACAAAACGAGCAACAAACGACTCGCCTACCGGAGTAACAACGACAATCGGCTGATCTAACGAAGAAGACTCTTGGACCAACCTCAGTGCAAAGTACGTAGATACATAGGAATGTATGGAGCCTCGATCAAATAATACCCGTGCATCAAAAGAACATACTGGCAGAGTACCTGTCACGATGGCATTGGATGCCTGTGCATCCTGAGGAGTCAACGCGAACACTCGGGCCTGTCCACCACTAATAGCTGGCTATCCTCTGCCTCTACCTTTGCCTCTGCCCCTGCCTCTGTCTTCTCGTCCTCTCTGAACAGGACCTCCACGTCCACGACCTTTAGGAGCATCTGCTTGGCGTGGAGCCTCATCAGGGGTAGGAAGTAGAGCTCTCTGAGGAGGTGGTGAAGGTGGTAAGGTCACATGTGGCACTGTCGCTGCACCCTGGCGTCCCATGGTACAGTCTCTTACACGATGGTACTGACTCCCGCACCGAAAACATCCTGGCGACGACTGTTGGGTCTGTGGATATGAACCAAATAACTGACCTCGTCTCAATCCTCTGCAGCCACCATCTCCCGAAAATAATTTATCGTGGTGTCTACCTATCTGCCGCTGGGCTGGCGTATCAGTACGGATCCTCTTCGGCCCAGAAACGACCGGAGTCTCAGAAATGCGCCCCTCCAAAAGTAATACGGTGTCCATCGCGGTTGCGTATGTGTCAAAGTGCTGGGTGCCGATGGTAAGGAATAGCTGTGTGTCCAGCCCTCGCACAAACCTCTTTATTCTCTTCTCTTCAGTGTCTACTAGGTACGGAGCATATCGAGACAACTGGGTAAACTGTATATCATACTCCGACACCGTCATCCCAGGAGTCTTGCGCAGAGACTCAAAACTATAGGTTCAAGCATCTCAGACACTCTCCGGGAGAAAACGGGCAAGAAATGCAGCTGTAAACTCGTCCCAGGTCATAGAAGGTAGACCAGCAGCTCGGCCTCTCTCTACTGAATCATACCACATCTGGGCAAGGCCCTCCAGACGAAAACTCGCGAACTCCACCCATCTATCATCAGAATACCTCAACGAACGGCAAATCCTAGCCATCCTATCAAGAAATGCCTGTGGGTCCTCTGTCGCATCCGTACCGGTAAAAGCTGGAGGTCTAAATCTGATAAACTCCTGTAGTGAAACAGGGATAGTCGCAGTAGTAGCAGGAGTAACCATCTGGGCCGCAGGTACAATCGTGATCTGTGCGGTGGAAGGAACGTCCTCGGACATCTGTGCCCGACTGGACTCAAGTAACGACCCCATCATCTTTCGCAACTCCTGCATACCGGCCTCTAATCTGGCAATATGGTCGGGAGAAGGCGGATCAATCTGACCCTGAGGGGTAGGTGTATCATCCCGCTCGATCCTCGCCTCAGACGAGCCCGCTCAAAACTCATCCCTAGCGGCAGCCTGCTGAGCTCTCGTAGTCTTTGGCGGCATCGAAGCTGGAATAAGAAACAGGAGCGATAAGAACATTGCAATTGAATCAAGGAATGTAAGGAATCAAGAAAGGAAATACAAGCAATTATTTTCTAAGGTCACTTAGGCGGAGTACCGCATCGTAAGTATGCTGCGGAACATACCCACACTACGCTACTCTGCTTAAGGCACCTACTCCATCTACCAAGGGTCGTCCTACACTAAGAAAGGTAAAACCTACGCTCTGATACCAACTTTGTCACGACCCGAAGGTACGGAACGTGACTGGCACTTAGATTACGAGACGTCTAAAGGAGTAACGTAAACTAAGTCAGCCAAAGCCCAGAAAATCTAAACCAAAAACCAATGAGAGTGAAGGAAACCTTTCATGAAAACGACTTAAAATCAATTAAGTTACATTAACTCTATTTTTTTTTAAAAAAACGAAAAAAATTTTTTGAAAATTTTGGCAGAGTCTCCTTTGAAAATTCTATCCCCCAAAATGGATACAACAAGATATATAAACCAGTAATAACAAAATGGCATCCCCAAGCGGGAGCTAGCTCTTCGCCCAAGGAGGATCACATCCACACGCAATATATATGTAATATCAAGCAAATGAGTATAAAGAAATGCAAAATATAAGAAAACACAACGTCGGCTCAAGTGAGCTCGACCCAAAAGATACCACATATACACAATTCTCTCAGTCTCATCACTAGGTCACATATATAAATAAGAAGTGGTAGATGGAGAATACTAGATACAAGGATAGTACAAAAAGAGATAAAAGTGTCCTCGCAACCCACCTACGAGCAATGTCGTGAGTCTGAGCAAAAGAAGCCAACAATAAGATAAGCCCGCCGCTACAAGGCTGACGGGTCCGACCTGCAAGTCACAGTGGCACAACGAGGGTGAGTTTCCAGCTCGTGAGTAGAAAGTAACATCTAATAAGGCTATCGTAAGAATGCACGCAAATGCGTCATAACATGTATGTCTAGATGTGATATAATGCCACTAGTATGTATGCACATGTATGCAACATCAATAGGAAATCCTTAAGTGTTTTAAAATACTATAAGCTCTGCATTTTTAACTTAGAAAATAATATCTGTGCAATAGTTAAAGTACCATCATGAAATCATCTGAAAACCGTGTCAAGTATCGACACCAAATATGGAAATATATTTGTCTCAATATCTCACTATATCAATGTCTCAATACATCGGGCTCCGTCAGTCCGGATCGGCCCATATCATCAAATCTCACGACAACGGTCGGTATCCTCCGGATATCCGCCGCGCCAGACATCACCGGTAGGTAGTCTTCCCGTGCCAGGCTCATCGTCTACAACTCAATCTTCTTGCCCCGGGGTACCATACCGGGCCCACCATGTACCCAAGACGGTTCATCCACTCCTCGAATCGGGTCTCGAAATCCAACAGAAAACATGAAAACTCATGGTGGACGACACATACACCACTGGAAAACTGCAACTTTATTTTAAAAATAATAATAATAAGCTTTTGTTAAATTCTTGCGGTTTTCCCCCAAAATCCAGAAATCGCAGCAATACTGAAATCCTCAAGAAAATCATAATACCCAACATGTTGTATATGATAAATGCCTATGATATTAAGGTATGCGATATGATTTGTGGCTAGAAATCTATATAAGTATGATGATGATGCGAGGTATATACATGCTATGCGATTCCATATATCGTGTATAATGCAAGTGGTGATACTAAACTAAACAGGTTCTACAGTGCTCGTGGCATGGCAATTACCAAAGGCGTGTGTGTCACATGAATAGTGCACGTGCAACATGAGCCAGTGGTAATGATGTACGTGTCCTAAGAGGTGATATCACACATGTGTATATGGATAACCATGCAATGCTAGCAGACTAATAGCTATAAAGATATGCAATGAATGAGATGCTTAACTAACTAACTAGGCATATAGTTGCAAGTAATAAAGTGTTCCTAACTATGGGGCACCTCGCGCCATCCAGACGATTCCCCCATAGATGTATACATCTACTCACCTGAATGTCTCGCTAATCTGATCCAACCACCGCTTTGCCTTTGCGCGCCGCGTCCGATGTTTCCGCAACCGATCCTAGAATTGCATAACACACAACATAAGATTTCACCTCATGAAATAAGGCAAGTCACCATAAGAAAATATCAACACTCATAAATTAGGCACAACGTGCACTCAGTGTGCGGAAAACACACGAAAATCGCGAAAACCTTAGCTAAAATCGTCATTTCGGGGCAACCGCCAAAACTAAAACCCGACTAGACCAAACTCCGCATTCGCACACCCTACAAGTCGTAGAAGATTCCAATAATGTTGACAATATATCGCAATTAAGTCACTTCCTAATTTTAAGAAAAACCTAGTAAGCGTTCACGAACAAATTTCGATGCAAACCTCGCGAATTAACGATTTAGCGATCGCAACGTCGCACAAACGTCCGATCTAACCCACTAGATGGCCACAACACTAATTTAAACCCACTTATCCAACTTCAAACCCTAACTACAACATCACCCCTTTTCTTGAAATTTCCTAAACAAGAATTTATAACTAAAATTCATACTTAAACTTTCTAATCTAGCATATTTAAACTACAATTAAACAACTAGATTAGAATTATACCTTACAAGTTGTGATTCCCTTTCACTAAGCCTCCAAAATGGTCTCTTTTCTCCTTGTTTTAACCCAATTTGGGCTTGAGAAGGGATGGCTTAAGGTTTTGATTTGAATTAGAGAAGAATTTAGTGAATTTCGGTGGATTTTTGTGGATTTTTCAAGAGTTTTAAGCTAAACAAAATGGGGAAAAAATGGGGGGGGGGGAACCTGAACCATTCTCGGCCAGAGGAGAGCAAGGGAGAGATGTGAGGGAAAGGGGTGGAATTTTCTACACAAAAGTCCTTCACAAGATCAATAAATGACCATCACATCAATTTTACAAAAAAGCCTCATTTTAATGCATTTTTTAAACCATAAAACCACAATTCTTGGAATGTTTTGGTAAAATTTTTGTTGCACTATATTTTAGTTTATAATGATTCCTAATTATGTAATTTACCCAATTAAATTTGTATTTATCACTAATTTAATGTATTTTTAAAAGCTTAAAATAATAATAAAAATAATTAATTAAGGAATTTTTTTAATTAACTAGAAAATTTTAAGTGACAATTTAGTGACCAAATTTTAGCAATATCTTATCTAAATTTTATATAATTATGCCTATATTGAAAAATACTTATTTTGACTTTTTACGGAAAAGACTGCTTATTTTGCCGATTATCGAAAAAAACTGCCTAAAAGATTTTCGAAGCGTTACACATAAAATGAGAACCGGTGTTCAGACGCACGGAGTGGTAAATAACATCACGGGTAGTCTCCAGCAAGGCAGCGGGCTCAAGCAAAACCGCCTCAAGGGGCACACCTTGATCATAACCTAACTATTGGGGAAAACGGTGGGGGTTGTATCGCATGAATAAGACGACATCATCCAACCGAAATACCAAATAGCTAGGTCTGATGGAGTAGAGATGCATGGTCTTCTTAGGCTTCAGAGCCGGTGCTTTCTTCTTCATCACGTCATACAATTGCTGAGTGGCTTCTGTTGGCACAGAAAGAACTCGATTAGTGAAAACCATGCCACCTTCATTCAAGTACGGGCAGAGCAGCACACGCAGAGCCCCCAATTGCATCGGATCAAGGGCAGAAGCATCAACTAGCTTCATAATACGCGGGAAAGTATAAGACTCGTAAACAGCAGGACTTTGGTGCACAACAAAGGCACCTAACACGTGCATCTCAATCCGAGACGTGAAGTAATGAAGAGAGAAGTTCACAGGGTCCACGCCCGGATTCGAAGTATTGGCAGTAGTGCTTAGGCCATGATATAAGTGAGATAACCCTGCAACGCCAATAGCTAGTCTTACTCTTTCGGCTATGCGATGCACGGGGTAAAGACAGAAGCCCTCATAACGCGTCGATGCATAGGCATCGTGAACCAACTGAGCCAAAGACTGATGAAATCTGTAAAGAACGTTTCCTCGTCTATATCATCAGCAGCAATATCCTTAAAAGCAACAGTCGACGTGTTTGGAATATAGAACCGTGGCAAATCCTCCTTACTAGATGGTACTTTCTCCAAGCCAAACCCAAAGGGATCGTCAATCCTCACAAATGTTGGGGCCTTCTTTAACAGGACATCGGCACGAAGGAAGCGAGCGATGAAATCTCCAAACCCGACTCCTTGCCCTCCGGATACCACAAATAGGCTCTCATAGATGTTCAACACCTTGATCAGGCCTGGATTTTTGTGTTGAACGGCGTTCTCAGTCGATAGTTCCTCCGACATAATTGGCACTGTAGCAAAAACATACTCGTCTTGGGGTAGCAACTCCTCGTAATGATCTCCTCTGATCGGTAGTCCGAAAACTTCCCGGAACTCTTCCAGCAAAATGGAAACCTCTTAGTCCCCCAATAGAAATGTATGCGTGGGGAGATTCCATTGGTTTACAAAAGCCTTAATCCATCAGACATGGGGAGCATGATAATAAAACAGCGAAGCATACACTGCCTGGTACAGACCAGCCTTTTGCAACCGAGATCGTTTGGCGGAGAGAATGTAGCGAGCCTAATGGAGGTTGCCTACTAGATGTCATGGGGTGACGCCCATCTTATAGAATTGATCCAAAGGTCTAGCTTCGCCTTGGCATATCCGGTGCCCTAGAATGTCAGTAACCTCCGGAGGTTGGTTGGGTATCCATACTGACGATAGCTCAAGCCGACCTGCACGGGTCCAATTAATTGCTTCCATCACGTAAGCAGTACATGGAAGCTCTGTATACTGAATTGAGCGGATAGGCTCCATTGGTTCCCCACAGGTGAAGCTACGGCAGCCCCTTATAATGTGATCGTACCAGGTCCCCATAAGAGAAGGCTCTTTTCATTCTTGTCATGTCTCTTGATCATGGCCATTACTTCTTCATCTGAAGGTGATCGCGGGAAAGCGGCTTCTGAACGAGTATAAGGGAAGTAGAGAATTGAAGTCATTGTACCTGAAAAAGGACAAAAGAATCATCAGGAAAAGGGACGTGAGTTTATTTTGTGGGGCTACTAATTCCAAAGGTAGTGGACCCCACGAAATCAAAGTGGCGGCTCACTAATGATGGAACATGTGCCCATTATGACAATCAAAAAGAATTCTCATTAAATAAGCAGATGGAGTTAAACTCTTAATATGCCAAAAAGTGGGTCCCTTTTTAGAAAATTTCTCAAATCCAGAGACATGTATTAAAACCTTGAAAACCTTAAAGAAGAAAACACATATGTTCAAGAACAATGAGAGAAAGTTAATGGAATAAAATTCCTAAAAATTCCTATTGAAGGAAACCTTCAAAACATCAAATCAGAGCTAAGCTCTGCAAATAAGAAAATAATTGTGGAATGCCTACATCGGAGAACTCGTGGATTGAACAATGTAATTAAATTCCAAAAATCCCCAAAATGTGAAGATTGACAACAAAGTAAATCCCTGAGAAAAATCAACGATAAACTCAAGAATGCCCATCAAGTTGGACCTCGGTCAGGACATCAAAGATCCATGATCTTAATAAAAGGGCCTTTTTAAAAATATCTCAAAGAGATCGGTTCAAGGAAAAGAGCCAAGCTTTGTCAAATATGTTAATGGATTTAATATCCGGAAATGCCTAAAATATGTTAAGAGCTAAGCTCTTTTCGTGATCTTTACCAAAAATTTTAGCAAAGTCGACTTTGTTCAAAGGAATTTCTGAGGGCAGAGAACTAAGCTCTGAGTGAGAATTAAATTCTCAAAAAAAAACTCAATGAGGGTGATAAAGAAACAGTTGTCACTTCATAGCCAAAGGCACTATTTATAAGGAAGGATGAGATCGATTCGACTCCCCCATTCCCTCAGGTGATCCAACGACTGTATGGGTGACACCGTTGCACTTACGTGCAAGGCACTTGAGAAAAACGCTGGGGGGCATTTGTTCCCTTATAAAAAAACGAGAAGAGGAAGCGAAACCCTTCCATGTGCAAAGCACATGAGTGTTCACATGCAAAGCATGTGACCGCTAGCATCAAGGAGGATTAAATCCTATAGCCTTTCATTTGCAAAGCACGTGAGGGCTCACATGCAAAGCATGTGACCTCTGTCTTCAATAAGGATTAAATTATGTGATATAAAACTTCACGTGATAAACACATGAGCACTTACATGCAAAGCATGTGAGAGCCGAATACAAATAAATCACAGCTCAAATAGGCCCCCATGTGTTAAACACGTGAGCGCTCAGGTGTAAAGCACGTGAACGCTGCTATCGTTTATATATGATAGCCCTCACGTGAAACCCACGTGAGCACATCTGTTTGAAGCGCCAGCTTCAGATAGAATTAAATTCTATTTGGGAAATATCTTCCCCTGATCCTTCTAAAACTAGAAAGATTTTCTCTGTTAAACAGAAAACCTTTGGAATTAAAATCCAACGGTGATTACAATGTCACCGATCAAATCAAAAGATCCTTTGTTAGGAAAATATTTTTCTAATTACATTAAAACTAACAGAAAATATATTCTATTAAACAGAAAGCCATGGGATCAAATGATCCAACGGTGGGCAAAATTTCTCGAATGATCTTTGACATCAATTAAATCAATTGATATCTCTCAATGAGAGATTTTCTTAAACAAATTAATAATTTTTCCTCACTTATATAAAGGACCCGAGATTTCAAGTCTTATAAGGAGAATCAACCCCATAAGGTGAAAAAAAAACTGGAATTGAGAATTTAATTCCCTGGTTGGAAAAAACTCCTTATTGCTCCCTTCAAACCCTAGATAAAGAAAAAAAAAAGAGATCAAAATATCTCCTTTACCTATTGTGTATGAATATAAGGGTTTAACCCTTTATAAAGAATTTAGTTATTTCTCTGGATCTGAGATCTACAAAGCAAGTCTCTCACAAGTTGAGAATTTAATTCTGACCGGGAAGATATTGTTCTTAAGAACCAAAAATTCAAGGGAGAATATGGATGAAAGGACATGAAAAGTGGGGGTTTATACTCCAGGAACTTAGTTCCTTTATAAATAAGAACTTAGTGCTTAAAGAACATGATCCCAGATCCTCAAAATAGTAATCTTGGTGATCGTTAATGGTGAAAATACCATTAACAGAAGCTATGCTTCTCTGAAACTTTAGAAGATAAACAAAGATTAAATGTCTAAGAAAGAAGCGCCGCATCTGATATCTACATGAGTGCTAAGAGGAAAATAAAAAAAAAAGTGCCTCACGTGAAATGCACGTGAGCACCCAAAACAGCAGCTCACATGAAAGACACGTGAGCACTCAAAAGAATCCATGTAGACAGCGCCTCATTTGATATCCATGTGAGCGCTCAAAAGAAGCAGATGATAACGTCCCACATGATATCCGCGTGAGCGCATAGAAGCTCAGAGACTCAGCGTTTCACGTGCCATACATGTGAGCGCCCAAGGCTCATAAACTCAGCACCGCATGTGCCTCACACGTGAGCGCCCATCAGTAAAGATCTAGTGCCCCACATGAAATTCACATGAGCGTTTAAAAATTGGAAAGATGGAGCGCTTCACGTGATACACACGTGAGCGCTGTATAAAAGTGCTTAGCATTATATATTCAAAGTGTTTAAGTGCTTAGCACTGATTGGGCAACGCCCAAATCTGAGTGCCTCACATGATATTCACATGAGCGCTAGAGCAAAATTTGGATATTATATCCACAGTAAAACGACTAAGTGCTTAGCACTGTAAAATGATAGAAAAGCCTAAGACTGAGCCCAAAATTGGCTAAGTCTCTGCAATTTCCTTGCAGCCGAGCCCATACGCTCTGTTGATGGATCTTAACAAAATTTAACGATCCTTAACTATATTTCTAAGTTGATGTTAGTCTCATATAAGACTAACGTATGCTTAGTCAAAATAAATTTAGCTTATATGCTCATATATTTAAGTCGATCTTAATAAAAAATCAGGTTAACGGTTCTTGAATAAAACAAAATATCCCCTGAATTGATGGAACATACAACCTAGGTTCAAACCCCAAATCTAATATACGGATTTGGACTAATCTGTGCCCTACGAGCGAAGACATAAATTAGTCTCTGTATACAATCTATGGATAACCCCAAAATAAACCAAATATAACACGATAAGAAGTGATCTGCCTGGAGCAAGAGAAAGTTGTTATCACAACGTGATAACGTAATTAACTGCAGGGGCTTGCGCCTGCTGGGAAGTGCGTCCCCACAATCAAAAAACCTTAAATGAGGGAGAATCTGATAAAGTCACGCTACAACGGTCGTATCTGTCCAAACCTCCGATATACGTTGCCATAAATCAACTTGGCATCTTCGTAGAGGTGGACAGATGTATTCCAAATAGCATCTGCCATCGTATTTAGGCCAGGCGTCATTCACGTCTTGGTCTAGTTTTCGCCAATACACATGTATGACGGGGCCCCGTGACGAATGCGGATGGCATATACGTACATTCTATTTTCGTTCTTTTCTGGTACGATAGGTTTTAATTGATGGGACCGCATTATTTATGATTAATGCAAGGAAAAATAAACTTAAAATATGTTGTCGGAATTTTTTTTTCCGAAAACTAAAGTCATATTCTATTGCTTTGCATAGAGGTATTCGGTCAGGATTATCCCGCACCTCATTCGAGGGGGCAAGATCTCAGATCCCTTCACGGGGAGTGATCACTTGAGAAAAAGTTTATGTTACTATAGATTACTCGATTTTCTTCAAAACCACTCGTTTTAAAACCGGAGCCTAAACCACTCCTTTTCAAAATTACTCGGTTCTTTTAACGATATCATGTTCATTACGTTAAAGGATTTTTCGCCAAAAACCCAGCCGTAGCCCTCCATCATTTTTTACAAGTATCATCTAGTATTCATGCTATGTATGTTGACCTCTGTCAAGGCATAGTGAATGGTAGCTAGGTATTGCTTGTTTGTTAGATAGAGATGCGATTATTTAGGACAGTCGCACGGTCATGTTGACCTTTGTCAAGGGCTTGTGTGGGTGGGTCTAAATTAATCCAGGACAATGGCGGGTTGAACTTGACTTGCGACTTATGATATGTTGACCTCTGTTAAGATCATAAGCCACTTGGGGCAAAAAACACATCGGGAGTTTCAAATATACAGGAAACTTGCTAGTGATGCATACCTTCTGGAGTATGGTGATTAGAGTAGCTTCCATCTAGATTATCACACGATAATAATTGGATCTCGATCCCACTGTTGAGTAGGATTACTCTTGGGAGATATTTTTCACTTTACAATTAGCTAGACTATTAGGTGTCTAGAAAGATGTTAACGGGGATACGCCTTTGTGGAAATAAGGTTTATTTTAATTAGGTCCATGTGAGAGCACGAAGAACCTCCCTCGGAGTACCAACACCCATCCGGTTGAACAATTAGCGAACTTGTAAGGTATAAATGATCCCGACTATTTCTCATTTTAAGGTTTGAAGAAGAATTTAAGAAAACAGTGGGAGCCATCCTGATTAGATAAACTAATAACCAATCTAATCTTGCAAGAGCGCATGCCGAGTGTTTCTTCTCTCTTTCTCCAGGTAGCAACCATGTCATGCCCTAAACAAGATAATAAAATGTATGACTTGGCCGACCCGGATTCTTATTCAAGGCTGGGGAACGTCGGTTCGGCTTTGACTTATGACAAATGTCGTGAGCCTGAGCAAGGGAAAGATGATTACATGAATTCCTTGATGATTGCGATAAGGAAGAAGCATACTATTGCATCTTGTTCAGGTGTTTATGTTATTGAGAATTGTTTTTCGGTCAACCCTACCTCCTGGTTACTAAATACCGAATCAGGATCGTATATCTGTAATTTATTACAGGGATTGAGAAAAAGTAGGATGGTTGGACCGGGTGATATGTCCTTCGGAGTAAAGAACGGAGCACAAGTTGATACTGCCGCCATAGGTGAATATTACCTAGTTTTGCCAAGCGGTAATACTATGATTTTAAACAACTGCTACTATGTACCTTCCATGCTTTGCAACATTATATCTGTTTTTTACTTGATAAAAATGGATATAGCTTTGTTCTGGATAGAAATATCATGAACATTTACCTTAATCAGGTACTGGTTGTAGAGGGTACATTATGCAATGATATCAATGTTTTTAATCAAAACACGGTTTTCACAAAACACACGCAAGTGTAAGAGTTCAGATGTGAACGAAGCTTACTTGTGGTATTGTAGACTTGGTCATATTAATGAAAAAAGATTATTTAAGTTACATAAAGATAGATATTTGAATCCATTCGAATTTTCATCTTATGAAACTTGACAGTCTTGTCTCAAAGGAAAGATGACCAAAACTCCGTTTATGGGAAACGGAGAAATAGCTACAGAGCTCTTGGGACTCATATACAGAGATGTATGTGGTCTAATTTTTATACATGTAAAGGGTGGATTCTCATACTTCATTACATTCACTGATGATTTCTCTATATTCAGACATGTATTCTTGATAAAACAAAAATCCAAAGTTTTTGAGAAATTCAAGGAATATAAGAGCGAAGTGGAGAACCAGAATGGAAAAAGTATCAAGATCCTAGGATCTGATGAAGGAGGGGAGTACATGAGTACGGAATTCCTTGACTATCTAAAAGAGAATGGAATTCTCTCTCAGCATACTCTTACGTATACACCACAACACAATATTGTATCGGAGTGGAAGAATTGTACCCTTTTGAATATGGTTCTCTCCATGATGAGTAACACTAAGTCACTTCTTTCATTTGAGGAATATGCGCTTGAGTTAGCAACATACCTATTGAATCAAGTTCTGTCCAAATCCGTACCTCAAACTCCATATGAAATATAGAAAGGAAAGAGACCATGTCTTAAAAGGGTTAATATATAGGATTGTCCGGCCTATATTAAAAAACATAATCCAGGAAAATTCGAGGCAAGATCAGTATTGTGTAAGTTTATGGGATATCCAAAGCATTCAAATGGATATCTGTTCTACCACACTGAGGAATAGAAGGTGTTTGTTGCTCAGCATGCCACCTTTTTAGAATGGCAATTTCTTGCAAAAGAAATTAGTGGTAGCACGGAAGAACTGGATGAAATTCAAGATTCACAAACTACAATTGAAGATTTCGCAAAATCTCAGGATTCGATAGAACCTCAGAATTCGATAGCTCTGGACGAACCTCATCCACTCCGCAGATCTGGTAGGATTTCTCATCCACCCGAGAGATACTACTGTTTTCTCATAGATCGGGATCGAGAGGATTGCAACTTGGAAGAAAATGATCCTACTAGTTTCAAGCAGGCCATTACTAGTAGGGACTCTGATAAATGGCTGGATGCTATGGGATCAGAAATGGAGTCCATGTACATCAACAAAGTTTGGACCTTGGATATTGCTCCTTGTGGGGTAAAACCCGTTCGATGCAAATGGATCTTCAAAAAGAAGATTGGTGTAGACGGACAAGTGGAGACCTATAAGGCTAGACTTGTTGCAAAAGGTTTTCGTTAAAAACCCGGTGTGGACTATGAAGAACCTTTTCTCCAGTGGCTATGCTGAAATCCATTCGGATCCTACTTGCCATTGTTGTCTTCCATGACTATGATATCTGGCAGATGGACGTAAAAACGGCTTTTCTGAATGGAGGTTTAAAAGGGTGCGTTTATATGGATCAGTCGGAGGGAATCGTAGATAGTAGGAGCAGCGGGAAGGTATGCAAGCTGCTTAAATCAATATCTGTTTTGATAAAACAGTCAAGAAATTTGACTTCATCAAGAACGAGAATGGGCCTTGTATATATAAGAGGATTGTAGGGATAATTATCGTATTCCTAGTCTAGTACGTGGATGACATTCTCTTGATAGGAAATGACATCCTATGCTACAATCTGTCAAGCTATTGTTGTAACAAAATTTCTCCATGAAAGACCTGGGTGATGCTTCGTACATTCTGGGGATTAAGATCTATAGAGATAGATCTAAGTGATTGTTGGGACTGTCACAGTTCAAGTATATAGAGGCCATACTAAACAGATTTAGTATAGAAGATTCCAAGAGCGGTAATATACCCGCTTTGTATGGAATCGCCCTCTCCAAAGAGATGTCTCCCAAGACTGATGAGGAGAGGGCTCGCATGTGCATTATACCCTACACTTCGATGGTAGGATCTATAATATATAAAATGCAATATACCATACTAGATATAGCTTTTGCGTTTAACGTGGTGAGCCGGTATCAGTCAAACCCAGGGAAGAACCACTGGACAGTAGTGAAGAACATTCTTAAGTACCTGAAAAGGACCAAGGAATTGTTCTTGGTGTATGATAATAGGAACCTCCGGGTAGAAACTTTTATTGACACGAGCTTCCAAATTGATAAAGATGATACCAAGTCTGTCTCGAGTTTTGTGTTTACCCTCAACGGAATGGCGGTCTATTGGAAGAGCTCCAAACAGGACACCATCGTAGACACGACGATGGAGGCTGGATACATTGCTACCAACGATGCCGCATAAGAAACGGTCTAGATGAAGAAGTTCATTACTGAACTTGAGGTGGCTCCGTCCATTGTTGATCTAATACCTTTGTATTGCGACAATAATGAGGCTATGGTTTTACCGAAGGAACCACGGTCTCATAAGATATCCAGACACACCCGAAGAAGATGCATCAGCATGCTTGTTCTTCGTTTGGGCGGCGTAAGAATTCGGATATTCTCTTATTTCCTGCTCAGTCTTATAACACTTATAAGAAAGAACGGGACCAACGTTCCCCTGCTCAGTATAATAAGCGGGTTCATTCAATACATCCATATTATTATCTTGATTAAGGCCTGACAGGGTCGCTACCTGGAGAGAGAGCGAAGAAAACACTTTAGCGTATGCTCTTGCAAGATTAGATTGGTTATGATCTTATCTAATTAGGATGGCTCCCACTGTTTTCATCAAATCTTCCTTCAAACACTAAAAGGTATGACTAGCCGGGATTAATTACACCTTACAAGTTCGCCAATCTTTCAGCCAGGCCAGTGTTGGTACTTTGAGGGAGGTTCCCCGTGCTTTCGCAAAGACCTAATTATAATAAACCTCATTTTCCCAGAGGCATAACCCCGTTAACACCTTTCTAGACACCTACTTGATCGGCTAATTGTCCTGTGTAAAACTCTCTCAGGAGAAACTCTTACTCGCAGTGGGTACCGGGATCTAACTATCTCATAAGAGGTATGCAATCTCATTGCAAATTTCAACACTTGAAATTCCCGATAATTCTTTTACCCCTAGCATGCTATGACCTTGACGCATGCCAAACAACCCATAGTCCGCTGGTCAAGTTCAACCCGTACATTTCGTGATTGAATTAAACCCACCCGTACGACCCTTGACGCATGCCAAACAACGTCGTACAAATACCCTAATCCAATCGCATCTCATGCTACAGATAAGTAATAATCAGCTACCGTTCACTACGTCTTGACGCAAGCCAAACCACCGTAGCACGAATACTAAATATTACTTATCTGAAATGACGGAGGGCTACGCAGGTTTTTCAGAAAACCATGAGCGTATTGAACTTGATATCGTTGTAGAAACAAGTGATTTTGAAAAGGAGTGTTTTTTAGGCTTTTCTAGTTTCGCTAAAGAGGTCACTCCCGGTGAAGGGATCTCGGCTCTTTCCTTATCGAATAAAGTGCAGGATATTTCACAAATACCGCTGTCCAAAGAAAGAATTATAGAAATAATCAAAAACTAAACCGCGAGTTTGTAGCATCTGCCAGTTTTGCTAAAGAGGTCACTCCCGGTGAAGGGATCTCGGCTCTTTCATCATCGAATAAGGTGCAGGGTATATCATATATACCACTATGCAAAGCAAAAACTGTAGCTACTCTTTTTGAAAATTTGATTCTACAACATCTTTTTAGGATTCTTTTCTTTTATTAATCTCATTAATAAATCCCATCAGTTATACTTCCTAAGCATCACAGAAGAAACGAAAGCAGTAATATTTATATATCATCATATATATATATAGTATAAGCATTCATCTCAGTTAGTAATATGATCTCATCACAGAACATTGCAGCAGAAGATAACATATGAAATATTGGACATACTAGGACGTCCGTGTTTTATATCGAGCCTGTATAAAACACGGATTCCACGGTCGCGATGAATAGCCAAACCCACATCCCAAGACCCCTACGAGAGCGGTAGGCAACACTGCCAATTCTAGGGTTAAGAGACCTGGTCTCGACTCCTCGAGATGGCCTCCCACTGGACCTTAGAACCCGGTTGCTTGTGCTCCCCTCCCTGGGTCTATCCTAATGCGGAAAAGTAAGTAATATACAGTGGTCACATCATCCTCAACCCGGAAGTACCCCAATAAAAGAATATTACATACAATGAATTTTAGATGAATGAAAATAAAAACGCTCATCTCATATAAAACCCCCGGCTATTCAGAACACGACGATCCAATATAACATATCACAGCAACACATAATATCTCATATCATCAACGTAAGCAAGCATGCGTATCCTGATTTTCGTTGATGTATAGCAACGAAACCGGCAATACCCTACATGCTACACTTACGGTCGTAGAAAAGAAAGTCCACAATTACTTTAGACATCCTAAATCCGAAATATCACATACTTCGCATTTCATGCCTAACTATATGAATTCCACATATTGTATCACATTCCAGATAAATAGACAATGTTAAACTTTCCGATCGAATAAACAAACACCCAAGATTTCCAAAATAGCTCAACACTTGAGCGGAGTTCAAAACGTCCCAGAACATTCACAGCCACTATGAACCAGCCGTAGAAGGGTCAAACCAACGCCTCACATGTGGCAACGCTAAACTACCACAAACCATATGGTTCAGTGGCGGTTTTGACGGTCACATAATCGAGTTAAGGTTACGTTCTTCTAGAGGGTCCACAGATTCGCTTGCATGATTTTCTAAAAGTTTTAAACTCAGGAAAAATCCAACACTTGAAAGTTTTCCGACAAGCGAAAAAGTGAGTTATTGATATTCGTTCGAACCTTTTAACACGTTCTAAATTACCCGGAAAAACTTAAACGAAGTTAAACTTTCCGATTGAATCAATGAGTTCCTAATATTTCCCAGAAAGCTCAACACTTGAGTAAAATTAAAATTTCCCAGAAGCATGAAAAAGTACCCAAGAATAAACCCCTGAAGTATTAGCCCCCAACTCCCAAAGTTGGCCGTGGAACCGCCGCCAAACGCATGGTTTGGCCGCGGTTCCGCGGTCTCTTGAGTGAGTTATGGCTTCGTACTTCACAGTAATCCTTAGAATTCCCTGCATAATTTTCTGAGTATTTTTAATATGAAAAATTTTAACTTTTGAAAAAATTTCCAGCAAGGGGTCAATTCTCGGTGTTTCGGGATTCGATCGGACTTCTAACTTCGTCTAGACGGCCCCTAATTCTCTAGCTTGGCTCTGATACCACTGTAGGGTTAGCTTAGCACCTTGTGAAGGTTTTGGCAAGTATCAATCATGCTACTTTAAAATTTTTGGGCTGCTAAATAAATCATAACCAAGATCTTAACTAGAGAATTATGGTTAACTTTGCATGTAAACTACTTTAAATCTTAGAGAAAAGGATTACAACCTTTGTAGTCCGTTCCTTCGCTTCATAAGCTCCGTGTTGAGGTCCTTTTGCTGCGATCAACATGAACTCCGACTCTCGAGTGGCTCCATGCAGTAAATGAGACACCTTGCTTGTAGTCTTCATGATCTAAGATGATCTACCTTGAAGAATCTCCAACCCAAGCTTACACTTCACTAATGAAGTAATTAGAGAAGTGAACACCCTAATCTAAGTGTCTAGAATAGATGAGGATGATGAAGTAGGAATTATGCACTCTTTTGTTTTCAATTTCTCACACTAAATCATCACATGTAAAAAGCTAGCAAGTTTTTTCAAGGAGGAAGAAGAAGAAGAAAGATTTTGTGATGAATAATGAATTATTGCTGTGGTTACAATTGCAACCATGAGTTAAGAATGAAGAGCTTAACTCATGAAGAGAATAAACCATAGGTAAAGGGTTTGGGTTGGGTTAACAAATATCTACACAAAATATCAAGCTAAAGACTAAAGAAAGCTTCATGAAGCTTCATAAAAAAGCAAACCCAAATCCAAACCCTAACTTATTTAAACTCCACAAAACATGTTGCATTTGTAACCCTAACTTGTTACAATATTATATATCACATATATAATATATTTTTGTAACAAAAGAAAATAATACAATTAACATATATCGCATATATATCAATGTATTATCCGATGAGAAAATGAATCAATAAAGCGAGCTTATATTAGTTAACGTAATGTAATATATCACATATATAATTATACATTAAATTATTGAATCAACACTTGATCCGATAATCCGGCTATATAACATATAACCGACTAATATAGCATGTACCGATTTATCGAATCAACACTTGATCCGATGACCCGGTTATATCACATATACCCGGCCGATATCATAAATCGCGAGAATAGAATACGGTATCTCATATCGTGATATTCTCGGTCCCGCACATATCACATATGTGCTCTTACTCCGTTTTGCCTGAGCTAGGAAACCTCTGTGTAGAACGCTCAAGAATCGTCAATACGCCGACAGTAGGTGATGATCATATCAAACACCCACAAGCTGCAAGCGGTCAGCTAAACGTAACAGCCACCCAGGTATTGAGCGATCAGAATATCAACAAGCAAGCTTGTACATTCTCCTGTGAATCCAATCAGTAACACTACCTTACAGTCCTGTTTCTTCGTCTGATATGTTGCATATCTAGTCTAGGGGTGGTAAATGTCGGACCCCAGTAACCGATAAGCCATGTCGATGTGAGGCTCATAAGAGGTCGAGAAACTACTGATAACACTTACCAGTAGCACTCCATATCAGCCCTGGCCAGGGACTTCCAGTTATAGCCAATCGAACACAACACAACATCAACTCCCTATACCGGGAGAGACGAAACCCCTCCTATCGCTCATTGCCTCTATGTAATTCGGGACTGTACCCAAAAGCCACCGTTTTGCACGCCCTCTTGGATGTGGTAAGGTGGAAATCAAAGCACAGTGGGAATCACACAAGACTCTATGACGATCTCGGGTCTACAGACTAACCTGTACCAGTGTCACCGGAGAACCGCTATCTGACGATAGGTATAATACCATCTAGGAGTTCTCGGCGAGTCCGTTCAGTGTACCCAGTCTCCACTGAGCACCCGTACACCATCTTTGATGTCAAACACCAATGGATATAGGATCATCTATCGCCCATCATATGGGTCAAGATGCGTATATGCTAGTATACTCTGGTGTATCGATGCCCTGTCTTGATACACCCTCGACTAGGAATAGTTATAGGATGTACTCGTTGACTACCCTGGCCCCACTAGTATGATCTGCATTATAGTACTAGTAGTCGAGTACATATCCTAAGGGCTTTATCAACATGTGAGAGCAAGACAGTAAACTAATACAAGTCGACATGTTAAGATAAAGTGAAACCAAATAGCATATTATCATGTCGAGCAAGAAAGTCCTCTCTATATATATCCTAGCATCCACTATAATATACATCATATGTACAACAATGGCCTCTAGGGCATATATATAACTAACAAGTATCACCTGATCAGGGAGATCATAGATCGCCGGGAGATCGAGGCTCAGAGAGTTGACACGAAAGAGAGCACATTGGATTCATTCACCAAGGCCCCACCTCAAGCATAGTTTGAGAGACTATTTGAAATGTTGGGTATGCGATATGCCAACAACTGGCCCTAGTGCAGACGTTAGGTACTCGATACGCCAATATATGGCCTTAGTGCAAGTGGGAGATTGTTGGATATGTATGCCCTACAGGCCATTATTGTATATATATATATATATAGTGGATGCTTGGATATATGTATGTACAGGACAATCTTGCTCGATATGATAGTATGATATTTAGTTTCTCTTTATCTTAACATGTGTATATGTTTTACTTGTTATTATGCATCATTAATACATGTTGATAAATCCTATAGGATTATTGCTTGACTACCAGCGTTATGATGGCGATCATACATGTGGGGGCTGGGTAGTCAAGAAGCACATCCTTAAACGTCCCTAATCGTGGGAGTATCGAGACTGGGTATCAATATTCCGGAGCAAACTGGTGTATACGTTTCTAGACCCACGACAAGAGGAGATGGTTGGCCCCATAGCCATTAGTCTTTGGCACCTAAGATCGTATACAGGTGCTCACTGGGGGTGAGTCCATTGGATGAACTCGCCGAGAAATTCTAGATGGTACTATACCTATCGTCAGATAGCAGTTCTCAGGTGATATGAGTATAAAATAGTCTTTAGACCTAAGATCGTCATTTGTATCGTGTGAGTTTCTACTGTACTTAGATTACTACCCTACCACGGCTCTACTGAGTCGTGCAAACAGGTTTTAGTTGGGTACAGTGTCAAGCCACATGGAGGCAGCGAGCGATTGTTGGGGATTCGTCTCTCCCAGTATAGAGAGTCGATATCGCACTGTATTCGGTTGGCCAGCACCATAAGACTTTGGCCAAGGCAGTTGAGATTTAATGATGGTTAGATCTTTAGTTTCTTGGATTGGTCCTAAGCTACACTGGCACGAATTATCGGGTTATTAGAGTTTGACATTTACCACCCCCTAGACCCAGTATGCGATACTCTAAGACGAAGTGACCGGACTGTACGAATATTGTCATAGATAGGCTCAGTAGGGGTTCAGATGAGCTTGGTCATCGGCCTTCTTTTCGACAGATATCCTGGTAGCCGTTACGTACAGCTAGTGACGCTAACGTGCTTGTGGTTATGGATTTATTCAGTAACCCACTTCCAGCGTACTGTCAAGTCTTTAGAATCCCACATTGAGGGTTTCTCTGGTTCAGGCGAAATGATGTAGTAGCCGTATTTTGATACATGCACAGGATTCCGATAAAATACATATACTAGCTATACAGACTTTAATCGGGTGGATGATAGTACTTGTCGGCTTAGGATTAAGCTGGATTATTAAATTAAGTATTGATTTAATAATTTACATATATATATTTCGATATGTATATTCTAGTATTATGTTCATTGTATTATTCTATCTCTTTTAGTATTCGTATTTTGATACGAATACGGGTATGTATATACATGAATGTATTCTTGTATTTATAGAAGAACACATTCTAAAAGGTGGACACCTCATTATGGATTTTCTATTTTCTTAAAAATAGAAATGAGGTGTAAAGGTGAGGCATGGAGAAAGAATGTTGATGGAAATGGTTTTGTATTTGTTTATTGCATTTGTATGCACTATTCTAGCATGGTAGCTATTTTCTATTTGGAAAATACTTTGAACAAAACCATGCTAGCCATTTTCATTTGGTGATGGATGTTTTCATTTAATCATTTGCTTTCCCCTTCCTTTGTTTGAGCTCCTCCTCCTCCTTCTACATCTTCTTCCCTGCACTCTCATGAGTTGAAAATCGAGGGTTGAAAGAGATAGAAACATACTAGAACACTTCACTACTTCTCTAAGCACTCTTAACTAGTAACCTAGGGTCTTTAGTTGCTTAACTTTCTTGCTTGTGTGAAGTTAGAGCCTTGAACCATATCTCTCGAGTGGATCATCTTCGACAAAGGAAGACCGGTAGACAAGCTTGATCCAGGAGTCCCGAGGAGAAAGAGAAGAGATTTTGAAGACTAAAGTGTTAGTTATATGTATGCCCTAGAGGCCATTACTGTACATACGATGTATATTGTAGTGGATGCTTGGACATATATAGGGAAGACTTTCTTGCTCGACATGATAGTATGTTATCTGGTTACTCTTTACTTTAACGTGTATACTGATTGTCTCTCTGTTACATGTTGGTAAAGCCCTTAAGATGTGTACTTGACTACCTGGACTATGATGAGGATCATACTAGTGGGGACATGGTAGTCCATAAGTACATCCTTCAAGATCCCTAGTCGTGGGTGTATCGAGACAGGGCATCGATGCACCAAAGTAGACTAGCGTATATGCATCTTGACCCATATGATGGGCGATGGATGATCCCATATCCATCGGTGTTTGACATCAAGGATGGTGTACGGGTGCTCAGTGGAGACTGGGTACAGTGGACGGACTCCTCGAGAACTCCCAGATGGTATTATACCTTACGTCAGATAGCAGTTCTCTGGTGACACTGGTACAGAGTAGTCTGTTGACCCGAGATCGTCATAGAGTCTTGTATGATTCCCACTGTGCTTTGATTTCCATCATACCACGTCCAAGAGGGCGTGCAAAAAGGTGGCTTTTGGGTATAGTCCCGAATCACATGGAGGCAATGAGCGATAGGAAGGGATTCGTCTCTCCCGGTATAGGGAGTTGATGTTGCGCTGTGTTCGATTGGCTATAACTGGAAATCTCTGGCCAGGGTTGCTGAGATTTACTGGTAAGTGTAATAAATAGTTTCTCAAACTGTTATAGACCTCATATCGACACGACTTATCGAGCTATTGGGGTCTGACGTTTACCACCCCTAGGCGAGATATACGACATATCAGACGACGAGACCGGACTGTATGGGAGTGTTACTGATTGGATTCGCAGGAGTACTAGTGGGCTTGCTTGTTGATCTTCTGATCGCTCAATACCCGGGTGGCCGTTACGTTTAGAACACCGCTTGCGGCTTGTGGGTGTTTGATATGATCATCACCTACTGCCGGCGTATTGACGAGTCTTCAGAGTCCTACACGGGGATTTCCTGGCTCAAGCGAAACGGAGTAGGAGCACATATGTGATATGTGCGGAACTGAGATTAATACGAAATGAGATACCGTATTCTATTCTCGCGATTCATGACATTGATCGGTTGTATGCGATATAGCCGGGTTATCGGATCAAGTGTTGATTCGATAAGTTGTTACACATGATATTAGTTGGTTATAGCCGGGTTATTAAATTAAGAGTTGATTTAATAATTTAATGCATGATTATATATTTGATATATTACATTGCATTAACTAGTATTAGCTCACTTATGATTTATTTTCTCTCTAGTTTTTGCACATTGTTTATATGTGATATATGCAAGTGTATATGTTTGTATCATGCTTGATGATACACACAAGTTGGGTGTATGAGACTTAAACCAAATCAAGGTTAAATTAGGGTTTACTAATTTTCTAACAAATAACAAAAGAGGTGAGACTTTGGTCAAAATTATCAAGCTTCATGAAGCTTGATAAACATTGACAAAGTCAACTCTTTTGTCATTCCTTAGGATATTAGTCAACCTAACTCTTAACCTAATGCCTTGGTTAATTCTCTACATGAGTTAAGCATGAGGGCTTAACTCAACCATGGTGCCATAATTCATTGAATAAGTTTTCATTTGGATGGATTATTCTTTCTTCTTCTTCTTCTTCTTCATCATCAAGCTCCACCCAAAAGCTTACTAACTCCAATGGTGCCATGAGAAAAAGAGTGAGAAAATCAATTCTAAATTGAGCCAACTTCCTACTTCTTCATCCTCTACCACTTGCCATGTAGTAGAGTGTGTTCTCTTCACAAAGTTCATGACCTAGTGAAGGAATAGCTTGAGTTAGTGTCTCCCCGACGTAGATCATCTTCGGCCTCGAAGTCATCGAAGCAAGCACGTTCGTTCTTCTTGTGAAGCTTCTCTAGAGTCCGGAGTTCACAATCGCAGCGATGGGGACATCTACACGGAGCTAATGAAGTGAAGGACCGGATCTACAAAGGTTGTAATCCCTTTCACTTAGTGTTAAATTGTTTAACATGCTTGTTTTCGCCTAAACCCTAGTTTAAAGATCCGGTTTCGGATTGTTCGGCACGGCTAAATTTTTTATCGGGCATGGTTGATACCTCATAGACCCTTGTAAGCGTGCCTAGCAACCCTACAGTGGTATCAGAGCCAAGCTAGAGCTTTAGGCGAAGTGTAGACGAAGTTAGAAATCCGATCGAACCCCGAAACCCTAATCAAACCCTTCTCTGTACATTTTTTGAAATTGTGGATTTTTCCAAATTAAAAATACTCAAAAAATTCAGCAGGGTTTTCTAGGAATTACTGTGAAACACGTGGGCCCAACTCCATAAAGGCGCCGCGGAACCGCGGCCGTACCCCTGGTCGCGCGGCGGTTCCGCAGCCATTCTGTGGCCTCTTGCTCCACTGTTTGCACAGTAATCTCCATATGTAAGTCCTGTGTTTTCTGGGTAATTTTAATTTGTACCCAAGAGTTGAGTTTTCTGGGTTGTATTGGGGACTCGATGATTCGATCGGATTATTTAACTTTGTTTATGTTTTCCGGATATTTAGAACGTGTTAAAAATTTTGACCGGATGTCAATATCTCACTTTTTCTCCTGTCGGAAAATTTCCAAGTGTTGGATTTTTCCGTTGTTTAAGAACGTTCTAAGTCGTGCAAGTAACACAATGGTCCCTCTAGAAAACAACAAACCTTAACTCGATTATGTGACCGTCTTGAACTACCTTTTAAACCTTAGGGTTTGGGGCAGTACGGCGTACCACATGTGAGGCGTTGGCTTGACCCTTCTACGGCTGGACCGTTGGTACTGTGGCATGTGATGGATGTTGTTTAAACTCTCCTCAAGTGTTGAGATTTATATTGGGAAAACTTGGGTTTTTGATTATTTGATTGGAAAGTTTAACATTGTCTATTTATCTGGAATGTGATACAATAATTGGAATCCACATCAAGTTATGAGATAACTAATTTGAATGTTATAAACATAGCAGTTTAGTCTCAGATGATCGGTTGCCACGAAATTTTGATGTGATCAAAAGTCCGTCGCAATCACGTAGCGTATGCGGATACTCGCCGGGTAAACTTAATAGACAGCCATGCCTTATAGCCCCGACCAAGTGACTGTAGGAGAACCCCATCGCCAAAAAGCATCTGTTCGGGTGCTCGCGGCAGCGGTGTTCCCCCTTAGTGCACTTCATCGACGACATCGGGGGTGCGGCCGTCTACTAAAGTTTGCGACGAGCATTCGATCAGGATGTCGGGAATCTTGTTAAATTGCCCGACTTGATATTGAAAAGAGTTTTCGATAATGAGACTAAAATGCGGGGTTTATAATTGTTAGGCATGCGATGTCTAAGAAATTCATTTGATTAGGCATGCGATGTCTAAAGAGGTTGCGGATTCTAACTGTTGTAGTTTTACACATTCTTTTCTGTGACCGAAAGCGTAGTATGTGGTGTATCGCTGGCTTCGTTGCTATATATCAACGACAATCGGGATACGCATACTTGCTTACGTTGATGATATGAGATATTATGTGTTGCTGTGATATGTTGTATTGGATCGTCGCGTTTGAATAGCCAAGGGTTTTATGTGAGATGGGAGTTTTTCTTTTTCATTCATGTAAAATTCATTTGTATGTAATATTTTTTTATTGGGGCACTTCCAGGCTGAGGATGATGTCACCTTTGTATATTATTTACTTTTCCGCATTAGGTAGACCCAAGGCGGGGAGCACAAGTAACCGGGTTCTAGGGTCCAGTGGGAGACCATCTCGAGGAGTCGAGACCGGGTCTCCTAACCCTAGAATTGGCAGTGTTGCTTTCCGCTCTCGTAGGGGTCTAGGGATGTAGGTTTGGCTATTCATCGCGACCGTGGAATCCGTGTTTTATACAGGCTCGTATTGAAAACACGGATGTCTAGTATATCCAATATTTCATATATGTTTCTACTGCTGCGATATCTGTGATGTGATCATTTGATATATTATGATAGATACTGTATATAGTATATATGATATATTATATAGACGTTACTTATGTTTTACACCCGCGCTAGCCCTGCCCCGTTCTGCCGTTAGTTACCTAACCTAACGGTGCACGAGGGGACATCGAGGTGAATGCGGATGGCATAAGTGTACGTCGTATTTATCTGTGATGTTTATGTGACTTAAATGATGGGACTTCATTAATGTGATTAATGAAAGAAAAAGAAACCTAAAAGATATTGTGGAATCGAATTTTTCAAAAACAGGTAACTACAGTTCTTGCTTTGCATCGCGGTGTTCCTTGTAGAACATCCTGCACTTTATTCGATAAGGAAAGGGCCGAGATCCCTTCACCGGGAGTGACCCCTTTAGCAATAACTGGCAGATACTACAACACTCGATTTGTCTTTTGATTGCTTCTGGAGTTTTGCTTTGCATAGTGATATATATGATATATCCTGCACCTTATTCCATAAGGAAAGAGCCGAGATTCCTTCACCGGGAGTGACCTCTTTAGCGAAACTAGTAAAAGCCTAAAAAACATTCCATTTTAAAATCATTTGATTCTACAACGATATCAAGTTCATTACGCAATAGGTTTTCAGGAAAACCTGTCGTAGCCCTCCGTTTTTTCAGATAAGTCCTACTTAATATTCGTGCTACGTTTGTTGACCTCCGTCAAGGCGTAGTGTGCGGTAGCTAACTAGTATTTATCTGCTTATGCATATGATGCAGATTGGATTAGGATAGTCGTACGACCTTGTTGACCTCCGTCAAGGTTCGTGCGGGTGGGTTTGATTCAAACAAGAAATGACGGGTTGAACTTGACTTGCACCCTGTGGTTTGTTGACCTCCGTCAAGGTCATGGGATGCTTGGGGCAAAATATTATCGGGAATTTCAAGTGTTGAAATTTGCAATGAAATTGCATACCTTCTATGAGATAGTTGGATCCCGATACCCGTTGCGAGTAAGAGTTACTCCTGGGAGAGTTTTACACATTACAATTAGCCGATCAAGTAGGTGTCTAGAAAGGTGTTAACGGGGTTACGCCTCTGGGAAAACGAGATTTACTTTAATTAGGTTCATGCGAAAGCACGGGGGACCTCCCTCAAATACCGACACTGGCCTGGCTGAAAGATTGGCGAACTTGTAGCGTGTAATTAATCCCGGCTAGTCTTTCCTTTTAGGGTTTGAAGGAAGATTTAATTAAAACAGTGGGAGACATCCTGATTAGATATATTAAATAACCAATCTAATCTTGCAAGTGCATACGCTGAGTGTTTTCTTCTCTCTCTCTCCAGGTAGCGACCATATCACGCCTTAATCAAGATAATAATACGGATATATTGATCGAACCCGCTTGTTATACTGAGCTGGGGAACGTTGGTCCCGCTCCAACTTATAATTGTTATAAGACAGAGCAGGAAATTGGGGAATACCATATTTCCCGTGCCGCCCAAACGAAGAAAGTGCATGTTGATGCATCATCTTCGGGTGTGTTCATCACAGAGAACTGTTTCTCAGTATCCTTTGCGTCCTGGGTATGTGATACCGGATCAGGATCCCGTATATGTAATCTGTTACATGGGCTACAGATAGGTAGAGAACTGAGAACGGGTGATAAGTTTCATGAGATAGAAACGGTGCAAGTGTTGCAACCAAGTCTGTTGGTCACTATCACCCTGTATTACCAGAATACATTGATTCCGAACAAATGTTATTAGATACCGAACCTGATATACAACATCATATCAGTCTCTTTATTAGTAAAGAAAGGATATAATTTTGTATTGTTGGATAATGTTTTGAACATTTCCTATATCAAGAGTTGATCGGTTCAGGCACGTTATCTAAAAGCATTGACGTTCTAAATCAAACTACAGTTCTTAGTATACAGAACACAGGAAGAGTTCAGAAATGAACGAATCCTTCTTGAGGCATTGTAGACTAGGTCATATCAATGCGACACGAATTGCTAAGTTACATTTAGATGCATATTTAAATCTGTTTGAGTTTAAATCTTGTGAAACTTGCCGATCGTGTCACAAAGATAAGATGACCTTAGCTCTGTTTATTGGAAACAGAGAAAGAGTTAGTGAACTCTTGGGATGATACATGTTGATGTATGAAGGTCCCCTGTCTATACATACCAAGACCGGTTCTTTGTATTTCATTACATTCTCTGATGATCTCTCAAGAGTCAGACATATGTTCCTGTTGAAACACAAGTCCGAACCTTTTGAGATATTCACAGAATATAAATTACAAGTAGAGAACCAAAATGGGTATAAGTATTATGTCCTTTGATGTGATCAAGGAGGAGAATACTTGAGCACGGGATTCCTGGACTATTCTAAAGGAGAATGAGATTCTCTCTCAGCATTACTCCTCCGTATACACCATAGCACGATGGTATATCGGGGCGGAGCAAAAGCACCCTATGTGATATGGTGTGCTCTATGATGAGTACTACTGAGTTTTCTATTTCCTTTTGGGTGTTATGCGCTTGAGAAGCTGCATACCTATTGAATAGGGTTTAAATCAAATCAGTTGCCTACCACTTCATATGTGATATGGAAAGGGAAGAGCCCATATCTTAAGTTTGTTAAGATTTGGGGTTGGCCGGACTATGTCTAAAAGCAAAATCCGGACAAGCTCGAGGCAAGGTCTGTTATGTAGAACTGGAAAGGTTCCAACTATACAAACTACAGCAGATGATTTGATAGAACCAAAGGATTCAATAGTAACCAACGAACCTCAGCCTCTCCGCCGATCTAGCAGGGTTCCTCACCCACCTGAGAGATACTTTGGTTTCTCTATGATAGTGGGAGTGAGGATTGCATCATGAGATGATAACCCAACTAGTTTCGAGCTGGCCATCAGGAGTGGGACTCTGTAAGAATGGCTGGATGCTTAGCGATCTGAGATGGAATCCTTATACACCAACAAAGTATGGACTTTGGTTGCTTTATCTGAAGGGTCAAATCCTCATCAGGGGTTAGTATATCTTGAGAAGATTACTTGGTGTACATGGAAAGGTTGAGACTTTCAAAGCTAGACTTGTTAAAGGTTTGCATCATTGACCAGGTATGGATTATGATGAAACCTTTTCTAAGTAGCTATGCTTAAGTCCATCCAGATCTTACTTGCCACGGCTATATACCATGACTACGATATCTGGCGGTTGGGTGTCATGACTACTTTTCTAAATGATATTTTGGAAGAGAGCATCTATAAGTACACAACTAGAGAGCTTCGTAGACAGTAGGAGCAGCGGAAACGTGAGCAAGATGTTTTATGTTGATAAAGCAGGTATCGCAGAGTTGGAACATCTGTTTTGATACGGTAGTCAAAGAGTTTGACTTCATCAAAATGGTAGATGAACCTTGTATATACAAAAAGGTAGTAGAGAGTATGGTGGTGATCCTCGTAGAGTACGTGGATAACATACTCTTAATAGGGAAGGAGTTTCCTATGCTACGCTCGGTTAATCTCCGCTTATCACAAGGATTCTCCATATAGGATCAAAATGATACCTCCTAAATTCTGGGATTTAGATCTATGAGATAGATCAAATTGGATGTTAGGATTCTCACTAGTTGTAGTGAGATGGTATCAATCGATCCTGGGGAGAATCACTGGAAAGGTTCCAGGGTGATAAGGACGACTGAATGTCAGTCGCAGGCATTGTCTTTACCCTCAGTGGAGGGACGGTATGTTGGAAGAGTTCCAAGCTAGATACCATGACAAACTAGACGATTAAAGACAAAATACATCGTTACCAAAGATGCTACCAAAGAGGCAGTCTGGATATATAAAAGTTCATGAGATGAACTTCGTTTTTACCATTGTGTGACAATGGAGTTGTGGCTTTTGCCAAGGAACCCCCGTCCCATCAGAAATCCAGATATAATTCTTAGGCAGTATCACCTGATCATGGAGATGGTTGATCTCCAGGGAGATCGAGGTTAGGAGAGTAGACACAGAGGACGACAGCGCAGATCCACTCACAAAGGCCTTTTTCCCAGTAGAGACTTTTATGGGATAGTTGAGTATGAGATACTTCGACCACAGCTAATTGTTGGGTATGTGATGCCACAACAGATGGCCCTAGTGCAAGTGGGAAATTGTTAGTTATATGTATGCCCTAGAGGCCATTACTGTACATACGATGTATATTGTAGTGGATGCTTGGACATATATAGGGATGACTTTCTTGCTCGACATGATAGTATGCTAGCTGGTTACTCTTTACTTTAACGTGTATACTGATTGCCTCTCTGTTACATGTTGGTAAAGCCCTTAGGATGTGTACTTGACTACCTGGACTATGATGCGGATCATACTAGTGGGGACATGGTAGTCCATAAGTACATCCTTCAAGGTCCCTAGTCGTGGGTGTATCGAGACAGGGCATCGATGCACCAGAGTAGACTAGCGTATATGCATCTTGACCCATATGATGGGCGATGGATGATCCCATATCCATCGGTGTTTGACATCAAGGATGGTGTACGGGTGCTCAGTGGAGACTGGGTACACTGGACGGACTCGCCGAGAACTCCCAAATGGTATTATACCTTACGTCAGATAGCAGTTCTCTGGTGACACTGGTACAGAGTAGTCTGTTGACCCGAGATCATCATAGAGTCTTGTGTGATTCCCACTGTGCTTTGATTTCCATCATACCACGTCCCAGAGGGCGTGCAAAAAGGTGGCTTTTGGGTACAGTCCCAAATCACATGGAGGCAATGAGCGATAGGAGGGGATTCGTCTCTCCCGGTATAGGGAGTTGATGTTGCGCTGTGTTCGATTAGCTATAACTGGAAATCCCTGGCCAGGGTTGCTGAAATTTACTGGTAAGTGTTATCAGTAGTTTCTCAAACTGTTATAGACCTCATATCGACACGACTTATCGAGCTATTGGGGTCTGACGTTTACCACCCCTAGGTGAGATATGCGACATATCAGACGACGAGACCGGACTGTACGGGAATGTTACGGATTGGATTCGCAGGAGTACTAGCGGGCTTGCTTGTTGATCTTCTGATCGCTCAATACCCGGGTGGCCATTACGTTTAGCACACCGCTTGCGGCTTGTGGGTGTTTGATATGATCATCACCTACTGCCGGCGTATTGACGAGTCTTTAGAGTCCTACACAGGGGTTTTCTGGCTCAAGCGAAACGGAGTAGGAGCACATATGTGATATGTGCGGGACCGAGATTAATACGATATGAGATACCGTATTCTATTCTCGCGATTCGTGACATTGATCGGTTGCATGCGATATAGCCGGGTTATCGGATCAAGTGTTGATTCGATAAGTTGTTACACATGATATTAGTCGGTTATAGCCGGGTTATTAAATCAAGAGTTGATTTAATAATTTAATGCATAATTATATATTTGATATATTATATTGCATTAACTAGTATTAGCTCACTTATGATTTATTTTCTCACTAGTTTGTGCACATTATTTATATGTGATATATGCAAGTGTACATGTTTGTATCATACTTGATGATACACACAAGTTGGGTGTATGAGACTTAAACCAAATCAAGGCTAAATTAGGGTTTACTAATTTCCTAACAAATAACAAAAGAGGTGAGACTTGGTTTACTAATTTCCTAACAAATAACAAAAGAGGTGAGACTTTGGTCAAAGTTATCAAGCTTCATGAAGCTTGATAAATATTGACAAAGTCAACTCTTTTGTCATTCCTTAGGATATTAGTTAACCCAACCCTTAACCTAATGCCTTGGTTAATTCTCTACATGAGTTAAGCATGAGGGCTTAACTCAACCATGGTGCCATAATTCATTGGATAAGTTTTCATTTGGATGAATTATTCTTTCTTCTTCTTCTTCTTCTTCATCATCAAGCTCCACCCAAAAGTTTACTAACTCCAATGGTGCCATGAGAAAAAGAGTGAGAAAATCAATTCTAAAGTGAGCCCACTTCCTACTTCTTCATCCTCTACCACTTGCCATGTAGTAGAGTTCTCTTCACAAAGTTCATGACCTAGTGAAGGAATAGCTTGAGTTAGTGTCTCCCCGACGTAGATCATTTTCGGCCTCGAAGTCATCGAAGCAAGCACGTCCGTTCTTCTTGTGATGCTTCTCTAGAGTCCGGAGTTCACGATCGCAGCGATGGGGACATCTACACGGAGCTAATGAAGTGAAGGACCGGATCTACAAAGGTTGTAATCCCTTTCACTTAGTGTTAAATTGTTTAACATGCTTGTTTTCGCTTAAACCCTAGTTTAAAGATCCGGCTTCGGATTGTTCGGCACGGCTAAATTTTTTATCGGGCATGGTTGATACCTCGTAGACCCTTGTGCGCGTGCCTAGCAACCCTACACAAAGGACACGAATCTATTTGGTATAATCTCTTTTCATAATAGCTAAAACTCTTGGTAGTTTTCTAATTTAAGTATTTTTTGGTTAAGATTCTAGGATTTAAGTTTCTAGCGCCTCTCAATTTTTTGTTTTTCATTCCGCATAGGCCGCGGTTGTAGCGGTTAGGGTGCTAGGAATAAAAACAAAAACCTTAATTTAAATCCTAGACCCAAGCAGCCCCTGCCCATCTCCAATCTTTTTCTTTTTTCCCTTGGTCCAAGCCCACAACCCACACCCTTAACCTCACAACCCAGCCAAGCACTCCTCCTTCTTCCCATCTCTTTTCTTTTTCTCTCTCCCCTATCCTTCTTCTTTCTTCCTTCTCTTTTGAAACGGCTCCTCCAACGCTTGCCCACGATCCGCGCCTCCTCCAACGTTCGGCCCCAAAATCCATGCCACCTCCTCTAATCTCGTCCCCTCTCTCTTTAACTCCCCCTCTCTAAATCTCTATCTGTATTCACCTCTCTCTCTCTCGTTTTCTCTCCTCTCTCATTGACCGTCTCTAAACACCCACTTCTAAACTCACCGCCGCTATTGTTAAGGATCGGTCCTAGGGTCGTGATAATCACGGACCGCGACGGAATAGCAAAAACAAATTTTTAACTAACATAGAACAAATCCATAGCCTAGAATTATCAAATACATTGCAACTGTGTATACTAGAAAAACTTAAAGTGCAAGTCTAGAGGCTAGAACCTTTATTGCGTGTCCAATCTCTATCGGAAGACCCAAGCTAGACTTCGTGAATTCCCGAAGAGTATACAAGCCGACCGCTTCGCCATAGATGATCCACGGTGAAATGAGCCCGCTCAAAGCTCCATCCTCATCATAAAGTGAGGAAACTTCCTTTAGAGACTTGATAGGTGTAGAGGGAAGTGTTGTGGTAAATCGGTACTCTCTCATTTTCCATTTCCGTCTCAATTGCAACTTTTTCCATTAGAGAAGAGAGCAAGCTCAAGAGCTTGTAGGAAGAAGAAGGTGAATATTGATGGAAAGAAAAAGAATTAATTTTTCTCTTTTCTAATCTCATTTTCATTCCCACTCTCCTCCTCTTTGTTGTCACACAAAGAGAGAGAGAGAGAGAGAGAGAGAGAGAGAGAGGGTAAGACCCACCCACTAATGGTTACATAATATATATAAGTGTGTGTGTGTGTGTGTGGAGTGGGAAAATATATCATATATATTTGTCTAAAATGAGAAGCAGTATATGTATCCTATATGTATACACATCATGTACCAAATACATGATAAGCAATCAATATCATTTTAGTATCATATACTGAAAAGAGTGCGTGTATTATATACATAATACTAGAAACCGCAACTCATATATGGTCATCAAGTCAATACTTGACATAATATTCAAGTTTTTAAAACTGTCCAGTATCATTCAGATGTTTGATTAAATCACATATTTAATCGAACTCCCGCATATATCCAATACGCACGCCACATCAACATTTTGCCCGAGAAATAACTATCGTTGCGGGACTCTAAAAACCTATGAATAAGCTGACAGTAGGTTAAACAGGATCATATCCGATTGAATCTAAAATACTTTTAGATTCAATCCTCTTATAGGATAACCCACAAGCTCGTCAGCGGTACTAGCTGCACGTAACGGCTACCCAGGTATGAGCAAGATAAAGGAAGGTCGATGAGTGAACTCATCCGGACCTAACAAAGTCTATAACCGACGAATACTTTATAGTCCGGTCTCTTCGTCAAAGAGTATCGCATACCAGGTTTGGGGGTGGAAACTGTCAGACCCTCATTAACCCGATAAGTCGTGCGACAGAGGACTTATAACCAACCGGAGATACAACTAATAACACTTATCAGTTTATCTCCGCTGTGGTGGCCACCAACTTCTGATTATATACGTGTCTTGCACAGTGCGATATCAACTCCCTATACTGAGAGTGACGAATCCCTCGACTGCTCACTGGATCCATGTGCTTCGGGACTATACCCAACTAAAACCTGTTTGCAAGACTCCTTTGAGCCATGGTAGGGTAGTAATTAAAGTATAATGGGAACACGCACAAGACACTATAGATATCTCAGGTCGAGGGACTACCCTGTATTGTCGTCACCAGAGAACTGCTACTTGAAATTGGTATAATTCCATCTAGGAGTTCTTGGTAAGTCTTTCCAGTGTAACTCATTCTCTAATGAGCACCTGTATACAATCTTTAATGTCAAACACCAATGGCTATCGGCGCAACCATCGCCCCATATAGGGACAAGAAACGTATACACTAGTCTAAACTAGAATACCGATGCCCAGTCTCGATACTCTTACGGCTAGGGACATTTAAGGATGTGCTTATGGACTACCAGGCCCTACTATTATGATCCATATCATAGTCATGGTAATTAAGTAAAATCCTAAGGGCTTTATCTTATGTATTATCGATACGTGATAACGAGTAAAACGTATACACACAACAGATAAAGACAAACTAGATAGCGTACTATTATCTCGGGTGAGAATGTTCTCCGTATAGGTCCTCGTTCAATTACAATAATTGCTTTGAGGGCACCTATATCCAACAACTGCCTCCATTGTCAGCCACTGTCGCTCACCGCCGCCGACTACGCCTAACTGATCAGACAAATTTATTGCACATTTGTATGGACATTTTCCCTATTATTATTAATTACTAAAAGGCATTGATTATAAATAAAGAACATATGTTAGTTTATTTATAAAAAGATTATTGTTATATGTTTCTTAATTTATAGTTAATATAATTGGGGAATATATGCATATCATATTTAAATAAAATATTCATAAGATTATTTATTATTAAAATATGCATATCATATCAAATATTCTTAACCAATATTCTTATGATATCATATCATTTAATTGGTTGGAATAATATCTCAAATAAAATAAATGCTACTAACAATTTGATTTTAGATATTGTGCAGCTATTATAATAGATCGGTTCAGGATTGAAATACAAGTAGGAGATCTACATCAAATTGATTCACTAAACCAAATCTGCCGAATGTTTGGAGAAAATTGAAGAATCTCACAAAAACAGAGACTAAGAGATATATTTTCAGAATATTTTTATCAGAAAGATCTCTAGATATCGAGAGAGGAAGACACGAGAAATCAGATGGCACAGCTCCACTAGAGGGCAGTGGATACGCGACCAACAAGAGCATTGGGCGGCGGTTCCGCGGTCGTTTGATGGCCGTAGGGTGTGAAAAATCAGGGGCTTGATCGTCTTTGCACACACTTCAAGATGACGTCTAGGGTTTCAAGTTTCAGAGCCTATATAAAAGACTGAGAGCTATCTATCTATAATCATCCACAAATACATCGAAGGATCGACTGATCTGCCGATCAAGCAATCTAATGAAAACTAGGGTTTTGTAATTTGGTTTTTCAGCGAGCAACTTTTGTAATACAATAGTTATTAAAAAAAAGATAGTTCTTTCTTTTAATTTTGTCGCATTTACTTTCCGCATTTACATTCTGCATGTACTTTCTGCATTTTTAATTTCAACTATGTGTTCCGTTTTCTTCCACCTTTCTTTCACTTTGTTGATCTCCATGTGCGAGTAAATTCTTGCTTGTTAGGGTTTGTAGGATAGGGTAGAATAATGGATGAAAAATATCACTTAAATTCTTTTTAAATTTTTAATTTTTATAAATTTTAGAAAAATGAATATTAACCCTCTTATTGGGCGTGCTATCAACTCATGATAGTCACGACCATGATTTGAGATTTGTTAAATCGTTTTGTTAAGGGCTTGAAATAAATAGGGATCAATGGAAGGACAAGGGTCAGTAGAGAGAAACCCTAATTCCCTCCAAGAACTCTAATCCACATTCATCGCTATTTCTCTAGAAATAAATAATTAAAAGATAAAAAAAAATATTTTTAAAACTCTATACATTAACTACTAAATCCTATAAATCCTACATGCCCTTCTCTTATAAACTTTTCAACCCTTCCTAATATAAAACGATAAAAATCCCACCTTTCTTTTATTAACTCATCTAAAACAAGAAATATAGTTCAACATTTTCCTGTGGATGACCTGTACTCACTAGCGGCTTGCTATTGCGACACCGTTATTGATTGCGGTAACTAGAACACACAAAGTCATGATTTTTCAAATCAATCAAATGGAGCTATTGTGGGAGAAATGGTCGTAATATTTATGTTGTTATTCTGGTTGATTTCTTAAAAAACCAGTAAAAAATAGAAATAGAAATAATAACCACATCTTGTGTTTTTAACAATTCTTGTGCGAGTGTTGCGAGAAATTTGGAGCAGTTAGAGCAAACCAACAGAGATTCAGATATTGTCAAATGGGAGCAGAGAAGCATTAGAGTGCTATGCAAAAATTTGGAGGGGAGATCTCACCAAAAGGCGGCGGAACTGTGGCCAAAAGGAGAGTTTGGCTGCTGAACCGCGTCCATATTGTGGAGTTAAGCCCCCAAATATTTCTGGTATTATTCTATCGTCTTCCTCTCTCCTCTAAAACTCCAATAAACTATTTTTACCTGCAGGATTCTTTGAAAACAGCGCTGCCAAAAAAAATCTTTTTGCATGTTTTAGATTTTGGATTGTTTTGCATATTTAAAACAAACATTAAGAGGCAAGAACCCAAATTCAGATTAGGTGGGGATTTCATCACCCTTCCTAGGCCACACAAATCACAAACAAGCATACGCATCACTCTACATTATTAAAAAATATCTTGACCAAGCTTCTAAGGACAATCGCACTCAATTAAGACAAAGGAGGATCGTGGGTAATTTATTGCTTATCCGCATTTGTCTTGTGGTGTCTAAGGAAAGTGTGTCTAAGAAAAGTGGTTTACTTAATTAGGCCTGCTATTTCGGTGATTCGTATAGCGGATACCTCCCACTTACCTGGTACGTACCTGGTTGCAACATTGATAAGGATGTGATAGAGAATTTATCATTTGTCTTGTCCTTTGGAAGTTAGGAGCGGTCTAGTGATTTGACCTAGGTGACCCTAGTTCTTGGTATTGTTTGTGAACGTTTGTGATTAGTTGAGTCAAGTCCCTCATTCTAAGCAAAAAAATTTCAAAAATAAAAAAAAAACTTTTAAAAAATTACCATTTCACCCTCCAATTCTTTTCACTTCTCTTATGATGGGTAACCCAAACCGACCAACTCTTGGCGAGTTTTGCTACACACAACCAGATATTTCTTTATATTGTTATTGTTTTGGTAGAACTTCCGACCCCACCATTTCTTTAAGGGATAGATAGAACGCTCTAGAATTAACAGTTGGACACCTTGCTCAAATTCCTATCAACCGTGTCAAAATTAACCACTTTCTTATGTTGATAATCCTTTTAAGACTAGTGAGGAAACTTTTAAACATATATCCATTGCTGATCATATTGTGAAGGTCCGTAGGCAAAGTTTCATACCTTTAACTTCTCTAAAACCCTTAGGACAACAATTACAATAATTTCCATATGAAAATATTGATACTCGTTTTGAGGCGAATATGTCAACTTTTACACCCATGACCTTGCTGAGCAAATTGCCAAAGCCAGTCGCTAACCATTCAACCAATCTCAATTTTCTTCATATCACAATATTGATCCTAATCCTATTTATGAAAATTGGATACACCCTTCTAACTCTTATCAACAGTATCAAACTTTCACACCCTCCCATGTTGATACTTCTCTTAAGGCTAATATAGCAATTCGTAAATCCATTTCTTTTGCGGAATACATTGAACTCACCCGCAGCCAACAATTATACACATTTCAACCATGCTCAACTTTTGCACCTGATCTAGACAGTGCTTCTAAACATCAATTAAGAAGTTCCACGGTTCAAAGAGAATCTTTCATTAAAACTTCTTCACAAACCATATTTAGTCTTGAAGTAGAGTTGGAATTGAGCAGTGAGAATGAACAAGGGATCCCGCAAAGTCAAACCAGAACCAATTCTTTTGATTTCAACACCTTCCATCCTGAACCCCAACTGAATGTATTTGATGATCAACCACTTAATAATTTAATTGATGAGGTACCCGAGAATAATATGTTTGATTTTTCCAATCATGAGTGTGAAAGAGAGCCTTGCACCATTCCAAATCAAACAGATTCTTATCCCACTAAACATGACATTTCAAACCTTCCACTTCCATCAAGTGAACCTAGTGATCTTTCGATTGAAGATAATATAATTGATGAATTTGTAAAGAACTATTCGTTTGATTTGCCTGACAGTACTAGTGAGATCGGTGATGATAATATCTTTGAAGATGAACTTGCTATGTTGGATGAGTTGGATTCCTCGACCCATCATGTTCCTTCCATTGAATGTGGATATCTTCATGTACATTTAATCGATTCTATTCTTATCACCAATCTACCCGATATACAAAACAATATTCAGACTTCATCTTCCACATCTGGATCAACAATGCTCGACACCCAAGTCCGTTTACCCATTTCATTATCCACTTTTTTTGGTTCTTCTTTCACCTCCACCGAGCTTTGATGAACGACACTCCGATATTTCGAGTTCTATGATTTTTTAAAGTTCACTTGATTTATACTTTTTTGAAAATAAGGTAGACGATCTTTTCGAGTCTCCTACCTCCATAATTTCTGACGAATCGAGTGTTTTGAATCCTGGTGCACAATACATTGACCTTGAAACTTTTAACTTTCCTAGTGAATCTGTTTATTCCACTTATTCTTTTTTTTCTGATGAGATCATCATTCGGAACATCGATGAAAGTTTCGAAAGTATTTTCACCAAAGAACTCATGTTCCTTGAAAACTTGAATACTGTGATGAATCAACCTCCACCAGAAATTCGTGGGACTCCCTTTGAGGCCGAAGAAGTTGAACCCCCACCCCTTCTTCTTATCATATACGAGAATACGACTATTCCACCCATTTCTTATCTTTCACATTCTCGTTTTCATTCACACTCACTTTTTCGTCTCTACCAACCGGGACGTAAAACTTTTCGATCACACCTCTTCTCTTCTCCTCACTTCATCTCTTATCGTTACTCTCATTTCTGTTTCTTCTACTCGAGACATGAAACAACCTCCATTCTTATACACTCTTAAGTCTTCTTTACGTCTATCTGTTACACTATCTTTCACCAACCATGGTGTTACCTTGATAAAATATTTTAATGGTTGGTTTTAACTTTTGGTCTTTGTAAAGTTTTGTCTAAACCGATAATATTTCTCCCCCCTCTTTTATTGAATTTCAATACTTAGTAATGAAAACACTGTTTTACTCAAGTTTGGAGGGAAAGAAGAAAAATATTTTCAAAATGGCTCTTGAAAGAAAGGATTTTTTTGCATGATTGTGAGCCAAGGACAAGTTTAGGGAAGGATTTCACTGTGATTCACTCTTGACCCTTTCTTTATACCATCTTATTGAACTGTTCCTTTTAATATTCAGGTTTTGAGCTTAGAGGACAATATCAGTGAGGACACTGCTGCAAAAAATTTTGGGGAGGATGGTTTGTATGGATGGTTTGTATGTATCCACGCATCATATGTAAATATTGCATTGCATAAATTTTGAAAATAAAATTTAGAAAGTGAAAAATACATATGAAAGAAAGGAAGAGATTTAAGAAATGCAAGAAAATCGGGTATTTTAAAACAAAGCTAGTAATATGTGGTCATGAGCTGTTGTCCCAAGGGTTAGTAAGATGAAGAAATAACTAATCTGCGGATAGAAATAAGTCTGAAAAATAGTCCCTATTCTTGAGTCTAAATATCTGAACGTTGATACCCTATTATACATACTTGCACACATCTTGAAACTTGGGATATTAGAGAATACCTTGAAATACTCTTGCCTAGAAGCCTTTGTATGAAGGAAAAAATATAAATTAATAAAAGATAAATGGTGCAGAAAAATAAACACTGGTTTTAAAACGAAGCTAGTAATACGTGGTCATGAGCTGTTGTCCCAAGGGTTAGTAAGATGAGGAAATTACTAATCTGTAGATAGAAATAATTCTGAAAAATAGTCCATATTCTTGAGTCCAAACTTCTGAACGTTGATACTGTAATATACGCACTTGCACATATCTTGAAACTTGGGATAGTTGAGGATACCTTGAAATACACTTGCTTAGAAGCCCTAGTATGAAGGAAAAAAATATAAATTAATAAAAGATAAATGGTGCAGAAAAATGAACACTGGTTTTGTAATTACTTAAGGCAGCATAAAAAAATATAGCGAGCGTGCCTTATCACCTAGTGCCTTAGACCAACTGGTTTGGGAGTCACTGCTAAACCTTAGGTATTGCGACATTAGGATATTGCTAATTATGCCTTAATAAGTGAGCACATTCGGTAATCGGTTAGTTAGTGCCTCAAGAAGTATTAACGGTCGTATGAAAAATGTGTGTGCAAATCTATCTAAAACATCACCGACTAAAAAATACTAAGGTATATGGACAAAATGTATGATAGCTTGAATTAAATTCTCCAAGTGTAGGGACGATTTTTTCACACACGTAGGGGTATATGATCGATATTTGGAGGAAAAATAGGGAGGAAAACTAAAGACGATGTTTTATTAAGGGAGGATGAGATTTCCGACATCTTTTCAGGACCATTAAGATAGGACTCATGACAACTAAAAAGCTAGTGCAGTTTGAAACTCTTCTTTTTAAGTTTTCTCTTTTATATGTTCCTTATCTTTGCACGTAATTTTCATCTTCTTTTTTTTATTTCGGGATTTTATGGGTGTCGCTGAAAACCCTCAGGAGACAACAATTCTCCTACCAGAGACACCTAGAGATTTAACGGCTTGTTACACGAGCTAAGTGAAATTATGTTGCCTACGAAAGTGCTCTAGGTTTTTTTCTTTTTAAATAAATAGTTTGCTCGGGACGATCAAAGATAAGTTTGGGGGTATTTGATCAGTCAAATTTATTGCATATTTGTATGAACATTTTCTCTATTATTATTAATTACTAAAAGGTGTTAATTATAAATAAAGAACATATGTGGGTTTATTTATAAAAAGATTATTGTCATCTATTTCTTAATTTATAATTAATATAATTAGGGAATATATGCATATCATATTTAAATAAAATATTCATGAGATTATTTATTATTAAAATATGTATATCATATCAAATATTTTTAACCAATATTCTTAAGATATCATACGATTTAATTGGTTGGAATAATATCTCAAATAAAACAAATGCTGCTAACAATTTGATTTGAGATATTGTGCAAGTATTATAATAGATTAGTTCAGGTCTGAAATACAAGAAGGAGATTCACAGCAAATCGATTCACCAAACCAAATCTGCCGAATGTTAGGAGCAAATTGAAGAAACTCGCAATGGCAGAGACTAAGAGATATATTTTCAGAATACTTTTATCAGAAGGATCTCTAAATATCGAGAGAGGAAAGCATGAGAAATCCGAAGGCACAACTCCACCAAGGGGCGGTGGATTTGTGGCCAATAAGCGCTTTGGGCGGCGGTTCCGCAGTCGTTTGATAGCTGTAAGATGTGAAAAATCAGAGGCTTGATCGTCTTTGCACACACTTCAAGATGACGTCCAGGGTTTTAATTTCCAGAGCCTAAATAAAAGAATGAGAGCTATCTATCTATAATCATCCACGAATACATCGAAGAATCGACAGATCTACCGATCAAGCAATTTAGAGAAAACTAGGATTTTGTAATTTGGTTTTTCAGCGAGCAACTTTTGTAATGCAATAGTGATTCAATAAAAGGTAGTTCATTCTATTAATTTTGTCGTATTTACTTTCCGCATTTATATTCTGCATTTACTTTCTACATTTTTAATTTTAATTATGGATTCCATTTTCTTCCACCTTACTTTTACTTCGTTGATCTCCATGAGCGGGTAAATTCGTGCTTACTATGGTTTTTAGGATAGGATAGAATAATGGATGAAAAATATCACTTAAATTCTTTTTAAAGTTTTAATTTTTATAAATTTTAGCAAAATGGATATTAACCCTCTTATCGGGCGTTCTATCAATTCATGATATCCACGACCACGATTTGAGATTCGTTAATAATCGTTTTGTTAAAGGCTTGAGACAAATAGGGATCAATGGAACGATAAGGGTCGGTAGAGAGAAACCCTAATTCTCTCGAAGAACCCTAATCCACAATAATCGCTATTTCTCTAGTAATAAATAATTAAAAGATAAAAGGAATTATTTTTTAAACTCCATCCATTAACTACTAAATCCTATAAACCCTACAAGTCCTTCTCTTATAAACTTTTCAACCCTTCCTAGTATAAAACGATAAAAATCCCACGTTTTTTTATTAACTCGTATAAAACAAGAAAAGCAGTTCACCATTTCCTTGTGGACGACCCGTACTCACTAACGGCTAGCTATTGCGACTCCGTTATTAATTGTGGTAACTAGAACACACAAAGACACAGCTTTTCAAATCAATCACCAACCGACCTCGTCGCTGGGCCCCTCTCACCCTCCAGCGATCGAGCTCCCCTTTGCCCTCATCACCAACCTCATCACCTCCTTCCTTTCGCTGCCCTCACCGGTGAACTCACCTCACCGGAACGCCCCCAGCACCACTATAAACCACCCACTCCCATCATCACCAAGCACCTTCCACAGCTGTCTCCCTCTCTCCTTCACCTCAAACGAGCACCCCCCTTGCAGCACCGCCTTAGTACCAACAATACCTATCGTCGTCGTCACCTCTGCATCGCCGGCCGCCTCATCTCGTCACTCATCGCAACCTCGCCGTTGCCGCCTTGCCGTGCTATGCCTTTTCCATCATCGTCGTCGCTGCCCTGTTGTTGTTATCGTCTGGCAAGTGAAACCCCGTTCATTTGCTTATGCATGCTAGATATAGTAGTTAGTTTTAGTAATTCTATTATAACTATATATATATATATATACATACATACATACATACTTGAATCGTAAACTAAAATCGAACTTTATAACGAACCTTCATGTTAATTGTACTAAATAGAACCCAACTAGGGCTTACAACCTTGTTGGCATAATTTAGAATTTATATGGATAACATCTATCTTGATCAATTAAAGGAAACAAACGTTTCGATCGATAACCGTGTGCATAATCTAGGTGTTCGATGCGAAACCCTAAACCAAAACCTATTTCAAAATAGCAGAATTTGCGACCAATAAATCCCTTTTACTAATAATGAATATCGTGTAGGAATTTGGTTTGAAAATATTGACTTTTACACCATAAAATGACGCCCCTTTTGGCTACGTAAAAATCTTGAATCTACCGTATGCTTTGCATTGTAAAATTAATATTAAATTGAATATAACTCATAATGAAATTTTCCAGGGCTTGTATCGATGAAAAATAGGTAAACTTTAACCCTATCTAGATAATTACTGAATATTGACAAATTAAGATAATGAAATTTGGATGGAAGTACAGCTCTGGATTGCAGTTCAGAGCAATACTTTAAGTCGAAGCCTGAATTGAAACGTACATATCTCACAGTAGGAATTTGATATTATGCGGAAACCCACTTCGTTATGTAGATAATCGAGTTAGCTAACTGATGGAGTTGGTTTAACATAATTTAAGCATTGTTTGACATTTTAAAAGTATTTTATATTGTATACGCATCTTGCTGTTTTTTGCAGTAACAATCTATACATAGTGATCTTAAACAGAGTATAACTCTCTGATATGATGGCTTGCATTGAAAACTTAACTGATAAACCTAGATTTTATTGAACTATAACGACGCCTAACTAGTGGCAAAATGCGTTCAAAGTTGGACTTTCATTTCTGAAATTGGAATTCCAGCGGTGAAAACCTGTTTTAAAATGATCATATCTCCCTAACCAGTGCCCCAATTGATTTGAAACCTGTCACGACCCGAAGGTACGGAACGCGACTAGCACTTAAATTACAAAACGTCTAAAGGCGTAACGTAATCTAAGTAAGCCAAAGCCCAGAAATATAAATCATTAAACAAATAGAGTGAAGCAAAACATAATTTGAAAGGAGATGTAGTAAATTAAGGTCATATTAAAGCATTTTAAAACACCAAATTTTCGCGAAAAATTCAGCAGAATCTTCTTTGTAAATACTGGCCCCCAAACAGATACAAAACAAGAATACATATAAATGATTTTCCATGGCGCTATTCTTGAGGTTAGGCTTAATTTGAATCCCGATGAGTCATAACCGCACCTTTCTGGGGTGGGATAACATCCAATGGTCTCTAGGCTTGCCATCATTACCCGAAGCTAGGTACATGTCGTCACTTCCTTTTCGCTTTGGTGTCGCACCATTTCTTCGCTGAATTAAGGCCGACATCCATATGATCTCTACGTTTTATATATCGCAATCAAGATCTGGTGCTAGGAATAATCCATTACTCTGATTTTATTAGACAGTTGCGTCCACACCCTGCTGGAATGAGGAGGAATGTCGAGATAATCTCTAAGCTGCAGATGTTGCCATCAAGATCTGGAGCAAGGAATATATCGTCACTCCACTTTTGTTAGACCCTTGGGTCCTTGTTGACGTCGCATCAGCCCGAGAAGGAACGTCGAGCTAGAGATAGGATTTTTCCATTACTCCTCTTTTATTTGACCGTTGCGTCCATACCCTGCTGGAATAAGGAAGAACATAGAGATGATCTTCAGGATGTAGATGTTGTCATTGATATCTAGAGCTAGGAATATGTCGTCACTCCACTTTTGTTCGACCATTGGGTCTTTGTTGACGTCTCATCTACATCGAGAAAGAACGTCGAAATAGTCTTTAGGCTATAGATGTACCGTCAAGACTTGGTTCTTCTTTTAACGAATTATGGTGAGAAGATATGATTCCCTTTCTTTCATTTGTACCCATGGATTGTATACAAGAGTCGGTATGGACCTATATGCAGGGCAGAAAAAAATTTATTTTCTTTTATTTTCCTTTTTTTTATTTCCACGATGCTCTATCATTTCAGTCTTTCATATCGCGAAAGTCGTGATTGCCTAATCATTTTGACTATTTTTTTCGCGGTGCCCAATCATTGCGGCTATGTCATTTTTTTTGTTTTTACATGCTGCTTTTTATAGCGAGTTACCCGATCATTTCGGCTATTTCATATGCATATTTTTCTTGCTCGCTGATTTTTATTGTGAGTTGCCCCATCATTTCGGCTGTTTCATATGCATGTTTTTCCTTACTCGCTGAATTTATTGCAAGTTGGGGATTTAGAATCTGACAACAATCATGGTATCATCATCGCTATAATTGGAATGTAGTCAGGAGCGAATCGTCATATGCCGTGAAAGGATTTGGAGTTTGACACTTATTTAGGCATCAGTATCGCTGCAACTGGAATATATCCAGGAGCGACTCATCATTTGCCTTTGTAGATTTGAACAAAGGTGGCTTAGCAAACATTGTTAGGATCTTGTCAACTAAGGCTTTTTGACTTTATGAGCCGTAAAAGTCTCATGAAGGCATTTCTCACTTCGAGTCGTGAGGATCTCATAGGTGTATTTTTTTTCTTAGGAATCGTAGGGACTCTTAAGTGTATATTACTCTTGTAAGTCGTAAGGATCTTACAGGAATACTTTCTCCTTACCATTGGAGGGGACTTGCAGGTGTCATTCACCTTGTCGAGCGATATTTCTCGTTTTTTGTGGGACTTGGTCGAGAATATATTTATTTACGCCCATGGACTGTATACAAGGGTCGATATTAGACTACCTATAGGGCATAAATTTGTGGGGTTTTGGTGGCTTAAGAAAATATTTAGATCCCTATAACTTAAGGCTTTTGAATCCTATAAGCCGTGAGAGTCTTATCGAGGATATATTCTACTTACAAGTCATGAGGATCTCGTAAGTATATTTTCTCTTTAAGAATCATATAGATTTCCAAGTGTGTTGCTCCTTTGTGAGTCGTAAATATCTCACGCCGGAGTTTTCTCGAGGACTTTGCAAGTGCATCTTTTTCTTTCTCTTAACGAGTTTGCGGCCTCTTGGGTTTTCATAAGCTCTCCAGTAGCCCTGCTGTTTTTACTCACGGAGCCCTTTTGGGTTTTCATCCATGCCCATTCCACTTGTGGACGTACATTTTTTTAGGCGGCCCGTGAGGTAACGCACTAACAGTTATCGATCACGGCATTCTTCGAAGGACCGCATCTTATAAGACTTGGGAAGGACATGAATTGTTTTATGCCCGTGGATTGTATACGGTGCTCGATATGGAGACCTACCGTAGGGCAACATATTAATTTAAGGACATTACGGTCCATTATTAGTTTAGGGACGTTTCAGTCCAACATTAGTTTAAGAACGTTTCGGTCCAACATTCCCGCGTTTGGGACGAATATTAATTTAAGAACATCTCGGTCCATTATTAGTGGGGACATTTCGGTCTAACATTCTCTTGTTATGGACGAAGTATTAGTTTAATGATGTTTCGGTCCAACATTCCCATGTTTGGAACGAATATTAGTTTAAGGGACATTTCAGTCCATTATTAGTTTAAGGACATTTCAGTACAATATTCCCGTATTCGGGATGAGGTATTAGTTTAAGAATGTTTCGGTCCATTATTAGTATAAGGACATTTCGGTCCAATATTCCCGTGTTCGGAACGAAATATTAGTTTAAGAAACGTTTCGGTCCAACATTCCCATGTTTGGTATGAATATTAGTTTAAGGGACATTTCGGTCCAACATTCTCATGTTTGGGACGAAATATTAGTTTAAGGACATCTCGGTCTAACATTCCCATTTTTTGGGATGAATATTAGTTTAAGGACATTTTGGTCCAACATTCCCGCGTTTTTGGACGAATATTAGTTTAAGGAAATTTCGATCCAACATTCCCATATTTGGGACGAATATCATTTAGCACCACTTTCAGAGTTTTGACTTAAGAAGATAGCGAGCGAACTCAAGTGTCGTCATCTATCATTGACCAAAGTCGCGATTCTTTAGGCGTAGTACTTTTTGAGGAATCGACTGTTTATCGGCCGTAACGGCCTTTTCGCCATGCATATCTATGAGCAGATAACCACCAACCTTAGTAGAATTTATCTATGATATACGAGCCTTCATAGTTTTGGCTCGAATCATTGATCTTTTTGACAAACCAGCACGAGTTCATCTTGGCAGAATTCTCTCAGCGCCATTAGTCTTTCATACAACCGTGTCATCCTTACCTTATAAGCCTCTAGGTTTTCATTGTGCTATAAGGCGGGTTTCATCGAGAGCATCACGGTATACTTCTTCCATTAATTTTCGACTGAGACGCTGCGTCTCGGCCTTTTCATATATGGCCATTTTCGCGGCTGTTATTGTCTCGGCTTGCCTGACAAGCTTCTTTTTATTAACTTGTCAATTTGCTCTTTTAGTGATGGGCTTAAGTTTCTTCGAGCAAGACTTTTCCGTTGTTCGGCAGCATGGCTATTTGAAGAAACATTTTCTTCTCCATTTGAGCTATTTATGGCGTAGCAGCTGTAAATTTTCTCTCGTTTCTTGGACCGAAAAAAATCCCAACCACTTGTTTCCATCTTCCCGTTGGGTTTTCTTTCGTTGAGTCCCGGGGATATCCTAAATATTTTTGTAGAATTGGGGTTCCCGAAACCATTTGTTCGAAAGGCATGCCTTGGCGTTTTTAAATAGCTTCTTTAATCCCTTTGCATAATATCCTAGCATACAGATGGGCAGGAACTTGTCAAGAGTGGGATCGGCACCACGCCAAAACTTTATTTCCACTTTAGTCTCTATAGGTTTATAGAAAAGAATCGCCTCTTCATCTCTTCGTCTTGGAGGCATGTAGAAAAGTTTCCAGTTCCTACATGTTGTTTGTATTGAGCATGTCAAGTTATTTGCAGTGTCGAGGCGGAGTCATCATAATATTTAGACTCTGATCCGCTTCGGCAAGAGTTTGTGTTGATGGGCGAATGGAGAACACCCCGTTCGCCTCATCTTCAGAGTCGCTGCCAAAAGACCAGGATATGGGTCGATGGTCCGGGCTTATTGTTTTCCCTCCGAGATTGTCCTGAGTAGACTATTTGTTAGTCTTCCTCAATATCACTTCCGAAGACCGGGATGGTGGCTACGGACTTTTTCTTATTCTCCGGCTTATCACACCTTTCAGTGTCTTCAAAATCCGGCTAAAAATACTTTGTGTCTTCATACTTTCGCACTTCGTTCACCGAGAAAGGATTAAACTCTGCTATGACGGTGCACTCCGAGCCATCTTTGAAATACTTCATACACTGATGTTGTGCAGAAGAGATGACGTTGTACTCGTGTAGCCAAGGCTTGCCTAGCAGAGTGTTATAATAAGTCTTGGCATTAATGACATGGAATTTGGTATCAGTGACGAGCATCCCGAAGTGGAGAGTCAATATTACGGACCCAAGCATCCATGACGACTGCAAGTTGAACCCCGAGATGGTAATTTTGTCTCGGGCAAGGTGTAGAACATTCATACATATTTCCTTCGGCACTCTCACGTTGAGAAGATTGACGGAGGATCCGTTGTCGACAAGGATTTTTCCTATCTTGACGTCATGACAATACCCCGTGATATAGAGCGGTTGATTATGTTCGCGTATACTGAGAAGCAGATCTTTATTGCTGAATGTGATATCAGCTGTGTGGACCTCTTTCAGTTCGTTTTTTATTTTCTCTTCTGCGAGGAAGGGTTGAAACTGATCAGGCTCTTGCAAAGCTATGATCAATGAGTCTCACGCCTCTTTGGACAAGAGTAAAACATCTAATATACTTAATTGTGAGGATATTTTCCTCAGCTACGCAAGGACATTATAATCTGCCGTAGTTTTCTTAGGCGGGTATTTAGCGGCGAGCACTTTGGCTTCCTCTTCATCAAGGGAAATCTATTCGGGCATTTTCCCCTTCCCTTTATCCTTTTTATTTAAACCCTTTTTTGCAGGTCTGAGATTCTTTTGAGGCAGCGCACAGTTACACAACTGGATGTTCTCGCAATCCTTCTACTTCTCCTCTTTTTCCAAGGGGGGTTTTCAAAGAGAGGGTCGAGGGTATATCATCCTCAGAATCACTCCCGAATGTGAGAACTCGGGGTTTTCCCCTTCTGAACTGGTAACAGTCATATGAAAGCTGCCAGTTGCTTCTTTGTGTGCTGTCGTTTCGCCGTTTTCATCTCGACGAGCGCAAGCTTCACGCTTCCCCTACATGAAGTGTTTTCTGTGAACAATGTATCCTTGCTACCACTTCTTAAAGGTATTGCATTACTCGATGGGATGAGCGATTCTTCGGCAGTATGCGCGGTATTCTGGGCGTCCTTCTCCACCATCGAAATATAGGACCCCTGGCGTATAGTACATGAGAGGTGGTAGCTTCATCCCCAGTGATAAGGCCTTGGCAAACTGCTTCTCAGCTTTAGCCCTGTTCTTATTTACTGTAGCCACGCTTTGGTTTGATTGGAGACCTTTATGACTCATCCTCGCCGCAGCTTCTTTGTTCAGACGCTGACGCTTAGCCTTTTCATATATGGCCATCTCTCGTTCCTGGTCATCTTTGCTCTTTTGAAAAGTTTCTTTTAGTAGACTTTCAATCAGATCTTCTTATGGCAGTTTCGGAATGTTTAGCACCGATTCAGCCCACAGTTTGTCGGTGTCGCTGTCCGACACCGACAGAGCTCCTTCATCATACACGAACGAATGGGAGATCATGTGGCAGCTTGCCATAGGTTCCTACGCTTCATCAGATGAGTCGTTGTCCTCATCATTGTCACTATCCTCATCCTCAAGAATATGCTTAAGAAATTCTTTAAATGTGACTAGCATTCACGCTTTCTGATTGTATTCTTCTAGCACATCTATATATCTCTGGAGGTCTGTGCGCTTGTCGATATATTCCGCAGGCTGCATAGGGTTCTTATTCTTCTTCTTTTTCTTCAAAAATTTCGAAGGCTTGACTTGAGGGATTTTCCTCTTGTTGACATACTTCGGTGCAGGACGCGGTTTCTACATCCCTTCTATAATTTCGGGCTCAAGCAGAATTTTCCACAAGATCGCCGGACAGGCTTGTAAATTCTGAAAGCAATACTTCCGATAGAGCTTTTTCCACGAGTGAGCAGGATACCCACTGCACATCCACTTTTTTGGGAGCGTGCTTTTGGGGCGGATCTACCTTCCATCTATCGGACAGTGCGAACTTCCCCTGATGGTACCGGTCCTCAACCCAGTTTTTGAAGATGTAGCAGTCCTCGATTGGATAGAACACTATCCTGTGATAACTTATCAATCAGCGCCTGGAACGTGGTGATCTTAAAGAAGGTCATGAACTAGGATACGCTTAATTGAGGATCAATAGTCCTAATGAACATTTCTACGGCCGGAGACTTGTCAATACGCTGTTCATATTTAGACCACAGGTTCCGCCATCAGATCACATATTGGACCTATGTTTCCCCTGGCTTGAACCTGGCATTGATCAGCGCTGTGATCGGAGTACGTTCACTTGCACTGGTGAATCGTTGCGTGAAGAGAAGCTCCATTTCAGAGAAGGATTTCACGGAGACATTTGGGAGCTCCGTGTATCATTCAAAAGCTGTCTCTGATAAGCTTCTGACGAATTGGCGAAGCAGAAGTTTGTCATCACCACCGATTTTCCGCACAGATCTCTGAATTGTGCAACGTGCTGATGGGGATTACCCATTCCCTTATATACGTGGAACTTTGGGATCGTATATCCCGGTGGGTACTTTATTTAGTCATATCAGGCCGGATAAGATAATCTCCATCAGCATGTTGCACAATTCAGAGATCTGTGTACCGCCCTGAAGGGTATGTATACCGCTCTGATCGGTCCTCGTCTCAGACGAGCCTGCTCTAATCTCATCCCCGAGGGCATCCCTCTGGCCCTCGTAGTCTTCGGCAGCATAGTGGCTGGAACAAGAAGCAGGGTCGATAGGAACATTGCGATCAAAACAAGAGGACATATGGAGTCAAGGAAGAAAGTACAAGCAATCTTATATCCTAAGGTCACTTAGGCGGAGTACCGTATCGTAAGTATGCCGCGGAACATACACACGCTACGTCACTCTTCTTAAGTCACCTACTCCATCTACCAAGGGTCATCCTACACTCAGAAATGTAAAATCTAATACTCTGATACCAACTTTGTCACGACCCGAAGGCACGGAACAAGACTGGCACTTAAATTACGAAACGTCTTAAGGCGTAAGTAATCTAAGTCAGCCAAAGCCCAAAAACCTAAACCATTTAAAGAAATAGAGTGAAGGAAAACTTAACTTAAAAAGATGATTTTTGTAAAATAAAGTCACCTTAAAACATTTTAACGCATCAAATTTCCCGAAAATTTCGGCAGGGTCTCCTTTGTAAATACTGGCCCCCAAAGGGGTACAACACATGAAATACATATAAATGATGAATAAAGGCATCCCTAAGCGAGAGCGAGCTCTTCGCCAACGGCGGAATCACAACCACATGTAATATATATATCAAAAGTGCAAAAAAAAGCATATGAAAGCAAGAAATGAGAAACACCACGTCTGTTCAAGTGAGCATCGACACCAAAATACCACAAATACAAGTCTTACGAGTCTCACCATCTAGTCCAATATATAATGGTAGATGGAATATACTAGATACAAATAATAATACAAGATGAAACAAAAGTATCCTCGCAACCCACCTACGAGCAAATCTGCAAATCGATGCAATGAAGCAAAAAGAAGAAGTACGACCGCCGCTACTACGCTGACGGGTCGAATCTGCAAGATACTGTGGCACAACGGGGGTGAGTTGACAACTTGTGAGTAATAAGTAACATCTAATAAGGTTATTGTAAGCATGCACGCAAATGCGTCTCAACCTACGCATATCGATATGATACGATTTACTAACATGAATACATAATCAAACAAGAAACCTGAATAAGTCTGGTATGAGAAAATCTTTGTTCTTATCTTAGAAAAAACCTATGTGCAATAAACTGAAGTATCATCAATGAAATCAACAGAAAATCCGTGTCAAGCATCAACACAATATATATATATATATATCCCAATATCTCAATATCTCAATATCTCGAGCTCCGTCAGTCCGGATTGACCCATATCATCACATCTCACGACTACGTCGGTATTTTCCGGATATCCGCCGCGTCAAAAATAACCGGTCGGTAGTGCTCCTCTGCCGGACTCAACGCCATCTATGCGATCTTCTTGCCCCGAGGTACCGCACCGATTCCACCATGTACCCACAGACGGTGCATCCCTCTCCTCGAATCGGGTATATGATACCGCTCAAGAACCGAGAAAACACATGGTGGACGTTACACACGTTATATCACGAGAAAACCGCAAATTTCTATTTTAAAATGATAATAGATTTATAAAATCCTTGCGGTTTCCCCCAAAATCCATAAATCTCATAAATACTGAAATTCTCGAGAAGAATCACAATATGTAAACATATCGGTGATGATGGATGTCTATGATACGATAGTATATACCATGCGAAGTATGGCCAGAAGCTATGCATGAATCATGATACAATGAGGTATGTATATATGACTAACAATCCTACGTATCCATCCAGATGAAATGACAATACAAGTACAAGTATACAGATCATATATGATGCAATGCACAGATACCGATTCTAAGCAAGTTCTATAGTGTTCGTGACATAGCAATTACCAAAGGAGTGTGTGTTCGCATGAATAGTGCACGTGCGGCATGAACCAATGGAAATGGTGCAAGTGTCTTATGAGACAATATCATATATATCTATGATGATGCAATGCAATGAGATGAATAACTAGGAGACTACGCATATAAATACAAGCACTACTAGTAATCCTGACAATCGGGAGCCTCACGCCATCCAGACGATCCCCCATAGATGTGTACATCTACTCACCGGGACGCCTAGGCTAATCTGATCCGATCTCAGCCTTGTCTTTCCACGCCGCGCCCGACACCTCTTCACCCGATCCTAGAACCGCACATAAGTAAATAAAAGAATAGATATGTAAATAATCGCGGACACAAACGATATAAGACAACCAACGCGCACTAACTGGACGCGCACGCACTTGGTGCACAAAACACGCTCGCGACAACGCCATAAACCACAACTAGGATCGTTATACATGGCAACTACCAAGCCTAGAACCCGATCGCACCAATCGCGCATTCACAACACACTAAATACATTAGGAAATAGGTTGTATATCATAAAAATCTCAACTTAATTAAAATCGATTTATTCCAGAAACCTACACTACTACAAATAGGGGTTGCCCCTACGGATAAATCCGTAGGAGCAAACCATTGCCCCTATGGCTATATTCGTAGGGGCACAAAAATACACCGTAGGTGCATACGCTGCAGGTGCAAGTCTTAGCCTTAAACATGCCCCTACGGAGTAATAATTGCTCCTACGGCTTAATGCATAGGTCCATATGTCCCTACGGATTACACCGTAGGGACAAAGTATTTATTTAATTTATCGGTTTTTAAAATAAAATAGTTGCCCCTCCGGATAACTCCGTAGGGACAAATAGATGCCCCTACGGCTTAATGTGTAGGTCCAGATATATCCCTCCGTAGGTCCATATTTATGCCCCAACGAATAAATGTGTAGGGATAAATGTGTAGGAGCAAAATATCAGGTATCCTGATATTTTGTCTCTACGGATAAATGTGTATGGGTAAAGCTTATGCCTCTATGGATACTCCGCAGGGACAAGTCTAACACCTGTTACTGAGTCCATAGGGGCAAAATATCAGGCATCCTGATATTTTGTCCCTACGGATAAATTTGTAAGGGCAAAATTGGACCCTACGGATTAAACTGTAGGTGCAACATTTGTTCCTACGGAGACAGATTATCAGTTTTTTTAAAAAAAAGGGCTGTCCGTTTTTCCCTCGCCCTGACCACAATAATATATACATCATATATGAAAGTAATCAACAAGCAGAATATATACCGCAGTATTCATAATCAAAATCTCACGCATAATATATAAAAGAAATCAACAATCAGAATACGATATCAATCTAAATCAATATGAACACGCAAACGCCACCTCTGATAATCGCCGTAATCTGGCACATCTTCTCCTCGGATAAACCCTGAGTCAACAACTCGACCAATATGGACTTTGCGGGAGTCTGAGCGGGCTGTGGAGCTGTAGGAGTGGTCTGCGCAACCGCAGCCGAGGTAGTGGCTTGCGGAGCCGCAGCCAAGGTAGTGGCTTGCGGAGCCATAGCCGAAGGAGATGCATGTGGAGCCGCAGCCGAAGGAGATACATGTGGAGCCTCAGCCGAAATATGAGTAAAAACTATGTATTAGTCGAATTCGTATCATTATCAGGTTATTGCGAAACCCCAATCTATGAATACATAGGGACTTAGGCCTCGTTTGGATATCTAGTTTGGAAAATTGTAGTTTATTTTAATTTGACAGTACTATGTATGTATGATTAATCAAAGCTAAGTTTACAACCAAATAATCTCAGGCTACGTACTAATATTGGATATGTTGCTATCTATAATATGATATAATATTTTACTATTAAGTAGTATACATACCATCATCTTCTTCAACTCCTGGACGGTGGCCTTCAAGGTGGCAAGATCTTGCTCTAGACGTCGCTCATGGGAGATAGAGAAAGTAACCGCCGGAGTGGAGTCCAACCTCATATGGGCCCTGCTAGGAACCAGTCCCCGGCCTCTCTCCCAACCTCCGTGGTGCCCTCCATGTGCGGCGTCTAGGACTGGGGTCAGCAGCATCAGATCGTTCTGTCCAGTAAAATCGATCCCCGATGCCTCCTCCTGCTCAACCACCCGCTCCTATACCCACATTAACCAGTAAAATATAAGTATATCATTTAAATTTGAACTTTTCAAAACAAAAATTTCAAATAGGGGTTGAATAAATATTAACACTTATGCAATACTCCTAGGTAGCGGTGTCGAGGTATCGAAGCTCGCCCGTGGCGGGATCTGTAGAGGTGCCATGGACGGCAAGATACGCGGTCAGCATGCTTGGTGTACCACCCTGAGCCAGGGTCTCAGATCTCTGCAATTCGCAAAAAATTTACATATATTATAAAATAACTCTTAATATTATATTATATCACAGTAGATCTATTATAATTTACCGATGCCTCCATGGAACGAGTAATATTCCTCGAGCCACCTGTATAAGTGGGGCGACTCCTCTTCGCCGACTTCCTATTCTCTTTATTTTGTTCCACCTATTTCTGCACAACACATTCAGATTTAGTTTCTAATTAAGCAACAAAAAAAAATAAATTATATACTAAATAATGAATTACATTTAAAATACAAACATGTTTGCGCTGAGAGTCAAAATATTGGCACAAGAGAGGCCATGTATCTTCGTCGACTTTCGCAAAGGCCGAAGTATGTAGGAGATCCACTCTCTCTGCCTCGGGGGTCGCCATCCACAGGGAATAGTAGTCGATCTTCAGCTCGTTCCTATTGTATCGGACTTTTGATTGCATGTTCTTCATCAGGCTATGGTACAGAGCGTGAAGATCGAGCACTCTTCCAGGGTGATCAGGGTCGGGTACAGGCTGAAAATCGTAATCCAACTGCAAATACAAAAAAAACAATGTTATTAAATTGCAAGTGTTAATAATAATTATATTGGATAAATAAAATGAAAATATATATTAATACCCGAGCCTGATCCCAGTAGAGGGCGAATGAGCGCCGGTGCTGGTCGCCCCACTCAACGTGAAGTGGATACTTCTTCACGAGGCGGCTCTCATTCCCCATATACCGTCCAAACCTCTCGGCATAATCGCTGGTATAGAGATAATCATGGGTAAAGAAGAGGGGGAATGTTGCCTCCCCCTAGCTCTGTCGGGCCTCAGCCTGTGGGACTGATTCGAGTCTCGAGTCCCCCTCTCAAGATGGGGATGCCCTGCATCTACAAGAAATATCAAGACAATCAATATTAAGACAAAGTGATATCAAGAAATTAAGGTTTAACGAAAATTGAAGTGTGATATATACCTCCGGCGACAGAAGCACGAGCCTGGGCCCGGGCAGCAGCACGAGCGGGGCGATAGTTCCTCCGGTGAGGAACAGCCAGTGACCCGGACGTGGACGCATCTCCAACTAGAAAATAAAAGTCGATAAAATTACATGAAGTTCATGTTTACTCTTAAAGGATATGTAAAATGAATAAATATTTTATATTTATTGAAACAAACCTGCAGACTGAGCGGAGGGTATGGAAGTGACGGGAGTGGCCCCTGCACCAGACGTGGACGCACCACCTATAATTAGACAATCAAACATTGACTATATAAGTAATTGCAAAAAGAATGTGTATATCAATAATATAACATTCTAAATCAACATGTATATACTATAGGATATATAAACATACCCGCAGGTGCGGTAGTGGACTCTGCTGGAGATGTGGAGGCACCACCTACAGCCCGAGATGTAAGTACGTAAGAGCAAAAAGAATGTATGTATATTTATGGTATAGCATTCTAAATCAATATACATGCACTATACGATATATAAATATACCTGGAGGAGCGGGAGTGGCCTCTGTCCCTGATGTGGACGCATCACCAACTGCTAGATAATCAAACATTGACAATGTAAGTAATTTTGACATGAATATGCAAGTATATTCATAATATTATATTCAAAATGAATTTGCGTGCAATATACCTGGAGGTGTGGCAAAGTCCACACGAAAAGAGGCATCCGAAGGGATCTCCGATCGGGGTGCAAGACCGGCCATCTAAAGCTCCCTATGCAGCTCTCCGGGCGGCAGAACCGCTCTGCCTCTGCCTCTGCCGGTGCCGTGGCTGGAGCTCCTGCCGCCCCTCGCTGCTCCCATCATCGTTATCAAATCTAGATAAAACGGTGCGTGGACACATTAGACAATCATTACAAACATTGACTATATAGGTATAGATCGTAAAATATGAAGTAATAATATAACATTACTGTAACCTTTTTCGTTTCGTGGACGCATTAGACATATCTGCTTGGATTTCATCATCAATATCATTTCTAACCCACGTAACTTCATGATCAGCTGAAGACAACCCGTCTTTTGAAACAGACGGTCGGAGCACTCTAAGTCTTCTCTCTTCTTCATCCTCATCGCTGTCCTCGAATTCCGAGAAATCGTAAACATCCCTGGGTTTCCAACGGCATACGACACTCCATCCCGGATGCTTTAAACATTGTGAGTAGTAGACTTGGAACGCTTGGTTCGGAAAGATAAACGGATCGTCCTAACCATAAAATCGAAGTGTGTTCACACTGGTCAATCCATATTCATCTTTCCAAGTCCTGAGATTGTTTCTCCACTTATCCGTATCGGTTCGTGTATCGTACCAAGTACACTGAAATATATAAAACGGTTCTGATCGTCCAGGATATTGGATGCCAAGTATACAATTTAAGTATCCATAATAAATCACACCATCCGATCCTACCATCGCAATCCCACTATTCTGAGTGGTTCTAGATGTTTCTATGTCCTTAACTTCGAATTTGTATCCAAGGACACCGAATCCTTTATAATATGCAACCTCCATACTAGGAAACAGAGGTAAACATCTTGAATCACTCTCTAATGATACAGGCAAGTTCGGATCGTAGATCTAACAAAACAAATTTTACGACAAATACATAACGATATAAGTTTAGATTAAAACCGATAGCAATAACATGTTATTCGAATAAATTACATGATCTGCAACCCAATCGCAAAAATTATCCTGATGATATTTTTCCAATCGTTCATTGTTCCAATAAGGATGCCCCTCACGTACCTCGTTAAAATGAATTATGTTCTCGACAATAAATTAGGACATTAATATTATATCATTTCATATACACACAAATACAAATATAACAATTAATCCAAAAAACTTACTCTCTAATTTTTTAAAGGCATGCGCTATTGAGGAGGATAAACCGGTATATCTTGTTGGTAAACATAATATCTACCCTCTTATAATCGGCTTTACCATATGGCCCGTCCTGAATTCTTCGAGGCCAGTTAAGTCTCGTCTCAATGTTCTCGTCCAGATAGCGGGAACAAAATGTGGTTGCTTTATCTAGAAGATAACCTTGCTTGATAGAACCCTCTGGTCGATTTCTATTGCGTATATACTTTTTTAGAGTGTAGAGATACCTAAAGAAAAATATGTTAAATAAATAAATACGGGCATACAGGACAACAATAATTTTACAAATTGCGCGAAACGAAAAATTCCACGTATCTCTCGACAGGTTACATCCATCGATATTGTACCGCTCCGGCTAACTTAACCTCGGTTGCAAGATGAACCGTCAGGTGTATTATGATATCGAAGAATCACGGTGGGAAAATACGCTCAAATTTGCAAAATATCAATGCAATAGAATTTTCTAGTTTCTCCAGCGTCATAACATCCAGTGTTTTAGCGAATAATTCTCTGAAAAAACAACATAAGATATAGATTACTAGACCAACCGATTCGGGAAGGGAAGTCCAGAGGGCTAATGGGAGAAAGTGCTCCATAATAGAATGGTGATCATGACTTTTCAGCCCATCGATCTTGCCTTTCACAATTTTTATCTTCTTGCTGAATGATCCTGAGGAACCTGTGGGAAATTTCAAATCATGCAACACTTGCAGGAATCTTTTCTTCTCCGGTTGTGACATATGATACGCGGCATTGGGAAGTATAAACTTGCCTGGTTTACCCGCTACCGGTTTAGGATGCAATTCACTTCTAATTTCCCAGTCCTGTTGATGGCAATAAAGACATGCTTTATGACCATGTACGGACCAACCTGATAGCATTCCATCCGCAGGAAAGTCATTAATTATCCATATTAAAGCCGCACGCAGTATGAAGGTTGTATTTGTGTTTGCATCGTAAGTCTCTACACCATCAATGAATAAAGATTTTAACTCCTCGATCAGAGGTCGGAGATAGACGTCGATATTGTTTCCCGGTGAGTTTGGTCCATCGATAAGAGTAAACATCATAAAGTATGATTGGTCCATAGCTAACCAAGGCGACAGATTATAAACTATCATTACAACGGGCCATGTGCTGTGGCTTACAGCCATATAGTTTGTTAGTGTTTATGCCCTAGAGGCCATTACTGTATCATACTAGTTTGTATATTACTTAATGGAAGCTTGGGATATTCACAGTTGTATTGACAGTCTTGCTAAAAATGGTAGTGTGCAACTTGGTTTGTTTCTACTTTAATATGTGTCTATGTTTCTTTTAATATATCGCTTATACATATTAGTAGAGTCCTTAGGATCTTTGCTTGATTACCAGCGTTGTGATGGCAGTCACACTAGTGGGGGCTGGGTAGTCTATAAGCAACATCCTATACAGGTCTCTGGTCGTAGGATTATCGAGACGGGGCATCGATACTCCGGAGTAGACTAGTGTGTACGGTTCTCATCCCAGTTGGGGAGATGGTCTGTCCCACAGCCATCAGTATGTTGTACTGGAGATAGTATGCAGGTGCTCGTTAGGTTACGGGTACACTGGACAGGACTCGTCGGGAACTGCAGGTTGGCACTATACCCATCGTCAGACAGCAGTTCCCAGGTGACATGAGTACAGCTTAGTCCGCCGGCATGACACTATTACTTCGCCTCGGGTGTGTTCCCACTGTACTTAGATTACTACCCTACTACGGCTCAAAGGAGTCGTGCAAACAAGTAGTAGTTGGGTGCAGTCCCGAAGCACTTGGAGGCAGTGGCGGTTAGACAGGATTCGTCTCTCCGGGTATTGGGGGTTGATATCGCGCTGTGTATGGAGAGCCATTATGCAAAGTCCCTGACCAGGGTAAACAAGATTTACTGGTAGGTTCCAGTAGCTTCTCAAGGTGTAATGGGCTTCACTCCGACACGACTTATACCTCTATTAGGGGTCTGACGTTTACCGCCCCCTAGGCCCGATATGCGATAGTCCTAGACGAACTGACCGGACCGTACGAAGATTGTCACATCAGGCTCACTAGGAGTTCGGATGGGTTTCCTCATCGTCATTCTTATCGACATCTACCTGGGGACCGTTACGTTCAGCTAGTACCGCTTGCGGTCTATAGTTAAACCCACTGCCAGCGTAGTGTCGAGTCTTTAGAGTCCCACACAGAGAGTTTCCCTGCACCGGGCAAAAGGTGTAGAGGCCGTATGGTTTTACGACAGGGCCGCGATCACTTACGTACACTTGTGCACGTATTATGATCGGGCAGATAATACTAGCGGGCTTTGGTTTAAACCAGATTCTAGTATTATACATATGGATTTATTCAGTTAAAGATTATCCGTGTTTTCCGGAAATACGGATGGGAGGGGTAGTCTCGTAATTTGTCGGGAAGCTTCTAGAAGAAGATGACTCATTTGTATTTATTTCTTTTGGATTAAACACAAATGAGGTGGAGAGATGAGATGTAGGTTTTCATTAAATGCTTAATGACTCATGAGGTGATTCACCATTAGGATTAAATGAAGCTTACAAGATATTTCTAGACATTTATCAAGAGATATTTGTATGCTTGATATTATTCTATCATGAGGATTTATTCATTTCATTATCACAAAATCTTTCTCTCTCCTCAAGTCTTCATCTTCTTCCTCAAAACCCTAAAAGCTCTCCTGAGTTGAGAATCCTAGGGTTTAAGTGACTAAGTAATCCATCTAATTACTGTACACCCTCTAGGACTTCTAGATTAGCAATCTAGAAGCTGTAGTTATCACAGATTCGAGATAGGAGCTCGGACTATAGACTCTCGGATGGATCGTCTTTGACTCGAGGAGGCCGTTGAGGTGCCCATGTTCCATAGAGCCTACGAGGTATGGAGGACAGTGATGAAGACTCGAAGGACAAGTAACGTGAGGTATAACTTCGAATCCGAGTAGTTAAACCTCCCATAGTTTGCTAGTAATGGTTTAGACATGATCCGTGTGATCAAGTCCGTGTTACGAAGCTTTGATAATTGTTTTTCATATATTCCGCCTCCCCGCGAGCTCGTGGGGTGCGTGACATGGACTTACAGTGGTATCAGAGCCTACTAAACCTTTACTAGCTTGTTAGCAACTAATTAGAACTTCGATCGTCGGAAAAACACGAAAACTTAACCCCGGACCCCTCAAGTTTCTGTCGATTTTAAACATGTCGAAAAAATTATTTCAGAGGTATGAAAATTCACAGCAGGGAATTCTAAGAATACTGGAGAAATACGATGTGCTAACTCAGTTGGAAGGCCGCGGAAGCGCGGCGTATTGGTGCAATCTGCCGCGGATCCGCGGCCGACTCAACTCTGAGTTGACTCGTATTTACACAGTAACTCTTTTTTTAGGTGTTCTATTTTCTTGTATATTTTGTTTCTGCCCAGGTTATTTTAGTGCTGGCTTGCATTTGGGGTAGACACGGAAAAAGGTTGTCGATCGAAATTCTAAATTATTTGCTAATCAGGTTCTATCTATGTTGTTTGATGTGTTCGTAAACCTCCCCTAATTGCTAGTATGTCGGTTAGCAGGTGGTTACACATTTCTGTAATGGTTTTTACTGGTTTGTGTATATGAACTTCATTGGATCGTTGTGATGATTAGCCGGGGTTTGAGATGAGTTTTTATATTCTTTCATTCGATGTAAATTATAATATGATGTAATATTCTTTTGCGGGGCACATCCGGGCTGAGCTTGTAGCCACCGTTGTATTATTTCATTTACTGTTTTCTGCTCCTAGGATAGCCCAAGGTGGGGTGCACAAACTACCGGGTATTTTGAAGTGTTTAATGGCCTACTCACGTTGTTGAGGGAGACCGCTTCACTTCGGGTACTTGGCGGGTAGTTTGCCATACCCATAGGGGTCTAGGGTGGGGTAATGGCTATTCATCACAACTATGTAATCCGTCTTTCGTTGCAGGCTCAAAGGAAACACGGATTGCTTGTATATCCAATAATGTTTATCTGTGATCTGGAATGCCTATTATTGCGTCTGACGAATGTACAATATCTATATACGATATCTAGTAGGCGTTGCTTATGTTTTGCATCTGCGCTAGCCTCCGCTCTGTCGTTAGTTAAGTAACCTAACGGGTGAATGACGGGGCCCAGTGGCGAATGCGGATGGCATAAGCGGACGTTGTATTTTCGTTGTTTTCTGCAATGATAGGATAAATGATGGGACGCATTATTTTAATGCAAAGAAAACAAACCAAAGTTGAATCGTTGAAACAAATTTAAAAGAAACCACTCGGTTATTTTAAAAGAGCAGAATTTTTAATTACGGAGCTTTAACCACTCCTTTTAAAAAAGGATATCAGGTTCCTTCGCTTATATCAGGTTCACTACGTTCACGGTTTCGCCAAAACCAGTCGTAGTCCTCCGTCATTTCATATGGATGGTCAGTAGTATTCAAGCTATGTTTGTTGGCCTTCGTCAAGGCATAGTGTTTGGTAGCTGCTGGGGTATTCATATGTAGTATAGATAGATGCGTTGGTTTGGGACAGTCGTGTTACCTTGTTGGCCTTCGTCAAGGGTATGTACGGGTGGGTTCAAATTAACAGGGATAATGATGGGCAGAACTTGACATGTGACTTATGATTTGTTAGCTTTCGTCAAGGTCATAAAAGCATGGGGCAAAGATCCATATCAGGAGTTTCTAAAGAAACTGAAACTTGCTAGTGTTGCATACCATTTGGAGTTTGATAATGTTGGTATGATTCCTTCAGCATTATCACACGATGATATTTGGATCCCGATCCTACTGTGTGTATATGCTACTCATCAGGAGATTCGTCGCTTAACGATCAATGCTATAAACCAAGTAGGTGTCTAGAACAGTGTCAACGGGGCTGCGCCTCCAGAGAAAAGAGGTTATTTAATTAAGGAACTTCGCAAAAGCGTTGTAAAACCTCCATCGAAATACCGACACTAGCCTGGCTGAACGGTTAAGCAAGTATTGTATGGTGGGATCAGTCCTGACTAATTCTTGTTTTATAGTTTGAGGAAAGATTCGAGAAACAGTGGGAGCCATCCAGTTTAGATAAACTAAAAACCAATCTAAATTTGCAAGAGCATCATGCTAAAGTGTTTTCTTCTCTCTCTCAACTGCAACGACCATGTGACCATGACTAGGTTACATCTGGATAATAAGTTGACTGAATCTTACTTTTATGATTGGCAAAGGTCTGTCCAGATGTCCATTGCCTATGACAAGCTAGACCACCCTATTACTACTCAAGCCCCTACCGTCCCAGGTCCAGTTTCCATCGTCGCGAATATGGATATCCATCAGACAAGGGAAAAGGATAGTGCGAATGCCAAGTGCCTCATGTTGGCTTCAGTTGATAGTGTATACCAGAAGCAGCATGAGAAGATGGACTTAGTTTCCATATTTCTCCATAACAAAGATTTATATGGAAAGCAATCTCGTATCGCAAGATATGAGACCTCGAACGAATTACTTCAAGCGAGGTTGGCTGTCGGCTCATCTGTAGGGGATGGCGTCCTTACGATGACTAGCTATATTGATGAGCTCAAGGACTTGGAGACCACGTTGGGAAACAGGTCATGCGTTGACTTATTTCCACAGTCCCTACCCTCTACTTACACCCTTAAAGAAACCAGGGAGACACTCGCTCTGCTTAATGGGGGACCTTCTTCTTCTGCATCCAGGGCGAAAGCAAAGGGTGAAAAGAGGAAAACCTCCACAAAGCCGATATTCGGTGTCAGTGAAGTAGAAGGAAAGGGAAGAGTAAAAGTTTCGGGACTTGGTGTAGGGAAGGAGGGATGTTCTTATTGTTATGGGAACGGGCATTGGCAGAAAGATTGCAGGGCTTTAGAAGCCAGTAGCCAGGATTCGAAGCATGTTGTAGCTTCGGCCTCGAGTGTGTTTATGATTGAGAACTGTTTGTCAATTAACTCTACTTCCTGGGTAGTAGATACCGGAGTAGGATCTCATATCTGTAATTCATTACATGCTTTGAGAAACCGTAGAGTTATCAGGGTAAGTGATTTGTCTCTCAGAGTTGCAAACGGAATGAGCGTGGACGCTGAATCCGTGGGAGAATATCGTCTAGGTTTGACAAGTGGGCTGATATTGATTCTACGTAACTGTTTGTATGTACGTAGTTTGACTTGTAATATCATATCAGTATCCTCACTTTTGAGAGAGGGATATGATTTTACATTCGCAAGCGATGTGGTTCACATCCACCTAAATCAAGTTCTGATTGGGTCCAGTACATTAGATGACGGTATATACGTATTGAATCAAGCTCAGATTTTCAATGTCCAGAACACACTTAAAAGAAAGTCTCCAGAAGTAAATCAGGCTTTCTTATGGCATTGTAGACTAGGTCACATCAATGAAACACTATTGACTAAGTTACATAGAGAAGGATATTTGAATCCGTTCGAATATCAATCTTATGCTACTTGAGAATCTTATCTCATGGGAAAGATGACAAAGACTCCGTTTACTGGACACGGAGTAAGAGCGAGCGAGCTCTTGGGACTCATACACAGCGATGTATGTGGTCCAATGTCTACACATGCGCGAGGTGGTTATTCCTACTTCATTACTTTTACGAATGATTTCTCTAGGTATGGACATATCTTCTTAATGAAGCATAAATCCGAGGGCTTTGAGAAATTCCGGGAATACAAGAATGAAGTGGAAAACCAAACAGGCAAAAGTATCAAGACACTGAGATCTGGTCGAGGTGGTGAATACTTAAGTGCCGAGTTCCTTGGTTACTTAAAAGAGAATGGAATTCTCTCTCAGCTTACTCCTCCATACACACCACAACACAATGGTGTATCGGAAAAAAAGGAATCGAACTCTATTGGATATGGTTCGTTCTATGATGAGTAAGGCTGAGTTACCGCGATCTTTCTAGGGTTACGCACTAGAATCAACTGCATATCTTTTGAACAAGGTTCCAACCAAAACTGTGCCTACCACACTATATCAAATGTGGAGTGGGAAGAAACCCTATCTTCAGTACCTGAAGACATGGGGATGTCCAGCTTTTGTTAAAAAGCAGCATGCGGACAAGCTCGAGGCACGCTCAGTACTGTGTAAGTTTGTGGGATATCCAAAGAACTCCAAGGGGTATTATTTCTATTACGCAGAAGAACAAAAGGTTTTTGTTTCTCGTCATGCCCACTTCTAGGAAGCTGAATTTTTAGAAAATCAGAAGAGTGGGAGCGCAATAGAACTGGAAGAAATTCCAGAACCACAAGCTGTTACTGAAAGTATGGTAGAACCAGAAGATTCAGAAGAAAGGGACATCCCGGCGTCTATCCGCAGAAATAGTAGGCAGTCTCATCCGCCCGAGAGATACTACGGTTTTCTCATAGACGGGGATCGAGAGGATTGCATCATTGACAATGATGACCCTATGAGCTACCAGCAAGCCATTCAGAGCGGCGACTCGGTAAAATGGCTGGATGCAATACGGACCGAAATGGAGTCCATGTACACCAACAAAGTATGGATTTTGGACATTGCTCCAGATGGGGTAAAACCCGTAGTATGCAAATGGATCTTCAGAAAGAAGATTGGTGTGGATGGACAGGTTGAAACCTATAAGGCTAGACTTGTTGCAAAGGGTTTTCGTCAAAAACCTGGTTTGGAATATGATGAAACCTTTTCTCCAGTGGCTATACTCAAATCCATTCGGGTCCTTCTTGCCATTGCTGCCTTCCACGATTATGAGATCTGGCAGATGGACGTAAAGACGGCCTTTCTAAATGGTAATTTGGAAGAGTGCGTCTATATAGATCAGCCAGAGGGATTCATTCAGAGTGGGAGCAGCGGTAAAGTGTGCAAGTTGCTTAAGTCCATTTATGGACTAAAGCAGGCATCGCGGAGTTGGAACATCTGTTTTAATGATACTGTCAAAGAATTCGACTTTATCAAGAATCCAGATGAACCATGCATTTACAGTAAGATTGTAGGGAGAGCTGTTGTATTCCTCCTCTTGTATGTGGATGACATTCTTCTAATAGGAAATGATATTCCTATGCTACAGTCAGTCAAAAGATTCTTGTCACAGAAGTTCTCCATATGAAAGACCTGGGTGATGCCACCTACATTCTGGGGATCCAGATCTATCGTGATAGATCAAAGAGGATGTTGGTGAAAGGTTCCTAGGCACCCTAGAGTGGTCTCACAAGTCATCGAACATGCCATTTTAAAAAAATTTGGTGCCGAGAAACCCTAGTCTACGGATCGTCGCTAGAATTCTAGGCGAAACTAAAAGCTAGTTAACACTTAACTACTAGGATACAGAAATTACAACCTTTGTAGATCCGGATATCCACCTCCACGGCTCCGCAACGAAGTCTTCTCGCTGTCCATCTTGAAGCTTGGACTCTCGTGACGGCTTCATCGGAGAAACGTGCGGAATAGGTCGTCGGCTTTGTGTCAAAGACGATCTACGTCGAGGTTGCACAAACTCAAGCTCCGACTTCACAAACTTGTGAAACTTGTGAAGTAAACACCCAAAACAACTTGGCAAGAGGTAGAGGGTGAAGAAATAGGAGGTGGGTTCACTTTAGATTTGGAATTCTCTCACTAAAACTCAAGTTGCCATTGGAGTAGCAAGCTTGAAGAAGAAGAAGAAGATGAGCTCAAGAAAAGATTATGATCAGTCTTATGATAAAAATAAATTTAAATCAAATACTTATCATAACTTGAACTAGGGTTAAGTGTAGAGAATTAACCATGGTCACTTGGATGGGTTAGGGTTAAGCATGAAGATAAGGATGGTTGCTAAAGTCAAAGGTTCATGAAGCTTCAACAAATGACAAAGAAAGCCACCATTCTCATCTTATTCTTTTCCAAATAAATAAATAAACAAATAAATAAATAAATGAATATGCAAAACCCTAATTATCAAATTAACCATGGATTAATTCTATACACTTAACATAATGATCAAGTATCATCAAACATGATACAAAAAAGTGCACGAAAGCATATCACATATACAATGTGCATCAAGTGAGAAAAATCCGTTTAAAGTGAACCAATACTAGTTAATGCAATGCAATATATCAAATATATATAATTATGCATTAAATCATTAAATCAACATTTGATTCAATGATCCGGTCATGTCGCACATAACCGACTAGTATTCAATGCATCGATTTATCGAATCAATGATTCGATAACTAGGTCATATCGAATATAACCAATCGAAACATATATCGCGAGAATGAAATGCGGTATCACATGCACGCATTATTCTCGGTCCTGCACATATCTCATATGCGCTCCTATTTCGTTTCGCTTGAGCCAGGAAACCTCTGTGTAGGACTCTAAAGACTCGTCAATACGCCGGTAGCAGAAGATGATCATATCAAGCACCCACAAGCCGCAAGCGGTCTGCTAAACGTAACAGCCACCCGGGTATTGAGCGATCAGAAGATCGACGAGCTAGTCCGCTCACACTCCTGCGAATCCGACCAGTAACACTTACCATACAGTCCAGTCTCTTCGTCTGATACGTCGCATATCAAGTCTAGGGGTGGTATACGTCAGACCCCAATAACCCGATAAGTCGTGCCGATGTGAGGCTCGTAACGGGTCGAGAAACTACTGGTAACACTTACCAGTAAATCTCTGATCAGCCCTGGCCAGGGACTTCCCTGCTACGGCCAATCGAGCACAGCGCAACATCAACTCCCAATACCGGGAGAGACGAAACCCCTCCTATCGCTCATTGCCTCCATGTGACTCGGGACTGTACCCAAAGACCACCGTTTTGCACGCCCTCATGGACGTGGTAAGGTGGAGATCAAAGCACAGTGGGAATCACACAAGACTCTATGACGATCTCGGGTCTACAGACTAACCTGTACAAGTGTCACCTGAGAACTGCCATCTGACGTGAGGTATAATACCATCTGGGAGTTCTCGGCGAGTCCGTCCAGTGTACCCAGTCTCCACTGAGCACCCGTATACCATCTCTGATGTCAAACACCAATGGATATGGGATTATCCATCGCCCATCACATGGGTCGAGAAGCGTATACGCTAGTCTATACTGGTATATCGATGCCCCGTCTCGATACACCCACGACTAGAGACCTTGAAGGATGTACTTATGGACTACCATGTCCCCACTAGTATGATCTGCATCATAGTCTAGGTAGTCAAGTACAAATCCTAAGGGCTTTACCAACATGTAACTATAAGACAGTATAAAGAGACTAGTGTACATGTTAAGATAAATAGCAACCAGATAGCATACTATCATGTCGAGCAAGAAAGTCATCTCTATATATGTCCAAGCATCCAATATAATATACATAATCTGTACAATACTGGCCTCTAGGGCATACATACTACTAACAATCTCCCACTTGCACTAGGGCCAGCTGCTGTAGTATCTCATACCGAGCATCCCGAAGAGTCTCTCAAACTGTATCTGGGGAATGGCCTTCGTGAGTGGATCCGCCGTGTTGTTCTTCGTGTCAACCCTCCTGACCTCGATCTCCCGGCGATCAACTATCTCCCGGATCAGGTGATACCGCCTCAGAATATGCCTGGACCGCTGATGGGACCTGGGTTCCTTGGCCAAAGCCACCGCTCCATTGTTATCGCAATACAAAGGTATTGGATGCTCAATGGATGGAACCACTCCAAGTTCGGAAATGAACTTCTTGATCCAGACAGCTTCTTTAGCAGCATCGTTGGCAGCGATGTATTCAGCCTCCATCGTCGAGTCTGCCACGGTTTCCTGCTTGGAACTCTTCCAGCTAACCGCCCCTCCGTAAAGGGTAAAGACAAAGCCCGACTGCGACTTAGAGTCGTCCTTATCACTCTGGAAGCTGGAATCGGTAAAGGACTCCACTTGGAGTTCTCCGTTACCATACACCAAGAACATATCTCTAGTCCTTCGCAAGTACTTGAGAATGCTCTTCACAGCTGTCCAGTGACTCTCTCCAGGATTAGCTTGATACCTGCTCACTACACTTAGTGAGTATGCTACATCGGGTCTGGTACATAGCATCGCATACATGATAGAGCCTACTGCCGAAGCATAGGGTATCCCTTGCATGCGAGCTCTCTCCAAATCAGTCTTGGGAGACATCTCTTTGGAGAGAGTGACTCCAGAGATCGTGGGTAAGTTCCCACGCTTGGACTCTTCCATACTAAACCTCTTTAGTATGGTGTCAATGTACCTGGATTGGGACAATCCCAAAATCCGTTTGGATCTATCTCTATAGATCCTTATTCCCAATATGCAGGAGGCATCACCAAGATCTTTCATTGAGAATCTTTGTGATAAGAAGAGCTTGACCGATTGCAGCATAGGAATATCATTTCTTATCAAGAGTATGTCGTCCACGTACAATACGAGGAAGACAACTTTACTCTCCGCCACCTTCTTGTAGATACAAGGTTCATCTGGATTTTTGACGAAATCAAACTCTTTGATAACGACGTCAAAGCAGATGTTCCAACTCCGCGATGCTTGCTTTAATCCATAAATGGATTTAAGCAGCTTGCACACCTTCCCGCTGCTCCCACTGTCTACGAAGCCCTCTGGCTGAGTCATGTACACGCACTCTTCTAAATCACCATTTAGAAAGGCGGTCTTAACATCCATTTGCCAGATTTCGTAGTCATGAAAGGCAGCAATGGCAAGCATGATTCGGATGGATTTAAGCATAGCCACTGGAGAAAAGGTCTCGTCATAGTCCACACCTGGTCTTTGACGAAAACCCTTTGCTACAAGTCTAGCTTTGAAAGTCTCCACTTTCCCATCTACACCAAGTTTCTTCTTGAAGATCCACTTGCTCCCAATGGGTTTTACCCCTTCAGGAGCAACTTCCAAAGTCCATACTTTGTTGGTGTACATGGAATCCATCTCGGACCGCATAGCATCCAGCCATTTCACTGAGTCCCCACTAGTGATGGCCTGCTCGAAGCTAGTTGGGTCATCATCCTCCATGATGCAATCCTCACTGCCACCATCAATGAGAAAACCGTAGTATCTCTCAGGTTGGCGAGGAACCCTACTAGATCGGCGGAGAGGCTGGGGTTCATCGGGAACTACGGAATCCTCTGGTTCAACCAAATCTTCTGTTGTAGTCTGTATTGCTGGAACCTCTTCCAGTTCTACCTCAATGCCACTTATCTGTTTCATAAGAAAACTTTTTTCTAAGAAAGTGGCATGTCGAGAAACAAAAACTTTTTGTTCCTCGGAGTGGTAGAAGATATACCCTCGCGAATGTTTGGGATATCCAACAAACTTACATAGAACAGACCTTGCCTCGAGCTTGTCCGGATTTTGTGTTTTAACATAGGCCGGACAACCCCATATCTGAATAAAATTAAGACATGGTCTCTTGCTATTCCATATCTCATATGGAGTGGTAGGCACTGATTTGGTCGGAACTCTATTCAGTAGGTATGCAGCAGTCTCCAGTGCATATCCCCAGAAGGAAATAGGTAACTCAGCTGTACTCATCATAGAGCGCACCATATCTAATAGGGTGCGGTTCCTCCGTTCTGATACACCGTTGTGCTGTGGTGTATATGGAGGAGTCAGCTGAGAGAGAATCCCATTCTCTTTTAGGAAGCCCAGGAATTCATTGCTTAAGTATTCTCCTCCTCGATCAGATCGAAGGATTTTAATACTTTTTCCGGTTTGGTTCTCAACTTCTTGTTTATATTCCCTAAATTTCTCAAAAGCTTCTGATTTGTGTTTCATCAGGAACACATACCCGAACCTAGAGAGATCGTCAGTGAATGTAATGAAGTATGAAGAACCATCCCTGGCATGTGTAGACATGGGACCGCATACATCACTATGTATTAGTCCTAAGAGTTCGGTAACTCTTTCTCCGTGTCCCGTAAACGGAGTCTTGGTCATCTTGCCTTTGAGACATGACTGGCAAGTGTCATAGGATGAAAATTCAAACGGATTTAAATATCCATCCTTATGCAACTTAGCCAGTCGTGTCGCATTGATGTGACCCAGTCTACAATGCCACAAGAAGGATTCGTTCAGTTCAGAACTCTTCCTCTTTTGTGTGTTTGTTATGCTCAGAACTGTTGATTGATTTAGAACATAAATGCCATTGCACAACGTGCCTGATCCAACCAACTTTTGGTTACGGAAAATGTTCATAACATTGTCCTGTAATACAAAATTATATCCTTCTTTGCTTAATAAAGAAACCGATATAATGTTGCATATCAGGTTCGGCATGTAATAGCATTCGTTCAGAACCAATGTATTACCAGTTGGTAATATAAGGTGATATTCCCCGACAGTCTTAGCTGCAACAATTGCACCATTTCCAACTCTAATGTCTTTATCACCTTCTCCAAGTTCTCTACCTTTCCTAAGCCCATGTAACTGATTACATATATGGGATCCTGACCCGGTATCTAATACCCAGGACGTAGAGCAAATGGAGAAACAGTTCTCAGTAACGAACACACCCGAAGAAAATGCATCAACATGTACTTTCTTCATTCGGGTGGCATGGGAATCCTGGTATTCCCCTATATCCTGTTCATTCTTATAACTCTTATAAGAAAGAACGGAACCAACGTTCCCCAGCACAGTATAACATGCGGGTTCGGTCAATACATCCATATTATTATCTTTATTAAGGCATGAAATGGTCGCTACCTGGAGAGAGAGAGAAGAAAACACTTTAGCGTATGCTCGTGCAAGATCAGATTGGTTATTATCTTATCTAATCAGGATGGCTCCCACTGCTTTTTATCAAATCTTCCTCCAAACCTTAAAAGGAAAGACTAGCCGGGATTAATTACACACTACAAGTTCGCCAATCTTTCAGCCAGGCCAGTGTCGGTACTTTGAGGGAAGTCCCTCGTGCTTTCGCACGAACCTAATTACTGTAAACCTCGTTTTCCCAGAGGCGTAACCTCGTTAACACCTTTCTAGACACCTACTTGATCGGCTAATTGCAATGTGTAAAACTCTCCCAGGAGTAACTCTTACTCGCAGCGGGTATCGGGATCCAACTATCTCATAGAAGGTATGCAATCTCATTGCAAATTTCAACACTTGAAATTCCCGATAATATTTTGCCCCTAGCGTCCTATGACCTTGACGGAGGCCAAACAACCCATAGTCCGCTAGTCAAGTTCAACCCGTCATTTCCTGATTGAATTAAACCCATCCGCACGACCCTTGACGGAGGCCAAACAACGCCGTACGAATACCCTAATCCAATCGCATCATATGCTAACAGATAAGCACTAGTTAGCTACCGTACACTGCGCCTTGACGAAGGCCAAACTACCGCAGCACGAATACTAACTAATACTTATCTGAAATGACGGAGGGCTACGCAGGTTTTTCATAAAAAACCATGAGCGTAATGAACTTGATATCGTTGTAGAATCAAATGATGTTTTGAAATGGAGTGATTTTGAGGCTTTTCTAGTTTTGCTAAAGGAGTCACTCCCGGTGAAGGGATCTCGGTCCTTTCCTCGTCGAATGAGGTGCGGGATATATCATATATATCGCTGTGCAAAGAAAAAACCCAAAAGCAGTCAAAAGCAAACCGAATGTGTAGCATCTGCCAGTTATTGCTAAAGGAGTCACTCCCGGTGAAGGGATCTCGGTCCTTTCCTCATCGAATAAGGTGCGGGGTATATCATATATACCGCTGTGCAAAGCAAGAACTGTAGCTACCTGTTTTATTTTAAAATCTGATTCTACAACATCTTAGGTTTCTTTTCTTTCATTAATCACATTAATGAAGTCCCATCATTTAAATACCTAAACATCACAGATAGATATGACGTACACTTATGCCATCCGCATTCGCCTCGATGTCCCCTCGTGCACCGTTAGGTTAGGTAACTAACGACAGAGCAGGGCAGGGCTAGCGCGGGTGTAAAACATAAGTAACGTCTATATAATATATCATATATACTATATACAATATCCATCACAGAGTCACAACACAGATATCGCAGCAGAATAAACATATGAAATATTGGATATACTAGGACGTCCGTGTTTTCAATACGAGCCAGTATAAAACACGGATTCCACGGTCGTGATGAATAGCCAATCCCACACCCCTAGACCCCTACGAGAGCGGCAAGCAACCCTGCCAATTCTAGGGTTAGGAGACCCGGACTCGACTCCTCGAGTTGGTCTCCCACTGGACCCCAGAACCCGGTTACTTGTGCTCCCCTCCTTGGGTCTATTCTAGTGCATAAAAGTAAATAATATACAAAGGGTGACAACTCCCGCATCCTGGAAGTGCCCCGAATAAAAGAATATTACATACAAGTTTTTACATGAATGAAAATGAAAAACACTCATCTCACATAAAAACCCCCGGCTATTCGAATACGACGATCCAATATAACATATCCAGCAACACATAACATCACATGTCATCAACGTAAGTAAGTATGCATACCCCAATTGTCGTTGACATATAGCAACGAAACCGGCGATATCACATATTACACTTACGGTCACAGAAAAGAAAGTGTAAAACTACAACAATTGGAATCCGCAACCTCTTTCGACATCACATGCCTAACAGTTATAAACCCCGCATTTTAGTCCCATCATCGAAAACTCTTTTCGATATCTTGTGAAACTAAACTGCTAGATCTATAACATTCATCCAGTTATCTCATAACTGTTTGTGAATTCCAATTATTGTATCCAATTCCGGATAAATAGAATATATTAAACTTTCCGATCGAACATTCGAACACCCAAGTTTTCCCGACACCGATCAACACATGAAATAGGTTCAAAGACATTCACTTCATACCTCAGTACCAACGGTCCAGCCGTAGAAGGGTCAAGCCAACGCCTCACATGTGGCACGCCGTACTGCCCCAAACCCGAAGGTTCAAAGGGCAGTTCAAGACGGTCACATAATCGAGTTAAGGTTTGTGTCTTCTAGAGGGACCATCACGTTACTTGCACTACTCGGAACGTCTTTTACCCACAGAAAAATCCAACACTTGGAATTTTTCGGCAGGGGAAAACCTGGGTATTTATATCCGGTCGAACTCTTTAACATATTCTACAGTTATCTGGAAAAACACAAAAGACGAAATTTGATAATCCGACCGAAATACTAATTCCCAATAGTACCCCAGAATACTCTTCTGTAAAGTCACAATAAAAATATCCCAGAAAACACAGCATTGAATTATATGAGTTACTGTGAAGAAAAAATTACACAAAGGAACAGTACGGCCGCGGAAGCGCCGCACATGCCTAGCATGTGCCGCTCTTCCGCGGTGGAAAAGTGGAATTAGCCCCTCGTGTTTCACAGTAATTCTAATAACACCCTGCTTGATTTTCTACATATTTTTAATTGACATAAATCCGAATTTTTAGAAAAAGTCCAGAGAGCATTTTTAGGTTTTGGATTTCGGTTCGATCGGGTTTCAAACGTCGTCGGGACTTCGCCTAAGGCTCTAGCTAGGCTCTGATACCAGTGAAAGGTTCCTAGGCACCCTAGAGTGGTCTCACAAGGCATCGAACATGCCATTTTAAAAAAATTTGGTGCCGAGAAACCCTAGTCTACGGATCGTCGCTAGAATTCTAGGCGAAACTAAAAGCTAGTTAACACTTAACTACTAGGATACAGAAATTACAACCTTTGTAGATCCGGATATCCACCTCCACGGCTCCGCAACGAAGTCTTCTCACTGTCCATCTTGAAGCTTGGACTCTCGTGACGGCTTCATCGGAGAAACGTGCGGAATAGGTCGTCGGCTTTGTGTCAAAGACGATCTACGTCGAGGTTGCACAAACTCAAGCTCCGACTTCACAAACTTGTGAAACTTGTGAAGTAAACACCCAAAACAACTTGGCAAGAGGTAGAGGGTGAAGAAATAGGAGGTAGGTTCACTTTAGATTTGGAATTCTCTCACTAAAACTCAAGTTGCCATTGGAGTAGCAAGCTTGAAGAAGAAGAAGAAGATGAGCTCAAGAAAAGATTATGATCAGTCTTATGATAAAAATAAATTTAAATCAAATACTTATCATAACTTGAACTAGGGTTAAGTGTAGAGAATTAACCATGGTCACTTGGATGGGTTAGGGTTAAGCATGAAGATAAGGATGGTTGCTAAAGTCAAAGCTTCATGAAGCTTCAACAAATGACAAAGAAAGCCACCATTCTCATCTTATTCTTTTCCAAATAAATAAATAAACAAACAAATAAATAAATGAATATGCAAAACCCTAATTATCAAATTAACCATGGATTAATTCTATACACTTAACATAATGATCAAGTATCATCAAACATGATACAAAAAAGTGCACGAAAGCATATCACATATACAATGTGCATCAAGTGAGAAAAATCCGTTTAAAGTGAACCAATACTAGTTAATGCAATGCAATATATCAAATATATATAATTATGCATTAAATCATTAAATCAACATTTGATTCAATGATCCGGTCATGTCGCACATAACCGACTAGTATTCAATGCATCGATTTATCGAATCAATGATTCGATAACTAGGTCATATCGAATATAACCAATCGAAACATATATCGCGAGAATGAAATGCGGTATCACATGCACGCATTATTCTCGGTCCTGCACATATCTCATATGCGCTCCTATTTCGTTTCGCTTGAGCCAGGAAACCTCTGTGTAGGACTCTAAAGACTCGTCAATACGCCGGTAGCAAATGATGATCATATCAAGCACCCACAAGCCGCAAGCGGTCTGCTAAACATAACGGCCACCCGGGTATTGAGCGATCAGAAGATCGACGAGCTAGTCCGCTCACACTCCTGCGAATCCGACCAGTAACACTTACCATACAGTCCAGTCTCTTCGTCTGATACGTCGCATATCAAGTCTAGGGGTGGTATACGTCAGACCCCAATAACCCGATAAGTCATGCCGATGTGAGGCTCGTAACGGGTCGAGAAACTACTGGTAACACTTACCAGTAAATCTCTGATCAGCCCTGGCCAGGGACTTCCCTGCTACGGCCAATCGAGCACAGCGCAACATCAACTCCCAATACCGGGAGAGACGAAACCCCTCCTATCGCTCATTGCCTCCATGTGACTCGGGACTGTACCCAAAGACCACCGTTTTGCACGCCCTCATGGACGTGGTAAGGTGGAGATCAAAGCACAGTGGGAATCACACAAGACTCTATGACGATCTCGGGTCTACAGACTAACCTGTACAAGTGTCACCTGAGAACTGCCATCTGACGTGAGGTATAATACCATCTGGGAGTTCTCGGCGAGTCCGTCCAGTGTACCCAGTCTCCACTGAGCACCCGTATACCATCTCTGATGTCAAACACCAATGGATATGGGATCATCCATCGCCCATCACATCGGTCGAGAAGCGTAGACGCTAGTCTATACTGGTATATCGATGCCCCGTCTCGATACACCCACGACTAGAGACCTTGAAGGATGTACTTATGGACTACCATGTCCCCACTAGTATGATCTGCATCATAGTCTAGGTAGTCAAGTACAAATCCTAAGGGCTTTACCAACATGTAACTATAAGACAGTATAAAGAGACTAGTGTACATGTTAAGATAAATAGCAACCAGATAGCATACTATCATGTCGAGCAAGAAAGTCATCTCTATATATGTCCAAGCATCCAATATAATATACATAATCTGTACAATACTGGCCTCTAGGGCATACATACTACTAACAGTTGGGACTTTTGCAGTCCAGGTACATAGACACCATATTGAAAAGATTCAGTATGGAAGATTCTAAGCACGGTAACCAACCGGCTTGTCACGGAATCAACCTCTCCAAAGAGATGTCTCCCAAGACAGATTTGGAAAGGGATCGCATGTCGATTATACCCTACGCTTCTGCGGTAGGCTCTATAATGTAAGCGATGTTATGTACCAGACCAGATGCATCATACGCATTGAGCGTTGTAAGCCGGTATCAGGCAAACCCAGGGGAGAAGCACTGGATAGCAGTAAAGAACATTCTCAAGTACCTGAGGAGGACTAAGGAGATGTTCTTAGTGTATGGCGGAAAAGACCTCCAGATCGAGGCCTTTGCCGACTCCAGCTTCCAGAGTAACAAAGATGACTCCAAGTCCATGTCGGGTTATGTCTTTACCCTCAATGGAGGGGCGGTCTGTTGGAAGAGTTCCAAGCAGGACACCGTTGCTGACTCAACGACGGAAGTGGAGTACATAGCTGCTTGCGATGCCGCAAAAGGAGATGCCTGGATGAAGAAGTTCCTCACAGAACTTCAGGTGGTTCCTACCAGTGTTGATCCAATACCTCTGAATTGCGACAACAACGGAGCTATAGCTTTAGCAAAGGAACCCAGGTCCCATCAGAAGTCCAGACACATCTTAAGGCGGTATCACCTAATCAGGGAGATCGTAGATCGCCGGGAAATCGAGGTAAAGAGAGTAGATATGGAGAATAACACTGCTGATCCATTCACAAAGGCCATTCCTCAGACACAGTTCGAGAGGCTATTCGAGATGATAGGTCTGCGATATGCCTGTACATGGCCCTAGTGCAAGTAGGAGATTGTTAGTGTTTATGCCCTAGAGGCCATTACTATATCATACTAGTTTGTATATTACTTAATGGAAGCTTGGGATATTCACAGTTGTATTGACAGTCTTGCTAAAAATGGTAGTATGTTACTTGGCTTGTTTCTACTTTAATATGTGCATATGTTTCTTTTAACATATCGCTTATACATATTAGTAAAGCCCTTAGGATCTTTGCTTGATTACCAGCGTTGTGATGGCAGTCACACTAGTGGGGGCTGGGTAATCTATAAGCAACATCCTATACAGGTCCCTGGTCATAGAATTATCGAGACGGGGCATCAATACTCCGGAATTGACTAGTGTGTACGCTTCTCATCCCAGTTGGGGAGATGGTCTGTCCCACAGCCGTCAGTACGTTGTACTGGAGATAGTATGCAGGTGCTCGTTAGGTTACGGGTACACTGGACAGGACTCGTCAGGAACTGCAGGTTGGTACTATACCCATCGTCAGACAGCAGTTCCCAGGTGACATGAGCACAGCTTAGTCCGTCGACTTGACACTGCTACTTCGCCTCGGATGTGTTCCCACTGTACTTAGATTACTACACTACCACGGCTCAAAGGAGTCATGCAAACAGGTAGTAGTTAGGTGCAGTCCCGAAGCACTTGGAGGCAGTGGCGGTTAGACAGGATTCGTCTCTCCAGGTATTGGGGGTTGATATCGCGCTGTGTATGGAGAGCCATTATGCAAAGTCCCTGACCAGGGCAAGCGAGATTTACTGGTAGGTTCCAGTAGCTTCTCAAGGTGTAATGGGCTTCACTCCGACACGACTTATACCGCTATTAGGGGTCTGACGTTTACCGCCCCCTAGGCCCGATATGCGATAGTTCTAGACGAACAGACCGGACTGTAAGAAGATTGTCATATCAGGCTCACTAGGAGTTCGGATGGGTTTCCTCATCGTCATTCTTATCGACATCTACCTGGAGACCGTTACGTACAGCTAGTACCGCTTGCGGCCTATGGTTAAACCCACTTCCAGCGTAGTGTCGAGTCTTTAGAGTCCCACACAGAGAGTTTCCCTGCACCGGGAAAAAGGTGTAGAGGCCGTATGGTTTTACGGCAAGGCCGCGATCACTTACGTACACTTATGCACGTATTATGATCGGGCAAATAATACTAGCGGGCTTTGGTCTAAGCCAGATTCTAGTATTATACAGATGGATTTATTCAGTCAAAGATTATCCGTGTTTTTCGGAAATACGGATGGGAGGGGCAGTCTCGTAATTTGTCGGGAAGCTTCTAGAAGAAGATGACTCATTTGTATTTATTTCTTTTGGATTAAACACAAATGAGGTAGAGAGATGAGGTGTAGGTTTACATTAAATGCTTAATGACTCATGAGGTGATTCACCATTAGGATTAAATGAAGCTTACAAGATATTTCTAGATATTTATCAAGAGATATTTGTCTGCTTGATATTATTCTATCATGAGGATTTATTCATTTCATTATCACAAAAGCTTTATCTCTCCTCAAGTCTTCATCTTCTTCCTCAAAACCCTAAAAGCTCTCATGAGTTGAGAATCCTAGGGTTTTAGTGACTAAGTAATCCATCTAATTACTCTACACCCTCTAAGACTTCTAAATTAACAATCTAGAAGCTGTAGTTATCTCAGATTCGAGATAGGAGCTTGGACTATAGACTCTCGGGTGGATCGTCTTTGACTCGAGGAGGCCGTTGAGGTGCCCATGTTGCATAGAGCCTACGAGCTGTGGAGGACAGCGATGAAGACCCGAAGGGCAAGTAACGTGAGGTATAACTTCGAATCCGAGTAATTAAACCTCTCGTAGTTTGCCAGTAATGGTTTAGACACGATCCGTGTGATCAAGTCCGTGTTACGAAGCTTTGATAATTGTTTTTCATATATTCCGCCTCCCCGCGAGCTCGTGGGGTGCGTGATATGGACTTACATAGTTGAATGGGCAGAAGCCATCACTAGCGAGTTCGATCCTGACATTGTGAGGATCGCTACTGAATATTTCGTGTCTCCTAACGAAATCCTTCCATGCCGGTGAATCTCTTAGATGACTCATTTTTCCATCTTCACTTGGAGTAGCACGGTGATGCCAAATCATTGCCTCGGCTGTTTTCTTGCACCTGAATAGCCTCTGCGGTCTCTGTGTTATGGGAAAGTATCATGCTATCTTGACAGGTATATCAGGCTTCTTATCAGAATTTTTCGGCTTATACCTGGCCTCTCCGCATGTTGGACACTCTTTCAAATCTGAATTCTCTTTCTGGTACAACACACAATTTTTAGAATATGCTTGAATTTTCTCACACTTCAGACCCAAATAAGACATCATCTTCTAGGCTCCGTACCAGCTATCGAGCACGTTATTTTCCGGAGGCATAGAATCTTTCAAGAACGAAAGAAGCATTGTGAATGACTTGTTGCTCCATCCATTTAGGCACTTAATCTAGAATAGTTGGACGAACCATGAGAGAGTGGAATACTTTGCATTCTCATAAATTGGTTTTCTAGCATCATTCATGAAATTTTCATACTTATCCGCACGCGGTCCATGACCGGAAGGAATGTCATCTTCGGTACGAATAGATTCACCTAGGGCAGCATCTACCATATCCTCCATTTCTTCTCCTGAAAAGAAATTACCGTTTTCTTCTTTTGCCGCATTACCGTCTTCTCCTTCTTCTTCTACCGCATTATTACGTTCTTCTCCGTCCCCATGATATAGCCAAGTTGTATAAAGTCTAGTAAAACCATGTTTAACGATATGAAGCTCTGCAAATTCTACCTTCTGCCAGTACTTATTCCCACATCTATCGCACAGGCAAAGAATCTTCTCTATCACAATCTTATTATGTGCGCGTGCAAATTCAATAAAAGCAGCAGCTCTTGTGACAAACTTAGGTTGCATACGTTGTTATCAATCCACATACATCCAGTTCTTAACTCTGACATACTCATGGGCCATGTTAGACTGTATAACATAAAAATTATAGGTTATGATGACTATATTGAGAAATATAAGAACGGGATGATTACTGACAAAGGAGAAAACCCGTGTATATGCTTTGTGTGTACGTTTGTCGTTGAAAAGAATAAATTATCGATAATCAAAGTTAGATTTGAGGATACCCATGTATGAGTTGTATTCTATATATGTGTGTTTCAATTTATGATTTCGCTTAAGTGTAGGGTTGTTAGTGTGTATGTGCAGTGTGTGCGTTTGTTGTGTATTCGTATTGTATGTGTGTGTTATGGCTGTCGGGGGTAAGGCTTCTATCCCATGAATAATGTATAGAGCAGACACCCATTCGCTTGTGCTTTCAACCGTTTCGCGTAAATTTCGGCAACACCGCCCCGCTGTTCTCTGAGTACACTATAATAGAATAGATAATCATTTCAAAGCTGTGAAACAATGTTGAAATGAACATCTAATCTATCTTTGTGCATGGAGAACCAGCGGAGAGTACCGACGAAATAACTCGAAACGGATGAAAACACAAGTGAATGCAGGTGTTTGCTTTATACATTCCTAACTTGTCCACACGGGACAAATCTACCAGTTATCATACGATTGAATCTTCTCGTCATATAGACTACACGACGAGATTGTTAGTACCGAGCTATACCGTCCGATATTTAACAACCTTTGTATAGTTCTATGTCACGACGAACATCGAACGTATGTTAATCGATAGACGGGGACTAAGTGGCGCTTTGAGTTTCATATATGAGTATCGATGAGAATATGAAAGTTTCATATTATCATCTAGTATCATATATTAGTTTTAACTTGAACATCTTGAATCACTCTCTAATGATGCGTTTGTTGTGTATTCATATTGTATGTGTGTTTCGGCTGTCGGGGGTAAGGCTTCTATCCTATTAAGAATGTATAGAGCAGACACCCATTCGCTTGTGCTTTCAACCGTTTCGAGTAAATTTCGGCAGCACCTCCCCAATGTTCTCCGAGTACACAGTAATAGAATAGATAATCATTTCAAAGCTGTGAAACAACGTTGAAATGAACATCTAATCTATCTTTGTACACGAAGAACCAGCAGAAAAGTACCGAAGAAATAACTCAAAACGGATGAAAACATAAGTGAATGCAGGTGTTTGCTTTATACATTCCTAACTTTTCACACGGGAAAAATCTATCGGTTGTCATACGATTTAATCTTCTCGTCACATAGACTACACAACGGTTATTAGTACCGAGATATACCGTCCGATATTTAACAACCTTCGTATAGTTCTATGTCACGACAAATATCAAACGTATGTTAACCGATAGACGGGGACTAAGTGGCACTTTGAGTTTCATATATGAGTATCGATGAGAATATGAAAGTTTCATATTATCATCGAGTATCATATATTGGTTTTAACTTGAACATCTTAAATCACTCTCTAATGATGCGTTTGTTGTGTATTCGTATTGTATGTGTGTGTTTCGGCTGTCGGGGGTAAGTCTTCTATCTCATTAAGAATATATAGAGCAGACACCCATTCGCTTGTGCTTTCAACCGTTTCGAGTAAATTCCGGCAGCACCTCCCCGTTGTTCTCCGAGTACACTATAATAAAATAGATAATCATTTAAAAGCTGTGAAACAACGTTGAAATGAACATATAATCTATCTTTGTACACGGAGAACTAGCGGAAAAGTACCGACGAAATAACTCGAAACAGATGAAAACACAAGTGAATCCAGGTGTTTGCTTTATACATTCCTAACTTGTCCATACGGGACAAATCTATCGGTTATCATACGATTGAATCTTCTCGTCACATAGACTACATGACGGTTGTTAGTACCGAGCTATACCGTCCGATATTTAACAACCTTCGTATATTTCTATGTCACGACGAACATCGAATGTATGTTAACCGATAGACGGGGACTAAGTGGCGCTTTGAGATTCATATATGAGTATCGATGAGAATATGAAAGTTTCATATTATCATCGAGTATCATATATTGGTTAACTTGAACATTTAACATGAATAGGTTTTACGTTTACGTTTCGTTATTAAGGGTTCGAAATTTCAAGTTTAGGGTAAAAAATTTCCTGCGTCTACGGTAAAGTTGTACGTTTACGTTATCATCGAGTATCCTACTGAATGAACTAGTGCACCCTAAACCCTAACCCTAAATAACCCAAATTAACTTAATTAACCACAATTAACCATAATCGTTACCCTAACACAAATTATCCCTAATTAACCCAAACTTAACCCAATTTACCCAAATTAACCTAATTAACCCTAATCAACCCAAACATAACCCAATTTACCCAAATTAACCTAATTAACCTTGATCAACACCCTAACCCTTTCAAATTATCACTAATTAACCCAAATTAACCCAATTTACCCAAATTAACCTAATTAACCCTAATCAACCCAAACTTAACCCAATTTACCCAAATTAACCTAATTAATCCGAATCAACACTCTAACCCTTTCAAATTATCACTAATTAACCCAAATTAACCATACCCTCTAATTAACCCAAATTAACCCTAGCCACCAACCCTAAACTTGAAGCAAAACCCTAACCCTAACTATACACTGAACATTAACCCTAACCCTAACCCTAATTACCCTAACCCTAACCCTAACCCCAACTAATTAACACTAACCCCAACCCCAACCGAACCCTAACCCTAACCCCAACCCCAACCGAACCCTAACCCTAACCCTACCGTAAACTGAACCCCAATGCTGAACCTTAACCCTCACCCATATCCGAACCCTAAACCCTGAACCCTAGCCCTAACATCATCAAAATTATAAATAAAAGAAATATTAGATGTAAAAATTTGAGATTTACTAACCTGTAGCAGGCTGTGGAGGAGACCGATGGTCGACGACGCAATCGGCGACGAGTCGCGAGCGGTGGCGATGAGGAAGTCGACGAGGAGTTTTGGGAACGATCGAGGGTGGTGGCGGGCCGCGGGCGGAGGGCGGTGGCGACGAGGCGCGGGAGAGGTGGCGACGAGTAAAGGCACGCGCGGGAAAGTGAGAGAGAGAATTTTTAGGAACGGCGAGGGCTTTTCTGTGTTTTTTTTATTAATAACCCATATATATGCCCCTACGGACTTAACCGTAGGGCCTTCCTTTGTGGCTCCGTAGGGCCAAAGGGCAAATTACGTTTTAATATTTTTAAATTAAAACGTAGAGCACTGTAGGGACAACCATGGGGACCTACGGAGTAATCCATAAGGGCAATAAAATGTTTCCCCTACGGATGCCTTTATCCGTAGGGGCAACCCCTTGTGGTAGTAGTGCTAGAAAGCATCACCTAACCATTTTAGTGCAAATCTAGATGTTTTAACAAAACTAGTGGCCACAATATTCATTTAATATCTTAATTAGGCTTCACAATTATTCACTAGATTTTAATCTTACCCACTTCGATTAAACATGAAATTAGTTTACTAGATTATTTAATTAAGACAATTTAAAAGTAACAATTAGCAAAATAACATTTACTTTAGATTTTGCATGCCTTAAGATGTTAAGCTACACATTGCAACCATGATCAAGTGATAAAAACCCTAACTTTAATTCAAAACCTTCTCTTTAGAATTCTAACTTTCAATTAAAACCATATTTAAACCAAATTAAACTAGATTAAAGTAATTAACCAACAATTAAACTATAGGGTTAAGATTTATACCTCTAAAATTTGATATCAAACTTGCAACTTGAGCTCCCAAAATGGTTCTCTTGCTCCAAGATCCATGCTAGATTTGGCCAAGGAAAATTGGATGAAGATTTAACTATGAATTTGTGAGGTTTTGAGTGGATTTTTGATTAAAAAAATTGAAGAGTTTTGATGTGGAAATGAGATGGGAAATTAGGAGGCTGCAGCAGGAGGCTCGACCAAGGAGGTGAGGAAATGAGTGTGTGTGGGTGTGAGAGTGAGAGTGGAAGCCAAGTCAAGAAACCCATACCTCAATTATTTAAACACCATACTTCTTTGTTTATTATTTTCTTTTAATTTTTATTTCTATTTAAACTTTTTCTTTAAATTTCAAGAACCATCTTGACAATTTCATTTCATTTCAAAAACAACATGTTACATTTTGGTTTAATGTGACATGGTGCACAAAACTTGTATTAATTCATTCTAATTTGTAATTATCACTAATTTGGAGTATAAGTGCACGATTAAAATAACAACTAAAATCAATTAATTAAGAAAAATATTTGAGTAAAATAGCAATTAATAAGTGACCAATTAAATACCACTACTAGCAATTACATAGCTAAAATAGGTATATTTAAGTCTATGTGAAAAAATAATTATATCTTGGATTTTACGGAAAACACGTATTATCAAAAATTAATACACAATTAACCTAATCGAATTTTCAGAACGTTACATAAACACTTTGAATATATAATGCTAAGCACTTTTATACAGTGCTCACGTGGGTATCACGTGAGGCACTCCAGCTTCCCAATTTTTAAACGCTCACGTAGATTTCACGTGAGGCGTGAGATCTTTACAGATGGGCGTTCACGCGTGAGGCACATGCGGCGCTGGGTTTATAAAGCTCTTAGAATTTTACTTGATTACCAGGACTAAGATACGGATCATACTAGTAGGGCCTGGTTGTCTATTAGCACATCCGAAAATGTCCCTAGTCATAGGAGTATCGAGACTGAGCATCGGTATTCTAGTTTTGACTAGTGTACAAGTTTCTTGTCCCTGTATAGGGCAATGGTTGATCCCATAACCATTGGTGTTTGACACTAAAGATTGTATACAAGTGATCATTAGAGAATGAGTTACATTGGAAGGACTCCCCGAGAACGCCTAGATGGAATTATACCAATTTCAGGTAGCAGTTCTCTGGTGACGATAATACAAGGCAGTCCCTCGGCCTAAGATCGCCATAGTGTCTTGTGTGTGTTCCAATTATACTTTTATTATTACCCTACCATGGCTCAAAGGATTCGGCAAACAGATTTTAGTTGGGTATGGTCTCGAAGCACATGAAGCCAGTGAGCAGTCGAGGGGATTCGTCACTCTCGATATATGGAGTTGATATCGCACTGTGTAGGACATGAATATAATCAGAAATCGGTGGCCACCGTAGTGGAGATAAACTGATAAGTGTTATCAGCTGTATCTCCAGTTGGTTATGAGTTCTCTGTTACATGACTTATAGGGTTAATGGGGGTCTGACAGTTTCCACCCCAAACCCGATATACGATACTCTTTGACGAAGAGACCAGACTATATAGTATAAATCGGTTATAAACTTTGTCGGGTCCGGATGAGTTCACTCGTCAACGTGCCTTTATCTTGCTCATACCTGGGTGGCCGTTACGTGCAGCTAGTACTACTGACGAGCTTATAGGTTAACCTATGAGGGGATTGAATTTGAAAGTATTTCAGATTCAATCGGATATAATCCTGTTTAACCTATTGCCGGCTTATTGATAATCCTGTAAAGTCCCGCAACGAAAGTGCCTGCCCAGGCAAATTGTTAATGTGGCGTGCGTATTGGATGCATGCGGGGGTTCGATTAAATATGTGATTTAAGCGAACATCTAAATGATACTGGCCAGTTTAAAAACCGGAATATTAAGTCAAGTGTTGACTTGATGACCGTATATGATTTGCTGTTTCTAGTATTGTGTATATGATACATGCACTCTCTTCAGTATATGATACTAAAATGATATTGATGGCTTATCGTGTATTTGATACATGATGTGTATATGTATAGGATACATATACTGCTTCTCATTTTAGACAAATATATATGATATATTTTCCCACTCCACACACACACACACTTATATATTATGTAACCATTAGTGGGTGGGTCCCACCCTCTCTCTCTCTCTCTCTCTGTGTGACAATAAAGAGGAGAGAGTGGGATTGAAAATGAGATTAGAAAATAGGAAATTAATTCTTTTTATTTCCATCAATATTCACCTTCTTCTCCCTACAAGCTCTTGAGATTGGTCTTTTCTCTAATGGAAAATGTTGCAATTGAGATGGTAATGGAAAATAAGAGAGTACCCATTTACCACAACACTTCCCTCTGCACCTATCAAGTCTCTAAAGGTAGTTTCCTCACTTGATGATGAGGATGGAGCTTTGGGTGGGCTCCTTTCACCATGGATCATCTACAGCGAAGCGGTCGGCTTGTATACTCTTCGGAAGCTCACTAAGTCTAGCATGGGTCTTCCGATGGAGACACGCAATAAAGGCTGTAGCCTCTAGACTTGCACTCTAGGTATTTCTAGTTTACACAATTGCAATGTATTTGACAATTATAAGCTATGGATTGGTTCTATGTTAGTTAAAAATTTATTTTTGCTATTCTGTCGCGGTCCGTGAATGTCGCGACCCTAGGAAGGATCCTTAACAGCAACGGCGGTGGGTTTAGAGGTGGGTTTTTAGAGAGGGTCAGTGAGAGAGGAAAGAAAACGAGAGAGGGAGGAATAAAGAAAGAGATTTAGAGAGGGGGGAGTTAAAGAGAGGGGAGGCGAGATTAGAGGAGGTGGGCATGGGTTTAGGGACCGAACGTTGGAGGAGGCGTGGATCGTAGGCAACGTTGGAGGAGCCGTTTCAAAAGAGAAGAAAGAAAGAAGAAAGAGGGAGTAGAGAGAAAAAAAGAAAAGAGAGGGAAAGAAAAAGGAGTGCTCGGCTGGGTTATGGGGTTAAAGGTGTGGGTTGTGGGCTTGGGCCAAGGAAAAAAGAAAAATATTGGAGATGGGCCGGGTCTGCTTGGGTCTAGGATTTAGATTAAGGTTTTTGTTATTATTCCTAGCGCCCTAGCCGCTACAACCACGACCTATGCAGAATGAAAAATGAGAATTCGAGAGGCGCTAGAAACATAAATCCTAGAATCTTAACCTAACACTTAAATTAGAAAACTGCATGATTAGTATAAAATATTGCACATTTGAATGAACATTTTCCCTACCATGTTAAGTACTAAAAGGTGTTTATTATAAGTATAGAACATATGTGGCTTTATTTATAAAAAGATTATTATCATATGTTTCTACATTTTAATTAACATAATTAAGGATAATATATGCATATAATATTTAAATGAAATATTAGTAATAAAAATATACATATCATATCAAATATTTCTAATAAATATTCTTAAGATATTATATCATATAAATGGTTAGAATAACATCTCAAAAATATAAAATACTACTAAACACTTTGATTTGAGATATTGTGAAGGTATTAGCTTAGGTCTGAAATCCAAGTAAGAGATCCAAGTCAAATCGGGATATCGGAACCGAATCTGCTAAATTTCAGAAGCAAATTGAGAGATCTAGCAACGGCAGAGACTCAGAGTATTATTTTCAGAATCTAGACATCAAAAGGATCTCCAAATATCAACACAAAATACCAGAGAAAATATACAAACCTAGTTCCACCAAGTTGCGGCGGATCCGCAGCAAAACATGGCTAGATGCGGCGGTTCCGCGGCTAATTAGTAGCCGTCAGATGTGAGATTTTTAGATTTGATCATAAGTGTATATCCTCATATATGAAATCTAGGGTTTCTGGTTTCAAATACTATATAAAATACCGAGAGCTGTACATTCAAAAATGATCATCGAAAAGATCAAGAGATCCACGTATCCGAGTGATCATCATCTATTCATCTACCTCCTTCAAGAGAGAGATTTAGAGCAAACTAGGGTTCTTCTACTTTCTAAAGAAAAAAGTGTAAATGCAATAGTTGATTAATAAAGGTAGATTTTATGTTTGCATTTATTTTTCTGCACTTACTTTTACGCATTATTTTTTCTGCATCTTAAATATGATTTCTTTCTTCTTCAGCTTTTCTTCACTAACCATGAGCGAGTAATTCCTAACTTGCTATGTTTGCAGAATAGGATATAATAATGGATGAGAAAATCTTTTAACTTCTTTTATACATTTTAAAGTTTATAAACTTTAGCAAAATAAATGATAACCTTCTTATCGGGCGCTCTATCAATTTATTTATAGGCTCGACCACGATTTGAGATTGGTTGAACACTTGTTTTGTTAAGAGATGGACAAGAATAGAGATCAATGAAAATGTAAGGGTTAGTAGTGTGGAAACCCTAGTTTCCTCCAAGAACCCTAATCTATATTCATCAATATTGCTCTAGTTTTAAACTATTAAAAAATAGGAGTCATTTTTAATTATTCATCCATTACTACAAAGTCCTATGAACCCTACAAGCCTTTTTATTACAAATTTTATATCCATTTTAAAATATACGACAAACAATCACCCATCTTTCATCAACTCGTCTAAAGCAAGGAAAGAGTTCATGTTTCCCTGCGGACGACCCGTACTCATCGCAGCTAACTACTAGCGACACTGTCTTGATTGCGGTTATTTACAAAGTACTTTTTTCACGACCCAATCACTACCAAGAGTTTTAGCTATTATGAAAAGAGATTATACCAAATATATTCGTGTCCTTTGGTCTTCAAAATCTCTTCTCTTGCTCCTCGGGGCTACTGGATCAAGTTTGTCCACCGATCTTCCTTTGTCAAAGATGATCCACCCGAGGGATATGGTTCAAGGCACTAGCTTCACACAAGCAAGCAAGTGAAGCAACTAAAAACCTTAGGTTGCTAGTCTAGAGTGCTTATAGAAGTAGTAAAGTGTTATAGTATGTTTCTATCTCTTTCAACCTTGATTCTTAACTCACGAGAGTGCAGGGAAGAAGATGAAGATGAAGGAGAGGGAGCTCAAAGGAAGGAGAGAGAAAGCAAATGGTGAAATGGAAACATCCATCATCAAATGAAAATGGCTAGCATGGTTTTGTTCAAAGTATTTTTTCAAATAGAAAATAGCAACCATGCTTGAATAGTGCATACAAATGAAATAAATTAATACAAAACCATTTCCATCGTTGTTCTTTCTCCATGCCTCATCTTTATACCTCATTACTATTTTTAACAAAATAGAAAATCCATAATGATGTGTCCACCTTCAAGAATGTGTTCTTATATAAATACAAGAATACATTCCTATATATACATACACGCATTCGTATAAAAATATGGATACCCAAAGAGATAGAATAATACAATGAACATAATACTATAATATACATATCGAAATATATATATGTAAATTATTAAATCAATACTTGATTTAATAATCCGGATTAATCCAAAACCGTCTTGTATTATCATCTACCCGATTAAATTCATTATAGCTAGTACACATATTTAATCGGTGCTCTGCACGTATCAAAATGCAGCCGCTGTATCATTTCGCTTGAACTAGGGAAACACTGTGTAGGACTCTAAAGACTCGACAGTACGCCGTGGTGAGTTATGAAAGTTCCTATTGCCTTCGCCGCTATGAATCCAAATTTTTTTTCGATGGCACTAGAAACATACACTTAAAAATCTAACCAAACACTTAAACTAAAACAACAGAAAGATAGAAATCACAACCTTTGTACCATCTTCATTTGATCCAATTAGCTTGGACTCTAGCATACTCTCAAGAGCTCCGGATCACGCTTGCAAGATGGTCCTCCTTCGCTGAAGATCATCCATCTAAGAGAACCGATCCAAACTCCAGCTTCACCCAGTGAAGCAACCGACGCTCCAAACTCGCTAGGAATGGTGAGTGGAGATGTAGGAATTTTCCTCTCTCTTTTTCTCTTAAATCTAAAGCTCAAGAAAGCAAGTAAAGAAGAAAGAGGAGGAGGTGAGGAAACATAGACATGAGCAAGTCAAGAAAGCACAAGAGAAAAGAATTAATCAAGAGTAGAGTGGAATGGCTTCATAATATTTTACAACCATGCAAATAAAAAATTCACAACATTTTCTAATAAACTAATGAAGCCCATTCCACTCTACATGTCTTCAACCATGCTCAATGCCACCTCATTTTATGAATATTCATAAATGAATATTCACAAATGAGGTGCCCATCTTCTAGAACAAATTCCGTATAAATACAAAATACAATCCGGTATACGCATCGAAAAACATATACGCGTATCTGTATAAAAATCTGAATAGCCAAAAGAAAATGAATAGCGAACAATAATGCTAGAATACATATATTAAATATATATATATATATATATATATATATATAAATTATTAAATCAAAACTTGATTTAATTATCCGGCATAATCCTAAGCCGCTAGTATTATCAACCTTCCGATTAAAATCCGTGTAGCCTGTACACATATTTAATCGAACACATGTATGTACCAACATACGTCATCTACATCATATCGCCTAAACCGGGAAAACTCTCTGTGTGGGACTCTAAAGACTCGTCAATATGCTGGCAGTGATTACTAGATAAATTCATAACCACAAGCACGTCAGCGGCACTAGTTGTACGTAACGGCTACTTAGGTATATGTCGAAAGGGAGGTCGACAATCAAATCCGTCCCTACCCTACTGAGCCTGAATATGAAAATCTCTGTACAGTCCGATCTTTTCATCTAAGAGCATCTCATACCAGGTCAAAGGGTGGATAACGTCAGACCCCTAATAATCAGATAAGTCAAGTCGGAGTCAAGATCATCACCAACCGAGAAACTAGTAAACTCATATCAGTAAAACTCATCCACCGTGGCCACGGATTTAGGGTGATGGCCAACCAAACACAGCGCAACATTGACTCCTAATACTAGGAGATACGAATTCCTGACAATCGCTCACTGCCTCTATATGGCTTGGGACTGTACCAAACTAAAACCTGTTTGCCCGACTCCTCTTGAGCCATGGTAGGGTATTAATCTAACTACAATAGGAACTCACATAAGACAAATGATGATCTAAGGTCAAAAGACTAACCTGTACTCATACCATCTGAGAACTTCCATCTGACAATAGATATAATACTATCTAAAAGTTCTCGGCGAGTTCGTCTGGTGTACTCACCTCCAATGAGCATATGTATACTACTTAGGTGACACAACACCAATGGCTTGTGAGACGGCCACAAAACCGAAGTATACTATCACCAGGATGCTGATCTCTCTGTCACTGTCTACGGAAAAACCAAAGTATCTCTCAGGTGGCTGAGGTCACCTACTAAAAATCTGCAGAATGGCAAATGGTTTGTCAAGTCCAATTGAATTCTTAGGTTCCACTAGATTTTTAGTAACCGTTTGTGGTTCTAGAATCACTTTCAGTTCTACCATATTCCCACTAGTTTCTTTTGCAAAAAAATTCCTTTTATAAAAAGATGGCGAGTCAAGAAAAATGTAGATGTTGATCTTGAAAATGATAGAAACAAAACCCTAGCGCATGCTTGGGATAATCCACAAACTGCCATTACCAAAGCATGCATTGACTTTGTCCGGATTCTTCTTTTAAATAGAAACCGGATAACTCCATATCTTAATAATCTTAATATATGCAAAAAATCTATATCCATATAGAATCAAAGGCACTAATTTAGATGGAACCGGATTCAAATATCATGCAGCTGTTTCCAGTACATATCCAAATGGAAAAAGGCCAATACAGTATTACTCATCAAGAAGCGCACCCATGGATGAGTAATTGGAGAGAAACAAGTTCTTAATATTACTATTATAGAATACCTAGCATACGTATCTATATCCTCAATCACCTCGAAGAATTCTGATACTTCCAACGTATTGTTCTCTACTTTATTCTTATACTTATAAACTTCTTTAAAAATTTGGACCTTACATTACAACGAATGTGTGTCTAAATACAGAAAACTCATAGGTAAACTGAATGAAGTAAGATTACCAACCCCTTGTCCCGAAGGACACTGGACAATATACATTTTCATGTATAAATCCCAAGATTATACTAATTCAAATTCCGTTGTTGTAAGTTGAAAACTGTATTTTGGTCAAGAATGTCTTATACCGTTATTCAATACACCTTATCTTATTCTCAACTGATAAAGGTAAATGTTTATAACACAATTTTCAAAATTTATATCTTACCTTATAAAATAAAGATACAGATATATCATTTTAAAAATTGGTGCAAAACAAGGGTTATTCAAAACCAAATATTTGCCGTTAGGAAAAACCAGGCAATTTGATCTAATGTCGCTAATTGCTACGAATCCCGATATTATGGATCAAATCGTCCATATCTCAATATTCTACTCTTACTCAGCATCTGTAACGCCGTACGGATGCAAGATCCAAATCCGGTACATACATACCCTGGAATCAGAATTAATTGGGAAAACAGTTTTTGTAACAACTGCAGAAAAACTGAAACATGAAAATGTTTCAAGGAGGCGGCCGGGTATTCCTAGTAATTCCTCTTCCATTATCCAGATTCAAGACAGTAGTCGTGATTTATTTTGCCCTAATTTCAATCCGTTTATTTTTCTCTACATTTTACCTTCTGTATACCACACTTAGGCTAATTGATTTTCATCTTTCACTACCATTCGGCACCGGCCTAAGATTTGGAAGAAGACTATCCAATAAGAATAATAGTTGTACTCTCATAATACAAGAAGCTCTCTCAACCCGAAAGAAGGTAATGGGAAAAGACAGCCGAATATTCCTATTCAATTTCTTCAGAACCGGTGGCCATCCTTGACTGAAGTAACTTCTTCGAGTTCGTATGTAACTATACGATGTTCGTTCCAAACAATATGGATCATCATGGTGATACGAAGTGTTCTGTAGAAAAGCAAAGGGAAAGTAGAAGTAGCAGGGAAATATGTGACTTTGTCATGAAACATGACAATCCAAATCCAAACTGTGTAAGAAAGTTCGGTTAACTTGGTTCATGAGTTTACGATAAGTCATGGATCGCTGTAACCAGAGAGGGAGAAAAGAAATACTCAGCGTGCACTCTATCAAGATTAGCTTGATTATCACTTCATCTAGTCAGGATGGCTCCCACCATTTTCTCGAATTCTCTTTCAAACCCTAAAAGGAGAAATAGTCGGATCATGTACACTTTACAACTTCTCTAACCGTTCAGCAAGATCATTGTTGATACTCTAAAGAAGTTCCCCCGTGCTTTCGCACGAACCCAATTAAATAACCCCGTTTCCATAGAGGCGTAATCTCGTCAACACTTTCTAGACACCTAATAGGGTAGTTAATTGTGAAGTAAAAATCTCCAGAGGAGTAATAACTACTCATCAGTAGGAATCGGGACCCAACTATCATTATGTGATAACTTTGATGGAAGCCGACCAAAACTACCACAATCCAGAAGATAAGCGCAAACTTGAAAATTTTCCTTTATTTTTGAAACTCCGGATATAGTTTTTGCCCCTAAGACCCTAGTGACCTTGACGGAGTCAACAAATCAAAAGGTCCTATTCATGTTCAACCCGTCATTATCTTGATTGCATTAAACCCATCCACAAGAGCCCTTAACGGAGTAAACAAGGCCGTATGACTGTCCTATCCAATCGCATTACTTGGTACAAACAAGCATTACTTACCTACCGCACACTACGCCTTGACGAAGTCAACAAACGCAGTATGAATACTAAGCAATACTCGTAGGAAATGATGGAGGGCTACGGCTGTTTTTTGGCGAAAAAATTTAACATAATGAACTTGATATCGTTAAAGAAACTCGAGTGGCTTTGAAAAGGAGTGGTTTAGGCTCCGCTTTTTAAAACTAGTAACATAAACTTTTACCTAAGAGCGAACTCCTCATAAAGGGATCAAGGCTCTTTCCTCATAGAATGAGGTGAAGAATATTCCTAACTGAATACCTCTATGCAAAGCAAAAGAATACGACTATAGTTTTGAAGGAAAACGAGTAGTTTTAAAAATTGGTTTCGATAACATCAAATAGGTTTGTTTTCCTTGCATTATACATATAATGCAGTCCCATTACAACAAGTTTCTAAGCCACACAAGAAACAACCAAAATAGCATGTTTTTATATGCCAACCGCATTCTCCACGGGGTTCTGAGTTTTCACCGTAAGGTTACTTAACTTACGATAAGGCAGGGACAGGGCTAGCGCGGATGCAAAACATATAGAAGTATCTACTAAATATATATAATATATATCATCATAGGCATGTAATAGCATCAAAGGAAGGTAAAAACCATCATGGGAATGCGAACAACAATATGAAATAGTGGATAAATTAGGAGCCCCGCGTTTCATTTGAGCTGCAAATAAAACGCGATATTCTCCGGTCATGTGGATAGCCCATACAAAATCGATCCTAGACCACTACGTGTGCGGCAAGCCATCTGCCAATTCTATAAATTGGGTAACCCGCCCTCAATGATATGAGTCGGTCACCCGTTGCTTTCTAGAATCCGATAACTTGGGCACTCCTCCACAGATTGACCCTATGACCCCTACAAGTGCAGCGAGCAACCCGCCAATTATAGAGCGAGACGGCCCGGTCTCAACTCCATGAGATGGCCTCGTGCTGCACTCTAAAACCTGGCTACTCGAGCACTTCTTCTGAGTTAATCCTAGTACAGAAATGAAAAATATATACAACGGTGACATCGACCGCATCCTGATCGACCCCCAATAAAAGAATATATATAAAATGGAAACAGCGGCCACAAGTTGGAGCTTGTCCCGAACAAATGAATACAACATTATAAAACAAAACTGTACAAGAAAAACGCACGAGGGGCTATCCAACACGACAATCCAGCTAAACCATAAACAAGATATATATCACATAAACAAGCAACACAAGAAAGTGTGTAGCCCCGTCTAATTGATCATATATCAATTAAAAGATGTTCAACAACACATATACACAGATACAAAACCCATGACCATAGAATTCATCACCCCAAAGCGAACACTCAAAATTCCAAACGACGAAAATTGAGTGCGCTTCAACATCCAAAAAACCAAAATTTTTGCCAGTATAAAGAGTCCGAATGACCGATCCAAGGCCCCCGGGAACTCCCGCGGGTACCCTCGATCCGCCTCGCAGATTCTCGGTCTGAACCAAGAGCCTGCGGGGATCAGAACATGAAAAACAGTTTAGTTTAGGACAGCCAAGAACTGCAGTTTTCCATCGACAAAAACAACCACGTTTTGCAAAAACAATTTTGAAAAAAGGCTTTCCGAGACTTCATGGGCCATCCTAGATCCCTTACGGAGTCCATGTTCCAAAACGAGAGCTCCGGGGATCGAGTATAAGTTATAAAAGTTCAGTTTTTGCAAAGTAGTCGCTGGTTTGAAAACTATTTTTCAAAGTCGGTTTCCGATGAAATTCTTAGGTCATCCGAGGTAGTTATGGTGTATGTATCGGCTCTGATACCATGAAAGTGTGTTGTGCTCGTGCCATGGAAGCCGAAGCCAAGGCAGAAGCGAAGAAAATGATTTTTTAGCAAGCATAAAACACATATCCCCTAGGAATCAAACCATACAACTAAACTAGCATACAAGGTTTATGAAATACAACTTTCGACGCATGTCCACCCAATCGTGGAAGACCCCTCCAAACTCCTTGTAGGTTATCGGAAACAAGCCTGAATGGCGACCGCCCTTGCCCAAGATGATCCACCCGAGGGAACCGTTCCGAGCTCCAGCTTCACCTAGTGAAGCAACCGATACTCCAAGCTCACTAGAAATGGAGAGTGGTGATGTAGAAATTTTCCACTATAATTTTCTCTCAAATCCAAAGCTCAAGAGAGCAAATGAAGAAAAAGGAGAAGGTGAAGAAATGGCCATGACAAGAAAAATAGCTAAGCGTTAGCATGAATGAAATGAGAGTAAAATGAAGGAATGGCTTCATAACTTTTTTTACAAACATGCAAATAAAAAATCTCACACATTTTGAATAAACTAATGAAGCTCATTTCTCTCTACAAGTCTTCAACCATACTCAATGCCACCTCACCCTCCATGTCATTTCAAGAATATTCATAAATGAGGTGTCCTCCTTCTAAAAGATATTCTGTACAAATACAGAATGCAACCCGGTATACGTATCGAAATACATATACGCGTATCCGTATAAAAATACGAATAGACAAGAGAAAGAAAATAAATAGTGAAAAATGATACTAGAATACGTATATTAAAATATATATATTATTAAATTAAAACTTGATTTAATAATCCGGCTTAATCGTAAACCACTAGTATTATCAACCGTCCAATTAAAGTCCGTGTAGCATGTACACGTTTTTAATCGGACCCATGTATGTACCAACATATGTCATCTACATCATATCGCCGAAACTGGGAAAACCCTCTGTGTGGAACTCTAAAGACTCGATAATACGTTGGTAGTAATTACTGGATAAATGCATAACCACAAGCACGTCGGCGACACTAGCTGTACGTAATGGCTATCTAGATATATATCGAAAGGGAGGTCGACAATCAAGTCCGTTCGTACCCTATTATGCCTGAATGTGACAATCTCCGTACAATCCGCTCTTTTCATCTAAGAGCATCGCATACCAGCTCTAGGGGGTGGATAACGTCAGACACTTAATAACCCGATAAGTCGTATCGGAGTCAAGCTCGGCACCAAACGAGAAACGACCGAGCACGGCACGACATCAACTCTTAATATCAGTATAGACAAATCTCTAACAATCGCTCACTGCCTCCATGTGGCTCAGAACAGTACGCAACTAAAATCTGTGTACACGACTCCTCTTGAGCCATGGTAGAGTAGTAATCTAAGCATGGTGGAAACTTACATGAGACAAATGACGATCTCAGGTCAAAAGACTAACTTATACTCATGCCACATAAGAACAGCCATCTGACGATAGGTATAATACCATCTAAAAGTTCTCAATGAGTCCGTCCGGTGTACTCACCTCCACTGAGCACCTGTATACTATCTTAGGTGACACAACACCAATGTCTTGTGCGACCGGCCACCGCCTCTCGTCGGGGTCTAGAAACGTATACACTAGTCTACTCCGAAATATCATTGTCCAGTCTCGATACCCCCACGACTATAGACATTTAAGGATGTGCTTATGGACTATCCAGCTCCCATGGATAAGATCACCATCATAATTTTGGTAGTCAAGCAAGAATCCTATGGGCTTCATCAATGATGAAAACAAATCAGATAGCATACCATCATCTCAAGAAAGACGGTTCTTTCTGTATAGGTCCTCCTTCAATTATCATAATCGCCTACCTACAATTACAATAATTTCCTTAACGGTACTATATCCAATAGCGCCCATGTGCAAAGCACGTAGCGCTGATGCCGTTAGCCATATGCAGCGCCCATATGCAAAGCACAGGGAGCCGATGCTCTTAGACGTGGGCAGCGCCACATGTGCAAGGCAAGTGGCGCTGGCGCCAAGATTTTGAAGCGCTTGCTTCAGATAGAAACTAAGTTCTATATGGGAAAATATTTCCATAATCTTTCTAAAAACAAGTATGATTTTCTCTATTAAATAAAGAAACCTTGGATCAAAAATCCAATGGTGTTTAAAGCACCACTGCTTGATTATGAAAGCAGTCGAGATCTCTTAAATGAGAGATTCTATCAACTAATTGAACAATTCTTCTCTCCTATAAATAGGAGGAGGAGAGATAAAATCTCATAGACAGAAACCCTCTAGAAGGTTACAACCGAAAATATAATTCTCTGCTAAAAAATTAGCTACTTCTTCAAAACCTTAGGTAAATCAATGGAGAAAAATTCTCCTTTTACCTACTTTCTTCAATAAAAAGTGGTTTAGCCCTCTTAAGAACTTTTGTTTTCTATTAGATCAAAAATTTATGAGACAAATCGCTCCTAAATGCGAGAAATTATATTCTTATAGAGAGATTTTGATCTCAAAATCTAAGATATGATGGAAAACTTAAGCGTTTCGATCATCAGAAAGAGATCAAGAATATGAAGTTTGAAGCTTTTGCTTCATGGGACATAGATCCCCATAGAACATGTTTGTGAGGGAAACAAGTTTACGAAGATCTAAATAAAATAATATCTTAACAATGGTTAAATAGATCAACTGTTTACAAAAGTTTAAGCCCTGAAAACTTAAGTTTTGATGATTAAAATATCATACCCTAAAAGTTTAATCTTTCTTAATAGAGCTTAGACTCTCTAAAATCCAAATGCGGCTTGGGCCACATAAAAAACACGTAGGCAAGTGCCTAGGTTGATGCGGCTTGCGTGACATGAAAAACACATGGGCAAGTACCCGAGCTGATATGGATTGCGCCACGTGAGATGCACGTGGGCAAGCACACAAGCTCTATTTAACGTCTCAACGTAAAATACATGTGAGTACGTGCCGAAAGCCTTAGCCGGCTTAAGCCAAGCCGCTTAAGCCATAAGCCAAAGCATGCGCCAAACATCCAAAAACCCCTCCATGTGTCACGTGATACCCACGTGACCATATGCCAGAACCCTGTGTCCAAGTCGGTTTAAGCCGAGCCGATGCACCTTTCCTATGTGCGCCAGACATATTCTTGGGTGTCAAATAGACTCACCATTAGCCCCAAACCGGCTAAGTCTTGAAGCTTAAGCTTCACTGAGCCCATATGCTTAAAAATTCTAAGTTGATTTTAGTCTAAAACAAAATTAATGATCCTTAGATGAACTCAAGTATCTCCTGAACAGACGGACCTCATCGATATGAGAAATGCGACCTAGGTTCAATCTCTTTGGCTAACCAAGATACCAACATGGACCCAAAACTCCCAAATCATATGATATATGTACATATTTGGACTAATCCACGCCCTACGGACGACGACGATATTAGTCTCCATATACAATCCAAGGGCAACCCAAAATAAACTAAAACACGACACATGAAAGAATAAATCTGGAGTGCAGAAATTTGTTATCGTTCGCAATAACGTAATTAACTGCAGGGGCTTGGACCTGAACGAAAAAGCTTCCCCAAAATCAATAAACCTATCATCCGTGAGAGGGAATCTGAAGTAATTTACATCGGTCGCATCTATCCAAACCTCTGATATATGGTTACATAAATCAACATAGTATCTTCGGAGAGGTGGATGGATCAAACCTATTCATCTACCCCTAGATTCAGGCTAGACACGCTCCCTCGCGTCTCAGTTCGGTTTCTGGCAATGAACATAATCGGGCACACCCGGTGGGACCTTTTTCTCTTTCCACTCCACACTTCATGTGTCGTATTTCACGAACAAAATCGCGATATGTTATGTTTATGATTGCTCTTGGATTCCGAAGACGACTGAAGTTGGAGCTTTCTTCCCTATGCAGACTTCAAAAACATTCTGCAACAACTCCAAGACCACCGTACCTTAGCCGATCTTCTCTGGGAAGATTATGGCCCCACTGATCGACGTCCCAATAGCCCAACTCATGCAAGAATGGAACGGGCTCTAAGTCGGGCAAATGCATCCACTCCTCCCAACTATTGGCACCACAATGCCAATGAAGGATGCCCCAAAGAAGTCAACCTTTGATAGGCTGGCAAAAAGCTCCGCAAGCCTTTCCAAGAAGCCTGCAAAATCAAATGGTACAGTCTCAAACAAGCTGAATTCAAGCTCCATGGGCCCGACAAAGAAGCTCACGATACCAAAAAACTCAGTCTACCAAAGGCTGACCTTCGCTACTCCAGCCGCTTTAACTTTTTCGGCTGCTCCAAAGAAGTCGGTCATCAAGAGGCTGACGCCTGCAGCTCATGCTACTCCCGAAGTGCCAAAAGATGCTTCACCCCCAAGATAGTCTGTCTTCAATAGACTGGCGCCAAATGCTCCTGCACTGCTAAAGACGTCAATTTTCAAGCGACTGACACCTGTGGAAGCTCTAAAGACACACATGGGCATGTAGACGAGGCTCCAAAAACTAAAGAAACTCATGTTTCAAGATGCGCTCGATGTCTGTTCCCTCCAAAATAATAATAATTAATAAACAATAGTCGATGGGACATAAGTTCATGCACCAGAAGAGTTGGCGCTACCAAAAGCATGCGCCAATGATCCCTGGTGCTACGCTAATATTTAAAGCCCTTGCTTCTTTAATAGCTTAAACTATATTTGGAAAAATAATTTTCCCATTTTTCTCAGACAGAAAGAATAAACCTAGTTAACTATAAGATCTCCAAATAAAAGATTTAAAATACATAGCTTGAGCTATGTAAAATATTCTCCATCTTTCTAAAACAGAAATATGATTTTTTTAACTAGAGATAAAATCTTTTATATTTTTCTAAACAAAGAAAATATAAAGCTTGTTAACATATAACTCTTGGATCTGTAATCCAATGGTGCTTATAAACCTGAGCTTGATCTTAAAATCAATTAAAGAAATCATAAAGAGAGATTGTCTCTACTTGCCCAACAATATCTATACCCTATAGAAAGGACCAAAGAGGTAAAGATTTGATATACGCAATGATATGCTGGGTTCCTTGGCACTCCTACAAGGTTTTATAAGGCATCGGGTATGCAATTTTACAAAATAGAGAGAGCAAAGCAACTGAAACCAAGGATCTAACTAGAGAATTGGGGTTAAACAATACAAGTAAACAACTTTACTCTAAGTGAACAAGAAATACAACCTTTGTAGACCGGTCCTTCACTTCTAAAACTCCGTGTAGTAGTCCTTTAGCTCCAAGTGGTGGTCTCTCGGACTCTCGTTATGCTCCACTAGGCGAAAAGAAAAAGCTTGCTTAAAGATCTTCGAGGCCGAAGATGATCTACGTCGAAAAATCTCTAATTCAAGCTACCTCTTCACTAATTGATAAACTAGTGAAGAAACAACCTATACTAAATGGCTAGTTTGGTATATATTGGTGAAGTAGGAATTTTGCTCACTTTAGAATAATTTTTCTCTCTTTCTTTTCTTCACTCACTCAAAACTAGAGAGCAAGGAAGGAGATGAAGAAAATGATATCAAGTGATCAAGTGTGAACCATGGGTGAGAAAATATCTCATATAACTCTTGTAGAGACTTAACCATGGCTAAAAATTAGAGTTGGGTTAATAAATATTCAGAGTAAAACAAAATTAATGGACTAAGTCAAGGTTTCCACAAGCATCTTCAACCATGATAATTCCCACCAAATTTTGTTTTTCTCCTTAATAATTAAATCCCCACATTATCTTAAGTATGGTATGAGTCTCATACACCCAAGTCCAATGTTTCATCTAACATGACACATAAAAAAATACATTAATATATATCACATATATATTTGTATGTATTTTGAGAAAACATTTTCTTAAGTGAGCTAATATTAGTTAATGTATATTAATATATCAAATATATAATCATACATTAAATTATTAAATCAATACTTGATTTAATAACCCGGATGTATCACATACAACCGACTAATATCATTTATATGTATATCACATATACATATAACTTATCATTGAATCAACACTTGATTCAACAATCCGGTTATATCACATATAATCTGTATCGCGAGACTAGAATATGGTATCGCATACACGTATTAATCTCGGTCCCGCACATATCACATATGTTCCCTACTTCGTTTCGCTTGAGCTAGGAAACCTCTGTGTAGGACTCTAATGACTCATCAATACGCCGGCAGTAGGTAATGATCATATCAATTACCCACAAACCGCCAGTAGTACTAGCTGGACGTAACGGCTACCCACGTATTGAGCGATCAGAAGATCAACAAGCAAGCTTGTCCAAACTCCTGTGAATCCAATAGTAATACTACCGTACAGTCCGGTCTCTTCGTCTAATATGTCGCATATCTAGTATGGAGGTGGTAAACGTCAAACCGCAATAACTTGATAAGTTATGCCGATACGGGCTCATAACAGGTCGAGAAACTACTGATAACACTTACTAGTAAATCTCAGTATCAGCCCTAGCCAGGGACTTCCTGTTATGGCCAATCGAGCACAGCGCAACGTCAACCCCCAATACCGGGAGAGACGAAACCCGTCCTATCGCTCGTTGCCTCCATGTGACTCGGGACTGTACCCAAAAACCACCTGTTTGCACACTTTCTTGAACGTGGTAGGGTGGAAATCAAAGCACAGTGGGAATCACACAAAACTCTATAACGATCTCGGGTCTACAGACTACATCGCCCATCAAATGGGTCAAGAAACGTATGCGCTAGTCTACTCTGGAATATCGATGCCCCGTCTCGATACACACACGACTAGGAACAATTAAAGGATCAACTTTTGGACTACCCTGGCCCTACTAGTATGATCTGCATCATAGTCCTGGTAGTCAAGTACATCCTAAGGGATTTACCAACTTTTGAGAGCAAGACAGTATCACAATACAAGTTAACATATTAAGATAAAGAGCAACCGGATAGCATACTATCATGTCGAGCAAGAAAGTCCTCTAAATATATGTCCAAGCATCCATTATAATATACAATCATATACAACAATGGCTTCTAAGGTATACATACAACTAACAATCTCCCACTTGCACTAAGGCTAGTTGTTGTATTATCTCATACCCAATATCTCGAAAAGTCTCTCAAATTGTATCTGGGGAATGGCCTTCGTGAGTGGATCCACTGTGTTATTCTTCGTGTCAACTCTCCTGATCTCGATCTCCCGGCAATCAACTATTTCCCAGATCAGGTGATACCGCCTCAGAATATGCATGGATCGCTGATGGGACCTGGGCTCCTTGGCCAAAGCCACAGCTCCATTGTCATCACAATACAATGGTATTGGATGCTTGATGGATGGAACCACTTGTTAGGGCCTGACAAGCAACGCTTATTCCCATCTCAATGGGGTGACGAAAAACACCCTACACCACTCCAAGTTCAGTTATGAACTTCTTCATCCAGACGGCCTCTTTAGCCGCATCGTTGGCAGCGATGTATTCAGCCTCCATCGTCGAGTCTGCCATGGTATCTTTCTTGGAACTCTTCCAACATACTGCCCCTCCATTGAAGGTGAAGGTAAAACCCGAGACTGACTCAGAGTCATCCTTATTACTCTGGAAGCTCGAATCGGTAAAGGACTCTATTTGGAGTTCACCGTTAGCATACACCAAGAATATATCTTTAGTCCTTCTCAAATACTTAAGAATGTTCTTCACAGCTGTCCAGCGATTCTTCCCAGGCTTAATACCTGCTTACAACACTAAGTGCGTACGCTACATTCGGTCGGGTACATAACATCGCATACATGATAGACCTGACTGCCGAAGCATAGGGTATCCCTTGCATGCGAGCCCTCTCCAAATCAGTCTTGGGGGACATCTCTTTGGAGATTGTGATTCCTGAGATCGTGGGTAAATTCCCACGCTTGGAACATTCCATACTAATCCTGTTTAGTATGGTGTCAATGTACCTGGATTGGGACAATCCCAACATCCGTTTAGATCTATCTCTATAGATCTTAATCCCCGGGATGTTGGAAGCATCACCCAGATCCTTCATGGAGAATCTTTGTTATAAGAAGAGCTTGACCGAGTGCAGCATAGGAACATCATTTCCTATCAAGAGTATGTCATCCACGTACAATACGAGGAAGACGACCTTACTCTCTGCAACTTTCTTGTATACACAAGGTTCATCTACATTTTTTATGAAGTCAAACTCTTTGACTGCCACATCAAAACAGATGTTCCAACTCCGCGATTCCTGCTTTAACCCATAGATTGATTTAAGCAGCTTGTACACCATTCCGCTGCTCCCATTCTCTACGAAGCCCTCTGGCTGAGTCATGAACACGCTCTCTTCTAAATCACTGTTTAGAAAAGTGGTCTTGACGTCCATCTGCCAGATTTCGTAGTCATGGTATGTAGCGATGGCAAGTAGGATCTGGATGGACTTAAGAATAGCCACTGGAAAAATGGTTTCTTCATAATCGATATCTGGTCGTTGATGAAAACCTTTTGCAACAAGTCTAGCTTTGAAAGTCTCGGCTTTTCCATCTACACCAAGTTTCTTCTTAAAGATCCATTTGCTCCCAATGGGTTTTACCCCTTCGGGATCAACTTCTAAAGTTCATACTTTGTTAGTGTACATGGATTCCTTCTCAGACCGAATTGCATCCAGCCATTTCACAGAGTCCCCACTCGTGATGGCCTGCTCGAAACTAGTCGGGTCATCATCTTTCATGATGCAATCCTCTCTCCCACCATCAATGAGAAAACCGTAGTATCTCTCAGGTGGATGAGGAACCCTACTAGATCTGCAGAGAGGCTGAAGTTCATCTGGAACTATTGAATCCTCCGATTCTATCAAATCATCAGTTGTAGTTTGTGTAGCTGGAACTTCTTCCAGTTCTACCTCTTTACCGCTAATTTCCTTTAAAAGAAATTCCTTTTCTAAAAAGGTGGCATGTTGAGCAACAAACACCTTTTGTTCCTCACTGTGGTAGAAAAGATATCCATATGAGTTCTTTAGATATCCCATAAACTTTCTAGAAAACTAATCTTGCCTCGAGTTTTTCCGGATTTTCCTTTTTGACGTAGGCCGAACAACCCCATATATTAACCCGTTTAAGATATGGTCTCTTTCCACTCCATATCTCATATGGTGTTTTAGGCATCGATTTAGATGGAACTTGATTCAATAGGTATGCTGCTGCCTCAAGCGCATAACCCCAAAAGGAAATAGGTAACTCAGCGGTACTCATCATAGGGCACACCATATCTAATAGGGTGAGATTTCTCCACTCCAATGCACCGTTGTGCTGTGGTGTATACGGAGGAGTAAGCTGAGAGAGAATCCCATTCTCTTTTAGATACTCCAGGAACTCCGTGCTTAAGTATTCTCCTCCCCGATCAGATCGAAGGATTTTAATACTTTTTCCCATTTAGTTCTCTACTTCGCATTTATAATTCTTGAATTTATCAAAAGCTTCAGACTTGTGTTTTAACAGGAACACATATCCAAATCTTGAAAGATCATCGGTGAATATAATGATGTACGAGGATCCCAAGAGTTCAGTAGCTCTTTCTCCGTGTCCAGTAAACGGAGTTTTGCTCATTTTTACCTTTGGAGATATGAGTGGCAAGTTTCATAAGATGTAAATTCAAACTAATTCAAATATCCATCTTTATGTAACTTAGCTAGTCGTGTCGCATTGATATGACCTAGTCTACAATACCACAAGAAAGATTTGTTCATTTCTTAACTCTTCCTCTTGTGTGTGTTTTGTACGCTAAGAACTGTGGTTTCATTTAGAATATATAAACCGTTGCTTAATGTACCAAACCCAATCAACACTTGATTTAAGTAAATGTTCATAATATTATTCTCTACTACAAAGGTATATCCTTCTTTATCTAGTAAAGGAATTGATATTAAATTGCATATCATAGAGGGTACATAATAACAGTTATTCAGGATCAATGTATTCTCATTTGGTAATACAAGGTGATATTCACCAATTGCTTTAGCTGCAACATTTGCACCATTCCCTACCTTTAGAGAATGATCACATTTTCCCAGTTCTCTACCTTTCTTTAGCCCATGTAACATATTACATATGTGGGATCTCGATCCGGTATCTAATACCCACGACGTAGGGTGTACTGAGAAACAGTTCTCGGTAACAAACACACCCGAAGAAGATGCATCAACATTCTCATTTCTCGTTCGGGTCACGAGGGAATCCTGGTATTCCCCTATTTCCTGCTCAAACTTATAACAATTATAAGATAGAGTGGAACCAACATTCCCCAGCCCAGAATAACAAGCGGATTCGGTCAATACATCAAAATTATCATCTTGATTAAGGAGTGACATGGTCGCTACCTGGAGAGAGAGAGAAGAAAACACTTTAGCGTATGCTCTTGCAAGATTATATTGGTTATTATCATATCTAATCAGGATGGCTCCCACTGTTTTTATCAAATCTTCCTTCAGTCCCTAAAAGGTAAGACTGGCCGGGATTAATTACACCCTACAAGTTCGCTAATCTTTCAGCCAGGCCAGTTTCGGTACTTTGAGGGAGGTTCTCCATGCTTTCGCACGGACCTAATTAAAATAAAGCTCATTTTCCCAGGGGCGTAACCCCATTAACACCTTTCTAGACACCTACTTAATCGGCTAATTGTAATGTGCAAAACTCTTCCAGAAATAACTCTTACTCGCAGTGGGTATCGGGATCCAACTATCTCATAGAAAGTATACAATCTCATTGCAAATTTCAACACTTGAAATTCCCAATAATATTTTGCCCCAAGCTATTTATGACCTTGAAAAGGTCAACAAACCATAAACCGCAAGTCAAGTTCAACCCGTTCATTTCGTGATTGAATTAAACCCACCCGCACGACCCTTGACAAGGTCAACAAGGCTGTACGACTACCCTAATCCAATCGCATCATATGCGTTGCAGATAAGCACTAATTAGCTACCGCACACTATGCCTTGATAAGGTCAACAAACGCAGCACGAATACTAAATAGCCCTTATCTGAAATGACGGAGGGCTACGACAGGTTTTTAAGAAAACCTTTTGCGTAATGAACTTGATATCGTTGTAGAATCGAGTGATTTTGAAATGGAGTGGTTTAAGCTCCGCCTTTTAAAATCGAGTTTTTCAAAATAAAACCGAGTAGGTATAGCATCTGCTAGCTTTTGTTAAAGAGGTCATTCCCGGTGAAGGGATCTCGGCTCTTTCCTCGTCGAATGAGGTGCTGGATATTCATTAAGGAATATCACTATGCAAAGCAAGGTTTGAAAAATTGATTCTACAACATCTTTAGCTTTCTTTCCTTTTCATTAATCTCATTAATGAAGTCCCATCATTTATGCTTCCTAAGCATCACAGATAAAGAAACGAAAATACTTATATAACGTACACTTATACCATACGCATTCGTCATGGGATCCCGTCATGCACCGTTAGGTTAGATAACTAACGGCAGAGCTGGGGCAGGACTAGCGCGGTTGCAAAACATAAGCAACATTTATTATATATCATATATATAATATTAATCATTCGTCTCAGGTAGTTATATGATCTCATCACAGAACATTACAGCAGAAGTCAACATATGAAATATTGGATATACTAGGAGGTCCGTGTTTTAAATTAAGCCAGTAAAAAATACGGATTCCACGGTCGTGATGAGTAGACAAACCCATATCCATAGACCCCTACGAGAGCGGCAAGCAACACTACCAATTCTAGAGTTAGGAGACCCGGTCTCGACTCCTTAAGATGGTCTCCCACAGGACTCTAGAACCCAGTTACTTATGCTCCCCGCCTTGGGTCTATCCTAATGCGGAAAAGTAAATAATATACATCAATGGTGACATCATCCTCAACCCGGAAGTGTCCCAATAAAAGAATATTATATACAAGTTTTTACACGAATGAAAATAAAAAAACTCTCATCTCACGCAAAAATCCCCAGCTATTCAAACACGACGATCCAATATAATATATCACAGCAACACATAACATCACATGCCATCAACGTAAGTAAATATGCGTATCCCAATTGTCGTCGACGTATAGCAACAAAACCGGCGATACACCACATATTACACTTACGGTCGCAGAAAAGAAAATGAAAACTACAATAGTTAGAATCCGCAACATCCTTAGATATTATAAACCCGGAATATCTCATACCCCAAATTTCATGCCTAACATATAAACCTTGCATTTTAGTCTCATATTGAAAACACCTTTCAATAACCTAGGCGAGTAATTCAACAAGATTCCCGACTACTTGATCGAATAATCGTCGGAAACAGTAGTAGATGGCCGTACCCCCGATGACGTCGACGAAGTGCACTTAGCCGGAACACCGTGGCCGCGAACACCCGAGGGGATGCTTTTGGCAACGGGGTTCTCCTACAGTCACTTGGTTGGGGCTATGGGGTATGGCTATCTAGTAGTATTACCCGGTGAATGTTCGCGTACTATACGATATTGCGACGGAGTTTTGATCCGGATCAAAACCCCATAGCAACAGATCAAAAGAGACTAAAAACGCTAGATTTACAGAACACTAACTAGTTTTCACAAAACTAATTATCGTGGATTCTAAATATTGTATCATATTTCAATATTAAACCCGGAACGATGTTAAAATACGAATACGAAATACTCCGTATTACCACTACAGAATGATAACATCATATGCAATCTTGGCAAAAACAAACATAACCTGAAATCCTAAAACCATGATATCAGAACACCGCAAAAATTTCAAGGTTTTTTGCTACAGGAAAAAAGGTGAGGCCAGTTTTTTAGGCAATTTGGTCGGCCATACTTTTGTGGTTTTGCCTCAAATTTTTCTGGTGTTCTGGATACATCATAAGTAGTTTTCTGCACTTGCTTAAAAAAAATTTAGAGGACTTAAAAAATTCGACAGAAACTAAGGTTTCGGATTCCAGGTTTTGGAGTTATTTCGTTTACGTAATTCAACTAACATCATCTAATTCTCTAGCCTTGGCTCTGATACCTCAGCTGGATTCCTTGGCACTCCTAATAGGTTTTATAAGGCATCAGATATGCAATTTTAAAAAATCTAGAGAGCAAATAAACCCAAACCAAGGATCTAATTAGAGAATTAGGGTTAAAAAATACAAGTAAACAACTTTACTCTAAGTAAACAATTTTACTCTAAATGAACAAGGAACAAAACCTTTGTAGATCGGTCCTTCAATTCTAAAGCTCCGTGTAGTAGTCCCTTAGCTCCAAGTGCTGGTCTCCCGAACTCTCGTTAGGCTCCACTAGGCGAAAGGAACAAGTTTGCTTAAAAATCTTCAATACCGAAGATGATCTACGTCGAAAAATCTCTAACTCAAGCTACCACTTCACTAATTGATGAACTAGTGAAGAAACAAGCTATACAAAATGGCTAGTTTGGTTTAAATTGGTGAAGTAGAAATTTTTCTCACTTTAGAATAATTTTTCTCTCTTTCTTATCTTCACTCACTCAAAACTAGAGAGCAAGGAAGGAGATAAAGAAAATGATCTTAAGTGATCAAGTGTGAACCATGGGTGAGAAAATATCTCATATAACTCTTGTAGAGACTTAACCATGGCTAAAAATTAGAGTTGGGTTAATAATATCTACAGTAAAGCAAAATTAGTGGACTAAGTAAAGGTTTCCACAAGCTTCTACAAGCATCTTCAACCATGATAATTTCCACTTAATTTTGTTTTCCCCTTAATAATTAAATCCCCACATTATCTTAAGTGTGGTATGAGTCTCATGCACTCAAGTCCAATGTATCATCTAGCGTGACACATAAACAAATACATTAATATATATCACATATATATTTGTATGTATTTTGAGAAAACATTTTCTTAAGTGAGCTAATATTAGTTAATGTATATTAATATATCAAATATATAATCATATATTAAATTATTAATCAATACTTGATTTAATAACCCGGCTGTATCGCATACAACCGACTAATATCATTTATATGTATATCACATATACATATAACATATCATTGAATCAACACTTGATTCAACAATCCGGTTATATCACATATAACCTGTATCGTGAGACTAGAATATGGATCACATACACATATTAATCTCGGTCCCACACATATCACATATGTTCCCTACTTCGTTTCGCTTGAGCTAGGAAACCTCTGTGTAGAACTCTAATGACTCTTCAATATGCCGGCAGTAGGTAATGATCATATCAATTACCCACAAGCCGTCAGCGGTACTAGCTGGATGTAACGGCTACCCAGGAATTGAGCGATCAGAAGATCAACAAGCAAAGCTTGTCCAAACTCCTGTGAATCCAACAGTAACACTACCGTACAGTCCGGTCTCTTCGTCTGATATGTCGCATATCTTGTCTGGGGGTGGTAAACGTCAGACCCTAATAACTTGATAAGTCATGCCGATACGATGCCCATAACGGGTCGAGAAACTATTGATAACACTTACCAGTAAATCTCAGTATCATCCCTGACCAAAGACTTCCTGTTATGGCCAATCGAGCACAGCGCAACATCAACCCCCAATACCGGGAGAGACGAAACCCCTCCTATCGCTCATTGCCTCCATGTGACTCGGGACTGTACCCAAAAAGCACCTGTTTGCATGCTCTCTTGACCGTAGTAGGGTGGAAATCAAAGCACACTGGGAATCACACAAGTCTCTATGATGATCTCGGGTTTACAGACTAACCTATACCAGTGTCACTAGAGAACTGCTATCTGACGATAGGTATAATGCCATCTAAGAGTTCTCGGCGAGTCTTGTTCAGTGTACCCAGCCTCCACTGAGCACCCGTATACTATCTTTGATGTCAAACACCAATGGATATATGATCATCCATCGCCCATCAAATAGGTCAAGAAACATATACGCTAGTCTACTCTGGAATATCGATGCCCCGTCTCGATACACCCACGATTAGGAACAATTAAAGGATGAACTTGTGGACTACCCTGGCCCCACTAGTATGATCTGCATCATAGTTCTGGTAGTCAAGTACATCCTAAGGGCTTTACCAACATGTGAGAGCAAGACAGTATCACAATACAAGTCTACATGTTAAGATAAAGAGTAACCAGATAGCATACTATCATGTCGAGCAAGAAAGTCCTCTCTATATATGTCCAAGCATCCATTATAATATACAATCATGTACAACAATGGCCTCTAGGGCATACATACAACTAACATGATATACGCAATCGACCCCATAAAGCTTGATCAGAAACTTAAGTTCTCTGCAATCAAAACTTTCGTCTTCTTCCTTATCATCATCATCAAACGAGATGAGAAAAAAAGATCAATCTCCATATAAAATGTTTAAGCTTCATCCTTAAGAATTTTAACTTTCATATACAAAATTTAAGTTCTTTTCACCGATCTTAAAATCTTTAGATCAAATTTCGCCTCAAGAAAACTTACGTTTCCAGTAGAGAGATTCCTTTGATCTTAAGATCTGGGATTTGAGAAAAGAACCTAATTCCCTAATAAAAAATGTAATGATAATGAACGAGGAAATTTAAATTTCCAAAGAACCGTTCATGTGATTTATATATATAAATAGAGATCCCAGAACATGAAGTACTGATCTTGTTGATCGTTAATGGCTAAAATAGCTATTAACAGAAGCTTAAGCTTCATGAAACTTAAGTTTTAAAAGAACAGAGTTTAATCTCTATGAAAAACCCTAAGCGGCCATACGCCAGAGGCATATACGCCAATGGGCATGCGTCACGTGGCATGCGCCAATAAAAGATATGCACCAATAAGGGAGTATGCATCAATGGAGACCTATTACGTTGCATGCACCACAACCCATAAGCGTCAATTTTTAATGCGCCAGAGACCAAAAATTCGAAGGCATGCGCCAGTCCCTATCGTATACGTGGCATGATCCACAACCGTGATGCGCCAATGATTTAATGTGTCATAGACCCATATATCTTTATCTATACATGACATATGGCATGTGCCACAGCTTCTGGGCGCCAGTACATATATATACTCTTGAGCCAATTCTTAGTCCAAATTGATTAAGTGTTATAAAGATTAATCTTCTATAATATCTCTTGAGCCCATATGCTCATATATTTTAAGTTAAGCTTAATCTAAAATAAGATTAACGGTCCTTAAGTATATTTCCTAAGTTGATATTAGTCCTACATACGAGTAATGATCCTTCGATCAAACCCAAATATATACCTGAACTGATAGAACATATGACCTGGGTTCAACCCAAATCTGAGATTTACGGATTTGGACTAATCCGCTTCCTACGGGTGGCGACATACATTAGTCTCCGTATACAATCCAAAGACAACCCAAAAAAACAAAATATAACACGACACACGATGATTCATGGAGTAGAGAAAGTTGTTATCGCATAGCGATAACATAATTAACTGCAGGGGATTGCGCGTGCAGGAAAAAGCGTCCCCACAATCAAAAACCCTCATCATTGAAGGGGAATCTGATAAGTCAGCTACAACGATCGCATCCATCCGAACCCCCGATATACTGTGTCATAAATCAACATGGTATCTTCAAAGAGGTGGACAGATATGTTCCATATAGCATCTACCCCAGAATTCAGGTTGGATGCGCTCCCCGCACTTCTGTCCAGTTTCCAACGGTAAACAACGCCGTTACCGGCGTCGACAAAAACTGCCAGGGGGCATCTCCCCATCAGGGCTAACTTTACCGATACCCATTATCGATGCAGCTGCCTCGAAAAAAAAAGCTTCAAGCCACTGAGAAGGGTTATGCGAAGCTTTCCTACCACTGTTTTGAAGAATTACCCACCACTGTAGGGGTATCGAATGAGCAAAAGCTAATGCTCAATCCAAAACTTTTCTCGATGATCTACAAACTCTGGAAAGAAGTTCGTGACTCTGTTATCAACAGCAGCCCGTCTCCAAAATCTGGGAAGCTCAGGAAGCTCGGGAATCTGCCAAAAGCCGAAGACTCGGCTTCCAAGTCCAAAGTGGCCCTTCCGAAAAAGCAAAGTCCATAAAGATCACCATCGCCTAAGGCAAATCCCAAAATGCGAAATTTCAAAAGCTCCGCATAATAGGCCGAAGTAGTCCATATTGTGCGAATGATACACATCAATAGAAGTGAAATTAACGCTTCCGCCAGTCATCGACCACAAACTCGGTCCTTGACTCAAGCTCATAGGCAGCAACAGCTGTGTTCACATCAGATTTTTGCATTTTCATACCACCCAATTTTTATCACATTGCATATCGGTAAGTACTCTTGAGCCGTGTTTGCTAGTCAATTGCAGGATACAGGTTCTCGGCTCTAAACGGTGAAATTCATGGAAAAACACGACAAAATCCGGGTTCTTGCCAACCACAGATTAAACACGGGTCTCCGCTCTTTATCCGTCTGTTGCCACACACCAGTTTAGGAGACAAAATGGCAAATCGATTGTCACCTTCATGCACAAAGCACAATGGTAACACCAAGTCCAAGAAATCTACGCGGAGCTCAAGAAAATCATGACAAAAGATCCATGTCCAATCACCTTTTGATCCACTAGAATTCTGGAAGAAATGTGGAAAGATTATCAGAAACAACATGTACCAGACAAAAGGGGACAGCAGACCAGGGAAGCACAGAAAATACCATGCCCCAACTCCATCAAACGGCCGTGGAACCGCGGCCAATAGGGGGTCTAGGCCGCGGTTCCGCGGCCGTTCAGGCGCCGCATTTAAAGAATTTTTAGGGGTATTTTGGTCTTTCTATGTACAGGCAGAATTTTGCCCTAGATTTCTATTTCCCTGCCTATAAATAGCCCAGAACCTTGTGAAGCCAAGTGTGCTTAATCTTGTATTTTTTAGGGTTTAGAATACTTGTTCTTCTTCCTCTTCTCATCTCTTCTCCATTGAAAAACTTGTAGTGAGCTTTTGTGAGTGAAGAATGATGAATAAAGAAGTTCATTTTGTTATTATACTTGTCTTGCTCTTTTTATGTTAATCGCTTGTAATCGTTAATTGATAAGTAGTTGTTGTTATTTATTGTTGTTTCTTTCTTTTCTCTTTTTCTTTATCCTTAAAACAACCATGATGCTTAAGCTTGATCCTTACCAAGGTGAGGTCGCAAATAGCTAGTTGTTATCTTCTAATCTCTTTCTTTCTATCTTCCTCTTTGTTTTATTTTCTTTTCATTATGATGTGTGAGTAGTTTCCATACTTGTTAGGGTAGGATAAGGGAAGTTTGAGAGAAGGAAATCTCTCTCACTCTTTCCTTGCCCAACATCTTAAATCAACTCCCGTTAATTGAACCACAATCCACTCCCTACGGCACCCTATCCTACATGATAGCGGTGATTCCGTAGTGAGACCGGTTGTGGTTGAATTAACCGGAGGTTGTGGCTAAGAGCCAAGAACGGACGGACAAGCACCAAAAGGAAGAACTTAAGCGTTGGAAAGCCTAGCTTATACTCGCAAGTTCCTTCCTAGTCGTGCTAATCCCCGTTGTTGCCGATTACCGTAACACCGATATTAAGAGTGGCAATGAAAGAAGTGAGCGACTCCTAACTCAAACTAACCTAATCCTAACCCTAACAAGCTCTCTTTACATATCATTTTAACACTTAGATAATCACAAACAAATCTGGAAAATTGGACTTAACTCGTTAAAGCACATAGAAAAAGATTCCCATCTCCCTGCGGACAACCCGTACTCAACCGGCTAGCTACAAGCGAAACCGTTTTGATTGCGGTAATTAACTAAACTTAAACACGCAGAATCTCTAACAATCAAATGGCGCCGTTGCCGGGGAGACGGTAGTTTATTTCTTTGTGTAATTTCGGGTTAACTTGTGAATATAAATATAACCGAAAAACAAAACAAAAAAAAAATATACCTTGTAAAGAAAAATCATCTTGTTATTTTTGATTAGTTTTTGTGCAAGTGTGCAGGATAATACGGAGTTCGAGTTCAGTGCCAAAGACGTGGGAAGATAGACCCACATTTCGCGGCTACACCGCGATGGATCAAAACGAAGCAAACGGTCTACTGTAAAAATTTGGAGCAGATAAAGTAAGCACGTCAAAATTCAGCACATCCAGACAAGCAGAGGACACCCAACAGAGCACACCCAAAAATTTCAGAAGCCCAACTCCACCCTACTGCCACGGAACCGCGGCATAAGCTGACTTACGCCGCGGATCCGCGGCCACTTGGTGCCCTCTGCATCTCAAAATCTCTGTAAGTGTTCCTTGCTTCTTCTCCACTCCTCTGGACTCCAATAAACTGTGTTTTCTGCAGCATTCTTTGCGCAAATTCTCTTCCCCCTTCCAATAAACTGTTCTTGTGCAGGATTCTTTGCGCCGCTCTAAAAATAAAAATTGTTTGCAGTTGATTTGTTACCGTTTTGCATTCATTAATACGGACTTAAGGGGCTTGAAACTAATTCAGATTGGGTGGGGATTTCATCACCCTTCCCAGGACCCCAGAAATCACAAAAAGCATATGCATTGACCATTGTTAAATTAAAAAAATACTAGACTCAGCCCTAAAGACTTCACGCTCAATAGGACAGAGGACTAGTTACAGGCATCGGCCGTTTATCCTATCTGACTTTTGCGGTGTCTAGGCAAGTGTGTCGAAGGCAAGTGGTTATTTAATTAAGGAACTTCGCGAAAGCGTTGGACAAGCTCCCACTTACCTGGCACTTACCTGGTCGCAATTGACGGAGAAGAGGCGGTTTGAGGTCCTATTTCTAGCCCTCTGGAACAGTTAGGAGCTGTCTAGCAGACCTAGGTGACCCTAGATCTAGGTGTGATTGTGCATATCTTGTTTATGATTGCTTAAAACCGTAAGTCCGTACATATTTCTGTAAAGCTCTTTTCTAAAAATAAAAAAAAAGGAAAAAAATCAAAAACTTTTATAAAAACTTGCCCTTTGTCGCCAAAATCCATTTTTCACCCGCCACCCATCGCCTTTCTCCATTGACGTTTTCGTACCCTCACCTTCTCCGCTTTGACTATACTAAACTCGTTTAGTGTATGTCCACTTGGACTCGAGACACTAGCGCCCGTCTAGTCCACGTTACGTTATTCTCTACCGACTACGCGATCGACTCAGATGTTGAAACTCCGTCCACTCCTCTTTCACCTTTACCTTTTCCGGCCAACTCCAACGTTGACCGGAATTCTGTTCATACATCTTCACCTTCACTATCACCTACCTCTTCTTCCGCGATGTCAAGATTTAATCCGAACATCTCTTTGACTACCCCTGGATTGGCTCCACCTCCTACGGAGACCAATAACCCACCACCACCGCCTGTTGTAGCGCCGCAGCGAATTGCGCTCCAGGATCGTTTCTATCCCACCCATTCTGCACTTCCCACCTGCCTTTCTCTTCCACCGGCCAATGAGGATAATTTTGAAATTAAGCCCCACTTCATCAACATGCTTCTACGATTTCATGGGCTTGAATCTGAAGATGCCTATATCTTCATCAATAAATTTCAAAACGTTTGTGCCATGATGAAAACTACCCAACTGTCGGACGATGCTATACGTCTACGGGTCATTCCGTTCACTTTACGCGATCTTGCTGAGAAATGGCTGTATAGCACCGCTTCCCACTCCATAACCAGTTGGGACGAGTTTGTTAAAGCGTTTCTCAAAAAGTTCTATCCGAATCATAAAACCGCAAGGATTCGCAATGAAATCAACCAATTCTCTCAGCTTCCTTCTGAACCCTTCTGGAAGTGCTTTGACCGGTACAAAGACCTTCTTGTTCAGTGTCCTCACCACGGTATAGAGAAATGGCAACTTTGCCAAACCTTATACGAGGGCCTGAACCCAGCAACGAAGCAGTTGTTGGAAACCATCTGTCAGGGCCACTTCCTATCAAAATCTGACGAGGAAGCGTGGCAATTCTTTGACGACCTTGCGGAGCAAACGCTACAATGGGAGAGCACCAGACCAACTTCTTCTTCTTCTACCTCCACTTCTACCGGTCAGTCTAGGGTAGGAATTCACCAACTTGATGTCTCTATTGCGATGAAAGCTGAAATGGCTGCAATAACGAGAAAGCTTGAAGCCATAGAGAGCAAATTTTCTTCTCCTGCTCCTGCCCCTGTTCTTCCCCTTCGTACCATCTGCGCTTGTTGTTCCGATCCTTCTCACTTAACCGAAGAGTGTCCTTACAATCCACCATCGCAAGGACAGGATCAGGTAAATGCTGCATTCCAGCAAAGACCGAGGAATGATCCATACTCTTCCACCTACAATCCCGGTTGGAGGAACCACCCCAATTTCGCCTGGAATCAGAATCAGAATCAATTCCAAGGCAACAATTTCCAAAGGCCCCCTCCGCCGCAACAACAAGCGGAACAACAAACTCAACATCAATTTCAGCAGCCCTTCCAACCCCAACCTTTTCAAAATCAGACGAACAACTTTGCACCCAACAATTCTTTTCCACCAAACAACTTTGTTCCATCAAACAACGATAAGGTTTCCTCGCTCGAACGAAGTCTGGAGAAGTTCGTTAAACAATCGACACAATCCACTGCCAACATCCAGTCTTCCATTCAGTCCTTAGTGCAACACACTGCCGCTCACGGGCAAAGCATCAAGACCATCGAGGCCTAGATTGCACAGCTGAATGCGGCCTTAAGCGAGCGAGAGAAGGGGAACCTCCCGTCCCAGCCACTCCCATATCCCGGTCACCCACAGAATGTACATGTTGTTAGTTGTATGTATGCCCTAGAGGCCAGTATTGTACAGATGATGTATATTATATTGGATGCTTGGACATATATAGATGACTTTCTTGCTCGATATGATAGTATGCTATCTGGTTACTCTTTATCTTAACATGTACACTTGTCTCTTTAAACTGTCTTATAGTTACATGTTGATAAAGCCCTTAGGATGTGTACTTGACTACCTGGACTATGATGCAAATCATACTAGTGGGGACAAGGTAGTCCATAAGTACATCCTTCAAGGTCCCTAGTCGTGGGTGTATCGAGACAGGGCATCGATATACCAGTGTAGACTAGCGTATACGCTTCTCGACCCATGAGATGGGCGATGGATGATCCCATATCCATTGGTGTTTGACATCAGAGATGATATACGGATGCTCAGTGGAGACTGGGTACACTGGACGGACTCGCCGAGAACTCCCAGATGGTATTATACCTCACGTCAGATGGCAGTTCTCAGGTGACACTTGTGCAGGTTAGTCTGTAGACCCGAGATCGTCATAGAGTCTTGTGTGATTCCCACTGTGCTTTGATCTCCACCTTACCACGTCCATGAGGGCGTGCAAAACGGTGGTCTTTGGGCACAGTCCCGAGTCACATGATGGCAATGAGCGATAGGAGGGGTTTCGTCTCTCCCGGTATTGGGGGTTGATGTTGCGCTGTGCTCGATTGGCCGTAACAGGGAAGTCCCTGGCCAGGGCTGATCAGAGATTTGCTGGTAAGTGTTACCAGTAGTTTCTCGACCCGTTATGAGCCTCACATCGGCACGACTTATCGGTTATTGGGGTCTGACGTTTACCACCCCTAGACTTGATATGTGACATATCAGACGAACAGACCGGACTGTACGGTAAGTGTTACTGGTTGGATTCACAGGAGTGTGAGCGGGCTAGCTCGTCAATCTTCTGATCGCTCAATACCCGGATGGCCGTTACGTTTAGCAGACCGCTTGCGGCTTGTGGGTGCTTGATATGATCATCATCTGCTACCGGCGTATTGACGAGTCTTTAGAGTCCTACACAGAGGTTTCCTGGCTCAAGCGAAACGAAATAGGAGCGCATATGAGATATGTGCAGGACCGAGAATAATGCGTGTATATGATACCGTATTCCATTCTCGCGATGAATATATCGATTGGTTATATTCGATATAACCTAGTTATCGAATCATTGATTCGATAAATCGATACATTGTATACTAGTCGGTTATGTGCGACATGACCGGATCATTGAATCAAGTGTTGATTTAATAATTTAATGTATAATTATATATTTGATATATTATTTTGCATTAACTAGTATTGGTTCACTTTAAATGGATTTTCTCACTTGATGTGCAAGTTGTATATGTTATATACTTTTGTGCACATCTTTGTATCATGTTTGATGATACTTGCTCACTTGGTTAAGTGTAAAGAATTAAACCTAGGTTAAGAAAGTGATTAGGGTTTTAATTATCCATTCTTTTATTTATTGATTTTGGAAAAAGAATGGGATAAGAATACAAAATGGTTGCTTTCATTCTTGAACCTTTGTGAAGCTTCATGAAGCTTTGACCAAAGTGACCAATTTATCTTCATGCTTAACCCTAACCACTCTTCTAACCATGGTCAATTCTCTACACCTAACCATGGTTCCTATTATGATAAGTATTCATTTCTTTTTCATTTTTTTGATGAACTTATCATAATATTTCCTTCTTCTTGATCTTCTTCTTCAAGAAAGAAAGCTTGATGCCATTAATGGCAACTTGAGTTCTAAAGTGAGAAATCCAATTCTAAAGTGAACCCACCTCCTGCCAAGTTGTTTTGGGTGTTTTCTTCACAAGTTTCACAAATTTGTGAAGTCGGAGCTTGAACTTGTGATGCCTCGACGTAGATCATCTTCGGCACGACGCCGACGACCTAGTCCGCCCATTTCTCCGATCAAGCCGACGATTGAGTCCGGGATTCGAGATGGACAGCGAGAGGACGCCTACGTGGAGCTAAGGAAGTGGAAAACCAGATCTACAAAGGTTGTAGCCTCTTATCTTTAGTTAAGTTGTTAACTAGATTCGCATTTCGCCTAAATTTCTAGTCGACGATCCGTATTAGGGTTTCTCGGCACCCATAAAATTTGAAATTGGCATGGTTGATGCCTTGTGAGACCTCTATAGTGTGCCTAGGAACCCTACAGTGGTATCAGAGACTAGCTAGAGTCTTAGGCGAAGTCCAGACGGAGTTTGAAGTCCGATCGAACCGAAACCCTAATATCAAAATTACTCTCTGTACATTTTTTTAAAACTGGGTTTTTCCAAATTAAAAATATGCAGAAAATTCAGCAGGACTTTCTAAGAATTACTGTGAAACACGATCACCCAATTCCTCCAAAGTGCGGCGGAACCGCGGCAGAAGCCTGGCTTCTGCGGCGGTTCCGCGGCCGAAGCCTGGCTTCTGCGGCGGTTCCGCGGCCGTATGATGACGTCACCCACCCAATTTTGCACAGTAACTTCTTTTATTCAGTGCTGAGTTCTCTGAGAATTTTTAATATTTATTCAAGAGTTGAGTATTCTGGGTTGTATTGGGGACTCGGTATTTCGATCGGATTATCGAATTTTGTCTAAGTGGCTTTCCGGATAATTTAAGAATATGTTAAAAGGTTCGACCGGATATAAATACCCACTTTTTCCCCTGCCAGAAAATTTCCAAGTGTTGGATTTTTCTGTGGTTTAAGGACGTTCTGAGTAGTGCAAGTAACGTGATGGTCCCTCTAGAAGACAACAAACCTTAACTCGATTATGTGACCGTCTTGAACTGCCCTTTGAACCTTCGGGTTTGGGGCAGTACGGCATGCCACATATGAGGCGTTGGCTTGACCCTTCTACGGCTGGACCGTTGGTACTGAGGCACGAAGTGAATGTCTTTGAACCTATTTCATGTGTTGAACGATTTCGGGAAAACTTGGGTGTTCGAATGTTCGATCGGAAAGTTTAATATTTTCTATTTATCTGGAATGGGATACAATAATTGGAATTCACAAACAGTTATGAGATAACTGAATGAATGTTATAAATCTAGCGGTTTAGTCTCACTTGATATTGAAAAGAGTTTTCGATAATGGGACTAAAATGCGGGGTTTATAACTGTTAGGCATGTGATGTCTAAGCATTTCATTCTGATTAGGCATGCGATGTCTAAAGAAGTTGCGGATTCCAATTGTTGTAGTTTTACACTTTCTTTTCTGTGACCGTAAGTGTAATATGTGATATCGCCGGTTTCGTTGCTATATGTCAACAACAATTGGGATGCGCATATTTACTTACGTTGATGACATGTGATGTTATGTATTGCTGGATATGTTATATTGGATCGTCGTGTTTGAATAGCCGGGGTTTTTTGTGTGAGATGAGTGTTTTTCATTTTCATTCATGTAAAAACTTGTATGTAATATTCTTATATTGGGGCACTTCCAGGTTGCGGAAGCTGTCACCCTTTGTATATTATTTACTTTTCTGCACTAGAATAGACCCAAGGAGGGGAGCACAAGTAACCGGGTTCTAGGGTCCAGAGGGAGACCATCTCGAGGAGTCGAGTCCGGGTCACCTAACCCTAGAATTGGTAGGGTTGCTTGCCGCTCTCGTAGGGGTCTAGGGGTGTGGGATTGGCTATTCATCACGACCGTGGAATCCGTGTTTTATACTGGCTCGTATTGAAAACACGGACGTCCTAGTATATCCAATATTTCATATGAGATTTTCTGCTGCGATATCTGTGATGTGATCATGTGATGTTCTGTGATAGATACAGTATATAGTATATATGATATATTATATAGACGTTACTTATGTTTTGCACCCGCACTAGCCCTGCCCTTCTCTGTCGTTAGTTACCTAACCTAACGGTGCACGAGGGGACATCGAGGCGAATGCGGATGGCATAAGTGTACGTCATATCTATCTGTGATGTTTAGGTATTTAAATGATGGGACTTCATTAATATGATTAATGAAATAAAAGAAACCAAATGATGTTGTAGAATCAAATTTTAAATAAAACAGGTAGCTACAGTTCTTGCTTTGCATAGCGGTGTATATGATATACCCTGCACCTTATTCGATGACGAAAGGACCGAGATCCCTTCACCGGGAGTGACTCCTTTAGCAATAACTGGCAGATGCTACATACTCGGTCTGCTTTTGATTGCTTCTATAGTTTTTTGCTTTGCACAGTGATATATATGATATATCCCGCACCTCATTCGACGAGAAAAGGGCCGACGATCCCTTCACCGGGAGTGACCCCTTTAGCAAAACTAGAAAAGCCTCGAAATCACTCCATTTCAAAACTTCATTTGATTCTACAACGATATCAAATTCATTACGCAATAGGTTTTTAGAAAAACCTGTCGTAGCCCTCCGTCATTTCAGATAAGTACTACTTAGTATTCGTGCTACGGTAGTTTGGCATTCGTCAAGGCGTAGTGTACGGTAGCTAACTAGTATTTATCTGCTTATGCATATGATGTAGATTGGATTAGGGTATTCGTACGGCGTTGTTTGGCATTCGTCAAGGGTCGTGCGGGTGGGTTTAATTCAATCAAGAAATGTACGGGTTGAACTTGACTAGTGGACTATGGGTTGTTTGGCATTCGTCAAGGTCATAGAACACTAGGGGTAAAATATTATTGGGAATTTCAAGTGTTGAAATTTGCAATGAGATTGCATACCTTCTATGAGATAGTTGGATCCCGATACCCACTGCGAGTAAGAGTTACTCCTGCGAGAGTTTTACACATTGCAATTAGCTAATCAAGTAAGTGTCTAGAAAGGTGTCAACGGGGTTACGCCTCTAGGAAAACGAGGTTTACATTAATTAGGTTCGTGCGAAAGCACGGGGACCTCCCTCAAAGTACCGACACTGGCCTGGCTGAAAGATTGGCGAACTTGTAGTGTGTAATTAATCCCGGCTAGTCTTTCCTTTTAGGGTTTGGAGGAAGATTTGATAAAAACCAGTGGGAGCCATCCTGATTAGATAAGATAATAACCAATCTGATCTTGCAAGAGCATACGCTAAAGTGTTTTCTTCTCTCTCTCTCCAGGTAGCGACCATTTTCTGCCCTAATAAAGATAATAATATGGATGTATTGACCAAACCCGCATGTTATACTGTGCAGGGGAACGTTGAACCCGTTCTATCTTATAAGTGTTATATGAATGAACAGGAAATAGGAGAATATCTAGATTCTCAAGCCGCCCAAAAGAACATGCATGTTGATGCATCTTCTTCGGGTGTGTTAGTTATTGAGAACTGTTTTTCAGTTCACCCTACGTCCTGGGTATTAGATACCGGATCAGGATCCCACATATGTAAGCAGTTACATGGGCTACAGAAAGGTAGAGAACTGGGTAAAGGTGATCATTCCGTTCAAGTAGGGAACGGTGCAAATGTTGCAGCCAAAGAAGTTGGCGAATATCACCTAGTATTACCAAGTGATGATACAATGATTCTGAATGAGTGCTATTATATACCGAACGTGATGTGCAACATTATATCAGTTTCTTTATTGAGTAAAGAAGGATATAATTTTGTAGTACAGGATAATGTTATGAACATATTCCTAGATCAAAAGTTGATTGCATCAGGCTCGTTACATAATGTCATATTCATTCTAAATCAAAATACAGTCCTCAATATACAAAACACACACAAGAGGAAAAGTTCAGAAATGAACGAATCCTACTTGTGGCATTGTAGACTTGGTCATATCAATGCGACACGACTGGCTAAGTTACATAAGAATGGTTATTTGAATCCGTTCGAATTATCATCTTATGATACTTGCCATTCATGTCTCAAAGGAAAAATGACCAAAGCTCTGTTTAGTGGACACGGAGAAAGAGTTACTGAACTCTTAGGACTGGTACATAGTGATGTATGCGGTCCCATGTCTACCCATGCCAGGAACGGTTCTTCCTACTTCATTACATTCACTGACGATCTCTCTAGATACGGGCATATGTTCCTATTGAAACACAAGTCTAAAGCTTTTGAGAAATTCAGAGAATATAAGCAAGAAGTAGAGAACCAAATGGGCAAATGTATAAAGATCCTTCGATCTGATCGAGGAGGAGAATACTTGAGCAATGAGTTCCAAGATTATCTAAAAGAGAATGGGATTCTCTCTCAGCTTACTCCACCTTATACACCACAGCACAACGGTGTATCGGAACGAAGGAATCGCACCCTATTAGATATGGTGCGTTCAATGATGAGTACAGCTGAGTTACCTATTTCCTTCTGGGGGTATGCGCTTGAGACAGCCATACACCTATTGAATATGGTTCCTACCAAATCAGTGCCTACTACTCCATATGAGATATGGAAAGGGAAGAGACCATCTCTTAAGTATGTTAAGATATGGGGTTGTCCAGCCTATGTCAAAAGACAAAATCCGGACAAACTCGAGGCAAGATCAGTCTTATGTAAGTTTGTAGGATATCCCAAAAATTCACAAGGGTATATCTTCTACCACCCCGAGGAACAAAAGGTGTTTGTTTCTCGACATGCCACTTTCTTAGAAAAAGGTTTTCTTATGAAACAGATTAGTGGCATTGAGGTAGAACTGGAAGAGGTTCCAGCAACACAAACTATAACTGAAGATTTAGTAGAACCAGAGGATTCAGTAGTACCCGACGAACCCCAGCCTCTCCGCCGATCTAGCAGGGTTTCTCGTCCACCTGAGAGATACTACGGTTTTCTCATTGACGGTAGAAGCGAGGATTGCATCATGGAGGATGATGACCCAACTAGCTTCGAGCAGGCCATCACGAGTAGGGACTCAGTGAAATGGCTGGATGCTATGCGGTCCGAGATGGAATCCATATACACCAACAAAGTATGGACTTTGGAAGTTGCTCCTGAAGGGGTAAAACCCATCGGGAGCAAGTGGATCTTCAAGAAAAAACTTGGTGTAGATGGGAAAGTGGAGACTTTCAAAGCTAGACTTGTTGCAAAGGGTTTTCGTCAAAGACCAGGTGTGGACTATGACGAAACCTTTTCTCCAGTGGCTATGCTTAAATCCATCCGGATCATACTTGCCATCGCTGCATATCATGATTACGAAATCTGGCAAATGGATATTAAGACCGCCTTTCTAAATGGTGATTTAGAAGAGTGCGTGTACATGACTCAGCCAGAGGGCTTCGTAGACAGTGGGAGCAGCGGGAAGGTGTACAAGCTGCTTAAATCCATTTATGGATTAAAGCAAGCATCGCGGAGTTGGAACATCTGCTTTGACGTCGTTATCAAAGAGTTTGATTTCTTCAAAAACCCAGATGAACCTTGTATCTACAAGAAGGTAGCAGAGAGTAAGATTGTCTTCCTCGTATTGTACGTGGACGACATACTCTTGATAGGAAATGATATTCCTATGTTGCAATCGGTCAAGCTCTTCTTATCACAAAGATTCTCAATGAAAGATCTTGGTGATGCCTCCTGCATATTGGGAATTAGGATCTATAGAGATAGATCCAAACGGATATTGGGATTGTCCCAATCCAGGTACATTGACACCGTACTAAAGAGGTTTAGTATGGAAGAATCCAAGCGTGGGAACTTACCCACGATCTCTGGAGTCACTCTCTCCAAAGAGATGTCTCCCAAGACTGATTTGGAGAGAGCTCGCATGCAAGGGATACCCTATGCTTCGGCTGTAGGCTCTATCATGTATGCGATGCTATGTACCAGACCCGATGTAGCATACTCACTAAGTGTAGTGAGCAGGTATCAAGCTGATCCTGGAGAGAGTCACTGGACAGCTGTAAAGAGCATTCTCAAGTACTTGCGAAGGACTAAAGAGTTGCTCTTGGTGTATGGTAACGGAGAACTCCAAGTGGAGTCCTTTACCGATTCGAGCTTCCAGAATGATAAGGACGACTCTAAGTCGCAGTCGGGATTTGTCTTTACCCTTTACGGAGGGGCGGTTAGCTGGAAGAGTTCCAAGCAAGAAACCGTGGCAGACTCGACGATGGAGGCTGAATATATCGCTGCCAACGATGCTGCCAAAGAGGCTGTCTGGATCAAGAAGTTCATTACTGAACTTGGAGTGGTTCCATCCATTGAGCATCCAATACCTTTGTATTGCGATAACAATGGAGCGGTGGCTTTGGCCAAGGAACCCAGGTCCCATTAGCGATCCAGGCATATTCTGAGGCGGTATCACCTGATCCGGGAGATCGAGGTCAGGAGAGTTGACACGAAGAACAACACGGCGGATCCACTCACGAAGGCCATTCCCCAGATACAGTTTGAGAGACTCTTCGGGATGCTCGGTATGCGATACTACAGCAGCTGGCCCTAGTGCAAGTGGGAGATTGTTAGTTGTATGTATGCCCTAGAGGCCAGTATTGTACAGATGATGTATATTATATTGGATGCTTGGACATATATAGAGATGACTTTCTTTCTCGATATGATAGTATGCTATCTGGTTACTCTTTATCTTAACATGTACACTTGTCTCTTTAAATTGTCTTATAGTTACATGTTGATAAAGCCCTTAGGATGTGTACTTGACTACCTGGACTATGATGCAGATCATACTAGTGGGGACAAGGTAGTCCATAAGTACATCCTTCAAGGTCCCTAGTCGTGGGTGTATCGAGACAGGGCATCGATATACCAGTGTAGACTAGCGTATACGCTTCTCGACCCATGAGATGGGCGATGGATGATCCCATATCCATTGGTGTTTGACATCAGAGATGATATACGGGTGCTCAGTAGAGACTGGGTACACTGGACGGACTCGCCGAGAACTCCCAGATGGTATTATACCTCACGTCAGATGGCAGTTCTCAGGTGACACTTGTGCAGGTTAGTCTGTAGATCCGAGATCGTCATAGAGTCTTGTGTGATTCCCACTGTGCTTTGATCTCCACCTTACCACGTCCATGAGGGCGTGCAAAACGGTGGTCTTTGGGCACAGTCCCGAGTCACATGGAGGCAATGAGCGATAGGAGGGGTTTCGTCTCTCCCGGTATTGGGGGTTGATGTTGCGCTGTGCTCGATTGGCCGTAACAGGGAAGTCCCTGGCCAGGGCTGATCAGAGATTTGCTGGTAAGTGTTACCAGTAGTTTCTCGACCCGTTATGAGCCTCACATTGGCACGACTTATCGGTTATTGGGGCCTGATGTTTACCACCCCTAGACTTGATATGCGACATATCAGACGAACAGACCGGACTGTACGGTAAGTGTTACTGGTTGGATTCACAGGAGTGTGAGCGGGCTAGCTCGTCGATCTTCTGATCGCTCAATACCCGGATGACCGTTACGTTTAGCAGACCGCTTGCGGCTTGTGGGTGCTTGATATGATCATCATCTGCTACCGGCGTATTGACGAGTCTTTAGAGTCCTACACAGAGGTTTCCTGGCTCAAGCGAAACGAAATAGGAGCGCATATGAGATATGTGCAGGACCGAGAATAATGAGTGTATGTGATACCGTATTCCATTCTCGCGATGAATATATCGATTGGTTATATTCGATATAACCTAGTTATCGAATCATTGATTCGATAAATCGATACATTGTATACTAGTTGGTTATGTGCGACATGACCGGATCATTGAATCAAGTGTTGATTTAATGATTTAATGTATAATTATATATTTGATATATTATTTTGCATTAACTAGTATTGGTTCACTTTAAATGGATTTTCTCACTTGATGTGCAAGTTGTATATGTGATATACTTTTGTGCACATCTTTGTATCATGTTTGATGATACTTGCTCACTTGGTTAAGTGTAAAGAATTAAACCTAGGTTAAGAAAGTGATTAGGGTTTTAATTATCCATTCTTTTATTTATTGATTTTGGAAAAAGAATGGGATAAGAATACAAAATGGTTGCTTTCATTCTTGAACCTTTGTGAAGCTTCATGAAGCTTTGACCAAAGTGACCAATTTGTCTTCATGCTTAACCCTAACCACTCTTCTAACCTTGGTCAATTCTCTACACCTAACCATGGTTCCTATTATGATAAATATTCATTTCTTTTTCATTTTTTTGATGAACTTATCATAATATTTCCTTCTTCTTGATCTTCTTCTTCAAGAAAGAAAGCTTAATGCCATTAATGGCAACTTGAGTTCTAAAGTGAGAAATCCAATTCTAAAGTGAACCCACCTCCTATTTCTTCACCCTCTACCTCTTGCCAAGTTGTTTTGTGTGTTTTCTTCACAAGTTTCATAAATTTGTGAAGTCGGAGCTTGAACTTGTGATGCCTCGACGTAGATCATCTTCGGCACGAAGCCGACGACCTAGTCCGCCCATTTCTCCGATCAAGCCGACGATTGAGTCCGAGATTCGAGATGGACAGCGAGAGGATGCCTACGTGGAGATAAGGAAGTGGAGAACCGGATCTACAAAGGTTGTAGCCTCTTATCTTTAGTTAAGTTGTTAACTAAATTCGCATTTCGCCTAAATTTCTAGTCGACAATCCGTATTAGGGTTTCTCGGCATCCATAAAATTTGAAATTGGCATGGTTGATGCCTTGTGAGACCTCTATAGTGTGCCTAGGAACCCTACACATGTTGCTCTTGAACAACAGAACCATAATGTGAGTGCCGTGACCACACTGAGATCGGGAAGGATGCTGCAAAACAACATTGGCACACGGATCAACGATGACCCCCGGCCGCTTCTTCTTCTTCTTCTTCTCCTGCTTCTTCGTCTTCTGAGCCTATTCTCCATTCTTCAAAAGGCTCTCCTTCTTCTTCTTCTTCTGCTGCTCTGAACGGACCCACTTCTCACTCTACGAAAACACATGTTCTAGGATCCGTTCCAACTACACAATCTCCTCCACAAGCATTAGACTCAACCAATTTTTAAAACATCCCATTTCCAAACCGGTTGAGGTCTAATAAACAAAATCCTCCAATGGAGAAGATTCTGGAGTTATTTAAGCAGGTTAACATTAACATTCCTCTTTTAGATGCCGTCCAACAAGTCCCATCCTACGCGAAAATCTTAAAGGACTTGTGCTCGAAAAAGAGGAAGTCTCAGGTACCAAAGAAAGTTTTCTGGGCTAGTGCTGTGGGTGATGCTCTTACCCAATCTTTACCACAAAAACGGAAGGACCCTGGCTGTTTTACGATTTCTATTACCATTGGGGATAAGAACATCAACCGCGCACTATTAGATCTTGGTGCCAGTGTTAACCTGCTTCCGTACTCAGTATACGAGCAATTAGGCGTAGGAGAGCTGAAACCCACACACTGTACTCTCCAAATGGCCGATCGATCGATCACCCATCCTAGGGGTGAGCTAGAGGATGTGTTAATCAAAGTCGGGGACTTCATATTCCCCGTTGACTTCATTGTATTAGACACACAGCCTGTAGCTAACCCCCGGAATCAAATTCCGGTGATACTCGGTCGCCCATTCCTTGCAACCTCAAATGCTGTGATCAATTGTCGCAATGGTTCGATGAACCTCTCTTTTGGAAACATGACAACTGAACTCAACATTTTTAGGTTGGGGAATCAGCCCTCTGAACATAATGCTCATATACTGGACGTCTGCTCGATCCAGGAGATCACCCCTGAAGAGTGTGAATTCGAGGAGTTTCTGTTCGATCATGCTAACCTTAACGCCACTAGTGCGTTCCTCCTCGAACCTGCTGCTGTTTCTGCGCCCGACAACGACTACGAGTGTTTCACGTTCTTGAACGATCTTAGCCGCTCGCAACCCGAGTTTGAATCCTTCGAATTTCCGGATGAGTTACCTGAACCATCCGACTCGGTCGCTTACACTCGTTTTGAACCTTTGCTGGAGTCCTTTGAGTTCAAGACCTCTGCACCAATCTTGCCTTCAATCGTTTCACCTCCGACGCTCGAACTCAAGCCTTTGCTGTCTCACCTTAAATACGCTTACTTAGGTGAGAACGAGACCCTCCCTGTCATCATCTCGGCTTCTCTAGCTCCAGAGCAAGAGAAAGCCCTTCTCGCGGTCTTGCACAGCAACAGGCAAGCTTTTGGCTGGTCCATGGCGGACATCAAGGGGATTAGTCCCCTGATCGTTGAACATCACATTCATCTGATGGATGATGCCAAACCAGCCCGAGATCCACAAAGACGTCTCAATCCAGTCATGAAAGAGGCTGTGAAGAAGGAGATCGTAAAATGTCTGGATAGTGGTATCATTTACCCTATCTCTGATAGCCAGTGGGTTAGCCACATTCACGTTGTCCCCAAAAAATCAGGTATAACGGTCATCACTAACGAGGCGAACGAGTTAATCCCTACTCGCACCCAAACTGGGTGGCGAGTATGCATCGATTACAGAAAACTCAACGCCGCAACGCGGAAGGACCACTTTCCGCTACCTTTCATTGACCAAATGCTTGAACGATTGGCCGGACACGAGTACTACTGCTTTCTTGATGGCTACTCCGGCTATAATCAGATTCCCATCGCCGAAAAAGATCAGGACAAGACCACATTCACTTGTCCTTTCGGCACGTTTGCATATCGTCGCATGCCCTTTGGGTTATGCAATGCGCCCACTACCTTCCAGCGGTGTATGATGGGAATCTTCTCAGACATGGTGGAAAAATTTCTGGAGATCTTCATGGATGATTTCTCCATCTTCGACGATTCCTTCAACGACTGTTTGCTGCAACTTGACGCTGTCCTTACCCGATGTAAGGACAAGAATCTCACTTTGAATTGGGAGAAGTGCCACTTCATAGTGCGCGAAGGTATTGTCTTAGGACATATCATCTCGCAAAATGGCATAGAGGTTGACAAAGCGAAGATTGAGGTCATTTCCAATCTCCCTCCTCCCCGATGCGTCAGAGACATCCGAGCCTTCCTTGGCCATGCCGGTTTCTATAGACGGTTCATCAAGGACTTTAGCAAGATTGCTACGCCCTTGACTCTTTTGGTGACCAAGGATACGCCATTCGACTTCAACTCGAGCTGTGTGACTGCATTCGAGTCATTGAAAAGCTCACTCATTTCTGCTCCCGTTCTTTCTTCGCCTGACTGGACGCACCCATTTAAGATTATGTGCGATGCATCCGACTTTGCCATTGGTGCTGTCCTTGGACAACACATCAACAAGATGCCGCACGTAATCTATTATGCGAGCCGAACCCTGAACGATGCCCAACTCAATTATACAACAACTGAGAAGGAATTCTTGGCTGTTGTATTTGCTTTAGAAAAGTTCAGGCCCTACCTCATCGGCTCTCCAGTCATTGTCTACACAGACCATTCTGCTCTGCGCCATCTTTTTGCGAAGAAAGATGCAAAATCTCGGCTAATACGTTGGATTCTCTTGCTTCAAGAGTTTGACCTTGTCATTAAGGACAAACGAGGATGTGAAAACGTAGTTGTCGACCATCTCTCACGACTTCCTTCTTCGCCTTCGCTTCCAATTCCGATCAACGACGTGTTCCCGGATGAACAGCTCTTGACAGTGTCTTGCGAACCCTGGTTCGCAGATATTGTGAACTATTTGGCCACGGGATTACTACCGATTGAATGGTCAAGTCAGGACAGACTTCGCTTCGTATCCTAAGTAAAACACTTTTACTGGGACGAACCCTATCTGTTCAAGTACTGTCCCGACCAGATTATTCGTCGGTGTGTCCCTGACGAGGAATTCAAGAGTGTGCTGTCATTTTGCCACGATCAAGCATGTGGCGGGCATTTTGGCCCCAGAAAGACAGCTGAGAAGATCTTGCAATGTGGTTTCTACTGGCCACAACTCTTCAAAGACGCTCATGAATATTGCAAGACTTTCTCCCGGTGCCAACACTTGGGCCGGATATCCCGGAGGAATAAGATGCCGCTCCAACCGATCTTGGTTGTGGAGATTTTCGATGTTTGGGGGATCGATTTCATGGGGCCGTTTCCCAGCTCTTTTGGGAAGTTGTACATCCTTCTCGCTGTTGATTACGTCTCTAAGTGGGTCGAGGCTGTGCCCAGCCGGATTAACGACAACAAGGTTGTCGTTAGGTTTCTTAAAGAAAACATTTTCTCCCGTTTTAGGCACCCCCGAGCGATCATTAGCGACAATGGAACTCATTTCTGCAATAAGATTTTCGAGGCCTTGATGCGGAAATATTCCATTAATCATAAGCTCTCTACGCCCTACCACCCCCAAACCTGCGGGCAGGCCGAAGTTTCAAATTGGTAAATCAAGTAGATTCTGGAGAAGACGGTTTCCAAGAACCGTAAGGATTGGTCGCTGAAACTCACTGATGCTCTTTGGGCCTTTCGAACCGCTTATAAAACCGATCTTGGCATATCTCCCTATCGGCTTGTGTATGGAAAAGCTTGCCACCTACCATTCGAAATAGAGCATCGCGCATTTTGGGCGATAAAGGAGCTGAATCTGTCTCTCGAAGATGCGGGCAGCCATCGGAAGCTGCAGTTGAACGAATTAAGCGAGCTTAGGGATGAGGCTTACGATAACGCGGTTGTCGTTAAGAACCGAACGAAGGTGTTTCACGATAAACACCTTTTGCGCAAAACTTTCGTACCTGGTCAACAGGTACTACTTTACGACACCAGACTACACTTCCATCCAGGAAAGCTCAGATCTCGCTGGAAAGGGCCGTATTTTGTGCGGAATGTGTATCCGCATGGCGCTGTGGATTTGGAGAATCCAAAGGACGGTTCATTTTTCAAAGTGAATGGACACCGACTAAAACCGTACCTTAGCGCCGAACCAACAGAGGAGCTCATGTTCTTACAGGAACCGGTTTACCCTGCATAATCTTCCTCTGCCTACCTCCAAACTTCGATTATCCAGCCAAGAGCAAGTGGACACTGTTCCAAATAAGTTTGGGGGTATGTATATACCATTTTGTACATTTTTGTGGATATTCTTTTTCTTTTTCTTTTTCTTAAAACCAAAAACACAAAAAAAATAAAAATAAAAATTTTGTGTATATCTAACCGACAATTTTGACCCTTCAAATGATCTCTTCATGCAATGACAGTGAGGACATTGTCCAGTTTAAGTTTGGGGGTACACTCGGTACGCATTTCTTACCTTCGCATTCATATGTATATTTTGCATCTGCATATTAAAATCCATAAAATCCATAAAAATCAGAAAATTTTCTAAAAACATAAAAACTTTTCTGTCAAGTTAGCTAGTGGGAGGACTCTGATTCAACATTTCGACGGTTTTGTTTGATAAAAATAGAATAACTAAATCTTACTTTTAGATTTTGAAAATCTGAAAGATAACTCTCTTTTGAAGTTAACTATAGCTGATATACGTCTTTACATCACACTACACGTGTCGTGAGTTTTGGAAATTAGATGACAAGTCTTTTATGTCTAAAAACTTTTAAATGGATAAATGATTTTCTGAGGATCAAAAAGGTTTGTTCTGAAATAAGTAATATCAAGAATAGTTTATGAAGTAAGTGAATATGAAGGAATGTTATTGATGCCTTAATTAGAACTAAGTCTGAAAAATAACCCATCTGAAACTTGATTGGAATGATTACACACCGAACCCACTAAACATGTCTTTTATTCAAAAAAATAATTGAACTGCCGGTTATGTCTCCGTTCGTATTGAATCATCATGATTTTCACGCTAAATTGTCTTTTGTTTTTGGGCCTAGGTAACTTGAGTAATTAAGTCCGCCGGGGTGTCTCTACACCTAATGCCCTAAAGCCAACTGGTTTGGGTGCATTGGCCCAAAGCTCGTTAAGAAGCCTAGAAAGTCCAGATTAAAACAAAGTCAAGCAAGTGTTCTCTCCGAGTTAAAATTCCTAACGGTTCTTTGTGTGAGAGTAATCTTGATAAAAGACAGGCTTTTATAAAAAAAAATTTAACGGAGATATGAAGGTTTTATTCTATGATAAAGACTATTGCACGTTCACAGAGGTGTGTATGAAATGAAAAAAAGGTGGAGTGAAAAATAAGACCTAGTTTCCTGTTAAGAAAGATAGAAATTCTAAAGTTGAAACTTTACTGGAAAACGAAACTTGAAAAATGCTTAACTCTTTATAAAACTTATGTGATCCTTTCAAAAATTTTATCTGGGCTTTATTGTGTGACATGATGACGTAAATCGATCCTTCTGAAAACTTAACGACCCTATTTGCACTGCACGTAAAGACATATAAAATCTGTAGTTAAATAAGAAGCGAGGTGTGAAAAATAAAGGTTCGATAGTCTAGACTTAGGATAATAGAATTGTTATTTTCTGAAACAAAACTTTAGGGTTTGAATCTTAGTTATTTTACAAAACCAACTTGACCGGATTTTGTGGGTAGTATCCGCTGATAACCCTCAGGAGACAACACTCCTCCTACTAGGGACACCTAGAGGTTTAACGGCTTGTTGCATATGCTCAGTGCAATCGCATTCCCTGCGAAAGTGAGGTTAGGAAATTTTTTGTGAATAAATTGGCTTTGCTCGGGACGAGCAAATGATAAGTTTGGGGGTATTTGTTGATATCAGATTTTTGCATTTTCATACCACCCAATTTTTATCACATTGCATATCGGTGGGTACTCTTGAGCCGTGTTTGCTAGTCAATTGCAGGATACAGGTTCTCGGCTTTAAACGGTGAAATTCATGGAAAAACACGACAAAATCCGGGTTCCTGCCAACCACAGATTAAACACGGGTCTCGGCTCTTTATCCGTCTGTTGCCACACACCAGTTTAGGAGACAAAATGGCAAATCGATTGTCACCTTCATGCACAAAGCACAATGGCAACACCAAGTCCAAGAAATCTACGCGGAGCTCAAGAAAATCATGGCAAAAGATCCATATCCAATCACCTTTTGATCCACTAGAATTCTGGAAGAAATGTGAAAAGATTATCAGAAACAACATGTACCAGACAAAAGGGGACAGCAGACCAGGGAAGAACAGAAAATACCATGCCCCAACTCCATCAAACGGCCGCCGAACCGCGGCCAATAGGGGGTCTAGGCCGCGGTTCCGCGGCCGTTCAGGCGCCGCATTTGAAGAATTTTTAGGGGTATTTTGGTCTTTCTATGTACAGGCAGAATTTTGCCCTAGATTTCCATTTCCCTGCCTATAAATAGCCCAGAACCTTGTGAAGCCAAGTGTGCTTAATCTTATATTTTTTAGGGTTTAGAATACTTGTTCTTCTTCCTCTTCTCATCTCTTCTCCATTGAAAAACTTGTAGTGAGCTTTTGTGAGTGAAGAATGATGAATAAAGAAGTTCATTTTGTTATTATACTTGTCTTGCTCTTTTTATGTTAATCGCTTGTAATCGTTAATTGATAAGTAGTTGTTGTTATTTATTGTTGTTTCTTTCTTTTCTCTTTTTCTTTATCCTTAAAACAACCATGATGCTTACGCTTGATCCTTGCCAAGGTGAGGTCGCAAATAGCTAGTTGTTATCTTCTAATCTCTTTCTTTCTATCTTCCTCTTTGTTTTATTTTCTTTTCATTATGATGTGTGAGTAGTTTCCATACTTGTTAGGGTAGGATAAGGGAAGTTTGAGAGAAGGAAATCTCTCTCACTCTTTCCTTGCCCAACATCTTAAATCAACTCCCGTTAATTGAACCACAATCCGCTCCCTACGGCACCCTATCCTACATGATAGCGGTGATTCCGTAGTGAGACCGGTTGTGGTTGAATTAACCGGAGGTTGTGGCTAAGAGCCAAGAACGGACGGACAAGCACCAAAAGGAAGAACTTAAGCGTTGGAAAGCCTAGCTTATAATCGCAAGTTCCTTCCTAGTCGTGCTAATCCCCGTTGTTGCCGATTACCGTAACACCGATCTTAAGAGTGGCAACGAAAGAAGTGAGCGACTCCTAACTCAAACTAACCTAATCCTAACCCTAACAAGCTCTCTTTACATATCATTTTAACACTTAGATAATCACAAACAAATCTGGAAAATTGGACTTAACTCGTTAAAGCACATAGAAAAAGATTCCCATCTCCCTGCGGACGACCCGTACTCAACCGGCTAGCTACAAGTGAAACCGTTTTGATTGCGGTAATTAACTAAACTTAAACACGCAGAATCTCTAACAATCAAGCTGCAAGAAATGGCAGCTCAAGCAACAGCACTCATCAGCCCACCGCCTAAGATTCGCCCGGAAGAAGAACAAGAAGATCTTGGGAGATAAGGGTCTGAAGTTGACTCTTTGAAACGTGCTCTCGATAAGAAAAGCAAAGAAACGGCTGATATGGCCTTCAATATAGACAAGATGGCCCTCCTCATGCAGAAGATGTGGAGGAGGAGGGCCCAGTCGTCAGAACTGCAGGCTGAAGAACCGCCAGAGGTCCCTGATAACGAGAAAGGAGTTGCCACAAGCTCTCTGCAGGCCCCTGCAACTTCTAAAGATGAAACGATCTCAAAGGCTCAGCTCATCGAGTACATATCCCAACAGGTCAAACTCCTCACTTCCAGCAAAGTAAATGCTAATTTGGTAAAAATCGGTCGTCAATATCCAGTATGGTATGACCAGAAGCAATACCTTCCGGGATATACAATCTCGAAGTTCAATGTATTCAAAGGAAAGAGGAATCCCCACCAGAATATCGCACAGTTTAAAGCAATGTGCAATAACACCGTAGGAAATGATAAGCTATTTCTTCGACATGTCGTCTGCAGCCGGTCGGATATTGCCTTCGAATAGTACTCGGAGCTCCTAAATGACTCCGTAGAGACTTTCGCTAACATGGAGCTGCTCTTCATGAAGAGATTCGTCGGTGCGAGAAAGCGCACCACCATCTCTGCTCTGATTAATGAAGATAGGAGATCAAATGAAACACTGGTGCAGTATGCTATTCGGTGGAGAAATCTCGCTTCAAAATGCGAGCAGCCGATTTCCGAAGCTCCAGCTATTAGGATGTGCAAAGTCACCCTTGATCTGCGATCGTAAGTTTATCCATTCCTGTCCTTCACTAAGCCTAATACATATCAAGAGCTCCTTGACAAGTCGGTTCAGTTGGAGCGAATCGAACAGTAAGTCGTTAAACTGGTATGAGCTCCTTGACAAGTTAGTTCAATTAGAGTGAATCGACCACTAAGTCGGTAAACTAAACCCAAAAAAGTGTTAGTCCACAAGCAAAAGGGGCATGGATGAAAATTGGAAAGGGCTCCGTGAGTAAAAACAACAGGACTGCCTGCGAGTTTGTGAAAACCAGAAAGGGCGCAAACTCGAGAAAGAAAAAGAAACGGAAAACGTTTCGACCAATTCCCACCAGAGGCGGATGATATTCCCAACATGGTGAACAACACTTGTGAGTCCTCTCGATTTGCAAGGAGAAAATATTATTATGGGATCCTTACGACTTGTAATACCCTAGCACGATCATACGATATTAATTAGTATTTTAAATTTTGTTTATTTATTCTTTGGGTTGTGGTTGGTTTGAATGGTAGATGTTTATCTGACCCGACCCGCTTGCGTGAACCCATTATGGTGCTAGATTATTTTTTACTTAAATATGTATCCATAAACTAAATCCATATGAATCTATATAACAGATACATAATATTTGAATTATATGTATATATCTTCTAGTAGCCACACATTAGGGATATTTTATATATATATTAACAGTCATCATATTAATTAAGCATCTCGTGTTTTTATATTGACTTTTATCTATTGCCTTAAATCTTAAACGCCCTAGATACCAGATATATATTAACTGTCATCATGTTAATTAAGCATCTTATGCATATATGTTCCTACTTGTCTATAATTTTCCCGCATTGGTATTATTCGATTCTGGTGCATCCCATTGCTTTATTTAGTCCAAATTTATTGGCGCACACTATATTCCATACACGGCCCTATCTAACAGCTGGGACATACACACTAGAAATGGGAGAATTATATCTAGTAGTGAATGCAAGGTTTGTTCTATTGTTATTTACGGACGAGAGCTGTTTGTAGATTTCTTGGTGTTTGATACAGACAATTATGATATTGTCTTGGGAATAGAGTTTCTTGGCATTTTCCATGCTCACATAGACTGTAGAGCAAAGAAAGTGATTTTTCAGATTCTCGGACATCCGAAGTTCGTATTCTTAGGGGGAAGCAAATCTGTCGGACCAGTCAAATTTAGGGCTAAGCCGACAAGTGATATTTTTTCGTCAATGAAAGTAATCAGGGAGGAAGCACCAGTAGTAGTTCGAGATTTCATAGATGTGTTCGAGAACATCTCGGGTTTACCGCCAAAAAAAGATGCGGAGTTCGCAATTGATCTTATTCTTGAAGCAGCGCAAATTTCAAAGGCTTATTATCCAATGGCACCGGTAGAAATGGAAGAGGCAAAGAGAAAAGTTTTTGAATTATTAAAGAATGGTTGGATTCATAGTAGCAGTTCACCGTGGGGAGCTTCAGTTATTTAGCTTAAGAAGAAAGATGGCACGCGAAGAATGTGCATCAACTACCGAGAGTTAAATCAGATGACCATTAAGAATAAGTACCATAGGAGAATTATTCGATCAACTCAGTGGCACGAGAGTATTCTTGAAGTTGGATTTGCAATCAGGGTATCACTAAGTTCGGGTGAAATAAGAAGACATTTGCAAGACGGCGTTCCAAACTCAATATGGGGATTAGGAGTATTTAGTTATGCCGTTTAGAGTTACTAACGCACCGGTGATATTAATGAATTTGATGAACCGGATATTTTCACCATTTCTAGATCAGTTCGTGGTGGTATTCATTAATGATATTCTGGTCTATTCGAGGAGTAGAGAAGAGCATGAAGAACAGTTAAGAATCACACTGCAGACATTGAGACAAGAAAAGTTGTATGCTAAGATGAGCAAGTGTGAGTTTTATCTCGATGAAGTGAAGTTCTTTGGTCATGTTATAACTGGAGATGGAATTGCAGTTGACCCCGAAAAGATTGCGGCTGTTCACGTTTGGCCGACTCCAAAGAATGTAGGGGAGATTAAAAGTTTTCTTGGGCTTGCTGGATACTATAGATGGTTTCTGGAGAACTTTGCTCGGATTGCAGAACCCTTAACTAAGCTAACACGAAAAAAGATACCGTTTGTTTGGTCCAAGAAGTGTGCGTTAGCTTTTGAGATGCTAAAGGAAAGGTTGACAACCGCTCCTATTTTACAGTGCCAGATGGTTCCGGAGGATTAGTTATTCACAGCGACGTATCTTGAGAAGGCATGGGATGTGTTTTGATGCAGTATGGAAAGGTTGTAGCTTATGTATCGAGTTTTTTAAAAGCTCATGAGAAGAACTACCCAACTCACGACTTGGAACTAGCAGCAGTTATCTTTGCGCTAAAAATTTGGAGACACTACTTATTGAGCGAAAAGGTCTAGGTATTGACTGATCACAAGAGCCTAAAACATGTGTTCACACAGAAAGAGCTCAACATAAGGCAGCGTAGATGGTTGGAGCTGATGGCCGACTATGATTTTGATCTAAAGTACCATCCGGCAAAAGTTAATCTAGTATCGAATGTTTTAAGTCGGTTGCCAGCAATACGGATGTTAACTTGGTAAAAGGAGTTTAAAGAGAATTTTCAGAGATTCGAGTTGGAGCTCATAATACCAGATTCTTTGGGACAGTTGATGCAGATGCAAATATAGTCATCGTTGATTGATAACATTAAGGCAGCACAGTTGCACCCTAGATTGTAGAAATTTCGAGGACAAGTAGAGGCAGGACATTGAACGGATTTATTGATTCATGAAGATGGTTCTTTGAGGTATGGAAGTCGTTTGTGTGTGCCTAAAGGATAAGTTCATGAAGAAGTCATGAAGGAAGCTCATAGTTCTTCCTATTCGGTACATCTAGGAGGTACGAAGATGTATAGAGATTTGCGACAACACTTTTGGTGGAAAGGCATGAAAAGATAGCTCGTTATGTGTCGAGGTGCTTAGTGTGTCGGCAAGTCAAGGATGACGTCAAAGGGTAGCTGGTTTGTTGCAACCACTTCCGATTCCTCAACGGAAGTGGGAATATATAACCATGGATTTCGTGACAGCCTTACTACGGAGTCCAAGGGGCAATAACACAGTCTGGGTGATTGTTGATCTACTGACCACGGCAGCTCATTTTATACCATTTCGAGTTGGTCAGTCGACGGAGGCTTTAGCAGAGAGGTACATGCAGGAGATTGTGAGATTGCATGGAGTACCGGTGGGTATTATTTCTGATCGTGACACCCGGTTCCTATAACATTTTTGGAGGAATTTACAAGAAAGTTTAGGAAATCGTTTGAAATTTAGTACGGCCTATCATCCTCAGATAGATGGACAGTCCGAGAGAATGATCCAAACTCTTGAAGATATATTGAGAGCTTGCATGTTAGACTTCAACGGTTTGTAAGAGCATCATTTACATCTAGTGGAGTTCTCGTACAATAACAGTTTTTAGGCGACTATACAGATGGATCTATTTGAAGCATTGTACGGTCATAAGTGTTGCTCACTAGTGTGTTGGGATGATGTTAGAGAAAGAAGATTGTTGGGACCGCATCTGATTGTGCAAACTGTGGAGAAAATTAACCTGATTCGTGATCATATGAAGGTGGCACAAGATCGACAGAAAAGTTAGGAAGATACTAGAAGAAGACCTTTAGACTTTACTCTTGGTGATCATGTGCTCTTGAATATATCACTGACTAGGAGAGTAATCCAGTTTGGTAGTAGAGACAAGCATAATCCTCGAATCATAGGGCCTTTCGATATCATTGAGCGTATTAGAGCACTAGCTTATCGATTGGATTTATCACCATCTTTGGGGGGGTTCATGACATGTTTCATGTATCTCAATTTTGCAAGTATGTTCGGGATGAGACGCACATTCTAGACTACTCGGAATTGACAGTAAAGCACGATTTAACTTATGAAGAGCAACCGAAGGCTATTGTGGATTGACAAGAAAAGGTTCTCAAGAATAGGGTGATCCTTCTAGTGCTTGTTTCATAGGGAAATCATTCGCATGGAGAATCTACTTAGGAATGTGAAGACGAAGATCGGCAAAAGTTTCCACACCTCTTTCCTTAGATCTCTATCGTCATTGTTCTTGTCTTTTCCTGTTTTGTGAATTTCGAGAACGAAATTCTTTGGTAGTTGGGTATGATGTAACACTCTAGCACGATTGTATGATATTAATTAGTATTTTAAATTTTGTTTATTTATTATTTGGATTGTGATTGGTTTGAATAGTAGATGTTTATCCGACCTGACCCGCTTGTGTGAACCCGTTATTGTGCTAGATTATTTTTTTTTAAACATTTATCCGTAAACTAAATCCATATGAATCTATATAATAGATACATAATATTTGAATTATATGCATATATCTTCTGGTATCACGTTAGGAATATTTTATATTTATTAACTGTCATCATGTTAATTAAGCATCTCATATTTTTTTAGATTATGGTTAAATAGGCTACGTATGTTGTTCTCCGCCGAAAAACCAGACCGAGATGTTAGGACGTCTGGCCTGAATTTGGGGGCAGATGCTATTTGGACTTCTCCATCCACTTCTCAGAAAATACCAAGTTGATTTATAGCACCATATATCATAGGTTTGGACAGATGCGACCGTTGTAGCAGACTTTATCGGATTCCACCTCATTTGTGAAGGTTTTTTTTATTGTGGGGACGCTCTTCCCTGCAGGCGTAAGCCCCTACAATTAATTACGTTATCGCATTTCGATAACCACTTTCTCCTGCTCCAGCGGTTCACTTCATATCGTGTGTATTTTGTTTGTTTTGGTTGCCCATGGATTGTATATGGAAACTAGTTTATGTCGTCGCCCGTAAGGCGCGGATTAGTCCAAATCCGTATATTTTTTTATTTGGGATTTTGGGCTTAAGTTATATTTTTCTTTAGTTCAAAAATATTTGGTTTGGTTTAAGGACCATCAATCTAGTTTGAGATTAAGATCAACTTAAACATATGAGCATTTGGGCTGAATTTATTTTTAATTAAGGATACATTAGTCCTATTTGAGACTAAGATCAACTTAGCAATATTTTAAGGATCATTAAATTTTATTAAGATCCAAAAACAGAGCATTTATGCTCAGCTGCAAGAAAAACTTTAGAGATTTAACCAATTTGGGCTTAGTCTGCTCAGTCTTTTTTTTGTTCAAAAGTGCTAAGCACTTATTTGGGCTTTGTTTGTTCAGCCCCCCTTTTATACAAAAGTGCTAAGAACTTGTTTGACGCTCTGGCGCTCACATGGGTATCTTGTGAAGCCTTCAGTTATGGGCGCTGCCCAATTAGTACTAAACACTCAGTTATATATATATAGTGCTAAGCACTTTTTTATATGGAGTCCACGTGAGGAGCACGTGCGGCGCTGGGCACTGACCAATCAGTACTAAACACTCAGCCGTTTCGGCTGTATATGAAGTGCTAAGCACTTTTCGTGTGGCGTCCGCGTGAGGAGCACGTGAGGCGCCGGGCGCTGTCCAATCAGTGCTAAGCACTCAGCCGTTTTGGCTATATATGAAGTGCTAAGCACTTTTATTCAGCGCTCACGTGTATTTCACAGGAGACGCTGGCCTTTTACTTTGGGTGCCCGCATGTTTTTCGCATGAGGCGCTAAGCTCTTTTCTTTTTTAGAGATTAAATCTCTATTAATGCCATTTTTGGCCATTAATGATCATCAAGATCTCCATTTTTAAGACCTTGGATCGCTTTTTCTTCATTGGAGAACTATGTTCTTATTTTCTTTTTATAAGAACTAAGTTCTTTATGTATGGTTAAACCCTAATTTTGGAGGAATTAAATTTCCAGAACATATGTTCTTTTTCTTTTTTCTTTCTCTTTAACCTAGTTCTTTTCTGAATTTTTTATTCTCAAGAACAAAATCTTCCTGATGAGAATTAAATTCTCAACTTGTGTGAGACCTGTCTTGTGGATCTCTGATCCAGAGAAAGAACTAAGTTTTTTTAGAAGGGTTAAACCCTTAAATAGGTAAAAAGAGATATTTTGATCTCTGTGTTTTTTTACCAAGGGTTTTGAGGAGGCAAGTCTTCTTCTTTTATTGAGAATTAAATTCTCTGTTGTTTTTAAAGGTTTCTGTATTTTTCAGAAACTTATGGAGGTTTCCTCTATCTAAGACTTGAAGTCTCGGGTCCTTTTTATAGAACTGGCAAGTTTGTTAATTAGTTTTGAGAATATTTCTTATTGAGAGATTCCAATTGAATTAATTGGTCTCAAAATTGGTTTGGAGAATTTTACCCACATTTGGATTTTTGATCCAAGTGTTTCTGTTTTACAGAATATGTTTTCTTGTTTTTAGCAAGATTAGAGAAATATTTTTCCATATACAGAATTTATTCTGTCAAACAGTGATTTTTAATCACCATTGGTGCTCGATTTAACAGAGTACAATCTTTCTTTAGAAATATTGAGGAAATATATTCCTATTTCATTGGATCTTTGTTCCAACCACTTCCTATTTAACAGAAAATATCCTTCTCATTTGGTGACTTTTTTAATCACCCTTGGATTTTTGATCCAACTGCTCTCTGTTTAACAGAGAGGATCTTTCTCTTTAGAAAAATTCAGGGAGGTATTCTCAAGAGTAGAATTTAATTCTACATAAAAGGCGTCCTCACGTAAGGTTTATTTAGCTTCTTTCATTTAGCGCCCATATGCCTTGCATATGGGCGCTCACGTGTTTAACACGTGAGGTCAATTTGGCCTTTGGCCACTTACTATTAATGCTCATATGCTTTGCATACAAAAATAGAATTTAATTCTATACATAGAGTTTAACTCTATCTGAAGCTAATGCTTCAAAAGAGTGTTCTCACGTGTTTAACACGTGACCCGAATATGGTTTTTTCGTAGTGCTTGTATGCTTTCCACATAGGTGCTCACGTGTTTAACACGTGAGGCCTATGTATTCTTTAATTATTTGGATGCAGCACTTATATGCTATGCATATAAGCGCTCACGTGTTTAACACGTGAGGCTTGAGTCATGGGGAATTCTCTCCTCTTTTCTCTCCCTTTTTATAGAGGAACAAATACCCCCAGCGTTGCTCTCACATGGCTTGCACGTGAGTGCAACGCTGTCCATCTTTACCGCCATTGGATTGCCTAGGGGAGTGGAAAGTTGAACCACTCCCATCACGTCTTATAAATGGGGCGGTTGGCCCTTGAGATGATTACTATTTTTCATCTTCCTCTTTGAATCTTTTCTTGAGAATTTAATTCTCCTTTCATAGCTTAGCTCTCTGCCCACAGAACTCCACTAATCAGAGTTAAACTCTGCCAACAAGAATTTTGGTAAGGATTATGAACAGAATTTATCTCTCAGGAAACCTTTTATTTGGTTTTGGATTTTTAATCCATTAACAGATCTTAGCTCTTTTTTTTGAACTGGTCTCTTAGAGATCTTTAAAAAAACTTTTCTTTTTGGGTAGACCATGAGTCTTGGATCAATGGGCATTCTTGAGAATCGTTGGTTCTCTTCTCAGGGTTTTACCCTATCATTGATCCTGATATTTGAGGGTCTTTGAAATTTAATTCCATTATATTTTTTTAACCTGTTTCCCGTCATGGGGATTTCTGGGATTTAATCCCATTATCGGAGGAATTTAATTCCATTTTGACTTACAAAGTTTAACTCTGAGAAATTTGGAACTTTTGGGAATTTTATTTCCCTTCCTGTTCTTGAGCATTTTCCTTTTTAGGGTTTTACTGTCCTTTTTACAGATTTGAATCTGTTGTTATTTTTAACAGAACTCGCTTTTCGAGGATATTGAGAGTTTTTAAACTCCACTATTTATTTAATGGGAATCCTTTTGGATTCTCACAATGAGCATTTTGCCTCATCATTGATGCGCCGCCATTTTGATTTCACGGGGTCCACTAGCTTTTTAGTTAGTGATCCCATAAGACCAACCCATACTTTTGTTGACTTTTGTTTTGTTCCCTTCTTTAGATACAATGGCCTTACTTCCCTACTTCCTTATACACGCTCAGAGGCTGCTTTCCCACGGTCGCCGACAGATGAAGAAGTAATGGCTATGATTAAGAATCACGATAAGGACAAAAAGAGCCTTTTGCTATGGGTTTCTGGTACGGTCACATCATAAGGGTCCGTCGCGGTTTTATGTGCGGAGTACCGACAGAACCCATTCATTCCATTCGGTTTATGGAGCGTCCGTGTACTTCATATGCAGTGGAGGCAATTAATTGGACTCCCGAAGGCCAGCTTGAGCCATCAACGACAAGGATTCCCAATCATCCCTTTGTGGCTATTGACATTCTGGGATGCCGGATATGCCAAAGGGAGGCCCTACCATAGGGGAAGGTTTACAAGATAGGCGTCATCCCACGGCATCCAGTGGGCTACCTTCCTTGGGGCCGTTATATTCTCTTCTCCCAATACTCGTGTTTGCAAAAAGTTGGATTATACCAGGCTGTGTATGCATCTTTGTTCTACTATCATGCTCCTCACGTTTGGTGGGTTAAAGACTTTTTGAAGCAATGGAATCTTCCAACGCACACGTTCCTGCAGGGGGATCACGAAGTTTCCGTTTCACTGGAGGAATTCCAAGAAATTTCGGGACTTCCGATCAGGGGAGAACACTATGAGGAATTACTACCCCCTGGCGAGTACGTTTTTGCTACGGTGCCAGTCATGCATGAAAGCTTGACAACTTAGAATGCTGTTCAGCACAAGCATCCGAGTTTAATCAAGGACTTAGGTATTTTTGTGAGCCTGTTCGTGGCGTCAGAAGAGCAAGGTGTTAGTTTTGACTCTTTTATCGCTCGCTTTCTTCGTAAAGATGCTCAATCCAAGAAAACTCCAAAATTTGCGAAGGTCGAGGATCCCTTCGGATTTAGCCTGGAGAAATTTCCGACTAAAGAAGAAGATCTGCAACAATTTATATCCCAAGTTCGTCGGCCATGACTTTTAATGCGATTGCCACCCCTAGTATGGACGACGAAACATTCTTTGTAGGCTTCATCAGTCTCCGGCTCAACTGGTTTGCCATGTCAATGCATCGTCGCTTTATGAGAGCCTCCGTCTTCTACCCCGCACATCGCATAGCCGAAGGAGCACGATTGGCCATTGGCATTGCAGAGTTATCGCACCTGTATCATGGCTTAAATACCACAGCCAACACATCAAATCCAGATGCAGACACCGTGAACTTCTCCCTCCTTTACTTCACATCCTGGATCGAGATGCACGTGTTAGGTGAGTTTGCTATGCACCGGCGGCCTGATTTTTATGAGTCATATAATTTCCCACGAGTCATGAGATTGGTTGATGCCTCCGCTCCTGATCCAACTCAGTTAGGGGCTTTGCGTATGCTGCTTAACCCGTATTCAAATGAAGGTGGCATGGTTTTCAATGATCGGGTCCTTTCTGCGCCAGCAGGGCCTATTCAGCAGTTATTTGACTTGTTGAAGAATGGGGCGCCGACTTTGAAACACAAGGAGATAATGCATTTGTATTCAATCAGGCCGGGGTACTTAGTGTTCCGATTAAACGATGCTGCTCTCTTCATGCGGTATAATCCGCATCGCTTTACCCAGCAGTTGGGTTATAACTAGGGCGTCCCCCATGAAGCTTTCTTAGTTAAACATACTCCCTCGCTAGAAATTTTCCGTGATGCTATTCATCATTTCATGAGGCTAAATACTGGTTCCCGCTTCATGATCCTCGAGCCCAACTACATTCCAAGGCCAGTGGGACCTTTCAAGGGATGGTATCGTCACCGGGTTAGTCCCGTCATTACAGAGGAGAGACGGGTGCTTTTCGAGTGTAAGGCCTTCACGCCTGCCCAAGCCATCAACGCTCCATTGCGACCACGATCGATCATTTTCCCTCTTTTGAGGGACAGCGATTCAGTGCTTATTCCAAAAGCTACTCGAACAGAGTCGGCCCCGCGTACTGCTGGTATGCCAGTTCGCACTGGAACCGGTGCAGAGACTCTTGATAAGGCACAAGCAGCGGCGTCATCAAAGTCGAATCCCAAAGACGCGATTGGTAAACACCATGGAAAGGTGCCAAATGGGAGGAAGCGTCCTTCTGCCAGTGCTAGCTCGGGCCCTAAAAGGAGAAAGAAATCGACCGCCCGTTTACTCGATACTTTGCTCGAGTCTGAACCTTTCACTCATGATGAGCCTATGACTGCGCATAAACCATATGATGGTCTTCTTTTTCCTGATACATCTGCCGAAGAGGCCACTCAGCTGGCCGAAACATTGAAGCGACCACAGAATGAAACCGAAAATGTGCACCCCAAGAAGGCAGGCTTCCCCCTGTTGAGTTCTATGATATTGACCCTGCTCCTACTATGTTACCAGTTGTTCCTTTAACACTGGAAGAAGAAAGGGCTCTCAAACAGCCAATATCGGTCGCTTCTGAAGACGAGACTGCTCTGAAGGCAAGTAGGGATTTATCTTCGATCGAAGCCCGACAAGCGCGGTTAATCCGAAAAGAGCAGCGGCGCGAAAAAGCTATACTTCAAGCTCCCTGGTGTATCAGTATGTACCTTTTACATCCTTCTCAGTAAATAATTTATATTGCTTTCATATCGTATTCGTCTTTACACATTTTTCTTTTGTATGGCCTTCTAGGGCGGGCGCAGTTTTGAGCCCAGATCGCGCATTAGAGCCTCCGGTGATGACTTTTATTCCTTCTGCGGAGGTTGCTGGACCAACTATAAATTCTGTAAATATTTACAGTAGCGTACCAGAAGGTGTAGAGGAGATTACTGAGGCTGTTATCCCTTAGTTCCAGAATGGACGAAGTATTGATGGTAATCCTATATTTTTTTCTTTTTGTTTAACGACCTTTCCATATGTTTAATCATTTCTTTCTCTCAGAATTGCGGGAGTTGGCGTCCTCTATTGTAGATCGTTCTCTGGAGAAAATCTTCTTGCATCTACTTAACATGGCGGCCCCACACGCGATACCCCCCCAACGCATCGTTCTTTCCTCCGACCAAGGTTGGTATTCTTTTGCCTTCTGTATTATATTTTCATAATGACACTGATGTGCCATTTACTTTAAACCACAGTCCAACAGGCTGATAGCGAAGTTGAAGTTCTTGATGGGCCTTGGGATTTCTCAGATTTGCTTTCTGTGGCCATGGGTAAGTGACGCTTTAGCCCTGGTATTCATTTACTTACTCCCCGTTCAGAAAGGCGACTAACCATACATGTATCTTCACAATTTTGCCAACCCTAACACCACTAGAGTCCCATATTTGCATGCCGCCGGGCCCTTACGCCAGACATATGTCTGAGAGGATGGCGAAACAGAGTATTCATTCACTGGATAATCTTATTGAAGATTCCGTGATGGCACTTCCGTCATGGCTGAGGAATTTGCTGTCGAAGCTAATGCTTCTTTGTCCGTCCTTGCCACCTACCATGATGAGGCACCGGTGCGTACTTGGGTTGAATATTGCAGACAAGTGGAGGCTTCTCTACACGGAGTCGAATGCGTATGCCTTCCCTCTGATATCCTATCTATAAAGGCCAGCTTGCGTGAAGGGATTGATTGGTGTGCGGCCAACCTCCGGTCTTGTGAGAAAAGGCTCAACCGAAAGTTTTCGGAGAGGGAGTTGGCTTCGAAGGCTTTGGGGGAACTTCAAGCCCAGTTCACAACCAAGACTACTCGGGTCTTTGAAATTTGGCGGGTCCTTCAGGAGGCAATTACGTAGGTGGTGGCTCTCGATAAAGCTGTCATTTTTACGCGCGAAATGGTTGAGATCCACAAGACTGCTGAGAAATAGCTTGAGCATTGGTTTTCATTATACCAAAAACAACAAGCATAGGCACAGGTACAGGCTGAGCTTGCGGCGTTTCTAGAGCTTGAGGCGGAGGTCAGGAGGAAAAATGATGATCTAGCTGGCTTATTGAACCGTCCACCATCTTTAAAAAAATTGTTGTATATTTCTTTTTCTCTTTCCTTGGATCTTGTACTCATTTTGATTTGTGAATAAAAGGCATATTTTATTTCATGCTTGCACCTATCTATCTTTTTGATGTCTTGATTTGGTGCTAATTAGTTTATTTACTCGTTTCAGAATTTGTAGTTTATTTACTCATTTCAGAGTCTCTAGTTTATGTACTCATTTCAGAGTTTGTAGTTTATTTACTCGTTTCGAAGTCTCTAGTTTATGCACTCATTTCGGAGTTTATAGTTTGTTCACTCGTTTCGCAGTCTCTAGTTTATGAACTCATTTCGGAGTTTGTAATTTATATACTCATTTCGGAGTCTTTAGTTTATGTACTCATTTCTGAGTCTCCAGTTTATGCATTCATTTCGGAGTTTGTAGTTTATGTACTCATTTCGGAATGTGTTTAGTTTGCCTCCTTTGGATTTACAGGCAAACTTGTCCAAACGTTGTATGTAGATAACCCCCATTCTTTACGACAGAAGTCCGTTAAGTTTGTGGTACTAGGGTTTTAGTCCGTGGTACCGTCGCGTTGGCTGATGTATTCCTCGATATGCAGTTTTTAAGCTGCTGTTCGAGTAGCCCCGTGACTATCATGTCTCTGATCCCTTCGGGGGCTGGACAAGACGTCTTCAAGTAATCTCCTTAGGTCATATTACCATCGGAAGAGCAAGCGTTATGAATTTGCCAAGATACTTTTACCTGAGGTTAGGCTCAATTTGGAGTCCCGATGAGTCATAACCGCACCCTTCTGAGGTGGGATGATCTCCAATGGTCTTTTAGGCTTTATATGAGTTGCCATCAAGACCCGAAGCTCGGAATATGCCGTCACTTTGGTTTTTTTTGCTTTGACGATGTAGTGCCGATTCTTTGCTGAAATAGGGTAGACATCTGTAGGACCTCTATGCTGTATGTATTGCAATTGAAGTCCATAGGTAGGAATATGCCATTGCTCCAATTTCATTTAATATTTGTGTCCGCATCCTTCTGAAATGAAGGGGGAACGCCGGGATAGTGTCTAGGTTGTAAATGTACCGTCAAGACTTGGAACTAGGATTTTGCCATGGCTCTATTTTTTGCTTTGATCCTTGGATCTTTTTTTTTAATGACGACGTTGCATCTGCATCCTGCTGGAACGAGAAGGAACCCGGGGATAGTCTTTAGGTTATATATGAACCATCAAGACTTAGAGTTAGTATTTTACCGTTACTCCATTTTTTGCTTTAACCGTTGGGTCTTTTTTTTATGATGACGTTGCGTCTGCATCCTCTTAGAATGAGAAGAAACGTCGAGATAGTCCCTAGGTTGTATATGAACCGTCAAGACATGGTTCTCTATTTGACGAAGCGTGGTGGGGAAATAAGGTTCCATTTCTTTCAGTTGAGCCCATTGATTGTATACAAGAGTCAATATGGACCTATTTGCAGGGAAGAAAAGTTTCATTTTCATTTTTTTTATAATTTCTTTCAGCGATACTCTATCTTTTCAGCTTTTTTGTCGCGAAGGTCGCGATTGCCCAATCATTTCGGCTATTTATCATGGTGCCCAATCATTTCGGCTATTTTTTTTGTACTCGCTTCTTTTTACTGCGAGTTGCCCTATCATTTCGGCTTTTTGGGGGGGTGAAATATGATACCAATCTTGGCATCAGTATCGGTACCACTGGGATATTACCAAGAGCGAATCATCATCTGCCGTGAGAGGGCTTGAAGTTTGACGCTTATTTAGGCATCAGTATCGCTACAACTGGGATATTGCAAGGAGAGAATCATCATTAGCCTTTGTTGATTTGAACAAAGATGGCTTAGTAGACAGGGGTTAGGACCATGTCGACTAAGGATTTTGACTTTATGAGCCTTAAGAGTCTCATAAAGATATTTCTCCCCACGAGTCATGAGGATCTCGTAGGTGTGTTTCCTCCTTAGGAATCGTGGGGATTCCTTAGTGTGTTTTCTCTTATAAGTCGTAAGGATCTTCCAAGAGTGTTTTCTCCTTATAAGTCAAGAGGACATACAAGTATCGTTCACCGTGTGGGAACATTTCTCGTCATTGGTGGAACTTGGTAGGGAAAATATTTATTTATGTTCGTGGATTGTATACAAGGGTCAATATAGGACCACCTGTAGGGCAATATTAGGGTAATATGTCGGCTTAAGAGATTTAGATCCCTGTAGCTTAAGGCTTTTGAATCCAAAGAGCTATAAGGGTCTCATAGGGGGAAATTCTCCTTACGAGTCGTAAGGATCTCGCAAGTGTAGTTTCTCCTTAGGAATCGTAAGGATTCCTAAGTGTGTTGCTCTTTTGTGTGTCGTAAGGATCTCACACAGGTATTTTCTCCTCACAAGGTCGAGAGAACCTTGCAAGTGCACATGAAAAAAAATTACGAGTTTGCGCACTTTTCGAGTTTTCACAACTCGTCGACAGTCCTGCTGTTTTTACTCACGGCACCCTTTCGGGTTTTCATCCGTGCCCATTTCGCTAGTAGACATACCCTTTTTTTAAAGAGATTGTGCCCTTTCGGGTTTTCACAAACTCGCCGGCAGTCCTGCTGTTTTCACTTACGGCACCCTTCTAGGTTTTCATCCGTGCCCATTTCACTTGTGAACATACCGTTTATTTTAACTAGATTGCGCCCTTTCAGGTTTTCACAAACTCGCCGGCAGTCCTACTGTTTTTACTCACGGTGCCCTTTCGAGTTTTCATCCGTGCCCTTTTCGCTTATGGACATACCGTTTTTTTTACGAGATTGGGCCTTTTCGGGTTTTCACAAACTTGCCGGCAGTCCTGCTATTTTTACTCGCGGCGTACTTTCGGGCTTTCATCCGTGCTCGTTTCTCTTATGGACATACTGTTTTTTTCCCAACATTCCCTCCTTAGGGAAGAACGTTAGTTTAATGACATTTCGGTACATTGTTAGTTTAGGGACATCTCGGTCCATTGTTAGTTTAAGGACATCTCGATCCGTTATTAGTTTAGGGACATCTCGGTCCATTATTGCCATGTTTGAGGCAACAGAGCTTTTTGGATACTACTCTTGAAATTCTGGCTCAGGAAGATAGCAAGCGGACACAAGCGTCGTCATCTATCATTTAATTAGGTCGTGATTCGTTAGGCGTATAATTTTTTGAGGAATCGGCCGTTTATTGGTTGGAATAGTCTTTCTCCATGCATATCCATGAGCAGGTAGGCTCCACCTTAGTAGACTTTGTCTATGATGTACGGGCCTTCATAGTTCAGCTCGAATTTCATCCGTTTTTCACGATTGGGGATCATTGGTCTTTTGACAACTGGCACGAGTTCGCCTTGGTAGAATGTTCTCGGCCTGGTCAGTTTTTCGTATGACCGTTTCATTCTTGCCTTACAAGCCTCCAGATTTTGTTGTGCTATAAGACGAGTTTCTTCGAGGGCATTGAGCTCCTCAAGCCGAAGATGAGTATTTTCTTCATCTGTCAGCTCATATCGAACTGCTACTCGTAGTGAGGGGAGTTCTATCTCCAATGGGATCACTGCTTCCGTGACGAACACCAATGCGTATGGTGTTGTATTTGTGGCCGTTTTGAACGTTGTTCTGTACGCTTAGAGAGCTTCGTGCAGCCTTTCGTGCCAGTCTTCTTTATTTCTGGACAACGTTTTCTTTATAATGTTTATCAAGGACTTGTTGAAAGCTTCAGCTAGACCATTGGCCCGAGAATTATAGACTGAAGTGTATATCCAATCTATTTTATGTTTTTATGCGAAGCGGCTTATTTTATGACTTCTGTAAGCTGGCCCATTATACGAGATAATTCATAGCGGAGTGCCGAACCGATAGATGACATGGGTTCCGAAGAAATGGAGGATATTCTCCGTCTTCACCTCCCTTAGTGGTACTGCTTCTGCCAATTTAGAGAATTAAACGGTCGTTTCCAATATAAACCGGTGTCCTTTGGAGGATGCTGGTTCGACAGGGCCAATTATAACTGTTCTCCACATCTCGAACGGCCAGCTGGCCACTGTCGGGTGTAGAGGATTTGGATGTTGATGGATGAAGTCCACGTGAATTTGGCACGAGTGACACTGCATCGCATATTCGAGGCAGTCCTGAATCATTATGGGCCAATAGTAACCCATTCTTTTTATCTTCAGCTTCATCTTTGGACCGGCTTGATGAGAACCGCAGAGTCCGTCGTGAGTTTCTTGGACGACTTTCTTTGCTTCCTCTAGTCCCAGGCATCTTAGACATAGACAGTCTAATGATCTCTTATATAGAGTATCATTGACGAAGGTGAAAGACAGATCTCGTTTCATGAGCGGATATCTAGATGACGCATTTTCGAGCGTTTGTTAGGATTTGAAGTAGTCTATGAAGATTTCCCTCCAATCCTTGATCTTTTCTTCGTTCTCTATTTTAAGGGTTACTGGTTCGGTCGTTTTTTTCTTTCGGATTGCTCTATCAGGTCTTCCGAAGATATATTTGTTGGCACGAGAATCCTGCGGCTTTGCACAATGATCCTTACGTCATCGAGGTCTTCATCGGCCAGTTCCTTAGCCAATTTGGCCAATGCGTACGCCTTGATGTTTTTTGCACGCGGTATACTTTCCAGGGTATAGGCAGGAATTTGCGTCAGTACTTGGCGCACTCTTTCGCTATACTTTATCAGCTCTGGCTTGCATGTCTGATGGTCGCCATTTACTTGGCTGACGATCAGCTGGGAGTCTCCATATATGAGGAGGTCTTTAATTCCCATGTTGATAGCGATCTCAAGACCAGCTATCAAAGCTTCGTATTCATCTTTGTTATTAGTCCTTGTCTCTGTTAAAGAGAGGGCATAACGCAATATCCCTCCTTACGGAGTCACGAAGATAAAGCCCACCCCAGCTTTGATTATAGAGGTGTTCTGCTTTCGCTGCTTTATGGAAGATGCTCCATCAAAGTAGAGTTCCCATTAGGAATCATTTTCTTCTTCAATTGTATCGAACGCATGTTCGTCTGGCAATTCGCAATTTAATGGGGAGTCGGCTGGTATCGGATGCTCCGCAAGAAAGTCAACAATGGCCTTCTCTTTCACTGCTTTGAAGGGACGATATGTTATCGAGAACTCCATCAGGAGGAGGGCCCATTTAGAAAGCCTTCCTGTTAGTATGGCCCTTGACATTAGATATTTGAGAGGATCCACTTTCGATATGAGATGAACTTTGTGTGCCAAGGCGTAATATCTGAGCTTCGTTATTGCGAAGATCAATGCCAGGCAATACTTTTCGATGGGGGAATAGTTGTTTTCTGCGCCCAGGAGAACTCGACTCAAAGAGTACAGAGCTCTTTCCTTTCCCTGATCGTTTTCTTTTCCCCATAGTGCGCCTAGAGAACCCTCAAGGGCCGTTGTATATAGGATAAGAGGTTTTCCCTTAACCGGAGCGATCAATACCGGCGGATTTTAGTGGTATTGCTTGATTTCGTCCAGTATATATTGCCACTCTTGATCCCAGACGAACGGGGTCCCTTTTTTCATCAAATGACTGTAGGGACAATATTTTCCAGAGAGGTTAGCTATGAACCGCCGGATATATGCGAGCTTTCTTTGGAGAGACTGCAGTTGATTGAGGGTCCTTGGCGTGGGCATTTCCATAACCGCCTTGATCTTTGAGGGATCGATTTCGATACCCCGGTGACGTATGATGAGTCCTAGGAATTTGCCTAAGAATACTCCAAACACGCATTTTAGAGGATTCATCTTCAGATTATATTTCTGAAGACGTCGGAACACTATTTTTAGATGTCCCCAATGTTCCTCGTTAGATTTGCTCTTTACCACAAGGTCATCGATGTAGCATTCGATAATCTCATGGATGAGGTCATCGAAAATCTTTGTCATAGCTCTTTGGTAGGTAGCGCCGGCGTTCTTCAAACCGAAGGGCATTACTTTATAGCAGATTATGCCTAATGGGGTCCGGAAGGCGGTATGTTTTTAGTCTTCTGGATGCATTTTTATTTGGTTGTATCCTGAAAATCCATCCATGAAGGAGAAGTCCTCATGGGTAGACATGTTATCGATCATCAGCTCGGTAATAGATACTGGGAAGTCATCCTTCGAGTAAGCTTTGTTGAGCTCCCGAAAGTCCACGTAGATACGCACTGTCCCATTTTTCTTCATCACTGGAACAATATTAGCGATCGGGATATTGAACTTCTTGGATGAAGTCGGAGTCAATTAGCTTCCTAACTTCAGCGTTGATGCTCATCTCAAGTTCGAGTCGCATCCTTCTTGGTGCCTGTTTGATTGTCTTTATTCCCGGTGATATTGCCAATTTATGTACTGCCACCTTTGGATCTAGACCCGGAATTTCAGAGAGTTCCAAGTGAAGCAGTATTTATATTGCAAGAGTACATCTTTTAACGTGGCTACCTGTTTTTCAGATAGTAGTTCACTGACGAACGTTGGTCTCGGATCATTTTCCGTTCCTAAGTCAATTTTTCTTAGGTTGTCCGCCGTAGTGTGTGTCCCATCTTCTAGCTCTTTTGGTGCTGGTGGAAACTCTGAGATCACCTCGTTCTCGTCTTCATTTGCGAAGCACCTGTAGAGGTCATTCATAGTCTCGTGCCCTCCCTCTTTTGAGAGTGTTATCATATGGCATGTACGAGTTCGCTTCCCTTTTTGATGTTGAGCTGGTCCAATCCTGAGGGTATAGGTCCTTTTTGGCTTGTGCTTTTGTGGCGGGGTTATCCTCCAGCTGTCAGATAACATAAACCTGCCTTGTCGATACTGGTCTTCTACCCAGTCTTTGAAGGTAAAGCAATCTTCAAGGGGATGACCTATTGCTCGGTGGTAGGAGCAATAATCTGGAAGATGGACCTCTTTTATTTGTTCGGGATGCCGAGACTCCGAAAGCATCATCATTTGATACTTCATAATAAGGTTGAATATTTTCCTTGTCTTGTCCTGAGGGAAAGAGTATTCCCGACCCATCTTCTTTATAAAGGACGGGCTCCAATCGAGTTTTTCTCGATTGCACGGCATCTTGGATCCGCTTTGTTGTTTTCGAACGTTGTTTGCGTTCTTTGCCATGTTTTTGTCTCCATTTCGGGATTTCCCCTTTCGCGAGAACATACAGTGGGTCGGAGATGAAGAGCATTATATTCTTTCTCTGTAAATTACTGACTGAGACGTTACGTCCTGGCCTTTTCATAAATGGCCACTTCGTGGCTATGATTATTCCGGCTCTTTTGACAAGCTTCTTTTATTATCTTGTCGATTTTTTTTCGAGCGACGGACTTAACGTTCTTAGAGCAGAATTTTGCTCTGTTTCGACATCACATCCTTTTGGAAAAGCGTTTTCAGCTTCACTCGACCTGTTTATGACATGGCAACTGGAGATTTGCTCCCGTTTCTTGGAACATACGTATTCGAGCCCGGTTATCTCCATCTTCCCATTGGGAAACTTTCGCTGAGTCCCGGAAATATCCCAAATGTTTTTGCAGAATTGGGCTTGTCGAACAGTTTGTCCGAGGGGTACACCTTAGCATCTTAACAGCCTTTTCAATTCTTCCGCGTAATATCTTAGAAGACGGATTGGTTGAAGCATGTCGAGTGCAAAATCGGCACCATGCCAGACTTATCTACTTTATTTTCCGTAGATTGTTAGAAGAGGATCACTTTTTCACCTCTTCTCCTGGGAGGTACGTAGAAAGTTTACAGTTCTTGTACGCTGTGTGTATGGAGATCACCAAGTTCCTTGTAATGTCACGGTGGAGCCATTGGAAATTTTAGACTCTGATTTGTTCCGGCAAAAGTTTGCATTGACGGGCGGACGGAGAACACCGCGTTGGTCTCATCCTCTGAGTCGCTGCAAAAGACCAAAATAAGAGTAAAAGGTCCGGGCTTATTGTTCTGCATTTGGGGTTGCCCCGAGTAAACTATTTCTTCATCTTCCTCGGTGTCGCTCTCAAAGATCGGGATAGTGGTGACGAATTTTTGTTTATTCTCCGGCTTGTGGCATTTTCAGTATCCTCGAAGTCTGGTAGGAAGTACTTTGCGTCTTCTTATTTTCAGACTTTGTTTACGGAGAACGGGTTTAGATGGTGTACTCCGAGCCATCCTTGAAATACTTCATACACTGATGTTGTGTAGAAAGGATGACGTTGTACTCATGTAACCAAAGCCTGCCAAGCAAAGCGTTATAGCAAGTTTTGGCGTCAATGACATGAAATTTGATGTCAGTGACCAGCATCCTAAAGCGTAGCATAATTATTACGGACCCCAGTTTCCGTGATGACTGAACGTTCAAGCAAATCTCCTTCAGCACTCTCATGTTGAGAAGGCTAACGGAGGATCCGTTGTCGACAAAGATTTTCCCTATCTTGATGTCGTGGCAGTATCCGGAGACGTATAACGGGCGATTATGCCCGTATGTATGGAGAAGGAGATCTTCATCGCTGAATGTAATATCGGCCGTGTGGACCTCTGCCAGTTCATCTTTCATCTTCTCTTCCGCGAAGAAAAATTGGAACTGATCGGGCCCTTGCAATGCCTTAATCAGGGAATCTCGTGCTTCTTTGGACAGGAGGAGAGCATCTAATATTCTCAGTTGCGAGGGTATTTTTCTCAAATGTGCTAGGACATTATAATCCACCTTGTTTTTCTTAAGCGGGTCCCTTGCTGCGAGCTCTTTGACTGCTTCTTCATCGAGAGAAATTTCCTCAGGGATTTTCCCTTTCCCTTTGTTTTTTTTATTCAAACCTTTGTTTATAGGTCCGAGGTTCTTCTCGGGGCAGTGTGCGATTATGCAGCTGAATATTCTCGGAGTTCTTCTCCTCCACTTCTTTTTCGGAGGTGGAGTCTTTGAAGAGAGGGCTGAGGGGTATTTCGTCCTCAGAATCCCGAAGGTAAGGACTTGGTGTTTTTCCCCTTCCAAACCGGTACCAACCATATGACAGCTGCCAATCATTTCTTCAGGCGCATTTGTCGCACTATTTTGTCGTCGACAAGCACGAGCTTCACGCTTCAACCCCTTGAAGTGTTTTTGATGGGCAACGTAGCCTTGCCACCACTTCTTGAAGACACCACATTCCTCGGTAGGGTAGGTGACCCTCCGATTATGTAGGCAATAGTTTGGGTATGCATCTTCTCCATTGAGGCATATGACCCTGAGAGTGTTCCTTATGAGAGGTGGGAGCTTCATCCCCATTGATAGGGCTTTGGCGAATCGCTTCTCCGTTTTGATCCTGCTCTTGTCTGTAGTAGGTGTACTTTGGTTTGGTCAGAGTACTTTACGACTCGTCCGCGCCGCAGCTTCTTTATCCTGATACCGACGCTTAGCCTTTTCGTATATGGCTGTCTAGCGTTCTTGGTCAACTTTACTTTTTTGAAAGGCTTCATTTAACAGCCTATCGATCGGGTCTTCTGGCAGTTCCGGGGATTTTACCGCCGATTCTGTCCCCAGTTCCTCTGCATTATTTTCTGACGCTGAAGGAGCTTCTTCATCATATAACGACGAATGGGAGACCATGTGGCAACTTGCTACACGGTCTATGGTGTCTTTTGATGAATCATTTTCCTCATCATTGTCACTATCTTCGTCCCCAAGAATATGTTTGAGGAACTCTTCAAGCATGACTGGTGTCCGCGCCTTCTGGTTGTACTCCTCCAGCGCGTCCATGTATTTTTGTAGATCTGTGCACTTGTCGTCATACTCGGCAGGCTGCATGGGCTTCTTCGTCTTCTTCTTTTCATCGAAGGCTTGACTTGGGGATTTTTCCCCACGTCAACAATTCTCGGTGCGGGACGAGACTTTAACATCCCTTCGATTATTTCGGGTTCAAGTGAGTTTTTCCACCTGACTGTTGGACATGCCTGTAGATCCTTCTGCATTCTTTTGGGTTTTTCTGAAAGAACGACTTCCTATGGAGTTTCTTCCATGAGTGAGCATGATGCCCCATGCGCATCCACCTTTTTAGGAGTGTGCTTCTGGGGTGGGTTTACCCTCCGGTTATCAGACAGTGTGAATTTCCCCAATTGATACTGGTCTTCGACCCAGTTCTTGAAGACGTAGCAATCTTCAATTGGGTGGCTCACCATTCTGTGATAGGAGCAGTAGTTAGGGTTGTTGACGTTGCCGGGTTGCGGTAGACGCCGAGGGTCTGGCAATGTGATGAGTTTATTACATATTGCCAATTCAAACAGTCTTCTCGTCTTGTCGCGGGGAAACGAATAAGCACGCCCTAGTCTTTCCTCCAAGGATGGGCGCAAATGCGCGTTGTTTTGGAGAGCAGCTGGTTTTGGGCCACTCGGCGGTTGTTGCGTATTGGCAACGAAGGCTGCTTTCCCTTTACCCTTGCCATTTAGAGGGTCCTTATTTGAGGAAGAAGGCTCATGGCCCATCTGGTCCATTTGAGCCAGTTTATCTATCAGAGCCTAAAAGGTTGTTAGTTTGAAGAATGTCAAGAACTGGGAAACAGTCATTTGAAGATCAAGGGTCCCGATGAACATGCCCACGACAGAGGATTCTTCAATGCGCTATTCGCATTTAGACCACATGTTCCGCCACCGGATCGCGTATTGGACCCAGGTTTCTCCTAGCTTTACCCTGGCATTGATTAATGCCATGATCGGGGTGGGTTCGCTCGCGCCGGCGAAACGCTGTGTCAACAACAGCTCCATCTCCATGAATGTTTTCACGGAGTCATTTGGGAGCTCCGAGTACCATTCAAAGGTCGTTTCTGACAGGCTGCTAACAAACTGGCGAAGCAACAATTTATTGTCTCCTCCAGTGTTGCCGCACAGAGCTCGGAATTGCATGACGTGTTGATAAGGGTTGCATGTTCCTTTATAAACATGGAACTTAGGGATCATATATCCCGGCGGGTATTTGATTTGATCATACCAGCCTGGATACTGTCGTCCGTTTCTGACAATTTGGCCAGAGGCCTCATTATCTTGATAAGCTTTTATCTGTTGAGCAATATAATCGTCAAGGGCGGTCTTAGAGATCATTTTCTCCTTGGCTGCCAATAAAGACGGAGGAGGGTTTGATGTTCCCCTCTGTCATCGTCGATGATTATCGACGGATCTTCGGCTGGGGGTTCTGACTGGATCATCAATCCAACCATGTCTTGGAACAAGAGAGCCATCTGTTTTGTTTTAGCAGCTTGCTCAGCGGATTCCTTGTCCTTTCTCTCAAGCACCCTTCGCAGAAACTCTATATCGGTCTCCTACTCTTGGTGCTGTTCAGCTTCTTTGTCCGGTTAGTGCTGCCATTTTGGTCAGCATTTCCTGGAAAGCTTTTGTTGTTGCTCCTGAGCCTTAGTCAGCGACCGAGTTTGCGGTCGATCACTCATAGAAGCACGTCTCGCTTCTTTTCCCGAAGCCATGTAGACCGTATGTATTGTTATGCCACCCAGACTTAGGGCTTTTTGATCCATCTCCTTTAGAAATTGCCGCCGGCGGTAGAGTTTTCTCCAGCCTCGTTATTTTATGAGAGATTGGAGTTGGAGGAGCCATTATGACAGGCGCCTGCTTAAAAGAAGTACTCCGTTGTATGGAGGAGGAATAGTCATTTTCTTGTCGAGCGTTCGATTTCTTCAGTCGACAAGAGTAATCTTTGTCAATCATGGAGTTTTGGAATTTCCACCAGACCCTGTGGATTTGCAAGGAGAGCCGCTGATGAGGCCACCCCGGCTTTTCCTGCATAGGAACCTCTACTGGCATAGGTGATTTCTTCAGCACTGCCGTCGGGAAGTTCTTACGTACCCTCCTGAGCGGATTAAAATTGTTCCCGGTTGGAACAGCAATGTCGACTTCCCCTATTGAAGCCGGTGGGGTGATTCGAAAGGGGGGTTGCCCCCAGCTTCTCTCACTCGGCGCAAGTGGAGACATCGAGCATGTCTCGCAAAAGGTACCGCCTCAGTTTTTCAAGTGGTTTCATCATGCCCCTGGTTTTGCTAAGGAGCTTCAATCGGTGTCAGCTTGTTGAAGATCGACATCATTGTTAAAGTTTGAGGAGAAGCGGCCAGCCTTTCGAAAACCGAATGTCTGGTCGGGGAAGCGCCTTTGACGGCTTTCCCTGTAGGAGGAGTTGGGAGGGCTATCCGTTTTGGGGTAGCCCTTTCAGGTATCACGAGCCTCTTTGCGGGCCCGTTTGGGTTCTTGCTCAGCCTGTTGAAAACTGAGACGTCAGATTTGGACGGCTCGTTGAGAGGGACCGTTGTGTTTGCCAGTCGATCGAAGACCGACTATTTAGGAGCTTCTTCTTACAGAGATAAAGCACCGAAACTCACAGGTGGGAGCATAATCCCAAAGAACAATCCAGTAGTGGCTTGTGTAACTTGCCCCACTGGCATTAAGAAAATAGAGGCCGTGTTTGGCCCATGGGTCACTCCTCCGGTTGGGGTAGAGCGAGAGTTTCTGTTGCATGCAGTGCATTGAGAAGCAATTTATTTCCTGTACACGAGCAAGACACCAAGTTTTAGTATCTCGAATCCGTGGCAACCATAGCAAACCGCGATATTGTTCGTAAAACATGACACACGAAGCATGGATTGAAAAGAGAAAAAGGTCCCACAGGGCGTGCCAGAACCTGTTCTCCGCCGAAAGACCGTACCAAGACGTTGGGACATCTGGCCTGAATTTGGGGACAAATGCTATTTGGACTTCTCCATCCACCTCTCCGAAGATACCAAGTTGATTTATGGCACCATATATCGGAGGTTTGGACAAATGTGACCGTTGTAGCAGACTTTATCAGATTCCCCCTCATTTGTGAGGGTTTTTTTTATTGTGGGGACGCTCTTCCCCGTAGGCGCAAGCCCCTATAATTAATTACGTTATCGCATTGCAATAACCACTTTCTCCTACTCCAGCAGTTCACTTCGTGTCGTGTGTTATTTTGTTTGTTTTGGTTGCCCGTGGATTGTATACGGAGACTAGTTTATGTCATCGCCCGTAGGGCACGGATTAGTCCAAATCCGTATATTTTAGATTTGGGATTTTGAACTTAAGTTATATTTTCCTTTAGTTCAAAAATATTTTGTTTGGTTTAAGGACCGTCAATCTAGTTTTAGATTAAGATCAACTTAAACATATGAGCATTTAGGCCCAATTTATTTTTAACTAAGGATACATTAGTCTTATTTGAGGCTAAGATCAACTTAGCAATATTTTAAGTATCATTAAATTTTATTAAGATCCAACAATAGAGCATTTGGGCTCAGCTGCAAGAAAAACTTCAAAGACTTAGCCAATTTGGGCTTAGTCTGCTCAGTCTTTTTTTTTTGTTCAAAAGTGCTCAGCACTTATTTAGGCTCTGTTTGTTCTGCCCGCCTTTTATGCAAAAGTGCTAAGCACTTGTTTGACGCTCTGGCACTCACATGGATATCATGTGAAGCCTTCAGTTATGGCGCTGCTCAATCAGTGCTAACCACTCGGTTATATATATATATATATATATATATATATATATATATAGTACTAAGCACTTTTTTTATATGGAGTCCACATGACGAGCACGTGCGGCACTGGGCGCTTCCCAATCAGTGCTAAGCACTCAGCCATTTTGGATGTATATGATGTGCTAAGCAATTTTCGTGTGGCGTCCACGTGAGGAGCACATAAGGCGCTGGGCGCTGTCCAATCAGTGCTAAGCACTCAGCCGTTTTGGTTATATATGAAGTGCAAAGTACTTTTATTCAGTGCTCACATGTATTTCATGTGAGGCGCTGGCCTTTTACTTTGGGTGCCTGCGTGTTTTCATGTGAGGCGCCGGGCACTATTGGGAGGGCGCCCACGTGGGAAACAAGCGCTAAGCTCTTTTCTTTTTTAGAGATTAAATCTCTGTTAATGCCATTTTTTGCCATTAATGATCATCAAGATCTCCATTTTGAAGACCTTGGATTGCTTTTTCTTCATTGAAGAACTAAGTTCTTCTTTTCTTTTTATATGAACTAAGTTCTTTATGTAGAGTTAAACCTTAATTTCGGAGGAATTAAATTCCCAGAACATATGTTATTTTTCTTTTTTCTTTCTCTTTAACCTAGTTCTTTTCTGAATCTTTAATTCTCAAGAACAAGATCTTCCCGATAAAAATTAAATTCTCAACTCGCGGAAGACCTGTCTTGTGGATCTCTGATCCAGAGAAAGAACTAAGTTCTTTGAGAAGGGTTAAGCTCTTGGATAGGTAAAAGCAGATATTTTGATCTTTGTGTTTTTTTACCAAGGGTTTTGAGGAGGCAAGCCTTCTTCTTTTATAGAGAATTAAATTCTCTGTTGTTTTTAAAGCTTTCTGCATTTTTCAGAAGTTTATGGGGGTTTTCCTCTATCTGAGACTTGAAGTCTCGGGTTCTTTATATAGAAGAGGCAAGTTTGTTAATTAGTTTTGAGAAAATCTCTTCTTGAGAAATTCCAATGAATTTAATTGGTCTCAAAATTGGTTTGGGGAATTTTACCCACCGTTGGATCTTTGATCCAAGTGTTTTTGTTTTACAGAATATGTTTTCTTGTTTTTAGGAAGTTTGGGAAAATATTTTCCTATATACAGAATTTATTCTGTCAAACGGTGATTTTTAATCACCATTGGATTTTTAATCTAAGGGTGCTCAGTTTAACAGAGCATGATCTTTCTTTATTTAGAAAGATTGAGAAAATATATTCTCATTTCATTGGATCTTTGTTCCAACCACTTTCTGTTTAACATTAAATATCCTTCTCATTTGGTGAATTTTTAATCACCCTTGGATTTTTTATCCAACGGCCCTCTGTTTAACAGAGAGGATCTTTCTCTTTTAGAAAAATCCAGGGAGGTATTCTCTTATGTAGAATTTAATTCTACATAAGAAGGCACACTCACATGTTTAACACGTGAGTTTTATTTAGCTTCTTTCATTTGGCGCCCATATGCCTTGCATATGGGCTTACGTGTTCAACACGTGAAGTCAATTTGGCCTTTGGCCACTTACACTTAATGCGCATATGCTTTGCATACAAAAATAGAATTTAATTCTATGCATAGAGTTTAACTCTATCTGAAGTTAATGTTTCAAAAGGGTGTTCTCACGTATTTAACACGTGATCCCACTGTGGGTTTTTTTAGTGCTTATATGCTTTAAACATAGGCGCTCACGTGTTTAACACGTGAGGCCTATGTAGTCTTTAATTGTTTGGTTGCAGCGCTTATGTGCTCTGCATATAAGCGCTCACGTGTTTAACACGTGATGATTGAGTCGTGGGGAATTCTCTCCTTTTTCTCTCCCTTTTTATAAGGGAACATATGTATGTATAATTTCCAGTATATATATTTTTCCGTGAGATCTGGTGGAGATAGATCGGAGATTGGTATTATCTTTTATACATTATTAGTTATATATTAAACTATAAAATAAATACAATATACTATATATATATATATATATATATTTAATCAACTCTCTCTCTCTCTCGTATCTCTCTTTCTCTCTCTTTTCTCTCTCCCGCTCATCTCACCATCTTCTTCTTCTTTTCTACTTCTTCTTCATGACCCTCTCCATCTTGCACCCAACCCACCATCTCCTCATCTCGTCGCCACCACTTCCATCTCTTTCCTCACCTCTCCATCAACTCGTCACCATCACCTCACCCCCATCACCGGCATCTTCACTGCCATCCTCACCTGCGACCCCGACGTCGTCCCCAAGACTCATCCACACGATCAACCCTAGCCACTAACTTTCGAACCCATCAACACCTTGTCTCCATTGCCACCGCATCATCACCACCGCCCATCACTCCGTCACCCATCACCAACTCCTTCGCCTGCAACCCACAACTTCGGCTAACACCATCAACACCGACCTCACCTTCTCTGCAACCTCTCTTCCCTGTCTCTACCGTGACACGATTTCACCATCAGCACCCCTAACCATCATCACCATCTTCTTCATCATCATCGCCTCCATCGTCTTCATCCTCGTCGTCATCTTCTCGCAACAACTGGGAATCCCATCTCCGGCCTCAAACCCCCACCGAGCATCCTCTGGCCGAGCACCCAGCCAACTCCAGCATCGACATCATCTTCTTCTATTCTCGAACATCGACAGCCCTTCTCCATGTAACTGAGATCTCTGAGCTTAGCAAGTCGGAGTTGCGTTGTATTTTCCGCCGTTCCGTGCCCGTCGTGTCCGTATCCGTATTCGTCACGACTGAGGCAAGTTTACAACTTGATGCATGCTAGTTTACTTTTATCTATATCTATAATGTCGCAATATATATATATATATATATATATATATATATATATATATTGTTTTGTTTATATATAATCTGTATTTCATTATTAGTTAACACTAATCTGTTTATAAGTACAGTTTAAAAAGTTTATGCAAAATTATTTATATAACTAGAAATTATACGAACTATTCTAGCTGGTCAATTAGTAAATCGAATGTAGCAATTAATATGTTTATTTGTTTCGTTACACTATTTATCACACCTAGATAACCGTATTTCATTGCGAACCGTTTGCACGATAGCATTACGAATAATCACTTTATATAAATAAATATATTACATTGACGTGCATATAACCCGTTATCTTGTTACTGATATAGCTATCTTACTTATACCTGTTACTTGTGATATTTACCGAAGTCAATAATCCTGACTTGTTGTCCTGCTGGACGTGACCTGTTATCTAAATAGATATAGCATGTACCAGCATGTTCCTGTATTGGCATTAAGTAGATCTTATTAATACCTGACTTGGAAAACGAAACCTGGGGAAATAGGGAAATCAAAAGTGTAACTGAAGTGTAACTTAAAAAGATATTACTTGATCCATGGTTCCAGTTGGTAACAAAACAGAATCATTCATAATTCTTACTACTTGATCCGTGGTTCTGGGAGGTAACGGAATAGAATCATTTTTGATTCATACATCTGATCCATGGTCTCGGAGGGTAACGGGATATATACTTTTGAGTTATATAGAAGAGTACATTCATTGGTTTCAAATACCTATAGGATAGTAACCTAGAAACACAGACTTTAGGATACACGTGACATACCTATAGCATGTCGTATAACACATGTGACTGTTTATACACATACCTTATTTTCCACGTGACATCCTATACAACATACTGTTCAATTTATTATTATACTATGATATTTATGACGCACTAACGTCTGGGTTTTGCATGGTCCAGTTCCGTTAACTTTATCGCAGGAAGATCGAGCAAATATTGACAGGCAAGTTGAGCAGTGAACAGCTTTCCGCTGATTTAGTTTAGTGATGCTTTAGATTTATTTTTCTATTTATGGTTTTAACGTTATGATCCCATAAGGGACGAGACTAGGATATTATTTCTTGTTGGATATTTATTTTGTTTCCGGTGTCTTTCTTGTTATTATTTATTGTGGCGGTTGGACATGTGATAGTTAGATATTTATTTACTATTCTTGATATCCGGTTGACAGTCTAATATGACTATGGAAGGATATTTCCTCGCCATAGGTAACATGGTTGGCCATGTCACTGCCGTATTTATGCATTTTGAGAAGCGGGGCATAACACGACTCACAAGGGAAAAGACATTTAGGAGTCCCCACGACTTCTAAGTAGAATATACACCTATGAGTTCCTCTCGACTCGTAGGGAGAAAATACATTTATGAGACCCTTACGGCTCATAAAGCATGAAAAGCCTTAGGTGACAGGGATCTAAATCTGTCTTCTAAGCCATCAATGCCCTACGGACAGTCTCCAAATTGACTATAGTATACAATCCATGGGCGATTCGCAATAAAGTTGCACCCAAATAGAGGAAGGCCCACTTATGTGTCCTCGGTATACATGAGAAGAAAACACTCTTATGAGATCCTTACGACTCACAGGAGAAAAGACACTTAGAAGTTCTCATGACTCCTAAGGAGAAAGTACACCTACGAGATCCTTTCGGCTCATAAGGAGAAAAATACTTTTATGAGACCCTCACGGCTTATAAAATTGAAAAGCCTTAGATAAAAGGGATCTAAACCTGTCTCCTAACCAGTCTTTGCCCTACGGCCAGTCTCCAAATTGACTGCCGTATACAATCCATGGGCATGAACGATCCATATAATCGCTAAGTCCCACCGGCGAGTGATGTTGGGTCACCCGCAGCAAAGACACATCCGAGAGTTCCACCAGCTGTGCAAGGATAAAAACAAGTACGTTCACAAGCAAAATGGCTACGGATGAAAACACGTAAGGGCTCCGTGAGTAAAAACAGCAGGTTTACCCGCTAGTCCGTGAAAACCAAAAAGTGTGCGAACTCGTGAAAAGAAAGAAACTGCCCAACAAGTAGTTCAACATGGACTCTTGTATGCAATCCATGGACACAAAAAAGAAGTCCCACCAAAGACGGGTGATATTCACAATATGATGAAAAACACATGTGTGTCCTCTCGACTTTCAAAGAGAAAACACTCATGTGAGATCCTTACGACTTCATAAGAGAACAAACACCTAGGGGTCCTCACGACTCCTAAGGAAAAGGCACACCTATGAGATCCTCTCGATTCATAGGGAGAAAAACTTTATAAGACACTTACGGCTCATAAAGTCAAAAAGACTTAATTGATAGAGATTTAAACTTGTATTCTAAGCCATTATTGTCCAACGGGCAACGACAAATGATGAGTTGCTCCTAGCACTATTTCAGTTGTAGCGATACTGATGCCAAAATAGGTATCAAATCCCAATTTTCCCCAGACAAATGATGAATTTCTCCTGGCATACGTGCTTCAGTGATAGCAATGCTGATGCCAGCCTTAAATCTAAATTCTCGACCCTTAAGTCGTTAAATGGGAAATTAAAAAAAGGAAATAGCCAAAATGATTAGGAAACTCACAGTAAAAATCAGCGAGTAAAAAAATAGCTGAAATGATTGGGCAACTCGCAAAAAAGATCAGCGGGTAAAAAAATAAACGAAATGATTGGGTGACCACGAAAAATGGCCGAAATGATAAGGCAGTCACGACTTTCGCGATAAGAAAAGCTGAAATGATAGAGCAATCATGGATATATATATATATAAAAGAAGAAAAGGAAAATTTTCTGCCCTGCAAGTAGGACAATATTGACTCCAGTGTACAATCTACAAGCACGAACAAATGAAGAGGAGCAATGTGTTCCAGCATGCTTTGCCAGAGGAAGAATTAAGTCTCGATGGAAATACACACAGCCTGAAAACTATCGTGATGTCTAATCTACTCCAGCAGAGTACAGATGCGACATCAACAAAGATCAAAAGGTCAAAATGAAAGCAGAGTAATGGCATATTTCTATCCCCAGGTATCGATGGCAGTACATATAAGCCTAAAGACCATTAGATGTCATCTCACCTCAGAAGAGTGCAGTTATGACTTCCCAGGGATTGATAATAGTCTAATCTCAAGGTAAAGTGCCATGGTGATGCCTAACGCTGAATCTTTTGACGGCAATATGGATACTCTGGCCTAAGAAGATTACATGAGACATCGTTTCTTGCCTCAGAAGGGATTGAAGATATGGCAAGTGCATGTCTACTTGAACCGCGATCCGATGGACGCAAACCAACAAGAAATCAGCTAACGCAACAGTGCGAAGGACTACACCCAGTACCACACCCAGGACCACAAGCCTGACGGCCTCTTATATTAACAGGGGTATGTTAACGTCAGTCTGAGTTTATCTATACCTAAAGGAAATATTAACTGAACGCTCCAAGACGAGTAAATAAACTAAACCAGGTCATGTTAGCACAAAGAAGTGCTACTCACCTTTGTGGGATCTTTATGACTCACAAAGGAAAAGACACTTAGAAGTCTTCACGACTTCTAAGGAGAAAATGCTCCTTTGAGATCCTCTCGACTCATAAGAAGAAAATTCTTTTATGAGACTCTCATGGCTCATAAAATTAAAAAGCCTTAGGTGACAGGGATCTAAACCTATTTCCTAAGCCATCGCCGCCTTTCGACCTGTCACCATATTGACTACCGTATGCTATCCATGGACTACCCACAACGAAATTGCACCCCAAACATCTTCCATTAGCTAATCAAGCTACCAATAAGAAGAAGAAACCACTTACATGTTCTCTCGACTCATAAAGAGAAAACACTCTTATAAAATCCTTACGGCTTACAAGAGAAAGTACACTTAGGGATCCTCATGATTCCTAAGGAAACAATACACTTATGAGATCCTCTCGACTCGTAGCTAGAAAACAACTCGTGAGAACCTTACGGCTCATGAAGATTGAAAAAACCTTAGGTAACAGGGCGATAAACCTGTTTCCTAAGCCATCAAATCTCTAGCAGTGCATTACTTTACACTACTTAACCCACGTACATACTTACATAGGCAAAGTAGTGGGGGAATTTGTTCCCGCCCAAACAGTAGCATTTAAAATCCGAGCCGAATCCACTTTGGGCAATTCCCACGTGCAAAGCACGTGGCGCCGTTGCCATTAGCCGTGGGCAACACCCACGTGCAAGCCACGAGACGGCAATGCCATGATTTTGAAGCAGCTGTTTCAAATAGAAACTAAGTTCTATATGGGAAAATATTTCCCTGATCTTTCTAAAAACAAGAAAAAAAATTTCTGTTAAATAGAGAATCTTTGGATCAAAAATCCAACGGTGTTTAAAACACCACTGCTTGATTATGAAATCAATCGAGATCACTTAAATGAGAGATTCTCTCAACTAATTAAACAATTCTCTTCTCCTATAAATAGGAGTAGGAGAGATCAAATCTCATAGACAGAAACCCCTCTAGAAGGTTACAACCAAAAATATAATTCTATGCAAAGAAATCATCAACTTCTTCAAAACCTTAGGCAAATCAATGGAGAATAGTTCTCCTTTTACCTACTTTCTTCAATAAAAAGAAGTTTAGCCCTCATAAGAACTTCTGTTCTTCCATTAGATCAAAGATCTATGAGACAAATCGCTCCTAAATATTAGAAGTTATATTCTCATGGTGGGATTTTGATCTCAAAATCTAAGATCTGATGGAAAACTTAAGCGTTCCCATCATCAGAAAGAGATCAAGAATATGAAGCTTGAAGCTTTTGCTTCATGAGACATAAATCCCCATAGAACATGTCTGCAAAGGAAACAGGTTTATGAAGATCCAGATAAAATAAGATGTTAACAATGGTCAAAAAATCAACTGTTTACAAAATCTTAAACCCTGAAAACATAAGTTTTGATGATTAAAATATCATCCCCTGAAAGTTTAATATTTCTTAACAGAGCATAGACACTCCAAAACTCTAATGTGGCTTGTGCCACGTGAAAAACACATAGGCAAGTGCCCAGATAGATGCGGCTTGCGCCACGTGAAAAACATGTGGGCAAGTACATGAGCCGATATGGCTTGCGCCACATGAGAAGCACGCGGGCAAGCACCCAAGTCCTATCCGGCGGCTCCACGTGGAATACACATAAGCATGTGCCAAAGGCCTTAGCCGGCTTATGTAACAACTCTGAAATCACTGTACAGAAATTTCACAGTAAAGGGTATTACAGCCTGTATAAGAGTTAAAAGTTATTTTTGTTAAATAAAATCAAGAAGAACTTGTAGCTCATTGGTAAAACCTCTGCACTGCTGTGTCATAGCCTGTGCGTTTGATTCCCATCATACCTAATTATTTTTAGATTTTTATTTTTTATTTTTTCGGAAGCCCAAGAGTTGCACGTGCAAAACGCGGAGAAACGAAAAGTCTAAGAAAAATCAAACAGGCGCAACGAGGTGTACACAACCAACTTGACACGTGGCATAAATCTTGATACGGATCAACAAATCTCGACAGCCTATTCTTCTTTATTGGCCGCTACCAACGATTCAATGGAGCACATTTGCCTCCTTGCTTTGCACACTTGTCCCTTCGACTCCCTTTGACTACCCTGCACTGTTTGATTTCCTGTAATTAAACAGAGACCCTTCAATTCACCATTTAACACCATTTTAATTCTTTTAATCCATATTTTTAATTCACAAACATAATTCTTCACTATAAATACCACCCCATGCCCTAGCTCTTCCCCATTCTGAAATTTCTAGCAAAAATTCTCTCGAACTCTCTAAGTACCAAGTGGAGTTAAGCCTCCAAGTGGAGTAGCAAGCCAAACTCGACAACCAGAACATCTCCGATGAAACCACGACCCCCGAGGGCTTCTTCATTCTCTTATTAACCATCTAAACTCGTAAGTCCCTTCATCTCTATCCTTTTCCATCTCAAAACAATTTTTTAAAACAAATCGACAAAAATGGAGTTATCTCCGATTCAATCTTCTTTTTAATTTTTGTATTCCACTTGATAAGCAAATTAGATCAAACTAACATCCTATATTAATCTTAACTTATTTCACATCATTTAGTTTTTATTTTAACAAAAATTTCATGTGAAACAAACATATAACGAACTTTTTCATTAAAATACCATGAACTATAGTATAACCATCATTTCGATAATTGTTAAAAAGATACCTTTAGGAAAACTTCACGGGGTAACATCCTACCCCATGCACACTATGGTTACATAGCATGATGTTCTAAACACATAGCTAATTTAATGAATAACTTTTTCATTAAAATACCACACCTTTAAAAACGAGTTTGTTTTAATCGGTATTTTGAAATTCTTGGCAATTACGCCTCTTCAACCGTCGATAAGGGACCCACTAATGGATGGTGCGGATTATCGCACATCTTTAGGATAGTAGAGAGAGATGCAGAACTCCTTACTGAGTATTCGGTCTCGAAAAGAAATAAAATACGGTTTTTTTAAAGAAATGCGACTTTTCTAAACAAAATTAATTTTTTGAAAAATTATATAAAAATCATAAGTCCATATTTTCAATAAAAACATATTATGAAACTATATTCTTTAAAATGAAAAGCTAGAATTCTTAATAAAATATCATCAAGTTACCAAAAGAGTTAATTTTCATAAAAATACCATAAACCATCAAAAAGCTAGATTTTATCACCAAAACACCACAACAATTAAAACACATGTTCATGAAAACCTTAAATATTATAAATCACCCTCGAGATTTATTTTTAAACTATATTAAAGTATTTTTCATAAAAACCCCTCAAGATATGCAAACAATATTTTAAGGACTATAGATTAATATAGGCTTAAGCGGTATTAATTTTCTTGAGCTCCAGGGAACCAGAGAAAGTGAGTGCTTGCCTATTCAGATTAGACAACTTAACGGAGTTATCAAATGGCAATTTTTTTGGAAAAAGACGCAAATCTTGCCGTCCATGTGCAGCAGTTGCCGATTTCTCCCGAACATAAGATTTTAACAATTTACATCAATTCCTATGAAAAAAGATATGAACTCGAATCCAATCTCGAATCTAAAGCTGAACTCAAACTTGAACATAAACTCGAACTCTAACCTAATTCGAATCTAAACTCGAATATGAACTCGAACCTAAAAAACTCAAACCAACTTGACTCGAACCAAGATTGCAATTGTCATGACTCGCATATTACTCGACTCACTCGAATACATTCTACACCTTTTGCAATCTATGGTTTCGATCAGACATGTTAATCAATCAATCAAACCAATTAATTATATTAACCAGTTATAATATATTATACTCGGGGTGCTTGGGATAGTTTCTTGTGTGAATCCAATGGAGCTTCAGAAGTCACGTATTAACCTCTTTTTTATTTTACTCGAATATCAGTCGGGTTGACTCATCCACAGCCTAGAGCCCCGATACTAACACATGAAATGGGCCTGTGTTTCTTTACTCCTGGGGCCCCACTCTTGAGCTCATGAATACTTCTACTGCTGCGTTGACATTCACACTTGGAATTTAACATTAACATAATGACCATATAGAGACCTATAGAATATAATTACCCATGATCATATACTCTTACTCGTCATATATATTCTGCGCTTGTCATTTTCTTTACGCTTTCCTATCTTTTAGACTTACCAAGCGCTAGTTCGCTGACGGGCATTCCATCCACTTTTCTTCTCTTGGAATGTTTGTCAAATACGGTCGAGACGGAGGAAGTGGAAGCCATAGAGGAGGACTACAACCAGATTGCTACTCAGGGCTAGCTCAGCTTCATTTTCCTTCGGTTTATGTATGCTACTTGTTTAGGCGTTTTCCTTATTATATTTACTTTCCAGCATAAACTCATGTATTTGTAAATATTGGAATTTGAATGTAAATAAAGATGTTTGTTGAAAAATTTTACCGTCTCCGTTTATTCTTGAATTGTGTATTATTTTATCAATACGCTTAGTATATTTATTTAGGAAATGACCTTCTCTGGATAAATATACCACGGGCTTGCCATGTTACCGTTTCCGTCTACTGGAAAGTGGGATGTGATAGCTTAATCCGAACCGCTTAAGCCATGTGCCAAAGCATGTGCCAAACATACACAAACCCCTCCATGCTCACATGATACCCACGTGACCATACGCTAGAACCCTATGTCCAAGTCGGCTTAAGCCAAGCCGATTCGCCAATCCTATATGCACCATACATATTCTTGGGTGTCAAATAGACTCACCATTAGCCCCAAACCGGCTAAATCTTGAAGCTTAAGCTTCACTGACCCCATATGTTCAAAACTTCTGAGTTGATCATAATCTAAAACAAGACTAACGATCCTTAGATAAACTCAAATATCTTCTGAACTGACGGATCTCATCGATATAAGAAATGCGACCTAGGTTCAATCCCATTCGTTAACCAAGATATCAACGTGGACCCAAAACTCCTAAATCATATGATATATGTACAGATTTGGACTAATTTGCGCCCTACGGATGACTACGATATTAGTCTCCGTATACAATCTAAGAGCAACCCAAAATAAACTAAAACACGACACATGCAGGAATAGACCTGGAGTGTAGAAAGTTGTTATCATTCACGATAACGTAATTAACTGCAGGAGGTTACACCTGTAGGAAAAAACATCCCCAATATTAATTAACCTCTTATCCGTGAGAGGGATTCTGAAGTTATTTAATTCGGTCGCATCTATCCAAGCCTCCGATATACGGTGCCATAAATCAACTTGGTATTTTCGAAGAGGTGGATGGATCAAACCTATGAATCTATCCCCAGATTCAGTTTAGACGCGCTCCCCCGCGCCTCAGTCCAGTTTTCGGCGGTGAACAGAAGTTATCCACCCCCTAGACCTGGTATGCGACACTCTCAGACGAAAAGACCGGACTGTAAGAAGATTATCACTTATAGGCACAGTAGGGGTACGGATGAGCTTGCTTGTCTACCTTCCTTTCGACAAATACCTAGGTAGTTGTTACGTACAGTTAGTGCCACTAACATGCTCGTGGTTATGGATTTTATCCAGTAACTCACTGCCAGCGTATTGTCGAGTCTTTAAAGTTCCACACAGAGCGTATTCCCAGTTCGGGCAAAACGATGTAGAAGCCGTATATTAATACGTGCAGAAGACCGATTAAATACGTGTACTGGATACATAGATTTTAATCGGACGTTTGATAATACTGGCCGGCTTATGTTTAAGCCGGGTTATTAAATCAAGTATTGATTTAATAATATATATATATATATATATATATATATATATATATATATATATATTCTAGTATTATGTTCACTTGGATTTGTGTATATGGTACACATACGCAGTTGTATTTTGTATGCATACAAAATAAATCTAGAAGGACACCTCATTTGTAAGATTCTCCTTTTTAGAAAATGATAAATGAGGTGGAGGGATGAGGTGGATGATTGGTATAGGTGAGAAGAATGGGCTTTGATATTTTAGGAATGGGTTTTGATATTTTATTGGAAATGCATTTGTGTTTATTATTGTGGCATGGCTCATTCTCTCTCTTCAAGGGGTTCATTCTCATCCTCTCATTCTCTCACCTCTCATCTCCTCCTTCTTGCTTCCCCTTCTCATGTGTTGAGGGAAAAAAAGAGGAAAAGCTCTCTTGATTTTTGGCAAGAGTAGAAAAAGAGAAAGTGAACTCATCTGCATCACTCACACTTTATTCCTAGCAAATCTAGTGTGTTAGTTGCTTCACAAGGATCTTTGGAGTGAAACTGGAGCTTGGATTGATTTGCCTCAAGTGGATCATCTTTAGTAAGGACGATTGATGATCAAGCTAGTTACGGAGCACTTGGGGCCTAGCTAGAGTTCACCAAAACATCACAAGTTCACTACAAGTTTATAAGGACGCTATAAGGGCGAACGGCTCACAAGCTTGTTCCCAGCGGCCTGTGAGTATAGGACGGGGTCTTCTACGATTACGCGGACACGCTATAAAGGTAGATAGCCCCCTTAACTTGTAGTTTAGATCTTTTAGTTTTCTAATTTAGTATTTGGAACGATTTCTAGGTTTCGGTTGCTAGTGCCTGCTTGAAAATTTTCATTTTGCATTCCGCCTCGGCCGCGAGAGTAGCGGCACGGGTACTAGCAACTAGTAACAGTGAGGACCAGGAGAAGCTTGAGGAGGAATAGACCATACTGGAAGGGTAAACTCGAATGTGGCTGTCTGGGTTAACTCCGGCTTTGTTTCGATAGGATGATAAATTATATTTTGGTTTTAGTTGCATAGGTTATGTTCGCCTGCTATTTTGGGTAGATGTTATTGTTTCTTTTCTTTTTTTTACTCTATATTGTTCTGCTTTTAGACAACATGAGCTTTGTTAAAAAGAATCATTTAATGAAATGCGGGGGGTTTCAACCTTCATTTCGGTTCAAACACAAATCATAAAATAGAAAATTCTTCATATATTTTTCTCAAGAAAAAATATGGACCCAATAATAAATTGTAAGTTAATTACATGAATGAGATATGAAGAAGATCTTTAAGTTAAATAATTGCATTACGACTTGAATCGAATTGTAACATTTCAGAAAAATTTTAAATGTTATTTTAGAATTTTAAATAATGTTAAAAGGGTTTTAAGATTATGGTACTTAATTGTTGAAGGTATTTATTTGTAAAAGAGAGTGAATTGGTGTATGTTAGGTTTATATTATACCTTCACACACATCATACATTATCCTAACATTTCATAGCTACACCTCCTACTTTCTCAACACCTCCCCCTTCCTCTCATAATTCTTATGTTCATCTCTCTCACAAACTGAACATATCAACTCCCCTCAATCCTCACCTCAAACTTTAGCCACCCTTCACCAAATCATAATGCATTTTGATAGTTTCTTCACTTAAATTGTTCAAGACCTTAAGACTTGGCTACTGCCTCTCCAAGATCTCCTCATAGAGCTTGGATCCTTCTACAATCTTCTTCTAAGAGATAAAAATCCCTATTTTATCAAGTTTACCAAATTTAGCTAGTGTATAAAGTTGTTATATGGTTTTAAGAATTCAAAAGCTAGGTTCTTGTTGGGTTTTTATGCTCAAATGAATTCTGGGATGTATTAGAATCTTTATAAAATATTCAGAGTATATATTTGACCTAGTAGGACCACCAGAAGACACCCACTGAAGCACGAGACCCAAACTCCATGGCCAAGCCGCAAATTGCGGCCAAAATAAATTTTTTGGCTGCCATGTTTTGGAATTAGGGTTTGGGTTTTGGTCTAGTGCATGATCATTTGATAATTAGACCCCTGTGATATTTTGTTTTTCCCCAGATTCCCCAAGTAAAAATCTCGGAGTATTTTAGTATGGTTTTGGTAAGGTTTTAAGGTTTTTAAACTTGTATGTTCATATTTATAATTCTTGTTTTGGTTGATTTGGTTGAACAGCGATGCCAGGAGGGTAATTCCTTATTGTTAGCACTCGTCTAGCTCTTGTTGGTCATAGGTTCTAACCAATGCACCTTTACTTGATACATTGGTTCCGATTTGGTTTCTTATATGCGTTGTATGGTTATATGAATGCTAGGTTTCATTGCGGAGACCTTCGAGACGGCAAAGATGTGCAAGGCGGTTGTAGGATACAACTAGCGCGATCATACACTGTGAGTAAATTGTATCTACGAGTGGGGAATCGGATGGATGGTGTATAGTACCTCCGTGAAACATATTGTTAATTATATCATTGAATGTGCTTAGGATACATGCCGTGTATGTTTAGACTTGTCCGATATATAGCATACTCTATTAGTATCGTTTAGTAGACTTATAGTAGACACACTTGGTAGAATACAAGCATAAATACTAATGATGTCCATGTTGCACAATCACAAACTCGCATGTTACACTACACATCATTAGTAATGCTATGCCATATAGAACTGCCATGCTTACACATCATAGAAGGATTATGTTATAATACGATTTATATTGGCTACGCGTACGGGACTAAATGTCCGTACTTATTGTTGGGCGAGTACGCGACTGGAGATCCGTACTGGTCGCCGTGTGTGTACGTGACACGAGATGTCCGTATCGATCGTTGTACGAGTGCATTGATGAGAGGTCTGCATCGGTCGCTGTGTTCGTACGTAGACTTGATATCCGTACAAGTTGTTATATGTGTGCGTAGACTTGAAGTCCGCACTACTATTGATATGTGTTGGGTATGTAAATTAGATATCCGTACCGATCATTATTACTATATAATGATATATCTAATGGTCATCGTACGAGGAGAGATTTTCGTACTGGATGACATGATGATGATGATTAGCCGAATACGGCTTTATTGAGTTTGACTCGTGAAGTCTTATTTTACCCTGATTGGGAGATGATAATATTCAGAATCTAACCCCTAATTTCACCACAAAGACTCGTTTCATATTTTCAAAAAAGATAACAAAGATGTGTTATTGGATTTTAAAAGGGTATTTACATATTTTAAAAACACCGCAGCCTCCTTATTTATGACCAACATTTCGTTATACTTTACAAATGTATATATATGGGGTTACTGCAATATATATCTAATTACTGTTCATTTACGCTACGCTTATACTTTACAAATGTATATATATATGGGGTTACTTGCAATATATATCTAATCACTGTTCGTTTACGCTGCGCTTACCATACATGTTATACGCTCGTGCGTTATTCATTTTATCAGATATGCTACGCTTACATCATCATTCGTGTTATTAGTATTATATTCGTTGTCGCTGTTATATACTACCCATCTGTGCCACGACAAGTTCACACAGACTAAAAGATACGAGAATATGATGTGATGTGATATCAATCCTAAGAGATTGAGTGTGTGTGTGGGTGTATGGAAAGAAAATAAGAAAGAGAATTATGATTGGGACATGGTGGATATGGCCGAGGATCCATGATACATATTAACTATGATTAATCCATGAGAGATTGAGGTAGGGAGACACATAATGTCGTCTGGTGATATATGTGTGATCAATCCATAAGTGATTGAGGGTAGCTGACACATGATATCTCTACGGATATGTGTAGGATCGATATAGATGGCCTGCACTGATATGAATATATTATATATATGTGAGGGATCGATATAGATACACTGCATTGATGAGATATAGTATGTTGTATATATAGTAGCCGAATAGGACTGGTCCACAAGACGGTACCTGAATAGTATTTTCATTTATCGATGTATATTTAAGAGGGTTTAATAAAGAGTTATAGTCTCATATTTTCCACGTGCCTATGATCAGCATAGAAATATTCAAAAGAAAACCCCTTTTAAATCATTTTCAAATAAACAAGATAGGGACGTATACTTGAATGAAACACATATTTTCTTCACACATCAACATCCACCACTAGTGCCGCGATATAGACATCATACGGCTATTTTAAAAAGACTTAACATACATACATCTTTCGGCTACTTTTATAAGATTGCATATGGACGTGTGCTATATGTATTATAGCTTTGCTTCCATTTATATTTGGTCGTGTGATATAGATATTGCACTACAGCTACGGTGATCGTGATTTGATATCGGTATATATGTACACAGTGAGTTATTGTTTATTGATGATGGATCATTATTACATTGCATAGTATTGTGTTTATATCCATGACTCACATGCTTTCAGATGCTTGTGGTTATGTTATGCCCGTACCGGGCTTGATGTTGTTTATTTGATGTTGACATGATAACCTTACCCAGATTCACATATAGGATAAAGACACACGAGTTGTACATGAGGGCTTATCATCATATATCTCATTGCTCGAACGCTAGTTTCGACGCATGCTATTTTACCCTCCTTGATGTACACATTTATCTTGTTTAGATGTTTCACTGTTTATCCATGCGATTTTTATCTCGTTATATAATACTACTCACGAATTAGCAACTCATCCCCGTTGTGCCATATCTCTATGCAGATTTGACCGCTTGGATCAGTAGCGACTAGTTTGGTATATCTTCTGTCTTGTGAGTGTAATTGTGCATATTTTGAGTAGTGGGTTATTTTTGTATCGACATTTTCCTTGTATCTAGAAGTACTCCATCAAAGACCAAGTCTAGTAATTTGTCAGGACCTTAGTTGTTGTTGTGTTAGTCGGACTCGTTTAGATTCGACTTAATGTATATTTATTCTGTTTACTTTCCACATTTTGATCCTTCGCCTGAGGCGTCATGTGTGTGTGTGTATTGCGTAGTTGTGGATCCTCCATTGGGTGTTGATTTTGCTTCTGTGTTGGGGATGCATTATTTTATGTTCATTTTACCTGTTTTTATCCAAATTTAAGAAGGAGGTGCTGCCCGATTTTTAAACGGTAGCAATATTTTCAAACCAAACTTGATTTCATGTTAGTAAAACCTTTTCAAAATTTCACCACCACGATTTCTTGTAAAAATGGTTTAGGTTCCTAGTTTTTGTCTTACTTAGGTTACTGTGGGGTCTTATAGACTTCACGGGATTTAAGTGCCGGTCACATGCCCTTTCAAGGTTGTGACACGAATGTTGTCGTAGGAACGAGAAAACAAATACATTCAAGAAAAACATCCATAGCGAGCGAAGAAAAGGGTTTATACACAACAATTTATTTGGGTTCTTTTTGTTGAGATATGTGGATAACATATTCCTATATTGGAAAAACTAGGATAGGTACATGGGTATAAGATATAAAATGGGGAAAGACCTTCATAAGGCTCGAGACTTATTAGACGGAACCCGCTTATGTCAAAAGTATTAGAAATTGTGGAAAAACTTCCAAGTCGGACTTTTGTCGTAGACAACAGCAGACGTCTGAACGTGCACACGAGAGGCATTTCAGAAACACAGAGCAACGGCAGACGTCTGAAGGCCATCAAGACAGATGTCTGCAGAAGACCAAGCCCCGGTACAGATTGAAGGCCAGACATCTGACCAAGTATGGTTCAGACGTCTAGTGAAGAGATGAACCCAAGAGTCAAGACCAAACGTCTGGGGACAAGACAGACATCTGCTCAAGAGAAATGAAGATGTACGCATCAGAGGCAGACGTCTACCCAATTGTGGATCTGACATCTGTCGATGATGAAATTGTTGCGAATCTTATTTTGGTAAATCAAAATTTATCTCAATTTTGGGTAAGAATAAGGCTTGCCTATATGTAACAAACCTAAAATTTACTATACCTTTGAATTATCTTTTATTTTTTCCTTTATGAATCCGGCATATATTTAATATTTGTTAAATATGTGTAAAGAATAACCTTGTAGCTCATTGGCTAAGTCCTTGTGCTACTGTCCCATAGTCCGTGTGTTCAAATCCTTGCAACACAATTCTTTTATTTTAATTTCCTTTTATCGATTTCAAATCCTGAAAGTTTCACGAGCGTTGCATGGAGCTTCGAAAAATTAAACAAAAAACGAAACATGTTTTTGGACCAAACTAATCGACACGAGCCTGGACTTCGAAGATCGAGCCAAGCAGGCAAACTTGGACCAACTAGGGCGGCCCCAGGCCAGGTTCGAAACGTGTCCCGCCCGTGCTAGTGCATCCCTTGATCTCTCGTCGCTTCGTTTCAACTACCCAAACTCCCCAATTCAACTCGAGAGTTGACATCCCTTCAAATCCCCATTTAAATCTCTTTTAATGGATTTAATTTTCATTTTAATTCATAAAATCTTCATTGCCTTTCTCCTAGATAAACCCATGGCTGCCCAATACTTTTTCCCTTCTGAATTATGCTGAAAATTCCTCCCAAAACTCTTGAAGGCCTTGCCTAAGCTCACGAACGTCGAAGCTCCGCTCAAACGTCCATAATCGGTGAATCAGTTGTTAGACTGATTCACATTGCCAGTAAGTCCCAGTTCTTTAATCTCTCTCTCTCTCTCTCTCTCCCTCCCCTCCTCCTCCTCCTCCTCCTCCTCTTGTCACGATCCATGAAATCACTACTCTTTTCATCTGTAATTCTAAGAGAATACATACATTAATATAAATATATGCACAGATATAATTATACAACACCTTGTTGCCTCTTGTTTAAATTATAATTTTTTCTATTCATTGTTCATAACTATGAACGTTTGATAAAAGTTATGAGAACATAAAGTTCAGGTTACAATTTATTTATGATGTCCTACGGAATTCGTTTGCTTATAAAAAAGAAAAGGGACAAATGGAAAAAAGCTTTTATAAAATCTTAGTTAATCTTTATGTCATAAAATGAATTTTTTAGAAATGGTTAAACTCTAGTCGTAGATAATGCACGAGATAATGATCTACCCCATGCACACACTTTTGAATCATAATTCACTAACACCTTCGTAGCAAAATTTCTAAAGAATAGCTTTGTACTAAATACCCTCAAGTTTTTAAAATAGAATTTAACCCTTATCCTTATTCCCTTCCGTATTTGCCTCTACAAATCTCGTGTCGGTAATCCTATTGTGAATGGTACTGGTTATACCACATCCTGGGTTTAGTGGAGTGACATGCAGAGCTCTTCACGAAGTACGGTCTTGAAAGGGAAAAAATACGGTTTTAAAACAAAATAAAATAATTTCAACAATATTAAAATAAGGAATTAATTTAATTATCATCTACGTGTAATTTAAAAGAAAATGAAGTTACAAATTAGATTTTCAATAAAATACCCTAAGCATAAAAGGCTAAGTTTCTATTAAAATACCTTAAGTTTTCAAAAAATAGATTTTTCACTAAAATACCCTAAACTTCTACAGGTTAGGTTTTACCACTAAAATACCATAAATTCTAAAGTATATTTTTATTAAACACACTTGAAATTTTAAATAATATTTTTATCAAAATATCCTCGAGATTTCAAAATATAGTATTTTACATTAAAAAACCTTGAGAATTTAGTAGCCGATTTTACATAAATACCATGAAGTTTCTAAAATGCCATATTTTCATATAAATACCTAGTATCTATAAAACAACTAATATTTAAAGTATTTAGGTAGCAGATGGGTTTAGTGGCATATTCTCTCTTGAGCCTCGGAGAGCCGGAGACAATGAGTGTTTCCACTTACCTCTCTCTCTCTCTATTTAAGCAAAGTGAATTTATACCATCTCGAAATATTAAGAAAATGGACATAAAAGTTGATATGTAACATGAATCAATTATGTTTTATACTATCACATGCTATGTACCGCTTGCTATTGGATCAACATAACTCGCTTTATTAAAACTATTACACACTTGAGTCGACTTGATCCGAACCATGAATACGTAATGACTTGACATGAATACTTGGAATTGACATGAATACCTGAAACTTGACTCAAATACTTGGAGTTGAACTCTATCTTATGTATTCATGGTTTCAGGCAAGATTTATGATATTGTCTATAACCTATTATACGCGGGGTGTTGGGGTAGTTTAAGTGTGAATCCAATGAAATCTCAGGAGTCTCCCTAGTAGATGAATCCATGAATACTAACGCATTCATTATATCATGAGAGCACATGTTTCCTTGCCCTTAGATTATAGCCTGTTGGGTTTGGAATACATTAACAACGGTTGAAGTCCAGTTACTAACACTCTTGATTCGGGCCCGTGATTCCTTATCCCTAGAGCCCTATCCTTGGGTTTGAGAATACTCTTGAGATTAGTTGACATTCACACTTGAACTGATGTTAGATTAGCTTACTCTTGTAGAAACATTTTAGGACACATTGACATTCACTTCATGTTCACCAATACACACTTATCGTATGCTTATTTGACCAACACATGTTATACCTTATTACCATGCTCATGTTATCTTGTCATGTTTCTATAATTGACACACACATTATCATTCCATACTTGTTCACTTGTTCATGATTTCTAGTCATGTTATATCGCATATCATCTCACACTTCATATATATCATTCTCATCCTTTTTGGGACTTACCGAACGCAGGTCGCTGATGGGCATTCCATTAATTTCTTTATTTTCTTGGAATGTTCGTCAGGTGATATAGGGACTGAGAAGGTGGAACCGACTGAGAAGGATTACAACTGTTCGCATCCCAAGCAGATTCTTAGTTTCAGTCCATCTTTTAATTTCAATATGCCACCTGTTTAGGCGCCTTTATGTTATTGTACTTTTGATTCAGACATCGAATCTATGTTTTGAAATTTGTGGAAGTTGAATGTAAATAAAGCAGTTGTTGAAAAAATTTCAATCTCTTATTATTAATGTACTGCGTATATTTCTCATTTACGCTTAATGTATTTGTTACAAGAAATGACCTTCTATGAATAAATACGTCGCGGGCTTGTTACGTGACCGTTACCGTCCTTTGGGAAGCGTAGCGTGAAACTATATAAAGGGGCCTCTCATATGTATTCTTCAACTGTCAAAAATAGAGATAATTGTATTGAGAGGGTAACGACTAGGGTTTGTGAGATCTAGAGAGATTTGAGAGAAATCTCCTTGAGTTGATCGTGCAATTGATTCAAGGATTCTATTGGACATTTGCAAAGTCCGCTCTGTCGGGGACTATCCATACGGTGGGTGACCTCGTTAACAAATCGCTCTTGTTTGCGTTTGTTTGATTTCTTATTTATTCTCGCATCATTATTAATTTTTCTTTTCGTTGTTAATTGCATGTTTGTTGTTATTGCGTGATTTGGTTTGTCGCAAGCATTGTTCCGTGGATCGGCTCCTCCCATCCCCAACAACAGGTATCAGAGTCGGAGTTGCATTTATCTAATACCAACAACTGGTATCAAAGCCGGAGTTGCGTTTATCTGATACCAACAGCTGGTATCAGAGCATGGATAAGGAACCTTGGGTTCTTCAATTTCATGATCTAGGTTAACTGTGGGTAACGACGTCTATGTCCCCACTTTCTTAGATTCTTGTTTTGAAGGCATTGGTTCAGATCAAGAGAGAAGTTGTGTTTTGCTACGACTTTAGACGAAAATATGCCAGAGGATAAAATAAAGATCGAAAAATTCAATGGTCATAATTATGGTTGGTGGCGCATGCAGATGGAGGACTACCTATACCTAAAGAAGCTGTATTTTCGGTTGCTAAGAGAAAAGTCCGAGAAGACGACCGATGAAGCATGAAACCTTTTGGATAGGAAAGCCTTGGTGACTATCAGATTGTCGTTGACTCTACATGTGGCCTTTAACATCTCAAAGGAGAAGATAACCATGGGGCTAATGACGACGTTAGCTAAGTTGTATGAGAAACCTTCAACATCAAACAAAATCTTCCTAATGAAGAAGCTTTTCAGCATAAAGATGGCAGAAAGTGGTTCGGTGACAGAACACTTGAACGATTTCAACAGCGTGACGAGCCAGTTAGAATCCGTCTTGATCGTGTTTGAAGATGAGATTTGGGCCATGTTTTTCCTCTGTTCGTTGCCGAAGAGTTGGGAGAACCTAGTTAGCGGTTAGCAACTCTATCTCAGAGACTCTCATATTTAATGATACGGTAAGTTACATATTAAACGATGAGATGTGAAGAAAGGTCGTGAGTGAGAGTTCGGAAACTTCTGCACTTTCTGTAGAGAACCGCGGTAGAATGATGGAAAGGGAAAAAAGCAAGAAGGTTAAGTCTAAAAGCCGAGAAAAATCTTAAGGAAAAATCCAAGGCGTGTGTTAGAATTGTGAGAAGAAGGGTCACAGGAAAAGTGAGAGCAAATCTCCGAAGAAAGGCTCAGATGAGAAGATGGATGGAAAAGAAGCGAATGTGGTGTCTATACAAGAACAAAGAAAATAAGGGCTTTGTCTATCGGCGGTTGAGGGCACAAAAGCGGATACTTGGTTCCCAGATTCGGGGGAATCTTTCCATTGCACTTCAGGCCAGCATCACTTCAACGAGTATGTTCAAGACGATCTTGGACATGTGACAGTGGGAAACGGTCAGACGTGCAAGATCGTTGACAAATGGACGATCATCTTGAAACCGTCAAGAAGAGCTCAATTAAATATGAAGAATGCGAGAAATATTCCATATTTGAAGAAAACTTTTATTTCTACAAGTCGACAACGAAGGATGTATTACGACGTTTGGAAATTCTCAATGGAAGATTTCCAAAGGGTCGTTGGGGTCGTAAGGGGAAAGTTGAATGGTTCGTTGTACTCATTCAGTGGGAGGAGCCGAGGTTCGGTTGCGTTGGCGGAAATTTCGGAGATAAATTCGGAGACTTCATTGTAGCATAGAAGATGGCACCTTAGTGAGAAAAATATGAAAATTCTTCAGGGTATGAGGCTTCTTTCGGGGCTGAAGAAAGTGGAGTTGGGGCTTTGCGAGAGTTGTGTTTATGGGAAGCAAAGCGTGCTTAGGTTTCAAATTGGAGGCATAGCCAAGAAGATCAAGAAACTAGAGATGGTGCATACGGACATATGGGGTCCAACCTCGGTGGAGTCTTATATAGGGAATCAGTACTTCGTGACGTTCATCGACGATACAAGCTGAAAGACTTGGGTGTATGCGATGAAGAAGAAGTCTGATGTGTTTCGTATTTCTAAACACTTGATTGCACAGGTGGAGAACCAAACATGGACTAAGGTAAAATGCCTTAAGTCCAATAATGGAGGGGAATAATGCACACAGGAGTTCGAGGCGTTTTGCTCGCAGAAGGGTATTCGTTGGCTGAAGACGGTACCAGGGACGCCACAGCAGAATAGCATCACTGAAAGCATGATCAGGACGATCCTAGAGTGAGTGCAGAGCATGACCTTAGATGCAGATATGCCTAAATACCTATGGGCGGCGGAGGTTTATGCTGTTGTGTACTTGATCAACAGAACCTCGACAAGTGTGCTTGATGAAGGCATTCCGGAAGAAATTTGGTCAAGTAAACTGGTTAATTACGCACACCTTTTTGGTTGTATTGCGTATTCTTTGGTAGATAAGGCAGAAATAAGTAGGCTTGAATCTAAGTCTAGGAAGTGCGCTTTCATCGGGTATGGTGGAGACGAGTTTTTATATCGGCTATAAGATTACACAAGAAAGAAAGTAATACGAAACCGAAACGTTGTCTTTGATGAGCAACACTTGTACAAAGAAAAAAAGCAAGCCAAGGATGGTGCGGTATCGGAGTTCGTTCAGTTGGACGGAACTCAAGAGAGCATTCAGGTACCTACAAGTGGAGATCATAACGTGGAGGAAGCCATGGTGCATGATTAGATTCAAGAACAAGATTGTGACCATGTTCTGTAACCAGATGTACCAGTTCTTAGGAGATTTATGTGAGATAGGCGACTACTTGGAAGACTTGTGACCCACTTCGTATTGTACATAGATTTGTATTGAAAGACTTGTGACCAGCTACTTGAATGACTTAAGAAAAAGCAACAAGTAACGGTGCTAGTAAGCAGTAGGAGCAAGCGATGGACGAGAAGATGGATTCTTTGAAGAAAAACCGTACGTGGGACCTAATGAAGCTACCTAAGGGTGGAAAGGCATTTCTAAACAGGTGGGTGTACAGAATTAAAGATAAGGTTGATGGTTTGAAGCGGTATTGGTAGTCAAGGGTTACGCACAAAAGTAAGGTATTGACTATCAAGAAATATTTTCTCCGGTTGTAAAGATGACATCTATTCGGGTGATTCATAGTATCGTGGCGATGGAGGGCTTGCACTTAAAGCAGCTGAATGTTAAGACTGTGTTCCTTCATGGAGACTTGGAGGAGAAAATCTATATGATGCAGCCACTGGGATACGAAATGAAGGGGATAAAAAATATGGCGTGTAAGCTGCGAAAGAGCTTGTTTGGCCTCAAGCAAGCTCCTAGGCAGTGGTATCTCAAATTCAATCAGTTTATGTTGGAGACGTGATTTGTATGCTATGAATCAGATCACTGCGTGTATGTTCAGACTTTCAAGGGTGGAGACTACATTATATTATCGTTGTACGTGGATGACATGTTGGTAGTGGGTCCAAATTTCAAGAAAATTCAAAGTCTGAAGAAGATGATAGCTGAGAAATTCTCTATAAAGGATTTGAGAGCGGCTAAGAAAATCGTGGGCATAAAAATCGTGAGGGATAAGAAGCAGCGGAAACTGTGGTAATCGCAAAGGGAGTACATCGAGAAGGCTTTGAAGCGGTTCAATATGGACAAGCCATTGAAGGTAAAGACACAACCCGACATGGACTTGGAGTGATCCTTATCACTCTGGAAGCTGGAGTCAGCGAAGGCCTCAATCTGGAGGTCTTTACTGCCGTACACCAAGAACATCTCCTTAGTCCTTCTCAGATACTTGAGAATATTCTTAACTGCTGTCCAGTGCTTCTCCCCAGGGTTTGACCGATACCTGCTTACCATGCTCAGTGCGTATGCAACATTTGGTCTGGTACACAATATCGCATACATTATAAAGCCTACCGCAGAAGCGTAGGGTATAATACTCATGCGATCCCTTTCCAAATCAATCTTGGGAGACATCTCTTTGGAGAGGGTGATCCCGTGACAAGCCGGTGTTTCCCCAATATTTAACCTAATAAAAGAGCTAACCTCTATTTAAATTAAATGAGACAGCGCCTCACGTGCTCTCCACGAGGGCGCCAGCACTAGAGCCAATCTTATAGGATTAAATCCTATGGTGGCGCCTCACGTTCTCCTCACGCGGGCGCCAATATGCAAAGAACAAAACAATCTATTAAATAAGAGTTAGACTCATATATGGCGCCGCACGTGCTCATCACGCGGGCGCTAATGTGCAAAGCTCAGTAATACCCATCTTAAAAATTAAATTCCTAAGTGGCGTCCACGTGCACAACACGTGAGCACCAGCGTCCATGTAGAATTAAATTCTACGATACTCTCTGTTAAACAAAGCCGTTGGATCAAAGATCCAACGGAGACGATAAATTATCAAAATACAGAATTAAATTCTGTTGGGAAAAAACATTTTCCAAATCTTTCTGAAATAAGAAAGGTACCCTCGGTTGGATCAAAGATCCAATTGTAGAATAAAATTCTATTATGGAATATATTCTCTCAATCTTTCTAAATAAGAAAGATTGCTCTCTATAAAACAGAGAACTGTTGGATTAAAAATCCAATGGTGATTAAAAATCTCCGTTTTACAGAATAAATTCTGTATAGGGAAAATATTTCCCCAATCTCGTTAAAAACCCAAAATCATATTCTGTAAAAACAGAAGTTCTTGGATCAAATATCCAATGGTGGGTAAAAATCCCCTAAATCAATTTTGCGACCAATTAAATCAATTAGAATCTCTCAATGAGAATTTTTGTCAAAACTAAGCAACAATTTGCCTTACATATATAAAGGACCTGAGACTTCAAGTCTCAAGGGAGAAGGGGAGTGACAGAGACAGAGACAGATACCTAGATAGAGAGCGAGAACAACACAGAGAGACGGAGAAACAAAAACAAAAGGAAAAAAAAAGAGAATCCAATTCTCAAAGAAGAAGAGTTCCATTTTCGAAACCCTAGGTAAAGAAAATATCGAGATCAAAATATGTACTTTACCTAACATATCTAAGGGATTGAACCCTCCTAAAAGAACTTAGTTGTTTCTCTGGATCTGAGATCCACAAGACAAGTCTCCCACAAGTTGAGAATTTAATTCTCATTGGGGGGGTCTTGTTCTTGAGAATCAAAGGTTCATGGAAGAACAAATTTAAAAGAGAAAAAATATGGAGTCCATAATACTCCAGGAACTCAGTTCCTTCGAATCAAGAACTTAGTTCTTAAAGAACATGATCCCAGATCTTCAAAATAATGATCGTGGTGATCGGTAATGGTCAAAATACCATTAACAGTGATTTAAGTTCTCTAAAAATATCAAAAGAGATTAAATTTCCAAAAATATAATGCCTCACGTGAGCGCCAGAGAAAATTAGTGCTTGGCGCTATTGTAGCGCCTCATATGAAAAGCACGTGAGCGCCAGAAAAGATTAATGCTTAGCACTATGCCAGCGTCTTACGTGAAACACACATGAGCGCTGTATATCCTAGTGCTTAGCACTGCTGGGTAGTATAGAAACCCAATCTCAGCCCAAATTGGCTATGTTTCCTGAAGTTAAGCCTCTTTGATTTTAAATCAACCGAGCCCATATGCTCATGATTTCCAAACTGATCTTAGTCTCAAACATGACTAATGATCTCTCATTGATGATATCCAAAATGATATTCATCACATATCTGCTAAGGTAATCTTAGTCTCAAATATGACAAACGATTCTTAGGTCCACCACAACCCCTTTTGCCCTTAAATACGGGATTTGGTTCAAGGGTACATCTCTCCACACCTCTGATGTATGTCATTGTAATTTCTCAACGTCTTTAGAGAGGTGGCGGGTCCCGACAACCGACAACTCTTTTCTCGTCCCAACTTGATGTAAAACGTCATCAAGACTGGGAATGATATATCCCACGTTAATTCGCTTCCAAATTAACGTGCAAGCCTCAAATCATCTCGTGCCCTAAATTGGTCACATCCTATATCACCATTGTCCACTTAGTCACGTAACAAATACACGTGCATGCAAGATGAATAAAAGAACGAAATGTCCCTAAACTAACAGTCGCCTCAAAAATGGCGACAATGGACTGAAGTGTCCTTAAACTAACATTCGTCCTAAAACGGGAATGTTGGACCGAAATGTCCTTAAACTAATATCTGCCCCAAACACGGTTGTAATGGACCGTAACGTCCTTAAACTAAAACAAACTGAGCCCCAAATGCTCATATATATATAAGTCGATCTTAATCTCAAACCAGATTAACGGTCCTTAAATAAACCAAGCCTGAATCTAAAAATATACGGATTTGGACTAATCCACGCCCTACGGGCGATGACACAAACTAGTCTCCGTATACAATCCACGAGCAACCTAAACAAAAAAAAACATACACGACACGAAATGAACTTCCGGAGCAGGAGAAAGTGGTATCACAATGTGGTAACGTAATTAACTGCAGGGGCTTACGCCTGCAGGGAAGAGCGTCTCCACAATCAAAAAACTCATCACAAATGAGGGGGAATCTGATAAAGTCACGCTACAACGGCCGCATCTGTCCAAACCTCCGATATACGGTGCTATAAATCAACTCAGTATCTTTGGAGAGGTGGATGGATAAATCCAAATAGCATCTGCCCCCAGATTCAGGCCAGACGATCCATCCAAGTTCATCTCCGTTTCGATGGTAAACAGATTCTGGAACGCCCGGTGGGACATTTTTCTCTTTCCACTCTACACTTTATGTGTCGTGTTTCGCGAACAAAATCGCGGTTCTCTATAGTTGCCCTTGGATTCGAGGTATTAAAATTTGGTGTCTTGCCCCTGTGCAGAGAAAATCAATAACTTCCAACTGCACAACTTGCAACAACAACTCCCGCTCCGCCCCAACTGGAGGAATGACCTACGGGCACAACGCGGTCTCCATCTTTTCAATGCTGGTGGGGCAAGTAACGCAAGACACTACTGGACTGTTCTTCGGGACCATGTTCCCACCAGTGGGTGTCGGTGCCTCAGCGCCGCAGGAAGAAGCTCCCAAGAGGTCGGTCTTCGATCGACTGGCAACAACAATGGCCCCTCTCAACGGATCTTCCAAATCCGATGTCTCAGTCTTCAACAAGATGAGCCGAAGCTCAGGCGTCTCAGTCTTCAACAGACTAAGCAAGAACCAAAACAGACCCGCAAAAAGGATTGTGAAATTTAAAGGGGCTGCCCCAAAACGGATAGCCCTCCCAACTCCTCCTGCAGGTGAAGTCGTCAAAGGTGCTTTCCTTACCAGAAAGTTGGTCTATGAAAGATTGGTTGATCCTCCTCAAACTCTGCCAAGGACGTCAGCCTTCAATAGGCTGACACCAACAGCAGCCCCTCACCAAAGCCGAGGGCACAACGAAGCCGCTTCCAAAACTGAGGCGGTCCCTTTTGCAAGACATGATCGACGTCGTCACTGGCACCGAGTGAGGAAAGATGGGGGCAACTCCCCCTATGGACTTACCCCACCAGCTCCAATGGTGGAAATTGATGCTGTTGTTCTAACCGGGAACGGCTTTGATCTACTCAGCAGGGTATGCAAGAACTCTCCAATGGCGGTGCTAAAGAAATCGCCCCCGCTTGCAGAAACCACAGTGCAGGAAAAGACGGAGCGCCCCCATCAATGGCTCTCCTCGCAAATTCATAAGGTCTGGCGAAAAGTCCAGGACTCTGTGATTGATCAAAACTACTCTCATCGACCGAAGGAATCGAAGGCTCAACAAGAGGAAGACCACTCCTCCGTCATATAGTGAGGGACTTCTTCTGCACAGGTGCATGTTACAACGGCTCCTTCAACTTCGACCTCCCATAAAAGGATGAGGCTGGAGAAAATCCCACCGCCGGCGGCAAACTCCAAAGGAGATAGACCCAAACGTCCCAAGTCTGGGGGAATGATCGTGCATACGGTCTACATGGCTTCCGAGAAAGAGGAAAGCCGTGCTTCCGTAGGTCACCGGCCGCAAAACTCGGTCGCTGACAAAAGCTCATGAGCAACAACAAAAGCTCCAAGAGATGCTGACCAAAATGGCAGCACTTACCAGGCAGAAAGAAAGCCCGGACACAACAGCCGAACGGTGCCAGGAGCAGGAGACCAATACAGAGTTCCTACGAAGGGTGATTAAAAGAAAGGATAAGGAAGCTGCTGAGCAGGCCGCTAACATAAAGCAGATGGCACTCTTGTTCCAGGATATGCTTGGAATGATGATCCAGCCAGGACCGCCAGCCGAGGATCCGCCGGTAATTATCGAGAATGACAGAGGGGAAACATCAAACTCTCTTCCGGTTTTATCGGCAGCCAAGGAGGAAACTATTTCCAAGTCTACTCTTAATGATTATATAGCTCAACAAATACGAACTCATCAAACTAGTGAAACTTCTGGCCAAATCATCAAAACTGGGCAACCGTATCCAGGCTGGTATGACCAAATCAAGTACCCGCCGGGATATACGATCCCCAAGTTCCATGTGTACAAGGGAACACGCAACCCACATCAACACGTCGCGCGGTTCAGAGCTCTGTGCGGTAACACTGGAGGCGACGACAAACTGTTGCTTGGTCAGTTCATAGGTAGCCTGTTAGAGATGGCCTTTGAATGGTACTTAGAGCTCCCAAATGACTCCATAACAACATTCACAGAGATGGAGCTGCTGTTCACACAGCGGTTTGCCAGCGCAAGCGAGCGCACCCTGATCATAGCATTAATCAATGCCAGAGTAAAGCCAGGAAAAACCTGGGTCCAATATGCAATCCGGTGGCGGAACCTATGGTCAAAGTGCGAACAGCGCATTGAAGAATCTCCCGTCATGGGCATGTTCATCGGGACTCTTGAACCTCAAACAACTGTATCCCTGGTCATGAAGTTCTTGAAGCCAACCACCTTCCAGGCTTTGATCGATAAACTGGCCTAAATAGACCAGATGAGCCATGGGCCTTCCTCCTCATATAAGAACCTTCGAAATGCCAAAAGTAAAGGGAAAGCGGCCTTCGTCGCCAACACTCAACAACAACCGAGCGACCCAAAACCGACGGTTCGCCAAAACAATGCACGTCCATGCCTATCCCAGGAAGAAAGGCAAGGACGTTCTTACTCATTTCCCGTGATAAGACGAGGAGACTATTTGAGTTGGCAATGCGTAACAAACTCATCATATTTCCAGACCCACGGCGTCCACCGCAACCCGGCGACGTCAACAATCCCAACTACTGCTCCTATCACAGAATGGTAAGCCACCTAATTGAGGATTGCTACGTCTTCAAGAACTAGGTCGAGGATCAGTATCAACAAGGGAAGTTTATGCTGTCTGAGAACTGGAGTGTGAACCCACCACAGAATCACACTCTTACAAAAGTGGATGCACCGGGGTCATCATGCTCGCTTGTGGAAGAAACTCCATGGGAAGTCGTTCTTTCAGCTAAAACCAAAAGAATGCTAAAAGATCTACATGCATGTCCGGCAGTCAGGTGGAAAAGCCCACTTGAACTTGAAATTATCGAAGGGATGCTGAAACCACGTCCCATACCAAAAGTTGTTGACAAAGGGCAAAATCCCCAAGTTAAGCTTTCAAAGTCTTCAAAGAAAAAGAAGAAGACCAAGAAGCCTGTGCAGCCTGCCGAGTATGACGACAAGCGCACAAACCTATAAAAGTACATCGACGCGTTAGAGGAGTACAACCAGAAGGTGCGGACACCGGTCACCCTCAAAGAGTTCCTCAAGTATATTCTTGAGAACGAAGATAGTGACATCAATGAGGAAAATGACTCATCGGAAGAAACCGAAGACTATATAGCAAGTTGCCACATGGTCTCCTATTCGTCGTTAAATGGCGAAGAAGCTCCCTCAGCGTCAGAAAACAGCGTAGAGGAACTGGGGGCAGGATAGGCGCTAAAATACCCGGAACTACCAGAAGACCCGATCGATAGGCTGTTAAACAAAGCCTTTCAAAAAAGCAAAGCTGACAGAGAACGCAAAACAGCCATATACGAAAAGGCTAAGCATCAGCGTCAGGATGAAGAAGCTGCGGTAAGGATGAGTCGTAAAGTACTCCAACCAAACTGAAGCGCACCTACCACAAATAAGAGCAGGATCAAGGCAGAGAAGCGGTTCGCCAAAGCTCTGTCCATGAGAATGAAGCTGCCACCTCTCGTAAGAAACACTTCCGGGGTCATATGCCACGACGGAAAGGATTCACATTCAAACTACTGCCTATATCATCGGAGAGTTACCGACCCCACCGAGGTATGCAGTACCTTTAAGAAGTGGTGGCAAGGATATATTGCCCATCAAAAACACTTCAAGAGAATGAAGCACAAAACTCGTCGACAGCAAAAGAGTGCAACAGATGCGCGTGAAAAAATGACTGGCAACTGTCATATGGTTGATACCAGTCCGGAAGGGGAAAAGCAACAAGTTCTTACTTTCGGGAGCGATTCTAAGGACGAAATAAACATCACCCCTCTCTTCAAGGACTCCACCTCCGAAAAAGAAGAGGAGGAGAAGAACTGCGAGAACATTCAGCTGCGTAATCGCACCATGCCTGAGAAGAACCTTAGACCTACAAACAAAGGTTCGAGCAAAAGAGATAAAGGGAAAGAAAAAATCCCCGAGGAAATCACCCTTGATGATGGATTTGTCGAAGAGCTCGCAGCCAGGGACCCATCTAGGAAAAACAAGATGAATTACAATGTCCTAGCACATCTGAGAAAAATACCCTCACAGTTGAGCATATTGGATGCTCTCATCTTGTCCAAAGAGGCACGAGAGTCTCTGATCAAGGCATTACAAGTACCCGATCAGTTCCAAGCATTCTTTGAAGAAGAGAAGATGAAGGACGAGATGGCAGAGGTTCACACAGCTGACATTACATTCAGTCATGAAGATCTCCTCCTCGGTACATGCGAACATAATCGCCCATTATACGTCACTGTTGGAGATAGTGCCCTCAGAGTCAATTATTGGATCACAGGCACGTGATTGTAATGATTGAGGGAGGACCTATCCCGGTATGACAGTCTTACTCGAGTTGATAGTATGCTATCTGGTTTACCTTTATCATCGTGTACTGCTTTAGGTGACCTGACATGTCACTATTGCACGTTGATAGAGCCCCTAGGATTCTTGCTTGACTGCCGGCAGTATGAGGGCGATCATATAAGTGAGAGCTGGAGTCTACAAGCATATCCTTAAAAGGTCCCTAGTCGTAGGAGTTTCGAGACAGGGCATCGATTCTCCAGAGTAGACTAGTGTATACAGTCGAGACCCCGACGAGGGGCGGTGGCCGGTCTCACAAGCCACTGGTGTCAGTTGGTTCACCTAAGATGTATACAGGTGCTCATTGGGTTATGAGTACACCGGACAGGACTCGCCGGGAACATGCTAGTTGGTCTTATACCTGACGTCAGATAGCAGTTCCCAGGTGACATGTGTACAGGTTAGTTCATCGACCTGGGGATCGTCATTTGTCTCGTGTGAGTTCCCACTGTACTTTGATTACTACCCTACCACGGCTCAAAGGAGTCGTGCAAACAGGTTTTAGTTGGGTACAGTCCCGAGCCACATGGAGGCAGTGAGCGGATCTTCAGGGGTTCGTCTCTCCCGGTATTGGGGGTGAGGTCGCGCTGTGTCAAGGAGAGCCATTACACGAAGTCCTTGGCCAAGGCAGGAGATTTACTGGTAGGTATTCCAGTAGTATCTCAGGGTGTTCTGGGCTACACTCCGACACGACTTGTACCGCTTTTGGGGGTCTGACTTTTACCCACCCCCTAGGCCCGACATGCGATGCTCATAGACGAACGGACCGGACTGTACGGATATTGTCACTGACAGGCTCAGTAGGGTGTCAGGATGAGTTCGCTCATCGACGTCCCTTTTGGTCAATAGCTGGTGGCCCGTTACGTATTGGCTTATACCTCTGACGTGCTAGTGGTTAAATCCACAGCCATAGTATTGACGAGTCTTTAGAGTCCACCACACTTTCAGTTACTCAGCTTTCGGGCGAAACGCTGTAGAGGCCGTATGGAGATATGGCAGGGTTCGATCAGATACGTACGGTATTGCACGGATCGTGATCGGACGGTTTTTACTAGCCGGCTTTGGCTTAAGCCGGATCTTAGTATTTGATAGTGTAGTTTTGTCTCTTTGCATTTGTATTTAGGTCGGAATACAAATGCGGGTGTGTATGCACAGTATCGGGATTTTCCTGTAATTTATTATGGGACCAGTTTTCTGGGGTTGCCAGTTTGCATTCCGTTCCGGCCGGTTTTTCATTGTTCCTTCACGGCCGGACTTTTCGTTGGAAGGGGTTATTTGCAATTGTGCAAATAACACTTTGTGGAGGGGTTTATTGCATAAGTTTTGATATGATTGCATCTTTGCTCCATGATGCATTAATTTTGACATGAGAGGGTATGGGCCGGCCACTGTTGGAATCATGGTGATGAGGGATTATTTTAATGTTAATTAATAATGAGGCTACATTGTGAAATGAGTGTGCTGGAGTGTTTTTCCTTCATGGTGAATTTCGTGGGCCCCCCTCTTTGTGTGTGTGTGTGCAGTGAAGTCATTTTCTTTTCTTTGGTATTAATTCCTACACACATTCTTTCAAGTGAATGCACACATCATTATTTTCCAGTGAGCAAAATCTTGCTCTGGCCGAGCTCATATTTTTTTAGGGGATGCTCCATTCTTCATCAAGTTCTCATCCATGATTATTCTTGCAAAAATTCCTCCATACATGGCAACCTCTTAAACCCCAAAGAGACAAGTTTCTACATTATTCTACAGCAAATCTTGGGCGCGTCGGCTAGCCAACTTCGCGCCCGAGTTGCCTCGGTATTGAGGTGGGAGCCCGTAAAAGATACAGGCGATGTGGTGCCCTTCCGGCAAGGAGGCGATGACCGGAGGATCCGCGGGAGATCGGGACGACGACGAGAAGACCGGAGGACTCGGATCACTCGGTATATCTCTAATCCGTCTTGTAGTTAGCTAGATCTAATTTAATGGCCCGATCCGGGGTTTAGTGCGCGGTGGTGCCGGTTTGCTAAGTTCGCAAAATTAAAGTTTATCACCGTTTCCGCATTTGGCCGTCGGATTGACGGCCGGGGCGCCGCCGTGCACTTACAGTGGTATCAGAGCCAGGCCATTAACTTCGTCAAGCTTCGTTTGATGTGTTTTGCATTTCCGATCGACCAAAATTCCAAAATCTACAATTTTAGTTCACATCAGTTTCTGTTGAAATTTTTTGGTCTCTAAAAATTTTTCAGGTTGTAAAATATTGATGTACTGGATATTATAAGACTACTGAAAAAATTCGATACATTCAGTCGACGATTGGAGCGCGGAACCGCGGCCAAACCCCCCGTGGGGCCGCGGTTCCGCCGCACATTGGAGTCGTCAATGCATCATTTTTTTCCAGTGGGCTTCTGGGCTATTTTTAAGGGTTTTGGAATATTAAAATTGGGCCCAGGTTTTCTGTGAGTGCTACAGTTTTGATTGGGGGCCCACTTGTTAATTTTTAATCGATCGGATATTTTAAACACATCTTTCACAGTATTTACATTATATCTGCGACCGTGAATGTCACTCGATCGGTAAATCCAGTCTAACTGCTATAGCCCGGTTAGACGGATTTACGAACGTGACTTTCACGTTGATGTTCTATGTATTTGCTGTGATGTTGCGGATCGGTCGTGGGGGATAGCCTGGATGCAATGCTAGTACAGTGTTGTTGTATTATGTACATTTGATATTGCGGGGCGAGCGTCCGACATGTGGACTGCCGTCACTGCCTGTTTGTATTATTCTTTTGGGGCACGACCTGGTTGCGGTCGATGTACCCGTTGTATGTATATTTTACTTTCTGTACTAGGATTACCCCGCGGAGGGGTGCACGGATAGCCGGGTTTTAGAAGGCAACAAGCCCGCATCTCATGGTATTGGGACGGAGGGGGCTTCAGTCTGGAATTGGCGGGCTATTCGCCGCACTCGTAGGGGGTACAGGTTGACCCAGGAGGGGTGCCCAAGTTGCCGGATTCCGTGAAGTGCTGGGTGGTCCATTCACGGTGCTGAAGGGGGCTGCCTCGCTTCAGGTTTTGGCGGGTGACTTGCCGCGCCCGTAGGGGTCTAGGTTTTCATTGCACAGGCTATCCACACGACCAGGGGAACGTCGGGTTTCAGTAGTGGCTCTGTGAAACCCGGGGATCCCAGATATCTGTATTGTTCTGTGATGCTGTATATTTCTGTGATGTTGCATTTTATTCACGCCTTGAGCGAAATATAATATATTGGTATATATATTAGTAGATGTTGTATATGTTTTTCATCCGCGCTAGTCCAGTCCCCGCTCTGCCGTTAGTTAGCTAACCTAACGGGTGATGACGGGACCCAGTGGCGAATGCGGATGGCATATACGTACGTCAGTATATTTTCGTTCTTTGTGGTGTGATCAATTGATGGGACTGCATTGATTCGGATCAATGCAAGTTGAAACAAACCTATTCTGATGTTGTTGGAACACTTTTCAAAAAGCTGTTATTGCAAGGACGTTCACTTTTGTTTTGCATCGTGGTATTCATTTGGAATATCCTGCTCCTCAGTCGACGAGGCAAGGGCCGAGATCCCTTCACCGGGAGTGACCCCTTGGACAGAAGTTTGCGTCAGGGCATTAACTTCACTATAGCCGATTACTTTTGCTTTGCACAGTGATATTCGGTCATGAATATCCAGCACCCCATTCTACGGGGAAAGAGCCGAGATCCCTTCACCGGGAGTGACCTCTTTAGTAAAGGTTTTCGTCACTATATTTTCTAAAAAGCTATCCGTTCCTTCAACGATATCAAGTTCATTACGTTAAAGGTTTTCGCCAGAAACCATTCGTAGCCCTCCGTCGTTTCATATGGGTAGTCAATAGTATTCAAGCTGTGTTTATTGGCCAAAGTCAAGGCACAGTGTTTGGTAGCTGTTGGTTATTCATATGCAGCATAGATAGATGCGTTGGTTTGGGGCAGTCGTATAGCCTTGTTGGCCAAAGTCAAGGGCTTGTACGGATGGGCTCAAATTAACCTGGAGAATGACGGGCAGAACTTGACATGTGACTTATGATTTGTTGGCCAAAATCAAGGTCATAAGAGCATGGGGCATAAATCACATCGGGAGTTTCAAAAGAACTGAAACTTGCCAGATATGCGCATACCTTCTGGAGTGTGGTACCGTGAGCGGATTCCGTCACGTTATCATGCGATGATAGTTGGATCCCGATTCCCACTGATGAGTTGGTTTACTCCTCGGGTGACCCCGACTAATTCTTCTTTCAGGTTTGGAGGAGAATTTGAGGTACAGTGGGAGGTTTCCAGATTAGATAAATTGGTAACCATTCTGATCTAGGGTAGAGTGCACGCTGAGTGTTTCTTTTCTCTCTCTCTCTGGCAGCGACCATTGACCCGACCCTAGACTTTGACTCAGTGACCAAGTTGACCGAACCTTCTTTACACTGGCTTTTGGATTGTCAGAATTGCAGACCTCATTGCCACTCCTACTTTTACCCTTTTCTCCAGGACACCCCGTATTACTACGAACGTCCACTTCCATTGGACAAAACCATCGTATGGTTAGATACGAACTCGAAGGAATTCGAGGATGGTTTCCGGTTCTGGAGAAAACGGATAGGATTATTCAGTTGTCTTTTCCCTTTTACCTTCTCTCAAGTTGTGAGTACTCCTTGGTTTAGGAGATAGTACACCTATTGCGCAAATTGGATAGTCTTCTTCCAAACCTTAGGCTGGTGCCGACCGGTAGGGAATGAAGAAAACCAATTAGCCTAAATGGTGTGCAGAAGGTATTAAGATTAAGACAAAGCAAGGGATTAGTAAGAGGGCAAAGTAAAATGCGACTGATATTCACGACCAAACCAAGTATTTCTTCGCCAATCCTAAATCACCTTTGTATTTCTCCAGGACACTCCGTATCACTACGAAGATCCACAGTTTATTGGATACTCCATCGTATGGTTATATACGAACTCGAAAGGAACTTGTTCCAGTTCGGGGATGGATTCTGGTCCAGGAGAAATAGGAATAAGGTTTATTCGGTTGTCTTTTATCTTCACCTTCTCTCGCATTGTGAGTGCTCCTAGGATTAGGACAGTACACCCATTATGCTTATTGGATAGTCTTCTTCCAAACCATAGGCTGGTGCCGAACGGTAGGGAAGGAAGAAAACCATTTGGCCTAAAGGGTGTGCAGAAGGTAATGACTAAAGACATATAAAGGGATTTGGAGAGGTGGCAAAGAATTATACGGTTATAGTTGTGAATCTGGATAATGGAAGAGGCATTACTAGGAATACCGGGATACCCCATCGAAACATTTCAATGTTTCAGTTTCACTGTGTACTGTTAAAAGAAAACTGATTTCCCGATTAGACGCTTGCTCCAGGGTATGTATTTACCAGGTTTGATTCTCACATCTGTATGGTTTTACAGATGATGAGTGGGAGTAAGCTGTTGGGAATTGGGTGATCATCCCCATTATATCGGGATTCGTTGTAATCGGTGATATTTGAGGAGATCACCTGGGCTGTTTGCCGGTCGGCAAATATTTGGTTTTGAATATTCGCTGTTGTGCACCAATTTCAAATTGATATATTTGTACGTCTATTTTCAAAGAGTGAGATATACCTTTTGATATTATGTCGATGACATTTACCTATATCAGTGGATGGTTAGGTAAGGAGCATTAAACAGCGGTGTAATTCTTCTTAACCATAAGTACAGTTTTCAACCTACGACACACAGTGAAAGAGTTGTTAGACTCAGCGGACTTATACAGAGTATTGTATGTTGTCCAGTGTCTATTAGGACAGAGGGCTTGGTCCTCATACTATATTCTATTTACTTTTAACTTCTCTGGTTCTTAGACATGTGTTTCGTAGAAACACAGGGTCTATGTTTTGAGGAGTTATAGGTATTTGAATAGAGTAGAGAACCAGGTGTAGCAAGTATCGAGATTCTTCAAGGTGATCGAAGATGTAGATACTTGTGTATGGTATTCAGTTAATAGTAATGATAAAGAGAAATTGCTTCGCTTTCAGGTTACTCATAATTGGAAGCATTCCTAAGTTGAGTAACGCTGATCGGCCTTTTTCCATTTAGTTGACATGCACTGGAGATAGCTGCATGATTTGAATCTGGTTCAATTAAATCAGTGCCTCTGGTTCTATATTGGATATAGTACAGTTCATATCTTAACATTGTTAAGGTACGGGGAGTTGTCCGGCTTATGATTAAAACCAGACTCTGGATAACTCAAGGCACGTTTCTGTAATGGCTGTTTGTGGGTTGACCCAGGCTATGACGAGGGTTGACTTTCTACCATAAGAAAGATCAATGGTGATATTGTTCTTGACTCGCCACAGTTTTAATAAAAATGGATTTTTTCAAAAACAGTAGTGGGAGTATGGTAGAACTGGAAGTGATTCCAAAACCGCAAACGATTACTGAAGATTTGATAAGGAACCTAAAGATTCAATCTGATTTGACATTCCATTGGCCACTCCGCAGATAAGGTGGGTAACTTCAGGCACCCGAGAGGTACTCCGGTAGCCTCAAGGACGGTGACAGGGAAGTTCTTGTTTACCCACACTTGCCATTGCTGTTGTTCCAGGCTGCGAGGCCCGGCAGGAGGATGAGTATAGCGTCGTTCTAAACTAGCTTTAGAAGTGCACGTCTATATGACTCTGCCAGAGGGTTGTCGTAGTCAGTGGGAGCAGCGGAAGCATTGGTGGACATCAGGCTTATGTCTATTTATAGACTAAAGCAGATATTGCGGAGATAGATCATCTATTTCTGATGTGACAGTCATAGGTTTGACGTCATCAGAATAGGGGATGGATCTGTTGAGAAGGTAGTAGGGTGTGATATCCGGGTTTTGGATGACATACACATAGTAGGAAGTGATATTCCTATACTACGATCGGTTATACTTTGGTCGTCACACAGTGGTTTCTCCACATGGGGCTTGGACATTATATCAGACATACTGGTTACTAGATCTATGGTTTTAGATCTAGATTTGGGTGGTTTCCCAATCAGGGTACTTTGACAGCATTCTAAGAGTATTTAGAATGGACGACTCCTGGCACGGTAGTGTACCTGCAGGTGATGGAGTCACCCTCTCTAAAGGTGTCTTATAGACTAAAGTAGAGAGGGATATGCATGATTAACAGATCACTTGCTTAGGCAATTGAGTCAATCATGAGATGTCAAGTACCACACCAGATGTTGTTCTTGCACTAGATGCAATAAGCTGATATTGATCCAATCCTGGAAAAACAGTCGGAAGCAGTTTTAGAACATAAGTGGATGTTCTAGGGATATGATAACAACAGCCTCATTTGGGAGACAGTTATCATTCCAGGCTTCCAAGGTGACATGGACGACAAGGAGGTTGTCAGAGTTATAGTTTTCCTTCTGACGAGGGGCAGTATTTTGGACAGGTGATCCAAGGCAATACTGAGGGTGGCATGGTGCAGGATACAGATTAAGTTCAGTTGACGATACAGTCTAAGAAGTTTGGATTTGGAGTTCATTTATGAGCTCAGTCCCATCAGACATCCAGACATTCTAAGACAGGTATTGCTCATTTCGGGAGATGGCTTTCTCCGCGAACTTGAGATATAGAGAGACATAGAAAGAAACATCTAGGCGGATCCACTCACTGAGGCTATTCCTCGAACGCAAGAGTTTCGCAAACAGGTTTTGTGAGACTGACTAGTAGAGGAGTTGGGTGTTCGGTATCACACGGGCTGTGAGTATGCGACATCGCAATAATTAGCCTTGAGTGCAAGTGGGAGATTGTTGGAGATAGTGCCCTCAGAGTCAATTATTGGATCACAGGCACGTGATTGCAATGATTGAGGGAGGACCTATCCCGGTATGACAGTCTTACTCGAGTTGATAGTATGCTATCTGGTTTACCTTTATCATCGTGTACTGCTTTAGGTGACCTGACATGTCACTATTGCACGTTGATAGAGCCCCTAGGATTCTTGCTTGACTGCCGGCAGTATGAGGGCGATCATATAAGTGAGAGCTGGAGTCTACAAGCATATCCTTAAAAGGTCCCTAGTCGTAGGAGTTTCGAGACAGGGCATCGATTCTCCAGAGTAGACTAGTGTATACAGTCGAGACCCCGACGAGGGGCGGTGGCCGGTCTCACAAGCCACTGGTGTCAGTTGGTTCACCTAAGATGTATACAGGTGCTCATTGGGTTATGAGTACACCGGACAGGACTCGCCGGGAACATGCTAGTTGGTCTTATACCTGACGTCAGATAGCAGTTCCCAGGTGACATGTGTACAGGTTAGTTCATCGACCTGGGGATCGTCATTTGTCTCGTGTGAGTTCCCACTGTACTTTGATTACTACCCTACCACGGCTCAAAGGAGTCGTGCAAACAGGTTTTAGTTGGGTACAGTCCCGAGCCACATGGAGGCAGTGAGCGGATCTTCAGGGGTTCGTCTCTCCCGGTATTGGGGGTGAGGTCGCGCTGTGTCAAGGAGAGCCATTACACGAAGTCCTTGGCCAAGGCAGGAGATTTACTGGTAGGTATTCCAGTAGTATCTCAGGGTGTTCTGGGCTACACTCCGACACGACTTGTACCGCTTTTGGGGGTCTGACTTTTACCCACCCCCTAGGCCCGACATGCGATGCTCATAGACGAACGGACCGGACTGTACGGATATTGTCACTGACAGGCTCAGTAGGGTGTCAGGATGAGTTCGCTCATCGACGTCCCTTTTGGTCAATAGCTGGTGGCCCGTTACGTATTGGCTTATACCTCTGACGTGCTAGTGGTTAAATCCACAGCCATAGTATTGACGAGTCTTTAGAGTCCACCACACTTTCAGTTACTCAGCTTTCGGGCGAAACGCTGTAGAGGCCGTATGGAGATATGGCAGGGTTCGATCAGATACGTGCGGTATTGCACGGATCGTGATCGGACGGTTTTTACTAGCCGGCTTTGGCTTAAGCCGGATCTTAGTATTTGATAGTGTAGTTTTGTCTCTTTGCATTTGTATTTAGGTCGGAATACAAATGCGGGTGTGTATGCACAGTATCGGGGTTTTCCTGTAATTTATTATGGGACCAGTTTTCTGGGGTTGCCAGTTTGCATTCCGTTCCGGCCGGTTTTTCATTGTTCCTTCACGGCCGGACTTTTCGTTGGAAGGGGTTATTTGCAATTGTGCAAATAACACTTTGTGGAGGGGTTTATTGCATAAGTTTTGATATGATTGCATCTTTGCTCCATGATGCATTAATTTTGACATGAGAGGGTATGGGCCGGCCACTGTTGGAATCATGGTGATGAGGGATTATTTTAATGTTAATTAATAATGAGGCTACATTGTGAAATGAGTGTGCTGGAGTGTTTTTCCTTCATGGTGAATTTCGTGGGCCCCCCTCTTTGTGTGTGTGTGTGCAGTGAAGTCATTTTCTTTTCTTTGGTATTAATTCCTACACACATTCTTTCAAGTGAGTGCACACATCATTATTTTCCAGTGAGCAAAATCTTGCTCTGGCCGAGCTCATATTTTTTTAGGGGATGCTCCATTCTTCATCAAGTTCTCATCCATGATTATTCTTGCAAAAATTCCTCCATACATGGCAACCTCTTAAACCCCAAAGAGACAAGTTTCTACATTATTCTACAGCAAATCTTGGGCGCGTCGGCTAGCCAACTTCGCGCCCGAGTTGCCTCGGTATTGAGGTGGGAGCCCGTAAAAGATACAGGCGATGTGGTGCCCTTCCGGCAAGGAGGCGACGACCGGAGGATCCGCGGGAGATCGGAACGACGACGAGAAGACCGGAGGACTCGGATCACTCGGTATATCTCTAATCCGTCTTGTAGTTAGCTAGATCTAATTTAATGGCCCGATCCGGGGTTTAGTGCGCGGTGGTGCCGGTTTGCTAAGTTCGCAAAATTAAAGTTTATCACCGTTTCCGCATTTGGCCGTCGGATTGACGGCCGGGGCGCCGCCGTGCACTTACAGTCACTGGGTATTGCCACGACATCAAGATAGGAAAAATCCTAGTTGACAACGGATCCTCCGTCAACCTTCTCAACATGAAAGTGCTGAAGGATATTTGCATGAATGTTCAGCACATGGCTCAGGATAAAATTACCAACTCCGGGTTCGACTCACAGTCGTCACGGACACTTGGGTCCGTAATTCTGACGTTACGCTTCGGGTTGCTCGTCACTGACATCAAATTTCACGTCATTGACGCCAAGACTTGCTATAACGCTTTGCTCAGCAGGCCCTGGCTGCATGAGTACAACATCATCCCTTCTACACAACATCAGTGTATGAAGTATTTCAAGGATGGTTTGGAATGCACCGTCCCAGGGGATGTAAATCTTTTCTCGGTAAACGAAGTCCGGAAATATGAAGACGCAAAGTATTTCCTACCAGACTTCGAAAATACGGAAAGGTATCATAGGCCAAAGGGTAAACAGAAGTTCGTCGCCACCATCCCGATCTTTGGAAGCGATACTGAGAAAGATGAAGAAATAGTCTACTCGGGAAAACCCCAAGATAACAAGCCCGGACCATCTACCCCTATTTCGGTCTTTGGCAGTGACTCTAAGAATGAGGCCAATGCAGTGTTCTCCATCCGCCCGTCAGTGCAAACCCTCGACGAAACAGATCAGAGTCTGCAAATCACAATGGCTCCGTCTTGGCATTACAAGGAACTTGATGCGCTTGATACATACAGCGTACAAGAACTACAGACTTTCTATGTACATCCCAGACGAAGAGGTGAAAAGGCGATCCTCTTCTACCAATCTACGAAACCAGAGTAGAGAAAAAAGTCTGGCACTATGCTGATTTTGCACTCGACAGACTTCAACCAATCCGTCTGCCAAGATACTATACGGGGGATTGAAAAGGTTGTTAAAGTGCAAAGGTGTACCCCTCGAACAAACTGTTCGACAAACCTAATTCTACAAAAAGATTTGGGATATTCCCGGGTCTCAGTGAAAGATGCTCAACGGGAAGATAGAGACAACCGAGCTCGGATACGTTCGGTCCAAGAAACGGGAGCAATTCCACAGCAGCCACGTCATAAACACCTTTAGCGAAGAGGAAATCACTCTTCCAAATGGCCATGACGTTGAAACAGAGTGAAATCCCGCTCTAAGAACGTAAAGTCCGTCGCTCGAAAAACAAATAGACAAGCTGATAGAAGAGGCTTGTCAAAGGAGCCAAGACAATCACAGACGCGAAATGGGCATTTGTGAAAAGGACAGGCAGCAGCGCCTCAGCAAACAAGAGTTGGAAGGGATGAGTTATGCAACTTCCCGACCGAATGATAAAATGGACCGAAACGTCCCTAAACCAACGCGTTCCCCTAAAAAAATGGGAATGTTGGACCGAAATGCCCTTAAACTAACATTCGTCTCTAAAACGGGAATGTTGGACCGAAACGTCCCTAAACTAACGCGTTCCCCTAAAAATCGGGAATGTTTGACCGAAATGTCCTTAAATTAACATTCATCCCCAAAACGGGAATGTTGGACCGAAATGTCTCTAAACTAGAGCGTCGCCTAAAAAAACGGCGATACTAGACCGAAATGTCCCTAAACTAGAGCATCGCCTTAAAAATGGCGATACAGGACCGAGATGTCCTTAAACTGGAAATTCGTCTCAAATATGGCGACAACGGATCGAGATGTCCCTAAACTAGAACTTCGCCTCAAATATGGCGACATTCAACCAAAAAGTCGTTAAATTAGAAATTCGCCTCAAATATGGCGATAATGGACCGAAACGTCCCTAAATTAGTGCATCGCCCTAAATATGGCGATACATTCCCTCGGGATCTATATTGCAATCGAAGTCTTAGCAGGAAAGATTGCAACTCAAGTCCCACTGGCTACATAGCTAATCCAGCAATGAAGCCACCCTCAAAAGTCACCGGCAAACAGGTGGGTCACCTTCGACGAAGCTACTTTCAAGGGTTTAGCTTAAAAAATTGTATGTCCATGAGCGAAATGAGCACGGATGAAAACCCGAAAGGGCGCCGTGAGTAGAAACGGTATGATTGCCGGCGAGTTTGTGAAAACCCGAAAGGGTGCAATCTCATTAAAAAACGATATGTCCACAAGAAAAATGAGCACGGATGAAAACCCGAAAGGGCGCCGTGGGTAAAAACAGCAGGACTGCAGCCGAGTTTGTGAAAACCCGAAAAGAGTGCAAACTCGTAAAATAAAAAAAATCATGTGCACTTGCAAGGTCCTCTCGAACTTGTGAGGAGAAAAAATAACTGCGTGAGATCCTTACAACTCACAAAGGAGCAACACACTTAGGAATTCTCATGATTCTTAAAGAGAAATTACACTTGCGAGATCCTCATGATTCGTAAAAAGAATTCCCCTTATGAAATCCTCATGGCTTATAAGATTCAAAAGCCTTAAGCTACAAGGACCTGAACATGTTCTTAAGCCGTTATATCCTCCAAGTTGCCCTACAAACAGTCCAATATTGACCCTTGTATACAATCTATGGGCACGAATAAACATTTCCCCACCAAGTTCCACCAATGGCGAGAAATCTCCCCATATGGTAAACGACATTTGTAAGTTCTCTCGACTTATAAGGAGAAAACACTCTTGCAAGATCCTTACGACTTACAAGAGAAAATATCACTTGGGAATCCCCACGATTCCTAAGGAGAAAATACACCTACGAGATCCTCACGACTCGTAGGAAGAAATACCTTTATGAGACCCTTACGGCTCATAAAGTTAAAAGGCCTTAGTTGACAGATCCTAACCCTGTTTGCTAAATCATGTTTGTTCAAATTAGAAATGGCAAATGATGATTCGCTCCTGGCAATATCTGAGTTGCAGCGATGATGATACCTAAATAGGTATCAAATTTCAAGTCCTCACAAAGACAAATGATGATTTGCTCCTGGAAATATTCCAGTTGCAGCGATGTTGATCCAAGATTGGTATCCGATCTCAAGTTCCTGACTCGTAATAAAACTCAGCGAGTTGCAAAAAAATGCATATGAAATAGCCAAAATGATGAGGCAACTCGCAACAAAAATCAGCGAGCAAAAAATATGCATATGAAACAGCCGAAATGTTTGGACAACTCGCAATAAGAAATAGTAAGTAAAAATAAAAAAATGAAATAGCTGAAATGATTGGGCAATCACGAATTTCATGATATGAAAAGATGAAAAGATAGAACATCGCGGTAATAAAAAAATAAAACAAAATAAAATTTCCTCTGCTCTGCAAATATGTCCATATTGACTCTTGTATACGATCCATGGGCACAAATAAAAGAAAGGGAACCATATTTTCCCACCAAGCTCCGTCAAAAGGAGAGCCAGATCTTGACGGCAATATCTACAGCCTAGAGATCAGCTCGACGTTCTTCTCATTCCAACAGGGTGCAGATGCGACGTCAACAAAAGCTCCAAGAAGCCGAATCAAAAAGAAGTGACAGCAAAATTCTAACGCCAGCCCGACTTGCTTCTCATGCCAACAGGATGCAGATGCAACATCAACAAAAGAAAAAGATGGAGCTATGGCAAAATCCTAGCTCCAAGTCTTGACAGTTCATATACAACTCAGAGACCCTCCCGGTGTTCCTTCTCAGTGCAGACGCAATGTCAACAAAGGACCCAAGGGTCGAAACCAAAAAATGGAGTAACGGAAAAATCCTAACTCCAAGTCTCGATGGCACATATACAACCTAGAGACCATCCCGACATTCCCCCTCATTTCAGCAGGATGTGAATGCGGCTATCAAATGAAATTGGAGCAATGGCATATTCCTAGCTCCAGACTTCAACTGCGATACATACAGCATAGAATTCTTACAGATATCTACCGTACTTCAACAAAGAATCGGCGTGACATCGTCAAAACAAAAAATGAAGCAATGGCATATTCCCAGCTTCGGGTCTTGAAGGCAACTCATATAAAACCTAAAAGACTATCGGAGATTATCCCACACCAGTGCGGAGTGGTTATGACTCATCGAGGCTCCAAACTGAGCTTAACCTCAAGTAAAAAGCATCATAGAAAATTCCTAACATTTGCTCTTCCGACGGTAATATTACCTAAGGAGATTACTTGAAGACATCTTGTCCATCCCCCGAAGGAATCAAAGACACGACAGTCGCGGGGCTACTCGAACAACAGCTGAAGGAGTGCATATCGAGGAATATATCAGCCAACGCAACGGTACCACGGACTAAAACTCTAGTACCACAAACCTAACAGACCTCCGTCGTAAAGAATGGGGATTATCTATATACAACGTTAGAACAAGTTTACCTGTAAACCCAAGGGAGGTAAACAAAAAAACTCCGAGACGAGTGAATAAACTAGAGACTCCGAAACGAGTGAATAAACTAATGGGTGCTAAATTAAGACATCAAGAAACAGAAAGGCGCAACTCATGGACCCCGGGGTTCAGAACTACATTTCTTAAGGATCGAGATTTGAGAAGACGCTTGTATCCGCTCGCTATCTTCTCATATCAAAATTCTAATAAAAGTCATGTACGCCAATTCGAAACCGACCAGATGCTATGCATCACTTCATTCCAATGTTCACCTATGTCTAGATCCATGCATCAGAAACTTCTAAAGATTAAAATACAAAATACATGTACAGAGGCAAGATGCCCATGTGAATATGCGCTGGGGATGAAACGTTCAGTGGTCAACATTATTATTATTATTATTTATCACATAGAGAAAAGATCACTAAATATGGGATCGAAGATACAAGAATTAACAAAACGATATACAAGATTCTTTAATTCCCTCTCTGCCTTCTCCACCATGTCGAAGCGGCAATCTTCGCGATGAGTCATTCCTCATCGGTCAACGCCGTGCACATCAGCGAAGGCAGACATGATGGCCCGCTGAGCCCCTATCTAGCTTAGCAGACGAACCGAACAATCCCTCAGAGGCTGGGTAATCAAACAAGCCTCATGGAAGCACCCGATCTTGTCCTTCACCGCGTCGAGCATCACCAGAGTCATCTCCGCTGGATGAGGAGGGATGTAAGCAAGTACAGACGAGAAGATCGTCCGAAGCCAAATAGAGCCAACAGGAAGAGGAGAGCCCCTACGAGCCAGAAGCTCGTACATCACCGTGTCACACTGGTCATCAGTGAGAACGGGATCTGCTAAACGCGCAGTAAAATGATAGACAATTCCATCAATAGGTACCTCCCACGGTTGTCGACGAGCATGCGGAGGATTGCAAGTCATGACTCTTGGTTTGTTAAAAGGCGGTTCTCTCCTTGTGAAAGAAGAGGGATGCAAAGCTTCAGATTATAAAGAGAAGCATTCAAGTCTAGGCACAGAAAATATTGTGCATAGTGGAGCTATTTCCAGTCTAGGCACAGAAAATATTGTGCATAGTGAAGCTATTTCCAAGGCCTGGCAAAAAGGGCATGGGAAAGGAAAGAGTTAACTCATGGGAATCAGAGCAAGGAGGTGAAACGACTCCATCAGCAGCGCCTCACGTGCATAACACGTAAGCATCCGCATTGATTCTTTCCGGGACTAGAGCGGCGCCTCACATGCATAACGTGTGATCGCCGGCACTAGTTTAGGATTAAAATCCTCAGCAGCGCCTCACGCACATGACACATGAGCGCCAGCAACAGTTTCTATATATGTATAACAACACTTTATGTAAGACACATATGAACATTAGCATGAAGAGAAAGGGGGATTTTTTCATTCATACTTCGAAGAACTTTATACATTAGTGATAAAAAAAATGTTTACAACGGCAAGACGCTGAATTCCGGACACGGATTCATGAACATAGAAGCAAGTTTGAGCAAAGTGCTTCTGGCATCTTTGGCCATTTTCTTATGCATTTTCTCACGAATGCAAGCGTTGGGATCCCCGCTAATGCCGTCCGTCCGCTGGTACGCGGATATTATTGCCTTCTGTTGGAAGACGTGATGCAAAATATCGACAAGAATATCTCTTCGCTTCTTTGAGATCAGGTTCATCAGATATACTGAATGCACCTTGTTTTGAGTGTCATTAAGCACCTCAAGCGGCATAACATCGTCAAACTCAGGGATTGCTTCCCAAATCGACCCGACGATAATTTTCAAAAGAGCAGAACGGCAGGGGAGTAATCGACCGTTGTAGTCGTCAAAGCGACGCATCACCTCGGCACATTGGGCGTCAGTGAATTCCTGACCTTGACAGCGGCCTTAGACGCGAATATCTTCATAAGAGATAATCTCTTCAAGATCATAATGACAAGACGCCATAGTATCTGCAAAGAAAAACCAGCAAGGGGTTTAGCGATCGAAATATCAAAATTATTAAGAAATTAAAATGTTTTTAATGCCCCATTAGTAATGAGGAAGGCACTCATTATAAGAATCCAAAAGGATTCTCATTTACTGAAAAATCCCATTGAACTGTGGAGTTAAACTCCCTCGAAAAATGTGTTATACAACAGATTTCAAATCTGCAAAAAGAACCCCAAAAAAGAAATAAGAAAGGGAATAAAATTCCCAAAAGAATTTCTTAAAAAGAAATTTTCTCAAAGCTAAGCTCTTTAGAACCCGGAATTAAATTCCTCTAATAATGGGATAAAATCTCAGAAATCCGCTCGGGAAATGGAGTTAAATTCCAAACAACCTTCAAACATCAAAGTCAGAAATAGGGTAAAACCTTAAGATCTCTAAAACCCATGGTCTACCCAAACAAAAGATTTTAGATCTCTAAGAGATCGTTCCAAGAGAAGAGCAAAACTCTGTTAATGGGTTAAAAACCCAAAACAAGAATAGATTCTTTTAAGAGTTTCTTTAAGAGTTAAATCATGGTCATGATTCTTACCAAATTTTTGACAGAGTTTAACTCTGAGAGAGTTTCTTTGAATAGAGATCTAAGTTCTGAAAAGAGAATTAAATTCTCAAGAAAGAAGAAGCAAGAGGATGATGAAACGGCAGTTATCTCAAGGGCCAAAGGCCCTATTTATAAGACATGAAAGGACAGTTCAACTCCCCAAGAGATCGAACGATAGAAAAGGTGACACTGTTGCACCCACGTGTAAATTACGTGAGAGCAACGGTGGGAGGCATTTGTTTCCCTAATATTTAACCTAATAAGAAAGCAAAGCTCTGTTTGAATTAAATAAGGCAGCGCCTCACGTGCTCTCCACGAGGTCGCCAGCACTAGAGCCAATCTTATAGGATTAAATCCTATGGTGGCGCCTCACGTGCTCCTCACGCGAGCGCCAATGTGCAAAACACAAAAGAATCTATTAAATAAGAGTTAGACTCTTATATGGCGCCGTACGTGCTCATCACGCGGCCGCCAATGTGCAAAGCACAGGAATACCTATCATAAGAATTAAATTCTTAAGTGGCGCCTACGTGCACAACACGTGAGCGTCAGCGTCCAGGTAGAATTAAATTCTACGATACTCTCTGTTAAACAGAGCCGTTGAATCAAAAATCCAATGGAGACGATAAATCATCAAAATACAGAATTAAATTCTGTTAGAAGAAAAAATTTCTCAAATCTTTCTGAAATAAGAAAGGTACTCTCGGTTGGATCAAACATCCAATTGTAGAATAAAATTCTATTATGGAATATATTCCCTCAATCTTTCTAAATAAGAAAGATTGCTCTCTGTAAAACAGAGAACCGTTGGTTTAAAAATCCAATGGTGATTAAAAATCGCCGTTTTACAGAATAAATTCTATATAGGGAAAATATTTCCCCAATCTCGTTAAAAACCTAAAATCATATTCTGTAAAAACAGAAGTCCTTAGATCAAAAATCCAATGGTGGGTAAAAATTCCCCAAATGAATTTTGATACCAATTAAATCAATTGGAATATCTCAATGAGAGATTTTCTCAAAACTAATCAACAATTTGCCTAACCTATATAAAGGACCTGAGACTTCAAGTCTCAAGGGGGAAGGAGAGTGACAGAGACAGATAAACATACCCAGATAGAGAGCGAGAACAACACAGAGAGACAGAGAGAGAAAAACAGAAAGAAAAGAGAATCCAATTCTCAAAGAAGAAGAGCACCATTTTCAAAACCCTAGCTAAAGAAAATATCGAGATCAAAACATCTCATTTACCTAACATATCTAAGGGTTGAACCCTCCTAAAAGAACTTAGTTGTTTCTTTGGATCTGAGATCCACAAGACAAGTCTCCCACAAGTTGAGCATTTAATTCACATCGGGGAGGTCCTGTTCTTGAGAATCAAAGGTTCAGGGAAGAACAAATTTAAAAGAGAAAGAATATGGAGTCCATAATACTCCAGGAACTCAGTTCCTTTGAATCAAGAACTTAGTTCTTAAAGAACATGATCACAGATCCTCAAAATAATGATCTTGGTGATCGTTAATGGTCAAATACCATTAACAGATATTTAAGTTCTCTAAAAATATCAATAGAGATTAAATCTCCAAAAATATAACGCCTCATGTAACACTCACGTGAGCGCCAGAGAAAATTAGTGCTTAGCACTATTGCAGCGCCTCACGTGAAAAGCACGTGAGCGCCCAAGACTAAAAACCCAGTGCCTCACGTGAAAAGCGCGTGAGCGCCAGAAAAGATTAGTGCTTAGCACTATGCCGGCGTTTCACATGAAACACATGTGAGCGTTGTATATCCTAGTACTTAGCACTGCTGGGTAGTATAAAAACCCAATCTCGGCCCAAATTGGCTATGTTTCCTGAGGTTAAACCTCTTTGATTTTAAATCAACCGAGCTCATATGCTCGTGATTTCCAAACTGATCTTAATCTCAAAAATGATTGATGATCTCTCATTGATGATATCCAAAATGATATTCATCCCATATCTCCTAAAGTAATCTTAGTCTCAAATATGACTAACGATTCTTAGGTCCACCACAACCCCTTTTGCCCTCAAATACGGGATTTGGTTCAAGGGTATATCTCTCCACACCTCTGATATATGTCGTTGTAATTCCTCAACGTTTTCAGAGAGGTAGCAGGTCCCGACAACCAATAACTCTTTTCTCGTCGCAACTTGATGTAAAACTTCATCAAGACTGGGAATGATATATCCCACGTTGATGCACTTCCAAATTGACGTGTAGGCCTCAAATCGTCTCGTGCCCTAAATTGGGCACATCCCATAACACCACTGTTCACTTCGTTACATAACAAATACATGTGCGCACAAGATGAATAAAGGACCGAAATGTCCCTAAACTAACAGTCGCCCCAAAAACGACGACAATGGACTGAAGTATCCTTAAACTAACATTCGTCTCTAAAATAGGAATGTTGGACCGAAATGTCCTTAAACTAATATCTGCCACAAACACGGCAGTAATGGACCGTGACATCCTCAAACTAAAACAAACTGAGCCCCAAATGTTCATATATATTTAAGTCGATCTTAATCTCAAACCAGATTAACGGTCCTTAAATAAACCAAGTCCGAATCTAAAAATATACGGATTTGGACTAATCCACGCGCTACGGGCGACGACACAAACTTGTCTCCGTATACAATCCATAGGCAACCTAAACAAACAAAAAAACACACGACACGAAATGAAGTTCCGGAGCAGGAGCTGCGCTTAAGGCTCCATTCCATAATGCCTTTTTCAGGAAAGTGGTTATCGCAATGCGGTAATGTAATTAACTGCAGGGGCTTGCATCTGCAGAGAAGAGCGTCCCTACAATCAAAAAACCCCTCACAAACGAGGGGGGATCTGATAAAGTCATGCTAAAATGGCCGCATCCGTCCAAACCTCCGATATACGGTGCCATAAATCAACTTGGTATCTTCGGAGAGGTGGACGGATAAATCCAAATGGCATCTGCCCCTAGATTCAGACCAGACGATCCATCCCAGTTCGTCTCCATTTCCGGCGGTAAACAGCCGGTAGATTACCGCACTTGGAATCTTCCATACTAAATCTTTTCAGTATGGTGTCGATGTACTTGAACGGTAAAAGTTCCAACATCCTCTTAGATCTTTCACGATAGATCTAGATCCCCAGAATATAGGAGGTATCACCCAGATCTTTCATGGAGAACCTTTATGACAAGGATCCTTTGACTGATTGTAGTATAGGAATGTCATTTCCTATCAGGAGAATGTCATCCACATACAAGACGAGAAATTTTTATAAGGAGGGTAGAATGTAACAACCCTAAACTTGCTATACAAATTTTTTTTCCAAAATACAGAAGGAATATCTAAGCCTGAGCATAAGTTATAAATTTGATTTGCTTTTGAACAGCAAGAAAACACTTGTAGCTCATTGGTAAAGTCTTGCACCGCTGTGACGTATCCCCTGTGATCGAATCCCATCAGCCACATATTATTTTTATTGTGTTTTCTTTTAAACTTTTAGAAGCCCACCAGTTTACACGTGCACTACACGTAAAACGAAAAAGTGCCAGAATAAACAAACATGTGTAATAGGCTAGTCGAAGCGACGGAAACACGTGGCAGCAATCCCATCACCCAATTCCCCTATCCAACCGGCGAGATTACTCTCTGGCCCGACGACGTCGGCCCCTCCTTAGGGGTTGGTCCCCAAACTTCAACTCCACACCCCTTGGCCTCCCCTCTTAACTTCTCTACTGTTTGTTTTTATTAAAAATAAATAGAGAATTAAAAAATGGAATTAAACCAAAATTTTAATGCATTTTTAATTCATTCTTCATTACCCCAAAACCCTAATTTTTCCTATAAATACCACACTCCATTTAACCCCTCCTCACTCAGAATTGCATTACAAAAACTCTATAAAATTTCCATGTCCCAAGTTGAGCAAGTGGAGTTAGCAAAGAGCAAGATTCCGGCGACGTTTCGAGGAGATTCCGGCGACGAAACGACGCCCCGACGGTTCCATAGTCTTACCCTACCTCCCCTATATCCTTGTAGCCTGTAAGTCCCCTCTCCCCCTCTCTTTTTATATTCTAAAACTTTCATTTTCCAAAACCCGTCGGAACCGGAGTTAATCCAACTTTCGATTCGTTTTTCTTTAAAAATTCCATTTTTCTTAAACCATAAAATACCGTATCTCATATAATGTTTAATAAACATAAATAAACACATTAGAACAAGTTTCATCTCAAAAGAATCTTTTATGCAACTTTTATCGCATTTATACGGTAAAATATCATATTCTTTACATTTCGACATAATTCAAAATATTTCCTTGTATTACCTTTAGAAAACTCACGAGGTAAGGACCTACCTCATCACAACACACATATTGGACATAGCACGATGAACTTTGGAATTCTAAATTATGGGAAATACATTTTTACGAATAAATACCTTAAGGAATTAAAAACCATTTTCTTTAAAAAGAGTGTTAATTAAATTCCTTGCAAATACGCCTCTACGACCCATTTTGGGGAACCCCGGTCGGGATGGTGTGGGTTATCGCATGTTCTCGGGCCTAGTAGAGCGAGATGCAGACCTCCGTAAGGAGCATTCGATCTCGATGGAATTTTTAATGCTATTTTTAAGAAAATGAGATTTCTACAAAATAAATAAAATTTATTTTTATTAAATATATAAATATATATATGAATATTATCAAAAGATCTATTTTAAATATATTATACAAATATTCCATATTTTCTAAATCAAAGGAATCACGATTACATGAAAGTGTCATTTCAATACAATACAATTCCAATATTTCATTAAAATACCCTATACAATGAAAACTAGGTTCTACTCACTAGTAAGTTTCATTTTTATAAAATATACATCTATAAAAATCCTAAAGACGGTAACTAAATACTTGAGGTGTATTTTAAAAATATATCAAAACTATTTTTACATAAATCCCCCTCAAGTTATATCAATTTACAATAAGGACCCTAGTAAATGTAGGTTTAAGCGGGATCAGTTCTCTTGAGCCTCGGGGAGCATAAAAAAGTGGGTGCTTGCCTATCTAAGGTAGTCAATCTAACAACGGTATTATCAATACAGTAATTGTCTTGGAAAAAGACACAAATCCTGCCGTCCATGTGCAGCAGTTACCGATAATATCAAAACAATCAAGACTTCAATTCTTTTTAAAAGTCTGACTCAATTCGAGTCATGGTCAAATCTAAAATCAATCTGACTTGAATATGATTCAAGTATAAACTACCATTCAACATGAATCCATGAAAGCCGGAATACAATCTATAACAACATGAACATGACTGAACCGAACCATGGATATACTCCGTTTACATAACTATCCATTTATATCCATTCCATTTACTGATATCATAGTTTCGGTAAGTCTTCCATTTATTACAAGACAATACAATACCATCAGTACAACCAATACAATCAATACAATAAATATTACGGGGTTTATAAAGGGGTAGACTGGTACAGAACATGTTAAAGGTGGCATGAGGTGGTCACTAAAGATGTATTTACATCCATGCCGTTGTTCCATGGTATTCTCTACGGAGCCTTGTACTACGGGCTACCAGAGTCCACGGTGTAAATTGGACTCCTCTCGTATACAATGGCATATTCTGTATCAAGGTACAAACATCTACGTTAACATTATAATCAAACATTACTAGTTATACTCTCTTTTCGGTCTATTCTACTTCTCTCCTTCTTTGGGACTTACCGAGCGATTGTTCGCTGACGACATTCCTTTTCTTCTTTCTTTGGAATGTTGTCAGGAGGACCCGACTCTGAGGAGCTCGAGACCAACCAGGAGCACTTGGAGTAGTTCACAGAAGATCCTGAGCATTGACTTTACTTGTACATATTTTCATTTCTGTTATGTCATTATTTAGGCATTGCTTCCTATTCATGTATTTACATTTCCAGTTGCATCTGTAAAGAATGTTTAATAAATAAAGGTTGTTGTTCATTTGTACTCCTGTCTCTTGTGTACATTTTATTTTATATTGCTTAGATACGCTTGACGTATTTATTTCTGAGTAAATACGTAGCGGGCCTCGCCGCGTCCCCTCCCCGTACACCAGGAAGCATGGCGTGACACCTTGGATCTAGAGGAGGAAGGTTCCCCAATAAGCAGAGTGGGTGTCTCCCTGGTATTCCTTAGGGTGCCATCTGCACTCCTCAACATGATGAGGAGTTCTGGAAGTGTAACTTCCTTCTCTTGAATATTGAAATTTAAGATAAACTGGGCGTAGGTAGAGGGGAGGGACTATAGAATCAAGTCTGTATAAAACTCGTTATCCAACGTGGTCCCAAGGTCCGCGAGCTCTTCAATATAACTGATTATCTTAAGGACGTGGTCCCCTACAAATGACCCGACAGTCAACCTCGCGTGAAACAATTTCTTCGATGTCTCATATCTTGCGATACGATATTGCTCTCCATATAAATCTTTGGTATGGAGGAAGATGGAAGCTAAGTCCATCTTCTCGTGCCGCCTCTGGTGTTCATTATCCATTGAGACCAACACGAGACACTTGGCTCTCGCAAAATCGATTTCCCATCTCTTACGGATCTCAAAATCCGCGACGGTGGAATCTGGACCTGGGACGGCGGGGGCTTTGATAGTAAGGAGGTAGCTCAGCTTGTCATAGGTAATGGCCATCTGGATATTTTTTAGCCAATCTTTATAGTTTGGCCCGGTCAATTTATTTTTATCTAGCAGTAACTTAAGCCCGGTCATTTTGGTCGCTGCAATTTGGAGAGAAAGAAGAAAACACTTAGCATGATGCTCTTGCAAGATTAGATTGTTATTAGTTTATCTAAACAGGATGGCTCCCACTATTTCTCGAATCCTCCTTCAAAGTATAAAAGAAGAATTAGTCAGGATTAATCTCACCCTATAATTCTTGCTTAACTTTTCAGCCGGGCTAGTGTTGGTACTTCGAGAGAGCTTTTCCATCGCTTTCGCGAAGTTCCTTAATTACATGAACTCTTTTTCCTGGAGGCGTAGCCCCGCTAACATTGTTCTAAACACCTACTTGGTTTATAGCATTGATTGTTTAGTGAAAAAATCTCCCGAAGAGTAATAAAACTCACGGTGGGTGAAGGGTTCCCTAGCACGGTAGTAAGATTTCGGGAGGTATCTTACATGCCAATTTCAAATTTTGCCATTCTAACTAACCCTAACCCTAGAATCGTCTACTAGAAAAATCGACGGAATGAAATGCAAACTACTTTACAAGTAAAGTGAACAAGGAATACAACCTTTGTAGACCGGTCCTTCACTTCATTAGCTCCGTGTAGTAGTCCCTTCACTGCGATCATGATGTCCCGGACTCTAGAGAGGATCCCATGAAGAAATGAACATACTTGCATCGAAGTCTTTGAGGCCGAAGATGATCTACGTCGAGGAGACACTAACCCAAGGTATCTCTTCACTAATTATGAAATTAGTGAAGCAAACACCCTATACTAAATGGCAAGTAGTAGAGAATGATGAAGTAGGAAGCGGGCTCACTTTAGATTTATTTTTCTCGTAATATTTCATCACCTCTCAAAACCCTAGAAAACATTTTTCTTGAGCTCATGAACAAGAAGAAGATGAGAGATGAATGAGAGTTATGAAAAGAATAATTCATGAGGTTAGAAGTGCAACCATGGTGAGTTATCCTCTCATGCATAACTCATGTAGAGAATAGACCAAGGGCTAAGGTTAAGTGTTGGGTTAACAAATATCTTAAGCAATGACAAAAGAGTTGAATAAGTCAATGTATCCATAAGCTTCTGCAAGCTTATCCATGAGTATTTCAGTTTCGTAATCTTAACAAAATCCGTCTAATTTTCTAGCATGGCTCTGATCTGGCCGGCCACATTCATGCTAAATCCGAGCTCCTCGGTTTAGTTAGGGCATTTTGGGTTCAAATTTTCAGGGTGTTTCAGGCACTGGGTTTTGGTGTTTCAGGTGTTGTTTGTTTTTGCTAATTTTGCATATGATGTGATCTTATACTATAAACAATTCGGAGTGTTTCGTATTTGTAGTTTTAACTTTGTTTCGGGTATTCACATATTTTCTAGGCGAAATTAAAAAGTTCGATCGAATATCAAAAACCTATTTTTCCAAGTTTAACGTATTCAGAAAAACATGCAAGTAAATCTATGAACCCTCTAGAAGAATGAAACCCTAACTCGACTTTTTCGATCACGGAACCGCGATCATACCCTAGGGTTTGCCGCAGTTCCGTGGCGACATGAGTGAGGCTTGGGTCTGCCCTTCTACGGCTGGTGCATAGGTACCAAGGTATGTTCTGGGTATTACTAAAACTGTGCTCAAGTGTTGAGCTGTCGGGAAATTGTGGGACTTTGATGAATCGATCGAAAAGTTTAATATCGTTCGGGTATCATGTGATGGGATACAATACTTGGAATCAAAACTAATTTGAATTTTGTAAACCTAGAAATTTATTCTCATTTTATCGGTTGCCACGGGATTTTGATGCGATCAAAAGTCCGTCGCAATCATGTAGCGTACGCGGATACTCGCCGGGTAACCTTATTAGATAGCCACACCTCATAGCCCAGACCAAGTGACTGTAGGAGAACCCCATCGCCAAAAGCATCCGTTAGAGTGCTCGCGGCCGCGGTGTTCTGCCTTAGTGCACTTCGTCGACGGCATCGGGGGGTGCGGCCATCTACTAAAGTTTCCGATTAGCATTCGATCAGGATGTCGGGAATCTTGTTGAAATTGCCCAACTTGATATTGAAAATTGTTTTCGAGATCAAGACTAAAATGCGGGGTTTATAATTTTTAGGCATGCGATGTCTAAGGAATTCATTTGGTTAAGCATGAAATCCGGAATATGAGATATTTCGGGTTTATGATGTCTAAGGTGGTTGCGGATTCCAACTGATGTAGTTTTCACTTTCTTTTGTGCGACCGTAAGTGTAATATGTGGTGTATCGCCGGTTTCAGTGCTATATGTCAACGACAATTGGGATACGCATATTTACTTACGTTGATGACATGTGATGTTATGTGTTGCTGGGATATATTATATTGGATCGTCGTGTTTGAATAGCCGGGGTTTTTATGTGAGATGAAAGTTTTTCATTTTCATTCATGTAAAAGCTTATATGTAATATTTTTTTATTGGGGCACTTCTGGGTTGAGGATGATGTCACCATTGATGTATATTATTTACTTTTCCGCATTAGGATAGACCCAAGGCGGGGAGCACAAGTAACCGGGTTCTGGAGTCCAGTGGGAGACCATCTCGAGGAGTCGAGACCGGGTCTCCTAACTCTAGAATTGGTAGGGTTGCCTGCCGCTCTCGTAGGGGTCTAGGGATGTAGGTTTGGCTATTCATCACGACCGTGGAATCCGTATTTTATACAGGCTTAAAATAAAACTCGGAAATCCTAGTATATCTAATATTTCATATGTTGATTTCTGCTGCGATATTCTGTGATGTGATCACTTTCTATGATGAGATAGATACTTTATATAGTATATGTGATATATTATATAGACGTTGCTTATGTTTTACACCCGCACTAGCACTGCCCCGCTCTGCCGTTAATTACCTAACCTAACGGTGCATGAGGGGACCTCGAGGCTGATGCGGATAGCATAAACGTACGTTGTATTTATCTGTGATGTTTAGGTAACTTAAATGATGGGACTTCATTAATGAGATTAATGAAAGAAAATAAACCTAAAGATGTTGTGGAATCGAATTTTCAAAAACAGGTAGCTACAGTTCTTGCTTTGCATAGCGGTGTTTCTTGTAGAACATCCTGCACCTTATTCGATAAGGAAAGAGCCGAGATCCCTTCACCGGGAGTGACCTCTTTAGCAATAAATGGCAGATGCTACAATACTTGGTTTGTCTTTTGATTGCTTATATAGTTTTTGCTTTGCATAGTGGTATTTGTAAAATATCCTGCACCTTATTCGATAAGGAAAGAGCCGAGATCCCTTCACCGGGAGTGACCTCTTTAGCAAAACTAGTAAAAGCCTCAAAAATACTCCATTTAAATCATTTGATTCTACAACAATATCAAGTTCATTACGCAAAAGGTTTTCTTAAAAACCTGTCGTAGCCCTCCGTCATTTCAGATAAGTACTTCATAGTATTCGTGCTACGTTTGTTGGCTTTCGTCAAGGCGTAGTGTGCGGTAGCTATTTATGCTTATCTGCAAAAGCATATGATGTGATTGAGTTAGGGTAGTCGTGTGACTTTGTTGGCTTTCGTCAAGGGTCGTGCGGGTGGGTTTAATTCAATCAAGAAATATACGGGTTGAACTTGACTAGTAGCCTATGATTTGTTGGTTTTCGTCAAGGTCATAAGATGCTAGGGGTAAAATATTATTAGGAATTTCAAGTGTTGAAATTTGCAATGAGATTGCATACCTCTTATGAGATAGTTGGATCCCGATACCCACTGTGAGTAAGAGTTACTCCTGGGAGAGTTTTACACATTACGATTAGCCGATCAAGTAGGTGTCTAGAAAGGTGTCAACGGGGTTACGCCCCTGGGAAAACGAGCTTTATTTTAATTAGGTCTGTGCGAAGCACGGGGAATCTCCCTCAAAGTACCGGCACTGGCCTGGCTGAAAGATTGGCGAACTTGTAGGGTGTAATTAATCCCAGCTAGTCTTTCCTTCAAGGGTTTGAAGGAAGATTTGATAAAAACAGTGGGAGACATCCTGATTAGATAAAATAATAACCAATCTAATCTTACAAGAGCATACGCTGAGTGTTTTCTTCTCTCTCTCTCTAGGTAGCGACCATGTCACGCCTTAATCAAGATAATAATATGAATGTATTGACCGAACCCGTTTGTTATACTGAGCTAGGGAACGTTGGTCCCGCTCCAACTTATAATAATTATAAGACCGGGCAGGAAATAGGGGATTAACAGAATTCCCGTGCCGCCCAAACAAAGAAAGTGCATGATGATGCATCTTTTTCGGGTGTGTTCATTACAGAGAATTGTTTCTCATTATCCTTTACGTCTTGGGTATGAGATACCAGATCAGGATCCCACATATGTAATCTGTTACATGGGCTACAGATAAGTAGAGAACTGAGAATGGGTGATAAGTTTTAAGAGTTAGAAACGGTGCAATAGTTGTAGCCAAGATGTTGGCAGTTATCACCATGTATTACCAAATACATTGATTCTGAACGAATGTCATTAGATACCGAACCTGATATAAAACATCATATCAGTCTCTTTATTTACTAAAGAAGGATATAAATTTGTATTGTTGGATAATGTTTTAAACATTTCCTATATCAAGAGTTGATCGGTTCAGGCACGTTATCTAAAAGCATATATGTTATAAATCAAACCACAGTTCTTAACGTACAAAACACATACAAGAAGAAGAGTTCAGAAATGAACGAATCCTTCTTGAGGCATTGTAGACTAGGTCATATCAATGCGACCCGACCAGCTAAGTTACATAAAGATGCATATTTAAATCAGTTTGAATTTACATCTTGTGAAACTTGCCAGTCATGTCACAAAGATAAGATGACCATAGCTCCGTTTATTGGAAACAGAGAAAGAGTTAGTGAACTCTTGGGATTGATACATGATGATGTATGTAGGTCCCCTATCTACACATACCATGACCGGTTCTTTGCACTTCATTACATTCACAGATGATCTCTTAAGATTCGGACATATGTTCTTATTGAAACACAAGTCTGAAGCTTTTGAGAAATTCAAAGAATATAAGTTAGAAGTAGAGAACCAAAACGGGTATAAGTATTATGTCTTTTGATGTGATCAGGGAGGAGAATACTTGAGCACGGAAATCCTGGATTATTCTAAAGGAGAATGAGATTCTCTCTCAGCATTACTCTTCCATATACACCACAGTACGTAGGTGTATCGGGGCGGAGCAATCCCACCCTATGTGATATGGTGTGCTCTATAATGAGTACTACTAAGTTGCCTATTTCCTTTTTGGGGTTATGCACTTGAGAAGCTGCATACCTATTGAATAGGGTTCCAACCAAATCAGGTGCCTACCACTCCATATGCGATATGGTATTGGAAGAGCCCATATCTTAAGTAAGTTAAGATTTGGGGTTGTCCGTCCTATGTCAAAAGCAAAATCCGGACAAGCCCGAAGCAAGGTCAGTTCTGTGGAAGTTTGTTGAATATCCCAAGCATTCGCAAGGGAATATCTTCTACCACACTGAGGAGCAAAAGGTGTTTTGTTTCTCAGCATGCTACCTTTTGGAAAAGAAATTTCTTGTGAAGAAATTAGTGGTCATGAGGTAGAACTGGAAAGAGTTCCAGCTATACAAACTGCAGCTAATGATTTGGTAGAACCGAAGGATTCAATAGCTTCCAACGAACCTCAGCCTCTCCGCCGATCTAGTAGGGTTCCTCATCCACTTAAGAGATACTTCGGTTTTCTCTATGACAGTGAAAGCGAGGATTGCATCATGAGATGATGACCCAACTGGTTTCGAGCAGGCCATCAGGAGTGGGGACTCTGTGAGAATGGCTGGATTCTAAGCGATCTGAGATGGAATCCATATACACCAACAAAGTATGGACTTTGGTTGCTTTATCTGAAGGGTTAAATCCCCATCAGGAGCAAGTATATCTTGAGAAGATTACTTGGTGTACATGGAAAAGTTGAGACTTTCAAATCTAAGACTTGTTACAAAAGGTTCTCGTCATCGACCAGATTTGGATAATGATGAAACCTTTTCTAGTGTCTATACATAAGTCCATCCGGATCCTACTTGCCATTGCTACATACCATGACTACGATATCTGGCATTTAGGTGTCATGACTGCTTTTCTAAATAGTGATTTAGAAGAGAGCGTCTATAACTACACAGCCAGAGGGCTTCGTAGACAGTGGGAGCAGCGGAAACGTGTGCAAGTTGCTTTATGGGTTAGAGCAGGCATCGCGGAGTTGGAACATCTGTTTTGATGTGGTAGTCAAAGCGTTTGACTTTATCAAAATGGTAGATGAACTTTGTATATACAAAAAGGGTAGTAGGGAGTATGTTGGTGATCCTCGTATTGTACGTGGATGACATACTCTTGATAGGAAAAGAGTTTCATATACTACACTCGGTCAAACTCCTCTTATTACAAGGATTCTCCATATAGGATCAGGGTGATACCTCCTAAATCCTGGGTTTTGGATCTATGAGATAGATCTAAGTGGATGTTAGGATTCTCACTAGTTGTGGTGAGATGGTATCAAACGATCCTGAGAAGAATCACTGGATAGCTTCCAGGGTGGTAAGGACGACTGAATGTCAGTCACAGGCATTGTCTTTACCCTCAGTGGAGGGACGGTATGTTGGAAGAGTTCCAAGCTAGATACCGTGGCACTAGACGATAAAGGCCGGATACATCGCTACCAAGAATGCTACCAAAGAGGCAGTCTCGATGTATATAAGTTCATGAGATGAACTTCGTTCCTACCATTGTGTAACAATGGAGTTGTGGTTTAGGCCTAGGAACCCCGTCCCATCAGTGATCCAGACATATTCTTGGGAAGTATCACCTGATCATGGAGATGGATGATCTCCAGGGAGATCGAGATTAAGAGAGTTGACACGGAGGACAATGGGGCGGATCCACTCACAAAGGCCTTTTCCCAGGAAAGACTTTTATGGGATGGTTGAGTATGAGATACTTCAACCACTGCTGATTGTTGGATACTGGATACTACAACAGATGGCCCTAGTGCAAGTGGAAGATTGTTAGTTATATGTATACCCTATAGGCCATTACTATACATACGATATATATTGTAGTGGATGCTTGGACATATATAGGGAGGACTTTCTTGCTCGACATTAAAAGTATGCTATCCAGTTGCTCTTTATCTTAACATGTACACTGATTATCTCTATGTTACATGTTGATAAAGCCCTTAGGATGAGTACTTGACTACCAAGATTATGATGCATATCATACTAGTGGAGACAGTGTAGTCGCCAAGTACATCCTTCAAATGTTCCTAGTCGTAGGTGTATTGAGACAGGGCATCGATATACCAGAGTAGATTAACGTATAGCTTCTCGACCCATGTAGATGGGCGATGGATGATCCCATATCCATTGGTGTTTGACATCAGAGATAGTATACGGGTGCTCAGTGGAGACTGGGTACACTGAACGGACTCACCGAGAACTCCCAGATGGTATTATACCTCACGTCAGATGGCAGTTCTCTGGTGACACTGGTACAGGTTAGTCTGTAGACCCGAGACCCGAGATCGTCATAGAGTCTTGTGTGATTCCCACTGTGCTTTGATTTCCACCTTACCACGTTCAAGAGAACGTGCAAAACGGTGGCTTTTGGGTACAGTCCCGAATCACATGGAGGCAATGAGCGATAGGAGGGGTTTCGTCTCTCCCGGTATTGGGAGTTGATGTTGCGCTGTGCTCGATTGGCTATAACAGGAAGTCCCTGGCCAGGGCTGCTTTAGAGATATACTGGTAAGTGTTATCAGTAGTTTCTCGACCCGTTATGAGCCTCATATCGACACGAATTATCGAGTTACTGGGGTCTGACGTTTACCACCCGTAGACGAGATATGCGACATATCAGACGAAAAGACGGACTGTGCGATAGTGTTACTAATTAGATTCGCAGGAGTGTGAGCATGCTTGCTTGTTGATTTTCTGATCGCTCAATACCCAGGTGGCCATTACGTTTAGCAGACCGCTTGCAGCTTGTGAGTGTTTGATATGATCATCACCTACTGCCGGCGTATTGACGACTCTTTAGAATCCTACACAGAGGTTTTCTGCCTCAAGCGAAACGGAGTAGGAGCACATATGTGATATGTGCGGGACCGAGATTGATATGAGTATGTGATACCGTATTGTATTCTCGCGATTTATGGCATCGGTCGGTTATATGAGATATAGCCGGGATATCGGATCAAGAGTTTTTTCGATAAGTTGTTACATTTGATATTAGTCGGTTATATATGATATAGACGTATTATTAAATCAAGTGTTTGTTTAATAATTTAATGTATAATTATATATTTGATATATTAAGTTACATTAACTAATACTTGCTCACTTATGATTTCTTTTCTCACTTGATGTGCACATTGTATATATGTGATATGTTTATTTGTGTACATGTTTAAGTCATGCTAGGTTAAAAATGCAACATATTAGTATGAGACTTATACCATACTAGGGTTTATGCTTGGGTTTTATTTATCATTAAGTAATTCACAAAACATTTGGAATTAGTCATGGATAAGCTTATAGAAGCTTATGGATACATTGACTTATTCAACTCTTTTGTGAATTACTTAATGATAAATAAAACTCAAACATAAACCCTAGCATGGTATAAGTCTCATACTAATATGTTACATGTGTAACTTAGCGTGACATAAACATGTACACAAATATACATATCATATATATACAATGTGCACATCAAGTGAGAAAAGAAATCATAAGTGAGTAAGTATTAGTTAATGTAACTTAACATATCAAATATATAATTATACATTAAATTATTAAATAAACACTTGATTTAATAATCCGGCTATATCATATATAACCGACTAATATCAAATGTAACAACTTATCGAAACAACTCTTGATCCGATATCCCGGCTATATCTCATATAACCGACCGATGTTACAAATCGCGAGAATACAATACGGTATCACATACTCATATCAATCTCGGTCCCGCACATATCACATATGTGCTCCTACTCCGTTTCGCTTGAGCCAGGAAATCTCTGTGTAGGACTCTAAAGACTCGTCAATACGCCGGCAGTAGGTGATGATCATATCAAACACCCATAAGCCGCAAGCGGTCTACTAAACGTAACGGCCACCCGGGTATTGAGTGATCAGAAGATCAACAAGCAAGCATGCTCAGACTCCTGCGAATCCAATCAGTAACACTACCGTACTGTCCGGTCTCTTCGTCTGATATGTCGCATATCTCGTCTAGGGATGGTAAACGTCAGACCCCAGTAACTCGATAAGTCATGTCGATATGAGGTTCATAACGGGTCGAGAAACTACTGATAACACTTACCAGTATATCTCTGAAGCAGCCCTGGCTAGGGACTTCCTGTTATAGTCAATCGAGCACAACGCAATATCAACTCCCAATACCGGGAGAGACGAAACCCCTCCTATCGCTCATTGCCTCCATGTGATTCGGGATTGTACCCAAAAGCCACCGTTTTCACGTTCTCTTGAACGTGGTAAGGTGGAAATCAAAGCACAGTGGGAATCACACAAGACTCTATGACGATCTCTGGTCTACAAACTAACCAGTACCGGTGTCACCAGAGAACTGCCATCTGACGTTAGGTATAATACCATCTGAGAGTTCTTGGCGAGTCCGTTCAGTGTACCCAGTATCCACTGAGCACCCGTATACTATCTCTGATGTCAAACACCAATGGATATGGGATCATCCATCGCCCATCTACATGGGTCGAGAAGCTATACGCTAGTCTACTCTGGTATATCGATGCCCTGTCTCGATACACCTACGACTAGGAAAATTTGAAGGATGTACTTAGCGAATACACTGTCCCCACTAGTATGATCTGCATCATAATCCTGGTAATCAAGTACTCATCCTAAGGGCTTTATCAACATGTAATATAGAGACAATCAGTGTACATGTTAAGATAAAGAGCAACCAGATAGCATACTATCATGTCGAGCAAGAAAGTCCTCCCTATATACGTCCAAGCATCTACTACAATATACATCGTATGTACAGTAATGGCCTCTAGGGCATACATATAACTAACAGTGGGATCGGGATCCAATTATCATTATGTGACAACTTTGAAGGAATCCTAACAAAATCATCACACACCAGATGGTATGTAAAACTAGCAAGTTTCATTTTCTTTTGAAACTCCCGATGTGGATTTTTCCCGAAGCTCTTATGACCTTGACGAAGTCCAACATATCATAAGACGCAAGTTAAGTTCTACCCGTCATTGTCCAGGTTAATTTGAACCCATTCATACAAACCCTTGACGAAGGCCAAAATAGTTGTACGCTTATCCCAAATTAATGCAACTATCTATTCTACAGATAAATACCCAGCAGGTACCAATCACTATGCCTTAGCGAAGGTCAAAATACATAGCTTGAATACTACTGAATACCCATCTAAAATGACGGAGGGCTACGGCTGGTTTTGGAGAAAACCGTGAACGTAATGAACTTGATATAGTCGAAGGAACCATGATAGCTTTTAAAAGGAGTGGTTTAGGCTCCGCATTTTAAAAATTGTTTTTTCAGAAAACCGAGTGGTTTTGAAATTGTTCCAACGATTTAATTTTGGTTTGTTTTCTTTGCATTCAACAATATTAATGCGGCCCCATCATTTAACCCTATCATTGCAGAAAGAAACGAAAATAGAACGTACGCTTTTGCCATCCGCATTGGCCACGGGGCCCCGTCATGCACCGTTAGGTTACTTAATTAACGGCAGAGCGGGGGCTGGACTAGTGCGGGTGCAAAATATAAGCAACGTTTATTATATACAATATATATCCATTCGTCTCACGCAATAATAGGCATTCCAGATCACAGCAATACAAATGAATATATTGGATATAGTAGGATTTCCGTATTTCGTTTTAGCCTATAACGAAAGACGGATTCCACGGTCGTGATGAATAACCAAACCCTACCCTAGACCCCTACGGGTGAAGCAAACTACCCGTCAAATTCCCGAAATGAAGCAACCTTCCTCAATAAAATGAGTAGGCCACTCGGCACTTCAAGAACCCGATAGTTTGTGCACCCCACCTTGGGTCTATCCTAGGTGCAAGAAAAATAAATGAAATAATACAACGGTGGCTACAAGCTCAACCCGGATGTGCCCCGCAAAATAATATTATATCAATTTATAAATTTACATGAATGAAACAAAAGAACACTCTTCTCACATCCCCTGGCTATTCATTCACGACGATCCAATACTTCATATACACAAACCATCATCAAGATACAGATATGTGCAACCCCACATATAGCAATTAGCAGACGTTTAGCAACACATATTCAATCATAGAAAACACTGTTAAGCAAAAACTTAGAATTTCGATCGATAATAACTTCCCGTGTTTACCCCATGCATAAACCAGTACACAAACAAATCTGGGTAAAAACCACATATGTCAAAAATCATATTTCCAAGATCAAGAACCACATAAAAAATTAAGAGTGAATCGGCCATGACTCGGCCGCGGTTCCGCGGTCTAGTTGGTTGATTGTGTTCTCGAAATTTTTCCTGGTTCTTAGAAAAGCATGCATGTATTTTTAAGGGCACTGAAATGATTTTTCGAACAGTTTTGAAAATCAACAGCAAGCATGTTTGGAAATGTGATTTCGGGCAATTTTTCATCGATCGAAGTTCTAATCACTTGCTAACAAGCTAGTTAAGGTCTAGTGGGCTCTGATACCACGGTAAGTCGATGTCTCACACCCCCACGCACTTGTGGGGAGGCGGAATTTACAAAATACGATTTTCTTGACTTTGTAATACCGACCTAAACACAGGATCTTTACAGAAACCTTAACTAACTATACTATTTGGAGGTTATTAACTACCATGATAGTGTTATACCTCCTTGATTCTAGTCCTTCGGGTCTTCTTCTCCTCCTTAACTTGAGCTCCTCAAAGATCCGGATCGCGCTTGATCGTCGACCTCCTCATGTCAAAGATGATTCATCCGAGAGTCTATACTTTAAACTCCAACCTCTAAACCGAGATAACTAAGGTATCTAGTTTGCTAAACTAGATAGCTTGGAAGATGTAGAGTATTTATTAGAGTGTTTAATCTCAAGTGACCTTATGGTTCACAACTCATGTGAGGGTTTAAGGTCTTAAGGAAGAAGGAGAGGAAAAAATTGGAAAGAGAAAGGAAATGAACAAATGAGCTAAGTCTTGGCTAAGTGAAGGATGGCTCATACTCATCTCACATGAAGCATGGATTATTTTCTAATAGAAAATAACAATCATGCTTCAATATTGAGTCCAAACAAATAAACAAATGAAAACAAGCCATGCTTCACTATGCCACAAATATCTCCAATTTTCACCTCATTAATCTATTTGCAAAAATAGATAAATCCAAATAATGAGGTGTCGCCTTCTAGAAGCATTTCTTGTTAAATTATAAGAATGGCCTCACCGTATATACATACCCGTATTCGTACTCCAAAAAATACGAATACAATGAGATAATAATAATCCAATAATATAATACTAGAATCCGGCTTAAACCAAAGCACACTAGTATTATCCGTCCGAACAACATCTGTGCAGCTAATGCACGTATATGATCGGAACCCTGCCGTAAAACCATACGGTCTCTACATCGTTTCGCCTGAATCAGGGAAACGCTCTGTGTGGAATTCTAAAAAGTCGACAGTACGCTGGCAGTAGGTTTAACTACAAGTCTGTCAGCGATACTAGTTGTACGTAACGGCTGCCCAGGTATCTGTCGATAAGAAGGTCGACGAGCAAACTCATCCGAACTCCGAATGAGCCTATCTGTGACAATCTCCGCACATTCATCTAAAAGTATCGCATATCGGGCCTAAAGGTGGTAACCATCAGACCCCTAATAGCACAATAAGTTGTGTCGGTGTAGAGCCCAATACACCCTAAGAAACTACTGGTGTACCTACCAGTAAATCTCGCTTGTCCTGGTCAGGAACTTTGTGTAATGGTTATCCGAACACAGAGCGATATCAACCCCCAATACCGGGAGAGACGGATCATATCTAACTACTACTGTCTCTAAGTGCTTCGGGACTGCACTCAACCACTACCTGTTTGCACGACTCATTTGAGCTGTGGTAGGGTAGTGATCTAAGTAAAGTGGGAACACACTCAACACGAATAGTGATGTCAAGTCAATGTACTAATCTGTACTCATGTTATCCGGGAACTGCTAACTGACGATAGGCATAATACCAACCAGCAGTTCCCCCGTGAGTCCATCCAGTGTAACTCATAACCCAATGAGTACCTGTATACTATCTCCGGTATCTCATTCCAATGGTTGCGGGACAGGCCATCTCTCTGACTGGGATGAGAAGCGTATACACCGGTCTATTCTGGAGTATCGATACCCTGTCTCGATAATCCTATAATTAGGGACAAGTATAAGGATATGCTTATAGACTACCCAGCCCCTGCTAGTATGACTGTCATCACAACGCTGGTAGTCAAGCAAATATCCTAAGGGCTCTATCAATATGTATTAGCAATATGTTAAAAGAAACATATACGCATATTAAGATAGAATCAAATCAGATAGTATACTATCATATTGAGCAAGACTGTTATTATATCCGTGTATATTTCAAGCTTTCAAAATATAATATACAATCCAGTACTATATAATAATGACCTCTAGGGCATATATCACTAACAGTCATTTCGTTATTAATTACGTGGTGGTTGTTATTGCGTGATTTGGATTGTCGCGGGCATTGTTTCCTGCATCGGCTCCTCCCATCCCCAACAGAACGCCCGTTTGTGCCCTCATATAAGTAAATATATAATCGCCTCCCTCATTCGTGAATATTAAGTTAATACTTTTAGATATTTTGTTTGTCGGAACGATGTGATATAAAGTCTCTGTCTTCAAAGCTTTTTGCTTCTTCATTCACCAACGATATATCCTTTTATAGTTTGATGTCTTTGTAGTTTGATGTCTTTGTAGTTTTAGCGTCTTTTATTTATATACCACAATATGGATGTTTGCATATAAATTAGATAGTTTCTACTCTGATGTTTTAGCATTGCCTACGAATATATGGATTCGATTGTTTCAAGAGTATTTTAATCTTAAATATATGTCGCAGTTTCAAAATTAGGATAAGAAATTGAGACATGCATGTTTGATATCAATCTAACACGTCCAAGGTTCATCAACCCAAGAGGCTCATATGCCTTTTCCTTTCTATCAAAAAAAAAATTTGAGAATATTTTACAAATCCTATCAAAGAACAAACATTATTGAAAGTTAATCAGTCTCTTTATATTCATATCAAGATTTAATCAAGCAAACTCTTATGAGTTTGAGAGAGACCGTTAGATTATGAATTTATTCATATAATTGTATTGGATATTTTAGTTGTTATGGATAGATTTAGTTATGATTTCGTGTATTGGAAATCTATCAGTTTAGAAAGACTGTTGAGATTGTTTGTAATCGTTTGATAGATAACAAGTTGTATAAATTAAAATGATTGCTTCGGTAATAAAATCGGTCAAGTTTATTGCTTTCTCATCACTTTATATGCAGCTTTTCTCCTTCCCTCTCGTCGTTTTAAATGTTCAGCTATGAGTTAACTTCCTGAAAACGTATATAACACATGTACACATGTATGGTACATGCAAAAACCCTAGGTAACCTATTAAATTGCAAGTACCATGAAAGTAAATGTTGGACCCATATGGATCCTAAGAGGCTCATGATGCTCACGTGACAAGATATGATGGATCTGGAATGGCAATATGTAATCAGAGCTGGGCTAAGAGAATCAGAGGACAAGAACACTGAACCCAGTGATGATATCTCTCTCTCTCTCTCTATATATATATATATAGATAGATATATATATATATAATACAAACTATATATGTGTACAACCCACAACTCTAAACTGGGAAAAAGCTTAGTTTCCTTCTCCCCTTCCCAAAGAGCTACACCCTTTTGTTGTCTAAGGAAGATGATGGGCATAATTCAATGGGAGGCACGTTTTATAAAACAGTGGACTTGTTTGTTAGGACTGTCTATGTCCTTTTCTCACTCAAATTCCTAGTTCTTGCTGCTCAATTTTTTTTTTAAAAAAAAAGTACTGCTGAAAATTAACCCCGTCGGCCTTTAATTTTTGTTTTTTTATGATGTTCTTACTCTTGATCTCGATTTGGATCCCATTTCACGGTGTCGATGTAGTACAACCCCGTGTCAATCATGGGATGGTCGTCATCAGCGAGATCATGAAAATCCACAGGCTCACACAAAGATCTGCAGCCTTGCGGGCTCGTTGGCAAAGCGATCGAGCAGCTCTATCATGTTGCTAAGATCCTCCTGCAACGAGATCAAGATGAGGGCATCGAGATCCTAGTTAGGAAGCTGAAACCGGAAGGCAACGCTCTCGCCTCCGAACACGTCGCCGATCTTGGCCGGCAGATCCACTAAGATCGAGAAACACCGGAGCGAAAGGAGAGGGTCGAAGGAGAGGGTGGAGGTTGTTAGGGAGGTTGAGGAGGCAAGAGGAAGGAGATGGGGAAGGAAGGGATGAGGCCGGTAAGGTTAGAAAAGGCGAGGTCGGAGACGACGACGCGACGGGTGATAGGCTGCAAACGGAGAAGGGGCGGTGGGATGCGGTGGATTAAAGGCTAATATAGTTAGGGTTAATTTCGTCCATACACAAGTTTTGTGAAATGTCTCTTCCATTGCACCAAAACTACGAAGTTTTGATGAGGATTAAGAGTATAGTTTATATTCTAACCTCGTCCCCTCCCCTGCCGTGCAGGTTGAGTTTTGATGCAGTGGAAAGAACATTTCACATGGCATCAAAGCTCAGAAGTTATATTGAGGATTGAGGGAATATTTTTTATATTCTAACAAGTTTTGGTGTGGATTGTTGGGATTAATTTTGTCCATATATAAATTTTCGTGTTCATTTATCAAACGGGTTCGATAATGTCACTCTAAAGATACCAGATTCTCATTTTCTAGTAGTTATGACAGGATGTCAAGTATAATTTTATTGCATACCTATGATTTTGTTATTATATATATGTGTAGTCATTCGAGTGGTGAAAGTACTTCGCTTCCAGTACGTACATATTAAGACCAAAAAGGATTAGTTGGCATGACTCGTGAGTTGATTAACTTGTAATAGAGTACAATAAAATACAAACAATATATATATATATATATATATATATATATATATATATATATATATATAAGTTAATGGAGAAAAGAGGCCATAGAAGGGAATTTTCTTTTATGGCGTCGAAAAAATATACTCTTCCTCATTTCTTCCGACGATCGGCACCCACCATCTTCATCGTTATCATCTAAGATGTGGGTACACCAAATTTCATGTAATTCTACAACCTTTTCACCGTTGATTTATTGGGTTCAACATTAACGGTTTACTGACAATAGAACTTTTTACATTGCTAAATCAATGGTGAAAAGGTTGTAGAATTACATGAAATTTGGTGTACCCACATCTGAGATGATAACGAAGAAGATGATGGGTGCCGATCGGCGGAAAAAATGAGGGAGGGGGCATTATTTCGACGCCATAGGAGGAAATTCCCTCCTATGGCATCTGGGATGATAACGGTGAAAAAGTTGTAGAATCATATGAAATTTGATGTACCAATATCTTAGATGACAACAAAATATACGGGTACACCAAATTTAATGTGATTTAGCAATGTAAAAAGTTCTATTGTCAGCAAACCGTTAATTTTGAACCCACTAATTCAACGGTGAAAAGGTTGTAAAATCACATGAAACTTGGTGTACCCATATCTTAGATGATAACGATGAAGATGATGCATTCCGATCGTCGGAAAACACGATGGATGGTGTGTGTTTTCGACGCCATAGAAGGAAATTCTCTCCAATGGCATCTTTCCTCCGTTATTCTATGTGTGTATGTGGTTAATGGAGGAAAGATGCCATAGGAGGGAATTTCCTCCTACGGCATCGGAAAAACACATCATTCATGATTTTTTTCGACGATTGGCATATATCACGTCCATCTTTATCATCTAAGATGTGGATACGCCAAATTTCACATGATTATACCATTTTTCACCGTTGATTTAGTTGGTGCAAAATTAACGGTTTACCGACAATATAACTTTTTACATAGAATTTTTTACATTGCTAATTTAACGGTTAAAAGGTGATGACGATGATGATGGTGGATGCCGATCGTCGGAAAAAATAGAGGTGGTGGTATTTTTTTCGATGCCTTATGAGGAAATCCTCTGCAATGGTCTCTGTCCTCCATTATTCTCCTTCTCGGGTCTAATGTATATTCTCATGAAAAAGGTGACAACCAAAAGGTTGCTTCCATTTGCTCCTATCTATAGCTAGCCAGTTTCTAGGTTGTATATAATATAATAATTATGGTTTTCTTGACCCACATTTTCCCATGCACATGTTTTAGCTTTGGTTCTCTAACTCGCTATCCAGCTATTATACGCTCCATGTTGAATTCTCATGCACGTCTGGTTGGGGAAAGAGTGGCCTTAAAATGGTACACTTGGTCCTTTCCCAACTCCTATAAATTCTGTTTTTTTTCTGAGCATAAGGCTGAGAAAGAGTGCAGACGGATTGTTGGTGGTGATGCGGCAGTAAATTAATTGCTGATATTAAGAACGTGATAATACTTTTCTTAATCGGTATGCATTTCTCTAAATTATCAAGTAAAAAGAGACGGAAGGAGTACCAGACAACAATAAGAGGCTTGTGTGGAGTTACATGTTTGTGTTTCGAAATATATGTAAATACCAATAACTAATCACACATTTATATTTTAGTTGATAAGATTTTTGGGGGTGTTGAGAGATTAGCATAATTCAATTTAGATTGAGATTGAAGTACGACACGTCAATGAGGCATCAAGGGCCGACTTATCTAATTTTCAATTCTTTTTTTTTGGGTTTTTTGGCTTGTAGCTTTATTAAAATATAGCAAATTCCTTTCTACCTCTCAAAAACTTGGTATTTACGTTTTACTCTCCAAAACTAAAAAGATATATCATTTTACCCCTTTTACGATTTCTATCAATTTTTAACGGCATAATATCATGTTTTTCTTTAAAATATCTCAATCTCTCTTCTTATTTGGAAATACGCAATTTCTTCCCCAAATTGAAATTATGGTTTAGCTTCTGCTGCGCCTTTCTTAAAATCGGTCATGAAATCATAAGTATCTTCTACGTCCTTCTCTAACAATGAAGAAGTTGAATACTTTTACGGTCTTACTTGTTATTTTCGGGTAAATGGTAAACCTAAAATTTATGGAGAAAAATTATAGTTAAAGCTAACCGGGGTTTTTTCTGACGGATATCGTTAAGGGGGTAAAATGATTTATCTTATTAGTTTTGGGGGGTAAAAAGTAAATACCAAATTTTGAGGGGTTAGAAAGGAATTTGCTATGTTTCGGAAGGGCTGCGAGTAAGAAAACCTTTTTTTTTATTAAATGAAGGTGGATTTTAAAAGAATCTTTTGTGAAACTGCAACAAGTTCAAATAGAAGTCTGAAAAATGTAAACTATAACACTGAAAATAAAGAAAGAAGACCAAAATCCAGGGAACAAACACCTTCAATTTTCATTTTGCATTATAGACATCATTATGGAGCCTACCGTAATTGAAGATTTATTGAAGATTTTGTAGAAGGATCTGAATGTTTTACTTGGATCCCATTTTTCAATCGGCTGAGTCAGTACTAATGTCCTCTCCTGCCGGCTTCCAACACTACTATCATAAGGGGTTGCCTCTACGGATTTATCCGTAGGGCAAAACACTGTCCCTACCGATATAGCCGTATGGACATAAAATTCCTCCGCAGGTGTAAAGGCCGCAGGTGCAAGCCTTCGTCTGGAACATGCCCCTACGGAGTAATACTTGCCTCTACGTCTTAATCCGTAGGGACACGTATCCCAACGGATTACTCCGTAGGGCCTGATAAATATTTTAATTTATTACTTTATAAAATAAAATACTTGTCCCTACGGATACATCCGTAGGACCAGAGAAATGCCCCTACGGATAAATTCGTAGGGACAAGTTTTACTCCTGTTACTGAGTCCATAGGGACAAAATATCAGGATACCTGATATTTTGTCCCTACGGCTAACTGTGTAGGTACAAACATTGGACCTACGGATTAATATGTAGGTGCGATATATGGCCTTACGGATTAATCTGTAGGGACAAAATATCAGGGTTTTTTTTTAAAAAAGGTTTCCTATTTTTTTCCCCGCCCTATCAACAATAATATATACATTATATAACCAATTACAGAAATATTCATAATCAACATCTCACGCATAATATATAAAAGAAATTAACAAACAGAATACGATATCATTCTAAATTATCGTGAACAAGCAAACAACCACCAACATCGTCCAAAAAATATACAATATGTATTAGAGAAGTACATACATCCTCAAAAATATTTTTAAAAAAAAGCTACTCTACCTCGGTCCAGCTCCTCCACCTCTGATAAATGTCGTAATCTGGTGCATCTGCTTCTCGGTGCAGCCCTGAGTCGTCAAAAAATCGACTAATGAAGGAGCGGACTGTGCGGAAGTCTGAGCGGGCTGTGGAGCTGCAGGAGTGGACTGCGCAACCGCGGCCGAGGCAGTGGCTTGCGGAGCCGCAGCCGAAGGACATGCATGTGCAGCCGCAGCCGAAGTAACCTGTCGCATCTGTTAAGTTTTGTATAATAAACGAGTAAGAACGGTGTATTAGATTTTAGTCGAGTTCGTATCATTATCAAGTTATTGTGAAACCCCAATCTAAGAATACTTAGGGACTTGGGCCTCGTTTGAGTATTTAGTTTGAAAAACCATAGTTTATTTTTATTAGATAGTTTTATGTAAATATGATTAATCAAAACTAAGTCTACAACCAAATAAGCTCAGGCTACTGATATTGCATATGTTACTATCTATAATGTGATATAATATTTTGCTATTAAGTAGTATACGTACCATCTTCTTCAACTCCTCGATGGTGGTCTTCAAGACGGCAATATCATGCTCTAGATGTCGCTCACGGGGGTAGGGAAAGTAACTGCCGGAGTGGATTTCAACCTCATACAGGCCCTGCTATGACCCAGTCCCCGGCCTTTCCCCCAACCTCCGTGGTGCCCTCCGTGTGCGGCGTCTAAGACTGGGGTCAGCAGCATTGACTCGATCTGTCCAGTAAAATCGATCCCCGATATCTCCGCCTGCTCCACCACCCACTCATACACCCACATTAACCATTAAAATATAAGTATATCATTTAAATTTGAACTTTTCAAAACAAAATTTTAAAAAATATTAACACTTATGCGGTACTCCTGGGTAGCGGTGTCGGGGAATCGAAGCTCGCCCGTGGCGAGATCTGTCAAGGTGCCGTGGACGACAAGATACGCGGTCAGCACTCTCGGTGTACCACCCTGCTCCAGGTCTGAGCTCTCTGCGATTCGCAAAAAAAATATATATATTATAAAATAACTCTTAATATTACATTATATCAAAATAGATCTATTTTAATTTACCGATGCCTCCATGGCACGAGTAATGTTCCTCAAGCCTCCTGTATAAGTAGGGCGACCCCTCTTCGCCGACTTCCTATTCTCCTTATTTTGATAGGCTTGTTTCTGCACAACACATTCAGATTTAGTTTTCTAATTAAGCAACACAAAAAGATAAATTATATACCAAACAATGAATTAAATTTAAATTACAAACCTATTTGCGCTGAGAATCAAAATATTGGCACAAGAGAGGCTATGTATCTACATCGACTCTCGCAAAGGCCGGAGTATGTAGGAGAACCGCTCTCTCTGCCTCGGGGGTCGCCATCCATAAGAAATAGCAGTCGATCTTCAGCGAGTTAAGATATGGGATTGTCCGACCTATGTTGAAAAGCAAAATCGGGATAAGCTCGAGGGAAGGTCGGTTCTGTAAGTTTGTTGGATATCCCAAACATTTGCAAGGGAATATCTTCTACCACACTGAGCAGCAAAAGTTGTTTTGTTTCTCAGCATGCCACCTTCTTAGAAAAAGAATTTCTTGTGAAGAAATTTGTGGTCATGAGGTAGAACTGAAAGGAGTTCCAGCTGGACAAACTAACAGCTGATAATTTGGTAAAACCAAAGGATTCAATAGTCTCCAACGAATCTCAGCCTCTCCGCGAATCTGGTAGGGTTCGTCATCCACTTGAGAGATACTATGGTCTTCTCGGTGACAGTGGGAGCGAGGATTGCATCATGGTAGATGATGGCCCAACTAAGTTCATACAGGCCATCACGAGTGGGGACTCTGTGAATTGACTGGATGCTATGAAATCAAAGATGGAATCCATGCACACTAACAAAGTATGACTTTGCATGTTGCACCTGAAGGGGTAAAACCCATTGGGAGCAAATAGATCTTGAGAAGATTCTTGGTGTAGATGGAAAAGTTGAGACTTTCAAAACTATGCTTAAGTCCATCAGGAATAAAGCAAGAATCGCGGAGTTGGAACATCTGTTTTGGTGAGGCAGTCAAAGAATTTGACTTCATCAAAAAGGTAGATGAACCTTGTATATACAAGAAAGTTGTAGAGAGTAAGGTTGTCTTCTACGTATTGTACGTAGATGACATACTCTTGATAGGAAAGGGTTCCTATGCTACACTCAGTCAAGCTCCTCTTATCACGAAAATTCTCCATAGAAGATATGGATGATACCTACTATATCTTGTGGATTATGATCTATGGTTATAGATCTAAGTGGATGTTGGGAGTGTCCAAAATTCAGGTACATTAACACCATACTAAAGGGGTTTAGTATGGAAGATTCTAAGCGTGGTGGTTCGCCCACTTACTCAGGAATCACTCTCTCCAAAAAGATGTCTTCCAAGACTGATTTAGAGAGAACTCGCGTGCAAGGGATACCCTATGCTTCGGCAGTAGGCTCTATCATGTATGCGATGTTATGTACCAGACCAGATGTAGATGACTCACTAGGTGTAGTGATCAGGAATCAATCGGATCTTAGGAGAATCAATGGATAGCTGTAAAGGACATTCATAAGTACTTGAGAAGTACTAAATGAATGTTCTTAGTTCGAGCTTCCAGAGTGATAAGGTTGACTGAAAGTCAGTCACAAGCATTGTCTTTACCCTTAATGGAGTGACGGTATGTTGGAAGAGTTCCAAGCTATATACCGTGGCATACTAGACGATAAAAGCTGAATACATTTCTACCAACGATGCTGCCAAAGTGGCTGTATGGGCATTTCTTGTTCATGAGATGAACATGGTTTCTACCATTAAGCGTCCAATAATTTTTCTTATGACAACAATGGAGTTGTGGTTTTGGCCTAGGAACGCAGGTCTCATCAGCGTTCCAAACATATTACGAGGCAAGTATCACCTGATCAGGGAGATGGTTGATCTCCAGGGGATCGAGATTAGGAGAGCAGACGCGAAGGATAACACAGCGGATCTACTCAAAAAGGTCTTCCCTTAGAGAGACTTCTATAGGACGTTGAGTATGAGATACTGTAACAAATGGCCTTAGTGCAAGTGGGAGATTGTTAGTTATATGTATGCCCTAGAGACCATTACTGTACATGTGATGTATATTGTAATGGATGCTTGGACATATATAGGGAGGAATTTCTTGCTCGACATGATAGTATGCTATCTGGTTGCACTTTATCTTAACATGTACACTTATTGTCTCTCTATTATATGTTGATAAAACCCTTAGGATGAGTACTTGACTACCAGGATTATGATGCGGATCATACTAGTGGGGCAGAGGTAGTCGGCAAGTGCATCCTTCAAATGTTCTTAGTCGCGGGGGTATCGATACGGGGCATCGATATTCCAGAGTAGACCAGCGTATACGCTTTTTGACCCATATGATGGGCGATGGATGATCCCATATCCATTAGTGTTTGATGTCAGAGAAGGTATACGGGTGCTCAGTTGGGACTGGGTACACTAAACGGACTCGTCGAGAACTCCTAGATGGTATTATACCTATTGTCAGATAGCAGTTCTCTGGTGGCACTGATACAGGTTAGTCTGTCGACCTGAGATCGTCATAGAGTCTTGTGTGATTTCCACCGTGCTTTGATTTCCACCATACCACGTTCAAGAGATAGTGCAAAAAGGTGGTTTTTGGGTACAGTCCCGAGTCACATGGAGGCAATGAGCGATAGGAGGGGATTCGTCTCTCCCGAAATTAGGGGTTGATGTTGCGCTATGCTTGATTTTCCATAATAGGAAATCCCTGGCCAAGGTTGCTGAGATCTACTGGTAAGTGTTATCAGTAGTTTCTCGAACCGTTATGGACATTGCATCGACATGACTTATCAGGCTATTGGGGTCTGACGTTATACCACCCCCAGGCTGTGATATGCGACATATCCGACGAAGAGACCGGACTGTACGGTAGTGTTACTGATTGGATTCGCAGGAGTATGAGCAGACTTGTTTTTTGATCTTCTGATCGCTTAATACCCGGGTGGCCGTTACGTTTAGTAGACCGCTTGCTGTTTGTGGGTGTTTGATATGATCATCACCTACTGCTGGCGTATTGACGAGTCTTTAGAGTCCTACACAGAGCTTTCTTGGTTCATGCGAAACGAAGTAGGAGCACATATGTGATATGTGCGGGACCGAAATTAATGCGCGTATGTGATACCGCATTCTATTCTCGCAATATGTGATATCGGTCGGTTATATGTGATATAACCGGGTTATCGGATCAAGTGTTGATCCGATAAGTTGATTCATATGATATTAGTCGATTGTATGTGATATAGCCGGATTATTTATCACGCCTCGCTTCCTAGAGTACGCTAAGATCGGCACGTGACAGAGCCAACCATGCTTCCTGTGGATAGGAAACATCTCTCCACAGTCACATTACGACTATCTATAAGATATCAAGAACAGGAAAGTAAAATAAGCTATCTAGTACATGTCCATATGCCAGAATAAACGAGTCAAGAAATAATATGTGGAAGCAATAGATCTAATAAACAATAATATCTGGAAAGTAAACATAACTAAACTGGATACTAACAGGATCCTCACTGCTCGGCCTGGTGGCGGAAATACTTCTGATCAGCCTGCAACAAAGGTAGAGGATCTGGGCCATGCAAAACCCAGACGTCAGTGCGTCATGATATGAAACAATATTATATGAACAGGATACACAAGATATGCAGGCATGAATCATAAATAGTAACAAGTCAACAGAAATGTATAACAGTGAAGAATATCAGTATGTGTGACGTGCAGTGCTCAATCTAAGTTGTGCTACTGGGTTATCTATTCTAAAGTTTGTTTGTAATCAATTAATGTAATCCTCCATGTAACTCAAAGGATATGTCCCGTTATCTCCCGGGACCACGGATCAGGTAGTGGGAGTCATGAGTGACTCTGTCCCGTTATCCCCAGAGACCATGGATCAAGTAAGAATCACGAATGATTCTGTCCCGTTATCCCCCGGGACCATGGATCAAGTAATACCCTTGTAAGCTACACTTTAGTTTACACTTTTGATTTCCCCATACCCCCAAGGTTATGTGTTCAAGTCAGGTATTGAAAATCTAGAGCTAATACCAACACAGGATCAAGCAGGTACAGGTTTGTCTAGATAGACAACAGGATATGTCCGTAAGGACAACAGGTCAAGATTGTCGGCATTAGTAATAGGATCAGGCATCAAGTCAAGCAGTGGTGCATCAAGTCAAGGCAGGTAGTGCACATGTGTCAAGCGGATGCTCATAATAAAACTGTAGCAAGTACGGATGCACGATAAAAGTATGGATGCACAAATATCTATCAAAGGTTACATCATAACTAATTAGGATGCACAATATCAAGCATGATGCCCTAATACAACAGTAACATGAAATAATATGATCACGGCGTGCAACTAGATATGTAATAAACCATACGGATACAGACGGATACTATAAAACTGTAAATCGGTAAAATTTGCTGAATATTAAAACACAAGCACTATTATTTATTAAATAGATATTGATATAATAATATTAAAATGGATAACATATTCAAACCGATTAATAAGTATAAAAGTGGTATTGATTAATCATGTACAAGAAAGTTCCGTTCAGAAATTCAGCGTCACCCTAATTTGTAAAATAGCTTTAAAATAACAAACGTTCTCCAAAAGGGACGTGTCTTATACCAAAACAAAAATAATTCAATAAGATTTTCATTTTTATAAGTTGAAATATCTCAGGTTGTTCTTACAAAAAGTTATGAACATTCGAAGTTGAAACTTTGCTGCTGGAATTTCCCTGGACAGCAGTTTAGAGATATTTTCATTTGCATTTTACGTTATTTAAACAATTTATTTTGCAAGTAAATATTTCATAGAGTTATAGTAATCTGAGTTAGCTTCGTAACGAACTAAAGAACGTATACTAATGTTTTTTCTATGATTTATAATGAATTTTATAAGGTAAGGTGTACAGTAAATTTCAGATTTGTCGTATCCGCTTTGCAACGACGTTTCATGTGTAAACTATAATATTTTAAAACTATATTTTGTATAACATTAAAAAATGCAGATTATAAACTAATTAAAGATAATAATAAGAAATATTACGACTATATATATTTTAAATGATATGGATGCAAACGGGTATCATATAATCGTAAAATGATAAAATAACAAGTGCGGAACATATAAGTAAGTAATATGAAATGTAACTATTCAATTTGATGCAGTATATGATAGTATAGTATGTAACAAGATAAGTTTTCATGACCTAGATCTGAAATGATATAAATGGATGCAAACGGAACATCGAAAAGTTATAAAACTAAACATGGGGTGCATGATTTTAAATACAGGTATTCCATTTGTTAAAATAGATGCGTCTAAATTAATGTAGCATGTAATTAAGATTGGTTTGCATACCCTAGATCTGAAATGCACTATACAAATGTAAACGGAACGTCGAAAGGCTGTAATATGAAACATGGGATGCTTGATTTAAAATACAGGTGTAATATTTATTTAAATAGGTATATAATGAGTCATATAGCATATAGCAAGATTAACTTACCTAGACGGAACGTGAAACGGATATGTACGGTACGTCCTACGTCGGCGAAATGTCGCGACGCTCGCACGGTACACGGAACGGGTCTAAATAACGCACGAAGATGATCACGCAGGCAAGGTACGTTCACTGAATTGCCTGAATTGGCAGCGGCGAGCACGGCTCCGGCAGTGATCACCGGAATCAAGAAACAAGATCAAAAAAAAGAAAGAAGAAGTAAGAAGAAGAGGTTGTGTATTAAATAAGGAAAGAAAACTAAATAAATAAATAAAATATATATAAATATATATATGCAGAGGAGAGAGAGACAAAGGGGTTGTTAGTTGTTAGGAAATTAGTTTAGATTTAAATTTAAAAAATCTTTTATTAGTTAACTAAATTTTAATTTGTATCAGTTTATAAAATTAATATTATATAAATAAAATTTGATATTCTGGTAAATACAAATATAATCCAAAACATACTCGGGCCGGGTCTAAAATGCAGTTTCAAAATACGAAAAATATACATGTCGACCAAAATTAAAGTTGGATATCCGGGTAACGAAAATGCATACCCCCACGGTCGGATGCACGTAGCGTGCACGTAGCCATCGAAACGAGTCTGTTTTACTGAACAGGACGAGAACAAGATGCGCGGATGCTATCACAGGGTTAGGGGTATCATGCAGGCCATGCAATATATTTTTAAAATATTTTATGTGACTTAAAATGTTATATTGTAAAAATGCAAATGCCAGATAAAATTCCAGTATGTCGTATGCATGAAAGTGCACAAGATTAAGTAACAAGTCAAGATAAATCATAAACATGAATCAAGACAGGTTTCAAGTAAGCGGGTCGGGTCGGATGCAAATACAAATGTCAAATACACTATTCGCACCCAAAACACAATAAATCAGGAAAATACCATAAATAAAGAAATACTTGACTAGAACTGGTATAAATGAACTAGGGTGTTACATTATTAAATCAAGTGTTGATTTGATAATTTAATGTATAATTATATATTTTATATATTAACTTACATTAACTAATATTTGCTTACTAAGTATTCTTTTTCACTTATGTGCATATAGTATATATGTGATATATATTAATGTACATTTTATTTGTGTCATGCTTGATGCCACATGCTTTATGGGTGTATGAGACTTACACCATACTTGATATAATGTAGGGTTTATATTTATCTAAGTAATTCAAAATTGGATGGATATTTGTCATGGCAACAAGCTTGTAGAAGCTTGTGGAACTATTGACCAAGTCCACCAATTTTGTTTCACTTGTAGATATTTATTAATCTAACCATTAACCTTAGCCATGGTTCATTCTCTACTTGGGTTAGTGTATGACACTAACTCACCCATTATTGCTATTCTCACGTCATGAGTTTCATTCTCATCTCCATCTTCATCTTCTTCTTCAGTGAGAAAAACCTTGCTATCTTTTCTCAAGGTGAGAAAATATTGTGAGAAAAATAAATCTAAAGTGAGCTCATTTCCTACTTCATCATCCTCTACTATATTAGCCATTTAGTTTAGGGTGTTTGCTTCACTAATCTATTATTAGTGAAGAGATATCATGAGCTTGAGTCTTCTCGACGTAGATCATTTTCGGCCTCGAAGACTTCGAGCAAACTTGTTCATTTCTTCATGTGAACCCTTACTAGAGTTCGGGTGTTCACTACTTAGAGCGAAGAGACTACTACATGGAGCTTTAGAAGTGAAGGTCCGGTCTACAAAGGTTGTATTCCTCATTCACTTTGTATGTAAAGTTGTTTACATATAGTATTGTTTAAATCTCTAGTTAAGATTCTAGGGTTAGGGTTCTTTAGTACGGCAAAAAATTTGAAAACGACATGGAAGATACCTCCCGAAACCTTGCTGCCGCGCTAGGTAGCCCTACAGTAGTATCAGAGACAAGCTAGAGAATTATACGATGTGTATAGGATTACGAAACCGAAACAACTCCGAAACACCAGATACAAAATCCTAGTTTCTATCGAATTTTAAATGGCCTCTAAAAAATTTTTAGCAACTGCAGAATGTTGTATGTGATATAACATGAACTCCATATAAATTTGAAGCAAAACCACCTTTTTATGGCCGGCCACATAGGCATAAAAACCGAGCTGGATTTTTGGCTTCAAATTTATAGGGTGTTCCAGTCTCTGAGTTTTGGTGTTTCGGGTGTTGCTTGTTTTTGCTAAATTTGCATGTGATGTTAATTTTCTGCAAAGGAAATTCGGAGTGTTTCGTAATCGTAATTCTAACATCTATTCGGGTTATTTAGACGACGTTAGAAAGTTTGAACGGATATCAATAACCCAATTTTTCCCTCACTAGAAATTTTCCAAGAGTTGGATTTTTTCCAAGTTTAAAATTTTCAGAAAATCATGCAAGAGATTCTGTGGACCCTCTAGAAGAATGATACCCAAACTCGACTTTTTGGATCGCGGAACTATGGTCATAACTTAGGGTTTGCGGCAGTTCCGTGGCGACATGAGTGAGGCATGGGTCGGCCCTTCTACGGATGGTTCATAAGTTTTGTAGAATGTTCTGGGTACTTTTTGAACTCCGCTCAAGTGTTGAGCTCTTTGGGAAATTTTGGGTGTTTGTTTATTCGATCGAAAAGTTTAACATCGTCTAGCTATCTGTGATTGTGATACAATATTTGGAATCCACAATAATTAGTTATATGATAACTAGTTTGAATTTTATAAATCTAGCAATTTAATCTCATTGATCGATTGCCACGGAATTTTGATGTGGATCAAAAGTCTGTCGCAATCACGTAGCGTACGCGGATACTCGCCGGGTAACCTTACTAGATACCCATGACCCATAGCCCCGATCAAGTGATTGTAGGAGAACCCCGTCGCCAAAAGCATCCGTTCGGGTGCTCGCGGCCGCGGTGTTCCGCCTTAGTGCACTTCGTCGACGGCATCGGGGGTGCAGCTGTCTATTAAAGTTTCCAACGAGCATTCGATCAGGTTATCGGGAATCTTGTTGAATTACCCGATAGGTTATTAAAAAGTGTTTTCAATATCGAGACTAAAATGCGGGGTTTATAATTGTTAGGCATGAAATGTCTAAGGAATTCATTTGGTTGGGCATGAAATCCAAAGTATGTGATACATTGGGTTTATGATGGCTAAGATGGTTGCGGATTTCAATTGTTGTAGTTTTTCACTTTCTTTTCTGAAACCGTAAGTGTAATATGTGGTGTATCGCCTGTTTCGTTGCTATATGTCAACGACAATTGGGATACGCGTATTTACTTACGTTGTCGACATGTGATGTTATGTGTTACTGTGATATGTTATATTGGATCGTAGTGTTTTAAATAGCCGGGGGTTTTTATGTGAGATGTGAGCTTTTCATTTTCATTCATGTAAAAGCTTGTATGTAATATTCTTTTATTGGGGCACTTCCGAGTTGAGGATGATGTCACCATTGATGTATATTATTTACTTTTCCGCATTAGGATAGACCCAAGGAGGAGAGCACAAGTAGCCGGGTTCTAGGATCCAGTGGGAGACCATCTCGAGGAGTCGAGACCGGGTCTCATAACTCTAGAATTTGTAGGATTGCTTGCCGCTCTTGTATGGGGATAGGGATGTGGGTTTGGCTATTCATCGCGACCGTGGAATCCGCGTTTTTTATTGGCTTACATAAAACACGGAATTTCCAGTATATCCAATATTTCATATGTGTTCTTCTGCTGCTGATATTCTGTGATGTGATCACTTGATATGTTGAGACGAGTGCTTATATTATATATATGATGATATATAGTAAATATTGATGTTTTCGTTTTTTCTGTGATGCTCAGGAAGTATAATTGATGGGACTTTATTAATGAGATTAATGAAAAGAAAAGAAACCTAAAGATATTGTAGAAACTTATTTTTAAAAACTGGTAGCTCTAGTTCTTGCTTTGCATAGCGATATTCCTTGTAGAATATCCAACACCTTATTCGATAAGGAAAGAGCCGAGATCCCTTCACCGGGAGTGACCACTTTAGCGAAACTAGTAGATGCTACAACCCACTCGGTTTGTCTTTTGATTGCTTCTATAGTTTTTTGCTTTACATAGTGGTATTTATGAAATATCCCGCAGCTCATTCGATGAGGAAAGAACCGAGATCCCTTCACCGGTAGTGACCTCTTTAGCAAAACTAGTAAAAGTCTCAAAAATACTCCTTTTCAAAATCACTCGATTCTACAACGATATCAAGTTCATTACGCAAAAAAATTTCTTAAAAACCTGTCGTGGCCCTCCGTCATTTCAGATAAGTACTACTTAGTATTCGTGCTACGTTTGTTGGCCTCCGTCAAGGCGTAGTGTGCAGTAGCTAACTAGTGCTTATCTGCAACATAAGATGAGATTGTATTAGGGTAGTCGTGCGACTTTGTTGGCCTCCGTCAAGGGTCGTGCGGGTGGGTTTAATTCAATCATGAAATGTACGGGTTGAACTTGACTAGCAGCCTATGGTTTGTTGGCCTCCGTCAAGGTCATAGGAAGTTAGGAGTAAAATATTATCGGGAATTTCAAGTGTTGAAATTTGCAATGATATTGCATACTTTCTATGAGATGGTTGGATACCCACTGCGAGTAAGAGTTACTCCTGGGAGAGTTTTGCACATTACAATTAACCAATCAAGTAGGTGTCTAGAAAGGTGTTAACGGGGTTACGCCCCTGGTAAAACAAGATTTATTTAAATTAGGTCTGTGCGAAAGCACGGGGAATCTCCCTCAAAGTACCGACACTGTCCTGGACGAAAGATTGGTGAACTTGTAGGGTGTAATTAATCCCAGCTAATCTTACCTTTTAGGGTTTGAAGAAAAATTTGATAAAAACAGTGGGAGCCATCCTGATTGGATAAAATAATAACCAATCTGATCTTGCAAGAGTATACGCTGAGTGTTTTCTTCTCTCTCTCTCCTGATAGCGACCATGTCATGCCTTAATCAAGATAATAATATGGAAGTATTGACCGAACCTGCTTATCATACTGAGCTAGGGAACGTTGGTTCCTCTTTATCTTATAATTGTTATAAGTCCGAGCAGGAAATAGGGGAATATCCGGATTCTTACGCAACCCATTCGAGGAATGAGCATGTTGATGCATATTCTTCGAGGGTGTTCGTTACCGAGAACTATTTCTCAGTATCCTCTACGTCCTAGGTATGAGATACCGGATCAGGATCCCATATATGTAATCTGTTACATGGGCTACAGAAAGGTAGAGAACCGAGATTGGGTGATATGTCTCTAAGTGTTAGAGAATGGTGCAATTGTTGCAGCCAAATCAGTTGGCAAATATCACCTTGTATTACCAAATGGTAAATACATTGATTCTGAACGAATGTTATTACATACCGAACCCGATATACAACATTACATTAGATTCTTTATTAAGTTAAAGAAGCATATAATTTTGTATTAGAGGATAATGTTGTGAACATTTTCCTGAATCAAGAATTGATTGGATCAGGCACGTTATGTAATGGCATATACGTTCTAAATCAAACCACAATTCAAAGTATATAGAACACACACAAGAGGAGTAGTTCAGAAATGAACGAATCCTTCTTGTGGCATTGTAGACTAGGTCATATCTATGCGACACGACCAGCTAAGTTACATAAGGATGAATATGAGAATCTGTTCAAATTTTCATCTTATGATACTTGCCAGTCTTGTCTCAAAGGTAAAATGACCAATACTCTGTTTACCGGAAACAGAGAAAGAGTTACTGAACTATTGGGACGGATACATGATGATGTATACGGTCCTATGTCTACAAATGCCAGGGTTGGTTCTTTGTACTTCATTACATTCATCGACGATCTCTTAAGATTCGGACATGTGTTCTTGTTGAAACACAACTCTGAAGCTTCTGAGAAATTCAAGAAATAAAAGCTTGAAGTTAAGAACCAAACGGGTAAAAGTATTAAAGTCCTACGATGTGATCGAGAAGGCGAATACTTGGGCATGAAGTTCCTGGAGTTTCTAAATAGAGAATGAGATTCTCTCTCAGCTTACTCCTTCGTATATACCACAACACAACGGTGTATCGGGGCGGAGGTATCACGCCATATGAGATATGGTGCGCTCTATGATGAGTATTGCTGAGTTACCTGTTTCCTTTTAGTGTTATGCACTTGAGAAGCTGCATACCTATTGAATGGGGTTCCAACCAAATCAGTGCCTACCACAACATATGAGATATGGAATGGGAAGAGACCATGTCTTAAACGAGTTAAGATATAGGGTTGCCCGGCCTATGCTGAAAAGCAAAATCCGGACAAACTCGAGATAAGGTCAGTTCTGTAAGTTTGTTGGATATCCCAAACATTTGCAAAGGAATATCTTCTACCACACTGAGCAACAAAAGTTGTTTTGTTTCTCAGCATGCCACCTTTTTAGAAAAGGAACTTCTTGTGAAGAAATTTAGGGTCATGAGGTAGAACTGGAAGGAGTTCCAGCTGGACAAACTAACAGATGATAATTTGGTAAAACCAAAGGATTCAATAGTCTCCAACGAATCTCAGCCTCTCCGCGAATCTGGTAGGGTTCCTCATCCACTTGAGAGATACTACGGTCTTCTCGGTGACAGTAGGAGCGAGGATTGCATCATGATAGATGATGGCCCAACTAGATTCATACAGGCCATCACGAGTGGGGACTCTGTGAATTGGTTGGATGCTATGCAATCAAAGATGAAATCCATGTACACCAACAAAGTATGACTTTGCATGTTACACCTAAAGGGGTAAAACCCATTGAGAGCAAATGGATCTTGAGAAGATTCTTGGTGTAGATGGAAAACTTGAGACTTTCAAAGCTATGCTTAAGTCCATCAGGAAAAAAGCAAGAATCGCGGAGTTGGAACATCTGTTTTGGTGTGGCAGTCAAAGAGTTTGACTTCATCAAAAAGGTAGATGAACCTTGTATATACAAGAAAGTTGTAGAGAGTAAGGCTGTCTTTCACGTATTGTACGTAGATGACATACTCTTGATAGGAAAGGGTTTCCTATGCTACACTCGGTCAAGCTCCTCTTATCATGAGAATTCTCCATAGAAGATCTGGATGATACCTATTATATCTTATGGATTATGATCTATGGTGATAGATCTAAGTGGATGTTGGGAGTGTCCCAAATCCAGGTATATTAAAACCATACTAAAGTGGTTTAGTATGCAAAATTCTAAGCGTGGTGGTTCGCCCACTTACTCAGGAATCACTCTCTCCAAAAAGATGTCTTCCAAGACTGAGAGAACTCGCGTGCAAGGGATACCCTATGCTTCGGCAGTAGGCACTATCATGTATGCGATGTTATGTACTAGACCAGATGTAGATAACTCACTAGATGTAGTGATCAGGAATCAATCGGATCTTGGGAGAATCACTGGACAGCTGTGGAGGACATTTATAAGTACTTGAGAAGCACTAAATGAATGTTTTTGGTTCGAGCTTCCAGAGTGAAAAGGTTGACTGAAAGTCAGTCACAGGTATTGTCTTTACCCTCAGTGGAGAGACGGTATGTTGGAAGAGTTCCAAGCTATATACCGTGGCATACTAGATGATAAAAGCTGAATACATTGCTACCAACGGTGCTGCCAAAGTGGTTGTCTGGGCATTTCTTGTTCATGAGATGAACATGGTTCCTACCATTGAGCGTCCAATAATTGTTATTGTGACAACAATAGAGTTGTGGGTTTGGCCTAGGAACGCAGGTCCCATCAGCGTTCCAGACATATTCTGAGACAAGTATCACCTGACCAGGGAGATGGTTGATCTCCAGGGAATCGAGGTTAGGAGAGTAGACGCGAAAGATAACACAGCGGATCACTCACAAATGCCTTCCCGTAGAGAGACTTCTATAGGACGTTGAGTATGAGATACTGCAACAAATGGCCTTAGTGCAAGTGGGAGATTGTGAGTTATATGTATGCCCTAGAGGCCATTAATGTACATGCGATGTATATTGTAGTGGATGCTTGGACATATATAGGGATGACTTTCTTGCTCGACATGATAGTATGCTATCTGGTTGCACTTATCTTAACATGTACACTTTGTTTCCCCCAATCAGAGTAAAGCTCTGTTTTAAAATTCAAAATTGAAAAATTGAAGCAACGCTTCAGATTCGGCGCTAGGCGCGCTGCGCGCCACATATCAAACACAGATGCGCTAGCGCCAGGTGCACTGCGCCCTAAGCAACGCACCCCTAATCAGAGCAATGCTCTGTTTTAAAAATTCAAAATTCAAAAATTGAAGCAACGCTTCAGATCCAGCGCTAAGCGCGCTGCGCGCCACATGTCAAACACATGTGTGCTAGCGCAGGCTATGCTGCGCGCCACGTGTTAGACGTAGGTGCGCTAGCGCAAAGTGCGCTGCGCTCTGAGCAGCGCACCACGTGCAAAACACGGGTGCGCCAGCGCTGGAATTAAAAAATTTCCCACCGTTAGATCAAAAAATTTAATAATGATAAATCATTAATTAATCAAAATTAAAATTCTGTTATGGAAAGATTTTTCCAATCTTGTTAAAAACAAGAAGATTGCCTTCTATAAAACAGAAACCCTAGGATCAAAGATCCAACGGTGGGGAAACATCCCCAAATCAATCAGAGAAAGATCTCTTTAACCGATTTAACAAATCAATTCGCTATATATAAAGGCCCCAAGACTTCAAGTCTGAGATAGAGAAACCCCCCTACAAATTTTGAGAAAACTCAAAAGAAAGAGAGCAAGCTCTTGAAAGAAGATCATTTCCTCAAGGTAAAAAGAATGATTCTTGAACAAAGAGATGAAATCATCTCATTAAAACAGAAGAATTATCTTCTTAAAAGATCATAGATCTATAAAGACCAAGGTCTTTTATAAAAAGAGATCAAAAGATCTCATCATAGAAACAGAAAAAGTATTTACTTCATTCACAGATCATTGATCTACAAAGGCAAAGCCCTTTCAAAAATAAGAACTATTGTTCTTGAATCTTGAGGCAAAGCCTCTTTTAAAAAGAACATAAATTTGTTCACAGATCATAAATTTGATCAAATGCGCTTTGCGCTATTGAAAAGTGCCTTGCACTCTTGAACTACGCTTCTCGGACCGGCACTCAGCGCCAAAATGCGCCACGTGTCAACCACGTATGCAACTTGCGCTTTGCGCTTCTGAAACAGCGCACTACGCTCATGGGCTGGCGCTCAGCGCCAAGTGCGTCACGTGTCACTCATATGTGCGCTACTAAACTAGCGCAATGCGCTCATAAATTAGCGCCTAGCGCTCACAAACTGGCGCAATGCGCCCATCATCTGGCGCTTAACGCCAAGCGCGACACGTGTCCTTTTCGTGTGCGCTACTTGGCAGAAGTGCAATGCACTCTCTAATTGGCGCAAACCGCCTGGCGCGCCACGTGGCGCTCTGTCAGAACAAACATTGTTCTGATGAATGCTATGCATTCAATACAAGACAAAAAAATGTGTCAGGATCTAATGCTCAGCATTATTAAAAGGGCTAAGCCCAAATAAAGGCTCAACAGCCCAGAACAATAAGATGTTAAACATTTTAATCTTATTGGACTTAGCCCAATATTGGCCATAAGACCTCAACTTATATTGAACTGAGTCCATCTGCTCACGAATATTTAACAGATCTCAGTCCCAAACTGGATTACAGATCTTCCAACCGACTCATACCGGTTCAAGGGTACATCTCTTTACTCCTCTAATATCTGTCGTTGTAATCCTTCAACGTCTTCAGAGAAGTGACGGGTCCCGACAACCACACATTTCACGGACTGTGGGGTCCTTAAACTCATGTCCTTAAACTTTATAGACTACGATGTCTCTAAACCGGACTGTGGGGTCCTTATACTCACGAACTACGATGTCCTTAAACTTCATAGACTACGATATCTTTAAACTACGGACTGTGGGGTCTTTAAACTCATGGACTACGATGTCCTTAACCTCGGACTGTGGGGTCCCTTTAAACCCACGGACCGAGATGTCCTTAAACTAACATCGGACCAAGATGTCCTTAAACTAACATTGGACCGTAATGTCCTTAAACTAATCGACCGCAATGTCCCTAAACTAAACAATAGGGCCCGAATGCTCTTTCGTTGGATCTAAATGATCCCGTTAAGTTGATCTTAGTCTAAAATTAGACTAACGTATCCTTAACTAACGTTTAAGTTGATCTTAGTCTCAAATGAGACTAACGTATCCTTAAACACAACCCCCAAACCCAAATCTAAGAAGATACGGATTTGGACTAATCCACGCCCTACGGGCGACAACATAAATTAGTCTCCGTATACAATCCACGGGCAACCACAAACAAAACAAACACTCACGACATGAAGTGACCATCTGGAGAAGGAGAAAGTTGTTACCGCGATGCGGTAGCGTAATTAACTGCAGGGGCTTGCGCCTGCAGGGAAGAGCTTCCCCACAATCAAAAGCCCTCAAACGAGGGGAAATCTGACGAAGTCTGCTACATCGGCCGCATCCGTTTAGACCTTCGATACACGGTGCCATAAATCAACTTGGCATTTTCGGAGAGGTGGACGGATAGCACCAATTAGCATCTGCCCCGAATTTCAGGCAAGACGGACCTATGCGGTCGCGTCTCTATGCTCGGCGGGGAACAGATTCGGGCACGCCCGGTGGGACCTTTTCCTCTTTCTACTCCACACTTCGTGTGTCGTGTTCGCGAATGAATCGCGGTTTGATATGGTTGCCCTTGGGTTCGAGGTACTAAGATTTGGTTTCTTGCTTGGCGCAGAAAACGAAACATCAATGGCATTTACTTGCGTGAAGTGTTCCAGCTGCAACTGCAACTCACGTTCCACCTCATCTGGAGGTATAGCTTACGGGCCCCAAGCGGCCTCCCTGTTCATGATGCCGGTGGAACAGGTCACTCAGGACACCACTGGATTGTTTTTCGGGACTATGCTCCCACCAACGAGCTTCAGCGCTCCTATACCAACACAAGAAGCTCTCAAGAAGTCGGTCTTTGATCGGCTTGCAACTAAAGCGGCCCCCCTCGATGGGTCGTCCAGCTCCAGCTCCTCAGTCTTCGCCAGATTGGGCCAAAGTTCATGTGGGCCCATGATGAAGCCTGCAATCCCAAAAAAGTTTATTCCGAAGAGGATAGCCATCCCTACTCCCGAAGTCGTCAAAGCGGCTACTCCCGCCAAAGGGTCGGTCTTCTCAAGACTGACTGTTCCGACTCCCACACCGGCTCCTATTCCTGCTCAAAGGTCTGCCTTTGACAGATTGGATATTGCTACTCAACGGACGTCGGTCTTCAAGAGGCTGGTACCAGCAACGCCTCACCAGAACAGGAGGCATGACGAAGCCATCCCCATCACCGAACCAACACCATCGGCTCGACACGCTCGACGTCGCCACTGGCGCCGAGTAAGAAAGGCCGGGGGCAACTCCCCCTCTGGGCTAACTCCACCAGCCCCAACGGTGGAAGTCAATACTGTTGTTCCAACCGGGAACAGCTATCAATTGCTGAACAAGGTGCGCAGGAACTCTCCTACCGCCGTACTAAAAGGATCTCCTCCGCCCGTGGAGAATGTTACAGAAACAAAGCCGGAGCAACCCCCTCAGCGGCTATCTTCCAAAATCTACAAAGTCTGGTGACGGGTTGAGGACTCGGTAATCGATCAAGATTATCGTCGCCAACAGAAGAAGGTGAAAGTTCAACAGGAAGAGAACCGTCATATCAAGCCACAAAGGATGACAACTACCTGGGTGCCCGCTGCAACGGCCCCCTCAACGTCAACTGCTCAAAAGAGAATGAGGCCAGAGAAAGCCCCTATGACTACGAAAGACCACAAAGACGCTGAGCCCAAACGCCCCAAGTCTGAGGGCATAATGGTGCATACTGTTTACATGGCTTCCGGAAATGAGGAAAGCTGCACTTCGACGGGTCACCGACCGCTCACCCGATCCGTGACGAAAGCCCAGGAGCAGCAACAGAAGCTTCAGAAAATGCTAACGTAAATGGCCACACTTAACGGGCCAAAAGAAAGCCCGGAGGCGTCATCAGAGCAGCGTCATGAACAAGAAACCGATGCTGACTTCCTCCGCAGAGTCCTCGAAAAGAAGGACAGAGAAGCAGCAGAACAAGATGCCAACATAAAACGAATGGCACTTCTCTTCCAAGACATGGTCGGGATGATATTACAGCCGGAACCTCCATCTGTAGACCCTCCGATCATTATTGAAGACGACAGAGGAGAGACATCGAACCCTCCTCCGGCTCTTTCTGCAGCCAAGGAGGAAACTATTTCCAAGGCCGCTCAGGATGACTATATTGCTCAGCAAATACGAGCTCACCAGGTGAATGAAGCGGTCGGCCAAGTTGTTAAAACTGGGCGTCCATATCCAGGCTGGTATGACCAAATAAAGTACCCAACAGGATACACGATCCCTAAATTTCATGTATACAAAGGGATGGGCAATCCCCACCAGCATGTCGCCCAGTTCAGGGCTCTTTGCGGCAACATCGGGGGTGATGGTAAACTGTTGCTCCGTCAGTTTGTTGGCAGCTTGTCGGAGACGGCATTCGAATGGTACTCTGAACTTCCAAACGACTCCGTCAAGACTTTCGCAGAAATGGAGCTATTATTCACCCAGTGATTCGCGAGTGCTAGTGAACGCACCCTGATTACAGCATTGATTAATGCTAGGGTGAAACCTGGAGAGACATGGGTTCAATACGCAAAAAGATGGTGGAATCTGTGGTCGAAATGCGAACAGCGCATCGAAGAGGCACCAGCGGTGGGCATGTTCGTAGGCACCCTGGACCCTCATGCAACTATTTCACAATTCATGATGTTCTTTATGCCGACCACATTCCAAGCCTTGATTGACAAGCTGGCCCAAATGGACCGATGGGTCATAGACCATCTCCTCCAAAGCCGGAGCCGCGGAACGATAAGGGAAAGGGGAAAGCGATCGTCGTCGCCAATGCTCAACAGCAACCCAGTGGTCTAAGACCAGTGGACCGCTAAAATAATAGAACTCGATCTCTCGAAGATAAAATGAGACGCCCTTACTCGTTCCCTCGAGACAAGACGAAGAGATTATTCGAGCTTGCACTGCGCAACAGGCTCATCACTCTGCCAGAGCCAAGACGCCCAGCACAACCAGGCGACATTAGCAATCCTAAGTATTGCCCTTATCACTGAATGTTGGGCCATCCGATCGAGGATTGTTACATCTTCAAAAGCTGGATAGAAGATCAGTACCAGCAGGGCAAATTCATATTATCCGAGAATTGGAAGGTGAACCCGCCTCGGCCACACACTCCCAAGAAGACGGATACACCGAGGGCATCATGCTCTTTCGTAGAAGAAGCTCCATGGGAGGTCGCTCTTTCATCCAAGACGAAAAGAATGCTAAAGGATCTCCATACATGCCCGGCGATCAGGTGGAAGAATCCACTCGAACCAGAGATTATCGAAGGGATGCTGAAGCCGCGCCCAACTCTAAAGATCTATGGTGATAGCCAAAGCATTCACACCCAGCCGTCAAAGTCTTCGAAGAAGAAGAAGAAATCCAAAAAGCCCGTGAAGCCTGGTGACAAGCGCACGGACCTGCAAAAGCAGATTGACGCGCTGGAAGAGTATAACTAGAAGGCGCGGACTCCAGTCACACTTCAAGAGTTTCTCAGCCACGTCCTTGAGGACGGAGATGATGGAGAAGACTCGTCGAATGAATCTGAAGATTACGTAACAAGCTGCCATATGATCTCTCACTTGTCAATATACAATGAGGAAGCTCCTTACACAGAGAAACTGGAGGCAGATCCTGAGCCGGAACTTCTAGGGCCATCGGACGAAATGATTGATGCATTTCTGAACAATGCTCTTTCAAAAAGTAAAGCAGATCGGGAGCGTGAGATGGCCATATTTGAAAAGGCCAAACGCCGGTGACTGGACGAAAGGGTCGAAACCCTCTCACCAGGTCAAAATACCTCCGTTGCAAATAAAAACAGGTTCAAGAAGAGGAAAAGGTTCGCCAAAGCCATATCGATGGGAATGAAGCTGCCACCCTCTGAAGGAAACGTTCTTGGTGAAGCGGAAATGCATCCTAGATACCGCTTATATCACCGAAAGATTGCGCACCCCACCGAAGAGTGCAACGCTTTTAAAAGATGGTGGCAGGGATATGTTTCTCACCGGCAACATTTCAAGCGGATGAAACGCAAAACCCGTCGGGTGCAAAGAAATACGACCGAGGAGTATAAAAGAACTGCCGGCAACTATCGCATGGTCAACGCCGGGGGATCGCAAGTTCTCACCTTCGGGAGCGACTCTGACGAAGGCCCTCTCTTTAAGGAGTCCATCTCGAGAAAAGAGCAAGAACTAAAGATCTGTGAAAACATTCAGCTACGCAATCGTACGCTGCCCGAAAAGAATCTTGGGCCCTCGAACAGTGGGTCAAATAGAAAATATAAGGGAAAAGAAAAAGTCCCTGAGGATATCGTCCTTGATGACCAAGCCGTCGAAAAGCTGACAGCCAAGGACCCACAGAAGAAAAGTAGGGTGGACTACAACGTTCTGGCACACTTGAGGAAGATACCCTCGCAGCTCAGTATTCTCGACGTCCTAAAGAGGCAAGAGATTCTTTAATCAAGGCACTGCAGGAACCCAAGCAATTCCAAGCTTTCCTCGCCGAAGAAAAGATGAAGGACGAGCTGGAAGAAGTACACACAGCTGATATCACCTTCGGCGATGAAGATCTCCTCCTTGGGACATGCGAGCACAACCGTCCCCTATATGTCTCCGGATACTGTCATGACATCAAGATAGGTAAAATCCTGGTCAACAATGGGTCCTCCGTCAATCTCCTTAACGTAAGGGTGCTGAAGGAAATCTGCATGAGCGTTCAACACATCGCTTGGGATAAGACCACCATCTTCGGGTTTGACTCCCATTCGTCACGGATACTTGGGTCCGTAATATTGACGTTACGCTTTGGGCTGCTCGTCACGGACATCAAGTTCCACGTCATTGACGCCAAGACATGCTATAACGCTTTGCTCGGCCGGCCTTGGTTACACGAGTACAACATCATCCCCTCTATACAACATCAGTGTATGAAGTATTTTAAAGATGGTCTCGAGTACACTGTGACAGGAGAGCTAAACCTATTCTCCGTGAATGAAGTCCGAAATCACGAAGATGCAAAATACTTCCTGTCAGATTTCAAGGACACAGAAAGATGTCGCAAACCGGAGGATAAGAACAAAGCTATCACCACCATTCCGGTCTTCGGGAGTGATACCGAGGAGGAAGAGGAAATAGTTTACTCAGGTCCTCCCCAGAACAACAAGCCGGGACCGTCCACTCCTATGCTGATCTTCGGCAGCGACTCGGAAGATGAGTTCCATGCCGTATTCTCTGCTCGGCCATCCATACAAACCTTCGCTGATGAAGATCAAAGTTTGCAAGTTGCCATGGTTCCGCCCAAGAATCATAAAGAGCTAGACGCGCTTGATACCTACAGTGTGGAAGAACTGCAGACATTCTACGTCTCTCCCATGCGAAACGGTGAAAAGGCGATCCTATTCTACCGATCCGGGGAAACCAAAGTGGAGAAAGAAATCTGGCATGGCACGGATTCTACACTTGACAGGCTCCAGCCCATTTGTTTGCCCAAATATTACACAGACGGACTAAAGAGACTCTTGAGATGCCAAGGTGTACCCCTTAAGCAAACTGCGCGACAAGCACTGTTCTATAACAGGATCTGGAACGTTCCCGGAAGTCAACAAAAGTTGCCTAACGGGAGAATGGAAACGACCGGGCTTGGGTATGTTCAATCCAAGAAACGGGAGCTACTCCGCGACTGGTACGTCATACATGACTTTGATGAAGAAGGTGATGCTCTGTGGGAAGATGCTAACCCTAAGCCAGAAAGAGCCCCCACCGTGAAAATGCCCAGTCCGTCGTTTGAAGAACAAATGGACAAGCTTATAAGGGAAGCAGGTCAAAAGGCTCGAGATGACCATAATCGCGAAACGACTATCTACGAGAAAGCTAGGACACAACGCCTCTTTCAACAGGCTGTGAAAAATGAAAATGCTCATCCTTGTCAACCCGTTGTACAAATGGCCCGACGCAGAAGCAGAAACAAACCAAAGAACGGGAAAGGAGTTCGATAGCGACAAAGCGGGTCCAAGAAGCCATGCGGCCAGGAATCGAGCAGTCCGGACTCGTCTCTTATGAAAAAGATGAGTCGAGCATATTCTTTTGCACAAGACAAGACAAAGAAGATACTTGATCTTGCTATAAAACATCAAATGATTATCCTCCCGGAGTCCAAGCACCCCGAGCAAGCAAGCGAAGTCACTCACCCAGACTATTGCTCCTATCACAGGGCAATAGGACATCCTATTGAAGACTGCTTCACATTTAAAGACTGGGTAGAAGACCAGTGTCAATAAGGCAGGTTCGCTCTATTCAGCAGCTGGAGGGTAACCCCGCCGCAGAAGCATGAATCCAAATCCACGAGAATAGAGCCGGATCAACATCGATCTTGGAAGCGATCTCGTACTTGTCATATGATAATGTTGTCAGAAAAAGAGCCCGAGAATATGGATGAACTCCCTTAGTGCTTCGAAAACGATGACGACGAGGTAATCTCAGAATTCCCACCGGTACCAAAAGAGATGGAAGATGGAATACATACTACTGCAGATAACCTCAAGAAAATTAATTTGGGGACGGCAAGTGACCCGCGGCCGACGTTCGTCAGTGAGCTGTTGTCTGAAGAAAGGGTGGCTACGCTGAAGGACGTGCTCATGCAGCATAAGGATTGCTTTGCATGGAACTATTCCGAGATTCCAGGATTAGATCCAGAGATTGTTGTGCACAAATTGGCGAAATCTCCGGACGTCAAGCCGATCAAACAACCGCCGAGAAAAATACGGCTCGAGCTTGAGATGAGCATCAGCACCGAGGTAAAAAAGCTAATTGACTCCGGCTTCATCCAAGTGGTTCAATATCCTGATTGGATCGCCAACATAGTCCCGGTGATGAAGAAGAATGGGACGGTGCGCATATGTGTGGACTTTCGGGATCTCAATAAAGCCTGCCTGAAGGACGACTTCCCAGTACTAGTCACCGAGCTGATGATAGACAATACGTCCACTCATGAAGTTTTCTCCTTCATGGACGGCTCATCAAGATACAATCAGATAAAGATGCATCCCGAAGACCAGAAGCACACCGCTTTCCGGACCCCTATGGGTATATTCTGCTACAAGGTGATGCCCTTCGGTCTAAATAATGCCGGTGCCACCTATCAGAGGGCCATGACGAAGATCTTCGATGACCTCATACATGAAATCGTCGAATGTTATATCGATGACCTCGTAGTTAAAAGCAAATCATACGAGGAACACTTAGAGCATCTGAAGATTGTGTTTCAGCGCCTTCGGCAATACAACTTGAAGATGAACCCTCTCAAATGCGCGTTTGGAGTTTCCTCGGGCAAATTCCTAGGATTCATCATCCGACACCGAGTCATTGAGATAGACCCGTCGAAAATCAAGGAGATCATGGAAATGCCTCTGCCAAGGACTCTCAAGCAGCTGCGGTCTCTCCAAGGGAAGCTCGCGTATATTCGGCGATTTATAGCCAATCTCTCAGGCAAGTGTCGTCCTTACAGTCACCTAATGAAGAAGGGAACCCCGTTCGTCTGGGATCATAAATGCCAAAGCGCACTAGACGAAATCAAGCAATACCTGCAGAATCCGCCAGTACGGGCCACTCCCGTTAAAGGAAAACCTCCCGTCCTGTACACAACAGCCCTCGAAGGTTCTTTAGGTGCGCTATGGGCACAAAAAAACGGCCAAGGGAAGGAGCGAGCCCTCTACTATCTGAGTCGAGTTCTCCTGGGGGAAGAAAGCAATTACTTTCCCATTGAAAAGCACTGCCTGGCATTGATCTTCGTGATAACAAAGCTCAGACACTACGCATTGGCACATGAGGTCCGTCTCATATCAAAGGTGGATCCTCTCAAATATCTGATGTCGAAGGCCATATTAACAGGACGACTCTCTAAATGGGCCCTGCTCTTGATGGAATTCTCGATAACTTATCGTCCCCTCAAGGCAGTGAAGGGCCAGGCCATCGCCGACTTCCTCGCTGAGCATCCGATACCTGCCGATTCTCCTTTGAACTGCGAGTTTCCAGACGAACATGCGTTTGACATGATCGACGGGGATGATACCCGGTGGGAACTCTATTTTGATGGAGCGTCTTCCATGAAGAAGCGCAAATAAAGCACCCCCATAATCAAATCAGGGGTAGGCCTCATCTTCGTGACTCTACAAGGAGGGATAATGCGCTTTACCTTCTCCTTAACAGAGCCGAGGACAAACAATGAAGCCGAGTATGAAGCTTTGATAGCAGGTCTCGAGATCGCCATCGACATAGGAATTGAAAACCTCCTCATATACGGAGATTCCCAACAGGTCGTTAGTCAAATAAATGGCGACTATCAGACGTGCAAGCCTGAGTTGGTAAAATACGGCGAGAGAGTACAACGACTGTTGACTCAAATTCCTTCCTACACCTTGGAAAGCATACCGCGTGCGGAAAATAGCAAAGCGGGTGTATTAGCCAAGCTCGCTAAAGAACTGGCTGACGAAAACCTCGATGACGTAAGGATCGTTGTGCAAAGCCATCGGGTTCTCACACCGGCAGAAATATCTCCGGAGTCACTCGAAGAAAAGGGAGCGACCGAGAAAAAAACTCTACAAATAAAAGACCAGGAAAAGGCTAAGGATTGGAGGGAAGTCTTTGTAGACTACTTCAAATCCCGCCGAACACCTGAAGATGCGTCCTCGAAACATCAGCTTATGAAACGAGCTCTGTCTTTCGCTTTCGTCAATGATACTCTGTACAAAAGGTCATTTGAGTCTCTGTGGCTAAGATTCCTGGGACCTGAAGAGGCAAAGAGAGTCGTCCAAGAAACTCACGACGGACTCTGCGGTTCTCACCAAGCCGGGCCGAAGATGAAGCTGAAGATCAAACGGATGGGTTATTATTAGCCCACGATGATCCAAGACCGCCTCGAATATGCGAAGCAGTGCCATTCGTGCCAGATTCACGGAGACTTTATCCATCAGCATCCGAAACCGCTACATTTGACAGTGGCTAGCTGGCCGTTTGAAATGTGGGGGACTGACATAATCGGCCCCATCGAACCAGCATCGTCCAGAAGACATCGATTCATTTTGGCGACAACTGATTACTTCTCCAAATGGGCAGAAGCGGTACCGCTGAGGGAAGTGAAGACGGAGAATATCCTCCATTTCTTCAAGACACATGTCATTTATCGGTTTAGAACTCCGAGACGGATCATCTCCGATAACGGGCCAGCCTATAGAAGCCATAAGATCAGCCGCTTCGCACAACAGCATAACATAGACTGGAGTTACTCCTCGGTCTATAAACCCTGAGTTAACGGTCTAGCTGAGGCTTTTAACAAGACCATGACGAAGATCGTGAAAAAGACGGTGTCCCGAAACAAGAAGGAATGGCATGAGAGACTGCATGAAGCTCTCTGGGCATATCGAACTACGTTCAAAACGGACACGAACACAACGTCGTATGCATTGGTATTTGGTACGAAGGCGGTACTCCCCTTCGAAATAGAGTTACCCTCTCTACGAGTGGCAGTTCATTACGAGCTAACAGACGAAGAGAATGCTCACCTTCGGCTTGAGGAGCTCGATGCCCTTGAGGAAACCCGGCTCATAGCGCAACAAAATCTGGAGGCTTATAAAGAAAAGTTGACGCGCTCATACGAAAGATTGACTAGGCTGAGAACATTCCGCCAAGGCGAACTCGTGCTAGTGGTCAAAAGACCTATGATCCCTAATCGCGCTAAGCGGGGGAAATTCGAGCCGAACTATGAAGGCCCGTATGTCATAGACAAGGTCTACCAGGGTGGGTCCTATCTACTCATGGACATGCATGGCGAAAGGTCCTTCAGGCCAATAAATGGTCGCTTCCTAAAAAAGTACTACGCCTGACGAGTCACGGCCTAGGTCAATGATAGATGACGACGACTATATCCGCTCGCTATCTTCCTAAGCCCAAACTCTATAAGTAGTAGCCGGCTAATGGACCGAAATGTTCTTAAACTAACGACGAACCAAAACGTCCTTAAACTAACGACGGACCAAAACGTCCTTAAACTAACAACGGACCGAAACGTGCTTAAATTAACAATGGACCATTATGTCCTAAAACTAGCTGTTGACCGAGAGGTTAATAAACTACGATGGATTGCAGCATCCCAAAGCTGATACAAAAAAAGAATAAAAAAAGAGAGAAGAATGAAAATGGTATGTCCATAAGCAAAATGAGCACGGATGAAAACCCGAAAGGGCTCCGTGAGTAAAAACAGCAGGGCTACCGTCGAGTTTTGTGAAAACCCGAAAGGGCGCAATCTCGTTAGAATAAAAAAAAGAGAAAAAAGAAAACGCTATGTCCATAAGCAAAAGGGCACGGATGAAAATCCGAGAGGGCTCCGTGAGTAAAAACAGCAGGGCTACCGGCGAGTTTTGTGAAAACCCAAAAGGGCGCAATCTCGTTAAAAGACACTTGCAAGGTCCTCTCGACCTTGTGAGGAGAAACCACCTGCGTGAGATCCTTACGACTCATAAGGGAGCGACACACTTAGGGATCCCCACGATTCCTAAGGAGAAATTACACTTGCGAGATCCTCACGACTCGTAAGGAGAACCCTCTTATGAGACCCTCACAACTCATAAGATTCAAAAGTCTTAAATTACAGGGATCTGAACCTGTTCTTAAGCGGCCACCACAACCTCTAATACTGCCCTACAAGTGGCTCAATGCTGACCCTTGTATACAATCCACGGGCGCGAATAAACATTTCCCTAACAAAGTCCCATCCGTGACTAGGGATATGTTTGCATGGTGAACAACCCTTGTGAGTCCTCTCAACTTATAAGGAGAAAATACTCTTGTAAGATCCTTACGACTTACGAGAAGCCATAACTTTGGAGTCTTTACGATTCCTAAGGAGAAAACGCACCTACGAGATCCTCACGACTCGTAGGGAGAAAAAACCTTTATGAGACCCTTACGGCTCATGAAGTCAAAAGCCTTAGTCGACAGGATCCTAACCCTGTTCGCTAAGCCACCTTTGTTCGACATCGACAAAGGAAAATGATGATTCGCTCCTGGCAATATTCCAATTGTAGTGGTATTGATGACGAAATCGGTATCTAACTCCAAGCTTGCAGCAAAGAAGCTAGCGAGCCACACGTGCATACGAAATAGCCGAAATGATGGGGCAACTTGCAAATAAAATCAGCAAGTAAAAATGTATGCATGCAAAATAGCCGAAATGATTGGGCAACTCGCAATAAAAAGTAGCGAGTAAAAATAAAATAAATAGCCGAAATGATTGGGCACCGCGATAAATAGACGAAATGATTGGGCAATCGCAACTTTCGCGATATATAAGCTGAAATGATAGAGCATCGCGGAAAGAAATAAAGAAAAATGAAATTTAAGCCCAACAAGTGATATCACATCAATCCCTGTATACAATCCAGGGGCACAAACAAAGAAGAAGCCAAATATCAATGGTTCACAAACAACCTGGAGACCACATCGATATGCGTCTCATTACAACAGACGCAACGTAATCCACATGACCCCGTCGCGGAAACACGTCATCCACATGACCCCGTCGAGAAAACACGTCATCCAAATGACCCCGTCGCGGAAATACGTCATCCAAATGACCCCGTCTCGGAAATACGTCATCCATATGACCCCGTCGTGGAAATACGTCATCCATATGACCCCGTCACGGAAATACGTCATCCACATGACCCCGTCTCGGAAATACGTCATCCACATGACCCCGTCACGGAAACACGTCGTCCACATGACCCCGTTTAGGAAACACGTCATCCACATGACCCCGTCGCGAAAATACATCATCCACATGACCCCGTCGCGAAAATACATCATCCACATGACTCGTCGCGGAAATACGTCATGTACATGACCCCGTCGCGGAAACACGTCATCCACATGACCCCGTCGCGGAAACACGTCATCCACATGACCCCGTCTTGGAAATACGTCATCCAAATGACCCCGTCACGGAAACACGTCATCCACATGACCCCGTCTCAGAAATACGTCATCCACATGACCCCGTCGCGGAAATACGTCATCCACATGACCCCGTCGCGGAAATACGTCATCCACATGACCCCGTCGCGGAAATACGTCATCCACATGACCCCGTCGCGGAAATAAGTCATCCACATGACCCCGTCTCGGAAATACGTCATCCACATGACTCCGTCACGGAAATACGTCATCCAAACGACCTCGTTTCGTAAATACGTCATCTACATGACCCCGTCGCAGAAATACGTCATTTACATGACCCCGTCTCGGAAATACGTCATCCACATGACCCCGTCACGGAAATACATCATCCACATGACCCCGTTTCGGAAATACATCATCTACATAACCCCGTCGCGGAAATACGTCATCTACATGACCCCGTCTCGGAAATACGTCACCCAATGACGCCGTGAAATACGGATAACGTCAATCTCATTAAACACTTACGGGTCCTCTCGATTCGTAAGGAAGAAAACTCTCTTATAAGATCCTTACAACTTATAAGGGAAAATGCATTTAGGAATCCTCACGACTCCTAAGGAGAAAAGACACCTACGAGATCCTCACGACTCGTAAGGAAAAAAGTCTTCATGGGACCCTCACGGCTCATGAAGTTGAAAAGTCTTAGGTAGCAGATCCGAACCTGCTTCCTAAGCTATCACTACCCCTCGAAGAAGCCAAGACAAGATCCTCACTCTATCATCTGCCGGCTATATTTGCTAAGGTGACATGCCGATAACAAAAGAAAGAAGAAAGCGGAGAGATGACAGAAGACATTGTAAAAAAAATGTGTATCTTTTATCATGAATTCAATTGGGTACAAAATACATCATATGAAAGAATAAAAGAACGAATACATTTTATTCAAAATTACAAATGGTACAAAAAAAATTATTGAGAGGGAAGCGCTTTCAATAATCCAATCAGCCGCTTGCGCACTTCCCTCAGCCCCTCTTCTTGATCAGCTGCCGCGACCAACTCTGCTTTGACCTGGGCTCGCTGCTGCAAGTAAGACGAAAGTTGTTCCTCGACGGCCCGCTGAGCTGCTTCACGATCTTGTGCATCCCGCTCGAAGACGTCGAGCTTCTGCCTCAGTGTTAACCCGTCAGAAATGCATCGCAGAAGGCCTTCGAAAATAACTTTCAACTGGGCAGCATTCGCATCAACCTGAGCATGCAGTCGAGCAGATTCGCTTGAAGTTTCTTTACATTCCTTCTGCTTTCAAGCCACTTCTTGTTCAAGATGGCGGAAGTAAGAAGTACTCTGCTCGATCCACGCAGCTCGTTGAGTGCTCAAAGCCAAAATCTCAGGAGCAGGACGCCTAAGCTCAAGCTCATGCAGGCAAACCTCAATTTCCCTGCATTGATTGACTCAAGACCCAACGACGCCCTCAGCATGAAAGTTCACGAGCGTCGCCAGCATAGGGTTAACCTCCGTGGCAAAATCCGCAGCAGATGTGGGAGTCTCCACGTCGAGCTCCTCAATATAGTCGCTCAGCATACGCAGACTATTCGCGGCGCCTTTCGAGAATGAACGTCTGGAAAAGGGCCCTGCCGGCATCATAATGCGAGTTTCGAATGGGGCTGGAGTCGATGTGATTGCTGCAAAATAAATCATAATCAGATGTCGGCTCAGAAAATAAAGAAAATACACGAAAAATAGAGTCTATTATACCGGCTGCAACAGGGGGCAGAGCTGGGAGCACTAGTGGCGCAACGATAGCCTCGTCCCCACCTTCGATTTGTAAGGCTACAAGCAATACAAAGAGGGATTATCAATAATGTGATTGCCCGTTAAAAAAGGACGTCATTTAGAAAAGATACTCACCGACACCACCAGGCGGACTAATCTCTGACAGGAAGGAGAAGTGTGGGTGGAGCACCTGATACAGGTGGTCAAAAAGGACTCCTGCAAGGACGCAGTAATGCTACGTCAGTACATAAGTTATACAGCCTAAAAATAAGACTGATGGATCATGAATCCGCACCTTCCAACATCTGAGATGGTACGAGAAAGGGTAGAGGAGGTGTCACCGTCAAAGCGGTAGCTGATGGCGCTGCTTCGGATAGCGCAACCTCAACGCTCGCCACACCTACATTAGAAACAAGATAAATACTGTCAGGAAAGATTGAAAAGGATTGCAGAATAAAAAGAAAAGCAATGACCCAAAATCTACCTGATGAGTTGCCAGTCGGAACCGCGATGAGGGCGTCACTTGATACAGCAACTGCTTCATCCTCTTCCATCGGGATGGTCTCACCCCCCGTCGCCTCATCCCCTGACTCTACGAGAGCCGTCGTAACGCTTGCGACGCCAGGAGATGGCAAAGTGCCGCAGGCGGAAAGAGTGACGATCGGGGCGGTGCCCGACTCTTGAGAAGGAGCAGCCACCTCGGGCTCAACAATTGTAGCCGTCTCACCCATCGCCACCTCGGGCTCGGCAATGGCAGCTATCTCAGGCTCGACAATCGTGACTGTCTCACCAGCCGCTACCCCGAGCTCGGCAATTGCAGCCATCTCGCCTACCACCGCCTCGGGTTCGGCAATCACGGCTGCCTCCTTTACCTCTACCCCAGGCTCAGCGTTCGCCGCCACTTCTTCGGTAAGACCAGGCCCTGCAAGATAGGATATATGAAAACTGATAGTTAAAACTTTGACAACGAAACTCCATGTCACATTACCTTGAGTTGGTCTTCCGACTGCTTCCCGAGCCGCTCGTGCTGCCCGACTATAAGCAGTAGATAAGGCGGCCGGGGATTCCTCTGAAGGAGTAGGGGCAGGGGTAGCAGTGCTCGAACCCGCACCCGCGGCCAAGGCAGCACTACGCTCCCTTACCGCGCGCATTCGGCGCTTCCTCTCCGCTCGGGCCGTCAAAGCGGATCTTCTAGACGCCTCCATCAATAGGACGTCGTCATCCACGCCAAGGGTTACCTCTGGAGCCGCTATGGCATCGTCATCGGTTGCTTAAGTGAAGCTTCCTTCAACAATTCCGCCGGAACTGAGATAGCCGGCCCAGCAAGCGTCTCTGCACCGCCCTGCGAAGTCGGTGCCACACTCGGAGGAACATGAATAGAGGTAGTCCCTGCGATAAGATAAAGAAAGGGTTAGATTGTCCATAAGAAAGGAGAATGAAGATGCAATAAGCCGAGACATACCAATGCCCAACAAAGTGTGATTCCTCTCCTCTTCCTCAAAGGTCCTAAGGGAAGCCGCCAGAGCCTCTTCAGTGGTAAAGCCTGTTACAAAAGGAAAAATGTCAGTCAAGAAATGATAATAAAAATAAAAATATAATGCAATAACAGAAGGTGCGACTGATGTTTACTTGATTGCACGAAGGTGGCCATTTCCGCTTGGTGGCTTGCGGATCGCACAAAGGCTGCAATAGCGGCCTCGAGATTAGTATCTTCCGGCGCTATGAAGAGACCTTCGTTGGTCCCATACTCGCTCAGGCCCTCGTTATAAGGAGCCTGAGGCTCCAGGCTGAGTACATCATCTAGAGAGAGGACCGACTTTTTCTCCCTCTTCTGCGCGCGAGCTCCAGCCGCAGCAAGCACAAGCTTACGCTTGGTGGGCACTTTGGGGAGACGAGTCCCGATATCTGAGCCCACGCCAGATTCAGGGGAAGCTACATTTACCGTCTCCGTGGGAGCACGGGGCACCGGTGGTACATCCACCGTCTCCACGGGAGCACGGGGCACCGGTAGCTCAGGCCTGTCCTCGGGGACTTCAATCACGGTAGCTCCTCTTAGCGGAGGAATGGCAATGGTCCGTCGCTTCAAGGGGAGGTTTCGGTCACTAGCAGGGGGTGCACCCTAGCGGTCGAGTAGCAGCCGCTTCTCCTCCCTGATAACAGCACCCGTTGCATGTTGATACCAGGCCACGTGTACGTTAAGGGCCCTCGGAACGCAACTCGGTTCGCTGATAAAGAAGTGAGAGCCCATATTCAAGTGCATAAAATGATGCAGCGCACCCCGTATTCCCTCTTCGGTGGCAGCGGGTTCTACCAAGAAAGCCTCCAGCGGGACTCCCTGATTATAACTCAGCTGCTGGGCATAATGATGGGGGTTGTATCTCATGAATAGCGCCATATCATTTTGCCTGAATACAAGAAAGCCCGGCCTGATGGAGTACAAGTAGAGAATATCCCGGGCTTTCAACACAGAGGCCCTGTCCTTAAAAATGTCTTGCAGTGACAGCACCGCCTTTGAAGTTTCCTGGCCGATGGTCAAGACTTTGTCTGTGAGAGACATACCATCTCCGACCGTGCGCGGACGAAGGAGCAAGCTCTGTGACGGACTCATGATGGAGGCGTCAACCAGCCGCATAATCCGAGGGAACTTGCATCTCTCGTAAAACGGAGGTCTCTTATGAATGCCAAAAACCCCGAGCATGTGCATCTCCAACCATGAAGTGAAGTAATGCATCGGGAGGTTGGCAAGATGCACCCCCGGTTCAGTGGTATCCGCCGCTACGCTAAGACCGTGGTATAAGTGGGCTAACCCGGCGATCCCGATAGCCACTTGTATTCCAGCGACAATGCGATGCGCGGGGTAGAAGACGGAAGGCCTCATGTAACGAGGATGCATAGGGAGTGCGAACCAACTCAACCATAGCCCAAGAAACCCAAGAAATAATGCATCATCTTCAATGCCCGGGGCGGCGATTTCTGACAGAGGGAAGATCGCAGCGTCAGGAAGAAAGAAGCCCTTCTGATCAGCTTCCAGTACCGGCTGACGGTCCAAGACAAAGCCGAAGGGATCATCGAGCTTAGCAAACTTTTCGCCTCGCCGCGAAAAAATCTCTGGGCGAAGAAAACGGGCAATGAAGTCCGCAAAACTGAACCCCCGGCCTCCAAATTCCAGGAAGAGGCTCTCGTATAATCAGCACCTTTATCAGACTAGGGAACTGGTGCTGAATGGCGTTCTCTGGTGTGAGGCCCATCACCACTGGCTTGGTGGCAAAAAAAATTCATCCGGAGGAAGCAGCTCCTCGTAGTGCTCCCCCCTGACCGGTAGACCGGAAACCTCGGCAAATTCTTCCAAGGAAATGAAAACCTCTCTGTCCAGTAGAAGGAAGTAAGGGTCGGGATATTCCACTGCTCCAAGAACGTCTTGATCCACCATGTGGGAGGTGCAGAATATTGGAACAGCAAAACATAGACTGCAGGGTATAAGCCGAGCTTTAGCAGCTGCGATTTCTTCGCCGACAAGATGTACCGGGCCCACTGCAAGTACCCGGCCGAATGACGGGGAGTTAGCCCGATGTTGTAGGATTGTCCCCAAGGCGCGACTCTCCCTGGCATATGCCCCGCCCCAGGGTATCCAAATCCGCCGCCGGCTGCATGGGTACTGCGGCGATCGAAGGCTAAAGAAGACCCTCCGAAGTCCAATTAACAACCTCCATGGCATAATTCACCGGGGGTGCATCCGCATACGGGATTGCCGAGATGGGCTCCGACAGCGTCGCACAAGAGAAGCTTCGACGACCTCTGATAATCTGGTCGTACCATCTACCCTACAAGTGAAGTTTTTTGTGTTCCGGGTCATGGTCTCTGATGAGGCGAGAACCTCCTGGTCCACATGTGCCTCAGGGAATCCTCCCTTTGAACGGACGAACGGAAATGAAGTATCGAAAGACATGTCGCCTGCAAGAAAGAGGGACAGAAATCAACTGTCAGTGCTATAATTTAATTTTAAATTTCTGACACTCGGTACTTTAAAATTTATACCACACTGCAATGTAGTGGAAAAGGGACCAAAAGGGGACCCACAAAATCTAGATGACAATTCATCAATTAATAATTAATAAAACAGACTCATCATTAGATGAGACTGTTAATTAATGAGGAAATACTCAAGAAAATTCTCATTAAATGAGAGATCCCTCGGGAAAAGGAGATAATCTCCCATTGAGAGCAAAGCTATATGACAGAGTGACACTTGTCAAACTCTGATCATGAAGGAATAAAATTCCTCAAAGAGCCTGACTCTGTAATGATGATGGAAAAATCCATCAGAAAAGAATTAATTAAAATTAATTTTTTATGAATTAAAAATTCTGGGATCTTCAAGATCCATGAAAAAACTCTTAAAAGTTCTTCATCAAAGATTAAGAAATCTACATATTATCAAAGAGCAGAGCTCTGATTCATGGGCTAAGAAACCCCAAGAAAAGATTTCTTTAGATCTATGGGTTCATGAGAGCAAAAATCTGCTAATGAAACCCTAAATGGGTTTTCTTTAGATCAAAGATCTATGAAGAGAAAGGCTCTGTTAATGGGTAAAACCCTAATTTATTTAAAAAAAATAAACTTTACCTAAATTTTGATGGAGTTCTGACTCTTGAAAAGTTCTTAAACTGAAGAGCAATGCTCTGAATTAAAATTCTCAAGAAGAAGATGAAAATCATCTAAGGGACCAAAGGTCCTATTTATAAGTATTGAACCGCCTCTTCAACTTCTGAGTTGATCCAAGGGCTCAGATGCTGCCACCGCTGCATTCACGCGTGCGCCACGTGAGCACAACGGTGGGGGGGCATTTATTTCCCCCAATCAGAGCAAAACTTTGTTTTAAAATTCAAAATTTAAAAATTGAAACGCTTCAGATTCAGCGCAAGGCGTGCTGCGCGCCACGTGTCAAACACAGATGCGCTAGCGCCAGGTGCGCTGCGCCCTAGGCAGCGCACCCCCAATCAGAGCAAAACTCTGTTTTAAAAATTCAAAATTCAAAAATTGAAGCAATGCTTCAGATCCAGCGCGCTGCGCGCCACGTGTCAAACACAGGAGCGCCAGCGCAGGCTGCGCCAGCGCCACGTGTCAGACGTAGGTGCGCTAGCGCAAAGTGCGCTGCGCTCTGAGCAGCGCACCACGTGCAAAACACGGGTGCGCCAGCGCTGGAATTAAAAAATTCCCCACCGTTAGATCAAAAGATCTAATAATGATAAACCATTAATTAATCAAAATTAAAATTCTATTATGGAAAGATTTTTTCAATCTTGTTAAAAACAAGAAGATTGCCTTCTGTAAAACAGAAACCCTAGGATCAAATATCCAACGGTGGGGAAACATCCCCAAATCAATCAGAGAAAAATCTCTTTAACCGATTTAACAAATCAATTCGCCCTATATAAAGGCCCCAAGACTTCAAGTCTGAGATAGAGAAACCCCCTACAAACTTTGAGAAAACTCAAAAGAAAAAGAGCAAGCTCTTGAAAGAAGATCATTTCTTCAAGGTAAAAAGAATGATTCTTGAACAAAGAGATAAAATCATCTCATTAAAACATAAGAATTATCTTCTTAAAAGATCATAGATCTATAAAGACCAAGGTCTTTTAAAAATAAAGATCAAAAGATCTCATCATAAAAACAGAAGAAGTATTTACTTCATTCACAGATTATTGATCTACAAAGGCAAAACCCTTTCAAAAATAAGAACTGTTGTTCTTGAATCTTGAGGCAAAGCCTCCTTTAAAAAGAACATAGATTTGTTCACAGATCATAAATTTGATCAAATGCACTTTGCGCTATTGAAAAGTGCCTTGCACTCTTGAACTGCGCTTCTGCGCTTCTCGAATCGGCGCTCAGCACCAAAATGCGCCACGTGTCAACCACGTATGCAACTTGCGCTTTGCGCTTCTGAAACAGCGCACTGCGCTCATGGGCTGGTGCTCAGCGCCAAGCGCGCCACGTGTCGCTCACCTGTGCGCCACTAAACTAGCGCAATGCGCTCATAAATTAGTGCCTAGCGCTCACAAACTAGAGCAATGCACCCATCATCTGGCGCTTAACGCCAAGCGCGACACGTGTCCTTTTCGTGTGCGCTACTTGGCAGAAGCGCAATGCGCTCTCTAATTGGCGCAAAGTGCCTGGCGCGCCACGTGGCGCGCTGTCAGAACAAATATTGTTCTGATTATGCTATGCATCAATACAAGACAAAAAAATATGTCAGGATATAATGCTCAGCATTATTAAAAGGGCCAAGCCCAAATAAAGGCTCAACAGCCCAGAACAATAAAATGTTAAACATTTTAATCTTATTGGACTTAGCCCAATATTGGCCATAAGTCTTCAACTTATATTGAACTGAGCCCATCTGCTCACGAATATTTAACAGATCTCAGTCCCAAACTGGATTACAGATCTGCCAACCGACTCATACCGGTTCAAGGGTATATCTCTTTACTCCTCTGATATCTGTCGTTGTAATCCTTCAACGTCTTCAGAGAGGTGACGGGTCCCGACAACCGCACATTTCACGGACTGTGGGGTCCTTAAACTCATGTCCTTAAACTTTATAGACTACGATGTCTCTAAACCGGACTGTGGGGTCCTTATACTCACGAACTACGATGTCCTTAAACTTCATAGACTACGATGTCTTTAAACTACGGACTGTGGGATCCTTAAACTCATGGACTACGATGTCCTTAACCTCGGACTATGGGGTCCCTTTAAACCCATGGACCGAGATGTCCTTAAACTAACATCGGACCAAGATGTCCTTAAACTAATATCGGACCGTAATGTCCTTAAACTAATCGACCGCAATGTCCCTAAACTAAACAATAGGGCCCGAATGCTCTTTTGTTGGATCTAAATGATCCCGTTAAGTTGATCTTAGTCTAAAATTAGACTAACGTATCCTTAACTAACGTTTAAGTTGATCTTAGTCTCAAATGAGACTAACGTATCCTTAAACACAACCCCCAAACCTAAATCTAAGAAGATACGGATTTGGACTAATCCATGCCCTACGGGCGACAACATAAATTAGTCTCCGTATACAATCCACGGGCAACCACGAACAAAACAAACACTCACGACACGAAGTGACCATCTGGAGAAGGAGAAAGTTGTTACCGCGATGCAGTAGCGTAATTAACTGCAGGGGCTTGCGCCTGCAGGGAAGAGCATCCCCTCAATCAAAAACCCCTCAAACGAGGGGGAATCTGACGAAGTCTGCTACATCGGCCGCATCCGTTTAGACCTTCGATACACGGTGTCATAAATCAACTTGGCATCTTCGGAGAGGTGGACGGATAGCACCAATTAGCATCTTCCCCGAATTTCAGGCAAGACGGACCTACGCGGTCTCGTCTCTGTGTTCGGCGGGGAACACACTTATTGTCTCTCTATTACATGTTGATAAAACCCTTAGGATGAGTAATTGACTACCAGGATTATGATGCGGATCATACTAGTGGGGCAGAGGTAGTCGGCAAGTACATCCTTCAAATGTTCCTAGTCGTGGGGGTATAGAGATGGGGCATCGATATTCCAGAGTAGACTAGCGTATACGCTTCTCGACCCATATGATGGGCGATGGATGATCTCATATCCATTGGTGTTTGACGTCAGAGAAGGTATATGGGTGCTCAGTGGAGACTGGATACACTGAACTGACTCGCCGAGAACTTCTAGATGGTATTATACCTATCGTCAGATAGCAGTTATCTAGTGACACTGGTACAGGTTAGTCTGTCGACCGGAGATCGTCATAGAGTCTTGTGTGATTTCCACTGTGCTTTGATTTCCATCATACCACGTTCAAGAGATCGTGCAAAAAGGTGGTTTTTGGGTACAGTCCCGAGTCACATGGAGGCAATGAGCGATAGGAGGGGATTCATCTCTCCCGGTATTGGGAGTTGATGTTGCGCTATGCTTGATTGGCCATAACAGGAAATCCCTGGCCAGGGTTGCTGAGATCTACTGGTAAGTGTTATCAGTAGTTTCTCAAATCGTTATGGACCTTGCATCGGCATGACTTATCAGGCTATTGGGGTCTGATGTTATACCACCCCCAGGCTGTGATATGCAACATATCTGACAAAGAGACCGGACTGTACGATAGTGTTACTGATTGGATTCGCAGGAGTACGAGCATACTTGCTTGCTAATCTTCTGATCGCTCAATACCCAGGTGGCCGTTACGTTAGCAGACCGCTTGCGGCTTGTGGGTGTTTGATATGATCATCACCTACTGCTGGCGTATTGACGAGTCTTCAGAGTCCTACACAGAGGTTTCCTGGTTCATACGAAACGAAGTAGGAGCACATATGTGATATGTGCGGGACCGAGATTAATGCGCGTATATGATACCGCATTCTATTCTCGCGATATGTGATATCGGTCGGTTATATGTGATATAGCCGGGTTATCGTATCAAGTGTTGACTCGATAAGTTGATTCATATGATATTAGTCGGTTGTATGTGATATAGCCGGATTATTAAATCAAGTGTTGATTTGATAATTTAATGTATAATTATATATTTCATATATTAACTTGAATTAGCTAATATTTGCTCACTAAGTATTCTTTTTCTCACTTATGTGCATATAGTATATATGTGATATATATTAATGTACATTTTATTTGTGTCATGTGTGATGCCACATACTTCATGGGTGTATGAGACTAACACCATGCTTGATATAATTTAGGGTTTATATTTATCTAATTAATTCAAAATTGGATGGATATTTTTCATGGCTACAAGCTTGTAGAAGCTTGTGGAACCATTGACCAAGTCCACCAATTTTGTTTCACTTGTAGATATTTATTAACCTAACCATTAACCTTAGCCATGGTTCATTCTCTACATGGGTTAGTGTATGACACTAACTCACCCATGATTGCTATTCTCACGTCATGAGTTTCATTCTCATCTCCATCTTCATCTTCTTCTTCATTGAGAAAAGGCTTGCTAGCTTTTCTCAAGGTGATAAAATATTGTGAGAAAAATAAATCTAAAGTGAGCTCATTTCCTACTTCATCATCCTCTACTATATTAGCCATTTAGTTTAGGGTGATTGCTTCACTAATCTACTATTAGTGAAGAGATTGCATGAGCTTGAGTCTTCTCGACATATATCATCTTCGGCCTCGAAGACTTCGAGCAAGCTTGTTCATTTCTTCATGTGAACCCTTACCAGAGTTCGGGTGTTTACTAGTTGGAGCGAAAGGACTACCACACGGAGCTTTAGAAGTGAAGGACCGGTCTACAAAGGTTGTATTCCTCATTCACTTTGTATGTAAAGTTGTTTACATATAGTATTGTCTAAATCTCTAGTTAAGATTCTTGGGTTAGGGTTCTTTAGTACGGCAAAAAATTTGAAAACAGCATGGACGATGCATCCCGAAACCTTGCTGCCGCGCTAGGTAACCCTATACAAAGTCCACACGGAAGGAGTCATCCGAAGTGGTCTCCGATCGGGGTACAAGACTCTGAAGCTCCATACGCAGCTCTCCGGGCGGCAGAACCGCTCTGCCTCTACCCTGCCTCTGCCGCTGCCGCGGCTGGTGCTCCTGCCGCCTCTCGCTGCTCCCGTCGTCATCATCAAACATAGATAAGAGTACAATCATTACATATGCATGCAATATATGTATAGATCATAGAAATGTGAAGTAATAATATAACATTACTGATAACCTTTTTCGTTTCGTGGACGCATTAGACATATCTACTTGGATTTCATCGTCGATATCAATTCTAACCCACATAACTTCACGATCAGCCAAAGACAACCCGTCTTTTGAAACAGACGGTCAGAGAACTCTAAGTCTTCTCTCATCTTCATCCCCATCGCTGTTCTCCATACGATCGTCGAATTCTGGGACATCGTAAACATCCCTGGGTTTCCAATGGCATACGACACTCCATCCAGGATGCTTCAAGTACAGTGAGTAGTATATTTGGAACGCTTGGTTCGGAAAGATAAATGGATCGTCCTGGCCGTAAAATCGAAGTGTGTTCACACTAGTCAATCCATATTCATCTTTCCAAGTCTCGAGATTGTTTCTCCACTTATCCGTATCGGTTCGTGTATCGTACCAAGTACATTGAAATATATAAAACGGTTCTGATCGTCCGGGACATTGGATACCAAGTATGCAATTTAAGTATCCATAATAAATCACACCATCCAATCATACCGTCATAATCCCACTATTCTGAGTGGTTCGAAATGTTTCTATGTTCTTAACTTCAAATCTGTATCCAAGGACACCGAATCCTTTATAATATGCAACCTCCATACTAGGAAACTGAGCTAAACATCTTGAATCACTCTCTAATGATGCAGACAAGTTCGGATCGTGGATCTGAAAAAACAAGTTTTACGACAGATACATAACGATATAAGTTTAGATTATAACTGTTAGTAATAACATGTTATTCGAACAACTTACATATCTGTGTCATGCCCCACTTCCCAGAGTGTGCTAAGATCGGCACGTGACAGAGCCAACCATGCTACCTGTGGTTAGGAAATATCCTTCCACGGTCACATTACGGCTGTCTATAGATATCAAGAACAGGAAAATAAAAGAAACTATCTAATACATGTCCATATGCCAGAATAAACGAGTCTAGAAATAATGTGCGGAAGCAATAAATCCAATGAACAGTAACATCTGGAAAGTACGGAAATAACGAAACTAACTGGATACTAACAGGATCCTCATTGCTCGGCCTGACGGCGAAAATACTCCTGATCAGCCTGCGACAAAAGTAGAGAATCTGGACCATGCAAAACCCAGACATCAGTGCGTCATAACATCAATAATAATATAATCAGGGGGTAACAAGTCATCCAAGCATGAATTATAAAAAGGTACATCAATGTAATAAGTAAACAGGGATATAGAACAGTGAAGTGTAACAGTATATGTGAAGTGCAGCGGTGAAACTAAATTGTGCTACTCGGTTAACTACGCTCAGGTCTGTGAAATCAATTTGATGAATCATCGATGTAACTCAATAGTATCCCGTGCATGCCCGAGACCACGGTCAAGACTGTCGGGCTGAATCCGAGACGTGCCGCTAGGCAGTGAACAGGTAACATGTATAGACGGATGATGTCAGCAACATCATCCCGGGGCTGGCCTAGCCCGTAAGACTGATCAGTATAAGTATCGAACTGTCGAGTTACAAGTCAGGTTTCATCATTGATTTCCCCATACCCCCAAGTTATATGTTCAAGTCAGGTATTGATAAATCTGAGACTAATGCCAACACAGGATCAAGCAGGAACAGGTTTGTCTGTACAGACAACAGGATATGTCATCGGGACAACATGTCAGGATTATTGGCATTAGAAACAGAATCAGGTAACATGTCAAGTAGTGCTATATCAGGTCATGTCAGGTAGTGTACATGTATCAAGTCATGTCAAGTAGTGGTGTATCAGGTCATTTCAAGTAGTGTACAGGTATCAAACGGGTGCTCATAATCAAACTGTAGCAAGTATTGAATCAGGGTGAAAGTACGGATGTACGATAAAAGCATAGATGCACAAATATCAATCAGGGGTTACATCATGATTATGTAGGGTGTACAATATCAAGCATGGGATGTCGATATAATAACAATAACATGAAATAATATGGTCTCGGCGTGCAACTAGATATGTAATAAACCGTACGGAAATAGACTGATACTATAAAACTGTAAATCGGTAAAATTTGCTGAATATTAAAACACAAGCACTATTATTTATTAAATAGATATTGATATAATAATATTAACATGGATAACATATTCAAACTGATTAATAACTATAAAAGTGGTATTGATTAACCATGCACAAGAAAGTTCCGTTCTGAAATTCAGCGTCACCCTGATTTGTAAAATAGCTCAAAAATAACAAACGTTCTCCAAAAGAGACGTGTATTATACCAAAACAAAGATAATTCAATAAGGTTTTCATTTTTATAAGTTGAAGTATCTCAGGTTGTTCCTACAAAAATCTATGAACATTCAAAATTGAAAGTTTGCTGCTGGAATTTCCCTGGACAGCAGTTTAGAGATATTATCATTTGCATTTTACGTTATTTAAACAATTTATTTTGCAAGCAAATATTTCATAGTTTTATAGTATTCTGAGTTATCTTCGTAACGAACTAAAGAACGTATACTAATAATTTTTCTATGATTTATAATGAATTTTATAAGGTAAGGTGCACAGTAAATTTCAGATTTGTCGTATCCGCTTTGCAACGACGTTTCATGTGTAAACTATAATATTTTCAAAATATATTTTATATAACATTATAAAATGCAGAATATAAACTAATTAAAAATAATAAGAAGAAATATTACGACGATATATATTTTAAATGATATGGATGCAAACGGGTATCCGAAAACAGTAAAAATTCAGTATTGATGCATAATACTATACCTATCTTGTAGCAAGATGATTTAGCATGCGACTAGACATGTAAATAATGATATTGATGTGTACAGACGTCGTATAACAGTAAAATGATAAACTGGTAAATGCGGGATGTACAACTAAACAATATAAAATGTAAATATTCAATTGGGTGCAGCATATTGTAGTCTAGCATGTATCAAGATAAATTGCATGCACTAGATATGAAGTAACTTGCACGGATGCACACGGATATCCAAAAACGGTGAAACATGCAAAATGATAATGTGGGATACATAACTAATCATTATGTGTTGTTATTATTCAACTGAATATAGAATATAGTAGTATAACATGTAGCAAGATTAACTTGCCTCGACGGATCACGAAACGGATATGTACGGCACGTCCGACATCGGTAAAACGTCGCAACGCACGCACAGCACACGGGACAGGTCTAAACAATGCAAGTGGGTGATTACGCAGACAAGGTATGTTCACTAGATCACTCAGATCGTCAGCGACGAGCACGGCTCCGGCGGTGATCACCGGAATTAAGAAATAGGATCAAGAAAAAGAAAGAAGAAAGAAGAAGAAGTAAGAAGAAGAGGCTGTGTATTAAGTAAGAAAAGAAAAAATAAATAAATAAAATATATATAAATATATATATGCAGAGGAGAGAGAGAGAGAAAGGGGTTGTTAGTTTGTTAGGAAATTAGTTTAGATTTAAATTTAAAAAACCTTTTATTAGTTAACTAAATTTTAATTTATATCAGTTTATAAAATTAATATTATATAAATAAAATTTGATATTCTGGTAAATACAAACATAGTCCAAAACATGCCCGGGTCGGGTCTAAAATTTAGTTTTAAAATACGAAAAATATACATGTCGGTCAAAATAAAAAATGAATGTCCGGATAACTAAAATGCATACCCCCAAGAACGGAGGCAGGTAAGTGCGCGTAACCATCCAAACAAGTCCCTTTCACTGAATGGGACGAGAACAAAATGCGCGGATGCTACCACGGGGCTAGGGGTATCATGCAGGCTATACAATGTATTTTTAAAATATTTTATATAACTTAAAATGTTATATTGTAAAAATACAAATGCCAGATAAAATGCCAGTATGCAAGATGTATAAATGAAAATGAAAGTGCACGAGTCCATGTAACAGGTCAGGATAAATCATAAACATGAATCAAGACAGGTTTCAAGAAAGCGAGTCGGGTAAAATGCAAATACAAATGTCAAATACACTATTCGCACCCAAAACACAGTAAATCAGGAAAATACCATAAATAAAGAAATACTTGACTAGAACTGGTATAAATGAACTAGGGTGTTATATTATACCCAACTACAAAAAGAATTTCGTCCTCGAAATTCCAGGAACAAGAAAAGATAAACAATCAAGAATTTATAAGAATATGTGTGGAAACTTCTGTCGAATCTCCTCTTCTCGTTTCCAAGTCGATTCTCCATGCAAGCGATTCCCCCCAGAAACAAGTACGGGAGGGATAAGCTTGTTCTTAAGGACCTTTTTCTCTTCGATCAACAATCGACATCGGTCGTTCCTTAAAGGTCAAATCCTCTCTTACAGTCAGCTCTGAATGACCCAGTACGTGTGTTTCATCTCGAACATACTTACGGAGTTGGGATATATAAAACACGTCATGAACATTCGCCAAAAATTGTGGTAAAGCCAATCGGTAAGCCACTTCTCCAACAAGCTTCAAAATCTCGAAAGGCCCCACGAATCGAGGACTAAGCTTGCCTCGACTCCCAAAATGAATCACTCCTCTAGTCGGTGATATCCTCAAGAATACCAGGTCACCAACAGCGAACTCTAAAGGTCTTCTCAATGTGTCAGCCCAACTCTTCTGCCGATCTTGTGCTGCCTTCATATAATTCCGGATAGTATTAACTTTCTCCACGGTTTGCACGATCAAATCCGGTCCCAACAATCTTCGTTCTCCAATATCATCCCTCAAACATGTGAGCGACACTTGCGACCATACAATGCTTCGAATGGAGCCATCTGAATAGTCGCCTGAAAGCTGTTGTTGTACGAAAACTCCACTAAGTGTAGATGATCCTCCCACGAACCCTTAAAGTCCAATATGCAAGCTCTCAACATATCTTCAAGAGTTTGGATTGTTCTCTCTGACTGGCCATCTGTCTAAGGATGATAAGCTGTGCTAAACTTCAATCGCGTCCCCAAACTTTCCTGTAAACTCCTCCAGAAGTGCGATAAGAATCGGGTGTCACGGTCGGACATGATGCTCATAGGTACTCCATGCAATCTCACAATCTCCTGCATGTACCGTTCTGCCAACACTTCCGTTGATTGGCCAACTCGAAATGGTATGAAATGAGCTGCCTTGGTCAATCGATCAACAATCACCCAAACTGCATTGTTGCCCTTTTGTCACGCCCCGCTTCCCAAAATATGGAATACGAGGGGTTGACAAGGCCAGCCATGCTCCTACGGTCTAGAAAATATCTCTCCGTAGTCACACTTCGGCTCCTAGCTTTACATGGTAATCAGTAATCAATGCACAGGTAAAGAGAAATGCAGTAACTAAATCAAAAGAACTAACCAGATGGAGATCAAGGAAGTATAGTTCTGGGTTGCTGATCAAGATGTCCGCGATGTCCTCGAGGCACGTCAGGTCCTGGTCCAAGCTAGATCCACTTCTCACTCTGAGCATGCATACTCAGGTCGTCAGAGCGACACGATAGCAATATATATAAATAGATACAACTGTGAACTCGTGCAATGATATTGAATAAGAAACAGTAATCACGGAATAATGACGTGAACATGAAGTAGCCAATGCAGGTAGCTAATAGAGCAGGCAAACAGTAAAGCAGTAACCAGTATGGTAGGTATGTTGAATCAGTAAGCAATGCATGTCAATGTCACTAACCCTATCAGTCTCTAAGTCTCACTGTACAGGTCACTAAGCCTATCGTCAGTCCAAGTGTGAGAGTCAACCACTCGTGAGTATCCCCCACCCAAGGGTAGGACCCAAGGGCAAGGGAACACGGGCCTGAGTCACTCGCTAATAATCAGTAATATCCCCATATATCTCCAGAATCGCTGTATGTGCCGGTATGGGACTCCGGAGATTCTGTTGAACTCACACTCAAACTACCCCACACCTCGTGGTATACATCAAACACCAACCATAAACTTAAATACCAGTCGGTCCATGACAAGTCTACGTGAGAACTGAAGACAGGGTCTGCATCAAGTATATCTCGACTGATACCCAAGATAAATGGACAGTGTTTGGTGCCTTACCTGTGACACCCATACAAGTGCTTCCATAATCGTCCCATACCAATTATAGTCACACTTCTACATGTCCCACATACGTCGACAATGCAATACATCAATAGGGTCCACTGATAGTGTACAAGTACGCATCACTTTCACTTATCCATTCATGATTAAACACTAACATACTTGCCACAATCAACCACTAATACCTAACACTGGGTAATGCACATGATCAGTAGGTTACCGATGCAATGACTTCTACACGATATGATGAGAATGCGATAATTAAGGCATGATTAAGACATCATCAGTCGGTGTCCTACCACTTGCATAATTTACGATAGATCATACATGAAAAATTAAGCGAAACAATGTAAAAGGGGTAAACAGTGTGTTTAATTATCTATCAATCAAAATTAGTTTCACATTAATCGGGTTTCAGGATCGCTAGATATGGCCATTTCATTTTAAGCGTTCACTGCTGGAAATCCGGTTTCAGAATCGGAAGTCCGTTTCGTAACGCATTTTAATCCCAGTTGAGATCGCAATTAGGCGACGCTATAGTTGAAAAATATTTAGTAATATCAGTTAGGCTTCTACAACAATTGGTGGATCAGTAATATGCTATGTCGACAGGGAGTTATGGACAGATTATGTTCGATGTGTAAAATCTGCCTCTGCAGAATTCAGCAAGACGTATCGACATTGTAAAATTAATTAAAAATATCAAACGGTTGAGGAATCCAGTTAGACCAGTCGAGTAAGAAATCTAATTAAATTTCCTATGTAACGATAAAGAGTTCCACGCATCCTCATATGTGAACAGGAATATACAGAGGTCTAGAAACAGGGGTTAACTGGGAATTTCCATTCTGGACTGCAGTCCAGAATCTTAATCCTCCACAAATTTCTCTATCATAATTTGTTAGAATTCAGTGACCAACTATAGAATACGGTAGGTTAAACAGTTATCTTCGATACGAGCCATCGAACGCTAAAATCCGGTTTGTCCACAATTTATTATAAATTTTACGGTTCAGCATGTCCTCAAGTTTTCAGGTTTTACGACAGAAATCGGGACGTCATTTTACGTGAGCAAACGACATTGGATTGGTACCAAAGTCTCAAGTGACATTCATTATAACCCGGGCCATCACATGTTATATGTTTCCATCAATTTAACAGTTTTCTCTCATTCGGGTTTTGCATCGAGCACGTGGATTATAACGATTCACATGAAATAGTGTATGCGGAAATCATTGATAACTTGAATTGTAATATAAAAATTAGCATGAAGCAAGTATCAAACTTGCCTGGAGATGTGTAGACGATGGTACAGCAGCGGCAACGGCACGATCGCGTCATGAACACGGCACAGGTTTAGCCTTGTCGGATCTTGATTCTTGGCCTCGATGGCTCGGTGGGTGCGACGGGCGTGCGCTGGCGCTGTGACGGGTAGCGTGTTGATGACGATGATGTCTTAAGATATCGAGGCCACAGATTCGATGACGACGTAGCTGATCAGAGAAGCGGGAACTGCGATAGACGTAAGTGTTCGACGAAATGCCGGGGGCTCGACTAAAACTCAGGTGTTTGGGTTGGTGAGGATGAAGAAGTGGAGTTCTCGGTTGAGATTAAGCTCGTGGGGATTGCAGGAGGAGATGGGGAGGTGGGAGCTCGGTGGCGGCAATGCAGCGGCGGCGATGGTGTCAACAGCCAGTAGTGGTCATAGAGGCAGTGGGTGTTGCTGGGGTTGGAGTCGGGTTTGAGGAGCTCGATGTGGTGGTTGAGGCTCGGCTGAGATGAGGTGGTGGCATTGGTGATGTGAGGGGGTAGATGGGATCTCAAAGGGTTCGCCGGCGGTGAAAGGAGGTGCTGGTGGCGCGATGTGGTGCAGTGGATAGAGCCCGGTTTAGGTTTGGAGGAGACAAGGAAGGTGGATGATGGTGTGCGGTGGGGTTGTAGTTGATAGAGGGTGGTTGACGGCGTGGTGTCGACGGAGGCGCCGGCGGGTGGTCTGCAGGGGGTGCGCTCGGGTCTGCAACAAGGGGTGTGCAGGGCTCGAAGCTTGGCGGTGATGGTGATGAAGTAGAGGAGTCGCTGAGGCAGTGACGATGTGAGATGGTAGTCATCGTCGTCGTCGGGGAATGGGGCGGGATGTTCTGTTTTTCTTTTGGAGAGAGGAGAGAGGAAAGGAGATCGAGAGTGAGGAGGGAGAGAGGAGAAAGGGGGAAACGAGGGTGAGCTTGAGGAGTTCGAGAGGGCACGCACGATCGTGGGTTCGTGGTCGCGAAGACTGGGCGTCGGCAAGGCGACGTGGGGGGTGCGAAAGAAAAGAGCGGGAAGGAGGAAGTGAGTGGGGAAGAGGGTGTAGTAATGTCGGGTCGGGTTGGAGTGATTCGTTGGCCGGGGATGTTGGGCTGGAAGAATTAAAAGAAAAATAAAAGGGAAAGGAGAGAGAGATGGGCCGGGCTGGGTTTGGGGAATTAGTTTAATTAATTTTGGTAAGGTAAAATGGATATGGGCTTTAGGGATTTATTCATATATTTTGTGAAGGAAAGAAAAGATAGGGATATAGAAGTTGGCTGGCTTGGGGATTTTTGGATATTCATTTGGTTTTGTTTTGTTTTGGGCCGGGGGAAATATATATATATATACACACACACACACACACACACTTAGTTTTGTTTTGGGTAAAAGGGAAAATAATGAAAGGAAAAAGGAAGTATGGTTAGGGTTTGGGTTAGGAAATTATAAAAGGAAATGGAGATTAGAAAATAGGGTTAGGGTTATAAAAGGAACCAAGATATAATGAAGAGATTAGGGTTTTATTTAAAATACTTAAACTAATTATAAATATCAATAAGTAAATTCTGTAAGCGACCCTTATAAAAATACGGAAAATTTGTAGTAAATTTTGGGGAAATACCTGTAGACTTATTTATTAAAATACGCTAATTACATATAGGGACTGGGTATTTCACCTTTGGACTCCGCGGTAAAGCTGTCACGAAATCCATGGTTATATATTCCCACTTCTTTTGAGGAATCGGAAGTGGTTGCAATAAACCAGCAACCCTTTGATATTCAACCTTAACTTGCTGACACACCAAACACTTCGCTACAAAGCAAGCAATCTCCCTTTTCATACCTTCCCACCAGAAATGCTGTCTTAGATCACGGTACATCTTCGTGCCTCCTGGATGTACGAAATACGCGGAACAGTGTGCCTCCTTCATAACTTCTTCGCGAATATCTCATTTTGGCACACACAAACGGCTACCATATCGCAACGAACCATCTTCATGAATTAACAAGTCCGTTCGAAGTCCAGCTTCAGCCTGTTCTCGAAACTTCTGTAATCTTGGGTCCTGTGACTGCGCTGCTTTAATATTATCGATCAACGACGACTGTACTTGCAGCTGCATCAACTGTCCCGAAAAATGCGGTAGCACGATCTCCAACTCGAATCTCCGAAAGTCTTCGATAAACTCCTTCTATGCAGTCAACATCCGAATTACGGGCAACCGACTAAGCGCATCCGACACTACATTAACTTTTCCCGGATGGTACTTAAGATCAAGATCGTAGTCAGCCATCAGGTCCAACCATCTACGCTGCCTCATGTTAAGCTCTTTCAGCGTGAACACATACTTCAGGCTTTTGTGATCGGTGAATACTTCGACCGTTTCGCCCAGTAAGTAGTGTCTCCAAATCTTCAAAGCGAAAATCACTGCTGCAAGCTCCAAATCATGAGTTGGGTAATTCTTCTCATGGGTCTTCAACTGTCTCGATGCATAGGCTATAAACTTTCCATGTTGCATCAAAACGCATCCCAATTCTTTCCCAGAAGCATCGCTGTGAATCACCAATCCTCCGGAATTGTCTGGTACGGTCAGAATAGGAGCGGTTATCAATCTTTGCTTCAACGCCTCAAAAACTGACGCACACTTTTTCGTCCATACGAACGGTACTTCCTTTCGCGTAAGCTTGGTCAAAGGCTCAGCCAAACGAGCAAAATTCTCCACGAACCTTCTGTAATATCCGACAAGTCCAAGAAAACTTCTGATCTCTGCTACGTTATTTGGAATCGGCCAACCTCGAACTGCTGCAATCTTCTCAGGGTCAATGGCGATTCCATCTCCGGATACGACATGCCCCAAAACTTCACTTCTTCAAGCCAAAACTCGCACTTGCTCATCTTTGCATATAATCTTTTATGCCTTAATGTCTGCAGTGCGATCTTCAAGTATTCTGTATGCTCTTCAAGGCTCCTCGAATAGACCAGAATATCATCGATAAACACCACTATAAACTGGTCCAAGAACGGTGAAAAGATTCGGTTCATCAAGTCCATAAATATCGCCGGTGCATTCGTGACTTTGAATGGCATCACTAAATATTCGTAATGTCCATACCGAGTTCGGAACGCAGTCTTGCAAATATCTTCTGATTTAACTCGGACCTGATGATATCCGGATCGCAAATCCAGCTTCGAGAATATCCTCGCGCCACTGAGTTGCTCGAATAATTCGCCAATGCGAGGGATCGGGTACTTGTTCTTAATAGTCACCCGGTTTAATTCTCGATAATCGATGCACATCCTCCTTGTGCCATCTTTCTTCTTTACTAGAAAAACTGGAGCTCACCAAAGAGAATTATTGCTACGAATCCAACCCTTCTCTAGCAATTCGGTAACCTGCTTCTTGACTTCTTCCAACTCCACTGGTGCCATTGGATAGTACGCCATTGAGATTGGCGCTGCACCAGGAACAAGATCAATCGCGAACTCCACATCTCGTTTTGGCGGTAAACCCGAGATGTCCTCGAACACGTCCATGAACTCTCGAACTACAGCTAGCGCTTCCTCCTTATCAACTTCCATCGACGAAAGAACACCGTTTGTCGGCCTAGCCCTAAACTCGACTGGCCCGACAAAACTGCTTACTCCAGCAAAAACAAACTCCAGATGCCCGGGAATCTGGAAAATCACTTTCTTTGCCCTACAATCAATGTGAGCGTGGAAAATGCCGAGAAAATCCATTCCCAAGACAACTTCATAACTGCCAGTATCGGTCACTAAGAAATCTGCAAAACATGAACTGGTAAGCAATGAAACTGAGAGAACCAAGGAAATTTCATGACCATAAATCAAGGAAATGAATCAAGACCAGGACTCCAAGTTACTTAAATAGAGTACCGCATTGTAACCATGCTGCAGTTCATGGGTGCAATCACATAACTCCGTTCAGGTCACCCAAATCCTAGTATCAGAATCAAAGGAACAGGGGGAAACAATAGGGAACCAAAAGGTTTCAAGCCGAGATGCAAAGTCATTTGCATATCGTCAAGACAAGAGTCAAGGGAAAGATATGATTCAAGAATCATGATAACAATGTGGCAGGACATGTTCCTAATCACGAGTATTTTGATTCGTGTATTGGGTCCAATACCCAACTACAAAAGAATCAAACCCAATTAACCTAAATCCTATGGCTCTGATACCAAACAAACCCTGTCACGCCCCGCTTCCCAGAGTGCGCTAAGATCGGCACGTGACAGAGCCAACCATGCTACCTGTGGCTAGGAAACATTCTTCCACAGTCACATTACGGCTGTCTATAGATATCAAGAACAGGAAAATAAAAGAAACTATCTAGTACATGTCCATATGCCAGAATAAACGAGTTAAGAAATAATGTGCGGAAGCAATAAATCCAATGAACAGTAACATCTGGAAAGTACGGAAATAACTAAACTAACTGAATACTAACAGGATCCTCACTGCTCGTCCTGACGGCGAAAATACTCCTGATCAGCCTTCGACAAAGGTAGAGAATCTGGGCCATGCAAAACCCAGACGTCAGTGCGTCATAACATCAATAATAATATAATCAGGGGTAACAAGTCATGCAGGCATGAATTATAAAAAAGTACATGAATGTAATAAGTGAACAGGGATATAGAACAGTGAAGTGTAACAGTTTATGTGAAGCGCAGCGGTGAAACTAAATTGCGCTACTGGGTTAACTACTCTCAAGTCTGTGAAATCAATTTGATGAATCATCGATGTAACTCAATAGTATCCTGTGCATGCCCAGGACCACGGTCAAGACTCTCGGGCTGAATCCGAGACGTGCCGCTAGGCAGTAAACAGGTAACATGTACAGACGGATGATGTCAGCAGCAGCATCCCGGGGCTGGCCTAGCCCGTAAGACTGATCAGTATAAGCATCGAACTGTCGAGTTACAAGTCAGGTTTCATCATTGATTTCCCCATACCCCCAAGTTATGTGTTCAAATCAGGTATTAATAAATTTGAGACTAATGCCAACACAGGATCAAGCAGGAACAGGTTTGTCTATACAGACAACAGGATATGTCATTGGGACAACATGTCAGGATTGTCGGCATTAGAAACAGAATCAGGTAACATGTCAAGTAGTGATATATCAGGTCATGTCAGGTAATGTACATGTATCAAGTCATGTCAAGTAGTGGTGTATCAGGTCATGTCAAGTAGTGCACATGTATCAAACGGGTGCTCATAATCAAACTGTAGCAAGTATTGAATCAGGGTGAAAGTACGGATGTACGATAAAAGCATAAATGCACAAATATCGATCAGGGGTTACATCATGACTATGTAGGGTGTACAATATCAAGCATGGGGTGTCGATATAACAACAATAACATGAAATAATATGGTCTCGGCGTGCAACTAGATATGTAATAAACCGTACGGAAACAGACGGATACTATAAAACTGTAAATCGGTAAAATTTGCTGAATATTAAAACACAAGTACTATTATTTATTAAATAGATATTAATATAATAATATTAACATGGATAACATATTCAAATCGATTAATAACTATAAAAGTGGTATTGATTAACCATGCACAAGAAAGTTCCGTTCAGAAATTCAGCGTCACCCTCATTTGTAAAATATCTTAAAAATAACAAACGTTCTCCAAAAGGGACGTGTCTTATACCAAAACAAAGATAATTCAATAAGGTTTTCATTTTTATAAGTTGAAGTATCTCAGGTTGTTCCTACAAAAAGGTATGAACATTTGAAATTGAAAGTTTGCTGCTGGAATTTTCCTGGACAGCAGTTTAAAGATATTATCATTTGCATTTTACGTTATTTAAACAATTTATTTTGCAAGCAAATATTTCATAGAGTTATAGTATTCTGAGTTAGATTTGTAACGAACTAAAGAACGTATACTAATAATTTTTCTATGATTTATAATGAATTTTATAAGGTAAGGTGTACAGTAAATTTCAGATTTGTCGTATCCGCTTTGCAACGACGTTTCATGTGTAAACTATAATATTTTCAAACTATATTTTGTATAACATTATAAAATGCAGAATATAAACTAATTAAACATAATAATAAGAAATATTACGACGATATATATTTTAAATGATATAGATGCAAACGGGTATCCGAAAACAGTAAAAATTCAGTATGGATGCATAATACTATACCTAGGTTGTAGCAAGATGATTTAGCATGCGATTAGACATGTAAATAATGATATTAATGTGTACGGACGTCGTATAACAGTAAAATGATAAACTGGTAAATGCGGGATGTACAACTAAACAATATGAAATGTAAATATTCAATTGGGTGCAGCATATTGTAGTCTAGCATGTATCAAGATAAATTTACATGCACTAGATATGAAGTAACTTGCACGGATGCACACGGATATCCGAAAATGGTGAAACATGCAAAATGATAATGTGGGATGCATAACTAATCATTATGTGTTGTTATTATTCAAATGAATATAAAATATAGTAGTATAGCATGTATCAAGATTAACTTGCCTCGACGGATCACGAAACGGATATGTACGGCACGTCCGACTTCGGTAAAACGTCGCAACGCACGCACGGCACACGGGACAAGTCTAAACAATGCAAGTGGGTGATCACGCAGGCAAGGTACGTTCACTGGATCACTCGGATCGTCAGCGACGAGCACGGCTCCGGCGGTGATTACCGGAATTAAGAAACAAGATCAAGAAAAAGAAAGAAGAAGGAAGAAGAAGTAAGAAAAAAAGCTGTGTATTAAGTAAGGAAAGAAAAAATAAATAAATAAAATATAAATAAATATATATATGCAGAGGGGGGAGAGAGAGAGAGAAAGGGGTGTTAGTTTGTTAGGAAATTAGTTTAGATTTAAATTTAAAAAATCTTTTATTTGTTAACTAAATTTCAATTTGTATCAGTTTATAAAATTAATATTATATAAATAAAATTTGATATTCTGGTAAATACAAACATAGTCCAAAACATACCCGGGTCGGGTCTAAAATTCAGTTTTAAAATACGAAAAATAGACATGTCGACCAAAATAAAAAATGAATGTCCGGGTAATAAAAATGCATACCCCGCAAGAACGGAGGCAGGTATGTGCGCATAGTCATCCAAAAAATTCCGTTTCACTGAACGGGACGAGAACAAGATGCGCGGATGCTACCACAGGGTTAGGGGTATCATGCAGTCCATGCAATGTATTTTAAAAATATTTTATGTGACTTAAAATGTTATATTATAAAATCGCAAATGCCAGATAAAATGCTAGTATGCAAGATGTATAAATTAAAATGAAAGTGCACGAGTCCATGTAACAGGTCAGGATAAATCATAAACATGAATCAAGACAGGTTTCAAGCAAGCGGATCGAGCAAAATGCAAATACAAATGTCAAATACACTATTCGCACCCAAAACACAGTAAATCAGGAAAATACCATAAATAAAGAAATACTTGATTAGAAATGGTATAAATGAAGTAGGGTGTTACAATCTGCAACCCAATCACAAAAATTATCTTGTTGATATTTTCCAATTGTTCATCATTACAATCAGGATGCCCCTCGCATACCTCATTAAAATGATTTCTGTTCTCAAAAATAAATTATGACATTAATATTATATCATTTCATACACACACAAACAAAAATATAACAATCAATCCCAAAAAATTTACTCTCTAATTTCTTCAAAATATACGCTATTAAGGAGGATAAACCGATATATATTGTTGATAAATATAGTGTTAACTCTTTTATAATCAACTTTACCTTATGGCCCGTCTTGAATTCTCCGAGGCCGGTTAAGTTTCGTCTTAATGTTCTCGTGCAGATAGCGAGAACAAAATGTGGTTACTTCATCTAGAAGATAACCTTGCATGATAGTACTCTCTGATCGATTTGTATTGCGTATATACTTTTTTAGAGTGTGGAGATATCTAAAGAAAAATATGTTAAATAAATAAATACGGGAATATAGGACAACAATAATTTTACAAATTGCGTGAAACGAAAAATTTCACGTACCTTTCGACGGGATACATCCATCGATATTGTACCGGTCCGGATAACTTAACCTCGGTTGCAAAATGAACCGTCAGGTGTATTATGATATCGAAGAATGACGGTGGGAAAATACGCTTAACCTTGCAAAGTATCAATGAAATAGAATTTTCCAGCGTCACAACATCCAGGGTTTTAGCGCACAATTCTCTAAAAAAGCAACAAAGGTCATTGATTACTTGACCAACCGATTCGGGGAGGGAAGTCCTGAGGGCTAATTGGAGAAAGTGCTCCATTATAACACGGTGATCATGACTTTTCAGCCCATCGATCTTGTCTTTCACAATTTTTATCTTCCTGCTAAATGATCCTGAGAAACCTGTGGGAACTTTTAAATCATGCAACACCTACAGGAACCTTTTCTTCTCCGATTGTGACATTTGATACGCGGCATTGGGAAGTACAAACTTGTCTGGTTTACCTGCTATTGGTTTAGGATGAAATTCACTTCTAATTTTCCAGTCCTGAAGAACCATCCGAGCACGGAGGTTGTCTTTCAATTTTCCATCTTTACAAAGAAGCAAGTTGAGTACGTGCTCGGATACTCCCTTTTCTATGTGCATGACGTCCAGACAATGACGCACTAAATTTGTTGACCGGTGCGGAAGCTCGTAGAAAATGCTTAACTTGTTCCAGTATGGTGGTTTGACCTGTTTTGCCGGATCTATCCTGAATGTCACATTATTGCAACCATCCCACTGAGCAGTCACGTCCTCTCCGGATAATGAAGCCGGAGGCCCAAGAAGCTCCTGATGACCATCAAAGTGAGCAGTGTCTAACCTGTAGGGATGGTCTAATGGCAGGAAACGCCGATAACCGTAATAACAAACCTTCCTGCTAAAATTCAAGAATTTCGATGTTGTATATTGATGGCAATAAGGGCATGCTTTGTGACCATGTACGGACCAACCTGGCAGCATTCCATACGCAGGAAAGTCATTAATTGTTCACATTAAAACCGCACACAGTGTGAAGGTTGTATCTGTGTTTGCATCATAAGTCTCTACACCATCAATTAATAAAGATTTTAACTCATTGATCAGAGGTCGGAGATAGACGTCGATATTGTTTCCTGTAAGTTTGGTCCGTCAATAAGAAGAGGCATTAAAAAGTAGGATTGATCCATAGCCAACCAAGGCGACAGATTATAAACTATCATTACAATGGGTCATGTGCTGTGGTTTCCAGCCATATTGTTGAATGGGCAGAAGCCATAACTAGCGAGTCTGAGCCTGACATTGCGAGAATTACTACTGAATATTTCATGTCTCCTATCGAAATCCTTCAATGCCGTGAATCTCTTGGATGACTCATTTTTCTATCATTAGTTGGAGGAGCACGGTGATGCCAAATCATTGCCTCGGCTGTTTTCTTGCACCTGAATAGCCTCTGCAGCCTCTGTGTTATGGGAAAGTATCGTGCTATCTTGACAGATATATCGGGCTTCTTATCAAATTCTTTCAGCTTATACCCGGCATCTCCGCATGTTGGACACTTTTTCAAATCTGAATTCTCTTTCCAGTACAACACGCAATTTTTAGGACATGCTTGAATCTTCTCACACTTCAGAAACAAATCAGACATCATCTTCTGGGCTCCGTACCAGCTGTCGGGCACGCTATTTTCCGGGGGCATAGAATTTTTCAAGAATTTCAGAAGTATCGTGAATGACTTGTTGCTTCATCCATTTAGGCACTTAATCTGGAAAAGTTAGACGAACCATGATAGGGTGGAATATTTTGTATTCTCATAAATTGGTCTTCTAGCATCATTCATGAACTTTTCATACTTATCCTCACGCGGTCCTTGACCGGAAGGAATGTCATCTTCGGTACGAATACTATCACCTAGGGCAGCTTCTATCATATCCTCCATTTCTACTCATGGAAAGAAGTTACCGTCTTCTTCTTCTGCTGCATTACCGTCTTCTCCTTCTTCTTCTGCCGCATTATTGTCTTCTTCTTCTCCTTCCCCGTGATATAGCCAAGTTGTATAAAGTCTAGTAAAACCATGTTTAACAATATGAAGCTCTACGAATTCTACCTTCTGCCAGTACTTATTACCACATCTATCGCACGGGCAGAGAATCTTCTCTAACACGATCTTATTATGTACGCGTGCAAATTCAATGAAAGTAGCAACTCCTGCGACAAACTTAAGTTACACACGTTGTTGCCAATCCACGTACATCCAGTCCTTAACTCTGATGTACTCATGGGCCACATTAGACTGTATAACATATAAATTGTAGGTTATGATAATCATATTGAGAAATCTAAGAACGCGATGATTACTGACAAAGAAGAAAATCCGTAGATGCAAGTTTGTCGTTGAAAAAAATAAATTATCGATAAACAAAGTTAGATTTGAAGATACCCAAGTATGAGTTGTATTCTGTGTATGTGTGTTTCAATTTATGATTTCGCTTAAGTTTAGGATTGTTAGTATATTTGTGCTTTGTGTGTGCGTTTGTTGTGTATTCGTGTTGTATGTATGTGTTTCGGTTGTCGAGTGTAAGGCTTCTATCCCATTAAGAATGTATAGAGCAGACACCCATTCGCTTGTGTTTTCATCCGTTTCGAGTAAATTACAGCAGCACCTCCCCGCCGTTCTCCAAGTACACTGTAATATAATAGATAATCATTTCAACGTTGTGAAACAAAGTTGAAATGAACATCTAATCTATATTTGTACACGGAGAACCAGCGGAAAAGTACCGACGAAATAACTCGAAACGAATGAAAACACAAGTGAATGCAGGTGTTTGCTTTATACATTTCTAACTTGTCCACACTGGACAAATCTATCAGTTATCATACGATCGAATTTTCTCGTCACATAGACTACACGACGGTTGTTAGTACCGAGCTATACCGTCCGATATTTAACAACCTTCGTATAGTTCTATGTCACGACGAATATCGAACGTATGTTAACCGATAGACGGGGACTAAGTCGCGCTTTGATTTTCACATATGAGTATCGATGAGAATATGAAAGTTTCATATTATCATCGAGTATCATATATTGGTTTTAAATTGAACATTTAACTTGAATAGGTTTTACGTTTCGTTATTAAGGGTTCGAAGTTTTTAGTTTAGGATAATTTTTCTTGCGTTTACGGTAAATTTGTACGTTTACGTTATCATCGAGTATCCTGCTGAATGAACTAGTGCACCCTAAACCCTAACCCTAAGTAACCCAAATTAACCCTAATCATCATCCTAACTCAAATTATCCCTAATTAACCCAAAATTAACCCAATTAAACCTAATTAACCTAATTAACCCTAACCCTAACACTAACTCAAATTATCCCTAATTAACCCAATTAACCTAACCCTAACCCTAATCAATACCCTAACACAAATACACTCTATTTTACCTAATTAACCTAAATTAACCCTAGTCCAAACCCTAATCTAAATTAACCTAACCCTAATCATCACCCAAACCCCAACCCTAATTAACCCAAACTAACCATAACCCTAACCTTAACCATAACCCTACATAATTCACTCTAACCCTAACCCTAACCTACCTAATTAACCCTAACCCTAATTAACCCCAACCCTAACCCTAATTAACCCCCAATTAACACTGAAATAGCTATAACCCTAACCCTAAAATCAAGATTAACACAAAAAAGCATAATTATAAGGGGAAAATGGAAATTAACTCACCTTAGAGTGGTTTTGCCGGCGGGAGACTGTGGTGCGGCCAACGACGACGAGACACAGTCGACGACGAACTCGCGGGAGAATTACTGAGCTTGATGAGACACGGTTGACGATGAGACAAAGTCGACGACGACTGTGGTGCGGCCAACAACGATGACGAAGTTGACAATGGGAGTACCGGCGATGAGGTGTGGTGGTGAGGAGGTGCGCGCGAGAATCGATTGTGGGAGAGGAAGGGGGAAATTTTGGGGATGATGATAGGGAATTACTGAGCTTTATTTTTTTATAAATAACTCATCGTTGCCCCTACGGATTAATCGTTAGGGCTTTCTTTTGCGGCTCCATAGGACCAAATAAAAGATTAAATTTTAATATTTTTTAATTACATAAGGCACCGTAGGGGCAACCCTATGGACCTACGGATTAATTTGTAGGAGCAGTAAAAAGTTGCCTCTACATATTACTATAGCCGTAGGGGCAGCTCCTTATTGTAGTTGTAATACCCGGTTCTTTTATACACCAATATCCATATTTTTTTATAAAAAGGGTTAATTACAAATTTATTTATTTATATCTATAAACTATTTTAAATATTTTAAAACTCCCAATCCATTTTATTTTTCCCCTCTCTTTTCTCAAACCCTAATCCCAAATTCCTCATTTTCTTTTTATATAAATCTCTATTCACAGCCCATTCCTTTTTATTATTTATTAAATTAATTAACTTTTTCCCTAACCTCAGCCCAACACAAATTATAGTCCCTAAACTATTATCCCCGGCCCACACTTATTCCTCAGCCCATGAAATAAACAATAAAGAATTTAATTTAAACCTTTCTCTAGCCCAGCCCAACTCCCTTCAGCCCTCTTCACCAACCCGACCCGGCCCGCCTTCAAATCCTTCCTTCTTCTCCAACGGCTCCTTCCTTTTCCCCCGCTCGCGATCCGCTTCCTTCGCCAACGCTCGCGGCCACGACGCCCACGCCCACGCTCGTGCACCGTTATCCCATGACGCGCACCTCTCGTCTCCCTCACACCCTCACTCCTCTCTCACTCACAAAACTCCTCACCTCTCTCGAAAACCCACTCCCGCAGCCACTACTTTCATCGCCCACCACTCCCGCCAGCGACGACGACGACTAAAGCTCCTCATTCTCCTCCCCTTCTTCTCCTCTCTTCCTCAACCTAGCTCCCCACTTCTCCAGAAAACCCATCGACAGCCAATCACCTCCACCGAGCTCCGAACCGTGTGCGCCTCCTCGCCGCCGACGAGCTCCCCACTGTCTCGTCCTTCCTCCCTCACTCTTCTCTCTATAGCTCTAGCGCCACTCTCCACTCCCCACACCTCCGACCACCTCCGCTACACACCCCTCGCCAAGCTCATTGCACCCGAGCTCGAGCCCTGCACACTCTCGCCGGCGAGCCCCCACTGCACCGGAATCACCTCGTCGGCACCCCTACGTCACCAGCATCATCACCATCACTACATCTCTCTCTGCAACTGCTCCTCTCTCTCTATCTCACTCTATCTCTCGCTGCCTCTCTCTGTTTTCTCTCTCTCTCTCTCTCTCTGTTCTCTCTCTCTCTCTCTCTCTCTCTCTCTCTCTCTCTCTGTTCTCTGTCCTCACTCTCTCTGCCGTACGAGCACCTCCGCCTCGTCTCACCCATTGCCTAGCCACAACAGCCCGTCACCAAGCTCGAGCCAAGCCCAAGCCTAGCCGAGACTCGTCATGTTGTTGCTACTTCATGCCCAAGCCGTGTCACCACTGCCTTCGCTGCCGTACCATCAATTCGACGTCTCCAGGCAAGTATTTTACTTGCTACATGCTAATATATTCGTATTACAAACTTAAATTGTATAGATTACAAAGTTACAATTTCAGATCGATTATATGCCATACCTGTTCGATGTGTGATCCCAATGAAAATACTCACCTAATTTGACGGAATTAGATTGTTTATGTTGGCCCATGCAATGATGAATACTGTGTATAAATTTCACTGGAAAATACGACTGTTAGTAACTAAAACGAATACCCCCAAATATACCCGTAAAACTAGAATTTTTCCCGTATCTGAAAATTGTTAAAATCACCATAAATTATGTACATACTGGAATGATGAGTTCGAGGGCTTAAATCGAAGACGACTCGACGAAATTTAACCTCATGCAAATTTCTATTGGTTTCTGTACTTAAATTGTGGCAATATTTGGATCGGAGTGCGACTCTGGACTGCAGTCCAGAGCGACTCTGGTTACCGTTTACTGTTCCATAATGCGTGCCACCTGTTTTCCTGAACTCGTATGTTGCGGAACTTTGCAGTTAATAAAGGTGAAACTGTTATCTATATAACACAAGTGGTTTCATTCTTTTTCATCGTCGTTTGCTATTTAATCTGTAATTTAAAAGATGGGGACGTATAACAGTCCCAACAGAATCAGAATTGACATACTAGTATTGAACAGTGTATAACTCCTGACGTACAGACGCGATTGAGGATCCGTCTATTACGTTGAAAACCTTATTAGAAACCCTAGATTTCATTCAACTATAGCGTCACTAAATTCTGATCCCAACTGGGATTAAAATGCGTTGCGAAATGGACTTCCGATTCTGAAACCGGATTTCCAGCCGTGAACGCTTAAAATGAAATGGCTATATCTAGTGATCCCGAAACCTGATTGACATGAAACAAAATTTTATGGATAGATAATCAAACATACTACATATCCACCGTTCATCATTTCGCTAAACTATGCACGTATAATTTATGATAAATTATGCAAGTAGTAGAATACCGATTTATGACATTTTAATCATGCTTTACATACTGCTTTCTCATCATATCATACATATGTCACTGCATTGATAACTTAGTGATCAGGTGCATTACCCAGTGTTAGGTATTAGTGATGATTGTGGCAAGTACGTTAGTGTTCGTGCATGAGTGGATAAGTGAAAGTGACACGTACTTGTACACAATCAGTGAACCTTATTATTCTATTGCATTGTCGACGTCTGTGGGACGCGTGTAAGGGTGACTATAAGTGGTATGGGACACTTATGGAAGTTCTTGCACGGGTGTCACAGATAAGGCACCAGACACTGCCCATTTACCTTAGGTATTAGTCGGGACGTGCTCGATGGAGATCTTGTCTCCAGTTCTCGCGCAGACTTGTCATGGACCGACTGGTATTTGAGGTTATGGTTGGCGTTTGATGTAGACCACGGGATGTGGGGTAGTTTGAGTGTGAGTTCAACAGAATCTCGAGAGTCCCATGCCGGCTTATATATATGGAGATATATGGAGATTTACAGGGTACATGATTATTACCGTGAGTTATATTTTGGGCCCGTGGTCCCTTGCTCTTGGGTCCTACCCTTGGGTGGAGGACACTCTCGAGTGGTTGACTCTCATGCTTGGACCGACGATAGGTTTAGTGACCTGTACAGTGAGACTTAGAGACCGATAGGGATAATGGCATCGATATGCATTACGTACTGTGTTGGCATACCTGGCATACTATATTACTGCTTTACCGTTCACCTGATTTATTGGACACCTCATTGATTACTGCATGTTCATATCTTTACCGTCTTGATTACTTTTATATATATCTATTATCACTGCTCGAGTTGCCACTTGTATCTATATAATTATATTGCTATTGTGTCGCTCTGACGACCTGAGTATGCATGCTCAGAGTGAGGAGTGGATCTTGCCTGTACCAGGACCAGATGTACATCGTGGACATCTTGATCAGCTATCCAGAGTTATACCCTTTTTACCTCCATCAGGTCAGTTCTTTGCATTTGTTTCGTTTCAGATACTGCATTACTCATTACCTGTGCGTTGTTTACTGACTACCATGTAAAGCTAGAAGCCGAAGTGTGACTACGGCAGGATATTTCCTTGACCGTAGGAGCATGGCTGGCCTTGTCAACCCCTCGTATTCCGTATTTTGGGAAGCGGGGCGTGACATGGTTTTGTTGGTATCAGAGCCAGGTTTTGCTTCGATTGGGATTGCAGTTTTCTGTGTATAGCTTGACAATCTAAGACATCCCTCGGTCTAGGTTGTAAACTTGTTGATCCATATTCACATTGTGTGTTCTGCTATCCATTCGCTAGGGTTTCGGGTGACTTGGCAAAGTTACGTGGTTGTAATTGTGAACTACATCATAGTTACACTACCGTACTCTGTTTAAGTGACTTAGAATCCTACAGTTGATTTCCACTTGTAATGAATTTCATCACACCCGATGTTCTTGATTCCTTGCCCAATCCATATTATATTTTAATTCTTATAGCTTGTGCCTTATATCGTCCTCAAAATTATTGTTTCAGGATCATGTCTTCCAACGACTCTTCCTCTATCTACACTCCCCAGAATCGGACCGCTGAGATTCTGAGTGTACTGCAAGGTCTGAAGGAAGCCCAGGAGCGAACGAACGATTTGTTAGCTGAAGGACTGAGAAGGCAGGTGAATCAGGCTCCAGCGGGAGTCTCCAATCGTAAAGGGATCCCTGTTAGACGAAGAAAAGAGAAGAAAATGAAGCGCCCATTTGTTCCCCCGAGACAGAAACAGCAGAAGACCTAATGTTGTGGGTACTGCGAGAGGCCAGGACATCTTCAGAGGGATTGTCGCCATGCCCAAGGGAAATGCCTGATTTGCGGATCCAACGAACATCTTATCAACGGTTGCCCCGATAGGAAGGAGCTACACGGAGACAGTTCGCCCACACTTCCCACTCCTGCTAATTGATGGATATTTCGTGGGTCGAGCTTCGAGGATAGGCGGACCCAGCGCAGGATTCAACTCGCGTGACGAGAATGCAGCGGCCTAGTAATCGAAGAAGAGTTATCACGTTTTCTGCTTTTAATAAAATGTTGTCATCCTCTTGTAAATATTTCTTTTCATTTGAAATCTTGTATCCGTCGAACTTTTAGTTGAATGCAATAAAAACTTTGAATCATAATGTATGTATCATTCTCTTGCTTTCCCCTTATTCATACTATTCATTACCACGGAATTTTTAATTCTGATTTTTCAGTTCCTGCCCACCGCATATTTTCCTATACTCCGTACCCTTAGCTATTTTCTTGATGTGTTCCACTGTCTAATCATGACTCTTTCTTTTCAGGCCATGGCTCACCCTGGGGCAGCGCCGCATCTAGATGAGGATGCACGGTCATGCGTTTCCTTAGACCGCACGCTGATAAGTTCTGACGATGAGATCAATGGTCCCCAGGTCATTTTCGGAAACAGCGATTCCGAGGACGAAGGAGCCGCCACCCCAGAGGTTGACATGATAGACGATTCCGACGAAGAGGAAGGAAACCATGAAGAGAACCTGATAGAGGAAGATCCCGAGGAAGACCTGATAGAAGAAAATCTAGTGGAGGAAAATCCCATAGAAGAGAATCCAGAATAAGAGAATCACATGGAAGCAAACCTCGATGAAGAAGCTCCAGCCGAGGAAGGAGGACCAGAAGAACAAGACCCTGCGGTGGAAGAACTCCCAAAGGCGGTCCCTGCGAGGTGCTATGGGAATGGACGCCCCTACCTGAGCGCGCGAGCCTACCGCAACCTGCTAAACCTCCACAACCACGACTGACGGAATTTTTAGATGTTGTCTTCTCTGGCCAAATAAACCTATGTATAGTTTAGGGCCATCTGTTACTTTTCGAAGGTGCTTTGTTTCGAATTTTCTAGAAAATAAACTTTCTGAGTTCGCAAAACTTTTGTTTACTGGTTCACTTGATACTTTGACTTTTCCCTTATACATTTATTCTTCCTCCTGAGACCCCTGACTGTCCACCCCTGTACCTTGTGCTGTCTCGACCCTCACTTAGATTAACAAGTACCGCACCCTGATCTTTAGTATGGGCCACCCTTCATTCTTCGTCTATGCCTCGTTTAAGATCCTTCTGGGAGGGGAAATTGATAGTAAGATTTCCGAGTTAGCTGACCCTTCGGATTTTTGATTCACATGATGTATCGACCGTTATCCTCCCCATACATTTTTCCCCTTGTAGTCCTTTGCTGCTCGCCCTTACTTCCTGTGCCGACCCGACCCCAATCTCTTTGACCTTCAGTCTAAGGCCGTCACACTCCGACCTTTCGTATGAGCCACACCCCATTGTAATCCCTGCCCTAGCTAGCCCCATACATTTTTGTGCTTTTCCCTGTTACCCTAACTATATTTAGGGACATCATTATTTGAAATTTAGTTTTCATTATTTTGTATTTATCGAAGAGTGCGTATTATTGACTACTCCGTTTTATGTATTTTAAGTACACTACTTTTCTTCTCATTTTTCGGTAGCGCGACCATATATATTACACATATTATTTTGGCACTATGTTTCTTATTTTCACCGGGTGGTTTTCTAAAGTTATGTTAAATTTGTTTGATCGACAAGTTATTTTAAAATGTTCTAACCTACCGACAAATCCTTCACTATTTCATTTTGGTTGTGATTTATACTTATTATTTTAGCTGCGCTATTTTTGATATACTTATATGTGCACATATTTGGGTTTCGATTTTATCGAGCACGCATCGAATATTATTGTTCGTTATTGTTATTTATATTCTCGTATACATGTAGTTTGCCCTTATAGTTGTTCCTGCCTTATACTAATTTAGACCTATTCTTTTGTATGTTGTTCTTGTATAAGATATACCTTCAAAATTTTATCCACCCGTTTTAAGTAAATTACTAAGTGTTAACGTTCGATGTGGTAGCCTTTCGCTTGTTATTTTGTATCTTATCGTTGTTTTAAATTTCGAGGACGAAATTTTTGTAAGGATGGTATGATTTAATACTCGGTTCTTTTATACACCAATATCCATATTTTTTTATAAAAAGGGTTAATTACAAATTTATTTATTTATATCTATAAACTATTTTAAATATTTTAAAACTCCCAATCCATTGTATTTTTCCCCTCTCTTTCTCAAACCCTAATCCCAAATTCCTCATTTTCTTTTTATATAAATCTCTATTCACAGCCCATTCCTTTTTATTATTTATTAAATTAATTAACTTTTTCCCTAACCTCAGCCCAACACAAATTATAATCCCTAAACTATTATCCCCGGCCCACACTTATTCCTCAGCCCATGAAATAAACAATAAAAGAATTTAATTTAAACCTTTCTCTAGCCCAGCCCAACTCCCTTCAGCCCTCTTCACCAACCCGACCCGGCCCGCCTTCAAATCCTTCCTTCTTCTCCAACGGCTCCTTCCTTTTCCCCTGCTCGCGATCCGCTTCCTTCGCCAACGCTCGTGACCACGATGCCCACGCTCACGCTCGTGCGCCGTTACCCCACGACGCGCACCTCTCGTCTCCCTCACACCCTCACTCCTCTCTCACTCACAAAACTCCTCACCTCTTTCGAAAACCCACTCCCGCAGCCACTACTTTCATCGCCCACCACTCCCGCCGGCGACGACGACGACTACAGCTCCTCATTCTCCTCCCCTTCTTCTCCTCTCTTCCTCCACCTAGCTCCCCACTTCTCCAGAAAACCCATCGACAGCCAATCACCTCCACCGAGCTCCGAACCGTATACGCCTCCTCGCCGCCGCCGAGCTCTCCACTGTCTCGTCCTTCCTCCCTCACTTTTCTCTCCATAGCTCTAGCCCCACTCGCCACTCCCCACACCTCCGACCACCTCCGCTACACACCCCTCTCCAAGCTCATTGCACCCGAGCTCAAGCCCTGCACACTCTCGGCGGCAAGCCACCACTGCACCGGAATCACCCCGTAGGCACCCCTATGTCACCAGCATCATCACCATCACTACATCTCTCTCTGTAACTGCTCCTCTCTCTCTATCTCACTCTATCTCTAGCTGCCTCTCTCTCTCTCTCTCTCTATCTGTTCTCTCTCTCTCTCTCTCTCTTTCTGTTCTCTGTCCTCACTCTCTCTGCCGTACGAGCACCTCCGCCTCGTCTCACCCATTGCCTAGCCACAACAGCCCGTCACCAAGCTCGAGCCAAGCCCAAGCCTAGCCGAGACTCGTCGTGTTGTTGTACTTCGTGACCAAGCCGTGTCACCACTGCCTTCGCTGTCGTGCCATCAATTCAACGTCTCCAGGCAAGTATTTTACCTGCTACATGCTAATATATTCGTATTACAAACTTAAATTGTATAGATTACAAAGTTACAATTTCAGATCGATTATGTGCCATACCTGTTCGATGTGTGATCCCAATGAAAATACTCACCTAATTTGACGGACTTAGATTGTTTATGTTGGCCCATGTAATGATGAATACTGAGTTTAAATTTCACTGGAAAATACGACTGTTAGTGACTAAAACGAATACCCCCAAATATACCCGTAAAACTAGAATTTTTCCCGTATCTAAAAATTGTTAAAATCACCATAAATTATTTACTTACTGGAATGATGCGTTCGAGGGATTAAATCGAAGCCGACTCGACGAACTTTAACCTCATGCAAATTTCTATTGGTTTCTGTACTTAAATTGTGGCAATATTTGGATCGGAGTGCGACTCTGGACTGCAGTCCAGAGTGACTCTGGTTACTGTTTACTGTTCCATAATGCGTGCCACCTGTTTTCCTGAACTCATATGTTGCGGAACTTTATAGTTAATAAAGGTGAAACTGTTAGCTAGATAACACAAGTAGTTTCATTCTGTTTCATCGTCGTTTGCTATTTAATCTGTAATTTAAAAAATGGGGACGTATAACAGTCCCAACAGAATCAGAATTGACATACTAGTATTGAACAGTGTATAACTCCTGACGTACAGATGCGATTGAGAATCTGTCTATTACGTTGAAAACCTTATTGGAAACCCTAGATTTCATTAAACTATAGCATCGCTAAATTCTGATCCCAACTAGGATTAAAATGCGTTACGAAACGGACTTCCGATTCTGAAACCGGATTTCCAGCCGTGAATGCTTAAAATGAAATGGCTATATCTAGTGATCCCGAAACCCGATCGACATGAAACAAAATTTACTGGATAGATAATCAAACATACTACTTATCCCCCATTCATCATTTTGCTAAACTGTGCACGTATAATTTATGATAAATTATGCAAGTAGTAGAATACCGATTTATGACATTTTAATCATGCTTTACATACTGCTTTCTCATCATATCATACATATGTCACTGCATTGATAACTTAGTGATCAAGTGCATTACCCAGTGTTAGGTATTAGTGACGATTGTGGCAAGTACGTTAGTGTTCGTGCATGAGTGGATAAGTGAAAGTGACACGTACTTGTACACAATCAGTGAACCTTATTATTCTATTGCATTGTCGACGTCTGTGGGACGCGTGTAAGGGTGACTATAAGTGGTATGGGACACTTATGGAAGTTCTTGCATGGGTGTCACAGATAAGGCACCAGACACTGCCCATTTACCTTAGGTATTAGTCGGGACGTGCTCGATGGCGATCTTGTCTCCAGTTCTCGCGCAGACTTGTCATGGACCGACTGGTATTTGAGGTTATGGTTGGCGTTTGATGTAGACCACGGGGTGTGGGGTAGTTTGAGTGTGAGTTCAACAGAATCTCGGGAGTCCCATGCCGGCTTATATATATGGAGATATATGGAGATTTACAGGGTACATGATTATTACCGTGAGTTAGATTTTGGGCCCGTGGTCCCTTGTCCTTGGGTCCTACCCTTAGGTGGAGGACACTCTCGAGTGGTTGACTCTCATGCTTGGACCGACGATAGGTTTAGTGACCTGTACAGTGAGACTTAGAGACCGATAGGGATAATGGCATTGATATGCATTACTTACTGTGTTGACATACCTGGCATACTATATTACTGCTTTACCGTTCACCTGATCTATTGGACACTTCATTGATTACTGCATGTTCATATCTTTACCGTCTTGATTACTGTTATATATATCTATTATCACTGCTCGAGTTTCCACTTGTATCTATATAATTATATTGCTATTGTGTCGCTCTGACGACCTGAGTATGCATGCTCAGAGCGAGGAGTGGATCTAGCCTGTACCAGGACCAGACGTACATCACGGACATCTTGATCAGCTATCCAGAGTTATACCCTTTTTACCTCCATCAGGTCAGTTCTTTGCATTTGTTTCATTTCAGATACTGCACTACTCATTACCTGTGCGTTGTTTACTGATTACCATGTAAAGCTAAAAGCCGAAGTGTGACTACGGCAGTATATTTCCTTGACCGTAGGAGCATGGCTGGCCTTGTCAACCCCTCGTATTCCGTATTTTGGGAAGTGGGGCGTGACAGTAGTAGTGCAAGAATCAAGGTAACATAGCTCACGTGTCTTCTTTCTTTCACTGAGTTTAGGGAAATCTAAAACGAAGGCCATCACTTGCCTCTATTCTATTATTTCACGATCGAGATGTTGTTATGTTTTGCCTATTCGAGGAAAATTGGGAAACGCTTCTAAAAGATTACCTCTCTATGTCACTAATCATGCAAAAAATTGATGATTTTCCCATATCTTGTCGCAAACGATGTACCTTCCAAACAAATCTCTTACAAAATAAATTCCTTTTCAAAAGCCTAAGGCAGACCCTAAATTCTTATTAGTTGCTTTAATTGTTGGGGTTCCTAGCGCCCTAACAGCTAGCCGTGGCCATTGCAGAACGAAAAATTTTGGTGTTTAAAACTTGGCGCTGGAAACAACTACCTAGAATCGAAACCAAATATGAAACTAGCAAACTACAAAGAGATTAACTACTGTGATAGAGTTGTTTACCAAAAGATTTGTGTCCTTCGGGCTTCTATCCTCTTCCTTTGGTTCTTGAGGTCTCCTTGATCGAGTTTGATCGTCGGTCTTCCTCCGTCAAAGATGATCCACCTGAGGGATGCATTTCATGGCTCTAGCTCCGTACTAAAAGTCTAGTGAAGCAACTAGAGACTCTAGATTGCTAATCTAAAGTGCCTAGGATGTAGTGAGTTGTTCTTAGTGTATATTTATCTCTCTTCCTCTCTTGATTCTCAACACATGAGATTGTAGAGAGGAAGATCAAGAAAAAGGAGGAGGAGCTCAAGAAAGGCTAGCGAGGAGAGATAAGAAAATGGTGAGAATGATTTCAACCATGAGAGAGAAAAACATGAACCATGTTTTTGTATAAAACATTTTTTCAATAAAAATATATCAACCATACTTGAATAGTTTGCACAAATGAATTTACAATTCATTTGTCAACGCTATTCAAGCATGGTTCTCACCATTCTCATCTCACTACCTTTACACCTCATTTTCCATTTAAAATAAATGGATAAAACTAAAATGAGGTGTCCACCTTCCAGAATGATTTCCGTATAAATACGGAATACACTCTACCGTATATACATACCCGTATTCGTATCAAAATACGAATACCAAAAAATATAGAATAACACAAAGAATATAATACTAGAATATACATATCGAAATATATATACGTAAATTATCAAATCAATACATGATTTAATAATCCGGCTCAATCCCAAGCCGGCTAGTATTATCAATTGTCCGATCGGAAGTCCGGGTAACTAGTACAATCATTCGATCGGAACCCTGCACGTATCAAAATACGGCTACTGTATCATTTTTCTTGAACCAAGGAAACCCTCTGTGTGGGACAATAAAAACTCGACAGTACGCCGGCAGTGAGTTACTGGGTAAATCCATAACCACAAGCACGTCAGCTGCACCAGCTGTACGTAACGGCTACCCGGATACCCGTCGAAAAGGAAAGTCGACGAGCAAATCTCTACTGAGCCTATCTGTGACAATCTCCATACAGTTCGGTCTCTTCGTCTGAGAGTATCGCATACCGGGTCTAGGGGCGATTAACGTCAGACTCTAATAACCCGATAAATCGTGCCAGTATGGTTCAGGACCAATCCGGGAAACTACTGATCCAACTATCAGTAAATCCCAACTGCCTTGGCCAAGATCTTATGGTGCTGGGCAATCGAACACAGTGCGATATCGACTCTCTATACCGGGAGAGACGAATCCCTAACAATCGCTCACTGCCTCCATGTGGCTCGGGACTGTACGCAACTAAAAGCTGTTTACATGACTCAATAGAGCCGTGGTAGGGTAGTAATTTAAGTACAGTGGAAACTCACACGAGACAAATAACGATCTCAAGTCTGAAGACTAACGTGTACTCATGTCACCAGAGAACTGCTATCTGACGATAGGTATAGTACCATCTAGAAGTTCTCGGCGAGTCTGTCCAGTGTACTCACACCGAGTGAGCACATGTATACGATCTTAGGTGTGAAAGAACAATGGTTGTGGGACCAACCATCGCCCCTCATCGGGGTGTAGAAAGGTATACACGAGTCTACTCCAGAATATCGATGCCCAGTCTCGATACTCCCACGACTAGGGACATTTTAAGGATGTGCTTATGGACTATCCAGCCTCTGTTGGAGATAGTGCCCTCAGAGTCAATTATTGGATCACAGGCACGTGATTGCAATGATTGAGGGAGGACCTGTCCCAGTAGGACAGTCTTACTCAAGATGATAGTATGCTATCTGATTTATCTTTATCATCGTATACTGCTTTAGGTGACCTTACAGGTCGTTATTACACGTTGATAGAGCCCCTAGGATTCTTGCTTGACTGTCAGCAGTATGAGGGCGATCATATACGTGGGAGCTGGTAGTCTATAAGCACATCCTTAAAAGGTCCCTAGTCGTGGGAGTTTCGAGACAGGGCATCGATACTCCAGAGTAGACTAGTGTATACAGTCGAGACCCCGACGAGGGGCGGTGGCCGGTCTCACAAGCCACTGGTGTCAGTTGTTCACCTAAGATGTATACAGGTGCTCATTGGGTTATGAGTACACCGGACAGGACTCGCCGGGAACATGCTAGTTGGTCTTATACCAGACGTCAGATAGCAGTTCCCTGGTGACATGTGTATAGGTTAGTTCATCGACCTGAGATCGTCATTTGTCTCGTGTGAGTTCCCACTGTACTTTGATTACTACCCTACCACGCTCGAAGGAGACGTGCAAACAGGTTTTAGTTGGGTACAGTCCCGAGCCACATGGAGGCAGTGAGCGGATCTTCAGGGGTTCGTCTCTCCCGGTATTGAGGGTGAGGTCGCGCTGTATCTAGGAGAGCCCTTACATGAAGTCCTTGGCCAAGGCAGGAGATTTACTGGTAGGTATTCCAGTAGTATCTCAGGGTGTTCTGGGCTACACTACGACACGACTTGTACCGCTTTTGGGGGTCTGACTTTTACCAACCCCCTAGGCCCGCCATGCGATGCTCATAGACGAACGGACCGGACTGTACGGATATTGTCACTGACAGGCTCAGTAGGGTGTCAGGATGAGTTCGCTCATCGACGTCCCTTTTGGTCAATACCTGGTAGCTCGTTACGTATTGTAATACCCAGCCCCTTTTTTATACCAATATCCGTATTTCTCTTTAACTTATAAAATTTTTGTTTTATTTATAATTATTTATTCATTTTATAACCCCATTAAACACCAAACCCTAAATCTTTACTTTTCTATTTCCATAATTCCTCAGCCCATTTCTTTTATTTAAAATTAAACCCAAACCCTTTTCCTGGGCCCAACCCTTTATCCCCAAAGTATTTAATTATTCCCTCAGCCCATAATTTATATTTTCCTAAGCCCACGAGAATTTTAGGATTTATTTAAATTATTTAACCCTTTTCTCCAAGCCCATACCCAAGCCCACAACTCCCTAAACCCGACCCGTCTTCTACACCCCTCCATCTTCGCAACGGCTACATCCCTTTCCCCCCACTCATGCGACCCACGTTCCTCACCAACGCTCGCGCCCACGTCGCAGCGTCGTTGCCCACGCCTCTCGACCTCTACTCGTCGACTCCCTCACTTCTCTCACAAACCCAAACCACCTCATCTCCCCTCACTGCCTCACCACTTCTCCCCTGCACCCATCTCGCCACCACAGAACCCACCCCGGCACCCTCGACGCCGGCGAGCCTCCACTACACCCGAACCGCCTCAGTCGACATCGCTCCAACCTCATCAACATCAACAGCACCACCCCTCACCACCACCAAGCCCCTCCATCTTTATCCCCACAACCTACTGCCTCGAGCTCCCATCACCCGCTCACCCCGACGGAGCCTCCGTCGACCCCACGCCGACACATGGGGAATCTCCCTATTCCTCTCCCTCTCTCTCTCTCTCTCAAATCTCTGTCTCTCTCTCTCTCTCTCTACAACTCTCTCTCCCTGTTTCTTTCTCTCTTTCTCTGTTTCTCTCTCCTTCTGTTTTCCCTCTCTCTGTTGTTCCCTCTCTCTCTCTATCTCTCTGATTCTCTCTTCCTCTCTCTCTGTTTCCCTACTGCCTTTCTTCCTACTCTCTCTCTCTCTCTCTCTGTTCTCTCTCTCTCTCTCTCTAATTTTTGTTCTCTCTCTCTCTCTCTCTCTCTCTCTCTCTGCTCTCTGTCCTCACTCTCTCTGCCGTACGAGCACCTTCGTCTCGTCTCACCCAATGCCTAGCCGCAACAGCCCGTCACCAAGCTCGAGCCAAGCCCAAGCCTAGCCGAGACTCGTCGTGTTGTTGCTACTTCGTGCCCAAGCCGTGTCACCACTGCCTTCGCTGCCGTGCCATCAATTCAATGTCTCCAGGCAAGTATTTTACTTGCTACATGCTAATATATTTATGTTATAAACTTAAATCATATAGATTATAAATTTACAATTTTCGGTAGATTATGTGGCATACCTGTTTGATGCCGGATCCCAATGAAAATACTCACCTAATTTGACGGAATTGGATTGTTTATGTTGGCCCATGTAGTGATGAATATCTTGTATAAATCTCACTGGAAAATATGACTGTTAGTGATTAAAATGAATACCCCTAAATATACTGATAAAACTAGAAATTTCCCGTATCTGAAAATGGTTAAAATCACCGTAAATTATGTACATACTGGAATGTTGCGTTCGAGGGTTCAAATCGAAGCCGACTCGATGAACTATAATCCTATGTAAATTTCTATCTATTTATGTACTGATGTTGTGACGATAATTGGGTCGGAGTACGACTCCGGACTGCAGTCCAGAGCGACTCTGGTTATTGTTTGCTGTTCCGTAAGGTGTATCACTTGGTTTCCTGAACTCGTATGTTGCGTAACTCTACTTTTTATCAAAGGTGAATCTGTTAGCTAACTAAAACAAGTGGTTTCATTATCTTTCATCATCGTTTTCTATTTAATCTGTGATTTAAAAGATGGGGACGTATAACAGTCCCAACAGAATCAGAATTGACATACTAGTATTGAACAGTGTATAACTCCTGACGTACAGACGCGATTGAGGATCCGTCTATTGCGTTAAAAACCATATTCGAAACCCTAGGTTTCATTCAACTGTAGCGTCGCTAAATTCTGATCCCAACTGGGATTAAAATGCGTTGCGAAACGGACTTCCGATTCAGAAACCGGACTTCCAGCAGCGAACGCTTAAAATGAAATGGCCATATCTAGTGATCCTAAAACCCGATTGACGTGAAACCAAATTCGTTGGATAGATAATCAAACATACTATTTATTCCCCGTTCATCATTTCGCTAAACTGTACGCGTATGATTTATGATAAATTATGCAAGTGGTAGAATACTGATTTATGATATCTTAATCATGCTTTACATGCTGTTACCTCATCATATCATACATATGTCACTGCATTGATAACCTAGTGATCATGTGCATTACCCAGTGTTAGGTATTAGTGACGATTGTGGCAAGTACGTTAGTGTTCGTGCATGAGTAGATAAGTGAAAGTGACACGTACTTGTACACAATCAGTGAACCCTATTATTCTATTGCATTGTCGACGTCTGTGGGACGCGTGTAAGTGTGACTATAAGTGGTATGGGAAACTTATGGAAGCTCTTGCATGGGTGTCATAGATAAGGCACCAGACACTGCCCATTTATCTTGGGTATTAGTCGGGACGTGCTCGATGGAGATCTTGTCTCCAGTTCTCGCGCAGACTTGTCATGGACCGACCGGTATTTGAGGTTATGGTTGGCGTTTAATGTAGACCACGGGGTGTGGGATAGTTTGAGTATGAGTTCAACAGAATCTCGGAAGTCCTATGCCGGCTTATATATATGGAGATATATAGAGATTTACAGGGTACATGATTATTACCGTGAGTTAGATTTTGGGCCCGTGGTCCCTTGCCCTTGGGTCCTACCCTTGGGTGGAGGACACTCGCGAGTGGTTGACTCTCACACTTGGACTGACGATAGGCTTTGTGACCTGTACAGTGAGACTTAGAGACTGATAGGGATAGTGGCATTGATATACATTACTTACTGTAATGACATACCTGTCTTATTTTTTACTGCTTTACCGTTCACCTGATCTATTGGACACTTCATTGGTTACTGCATGTTCATACCTATACCGTCTTGATTTACTGTTATATATCTATTATCACTGTTCGGGTTGCCACTTGCATTTTTATATATATCTTGCTATTGTGTCGCTCTGACGACCTGAGTATGCATGATCAGAGTGAGGAGTGGATCTAGCCTGGACCAGGACCAGACGTGCATCGCGTACATCTTGATCAGCTATCCAGAGTTATACACTTTTTACCTCCATCAGGTCAGTTCTTTGTATTTGTTTGGTTTCCGTTACTGCATTTCTCATTACCTGTGCATTGTTTACTGATTACCACGTAAAGCTAGAAGCCGAAGTGTGACTGCGGTAGGACATTTCCTTGACCGTAGGAGCATGGCTAGCCTTGTCAACTTCTCGTATTCCGTATTTTGGGAAGCGGGGCGTGACATGGTTTTGTTGGTATCAGAGCCAGGTTTTGCTTCGATTGGGATTGCAGTTTCCGTGTATAACTTGACAATCTAAGACATTCCTCAGTCTAGATTGTAAACTTGTTATTCTTGATCCATCTTCACATTGTGTGTCCTGCTATCCATTCGCTAGGGTTTCGGGTGACTTGGCAAAGTTACGTGGTTCTACATCATAGTTACACTACCGCACTCTGTTTAAGTGACTTAGAGTCCTACAGTTGATTTCCACTTATAATAAATTTCATCACATCTGATATTCTTGAATCCTTGCCCAATCCGTATTATATTTTGATTCTTATAGCTTGTACCTTGTATCGTCCTCAAAATTATTGTTTCAGAATCATGTCGTCCAACGACTCTTCCTCTATCTCCACTCCCCAGAATCAGACCGTTGAGATTCTGAGTGTACTGCAAGGTCTGAAGAAAGTTCAGGAGCGAACGAACGACTTGTTAGCTGAAGGACTGAGAAGGCAGGTGAATCAGGCACCAGCGGGAGTCTCCAATTGTAAAGGGATCTCTGTTAGACGAGGAAAAGAGAAGAAGATGAAGCGCCCATTTGTTCCCCCGAGACAGAAGCAGCAGAAGACCCAAAGTTGTGGGTACTGCAGGAGGCCAGGACATCTTCAGAGGGATTGTCGCCGCGCCCAGGGGAAATACCTGATTTCCGGATCCAACAAACATCTTATCAACGGTTGCCCTAATAGGAAGGAGCTACAAGGAGAAGACTCGTCCACACTCTCCACTTCTGCCAAGTGATGATTATTGCGTAGTTCGAACTTCGAGGATAAGGCGGACCCAGCGCAGGATTCAACTCGCGTGACGAGAATGCAGCGGCCTAGTAATCGAAGGAGAGCTATCACGTTTTCTACTTTTAATAAAATGTTGTCATCCTCTTACAAATATTTCTTTTCGTTTGAAATCTTGTATCCGTCGAACTTTTAGTTGAATGCAATAATAACTTTGAATCGTAATATATGTATCATTCTCTTGCTTTCCCCATTATTTATACTATTCATTACCACAGCATTTCTAATTCTGATTTTTCAGTTCCTGCCCACCGTATATTTTCCTATACTCCGTACCCTTAGCTATTTTCTTGATGTGTTCCACTGTCTAATCATGACTCTTTCTTTTTAGGCCATGGCACACCCTGGAGCAGCACCGCATCTAGATAAGGATGCACAGCCATGCGTTTCCTTAGACCGCATGCTGGTGATTTCTGACGATGAGGTCAACGGTCCCCGGGTCATTTTCGGAAACAGCGATTCCGAGGACGAAGGAGCCACCGCCCCAGAAGTTGACATGATCGGTGATTCCGACGAGGAGGAAGGAAACCCTGGAGAGAACCCGATAGAGGAAGATCCCGAGGAGGGCCCGATAGAAGAAAATCCAGTGGAGGAAAATCCCATGGAAGAGAATCCAGAAGAAGAGAATCATATGAAAGCAGACCTCGATGAAGAAGCTCCAGCCGAGGAAGAAGGACCAGAAGAACAAGACCCAGCGGTGGAAGAACTCCCAATGGCGATCCCTGCGAGGCGCTATGGAAACGGACGTCCCTATCTGAACGCGCGAGCCTACCGCAACCTGCTGAACCTCCACAATCGCGACTGACGGGATTTTTAGCTGTTGTCTTCTCTGGCCAAATAAACCTATGTATAGTTTAGGGCCATCTTTCGTTTTGAGAATGCTTTATTTAGAATTTTCTGTAATGAAATAAACTTTCTGAGTTCGCAAACCTTTTGACTACTGGTTCACTTGATGCTTTGACTTTTCTCATACCGTTATTTCTTTCTGAGACCCCTGACTGTCCACCCCAGTACCTTGAACTGTTTTGACCCTCACTTAGATTAACGAGTACCGCACCCCGATCTTTTGAATGAGCCACACCCCATTATAATCCCTACACTAGCTAGCTCTATACATTTTTGTGCTTTTCCCTGTTACCCTAACTATATTTAGGGACATCATTATTCGAAAATTTAGTTTTCAGTATTTTGTATTTATCGAAAAGTGCGCGTTATTGACTACTCCGTTTATGTATTTTAAGCACACTACTATTCTTCTCATTTTGGTGGTAGAGCAATCAGGTATTGCACATATTATTTTGTGCTATGTTTCTTATTTTCACCATGTGGTTTCTAAATTATGTTAAATTGTTTGATTGCTGCGTTATTCTAAAATATTTTAACCTATCGACATTTCCTTCACTATTTTATTGTTGTTACTTTATTTCCCGGGTATTGTGTTTATAGTTACTATCATAAATGGTTATGCCTTATACTTATTATTTTAGCTACGCTACTTTTGATATGCGAGGTGTGCACTTGTTTGGGATTTCGATTTTATCCGGCACGCCTCGAATGTTATTATTCGTTACTGCTATTCTATTTTGTACATATAGCTTTCCCCTATAATTGATTTTTTTGCCTTATACTTAAGTAGACCTTCGATTTTTCTTTTAACTATTTTGAGAAAAAAAAACCACTATATGTGAGTGTTCGAAGTCATAGCTTTTCGCATGTTATTTTTAGCTTATCACTTGTTTTAAATTTCGAGGACGAAATTTTTGTAAGGGTGGTATGATGTAATAACCAGCCCCTTTTTTATACCAATATCCGTATTTCTCTTTAACTTATAAAATTTTTGTTTTATTTATAATTATTTATTCATTTTATAACCCCATTAAACACCAAACCCTAAATCTTTACTTTTCTATTTCCATAATTCCTCAGCCCATTTCTTTTATTTAAAATTAAACCCAAAACCTTTTCCTGGGCCCAACCCTTTATCCCCAAAGTATTTAATTATTCCCTCAGCCCATAATTTATATTTTCCCAAGCCCATGAGAATTTAAGGATTTATTTAAATTATTTAACCCTTTTCTCCAAGCCCATACCCAAGCCCACAACTGCCTAAACCCGACCCGCCTTCTACACCCCTCCATCTTCCCAACGGCTACTTCCCTTTCCCCCCGCTCACGCGACCCGCGTTCCTCGCCAACGCTCGTGCCCACATCGCAGCGCCGTTGCCCACGCCCCTCGACCTCTACTCGTCGACTCCCTCACTTCTCTCACAAACCCAAACCACCTCATCTCCCCTCACTGCCTCACCACTTCTCCCCTGCACCCATCTCGCCACCACAGAACCCACCCCGGCATCCTCGACGTCGGCGAGCCTCCACTACACCTGAACCGCCTCAGTCGACATCGCTCCAACCTCATCATCATCAACAGCACCACCCCTCACAACCACCAAGCCCCTCCATCTTTCTCCCCACAACCCACTGCCTCGAGCTCCCATCACCCGCTCACCCCGACAGTGCCTCCGTCGACCCCACGCCGACACTCGGGGAATCTCCCTATTCTTCTCCCCCTCTCTCTCTACAACTCTCTCTCCCTGTTTCTTTCTCTCTTTCTCTCTCCCTCTGTTTTCCCTCTCTCTGTTGTTCCCTCTCTCTCTCTCTCTATCTCTCTGATTCTCTCTCTCTGTTTCCCTACTGCCTCTCTTCCTACTCTCTCTCTCTCTCTCTCTCTCTCTCTGATTTCTGTTCTCTCTCTCTCTCTGTGTGCTCTCTTTCCTCACTCTCTCTGCCGTACGAGCACCTTCGCCTCGTCTCACCCAATGCCTAGCCGTAACAGCCCGTCACCAAGCTCGAGCCAAGCTCGAGCCTAGCCGAGACTCGTCGTGTTGTTGCTACTTCGTGCCCAAGCCGTGTCACCACTGCCTTCGCTGCCGTGCCATCAATTCAACGTCTCCAGGCAAGTATTTTACTTGCTACATGCTAATATATTTATGTTATAAACTTAAATCGTATAGATTATAAATTTACAATTTTCGGTAGATTATGTGGCATACCTGTTTGATGCCGGATCCCAATGAAAATACTCACCTAATTTGACGGAATTGGATTGTTTATGTTGGCCCATGTAGTGATGAATATCTTGTATAAATCTCACTGGAAAATATGACTGTTAGTGATTAAAATGAATACCCCCAAATATACCGATAAAACTAGAAATTTCCCGTATCTGAAAATGGTTAAAATCACCGTAAATTATGTACATACTGGAATGTTGCGTTCGAGGGCTCAAATCGAAGCCGACTCGATGAACTGTAATCCTATGTAAATTTCTATCTATTTCTGTACTGATGTTGTGACGATAATTGGGTCGGAGTGCAACTCAGGACTGCAGTCCAGAGCGACTCTGGTTATTGTTTGCTGTTCCGTAACGTGTATCACTTGGTTTCCTGAACTCGTATGTTGCGGAACTCTACTGTTTATCAAAGGTGAATCTGTTAGCTAACTAAAACAAGTGGTTTCATTATCTTTCATCGTCGTTTGCTATTTAATCTGTGATTTAAAAGATGGGGACGTATAACAATCCCAACAGAATCAGAATTGACATACTAGTATTGAACAGTGTTTAACTCCTGACGTACAGACGCGATTGAGGATCCGTCTATTGGGTTGAAAACCTTATTGGAAACTCTAGGTTTCATTCAACTGTAGCGTCGCTAAATTCTGATCCCAACTGAGATTAAAATGCGTTGCGAAACGGACTTCCGATTCAGAAACCGGACTTCCAGCAGCGAACGCTTAAAATGAAATGGCCATATCTAGTGATCCTGAAACCCGATTGACGTGAAACCAAATTCGCTGGATAGATAATCAAACATACTATTTATTCCCCGTTCATTGTTTTGCTAAACTATATGCGTATGATTTATGATAAATTATGCAAATGGTAGAATACTGATTTATGACATCTTAATAATGCTTTACATACTGTTACCTCTTCATATCATACATATGTCACTGCATTGATAACCTAGTGATCATGTGCATTACCCAGTGTTAGGTATTAGTGACGATTGTGGCAAGTACGTTAGTGTTCGTGCATGAGTGGATAAGTGAAAGTGACACGTACTTGTACACAATCAGTGAACCCTAATATTCTATTGCATTGTCGACGTCTGTGGGACGCGTGTAAGTGTGACTATAAGTGGTATGGGAAACTTATGGAAGCTCTTGCATGGGTGTCACAGATAAGGCACCAGACACTGCCCATTTATCTTGGGTATTAGTCGGGACGTGCTCGATGGAGATCCTGTCTCCAGTTCTCGCGCAGACTTGTCATGGACCGACCGGTATTTGAGGTTATGATTGGCGTTTGATGTAGACCACGGGGTGTGGGGTAGTTTGAGTGTGAGTTCAACAGAATCTCGGGAGTCCCATGCCGGCTTATATATATGGAGATATATGGAGATTTACAGGGTACATGATTATTACCGTGAGTTAGATTTTGGGCCCGTGGTCCCTTACCCTTGGGTCCTACCCTTGGGTGGAGGACACTCGCGAGTGGTTGACGCTCACACTTAGACTGACGATAGGCTTAGTGACCTGTACAGTGAGACTTAGAGACTGATAGAGATAGTGGCATTGATATACATTACTTACTGTGTTGACATACCTGGCATACTATTTTACTGCTTTACCGTTCACCTGATCTATTGGACACTTCATTGGTTACTGCATGTTCATACCTATACCGTCTTGATTTACTGTTATATATCTATTATCACTGTTCGGGTTGCCACTTGCATCTTTATATATATTTTGCTATTGTGTCGCTCTGACGACCTGAGTATGCATGCTCAGAGTGAGGAGTGGATCTAGCCTGGACCAGGACCAGACGTGCATCGCGTACATCTTGATCAGCTATCCAGAGTTATACTCTTTTTACCTCCATCAGGTCAGTTCTTTGTATTTGTTTGGTTTCCGTTACTGCATTTCTCATTACATGTGCATTGTTTACTTATTACCACGTAAAGCTAGATGCCGAAGTGTGACTGCGGCAGGATATTTCCTTGACCGTAGGAGCATGGCTGGCCTTATCAACCCCTTGTATTCCGTATTTTGGGAAGCGGGGCTTGACACGTATAGCTAATACCTCTGACGTGCTAGTGGTTAAATCCACAACCAAGGTGTTGACGAGTCTTTAGAGTCCCCCACATATAGTTGCTCAAGTTTCGGGCGAAACGCTGTAGAGGCCGTATGGAGATATGGCAAGGTTCGATCATATACGTGCGGTATTGCACGGATCATGATCGGACGGATAATACTAGCGGGCTTTGGTTTAAGCCGGATCCTAGTATAGTACAGTGTAGATTTTGTCTCATTGCATTTGTATTATGTCGGAATACAAATGCGGGTATGTATATACAGTAGCGGGGTTTCCTGTAATTTATTACGGGATCAGTTCTATGAAGTTGCTAGTTTGCTTTCCGTTTCGGCCAATTTCTTTTGTTTCTTTCCTTGGCCGAAAAATGGTGGAGGAGGGCTTATTTGCAAATGTGCAAATAAGTATTGTGGAGGGTGGTCTTTGCATATTGTTGTGTCATGATAATTCTACCACCATTTGACTTCTTCTTTTCATCATGGCTTGACTTTTGGAGTAATCATGGTTGTTGATGATTAGGTTTTGGAGTGAGGTTCTTATTTGTGATCATTGTTTTATCATCATGACCCTTTCTCTCTCTTGGATAAGGTTGGAGCTCACTTCTTTTTCATTAGAATTCACTCCATTCTCTCACCCTCCAAGGTTTTGGCCGGCTATGCTCTTATGGGGGCTGCCCATTATTTTTGTGGGGATTTTTGGTTCTCTTGTGCTTGCAAAAATCCCCAACTTCATCTCCAAAAAAAATTGCTATCATCTCAATCCTCCACTAATGGCAACTTCCACAACCCCAAAGAGACAGAGTTCTACAGTTAACCTACAGCAAATCTTGGGCACGTCGACTCGCCAACTTCGTGCCCGAGTTGCCTCAGTCCAGAGGTGGGAGCCCGTAAAAGAAGCCGGCGACGTGGTGCCTTTCCGGCGAGGAGGTGGAGACCAGACACTCCGCGGGAGATCGGGACGACGACGTGAAGACCGAAGGATACGGATCGCTCGGTATATCTCTCTACCCGTTCTTTAGTTAGCTAGGATTAGATTAATGGCCCGATCCGGGATTTTTGTGCGCGGTGGTGCCGGTTCAAAAGTTAAAGTAAATTATCGTTTCCGCATTTTGGCCTCGGATTGACGGCCGGGACGCCGCCGTGCACTTACACTGGTATCAGAGCCACGCCATTAACCTAGTCTAGCTTGCACTAGTATGTTTAAAGCTTCGATCGAACAAATATTCCAAAACCGTATTTTTCAGTGCATCGATTCTCTGTCAAAATTTTTTTGGCTCGAAAAATTTTTCAGTGTGTGGCAGAAGTATGTGCAGGGAATTGTGAGCATACTGTAAAAATTCGATACATTCATTTCTTAGAAAGTCCGCGGAACCGCGGCCAAACCCCTGTTTGGGCAGCGGTTCCGCGGCAAGAAGATGGAATCATTGTACCAAATTTCCACAGTGGCTTTCTGAGTTGAAAATGGGGTTTCTGGAATGTTATTTTTGGGCCCAGAATTTCACTATGTGCTACAGTAGTGCTTGGGGCCCACTTGGGTAAATTTGATCGATCGAAAATTTTAGGCACATTAGTTCACAGTATTTACATTATATCTGCGACCGTGAATGTCACTTGATCGGTAAATCCTGTCTAACTGCTATAGCTCGGTTAGACGGATTTGCGAACGTGACATTCACGTTGATATTCTGTGTTGTGCTGTGATGTTGCGGATTGGTCGTGGGGGATAGCCTGGATGCAATGGTAGTACAGTTTTGGTTGTATTATGTACATTTGATATTGCGGGGCGAGCGTCTGACATGTGGACTGCCGTCACTGCCTGTCTGTATATTATTCTTTTGGGGCACGACCGGGGTGAGGTCGATGTACCCGTTGTATGTATATTTTACCTTCTGTACTAGGATTACCCCGCGTTGGGATGCACGGATAGCAGGGTTCTAGAGGGCAACGGGCCCGCATCTCATGGCGTTGAGACGGAGGGGGCCTCACTCTAGAATTGACGGGCTATTCGCCGCACTCGTAGGGGTACAGGTTGACCCAAGGAGGGGTGCCCAAGTTACCGGATTCCGTGAAGTGCTGGGTGGTCCATTCACGTTGCTGAAGGGGGCTGCCTCGCTTCAGGTTTTGGCAGGTAACTTGCCGCGTCCGTAGGGGTCTAGGATTTCATTGCACAGGCTATCCACACGACCAGGGGAACGTCGGGTTTCAGTAGCGGCTCTATGAAACCCGGGGATCCCAGATATCTGTATTGTTCTGTGATACTTATTACATTTCTGTGATGTTGCATTTTATCACGCCTTGAGCGAATATTATATATTGATATATATACTAGTGGTATATTTTGCATCCGCGCTAGTCCAGTCCCCGCTCTGTCGTTAGTTAACTAACCTGACGGGTAATGACGGGACCCAGTGGCGAATGCGGATGGCATATACGTACATCATTATTTTCGTTCTTTATTTGTGTGATCAATTGATGGGACTGCGTTGATTCGGATCAATGCAAGTTAAAAACAAACCTATTCTGATGTTGTTGGAACACTTTTCAAAAAGCTGTTATTGCAAGGACGTTCTCTTTTGTTTTGCACAGTGGTATTAGGTTATGAATATCCAGCACCTCAATCGACGAGGCAAGGGCCGAGATCCCTTCACCGAGAGTGACCCCTTGGACAGAAGTTTGCGTCAGGGCAATAATTTCATTATAGCCGATTACTTTTGCTTTGCATTGTGGTATTCAGTTGGAATATCCTGCACCTCATTCTACGGGGAAAGAGCCGAGATCCCTTCACCGGGAGTGACCTCTTTAGCAAAGGTTTTCGTCACTATATTTTTAAAAAAAGCTATCCGGTTCCTTCAACGATATCAAGTTCATTACGTTAAAGGTTTTCGCCAGAAACCATTCGTAGCCCTCCGTCGTTTCATATGAATAGTCAATAAGTATTCAAGCTGTGTGTGTTGGCCAAAGTCAAGGCACAGTGATTGGTAGCTATTGGGTATTCATATGCAGCATAGATAGATGCGTTGGTTTGGGACAGTCGTACTGCCATGTTGGCCAAAGTCAAGGGTAGGTATGGGTGGGTTCATATTAACCTCGAGAATGACGGGTAGAACTTGACATATGACTTATGATATGTTGGCCAAAGTCAAGGTCATAAGAGCATGGGGTAAAAATCACATCGGGAGTTTCTAAAGAAACTGAAACTTTCCAGATATGCGCATACCTTCTGGAGTGTGATAACGTGAGCGGATTCCATCACGTTATCTTGCGATGATAGTTGGATCCCGATTCCCACTGATGAGTGGGTTTACTCCTCGGGTGATCCCGACTAATTCTTCTTTCAGGTTTGGAGGAGAATTTGACGGTACAGTGGGAGGTTTCCAGATTAGATAAATTGGTAACCATTCTGATCTAGGTTAGAGTGCACGCTGAGTGTTGTTCCCCTCCGAATGGCGGCCGAGACGTGGCGTCTCGCCTGAGATTCGGGGCAGATGCTAATTGGTGCTATCCGTCCACCTCTCCGAAGATGCCAAGTTGATTTATGGCACCATGTATCAAAGGTTTAAACGGATGCGGCCGATATAGCAGACTTCGTCAGATTCCCCCTCGTTTGAGGGGTTTTTGATTGTGGGGACGCTTTTCCCTGCAGGCGCAAGCCCCTGCAGTTAATTACGCTACCGCATCGCGGTAACAACTTTCTCCTTCTCCAGATGGTCACTTCGTGTCGTGTGTGTTTATTTTATGTTTTGTTGCCCGTGGATTGTTTACGGAGACCGAGTTATATCGTCGCCCGTAGGGCGTGGACTAGTCCAAATCCGTATTATCTTAAATTTGGGTTTGGGGGTTTGGTTTGAGGATACGTTAGCCATACTTTAGGCTAAGATCAACTCAAACGTTTGTTAAGGATACGTTAGTCTAACTTGAGACTAAGATCAACTTAACGGGATCGTTTAGATCCGACAAAAGAGCATTTGGGCTCCGTTGTTCCAGTTTAGGGACATAGTGGTCCATCGTATGTATGGCCGTCGGGACCCGTCACCTCTCTGACGACGTTGAAGGATTACAACGACAGATGTCAGAGGAGTTCAGAGATGTACCCTCGAACCAGAGTTAATTGGGGGAGATTCCTAGCCCAGTCTGTTTGAAGGTTTAAGGATACGTTAGCCAGATTTTAAGGCTAAGATCAACTTAAACGGGATCGTTTAGATCCTCCAAGAGAGCATGCGTGGCTCTATTGTTCCAGTTTAGGGACATTGCGGTCCATGGATAGTTTGAGGACATTGCGGTCCATGGGTAGTTTAAGGACATTGCGGTCCATTGTTAGTTTTAAGACATCTCGGTCAAGGTTAAGGACGTCGTAGTCCGTGGGTTTAAGGACCCCACAGTCCATTGTTAGTTTTAAGACATCTCAGTCAAGGTTAAGGACGTCGTAGTCCATGGGTTTAAGGACCCCACAGTCCATTGTTAGTTTTAAGACATCTCGGTCAAGGTTAAGGACGTCGTAGTCCATGGGTTTAAGGACCCCACAGTCCATATCAATATGTGGTCATCGGGACCCGTCACCTCTTTGAAGACATTGAGGGATTACAATGCCAAGTATCAAAGGAGTGAAGAGATGTACCCTGGAACCGGAGTGGATTAAATAGTCCTTGGCCCAATTTGGGATCAAGACCAATTAATTATGTTATGAGCCCATTAGCTCAGTTAATTACGAATTGAAGACTTATGGCCAGCTTGGGCTAAGTCCAATCATGTCTGGAATATTGGCTTCCTGTTGGTCCTTTGAAGGAGAGGCTTTGCCTCTATCCATTTAGCCAATTGGGCCAATGCCTAGTGTTATACACTAAAGACCAATCAGTGTTGAACACTGGGAATGAGATTGATAAGTCAGTGTTTAACACTAAAAGATAATTAGTGTTAAACACCAGCAACAAGGCTTTCGAATTAGTGTTAAACACTAAAACAGATCAGTGTTAAACACTGTCAACAGAAGTCCCAAACTAGTGTTTGAACACTAAGGTAATCAGTGTTGAACACTGCAAGTAAAGTTCTTTACTTAGTATTGAACACTAAGACCAAACAATGTTTTAATACTGAATTCAGGGGTTTAGTGTTAAACACTAAGGCAGGAGGGGTCATGTGGCAACACGTGAGAGCGCCCTCCCTTCATTTGTTCTTCTGAGACTATTGCATCTTCTAGAGCATCACGTGCCACCACGTGACGGGCATTCAAGCGCTTTGTGTGTTAAAGCTTCTGTCAAGGGTCACGTGGGTCACGTGGGGCACTGCCTCAAAGGGGCTTTCTGTAGATCTTTTGGGGGGGTCACGTAGTGACACGTGACCCTTCTTTTCTGTAGTTTTTTTTAGAAGATCTGTTAATCCCTTTCAGGAATTAAATTCCTCGTAGGGTTGAACCCTGACAATAGAGGAATTAAATTCCTACTTCCTTTTGAAGATTTATATTCTGAGATAGAGTTGAACTCTGAATTTTCTGTAGGAATTAAATTCCTCATATATGTGAAAAACTGAATAGGGTTTAAACCCTAATAAAAGCTTTAAGGAATTAAACTCCCTCTCTGTTAAAGAATTATGATTAAGGGAATTAAATTCCCGTTGTTTCAACAGAACTAAGTTCTTAACTAGGGTTAAACCCTAATTCTTTTTCATTCTGAAGGAATTAAATTCCCATAACACAGGGTCAAACCCTAATTTTATTTTAAAGGAATTAAATTCCTATAGTTCTATGAGAATTAAATTCTCGTGCTTCCATTCCCTCTCTATGCTTTGGATCTGCATGGCAGGATCTCAACCCATTGAGAATTAAATTCTCAACTTCAAGGGGAGATGTGCGCTTTACAGATCCTCTATCAAAGAGAGAAGAAATATGTTCTTCTGATTTACATCAAAGTTGAACTCTGTTGAGAATTAAATTCTCTTTTCTTTCAAGGAGGCTTCCCTTTCTTACCTAGGGTTTTCTTTTGCAGAAGATCCAAATTCCTCAAAGTATCAAGGCTCTCTCCCTTTTCTTCTCTCTGCGTGTATATATTTTTTGTATGTCTCGTGGCTCCTATTTATAGGAGAAGCAGCCGAGTCAATTAGTTTTTGACGAATCTTCATTGAGAGATTTGATTTGCATCCATCATTCGTTTTGGACCTTTGGATTATTAGGTGAATTTTATTCACCATTGGATTTCAAATCCAGGGATTCTCCTTTGTTATTTCTGTTAGATTTGAAGGGGAAATCTTTCCAAATTCGAGATTTTCCTACAGATAGATGATATTTAATCACTTCTGAATCTTTAATTTAATCGGTTGCTTTTGGAAAGATTTGAGAGTCCTTTTCTCAGAATTTAATTCTGTTAACAAATGGGCTTTGAAAGCTGGTCACGTGCGGCCACGTGACCCTTGGTCACGTGTGGGCACGTGACCCCCTTGTAACGAGCCCTTTTCTTCTTTTGCACTCTGCCTTCTTCTGCTGCTTAGCCGTCACGTGCCACCACGTGACCCCTGGTCACGTGGGAGCACGTGACCTTTTCTGAAGCCTTTTCCTTGATTTGATCAGGGAACCAATGTGCCTTTGCCGCTTGCTTTTAAATGTCACGTGCCGACACGTGACCCTGGTCACGTGGGAGCACGTGACTCTTTCTGAAGCCCTTTTCCTCGATGTAGTTGGGAAACTGAACTTGCCTTGCCGATACTTTTAGGTGTCACGTGCCAACACGTGACTGCTGGTCACGTGTAAGCATGTGACCCTCTTCTGAAGCTTTTTCCATAAGCTTTTCTGATTTTAAATCAGGAAACAAATGCCCCCACAGCGTTGTTCTCACGTGTCCGTACGTGAGTGCAACGCTGTCACCTTTTGTGACCGTTGGATTTCTCTAGGGATTTGGGGAGATGAAGCGTTTCTATCACCTCCTATAAAGGTTCACGTCCCTTCAGAAGAGCCTCCACTTTGCTCATCTTCCTCCTTGCAAACTTTCTTCTTTTGAGAATTTAATTCTCTTTTCCCAGAGCTCAGTTCTCTGCCTTGAACCCACCCTCAGAGTTTAACTCTTTTCGAAAAGACTTTTCTCTTTGGGTAATGCTCTCGAATGAACGATGAACTCTCACATTCCTCTGGATTTTAAATCCAAAACAAGGGTTTTTACCCTTTTTTAACAAAGAACCCATTTTTCTTCGAGTTTCTAAACCAAAATACGAAACCATTTAACCTCCAACAGTAGATTTCTTAGGGTTCATATAATGATCCATGGAGTTTAACTCTGTTCACAGAAAAGGCTTTTGGGGAATTTAATTCCCTTTTCTTAATAAGGAATTTAATTCCTGTGAAGAACTCGGTTTCTTCCCATGGGGGCTCCTTAGGGTCTCCTTATCTTAGGTTGTCATTCTGTAATTAATGAAACAGGAACTTTGTAATGATGTTTTCTGTGGGAATTTAATTCCTTTGATCCTGTTGGATCTGTTGTAGAGCCCGAGACACATCCTGTTGGGGGGAATGTGCATGGCCATCATTCTTTATTTAACGAGGGTGTTCCCTTTGTTTTATTGTGACTGTTTGGTCTCATTATTAATGAGCCGTCATTTGGATTCTGTGGGGCCCATGTGTTTTGTAGCCAATGGTCCCAGAAAACTCTGCTGTTGCTTTCTTTAACTAGTCTTCATGTTCATGCATGAATATATATTGCTGACTTTTCTTTTAACGGTCTTCCTTTATTGGATTTCAGGTGCGATGGCTTCTGTTCCATGCTTTCCCTTTTCTCGCTCGGAGGCTGCTTTTCCTCAGTCGCCATCTGATGAGGAAGCGATGGCGATGATTCGGGCCCATGACCCGAACTGCACCAACCTTCTTCAATGGGGATCTTGGTATAGTCAGATTATTCAGGGTCGCCGGAGTTTTCTTTGCACGGTGCCGACGGAGCCCACTTTCCCATTCTTACCGATGGATCCTCCGAGGACGATTTTTGCTGTGGAAATGCCCAACTGGACTCCAACGGGGAGGCTCGAACCTTCGACGACCGGTATTCCGAACCATCCGATCCCGGCCATAGACATCTTGGGACGGCGTATCTGCCAGGGTGAGGCCCACCCGTGGGGGCAAATTTATAAGATAGGGCTCACTCCTAGGCATCCTACGGGCTACCTTCTCTGGGCTCGCTACATCCTTTCTGCCCATCGTGCGCGGTTGCAGAAAGTCGGGCTTTATCAGGCCGTATACGCGTCATTATTCCATTATAAGTCCCCGCATGTCTGGTGGGTCAAGGCGTTTTTAAACCAATGGAATCTTCCCACCAACACTTTCATCCTAGGAGATCGCGAGGTCTCGATCTCTCTAGCAGAATTCTATGATATTTCGGGGTTGCCAATCAGGGGTAGTTTGTATGAGGAGTTGTTGCCTCCTGACGAGTACGTTTTTGAACCCGAGCCCGCCTCGGTTGACGGCCTGTCTGCTGAGAATGCCGTTCGCCACAAGCGCCCCAGTTTAATCAAGGCGCTAGGCATCTTTGACCGATTATTCACCGAATCGGAAGAGCAGGGTGTTACTTTCAAGAGCTTCATTGCTCGTTTCCTTCGTGAGGACGCCTTATCGAAGACAGCCCCGAAGTTTGCCAATATTGGGGACCCCTTTGGGTTCGGTCCGAAGAGGTTGCCGACCACCGAATCAGATTTACCTCAGTACTACATCCCTATTATATCGCCGATATCTTTTGAATCCATTGCTGTCCCAGGCATGGACGAAGAGACGTTCTTTGTGGGGTTTGTTAGTGTTTGGCTCAGTTGGTTCGTTATCCCCATGCATCGCCGCTTCATGAGAGCCTCGGTTATCTACCCGGCTCATCGTATTGCTGAGGGGACGCGGTTGGCCATCGGCATCCCGGCCTTGGCGCACCTCTATCATGGATTGGGCACCGCAGCTAATACATCTACACCCGGCGTGGATGTAGTGAACTTTTCGCTTCATTATTTCACGTCCTGGGTCGAAATGCATGTGCTGGGGGCTTTCGCTATGCATCAGAGGCCTGCCTTTTACGATGCCTATCCCTTCCCGCGACTTATGCGACTGGTGGGTGCTTCTTTTACAGTCTTTTCGATTATTTATGCTAGTGCATATGTATCATTATTCTTATTTGAATCGTGCAGAACCTTCGACGCTGGGGGAGCTCCCTATGGGCCCATTAAAGTTGAAGCCCGCCGAAATTCTCAATGAAGCCTTGCTTGATGTGGAGGGGGCTGATGAGGCTGCTCCTCTCATAGTAGAGCCTCCAGCGGCGGTTCTTGATCAGGGAGCGCTTGCCTCTTTGGGGGAGGCTCCTTTGGAGGTCGCCGCCCCAATGACTCTTACTGAGGGCGGCTCAGAGGCTGGAAGAGAGGTAGTCGGGACTACTCTTCCTTTGTTGGAGCCTAAGGTCACGGCGGAGACCGTTGAAGCTGCTATCCCCCCGGCTCAGAATGGGAGGAGTGTTGAAGGTATCCCTCTGCGTTTTAATTTAGCAACCCCCTCATAGTCTGAACCCTTTTATCTTTCCCAGAATTGCGCGGTTTGGCGGCCACTATCGCGGATCTGTCGCCTCGACAGTCATTTTAGCGTTTATTGGAGATGGCAGCTCCGCAGGCGATCTCCCCTCAGCGTATTGTCCTTTCCTCTGGGCAAAGTTAGTGTCATTCGCCACTTTTTTACCATAGCATTGTTACTATTTCGTGAAATGACGTTGATGTCTCTTATAGTTTTGGAAGCTGACGATGAGGTCGAGGTCGTTGAAGGGCCAGGGGAACCTTCAGCTCCTACTTGCATGACTGTCGGTGAGTGACATTTTATTATAGTCCCGTTCGTTCTGCGTTTAAGAGTTTTACTAACATTTCCCAAATTTGACCAGCCCTGCCAGTCTCCATGGCTTTGGAATCGCGCATCGTGATGCCGCCCGGTCCTTATGCTTTGCGGGCTTCAGAACGCTTGGCCCAATTGAGCCTTGTCTCCCTATCATCTTTCGTCGAGGAGCTCCGTGCTGGTAGCGCGACCACAGCCGAAGCGTTTGCCGCTGAAGCTAACGGCTCTCTTCCTTTTCTCGCTACTTATCATAGCGAGGAGGTGGTGCAGGTCTGGGTGGAGTTCTATAGGAAGGTGGAGGCCTGCTTGTACGCTCTCGAATGTTCTCGCCTCTCCTCGGAAGCCGTGGCTGCAAAAGCGGAGTTGCGGGGTCTGATAGCACGATGTGCGGCCAACATGACGTCATGCGAGAAGAGGCTTGGCCGCAAGTTCTCGGAAAGGGAGCTGGCTTTTAAGGCGCTGAGCGAGCTTCATGCCAGCCTCACAGCCAAGGCCAACAAAGCATACGAACTCTGGCGGGTGCTTCAGGAGTCCATAAAAGAGGTGGTGGCTCTCGATAAAGCTGCCACGTTCACTCGTGAGAGGGTCGAGGCTCATAAAGCCACCGAGAAAGAGCTCGAAGCTCGGCTTGCTTCGTATCAGGCTCAGCAAGCTCAGGCGGAGGCTCGTCTTCTGGAGATCTTGCATCATGAAGCCGTGTCTCAGCAACAGAACGATGAGCTGGTAAAATTACTACACCGCCCGCCGGCTTGAGGACTTGTATCTTTTCTCCCTTTTTTGTATATACTCATGAATGAGAGTATCCCCCCCTTTTTTGTTTCTTTCATGAATTGTACTTTGTATCTGTTTTGGTTTATGAATAAAAGATACATTTTTCCTCTCAATGGTGTGTCCCCTTTTTATTGAATGTATTCTGCGGATATTCTATCTTGATCTCTTTGCAGGACAGCGATGGCTTAGGATTCAGGGTTAGGATCTGCTTCCTAAGGCTTTTGCATTTTATGAGCCACGAGGGTCTCATAAAGAGTTTTTCTCCCTATAGGTCGAGAGGATCCCATAGGTGTAAGTTCTTCTTAAAAATCGTGAGGATTATTAAGCGGGTTTTCCCTTGAGAGTCGTAAGGATCTTACAAGAGAGTTTTTCTTCCTTACAGGTCGTGAGGACTTGTAGGTGCTGGATGTGGTCACCCTTGTCCGTGTTTTACGGAGTCAGGGGTTTCTCCAGGTATTGTAGTTTAAAGACGTCGCGGTCAAGGTTAAGGACCTCATAGTCTGTGGATTTAAGGACTCCACAGTCCGATGTTATTTTTAAGACATCACGGTCAAGGTTAAGGACCTCATAGTCCGTGGATTTAGGGACTCCACAGTCCAATGTTATCACGGTCAAGGTTAAGGACCTCATAGTCCGTGGATTTAGGGACTCCACAGTCCGATGTTTGGTTGCAGGGACCCGTCACCTCTTTGAAGACGTTGAGGAATTACAACGCCAGGTATCAAAGGAGTGAAGAGATGTACCCTTAAACCAAGGCAGAATCTGTAGGGAATCGGGGTGGTTGATCGTTAGTTTTAAGACATCACGGTCAAGGTTAAGGACATCATAGTCCGTGGATTTTAAGGACTCCACAGTCCGATATTTGCTCTGGATGCTTCACACGGGTTCACTGCTGTGCTTGGCGAGGACCAGGCTCCGCTCTGGGCGTTTTCCGCGGGGTCAAAGAGTGACGTTATCCGCGTTCCACGTAACCAGGAATTTTGCACTAGATGCTTCACACGGGTTCACTGCCGTGCTCGGCGAGGACTAGGCTCCGCTCTGGATGCTTCACACGGGTTCACTGCCGTGCTCTGCGAGGACCAGGATCCGCTCTGGACGTTTTCCACGGGGTCAAAGAGTGACGTTATCCGTGTTCCACGTAACCAGGAATTTTGCACTAGATGCTTCACACGGGTTCACTGCCGTGCTCGGCGAGGACTAGGCTCCGCTCTGGATGCTTCACACGGGTTCACTGCCGTGCTCTGCGAGGACCAGGATCCGCTCTGGACGTTTTCTACGGGGTTAAAGAGTAACGTTATCCGTGTTCCACGTAACCAGGAATTTTGCACTAGATGCTTCACACGGGTTCACTGCCGTACTCGGCGAGGACTAGGCTCCGCTCTGGATACTTCACACGGGTTCACTGCCGTGCTCTGCGACGACCAGGATCCGCTCTGGACGTTTTCCACGGGGTCAAAGAGTAACGTTATCCGCGTTCCACGTAACCAGGAATTTTGCACTAGATGCTTCACACGGGTTCACTGCCGTGCTCGATGAGGACTAGGCTCCGCTCTGGATGCTTCACACGGGTTCACTGCCGTGCTCTGCGAGGACCAGGATCCGCTCTGGACGTTTTCCACGGGGTCAAAGAGTGACGTTATCCGCGTTCCACGTAACCAGGAATTTTGCACTAGATGCTTCACACGGGTTCACTGCCGTGATCGGCGAGGACTAGGCTCCGCTCTGGATGCTTCACACGGGTTCACTGCCGTGCTCTGCGAGGACCAGGATCCGCTCTGGACGTTTTCCACGGGGTCAAAGAGTGACGTTATCCGCGTTCCACGTAACCAGGAATTTTGCACTAGATGCTTCACACGGGTTCACTGCCATGCTCGGCGAGGACTAGGCTCCGCTCTGGATGCTTCACATGGGTTCACTGCCGTGCTATGCGAGGACCAGGATCCGCTCTGGACGTTTTCCACGGGGTCAAAGAGTAACGTTATCCGCGTTCCACATGACCAGGAATTTTGCACTAGATGCTTCACACGGGTTCACTGCCGTGCTCGGCGAGGACTAGGCTCCGCTCTGGATGCTTCACACGGGTTCACTGCCGTGCTCTGCGAGGACCAGGATCCGCTCTGGACGTTTTCCACGGGGTCAAAGAGTGACGTTATCCGCGTTCCACGTAACCAGAAATTTTGCTGATTGTATCCGCATTTCACGGGATGGAGGTTTGACTGTTGGCGATATGTATACCACCGAGCCATGGAACTGGGAGTTGCCGCTGTTCCGCTTAGCTTGAAGTTGTGTCCGTCGTTACGGGACGAATGTTGGGATGATCTCTAGGTCGCTTGTGGCCCGTCGAGATTTAGCTTCTTTCTTGGGTGAAACCTGGGGGGGAGGTATGTTCCCTTTTTGTTTACGCCCCTTTTTTTTATTTTATTTCTTTTTCCTCGATGCTCTATCATTTCAGCTTTTATATCGCGGAGGTCGCGATTGCCCCATCATTTCGGCTATTCTTCGCGGTGCCCAATCATTTCGGCTATTTATTTATTCTCTACTCGCTGCTTTTTATTGCGAGTTGCCCCATCATTTCGGCTATTTTTCATGCATACATTTTTACTTGCTGCTTTTTATTGCAAGTTGTCTCATCATTTCGGCTATTTTGTAGGCATGTGTGGCTTGCTAGCTTTTTCGCCGCAAGCTTGGATTTTAGACACCGATTTCGACATCAGCACCGCTACAACTGGAATGTTGCCGGGAGCGAATCATCATTTGCCTTTGTCGATGTTGAACAAAGGTGGCTCAGCAAACAGGGTTAAGGGTCCTGTCGACCAAGGCTTTTGACTTCATGAGCCGTAAGGGTCTCACAAAGGTATTTCTCCCTACGAGTCGTAAGGATCTTGCAGGTGTATTTTCTCCTTAGGGATCGTGAGGATTCCTAAGTGTGTGTTCCTCTGTAAGTCGTAAGGATCCTACAAGAGGGCTTTCTCCTTATGGGTCGAGAGGACCTACAAGGGTTGGACTTTGCTGGGGAAATGTTTATTCGCGCCCGTGGATTGTATACAAGGGTCAGTATGAGCCGCTTGTAGGGCAATATCGAAGGTTGTGGAGGATTTTCTTAAGAACAGGTTTAGGTTTCTGTAACTTAAGACTTTCAAATCTTATGAGCCGTGAGGGTCCCATAAGAGAGTTCTCCTTACGAGTCGTGAGGATCTCGTAAGTGTATTTTCTCCTTAGGAATCGTGAGGGTCCCTAAGTGTGTTTCTCCTTTGTGAGTCGTAAGGATCTCACGCAGGTGGTTTCTCCTTACAAGGTCGAGAGGACCCTATAAGTGTCTTTTAACGAGGTTGCGCCCTTTCGGGTTTTCATAAACACTCGCCGGTAGTCCTGCTGTTTTTACTCACGGAGCCCTTTCGGGTTTTCATCCGTGCCCGTTTTGCTTGTGGACACACCGTTTTTTTTTATTCTTTTCCTCTCTTTTTTATCTCGTCGGCCTAAGGATGCTGCGGTAGTAGTTTAGGGACGTTTCGGTCCGTCGTTAGTTTAAAGACATTTCGGTCCATCGATAGTTTAAGGACGTTTCGGTCCGTCGTTAGTTTAAGGACATTTCGGTCCGTCGTTAGTTTAAGGACGTCTCGGTCCATCGTTAGTTTAAGGACGTCTCGGTCCATCGTTAGTTTAAGGACGTTTCGGTCCATCGTTAGGGGAAGGCCGGCTGCTGCTTGTAAAGTCTGAGCTTAAGAAGATAGCGAGCGGACATAGTCGTCGTCATCTATCATTGACCCAGGCTGTGGCTCATTAAGCATAGTATTTCTTTAAGAAGCGGCCGTTTATTGGCCTGAAAGGCCTTTCACCGTGCATGTCCATGAGTAGATTGGCTCCACCCTGGTAGACCTTGTCTATGATGTACGGGCCTTCATAGTTTGGCTCAAATTTTCCCCGCTTGGCACAATTGGGGATCATAGGTCTTTTGACCACTAGTACGAGTTCGCCTTGGTGGAATGTCCTCGGCCTGGTCAATCTTTCGTACGAGCGCGTCATCTTTGCTTTGTAGGCTTCTAGATGTTGTTGCGCTATGAGCCGGGTTTCATCGAGGGCATCAAGCTCCTCAAGCCGAAGGTGAGCATTTTCTTCGTCCGTCAGCTCCTGGTGGACTGCCACTCGTAGAGAGGGTAACTCTATCTCGAGGGGGAGCACTGCTTCCGTCCCAAATACCAACGCGTACGGCGTTGTGTTCGTGGCCGTCTTGAATGTAGTTCGATAAGCCCAAAGGGCTTCTTGCAGCCTCTCGTGCCAGTCTCTCTTATTCCGGGAAACGGTCTTTTTTATGATCTTCGTCAAGGTCTTATTGAAGGCCTCGGCCAGACCGTTAGCTCGTGGGTTGTAAACTGAAGAATATCTCCAGTCTATATTGTGCTGCTGCACGAAGCGGCTAATCTTATGGCTTCGGTAGGCTGGCCCATTATCGGAGATAATCCGCCGTGGGGTTCCAAACCGATAGATGACGTGCGTCTTGAAGAAATGGAGGATATTCTCCGTCTTCACTTCCCTCAGTGGTACTGCTTCTGCCCATTTGGAGAAGTAATCAGTTGTCGCCAGGATAAAACGATGTCCCCGGGACGACGCTGGCTCGATGGGGCCGACTATGTCAGTCCCCCACATTTCGAATGGCCAGCTAGCCACCGTTGGGTGTAGTGGATTCGGATGTTGGTGGATAAAGTCTCCATGAATCTGGCACGAGTGGCATTGCTTCGCATACTCGAGGCAGTCCTGGATCATCGTGGGCCAGTAGTAACCCATCCGTTTAATTTTTAACTTCATCTTTGGGCCTGCTTGGTGAGAACCGTAAAGTCCGTCGTGAACTTCCTGAATGACTCTTTCTGTTTCGTCAGGTCCTAAGCATCTCAGCCATAGAGAATCAAACGATCTCTTGTATAGAGTATCGTTGACGAAAGCGAAAGATAGAGCTCGTTTCATGAGCTGATGTCTTGAGGACGCTTTTTTGGGCATTCGGTGGGACTTAAAGTAATCTATGAAGACTTCCCTCCAGTCCTCAGCCTTCTCACGGTCTTTTATTTGTAGGGTCGTCTGCTCAGTCGCCCCCTCTTCTTTATATAATTCCGGAGGTATTTCTGCCGGGGCGAGCACTCGACGGCTTTGTACCACGATTCTTACATCATCGAGGTTTTCGTCCGCCAGCTCTTTAGCAAGTTTGGCCAACGCGTCTGCTTTGCTGTTTAACGCGCGCGGTATGTTCTCCAAAGTATAGGAGGGAATTTGGGTCAATAGTTGTTGCACCTTTTCGCCGTACTTCACCAACTCCGGTTTGCACGTTTGGTAGTCACCATTTACTTGACTAACGACCAGTTGAGAATCCCCGTATATAAGGAGGTCTTCAATTCCCAGGTCGATGGCGATTTCGAGGCCTGCTATCAGAGCTTCGTATTCAGCTTCATTGTTTGTCCTCGGCTCTTGTTTCTGTTTCTTTACGGAGGACGCTCCATCGAAATAGAGTTCCCATCGGGTGCTACCGCCGCCAATCGCATCAAATGCATGCTCGTCCGGCAAATCACAGTTCAGAGGAGAATCGGCCGGTATCGGGTGCTCAGCGAGGAAATCGGCAATGGCCTGGCCTTTCACTGCCTTGAGAGGTTGATACGTTATCGAGAACTCCATCAAGAGCAGGGCCCATTTAGCGAGTCGTCCTGTCAGTATGGCTTTTGACATCAAGTATTTAAGGGGATCCACCTTTGAAATGAGACGGACTTCATGCGCCAACGCATAGTGCCTGAGCTTTGTTATCGCGAAGATTAACGCCAAGCAATGTTTTTCAATGGGAGAGTAGTTGCTTTCTGCCCCCAGTAGAACTCGACTTAAGTAGTAGAGTGCCCTCTCTTTCCCCTGATCGTTCTCTTGTGCCCATAATGCGCTCAAGGAACCTTCGAGGGCGGTCATATAAAGAATGAGGGGTTTTCCCTTGACTGGCGCAGCCAACACCGGAGGGTTTTGCAGGTACTGCTTGATCTCGTCTAGTGCACCTTGGCATTTGTGATCCCAAACGAATGGAGTTCCCTTTTTCATCAGGTGGCTGTAAGGACGACATTTGCCTGAAAGATTGGCGATAAATCGCCGGATGTATGCGAGCTTCCCTTGGAGAGACCGCAACTGTTTGAGGGTTCTTGGCGGAGGCATTTCCATGATCGCTTTAATCTTTGACAGATCTATTTCAATACCTCGGTGTCGAACGATGAATCCCAGGAATTTGCCCGAGGAGACTCCAAACGCGCATTTGAGGGGATTCATTTTCAAATTATATTGCCGAAGGCGTTGAAATACAGTCTCCAGATGCTTTAAATGATCTTCGTATGACATGCTCTTTACTACGAGGTCATCGATATAGCACTCGACGATGTCATGTATGAGGTCATCAAAGATCTTTGTCATGGCCCTTTGATAGGTAGCGCCAGCGTTCTTTAGACCAAAGGGCATAACCCTGTAGCAGAATATACCCAAAGGGGTCCGGAAAGCGGTGTGCTTCTGGTCTTCGGGATGCATCTTTATCTGATTGTATCCTGACGAACCGTCCATAAAGGAGAAAACCTCGTGAGTGGACGTGTTATCTATCATTAGCTCGGTTACTGGTACTGGGAAATCGTCCTTTGGACAGGCTTTATTGAGATCCCTGAAATCCACGCATATGCGTACCGTCCCATTCTTCTTCATTACCGGAACGATATTAGCGATCCAATCGGGATATTGGACTTCTTGGATAAATCCAGAATCGATCAGCTTCTTGACTTCGGCGTTGATGCTCATTTCAAGCTCGAGTCGCATCCTTCTCGGCGCCTGCTTGACTGGCTTGATATCCGGGGATATCGCCAATCTATGCACAACGATTTCTGGATCTAGTCCTGGCATCTCGGAATAGTTCCACGCGAAGCAGTCTTTATGCCGTAGAAGCACGTTCTTTAACGCAGCCACCCTTTCTTCAGATAGCAGCTCGCTGACAAATGTCGGTCGCGGGTCATCTGCCAATCCCAACTCAATCTTCTTGAGGTTATCTGTAGTAGTATGTATACCATCTTCCAGTTCTTTCGGAGCTGGCGGAAATTCTGAGATCACCTCATCATCGCTGTTCTCAAAGCACCAGGGAAGGTCATCCATGTTCTCGGGCTCTTCTTTCAATAACGTAATCATATAACAGGTGTGAATCTGCTCCCAGGACCGAGGTGGATCCGGTTCTGCTCTTGCGGCCTTGGGTTCGTGCTTTTGTGACGGCGTTACCCTCCATCCGTTGGATAAAGCGAATCTGCCCATTTGGTACTGGTCCTCGACCCAGTTCTTGAAGGTGAAGCAGTCTTCGATAGGGTGTCCTATGGCTCGGTGATAAGAGCAATAGCTCAGATGAGAAGCCTTGTTAACTTGCTCAGGGTGTCTAGGCTCTGGAAGCGCGATCATTTGATGTTTTAAAGCTAGCTTGAGTAACCTCTCCGTCTTGTCTCGGGGGAAGGAGTACGCTCGACTCATCTTCTTCATGAGGGATAAATCCGAGCCGTGCAATACTCGATCACGTAACCCTCTAATCCTGCATCGTTGTTGTCGGCTCCTCTTTCCGCTTCTTGATTTATTTCCGTCTCTGCGTCGAGCCTTTCGTACAACGGGTTGACGAAGATGAGCATCTTTGTCTTTCGCAGCCTGTTGAAATAGACGTTGCGTCTTGGCCTTCTCGTAGATGGCCATCTCGCGGTTGTGGTCTTCCCGAGCTTTCTGACCCACTTTCCTGATAGGCTTGTCCATTCGTTCTTCAAACGACGGACTCGGCACTTCAATCACGGGGTCTAGTTTTGATGAAGGGTTGGCGTCTCCTAACAGGGCGTCCTCTTCTTCATCAAAGGTATATATAGCGTAGCTGCTGTGGGCCCGTCCCCGTTTTCCGGTTCTCGCGTATCCAAGCCCAAGTGTTTATGCCCTAGAAGGCCATTACTGTATCATACTAGTTTGTATATTACTTAATGGAAGCTTGGGATATTCACATGTATATAACAGTCTTGCTAAACATGGTAGTATGCTACTTGGTTTTTCTATCTTAATATGTGAGTGTACGTATTGATAGAGCTCTTAGGATCTTGCTTGACTACCAGCGTTGTGATGGCAGTCACACTAGTGGGGGCTGGGTAGTCTACAAGCACATCCTTATTCAGGTCCCTAGTCGTTGGATTATCGAGACAGGGCATCGATACTCCGGAGTAGACTAGTGTGTACGCTTCTCATCCCAGTTGGGGAGATGGTCTGTCCCACAGCCGTCAGTACGTCGTACTGGAGATAGTATACAGGTGCTCGTTAGGTTACGGATACACCGGACAGGACTCACAGGGAACTGTTGGTTGGTTTTATACCAGTCGTCAGTGAACAGTTCCCAGGTGACATGAGTACAGCGTAATCCGCAGACTTGACACTGCTACTTCGTCTCGAGTGTGTCCCACTGTTCTTAGATTGCTACCCTACCACGGCTCAAAGGAGTCGTGCAAACAGGTAGCAGTTGGGTGCAGTCCCGAGCACTTGGAGGCAGTGGCGGTTAGACAGGATTCGTCCCTCCCGGTATTGGGAGTAGATATCGCGCTGTGTCAGAGAGCCATTACGCAAAGTCCCTGGCCAGGGCAAGCGAGATTTGCTGGTAGGTTCCAGTAGTTTCTCAGGGTGTAATGGGCTTCCCTCTGACACGACTTATACCGCTATTAGGGGACTGACGCTTGCCGCCCCCTAGGCCGGATATGCAATAGTCTTGGACGAACGGACCGGACTGTATGGAGATTGTCACATCAGACTCAGTAGGAGTTCGGATGGGTTTTCTCATCGGCCTTCTTATCGACAACTACCTGGGGACCGTTACGTACAGCTAGTGCCGCTTGCGGTCTGTGGTTAAACCCACTGCCAGCGTAGTAGTCGAGTCTCTAGAGTCCCACACAGAGAGTTTCCTATTCCAGGCGAAACGATATAGAGGTCGTATGGTTTTACGACAAGGGTTCGGACGCATACGTGCGTTTACGCGCGTACGACTTTCGGACAGTTTTTACCAGTCGGCTTTGGTTTAAGCCAGTTACTGGTATCCGGTTATTGGATTTTTACAGTCTAAAGTTTTTCCGTATTTTTGCGGATTGGAGGGGCGTTCTCGTAATTGTGCGAGAAGCTTCTAGAAGATGGTGACTAAGGAGGTTTAGGTGGCATATACTTTGGATAAGATTTGTGAGTCATGAGAGTGATTCATCATTGTCATTATTGCACCATAAATGATTAATGACTCATGCTAATGAATCACCACTTAACATTTATGAAGCATGCTTATTCATCACATTTATTCATTTATTCTTTAATGAGAATGCTTCATAATATGTTATGATACTCACAATCTTATCTCATAATTTTTCTCACATTCTCTCTCCTCAAGCTCTCATCTTCAAACCCTAATCCTTACACCTCATGTGTTGAGATCAAAGGATTAGAAAGACTAATCAATCCATAACCATCACTCTATTTCATTCTATCTTCTTTGATTAGCAATCCAAGAAGATTAGTTACCTCAAGTTAGAGGTTTAGTTTGGAGTTTTGCTCTCGGGTGGATCGTCTACTACCTAGAGAAGGCCGAGGAGAACAAGGAGATCGTAAAGACGAAGGACTGGTTTCATTAGGTATAATCCCTAAACACAATAGTTATGAAACTCTTTGTGTACGGTTATTTGTAGTTTAGCTTCGATTTAAGCGGTTAGTCGATGTTCGTTCTTTAAACATGATCGTTTTCGAAAATTCCGCCTCCCCACAAGTTCTGGGGTGAAGTACATCGACTTACAGTGGTATCAGAGCCTCGCTAAACAATAAATAACTTAATTGCAAATTTGTACGAATTTCGAACGGAAAAACGAAGCCGGAAAACCCTAAAACTGTCAAGTTTCTGTCGAAATTAAAATGATGTCCTAAAATTTTTCAGGCATGTGCAGAAAGCTTGAAATGACTCCAGGAGAACACCCAAGAAAATTGAGCCCATGACTCGGCTAAAGAGCCGCGGAAGCGCGGCGGATCCCAAGCGATCCGCCGCGGTTCCGCGGCCGAGTTGCCGAGTCATGAACCCAAATTTCATGTGTGGGTCCCCTGTTATATTTAGTGTTTTCTGGAATATTTAATATATGCTCAGGTTTCAGTTTTACAGAGCAGTTTTTGGAGCAATATTAATGGTGTTTAATCGATCGAAATTGTACAGTATTTGCATATTGGATTATATCTGTGATTGTTTAATGTGTTCGTAAACCTCCCCTAACTGCTAGTATGTCAGTTGGCAGGGGGTTGCACATTTCTGAAATGGTTATATCTGTTTGTGCATATGAACTGTATTGGACTGTTGTGGTGTATAGCCGGGGTTATGCAATGGGTTATTATTTAATTCATTTGTTGTAAATGTAATTTGTTGTAATATTATTTTGCGGGGCACATCCAGGTTGCGGTTGTAGCCACCGTTGTATTATTTCATTTTACTGTTTTTGCTCCTAGGACAGATCCAAGGTGGGGTACACAAACTGCCGGGTGGGTAGTTTGCCGTACCCGTAGGGATCTTGGGTGGGGTAACGGCTATTCATCACAACTGTGTAATCTGTCTTTTCTTGCAGGCTCAAAAGAAATACAGATTGCTTGCAAATCCAATAAAGTTTATCTATGTTCTGGAATGTATATCATTGCGTCAGACGAATGTAAAATATCTATATATATGATAGCTATTTAGACGTCACTTATGTTTTACACCCGCGCTAGCCCAGCCCCCGCTCTGTCGTTAGTTAAGTAACCTAACGGGTGATGACGGGACCCCGTGGCGAATGCGGATGGCATAAGAGGACGTTGTATTTTCGTTGTTTTCTGCAATGATAGGTTAATGATGGGACGCATTATCTATAATGCAAAGAAAATAAACCAAGTTTAAATCGTTGGAACAATTTAAAAGAAACCACTCGGTTATTTTTAAAACAGATATTTTAAATGCGGAGCTTTAACCACTCCTTTTAAAAGCTATCAGGTTCCTTCGGTTATATCAAGTTCACTACGTTCACGGTTTCGCCAAAACCAGTCGTAGCCCTCCGTCATTTCTTATGGATGGTCAGTAGTATTCAAGCTATGCTTGTTGGCATACGTCAAGGCATAGTGTTTGGTAGCTGCTGGGGTATTCATTTGTTGCATAGATAGATGTGTTGGTTTGGGACAGTCGCATTACCTTGTTGGCATACGTCAAGGGTATATACGGGTGGGTTCAAATTAACAAGATAATGATGGGCAGAACTTGACATGTGACTTATGATTTGTTGGCATACGTCAAGGTCATAAGAGCATGGGGCAAAAACTTATATCGGGAATTTCTAAAGAAACTGAAATTTGCAAAGAGATGCATACCATTTGGAGTTTGATGAATGTTGGTAGGATTCCTTCAACATTATCATACGATGATATTTGGATCCCGATCCTACTGTGAGTATATGCTACTTATCAGGATATTCGTCACTTAACGATCAATGCTATAAACCTAGTAGGTGTCCAGAAAAGTGTCAGCGGGGTTACGCCCCCAGATAAAAGAGGTTATTTAATTAAGGAACTTCGCGAAAGCGTTGGAAAACCTCCCTCGAAGTATCGACACCAGCCTGGCTGAACGGTTAAGCAAGTATTGTACGGTGAGAATAGTCTTGGCTAATTCTTCTTTTATGGTTTGAGGAAGGATTCGAGAAACAGTGGGAGCCATCCAGTTTAGATAAACTAAAAACCACTCTAAACTTGCAAGAGTATCATGCTAAAGAGTTTTCTTCTCTCTCTCCTAATTGCAGCGACCCTGAAAATGACTGGACTTAAGTTACTTTTAGAGAAAAATATACTGACAGGGCCAAACTATAAAGATTGGCTGCGGAATGTCAAAATGGCTTTGACCTATGACAAACTGGGGTACGTCCTCACCGCTACAGCACCTGCTGTCCCTGGTCCCAAATCCAGCAATGCGGATAAGGAAATCCGCAAAACCTAGGATTTAGATTGCACGAAAGCCAAGTGCATCGTGCTTGCCTCGATGAACAATGAACATCAGAGGAGGCACGAGGATATGGACCTTGATGGCATATTTCTCCATACAAAGGAACTTTATGGAGAGCAATCTCGTATAGCAAGATACGAGACCTCTAAGAACTTGTTTCGAGCGAGGTTGGTTGTCGGGTCATCGGTAGGAGAACATGTCCTAAAGATGATCGGCTATATAGAAGAGCTCGCAGACCTTGGGACGACTATGGATAATGAGCTCTATACAGACCTTATTCTCCAGTCCCTTCCTCACACCTACGCCCAGTTTATCCTGAACTTCAACCTTCAAAGAAAAGAAGTTGAACTTCCGGAACTCCTGAACATGTTAAGGAGTGCAGAGGGCACCTTGAAGAATTCAAGGGAAACACCCACTATGTTTGTTGGCGGTACATCTTCTTCCGGGTCCAAGGCTAGGGCCAAAGGAAGGAAGAAGAAGGCCGCACCCAGACCTAGAGGAGGTGTTAGTAAGGTGGGAGAGAAGGGAAAGAAAAAGTTTGCAGCACCAGTAGTTGGCCTGGATGAGTGTTTCCATTGTCACAGGAAAGGGCACTGGAAGAAAGATTGCAAGGCGTGGAACGCCAAGAACCAGGAACCGAAGCAAGCTGTGGCTTCGACTTCAGGTGTGTTTGTAATTGAGAATTGTCTGTCGATCAACTCTACTTCCTGGGTATTGGATACCGGATCAGGATCTCATATTTGCAATTCATTGCAGGCACTGAGAAACCGTAGAGTGCTGAAGGAAGGTGATATGACCCTAAAGGTTGCTAACGGAGCTAGCGTGGGAGCTGCGTCCGTCGGGGATTATCACCTAGGATTGACGAGTGGAAACATTTTGGTTTTACATAACTGTTATTTTGTGCAAAGCTTAACGTGTAATATCATATCAGTTTCCTTGTTATCAAATAAAGGTTATGATTTCACGTTTGTAAGAGATGTTGTCAACATCCACCTTAATCATGGTTTGATTGGCTCCGGTACATTAAATAACGGAATATATGTTTTAAACAAACTCCAAATTTTCAATGTCCAGAACACACTAAAAAGAAAGTCTCCAGATTTGAATAAAGCTTTCTTATGGCATTGTAGACTGGGTCACATCAATGAGAGAAGGTTGACTAAGTTGCATAAAGAAGGATATTTGGACTCGTTCGAATATCAAACTTATGACACTTGTCAATCTTGTCTCAAAGGAAAGATGACAAAGACTCCATTCACTGGACAAGGAGTAAGAGCGAGCGAGCTCTTAGGACTCATACACAGCGATGTATGTGGTCCAATGTCTACACATGCAAGAGGTGGTTATTCCTACTTCATTACTTTTACAGATGATTTCTCTAGGTTTGGACATGTCTTCTTAATGAAGCATAAATCCGAGGCCTTTGAGAAATTCCTCGAATACAAGAATGAAGCGAAAAACCAAACAGGCAAAAGTATTAAGACACTGAGATCTGATCGAGGTGGAGAATACTTAAGTGCCGAGTTCCTAGGTTACCTAAAAGAGAAAGGAATTCTCTCTCAGCTTACTCCTCCATACACTCCACAGCACAACGGTGTATCGGAGAGACGGAATCGAACCCTATTGGATATGGTACGATCCATGATGAGTAATGCTGAGTTACCGCGATCTTTCTGGGGATATGCGCTAGAATCAGCGACACGTCTTTTGAACAGAGTTCCAACCAAAACTGTGCCTACCACACCATATCAGATGTAGAGTGGGAAGAAACCCTATCTTCAGTACCTGAAGACATGGGGATGTCCAGCTTTTATAAAAAAGCAGCATCCGGACAAGCTCGAGGCACGCTCAGTAGAGTGTAAGTTTGTGGGATATCCAAAGAACTCTACAGGATATTGTTTCTATTACGCAGAGGAACAAAAGGTTTTTGTTTCTCGTCATGCCCGCTTCTTAGAAACTGAATTTTTAGAAAATTAGAAGAGTGGGAGCGTAGTAGAACTGGAAGAAATTCCAGAACCACAAGCTGCTACTGAAAGTTTGGTAGAACCAGAGGTTCAAGAAGTACAGGACATTCCCGCACCCCTCCGCAGGAGTAGTAGGCCGTCTCATCCGCCTGAGAGATACTACGGTTTTTTCATAGACGGGGATAGAGAGGATTGCATCATAGATGATGATGAACCTACTGACTTCCAGCAGGCCATCCAGAGCGGCGACTCGGTACGATGGCTAGATGCAATGCGAAGCGAAATGGAGTCCATGTACACCAACAAAGTATGGACTTTGGACTTTGCTCCAAGTGGGGTAAAACCCATAGGATGCAAATGGATCTTTAAGAAAAAGATTGGTGTAGATGGGTAGGTGGAAACCTATAAAGCTAGACTTGTTGCAAAGGGTTTTCGTCAAAGACCTGGTTTGGACTATGACGAAACTTTTTCTCCAGTGGCTATGCTCAAATCCATTCGTATCCTTCTTGCAATTGCTGCCTTCCATGATTATGAAATCTGGCAGATGGACGTAAAGACGGCTTTTCTGAATGGAAATTTAGAAGAGAGCGTCTATATGGATCAGCCAGAGGGTTTCAATCAGAGTGGGAGCAGCGGGAAAGTATGAAAGTTGCTTAAGTCTATTTATGGACTAAAGCAAGCATCGCGGAGTTGGAACATCTGTTTTGATGAGACAGTCAAAGAATATGACTTTATCAAAAATCCAGATGAACCGTGCATATATAGTAAAGTTGTAGCCAGAAGTGTCGTATTCCTCGTCTTGTACGTGGATGACATTCTATTAATAGGAAATGACATTCCTATGCTACAATCTGTCAAAGGATTCTTGTCACACAGGTTCTCCATGAAAGACCTGGGTGATGCCTCTTACATTCTGGGGATCCGGATCTATCGTGATAGATCCAAGAGGATGTTGGGACTTTCGCAGTCCAGGTATATCGACACTGTACTGAAAAGATTCAGTATGGAAGATTCTAAGCGCGGTAATCTACCGGCTTGTCACGGAATCACCCTCTCCAAAAAGATGTCTCCCAAGACTGATTTGGAAAGGGAACGCATGTCTATTATACCCTACGCTTCTGCGGTAGGCTCTATAATGTATGCGATGTTGTGCACCAGACCAGATGTAGCTTACGCACTGAGCGTGGTAAGCCGGTATCAGTCAGACCCAGGGGAGATGCACTGGAAAGCAGTTAAGAACATTCTCAAGTACCTGAGGAGGACTAAGGAGATGTTCTTGGTTTACGGCGGAAAAGACCTCAGGTTGGAGGCCTTTGCTGATTCCGGCTTCCAGAGTGATAAGGACGATTCCAAGTCCATGTCGGGTTATGTCTTTACCCTCAATGAAGGGGCGGTGTGCTGGAAGAGCTCCAAGAAGGACACCGTTGCTGGCTCGACGATGGAAGCGGAGTATATAGCTGCTTGCGATGCCGCAAAAGAAGCAGTCTGGATGAAGAAGTTCCTAACAGAACTTTAGGTGGTTCCTACCATAGTTGATCCAATACCTCTGTATTGCGACAACAACGGAGCTATAGCTTTAGCGAAGGAACCAAGGTCCCATCAGAAGTCCAGACACATCTTGAGGCGGTATCACCTGATCAGGGAGATCTTTGATCGTCAGAAGATCGAGGTTCGGAGAGTTGCTTCAGAAGAGAACATTGCTGATCCATTCACGAAGGCCCTACCTCAGACGCAGTTCGAGAGGCTACTCGAGATCATTGGTCTTCGATATGCCAGTACATGGCCCTAGTGCAAGTGGGAGATTGTTAGTGTTTATGCCCTAGAAGGCCATTACTGTATCATACTAGTTTGTATATTACTTAATGGAAGCTTGGCATATTCACATGTATATAACAGTCTTGCTAAACATGGTAGTATGCTACTTGGTTTTTCTATCTTAATATGTGAGTGTACGTATTGATAGAGCTCTTAGGATCTTGTTTGACTACCAGCGTTGTGATGGCAGTCACACTAGTGGGGGCTGGGTAGTCTACAAGCACATCCTTATTCAGGTCCCTAGTCGTTGGATTATCGAGACAGGGCATCGATACTCCGGAGTAGACTAGTGTGTACGCTTCTCATCCCAGTTGGGGAGATGGTCTGTCCCACAGCCGTCAGTACGTCGTACTGGAGATAGTATACAGGTGCTCGTTAGGTTACGGGTACACCGGACAGGACTCACAGGGAACTGTTGGTTGGTTTTATACCAGTCGTCAGTGAACAGTTCCCAGGTGACATGAGTACAGCGTAGTCCGCAGACTTGACACTGCTACTTCGTCTCGAGTGTGTCCCACTGTTCTTAGATTGCTACCCTACCACGGCTCAAAGGAGTCGTGCAAACAGGTAGCAGTTGGGTACAGTCCCGAGCACTTGGAGGCTGTGGCGGTTAGACAGGATTCGTCCCTCCCGGTATTGGGAGTAGATATCGCGCTGTGTCAGAGAGCCATTACGCAAAGTCCCTGGCCAGGGCAAGCGAGATTTGCTGGTAGGTTCCAGTAGTTTCTCAGGGTATAATGGGCTTCCCTCCGACACGACTTATACCGCTATTAGGGGACTGACGCTTGCCGCCCCCTAGGCCGGATATGCGATAGTCTTGGACGAACGGACCGGACTGTATGAAGATTGTCACATCAGACTCAGTAGGAGTTCGGATGGGTTTTCTCATCGGCCTTCTTATCGACAACTACTTGGGGACCGTTACGTACAGCTAGTGCCGCTTGCGGTCTGTGGTTAAACCCACTGCCAGCGTAGTAGTCGAGTCTCTAGAGTCCCACACAGAGAGTTTCCTATTCCAGGCGAAACGATATAGAGGTCGTATGGTTTTACGACAAGGGTTCGGACGCATACGTGCGTTTACGCGCGTACGACTTTCGGACAGTTTTTACCAGTCGGCTTTGGTTTAAGCCAGTTACTGGTATCCGGTTATTGGATTTTTACAGTCTAAAGTTTTTCCGTATTTTTGCGGATTGGAGGGGCGTTCTCGTAATTGTGCGAGAAGCTTCTAGAAGATGGTGACTAAGGAGGTTTAGGTGGCATATACTTTGGATAAGATTTGTGAGTCATGAGAGTGATTCATCATTGTCATTATTGCACTATAAATGATTAATGACTCATGCTAATGAATCACCACTTAACATTTATGAAGCATGCTTATTCATCACATTTATTCATTTATTCTTTAATGAGAATGCTTCATAATATGTTATGATACTCACAATCTTATCTCATAATTTTTCTCACATTCTCTCTCCTCAAGCTCTTATCTTCAAACCCTAATCCTTACACCTCATGTGTTGAGATCAAAGGATTAGAAAGACTAATCAATCCATAACCATCACTCTATTTCATTCTATCTTCTTTGATTAGCAATCCAAGAAGATTAGTTACCTCAAGTTAGAGGTTTAGTTTGGAGTTTTGCTCTCGGGTGGATCGTCTACTACCTAGAGAAGGCCGAGGAGAACAAGGAGATCGTAAAGACGAAGGACTGGTTTCATTAGGTATAATCCCTAAACACAATAGTTATGAAACTCTTTGTGTACGGTTATTTGTAGTTTAGCTTCGATTTAAGCGGTTAGTCGATGTTCGTTCTTTAAACATGATCGTTTTCGAAAATTCCGCCTCCCCACAAGTTCTGGGGTGAAGTACATCGACTTACACTTAGGTGCGTGAGGATGTTATAGTCCACCTTACCCTTCCTAGGAGGGTCTTTGGCAGCTAGCTCTCTCATGACTTGGTCATCTAAAGTGATATCTTCAGTGACCTTTTCCTTTCCCTTATCTTTTCTACTCACGGGCCCGAGATTCTTTTCTGGGAGTGTGCGATTGCGCAGCTGAATGTTCTCGCAGGCCTCCGATTTCTCCTCTTTCCCTAAAACGGCTTCTTTAAAGAGAGGGCCCAGAGCCATTTCTTCATCAGAGTCGCTCCCAAAGGTGAGAACTTGTGACCCCTCGGCGTGAGCCATATAACAGTTGCCAGCAGTTCTGTTGTGCCCATCGACAGTACTTCTTCGCTCCCGACGGATCTTGCGTTTCATGCGCTTAACATGTTGCCGACGAGCAACATATCCTTGCCACCATATCTTAAAGGCGTCGCACTCCTCCGTGGGGTGTGAGATTTTCCGATGATATGCGCAATAATCAGGGTGCCTCTCCACCCCATCGTGCGTGTTTCCTTCCGAGGGTGGTAGCTTCATTCCCATTGACATGGCTTTGGAAAACCTTTTCCTCGTCTTGAATATCTTCTTGTCTACTTCGGATGCTTTTCGCTCTGGCAGGGGTAGTTCAACTCTTTCGTTCAGTCGCCCGCCTTTGGTTCCTTCTGACGTTGCCATCTCACGCTCCTGATCTGCTTTACTCTTTAGACGAATCTCGTCTAGAAAGGCATTGATCATTTCATTTGTTGGCCACACACGCTCTGGTTCAGGCTCTGCCTCCAGCTTCTTAGTGCCAGGAGTTTTCCCATCATCGGCAAACGAGTGGGAGATTACGTTACAACTCGCCATATATCCTTCGGATTCATCCGACGAGCTCTCTCCATCATATTTCTCTTGAAAGATGTGGTTGAGAAAATCTTGCAGTGTGACAGGAGTTCGCGCCTTTTGATTGTATTTTTCCAGCGCGTCGATTTGCTTCTGCAAGTTCGTGTGCTCGTTTCCAAGCTTCACGGGCTTCTTGGATTTCTTCTTTTTCTTCGAAGATTTTGACGGTTGGGCGTGAGTATTTGGGCCCTTATCGCGAGTCTTCGTAGTTGGTCGGGGCTTCGACATTTCTCCGATAATCTGAGGTTCAAGAGGGCCCTTCCATTCGATCGCAGGGCACGCATGAAGGTCTCTCAGCATTCTTTTGGTTTTAGTTGATAGCACGACCTCCCATGGAGCTTCTTCAATAAAGGAGCAGGTTGCCCCCGGTGTATCTGCTTTCTTAGGAGTATGCGGCTGTGGTGGGTTTACCTTCCACTTTTCGGACAGTGCAAACTTCCCCTGAAGGTATTGATCTTCAATCCATCCTTTGAAGACGAAGCAATCCTCAATCGGATGACTTACCGTTTGATGGTAAGGGCAATAGTTAGGGTTATTCACCTCAGTGGGTTGTGGCGGTCGTCTTGGGTTTGGTAGGTTTATAAGTCTGTTACGTATTGCCATCTCGAATAACCGTTTCGTCTTGTCTCGTGGGAACGAGTAGGGACGCTTCATCTTCTCATTATAATACCGGCGTCTTTCTTCCAGTTGATCTGCCAGTTTCGGGGCGTTAGGTAGCTGTTGGGCATTCGCGACGAAGGTTGCTCTTCCTTTACCCTTGTCGTTCTGAGGTTCCGACTTCGGGGGAGGTGGTCTATGACCCATCTGGTCCATCTGAGCCAACTTGTCGATTAAAGCCTGGAATGTGGTTGGCTTAAAGAACATCATAAACTGGGAGATAGTTGCGTGAGGGTCTAGGGTTCCCACGAACATGCCCACTGCGGGTGCTTCCTTAATGCGTTGCTCGCATTTCGACCACAAATTCCGCCAGCGTATAGCATACTGGACCCAAGTTTCGCCTGGTTTTACCCTAGCGTTAATCAATGCCGTTATTGGAGTGCGTTCGCTGGCGCTTGCGAATCGCTGAGTGAATAACAACTCCATTTCAGCGAACGTTTTGATAGAATCGTTCGGGAGTTCCGAATACCATTCGAACGCTGTTTCTGATAAGCTGCCCACGAACTGGCGAAGCAACAGTTTATCATCACCGCCGGTGTTACCGCAGAGGGCCCGGAACTGGGCAACATGTTGATGGAGATTGCCGGTCCCCTTATACACGTGGAATTTTGGTATCGTATAGCCTGGCGGGTACTTGATTTGGTCGTACCAGCTTGGATACGGCCGCCCCGTTTTTACGACTTGACCAGCTGCCTCAGTCGCATGATGAACCCGGATTTGTTGGGCTATGTAGTCAACCAAGTCAGCCTTAGAGATTGCCTCCTCCTTGGCCGTCGAGAGGGCTGGTGGTGGATTTGACGTTTCTCCTCGGTCGTCTTCAAGAACGATTGGGGGATCCTCGGCGGGTAAGTCCTGTTGGATCATCATTCCTATCATATCTTGGAAGAGAAGGCCCATACGTTGTATGTTGGCTGCCTGTTCGGCAGCCTCTTTGTCTTTCTTTCCCAGTATCCGGCGAAGGAATTCAGCGTCGGTTTCTTCCTCCTGGCGTGCGTCTGAGGACGTTTCTGGGCTTTCTTTTGGCCCGGTAAGTGCGGCCATAGCATTCATCATTTCTTGGAGCTTTTGCTGTTGCTCCTGGGCTTTCGTCACGGATCGGGTTAGCGGTCGGTGGCCCGTAGAAGTGCGGCTTTCCTCCTTTCCAGAAGCCATATAAACAGTGTGCACCACCATGCCCCTAGACCTCGGGCGTCTGGGCTCAGTGCTTTTAGCCGTCGTTGCAGGCTGGAGGATCTTCTCTGGCCTCCTCCTTTTATGAGCCATGGAGGTTGAGGGGACCGTTGAGGTGGGCGTCCAGACAGCCTTTTGGGGTTTAGCCTGGTGACCAGCTTCCGGTTGGATTTTCAACTTCTTGTGCTGGCGGGAAAAGTTTGGATCGATGATCGAGTCTCGGGCCTGCCGCCAAACCTTATAGATTTTGGAAGACAGCCGTTGAGGGGATCGGGGCTGTTCTGATTTTATTTCCACAACCTTTTTTAATAGGGGAGGAGACCTCTTTAGCACTGCAGTAGGAGAATTCTTTCGCACCTTATTTAGCATCTCGAAGCTGTTCCCAGTTGGAACAGCAGCATTAACTTCTGCCATCGGGGCTGATGGAGTCAACCCGGAGGGGGAGTTGCCCCCAGCCTTCCTTACTCGGCGCCAATGGCGACGTCGAGCGTGTCGAGCGGACGGCGTTGGGTCAGCGGTAAGAATGGTTTCGACTTGCCCCCTGCGTGGGTGGAGGGTCGTTGCTGGTGTTAGCCTGTCAAAGACCGACGTCCTTTGGATAGCAGGAGCGGGAGCTGGAGCCGTCAATCTTGTAAAGACCGACTTTGTGACAGGGAAAGTCGCTTTGATGTCTTCAGGAGTAGGACCGGTCACTTTCTTAGAAGCAGCCTTCTCTGAGATTGTAGTGTAAGTCCGTGTTGCCCACCCCGGTGCTTACGGGGAGGCGGAAAACATAATAAAAATCGGATTTTTAATGACTTAGGCAACATGGACTATGCTTGTGAGGATCTTTGCTAAACATAAACTAGCTAACCCTAACTACAAAGTAGCTAAGTGAAGAAAGGTTATACCTTTGGTCTTTAGTCCTTCTCTCCTTGCTCCTAGGTATGGTAGAAAAGGATCACCTTGCTTGTCTTCTCCCGTCAAAGAAGGATCCACCCGAAAGCCACCACCTTTAGCTTCAACTCCAAGCTAGGAGTAACTAGAGTGCAAGAAATGCTAAGACTTGAACCCTAGAAGTGAGTAGAGAAGATCAAGAGAGGGTTTTTCTCAAGCCCTTTTTGTTTCTCAACACATGAGAGGGAGAGAGCTTGAGGGAGAGGATGAGCAAGAGAGAGAAAAGATATGATAGAATGAGAAAAATAGTGAGCCATTCTCACTAATATGTGAGGATAAGTTTAATTAGATAATTAGCTTGAAAATTGTCATGATAAATCATGAATTGACCATTATCATTTCATTTTTGCAAAGATCAAAGAGCATCTTCCAAATGAAATGATTATGGTCAAGTTGTCAACAACAACCATGCACAATAATTAAGCTAATTATCAATTAACAATAATCCACACAAAATCAATAGGGTTAATAAAATGACAAAGGCCATTAACCCTAAACAAGGTCCTCTCCCCAATCTCAAGCAACTGTGCATACGCACCCGCATTCGTGATCCGAGGAACACGAACACAATGAGAAAAACCAATCTCAAAACATATACTAGGATCCGGCTTAAACCAAAGCCCGCTAGTAAAAACTGTCCGGACAGCAAACGTGCACAAGTGCGCGGATGCGAACGAACCCTGTCGCAAAACCATGCGACCTCTACTCATTTTGCCTAAAGGCGAATAGCTCTCTGTGTGGGACTCTAAAGACTCGACACTACGCTGGCAGTGGGTTTAACCACAGACCGCAAGCGGCACTAGCTGTACGTAACGGTCCCCAGGTAGATGTCGATAAGAAGACTGACGAGGTGAACCCCATCTGCACTCCTACTGAGCCTGTATGTGACAGTCTCCGTACAGTCCGGTCTGTTCGTCTGATACATCGCATGGCGGGCCTAGGGGGGCGGTGAACGTCAGTCCCCTAATAGCGGTACAAGTCGTGTCGGAGTGAAGCCCAGAACACCCTGAGATAACACTGGAAACCTACCAGTATATCTCGCTTGCCCTGGCCAGGGACTACTCGTGTAATGGCTCTCCTAGACACAGCGCGATGTCAACCCCCAATACCGGGAGAGACGAATCCTGTCTAACCGTCACTGCCTCCAAGTGCTTCGGGACTGCACCCAAAAACTACCTGTTTGCACGACTCCTCTGAGCCGTGGTAGGGTAGTAATCAAAGTGCAGTGGGAACACACTCGAGGCGAAGTGACAGTGTCAAGTCAGCGGACTAAGCTGTACTCATGTCACCTGGGAACTGATAACTGACGATAGGTATATTACCAACCAACAGTTCCCGACGAGTCCTGTCCAGTGTACTCGTAACCTAACGAGCACCCGCATACTATCCCAAGTACGACGTACTAACGGCTGTGGGACAGACCGTCTCCCACACTGGGATGAGAAGCGCATACGCTAGTCTACTCCGGAGTATCGATGCCCTGTCTCGATAGTCCAACGACCAGGGACCTGTATAAGGATGTGCTTATAGATTACCCAGCTCCCACGAGTGCGAGCGCCATCACAACGCTGGTAATCAAGCAAAGATCCTAAGGGCTCTACTAATATGTATACCCGCAATATGCTAAAAGAAACACATGCACATATTAAAGCAGAGACAAACCAAGTAGCATACTACCATTTCGAGCAAGATTGTATATACAACTGTGAATATCCCAAGCTTCCATTAAGTAATATACAAGCTAGTATGATACAGTAATGGCCTCTAGGGCATATACACTAACAATCTCCCACTTGCACTAAGGCCATGTACTGGCGTATCGAAGACCTATCATCTCGATCAGCCGCTCGAACTGAGTCTGGAGCAAGGCCTTGGTGAATGGATCTGCTGTGTTATCCTCTGATGCAACTCTCCGGACCTCGATCTCCTGGCGATCCACGATCTCCCTGATCAGGTGATACCGCCTTAAGATGTGTCTGGATTTCTGATGGGACCTGGGTTCCTTCGCTAAAGCTATAGCCCCGTTGTTGTCGCAATACAGAGGTATTGGGTCAACAATGGACGGAACCACCTGAAGTTCTTTCAAGAACTTCCTCATCCAGACAGCTTCTTTTGCGGCATCAGATGCAGCGATGTATTCCGCTTCCATAGTCGAGTCAGCAACGGTTTCCTGTTTGGAGCTCTTCCAACACACCGCCCCTCCATTGAGGGTAAAGACAAAACCCGACATGGACTTGGAATCATCCTTGTCACTCTGGAAGCTGGAGTCAGCAAAGGCCTCAATCTGCAGGTCTTTTCCGCCATACACCAAGAACATCTCCTTAGTCCTTCTCAGGTACTTGAGAATGTTCTTTACTGCTATCCAATGTTTCTCCCCAGGGTTTGACTGATACCTGCTTACCACACTCAGTGCATAAGCCACATCCGGTCTGGTACACAACATCGCATACATTATAGAGCCTACCGCAGAAGCGTAGGGTATAATAGACATGCGATCCCTCTCCAAATCAGTCTTGGGAGACATCTCTTTGGAGAGGGTGATCCCGTGACAAGCCGGCAGATTACCGCGCTTGGAATCTTCCATACTGAATCTCTTCAGTATGGTGTCGATGTACCTGGACTGCGAGAGTCCTAATATCCTCTTGGATCTGTCACGGTAGATCCGGATACCCAGAATGTAGGAGGCATCACCCAGGTCTTTCATGGAGAACCTGTGTGACAAGAACCCCTTGACAGATTGTAGCATAGGAATGTCATTTCCTATTAAGAGAATGTCATCCACGTATAAAACGAGGAATACTACAGTTCTCGCTACAAATCTACAATAGATGCATGGTTCATCTGGATTTTTGATAAAGCCAAATTCTTTGACCGTCTCATCAAAACAGATGTTCCAACTCCGCGATGCCTGCTTGAGTCCATAAATGGACTTGAGCAACTTGCACACCTTTCCGCTGCTCCCACCCTGAATGAAACCCTCTGGCTGATCCATATAGACACACTCTTCTAAATGACCATTTAGAAAAGCTGTCTTTACGTCCATCTGCCAAATCTCATAATCGTGGAAAGCAGCAATGGCAAGAAGGATCCGAATGGATTTCAGCATAGCTACTGGAGAAAAGGTTTCGTCATAGTCCAAACCAGGTCGCTGACGAAAACCCTTTGCTACCAGTCTAGCTTTATAGGTCTCAACCTGTCCATCTACACCAATCTTCCTTTTGAAGATCCACTTGCATCCTACGGGTTTTACCCCATCTGGAGCAATGTCCAACGTCCATACTTTGTTGGTGTACATGGACTCCATTTCGGTCCGCATTGCATCCAGCCATTTTACCGAGTCGACGCTCTGAATGGCTTGCTGGAAGCTAGTAGGCTCATCACAATCCAGGATGCAGTCTTCTCTATCCCCGTCAATGAGAAAACCGTAGTATCTCTCGGGCGGATGAGACTGCCTACTACTCCTGCGGAGCGGCATAGGAATGTCCTGTTCTTTTGAACTTTCTGGTTCCACTAAACTTTCAGTAATAGTTTGTGGTTCTGGAATTTCTTCCAGTTCTATTGCGCTCCCACTTATTTCTTTTTCTATGAACTGATGTTCTAGAAAGTGGGCATGGCGAGAAACAAGGACTTTTGGTTCCTCTTCGCAATAGAAGTAATATCCCTTGGAGTTCTTTGGATATCCCACAAACTTGCACTGTACTGAGCGTGCCTCGAGCTTGTCCGCATGCTGCTTTTTTACAAAAGCTGGACATCCCCATGTCTTAATGTGATTAAGATAGGGTTTCTTCCCACTCCATAACTCATATGGTGTGGTAGGCACAGTCTTAGTGGGAACACGGTTCAAAAGATATGCAGCTGTCTCTAGCGCATACCCCCAGAAAGATCGCGGTAACTCAGCGTTACTCATCATGGACCGTACCATATCCAATAGGGTTCGGTTCCGTCTCTCCGATACACCGTTATGTTGCGGAGTGTATGGAGGAGTAAGCTGAGAGAGAATTCCATTCTCTTTTAAATAGTTCAGGAATTCGGCACTTAAGTATTCTCCTCCTCGATCCGATCTTAGGATCTTGATACTTTTGCCTGTTTGTTTTTCTACTTCATTCTTATATTCCTGGAATTTTTCAAAAGCCTCGGATTTATGTTTCATTAAGAAGACATAACCGTACCTTGAAAAATCATCCGTAAAGGTAATGAAGTAAGAATAACCGCTTCGCGCATGTGTAGACATTGGACCGCACACGTCGCTGTGTACGAGTCCCAAGAGCTCGCTCGCTCTTTCTCCGTGTCCAGAAAACGGAGCCTTTGTCATCTTTCCTTTGAGACAGGATTGACAAGTTGCATACGATTGATATTCGAACGAATCTAAATATCCTTCAGTATGTAACTTAGTCAATCTTCTCTCGTTGATGTGACCCAGTCTACAATGCCATAAGAAAGTTTTATTAATTTCTGGAGACTTTCTTTTGTGTGTATTCTGGATATTGAAAATCTGTGGTTGGTTTAAAACGTATATACCGTTGTTCAATGTACCTGACCCAATCAAAACTTGATTAAGGTGAATGTTCACTACATTACTTACAAATGCAAATTCATAACCTTCTTTAGATAATAAAGATACAGAAATGATATTACAGGTTGCATTTGGTACATAATAACAACTACGCAAAACCAAAAAGTGTCCATCTGATAATCCCAGGTGATAGTCCCCCACGGCCTCTGCATCCATGCTAGCACCGTTCGCAACTCTGAGGGTCATGTCACCTGCCTTCAAAACTCTACGCTTTCTCAACGCCTGCAAAGAATTACAGATATGAGATCCTGATCCGGTATCCAATACCCAGGAAGTAGAGTTTATTGATAGACAATTTTCAATAACATACACACCTGAAGCTGAAGCTGCAACTCGCTTCAAATCCTGTGTTCTGGCTTTCCAAGCCTTGCAATCTTGTTTCCAGTGGCCACTTTTGTGACAATAGAAGCATTCTTCCTTCCCCACCAGCTTCCCCGCTACCTTTGTTGCTTTACCCTTTCCCTTCGTATCCACTTTACCGACACCGCCTCTTGGTTTGGCGGGGGCTTTCTTCTTCTTGCCCTTGGCTTTCGCCCTGGACCTAGAAGAGGAAGATCCTCCTACAAACAAAGTGGATGTCTCCCTACCCTTCTGTAGGGTGCCCTCAGCAGTCCTCAACATGTTCAGAAGTTCGGCAAGTTCAACCTCCTTTCCTTGCATGTTGAAGTTGAGAATGAACTGGGCGTAAGTGGAAGGAAGGGACTGGAGAATCAGATCAGTATAGAGTTCATTCTCCAACGTGGTCCCGAGGTCCGCGAGCTCCTCTATGTAGCCGATCATCTTAAGCACGTGGTCCGCTACCGATGATCCGACGGCCAACCTTGCCGAAAAGAGCTTCTTCGACACTTCGTATCTTGCGATACGAGACTGCTCTCCATACAGTTCTTTTGTATGGAGAAATATGGACTCTAGGTCCATATTCTCGTGCCTCCTCTGATGGTCATTGTCCATCGAGGCTAGTACGAGGCATTTGGCCCTCGCGCAATCTATCTCCCATGTCTTACGGATTTCTACATCCGCGACGCTGGAGGTGGGACCTGGGACGGGGGGAGCTTTGGTGGTAAGTATATACCCCAGCTTGTCATAAGTGATAGCCATCTTGACATTCCTGAGCCAATCTTTGTAGTTTGGCCCTGTCAATATGTTTTTATCTAATAGTAACTTAAGTCCGGTCATCTTGAATGGTCGCTGCAATTAGGAGAGAGAAAAGAAACACTTTAGCATGATGCTCTTGCAAGTTTAGAGTGGTTTTTAGTTTGTCTAAACTGGATGGCTCCCACTGTCTCTCGAATCCCTTCTCAAACCGTAAAGAAAAGGATTAGCCGGGATCATTCTCACCGTACAATACTTGCTTAACCGTTCAGCCAGGCCAGTGTCGGTACTTCGAGGGAGGTTTTCCAACGCTTTCGCGAAGTTCCTTAATTAAGTAACCTCTTTTCCCTGTGGGCGTAGCCCCGCTAACACCTTTCTAGGCACCTACTAGGTTTATAGCATTGATCGTTAAGTGAGAGTTTTCCCGAGGAGTAGCATATACTCATAGTAGGATCGGGATCCAAATATCATCGCGTGATAAAACCGAAGGAATCCTACCAGAATCATCACACTCCAAATGGTATGCAAATCTAGCAAGTTTCAGTACTTATGAAACTCCCGATGTGGATTTTTGCCCCATGCTCTTATGACCTTGACTTTGGCCAAAATATCATAAGTCACATGTCAAGTTCTACCCGTCATTCTCCTGGTTAATTTGGACCCACCCGTACCTACCCTTGACTTTGGCCAAAATGGCAGCACGACTGTCCCAAATCAACGCATCTATCTATGCTGCACATGAATACCCAAACGCTACCAATCACTATGCCTTGACTTTGGCCAAAATACATAGCTTGAATACTTTTGACCATTCATGTGGAATGACGGAGGGCTACGAATGGTTTTGGCGAAACCGTGAACGTAGTGAACTTGATATAATCGATGGAACGAGATAGCTTTTAAAAGGAGTGGTTCAAGCTCCGCGTTTAAAAGTTTAGTTTTGAAAAGAACCGAGTGGTTTTCAAAGTGTTCCAATCGACTTTTACTTGGTTTATTTCTTGCATTAGTTCTTTTAATGCGTCCCATCATTTAATCCTACCATTGCAGAAAACAACCAAAATATGACGTACGCTTATGCCATTCGCATTCGCCACGGGGCCCCGTCATCACCCGTTAGGTTACTTAACTAACGACAGAGCGGGGGATGGGCTAGCGCGGCTGTAAAACATAAGCAACGCCTAAATAGTTATTATATATAAATATATAGCAATGATAGACATTACAGATCACAGATGAATACATTGGATATACTAGGAATCCGCAATGCGTTCGAGCCTGCAACGCAAAGCGGATTACACGGTCGCGGTGAATAGCCAATACCCCACCCAAGACCCCTACGGGTGCGGCAAACTACCCGCCAAGCACCCGAAGCGAAGCAACCTCCCTCACCACCGTGAGTAGGCCACTCGGCACTTCGAGATACCCGGTAGTTTGTGCACCCCCTCCATGGGTCTATCCTAGGAGCAAAAAACAGTAAAAAGAATTATACAATGACGGCTACAACCCCGACCCGGTTGTGCGGCCATACAAAGAATATTATTACATCAATTTACATGTTACAAATGAATGAAAGAAAAAAAAACGCTCATCTCACATCCAACCCGGCTATTCACCCGCGACAATCCAATCCATCCATATCCACAAACCAATAACAATCACAGATCATGTATAACCCCGACTAATCGTCTTATAGCGATTAGCCGACGTTCAATACATGCAAGCAGTACAGATATAACCGATATAGTTAAAGTGCAGTGAAGTTCGGAAAAATACGGAATTATAGGACCCCAAAAAGAAATTTCTTTTCTGTAGAATCTGGGTACATATAATATATACTAAAAATCCCAAAACCAACAACAACACACTCTGCACGAAAAACGATGCGCCGATAACCACAATCCGCGGCGGTTCCGCCGCATATACCTACTTCATGCGGCGGAAGCGCGGCGACTTGAGGGAATTAGGGTATCGTTTTTCTTGGGTGTATTCACAAAACCCTGAGACGATTTTACATGTGTACAGTTTTTCATTTCGAGCAGGAAAAATTTTAACAGAAACTTGGATTTTGTAAAAATTTGGTTTTGTGATTTTTCCGGTTCCGAACTTCGTTACACTTAACTACTTAACTAGTTTAGGTTTAGTTAGTCTCTGATACCACTGTAAGTCCGTGTTGCCCACCCCGGTGCTTACGGGGAGGCGGAAAACATAATAAAAATCGGATTTTTAATGACTTAGGCAACATGGACTATGCTTGTGAGGATCTTTGCTAAACATAAACTAGCTAACCCTAACTACAAAGTAGCTAAGTGAAGAAAGGTTATACCTTTGGTCTTTAGTCCTTCTCTCCTTGCTCCTAGGTATGGTAGAAAAGGATCACCTTGCTTGTCTTCTCCCGTCAAAGAAGGATCCACCCGAAAGCCACCACCTTTAGCTTCAACTCCAAGCTAGGAGTAACTAGAGTGCAAGAAATGCTAAGACTTGAACCCTAGAAGTGAGTAGAGAAGATCAAGAGAGGGTTTTTCTCAAGCCCTTTTTGTTTCTCAACACATGAGAGGGAGAGAGCTTGAGGGAGAGGATGAGCAAGAGAGAGAAAAGATATGATAGAATGAGAAAAATAGTGAGCCATTCTCACTAATATGTGAGGATAAGTTTAATTAGATAATTAGCTTGAAAATTGTCATGATAAATCATGAATTGACCATTATCATTTCATTTTTGCAAAGATCAAAGAGCATCTTCCAAATGAAATGATTATGGTCAAGTTGTCAACAACAACCATGCACAATAATTAAGCTAATTATCAATTAACAATAATCCACACAAAATCAATAGGGTTAATAAAATGACAAAGGCCATTAACCCTAAACAAGGTCCTCTCCCCAATCTCAAGCAACTGTGCATACGCACCCGCATTCGTGATCCGAGGAACACGAACACAATGAGAAAAACCAATCTCAAAACATATACTAGGATCCGGCTTAAACCAAAGCCCGCTAGTAAAAACTGTCCGGACAGCAAACGTGCACAAGTGCGCGGATGCGAACGAACCCTGTCGCAAAACCATGCGACCTCTACTCATTTTGCCTAAAGGCGAATAGCTCTCTGTGTGGGACTCTAAAGACTCGACACTACGCTGGCAGTGGGTTTAACCACAGACCGCAAGCGGCACTAGCTGTACGTAACGGTCCCCAGGTAGATGTCGATAAGAAGACTGACGAGGTGAACCCCATCTGCACTCCTACTGAGCCTGTATGTGACAGTCTCCGTACAGTCCGGTCTGTTCGTCTGATACATCGCATGGCGGGCCTAGGGGGGCGGTGAACGTCAGTCCCCTAATAGCGGTACAAGTCGTGTCGGAGTGAAGCCCAGAACACCCTGAGATAACACTGGAAACCTACCAGTATATCTCGCTTGCCCTGGCCAGGGACTACTCGTGTAATGGCTCTCCTAGACACAGCGCGATGTCAACCCCCAATACCGGGAGAGACGAATCCTGTCTAACCGTCACTGCCTCCAAGTGCTTCGGGACTGCACCCAAAAACTACCTGTTTGCACGACTCCTCTGAGCCGTGGTAGGGTAGTAATCAAAGTGCAGTGGGAACACACTCGAGGCGAAGTGACAGTGTCAAGTCAGCGGACTAAGCTGTACTCATGTCACCTGGGAACTGATAACTGACGATAGGTATATTACCAACCAACAGTTCCCGACGAGTCCTGTCCAGTGTACTCGTAACCTAACGAGCACCCGCATACTATCCCAAGTACGACGTACTAACGGCTGTGGGACAGACCGTCTCCCACACTGGGATGAGAAGCGCATACGCTAGTCTACTCCGGAGTATCGATGCCCTGTCTCGATAGTCCAACGACCAGGGACCTGTATAAGGATGTGCTTATAGATTACCCAGCTCCCACGAGTGCGAGCGCCATCACAACGCTGGTAATCAAGCAAAGATCCTAAGGGCTCTACTAATATGTATACCCGCAATATGCTAAAAGAAACACATGCACATATTAAAGCAGAGACAAACCAAGTAGCATACTACCATTTCGAGCAAGATTGTATATACAACTGTGAATATCCCAAGCTTCCATTAAGTAATATACAAGCTAGTATGATACAGTAATGGCCTCTAGGGCATATACACTAACATGTAGGCCCCATGATGAGTTCGCAGGATTTCTGGCCCAATCTAGAGAAGACCGAGGCGTTGACGTTGGGCGACTCATTGAGAGGAGCCGCGGCAGGGGTAAGACGATCAAAGACCGACTTCTTAAGAGCTTCCTTTGTCAGCACCGGCGCCGCGAAGCTTGTTGGTGGGAGTATAGTCCCGAAGAACAATCCGGTAGTGGCCTGAGTCACCTGGTCCACCGGTATTGTGAATAACGAAGCAGCTTGGGGTCCGTAGGCTATACCTCCTGGCGAGGCAAAGCGTTGGTCGCGATTGCATTCTGAGCGGTTGGAGGGTTTCGCAGAAGTAGAAGCCATCGATCCTTTGCTTTCTGCAATAAGCAAGACGCCAATTCTTAGTATCTTGAAACCCAAGGGCAACCATTAGCGAACCACGATTGGTTTGCGACACACGAAGTGTGGAGTGGAAAGAGGAAAAGGTCCCACCGGGCGTGCCAGAATCTGTTCCCCTCCGAATGGCGGCCGAGACGTGGCGTCTCGCCTGAGATTCGGGGCAGATGCTAATTGGTGCTATCCGTCCACCTCTCCGAAGATGCCAAGTTGATTTATGGCACCATGTATCGAAGGTTTAAACGGATGCGGCCGATGTAGCAGACTTCGTCAGATTCCCCCTCGTTTGAGGGGTTTTTGATTGTGGGGACGCTTTTCCCTGCAGGCGCAAACCCCTGCAGTTAATTACGCTACTGCATCGCGGTAACAACTTTCTCCTTCTCCAGATGGTCACTTCGTGTCGTGTGTGTTTATTTTATGTTTTGTTGCCCGTGGATTGTTTACGGAGACCGAGTTATATCGTCGCCCGTAGGGCGTGGACTAGTCTAAATCCGTATTATCTTAGATTTGGGTTTGGGGGTTTGGTTTGAGGATACGTTAGCCATACTTGAGGCTAAGATCAACTCAAACGTTTGTTAAGGATACGTTAGTCTAACTTGAGACTAAGATCAACTTAACGGGATCGTTTAGATCCGACAAAAGAGCATTTGGGCTCCGTTGTTCCAGTTTAGGGACATAGTGGTCCATCGTATGTATGGCCGTCGGGACCCGTCACCTCTCTGACGACGTTGAAGGATTACAACGACAGATGTCAGAGGAGTTCAGAGATGTACCCTCGAACCAGAGTTAATTGGGGGAGATTCATAGCCCAGTCTGTTTGAAGGTTTAAGGATACGTTAGCCATATTTTAAGGCTAAGATCAACTTAAACGGGATCGTTTAGATCCGCCAAGAGAGCATGCGTGGCTCTATTGTTCCAGTTTAGGGACATTGCGGTCCATAGGTAGTTTGAGGACATTGCGGTCCATGGGTAGTTTAAGGACATTGCGGTCCATTGTTAGTTTTAAGACATCTCGGTCAAGGTTAAGGACGTCGTAGTCCGTGGGTTTAAGGACCCCATAGTCCATTGTTAGTTTTAAGACATCTCGGTCAAGGTTAAGGACGTCGTAGTCCATGGGTTTAAGGACCCCACAGTCCATTGTTAGTTTTAAGACATCTCGGTCAAGGTTAAGGACGTCGTAGTCTATGGGTTTAAGGACCCCACAGTCCATATCAATATGTGGTCATCGGGACCCGTCACCTCTTTGAAGACATTGAGGGATTACAATGCCAAGTATCAAAGGAGTGAAGAGATGTACCCTGGAACCGGAGTGGATTAAATAGTCCTTGGCCCAATTTGGGATCAAGACCAATTAATTATGTCATGAGCCCATTAGCTCAGTTAATTACGAATTGAAGACTTATGGCCAGCTTGGGCTAAGTCCAATCATGTCTGGAATATTGGCTTCCTGTTGGTCCTTTGAAGGAGAGGCTTTGCCTCTATCCATTTAGCCAATTGGGCCAATGCCTAGTGTTAAACACTAAAGACCAATCAGTGTTGAACACTGGGAATGAGATTGATAAGTCAGTGTTTAACACTAAAAGATAATTGGTGTTAAACACCAGCAACAAGGCTTTCGAATTAGTGTTAAACACTAAAACAGATCAGTGTTAAACACTGTCAACAGAAGTCCCAAACTAGTGTTTGAACACTAAGGTAATCAGTGTTGAACACTGCAAGTAAAGTTCTTTGCTTAGTATTGAACACTAAGACCAAACAATGTTTTAATACTGAATTCAGGGGTTTAGTGTTAAACACTAAGGCAGGAGGGGTCACGTGGCAACACGTGAGAGCGCCCTCCCTTCATTTGTTCTTCTGAGACTATTGCATCTTCTAGAGCATCACGTGCCACCACGTGACGGGCATTCAAGCGCTTTGTGTGTTAAAGCTTCTGTCAAGGGTCACGTGGGTCACGTGGGGCACTGCCTCAAAGGGACTTTCTGTAGATCTTTTGGGGGGGTCACGTGGTGACACGTGACCCTTCTTTTCTGTAGTTTTTTTTAGAAGATATGTTAATCCCTTTCAGGAATTAAATTCCTCGTAGGGTTGAACCCTGACAATAGAGGAATTAAATTCCTACTTCCTTTTGAAGATTTATATTCTGGGATAGAGTTGAACTCTGAATTTTCTGTAGGAATTAAATTCCTCATATATGTGAAGAACTGAATAGGGTTTAAACCCTAATAAAAGCTTTAAGGAATTAAACTCCCACTCTCTGTTAAAGAATTATGATTAAGGAAATTAAATTCCCGTTGTTTCAACAGAACTAAGTTCTTAACTAGGGTTAAACCCTAATTCTTTTTCATTCTGAAGGAATTAAATTCCCATAACACAGGGTCAAACCCTAATTTTATTTTAAAGGAATTAAATTCCTATAGTTCTGTGAGAATTAAATTCTCGTGCTTCCATTCCCTCTCTATGCTTTGGATCTGCATGGCAGGATCTCAACCCATTAAAAATTAAATTCTCAACTTCAAGGGGAGATGTGCGCTTTACAGATCCTCTATCAAAGAGAGAAGAAATATGTTCTTCTGTTTTACATCAAAGTTGAACTCTGTTGAGAATTAAATTCTCTTTTCTTTCAAGGAGCCTTCCCTTTCTTACCTAGGGTTTTCTTTTGCAGAAGATCCAAATTCCTCAAAGTATCAAGGCTCTCTCCCTTTTCTTCTCTCTGCGTGTATATATTTTTTGTATGTCTCTTGGCTCCTATTTATAGGAGAAGCAGCCGAGTCAATTAGTTTTTGACGAATCTTCATTGAGAGATTTGATTTGTATCCATCATTCGTTTTGGACCTTTGGATTATTAGGTGAATTTTATTCACCATTGGATTTCAAATCCAGGGATTCTCCTTTGTTATTTCTGTTAGATTTGAAGGGTAAATCTTTCCAAATTCGAGATTTTCCCACAGATAGATGATATTTAATCACTTCTGAATCTTTAATTTAATCGGTTGCTTTTGGAAAGATTTGAGAGTCCTTTTCTCAGAATTTAATTCTGTTAACAAATGGGCTTTGAAAGCTGGTCATGTGCGGCCACGTGACCCTTGGTCACGTGTGGGCACGTGACCCCCTTGTAACGAGCCCTTTTCTTCTTTTGCACTCTGCCTTCTTCTGCTGCTCAGCCGTCACGTGCCACCACGTGACCCCTGGTCACGTGGGAGCACGTGACCTTTTCTGAAGCCTTTTCCTTGATTTGATCAAGGAACCAATGTGCCTTTGCCGCTTGCTTTTAAATGTCACGTGCCGACACGTGACCCTGGTCACGTGGGAGCACGTGACTCTTTCTGAAGCCCTTTTCCTCGATGTAGTTGGGAAACTGAACTTGCCTTGCCGATACTTTTAGGTGTCACGTGCCAACACGTGACTGCTGGTCACGTGTAAGCACGTGACCCTCTTCTGAAGCTTTTTCCATAAGCTTTTCTGATTTTAAATCAGGAAACAAGTGTTTCTTTTCTCTCTCTCTTTGGCAGCGACCATTGACCCGACCCTTGACTATAACTCAGTGACCAAAATTGACCGAACCTTCTTTAACACTGGCTTTTGGATTGTCAGAGTTGCAAACCTCATTGCCACTCCTACTTTTACCCTTTTCTCCAGAACACCCCGTATTACTACAAACGTCCACTTCCATTAGACAAAACTATCGTATGGTTATATACGAACTCGAAGGAATTTATTCGAGGATGGTTTCCGGTTCTGGAGAAAACGAATAGGACTATTCAATTGTCTTTTCCTTTTACCTCTCTCGGGTTGCGAGTACTCCTTGGTTTAGGAGATAGTACACCTATTACGCAAATTGGATAGTCTTCTTCCAAACCTTAGGCTGGTGCCGAACGGTGGGAAATGAAGAAAACCAATTAGCATAACGATGGTGTACAGAAGGTATTAAGTAAAGACATATTAAGGGATTAGTAAGAGGGCAAAGTAAATTGCGACTGATATTCACGACCAAACCAAGTATTTCTTCGCCAATCCTAAATCACCTTTGTATTTCTCCAGAACACTCCGTATCACTACGAAGATCCACAGTTTATTGGATACTCCATCGTATGGTTATATACGAACTCGAAAGGAACTTGTTCAGTTCGGGGATGGATTCTGGTTCAGGAGAAATAGGAATAAGCTTTATTCGGTTGTCTTTTATCTTCCCTTTCTCTCGCATTGCGAGTGCTCCTAAGATTAGGACAGTACACCCATTATGCTTATTGTATAGTCTTCTTCCAAACCATAGGCTGGTGCCGAACGGTAGGGAAAGAAGAAAACCATTTGGCCTAAAGGGGTGTACAGAAGGTAATGAGTAAAGACATATAAAGGGATTTGGAGAGATGGCAAAGAATTATACAGTTACAGTTGTGAATCTGGATAATGGAAGAGGCATTACTAGGAATACCAGGATACCCTATCGGAACATTTCAATGTTTCAGTTTCACTGTGTACTGTTAAAAGAAAACTGATTTCCCAATTAGTCCTTACTCCAGGGTATGTATTTACCAGGTATGATTCTCACATCTGTATGGTTTTACAGATGATGAATGAGAGTAAGTTATTGGGAATTAGGTGATCATCCTCATTATATCGGGATTCGTTGTAATTGGTGATATTTGAGGAAGTCACCTGGGTTGTTTGCCGGACGGCAAATATTTGGTTTTGAATATCCGTTGTTATGTACCAATTTCAAATTGATATATCTGTACGTCTATTTTTATAGAGTGAGATATACCTTTTTGAAATTATGTCTATGACATTTACCTATATCAGTGGATGGTTAGGTAAGGAGTATTGAACAGCGGTGTAATTCTTCTTAACCATAAGTACAGTTTTCAACCTACGACACACAGTGAATGAGTCACTAGACTCAGGGGACTTATACAGAGTATTGTATATTGTCCAGTGTCCATTAGGACAGAGGGGTTGGTCCTCGTACTATATTCGGTTTACTTATGACTTCTCTAGTTTTTAAACAAGTGTTTCGTAGAAACACAGGGTCTAAGTTTTGAGAAGTTATAGGTATATGAATAAAGTACAGAACCAGGTTTTGCAAGTATCAGAATTCTTCAAGGTGATCGAAGATGTAGATACTTGTGTATGGTATTCAGTTGATAGTAATGATTAAGAGAACTTGCTTCTCTTTCAGGTTACTCATAATTGGAAGTATTCCTAAGTTGAGTAATGCTGATCGGCCTCTCTCCATTTAGTTGACATGCACTGGAAACAGATGCATGATTTGAATCTGGTTCAATTAAATCAGTGCCTCTGTTTCTGTATTGGATATAGAACAGTTCATATCTTAACGATGTTAAGGTACAGGGAGTTGTCCGGCTTATGCTTAAAACCAGACTCTGGATAACTCAAGGCACGTTTCTGTAATGGCTGTTTGTGGGTTGACCCAGGTTATGAAGAGGGTTGATTTTCTACCACCTGGAAGATCAATAGTGATATTGTTCTTGACTCGCCACAGTTTTTACAAAAATGGATTTTTTCAGAAAACAGTAGTGGGAGTATGGTAGAACTGGAAGTGATTCCAGAACCGCAAACGATTACTGAAAATTTGATAAGAACCTAAAGATTCAATCTGGTTTGACATTCCATTGGCCACTCCGCAGATACGGTGGGTAACCTCAGGCACCCGAGGGGTACTCCGGTAGCCTCAAGGACGGTGACAGAGAGGTTCTTGTTTATCCAGACTTGCCATTGCTGTTGTTCCAGACTATGAGACCCGGCAGGAGGATGAGTATAGCGTCGTTCTAAACTAGCTTTAGAAGTGTACGTCTATATGACTCTGCCAAAGGGTTGTCGTAGTCAGTGGGAGCAGCGGAAGCATGGTGGACAAGTGGCTTATGTCTATTTATAGACTAAAGCAGATAGAGCGGAGATAGATCATCTATTTCTGATGTGACAGTCATAAGTTTGACTTCATCAGAATAGGGGATGGATAATTTAAGAAGGTAGTAGCGTATGATGTCCTGGTATTTGGATGACATACACAGAGTAGGAAGTGATATTCCTATACTACGGTCGATTATACTTTGGTTGTCACACAGTTGTTTCTCCACAAAGGGACTTGGACATTATATCAAACATTCTGGTTACTAGATCTATAGATCTAGATTTGGGTGGTTTCCCAATCAGGGTACTTAGACAGCATTCTAAGAGTTTTTAGAATGGACGACTCCTGGCATGGTAGTATACCTGCAGGTGATGAAGTCACCCTCTCTAAAGGTGTCTTACAGACTAAAGGGGAGAGGGATGTGCATGATTGACAGATAACTTGCTTAGGCAATTGAGTCAATCATGAGATGTCAAGTACCACACCAGACGTTGTTTTTGCAGTAGATGCAATAAATTGATATTAATCCAATCCTGGAGAAACGATCGGAAGCAGTTTTTAGAACATAAGTGGATGTTCTAGGGATATGATAACGGTATCCTCCTTCGGGAGACAGTTATCATTCCAGGCTTCCAAGGTGACCTGGACGGCAGAGTGGCTGTCAGAGTTGTAGTTTTCCTTCTGACGAGGGGCAGTATTTTGGACAGGTGGTCCAAGGGGATACTGAGGGAGGCATGGCGCAGGATACCGATTAAGTTCAATTGACGATACAGTCTAAGAAGTTTGGATTTGGAGTTCATTTATGAGCTAGGTCCCATCAAACATCCAGACATATTCTTAGAAAGGTATTGCTCATTTCGGGAGATGGCTTTCTGCGCGAACTTGAGATATAGAGAGACATAGAAAGAACCATCAGAGCGGATCCACTCACTGAGGCTATTCCTCGAACGCAATAGTTTCGCGAACGAGCTTTGTGAGACTAACTAGTAGAGGAATTGGGTGTTCGGTATCACACGGGCTGTGAGTATGCGACATCGCAATAATTAGCCTTGAGTGCAAGTGGGAGATTGTTGGAGATAGTGCCCTCAAAGTCAATTATTGGATCACAGGCACGTGATTGCAATGATTGAGGGAGGACATGTCCCAGTAGGACAGTCTTACTCAAGATGATAGTATGCTATCTGATTTATCTTTATCATCGTGTACTGCTTTAGGTGACCTTACAGGTCGCTATTACACGTTGATAGAGCCCCTAGGATTCTTGCTTGACTGCCAGCAGTATGAGGGCGATCATATACGTGGGAGCTGGTAGTCTATAAGCACATCCTTAAAAGGTCCCTAGTCGTGGGAATTTCGAGACAGGGCATCGATACTCCAGAGTAGACTAGTGTATACAGTCGAGACCCCGACGAGGGACGGTGGCCAGTCTCACAAGCCACTGGTGTCAGTTGGTTCACCTAAGATGTATATAGGTGCTCATTGGGTTATGAGTACACCGGACAGGACTCGCCGGGAACATGCTAGTTAGTCTTATACCTGACGTCGGATAGCAGTTCCCTGGTGACATGTGTACAGGTTAGTTCATCGACCTGAGATCGTCATTTGTCTCGTGTGAGTTCCCACTGTACTTTGATTACTACCCTACCACGCTCAAAGGAGACGTGCAAACAGGTTTTAGTTGGGTACAGTCCCGAGCCACATGGAGGCAGTGAGCGGATCTTCAGGGGTTCGTCTCTCCCAGTATTGGGGGTGAGGTCGCGCTGTGTCTAGGAGAGCCCTTACACGAAGTCCTTGGCCAAGGCAGGAGATTTACTGGTAGGTATTCCAGTAGTATCTCAGAGTGTTCTGGGCTACACTTCGACACGACTTGTACCGCTTTTGGGGGTCTGACTTTTACCAACCCCCAGGCCCGCCATGCGATGCTCATAGACGAACGGACCGGACTGTACGGATATTGTCACTGACAGGCTCAGTAGGGTGTCAGGATGAGTTCGCTCATCGACGTTCCTTTTGTTCAATACCTGGTAGCTCGTTACGTATAGCTAATACCTCTGACGTGCTATTGGTTAAATCCACAACCAAGGTGTTGACGAGTCTTTAGAGTCCCCCACATACAGTTGCTCAAGTTTCGGGCGAAACGCTGTAGAGGCCGTATGGAGATATGGCAGGGTTCGATCATATACGTGCGGTATTGCACGGATCATGACCGGACGGATAATACTAGCGGGCTTTGGTTTAAGCCGGATCCTAGTATAGTACAGTGTAGATTTTGTCTCATTGCATTTGTATTCGGTCGGAATACAAATGCGGGTATGTATATACAGTAGAGGGGTTTCCTGTAATTTATTACGGGATCAGTTCTATGAAGTTGCCAGTTTGCTTTCCGTTTCGGCCAATTTCTTTTGTTTCTTTCCTTGGCCGAAAAATGGTGGAGGAGGGCTTATTTGCAAATGTGCAAATAAGCATTGTGGAGGGTGGTCTTTGCATATTGTTGTGTCATGATAATTCTACCACCATTTGACTTCTTCTTTTCATCATGGCTTGACTTTTGGAGTAATCATGGTTGTTGATGATTAGGTTTTGGAGTGAGGTTCTTATTTGTGATCATTGTTTTATCATCATGACCCTTTCTCTCTCTTGGATAAGGTTGGGGCTCACTTCTTTTTCATTAGAATTCACTCCATTCTCTCACCCTCCAAGGTTTTGGCCGGCCATGCTCTTATGGGGGCTGCCCATTATTTTTGTGGGGATTTTTGGTTCTCTTGTGCTTGCAAAAATCCCCAACTTCATCTCCAAAAAAAATTGCTATCATCTCAATCCTCCACTAATGGCAACTTCCACAACCCCAAAGAGACATAGAGTTCTACAGTTAACCTACAGCAAATCTTGGGCACATCGAGTCGCCAACTTCATGCCCGAGTTGCCTCGGTCCAGAGGTGGGAGCCCGTAAAAGAAGCCGGTGACGTGGTGCCCTTCCGGCGAGGAGGTGGAGACCGGACATTCCGCGGGAGATCGGGACGGCGACGAGAAGACCGAAGGACACGGATCGCTCGGTATATCTCTCTACCCGTTCTTTAGTTAGCTAGGATTAGATTAATGGCCCGATCCGGGATTTTTGTGCACGATGGTGTCGGTTCAAAAGTTAAAGTAAATTATCGTTTCCGCATTTTGGCCTCGGATTGACGGCCGGGGCGTCGCCGTGCACTTACAGCCTCCACATGTATGATCGCCATCATAACGCCGGTAGTCAAGCAATGATCTTACGGGCTTTATCAACATGTATAAATTATGCTTAATAACAAGTAAAACATATGTACATGTTAAGATAAAGACAAACCAAATAACATACTATCATATCGAGCAAGATTGTCCTGTATGTGTGTGTGTGTGTGTGTGTGTGTGTGTGTCCAAGCATCCACGTGTATACATATACAATAATGGCCTCTAGGACATACATATCCAACATTAATAGCCCGTGACCTATATATCACCATAAGCCGCATTAATGGTACTCCATTCTGTTCTTTTTTGTGCTATCCATTTTCACCATTTTGCTAGCTACAAAAGCCATATACATATCATATTCGTAGGTTTTTGATACCCAGTTCACCTTCATCCTTCGGTTTGCACACCTGTCCCCAAGGCAACAGGCTATATACTTTCTTGCTCACCATATTCTCTCTGTAAGAATCGTCTCTGGATTCCATCTAGTATTTTTATTATCCATTATGGTAAAAGGTAAAATGACATTCTCTATTTGTTCACAATTACTTATCCTTTTAAGAAATTTTTTTGTCCTAAATTACTCGTCCTTTTATGATATAGAGATGAATAGTATAGAAACTCTCACCATATTTATTACTCCTTTCATCCCCTTTTACTTGTCATTTTAGTGGAATGCACACCGATTAAGAAAAGTATTATCACTTTCTTAATATCAGCAATTAATATACTGCCACATCACCACTAAAAAAATCTTTTCTGCCCTCAACTATTAAGGAAAGTATTATCACTTTTTTAATATCAGCAATTAATTTTCTAGGCTATTTTTGGTATGCATCATTTATTGACATCTTTATCATTAATGATCTCCTCGTTATTCCAAAAACGTCAAGTAAAATGGGACACTTTTTTCTTTTCAAATTGACGAGTAAAAAAGGATAGAGGGTTATTTTGTTTTTGTAAAATATTTAAACTAATGTTAATGTTTAAGAGTACAAGAAAATAATATTCAGGTCAATTTAAAAAAATTGATTAGGATGGAAATATTATAATTTCTCTCAAATAGGTTTTAAATTATATCTAAATTACCATGTAAAAATTCAAGAAAACAAGTAATTGTGAATAGAGAAATATATTTGTCAAAATGTGATCACATATGAATCAAGCGAACTTTCTAAGCAACCAATCTCATGGTTGTTATTAATGAAGTTTATTAATTACTGCTCTTTTACATATATACCGCTGTCTTTTCATTCTGGTCCTTTTCTCAGACACATGTCTTGTAACTTGTTATTATGTCTTATGTTGCTACTAAACTAGATATATTAGTATATTAATTCCAATATATACCTAGCTAGCTAATTTGTAGGCCGTAGGTGTTTTATTACATCGATTCCAATGCAAAAACAACACTTTGTCTGCTTCATTAATTTAAAAGTCTGTGACATGTTCTTCATGGTAGCTCTATGACCACCTCTCACTTGATATTTTGACTGCCTATATATTTAGTTTTATAATGCAAGCTTCAAAGCTCCAGATCATATCATTAATTGTTGTTCACTTGTTATTAATAAAACCAAAATTTGGTAAGCAGTTATATATATATATATATATATAATTTTACTAGAATCAAAGAACGATTTGAAAACAAATTCTTTCCATTTTTACACCATTATATTAATTTTAGAATTTGTGTATTCAATTATATTATATTTGGCAATAAATGAAATCTTTTATTCATAATTGTTAGTACACATCCCAAAATTAATCTAATGGTGAAAAAGTGGGAAAATTTTGTTTTCAAATACTTCCGATAGGATATCAGTCGAACTCTACAATTTAGAAGATATAAGATCTATTGCCTTTTTCATAGCTAGGTTGTTTTTTGCATTTTAATTGTTGCATATTCGAACGTGTAGCTTTCTTAAATTTCACAATACATATAAATAACAAAGATTTAGGGGTTGTATGTAAGTAATCTACTTTATTTAAACCTGAATTTTCCTTGCCATCAATTTCTCCATCTTAAACCATATTAATATACTTAATATTTTGATTGATCATTTACCAACGCTCGGATACCAATTGTTGAAAAATCCCCTTATACAGCAGTTACCAAGTTCTGATATCAATCGTTACGCTGGTGCAACACAGCGGAAATCTTATAGATCGTCTGATAATGCTCGATATTGGCGACCTCCAAGATCATGACACGTGGCAGATGACGTGTCTCAGGGCTCAGAAGAAAGGGCCCGCAGGGGCCGACGAGGCCATCCGGAGCCCGACTTGCAAGCACAAACTAGCCCGCCTCGGGGCCCTCTGAAAATTAGCCTCCTCGACCTCTCAGCTCGCCCCCGAGCTATCACAGGACCAAGATGCCTCGGCTCTTCCGCTCGTTCCCGAGCTCTCCCGCCGAGACCATCTTCCTCGGTCCCTCCGACCGACCAACTCCACCATTCACAGGTGTAACCGCCGCTCCGCAAATCTCGCCATGCGCGGATTCTCCGCCGGCAACATCCCACGTTCCACGCCATCACGATCCCCATTAACGGGCGATCCGCTCATTACGCGGACGTGACGTCGGGAGCGTGACTGCCGGACAGATTCTCGCGCCTGCCGCTGCGTGCTGCCGCTATTATATAAGCCCCCATCACAGAGGGGTCAAGTAAGCCATTCTTTACACTTTACGCCGTTACTCTGCTCGGATCTCATCACTAACTTGAGCGTCGGAGGGTCCTCGGTGGTACCAAACCACCTCGGGACTTCTTTGCAGGTACTCGGCGACAGCCTCCTCACCCAACCTTCACCTCTCAAAACCCATTGAGACCCACACACAACGAAGGACAATCAACCAAGTTCAACTCGAGATCAACGGAAGACAACATCTGACGGAGGCCCGAAAAGGAGCTCCATCAGTTGGCGCTGTCTGTGGGAAAAGATTCCACAAAATACAAAGTTGACCTTTCTATCTCCACCCTCATGGCGGACCACCATCCTAGTGGTCCCGGTACCAGCCGCCGCCTCCCACTCACCGAAGGCGGGGATGAACCCCCTCCCATGACCGTCATCAACGCCCTCGCAGAACGGATAGATCGACTGTAGTCCCTCGACGAGGCCCTCGTCCGCATCCAAGCAACCGCGCTCGGGCCCCAGATCGTCGCTCCACCGCCTCCAGAAGGCACTGCCCCTGTCTGGATGGTTAACCACCAACGGGCTGCGTCCCTTGGCTGCCGGTCTCTCGAGCCAGTGCTACCTGAGGCCCGCTGGGCGCCCCAGGGCTCCACGCCAAGACCCTCCACCAGAACGCCTCGCCTCGGGCCTCCTCGCGACCCTTATCCCTCTGAGGAGATGTCAATCACTTCGCCCATCCACGGGCGTGGTTGACCCCACCACCATCGGCGGGTCCGCACAGAAAAGGTCCGCCCCGGCGACTCAAGAGCTACCTCGCCCCGGGACCCGAGGCACCTCATTGAGAGGAACCGAGGCCGCTCCCAGACGCAGGTCACCCGCAGCGGAGGCCAAGGGTCCCAAGGCGCCGATTCCTCGGGCTACCACGGTCGGTTCGACGCCATCGAGAAGAGAATCGCGGGCATGCGCCTAGAAGCTCACCTCTCGAGCGACGGGGCTAAGTACGCCTCCGACTCGCTCACGAAGCAATTCACCGAGGAGCTGCTCGCCAACCATTTGGACACTTTCACCGCAGGGATGAGCTTCCAGGACCACTCTGACGCCGCCCAGTGCAGGGCCTTCCCGGCCACTTTCATCCGCGCATGTCGGGACTGGTTCCGGGAGCTCGAGCCCCGCTCGATCTCGATCTTCGATAAGTTGGCTACTCAGTTCCTCGGCCATACATGCAAAAAGGAGGAAAATACAACAGTGGCAGGTAGCTTCCTTACTGCAACGCCAAGGACCAAAAAGCCCTCCCAGAGGCAGTCGAGCCCGAGGTTCCCTCGCTCGGCTATTCCCAGCGGGCAGCTTCCCTGCCGCAACGCTGAGGATCAAAAAGCCCTCCCAGAGGCAGTCGGGCTCGAGGATCCCTCGCTCGGCTATCCCCAGCGGGCAGCTTCCCTGCCGCAACGCCGGGGATCAAAAAAGCCCCAGCTGGACGGGCGAGCTGCACCTCGTCAAAGATTTAACCCAGCAGCTACCCTGCTCGATCGACCCCAGCGGGCAGCTCCCCTGTCGCAACGCCGAGGATCAAAAAGCCCTCACAGAGGCAATCGAGCCCGATCTTCCCTGGCTTGGCTATCCCAGCGGGCAGCCTCCCTGCCACAATGCTGGGGATCAAAAAGTCCTCCCAGAGGCAGTCGAGCCCGAGCTTCCCTTGCTCGGCTATCCCCAGCGGGCAGCTTCCCTGCCACAACGCTGCAGATCAAAATGTCCTCTCAGAGGCAGTCGAGCCCGAGCTTTCCTCGCTCGGCTATCCCCAGCGGGCAGCTTCCCTGCCACAACACTGCGGATCAAAAAGCTCTCTCAGAGGCAGTCGAGCCCGAGGTTCCCTCGCTCGGCTATCCCCGGCGGGCAGCTTCCCTGCCACAACGCCGGGGATCAAAAAGCCCTCCCAGAGGCAGTCGAGGCCCGAGGTTCCCTTACTCGGCTATCCTTCAGGATAAAAACCCTCGCCAAGAGGCACCGGGCAGTAACCCTACCCGGCCAAGGGTCCTTGGTAGGCTTCTTACAACCCTATAGCTTTTTCTCACGCCACGGACCAAAGTCCTCCCAGAGGCAGTCGGGTCCTTGCCCGGCTATCCCCAGCTGGTAGCTTCCTACCACAACCGACAGGGATCAAAGTCCTCGCCAAGAGGCACTGGGCAGTAACCCTACTCGGTCCCCGTCCTGAGGGATCAGAAAGCCCTCCCAGAGGCAGTCGAGCCCGAGGATCTCTCGCTCGGCTATCCCTGACGGGTAGCTTCCCTACCACAACACTAGGGATCAGAAAGTCCTCCCAGAGGCAGTCGAGCCCGAGGATCCCTCGCTCGGCTGTCCCTGGCGGGTAGCATCCCTACCGCAACGCCAGGGATCGGAAAGCCCTCGCCAAGAGGCACCGAGCAGCTACCCTACTCAGCCACCCTTCGCAGGGCTCTCATGGCCCCTCCAGCGTCAAGGATCAAAGCCCTCGCCGAGAGGCACCGAGCAGCTACCCTGCTCGGCCATCCTTCGCAGGCCTCTCACGGTCCCTCCAGCGTCAAGGATCAAAGCCTTCGCCGAGAGGCACCGAGCAGCTACACTGCTCGGCCATCCTTCGCAGGCCTCTCACGGCCCCTCCAGCGTCAAGGATCAAAAGCCCTCGCCGAGAGGCACCGAGCAGCTACCCTGCTCGGCCATCCTTTGCAGGCCTCACACGGCCCCTCCAGCGTCAAGGGTCAAAACCCTCGCCAAGAGGCACCGAGCAGCTACCCTACTCGGCGCATCCCCAGTGGGCATCCTCCTGCCCATCAGATGCGGAGGATATCAAGCCCTCACCGTGAGGCCGCCGAGTTCCTCCCTGCTCGGCGCATCCCCAATGGGCGTCCTCATGCCCATCAGACGCTGAAGGTCTGAAGCCCTCTTCACGAAGCCGCCGAGCCCCTTTCTGCTCGGCGCATCCCAGCGGGAAGCTTCCTACCAAACAGAGACAAGGATCAAAGTCCTCTTTAGAGGCAGCCGAGCGGCTTCCCTGCTCGGCTATCCCTGGCCGGTAGCTTCCTTACTCGTAACGCCAGGGATCAAGTGTCCTCGCAAGGGGCAACCGAGCAGCTACCCTACTCATCAAAAACTGAGGCTAGTAGTTGCCTAACCCCGACGCCAGAGGTCGGATCCTTCACCAAGCGGCAACCAAACGACCACCCTGCTCGGCCACCCCGGCTGCTGCCCTGTGGCCGCGCTCAAGGATCTGAGACACCCGGAAGAACGGCTGGTTCATCCAAATCTGAACGATCTCACATCGACCTAGCGGGTACACGAGGATGCCTACACGGCAGTGCTTGGCGCCCTCGCCGGCTGGCAAACTCGGCAGGAGATCGCCGGACATATGGCCAAACTTACACGGAAACACAACAATACAAACAAGGGCATCCCATGAACGTCCTTCACACAAAAAAGAGAAGAGAAAAGGGGGGGGGACACAAACCGACGAATTAAGGGTTCTTTTTTCCTTTTATTGCCAAAATCAAGATCTTTACAAAAGGTACTCTGGGGCCCCCCAGCCCTACATACTGCCCGGAGGCTCACTTCGGCCACTTCGCCGTCGGCGTTACGGCCCAAGGCCCTACCACCGAAGACTTTGCCACCAAGGGCGCGCCAGGCTCCCCTCGTCATCCCTCGCCAGAGACCTCGTCGCCAGAAGCGGGACCCGAGCGCGGAGTTCACCATCGTCGAACTCGGGAAGCTGTTCCTTCACGGCGTCCGGAGCCTTATTCCACGCAACGGCAGAATACTCGCCGAGCTCGGCGTAGAACTGCTCCGATGCCTTGTACTCGGCCACAGCTCTCTTAGCCCGAGCCTCGGTAACCTAAGCCCTCAGCAGCGCCAACTCAGCATCCCCTCTGCTTGCGTCCCTCTCCTTCTCCAGTGCCGCAAAGCGTCCGACCAGGTCCGCCAGCTTCCTATCAGCGACCCGGAGTGACGCGTTTAGACGGCGAAGGGCACCCCGAGTCGCCGAGTTGGCGAGCTCCGCGGCCTCCGCCCGGCCAGCCACGACGTCAGCCTTATCCCTCTCCCGGCGCAGGTCATGTTGCAAGATCTCGACCTCCGAAGGAAACGCCTCCACTGGTCTCGGGGTGTGGAACGCTCCCCCGGCCTCCATGCGAACGGCGAGGGCGCAGTGCTGAAGAACCTGACAGAAAGCCAATGAGAAACCAAGGAAAGGCATACTGAGGCGAATGCGCGTAGAAGGAGTCATACCTGGACCGCCCCTTGAGCCATGGCCTCCAATTGATCCCTCTAGGAGCCACACGGAAGCCTTCCCCAGGTCGATTCCTCCATCCCGGCTAGCAGACCAGTGGCAACGGAAAGCCCAGACGGAACAGTAAAGACGGAGCCCCCTTCCCGCACGGGAATCCCTTCGGGGGCCTTCGACGGCGGCGCGCGAGAAACCGTCCTTTTCCTCTTGGAAAGGGGACGGCCCTCGCCCTTCCTCCCATCACCAGTCCGAGACTCGGGCGACGGCTGACGACTCCGGCCGCCACCAGAAAAGCTCCTAGGTGCCGCTGACGAGATGGACGGCCCGGCCGTCGGCGGAGAATCAGGGGGAGGGCGCAAGTTAGCCGGGGGCTCGGCCACGCCACTGGCTTCCCCCCGGCGCGAGCCGCCCGAAAAATAGGAACGAACCATGTCTCGCGAAGGAGGAAGAACGCCGAGCGATAGCGACTCGAGGAAGGAAGGAGACGAAAGGTTGGGGGTCCTGGGGCGGGCCCCGCCACCGTTTTATCGCCGCATCCAACTGCGCCCGTCAACTCCCGCCGAAACGACTCCTCACGATCGGCGGCTTCGATCGACTCACGTGTCGGCCCGCTTACGTCACTCCGGCCAGTCGCCCTTTGACACGCGGACCATTACTTCAGTCACATAGTGCTCGAACCAACACCTCCCCTTTAAGGTGCGGAGACCTCGCCTCGTTTCACCAGCAGAAAAGACGACCAATGGACCGAAGGCTCGCCCCGACGAAACCGTAGAAGGGATCTCGCCTCAGGAGGCCCGACAGTCCACTCCTGGCCCGACCACTATCTGGTCGGGACAAGAGTGGGGGGCTAATGATAATGTTCGATATTGGCGACCTCCAAGATCAGGACACGTGGCAGATGACGTGTCCCAGGGCTCAGAGGAAAGGGCCCGCAGGGGCCGACGAGACCACCCGGAGCCCGACCTGCAAGCACAAACTGGCCCGCCTCGGGGCCCTCTGAAAATTAGCCTCGTCGGCCTTTCAGCTCGCCCCCGAGCTACCACAGGACCAAAATGCCTCGGCTCTTCCGCTCGTTCCCGAGCTCTCCCGCTGAGGCCATCTTCCTCGGTCCCTCCGACCGACCAACTCCACCATTCACAGGCGTAACCGCCGCTCCGCAAATCTCGCCATGCGCGAATTCTCCGCCGGCAACATCCCACGTTCCACGCCATCACGATCCCCATTAACGGGCGATCCGCTCATTACGCGGGCGTGACGTCGGGAGCGTGACTGCCGGCCAGATTCTCGCGCCTGTTGCTGCGTGCTGCCGCTACTATATATGCCCCCATCACAGAGGGGTCAAGTAAGCCATTCTTTACACTTTACGCCGTTACTCTGCTCGGATCTCATCACTAACTTGAGCGTCGGAGGGTCCTCAGTGGTACTAAACCACCTCGGGACTTCTTTGCAGGTACTCGGCGACAGCCTCCTCACCCAACCTTCACCTCTCAAAACCCATTGAGACCCACAAGCAACGAAGGACAATCAACCAAGTTCAACTTGAGATCAACGGAAGACAACATCTGACGGAGGCCCGAAAAGGAGCTCCATCATCGTCTTATGATAATCAATCAAAGGTACGTAAAAATACAAAAAAGCGAACCGTAACGCAAGAAAAGTAAACAAAACGACAAAAAGAGGACGATATTTAACGTTCGTTCGACAATATACCTAATTTCTTGGAAGAGCCACAATGAATTATAACTGTATGATCATTATCCTTATTTAAATAAGGCTTTTTTCACTGGCCCGTAGGCCCTAACCTATGCATACCAACACACGCAACATGCCTACGCACACATCACACACAAGCACACAATACATGCACACACCCAGGAGACCCACGAATTTGTCTCAAAAGCGTTAATTTGCGGTCTCTTCCCTTCATGGGGTTCGAATCCCGCACTTTTACCAAGAGGGAAAGTGTCCATAGCTGTGACGTGCCTTGCATTCCACGGGAAGAGAAGAGAACAAAAGAGAAGTCTTGCAAGTGAGATTGGGGGAAACCCAAAGAATGGTACCATGGTTAGTTTACGCATTCCTAGGACGACAACAAGATGCCTCCTAGGTATCATGCCTTAATGAAATTATTAGGATATAATCTCCAACATCCATTAGCTTATTAATTAATTAGTCTGCAAACTAGCTTAGCTATCACATTAACATTGCCACGTTCTATTCTATTATATCTCTCGTTAATCAATGTTTCATGCATGCGTTAGCTCACATGCATAGAGTCGAAAACCTTTGATTATTTTAATGATGGATAGTGGTGCTTGATTAGTTAAGAGAGGAGGAAAAGATTGATAGCTAGCATGTTCACAGTGTTGGTATTTGAGCTTATAAAGATACAAATATTATTTAATAGGAAAACAGGACCAGCTGCAGGGATACTGTAGGCCCAAAACTAAAGCGGCCTCTCACATGAACAAGTAGAGTCTAGAGACCTAACTGCAAAATATCCAGCGGGCCCCACTGACCCATATGAGAGGCCATTGCAGTTTGGGTCTCCAGGGTCCTGCAGTCCCCGTTTCCTCTATATAATTACTTTGCAAACCCCATGTTTGTTCAAGCTACGGTCCTTATACTATACAAGAAAAATTATACAAAATTAAGGAGAAAGGCGAGATGAAATAAACATAGAGATCTATGCGATTTGGTGGAGATTTGTCCCCGCATTTATGCAAATTTTAACCGCTACAAAATTTGAACATAGAGATAATAATATATCAACAAATCCGTTCACATTTTTATTTTTTATTCTTACAACTTGTTAGGTTTATTTACATATAATATTTGGGCAAGTTACATTTGAAACGGCTATTCAAGATTTGTTACCATTGCTATTATTTAATTAAGAGGCATTAAAAGTTGGTTTTGATTGAATATGTGAAGTCCCTTGTTACAGCGTGCTGGCAAAGAGGAACAATTAAGCAAGACATTTAACATAATTTGGGTTCATAAGAAGATTTTAAAAAGGTAATTACCACTAAATCTCAAGGTTATATGAGGGTTTAGGAAGTCCCAAATTGGGGGACGAAGGGGTAAAAATCGGAATTTTACAAGAGTGTAAATGCTTAATTTCAGGGTTCAAAGAAAGTTGCCATTGCCCTTCTATGGTACATGAGGGTCATACGCAATTGTTCTGTGTGCCTGAGGCTATGCTTGATACATGGAATGGAAGATTACCGATAATCCTCGCATTTTCGGGAATGGATGACAGGGCATCTAATTCCAAAGAATTTGGTATTAACGTGCTTCATATACTTTAATCATTCCTAGCAATATATGTACGTGCAACCGTTGATTGGCGGTGAGCCCGGAGAAGGGCCTATGGATGACGGTTGATGATGCTCGATAACAGTAATTCCTTAGATCATGACACGTGGCGGATGACGTGTCACATGCGTAAACCAGTTAGGCTCCTGAGGGCCACGGAGGGAGAACCGGTATGCTACAGTGGGGGCTTCCCTCAAACCCTATCTCCGAGGTTGCACCCCACTCCTTGCCCCCGAGCACCTCAGCAGCCAAGCCAACTGTCCCTTCGCTCCACTCCGATCCATCACAGGCCCGAGCCTCCTCGGCCCTCTCAGCTCGTCTCCGGGCTATCACAGAACCAAGATACCTCGGCTCTTCCGCTCGTCCGCGAGCTCTTCCGCCGAGGCCATCTTCCTCGGTCTCGTCAACCGACCAACGGCACCGCTCACAGGCGCAACCGCTATCCCGCGAATCTCGCCATGCGCGAGATTTTCGCCGGCCACATCCCACGTTCCACGCCATCACGATCCTCCATCAACGAGCCTGTCTCGCCATTAATGGAAGATCCCGCTCATCACGCGGGCGTAACGTCGGGAGCGTAACGGCCGGTGTGATTCTCGCGCCTGCCCTGCCTGCTACCACTGCTATATAAACCCCTTCTTCAGAGGTCCAAGTAAGCTATTTTTACTCCACTAAACCGTTACTCTGCTCGGATCTCTAGTCTAACTTGACCGTCAGAGGGTCCTCGGTGGTACAACTACCCCGGGACTTCCTTGCAGGTAGCTCGACAACCACAACCTCAAACCCATTGAGATCCACACGTTTCAGGAGCGACAGCCTCCAGATCCAATCTCAGCCACTCATCGCCGCCATCAGCACATCAACGGAAGGTAACATCTTGGCGCGATCCAGGTCGCGTCAGCTGGCGCCGTCCGTGGGAAACTTTGATTCCACAAAAACAAAAGTTTATTTTCCGATCTCAATCCAATGGCGAGCGATCATCACGAAGATCCAATCACTAGCCGTCACCTTCGCCTTAACGGAGGCGCGGATGAACCTCCCCCGCCTCAGGACCGGAACCCCTACGGAGGGAGAGAAGGCTCCGTTCGTACCGGCACGACCGATCGTCGCCTTGCTATTTCCAACGGCTGCAGGCCCCACGGGCCAGCACACTCAATGACCCGGTGGGCCCCGCTTCGCTGGGCTCCGAGGTCTTGCGCTAAAGAGCTTCGCCCCGAATCACGTCGCACCCCTGTCCCTCCTGAGGCGATGGCGATCAGCTCGCCTGTTCGCAGGCATGACCGGCACCCCTCCCTCGACGGGGTCGCGTACACGAGACTCGCCACGGCAACTAAAAAACGACATCGCCGGAAGGCATAAGGAACCTCACCGAAGGGAACCGAGGCTCATCGAAAATCATGGTCATGAAGGCGGGGGGTACATTGAGTACCTGCGAGACTCGGTACCCCACGCCAATCGCGGAGGCCTTTAGCCGCCCGAGGAAGAAGGCCATGGAGACCGAGCCGATCACCTTTCACGACGGGGACTTTCACGGCATATCCCTAGCCTACAATGCCCCCAGAGTTCAACAGTCTCCCGTAACTGTGCCGCTACGCGGCAGACATCGCGCCGCTCGATACGAAATCGAAACGACGCGGCTCTGGCGCTTCGCCTCCTCCTCACGTTCGTGGCACGTGTCACTCGCGACTGTCCATCTTCCCAAAGTCCTCACAAAGAGGCAGCCCAGCAGCTACCCTGCTCGGCTATCCCTGGCCGGTAGCTCGCCTACCCCACAATGCCAGGGATCTGAGCCCTCACTAAGAGGCAACCGAGCAGCTTAGCTGCTTGGTTCATCCTTAGCAGGCCCCCCACGGCCCCTCCAGCGCCAAGGATCGAAGCCCTCACCAAGAGACAGCCCTGCAGCTACCCTGCTCGGCTATCCCTGTCTGGTAGCTCGCCTACCCCACAACGCCAGGGATTGAAGCCCTCACCAAGAGGCAGCCCTGCAGCTACCCTGCTCGGCTATCCCTAGCTGGTAGCTTCCCTACCCCACAACACCAGGGATCGAAGCCCTCACCAAGAGGCAGCCCTGCAGCTACCCTGCTCGGCTATCCCTGGCTGGAAGCTTCCCTACCCCACAATGCCAGGGATCAAAGCCCTCGCCAAGAGGAACCGGGTAGCAACCCTGCTCGGCCATCCTTAAGGAAAAAAAGCCCTCGCCAAGAGGCACCGGGTAGTAACCCTGCTCGGCCATCCTTAGTAGGCCACTTACCGCCCCTCCCATGCTAAGAATGAAAAGCCCTCGAAAGAGGAAACCGGGCCTGCCCCTGCTCGGCTATCCCTGGCTGGTAGCTTCCCTACCCCACAACGCCAGGGATCGAACCCCTCACCAAGAAGCATCCCTGCAGCTACCCTGCTCGGCTATCCCTAGCTGGTAGCTTCCCTACCCCACAACGCCAGGGATCGAAGCCCTTACTAAGAGGCAGCCCTGCAGCTACCCTGCTCGGCTATGCCTGGCTGGTAACTTCCCTACCCCACAACGCTAGGGATCAAAGCCCTCGCCAAGAGGCACCGGGCAGCAACCCTACTCGGCCATCCTTAAGGACAAAAAGCCCTCGCCAAGAGGCACCGGGCAGTAACCCTGCTCGGCCATCCTTAGTAGGCCACTTACCGCCCCTCCCGCGCTAAGGATGAAAAGCCCTCAAAAGAGGCAACCGGGCCCGCCCTTGCTCGGTTATCCCTGGCTGGTAGCTCCCTACACCAACAAACCAGGGATCAAAGCCCTCGCCAAGAGGCAACCGGGCCTGCCCTTGCTCGGTTATCCCTGGCTGGTAGCTCCCTACCAAACCAGGGATCAAAGCCCTCGCCAAGAGGCACCGTGCAGTAACCCTGCTCGTCCCGTCCTTAAGGATCAAAACCCTTGCAAGAGGCAACCGGGCTCGCCCTTGCTCGGTTATCCCTGGCTGGTAGCTCCCTACCCCAAAAAACCAGGGATCAAAGCCCTCGCCAAGAGGCACCGAGCAGCTACCCTGCTCGGCCCCCGTCCTTAGTAGGCCACTCACGGCCCCTCCCGCGCTAAGGATCAAAAGCCCTTGCAAGAGGCAACCGAGCTCGCCCTTACTCGGTTATCCCTGGCTGGTAGCTTCATACCCCAACAAACCAGGGATCAAAGCCTTCGCCAAAAGGCACCGAGCAGCTACCCTGCTCGGCCCCGTCCTTAGTAGGCCTCCCACGGCCCCTCCAGCACTAAGGATCGAAGCCCTCACCAAGTGGCAGCCGAGCGGCTACCCTGCTCGGCTATCCCTGGCTGGTAGTTCCCTACCTCGCAACGCCAGGGATCAAAGCCCTGGCTGAGATTCTGAGCATGTTCGGCAGGGTAAAGATTCAGAGTTCTTGATTTATGACCAGGGTGTGCTACGTTAGGAACTCGATGGCGTGTACCCGATACTGATGGGTAGAGAGGCGAGATCCTAGAGCAGGCACATCAGTCAGCTTTTTGTGTTCATCCAAGTGCCACCGAGATGTAACGTGACTTGAGAATTCGTTACTGGTGGGCAGGGGTGAAGAGTGAAGTTTCGGATTTAGTTTTGAGGTGCTTGGCTTGTTGCGAGTTAAGGTTGAGCATTTAAGACCGGCTAGAGAGTTGCAACCCTTAACCGTTCTGGAGTGGAAATAGGAGCAGATCTCCATGAATTTCGTTGTGGTGTCTACCCGGGTCTAGTCGAGGGTATGACTCCATTTGGGTGAATTGTTGCCCGGTTATGCTCAGTATGCTCAGTTTGCTCATTGTTCTTCGATAAGTTTGTGCGTTTGCATGGAGTTCCTTCATGCGTTGTATCCGATTGAGGCATCCGGTTTGCTAGCCATCTTTGGCAGAAGCTTCAGGAAGCCTTGGGTACTGGTTGAGCATTAGCTCCGCTTTTCCATCTGTAGGCCGATGGTCAGACAGAGCGGACTATATAGACTCTGGAGGATATGATTATGCATACGTACTAATTGTTTGTTGGCAGTTGGGATCGTCACTTGCCATTGATGGAGCTCTCTTATGATGATGGTTATCAGGAGACATTTCAATTCGCAACTTTTAGGCCTTGTGTGTAGGTTGTGTCAATCGCCAGTCTGTTTTACTGACTCCGCGAGAGTAGGATTTTCGGACCCCAGGTAGTCCAGAGACTTTGGAGAAGATCCAGTTGATTCAGGTCAGGATGAGAGCATCCCAGTGCAGACAGAAGTCTTATGCCGGCCGTGGTGGTCGCAGACTTGAGTTCACAGTGGGAGATTATGTATTCCTACGGATTTTTCCGATGAAAGGACGTGTTGAGTTTTGGGAAGCTTAGTCCCAGAATTGTAGGTCCTTTTGAGGTCCTTGAAGCGAGTTAGTACCGTTGCCTATAATTTGGCACTTCCGCCCAGATTTTTGAGTATTCATCCCGTTTTTCTTATGTCGATACTTCGCAAATACCTTGATGACCTTTTACATGATTTAGCACCAGACCATTTAATTGGGATGCGATCTTTCGTTCACCAGCAGCTGATGGTTATAGTGGATCGGCAAGTGGAGAAATTTCGGTCAAGGGTCTTGCCATTTGTGGAGGTTTTTCTTTGGCGTAGCCGTCTAGTGAGGAGATCACTTAGGAGGCTGCGAGCAAGATGTGAAAGTTTTGCATACATCTTTTTGAAGGTACGCATAGTAATAATTTTAATTCGGGGACGAATTTTCTTTAAGGGGGGAGACTGTAACACCTTAGAACGCGATTAGTGTTATTTAGACGATAATGCGGGTTTTCTGTAAAATGTTTACCAAATCGGTTTCCTCACATTTTATAAAATTTAATTAATAATTTATTATTATTTGTTATGGCTTGCACACACATGTGCATGTTAATGTGAGGGTGTGTTTGTGTTAATCTAGTTTAGTGACCATGACAACTTAACCAAATCCTAATCCTTGCTTTGCTTTAACCCTAACCCTCTAGATATTTGAGAGAGAGATTTCCTTTGTGTTTTGGATTGGTAAGGAGGTGGCATGGTGACTGATGAGAGAGTCATGCTTGCTTTAATGATGAGTTAATGCATGGTGCACTCACCCTTATTCTCACCTCTCTCTTCCCTTAACCCTCACCCTCTCATTCTCTCTCACTCTATCTCTTTCTCATCATTTCCTTCATCTCTCCTTCACTCTCAACTGAACACTCACCTTTCCTTCACTAAACCTTCACAAATCTTCATCAAAACATCACCAAATCACTTCATAAATCTTGTTTTGCCTCTTGGATGCCTTGGAGCTTGGAAAGCTAGGATCTTTGAGCTTGTGGGAGTAGATAATGATCTCTTTCTATTAGTAAGTCTTTTTAATGTTGCGTAGCTTGTTAGTTTCAGTTTACAACGCGAAATGTTTAGTTTTGTGCAAATATCGTATTTTTAGTGTAGATTTGGGTCTCGGATGATCTGCTATCAAATCAGGTATTTGTTGGATAAGTTCCCATCACAGTGACCTAATGTAGTAACCTAGAACCCACCAAAAAAATCTGAGACCATTCCACAAAAACTTGGCCGCAATTTGCGGCCAGACCGGGGAGTTTGGGTTTGGGTTTTGGTCTGGGGGTCTCTGGGGTTGTGTGTGGTCTTGTGGTATGTGCAAATTTTACAAATTGTTTGTGTAGAAAAATCTGGGATCACTTTGCTTGTTTTCTAGTATTTTGATTACGCGCGTTAAGTTATCCGATACGGTTCATGTCTTTGTGTATCTGTTGCTCTTGGGTTGGTTTCGTTTTGTCGCTACGCACGTTAGCTACTAAGCGAACACTTGAGAGTATGTTTGGAGTTGGTGTGTCGGTCAAGCGTAGTGGATACGTGTTATTGGTCGATTGCTAATTTGAACTTGTTGTTTTGTTGTTTTATGATCTTAGGGACGCAGGCGAGGACTTCGGACGCTGTGAAGAAGGGAAAGCTAGTGGTTGGCTTTACTTAGCCCCAAGATCATCTGTGAGTAGATTTAACATCTACAGGGGAATCGCCCGCATGGCGTTATACGTCTAGGCTAGATTAAATGATATGATTCTTGATATTAAGTATATGGACATTGATTGTGCATGTGTACCTTTGTTGCATACCTCATTTTCCTATTTGCATATGGATATAGTATGAATGAGACACAACACCATTATTGACGGTTCATGCTACACGAGCACTAATTGTATGCTACACACACTCCGTCGATAATTGCCATGACACGCACAACCCATATACATACGAGATATAGTTGACACCTATACATATATGATATTGTATTGGTTAGGGACTTTGAGACATTGATTCATATTCCATTGTGCATATGACATATAGCATACCTGTATACCTACATGCTTACACATATGCCTTACCATATCTACATGCTAGCTACCCATATACCTATATGGTATTGTACCATTAGAGATAGGTATATACACATATGAGATACAGCTACATGTGCATCTTGCATAAATACTTACATGTACACTTACCTAGCTTGATATAGCTACACATATACCTGGAGGGTATTGTATTATTATTGACATGTATATATACATACCTAGCTTGATATAGCTATGCATATACCTGGAGGGTATTACATCATTATTGATAGGTAGATACACATATCTTGCTATACCGACATGCTTACGCATACCTGGCTATAGCTACATGTTCACCTTTATATGATGTTATATGGATTTTGGAGAACTTAGGAACCGCATGATATATTTAATAACTTATTGCAGTTAAACAGCGGTTTTTCCTTTATATGCTCATATTACTGTTTCATGTTACATATATTATATTTAATGGATGTCGTATTGAGATATGGTTTTCATATGATATTTTCTAGATGTTTTATTCCTGCGTATATATATCGGTGGTATGGGACGCTGACATATATATGTATATATATGGTATATATATATCAGTTGTTTCCTCCAATTAGAGCAAAGCTCTGTTTTAAAATTCAAAATTTAAAAGTTGAACCAACGCTTCAGATTCAGCGCTAGGCGCGCTGCGCGCCACGTGTCAAAAACAGATGGGCTAGCGCCAGGTGCATTGCGCCCTAGGCAGCGCACCCTCAATCAGAGCAAATCTATGTTTTAAAATTCAAAATTCAAAAAAATTGAAGCAACGCTTCAGATCCAGCGCTCTGCGCTGCGCGCTACGTGTCAAACACAGGTGCGCTAGCGCAGGCTACGCTGCGTTCTGCGCTGCGCGCTACGTGTCAAACGTAGGTGCGCTAGCGCAAAGTGCGTTGTGCTGTGCGCTAGCGCAAAGTGCGTTGTGCTCTGCGCTGCGCGCTACGTGTCAAACGTAGGTGCGCCAGCTCAAGGTGCCCCAGCGTTGGAATTAAGAATTCCCCACCGTTAGATCAAAAGATCTAATAATAAATTATTAATTAATCAGAATTAAAATTCTGTTATGGAAAGATCGTTCCAATCTTGTTGAAAACAAGAAGATTATCTTTTGCAAAACAGAAGCCTTAGGATCAAAAGATCCAACGGTGGGAAATATTCCCAAATCAATCAGAGAAAAATCTCTTTAACTGATTTATCAAATCAATTTGCCCTATATAAAGGCCCCAAGACTTTAAGTCTAATATAGAGAAACCCCCTACAAATTTTGAGAAAACTCGAATAAAGAAAAGCAAGATTTTAGTAAAAGAAGATCACTTCTTCAAGGTAAAGAACATGATTCTTGAACACAGAGATGAAATCATCTCATAAAAAGAAGAACTATCTTCTAAAAAAGATCATAAATCTATAAAAGACCAAGGTCTTTGATAAAAAAAAAGAGATCAAAAGATCTCATCATAAAAACAAGAGAAGTATTTATTTTATTCACAGATCATTGATCTACAAAGGCAAAACCCTTTCGAAAATAAGAATTATTGTTCTTAAATCTTGAGGCAAAGCCTCTTTTTAAAAAGAACGTAAACTTGTTCTCTGATCATAAATTGGATTAAATGCGCTTTGCGCTACTGAAAAGTGCCTTGCACTCATGAACGTCGCTTCTGCACTCCTTGAACCAGCGCTCAGCGCCAAGACATGCCACGTGTCAACCACAGATACAACTTGTGCTTTGCGCTTCTGAAACAGCGCACTGCGCTCATGGGCTGGCGCTCGGCGCCAAGTGCAACACGTGTCATTCACGTATGCGCCAGCGCAATGCGCTTATGGACTAGCGCTCAGCGCTTACAAAATGGTATCTGCGCTTAGCGCAGAGCGCAACATTTACATGCGCGCCATGTGGCAGAAGCACACTGCACTTTTTGATTGGCGCAAAACGCCCAGCGCACCATATGTTGCGCTGAATGAACACAAATTGTTCTTTAAGGAGCCAAGGCTCTGATGAATGCTCTGCTTTCAATATAAGACAAAAAATGTCAGGATCTAATGCTCAGCATTATTAAATGGGCCAAACCCAAGTAAAGGCTCAATAACCCAGAACAATAAAATGTTAAACATTTTAATCTCATTGGACTTAGCCCAATATTGGCCTTAAGTCCTCAACTTATATCGAACTGAGCCCATCTGCTCACGAATAATCAACAGATCTTAGTCCCAAACTGGGCTACAGATCTTCCAATCAATTCACATATGTTCGAGAGTACATCTCTTTACTCCTCTGATATCTGTCGTTGTAATCCTTCAACGTCTTCAGAGAGGTGACGGGTCCCGACAACCACACATTTTTACGGACTGTGGGGTCCTTAAACTCATGGACTACGATGTCCTTAAACTTCGTAGACTACGATGTCTTTAAACTACGGACTGTGGGGTCTTTAAACTCATGGACCACGATCTCCTTAAACTTCGTAGACTACGATGTCTTTAAACTACGGACTGTGGGGTCCTTACACTCATGGACTACGATGTCCTTAAACCTTATAGATTACGATGTCTCTAAACCGGACTGTGGGGTCCTTAAACTCTTGGACCGAGATGTTCTTAAACTAACAATGGACCGAGATGTCCTTAAACTAACAATGGACCGAGATGTCCTTAAACTAATCGACCGCAATATCCCTAAATTAAACAATAGAGTCCAATTGCTCTGTTGTTGGATCTAAACGATCCCGTTAAGTTGATCTTAGTCTAAAATTAGACTAACGTATCCTTAACATACATTTAAGTTGATCTTAGTCTCAAATGAGGCTAACGTATCCTTAAACCCAACCCCCAAACCCAAATATAAGAAGATACGGATTTGGACTAATTCACGCCCTACGGGCGACAACATAAATTAGTCTCCGTATACAATCCGCGGGCAACCAAAACAAAACAAACACCCACGACATGAAGTGACTATTTGGAGAAGGAGAAAGTTGTTACCGCGATGCGGTAGCGTAATTAACTGCAGGGGCTTGCGCCTGCAGGGAAGAGCGTCCCCACAATCAAAAACCCCTTAAACGAGGGGGAATCTGACGAAGTCTGCTACATCGGCTGTATCCGTTTAAACCTTCGATACATGGTGCCATAAATCAACTTGGCATCTTCGGAGAGGTGGACGGATAGCACCAATTAGCATCTGCCCTGAAATTCAGGCAAGACGCTCGCCGCGTCTTCGTCTGCGTCTTTCGGCGAGGAACAGATTCTGGCACGCCCGGTGGGACCTTTTTCTCTTTCCACTCCACACTTCGTGTGTCGTGCTCGCGAACGAATCGCGGTTTGATATGGTTGCCTGTGGATTCGAGGTACTTAGATTTGGTGTATTGGTCCATGCATAAAACAGAAGATCAATGGCTTCAAACTGCACTAACTGCAACTGCAACTCTCGCTCCGTCCCGTCCGGAGGAGTGACTTACGGGCCCCAAGCGGCTTCCATCTTCGCTATGCCGGTGGAACAGGTGACTCAGGCCACCACTGGGCTATTCTTCGGGACTATGCTCCTACCGATGAGCTTCAATGCCCCTACCGATGAGCTTCAATGCCCTAATGTCGTCGCAAGAAGCTCCAAAGAAGTCGGTCTTTGATCGGCTTACAATTACCACGGTCCCTCTCAATGGGTCGCCCAAGTCCAACGCCTCAGTCTTCGCCAGATTAGGCCAAATTTCATGTGGGCCCATGATAAAGCCTACAATTCCAGAAAAGGTTATTCCGAAGAGGATAGCCATCCCTACTCCCGAAGTCGTCAAGGCATCTTCCCCCGCTAAAGGGTCGGTCTGCACAAGACTGTCGGTTCAGCTCCTACTCCATGCGAAGTCACGAAGGCTGCTTCCCCTGTTCGAAAGTCGGCCTTCACAAGACTGACATCCCCTCTCAACGGACGTTAGTCTTCGACCAGCCAGCGCCAATAACAACCCATCCTCAAAACAGAGGGCATGACAAAGCCATCCCCATATCCGAACCAACACCATCTGCGCGACATGCTCGCCGTCGTCACTGGCGCCGAGTACGGAAGGCTGGGGGCAGCTCTCCGTCCGGATTTACTCCACCAGCTCCAATGGTGGAGATCGATGCTGCTGTTCCAACCGGGACCGGCTTTGAATTGCTGAACAAGGTGCACAGGAACTCTCCTACCGCCGTACTGAAAAGATCTCCTCCACCCATCGAGAACGCTACTAAAGCGAAGCCGGAGCAGTCCCCTCAGCGGCTGTCTTCCAAAATTTACAAAGTCTGGCGTTAAGTCCAAGACTCGGTGATTGATCAAGACTACTCCCGCCGACAGGAAAAGTTGAAAGCGCGGCGAGAAAAGGACTATCCTGTCAAGCCACGGAAGGTGTCATCTGTTTAGATACCCACTGCAATGGCTCCCTCAACTTCGATCGCCTACAAGAGGAGAAGGCCGGAGAAAATGCCCGTGTCTGCGACAAATGTCAAGACCGCTGAGCCTAAATGCCCTAGGTCTGGGGGCATGGTGATACATACTGTTTATATGGCTTCCGGGAAAGAGGAAGACCGCACTTCGACGGGTCACCGACCGCTTACCCGATCCGTGACAAAAGCCCAGGAGCAGCAGCAGAAGCTTCAGGAAATGCTAACGCAAATGGCCGCACTCACCGGGCCAAAAGAAAGCCCGGAAACGTCATCGGAACAACATCAAGAACAAGAAACCGATGTTGACTTCCTCCGCAGAGTCCTCAAAAAGAGGGCCAAAGAGGCAGCGGAACAAGCTGCCAACATAAGACAAATGGCGCTTCTCTTCCAAGACATGGTCGGGATGATGTTACAGCCGAATCCTCCAGCTGAAGACCCTCCGATCATTATTGAAGACGACAGAGGGGAGACATCGAACCCTCTGCTGGCTCTGTCAGCAACCAAGGAGGAAACCATCTCAAAAGCCACGCTCGATGATTATATAGCTCAACAAATACGAGCTCACCGAGCGAACGAAGCGGCTGGCCAAGTCGTTAAAACTGGGCGACCATATCCAGGCTGGTATGATCAAATAAGTTACCCGCCGGGATATACGATCCCCAAATTCCATGTGTACAAGGGGACAGGCAATCCCCATCAGCGTGTCGCTCAGTTTAGGGCTCTTTGAGGTAATACTAGAGGTGATGATAAACTTCTACTTCGCCAATTCGTCGGTAGTTTAGCAGACACAGCTTTCGAATGGTACTCGGAGCTTCCCGACGACTCCATCAAAACGTTTACAGAAATGGAGTTGTTATTCACTCAGCGTTTTGCGAGCACTAGCGGACGCACCCCAATCACAGCGTTAATCAATGCCAGGGTGAAGCTGGGAGAGACATGGGTGCAATATGCAATCCGGTGGAGGAACTTATGGTCGAGATGTGAACAACGCATAGAAGAAGCTCCTGTCGTGGGCATGTTCATGTGGACCCTTGACCCTCAGTCAACTATCTCCCAATTCATGATGTTCTTCAAGCCGACCACCTTCCAGGCCTTGATCGACAAGCTGGCCCAAATGGACCAGATGAGCCATAGGCCTTTCCCTTCAAAAGTGGGTTTTCGGAATGAAAAAGGCAACGGGAAATCGACCGTTGTCGCCAACGCTCAGCGACAGACGAGTAACCCAGGACCGTCTGTTCGTCAGAGCAGCAAGCCGCAATCCCTCGATGAGAAGTTGAAACGTCCTTACTCATTTCCCCGGGACAAAACGAGGAGACTGTTCGAGCTGGCGGTGCGCAAGGGACTCATCACTCTGCCAGATCCAAAACATCTATCGCAACCGGGTGACATTAACCATCCTAACTATTGTCCTTACCACAGAGTAATGGGCCACCCACTCGATGATTGCTACGTCTTCAAAGGCTGGATTGAGGATGAATACCAAAAGGGCAAATTCGAGTTGTCTGACAACTGGAAGCTGAACCCGCCACAACCACATGCTCAGAAAAGGATGGACACGTCGGGGGCATCATGCTCTTTTATAGGGGAAGCTCCATGAGAAATTGTTCTTTCGGCAGAAACTAAAAAAGTGCTGAAAGATCTTCAAACATGTCCGACCTATGAACAAAGAGACCGAAACGTCCTTAAACTAACACCGGACCACTACGTCCTAAAACTGGCAATGGACCACTATGTTCTAAAACTAGCTGTTGACCGAGATGTCGATAAACTACGGTGGATTACAGCGTCCCAAAGCTGATAAAAAAAATGAAAACGGTATGCCCATAAGCAAAATGGGCACGGATGAAAACTCGAAAGAGCTCCGTGAGTAAAAACAGCAGGGCTACCGGCGAGTTTTGTGAAAACCCGAAAGAACGCAATCTCGTTAAAAGACACTTGCAAGGTCCTCTCGACCTTGTGAGAAGAAACCACCTGCGTGAGATCCTTACGACTCACAAGGGAGCAACACACTTAGGGATCCCTACGATCCCTAGGGAGAAATTACACTTGCGAGATTCTCACGACTCGTAAGGAGAACCCTCTTATGAACCCTCACGGCTCATAAGATTTGAAAGTCTTAAGCTACAGGGATCTGAACCCGTTCTTAAGCAACCACCACAACCTCCAGCACTGCCTTACAAGCGGCTCAATGCGGACCCTTGTATACAATCCACGGGCACGAATAAACATTTCCCTAACAAAGTTCCATCCATGGCTAGGGATATGTTTTACGGTGAATAGCCCTTATAAGTCCTCTTGACTTATAAGGAGAAAACACTCTTGTAAGATCCTTACGACTTATGATAGAACATACACTTAGGAATCCTCACGATTCCTAAGGAGAAAATGCACCTACGCGATCCTCACGACTCATAGGGAGAAATACCTTCATGAGACCCTTACGGCTCATCAAATGCCTTAGTCGACAGGATCCTAACCCTGCTCGCTAAGCCACCTTTGTTCGACATCGACAGAGGCAAATGATGATTCGCTCCTGGCAATATCCCAGTTGTAGCGGTGCTGATGCCGAAATCGGTGTTTAATTCCGAGCTTGCAGTAAGAAGCTAGCGAGCCACACATACATATGAAATAGCCGAAATGATGGGGAAACTTGCAATAAAGAGCAGCAAGTAAAAATGCATGCATGCAAACTAGCCGAAATGATTGGGCAACTCACAATAAAAAGCAGCGAGTAAAAATAAAATAAATAGCCTAAATGATTGGACAATCACGACCTTCGTGATATAAAAGCTGAAATGATAGAGCATCGCGGAAAGAAAATATATAAAATGAAACTTTTTGCCCTACAGGTGAAATCACATCGATCCATGTATACAATCCAGGGGCAAAAACAAAAAAGGAGGGGAGCACCTTCCCACCAAGCTCCATCAGAAAGCGAAACCAAATCTCGACGGTTCATAAACAACTTAGAGACAATCTCGACACTTGTCGCAATATTGTAGACACAATGTCAACAAACGAAGCAAAGGAAGATCCCTAGCTTCAGGGTCTCGACGTCAACATCGATAACTTAGAGATCACCAACGACATTTCTCCTCATTCCAACAAGATGCAGACGTGACGTCAACAACTGACCTCAGAGTCACAACAAAGCGGAGCCATAGCAAAGTCCCTAGTTCCAAACCTTAACGGCAACATCTACAGCCTAAAAAATCAGCAACGGTGATCTTCCTCATTCCAACAGGATTCGGATACGGCATCACCAAACGGAGCCACGGCAAAGTCCCTAGTTCCAAGACTCTACGGTCCACAGACAATCTATAGTCAGCCAACCCCCCAGGGAAATCAGTATCCTTGGCAAAAAATCTCGATTCAGGGAAATCAGTGTCCTTGGCGAGAACCTCTTGATTCGTTTCGACCCGCAGAGAAATCAGTGTCTTTGCAGGAATCTCTCGATTCATCTCAACCCCAGGGAAATCAGTGTCCTTGGTAAAACCTCGATTCAGGGAAATCAGCGTTCTTGACTAGAGCATCTCAATTCGCGTTGACCCGCAAAGAAATCAATGTCTCTGCAGGAATATACGATGCCCGCAAAACGGAGCCATGGCAAAGTCCCTGGTTCCAGGTCCCAACGGTTCACTAATAACCTAGAGACCACCTCGACGTTCGTCTCGATACAGCAGACGCGATGTCACCCCAGCATTCTTCCCCCAACAGGATGCAGACGCGACACAACAACGGAGCCATGGCAAAGTCCCTAGTTCCAAGCCTCAACGGTTCACCAACAACCTAGAAACAAACCGCGACATTCGTTTCGATATAGCAGACGCAATGCCAGCAAATGAAGCGAAGGCAATATTCCTAGCTTCAGGGTCTTGACAACAACTCATATAAAACCTGAAAGACTATCGGAGATCATCCCACACCAGCGCGGAGTGGTTATGACTCATCGGGGCTCCCAAACCGAGCCTAACCTCAAGTAAAAAGCAACATGGAATATCCCTAATGCTTGCTCTTTTGACGATAATATCACTTAGATGATTACTTGAAGACATCTTGTCCAGCCCCCGAAGGGATCAGAGACATGACAGTCGCGGGGTTATTCGAACAGCAAGATTATGCGTCGAAGAATACACCAGCCAATGCGACGGGTAAAAAACCCTAATACCATAGGCCCTAACGAACTTCTATTAGCAGGAGTTAACTATGACATTAGGAAATTCCTGCGAGAACTGCTCGATTCGTCTCAACTTGTGAGGAAATTAGTGCCTTTGCAAGAACTTCTTGATTCGTCTCGACTCGTAGAGAAAAGCCTTAGGCAATGGGGATAAGGACCTGTTTCCTAAGCACTGGGGCCCTGCGGGTCAGTCTAAAACGGACTCTTGCATACTATTCATGGGCCACACTCTCCAAAGTCGAATCTCGACAAGGAGGGAAACAATCGCTTACGAGTCCTTTCGACTTGTAGGAAGGAAAATTCTCTTGTAAGATCCTTACGACTCTCAAGAGAAAACGCGCTTAGGAATCCTCACGATTCCTAAGGAGAAAATACACCTACGGGATCCTCACGACTCGTAGGGAGAAAAGTCTTCATGAGACCCTCACGGTTCATGAAGTTGAAAAGTCTTAGGTAGCAGATGTGAACCTGCTTCCTAAGCCGTCACTCCCTCTTGAAGAGTTCAAGATGAAATGTTCTTTATTATCTACAGGCCACACTTGCCAGAGTAACATACCAACAACACAGCAAAGAAAAAAAAACGACAGTGGGAGATAAGAAAAATGTGTCTTTATTCATGAACTCATTTGAATACAGGATACATCATGTAAAAGAATAAAAAATGGATACATGTTATTTAAAGATTACAAGTGTGTAATTGGTACAAGGCAGCTACTGAGAAGGTGGCGTTTTCAATAAGTCAGCCAGTTGCTCGCGCACTCCTCTCAACTCCTGTTCAAGGTCCGCTGCTGCGGCCAGCTCCGCTTCAACTCGGGCCCGTTGCTGCAGACAGGATGAAAGTTTCCCATCGATTTCTTGCTGAACAGCCTCCTGACTCTACGCGACCTGTTCGGTAAAGTCAAGCTTTTTCCTCAGCACCAGCCCATCGGAAATACATCTTTGAAGGCTTTCAAAGATGGAGTTCAGCTGCGCAGCATTTGCTTCAACCTGGGTACGTAGTCGGACAGACTCAGCGGAAGTCGCCTCACGTTCCTTTCGCTTGAGGATTGCCTCTTGTTCAAAATGGCGGAGGAAGGACACACTCTGCTCAACCCATGCAGCCCATTGGGAGTTCAAAACCTGAATCTCAGGAGCAGGATGCATAAGCTCGAGCTCATGCAGGCAGGCCTCAATCTTCCGGCAGTAGTTAACCCAAGACTCGACGACGCCTTCGTTATGGAAGTTTACAAGCGTCACCAGCATTAGGTTAACCTCCGCGGCAGATGTAGGAGTCTCCACGTCGAGTCGCTCACCATGCGAAGACTATTCGCGGCGCCTTTCGAGGATGGACGTCTGGAAAAGGGTCCGGCCGGCATTATAACGCGAGACTCGAACGGGGCTGGAGTCGATGTGACCGCTGCAAAACAAATCACAATCAGATGACGGCTCAAGAAATAAAGGAAAATACACGAAAAATAGAGTCTACTATACCGGCTGCAACAGGGGGCAGAGCTGGGAGTACTGGTGGCGCAACGATAGCCTCGTCCCGCCTTCGATTTGTAAGGCTACAAGCAATAAAAAGAGGGATTAGCAATAATGTGACTGCCCGTTAAAGAAAGGACGTTGTCTAGAAAAGATACTCACCAGCGCCACTAGATGAAGCGATCTCCGACGGGAAAGAAAAGTGCGGGTTCAGCACCTGATAAAAATGATCAAGAAGAACTCCTGCGAGATCACGATGATACATGGTCAGTACACGAAAGATGCTATCCCCAATTTAAATTTATCACAAACCCATACCTTCCAGCATTTAAGAAGATATAAGAGAAGATGGAGGGGCGGTCACCGTCAAAGCGGTAACTGGTGGCGCTTCCTCGGATGGCGCAACCTCAACGCCCATCGCAGCTGCATTCAAAACAAAAGTACTGTCAGAAAAGGTAGAAAAGGGGTTGCAGAATAAAATATAAGGCAATAACCTGAAATTTACCTGGTAACACCAGTCGAGACCACGACAAGGGAATCACTAGATGCAGCGACTGCCTCACCCTCCTCCGTGTTCCCGAGCACATCATCAGGGATGTCGGCCGGTATAATAACGTCCAGTGGAGAAGCAGTGACCATCGCTACACGCTCCAATGAAACAACAGTGGCTTCGACCACCTGTCCCACAGTCGTCAGGCCGTCCCCAGAAAGATTCATTCGATCCGCAGCCAATGAAGATGCCTCTTACGGAGGAGCAATCACCTGGAGAGCAGGAATCACCAAGGGAAGCTCCGTCATAGGAACAACAATGGCGTCAACCCCCTCCACACTGATTAGTGCCTCATCGGGTTTATCTGTGAAGTCCATAGTCAAGCCGACGCTCCATCATGAGGAGGTACGCTCGCCGAGGTTCGAGAGTAGACTCGTGGCCACCGGTCCACAATGAAAGTGCATCCTCGGCGTCGGCTGAGACAACCTGCTTAAGATCCCTTTCCCCTCATTCTTCCAGAAGGCCTATGAATAGTCGCCGTATCCACGGAGGGTCTTCATAAAAGATGATGGCAGGGTAAGGCCTTTTCGGGATCCTTACATTCTCAGATTCATCTTGTGAGCATCTTATAGCCTCAGCCAATTATGCGGCTTCCTTGGCAGATGAACCAGGAAAAAGAAGACCGTCTTCCGGTGGACTAGTAACGGTCTTCTTCCCCTGCTTTGGTCTAGAGCTAGTGATTGCAGAAGATCGCTTCTTTCCCCTGGCCGTATGTTTTTTAGGCCGCCTCTCGGTTTTGACAGGGAGAGGAGACTTCTTCAGGACCTTCGCTAAGGAGATATTATCACTAGGGCTAGGTTTTACCTCCGGAACCGTTACGGTATCCATCATCGGTCGTTCAAGCGAAGCCTCTGTTGGCAATGAGGCGCGAAGCCTTTCCTCCTCTTCAAAGGTTTTAAGCGAAGCGGCAATGGCTTCTTCTGTAGAGGCACCTGTTAAAACAGGAAGCGTCAGTCAAAGTATGATAAAAAAAAAGAGTGAAATAAACAGCGGAGAGATAAGGATAAAGTATACCTGACTGCGCAAAGGCATCCAATTCCTTTTCGAGGGCGGCCGATTGTTTAGAAGCTTCAATGGCAACCTCCAAATCGGTATCATCAAGCATCCCGAATAAACCCTCGTTGGTCCCATATTCGCTCAAGCCTTCGCTAGACGGAGCAGGGGGCGTCGAGCCTAATATGGTCTCCAAAGAAAGTACTTGCTTCCTTTTCTTCTAAGAACGGGCGCCGGTGGCCGATGACACAAGTTTGCGTTTAGTAGACGCCTTTGGACGACAAGTCCCAATTTCTTTCCCTACGTCCGTGTTTTCCCCAATCAGAGCAAAACTCTGTTTGAATTTCAAAATTCAAAATTCGAAGCAACGCTTCAAATTCTTTGCGCTGCGCGCAATGCGCCACGTGTCAAAAACTGATACGGTAGCGCAGCGCCCAAGACAGCGCGTCCAATCAGAGCAAAGCTCTGTTAAAAAACAAAATTAAAGAAGCAAAGGTTTAGTTGCGCAAGCGCTGCGCTGCGCGACACGTGTCAGCACAGTCGCTTTTGCGCAAGCGCTGCGCTGCGCGACACGTGTCAGCGCAGTTGCGCTGCGCTGTGCGCTGCGCGACATGTGTCAGCGCAGATGCGCTAGCGCAGTTGCGCTGCGCTGTGCGCTGCTCGACACGTGTCACGCGCTGGGGTATTTGCACCAAACAGAATTAAAATTTTAAAGAAATCTTTCTGTTCTTATTAAAAACAAGAAGATTTTCTTCTGTAAAACAGAAGCCCTTGGATCAAAGATCCAACGGTAGGGGAAATTTCCCAAATCACTCAGAGAAAGATCTCTCTAACAAATTTAACTAATTTATGGGCACTATAAAAAGACCCCTAGACCTCAATTCAAAGGCATCAACATTTTCTGAGAGAAAATAAAAGAGAACTCTGAAGAACTCCTCAAGAACAAAAAAGGTAAAAACCTTCAGAAAAAGAGAAAATTCTCTTAAAAACATATTATTGATCTAAGAACAAGATCAATGATCTTCAATAAGAAAGAAAACTAACTAATAATAGTGTTTTGCACTTGCTTATGAACCATTGGTTCCTTGAAAACAAGAAAAACTTGTTTTTCTTTGATTTAAAATCGATCAAAAGATAAAACAGTTCTCTGCACTTGCAAGAACTGCGCTATTGCGCTCCTGTGTTGGCGCAAGCCACTAGGAAGCGCCACGTGTCAGTAGCGCAGCAGCGCAGTGCACTGACACAGTGCACTGCGCTGTTGCGCTTGCGCTCACCAGAGCGTGACACGTGTCACCACCATATGAGTTTGCGCTCATTACTTGGCACAAAGAGCCTGACAAGCCACGTGGGGCACTGTCAGAGTATTTAATACTCTGCATTATTAAAGAAAAGGGACAGAGCCCAATTAAAAGGCCTAACAGGCCTAATAAAAAAATGCTATGCATTTAAAAAAAAAGGGGGCAAAGCCCAAACAAAAAAATAGATGCTCTGCATCATTTATAAAAGGGCAGAGCCCAACCAAAACAAGAATAATACAGTGCATTACTAAAAAGGGGTAAAGCCCTAGCACAGGCCAAAGATAAAAGATGCTGAAACTGGACTTAGCCCAATCATGGCCGTAAGTCCTCAAACTAAATTGACTGAGCACAGCTGCTCTCTTAAATCAATTTACATCCGGTTCGAGGGTACATCTCCGAACTCCTCTGACACATATCGTTGTAATCCTTCAACGTCGTCAGAGAGGTGACGGGTCCCAACGACCACACATGAATATGGACTGCGGGGTCCTTAAACTCGTGGACCGAAACGTCCTTAAACTAATATTGGACCGAAACGTCCTTAAACTAATGATGGACCGAAACGTCCTTAAACTAATGATGGACCACTACGTCCTTAAACTGGCGATGGACCGCAATGTCCTTAAACTACCCACGGACCACCACGTCCCTAAACTGGAACACTACGTCCCTAAACTGGAACATAGACCACCACGTCCCTAAACTGGAATATGGACCACCACGTCTTTAAACTGGCGATGGACCACCACGTCCCTAAACTGGAACAATAGAGCTCCCAAATGCTCTTTTGTCGGGTCTAAATGATCCCGTTTAAGTTGATCTTAGCCTCAAATATGGCTAATGTATCCTTGAACATTCAAACAGACTTTAGTCCCAAATTGGACTATAAGACCCCCAATCAACTTTGGTTCAAGGGTACATCTCCGAACTCCTCTGGCACATGTCGTTGTAATCCTTCAACGTCGTCAGAGAGGTGACGGGTCCCGACGGCCATATACTAAATGGACCACTACGTCCTTAAACTGGAAATAGATCTAGACGATCCCGTTAAGTTGATCTTAGTCTCAAACAGGACTAACGTATCCTTAACGAACGTTTAAGTTGATCTTAGCCGCAATATGGCTAACGTATCCTTAAACTAAAAACACCAAACCCAAATCTAAGTAAATACGGATTTGGACTAATCCACGTCCTACGGGCGACGGCATTACTCAGTCTCCGTATACAATCCACGGGCAACCACAAACAAAACAAACACACACGACACGAAGTGAAATTCTGGAGAAAGAGAAAGTGGCTGCCACAACGCGGTAGCGTAATTAACTGCAGGGGTTTGCGCCTGCAGGAAAGAGCATCCCCACAATCAAAAACCCCTCAAGCGCGAGGGGGAATCTGACGAAGTCTGCTACGTCGGCCGCATCCGTCTAAACCTCCGAAACACGGTGCCATAAATCAACTTGGCATCTTCGGAGAGGTGGACGGATAAAACCATATAGCATCTGCCCCGAACCTCAGGCCCAGACGTCCATGTCTTGGCCGCCGTTCGGAGGGGAACAGTCCGACTCAGGGGACACGGTAGCCACCTCTTTTTCAGCCGTGCTGGATGGGGGCAACCCGCGCGTAGGGCTTAGCACGTGTGGAGGCTCAACTACAGTGGCCTCTCTCAAGGGAAGATGAACAATGTTCCGTCGCTTCAGAGGAACATTTCGATCACCAGCCGGCACTGCACCCTTGCGATCGAGCAACAATCGCTTCTCTTCCCTGATGACGGCGCCCATTGAATGCTGATACCACGCCGCATACACATTAAGGGCCTTTGGGACACAGCTCGGTTCGCTGATAAAGAAGTTGGACCCTGTGTTCAAGCGCATGAAATGATACAGTGCGCTCCGCATTCCCTCTTCGGTAGCAGCAGGTTCGACCAAAAAAGCCTCAAGTGGGACGCCCTGATTGTAACTTAATTACTGGGCAAAGCGATGCGGGTTATACCTCAGGAATAAAGCCGAGTCATTCATCTTGAATACAAGAAAGCCCGGCCGGATGGAGTACAGATGAAGAATCTCTCGAGCCTTCAAGACGGAGACCCCATCTTTAAATATGTCCTGTAAGGATAGCACCGTCTTCCCCGACTCCTGGCCGACAGTCAAAACTTTATCAGTAAAAGACATGCCAGCCCCAACCATGCGTGGGTGAAGAAGCAAGCCTCTAGCTTCCCGTTGCGTCGGAGTCACGATAGAAGCGCCAACCAGTTGTATGATCCGAAGCAACCTGCACCTGTCATAAAAACTCGGCCTCTTATGGATGCCAAAGACGCCTAGCATGTGTAACTCGAGCCACGACGTGAAATAATGCATCGGGAAATTTACCGACTACACCCTTGGCTCAGTGGTATCAGCTGCCAAGCTGAGGCCGTGATACATATGGGCTAACCCAGCAATCCCCACAACTACTGGTATCCCGACAACCATTCGATGCGCAGGATAGAAGACGGACAGCCTCATGCGGCGAGGGTGCATGGGGAGCGCGAACCAACTCAGCCACAATCCAAGGAACCCTAAAAAGAATGTTTCTTCATCAATCCCAGGAGCCGCTAGCTCTGTAAAAGGGATGACCGGGGTATCGTTAAATATGCAATTTGCAGTTTTGTGTTAATAATGATATGAATCGTCTAAGAATTCAACACAAATAGCAAAAATAAAAAATTACGCACGTATCCCCGGCAACGGCGCCATTTGATTGATACGAAAAAGTGTGTTGGTAGTTTAACCGCAATCAATAATGGTGTCGCGTGTAGCTAGACCGAGATGAGTACGGGTCGTCCTCTGGGAAACGTGGAACCTTTTACTTTTACTTTAGATGTGTTGAGAAAGAGAGGAGGGATAAAGAATTTTATAGAATGGTTTCTAGATCTACGTTAAACAAGAATGTAAAATATAGATCTAGATTATTTTAGAGACTTAGATAATATAATAAGAAGGCTTGTAGGGTTCGTTAGGATTTAGTAGTTATGAACGATTAATTAAAAGTTACCATTTTTATCCATTAATAGATTTAGAACTAGAACGACGGTGATGCGTGTAGATTAGGGTTTCTGGAGGGAAAAGGAATCCCACTCTTAACCCTTATCTTGACACGGAACTTCGTTCATATCTAGCCTTTACCAAAACAATCATTAATCTAATCTCTAATCGCGGTCGGAACTAGCAAAGAATTGCTAGCGCGCCCGATTAGGAAGTTAATGATTCTTTTGACAAAGTTCCTAAACTTTATAGGACTTAAAAAGGGTTTAGTTATTTTCATCGTCCATTAGCCTACCCTAATCCTACGAACCCTAACAAGTGGAGAATTACTCGCGCATGTTGGGAGAAGAAGATGAAAAGACAAAGAGGGAAACCATAATGTAAAATGCAAAAACAATTAAATAAAATAACTACCTTTATTAATCAACTTGAACAATCTACACTTTGATTCCTTAGAAAATGATTACAAAGACTAGTTTGCTTCTCGATCTCTTTCAAGGAGGTAGACGAACAGTTGATGATCAGCCTGGATGCGTGAGCGTCGGGAGCTTCGTGATCTCTTCGGCTTGATGCCTTTTCCAAGAGGCTCTCGGTGCCTTTTTATAGTGCAAAACCAGAATCTTTTGGTTGGAAACTTGGTAAAATTCATCAGAGATTTACTCCACAAAATTTTAGCACACAATCTCTCCAGATTGCCGTGGATCCGCGGCCAACAGGGGGTTTGGCCGCGGTTCCGCGGCCAATGGTGAGGATCTCTTCACCAATTTTCTTGGGCTCTCCGATTTTGACATTTGGCAATCCTAGGCATCTTTAGAATTCAGAAATCTTCTCTCGGTTGCTTCCAGACTTGGTCTCCAAATTTTGCTTCTTAATTTGGCAAGTTTTCTTCAACAAATTGATTTGTTTGATAAATTCTTCATAACAACTTGGAAATATTCTGCACAACAACTCAAATAAGATTTTAGTAGACTTTGTTCTACTAGGATTAGGTCAATAATATTTGCATACATTTTCCTACCAAATGATAATTAAAATATATTAACACATTGAAAATAATGTTTTTACACATAAACCCTCATATGTATAATATATTATAATAAAGTCCCTTTTTAATATGAAAATGGTAGGAAAAATGTAATACAAATGTGCAGTTTTATCAACTGAACAAATACCCCCAAACTTATCTTTGATCGTCCCGAGCAAACTAGTTTATTCAAGAGGAGAAAAGGAAAGGAGAAAACTAAGCACACTTTCGTAGGCAGACACGATTGCACTGAGCACGTGCAAAAAGCCGTTAAACCTCTAGGTGCCCCTAGTAGGAGGAGTGTTGTCTCCTGAGGGTTTTCAGCAGATTACACCCACAAAATCCTATAACAAAAGAAAGATGGTGAAATTTACATATAAAGATAAGAACCATAAAAGAAAGGCCTTGAAAAGAAGAGTTTCCAACTATACTAGCTTTTCAGTTGTCATGAGCCCTATCTTAATAGTCATGAAAAAATGTTAGAAATCACATCATCCCTCAGTAAAACATCGTCTTTATTTTTCATTCCTACCTTTCATCCAAACATTGATCATATAACCCCACGTGTGTGTAAAGAACATCCCTACACTCGGAGAATTCAATTCAAGCTATCATACTCTTGTCCATCTACCTCAGTACTTTTTAACTTGATGAATATTTAGATTTGCTCACACATTTTCATTCGACCGTTAATACTTCTTGAGGTACTAACAGACCGATTACTCGTGTGCTTGCTGATTAGGTGATAGTATTTTTCTCGTCTTGCACCACCTAAGACTTAGCAGTGACTCCCAGACCAGTTGGCCTTAGGGCACTAGGTGAAGAGGCACCCTCGCTATATTTTTTATTGCTGCCTTGACGATAACAAAACCAGTGTTCATTTTTTTTCTTTTCAGCCTTTTTATATTTTCTTCATTTTATTTTTTTCATTTCCTTCATACTTTGGCTTTTAGACAAGAGCATTTCAAGGTATCCTCTACTATCCCGAGTTTCAAGACGTGTGTAAGTGCATATAGTAGGGTATCAACATTCAAATGTTTGGCTTCCAGAATAGAAACTATTTTTCAGACTTATTTTTATCCTCAGATTAGTGACTTCCTTCATTTTATTAATCCTTGGGACAACAGCTCATAACTACTTATTACTAGTTCGTCTAAGAAAACTTCTAATTTTCTTGGTTTTCTTAAACTATTCCTATCTTTTGGATGTAATGTTTCACTTTCTATTCTTTTGTTATAAAAAAAAATTTTAATGCCCGGTGTCAAAGATAATTCAGTGAATACAAACCTCCCCCCAAACCTGTTTTCAGCAGTGTCCTCACTGATGTAGCTTTTTGAGAACAAGGACCTGTATACTAAGGGAGAGATACAAGGGGTAAAATAATAGTTAAATGAAAAATTCCCCCAAACTTATTCTTTGACACGCACAGATATTCAATCAAATCCATTTTTACTCACCTCCATTCTTAAAATGAGAAAATGTTACAAAAACATGGAGGTGAGGCGGAGGAAATTTAGTTTTGATAAAGCGGCTCCTGTAAAAACAGGAGCTCCTCTGTGGGGTCTGCAGAAAAATACGGTTTTAATCTATGCCCATTTACTTTAAAAATTGAACCGTTTTTCAAATTTTCGACTTCAACTGCCCCGTGCGGGTGTACATACCGCACCACAAAAGGTCCTTTCCAACGAGATTTAAGCTTACCCGGATGAAGATGGAGACGGGAATCGTAAAGAAGGACTTGTTGCCCCGATGTGAAGGTTTTTCTAGAAAGATTTTTATCGTGGAACACTTTAGTCCTGTTCTTTACTATCACCGCATTATCGTAAGCTTCATCGCGGAGTTCGCTTAGCTCATTCAAATGCAGCTTCCGATAGCTGCCTGCATGATCAAGATCAAAATTAAGCTCTTTAATAGCTCACATTGCTTTATGTTCGATCTCGACAGGAAGGTGGCATGCCTTCCCAAACACAAGGCGGTATGGAGACATACCAAGATCGGTCTTATAAGCGGTGCGGAATGCCCAAAGAGCATCCGTCAATTTGGTTGACCAATCCTTACGGTTTTTCGAAACCGTCTTCTCCAATATCTGTTTGATCTGCCTATTTGAGATCTCAGCCTGCCCGCTTGTTTGGGGGTGATAGGGCGTAGAAAGCTTGTGAGTGATTGAATATTTCCGCATCAAGGCCTCGAAAGACCTATTACAGAAATGTGTCCCGTTGTCGCTAATTATAGCGCGAGGGTGTCCGAATCGCGAAAAGATATTTTCTTTAAGGAACTTAATGACAACTTTGTTGTCATTAGTGCGATACGGTATAGCTTCCACCCACTTCGAGACATAATCAACCGCTAACAAGATATATAGATTCCCAAAGGAGTTGGGAAAAGGGCCCATAAAATCAATACCCCAAACATCAAATATTTCCACAACCAATATAGGTTGGAGCGGCATCTCATTCCTTCGTGAAATCCGACTCAAATGCTGACATCGCGGACAAGTTTTGCAATGTTCAAATGCATCTTTAAATAATGTTGGCCAATAAAAGCCACATTGCAAAACTTTCTCCGCCGTTTTTCGAGGTCCAAAATGACCGCCGCATGCCTGATCATGACAAAATGATAACACGCTCTTGAATTCATTGTTAGGGACATACCTGCGAATGATTTGATCGGAACAATACTTGAATAGATATGGTTCATCCCAGTAAAAAAATTTTACTTGGGATAGAAATCGAAGTTTGTCTTGTTTCGACCAATCGCTAGGTATAAGTCCCGTCGCAAGATAGTTTACAATATCCACGAACCAAGGTTCGTAGGATACATTCAAGAGCTGCTCGTCGGGAAATGAGTCATTTATCGGCACGGTCACAGTTGGCGAAAAAGTGATGCGTGAAAGATGGTCCGCTACAACGTTTTCACATCCACTCTTGTCTTTGATGACAAGATCAAATTCTTGTAACAATAGGATCCAACGTATTAGCCTGGCCTTCGCATCCTTCTTCGATAAAAGATGTCGTAGGGCGGAGTGATCTGTGTAAACCACAATAGGCGAGCCAATCAAGTAGGGCCTGAATTTCTCTAATGCAAATACAACTGCCAAGAGTTCTTTCTCGGTAGTTGTGTAATTTATTTTTGCATCATTCAAGATCCTACTTGCATAGTAAATTACATGTGGCATCTTATCAATATGCTGTCCCAAGACAGCACCAATAGCAAAGTCTGATGCGTCACACATAAGCTCGAACGGGTGGTTCCAATCCGGAGATGATAGAATGGGGGCTGTAGTGAGTGATTCTTTAAGTGATTCAAAAGCAGCCTCACAATCCGAATCGAAGTGAAAAGTAGTGTCCTTGGCCAATAGAAGGGTTAAGGGTCTAGCAATTTTGCTAAAGTCCTTAATAAATGTCCTATAAAATCCTGCATGACCAAGGAAGGATCGTATATCTTTGACGCAATTGGGACGAGGGGGGTTTTGAATGACATCTATTTTAGCTCTGTCAACCTCAATGCCTTTATGTGAAATTATATGTCCAAGTACAATACCTTCTTGGACCATAAAATGGCATTTTTCCCAATTCAAAGTCAAGTTCTTATCCTTACAGCGGGTAAGAACAGCATCAAGATTACGAAGGCAGTCCTCAAAAGAGTCCCCAAAAATGGAGAAATCGTCCATAAAAATTTCCAGAAAATTTTCCACCATATCTGAAAATATCCCCATCATGCACCGCTGAAATGTAGCGGGAGCGTTGCATAACCCAAAGGGCATGCGTCTATAAGCAAAAGTTCCGAAAGGACAAGTAAAAGTGGTTTTATCTTGATCCTTTTCGGCGATGGGGACCTGGTTATAACCAGAGTATCCGTCTAAGAAACAGTAGTATTCGTGTCCCGCTAGTCGTTCTAACATCTGGTCAATGAAAGGTAGAGGGAAGTGATCTTTCCTCGTCGCGGCATTGAGTTTCCTGTAATCGATACATACGCGCCACCCAGTTTGGGTACGTGTTTGGATTAACTCATTAGCCTTATTAGTGATGACCGTGATGCCAGACTTTTTAGGGACCACATGAATTGGACTTACCCATTGGCTATCAGATATGGGGTAAATTATTCCACTATCAAGGCACTTGACGATTTCTTTCTTTACCGCCTCCTTCATAACGGGATTTAACCGTCTTTTTGGGTCTCGGGTTGGTTTGGCTTCATCCATCAGATGTATGTAATGTTCAACAATTAAGGGACTAATCCCTTTGATGTCAGCCATTGTCCAACCAAATGCTTCCCGATTCGATCTCAACACTGCCAAAAGTGCATTCTCTTGCTCTAAGGCTAGAGAAGCGGAAATAATCACTGGCAAAGTCTCATTCTCTCCTAAATATGCATATTTAAGATGAGAAGGTAGCGGTTTGAGATCAAGAATTGGCGGAGAGACAATAGAAGGTGGAGTAAGCGAATGATATTCGGACTCCCGAAGAGGTTCAAAACTTGCATAAGATATTGACTCGGAAAGTGCTGCTGACTTTTGCAACGAGTCAACGGGTTCAATCTCAAGGTCGGACTCATTGAACATATTCTCACTGTGAAGTGGTGCAAGATCAAACGATGTCTCATTAGTGTTGTTGAGAACATCAAAGCAAAGTTCCTCATCCATGCAGCTTTCGGAAACTATCTCGTGGATGGAACAAACATCCAGCAAATGAGCAGAAGGTTCTGATGGCTGACTTCCTAGCTTGTAAATATTAAGCTCAATTGTCATTTTCCCGAAGGATAAGTTCATAGAACCGTTACGACAATTAATCACAGCGTTAGAAGTTGTTAGGAAGGGTCGACCAAGTATCACCGGGATTTTATTGCGTGGGTTGGCCACAGGTTGTGTATCTAAAACAATAAAGTCCACGGGAAATATGAATTCCCCGACTTTAATTAACACATCCTCTAGTTCACCCCGAGGTTTGGTGATAGATCGGTCTGTCATTTGGAGAGTACAATGGGCGGGTTTTAACTCTCCAATTCCTAACTGCTCGTATACTGAATAAGGAAGCAAGTTGACGCTAGCGCCTAGATCGAGTAAAGCACGATTTATATTTTTACCCCCAATAGAAATAAAGATTGTAGGACAGCCGGGGTCCTTACGTTTCTTTGGTATTTGTTGGGTAAAAGCTGTGCTAACATTACTCGTCATGAAAACCTTTTTAGGCACTTGAGTTTTTCTCTTCCTAGTGCACAAGTCTTTAAGGATTCTTGCATAAGATGGGACTTGTTGAATAGCATCTAGGAGAGGAATATTCACGCTAACTTGCTTAAACATTTCCACAATCTTCTCCATTTGCGGGTTAGGTCGGTTGGCCCTTAATCGGTTTGGAAATGGAGCTCGATCAATAAGTTTTGGGTCCAACGTTTGTGGAGAAGACTGTGGCGACGGATTCGATCCCAAAATTGGAGTGGGAATCGACTTAGATAGATTTGGTGAAATATTTGAGCCTTGGGGAAAACGGAGAATAGGCTCGGATGAAGGTGGAAGACTAGACGAGTTAGAGGAAGAAGAAGAAGAAGAAGGGGTATCAAAAGTGTCACTATCATCAAATTGCTCACCCACTCGGTTGTTCAGCACTCTCCCCGATCTCAACGTAGTGACGGCATTCACATTATGACTTTGTGAATGGCCAGGATTCGGTAGGGGTTGAGATGGGAGTTTCCCTTTCTCTCTCGCGCTCATTGCGGCGTTTAACTGTGCGATTTGGTTTTCTATTGATTTAATACTCTCACCATGGGAAGATGAGTTTTTCGTTAGGGTATCAATAGAAGACCTCATATCAGCCAAAATTTGCATGGATTGTTTCATGAACATATCCAAAGTTTGTGCAAGTGAGTTGTTAGTACCGGCCACTTGTGGTGTAGAAATGTTGGCCGGATTTTGGAAATTCTGTGACTGAAAGGGGGGCTGATTCTGTGGTTGTGGTTGCTGTGGAGGAGGTCTTTCATAATTGCTTTGTTGGTTTTGATTCCAAGCAAAGTTAGGATGATTCCTCCATCCTTGATTGTACGTGGAAGAATAAGGGTCGTTTCTAGGTCGCTGCTGAAAAGCAGCATTAGCTTGAAACGATGCATTCATAGGACATTCTTCCGTTAAGTGTGAAGGATCCGAACAGCAACCACAGACAGTCTTGGGAAGCGTGACCTGATTTAGGGAGACTGATGAAAGTTTGTTCTCAATAGAATCGAGTTTCTTCTGCATTGCTGCCATTTCGGCTTTTACTGCGATGGAAACGTCGAGCTGGTGAATACCTCCCTTAGTTGTAGGTGGTCTTACGCTTTCCCACTGCAACGTGTGTTCAGCGAGATCTTCCAGATATTTCTATGCTTCACCATCATCTTTAGACATGAAATTGTATTGACACATTGTTTTACGCATCTGCTTTGTCGCTGGATTAATGCCCTCATATATAATCCGACATAAATCCCATCTTTGTATTCCGTGATGGGGGCATTGGACAAGCAGATCCTTGAAACGTTCAAAGCACTTCCAAAATGGTTCATTGGGAAGCTGGGTGAACTGGTTGATCTCGCTCCTCATGTGGGCAGTCTTATGATTTGTGTAAAACTTCTTAAGAAATGCTACGACGAATTCATCCCAATTAGTGATAGAGTGTGCGGCAGTATTGTAAAGCCATTTTTCTGCCAAGTCGCACAGTGTGAATGGGAGAAGACGTAAGCGCATAGCATCTAAAGTCAATTATGAAGTACCCATCATTGCGCATACGTTTTCGAATTTGGTGATGAAAACGTACGCGTCTTCCGACTCAAGCCCGTGAAATTTGGGCAGCAGATTGATGTGGTGGGGTTTAATTTCGAAATTATCCCCGTTAGGTGGTGGAAGAGATAGACAAGTAGGAAGGGGACCACGAATAGGATAGCATCTCTCTTGGAGAGAGATGCGCGGTGGATTCTGCTCACCTGCGGGCGGTGGCAGCGTGGTGTTATAATTAGATGGAGTGTCGTCCATCACGGTCGATGTGGTGTGTGGTGGAGGAAAAGAAGATGAAGAAGTACCGACTTCGGCGTTGATAGCAGGAACGCGGACAAGATGGGCACTAGGATCCCGTGTCCAGCCGAGCATGCACTAAGCGGGTTTAGTGCAAGTGGCAGCGTGTGTGTGATTTAAAATTGGCTTGTTTTTGAAAAAGTGGGACTCAAGACAAATCACCCTACGATGCACAAGCAACCCTAGATCTAAGGTCACCTAGGTTAGTCTCTAGACCGCTCCTAGACTTCCAAAAGACAAGCCGCAGGATCAATCCTCTACCGCCTCCGTACTACCCTTGTAGCCAGATAAGTGCCAGGTAAGTGGGAAGGAACCACGTCGTGGGCCTAATTAAAAACCACTAGCCTTTGTCACACTTGCCTAGGCACTACAAAAGTAATGTGGATAAACGATAGATTACCCACGACCTTCCTCTGTCCTTATTGAGTGCGACAGTCCTTAGAGTCTGGTCTAGATATTTTTTAAATTAATGAAGGGTTGATCTATATGCTCAGTTTGTGATTTGTGGGGCTTAGGAAGGGTGATGAAATCCCCACCCAATCTTGATTTGGTCTTTGCCCCTTAAAGTCCGTATTAAATATGCAAAACAAAACCAATCACAAAACTTTTGCAAAAAGATTTTTTAGCGGCGCAATTTTGCAAAGAATCCTGCAAAAAATAGATTTTATTGGATTTGAGGGGAGAGAGAAGGAGTTGAGAATCTTACCAGAGAAGTGTGAAACCCTAGATCTCCCGTTTCCTCAAGTCCGTGACTCCAGATTCCCTCGCAAAATTCACACACAAATCGTTAAATATGCAATTTGCAGTTTTGTGTTAATAATGATATGAATCGTCTAAGAATTCAACACAAATAGCAAAAATAAAAAATTACGCACGTATCCCCGGCAACGGCGCCATTTGATTGATACGAAAAAGTGTGTTTGTAGTTTAACCGCAATCAATAACGGTGTCGCGTGTAGCTAGACCGAGATGAGTACGGGTCGTCCTCTGGGAAACGTGGAACCTTTTACTTTTACTTTAGATGTGTTGAGAAAGAGAGGAGGGATAAAGAATTTTATAGAATGGTTTCTAGATCTACGTTAAACAAGAATGTAAAATATAGATCTAGATTATTTTAGAGACTTAGATAATATAATAAGAAGGCTTGTAGGGTTCGTTAGGATTTAGTAGTTATGGACGATTAATTAAAATTTACCCTTTTTATCCATTAATAGATTTAGAACTAGAATGACGGTGATGCGTGTAGATTAGGGTTTCTGGAGGGAAAAGGAATCCCACTCTTAACCCTTATCTCGACACGGAACTCCGTTCATATCTAGCCTTTACCAAAACAATCATTAATCTAATCTCTAATCGCGGTCGGAACTAGCAAAGAATTGCTAGCGCGCCCGATTAGGAAGTTAATGATTCTTTTGATAAAGTTCCTAAACTTTATAGGACTTAAAAAGGGTTTAGTTATTTTCATCGTCCATTAGCCTACCCTAATCCTACGAACCCTAACAAGCGGAGAATTACTCGCGCATGTTGGGAGAAGAAGATGAAAAGACAAAGAGGGAAAACATAATGTAAAATGCAAAAACAATTAAATAAAATAACTACCTTTATTAATCAACTTGAACAATCTACACTTTGATTCCTTAGAAAATGATTACAAAGACTAGTTTGCTTCTCGATCTCTTCCAAGGAGGTAGACGAACAGTTGACGATCAGCCTGGATGCGTGAGCGTCGGGAGCTTCGTGATCTCTTCGGCTTGATGCCTTTTCCAAGAGGCTCTCGGTGCCTTTTTATAGTGCAAAGCCAGAATCTTTTAGTTGGAAACTTGGTAAAATTCATCAGAGATTTACTCCACAAAATTTTAGCACACAATCTCTCTAGATTGCCGTGGATCCGCGGCCAACAGGGGGGTTTGGCCGCGGTTCCGCGGCCAATGGTGAGGATCTCTTCACCAATTTTCTTGGGCTCTCCGATTTTGACATTTGGCAATCCTAGGCATCTTTAGAATTCAGAAATCTTCTCTCGGTTGCTTCTAGACTTGGTCTCCAAGTTTTGCTTCTTAATTTGGCAAGTTTTCTTCAACAAATTGATTTGTTTGATAAATTCTTCATAACAACTTGGAAATATTCTGCACAACAACTCAAATAAGATTTTAGTAGACTTTATTCTACTAGGATTAGGTCAATAATATTTGCATACATTTTCCTACCAAATGATAATTAAAATATATTAACACATGGAAAATAATGTTTTTACACATAAACCCTCATATGTATAATATATTATAATAAAGTCCCTTTTTAATATGAAAATGGTAGGAAAAATGTAATACAAATGTGCAGTTTTATCAACTGAACAGGTGACGGGGAGTTAGTCCTACATTGTACGGCTGTCCCCAAGGACGCGACTCGTCTTGACATATGCGTCGCCCTAGGATGTCCAAAGCTACCGGCGGCTGCACGGGTATTGCGGCGATAGAAGGCTGAAGGAGACCTTCCGAAGTCCAGTTGACCTCCTCCACAGTGTAATTTATCGGATGCGCATCTTCATAAGCAATCGCTGAAATAGGCTCCGAGGGTGTCGCACAGGAAAAGCTCCGTCGGCCCATAATAATTTGGTCATACCATTTACCCCGTAAATGAAGGCTTTTGTGCTCCGGGTCATGGTCTTTTATCAACGCAAAAACCTCACGGTCAACGGGTGCTTCAGGGAACCCGCCTTCTGAGCGAATGAACGGGAAGGAGGTGTCGGAAGACATAATGCCTGCGCGAAAAAGAGTGAATTTTCAGCTACCCATGCTATAAATTAAATTCTATTACAAAGTACTATAAGTCCGTACCGCACTGCAATGCAGTTAAAAGGGACCAAAGGGGACACACAAAATCTAGATGACAGTTCATCATTAATAAAACAGCCTCATCATTGGATGAGGCTGTCATTAGAAAAGGAAATCCTCAAGAGATTCTCATTAAATGAGAGAAATCCCTCGGACAGAGGAGTAAAACTCCCATTGAGAGCAGCGCTCTTCACTAGACAGACATCTGTCAAAGTTTAATGATGAAGGAATAAAATTCCTCAAGAAGAGCCTTGCTCTGAGAAGATGATCCATCAAAAATAAAATTTCATTTTTTGATCTTCAAGATCCATGAACAAACTCTTAAGAGTTCTTCTATATGATCTGAAAGGAGCAAAGCTCCATTAATGGATTAAAAAAGTTATAAGTAAAATCCTTTCTGGGAGCAAAGCTCTGTTAATGAAACCCTAAATGGGTTTTCTGTAGATCAAAGGTCTATAAAGAGTAAGGCTCTGTTAATGGGTAAAACCCTAATTTATTAAAATTTATTAAAATTTTTAAAACTTTACCTAAGTTTGGAAAGAGTTTTTAATCTTGAGAAGTTCTTAAACAGAAGAGCTATGCTCTAAACAAAAAAATTCTCAAAGAAAGAAGATGATAATCATCTAAGGGACTAAAGGTCCTATTTATAGGCATTGAACCGCCTCTTCAACTTCTGAGTTGATCCAAGGGCTCAGATGATGCCACCGCTGCACTCACGTGTGCGCCACGTGAGCGCAACGATGGGGGGGGCATTTGTTTCCCCCAATCAGAGCAAAACTCTGTTTTAAAATTCAAAATTTAAAAGTTGAAGCAACGCTTCAGATTCAGCGCTAGGCGCGCTGCGCGCCACGTGTCAAAAATAGATGGGCTAGCGCCAGGTGCGCTGCGCCCTAGGCAGCGCACCCCCAATCAGAGCAAAACTCTGTTTTAAAATTCAAAATTCAAAAAAATTGAAGCAACGCTTCAGATTTAGCGCTCTGCGCTGCACGCCACGTGTCAAACACAGGTGTGCTAGCGCAGGCTGTGCTGCGCTCTGCGCTGCGTGCCGCGTGTCAAACGTAGGTGCGCTAGCGCAAAATACGCTGCACTCTGCGCTGCGCGCCATGTGTCAAACGTAGGTGCGCTAACGCAAGGTGCGCCAGCGCTGGAATTAAAAATTCCCCACCGTTAGATCAAAAGTTCTAATAATAAATTATTAATTAATCAGAATTAAAATTATGTTATGGAAAGATCTTTCCAATCTTGTTAAAAACAAGAAGATTATCTTCTGCAAAACAGAAGCCTTAGGATCAAAGATCCAACGGTGGGAAATATTCCCAAATCAATCAGAGAAAGATCTCTTTAACTGATTTATCAAATCAATTTGCCTTATATAAAGGCCCCAAGACTTTAAGTCTAATATAGAGAAACCCCCCTCAACAAACTTTGAGAAAACTCAAAGAAAGAAAAGCAAGTTTTTAGCAAAAGAAGATCACTTCTTCAAGGTAAAGAACATGATTCTTGAACACAGAGATGAAATCATCTCATGAAAAGAAGAACTATCTTCTAAAAAAGATCATAGATCTATAAAAGACTAAGGTCTTTGATAAAAAAAAAGAGATCAAAAGATCTCATCATAAAAACAAGAGAAGTATTTACTTCATTCACAGATCATTAATCTACAAAGGCAAAGCTCTTTCCAAAATAAGAACTATTATTCTTGAATCTTGAGGCAAAGCCTCTTTTTAAAAAGAACAAAAACTTGTTCTCTAATCATAAATTGGATTAAATACGCTTTGCGCTACTGAAAAGTGCCTTGCACTCATGAACCGCGCTTCTGCGATCCTTGGACCAGCGCCCAGCGCCAAAACGTGCCACGTGTCAACCACAGATACAACTTGCGCTTTGCGCTTCTGAAACAGCGCACTGTGCTCATGGGCTGGCGCTCGGCGCCAAGTGCAACACGTGTCATTCACGTATGCGCCAGCGCAATGTGCTCATGGACTAGCGCTCAACGCTCACAAAATGGTATCTGCGCTTAGCGCAGAGCACAACACTTACATGCGCGCCACATGGCAGAAGCGCACTGCACTTTCTGATTGGCACAAAGCGCCTAACGCACCATATGTTGCGCTGAATGAACACAAATTGTTCTTTAAGGAGCCAAGGCTTTGATGAATGCTCTGCATTCAATACAAGACAAAAAATGTCAGGATCTAATGCTCAAAGGGCCAAGCCCAAGTAAAGGCTCAACAACCCAGAACAATAAAATGTTAAACATTTTAATCTCATTGGGCTTAGCCCAATATTGGCCATAAGTCATCAACTTATATCGAACTGAGCCCATCTGCTCATGAATATTCAACAGATCTTAGTCCCAAACTGGGCTACAAATCTTCCAATCAATTCACACCGGTTCGAGGGTACATCTCTTTACTCCTCTGATATCTGTCATTGTAATCCTTCAACGTTTTCAGAGAGGTGACGGGTTCCGACAACCACACATTTCTACGGACTATGGGGTCCTTAAACTCATGGACTACGATGTCCTTAAACTTCGTAGACTATGATGTCTTTAAACTATGGATTGTGGGGTCCTTAAACTCATGGACTACGATGTCCTTAAACATCGTAGACTACGATGTCTTTAAATTACGGACTGTGGGGTCCTTAAACTCATGGACTACGATGTCCTTAAACCCTATAGAGTACGATGTCTCTAAACCGGACTGTGGGGTCCTTAAACTCTTGGACCGAGATGTCCTTAAACTAATCGACCATAATGTCCCTAAACTAAACAATAGAGTCCAATTGCTCTGTTGTCGGATCTAAACGATCCCGTTAAGTTGATCTTAGTCTAAAATTAGACTAATGTATCCTTAACATACGTTTAAGTTGATCTTAGTCTCAAATGAGGCTAACGTATCTTTAAACCCAACCCCCAAACCCAAATCTAAGAAGATACGGATTTGGTCTAATCCACGCCCTACGGGCGACAACATAAATTAGTCTCCGTATACAATCCACGGGCAACTAAAACAAAATAAACACCCACGACACGAAGTGACCATCTGGAGAAGGAAAAAGTTGTTACCGCGATGCGGTAGCGTAATTAACTGCAGGGGCTTGCGCCTGCAGGGAAGAGCGTCCCCACAAACAAAAACCCCTCAAACGAGGGGGAATCTGACGAAGTCTGCTACATCGGCTGCATCCGTTTAAACCTTTGATACATGGTGCCATAAATCAACTTGGCATCTTCGGAGAGGTGGACGGATAGCACCAATTAGCATCTGCCCCGAAATTCAGGCAAGACGCTCGCCGCGTCTTCGTCCGCGTCTTTCGGCCGGGAACATCAGTGGTATGGGACGTTGTTATATATGTACACCTACCTAATATATCATCATAATAATTTATGCAAATATTCTTATTCATTACTTGATATTTTCTGGATTTGAGGACCGTGGTAGTTTCATGAAATTATGCATTATTTGAAAAACCCAATTTCTCTTGATATAATATTTCGAGGCGTCCACCATGAGATTTCTTGGTTCTGAGATTTGTGATATATTCCCGATGTGAGAAGTGGAGTGGGCTGTGTGCGGGTAGATTGTGGAGCCCGGTATGGTTTCCCGGGGCAAGAAAGGTATGTCGTGGTTAGCCGATAAGCCTGGCAGGCGAGCAAGTACCTACCGGTGATAGTATTTGGACTCTGCGGTTATCGTGGGGATACCGACCGGAGTTATGTACGTATGGATATATGGAATTTCGAGTGTCGAAACTGGGCACTCGGGTTTCGATAGCGTATGATACGTACCTATCAGGGCCAGTCGTGGTGACAACACCTGATAGAGGAGTATTTATGTGTCGATGCTAGACACTAGTTTTCATGTTGTTTTCGGGTGTCAGTGTTTGACACTCAGGTACCCTGAGACTTACAGGATGTGTTTTATCCATACTCAGCATTTATTTGATATGCATTGCTTCATGTATTAGTAGTACCTGATAGAGTACCTTTCATGACTATTGCATATACATATTGCCATTTATTGCTATCAGCTTGCATGTGATAAACCATCGCAGTACGTGCATACTTGCGATTACTTGCATATGTTATTTACCATTCACGAGTTGGAAACTGACCCCGTTGTGCCACAGTGTTTTGCAGGTAGTCCCTCAGGGCAATCGCGGCAGGGCTTTCATCTATCGTATCATCTTTTGTAGTGGATACCGCTACGACTGACTGGGTGCAGTTTTGCTATAGGTGGGTTTTGCGGTTATCCGATGTTGCTCATTGCATATTCGTTGTATCTAGTACTCTCCATCTACCACTTTCATGTATTGACTTAGAGACGAGATGTGAGGATGGTATTGTATATTTTTTGGTGACTCAGGATGTCTTTTATGCAGTTTTATTTATATCGTCTTTTATTTCTTCGCTACGGCGTCGTATATCTGTTGTGGTGGTTGTTTCCACCTTTGGGCTTGGATTTTGCTCCTGTTGGGGATACTTTACTTATATATTTGTATGTACCCATTTTGGGGCTAGTTTTTACAAAGGAGGTGCCGCCAAAATTTTTAAGAAAGTAAATTTGGACTTTAAAGAATTTGTACTTGAGATTTTCAAAAGTTTTAATAATGTTCTTATCACTTACTACTTTTGATGGTTTTGATTGATGGGTTTTCGGCTTACTTGAATTGCGTTACGCCTGTAGACGTTACGTGGTTTAAGGGCCGTCACGTGCCAAATTTTGGGTCGTGACAAAGTTGGTATCGGAGCGCTAGGTTTTACCTTTCGGAGTGTAGGATGACCTTGGTATGATGGAGTAGGTAGCTTAAGCAGAGTAACGTAGTGTGTGTATGTCCGCGGCATACTTACGACACGGTACTCCGCCTAAGTGACCTAAGTACTAACTGCTTGAAATTCCTTCCATGATGATACATATCCTTGTGATTCGATTTCCGTGTTCTTATCGAATCCTATTTCCATTTATAGCCTTTATGCCACCGATGACTATGATAACTCAGAGTGATGCAGCGAGAGCCGAGGTCAGAGTTGAGTCGTGTGGGACGAGGATTGACCAGGACGGTACGCTCGCTGTACAGGAGCAGATATATCCGCCTTCGATAGATCGTATCGCTAGGCTTGAGGCAGATATGCAGGACTTGCGCCAGATGATGAGGTCGTTGGTTGAGGCCAGTCGAGCGCAGCGACAGGAGGTCGCCACCCCTGTTACCCAGTTATTCCTTATTATCAGCACACAGCATTGTGTCATGTATACAGCAGCATTGGATGCAGCCTGTTTAGCTGAGGAGCGTCTTCCCGAGACTTTGGGAGTTCCGAGACCGAGGAGGGCTCGTACAGGTGTATCAGCCCAGAGACAGAGTCTTAGTCGCCGTGACAGGTTTCATGCACGTCGCGGAAGTAGCAGAAGCTTAGGACTAGGACAGTTGTTTAGCTCTTATCCCCAGGAGGATCAGCAGCCATCGCATGGATGTTTCCGGTGCGGGAGTTTCCATCACCTCTTCAGAGATTGTACCTTGGTACGCCAGAGAAGGGCAACAGTACCATATGTTACTTTACCACCTTCACCTCAGGGAGAGTCGCCTGTTGCGCCTGTTGTTGATCCGCGTCAGACTTATGTTCAGAGAGGTCGTGGTCGCGGAAGGATTGCTCAGAGTGTACAGGATGGTAGAGGAAGAGTTCAGCCAGTTGCTGGTAGAGGGCAGACACGATCGTTTGCTTCTACTCATGGGGACGCGCGGGCGTCCAATGCAGAGTTTTCAGGTATTCTATTCCTATGTTCTTTTGTTGCACTTGTTTGTTTAATTCGGTTACTATGCACTCGTTGTTCTACACACTTCGTGCCGTGGTTGGGCCGAGAGTTGTGTTTGCTAGATCAGCCGTTTGTTGTGTTAATTTCTGTCAGCGATTCTTTTGTTGCGCGACATGTGTTTTGGTCATGTGCCAATTGGATAGGAGATAGAGATTCGTCCGTCGATTTGATCCTTCTAGAGATGTTGGACTTTGACGTTCTCTTGGGCATGGACTGGTTAGCTACGTGCTATGCGTCTGTGGACTGCCACGAGAAAACAGTCAGGTTTTGTTTTCCCGGCGAGTCAGTTCTTGTTGTGCAGGGGGAGCAGTGGTGCCGCCCCTCACAGCTTGATTTCAGCCTTTTTCGCTAGTCGGCTTTTGAGGAGAGGATGTCGAGAATTCTTAGCTTTCATTCATGATACCGGAGCCACAGTGGGTTCGTTGGATCGGGTTCCTATCGTGCGAGAGTTTTCCGACGTTGTTCCAGATGAGCTGGCAGAGCTTAGGGAGCTTAAGGACCAGCTGCAGAGTTGCTAGATAGGGGGACTTTTGCGTCCAAGTGTTTCGCTTTGGGGAGCTCCTATTTCTGTTCGTTAAGAAGAAGGACGACAGTTGAGGTTGTGTATTGATTGATCGTCAATTGAACCGAATTATGATGCGGATAGGTATCCTTTACCCCGCATTGACGATTTCTTTGATCAGCTTCAGGATGCGGGACATTTTTCTAAGTTTGTTTTGGGATCAGGTCATCATTAGTTGCGGGTTCGGAGTGATGACATTCCGAAAACTGATTTTGTGCGCGCTACGGGCTTTATGCGTTTTTGGTGGTGTCGTTGGACTCACCAGTGCCCTAGCAGTATTCATGGATATGATGAACCAGATTCTTCAGGCCGTTCCTCGACCAGTTTATTATTGTGTTATAGATGACATTCTGGTCTTTTCCAAGAGTCGTGAGGAACATGAGCAGCACTTGAGGATTTTCTTTACAGACATCTGGTGAGTGCCAGCTATTTGCTAAATTCTCGAAGTGTTCCTTCAGGCTTGATCGTGTTGACTTCCTAGGTCGTGTGGTTACGGGAGACGGTATTCGTATGGACCCGAGGAAGATCGAGGCCGTACAGCTTTGGCCCAGACTTGTATCAGGGACGGAGGTCCGCAGATTTTTAGGGTTAGCTGGTTTTTACCGCCGTTTCGTGCAGGATTTCTTGAGTATCGCTACACCGTAGACCGTACTGATAAGGAAGGGGGTTCCTGTTTCCCCCAATCAGAGCCAAGCTCTGTTCAAATTTCAAATTTTGAAATGAGGCAACGCTTCATAGCAGCACCAAGTGCGCTGCGCTCTAAGCAGCGCACCACGTGCAAAGCACGAGTGCGCTAGCGCTAAGAGCGCTGCGCTATAAGCAGCGCACCACGTGCAAAGCACGTGTGCGCTAGCGCTAAGTGCGCTGCGCTCTAAGCAGCACACCACGTGCAAAGCATGGGTGCGGTAGCGCTTGAACTAAAAGCTCCCCACCGTCAGATCAAAGATCTAATAAAGATGATAAATCATCAATTAACCAGAATAAAATTCTGTTAAGGAGAGATTCCTCAAAATCTTTCCAAACAAAAAGATTGTGCTCTGTAAATCAGAGCACCGTTGGATCAATGATCCAAAGGTGATTAAAAATCACCAAATTACAGAATAAATTCTGTGTGGGAAAAGATTTCCCAATCTTGCTAAAAGCAAGAAAATTGCCTTCTGTAAATCAGAAGCCCTTGGATCAAAGATCCAACGGTGGGGAAATCCCCAAATCAATTGGAGAAAAGATCTCCTTAACCGATTGAATAAATCAGCTCGCCCTATATAAAGACCCCAAGACTTCAAGTCTCAGATATACAGAAACATACAGAGGAACCCCCCTATAAACTTTGAGGAATCTCAGAAAGAAGAGCCAAGCTCTCGGTAGAAGAAAAACTTTTCTTCGAGGTAAAAAGAACAGAAAGACGAAATCGTCTCATATAAAAAAGAAGAAATCACTTCTTACTTTAAGATCACAGATCTACAAGACCAAGGTCTTTCGCAAAGAGATCAAAGGACCTCATCATAAAATAAGAAGAAGAACATAATTCTTCTCACAGATTATAGACCACTAAGGTCTTTTATACAAAGAGATCATGAACATCTCATTATAAAATAAAAGGGGGGAGAATAAGTCAATTCTCTTAGGATCACAGATCCATAAAGGCAAAGCCTTTCATCAAAATAAGTGATTGAAATATCTCGTACAAAATAAGAACTTTGTTCTTAGAACCTTGAGACAAAGTCTCCTCTAAACGAGAATTTATTTCTCAGATCATAAAGATGAACAGATAGCGTTTTGCGCTCATGGACTGGCGCTCAGCGCCAAGCGCACCACTTGCTCCCCACGTGTGCGCCACTGAACAGATAGTGCTTTGCGCTCATAAAATAGCGCTTTGCGTTCATGGACTGGCGCTCAGCGCCAAGCGCACCACGTGCCCCTCACGTGTGCGCCACTGAACAAATAGCGCTTTGCGCTCATAAACTAGCGCTTTGCGCTCATGAACTGGCGCTCAGCGCCAGACGTGCCACGTGCTCCTCACGTGTGCGCTACCCAACAGAAGCGCTCTACGCTCTTTGACTGACGCAAAGCGCTAAGCGCGCCATGTGCTTCTCACGTGTGCGCTAAAAGAACATAAATTGTTCTATGAATATAGCCTTAGTGCTATGATGAATGCTCAGCATTCAATAAAAGATAAAAATATTGTCAGAACTCAAACCAATGTTTAGCATTATTAAATGTTTAACATTTTAACTGAGTGGGTCGAGCCCAAATTGGCTATAAACCCCTCATTCAGATTAAATGAGCCCATATGCTCATAAATCTTTTTAACAGATCTTAGTCCCAAATTGGACTACAGATTTCTCAACCAAAATTGGTTCAAGGGTACATCTCTTCACTCCTTTGATATTTATCGTTGTAATCCTTCAACGTCTTCAGAGAGGTGACGGATCCCGATAACCAAACATTCCATGGACCGTGGGGTCCTTAAACTCATGGACTATGATGTCCTTAAACTTTATAGACTATGACGTCTTTAAACTATGGACTGTGGGGTCCTTAAGCCCATGGACTATGATGTCCTTAACCTCGGACTGTGGGGTATTTAAGCCCATGGACTATGATGTCCTTAACCTCGGACCGTAATGTCCTTAAACTAACGATGGACCGTAATGTCCTTAAACTAATGGACTGCAATGTCCCTAAACTAAACAATAGAGCCCCAAATGCTCTTTTGTTGGATCTAAATGATCCTGTTAAGTTGATCTTAATCTAAAATTAGACTAACGTATCCTTAACAAATGTTTATGTTGATCTTAGTCTCAAACGAGACTAACGTATCCTTAAACCCAACCCCAAACCCAAATCTAAGAAGATACGGATTTGGACTAATTCACGCCCTACGGGCGACAACATAAATTAGTCTCCGCATACAATCCACAGGCAACCAAAAACAAAACCAACATACACAACACGAAGTGACCATCTAGAGAAGGAGAAAGTTGTTACCGCGATGCGGTAACGTAATTAACTGCAGAGGCTTGTGCCTGCGGGGAAGAGAGTCCCCACAATCAAAAACCCCTCAAATGAGAGGGAATCTGATGAAGTTTGCTACATCGGCCGCATCCGTTTAAACCTTCGATACATGGTGCTATAAATCAACTTGGCATCTTCGGAGAGGTGGACGGATAGCACCAAATAGCATCTGCCCCCAAATTCAGGCAAGACGAACCTACGCGGTTCCGTCTCTGTATTCGGAGGAGAACAGATTCTGGCACGCCCGGTGGGACCTTTTCCTCTTTCCACTTCACACTTCGTGTGTCGTGTTTTTTCCGTGATCAGATAACCGCGGTGTGTATGTTTATGGTTGCCCTTAGGGGAGTGGATACTGAATTCGGCGCTTCGTCTTTATGAAGAATGGCATTTGTTCCCACCTTAGCAACACAGGCTTTGTCATATCTGGTGGAGTCAAGTACGGGCCACTTGCAGGCTCAAATTTCTGCAATTCGGCTCTTCAAGAAATTAACTGGTTTCTCTTTGGGTCGATGCTCCCACCTCCCACCCTCGGTGCCTCAACGCCGATGGAGGAAGCCTAGAGAAAGTCTGTCGTCCACAGGCGGGCTCCCCAAGCAGCAGCTTTGCCGACGGAATCATTCCTCAAACAATTGGCACATGCCAAGGACCAAGGTCGTCGCAGGGGGCAGAATATTCAAGCTCTCAAAGGAAACAGGGGGCAGGTTCGGCAAAATCCTGAAGCTAATCAAATCCAGTCCGTAAGAAACGGTCGACGTCGATACCAGCGTCATATAAAATGAGCTGGGGGCAGTTATTCGTATGGTCCTGTTTCAACCCCAGTGGTGAATATTGTTGTTCCAACCGGGAACAGCTTCAAACTGTTGCGAAGGGTCAGACAAAATTCTCCCACCGCAATATTGAAGAAATCTCTGCAGCCCATGGAGATCCTGCCATGAAAGTCCCAAGTCTGTCATTCGAAGAACAGATGGACAAGCTTATAAGGGAAGCGGGTCAAAAAGTCCGGGATGACCATAGTCGCGAAATGGCCATCTATGAGAAAGCCAGGACGCAACGCCTCCTTCAGCAGGCTATAAGGAATGACAATACCCTTCGTCGCCAGCCCGTTACAGAGAAGACTCGACGTAAAGGCAAAAACAAACTGAAGAATGGAAAAAACGTTCGACAGCAGTGAAGCGGGTCTAAGAAGCCACGCGATCGAGAATTGGGCAGCCTGGATTCGTCTCTTTTAAAGAAGATGGGTCGAGCGTATTCTTTTCCCCAAGACAAGACAAAGAAGATATTCAATCTTGTCATAAAACATCAGATGATGATGCTCCCGGAGTCCAAGCACCCCGAGCAAGCAGGCGAAGTTCATCATCTGGACTATTGCTCCTATCACCAAGCGATAGGGCATCCTCTCGAAGACTGCTTTACGTTCAAAGACCGGGTCGAAGACCAGTATCAGCAAGGCAGGTTCACGCTATCCAGCGGTTGGAAGGTAACCCCACCACAGAAGCATGAACCGAAAGCCACATATGCGGCGAGAGTAGAACCAGACCAACATCGGTCTTGGAAGCGATCCCGTACCTGTCACGTGATAACGCTGTCAGAAGAAGAATCCAAGAATATGGATGAACTCCCCTGGTGCTTCGAAAACGATGATGACGATGTGATCTCAGAGTTTCCACTGGCGCCAAAAGAGCTGGAAGATGGGATACATACTACTGTAGATAATCTCAAGAAAATTGACTTGGGGACGACAAGTGACCCGCGGCCGACATTCGTCAGTGAGCTGTTGTCTGAAGAAAGGGTGGCTACGCTAAAAGACGTGTTCATGCAGTATAAAGACTGTTTCGCATGGAACTACTCCGAGATGCCGGGACTAGATCCAAAAATAGCCGTGCACGGATTGGCGATATCTCCGGACATCAAGCCAGTCAAACAAGCACCGAGAAGAATGCGGCTCGAGCTTGAAATGAGCATCAACGCCGAGGTCAAGAAGCTAATCGACTCCGGCTTTATCCAAGAGGTTCAGTACCCTGATTGGATTTCCAACATTGTCCCAGTGATGAAGAAAAATGGGACGGTGCGCATATTCGTAGACTTCCGGGATCTTAACAAAACTTACCCGAAGGACGACTTTCCAGTACCGGTCACCAAGCCGATGATAGATAATACGTCCACTCACGAAGTTTTCTCTTTCATAGACAGTTCATCAGGATACAATCAGATAAAGATGCATCCCGAGGACTAGAAGCATACCGCTTTCCGGACCCCTTTGGGCATATTCTGCTACAAGGTGATGCCCTTCGGTCTAAAGAATGCCGGTGCCACCTATCAGAGGGCCATGACGAAGATTTTCGATGACCTCATACATGAAATCGTCGAATGTTATATCGATGACCCGTAGTTAAAAGCAAATCATACGAGGAACATTTAGAGCATCTGAAAATCGTGTTCCAACGTCTTCGGAAATATAACTTGAAAATGAACCCTCTCAAATGCGCGTTCGGAGTTTCTTCAGGCAAATTTCTAGGATTCGTCGTCCGACACCGAGGCATCGAGATAGACCCGTCGAAGATAAAGGAGATCATGGAAATGCCTCCGCCAAGAACTCTCAAGCAGTTTCGGTCTCTCCAAGGAAAGCTCGCGTATATCCAGCGATTCATAGCCAATCTTTCCGGCAAGTGGCGTCCTTACAGTCACCTAATGAAGAAGGGAACTCCGTTCGTCTGGGATCGCAAATGCCAAAGCGCACTGGACGAAATCAAGCAATACCTGCAGAATCCGCCGGTGCTGACCGCCCCGGTCAAGGGAAAGCCTCTCATTCTGTACACAACAACCCTCGAAGGTTCTTTAGGCACGTTGTGGGCACAAGAGAACGACCAAGGGAAGGAGAGAGTCCTCTACTATTTGAGTCGAGTTCTCCTGGGGGCAGAAAACAACTACTCCCCCATTGAAAAACACTGCCTGGCGTTGATTTTCGCGATATCGAAGCTCAGACACTATGCATTGGCACATGAGGTCCATCTCATGTCAAAGGTGGATCCTCTCAAATATTTGATATCAAGGGCTATATTAATGGGACGGCTCGCTAAATGGGCCCTCCTTTTAATGGAATTCTCGGTGACATATCGTCCCTTCAAGGTGATGAAAGGATAGGCTATCGCCGACTTCCTCGCTGAGCATCCGATAGCTGCCGATTCTCCTTTGAACTGTGAATTGCCCCATGAGCACGCGTTTGACGCGATCGACGGGAAGAAAGGAGGGAGTGATATCCGATGGGAACTCTACTTCGATGGAGCATCTTCCATAAAGAAGCGCAAACAAAGCACCCCTATAATCAAATCAGGGGTAGGCCTCATCTTCGTGTCTCCACAAGGAGGGATAATGCGTTTTGCCTTCTCCTTAGCAGAGCCGAGGACGAACAATGAAGCCGAATATAAAGCTTTGATAGCAGATCTCGAGATCGCTGTCGACATGGGAATTGAAAACCTCCTCATATACAGGGACTCCCAGCTAGTCGTTAGTCAAGTAAACGGCGACTATCAGACGTGCAAGCCAGAGTTGGTAAAGTACGGCGAAAGGGTACAACAATTGCTGACTCAAATCCCTGCATATGCCCTGGAAAGCATACAACACACGGAAAATAGCAAGGCGGATGCATTGGCCAAACTCGCTAAAAAATTGGCCGATGAGAATCTCGATGATGTGAGGATCGTTGTGCAAAGCCGTCGGGTTCGCACCGGCAGAAATATCTCTGGAGTGTTCCGAAGAAAAAGGAGTGACCGAGCAAATGGCCTTACAAATAAAAGACCAGGAAAATGCTAAAGATTGGAGAGAAGTCTTTATAGACTACTTCAAATCCCGTCGAACGCCTAAAGATGCATCTTCAAGACATCAGCTCATGAAACGAGCTCTATCCTTCGCCTTCGTCAATGATACTCTATATAAGAGATCATTCGACTCTCTATGGATAAGATGCCTGGGACCGGAAGAAGCAAGGAGAGTCATTCAAGAAACTCACGACGGACTCTGCGGTTCTCATCAAGCCGGGCCAAAGATGAAACTAAAGATCAAAAGGATGGGCTATTATTGGCCCATGATGATCCAAGACTGCCTCGAATACGCGAAGCAGTGCCACTCGTGCCAGATTCATGGAGACTTTATCCACCAACATCCAAATCCGCTACACCCAATGGTGGCTAGCTGGCTGTTCGAAATGTGGGGAACTGACATAATCGGCCCCATCGAACCAGCATCGTCAAGAGGACATCAGTTCATACTGAAAACAACCGATTACTTCTCCAAGTGGGCAGATGTAGTACCACTAAGAGAAGTGAAGACGGAGAATATCCTCCATTTCTTCAAGACACACGCCATTTATCGGTTCGGTACTCCGTGACGGATTATCTCCGATAACGGGCCAGCCTACAGAAGCCACAAAATCAGCCGCTTCGCACAACAGCATAACATAGACTGGAGATACTCTTCGATCTATAATTTCTGAGCTAACGGTCTAACTGAAGCTTTCAATAAAACCTTGACGAAGATCGTGAAAAAGACGGTGTCTCGAAATAAGAAGGACTGGCACGAGAGACTGCATGAAGCTCTCTGGGCGTTTCGAACTATGTTCAAAACGGCCACAAACACAACGCCGTACATATTGGTATTCGGCACAGAAGCGGTACTCCCCCTTGAGATAGAGTTACCCTCTCTACGAGTGGCGGTCCACTACGAGCTAACAGACGAAGAAAATGCTCACCTTCGGCTTGAGGAGCTCGACGCCCTGGATGAAACCCGGCTCATGGCACAACAAAACCTGGAGGCTTATAAAGCAAAGATGACGCGCTCATACGAAAGACTGACAAGGCCGAGAACATTCCGCCAAGGCAAACTTGTGCTAGTGGTCAAAAGACCTATGATCCCCAATCGTGCCAAACGGGGGAAATTCGAGCCGAACTATGAAGGTCCGTACATCATAGACAAAGTTTACCAGGGTGGAGCTTATCTACTCATGGACATGCATGGTGAAAGACCTTTCAGGCCAATAAACGGTCTCTTCCTGAAAAAATACTACGCCTGACGAGTCACGGCCTAGGTCAACGATAAATGACGACGCCCATGTCTGCTCGCTATCCTCCTAAGTCCAAACTTTATAAGTAGTAGCCGGCAAACGGACCAAAACGTCCTTAAACTAACGATAGACCACTATGTCCTAAAACTGGCTGTTGACCGGGACGTCTATAAACTACTACGGACCGCAGCATCCCAAGGCTGACGAAATAAAAGGGGTACGTCCACAAGCGAAATGGGCACGGATGAAAACCCGAAAGGGCTCCGTGAGTAAAAACAGCAGGACTACCAGCGAGTTTTGTGAAAACCCGAAAGGGCGCAATCTCGTTAAAAGACACTTGCAAGGTCCTCTCGACCCTGTAAGGAGAAAACACCTGCGTGAGATCCTTACGACTCACAAGGGAGCAACACACTTAGGGATCCCCACGATTTCTAAGGAGAAATTGCACTAACGAGATCCTCACGACTCGGAAGGAGAACCATCTTATGAGACCCTCACGGCTCATAAGATTCAAAAGCCTTAAGCTACAGGGATCTGAACCTGTTCTTAAGCCATCACAATCTCCAATGCTGCCCTACAAGCTGTTCAATGCTGACCCTTGTATACAATCCATGGGCGCGAATAAGCATTTCCCTAACAAAGTCCCACCTGCGACTAGGGATATGTTCACACAGTAGATAGCCCTTGTAAGTCCTCTCGACTTGAGAAAACGCTCTTGTAAGATCCTTACGACTTATAGGAGACCATATACTTAGGAATCCTCACGATCCCTAAGGAGAAAACGCACCTACGAGATCCTCACGACTCGTAGGGAGAAATACCTTCGTGAGACTCTTACGGCTCATGAAGTTAAAAGCTTTAGTCGACAGGATCCTAACCCTGTTCGCTAAGCCACCTTTGTTCGACATCGACAGAGGCAATGATGATTCGCTCCTGGCAATATCCCAGTTGTAGCAATGCTGATGCCTAAATCGGTATCAAATCCCAAACTCGCGGCGAAAAGTCAGCGATCCACAAATGCATATGAAATAGCCGAAATAATGGGGCAACTTGCAACAAAATCAGCAAGTAAAAATGTATGCATACAAAATAGCCGAAATGGTTGGGCAACTCGCAATAAAAAGCAGCGAGTAAATAAAACAAATAGCCGAAATGATTGGGCACCGCGAAAAATAGCCGAAATGATTGGGTAATCACGACTTTCGCGATATAAAAGCTGAAATGATAGAGCATCGCGGAAAGAAAAATATATAAAATGAAACTTTTTGCCCTACAGGTGAGATCACATTGATCCCTGTATACAATCCAGGGGCACAAATAAAAAGAGAACCATACCTTCCCACCAGGCTCCATCAGAAAAAGAAGCCAAATCTTGACGGTTCACAGACAGCCTAGGGATCACCAACAACGTTCCTTCACATTCTAGCAGGATTCAGATGCGACAATCAACCTTGGAGCTATGACAAAGTCCATGTTCCAAACCTCTACGGTTCACAGACACCCGAGAGAGCACCTCCTAGTCTCGTGAACTACGGCTAATGTCAATCCTGACCCCGTGGGAAATGCCTAGAGCAAATCCTGGTCCCGTGGAACACGGCTAATGTCAATCCTGACCCCGTGGGAAAAGCCCAGAGCAAATCCTGGTCCCGTCGAACACGGCTAGTGTCAATCCTGACCCCGTGGGAAACGCCCAGAGCAAATCCTGGTCCCGTGGAACACGGCTAATGTCAATCCTAACCCCGTGGGAAATGCCCAGAGCAAATCCTGGTCCAGAAGAACACGGCTAATGTCAATGCTGACCCCATGGGAAGCGCATGTCAATGCTGACCCCGTGGAAAGCGCCCAGAGCAAATCCTGGTCCCGAAGAACACGGCTAATGTTAATCCTGACCCCGTGGGAAGCGCCCAGAGCAAATCCTGGTCCCGTAGAACATGACTAATGTCAATTCTGACCTCGTGGGAAATGCCCAGAGCACCTCCTAGTCCCGTAGAACACGGCCAGTGTCAATCCTGACCCCGTGGGAAACGTCCAGAGCTACCCCTGACTCCGTGAAATGCGGATAAAGTCAACCCCTGATCCCGTGAAATGCGGATTAAGTCAACCCCTGACCCCGTTAAATGCGGATAAAGTCAACCCCTGACCCCGTGAAATGCGGATAAGGTCAACCACCTGACCCCGTGAAATGCGGATAAGTTCAACCCCTGACTCCGGGAAATGCGGATAAAGTCAACCCCCTGACCCCATGAAATGCGGATAAGGTCAACCCCTGACTCCGTGAAATGCGGATAAAGTCAACCCCCTGACCCCGTGAAATGTGGATAAAGTCAATCCTGACTCCGTGAAATATGGATAAAGTCAACCCCCTGACCCCGTGAAATGTGGATAACGTCAACCCCTGACTCCGTGAAATGCGGTTAAAGTCAACCCTCGACTTCCCCGTCAAAGCAATTCTTTGATTCGGGAGCATGTCAACTCATCAATCACTTACGGGTCCTCTCGACTTGTAAGGAGAAAATTCTCTTGTGAGATCCTTACGACTCTCAAGAGAAAACGCACTTAGGAATCCTCACGATTCCTAAGGAGAAAATACACCTACGGGATCCTCTCGACTTGTAGGGAGAAAATTCTTTATGAGACACTCACGGCTCATAAAGTTGAAAAGTCTTAGGTGGCAGATCCTAACCCTGTCTCCCAAGCCATCATTGTCTCGCAGAGAGGTCAAGGTAGACTTTCTACAGGCCACACTCTCCTAAGTCAAACATCAAAAAAAAGGGGGAAGCAAACATTTACGAGTCCTCTCAACTTGTAAGGAGAAAATTCTCTTGTGAGATCCTTACGACTCTCAAGAGAAAACGCACTTAGGAATCCTCACGATTCCTAAGGAGAAACCACATCTGCGAGATCCTTTCGACTCGTAGGGAGAAAAGTCTTTATGAGACCCTCACGGCTCATAAAATTGAAAAGTCTTAGGTGGCAGATCCTAACCCTGTCTCCCAAGCCATCATTGCCTCGCAGAGAGATCAAGGTAGATTTTCTACAGGCCACACTCTCCTAAGTCAAACATCGACAAGAAAGGAAATAACCACTTACAAGTCCTCTCGACTTGTAAGCAAGAAAAATTCTCTTGTGAGATCCTTACGAGTCTCAAGGGAAAACACACTTAGGAATTCTCACGATTCCTAAGGAGAAAATGCACCTACGGGATCCTCTCGACCTGTAGGGAGAAAATTCTTTATGAGATCCTCACGGCTCATAAAATTGAAAAGTCTTAGGCAGCAGACTGTCTCCTAAGGCGTCGCTACCCTGCAAAAGGTCCAAGATGGACAGCTACCTACTATTTACAGACCACATTTGCCAAAATTATATGCTAGAGAAATGGAGGTGCTACTCAAGAGTGCGTAAACTACTCTGCGTCGAATCGAAATGAAAAGACGTAACCCACGAACATCAACCACGTACTATGAATGACAGTAAGAAGAACATTTGATTCGCATCCAGTCAAGCGTTCGAAGCGCACCCATTTATGTATGTGCGAAAGGTTTAATGCATAAAATAAACACATGAAAATGGAAAATCTTGCTATTTATACTTCAGAAAATTCCTACATTGATGAAAACAGTAAACAAAAACGCCATTAAAATGTTTACAAGGGCAAGACATCAAATCCAGGACATGGATTGAGAAATTCAAAAGCAAGGCCATCCAAAAATTTTCAGGCCTCTCGGACCATCTTCGTGTGCATCCTTTCACGATCACAAGCGTCAGGATCCCTACTGATGTCCTCCACCCTTCGATAGGCAGCAAGTATCGCTGCCTGCTGAAAAGCCTGATGCAGGATATCAACAAGGTTGTCTCGCCTTTTCTTTGAGATTAAGCCCATCAGATATACCGAGTGCACCTTATCTTCGACGTCGTCCAATGCCTTAAGCGGCATGCCAACATAGAATAGAGGAAGTGCTCCACAGATCACTCCCACAATAAGCTTCAAGAGAGAAGAACGATGAGGAAGTAGTCGACCATTGTATGCATCAAAGCGACCCATAATTTCAGCACACTGAGCGCTTGTGAATTCTTGGTTTTGAGAACGGCCGACTGCGCGAATGTCTCCGTAAGAAATAATTTCGTCGAGATCATACATATGAGCGTCCATAACGTCTGAAAAAAGAAAATCGGCAGGAGTCAGTGGACAGACCGATTAAGAAAATCCTTATTAAAAACAGACATAGGGATTTAAACGACTCTTGATATTCCCATCGAGAAAACAAGTTCTGGTTATGACACCTAACAAATTTAAACTTGTGTAAATAAAAGAGAAATCCTAAAGAAAGATTCTCATTTAATGAGAGACTCCTTGGGTCTAAGAGTTAAAACTCCTCGAGAGCAATGCTCTGCAGACAGAAATGACACCTGTTAAAATCAATTCCTCGAGAATTCTAAGAGCCTTGCTCTGTAAAAATGATGGAATAACCCATCAGAAAAATTGAAGTAAAGTTTTTAATGAATTAAAATTCTGAGATTTTCAAGATCTATGAACAAACTCTTAAGAGTTCTTTATGAAAGATTAACAAATCTATATGATTTGAAAAGAGAAAAGCACTGTTAATGGGTGAAACCCTAGATTCTTAAATAATCCTTTAAAAGATTTAATCTTTACCTAAATTTTGACAGAGTTCTATCCATAAGAAAATTCTTAAGATGAATAGCTATGCTCTGAAGAAGAATAAAAATTCTCAGAAAGTAGGAAGATGAACAGAAATCATCTCAAGGACCCAGGGTCCTATTTATAGGCACTGAGATACCGTTTCAACTTTTGAGTTGATCCAAGGGCGCAGATGCAGCCACCGCTGCACTCACATGTGGGCCACATGAGCGCAACGGGGGGGGCATTTGTTTCCCCCAATCAAAGCCAAGCTCTGTTCAAATTTCAAATTTTGAAATGAGGAAACGCTTCATAGTAACGCCAAGTGCGCTGCGCTTTAAGTAGCGCACCATGTGCAAAGCACGTGTGCGCTAGCGCTAAGAGCGTTGCGCTATAAGCAGCGCACCACGTGCAAAGCATGGGTGCGCTAGCGCTAAGACTAAAAGCTCCCCACCGTCAGATCAAAGATCTAATAAAGATGATAAATTATCAATTAACCAGAATAAAATTCTGTTAATGAGAGATTCCTCAAAATCTTTCCAAACAAAAAGATTGTGCTCTGTAAATCAGAGCACCGTTGGATCAATGATCCAAAGATGATTAAAAATCACCAAAATACAGAATAAATTCTGTGTGGGAAAAGATTTCCCAATCTTGCTAAAAGCAAGAAAATTGTCTTCTGTAAATCAGAAGCCCTTGGATCAAAGATCCAACGGTAGGGAAATCTCCAAATCAATTGGAGAAAAGATCTCCTTAACTGATTGAACAAATCAGCTCGCCCTATATAAAGGCCCCAAGACTTAAAGTCTCAGATATACAGAAACATACAGAGGAAACCCCCCATAAACTTTGAGAAATTTCAGAAAGAAGAGCCAAGCTCTCGGTAGAAGAACAACTTTTCTTCGAGGTAAAAAGAACAGAAAGACGAAATCGTCTCATATAAAAAAGAAGAAATCACTTCTTTCTTTAAGATCATAGATCTACAAGACCAAGGACTTCCGTAAAGAGATCAAAAGACCTCATCATAAAATAAGAAGAAGAACATAATTCTTCTACAGATCATAGATCACTAAGGTCTTTTATACAAAGAGATCATGAATATCTCATTATAAAATAAAGGGGGAGAATAAGTCAATTCTCTTAGGATCACAGATCCATAAAAGTAAAGCCTTTCATCAAAATAAGAGATTGAAATATCTCCTATAAAATAAGAACTTTGTTCTTAGAACCTTGAGACAAAATCTCCTCTGAACGAGAATTTATTTCTCAGATCATAAAGATGAACAGATAGCGTTTTGCGCTCATAAAATAGCGCTTTGCGCTCATGGACTGGCGCTCAGCGCCAAGCGCACCATGTGTTCCCCACGTGTGCGCCACTGAACAAATAGAGCTTTGCGCTCATAAAATAGCGCTTTGCGCTCATGGACTGGAACTCATCGCCAAGCGCACCACGTACCCCTCACGTGTGCGCCACTGAACAAATAGCGCTTTGCGCTCATAAACTAGTGCTTTGCGCTTATGAACTGGCGCTCAGCGCCAAGCGCGCCACGTGCTCCTCACGTGTGCGCTACTCAACAGAAGCACTCTGCGCTCTTTGACTGGCGCAAAGCGCCAAGCGCGCCACGTGCTTCTCACGTGTGCGCTAAAAGAACATAAATTGTTCTATGAATATAGCCTTAGTGCTATGATGAATGCTCAACATTCAATAAAAGACAAAAATATTGTTAGAACTCAAACCAATGCTTAGCGTTGTTAAATGTTTAACATTTTAACTGAGTGGGTCGAGCCCAAATTGGCTATAAACCCCTCATTCAGATTAAATGAGCCCATATGCTCATAAATCTTTTTAACAGATCTTAGTCCCAAATTGGACTACAGATCTCTCAACAAAAATTGGTTCAAGGGTACATCTCTTCATTCCTTTGATATTTGTCGTTGTAATCCTTCAACGTCTTCAGAGAGGTGACGGGTCCCGATAACCAAACATTCCATGGACTATGGGGTCCTTAAACTCATGGACTATGATGTCCTTAAACTTTATAGACTATGACGTCTTTAAACTATGGACTGTGGGGTCCTTAAGCCCATGGACTATGATGTCCTTAACCTCGGACTGTGGGGTACTTAAGCCCATGGACTATGATGTCCTTAACCTCGGACCGTAATGTCCTTAAACTAACGATGGACCGTAATGTCCTTAAACTAATGGACCGTAATGTCCCTAAACTAAACAATAGAGCCCCAAACGCTCTTTTGTTGGATCTAAATGATCCTGTTAAGTTGATCTTAGTCTAAAATTAGAGTAACGTATCCTTAACAAACGTTTAAGTTGATCTTAGTCTCAAACGAGACTAACGTATCCTTAAACCCAACCCCAAACCCAAATCTAAGAAGATACGGATTTGGACTAATCCACGCCCTACGAGGGACAACATAAATTAGCCTCCGTATACAATCCACGGGTAACCAGAAACAAAGCCAATATACATAACACGAAGTGACCATCTGGAGAAGGAGAAAGTTGTTACCGCGATGCAGTAGCGTAATTAACTGCAGGGGCTTGCGCCTACGGGAAAGAGCGTCCCCACAATCAAAAACCCCTCAAATGAGGGGGAATCTGACGAAGTCTGCTACATTGGCCGCATCCGTTTAAACCTTCGATACATGGTGCCATAAATCAACTTGGCATCTTCGGAGAGGTGGATGGATAGCACCAAATAGCATCTGCCCCCAAATTTAGGCAAGACGAACCTACCCGGTTCCGTCTCTGTATTCGGAGGAGAACAGTTCATTTTCTTTGGACTGAGGCATGCGTGCTGATTTTTCAGCAGTTGAAGACTCGGTTGACGATTGCACCAGTTCTTTCCTTGTTTCTGGATCGGACGACTTTGTTGTTTACTGTGATGTTTCACGAGTGGGGCTCGATTGTGTACTGATGTAGCATGATAGAGTTATCGCTTAAGCTTCCTGACAGTTGGAGGAAGTACAAACAGGATTTATCCCACTCATGATCTGGAGATGGCCGAGGTGGTCTTGCGCTGGATATTTGGAGACACTACTTGTGCGGAGAGTCGTGTCAGATTTTCATGGACCACCAGAGCTTAATGTTCATCTTCCTGCAGCGGGATATGAAGTTGAGACAGCGCCGTTGGATGGAGCTTATGAAGGATTGTGATTGTGAGATCCTTTATTGCCCAGAGCAAGGCGATTGTGGTAGCTGATGCTTTGAATCGTAGGCCCGGGTGTAGCTTATTCCAGTTGTGCACAGTTCAGAGACAGTCTTGTGCAGATTTACAGTTCTTGTGCGACCGTTGGGTACAGTTTAAGTTCGCCTCTACTGAGGGGAAAGCTTGCTCATGTCCGCGCCCGTCCACTTTTACTTAATCGTTTTCGTGAGGCACAGCCCGCCGATGCTCGTTGTTTGAGATTCTGACCATGTTCGGCAGGGTAAAGATTCAGAGTTCTTGATTTATGACCAGGGTGTGCTACGTTAGGAACTCGATGGCGTGTACCCGATACTGATTGGTAGAGACGCGAGGTCCTAGAGCAGGCACGTCAGTCAGCTTTCTGTGTTCATCCAAGTGCCTCCGAGATGTAACGTGACTTGAGAGTTGGTTACTGGTGGGCAGGGGTGAAGAGTGAAGTTTCGGATTTCGTTTTGAAGTGCTTGGCTTGTTGCGAGCTAAGGTTGAGCATTTGAGACCAGCTGGAGAGTTGCAACCCTTAACCATTCCGGAGTGGGAATGGGAGCAGATCTCCATGAATTTCGATGTGGTGTCTACCCGGGTCTAGTCGAGGGTATGACTCCATTTGGGTGAATTGTTGTCCTGTTATGCTCAGTATGCTCAGTTTGCTCGTTGTTCTTCGATAAGTTTATGTGTTTGCACGGAGTTCCTTCATGCGTTGTATCCGATTGAGGCATCCAGTTCGCTAGCTGTCTTTGGCAGAAGCTTCAGGAAGCCTTGGGTACTGGTTGAGCATTAGCTCCGCTTTTCTATCTGTAGGCCGATGGTCAGACAGAACGGACTATACAGACTCTGGAGGATATGATTGTGCATACGTACTAATTGTTTGTTGGCAGTTGGGATCGTCACTTGCCATTGATGGAGCTCTCCTACGATGATGGTTATCAGGAGACATTTCAATTGGCAACTTTTAGGCCTTGTGTGTAGGTTGTGTCAATCGCCAGTCTGTTTTACTGACTCCGTGAGAGTAGGATTTTCGGACCTCAGCTAGGCCAGAGACTTCGGAGAAGATCCAGTTGATTCAGGTCAGGATGAGAGCGGCCCAGTGTAGACAAAAGTCTTATGTCGACCGTGGTGGTTGCAGACTTGAGTTCGCAGTGGGAGATCATATATTCCTAAGGATTTTTCCGATGAAAGGGCGTGTTGAGTTTTGGGAAGCTTAGTCTCAGAATTGTAGGTCCTTTTGAGGTCCTTGAAGCGAGTTAGTACCGTTGCCTATAATTTGGCACTTCCGCCTAAATTTTTGAGTATTCACCCCGTTTTCCTTGTGTCGATACTTCGGAAATACCTTCATGACCATTTCACATGATTTAGAACCAGACCATTTAATTGGGACGTGATCTTTCGTTCACCAGCAGCCGATGGTTATAGTGGATCGGCAGGTGGAGAAATTTCGGTCAAAGGTCTTGCCATCTGTGGAGGTTTTTCGTTGGCGTAGCCGTCCAGTGAGGAGATCACTTAGGAGGCTGCGAGCGAGATATGAAAGTTTTGCACTCATCTTTTTGAAGGTAAGCATAGTAAGAATTTTAATTCGGGGACGAATTTTCTTTAAGAGGGGAGATTGTAACACCTTAGAACGCGATTAGTGTTATTTAGACGATAATACGGGTTTTCTGTAAAAAGTTTACCAAATCGGTTTCCTCACATTTTATAACATTTATTTAATAATTTATTATTATTTGTTATGGCTTGCACACACATGTGCATGTTAATGTGAGGGTGTGTTTGTGTTAATTTAGTTTAGTAGCCATGACTACTTAACCAAATCCTAATCCTTGCTTTGCTTTAACCCTAACCCTCTAGATATTTAAGAGAGAGATTTCCTTTGTGTTTTGGATTGGTAAGGAGGTGGCATGGTGACTCATGAGAGAGTCGTGCTTGCTTTAATGATGAGTTAATGCATGGTGCACTTACCCTTATTCTCACCTCTCTCTCTCCCTTTAACCCTCACCCTCTCATTCTCTCTCACTCTATCTCTTTCTCATCATTGCCTTCATCTCTCCTTCACTCTCAACTGAACACTCACCTTTCCTTCACTAAACCTTCACTAATCTTCATCAAAACATCACCAAATCACTTCATAAATCTTGTTTTGCCTCTTGGATGCCTTGGAGCTTGGAAAGCTAGGATTTTTGAGCTTGTGGGAGTAGGTAATGATCTCTTTCTGTTAAGTAAGTCTTTTTAATGTTGCGTAGCTTGTTAGTTTCAGTTTAGAACGCGTAATGTTTAGTTTCATGCAAATATCGTATTTTTAGTGTAGATTTGGGTCTCGGATGATCTGCTATCAAACCAGGTATTTGTTAGAAAAGTTTCCATCACAGTAACCTAGTGTAGTGATTTAGAACCCACCATAAAAATCTGAGACCATTCCACAAAAACTTGGCCGCAAATAAATTGCTTATGGCCGCAATTTGCGGCCAGACTGGGGAGTTTGGGTTTGGGTTTTGGTCTGGGGGTCTCTGGGGTTGTGTGTGGTCTTGTGGTATGTGCAACTTTTACAAATTGTTTGTGTAGAAAAATCTGGGATCACTTTGCTTGTTTTCTAGTGTTTCGATTACGCGCATTACGTTATCCGATACAGTTCGTGTCTTTGTGTATCTGTTGCTCTTGGGTTGGTTTCGTTGTGTCGCTACGCACGTTAACTACTAAGCGAACACTTGAGAGTATGCTTGGAGTTGGTGCGTCGGTCAAGCGTAGTGGATACGTGTTATTGGTCGATTGTGTAACAACCCCAAATTTCCTATACAAATTTTTCAAAATATTTTTTTAAAATCCATAAAGGGGTATTTATTGTCTGAGCACATGACTTAAGTAATTAATTAGCAATTTAATTACAAGAAAGAGCATGTAGCTTATTGGTAACACCTTGCACTGCTGAACCAAGCCACCAGAGTTCAAATCCTATGCCCATATTATTTTTAATATTATTTTGTTTTAAATTCTTTGGAAGCCCAACAGTCCACCTGAGATAACTCCTAAAACTTGAACTGAACCTGAAAAACTAAATATACCAGAGCCTATATCCTGAGACTCCTCACCTCCCAAGACCTCGACTTGGCCGGGATCGGCCGACTCGGGCAGGCGCCGCCGGCCGGACGGCCGAGTCGTCAACTGGGAATTTATGACTCTTGGTCTCCCCTACCCTCCTGTATACTCTATTTATTTAGATCGGTTCCAGAAACCTTTGAAATACCCTATTTACTCCAATTTTTAATGATTTTATAAATTTTTATATTTTTTTATTTAAAACCCTTCACCTGCCCTAACCCTATAAATACCACCCTACCCTCTACCCTCTCACTCACATTTCTGAGCCAACTCTCAAGAAAATTCCTTAGAACCCTAGTGTGCAATCGAAGTGAGCACGAGGCGAAGCTACGGCGAATTTCCCGGCGAACTTCCGGCGATCGTTTTAGGAACTACCGGCGACGACGCAACACATCGGCGATTCCTCTAGTTCCCTCTCACTCTCTTGTGTAATCTAAAACCCGTAAGTCCCTTTTCTATCTCTCTTTTCTATTCTCAAAATACGAATTTACAAAATCCGACGGAATCGGAACAAATCCTATTTCCGATTCGGCTTCTTATAAAATTCCACTTCTCACTAATACAATCATACTTAAACTTCCTCATGTTAACTATTAAACACTAATCAAACAATTTGATCAAGTTTCATCACATGAAATGATAGCTATTTCAATTTATCGTATTTTAATTTAAATACCACATTGTTTCAATTCTCCATTTAACTCCATCAAACTTGCTATACATTTAAAGTAGATCACAAGGTAACGACCTACTTCTTCACACACTTACATACAACCTAACACGATACTATCGAAAACTTAGAATACGAGAAAACAAACATTTTCATTTAAATACCCTTTACTTAAGAAAACTATTTCTAAAAGATTTAGTATTGATACACTTTTAAATAAATACCACTTATTAGGAAAATAGGACAAGCTTGTGGACATCGGTCGTTTATCTAAACCTGACTTTGTGGTGTCTAGGCTAGGTAAGTGAGAAAGGTAACTTTAAAAGGCCCGTCTCACGGTGATTGGTGAGCGGATCCCTCCTTTCTTCACTTGTACTTACCTGGCCACAATTGGCGGTGAAGAGGCGATTTGATGCATTTCACAACTTGTCGTTTGGACCAGTTAGGAATAGTCTAGTTGACTTAGGAGGCCCTAAAACATAAAATATGGAAAATTGACATCTTTACAAATAAATATCATTTACTTCATAAAACCGTTTTCTAAAATATTTAGTATTTGCAAAGTGCCGCTACAACCCATTTTGGAGAACCCGTTTAGGATGGTGCGGATTATCGCACATCTTCGGGTTTAGTAGTGCGAAATTCAGACCTCCGCAAGGAGCATTCGGCCTCGAAAGATTTAAAGTACGACATCTTAAAAAATGAGATTTTTAGAATATAAAAAATATATTAAAATTACTTTTGTATAAATATATGACTATTTATCATTAAAATACCTATTTTGTTATGATATAAATATTCCACTTTTTTCTAAAAATCACAAGAATAAATTTTACACTAAAATACCATGAATTCCAAACAAATCAATGTTACAAATAAATACCTTTATTTATGAAATTAGGATTTTTCACTAGAAATATCACAATATAAAATCTACATATATTATAACTCTGAAGACGAATAATAAATACTTGGGATGCATTTGAAAAGTATATAAAAGTATTTTTACATAAAACCCCCAAAAGTTCTATAAATTACCTAAGGATCCAAGTAAACATAGATTTAAGCAGGACCAATCTCTTGAGCCTCAGAGAGCCGGAGAAGTGGGTGCTTGCCTTTCTAAGGTAGACAAAATAATAAAAACAATCAGGACTACAATTTTCCTTGCTAATTGTCTGAATCAGTTTGAGTCTCTGTATAATCTGACTTGAATATGATTCAAGTACAATCTACAATCTACAATTTACAGTTTACAATTTATAATCTACAAACTTCAATATTACAATTCAATATGAATCCATGAATCCAATTATCAATCTATACAACTTGACTGAACCGAACCATTGATATACATTCCACTTACATGAACTCCAGTTTACATCCATTTACATGATTCTACGGTTACATCCGTTACAGATATCATGGTTTCGGTCAGTCATCCAATTATACAATTTATAAAGTTTACAATACAATACAATCAAAATACTACGGGGTTTAAGGGGTAGATTGGTATGGAAGGTGTTAAAAGTGGCACGAGACGGTCAGATTTAAGACACCCAACATGAATCCAATTGCCGTTGTTCCGGGCCTTCTAACGGAGCCTTGTACTTACATTTCCCTTAGTCTCTGGGGCAAGTGAGACTCCTCTCGTATACACTGGCATCCTTATGTACTAAGTTACAAACAACAGCGTTAACACTAAATACAACAATATAACAATATAATACAACTGTAAAAACCACTCTCTCTCTCTCTCTTACTCTCGGTCTATTCTATTTCTCCTCTTATCTTTGGGACTTACCGAGCGACCTGTTCGCTAACGACATTCTATTTCTTTCTTCTTTGAATGTTGTCAGGTGATTTGGACCCGTCAGAGATCGAGCCCACTGCTGAAGACTGGGACCAGTTCAGTGAAGACCCCGAGCTCTAGTCATTGTACACTTTCCATTCAGTACTTTCATTTCTGTTATGCCATTGTTTAGGCATTGCTTTTTATTCAGTTGTATTTACTTTTTATGCATTGTACAAAAAAATGTTAATAAATAAAGTTACTGTTCAGTTTATATCTCTTGTCTCTTGTGCTTATTTTTATATTGCTTAGTTACGCTTAGCGTATTTGTAAATCCCCGTTCCCATCTATGAATTTTCCTATATTTTTCCTAGTCCCTGAATGCCATTCTTTTTTTTCCCGTATTCTTACTTTATGTGATGATTGGTTGCTTAAGTTTCAATATTTGATTTTTCCAAAACCTTTAAACCAATCAAAGACCAAACCTAAATTAAAACAAAACTTCTAAACATAAATCAATTTAAATAAACATTAGCCCACAACTTCCTTAAACCCAGCCCAACAAAAATCAAATTAAACTAAATTAACATTTAAAAAGAAAAATCCCCAGCCCAAACCCTTTTGCCGGCCCAACGAAAATAAATGAATTAAACATTTATTCCCAAGCCGGCCCAGCCCAGCAGTCCCAACTCCAAGCCCGCTCCTTCACAAACCCGACCCGCCTCGTTTCTCTTTCCATCTTCTCCCAACGTTAACTTTCTTTTCCCGCTCACTCCATTTTTTTTTTCTCCTGATCCACTTTCCTCGCCGACCCACGAGGCCACGTCGCCCGTCGTTGCCCCACGACCCGCGCACCCCTCGCGACCCTCTCTAACCCCTCGTCGCCTCCTTTCTCCCTCACCCTCTAGATCTAAAACTTCTCAAAATCTCTCTCTCGTTCACCCAAAAACCCAACCTCAAACCCACTGCCTTCATCACTCGTTCAACTCCCTCCGACGACGACGACGAACCTCCTGCGACCCCCTCATTCATCCTCCCTCGCCCTCTACATCTCCTCTTCCTCCTCTATCAACTGAGCACCCCTGCCAAGCTCCCCTGCACACCAACCCCCTGCACACCCGAGCTCGGCCACCCTACACCCTCACACCGGCGATCTCCCCATCACGTCGCCGACCTCTACACCCTCTTCTCCTCAGCATCATCACCATCACGACAAGCCCCAGGCCCCACTACCTACTCTCTCTTTCCCTCCAAAGCCACAAAACCCACAACACACATCTAAGCACCCTCACTGTTGCCCATCGCCGGAGCGACACCGCCGAGCGTCGTCGACCCCAGCACATCCGAGGAGAACCACAGAGCATCCCCTCTGCTTCCAGTGACCGCGAGACGTCTCCGGGCAACTCCGACGTCAAACCCAAATCGCGAGCCGAGACCGTGCATCCAAAGAGCGCCGTTCGTCACGCGTTCGTGACGTTACCGCTGCCGGACATCGCCTAAAACGTTTCCAGGCAATTACTCTACTTGCTACATGCTAATTTATTCGTGTTACAAACTAAAATCGTATAATTTCCATATTTACAATTCCCGATAAATTATATGGCACAACTGTTCGATGTAAGATCCCAATGAGAATCTTCATCTAATATGACGGAATTAGATTGTCTAAGCTGGCCCATGTGGTAATGAATACTTTGTATAAATTTCACAGGAAAATAGGACTGTTAATGTCTAAAACGAACACCCCCAAATACACCCGTGAAAACTGGAAATTTCCCGCAACTGAAAATTGTTAAAATCACCATAAATTGGAAATGATGCGTTCGAGGGATCAAATCGAATCCGACTCGGCGAACTGTAACCCTATGCAAGTTTCTAATGGTTTCTGTACTGGAATTGTGACGATATTTGGGTCGGAGTGCGGCTCTAGACTGCAGTCCAGAGCGACTTTGGTTACTGTTTACTGTCCCGTAATGCGTACCACCTTGTTTCCTGAACTCGTATGTTGCGTAACTCTGCAGTTTATTAAAGGTGAATCTGTTAGCTAAATAACAAAAGTGGTCTCATTCCGATTTATCGTCGTTTGCTATTTAATCTGTGATTTAAAAGAACAGGACGTATAACAGTCCAAAACAGAATCAGAATTGACATACTAGTGTTGAATAGTGCATAACTTTTGACGTACAGATACGATCGAGAATCCGTCTATTGCGTTAAACACCCTATTGGAAACCCTAGATTTTATTCAACTATAGCGTTACTAAATTCTGATCCCAACTAGGTGAAATTCATGTTGCGAAACGGACGTTCAGTTCAGAAAATGAATTTCCTGCAGCGAGCACTTAAAATGAAATGGTTGTAACTTGAATACCGTAAACCCGATTGAACTGAAACCAATTTTGATGAACTTCTGACAGAGTGTACTTATTATCGTATTTGTATCATTTCGTTGAATTCTGAACATATGAATTTCTGCAATTTTTGTAAGTTTATGACGAGCATATTGGTTCATAATATACATGACTTGTTAACGGCATACATACACATATCTTACCCAATTGCCATATACATAGGGTTAGTGCGTGTTAGTGTTCAGTGACATTGCATTATCGTGCATGAATGATATTGGTTGAGGAGTGTCAAGTACACCAATGGAAAGTGAATGATTCGTGGCAGTGATTAATACAGTGAATAGTGATAAAACCGTGTCATTGGTATACTTGTACACGACTAAATCATAATCATAAATAGTGTAAACCTGGGGGAAATGGGGAATTCGAAGTGGAAAGAGTATCGTATTTAGCGGGACCGTGTTCTAGAGGATGATCATTCGAGCAGTGATATATATATTAGGTAGGATCTAGCGATCCGGCTGACAGGGTTATGTCCCGGGCATGTGGGCCGTTGTCTCGAGTATGTACGAGACTCCTGTTAAACATGATCCTCCTTTCCACTATACGATTTCAAACATGACCTAGAGACTGATAGGGACACAGATCATACTTTGCATCATATAGTGGCATAGTGATTACACGCATTGTACTTTCACTGTTATTACCGTATTTACCTGTTTCATATCATTAATATAAAAACTGCTATTACGTCGCTTTGACGACCTGAGTATGCATGCTCAGATCTCGTGGAAGAACCAGCGCAGGAGTCGGATTTACCTTTCGAGCTGACGGAGATCTAGTCTGGAGTACTTTTCTTCCTTTCTGCTTTCCATAAAAGAGATCGTGTAATTGAACTTGGTTAGTAACTCTTCTTGTTTATTTGTAATTTGTGAACAATAGATTTTAATGTAATAATTTAGTGATGTAATTCCTTTACTGCTGTGCTTCGTTTACTGATTACCATGTAATGCTAGAAGCCGAAGTGTGACTACGGCGGGATTATTCCTTGACCGTAGGAGCATGGCTGGCCTAGTCATCCCTCGTTTTCCGTATTTTGGGAAGCGGGGCGTGACATGGTTTAGTTGGTATCAGATCCAGGTTTAGTAACAAGGAATAACATTAACTATAATGTATTACATTATTTTCGTTTCACTATTCCTGATTTTCATCCTTGAATCTGATCTTATCCTTTTGAATCTTCCAGCGATATAACGTCCCCAAACGACCCCTCCTCGGACTCCAGTTCTCAGGACCGCACGGAAAGAATACTTAGTGCACTGACCTCTCTCACGGAAGCTCAGGAGAGGAAGACAGACTTACTCGCTGAGGGACTCAGGGCGATTACCGCTGCAGGAGGACCCTCCGCAATCATTACCGCCCCCGAGGGCACTACTCCACCAGCTTACCCTGCTAGGGCTGGTACAGTATTAGACTTCCGGAGGTTGCATCCAGCTGCATTCACTGGGCTAGCTGAACCCCTCGAGGCCGAGCAATGGCTAGTGAACATGGAGAACTTACTGACGGCCGCCAGGGTACCAGATGATGATAGGGTGAACGTGATAAAGATCCAATTGGAAGATGAAGCCCGTACATGGTGGTCAGTGGAAGAAAGCAGGCTAGACAGGCCGATTGAATGAGGCAAATTCAAGGAGTGCTTCCTAGACCATTATTTCCCTTCCACCGCCAAGACAGAAATGGAGGAAAGATTCATTCTATTGAAGCAGAATGGACGTCCAGTGGACGTATATGCGGCAGAGTTCAACCGTCTGAGCCATTTTGCTCCATACATAGTCGCCTCAGAGGCCAGTATGGCCAGACGCTTCTTGCAGGGACTTGATTTTGAGCTGCAGCAGCTGATCGCATCACTGGAGCTGCAGACTTTTGGACAGGTACTCAACGCGGCGAGAGTTCAGGAGCAATTGATCAACAAGTTCAGGAAGCCTCCAGTCGTTCCAGCACGTACCCCTGCACCTTCTCGAGGAGCCATACCGGTCCACAGGCCTGGAACGGCACAAATGAAGCATCCGTTCGTGCCACAATATCGCCACCAGACACGGAACGTAGTTTGCGGCTACTGCAATAGAGATGGGCATACCCAGAAAGACTGTTGCCGCGCCAAGGGACAGTGCTTGATTTGCTGATCCAGTCAGCACAGGATTAGCGGTTGCCCTGAGCGAGCAGAGATACAGGGAGGTTCTGGACCGCCGCAACAGAGGCCGCAGGAGCAGAGGCAACCCTTTACAGGTCGCGGTCAGGGACGGGCTTTCACCCTGACCGCCGAGCAGGCAGAGGCATCTGAAGACGTTGTTACAGGTACTCTACTCGTACATTCCTTACCAGCCAGAGTACTATTTGATTCTGGGGCAACGCACTGCTTCATATCGGAGCATTTCATTGATACACACTCCATACCACATGAACCACTAACCAAGGGCTGGGAGATACATACGGGTAATGGCATTATAATATCTAGTCAAGAATGTAGATCATGTCCGGTTGTAGTGTGTGGCAGGGAATTCTATGCGAATTTCCTTCTGATTGGGACAGGCAGTTATGACGCAATTCTCGGGATGGATTGGATGAGTACCTTCCATGCAGTTATTGATTGCCGTGCAAGGAATGTGATCTTCTGCATTCCCAATCACCCGGAGTTTATTTTCGAGGGCGGAAGCGAATCTTTGGAGCCAACCAAGTACAGAGCCAAGCCCAAGGTGCTGACAGCTATGGAGATTGATGAGAGCGCAGCCCCAGAGATTGTTCGGGACTTTCTGGACGTGTTTCCTGAAGATCTACCAGGTCTACCACCTCCTCGCGTCTTGGAGTTCTCGATCGATTTGACTCCAGGTACGACACCAGTATCCAAGGCCCCGTACAGAATGGCACCGGTTGAGTTGGCGGAGTTGAAGAAGCAAATTGAAGAACTATTGGAGAAGGGATTTATCCGACCAAGTGTTTCACCGTGGGGTGCACCAGTTCTGTTAGTAAAGAAGAAGGATGGATCGCTGCGGATGTGTATAGATTATCGGGAGCTGAACAAGGTCACAATAAAGAACAAGTACCCAATCCCGCGCACCGACGACTTATTCGATCAGCTAAGTGGGGCCAAGATATTCTCGAAGTTGGATCTCCGTTCTGGATATCATCAAATCAGAGTAGCAGCCGAAGATGTATGCAAGACGGCTTTCAGGACCCGATACGGACATTACGAGTTCCTTGTGATGCCGTTCGGTCTTACTAATGCTCCAGCGATATTCATGGACTTGATGAACAGGGTGTTTGCAAAGTACTTGGACACGTTTGTCGTTGTATTCATCGACGACATACTTGTCTACTCGAAGACACGGGAGGAGCATGTTGAGCATTTGCGCACGGTTCTACAAATTCTTCGGGAAGAGAAGCTGTATGCGAAATTGAGCAAGTGTGAATTCTGGCTCGACAAGGTTCAGTTCTTGGGACACATCGTTTCGGGCGAAGGCATCTCGGTGGACCCGGCAAAGATAGAATCTGTCAGAGATTGGCCAACGCCGAAGTCAGTGGCCAAGATCAGAAGCTTTCTGGGATTGGCAGGATATTATCGGAGGTTTGTCCAAGACTTCTCAAGAATCGCTGAACCGTTGACGAGGCTGACACGGAAGGATGTAACATTTGCGTGGACAGAGGAGTGTACTCATGCTTTTGACACACTGAAGCAGAAGTTGACCACGGCGCCCATTCTTACAGTACCAGATGATTCCGGTGGCTTGGTGATACACAGTGATGCCTCAGGAAAGGGTTTAGGCTGTGTTCTGATGCAGTACGGCCGAGTGGTTGCTTACGCCTCTCGACAACTGAGAAATCACGAGAAGAACTATCCTACGCATGACTTGGAGTTAGCTGCTGTAGTCTTTGCGTTGAAGATTTGGAGGCACTATCTATTAGGCGAGAAAGTAGAGGTGTACACGGATCATAAAAGTCTGAAGTATGTTTTCACTCAGAAGGAACTAAACATGAGGCAGCGCCGATGGCTAGAGCTGATGGCAGATTATGACTTGGACCTTCAGTATCACCCGGGGAAGGTGAATGTTATACCAGATACGCTCAGTCGCAAGCCAGCGGTCATGATGTTGACCAGTCAGTGGAGCATTATTGAGGACTTCAGAGACTCGAGCTTGAAGTCGTTACACCGAGCGCACTCAGTCAACTTTGGCAACTACAGGTGCAGTCTTCCCTGGTGGATCGCATAAAAGCTGCACAAACGGATGATCCCCGATTGCAAAAGTTCAGAGCGCAAGTAAAAGCCGGGCTGAGAACGGACTTGATCATACATGAAGATGGTTCTTTGAGATTCGGTAGCAGACTCTGCATACCTAAGAGGGATGTTCGAGAAGAAGTACTGGCTGAAGCGCATAGTTTAGCTTATTCTGTGCATCCGGGAGGTACAAAGATGTATCGGGATCTAAAGTAGCACTTTTGGTGGAACGGAATGAAGCGGGAAATTGCGAGGTTCGTATCCAGATGCTTGGTCTGTTAGCAGGTGAAGGCGGAGCATCAGAGGACAGCAGGTTTGTTACAACCACTTCCGATACCTGAATGGAAGTGGGAGCACATTACCATGGATTTCGTGACGGCCTTACCATGGAGCCCTAGGGGCAATAACGCCATTTGGGTTATCGTCGATCGCCTCACGAAAGCTGCACACTTCATACCATTCCGAGTGGGAAAGTCGACAGAGTCACTGGCAGAGAGATATATGCAGGAGATAGTGCGACTTCACGGTGTTCCAGTCAGCATTGTGTCATACCAGATTCGTGTCGCACTTCTGGAGGAGCTTACAGGAGAGCTTGGGTACCCGCCTCAAGTTCAGCACAGCTTATCACCCGCAGACGGATGGACAATCTGAGCGTACGATTCAGACGCTCGAGGATATGTTGAGAGCCTGTATGTTGGACTTTCAGGGTTCCTGGGAGGACCATCTGCATCTAGTCGAGTTTTCTTATAACAATAGTTATCAGGCTAGCATTCAGATGGCTCCTTTTGAAGCACTTTACGGGCGGAAGTGTCGATCCCCAGTGTGTTAGGATGATGTGGGAGAGCGAAGATTACTGGGTCCCGAGCTCATTGTTCAGACAGTCGACAAGGTCCAAATGATCAGGCAGCGAATTAAGACGGTTCAAGATCGACAGAAGAGTTGGGCAGATACCAGCAGGAGAGCACTAGAATTTGATGTCGGAGATCACGTGTTCCAGAAGATTTCCCCTACCCATGGAGTTATCAGGTTTGGAGGTCGGGGAAAGCTCAGTCCCCGTTTTATCGGACCTTTTGAGGTGCTAGAGCGAATAGGAGAGGTGGCCTACCGACTTGCCTTGCCTCCATCGCTAGCTGGTGTGCACAATACCTTCCACGTGTCACAGTTGCGGCGTTATGTTCGGGATGAGAGCCATGTCCTGGACTATTCGGAGCTAGTTTTGGGCACCGATCTATCATACTAGGAGCAGCCCACTACCATTCTCGACCGCAGGGAGAAAGTGCTGAAGAACAAGGTCATTCCGTTAGTCCGAGTGTTTTGGGGCGGTCGTTCCCCAGGAGAATCCACCTGGGAGCGGGAGGAAGATATACGCGCACGTTTTCCACATCTCTTTGTTTAGTACTCTTTTTTTGTTGTATCCTTGTTAAATTTCGAGGACGAAATTTTTGTAAGGGGGGTATGATGTAAATCCCCGTTCCCATCTATGAATTTTCCTATATTTTTCCTAGTCCCCGAATGCCATCCTTTTTCCCGTATTCCTACTTTATGTGATGATTGGTTGCTTAAGTTTCAATATTTGATTTTTCCAAAACCTTTAAACCAATCAAAGACCAAACCTAAATTAAAACAAAACTTCTAAACATAAATCAATTTAAATAAACATTAGCCCACAACTTCCTTAAACCCAGCCCAACAAAAATCAAATTAAACTAAATTAACATTTAAAAAGAAAAATGCCCAGCCCAAACCCTTTTGCCGGCCCAACGAAAATAAATGAAAACAAAATGAATTAAACATTTATTCCCAAGCCGGCCCAGTCCAGCAGTCCCAACTCCAAGCCCGCTCCTTCACAAACCCGACCCGCTTCGTTTCTCTTTCCATCTTCTCCCAACGTTAACTTTCTTTTCCCTCTCACTCCATTTTTTTTCCTCCCGATCCACTTTCCTCGCCGACCCACGAGGCCACGTCGTCCGTCGTTGCCCCACGACCCGCGCACCCCTCGTGACCCTCTCTAACCCCTCGTCACCTCCTTTCTCCCTCACCCACTAGATCTAAAACTTCTCAAAACCTCTCTCTCGTTCACCCAAAAACCCAACCTCAAACCCACTGCCTTCATCACCCGTTCAACTCCCTCCGACGACGACGACGAACCTCCTGCGACCCCCTCATTCATCCTCCCGCGCCCTCTACATCTCCTCATCCTCCTCCATCAACTGAGCACCCCTGCCAAGCTCCCCTGCACACCAATCCCCTGCACACCCGAGCTCGGCCACCCTACACCCTCACACCGGCGATCTCCCTATCACGTCGTCGACCTCTACACCCTCTTCTCCTCAGCATCATCACCATCACAACAAGCCCCAGGCCCCACTACCTACTCTCTCTTTCCCTCCAAAGCCACAAAACCCACAACACACATCTAAGCACCCTTACTGTTGCCCATCGCCGGAGCGACACCGCCGACCGTCGTCGACCCCAGCACATCCGAGGAGAACCACAGAGCACCCCCTCCGCTTCCAGTGACCGCGAGACGTCTCCGGGCAACTCCGACGTCAAACCCGAATCGCGAGCCGAGGCCGTGCATCCAAAGAGCGCCGTTCGTCGTGCATTCGTGACGTTGCCACTGTTGGGTTAGCCTAGCACTACATGAAGGGTTTGGAAGCATCACATGAACCAAAAGTGGAGTCTTTAGGGTGCTAAGTTAACGAACAAAGAATCGTTCATAGAATCAATTAGGGTTTCAAATTTATTCACATCATCATATGAAAGAAATGCTAGGGTTTAGAGAGTACAACCTTTGTATCTCCCTACGCTAGACTCCTCGGCTACTTGGGGTTTGAAAAAGCTCCGCTTGAACTCCTCGAGGTCACCGATGATCCACCCGGAGTCCGCTTTGTCCAAGCTTGCAACTTTATCCGATCAAGTGAACAAAATCAAGCTAACACTCTAAACAAGTGGGCTAGACTTGTGTGGAATGGTGTTGTGGTTCTCTTTCTCACTTCAAAATCCAAACTTGATGAGTATATTGCTCACTACAAAGAACTAGAGAGCAAAATGAGAGAGGAAGAAGAAGATGATGGCAATATGAGAAGATGATAAGTTCAACTCTAAAACGAAAAATAGAAAATATATCAATATATATTTTTCTCTTCTCATATCAAACCATGGTTAGGATATTATTGAACTTGAGTTAAAAACACAAAAGGAAAAGTAACCCATGGTCAAAGGGTGGGTGAGAATGGTTAGGTCAAGAGAAGAGTGTAGAAACAAATCAATAATGACCATTTTGCTTTTTCCCTTTTTGTTTTAAATCAAATGCAATTTAATCCATAAATAAAACCATGGTGTGAGTCTTATATTGCCACCATTTTCATGTATGTATAACCATGAAGGATGTATGTATGTATGTATGTGTATATGTACATCCATATGTGCATGAATCAATAAAGAAACTATACATGCATGCATACATCCAACATACTCAAGAAAGGATTTCAAGTGAGAAGCTAATGGTTAAATGATAAATCAACACTTGATTTATCAATCCGGCCATATCACATATGACCCCTACCAAAAGCAAGCCGCTCGACCAATATACGGTATCCTATACGCGCATTTTAATCGGGTCCATGCGCATATCGCATACGCGCACCACAACGTTTCGCCTGGACTAGGAAACTCCATTGTGGGACTCTGAGACTCGTCAATACGCCGGCAGTGGGTGATGATCATATCAAGCACCCCCAAGCCGCAAGCGGTCAGCTAAACGTAACGGCCACTCGGGTATTGAGCGATCATAAGAGAACAAGCGAACCTGCTACAACTCCCGTCGAGCCGATCGGCAACACTTCCCGTACAGTCCGGTCTCCTCGTCTGATATGTCGCATATCAAGTCTAGGGGTGGTAAACGTCAGACCCCAATAACCGATAAATCGTGCCGATGTGAGGCTCATAACGGGTCGAGAAACTACTGGTAACACTTACCAGCAAATCTCTGAATCAGCCCTGGCCAGGGACTTCCCTGTTACGGCCAATCGAGCACAGCACAACATCAACCCCCAATACCGGGAGAGACGAAACCCCTCCTATCGCTCATTGCCTCCATATGACTCGGGACTGTACCCAAAAACCATCGTTTTGCACGCCCTCATGGACGTGGTAAGGTGGAGATCAAAGCACAGTGGGAATCACACAAGACTCTATGACGATCTCGGGTCTACAGACTAACCTGCACAAGTGTCACCTGAGAACTGCCATCTGACGTGAGGTATAATACCAACTGGGAGTTCTCGACGAGTCCGTCCAGTGTACCCAGTCTCCACTGAGCACCCGTATACCATCTCTGATGTCAAACACCAATGGATATGGGATCATCCATCGCCCATCTCATGGGTCGAGAAGCGTATACGCTAGTCTACACTGGTATATCGATGCCCCGTCTCGATACACCTACGACTAGGGACCTTGAAGGATGTACTTATGGACTACCATGTCCCCACTAGTATGATCTGCATCATAGTTCGGGTAGTCAAGTACACATCCTAAGGGCTTTACCAACATGTAACTATAAGACAGTTTAAAGAGACTAGTATACATGTTAAGATAAAGTGCAACCAGATAGCATACTATCATATCGAGTAAGAAAGTCATCTCTATATATGTCCTAGCATCCAATATAATATACATCATCTGTACAATACTGGCCTCTAGGGCATACATACAACTAACAATCTCCCACTTGCACTAGGGCCAGCTGCTGTAGTATCGCATACCGAGCATCCCGAAGAGTCTCTCAAACTGTATCTGGGGAATGGCCTTCGTGAGTGGATCCGCCGTGTTGTTCTTCGTGTCAACCCTCCTGACCTCGATCTCCCGGCGGTCAACTATCTCCCGGATCAGGTGATACCGCCTCAGAATATGCCTGGATCGCTGATGGGACCTGGGTTCCTTGGCCAAAGCCACCGCTCCATTGTTATCGCAATACAAAGGTATTGGATGCTCAATGGATGGAACCACTCCAAGTTCAGTAATAAACTTCTTGATCCAGACAGCCTCTTTAGCAGCATCGTTGGCAGCGATGTATTCAGCCTCCATCGTTGAGTCTGCCACGGTTTCCTGCTTGGAACTCTTCCAGCTAACCGCCCCTCCGTAAAGGGTAAAGACAAATCCCGACTGCGACTTAGAGTCGTTCTTATCACTCTGGAAGCTCGAATCGGTAAAGGACTCCACTTGGAGTTCTCCGTTACCATACACCAAGAGTATCTCTTTAGTCCTTCGTAAGTACTTGAGAATGCTCTTCACAGCTGTCCAGTGACTCTCTCCAGGATCAGCTTGATACCTGCTCACTACACTTAGTGAGTATGCTACATCGGGTCTGGTACATAGCATCGCGTACATGATAGAACCTACAGCTGAAGCATAGGGTATCCCTTGTATGCGAGCTCTCTCCAAATCAGTCTTGGGAGACATCTCTTTGGAGAGAGTGACTCCAGAGATCGTGGGCAAGTTCCCACGCTTGGATTCTTCCATACTAAACCTCTTTAGTATGGTGTCAATGTACCTGGATTGGGATAATCCAAATATCCGTTTGGATCTATCTCTATAGATCCTAATTCCCAATATGCAGGAGGCATCACCAAGATCTTTCATTGAGAATCTTTGTGATAAGAAGAGCTTGACCGATTATAGCATAGGAATATCATTTCCTATCAAGAGTATGCCGTCCACGTACAATACGAGGAAGACAACCTTACTCTCTGCCACCTTCTTGTAGATATAAGGTTCATCTGGGTTTTTGACGAAATCAAACTCTTTGATAACGACGTCAAAGCAGATGTTCCAACTCCGCGATGCTTGCTTTAATCCATAAATGGATTTAAGCAGCTTGCACACCTTCCCGCTGCTCCCACTGTCTACGAAGCCCTCTGGCTGAGTCATGTACACGCACTCTTCTAAATCACCGTTTAGAAAGGCGGTCTTAACATCCATTTGCCAGATTTCATAATCATGATATGCAGCGATGGCAAGCATGATCCGGATGGATTTAAGCATAGCCACTGGAGAAAAGGTTTCGTCATAGTCCACACCTGGTCTTTGACGAAAACCCTTTGCAACAACTCTAGCTTTGAAAGTCTTTACTTTCCCATCTACACCAAGTTTTTTCTTGAAGATCCACTTGCTCCCAATGGGTTTTACCCCTTCAGGAGCAACTTCCAAAATCCACACTTTGTTGGTGTACATGGATTCCATCTCGGACCGCATAGCATCCAGCCATTTCACCGAGTCCCTACTCGTGATGGCTTGCTCGAAGCTAGTTGGGTCATCATCCTCTATGATGCAATCCTCGCTGCCACCATCCATGAGAAAACCGTAGTATCTCTCAGGTTGGCGAGGAACCCTACTAGATCGGCGGAGAGGCTGAGGTTCGTTGGGAGCTACTGAATCCTTTGGTTCCACTAAATCTTCAGTTTGAGTTTGTGTAGCCGGAATTTCTTCCAGTTCTACCTTATCGCCACTAATTTCTTTTGCAAGAAATTTCTTTTCCAAAAAGGTGGCATGTCAAGAAACAAACACTTTTTGTTCCTCTGCATGGTAGAAAAGATATCCATGTGAATGTTTGGGATATCCCACAAACTTGCATAGAACTGACCGCGTCTCGAGTTTGTCCGGATTTTGCCTCTTGACATAAGCCGGGCAACCCCATATTTTAACTCGTTTAAGACATGGTCTCTTCCCACTCCATATCTCATATGGTGTGGTAGGTACAGATTTAGTTGGAACTTGATTCAATAGGTATGCTGCTGTTTCCAGCGCATATCCCCAGAAGGAAATAGGTAACTCAGCTGTGCTCATCATAGAGCGCTCCATATCTAATAGGGTGCGGTTCCTCCGCTCCGATACACCGTTGTGCTGTGGTGTATATGGAGGAGTCAGCTGAGAGAGAATCCCATTCTCTTTTAGGAAGTCCAGGAATTCATTGCTCAAGTATTCACCTCCTCGATCAGATCGAAGGATTTTAATACTTTTTCCGGTTTGGTTTTCGACTTCTTGTTTATATTCTCTAAATTTCTCAAAAGCTTCTGATTTGTGTTTCATCAGGAACACATATCCGAATCTAGAGAGATCGTCAGTGAATGTAATGAAGTACGAAGAACCATCCCTGGCATGTATAGACATAGGACCGCATACATCACTATGTATCAGTCCCAAGAGTTCGGCAACTCTTTCTCCGTGTCCCGTAAACGGAGTTTTGGTCATCTTGCCTTTGAGACATGACTGGCAAGTGTCATAAGATGAAAATTCAAACGGATTCAAATATCCATCCTTATGTAACTTAGCTAGTCGTGTCGCATTGATGTGACCCAGTCTACAATGCCACAAGAAAGATTCATTCAGTTCTGAACTCTTCCTCTTGTGTGTGTTTTTTATGCTCAGAACTGTTGATTGATTTAGAATATAAATGCCATTGCACAACGTGCCTGATCCAACCAACTTTTGGTTACGGAAAATGTTTATAACATTATCCTCTAATACAAAATTATATCCCTCTTAGCTCAACAAAGAAACCGATATAATGTTGCATATCAGGTTCGGCATGTAATAGCATTCGTTCAGAACTAATGTATTACCAGCTGGTAATGTAAGGTGATATTCCCCGACAGTCTTAGTTGCAACAATTGCACCATTTCCAACTCTTATGTCTTTATCACCTTCTCCAAGTTCTCTACCTTTCCTAAGCCCATGTAACTGATTACAAATATGGGATCCTGACCCGGTATCTAATACCCACGACGTAGGGCAAATGGAGAAACAGTTCTCTGTAACGAACACACCCGAAGAAAATGCATCATCATGTACTTTCTTCATTCGGGTGGCATGGGAATCCTGGTATTCCCCTATGTCATGTTCAGTCCTATAACTCTTATAAGAAAGAACGGAACCAACGTTCCCCAGCACAGTATAACATGCGGGTTCGGTCAATACATCCATTTTATTATCTTGATTAGGGCATGACATGGTCGCTACCTGGAGAGAGAGAGAAGAAAACACTTTAGCGTATGCTCTTGCAAGATCAGATTGGTTATTATCTTATCTAATCAGGATGGCTCCCACTGGTTTTTATCAAATCTTCCTTCAAACCCTAAAAGGAAAGACTAGCCGGGATTAATTACACCCTACAACTTCGCCGATCTTTCAGCCAGGCCAGTGTCGGTACTTTGAGGGAGGTTCCCCGTGCTTTCGCACGGACCTAATTAAAGTAAATCTCGTTTTCCCATAGGCGTAACCCCGTTGACACATTTCTAGACACCTACTTGATCGGCTAATTGTAATGTGTAAAACTCTCCCAGGAGTAACTCTTACTCGCAGTGGGTATCGGAATCCAACTATCTCATAGAAGGTATGCAATCTCATTGCAAATTTCAACACTTGAAATTCCCAATAATATTTTGCCCCTAGCGTCCTATGACTTTGACAAAGGCCAACAAATCATAGGATGCTAGTCAAGTTCAACCTATCATTTCTTGATTGAATCAAACCCACCCGCACGACCCTTGACAAAGGCCAACAAGGTCGTACGACTACCCTGAAACAATCTGCATCACATGCATAAGCAGATAAGCACTATTCAGCTACCGCACACTACGCCTTGACAAAGGCCAACAAACGCAGCACGAATACTAAACAGTTCTTATCTGAAATGACGGAGGGCTACGACAGGTTTTTTCTGAAAACCTATTGCGTAATGAACTTGATATCGTTGTAGAATCAAGTGAAGTTTTGAAATGGAGTGATTTTGAGGCTTTTCTAGTTTTGCTAAAGGGGTCACTCCCGGTGAAGGGATCGTCGGCCCTTTCCTCGTCGAATGAGGTGCGGGATATATCATATATATCACTGTGCAAAGCAGAAACTATAGAAGCAATCAAAAGTCAAACCGAGTGTGTAGCATCTGCCAGTTATTGCTAAAGGGGTCACCCCCGGTGAAGGGATCTCGGCCCTTTCCTCATCGAATAAGTTGCAGGGTATATCATATATACCGCTATGCAAAGCAAAACTGTAGCTACCCTTTTTATTTAAAATTTGATTCTACAACATCTTTTAGGTTTCTTTTCTTTCATTAATCATATTAATGAAGTCCCATCATTTAAGTCACCTAAACATCACAGATAAATACGACGTACACTCATGCCATCCGCATTCGCCTCGATGTTCCCTCGTGCACCGTTAGGTTAGGTAACTAACGACAGAGCAGGGCAGGGCTAGTGCGGGTGTAAAACATAAGTAACGCCTATATAATATATCATATATATACTATATATTGTATCCATCAGAACATATCAAATGATCACATCACAGATATCGCAGCAGAAACATAGATATAATGTGGGATATACTAGGACGTCCGTATTTAGTATTTAGCCAAAATAGAAAATACGGATTCCACAGTCGCGATGAATAGCCAAGCCCACACCCTGGACCCCTACGAGAGCGGCAAGCGACCCTACCAATTCTGGAGTTTAGGAAACCCGGTCTCGACTCCTCGAGATGGCCTCCTACTGAACCCCAGAACCCGGTCACCCGTGCTCCCCTCCTTGGGTCCATCCTAATGCGGAAAAGTAAATAATATACAACACAGGTGGCATTGACCTCAACCCGGAAGTGCCCCAAATAAAAGAATATTACATTACATTTGAATTTACATGAATGAAAATATAAAACTCTCATCTCACATAAAAAAAAACCCGGCTATTCAATCGCGACAATCCTGCACATCATATCTTAGCAACACATAATATCCTATATCATCAACGTAAGTAAGTATGCATACACCGATTGTCGTCGACGTATAGCAACGACAATCGGTAATACCACTACATACTACACTTACGGTCACAGAAAAGAAAGTGTAAAACTGCAATATCTGGAATCCACATTCTCTTTAGACATCGTAAATGCGAAGTATCACATACCTCGTATTTCATGTCTTATAATGTGAATTCCACACATTGCATCACATTCCAGATAATTAGACAGTATTAAAGTTTTCGAACGAACGATCATATACCCAAGATTCACTAAAGCTCAACACTTGAGCGAAGTTCAAAATCTCGGAGTGTATCACAGTAGTAGCGGTCCAGCCGTAGAAGGGTCAAGCCAACGCCTCACATGTGGCACGCCGTACTGCCCCAAACCCTAAGGTTCAAAGGGCAGTTCAAGACGGTCACATAATCGAGTTAAGGTTTGTTGTCTTCTAGAGGGACCACCACAAAACTTGCACGTATCTCCAAAATATTTAAACCCCGTGAAAAGTGAGCAAATGATACTCGTTCAAACACTTCACTACTTTCTAATTTACCCGGAAAAGTCACGAAATCAAAATTCCGATCGAATCGACGAGTCGAAAACCATCTCCAGAATTTTTCAGCACTAAATACAGATTAAAAATACCCTAAAAAATATACAAGCAGAATTAAGCATTACAATATAAAAATTATACAGGGATTGAGGTGTACGGCCGCGGAACCGCGGCCCAAGCAAGCTTAGGCCGCGTTTCTGCGGCAGAAAAGACTGTTCCTCGAAAAAAATTTATACCGTAATTCTTATTTTTACCTGATGAATTTTTTACATATTTTTAATTCTGAAAATAACCAGATTTTGAAAAAAGTCTAGAGAGCACCCAAAAATCCGTATTTTCGGTTCGATCGGAGTTTTAACTTCGTAAAGGTGTCGCCTAATGTTCTAGGTCGGCTCTGATACCAATGTTGGGTTAGCCTAGCACCACATGAAGGGTTTGGAAGCATCACATGAACCAAAAGTGGAGTCTTTAGGGTGCTAAGTTAACGAACAAAGAATCGTTCCTAGAATCAATTAGGGTTTCAAATTTATTCACATCATCATATGAAAGAAATGCTAGGGTTTAGAGAGTACAACCTTTGTAGCTCCCTACGCTAGACTCCTCGGCTACTTGGGGTTTGAAAAAGCTCCGCTTGAACTCTTCGAGGTCACCGATGATCCAGCCGGAGTCCGCTTTGTCCAAGCTTGCAACTTTATCCGATCAAGTGAACGAAATCAAGCTAACACTCTAAACAAGTGGGCTAGACTTGTGTAGAATGGTGTTGTGGTTCTCTTTCTCACTTCAAAATCCAATCTTGATGAGTATATTGCTCACTACAAAGAACTAGAGAGCAAAATGAGAGAGGAAGAAGAAGATGCTGGCAATATGAGAAGATGATAAGTTCAACTCTAAAAAGAAAAATATAAAATATATCAATATATATTTTCCTCTTCTCATATCAAACCATGGTTAGGATATTATTGAACTTGAGTTAAAAACACAAAAGGAAAAGTAACCCATGGTCAAAGGGTGGGTGAGAATGGTTAGGTCAAGAGAAGAGTGTAGAAACAAATCAATAATGACCATTTTGCTTTTTCCCTTTTTGTTTTAAATCAAATGCAATTTAATCCATAAATAAAACCATGGTGTGAGTCTTATATTGCCACCATTTTCATGTATGTACAACCATGAAGGATGTATGTATGTATGTATGTGTATATGTACATCCATATGTGCATGAATCAATAAAGAAACTATACATGCATGCATACATCCAACATACTCAAGAAAGGATTTCAAGTGAGAAGCTAATGGTTAAATGATAAATCAACACTTGATTTATCAATCCGGCCATATCACATATGACCCCTACCAAAAGCAAGCCGCCCGACCAATATACGGTATCCTATACGCGCATTTTAATCGGGTCCATGCACATATCGCATACGCGCACCACAACGTTTCGCCTGGACTAGGAAACTCCATTGTAGGACTCTGAGACTCGTCAATACGCCGGCAGTGGGTGATGATCATATCAAGCACCCCCAAGCCGCAAGCGGTCAGCTAAACGTAACGGCCACTCGGGTATTGAGCGATCAGAAAAGAACAAGCGAACCTGCTACAACTCCCGTCGAGCCGATCGGCAACACTTCCCGTACAGTCCGGTCTCCTCGTCTGATATGTCGCATATCAAGTCTAGGGGTGGTAAACGTCAGACCCCAATAACCGATAAGTCGTGCCGATGTGAGGCTCATAACGGGTCGAAAAACTACTGGTAACACTTACCAGCAAATCTCTGAATCAGCCCTGGCCAGGGACTTCCCTGTTACGGCCAATCGAGCACAGCGCAACATCAACCCCCAATACCGGGAGAGACGAAACCCCTCCTATCGCTCATTGCCTCCATGTGACTCGGGACTGTACCCAAAAACCACCGTTTTGCACGCCCTCATGGACGTGGTAAGGTGGAGATCAAAACACAGTGGGAATCACACAAGACTCTATGACGATCTCGGGTCTACAGACTAACCTGCACAAGTGTCACCTGAGAACTGCCATCTGACGTGAGGTATAATACCAACTGGGAGTTCTCGGCGAGTCCGTCCAGTGTACCCAGTCTCCACTGAGCACCCGTATACCATCTCTGATGTCAAACACCAATGGATATGGGATCATCCATCGCCCATCTCATGGGTTGAGAAGCGTATACGCTAGTCTACACTGGTATATCGATGCCCCGTCTCGATACACCTACGACTAGGGACCTTGAAGGATGTACTTATGGACTACCATGTCCCCACTAGTATGATCTGCATCATAGTCCGGGTAGTCAAGTACACATCCTAAGGGCTTTACCAACATGTAACTATAAGACAGTTTAAAGAGACTAGTATACATGTTAAGATAAAGTGCAACCAGATAGCATACTATCATATCGAGCAAGAAAGTCATCTCTATATATGTCCCAGCATCCAATATAATATACATCATCTGTACAATACTGGCCTCTAGGGCATACATACAACTAACAGCCACTGTCGGACATCGCCTAAAACGTTTCCAGGCAAGTACTCTACTTGCTACATGCTAATTTATTCGTGTTATGTAGAAGGTCCAGAGACGGTTCCTCCCCGGGCCCCCGGAGGGGTAATAAAGGTTCGCCCTTACTTGTTTCTTTAGTCGGAAACTCGTTAGGTTCAATAACCGCCCCCGTTAAGACGTCGCATTTGACTTTGAAAATTCTCTGAAAAGTTTATGACTTTTCAAAGGCAAATCGACTTTCGATTATCAATAATTTCCATAAATTATATGGCACAACTGTTCGATGTAAAATCCCAATGAGAATCTTCATCTAATTTGACGGAATTGGATTGTCTATACTGGCCCATGTGGTAATGAATACTTTGTATAAATTTCACTGGAAAATAGGACTGTTAATGTCTAAAATGAACACCCCCAAATACACCCGTGAAAACTGGAAATTTCTCGCATTTGAAAATTGTTAAAATCACCATAAATTATATACTTAAGGAAATGATGCGTTCGAGGGCTCAAATCGAATCCGACTCGACGAACTGTAACCTTATGCAAGTTTCTAATGGTTTCTGTACTGGAATTGTGACGATATTTGGGTCGGAGTGCGGCTCTGGACTGCTGTCCAGAGCTACTCTGGTTACTGTTTACTGTCCAGTAATGCGTACCTCCTGAACTCGTATGTTGCGGAACTCTGCATTTTATTAAAGGTGAATCTGTTAGCTAAATAACATAAGTGGTCTCATTCCGATTTATCGTCGTTTGCTATTTAATCTGTGATTTAAAAGAACAGGACGTATAACAGTTCAAAACAGAATCAGAATTGACATACTAGTGTTGAACAGTGCATAACTTTTGACGTACAGACGCGATTGAGAATCCGTCTATTGCATTAAACACCCTATTGAAAACCCTAGATTTTATGCAACTGTATCGTCGCTAAATTCTGATCCCAATTGGGTGAAATTCGTGTCGCGAAACGGATGTTCAGTTCAGAAACTGAATTTCCTGCAGCGAGCACTTACAATGAAACGGCTGTAACTTGAATACCGTAAACCCGATTGAACTGAAACCAATTTTGATGAACTGCTGACAGAGTGCACTTATTATCGTATTTGTATCATTTCGTTGAATTCTGAACATATGAATTTCTGCAATTTTTGTAAGTTTATGACGAGCATATTGGTTCATAATATACATGACTTGTTAACGGCATACATACACATATCTTACCCAATTGCCATATACATAGGGTTAGTGCGTGTTAGTGTTCAGTGACATTGCATTATCGTGCGTGAATGATATTGGTTTAGGAGTGTCAAGTACACCAATGGAAAGTGAATGATTCGTGGCAGTGATTAATACAGTGAACAGTGATAAAACCGTGCCATTGGTATACTTGTACACGACTAAATCATAATCATAAATAGTGTAAACCTGGGGAAAAAGGGGAATTCAAAGTGGAAAGTGTATCGTATTTAGCGGGACCATGTTTTAGAGGATGATCATTCGAGCAGTGATATATATATTAGGTAGGATCTAGCGATCCGGCTGACAGGGTTATGTCCCGGGCATGTGGGCCGTTGTCTCGGGTATGTACGAGACTCCTGTTAAACATGATCCTCCTTTCCACTATACGATTTCAAATATGACCTAGAGACTGATAGGGACACATATCATACTTTGCATCATATAGTGACATAGTGATTACACGCATTGTACTTTCACTGTTATTACCGTATTTACCTGTTTCATATCATTAATATAAAAACTGCTATTACGTCGCTCTGACGACCTGAGTATGCATGCTCAGATCTCGTGGAAGAACCAGCGCAGGAGTCGGATTTACCTTTCGAGCTGACGGAGACCTAGTCTGGAGTACTTTTCTTCCTTTTTACTTTCCATAAAAGAGATCGTGCAATTGAACTTGGTTAGTAACTCTTCTTATTTATTTGTAATTTGTGAACAATGGATTTTAATGTAATAATTTAGTGATGTAATTCCTTTACTGCTGTACTTCGTTTACTGATTACCATGTAATGCTAGAAGCCGAAGTGTGACTACGGCGGGATTATTCCTTGACCGTAAGAGCATGGCTGGCCTAGTCATCTCTCGTTTTCCGTATTTTGCGAAACGGGGCATGACAGTATTTACTTCTGAGTAAATACGTAGCGGACCAATCGCGTCCCCTTCGCCGTATACTGGGAAGCGGGGCGTGACAGATTGCTAATTTGAACTTGTTGTTTTGTTATTTTATGATCTTAGGGACGCAGGCGAGGACTTCGGACGCTGGGAAGAAGGGAAAGCGAGTGGTTGGGTTTACTTAGCACCAGAATCATCTGTTAGTAGATTTAACATCTACTGGGGAATCGCCCGCATGGCGTTATGCGTCTGGGCTAGATTAAATGATATGATTCTTGATATTAAGTATATGGACATTGATTGTGCATGTGTACCTTTGTTGCATACCTCATTTTCCTATTTGCATATGGATATAATATGAATGAGACACAACACCATTATTGACGGTTCATGCTGCACGAGCACTAATTGTATGCTACACACACTCCGTCGATAATTTCCATGACACGCACAGCCCATATACATACGAGATATAGTTGACACCTATACATATGTGATATTGTATTGGCTAGGGACTTTGAGACATTGATTCATATTCCATTATATATATGACATATAGCATACCTGTATACCTACATGCTTACACATGTGCATTGCCATGTCTACATGCTAGCTACCCATATACCTATATGGTATTATACCATTAGAGATATGTATATACACATATGAGACACAGCTACATGTAAATCTTGCATACATACTTACATATACACTTACCTAACTTGATATAGCTACACATATACCTGGAGAGTATTGTATCATTATTAACATGTATATACACATACCTAGCTTGATATAGCTACACATATACCTGGAGAGTATTACATCATTATTGATAGGTAGATTCACATATCTTGCTATACCGACATGCTTACGCATACCTGGCTATAGCTACATGTTCACCTTTATATGATGTTGTATGGATTTTGGAGAACTTAGAAACCGCATGATATATTTAATAACTTGTTGCGGTTAAACAACGGTTTTTCCTTTATATTCTCATATTACTGTTTCATGTTGCATATATTATATTTCATGGATGTCGCATTAAGATATGGTTTTCATATGATATTTTCTGAATGTTTTACTCCTGCGTATATATATCAGTGGTATGGGACGCTGACATATATGTATATATATGGTATATATATATCAGTGGTATGGGACGTTATTATATATGTATACCTACCTAATATATCATCATAATGATCTATGCAAATATTCTTATTCATTACTTGATATTTTCTGGATTTGAAGACCGTGGTCGTTTCATGAAATTATGCATTATTTGAAAAACCCGGTTTCTCTTGATATGATATTTCGAGGCGTCCACCATGATATTTCTCGGTTCTGAGATTTGTGATATATACCCGATACGAGGAGTGGAGTGGGCCGTGTGCGGGTACATGGTGGAGCCCGGTATGGTTCCCCGGGGCAAGAAAGGTATGTCGTGGTTAGCCGATGAGCCTGGCAGGCGGGCAAGTACCTACCGGTGATAGTATTTGGACTCGGCGGTTATCGTGGGGATACCGACTGGACTTATGTACGCATGGATACGTGGAATTTCGAGTGTCGAAGCTGGGCACTCGGGTTTCGATAGCGTATTATACGTATCTATCAGGGCCAGTCGTAGTGACGGCGCCCGATAGAGGAGTATTTATGTGTCGATATTAGACACTAGTTTTCATGTTGTTTTCGGGTGTCGGTGTTTGACACTCAGGTACCATGAGACTTACAGGATGTGTTTTATCCATACTCAGCATTTATTTGATATGCATTGCTTCATGTATTAGTAGTATCTGATAGAGTATCTTTCATGACTGTTGCATATACATATTGCCATTTATTACTATCAGCTTGCATGCGATAAACCATCGCAGTACGTGCATACTTGCGATTGCTTGCATATGTTATTTACTATTCACGAGTTAGCAACTCACCCCCGTTGTGCCACAGTATTTTGCAGGTAGTCCCTCAGGGCAGTCGCGGCAGGGCTTTCATCTATCGTATCATCTTTTGCAGCGGATACCGCTACGGCTGATTGGGTGCAGTTTTGCTATAGGTGGGTTTTGCGGTTATCCGATATTGCTCATTGTATATTCGTTGTATCTAGTATTCTCCATCTACCACTTTCATGTATTGACTTAGAGACGAGATGTGAGGACGATATTGTGTATTTTTTGGTGACTCAGGATGTCTTTTATGCAGTTTTATTTATATCGTCTTTTATTTTTTCACTACGGCGGCGTATATCTGTTGTGGTGGTTATTTCCGCCTTTGGGTGTGGATTTTGCTCTCGTTGGGGATGTTTTATTTATATATTTGTATATACCCATTTTGGGGCTAGTTTTTACAAAGGAGGTGCCGCCAAAATTTTTAAGAAAGTAAATTTGGACTTTAAAGAATTTGTACTTGAGATTTTCAAAAGTTTTAACAATGTTCTTATCACTTACTATTTTGATGGTTTAGATTGATGGGTTTTCGGCTTACTTGAATTGCGTTACTCCTGTAGACGTTACGTGGTTTAAGGGCCGTCACGTGCCAAATTTCGGGTCGTGACAATATACCCCTTCTTCAGACGGTCCAAGTAAGCCATTTTTACTCCGTTAAGCCGTTACTCTGCTCGGATCTCTTGTCTAACTTGACCGTCGGAGGGTCCTCGATGGTGCAACCACCCCGGGACTTCCTTGCAGGTAGCTCGACAACCACAACCTCAAACCCATTGAGATCCACACGCTTCAGGAGCGACAGCCTCCAGATCTAATCTCAGCCACTCATTGCCGCCATCAGCAGATCAACGGAAGGTAACATCTTGGCGTCATCCAGGTCGCGTCAGCGGTGATGCCGGCGGCGAACGTCCAATCGGCAATGACCGGCGGCCGCTTGATAGACGACGGGCCGGCTGATAAACGACCGACGATAAGTGGTGGGGCTGGCTGGTGAACAATCGGCAATAGCCGGCGACGGGCCGGCAAGCGGCGAATGGCTTATTGACGGCGGGCTGGCAGACACACCACCGGTGATGGATGGCGGTGCCAGCCGGCGGACCACCGACGATGGGCCGAGGATCCAGCCGGCTGGCGGGTGGCGAGAGAGGCCGGCGGCGGATGGTCATGGCTCATTTCATGTTAGGCGGGAATATTTCCTGATAATCTGGGATAAACATATATTTTGGGGGGAATAAGATTGGTATGAAATTGGGTTATTTAATTACCATGGTAATCCTATATTCCCAAGAATATCTTTTACAGCTAAACATGCGTGATAATATTTTATGGTAATCTAGGATTACAACCTAGATTATCTCCTACTAAGCGCATCCTGAATTTAGTGACTCGGATCAGCATTATTTGATCAAACCCTATTCGTATTATTTGTCAAACTCTAGAGTCGAGCTTGTTCGGTTATTCGAACCCGTTGGAAGAGTTGATTAGTTATTAGCCGTGAATCAGGACTCGGCCTATAAGTTTTAACTAAGCAAGATCCCATGGTTCAAGAGTGTGGGGGCCGGACGAAGCCCCCCGAAATTTAAAACTTACTTAAGGCGTAAATATCTAAAAACTATCTATATTTTGTATAGTTTTGGGATTTGGTATAGAATTTCATATGAGGGATAAACCAACCGTCTTTGGTGAGATTTGGAGTGGTTCGGGATTGTAGAGTCTCAGAGTTTTTTCACCATCATTGTAACCTTTTAATTTCTGATAGTAGTAAAATCGATTCTCTTTTCTCTGGAGACGTAAATCGATTAAGCAAAACCTCGATAAAATGTGTTCTCCTTGGGTTCTTTTCTTCATTATGCTATCTTGCGGTCCGGATCTTACTAGAGGCTCAAGTATTTAGAGAATATAGATATTTTGTATATTTTAGGATCTTGGTATCGAATTTTGAGAGACAAGGAAGTCGCCTTGTGGTGAGAATTTAAACATATTTGGGATTGGAGTTTGAAAGTTTTTCTCCACAATTATTGTGACCATATAATTCCTCATATCAATATATGTTTCTCTTTTATCCAAGAACCTAGATCGATTTGGCTGAACCGTAGTAAGGTCTATATGTTCTCTTTTGATTCTTCTCGTTATATTTTGTGGTTTACTCTAATTGCAATTTTACCTTTGGTGTTTTTTGTTGTTGGTTTTGTAATTGTTAAGATGTGTGGGATTAGTACTCACATATGAAAAAATAGAAGAGGTATATGAGTATAGATGGGGTATCCTACTAATGAGGCTTGAGTTTATTTGATATGTGGGCTTTTAAAAATTAATGAGGTCCTGTGTTTTGGGCACTGGCCCATAAACCCGCTATCCAAATAGACTCAACCTCTTTAGTTTTTCCCATATATTGTATACTGGTGCATCTCTTTTAGTTTTTTAAATGTTGGGCTACTAATTCCAAACATTTACCTTTTCTTTCTTCTTCTTCGTCTTTTCTTTTTGCAATAGACTTAAGCCTTATTGGTCAGGTGCCTCCTTTGTATCTTATATCTATGTATATCTCTTTGGTTTTTCAAACGTTGGAAATCCTACACGTTTATCTGATATGATAAAATATTTATTTTTTTACTTTATCGGATACATTTTTTCAATACTCATTATCTCCGCTGGATACATTTTTTCAATACTCATTATCTCCGCTCTTACCAAAACAAATAGTCATTGTCATATCTGATAACTATATGTATCTGTATTCCAATCCGTATACAAACTACCGGATATGAATATATTAACATCTATATCCACTCGGTTTACATCCCTAATAATGCCACATCCGAGGAGAGCCAACCAGTCTATTCAACATCTCTATTCTCGACTCTGTAAATAGAACGAAGTCTACATGCGCGGTAAATTCTATGCTAAAATCAATTGTAAATTTAAGTATTGTGAAATATTCCGCAGAAATATCATTCGTACAATCAATGTTGCTTGGTTGTTATCTTAAGCAAGTTTCTTTTTTCCAGCTGGATTCTGTAACTAAGATTATTGGGTCAATACAAAATTGTGGGTTTGCCAAGCCTAATAGGTCTCAAGCCCAAGCCCATGCTTCTGGGCCTTTTCACATAGCTTGACGTTGATGGGCTCGCCCCATCTATCCACTGATGGGCCCAGCCAACTTAAACCCTCAAGAGCTCACTCCCTCCGGTTTACCTAAGTATGCCGACGGCAGCTGATTAGCTATGGTTGAGCGCAACTATACAGTTATCTTTTTCTTGGTATTATTTAGTTATTTATTTATTGAGTTTCTGTACCATGTTATCCGATTGATTCGATTTCTATTATGGAATTTATAAGAAGATATCTATTCATTATCGAATAATTGCAAATAGTTGTCTCCATTTTCCCAACTCATATCAATGTACAATATGAATAACATAATAACATCGTATAACAAATTCTTATCGATATTCTATCCGATCAAAACTTTCTATTTTTTTTTCTTTTGCTGTATAGAAATATCATCTTTGAGTTGAAAACTAAATGTTTTTTTCCTTGGCAACTCTCGATTTTTATTTGCCAAAAATTTCTGATTATGGCTTGTGATATTTCTTCTGTAACTATTATTTCAATTCATTCTGTTTTGTTTAATTTATTTGTACCAGTGAATCCCTTTTTAACTCTTTCATGGTTGTTTGAAAAATCAATTCTATCCAAAAAAGAAAGAAAAAAATAGGAAGAGAAGAAAGCGTCAGTTATATATAGGTTTTATATTTTTTCCCTCATTCTTTCATTATAACTAAGAAATTTAAGAAAAATGGTTTGCAACAGAAGTGTCTATTTGTTTAAAAATATTTCTCATTTTTCATTAAAGAAATGCAAAACAGAGAGAAATCCATATGAAAATTCTAAAACGAGATATTTCCATGTCATTCTTTTATATACATGTTTACCTTTATACTCTTCAACAATTCTCAATATAAAATATCTTCTTTTTGGAAACGTACAAACTTAGCCAAAAAGTTCTGGGTTAATTGCTAAATAATACCCCAATGTTTCAACTGCTTTGCGTTTATATACGTTATTGATTTTTTCGCCGCACTTATATAGCTATAGACCGTGAGGACCGTAAAATAGGTGAAACATTGGTTTTTCTCCTCTTCACACACGACACGTTGCACGTGCATGCTCCTACAGCAATTTTTTAACTTGGAAAAAACAAACACCAGAAGAAGGCGTTGCCACGATCCTACATTTTTCCCGCCTCTCATTCGCCAGCTCCACCTCCCCCTTTCCGAAATCGCTTTAAATTAGGGTTTCCGACAATTCTACTGGACCACCCCCGCTCTCTTTCAAGAGACCCCAGTCATTAAATTAGGGTTTCCCAAAAATTAATGGCAACAACGCTGTTGAATCTCAATCCCCAAACCCTAGCTTCTTTCTCCTCGCCTAAACTCCCAATCTCTCGATCTCTTGCTCCATCGCTGCTGCTGGCGATTCGAAGGACAAAGGCGATGGGATCTTCCTTTTCTTCTTCTTTAATTGCGAGGTCATCGTCTTCATCATCGTCGCCGTCGACGACTCTCACGGCTGGATTCGATGGAGACACGGTGGATGCTCTTGGAGACGTCAGCATACTGTCCGCATCGAGCGGGGAACCTGTTCTCATTAGGGATTTGTGGGATCAGAACGAGGTTTGGACCTCAGATTCGGTTGCAAGTTTTGTGCTTTTCCTTAGTTTAGTTGGTTGTTTTCGACATTCGGTTGAACAACCTAGAAACTATGATTTGGGAGTGGAAGAGAAAGAATAGAAGATCTCACGCAATAGATAGCAGAGGAAGATTCGATACACATATCTGCATAGCTTGGTGTGGCTTGATGATCGCGATTGTAGATGTTAAGTATTATGTCAGCTTGATATACATGGTCATCGCAAGCCTAAGCTTTCCGGGAAAGAGGCTCTTGGCATGGTGTCATTCTAAGAGGTCATGGCTTCAAGCCTTATTTTTGTCAATCTAAAAGAGTATATGGATTTATCTACCTGCATCTGTTCTACCTTTGCCACCAAGAATTTCCGCCCGAGACCTTTCCATGTAGCTTAGAGTTCCCATGTGAGCGGGAGTGTGAAGTGTTATATCAGCTTGATATACATAGTTATTCCACAGCCCAAAAGCTTAAGCTTTCGTGTAAAGCGGTTCATGAATATAGAGAAAGTGAATATGGATATACTAGATTGATATTTATTAGGGCGAAATCTCAATAGTTAACAACAACAATCCCAAACTTTTGGGGTTTATCTACATAAATCATTTTGTTCGATCCAGGTCCTTGTTGGTCGTATCCTGGATACCTTAACAATTAATGTGTCTTTCTGAATTTTCTCTTCCCATAAATTAATCCTTGTTGATAAAGCTCATAAGGACAAATTATATGTATGTAAAATGCACGAATAGTGAATATATGTAGAAACGGGTACCAAAAGTCCACTATCGACTATTTCATGAACGATAAACCCCATCCATGGTCTAAGTACTAGACTCTAGATGCACCAAATATCTTCTGATGTTCACGCTCTTTGATCTTTCATCATATGGTTGTAAAATTATCTATGTTTATGAATTAGAACTCTTTTCGCCCCTAGATTCAGAAGCAAAAGCTATGAAAATCAAGACTCTTGGTTTTCTAGGTTTAGGCTCTGCAACTCAACATGGAAGAGAGTCCCAGTGTTGTGGAAAGCGTAAAGCGAAGCGGAAGGACAGGGCTAAGGCTTTAGTGGGCTTTATCGGTAAAAAACGCCAAGACGTTTTTTAAATATTAAACAAAATTATATAATGGAAAAATTAGATAGATAGCAAGACTAAAAATAAAAGAAATGTCTTTCTTTTTAAAGTCTATATCAAACAATAGAAATATATTGAATAATTTTAAGACAATATTAATAAATATGTCATAATATAATGTCTTAAGAAAATAAGGGTATAGATTAGAGACAATTTTAATAGAATAAGAACTTTATTCTATTATAACCAATTAAAAAGCGGGTTTAAGTGGGGTTTCAAGCGCATAAAAGCCGACCAAAACTGGATTTCATGCCACTTAAGAAACGCAAAGGCTTTATACTACTGCTTTATACGAAAGTGAAGCGCTTCTTACAACAGTGGAAGAGATAGATCGATCATCCATTCAGAAAATAAACAGAGATTTTCTCCCGGTAGTTCTCATATATCCTTGAAGTCTTGAACACCTTTTTTACAAGGAGCGTAACATTTTTTTGTTGCTTAAGAATACCATCTTTTCAACTTGGCCATTGATCGAAAGAGTCTGATGCATGCCAAGAATGGGCTGCAACTTTCTCGTCTTATTCATATCTCTGTGGTTAGCATAATGGTGAATTTCATAATTGTTTAACGCTTATTGATGTATCATCTATATTCAAGCATATTCATACCATGGACTGTTGCCATCTTAACTCCATTGTTATATTGGGCACAAGTGAAGACGGAGATTGTTTTGGTCACTTTGGTGTTCATCCGTTGGTATGGATCCACTTTTGCAAGTTGATTGAGAAGTGGTGGACTATGATATGCTTTGAGACTATACTTGGTGGTTTATCTTTTGGGACAAAAATGGTTTCTAGTCTAGATTAAGTCCTCACCAGGTTGCTACTAATCAGTATTCTCCCAGACTCAATCATCATACATGTTGACATAGAATTATTGTCTGAAAAAGAATCTGCTGTACTTAATTTATAGCCACTTGATGTATGCCTTTGTTGAATGGCGTGTTAATGGCGGTCTTCACTGTGATGCCCATGGTGTTTTTCGTAAATGAGTAGTCCAAACACATGGATAATGCTTAGATTGAGGGGAAAAGAAAGAAAATATTTTTTTCTTGTCCAGTAAAATTCCGACTCCTGAGTGTCCCAGGGAAGTGTTTAGGCAGAACTAAGATATGAAGTTCAACTCCTCTGATATCATATCAGAATTCTTTTAGCCAACTACTTTCCCTTGTGGAATATGATGATTTGGTGAGGGAGATAGTTGATTGTATATGCAATTTTGTCGCTTTTCTTGTAACTTAATTTTTAACCGAATACCAAGATAGTTTGCTTCAGGCCTAACAATAAGCATTTCATTAACTTCTTAGATTTGTAACTCAGCAATTCTGTTTAAATGTCCTATGTTATACATATCAGGATAACGCTCTATTTGTTTTCTTGTTCCTATAGGGAACAGCTGTTGTTGCTCTCCTCAGGCATTTTGGATGTTTTTGCTGGTACGGGCAAATCAGTTGAGAATAGTTCACGTAATCTTTATGACATCTTGCCTTTTCTTGTTCATATTCTTTTAGCTGGGAACTTGCATCTGTCTTGAAAGAGGCGAAGCCCCAATTTGATGCAGCCGGTGTGAAGCTAATTGCTGTTGGTGTTGGTACTCCTGACAAAGCCCGAATGCTTGCAGAACGAGTATATGCCTTTGTGTTCATCTACAATATATATTTTGTTTTATTGTTGCAATTTATATTAGATGGCATGCTTTATTCACAATCATCTCACCTACACCGTTCTCTATTGTATCTTGAGCACAATTCACTATTTGTGTCTCATCATACTCTTGCAATCGCCATTTTATAATTTGGTGGAAGATGTCATAGACATTTTAGTTGATATTGTCGGAAACAGGTGCATGATTCCGATTTGTCGCAGTTTATTTTGATTTGGCATGTTCGGATAGCTAACTTCCTACTTGAATTTGCCTTGGCAGTTACCTTTTCCAATTGATTGCCTTTATGCAGATCCAGATCGCAAGGTGATAAATTTTTTTGATCAATCCCATTTCGTTTGAATCCTTACCATGTCCAATATGTTCGTTTAAAAAAAAATTATGATGAAATCCAAACATGTTCTCAACCTCTCATATACAAAGCTTTGCTTTTCCAGGCATATGATCTCTTGGGCTTCTATTATGGTTTTGCACGCACATTTCTCAATCCTGCTAGTGTAAGCATCTTTTTGTTCTCTAGTATAGTCTTACTGGAAAATTTCTCTCTGAGGATTTCTCTTACATTGTTTCATGTAATTGTCATGCAACAGACGAAAGTGTTTTCAAGATTTGAGTCGCTCAAGAAAGCAATGAAGAACTATACAATTGCAGCTACACCAGATGATAGAAGCAGTGTTCTGCAACAGGTCTGAAATTTTGTTCTAGGGGCTTTTGTTTTCTAAGTGAAAGGTTTATTCTCCTTCTCTGTGGCTGAATTGCAGGGAGACCCCTTGCCTTCGGCTATATAGTAGGTTACCACCCTAAATTTTAAATTAAACTTGCTTCTTTTTTCCCCTTACTTAATGTTGGTTGCTTCAAGTTTGTCTTGATATGTCCATCATTTTCTCGAACAAAGTGCTCATCTGTAACGAAGTGCTTAAAGAACAAAAATGGGGGTAATTGTTGGGTGGCTTGTGCTTGCGCCGCGAGAGCCGCGGCCAATACTGAACGGATTTTTAATAATTTTAAAGCAAGCACAAGTCGCCAATACCCAAGGATTCATCCATACACTAAAACTAGCAATTATAACATGTAAGGTTGCGAACATACAACCTTTGAAGCGTTTTCATATGCTCCAATGGAGAACTTGGACTCCTTGCCGACTCCTCGAGATGTAGGAACGAACTTGGTGAAGACCTTCCACGCCGAAGATAATCCATCCAAGGGAAACCGATCCAAGCTCAAATCGACGCTCTAAGCTCGTTAGGAATGGAGAGAGGGTGATGTAGGGTTTCTTTTCACTATTCTTTTGCTCTCATTTTACCATCTCATACAAGCTCAACTCATGAGCATGAGAGGAGGAAGAAGAAGAACCATCAAAAAATGGCTTAAGTAAAGAGAATGAGAGAGTGTATGGCTTCATATTTCATTTTCCATCCATTTTAAAATTGTGACATAACAATTTAGCTATTTTAAAATACAATCCATGCCTCTCTACATGTCTCCTTTCCACTTCACCATGCCACCCTATTAACTTATTTTCCATAAATGAAAAAACATATAATGAGGTGTCTTTCTTCTAGAAGTATTCCGTATAAATATGGAATACTTTTCCCGATATACGTATTGCTACATATACACGTATCCGTATAAAAATACGGATAGCCAAAAGAGAGAAAATGAATAGTGAACAATAATACTAGAATATAAATATAAATATATATATATATGTAAATTATTAAATCAAAACTTGATTTAATAATCCGGCTTAATCCTAAGCCGGTTAGTATTATCAATCGCCCGATTAAAGTCTGTGTAGTATGTACACATTTAATCGGACACCGCACGTATTAATGTACGGCCTCTACATCTATCGTCTGAACCGAGAAAACCCTCAATGTGGAACTAAACACTCGACAATACGCTGGCAGCGGGTTTAACCACAAGCACGTTAGCGGCACTAGCTTTACGTAACGGCTACCAGGTATTGTACGAAAGAGAGGCCGACAAGCAAACTCATTCGCATCTCTACAAGTCTGTCCGTAACAATCTCCGTACAGTCCGGTCTCTTCATCTTAAGAGTATCGCATATCGGAGTTAGGGGTGGAAAACATCAGACCCCTAATAACCCGATAAGTCATGTCAGTGTCAAGCTCATCACCTCTACTAATCCTCAATCAGTCATCTTATCCGCTCTGGCCACAGACTTATGGTGATAACTAACCTAAACACAGCGCGACATCGACTCCCTATGTCTGGAGAGACGAACCCATGACAATCGCTTACTGTCTCCACGTGGCTCGGAACTATACCCAACCAAAACCTATTTGTACGACTCCTTCGAGTCATGACGGGGTAGTAATCTAAGTATAGCGGGAACTCACACGAGACAAATGACGATCTCATGTCAAAGGACTACTCTGTACTCATGTTACTTGAAAATTGCTATCTGACGATAGGTATAATACCTGGCAGCAGTTCTCAGGGAGTCCGTCCAGTGTACTCATCTTCAGTGAGCACCTGTATACTATCTTAGGCGACTCATCACCAATGGCTTGTGAGACCGGCCACCGCCCCTAGTCGAGATCTAGAAATGTGTACACTAGTCTACTCGGAGTATCGATGCCCTGTCTCGGTACTCTCTCGACTAGGGAAATTTAAGGATATGCTTGTGGATTACCCTGCTCCCACGTATATGACTGCCATCATAATGCTGGTAATCAAGCAAGAATCCTACGGGCTTTATCATTATGTAATAGGTAGAAAAACGTATACATATAATGACAAAGTCAACCAGATAGCATACTATCTTCTCGAGGAAGATTGTTCTATCCGTATAGGTCCTTCAATTATCATGATTGCCTACGTGCAATTACAATAATTGCCTTGAAGGCACTGTAGCCAACAATCTCTCACTTGCACTCAAGGCTAATTATTGCGGTATCACATACCCACAGCTCGCGTGCTATTGAATATCCAACTTTTCGACTAATCAGTATCGCAAACCTTGTTTGTGAAACATTAGTGTTTGAGAAATAATCTCAATGAGTGGATCCGCTACAATGTTCCAACTTCCATTCTCTATATCTCAACTTCGTGGAGATCAACAATCTTCTGAACTGAGCGATATCCCGTCTCAAGAATTTGTTTGGATGCCTGTTGGGACCAAGTTCATAAATAAACAACCTTATCCAACAAACTTCTTGGGCTGTATCTTTCACTGAATTTAATCAGCATCTTGTGTCAAGCCCATCTTAGTATCATACTTGGAAACCTATCCAACATACCGCCTCTCAGAAGAGGGTAAACTTAGAACTCTGACAGCCACTCTGTCATCTTGGTTACCTCGAAAGCCTGAGTTAGTAACCGTCTCCCGTAGGAGGCTGCTATTACCATACAATAAGAACATCCACATATGGTCTTTGTTGGATATAGTGCTCTCAAAGTCGATTATTGGATCGCAAGCACGTGATTATGATGATTGGGGGAGGACTTATACCGGTAGAACAGTCTTACTCAAGATGATAGTATGATATCTGGTTTGTCTTTATCATCACTATTACATGTTGATAGAGCTCATAGGATTTTTGCTTGACTGCCAGCAGTATGATGGCGGTCATATACGTGGGAGCTGGGGTCTATAAGCACATCCTTAAATGGTCCCTAGTTGAGAGAGTTTCGAGATAGGGTATCGATACTCCAGAGTAGACTAGTGTATACTGATCGAGATCCCGATGAGGGGCGATGGCTAGGTATCACAAGCCATTGGTGTTAGTTTGTTCACCTAAGATAGTATACAGGTGCTCATTGGGTTATGAGTAGACTGGACGGACCCGCCGGGAACCTACTAGTTGGTATTATACCTATTGTCAGATAGCAGTTTCCAGGTGACATGTGTACAGGTTAGTCTGTCGACCTGAGATCGTCATTTGTCTCGTGTGAGTTCCTACTGTGCTTTGATCTACCCTACCACGGCTCAAAGGAGTCATGCAAACATGTTTTAGTTGGGTACAGTTCCGAGCCACATGGAGGCAGTGAGCGGATCGTCGGGGATTCGTCTCTCCCGGTATTGGGGGTTGATGTCGCACAGTGCACGGGTGACCATCACCAGAAATCCTTGGCCAAGATAACCGAGAATTACTGATTCGGATCAGTAATTTCTCAAGTGGTGATGGGCTTCATACCGACACAAATTATCACGTTATTAAGGGGTCTGACTTTATCCACCCTCTAGACTCGATATGCGATACTCTTAGACGAACAGACCGGACTGTACGGATATCGTCACTGTTAGGCTCAGTAGGGTTCCTGAATGAGTTCGCTCATCGGCTTACCTTTCGTTTAATACCTCGGCAGCCGTTACGCACAGCTAGTGCCACTGACATGCTTGTGGTTAAATCCATAACCAGCGTATTGATGAGTCATTAGAGTCCCCCACAGACAGTTTTCCAAGTTCGGGCGAAACGTTGTAGAGGCCGTATGGTTTTATGGCAGGGTTTGAACACACACGTGCACTTGTGCAAGTATCATATTTCGGACGGATAATACTAGTGGGCTTTGGTTTAAGCCGAATCCTAGTATTATATTGTGTAGGAATATTTTTGTCTCATTGCATTTCGTATTCGGTCGAAACACAAATACATGTATGTATATACAATTGCGGGGTAATCCTGTAATTCGTTACGGGATTATTTTTGAAATTACCCAGTTTTTCTCCGATTGATTAAACATTAGTTTTAATGTTTAATTATTGGTTACTGTGTGTGTATCTTTTTTGGCCATATTATCTTTTCTTTGTCTTGGTTGAAATTAATGTGAGGGATGGGTCAATAGCAGCATGGGGTAATGGCTTGGAGTGGGTGTGCCTTGAATAAGCATGGGCAAGATTGGTGCTTTAATTGCCTTTTGTTTGTGAAGGTTTTTTTAGTATAGATTTTTGAATTGGAGGTGTGCTGGCAATGTCAGAATGGGGTTCATTTCTTTAGATGTGGCCGAGTACTATTTGAGAGGTGAGGTGGTTGCCATGTGTGGGAGTGCAAGGAATTTATATGAGTGATATTTATTCTTCTAGTGTTGGATTATTCACTTGACCACCACTTCATTTTTGTTCTCATCTCTCTATTTTTAAAAAACCAGAGAACCATCTTCCTGCACATCATGGCCGAGCTCATTTTGGTGGAGGAAAAATTTGATTTTTCCATTGCAAAATCCATTACTCACTTCATCAATCCAAATTGGCAACTTCATTTACCTTTATCCAATTCATTGGGTGCCTTGAGACAAAATATTCCACACTCTCTTTACTTCATTCTTGGACATGTCGGCTAGCAAACTTCATGTCCGAGTTGCCTCGGTTTTGAGGTGGGAGCCCGTATAAAGATTCGTTGACGTGGTGTCACTTTGACGAGGAGACCGGAGAGCGGATTTCATCGGGGCAGCCGCAACAAGCTGGGTGAAGGGATTGAAGAACGAAGGACACGGATCGATCGGTATAATCTCTGAACTCTCTTTTTAGATTGCTAGTTAACGGTTAATGGTACGATCCGGATGATTGGTTGCAGCAGCGCCAAGTGATCCGGGTGAATAAGTATGGGCAAGATTGGTGCTTTAATTGCCTTTTGTTTGTGAAGGTTTTTTTAGTATAGATATTTGAATTGGAGGTGTGCTGGCAATGTGAGAATGGGGTTCATTTCTTTAGATGTGGCCGAGCACTATTTGAGGGGTGAGGTGGCTGCTATGTGTGGGAGTGCAAAAAATTTATATGAGTGATATTTATTCTTCTAGTGTTGGATTATTCACTTGACCACCACTTTATTTTTGTTCTCATATCTTCATTTTCAAAAAACCAGAGAACCATTTTCCTCCACCAAAATGAGCTCGGCCATGATGTGCAGGAAAATGGTTCTCTGGTTTTTTGAAAATGGAGAGATGAGAACAAAAATGAAGTGGTAGTCAAGTGAATAATCCAACACTAGAAGAATAAATATCACTCATATAAATTCCTTGCACTCTCATACATGACAGCCACCTCACCCCTCAAATAGTTCTCGGACACATCTAAAGAAATGAACCTTATTCTCACATTGCCAGCACACCTCCAATTCAAATATCTATACTAAAAAAACCTTCACAAACAAAAGGCACCAATCTTGCCCATGCTTATTCAAAGCACACCCACTCTAAGCCATGCTGCCATTGACTCATCCCTCACATTAATTTCGACCAAGACAAAGAAAAGATAATATGACCAAAAAAGATACACACAATAATTAAACATTTAAACTAATGTTTAATCAATCGGAGAAAAACTGGGCAATTTCAAAAGTAATCCCGTAACGAATTACAGGATTACCCCGCAACTGTATATACATACCCGCATTTGTATTCCGACCGAATACGAAATGCAATGAGACAAATATTCCTACACAATATAATACTAGATTTCGGCTTAAACCAAAGCCGCTAGTATTATCCGTTCGAAACATGACACCTACACAAGTGCACGTGTGTGTTCGAACCCTACCATAAAACCATACGGTCTCTACAACGTTTCGCCCGAACTTGGGAAACTGTCTGTGGGGGACTCTAATGACTCATCAATACGCTGGCTGTGGATTTAACCACAAGCACGTCAGTGGCACTAGCTATGTGTAACGGCTGCCGATGTATTGAACGAAAGGGAAGTCGATGAGCGAACTCATCCAGGAACCCTACTGAGCCTAACAGTGACAATATCCGTATAGTCTGGTCTGTTCGTCTAAGAGTATCGCATATCGAGTCTAGGGGGTGGATAAAGTCAGACCTCCTAATAACGCGATAATTTGTGTCGGTATGAAGCCCATCACCACTTGAGAAACTACTGATCCGAATCAGTAATTCTCGGTTATCTTGACCAAGGATTTCTGGTGATGGCCATCCGTGCACTGTGCGACATCAACCCCCAATACCGGGAGAGACGAATCCCCGACGATCCGCTCACTGTCTCCATATGGCTCGGGACTGTACCCAACTAAAACATGTTTGCACGACTCTTTTGAGCCGTGGTAGGGTAGTAATCAAAGCACAGTGGGAACTCACACGAGACAAATAACGATCTCAGGTCGACAGACTAACATGTACACATGTCATCTGGGAACTGCTATCTGACAATAGGTATAATACCAACTAGCAGGTTTCCGGCGGGTCCGTCCAGTGTACTCATAACCCAATGAGCATCTGTATACTATCTTAGGTGAACAAACTAACACAAATGGCTTGTGAGACCTGGCCACCGCCTCTCGTCGGGGTCTCGATCAGTATACACCAGTCTACTCTGGAGTATCGATGTCATGTCTCGAAACTCTCTCGACTAGGTACCATTTAAGGATGTGCTTATGGACCCCAGCTCCCACGTATATGATCGCCATCATACTGCTGACAGTCAAGCAAGAATCTTATGGGCTCTATCAACATGTAATAGTGATGATAAAGACAAACCAGATAGCATACTATCATCTCGAGTAAGGCTGTTCTACCGGTATAGGTCCTCCCTCAATCATCATAATCACGTGTTTGCGATCTAATAATTGACTTTGAGGGCACTATATCCAACAATCCTCCACTTGCACTTAAGACTAATTATTGCGATGTCGCATACTCACAACTAGTGTGTTACCGAACACTCAACTCCTCTACTAATCAGTTTCACAAAGCTCGTTTGTAAAACTATTGCGTTTGAGAAATAGCCTCAGTGAGTGGATCCGTCCTGATGTTTCTTTCTATGTCTCTTTTTATCTCAAGTTCGCGGAGAAAGCCATCTCCCGAATTGAGCAATACCTGTCTTAGATATGTCTGGATATCTGATAGGACCTAGTTCATAAATGAACTCCAAATCCAAACTTCTTAGACTGTATCGTCAACTGAATTTAATCAGTATCCTGCGCCATGCCTCCCTCAGTATCCATTTGGACCACCTGTCCAAACTATTGCCCCTCGTCAGAGGGAAAACTATAACTCTGACAGCCACTTTGTTATCCAGGTCATCTTGGAAGCCTGGAATGATAATCGTCTCTCAAAGGAGGCTGTCGTTATCATATCCCTAGAACATTTACTTATGTTCTATAGGTTTCTTCCGAACGTTTCTCCAGGATTGGATTAATATATCAACTTATTGCATCTAGTGCAAAAACATCTGGTGTGGTACTTGACATCTCATGATTGACTCAATTGCCTAAGCAAGTGATATGCCAATCATGCACACCCCTCTCCCCTTTAGTCTGCAAGACACCTTTAGAGAGGGCGACTCCATCACCTGCTGGTACACCACCATCCCAGGAGTCGTCCATTCTAAATATCTTTAGAATACTGTCTAAGTACTCAGATTGGGAAACTATCCAAATCTAGATCTAAAACTATAGATCTAGTAACCAGAATGCCTGATATAATATCCCCATCCTATGTGGAGAAAACACTGTGTGACAACCAAAGTATAATCGATCGTAGTATAGGAATTTCACTTTCTACTTTGTGTATGTCATTCAAATACCAGGACATCACACCCTACTACCTTTTTAGCAGATCCATCCTCTATTCTGATGAAGTCATAACCCATGATTGTCACATCAAAAATAGATGATCTATCTCCGCTATATCTGTTTTAGTTTATAAATAAACACGAGCTATTTGTTCACTATGCTTTCGCTGCTCCTACTGATTTCGACAACCCTTTGGCAGAGTCATATACACGTGCACTTCTAAAGCTAGTTTAGAACGACGCTATACTCATTCTTCTGCCGGGTCTCATAGTCTGGAACAACAGTAGTGTCAAGTTTGGGCAAACAAGAATCTCCCTGTCACCCTCCTTGATGATACCGAAGTACCTCTCGGGCGCCTGAGGTTACCCACCATATCTGCGGAGTGGCTAATGGAATGTCAAACCTGATTGAATTTTTAGGTCCTATTAAATTTTCAGTAATCGTTTGCGGTTTTAGAATCACTTCCAGTTCTACCATACTCACACTACTGTTTTCTGAAAAGATCCATTTTACTAAAACTGTGGCGAGTCAAGAACAATATCACTATTGATCTTCCAGATGGTAGAAAATCAACCCTCGTCATAGCCCGTGTCAACCTACAAACAACCGTTACAGAAACGTATCTGGAGTTATCCAGAGTCTGGTTTTAAGCATAAGCCGGACAACTCCCCGTACCTTAACATCGTTAATATATGAATCGTTCTATATCCAATATAGAAACAGAGGCACTGATTTAATTGGAACCAGATTCAAATCATGCAGATTTCTCCAGTGCATGTCAACAAAATGGAGAGAGGCTGATCAGCATTACTCAACTTAGGAGTATCCAATTATGAGTAATCTGAAAGAGAAACAAGTTCTCAAAACCATTACTATCAACTGAATACCAAACACAAGTATCTACATCTTCAATCATCTTGAAGAATCTTGATACTTGCAACACGTCGTTCGCTACTTTACTCTTATACCTATAACTTCTCAAAACTTAGATCTTGTATTTCTACGAAACACTTATCTAAAAACTAGAGAAGTCATAAGTAAACAGAATACAGTACGAGGACCAACTCCTTTGTCCTAATGGACACTGGACAACATACAATACTTTGTATAAGTCTCCTGAGTTGAATAGCTTAAACCCTGTGCGTCGTAGGTTGAAAATTGTACCCAGACGATTTTCTCAAATATCACCAATTACAACGAATTCCGATATGATGAGGATGATCACCTAATTCCTAATAACTTACTCCCACTCATCATCTCTAAAACCATACAGATGTGAAAATCATACCTGGTAATACATACCCTGGAGCAAGGATCTAATGGAAATCAGTTTTCTATTAACAATACACAGTGAAACTGAAACATGAAAATGTTTCGAAAGGGTATCCGGGTATTTCTAGTAATGCCTCTTCCATTATCCAGATTTATGACTGTAACCGTATATTTTGTTGCTATCTCTCCAAATCCCTTTATTTGTCTTTAGTCATTACCTTCTGGACACCATCGTTAAGCTAAGTGGTTTTCTTCCTTCCCTACCGTTCGGTACCAGCCTATGGTTTGGAAGAAGACTATCCAATAAGCATAATAGGTATACTTCTCCTAATCGTAGGAGTACTCGCATCCTGAGAGAAGGTGATGATAAAAGACAACTGTATAAGCCTTATTCCTATTTCTCCTGAACCAGAATCCATCCTCGAAAAGGTTCTTTCGAGTTCGTATATAACCATACGATGGATTTATCCAATGGAAGTGGATGTTCGTAGTGATACGAGGTGTTCTGGAGAAATACAAAGGTGAAGTAGGAGTGGCGATGAAATATGTGGTTTGGTCGTGAATTTTAGCAGTCGCAATTTACTTTGCCCTTTTTCTAATCCCTTTATTTTGTCTTTACTTATTACCTTCTGTACACCCAACTTAGGCTAATTGGTTTTCTTCATTCCCTACCTTTCGGCACCTGCCTATGATTTGAAAGAAGACTATCTAATAAGCGTAATAGGTGTATCCTCTCCTAATCCTAGGAGTCCTCACAACCTGAGAGAAGGTAAAAGAAAAAGACAACTGAATAATCCTATTTAATCTCTCCTGAACCAGAACCCATTCTCGAATCTGGAACAAGTTCCTTCGAGTTCGTATATAACCATACGATGGATTTATCCAATGGAAGTGGATGTTCGTAGTAATACATAGTGTTCTGGAGAAATGCAAATGGTAAAAGGAGTAGCAATGATGTATGCAACTCAGACAATCCAAAGGCCAGTGTTTTAAGAAAGTTCGGTTAACTTGGTTACTGAGTTATAGTCCAGGGTCGGGCCACGGTCGTTATCAAAGAGAGAGAAAAGAAACACTCTGCGTGCACTCTAAACAAGATGTGTCCCACTGTATCCTCAAATTCTCCTCCAAACATGAAAGAAGAATTAGACGGAATCACCCGAGGAGTAAACCAACTCATCAGTGGGAATCGGGATCTAACTATCATCACATGATAACTTGATGGAAGCCACTCAAGTTATCACACTCCAGAAGGTATGCGCATGCCTGGCAAGTTTCCTGTATGTTTGAAACTCCCGATGCGATTTTTACCCCCAAGCGGCTTATGACCTTGACAGAGGTCAACATATCATAAGTCGCAAGTCAAATTTAACCCGTCATTGTCCTGGATTAACTTAGACCCACCGGCACGTGCCCTTGACAAAGGTTAAAATGACCGTGCGACTGTCCTAACTAATTGTATATCTATGCAACAAGCAAGAATTACCCAGCTACCAAGCACTGTGCCTTGACAGAGGTCAACATACACAGCATGAATACTAAGTATTACCTGTAAGAAATGACGGAGGGCTACGGCTGGTTTTTGGCGAAAAACCTTTAACGTAATGAACTTGATATCATTGAAGGAACCGGATAGCCTTTATAAAAATAAAGTTGCGAAAAGCTTTGCTAAAGAGGTCACTCCCGGTGAAGGGATCTCGGCTCTTTCCTCGTCGAATGAGGTGTAGGATATTCCAAACTGAATACCACGATGCAAAGCAAAAATAATCGACTATAGTGAAGTTATTATCCCGACGCAAACTTCTGCCCAAGGGGTCATTCCCGGTGAAAGGATCTCGGCCCTTGCCTCGTCGAATGAGGTGCTGGATATTCATAACCGAATACCACGGTGCAAAGCAAAAGAGAACGTCCTTGCAATAACAGTTTTTTGAAAATTTGGTTCCAACAATATCATATAGGTCTGTTTTATCCTTGCATTGATCAAAATCAACGCAGTCCCACCAATTAATCACACCAGAAAAGAACGAAAATAAAATGTACGTATATGCCATTCGCATTCGCCACTGGGTCCCGTCATCACCCGTTAGGTTACTTAACTAACGACAGAGCGGGGACTGGGCTAGCGCGGGTGCAAAACATATACAACATCTACTAGTAGATATATATGTATATATATATATATATCAATATATAATAATCGCTCCAGGCGTGATAAATGCAACATCACAGAAAAGTAATAAGTATCACAGAACAATACAGATAATCTGAGAACCCCGGGTTTCGTTTGAGCCACAAATGAAACCCGACGTTCCCCTGGTCGTGTGGATAGCCTGTGCAATGAAAACCTAGACCCCTACGAGCGCGGCAAGTTATCCGCCAAAACCAGAAGCGAGGCAGCCCCCTTCAGCAAAGTGAATGGACCACCCAGCACTTCACAGAATCCGGTAACTTGAGCATCCCTCTTTGGGTCAACCTGTACCCCCTACGAGTGCGGCGAATAGCCCGCCAATTCTAGAGTGAAGCCCCCCGTCTTAAAGCCATGAGATGCGGGCCCGTTGCCCTCCAGAACCTGGATATCCATGCATTCCACCGCGGGGTAATCCTAGTACAAAAAAGAAAATATGTACAACGGGTACATCGACCTCAACCCGGTCGTGCCCCAAAAGAATAATATACAAACAGGCAGTGACGACGGTCCACATGTCGGACGCTCATCCTGCGATATCAAATGTACAAATACAAGTAAAAAGCTCTATCATTGCATCCAAGCTATCCACCACGACAAACTGCAATATCACAGCAAAACACAGAACATCAACGTGAATGTCATGTTCGCAAACCCGTCTAAAAGAGTTATAGCAATTAGACAAGATTTACCGCTCGAATGACATTCACGGTCGCAGATATAATGTAAGTACTGTAAACCAACATATTTAAAATTCCGATCGACAAAACTTCCCGAAGTGGGCCCCCAAGTACAAATCCAGTACTCAAACAAATCTAGGCCAAAACTAAATATTCCAGAAACCACAAATCCACCTGAAAGACACCCAGAAGAAAAATGGTGAAGTGTTGCTCCAAAACGGCGGCGGAACCGCGGTCAACCCAAGGGTTATGCGGCGGTTTTGCGGCAGTCTTGAAAGTTCACTCAACCAAATTTCTTCCAGAGTCTTATAAAAGCCTGCTCGATTTTCTGAGATACCCAAAATAAATTTTAGACGACAAAAATTTCGACAGAAACTTTAAATTTGGAATTGCGGTTTTGGAAATTTCGTTCGATCGATATTTTAAACATGTTAGAACAAGCAAATAAAGGTTAATGGCGTGGCTCTGATACCATGTTGGGTTACGGCAGTGCCCCGGCCGTCAATCCGAGGCCAAATGCGGAACAAAAATGAAGTGGTGGTCAAGTGAATAATCTAACAGTCTTTACTGCTTCCCTATGTTTCTTTAGGATTGGATTATATCTGCTTACTATAATAAGTGCAAAAGCAACATTATCCGGACCCTGTGTGAAGAAACATCACACAAACAATTGTGACAACCATAGTTAGACCATTTGTAGTATAAGAACATCACTTCTTATCTGGAGTATGTCATCCATATATCATATGATACTACTCCCTATACCCTTCTTACTAGGTTCATATGTTGTTTTGATGAAATCAAATATCTTGACTATCAATATAGATAATCCGTCACCGCAATGCCTGCTTAAGTATATAAATAGACAAAAGTCACTTGCACACCTTCCGCTGCTTCCACTGACTACGATAACCCTCTGGCAGGGTCATATACATGTGCACTTCTAAATTACCATTTAGAAAGACACTATAGTCATCCACCTGCCAGATCTTGTAACCATGAATAGCAGCAGTGGCAAGTCATATCCTGCATCTAGTCATCTGAAAGTTACCACATTTTATGACCTGCTGATAACTAATAGAACCATTATATCCATGTTGATGACCTTCCTATCGCCTTCTACATGCATACTAAAGCATCTCTCGGGTGGCTGAGCTCATCTACTAATATTCGTGGAGTGGCTAAGGTTTGTCAAGTCTAATTGAATCGTTAGGTTCTACTAAATTTTCAGTAACCGTTTATGGTTCTGGAATCTTTTGTAGCTCTACCATACTCCCACTAATTTCTTTGAAAAGAAGTCCTTTTTATAAAAAGCGTGGCGAGTTAAAAACAATACAACTATTGATTTTTTAAATGGTAGAAGCAAAACCCAACAAATGCTTGGGATAATCCACAAACTGCCATTACTGAAGCGTGTCTTGAGTTTGTTTGGATTCTGCTTTTAAACAGAAATCGGATAACTCCATATCTTAACAACCCCAAGATATGCAACCAATCTATGTTCATATAGAATCAAATGCATTAATTTAGATGGAAGCAGATTCAAATGTTATGAAACCGTTTCCAGTGCATATTACAGATGGAAAAAAGGTCATACAACATTACTCATCATGGAGCGCACCCGTGGATGGGTAACCTGAGAGAAAATCAAGTTCTCAATATTACTACAATAGAATACCTAGCATAAGTATCTACATCTTCGATCATTTCGAAGAATCCTGATACTTCTAACATATGGTTCTCTACTTTATTCTTATACCTATAAACTTATCAAAATTTTGTGACCTTGCATTTCAATGAATGCGTGTCTAAAACCAGAGAACTCATAGATAAACCTGAATGAAATAAGAGTACCAATCTCTTGTCCCGAAGGACACTGGACAACATACATAACCATGTATAAATCTCAAGAGTATACTAACTCAAATTCCGTGTGTTGTAGTTGAACTGTATTTTGGTTAAAAATATTTTACATCGTTATTAAATGTACTTTACCTAATTCTCAACTGATATAGGTAAATATTTAGAACACAATTTTCAAAATTTATATCTCACTTTATAAAATAAAGATACAGATATATCATTTTAAAAATCGGTGTATAACAACGGTTATTCGAAACCAAATATTTGCCGTTAGGTAAAACCAGGTGATTTAATCAAATATCACCAAATATTACGAATTCCGACATTGATGATCAAATCACCCATTTCTCAATATTCTACCCCGTCTCAGCATTTGTAACACCCTACAGATGTGAGATCCAAATCCGGTACATACATACCATAGAGTCAGAATTAATTGGGATAACAGTTTTTAGTAACAACTATACAGAAAAACTGAAACATAAATGTTTCAAAGGGGTGGCCGGGTATTCCTAGTAATGTCTCTTCCATTATTCAGATTCATGACAGCAGTCGCAATTTCCTTTGTTCTCACTTCAACCCCTTTATATGTCTCTACATCTTACTTTTTGTATATCATACTTAGACTAATTGGTTTTCTTCGTTCCTTACCTTTCGGCACCAGCCTGTCACGACCCGTAATTTAGCACATGACCGACACTTAAATTATGCAACGTCTAAGGCGTAACGTAAATCAAGTAAGCCAAAGCCCAGAAAATCTAAACCTTTTGCGGAAAATAGTGGGGATGCAGTTTTGAAATAAAGGTATAATGAATCCTGTTTTGTTTTTTAAAAATTTGGGCAGCACCTTCCTTGTATATTTTGATCCAAAAACATATATACAACAATATATAGGCATCCCCAAGCGGGAGCTAGCTATTCGCCAACTGGTGGAATCACAACCACGCAATAACATATATACGACACCCAATGGCGAAGAATCAACCCGGAAAGAACAAATAAAGAAGCAAGACATCAAAACTCAAGAAAGCGATCAAAAACCCATCGCTCTAAGTCTCGCACTATACCTAACTCTGACTGGGTCTACCAATATACAATTTTAATATCTGATTTGATGTGATGGAGTTTATCTAGATACAACAGAATATAACAGTATAAGAGTAGGCACGATCCAACATGTGTCCCACCTACTAAAGCAAACACCCTGGATGAAGCTGTGTGCCAGCAATACCGCAACTGATCCCAAGCGGTCAAACCTGCAAGAACTGTGGCACAACGGGGTGAGTTGCCGACTCGTGAGTAGAAAACACCAGCAAGTAGAAATCGAATAAAACAACGATTTCCTAGGTCATTATATCCTGAAGGTAATTCTGTGATATCACTATATTCCGAAGGTAATACTATGATATGTAGGATGACCAAGTACGCATATATGTCAACAATCTATCAATGCAATGACATAAATAAACATCCGACATCATTTGTAAAGTAATAAATATATACTTATATATGTTTTGCTCAAAATATACGTCCTGCCTTTTTGAAATATCCCAGAAGGTTTTCCTTATAAAATTTCGCGTCACTCTCGGACACGTATAAAATAGTGAGACTATAGCTCTTTTTTGAAAACCTCTTGGTAACTTTTTATGCATGCAAAAATACTCAGGTACCGTCTTTAGACTAGCCATGCCCGGCTACTATATAATATAGTATCCACCATCAAAATGCGATACTCATAAATAACATCAGTCTCAAAAGACGTATCCAACATCACATGCGTCTGGCACGCACGGAAAACCAAATACAATACAAGTGCCACAATATGCACAAAAGCAAAACTAAGTGCAACGGGTGTGCACGAAAGCATCTGTCCAGTGCAATGGATGTGCACGACAACCTTATCAAATGCATCTATAGTGCATGAAAATCTCAACCTAGTGCAATTAACATTCACGAATGAAAATCCCAAATCAAGTGCATCCAATCATGCATGAATAAAAATCTCAATTGAGTGCAACCAGGGTGCACAAAATCTCATATCAACTGCCCAATATGCGCGAAAATCCAAAATAAGTGCGTCGGGTTCATATAAAACATATAATGCAATGGTATGCACGATAACGAACATCAAGTGCATACGCTCACGAAAACATAAATCTGGTGCAACCAATGCACGAAATACTCATCAATATTTCAAATGATCAACACCGAGCACGCCAAGGTGTATAAAATCATAAACGTGTGCAACTGCATGCACAAAACCATATCAATGCACTGCAAGCATATGTAAGCTATACCGAGTGCATAAGTAAAGACAAGTGCATATAACATGCACGAAATCAAATCGACACTCTCGAAATCCACAAAATCATAAGTATGTGCAGCAAAGGCACAAAATCGATTTCAAGTGCAATAGATATGCACAAATCGTAAAACACAACGGTGTATAAAACATATGTCAAGTGCAATAACTGTGTACAATATAAATCTCCAGTAGGTGCAGCCATGACGCACAAAAAAAAACATAAATCACGAAATCCAATCATCGAAACATAAGTACAAGCCATAAAAGTGTGATACTCGGATCACAAAACACAAATCGCAATAACTGACACTAAGGTACACCTCTTACAATGTCGAAAAATACGCCGGTGTGCCCAAACTGGCAGAGCAAGATCATTCACTTATCTCCTGCTCACAGTATAGCGTCTTCGGTCTCAGGGTCCTCGTTTTCTCTGTGGATTACTAATCTCACGATCCTCCTGTTCGTCCGCCCGGTCAGGTGTACTAACGGAACAGTCCCGCTCTGGAACTCCTCTGATCACCGTTTGGCCAATCAACATGACCGCTCTCAAACGACACATTACTAACGGCGGCATCTGGACCTTTAAATACACACGCTATAACTGATCCTGGGTACAAATCTCTATCGTTGAGTTGTCCTGGAAAGAACCTGCTCACGGTTTCTTCCGATCTCACCTATGCCGAACTATACGAAGGTTGGCACTCTTGCTTAACTCTTTCCTCATAACCGGACAACTGCGTCCTCAGCACGGCTTTCATCTAGAATTTAGGCTGTATCTAACGCCTCTGCACACATATCAATCCTCTGGCATCAACGGAGAGTAACAACCGCCCGTTAACATCTCACACGAATCTCTTGTTCCACTCGTCTTTATTATCGTCCATTTTGACGTCATCTCTTGCTGTCTGCATATTGCAATTCATTCTCGGCTATGGTCAATCTGGAGTACCTCACACGAACTAGATATTAAGAACTCGATATCTTCACCACTTTGTAAAAGATATCCAGCCGAACACGTTTTCGGGAACTCGTCCAAATCATCGGAGGAATACACTTTTTCGTCCGTTCTCGATCAACTCACAACGCATCTGGGTGAGGTCCTTCTATTCGAAACTGGTTAACTTACCGATCTCACATCGGAGTATCCGACGAACAACGTCCTCTCTTGGTCGATCTATACTAGATCTAAGTAAGATACTTCAATTGGAATTCTTCGACTCAACTGAGCCTGCATCGGCACTTCAAATCTGACGAATCATAATAGTCGCTCCACTCGAGATAGACTAACTACCTCCTATCACATCTTTGTCTGAAAGCTCCAGCGGTTTCAGCTCATAAACTCTGGAAACGACATCCTATCAATCTCAGCAACAACTGGGTCATCTGTCTGCACAGTAGACAACATCACGATCTCTGAGGTAGGCTGTACATCAACAGTCTTCTCAATCCGACAGCATCTATCAATAGCCCGATCATCCGGTGCAAAACCGAACACTCACCTCAAACGAGAGATCACAACACAACAATATACCTACACGTCCCTATGTCACCATAAAACAACATGGCCAGTCCTCGTCCATGACGAGCTCGCCCTGACCGCTACACCAGCAGCAGCTCAATCTGCGTTCAAAGCATGGTGACAGGAACCTCAAGCAGGTATCGAAGAAGATAGATCATTGAATGAAAGAATCAACAGATCCCAAATGGATATATGATCAATAGGAACGAATAGTATCATAGATATCAAGATATGAACATCATAAGGTTTCTTAAATGGAGTATCGTATCGTAAATATACCGCGGAACATACGCACGGTACGTCACTCTACTCAAGCTACCTACTCCATCAATCAAGGTCAACCTATGAAACGAAAGTTCGGGTCTAATACCCCTCGTTAAGTCTAAGTTCCGTAAGGTCAAGCCTAGGTTCCGAAATATATACGCCCTAGATTCCACATAGTCAAATCCAGACTCAAACCAAGGTTAAACCTAACGCTCTGATACCAACTTTGTCACGACTCGTAATTTAGCACGTGACCGGCATTTAAATTACGCAACGTCTAAGACGTAACGTAAATCAAGTAAGCCGAAGTCTAAAAAATCTTAACCTTTTTGCGGAAAATAGTGGGAGTGCGGTTTTGAAATAAAGGTATAATTAATCCTGTTGTCTTTTAAAAATTTGGGCATCACCTCCTTTGTATATTTTGATCTAAAAACATATATACAACAATATATAGACATCCCTAAGCGGGAGCTAGCTCTTCGCCAACTGGCGGAATCACAACCACGCAATAACATATATACGACGTCCAACGGCGAAGAATCAACCCAGAAAGAACAAATAAGGAAGCAAGACATCAAAACTCAAGAAAGCGATCAAAAACCCATCGCCCTAAGTCTCGCAAATCTGACTAGGTCTACCAATATACAATTCTAATCTCTGATTTGATGTGATGGAGTTTATCTAGATACAACAGAATATAACAGTACAAGAGTTGGCACGATCCAACATGTGTCCCACCTACCAAAGCAAATACCCTGGATGAAGCTGTGTGCCGGCAATACCGCAACTGATCCCAAACGGTCAAACTTGCAAGAACCGTGGCACAACGGGGGTGAGTTGCCAACTCGTGAGTAGAAAATATCAGCAAGAAGAAATCGAATAAAACAACGATTTCTTAGGTCACTATATTCTGAAGGTAATACTATGATATCACTATATCCTGAAGGTAATACTATGATATCTAGGGTGATCAAGTACGCATATATGTCAACAATCTATCAATGGAATGACATATATAAATAAACATCCGACAACACACACACACACACACATATATATATGAGGATATCAACCACGTGTGTCCATCAACGACACATCAAAATCATGGAACCTGAGTGTTCACCGACACTCGAAACATCATGAAAACCCGTGTCCAGTATCGACACGTAAATCCTCATATCTCAGGCACTGCATCCACAGATCAGTCCTCATATCCATCTCATATCATAACTCCAAAACGGTATCTTTCGGATATCCGTCGAGCTCTATACAATCACCGTAGGTAGTGTTCCCTCTGCCAGGTTCATCGTTTACACCACAAAAATCATTTCTTGCCCCGGGGTACCATACCGGGTCCACCATGTACCCGCAAACGACATCTGCCAACTTCTCGAATCGGGTTCGAAAACAAGCTCAGAACCGAGAAAACTCATGGTGGACGTCTTGAAATATCATTTCAAGAGAAACCGTATTTTTAAAACAATACGCAATTTCCTTTGAAATATAACCACGGTTCTCAAATTCAGAGATCTCATGAAAACAGCATCTCAAGCAAATAACCATAAAGTACGATGTATGCAACATAGAGTAGTAATATGAGCATATCGATATCATGCAAGTATGTCAAGTGATAGTACTGAACAATGAATGTATTTTTACTCTTAAGAATAATATCATGACAGGGCAGTTCTAATGTGTAAGTAGCATTGCAATTACCGATGAAGATTGTGTGTGAGCCGGCAAATCTGTGTATGTGTAACATGCGCATCAACGGTAACTGTGCAGGTGTACTAGCAAATGATATCATATAGTATTAAATACCGGCACGCGGTATGTACATTACGAGGTGTAATATCATACACAACATGAACAATAAATGAATATATCTATCTATACAAGAGTCATACGGTCACTTTTAAACGATACACATCGTTATTTTGAAAATAGGTATGGTCTAGATGGCAATCTTTATATCGGCGATCCCGCCTCATAACATCCGATATGACAATAAGTCTCGATCATCATCCTCAAATCGCTACCGCGGATCAATCATCCGGTACATCTCATCACGTTCGGTAATTCATCGTACGGGGTCATCAAACAGAATAGGGAATCTATCGACCTATACAATAATGAGGGTACGGATCTAAAGTCTCGTACGGCATATCACTCATTATACTCATACAGACACATATCTCAAATCACATTTGTATAAACGTCATATCTTATTAATTTCACAACACCTCTATCTCAATCTAGTGTCGTGTTTATCGATCTCGATCTCATGTCCTATCATTATCAACCCATACTTGTCATCTTTCAATTCATATTTATCATGATTCACTTCTCATTTCATATTCTCATATATAAATCCGAGTCATCTATATCTATCATCTCAATATCCCACATCATGTTATCTTATATATCTATATCCTATTCTCAAGCCAAATATATTCATTAGTGTCAACTTTATCATATCATCTCTTCGCTAAATCTTACTAAATCCTATAATAAGGTTATCTTAAGCTCGTAGTATATCATTTATCAATTATATAATTATAAAACGATCTTCCATATCAATGGTTGCGGGGGTGTTATACGCTATCCATCCGATTTCCCCCATAGATATAAATCTACCCACCTACTAAACTTCTCGCTTAGCTGAAGTCGATGTGTTTCGTCGTCTCGGAAGTCCAAGCGAAGGTACATACAATCAATACACAATCGTAATGCTATTAAAACTAATATCCGAAAACCGATACGGCACACGAATTGTTTATAGGTTAGAACCTATAACTTACGCATGCAAAAACAACCAAACAACCCTCGTCCGTTGACGTACAAACGTCCAACGACAGAATCATATCCAAATATAAAAACCACGCATTTCAAATATAAAAATCAAGAATTCACATATCGGAAAACATAGTCAGAACACCCTCAAGTACATCCCAGATTTTGGCTCAGGTAAACAGGAACTAAACAAACAAGTACAGGGCTAGTTTATAGGAAGTGAGCTACAGGCAAAACCACATCACCAATGCCAAAAGGAAGTCCGACGAGAATGCCAAGAAATCCGAGGTCGCCGGCCAAAGTAGGGAGAACGGGTTCGTACTTCTGTGGCGGTCTTCTAATGGTTTATCTAGGTCAATGGACTTGCTTGATTTTCTTAGAAATTCCCAAGATAGCTCCAGATACCCTGTAGGCCTTAAGGTTTCACAAAACCGACACGGAACAATTCTAACTTCGTGTATCGGGTCCTAAACTTATTTCCAGGTCATGAAATCAATTTCTAAGGTCTTGTAAACACTCACTATACCTCAATTGGCCACTTAATAGCAACTTGTAATTTTCCAAGATCACAAACCTAATTAACTCAATTTCTAAACTAAACTACGATATTTAACACGATTACAATCTAAAAGCGAAGAGATATACCTTATTAGCAACTAAAGAAAATTCTTGAGTTGCCCAAAGTCTTTAAAATCCAAACTTGAATGGTTCTAAGGGTTTAGAATAGATTTGTACATGTTTTATGCGAAAATGGCATGGGGTTTTGTAAAGGAATTTGAGATGATGCAAAGGGGTAGTGAGATGAATGAGACTTGAAGAATTATGAGGAGGATGGAGAAGGAGGGAAAGGTGCAGCCAACTCTCTCACAAAATATCTCCCCCTACACTCAATCTCTCACACAAATATCAATTTTGGTTCCTTCTCCTTTTGTTTTTCACTCATGGCATCTAATTTTATTTCTTTCACACACTCTTTTCTTTCTTTGCCTTTTCTTTTCTTTTGCCTTTTTCTTTTCCTTTCTCTTTATTTCACTAACTCTCAAAACTCACAAGTCACAAACAAAATAATAATGAATAACATGCACATGACATGTTGCACTCGTCACGAAAAAAAGATAAAAATACGGATTTGGCCAAAAATCCGATAAATATCATTAAAATAAATAGATCATTTTAATCTCCGATTATTTTCCAAATATTGATATATACTTGTACCATTTTACGAAAAATCCCTATTCGTAAATCGAATAGTTTTCGCGAAATATATTATTTTAATATTAAATTTCCAAAAATAATATTTTATATTTCTGAAATGTCACACGGCCTAAGGTTTGGAAGAAAACTATCCAATAAGCGTAGCTGGTGTACTCTCCTAATACAAGAAGTTCTCGCAATCTGAGAGAAGGTAAAGTGAAAAGACAACCGAATAATTCAATTCAATTTCTCCAAAACCGGTGGTCATTCTTGACTGAAACAAGTTTGTTCGAGTTCTTATGTAACTATACGATAGCATACCCAAGCAATATGAATTTTCGTAGTGATACGGAGTGTTCTGAAGAAATGCAAAGGTAAAGTATGAGTAGCAGGTATATATGCGATTTTGTCGTGAATCATGACAATCCAAAACCAAAGTGTAAAAATGTTAGGTCAGTTTGGTTCATGAGTTTTAGTTTAAGATACGTCATGGTCACAAACCAGAGAGAAAAGAAACACTCAGCTTGCACTCTATCAAGATTAGATTGGTTAATCATTTCATCTAATCAGGATGACTCCCACCGTTTTCTCGAATTCTCCTCCAAATCCTAAAAGAAGAACTAGTCGGGATCATGTACATCTTACAAGTTCACTAACCGTTCAGCCAGGTTGGTGTTGGTACTCCGAGGGAGGTCCCCCGTGTTTTCGCACGGACCCAATTTATTAACCCCATCTCCGCAGAGGCGTAATTTCGTTAACTCTTTCTAGACATCTTATAGATTAGCTAATTGGGAAGTGAAAATCTCCCGAAGAGTAATACCTACTTATCAGTGGGAATCGAGACCCAACTATCATTGTGTGATAATCTTGACGGAAGCCGACCAAAATTACCACTCCTCAGAAGGTATGCGCAAACTTGGTAAGTTTCTTTTATATTTGAAGCTCCCGATATGGTTTTTGCCCATAACGGCTTATGACCTTGACTAGGTCAACAAACCATAAACCGCTAGTCAAGTTCAACCCGTCTTTTTCTGGATTGCATTAAACCCACCCGCACGAGCCCTTGACTAGGTCAATAAGGCCGCACGACTGTTTTAATCAATCGCATATCTAGGCACAGAAAATCACTACTTAACTACCGCATACTACGTCTTGACTAGGTCAACAAACGCAGCACAAATACTAGGCACTACTGATCTGAAATGACGGAGGGTTACAGCTGGTTTTTGGCGAAAAATCATTAACATAATGAACTAGATGTTGAGGGAATTCGAGTGGATTTGAAAAGGAGTGGTTTAGGCTCTCTTTTTAAAACTAGTAATATAAAATTTTGGTTAAGAGCGAACTTCCCATGAAGAGATTAAGGCTCTTTCCCCATCAAATAAGGTGCAAGATATTCCTAACCGAATATTTCTATACAAAGCAAAATAATGACTATGGTTTTGAAGAAAACCGGATAGTTTTAAAAAATGGTTTTGACAATATTGTATAGGTTCGTTTTCCTTGCATTAAATATATAACGCGGTCCCATCAATACAAGTTTCTAAGCCACACCAGAAACAAACAAAATAGCATGCTTTTATGTGCCAACCGCATTCACCACGGTGTCTCGGGTTTTCACCGTAAGGTTACTTAACTTACGGCAGGACGGGGTCAGAGTTAGCACGGATGTAAAACATATAGAAATATCTACTAATATATATATATATATATATATATATATCACAGACAGATAATAAACATTATAGGCATGCGACTAACAGTATGGAATAGCGGATAAACTAGGAGCCCCGTGTTTCATCCGAACCGTAAATGAGACGCGATGTTTCCCGGTCGTGTAGATAGTCCGTACATAGTCGATCCTAGACCCTTACGAGTGCAGCAAGCCATCTGCAAATTCTAGAAATTGGGTAACTCGCTCTCAATAACATGAGTCGGTCACCTGCCGTTTTCTAGAATCCGGTAATTTGGGCACTCCTCCGCGGGTCGATCCTATAATCGCTATAAATGAGGCGAGCAACCCGTCAATTCTAGAGCGAGGCGGTCCGGTCAAAACTCCATGAGACGGTCACTTACCGCACTCTAGAACCCGTTTACTCGAGCATTTCTTCTGGGTTAATCCTAGTACAGAAATGAAAACTACACAACGGTGACATCGACCGCATTCTGATCGAGCTCCAATAAAGGAATATATATAATACGGCAACGGCGGCCACAAGTTGGAGCTCGTCCCGAACTAATAAATACAACATTATAAAACATAAACTGTACAGGCAAATCGCACTAGGGGCTATCCGTCACGACAATCCGGCTAAAACCATAATCAGATATATACATCACACCAACAACTACAAGTGTGCAACCCCGTTTAATCGAATATATAACAATTAGACGACGTTTAACACATATATATATCACAACAACAAGTATAATGTAAACCATGACCATAGAATTCATCACCCGCGAAGCTAACCCTCAAATTTTCCAACCGATGAAAATTGAGTGCACTCTGCCATCCCAAAACCAATCATTTTGCCAGAACCAGGAGTCCAAGCGGCTTGAAATGTTCCTAAGTGCCTGATGGGACGCTCGGGCACAACCCTAAAGAGCCCTAGGCTATCTCCGATCCCTCTCGCGCACTCTTGGTTCGAACCGAGAGCCCGCGGGGATCGGATGCATGGCAATTAGTGCAGTTTTGGACAGCCACTAAAAAAGCAGTTTTCAACCATGAAAAACAGCCCCTAATCTCGATATATTTTTGAACAAATGGCTTCCCGAGACACTACGGGTCACCATATCCTCTACGGAGTCTCTGGTCCAAAACGAGAACTTCGGAGATCGAAAACAAGCATGAAAACATCAAGATACGGCTGAATTACGCTGGCTGAATTCTGCAGTTTTCCGGAAAAAGTTTGTGATGAATTCTTTGGGCGTGCAAGCTAGTTTAAGGGTATGGTTGGCACTGATACTATGTTGGGTGGATTGTGCTTGTGCCGCAAAAGCCGCGGCCAATACGGAATGGATTTTAATAATTTTAAAGCAAGCACAAGTCATCAATACCCAAGGATTCATCCTTACACTAAAACTAGCAACTATAACATGCAAGGTTTGTGAACATACAACCTTTGAAGCGTCTTCATATGCTCCAATGGAGAATTTGGACTCCTCGTTGACTCCTCGAGGTGCAGGAATGAACGTGGTGAAGACCCCCTATGCCGAAGATGATCTGCCCGAGGGAAACCGATCTAAACTCAAACCGATGCTCCATGCTTGCTAGGAATGGAGAGAGGGTGATGTAGGGATTCTTTTCACTAATGTTTTGCTCTCATTTTCCATCTCATTTAAGCTCAACTCATGAGCATGAGAGGAGGAAGAAGAAGAGCCATAAAAAAATGGCTAAGTGTTGGAAGTAAAGAAAATTAGAGAGTGTATGGCTTCATATTTTATTTTCCATCCATTTTAAAATTGTGACGTAACAATTTAGCTATTTTAAAATACAAGCTATACCTTTCAACATGTCTCCTTTCCACCTCACCATGCCAGCTCATTAACTTACTTCACCCGGTATACGTATTGCTACATATACACGTATCCGTATAAAAATACGGATAGCCAAAAGAGAAAATGAATAGTGAACAATAATACTAGAATATATATAAATATATATATGTAAATTATTAAATCAAAACTTGATTTAATAATCTTGTTCAATCCTAAGCCAGCTAGTATTATCAACCGTTCGATTAAAGTCTGTGTAGCATGTACACATATTTTGATAGCAGAGCAGTTATCTTTAATTCCATGGGTGAAACCGCGAAAACCCGAATCCATAAAAAAATGAGAATCGCAAAACCCCTGAATCGGGAAAACCATTTGTGTGGGACTCTAAAGACTCGACAATATGCTGACAGTGAGTTTAAGCACAAGCACGTCAGCGGCACTAGCTGTACGTAACAGCTACCCACGTATTGTTTAAAAGGGAAGCCGACAAGCAAACACATTCGTACCCGTACTGAGCATGCCCGTGACAATCTCTATACAGTCCGGTGTTTTCGTCTAAGAGTATCACATATCGGATCTAGGGGTGGAAAACGTCAGACCCCCAATAACCTGATAAGTCGTGTTAGTGTCAAGCTCATCACCTCCCGAGAAACTACCGATCCTCAATCAGTAAATCTTTTCCGCTCTGGCCAGAGACTTATGGTGAGCGAATCTAATCACAGCGCGACATCGACTCCTTATATCGGGAGAGACGAACCCTTGACAATCGCTCACTATCTTCCTGTGGTTCGGGACTGTACCTAACTAAAACCTGTTTGCACGACTTTTTTGAGCCTTGGTAGGTAGTAATCTAAGTACAGTGGGAACTCACACGAGACAAATGACGATCTTAGGCCAAAAGACCACTTTGTACTCATGTCATTTGAGAACTGCTATCTGACGATAGATATAATACCAGTCAGCAGTTCTCGGCAAGTTCGTCCAGTGTACTCATCTTCAATGAGCACATGTATACTATCTTAGGTGACTCAACACCAATGACTTGTGAAACCGTCCACCGTCCCTCGTCGAGATCTAGAAACGTATACATTAGTCTATTCCGGAGTATCGATGTCATGTCTATATAATTTCTCGACTATGAACATTTAAGGATGTGCTTGTGTATTACTCAGCTCCTCCGTATATGATCGTCATCATAATGCTGGCAATCAAGTAAGAATCGTAAGGGCTTTATCATTATGTAACAGCTAGAAAACGTATACACATAATGACAATCAAACCAGATAGCATACTATCATCTCGAGTAAGACTGTTCTACCCGTATAGGTACTTCAATTATCATAATCGTTTACGTGCAATTACAATAATTGTCTTGAGGGCACTATAGCGAACAATAATGAAGCCAATTTTGAATCAATGGATGTTAAGCAGCATGCAAAGTTGCATTTGTTACCTGATATAGATGATTTCTTGCTATAACAAAGATGTCTATATGCAATTTAGTGCCGTTTTTATATATGAATGAATGAATGTTAGACGAGCAGCTTCTGAACCAACCAACTCAGAAACTTCAAAGTTCAAATATCACACTCTGGAAAATAAACAAATATAATCGGCTGTAATATATTCTTGTTGTCTGCTGATAAAGTTGACCATCTTATATGGACCGCCATTTTATTTGGCTAATCAACAATTTTTATGGCCGTATGTGTATGTAGCATGTGACACGATGTTTGTTCTAATTTTCGTATCACTCCTTTTAGATGCATATTTACACTACAACTGAAACGGTATATGAATATAGAAAACAACAGTTATATTAATATTAGTAACTTCTCAATTTTAGCTATTATTTTCCCCCCTTGATTTGTTAGGGTGGGATGCTTGTGTTCAAAGGGAAGCAGCTGGTGTATGCAAGGAAAGATGAAGGGACAGGTGATCATGCACCTTTGGATGAAATCCTCGACATCTGCTGCAAAGTTCCAGTTGCGTAAATTAGGATTATGAATAATTCATCTTGTATGATACAAATCTTTCTAGTCCACTTTTCATCACGGTCATGTTACAGGTGTATGTAAAATCTGAAAAATAGTAACGAAATAAGTTAATATCACTATGTATGTATCCAAAACAGTCCGCTTATTATTTAGCCGGCGGCCATCGTGTGTTGAAGCAAATTGAGATGCTAGAAATTACTATGATTCATCGGCCCAGTGATGAGAACGGCTCAAATGTACAGGGCACCATGATGTCACGCAATTATTGTTAATGTAATGATACTTTGCTGCAGTGATTATATGAAGCGTTAAAATTTGCTAGGGATCTTTGAATTACTGCATCTAAACATTATTTAATAGTGATGTAGCTATTCTATCTACTTATTGAATCGTGAGGCTCATTTTTGTTTTTGATTTATCAAACTCTGATTCTAAGCATGCTGCTGTTTAATTTTTGACTGACTACCTGTAGGAATCTGTTCTCTGGCATCATTCTAAATGGAGCTTGTTCTTAGATTGCTCTTTCACGTCTTTATGTTTGTTCTTTGTGATTTGATGAAGAAACACCGCTGCATTCTTTATCATTATTTTCTTGCACGTGGATATTAATATCAACCCTATTGATTTAAATATTATGATTCAATTTTATTGATTTGAATATCATACTTTTAGAATGAATAGAGACCACTAAAAATATGAGTAGGTGACTCTGTTGATTTGAATGTCGTAATTTAGAATGAATAAAGACAACACTAAACATGTGAATACATGACTCTAAAGTTTATGTTAAAAAGAAGGGAACATCGACTAATGGCATGATCTATATCTTTGGACTCTATATTACACGAGTATATTTTGTACATGCAGATTTTGAGAAATGTAAGCATCTCATCAACTTTTCCCTGGAATTTCATGACTTAGCACAAATCATCCCTCTTTTATCTTTTAAATTTATTTATTTCTTACATAGTTTTAACACTCTTTGCTAGGTTCTAAGTAGCTGCTAATATAGGCTTTATGACCATGAAAATACTAGGCTTAACTGTAGGAAACCCCTTTCACCTTTGGCCCAAATGCAGGAAACGCGTCCCCCCCTGTGCTCGAATTAAATGATTTGACTGGGTCGATGTCTGCAAGGTGTTTGTAGTTATGCCACTGCCTTGGTATTTCTAGGCGGTATATGCTTTTGTGAATTCCTTTTGAGCTAAAATCTTTTTCTTTCTAAAGCAACTGCAAGCCTGTAAACTTGTAACACTGATAGGGGATTGGCTATCAACGCGTCGTGATGGAGGTCCTTTTCGGATCTCCCTCAGATGTTGTCTTCCGTTAATCTCCCGATGGATTTTGGAGGTGATCTCTTGTTGCATGTGGGTCTTAATGGGTTTTGAAGAGATTAACGCCGAGTACCTGCAAAGAAGTCCCGGGGTGGTTTGGTACCACCAAGGACCCTCCGACGATCAAGTTAGTACTAGATCCGAGCAGCGTAACGGCTAAGTGGAGTAAAAAATCGCTTTCCTGACCCCTCTGTGATGGGGGTTTATATAGTGGCAGCAGCACGCAGCAGCAGGCGCGAGAATCTCGCCGGCAGTTACGCTCCCGACGTCATGCCCGCGTAGAGAGCGGATCGCCCATTAATGGGGATCGTGATGGCGTGGAACGTGGGATGTTGCTGGCGGAGAATCCGCGCATGGCGAGATTTGCGGAGCGGCGGTTGCGCCTGTGAGTGGTGGAGTTGGTCGGCCAGAGGGACCGAGGAAGACGGCCTCGGCTGGGGAGCTCGGAAGCGAGCAAGAGGGCCGAGGAGTCTTGGTCTTGTGGCAGCTCGGGACGAGCCAAGGGGCCGAGGAGGCCAATTTGCAGGAGGCCCCGAGAAGGGCCAGCTTGCGCCTGCAGATCGGGTACAGGGGTGGCCTGATCGGCCTCTGTGGGCCCTTTTTTTCTGGGTCTTGGGACACGTCATCTGCCACGTGTCATGATCTTGTAGATCTCCAATATTGAGCATCATCATTAGCCCCCCACTCTTGTCCCGACCAGCTGGCGGGTCGGATCAAGAGTGGATTGCCGCGCTGCCCGGGGCGAGCTCCCTCCTAAGATTTTGTCGGGACACGTCCCCGGGCTGTCAGCTACCTTTTCTGCCAGCAAATCAGGGCGAAATCTCCGCATTTAAGGAAGGTGCGCCGTTTCGTGCATCCTGTCACTGAAGTGACGGTCCGCGTGTCAAGCGTCGGTTGGCCGACGCGACGTATGCAGACCTGCGGCGTCTGATGGGATGCGACCCAGCGCGGGAACGACAAACAGAGCGATCGTTCGTCGAGTTGACTTCGATCGCTTGCCAAGCGCGCCAAGCGCTGCTGAGAAGGAGGCATCTCCATGGCCCCGAAGTCGGGGGGGATTACTCAGACTTGGATAGACCTGATGTTTTTTGTTGGGGCTTCAGATCCGCTGCATGTGATGGGCTCAGTGGTCTCGTTATGAGGGCCACAAACCTGCAGCGTCTGTTGGGCAGGAGGATACCTGCTGGGGATGACCGAGCGGGGTAGCCGCTCAGATGCCTCTCGCGAGGGCTTTGATTCCTGGCGTTGCGGATAGGGAAGCTACCGGCCAGGGATAGCCGAGCAGGGAAGCCGCTCAGATGCCTCTTGCGAGGGCTATGATCCCTGGCGTTGCGGGTAGGGACGCTACCGGCCAGGGATGGCCGAGCAGGGAAGCCGCTCGGCTGCCTCAAAGGGGGACTTTGATCCTTGTCTTTGTTGGGTAGGAAGCTACCCGCTGGGGTGCGCCGAGTAGGAAGGGGCTCGGCGGCCTCGCGAAGAGGGCTTCAGATCCGCAGCGTCTGATGGGCAGGGGGACGCCCGCTGGGATGCACCGAGCAGGAAGGAACTCGGCGGCCTCGCGATGAGGGCTTGAGATTCTCAACGTCTGATAGGCAGGAGAATGCCCGCTGGGAATGCGCCGAGCAGGAAGGAACTCGGCGGCCTCACGATGAGGGCTTTAAGATCCTCAGCGTCCGATGGGCAGGAGGATGCCCGCTGGGGATGAGCCGAGCAGAAGGAACTCGGCGGCCTCGCGGTGAGGGCTTGAGATCCTCATCGTCTGATGGGCAGGAGGATACTCGCTGGGGATGCGCCGAGCAAGAAGGATCTCGGCGGCCTCACGATGAGGGATTCAGACCCTCAGCGTCTGATGGGCAGGAGGATGGCCGCTGGGGATGCGCCGAGCAGGAAGGATCTCGGCGGCCTCGTGGTGAGGGCTTGAGATTCTCAGCGTCTGATGGGCAGGAGGATGCCCGCTGGGGATGCGCCGAGCAAGAAGGATCTCGGCGGCCTTGCGATGAGGGCTTCAGACCCTCAACGTCTGATGGGCAGGAGGATGCCCGCTGGGGATGCGCCGAGCAGGAAGGATTTCGGCGGCATCATGGTGAGGGCTTGAGATCCTCAGCGTCTGATGGGTAGGAGGATGCCTGCTGGGAATGCGCCGAGCAGGGTAGTTGCTCGGTGTCTCTTGGCGAGGGCTTGGATCCCCGGCGTTGTGGGTAGGGACCTACCAGCCGGGGATGACCGAGCAAGGTAGCTACTCGGTGCCTCTTGGCGAGGGTTTTGATCCTTAGCATTGGAGGGGCTGTAAGAAACCCACTAAGGATGACCGGGCAGTGAAGCTGCGGTTGCCTCTTGGCGAGGGCTTTGATCTCTGGCGTCGTGGGTAGGCAACTACCAGCCTGGGATGACCGAGCGGGGTAGCCGCTCGGATGCCTCTTGCGAAGGCTTCGATCCCTGGCGTCATGGGTAGGGAGCTACCAGCCGGAGATGACCGAGCAGGGTAGCTGCTTGGTTGCCTCTTGCGAGGGATTTGATCCTTCAGGACGGGGACCGCGCAGGGTTACTGCCCGGTGCCTCTTGGTGAGGACTTTGATCCCTGTCGTTTGTGGTAGGAAGCTACCAGCCGGGGATAGCCGAACAAGGACTCGACTGCCTCTGGGAGGACTTTGGTCCTTGGCCCGGGAGAGGTTGTAAGAAGCCTACCAAGGACCCTTGGCGAGCAGGGTTACTGCCCGGTGCCTCTTGGCGAGGGCTTTTGTCCTGAAGGATAGCCGAGCGAGGGATCCTCGGGCTCGACTGCCTCTGGGAGGGCTTTCTGATCCCTGGCGTTGTGGTAGGGAAGCTACCCGCCAGGGATAGCCGAGCGAGGGTCGGGCTCGACTGCCTCTGGGATAACTTTCTAATCCCTGACGTTGCGGTAGGGAAGCTACCCGCCGGGGATAGCCGAGCGATGGTCGGGCTCGACTGCCTCTGGGAGGACTTTCTGATCCCTGGAGTTGCGGTAAGGAAGTTACCCGCCGGGGATAGCCGAGCGAGGGTCGGGCTCGACTGCCTCTGGGAGAAATTTCTGATCCCTGGCGTTGCGGTAGGGAAGCTACCCGCCAGGGATAGCCGAGCGAGGGTCGGGCTCGACTGCCTCTGGGAGGACTTTCTAATCCCTGGCGTTGCGGTAGGGAAGCTACCCGCCAGGGATAATTGAGCAGGGTAGCTATTGGGTTGCCTCTTGGCGAGGGTTTTGATCCCTCCGAACACAGAGAGGCGACCGCGTAGGTCCGTCTTGCCTGAAATTCGGGACATATGCTAATTGGTGCTATCCGTCCATCTCTCCGAAGATGCCAAGTTGATTTATGGCACCATATATCGAAGGTTTAAACGGATGCGGCTAATGTAGCAGACTTCGTCAGATTCCCCCTCATCTGAGGATTTTTTGATTGTGGGGACGCTCTTCCCTGCAGACGCAAGCCCCTGTAGTTAATTACGTTACCGCATCGCAATAACAACTTTCTGCTTCTCCAGATGGTTACTTCGTGTCGTGGGTGTTTATTTTGTTTGTGGTTGCACGTGGATTGTATACAGACACTAAGTTATGTTGTCGCCCGTAGGGCGTGGACTAGTCCAAATCCGTATCTTTCGTAGATTTGGGTTTGAGGGTTGGGTTTAAAGATATGTTAGCCTCATTTGAGACTAAGATCAACTTAAACGTTTGTTAAGAATACGCTAATCTAATTTTAGACTAAGATCAACTTAACGGGATCGTTTAGATCCGACAAGAGAGCAATTGGGCTCTGTTGTTTAGTTTAGTGACATTGCGGTCGGTAATTAGTTTAAGGACATTACGGTCCATTGTTAGTTTAGGGACATCTCGGTCCAATGTTAGTTTAAAGACATCGCGGTCGAGGTTAAGGACATCATATTCCGTGGGTTTAAGGACCCCACAGTCCAATATTAGTTTTAAGACGTCACGGTCGAGATTAAGGACATCATAGTCCGTGGATTTAAGGACTCCACAGTCCAATGTTAGTTTTAAGACGTCACGGTCGAGATTAAGGACATCATAGTCCGTGGATTTAAGGACTCCATGGTCCGATATTAGTTTTAAGACATCACGGTCGAGGTTAATGTAAGTCTACGGTAACGTCCCGGCCGTTAATCCAAGGCCAAACGCGGAACGAAAACTTTTTCAACTGGCGCTAACATAGACTTTCCCCGGATCGTGCCATTAACGCTAAACTAGCTAACTGTAAAAAGATAGAATGGCTATACCGATCGATCCGTGTCTTTCGGTCTGTAGCCATCATCCCACGCTCCTCGCGGCATCTCTGATCTTGTTCGATCTCCGGTCTCCTCGTCGGAGTGGCACCACGTCAACGAATCTTTATACGGGCTCTCGCTTCCAACGGAAGCAACTCGGACATGAAGTTTGCTAACCGACATGTCCAAGATTGAAGTAGAGATAGTTTAGAATACTTTGTCTCAAGACACCCAAGCCATTGGATGAAGGGTTAATGAAATTGCCATGGAATGATATAAGTGAGCTATGAAATTTGCATGGAGGAAATAGAGTTGGCAAAGAATTTGGGCTCGGCCAAATGTGGGAAAGCTCTGTGGGAAAATGTTTGAAGAAGTGAGCACAATTTATATATGAAAAGAATTGATGCAAGAAATTAATCCATCACATAATATAACATTCAAGTGGGGCCGGCCACCAACAGCACCCAGTGAAGGGGGGTTTGATTAAAAAACAAACCGAGTGGTGACATCAAGCAAGTAATTAAACGACCCACACCCAAAATGAACAGCCACCATAGTAGTGCTCGGCCGAAACAAGAAACTCGTAGTGGAATGAAGGAATGGTCATCAAGTGTGTGGAAAAAAATAACAACCAATAAATTAATACCCTCCACCAACAACAGCCATTCCCAGCACACCATATCTCACCATGCTACAAATTAATGTACACTCAAAATCAAGTGAGACCATGTCTTAATAAATGCTCACTGTGGAAAGGAATGGCCAAAAGAAAGATTAACAAATATAGCCAAAGTCAAAGCTCACAATAATTAAACAAGTTGTTTGAGGCCGAAAAAGAAACTGGCAACTCCGAAAGTGATCCCTTAACGAATTACGAGATTAATCCTCAACAGTAAATACATATCCGCATTTGTATTCCGTCCGAATACAAATACAATGAGACAAAAATATTCCTACAATATAATATTAGGATCCGGCTTAAACCAAAACCCGCTAGTATTATCCGTCCGATCATGATCCGTGCACAAGTGCACGAATATGTTCGAACCCTTCCATATTACCATACGGCCTCTACAACGTTTCGCCCGAACTTGGGAAACTGTCTGTGGGGGACTCTAATGACTCATCAACACACTGGCACTGGGTATAACCACTAACACGTCAGAGGTACTAGCTGTACATAACGGTTGCCTATGTATTGAAAGAAGGGGAAGCTGATGAGCGAACTCATCCTGAAACTCTACTGAGCCTGACAGTGACAATATCCGTACAGTCCGGTCCGTTCGTCTAAGAATATCGCATATCGAGTCTAGGGGGTGGATAAAGTCAGACCCCCTGCTAACGCGATAATTCGTGTCGGTATGGAACCCATCACCACCTGAGAAACTACTGATCCAAATCAGTAATTCTCCACTACCCCGGCCGAGGATTTCTAGTGATGGCCACCCGTGCACTGTGCGACATCAACCCCCAATACCGAGAGAGACGAATCCCCGACGATCCGCTCACTGCCTCCATGTGGCTCGGGACTGTACCCAACTAAAACCTATTTGCACGTCTCCTTTGAGCGTGGTAGGGTAGTAATCAAAGCACAGTGGGAACTCACACGAGACAAATGACGATCTCAGGTCGACAAACTAACTTGTACATATGTCACCAGGGAACTGCTATCTGACAATAGGTACAATACCAACTAGCATGTTCCCGGCGAGTCCATCCAGTGTACTCATAACCCAATGAGCACCTGTATACTATCTTAGGTGAACAACTGACACCAATGGTTTGTGAGACCGGTCGCCGCCCCTCGTCAGGGTCTAGATAAGTATACACCAGTCTACACTGGAGTATCGATGCCCAGTCTCGATACTCTTACGACTAGGGACATTTAAGGATGTGCTTATAGACCCCCAGCTCCCACGTATGTGATCGCCATCACAATGTTGGTAGTCAAGCAAGATCCTAAGGGCTTTATCAATATATACATGATGATAAAGACAAACCAGATAGCATACTATCATCTCGAGTAAGACTGTTTTATGGGTATAGGTTCTCACTCAATTATCATAATCACGTGCCTGCGACTACGATAATTGCCTTAAGGGCACTATAGCCAACAATCTCCCACTTACACTTAAGGCTAATTATTGCGATGTCGCATACTCACAGCCCGTGTGATACCGAACACCTAACTCCTCTACTAATCAGTTTCACAAAGCTCGTTCGTAAAACTATTGTGTTCGAGAAATAACCTCAGTGAGTGGATCCGCTCCAGTGTTTCTTTCTATGTCTCTCTTTATCTCAACTTCGCGGAGAAAACTATCTCCCGAAATGAGCAATACCCGTCTTAGAATGTGTCTGGATATCTGATGGGACCCAGTTCACAAATGAACTCCAAATCCAAACTTCTTAGACTGTATCGTCTACTGAACTCAATCAGTATACTGCGCCATGCCTTCCTCAGTATCCGCTTGGACCACCTGTCCAACATACTGTCCCTGATCAGGGGGAAAACTATAACCCAGACAGTCACTCTGTCATTCAGGTCACCTTGGAAGCCTGGAATGATAACCGTTTCCTGAAGGAGGCTGCCATTATCAAATCCATAGAACATCCACTTATGCTCATAAACTGCTTCCGAATGTTTCTCCAGAATTGGATTAATATCAACTTATTGTAGCAAGTGCAAAAACAATATCTGGTGTGGTACTTTACATCTGATCATCAACTCAATTGCCTAAGCAAGTGATATGTTAATCATGCACACACCTCTCCTTTTTAGTCTGTAAGACCATTAGAGAGGGCGACTCCATCACCTGCAGGTACACCACCATGCTAGGAGTCATCTATTCTAAATATCTTTAAAATACTGTCTAAGTACCCAGATTGGGAAACTACCCAAATCTAGATCTAAAACCATGATCTAGTAACCAGAATGTCAGATATAATATCCATGTCTTATGTGGAGAAACAACTGTGTGACAACCACAGTATAACCGATCGTAGTATAGGAATTTTACATCCTACTCTGTGTATGTCATCCAAATACCAGGATATCACACTCTACTACCTTCTTAAAAGATCCATCCTTTATTCTAATGAAGTCAAACCCATGACTGTCACACCAAAAATAGATGATCTATCCCCGCTATATCTGCTTTAGTCTATAAATAGACATAAGCTACTTGTCCACTATGCTTCCGCTGCTCCCACTGATTACAACAACCCTCTGGCAGAGTCATATACACGTACACTTTTAAAGCTAGTTTAGAACGACGCTATACTCATCTCCTTGCCGGGTCTCATAGTCTGGAATAGCAGCAATGGCAAGTCTGGGTAAACAAGAACCTCCCTGTCACTGTCTCTGAGAAGACCGAAGTACCTCTCGGGTGCCTGAGGTTACCCACCAAATCTGCGGAGTGGCTAATGGAATGTCGAATCCAATTGAATTTTTAGGTTCTATTAAATTTTCAGTAATCATTTGCGGTTCTGGAATCACTTCCAGTTCTACCAAACTCCCACTACTGTTTTTCTGAAAAAGTCCATTTTACTAAAACCGTGGTGAGTCAAGAACAATATCACTATTGATCTTCGAGATGGTAGAATGTTAACCCTCGTCAGAGCCCGGGATAACCCACAAACGACCATTACTGAAACGTGCCTTGAGTTTGTCCAGATTTTGGTTTTAAGCATCAGCCGGACAACTCCCTGAATCTTAACATCGTTAAGATACAAATTGATTCTATATACCATACAGAAACAAAAGAACTAATTTTATTAGAACCAGATTCAAAATCATGCAGCTGTCTCCAGTTTATGTCAACTAAATGGAGATAGGCCGATCAGCATTACTCAACTTAGGAGTGCATCCAATTATGAGTAACCTGAAAGAGAAGCAAGTTCTCATAAACCATTACTATTAAATGAATACCAACTATAAGTATCTACATTTTCGGTCACCTTGAAGAATCCTGATACTTGCAACACATGGTTCTCAACTTTATTCTTGTACCTACAACTTCTCAAAGTTGGACCTTGTATTTCTACGAAACACTTGTCTAAAACTTGAGAAGTCACAAGTAAACAGAATACAGTACGAGGACCAACCCCTTTGTCCTAATGGACACTGGACAATATACAATACTTTGTATAAGTCCCCTGAGTTGAATAACTCAAATTCTGTGCGTCGTAGGTTGAAAACTGTACCCAGGCGATTTACTCAAATATCACCAATTACAACGAATTCCGATATAATGAGGATAGTCACCTAATTCCCAATAACTTACTCCCACTCATTATCTGTAAAACCATACAGATGTGAGAATTATACCTGGTAATTACATACCTTGGAGCAAGGGTCTAATTGGGAAATCGGTTTACAATTAACAATGCACAGTGAAACTGAAACATGAAACCATTTCGAAGGGGTATCCGGGTATTCTCAGTAATGCCTCTTCCATTATCAAGATTCATGACTATAACCGTATATTTCTTTGTCTTCTCTCCAAATCCCTTTATTTGTCTTTACTCATTTCCTTCTGTACACCATCGTTAGGCTAAATGGTTTTCTTCCTTCCCTACCGTTCGGCACCAGCCTATGGTTTGGAAGAAGACTATCCAATAAGCATAATAGGTGTACTCTCCTAATCCTAGGAGTACTCGTAATCTGAGAGAAGGTGATGATAAAAGACAACTGAATAAACCTTATTCCTATTTCTCCTGAACCAGAATCCATCCTCGAAAAAGATCTTTCGAGTTCGTATATAACCATACGATGGATTTATCCAATGGAATTAGATGTTCGTAATGATACGGGGTGTTCTGGAGAAATGAAAGGTGAAGTAGGAGTGGCGATGAAAGACTTGGTTTGATTGTGAATTGCAGTCGCATTTTACTTTGCCCTCTTTCTAACCATTTTATTTGTCTTTACTTATTATCTTCTATACACCATATTTAGGCTAATTGGTTTTCTTCATTCCCTACCATTCGGCACCTGCCTATGGTTTGGAAGAAGGCTATCCAATGAGCATATTGGGTGTACCGTCTCCTAATCCTAGGAGCCCTCACAATCTGAGAGAAGGTAAAAAGAAAAAAACAACTGAATTATCCTGTTCTTTTTCTCCAGAACCAGAAACCATCATCGAAAAAGTTCATTCGAGTTCGTATATAACCATACGATGGTTTTATCCAATGGAAGTGGATGTTCGTAATAATACGGGGTGTTCTGAAGAAATACAAAGGGTAGAAGAAGGAGCGGCAATGATATATGCAACTCGGATAATCCAAAAGCCAGTGTTTTTAAGAAAGTTCGGTTAACTTGGTCATTGAGTTATTGTCTAAGGTCGGGCCATGGTCGCTGCCAAAGAGAGAGAGAGAAGAAACACTCAGCGTGCACTCTAACCTAGATCAGAATGGATAATCACTTTATCTAATCTGGATGGCTCCCACTGTTTTCTCGAATTCTCCTCCAAACCCAAAAAGAGAATTAGTCGGAATCACTCGAGGAGTAATCCTACTCATCAGTGCGAATCGGGATCCAACTATTATTGCATGATAACTTGATGGAAGCCACTCAAGTTATCACACTCCAGAAGGTATGCGCATGCCTGGCAAGTTTCCTGTATATTTAAAACTCCCGATGTGATTTTTATCCCATGCTCTTATGACCTTGACGTAGGCCAACAAATCATAAGTCACATGTCAAGTTCTACCCGTCATTGTCCAGGTTAATTTGAATCCATCCGTACATACCCTTGACGTAAGCCAACAAGGTAATACGACTGTTCCAAACCAACACATCAATCTATGCAAAACATATACAACATCTACTAATATATATAAATATATAATAATCGCTCCAGGCGTGATAAATGCAACATCAAAGAAAGGTAATAAGTATCACAGAACAATACAGATAGTCTGGGATCTCCGGGTTTCATTAAGCCACAAGTGAAACCCGACGTTCCCCTGGTCGTGTGGATAGCCTGTACAATGAAAATCTAGACCCCTACGGGCGCGGCAAATTACCCGCCAAAACCTGAAGCGAGACAGCCCCCTTCAGCAAAGTGAATGGACCACCAAGCACTTCACGGAATCCGGTAACTTGAGCACCCCTCCTTGGGTCAACCTGTACCCCCTACGAGTGCGGCGAATAGCACGCCAATTCTCGAGTGAAGTCCCCTCCGTCTCAACGCCATGAGATGCGGGCCCGTTGCCCTCTAGAACCCGGCTATCCGTGCACCCCACCGCGGGGTAATCCTAGTACAGAAAAGAAAATATATACAACGGGTATATCGACCTCAACCTGATCGTGCCCCAAAAGAATAATATACAAACTAGCAGTGACGGCAGTCCACATGCCGGACGCTCGCCCCGCAATATCAAATGTACAAATAAAATGAAACGGTACTAACATTGCACCCAAGCTATCCATCACGACGAATCCGCAACAGCACAGCACAACACAGAACATCAAACGTGAATGTCACGTTCGCAAATCCGTCTAAAAGGACTATAGCGATTAGACAAGATTTACCGATCAAATGACATTCACGGTCACAGATAGAAATGTAAAGTACTGCAAACTAACACATTTAAAATCTCAATCGACAAAACTTCCCGAAGTGGGCCCCAAATACAAATCCAGTACTCAAAATAATCTGGGCCAAAATTAAAAAATTCCAGAAACCCCAATTCCAAGATGAAGACCCCCAGAAAAAACTTGGTGCATTGAATCCCCATAACGGCGGCGGAACCGCGGCGTTCCTGAGGGAACAACTTCCGAATTTTCTACAGTGGTCTTACAAAAGCCTGCCTGATTTTCTGACGTGTCCAAAATAATTTTTAGACTAGTTTACAAATTCGACAGAAGCTTAAGTTTTGAAATTGCGGTTTCAAAAATTTTGTTCGATCGATATTTTAAACATATTAGAACAAGCTAATAAGTGTTAATGGCGTGGCTCTGATATCATGTAAGTCTACGGTAGCGCCCCGGCCTTCAATCCAAGACCAAACGCGGAACAAAAACTTTTTCAACTGGCGCTAATATAGACTTTCCCCGGATCGTGCCATTAACGCTAAACTAGCTAACTGTAAAAAGATAGAATGGCTATACCGATCGATCCGTGTCTTTCGGTCTTTAGCCATCATCACACGCTCCTCGCGGCATCTCTGATCTTGCTCGATCTCCGTTCTCCTCGTCGGAGTGGCATCACGTCAACGAATCTTTATACGGGCTCCCGCTTCCAACGGAAGCAACTCGGATATGAAGTTTGCTAACCGACATGTCCAAGATTGAAGTAGAGATAGTCTAGAATATTTTGTCTCAAGACACCCAAACCATTGGGTGAAGGATTAATGAAGTTGCCATGGAACGATATAAGTGAGCTATGAAATTTGGATGGAGGAAATAGAGTTAGCAAAGAATTTGGGCTCGGCCAAATGTGGGAAAGCTCTCTGGGAAAATGTTTGAAGAAGTGAGCACAATTTATATATGAAAAGAATTGATGCAAGAAATTAATCCATCACATAATATAACATTCAAGTGGGGCCGGCCACCAACAGCACACAGTGAAAGGGGTGTTTGATTAAAAAACAAACCAAGTGGTGACATCAAGCAAGTAATTAAACAACCCACACCCAAAATGAACAGCCACCACAATAGTGCTCGGCCAAAACAAGAAACTCGCAGTGGAATGAAGGAATGGTCATCAAGTGTGTGGAAAAAAATAACAACCAAGAAATTAATACCCTCCACCAACAACTCCACCAACAACAGCCACTCGCAGCACACCGTATCTCACCATGCTACAAATTAATGTACACTCAAAACCAAGTGAGACCATGTCTTAATAAATGCTCACTGTGGGAAGGAATGGCCAAAAGAAAGATCGACAAATATAGCAAAAGTCAAAGCTCACAATATATAAACAAGTTGTTTCAGACGGAAAAAGAAACTGGCAATTCTGAGAGTGATCCCGTAACGAATTACGAGATTAACCCTCAACAGTAAATACATACCCGCATTTGTATTCCGTCTGAATACAAATGCAATGAGACAAAAATATTCCTACAATATAATAGTAGGATCCGGCTTAAACCAAAACCCGCTAGTATTATCCGTCCGATCATGATCCGTGCACAAGTGCACGAATATGATCGAACCCTTCCATATTACCATACGGTCTCTATAACGTTTCGCTCGAACTTGGGAAACTGTCTGTGGGGGACTCTAATGACTCATCAACACACTGGCACTGGCTATAACCACTAACACGTCAAAGGTACTACCTGTACGTAACGGTTGCCTATGTATTGAAAAAAAGGGAAGCTGATGAGCGAACTTATCCTGAAACCCTACTGAGCCTGACAGTGACAATATCCGTACAGTCCGGTCCGTTCGTCTAAGAGTATCGCATATCGAGTCTAGGGGGTGGATAAAGTCAGACCCCCTGCTAACGCGATAATTCGTGTCGGTATGGAACCCATCACCACTTGAGAAACTACTGATCCAAATCAGTAATTCTCCACTACCCCGGCCGAGAATTTCTAGTGATGGCCACCCGTGCACTGTGCGACATCAACCCCCAATACCGGGAGAGACGAATCCCCGATGATCCGCTCACTGCCTCTATGTGGTTCGGGACTGTACCCAACTAAAACCTGTTTGCACGTCTCCTTTGAACGTGGTAGGGTAGTAATCAAAGCACAGTGGGAACTTACACGAGACAAATGACGATCTCAGGTCGACAAACTAACCTGTACACATGTCACCAGGGAACTGCTATATGACAATAGGTACAATACCAACTAGCATGTTCCCGGCGAGTTCATCCAGTGTACTCATAACCCAATGAGCACCTGTATACTATCTTAGGTGAACAACTGACACCAATGGTTTGTGAGACCGGCCGCCGCCCCTCGTCAGGGTCTAGATAAGTATACACCAGTCTATACTGGAGTATCGATGCCCAGTTTCGATACTCCTATGACTAGGGACATTTAAGGATGTGCTTATAGACCCCCAGCTCCCACGTATGTGATCGCCATCACAATGTCGGTAGTCAGGCAAGATCCTAAGGGTTTTATCTGTAGGACTACAGTAGCGCCCCGGCCGTCAATCCGACGCCGGAATGCGGAAACAAAATATTTCTTGACTTTAAAACTGGCACTACCGCATCCTAAAACCCGGATCGTAACCATTAACCTATACCTAGCTATCAAGAGAAGGGATAGAATGCTATACCGAGCGATCCGTGTCCTTCGGTCTTCGGCCCCCACTCCAATCTCCTCGCGGAATCTCCAGTCTTCATCTCATCGTCGGAATGGGCACCACATCGCCGGGTTCTTTTACGGGCTCCCACCTCTGGACCGAGGCAACCGGGCTCGAAGTTGGCGAGCCGACGTGCCCAAAGGTGCTGTAGGATAAGTGTAGTAGTGTTTGTCTCATGCGGGTATGAAGTTGCCTTGTATGGATGGAGGTGGAGAAATGATCTTTGAAAAAGAATGGAGCTCTCATTTTTCAAGCATAGAATGATATATGAATAATTCCCCTCATAAGAAAATGAACTCCTTCTCCCTCTCAAAGTGGCCGGCCCTTCCTCATTATGGGAGGAAAAAATGTGAAGCCAAAAAGCAAGAGAAGAAAATGGATGATCACAATATTTAAAGATCACATCAAAGTCTTGTTTAAATCTAATCAACTCTCATCACATTAAATGCTAGCCATGAGCACAAGAAAAGAATCTAATGATGCTAAGATTATCATAATCTCTCATTTACAAGAAACCCCTTTCCAGAATGCTAATTTGCAAATATGCAAATTAGCCCCTCCACCACAAAAATCCGGCCGTGAAGGAACAAAGGAAAACTGGCCGGAACGGAATGCAAACTGCAACTTCAGAAAACTGATCTCGTAATAAATTACAGGAAAAACCCGCGACTGTATACACATATCCGCATTTGTATTTCCACTGAATACAAATGCAAAGAGACAAAATCTACACAGTACAATACTAGGATCCGGCTTAAACCAAACCCCGCTAGTATTACCCGTCCGATCATGATCCGTGCAATACCGTACGTACATGATCGAACCCTGCCATATTTCCATACGGCCTCTACAGCGTTTTGCTCGAAACTTGAGAAACTGGTCTGTGGGGGACTCTAAAGACTCGTCAATATTTTGGCTGTGGATTTAACCACTAGCACGTCAGAGGTATTAGCCGTACGTAACGGGCTACCAGGTATTGACCAAAAGGGAGGTCGATGAACGAACTTATCCTGACACCCAACTGAGCCTGTCAGTGGAATATCCGTACAGTCCGGTCCGTTCGTCTATGAGCATCGCATGGCGGGCCTAGGGGGTTGGTAAAAGTCAGACCCCCAAAAGCGGTACAAGTCGTGTCGGAGTGTAGCCCAGAACACCCTGAGATACTACTGGAATACCTACCAGTAAATCTCTTGCCTCGGCCGAGGGCTTTGTATAATGGCTGCGCGACCTCACCCCCAATACCGGGAGAGACGAACCCCTGCAGATCCGCTCACTGCCTCCATGTGGCTCGGGACTGTACCCAACTAAAACCTGTTTACACGACTCCTTTGAGCCGTGGTAGGGTAGTAATCAAAGTACAGTGGGAACTCACACGAGACAAATGACGATTTCAGGTTGATGAACTAACGTGTACGCATGTCACCAGGGAACTGCTATCTGACGTCAGGTATAAGACCAACTAGCATATTCCCGGCGAGTCCTGTCCGGTGTACTCATAACCCAATGAGCACCTGTATACATCTTAGGTGAACCAACTGACACCAGTGGCTTGTGAGACCGGCCACCGCCCCTCGTCGGGGTCTCGACTGTATACACTAGTCTACTCTGGAGTATCGATGCCCTGTCTCGAAACTCCCACGACTAGGGACCGTTTAAGGATGTGCTTATAGACCCCAGCTCCCACGTATATGATCACCCTCATACTGCTGGCAGTCAAACAAGAATCCTAGGGGCTCTATCAACGTGCAATAGTGACCTGTAAGGTCACCTAAAACAGTACACGGTGATAAAGATAAATTAGATAGCATACTATCATCTTGAGTAAGACTGTTCTACCGGTATAGGTCCTCCCTCAATCATTGCAATCACGTAGCTGTGATCCAATAATTGACTCTGAGGGCACTATCTCCAACAATCTCCCACTTGCACTCAAGGCTAATTATTGCGATGTCGCATACTCACAGCCCGTATGATACCGAACACCCAACTCCTCTACTAATCAGTCTCACAAAACCCGTTTGCAAAACTATTGCGTTCGAGGAATAGCCTCAGTGAGTGGAACCGCTTTGATGTTCCTTTCTATGTCTCTCTTAATCTCAAGTTCGCGGAGAAACCCATCTCCCGAAATGAGCAACACTTTTCTTAGAATGTGTCTGGATATCTGATGGGACCCAGTTCATAAATGAACTCCAAATCCAAACTTCTTAGACAGTATCCTCAACTGAACTTAATCAGTATCCTGAGCCATGCCTCCCTCAGTATCCCCTTAGACCACCTGTCCAAAATACTGCCCCTCGTCAGAGGGAAAACTATAACTCTGACAGTCACTCTGTCATCCTGGTCACCTTGGAAGCGTGGAATGATAACTGTCTCCCGAAGAAGGCTGTCGTTATCAAATCCCTAGAACATCCACTTATGTTCCAAAACAGCTTCCGATCGTTTCTCCAGGATTGGATTAATATCAATTTATTGCATCTCTTGCAAAAACAACATCTGGTGTGGTACTTGACATTTCATGATCAACTCAATTGCCTAAGCAAGTGATTTGCTAATCATGCACATCCTCTCCCCTTTAGTCTGTAAGACACCTTTAGAGAGGGTGACTCCATCTCCTGCAGGTACACTACCGTGCCAGGAGTCGTCCATTCTAAAGCACCTTTAGAATGCTGTCAAAGTACCCTGATTGGAAAACTACCCAAATCTAGATCTAAAATCATAGATCCAGTAACCAGAATGTCTGATATAAAATCCATATCCTATATGGAGAAACCACTGTGTGACAACCAAAGTACAACCGATCGTAGTATAGGAATTTCACTTCCTACTCTGTGTATGTCATCATAATACCAGGACATCACACCCTACTACCTTCTTAACAGATCCATCCGCTATTCTGATGAAGTCAAACCTATGACTGTCACGTCAGAAATAAATGATCTATCTCCGCTATATCTGTTTTAGCCTATAAATAGACATAAGCCACTTGTCCACTATACTTCCGCTGCTCCCACTGACTACGACAACCCTCTGGCAGAATAATATACACGTACACTTCTAAAACCAGTTCAGAACGACGCTATACTCATCTTCCTGCCGGGTCTCACAGTCTGGAACAACAGTAGTGTCAAGTCTGGGTAAACAAGAACCTCCCTGTCACCGTCTTTGAGCATACCGAAGTACCTATCGAGTGCCTGAGGTTACCCACCATATCTGCGGAGTGGCCAATGGAATGTCAAATCAGATTGAATCTATAGGTTCTTATCAAATTTTCAGTAATCGTTTGCGGTTCTGGAATCACTTCCAGTTCTACCATACTCCCACTACTGTTTTATGAAAAAATCCATTTTTATTAAAACTGTGGCGAGTTTAGAACAATATCACTATTGATCTTCCAGATGGTAGAAACTCAACCCTTGTCAAAGCCCGGGTCAACCCACAAACAGCCATTACAGAAACGTGCCTTGAGTTATCCAGAGTCTGGTTTTAAGCATAAACTGGACAACTCCCCGTACCTTAACAACGTCAAGATACGAACTGTTCTATATCCAATATAGAAACAGAGGCACTGATTTAATTGAACCAGATTCAAATCATGCAACTGTCTCCAGTGCATGTCAACTAAATGGAGAGAGGCCGATCAGCATTACTCAACTTAGGAGTACTTCCAATTATGAGTAATCTGAAAGAGAAGCAAACTCTCTTAATCATTACTATCAACTGAACACCATACACAAGTATCTACATCTTCAATCACCTTGAAGAATCTCGATACTTGCAACACCTGATTCTCTACTCTATTCTTATACCTATAACTTCTCAAAACTCAGATCTTGTGTTTCTACGAAACACTTGTCTAAGAACTAGAGAAGTCATAAGTAATCCGAATATAGTACGAGGACCAACCCCTCTGTCCTATACAATACTCTGTATAAGTCCCTTGAGTCTAATAACTCATTTCCTGTATGCTGTAGGTTGAAAACTATACTTATGGTTAAGAAGAATTACACCGTTGTTTAATGCTCCTTACCTAACCATCCACTGATATAGGTAAATGTCATGGATATAATTTCAAAAAAGTATCTCACTCTATAAAAATAGACGTACAGATATATTAATTTGAAATTGGTGCATAACAACGGATATTCAAAACCAAATATTTGCCGTCCGGCAAATAGCCCAGGCGATTTCCTCAAATATCACCAATTGCAACGAATTCCGATACAATGAGGATGATCACCTAATTCCTAATAACTTACTCCCACTCATCATCTATAAAACCATACAAATGTGAGAATCATACCTGGTAAATACATACCCTGGAGCAAGTGTCTAATTGGGAAATCAGTTTTCTTTTAACAGTACACAGTGAAACTGAAACATTGAAATGTTTCGATGGGATATCTGGGTATTCCTAGTAATGCCTCTTCCATTATCAGATTCACAACTGTAACCGTATATTTCTTTTCCATCTCTCCAAATCCCTTTATATGTCTTTAGTCATTACCTTCTATACACCCATTTAGGCCAAATGGTTTTCTTCCTTCCCTACCGTTCGGCACCAGTCTATGGTTTGGAAGAAGACTATCCAATAAGCATAATGGGTGTACTGTCCTAATCCTAGGAACACTCGCAATGCGAGAGAAGGTGAAGATAAAAGACAACCGAATAAACCTTATTCCTATTTCTCCTGAACCAGAATCTATCCCCGAACTGGAACAAGTTCCTTTCGAGTTTGTATATAACCATACGATGGAGTATCCAAATAAACTGTGGATCTTCGTAGTGATACGAAGTGTCCTGGAGAAATACAAAGGTGAAGTGGGAGTGGTAATGAAATACTTGGTTCGGTCGTGAATAGCAGTCGCAGTTTACTTTGCCCTCTTTCTAATCTCTTTATTTGTCTTTACTTAATACCTTCTGTACACCTTCGTTAGGCTAATTGGTTTTCTTCATTCCCTACCGTTCGGCACCTGCCTATGGTTTGGAAGAAGACTATCTAATAAGCGTAATAGGTGTACTGTCCTAATCCAAGGAGCACTCGCAACCTGAGAGAAGGTAAAAGGAAAAGACAACTGAATAGTCCTATTCGTTTTCTCCAGAACCGGAAACCATTCTCGAATCTGGAACAAGTTCCTTCGAGTTCGTATATAACCATACGATGGTTTTATCCAATGGAAGTGGATGTTCGCAGTAACACGGGGTGTCCTGGAGAAAAAGGGTAAAAGTAGGAGTGGCAATGAGGTATGCAACTCTGACAATCCAAAAGCCAGTGTTTAAGAAGGTTCGGTTAATTTTGGTCACTGAGTTATAGTCAAGGGTCGGGTCATGGTCACTGCTAAAGAGAGAGAGAAAAGAAACACTCAGCGTGCACTCTAACCTAGATCAGAATGGTTGTCACTTTATCTAATCAGGATACCTCCCACTGTAACGTCAAATTCTCCTCCAAACCTGAAAGAAGAATCAGTCGGGATCACCCGAGGAGTAAACCAACTCATCAGTGGGAATCGGGATCCAACTATCATCGCATGATAACGTGACGGAATCCACTCACGTCACCACATTCCAGAAGGTATGCGCATGCCTGGCAAGTTTCAGTTTCTTTAGAAACTCCCGCTATGATTTTTACCCCTAGGACCCAAGTGACCTTGACTGAGCCAACATATCAAAGGGTCCTAATCAAGTTCAACCCGTCATTATCTTGATTGCATTAGACCCACCCGCACGAGTCCTTGACTGAGCCAAAATGACCGCACGACTGTCCTAACCAATCTCATATCCATGCAACAGAAAAGCACTACATAGCTACCGAACACTACGTCTCGGCTAAGCACGACTGTTCCCCTCCGAACGGCGGCCGAGACGTTAGGACGTCCGTAGCCTGGAGTTCGGGGCAGATGCTATTTGGTTTTATCCGTCTATCTCTCCGAAGATGCCAAGTTGATTTATGGCATCGTGTATCGGAGGTTTAGACGGATGCGGCCGATGTAGCAGACTTCGTCAGATTCCCCCTCAGGGTGAGGGGTTTTTTGATTGTGGGGACGCTCTTCCCTGCAGGCGCAAGCCCCTGCAGTTAATTACGCTACCGCATCGCGGTAACAACTTTCTCCTTCTCCAGAATTTCACTTCGTGTCGTGTATGTTTGTTTTGTTTGTGGTTGCCCGTGGATTGTATACGGGGACTTAGTAATGTCGTCGCCCGTAGGACGTGGATTAGTCCAAATCCGCATTTACTTAGATTTGGGTTTGGTGCTTTTTAGTTTAAGGATGCATTAGTCGCATTGCGGCTAAGATCAACTTAAACATTCGTTAAGGATACATTAGTCCTGTTTTAGACTAAGATCAACTTAACGTGGTGATTGATTTAATTATCTGGCCGTCGGGACTCGTCACCTCTCTGACGTCGTTGAGGGATTACAACGACAGGTGTCTGAGGAGTTCAGAGATGTACCCTTGAACCAAAGTTGAGTTGGGGTTTTATCGTTTAATTAAATATCTAAGGACACATTAACCGTATTTGGGGTTAAGATCAACTTAGACGGGACCGTTTAGATCCGACGGAAGAGCGTGTGGGCCCTATTGTGCCAGTTTAAGGACGTGATGGTCCATCGCCAGTTTAGAGACGTGGTGGTCCATCATTAGTTTAGGGACGTCTCGGTCCGATGTTAGTTTAGGGACGTTTCGGTCCGATGTTAGTTTAGGGACGTTTCGGTCCGATGTTAGATGAGTGGTCGTTGGGACCCGTCACCTCTTTGACGTCGTTGAGGAATTACAACGACAGATGTCAAAGGAGTTCGGAGATGTACCCTCGAACCGGTCGTGAATTGGTTTATGAGAGGCATTTAATTTAAGGACTTACAGCCAGGATTGGGTTAAGTCCAATTTTTTTATTTTAGGCTCTGCCCGATTAAAAGAATCAATCTAAACAGGGCTCTGCCCCTTTATTATTTTGCAATCTGATTTGGGCCAGGCCCTTTTAAATAATGAGTTACAGAAACTCAGGAATTTTCCAAACAGGGCTTTGCCCTCTTATTAATTTGATTTGGGCTAGGCCCTTTTAAATAATGAGTTGCAGAAACTCAAGAATTTTCCATACAGGGCTTTGCCCTTTGATTTGGGCCTGGCCCTTCTAAACAATGAGTTGCATCTCTGCAGAAACTCAAGAATTTTCCAGATTTAAGAACAAAAATGCATAGCACTTTTGATCTAAATTTGGATCAAAAGAAAACAAGTTTTTTTATTCTTGTTTTCCCTGATTTCACAGAACCAAGGGTTCATATCAAGTGCAAGGCACTATTTATTTCTTTCTTTTTTTTTTATTTAATTATTCATTTTTTTTATCCTCTGTTCTTCAGAGATTTTTTTCTTCTTCCAAAAGAAGTTTTTACCTCTTTTTTTTTCTTTGATTAATCTTCAAGAGTTCTTTCTCTCTTTTTTTTTTTTCAGAAGTTGATTCTTCTCTTGATGATTCTACTTCATGATTTGAATGAGGTCTGGGCTCTTATTTATAGTGCTCACAAATTTGTTAAATTTGTTACCAAGATCTTTCCTGAATAATTTTGGGAATTTTCCCACCATTGGATCTCTGATCCAAGGGTCCCTGTTTTACAGAAGAACAGAAAAGATTCACTTAAATTTTCATTCTGTTGCTGCGCAACTCACCAGCGCGTGACACGTGTCGCGCATCCGTGCGCTTGCGCAGTTGCAATTGCACAACTGCGCAGACACGTGTCGCGCATCCGTGCGCTTGCGCAGTTGCAATTGCGCAACTGCGCAGACACGTGTCGCGCATCCGTACGCTTGCGCAACTGCGCAGACTGCGCAGACACGTGTCGCGCTGCTATGCGTTTGCGCAGTTAAGTCTTAATTATGTTTTCTGAAGAGCCTTGCTCTGATGGGACGCACTGTCTCGGGCGTTACGCTGCCGAATCAGCTTCTGCCATGTGGCAAATTGCGCGCTGCGCACGGGAACCGAAGCGTTGCTTCGAATTTTGAATTTTCAAAATTAAGTAGAGCCTTGCTCTGATTGGGGGAAACAGATGCCCCCCCACCGTTGCGCTCACGTGGCGCGCGCGTGAGTGCAGCGGTGGCAAGATCCTGACCGTCGGATCTAGGGGTCAAGTGAACAGGCGCAGGCGCCTATAAATAGGACCCTTGGTCCTTGGTAATTTTTTACCATTCTCAAGAAATTGAATTTCAGAGCCTTGCTCTTACTTGAGAACTTCCAGAGCCTTGCTCTTGTGATTTCCTTAAGAACTTCCAAGTTCTAACTTCAGAACCATTATAGGTAAAATTAAATTAATTTAATTTAAATTAAACTTAATTAACAGAGCATTGCTCTTATAGATCTTTGATCTAAAGGAAACCCCTTTGGGGTTTCTTCAACAGAGCCTTGCTCTTATAGATCTTTGATCTAAAGGAAACCCCTTTGGGGTTTTTATTCACAGAGCCTTGCTCTCAAAAATTTGCAGAGACTCTGTTCTTAGGTTTTAACCCATGAACAGAGCCCTGCTTCATAAATCAACTAGAAAACTTTTTTTTTTAAAGTTTCCATGGATCTTTAAGATCCCAAAATTTTAATTCTTAGGAGTTATAAATTTTTATTACTACTGCAGAGCTAGGCTCTTTTTTAAGAAGTTTTATTCCTTTGAAACAGGAGTTTGACAAATGTTACTCTGTGGCAGAGCTTTGCTCTGAAAAGAGGAGATCTTCTCCTTGTCTCTAGGGGTCCCCCCCAATGAGGATATTCTCTTGGGGGTCTTTTTTATTGACTGATAGTCTCATCCAATGGTGGGATTGTCTCATCAAATGATGCGCCGTCATCTTGATTTTGTGGGTCCCCCTTTTGGTCCCCTACCCGCTGCATCACAGTGTGGAGCAAGATTTTTATTTATTATTATTTTTTTTATCATTATTTTTTTTAAGGTTTAAGCGTCAGGCCACTAATGATATATATATATTTTATGCAGGAAAGATGTCTGACGACTTGTCTTTTCCCTTCGTTCGCTCAGAAGGAGGGTTCCCACATGCACCAGTGGACCGGGTAGTGTTCGCCTTGATTAAAGATCACGATCCTGAGTGCAAGAGACTTCACCTATGGGGAAGGTGGTACAGCCAGATTATCCAAGGCCGCCGCAGTTTCAGTTCCGCCTCGCCTTCCGAACCCATAGTTACGATCCCCTATGCGGACAAACCCCCGGTGGAGCATGCCATGGAGGTTAAAAATTGGAATTCAGACGACCTTCTCCAGCCTGCAATCGGCGGTATTCCGGTACAGCCGCCGCCGGCCATAGATATCTTGGGAAGGCGAATCTGTCAGGGTGAAGCACGCCCTTGGGGACAGGCTTACAATATTGGATTGAATCCGCGACCGCTTGCTGGATACCTGCCATGGGCCCGGTACATTTTAGCGGCGAAAAGAGCTCACCTGACGAAGATTGGTTTATACTCCGCCGTCTACGTCTCGCTTTTCGAGTATCCTACTCCTCCAACGTGGTGGACAAAGGCCTTCATTGAACAATGGAATATCCCCACACATACTTTCCTGGTAGCGGATAGGGAAGTTTCCATTTCTCTAGAGGAATTCGTTGAGCTTTCAGGTTTACCGGCGAGGGGGGAGCACTACGAAGAGCTGCTTCCTCCTGACGAGTACGTCTTTGCCACCAAACAGGTGGTATTCGATTTAACTCCGGAAAATGCCATCCAGCATCAGCATCCGGGCCTGGTGAAGGTGTTGGAGATTTACGAGGAGCTTCATTTGGAATTGGGCGACCGAGGCGTTAGCTTCGCGGACTTTATTGCTCGTTTTATTCGCCCGGAATTTTTATCAGAGCAGGGTGAGAAGTTCGCCCAACTTGCCGACCCTTTTGGTTTCGGCCTGGACCGCCGACCTTCATCGGAGATTGATCAGCGAAGTTTTTACCTTCCCGGCACTGCTAGCGTCCCTTTCTCAGAGATCGCCGTTCCTGGCATGGATGAGGAGACCTTCTTCATAGGGTTCTTGGGTCTGTGGCTGTGCAGCTTCGCGCTTCCCATGCACCCACGCCTCATGCGATCTTCTGTCTTTTACCCGGCGCATCGAATGGTGGCCGGTCTGCAGTTATCAGTGGGGATCGCCGGGTTGGCTTACCTCTACAATGGACTTAGCGTAGCGGCGGACGCTAATGAGCCTGGGGCACAGCCTTCTAACTTCCCGATGCACTACTTCACTTCTTGGATGGAGCTGCATGTTCGAGGAGTGTTTGGTGCCCACAAAACTCCTCCATTCTTTGAGAGATTCCAACTTCCAAGAATCATGCGATTGGTCGGGGCTTCCATCGTGTTTGCACCTCCGCGGGAGTCTAGGGGACTGCTTCTGCGTTCGCATCTAGTCGGGGCGAAGACCTCTTTTGTGGATAAGGTCATCACCATGGGTTCCGAGACCACTAAGTCGGTGGTGCCGCTGCGTGATGACTTTAAGGGCGGTGTCTCCGTGTTGAAGGCTCGGGAAATCCTCCACCTTTATTCCATTCGGCCGGGCTACTTGGTATTTAGGCAGAATGAAACGGCCCTCTTCATGAGGTATAACCCGCATCGATTTGCCCGGCAATCGAGTTATAACCAAGGAGTCCCGTTGGAAGCCTTCTTGGGAACACCTGCAGTCGGTCCAGAGGGAGTACGGAATGCGATGCATCACTTCATCCGGCTCAATACAGGCTCCTACTTTTTTATCAGTGAGCCCAGCTGTACCCCTAAGATACTCAATTCGTATGTGGCCTGGTACGCGCACGCGATGGGCCCAATCATCTTGATGGAGAAACGCCTATTGGTCGATCGTAGGGCTGCGCCTCCCGGCGGCGATCGCAAGGCTCCATTGCAGCCCAGGGTTCAGGTTATCCCTCCGACGAAAGAGGCCGGAGCTGATCGACCACGTGTGTTGGCCCCTCCGCGTGGACTGCCACTGCCTACTACGGTGGATGCCCCAACGGCGCCCCGTGCTCCGACAAAGACGGTTAAAGCGGCATCGCCGGAGTCGGGTGCAGGAGCGGACATCGGGACTCGCCGCCCGAAAGTGACTGCCAAAACTGGCAAGCGCAAAGCTGCTCCGAGTGGATCCAAGGCTGGTGGACAGAAGAAGAAGAAGTCCACCTTATCCCTCGACGCGATCCTTAACTTAGAACCCGCGGCTCATCCTGTCGAGACTATATGCGAGTACGGCAGCAATGAGGGTTTCGTGGTGGACCCTGAGGACACCAATCTAGCCGCCGCCATTGCAGCTTCGGAGCGATCGGCGAGGCTCGAAGCAATGTTAAGCAGACTCGCTGAGTCAGGTAATCATCAGCCTCCTTATTTGTCATTTTATCCCACTTTTTATTATTATCTTTAGCTAATATTTGCCTCATTTTCAACAGGTGTTTCTACTGAAGAGGCCATTGCTGCCTCTCTGAAGACCTTCCAGGAGGAGGAGAAGAAGCGTGCCCTAGCAAGCGTCGGTATGTTTTACCCTGTTCTCTTTTATAAGGAAAATTTGTTGTCTTTTTATGATAGTCAACCTGATCTTATTTTGTTTCTTTGCAGGGGTTGTATTAATCGACGCGAGGGTCCTTCCCAAGCCCGTCGTCGAAGTCCCGGCTTCGCTGCAGTTGCCACAAGAGCCTCAGCTTGATAGAGCGACGAGGAACGCCTTGAAGAATCTAGAGGCATCCCGGTATACGGGTGAAGAAGCCTCCCTTAAGGAAGCTCTGGTGGCATCTGTCTCGTCGGCTCGAGAGGAGCGGAAGCGGTCAAGACGCGAAGCTAAGGCGCGCAGAGCTGCTCTGGCCGCAGGAGCGGGCCCTAGCACTATTCCTCGTGCCGACACTCCTTCTGAAGAGGCCCCTGCCGTCCTGTCTACTGCTCATAGGCAGGTGGCGCGCACGGTCCGGGATGCAAACGATAAATCCTCTTCAGGTAACTTTTCTTTCAGAACTCTGTTGTAAGAATTATCAAATCGTTGACTCATACGCACTCCTTTTCGCAGGGCCAAGTCCGACTGAGGGGGAGGCGGAGACCGTCGAACCCCGGGGAGCGGAGGAAGCGGCGCCTGCCGAGCCTGAGCTGACGGTGAGCAATGTCATCGGGGCCACGGCGCCTGAAATAGAAATTGAAGACTTCGCTGCCGAGAAGGTCATCGATGCCGCATCTAAAATGGCGGCAGGTGAGATGATTGTCGAGCCGAAGGCAATAGAAGTCGAGGCGCTTGAGGCTGGAGATGTCACGGTGCCGATGGACGAGACAACCGTGACCGCAGAAATCGAGGGCGTATCGGGTGAGGCGGCCACGATTCCTGAGGAGGAGCGAACTGCTCTTTCCCAGGAATCTGGTAATACTCCGATCATAGCCCTCCCCGCGTACGGTTCCTTGCCGTCTCCCGGGCTCGTGAGCACAATGACGGTTCCCATCGAGTCGGGTGATGAGGCTACGGGTGGTGGTCTCATGTCGATGGATGAGGGGATTGCTTCAGTTTCTGCTGGCAGCTCGTCAGGTAAATTTTTTAGTCACCAGGGTTCCCCCTTTTTTTTTGTATATATCTTGCGATCTCTTCTAACCAGTTTGTTCTTGCAGGTGCGGCCAGTACAGATGCTCCATTGCTCGAGGGGGCACCGTCAACTACTGCTTTGGCGGTAGTCACCTCCCCGCCTTCCCTTGTACCATCACGGATGTTGGAAGGTACGGATTCACGACTCATGCATTAATCTTTCAAAAATGCGGCTTTTGTACTAACGTTACACCATTGTGCCTTTGCAGGAGTGCTTTTTGATCATTTATATCAAGTGTTGCTCCCACACTTCTCTTTCCCATCCGAACTCGCTTCTCCCTCTAGTGGCGCCGGTGAGTATACTTTCACCATAATATCTTTATTTACCCCCTTTTTTCCTAACAATGGGATAATTCTTGACTTTTCCTTTTCTTTGTTGCAGTGCCACAAATCGAAGGAGGGGATGCAAGACCTGCCGCGCTACCGGCCCTTCCGGCTTTGCCGTCCGCTACACCTGGTATAGTAGATTTCCTCTTTGGTAACCCTTCAACATCTTTTGAACCATCGTTTAACCCTGTTTTGTTTTGCAGCTATTATTCTGGCTCCAGTCCCTTTCGAGGCTCGCGTCTTTTCACCGGCAGGCCCCTTTTTGAGACGTCCGTCTTCAAAGGGTGCTGTGATGAGTCTAGGCATGCTGAGCGGGTATATCGAAGAGCTCAGCATGGACGCTCTTCCTTCTGCTGCAGATTTCACTGTGGATGTTAACCCCATGTTAGCGGCGCTCGTAACTTTTCACGACGAAGGCGTCGTTGAATCTTGGGTTAACCACTGCAGGGAGATCGAGGCCTGTCTGTACCGGCTGGAGTTGACGCGCCCTTCTCCCGAAGTTTTAGCTCTGAGCACCCAACGCACAACTTGGCTCGAGCAAAGCACTTCGCACTCCCGCCACTTGGAGCAAGAAGCAGCTCAAAGACTAAGGGAATGCCAAAAGACCTCAAACGAAACGGCCCATCTGCGCGCTGAGGTTGAGGCAAATGCTGCCCAAGTGAAGACTATCTTTGAGGGTCTCTTGGAGCGCATCTCCCATGGGCTAAACTTAAAGAGGAAGCTTGACGTGGCTGAGCGCAACATCCCAAGTCGGGAGGCTGCTTATCAAGTCGCGAGGGAGCAGCTTGCATTGGTCTTGCGGCAACGAGCCCAAGTGGAGGCAGAGTTGACGGCGGTAGCCGAGCAGGAGAAGGCGTGGAAGGAGATATGCGAGCGATTGCTACATCTGTGCAAGACGCTCCCTTCCCAATAGCTGCCCTTGTATCAATATACTTGTAATTTTCTTTTTTGAATAAGATGTATACATTCTTTATTCTTTTATACGATTCGCCATGTACTTGATTGAATTAATAAATAAAGATACACATTTTTTTTTGCAATGTCTTGTATCATTTCTTTGCTTTCTCCCTTCTCTTATTATCAGCATGCTGTCTTGATAAACATGATTGACAGGTAACAGAGTAAGCATTTTGGTTTCTTCAAGATATAACGATGGCTTAGGCCGCAGGTTCGGATCTGCTGCCTAAGACTTTTCAACTCTATGAGCCGTGAGGGTCTCATAGAGACTTTTCTCCCTACGGATCGAGAGGATCTCGTAAGTGGATTTTCTCCTTAGGAATCGTGAGGATTCCCAAGTGTAGTTCTCTCTCATAGGTCGAAAGGATCTTATGAGAGAATTTCTCCCTCTTACGAGTCGAGAGGGCTCGTGAGCGGTTGTTTCCCTCTTTGTCGAGAATCGACTTCAGAGAGTGAGACCCGTGAATAGTATGCAAGAGACCATTTAGGATTGACTTGCAGGATCCCATTGCCCTTCTTACGAGTCGAGAGGGCTCGTAAGCGGTTGTTTCCCTCTTTGTCGAGAATCGACTTCAGAGAGTGAGACCCGTGAATAGTATGCAAGAGACCATTTATGATTGACTTGCAGGGTCCCATTGTTCAGGAAGCAAGTTTTTGAATCCTTACTGCCCGAGATGTGAGTCAGAGAAGCTCTCGTCACGGAGTGTTTGTATCCGTGAGTTGAGAAGTTTTGCGAGGGATTATTTGTTTCCCAAGCGCCAAGGATTATTTGTATCCTTGGGGTTTGAAACGAGTCGATGGTTCCCACGGAGGCGCTGGTGGCTCTGCGAGTCGACGCGGATCAGAAGGCTCTCGTCAAGGAGTGTTTGTATCCGTGAGTTGAGAAGTTTTGCGAGGGATTATTTGTCTCCCAAGCGCCAAGGATTATTTGTGTCCTTGGGGTTTGAAACGAGTCGATGGTTCCCACGGAGGCGCTGGTGGCTCTGCGAGTCGACGCGGATCAGAAGGCTCTCGTCAAGGAGTGTTTGTATCCGTGAGTCGAGGAGTTTGCCGGGATTATTTGTTTCCCAAGCGCCAAGGATTATTTGTGTCCTTGGGGTTTGAAACGAGTCGATGGCTCCCACGGAGGCGCTGGTGGCTCTGCGAGTCGACGCGGATCAGAAGGCTCTCGTCAAGGAGTGTTTGTATCCGTGAGTTGAGAAGTTTTGCGAGGGATTATTTGTCTCCCAAGCGCCAAGGATTATTTGTGTCCTTGGGGTTTGAAACGAGTCGATGGTTCCCACGGAGGCACTGGTGGCTCTGCAAGTCGACGCGGATCAGAAGGCTCTCGTCAAGGAGTGTTTGTATCCGTGAGTTGAGAAGTTTTGCGAGGGATTATTCGTTTCCCAAGCGCCAAGGATTATTTGTGTCCTTGGGGTTTGAAACGAGTCGAGGGTTCCCACGGAGGCGCTGGTGGCTCTGCGAGTCGACGCGGATCAGAAGGCTCTCGTCAAGGAGTGTTTGTATCCGTGAGTCGAGAAGTTTTTGTTGAAGTCATTGGCTTCTTCGGTTGAAATGAACCGTTGAGGTTTGGCTTCGTCGTTTGACGGAATCCGCTGGGGAAGTATGGTTCCTTCTTTGTTTACGCCCTTGGATTGTATACAGGGATCGATGTGATCTTAACTGTAGGGCCAAAGTTTTATCATTTCCTCTTTTTATTTTATTTTATTTTCGCGATGCTCTATCATTTCAGCTTTTATATCGCGAAGGTCGCGATTGCCCAATCATTTCGGCTATTTTTCGCGGTGCCCAATCATTTCGGCTATTTATTTTATCTTTTATTGCGAGTTGCCCAATCATTTCGGCTATTTATTTTATCTTTTATTGCGAGTTGCCCAATCATTTCGGCTATTTTGCATGCATACATTTCACTTGCTGCTTTTTATTGCAAGATGCCCTATCATTTCGGCTATTTTGTATGCATGAGCGACCTACTGGCTTTCGCCGTAAACCTGAAATTGGGCACCGATTTCGGCATCAGCACCGCTGCAACTGGGATATTGGCAGGAGCGAATCATCATTTGCCTCCGTCGTTGTCGAACAAAGGAGGCTTAGCGACCAGGGTTAGGGTCCTGTCGGCTAAGGCTTCTAACTTCATGAGCCGTAAGGGTCTCATAAAGGTATTTCTCCCTACAAGTCGTGAGGATCTTGTAGGTGTATTTTTTCCTTAGGAATCGTAAGGGTTCCTAAGTGTTTTGTTCCTCTGTAAGTCGTAAGGATCCTACAGGGGGTTTTCTCCTTGTAAATCGAGAGGATTTACAAGGGTTGTTCACCGTGCGAACATATCTCCGGTCACGGATGGGACTTGGTCAGGGAAATGTTTATTCGCGCCCGTGGATTGTATACAAGGGTCAATATTGAACCACTTGTAGGGCAATATTGGAAGTTTGTGGGGGTTTGCTTAAGCACAGGTTTAAGTTTCTGTAACTTAAGACTTTCAAATCTCATGAGCCGTGAGGGTCCCATAAGAGAGTTCTCCTTACGAGTCGTGAGGATCTCGCAAGTGTATTTTCTCCCTAGGAATCGTGAGGACTCCTAAGTGTGTTGCTCCCTTGTGAGTCGTAAGGATCTCACGCAGGTGGTTTCTCCTTACAAGGTCGAGAGGACCTTATAAGTGTCTTTTAACGAGGTTGTGCCCTTTCGGGTTTTCACAAACACTCGCCGGTAGTCCTGCTGTTTTTACTCACGGAGCCCTTTCAGGTTTTCATCCGTGCCCATTTTGCTTATGGACATACCGTTTTTATTTATTATACTTTTTTCTTTATTTTTTTTTTCTTTATTTTTTTTTTTTTTGTCAGCCTAAGGATGCTGCGGTAGTAGTTTAAAGACGTTATGGTCTGCTATTAGTTTAAGGACATTTCGGTCCGCCGTTGAGAGGGCTGGCTACTGCTTATAAAGCCTGAGCTTAGGAAGATAGCGAGCGGACATAGTCGTCGTCATCTATCATTGACCTAAACTAAGGCTCGTTAAGCGTAGTATTTCTTTAGGAAGCGACCGTTTATTGGCCTGAAAGGCCTTTCACCATGCATGTCCATGAGTAGATAGGCCCCGCCCTGGTAGACCTTATCAATGATGTACGGTCCTTCATAGTTTGGCTCAAACTTTCCCCGCTTGGCGCGATTGGGGATCATGGGCCTTTTGACGACTAGCACGAGTTCGCCTTGGTGGAATGTCCTCGGGCGGCTCAATCTTTCATATGAGCGCGTCATCTTTGCTTTATAAGCTTCCAGATTTTGCTGTGCTAGAAGCCGGATTTCATCAAGGGCGTCAAGCTCTTCAAACCGAAGGTGAGCATTTTCTTCGTCCGTCAACTCGTAATGGACTGCTACTCGTAGAGAGGGTAATTCTATCTCGAGGGGGAGTACTGCTTCCGTCCCAAATACCAACGCGTACGGCGTTGTGTTTGTGGCCGTTTTAAATGTAGTTCGATACGCCCAAAGAGCCTCTTGCAATCTTTCGTGCCAATCTCTCTTATTTCGTGACACCGTTTTCTTCATGATCTTCGTCAAGGTCTTGTTGAAGGCCTCAGCTAGACCGTTAGCTCGGGGGTTATAAACTGAGGAATATCTCCAGTCTATATTGTGCTGCTGTGCGAAGCGGCTAATCTTGTGACTTCGGTAGGCTGGCCCATTATCAGAGATGATTCTTCTCGGGGTTCCAAACCGGTATATGACATGCGTTCTAAAGAAATGGAGGATGTTCTCCGTTTTCACTTCCCTCAACGGTACCGCCTCTGCCCCATTTGGAGAAGTAATCAGTCGTCGCCAAGATGAAACGATGTCCCTTTGACGATGCTGGTTCGATGGGACCGACTATGTCAGTTCCCCACATTTAGAATGGCCAACTAGCCACTGTTGGGTGCAATGGATTTGGATGTTGATGGATGAAGTCCCCATGAATTTGGCACGAATGACATTGCTTCGCATATTCGAGGCAATCCTGCATCATCGTGGGCCAGTAGTAGCCCATCTGCTTTATCTTCAACTTCATCTTAGGGCCTGCTTGGTGGGAACCGCAGAGTCCGTCGTGAACTTCTTGGACGACCCTTCTCACTTCGTCAGGTCCTAAGCATCTCAACCACAGAGAATCGAATGACCTCTTGTACAGAGTATCATTGACGAAGGCGAAAGACAGAGCTCGTTTCGTGAGCTGATGTCTTGTGGACGCTTCTTCAGGTATTCAGTGGAACTTGAAGTAATCTATGAAGACTTCTCTCCAGTCCCCGGTATTTTCCCAGTCTTTTACTTGCAGGGTTGTCTCCTCTTTCGCTCCTTTTTCTTCAGACGATTCCGGAGATATTTCTGTTGGGGCGAGCACTCGACGGCTTTGTACCACGATTCTAACGTCGTCGAGGTTCTCGTCAGCCAGTTCTTTAGCAAGTTTGGCTAGTGCGTCTGCTTTGCTGTTTTCCGCGCGCGGTATGCTTTCCAACGTGTAGGAGGGAATTTGGGTTAGCAGTTGTTGCACTTTTTCACCGTATTTTACCAATTCCGGTTTGCATGTTTGGTAATCGCCGTTCACTTGACTGACGACCAGTTGGGAGTCCCCGTATATGAGGAGGCTCTCAATTCCCATATCGATGGCGATCTCGAGGCCTGCTATCAAAGCTTCATATTCAGCTTCATTATTCGTTCTCGGTTCCGTTAAGGAGAAGGCGAAGCGCATTATTCCTCCTTGGGGAGTCACAAAGATGAGTCCCACCCCCGATTTAATCATTGGCGTACTTTGTTTGTGCTTTTTCATAGAAGACGCTCCATCGAAGTAAAGCTCCCAACGGGTATCACCACTGTCGATTGCGTCAAATGCATGTCTGTCCGGCAAATCGCAATTTAACGGAGAATCGGCAGGTATGGGATGCTCAGCAAGGAAATCGGCGATGGCCTGACCTTTTACCGTCTTGAGAGGTTGATATGTTATCGAAAATTCCATCAAAAGCAGGGCCCATTTAGCGAGTCGTCCTGTCAATATGGCTTTTGACATTAGATATTTGAGAGGGTCCACCTTTGAAATCAGACGGACCTCGTGCGCCAACGCATAGTGCCTAAGCTTTGTTATTGCGAAGATCAACGCCAGGCAGTGTTTTTCAATGGGAGAGTAGTTGCTTTCTGCCCCCAGCAGAACTCGACTTAAGTAGTAGAGCGCTCTTTCTTTCCCTTGATCGTTCTCTTGTGCCCATAATGCGTCTAAAGAACCTTCGAGGGCGGTTGTATAAAGAATAATAGGCTTCCCCTTAACTGGAGCAGCCAACACCGGCGGGTTCTGCAGGTATTGTTTGATCTCATCCAGTGCGCCTTGGCATTTTTGATCCCAAACGAACGGGGTTCCCTTCTTCATCAGGTGACTGTAAGGACGACACTTTCCTGAAAGATTAGCGATAAACCGCCGACTGTATGTGAGCTTTCCTTGGAGAGACCGCAGCTGTTTAAGAGTTCTCGGCGGAGGCATTTCCATGATCGCCTTGATTTTAGACGGATCTATCTCAATACCTCGGTGTCGGACGATGAATCCCAGGAACTTGCCCGAGGAAACCCCGAACGCACATTTAAGAGGATTCATCTTCAAATTGTATTGCCGAAGGCGTTGAAATACGGTCTTCAAATGCTCGAGATGTTCTTCGTATGATTTGCTTTTAACCATGAGATCGTCGATATAGCATTCAACGATTTCGTGTATAAGGTCGTCGAAGATCCTTGTCATGGCCCTCTGATAAGTAGCACCGGCGTTCTTCAAACCGAAGGGCATTACTTTATAACAAAATATACCAAGAGGAGTCCTGAAGGCTGTGTGCTTCTGGTCTTCGGGATGCATTTTTATCTGGTTGTACCCCGATGAGCCGTCCATGAAGGAGAAAACCTCATGAGTGGATGTATTGTCTATCATTAATTCAGTGACCGGCACTGGGAAATCATCCTTCGGGCAAGCTTTATTAAGATCCCGAAAATCCACGCATATACGCACCGTCCCATTTTTCTTCATCACCGGGACGATGTTAGCGATCCATTCAGGGTATTGAACTTCATGGATAAAGCCGGAGTCTATCAGCTTTTTGACTTCGGCGTTGATGCTCATCTCAAGCTCGAGTCGCATTCTTCTTGGCGCCTGTTTGACCGGCTTGGCGTCTGGGGATATTGTTAGTCTATGTACAGCAACGTCTGGATCTAGTCCCGGCATCTCGGAATAGTTCCATACGAAGCAATCTTTATGCTGCACAAGGACATCTTTTAACGCAGCCACCCTCTCTTCAGACAGCAGCTCGCTGACGAATGTCGGTCGCGGATCATTTATTGTCCCCAACTCGATTTTCTTGAGGTTATCTGCAGTAGTATGGATTCCATCCTCCAGTTCTTTCGGGGCTGGGGGAAATTCTGAGATTACCTCATCGCTGCCGCTTTCAAAGCACCAAGGGAGGTTGTTCGTATCCTCGGACCCTTCTTTTAATATTGTTATCACATGGCAGGTGCGAATTTTCTGCCAATCCCAATGCGGAGTTGGTTTTATCCTTGTGTTTTCGGGTTCGTGCTTTTGCGGCGGCGATACCCTCCAACTGTCAGACAACGCGAATTTGCCAAGCTGATATTGGTCCTCAACCCAATTCTTAAAGGTGAAGCAATCTTCAAGCGGATGCCCTACTACTCGATGGTAAAAGCAATACTTTGGGTTGGAGACTTCGCCTGCTTGCTCAGGGTGTTTAGACTCTGGCAGAGTAAGCATTTGATATTTTAGAGCAAGATCAAGTATTTTCCCTGTTTTGTTCCGAGGAAATGAGTATGCTCGACCCATTTTCTTCATAAGGGCTAGGTCAATAACGCTCGACTCTCGGATGCGTGGCTTCTTAGCTCTGTCTTGTGGTTGTCGAGCACCTTTTCGGCCCCTCGACTTGTTTTTGCTTTCGCGTCGAACCCTTTTTGTAGCAGGCTGACGTGGGGCGACATCTTCGTTCTTTACTGCCTGTCGAAGGAGACGCTGTGTCTTGGCTTTCTCATAGATTGCCATTTCACGATTGTGATCATCTCGGGCTTTTTGACTCGCATCCTTTATAAGTTTGCCCATCTGGTCTTCAGACGATGGACTGGGCGGTTTTGTGTCAGGAACTTTTGCTGATTCAGGATTAGCGTCCTCCCATTGAGCGTCAGCCTCTTCATCAAAGTCATACATGGCATAACAGCTGTTTACTAGCTCCCGCTTCTTTGGCCGGATATACCCAAGCCCTTTTGTTTCCGTTCTCCCGTTAGGCAGTTTGCATTGAGTCCCGGGAACGTTCCAGACTTTGTCATAGAATTTAGCTTTTCTAATGGTCTGCGTGAGGGACATCCCTTGGCGTTTCAGCAGTTTCTTCAAACCTTCGGCATAATATCTGGGAAGACGGATAGGCTGAAGCCTGTCGAGCGTGGGATCCGCGCCATGCCAAATTTCTTTTTCCACCTTGTTTTCTTCAGAACGGTAGAATAGGATTGCCTTCTCGCCTTTTCGTCTGGGAGGGATATAGAATGTCTGCAATTCCTCTACGCTGTTGGTGTCGAGTGCATCCAGTTCTTTATAATGTTCAAGCGGCACCATGGTTACCTGCAGACTTCGCTCTTCATCAGCGGAAATCTGTATTGAAGGCCGAGCAGGGAATACAGCATGAACTTCATCCTCTGAATCACTACCGAAGATCAATGAAGGAACGGATGGTCCTGGCCTGGTGGATTGGGATGGACCTGAATAGATTATATCCTCCTCCTCCTCGGTGTCACTGCCGAAGACAGGGATGGTTGCGTTAGTTTTGTTCTCCGGTTTGTGACACCTTTCCGTGTCTTCGAAACTCGGTAAGAAGTATTTGGCATCTTCATACTTGCGAACTTCGTTCACGGAAAACGGATTCAACTCTCCTGCCACTGTGTACTCGAGGCCGTCCCTAGAATACTTCATGCACTGATGCTGTGTAGAAGGGATGATATTGTACTCGTGTAGCCATGGTCGGCCGAGCAGAGCATTATAGCACGTCTTGGCGTCTATAACATGGAATTTGATGTCTGTGATGAGCACCCCGAAGCGTAGCGTCAATATCACAGATCCAAGAGTCTTTGAGGATTGAGAGTCGAAACCGGAGATGGTGATTTTGTCCCGGGCGAGGTGTTGGACACTCATGCAAATCTCCTTTAACACTCGCACATTGAGTAAATTGACAGACGATCCGTTATCGACCAAGATTTTTCCTATCTTTATGTCATGGCAGTATCCTGAGACATAAAGGGGGCGATTGTGTTCACACGTCCCGAGGAGAAGGTCTTCATCACCAAAAGCAACGTCGGCTGTGTGCACCTCTTCCAATTCATCCTTCATCTTTTGTTCGGCTAGGAAGGCTTGGAACTGGTCCGGATCTTGTAGGGCCTTAATCAAAGAATCCCTCGCCTCTTTTGATAGCAATAGGGCATCGAGAATGCTGAGTTGTGAGGGTAGCTTTCTCAGATGCGCCAAGACATTGTAATCTACTTTATTCCTTTTTGGGGGATTCTTGGCGGTTAATTCTTCCGCAACTTGGTCATCCAAAGCGATGTCTTCAGAGACCTTCTCTTTCCCTTTGTTTTTCTTATTCAAGGGTCCGAGGTTCTTTTCGGGTAATGTTCGATTGCGCAGCTGTATATTCTCGCAGGCCTTCAGTTCTTTTTCTTTTCCCGAAGTGGATTCTTCGAAGAGGGGGCCAAGCTCTAGCTCTTCATCGGAGTCGCTCCCAAATGTAGGCACTTGTGACCCGGTAGTGTTAACCATGTGACAATTGCCGGCAGTTCTTTCAAGTTCTTTAGTCGTATTTCTTTGCTCTCGGCGAATTTTACGTCTTTCCCGTTTAAATCGTTGTCGATTAGCGACGTATCCTTGCCACCATCCATTGAAAGCTTTGCAATCTTGGGTGGAATGCGAGACCTTCTGATGGTATAAGCAATAAGAGGGGTGCATTTCTACCACGCCAGTAACTTTTTCTTCAGAGGGTGGTAGCTTCATGCCCATCGATATGGCCTTAGCAAACTTCTTTTTTATCTTGAACTGGCTTTTGTCAGCGGTGGAGGTATTTTGTTCCAGCGGGATCATTTCAGCTCCTTCCTCAAGTCGCTGACGCTTGGCCCTTTCGAATATAGCCGTCTCGCGTTCTCGATCAGCCTTGCTTTTCAACCGAGCATCATTAAGAAACGCGCTAATCATTTCAACCGGTAACCCTGGGGTTCCTGATTTGGCATTTGCCCCCAGCGTTTCAGTGCCAGAAGTCCCTTCATCATTCGTGACCGACTGAGAGATCATATGACAGCTCGCTACGTACTCCTCGGATTCGTCTGATGAACTCTCTCCCTCATCTTCTTTTTGGAAGACGTGATTAAGGAAATCTTGGAGCGTAATGGGAGTCCGTGCCTTTTGGTTGTACTCATCCAGCGCATCGATTTGCTTTTGTAAGTCCGTGCGCTTGTCACCAGGCTTCACGGACTTCTTAGATTTCTTCTTCTTCTTTTTCGAAGATTTTGACGGCTGACTATGAGCACTTGAACTGCCACCATCGGTCCTCGGAATCGGTCGTGGCTTCAACATCCCCTCAATAACCTGCGGTTCCAAGGGGTTCTTCCACTTGACCGCTGGACAGGTCTGAAGATCATTTAGCATTCTCCTCGTTTTGGCTGATAATACAACCTCCCAGGGAGTTTCTTCAATAACGGAGCATGTTGCCCCCGGCGTATTCGTCCCCTTAGAGGTGTGGGGCTGCGGAGGATTCACCTTCCATTTGTCAGATAGCGCAAATTTGCCCTGACGGTACTGGTTCTCAAGCCAATTCTTGAAAACGTAGCAATCCTCAATTGGATGGCCTAGCACTCGATGATAAGGGCAGTAATTGGGCTCGTTGACGTCACTCGGTTGTGACGGACGTTTTGGATCTGGCAGATTTATGAGCCTGTTGCGCAATGCCAGCTCGAATAGCCTCCTTGTTTTATCACGGGGGAAGGAGTAAGCACGTCCCATCCTGTCCTCAAGGGGTACGTATGGGCGTGTATTGTTTGGACGAGCAACCGGCTTCGAGTCGTTCGGTTGTTGTTGGGCATTAGCGACGATGATCGCTTTTCCCTTTCCTTTATCGTTTCGGGGGTCCGGCTTCGGGAGAGGGGGTTTATGGCCCATCTGGTCCATCTGCGCTAATTTGTCGATCAAAGCCTGGAAGGAAGTCGGCTTAAAGAACATCATGAACTGTGAGATGGTTGCCTGTGGATCAAGGGTTCCAACAAACATTCCCACCGCTGGAGCTTCTTCTATGCGTTGTTCACACTTCGACCATAGATTTCGCCACCGTATAGCGTACTGAACCCATGTCTCGCCGGGTTTTACCCTGGCGTTAATCAGTGCCGTCATTGGGGTACGCTCGCTGGCACTTGCAAAACGTTGGGTGAAGAGCAGCTCCATCTCCGCAAAGGTTTTAATAGAGTCGTTGGGGAGCTCGGAATACCACTCGAAAGCCGTATCTGACAAGCTTCCAACAAATTGGCGCAGCAAGAGCTTGTCGTCGCCTCCAGTGTTACCACAAAGCGCCCTGAATTGGGCAACGTGTTGATGGGGATTGCCGGTCCCTTTGTAGACATGAAACTTAGGAATTGTGTAACCTGGCGGGTACTTGATTTGGTCATACCAGCCCGGATATGGCCGCCCCGTTTTTACAACGTGGCCGGCTGCTTCGGCCGCGTGATGAACTTTTATCTGCTGGGCTATATATTCGTCCAGATCAGTCTTAGAGATTGTATCCTCTCTAGCCGTTGATAAAACGGGCTGAGGGTTTGATGTCTCTCCTTTATCGTCTCCAAGGACGATCGGGGGTTCTTCAGTCGGGGGCTCTGGTTGTATCATCATTCCTATCATGTCCTGGAAGAGAAGGCCCATACGTTGTATATTGGCTGCTTGTTCAGCAGCCTCTTTGTCTCTCTTTTCGAGCACTCGGCGAAGGAATTCGGCGTCGGTCTCCTCCCCTTGACGTTCATCTGAGGATGTCTCAGGATTCTCCTTTGGCCCCGTGAGTGCGGCCATTGTAGTCATCATCTCCTGGAGCTTTTGTTGCTGCTCCTGAGACTTGGTCACTGACCGGGTAAGCGGTCGGTGACCCGTAGAAGTACGGCTTTCTTCTTTTCCCGAAGCCATATAGACCGTATGCACTGTTATGCCCCCTGACTTGGGGCGTTTAGGTTCACCGCTTTTAGACTTTGTCAGTGTCACGGGAGCTTTCTCTGGCCTTTTCCTTTTATGGACCTTTGATGTTGAAGGAGCCGTTGAAGTGGGCATCCTAGCATTTGTTGCCCCCTGCCGTTTAATGGGGGGGTTCTTGTCTTTTTCCACCTTCGCCCTTTTCTGGCGACGGAAGTGGTCTGAGTCAATCACGGAGTCTTGAACCCTCCGCCAAACTTTATAAATTTTCGACGACAGCCGTTGAGAGGGCTGTTCCTGTTTTGCCTCCGGAGCTTTCTCCACGGGCGGAGGAGATCTCTTCAATATGGCGATTGGGGAGTTCTTTCTCACTTTCCTCAGTAATTCAAAGCTGTTCCCAGTTGGAACAGCAGCGTTGACCTCCACCACTGGAGCAGGTGGGGTTAGCCCTGAAGGGGAGTTGCCCCCTGTTTGGGTGTGGGGTAACTGCCGATGTCAGCCTATCAAAGACTGATGCTTTTTGACCAGCTGGAGGAGGAGTAGGAACCGTCAATTTTGTGAAGACCGACTTTCTGATAGGAGAAGCCGCTTCAACGACTTCCGAAGCAGTGGCCGTTGCCCTCTTTGGGACAGCCACTTTATGGTTCTGACCTAGCCTGGTGAAAACAGAGGCTGTCAGCTTAGTAGCGGGCGACCCATTGACAGGGGTCGTGGTAGCAGTGAGCCGGTCGAACACCGACTTCTTGTTCGCTTCTGGTGCGGGTATTGGCGCAGAGAAGCTTGTAGGCGGGATCATGGTCCCGAAGAACAAGCCGGTGGTGGCTTGAGTCACCTGGTCTACCGGCAGAGTCAGGAAGGAAGCCGCTTGGGGCCCATATGCTACACCTCTCGGTGAGGTGGAACGTCCGCTGCAATGGCATTTCGAGCAGTTGGTGCAGTTGGTGGCCATTGAATCTTGAGTTCTGCGCCAGACAAAAGACCAAATCTTAGCAACTTGAAATCCGAGGACAACCATTTAACAAACCGCGATTGGTTCGCGAAGACGACACACGAAGTGTGGAGTGGAAAGAGGAAAAGGTCCCACCGGGCGTGCCAGAATCTGTTCCCCTCCGAACGGCGGCCGAGACGTTAGGACGTCCGTAGCCTGGAGTTCGGGGCAGATGCTATTTGGTTTTATCCGTCTATCTCTCCGAAGATGCCAAGTTGATTTATGGCATCGTGTATCGGAGGTTTAGACGGATGCGGCCGATGTAGCAGACTTCGTCAGATTCCCCCTCAGGGTGAGGGGTTTTTTGATTGTGGGGACGCTCTTCCCTGCAGGCGCAAGCCCCTGCAGTTAATTACGCTACCGCATCGCGGTAACAACTTTCTCCTTCTCCAGAATTTCACTTCGTGTCGTGTATGTTTGTTTTGTTTGTGGTTGCCCGTGGATTGTATACGGGGACTTAGTAATGTCGTCGCCCGTAGGACGTGGATTAGTCCAAATCCGCATTTACTTAGATTTGGGTTTGGTGCTTTTTAGTTTAAGGATGTATTAGTCGCATTGCGGCTAAGATCAACTTAAACATTCGTTAAGGATACATTAGTCCTGTTTTAGACTAAGATCAACTTAACGTGGTGATTGATTTAATTATCTGGCCGTCGGGACTCGTCACCTCTCTGACGTCGTTGAGGGATTACAACGACAGGTGTCTGAGGAGTTCAGAGATGTACCCTTGAACCAAAGTTGAGTTGGGGTTTTATCGTTTAATTAAATATCTAAGGACACATTAACCGTATTTGGGGTTAAGATCAACTTAGACGGGACCGTTTAGATCCGACGGAAGAGCGTGTGGGCCCTATTGTGCCAGTTTAAGGACGTGATGGTCCATCGCCAGTTTAGAGACGTGGTGGTCCATCATTAGTTTAGGGACGTCTCGGTCCGATGTTAGTTTAGGGACGTTTCGGTCCGATGTTAGTTTAGGGACGTTTCGGTCCGATGTTAGTTTAGGGACGTTTCGGTCCGATATTAGATGAGTGGTCGTTGGGACCCGTCATCTCTTTGACGTCGTTGAGGAATTACAACGACAGATGTCAAAGGAGTTCGGAGATGTACCCTCGAACCGGTCGTGAATTGGTTTATGAGAGGCATTTAATTTAAGGACTTACAGCCAGGATTGGGTTAAGTCCAATTTTTTTATTTTAGGCTCTGCCCGATTAAAAGAATCAATCTAAACAGGGCTCTGCCCCTTTATTATTTTGCAATCTGATTTGGGCCAGGCCCTTTTAAATAATGAGTTACAGAAACTCAGGAATTTTCCAAACAGGGCTTTGCCCTCTTATTAATTTGATTTGGGCTAGGCCCTTTTAAATAATGAGTTGCAGAAACTCAAGAATTTTCCATACAGGGCTTTGCCCTTTGATTTGGGCCTGGCCCTTCTAAACAATGAGTTGCATCTCTGCAGAAACTCAAGAATTTTCCAGATTTAAGAACAAAAGTGCATAGCACTTTTGATCTAAATTTGGATCAAAAGAAAACAAGTTTTTTTATTCTTGTTTTCCCTGATTTCACAGAACCAAGGGTTCATATCAAGTGCAAGGCACTATTTATTTATTTCTTTTTTTTTATTTAATTATTCATTTTTTTTATCCTCTGTTCTTCAGAGATTTTTCTCTTCTTCCAAAAGAAGTTTTTACCTCTTTTTTTTTCTTTGATTAATCTTCAAGAGTTCTTTCTCTCTTTTTTTTTTTCAGAAGTTGATTCTTCTCTTGATGATTCTACTTCATGATTTGAATGAGGTCTGGGCTCTTATTTATAGTGCTCACAAATTTGTTAAATTTGTTACCAAGATCTTTCCTGAATAATTTTGGGAATTTTCCCACCATTGGATCTCTGATCCAAGGGTCCCTGTTTTACAGAAGAACAGAAAAGATTCACTTAAATTTTCATTCTGTTGCTGCGCAACTCACCAGCGCGTGACACGTGTCGCGCATCCGTGCGCTTGCGCAGTTGCAATTGCGCAACTGCGCAGACACGTGTCGCGCATCCGTGCGCTTGCGCAGTTGCGATTGCGCAACTGCGCAGACACGTGTCACGCATCCGTGCGCTTGCGCAGTTGCGATTGCGCAACTGCGCAGACACGTGTCGCGCTGCTATGCGTTTGCGCAGTTAAGTCTTAATTATGTTTTCTGAAGAGCCTTGCTCTGATGGGACGCACTGTCTCGGGCGTTACGCTGCCGAATCAGCTTCTGCCATGTGGCAAATTGCGCGCTGCGCACGGGAATCGAAGCGTTGCTTCGAATTTTGAATTTTCAAAATTAAGTAGAGCCTTGCTCTGATTGGGGGAAACAACGACATACGCAGTACGAATACTAAGCAATACCAATCTGAAATGACGGAGGGCTACGACTGGTTTTTGGCGAAAAAACCTTTAACGTAATGAACTTGATATCGTTGAAGGCACTGCATAGCTATTTATAAAAATATAGTGACGAAAACCTTTGTTAAAGAGGTCACTCCCGGTGAAGGGATCTCGGCTCTTTCCCCGTAGAATGAGGTGCGGGATATTCCAACTGAATACCACGATGCAAAGCAAAAGGCAATCGGCTATAGTGAAGTTATTACCCTGACGCAAACTTCTGTCCAAGGGGTCACTCCCGGTGAAGGGATCTCGGCCCTTGCCTCGTCGACTGAGGTGCTGGATATTCATAACCGAATACCACTGTGCAAAACAAAAGAGAACGTCCTTGCAATAACAGCTTTTTGAAAAATGTTCCAACAACATCAGAATAGGTTTGTTTAGCTTGCATTGATCCGAATCAATGCACTCCCATCAATTGATCACACCAATAAAGAACGAAAATAATGATGTACGTATATGCCATCCACATTCGCCACTGGGTCCTGTCATCATCCGTTAGATTACTTAACTAATGACAGAGCGGGGACTGGACTAGCGCGGATGCAAAACATATACAACATCTACTAGTATATATATCAATATATAATATTCGCTCAAGGCGTGATAAAATGCAACAACACAGAATGTAATCAGCATCACAGAACAATACAGATATCTGGGATCCCCGGGTTTCATAGAGCCGCTACTGAAACCCGACGTTCCCCTGATCGTGTGGATAGCCTGTGCAATGAAATCCTAGACCCCTACGGGGGTGGAAAGTTACCCGCCAAAACCTGAAGCGAGGCAGCCCCCTTCAACAACGTGAATGGACCACCCAGCACTTCACGGAATCCGGTAACTCGGGCACCCTTCCTGGGTCAACCTGTACCCCCTACGAGTGCGGCGAATAGCCCGCCAATTCTAGAGTGAAGCCCCTTCCGTCTCAACGTCATGAGATGCGGGCCCGTTGCCCTCTAGAACCCGGCTATCCGTGCACCCCACCGCGGGGTAATCCTAGTACAGAAAGTAAAATATATATACAACGGGTACATCGACCTCAGCCCGGTCGTGCCCCAAAAGAATAATATACAAACAGGCAGTGACGACAGTCCACATGTCGGACGCTCGCCCCGCAATATCAAATGTACATATAAAACGAAACTGTACTACATTGCATCCAGGCTATCCACCACGACAGATCCGCAACATCACAGCACAACACAGAACATCAACGTGAATGTCACGTTCGCAAATCCGTCTAAAAGGGCTATAGCAGTTAGACAGGATTTACCGATCAAATGACATTCACGGTCGCAGATATAATGTAAATACTGTGAACTAACATATTTAAAATTTTCGATCGACTAAATATACCGAAGTGGGCCCCAAGCACAACTGTAGCACTAAAAAAAAATCTGGGCCCAAAAAGAATATACCAAAAACCCTATTTCCAAGTCAGATAGCTACTGTAGAAATTTGGTGAAGCAAGGAGTTAAAGTGGCGGCGGAACCGCGGCCAATGCATGGGTTTGGCTGCGGTTCCGCGGTGGAATAGTGCGATCAAGCCACCAAATTTTCACAGAAAGCTTAAAAAACCCTGCACGATTTTTTGACATGCTCAGAAAAATTTTTAGAGCAATAAAAAATTTCGACAAAAAACTGCACATTTGAAATCAGGTTTTCGGAATTTTTGTTCGATCGAAGTTCTAAACACGCTAGAGCAAGCTAGTGTAAGTTAATGGCGTGGCTCTGATACCATGTAGGACTACGGTAGCGCCCCGGCCGTCAATCTAACGCCGGAATGCGGAAACAAAAATTTTCTTGACTTTAAAACCGGTACTACCGCATCCTAAAACCTGGATCGTAACCATTAACCTATACCTAGCTATCAAGAGAAGGGATAGAATGCTATACTGAGCGATCTGTGTCCTTCGGTCTTCGGCCTCCACTCCAATCTCCTCGCGGAATCTCTGATCTTCATCTCCTCGTCGGAACGGGCACCACATCGCCGGGTTCTTTTATGGGCTCCCACCTCTGGACCGAGGCAACTCGGGCACGAAGTTGGCGAGCCGACATGCCCAAGGGTGCTGTAGGATAAGTGTAGTAGTGTTTGTCTCATGCAGGTATGAAGTTTCCTTGTATGGATGGAGGTGGAGAAATGATCTTTGAAAAAGAATGGAGCTCTCATTTTTCAAGCATAGAATGAGATATGAATAATTCCCCTCATAAGAAAATGAACTCCCTCTCCCTCTCAAAGTGGCCGGCCCCTTCCTCATTATGGGAGGAAAAAATGTGAAGCCAAAAAGCAAGAGAAGAAAATGGATGATCACAAGAATTAAAGATCACATCAAAGTCTTGTTTAAATCTAATCAACTCTCATCACATTAAATGCTAGCCATGAGCACAGGAAAAGAATCTAATGATACTAAGATTATCATAATCTCTCATTTACAAGAAACACCCATCCAGAATGCTAATTTGCAAATATGCAAATTAGCCCCTCCACCACAAAAATCCGGCCGTGAAGGAACAAAGGAAAACTGGCCGGAACGGAATGCAAACTGGCAACTTCAGAAAACTGATCCCGTAATAAATTACAGGAAAACCCCGCGACTGTATACACATACCCGCATTTGTATTCCCACTGAATACAAATGCAAAGAGACAAAATCTACACAGTACAATACTAGGATCCGGCTTAAACCAAAGCTCGCTAGTATTACCCATCCGATCATAATCCGTGCAATACCGCACGTACATGATCGAACCCTGCCATATCTCCATACGGCCTCTACAGCGTTTCGCTTAAAACTTGAGAAACTGGTCTGTGGGGGACTCTAAAGACTCGTCAATACTTTGGCTGTGGATTTAACCACTAGCACGTCAGAGGTATTAGCCGTACGTAACGGGCTACCAGGTATTGACCAAAAGGGAGGTCGATGAACGAACTCATCCTGACACCCTACTGAGCCTGTCAGTGACAATATCCGTACAGTCCGGTCCGTTCGTCTATGAGCATCGCATGGCGGGCCTAGGGGGTTGGTAAAAGTCAGACCCCCAAAAGCGGTACAAGTCGTGTCGGAGTGTAGCCCAGAATACCCTGAGATACTACTGGAATACCTACCAGTAAATCTCCTGCCTCGGCCGAGGGCTTTGTGTAATGGCTCTCCTAGACACAGCGCGACCTCACCCCCAATACCGGGAGAGACGAACCCCTGCAGATCCGCTCACTGTCTCCATGTGGCTCGGGACTGTACCCAACTAAAACCTGTTTGCACGACTCCTTTGAGCCGTGGTAGGGTAGTAATCAAAGTACAGTGGGAACTCACACGAGACAAATGACGATCTCAGGTCGATGAACTAACCTATACACATGTCACTAGGGAACTGCTATCTGACGTCAGGTATAAGACCAACTAGCATGTTCCCGGCGAGTTCTGTTTTACAGAAGATAATCTTATTGTTTTAATAAGATTGGAAAGATCTTTCCATAACAGAATTTTAATTCTGATTAATTAATAATTTATTATTATTAGATCTTTTGATCTAACGGTGGGGAATTTTTAATTCCAGCGTTGGCGCACCTTGCGCTAGCGCACCTTGCGCTAGCGCACCTACGTTCGACACGTGGCGCACAGCGCAGAGCGCAGCGCAACTGCGCTAGCGCACCTGTGTTTGACACGTGGCGCGCAGCGCAGAGCGCTGGATCTGAAGCGTTGCTTCAACTTTTAAATTTTGAATTTTGAAATAGAGTTTTGCTCTGATTGGGGTGCGCTGCCTAAAGCGCAGCGCACCTGGCGCCAGCGCGTCTGCGTTCGACACATGGCGAGCAGCGCGCAGCGCGCAGAATCTGAAGCGTTGCTTCAATTTTTGAATTTTGAAATTCAAAACAGAGCTTTGCTCTGATTGGGGAAACAAATGCCCCCCACCGTTGCGCTCACGTGGCGCACACGTGAGTACAGCGGTGGCAACATCTGAGCCCTTGGATCAACTCTGAAGTTGAAGAGGCAGTTCAGTGCCTATAAATAGGACCTTTGGTCCTTTAGATGATTATCATCTTCTTCTTTGAGATTTTTTGCTTAGAGCCTTGCTCTTTTGTTAAGAAATTTCAAGAATCAGAACTCTTAGGTAAAATTAAAAAAATTTAATTTTAATAAATTAGGATTTTTACCTATTAACAGAGCCTTACTCTTCATAGATCTTTGATCTAAAGAAAACCCTTTTAGGATTTCATTAATAGAGCCTTGCTCTCATGAACCTATAGATCTAAACAGATCTTTTCTTGGGGTTTCTTATCCCAAGAATCAGAGCTCTGCTCTTTTGATAATATGTAGATCTTTTGATCTTTGATGAAGAACTCTTAAGAGTTTTTTCATGGATCTTGAATATCCTAGAATTTTTAATTCTCAAGAATTAATTTTAATTAATCTTTGATGGATTTTCCATCATCATTACAGAGCCAGGCTCTTTAAGGAATTTTATTCCCTTATGACCAGAGTTTGACAAGTGTCACTCTGCTACAGAGCTTTGCTCTCAAAGGGAGATTTTCTCCTTTTCCCAAGGGATTTCTCATTTAATGAGAATTTCTTTGAGGATCTCCTCATTAATTAACAGTCTCATCCAATGATGAGGCTGTTTTATTAATTGATGCATTGTCATCTGGATTTTGTGGGTCCCCCTTTGGTCCCCTTTCCACTGCATTGCAGTGTGGTACAAATTTTAAAGTGCCGAGCGTCGGGATTTTAAAATTAAATTATAATACTGATAATTGAACTCCTTTCTTTCTCGCAGGCGACATCTCTTCCGATCTTTCTTTCCCGTTTTTCCGTTCAGAGGGAGGATTCCCTGAGGCACCTATGGACCGGGAGGTTCTCGCGCTCAACAGAGACTATGACCCGGAACACAAAAACCTTCACTTGTGGGGTAGGTGGTATGACCAGATTATCAAAGGTCGCCGAAGCTTCTCTTGTGCGACGCCGTCGGAGCCTATCTCGTATACAGATGTACCCCCGGTGAACTATGCCGTGGAGGTTTTCAATTGGATTTCGGAGGGTCTTCTTCAACCTTCGATTGCCGCCATACCCATGCAGTTGCCGGCAGCTTTGGATACCTTGGGGCGGCGCATATGCCAGGGCGAGTTGCGCCCTTGGGGACAACCCTACAACATCGGGTTGACCCCCCGATATTCGGCCGGGTATTTGCAGTGGGCCAGGTACATTTTGTCAGCGAAGAAAACGCAACTGCTGAAGATCAGTCTATACCCTGCGGTTTATGCTTCGTTGTTCCAATATTCTGCTCCTCCGACATAGTGGATTAAGGCGTTCTTGGAGCAATGGAACATCCCAACCCATACGTTTCTTCTACTGGATAGAGAAGTCTCCATCTCCTTAGAAGAATTTGCTGAGATTTCCGGTCTGCCGGTTAGGGGGGAGCACTATGAAGAGCTGCTTCCTCCAGATGAATACGTTTTTGCCACCAAGCCGGTGGTGATGGGCTTAACGCCGGAGAACGCCATTCAACACCAATTTCCTAGTCTGATAAAGGTGCTGAATATGTACGAGAGTCTCTTCTTGGAATCCGGAGGCCGGGGGGTCAGTTTTGCAGACTTCATTGCCCGGTTTCTTCGCCCGGAGATTCTATCGCAACGAGGCGAAAAATTTTCCAAGCTCGATGATCCTTTCGGCTTTGGCTTGGACCGTCGACCAGTACTGGAAGATGATTAGAAGGGCTTTTATCTTCCCGATGCCGCGATCATCCCTCTGTCAGAAATCGCCGCTCCGGGTATTGACGAGGAGACTTTCTTTCTCGGGTTATGGTTGTGTTGGTTCGCACTCCCCATGCATTCTCGCTATATGAGGCCGTCCGTCTTCTACCCAGCACATCGAATGGTGGCTGGAATACAAGTGGCCATCGGGATTGCCAGGCTGGCCCACCTATACTATGGTCTTAGCGTGGCGGTGGATACAACTGAACCGGGGGTGCTTGCCGCCAACTTCCCGATGCACTACTTTATTTCGTGGATGGAAATGCACGTGCTCGGGGTATTTGGTATTCATAAAAGACCCTCGTTTTATGAGAAATGCAAGCTCCCGCGAATTATGCGATTGGTTGACGCGTCTATTGTGAATCTGTCTCAGCGGGAAGCTAGGGGCTTGCTTCTTCATCCACGCACGGTCGGGGCTGGTATGTCTTTCACGGACAAAGTCCTGACAATCGGCCAGGAAACTTCCAAGACGATGCTGGCATTGCGCGACACCTTTAAGGACGGGGCCTCCGTGTTGAAAGCTCGGGAGATTCTACACCTATACTCCATTAGGCCGGGCTTTCTCGTATTCAGGAATAATGATGCGGCGCTTTTTATGAGATATAATCCCCATCATTTTGCCCAGCAGCTGAGTTATAACCAGGGGGTTCCACTGGAGGCGTTCTTGGAAGAACCTATTGCCACCAGAGAGGGAATACAGAGTGCACTGCATCACTTTATGTGCTTAATCACGGGCTCCCACTTCTTTATTAGCGAGCCGAGTTGCATTCTGAGGGCCTTTAACATACACGGAGCCTGGTATCAACATGCGATGGGCGCTGTCATCAGAGAAGAGAGGCGACTGCTGCTCGATGGCAAGAGTGCGCCCCCTGCCAGCGATCGCAACGTCCCTTTGAAGCGACGGATCGCTGTCCCCCCTCGCTAAGAGGGGTTGCTGTAGTTGAGCCTCCACGTGTGCTAAGCCCCACGCGTGGATTGCCCCATGCTCCTGTGGAGACGGTGGACGTGCCCTCGGTGCCCCGCGCTCCCGTGGAGACGGTAACCGTAGCTTCACCTGAATCTGGCGTGGGCTGGGATATAGGGACTTGCCGTCCCAAAGTGCCCACGAAACGCAAGCTGGTGCTGGCTGCGACCGGAGCTCGCTTACAGAAGTAGAAAAAGAAGTCGCTCTTCTCTGCCGATGTCGTATTTGGTCAGGAGCCTCATGCTCCTTATAGTGAGGGCTTGAGCGAGTATGGGACAAATGAGGGCGTATTCATGCCGCCAGATGATACTGATCTGGCGGCAGCCATCGCAGCTTCCGAGCGATTGGCAAGACGCGAAGAGGGGTTGGCTATCCTCGCGCGATCAGGTAATCTTTAGTTGTATTTTTCGCCATTGCATCATACTTCTATTATTGTTTTTCTTACTGACGCTTTTCCTTCTTTAATAGGCATTTCTACCGAAGAGGCTCTCGCTGCTTCTCTCAAGACTTTTGAGGAAGAGGAACGACTTCGAGCATCCTTAGGCCTCGGTACATTTCAGTTCGCCATATTTCTGCTCCCGTTTCTTATGAGTAATCTGACCCTTTCTTTGTCTTATCGCAGGGACCACAATGCCTATCCCGCAAGCTGATGCGGAAATTCTTCCCGGGTCAGCTACTGAAGTCCCGGCCTCTTCGGCACTGCTGAAAGAGGCCTCACTTAAACGACCGATGACGGAAGCCTTGACGGCTCCAGAGGTAACCCTGGATGCGGACGATGACGTCTTGGTGAAGGAGGCTTCTAGAAGGTCTGCAAACTTTTAAATACTCAATAGATCTTAGTCCCAAACTGGGCTACAGATCTTTCAGACAATTCACACCGGTTCGAGGGTACATCTCGTTACTCCTCTGATATCTGTCATTGTAATCCTTCAACGTCGTCAGAGAGGTGACGGGTCCGGACAACCACACATTACTACGTACTGTGGGGTCCTTAAACTCATGGACTATGATGTCCTTAACCTCGACCGTGATATCTTAAAACTAATATCGGACTGTGAGGTCCTTAAACTCACGGACTATGATGTCCTTAACCTCGACTGTGATGTCTTAAAACTAATATCGGACTGTGAGGTCCTTAAACTCACGGACTATGATGTCCTTAATCTCGACCGTGATGTCTTAAAACTAATGTCGGACTGTGGAGTCCTTAAATCCACGGACTATGATGTCCTTAACCTTGACCGTGACGTCTTAAAACTAACATTGGACTGTGGAGTCCTTAAATCCACGGACTATGATGTCCTTAACCTCGACCGTGACGTCTTAAAACTAACATTGGACTATGGGGTCCTTACACCCACGTGGAACGCGGATTATGTCACTCCTGACCCGGTGGAAAACATCCAGAGCGGATCCTGGTCCTCGCAGAGCACGGCAGTGAACCCGTGTGAAGCATCCAGAGTGGAGTCTGGTCCTCGCCGAACACGGCAGTGAACCCGTGGAAAGCATCCAGAGCAAAATTCCTGGCTACGTGGAACGCGGATTATGTCACTCATGACCCCGTGGAAAACGTCCAGAGCGGATCCTGGTCCTCGCAAAGCACGGCAGTGAACTCGTGTGAAGCATCCAGAGCGGAGCCTGGTCCTCGCCGAATACGGCAGTGAGCCCGTGGGAAACATCCAGAGCAAAATTTCCTGGCCACGTGGAACACGGATAATGTCAACCCTGACCCCGTGGGAAACGTCCAGAGCGGAGCCTGGTCCTTGCCGAACACGGCAGTGAACCTGTGGGAAGCATCCATAGCAAAATTCCTAGCTACGTGGAACGCGGATTATGTCACTCCTGACCCCGTGGAAAACGTCCAGAGCGGATCCTGATCCTCGCAGAACACGGCATTGAACCCGTGTGAAGCATCTAGAGCGGAGCCTGGTCCTCGCAGAGCACGGCAGTGAACCCGTGTGAAGCATCCAGAGCGGAGCCTGGTCCTCGCCGAACACGGCAGTAAACCCGTGGGAAGCATCCAGAGAAAAATTCCTGGCTACGTAGAATGCGGATTATGTCACTCCTGACCCCGTGGAAAACGTCCAGAGCAGATCCTGGTCCTCGCAGAGCACGGCAGTGAACTCGTGTGAAGCATCCAGAGCGGAGCCTGGTCCTCGCCGAACATGGCAGTGAACCCGTGGGAAGCATCCAGAGCAAAATTCCTGGTCATGTGGAACGTAGATAATGTCAACTCAGACCCAGTGAGAAATGTCCAGAGCGGATCCTGGTCCTCGCAGAGCACGGCAATGACCCCGTGTGAAGCATCCAGAGCGGAGCCTGGTCCTCGCCGAACACGGCAGCGAACCCGTGGGAAGCATCCAGAGCAAAAATTTCCTGGCTACGTGGAACGCGGATTATGTCACTCCTGACCCCGTGAAAAACGTCCACAGCGGATCCTGGTCCTCGCAGAGCACGGCAGTGAACCCGTGTGAAGCATTCAGAGCGGAGCCTGGTCCTCGCCGAACACGGCAGTGAACCCGTAGGAAGCATCCAGAGAAAAATTCCTGGCTACGTGGAACGCGGATTATGTCACTCCTGACCCCATGGAAAACGTTCAGAGCGGATCCTGGTCCTCGCAGAGCACGGCAGTGAACCCGTATGAAGCATCCAGAGCGGAGCCTGGTCCTCGCCGAACACGGCAGTGAACCCGTGGGAAGCATCTAGAGCAAAATTTCCTGGCTACGTGGAACGTGGATTATGTCACTGCTGACCCCATGGAAAACATCCAGAGCGGATCCTGGTCCTCGCAGAGCATGGCAGTGAACCCGTATGAAGCATCCAGAGCGGAGCCTGGTCCTCGCCGAACACGGCAATGAACCCGTGGGAAGCATCCAGAGCAAAATTCCTGGCTACGTGGAACGCGGATTTTGTCACTCCTGACCCCGTGGAAAATATCCAGAGCAGATCCTGGTCCTCGCAGAGCACGGCAGTGAACCCGTATGAAGCATCCAGAGCGGAGCCTGGTCCTCGCCGAACACGGCAATGAACCCGTGGGAAGCATCCGGAGCAAAAATTTCCTGGCTACGTGGAACGCGGATTATGTCACTCCTGACCCCGTGGAAAACGTCCAGAGCGGATCCTGGTCCTCGCAGAGCACGGCAGTGAACCCGTATGAAGCATCCAGAGCGGAGCCTGGTCCTCGCCGAACACGGCAGTGAACCCGTAGGAAGCATCCAGAGCAAAATTCCTGGCTACGTGGAACGCGGATTATGTCACTCCTGACCCCGTGGAAAACGTCCAGAGCGGATCCTGGTCCTCCCAGAGCACGGCAGTGACCCCGTGTGAAGCATCCAGAGCGGAGCCTGATCCTCGCCGAACACGGCAGTGAGCCCGTGGGAAGCATCCAGAGCAAAATTTCCTGGCTACGTGGAACGCGGATAATGTCAACCCTGACCCCATGGGAAATGTCTAGAGCGGAGCCTGGTCCTCGCCGAACACGGCAATGAACCCGTGGGAAGCATCCAGAGAAAAATTCCTGGCTACGTGGAACGCGTATTATGTCACTCCTGACCCCGTGGAAAACGTCCAGAGCGGATCCTGGTCCTCGCAGAGCACGGCAATGACCCTGTGTGAAGCATCCAGAGCGGATCCTGGTCCTCGCCGAACACGGCAGTGAACCCGTGGAAAGCATCCAGAGCAAAATTCCTGGCTACGTGGAACGCGACTTATGTCAATCCTGACCCCGTGGGAAACGTCCAGAGCGGATCCTGGTCCTCCCCGAACACGGCAGTGAACCCGTGTGAAGCATCCAGAGCGGAGCCTGGTCCTCCCCGAACACGGCAGTGAACCCATGGGAAGCTTCCAGAGCAAAATTCTTGGCTACGTGGAACGCGGATTATGTCACTCCTGACCCCGTGGAAAACGTCCACAGCGGATCCTGGTCCTCGCAGAGCACGGTAGTGAACCCGTGTGAAGCATCCAGAGCAAAGCCTGGTCCTCGCCGAACACGGCAGTGAACCCGTGGGAAGCATCCAGAGGAAAATTCCTGGTCACGTGGAACGCGGATAATGTCAACTCTGACCCCGTGAGAAACGTCCAGAGCGGATCCTGGTCCTCGCAGAGCACGGTAATGACCCCGTGTGAAGCATCCAGAGCGGAGCCTGGTCCTCGCCGCACACGGCAGTGAACCCGTGGGAAGCATCCAGAGAAAAATTCCTGGCTACGTAGAATGCGGGTTATGTCACTCCTGACCCCGTGGAAAACGTCCACAGCGGATCCTGGTCCTTGCAGAGCATGACACTGACCCTGTGTGAAGCATCCAGAGCGGAGCCTGGTCCTCGCCGAACACGGCAGTGAACCTATGGGAAGCATCCAGAGCAAAATTCCTGGCTACGTGGAACGCGGCTTCTGTTAATCCTGACCCTGTGGGAAATGTCCAGAGCGGATCCTGGTCCTCGCCGAACACGGCAGTGAACCCGTGTGAAGCATCCAGAGCGGAGCCTGGTCCTCGCCGAACACGGCAGTGAACCCGTGGGAAGCATCCAGTGCAAAATTTCTGGCTACGTGGAACGCGGATTATATCACTCCTGACCCTGTGGAAAACGTCTAGAGCGGATCCTGGTCCTCGCAGAGAACGGCAGTGAACCCGTGTGAAGCATCCAGAGCGGAGCCTGGTCCTCGCCGAACACGGCAGTGAACCCGTGGGAAGCATCCAGTGCAAAATTCCTGGTCACGTGGAACGCGGATAATGTCAACTCTGACCCCGTGAGAAACGTCCAGAGCGGATCCTGGTCCTCGCAGAGCACGGCAATGACCCCGTGTGAAGCATCCAGAGCGGAGCCTATTCCTCGCCGAACACGACAGTGAATCTGTGGGAAGCATCCAGAGCAAAATTCTTGGCTACGTGGAACGCGGATTATGTCACTCCTGACCCCGTGGAAAACGTCCAGAGCGGATCCTGGTTCTCGCAGAGCACGGCAATGACCCTGTGTGAAGAATCCAGAGCGGAGCCTGGCCCTCGCCGAACACGGCAGTAAACCCGTGGGAAGCATCTAGAGCAAAATTTCTGGTTACGTGGAACGCGGCTTATATCAATCCTGACCTCGTGTGAATCATCCAGAGCAAAATTCCTGGTCACGTGGAACGCGGATAATGTCAATCCTGACCCCGTGGGAAACGTCCAGAGCGGAGCCTGGTCCTCGCAGAACACGGCAGTGAACCCGTGGGAAGCATCCAGAGCAACTCCTGACTCCATGAAATGCGGATAAGGACAACTTCACCCATCACTTGCGGGTCCTCACGAGTCGTAAGGGAGTAAATTCTCTTGTGAGATCCTTACGACTTTCAAGCGAAAACACACTTAGGAATCCTCATGATTCTTAAGGAGAAATTACACCTACGGGATCCTCTCGACCGGTAGGGAGAAAATTCTTTATGAGACCCTCACGGCTCATAAAATTGAAAAGTCTTAGGTGACGGACCCTAACCCTGTTTTCTAAGCCATCACCACTCCACAAAGAGCCTAAAATTGACAGTTATATACTATCTACAGACCGCACTTACTAAAATCATATGGCAACAACACAGCAAGGAGAAGAAAGCGACAAGGAGAACATTTGGTTCGCATTTAATTAAGCGTCCGAGGCATACCCGTTCATGCATGTGCAAAAGATTTAATACGAAAAATAAAACAAGCTGAAATGAGAAACTTGTCATTCATACTGCGAAAAAGTTCTTACAATTATGAAACTAGTAAACAAAAACATTATTAAAATAATTACAATGGCAAAACCTTAGATCCAGGGTATGGATTGAGGAACTCAAAAGTGACTTTGTCCAGAATTTTCCAGGCCTGGTGAACCATCCTAGTATGCTTTCTTTCACAATCACAAGTGTCGGGATCCCCACGGATGTCCTCCACCCTCCGATAGGTAGCAAGTATGGCCGATTGTTGAAAAGCCTGGTGCAGGAGATCGACAAGATTGTCTCGCCTTCTCTTTGAGATTAGGCTCATCAGATACACCAAGTACACCTTATCCTCGGCGGCATCCAACGCCTTAAGCGGCACGCCGGTACAGAATAAAAGAAGCGCTTCCCAGATCGCTCCCACAATAAGCTTCAAGAGAGAGGAACGTCGAGGAAGCAGCCGACCATTGTATGCGTCAAAGCGACCCATGATTTCGGCACACTCGGCATTTGTGAACTCTCGATTCTAAGAACGGCCGAGTGAGCGGATGTCTCCATAAGAGATAATCTCGTCGAGATCATATATATGAGCGTCCATTACTCCTGAAAAAGAAAATCAACAAAAATCAGCGGACAGACTGATTAAGCGAATTCTTATTAAAACAGGCATAGGGAGTTAAACTCCTCGAGAGCAATGCTCTGCAGACAGGAATGCCACCTGTCAAAATCAATTATGAGGGGAATTTAAAGAAATTCCTCGTGAACACTGAGAGCCTTGCTCTAAGAAGGTGATATAATTCATCGAAAAACAAAATTCCATTTTTAATCTTCAAGATCCATGAAAAAACTCTTAAGAGTTCTTCATCAAAGATCTAAAGATCTACATATTATTAAAAGAGCAGAGCTCTGATTCTTGGGATAAGAAACCCCAAGATAAGATCTGTTTAGATCTATGGGTTCATGAGAGTAAGGCTCTATTAATGAAACCCTAAAAGGGTTTTCTTTAGATCAAAGATCTATGAAGAGTAAGGCTCTGTTAATGGGTAAAAACCCTAATTTATTAAAATTAAATTTTTTTAATTTTACCTAAGAGTTCTGACTCTTGAAAGTTCCTAACAAAAGAGCAAGGCTCTGAGCAAAAATTCTCAAAGAAGAAGATGATAATCATCTAAAAGACAAAATGTCCTATTTATAGGTACTGAACTGCCTCTTCAACTTCAGAGTTGATCCAAGGGCTCAGATGTTGCCACCGCTGCACTCACGTGTACGCCACGTGAGCGCAACGGTGGGGGGGGGGCATTTGTTTCCCCCAATCAGAGCAAACCTCTATTTTGAATTTCAAAATTCAAAAATTGAAGCAACGCTTCAGATTCTGCGCGCTGCGCGCTGCTCGCCATGTGTCGAACGTAGACGCGCTGGCGCCAGGTGCGCTGCGCTCTAGGCAGCGCACCCCCAATCAGAGAAAAGCTCTGTTTCAAAATTCAAAATTTAAAAGTTGAAGCAACGCTTCAAATTCAGCGCTCTGCGCTGCTCGCCACGTGTCAAACACAGGTGCACTAGCGCAGGTGCGCTGCGCTCTGCGCTGCGTGCCACGTGTCAAATACGGGTGCGCTAGCGTAGTTGCCCTGCGCTCTGCGCTGCGCGCCACGTGTCGAACGTAGGTGCGCTAGCGCAAGGTGCGCCAACGCTGGAATTAAAAATTCCCCACCGTTAGATCAAAAGATCTAATAATAATAAATTATTAATTAATCAGAATTAAAATTCTGTTATGCAAAGATCTTTCCAATCTTATTAAAACAAGAAGATTATCTTCTGTAAAACAGAAGCCTTAGGATTAAAAATCCAACGGTGGGAAATATTCCCAAATCAATCAGAGAAAGATTCTTAAACTGATTCAACAAATCATTTGGCCCTATATAAAGGTCCCTAGACTTCAAGTCTAAAAATATACATATAAGAAAAGAGAGAGAAAAACGCTCTGCAAATTTTGAGAAAAAAGAAGAGCAAGCTCTTAGAAAAAAAGAAGATTTTTCTTCATCTCCAAGGTAAAGAACTATGTTTTTGAAATAACAGAGATGAAACAATCTAGTAAAAAGAAGAACCATCTTTTAAAAAAATCTTAGATCTATAAAAAGATCAAGGTCTTTGTTTTAAAAGCAAAAGATCAAAAGATCTAATCATAAAGAAAATAATAATAAAAGAAGTATTTTTACTTCATTTACAGATCTTTGATCTATAAAAGGCAGAGCCTTTTACAAAAAAAAAAGAACTTTTGTTCTTGGATCTTGAGGCAAAACCTCCTTTGAAGAACATAAATTTGTTCTTTGACCTTAAAATTGATCAGATGCGTTTTGCGCTATTGAAAAATGCCTTGCACTCATGAACTGCACTCTTGCGCTTCTTGGATTGGTGCTCAGCGCCAAAATATGCCACGTGTCAATCATAGACACCACTTGCGCTTTGCGCTTTTAAAACAAAGACCTTGGTCTTTTTATAGATCTAAGATCTTTTTAGAAGATATTTCTTCTTTTTACGAGATAGTTTCATCTCTGTTATTTCAAGAACATAGTTCTTTACCTTGGAGATGAAGAAAAATCCTCTTTTTTTTCTAAGAGCTTGCTCTTCTTTTTTCTTAAAGTTTGCAGAGGGTTTCTCTCTCTCTTTTCTTGTATGTATATTTTTAGACTTGAAGTCTAGGGTCCTTTATATAGGGCCAAATAATTTGTTGAATTAGTTTAAGAGATCTTTCTCTGATTGATTTGGGAATATTTCCCACCGTTGGATTTTTGATCCTAAGGCTTCTGTTTTACAGAAGATAATCTTTTTGTTTTAATAAGATTGGAAAGATCTTTCCATAACAGAATTTTAATTCTGATTAATTAATAATTTATTATTATTAGATCTTTTGATCTAACGGTGGGGAATTTTAAATTCCAGCGTTGGCGCACCTTGCGCTAGCGCACCTACGTTCGACACGTGGCGCGCAGCGCAGAGCGCAGGCGCACCCGTGTTTGACACGTGACATGCAGCACAGAGCGCAGCACAACTGCGCTAGCACACCTGTGTTTGACACGTGGCGCGCAGCGCAGAGCGCTAGATCTGAAGCGTTGCTTCAACTTTTAAATTTTGAATTTTGAAACAGAGCTTTGCTCTGATTGTGGGTGCGCTGCCTAGGGCACAGCGCACCTGGCGCCAGCGCGTCTGCGTTCGACACATGGCGAGCAGCGCGCAGAATCTGAAGCGTTGCTTCAATTTTTGAATTTTGAAATTCAAAACAGAAGTTTGCTCTGATTGGGGGAAACAACCCCCATCACAGAGGGGTCAAGTAAGCCATTTTTTATTCCTCTTAGCCGTTACTCTGCTCGGATCTAGTGCTAACTTGATCGTCGGTGTTGGGGTTAAAATTTGCACCCCGGTTGACCGAGTCAAAGTCAAGGTCAACCCCAAACTAGGTGGGCCCAAGCCCAGGTCAGGCGGGCTTATGCCCAGGTCGAGTCCGAACATGAAGCGGCCGGCCCTCCCTCATGCCAAAATGAAATCATATAATAAATAATTTTTATGTAATTTTTTATGCATGAATGTAAACAAAATGGGCGTAAAGCCAAATTTTTGTAAGCCCATGGCTTATGTGCAAAAAGAAATGGCACATGAGCCATGAGATGGGCAAAATGCTATTTTGTAAAGCCCAAGGGGCTATATGTAAATGTGTAAGCCTATATAAGGCAACGTGATGATGAATAAAGCAATAGACTTTTCATTCCTCAAAAAATTAGAGCCTGTGCCTCTTTCTCCTTCCTCAAGGTTCTAAAACCTTCTCCTTTCTTTTGAATTAAATCAAGAGTTTTACTCTTCCTTTTTCAAAACTAAATAGTTTTTCACCGCAAAACCTACAAAGGGGAACTTGGATCTACCATCAGATCTCAAAAAGAAAAGATTTTTAAAATCTCACATCTCTTGATCTTCAAAATCCGGCCAAACGACAAGAAGAAGAAGGAGACTCATCTCTAGAAACCCCACTATGGGGAAGAACTAGGGCTCAAGAGGAGAAGCCCTTCATCAGCTTCAAAACATCCTAGGAGTTTAACTCCTCATATATATATATATATATATATATATATATATATATATATATATATATATACAGAGAATAATAAGTGCTCCTTTCTGGGATTACAACTCCCATTGCAGGGACCAAGTCTCTTTTGCCGCTAGCGCTATTGCGCAAGTTCTCTTGCGCTAGCGCTTGCGCCTAGAGCGCTAGCGCCCGAGCGCCTACGTGCTGACACGTAGTGCACTATCGCTCAAAGCGCTAGCGCTCTTGCACCCAGAGCGCTAGCGTCCGAGCGCCAACGTGCTGACACGTGGGTTGCTGGCGCTCAAAATGCTAGCGCTCGAGCGCCCACGTGCTGACACGTGGTGCGCTAGTGCTCTTGCGCTCAAAGCGCCAGGCGCTTTTCCCACGCATCCTTTGGATGCCCTTTCCTCTTTTTTTATTTTATATATACATGTATATACACACACACACACACATACTCTACAACACTATCCCTCTCAAAAAATTTGGGCCGGGGCGCTGCCCCGCACCCCGCAAGGGGGCTGCTAGCCCTCTTGATCCCCAGCCCGCTATCCGGGTAGCGGGACCCCCATAAAAACTCTGCGTGGCTCCCGATATACCCAAGCCCCCTCCAAAACAAAACACACGCACACTACACATTGAGTTCGCATGACCAGTTTAACCCGTTAATCGGAGGTTCCCTCGCTCCAAAGGCGAGGGGTAATTAACGGCAGTTTAGTCTGCGGCTGCCGGAGATTCGGATCCCCACAATCAATAAACCCTTGCCTACCCTAGGCAGGGGGAATCTGTAATGTGCCTGACAAGCGCGCGCGTATTCCCATCTCAATGGAGTGACGAAAAACACCTTACAGATTCTGGCACGGCCGGTGGGACTTATCTCTCCTCCCATATTTCGGGTTAAGTATTCATGCGAACTCAATTAATATGCATATCAATTTCCTGTATTGAAGTCATGATTTTTTTTGCGCAGGGGTTAACAAATTTCAAATTGCCATCCTCGAACGCAAGTCGGTATTTGAACGACTTTTCTTGGCCCCAGCTGGGGGCAAAGCCATCAACACCGATAAAGTAATAAGGCATCTCGGGCAAGCTCCAGCGATGCCCCTTACAACTGCTCAATTAGGTATCTTCTCTAAGCTTCTCGTCACATGACCTCTACGTCGTTAAACTGGAAACAGATGACCTCTACGTCTTTAAACTGGAAACAGATGACCTCCACATCGTTAAACTGGAAACAGATGACCTCCATGTCTTTAAACTGGAAACAGATGACCTCTACGTCGTTAAACTGGAAACAGATGACCTCTACGTCGTTAAACTGAAAACAGATGATCTCTAAGTCTTTAAACTGAAAACAGAGGACCACCACGTCGTTAAACTGGGAACACCAGTCGACCACCACGTCATTAAACTGGGAATAATCGACCTCTAAGTCGTTAAACTGGGAATGTAAAAAAAATGTGTAAATTAAAAAAAAGTGTAAATAAAAAGAAAAAAGAAAAAGAAAAGCCGAAATGATGGGGCAACTCGCAATAAAAATCAGCGAGTAAAATAAAGATGAAAAATAAAGCCGAAATGATAGGGCAACCGCGAATAAATAGCCGAAATGATAGGGCAATCGCGACCTTCGCGATAAGAAAAGCTGAAATGATAGAGCAATCGCGGTAAAAAAAAGACAAAAAAAACAAAGGCGAATGATGAGTCGCTCCTGATACCATATTCCAGTGCAGCGATGCGGACGCCAACCAAAATCCGATTTTCCAAAATTCCCCCCAGCCCTACGGCCAGTCCCCAAATTGACTGCCGTATACAATCCACGGGCTCAAATAATTCTCGTCATACCCATGCCCCACTGCAATCACCAGTTACGCGGCTAGTCTCTGCCCCTGGAATTATGGTCCATTAGAAAGACCCACTCATGTTTCCTCACGATACATGAGAAGAACAAACCTTCGTGGGATCCTTACGACTCACAAAGGAAGAACACACTTGGGGGTCCTCACGACTCTTAAGGAGAAAATTCACCTACGGGATCCTTACGACTCGTAGGGGAAAATGCTTTTATGGGACCTTTACGGCCCATAAAATTGAAAAGCCTTAGGTGATAGGGATCCAAACCTGTCTCCTAAGCCATCGCTCCCCAATCCCCAAGTGGCAAATGATGAGTCGCTCCTGGTACCATATTCCAGTGCAGCAATGCAGACGCCAACCAAATTCCAACTCCCATACCCCAATGGTGAATGATGAGTCGCTCCTGGTACCATATTCTATGCAGCGATGCAGACGCCAACTAAATTCCAACTCCCATACCCCAACGGTGAATGATGAGTCGCTCCTGGTACCATATTCCAGTGCAGCGATGTAGACGCCAACAAAGTCCCGAAATTTTTTCGGCCCTACGGTCTGGATCATACATCCTGCAAAACCGTATACAATCCACGGGCGTAAAACGATCCCAAAAAAAAAAGTATGTCCACAAGCAAAATGGGCACGGATGAAAACCCGAAAGGGTTGCCGGCGAGTTTATGAAAACCCGAAAGGGCGCAAACTCTTGAAAAAGAGATGAAATGCACTCACAAAGTTCTCTCGACTTTGTGAGGAAAAAATTCCCGCGTGAGATCCTTACGACTCACAAAGGAGCAACACACTTAGGAGTCCCCACGACTCCTGAGGAGAAAATACACTTACAGGATCCTTACGACCCGTAGGGAGAAAATGCTTTGTGAGACCCTTACGGCTTACAAAATTGAAAAGTCTTAGGTGATAGGGACCTAAAACCTGTCTCCTAAGCCATCGCTTCCTGATAAGCAAGCGCAAATGATGATTCGCACCTGGTACAATATTCCAGTGTAGCGATACTGATGCCAAGCAAAAAAAAAACCAATTCCCAAATCCTCCCGGGGCAACTGATGAGTTGCTCCTGGGATTATTCCAGTGCAGCAATGCAGATGTCGACAAAAAAAAACAATCCCAAAATCCTCTCAAAGACAAATAATTCGCTTCTAGTACCATATTCCAGTATAGCGATGCTGATGTCAACCCAAATCAAATCAAACCAATCAACCTCTGCGGTGGAATCATGCTCCGTCCCAGAATTTACCCGGTGTCAAAATCATGCTTCGCCTCGGGATATCTACCTTCCCTGTTGGAATTATGCTTCGGCTCGGAATAAACCACCGACCTCCTCGTCGGAATTAAGCTCCGCCTCGGAATCAAGTCGACCAACAAGCTCTGCGCCAGAATCATGCTTCGTCTCAGAATGTACCCCGCGTCGTAATCATGCTTCGCCTCAAGATATCTACCTTCCCTGCCGGAATTATGCTCCGCCCCGGAATCAAATCAACCAACCAGCTCTGCGTCGGAGTCATGATTCGTCTCAGAGTATACCCCGCGTCGAAATCAAGCTTCACCTCGGTGTATCTGCCTTCCCTGTCGGAATTATGCTTTGGCTCGGAATCAACCAACGACCTCCTCGTCGGAATTATGCTCCGCCTCGGAATAAAGTCAACCAGCAAGCTCTGCGTCGGAATCATACTTCGTCTCAGAATGTGCACCCCGTGTCGAAATCATACTTTGTCTCGGTGTATCTGCCTTCCCTATCGAAATTATGCTTCGTCTCGGAATCAAGTCGGCCAACAAGCTCTGCGCCGGAATCATGCTCCGTCTCAGAATGTACCCCGTGTCGAAATCATGCTTCGCCTCGGAGTATTTGCCTTCCCTGTCGGAATTATGCTTCGCTTGGGAATCAACCTCTGCATCGAAATTATGCTTCGGTCAGAATGTCTGCCGCTCGTCGGAATGATACTCCGATCCCTGGAATCATGCTCCGCTCTTCGGAATGATGCTCCGATCCCCCTGGAATGATGCTCCACTCTTCGGAATAATGTTCTGATCCTTGGAATCATGCTCCACTCTTCGGAATGATGCTCCGATTCCCTGGATCATGCTCCGCCCTTCGGAATGATGCTCCGATCCCTGAAATCATGCTCCTCTCTTCAGAATGATGCTCCGACCCTGGAATTATGTTCCGCAAATCGGAATGATGCTCCGATCCTTCGGAATGATGCTCCGACCCTGGAATTATGCTCCGCAAATCGGAATTATGCTCCGACTCTTTGGAATGATGCTCTGATCCATGGAATCATGCTCCGTGCTTCGGAAAGATGCTCCGATCCTTGGAATCATGCTCCGCTCTTCGGAATGATGCTCCGATCCCTGGAATCATGCTCCGCCCTTCGTAATGATGCTCCGATCCCTGGAATCATGCTCCTCTCTTTGGAATGATGCTCCAACCCTAGAATTATGCTCCGCAAATCGGAATGATGCTCCGATCCTTCGGAATGATGCTCCGACCCTGGAATTATGCTCCGCAAATCGAAATTATGCTCTGACTCTTCGGAATGATGCTCTGATCCATGGAATCATGCTCCGCGCTTCGGAAGGATGCTCCGATCCTTGGAATCATGCTCTACTCTTCGGAATGATGCTCTGATCCCTGGAATCTTGCTCCGCCCTTCGGAATAATACTTCGATCCCTGGAATCATGCTCCGCTCTTCGGAATGATACTCCGATCCCCGGAATTATGCTCCGACTCTTCGGAATGATACTCCGACTCTGGAATTATGCTCCGCAAATTAGAATGATGCTCCGATCCCCGGGAATCATGCTTCCCGAGGGATGCTCCGCTCCCGGAATGATGTTCTACCTCGAAGTCCAGCTTCAAGTTCCATCAATTTCATGCACACAACTCAAATATGCGGTGTGCATTTATTGATGGGGGGCACTTTATTGGGGTCAAAATTTGCACCTCAGTTGACCTAGTCAAAGTCAAGGTCAACCCTAAGCCAGGTGGGCCTAAGCCCAGGTCAGGCGGGCCCATGTCCAGGTCAAGTCCGAACATGAAGCAGCCGGCCCTCCCCCATGCCAAAATGAAATCATGTAATAAATAATTTTTATGTAATTTTTTATGCATGAATGTAAACAAAATAGGCGTAAAGCCAAATTTTTGTAAGCCCAAGCTTATGTGCAAAAAGAAATGGCACATGAGCCATGAGATGGGCAAAATGCCATTTTGTAAAGCCCAATGGGCTATATGTAAATGTGTAAGCCTATATAAGGCAACGTGATGATGAATAAAGCAATAGACTTTTCATTCCTCAAAAAATTAGGGCCTGTGCCTCTTTCTCATTCCTCAAGGTTCTAAAACCTTCTCTTTTCTTTTGAATTAAATCAAGAGTTTTACTCTTCTTTTTTCAAAACTAAATAGTTTTTCACCGCAAAACCCACAAAGGGGAACTTGGATCTACCATCAGATATAAAAAAGAAGAGATTTTTAAAATCTCACATCTCTTGATCTTCAAGATCCGGCCAAACGACAAGAAGAAGAAGGAGACCCATCTCCAGAAACCCCACTTTGGGGAAGAACTAGGGCTCAAGGGGAGAAGCCCTTCATCAGTTTCAAAACATCTTAGGAGTTTAACTCCTCATATATATATATATATATATATATATATATATATATATATATATAAATACAGAGAATAATAAGTGCTCCTTTCTGGGAATACAACTCCCATTGCAGGGACCAAGTCCTTTTTGCCTCTAGCGCTCTTGCGCTCAGAGCGCTAGCGCCCAAAGCGCTAGCGCCCGAGCGTCCACGTGCTGACACATGGTGCGCTAGCGCTCAAAGCGATAGCGCCCAAAGCGCTGGCGCTTTTCCCACGCATCCTTTGGATGCCCTTTCCTCTTTTTTTATTTTATATATACATGTATACACACACACACACACATATTCTACAACACTATCCCTCTCAAAAAATTTGGGCCGGGGCGCTGCCCCGCACCCCGCAAGGGGGCTGCTAGCCCTCTTGATCCCCAGCCCGCTATCCGGGTAGCGGGACCCCCGTAAAAACTCTGCGTGGCTCCCGATATACCCAAGCCCCCTCCAAAACAAAACACACGTATACTGCACATTGAGTTCGCTTGACCAGTTTAATCCGTTAATCGGAGGTTCTCCCGCTCCAAAGGCGAGGGGTAATTAACGGCAGTTTAGTCCGCGGCTGCCGGAGATTCGGATCCCCACAATCAATAAACCCCTGCCTACCCTAGGCAGGGGGAATCTGTAATGCGCCTGACAAGTGCGCGCGTATTCCCATCTCAATGGAGTGACGAAAAACACCCTACAGTTGGAGGGTCATCGGTGGTACCAAACCACCCCGGGACTTCTTTGCAGGTACTCGGTGCTAAACTCCTCAAATCACCAATCTCCTCAAACCCATTGAGACCCACACGCAACAGGAGATCACTTTCAAAATCCGCCGGGAGATCGATGGAACACAATATCTGACGGAGACCCGAAAAGGACCTCTATCAGTTGGCGTCGTCTGTGGGAAACTAAAACTCCACAAGAACAAAAGTTGGCCTTCCGATCTCCATCCACCTGGCATGCGATCACCCTGAAGATCCAGATACCAGCCTCCGCCTCCCCCCCACCGGAGGCGCGGATGAACCTCCTCCGGCCACCGTCATCAACGCCCTCGCCGGCCAAATAGACCGACTACAGTCCATCGTGGAGGCGCTCTTCCTCGTCCAAACGGCCGGGTCAGGGCCCCAGATCGCCGCTCCTCCTCCAGGAGACTCTGCCCTCGTCGGCACGGTTGACCATCGGCAAGCTACGTCCCATGGCCACAGGTCTCACAGGCCGATACTCTCTGATGCCCGCTGGGTGCTCCACAGCTCCACGCCGGGCTCGCCACGGCGGCTCGAGGACCAAGAGGCAACCGCGCAGCTTCACTGTCCGGTTATCCTTAGCAGGCCTCTCACAGGCCCTCCAACGCTAAGGATTGAAGTCCTCCTTAGGCTTCCCTGCTCGGCTATCCCTGGCCGGTAGCTCCCCTACTCGCAACGCCAGGGATCAAAGCCCTCGCCAAGAGGCAACCGCGCTGCTTCACTGCCCGGTTATCCTTAGCAGGCCTCCTATGGCCCCTCCACCGCTAAGGATCTAAGCCATCGCTAAGAGGCAGCCAAGCAGCTACCCTGCTCGGTTATCCCTGGCGGGTAGCTTCCTTACCGCAACGCCAGGGATCAGAAAGTCCTCCCAGAGGCAGTCGAGTCCGACCCTCGCTCGGCTATCCCTGGCGGGTAGCTTCCCTACCGCGACGCCAGGGATCAGAAAGTCCTCCCAGAGGCAGTCGAGCCCGAGGATCTCTCGCTCGGCTATCCTTGGCGGGTAGCTTCCCTACCGCAATGCCAGGGATCAGAAAGCCCTCCCAGAGGCAGTCGAGCCCGAGGATCCCTCGCTCGGCTATCCCTGGCGGGTAGCTTTCCTACCGCAACGCCAGGGATCAGAAAGCCCTCCCAAAGGCAGTCGAGCCCGAGGATCCCTCGCTCGGCTATCCTTCAGGACAAAAGCCCTCGCCAAGAGGCACCGGACAGTAACCCTTCCCGGCCAAGGGTCCTTGGTAGGCTTCTTACAGCCCCTCCCGCGCTAAGGACCAAAGTCCTCCCAGAGGCAGTCGAGTCCTTGCTCGGCTATCCCCGGCTGGTAGATTTCTACCACAACCGACAGGGATCAAAGTCCTCGCCAAGAGGCACTGGGCAGTAACCCTGCTCGGTCCCCGTCCTGAAGGATCAAAAGCCCTCGCAAGAGGCAACCGAGCCCGACCCTTGCTCGGTCATCTCCGTCTGGTAGCTCCCTACCCACGACGCCGGGGATCAAAGTCCTCACAAGAGGCATCCGAGCGGCTACCCCGCTCGATCATCCCAGGCTGGTAGTTGCCTGCCCATGATGCCAGAGATCAAAGCCCTCGCTAAGAGGCACCAAGCAGCTACCCTACTCGGCCATCCTTCGCAGGCCTTTCACGGCCCCTCCAGCGTCAATGATCAAAGCCCTCGCCAAGAGGCACCGAGCAGCTACCCTGCTCGGCCATCTTTTGCAGGCCTTAAACGGCTCCTCCAGTGCTAAGGATCAAAGCCCTCACGAAGGGGCAGCCTTGCAGCTACCCTGCTCGACTATCCCTGGCTGATATCTTCCTCACCCCCACAACACCAGGGATCAAGCCCTCGTCGCGAGGCCGCCGAGTCCCTTCCTGCTCGGCGCATCCCCAGCGGGCATCCTCCTGCCCGTCAGACGCTGAGGATCTCAAGCCCTCATCGCGAGGCTGCCGAGTTCCTTCCTGCTCGGCGCATCCCCCGCAGGCATCCTCCTTCCCATTAGACGCTGAGGATCTAAAGCCCTCATCGCGAGGCCGCCGAGTTTCTTCCTGCTCGGCGCATCCCCAGCGGGTAGCTTCCTACCCAACAAGAGACATCAGGTCTATCCAAGTCCGAGTAATCCCCCCTCGACTTCGGGGCCATGGAGATGCCTCCTTCTCAGCAGCGCTTGGCACACTTGGCAAGTGATCGAAATCAACTCGGCGACCGATCTCTCCGCTTATTGTTCCCGCACTGGGCTGCATCCCATCAGACGCCGTAGGTCTGCACACGTCGCGTCGGCCAACCGACGCTTGACACGCAGACCGTCACTTCAGTGACAGGATGCATAAACCGGCGCACCTTCCTTAAATGCAGAGATTTCGCCCTGGTTCGCTGGCAGAAAAGGCAGCTGACAGCCCGGGGACGCGTCCCAACGAAATCTTAGGAGGGAGCTCTCCCCGGGCGGCCCGGCAGTCCACTCTTGGCCCGACCCGTCAGCTGGTCGGGACAAGAGTGCGGGGATAATGATGATGCTCTATATTGGCGACCTTCCAGATCAGGACACGTGGCATATGACGTGTCCCATAACTCAGAAGGGAGGGCCCACAGGGGCCGATTAGGCCACCCTCGTACCCGACCTACAAGCACAAAGCTGGCTCACCTCAGAGCCCCTTGCAAATTGGCCTCCTCGGCCTCTCAGCTCGCCTCCGAGCTACCGCAGGACCAAGATACCTCGGCCCTCTCGCTCGTTCTCGAGCTCTCCCGCCGAGGCCATCTTCCTCGGTCCCTCCGACCGACCAACTCCACCACTCACATGCGTAACCGCCGCTCCGAAAATCTCGCCATGCGCAGATTCTCCGCCAGCAACATCCCTCGTTCTACGCCATCACGATCCCCATTAATGGGCAATCCGCTCTTTACGCGGGCGTGACATCGGGAGCGCAACTGCCGACGAGATTCTTGCGCCTTCTACTGCGTGCTGCCGCCACTATAAAAACCCCCATCACAGAGGTGTCACGTAAGCCATTTTTTATTCCTCTTAGCCGTTACTCTGCTCGGATCTAGTGCTAACTTGATCGTCGGAGGGTCCTCGGTGATACCAAACCACCCAGGGACTTCTTTGCAGGTACTCGGCGCTAAACTCCTCAAATCACCAATCTCCTCAAACCCATTGAGACCCACACGCAACAGGAGATCACCTTCAAAATCCGCCGGGAGATCGATGGAAGACAACATCTGACGGAGACCCGAAAAGGACCTCCATCAGGCTGATAAGGTTTCTAGCAGGCCATGTTTTCTGCCATCTCATGTTTGATAAAATAACAAAGGATCTTCAATGGCTTAAAGCACTATTTTATGTGGAGAAAAAGATTTGGATACAACAGATAATCTTATTTCTCTTTTGTTCTTGTTGTTCTGTTACAATGAGATGCAAACCTATTTATAGCAAAAATACAAACATTCCCACACTAATACTCCTTAATACTAATTAAAGCAAATTTAAAACCATTCTCCAATGCATGGTATTAAAACCTGGTTGTTCACTACTGAAACATCTGTCCGTTTCTCCTTGAAATGTTCTCAACAGATAATTTACTAATTATGGTGAATTAATTTTATTAAACAACATCCCTCCTTAAACTTAATTCACTTTTGTCTTTCATGCCGAGTAGATTTCTCAGTTTATCAAATAATCTTGTTGACAGTGGCTTTGTAAAGATGTCAGCTACTTGATCCTCGCTTTTCACGTGCACCAATTCAATCTCTTTTTCCTTCACATGCTCTCGGATGAAATGAAATTTCAGATCAATATGCTTGCTTCTTTCATGGTGGACAGGATTTTTCGCTAACTCAATTGCTGATCTGTTGTCCAAGTAAATTTGTGTGGCTTGCTCTTGAGAAAAATTCAGCTCCTTTAGCAACCTTTTCAACCAGATCGCATGACACACACAACCTGCTGCTGCCACATACTCTGCTTCACACGTCGAGAGTGTTACAATAGGTTGTTTCTTCGACAGCCACGTAAACGCCGTGTCTCCAATATAGAATACAAAACCTGAGGTGCTCTTTCTGTCATCAGTATCTCCGCTCCAATCACTATCTGAATAACCATAAAGTGCAAAGTTATTAGCGGTTGAACCATATAACAATCCAAGGGATAGAGTTCCTCGGATATAACGGAGGATTCTTTTGACAGCCTTCCAGTGTGTCGACTTTGGTTCCTCCATGTACCGACTCACTAGCCCGATCGCGTATAGAATATCAGGTCTCGTGCATGTCAGGTACCTTAAACTACCAATCAGGCTCTTGTGTAGGGTCGTATCGATGACCTTCCCTTTGTCTCGTCTAGACAACTTCACGCCACATTCAACCGGTGTAGAAACTGGATTACAGTCCATCATGTTGAACTTCTTCAGCACCTCTTTTGCATATGCCTCTTGCGATACAAAAATTCCTTGATCTCCTTGATTTATCTCAAGACCGAGAAAATAGGACAAAAGCCCCAAATCGGTCATCTAAAATTCGCGCATCATTTTCTTCTTGAACTCTCCAACCATCTTCTCATTATTTCCCATGAATATTACATCATCCACGTATAAAGCCACCATTAGCATGTCTCCATTTTCGGCCTTCACATAAACAGCATGTTCGTATGGACACTGAATAAAACCATGCAATTTGAAATACTGGTCTATCCGAGTGTTCCATGCTCTAGGAGCCTGTTTCAACCCGTACAGTGCCTTCTTGAGTTTTAGCACTTTACCTTCACTACTTTTCTTTAAGAACCCGGGTAGTTGTTCCACGTAGACTTCTTCTTCTAGGATGCCATTCAAAAATGCTGACTTGACATCCATCTGATGGATTCGCCATTTTTCTTGTGCGGCAATAGAGATTAGAAGTCGAACGGTCTCCATTCTTGCTACTGGTGCGAACACTTCCTCGTAGTCAATCCCAGCTTTCTGTCTGTATCCTTTCCCCACTAGTCTCGCCTTGTACTTCACTACTTCGCCTTGTGGGTTTGTCTTTGTCTTGTACACCCATTTGACACCAATCGCCTTGTGTCCTTCAGGAAGAGCGGTTGGTTCCCACGTCTCATTCTTCTCAATGGCGTGGATTTCTTCATGTATTGCGGTTTGCCATCTCTTATCTGCAATAGCCTCTTCGAATGAGATATCTTCTCCTTGAGCCAGTAAGCACACTAAGTGTAGCTCGCTTGTTGACTCGTAGAGATCTTCCAGACTCCTTGTTCTCGGATTTCTTCTTTCATCATCTGATGTAGTCGTATCAGAGGTTGTTTCTACGACTACTTCCCTATCAGAATTAGCATTCACCTTCGGAATCGGTACTGGTGTGCACATCTTCTCTTTCTCCTCATGTGACAGTCCCACATCGCCTTTTCATTTACCTGCACATCTCGGCTTATGTGAATATTCTTGTTTATCGGGTCGTAGAGTCTGTATGCCTTAGACTTCTCATCATATCCGATAAAGATCATCTTCAGACTCTTATCATCCAGCTTCACCCGTCTTTGAACCGGTACGTGTGCATATGCAACACTCCCAAAAACCTTCAAGCGAGTCACCGCTGGTTTCATGCCGCTCCATGCCTGCTGTGGGGTTTTGTTCTCCAAACTTGCTGTCATGCACCGATTTTGTAAATAAACAGCACAGCTTACCGCCTCAGCCCAAAATTCTTTCGGTATCTTCTTGCTCTTCAGCATGCTTCGAACCATTTTGAGTATAGTCCGATTTTTTCGCTCAGCGACTCCATTCTGTTGAGGTGTGTATGGTGTCGTCAGGAAACGCCTTATGCCATGTTCTTCACAAAACTTGTTGAATGCGGTAGATGTGAATTCTCCACCACGATCTGATCTCACTGTCTTGATGTAAAAGCCGCTTTGCTTCTCGACAAAACTCTTAAACTTCTTGAATGTGACAAGCGCCTCCGATTTTTCCTTCAAAAAATAGACCCAAGTCTTTTGAGAAAAATTGTCAATAAAAATTAAGAAATAACATTTCTCACTAAAAGAACTTGGAGTGATTGGTCCACAGATGTCGATGTGAATCAATTCGAGAGGACTTCTTGTTCGAAATTCTGTCTTCTTTGGAAAACTATCTCTGGTTTGTTTTCTGATCATGCACCCTTCACAGAGTTCGTCGGGGATGTTGATTTCGGGTAATCCGCGCACCATCTTCTTTCTTCTTATTTCTCTTAAACCTCTAAAATTCATATGACCGTATCTCAAATGCCATATCCAAGTGTCATCCTCTACACAGGCCTTCAAACATTTCTCTTGTGCATTAACCAGATTCAACTTGTACATCCGGTTTTTGGTCATTTCAACATGTGCTATCAACTGGTTATTTTGATCACGTAAGAAAAAATCATTGCCTTTCATGAAAATTGAATAACCCAGTTCTGCAAGTTGTCCCAAACTCAAAATGTTGCATTTCATTTCTGGTAGATAATAGACATTTGAGATGAGTTTGTGGGTACCGTCTTTCAACCGTATTGAGATGTTACCTCGACCTTCTACTCACACCTTGGAGTCAGTTCCAAAAGTAACTTGGCCATTTGAGATAACTTTCATCTCACAGAACAGGTGCTTGTGACCGCACATGTGCTTACTTGCACCGGAGTCGAGATACCATACGGTTTCGTCTTTGGGGTTGTATTCCTTATTTGCCAATAATATAACCTCATTCTTTTTTACTTCTTCCACAAGATTAGAATTCTCTTCTACCTTCTTCTCTGACCAACATTCACTTGCATAGTGGCCATATTTGCCACAGTTGTAGCACTCCACATTGTGCTTGCTTGACCGGCCGTCCTTACCATGACCGCGTCCTCGATAGTTGTTGCTTCTTTCTTCGTTTTCACCTTGTCCACGACCGCAGCCTCTACCGCGACCGAAACCGCGACCGAAACCACGACCTTGACCTCTACCACGATCACCATAGCTTGGCTTCTCATCTTTTAGCGCAGCCTTTGCTTGCAACGCATCTGCCAGCGATTCTTGCTGCTTCTTCTTCTTTCGTTGTTCATGCGCCTCAAGGGAATCGGCGAGATCATTGACAGTCATCTCTTCTAAATCCTTCGACTCCTCAATTGTGCATACAACGTTTTCGAAATTCTCGGTCAATGACCCCCGAATCTTCTCCACGACCCTTGCATCAGTTAGGATTTCTCCGTTGCGTTTGAGTTGATTCACCACCGTTTGCACACGCGTGATGTAGTCGGATACGCTTTCCAACTCCATTTTCATTGCCTCAAGCTCGCTACGTAGAGTTTGTAGTCGAACTTGTTTTACTTGGTCGACACCTTTGTACACTTTCTCTAAAATATCCCACGCCTCCTTTGATTTTGTCGCGCCGGCGATCTTCTTAAAGCCGGATTCATCAACCGCTTGAAAAAGGAGGTAAAGAGCGGTTTTATCTTTCATACGGGTCTCTTTAAGCGCCTTCAATTGATTCGCCGTCATAGTACCCGTTGTTTCCGGCTCTTCATAGCCGGTTTCTGCTACTTCCCATGCATCTTGTGCACCGAGCAAGGCCTTCATTTGTATACTCCAATTGTCGTAGTTATTTTTCGATAAACGAGGCAACGCCATATGCCCGAACGGAGTTACGCCGGTGCTGGCCATGAACTAAGCTTTGATACCAATTTGATAAAATAACAAAGGATCTTCAATGGCTTAAAGCACTATTTTGTGTGGAGAAGAAGATTTGGATACAACAAATAATCTTATTTCTCTTTTGTTCTTGTTGTTCTGTTACAATGAGATGTAAACCTATTTACAGCAAAAATACAAACATTCCTACACCACAGAATATTAATACTCTTTAATACCAATTAAAGCAAATTTAAAACCATTCTCCAACGCATGGTATTAAAACCTGGTTGTTCACTATTGAAACATCTGTCCGTTTCTTCTTGAAATACTCTCAACAGATAATTTACTAATTATGGTGAATTAATTTTATTAAACAACAATGTTCTTTAGGTTCGGGAGGTTTCGATTATATGACCCTTCATAGACCTTAACCCTTTTGTTGCTGGTTCGTGTTTTGTTATATCTTTGTTCCGCTTGCTTCGTAGTTTATGGGCTGAGGGCTTCGGTGTTTCATTGTGAAATGTGAACAACTTGAGTGCTTGGGTGCTAATTTCCTTTGTGGTTATGGGTTTGACCAAAAACAACTAATGATACTACTATATCTGTAATTGCCACAACTAAATCTTGAGTGATGGGAATAGTGGCAATATTAAAAGATATAATTCATTCAGTGCAAAATATTTGAGATTTTTGTTAAACTTTTCCTCGCGACGCATTTGTACATCTATATATGGTAGGGTTTATTACTCGAACTTCTGTTAAACATCCTATGGAATCCTTGATGAACATGCATAGCATGCCTTACACATTAGCGTTTATATTATATGAAGAACATATTAGTACTTATTGCCCATGCTAGGTTATTTGGATTGATTGTTTTGAGTTCATTTCCTTGTTTGTAGCTATTTACATCTTTGGTACAGAGGCAGTGATTTTGGGCCCATCCATCAACTTCCTGTCTTGAACCGATTTTTCGACGGCTTCACATATGTACATATAGTAAGTTATTTTATTTTATTCTTTTGTAATACCGCATATGGTAATATAATTGTCTGACTATTTACACCAATGCATGTTAGATGTCTATCTGACTATTCCGAATGTATGTATATATATGAGAAATTAAGTTTACGGTAGACCATCTCAAAATCTTGTATGTGTTGTGCATGTCTTTCTTAATAGCTACTAGCCTACTACATAATCTTTATGTGCTAAGAACTTTATTAGTAAACCTCATTTTGGTCTTAATGCCTTTCCCAAGAATTTTCTTAGATTCTCCTCTATATTACTTTCGCAAGAAATATCGATGTCTAATCTCATTTTATAGATTTGCACATAAACTTGTAAGGCATATAGGAATGCATTCCTCAACTAGTATATTGGATCCTTTGATTCGTATTCCACTACTTAGTTTTGAGGAAAATCTTCTGATCTATTTTAGGGAAAAAAGAAGAAGAAGGAAATGTGCTGCTTTTTTAATTTTTTATTTTGGTCCCCTTAACATTTTTTCTTTCTTATAGGAGTTTTCTTTCAGTGTCGGTGTCTTATTATGTTGCTTGCAGTTAACATGTTGTCCCAAGATATAAGGATATGAATTAGAAGAAATATAGGCGTTGAGATGTGTGGATTAAAATAGTCACACATTGGAGAAACTATGAGAGGCATATGGGTATAAGATATAAGATGAGACAAACCTTAAAAAGGGTTAAGTCTTGTTGTTGGAACCTACTTATATCAAAAGCCCGTGTAAACTCATAAATAATATATATAATCGCCCCCCTCATTCTTGAAAATATATATAAAAATCAAATATGATACCAGAGGCTAGATCGATCGATCGGGACCTTAACAATACATCCGGGAGAAGCAATCTACACATTGAAAATATATATAAAAAAATGGTTGTACATGAAGGGGAGTGTTGAGATGTGTGGATTAAAATAGTCTCATATTGAAAAAACTTTTAGAGGTCCATGGATATAAGATATAAGATGGGACAAACCTCAAAAAGTCTTGAGTTTTATTATTGGAACCCACTTATATCAAAAGTCTGTATACACTCATAAATAATATATATAATCGCCCCGTCATTCTTGAATAATAATAATAATAATAATAATAATAATAATATGCATTTATGCTCATCTTTGCAACTTCTTCATTTAAAGCTCTATATTAGGGAGAGAACTTTCTTGGTATCCACCAAGCTTAATTGCAATCTAGCAAGCAACCATCTTGATTCCACAACGTAAACACTGAAATATACCAAAATTAGGAGCAGAGACTTCTGGTTTCTGTTTTAAGTAGAGCCTTGATACGAATGACACAGTAAGGCTCTTTTTGAACGGCCTCCAAACGACTCCCAAGTCCTAACCTACTATAAGAATAAGTAAAATTTAGCCAAAACATCTAATAATAGAAGAATAAGTAAATTTTAGTCAAAAGTTGTAATAAAGACCTGACTAAATCAAATAAAATACAGACCAAACATAATCATGTCAGTGGCTAAATAAACTGAAGACAGATTTAATATACAGAAACCGATTCTTTTTCCTACATCAATTTGGCCTGTGGAAAGCGGTAGGTATACTGAAAAACGCGCTCACTATTCTTTTTTCACGTAGGATTTGGCTAGCCTAGAAGATGGCGGGTAAAACGAACAGTTTTTTTAAAAATTAAACCATATTTACTCTTTCTCCTTAACACCAATATTCTTCTCTTAACTCAAAGAAACCGAGAAGAAAGTTTTCTTCTTCCCCCCTAGAAACGAAGGGATTGAGTAAAAACAGGAGGCAACGACTGTGATAATCTTTATGCCTAAGTGCACACATCAAAGCATGAAATCTAAAAGTGCGAGCCTCATATACAATAACATAAGCTTCATACCTTCGCGGTTCATCCAATAGGCTTTCATACACTGGGCTATATATGTAGCGAACAGTCATTGTTATGCTTTAGAGGGCGTTATTGCGAGATCCAGATCTCCACTATTTAACATTTTAAACATTTTTTATACATTGGTTACTAGTTATCATTTTCAATGTTTTCTCTTTCCTTGAGAAGCATGAATGGCCAAATATAACATTGAGCATTTACAGTTGCTTTTGAGTTTGTAGTTCGGGGTGTGTCTGATACTCTGATCATATGTACTTTAGGTGTGTATGATTATATGTAGGCAGTGTAGTAAAACAACGTTAAAAGGCTGGTTAACAGGCCACTTAAAAGTTTTCGTCTAGCTACTGCATCGAAGAGTATTAAAAGGGTTAATGACATCATGATTTGTCCTATACAAAGTATACGGACAAAAGGCCATATAATAAATACGATACCCATAGCCCATCCAATATCCAAAACATATACAAAATGAATATCCACCAAAAGTTCCCGTACTTTCCCTTTTCTTCTTATCGGCCTATCATTTTCTGTCTTTATAATTTTTTTCATTTTCTGTCTTTATAATTTTTTTCAATATATATATATATATATATATATATATATATATATATTAGTCTGTATAATCCGATTGTATATATATATATATATATATATATATTAGTCTGTATAATCCGATTGTATGATGCATAATCCGGTTATGCGTTTTGTGCAGGCTAACCGAATAGAGAAAGAAAACGTTTCAACAACATTGATTTATAGTAGCATGCAACTCTAACTACAGTTGTCGGAGTTGCAATATTTATTTGTTCTCTTTTCCAACCTCATTTATCACCCTAATCATCTAAAAATAATGGTTCAGTCTTGCCTCATTGTAGTTTTACAATGATGTAGTTCACTCATTTTGAATGCAATAACAACTATTGCTTTTAACCCACACTATTGTTTTAACTATCTAAAGGTCGGTGCCTTGGTTCTGGCTCATTCCCTACTGCTTATTATGGTTGTCCATTTCTCTAAAATCCAAAAAAATAAATCAGTGTTGAAAAAACGGTCTACCTGTCCGATTAATCCGCCGTATAATTGTAAACGGTACTTAACTGCATAGAAATTGCATTAATCGCTCCATTAACCGGTCAAAAACGATTAAACACCATATAATGGGCTTAAAACGGTTAATCGGGGGTTTAACGGTTGTGAAAAAATATAAACCCGCTTTGGAACATGTCACGCCCCGCTTCCCAAAATACGGAATACGGAGGGTGATTAGGCCAGCCATGCTCCTACGGTCAGGAAATAATCCCGCCGTAGTCACACTTCGGTATCTAGTATTACATGGTAGTCAGCAAACAGTACTAGAGTAAAGGAAAATCACAGTTCAAAACATTATTACATCACAATAACAGAGTTCGAAATACATTTATTTTACAGAATAAAACTAACCAACGAAATACAAAGTGCTGAAAGCAAAAGAACCGGTGCTGATGTTGCGGTTTAGACCTCTGCGAGCTCAAATGACATGTCCTGCTTCCAGGCTGGGTCCACTTCATCCTCTGAGCATGCACACTTAGGTCGTCAGGACGACATATATAGCAATAAATATATATATGATGGGTACAAGACTATTAAACATGAAATATGCAACAGAATGCAGAAAATAAGTATAATGAACATCATTACATATGAACAGTGTGGTATAAATATCATGTCAGTAAATTAGACAATGTGTATGTCACTACTTATCAGTCACTAAGTCAATGAAATCAATTGGTGGAAAGGACGCTCGTGTTTAACAAGGGTCCCGTGCATGCCCAAGATTACGGTTCACTGTTGCCCAGGACATAACCCTGCAGCCGTGCCGCTAGGCCCACGACCTAATATATATATATATATATATATATATATATATATATATATATATATATATAATAGCGAATGATCATCATCTAACTGTACCTCGCTAAATACGAGTTCAATTCCACCTTAATTTCCCCATTCCCCAGGTTATAGTATGAATTCAGGTATTATATAGGTTGTGAACAACTACGTATCGCTTTCACTTTCAATCACTTTTCCACTTATCAATATCACTTTCGTATTTGCCACAATCCAATCACTAACACTTATATATCGACAATGCAAAACATTCGCTACGTCTCAATGCAACAATCACTATGCAGAAAGTATAAAACAAACATATAATAGGTAGAAATGCACTGAACATGTATTCACTAAATTACAATACCCAAAGCCATATAACTTGCAAAATTTACCATAATTCACACGTATAGAATTGACCAAAATAATATAAAAGTCATACGAAGCACACTTGATTATCTAAGCAGTAAAGTTAATCTCATGTCAATAGCATTTCATGTTAGGGACTTATCATCATTTTAAATTAGCGATCGATTGCTGGAATTCCAGTTTCAGAACTGGAAGTCCAACTTCGTGCGCAGTTTTCTAGTAATTGTGTTCAGTTTCAGGTGTCGCCCTAGTTGAATAAAATCTAGTTCTATTAGTTAGGTTTCCAACGCATCAAACGGACTATCAATAGCCTTTATGTGCTAGAAGTTATGTCCTGTTTAATGTGAAGGGGTAAGAAATGCTACTGCAGAAACTGCAGAACACATCGGTACTCAAAAATACAAACTAAATATCAAACGACGGTGAAACTGCACGGGACCAGATTCATGTGTTAGATAATTAAATTATCTACGTAACCATATGGGGCTCCGCGCATTTTCAGTTTGAATCAGGGATGTACAGGTATGTATCCACGCGAAACGCTTCCCCAGACTGCAGTCCAGTGCCGCATTCACCGCCAAATATTGTTACAGTAATCTATAAATGTCGAGAAATAAACTATGTATGGTTTTAGGTTATCGAGTCGGATTCGATATGAGCCGTGGAACGTTACTTTCCAAACGGTATTGAATTTATGATGATTTTAATAAGGTAACATGCGCAGTAAAAATTCAGATTTTGTGTCGTCTTTAGGGGGTGACTTTACATGATTATGAACACGATACTTTTAACTCAAAACCTTAAACGACATTCACTAATCATTGAGGGATTCGACGATCACAAAACATGCACACTTTGACCAGAGTTTTCATTCATGCATCGCTTCGACTTAGATTAAGTACGAGTATCGATCGTTGTTAGTTTTATCGAATTGATTATAACAAGTAATTCATATAAATTATAAATGATGTCATTACGGTTGACAGACCCGAATTGGGTTCAATTCATTACAATCAACACCATGGTTTGCTAACAATTCCATTATAATCTACGATCTAAATACACACACACACACATACGATTAAATATTTAACTTGGTTATTTAATCTAACTAGTAATTTAGCATGAGTAGCAAACGAAGAATTTTCACTTGCCTTTAGCGAAAGTGGCACGGCAACACGGCAGGCACGACACGGGCACGATCCTGGCACGGAGATATTACGACACGATACATGCACGAGCAATGCACGACACGCGCACGACTAGCACGGTTCTGGCGAAGACTTGGGATGGCTCGGCACTGGCGTGGAGGCGGGCACGGGGCAGTGGGTCGTCGGCGGGTTCGCAGTGGCTCGGGGGAGGAGTCGTCGAGTCGATGGAGGTGGCGTCAGCGGTGTCGAGCTCCGGTAGCGGTTGCAGCGGGGTGGGACGCGCTCGGTGAGGAGATGGAGTCGAGAAGATGAGGTGGTCGGGGCTCGTCGGCGAGGTGGAGCTGGTGGTGGCTGCGGCGATGGATACAGGGGCTCGATGGTCGCCGGCGAAGGAGTGAGGGTGCAGTGGGTGGTGGGTTCGGTTGCAGTGGAGGAAAGGGATGGCTTCGACGATGGTGGAGTTGCTTGTGGTCGTCGGTGATGGGGATGCTTGGAGCTTGGAGCTTGGAGATGGTGAGTTAGGGAGCTCTGACAATGGTGGACGCAGAGGTGGTTGCCCTCGTGTGCGATGGGGCTTGGTATGCAGGGGTGGTGCGGGAGTTGTGGGTCTTGCGGTGGTTGGTCGACGGAGGTTAGACAATGGCGATGGCTGGGGCGGTCGAAGGTGAAGAAAGAGGAGAAGGAAGTGTGGCTGGTGATGGGTTCATGGTGGTGGTCGACGATGAGGAGATCGGGGCTCGTCGTCGATGGATGAGTTGGTGGGTGTTTGGAGGAGAGGGCTTGGAGGGGACAAAGAAAATGAGAACGAGGGAGAAGGAGCGAGATGGAAAAGAAGGGAGGGCTCGGTCGAGACGTTGGGGAAGCGGGGACGTGGGGGAGCGGGTCTCGTGACGATGGACGCGAGAAGAGGGGAGCCGTTGGAGGGAATGGCCGTTGGGGGAAGCGAGCGGGTAGCGGGGGAGTTGGCGAGCGGACGCGGTAGTCGCGGAGGTGGGCGCGAGGAGCGGGGAAAGACGTTAGAAGAAGAGGCGGGAAAAAGAAAAGGAGAATGAGGAAGAAGAAGAGGAGGAAGCGGGTCGGGTCGGGTGGGTTAGGATTGGGTTTAGATTAGGATTTGTTGAGTTTAGGTAAAGGAATCAATTATAAAAAATATAATAAAATATTTTTAAAAAAGGGGAAAATCTGGAAAGATACGGAAAATACATATACGGAACTGGGGAACTACAGAACAAAACCATACCCGCGTCTATCCATTTACTGAAGTAACCGAGACCTTCCATTTTTTTCTTACCCAGATTTCTTACTCGATCCAGTCTCGACCTCGATCCTCGACCTCGACGAGCCTTCGACCTCGATTCTCCAACCTTGACGTTTCCAGCGTCCAGCTTTCGACCTTGATTGCAGCCTCCAGTTTCACCTTCATTCTCGATCACAGCCTCCAGAAGTACTTTCTAGGGTTTTCCCCAAATTTTTTATTTATTTCTTTACTCGTAGCATGCCATTTATTGATATTTTTTAGAGAAAATTTTGTTTTTATCTATTCTCATCGACTGTAGCATGAAAGAAATTATTGGATATGGAGAACAAAAGACCCGGTTTATTTTTCAATCTTTGTTAATAATGGTATGCCAAATGTCAATTTTACACGAATTATATAATATATATCGTACAAAATATATTGTATGTCCGGTGGGACTCAAACTCATAATTTTCCTCATTTAATTTTATTCGGATGCCTTACCATTAGGCCATGACCATATTTAATAGTTGTAAGTAAGGATAAATTTTTCTTATAAATATTTGTGTGTGTGTTTGTTTAGGGCCGCATAATCCTCGTAAAACGATTAATCACCGTATAATCCAATTATACGCTACCCGCTAGCCGAACGAATAAATAACGAATACGTGTTTTACAACATTAAATTAAATCAAGTGAACAGCATTGCATATCTAAGATATCTTTAATGCACATGCTTGCCTGCTATATTTCTGTCATGCCCCGCTTCCCAAGATATTGAATACGGGAAGCGACGAAGGCCAGCTGTGCTACCTACGGTAAGGAAAAGTCCTTCCATAGTCACATAAGGCTGTCTAGATTAACCTGTCAAAAACAAGATCCAATACCAAAAGAAATAATAATGATAATCATGCTGCAATGAAACCATAAGAAATCCTAAAAATGGGTCCTCTAGATAATTGATGCAATTAAAGATCCAAAACAAAAGATTCGGAATAAAATAAGATCCGAAAGAGATAAATAAGTCCTAATGTCCCATAAGGGCGCACATGCTAAAAGCTAATTGAAAGGAAAAAAAATAAACCTACGATTACTGATGTTCGTCAAGGTCCTGGTAGCCGCTCTGATCCTGCTCAGCATGCAAATCTGTCTCTAAACCTGAGATGGTAAATCTCAGGGATGTCAGAACATCCCAGCAAGTACTCAACGTATAAGGTGTGTGTAGTATAATAACAAGAATATAAGAATATAGTGAAGCCCGGTGCGCAAGAAAAACATGTATATAAATAATTAAATGCACTAACACTATGAAACATGTATGTAAGGGATCAGGTCATAACCTAACTGGTCACTAAAAGGTAAACTATTCTATCGTAAGCTTGAGTGTGTGTGTCAACCTCTGCAGGAGTATTCCTAACCCAAGAGTGGTGCCCCAGAGGCTAGGAAATACGGGTCCAACTGTGGAATGAACAAGAGACCGCTATAGCCCGGTACGAGCTGTAAACATGAGACCGCTATAGCCCGGTACGAGCTGTAAACATGAGACTGCTATAGCCCGGTACGAGCTGCTGGCATGGGACTCCTGAGATCCTGTTGTACAACGCGCACTCAAACTACCCCAACACCTACGTATTTATAGCTGCTATGGTAAAGATTAAATCACTAAATTACGAATGCTGAACAGACAGGAACTTGTGGTATGGTAATTGTATGGAAATAAAATTGGTGAATAGTGGTGTCATGACATGTAGTTCAGCATTCCAATTAATGATTTCATTTTAATATAAATAACAAGGATCATGAATAGGCATGTCAAATAAAGGTGTTCTATACATGTAAATCAACATGAGTCTCGAATGTGTATAAAGCATGAAAAAGGATTCTTGTGCATAGTAATCATGTCATAGCATCACATAAAGAAAAAGCAAGCAGCTGTTGGTACTTAGCAAAAGAAATGGTTTTCAGGTATAGCTCGATGGGGAAAAAATTTATGTGACCATCAGCCTTAAAAAAAGTTTATAACTTTATGCCTATACTCACTCATACTTTAGGGGAAAAATTTAATAATATTTTATACAACTAAATTGCACCTAATTTATAATGAAATTTTATAGTTGCAAGTTAACAGTCAGCAATATATCAGCAAGTGTTACGATAAGGACAGATGATAAAACTGTGAAAGAAACCTCCTTCCTCTAATATCCAAACTTGTACAGGTTAAGAACTAATTTAGATAATCGTCGATGTTGCATCGACAAAAAAAATGAAAAGAGCAAGAGTACTTGCCTGAGGTTAACGATCACGGAAAACGATGTACGAAAATGCAGGGCACGATCTCAGCTAAGGTGCGACTTGGGATCTGAGTTATACGATCCGCCTAGATAAATTTATCATCGGTTAACCATAGATATCTACATAAACATTGTCACACAACCAAAACACAATTATCTCAATTTAGGGTTTTGATACTAATTTTCCCCTTTCAATTGTTCACTGATTTCATACCATTTTATTTATTTATTTTCTATTTTTTTTTGAAAAGGTAACGGAGATCAGAGAAAGCTTACAGAGGATGATCGTCGCAGTTGCTAGGGTTCAGATCTGACGATGGAAGGACATGCATGATGTTGCTGCAGGGAGTTGTGGAGATCTGGGTGATGGGAGCAGCGGTGAGGCGAAGACGAGGGCTGCGGCGACGTTGAGGGCTCTGTGCAGGTCGCTGGAGGTTGAGGTGGAGTCGGAGATGGCCGTGCGAAGGGACGAAGGCTACGGTGATGGGACGAGATGAGGAGATCGGGGTTTGTGGCCGCGCGAGGGATGGAGGCGGCTGTAGGGTTCCTAGGCATCCTAATGAGGTCTCACAAGGCATCAACCATGCCAATTTCAAATTTAAACGGTGCCGAGAAACCCTAGAACGGATCGTTGGCTAGATTTCTAGACGAAAAGCAAACTAGTTAACACTTAACTATAAGAATACGGAAATACAACATTTGTAGATCCGGTCCTCCACCTCCATGGCTCCGTGATGAAGTCATCTCCGCTGTCCAAATCAAAATCCGGGCTCTAGCGTCGGCTTCATCGGAGAAAGAGCGGGCAAGGTCGTCGGCTTCGTGCGAAGATGATCTACGTCGAGGCATCGCTAGATCAAGCTCCAACTTCACCAAGTCTAGAAACTTGTGAAGGAAATACACTCTGCTACTTGGCAAGAGGTAGAGGATGGAGAAATAGGAAGTGGGTTCATTTTAGAATTGGATTTCTCACTCATATTCATCAATCACCATTGATGAAGTGAAGGTTTTCTTCAACTTGAAGATGAAGAAGAAGAAGAATAAGTTATGATAAGTTATTTTGAAAATAGTAAATAAAAAGAATACTTATCATAATCAACCATGGTCAAGTGTAGAGAATTAACTAAGGTTAGATTAATGGTTAGGGTTAAAGATAAAGACAAAGTGGTCACTTTGGTCAAAGCTTCATGAAGCTTCAAAAAGCTTCATGAAAGAAAATAAAATAAAGAAACCATTTTGCTTTTCTTTTATGCTTTTATCAATATCCAAAATGAATAAGTAAAAACAAAACCCTAACCATTACACAACCATGGTTTAATCTTTACACTTAGCCAATTTAGCATGCATCATCAAACATGATACAAACTAGTGCACAAAATTATATCGCATATATAATGTGCACATCCGAGTGAGAAAATCCATCTAAAGTGAACCGATACTAGTTAATGCAAAGTAATATATCAAATATATAATTATACATTAAATCATTAAATCAACACTTGATTTAACGATCCGGTCATATCGCATATAACCGACTAATATCCAATGTATCGATTCATCGAATCAATCCTTGATTCGATAACTAGGTTATATCGCATACAACCATTCGACACATTCATCGCGAGAATAGAATACGGTATCACATACACGCATTATTCTAGGTCCCGCACATATCTCATATGCGCTCCTATTTCGTTTCGCTTGAGCCAGGAAACCTCTGTGTAGGACTCTAAAGACTCGTCAATACGCCGGCAGCAGGCGATGATCATATCAAACACCCACAAGCCGCAAGCGGTCTGCTAAACGTAACGGCCACCCGGGTATTGAGCGATCTGAAGATCGACGAGCAAGCTCGCTCACACTCCAGTGAATCCAACCCGTAACACTACCGTACATTCCGGTCTGATCGTCTGATATGTCGCATATCTCGCCTAGGGGTGGTAAACGTCAGACCCCAATAGCTCGATAAGTCGTGTCGATATGAGGTCTATAACAATTCGAGAAACTACTGGTAACACTTACCAGTAAATCTCAGCAACCCTGGCCAGGGATTTCCTGTTATAGCCAATCGAACACAGCACAACATCAACTCCCTATACCGGGAGAGACGAATCCTCTCCTATCGCTCATTGCCTCCATGTGACTCGGGACTGTACCCAAAAACCACCGTTTTGCACGCCCTCTTGGACGTGGTAAGATGGAAATCAAAGCACAGTGGGAACCACACAAGACTCTATGACGATCTCGGGTCAACAGACTAACCTGTACCAGTGTCACCAGAGAACTGCCATCTGACGTGAGGTATAATACCATCTGGGAGTTCTCGGCGAGTCCGTCCAGTGTACCCAGTCTCTACTGAGCACCCGTATATCATCTCTGATGTCAAACACCAATGGATATGGGATCATCCATCGCCCATCTGTATGGGTCGAGAAGGTATACGCTAGTCTACTCTGGTATATCGATGCCCCGTCTCGATACACCCACGACTAGGGACTTTGAAGGATGTACTTATGGACTACCATGTCCTCACTAGTATGATCTGCATCATAGTCCAGGTAGTCAAGCACACATCCTAAGGGCTTTACCAACATGTAACAGAGAGACAATCAGTGTACACGTTAAGATAAAGATCAACCAGATAGCATACTATCATGTCGAGCAAGAAAGTCCTCCCTATATATGTCCTAGCATCCACTACAATATACATCCTATGTACAGTAATGGCCTCTAGGGCATACATATAACTAACAGCGGCGTCGACGGGATGAGGACGAGGGCGAGGGCGAAGGCGAAGGAGGGAGGAGAGGGAGGCGAGGGTCGCGGTGTTGATGGAGGCGAGAGGAGGGGTCGGGGTCTGCGGCGGTGATGGTGGCGACGACTAGGGTTAGGGTTTTCGTGGGCGAGGGATTTTCTGAGCAGCGGGGGGGGGGAAGAGAGGGATGCGGGTATGAGAGATAGAGAGAGATTTTGTTGTATAAATATAAATTTTTATAAATATATATGTATAGATGCATATCTTTAATTGGTCGTATTTAGAGATTCGGTGCAGATTTTCTTGTTCTCATTTTAACAGCAAACAGATACGCAAAATGTTATTTTGCTGTCACTAAGAAAATATTATTTATATAATATAAAAATTGAATATTTTCCTATATCAAAATTGGTTACAGTAAAAATTAAAAATAAAATATATTAGCAGCCAATTAAAGGTTCTAAAATTATGGATAAAAAATCTTGAACTACTGCATTCAAATAGAGCTGTTACATCCTACTCACCTTACAGAAAAATTTCGTCCTCGAAATTGGAAGGATGACTACAAGCTCAAGAAAACAAGTGTGGGTACATTTGATGAATCTTGTCCTCACGCTCCCAAGTGGATTCCCCGTGAGAACGTCCGCCCCAAGATACAAGAACTAAAGGGATGATCTTGTTTCTTAATACTTTCTCCTTACGGTTAACAATGGCTGTAGGTTGCTCTCCATACGAGAGATCAGTGCTCAAGGTTAATTCAGAATGATCGAGAACATGACTGTCATCGTGAACGTACCGACGCAACTGTGATACATGGAATACATCATGCACACCAGCCAAAGAGGGTGGTAAGGCCAATCTGTATGCCACTACTCCAACGCGTTCCACAATCTGGAATGGTCCGATAAATCGGGGACTGAGTTTTCCACGACTACCGAATCTAATCACTCCTCGAGTCGGCGAAATCTTATGGAAGGCATGATCCCCTACTCCAAACTCAAGAGGTCTTCGACTAATATCCGCCTAGCTCTTCTGACGATCCTGTGCTGCCTTGATACGATCCCTAATCAACTGGACCTTCTCAACTGTTTGGGTTACAAGCTCCGGTCCTAGTAGTCTTCGCTCCCCCACTGTCACGACCCGAAAGAGCACGTGACTGGCCCTTGAACCATATGAAGTCTATAGGACCCCATCTGATCCAAGTAAGCCAAAAGCCCAGCAATCTAAAACCATTTAAAGAGTAAATAAGGAAAACTGTTTTTGAAAAGTAAGGAAATCATGTTTGGAAATCAAAGTTTTTAAATAACTAAGCCGAATATGCATTTTTTTAAAATGTGTAACCTTTCCTGAAAATTTCGGCAGAGCTTCCTTTGTAAAAACTGGCCCCGAACGGAGTACAACAAGAATAATATATATGAAATGATAAAAGGCATCCCCAAGCGGGAGCTAGCTCTTCGTCCATCGACGGTCACAACCACGCAAGCAATAATAAAATACAACGCCAAAGGGCGAGGATCAAAACCCAAAAAAAAGGAAACTCAAAACAGCCAGAAAACCGTAATACTACTAGCGCGACTCTAAGGTCGAAATAAAACAACACTGTTTTCTAAGTCTGAAACAATAAACAAGTTTTGGTTGATGGAAATTCTAGATACAATAAATGATACATGAACAATGGCGGTTCTGATACAAAAGAACCCACCTATCCAAGCAAGTCACCCATAAGGAAGCAGTGTGCCAGAAATGCCGCTATGGAATCTGTACGGCAAAAACCTGCAAGAACTGGGGCACAACGGGGGTGAGTTGCCAACTCGTGAATAGAAAATATCTACAAGCAGAGATCGAATGCATGACCCATCCTAGGTCAATACGATCAGATATAAATAAACCTCAATATGAATAAAGCTGAAGCATGCTAAACTGGCAATGTAATCTCTATACATGAGTGTAGTGCCAAGTGCTCGTGCTAGTGCCTCAGGTAATCGCATGTCATGAATATGAGGTATAACCAATGTAATCAAATCTGCACACTCGTGGATCCCGTCCACTCGTCACCCACTGACAATAACCACCATGCCTGTAAATATCATGAATCATGTGCATGGGAAATAATATGAGGATATAACCACCCGTGTCCCTCGCGACACATCAGAATCATGGAACCAGGGTGCCCAGCATCGACACCCGAAAACATCATGAAAACTGTGCCCAGCATCGGCACGTAAATCCTCATATATCGGGCTCCGTCAGTCCGGATCGGCCCGCGGGCTCTGTCTGCGGTATCGGCCCTCGGCCCCGGCAGTATGCCCAAAACATCTATCGACTCTGGTCGGTATCCTCCGGATAACCGTCAGGTCCAACCAATCACCGGTAGGTACTCGCCCGCCTCCAGGCTCAATCGGCAAAGCTCATCGATCATCTTGCCGAGGGGAACCATACCGGGTCCACCATGTACCCGCAATCGGCTCATCCACGCCTCGATTCGGGTTACACATGTCGCTCTCAGCACCGAGAAAACACATGGTGGACGCACTGAAATATCATATCAAGGGTAACCGGGTTTTTAAAGAAATGACATATTCTCTTTTGAAATACCCTCGGTTCCCAAATCCAGAAATATCATAAAAACAACATATCTCAATGCGTACAGTCAAAGCATGATGTATGCGGCATGTAACAGTAATGCAAGTATATCAGTAAGTCATGCAACATGGAATAATAATGTGCACATGTCGAGGGAGACCGCTCTTTTAAAAGGAATCTGTTTTTAAAGAGTATCTTGCGGTTCCCAAATCCCCAATCAAGCTAGAATCATCTATATATATGTACAGGTATAAGTGTACAATATGCCATGCCAGAATCATATCATGAATGCAATAGTACTATAGTGTAGTGACATGGCAATTATCGATGATGAGTGTGTGAGCCGGCAACAAGTGTACGTGGAACATATGCATCATCGATAATGGTGCTGATGTCCTAGCAGCATGACTGAAATATAACCACAGTACAAGCGATGCAATGCAAATAGCATGAATATGCGGAATCGAATAATCAACGCAAAAGTAAAGAATCTACACCAATCTGTACAAGTCGTGCAGGGGTGCCATTTGAAATAAGACGAATCAGGGCTTTTGGAAAAACAAGGGTACGGTGTTTTAAGAAAAGATACATCATTTGAAAATATCCGTATGACCCTTCTGCCTATCTTTAAAATATCCCCGATTCGTTAGTTTGAAATAGGTATGACTCGGTCCAGTCTAATGTCTACTAAGTAATCTAGACAGGAGGGGTAAGAAACCACCTAATCTGAGTCAAAATATATAGATATGATAGTCGGTGATCCCGCCTCAATAACATATCGTAAGATATCCTCGAGTCATGAGTGCGGATCTATCATCAATATCGGCTCATACGGTAGATCGTCGTACGGCATCCCAATAGCTGGGTAGGGGTCAATGTCACAGTACCTCATCACATATCAGGTATCACTATTATCAGATCGCATAATCTGGGGTACTACTCTAAGTCTAGTACAAATCGATACCATCTATAAAAATATGAATGCGGGTAAAGCACATGTCCAAAGGCCCGCTAAAACTATCATATCGCACCTCGAAGACAAGCTATGTCACATCGCCGATCTCACGGCCTCACATCAAGTATCATCTCAAACCACGTATCATCCTCAAATCCCGTATATAAACACATAGTCCCATACCCATGTGTAGATATACGCACAATCATATGCACTCTAATAAATGAAAGAATGAATGCAAGTATGTGTGTAAATGTATGTGTGAGTGCAACCACTACTCTAGGGTTCGCACTATACTAAGCCAATATATTCTTATCATCAAAATATCATTATTACCATCAATAACCCTAAACAACACATAATAAATATTCGTGTGTATACGTATTCGTATACATCACCACGGACTGCGGGGGTGCTATACGCCATCCACCCGACTTCTCCCCGTAGATATAAATCTACTCACATTGCTTCTCGTGTGCCAAAGCCGATGTCGCTATCTTCACCTCCTTTGCCTCAACATCACGCGGGGTACCTACAAGTATATCACAATGCTAAAGCACATGAAAATCACATCGGAAACCAAAATAGCACACGCTACCCGCATAGGTAAAAACCTATCGACTCGCATGTAAACACAATCAAAATCCACTTGTCGTTGACGTCCAAACGCCACCCGACAGGAATGAATCACCAAATACCAAAATCCATGCTAAAACAAGTCCCAAATTATACACCAACATAGAAAAATCAACCCAGATTTCACCCTAGATGGAATCAGTCAAAACTAGACATACTCAGGGTCAAAACTAGAGGAAATGGGGGCATGCACAGAAAACGAGGCAATTCCTTAAAATACCTTATTTTAGAATTTTCCATAATTTTTCCCCATTTATCTGTATTTAATTATACCAGAATATTAAAATATTCATTAAAATAATATTAAATTATAAAATTTCCCAAAAATCATATTTTATTATTTTGAAGACGTTACAATCTACCCCCCTTAAAGAAATTCGGTCCCCGAATTTAAATTTAAACCCCCAAATACTAAAATATTTCAATACAAATTCCAAGTCATCGGGGCTCCGAAATCATCTATACATAAAACATCATAGCGCAATGCATGCGCATGAATACTGAGCAGATAACTCAAAAGCAACACTCCATCAAGCATCCGCAATCATCGGAGTCATGGTAACGACACAATGTCAAATCCAATACAAAATCAATATGATATGGACCAAGACTATACATGTAGACACCCAATCTATACATGTAATTAGCTGATGCAACTGTATGCCAAATCTTTTTAAGTCGCTGTGCGATGCGCGTAACACTGCACAGTGGCGGACGTTTCTCATAAGAAAATAACTATATATGTGTATATATATCCTTTGTTTAATAAGCACGTTCCACCATTTTGAAAATAATCAGAAGGGTTTCCTTGTTTTTAAAACGTTTTGTGTCATATCGGACACGTAGGTATATACTGAGACTATAGCTCGCTTTTCGGAAATCCCTTCGATAACTATCGATGCATGCAAAATATATCCAGGCACTGTCCACTGACTAGTCCTGCTCAGTATGAAAGCAAATATCCCACATCATAAAAATGTACTGCTCCAAAAGGAATAAATTCCAAAAATGCACATAACACCACCCTGTGCGTCTGACGCGCACGGAAATCAAAATCCATATATGCGCTAAACATGTGCACAAAACAACATCTAGGTGCAACGGGTGTGCACGAAGCATCTGTCATAGGCAACATGTGTGCCTGACAGCCAAAACAGGTGCATCTGACATGCATGAAGAATCTCGATTTAGTGCATCTGGTGTGCCCCAAAATCGTATCTCAAAACATGCGCCCAACATGCGCGAAAATCTAAATCGGTGCATCCATCATGCACGAATGAAAATCTAGACCCTGCGCACTCAATATGCACGGAATCACAAAATCCAATAGCAACGTCGAATATGCGTAAGTCCAGTCAAAAGCACGGAGTGCAAGAATCCACATCAATATCACAATCAAAATCGACATACCGAAAGGCATCAAATTGAAGTCAGGTGCAATCGTAATGCACAAAATATAAATCCGGTGCAACAAAGGCACGAAATATAAATCTGATGCGATAAACGCAAGAAACATAAAACTGGGGCGACAAATGCACGAAGTATAGAACTGGTGCATCCCATGCACAAATACCAAGCAATAACTCAAATACGTAAGCAGCAACACCAAGTGTATCCAGATATGAAGAAAATCATAAACGTGTGCAGCTGCGGGCACAAAACACATATCGATGCACTACAAGCACATATAAGCTATACCGAGTGCAAAATCAAAACACTAAAATTACATGAAACTCTGCTGGAAGCGTAAATCAAATCACCAGTATAAAATAGGCATGAAATCGCAATCAACAGCTCAAGAGTAATAACTATGTACAAGGTATAAATACCCAGTAGGTGCAACCATGGTGCACAAAATCAAATATCATGAAACTCAGTCATCAAGACTAAATCATGCGAATAGATCGCCCAAAATACCGAAATCCAAAGCAACGGATACGTGATAATCAAATCACAAAATCACAAATCATAATTACCGTCGTCGGTATACCCTCCTTCAGGGTCGAGAAGGTACCGGTACATCCGATGCTAGCGGCGCAAGATATCTACTTGCCTCTTGCTCACGGCTGGCGTCCTCTGCCTCTGGTTCCTGATCTTTCCTGTAGATTACCAACTCGCAATCCATCGGCTCATCGGCCCGGTCAGGTGTGCTGACAGGAACGATTCCGTTCTTGCACTTCCCTGGTCATCTCTCGGTCAATCCTCACGACCGCTCGTAAAGCAGCACATCTCTGGCGCCGACCTCGGGTCCTCTGAATGCATATCACACATTCGATCCTGGGTGCAACTCTTATTGCAGCAGTGTACTGGAAGGAATCCTACTCAAGGTCTCTTCTGATCTTGCCTAAGCCAAACTGTAAGGAGGCTGGTACTCTGGCGTAATCTTTTCTCGCTCTCTGGACCTCCGCGTCCTTAGTACAACATCTCCTCGGAAGCTGGTCGCATCTCTGGGCCTCTGTATGCATGTCCGGCCTTTAATCTTAACGGGGTGTAGTAACAGCTCGTCTGCCTCTCGCACGAACTTCTTGTCCTGCTTGTCTGTATCATCGACCATTCGACGTCGCGTCTTTATCTGCACACTGCAATGTCCTCGGCTACGGTCCACCCGAAGTCTCTAACACGGACTCGAAATCACGAACTCAGTATCTTCATCACTCAGTAGAAGATATCTAGCCGAACACGTCCTCAGCGTGCATATCGCATCTCTGATGTCAGCGGAGTGGAACGTCATCTCGTCGAAATCTCGTGCAAACTCTTTACTCCACCTTGCTCCACTATCGACTGATTCGGACTCATCTCATCATGGCTACACGGACTGCGCTCCGACGGCTATGCTCGCATCTGGAGTCTCCCAAGCAGTGTCCCATCACAATATCCGAAAGATGTCGAACCATCCGATCGACTCGTCAGAACCTCATAATCCCCCAAGAGCTCACATCTCGGGTACAGTTTAATAGTATCGAGTACATGCCACAGCGTCGGTGGTCCAGCCGTAGAAGGGCAAACCCAAGCCTCACTAATGGCGCCGTGAACCGCCGCAAACCCTAAGGTTCGAAGGCTTTCACACGGTCATTAAGTCGAGTTAGGGTTTCATTCTTCTAGAGGGTCCATAGAATCACCTGCATGTCTTTCCGTATACTTTAAACTTGGAAAATAGGTTCCTGACATTCGATCGTTTCAATCGACTCTCAACGAATCTGCGTGAAGTCGTCTCTAGCTGGAAACAATCTACTGATGACCTCGCATCGGGGTAAGCGAACTCACCACACGTCCTAGTCATTCATCCTCGGTGACTAGCGACTCACTATCATATCTCCAAGAACATGCCCATGCTGCAGTAGCTCCAATCATCTGGCGATATCTCATCATTAGCAGCAACAACTGGCTCATTCGTCGGTACGCTAAGCAGCGCCTCAATCATCATGAATAAGCGATATATCAACAGTCATCACATCCTGGCTAGCCTCTATCAGTGGCTCAATCCTCTGGTACCGTCCGGTACATCCTAGAAATCTCACAGCAGCGATCTGTCAAACGCCCATAGTGCGGAAACACAAAATACGAAGCCTCAATGCAACTGTATGTCTCTGGAATCACGTCCCGGTCAGTCCTCGTCCGCGACGAGCTCATGCTGACAACTCGAGCCGTAGCTCACTCTGCCCGTGCAATCGCGGCAGCAAAACCATAACCAGTATCGATGAAGATAGATCATAGGAAGGAATATGACACAATGCAAGGAAATGTACAATCTAAGGTTTCTTAAGCGGAGTGGCGTGTCGTAAGTATGCCGCGGAACATACCCACGGTACGTCACTCTACTTTAGTCACCTATTCCATCAACCAAGGGTCATCCTACACGACGAAAGTTCGGGTCTAATACCCCTCGACCAAGTCTAAGTTCCGTAAGGTCAAGCCTAAGTTCCGTATATAAATAACTCCCTAGACTCTACATAGTCAAACTCAGACTCGAATCAAGGTCAACCTAGCGCTCTGATACCAACTTTGTCACGACCCGAAAGAGCACGTGACTGGCCCTTGAACCATATGAAGTCTATAGGACCCCATCTGATCCAAGTAAGCCAAAAGCCCAGCAATCTAAAACCATTTAAAGAGTAAATAAGGAAAACTGTTTTTGAAAAGTAAGGAAATCATGTTTGGAAATCAAAGTTTTTAAATAACTAAGCCGAATATGCATTTTTTTAAAATGTGTAACCTTTCCTGAAAATTTCGGCAGAGCTTCCTTTGTAAAAACTGGCCCCGAATGGGGTACAACAAGAATAATATATATGAAATGATAAAAGGCATCCCCAAGCGGGAGCTAGCTCTTCGTCCATCGACGGTCACAACCACGCAAGCAATAATAATATACAACGCCAAAGGGCGAGGATCAAAACCCAAAAAAAAAGAAACTCAAAACAGCCAGAAAACCGTAATACTACTGGCGCGACTCTAAGGTCGAAATAAAACAACACTGTTTTCTAAGTCTGAAACAATAAACAAGTTTTGGTTGATGGAAATTCTAGATACAATAAATGATACATGAACAATGGCGGTTCTGATACAAAAGAACCCACCTATCCAAGCAAGTCACCCATAAGGAAGCAGTGTGCCAGAAATGCCGCTATGGAATCTGTACGGCAAAAACCTGCAAGAACTGGGGCACAACGGGGGTGAGTTGCCAACTCGTGAATAGAAAATATCTACAAGCAGAGATCGAATGCATGACCCATCCTAGGTCAATACGATCAGATATAAATAAACCTCAATATGAATAAAGCTGAAGCATGCTAAACTGGCAATGTAATCTCTATACATGAGTGTAGTGCCAAGTGCTCGTGCTAGTGCCTCAGGTAATCGCATGTCATGAATATGAGGTATAACCAATGTAATCAAATCTGCACACTCGTGGATCCCGTCCACTCGTCACCCACTGACAATAACCACCATGCCTGTAAATATCATGAATCATGTGCATGGGAAATAATATGAGGATATAACCACCCGTGTCCCTCGCGACACATCAGAATCATGGAACCAGGGTGCCCAGCATCGACACCCGAAAACATCATGAAAACTGTGCCCAGCATCGGCACGTAAATCCTCATATATCGGGCTCCGTCAGTCCGGATCGGCCCGCGGGCTCTGTCTGCGGTATCGGCCCTCGGCCCCGGCAGTATGCCCAAAACATCTATCGACTCTGGTCGGTATCCTCCGGATAACCGTCAGGTCCAATCAATCACCGGTAGGTACTCGCCCGCCTCCAGACTCAATCGGCAAAGCTCATCGATCATCTTGCCGAGGGGAACCATACCGGGTCCACCATGTACCCGCAATCGGCTCATCCACGCCTCGATTCGGGTTACACATGTCGCTCTCAGCACCGAGAAAACACATGGTGGACGCACTGAAATATCATATCAAGGGTAACCGGGTTTTTAAAGAAATGACATATTCTCTTTTGAAATACCCTCGGTTCCCAAATCCAGAAATATCATAGAAACAACATATCTCAATGCGTACAGTCAAAGCATGATGTATGCGGCATGTAACAGTAATGCAAGTATATCAGTAAGTCATGCAACATGGAATAATAATGTGCACATGTCGAGGGAGACCGCTCTTTTAAAAGGAATCTGTTTTTAAAGAGTATCTTGCGGTTCCCAAATCCCCAATCAAGCTAGAATCATCTATATATATGTACAGGTATAAGTGTACAATATGCCATGCCAGAATCATATCATGAATGCAATAGTACTATAGTGTAGTGACATGGCAATTATCGATGATGAGTGTGTGAGCCGGCAACAAGTGTACGTGGAACATATGCATCATCGATAATGGTGCTGATGTCCTAGCAGCATGACTGAAATATAACCACAGTACAAGCGATGCAATGCAAATAGCATGAATATGCGGAATCGAATAATCAACGCAAAAGTAAAGAATCTACACCAATTTGTACAAGTCATGCAGGGGTGCCATTTGAAATAAGACGAATCAGGGCTTTTGGAAAAACAAGGGTACGGTGTTTTAAGAAAAGATACATCATTTGAAAATATCCGTATGACCCTTCTGCCTATCTTTAAAATATCCCCGATTCGTTAGTTTGAAATAGGTATGACTCGGTCCAGTCTAATGTCTACTAAGTAATCTAGACAGGAGGGGTAAGAAACCACCTAATCTGAGTCAAAATATATAGATATGATAGTCGGTGATCCCGCCTCAATAACATATCGTAAGATATCCTCGAGTCATGAGTGCGGATCTATCATCAATATCGGCTCATACGGTAGATCGTCGTACGGCATCCCAATAGCTGGGTAGGGGTCAATGTCACAGTACCTCATCACATATCAGGTATCACTATTATCAGATCGCATAATCTGGGGTACTACTCTAAGTCTAGTACAAATCGATACCATCTATAAAATTATGAATGCGGGTAAAGCACATGTCCAAAGGCCCGCTAAAACTATCATATCGCACCTCGAAGACAAGCTATGTCACATCGCCGATCTCACGGCCTCACATCAAGTATCATCTCAAACCACGTATCATCCTCAAATCCCGTATATAAACACATAGTCCCATACCCATGTGTAGATATACGCACCATCATATGCACTCTAATAAATGAAAGAATGAATGCAAGTATGTGTGTAAATGTATGTGTGAGTGCAACCACTACTCTAGGGTTCGCACTATACTAAACCAATATATTCTTATCATCAAAATATCATTATTACCATCAATAACCCTAAACAACACATAATAAATATTCGTGTGTATACGTATTCGTATACATCACCACGGACTGCGGGGGTGCTATACGCCATCCACCCGACTTCTCCCCGTAGATATAAATCTACTCACATTGCTTCTCGTGTGCCAAAGCCGATGTCGCTATCTTCACCTCCTTTGCCTCAACATCACGCGGGGTACCTACAAGTATATCACAATGTAAAGCACATGAAAATCACATCGGAAACCAAAATAGCACACGCTACCCGCATAGGTAAAAACCTATCAACTCGCATGTAAACACAATCAAAATCCACTTGTCGTTGACGTCCAAACGCCACCCGACAGGAATGAATCACCAAATACCAAAATCCATGCTAAAACAAGTCCCAAATTATACACCAACATAGAAAAATCAACCCAGATTTCACCCTAGATGGAATCAGTCAAAACTAGACATACTCAGGGTCAAAACTAGAGGAAATGGGGGCATGCACAGAAAACGAGGCAATTCCTTAAAATACCTTATTTTAGAATTTTCCATAATTTTTCCCCATTTATCTGTATTTAATTATACCAGAATATTAAAATATTCATTAAAATAATATTAAATTATAAAATTTCCCAAAAATCATATTTTATTATTTTGAAGACGTTACAATCTACCCCCCTTAAAGAAATTCGGTCCCCGAATTTAAATTTAAACCCCCAAATACTAAAATATTTCAATACAAATTCCAAGTCATCGGGGCTCCGAAATCATCTATACATAAAACATCATAGCGCAATGCATGCGCATGAATACTGAGCAGATAACTCAAAAGCAACACTCCATCAAGCATCCGCAATCATCGGAGTCATGGTAACGACACAATGTCAAATCCAATACAAAATCAATATGATATGGACCAAGACTATACATGTAGACACCCAATCTATACATGTAATTAGCTGATGCAACTGTATGCCAAATCTTTTTAAGTCGCTGTGCGATGCGCGTAACACTGCACAGTGGCGGACGTTTCTCATAAGAAAATAACTATATATGTGTATATATATCCTTTGTTTAATAAGCACGTTCCACCATTTTGAAAATAATCAGAAGGGTTTCCTTGTTTTTAAAACGTTTTGTGTCATATCGGACACGTAGGTATATACTGAGACTATAGCTCGCTTTTCGGAAATCCCTTCGATAACTATCGATGCATGCAAAATATATCCAGGCACTGTCCACTGACTAGTCCTGCTCAGTATGAAAGCAAATATCCCACATCATAAAAATGTACTGCTCCAAAAGGAATAAATTCCAAAAATGCACATAACACCACCCTGTGCGTCTGACGCGCACGGAAATCAAAATCCATATATGCGCTAAACATGTGCACAAAACAACATCTAGGTGCAACGGGTGTGCACGAAGCATCTGTCATAGGCAACATGTGTGCCTGACAGCCAAAACAGGTGCATCTGACATGCATGAAGAATCTCGATTTAGTGCATCTGGTGTGCCCCAAAATCGTATCTCAAAACATGCGCCCAACATGCGCGAAAATCCAAATCGGTGCATCCATCATGCACGAATGAAAATCTAGACCCTGCGCACTCAATATGCACGGAATCACAAAATCCAATAGCAACGTCGAATATGCGTAAGTCCAGTCAAAAGCACGGAGTGCAAGAATCCACATCAATATCACAATCAAAATCGACATACCGAAAGGCATCAAATTGAAGTCAGGTGCAATCGTAATGCACAAAATATAAATCCGGTGCAACAAAGGCACGAAATATAAATCTGATGCGATAAACGCAAGAAACATAAAACTGGGACGACAAATGCACGAAGTATAGAACTGGTGCATCCCATGCACAAATACCAAGCAATAACTCAAATACGTAAGCAGCAACACCAAGTGTATCCAGATATGAAGAAAATCATAAACGTGTGCAGCTGCGGGCACAAAACACATATCGATGCACTACAAGCACATATAAGCTATACCGAGTGCAAAATCAAAACACTAAAATTACATGAAACTCTGCTGGAAGCGTAAATCAAATCACCAGTATAAAATAGGCATGAAATCGCAATCAACAGCTCAAGAGTAATAACTATGTACAAGGTATAAATACCCAGTAGGTGCAACCATGGTGCACAAAATCAAATATCATGAAACTCAGTCATCAAGACTAAATCATGCGAATAGATCGCCCAAAATACCGAAATCCAAAGCAACGGATACGTGATAATCAAATCACAAAATCACAAATCATAATTACCGTCGTCGGTATACCCTCCTTCAGGGTCGAGAAGGTACCGGTACATCCGATGCTAGCGGCGCAAGATATCTACTTGCCTCTTGCTCGCGGCTGGCGTCCTCTGCCTCTGGTTCCTGATCTTTCCTGTAGATTACCAACTCGCAATCCATCGGCTCATCGGCCCGGTCAGGTGTGCTGACAGGAACGATTCCGTTCTTGCACTTCCCTGGTCATCTCTCGGTCAATCCTTACGACTGCTCGTAAAGCAGCACATCTCTGGCGCCGACCTCGGGTCCTCTGAATACATATCACACATCCGATCCTGGGTGCAACTCTTATTGCAGCAGTGTACTGGAAGGAATCCTACTCAAGGTCTCTTCTGATCTTGCCTAAGCCAAACTGTAAGGAGGCTGGTACTCTGGCGTAATCTTTTCTCGCTCTCTGGACCTCTGCGTCCTTAGTACAACATCTCCTCGGAAGCTGGTCGCATCTCTGGGCCTCTGTATGCATGTCCGGCCTTTAATCTTAACGGGGTGTAGTAACAGCTCGTCTGCCTCTCGCACGAACTTCTTGTCCTGCTTGTCTGTATCATCGACCATTCGACGTCGCGTCTTTATCTGCACACTGCAATGTCCTCGGCTACGGTCCACCCGAAGTCTCTAACACGGACTCGAAATCACGAACTCAGTATCTTCATCACTCAGTAGAAGATATCTAGCCGAACACGTCCTCAGCGTGCATATCGCATCTCTGATGTCAGCGGAGTGGAACGTCATCTCGTCGAAATCTCGTGCAAACTCTTTACTCCACCTTGCTCCACTATCGACTGATTCGGACTCATCTCATCATGGCTACACGGACTGCGCTCCGACGGCTATGCTCGCATCTGGAGTCTCCCAAGCAGTGTCCCATCACAATATCCGAAAGATGTCGAACCATCCGATCGACTCGTCAGAACCTCATAATCCCCCAAGAGCTCACATCTCGGGTACAGTTTAATAGTATCGAGTACATGCCACAGCGTCGGTGGTCCAGCCGTAGAAGGGCAAACCCAAGCCTCACTAATGGCGCCGTGAACCGCCGCAAACCCTAAGGTTCGAAGGCTTTCACACGGTCATTAAGTCGAGTTAGGGTTTCATTCTTCTAGAGGGTCCATAGAATCACCTGCATGTCTTTCCGTATACTTTAAACTTGGAAAATAGGTTCCTGACATTCGATCGTTTCAATCGACTCTCAACGAATCTGCGTGAAGTCGTCTCTAGCTGGAAACAATCTACTGATGACCTCGCATCGGGGTAAGCGAACTCACCACACGTCCTAGTCATTCATCCTCGGTGACTAGCGACTCACTATCATATCTCCAAGAACATGCCCATGCTGCAGTAGCTCCAATCATCTGGCGATATCTCATCATTAGCAGCAACAACTGGCTCATTCGTCGGTACGCTAAGCAGCGCCTCAATCATCATGAATAAGCGATATATCAACAGTCATCACATCCTGGCTAGCCTCTATCAGTGGCTCAATCCTCTGGTACCGTCCGGTACATCCTAGAAATCTCACAGCAGCGATCTGTCAAACGCCCATAGTGCGGAAACACAAAATACGAAGCCTCAATGCAACTGTATGTCTCTGGAATCACGTCCCGGTCAGTCCTCGTCCGCGACGAGCTCATGCTGACAACTCGAGCCGTAGCTCACTCTGCCCGTGCAATCGCGGCAGCAAAACCATAACCAGTATCGATGAAGATAGATCATAGGAAGGAATATGACACAATGCAAGGAAATGTACAACCTAAGGTTTCTTAAGCGGAGTGGCGTGTCGTAAGTATGCCGCGGAACATACCCACGGTACGTCACTCTACTTTAGTCACCTATTCCATCAACCAAGGGTCATCCTACACGACGAAAGTTCGGGTCTAATACCCCTCGACCAAGTCTAAGTTCCGTAAGGTCAAGCCTAAGTTCCGTATATAAATAACTCCCTAGACTCCACATAGTCAAACTCAGACTTGAACCAAGGTCAACCTAGCGCTCTGATACCAACTTTGTCACGACCCGAAAGAGCACGTGACTGGCCCTTGAACCATATGAAGTCTATAGGACCCCATCTGATCCAAGTAAGCCAAAAGCCCAGCAATCTAAAACCATTTAAAGAGTAAATAAGGAAAACTGTTTTTGAAAAGTAAGGAAATCATGTTTGGAAATCAAAGTTTTTAAATAACTAAGCCGAATATGCATTTTTTTAAAATGTGTAACCTTTCCTGAAAATTTCGGCAGAGCTTCCTTTGTAAAAACTGGCCCCGAACGGGGTACAACAAGAATAATATATATGAAATGATAAAAGGCATCCCCAAGCGGGAGCTAGCTCTTCGTCCATCGACGGTCACAACCACGCAAGCAATAATAATATACAACGCCAAAGGGCGAGGATCAAAACCCAAAAAAAAAAGAAACTCAAAACAGCCAGAAAACCGTAATACTACTAGCGCGACTCTAAGGTCGAAATAAAACAACACTGTTTTCTAAGTCTGAAACAATAAACAAGTTTTGGTTGATGGAAATTCTAGATACAATAAATGATACATGAACAATGGTGGTTCTGATACAAAAGAACCCACCTATCCAAGCAAGTCACCCATAAGGAAGCAGTGTGCCAGAAATGCCGCTATGGAATCTGTACGGCAAAAACCTGCAAGAACTGGGGCACAACGGGGGTGAGTTGCCAACTCGTGAATAGAAAATATCTACAAGCAGAGATCGAATGCATGACCCATCCTAGGTCAATACGATCAGATATAAATAAACCTCAATATGAATAAAGCTGAAGAATGCTAAACTGGCAATGTAATCTCTATACATGAGTGTAGTGCCAAGTGCCCGTGCTAGTGCCTCAGGTAATCGCATGTCATGAATATGAAGTATAACCAATGTAATCAAATCTGCACACTCGTGGATCCCGTCCACTCGTCACCCACTGACAATAACCACCATGCCTGTAAATATCATGAATCATGTGCATGGGAAATAATATGAGGATATAACCACCCGTGTCCCTCACGACACATCAGAATCATGGAACCAGGGTGCCCAGCATCGACACCCGAAAACATCATGAAAACTGTGCCCATCATCGGCACGTAAATCCTCATATATCGGGCTCCGTCAGTCCGGATCGGCCCGCGGGCTCTGTCTGCGGTATCGGCCCTCGGCCCCGGCAGTATGCCCAAAACATCTATCGACTCTGGTCGGTATCCTCCGGATAACCGTCAGGTCCAACCAATCACCGGTAGGTACTCGCCCGCCTCCAGGCTCAATCGGCAAAGCTCATCGATCATCTTGCCGAGGGGAACCATACCGGGTCCACCATGTACCCGCAATCGGCTCATCCACGCCTCGATTCGGGTTACACATGTCGCTCTCAGCACCGAGAAAACACATGGTGGACGCACTGAAATATCATATCAAGGGTAACCGGGTTTTTAAAGAAATGACATATTCTCTTTTGAAATACCCTCGGTTCCCAAATCCAGAAATATCATAGAAACAACATATCTCAATGCGTACAGTCAAAGCATGATGTATGCGGCATGTAACAGTAATGCAAGTATATCAGTAAGTCATGCAACATGGAATAATAATGTGCACATGTCGAGGGAGACCGCTCTTTTAAAAGGAATCTGTTTTTAAAGAGTATCTTGCGGTTCCCAAATCCCCAATCAAGCTAGAATCATCTATATATATGTACAGGTATAAGTGTACAATATGCCATGCCAGAATCATATCATGAATGCAATAGTACTATAGTGTAGTGACATGGCAATTATCGATGATGAGTGTGTGAGCCGGCAACAAGTGTACGTGGAACATATGCATCATCGATAATGGTGCTGGTGTCCTAGCAGCATGACTGAAATATAACCACAGTACAAGCGATGCAATGCAAATAGCATGAATATGCGGAATCGAATAATCAACGCAAAAGTAAAGAATCTACACCAATCTGTACAAGTCATGCAGGGGTGCCATTTGAAATAAGACGAATCAGGGCTTTTGGAAAAACAAGGGCTACGGTGTTTTAAGAAAAGATACATCATTTGAAAATATCCGTATGACCTTTCTGCCTATCTTTAAAATATCTCCGATTCGTTAGTTTGAAATAGGTATGACTCGGTCCAGTCTAATGTCTACTAAGTAATCTAGACAGGAGGGGTAAGAAACCACCTAATCTGAGTCAAAATATATAGATATGATAGTCGGTGATCCCGCCTCAATAACATATCGTAAGATATCCTCGAGTCATGAGTGCGGATCTATCATCAATATCGGCTCATACGGTAGATCGTCGTACGGCATCCCAATAGCTGGGTAGGGGTCAATGTCACAGTACCTCATCACATATCAGGTATCACTATTATCAGATCGCATAATCTGGGGTACTACTCTAAGTCTAGTACAAATCGATACCATCTATAAAAATATGAATGCGGGTAAAGCACATGTCCAAAGGCCCGCTAAAACTATCATATCGCACCTCGAAGACAAGCTATGTCACATCGCCGATCTCACGGCCTCACATCAAGTATCATCTCAAACCACGTATCATCCTTATAAACACATAGTCCCATACCCATGTGTAGATATACGCACCATCATATGCACTCTAATAAATGAAAGAATGAATGCAAGTATGTGTGTAAATGTATGTGTGAGTGCAACCACTACTCTAGGGTTCGCACTATACTAAACCAATATATTCTTATCATCAAAATATCATTATTACCATCAATAACCCTAAACAACACATAATAAATATTCGTGTGTATACGTATTCGTATACATCACCACAGACTGCGGGGGTGCTATACGCCATCCACCCGACTTCTCCCCGTAGATATAAATCTACTCACATTGCTTCTCGTGTGCCAAAGCCGATGTCGCTATCTTCACCTCCTTTGCCTCAACATCACGCGGGGTACCTACAAGTATATTACAATGCTAAAGCACATGAAAATCACATCGGAAACCAAAATAGCACACGCTACCCGCATAGGTAAAAACCTATCGACTCGCATGTAAACACAATCAAAATCCACTTGTTGTTGACGTCCAAACGCCGCTCGACAGGAATGAATCACCAAATACCAAAATCCATGCTAAAACAAGTCCCAAATTATACACCAACATAGGAAAATCAACCCAGATTTCACCCTAGATGGAATCAGTCAAAACTAGACATACTCAGGGTCAAAACTAGAGGAAATGGGGGCATGCACAGAAAACGAGGCAATTCCTTAAAATACCTTATTTTAGAATTTTCCATAATTTTTCCCCATTAATCTGTATTTAATTATACCAGAATATTAAAATATTCATTAAAATAATATTAAATTATAAAATTTCCCAAAAATCATATTTTATTATTTTGAAGACGTTACACCCACATCATCCCAGAAAAGTGTGGAACTACATTTACGTCCCTGAAGCGCCTCGAACGGTGCCATCTGGATACTCGCCTGATAGCTGTTATTATACGAGAATTCCACCAAGTGAAGATGATCCTCCCATGATCCCTTGAAATCTAGCATACAGGCTCTCAACATATCTTCTAATATCTGTATCATACGTTCAGACTGTTCGTCAGTCTGGGGATGGTAAGCTGTGCTGTAACGGAGACGAGTGCCTAGACTCTCTTGTAAGCTTCTCCAGAAATGTGAAAGGAATCTCGTGTCTCGGTTCGATACTATAGTGATAGGCACCCCATGCAACCGTACGATCTCTTGCATATATTTCTCTGCCAATATCTCCGTCGATTGTCCCACTCGAAAGGGTAGAAAATGGGCCGCCTTTGTGAGACGGTCGACGATGACCCAAATAGCATTATTGCCCTTAGGACTCCGCGGTAAAGCCGTCACGAAGTCCGTAGTGATGTGTTCCCACTTCCACTGGGGAATGGGAAGTGGTTGCAACAGGCCGGCCACTCGCTGATGTTCGGCCTTCACCTGCTGGCACACTAAGCATTTTGACACATAGCGGGCAATCTCTCTCTTCATGCCATTTCACCAAAAGTGTTGTTTAACATCCCTATACATCTTGGTGCCACCCGGGTGCATCGAATAAGCTGAACTGTGTGCTTCCTTCAACACTTCATCTCGAATCTCGCCCTTTGGCACGCATAATCGACTGCCGAATCTTAATGAGCCATCTTCGTGTATCAATAGATCTGTCCTCATTCCTGCCTCTACTAACCCGCGGAGTTTCTGCAATTGTGGGTCCCCAGCCTGTGCAGCCTTAACACGATCAACCAACGAAGACTGCACCTGCAGTTGCCAATATTGTCCGTGCGTCCCCTGCTCTACCACTTCTAAATTGAGTCTTCGAAATTCATCAATGAATTCCTTCTGGCCAGTCAACCACATCGCTGTTGGTCTCCGACTGAGAGCATCCGGTACCACATTTACTTTTCCGGGATGATATTGCAAATCAATATCATAATCAGCCATGAACTCCAACCACCTACGCTGTCTCATATTTAGCTCCTTCTGCGTGAATACATATTTCAAGCTCTTGTGGTCCGTAAAAATTTCCACTCGTTCTTCCAGAAGATAATGCCTCCAAATCTTCAAAGCAAAGATTACAGCGGCCAACTCTAAATCGTGAATTGGGTAATTCTTCTCGTGCGTCCTCAGTTGACGCGAAGCATAAGCGACAACACTCCCACGTTGCATCAAGACACAGCCTAGCCCCTTACCGGAAGCGTCGCTATGAATCACCAGTCCTCCTGTCCCATCTGGTACGGTCAATATGGGTGCAGTTGTGAGTTTCTCTTTCAATAATTCGAACGCTCGGTTGCACTCTTCTGACCATACGAATGGTACCCCCTTTCGAGTAAGTCTTGTCAATGGGTCAGCCGCTCGTGCAAAATCTTTAACAAATCTGCGGTAGTAGCCTGCGAGTCCCAAGAAACTTCTAATCTCTGCTACTGACTTCGGTGCTGGCCAATCCTTCACTGCTTCAATCTTCGCCGGATCTACTGATATACCGTCTTCAGAACGATGTGGCCCAAAAATTGAACTTGTTCAAGCCAAAACTCGCATTTACTAAGCTTGGCGTAAAACTTCTCTTGTCTCAGTATCTGCAACACGATCCTCAAATGCTCGGCATGCTCCTCCTTGCTTTTGGAGTACACAAGAATGTCGTCGATGAAGACTGCGACAAACTGATCAAGGTACTGAGAGAAAACTCAGTTCATTAAATCCATGTACACGGCTGGGGCATTAGTAACACCGAATGGCATTACCAAGAATTCATAATGACCGTATCGAGTTCTGAAGGTTGTCTTGCATACATCCTCCATTTTAACACGAACTTGATGGTACCCCGACCGAATATCCAACTTAGAGAACACTCGAGCACCACATAATTGATCGAACAAATCATTGATCCGAGGTATAGGGTACTTGTTTTTAATCGTAACCCGGTTTAACTCTCGGTAGTCAATGCACATGCGTAACGAGCCGTCCTTCTTTACTAGTAAAACTGGAGCGCCCCACGGAGAAGTACTCGGACGAATGAATCCTTTGCTGAGGAGGTCTTCTATCTGCTTTTTTAATTTTGCCAATTCAACTGGTGCCATCCTGTAGGGTAACTTAGAAATTGGTGCCGTTCCTGGCAATAATTCTATCGAAAACCCTAAAGCACGAGGCGGGGGTAAGCCGGGTAAGTCTTCAGGAAAGACAGCTAAAAATTCCCGAACTACGACCGGTGCCGAACTCATATCGACCTCCATTGACGCTAGTATGCCGCACGTCGGCTTTGCTCTATACTTTACAGGTTCCAGAGATTTGCTCCCTCCAGTGAACACGAACTCTGGGTGGTTAGGAATGCGAAAGTTTACAGTTTTGGCCCGACAATCAATATGTGCGTGAAAGGTGCCCAACCAATCCATTCCTAAGACGACATCATAACTACCGGTCCTAATCAACAGGAAATCTGCGAAAAGCTCCCTGCCGCAAATCACAACCGGACAAAGCTTGCACTCTAGGTTGGTGGTAACTACTCCATTTCCAGTGTGAATGTCCCAACCTCTAGTCAGTGTTTTGTGTGCAATAGAATGTGTTGTGGCAAAATCCAAGGACATAAAACAGTGTGAAGCCCCGGAATCGAAAAGTACTCTAGCAGGAACAAAACAAATTAGAATGGTACCTGAAACGACATCCTCCGATGCTTCCGCCTGCTCAGCTGTCAGGGTAAAGGCCCGTCCCTGTCCACGACCTGTGTTTCCTCGCCTCTGATCAAAAAGTTGCTCCTGAGGGACAAGTCCTTTCCGAGGTTGGTTGCGCTCTGCTCTCCTAGGACAACACCCAATCTGATGGTCACTAGCACCACAAATCAGACATAGACCCTTAGCGCAGCGGCAATTTCTCTCGATGTGTCCCGGTATCCGACAGTATCCACAAACCGGAGGTTCCCGTTGTGGTGGGGTTGCGGTACGCTTCATCTGAACTCCTCCATGCTGTCTAACTGGAATCCTCTCTGAAATTTGATTCACGGGCCGTTTGAATCTTCCACTCTGAAGTTTCTTTCTCTTATCCATAACCGTCTCAATTCTGCGGGCCGCATTTAATACTTCTGAATAAGTCCCCAGATCATGTGAAACTAACTTCTTCTGTATTTCCAGAGTGAGACGCTGTAAGAATCTTCTATCTCTATCCTCCTCCTGGGCTACCATTGAAGGAGTGAAACGACTGAGTCGGATAAACTCAGCCGCTATCTCGTCCACTGTGCGATCTCTCTGACGAAAAATGATAAATTGTTGTTCCATCTCGATCCTGTCCGATTTGGGAAAGAATTTCTCAAGGAAAGCCGTAGAGAAATCAGTCCATGCAATTAGTTTCTTCAACCTGTTCTCTTCTGCGAGCCACCAAATTCTAGCCACATCTTGCAGTTGAATCTAGATTATATCCACTCTGTCCTCTTCAGAAACCTGGACGGCTGACAGCAAATTTTCCATGTCGACAATCCACTGCTCAGCATCCAGTGCTCCGCCTATGCCAGTGAAAACTGCTGGCTGTAGTCTCCCGAAATCTGCGACACTGCCCGGACTTCTACCTTCACGAACCTCAGCCACCTTGTTCAGGGCCGCAGTAGCGGTCTGCTGAGAAGCAAGTAGGCCCCCTTGTAGCAATTCGGTCTGTTGTTGTTGACTCTCAAGCATGCCACGTATAACTCCAAGTAGTGCAGTATTGTTGTCACGTCTCCCATATACTCGCAAATTCTCTTCTGCCGTGATTCTGAAGTCAACGAACGACGAGGTTTAGCATCGAAAACGAGGTTTAAATTCAAAATATTAAAACTGAGCGAAGCAAAGAGATAATGTAACAATCAATTCAAAGAATACGGATTAAGTGTTGAATTCTAAGTTACTCATACAGAATACCATATTGTATCCATGCCGCGGTACATGGGCACAATATCGTAACTCTATGTAAGTCGCCCGAATTCTACGGTCAGAGTCAACGGAATCTGCAGCATGACATACTGGGGAAAACCTAGACATGTGATTCTAACCTAAAAGGTCGGTAGAACCAAGACTAACTTTGATGTCAGCCTGGGCTCTGATACCAACAAAACCTTGTCACGCCCCGCTTCCCAAGATATGGAATATGGGAAGCGACGAAGGTCAGCCGTGCTACCTATGGTAAGGAAAAGTCCTTCCATAGTCACATAAGGCTGTCTAGATTAACCTGTAAAAAACAAGATCCAATACCAAAAGAAATAATACTGATAATCATGCTGCAATGAAACCACAAGAAATCCTAAAAATGGGTCTACTAGATAATTGATGCAATTAAAGATCCAAAACAAAAGATTCGGAATAAAATAAGATCCGAAAGAGATACATAAGTCCTAATGTCCCATAAGGGCGCACATACTAAAAGCTAATTGAAAGGAAAAAAATAAACCTACGATTACTGATGTTCGGCAAGGTCCTGGTAGCCGCTCTGATCCTGCTCAGCCTGCAAATCTGTCTCTAAATCTGAGATGACAAATCTCAGGGATGTCAGAACATCCCAGCAAGTACTCAACGTATAAGGTGTGTATAGTATAATAACAAGAGTATAAGAATGTAGTGAAGCCCGGTGCGTAAGAAAAACATGTATATAAATAATTAAATGCACTAACACTATGAAACATGTATGTAAGGGATCAGGTCATAACCTAACTGGTCACTAAAAGGTAAACTATTCTATCGTAAGTTTGAGTGTGTGCGTCAACCTCTGCAGGAGTATTCCTAACCCAAGAGTGGTGCCCCAGGGGCTAGGAAACACGGGCCCAACTGTGGAATGAACAAGAGACCGCTATAGCCCGGTACGAGCCGTAAACATGAGACCGCTATAGCCCGGTATGAACTGCCGGCATAGGACTCCTGAGATCCTGTTGTACAACGCACACTCAAACTACCCCAACACCCACGTATTTATAGCTGCTATGGTAAAAATTAAATCACTAAATTACGAATATTGAACAGACAGGAACTTGTGGTATGGTAATTGTATGGAAATAAAATTGGTGAATAGTGGTGTCATGGCATGTAGTTCGGCATTCCAATTAATGATTTCATTTTAATATAAATAACAAGGATTATGAATAGGCATGTCAAATCAATGTGTTCTATACATGTAAATCAACATGAGTCTCGAATGTGTATAAATCATGAAAAAGGATTCTTGTGCATAGTAATCATGTCATAGCATCACATAAAGAAAAAGCAAGCAGCAGTTGGTACTTAGCAAAAGAAATGGTTTTCAGGTATAGCTCGATGGGGAAAAAATTTATGTGACCATTAGCCTTAGAAAAAATTCATAACTTTATGCCTATACTCACTCATACTTTAGGGGGAAAATTTAACAATATTTTATACAACTAAATTGCATCTAATTTATAATGAAATTTTATAGTTGCAAGTTAACAGTCAGCAAGATATCAGCAAGTGTTACGATAAGGACAGATGATAAAACTGTGAAAGAAACCTCTTTCCTCTAATATCCAAACTTGTACAGGTTAAGAACTAATTTAGATAATCATCGATGTTGCATCGACAAAAAAAAAATGAAAAGAGCAAGAGTACTTGCCTGAGGTTAACGATCACGGAAAACGATGTACGAAAATGCGGGGCACGATCTCAGCTAAGGTGCGACTTGGGATCTGAGTTATACGATCCGCCTAGATAAATTTATCATCGGTTAACCATAAATATCTACATAAACATTGTCACACAACCAAAACACAATTATCTCAATTTAGGGTTTTGATACTAATTTTCCCATTTTAATTGTTCACTGATTTCATACCATTTTATTTATTTATTTCCTATTTTTTTTTGAAAAGGTAACAGAGAACAGAGAAAGCTTATAGAGGATGATCGTCGCAGTTGCTAGGGTTCAGATCTGACGATGGAAGGACAGAGATGATGTTGCTGCAGGGAGCTGTGGAGATCTGGGTGATGGGAGCAGCGGCGAGGCGAAGACGAGGGCTACGGCGACGTTAAGGGCTCTGTGCAGGTCGCTAGAGGTTGAGGTGGAGTCGGAGATGGCCGTGCGAAGGGACAAAGGCTACGGTGATGGGATCGGGGTTTGTGGCCGCGCGAGGGATGGAGGCGGCGTCGACGGGATGAGGACGAGAGCGAGGGCGAGGGCGAAGGAGGGAGGAGAGGGAGGCGAGGGTCGCGGCGTTGATGGAGGCGAGAGGAGGGGTCAGGGTCTGCGGTGGTGATGGTGGCGACAACTAGGGTTAGGGTTTTCGTGGGTGAGGGATTTGATGAGCAGCGAGGGGGGGGGGGAAGAGAGAGATGCGGGTATGAGAGATAGAGACAGATTTTGTTGTATAAATATAAATTTTTATAAATATATGTATATAGATGCATATCTTTAATTGGTCGTATTTAGAGATTCGGTGTAGATTTTCTTGTTCTCATTTTAACAGTAAACAGATACGCAAAATGTTATTTTGCTGTCACTAAGAAAATATTATTTTTACAATATAAAAACTGAATATTTTCCCATATCAATGGTTACAGTAAAAATTCAAAATAAAATATATTAGCAGCCAATTAAAGGTTCTAAAATTATGGAAAAAAAATCTTGAACTACTGCATTCAAATAGGGCTGTTACAAATTCACACCGCAATAAGCATATCACTCACTGTTGGCTTTGATCCTTGTAATGCAACACAAGACACAGAGACAAATCACATACTATATGTCCTCAATGCTTTGATGCCTGTCAAAAAAGGTTCTTCTTAGGATCCCCACTTATAGCATTTTTCCATCAAATCATAATCAGACCTTTTTTTCACCTTCCATGAGACAAGGGGTTGTTTGTTTGATTCATGGAAATCAATAATTTCATTTATGTCAACATTACTAGTGAGCATATCATTTTTGAATTGCAATTTAGTCGTTAGTTTACGTGAGCAATTCACATTGTTTGTAAGGAATGAGAAAAAGAATCGCGAATGAGGGTGTGTGGCTTCTTTTCTATCGGTCGAGCTTGACGTCTCTTAAATTGATTGATATGCTATGATCTCATTCAATATCTTGATTCTGTGAGGTTTTAACTGATGAAAAGGAACCGGTCTGTTAAACATTACTTGTGAGTTATCATTTTTAAATTGGAAGTCAGTTGTTAGTTTACATGAACAATTTACATTGTTTGTAAGGAATGAGAAAAAGTTAATGAGGACGCACGGCTTCTTTTCTATCGGTCGAGCTTGACATCTCTTAAACTGGTTGATTTGCTACTCAATCTCTTGATTCTGTAAGGTTTTAACTGATGAAAAGGAACCGGTCCGCTACAATTCCTTGAAATCAAACAATGGAACTGACAATCAAAGTAACAAAGGATCAACTACATGTATGTCTCCTTAATCCCATTGGATTCCTGTCAATTGATGATGAAACAGAACTGTCCTCCTCTTTTTAGACATTCCACATCAAGTAAGGGCCCCATGAAAGCATCTAACAAAGGTCTCAATGTTATGAGGGATTGACCCTCCAATGTCAAATTGGTGTCGTCTCATTCCAACAAAGAAAATGAAGTGCTTGTTCTCACATTCATGGCTACTACTGCATGCAGGGCCTAAATAAGACCCCTTGTTTTTGTTGTACATCAATCCCATAATATTCCCCCTTCCAGCTTAGGCCATGACAACATATCAAACCATCAGCCTTTGTTTTGTGGGTCCTCAAATTGTAAGTATCCTGTTTGATTCTGGAGCTTAGGTAACTGTAATTTTCTGCTTTGTTCTTGAATGTAAACGGTTCACAGTGAGCTTTGCCTGGCTTTTTTTTGTTGAAAAGTTTAGATAAATGCAGTTATCACCAATTGAGTTTCACTCAAACGGTAACATCAATCTGGTTAGTTTACTTCAGATAAATGTTGTACAAAGGGGGTTTCATTTAGAATTTAAAAAAAAAGCAGCAGCGCCCTACTAGTTTGATTCATTTCATAAAGATCCCACTATATTTTACGCTGACTGTCGGCTACCTAACACAACCCTCCTGCTTTATCCATGTTTGGGACATGCAGTGAAAGAATAAGCCATGTAAGCACAATACCGGCGGAATTAAGATGGATGAATGGTAATACACTAGAAGAAGATATGATAAGAGATGATTGTATTTGTAATAAGCTAGAGGTAGCTCCCATAGAGTATAAGATGCAAGAGAATCGATTGCGATGGTTTGGACATGTCAACGAAGACCGGTTGATGCTCTGATTGGAAAAAATAACAAAATTATAGTTCTTGGCGCAACTAAGGTAGGGATAGACCTAAACTAATATGGATAGAGGCTATTAAGAATGATATGTTAATTTTCAATTTAACAGAGGAAATGGCCCTTGTCGGAGCATAGTGGAATAGAAGGATTCATATAGTTGACCCCAAAAATATGGAATGAAGGTTTGTTGTTGTTGTTGTTGTTGTAGCAGCGTGCTAGTTTGCTCGCTACATAGTAGTTGATGTTTGTGAGACAAGTCGTATTATACGTGTTTGTGAGACAAGTTGTAATATATGTGTTTGTGCACCAAAGCGCTCTCTCTCTCTCTCTCTCTCTCTCTCTCTCTCAATAAGAAGCTGTTTTCTCTGATATTCTTCTTTCATTTTTTATATGGTGTATCTATATACTTTATCATAGTTCCCTCGGTGTGGCATGGCTTTATTGTTTTAATGGGTTGCAACATTTTGCAGCCTTATGCTTGATTCGCAAGTCCGAACTAACATGTTGCAAACTAATTATGGGAAATGGATTTCTTTTCAAGGGTAAATTCCACTAAACAAACTTGAACTTTCAATGTCATTTAGAAAACTATCCTTAACTTGCTCTATTATTCATAACTATCCTAACCTTCCCAATGTTCTCCCCGCCATTAATTTTCCGTTAAAAATAACTATTATAGTATTATGTGCAAAATATGTAGTTTTTTCATGACTTAAATACTTCTGTAAATCTAAATTATTCCATGGTTCTAAACGTTTTATTTTGTATTTGTTGTATCTCAATTGTATAGTCCGCAGATATTTTATTCCTTTGGTGAGAAAAGAGGCACATTTCTTTAGTCTAGTTGAATTTCGTCTTATTTTTCGTTTGTGTGGTGGATGTAGTTTTTTTTGGGGACTTTTGTAGTTCAGTAAATACTTTTAATGAATCATATCTTTTTCTCAAAGTAATAGTTCAGGGTAGTTGCCAATAATAAAGCAAGCTCAAGGTAGTTTACTGGCAAATAGTTAAACTTCAGGGTAGTTTAGTGAAATTAATAAATTTTCATTCAAATCCTGCATGCCTTTATATGAACCAAATATCCCCTAATGTCATTTCCTTCAAATGATTGTATTTTTCTGTGCATTCAGTTGTTTCATCAATAACAGTTTCTAACATAGATATCATTTTGTATGGAACAGCAGTTGTTGCAACTCGAGGAAAAACACAGCTTTCAGTTTAACTCATCCTGTTGACAATTGCAAGAAAATATCAAGGTGATTACCTGAACTAAAGATTCCCAGCATTTTGTCCAATACACTGCAAGACACTAAAACTCCATGTGTGCATTTTGCCTGAACTTAAACCCTTTGTCTACATGATTAAGGCTCCAAACTAGATATTAACCCTGACATAATCAAATTAGTATTCTTCCTGATCTACAACAAAAAAGTTTACGACAAAATCTATGCTTCTTTGATAATTCTGATATAGTTGTCTATTCAAAATTGCCGACAAAATACTGGTAATCGTCCAAGTTTCATTAAAACTGTGAAACATCTATTCAGATGTTGACATGGCGATGTCGAAGAAAACAAATAGCCAGTGGCATGGGTGCAGAAAGATCGTCGTGTGAGCTTCTAGGCACGGGAGTATATTCACTTTAGAAAAGTAGTAATATTCTCAAATAGAGAAGGCCAAAGGAGATAAACACAAAGATGCAAGCTAAAAGTAAAAGTGGAAAAGCAAAGATAATTCATATTTTCAGACTTGAGCAGGACCCTAAAACCTACTTTTGCATTGAAGGGGCTTGTCTTCTTCTTCATAGGGCTTCTTTAATCACACAAGGGTAACAAGAAAATAAAAATGTAGAGGGGAATGTGGGAAACAAAGCATGCTCACATCTCATTTATACTTTAAGAACAAACCCTACCACCATCAGCTTTGGCTGATGTGGGAACTGCTACTGGGAAATTCTGAATAGATGAGATGATTATTTTCTTGAAGTGTTTGTTTTAATTGCTGTTCAGTGCCTCAGGCTTTAATTATCCTTTATTACTCTTTTTCTTGCATCACACAACCACTTTCTACTGTGAGTAGGCAAAATTCTCAGTCATTGGTCTTTCTTTCTTCTTTCTTTTCTTTTCCTTTCTTTTCTTTTGAAACCCCATTTTGTTAAATGTTGAATTTGTTTGACATGTGCAGTAGTATCAGAGCAGTTTGCATGAAAATGAGAAGAGAAAAGAGAAGAGAAAAGAGAGGCTATGAAAGCCCATGCCATGATGCAGCATTTTGCTATTGTTATTGGTTGCCCCTCAGAGCCTCTGATGTTGCTCTATATGTGTGATCAAAGAGGAAGGCCTTAAAAGTGGCTCTAACAAATAACCATTTCTATCTCGCTTATTTTTTGAAAAAATGGAAGAAAGAAAAGAAAAGATGAAGGAAAAAAGAATGAGAACTTCTTTTTCCCCAAATTACATGCAACCAAGTAGATCCCAGATAGCTTGAATTCCTCACCTACTCCGCACCGGTTATTCCGAGATTCACTTGGTTGCCCTCAATTTTTGGTTCAATTCTACGACACACATTGTAAGGACACGTTTCACAGATGACATGTCATGCTTCTTGACACACACATGATTTATAGTCTTGTAAACTCTTCGTTTCGAAAGATATAAGAAAACCATTGATAGTGTGTCAAGTTGACTTGGTCTTATCAAGACGATACAGATGCGCTTGCAACATGCTCTGCATTAATAACCCCTATCTGTTTGCTCTAAAGCTCTTCCAGAATACTTATTAGAGAAAACAAATAATGAGGATAATCAAGATAATTTTAAAATAGTGGTGTTAAATATGTATAAGTGACATAATACATACTATTTGGTGTCTAAGACAACAAAAGCAACAATAGCTTTACTGCTGCAATTTTTTTTTCTAGTCAGGACAAATTGACCTATCTGGAGGCTTTTCCTCCCACGGTTTCACATAAAATCCTTATCCAAACAATCTGAGTATGCCGGATTGGTCTATTACGGAGTAAAAATAGTAGGCTTTTAATCAGGCGGAAAATGGAAACTTTAGTTTATTTTTATTCTGCAGAGGGTTTGCTCTGCTTTGACAGATTGCAATCTTGGCATGTGTTTCTTGACTATATGATTTTCCATTCATTTTTTCAAACTGTTTGGTATCAAAGTACCAAAAGAGAAACATACAAGAAGATGCATATGATGTGATGCCTCTTCACACTTGTTAAGGACATTGGTCTCATGTGATATTTGTATGAACAAAATATATTTGGCTTGGAATTAATGGTCTTTGTCTTGTAATTGCTGACTGCTGAAAATTTTCTGCATCTCTTTTACTTTCTTACACTTGCTCAGCTATGGACTTTTCTTTCATCTTTCCTATTTACCATGCTTGTGCTGCTAGTTCTTCTTTTTGAGAACCGCACATTGATTATAAAAAATCTACAAATCAAGAAGCAGACAGTAATAGAACATAATATGAATAAACCAAAATTAAAATTATACAATAACCACCGATTAAAAACATTTCCTAAAAAAAGAAAGAAAAAGAGACGCGGATTAGAATCATAAAAATGTTAAAAGTTCAATTAAATTTTGGTTTGTAGAACAAATATGCAAAAGTGCTCTGAGATATAGTTACTGTTTTATTTATTATTTAATTTTTCAATTTTTTTGAGTGTAAGATCAGTATTCTAGATGGTTTCATTTTCATTATCTTTTCTATGTGGACACGTGCTCGTCTTTATTCTAAAAAAGGTATAGCTGAGAAAAATGCTTTGAAAGAATAAATTTCAGTTTTTTTTTGAACTGGGAAGAGCCCAGTTGAATTTTATTAGATGAAAAGAATTTGAGCTTAGCCCATTACACTCAAGCCCAAGGGTATATATACAATAGAGAAACCCCAAGGCTTCATCTTCTCTCATTTTTCAACTGCCGAGAAAAAATGAAATCTCTTTTTTCTTCTCTGTCTCGATGATTCTGAGCTTAAATCTCCTCCTTTTTCTCCATTTTTTGTAGATCCTTGTTCACTTCCTTGAGATTCACGAAGATCATCAACATGTGAGATAAAAGCTTCCATCTTGCTGAGCCAACAGCTTCTTTTGCGCAGTAAACATTCAGCTCCGAGGTCTCCTCCTCTAGATCTATACTCTCTCTTTTTAATAACGTCATATCTGAGTTTTCTTTTTGAAAAACATGCATTCTTCTTCTAGATCAACCTAGGTAAGTACCAGATGAGCAAAATTCCTGTTTTTTAAAAATCAATTTTGTAGCTTCTCTTTAACTAAAACTTGCGGATCTAAACTTCCACTTTTAAGTTCTCCTAATAGAAATTTCAAAGGCTCCATCTTTAAATCAAAAGATCTAACTTTATATATTTTCACAACTTATTTTGTATAAAAACTTTCAGATCCAGGTTTTCTCGCTTTAATTCGCACTGCTGTGGCTCCAAGATTTAAACTTTTTTTAATCATTGACCTTTGCTCTTGTTTTATGAGATCGAATTCATCATCATATATAAAAAATTCCTTCAGATCCTTTTTCTCAACACTGAGATCCACCGAGTTAAGCAGCTTTAACTCTGAGATCAATTATTCAAGCAATTGCAATATATAGAAGCTAAAAGAGGAAGTCTTCAGCTAAAAAATTTGATCTTTGATCTTTTTCAGTCTAAACCATGGAAGGAAAGAGAGATCCAAAAGGTTTAGTCTTTTGATTTCTGAAGGAATCATATATCTTGGTGTAATTGCTGCTAGCTCTTTCAATTTGTGCTTTAGCTGCCAAGAAGTTTGCAATTGCATTGTTTTCTTTGAAAGTATGTTTGAAATTTGCTTCAATTATCGTTGGTTTTTTTTTGAAATAGGATAGTTTTAATTTAAAATTATAAAAATATGGTAGTTTTAATTTTATTTGGAAGAATAGGACGGTTTGCTGGACCTCACCCACTCCTCAGATTAGAGGGCGGGTTTCTAGAACCCGGCCCGACGGGTTTCAAAACCCGTCCTCTTTTCTAAAATTTTTTTATCGAATTTAATTAAATATTAAATAAATGAGTAAATCAAATATTAAACAAAATGAATAAAAACAGTATAATATCAATCGTTGTTTACATATGAATCTGGTGTACACTCTAATAACAAAATGAATCCGTCAAATTTATAATACAAAAAATCATATATGTTTGTAAAATGTAAATTCTATCTCGACGGTCAAATTTATAATAACAAAATGAATCCGTCAAATTTATAATAAAAAAAAATTCTATCTGTTTGTAAAATGTATATAATTATCGTTTTCCCTTTTCCTTATGAAATCCGAGAAGGCTTGACATAAGCCTATGCCTCTTGGGATGACTGGAGGATCCATCCGTTTCTTGGGTATTTGGCGGCGGCAGCATCTGCTGTTCTGTTTCGGCTTCAACTTCGTCTTCAGTAGCGTCTTGGACAAGCTATTGTTTCCCAAATCCTAAATGTGGGACATGTGTCGGATACGTGCTGCCTCCCAACAACTGTACGTAGGATGATAAATCCGTCTCCTAACTGGGCAGTTGTAGCGAAGAACCTGTCCCGGTTTCATGCGGCTGCTGTTGCACAAAATCTGGGCCCCATGGCTGGGCAAATCCCGACCCTTAAGGTTGCTGCTGTTGCGCAAAACCTGACCCCCAAAACTGGTGTTGCGCAAAACCGGTCCCCCAAAACTGTTGTTCCTCCGGTTGTTGCGTTTGTCCGGTATGCCAGGGTTGCTGCTGACGGTATGGTGATCCAAACCACTGATCCTGCTGCGCTGGATGCTCTGGTGCCGGCTCATACTGCTGCTCCGGTGCCGGCTCATACTGCTTGGAGGCAGATTTCAAAAAAGGGATGGTTCTGCTCTGGTGCCGGCGATAAATGTGGAACCATATTATATGAACCGAATAAACCACAAATATATTGGTCTACATTTGAAAATAGAGCCTTAGTTTCCGGACCAGTATCAGTCGGATATGGATCCTGCACAATAGATTGTATATGATGCAACCCACGAGCCTGTCGTTACATTAGAAATAAGAAATAAGTATTGACTCATACCGCCGGATGTTAAAAAGTAATATAATCTAAATTATTCAACTTACCAAATCTCGTTCCACGTGGCCTCTAGGCTCGTACCGCTCGATGTTTGGGAAGTCGTTACGGGGAGCAGAAAGATATCTTATGGTGACACGCTTATACCACTGTAGATATGCTTCGGTAGCGTCGGTGGTTGTTTGGTCATCTATTTGCTGTAAGGCAATATTACGCTGCCTATCCTTCCATCTCAGCAAATATTGATGATGATGCTCTTTCCAATCACGCTCCGCCTTTCCTCCTCGTATATCTCCCTCTATTGTCATAGGTGCTGGCGGCGGGACAGGAACATGTTGCGATCTACTGAACTGTCGCAATACCCGGTCCGGTAGATGCATGACAATGATATTAATGCAGAGGAGTGGACATTGAGCCCGCCAAACCGGCTCTCCTTCGATACGGATGCCGGGTAATCCTCGCAGACGATTTGCTGTATAAGACGTTCACATGAACTGCGCAAATAATATAGTACAAAAATTGTGATGAAGATATTTCTAAATTTTAAAACAAACTTAATTATCTAAGTTATGGTTACTTGAGTCGCCTCCATGCGATCCAACTCATCTCTATAATACCTAAGTACTCGACGAGGAGCCTTATACGCTTTCTTGCCATTCCACCAAGAGCCGAGCGACTTTCCAGGGATATCCAAGGCAGTTATTTTAACTTGATCCGGTCTTCCCATACACATGTGCTCTCATGACCAAATCTATAAATAAAGTGTCAGATGATAAGAGAAAGAACCAATATTACAATTTTGCAAATTTTTAGCTGTTAAAAACAAGGAATGTACCTGAAGTAATGTAATGCAGCCACAAATCTTATTATTTGTTGGAGCACATGCCTTATCGAGTTCCTTGTAAAGATAGGCCAAGACCCCTGCTCCCCAAGCATATTGGCCACACACATCAAAGTACGTAAGGATTTTCTATTGTCGAGGGTGAATACATCATCCTGGTCATGGTTTTTCCGTCAACTCAAAAGTATCCCATCTGTTATTGATAAAACAGATTTATGCATCATATCTGATAAACATCTAGGAATACTAGCTGCAATAAGAGCTGTATTTTCGACAACCCCACATAGGTTTTGCCTGCGGCACTTCAGGCAAAATTTTGATAGAAAATTTAAAAGTTCAGATCTACATAAGCTTATGTATAAAGCCGGTGAAGCGTCTGACCCTAATGTCCATGACATGTACATGACGAAAATTGGGAAGATAAGTCAAGCCGCGAAAACGTGGTTAGATGAGTATCCAGTACGCATGTGGTTACAAGCACGTGATAATGGATGCAAATATCTACTAATGACCACTAATATGTCTGGAACCTTCAACCGGGTCCTTAAAAGTGTTAGAGGCTTACCGATACAGGGGTTGATTGTTCGAACCTTTTTCCGGGTGAATGCTTACTTTATGCAAAGAAGAGAAAAGTCCTTGGCGATGGAGACTCCGCTCACCGCCTATTACGAAGATATATTCCGGAAAAGAGAGCGCAGAGCGCAATACTGCAGATCCGAAATGTTTGACACGGCGGAGTTTCAAGTAACGGGAGTAATGGGAATCAATATACCGTAAACTTTAGAGATGAAGCGCTCTTTTCATGCACATGCGGTGTTTTGCAGCAACAACATTTATCTTGTGCCTACGCAATTGCTGCTGCGAGCAACATGCATAACTCACATTACAATTTTGCTTCCTATTACTATACAGTTTCCAATTACCAAGGCGCATACGATCCAAAATTTTATCATATACCGGACAGTCGCTATTGGCACTATTATACTGAGAACAGACAAACACCGACTGTATTACCGCCGGAAAAAAATATAGGGCCCGGAAGACCTAAGGTGCGTCGAGATCGAATGACAATAGATGTTGATCCTCAGCAAAGACACGCCAGATGTATCCTATGCAAACAATCAGGTCATTATAGGACCAGATGTCCAGGACAGTCATCAGGAACGGGACCTTTGAGATCGTGACAAGTGTACCGGAAGATTTTTTTGTATTATAAATTTGACGGATTCATTTTGATATTTATTTCGACGGTCAAATTTATAATATCAAAATGAGTCCGTCAAATTTATAATACAAAAAAATCTTCCGGTGCACTTTTCACGATCTCGAAGGTCCCGTCCCTGATGACTGTTTTGGACATCTGGTCCTATAATGACCTGGTTGTTTGCAAAGGGTACATCTGGCGTGCCTTTTCTTAGGATCAGCATCTATTGTCATTCGATCTCGACGCACCTTAGGTCTTCCGGGCCCTATATTTTTTTCCGACGGTAATACAGTCGGTGTTTGTCTGTTCTCAGTATAATAGTGCCAATAGCGACTGTCCGGTATAGGGTGAAATTTTGGATCGTATGCGTCTTAGTAATTGAAAACTGTATAGTAATGGGAAGAAAAATTGTAATGTGAGTTATGCATGCTGCTCGCAGCAGCAATTGCGTAGGCACAGGGTAAGTGTTGTTGCTGGAAAACACCGCATGTGCATGAAGAGAGCCCTTCATCTCTAAAGTTTACGGTATATTGATTTCCATTACTCCCCGTTACTTGAAACTCCGCCGTGTCAAACCTTTCGGATCTGCAGTATTGCGCTCTGCGCTCTCTTTTCCGGAATATATTTTCGAAATACGCGGTGAGCGGAGTCTCCATCGCCAAGGACTTTTCTCTTCTTTGCACAAAGTAAGTATTCACCCGGAAAAGGGTTCAAACAATCAACCCCTGTATCGGTAAGCCTCTAACACCTTTAAGGACCCCGTTGAAGCTTTCAGAGATATTAGTGGTCATTAGTAGATATCTGCATCCATTATCACGTGCTTGTAACCACATGCGTACTGGATACTCATCTAACCACGCTTTCGCGGCTTGACTCATCTTCCCAATTTTCATCATGGACATTAGGGTCAGACGCTTCACTGGCTTTGTACATAAGTTTATGTAGATCTGAACTTTTAAATTTTCTATCAAAATTTTGCATGAAGTGCTGCAGGCAAAACTTATGTGGGGTCGTCGGAAATACAGCTCTCATTGCAGCTAGTATTCCTAGATGTCTATAAGATATGATGCATAGATCTGTTTTATCAATAACAGACGGGATACTTTTGAGTTGACGGAAAAACCATGACCAGGATGATGTATTCACCCTCGACAATAGAAAATCCTTACGTACTTTGATGTGTGTGGCCAATATGCTTGGGGAGCAGGGGTCTTGGTCTATCTTTACAAGGAACTCGATAAGGCATGTGCTCCAACAAATAATAAGATTTGTGGCTGCATTACATTACTTCAGGTACATTCCTTATTTTTCACAGCTAGAAATTTGTAAAATTGTAATATTGGTTCTTTCTCTTATCATCTGACACTTTATTTATAGATTTGATCATGAGAGCATATGTGTATGGGAAGAACGGATCGAGTTAAAATAACTACCTTGGATACCCCTGGAAAGCCGCTCGGCTCTTGGTGGAATGGCAAGAAAGCGTATAAAACTCCTCGTCGAGTACTTAGGTATTATAGAGATAAGTTGGGTCGTATGGAGGCGACTCAGGTAACCATAACTTAGGTAATTAACTTTATTTTGAAATACCTTCATCACATTTTTTGTACTGTGTTATTTGCGCAGTTCACGTGAACGCCTTATACAACAAATCGTCTCCAAGGATTATCCGGCATCTGTATCGAAGGAGAGCCGGTTTGGCGGGCTCGATGCCCACTCCTCTGCATTAATATCGTTGTCATGTACCTACCGGACCGGGTGTTGCGACAGTTCAGTAGATCGCATCATATTCATGTCCCGCCGCTTTCGCCTATGATAATAGAGGGAGACACGCGAGGAGGAAAAACGGAGCGTGATTGGAAGGAGCATCATCATCAATATTTGCTGAGATGGGAGGATAGGCAGCGTAATATTGCCTTACAGCAAATAGGTGACCAAACAACCATCGACGCTACCGAAGCATATCTACAGTGGTATAAGCGTGCCACCATAAGATATCTTTCTGCTCCCCCTAACGACTTCCCAAATATCGAGCCTAGAGGCCACGTGGAACGAGATTTGGTAAGTTGAATAATTTAGATTATATTACTTTTTAACATCCGGCGGTATGAGTCAATACTTATTTCTTATTTCTAATGTAACGACAGGCTCGTGGGTTGCATCATATACAATCAATTGTGCAGGATCCATATCCGACTGATACTGGTCCGGAAACTCAGGCTCTATTTTCAAATGTAGACCAATATATTGGTGGTATATTTGGTTCATATAATATGCTTCCACATTTATCGCCGGCACCGTAGCAGCAGTATGAGCCGACCACGGAGCAGCAGTATGAGCCGGCACCGGAGCCGCAGCATCACGGAGATCCAGCGCAGCAGGATCAGTGGTTTGGATCACCATACCGTCAGCAGCTACCCTGGCATACCGGACAAGCGCAACAACCGGAGGATTAACAGTTTTGGTGGACCGGTTTTGCGCAACAACACCAGTCTTGGGGGTCAGGTTTTGCAGTACAGCCGTCTTGGGGGTTAGGTTTTGTGCAACAACCTTAGGGGTCAGGATTTGCGCAGCCATGGGGCCCAGGTTTTGTGCAACAGCAGCCGCATGAAACCGGGACAGGTTCTTCGCTGCAACAACTCAGCTGGGAGACGGATTTATCGTCCTACGTACAGTTGTTGGGAGGCAGCACATCCGACACCTGTCCCACATTCAGGATATGCGGAACAACAGCCTGTTCAAGACGCTGCTGAAGACGAAGCCGAAGCAGAAGCCGCCGACGCCAAATACCCAAGAAACGGGTGGGTCCTCCAGTCATCCCAAGAGGCATAGGCTTATGTCAAGCCTCCTCGGATTTCCTAAGGGAAAGGGAAAACGATAGTTATATACATTTTACAAACAGATAGGATATTTTTGTATTATAAATTTGACGGATTCATTTTGTTATTATAAATTTGACCGTCGAGATAGAATTTACATTTTACAAACAGATATGATTTTTTGTATTATAAATTTGACGGATTCATTTTGTTATTAGAGTGTACACCAGATTCATATGTAAACAACGAGTAATATTATACTATTTTTATTCATTTATTCAATATTTAATTTACTCATTTATTTAATATTTAATTAAATTCGATATTTTTTTTTATAGAAAAGCTCCTTTATAAAGGAGAGGCTGAAAACCCGTCCTCTTCATAATTTAGTGGAGGGCGGGTTGCGGGTTCTAGGAACCCGCCCTCCCCTATAATAGGTAGAGGACGAGTTTTAGAAACCCGTCCTCTAATCTTGGGGAGTGGGTGGGGTCCACCAAACCGCCCTCTAATCTTAGGGAGTGGGAGTTTATGAATTTCAGGTGTGGTTGTTCTCAGAAATGAGAAAGGAGATTATTTTTGCCTCGAGTGAACCGATCCAAGCTCTGGGCTCCGTTTGCAAGTCAGACCTCCTTCACCGAAGATAATCCACTTGAGTGAATCGATCCAAGCTTCAGTTTAACTTAGTGAAGCAACCGATGCTCCAAGCTTGCTAGCAATGGAGAGTGGGAATCTAGAATTTTTTCACTATCTTTTTCTCTCAAATCTAAACTCAAGAGAGCAAATAAAGGAGGAGAAGGTGAGGAAAAATAGCCATGAGCAAGTGTTAAATGAGCAAGTGTTGAAGACATAAGAGAATAGAATGAATCAAGTGTAGAATGAAGATGCTTCATATTGTTTTTGCAACCATACAAATTAAAAACTCATAATAATTTATAATATAATAATGAAGCTCATTCCTCTCTATATGTCTTCAACCATGCTCAATACCACCTCACCCTCCACCTTATTTCATGAATATTCATAAATGAATATTAACAAATGAAGTGGCCATCTTTTAGACCAAATTCCGTATAAATACGGAATACAACTCGGTATACGTATCGAAATACAAATACACGCATCCATAAAAAATACGAATGGCCAAGAGAAAATGAATAGTGAACACTAATACTAGAATACATATATAAATATATATATAAATTATTAAATCAAAACTTGATTTAATAATCCGGCTTAATCCTAAACCGCTGGTATTATCAACCGTCCGATGAAAGTCCGTGTAGCCTGTACACATATTGAATCGGACACCTGTATGTACCAACATATGTCATCTACATTATATCGCCCTAACCGGAAAACCCTTCGTGTGGGACTCTAAAGACTCGGCAATATACTGGCAGTGGGTTTAACCATAAGCACGTCAGCAGCACCAGCTCTACGTAACGGCTATTCAGGTATTGAGCGAAAGGAAGGCCGACGAGCAAACTCATCCGTACCCCTACCGAGCCTGTCTGTGAAAATTTCCGTACAGTTCGGTTTATTCGTCTAAAGAGTATCGCATACTGGGTTTAGGGGGTGGATAAAGTCAAATCCCTAATAACGCGATATTTCGTGTCGGTGTGAAGCCCATCATCCACTGAGAAACTACCGATCTAAATCAGTGATTCTCGTCCATCTTGACTAAGGATTTTTAGTGATGGCTACCCGTGTACAACGCGATATCAACCCCCAATACCGGGAGAGACGAATCACCGACGATTCGCTCACTATCTCCATATGACTTGGGACTGTACCCAACTAAAACCTGGTTGCACGACTCTTTTGAGCTGTGGTAAGATAGTAATCAAAGCACAGTGGGAACTCACACGAGTGAAATGACGCTCAGGTCGGCAGACTAACCTGTATTCATATCACCTGTCACCTGAGAACTGCTATCTGACAATAGCTATAATACCATCTAGCATGTTCCCGGCGAGTCCGTTCAGTGTACTCATCTCCAGTGAGCACTGTATACAATCTTAGGTGACCAACGTACACCAATGGCTTGTGAGACCGGCCACTGCCCCTCGTCGGGGTCTCGAAAAGTATACATTAGTTTACTCCGGAGTATCGATGCCCAGTCTTGATACTCTCTTGACTAGAGACATTTAAGGATGCACAGTCTCGACCATCCAGCTCCCACGTATATGATCGCTATCATAATACTGGTAGTCAAGCAAGAATCCTATGAGCTCTATCAATATGTAATAGTGATCTGTAATACATGTACATGATGATGTTAGTGATATGTATGCCCTAGAGGTTCATTATTGTATGATATAGTGGATGCTTGGACATATATATGGAGGACTTTCTTGCTCGACATGATAATATGCTATCTGGTTTCCTTTATCTTAACATGTTCACTGGTATTATTATACCGTCTCTCATATACATGTTGATAAAGCCTTTAGGATGTTGGCTTGACTACCAGTACTATGATGTGGATCATACTACTGGGACCTGGGTAGTCCATAAGCACATCTTTCCAGAGTAGACTAGTGTCTACGTTTCTTGACCCTATATGGGGTGATGGTTGATCCTATATCCATTGGTGTTTGACATCAAAGATTGTACACATGTGCTCATTAGAGAATGGGGTACACTGAACAAGACTCGCCGAGAACTCCTAGAAGGTACTATACTTATCGTCAGATAGCAGTTCTCTGGTGATACTGGTACAGGTTAGTCTGTAGACCCGAGATCGTCATAGAGTCGTATGTGGTTCCCACTGTGCTTTGATTTCCTTCCTACCACGGCTTCAAGGAGTCGTGCAAACAGCTGGATTTTGGGTATAGTCCCGAATCACATGGAGGCAATGAGCGATAGGAAGGGTTTCGTCTCTCCCGGTATAGGGAGTTGATGTTGCGCTGTGCTCGATTGGCTATAACAGTAAATCCCTGGTGTTCATATCAGATTTTTGTATTTTTATACTGCCCAATTTTTATCATATTGCTTATCGGTAGGTATTCTTGAGCCGTGTTTGCTAGTTAATTGCAGGTTACAGGTTCTCGGCTCTAAACGATGAAATTCATGGTAAAGCACGACAAAATCCGGATTCCTGCCAACCACAGATAAAACACGGGTCTCCGCTCTCTATCCGTTATTGCCACACACCAGTTTAAGAGACAAAATGATAAATCGATTGTCATCTTCATGCACAAAGCACAATGGCAACACCAAGTCCAAGAAATCTACGCGGAGCTTAAGAAAATCATGACAAAAAGATCCATATCCAATCACCTTTTGATCAGCAGAAATTCTGGAAAAATCGTGAAGATATTCTGAGAAAAAAACATATACCAGAATAAAGGGCACAGCAAACCAGGGAGTACCACCAAAAATGAAGGCACAATCCCTCTAAACGGCCGCGGTTCCGCGGCATTAGCAGGCTTAGGCCGCGGAACCGCGGCCTTACGGTCTCTTCAGAGTGAAATATTTTAGGGGCAGTTTGGTCATTCTATGTGGAGCCCGAATCTTGCCCTAGGTTTCCAGTTCCCTGCCTATAAATAGTCCAGAACTTACCAAATCCAAGGGTGTTTAATCTTGTATTTAGATTTTAGGTTTTAGTTGTTGTTCTTCTTCCTCCTCTCATCTCTTCTCCATTAAAAAACTTGTAGTGAGCTTTTATGAGTGAAGAATGAATAAAGGAGTTCTTTTTACTTATCATGCTTGTCTTGTTCTTTAGTTAAATTATTATTGCTTGTAATTTTCATTTGTTAACTTAGTTGTTATTTGTGTTTGTTTCTTCTTGTTCTCTTTTTCTTTATCCTTAAACAACCATGATGCTTACGCTTGATCCTTGCCAAGGTGAGGTCGCAAATAGCTAGTTGTTATCTTCTAATCTCCTTCTTTCTATCTTCCTCCTTTATTTTATTTTTCGTTCTTCTTGTAATGGGTGAGTAGTTTCCATACTTGTTAGGGTAGGATAAGGGAAGTTTGAGAGAAGGAAATCTCTCTCACTCTTTCCTTGCCCAACATCTTAAATCGAACTCCCGTTGATTGAACCACAATCCGCTCCCTATGGCACCCTTTCCTACATGACAGCGGTGATTCCGTAGTGAGACCGGTTGTGGTTGAATTAACCGGAGGTTAAAGCTAAGAGCCAAGAACGGACGGACAAGCACCAAAAGGAAGAACTTATGCGTTGGAAAGCCTAGCTTATACTCGCAAGTTCCTTCCTAGTCGTGCTAATCCCCGTTGTTGCCGATTACCAAAACACCGTTATTAAGAGTGGCAACGAAAGAAATGAGCGACTCCTAACTCAAACTAACCTAATCCTAACCCTAACAAGCTCTCTTTACATATCATTTTAACACTTAGTTAATCACAAACAAATCTGGACTCTCGGACTTAACTCGTTAAGACACATAGAAAAAGATTCCCATCTCCCTGCGGACGACCCGTACTCAACCGGCTAGCTACAAGCGAAACCGTTTTGATTGCGGTAATTAACTAAACTTGAACACGCAACAAGCGCAACAATGAAATGGCGCCGTTGCCGGGGAGACGGTAGTTTATTTTTTTGTGTAATTTCGGGCTAATTTGTGAATATAAAGATAACCGAAAAAAATATACATTGTAAAAAAATCATCTTGTTATTTTTGATTAGTTTTTGTGCAAGTGTGCAGGAACAAAAGACGGTCGAGTTCAGTGCAAAAGACGTGGGAAGTTAGACCCACATCTCTCGGCTACACCGCGACGGATCAAAACGAAGCAAACGGTCTACTGTAAAAACCTGGAGCAGATATAGTGAGCAAGTAAAATTTCAGCACATCCAGACAAGCAGAGGAAACCCAACAGAGCATAACCCAGAAAAATGAAGGCCCAAGCCCACCATCTTGCCGCGGAACCGCGGCATAAGTTAGCTTAGGCCGCGGAACCGCGGCCGTTTGGTGGCCTCAGGGTGCCAAATTTCCTGTAAGTGTCTCTCTTCTCTCCCCCACTCCTCTGGACTCCACTAAACTGTGTTTTCTGCAGCATTTTTTGCGCAAATTCTCTCCCCCCTTCCAATAAATTGTTCTTGTGCAGGATTCTTTGCGCCGCGCTAAAAAAATAAAAATTGTTTGAAGTTGATTTGTTACTGCTTTGCATTTATTAATACGGACTTAAGGGGCTTGAAACCAATTCAGATTGGGTGGGGATTTCATCACCCTTCGCAGGACCCCAGAAATCACAAAAAGCATATGTATTGACCATTGTTAAATTAAAAAATACTAGACTCAGCCCTAAGGACTTCGCGCTCAATAGGACAGAGGACTAGTTACAGGCATCGGCCGTTTATCCTATCCTGACTTTGCGGTGTCTAGGCAAGTGTGTCGAAGGCAAGTGGTTACTTAATTAGGACCACTACTTACGTAGTGGGGAGCCTCCCACTTACCTGGCACTTACCTGGCCGCAATTGGCGGAGAAGAGGCGGTTTGAGGTCCTATTTCTAGTCCTTTGGAACAGTTAGGAGCTGTCTAGCTGACCTAGGTGACCCTAGATCTATGTGTGATTGTGCATATCTTGTTTGTGATTGCCTGAAGCCGTATATCCGTACATATTTTTGTAAATCTCTTTCTAAAAAAAAAGGAAAAAGTCAAAAACTTTTATAAAAACTTGCCCTTTGCCGTCAAAAAATCCATTTTTCACCCACCACCCAATCGTATTTCTCCATTGACGTTTTCTTACCCTCATCTTCTCCGCTTTGACTATACTAAACTCGTTTAGTGTATGTCCGCTTGGACTCGGGACACTAGCGTCCGTTTAGTCCGCGTTACGTTAGTCGCTACCGACTACGCGATCGACTCAGACGTCGAAACTCCGTCCACTCCTCTTTCACCTTTACCTTTGCCGGCCAACTCCGACGTTGACCGGAATTCTGTTCATACATCTTCACCTTCGCCTTCACCAACCTCTTCTTCCGCGATGTCAGGATTTAATCCAAACATCTCTTTGACTCCCCCGGGATTGACTCCACCTCCTATGGAAGCAAATAACCCACCACCACCGCCTGTTGTAGCGCCGCAGCGAATTGCGCTCCAGGATCGTTTCTATCCCACCCGTTCTGCACTTCCCACCTGTCTTTCTCTTCCACCGGCCAATGGGGATAATTTTGAAATTAAGCCCCACTTCATTAACATGCTTCCGCGATTTCATGGGCTTGAATCTGAAGATGCCTATATCTTCATCAACAAATTTCAAAACGTTTGTGCCAAGATGAAAACCACCCAGCTGTCGGACGATGCTATACGGCTACGGGTCATTCCGTTCACTTTATGCGATCTTGCCGAAAAATGGCTGTATAGCACCGCTTCCCACTCCATAACCAGTTGGGACGAGTTTGTTAAAGCGTTTCTCAAAAAATTCTATCCGAATCATAAAACCGCAAGGATCCGTAACGAAATCAACCAATTCTCTCAGCTTCCTTCTGAACCCTTCTGGAAGTGCTTTGACCGGTATAAAGACCTTCTTGTTCAGTGTCCTCACCATGGTATCGAGAAATGGCAACTTTGCCAAACCTTATACGAGGGCCTGAACCCAGCAACCAAGCAGTTGTTGGAAACCATTTGTCAGGGCCACTTCCTATCAAAATCTGACGAGGAAGCGTGGCAATTCTTCGACGACCTTGCGGAACAGACGCTACAATGGGAGAGCACCAGACCGACTTCTTCTTCTTCTACCTCCACTTCTACCGGTCAGTCTAGGGTAGGAATTTACCAACTTGATGTCTCTATTGCGATGAAAGCTGAAATGGCTGCAATAACGAGAAAACTTGAAGCGATAGAGAGCAAATTTTCTTCTCCTGCTCCTGCCCCTGTTCTTCCCCTTCGTACCATTTGCGCTTGTTGTTCCGATCCTTCTCATTTAACCGAAGAGTGTCCTTACAATTCACCATCTCAAGGACAGGATCAGGTTAATGCTGCATTTCAGCAAAGACCAAGAAATGATCCATACTCTTCCACGTACAATCCCGGTTGGAGGAACCACCCCAATTTCGCCTGGAATCAGAATCAGCATCAATTCCAAGGCAACAATTTCCAGAGACCCCCTCCTCCACAACAACAAGCGCAACAACAAACTCAACATCAGTTTCAGCAGCCCTTCCAACCCCAACCTTTTCAAAATCAGACGAACAACTTTGCACCCAACAATTCTTTTCCCCAAAACAATTTTGTTCCGTCAAACAACGATAAGGTTTCCTCGCTCGAACGAAGTCTGGAGGCGTTCGTTAAACAATCGACACAATCCACCGCCAACATCCAGTCTTCTATTCAGTCCTTAGTGCAACACACTGTCGCTCACGGGCAAAGCATCAAGACCATCGAGGCCCAGATTGCACAGCTGAATGCGCCCTTAAGCGAGCGAGAGAAGGGGAAGCTCCCATCCCAGCCATTCCCTAATCCCGGTCACCCACATAATGTACATGTTGCTCTTGAACAACAGAACCATAATGTGAGTGCCGTGACCACATTGAGATCGGGAAGGATGCTGCAAAACAACATTGGCACACGAGTCGACGATGACACCCCGGCCGCTTCTTCTTCTTCGTCTTCGTCTTCTGAGCCTATTCTTCATTCTTCAAAAGGCTCTTTTTCTTCTTCTTCTTCTGCTCTGAACGGACCCACTTCTCACTCCACGAAAACACCAGTTCTGGGATCCGTTCCAACTCCATAATCTCCTCCTCCAGCATTGGACTCAACCAATTTTAAAAACGTTCCATTTCCAAACAGGTTGAAGTCCACCAAACAAAATCCACAAATGGAGAAGATTCTGCAGTTATTTAAGCAGGTTAACATTAACATTCCTCTTTTAGATGCTGTCCAACAAGTCCCGTCCTACGCGAAAATCTTAAAGGACTTGTGCACGAAAAAGAGGAAGTCTCAGGTACCTAAGAAAGTTTTCTTGGCTTGTGCTGTGAGTGATACTCTTACCCAGTCTTTACCACAAAAACGGAAGGACCATGGCTGTCCTACGATTTCTATTACCATTGGGGATAAGAACATCAACCGCGCACTATTAGATCTTGGTGCCAGTGTTAACCTGCTTCCGTACTTGGTATACGAGCAATTAGGCGTAGGAGAGCTGAAACCCACACACTGTACTCTCCAAATGGCCGACCGATCGATCACCCATCCTAGGGGTGAGCTAGAGGATGTGTTAATCAAAGTCGGGGACTTCATATTCCCCGTTGACTTCATTGTATTAGACACACAGCCTGTAGCTAACCCCCGGAATCAAATTCCGGTGATACTCGGTCGCCCATTCCTTGCAACCTCAAATGCTGTGATCAATTGTCACAATGGTTCGATGAACCTCTCTTTTGAAAACATGACAATTGAACTTAACATTTTTAGGTTGGGGAATCAGCCCTCCGAACCGAATGCTCATATACTGGACGTTTGCTCAATCCAGGAGATCACCCCAGAAGAGTGTGAATTCGAGGAGTTTCTATTTGATCACGATAACCTTAACGCCACTAATGCGTTCCTTCTCGAACCTGCTGCTGTTTCTGCGCCCGACAATGACTACGAGTGTTTCACCTTCACGAACGATCTTAGCCACTCACCGCCCGAGTTTGAGTCCTTCGAATTTCCGGATGAGTTACCTGAACCATCCAACTCGGTCGCTTACACTCGTTTTGAACCTTTGCTGGAGTCCTTTGAGTTCGAGACCTCTTCACCAATCTTGCCTTCTATCATTTCACCTCCAACGCTCGAACTCAAGCCTTTGCCGTCTCACCTCAAGTACGCTTACTTGGGTGAGAACGAGACCCTCCCTGTCATCATCTCGGCATCTCTAGCTCCAGAGCAAGAGAAAGCCCTTCTTGCGGTCTTACACAGCAATAGGCAAGCTTTTGGCTGGTCCATGGCGGACATCAAGGGGATTAGTCCCCTGATCGTTGAACATCACATTCATCTGATGGATGATGCCAAACCAGCCAGGGATCCACAAAGACGTCTCAACCCAGTCATGAAAGAGGCTGTGAAGAAGGAGATCGTCAAATGTCTGGATAGTGGTATCATTTACCCTATCTCTGATAGCCAGTGGGTTAGCCCCATTCACGTTGTCCCCAAGAAATCAGGCATCACGGTCATCACTAACGAGGCGAACGAGTTAATCCCTACTCGCACCCAAACTGGGTGGCGAGTATGCATCGATTACAGAAAACTCAACGCCGCAACGCGGAAGGACCACTTTCCGCTACCTTTCATTGACCAAATGCTTGAACGATTGGCTGGACACGAGTACTACTGCTTTCTTGATGGCTACTCCGGCTATAATCAGATTCCCATCGCCGAAAAAGACCAGGACAAGACCACATTCACTTGTCCTTTCGGCACGTTTGCATATCGTCGCATGCCCTTTGGGTTATGCAATGCGCCCGCTACCTTCCAGCGGTGTATGATGGGAATCTTCTCAGACATGATGGAAAAATTCCTGGAGATCTTCATGGACGATTTCTCCATCTTTGGCGATTCTTTCAACGAGTGTTTGCTGCATCTCGACGCTGTCCTTACCCGATGTGAGGACAAGAACCTCACTTTGAATTGGGAGAAGTGCCACTTCATGGTGCGCGAAGGTATTGTCTTAGGACATATCATCTCGCAGAATGGCATAGAGGTTGACAAAGCAAAGATTGAGGTCATTTCCAATCTCCCTCCTCCCAGATGCGTCCGAGACTTCCTTGGCCATGCCGGTTTCTATAGACGGTTCATCAAGGACTTTAGCAAGATTGCTAGGCCCTTGACTCTTCTGCTGGCCAAGGACACGCCATTCGACTTCAACTCGAGCTGTGTGACTGCATTCGAGTCATTAAAAAGCTCACTCACTTCTGCTCCCATTCTCTTTTCTCCTGACTGGACGCACCCATTTGAGATTATGTGCGATGCATCCGACTTTGCCATCGGTGTTGTCCTTGGACAACACATCAATAAGATGCCGCACGTAATCTATTATGCTAGCCGAACCCTGAACGACGTACAACTCAATTATACAACAACTGAGAAGGAATTCTTAGCTGTTGTTTTCGCTTTAGAAAAGTTCCGGCCCTACCTCATTGGCTCTCCAGTCATTGTCTACACAAACCATTCTGCTCTGCGCCATCTTTTTGCGAAGAAAGATGCAAAATCTCGGCTAATACGTTGGATCCTCTTGCTTCAAGAATTTGACCTTGTCATTAAGGACAAACGAGGATGTGAAAACGTAGTTGCCGACCATCTCTCACGACTTCCTTCTTCTCCGTCGCTTCAAATTCCGATCAACGACGTTTTCCCGGATGAACAGCTCTTGACAGTATCTTGCGAACACTGGTTCGCAGATATTGTGAACTATTTGGCCACAGGATTACTACCGACTGAATGGTCAAGTCAGGACAGACTTCGCTTCTTATCCCAAGTAAAACACTTTTACTGGGACGAACCCTATCTGTTCAAGTACTGTCCCGACCAGATTATTCGTCAGTGTGTCCCTGACGAGGAATTCAAGAGTGTGCTGTCATTTTGCCGCGATCAAGCATGTGGCGGGCATTTTGGCCCCAGAAAGACAGCTGAGAAGATCTTGCAATGTGGTTTCTACTGGCCACAACTCTTCAAAGACGCTCATGACTATTGCAAGACTTGCTCCCGGTGCCAACACTTGGGCCGGATATCCCGGAGGAACGAGATGCCGCTCCAACCGATCTTGGTTGTGGAGATTTTCGACGTTTGGGGGATAGATTTCATGGGGCCGTTTCCCAGCTCTTTTGGGAACTTATACATCCTTCTCGCTGTTGATTACGTCTCTAAGTGGGTCGAGGCTGTGCCCACCCGAACTAACGACAACAAGGTTGTCGTTAGGTTTCTTAAAGAAAACATTTTCTCCCGTTTTGAGCACCCCCGAGCGATCATTAGCGACAATGGAACTCATTTCTGCAATAAGACTTTCGAGGCCTTGATGCGGAAATATTCCATTAATCATAAGCTATCTACGCCTTACCACCCCCAGACCTGCGGGCAGGCCGAAGTTTCAAATCGGCAAATCAAGCAGATACTGGAGAAGACGGTTTCCAAGAACCGAAAAGATTGGTCGCTGAAACTCACTGATGCCCTTTGGGCATTTCGAACCGTTTATAAGACCGATCTTGGCATGTCTCCCAATCGGCTTGTGTACGGAAAGGCTTGCCACCTACCTGTCGAAATAGAGCATCGCGCATTTTGGGCGATAAAGGAGCTGAATCTGTCTCTCGACGATGCGGGCAGCCATCGGAAGCTGCAGTTGAACGAATTAAGCGAGCTTAGGGATGAGGCTTACGATAACGCGGTTGTCGTTAAGAACCGAACGAAGGTGTTTCACGATAAACACCTTTTGCGCAAAACTTTCGTACCTGGTCAACAGGTACTGCTTTACGATACCCGGCTACACTTCCATCCAGGAAAGCTCAGATCTCGCTGGAAAGGGCCATATTTTGTGCGGAATGTGTATCCGCATGACGCTGTGGATTTGGAGAATCCAAAGGACGGTTCATTTTTCAAAGTGAACGGACACCGACTAAAACCGTACCTTAGCGCCGAACCAACAGAGGAGCTCCTGGTCTTACAGGAGCCGGTTTACCCTGCATAATCTTCCTCTGCCTACCACCAAACTTTGGTTATCCAGCCAAGAACAATGGACACTGTTCCAAATAAGTTTGGGGGTATGTATATACCATTTTGTATATATTTGTGGATATTCTTTTCCATTTTTGCTCTTTTTCTTTTCTTTAAAAACAAAACAAAAAAAAACAAATGTGTATATCTAACCGACAATTTTGACCCTTCAAATGATCTCTTCATGCAATGACAGTGAGGTCACTGTCCAGTTTAAGTTTGGGGGTACGCTCGGTACGCATTTCTAACCTTCGCATTCATATGTATATTTTGCATCTGCATACTAAAATCCATAAAATCCATAAAAATCTGAAAATTTTCTAAAAACATAAAAACTTTTTTTTGTCAAGTTAGCTAGTGGGAGGACTCTGATTCAACATTTCGACGGTTTTGTTTGATAAAATAAGAATAACTAAATCTTATGTTTAGATTTTGAAAACCTGAAAGATAACTCTCCTTTGAAGTTAACTATAGCTGATATACGTCTTTACATCACACTACACGTGTCGTGAGTTTTGGAAATTAGATGACAAGTCTTTTATGTCTAAAAACTTTTAAATAGATAAATGATTTTCTGAGGATCAAATAGGTTTGTTCTGAAATATCAAGAATAGTTTATGAAGTAAAGTGAATATGAAGGAATGTTATTGATGCCTTAATTGGAACTAAGTCTGAAAAATAACCCATCTGGAACTTGATTGGAATGATTACACACCAAACCCACTAAACACGTCTTTTATCCAAAAAAATAATTGAACTGCCGGTTATATCTCCGTTCGTATTGAATCATCATGATTTTCACGCCAAACTGTCTTTTGTTTTTGGACCTCTTGAGTAATTAAGTCCGCTGGGGTGTCTCTACACCTAATGCCCTAAAGCCAACTAGTTTGGAAGCATTGGCCCAAAGCTCACTAAGAAGCCTAGAAAGTCCAGATTAAAACAAAGTCAAGCAAGTGTTCTCTCCGAGTTAAAATTCCTAACGGTTCTTTGTGTGAGAATAATCTTGACAAAAGACAGGCTTTTATAAAAAATATATATATATATATATATATATTTCTAGCGGAGATATGAAGGTTTTATTCTATGATAAAGACTATTGCACGTTCACAGAGGTGTGTATGAAATGAAAACAAGAAAAAGGTGGAGTGAAAAATAAGACCTAGTTTCCTGTTAAGAAAGATAGAAATTCTGAAGTTGAAACCTTACTGGAAAACGAAACTTGAAAAATACTTAACTCTTTATAAAACTTATGTGATCCTTTTAAAATTGTTATCTGGGCTTTATTATGTGACATGATGACTTTAATCGATCCTTCTGGAAATTAAACGACACTATTTGCACTGCACGTAAAGACATATAAAATCTGTAGTTAAATTAGAAGCGAGGTGTGAAAAATAAAGGTTCGATAGTCTAGACTTAGGATAATAGAATTGTTATTTTCTGAAACAAAACTTTAGGGGTTTGAATCATAGTAATTTCGCAAAACTAGCTTGACCGGATTTTGTGGGTAGTATCCGCTGAAAACCCTCAGGAGACAACACTCCTCCTGCTAGGGACACCTAGAGGTTTAACGGCTTGTTGCACATGCTCAGTGCAATCGCGTTCCCTGCGAAAGTGAGGTTAGGAATTTTTGTGAATAAATTGGCTTTGCTCGGGACGGGCAAATGATAAGTTTGGGGGTATTTGTTCATATCAGATTTTTGCATTTTTATACTGTCTAATTTTTATCATATTGTTTATCGGTAGGTACTCTTGAGCCGTGTTTGCTAGTCAATTGCAGGTTACAGGTTCTCGGCTCTAAACGATGAAATTCATGGAAAAGCACGACAAAATCCGGATTCCTGCCAACCACAGATAAAACACGGGTCTCTGCTCTCTATCCGTTGTTGCCACACACCAGTTTAAGAGACAAAATGACAAATCGATTGTCATCTTCATGCACAAAGCACAATGGCAACACCAAGTCCAAGAAATCTACGCGGAGCTCAAGAAAATCATGACAAAAAGATCCATATCCAATCACCTTTTGATCAGCCGAAATTCTGGAAAAATCGTGAAGATATTCTGAGAAAAAAACATATACCAGAATAAAGGGCACAGCAAACCAGGGAGTACCACCAAAAATGAAGGCACAATCCCTCTAAACGGCCGCGGTTCCGCGGCATTAGCAGGCTTAGGCCGCGGAACCGCGGCCTTACGGTCTCTTCAGAGTGAAATATTTTAGGGGCAGTTTGGTCATTCTATGTGGAGCCCGATTCTTGCCCTAGGTTTCCAGTTCCCTGCCTATAAATAGTCCAGAACTTACCAAAGCCAAGGGTGTTTAATCTTTGTATTTAGATTTTAGGTTTTAGTTGTTGTTCTTCTTCCTCCTCTCATCTCTTCTCCATTAAAAAACTTGTAGTGAGCTTTTGTGAGTGAAGAATGAATAAAGGAGTTCTTTTTACTTATCATGCTTGTCTTGTTCTTTAGTTAAATTATTATTGCTTGTAATTTTCATTTGTTAACTTAGTTGTTATTTGTGTTTGTTTCTTCTTGTTCTCTTTTCCTTTATCCTTAAACAACCATGATGCTTACGCTTGATCCTTGCCAAGGTGAGGTCGCAAATAGCTAGTTGTTATCTTCTAATCTCCTTCTTTCTATCTTCTTCCTTTGTTTTATTTTTCGTTCTTCTTGTAATGGGTGAGTAGTTTCCATACTTGTTAGGGTAGGATAAGGGAAGTTTGAGAGAAGGAAATCTCTCTCACTCTTTCCTTGCCCAACATCTTAAATCGAACTCCCGTTGATTGAACCACAATCCGCTCCCTATGGCACCCTATCCTACATGATAGCGGTGATTCCGTAGTGAGACCGGTTGTGGTTGAATTAACCGGAGGTTAAGGCTAAGAGCCAAGAACGGACGGACAAGCACCAAAAGGAAGAACTTATGCGTTGGAAAGCCTAGCTTATACTCGCAAGTTCCTTCCTAGTCGTGCTAATCCCCGTTGTTGCCGATTACCAAAACACCGATATTAAGAGTGGCAACGAAAGAAGTGAGCGACTCCTAACTCAAACTAACCTAATCCTAACCCTAACAAGCTCTCTTTACATATCATTTTAACACTTAGTTAATCACAAACAAATCTGGACTCTCGGACTTAACTCGTTAAGACACATAGAAAAAGATTCCCATCTCCCTGCGGACGACCCGTACTCAACCGGCTAGCTACAAGCGAAACCGTTTTGATTGCGGTAATTAACTAAACTTGAACACGCAACAAGCGCAACAATCACCTGGCCAGGGCTGTTGATGGGATTTATTGGTAAGTGTTATCAGTAGTTTTTCATACCGTTATGGGTTTTACATCGGCATGACTTTTCAAGTTATTGGGGTCTGACGATACCACCCCCAGACTCGATATGCGACATATCAGACGAAGAGACCGGACTGTATGATAAGTGTTACCTATAGGCTTCATGGGAGCTTGGACAAGCTTGCTTGTTGATCTTCTAATCACTCAATACCTGAGTAGCCGTTACGTCCAGCTAGTACCGCTAACGGCTTGTGGGTGACTGATTTGATCATCACCTACTGCTGGCGTATTGACGAGTCTTTAGAGTTCACACAGAAGTTTTCTGGTTCAAGCGAAACGAAGTAGGGCACATATGTTGATATGTGCGGGGGCCTGATTAAATACGAGTATGTGATACCGTATTCTAATCTGGCGGTTATTTGTTATCAGTTAGGTTATATGTGATATGACCAGATTATCGAATCAAGTGTTGATTTGATAATATGATATACAGATAAATGATATTAGTCGGTTATATGTGATATAACCAGATTATTAAATCAAGTGTTGATTTAATAATTTGATATATATTATATATTTGATATAATTATATATTAACTAATATTTTTAGCTCACTAATTTTTTTTCATAATATATATATATATATATATATATATATATATATATATATATATATGAAGCATGTCATGCATTTTCTATTTTTAGAAAATAGAAAATGAGGTGTAAAAGGGGTTTTCCCATTTGTTTATTAGTCTTGACCCACTATTCAAGCATTGTTGCAATTTTTATTGCAATTTTATTCCATGCTTGAATACGTGAGGTCAAAGGGGTTGCCATTCTAGCCTTGTTTTTTAGTTTTCAAAAAAAAAAAATTAAATAATTTCCACCGACTTTTAATCTGGACCGTTGGATATAAGATCCAACGGCCCATATATACTCGCTGCGCCCAGGTGATGGGGACCACGCGAAAATGCGTGGTCTCCTCTCGCGGCCACTTGGAGCGCGTGTAACGTTTTAAAAATCGTTTAGGTGAATTTTCGGATAATCGGTAAAATAACTGGTGTTTTCTGTAAAAAACCAGGATATAATTATTTTTCAATATAGACTAAATTATACATATTTTAGATATGTAATGGCTAGTATTGGTATTTATTTAGTCACTTATAAATTTGCTAGTTTACTAAAATATTTTCTTCAATTAATTAATTTAAATATTATTATAAGTTTTCACTAATACATTTAAATTAGTGATAATTACAAATGGGAGTGGGTTAATTATACTTTAGTGAACCATGATACATTAAACCAAAATGTAACTTGTTTTAAAATGAAAAGAAAGTGTCATGATGGTTCTAGAATTTTAATGTAAAGCTTAATAGAAAAGAAAATTTAAAAGGAATTAGTAAAGAAAAGAGGTATGGTGTTTAATAATTGAGGTATGAGGGTTTTTATTGACTTGACCTCACACACCCACACAGTCACCTCCCATTTCCTTCCTTGGCGGAACTGCAGCACCAGCAGCCCCCTTTTTAGTCACCTCCCATTTCCTTCCTTGGCGGAACTGCAGCACCAGCAGCCCCCCTTTTGTTCTTCTTCATTTCATTGCTAAATCCTCAAAAAAATTCCATCAAAAATCCAAATAAAAAAACCTCACAAACTCCTAATTAAATCTTACCCATTATTCTTTGTTCAAATCTAGCTTGGATCAAGGAGCAAGATGGCATTTTGGAGGCTAAGTTTTGCAAGTGAGATCTACAAATATTTGAGTTATAAATCCTAACCCCATGGTTAATTTGTTGCAAAATTATTTTATCTAATTTAGTTAAGTTTAAATGTGATCTAATAAGTTGAGTTAAGTTCCTCTTTTTTTTTTGTCTTGGCTCATCCTATGTCGCTAGTTCTGTTAGCCGTGTAGTTAGCAAACGGTACTCGAGGAACAGGATTTTGAAGCAGAATTGGCAGATTCCACATCGACGGCACCGACGTCACAATCATCCTACTTGGAATTACCAAGAGGAACTTGAAAGCCCCTGCACTACCGGCTAACCAAAAGCGCTTCTTTGTTGATTTCAGTTTGCATCTTATTAGTCAGCTATTCTTTTCAAGATTCAGGTCTTCGGAGTTTTACGAGCGAAACGTCGTCATAAGCTAACTTGTTCTAATTGCAAACTTGAAATTTCAAGAAAGAGGGTTTGGTTTAAATCAAGGTTTTATCATCTAATTATGGTGGCAGTGTGTAGTTTAACATGTGAAGGCCATGCAAAACTTAATCTAGTTGCTAAATTGCTAATTGTTACATTTAATTTGTCCTAATTAGGCATTTTTGCAAACTAACTTTTTGATTAAACTAAAATGGGTGAGATTAAAATTTTAATAAAGGTTTGTGTGGTTTAATTATGCTATTATGTGAACATTGTGGCCACTAGTTTTGTTAAACCATCTAGATTTGTAATATAACGGTTAATGGTTGCTTATTAGATTTTTGGAATAAATCGATTTGAAATAAGTTTGTGGTTTTGATGGTTTACTACCTATTTCATTTAAAATTTAGTTTGTTGTGAATGCGTGATTGATATGATTGGGTTTTAGTTTTGGGGTTTGTCACGTATAGCCACCCTAGTTGGGGTTTGTGGCGTTGTCGCGAGTGCGTTTTGTACACCAAGTGCGTGCACGTCCAGTTAGTACGCGTGGTTGACCTGTATCGTTTGTGTGCGTTTCTAGGATCGGCTGCAGAGGCATCGGATATGGTGCGGAAAAGGAAGGCTGAGATCAGATTAAATTAGCCGAGTCGTCCCGGTTAGTAGATGTATACATCTACGGGGAAACGTCTGGATGGCGCGAGCCGCCCGATGGATTAGGATTACTTGTAGTACTTGCATTTTATATGCGCAGTTTCCCAGTTATTCATCTCATTGCACCGCACCATCTTATATATATATATATATATATATATATATATATATATATATATATATATATATATATATTATCATCTCATAGGACACTTGCATCATTACCATTGGTTCATGCCGTACGTGCACTATTCATGCGAATACGCACGCCTTTGGTAATTGCTATGTCACGAATACTATAAAACTTGCTTAAAATCGGTAACTTATATTTGTATATTCATTTCATTAAATGGATACGTAGGAATTATATGTACTTGGTTTTTTTTTTCTGAAGTAGGGTAGTTTTAAATTAAATTTATTAAAATAGGGTAGTTTGATTTTAATTTCGCAGAATAGGGTGGTTTGGACGATCCCACCCCTGCCCAAACAGAGGACGGGTTTTAGGAACCCGCCGTCTACCTATTATAGGGGAGGGCGGGTTCTAGTCCCTCCCCTTAATTAGGCAGAGGGAGGGAACCTGCCTTCTCCTTTATCAAGGAGAGGGCGGGTTCTGAGAACCCAAACCCGCCCTCCCCCTCTCCTTGATAAAGGAGAGGGCGGGTTCTCAGAACCGTGAGAACCCGCTCCATTTTCAAATAAAATAAAATAAAATAAAATCACGTAATTAATTAAATATGAAATAAATGTATAAAAATTGTATAATATTAACCGTTTGAATAAAAATGGGGTGGGTTCTCGTAACCCACACCATTTCAAAAAAATAAAATAAAATAAAATTCATGAAATTAATTAAATATGAAATAAATGAATAAAAATTGTATAATATTAACCGTTTGAAGACGGTCAAATTTATAATAACAAAATGAATCCGTCAAATTTATAATACAAAAAAGTCATCTGTTTGCAAAATGTAAATTCTATCTCGACGGTCAAATTTATAATAACAAAATGAATCTGTTTCTAAAATTTATATAACTATCGCTTTCCCTTTCCCTTTCCCAATCCGAGGAGGCTTAACATAAGCCTATGCCTCCTGGGATGACTGGAGGACCCTCCCGTTTCTTGGGTATATGGCGTTGGCGGCAACTGCTCATCTGCTGCGGCTTCAGCTTCGTCTTCAGCAGCGTCTTGGACAGGCTGTTCCGAAAATCCTGAATGTGGGACAGGTGTCGGATATGTGCTGCCTCCCAACAACTGTATGTAGGACGAAAGATCCGTATCCCAACTGGGCAGTTGCGAAGAACCTGTCCCGGTTTCGTACGGCTGCTGTTGCACAAAACCTGGGCTCCATAGCTGCGCAAATCCTGACCCTCAAGATTGCTGTTGTTGCGCAAAATCTGATCCCCAAGACGGCTGTTGCGCAAAACCGGTCTCCCAAAGCTGTTGTTCCTCCGGTTGTTGCGTTTTTCCGGTTTGCTGCTGACAGTATGGTGATCCAAACCACTGATCCTGCTGCTCTGGATCTCCCTGATGCTGCGGCTCTGGTGCCGGCTCATGCTGCTGCTCTGGTGCCGGCGAGAAATGTGGAAGCATATTATATTGACCGAATATACCACCAATATATGAGTCGCAATTTGCAAATAAAGCCTGAGTATCCGGACCATCATCAGGCGGATATGAATCATGCATCATTGATTGTACAAAATGCAACCCACGAGCCTGTCGTTACATTAGAAATAAGAAATAAGTATTGACTCGTACCGCCGTATGTTAAAAAGTAATATAATTTAAAGAATTCAACTTACCAGATCTCGTTCCACGTGGCTTCTAGGCTCGTACCGCTGGATGTTTGGGAAGTCGTTAAGGGAAGCAGAAAGATATCTTATGGTGACACGCTTATACCACTGTAGATATGCTTCGGTAGCGTCGGTGGGTGTTTGGTCACCAATTTGCTGTAAGGAAATATTACGCTGTCTATTTGTTGCGCCACGGCAGCGCCCCGGCCGTCTTACCGAGGCCAAAATGCGGAATCAAAAATTTTCCTCACTTGGAAACTGGCGCTACCGCGGACAATAAAACCCGGATCGTTAACCATTAACCTATACTAGCAAACAAGAGATGGGAAGAGAAGTATACCAAGTGATCCGAGTTCTCCGGTCTTCTCGTCATCGTCCCGATCTCCCGCGGAAAGTCCTGTCTCCATATCATCGCCTCCTTGCCGAAAAGGGCACCACATCGCCTGTATCTTTTACGGGCTCCCACCTCAATACCGAGGCAACTCGGGCGCGAAGTTGGCTGGCCGACGCGTCCAAGATTTGCTGTAGAATGTGTAGTGTAGAGGCTATGTCTCATTTGGGGTTTGTTGCCTTTGAAGATGATGGAGGAATCAAGATAAGAAAAATGGTGCTTGCATTTTTCTAGCATGAAAATGAGATCAAGAATGAAACTCTCAAGAATGAAAAACCTCTCCTTCTCTTTTCTCAAAATGAAACCTTATCATCCTAGAATGGTGGAGGAAAGAATACATAAGCAAGAGGGAGGTGAGTGTAGGAAAAAGAGAGAGGGTGACCATATCCAAACATCATCATAACAATCTCACATCAAACTCTAATCACCTCAAATCACCAAAAAGCAAGTGATAAGAAGGAAAAAGAATCTCATCATGAAAAACTATCATGATGCCACCAATAAGCAAGAAAGCCCTCCACAAAATGTTATTTGCAAACTTGCAAATAACCCTCTCCATCGGAAAAGTCCGGCCGGGAAAGAACAAAGGAAAACCGGCCGGAACGGAATGCAAACTGGCAACTCCAGAAAACTGGTCCCGTAATAAATTACAGGAAAACCCCGATACTGTGCATACACACCCGCATCTGTATTCCGTCCGGATACAAATGCAAAGAGACAATCTATACTGTACTAAACTAGGATCCGGCTTAAACCAAAGCCGGCTAGTAATATCCGTTCGATCCTGATCCGTGCAATACCGCATGTATCTGATCGAACCCTGCCATATATCCATACGGCTACTAGTACAAACCGTCCGATCCTGACCCGTGCAATACCGCACGTATCTGATCGGACCCTGCCATATCTCCATACGGCCTCTACAGCGTTTCGCCCGAAACTTGAGTAACTGAGTGTGTGGTGGACTCTAAAGACTCGTCAATACTATGGCTGTGGATTTAACCACTAGCACGTCAGAGGTATAAGCCAATACGTGACGGGCCACCAGCTATTGACCAAAAGGGACGTCGATGAGCGAACTCATCCTGACACCCTACTGAGCCTGTCAGTGACAATATCCGTCAAGTCCGGTCCGTTCGTCTATGAGTATCGCATGGCGGGCCTAGGGGGTTGGTAAAAGTCAGACCCCCAAAAGCGGTACAAGTCGTGTTGGAGCGTAGCCCAGAACACCCTGAGATACTATTGGAATACCTACCAGTAAATCTCCTGCCTCGGCCGAGGGCTTTGTGTAATGGCTCTCCTAGACACAGCGCGACCTCACCCCCAATACCGGGAGAGACGAACCCCTGCAGATCCGCTCACTGCCTCCATGTGGCTCGGGACTGTACCCAACTAAAACCTGTTTGCACGACTCCTTTGAGCCGTGGTAGGGTAGTAATCAAAGCACAGTGGGAACTCACACGAGACAAATGACGATCTCAGGTCGATGAACTAACCTGTACACATGTCACCAGGGAACTGCTATCTGACATCTGGTATATGACCAACTAGCAGGTTCCCGGCGAGTCCTGTCCGGTGTACTCATAACCCAATGAGCACCTATATACATCTTAGGTGAACCAACTGACACCAGTGGCTTGTGAGACCGGCCACCGCCCCTCGTCGGGGTCTCGACTGTATACACTAGTCTACTAATGGAGTATCGATGCCCTGTCTCGAAACTCCTACGACTAGGGACCTTTTAAGGATGTGCTTATAGACCCCAGCTCCCACGTATATGATCGCCATCATACTGCTGGCAGTCAAGCAAGAATCCTAGGGGCTCTATCAGCGTGTAATAGCGACCTGTAAGGTCACCTGAAGCAGTACACAATGATAAAGGTAAACCAGATAGCATACTATCATCTCGAGTAAGACTGTCCTACCGGGATAGGTCCTCCCTCAATCATTGCAATCACGTACCTGTGATCCAATAATTGACTCTGAGGGCACTATCTCCAACAATCTCCCACTTGCACTCAAGGCTAATTATTGCGATGTCGCATACTCACAGTCCGTGTGATACCGAACACCCAACTCCTCTACTAGTCAGTCTCACAAAGCTCGTTTGCGAAACTATTGCGTTCGAGGAATAGCCTCAGTGAGTGGATCCGCTGTGATGTTTCTTTCTATGTCTCTCTATATCTCAAGTTCGCGGAGAAAGCCATCTCCCGAAATGAGCAATACCAGTCTTAGAGTATGTCTGGATATCTGATGGGACCTAGCTCATAAATGAACTCCAAATCCAAACTTCTTAGACTGTATCGATAACTGAACCTAATCAGTATCTAGCGCCAAGCCTCCCTCAGTATCGCCTTGGACCACCTGTCCAAAATACTGCCCCTCGTCAGAAGGAGAAACTATAACTCTGACAGCCACTCTGCCATCCATGTCACCTTGGAAGCCTGGAATCATAACCGTCTCCTAAAAGAGGCTGTCGTTATCACATCCCTAGAATACGCACTTATGTCCTAAAACTGCTTCCGATTGTTTCTCCAGGATTGGATTAATATCAACTTATTGCATCTACTGTAAGAACAACATCTGGTGTGGTACTTGACATTTCATGACTGACTCAATTGCCTAAGCAAGCGATCTGTCAATCATGCGTATCCCTCTCCCCTTTAGTCTGTAAGACACCTTTAGAGAGGGTGACTCCATTACCTGCAGGTATACTACCGTGCAAGGAGTCGTCCATTCTAAATACTTATAGAATGCTGTCAAGGTACCCAGATTAGGAAACCACCCAAATCTAGATCTAAAACCATAGATCTAGTAACCAGAATGTCTGATATAATGTCCAAGTCCCTTGTGGAGAAACCACTGTGTGACGACCAAAGTATAACCGATCGTAGTATAGGAATATCACTTCCTACTACCTTCTCAACAGATCCATCTCCTATTCTGATGACGTCAAACCCATGACTGTCACATCAGAAACAGATGATCTAACTCCGCTATATCTGCTTTAGTCTATAAATAGACATAAGCCTGAAGTCCACCAATGCTTCCGCTGCTCCCACTGACTACGACAACCCTCTGCCAGAGTCATATAGACGTGCACTTCTAAAGCTAGTTTAGAACGACGCTATACTCATCCTCCTGCCGGGTCTCGCAGCCTGGAACAACAACAATGGCAAGTGTGGGTAAACAAGAACTTCCCTGTCACCGTCCTTGAGGCTACCGGAGTACCTCTCGGGTGCCTGAAGTTACCCACCTTATCTGCGGAGTGGCCAATGGAATGTCAAATCAGATTGAATCTTTAGGTTCCTTATCAAATCTTCAGTAATCGTTTGCGGTTCTGGAATCGCTTCCAGTTCTACCATACTCCCACTACTGTTTTCTGAAAAATAACCATTTCTTTTTAAAATGTGGCGAGTTAAGAACAATATCACTATTGATCTTCCAGATGGTAGAAAGTCAACCCTCGTCATAGCCTGGGTCAACCCACAAACAGCCATTACAGAAATGTGCCTTGAGTTATCCAGAGTCTGGTTTTAATCATAAGCCGGACAACTCCCCGTACCTTAACAATGTTAAGATATGAACTGTACTATATCCAATATAGAACCAGAGGCACTGATTTAATTGAACCAGATTCAAATCATGCAGCTGTCTTCAGTGCATGTCAACTAAATGGAGAGAGGCCGATCGGCGTTACTCAACTTAGGAATGCTTCCAATTATGAGTAACCTGAAAGAGAAGCAAGTTCTCATTACTATCAACTGAATACCATACACAAGTATCTACATCTTCGATCACCTTGAAGAATCCCGATACTTGCAATACCTGGTTCTCTACTCTATTCTTATACCAATAACTCCTCAAAACTCAGACCCTGTGTTTCTACGAAACACATGTCTAAGAATTAGAGAAGTTAAAAGTAAACAGAATATAGTATGAGGACCAACCCCTCTGTCCTAATGGACACTGGACAACATACAATACTCTGTATAAGTCCGCTGAGTCTAACAACTCTTTCACTGTGCGTCGTAGGTTGAAAACTGTACTTATGGTTAAGAAGAATTACACCGCTGTTTGATGCTCCTTACCTAACCATCCACTGATATAGGTAAATGTCATCGACATAATATCAAAAGGTATATCTCACTCTATGAAAATAGACGTACAGATATATCAATTTGAAATTGGTGCACAACAGCGGATATTCAAAACCAAATATTTGCCGACCGGCAAACAGCCCAGATGATCTTCTCAAATATCACCGATTACAACGAATCCCGATATAATGAGGATGATCACCCAATTTCCAATAACTTACTCCCACTCATCATCTGTAAAACCATACAGATGTGAGAATCAAACCTGGTAAATACATACCCTGGAGCAAGTGTCTAATCGGGAAATCAGTTTTCCTTTAACAGTACACAGTTGAACTGAAACATTGAAATGTTTCGATGGGGTATCCTGGTATTCCTAGTAATGCCTCTACCATTATCCAGATTCACAACTATAACCGTATAATTCTTTGCCACCTCTCCAAATCCCTTTATATGTCTTTAGTCATTACCTTCTGCACACCCCTTAGGCCAAATGGTTTTCTTTCTTCCCTACCGTTCGGCACTAGCCTATGGTTTGGAAGAAGACTATCCAATAAGCATAATGGGTGTACTGTCCTAATCCTAGGAGCACTCGCAATGCGAGAGAAGGTGAAGATAAAAGACAACCGAATAAACCTTATTCCTATTTCTCTTGAACCAGAATCCATCCCCGAACTGGAACAAGTTCCTTTCGAGTTCGTATATAACCATACGATGGATTATCCAATAAACTTGGGATCTTCGTAGTGATACGGAGTGTCCTGGAGAAATACAAAGGTGATTTAGGATTGGCGAAAAAATACTTGGTTCGGTCGTGAATAGCAGTCGCAATTTACTTTGCCCTCTTACTAATCCCTTGCTTTGTCTTAACTTAATACCTTCTGTACACCATCGTTATGCTAATTGGTTTTCTTCATTCCCCACCGTTCGGCACCAGCCTAAGGTTTGGAAGAAGACTATCCAATCTGCGTAATAGGTGTACTACTCCTAAGCCAAGGAGTACTCGCAACCTGAGAGAAGGTGAAAAGAAAAGACAACTGAATAGTCCTATCCATTTTCTCCAGAACCGGAAACCATCCTCGAAGTCCTTTGAGTTCGTATATAACCATACGATGGTTTTGTCCAATGGAAGTGGACGTTTGTAGTAATACGGGGTGTCCTGGAGAAAAGGGTAAAAATAGAAGTGGCAATGAGGTTTGCAACTCTGACAATCCAAAAGCCAGTGTTAAGAAGGTTCGGTCAACTTGGTCACTGAGTCATAGTCCAGGGTCGGGTCAATGGTCGCTGCCAGAGAGAGAGAAAAGAAACACTCAGCGTGCACTCTAACCTAGATCAGAATGGTTATCACTTTGTCTAATCAGGAAACCTCCCACTGTACCTCAAATTCTCCTCCAAACCTGAAAGAAGAATTAGTCGGGGTCACCCGAGGAGTAAACCAACTCATCAGTGGGAATCGGGATCCAACTATCATCGCATGATAACGTGACGGAATCCGCTCACGGTATCACACTCCAGAAGGTATGCGCATGCCTGGCAAGTTTCAGTTCTTTTGAAACTCCCGATGTGATGTTTTTACCCCTAGGACTCAAGTGACCTTGACGGAGTCAACAAATCAAAGAGTCCTAGTCAAGTTCAACCCGTCATTATCTGGATTGCATTAAACCCACCCGTACGTGCCCTTGACGGAGTCAACAAGGCCGCACGACTGTCCTAATCAATCCCATTTATGCAACAAACAAGCACCACTTAGCTACCGTACACTATGCCTTGACGGAGTCAACAAACGCAGCACGAATACTAAGTAATACTTGTAAGAAATGACGGAGGTCTACGAATGGTTTTTGGCGAAAAACCTTTAACGTAATGAACTTGATATCGTTGAAGGAACTGCATAGCCTTTTATAAAAATATAGTGACGAAAACTTTTACTAAAGAGGTCACTCCCGGTGAAGGGATCTCGGCTCTTTCCCCGTAGAATGAGGTGCAGGATATTTCAACTGAATACCACGATGCAAAGCAAAAGTAATCGGCTATAGTGAAGTTAATGCCCTGACGCAAACTTCTGTCCAAGGGGTCACTCCCGGTGAAGGGATCTCGGCCCTTGCCTCGTCGACTGAGGAGCAGGATATTCCGAATGAATACCACGATGCAAAACAAAAGTGAACGTCCTTGCAATAACAGCTTTTTGAAAAATGTTCCAACAACATCAGAATAGGTTTGTTTATCTTGCATTGATCCGAATCAATGCAGTCCCATCAATTGATCACACCACAAAGAACGAAAATATACTGACGTACGTATATGCCATCCGCATTCGCCACTGGGTCCCGTCATCACCCGTTAGGTTAGCTAACTAACGGCAGAGCGGGGACTGGACTAGCGCGGATGAAAAACATATACAACATCTACTAATATATATACCAATATATTATATTTCGCTCAAGGCGTGAATAAAATGCAACATCACAGAAATGTACAGCATCACAGAACAATACAGATATCTGGAAGCCCCGGGTTTCACAGAGCCGCTGCTGAAACCCGACGTTTCCCTGGTCGTGTGGATAGCCTGTGCAATGAAAACCTAGACCCCTACGGGCGCGGCAAGTCACCCGCCAAAACCTGAAGCGAGGCAGCCCCCTTCAGCAACGTGAATGGACCACCCAGCACTTCACGGAATCCGGTAACTCGGGCACCCCTCCTGGGTCAACCTGTACCCCCTACGAGTGCGGCGAATAGCCCGCCAATCCTAGAGTGAAGCCCCCTCCGTCCCAATGCCATGAGATGCGGGCTTGTTGCCCTCCAGAACCCGGCTATCCGTGCACCCCACCGCGGGGCAACCCTAGTACAGAAAGTAAAATATACATACACCGGGTACATCGACCGCAACCAGGTCGTGCCCCAAAAGAATAATACAAACAGGCAGTGACGGCAGTCCACATGTCGGACGCTCGCCCCGCAATATCAAATGTACATATAAAACAAAACTGTACTAACATTGCATCCAGGCTATCCCCACCGATCGATCCGCAACAACACAGCATAAACATAGAACATCAACGTGAAAATCACGTTCGCAAATCCGTCTAACCGGGTTATAACAGTTAGACAGGATTTACCGATCAAGTGATATTCACGGTCGCAGATATAATGTAAATACTGTGAAATAATGTGTTTAAAATATCCGATCGATCAAATAATTAACAAGTGGGCCCCCAAGCAATACTGTAGCACTCACAGAAATTCTGGGCCCAAATTTAATATTCCAGAAACCCTATTTTAACCCCAGAAGCCTACTGGAAAAATTCGACAGATCGATCACTCCAAACTGCGGCGGAACCGCTGCGACAAGGGGGTTTTCGCCGCGGTTCCGCGCTCCAATTGAAAGATCATCGTCTTGAATTTCTCCAGAATTCTTAGAACTTCCAGTACATCATTCTGCAATCACCTGAAAAATTTTTCGAGCCCGGAAAAAATCGACAGAAAACTGATGCATGCAAAAACGCGGTTTTTGGAATTTTGGTCGATCGGATAAGTAAAACACATTAGAACAAGCTAGGCAAGGTTAATGGCGTGGCTCTGATACCATGTTGCGCCATGGCAGCGCCCCGGCCGTCTTACCGAGGCCAAAATGCGGAATCAAAAATTTTCCTTACTTGGAAACTGGCGCTACCGCGGACAATAAAACCCGGATCGTTAACCATTAACCTATACTAGCAAATAAGAGATGGGAAGAGAAGTATACCAAGTGATCCGAGTCCTCCAGTCTTCTCGTCATCGTCCCGATCTCCCGCGGAAAGTCCTGTCTCCATATCATCGCCTCCTTGCCGAAAAGGGCACCACATCGCCTGTATCTTTTACGGGCTCCCACCTCAATACCGAGGCAACTCGGGCGCGAAGTTGGCTGGCCGACGCGTCCAAGATTTGCTGTAGAATGTGTAGTGTAGAGGCTATGTCTCATTTGGGGTTTGTTTCCTTTGAAGATGATGGAGGAATCAAGATAAGAAAAATGGTGCTTGCATTTTTCTAGCATGAAAATGAGATCAAGAATGAAACTCTCAAGAATGAAAAACCTCTCCTTCTCTTTTCTCAAAATGAAACCTTATCATCCTAGAATGGTGGAGGAAAGAATACATAAGCAAGAGGGAGGTGAGTGTAGGAAAAAGAGAGAGGGTGACCATATCCAAACATCATCATAACAATCTCACATCAAACTCTAATCACCTCAAATCACCAAAAAGCAAGTGATAAGAAGGAAAAAGAATCTCATCATGAAAAACTATCATGATGCCACCAATAAGCAAGAAAGCCCTCCACAAAATGTTATTTGCAAACTTGCAAATAACCCCCTCCATCGGAAAAGTCCGGCCGGGAAAGAACAAAGGAAAACCGGCCGGAACGGAATGCAAACTGGCAACTCCAGAAAACTGGTCCCGTAATAAATTACAGGAAAACCCCGATACTGTGCATACACACCCGCATCTGTATTCCGTCCGGATACAAATGCAAAGAGACAAAATCTACACTGTACTAAACTAGGATCCGGCTTAAACCAAAGCCGGCTAGTAATATCCGTTCGATCCTGATCCGTGCAATACCGCATGTATCTGATCGAACCCTGCCATATATCCATACGGCTACTAGTACAAACCGTCCGATCCTGACCCGTGCAATACCGCACGTATCTGATCGGACCCTGCCATATCTCCATACGGCCTCTACAGCGTTTCGCCCGAAACTTGAGTAACTGAGTGTGTGGTGGACTCTAAAGACTCGTCAATACTATGGCTGTGGATTTAACCACTAGCACGTCAGAGGTATAAGCCAATACGTGACGGGCCACCAGCTATTGACCAAAAGGGACGTCGATGAGCGAACTCATCCTGACACCCTACTGAGCCTGTCAGTGACAATATCCGTACAGTCCGGTCCGTTCGTCTATGAGTATCGCATGGCGGGCCTAGGGGGTTGGTAAAAATCAGACCCCCAAAAGCGGTACAAGTCGTGTTGGAGCGTAGCCCAGAACACCCTGAGATACTACTGGAATACCTACCAGTAAATCTCCTGCCTCGGCCGAGGGCTTTGTGTAATGGCTCTCCTAGACACAGCGCGACCTCACCCCCAATACCGGGAGAGACGAACCCCTGCAGATCCGCTCACTACCTCCATGTGGCTCGGGACTGTACCCAACTAAAACCTGTTTGCACGACTCCTTTGAGCCGTGGTAGGGTAGTAATCAAAGCACAGTGGGAACTCACACGAGACAAATGACGATCTCAGGTCGATGAACTAACCTGTACACATGTCACCAGGGAACTGCTATCTGACATCTGGTATATGACCAACTAGCAGGTTCCCGGCGAGTCCTGTCCGGTATACTCATAACCCAATGAGCACTTGTATACATCTTAGGTGAACCAACTGACACCAGTGGCTTGTGAGACCGGCCACCGCCCCTCGTCGGGGTCTCGACTGTATACACTAGTCTACTAATGGAGTATCGATGCCCTGTCTCGAAACTCCTACGACTAGGGACCTTTTAAGGATGTGCTTATAGACCCCAGCTCCCACGTATATGATCGCCATCATACTGCTGGCAGTCAAGCAAGAATCCTAGGGGCTCTATCAGCGTGTAATAGCGACCTGTAAGGTCACCTGAAGCAGTACACAATGATAAAGGTAAACCAGATAGCATACTATCATCTCGAGTAAGACTGTCCTACCGGGATAGGTCCTTCCTCAATCATTGCAATCACGTGCCTGTGATCCAATAATTGACTCTGAGGGCACTATCTCCAACACTATTTTCCCATCTCAGCAAATATTGATGATGATGCTCTCTCCAATCACGCTCCGCCTTTCCTCCTCGCATGTCTCCCTCTATTGTCATAGGCGAAGGCGGCGGGACATGAATATGATGCGATCTACTGAACTGTCGCAACACTCGGTCCGGTAGGTGCATTACAATGATATTAATGCAGAGGAGTGGGCATCGAGCCCGTCAAAACGGTTCTCCTTCGATACAGATGTCGGGTAATCCATGCAGACGATGTGCTGTATAAGGCGTTCACATGAACTGCGCAAATAACACAGTACAAAAAATGTGATGAAGGTATTTCAAAATTTTAAAACAAAGTTAATTACCTAAGTTATGGTTACCTGAGTCGCCTCCATAGGACCCAACTTATCTCTATAATACCTAAGTACTCGACGAGGAGTCTTATACGCTTTCTTGCCATTCCACCAAGAGCCGAGCGGCTTTCCAGGGGTATCCAAGGCAGTTATTTTAACTCGATCCGTTCTTCCCATACACATATGCTCGCATGATCAAATCTATAAATAAAGTGTCAGATGATAAGAGAAAGAACCAATATTACAATTTTGCAAATTTCTAGCTGTGAAAAACAAGGAATATACCTGAAATAATGTAATGCAGGCAAAAATTTTATTCTTCGTTGGAGCACATGTTTTATCGAGTTCCTTATAAAGATAGGCCAGAATCTCTGCTCCCCAAACATATTGGCCACACATATCAAAATCTATAAGGAATCCAAGGTACAAAGGATGGACATGCGTTGCCGATTGGTCCGGCATCAATCAAGAACCGATCATGTACAAAATGTAGGCACGTGCACGTCTATCCAAGACTTCATCGGTAGCTTCATCAGGGATATTAGTGAATGTATTTTCTATTCTGTTTCGTTTGCATCGTTTTGCAGCTTTGCTCATAGGTGGGTTCCGAGGATATTTTATTCCATCGTGTATATTATTTTGTATCTAGTATACTCCATCTATCCTTATATATTTGACTAGACGGCGAGACTTGTATTTATGATGTTCGTGTCGATGCTCATTTGAGCCGACGTGGTGTTTCTCATTTCTTGCTTTTAGATGCTTATTTCGTACTTTTGATATACATATTGCATGTGGTTGTGATTCCGCCATTGACGAAAATCCAGCTCCCGCTTGGAGATGCCTTATTTCATCATTTATATGTATTTTCATGTGTTCTACCCATTTGGGGCCAGTATTTACAAAGGAGGCTCTGCCGAAATTTTCGGGAAAATATGATGTTGCTTTTAAATATTTAATGCCACTTATTTTGTTAAAACCACTTGCTTTAAAACAGATTTTTCTTTACTCTAATTGTTAAACGGTTTAGTTTTTTGGGTTTTGGCATATTTATGTTGCGCCATGAGACATTTCGTAGTTTAAGTGCTAGTTACGATCCGTACCTTTGGGTCGTGACAGCCCGGGCGGGCGGATCCGAGACTGTAGATCCAACGGTTGAGGTGAGGCGGCGGCGGCAGATGATTGGACAATTATTGGGGCGTGGGTTTTGCGTATTTTTTTAAACAGATTTTGGATTTTATTGTTGGGGAAAAGAACCTATAAATATAGACCTTCAAACCCAAATTTCTCACGTGTTAGAACTCCAAAATTTCTGAGTAAAATACCCACGCCTTCGTATCGGTGACGCCGACGCTGTGGTTCCACTCTAGCATCAAGAAAAAATCTGAGCATGGAGTTATTGAGAATTTAGTACGAGTTTACATTTTTGACCCATCGGCTTCCAACTCAACCGAAAGGTAGGATCCGCCTCTCTCCATTCATCTGTCACATTTCTTCATTTAATGATTTTAGTTTCAACTTCTAATCACCAACGTTATATTAAAATGATGTTAAAATATTTCTGCATGCTTATTTTGTTACCCTTAATGATAAGAATTCGACCCATGTTTAAAATGGTTTAACTAATTACCTCTATATGCGTTAATATTGTACCCTCATTCTATATGGAATATGATATGCTTAAAGTTATTACTCAAGGGGCATCAATCTATCCACTTACCCATGTTACTAATATGATATCGAAATATGTTACTTCCACAAAATACCCTCGTTTCATTAAATTGTCGTGTATGTTTAAAATATCCATATGAGATAAGATATTTGGAATAAATGTTTTAGACACTAAAACGATATATTTTTATTTACACTTTTATCTATCAACTATTTTAGTTTTGTTAAATCCCTTTACCTTTTGAAAGCGGGTAATACTTGTAACGACCGTGTTTTCTAATGCCGAATAAAATATATTTTATTTAAATTTCTAGTATCAAATAATTATTTATGTGTTTCTTTGATAGAAAAATATTTTTGGAGTAATATTACTAATCTCCAAAGCATTGAAATATGATTAAAGAAATTTTCTAAAATCTATTTATTGTTTTTATAGGATTAAAATGTTTTAATATGCCTTAAAATAGTCTGCATATTTTTATTATTAATTAAATTAATTAATTCGTAATTTAAAATATTCTAGAGGATAAACTAGACTTTTAAATAATTATAATAACTAGTTAACACCATAGTAATATTTTTTCTGAAATTTTTCCATAATTTTCCCGTATTTTAAACTATTTTTAACAAATTTTTTAAAACCAAATTCAACTCTTAAATAATAAACAGTTAGTATTTTTATTTATAAAAATTTTGTTTTATTAAATCCCTTGATCCTGGACCGTTGGATACAAGATCCAACGGCCCAGAATCACCCAGCGGCGCCCACGTGGTGGGGACCATGCGAAAACGCGTGATCCCCATACGCATGGCGCGGGTGAGTGGGCTTGGCGGCGCGATCTCGGCTGTTGGATCAAGATCCAACGGCCACGAAGCGCTGGCGGCGGCGGCAATCATCAGCTTATTATTCTGCAATCATTTCGGCGCGGATTCTGAGGATATTTTTAACAGTTTTTGGATTTTATGGTTGGTAAAAAACCTTTATAAATACAGACCTTCAATCAGTGATATCTCACACCTCAGAACTCCAAAAATTCTGAAAAAAATACCCACGCCTTCGTATCGACGACGCCGACGCTGTGGTTCCACCCAAGTACCGAGGAAAAATCCGAGCGCGGAGATATTAAGAATTTAGTACGAGCCTATACTTTTAACCCATCGGCATCCGACTCAAACAAATGGTAGGATCCGTCTCTCTCCACTCCTCTGTCGCCTTCTTTCTCATAATGATCTTGGTTTCAACTCCTAATCCCTAATCTCATATTTAAAATGATATTAAAAATATTCCTGCATGCCTATTTTGGTACCTCTTACTGATAATAATATTAACCCATGTTTGAAATGGTTTCTTTAATCATTTCTATATGCAAAATATTGCCTCCTCGTACTACATGAAATGTGATATGCTTTATTGTTATAACCCACGGGGTATCACTTCACCCCTCACATACCCACACTTACCTATACTGCCAATTTGATCTCGAAATAGGTTACTTTCACAAAATACCCTCGTTTTATTAAAATGTTGTATTTGTTTAAAATATTCATATTAGATAAGATATTTGGAATAAATGTTTTAGATACGCCATAGACATATATTTTACTTACACTTTTTCATCAACTACTGTAATTTTGTTAAATCCCTTTACCTTTTTGAAAGGGGATAATACTAAATCTAAATAACGGTATATGGTTTTTCCAATTTAGTCTCTTTCACTCGAAAGGATATTTTTATATTAATTCTTCTTAGAATGTTAACTAAAGTTTAATGAGTTACTCTAATAATACGGTAATGTTTTACGCGTGCTCCTCGTGGTTAATAGGCAATCGTCCCTGAAAAGGACACAAATCCTGCCGTCCATGTGCTGCGGTTGCCAACACGAACGTATTTTATAAAACGTTGACTTAAACTTAAAAACACTATAATTTCATAAAATTATTATTTATAATAAAATATCTCAATCCATCCTAATGAGAGATAATTTCATTTAAATACCTAGACCTTTACTAAAAGGCTATTTTCAACAAAGACCATAACCTTTATAAAAAATATTTTCCAAAAGAATATCTAAAATTTTATTAAAAGAAAATTTTCAAATAAATACCATAACCTTTTATTAAAAGGATATTTTCTCAGTAAAATATTATGTCTTTTACAAAATGATAAATATTCCAACTATCATGTTATTCTTATAAAATAAATAAATAAATATAATTAAACACCATTATCCTTCATTAACTAAATGTTCTATAAGACAATACGAAGTACATTACAAACTTTGAAAGATAACAAGATAAAATGAGCAGTTGTGGAAGGCCTTATTAAATGAGATCATCTTCTTGATTATAAGTTTATGACATACATGACACATGATACTGTTAGGATTAGAATGCGCGGACTTAGATATGGAATACTTACATATGAGGATCCCTGCAGGCAGGGTGAACAGTCCAATGTGTGGACGACTGCTAACCCGTTATTCGTGCAAATACTAACCCTACTTGGGGTGAATGGTCCAATGTGTGGACAACTACTAACCCGATATTCGGGCGAATACTAACCTTATTTGAGGGCGAATGATCCAAAATGTGGATGACATACATTGTGGAAATTCCATGCCTAGAGGTATACGCACTAACTCTAATTCGTCAAGACCTTTATACTGAACCACGGGGATGGGTGGTTTGATTAGGTAAGGAGATTCGGAACTCGGATTCCTCTACTACTCGATCATGATCCCGGAAAGTGAAACGGTACATTTCACTTCCCCCATTGTTCCGTGACCACAACGGAATAATCGCGAGTATCCGGATCCTTGTTTGACAAACTAAAATATTTACAATACCTATTAATACTCAATACTAAACTCATATCATGTGCTATACCCACCTGTTACCTTATCTACCTTTCTTTATGAGACACGAGTTATTCAGTATTTTGGATGTGGTTATTTTACCAGTTTAGACTTATTGTTTATTATGGAATTGAAGGGTGGAAATACCTGTGCACTTGAGTGATATTCACGCTAGACAAAACTCCATAGTAGTCATGGGACACCTTTCAGGGATGTTCACGCTACCGCATTGATTGCCACCCCAGGCACGAGCGCCAGCTAGTCATGTGATATCTTAAGAATACGAGTATGTTCACCAGTCAATTCCATCAATACACACCTGGTTTAACCTGATCTAACTCTTAGACTGAATATCCGTTTGACCTGACTTGAACTTTACCAAAGATATACCTCACACAACTTACTCATATTCACATATACCTCTTTCAACATATCTAATTTGTATATAACCTCATACCTTTATACCCATGTACATCATATTCATTATATTTATACACACCTGTCTGTTTCTATACCTTTACTTCCTTATGAGGCAATCCAACCCGAGTATAACTCGCTGACGGACCTTCCTTTTCTTCCTCTATGTTTGGAATGTCCGTCAGATGAGAATGAGTATTATAGCGAGGATCAAGGTGTGGAGCCAACTAATGAAGATTATGCAGACTTGACGATGGAAAATTAGCTAGATTTAATTTTTGTTGTTGCCCACATGTTTAGGGCTTTTGTTTCTCCTTTGATGTAATTAAACTACTTAGTTTATTTTACTATTTCCTTTGGAATGTAATAAAGTTTGGTTAATGGAAATAAATGCCTTTCGCTTTTATTATTTTGATTTTGGTACACATCCTGCATGTTAGATATTCATACGCTTAACGTAACTGCATTGAATAGACCACCTTTAATACAGTTAGGTTGTGGACTTTGACACGCCATCCTTCACCTTCTTTTGGGCAGCGGGGCATGACAATACTAAATCTAAATAATGGTGATATGGTTTTCCAACTTAGCCCCTCTCACTCGAGAGAATATTTTTATATTAATTTTTCTTTAGCATATTAAATAAAGTTTAATAAGATACCCTAACGGGGGAATATTTTATATGAATCACCCCGTGGTTACTAGACAATCGTCCCTGAAAAAGACATAAATTCTGCCGTTCATGTGCAGCGGTTGTCAACGCGGAGTCGTTCTTGTAGAATAGCATCTCTAATAGATTACTCTAACAATTGGGTAATGTTTTACGTAAATATCTCGTGGTTGATAAGCAATCGTCCCTGAAAAGGACACAAATTCTGCCGTCCATATGCAGCGGCTGCCAACACGAACGTATTTTCTAAAATGTTATCTCAAACTTAAAACACCATAGTTTCATAAAATTATTAATTACAATAAAATACCTCAATCCATCCTAAATAGATATAATTTCATCTAAATACCTTGATCTTTACTTAAAGACTATTTTCAACAAAGATCATAAACTGTATAACGATATTTTTCAAAAGAATATCTAAAACTTTATTAAAGGATAATTTTCAAATAAATTCCCTAACCTTTTATTAAAAGGATATTTTCTCAGTAAAATACTATGGGTTTCCAAAATGATAAATATTCTAAATATCATTTTTTTCTTATAAACAATAAGCATCATTAAACGTTATCATCCTTTATTAACTAAGCATTTTATAAAATTATATGAAGCACCTTACAAACTTAAAAAGATAACAAGATAAAATAAGTAGTTGTGGAAGGCCATATTAAATGAGATCAACTTCTTGATTACAAGTTTATGACATGCATGACACATAATACGGTTAGGGTTAGAATATACGGACCTAGATATGGAATACTTATATATGAGGATCCCTGTAGGCAGGGTGAACAGTCCAATGTGTGGACAACTACTAACCCGATATTCAGGTGAATACTAACCCTATTTTGGGGGTGAATGGTCTAATGTGTGGACGACTGCTAACCCGATATTCGGGTGAATACTAACCCTACTTTAGGGCGAATGATCCAATATGTGGATGCCATACAATGTGGAAATTCCATTCCTAGATGTATACGCACTAACTCTAATTCGTCAAAACCTTTACACCGAATAACGGAGATGGATAGTTTGATTAGGTAAGGAGATGCGGAACTCGGATTCCCCTACTACTCGATCATGATCCCGGGAAGTGAAACGGTACATTTCACTTCCTCAGTTATTGTTCCGTGGCCACAACGGAATAATCGTGAGTATCCAGATCCTTATTTAACAAACTAATGCGAAATTTTACCTTCACTCATACTTCATACTATCTACCTTCATACAACATACACCTCATACCTCTGTCAACATGTCTTAATTTTATACTTTTCATACCTTTACATCTATTTACTTCATGTCGGAATGCATACATTATACTTTTATATACACCTGTTCGTTTTTATATTCTTACTTCCTTATGAGGTAATTCTATTCGAGTATAACTCGCTGACGGACTTCCCTTTTCTCTCTCCTGGGAATGTCCGTTAGATGAGAATGGGTTTTATGATGAGGATCAAGGTGTGTAGCCAACTAACGAAGATTATGCAGATTTGACGTCGGAGGATTAACTAGTTTTCTTTATTGCCAACCTGTTTAGGGTTTTGCTTCTTTTTGATGTAATCAAATTATTTAGTTTATTTTACTCTTTCCTTTGGGATGTAATAAAGTTTGGTTAATGGAAATAATTTCCTTTCCTTTTATTGTTTTATTTTTGTCACGACCCGAAAGGTACGGAACGCGACTGGCACTTAAATTACGAAACGTCTCAAGGCGTACGCAATCTAAGTAAGCCAAAACCCAGAAATCAAAACCCATTTAAGCAATAGAGTGAAGGAAAAACCAATTAAGTCGCATCAAAATCTTTTAAAGAACAACATCACATTTTTCCGAGAATTTCGGCAGAGTCTCCTCTGTAAAAACTGGCCCCCAAACGGGTACAAAACAGGATTACATATATGGATAACATGAAATAAGGCATCCCCAAGCGGGAGCTAGCTCTTCGCCGAAGCGGACTCAAATCCCACGCAAAATAAATCATCAATGTGCAAGATAAGCATAAAAGGCACAAGTAATAAACATCATGTCGGCTCAAGTGAGCTCGACCCCATAATACAACATAAAAGTCCAAAAATCTCACTGCCTCATCTCTAGGTCAATATATATCAATATAAATAGCAGGTACAGTAGATGGAGTACTCTAGATACAATGAATATACAAGGTGGAAACCAAAATGATATCACAACCCACCTATGAGCAACAACCTCAAATCCAGGCAAAAGGAGCAAGTGCGTCTGCCGCTACTGTACTGACGGAGTGGACCTGCAAAAAGGCTGTGTCACAACGGGGGTGAGTTGCCAACTCGTGAGTAATAAATAACATCTATAGAGGCTATCGTAAGTATGCACACAAAGTGTCATAACATCAACAATACTGATATGGCATGATATACTAGCAGATATGTATGCAACATGAATCAATTTCAACTCGTGATCTGAATATGTTGATATAAGAAATCATTATTTTCTTCTTAGAAAACTCTTTTGAAATATCAGCATAATATCAATAGAATCAACAAAAATCCGTGTCCAGTATCGACACCTCAAACGATTATCTCAAATCTCATGTATCGGTATCACAATATCTCAGGCCCCAGCTGTCCGGCTGACCCATATCAAAATATCAATATCTCAACATCTCATGACCATGGTCGGTATCTCCTGGATATCCGCCGCGCCAACAATCACCGGTAGGTAGTCTGTCCCTGCTAGGCTCATCGTCTACAACTCGATCTTCTTGCCCCAGGGTACCTTACCAGGCCCACTATGTACCCGAGACGGTTCATCCAACTCCTCGAAACGGGTCTAAAAAACCAACAGAAAACCCATGGTGGACGACACATGTATCATATCACGAGAAAAACCGCAACTTTCAATATTTAAAAATAATATCAGGTTTATTAAATCCTTGCGGCTTTTCCCAAAATCTCATAAATCTTAAGTGCTGAAATTCTCAAGAAAATCATCATAAGTGCATATGTCAATGATAATGAATGCCTATAGTATCAACAAATTGAACTGCAATGTATGACTAATAGGCTAGGCATGAACGAATGATGTAATGAGGTACATGCATATGATTAGCAATCCTACATGTTCATCCTGAGGAATTTAAATGCGTTAGCATAGGTTTAAGCATCATATATGGTGAAATTGTTCTAGATTTCAAGTTATACAAGTTATCTAGTGTTGTGGCATAGCAATTACCAAGGCGTGTGTGTCCGCATGAATAGTGCTCGTGCTGCATAAAAACCCTGGCAATGGTGCAAGTGTCCTATGAAGTGAGTTCGCACATGTATGTGAATATATAGGATCATGAATGCAGCAAGATGTTCAAGTAGGCGCTATACTCCTAAATACTAGTACTACCAGATGTCTTTTAAATTATCCAAACTATCGGGCGTCTTGCGCCATCCGAACGATTTTCCGCCGTCGATGTTACATCTACTCACCCGTGATCTCGTGCTAGCCGGGTCCAACCATCGCTTTTCCCTTTCGCGCCGCGTCCGACGTCTCCACGATCGATCCTAGAAACACACAAGCAATACACATAAGGCTAAATCCTGCCAAAAATGCGATATCACGATCAAAGGAAAAACTCGCGTTGGAAACTAAATGCGCGTGCACTCGATACGTCAAAACATGTGTAACATCACCAGAAACCACCCTGACTCGCTGTGTCGCGCAGTGCACCACAGACCCAACACCCAAAACACACATGTCGCACGAGTTAAAAAGTATCGAAATAAGGTTTTAAAGTTCCAGATTTTGACTCGAGTGGAAAAATAAAAAGTTGCATATACCAAAACCCCCAAATATACAGCAGACTCCCACAGACCAAGCCCCAACATCATACCCCATCATCTGGCCGCAAATTGCGGCCAGAATGAATAAATTTGCGGCCAATTGGAGGGCAGGGGGTCTCGTGCTCTGTGTGTGTGATCTAGGTCTAGTGAGCAAGCTCCAGTTAACTCAGATTTTACCTGAAGCACTCGGGTCAACAGCAGATCTCAAAATGGCTCACAATTTACATTAAAACGTTAAATTACACTAATTTGAAACCCTATGGTATTTTAATGAAATCTGGTTCAAAACTTGGTTTAGATGGCCTTAAAAACACTTAGTCAAGCTACTCTAGCCATAAAAATCATCACTTGGCCAAATCCCCACTTAATTCACAAATCTAGCACTAAAATCACCTTAAACACTAATTTAAGCTTAAATAACCATATTCTTAGCAAAAGCAAGAAGTTTAGTTTAGAGATTATACCTCTAGGGTCCTAAGGTGCAAGAAGAAGGAGAAGAAAAAGAAGGAGAGGGGGGTGAGCTCTGCTGCAGCTGCTGCTATTGCTGTTGTTGCTGTTGCAAATGCTGCTGCTGCTGTGCTGATGTTGATGCTGTTGCTATTGCTTGCTGCTTGCTGTTGCTGCTGGTACTTCAGCTGCTGCTGCTGTGTTGTGTGTGTAAGTGAGAGGGAGAGAGGTATGAGTAAAAGAAATGAGAGAGGAAATGAGTGGAAGTGTGAGGGTGTTAGAGAGTGAGGGTTTTAAAAAAAAGGGGTGAGATTAGTGGAGCCATACCTCAAGCCATCACTCCCTCTCTTTCTCCTCACTCAAGTCAACCCCCAAAACAAAACAAAATTTAAATTAATTAGGAAAACTAATATCCTCAATTAACTTCATATTAACGTAATGATATGCTTAAGTTCACCCTGGCTACTTAAACCTTTCTTAACCCTAAACTTAGCCCTAGTAACATGCACATGTGTGTGCAGTCCAAATTAAATTCTAATAAAATATTCACAAATCCAGATAAAATATTTGAAAACCGTTTTGGTAAATTTTTTACTAAAACCCCCACATTAAAACATAATAACCCCTAAACATCTCCTAGGGTGTTACAATTTTAGTACACACCCTGCATACTATAGTTATTCTTACGCTTAACGTAACTGTATTGAATAGACCATCTTCAATACAGTTAGGTTGCGGACCATGCCACGTTACCCTTCACATTCTTTTGGGAAGTGGGGTGTGACAGGTTTTAGTGGTGGCCAATGCAGGTCCTTCTTATGTACTAAAACGAAACTGTTAACTGACTTATTATATTTATGAATCTTATCCACTTGTATCAATTTCATAAAATTTTTCCTATCCCTCGTCATTTCCTTGACATTCTTTATCCTGACTATGACCATTCTTCTCAGGTCATGGCAAATCTTCCGGATGAGGAAAACATGTCGGACATCGTCTTTGAAGCTACGTTTGGATATTCGGATGACGAAATTATAAGTCCCCAAATAAATATCCCCAAGGACGATTTGGAAGATAGAGAAGGAGAACCTCAGTAGAGGAGGAAGATCCCGTTCAGGAAGAGAAAAATTCCGTTGAGGAAGAGGAATCCGAGGAGGAGGAAGAGCCTGAAGAGGAAGATCCCATTGAGGCAGAGGAACCTGATGAGGAGGAAGAGCTCGAGGAGGAGGCCCCCGCTGAAGAGAAAATTCCGGTGGAAGAGGAAGAACCAAGAGAATACGGGCCGTACATGTGGTTAATTGGGGAAACACTCTATATTCGGGGACATGCTTATCGATATGTTCTCCGTATCCCTCCGCAACTCTATCGTCGGGATGTACCAGGCTCTCCCTTTTTTTTTTTTACAGTTTTGCAAGAAAGATCAACAAACGCCGAGCTAATAACGCGCAGTTCCCGCCTTATAATTGATGGACGATTAGCACCTGTTTAGTTCTTAGTTCCTTAGTGAATCAAATAAGCTATGTATAGAAGTAGGACCCTATTTAATAATTCCTTGTATTCCTGTTAGCATTATTAATAAAACCTTGATTTCAACAATTGCACTCTTGTGTCTCTCGTTTTTTTATTCCTTACTAGTTCTCCTCTTGCATAAATTGTTAATTCTTCTGCAAGTTACTATCCTATGTCCTTCGCCGCCTGGTTGTAACCTAACCTCTTCTGATTCAGATCTCCATGGCCGGACGACACCATCACCGCAGCCGAAGAGGAAATGGAGTCAATGAAGCCACTGCCTAACAAGCAGCTATGCTACAAATGATGCAAGGAATACTGGAGCAACAATAGCAGCAGACTGACTTTCATCAAGAGCTGCGCGAAAGTAGGCAGCAACAAGCAGAGATTTTAAAACAGGCACTGGCCTCAGTTACTCAAGGCTCGACGGGAGTGAAACAGTTCAAATCACTCCACCCTAAGACTTTTTTCAGGGAAGGAAACTTTCCTAGAAGCTGAGGAATGGCTCAAGGAAACAGTCAACGATCTCGGTGCCGCCTAAATTCTGAAGGACGCGTGGGTGAACATTGCTAAACTACAACTCACGGATAATGCCTGAATATAGTTGGAGGCCGAGGAAAGTAGACTGAAAGAGCCCATCGACTGGGAACTATTCAAACAATGTTTCGATACTCAATACTTCCCAGTCGCAACACACCTAAAAATGGAAAGAGAGTTTATACACTTCCAACAAGGGAGCATGTGGGATAAGTCGGTGGACGAGTACGCTTCGGAGTCACGAGATTAAGTCGGTCCGCGCATCACCTGGTGGCAACCCCGGAACTATATGTTAAAAGATTCTGACAGGGGTTGGATCTGAAGACGCAGTCCTCCATGTCTTCTTCTACCTTATCAACTTATGATGAAATCTTAGAGGCGGCGCGGAACTTTGAAGACCTTCAGAGACGTATAAGGAAGGATGACCGATTTTCTGGCATTAAGCAACCAGCCAATCAAATTCTTGGGGGATCATCTTTCAGATTCAACGGGAGGCAACAACCTAAGAGACCAGTACGACCAGCTACTTTTAGAAAACCAGCAGTCATATACAACCATTATGGTAGAGCCGGACATTACATGAGAGACTGTCGCAATTTGAACAAACTCTGCATATTCTGTGGGTCTCCGGATCATGCCATAGGGGATTGTCCACAGAGAAGGCGACCACTATTCCCTGACAACAAACCAGCCAATCTTGGAGCGCCTCAACAGGGAGCCCGGCCACCTCCCGCTAATAAGACAATCGGACACGGACCGTCAGCTAGAGGACCACCCCTGCCTCCTCAGAAGTGAGTCTTCCAGTAACCTCAGCGCAACGGCCCGAAGCTTCAGGCTTTTACTATGATCGCAGAAGAGGCTGAAGTAACGGGGGAAGTTATTACATGTATCGCTGTTTTTGACTGTCATGCTTCCAATTTTACCCTCTTCATGCATGCATATCTTGTTAGGCTCATCACTAATTTTTCCGCATATAACATAGGTACCCTACTAGTAGCCTCTACACTGCACTCACATTTTTTTACTCTGGTGCGTCGCACTGCTTCATGGCATAAAAGTTTGTGACTGCCAGCTCCATTCCAGTAACACCTCTCATCACTGAGTGGAATGTCAACACGGGAAACGGTGTGATCAAGTCCACAATGGGATACGATCTGTGCCCCGTGGTAATCTGCGGACGAGGTTTCTATGCTAACTTTATGGTGATAGATATGCCAAATTTCGACGTGGTCTTGGGTATGAACTGGTTGAGTACTTTTTACGCTACCATTTACTGTCGTCAAAAGAGGGTAGTGTTTGAAATCCTGACCACCCAATGTTCATATTCGAGAGTGGAAGTATGTCCTTGGACCCAGCAACTTACCGAGCCGTACCGAGAAAGGAAGAGATGTTGTACACTGTACAAGGGGAGGAGAGTATGCTGATGGCTCGATAAGATTTTGAAGGCGTATTTGCAGATGTGTCGGGTTTACCACCGGATCAGGCGATCAAGTTCACCATAGACTTGATGCCGGGGACTCAACCTATGTTGAAGACACCGTACCGAATGGGGCAGCAGAATTGAAGGAGCTTCGGATGCAAGTTGAGGACCACCTCAATAAGGGATTTATTAGACCAAGCTTGTCACCTTGGGGTGCCCCGGTTTTTTTGGTACCTAAGAAGGATGGGACTAAGCGGATGCGCATCGACTACCGGGAGTTGGATTTGCGAACAAGCTATCATCAACTTAAGGTGAAAGCATCCGATATACCCAAGACGGCTTTCAGAACTAGGTATAGACACTATGAATTCCTAATGATGCCTTTTGGGGTAACCAATGCTCTCGCGGTATTTATGAATTTGATGAATCAAGTGTTTTACGAACACTTAGACAAGTTTGTCGTTATCTTCATCGACGATATTCTTGTGTATTCGAAGAATCAGGTAGAACACATGGAACACTTATGTGCGGTGCTCGAAACCTTACGACAACACCAACTTTATGCAAAGCTCAGCAAATGCGAGTTTTGGTTAGAACGGGTAGCGTTCCTGGGACATGTAGTGTCAGTTGAAGGGATTTCAGTAGATCCGGCCAAGATTGTCGCAGTTCAGACATGGCCGATACCAAGAACTGTTATCGAGATCAGGAGCTTCTTAAGACTTGTCGGATATTACCGTCTTTTCATCAGGAACTTCTCCATGATTGCGGAACCACTGACTATCTTGACCCAGAAGGATGTGCCGTATGTATGGTCCGAGGGTTGCGAGGAAGCATTCGCAGAGTTGAAGACTCATTTAATCTTTGCACCCATTCTTACAATTCCCGACAGGACTGGAGGGTTCGACATACATTACGACGCCACGGGAAAAGGCTTGGGATGCGTTTTGCACCTACATAGTAGGGTAGTGGCTTATGCGTCAAGACAATTAAAGGTGCATGAACGAAACTACCCAACGCACGATTTAGAGCTTGCTGCAGTTGTCTTCGCACTCAAGATTTGGAGGCACTATTTATTAGGTGAGAGGGTAGATATTTATGTTGGCCATAGTGCCCTTAAGGCAATTATCGTAGTCGCAGACAGGTGATTATGATGATTGAGGGAGGACCTATACCGGTAGAACAGTCTTACTCGAGATGATAGTATACTATCTGGTTTGTCTTTGTTATCACTATTACATGTTGATAGAGCCTATAGGATTCTTGTTTGACTACAACCATTATGATGGCGATCATATATGTGCGAGCTGGGGGTCTATAAGCAAATCCTTAAATGTCCATATTCATGGGAGTTTCGAGACTGGGCATCGATACTACAGTGTAGACTAATGTATACTGATCGAGACCCCGACGAGGGGCGGTGGTCAGGTCTCACAAACTATTGGTGATAGTTTGTTCACCTAAGATAGTATACAGGTGCTCATTGGGTTATGAGTACGCTGGATGGACTCCCCGGGAACCTCCTAGTTGGTATTATACCTATTGTCAGATAGCAGTTCCCAGGTGACATGTGTACAGGTTAGTCTGTCGATCTGAGATCATCATTTGTTTCGTGTGAGTTACCACTGTGCTTTGATTACTATCCTACCACGGCTCAAAGGAGTCGTGCAAACAGGTTTTAGTTGGGTACAGTCCCGAGCCAGATGGAGGCAGTGAGCGGATCGTCGGGGATTCGCCTCTCCCGGTATTGGGGGTTGATGTCGCGTTGTGCACGGGTGGCCATTATCAGAAATTCTCGGCCGGGGTAGACGAGAATTACCGATTCAGGATCGATAGTTTCTCAGGTGGTGATGGGTTACATACTGACACGAATTATCGCGTCAGTAGGGGTCTGACTTTATCCACCCCCCTAAACTCGATATGTGATACTCTTAGATGAACAGACCGGACTGTACGGATATTGTCACTGTCAGGCTCAGTAGGGGTTTGGATGAGTTTGCTCGTCGGCCTTCCTTTCGCTCAATACCTGGGTAGCTGTTACGTACAGCTAGTGCCACTGACGTGCTTGTGATTAAACCCACTGTCAGCGTATTGACGAGTTTTTAGAGTCCCACACAGAGGGTTTTCACGGTTCAGGTGATATGGTGTAGATGACGTATGTTGGTACATACATGTGTTTGATTAAATATGTGAACATGCTACACAGACTTTAATCGGGCAGTTGATAATACTAGCGGCTTAGGATTAAGCCGGATTATTAAATCATGTTTAGATTTAATGATTTATATATGTATTTATATATATGTATTCAAGTATTATTGTTCACTATTCATTTTCTATCTTGGCTATTCTTTTTTTTGTACGAATACACGTATATGTATTTCGATACGTGTACCGAGATGTATTCCGTATTTATACGGAATAGCTTCTAGAAGATGGCCATCTCATTATTGATTTTCTTTTTAGAAAATCAATTATTGAATGAGGTGGAAGGTGAGTTGGCATGAGTATGGGCTTGAGCATGTAGAGAGGTATGGTTTGCATTTGTTTATTGAAAAATGAAAGGAGATTTTTTGTGTGCATGATTGAGAGAGAGAGAGAGGAGGCAGCCACATTTTTCTTGAGTTGCCTTACTCATTTCTTTTCTTCACTTGATTCATGGATCACTCAATTCAAACTTTGGGAAAAACACTTAGCATTTTCTTTATTTGCTCATGCCACATGTTTCCTCACATCCTCTTTATCTTCTTGAGTTGCTCTTGGAGCATTTGTGATGAGAGAAAAATTATAGTGACACATTCCTACACCTCCACTCTCCATTGCTACCAACCTTGGAGCGTCGGTTGCCTTGCTTGGCGAGGCTGGATCTTGCGTCGTTTCTCTCAAGTGGATCATCGTAGATGGAGGAAGACCGGCAGCCAAATTCGATCAAGGAGCCTCTAGAAGCTTGGGATGATGGTTCAAGACCGAAGGACACGGACCAACTCGGTATAACCATCTAACTCCTAGTTTTACATATTGCTATTATAGGGTTTAGGATAGATCCGGGCATCGGGTCATGGTAGCGCCGGTTTAGAAAAATTTTGTTCCGCATTAGGCCACGATTTGATGGCCGGGCCGCTGCGTAACCTATCATGGTATCCGAGCCAACCCTTAAATCCTTAGCTAGCTAGTTTAGACGATGTTAAAGTATCGAAACCGAAACTACCCAGAAACAGTGCACTGCATATTCCAGTTTCTGTCAGTTTTTAAAGTCTTCAAAAAAAATTTTTAGCAATTGCAGCAGGATATTTTGATGACCACTAGAAGACTCTCCAAATACGAACCTAATCCAACTATTTTGACTCGGCCACATGTGAAAAAATTCCGGTCTGGTCAGTCTGATAGTGAGATTTGGGTTTGGAATTTTGGGCGTAGTCTAATCTCTGGAATATTGGTTCGGTGGTATTGTTTGTTTAGCCCAGTTCTGATATAGTGTTATTTATTGTTCTGGGGCAATTCGGGGTGTTTCGAAGTCGATAATTTAACACTGTTTAAATGTTTATCAGTACATGCATTACTATCTGCGATCGTGAATGTCATTCGAGCGGTACAACTCGTCTAATTGCTATATGTTCTTTTAGACGGGTTTGCGAACATGACATTCACGTTGATGTTCTGTGTTGTGGTTGGATCGTCGTGGTGGATAGGTTGGGTGCAATGTTAGTACAGTTTAGTTTCATTTGTACATTTGATATTGCGGGGTGAGTGTCCGACATGTGGACTGTCGTCACTGCCTGTTTGTATATTATTTGTTTGGGGCACGATCGGGTTGAGATTGATATCACCCTTGTACATATTATTTTCTTTTCTGTACTAGGATTACCCCACGGTGGAGTACACGAATAGCTGGGTTCTAGAGGGCAACGTGTCCGCATCTCATGGCGTTGAGACGGAGGGGACCTTATATTGGTGTGTAGTAGCGCCTCTAGTTGGGTTACAAACAAACTTCGAATCGTAATTAGAGATTAGGGTAATAGCAACAATATATGAACTCTAAACTAAAAGGAAATGAACTACAACCTTTGTATCCAACTCCTTCACTCTTTTGGACTCCTACGGCTTTGCTCGAACCTTGGATCAACTTCGCTCAAGATCCTTCGTCGTCTACGATGATCCACCTGGAGATTCCTAGGTCAAGCTCTTTACTTCACAAGATCAAGATGAAGTGGAGCAAACACCCTACACTAAAGGGCTAGGGTAGTGTAGAATGGTTATGTGGTTTGTATACCCACTTAAAAACCCTTTCTTTTTAAGTTCCTCACTCTTTTTCAAACTCATGAGAGAGATAGAAGAAGGAGGAAGATGAAGATGGCAAAGCTTTTTTCAATATTGTGATAATCTCATGAATAATAATGAAAAAAGAAAAGATTATATATGAGACACTCTCAAATATAACCATGGTTAGCTAAATATTTAGATATTTTGTAGATGGGTTAAAGAACAAAGAAAATATAACCATGGTTAAAGTCAAAGGTCAATGAAGAAGTGTGTGGAAACAATGAGTCACAATTATCATTTCCTTTTTCCTTTTACTCAAAAACAAAAATACACATATATAGCAACCATGTGAGTCTTGTATTGCCATCTCCTATGTATCAACAACCATGATACATATGTATGTATGTATGTGTGCATGCACATCATCATGTGCATGTATAAACATTTATGTATACATCCAAAAGAAAAGGTTTAATTAAAAGTGAGCTAAAAGTCAATATTAAATCAACACTTGATTTAATAAATCGGTCATATCAAATATGACCCAACCAATAGTAAACGCCCGATTAAAATACGGTATCATATATTCGCATTTAATCGAGCTCCCGCGCATATCTTATATGCACACCACATCGTTTCGCCTGAGCTAGAAAAATCCTGTGTGGGACTCTAAGACTCGTCAATACGCCGGCAGTAGACGATGATCATATCAAAACACCCACAAGCCGCAATTGGTCAGCTAAACGTAACGGCCACCCGGATATTTAACGAACAGAAGAACAACAAGCGAACTTGTCAAAGCTCCCGCAAAGTCATTGGTAACACTTACCGTACAGTCCGGTCTTTTCGTCTGATATGCTGCATATCAAGTCTAGGGATGGAATCGTCGAGCCCTAATAACTTAATAAGTTATGCCGATATGGACTATGACCGGTCGAGAAACTACTGATAACACTTATCAGTAAATCTCATCAGCCCTGACCAGGGACTTCGAGTCAAAACCAATCGCGCATAGCACAACATCAACTCCCAATATCGGGAGAGACGAAATCCCTCCTATCGTTCATTGTCTCTATATGTCTCGGGACTGTACCCAAAAGCCACCTGTTTTCATGACTCAGTAGAGCCGTGTTAGGGTGGAAATCAAAGTATAGTGGGAGAACACACAAGACTCTATGATGATCTCGGATCTACAGACTAACATGTACCTGTGTCACCTGAGAACTGTTATTCGACAATAGACATAATACCATATAAGAGTTCTCGATGAGTCCGTTCAGTGTACTCAGTCTCCACTGAGCACCCATATACAATCTTTGATGTCACAACACCAATGGATATGGGATCATCCATCGCCCATTATATGGGTCAAGAAACGTATACGCTAGTCTACTTTAGAATATCGATGCCCTGTCTCGATATATCCTCGACTATGAACATTTAAGGATATGCTTATAGACCACACATGCCCCACTAGTATGATCTCCATCATAGCCATGGAAGTCAAGCTGATATCCTGAGGGCTTTATCAACATGTATCAAATGAACAGTATCAAGTAAACATGTCAAGATAAAGTATAACCAGATAGCATACTATCATGTCGAGTAAGAAAGTTATATAGCCACACACACACACACGCACGCACGCACATGTCCAAGCATCACTATACATATAATGGTCTCTAGGGCATACATATATCCTACAATCTCCCACTTGCACTAAGGCTAATTATTGGCGTATCTCATACCCAACATCTCAAATAGCCGCTCATGTTGCGGCTGTGGAAGGGCCTTGGTGAGTGGATCCGCGGTGTTATTCTTTGTATCTACTCTCCGAATCTCGATCTCTTGGCGATCAACAATCTACTGGATCAAATGATATCGCCCGAGGATGTGTCTGGACTTCTGATGGGATCTGGGTTCTTTGGTCAACGCCATAGCTCCATTATTATCACAATACACCGGTATTGGATCAATAATGGTTGGAACTACTCCTAGTTCCACAACGAACTTCTTTATCCAGACGGCTTCCTTGGCAGTATCATTTGCAGCAATATATTCAGCTTCCATTGTGGAGTCTGCAACGGTATCCTGTTTGGAACTCTTCCAACACACCGCCCCTCTATTGAGGGTAAATACAAACTCTGAGATAGATTTACTGTCATCCTTATCACTTTGGAAGCTGGAATCGGTAAAGGCCTCCATTTGGAGATCCCCATTACCATACACCAAGAACAATTTTTTAGTTCTTCGCAAGTACTTAAGAATGTTCTTCACAGCTATCCAGTGTTGCTTCTCTGAGTTGGATTGATACCTGCTTACTACAGCTAGTGCATAAACCACATCAGGGCGAGTACATATCATCGCATACATTATAGATCCTACGGCTGAAGTGTAGGGTATAATGCTCATGCGAGCTCTCTCTTCATCAGTCTTCGAATAGAAGTCCTTGGAGAGAGTGATTCCATGGTAAGCGGGCAAGGCACCACGCTAGGAATTTTCCATACTAAATCTTTTTAGGATGGTATCAATGTGCTTTGATTGGGACAATCCCAATAATCTCTTGGATCTATCTCTATAGATCCTTATGCCCAAAATGCACGAGGCATCACCCAGGTCCTTCATGGAGAACCTTTGTGATATGAACGATTTGACCGATTGTAGCATAGGAATATCATTTCCTATTAAGAGAATGTCATCTACGTACAATACGAGGAAAGTGACAGTACTCCCTACAATCTTCTTATAAATACATGGTTCATCTATATTTTTGATAAAATCAAACTCTTTGATTGTATCATCAAAGCAGATGTTCCAGCTCCAAAATTCCTATTTTAATCCATAAATGGATTTAAGCAACCTACATGCCTTTTCACTGCTCTCACTGTCAATGAAGCTTTCTGGCTGGTCCATAAAAACGCACTCTTCTAAATCACCATTTAGAAATGCAGTTTTAACGTCCATCTGCCAGATTTCATAGTCGTAGTGAGAAGAAATTGCAAGTAGTATCCGGATGGATTTAAGCATTGCTACTGAAGAGAAAGTTTCATCATTGTCCAATCTTGGTCTTTGACGAAAACCTTTCGCTATAAGCCTTGCTTTATAGGTCTCCACCTGTCCATCTACATCAATCTTTCTCTTAAAGATCCATTTGCAACCTACGGGTTTTATCCCAGGAGGTGCAACGTCCAAAGTCTATACTTTGTTGGTGTACATGGACTCCATTTCGGATCTCATGGCATCCAACCACTTCACTGAGTCACCACTCGTGATAGCTTGCTGAAAAATAGTAGGGTCATCATCTTCTATGATGCAATCTTCTCGATTACCATCAATGAGAAACCCATAGTATCTCTCCGATGGGCGAGAAGTTCTACTAGATCTCCGGAGCGGCTGAGGTTCTTGATGTTCTACTGCAACATCAGGTTCAACCAATTCATCATGAGTAATTTGTGTCTCTAGAACCTCTTCTAGTTCTACCGCATTGCCATCAGTACTATTTGTAAAAATTTTATTTTCTAAAAATGTGCCATGTTGAGAAACAAACACTCTTTGTTCCTTCTTGTGGTAGAATAGATATCCATATGAATGTTTTGGATATCCTACAAAATTACACATGACCGATCGTGTCTCGAGTTTATCCGGATTCTGTTTTTTGACAAAAGCCGGACAACCCCATATCCTAACTCTTTTAAGAGATGGTCTCTTCCCATACCACATCTCATATGGAGTGGTAGACACGATCTTGGTTGGAACCCTGTTCAATAGATAAATTGCTGTCTCTAATGCATGTCCCCCAAAAGGAAAGCGGTAACTCAGTATCACTCATCATGGACCGTATCATATCTAATAGGGTACGATTCCTTCGTTCTGACACACCGTTGTGCTGTGGTGTGTAAGGAGGAGTGAGCTGAGAGAGATTCCCGTTCTCTTTTAAGAAGTATGAAAACTCTGTGCTTAAATACTCTCCACCTCGATCTGATCGAAGTTTCTTGATGCTCGAGCCAGTTTGTTTTTCTACTTCAAGTTTGTACTCCTTGAATTTCTCGAAAGCTTCGGATTTATGCTTCAATAAAAACACGTGTCCGAATCTTGAGAAATCATCAGTAAAAGTGATGAAGTATGAAAAACCACCTCTAGCATGTGTAGACATTGGTCCGCATACATCAGTACGTATGAGACCTAAGAGTTATGTAGCTCTCTCTCCGTGTCCAATAAACGGAGTTTTGGTCATTTTACCTTTGATACAGGACTGACAAGTCGCATAAGATTTATATTCAAAAGGATTCAAATATCAATCTTTATGTAGCTTGTTTAGTCTTGTTTCATTAATATGACCAAGTCTACAATGCCAAAGAAAAGATTCATTTATGTCTGAAAATTTTCTTTTATTTGTGTGTTGTATGTTGAAAACTGTGTTGGTTTAGGACGTAAATACCGTTATTCAATGTACCATACCCAATCAACTGTTGATTCAAGTTAATGTTCATAATATTGTTCTGCAACATAAAATGATATCCTTCATTGTCTAACAAAGAAACGGATATTATATTACATAGCATACTAGGTACATAATAACAAGGGTTCAAAACCAAAATACATCCTGAAAGCAACCCCAGATGATACTCTCCTACGGATACAGCATGTACATTGGAACCATTTCCAACCCGGAGAGTATGGTCCCCTGTCTTCAAAACTCTACTGTTTCTCAATCCCTGCACACAATTGCAGATGTGAGAACCAGAACCGGTATGTAACACCCAAGATGCAGAGTTTATAGAAAAACAGTTTTCAGTTACAAACACACCTGAAGCGTATGCATCAGCATGCTTCTTCTTCTTAAGATCTGCAAGGTACAAAGCACAATTGCGTTTCCAGTGTCCCGACTTGTGGCAGTAAAAACATTCTCTTTTTCCACATCCAGCAGCCTCAGACTTGTCTTTCCCCTTCGCTTTTACAACTCCACCTCTCGGCTTAGTGGGTTTCTTCTTCTTCTTTCCCTCGGCCTTGGCTTTTGGGACTGAAGGGGAAAATAGCCCAGCAAACAGAGCGGGAGTTTTCGCTATCTTAAGCGTTCCTTCTGCACTTCTCAACATATTGAGAAGTTCAGGCAGTGATTTCTTCAAATCATTCATATTAAAGTTTACTATGAATGGAGCAAAGGCAGAGGGGAGAGACTGTAGACCAATATCAATATATTGCTCGTTTTCCATAGTCCATCCTAGGTCCTCAAGTTCTTCTATAAGACCAATCATCTTCAAGACATGTTCTCCTACTGATGTACCAGAAGCTATCCGCATCTGAAACAGCTTTCTAGATGCATCGTAGCGTAAAGCCCAAGATTGCTCTACATACAACTCTTTTGTATGAAGAAAAATGGATTGAACATCCATTTTCTCGTGCTGCTTCTGATGTACATTGTCCATAGAAGCAAGCGCAAGGAATTTGGCCGTGTTACAATCAATATCCTATGTTTTTCGGATCTCCTTATCCGAAATAGATGATTCAGGACCTGGGGTAGGTGGGGCTTTGGCAGTGAGGACATATGATACTTTATCATATGAGAGTGCAATGTTCAGGTTTCTCAGCTATTCAATATAATTCGGTCTAGTCAGTTTGTTTTTTTCTAACAGAAGTTTTAGTCCTGCCATCGGTATCTGCCATTAGGAGAGAGAAAAGAATACACTCAACGAAATGCTCTTGCAAAGATCAGATTGGTTGTTATCTTATTTAATCGATGTCTCCTACTGCTTTTATCAAATTTTCTTTCAAACCTGAAAAGAAAACTAGCCAGGATTAATTACATTCTACAGTTTCGCTAACCGGTCATCCAGGCCAGTGTCGGTATTTTGAGGGAGGTTCCCCGTGCAAGCGCACGGACCTAATTAAAATAAACCTCGTTTTCCCCATAGGTCAAACCCCGTTAACACCTTTAGACACCTACTGGATTAGCTAATTGTAAAGTGTAAAACTCTCCTGTGGGTAACTCTTACTCACAGTGGGATCGAGATCCAACTATCATATAGACGGTATGCAATCTCATTGCAAATTTCAACTCTTGAAACTCCCGATATGGTTTTTACCCCTAGCAGCTTATGACCTTGGCTATAGTCAACATATTATAAGTACTAGTCAAGTTCTACCCGTTATTTCGTGATTAACTAGACCCACCCATATGACCCTTGACTATGATCAACATAGTCACATGAATGTCCTAACTGTTCGCATCATATGCTTTATAGGAAGACATCACTTAACTACCGTACACTACGCCTTGACTATGATCAACATACGTAGCAAGAATACTAAGTACTCTGCTTCCTAAAATGACGGAGGGTTGCGAATAGATTTTATGAAAAACTTTAACGCTTTGAACTTGATCTCGTTGTAGAATCTAATAGTTTAGAAAAGGAGTGGCTTAAGCTCCGCATATTTTGAAACTTGCTTTTCATAAAAGAGCCGAGTGGGTTTCAAATCCGATTCTACAATATCTTTAGGTTTCTTTTCTTTACATTAATCTCATTAATGTATTTCCATCATTTAAGTTCCTAAGCCGTCACAGAAAACGAAAAATAGACATTTATTACATATTACACATATAACAACAATATTTCATTCGTCTCAGATATCAAGTAATCAGATCACAGAATATTCAGCTGCAGAAACAGATATATGAAAATATAGGATATACTAGGAACTCCGTATTTTATATTTAGCTTATGATAGAAAATACAGATTCCACGGTCGTGATGAATAGCCAAGCCCACACCCTTAGACCCCTACGAGAGCGGCAAGTGACCCTTCCAATTCTGGAGTTTAGGAGACCCGGTCTCGACTTTTCGAGATGGCCTCCCACCGAACTCTAGAATCCGGTCACTCGTGCTCTCCTCCTTGGGTCTATCCTAATGCGGAAAAGTAAAATATACATCAATGGAGACATCATCCTCAACCCGGAAGTGCCCCAATAAAAGAATATTATTTACAATGAATTTTACATGAATGAAAAGAGAAGCTTTCGTCTCACATAAAACCCCCGGTCATTCCATCACGACGATCCCATACATTATATCACATCAACATAATTGAAAAGTATAGACGACGTTACATATATCAATCAACACATCATCATACCCATTGTTCAACTAGATCTCAACTCTTTAACCTGCATTAAAAATTCCCAGAGAGCACATACAGTACCTATGGATCAACAAAAGAAAGCACGGTCCAAGCCTCACCAACGGCGCCGCGGAACCGTCGCAAATGCCACTATTTGGCCGCGGTTCCGCGGTCGTTGTGTCGAGTTAGGCGTTCGTTTTTCTTGGGGATCCACATAAAACCCTGCACTATTTTCTAGATATTTTTAATCCTAAAAATTCCAACTTTTGAAAAAAATTCCAGTGAGCATGTAAAAATCGTATTTTTATGTTCGGATGAGTTTTTAAATGTCGTCTAGTTTACTCTAAAGCTCTAGCTAGGCTCTGATACCATGTTGGTGTGTAGTAGCACCTCTAGTTGGGTTGCAACATCATAAAGCAATGAACTTTTAAATTTCTAGAGGGCTATTACAAACGAACTTCGAATCGTAACTAGAGATTAGGGTAATAGCAACAATATATGAAGTCTAAACTAAAAGGAAATGAACTACAACCTTTGTAGCCAACTCCTTCACTCTTTTGAACTCCTACGGCTTTGCTCGAACCTTGGATCAACTCCGCTCAAGGTCCTTCGTCGTCTACGATGATCCACCCGGAGATTCCTAGGTCAAGCTCTTTGCTTCACAAGATCAAGATGAAGTGGAGCAAACACCCTACACTAAAGGGCTAGGGTAGTGTAGAATGGTTATGTGGTTTGTATACTCACATAAAAACCCTTTCTTTTTAAGTTCCTCACTCTTTTTCAAACTCATGAGAGAGATAGAAGAAGGAGGAAGATGAAGATGGCAAAGCTTTTTTCAATATTGTGATAATCTCATGAATAATAATGAAAAAGAAAAGATTATATATGAGACACTCTCAAATATAACCATGGTTAGCTAAATATCTAGATATTTTGTAGATGGGTTAAAAAACAAAGAAAATATAACCATGGTTAAAGTCAAAGGTCAATGAAGAAGTGTGTGGAAACAATGAGTCACAATTATCATTTCCTTTTTTCCTTTTACTCAAAAACAAAAATACATATATATAGCAACCATGTGAGTCTTGCATTGCCATCTCCTATGTATCAACAATCATGATACATATGTATGTATGTATGTGTGCATGCACATCATCATATGCATGTATAAACATATATGCATACATCCAAAAGAAAAGGTTTAATTAAAAGTGAGCTAAAAGTCAATATTAAATCAACACTTGATTTAATAACTCGGTCATATCAAATATGACCCAACCAATAGTAAACGCCCGATTAAAATACGGTATCATATATTCGCATTTAATCGAGCTCCCGCGCATATCTTATATGCACACCACATCGTTTCGCTTGAGCTAGAAAAATCCTGTGTGGGACTCTAAGACTCGTCAATACGCCGGCAGTAGGCGATGATCATATCAAAACACCCATAAGCCGCAAGCGGTCAGCTAAACGTAACGGCCACCCGGGTATTGAACGAACAGAAGAACAACAAGCGAACTTGTCAAAGCTCCCGCAAAGTCATTGGTAACACTTACCGTACAGTCCGGTCTCTACGTCTGATATGCTGCATATCAAGTCTAGGGATGGAATCGTCGAGCCCTAATAACTTAATAAGTTATGCCGATATGGACTATGACCGGTCGAGAAACTACTGATAACACTTATCAGTAAATCTCATCAGCCCTGGCCAGGGACTTCGAGTCAAAACCAATCGCGCATAGCACAACATCAACTCCCAGTATCGGGAGAGACGAAACCCCTCCTATCGTTCATTGTATCCATGTGTCTCGGGACTGTACCCAAAAGCCACCTGTTTTCACGACTCAGTAGAGCCGTGGTTGGGTGGAAATCAAAGTATAGTGGGAGAACACACAAGACTCTATGACGATCTCGGGTCTACAGATTAACCTGTACCTGTGTCACCTGAGAACTGCTATCCGACGATAGACATAATACCATATAGGAGTTCGCGATGAGTCCGTTTAGTGTACTCAGTCTCCACTGAACACCCATATACAATCTTTGATGTCACAACACCAATGGATATGGGATCATCCATCACCCATCATATGGGTTAAGAAACATATACGCTAGTCTACTCTAGAATATCGATGCCCTGTCTCGATATACCATCGACTAGGAACATTTAAGGATATGCTTATAGACCACACATGCCCCACTAGTATGATCTCCATCATAGCCATGGAAGTCAAGCCGATATCCTGAGGGCTTTATCAACATGTATCAAATGAACAGTATCAAGTAAACATGTCAAGATAAAGTACTATCATGTCGAGCAAGAAAGTTATATATATATATACACACACACACACACACACATGTCCAAGCATCCACTATACATATAATGGCCTCCAGGGCATACATATATCCTACACCTTAGTCTAGAATTGGCGGGCTATTGGCCGCACTCGTAGGGGGTATAGGTTGACCCACGGAGGGGTGCCCAAGTTACCGGATTCCGTGAAGTGCTGGGTGGCCCATTCACGTTGTTGGTTGGGGTTGCCTCGCTTATGGGATTGGCGGGTAACTTTCCGCACTCGTACGGGTCTAGGTTTTCATTGCATAGGCTATCCACACGACAGGGGAACGTCGGGTTTCATTTGCGGTTCAAAAGAAACCCGGGGCTCCAAGATTATCCGTTATTCTGTGATACTTCTGTGATGTTGCTTATATCATGCCTGGGACGAATGTTATATATATATTTATATATATTAGTAGATGTTGTATATGTTTTGCACCCGCGCTAGTCAGTCCCCGCTCTGTCGTTAGTTAAGTAACCTAACGAGTGATGACGGGACCCAGTGGCGAATGCGGATGGCATATACGTACATCATATTTTTGTTTTTTTCTGGTGTGATTAATTGATGGGACTGCGTGTTTTGATCAATGCAAGGGTAAAGCAAACCTATATATGATGTTGTTGGAACCAAGTTTTTAAAAACTGACATTACAGACGTTTTCTTTTGCTTTGAACAGTGGTATTCAGTTATGAATATCTTGCACCTCATTCGACGAGGTAAGGTGTCACGTCCCGCTTCCCAAAAGAAGGAGAAGGATGACGTGGTATGGTCCGCAACCTAACTGTATTGAAGGTGGTCTATTCAATACAGTTACGTTAAGCGTATGAATATTTAACATGCAGGATGTGTACCAAAACAAAAATAATAAAAGCGAAAGGCATTTTATTTCCATTAACCAAACTTTATTATATCCCAAAAGAAAGAGTAAAATAAACTGAGTAGTTTAATTACATCAAAGGAGAAACAAAAGCCCTAAACATGTGGGCAACAATAAAAATTTAAATCTAGCTAATCTTCCATCGTCCAGTCTGCATAATCTTCATAAGTTGGCTTCACACCTTGATCTTCGCTGTAATACTCATTCTTATCTGACAGACATTCTAAAGATAGAGAAAGAAAAGCAAGGTCCGTCAGCGAGTTATACTCGGGTAGGATTGCCTCATAAGATAGTAAAGGTATAGAAACGAACATGTGTATATAATGAATATGATGTACATGTGATAAAGGTATGAGGTTATATACAAATTAGATATGTGAATATGAATAGGTTGTATATGTTTGGTAAAGGTTCAAGTCAAGTCAAACGGATATTCAATCTAAGAGTTGGATCAGGTTAAACAAGGTGTGTATGGATGGAATTGACGGGTGAACATACTCGTGTCCTTGAGGTATCCCATGACTAGCTGGAAGCAGTATGAGCTGGTGCTCGTGCCTGAAATGGAAATCAATGTGGTAGCGTGAACATCCCCGAAAGGTGTCCCATGACTACGATGGAGTTTTGTCTAGCATGAATATCACTCAAGTGCACAGGTATTACCACCCCTCAGTTCCATAATAAACAACAAGTCTAAACTGGTAAAATATCCAAATCCAAGATACTGAATAACCCGTGTCTCATGAAGAAAGGTAGATAAGGTAATAGGTAGGTATATCACATGATGTGGGTTTGGTGTTGAGTATCAATATGTATTGTAAACGTTTTAGTTTGTTAAACAAGGGTCCGGATACTCGCGATTATTCCGTTGTGCTCACGGAACAACAACTGGGGAAGTGAAATGTACCGTTTCACTTCCCGGGATCATGATCGAGTAGTAGGGGAATCCGAGTTCTGAATTATCCTTGCCTAATTAAACTACCCATCCCCGTGATTCAGTATAAGGGTTTTGACGAATTAGAGTTAGTGCGTATACTTCTAGGCATGGAATTTCCACATTGTATAGTCGTCTACACTTTGGACTGTTCATCCGGAATATCGGGATCTTCATATTTGTATAGTCGTCCACACTTTGGACTGTTCACCCGGAATATCGGGATCTTCATATTTGTATAGTCGTCCACACTTTGGACTGTTCACCCTGCCTGCAGAGATCTTCATAAAGTTTTTCATACCTAGGTCTGCGCATTCTAACCCTAACCGTATCATATTTTGTATATGTCATGTTGTCATAAACTGGGAAATTAAAAAGTATTGATTTCATTTAACATGGCCTTCCACAACCACTCGTTTTATTTTCTAAAGTTCGTAAAGTACTTCGTGTCATCTTAAGAAAAGCTTAGTTAAAGAGAAATAATAGTGTTTAATTATCTTTTATTACTTCTAAGAAAAACCATGATATTTGGGATATTTATTATTTTGGAAAAGCATAATGTTTTACAGAAAATATCCTTCCGATAAAAGGTTATGGTATTTATTTAAAAAATCTTTTGCAAGAGGTTTTTATTTGAAAATCTAGACTGCTCCTAATATTCCAAAAGGACAAGTTATGAGGTCCTCAAATCGCCTCTTCACCGCCAATTGTGGCCAGGTAAGCACAAGTAAGGAAAGGAGGGATCCGCTCACGAATCACCGTGAAACGGGCCTTTTAAAGTTACATTTCTCACTTGTCTAGCCTAGACACCACAAAGTCTGGTTTAGATAAACGATCGATGCCTACAACCTTTCCTTTATTCTAGATTGGTGTTATTTTAAAATTACCTTTTAAAAGATACTAAATATTCCCTTTTGAAAAGATATCGTTATTTAAATTTAATATTTTCTTCTTTAAAAAGTTGAGGGGGTTTTAAAAATATTTGTAAGTAAAATATACGTATGCTATATCTAAAATATTTATTTCACATATCTTTATTTCTTATAGTTATCAAATATAATATTTTAATTAAACGAGGGTATCTTGTGGAAGTAACCTATTTCGAGATCATTTTTATAGTATGGGTATGTCAGAGGTGAAATGACAATTCATGGGTTATATCAGATTCCAGGTATTATGGGTATGCAATATACTTCTATGTACAGAGGAAATTTAAACACCGTTTTAAAAATATGGGTTAACATTATTATGATTGAGGGTACAAGGAATAGGTATGCATAAATATAATAACAACTTTTTAAATAGGGTTGATGATTATAAGTTGGAACTAGGTTATGAGAAATAAGAAGGTGACAGGAAAAGGAGAGAGAGGCGGATCCTACCTTTGTTTGAGTCGGATGCCGATGGGTCGAAAACGTAGGCTCGTACTAAATCCTTAATAGCTCCGCGTCCCGATTTTTCCTTGGCTATTGGGTAGAGCCGTAGCGTCGGCGTCGTCGATACGAAGGTTCCGGTATTTTTTTCAGAATTTTTGGAGTTCGGTGGTGTGAGAAATTTAGGTTTGAAGGTGTCTATTTATAAGGTTCAAGAAAATCCAAAAATTCTATCAAATCGCACGGAAAATTATGCCGGCCTATGATTGCGAATCATTCTGCCATGATTGCGCCCGCTGCCACAAATTCGTGGCCGTTGGATCTGCATCCAACGGCCCAGAACGCGCCGACGCCACGCCACGCATCACGTGTGAGGAGCCACGCGTTTTCACGTGGTCCCCACCACGTGGGTGCGTCGGTGTGATCTGGGCCGTTGGATCTTGGATCCAACGGTCCAGATCAACGGGATTTATAACTTTATTATTATTTTTTTATATATAAAATAATATTCTGTTTATTATTTAAAAATTGGATTTGGCTTTAAAAAAATTGTTAAAAACACGGGAAAATTATGGAAAAATTTCAGAAAATATATTTTATTATTTTCTTTAGTATAAAAATAGTTTTGGGCTAAAACTAACTAATATAACCGTTCCTATGGTTTTAGCTAGTTACTAAAATTATAGAATATCTAGTTTATCCTTTAAAATATTTTTAATTACGGATTAATTACTTTTATTGATAATAAAAATATGTAGATTATTTTAAGGCGTTATAAAATCTTACTAAAACATTTTATGCCTATAAAAACAATAAATAGATTTTAGAAATTTCCTTTAATCATATTTAATGCTTTGAAAATTATTAACATTACTTTAAAAATTATTATTCTATAAAAGAAATACGTAAATAATTATTTGATAGTAGAAATTTAAATAAAAATATATTTTATTTGGTATTTGAAAACACGGTCGTTACATAAGGGCCGAGATCCCTTCATCGGGAGTGACCCCTTAAGTAAAAGTTGGAGTCAACATAATAACTTCACTATAGTCGATTTTTTTTCTTTGCATCGTGGTATTCAGTTTGGAATATCCTGCACCTCATTCAACGCGGAAAGAGCCGAGATCCCTTCACCGGGAGTGATCTATTTAGCAAAAGTTTTCGCCACTATATATTTGTAAAACCACTTGGATTCTTTCAACGACATCAAGTTTATTACGTTAAAGGTTTTTCGCTAAAAACAAGCCGTAGCCCTCCGTCATTTCGGATAAGTAGCACATAGTATCCGTGCGATGTTTGTTGGCTAAAGTCAAGGCATCGTGTGCGGTAGCTGTGTGTTGCTTGTCCGTTGTATGGATATGCATTGGTTTAGGACAGTCGTACCACTTTGTTGGCCAAAGTCAAGGGTGTGTGCGGGTGGGTCTAAATCAATCAGGACAATGACGGGTAGAACTTGACTTGCGTGTTATGATTTGTTGGCCAAAGTCAAGGTCATAAACCACTTGGGGCAAAAATAACATCGGGAGTTTCAAACGTACAGGAAACTTTCCAGGCTTGCGCATACCTTCTGGAGTGTGGTGACTTGAGCGGCTTCCATCAAGTTATCATGCGATGATAGTTGGATCCCGATTCCTACTGATGAGTAGGATTACTTCTCGGGTGATTTTAGATGATCCCGATTTGTTTAGGGTTTGGAGGAGAATTCGAAGAAACAGCGGGAGCCTTTCTGATTAGATAAATTGATTAACCATTCTGATCTAGGTTAGAGTGCACGCTGAGTGTTTCTTTTCTCTCCTTTTACCTGCAACCATGACCTGACCCTAGACTAAAACTCATGAACCAAGTTAACCGAACTTTCTTAAAACATTTTGTCTTTTAGAATGTCACGGTGTCGCATAAATCATTGCTACTTCTATATCACCTTTGCATTTCTCCAGAACAACCCGTATCACTACGAACATCCACTTCTATTAGATATATCTATAGTATAGTTACGTACGAAATCGGAAGAACTTGTTCCAGATTCGAGGATGGATTCTGGTTCTGGAGAGATTGAATTGGATTATTCGGTTGTCTTTTCTCTTTATCTTCTCTCAGGTTGTGAGGGCTCCTAGGATTAGGAGAGGGTACACCTATTGATCTTATTGGATAGTCTTCCTCCAGACCATAGGCAGGTGCCGAAAGGTGGGGAAGGAAGAAAACCAATTAGCCTAAAGGTAGTGTACAGAAAGTAATAAATAAAGACATATAAAGGGATTAGAATAACGACAAAGAAAATTTCGACCGCTATCATTCACGACAAAACCGTGTATACCACTGCCACTCCTACATCCACTTTGGATTTCTCCAGAACACTTCATATCACTACGAACGTCCATAATGCTTGGACATGCCATCGTATAGTCACATACGAACTCGAAGGAATTCGTTCCAGATTCGAGGATGGTTTCCGATTCAGGAGAAATATAATAGGATTATTCAGATGTCTTTTTCCATTACCCTCTCTCAGGTTGCGAGGCTCCTGGCATAAGGAGTGTACATATATTACGCTTATTGGATAATCTTTTTTCAAACCTTAGGCTGGTGCTGAAGGGTAGAGAAGGAAGAAAACCAATTACCCTAAAGAAGGCGTACAGAAGGTAAAAAGTAAAGGCATAATAAATGGATTGGAGTGAAGGCATGGAAGTATACGGTTACAGTCATGAATCGGGATAGTGGAAGAGGTATTACTAGGAATACCCGGTTACCCTTTCGAAACATTTTCATGTTTCAGATTTACTGTGCAATGTTAATTGAAAACTGTTTTCCCAATTTGATTCTAACTCCAGGGTATGTATTTACCAGATTCGTTTCTCACATCTGTATAATGTTACAGATGGTGAGTGGAAGTAAGATATTGAGAAATAGGTGATTATATCCTTATTATATCAGAATTCGTTGTAATTGGTGATATTTGAGGAAATCACCTGGGTTTTTGCCTGACGGCAAATATTTGGTTTTGAATATCTTTTGTTTTGCACCAATTTCAAACTGATATATTTATACGTTTATTTTATAAAGTGAGATATAACTTTTTGAAATTATGTCTATGATATTTACCTATATCAGTTGGTGATTAGGTAAAGTGCATTCAACAGCGGTGTAATTCTTCTTAACCATAGAACAGTTTTCAACCTACGACGCGCAGGGTTTGTGTTATTGAATTCAGGGGACTTATACAATATATTGTATGTTTTCCAGTGTCCATTAGGACAATGGGGTTGGTACTCATACTATATTCTCTTTACTCATGACTTCTCCAGTTCTAGACAAGCATTTCGTTGAAATACAAGGTCCAGATTTTGAGAAGTTATAGGTATAAGAATAATAAAGAGAACCATTTGTTAGAAGTATCAGGATTCTTCGAGGTAATCGAAAATGTAGATACTTGTGTTTGGTATTCCGTTGATAGTAATGGTTTTGAGAACTTACTTCTCTTTCAGGTTACTCATATATGGATGCGCTCCTAGATGAGTAATGCTGATTGGTCTCTTTCCATTTGGTTGATATGCACTGGAGACAGCTGCATGATTTTGAATCTGGTTCCAATTAAATTAGTGCTTTTTTTTTCTATATTAAATATATATAGAATCAATTTATATCTTAACGATATTAAGGTACAGGGAGTTGTCCGGCTGATGCTTAAAACCAGAATCCGGATAAACTTGAGGCACGTTTCCGTAATGGCTGTTTGTGGGTTATTCCGGGTTTTGACGAGGGTTAACTTTCTACCATCAGGAAGATCAATAGTGATATTGTTCTTTACTCGCCACAGTTTTAATAAAATAGATTTTTTCAGAAAACAGAAGTGGGAGTATGGTAGAACTGGAAGTGATTTCAGAACCACAAACGATCACTGAAGATTTAATAGAACCTGAGGATTCAATTGGTTTCGACGATCCATTAGCCACTCCGCAGATTTGGTGGGTAACCTCAGGCACCTGAGACGTACTTCGATCTTCTCAGAGACGGTGACAGGGAGGTTCTTGTTTACCCAGACTTGCCATTGCCGCTGTTCGAGACTAAGAGACCCGGTGGGAGGATGAGTATAACATCGCTTTGAACTAGCTTTAAAAGTGCATGTATATATAACTCTGCCAGAGGGTTGTAGTCAGTGGGAGCAGCGGAAGCGCAGTGGGCAAGTAACTTATGTCTATTTATAGACGAAAGCAAGTATAGAGGAAATAGATCATCTATTTTTTATGTGAAAGTCATGGGTCTTGACTTCATCAGAATAGGAGATGGATCTGGTAAGAAGGTAGTAGAGAGTGACGTCCAGGTATTTAGGATGACATGCACTTGATAGGAAGAGATATTTCTATACTGCGATCGGTTATACCGTGGTTGTCACAAAGTTGTTTCTTCACATAGGACATGGATATAATATCAGGGTTTCTGGTTACTAGATCTATGGTTTTAGATCTAGATTTGGGAAGTGTCCCAATTTGGGTACTTGACACTATTCTAAAGTGTTTTAGAATGGAAGACTCCGGCATGGTGGTGTACCTGCAGGTGATGGAATCACCCTATTTAAAGGTATCTTACAGACTAAAGGGGAGAGGGATCTGCATGATTAGCATATTACTTGCTTAGGCAATTGAGTTAATCATGAAATGTCAAGTACCACACCGGATGTTTTTGCACTAGCTGCAATAAACATATATTAATCCAATCCTGGAGAAATGTAGAGAAGCAGTTTATGAACATAAATGGATGTTCTAGGGATATGATAACGGCAGCCTCCTTTAGGAGACGGTTATCATTTCATGCTTCCAAGGTGACCTGGATGACAGAGTGGCTGTCTGAGTTATAGTTTTCCCTCTTCTGAGGGACAGTATGTTGGACAGGTGGTCCAAGCGGATACTGAGAAAGGCATGTCACAGGATACTGATTAAATTCAGTGGATAATACAGTCTAAGAAGCTTGTTGGATTTGGAGTTCATTTGTGCACTGGTTCCCATCAGATATCCAGACAAATTCTAAGACAAGGTATTGCTCATTTCGGGAGATAGTTATTCTCCGTGAAGTTGAGATATAATGAGATACAGAAAGAAACACTGGAGCGGATCCACTCCCTGAGGCTATTTCTCGAACACAATAGTTTCACAAACAGGCTTTGTGAAACTTCTTAGTAGAGAAGTTGGGTGTTCGGTATCACACGAGCTGTGAGTATGCGACACCGCAATAATTGGCCTTAAGTGAAAGTGGGAGATTGTTGGCTATAGTCCCCTCAAGGTAATTATCGTAGTCGCAGGTAGGTGGTTATGATGATTGAGGGAGGACCTATACTGGTAGAACAGTCTTACTCGAGATGATTGTATGTTATCTGATTTGTCTTTATCACCACTATTACATGTTAATAGAGCCCATGTGATTCTTGCTTGACTATCAGTATTATGATGGCGATCATATATGTGGGAGCTGGGGGTCTATAAGCAAATCCTTAAATGCCCCTAGTCGTGGGAGTTTCGAGACTGGGCATCTATACTCCAGTGTAAACTAGTGTATACTGATCGAGACCCCGACGACGGGCGGTGGCTAGGTCTCATAAGCCATTGGTGTTAGTTTGTTCACCAAAGATAGTATACAGGTGCTCATTGGGTTATGAGTACACTGGACTGACTCGCCGAGAACCTGCTAGATGGTATTATACCTATTGTCAGATTGCAGTTCCCAGGTGACATGTGTACAGGTTGGTCTGTCGACCTGAGATCGTCATTTGTCTTATGTAAGTTCCCACTGTGCTTTGATTACTACCCTACCACGGCTCAAAGGAGTCGTGCAAACAGGTTTTAGTTGGGTACAGTCCCGAGCCACATGGAGGCAGTGAGCGGATCGTCGGGGATACGCCTCTCCCGGTATTGGGGGTTGATGTCGCGTTGTGCACGGGTGGCCATCACCAGAAATCCTCGGCCGGGGTAGAAGAGAATTACCAATTCAGGATCAATTGTTTCTCAGGTGGTGATGGGTTACATAGCGACACGAATTATCGCGTCAGTAGGGGTCTGACTTTATCCACCCTCTAGACTCGATATGCGATACTCTTAGACAAACAGACCGAACTATACGGATATTGTCACTGTCAAGCTCAGTAGGGGTTTGGATGAGTTTGCTCGTCGGCCTTCCTTTCACTCAATACCTGGGTAGCTGTTACGTACAGCTAGTGCCGCTGACGTGCTTGTGGTTAAACTCACTGCCAGCGTATTGACGAGTCTTTAGAGTGCTACACAGAGGGTTTTCACGGTTCAGGCGATATGGTGTAGATGACGTATGTTGGTACATACATGTGTCCGATTAAATATGCGTACAGGTACACAGATTTTAGTTGGACGGTTGATAATACTAGCGGCTTAGGATTAAGCCGGATTATTAAATCAGGTTTTGATTTAATAATTTATATATGTATTTATATATATGTATTCTAGTATTATTGTTCACTATTTATTTTCTCTCTTGGCTATTCGTATTTTTGTACGAATATGCGTATATGTATTTCGATACGTGTACCGGGAAGTATTCCGTATTTATACGAAATAACTTCTAGAAGATGGCCACATCATTATTGATTTTATTTTTAGAAAATCAATTATGGAAATGAGGTGGAGGGTGAGTTGACATGAGCATGGGCTTGAGCATGTAGAGAGGTATGGTTTGCATTTGTTTATTGAAAAATGAAAGGAGATTTTTTGTGTACATGATTGAGAGAGAGAGAAGAGGCAGCCACATTTTTCTTGAGTTGCCTTGATCATTTCTTTTCTTCACTTGATTCTTCACTTGCTTCATGGATCACTCAATTCTCACTTTGGGAAAAACACTTAGCATTTTCTTTAGTTGCTCATGCCACATGTTTCCTCACCTTCTCTTTATCTTCTTGAGAAAAATTATAGTGACACATTTCTACACCTCCACTCTCTATTGCTAGCAATCTTGGAGCGTCGGTTTCCTAGCTTGGCGAGGCTGGAGCTTGCGCCGTTTCTCTCTGGTGGATCATCGTAGATGGAGGAAGACCGGCAACCAAATTCGATCAAGGAGCCTCTAAGAGCTTGGGATGATGGTTCAAGATCGAAGGACAAGGACCAACTCGGTATAACCATCTAACTCCTAGTTTTACATATTGCTAGTATAGGATTTAGGGTACATCCAGGCATCGGGTCATGGTAGCGCCGGTTTAGAAAAATTTTGTTCCGCATTAGGCCACAGTTTGATGGCCGGAACATTGCCGGAAACCAACAATTTACACCGACATAAGAGCTTGAAGTATATCTTTACCCAGAAGGAGTTCAATATAAGGCAGAGGAGATGTCTAGAATTAATGGTAGATTTTGACGTAAATTTGCAGTATCATCCGGAGAAGGTGAATGTAGTCCCGGACGCCTTGAGTCGCCAACCAATGATTTCGAGTCTGACTACTCATTAGAGAAATCGTCAAGATCTCAATGAACTAGAGACCGAGATGATTATGCTCGGAATGCTTACGTCCTTTATGAATATGCAAATTCACTCCACATTAGTCGAACGGATCAAGACAGCTCAAATGGAGGACCTTAGGTTGCGAAGGATTAGAGAATAAGTGGACACGAATCTGCGGGCGGACTTCATCATCCACGAAGATGGTTTTTTGAGATATGGGAGCAGAATCTGTGTGCCTAAGGGTGAGATGAGAGAGGAATTATTAAAAGAAGCACATAGTTCTCCATACTCTGTTCATCCGGGAGGAACAAAATTGTACAAGGACCTTAGACAAAACTATTGGTGGCATGGGATGAAGCGGGAGATAGCTAAGAGTGTGTCCAAATTCCTTGTTTGCCAACAAGTAAAGGTCGAACACCACAGGACGGTAGGTCTATTACAGCCCTTACCGATACCCGAATGGAAATGGAAAAACTTTACAATAGATTTTGTGACCGCACTCCCTCGCAGCTCTAAGGGGAACGATGCGGTATGGGTGATAGTGGGCCGACTCACCAAGTCAGCACATTTCATTCTTTTTCGAGCTGGTCAATCAACCGAAATCCTTGCAAAAAGGTATATGGAGGAGATTGTCAGATTGCATGGAGTGCCAATTTGCATTGTGTCCCACCACGATACGCGTTTCAGATCTCAGTTTTGGAAAAGCCTATAAGAGAGTCTGGGCACGAATTTGAGTTTCAGTACCGCCTACCATCCTCAGACCGATGGCCAATCAGAAAGAGTTATTCAAATTCTCGAAGACATGTTCCGGGCCTGTATGTTGGATTTTAAAGGATCTTAGGAAGATCACCCACACTTGGTAGAGTTTGCTTACAACAATAGCTACCAGTTTAGTATCGGCATGGCGCCTTTCACCGCTTTGTATGGACGAAAGTGTAGATCACCGTTAAGTTGGGACGATGTTAGGGATCGTGAACTTTTGGGCCCCAAGATGATTGTCGAGACAGTGGAAGTGATAAGAACAATCAGGGAACAATTACGCATAGCACAAGATCGGCAGAAGTATTGGGCTGATATGAAGAGAAGGCCGCTAGAGTTCCAACTAGGAGAATACGTGTTTCTGAAGATTTCTCCTAACCGGGGAGTGATACGTTTTGGGAAACGCGGAAAACTCGTCCCGCGGTTCATAGGTCCTTCGATATTCTCGAACGAGTTGGAGAAGTCGCGTATCGCCTAGCCCTACCCCCTTCTCTGTAAAGCGTACACAACGTTTTCCATATCTTGCAATTGAGGAGATACGTCGGCGACCCCGGTCACGGTTTGGATCATTCCGAAATCACCGTAAGGACTGACCTAACCTATGAACAACAGCCGGTTGAGATCCTAGACCGGAAGGAGAAGACCTTGAGGGGTAAGACGATCAAACTGGTTAGGGTCTTGTGGAGGAAGGACTCTCCGGGCGAGTCCACGTGAGAAAGGGAAGACGGGATGAGAGAACGATATCCCTACCTATTTGAATCTTCCCCTATGTAATTTTTTTTCTTTTCTTTCTCTTTCGACTACCTTCATAATTTCGAGGACGAAATTATTTTAAGTAGGGTAGATTGTAACGACCGTGTTTTTTATATATCTAATAAAAAAATTTCTTATTTAAATTTCTAGTATCAAGTAATTGTTTACGTGTTTCGTTGATGGGGAAAAAATATGTTTTCATTTTTTTCAAAGTAATGTTAGAAATTTTCAGAGCATTGAAATGTGGTTAAAGGAATTTTCTAAAGTCTATTTGTATTTTTCTAGGCTTAAAATATGTTAATAAAATTTTATAATGCCTTAAAATAATTTACATATTTTTATTATCAATTAAAATAATTATTTCGTAATTAAAATATTTCCAAGGATAAATAGATTTTTAAATATTTATGATCACAAACAAAAATCATAGATAAGAGAATATTACTTAATTTTAACCCAAAATTATTTTTTTAGTGAAGATAACGATAAAATATATTTTCCGGAATTTTCTCAGATTTTTCCCATATTTTTTTCAATATTTTAAACAATTTTTAAAACCAACTTCGATTTTTTAACAATAAACAGTTTAGTTTTCAAAACAAAAAATAATTTCCACCGGTTCTTAACCTGGACCGTTGGATACAAGATCCAACGGCCCAGATCTACCGGTGGCGCCCACGTGGTAGGGACCACGTGAAAACGCGTGGTCTCCTCTCGCGGCCACGTGGAGCGCGGGCGGGCAGATCCGAGATTGTTGGATCTTGGTCCAACGGTTGAGGTGAGGTGGCGGCGACAGATGATTGGACAATCATTAGGGCGCGGATTTTGAGTATTTTTTAACCAATTTTGGATTTTATTGTTGGGAAAAAGACCCTATAAATAGAGACCTTCAAATTCAAATTTCTCACAAATCAGAACTCCAAAAATTCTGAAAAAAACACCCACGTGTTTGTATCGACGACGCTGAGGTTCCACCCAAGCATCAAGGAAAAATCCGAGCACGGAGCTATTGAGAATTTAGTACGAGTCTACATTTTCGACCCAGCGGCATCCAACTCAAACAAAAAATAGGATCTGCCTCTCTCCACTCATCTGTCACCTTCCTTCTTTTAATGATCTTAGTTTCTACTTCTAATCACCAACCTTATATTAAAATGATGATAAAATATTTCTGCATGCCTATTTTGGTACCCCTTAATGGTAAGAATTTGACCCCATGTTTAAAATGGTTTAATTAATTATCTTTATATGCGTGAATATTGCACCCTCATCCTACGCGGAATATGATATGCTTAAAGTTATAACTCATGGGGTATCAATCCACCCACTTACCCATGTTACTAATATGATCTCGAAATAGGTTATTTCCACAAAATACTCTCGTTTCATTAAAATGGCGTGAATGTTTAAAATATCTATATGAGATAAGATATTTGAAATAAATGTTTTAGACACTAAAACGATATATTTTTATTTACACTTTTATCCATCAACTACTTTAGTTTTGTTAAATCCCTTTACCTTTTGAAAGGGGATAATACTAAATCTAAATAATGGTGATATGGTTTTTCAACTTAGCCCCTCTCGCTCGAGAGAATATTTTTATATTAATTTTTCCTTAGCATGTTAACTAAAGTTTAATAAGATACTCTAATGGGGGAATATTTTATATGAATCACCCCATGGTTACCAGAAAATCGTCCCTGAAACGGACACAAATCCTGCCGCCCATGTGCAGCGGTTCTCAGCGCGGAGTCGTTCTTGTAGAATAGCACCTCTAATAGATTACCCTAATAATAGGGCACTGTTTTACGTAAATACCTCGTGGTTGGTAGGCAATCGTCCCTGAAAAGGACACAAATCCTGTCGTCCATGTGTGGCGGTTGCTAACACGAACGTATTTTCTAAAATGTTGCTTCAAACTTAAAACACCATAATTTCATAAAATTACTAATTACAATAAAATACCCCAATCCATCCTAAAAATATATAACTTCATTTAAATACCTTAATCTTTACTAAAAGACTATTTCTACAAAGACCATAACCCGTATAACGATATTGTAGGGTGTTTTTCGTCACCCTATTGAGATGGGAATATGCGCGCTTGTCGGGCGCATTACAGATTCCCTCTGCCTAGGGTAAGCTGGGGTTTATTGATTGTGGGGATCCGAATCTCCGGCAGCCGCGAACTAAGCTGCCGTTAATTACCCCTCGGATTTTGGAGTGAGAGAACCTCCGATTGACGGGCTAAACAGGTCAGGCGAACTCAATCGTGCAGTGTGCGTATGTTTTGAAAGAAAACAACCCTAAACTTCATGTACAACTTTCTGTACAATTTTTCAAAAAAATACAGAAAGGAGTACTTTTGCCTGAGCATAAATTATATGTTTGTTTTTCTTTTTAATAGCAAGAAGGAGCTTGTAGCTTATTGGTAAGACCTTGCACTGCTGAACCAAGCCACCAGAGTTCAAATCCCATCTCCCACATCATTTTTAATATTGTTTTCTTTTGAATTTGTAGAAGTCCAAGAGCCTACACGTGCATAACTCGTAAAAACCCCACTACACATGTAATACAAACTGACCCAGGGGCTACACCAAGCGACGAGTGACATGTGGCAGCGTCCCGGCTCGACTCGGCCGACTCGGCCCGCCGCCGACGACCGAACTCGGTCGGATCGCCGAGTTGCCTTCATGAAAGTTCTACCTTTTTGTATTCTAATAACCCCTGTATACTTTAATTTCTCTGCACAGTAACAGAGTCTTTTAAAACACCTATTTACTCCATTTTAAATACAATTTTTATTACATTTTCAATTCACCCTTTCACCTACCCTAACCCTAGCTTTACCCTATAAATATCACTCCTAAACACACCCTCCTCATTCCAAATTTCTGTCCAAAACTCTTTAGAAAATTCCTAGAACTTTTGTGTACAAGTGGAGTCAGCGAAGGGCGAAACTCCGGCGATCTTCCAACGACGACCCTAGGAGTTTCCGGCGACGAAACGATGCACCGGTAAATCCTACTTCCTCCTCTCCCTCTTCTCTTGACTCTAAACCCGTAAGTCCCACCTTCCTCTTCTCTATTCTATTCTAAAACTTTGTAAAACTAAAACCCGACGGAAGTGGAGTTAAATCCGACTTCCGATTCGGTTTTTCTTTATAAAATTCAATTTTCCTTAACACAACCATACTAAACTCTTACATATTGACTATTAATCATTAACAAAACATGTTGAACAAGCTTCATAGCAAAACATTTCATTTTGTAAATTTTACCGCTCTTTTTCAGTAAAATACCATGTAGTTTCGTTTTGACTTTAAAACACCATTAATTGCTATACCTTTAAGTAGATTACGAGATAATGACCCACCTCTTCATAACACTCATATGCAACATAGCACAATACCTTTTGGGAAATATAGATTCGGGAAATACCGTTTTACACAAAACTACCTTTAACTTGTAAAAACCTTTTTCTACAAGATTACGTATTTTTACAAATCTTTGCAAAGCGCCGCTACAACCTATTTTGGAGAACCCGACTGGGATGGTGCGGATTATCGCACATCCCTGGGCTTAGTAGTGTGAGATGCAGACCTCCGCAAGGAGCATTCGATCTCGACAGATTTAAAATACAAATATCTTAAGAAAATAAGATTTCTAGAAATTAATAAATTAAAATTTATATATATATATATATATGTATTATCAAAATACCTATTTTTGATATGATATAAATATTCTAACCTTTCTAAATCAAAAGAATCACTTTACATTAAAATACCATGAATTCCATACAAGTTCAATATTACAATTAAATACCCTATATTATGAAATTAGGTTATTTTCATTAGAAATATCACAATATAAAATCTACATCTATGACAACTCTAAAGATGATAATTAAATACTTAGGATGTATTTTGAAAAATATACAAAAGTATTTTTATATAAAACCCCCTCAAGTTCTATAAATTACCCTAAGGATTCTTGTAAATATAGGTTTAAGCGGGACCAATCTCTTGAGTCTCAGGGAGCCGGAGAAGTGGGTGTTTGCCTATTTAAGGTAGACAACTTAACAATGGTGTTATCAACACGGTAATCGTCTTTGAAAAAGACACAAATCCTGCCGCCCATGTGCAGCGGTTACCGATAACATCAAAACCTAATTCAGGACTTCAAATTTCTTTTTTAATTGTTCTGACTCAGACCGAGTCTCATTATAAATAATCTGACTTGAATATGATTCAAGTACAATCTACAATCTATAACCCAATATGAATCCATGAATCCATATAATCATTCCGTTCAAGCTATTCAATCTATATTGACTGAACCGATCCATGGATATACTTCCATTTACATGATTCTCCAGTTACATTCATAATTCTCCAGTTACATCCATTTACTGATATCATGGTTTCGGCAAGTCATCCAATTATACAATCTATATTACAAGACAATCTACGTTGCAATACAATACAAACAATACAATCAAGACATCGCGGGGTTTAAGGGGTAGATTGGTACGGAAGGTGTTAGAAGTGGCACGAGACTGCAAGATTTAAGACACCTAACCTGAATACCACGCCGTTGTTCCGGGCTTTCTAACGGAGCCTTGTACTTCCATTTGCTTCTAGTCTCTGGCATATAGAGACTACTCTCGTATACACTGGTATCCTTCTGTACCAAGTTACAAACAACAACGTTAACACTAAATACAACATTATAACAATATAATACAACATTAAAAGCTACTCTCTCTCTCTCTTACTCTCTGTCTATTCTATTTCTCCCTTATCTTTGGTACTTACCGTGCGATTGTTCGCTGACGACATTCCTTCTCTTTCTTCTTTGGAATGTTGTCGGGTGATTCGGACCTTCCAGAGATTGAGCCTAGCACCGAAGACTTGGACCGGTTTATTGAAGACCCCGAGCTGTAGTTTCACTTGTACCTTTTCTTTTACATTCAGTATTTCCATTTCTGTTATGTCATTGTTTAGGCATTGCTTTCATTCAGATGTATTTAGTTTTCCATGCATTGTATAAAAGAATGTTAATAAATAAAGTTGCTGTTTTATTATATCTTGTCTCTTGTGCATTTACATTTATATTGCTTAGATACACTTAGCGTATTTATTTCAGAGTAACTACGTAGCGGCCTCGTCGCGTCCCTTTTGCCGTACACCGGGAAGCGGGGCGTGACAAGCGCACCGTATGCCGTATCGGTTTTCCGGACATTGATTTTAATAGCATTGCGATTGTGTATTGATTGTAGGTACCTTCGCATGGATTCCGAGACGACAAAGCACATCGACTACAGCTGAACAAGGAGTTCCGCAGGTGAGTAGATTTATATCTTCGGGGGAAATCGGGTGGATGGCGTAGAGCACCCCCGCAAATTATAAATGTAAACCGATATATATATAATATGGTTAGAGATACCATGTGAGAAACTTATGGATATGGTTAAAAGAGTTAGTAAGCTATGAGATAAGATAATATGAGCAGATATGATTGATATAAGATATGAAACGAGATGTATAAGGATATGACATGGGATCGATGAATATGATAAGATTGAGATAGATGTGTTATGAGACCGGTAAAATGAGGAATATATATATAAGATTACTTAATATGAGATATTGATGTGATGAAAAGAGTATACGATAAGATATGATGACTTGGTTTGATATGTTGTTATACGGAGCGAGTCGATATATGATAATTGATACCTTTGTCGGTCCCATGATATGAGATGGATACGGATGTGACCTGAGATATAGGTATATACATATATCATGATGTGAATAATGAGTGATGCCGTACGAGACGTTATGTCCGTACCCTCATTGTTATATAGGTCGAGAAGATTCCTAATGGTTTAATGCCGCCGTACGATGGATACCGTACGTGATGAGTTTTACTTGATGATTGATCCATACCCTTGATTAGAGGATACCGTACGATGGATTATACCGTACGTGATATTGTGAGGCTGGATGCCTATTGATAGATTCACCGACTCGGATATGTTGTAGATATATATACCTGATAGCATTTCGCTTATGATGTACTTTATACTACGTTCATGATATTCTCATTGCATTATATATACCTGTGCTAGTACACCTACACAATTATCGATGATGCGTATGTTACGCTTACACAGATTGCCGGCTCACACACCTTCATCATCGAAAATTGCTATGTCACTTACACAGTAGAATTGCTACATCATGCTATGATATATTGCTATGTTCACATCATTATGCTATGTTGCATGATATACTTGCTATGTTCACATCACTATACTATGTCGTATGATATACTTAATATGCTCACATTTCTGTTTTATGTTTGCATACATCATGCTTTATGATTATACGCATTGAGCTGCTGTTTTCATGAGATTCTGGATTTGAGAACCGTGGTTATATTTCAAAGGAAATTATGTATTATTTTAAAAACCCGGTTTCTCTTGATATGATATTTCGAGACGTCCACCATGTGTTTTCTCGGTTATGAGTTATGTGATACTCGATTTGAGGAGCTGGATGAAACCGTTTGCGGGTACATGGTGGACCCGGTATGGTATCCCGGGGCAAGAAAGGTATGTTGTGCAGTAGACGATGAGCCTGGCAGAGAGACTACTACCTACCGGTGATAGTATTCGGGCTCGGCGGTTATTCGGAGGATACCGACCGGAGTCGTGAGATGTTATGGGCTGATCCGGACTGACGGAACCCGTGATATGAGGATTTACGTGTCGATGTTGGACACGGATTTCATGATGTTTCGAGTGTCGATGTTGGACACTCCATGATTTTGATGTGTCGTTGATGGACACACGTTTATTGATATCCTCATATTTACATGCATATGCTTTCATGATATTTACATGCATGATGTTGTTGTGTCATTGATGGACACGTAGATGTTATCCACATGCTTACAGGCATTGATTATATTATTGTTGGCACATATGCAGATACGGTTACCCTAGATATCATAGTATTACCTTTATGATATAGTTGACCTAGGAATCGTTGTTTTATTCGATTTCTACCTGATTATGTTTTCTACTCATGAGTTGTTAATTCACCCCCGTTGTGCCACAGTTGTTGCAGGCTGACCACATGGATTAGTAGCGGCATCGCTGATACACAGCTTGCATTCGGGTGATTTGCTTTGGTAGGTGGTACATATTGGATCGTGCCACTTTTGTATTATTATTCCTATTGTATCTAGTTAACTCCATCAATCAAAACTAGTATTTGTATAAGTAGTAAGACTTAGCAAGACTTGTTGTTGCGAGACTCAGAGCGATGGTTTATATGTTCGCTTGGTGGGTTGATGTCTTACTTTATTCTTTATCCTTTGTGTTGATCTTCGCCGTTGGGCGTCATATACTTATATTCCTGACTTGCGTGGTTGTGATTCTACCGATTGGCGAAGAGCTAGCTCCCGCTTGGGGATGCCTTGTTAGTGTATATGCCCTAGAGGCCATTACCGTATCATACTAGTTTGTATATTACTTAATGGAAGCTTAGGATATTCACCTTGTATAGACAATCTTGCTCAATATAATAGTATGCTACTTGGTTTGTTTCTACTTTAATGTGTACATGTGTTTATTTTAGTATATCACCTATACACATTAGTGGAGCCCTTAGGATCTTTGCTTGATTACCAGCATTGTGATGGCAGTCACACTAGTGGAGGCTGGGTAATCCACAAGCACATCCTTATGCAGGTCCCTAGTCGTAAGACTATCGAGACAGGGCATCGATACTCCGGAGTAGACTAGCGTATGCGCTTCTCATCCCAGTGTGGGAGACGGTCTGTCCCACAGCCGTCGGTATGTCGTACTTGAGATAGTATGCGGGTGCTCGTTAGGTTACGAGTACACTGGACAGGACTCGTCGGGAACTGTTGGTTGGTACTATACCTATCGTCAGTTATCAGTTCCCAGGTGACATGAGTACAGCTTAGTCCGCTGACTTGACACTGTCACTTCGCCTCGAGTGTGTTCCCACTGTACTTAGATGACTACCCTACCACAGCTCAAAGGAGTCGTGCAAACAGGTAGTAGTTGGGTGCAGTCCCGAAGCACTTGGAGGCAGTGACGGTTAGACAGGATTCGACTCTCCCGGTATTGGGGGTTGACATCGCGCTGTGTCTAGGAGAGCCATTACACGAGTAGTCCCTGGCCAGGGCAAGCGAGATATACTAGTAGGTTTCCAGTGTTATCTCAGGGTGTTCTGGGCTACACTCCGACACGACTTGTACCGCTAGTAGGGGACTGACGTTTACCGCCCCCCTAGGCCCGCCATGCGATGTATCAGACGAACAGACCGGACTGTACGGAGATTGTCACATTCAGGCTCAGTAAGAGTTCAGATGGGTTTCACCTCGTCAGTCTTCTTGTCGGCATCTACCTGGGGACCGTTACGCACAGCTAGTGCCGCTTGCGGTCTGTGGTTAAACCCACTGCCAGCGTAGTGTCGAGTCTTTAGAGTCCCACACAGAAAGCTATTCGCCTTTAGGCAAAAGAGTAGTGGTCGCATGGTTTTGCGACAGGGTTCGGTCACATCCGTGCACTTGTGCACGTTTAGTGTCCGGACAGTTAACACTAGCGGGATTTGGTTTATGCCAGATCCTAGTGTACGTTTTGGGATTGGTTTTATCTCGTTTATATTCGTGTTCCTCGGAATGCGGATGTGGGTGTGTATGCACAGTTGACAGAGAGACAGAGGCAGAGGATTCTCATTGGGGTTGTTGACTGTTGACTATTGACTTTTTGCCAAACCCTAATGAGAATAAGAAATATGATTAATGATAATATTAATTAAGTATTATTGTGTCATGGTTGAGATGAGGGGTTGACTTTGTTGACTTGTTGACTTTGTTGACCGGTTGACTAGGTTGGACTAGTTGACCATCATCATTACAATGGCTATCATTTCATGGCAAAGACTTTTGCTTGCTTGTTTGTTTTTGCAAAATGAGTGCATGAAATGATATGGCCATTTGACTTGAACCATCACATAATACTCAATTACTATTATGAGTAATCATGGTTTTGGATTATGAGAGCTTGGATGGCAAAAGACTTACTCATTCTCTCATTTCATTTCTCTCTCTTGCTTGAGCTCTCCCTCTTGCTCTCTCTCTAACTCAAGGCAACACCCTCTCATGAGTTGAGAAACATTGCCTTAGAGATAAAAGAAAACCCAAATCACTTCTCTACTCATCCTAGTTCACAAGGTTTAGCAAACCAAGTGTTCTAGTTTCTTCAAGTTCGAAGAAGAAGCCAAAGGTAGAAGCTTTCAGGTGGATCCATCTTCGGCGCAAGGAGATGACGAGGTGAGGCCGATCCGTACACCGGAAAGAGTTGAAGATGAAGGAGTTCAAGAAAGGTATAACCCCCTAACCGAGTAGGTAAAACTCTTGTTAGGTTTGTTAGTTAGTTGTTTAACAAAGATCCGTATTTTGAGTCCATGTTACCACCTCTTGAAAATCGTTTTTCATCATTTCCGCAAGCCCGTAAGTACCGGGAGAGGTAACGTGGACTTACAGTGGTATCAGAGCCAAGTTAAACACTATCTAACATGTGAGCAAAGTAACTAGAAATTCGATCGGAGAAAAAGTCGCGAAACGAACCCGTAAAATCAACTTTCTGCCGAATTTTTTTCTGTTCCAAAAAATGATAAATCTTATCTTAAAATTCGGCTCAGGGTTTTTAGAAGCAACTGTAGAAAAATGGTCCACTGAACCGATCAACGCGCCGCGGAACCGCGGCCGAGTTGACTCGGCCGTGGATGATTTTTCTTGCAGTGTGGTTCTGGGGTTGTTTTGGGATTTTTAAAATATGATTTTTCTGCCCAGATTTTCCAGATAGAAAAATTTGATTATGGGGCCTAAAAATCCGTATTATGATCGAACTTCTTAAAGACTTAAGCTGACGTGTATATATCTGTGATGTGTTATATGTATTGAACGTCCGCTAATCGCTATACGTCGATTAGTGGGGGTTATACATATCTGTGATCTGTAATGTTGATGGTATGTGTATATGAATTCATTGGATTATCGCGGATGAATAGCCCGGGGGTTGTGAGATGAGAGTTTTCTTTTATCTTTCAATTCATGTAAATTTGTAAATTGATGTAATATTATTTTTGGCCGCACAACCGGGTCGGGGTTGTAGCCGTCATTGTATAATTTCCTTTTACTTTTTTTGCTCCTAGGATAGACCCAAGGTGGGGTGCACAAACTACCGGGTATCTCGAAGTGCCGAGTGGCCTACTCACGTCGTTGAGGGAGGTTGCTCCGCTTCGGATATTTGGCGGGTAGTTTGCCGCACCCGTAGGGGTCTAGGGTGGGGTATTGGCTATTCATCGCGACCGTGTAATCCACCTTTCGTTACAGGCTCGTACGAATTGCGGATTCCTAGTATATCCAATGTGTTCATCTGTGATCTGAAATGGCTATCATTGCAATATATCTATATATGATATTATTTAGGCGTTGCTTATGTTTTGCATCCGTGCTAGTCCAGCCCCCGCTCTGTTGTTAGTTAAGTAACCTAACGGGTAATGACGGGGTCCCGTGGCGAATGCGGATGGCATAAGCGTACGTCATATTTTGGTTGTTTTCTGCAATGGTAAGATTAAATGATGGGACGCATTGGAATTAATGCAAGAAAAAAAAAATAAACCAAGTAAAAGTCGTTGGAACACTTTCAAAACCACTCGGTTTCTTTTCAAAAATAACTTTTAAACGCGGAGCTTAAGCCACTCCTTTTAAAAGCTATCTCGTTCCTTCGATTATATCAAGTTCACTACGTTCACGGTATCGCCAAAACCATTCGTAGCCCTCCGTCGTTTCACATGAATGGTCAATAAGTATTCAAGCTATGTATGTTGGCCAAATTCAAGGCACAGTGATTGGTAGCTATTGGGTATTCATGTGCAGCATAGATAGATGTGTTGGTTTGGGGCAGTCGTTCTACCATTTTGGCCAAAGTCAAGGGTATGTGCGGGTGGACTCAAATTAACCGGGAGAATGACGGGTAGAACTTCACATGTGACTTATGATATTTTGGCCAAAGTCAAGGTCATAAGAGCATGGGGCAAAAATCCACATCGGAAGTTTCAAAAGAACTGAAACTTGCTAGCACTGCATACCATTTGGAGTGTGATGATTCTGGTAGGATTCCTTCAGTTTTGTCACGCGATGATATTTGGATCCCGATCTTACTGTGAGTATATGCTACTCCTCGGGAAATTTCTCACTTAACGATCAATGCTATAAACCAAGTAGGTGTCTAGAAAGGTGTTAGCGGGGCTACGCCCCCAGGGAAAAGAGGTTATTTAATTAAGGAACTTCGCGAAAGCGTTGGAAAACCTCCCTCGAAGTACCGACACCAGCCTGGCCGAACGGTTAAGCAAGTATTGTACGGTGAGATTGATCCTGACTAATTCTTCCTTTTTGGTTTGAGGAGGGATTCGAGAGACAGTGGGAGCCATCCTGTTTAGACAAATTAAAAACCACTCTAAACTTGCAAGAGCATCATGCTAAAGTGTTTCTTCTCTCTCTCCTAATTGCAGCGACCAAATATCATGACCGGACTTAAGTTACTACTAGATAAAAACATACTGACAGGGCCAAACTACAAAGATTGGCTCAGGAATGTCAAAATGGCAATCACTTATGACAAGTTAGGGTATCTTCTTACCACCAAAGCTCCCCCTGTCCCAGGTCCCAAAACCAGCGTCGCGGATAGGGAAATCCGTAAGACTTGGGAAATCGACTGCGCGAAGGCCAAGTGCCTCGTGCTTGCCTCTATGGACAACGAACATCAGAGGAGGCACGAGAATATAGACCTCGAATCCATATTTCTCCATACAAAAGAACTGTAAGGAGAGCAATCTCGTATCGCCAGATACGAAGTGTCGAAAAAGCTGTTTTCGGCAAGGTTGGCCGTCGGAACATCGGTAGCGGAACACGTGCTTAAGATGATTGGCTTCATTGAGGAGCTCGCGGACCTTGAGACCACGTTAGAGAACGAGCTCTATACGAACTTGATTCTCCAGTCCCTTCCTTCCACTTACGCCCAGTTTATCCTGAACTTCAACTTGCAAGAAAAGGAAGTTGAACTTTCAGAACTCCTCAACATGCTGAGGAGTGCAGAGGGCACCCTACAGAAAGGTAGGGAAACATCCACTTTGTTTGTAGGAGGATCTTCTTCTTCTAGGTCCAAGGCGAAAGCCAAGAGAAAGAAGAAGAAAGCCCCCGCCAAACCAAGGGGCGGTGTTAGTAAAGTGGATACGAAGGGAAAAGCAAAAGCAACAAAGATAGCGGGGAAACTTGTGGGGAAGGAAGAGTGCTTTTACTGTCATAGGAGTGGGCACTGGAAGAAAGATTGCAGGGCTTGGAAAGCCAGAACACAGGATCTGAAGCAAGTTGCAGCTTCAGCTTTAGGTGTGTATGTTATTGAAAACTGTCTATCAATAAACTCTACTTCCTGGGTATTGGATACCAGATCAGGATCTCATATCTGTAATTCTTTGCAGGCGTTGAGAAACCGTAGGATTTTGAAGGCAGGTGACATGACCCTCAAAGTTGCAAACGGAGCTAGCATGGATGCTAAGGCCGTGGGGGACTATCCCCTGGGAATGTCAGATGGACATGTTTTGGTTTTACGTAATTGCTTTTTTGTACCCAACGCAACTTGTAATATCATTTCAGTATCTTTGATTTCTAAAGAAGGTTATGAATTTGCGTTTGTAAGTAATGTTGTAAATATTCACCTTAATCAAGTTCTGATTGGGTCAGGTACATTAAGCAATGGTATATACGTACTAAACCAACCACAGATTTTCAATGTCCAGAATACACACAAAAGAAAGTCTCCGGATACAAACCAGGCTTTCTTATGGCATTGTAGACTGGGTCACATCAATGAGAATAGGTTGACGAAGTTACATACAGAAGGATATTTGGATCCGTTCGAATATTAATCGTATGCCACTTGTCAATCCTGTCTCAAAGGAAAGATGACAAAGAATCCGTTCACTGGACATGGAGTAAGAGCGAGCTCGCTCTTGGGACTCGTACACAGCGACGTGTGCGGTCCAATGTCTACACATGCGCGAAGCGGTTATTCTTACTTCATTACTTTTACGGATGACTTTTCAAGGTACGGTTATGTCTTCTTAATGAAACATAAATCCGAAGCCTTTGGAAAATTCCAGGAATATAAGAATGAAGTAGAAAAACAAACCGGCAAAAGTATCAAGACACTAAGATCTGATCGAGGTGGTGAATACTTGAGTGCCGAGTTCCTGGATTACTTAAAAGAGAATGGAATTCTCTCTCAGCTTACTCCTCCATACACTCCGCAACATAACGGTGTATCGGAGAGACGGAACTGAACCCTATTGGATATGGTACGGTCCATGATAAGTAACGCTGAGTTACCGCGATCATTCTGGGGATATGCACTAGAATCAGCTGCATACCTTTTGAACCGAGTTCCAACTAAGACTGTGCCTACTACACCATATTAGATGTGGTGTGGGAAGAGACCCTATCTTAATCACATTAAGACATAGGGAAGTCCAGCTTTTGTCAAAAAGCAGCATGCGGACAAGCTCGAGGCACGCTCAGTACAGTGCAAGTTTGTAGGATATCCAAAGAACTCCAAGGGATATTTCTTCTATTGCGAAGAGGAACAAAATGTTTTTGTTTCTCGGCATGCCCACTTCTTGGAAACTCAGTTTTCGGAGAATCAAATAAGTGGGAGCGCAATAGAACTAGAAGAAATTCCAGAACCACGAGCTATTACTGAAAGCTTAGTAGAACCAGAAGGTTCAAAAGAACATGACATTCCTACGCCGCTCCACAGAAGTAGTAGGCGGTCTCATCCGCCCGAGAGATACTATGGTTTTCTCATAGACGGGGATAGAGAAGATTGCATCATTGATTATGATGAGCCGACTAGCTTCCAGCAGGCCATTCAGAGCGTTGACTCGGTAAAATGGCTGGATGCAATGCGGACAGAAATGGAGTCCATATACACCAACAAAGTATGGACGTTGGACGTTGCTCCAGATGGGGTAAAACCCGTAGGATGCAAGTGGATCTTCAAAAGGAAGATTGGTATAGATGGACAGGTTGAGACCTATAAAGCTAGACTGGTTGCAAAGGGTTTTCGTCAAAGACCTGGTTTGGACTATGACGAGACCTTTTCTCCGGTAGCTATGCTGAAATCCATTCGGATCCTTCTTGCCATTGCTGCCTTCCACGATTATGAGATTTGGCAGATGGACGTAAAGACCGCTTTTCTAAATGGAAATTTAGAGGAGTGTGTTTATATGGACCAGCCAGAGGGTTTCATTCAGAGTGGGAGCAGCGGAAAGGTGTGCAAGTTGCTTAAGTCCATCTACGGACTAAAGCAGGCATCGCGGAGTTGAAACATCTGTTTTGATGAGACGGTCAAAGAATTTGGATTTATAAAAAATCCAGATGAACCATGCATCTATAGTAGATTTGTATTGAGAACTGTAGTATTCCTCATTTTATACGTGGATGACATTCTCTTAATAGGAAATGACATTCCTATGCTACAATCTGTCAAAGGGTTCTTGTCACACAGGTTCTCCATGAAAGACCTGGGTGATGCCTCGTACATTCTGGGGATCCGGATCTATCGTGACAGATCCAAGAGGATATTAGGACTTTCACAGTCCAGGTACATCGACACTATACTGAAAAGATTCAGTATGGAAGATTCCAAGCGCGGTAATCTACCGGCTTGTCACGGGATCACCCTCTCCAAAGAGATGTCTCCCAAGACTGATTTGGAAAGGGATCGCATGTCTATTATACCCTACGCTTCTGCGGTAGGCTCTATAATGTATGCGATGTTATGTACCAGACCAGATGTAGCTTATGCACTGAGTGTGGTAAGCCGGTATCAGTCAAACCCTGGGGAGAAACACTGGATAGCAGTGAAGAACATTCTCAAGTACCTGAGAAGGACTAAGGAGATGTTCATGGTGTATGGCGGAAAAGACCTGCAGATCGAGGCCTTTGCTGACTCCAGCTTCCAGAGTGACAAGGATGATTCCAAGTCCATGTCGGGTTATGTCTTTACCCTCAATGGAGGGGCGGTGTGTTGGAAGAGTTCCAAACAGGAAACCGTTGCTGACTCGACGATGGAAGCAGAATATATCGCTGCTGCAGATGCCGCAAAAGAAGCAGTCTGGATAAGGAAGTTCTTAACGGAACTTCAGGTGGTTCCGTCCATTGTTGATCCAATACTGCTGTATTGTGACAACAACGGGGCTATAGCTTTAGCAAAGGAACCCAGGTCCCATCAGAAGTCCAGACACATCTTGAGGCGGTATCACCTGATCAGGGAGATCGTGGGTCGCCAGGAGATCGAAGTTCGGAGAGTTTCTACGGAAGATAACACTACCGATCCACTCACAAAGGCCTTACCCCAGACTCAGTTCGAGCGGCTGATCGAGATGATAGGTCTTCGATACGCCAGTACATGTCCTTAGTGCAAGTGGGAGATTGTTAGTGTATATGCCCTAGAGGCCATTACCGTATCATACTAGTTTGTATATTACTTAATGGAAGCTTGGGATATTCACCTTGTATAGAAAATCTTGCTCAATATAGTAGTATGCTACTTGGTTTGTTTCTACTTTAATATGTACATGTGTTTATTTTAGTATATCACCCATACACATTAGTGGAGCCCTTAGGATCTTTGCTTGATTACCAGCGTTGTGATGGCAGTCACACTAGTGGGGGCTGGGTAATCCACAAGCACATCCTTATGCAGGTCCCTAGTCGTAGGACTATCGAGACAGGGCATTGATACTCCGGAGTAGACTAGCGTATGCGCTTCTCATCCCAGTATGGGAGACGGTCTGTCCGACAGCCGTCGGTACGTCGTACTTGAGATAGTATGCGGATGCTCATTAGGTTACGAGTACACTGGACAGGACTCGTCGGGAACTGTTGGTTGGTACTATAGCTATCGTCAGTTATCAGTTCCCAGGTGACATGAGTACAGCTTAGTCCGCTGACTTGACACTGTCACTTCGTCTCGAGTGTGTTCCCACTGTACTTAGATTACTACCCTACCACGGCTCAAAGGAGTCATGCAAACAGGTAGTAGTTGGGTGCAGTCCCGAAGCACTTGGAGGCAGTGACGGTTAGATAGGATTCGTCTCTCCCGGTATTGGGGGTTGACATCGCACTGTGTCTAGGAGAGCCATTACACGAGTAGTCCCTGTACAGGGCAAGCGAGATATACTGGTAGGTTTCCAGTGTTATCTCAGGGTGTTCTGGGTTACACTCCGACACGACTTGTACCGCTAGTAGGGGACTGACGTTTACCGCCCCCCTAGGCCCGCCATGCGATGTATCAGACGAACAGACCGGACTGTACGGAGATTGTCACATTCAGGCTCAGTAAGAGTTCAGATGGGTTTCACCTCGTCAGTCTTCTTGTCGGCATCTACCTGGGGACCGTTACGCACAGCTAGTGCCGCTTGCGGTCTGTGGTTAAACCCACTGCCAGCGTAGTGTCGAGTCTTTAGAGTCCCACACAGAAAGCTATTCGCCTTTAGGCAAAAGAGTAGTGGTTGCATGGTTTTGCGACAGGGTTCGGTCACATCCGTGCACTTGTGCACGTTTAGTGTCCGAACAGTTAACACTAGCGGGCTTTGGTTTAAGCCAGATCCTAGTGTAAGTTTTGGGATTGGTTTTATCTCGTTTGTATTCGTGTTCCTCGGAACGCGGATGCGGGTGTGTATGCACAGTTGACAAAGAGACAGAGGCAGAGGATTCTCATTGGGGTTGTTGACTGTTGACTGTTGACTATTGACTTTTTGCCAAACCCTAATGAGAATAAGAAATATGATTAATGATAATATTAATTAAGTATTATTGTGTCATGGTTGAGATGAGGGGTTGACTTTGTTGACTTGTTGACTTTGTTGACCGGTTGACTATGTTGGACTAGTTGACCATCATCATTACAATGGCTATCATTTCATGGCAAAGATTTTTGCTTGCTTGTATGTTTTTGCAAAATGAGTGCATGAAATGATATGGCCATTTGACTTGAACCATCACATAATACTCAATTACTATTATGAGTAATCATGGTTTTGGATTATGAGAGCTTGGATGGCAAAAGACTTACTCATTCTCTCATTTCATTTCTCTCTCTTGCTTGTGCTCTCCCTCTTGCTCTCTCTCTAACTCAAGGCAACACCCTCTCATGAGTTGAGAAACATTGCCTTAGAGATAAAAGAAAACCCAAATCACTTCTCTACTTATCCTAGTTCACAAGGTTTAGCAAACCAAGTGTTCTAGTTTCTTCAAGTTCGAAGAAGAAGCCAAAGGTAGAAGCTTTCAGGTGGATCCATCTTCGGCGCAAGGAGACGACGAGGTGAGGCCGATCCGTACACCGGAAAGAGTTGAAGACGAAGGAGTTCAAGAAAGGTATAACCCCCTAACCGAGTAGGTAAAACTCTTGTTAGGTTTGTTAGTTAGTTGTTTAACAAAGATCCGTATTTTGAGTCCATGTTACCACCTCTTGAAAATCGTTTTTCATCATTTCCGCAAGCCCGTAAGTACCAGGAGAGGTAACGTGGACTTACATGCCTTTTATATTCTCAAGTATATGTGGTTTTGGATCAAAATATATAAGGGAGGTGCTGCCCAAATTTTTAAAAGACAAAACATGTTTTTCAACTTGTAAAATCCACTTGCATTTTTCATGTTCCATTATCTATGCATTTAAAAAATCGTTTGATTTCCTTATACCCTTATTTCAAATTTCACCTTTTTATTTTCCTTAAAAAGGTTTAGATTTCTGGGTTTCGGCTTACTTAAGTTACGTTACGTCTTTATACGTTGCGTGATTTAAGTGCTGGTCACGAACAAATTTCGGGTCGTAACAAAGTTGGTATCAGAGTGCTAGGTTTATCCTTAGTTCGAGTCTAGGTTTGACTATGTGGAGTCTGGGGCGTAAATATTTCGGAAGCTAGGCTTGACCTTACGGAACTTAGACTTGAACATGGGGGTATTAGACCCGAACTTTTGTTACATAGGTTGACCCAGATTGATGGATTAGGTAATTCAAGTAGAGTGACGTACTGTGCGTATGTTCCGCGGCATACTTACGATACGATACTCCTCTTAAGTGACCTTAGGATGTAAATATCTTGAGACTTGTGATTCTCTTTGTTCCCTTGATCATACATCCATTTTAGATCTTTGATTCTATCCATTTCCATGATCATACTCTCATTGATTCCGTTCATCCTTATGATCATGTATCCATTCTTAACCTGTTGATTCTTTTCATCCCTTTGATCTATCTTCATCGATACATGCTTAAGGTTCATGTCACCATGGTTTAAGTGCAGATTGAGCTGCTGCTAGTGATGCGGTCAGGGCGAGCTCGTCATGGACGAGAACTGACCATCGTGTTTTCTGGTGACATGGGAACGTATCGATTTAGTGTTTGTGTTGTGACCTCTTGTTCGAGGCGAGCGTTCGGTTTTTGCACCGGATGATCAGGCCACTGATAGAGGCTGCCAGATTGTGAGAGGACTGTTGATGTACAGCCTACCTCAGAGATCGTGATGTCGTCTACCTTGCAGACAGATGACCCAATTGTTGTTGAGATTGATGGGATATCGCTTCCAGAGCTTATGAGCCGAGATCACTGGAACTTTCAGGCAGAAATGCGACATATGATAGCTAGTCTATCCTGAGTTGAGAGACGAAGGTGATTCGTCAGTTTTGATGCGCCGACGCAGGCTCAGTTGAGTTGAAAATTTCCAGTGTGGAGAATCTTATTCAGATCTAGAGTAGATCGAACCAGAGATGACGTTGTTCGTTGGATGATCCGATAGGAGATCAGTAAGTTGACCAGTTTCGGATAGAGGACATCACCCAGATGCGTTGTGAGTTGATCGAGAACGAACGAATAAAGTATATTTCTCCGATGGTTGGGACAAGTTCCCGAGGACGTGTTCGGCTAGATATCTTCTACAGAGTGATGAAGATACCGAGTTCATAATTTCGAGTCCGTGTGAGAGACTCCGGATTGACTGTAGCCGAGAACCATTGCAGTACGTGACATTGAAGTGGACGATAATAAAGACGAGTGGAACAAGAGGTTCATGCGAGATGCTGACGAGCTGTTGTTACTCCCCGTTGAGATTAGAGATCAGATATGTACACAGAGGTGTTGGGATACAGCCAGTTCCCGAGGAAATGCTGTGCTGAGAACGCAGATGTCCAGAAAACGAGAAAAGATTATGCAAGAGTACCAGCCTCCGTATAGTTCGGCATAGGCGAGATCGGAAGAGACCTTGAGCAGGTTCCTTCCAGGACACTGCCGCGATAAGATTTGCACCGAGGATCAGTTGTGTCACGTGTATTCAGAGGGCCAGAGGCCGACGCCAGTGACGTGCTGTTTTACGAGTGGTCATACTAATAGGTCGAGAGATGACCAGAGGAGTGTCAGAGCAGAATCATTTCCGTTACTACACCTGACCGAGCCGACGCGCCGATTGATTGCGAGATTGGTAATCCACAGAGAAATGAAGACCCAGAGACAGAGGACGCCAGACTGTGAGCAGGAGGCAAGCGGATGTTCTTGCTCTGCCAGTTTTGTGCGCACCGACATTTTTCAACATTGTAGGAGGTGTACTTCAATGTCATTTGTTACGATTTGCGTTTGTGATCCGAGTATCATTCTTATATCGTCTTGATTTGAGTTTTAATGATTGAGTTTCATGATATTGTTTTCGTGCACCATGGCTGCACCTACTGCGTATTTACATTTTGTGCATAGTTATTGCACTTAAGATATGCTTTATACACCGTTGTGTTGGTTTATGATTTGTGCATTTTTATTGCACTTGAGATCGGTTTTGTGCCTTGGCTGCACGTGTTTGTGATTTCGTGGATTTCATACGGTTGATTTGATTTGTGCATGTGGTACGCACTTGATTTGATTTTTGCACTCGGTATAGCTCACATGTGCTTGCAGTGCATTGATACGGATTTTGTGCACATAGTTGCACACGTTTTTGATTTTATACACCTAAGTACACTCGGTGTTGTTTTTATACGCATTTGAGTTATTGATGTGTTTCCGTGCACTTGTTGCACCTGATTTGTATTTTGTGCATTTGTTGCACTAGATTTTTACGCCGTGCATTTGTTGCACCGGATTTGTATTTCGTTCACTGGATGCGCCGGATTCGCATTTCGTGTATTGGATGCCCCAGATTTATACTCCGTACCTTGGTTGCACCCGATTTATGTCTTTGAGCATTTGTGTTACCAGATTTGTGTTTTTATGCGCGTTTGCACTTGACGTTCGTTTTCGTGCATGCTACTGCACCAGATGCTTTTTACGGACCTGACGCGCTTGGGTTGGATTTTTGCGCATATTAAGCGCTTGGTATTGGATTTCGTGTGCATCGGATGCACTTGAGTGAGATTTTATTCATGCATGTCGAATGCTCTTGATTAAGATTTTACTCGTGCATGTTGGATGCACTTGATTTAGATTTCATTCGTGCATGACAGATGCACTTGATTTGGATTTTATGCATGTTGGGCGCATGATATGAGATGTGATTTTGTGCACACCGGATGCACTCGATTGGGATTTTCATTCGTGCATGTTAGTTGCACTGTATTGAGATTTTCGTGCACTATAGATACACTTGATATTATTGTCGTGCACATCCGTTGCACTGGACAAATGCTTTCGTGCACACCCGTTGCACTTAGTTTGGTTTTGTGCACATTCGCAGCAGTTGTATTTGGTTCGATTTCTGTGCGCACCAGACGTACGTGATTTTTGGATACGCCTTTTGAGGCTGATTTTGCTCTTGAGCACTCTGTTTTCATGATGGGCACTATATTACATAGTAGCCGAACGGGACTGATCTGAGGACAGTATCTGAGTACTTTGTATGCATAAAAATTTTAACAAGAGATTTTAAAAAATGAGCTATAGTCTCGCTATTTCCTACGTGTCCGTGAGCGACACGAACGGTTACAAAGGAAAACCTTTTGGGATATTTTAAAAGGGCAGAACGTATATTTGAGCAAAACATATATGAACATATATTTATTACTTTACAAATGAGAATCCGTCACTTGTGCCGTGAGTTACGCATCACGGCTATTCAGAAAAGATTTTGCATGTGTTTTATTCTGTATTAGGAGACTTTTTTCTAGGATGCGTACTATATACGTATTATAGTATTTGACTAGTGCGTATTGGATTTCAGTAGTGGATTTCGAGATCTGTATCTCCAATGTAACTCCAATGATATGCATGCAAATCCGATGATTTACGTGACGCTTGACGGAGTTCGCTTTTGAGTTTCATACTCGTTTTCAGACGCACGCGATGCGCTGTGGTATTTCTGTATCTTCCGTGATTTCGGAGCCCCATTGATTTGAGCTGATTATTGAAATGTTTGAGCACTTAGGGGTTTAAATTTAAATTCGGGGACCGAATTTATTTAAGGGGGAAAGATTGTAACATTTCAGAAAATATAAAATATTATATTTGGAATTTAATATTAAAATAATATATTTCGCGAAAACTACCCGATTTGCGAATTTGGGATTTTCGTAAAATAGTATAAATATGTACCAATATTTATGAAATAATTGGAGATTAAAATGATTTATTCATTTAAAAATATATTTATTAGATTTGGCATTTTTATAATTAATTATATGCAGTTTAAATAAAAAAATTGATTAGTGCACTACTAATCGTGATTAGGCCAAATCCGTGTTTCTATATTTTTCCATGGTTGGTGCATCATGACATGTTGCATTTTTGTTGCATGTTGTTTCATTTGTGTTTGTTGATAATTGGCTTTAAGAGAAAAGAAAAAGAGATAAGGGAAAAATAGTGAATTATTGGAGAGAGAGAGAGTGAGGCATAGGCTTGTGAGGGGGTGAGAATAAATGAGAGTGAGGATAGGAGAGAGAGAGGGCTGCTTCATTCATTTTCCCCTATTGTTTTCTTCTACTTCTTCATCCTCAAGCTCCCCTACTTCTACCCTCAAGTATCATCTCAATTTCTTCACCAAAACTCCACACTCCCTTCATTAAAAATGATCCCCACTTCATCCTCAACACTTTGGACCAATCAAAGTTGGATTTTGAAGACTTTGAGCAACTTAAGAAAATTCTTGAGTTTCCAAATGAGGTATAATTCTAGACCCTAGCTAAGTTATTATGTTTAGTGTATTCTAGTTTAGTTTAGAATATGATTAAGTGTGGATTGTGATCTTAGAAATTTCCTAGATAAGGTTTAGGGTTTGAGTTGTGTTGTGGTGATGTATGGTGGCTATTACAAGACCTTAGTGTTGATTTTATGGCCTAGAACAGAGAATAGAACCCAAAATATGAACTTAGAAACTTCCCCGTGTCGGTTTTGTGATGTTTGATAGCCTACAGGGTATCTGGAGCAACCTGAGCCATTTGTGAGAAAATCTCGCAAGTCCATAGACCTAGGCAAACGACCAGAAGACCACTACCCAAGTTCGAGCCCATTCTACCCCACCTAGGCCGGCGAGCTCGGACTTCATGGCAATGTCGCCGGATTTTCCATGGGTAATGGTGTTGAGTTTTTGGTTGTAGATTGATTACCATGTAACCTATCCCTTTACTTGCTAGTTTAGTCCCAATTTTACCTGAGATAAATCTGGGAGCATATTGGGGTGGTTTTGGTTATGTTTTCCGATATTGGAATTCTTGATTTTGGTATTTGATATTGTATTGGGTCGTTGGATATTTGTACGTCAACTACGAGGGTTGTTTGGATGTTTTTGTATGCGTAGGCTATTGGTTCTAACCTATGAGCGCACCCTATGCCGTATCGGTTTTCCGGATATTGATTTTAATAGCATTGCGATTGTGTATTGATTGTAGATACCTTCGTGTGGATTCCGAGACGACGAAGCACATCGACTACCGCTAAACAAGGAGTTCCGCAGATGAGTAGATTTATATCTATGGGGGAATTCGAGTGGATGGCGTATAGCACCCCCGCAAATTATAAATGGAAATCGATATATATATATATATATATATATATATATATATATATATACGTAATATGGTAAAAGAAACCATGTGAGAAACTTATGGATATGGTTAAAAGAGTTAGTAAGCTATGAGATAAGATAATATGAGCGGATATGATTGATATAAGATATGAAACGAGATGTATAGGGATATGACATGAGATCGATGAATGTGATAAGATTGAGATAGATGTGTTATGAGACCGGTAAAATGATATATATATATATATATATATATATATATATAAGATTACTTGATGTGAGATATTGATGTGATGAAAAGAGTATACGATAAGATATGATGACTTGGTTTGATATGTCGTTATACGGATGCGAGTCGATATGTGATAATTGACACCTTTGTCGGTCCCATGATATGAGATGGATACGGATGTGACCTGAGATATAGGTATATACATATATAATGGTGTGAATAATGAGTGATGCCGTACGAGACATTATGTCCGTACCCTCATTGTTATATAGGTCGAGAAGATTCCTAATGGTTTAATGCCGCCGTACGATGGATACCGTACGTGATGAGTTTTACTTGATGATTGATCCATACCCTTGATTAGAGGATACCGTACGATGGATTATACCGTACGTGATATTGTGAGGCTGGATGCCTATTGATAGATTCACCGACTCGGATATGTTGTAGATATATATACCTGATAGCATTTCGCTTACGATGTACTTTATGCTACGTTCATGATATTCTCATTGCATTATATATACTTGTGCTAGTACACCTACACAATTATCGATGATACATATGTTACACTTACACAGATTGCCGGCTCACACACCTTCATCATCGATAATTGCTACGTCACTTACATAGTAGAATTGCTACATCATGCTATGATATATTGCTATGCTCACATCATTATCCTATGTTGCATGATATACTTGCTATATTCACATCATTATATTATGTCGCATGATATACTTGATATACTCACATTTCTGTTTTATGTTTGCATACATCATGCTTTATGATTATACGTATTGAGATGATGTTTTCATGAGATTCTGGATTTGAGAACCGTGGTTATATTTCAAAGGAAATTATGTATTGTTTTAAAAACCTGGTTTCTCTTGATATGATATTTCGAGACGTCCACCATGTGTTTTCTCGGTTATGAGTTATGTGATACCCGATTCGAGGAGCTGGATGAGGCCGTTTGTGTAACAACCCCAAATTTCCTGTACAACTTTCTGTGCAAATTTTTCAAAATTTAAAGAAAGGGGTACTTTTTCCTGAGCACAAGTTAAATATTTGTTTTGCTAATTAATAGCAAGAAGAAGCTTGTGGCTCATTGGTAATACCTTGCACTGCCGAACCAAGCCACCAGAGTTCAAATCCCATACCCCACATTATTTTTAATATTGTTTTATTTTAAATTTTTAGAATACCAACAGTCAACACGTGCATATCTTACATAAACCCCACTACACCCAAAACATTAACAACACCAGTGAGTAGATAAAGCGGCAAGGGGGACCCCCACCAACTGACTCGGCCTGACTCGGCCAAGTCGGTCGGTGGACCGGCCTACTCGGGACAACGCCGCCTGCCGGACGACCGAATCCCCAACACCAAAGTTGGAGCTCTTGGCATTCTCTACCCCCCTGCACACTTCATTTTCACAGATCGGTTCCAGAGAATTCATAAAGCCCCATTTACTCCATTTTTTAATACATTTTAATATTTTTTTTACATTTTTTTCAATTAAACTCTTCATCTACCCTAACCCTAACATAACCCTATAAATACCACCCCTAAACACTACCCCCTCACCCCAAAATTCTGAGCCAACTCTCAAGAAATCCCTAGAAACCCTAGTGTAATTTGGAAGAAGCGAAAGGCGAAGCTCCGGCGAATTTTCCGGTGACAACCCTAGGAGATCCCGGCGACGGAACGACGCACCGGAAGCTACGTCCACTCCTACTCCATCTCCTTTGTTAACTAAACCCGTAAGTCCCAATTCTCTCTTCTCTATTCTTATTCTAAAATACGAAATTTCAAAACACGACAGAATCGGAACAAATCCGATTTCCTATTCGGTTCTTTATAAAACCTAACTCTTTCTTTAAACACTAACTAATCATATTAAACAAGTTCCATATCAAAAGTAATTGCTATTTCCATTTTACCGTATTTTTCTCATTAAACTACCATATAATTTCATTTCTACATTTAAACCATCAAAACCTTACTATACATTTAAGTAGATCACGGGGTAATGACGTACCTCCTCACACACTCATATGCAATATAGCACAATACTTTTGGGAACATAGAATACGGGAAAACAACACCTTTTCAGATAAATACCATTACTAATAAAACCATTTTCTAAACGATTTAGTATTTACACAAATCTTTGCAAAGTGCCGCTACAACCCAATTTGGGGAACCCGACTGGAATGGTGCGGATTATCGCACATCCCTAGGCTTAGTAGTGCGAGATGTAGACCTCCGCAATGAGCATTTGGTCTCGAAATATTTAAAATACGAAAATCTTAAGAAAATGAGATTTCTAGAATATAATATATATATTAAAATTATTTTCATATAAATATATGTATATATAACATTAAAATGTCTATTTTGTAATAATATAAATATTCCAACTCTTTTAAAAAATCACAAGAATCATTTTACATTAAAATACCATGAATTCCATACAAGTCAATATTACAAATAAATACCCTTTATTATGGAATTAGGATATTTTCACTAGAAATATCACAATATAAAATCTACATTCATTACAACTCTAAAGATGATTAATAAATACTTAGGGTGTATTTTGAGAACTATAGAAAAATATTTTTACATAAAACCCCCTCATGTTCTATAAATTACCCTAAGGACCCTAATAAACATAGGTTTAAGCGGGACCAATCTCTTGAGCCTCAGGGAGTCGGAGAAGTGGGTACTTGCCTATCTAAGGTAGATGATTGTTATGTTCGTGCGTGTTCAAGTTCTAGTTTAAATACCGCAATCAAGACGGTTTCGCTTATAGCTATCCGGTTGAGTACGGGTCGTCCACAGGGAGATGGGAGTCTTTTTCAAAGTGTTTTAACGAGTTAAGTCCGGTTTTCAGATTTTGTTGGATTATCTAAGTGTTGAGTTGATATTTAAAGAGAGCATGTTAGGGTTATGATTAGGTTAGTTTGAGTTAGGAGTCTCCACATCTTTCGTTGCCCCTCTTAATATCGGTGTTACGGTAATCGGCAACAACGGGGATTAGCACGACTAGGAAGGACTTTGCGAGTATAAGCTAGGCTTTCCAACGCATAAGTCTTCCTTTTGGTGCTTGTCCGTCCGTTCTTGGCTCTTAGCCATAACCTCCGGTTAATTCAACCACAACCGGTCTCACTACGGAATCACCGCTATCATGTAGGATAGGGTGCCGTAAGGAGCGGATTGTGGTTTAATTAACGGGAGTTGATTTAAGCTGTTGGGCAAGGAAAGAGTGAGAGAGATTTCCTTCTCTCAAACTTCCCTTATCCTACCCTAACAAGTATTAACTACTCACACTTCATTATAAGGAAAAACAAAACAAAACAAAAAAGGAAGATAGAAAGAAGGAGATTAGAAGAATACGACTAACTATTTGTGACCTCACCTTGGCGAGGATCGAGCGTAAGTATCATTGTCGTATGAATGATAAAGAAAAAGAGAGAAGAAAGAACAACAAGGAAATAACAACAACTACTTAACAAATTAAAATTACAACAAGCATAAAGATAAGGAGACAAGCATGATAATAAAAATGGTCTTCTTTATTCATCACTCTTCACTCAAAAGCTCACTATAAGTTTAATGGAGAAGAGGTGAGAAGAGGAAGAAGAGAAACACTAAAACTAGGCAAAATGAAAATACAAGAATTCCCCCTTTCCTTTACAAAGTTCTGGGCTGTTTATAGGCCAAAAAATGAAACCCTAGGGCAACCACCAGAACCCAAACAGAATGACCAATATACCCTCCAAAATTCTGCAGGTGCGGCGCCAGTACGGCCGCGGATCCGCGGCCTGGACCCCACTTTGGCCGCGGATCCGCGGCCTTCTTGATGAATTGGAACTTGGTATTTTTGGTGGCACCCTGTTTTGATGTACTCTTCTCTCTGGTACATGTGTTTTCTCAATTTGGCTCCACGATTTCTCTAGAATTTCTGTTGAGGGAAAGGTGGAATTTTTGTCAAGATTTTGTCATGATTGCCTCGAGCTCCGCGTAGATCTCTTGGATTTTGTGCTACCATTGAGCCTTGTGCATGAGAATGACATTGATTTGACATTTTGTCTTCCTAAACTGGTATCTGGCAACATACGGATGAAGAGCGGAGACCGTGTTTTATCTGTGGTTGGCAGGAACCCGGATTTTGTCGTGTTTTCCATGAATTTCACCGTTTTAGAACCGAGAACCTGTATCCTGCAATTGACTAGCAAACACGGCTCAAGAGTATCTACCGATATGCAATGTGACAAAAATTGGACGGTATGAAAATGCAAAAATCTGATATGAACAAACACCCCCAAACTTATCATTTGCTCGTCCCGAGCAAAGCCCATTTATTCACAAAAATTTTCCCAACCTCACTTTCGCAGGGAACGCGATTGCACTGAGCATGTGCAACAAGCCGTTAAACCTCTAGGTGTCCCTAGTAGGAGGAGTGTTGTCTCCTGAGGGTTTTCAGCGGATACTACCCACAAAATCCGGTCAAGTTGGTTTTGCAAAATAACTAAGATTCAAACCCTAAAGTTTTGTTTTAGAAAATAACAATTCTATAATCCTAAGTCTAGACCATCGAACCTTTATTTTTCACACCTCGCTTCTTATTTAACTACAGATTTTATATGTCTTTACGTGTAGTGCAAATAGTGTCGTTAAGTTCCCGAAAGGTCGAATAAAGTCATCATGTCGCACAATAAAGCCCAAATAACAATTTAAAAAGGATCACATAAGTTTTATAAAGAGTTAAGCATTTTTCAAGTTTCGTTTTCCAGTAAGGTTTCAACTTCAGAATTTCTATCTTCCATAACAGGAAACTAAGTCATATTTTTCACTCCACCTTTTTCTTGTTTTCATTTCATACACACCTCTGTGAACGTGCAATAGTCTTTATCATAGAATAAAACCTTCATATCTCCGCTAAAATTTTTATAAAAGCCTGTCTTTTATCAAGATTATTCTCACACAAAGAACCGTTAGGAATTTTAACTCGGAGAGAACACTTGCTTGACTTTGTTTTAAAACTGGACCTTCTAGGCTTCTTAGCGAGCTTTGGGCCAATGCTCCCAAACCAGTTGGTTTTAGGGCATTAGGTGTAGAAACACCCCAGCGGACTTAATTACTCAAGTTACCTAGGTCCAAAAACAAAAGACAGTTTGGCGTAAAAATCAGATGATTTGATACGAACGGAGATATAACCGGCAGTTCAAATATTTTTTTGGATAAAAGACGTGTTTAGTGGGTTCGGTGTGTAATCATTCCAATCAAGTTTCAGATGGGTTATTTTTCAGACTTAGCCACAATTACGGTATCAATAACATTCCTTCATATTCGCTTTACTTCATAAACTATTCTTGACATTACTTATTTCAGAACAAACCTATTTGATCCTCAGAAAATCATTTATCTGTTTAAAAGTTTAAACATGAAAGACTTGTCATCTAATTCCCAAAATCTTACGACACGTGTAGTGTGATGTAAAGACGTATATCAGCTATAGTTAACTTCAAAGGAGGGTTATCTTTCAGGTTTTCAAAATCTAAACATAAGATTTAGTTATTCCTATTTTTTCAAACAAAAACCGTCGAATGTTGAATCAGAGTTCTTCCACAAGCTAACTTGACAAAAAAGTTTTTATATTTTTTAGAAAATTTTCAAATTTTTATGGATTTTATGGATTTTAATATGCAGATGCAAAATATACATATGAATGCGAAGGTAAGAAATGCGTACCGAGCGTACCCCCAAACTTAAACTGGACAGTGTCCTCACTGTCATTGCATGAAGAGATCATTTGAAGGGTCAAAATTGTCGGTTAGTGATACATAAATTTTTATTTGTTTTTGTTTTTAAAGAAAAGAAAAAGAATATACACAAATATATACAAAATGGTTTGTACATACCCCCAAATTTATTTGGAACAGTGTTCGCTGTTCTTGGCTGGATAACCGAAGTTTGGAGGTAGGCAGAGGAAGATCATTCAGGGTAAACCGGCTCCTGTAAGAACTGGAGCTCCTCTGTTGGTTCGGCGCTAAGGTACGGTTTGCATCGGTGTCCGTTCACTTTAAAAAGGGAACCGTCCTTGGGATTCTCCAAATCCACAGCGCCCTGCGGATACACATTCCGCACAAAATACGGCCCTTTCCAGCGAGATCTGAGCTTTCCAGGATGGAAGTGTAGCCGGGTGTCGTAAAGCAGTACCTGCTGACCAGGTACGAAGGTTTTGCGCAAAAGGTGTTTATCGTGAAACACCTTCGTTCGGTTCTTAACAACAACCGCGTTATCGTAAGCCTCATCCCTAAGCTCGTTCAGTTCGTTCAACTGCAGCTTCCGATGGCTGCCCGCATCCTCGAGAGACAGATTCAGCTCCTTTATCGCCCAAAAAGCGCGATGCTCTATTTCGACAGGAAGGTGGCAGGCTTTTCCGTACACAAGCCGATAGGGGGACATGCCAAGGTCTGTCTTATAAGCGGTTCTAAATGCCCAAAGGGCATCAGTGAGTTTCAGAGACCAATCCTTACGGTTCTTGGAAACCGTCTTCTCCAGTATCTGCTTGATTTGCCGATTTGAAACTTCGGCCTGCCCGCAGGTTTGGGGGTGGTAGGGCGTAGAGAGCTTATGATTTATGGAGTATTTCCGCATCAAGGATTCGAAAGTTTTATTGCAGAAATGACTTCCATTGTCGCTAATGATCGCTCGGGGGTGCCCAAACCGTGAGAAAATGTTTTCTTTAAGGAACCTAACGACAACCTTGTTGTCATTAGTCCGGCTGGGCACAGCCTCGACCCATTTAGAGACGTAATCAACAGCTAGAAGAATGTACAAGTTCCCAAAAGAGCTGGGAAACGGCCCCATGAAGTCTATCCCCCAAACATCGAAAATCTCCACAACCAAGATTGGTTGGAGCGGCATTTCGTTCCTCCGGGATATCCGGCCCATGTGTTGGCACCGGGAGCAAGTCTTGCAATAGTCATGAGCGTCTTTGAAGAGTTGTGGCCAGTAGAAACCACATTGCAAGATCTTCTCAGCTGTCTTTCTGGGCCCAAAATGCCCGCCACACGCTTGATCGTGGCAAAATGACAGCACACTCTTGAATTCCTCATCAGGGACACACCGACGAATAATCTGGTCGGGACAATACTTGAACAAGTAGGGTTCGTCCCAGTAAAAGTGTTTTACTTGGGATAAGAAGCGAAGTCTGTCCTGACCTGACCATTCGGTCGGTAGTAATCCCGTGGCCAAATAGTTCACAATATCTGCGAACCAGGGTTCGCACGATACTGTCAAGAGCTGTTCATCCGGGAAAACGTCGTTAATCGGAATGGGAAGCGAAGGCGAAGAAGAAAGTCGTGAGAGATGGTCGGCAACTACGTTTTCACATCCTCGTTTGTCCTTAATGACAAGGTCAAACTCTTGAAGCAAGAGGATCCAACGTATTAACCGAGATTTTGCATCTTTCTTCGCAAAAAGATGGCGCAGAGCTGAATGGTCTGTGTAGACAATGACTGGGGAGCCGATGAGGTAGGGCCTGAACTTTTCTAAAGCAAATACAACAGCTAAGAATTCCTTCTCAGTTGTTGTATAATTGAGTTATGCGTCGTTCAGGGTTCGGCTCGCATAATAGATTACGTGCGGCATCTTGTTGATGTGCTGTCCAAGGACAGCACCGATGGCAAAGTCGGATGCATCGCACATAATCTCGAATGGGTGCGTCCAGTCAGGAGAAGAAAGAACGGGAGCAGAAGTGAGTGAGCGTTTCAGTGACTCGAATGCAGTCACACAGCTCGAGTTGAAGTCGAAAGGCGTATCCTTGGCCAGCAGAAGAGTCAAGGGCCTAGCAATCTTGCTAAAGTCCTTGATAAACCGTCTATAAAAACCGGCATGGCCAAGGAAGGCTCGGATATCTCTGACGCATCGGGGAGGAGGCAGATTGGAAATGACCTCAATTTTTGCTTTGTCAACCTCTATGCCATTTTGCGAGATGATATGTCCTAAGACAATACCCTCGCGCACCATGAAGTGGCATTTCTCCCAGTTCAAAGTGAGATTCTTGTCCTTACATCGGGTAAGGACAGCGTCAAGATGCAGCAAACACTCGTCGAAGGAGTCGCCGAAGATGGAGAAGTCATCCATGAAAATCTCCAGAAATTTTTCCACCATGTCAGAGAAGATACCCATCATACACCGCTGGAAGGTAGCGGGCGCATTGCATAACCCAAAGGGCATGCGACGATATGCAAACGTGCCGAAAGGACAAGTGAATGTGGTCTTGTCCTGGTCTTTTTCGGCGATGGGAATCTGATTATAGCCGGAGTAGCCATCAAGAAAGCAGTAGTACTCGTGTCCGGCCAATCGTTCAAGCATTTGGTCAATGAAAGGTAGCGGAAAGTGGTCTTTCCGCGTTGCGGCGTTGAGTTTTCTGTAATCAATGCAAACTCGCCACCCAGTTTGGGTGCGAGTAGGGATTAACTCATTCGCCTCGTTAGTGATGACCGTGATGCCTGACTTCTTGGGGACAACGTGAATGGGGCTAACCCACTGGCTATCAGAGATAGGGTAAATGATACCACTATCTAGACATTTGACGATCTCCTTCTTCACAGCCTCCTTCATGACTGGATTAAGACGTCTTTGTGGATCCCGGGCTGGTTTGGCATCATCCATCAGATGAATGTGATGCTCAACGATGAGGGGATTAATCCCCTTAATGTCCGCCATGGACCAGCCAAAAGATTGCCTGTTGCTGTGCAAGACCGCGAGAAGGGCTTTCTCTTGCTCGGGAGCTAGAGAAGCCGAGATGATGACAGGGAGGGTCTCGTTCTCACCTAAGTAAGCATACTTAAGGTGAGACGGCAACGGCTTGAGTTCGAGCGTTGGAGGTGAAATGATGGAAGGCAAGATGGGTGCAAAGGTCTCGAACTCAAAGGACTCCAGCAAAGGTTCAAAGCGAGTGTAGGCAACCGAGTTGGATGGTTCAGGTAACTCATCCGGAAAGTCGAAGGATTCAAACTCGGGTTGTGCGCAGCTAAGATCGTTCGAAAACATGAAACACTCGTAGTCGTTGTCGGGCGCAGAAACAGCAGCAGGTTCGAAGAGAAACGCACTAGTGGCGTCAAGATTATCGTGTTCAAACAGAAACTCCTCGAATTCACACTCTTCTGGGGTGATCTCCTGGATCGAGCAGACGTCCAGTATATGAGCATTAGGTTCGGCGGGCTGATTCCCCAACCTAAAAATGTTGAGTTCAATCGTCATATTTCCAAAAGAGAGGTTCATTGAACCGTTGCGACAATTGATCACAGCATTTGAGGTTGCGAGAAATGGTCGACCGAGTATCACCGGAATTTGATTCCGGGGGTTAGCTACAGGCTGTGTATCTAATACAATGAAGTCAACGGGGAATATGAAGTCCCCGACTCTTATCAACACATCCTCTAGCTCACCCCTAGGATGGGTGATCGATCGGTCGGCCATTTGGAGAGTGCAGTGTGTGGGTTTCAACTCTCCGACGCCTAATTGCTCGTATACTGAATACGGAAGCAAGTTAACACTGGCACCAAGATCTAATAGTGCGCGGTTGATGTTCTTATCCCCAATAGTAATTGAAATCGTAGGACAGCCAGGGTCCTTCCGTTTTTGTGGTAAAGATTGGGTAAGGGCATCACTCACAGCACTAGCCAAGAAAACTTTCTTGGGTACCTGAGACTTCCTCTTTTTCGTGCATAAGTCCTTTAAGATTTTCGCGTAAGATGGGACTTGTTGGACAGCATCTAAAAGAGAAATGTTAATGTTAACCTGCTTGAATAACTCCAGAATCTTCTCCATTTGAGGATTTTGTTTATTAGACCTCAACCGGTTTGGAAATGGAACATTTTGAAAATTGGTTGAGTCTAATGCTGGAGGAGGAGATTGTGGAGTTAGAACGGATCCCAGAATAGGTGTTTTCATGGAGTGAGAAGTGGGTCCGTTCAGAGCAGAAGAAGAAGAGGGAGAGCCTTGTGAAGAACGGAGAATAGGCTCGGAAGAAGGAGAAGAAGAAGCAGCGGCCGGGGTGTCATCGTTGATCTGTTTGCCAATGTTGTTTTGCAGCACCCTCCCCGATCTCAGTGTAGTCACGGCACTCACATTATGGTTTTGTTGTTCAAGAGCAACATGTGCATTATGTGGGTGACCGGGATTTGGAAGTGGCTGGGACGGGAGCTTCCCCTTCTCTCGCTCGCTCAAGGCCGCGTTCAGCTGTGCAATCTGGGCCTCGATGGTCTTGATGCTTTGCCCGTGTGCGGCAGTGTGTTGCACTAAAGATTGAATCGAAGACTGGATGTTGGCGGTGGATTGAGTCGATTGTTTAACAAACGCCTCCAGACTTCGCTCGAGCGAGGAAACCTTATCAGTGTTTGACGGAAAAAAGTTGTTTGGTGGAAAAGAGTTGTTGGGTGCAAAGTTGTTCGTCTGGTTTTGGAAAGGCTGGGGTTGGAAGGGCTGCTGATATTGGTGTTGAGTTTGTTGCTGCGGTTGTTGTTGCGGCGGAGGGGCCCTTTGGAAATTGTTGCCCTGGAATTGATTCTGATTCTGATTCCAGGCGAAATTGGGGTGGTTCCTCTAACCGGGATTGTAGGTGGAAGAGTATGGATCATTCCTCGGTCTTTGCTGGAAGGCAGCATTAACCTGATCCTGTCCTTGCGAGGGTGGATTGTAAGGACACTCTTCGGTCAAGTGGGAAGGATCGGAACAACAAGCGCAGATGGTACGAAGGGGGAGAACAGGTGTGGGGGCAGGAGCAGAAAATTTGCTCTCTATCGCTTCAAGCTTTCCTGTTATTGCAGTCATTTCAGCTTTCATCGCAATAGAGACGTCAAGTTGGTGGATTCCTACCCTAGACTGACCGGTAGAAGTGGAGGTAGAAGAAGAAGAAGTCGGTCTGGTGCTCTCCCACTGTAGCGTTTGCTCCGCAAGATCGTCAAAGAACTGCCACGCTTCCTCGTCAGATTTCGATAGGAAGTGGCCCTGACAGATGGTTTCCAGCAACTGCTTCGTTGCTGGGTTCAGTCCCTCGTATAAGGTTTAGCAGAGCTGCCATTTCTCTATACCGTGGTGAGGACACTGAACAAGAAGGTCTTTGTATCGGTCAAAGCACTTCCAGAAGGGTTCAGAAGGAAGCTGGGAGAATTGGTTGATTTCATTTCGAATTCTTGCGGTCTTATGATTTGGATAGAATTTTTTCAGAAACGCTTTAACAAACTCGTCCCAGCTGGTGATTGAGTGGGAAGCGGTGCTATACAGCCATTTTTCAGCAAGATCGCATAAAGTGAACGGAATGACCCGTAGACGTATAGCATCGTCCGACAGCTGGGTGGTTTTCATCATGGCACAGACATTTTGAAATTTATTGATGAAGATATAGGCATCTTCAGATTCAAGCCCATGAAAACGTGGAAGCATGTTGATGAAATGGGGCTTAATTTCAAAGTTGTCCCCATTGGCCGGAGGAAGAGAAAGGCAGGTGGGAAGTGCAGAACGGGTGGGATAGAAACGATCCTGGAGCGCGATTCGCTGCGGCGCTACAACAGGCGGAGGTGGTGGGATATTGGTCTCCGTAGGAGGTGGAGCCAATCCAGCGGTGGTCAAAGAGATGTTCGGATTAAATCCCGACATCGCGGAAGAAGAGGTTGGTGAAGGTGAAGGTGAAGATGTATGAACAGAATTCCGGTCAACGTCGGAGTTGGCCGGCAAAGGAAGGGGTGAAAGAGGAGTGGACGGAGTATCGACTTCGGAGTCGATCGCGTAGTCGGTCGCGACTAACGTAACGCGGACTAGACGGGCGCTAGTGTCCCGAGTCCAAGCGGACATACACTAAACGAGTTTAGTATAGTCAAAGCGGAGAAGGTGAGGGTAAGAAAACGTCAATAGAGAAAGGCGATGGGTGGTGGGTGAAAATGGATTTGGCGACAAAAGGGCAAGTTTTTATAAAAGTTTTTTGATTTTTTTCTTCTTTTTTTTGTTTTTAGAAAGAGATTTACAGAAATATGTACGGAAATACGGCTTAAGCAATCACAAACAAAATATGCACAATCACACCTAGATCTAAGGTAACCTAGGTCTACTAGACCTGCTCCTGAACTTGATTGTCGAAGTTAAACAATGTCGAGAAACGGGCTTAAAAATACACTGATCACGAGGCCAGGTAAGTGCAGAGATAAGGGGAGGTTGTCCAACGCTTTCGCGAAGTTCCTTAATTAAATAACCCTTTCTCTTTCGGCGGTTGCGCCTTTAACACTTTCCTAGACACCCCGTAAACAATATACGGTTAAGCGAGGTTCTAAACACGGTTTATCTTCTCCTAATGAGCGCGAAGTCCTTAGGGCTGAAGTCTAGTATTTTTTAATTTACAATGGACAATGCATATGCTTTAGTGATTTCCGGGGTCCAGGGAAGGGTGATGAAATCCCCACCCAATCTGGATTGGTTTCAAGCCCCTTAAGTCCGTATTAAAGAAATGCAAAACAGTAACAAATCAAATGCAAACAATTTTTATTTTGCGGCGCAAAGAATCCTGCACAAGAACAGTTTATTGGAAGGGGGAGAAGAATTTGCGCAAAGAAAGCTGCAGAAAACACAGTTCAGTGGAGTTCAGAGGAGTGGAGAGAGCCAGAGGGACTTACAGAGAGATTTTGGGGCTCTGAAGCCAACAGATGGCCGCGTTTCCGCGGCCAAACGCATGCAATGGCCGCGGATCCGCGGCTATGTGGAGGTATTGAGCTTCCAAATTTTCTGGGTGTGCTGCTGTGGTGGTCCTCTGCTTGTCTGGATTTGTGGAATTTTTATTTGCTCACTGTATCTGCTCCAGATTTTGACAGTAGACCGTCTCCTCCGTTTTGGTCCGTCGCGGTGTAGCCGCGAAATGTGGGTCTATCTTCCCACGTCTTTGGCACTGTACTTGAACTCTGTATTTTCAACGTCTTGGCCACGGAACTTGAACCTTGTATTTTCCCGCACACTTGCACAAAAGCTAATCAAAAATAACAAGATGATTTTTTACAAAGTATATATTTTTTTTCGTTTTTTTTATACTTACAAATTAACCCGAAATTACACAAAGAAATAAACTACCGTCTCCCCGGCAACGGCGCCATTTGATTGTTATGTTCGTGCGTGTTCAAGTTCTAGTTTAAATACCGCAATCAAGACGGTTTCGCTTATAGCTAGCCGGTTGAGTACGGGTCGTCCGCAGGGAGATGGGAGTCTTTTTCAAAGTGTTTTAACGAGTTAAGTCCGGTTTTCAGATTTTGTTGGATTATCTAAGTGTTGAGTTGATATTTAAAGAGAGCATGTTAGGGTTAGGATTAGGTTAGTTTGAGTTAGGAGTCTCCACATCTTTCGTTGCCCCTCTTAATATCGGTGTTACGGTAATCGGCAACAAAGGGGATTAGCACGACTAGGAAGGACTTTGCGAGTATAAGCTAGGCTTTCCAACGCATAAGTCTTCCTTTTGGTGCTTGTCCGTCCGTTCTTGGCTCTTAGCCATAACCTCCGGTTAATTCAACCACAACCGGTCTCACTACGGAATCACCGCTATCATATAGGATAGGGTGCCGTAAGGAGCGGATTGTGGTTTAATTAACGGGAGTTGATTTAAGCTGTTGGGCAAGGAAAGAGTGAGAGAGATTTCCTTCTCTCAAACTTCCCTTATCCTACCCTAACAAGTATTAACTACTCACACTTCATTATAAGGAAAAACAAAACAAAACAAAAAAGGAAGATAGAAAGAAGGAGATTAGAAGAATACGACTAATTATTTGCGACCTCACCTTGGCGAGAATCGAGCGTAAGTATCATTGTCGTATGAATGATAAAGAAAAAGAGAGAAGAAAGAACAACAAGGAAATAACAACAAATACTTAACAAATTAAAATTACAACAAGCATAAAGATAAGGAGACAAGCATGATAATAAAAATGGTCTTCTTTATTCATCACTCTTCACTCAAAAGCTCACTACAAGTTTAATGGAGAAGAGGTGAGAAGAGGAAGAAGAGAAACACTAAAACTAGGCAAAATGAAAATACAAGAATTCCCCCTTTCCTTTACAAAGTTCTGGGCTATTTATAGGCCAAAAAATGAAACCCTAGGGCAACCACCAGAACCCAAACAGAATGACCAATATACCCCCCAAAATTCTGCAGGTGCGGCGCCAGTACGGCCGCGGATCCGCGGCCTGGACCCCACTTTGGCCGCGGATCCGCGGCCTTCTTGATGAATTGGAACTTGGTATTTTTGGTGGCACCCTGTTTTGATGTACTCTTCTCTCTGGTACATGTGTTTTCTCAATTTGGCTCCACGATTTCTCCAGAATTTCTGTTGAGGGAAAGGTGGACTTTTTGTCAAGATTTTGTCATGATTGCCTCGAGCTCCGCGTAGATCTCTTGGATTTTGTGCTACCATTGAGCCTTGTGCATGAGAATGATATTGATTTGACATTTTGTCTTCCTAAACTGGTATCTGGCAACATACGGATGAAGAGCGGAGACCGTGTTTTATCTGTGGTTGGCAGGAACCCGGATTTTGTCGTGTTTTCCATGAATTTCACCGTTTTAGAACCGAGAACCTGTATCCTGCAATTGACTAGAAAACACGGCTCAAGAGTATCTACCGATATACAATGTGACAAAAATTGGGCGGTATGAAAATGCAAAAATCTGATATGAACAGTAGACAACTTAACAAACGGTGTTATCAACACGGTAATCGTCTTTGAAAAAGACACAAATCCTGCCGCCCAGGTGCAGCGGTTACTGATAACATCAAAACAATCAGGACTTCAATTTACTTTTCTAATTGTCTGACTCAGATTGTGTCTCTTTATAATCTGACTTGAATATGATTCAAGTACAATCTGCAATCTACAATATTACAATTCAACATGAATTCATGAATCCATTTATCAATCTATACAACTTGACTGAACCAAATCATGGATATACATCCATTTACATGATTCTCCAGTTACATCCATTTACATGATTATACAGTTACATCCGTTTACTGATATCATGGTTTCGGCAAAGTCATCCAATTATATAATCTATACAGTTTACAATACAAGATAATACAACAATACAATCAAGACTCTACGGGGTTTAAGGGGTAGATTGGTACGGAAGGTGTTAGAAGTGGCATGAGAAAGTAAAATTTAATACACCTAGCCTGAATCCAGTTGCTGTTGTACCGTGGCATAAATGGTTCCTTGTACTACACTTGCCTCTAGTCTCTGGCATATAGAGACTCCTCTCGTATACATTGGCATCCTTCTGCACCAAACTACAAACAACAGTGTTAACACTAAAACAAGATAATACAACTTTAAAAGCTACCTTCTCTTTCTGTCTATTCTAGTTCTCCCTTATCTTTGGAACTTACCGAGCGATTTGTTCGCTGACGACATTCTCTTTCTTTCTTCTTTGAATGCCGTCAGGTGATCTGGACATTCCTGAGATCGAGCCCACTGCTGAAGACTTGGACCAATTCAGTGAAGACCCCGAGCTTTAGTTCATTATACACTTTCATTTCAGTACCATTTCATTTCTGTTATGCTATTGTTTAGGTATTGCTTTATTTCAGTTGTATTTACTTTCCATGCATTGTACAGAAAGACTGTGAATAAATAAAGTTGCTGTTTTATTATATCTTGTCTCTTGTGCATTTACTTTTATATTGCTTAGATACGCTTAGCGTATTTACTTCGCAGTAAATACATAACAGCCTCGTCGCGTCCTCTGCCCGTATACTGGGAAGCGGGGCGTGACAGTTTGCGGGTACATAGTGAACCCGGTATGGTACCCCGGGGCAAGAAAGGTATGTTGTATAGTAGACGATGAGCCTGGCAGAGGGACTACTACCTACCAGTGATAGTATTTGGGCTCGGCGGTTATCCGGAGGATACCGACCGGAGTCGTGAGATGATATGAGCCGATCCGGACTGACGGAGCCCATGGGCCGATGTGGACTGACGGAGCCCGAGATATGAGGATTTACGTGTCGATGTTGGACACGGGTTTCATTATGTTTCAAGTGTCGATGTTGGACACTCAGGTTCCATGATTTTGATGTGTCGTTGATGTTCACACGTTGATTGATATCCTCATATTTACATGCATATGCTTTCTTGATATTTATATGCATGATGTTGTGTTATTGATGGACACGTAGATGTTATCCACATGCTTACAGGAATTGATTATATTATTGTTGGCACATATGCAGATACGGTCACCCTAGATATCATAGTATTACCTTTATGATATAGTTGGCCTAGGAATCGTTGTTTTATTCGATTTCTACCCGATGATGTTTTCTACTCACGAGTTGGCAACTCACCTCCATTGTACCACAGTTCTTGCAGATTGACCGAATGGATCAGTAGCGGCATCGCTGGCACACAGCTTGCATTCGGGTGATTTGCTTTGGTAGGTGGTACATATTGGATCGTGCCACTCTTGTATTATTATTCCTATTGTATCTAGTCAACTCCATCAATCAAAACTAGTATTTGTATAAATAGTAAAACTTAACAAGACTTGTGGTTGCGAGACTTAGAGCGATGGGTTATATGTTTGCTTGGTGGGTTGATGTCTTGCTTTATTCTTTATCCTTTGTGTTGATCTTCACCGTTGGGCGTCGTATACTTATATTCCTGACTTGTGTGGTTGTGATTCCGCCGATTTGCAAAGAGCTAGCTCCCGCTTGGGGATGCTTTTTATATTCTCATGTATATGTGGTTTTGGATCAAAATATACAAGGGAGGTGCTGCCCAAATTTTTAAAAGACGAAACATGTTTTTCAACTTGTAAAATCCACTTGCATTTTTTATATTCCATTATCTATGCATTTAAGAAAACGTTTGATTTCATTATACCCTGATTTCAAACTTCACCTCTTTTATTTTTTTTAAAAAAAGTTTAGATTTATGGGTTTCGGCTTACTTAAGTTACGTTACGCCTTTTGACGTTGCGTGATTTAAGTGTCGGTCACGAACAAATTTTAGGTCATGACATAACGTAACTGTATTGAATAGGCCAACTTTAATACAGTTAGGTTGCGGACCGTGTCACGTCACCCTTCACCTTCTTTTAGGAAGTGCGGCGTGACACAAGTTGTTGAGGTCTCTGGGGTTTGTGGGTGTTTGTTAAATCGATCGAAATATTTAGCGTCGTATAGATGATGATGATATGTGATACAATTTTTAGAATCCAAATTATTAGTTTTGTGAAAACTAGTTAGTATTTTGTAAATCTAGCGTTTTAGTCTCGGTTAATCGTTTGCCACGAAGTTTTGATTCGGATCAAAACTCCGTCGCAATCGCGTATAGTACGCGGATACTCGCCGGATAACATTACTAAATAGCCACACCTCAAAGCCCCGACAAAGTGACTGTAGGAGAACCCCGTTGCCAAAAGCACCCACTCGAGTGCTCGCGGCCACGGTGTTCCGCCTAAGTGCACTTTGTCGACGGCATCGGGGGTGTGGCCATCTACTAAAGTTCCCGACGAGCATTCGATCAAGTAGTCGGGAATCTTGTTGAATTTCCCGACTAAGCTATTGAAAAGTGTTTTCGATTTGAGACTAAAATGCAAGGTTTATTGGTTATGCATGAAATTCGGAATATTAGATGTTCCGTGTTTATGATGTCTGAGGAAATACGGATTCTAATTATTGTAGTTTTTCATTTCTTTTTTGTGACCGTAAGTGTAATATATGGGGTATCCTAAATCTCGTTGTGATATGTCAACGGAATTTGGGATACGCGTATTTACTTACGTTGGTGATATGTGATATTATGTGTTGCTGTGATATATTATATTGGATCGTCGTGAAAGAATAGCCAGGGGTTTTATGTGAGATGAGAGTTTTTCATTTTCATTCATGTAAAATTTATATGTAATATTCTTTTATTGGGATACTTTCGGGTTGAGGATGATGTCACCATTGATGTATATTATTTACTTTTCTGCATTAGGATAGACCTAAGGCGGGGAGCACAAATAACCGGGTTCTGGAGTCCAGTAGGAGACCATATCGAGAAGTCGAGACCAGGTCTCTTAACTCTAGAATTGGCAGGGTTGCTTGCCGCTCTCGTAGGGGTCTGGAGATGTGGGTTTGGATATTCATCACGACCGTGGAATCCGTGTTTTTCATTATTGGCTTAGTTTAAAATACAGACCTCTTAGTATATCCAATATTTCATATGTTGACTTCTGCTGCTTGGTTCTGTGATGTGATCATATATCTGTGTAAGACAAATCCTATATATATATATATATATATATATATATATATAATAAACGTTGCTTATGTTTTGCATCCGCGCTAGTCCATCCCCCACTCTGCCGTTAGTTAAGTAACCTAACGGTGCATGACGGGGGCCCGTGGCGAATGATGGGACTGTAAGTCTATGTTACCCACCCCGGTGCTTAACGGGGAGGCGGAATAGGTAAAAATCAAATTTTTCTTTAAAGGAAACATAGACTAACCATGAAGGATCTTTACTAAACAAAAACTAACAAACTAACATGGAGTTTTAACTACTAGGTTAAGAAATTATACCTAAAGCTTGAACTCCTTCTCTTCTTGTGTTGCTTCTACTTGTTGTGAGCTCCTTGGAGTGGTGTAGATGGCTCCTCCTCACTGTCTTCTATATGCCAAAGAAAGATCCACCCGAAGGCCTCTACCTTGAGCTCCAAGCTCTATCTTGAAGTAACTAAGGTGCTTGGTATGCTAGACTAAGAACCCTAGAGTGAGTAGAGAATTGTTTTGGTGGTTTGATCTCACAATGCTCTTGATTTTCAACTCATGAAACAAGAGAGCCTTGAGAGAGGAAGAGGAGAGAGCTAGCAAGAGAGAGAAAATCTCATGATCAAATGAGGTGTTTGCTCTTATATGATGAAAAAAGAATAATGATAATTTTAATTAGGATAATTGTCATGGTTGATGTTGATTTGACCATTATCATGTCACAATTAATGCTAAGCACAAAATATCTCATGCTTAACAAAAATATCTAAGTCAACAAAAGTCAACAAGTCAAATGGTCAAACCAATTAACCATGATACAATTATCTCTAATTAAAACTCATTAATCAATTTCCTCCATCTCATTATGGTTTTAATCAAGTCAATGGTCAAAACCCTAATGAGGTTTCTCTGCCTCTGTCAACTGTATATACACACCCGTATCCGTGTTCCGAGGAACACGAATACAATGAGACCGAACCAACCCAAAACTAAATACTAGGATCTGACTTAAACCAAAGCTCACTAGTGTCAACTGCCCGAACACCAAGCACGCACAAGTGCGCGTATGTGAATGGACCCTGTCATAAAACCATACGACCTCTACTCCGTTTTGCCCAAAGGTAAACAACCCTCTGTGTGGGACTCTAAAAACTCGACACTACGCTGGCAGTGGGTTTAACCATAGGCCGCAAGCGGTACTAGCTGTACGTAATGGTCCCCAGGTAGATGCCGATAAGAAGACCGATGAGGTGAACCCATCCGAACTCCTACTGAGCCTGAATGTGACAATCTCCGTACAGTCCGGTCTGTTCGTCTAAGAGTGTCGCATGTCGGGCCTAAGGGGAGGTAAACGTCAGACCCCTAATAGCGGTACAAGTCGTGTCGGAGTGTAGCCCAGAACACCCTGAGAAACTACTGGAAACACTACCGGTAAATCTCGCTTGCCCTGGCCAGCACATCGCGATATCAACCCCCAATACTATGAGAGACGAATCCTGTCTAACCGTCACTGCCTCCAAGTGCTTCGGGATTGCACCCAACTACTACCTATTTGCACGACTCAATAGAGCCATGGTAGGGTAGTGATCTAAGAATAGTGGGAACACACTTGAGGCGAAGTGACAATGTCAAGTCAACGGACTAAGCTGTACTCATGTCACCTGGGAACTGTTAACTGACGATAGGTATAGTACCAACCAACAGTTCCCGACGAGTCCTGTCCGGTGTACTCATAACCTAATGAGCACCTGCATACTATCTTCAGTACGACGTACCGATGGCTGTGGGATAGACCATCTCCCCAGCTGGGATGAGAAGCGTACACACTAGTCTACTTTGGAGTATCGATGCCCTGTCTCGATAATCCTACGACTAGGGACCTGTATAAGGATGTGCTTGTAGACTATCCAACCCCTATAAGTGTGACTGCCATTACAACGCTGGTTGTCAAGCAAAGATCATTAGGGCTCTATCAATATGTATTAGCGATACGTCAAAAGAAACATATACACATATTAAGATAGATACAAACCAAGTAGTATACTATCATATCGAGCAAGATCGTTATAAATCTGTGTATATATATCCCAAGCTTCCAAAATGTAATATACAAACTAGTACTATACAATAATGGCCTCTAGGGCATATCACACTAACAATCTCCCATTTGCACTAAGGCCATGTGCTGGCATATCGCAGACCTATCATCTCGAATAGCCTCTCGAACTGCGTCTGAGGAATGGCCTTTGTGAATGGATCTGCAGTGTTATCTTCTATAGCAACCCTCCGAACCTCGATCTCCCGGCGATCCACGATCTCCCTGATCAGGTGATACCGCCTCAAGATGTGTCTGGACTTCTGATGGGACCTGGGTTCCTTTTCTAAAGCTATAGCCCCGTTGTTGTCACAATATAGAGGTATTGGAGCAACAATGGACGGAACCACCTGAAGTTCTGTTAAGAATTTCCTCATCCAGACTGCTTCTTTTGCGGCATCAGAAGCTGCGATATACTCCGCTTCCATCCTCGAGTCAGCAACGGTTTCCTGCTTGGAACTCTTCCAACAGACCGCCCCTCCATTGAGGGTAAAGACATAACCCGACATGGATTTGGAGTCATCCTTGTCACTCTAGAAGCTGGAGTCAGCAAAGGCCTCGATTTGGAGGTCCTTTCCGCCGTAAACCAAGAACATATCCTTAGTCCTTCTCAGGTACTTCAGAATGTTCTTTACCGCTATCCAGTGCTTCTCCCCAGTGTTTGACTGATACCGGCTTACTACACTCAGTGCATAAGCTACATCTGGTCTGGTACACAATATCGCATACATTATAGAGCCCACCGCAGAAGCGTAGGGTATAATAGACATGCAATCCCTTTCCAAATCAGTCTTGGCAGACATCTCTTTGGAGAGGGTGATTCCGTGACAAGCCGGTAAATTACCGCGCTTAGAATCTTCCATACTGAATCTTTTCAGTATGGTGTCGATGTACCTGGACTGCGAAAGTCCTAATATCCTCTTAGATCTATCACGATAGATCTGGATCCCCGGAATGTAAGAGGCATCACCCAGGTCTTTCATGGAGAACCTGTGTGACAAGAACCCTTTAACAGATTGTAGCATAGGAATGTCATTTCCTATCATGAGAATGTCATCCACGTACAAGAAGAGGAATACAACAGTTCGTGCTACAATCTTACTATAAATGCATGGTTTATCTGGATTTTTGATAAAGTCAAATTCTTTGACCGTCTCATCAAAACAGATGTTTCAACTCCGCGATGCCTGCTTCAGTCCATAAATGGACTTAAGCAACTTGCACACTTTCCCGCTGCTCCCACTCTGAATGAAACCCTTTGACTGGTCCATATAGACACACTCCTCTAAATTTCCATTTAGAAAAGCGGTTTTTACGTCCATCTGCCAAATCTCATAATCGTGGAAGGCAGCAATGGAAAGAAGGATTCGAATGGATTTGAGCATAGCCACTGGAGAAAAGGTTTTGTCATAGTCCAAACCAGATCTTTGACGAAAACCCTTTGCAACAAGTGTAGCCTTATAGATTTCAACCTGTCCATCTACACCAATCTTCTTTCTGAAGATCCATTTGCACCCTACGGGTTTTACCCCTTCTGGAGCAAAGTCCAAAGTCCATACTTTGTTGATGTACATGGACTCCATCTCGGTCCGCATTGCATCCAGCCATTTTACCGAGTCAGTGCTCTGAATGGCTTGCTGGAAGTTAGTCGGCTCATCATTACCAATGATGCAATCCTCTCTATCTCCGTAAATGAGAAAACCGTAGTATCTCTCAGTAATAGCTTGTGGATGAGAAAGCCTACCACTCCTGCAGAGCGGTGCAGGAATGTCCTGTTCTTTTGAAACTTCTTGTTCCTCCAAGCTTTCAATAATAACTTGTGGTTCTGGAATTTCTTCCAGTTCTATTGCGCTCCCACTTGTTTTTTTTTCTAAGAACTGATGTTCCAGAAAGTGGGCATGACGAGAAACAAAAACCTTTTGTTCCTCTGCGTAATAGAAAAGATACCCCCTTGAGTTCTTTGGGTATCCCACAAACTTACACAGTACTGAGCGTGCCTCGAGTTTGTCCGCATGCTGCTTTTTGACAAAAGCTGGACATCTTCATATCTTCAGATATTGAAGATAGGGTTTCTTCTCACTCTACATCTGATATGGTGTGGTAGGCACAGTCTTGGTAGGAACCTTGTTTAAAAGATATGCAGCTGATTCTTGTGCATAGCCCCAGAATGATCGCGGTAACTCAGCGTTACTCATCATGGAACGTACCATATCCAATAGGGTTCGGTTCCGTCTTTCCGATACACCGCTGTGTTGTGGAGTGTATGGAGGAGTAAGCTGAGAGAGAATTCCATTCTCTTTTAGGTAATCCAGGAACTCGGCACTTAAGTATTCACCACCTCGATCAGATCTCAGTGTCTTGATACTTTTGCCGGTTTGTTTTTCTATTTCATTCTTATATTCCTGGAATTTCTCAAAGGCCTCGGATTTATGTTTCATTAAGAAGACATGTCCATACCTAGAGAAATCATCCGTAAAAGTAATGAAATAGGATAAACCACTTCTTGCATGTGTAGACATTGGACCACAAACGTCGCTGTGTACGAGTCCCAAGAGCTCGCTCGCTCTTACTCCGTGTCCAGTGAACGGAGTCTTTGTCATCTTTCCTTTGAGACATGATTGACAAGTTGCATAAGAATGATATTCGAACGGATCCAAATATCTTTCTTTATGTAACTTAGTTAACCTTGTCTCATTGATGTGACCCAGTCTATAATGCCATAAGAAAGCATGATTTAATTCTGGAGGCTTTCTTTTATGTGTATTCTGGATATTGAAAATCTGTGGTTGGTTTAATACGTATGTACCATTGCTTAATGTACCCGACCCAATCAAAACATGATTAAGGTGAATGTTTACAACATTGCTTACAAATGCAAAATCATAACCTTTTTTAGCCATTAAAGATACATATATGATATTACAAGTCGAACTGGGTACAAAATAACAGTTGTGCAAAACCAAAACATATCCATCTGTCATCCTAAGTGATAGTCCCCCACGGACTCAGTATCCATGCTTGCTCCGTTTGCAACTCTTAGGGTCATATCACCCGCCTTCAAAACCCTACGGTTTCTCAGTGCCTGCAAAGAATTACAGATATGAGATCCTGATCCGGTATCCAATACCCAGAAAGTAGAGTTGATTGACAAACAGTTTTCAATAATATACACACTTGAAGCCGAAGCCACAACTTGCTTCGGGTCCTGGTTCTAGGCCTTCCAAGCCCTGCAATCTTTCTTCCAGTGTCATTTCTTGTGACAAAAAAAGCATTCTTCCTTTCCCACAATCTGTCCCGCTACCTTTGCTTTTCCCTTGGCTTCCACCTTACTAATACTGCCTCTTGGTTTGGTGGGGGCCTTCTTCTTCTTTCCTTTGGATTTCGCCTTGGACCTAGAAGAGGAAGCTTCTCCAACAAACAAAGCGGGTGTTTCCCTAACTTTCTGCAGGGTGGCCTCTGCACTCCTCAACATGTTGAGGAGTTCCGGAAGTTCAACTTCTTTTCCTTGTATGTTGAAATTCAGGATAAACTGGGCATAGGTGGAAGGAAGGGACTGGAGAATCAAGTCAGTGTACAGCTCATTCTCTAACGTGGTCCCGAGGTCCGCGTGCTCCTCAATGTAGCCAATCATCTTAAGGACGTGTTCCCCTACAGATGATCCGATGGCCAACCCCGCATGAAATAGCTTCTTCGAGATCACGTATCTTGCGATACGGGATTGCTCTCCATATAGTTCCTTAGTATCTAGGAATATGGATTCAAGATCCATATTCTCGTGCCTCCTCTGATGTTCATTGTCCATAGAGGCAAGCACGAGGCACTTGGCCTTCGTGCAGTCAATCTCCCAGGTCTTACGGATTTCCTTATCCGCGACACTGGATTCTGGACCTGGGATGGCGGGGGCCTTAGTGGTAAGGAGATACCCCAACTTGTCATAAGTGATTGCCATTTTGACATTCCTGAACCAATCTTTGTAGTTTGGCCCTGTCAATATATTTTTATCTAATAGTAACTTAAGGACCGTCATATTGTTTGGTTGCTGCAATTAGGAGAGAGAGAGAAGAAACATTTTAGCATGATACTCTTGCAAGTTTAGAGTGGTTTTTAGTTTGTCTAAACAGGATGGCTCCCACTGTTTCTCGAATCTTTCCTCAAACCATAAAGAAAGAACAACTAGTCGGGATTGATCTCACCGTACAATACTTGCTTAACCGTTCAGCCAGGCCGGTGTCGGTACTTCGAGGGAGGTTTTACGACGCTTTTGCGAAGTTTCGTAATTAAATAACCTCTTTTCCCTGTGGGCGTAGCCCCTCTAACACCTTTCTAGACACCTACTTGGTTTATAGCATTGATCGTTAAGTGAGAAAAATTCCCGAGGAGTAGCATATACTCACAGTAGGATCGGGATCCAAATATCATTGTGTGATAAAATTGAAGGAATCCTACCAAAATTATCACACTCCAAATGGTATGCAACATTAGAAAGTTTCAGTTTCTTTAGAAACTGAAACTTTCTGAAGAAACTCCCGATGTGGATTTTTGCTCCATGCTCTTATGACCTTGACGAAGGCCAACATATCATAAGTCACATGTCAAGTTCTACCCGTCATTATCCAGGTTAATTTGAACCCACCCGTACTTACCCTTGACGAAGGCCAAAATAGCAGTACGACTGTCCCAAACCAACGCATCTATCTATGCAACAGATAAATATTCGGCAGCTACCAATCACTATGCCTTGGCGAAGGTCAAAATACATAGCTTGAATACTACTGAATATTTAACTGAAATGACGGAGGTCTACGAATGGTTTTGGCGAAACCGTGAACGTAGTGAACTTGATATAATCGAAGGAACCTGATAGCTTTTAAAAGGATTGTTTTAAGCTCCGCATTTTAAAAGTTTTGCTGTTTTGAAAAAACCGAGTGGTTTTGAAATTGTTCCAACGATTCAACTTTGGTTTGTTTTCTTTGCATTAATATAATGCGTCCCATCAATTAATCCTACCATTGCAGAAAACAACGAAAATATGACGTACGCTTATGCCATCCGCATTCGCCACTGGGCCCCGTCATCACGCGTTAGGTTACTTAACTAACGACAGAGCGGGGGCTGGACTAGCGCGGATGCAAAACATAAGCAACGCCTACTAGATATCATATATAGATATATATACATTCGTCAGACACAATGATAGTCATTCCAGATCACAAATGAACACATTGGATATGCTAGGAATCCGCATTTCGTTCGAGCCTGCAACGAAAAACGGATTACACGGTCGCGATGAATAGCCAAACCCCAACCTAGACCCCTACGGGTGCGGCAAACTACCCGCCAAATACCCGAAGTGAAGCAGCCTCCCTCAACAAAGTGAGTAGGTCACTCGGCACTTCAAAGTACCCGGTAGTTTGTGCACCTCACTTTGGGTCTATCCTAGGAGCAGAAAACAGTAAAAGAAATAATATACAATGGCGGCTACATCCTCAACCCGGATGTGCGACCAAAAATTAATATTTACATCAATTTACAATTTACATCGAATGAAAAATAAAAAACACTCATCTCACATCCCCGACTATTCATCCACGACAATCCAACAAGTTCATATACACAAACTAATATCACAGATCACAGATATGTACAATCCCCACTAATCGACGTACAGCGATTAGTACGTTCAATACATATATCATATCACAGATATAAACCGATTAGCTAAAGTTTACAGAATTTCGATCGATATTTCAAATTTGAAACTACCCCAAATACAACACCGCACTCAAAGGAATCTGGGCAGAAACAAAATATCTGAAAAATCATAAAAAAATGAAGCTGGACAATCTGCAAGGAAAACGAGTTGACTTCGAGTCGACTCGGCCGTGGATCTGCGGTAGTCTGACCGAGTCACGAGCTCGTTTTTCTTGGGTGTCCCTAAAAAAGCCTGCACGTATTTTTCAGGTCTCTAAAAATATTTTTTGACCTGTTTTGAAAATCGGCAGAAAACATAAATTTTTGATGTATTTTGCGATTTGTCCGGGATCGAATTTCTAAAGACTTTGTTAACATGTTAGTTGTTGTTTATCTAGGCTCTGATACCACTGTAAGTCTATGTTACCCACCCCGGTGCTTAACAGGGAGGCGGAATAGATAAAAATCAAATTTTTCTTTAAAGGAAACATAGACTAACCATGAAGGATCTTTACTAAACAAAAACTAACAAACTAACATGGAGTTTTAACTACTAGGTTAAGAAATTATACCTAAAGCTTGAACTCCTTCTCTTCTTGTGTTGCTTCTACTTGTTGTGAGCTCCTTGGAGTGGTGTAGATGGCTCCTCCTCACCGTCTTCTCTATGCCATAGAAAGATCCACCCGAAGGCCTCTACCTTGAGCTCCAACCTCTATCTTGAAGTAACTAAGGTGCTTGGTTTGCTAGACTAAGAACCCTAGAGTGAGTAAAGAATTGTTGTGGTGGTTTGATCTCACAATGCTCTTGATTTTCAACTCATGAAACAAGAGAGCCTTGAGAGAGGAAGAGGAGAGAGCCAGCAAGAGAGAGAAAATCTCATGATCAAATGAGGTGTTTGCTCTTATATGATGAAAAAAGAATAATGATAATTTTAATTAGGATAATTGTCATGGTTGATGTTGATTTGACCATTATCATGTCACAATTAATGCTAAGCACAAAATATCTCATGCTTAACAAAAATATCTAAGTCAACAAAAGTCAACAAGTCAAATGGTCAAACCAATTAACCATGATACAATTATCTCTAATTAAAACTCATTAATCAATTTCCTCCATCTCATTATGGTTTTAATCAAGTCAATGGTCAAAACCCTAATGAGGTTTCTCTGCCTCTGTCAACTGTATATACACACCCGCATCCGTGTTCCGAAGAACACGAATACAATGAGACCGAACCAACCCAAAACTAAATACTAGGATCTGGCTTAAACCGAAGCTCACTAGTGTCAACTGCCCGAATGTAGGGTTCCTAGGCACTCTCAAGAGGTCTCACAAGGCATCAACCATGCCAATTTCAAATTTTACGGGTGCCGAGAAACCCCAATACGGATTGTTAACTAGAATTTTAGGCGAAAAGAGCAACTAGTTAACAACTTAACTAAAAGAACGGAAATACAACCTTTGTAGATCCGGTCCTCCACCTCCATAGCTCCGCAATGAAGTCTCCTCGCTGTCCAAATCGAATCCCGGGCTCTAGCGTCGGCTTCATCGGAGAAATGGGCGGACTTGGTCGTCGGCTTCGTGCCGAAGATGATCTACGTCGAGGCAACACAAGTTCAAGCTCCAACTTCACCAAGTTGTGAAACTTGTGAAGAAAACACCCTATACTACTTGGCAAGAGGTAGAGGGTGAAGAAATAGGAGGTGGGTTCACTTTAGAATTGGATTTCTCACTCATTTGCTCAAGTTGCCATTGATGGAGCAACGTTTCTTCATGAAGAAGAAGAAGAGGAAGAAGATGATAGAATATGATAAGTATTGAAAAAATAGAAAATCATTGAAATACTTATCATATACTAACCTTAGTTGAGTGTAGAGAATAGACCATGGTTAACTTGAATGGTTAGGGTTAAGTATAAGACAAGAGAGATGACTTAGTCAAAGCTTCAAGAAGATTCAACTAACAAACAAAACAATCCACCATCCATTTATCCTTTCCAAAAAGAAAAAGAAAATAAATAAATGAATAAATAAGTAATGGATAAAAAAAAAACCTAATCATTAGTTTAACCATGGTTTAATTCTTTACACTTAACCAAGTAAGCATGCATCATCAAACATGATACAATCATGTGCACAAAAAGTATATCACATATACAACTTGTCCATCCATGTGAGAAAATCCATTTAAAGTGAACCAATACTAGTTAATGCAAAGTAATATATCAAATATATAATTATACATTAAATCATTAAATCAACACTTGATTCAATGATCCGGTCATATCGCATATAACCGACTAGTATTCAATGTATCGATTTATCGAATCAATCCTTGATTCGATAACTAGGTTATATCGCATACAACCAATCGATACATTCATCGCGAGAATGGAATACGGTATCACATACACGCATTATTCTCGGTCCCGCACATATCTCATATGCGCTCCTATTTCATTTCGCTTGAGCCAGGAAACCTCTGTGTAGGACTCTAAAGACTCGTCAATACGCCGGCAGCAGATGATGATCATATCAAACACCCACAAGCCGCAAGCGGTCTGCTAAACGTAACGGCCACCCGGGTATTGAGCGATCAGAAGATCGATGAGCAAGCCCGCTCACACTCCTGTGAATCCAACCAGTAACACTTACCGTACAGTCCGGTCTGATCGTCTGATATGTCGCATATCTCGCCTAGGGGTGGTAAACGTCAGACCCCAATAGCTCGATAAGTCGTGTCGATATGAGGTCTACAACAGTTCGAGAAACTACAGGTAACACTTACCTGTAAATCTCAGCAACCCTGGCCAGGGATTTCCGGTTATAGCCAATCGAACACAGCACAACATCAACTCCCTATACCAGGAGAGACGAATCCCCTCCTATCGCTCATTGTCTTCATGTGACTCGGGACTGTACCCAAAAACCACCGTTTTGCACACCCTCTTGGATGTGGTAAGGTGGAAATCAAAGCACAGTGGGAACCACACAAGACTCTATGACGATCTCGGGTCAACAGACTACTCTGTACCAGTGTTACCAGAGAACTGCCATCTGATGTAAGGTATAATACCATCTGGGAGTTCTCGGCGAGTCCGTCCAGTGTACCCAGTCTCCACTGAGCACCCGTATATCATCTCTGATGTCAAACACCAATGGATATGGGATCATTCATCGCCCATCTGTATGGGTCGAGAAGGTACACGCTAGTCTACTCTGGTATATCGATGCCCCGTCTCGATACACCCACGACTAGAGACTTTGAAGGATGTACTTATGGACTACCATGTCCCCACTAGTATGATCCGCATCATAGTCCAGATAGTCAAGTACACATCCTAAGGGCTTTACCAACATGTAACAGAGAGACAATCAGTATACACGTTAAGGTAAAGTGTAACCAGATAGCATACTATCATGTCGAGCAAGAAAGTCCTCCCTATATATGTCCAAGCATCCACTACAATATACATCCTATGTATAGTAATGGCCTCTAGGGCATACATATAACTAACAATCTCCCACTTGCACTGGGGCCATCTGATAGCAGTGGTTGTAGTATCTCATACTCAACCATCCCTTAATAGTCTCTCTCTGGGAAAAGGCCTTTGTGAGTGGATCCGCCGTGTTGTCCTCTGAGTCTACTCTCCTAACCTTGATCACCCTGGAGATCAACCATCTCCATGATCAGGTGATACTGCCTTAGAATATGTCTGGATCACTGATGGGACGGGCGTTCCTTGGCATAAGCCACACTTCCATTGTCACACAATGGTAGGAACCTAGTTCATCTCATGAACCATTATACATCCAAACAGCCTCTTTGGTAGCATCTTAAGTAGCGATGTATCCTGCCTTAATCATCTAGTATGCCACGGTATCTAGCTTGGAACTCTTCCAGCATACCGTCCCTTCTCTGAGGGTAAAGACAATGCCTGTGACTGACATTCAGTCGTCTTTATCACCCTGGAACCCTTCCAGTGATTCTCCTCAGGATCGATTGATACCATCTTACTACTACTAGTGAGATTCCTAGCATCCAATTAGATCTATCTCATAGATCCAAAAACCCAGGATTTAGGAGGTATCACTTTGATCCTATATGGAGAATCATTGTGATAAGCGGAGATTGACCGAGCGTAGCATAGGAAACTCCTTTCCTATCAAGAGCATGTCATCCACGTACTCTACGAGGATCGTCACTATACTCCCTACTACCTTTTTGTTTATACAAGGTTCATCTACCATTTTGATGATGTCAAACTGTTTGACTATCTCATCAAAACAGATGTTCCAACTCCGCGATGTCTGCTTTATCCTATAAAGCATCTTGCCCACGTTTCCGCTGCTCCCACTGTCTACGAAGCCCTCTGGCTGTGTACTTATAGACGTTCTCTTCAAAAACATCATTTTAGAAAAGCAGTCATGGCACCCAACCGCCAGATATCATAGTCATGGTATGTAGCCGTGGCAAGTAGGATCTGGATGGACTTAAGCATAGCTACTTAGAAAAGGTTTCAACAAAATCCATAACTGGTCAATAATGCAAACCTTTAACAAGTCTAGCTTTGAAAGTCTCTACTTTTCCATCTACACCAAGTAATCTTCTCAAGATATACTTGCTCCTGATGGGGATTTAACCCTTCAGATATTGCAACTAAAGTCCATACTTTGTTGGTGTATAAGGATTCCATCTCAGATCGCTAAGCATCCAGCCATTCTTACAGAGTCTCACTCCTGATGGCCAGCTCGAAGCTAGTTGGGTCATCATCTCATGATGCAATCATCGCTCCCACTGTCATAGAGAAACCGAAATATCTCTCAGGTGGGTGAGGAACCCTACTAGATCGGCGGAGAGGCTGAGGTTCGTTGGAATCTACTGAATCCTTTGGTTCTACCAAATCATCTGCTGTTGTTTTGTATAGCTGGAACCTTTCCAGTTCTACATAACAGATCTTTCCTCGAGCTTGTCCGGATTTTGCTTTAGACATAGGTCGGACATTCCTAAATCTTAACTTACTTAAGAGATAGGCTCTTCCCATACCATATCTCATATGGAGTGGTAGACAATGATCTGATTCGAACCTTATTCAATAGGTATGCAGCTTCTCAAGTGCATAACCCCAAAAGGAAACAGGGAACTCAGTAGTACTCATCATAGAGCACACCATATCACATAGGGTGTTATTGCTCCGCCCCGATATACCATCGTGTTATGGTGTATACGGAGGAGTAATGCTGAGAGAGAATCTCATTCTCCTTTAGAATAGTCCAGGAATTCCATGCACAAGTATTCTCCTCCTCGATTTCATCAAAGGACATAATACTTATACCCGTGTTTTGGTTCTCTACTTCTAACTTATATTCTGTGAATATCTCAAAAGGTTCGGACTTGTGTTTCAACAGGAACATATGTCTGAATCTAAAGAGATCATCAGGGAATGTAATGAAGTATAAAAAACCGGTCTTGGCATGTGTAGACAGGGGACCTTACATACATCAACATGTATCATCCCAAGAGTTTACTAACTCTTTCTCTGTTTCCTGTAAACAGAGCTATGGTCATCGTATCTTTGTGACATGACTAGCAAGTTTCATAAGATGTAAATTCAAACAGATTTAAATATGCATCTAAATGTAACTTCAGCTAGTCAGGTCGCATTGATATGACCTAGTCTACAATACCTCAAGAAAAACTCGTTCATTTCTGAACTCATCCTCTTGTGTGTGTTCCGTATACTATGAACCGTATTTTGATTTAGAACATCAATGCTTTTAGATAACGTGCCTGAACCGATCAACTTTTGATATAGGAAATGTTCAAAACATTATCCGACAATACAAAATTATATCCTTTCTTTACTAATAAAGAGACTGATATGATTTTGTATATCAGGTTCGGTATCTAATAACATTCGTTCAGAATCAATGTATTGGTAATACAGGGTGACAGTGACCAACAGACTTGGCTGCAACACTTGCCCCGTTTTCTGCCTCATGAAACTTATCACCCGTTCTCAGTTCTCTACCTGTCTGTAGCCTTATGTAACAGATTACATATCAGGGATCCTGATCTGGTATCACATACCCAGGACGTAGAGGATACTGAGAAACAGTTCTTTGTAATGAACACACCCGAAGATGATGCATCAGCATGCACTCTCTTCGTTTGGGTGGCACGGGAATTCTGGTAATCCCCAATTTCCTGCTCTGTCTTATAACAATTATAAGTTGGAGCGGGACCAACGTTCCCCAGCTCAGTATAACAAGCGGGTTCGGTCAAATATCCGTATTATTATCTTGATTAAGGCGTGATATGGTCGCTACCTGGAGAGAGAGAGAAGAAAACATTCAGCGTGCGCTCTTGCAAAAATAGATTGGTTATTATTTTATCTAATCAGGATGGCTCCCACTATTTTTATCAAATCTTCCTTCAAACCCTAAAAGGAAAGACTAGCCGGGATTAATTACGCACTACAAGTTCGCCAATCTTTCAGCCAGGCCAGTGTCGGTACTTTGAGGGAAGTCCCCCGTGCTTTCGCACGAACCTAATTACAGTAAACCTCGTTTTCCCAGAGGCGTAACCCCGTTGACACCTTTCTAGACACCTACTTGATCGGCTAATTGTAATGTGTAAAACTCTCCCAGGAGTAACAATTACTCGCAGTGGGTATCGGGATCCAACTATCTCATAGAAGGTATACAATCTCATTGCAAATTTCAACACTTGAAATTCCCGATAATATTTTGCCCCTAGCGTGCTATGACCTTGACGCATGCCAAACAACCCATAGTCCGCTAGTCAAGTTCAACCCGTACATTTCTTGATTGAATTAAACCCACCCGTACGACCCTTGACGCATGCCAAACAACGCCGTACGAATACCCTAATCCAATCGCATCGTATGCTAGTAGATAAGCACTAGTTAGCTACCGTACACTACGCCTTGACGCATGCCAGACAACCGCAGCACGAATACTAACTAGTACTTATCTGAAATGACGGAGGGCTACGACAGGTTTTTCTGAAAACCTATTGCGTAATGAACTTGATATCGTTGTAGAATCAAATGATTTTAAAATGGAGTGTTTTTGAGGCTTTTCTAGTTTTGCTAAAGGAGTCACTCCCGGTGAAGGGATCGTCGGTCCTTTCCTCGTCGAATGAGGTGCGGGATATATCATATATATCACTGTGCAAAGCAAAAATTCTTAAAGAAATGAAGAGACAAACCGAGTGTGTAGCATTTGCCAGTTATTGCTAAAGGAGTCACTCCCGGTGAAGGGATCTCGGTCCTTTCCTCATCGAATAAGGTGCAGGATATATCACATATACCTCTGTGCAAAGCAAGAACTGTAGCTACCCTTTTTATTTTGAAATTCGATTCTACAACATCTTAGGTTTCTTTTACTTTCATTAATCACATTAATGAAGTCCCATCATTTAAGTAGCTAAACATCACAGATAAATACGACGCACACTTATGCCATCCGCATTCGCCTCGATGTCCCCTCGTGCACTGTTAGGTTAGGTAACTAACGGCAGAGCGGGGCAGGGCTAGCGCGGGTGTAAAACATAAGTAACGCCTATATAATATATCATATATACTATATACAGTATCCATCACAGAACATATCACATGATCACATCACAGATATCGCAGCAGAAGAATCATATGAAATATTGGATATACTAGGACGTCCGTGTTTTCAATACGAGCCAGTATAAAACACGGATTCCACGGTCGCGATGAATAGCCAAACCCATACCCCTAGACCCCTACGAGAGCGGCAAGCAACCCTACCAATTCTAGGGTTAGGAGACCCGGACTCGACTCCTCGAGATGGTCTCCCACTGGACCCTAGAACCCGGTTACTTGTGCTCCCCTCCTTGGGTCTATCCTAGTGCGGAAAAGTAAATAATATACAAACGGTGACATCTTCCGCAACCTGGAAGTGCCCCAATAAAAGAATATTACATACAAGTTTTTACATGAATGAAAATGAAAAACACTCATCTCACATAAAACCCCCGGCTATTCAAACACGACGATCCAATATAACATATCCAGCAACACATAACATCACATGTCATCAACGTAAGTAAATATGCACATCCCAATTGTCGTTGACATATAGCAACGAAACCGGCGATATCACATATTACACTTACGGTCACAGAAAAGAAAGTGTAAAACTACAACAGTTGGAATCCGCAACCTACATAGACATCGCATGCCTAATCAAATGAAGTACTTAGACATCACATGCCGAACCATTACAAAACCCGCATTTTAGTCTCATTATCGAAAACACTTTTCAATATCAAGTCGGGTAATTCAACAAGATTCCCGACATCCTGATCGAATGCTCGTCGCAAACTTTAGTAGACGGCCGCACCCCCGATACCGTCGACGAAGTACACCAAGGCGGAACACCGCTGCCGCGAGCACCCGAACGGATGCTTTCGGCGACGGGGTTCTCCTACAGTCACTTGGTCGGGGCTATGGAGCAAGGCTGTCTATTAAGTTTACCCGGCGAGTATCCGCGTACGCTACGTGATTGCGACGGACTTTTGATCACATCAAAATTCCGTGGCAACCGATCAAGTGAGACTAAACTTCTATGTTTATAACATTCATTCAGTTATCTCATAACTTCTTGTGAATTCCAATTATTGTATCCCATTCCAGATAAAATAGAAAATGTTAAACTTTCCGATCGAACATTCAAACACCCAAGTTTTCCCGAAACAGCTCAACTCATGAAATAAGTTCAAAGACATTCACTTCGTGCCTCAGTACCAACGGTCCAGCCGTAGAAGGGTCAAGCCAACGCCTCACATGTGGCACGCCGTACTGCCCCAAACCCGAAGGTTCAAAGGGCAGTTCAAGACGGTCACATAATCGAGTTAAGGTTTGTTGTCTTCTAGAGGGACCATCGCGTTACTTGCACTACTTAGAACGTCTTTAAACCTCGGAAAAATCCAACACTTGGAAATTTTCCGGCAGGGGAAAAATTGGGTATTTATATCCGGTCGAACTTTTTAACATATTCTAAAATTATCCGGAAAGCCACATAGACAAAGTCTGATAATCCGATCGAATCTACGAACACCCAATACAACCCAGAAATTTCAACTCTATAATAAATATTAAAAATTCCCGGGAAAACCAGCACTGCAAAGTAGGAGTTACTGTGCAAAATTCAATGCATAATAAGACAAATAGGCCGCGGAACCGCCGCACAAGCCAAGCTCGTGCCGCGGAACCGCGGCGGCTTGATGGAATTAGGGCATCGAATTTTACAGTAAATCTTAGATATTCCTGCTGATTTTTCTGCATATTTTTAATTCTCAAAAATCCACAATTTTCAAAAATGTACAGAGAGCAATTTTTGGGTTAGGGTTTCGGTTCGTTCGGATTTCAAACGTCGTCTAGACTTCGCCTAAGGCTCTAGCTTGGCTCTGATACCACTGTAGGGTTCCTAGGCACTCTCAAGAGGTCTCACAAGGCATCAACCATGCCAATTTCAAATTTTACGGGTGCCGAGAAAGCCCAATACGGATCGTTAACTAGAATTTTAGGCGAAAAGAGCAACTAGTTAACAACTTAACTAAAAGAACGGAAATACAACCTTTGTAGATCCGGTCCTCCACCTCCATAGCTCCGCAATGAAGTCTCCTCCCTTTCCAAATCGAATCCCGGGCTCTAGCGTCGGCTTCATCGGAGAAATGGGCGGGCTTGGTCGTCGGCTTCGTGCCGAAGATGATCTACGTCGAGGCAACACAAGTTCAAGCTCCAACTTCACCAAGTTGTGAAACTTGTGAAGAAAACACCCTATACTACTTGGCAAGAGGTAGAGGGTGAAGAAATAGGAGGTGGGTTCACTTTAGAATTGGATTTCTCACTTATTTGCTCAAGTTGCCATTGATGGAGTAAGGTTTCTTCATGAAGAAGAAGAAGAGGAAGAAGATGATAGAATATGATAAGTATTGAAAAAATAGAAAATCATTGAAATACTTATCATATACTAACCTTAGTTGAGTGTAGAGAATAGACCATGGTTAACTTGAATGGTTAGGGTTAAGTATAAGACAAGAGAGATGACTTAGTCAAAGCTTCAAGAAGATTCAACTAACAAACAAAACAATCCACCATCCATTTATCCTTTCCAAAAAGAAAAAGAAAATAAATGAATGAATAAATAAGTAATGGATAAACAAAAACCCTAATCATTAGTTTAACCATGGTTTAATTCTTTACACTTAACCAAGTAAGCATGCATCATCAAACATGATACAATCATGTGCACAAAAAGTATATCACATATACAACTTGTCCATCCATGTGAGAAAATCCATTTAAAGTGAACCAATACTAGTTAATGCAAAGTAATATATCAAATATATAATTATACATTAAATCATTAAATCAACACTTGATTCAATGATCCGGTCATATCGCATATAACCGACTAGTATTCAATGTATCGATTTATCGAATCAATCCTTGATTCGATAAATAGGTTATATCGCATACAACCAATCGATACATTCATCGCGAGAATGGAATACGGTATCACATACACGCATTATTCTCGGTCCCGCACATATCTCATATGCGCTCCTATTTCGTTTCGCTTGAGCCAGGAAACCTCTGTGTAGGACTCTAAAGACTCGTCAATACGCCGGCAACAGATGATGATCATATCAAACACCCACAAGCCGCAAGCGGTCTGCTAAACGTAACGGCCACCCGGGTATTGAGCGATCAGAAGATCGACGAGCAAGCCCGCTCACACTCCTGTGAATCCAACCAGTAACACTTACCGTACAGTCCGGTCTGATCGTCTGATATGTCGCATATCTCGCCTAGGGGTGGTAAACGTCAGACCCCAATAGCTCGATAAGTCGTGTCGATATAAGGTCTACAACAGTTCGAGAAACTACAGGTAACACTTACCAGTAAATCTCAGCAACCCTGGCCAGGGATTTCCGGTTATAGCCAATCGAACACAGCGCAACATCAACTCCCTATACCGGGAGAGACGAATCCCCTCCTATCGCTCATTGTCTTCATGTGACTCGGGACTGTACCCAAAAACCACCGTTTTGCACGCCCTCTTGGACGTGGTAAGGTGGAAATCAAAGCACAGTGGGAACCACACAAGACTCTATGACGATCTCGGGTCAACAGACTACTCTGTACCAGTGTTACCAGAGAACTGCCATCTGACGTAAGGTATAATACCATCTGGGAGTTCTCGGCGAGTCCGTCCAGTTACCCAGTCTCCACTGAGCACCCGTATATCATCTCTGATGTCAAACACCAATGGATATGGGATCATCCATCGCCCATCTGTATGGGTCGAGAAGGTACACGCTAGTCTACTCTGGTATATCGATGCCCCGTCTCGATACACCCACGACTAGGGACTTTGAAGGATGTACTTATGGACTACCATGTCCCCACTAGTATGATCCGCATCATAGTCCAGATAGTCAAGTACACATCCTAAGGGCTTTACCAACATGTAACAGAGAGACAATCAGTATACACGTTAAGGTAAAGTGTAACCAGATAGCATACTATCATGTCGAGCAAGAAAGTCCTCCCTATATATGTCCAAGCATCCACTACAATATACATCCTATGTATAGTAATGGCCTCTAGGGCATACATATAACTAACAATGAACACCAAGCACGCACAAGTACGCGTATGTGAACGGACCCTGTCGTAAAACCATACGACCTCTACTCCGTTTTGCCCAAAGGTGAACAACCCTCTGTGTGGGACTCTAAAGACTCGACACTACGCTGGCAGTGGGTTTGACCACAGGCCTCAAGCGGTACTAGCTGTACGTAACGGTCCCCAGGTAGATGCCGATAAGAAGATCGATGAGGTGAACCCATCCGAACTCCTACTGAGCCTGAATGTGACAATCTCCGTACAGTCCGGTCTGTTCGTCTAAGAGTATCGCATGTCGGGCCTAGGGGGTGGTAAACGTCAGACCCCTAATAGCGGTACAAGTCATGTCGGAGTGTAGCCCAGAACATCCTGAGAAACTACTGGAAACACTACCAGTAAATCTCGCTTTCCCTGGCCGGGGAATTTGTGTAATGGCTCTCCTGGACACAGCGTGATATCAACCCCCAATACCGGGAGAGACAAATCCTGTCTAATCGTCATTGCCTCCAAGTGCTTCAGGACTGCACCCTACTACCTGTTTGCACGACTCAATAGAGCCGTGGTACGGTAGTAATCTAAGAATAGTAGGAACACACTTGAGGCGAAGCAGCAGTGTCAAGTCGACGGACTAAGCTGTACTCATGTCGCCTGGGAACTGTTAACTGACGATAGGTATAGTACCAACCAACAGTTCCCAGCGAGTCCTGTTCAGTGTACTCGTAACCTAACGACCACATGCATACTATCTCCAGTACGATGTACTGATGGCTGTGGGACAGACCATCTCCCCTCCTGGGATGAGAAGCGTACACACCAGTCTGCTCTGGAGTATCGATACCCTGTCTCGATAATCCTACGACCAGGGACCTATATAAGGATGTGCTTGTAGACTGCCCAGCCCCCATTAGTGTGACTGCCATCACAACGCTGGTAGTCAAGCAAAGATCCTAAGGGCTCTATCATTATGTTTCAGCGATATGTTAAAAGAAACACATACACATATTATGATAGATACAAACCAAGTAGCATACTACCATACTGAGCAAGAATGTCAATCCGTGTATATATCCCAAGCTTCCAAAATGTAATATACAAACTAGTACTATACAATAATGGCCTCTAGGGCATATCACACTAACAATCTCCCACTTGCACTAAGGCCATGTGCTGGCATATCGCAGACCTATCATCTCGAATAGCCTTTCAAACTGCTTCTGAAGAATGGCCTTTGTGAATGGATCTGCAGTGTTATCATCTGTAGCAACCCTCCGAAACTCGATCTTCCGGCGATTCACGATCTCCCTGATCAGGTGATACCGCCTCAAGATGTGTCTGGACTTCTGAAGGGACCTGGGTTCTTTTGCTAAAGCTATAGCTCTGTTGTTGTCACAATGCAGAGGTATTGGATCAACAATGGACGGAACCGCCTGAAGTTATGTTAAGAACTTTCTCATCCAGACTACTTCTTTTATGGCATCAGAAGCTGCGATATACTCTGCTTCCATCGTCGAGTCAGCAACGGTTTCTTGTTTGGAACTCTTCCAACAGACCGCCCCTCCATTGAGGGTAAAGACATAGCCCGACATGGATTTGGAGTCATCCTTGTCACTCTGGAAGCTGGAGTCAGCAAAGGCCTCTATCTGGAGGTCTTTTCCGCCGTAAACCAAGAACATATTCGTAGTCCTTCTCAGGTACTTGAGAATGTTCTTAACGTGCAATAGTGACCTGTAAGGTCACCAAAAGCAGCACATGATGATAAAGATAAACCAGATAGCATACTATCATCTTGAGTAAGACTGTCCTACCGGGATAGGTCCTCCCTCAATCATTGCAATCACGTGCCTGTGATCTAATAATTGTCTCTGAGGGCACTATCTCCAACAATCTCCCACTTGCACTCAAGGCTAATTATTGCGATGTCGCATACTCACAGCCCGTGTGATACCGAACACCCAACTCCTCTACTAGTCAGTCTCACAAAACCTGTTTGCGAAACTATTGCGTTCGAGGAATAGCCTCAGTGAGTGGATCCGCTTTGATGTTTCTTTCTATGTCTCTCTTTATCTTAAGTTCGCGGAGAAACCCATCTCCCGAAATGAGCAATACCAGTCTTAGAATGTGTCTGGATGTCTGATGGGACCTAGCTCATAAATGAACTCCAAATCCAAACTTCTTAGACTGTATCGAAAACTGAAATTAATCAGTATCCTGTGTAATACCTCCCTCAGTGTCTGCTTAGATCATCTGTCCAAAACACTGCCCCTCGTCAGAGGGAAAACTATAACTCTGACGGCCACCCTGTCGTCCAGGTCACCTTGTAAGCCTGGAATGATAACTGTCTCCTGAATGAGGTCGTCGTTATCATATCCCTAGAACATCCACTTATGTTCTAAAACTGCTTCCAATTGTTTCTCCAGCATAGGATCAATATCAACTTATTGCATCTACCGCAAAAACAACATCTGGTGTGGTACTTGATATCTCATGATTGACTCAATTGCCTAAGCAAGTGATCTGCCAATCATGCACATCCCTCTCCCCTTTAGTCTGTAAGACACCTTCAGAGAGGGTGACTCCACCACCTGCAGGTACACTACCGTGCATGGAGTCGTCCATTCTAAAACACCTGTAGAATGCTGTCTAAGTACCCAGATTGGGAAACTACCCAAATCTAGATCTAATACCATAGATCCAGTAACCAGAATGTCTGATATAATGTCCAAGCCTTTTGTGGAGAAACCACTGTGTGACAACCAAAGAATAACCGATCGTAGTATAGGAATATCACTTCCTACTCTGTGTATGTCATCCAAATACCAGGACATCACACCCTACTACCTTCTTAACAGATCCATCCCCTATTCTGATGAAGTCAAACCTATGACTATCACATCAGAAATAGATGATTTATCTCCGCTATATCTTCTTCAGTCTATAAATAGACATAAGCCACCTGTCCACCATGCTTCCGCTGCTCCCACTGACCACGACAACCCTCTGGCAGAATCATATACACGTACACTTCTAAAGCTAGTTTAGAAAGACGCTATACTCATCCTCCTGCCGGGTCTCACAGTCTGGAACAACAGCAATGGAAAGTCTGGGTAAACAAGAACCTCCCTGCCACCGTCCTTGAGGCTATCGGAGTACCTCTCGGGTGCCTGAGGTTACCCACCGTATCTGCGGAGTGGCCAATGGAATGTCAAACCAGATTGAATCTTTAGGTTCTTTATCAAATCTTCAGTAATCGTTTGCGGTTCTGGAATCACTTCCAGTTCTACCATACTCCCACTACTGTTTTCTGAAAAAATCCATTTTTATTAAAACTGTGGCGAGTCAAGAACAATATCACTATTGATCTTCCAGATGGCAGAAAGTCAACCCTCGTCATAGCCTGGGTCAACCCACAAACAGCCATTACAGAAACGTGCCTTGAGTTATCCAGAGTCTGGTTTTAAGCATAAGCCGGACAACTCCCCGTACCTTAACATCGTTAAGATACGAACTGTTCTATATCCAATATAGAACCAGAGGCACTGATTTAATTGAACCAGATTCAAATCATGTAGCTATCTCCGGTGCATGTCAACTAAATGGAAGGAGGCCGATCAGCGTTACTCAACTTAGGAATGTTTCCAATTATGAGTAACCTGAAAGAGAAGCAAGTTCTCTTAATATCCATCACTATCAACTGAATACCATACACAAGTATCTACATCTTCGATCACCTTGAAGAATCCCGATACTTGCAACACCTGGTTCTCTACTTTATTCATATACCTATAACTTCTCAAAACTTGGACCCTGTGTTTCTACGAAACACCTGTCTAAGAACTAGAGAAGTCATAAGTAAACTGAATATAGTACGAGGACCATCCCCTCTGTCCTAATGGACACTGGATAATATACAATACTCTGTACAAGTCCCTTGAGTCTAATAACTCACTCCCTGTGTGTCGTAGGTTGAAAACTGTACTTCTGGTTAAGAAGAATTACACCGCTGTTTAATGCTCCTTACCTAACCATCAACTGATATAGGTAAATGTCATCGACATAATTTCAAAAAGGTATATCTCACTCTATAAAAATAGACGTACAGATATATCAATTTGAAATTGGTGCATTATAACGGATATTCAAAACCAAATATTCGCCGTCCGGCAAACAACCCAGGTGACTTCCTCAAATATCACCAATTACAACGAATTCTGATATAATGAGAATGATCACCTAATTCCAAATAACTTACTCCCACTCATCATCTGTAAAACCATACAGATGTGAGAATCATACCTGGTAAATACATACCCTGGAGTAAGTATCTAATCGGGAAATCAGTTTTCCTTTAACAGTACACAATGAAACTGAAACTTTGAAATGTTTCGATGGGGTATCCTGGTATTCCTAGTAATGCCTCTTCCATTATCAGATTCACAACAGTAACCGTTTATTTCTTTGCCATCTCTCCAAATCCCTTTATATGTCTTTAGTCATTACCTTCTGTACACCCTCTTAGGCCAAATAGTTTTCTTCCTTCCCTACCGTTCGGCACCAGCCTATGGTTTGGAAGAAAACTATCCAATAAGCATAATGGGTGTACTGTCCTAATCCTAGGAACACTTGCAATGCGAGAGAAGGTGAAGATAAAAGACAACCGAATAAACCTTATTCCTATTTCTCCTGAACCAGAATCCATCCCCGAACTGGAACAAGTTCCTTTTGAGTTCATATATAACCATACGATGGAATATCCAATAAACTGTGGATCTTCGTAGTGATACGGAGTGTTCTGGAGAAATACAAAGGTGAAGTGGGAGTAGTAATGAAATACTTGGTTTGGTCGTGAATAGCAGTCGCAATTTACTTTGCCCTCCTTCTAATCCCTTTCTTTGTCTTAACTCAATACCTTCTGTACACCGTTATTAGGCTAATTGGTTTTCTTCATTCCCTACCGGTCGGCACCTGCCTATGGTTTGAAAGAAGACTATCCAATTTGCGTAATAGGTGTACTATCCCCTAATCTAAGGGGCACTCGCAACCTGAGAGAAGGTAAAAGGAAAAGACAACTGAATAGTCCTATTCGTTATCTCCAGAACCGGAAACCATCCTCGAATAAATTCCTTCGAGTTCGTATATAACCATACGATGGTTTTGTCCAATGGAAGTGGACGTTCGTAGTAACACGGGGTGTCCTAGTGAAAAGGGTAAAAGCAGGAGTGGCAATGAGGTTTGCAACTCTGACAATCCAAAAGCCAGTCTTATAAGAAGGTTCGGTCAACTTGGTCACTGAGTCATAGTCTAGGGTCGGGTCGATGGTCGCTGCCAAAGAGAGAGAGAAAAGAAACACTCAGCGTGCACTCTAACCTAGATCAGAATGGTTACCAATTTATCTAATCAGGAAACCTCCCACTGTACCGTCAAATTCTCCTCCAAACCTGAAAGAAGAATTAGTCGGGATCACCCGAGGAGTAAACCAACTCATCAGTGGGAATCGGGATCCAACTATCATCGCATGATAACGCGACGGAATCCGCTCACGTTATCACACTCCAGAAGGTATGCGCATATCTGGCAAGTTTCAGTTTCTTTAGAAACTCCCGATGTGGATTTTTGCCCCATGCTCTTATGACCTTGACTTTGGCTAACAAATCATAAGTCACATGTCAAGTTCTACCCGTCATTCTCCAGGTTAATTTGAGCCCACCCGCACAAGCCCTTGACTTTGGCCAACAAGGCTATACGACTGCCCCAAACCAACGCATCTATCTATGCTGCACATGAATACCCAATAGCTACCAATCACTATGCCTTGACTTTGGCCAACAAACATAGCTTGAATACTTATTGACTATCCATGTGAAACGACGGAGGGCTACGAATGGTTTCTGGCGAAAACCTTTAACGTAATGAACTTGATATCGTTGAAGGAACCGGATAGCTTTATAAAAATATAGTACCGAAAACCTTTGCTAAAGAGGTCACTCCCGGTGAAGGGATCTCGGCTCTTTCCCCGTAGAATGAGGTGCAGGATATTCCAACTGAATACCACGATGCAAAGCAAAAGTAATCGGCTATAGTGAAGTTATTTTCCTGACGCAAACTTTTGTCCAAGGGGTCACTCCCGGTGAAGGGATCTCGGCCCTTGCCTCGTCGACTGAGGAGCAGGATATTCCAACTGAATACCACTATGCAAAACAAAAGTGAACGTCCTTGCAATAACAGCTTTTTGAAAAGTGTTCCAACAATATCAGATTAGGTTTGTTTAAAACTTGCATTGATCCGAATCAACACAGTCCCATCAATTGATCACACCAATAAAGAACGAAAATAATGACGTACTTATATGCCTTCCGCATTCGCAACTGGGTCCCGTCATTACCCGTTAGGTTAGTTAACTAACGACAGAGCGGGGACTGGACTAGCGCGGATGCAAAACATATACAACATCTACTAGTATATATATATCAATATATAATATTTCGCTCAAGGCGTGATAAAATGCAACATCACAGAAATGTAATAATTATCACAGAACAATACAGATATCTGGGATCCCCGGGTTTCACAGAGCCGCTACTGAAACCCGACGTTCCCCTGGTCGTGTGGATAGCCTGTGCAATGAAATCCTAGACCTCTACGGGCGCGGCAAGTTACCAGCCAAAACCTGAAGCGAGGCAGCCCCCTTCAGCAACGTGAATGGACCACCCAGCACTTCACGGAATCCGGTAACTTGGGCACCCCTCCTGGGTCAACCTGTACCCTCTACGAGTGCGGCGAATAGCCCGCCAATTCTAGAGTGAAGCCCCCTCCGTCTCAATGCCATGAGATGCGGGCCCGTTGCCCTCTAGAACCCGGCTATCCGTGCACCCCTCCGTGGGGTAATCCTAGTACAGAAAGTAAAAATATACATACAATGGGTACATCGACCTCGACCCGGTCGTGCCCCAAAAGAATAATACAAACAGGCAGTGACGGCAGTCCACATGTCGGACGCTCGCCCCGCAATATCAAATGTACATATAAAACAAAACTGTACTACCACTGCAACCAGGCTATCCCCCACGACCAATCCGCAATATCACAGCACAACACAGAACATCAACGTGAATGTCACGTTCGCAAATCCGTCTAACCGGGCTATAGCAGTTAGACAGGATTTACCGATCAAGTGACATTCACGGTCGCAGATATAATGTAAATACAGTGAACTAACATATTTAAAACATTCGATCGACTAAATTTTCCTAAGTGGGCCCCCAAGCACTACTGTAGCACTTAAAGAAATTCTGGGCCCAAAAAGAATATTCCAAAAACCCCATTTTCAACTCAGGAGCATTCTGTAAAATTTTGGTACACTGAACAGTGAAAGTCGCGGTGGAACCGCGGCCCAATCATGGGTTTGGCCGCGGTTCCGCGGTGGGGTAGAGAGATCACGCGACCAAATTTTTACAGAAGGCTTAGAATTCCCTGCACATATCTCTTCAATGTACTGAAAAATTTTTGGAGCACAAAATGAAATCGACAGAAACTGTGCTTTTGATATCGGGTTTTCGGAAAATCGGTTCGATCGAATATTTAAACACGCTAGAGCAAGCTACAATAGATTAATGGCCTGGCTCTGATACCAGTGTAAGTGCACGGCGGCGCCCCGGCCGTCTTTCCAAGGCCTAAATGCGGAAGCGATAAAATACTTTAACTTTATAACCGGCACCACCACGCACAAAATTCCCGGATCGGGCCATTAAACTAATTCTAGCTAACTAAAGAACGGGTAGAGAGATATACCGAGCGATCCGTGTCCTTCGGTCTTCTCGCCGTCGTCCCGATCTCCCCGCGGAATCTCCGGTCTTCACCTCCTCGCCGGAAGGGCACCACATCACCGGCTTCTTTTACGGGCTCCCACCTCTGGACCGAGGCAACTCGGGCACGAAGTTGGCGGGTCGACGTGCCCAAGGTTTGCTGTAGAATAAGTATAGTGCCATGTCTCATTGGGGTTTCAAGATGTTGCCATATGGTGGAGGAAAAGAGATATAAGCTCTTTGAGATGAATAATGGGATTTTGCAAGCATCAAGAAACCAAAAATGCATCACTCCAATTTTTTGGACAGCCCTCTTCACTTGGCCGGCCTTGCATGATGGAGAGAATGAGAGGAGAGTGAAATGAGGTGAGCCAATAATCAAAGAGAGAGAAAAGGGTTATCATAAGAAAAGAAATGATCACAAGTAAAAACCCACACTCCATCAACCAATCATAACTACAAAACTCAAGCCATGATGAAGTCAAGAAGTAAATGTGATGGTGGAACTATCATGACACAACAATATGCAAAGACCACCCTCCAAAATGCTTATTTGCACAAATGCAAATAAGCCATCCTCCACCAATCTTCGGCCAATGAAAGATACAAAGAAAATTGGCTGAAACGGAAAACAAACTGGCAACTTCAGAAAACCGATCCCGTAATAAATTACAGGAAACCCCGCTACTGTATATACATATTCGCATTTGTATTCCGACCGAATACAAATGCACTGAGACAAATCTACACTGTACAATACTAGGATCCGGCTTAAACCAAAGCCCGCTAGTATTATCCGTCCGATCATGATCCGTGCAATACCGCACGTATCTGATCGAACCCTGCCATATCTCCATACGGCCTCTACAGCGTTTCGCCCGAAACTTGAGAAACTGGTCTGTGGGTGACTCTAAAGACTCGTCAATACTTTGGTTGTGGATTTAACCACTAGCACATCAGAGGTATTAGCCAATACGTGACGGGCTACCAGGTATTGACCAAAAGGGATGTCGATGAGCGAACTCATCCTGACACCCTACTGAGCCTGTCAGTGACAATATCCGTACAGTCCGGCCCGTTCGTCTGTGAGCATTGCATGGCCGGGGGGTTGGTAAAAGGCAGACCCCCAAAAGCGGTACAAGTCGTGTCGGAGTGCAGCCCAGAACACCCTGAGATACTACTGGAATACCTACCAGTAAATCTCCTGCCTTGGCCAAGAACTTCGTGTAAGGGCTCTCCTAGACACAGCGCGACCTCACCCCCAATACCGGGAGAGACGAACCCCTGCAGATCCGCTCACTGCCTCCATGTGGCTCGGGACTGTACCCAACTAAAACCTGTTTGCACGTCTCCTTTGAGCGTGGTAGGGTAGTAATCAAAGTACAGTGGGAACTCACACGAGACAAATGACGATCTCAGGTCGATGAACTAACATGTACACATGTCACCAGGGAACTGCTATCTGACGTCAGGTATAAAACCAACTAGCATGTTCCCGGCGAGTCCTGTCCGGTGTACTCATAACCCAATGAGCACCTGTATACATCTTAGGTGAACCAACTGACACCAGTGGCTTGTGAGACCGGCCACCGCCCCTCGTCGGGGTCTCGACTGTATACACTAGTCTACTCTGGAGTATCGATGCCCTGGCTCGAAACTCCCACGACTAGGGACCTTTTAAGGATTTGCTTATAGACCACCAGCTCTCACGTATATGATCGCCCTCATACTGCTGGCAGTCAAGCAAGAATCCTAGGGGCTCTATCAACGTGCAATAGTGGCCTGTAAGGTCACCTAAAGCAGCACACGATGATAAAGATAAACCAGATAGCATACTATCATCTTGAGTAAGACTGTCCTACCGGGATAGGTCCTCCCTCAATCATTGCAATCACGTGCATGTGATCCAATAATTGACTCTGAGGGCACTATCTCCAACACTATGAAGTTATTTAATTAGTTCCATGCGAAAGCATAGGGAGACTCCCTTGGAGTACCAATACCTACCTAGCCGAACGATTGGCGAACTTGTATGATATAATTAATCCCGGCTAATCTTACCTTTTAGGGTTTGAAGGAAGATTTGATAAAAACAGTAGGACCCATCCTGATTAGATAAAATAATAACCAATTTAATCTTGCAAAAAGCGTATGCAAAGTGATTATCCTTCTCTCTCTCCTGGTAGCGACCAATGACACGCCTTAATCAAGATAATATTATGGATGTATTGACCGAACCAGCTTATTTTACTGGGTTAGGTTCTGCTCTATTTTATGATTGTCATAAGTCTGAGCAAGGATTAGGGGAATATCTGGATTCCCATGCCACCCAAATGAAGAATAAGCATGTTGATGCATCGTCTTCGGGTGTGTTCATAACCGAGAACTGTTTCTCAGTTTACTCTACGTCCTGGGTATTAGATACTGGATCAGGATCTCACGTATGCAATTTGTTATATGGGCTAAAGAGAGGTAGAGAACTGGGAAATGGTGATATGTCTCTAGTAGTAGGGAATGGTGCAATTGTTGCAGCCAAAACAGTTGGCGAATATTACCTTGTAACCAAGTGGTAAGCGACTGTTATTTCATACCGAAAATATTGTAAATGTTTTCCTAAATCAAGAGTTGATTAGGTATGGTACAACGATATATACGTTCTAAATCAAACTACATTTCTAAATATATAGAACACAAACAAGAGGAACAGTTCAGAAATGAACGAAGACTTCTTGTGGCATTGTAGAATAGGTCATATTAATGCGACAAGACTGGCTGAGTTGCATAAGGATGCATATTTGAATCCGTTTGAATTTACATCATATGAAACGTGTCAGTCATGTCTCAAAGGCTAGATGACCAAATCTCCGTTTACTGGACACGGAGAAAGAGCTACTGAACTCTTGGGACAGATACATAATGATTTATGCGTTCTTATGTCTATACATGCCAGGAATGGTTTCCCGTACTTTATTACATTCACCGATGATCTCTCAAGATTCAGACATGTGTTCCTATTGAAACACAAATATGAATCTTTTGAGAAATTCAAGAAATATAAGTACGAAGTTGAGAACCAGACAGGTAAGAGTATTAAAATCCTTCGATCTGATCGAGGAGGTAAATACTTGAGCAAAGAATTCCGGGATTATTTAAAAGAGAATAAGATTCTCTTTCAGCTTACTCCTCTGTATACACCACAGCACAACGGAGTATCGGAGCGGAGGAATCGCACTCTATTAGATATAGTACACTCTATGATGAGTAATGCTGAGTTCCCTATTTCCTTTTGGGATTATGCACTTGAGATAGCTGCATACCTATTGAATAGAGTTTTGACCAAATCCGTTGCCTACCACTCCATATATGATATGGAATCGGAAGAGACCATCTCTTAAACGATTTAAGATATGGGGTTGTCTGGCCTATTTTAGAAAGCAAAATCCGGACAAGCTCAAGGCAAGATCTGTTCTGTGCAAGTTTGTAGGATATCTCAAATATTTGCGAGGGTATATCTTCTACCACACCGAGAAACAAAAGGTGTTTATTTTTCGACATGCCACTTTTTTAGAAAAGGAATTTCTTGTGAAAGAAATTAGTGGCAATGAGGTAGAACAGGAAGAAGTTCCAGCTACACAAACTATAACTGACGATTTGGTGGAACCGGAGGATTCAATAGTCCCCAACGAACCTTAGCCACTCCACAGATCTAGTAGGATTCCTCATCCACTGAGAGATAATACGGTTTTCTCATATACGGTGGGAGCGAGGATTGCATCATGGAAGATGATGATCCAACTAGTTTCGACCAGGCCATCATAAGTGGAGACTCTGTGAAATGGCTGGATGCTATGCACTCTGAGATGGAATCCATCGGGAGCAAGTGGATCTTAAGAAGATATTTGGTCTAGATGGAAAAGTTGAGACTTTCAAAGCTAGACTTGTAAGAAAGGGTTTTCGTCAACGACCTGGTGTCGATTATGATGAAACCTTTTCTCCGGTGGCTATGCTTAAGTCCATCAGGATCCTATTTACCGTTGCTGCATACCATGACTACGAAATCTGGCAGTTGCACGTCAAAACCGCTTTTCTAAATGGTGATTTAAAAGAGAGCGAGTACATGACACAACCAGAGAGCTTCGTAGACAGTAAGAGCAGCGGAACCGTGTGTAAGCTGCTTAAATCAATCTACAGATTAAAGCAGTCATCGCGGAGATGGAACATCTGTTTTGATGAAGCTATCAAAGAGTTTGACTCATCAAAAATGTAGATAAACTATGTATATATAAGAAGGTTGTACAGAGTAAGGCTGTCTTTCTCGTATTATACGTGGATGACATATTCTTGATAGGAAACGATGTCCCTATGCTACACTCGGTCAAGCTCTTCTTATCACACAAGTTCTCCATGAAAGATCTAGATGATGCCTCCTACATCCTGGGGATTAAGATCTATAGATATAGATCTAAACGGATGTTGGGATTGTCCCAATCCAGACCGGATGTAACTTTCTCACTAAGTGTAGTGAGTAGGTATTAAACAGATCCTGAGAGAAATACTGGACAGCTGTGAAGAACATTCTTAAGTACTTGAGAAAGACCAAAGAGATTTTCTTGGTGTATTGTAACAGTGAACTCCAGGTGGAGTCCTTTATCGATTCGAGCTTCCAGAGTGATAAGGACGATAGTAAGTCGGTGTCTGGTTTTGTCTTTACCCTCTTTGGAGGGACGGTATGTTGGAAGAGTTCCAAGCTAGATACCGTAGCAGACTCGACGATAGAGGTTGAATACATCGATACCAACGATACTGCCAAAGAGGCTGTCTGGATGAACAAGTTCATAGCTGAACTTGGTGTAGTTTCTACCATTGAGCATCCAATACCTGTGTATTGTGATAACAATGGAGCTGTGGTTTGGCCTAGTAACCCCGGTCCCATCAGCGATCCAGACATATTCTTAGGCGGTATCACCTGATCAAGAAGATAGTAGATCTCCGGAAGATCGAGGTCATAAGAGTTGACATTGAGGATAACACAGCGGATCCACTCACCAAGGCCCTCCCCCAGATGCTAATCAAGAGACTTTCTGGGATGTTGGGTATGAGATACTACAATCACTGGTCTTAGTGCAAGTGGGAGATTGTTAGTTATATATATGCCCTAGAGGCCATTATTGTATGATATAGTGGATGCTTGGACATATATGGAAGACTTTTTTGCTCGACATGATAGTATGCTATCTGGTTTCCTTTATCTTAACATGTTCACTGGTATTATTATACTGTCTCTCATATACATGTTGATAAAGCCCTTAGGATGTTGTCTTGACTACCAGGACTATGATGCGAATCATACTACTGGGACCTGGGTAGTCCATAAGCACATCCTTCAATTGTTTCTAGTTGAGGGAATATCGAGACAAGGCATCGATATTCCAGAGTAAACTAGTGTGTACGTTTCTTGACCCTGTATGGGATGATGGTTGATCCTATATCCATTAGTGTTTGACATCAAAGATTGTACACATGTGCTCATTAGAGAATGGGTACACCGAACAGGACTCGCCGAGAACTCCTAGATGGTACTATACCTATCGTTAGATAGCAGTTCTCTGGTGACACCGGTACAGGTTAGTCTGTAGACCCGAGATCATCATAGAGTCTTGCGTGGTTCCCACCGTGCTTTGATTTCCTCCCTACTACGGCTCAAAGGAGTCGTCTAAACAGGTGGATTTTGGGTACAGTCCCAAGTCACATGGAGGCAATGAGGGTTAGGAGGGGTTTCGTCTTTCCCGGTATAGGGAGTTGATGTTGCGCTGTGCTCGATTGGCTATAACAGTAAGTCCCTGGCCAGGGCTGTTGATGAGATTTACCGGTAAGTGTTATCAGTAGTTTCTCATACTGTTATAGGCCTTACATCGGCATGACTTATCAAGTTATTGGGGTCTGACGATACCACCCCCAGACTCGATATGCGACATATCAGACGAAGAGACCGGACTGTACGGTAAGTGTTACCTATAGGCGACATTTAGTGTATCGCATATTAAGTGTTACCTATAGGCGACAATATCCGTACAGTCCGGTCTGTTCGTCTAGGAGTATCGCATATCGAGTCTACGGGGTGGATAAAGTCAGACCCCTAACAACGCGACATTTAGTGTCGGCATGAAACCCATCACCATATGAGAAACTACTGATCCTAAATCAGTAATTCTCGACTACCGTGGCCAAGGATTTCTGGTGATGGCCATCCGTGCACTGCGTGACATCAACCCTGTTCACCGCCGAAAGACGCGACTGGGACGTTAGGACGTCAGGCCTGAATTTTGGGTGTAGATGCTATTTGGTTTTATCTGTCTACCTCTCCGAAGATGCCAAGTTAATTTATGGTATCATGTGTCGAAGGTTTAAACATATGCGGCCGTTGTAGCAGACTTCGTCAGATTCCCCCTCGTTGTGAGGGGTTTTTGATTGTGGAGATGCTCTTCCCTGCAGGTGCAAGCCCCTGCAGTTAATTACGTTACCGCGTAGCGATAACCACTTTCTTCAGCTCCAAAAGGTCACTTCGTGTCGTGTGTGTGTTTGTTTTATTTTTGGTTGCCTGTGGATTGTATACGGAGACTAATTTGTGTTGTCGCTCGTAGGGCGTGGATTAGTCCAAATCCGTATTTTCTTAGATTTGGATTTGGTTTGATTTAAGGATCGTTAACCTTTTTTGAGATTAAGATCAACTTAAATATTTGTTAAGGATACGTTAATCCGATATTAGACTAAGATCTACTTAACGGGGGTTCGGGATCATTTTGAATCCAACAAAAAAGCATTTGGACTCTATCGTTTTAGTTTAAGGACGTTACGGTCCACAGCTAGTTTAAGGACATTACGGTCCATGGGCTAGTTTAAGGACATTATGGTCCATAGATCACCATTTGGCGGTGAGGTCGTAGTTTAAAGATGTTACGGTCTGTAGCTAGTTTAAGGACATTACGGTCCATGGGGTAGTTTAAGGACATTACGGTCCACTGATCACCATTTGGAAGTGAGGTAGTAGTTTAAGGACATTGCGGTCCATAGCTAGTTTAAGGACATTGCAGTCCATAGTTAGTTTAAGGACATTACGGTCTATGGGCTAGTTTAAGGACATTACGGTCTACTGATCACCATTTGGCGGTGAGGTCGTAGTTTAAGGATATTGCGGTCCATAGCTAGTTTAAGGACATTGAGGTCCATAGCTAGTTTAAGGACATTGCTCATGGGCTATGCTCATGGGTTTGAGAGTGCATCCAAGAGCTGTTGGTTGTCGGGACCCTCCACCTCTCTGATATCGTTGAAGAATTACAACGACATATATCAGAGATGTGGAGAGATGTACCCTTGAACCGAACTCCAGATTGAAGGGAGAGATCATGGTGTAACGAACATTATTTTGGATGCCACGTGTCAGGAGATCATTGGCCATCTCTGGGACCAAGCTCGATCTGGAGGGGACCTGAGTATAGGAAGGCTCGGTTGATTGATGGTCAAAAGATTTTTGGCCTTGAGAGACTTGGCTGATTTGGGCTAAGGTTGTCCTCTCACAGTGTTAAACACTGCTAAATATCCGCTTGGACCACCTGTCCAACATACTGTCTCTCAGAAGAGGGAAAAACTATAACTCAGACAGCCACTCTGTCATCCAGGTCACCTTGGTAGCCTGAAATGATAATCGTCTCCTGAAGGAGGCTGCCGTTACCATATCCCTAGAATATCCATTTATGTTCATAAACTGCTTCCCTACATTTCTCCAGGATTGGATTAATATATGTTTATTCCAGCTAGTGCAAAAACAACATCTGGTGTGGTACTTGATATTTCATGATTAACTCAATTGCCTAAGCAAGTGATATACTAATCATGCTGATCCCTCTCCCCTTTAGTCTTTAAGACACCTTTAGAGAGGGTGACTCCATCACCTGCAGGTACACCACCATGCTAGGAGTCGTCCATTCTAAAACACTTTAGAACAGTGTCAAGTACCCAAATTGGGACACTTCCCAAATCTAGATCTAAAACCATAGATCTAGTAACCAGAAACCCTGATATTATATCCATGTCCTATGTGGAGAAAAAACTGTATGACAACCACTGTATAACCGATCGTAGTATAGAAATTTCACTTCCTATAAAGTGCATGTCATCCCAAATATCAGGACATCACACCCTACTACCTTCTTATCATATCCATCTTCTATTCTGATGAAGTCAAAGCCTATGACTGTCACATCAAAAATAGATGATCTATTTCCACAATACCTGCTTTATTCTATAAATAGACATAAGCTACTTGCTCACTATGCTTCCGCTGCTCCCACTGACTACAAAAACTCTCTGGCAAAGTCATATACACGTGCACTTCTAAAACTAGTTTAGAACGACGCTATACTCATCTTCCTGCCGGGTCTTATAGTCTAGAACAGCAGCAATGGAAAGTCTTGGTAAACAAGAACCTCACTGTCACCATCTCTGAGAAGACCGAAGTACCTCTCGGGTGCCTGAGGTTACCCACCAATCTGCGGAGTGGCTAATGTAATATCAAACCCGATTGAATCGTTAAGTTCTATTAAATTTTTAGTAATCGTTTGTGGTTCTGGAATCACTTCCAGTTCTACCATACTCCCACTATTGTTTTCTGAAAAAATCCATTTTACTAAAACTGTTGTGAGTTAAGAACAATATCACTATTGATCTTCCTGATGGTAGAAAGTTAACCCTCGTCAAAACCCGGGATAACCCACAAACTGTCATTACTGAAACATGCCTTGAGTTTACCAGATTCTGGTTTTAAGCATCAGCCGTACAACTCCCTATACCTTAATATCGTTAAGATATAAATTGATTCTATATATATCCAATATAGAAACAAAAGCACTAATTTAATTGGAACCAGATTCAAAAACATGCAGCTGTCTCCAGTGCATATCGACCAAATGGAATGAAGCCAGGCAGCATTTCTCATCAAGGAATTCATCCAGATATGAGTAACCTGAAAGAGAAGCAAGTTCTCAAAACCATTACTATCAACGGAATACCAAACACAAGTATCTACATCTTCGACTACGTCGAAGAATCCTGATACTTTCAACAAATGGTTCTCTAATTTATTCTTATACCTATAACTTCTCAATATCTGGACCTTGCATTTCAACGAAATACTTGTCCAGAACTAGAGAAGTCACAAGTAAACAGAATATAGTACGAGTACAAACCTCTTTGTCCTTATGGACTCTGGACAACATACAATACTTTGTATAAGTCCATTGAGTTTAACAACTCAAACCCTGTGTATCGTAGGTTGAAAGCTGTACTATGGTTAAGAAGAATTACACCGCTGTTGAATGAACCTCCTAATCATCAACTGATATAGGTAAATGTCACAGACATAATTTGAAAAAGTTATATCTCACTTTATAAAATAAACGTACAGATATATCAGTTTGAAATTGGTGCATAACAATCGGATATTCAAAACCGAAAAATTTGTCGATAGGCAAAAACCAGATGATTTCCTCAAATATCACCAATTACAACGAATTCCGATATAATGAGGATCTAATCACCCAATTACCAATATCTTACTCCCACTTACCATCTGTAACACCATACAGATGTGAGAAACTGATCTGATAAATACATACTCTAGAGTTAGATTCCAATTAGGAAAACAGTTTTCAATTAACATCGCACAGTCGGACTGAAACATGAAAATGTTTCGAAGGGGTTTACCTGGTATTTCTAGTAACGCCTCTTCCACTATCCTTATTCATGACAGTAACCATATACTTACATGCCCTCACTTCAATCCATTTATTATGTCTTTACTTATTATCTTCTGTACACCTTCTTTAGGCTAATTGATTTTCTTACTTCCCTACTCTTCGGCACCAGCATAAGATTTGGAAGAAGACTATCCAATAAGCGTAATAGGTGTACACTCCTTATGCCAGGATCCCTCGCAACCTGAGAGAAGGTAATGGGAAAAGACATCTGAATAATCTTATTCTATTTCTCCTGAACCGGAAACCATTCTCGAATCTGGAACGAATTTCTTCGAGTTCGTATGTAACTATACGATGGAATGTCCAAGCATTATGGACGTTCGTAGTGATATGAAGTGTTCTGGAGAAATCCAAAGTGAATGTGGGAGTGGGAGTAGTATACACGGTTTTGTCGTGAATGATAGCGGTCGCAATTTGAAGGGTTTTCTCTAGCTCCACTACCAGAGTTTGGTAGCATCACACATGCCATATTAAAGTTTTATAGGGTGCTAAAGAAACCATCCTAAGGATCAAACTAGAAAAGTTAGGGTAACACTAAACTTTAACACAATCCACAAGTAGTAAAGTACTAAGTTTAGAGAATACAACCTTTGTAGCTCCCTTCGCTAGACTCCTTGGCTACTTGAGAGTTGAAAGAAGCTTGCTTGAGATCCTCCAAGTCCACGACGATCCACCCGGAGTCCTATTTTTCCAAGCTCAAACCTCCACTTGATCAAGGTGATGAAGTTGAAGCTAACACTCTAAACTAGTGGGCAAGAGTGGTATAGAATGATGATGTGGTTTGATTTCTCACTTAAAAACCCTAACTTGATCACTCCTTCACACACTATCAAAACCTAGAGAGCAAGAGAGAGAGGAAGAAGAAGATGGCAAATGAGAACTCAAGATAATGATAAGTGTCAGGATATAAATGAGAAAAGAATATATATATATTTTCTTCTTCTCATTCTTAACCCTAGTTAATAAATATCTAGATATTTCTTTTGGAGCACTAATGGCCATAGAATAATAACTCATGGTTAAAGAGAGGTTTAGTGGAGGAATAAAATAATCAACCATGAGTAATTATCTATTTCCATTTATCTCAAAAAATAAATATCAACATATTTAGTAGCATGTGAGTCTTATATTGCCACCATCAAATGTATCAACAACCATGATACAAATGAGTATGCATGTATGTGTGCATGCACATCCATATGTGCATCAATGTAAACATGTGCATACATGCATGCATACACCAAAAGACAAAAGGGTTTAAAGTGAAAAGCTAATGGTCAATGTTAAATCAACAATTGATTTAGCAAACCGGTCATATCTCATACGACCGGACCAATAGCAAGCAGCCCGATTAACATACGATATCACATACGCGCATTTAATCGGGTACATACGCATATCACATATGCACACTACATCGTTTCTCCTGGACTAGGTAACTCCATTGTGGGACTCTAAGACTCGTTAATACGTCGACAGTGGGTGATAATCATATCAAGCACCCCCCAAGCCGCAAGAGGTCAGCTAAACGTAACGGCCACCCGGGTATTGAGCGATCAGAAGAAAAAAAGCGAATCTGTCACAACTTCCGTCGAGCCAACCGGCAACACTACCGTACAGTCTGGTCTCTTCGTCAGATATGCTGCATATCGAGTCTAGGGATGGTAACGTCAACCCCAATAACTCAATAAGTCGTTCCGATGAATGGTCTATGACAGATTGAGAAACTACTGATAACACTTATCAGTAAATCTCAACAGCCCTGGTCAGGGACTTACTAATATAGCCAATCGAGCACAGCACAATATCAACTCCCAATACCGGGAGAGATAAAACCCCTCCTGTCGTTTATCGTCTTCATGTGTCTCGGGACTGTACCCAAAAGCCACCTGTCTGCATGACTCAGTATAGCCATGGTAGGGTGGTAATCAAAGTACAGTGCGAGAACACACAAGACTCTATGACGATCTCGGGTCTACAGACTAACATGTACCAGTGTCACCTGAGAACTGCTATCCGACGATAGATATAATACCATATAGGAGTTCTCGGCGAGTCTGTCCAGTGTACCCAGTCTCCACTAAGCACCCGCATATGATCTCGATGTCAAACATCAATGGATGTGGGAACATCCATCGCCCATCATATGGGTCTAGTATCATATATGCTAGTCTACTCTGGTATATCGATGCCCCATCTCGATACACCTACAACTAGGGACATTTCAGGATATGCTTATAAACTACAGACGTCCCACTATTATGATCTCCATCATAATCACAGTAGTCAAGCAAATATCCTCAGGGCTTTATCAACATGTGTAAATGAATAAAAGCATGATCAAGTCAACATGTCAGATAAAGAAGAACCAGATAGCATACTTTCATGTCCAGCAAGAATGTCATCTGTATATATATACATGTATAAATACATCCACTATCATATAATGGCCTCTAGGGCATACATATATCCAACAAAATTTTCTTTGCCGTTATTCTAATCTTTTTATATGTCTTTAATTATTACCTTCTGTACACCACCTCTAGGCTAATTGGTTTTCTTCCTTTCCCACCTTTCAGCACCCGCCTATGGTCTGGAGGAAGACTATCCAATAATATCAATAGGTGTACCCTCTCCTAATCCTAGGAGCCCTCACAACCTGAGAGAAGGTAAAGGGAAAAGACAACCTAATAATCTTATTCAATCTCTCCAGAACCAGAATCCATCCTCGAATCTGGAATAAGTTCCTTCGAGTTCGTATGTAACTATATGATGGATTTATCCAATAGGAGTGGATGTTCGTAGTTATACGGGGTGTTCTGGAGAAATGCAAAGGTGATATATCGTCAGGAAATATATCGTCGAACTCTCGAACCACTTCTGACCTTGATTCTTCCTCTGTTTGAGTTGCTGCAATTACTGCATCCCTTGGCTTCGCTTTGTATGTACTTGGCTCCAGTGTACGGTCTTCACTTTTAAAATAGAAGACCGGATGGTCTGGAATCTAGAATACTACCCTCCTTTGACGACAGTCGATGGTAGCATAAAAGGTTCCGAGCCAATCCATACCTAGAACCACATCGAAGTTCGGTATGTCCAGCACTTTGAAGTCAGCATAGAATTCTCTGCTGCAGACGACTACTGGACACAAGCTGTATCCCATTGTTGCTTTTAGAACGCCATTTCCTGAACTGACATTCCAGCTGGATACAAGCGGTGTGACTGGAATCGCATGAGTTCGGACGAACCGTTGCGACATAAAGCAGTGAGATGCACCAGTATCGAACAGTGCTAGTGCAGGAAGTGGGGCTACTAAGATTGTACCTAAGGTATGTGTGATATGTTTTAGGTATTGGGGAAAGTATATAGATAAGTAGCAAGACTGAAAGAAAAGTTTGAGAAGAAAAAGTTACCGGTGATAACTTGGCCAGTGGCCTCAGCATCTTCCACGGTCATCGTGAAAGCCTGGCGCCGTGGTACATTCCTCTTGGCCTGAGGAGCATTCCTCGGAACGTTCCTTTGATCTTGATGGAACTGACGAGGAGGAGGTGCAGTTTGTGGTCCTCTAGGTGGTGGAGCAGGTAGTGCAAGTCTTGGAGCAGGTGCCTGAAGGGCTGGTCACTACGGGTAAGTGATTGCTGGCCTGGGTGCAGCAACTGGGTTTTGTCTTTGGGGACAAGACCCAATATCCTGAGCAGCTGAGCCGCAGACTAAGCAAAGACGGTTGGCTCGCCGACAGTCTTTCATCATATGTCCAGTTCTCTTGCAGTAGGCACAAAAGGTTGGGCTAGGACGGTTGTTCGGTACTCCCGGTCGCCTTGGCACAAAAGATGGCATTGACGAGGCTCCTCTTGCCATCTGGTTGGCAGGACGCTTAAATCCCGCAGACTGAGGTCTACCCCTCGCCTTTACCACTACCTTATAACGGCGGGCAGCTTTCAGAGCCGATTCATGAATCGAAAAATCTCCTGTGGCCAGTGCAGCCTCGATCTCCGAATCCAAACCTTGTTGAAATCGACGGGCTCTGATCTCATTCGTCGGTATCAGGTGTGCCGCAAATCTGTTAAAGTATTGTGTTGGCTGTGTAGTATGTGATGTATTGAACAATTCGAATTATTGAGACATATCTTACCGACTAAGTATGGTGAACTCAGCGTCATATTCATCTACCGACTTGGTCCACATCGAACCTTGTTGCAGATGAATGAACTGCTGTTCCATGTCGAACCTGGCAGTCTCACGGAAGTACTTAGCGTCGAACATGTCGTGGAAAGTCTTCCATTCGATAGGTTGTTCAAGATGGCTTTCTTCCGCCTTCCACCAATTCTGTGCATTGTCCGTGAGCTGTAATTTTGCAACACGAACCCAAGCTATTTTTGGCACTTGTGCTGCTGCCAGATCATCTTCGATACTCTGAGCCCATTCCTCAGCATCCAACGGGCTCTCCTTTCCTGAGAACTGTTGGGGTGCAAAGCCCTGAATTGCTTCACCCCAGGTGCTTCTGCCTTGGGACGGTTCATTAAAAGAGCAGTCTGCTGCTGCTGTCCCTCGAGGAGGCTGCGGATTGCCTCAAGCAGAACCGTTTGCTCGTTGAGCGGAGCAGGGACGACAGGTGTGAGTGGTAGTGGTGGAGGTGTGTTGTTGACATTGGTGCTGGTGTTGTTCGGGGAATCCATAACCTTGAATGAAAATTTTGGGTTAGGACAGATTCAAAGTATATGAAATGATAAGATTCAAGGAACATGAATTGTAAAGAATGTTTTAATTGCTGGTTCTTGTATTATATTGCTTAGGTTGTTTACGCAGAACAGAACTGCATGGTAGTGTTCCATACAGCTCTGACCTGCATGGGCCACCAACAAAACCTGTCACGCCCCGCTTCCCGGTGTACGGTGAAGGGGACACGACGAGGCCGCTACGTATTTACTGTGAAGTAAATACGCTAAGCGTATCTAAGCAATATAAATATAAATGCACAAGAGACAAGATATAATAAAACAACAACTTTATTTATTCACATTCTTTTTACAATACATGAAAAAGTAAATACAACTGAATGAAAGCAATGCCTAAACAGTGGCATAACAGAAATGAAAAGTACTGAAATAAAAATGTGTACAATGAAGCTAGAGCTCTGGGTCGTAGGAAAGCTGGTCCAAGTCCTCACTAGTAGGCTCGATCTCCTGAGTGTCCAGATCACCTGACAACATTCTAAAGAAGAAAGAGAAGGAATGTCGGCAGCGAACAATCGCTCGGTAAGTCCCAAAGATAAGGTAGAAATAGAATAGACAGAAAGAGAAGATAGCTTTTAAAGTTGTATTATATGAGTATTTTGTGTTAACGCTGTTGTTTGTAGCTTGGTACAGAAGGATGTCAGTGTATACGAGAGAAGTCTCTATATGCCAGAGACTAGAGCAAACGGAAGTACAAGGAACCGTTATGCCATAGTACAACAGCAACGGAATATAGGTTAGGTGTCTTAATCTTGCAGTCTCGTGCCACTTCTAACACCTTCCGTACCAATCTACCCCTTGAACCCCGTGATGTCTTGTTTGTATTGTTTGTATTGTATTGCAACTTGTATTGTCTTGTAATATAGATTATATAATTGGACGACTTGCCGAAACCATGATATCGGTAAATTGATGTAACTGGAGAATCATGGATGTAATTGGAGAATCATGTAAATGGAAGTATATCCATGGTTCGGTTCGGTCAATACAGATTGAATAGATTGAATATACGTATTCATGGTTGTAGGGTTCCTAGGCACTCTCAAGAGGTCTCACAAGGCATCAACCATGCCAATTTCAAAAATTATGGTACCGAGAAACCCTAGTGTACGGATCATTGGCTAGATGTCTATGCGAAAAAGCAACTAGTTAACTACTTTAACTAAGTGAACGGAAATACAACCTTTGTAGATCCGGTTCTCCACCTCCATAGCTCCGCAACGAAGTATCCTCGCTGTCCATAACAAGTCCCGGGCTCTAGCGTCGGCTTCATCGGAGAATGGACGGGCTAGGTCATCGATGTCCATGCCGAAGATGATCTACGTCGAGGCATCGCTAAATCAAGCTCCGACATCACCAAGTCAAGAAACTTGTGAAGAAAACACACTCTACTACTTGGCAAGAGGTAGAGGATGAAGAAATAGGAAGTGGGTAGACTTTAGAATTGGATTTCTCACTCATTTCATCAAGTTGCCATTGATGAAGTGAAGGTTTCTTCATGGAAGAAGATGAAGAAGAAGAAGAAAGTATTATGATAAGTTAATTAAAAAGGAAAATAATATCCAAACTTATCATAATCCTAACTATGGTTATGTGTAGAGAATTTACCAAGGTTAAAGCAATGGTTAGGGTTAAGGATGAAATAAGAATGGTGGACAAAGTCAAAGCTTCATGAAGCTTCAACTAAACAACAAATAAAGCCACCATTCTTTTCTCTTTTCCATTTATTTTCCAAAATGTAAACAAATAAATAAATGAATAAATAAGTAATGGAAAAATAAAACCCTAATTATATGTTTAACCATGGTTTAATTCTTTACACTTAACCAAGTAAACATGTATCATCAAACATGATACAAACAAGTGCACAAAAGTATATCGCATATACAATGCGCACATCCGAGTGAGAAAATCCATCTTAAGTGAACCGATACTAGTTAACGCAAAGTAATATATCAAATATATAATTATGCATTAAATCATTAAATCAACACTTGATTTAACGATCCGGTCATATCGCATATAACAGACTAGTATCCAATGTATCGGCTTATCGAATCAACCCTCGATTCGATAACTAGGTTATATCGCATATAACCATTCGACACATTCATCGCGAGAATGAAATACGGTATCACATACACGCATTATTCTCGGTCCCGCACATATCTCATATGCGCTCCTATTTCGTTTCGCTTGAGCCAGGAAACCTCTGTGTAGGACTCTAAAGACTCGTCAATACGCCGGCAGCAGATGATGATCATATCAAATATCCACAAGCCGCAAGCGGTCTGCTAAACATAACGGCCACCCGGGTATTGAGCGATCTAAAGATCGACGAGCAAGCCCGCTCACACTCCAGTGAATCCAACCAGTAACACTACCGTACAGTCCGGTCTGATCGTCTGATATGTCGCATATCTCGCCTAGGGGTGGTAAACGTCAGACCCCAATAGCTCGATAAGTCGTGTCGATATGAGGTCTATAACAATTCGAGAAACTACTGGTAACACTTACCAGTAAATCTCAGCAACCCTGGCCAGGGATTTCCTGTTATAGCCAATCGAACACAGCGCAACATCAACTCCCTATACCGGGAGAGACGAATCCCCTCCTATCGCTCATTGCCTCCATGTGACTCGGGACTGTACCCAAAAACCACCGTTTTGCACGCCCTCTTGGACGTGGTAAGATGGAAATCAAAGCACAGTGGGAACCACACAAGACTCTATGACGATCTCGGGTCAACAGACTACTCTGTACCAGTGTCACCAGAGAACTGCCATCTGACGTGAGGTATAATACCATCTGGGAGTTCTCGGCGAGTCCGTCCAGTGTACCCAGTCTCTACTGAGCACCCGTATATCATCTCTGATGTCAAACACCGATGGATATGGGATCATCCATCGCCCATCTATATGGGTCGAGAAGGTACACGCTAGTCTACTCTGGTATATCGATGCCCCGTCTCGATACACCCACGACTAGGGACTTTGAAGGATGTACTTATGGACTACCATGTCCCCACTAGTATGATCCGCATCATAGTCCAGGTAGTCAAGTACAGATCCTAAGGGCTTTACCAACATGTAACAGAGAGACAATCAGTATACACGTTAAGGTAAAGTTCAACCAGATAGCATACTATCATGTCGAGCAAGAAAGTCCTCCCTATATACGTCCCAGCATCCACTACAATATACATCCTATGTACAGTAATGGCCTCTAGGGCATACATATAACTAACAATCTCCCACTTGCACTAGGGCCATCTGATAGCAGTAGTTGTAGTATCTCATACTCAACCATCCCATAAAAGTCTCTCTCTGGGAACAGGCCTTTGTGAGTGGATCCGCTGTGTTGTCCTCTGAGTCTACTCTCCTAACCTCGATCTCCCTGGAGATCAACCATCTCCATGATCAAGTGATACTGCCTTAGAATATGTCTGGATCACTGATGGGACCGGCGTTCCTTGGCATAAGCCACAACTCCATTGTCACACAATGGTAGGAACGTAGTTCATCTTATGAACCAATATACACCCAAACAGCCTCTTTGGTAGCATCTTAAGTAGCGATCTATCCTGCCTTTATCGTCTAGTATGTCACGGTATCTAGCTTGGAACTCTTCCAACATACCGTCCCTTTGCTTAGGGTAAAGACAATGCCTGTGACTGACATTCAGTCGTCTTTATCACCCTGGAACACTTCCAGTGATTTTCCCCAGGATCGGTTGATACCATCTCACTACAACTAGTGAGAATCCTAACATCCAATTAGATCTATCTCATAGATCCAAAACCCAGGATTTAGGAGGTATCATTTTGATCCTATATGGAGAATCAATGTGATAAGCAGAGATTGACTGAGCGTAGCATAAGAAACTCCTTTCTTATCAAGAGTATGTCATCCACGTACTCTACGAGGATCACCACCATACTCCCTACTACCTTTTTGTTTATACAAGGTTCATCTACCATTTTGATGATGTCAAACTCTTTGACTAATCCATCAAAATAGATGTTCCAACTCCGCGATGCCTGCTTTATCCTATAAAGCATTTTGCACACGTTTCTGCTGCTCCCACTGTCTACGAAGCCCTCTGGCTGTGTACTTATAGACGTTCTCTTCTAAAACATCATTTAGAAAAGGAGTCATGACACCCAACCGCCAGATATCGTAGTCATGGTATGTAGCCGTGGCAAGTAGGATCTGGATGGACTTAAGCATAGCTACTTGAAAAGGTTTCATCATTATCCACGCCTGGTCGATGACGAAAAACTTTAACAAGTCTAGCTTTGAAAGTCTCAACCTTTCCATCTACACCAAGTAATCTTCTCAAGATATACTTGCTCCTGATGGGGATTTAACCCTTCAGATATAGCAACTAAAGTCTATACTTTGTTGGTGTATAAGGATTCCATCTCAGATCGATAAACATCCAGCCATTCTCACAGAGTCTCACTCCTGATGGCCAGCTCGAAACTAGTTGGGTCATCATCTCATGATGTAATCCTCGCTCCCACTGTCATAGAGAAAACGAAATATCTCTCAGGTGGGTGAGGAACCCTACTAGATCGGCGGAGAGGCTGAGGTTCATTGGTAACTATTGAATCCTTTGGTTCTTTCAAATCATCAGCTGCAGTTTGTATAGCTGGAACATTTCCAGTTCTACATAACAGTCCTTGCCTCGAGCTTGTCCGGATTTTGCTTTTAGACATAGGCCGGACAACCCCAAATCTTAACTAGCTTAAGACATGGGCTCTTCCCTTTCCATATCACATATGAAATGGTAGGCAACTGATTTGATTGGAACCCTATTCAATAGGTATGCAGCTTCTCAAGTGCATAACTCCCAAAAGGAAAATAGGAAACTCAGTAGCACTCATCATAGAGCACACCATATCATATAGGGTGTGATTGCTCCGCCCCGATATACCATCGTGCAATGGTGTATTCGGAGGAGTAATGCCGAGAGAGAATCTCATTCTCGTTTAGAATAGTCCAGGATTTCCGTGCTCAAGTATTCTCCTCCTCGATCTCATCATAGGACATAATACTTATACCCGTATTTTGGTTCTCTACTTCTAGCTTATATTCTGTGAATATCTCAAAAGGTTCGGACTTGTGTTTCAATAGGAACATTTGTCTGAATCTTGAGAGATCATCAGAGAACGTAATAAAGTACAAAGAACCTGTCCTGGCATGTGTAGACAGGGGACCTTACATACATCAACATGTATCATCCCAAGAGTTTACTAACTCTTTCTCTGTTTCCATTAAACAGAGCTCTGGTCATCTTATCTTTGTGACATGACTGGCAAGTTTCACAAGATGTAAATTCAAACTAATTTAAATATGCATCTTTATGTAACTTCAGCTAGCCGGGTCACATTGATATGACCTAGTCTACAATGCCTCAAGAAGGCTTCGTTCATTTCTGAACTCTTCCTCTTGTGTGTGTTCCATATACTAAGAACTGTAGTTTGATTTAGAACATCAATGCTTTTAGATAACGTGCCTGAACCGATCAACTTTTGATATAGGAAATGTTCAAAACATTATCCAACAATACAAAATTTTATCATTTCTTTACTAATAAAGAGACTGATATGATTTTGTATATCAGGTTCGGTATCTAATAACATTCGTTCAGAATCAATGTATTGGTAATACAGGGTGACAGTGACCAACAGACTTGGCTGCAACACTTGCCCCGTTTTCTGCCTCATGAAACTTATCACCCGTTCTCAGCTCTCTACCTTTCTGTAGCCCTATGTAACAGATTACATATCTGGGATCCTGATCCGGTATCATATACCCAGGATGTAGAGGATACAGAGAAACAGTTCTTTGTAACGAACACACCCGAAGATGATGCATCAGCATGCACTCTCTTCGTTTGGGCGGCACGGGAAATCTGGTATTCCCCAATTTCCTGCTCTGTCTTATAACAATTATAAGTTGGAGAGGGACCAACGTTCCCCAGCTCAGTATAACAAGCGGGTTCGGTCAATTATCCGTATTATTCTCTTGATTAAGGCGTGATATGGTCGCTACCTGGAGAGAGAGAGAAGAAAACACTCAGCGTGCGCTCTGTCAAGAATAGATTGGTTATTATTATTTTATCTAATCAGGATGGCTCCCACTGCTTTTTATCAAATCTTCCTTCAAACCCTAAAAGGTTAGACTAGCCGGGATTAATTACACACTACAAGTTCGCCAATCTTTCAGCCAGGCCAGTGTCGGTACTTTGAGGGAGGTCCCCCGTGCTTTCGCACGAACCTAATTACTGTAAACCTCGTTTTCCCAGAGGCGTAACCTCGTTAACACATTTCTAGACACCTACTTGATCGGCTAATTGTAATGTATAAAACTCTCCCAGGAGTAACTCTTACTCGCAGCGGGTATCGGGATCCAACTATCTCATAGAAGGTATGCAATCTCATTGCAAATTTCAACACTTGAAATTCCCGATAATGTTTTGCCCCTAGCAGCTATATGACCTTAACATAGTCAACAAATCATAAGTGCTAGTCAAGTTCAACCTGTCATTTCCCGATTGAATTAAACCCACCCGCACGACCCTTAACATAGTCAACAAAGTCGCACGACTACCCTAATCAAATCACATCATATGCTTATGCAGATAAGCACTAATTAGCTACCGCACACTACGCCTTAACATAGTCAACAAACGTAGCACGAATACTAACTAGTACTTATCTGAAATGACGGAGGGCTACGACAGGTTTTTCTGAAAACCTATTGCATAATGAACTTGATATCGTTGTAGGATCGAATGAATTTTGAAATGGAGTGTTTTTGAGGCTTTTCTAGTTTTGCTAAAGGAGTCACTCCCGGTGAAGGGATCGTCGGTCCTTTCCTCGTCGAATGAGGTGCGGGATATATCATATATATCACTGTGCAAAGCAAAAACTCTTAAAAGCAATCAAATGACAAACCGAGTGTGTAGCATCTGCCAGTTATTGCTAAAGGAGTCACTCCCGGTGAAGGGATCTCGGTCCTTTCCTCATCGAATAAGGTGCAGGATATATCACATATACCGCTGTGCAAAGAAAAAACTGTAGCTACCTGTTTTATTTTGAAATTCGATTCTACAACATCTTAGGTTTCTTTTATTTCATTAATCACATTAATGAAGTCCCATCATTTAAGTACCTAAACATCACAGATAAATACGACGTACACTTATGCCATCCGCATTCGCCTCGATGTCCCCTCGTGCACCGTTAGGTTAGGTAACTAACGGCAGAGCAGGGCAGGGCTAGCGCGGGTGTAAAACATAAGTAGCGTCTATATAATATATCATATATACTATATACTGTATCTATCACAGAACATCACATGATCACATCACAGATATCGCAGCAGAAGAAACATATGAAATATTGGATATACTAGGACGTCCGTGTTTTTAATACGAGCCAGTATAAAACACGGATTCCACGGTCGTGATGAATAGCCAAACCCACACCCCTAGACCCCTACGAGAGCGGCAAGCAACCCTACCAATTCTGGAATTAGGAGACCCGGACTCGACTCCTCGAGTTGGTCTCCCACTGGACTCCAGAACCCGGTTACTTGTGCCCTCCTCCTTGGGTCTATCCTAGTGCGGAAAAGTAAATAATATACAAAGGGTGACAACTTCCGCAACCTGGAAGCGCCCCAATAAAAGAATATTACATACAAGTTTTTACATGAATGAAAATGAAAAACACTCATCTCATATAAAAACCCCCGGCTATTCAAACACGACGATCCAATATAACATATCCAGCAACACATAACATCACATGTCATCAACGTAAGTAAATATGCGCATCCCAATTGTCGTTGACATATAGCAACGAAACCGGCGATATCACATATTACACTTACGGTCACAGAAAAGAAAGTGTAAAACTACAACAGTTGGAATCCGCAACCACCTCAGACATCGCATGCCTGACCAAATGAATTTTTTAGACATCGCATGCCTAACAATTATAAACCCCGCATTTTAGTCTCATTATTGAAAACTCTTTTCAACATCAAGTCGGGCAATTCAACAAGATTCCCGACATCCTGATCGAATGCTCGTCGCAAACTTCAGTAGACGGCCGCACCCCCGATACCGTCGACGAAGTGCACCAAGGCGGAACACCGCTGCCGCGAGCACCCGAACGGATGCTTTCGGCGACGGGGTTCTCCTACAGTCACTTGGTCGGGGCTATGGAGTGAGGCTGTCTATTAAGTTTACCCGGCGAATATCCGCGTACGCTACGTGATTGCGACGGACTTTTGATCGCATCAAAATTCCGTGGCAACCGATCAAGTGAGACTAAAGTGCTATGTTTATAATATTCATTTAGTTATCTCATAACTTTTTGTGAATTCCAATTATTGTATCCTATTCCGGATAAATAGAAAATGTCAAACTTTCCGATCGAACAATCGAACACCCAAGTTTTCCCGATACAGATCAACACATGAAATAAGTCTAACAACATTCAGTTCGTGCCTCAGTACCAACGGTCCAGCCGTAGAAGGGTCAAGCCAACGCCTCACATGTGGCACGCCGTACTCCCCCAAACCCGAAGGTTCAAAGGGCAGTTCAAGACGGTCACATAATCGAGTTAAGGTTTGTTGTCTTCTAGAGGGTCCATCGCGTTACTTGCACTACTTAGAACGTCGTTAAACTACGGAAAAATCCAACACTTGGAAATTTCCCGACAGGGGAAAAATTGGGTATTTATATCCGGTCGAACTTTTTAACATATTCTAAAAATTTATCCGGAAAGCCACATAGACAAAATTTGATACTCCGATCGAAACACCGAATCCCCAAAACAACTGCAGAAAATTCAACTCTTGAATAAATATTAAAAATTCCCAGAAAAATCACCACTGGAAACTAAGAATTACTGTGCCAAATAATATAAATTCAGTGGCCGTACGGCCGCGGATCCGCCACATGAACCTTGCTCAAGCCGCGGAACCGCGGTGGGAAAGTGGAATTAGGTCCACGAAATTTACTGTAATTCTTAGAAAACCCTGCTTGATTTTCTGCATATTTTTAATTTGGCAAAAGACCAGATTTTAAAAAATGGACAGAGAGCATGTTTGTGATCGGGTTTCGGGTTCGTTCGGGTTTCAAATTCCGTCTAGACTTCGCCTAAGGCTCTAGCTAGGCTCTGATACCACTGTAGGGTTCCTAGGCACTCTCAAGAGGTCTCACAAGGCATCAACCATGCCAATTTCAAAAATTATGGTGCCGAGAAACCCTAGTGTATGGATCGTTGGCTAGATGTCTAGGCGAAAAAGCAACTAGTTAACTACTTTAACTAAGTGAACGGAAATACAACCTTTGTAGATCCGGTTCTCCACCTCCATAGCTCCGCAACGAAGTATCCTCGCTGTACATAACAAGTCCCGGGCTCTAGCGTCGGCTTCATCGGAGAATGGACGGGCTAGGTCATCGATGTCCATGCCGAAGATGATCTACGTCGAGGCATCGCTAAATCAAGCTCCGACTTCACCAAGTCAAGAAACTTGTGAAGAAAACACACTCTACTACTTGGCAAGAGGTAGAGGATGAAGAAATAGGAAGTGGGTAGACTTTAGAATTGGATTTCTCACTCATTTCATCAAGTTGCCATTGATGAAGTGAAGGTTTCTTCATGGAAGAAGATGAAGAAGAAGAAGAAAGTATTATGATAAGTTAATTAAAAAGGAAAATAATATCCAAACTTATCATAATCCTAACTATGGTTATGTGTAGAGAATTTACCAAGGTTAAAGCAATGGTTAGGGTTAAGGATGAGATAAGAATGGTGGACAAAGTCAAAGCTTCATGAAGCTTCAACTAAACAACAAATAAAGCCACCATTCTTTTCTCTTTTCCATTTATTTTCCAAAATGTAAACAAATAAATAAATGAATAAATAAGTAATGGAAAAATAAAACCCTAATTATATGTTTAACCATGGTTTAATTCTTTACACTTAACCAAGTAAACATGTATCATCAAACATGATACAAACAAGTGCACAAAAGTATATCGCATATACAATGCGCACATCCGAGTGAGAAAATCCATCTTAAGTGAACCGATACTAGTTAACGCAAAGTAATATATCAAATATATAATTATGCATTAAATCATTAAATCAACACTTGATTTAATGATCCGGTCATATCGCATATAACAGACTAGTATCCAATGTATCGGCTTATCGAATCAACCCTCGATTCGATAACTAGGTTATATCGCATATAACCATTCGACACATTCATCGCGAGAATGAAATACGGTATCACATACACGCATTATTCTCGGTCCCGCACATATCTCATATGCGCTCCTATTTCGTTTCGCTTGAGCCAGGAAACCTCTGTGTAGGACTCTAAAGACTCGTCAATACGCCGGCAGCAGATGATGATCATATCAAACATCCACAAGCCGCAAGCGGTCTGCCAAACGTAACGGCCACCCGGGTATTGAGCGATCTGAAGATCGACGAGCAAGCCCGCTCACACTCCAGTGAATCCAACCAGTAACACTACCGTACAGTCCGGTCTGATCGTCTGATATGTCGCATATCTCGCCTAGGGGTGGTAAACGTCAGACCCCAATAGCTCGATAAGTCGTGTCGATATGAGGTCTATAACAATTCTAGAAACTACTGGTAACACTTACCAGTAAATCTCAGCAACCCTGGCCAGGGATTTCCTGTTATAGCCAATCGAACACAGCGCAACATCAACTCCCTATACCGGGAGAGACGAATCCCCTCCTATCGCTCATTGCCTCCATGTGACTCGGGACTGTACCCAAAAACCACCATTTTGCATGCCCTCTTGGACGTGGTAAGATGGAAATCAAAGCACAGTGGGAACCACACAAGACTCTATGACGATCTCGGGTCAACAGACTACTCTGTACCAGTGTCACCAGAGAACTGCCATCTGACGTGAGGTATAATACCATCTGGGAGTTCTCGGCGAGTCCGTCCAGTGTACCCAGTCTCTACTGAGCACCCGTATATCATCTCTGATGTCAAACACCGATGGATATGGGATCATCCATCGCCCATCTATATGGGTCGAGAAGGTACACGCTAGTCTACTCTGGTATATCGATGCCCCGTCTCGATACACCCACGACTAGGGACTTTGAAGGATGTACTTATGGACTACCATGTCCCTACTAGTATGATCCTTATCATAGTCCAGGTAGTCAAGTACAGATCCTAAGGGCTTTACCAACATGTAACAGAGAGACAATCAGTATACACGTTAAGGTAAAGTTCAACCAGATAGCATACTATCATGTCGAGCAAGAAAGTCCTCCCTATATACGTCCCAGCATCCACTACAATATACATCCTATGTACAGTAATGGCCTCTAGGGCATACATATAACTAACAATGGTTTCATGTTGGATTGTAGATTGTACTTGAGTCATATTCAAGTCAGATTATTAATGAGACTCAGTCTGAGTCAGACAATTAGAAAAGTAAATTGAAGTTCTGATTGTTTTGATGTTATCTGTAACCGCTGCACATGGGCGGCAGGATTTGTGTCTTTTTCAAAGACGATTACCGTGTTGATAACACCATTTGTTAAGTTGTCTACCTTAGATAGGCAAGCACCCACTTCTCCGGCTCCCTGAGGCTCAAGAGATTGGTCCCGCTTAAACCTATATTTACTAGGGTCCTTAGGGTAATTTATAGAACTTGAGGGGGTTTTATGTAAAAATACTTTTGTATAATTTTCAAAATACACCCCAAGTATTTAATTATCGTCTTTAGAGTTGTCATAGATGTAGATTTTATATTTATGACATTTCTAGTGAATAAACCTATTTTTCATAATACATGGTATTTAATTGTAATATTGAACTTGTATGGATTTCATGGTATTTTAATGTAAAGTGATCCTTGGAATATTTTAAAAAATTGGAATATTTATATTATCACAAAATAGATATTTTAATGATACATATATATCTATTTATATAAAAATAATTTTACTATATATTATATTTCTAGACATCTCATTTTCTTAAGATTTTCATATTTTAAATCTCTCGAGACCGAATACTCCTTGCGGAGGTCTGCATGTCGCACTACTAAGCCCACAGATGTGCGATAATCTGCACCATCCCAGTCGGGTTCCCCAAAATGGGTTGTAGCGGCACTTTGCAAAGATTTATAAAATACTTAATCTTTTAAGAAAACGGTTTTATTAGTAAATTGTATTTATTTGAAAGGTTTCGTTTTCCCGTATTCTAGGTTCCCGAAAGTATTGTGCTATATTGCATATGAGTGTTGTGAGGAGGTAGGTCATTACCTCATGATCTACGTAAAGGTATAGCAAGATTGTGATGTTTTAATATCGAAATGAAACTACATGGTATTTTACTGAAAAAGAGCGGTAAAAAGTACAAAATGAAATAATTTGTTATGAAACTTGTTCAAGTTGTTTGTTAATGATTACTAGTCAACATGATAGAGTTTGGTATGGTTGTTGTTTAAGAAAAAGTTAGTTTTTAGGAAAAACCGAATCGTAGAGCGGATAACTCCGATTTCCGTCGGGTTTTAAAAATACGGATTTTGAGAATAGTAAAGTGAAGAAGGAATTGGGACTTACTCGCTAAAAAGGAGGAGAGGAGATAGAGGGTGAGAGAGGAATCACAGTGCATCGTTTTGTCGTCGGTTGCTCCTAGGGTTGTCGTCGGAAAATCGCCGAAGCTTTCGCCTCTTTGCTAACTCCAAAAGTACACTAAACTTCTATGAAGTTCTTGAGAGTTTTGATCAGAATTTTGGAGGGAGGTGTGTTTAGGGGTTTTATTTATAGAGTAAGGCTAGGGTTTAGGGTAGGTGAAAGGGTGAAATGAAAATTGTATTAAAATATATTAAAAATGGAGTAATTAGGGTTTAAAAAGGTTTGGAACCGATCCAGAGAATTAAAGTATGCAGGAGTGATAGGGAGGTGAAGAGACACAACTTTCATGTTGGCCGATTCCTCATCGGGTCTGACTCGGCCGCCGCCGCCGGCCGAGTCGCCGCCGCCGCCGGCCCGATCCGGCCGAGTCAGGCCGGGTCGGGGGTCCAAGTTGGCCGTCGTCGGTCGGTCTTCACCCTGGTCCAATTTGTTTTTAGTGTGACTTTTGGTTTTTATGAGTTATGCACGTGCAAACCCTTGGACTTCTAAAAATTCAAAAGAAAATAATATTAAAAATAATGTGGGGTATGGGATTTGAACTCTGGTGGCTTGGTTCAGCAGTGCAAGGTATTGCCAGTGAGCTATAAGCTCCTTCTTGCTATTAAAAAACAAAACAAATATTTAAAGTACTCACAGGAAATGCAAATACCCCAAGTATACATTAACTTTTAAACAAATTTTTGTACACTAAAATTGGAGTTGTTACAGTCTACCCTCCTTACAAAAATTTCGTTCTCGAAATTTACAACTTTTATTTTAAGGACTAATTTACAAAGAGGTGAGGATATCTTGCACGCATCTCATCTTTCCTTTCCCAAGTTGATTCTCCTGGAGTGTCTTTTCTCCACATCACTCGAACAAAGTTGACTTCCTTGTTCCGAAGTGACTTTACTTTCCTGTCCAGGATCTCAACAGGTTGTTGCTCACAGGATAAGTTGGGCTGAATAGTGAGCTCGGGATGATCAAGAACATGGCTGGGGTCACTCGCATACCTTCTGAATTGGATATGTGGTATGTTAGTCGACGTTAGACACCCCACATGATGCGGGGAGGCGGAATAGGTAAAACAATCATTTTGTTTAAACTAACATCAACTAACTTTACGGATCTTTGCTAAATCCTAACTAACAACTATATAGAAGTGATTAGCTAATATGATAGATGATTATACCTAATGATTCAAGTCCTTCTTTTCCTTGTAGTTCACCCCCTCATCGGCCTCCTCGATGTGATAGAAGATCCACCCGAGAGCTCCTTCTCCAAGCTTTCACCTCTCACTTGAGGTAACTAGGTGGCTATGAGTGCTAATCAAAGTAATCTAGAGGTTATAGAAGAGGATTAGGGATCTATTAGTCTTGCTAACCCTAGGATCTCAACACATGAGAGGATTAGGGTTAGTTCTTGAAGAGAGAGAGCTTGAGGAGAGAGAAGGTGTGAGTGAGAATGATCATGAATTATGTCTCATTTTTGAATATATGAAGCATGATAATTATTAAATGAATAACATAATAATAATATCAACCATGCTTCATTAACTCTCTTTGGGTGAATCATCTCATGAGTTATTAAGCAATAAATGCTTCATTAACTCATTTGGATGAATCACACCATGAGTCGCTAATCCATTTAATGCAAATAACACCTAAGCTCTCCAACTCATCAATCTTCTAGAAGCTTCTCGACAAATTACGAGAATGCCCCTCCCATCCGTGAAAACACAGAAATACTGAGACTGTATAAATCCAATAATCCAATACTAGAATCTGGCTTAAACTAAAGCCCGCTAGTAAAAACTGTCCGAACATCGTACGTGCATAAAAACACGTATGTGTCCGAACCCTGTCGTAAAACCATACGACCTCTATATCATTTCGCCTGAAGCAGGGAAACTCTCTGTGTGGGACTCTAAAGACTCGACACTACGCTGGAAGTGGGTTTAACCACAGGCCGCAAGCGGTAATAGCTGTACGTAACGGTCCCCAGGTAGATGTCGATAAGAAGGCCGATGAGGAAACCCATCCGAACTCCTACTGAGCCTGATGTGACAATCTCCGTACAGTCCGGTCTGTTCGTCTAAGACTATCACATATCGGGCCTAGGGGGGCGGCAAGCGTCAGTCCCCTAAAAGCGGTATAAGTCATGTCGGAGTGAAGCCCATTACACCTTAAGAAGCTACTGGAAATCCTACCAGTAAATCTCGTTTGCCCTTGCCAGGGACTTTGCGTAATGGCTCTCCAAACACAGCGCGATATCAACTCCCAATACCGGGAGAGACGAATCCTATCTAACCGCCACTGCCTCCAAGTGCTTCGGGACTGTACCCAACTGCTACCTGTTTGCACGACTCCTTTGAGCCGTGGTAAGGTAGCAATCTAAGAACAGTGGGAACACACTCGAGACGAAGCAGCGGTGTCAAGTCTGCGTACTATGCTGTACTCATGTCACCTAGGAACTGTTAACTGATGACAGGTATAATACCAACCAACAGTTCCCTACGATTCCTGTCCGGTGTACCCGTAACCCAACGAGCACCTGTATACTATCTCCAGCACAACGTACTGATGGCTGTGGGACAGACCATCTCCCCAACTGGGATGAGAAGCGTACACACTAGTCTACTCCGGAGTATCGATACCCTGTCTCGATAATCCTACGACTAGGAACCTGAAATAGGATGTGCTTGTAGACTACCCAGCCCCCACTAGTGTGACTGCCATCACAATGCTGGTAGTCAAGCAAGATCCTAAGGGCTCTATCAATATGTATTCACGATATGCTAACATATACACATATTAAGATAGATATAAACCAAGTAGCGTACTACTATGTTTAGCAAGACTGTTAATATAACTGTGAATATCCTAAGCTTCCAATAAGTAATATACAAGCTAGTATGATACAATAATGGCCCCTAAGGCATATACACTAATAATCTCCCACTTGCACTAGGGCCATGTACTGGCGTATCGAAGACCTATCATCTCGAATAGCCTCTCGAACTGTGTCTGAGGTAAGGCCTTTGTGAATGGATTTGCATTGTTTTCTTCTGTAGCAACTCTCCGAACCTCGATCTCCCGGCGATCTATGATCTCCCTGATCAAGTGATACCGCCTTAAGATGTGTCTGGACTTCTGATGGGGCCTGGGTTCCTTTGCTAAAGCTATAGCCCCGTTGTTGTCACAATACAAAAGTATTGGATCAACAATGGATGGAACCACCTGAAGTTCTGTGAGGAACTTCTTCATCCAGACTGCTTCTTTTGTGGCATCGCAAGCAGCGATATACTCCGCTTCCATCGTCGAGTCAGCAACGGTGTCCTGCTTGGAACTCTTCCAGCACACCGCCCCTCCATTGAGGGTAAAGACATAACCTGACATGGACTTGGAGTCATCCTTGTCACTCTGGAAGCTGGAATCAGCAAAAGCCTCGATCTTGAGGTCTTTTCCGCCGTAAACCAAGAACATATCCTTTGTCCTTCTCAGGTACTTGAGAATGCTCTTTACTGGTATCCAGTGCTTCTCCCTTGGGTCTGACTGATACCGGCTTACCACGCTCAGTGCGTAAGCTACATCTGGTCTGGTGCACAACATCACATACATTATAGATCCTACCGCAGAAGCGTAGGGTATAATCGACATGCGATCCCTTTCCAAATTAGTCTTGGGAGACATCTCTTTGGATAGGGTGATTCCGTGACAAGCCGGTAAATTACCGTGTTTAGAATCTTCCATACTAAATCTTTTCAGTATAGTGTTGATATACCTGGACTACGAAAGTCCCAACATCCTCTTGGATCTATCACGACAGATCTGGATCCCCAGAATGTAAGAGGCATCACCCAGGTCTTTCATGGAGAACCTGTGTGACAAGAATCCTATGACTGATTGTAGCATAGGAATGTCATTTTCTATCAAGAGAATGTCATCCACGTACAAGACGAGGAATACTACAGCTCTCCCTACAATCTTACTGTATATGCATGGTTCATCTGGATTCTTAATAAAGTCGAATTCTTCAACAGTATCATCAAAACAGATGTTCCAACTCCGCGATGCCTGCTTTAGTCCATAAATGGACTTAAGCAACTTGCACACTTTATCGCTGCTCCCACTCTGAATGAATCCCTCTGGCTGATCCATATAGACGCACTCTTCCAAATTTCCATTTAGAAAAGCCGTCTTTACGCCCATCTGCCAGATCTCATAATCGTGGAAGGCAACAATGGCAAGAAGGATCCGAATGGATTTGAGCATAGCCGCTGGAGAAAAAGTTTCGTCATAGTCCAAACCAGGTCTTTGACGAAAACACTTTGCAACAAGTCTAGCCTTATAGGTTTCCACCTGTCCATCTACACCAATCTTCTTCTTGAAGATCCACTTGCATCCTACGGGTTTTACCCCATCTGAAGCAATGTCCAAAGTCCATACTTTGTTAGTGTACATGGACTCCATTTCGTTCCGCATTGCATCCAGCCATCTTACTGAGTCGCCGCTCTGAATGGCTTGCTGGAAGCTAGTAGGGTCATCATTGTCAATGATGCAATCCTCTCGATCCTCATCTATGAGAAAACCGTAGTATCTCTCGGGCGAATGAGACTGTCTACTATTTCTGCGGATAGGCGCTGGGATGTCCCTTTCTTCTGAAACTTCTGGTTCTACCATACTTTGAGTAACAGCTTGTGGTTCTGGAATTTCTTCCATTTCTATTGCACTCCCACTCTTCTGATTTTCTAAAAATTCAGCTTCCAAGAAGTGGGCATGACGAGAAACAAAAACCTTTTGTTCCTCTGCGTAATAGAAATAATACCCCTTGGAGTTCTTTGGATATCCCACAAACTTACACTGTACTGAGCGTACCTCGAGCTTGTCCGCATGCTGCTTTTTAACAAAAGCTGGACATCCCCATGTCCTAAAGTGTTTAAGACAGGGTTTCTTCCCACTCCACATCTGATATGGTGTGGTAGGCACAGTCTTGGTTGGAACCTGGTTCAAAATATATGCAGCTGATTCTAGTGCATAACCCCAGAAAGTTCGCGGTAACTCAGTCTTACTCATCATGGAACGTACCATATTCAATAGGGTTCGGTTCCGTCTTTCCGATACACCGTTATGTTGTGGAGTGTATGGAGGAGTAAGCTGAGAGAGAATTCCTTTCTCTTTTAGGTAACCCAGGAACTCGGCACTTAAGTATTCACCACCTCGATCAGATCTCAGTGTCTTGATACTTTTGCCTGTCTGGTTTAACACTTCATTCTTATATTCTCGGAATTTCTCAAAGGCCTCAGATTTATGCTTCATCAAGAAGATATGTCCATACCTAGAGAAATCATCCATAAAAGTAATGAAGTAGGAATAACCACCTCTTGCATGTGTAGACATTGGACCGCACACGTCACTGTGTACGAGTCCTAAGAGCTCGCTCGCTCTTACTCCGTATCCAGTAAACGGAGTCTTTGTCATCTTTCCCATGAGACAAGATTCACAAGTAGCATAAAATTGATATTCAAACGGATTCAAATATCCTTCTCTATGTAACTTAGTCAACCGTGTTTCATTGATGTGACCTAGTCTACAATGTCATAAGAAAGCCTGATTTATTTCCAGAGACTTTCTTTTAAGTGTGTTCTGGACATTGAAAACCTGAGCTTGATTTAATACGTATATACCGTCATCTAATGTACCGGACCCAATCAGAACTTGATTTAGGTAAATGTTTACTACATCGCTTACGAATGTAAAATCATATCTCTCTCTCGAAAGTGAGGACACTGATATGATATTACAAGTCAAACTAGGTACATACAAATAGTTACGTAGAATCAATATCTGCCCACTTGTCAAACCTAGGCGATATTCTCCCACGGATTCAGCGTCCACGCTCATTCCGTTCGCAACTCTGAGAGACAAATCGCCTACCCTAATAACTTTACGGTTTCTCAAAGCATGTAATGAATTACAGATATGAGATTCTGCTCCGGTATCTAGTATCCAGGAAGTAAAGTTAATTGACAAATAGTTCTCAATTACAAACACACCTGAGGCTGAAGCCACAACATGCTTCGAATCCTGGCTACTGGCTTCCAAAGCCCTGCAATCTTTCTGCCAATGTCTGTTCCCATAACAATAGGAATATCCCTCCTTCCCTACACCAAGTCCCGAAACTTTTGCTCTTCCCTTTCCTTCTACTTCACTGGCACCGTATATCGGCTTTGTGGAGGTTTTCTTCTTTTCACCCTTTGCTTTCGCCCCGGATGTAGAAGAAGAAGGTCCCCCATTAAGCAGAGCGGGTGACACCTGGTTTCTTTCAGGGTGTAAGTAAAGGGTAAGGACTGTGCAAATAAGTTAGTATATGACCCATTTCCCAACGTGGTCTCCAGGTCCGTGAGCTCATCAATATAGCTAGTCATCGTAAGGACGTCGCTCCCTACAGATGTCCCAATAGCCAACCTCGCTTGAAGCAATTCGTTCAAGGTCTCATATCTTGCGATACAAAATTGCTCTCCATATAAATCTTTGTTATGGACTAAGATGGAAACTAAGTCTATCTTCTCGTGCTGCTTCTGGTATACACCATCAACTGAAGCCAACACGAGGCACTTGGCACTCGCACTGTCCTTTTCCTTTGTCTGACGGATATCCATATCCGTGACGGTGGGAACTGGACCTGGGACGGCGGGGGCTTGAGTAGTAATAGGGTGGTACAGTTTGTCATAGGCAATGGACATCTGGACAGACCTTTGCCAGTCATAAAAGTCAGATTCAGTCAACTTGTTATCTAGATGTAACCTAGTCATGGTCACAAGGTCGCTGCAGTTAAGAGAGAGAGAGGAAACACTTTAGCATGATGCTCTTGCAAGTTTAGATTGGTTTTTAGTTTATCTAAACTGGATGGCTCCCACTGTTTCTCGAATCCTTCCTCAAACCATAAAAGAAGAATTAGTCAGGACCGATCTCATCGTACAATACTTGCTTAACCGTTCAGCCAGGCTAGTGTCGGTACTTCGAGGGAGGATTTACGATGCTTTCGCGAAGTTCCTTAATTAAATAACCTCTTTTCTCTGGGGGCGTAGCCCCGCCGACACCTTTCTGGACACCTATTTGGTTTATAGCATTGATCGTTAAGTGACGAATCTCCCGATAAGTAGAATATACTCACAGTAGGATCGGGATCCAAATATCATCGTGTGATAATGCTGAAGGAATCCTACCAACATTATCAAACTCCAAATGGTATGCAACACCAGCAAGTTTCAGTTTCTTTAGAAACTCCCGATGTGGATTTTTGCCTTATGCCCTTATGACCTTGACTAAGGGCCAACAAATCATAAGTCACATGTCAAGTTCTACCCATCATTATCTTGTTAATTTGAACCCACCCGTACATACCCCTGACGTTGGCCAAATGGCAGTATGACTATCCCAAACCAACTCATATATCTATGCTACATATGAACACCCCAGTAGCTACCAATCACTATGTCTTGACTAAGGGCCAAACAAACATAGCTTGAATACTATTGACCATTCATATGAAATGACGGAGGGCTACGACTGGTTTTGGCGAAACCGTGAACATAGTGAACTTGATATAACCAAAGGAACCCGATAGCTTTTTAAAAGGAGTGGTTAAAGCTCCGCAATTAAAAATTCTGCTCTTTTTAAAATAACCGAGTGGTTTCTTTTAAACTGTTCCAACGATTCAACTTTGGTTTATTTTCTTTGCATTAATATAATGCGTCCCATCAATTAACCTATCATTGCAGAAAACAACGAAAATACAACGTCCTCTTATGCCATCCGCATTCGCCACTGGGCCCCGTCATTCACCCGTTAGGTTACTTAACTAACGACAGAGCGGGGGCTGGGCTAGCGCGGGTGTAAAACATAAGTGACGCCTAATCGATATCATATATAGATATTATACATTCGTCAGACGCAATAATAGGCATTCCAGATCACAGATGAACATATTGGATTTTCTACGAATCCGCATTCCTTTTGAGCCTGCAAAGAAAAACGGATTACACAGTCGCGATGAATAGCCAAAACCCCACCCTAGACCCCTACGGGTACGGCAAACTACCCGCCTAGTACCCGAAGTGAAGCGGTCTCCCTCAACAACGTGAGTAGGCCACTAAACACTTCAAAGTACCCGGTAGTTTGTGCACCCCACCTTGGGTCTATCCTAGGAGCAGAAAGCAGTAAATGAAATAATACAACGGTGGCTACAACCTCAACCCGGATGTGCCCCGCAAAATAATATTACAACAAATTACAAATTACATTTGAATGAATAAAACACTCGTCTCACATCCCTGGCTATCCATTCACGACAATCCAACAAGTCCACATTCACAAACCAGTAAAAACCATTACAGAAATATGCAACCCCCTGCTAACCAACATACTAGCAGTTAGGGGAGGTTTACGAACACATTAAACACAACACAGATATAATCAAGTTAGCCAAACATCTTACAATTTCGATCTAGCAAACACAAATGAATCTACTCCAAATAATTCCCTGTGCACATAAAACCTGAGCAGAAACAAATCATCCCAGAAAACACAACATCAACACAGAAGAATAACTGAGCAAATTTGGGTTGACTCGGAGTCAACTCGGCCGCGGATCCGCGGCGGATCGCTTGGATCGACGGCGGTTCCGCGGCGCTATGGTCGAGTCACGATCCCAAATTTCTTCACCATTCTTAAAATTCCCTGCTTGTATTTTTAAGGGTCCCTGAAAATTTTTTAAACCCCGTTTTAAAATCGGCAGAAACATGGTGAAAATGATGTTTTTTCGGGTTCGTTTTGCGATCGAATTTCTAACGACTTTGATAACAAGTTAGTTATGGTTTAGCTAGGCTCTGATACCACTGTAAGTCGACGTTAGACACCCCACATGATGCGGGGAGGCGGAATAGGTAAAACAATCATTTTGTTTAAACTAATATCGACTAACTTTACGGATCTTTGCTAAACCCTAACTAACAACTATATAGAAGTGATTAGATACTATGATAATTGATTATACCTAATGATTCAAGTCCTTCTTGTCCTTGTAGTTCACCTCCTCGTCGGCCTCCTCGATGTGATAGAAGATCCACCCGAGAGCTCCTTCTCCAAGCTTTCACCTCTCACTTGAGGTAACTAGATGGTTATGAGTGCTAATCAAAGTATCCTAGAGGTTATAAAAGAGGATTAGGGATCTATTAGTCTTGCTAACCCTAGGATCTCAACACATGAGAGGATTAGGGTTAGTTCTTGAAGAGAGAGAGCTTGAGGAGAGAGAAGGTGTAAGTGAGAATGATCATGAATTATGTCTCATTTTTGAATATATGAAGCATGATAATTATTAAATGAATAACATAATAATAATATCAACCATGCTTCATTAACTCTCTTTGGGTGAATCATCTCATGAGTTATTAAGCAATAAATGCTTCATTAACTCATTTGGATGAAGCACACCATGAGTCACTAATCCATTTAATGCAAATAACACCTAAGCTCTCCAACTCATCAATCTTCTAGAAGCTTCTCGACAAATTACGAGAATGCCCCTCCCATCCGTGAAAACACGGAAATACTGAGACTGTATAAATCCAATAATCCAATACTAGAATCTGGCTTAAACTAAAGCCCGCTATTCAAAACTGTCCGAACATCGTATGTGCATAAAAACACGTATGTGTCCGAACCCTGTCGTAAAACCATACGACCTCTATATCATTTCGTCCGAAGCAGGGAAACTCTCTGTGTAGGACTCTAAAGACTCGACACTACGCTGGCAGTGGGTTTAACCACAGGCCGCAAGCGGTATTTGCCATACGTAACGGTCCCCAGATAGATGTCGATAAGAAGGACGATGAGGAAACCCATCCGAACTCCTACTGAGCCTGATGTAACAATCTCCGTACAGTCCGGTCTGTTCGACTAAGACTATCGCATATCGGGCCTAGGGGGGCGGCAAGCGTCAGTCCCCTAAAAGCGGTATAAGTCGTGTCGGAGTGAAGCACATTACACCTTGAGAAGCTACTGGAAATCCTACCAGTAAATCTCGTTTGCCCTTGCCAGGGACTTTGCGTAATGGCTCTCCAAAAACAGCGCGATATCAACTCCCAATACCGGGAAAGACGAATCCTATCTAACCGCCACTGCCTCTAAGTGCTTCGGGAATTTACCCAACTGCTACCTGTGTAACACTTCAGAAAAATAAAATTTTATTTTTGGGAATTTTTTTATAATTAAATAATATTATATTGAATATTTTAATATTTCGGTATAATTAAATACCGATAAATTGGGAAAATTTTTGGAAAATTATGGAAAATCCTAAAAGATGGTGTTTTATGGAATTATGCCATTTTTAATGTTTTTATGATTAATTATATGCTAATTTAGCGCTAATCGCGATTAAAAATTGCTAATCGCGCTTTAAGCATATTTGGGCAAAACATGCACCGTATCTTTTTCTACACTTGTTACATATTTTCCCATGGCTTCCTACATGTTTTTTTATCATGGTTGATGATTTATTTGAGAGGGGAAAAGAAAAGAAAAGAAAAAGAAATGGAATAAAGAATGAGGGATGGACATGAGAGAGAAGAGAGGTGAGGGGCTCATTTGACCTTGACTCATTGTGTTGTCTCCACCATCTTCATCATTTCTTCTTCTCACTCCCTCACCATGGCTGCCCCTCTCTCTCCACCACCTCCTACACCACACAACAACCTCAAAAATGCACCAAAACCTTACACCCTCTTCACATTAAACATGCATAAGCTCAAGGGAAGCATGATGGACCAAGAAAAATCCGATTTTGAGCACTTGGGGGCAACTCAAGAATTTTCTTGAGTTGCCAATTGAGGTAATTTCTGCGCCAATTGAATTGTATTTCAATTCCTTTACTATCATGCTAGTTTAGAAGTGTTTAGGCGATGATTAGTAAGGGTTGAAAATTTCAAGATAGGGTTTGAGGGAATCTTGAGTGGTGATGTGAAATTGAGGCTAGTATAGACATTATAACCCCTGTAGGGATCGTGTACTGACCTAAAACCCGAGACTTAACCCCTAAAATATGAACTTAGAAACCCCGACATCGTATAATTGTGTAAATTTCGAGGGTATTTTGGAATCTGGAGTAACCCGGATGACATGAAAATTATTTTGCAATTACTGGGAGTCGTGCAGGCACCTAGGAAGCTACGACAGAGACCCGAGCCCCTAACTCCAACCCCAGGCCGTAGATATATTCATTCCGGCCGCAATTTGCGGCCAGAGCAGGGATATAGGGTCCCAGATTTGGTCCATGGCTCCTTTTGCACTAAAATAGACCCCTCCTATATGCAGTTTTGGCTAATTGTCATCTGGGGAAAATCTGGGAGCATTTTGGTGTGTTTTAGGCTATGTTTTCCGTATTTTGAAATGCAATTTCTTGACATTTGGATTTGTATTTGTTTTTTGGATGTTTGTACATCGACAACAGGGGTTGTTTGATTGTCTTTGCACGTGTAGGCCATAGGTTCTAACCTATGAGCGCACCGTGCGCCGTATCGGTTTTCCGGATTCGATTTTAATACGTATTGCGACTGTTGATTATTGTAGGTACTTTCGCATGGATTCCGAGGCGACGGAGCGTGGCGTCATTGATTTCAGCGACCAAAGACCAGGTGAGTGGATCTATATCCACGGGGGAAGTCGGGTGGATGGCGTATAGCACCCCCGCAATGTATTGATGGAAAACTGATTATAGAATATGCTTAGGAAACCTAGATTAGGAAACTAGGGTTACAATGGGGATAGCTACGAAACTATATTGAAACTAAGGATAGTTAGAAATGAGATGATATGGCTATTATGTGATGACGGGATTCTAGGACGACGTTTGCCGATATTGCCATTTAGGGTACTGTAGGACTAGATAGTCGATGTAGATGCGTCATCCGAACCATACCTTTTCCTAAAACAAAGAGTCGTGTGTATCTTTTAAATATATATCTTTCGGGATGTTACGGATTTCCAAATGATATCTTTTTCTTAAAAACACTGTAACCCCTATTTGCAAAACTACGATTCACTTCCTTAAAAAATCGGATTGTATGGTTCGGGTGTGTATGTTAGATTAAATACTTATACTTAGTAGAGATAGAATGTTTATGTAGATTCGATATGATGATATGATGATATGTTGGTATACGGATGCGAGTCGATCGAGATGATTTGTACCCTGCCGGTCCCCTGATATGAGATTATTGCGGATGTGACCTGGGACATAGGTACATAGATATATTTACATATATAGAATGTTGTGAATCATATATGATAGGCCGTACGTGATATTAGGCCGTATCCTCATGTGTCTTATAGGATGATAGGATCCCTATTAGGTTAATGCCGCCGTACGATAATTTTCCGTGCGTGACTAGTTGATTTGATGATTGATCCTTACCCTTGACCAGAGGTTGTCGTACGATGGATTATACCGTACGCGAGGTTGTGAGGCTAGATGCCGATTGATAGATTCCCTGACTCGGTCATATTAGATACGTATACCCGTCAGCATTTGCATATGATTTACCTTATGCCGCATTCATATTATTTCCATTGCATTGCTTATACCTGTGCTAGTACACTTGCACCATTATCGATGATGCGTATGTTACACGTACACATATTTGCCGGCTCACACACTTCATCATCGATAATTGCCATGTCACTACACAGTAGGGTTGCTGCATCATGACATATACATATTGTATCTACATAGATAGCTGGTTTTACTGGAAAATTGGGAACCGCATGTTATACTTTAAAAATTGGAATCATTTTAAAAGAGCGGTTTTCCCCTTAATATATCATATCACTGTTCCATGTTGCATGATACATTGATGTGCTTACATTCTGTTATATGTTGCATACATCATGCTCTATGATTTTTACGCATTGAGATATGATGTTTTCATGAAATATCTGGATTTGAGAACCGTGGCTATTTCAAAGAAAGCATATACTGTTTTAAACTAAAACACGGTTTCTCTTGATATGATATTTCAGTGCGTCCACCATGTGTTTTCTCGGTTCTGAGAGCGACATGTGAAACCCGATTCGAGGAGGCGGATGAGACCGATTGCGGGTATATGGTGGACCCGGTATGGTATCCCGGGGCAAGAAAGGTGTCACGCCCCGCTTCCCAGAGTACGCTAAGATGGGCACGTGACATAGCCAACCATACTACCTGTGGGTAGGAAGTATCCATCCACAGTCACATTACAGCTGTAGAGATATCAAGAACAAAAATAAAACTATCTAGCACATGTCCATAAGCCAAAATAAAATGAGTTAAGAATAAATAATGCGGAAGCAAGAGATCCAATACAAGAATAACTGGAAAGTATGTCCCATAATGCGGGCTCACATCAGGAATAAAATGCAGAAAAGTAAAAGAACTAACTACTACTAAATCATCACTGCTCAACCTGCTGGCTGAAGTACTCCTGCTCGGACTGCAGCAAAGGTACGGAATCCGGGCCATGCAAAACCCAGACGTCAGCGCGTCATGTCATCAAGCAATAAATTATAAACAGGGTAACAAGCAATGCAAATATAATCATGAATGGTAAAGCAGGGTAACAGCAATATAAATCAGGGCAGTGAAGGGTAGTGTGCAGTGAGTAAACTAAACTGGTCTATTGGGTTCTCTACTCTCAAGTCTTTGAAATCAATTTGATGCATCATCGATGTAACTCAATAGTATCCCGTGCGTGCCCGGGACCACGGTCAAGATTCTCGGGCTGAATCCGAGACGTGCCGCTAGGCAGTAAAAGGTAGCATGTACAGATGAGTGATGTCAGCATCATCACTCCGGGGCTGGCCTAGCCCGTAAGACTGATCAGAACAGGTATCGAACTGTCGAGTTACAAGTTAGGTTTCATCATTGATTTCCCCATACCCCCAAGTTATAAGTGTTCAAGTCAGGTATTTAAGTAATCAAGAATTAATGCCAACGCAGGAGCAGGTAGGTACAGGTTTGTCTGGATAGACAGCAGGAACGGTCCGTAAGGACTGCATGTCAGGTTTGTTGGCATTAGACACAAGATCAGGTAACAGGTCAAGCCATGGTACATCAGGTCAGGTCAAGTAGTGTACGGTACCATGTCGGGTCAAGTAACATATGTGTAGCAAGTCACGTCAAGGTGTACAAGATATCATGTGGATGCTCATAATCAACTAGCATAATCATGGTTATGAATAAACGAGCATGGGTATCAACAACACAATAAATTGGCATATGTAATAGGTTAAGCAAAATGTGTAGATTAAACTACTTAGCTGTACGGTTATCAGTTTGTGTTTAAGAGATGGTTCCAACATTATATGAATACAGTATGACAGATATGAATGTTAAAATCAGGTTAATAAGTATTAAGTAATCTAGGGATGCGATGACATGTATAATATGTTCAATGGATGCAATTATAACTAAAAATGGTTAAAGATGCACACGAATATCCGATAGAGTAAAACTAGAGAAAATGGTATCATAGGCTATGTACAATAGTTATTATGAGATCTAACATATAAATGAAGTTATTAGATTTAGTAAACTAAATGCAACAGTTAGGTTTCAAGTTCTAGATCTGAAATATGTAAACGGAACATCATATTGTTAACTTGAAACTCATGGCTTTAGGTTCTGTCTATAGATTTAATACGACAAATAGATAAATTTATATAGGAATAGTATGAATAGCATGTAGCAAGTTTCACTTGCCCCGACGGATCGCGATACGGGAAACGGAACGTTACGCGTAGGCGGAAAAAGTCGCGACGCGCGCACGGTACACGGAATGGGTCCAAACGACGAACAGTGGAATCACATGGGTCAGAGGTCCTCGCTGGGTTGTCGGGAATCGTCGCCGGCACGGTCGGATTCCGGCGAACCAGAAAACAGTAAACGTCAAGAGTTTCAAGAATTGTATGAAAGAAAAGAAGAGGAGAAGAGAAGGAGTATGGAGGAGAAGAGGCTTACATTGATCTGCAGAGGGGTCGTGAACATCGACGACGTCGACGGAGCTCCGGTGAACGACCTGCAGAGAACCCGGCGATCAACAGAAGAAATTTAACAGAAGGGAGAAGAAAGAAAGAAGAAAGAAAGAAGGAAGAAGAGGGAGAGGCAATACTCACTGGGGGTGTACACAAGGCCAGGGACACGGGGACGAGTCACCGGCGGCGACTGGAAGTGGAGGTGGCGGAAACGAGTGGGTGTGCAGGTTCGGCTGCTCGGATGCGCGCACAAGGAATGGAGAAGGAGAGGTGAGAATGGAGATGAGGGTGACGAGCGGCGACGGACGGTGATGGTGGCGCTGGCGCTAGGGCAATGACGAGAGGAGGAACGGCGGCTAGGGTTTGCAGGAGGCGGGTTCTGCTTTCTTTTAAGTGAACGAAGGAGAAAGAAATATATTAGAGGGGAGAAAGAGAGAGAGAGAGAGAGAGATTCGCGCAAGAGGAGAGAGAAACAGATCGAGAGGAGAGAGAGAGATAGAGGAAGGTGAGAGAGAACGAGGAAGAGAGAGAAGGAGAGAAGCGGGAGAGAGAGAGGTGTGGGGCCCAGCGATGTGGAGTTTTGATTGGCTCATGGGTAAGAAAAATTTGATTAGGGAAATATAAAAGATTTTTAGAAAAGATTTTATGGCTTAGAAAGAGACTTCGTTATAAGAAAAGATTTTGTAAGCTGTATAATATTTTTAAACGGATAAATAGATTTTTTTAAAAAATAAATAGAATTTGGCGGGATACAAAATAATTCAGAAATGCACCCGGATCGGGTCCAAAAATTTGGATTTGAAATATGAAAAATATTAGAAAGTTCCAAAATTTGAAATAAAGGATTTTGTAATGAAAAAGCGTACCCCCAAGAACGGACGCACGTACGTGCGCGTAGTCGTCCAAACACGTCCGTTTCACTGAACGGGACGAGAACACGATGCAAGGATGCTACCACAGGATTAGGGGTATCAAGCAGGCCATGACATATATTTTTAAATTATTTTAAGTAACTTGAATGGTTATATGCAAAAATAAGAAAAGTTGGTGTAGTCTATAATTAGGAAACAACGAGCTCAGTAAACAGGTCGAATATAAGGTAACCTACCATTTGCAACCAACAGGGTAAAGGAAATAAATACCACAAACAACACATACGGTAACTGAAATTGGTATAACTGGACTCGGTTGTTACAAAAGGGATGCTGTGTATACAGACGGTGAGCCTGACAGAGGGAATACTACCTACCGGTGATAGTATTTGGGCTCAGCGGATATCCGGAGGATACCGATCGGAGTCGAGAGATGATATGGGCCGATCCGGACTGACGGAGCCCGTGGGCCGATCCGAACTGACGGAGCCCGATATATGAGGATTTACGTGCCGATGCTGGCTACGGTTTTCATGATGTTTTCGAGTGTCGATGCTAGGCACTCAGGTTCCATGATTTTGATGTGTCGGGAGGGACACCGTTGACATATATCCTCATACTTTCATGCACACTACTTTATGATATTTACGTGCATACAGACATTGATTATATGGGTGGACGAGATCCACATGCATACATACCTTGATTTTGGTTGGACGTGATCCATATACATGCATTGACTATTACTGTTGGATGTTATCCGCATGCATATAGGTACTGACTACCTTATTGGCACATATACAGACCCGGTCACCCTAGATTTCATGGTATTACCCTTATGATATAGTTGACCCAGGAGTCGTTGTTTATTCGATTTCTATCTGTTGATATTTTTCTACTCACGAGTTGGCAACTCACCCCCGTTGTGCTACAGTTCTTGCAAGTTGACCGCTTGGATCAGTAGCGGCTTCGCTGGCACACAGTTGCATTCGGGTGTTTTGCATTGGTAGGTGGGACACTTGTATCATTCCCACTCTTGTATCTATATTTCATATTGTATCTAGTTAACTCCATCAATCAAAAGTTGTAAATTGTATAAGTGATGAGACTCGGTGAGACTTGTAGTTGCGAGATTTGAGCGATGGGTTTTATATTCACTTTTAAGGTTATATCTTGCTCATTTCTTTATCTTTTTGTGGTGGACTTCGCCATTGGGCGTCGTATACTTGTTTATGCTGTATTGCGTGGTTATGATCCACCATTTGGCGAAGAGCTAGCTCCCGCTTGGGGATACCATTATCATTATTATGTATTTGTGGTTTTGGATCAAAATATACAAAGGAGGTGCTGCCAAAATTTTTAAAAGACGAAACATGTTTTCAAACTAGTAAATTTCACTTGCATCATTCATGTTTCTTTTCTATGCATTAAGAAAACTTAATTTCATTATACCTTTATTTCAAAACCCCACCTCCTTTATTTTTCTTAAAAGGTTTAGATTTTTGGGTTTCAGCTTACTTGAATTCCGTTACACCTTTAGACGTTGCGTGATTCAAGTGCTGGTCACGAGCTAATATTTCGGGTCGTGACAACCTATTTGCATGACTCCTTTGAGCCGTGGTAGGGTAGCAATCTAAGAACAGTGGGAACACACTCGAGATGATGCAGCGGTGTCAAGTCTGCGGACTATGCTGTACTCATGTCACCTGGGAACTGTTAACTGACAACGGGTACAATACCAACCAACAGTTCCCTGCGAGTCTTGTCCGGTGTACCCGTAACCCAATGAGCACCTGTATACTATCTCCAGCATAACGTACTGATGGCTGTGGGACAAACCATCTTCCCAACTGGGATGAGAAGCGTACACACTAGTCTATTCCGGAGTATCGATGCCCTGTCTCGATAATCCTACGACTAGGGACCTGAAAAGGATGTGCTTGTAGACTACCCAGCCCCCACTAGTGTGACTGCCATCACAACGCTGGTAGTCAAGCAAGATCCTAAGGGCTCTATCAATATGTATTCACGATATGCTAACATATAAACATATTAAGATAGATATAAACCAAGTAGCGTACTACCATGTTTAGCAAGACTGTTAATATAACTGTGAATATCCCAAGCTTCCATTAAGTAATATACAAGCTAGTATGATACAATAATGGCCCCTAGGGCATATACACTAACGTGGTATACATTATGCACTCCTTCCAATGAATGTGGAAGTGCTAAGCGGTATTCCACTTCACCGACTCGTTCGAGTATGTCGAACGGTCCAATGTATCTTGGACTTAGCTTTCCCTGTCTTCCAAATCGGATCACTCTGCGGTTTGGAGATATCTTTAAGAATACATGATCTCCTGGCCGGAACTCCAAGTGATTTCGTTTTGCATCAGCCCAGTGCTTATGTCGGTCTTGGGCTATGCGCATTCTTTCTCTGATAGTACGAACCACATCAACAGTCGCTACTATCATCTCAGGTCCAAGAAGTTCCCTATCTCCGATGTCGTCCCAACTCAATGGCGGTCGATACTTCCTTCCATATAGTGCTGCAAAAGGTGTCATTCCTATACTTGCTTGGTAGTTGTTGTTGTATGAAAACTCCACAAGATGTAGGTGATATTCCCACGATCCTTTGAAGTCTAACATACATGCTCTGAGCATATCCTCCAAGATCTGAATAGTTCGCTTAGACTGACCATCTGTTTGTGGATGATAAGCTGTGCTGAAGTTCAGACTTGTTCCCAAGCTTGCTTGCAGACTCTGCCAAAATTGTGATCGGAACCTGGTGTCATGATTGGAGACAATGCAGACCGGTACTCCATGAAGTCGCACAATTTCCTGTATGAGTTCATAGGTACCAGAGATAGTACATATTTAAAGAGTTTAAATCTTAAGTAGATTATTACCTCCATGTACTTTTTTGCTAATGTCTCAGTTGATTGGCCAACTCAGAATGGGATGATGTGAGCCGACTTTGTGAGTCGATCCACAATGACCCATACCGCATCGTTACCCTTTGTGCTGCGAGGAAGAGCAGTCACAAAATCCATCGTGATGTATTGCCACTTCCATTCTGGGATTGGTAACGGTTGAAGTAATCCAGTAGTCATGTGATGTTCAGCCTTAACTTGCTGACACACCAAGCATTTAGCGACGCTTCTGGCTACTTCACGCTTCATTCCATGCCACCAGTAATTCTGACATAGATTTTTGTACATCTTTGTACTTCCAGGGTGTACTGAGTAGGGAGAGTTGTGAGCTTCTTTCATTAACTCTTCCCGAACAGAACCTTTTGGTACACATAACCTGCTGCCGTATCTCAAAGATCCGTTTTCATGGATGATGAAGTCTTTTCTGAGTCCATTCTCTACTTGTTCTCTGATCTTTTGCAACTTAGCATCACTTACTTGAGCTGCTTTGATCTGGTTGACAATGGTAGATTGAACTTGTAAATTCATCAAACTTGAAGCATTACCTGGCATGACTACTTCAATCTCCATCTGATGCAAGTCTTGTTGTAGCTTCCACTGAGCGGTGAGATGCATTGCTAATGGTTGACGACTAAGAGCATCTGGAACCACATTCACCTTCCCTGGATGATATTGCAGGTTGATGTTAAAGTCCGCCATGAGTTCTAACCATCGTCTTTGCCTCATATTCAACTCTTTCTGAGTAAACACATATTTCAGACTCTTGTGATCTGTGTATATGTTCACTCGTTCGCCAAGAAGATAATGGCGCCAAATCTTGAGAGCAAAGATGACGGCTGCCAACTCCAAATCATGCGTCGGATAATTACGCTCATGAGTCTTCAGTTGTCTTGAAGCATAAGCCACAACTTTACTGTGCTGATGTAGAACACATCATAATCCCTTACCGAATGCATTACAGTGCACTTCAAAATATCCAGACTGGTCCGGTATAACGAGAATAGGCGCTGTCAACCTTGACTTGAATTCTACGAAAACTTGTTCGCATGCTTCTGACCATACAAAGTCTTCATCTTTACGTGTGAGCTTAGTCAGGGGTGTTGCTATCTTAGAAAAGCCTTCAATGAACCTTCTGTAATATCCAGCTAAACCCAAGAAACTCCGAATGTCCTTCACTGACTTTGGTGTCGGCCATTCGCTTTCTGCTGAAACTTTCGCTGGATCCACGGAGATTCCTTCTCCTGATACGATATGTCCAAGAAAACCAACTTGATTTAGCCAAAACTCGCATTTGCTGTACTTGGCATATAATTGATGTTGTCGTAGAGTTTCTAGGACAATTCGTAGGTGCTCGGCATGTTCTTTCTGACTCTTAGAATACACCGGGATGTTGTCGATGATGATGACAACAAACCTATCTAAGTACTCTCAGAAAACTTGATTCATCAGGTTCATGAATATTGCTGGTGCGTTGGTCACTCCAAATGGCATCACTAGAAATTCGTAATGACCATAGCGAGTTCTGAAAGCCGTTTTATGAATATCAGCTTCCTTGACCTTCACCTGATGATAACCTAAACGAAGATCTAATTTAGAGAAAACACAAGATCCACTTAGCTGATCGAATAAATCGTCGATGCGCGGAAGTGGATACTTGTTCTTTATCGTGACTTCGTTCAAAGCTCTGTAATCAATGCACATTCTGTATGAACCTTCCTTCTTCTTCACCAGTAGTACAGGTGATCCCCAACTTGAAGTGCTGGGACGAATCCATCATTTCGCCAATAATTCGTCCAACTGTGTTCGGACTTCCTTCAAACCTTCCGGACTTAATCGATAAGGTGCTTTGATCACCGGTTATGCTCCTGGTACTAAATCAATGCTGAATTCAACAGCTCGATCGGAAGGCAAACCTGATATATCGTCTGGAAATATATCGTTGAACTCTCGAACCACTTCTGGCCTTGATTCTTCCTCTGCTTGAGTTGCTGCAATCACTGCGTCCCTTGGATTCACTTTGTATGTACTTGGCTCCAGTGTACGGTCTCCACTTTTGAAATAGAAGACCGGATGGTCTGGAATCTCGAATACTACCCTCCTTTGACGACATTCGATGGTAGCATAAAAGGTTCCAAGCCAATCCATACCTAGAACCACATCGAAGTTCGGTATGTCCAGCACTTTGAAGTCAGCATAGAATTCTCTGCTGCAGACGACTACTGGACACAAGCTGTATCCCATTGTTGCCTTTAGAATGCCATTTCCTGAACTGACATTCCAGCTGGATACAAGCGGTGTGACTGGAATCGCATGAGTTCGGACGAACCGTTGCGACATAAAGCAGTGAGATGCTCCAGCATCGAACAGTGCTAGTGCAGGAAGTGAGGCTACTAAGATTGTACCTAAGGTATGTGTGATATGTTTTAGGTATAGGAGAAAGTATATAGATAAGTAGCAAGACTGAAAGAAAAGTTTGAGAAGAAAAGTTTACCAGTGATAACTTGGCCAGTGGCCTCAGCTTCTTCCACGGTCATCGTGAAAGCCTGGCGCCGTGGTATATTCCTCCTGGCCTGAGGAGCATTTCTCAGAACGTTCCTTTGATCTTGATGGAACTGACGAGGAGGAGGTGCAGTTTGTGGTCCTCTAGGTGGTGGAGCAGGTAGTGCAAGTCTTGGAGTAGGTGCCTGAAGGGCTGGTCGCTGCGGGTAAGTGATTGCTGGCCTGGGTGCAGCAACTGGGTTTTGTCTTTGGGGACAAGACCCAATATCATGAGCAGCTGAGCCGTCTTCATATCAGAATGGCATTCCGCCGCGGTTCCGCGGCCGTGCAGTGCACGTGTCGGTGCACGTGTCGGTGGGTGTCGGTGCTTTGACCCGGCTTTCATAGGGTAGTCTTATAATTTCAAGTATGGATCAAATGTAAAACCTAGGGTTTCTCCAGTCTATAAATAGGAAAGCTTACAGCCTCTTTTGGAGCATGCCTCTTTTTATTTTTCTAGATTAAATTTTCATTCCATTGTAATCGTCAAGAGGTGTCAATAAAAGTAAGTTTTTTTTATCTTGCATTCTTCGTAATTGAAATTTATTTTTCTGCAATTTTTATCTGTCTTTATTTATCTGCAAGTTAATTAGTTTATTTAAGAGAGAAAAATTATAAAAATGAATCTCATCGTAATTTCCCTAATGAGTGAGTAATTCCTTACTTGTTAGGGTTAGGATTGGATAGGTTTGAGAGATGGAAATCTCTCACTCCTTTCTTGCCCGTTTAATATTTTAAATTAGGACTCTATGTGAATCAAACACACACCGCTCACTACGGCACCCTATCCTACGAGATAGCGGTGATTCCCTAGTTACACCGGTTGTGGTTGATTTACATAGAGGTTAGGGCTAAGAGTTAAGAAAGGACGGACAAGGACCAAAAGGAAGAAACGAAGTTTCTTCCTAGTCGTGCTAATCCTCTTTGTTGACTATTACCCTAACACCTATATTCTTAATTAGGGAAAAAGAAGCAGTGAGTAGAATTAATTTTCCAAACTAACCTAATCCTAACCCTAGCAAGGCTTCAAATCAAATTAAATTCAATCTTAGTTTTTATAAAAATCAAAACCTACCAAAAATAGGACTTAACTCATAAGAACTTAAAGAAAAGAACACGTTTTCCCTGTGGACCGACCCGTACTCAACCGGTTAGCTACCGAGCGACACCGTTATTGATTGTGGTATATTCTTAACTTTGATTTTAAAACGCTCGCATATGCAAAAGACTCTCAATCAAATGGTGCCGTTGTCGGGGATAACGGTATTTATTTTCTTTTTGTAATTTCGGGTTAATTGAAATTGAAAAAATTATAAAAAACTGAAAGAAAGAAAAAATCATCTTGTTATTTTTTGATATGCTTTTGTGCGAATTGTGCAGGAACGGAAAGACGAACTGATTCAGATCTGGAGCAAACCCAGCGAACAAATCAGCATACAGAGGATCTGAACAGACAGAGGAGAACCAAAACAGCAAACAGGAAAATTTTGGAGATCCAAACTAACAGATCCACCGCGGAACCGGGGCGGATATAGGCAGTTGACCGCGGAACCGCGGTCAACCCGTGACGTCATCTTCCCAAAAGTTTTCTGTGAGTATTTTATCCTCTCTTCTACCCTCTGTGGTCCTCTGAAAAATTTTCCTTCAGGGTTCTTTGCGCAAAACTTCTTCTCCCTCTCCAATAAATCATTTTTGTGCAGGATTTTTTGCGCCGCAAATAAAAAGAAAATTTTTTTTTGCAAGTGTTTTAGATTTTGTGTGTTTACTGCTTTGCATTTTTAAAAAGGACTTTTAAGGGGCTATAACACTAATCTAGATTGGGTGGGGATTTCATTACCCTTCCTAAGACCCCAAAAATCACAAAAAGCATATGCATCAACCCTCGAGTTAATTAAAAAATATTTAGGCTCAGCCAATTAAGGACTGTCGTGCTCATTAGGACAAAGGAAGGTTGTGGGCAATCGGTCGTTTATCTAAACCTGACTTTGTGGTGCATAGGCTAGACAAGTGAGAATGGTAATTTTAAAAGGCCCGTCTCACGGTGATTCGTGAGCAAATCCCTCCTTTCTTCACTTGTGCTTACCTGGCCACAATTGGCGGTGAAGAGGCGATTTGAGGTATCTCACAACTTGCCCTTTGGACCAGTTAGGAGCAGTCTAGTTGACTTAGGAGACCCTAACTCTAGGCTTGATTGTGCATGCTTAAATTGTTATTGCTTGAAAGTGTGTCGTAGTTCCGTATAAAATCTTTTGCAAAACTCTTTATAAAAAAAAACCACAAAACAAAAATTTTTACAAAAACCTGCCATTTGTCGCTAGAAATCCATTGCACCCAACTTTCACCACCTTTTCACCATTGACGTTTTCTTACCCCCACCTTTTACTTTTTGACTACACTACACCTCATTTAGTGTATGTCCGGTTGGACTAGGGACACTAGCGCCCGTTTAGTTCATGTCTCGTTAGTTCCTACTGACGACGCGTTCGACTCCGAAGTCGAAATTCCCTCCACTTCTTTACCTTCATCTTCAAATTCATCATCTTCTAAGGAGATGTCAGGATTCAATCCTAACAACCTCTTACCTACTTTGGGACTGACTCCACCTCAACTGGGTGCGAATAACCCACAATACCCTCCTGTTGAAGCGCCCCAACGAATCGCGCTTCAGGATCTTTTCTATCCAACCCGCACCGCACTTCCTACTTGTCTTTCACTTCCACCGGCTAATGGGGATAACTTCGAAATTAAGCCCCACTTCATCAATATGTTGCCCAAATTTCACTGGCTGGAATCTGAAGATGCCTATATCTTCATTAACAAATTCCCGAATGTTTGTGCAATGATGAAGATGACTCAACTTTCCGATGATGCTATAAGGCTACGAGTCATTCCCTTCACTTTATGTGACCTAGCTGAAAAGTGGCTATATAGCACAGCATCACATTCTATAAAAAGTTGGGAAGAGTTTGTTAAGGCTTTTCTAAAAAAGTTTTACCCACATCACAAGACCGCGAGAATTCGTAATGAAATTAATCAATTTTCCCAGCTTCCTTCCGAACCTTTTTGGAAGTGTTTCGAACGATTTAAGGACCTTCTTGTTCAGTGCCCTCACCACGGTATCGAGAGATGGCAACTTTGCCAAATTTTATACGAAGGACTGAACCCAGCAACTAAGCAGTTGCTGGAAACCATTTGTCAAGATCACTTTCTTACAAAATCTGACGAGAAAGCTTGGCAATTTCTCGACGATCTTGCTGAACAAACGCTTCAGTGGGAAAGCACTAGACAGACCGCTTCGTCCATTTCATCTACTTCATCCGGTCCGTCAAGGGCAGATGTTCATCAACTTGACATGTCAATTGCAATGAAAGCCGAAATGGCTGCGATTATACGTAAACTAGAAGCAATTGAGAGCAAATTCTCATTGCCTTCTCCTGTCCCAGCTTTACCCCCACGCAGTATATGCGCTTATTGTTCGGATCCGTCCCATTTGACCAAAGAGTGTCCTTACAACCCACCTGCTCAAGGACAAGATCAAGTCAATGCTTCCTTTCAGCAGAGACATAGAAATGATCCATACTCTTCAACTTATAATCCTGGTTGGAGCAACCACCCCAACTTTGCTTGGAATCAAAATCAACAACAATTCCAAAGCAATAATAATTTTCAGAGGCTTCCTCCACAACAACAAGCCCCTCAACAAACTCAATATCAGCAACCTTTCTAACCCTAACCTTACAAGAATCAAATGAACAATTTTGCACCAAACAGCTCTTTTCCTCAAAATAATTTTGTTCAACCAAATAACGATAAGGTTTCCTCGCTAGAACGAAGTCTGGATGCGTTTTTAAAACTATCTACTCAATTCTCAGCCAACATCCAGTCTTCTATTCAGTCTTTGGTGCAACACACTGCATCACATGAGCAAAGCATAAAAACCATTGAAGCCCAAATTGCACAACTGAATGCTGCTCTAAGCGAGCGAGAGAAGGGGAAGCTTCCATCTCAACCACTGCCAAATCCTGGTCACACACAAAATGCACATGTTGCTCATGAACAACAAAATTATAATGTGAGTGCCGTAACTACATTGAGATCTGGAATGGTATTGCACAACAACGTTGGCACTGATAATGACACCCCGGCCGCCACTTCTTCTTCTTCAGAGCCTGTTCTTCATTCTTCACAAGCCTCTACTTCTTCTACTAATCCGAATGGAACTACATCTCACTCCATGAAAACGCCAACACTGGGATCCGTTCCAACTCTACAATCTACTCCACAAACATTGGACTCAACAAATTTTCAAAATATTCCATTTCCAAACAGGTTGAGATCCAATAAACAAACTCCACAAATGGAGAAGATTGTTGAGTTATTTAAACAGGTTAGCATAAACATACCTCTCTTGGATGCAATCCAACAAGTCCCTTCATACGCTAAAATCTTGAAGGACTTATGCACCAAGAAGAGGAAATCACAGGTAACTAAGAAAGTTTTCTTGGCTAATGCAGTAAGTGATGCTCTTACCCAACCTTTACTTCAAAAACGCAAGGACCCTGGCTGTCCTACAATTTCAATAACTATTGGGGATAAGAACATCAACCGCGCACTTTTGGATCTTGGTGCCAGTATTAATTTGCTTCCTTATTCAGTATATGAACAATTAGGCGTTGGAGAGCTAAAACCCATACATTGTACTCTCCAAATGGCCAACCAATCCATCACCCATCCTAGAGGTGAGTTAGAGGATGTGTTGATTAAAGTAGAGGACTTCATTTTCCCCGTTGATTTCATTATTATGGACACACAGCCTGTAACTAACCCCCGGAGTCAAATTCCAGTGATACTCGGTCGACCATTCCTTGCAACTTCTAATGCGGTGATCAATTGTCGAAATGGTTCGATGAACCTATCTTTTGGAAACATGACAATTGAGATCAACATTTTTAAGTTGGGGAATCAGCCCTCCGAACCTAATGCTAATATACTTGATGTTTTCTCGATCCAAGAGATCACTCAGGAGGACTGTGAGATCGAAAAATTTCTGTTCGATCACAGCAACTTTGACGCCACTAGTGCGTTCCTCCTCGATTCTGATACTGCTTTCACACCCGATAATGATTACGAGTGTTTCACTTTCTCAAACGATTTTGAAGAATCACCACTCGAGTTTGAATCCTTTGAATTTTCGGATGAGTTAACTGAACCATCCGACTCGGTTGCTTACGCTTGCTTTGAACCTCTAATGGAATCCTTCGAGTTTGAGACAGTTTCACCAATTTTACCTTCAATTGTTTCGCCTCCAATACTCGAACTCAAGCTATTGCCGTCTCACCTTAAATATGCTTACTTAGGTGAGAATGATACCCTTCCCGTTATCATCTCCGCTTCTCTAGCCCCCGAGCAAGAGAAAGACCTTTTAATGGTCTTATAAAATAATCGGCAAGCTTTTGGCTGGACTATGGCGGACATCAAGAGGATTAGTCCCCTAATAGTTGAACATCATATTCATATGATGGATGATGCCAAGCCAGCAAGGGATTCACAGAGACGACTAAACCCTATAATGAAGGAGGCTGTTAAAAAGGAGATTGTAAAATGTCTTGATAGTGGTATCATTTACCCTATCTCTGATAGCCAGTGGGTTAGCCCCATTCACGCTGTCCCAAAGAAATCGGGCATAACGGTCATAACTAATGAGGCGAATGAGTTAATACCTACTCGCACCCAAACTGGGTGGCGAGTTTGCATTGATTATAGAAAACTCAATGCCGCGACACGGAAAGACCACTTTCCATTACCTTTTATTAACCAACTGCTAGAACGATTGGCTGGGCACGAGTACTATTGCTTTTTGGATGGCTACTCCGGCTATAATCAAGTTCCCATCGCCGAAAAGGACCAAAACAAGACCACATTTACTTGTCCTTTCGGTACATTCGCTTACCGTCGCATGCCCTTTGGGTTATGCAATGCACCCGCTACTTTCCAGCGGTGTATGATGTGCATTTTTTTAGACATGGTGGAAAAATTCTTGGAGATTTTCATGGATGATTTCTCCATTTTCGGCGACTCTTTTGATGAGTGTTTGCTACATTTAGACGCAATTCTTACCCGGTGTAGGGATAAGAACCTTACTTTAAATTGGGAGAACTTCCACTTTATGGTACGAGAAGGTATTGTCTTAGAACATATCATCTCGCAAAATGGCATTGAGGTAGATAAAGCTAAGATTGAAGTCATTTTCAATCTTCCTCCTCCCAAATGCGTCCGAGACATTCGAGCCTTCCTTGGCCATGCCGGTTTCTATAAACGGTTCATCAAGGATTTTAGCAAGATAGCTAAACCTTTGACTCTTTTGTTGGCCAAGGACCCCCCATTTGATTTTGACTCAGGCTGTATGAAGGTGTTCGAGTCATTGAAAAACTCACTTACTTCCACTCCCATTCTTTTATCTCCTGACTGGACGCATCCATTTGAGATTATGTGTGATGCATCTAATTTCGCCATTGGTGCTGTCCTTGGACAGCACATCAATAAGATGCCACATGTGATTTATTGTGCTAGCCGAACCTTGAACGAGGCCCAATTAAATTACACAACAACCGAGAAGGAATTCTTAGCTGTTGTGTTTGCATTAGAAAAGTTCAGGCCCTATTTAATCGGCTCTCCAGTCATCGTTTACACTGACCACTCAGCTCTTCGCCATCTTTTCGCGAAGAAGGACGCTCAATCTCGGCTGATACGTTGGATCCTCTTACTACAAGAGTTTGACATTGTCATCAGAGACAAGAGAGGATGCGAAAATGTAGTCGCCGACCATCTTTCACGTCTCCCTTCTTCGCCTACACTTCAAATTCCTATTAAAGACGTTTTTCCAGACGAGCAGCTCTTGACTGTGTCATGCGAACCTTGGTTCGCAGATATTGTAAATTATTTGGCCACTGGACTTATACCAAACGAATGGTCAAACCAGGACAGACTCAGATTTCTATCCCAGGTAAAACATTTTTACTGGGATGAACCATATCTATTTAAATACCGTCCCGACCAAATTATTCGTCGGTGTGTCCCCGACAATGAGTTCAAGAGCGTGCTGTCATTCTACTACGATCAAGCGTGTGGCGGGCATTTTGGCCCCAAAAAGACAGCAGATAAGATCTTGCAGTGTGGCTTCTACTGGCCACAACTTTTTAAAGATGCACATGATTACTGCAAGACATGCTCTCGGTGCTAACACTTGGGCCGGATATCTAGGAGAAATGAAATGCCACTCCAACCAATAATGGTTGTTGAGATTTTTGATGTTTGGGGGATAGATTTTATGGGACCATTTTCCAATTCTTTTGGGAACGTGTATATTCTCCTCGTTGTTAACTTTGTTTCAAAATGGGTCGAGGCTGTGCCCAGCCGAACTAATGACAACAAGGTTGTTGTTAGATTTCTCAAAGAAAACATTTTTTCTCGTTTTGGACACCCCAGTGCAATTATCAGCGATAATGGATCTCATTTTTGTAATAGGACTTTCGAGTCCTTAATGCGGAAATATTCCATTACTCACAAACTATCAACGCCCTATCATCCCCAAACTTGTGGGCAAGCCGAGATTTCAAATCGGCAAATTAAACAGATATTGGAGAAAACGGTTTCCAAAAACCGTAAAGATTGGTCATCAAAACTTATTGATGCCCTTTGGGCATTTCGAACTGCTTATAAGACCGATCTTGGTATGTCTCCATATAGGCTTTTTTATGGAAAGGTTTGCCACCTTCCAGTTGAAATTGAGCATAGAGTATTTTGGGCAATAAAAGAGTTGAATCTATCTCTAGGAGATGTGGGCAGCAATAGAAAGCTGCAGTTGAACGAATTGAACGAGCTTCGGGATGAAGCTTATGAGAACGCAGTAATCGTCAAAAACCGAACGAAGGTGTTCCACGATAAACACCTTATGCGCAAAACTTTCAAACCTAGTCAACAGGTTTTACTTTACGATACTCGGTTACATTTCTATCCCGGCAAGCTCAAATCTCGATGGAAAGGGCCATTTTTGGTACGCACCGTATATCCGCATGATTCGGTCGATCTAGAAAATCCGGAAGACGATTCACTATTTAAAATGAACGGACATAGACTTAAACCAGTCCTCACTGCGGACCCTTTGGAGGAGCTCCTGTTTTTGCAGGCGCCAATTTACATTGACTGATCTTCCTCCATCTACCCCTAAATTTCGATTATCTAGCCAAAACACTGTTTCAAATAAGTTTGGGGGTATGTATCACTTGTAATTATATAAAACCAAAATAAAAATTAAAAAAATTTAATAAAAAAATTTTTTGGAGTATTTTTGTAAATTTTCAGTAATAATAAAAAATTAAAAAAAAATTTACAAATAAATTCCTCTTTTCAAGAGGACTTTTTTGCAAATAACCAAAACATCCCCCCTATAAATAGATCCCGACCCCTCTGCGGTTTTCATAACCCTAAATTTTCATTTCCTCAAACCCTAACCGCCGCTCCAACTTCTGCAGAGGGATCTCTCCTAGGCGCCATGCTTCCGCCGCCAGAACCCACCTTCGGCCGCTGATCCGCCGCTCCCTGGTGTCTTCTCCTTCTGAAAAATTCAGAGGTAGTTCGATCTCTAAACTCTTCTCTATTAATTTATAAATTCTGCAATTTTCATTCTCTGTGATGACACCAACCCTACAATTTGAGAGAGATTTTTCACAAATCTTTGCACACACAATTTACGGTAGCTATTTCGGTGAAGAAATCCGGAAGCGAGGGTGGAATTTTTTACTTTTTAATCACCCAAACTCTTTCGTCCTTCCAGATCTCGTCACACGATTTTATGAATGCATAGTAGACGGATGCCTTTCACAACACGGATATATTAGGCTTATGTGGGGTGATAGGGAGATCATTATCGATAGTGACTTCATCCATGAAGTCACCCTAATACCTAGACTGCCTACCCATGACCAACCCCTCCAATTCGAGGATTATTTACCCTTGATGGGTACTAACTGTTCGAGGGAACCTAGGAAGGGCATACAGGCTAGAACCCTCTTCGCCAATGTATTAAAAGTGTGCCGTTGGGCACAAAATAACATTTTTGGCAGTTCACATAATACAACATTTTCAACACCCTCTCTTCATATCATGCACACCTTAATGACTAAGAACCCCAGATATGATATGTGCACGGTATTACTTAATTCAATTGGTGCAGGCAAAAGGGCTGCCAATTACCCATGCTCTATGTTAGTAACACAACTGTGTCGCTATTTCCTCCCTATGGAGGAATTTGAGTTTTACATGCATGGAGGTATCCCCATTAGGCCTTTTATTGAAGGAGTATCCACGTCTTATACCCGCTTGAATGATGTATGGTCGCGAACTGAACCGGACGAGAATGTGCCCGCCAGAACACCCAGCTCCAGCTCGACCGCGAGCGAGGAAGAGCTTACCCCCGGAGAACATGCACGTCTACTTAGGAAAGCCACTAGGGGGATACACAGATTGATAGGATTGGTGACCAACTTGGATCACTGTGTGACAGAGATTGAGCACGGTGTGTCCACACTGCTGGCGAAAGAGGAACGTTCCCGTTCACGTTCGAGGGGACGGCAAGGTCATGAGCAGTGAGGGCACTGCTTTTGATAAGTTTGGGGGAGGAGGTGATTTGTAAATAGTTATCATTACATTGCATATTTTAATTTTTGTACATATTTTTTCTTTTTCTTTCTTTGCATGTTTAATTCTGCATTGCATCTTTATAAAAAATTATAAAAGTTAAAAAAAAATGAAAATACAAAAAAAATATAAAAGAAAAATCAAATAAAAAATGAAAAACTAAAAAGATAAAAAAAAATTCAACTTGGCCATATTTGACTTAAGTTTGACATAACGGTTAACTAGCTAGGAAAAACTAGATCCTAAACTTAGTAAATTAAAAACCCTAAAAATAACCTTTCTTAAAGTTTAACGGTAGAAAATATATGTCATTGTAGTTTATTTAAAAATAGGAAAATTTTGAGTTCAATTCTTGGGCTAAGTCAAAATAAGGGAAGAGTATTGAAATTTTTATTGAAGTATAAGTAAGAAAAATAATTCCGAACCTTTAGTCTAAATTCTGAAAATATATACCCTACAACTCGCACATACACGCACCTTGAAACTTGGGATAGTAGAGGATACCTTGAAATGCTCTTGTCTAAAATCCTTAGTATGAGAAAAAAATTAAATAAAAGTATAAGTGAATAAAGAGATATGAAAAAAATGAACACTGGTTTTGTAATTATTTAAGGCTGCGTAAAATAAAAAATATATAGCGAGGGTGCTTTATCACCTAGTGCCTTAGACCAACTGGTTTGGGAGTCACTGCTAAAGCCTTAGGTATTACAAGACGAGGAATTACGCCTAAATGCGCGAACACATTTTGTAATCGGTCGTTGGTACCTCAAAAAGTATTAACGGTCGCATGAAGGATGTGTGAGCAATTTCATCTAAAATTCACCAACTAAAAGTACTTTGGACGATAGACAAGAGTATGATAGCTTGAATTGAATTTCCAAGTGTAGGGGTGATACATACACACACGTAGGGGTATATGATTGGGGTTTTTGATGAGAGATAGGAATGAAAAATAGGGCTTATATTTTCAGTAGAGATGATAAAAATTCTCAAGTTGAGATGGAACCTTAGAAAGAAAATTCAAAAGATACTGAAAACTAAATAAATTTATAGAACATATACAATCTTAAGTTAAATGATAAATGAGTGTGAAAAATATGGGTTGATAATTTCTAAGTTACAGATAATAGAATTTCATGTTAGAATACCAAATTGAAGAATGAAAGTCAACATGCCAAATTGATCGGATTTTGTGGGTAGTATCCGCTGAAAACCCTCAGGAGACAACACTCCTCCTACTAGGGACACATAAAGGTTTAACGGCTTGTTGCACGAGCTCAGTGCAATCGTGATTCCCTGCGAAAGTGAGGTTAGGTTTTTTCGAGAATAAAAATAATTTTGCTCGGAACGAGCAAAAGATAAGTTTGGGGATATTTGTTCATATCAGAATTTTGCATTATTATATTCCCCATTCTTAATCATATTATGAATAAATAGGTGCTTTTGATCCATGTCTGCTAAATAGTTACAGGTTACAGGTTCTCAGAACAATACAGTGAAATTCAGGAAAAGACGCTACAAATGTGAGACTATGACCAACAACTAGATGAATCTGCAAGATGCCGCCTACCAGTTTGAGGAACAAAGGAAGATCAGCAAACAGTTCAATGCATAAAGTACAAGGGCAGCATAAGATTCAAGACTTCAACGCGAAGCTTACGGTAAAAGTCCACAAATTCTGCACTGTGGAAATCTGGAAGAAAATAGAAGATATTCTGAGAAACCAAGTGAAGAAAACAGTAGGAAAAAGTAACATGAAGCAACCCTGAAGAAATGAGCCAGAGATCTCACCATATGGCCGCGGATCCGCGGCCAAACATGGCATTCCGCCGCGGTTCCGCGGCCGTGCAGTGCACGTGTCGGTGCACGTGTCGGTGGATGTCGGTGCTTTGACCCGGCTTTCTTAGGGTAGTCTTGTAATTTCAAGTATGGATCAGATATAAAACCTAAGGTTTCTCCTGTCTATAAATAGGAAAGCCTACGGCCTCTTTTGGAGCACGTCTCTTTTTATTTTTCTAGATTAAATTTTCATTCCATTGTAATCGTCAAGAGGTGTCAATAAAAGTAAGTTTTTTTATCTTGTATTCTTCGTAATTGAAATTTATTTTTCTGCAATTTTTATCTGTCTTTATTTATCTGCAAGTTAATTAGTTTATTTAAAAGAAAAAAAATTATAAAAATGAATCTCATCGTAATTTCCCTAATGAGTGAGTAATTCCTCACTTGTTAGGGTTAGGATTGGGTAGGTTTGAGAGATGGAAATCTCTCACACCTTTCTTGCCCGTTTAATATTTTAAATTAGGACTCTATGTGAATCAAACACACACCGCTCACTACGGCACCCTATCCTACGAGATAGCGGTGATTACCTAGTTAGACCGGTTGTGGTTGATTTACATAGAGGTTAGGGCTAAGAGTTAAGAAAGGACGGACAAGGACCAAAAGGAAGAAACGAAGTTTCTTCCTAGTCGTGCTAATCCCCTTTATTGACTATTACCCTAACACTTATGTTCTTAATTAGGGCAAAGGAAACAGTGAGTAGAATTAATTTTCCGAACTAACCTAATCCTAACCCTAGCAAGGCTTCCAATCAAATTAAATTCAATCTTAGTTTTTATAAAAATCAAAACCTACCAAAAATAGGACTTAACTCGTAAGAACTTAAAGAAAAGAATACGTTTTCCCTGTGGACCGACCCGTACTCAACCGGTTAGCTACCAAGCGACACCGTTATTGATTGCGGTATATTCTTAACTTTGATTTTAAAACGCTCGCATACGCAAAAGACTCTCAATCAAGCCGCAGACTAAGCAAAGACGGTTGGCTCGCCGGCAGTATTCCATCATATGACCAGTTCTCTTGCAGTAGGTACAAAAGGCTGGGCTAGGAAGGTTGTTCGGTACTCCCGGTCGCCTTGGCACAAAAGATGGCCTTGACGAGGCTCCTCTTTCCATCTGGTTGGCAGGACGCTTAAATCCTGCAGACTGAGGTCTACCCCTCGCCTTATAACGGCGAGCTGCTTTCAGAACCGATTCATGAGTCGAAAAATCTCCTGTGGCCAGTGCAGCCTCGATCTCCGAATCCAAACCTTGTTGAAATCGACGGGCTCTGATCTCATTCGTCGGTATCAGGTGTGCCGCAAATCTGTTAAAGTATTGTGTTGGCTGTGTAGTATGTGATGTATTGAACAATTCGAATTATTGAGACATATCTTACCGACTAAGCATGGTGAACTCAGCGTCAAATTCATCTACCGACTTGGTCCACATCGAACCTTGTTGCAGATGAATGAACTGCTGTTCCATGTCGAACCTGGCAGTCTCAGGGAAGTACTTAGCGTCGAACATGTCACGGAAAGTCTTCCATTCGATGGGTTGTTCAAGACGGCTTTCTTCTGCCTTCCACCAATTCCGTGCATTGTCCGTGAGCTGTAATTTTGCAACACGAACCCAAGCTATTTCTGGCATTTGTGCTGCTGCCAGATCATCTTCGATACTCTGAGCCCATTCCTCAGCATCCAGCGGGCTCTCCTTTCCTGAGAACTATTTGGGGTGCAAAGCCCTGAATTGCTTCACCCCAAGTGCTTCTGCCTTGGGACGGTTCATTAAAAGAGCAGTCTGCTGCTGCTGTCCCTCGAGGAGGCTACGGATTGCCTCAAGCAGAACCGTTTGCTCATTGAGCGGAGCAGGGACGGCAGGTGTGAGTGGTAGTGGTGGAGGTGTGTTGTTGACATTGGTGCTGGTGTTGTTCGAGGAATCCATAACCTTGAATGAAAAATTTGGGTTAAGACAGATTCAAAGTATATGAAATGATAAAATTCAAGGAACATGAATTATAAAGAATGTTTTAATTGCTGGTTCTTGTGTTATATTGCTTAGGTTGTTCATGCAGAACAGAACTGCATGGTAGTGTTCCATACAGCTCTGACCTGCATGGGCAACCAATAAAACCTGTCACGCCCCGCTTCCCGGTGTACGGTGAAGGGGACACGAAAAGGCCGCTACGTATTTACTGTGAAGTAAATACGCTAAGCGTATCTAAGCAATATAAATATAAATGCACAAGAGACAAGATATAATAAAGCAACAACTTTATTTATTCACATTCTTTTTACAATACATGGAAAAGTAAATACAACTGAGTGAAAGCAATGCCTAAACAGTGGCATAACAGAAATGAAAAGTACTGAAATAAAAATGTGTACAATGAAGCTAGAGCTCTGGGTCGTAGGAAAGCTGGTCCAAGTCCTCACTACTAGGCTCGATCTCCTGAGTGTCCAGATCACCTGACAACATTCTAAAGAAGAAAGAGAAGGAATGTCGGCAGCGAACAATCGCTCGGTAAGTCCCAAAGATAAGGGAGAAATGGAATAGACAGAAAGAGAAGTTAAATTTTAAAGTTGTATTATATGAGTATTTTGTATTAACGTTGTTGTTTGTAGCTTGGTACAGAAGGATGCCAGTGTATATGAGAGAAGTCTCTATATGACAGAGACTAGAGCAAACGGAAGTACAAGGAACCGTTATGCCACGGTACAACAGCAACGGAATATAGGTTAGGTGTCTTAATCTTGCAGTCTCGTGCCACTTCTAACACCTTCCGTACCAATCTACCCATTAAACCCCGCGATATCTTGTTTGTATTGTTTGTATTTTATTGCAACTTGTATTGTCTTGTAATATAGATTATATAATTGGACGACTTGCCGAAATCATGATATCAGTAAATGGATATAACTGGAGAATCATGGATGTAACTAGAGAATCATGTAAATGGAAGTATATCCATGGTTCGGTTCGGTCAATACAGATTGAATAGATTGAATATACGTATTCATGGTTTCATGTTGGATTGTAGATTGTACTTGAGTCATATTCAAGTCAGATTATTAATGAGACTCGGTCTGAGTCAGACAATTAGAAAAGTAAATTGAAGTCCTGATTGTTTTGATGTTATCGGTAACCGCTGCACATGGGCGGCAGGATTTGTGTCTTTTTCAAAGACGATTACCATATTGATAACATCGTTTGTTAAGTTGTCTATCTTAGATAGGCAAGAACCCACTTCTCCGGCTCCCTGAGGCTCAAGAGATTGGTCCCGCTTAAACCTATATTTACTAGGGTCCTTAGGGTAATTTATTGAACTTGAGGGGGTTTTATGTAAAAATACTTTTGTATAATTTTCAAAATACACCCCGAGTTTTTAATTATCGTTTTTAGAGTTGTCATAGATGTAGATTTTATATTTGTGACATTTCTAGTGAATAAACCTATTTTTCATAATATATGGTATTTAATTGTAATATTGAACTTGTATGGATTTCATGGTATTTTAATGTAAAGTGATCCTTGGAATATTTTTAAAAATTGGAATATTTATATTATCACAAAATAGATATTTTAATAATACATATATATCTATTTGTATAAAAATAATTTTACTATATATTATATTGCCAACGCCCGAACGCCCACGTGCCGGTCACGTGGGGCGCTAACGCCCAAAGCGCTAACACCAGCGCCCGAGCGCCCACGTGCCGGGCACGTGGGACGCTAGCGCCAGTGCCCGAGCGCTAACCCAAGCGCCCAAGCGCTGGCGCCAGCGCCAGCGTGTTAGGCACGTGAGGCGCTGGCGCTCACGCGTCCTTTGGACGCCATTTTCCCCTCATTTTACATGTACTCCACACTAAAAATACCTCTCCTGTTAGAAAAAATTCTAACGTGGCGCTGCCCCTCACTCGGCAAGGGGCTAGCAGCCCTCTTGACCCCCAGCCCGCTATCCGGGTAGCGGGACCCCGTAAAAACTCTGCGGGGGCCCCCGATATATCCAAAACCCCTTCAAAACACAACACTACACATTGAGTTCGCATGACCTGTTTGACCCGTCAATCGGAGGTTCTCTCGCTCCAAAAGCGAGGGGTAATTAACGGCAGCTTAGTCCGCGGCTGACGGAGATTCGGATCCCCACAATCAATAAACCTCAGCCTACCCTAGGCAGGGGAATCTGTAATGCGCCTGACAAGCGCGTGCGTATTCCTATCTCAATGGGGTGACGAAAAACACCCTAGAGATTCTGGCACGCCAGGTGGGACCTTTCTGTCCTCCCATATCTCGGGTCAAGTGTTCATGCGAACTCATTTAACATATATGCCGATGTTTGTACTTTAGTAATGTTCCTTTTATGCAGCAATCAAATTTCAACGACAATGTCTCCCAAGACGAATTCAGCTTCCAACGCGACCCCGATCTCGTACGTGGTCAAGATCAATGCTCGTGTGGTTCTCCCCGCAAGCCTCAGTCGACAGTGGGAGGAACTGCCCCACCAGTTTGGTTCCGTCATCATCTACCCTGCCGGAAGCGCTCATCTGGCAGAAATCCCGGCAAAACAGATGGCCAAGCCGGTCTCAAGGGTCAAGAGACCGAATATTGTGATCGCTAAGGCACCACAACCGAAACTTAAGACGGTGTCTGAACGACTCTCTGGTGCTCCAGCTGGGGGCAAGACTTCCGGTACAAAGGGCAACATCAAACGTTGCGGATGATCTCAAGCGATGACTCCAACAAATGCACAATCAGGCGTATCTCCAAAGACCTCCATCGCCCGGTCTACGGTGGCTTCTCGAAGAGCCATAAACAGCCAAGTGCTCAAAACAGAAAGGCTGAGACAGAAGCGGCTTAGGTATCGAGCCAACAAGAGGGCCAGGACTCCGGCCAAGTGGAATCTTGTGAGATTCCAAGAGCAGTCATCCTGCGACGACGGCTGAGTCGGCCGTAAAAATCAGCAATTCTTTCGGACATCTGAAGTGGGTTAAGAAAAATGCCATGACCGCCGGAATCAAGAAGACAGCGGTCCGAACGCTGCTACAAAGAGACGTGTCCTGGCCCCAACAGAAAAAGTATGATACTATCTCTTCAAGAGTCTACCAGGCGCTCTGTGCCGTGCGAAAACAGCGAGGCACAACCAAAAAAGAAGCGTCAGCACCATTCAAGAATCCGGCCATGCCAGCCGCCTTCAGTCGACTGCCCGTTACCGAAACAGGAGGGTCAAGACAGCGATCCGTGAAATCAGCCGCCGATAATAAAAAGACGGCTGGGTATGTTATCCATACGGTCTATATGGCAGGTGGGCGTCCCAGCAACAACCTTCGCAGTAAAAGCAAGGATGGGGCCACCACATCCCAAACCCAATCTGGCTTGAATGTGGTTGCCGCTTCCCAAGAACAACCACCTCCGCTGGATGATGAAAACCCTCTCGATGAGGATGATAGACAGAAAGACCCTTCAGTCCATGTAGAGTCAAGCTCAGACAGCGAGGAAGAGCCGACTTTCCGCCCTAGGACCGCGGAGCAAGAGCTGCTTCAAGAGCTTCGAAAATAGCTCAGGAGCAAAGATAAAGAGATGGCCAGGCTCTATTCGAAAATTGACAACCTAACGAACGTTGTGATGCAGCTTACGGCTCAAATTTCTCGAGCGCCTCCCAATCAAGCACAAGTTGCTACTCATGAGCCGGATGATGACAATCCGAAGCGGCCGATGTCTGTCCCTTTGGGTCAAAGATTGGTCGAGCCGCACGAAAGCCGACCACATTCCGCTTCTGGGGACGTCTTGGCCCCAGATAGCACTATCCCGCTAACATAAGATCAGATAATGGATTTGGTCACCAGCAAGGTTAAAACATTGGTGGCCGAAGCTGAAGCTCAGAAAGAAATTGGCAGTAGTGGGCAGCCATATCCCGCACAGTACAATCTGATCGAGTTCCCGAGCGGCTACGTCATTCCTAAGTTCGGAAGATTTGACGAGACGGGAAATGCAAATCAGCACGTTGCCCACTTTAAAGCATCATGCGGAAATACAGGGAGCAATGACGCACTTCTTCTTCGTCAATTTGTCAACAGCCTGACCGGTGTCGCCTTCGACTGGTACGCGAGCATACCAGATGGGTCCATCACTACCTTTGCCCAAATGGGGTCTCTGTTTCGGCAAAGATTCATGAGTGTTAGTGATAAAATCTCCATTGCTGACCTTGTGAGGATCAAGCCGGGGAAGAATGAAAGCAACACCAACTTTATCGCCTGATGGCGTAATCTCACGGTCAAGTGCGAACCACCGCTGGAGCAAGACCAGTCCGTCAGCCTTCTCATTGGGAACCTCAGCAATTGGATGGTCCTATTCTTGTGTACAACAGGCCTCAAGACGTTTCAGGAGCTAACCAAGAAAGTCTAGATGCTGGAACGCTCGAAACAAGAGTCCATCCCAGACTCTCCAAGAGACAAGACTTAGAAAAGCAAGAGGGACGACAACCGTAGAAGCGGGAATTCCATCAATACCAATGTCCTCAATGCGTCTGACAATGACGACAAGCGAAAGGCAGGCGAATCCAAAACCAACCGCCCTCGAAAGCCATTGCTGGGAGGAGAAGGGCTTTCCCTAGGGGAGAAAAAGAACAAGATTTACTCTTTCAGAAGGGACAAGGTCCGCAAGATATTCAACGATTCCTTGAACAATGGTCTACAATTGCCGGAGTTGAAGAGACCCCACGAAGCAAAAATGACCGACAATCCCCTGTATTGTCCGTACCACAGAGTAGTGAGCCATGCGATCGAGGATTACTATATCTTCAAAGACTGGGTCGAGAAGCAGTACAAGGCTGGAGAGATCGAGCTCTCCAAAAGTGTGTTGGTGAACAATCAAGTTGCAACCACCAACTTTATACAGACACAAGCTGAAGCCTTCTGGGAGCAGACAACCGAACCCGCTGCCCTGAGAAATGAAACGGACTCACCGCGGCCTCCGTGGAGTACGCACATATCTAATAAGACGAAGAAGATGCTAAAGCTACTTCGGAAAGAGCCCAGGACGGAATGGGAAGGGCAGAAGAAGCCTACCATTCCCTCTACCAATGCGGCTCCATCAGGCTCAAAATCCAAAAAGCTCAAGAAGAAGAAGAAAAGTGCAGCTCAGCGTGAAAAAAAGTCTGTAGAGAGATCAATCATTCAAAAATATATCGATTCCCTCGAAGACTATGAACAGAAGGAAAGAACTCTGATTCAATTGAAGGAGTTCCTCCCTATAGAAGCGGCTGAAATTCTGGAGGAGTTAAAGGAAGACTCCAATGAAGAGATCCCTATAGTGATCTGCTACGCCATCCATCTTGGCAGCGACTCTGAGGAGGAGCTCTGTTTTTCCAAAGAGGACGATGAGCTCGCCACAAGGGCCAACCAAATCCAGCTCAGAAGCGGCAGGGCTCTACCGCCGAATCTGGGCAATGCCCCAAAAGGGAAGGAAAAACAAGTCGCTAATGAAGAAGATGGCAGAGAACTTGCTCATAAAGATTCGAGTCCTTCCCCAGTAGACTATAATGTCTTGGCTCATCTCCGAAAGCTTCCGTCTTTCCTTAGCATCTACGATGCCTTGGTTCTATCTAAAGAGCTTAGAGATGTTCTCATTCACGCTTTACAAAACCTCGAGCAGTACCAGGCTCGCTTTGCGAAAATTAATATGAAAGAAGCCCAGTACACCTTGCATACCGCCGCGGTCACGTTTAAAGACGAAGACCTGCTACTGGGTACAGCTGAGCATAACCGGCCGCTTTACGTGACAGGGTACAGCGACGGAGATCGGATTAATCGCATATTGATTGATCCGGGATTCTCAGTGAACATCATGAACTTGCGGACTCTGAAGAGTTTTTCAATGGACGTCCGACACCTATCAGGGGAAAGGATTGTCATTCAAGGCTTCAATCAAAACTGCCAGCAAGTTCTAGGCTCTATAGCTCTGCCAATCAAATTTGGGGATCTGCAAACCGAAGCTAAGATATACGTGATCGATGCTGACACGTCTTATAAAATTCTCTTGGGACGGCCGTGGCTCCACGATTACGATATCGTTTCGTCAACTCTTCATCAATGCATGAAGTATACTAAAAATGGCGAAGAAAGACGCATTGATGGAGACATCCAGCCGTTCGGTGTGCATGAAGTCCCATATGAAGATTCTCGGTACTTTGTGAACCTCTAAAGTGCTGAGCCATAGCTGACCGAAGACAGAACAGCCCTGAAACTCAAAAGCAAATCTGAGCTGGCTGTCACTTTCAAAAGCAAAAACCCCCAAGTGCGCCCGCGCTTCGGTAGTGACACTGATGAGTCCAACGCTGGAAGTCCGTCCTTCCGTAAAACTCGCCCTCGTTTCGGTAGCGATACGGACAAATCTGATACTGAAGGCCCATCTAGTAGCAAAGTCCGCCCTCATCTTGGCAGCGACACTGAAGAGTCGGAGGAAGAGGACCTGCCTTGCAACAGCTGTGCAAATTGGACCCCATGCAACAAGCAAAACTACGGGAGACCTTCGAAATTACAGAAGGGTCCCTACTTGTCACAAGGGTGCCGGAGCAGATGTGCAAAGAGCTCGATGCATTGTCAGTCTCTACCGTGGACCAGCTGAAAACTTTCTACATTCCTGGAAGAAAAAATAGACAGAAGGGCATCCTGTTTTATGGGTCAAATCCTATGGTGCACCCGGACGATTTGTCTGTCGCGTGCCTTCCCTATGAGAGAGGCATAAGAGTCGTTCTCAATCCCAGATACTATGCGCCCGAGATGCAGGAATATTTCAAAAGGTGCGGATGCCGGTTATATCAAACGGAGTCCGAAGCAAAGTTTTATGAAGGGCTATGTCATCCGCCTCAGGTCCGAGCACTCATCGATGGAAGAATTCCATATAGACGGGGCATAGGTTTCATCCAGCCTGATTCCAAGTCATGCTACATGATCTATGTTGGTGAAGCCAGCGAAAAGTCAAATGATGATGACGCGCTAGCCGAGCCAGAAGAAGCTCCTCAAGAGCTCGAAGATGGCGGACAAGCAACCTTTGACGAGCTAACCGAGATTGACTTAGGAACGCCCGATAATACAAGGCCGAGCTACATCAGCTCACTCTTGTCAGAAGAAATGAAAGTGCAGATAATCGCCCTGCTGCATGAGTTCGTCGACTGCTTCACGTGGACGTACGAAGAAATGCCTGGCCTTTCCCCTGAAGTGGTCGTGCATAAACTGGCTATATCTCCTAATGCTAAGCCAGTCAAACAAGCTCCTCGAAGAATGAGAAGGGAACTGGAAGAAAAGGTCATCGAGGAAACCAAGAAACTCATCGATGCTGGCTTCATCAGGGAAGAGAAATATACGGACTGGATCGCATGCATAGTCCCAGTGAAGAAGAAAAATGGGCAGATCCGAGTTTGTATCGATTTCAGGGACCTCAATAAAGCTTGTCCTAAAGACGACTTCCCGCTATCGGTCATGGAAATGATGGTCGATGAAACCTCAAATTATGAGTTGTTCACCTTTATGGATGGCTCGTCTGGATATAATCAGATCAAGATATCGCCTGAGGATGAGAAGCACACAGCATTTCGAACCCCGATCGGAATAAACTGCTACAAAGTGATGCCGTTCGGACTAAAGAACGTAGGTGCTACATATAAAAAGGCAATGACCAATATCTTTGATGACCTAATTCATAAAGTCGTCGAACGTTATGTTGATGATTTGGTCGTCAAGACTAAAGCCAAGACCGATCACATCCAGGATCTTAGGACCGTTCTCACTAGACTGAGGGAATACGATCTGAAGATGAATCCTCTAAAATGCGCTCTTGGCGTGTCATCGGGAAAATTCCTAGGCTTCATAGTCCGACATCGAGGGATCGAAGTTGACCCATCAAAGATAAAGGCCATCATGGAGATGGCCCTCCAAAGAGTCTGACGCAGCTAAGATCTTTTCAAGGCAAGCTTGCTTATATACGAAGGTTTATCCCAAATTTATCGGGGAGATGTAGGCCCTTCTCAAAGCTCATGAAGAAATGAGCTCCTTTTTTCTGGGACGACGAATGTCAAGAAGCGTTCGAAAGCATCAAACAGTACTTGTTGCACCCTCCAGTGCTTGCTGCCCTTATTCTGAATAAACCATTGATTCTCTATACTGCCACGCTAGATGAGTCACTCGGTGCACTCCTTGCCCAGAACAACTAGGAGGGAAAGGAAAATGCCCTCTACTACCTCAGTCGAACTCTAGTCGAGGCGGAACACAACTATTCCCCGATCGAAAAGCAATGCCTGGCTCTGATATTCGCTGTGAAGAAGCTGAGGCACTATCTGCTTGCTCATCGGGTTATGTTGATCTCCAAGGTTGACTCGCTCAAACACTTAATGATCAAGGCAAGCCTAGCCGGCAAAATTGCAAGATGGGCTGTCATGCTACTTAAGTTTGACATAGTTTTTACTCCTCAGAAAGCAGTAAAAAGGCAAGCCCTCACCGATTTCCTCGCCGCTCATCCTATACCAGAAGGGTCACCGCTTAATTACGAGTTACCCGACGAACAAGTGCTGCACCTCGAGGAAGGTGAGCCATGTTGGGAGCTCTACTTCGACGGAGCCCCATCAATGAGGAGCTTCGGCAAATCAAGTATCCCGCAGATAAAAGCGGGGATAGGATTGGTGTTCATCACGCCATCGATGGGAACCCTACGACGTTCTTTTGCTCTCACCAAGCCTCGCACAAACAAAGAAGCTGAGTATGAAGCTCTGATAGCTGGTCTGGAGCTCGCCATAGAAATGGAAATCATTCGGCTACGGGTTTACGGTGACTCCCAGCTTGTCGTCAACCAGGTAAGCGGTGACTATAATATATACAAACCCGAGTTTGCTCGATATAGAAGCCGAGTGGTGGAACTCATGAAACGGTTTACTCACATTGAACTATTGAAAGTCCCTAGGGCGTTGAACGGAAAAGCCGACATACTCGCTCGCCTAGCTAAATAGCTAGCTGATCCTGACATGGACGAAATTCTGATCACAGTCAGAAGCCGGCAAATCCTACCCCCAATCTCATTACGAGAAGAAGAAAGCATGGAACAAAAGAGCAGTCCTGCCGAAGAAGTTCTTATCATTCAAGATGAGCCCGATTGGAGAGAGCTCTTCATAGGGTACCTCCGATACGACAAGCTGCCCGAAAGAAAATCTGCGAGGGTTCAACTGAAGAAAAGAACTCTTCGATACGTGTTTGTAAATAATACGCTATACCGCAGATCATATGACCAACTCTGGCTCAGATGTCTGTCATCGGCCGAAACCCAGAAAATCATGAAAGAAATTTACTCAGGCGTCTGCGGAGCTAACCAATCCAGCCCCAAAATGCGGCTTCAGATCAAACAGCTTGGATATTACTGGTCCACCATGATAAGGGATTGCGAAGAGCATGCAAAGAAATGTCATCTCTACCAAATTCATGGTGATTTCATTCACAAGCATCCCAATCCGTTGCATCCTACGGTGGCGTCGCGGCCTTCCGAAATTTGGGGCACCGACATTGTTGGCCTAATTGATCCTCCGTTATCCAAACGTCACCGGTTCATATAGGCCGCAACTGACTATTTCTACAGATGGTTTGAAGCAGTCCCGCTAAAAGAAGTCAAGATAGAAAATATTCTGACGTTCTTCCAGCATAATATTCTATATCGCTTCGGTACACCAAGAAAAATCATTTCTGACAACGGGCCTTCTTTCAAGAGCTTCAAAATCTCAAGGTTCGCTACTCAGCACAAGATAGACTGGAGATATTCCTCCATCTATAATCCAAGGGCCAATAAGCTAGCCGAAGCCTTCAAAAAAACTCTATGCAAGCTCCTGAGGAAAAATGCTTCAGCCAACAAGAGAGACTGGAATCTCAAACTTCATGAGGTATTGTGGACATATCGTACCACGCACCGCACTCCAACTCAGTCCACTCCATACTCATTAATCTTCGGAGTGGAGACGATACTCCACCTCGAAGTCGAAGTTCCAAGCTTAAGAATGGTCGTTCAGCACGAGTTGACGGAGGAGGAAAACGTGCTCCTTCGGCTTGAAGAGCTCGACGCCCTCGAAGAAAAAAGGCTCGCGGTGCAACAAAATCGGGAGCTATACCGAACCCAAATGTCACGGGCCTATGACAAGATAACCCGTCTCCGCGCTTTCAAGAAAGGTGAATTGGTGTTGGTCCTCAAAAGACCGATCATCCCCAATCGACATTCAAAGGGAAAATTCGAGCCAAACTGGGAAGGACCATACGTCATCGAGAAAGTGTTCGACGAAGGGTCCTACCAACTAATAAGTGCCGGGGAAGAAAGGCCCATGCCACCCATCAATGGCCGATATCTCAAGAAATACTACGCGTGAATACTCCAAGTCATAGGCGAATTGAGCACACAAGCCCTACGGTCTAGATCATACATCCTATAAAACCGTACACAATCCACGGGCGTAAACGACCCCTATCTCTCCCAAGTCCTGCCGGTGAGACTAATTTTAAAGTCTCACCAACAAAAAAAAAAGTATGTCCACAAGCAAAACGGGCACGGATGAAAACCCGGAAGGGCTCCGTGAGTTAAAAAAGCAGGACTGCCGGCGAGTTTGTGAAAACCCGAAAGGGCGCAAACTCGTGAAAAGAGATAAAATACACTCGCAAAGTCCTCTCGGCCTTGTGAGGAGAAAATCCCTACGTGAGATCCTTACGACTCATAAAGGAGCAACACACTTAGAAATCCTCACGATTCCTTAGGAGAACATACACCTGCGAGATCCTCTCGACTCGTAGGGAGAAAATGCTTTTATGAGACCCTTACGGCTCATAAAATTGAAAAGCCTTAGGTGATAGGGATCTAAACCTGTCTCCTGGGCCATCACCCCCCCCCCAACGGGCAACGGCAAATGATGAGTCGCTCCTGGCATTTCGCTTCAGAGTTAGCGGTGCTGATGCCGACCCAAAAAACAAATCCCAAGTCCTCCCGGGGCAAATGATGAGTTGCTCCTGGCATTATTCCAGTGCAGCAATGCTGATGCCAAACAAGATCCAAATTCCAAGTCCCCAAACGGCGAATGATGAGTCGCTCCTGATATCATATTCCAGTGCAGCGATGCAGACGCCAACCAAAATCCAATTTCCCAAAAATTCTTCCAGCCCTACGGCCAGTCCCCAAATCGTCTACCGTATACAATCCACGGGCTCAAATAATTCTCATCATACCCAGGCCCCACGGCAATCACAAGCCCCACAGCTGGTCTCCACCCTTGGAATTATGCTCCATTTGGGAAGACCCACTCATGTGTCCTCACGATACATGAGGAGAACAAACTTACGGGGTCCTCACGACTCGTAAGAAAACACCTTCGTGGGATCCTTACGACTCACAAAGGAAAAACACACTTGGGGGTCCTCACGACTCCTAAGGAGAAAATACACCTACGGGATCCTTTCGACTCGTAGGGAGAAAATGCTTTTTTGGGACCCTCATGGCTCATAAAATTGAAAAAGCCTTAGGTGATAGGGACCTAAACCTGTCTCCTAAGCCATCATTCCCCAACAGAAAAAGGCAAATGATGAATTGCTCTTGGCACATGTGCTTCAGTGTTAGCAACGCTGATGCCTACCTAACCCCAAAATTCCAAACTTCAATCCAATAAACCCCTAAGTCTTTAAACTGGGAATAGATGACCTCTAAGTCGTTAAACTGGGAACAGATGACCCCTAAGTCGTTAAACTGGGAACGAGGGAAATCCCCTCACGGCAAATGATGAGTTGCTCCTGGCATTATTCCAGTGCAGCGATGCTGATGCCGACCCAACAACCAAATTCAAAGTCCCACCCGGCAGTAATTCTAAGCTCGAAGGTCCCACTGGATATGTAGGGAACTTCCAAAACAAATCAAATCAAACAAATCAACCCCAACACCGCAAGAGGCGGAGCAAGTCAAATCAAATCCCGATACCGCGGAAAGCGGAGTAAGTCAAATCAAATCCCGACACCGTAAGAAGCGGAGAAAATAACAGACCGTCCAAGTCGCAAAAAGGGCAGCACCGACCGTCCAAGTTGCAAAAAGGGCAGCACCGACCGTCCACGTCGCAAAAAGGGCAGCACCGACCGTCCACGTCGCAAAAAGGGCAGAACCGGCAGTCCAAGTCGCAAAAAGGGCAGCACCGACCGTCCAAGTCGCAAAAACGGCAGAACTGACCGTCCACGTCGCAAAAAGGGCAGCACCGACCGTCCAAATCGCAAAAAGGGCAGAACCGACCGTCCAAGTCGCTAAAAGGGCAGAACCGACTGTCCAAGTCGCAAAAAGGGCAGCACCGACCGTCCAAGTCGCAAACAGGGAAGAACCGACCGTCTACGTCGCAAAAAGGGCAGCACCGACCGTCCAAGTCTCAAAAAGGGCAGAACCGACCGTCCAAGTCATAAAAAAGGCAGAATCGACCGTCCATGTCGTAAAAAGGGCAGTGCCAGCTTCCCAAAAGCGGGAACCAAATCAAGTCGCCTCCACGTGAAAGAAGATCTATCAATTTCACGCACACGACCCATATGTGTGGTGTGCATTTATTGATGGGGGTAATTTGTTGGGGTAAAAATTTACACCCCGGTTGACCAAGTCAAAATCAAAGTCAACCCCAAACCAAGTGGGTCCAAGCCCAGGTCAAGTGGGCCAATGCCCGGGTCGAGCCCGAACATGAAGCGGCCGGCCTCCCCCCATGCCAAAATAAAATTTTTGTAATAAATAATTTTTGGTGTATTTCTTTTTTTATTTCTATGGATAAATGTAAGGAAAATGGGCATAAGACCAAATTTTTGTAAAGCCCATGGCTTATATGCAAAAATAAGTAGCACATGAGGTAAAGGATGGGCAAAATGCCATTTTGTAAAGACTAAGGGGCTATATGTAAAGTGTATAGCGTATAAAGGCAAAGATAATGAAAATATCTCAAAATATTTTTTTTCTCTCCCTCAAAAAAAAATTAAGGTTTGTGCCTCCTTCTCCTTCCTCAAAGTTCTAAACCTTCTTCTTTCTTTTGAATTAAATCAAGAGTTTTACTCTTTCTTTTCCAAAACTAAATAGTTTTTCACCACAAAACCCACAAAAGGAAGCTTGGATCTTCCACCAAGTCATAAAAAAGGAGAGATTTTTAAAATTTCACCCCTCTTGTTCTCCAAGATCCGGCCAACAGAAGAGGAGGAAGGAGACCCATCCCCAAAGATCCCATTTGGGAAGGATCCAAGGCTTAAGAGAAAAGAACCTCTGAAGATTTTTAGGGAGTTCAAAACCAAAATCCCAAAATCCTCAAAGGAGTTTAACTCCTAATCCAGACCTTTTGGAGTTTAACTCCACTCAAAATCCTCTTTTGGAGTTTAACTCCTATTTCCGGGGGTAAACCCCATTCCTTTCGCTAGCGTCCAGCGTCCAAACGCTCACGTGCAAGGCACATGAGGCGCCAGCGCCCAAAGCTCTAGCGCCAGCGCCCACGTGCCAGGCATGTGAGGCGCCAGCGCCCGCATGCCGGGCACGTGGGGCACTAGTGCCCAAAGCGCTAGCACCAGCGCCCGAGAGCCCACGTGCCGGTCACGTGAGGCACTAGCGCCAGTGCCCGAGCGCCCACATGCCGGACACGTGGAGCGCTAGCGCTCACGTACCGGGTACGTGGGGCGCTAGCGCCCAAAGCGCTAGTGCCAGCGCCTGAGCGCCCGAGCGCCCACATGCCGGGCACGTGGGGCGCTCGCGCCTAAAGCGCCAGCGTCCGAGCGGGCCAGCGTCCGAGCGCGCGAGCGCCAGCATCCGAACGTGCCAGTGCCAGCGCCCGAGCATGCCAGCGCCCGAGCACGCCAGCGCCCGAGCGCTAACCCAAGCGCCCGAGCGCCAGCGCCAGCGTGTTAGGCACGTGAGGCGCTGGCGCTCACGCGTCCTTTGGACACCATTTTTTCCGCATTTTACATGTACTCCACACTAAAAATAGCTCCCCCGTTAGAAAAAATTTCTAACGAGGCATTGCCTCGCACCCCGTAAGGGGGCTAGCAGCCCCCTTGACCCCCAGCCCGCTATCTGGGTAGCGGGACCTCCGTAAAAACTCTGTGGGGCTCCCGATATATCCAAAACCCCTTCAAAACACGACACTGCATATTGAGTTCGTATGACCTGTTTGACCCATCAATCGGAAGTTCTCTCGCTCCAAAGGCGAGGGGTAACTAAAGGCAGCTTAGTCCGCGGCAGCCGGAGATTCGGATCCCCACAATCAATAAACTCCAGCCTACCCTAAGCAGAGGGAATCTGTAATGCGCCTGACAAGCGCGTGTGTATTCTCATCTCGATGGGGTGACGAAAAACACCCTACACACCCGAGGAGTAATCCAACTCATCAGTGGGAATCGGGATCCAACTATCATCGCATGATAACTTGATGGAAGCCACTCAAGTCACCACACACTAGAATGTATGCGTAAGCCTGGCAAGTTTCCTGTATATTTGAAACTCCCGATATGTGGTTTTACCCTAAACGGTTTATGACCTTGACTTTGGCCAACAAATCATAACTCGCAAGTCAAGTTCTACCCGTCATTGTCCTGATTGATTTAGACCCACCCGCACATATCCTTGACTGTGGCCAACAAAGTGGTATGACTGTCCTAAACCAATGCATATCCATGCAACAGACAAGCAACACCCAGCTACTGCACACGATTCCTTGACTTTGGCCAACAAACACCGCACGATTACTTTGCGCTACTTATCCGAAATGACGGAGGGTCACAGCTGATTTTGGGCGAAAAACCTTTAACGTAATGAACTTGATATCGTTGAAGGAATCCAAGTGGTTTTTTAAATATATAGTGGCGAAAACTTTTGCTAAAGAGGTCACTCCTGGTGAAGGGATCTCGGCTCTTTTCTCGTCAAATGAGGTGCAGGATATTCCTAACTGAATACCATGATGCAAAGCAAAATAATCGACTATAGTGAAGTTATTACGCTGACGCAAACTTCTGCTCAAGGGGTCACTCCCGATGAATGGATCTCAGACCTTGCCTCGTCGAATGAGGTGCTGGATATTCATAACCGAATATCACTATGCAAAGCAAAAGAGAACGTCTGTAATGTCAATTTTTAAAAAACTTAGTTCCAACAACATCATATATAGGTTTGTTTTGTCCTTGCATTGATCAAAATTAATGCAGTCCCATCAATTTATCACACCAGAAAAGAACGAAAATATGACGTACGTATATGCCATCCGCATTCGCCACTGGGTCCCGTCGTCACTCGTTAGGTTACTTAACTAGCGACAGAGCGGGGACTGGACTAGCGCGGGTGCAAAACATATACAACATCTACTAGTGTGTGTGTGTGTGTATATATATATATAACAATCGTCCCAGGCATGATATAAAGCAACATCACAGAAGCATCACAGAAGCAGCACAGAATGGTGGATAATCTTGGAGCCCCGGGTTTCACATGAGCCGCAAATGAGACCCGACGTTCCCTGTCGTGTGGATAGCCTGTGCAATGAAATCTAAACCTCTACGAGCGCGGCAAGTTACCCGTCAAAACCAGAAGTGAGGCAACCCCTTTCAACAACGTGAATGGGCCACCCAGCACTTCCCGGAATCCGGTAAATTGGGCATCCCTCCGTGGGTCAACCTATACCCCCTACGAGTGTGGCGAATAACCCGCCAATTCTAGAGTAAGGTACCCTCCATCTCAACGTCATGAGATGCGGACCCGTTGCCCTCTAGAACCCGGCTATTCGTGCACTCCACCACGGGATAATCCTAGTACAGAAAAGAAAATAATATACAAGGGTGACAACGACCTCAACCCGGTCATGCCCAAAACAAATAATATACAAGCTGGCAGTGACGGCAGTCCACATGTCGGACGCTCACCCCGCAATATCAAATGTACAAATGAAACTAAATTGTACTAACATTGCACCCAAGCTATCCACCACGACGATCCAACCACAATCACAGCACAACACTGAACATCAACGTGAATGTCACGTTCCCAAACCCGTCTAAAAGAACATATAGCAATTAGACGAGTTGTACTGCTCGAATGACATTCACGGTCGCAGATAGTAATGTATGTACTGATAAACATTTAAACAATGTTAAAACATCGACTTCGAAACACCCTGAACTGCCCCTCAACAACAGATAACATAATATCCAAAATGGGAAAAACTGGCAATACCACTGAACCAATATTCCAGAGACCAGACCACACAAAAAATACGAAGCCCAAACTCCTAAGAATAGCCGGCCAGCTCAGAAAATTTGGCAATATGCTCGGCCCAAAACATGTGCAATGGGTTCGTATTTGGTGTGTGCTCTTGTGGTCACCATAGTAGTCTTCTGCAGTTGCCAAATTTTTATTTTTTTTGAAGACTTTGAAAATCAACAGAGACTGGAATCTGCAGTGTACAGTTTTGGGATTGTTTCGATTTCGATACTTTAACATCGTCTAAATAAGCTAGTAAGGGGTTTACGGGTTGGCTCTGATATCATGTTGGATTATGGCAGCACCCCGGCCATCAAACCGTGGCCAAATGCGGAACAAAAATTTTCTAAACTGGCGCTACCATTAACCGATGCCCGGATCTACCCTAAACCCTATACTAGCAAGCATATATAAAGAAGTTAGAATGGATATACAGAGTTGATCTGTGTCCTTCGGTCTTCAACCATCTTCCTAAGCTCCTAGAGGCTCCTTGATCAAGCTTGGTCATCGGTCTCCCTCCATCGATGATGATCCACCCGAGAGATATAGTTGTGGCTCTAGCTTCACATAATGGATGCAAGTGAAACAACTAGAGTTTCTAGGATGCTACTCTAGAAAACTTAGGATGTAGTGTATGTAATCCAAGTGTTAGTCTATCTCATCTCACCCCCTCTCATGATTCTCAACACATGAGAGGGTTGAGAGGAGGTGGTGAATGAAGGTGGAGGCAACCATGAAAATCAAGAGAGGGGTGAAGCACAAATGGTGATGAAGAGCTCAAGAAAAAACTCATGCTCAAAAATAATGAAGCTAACCATGAAAGAGAAATTGAGCATGCTTGGTTTTGTAAAACATTTTCTTTTCATTTTAAAATCCATCCATACTTGAATAGTATGCACAAATGAATTAAAAATTCATTTTTACACACTACGCAAGCATGGTCACCACCATACTCCCCATTTTCCAATTTCCACCTCATTTACCATTTTCCAAAAAATGGTCAAATCCAAAAATGAGGTGGCCACCTTCTAGAATGTTTTCCGGATAAAATGTAGATTACATTCTACTGTATATCCATACCTGCATTTGTACAGCAATACGAATACCCAAAGAGATAGAATAACACAAAAAACATAATACTAGAATATACGTATCGAAATACATATTCGTAAATTATTAAATCAATAGCTGATTTAATAATCCGGCCCAAACCTGAGCCGACTAGTATTATTAACTATCCGATCGAAAGTCCGGGTACAAAGTACATCAATCGATCGGAACCCTGCACATATCCAATACGGCTACTACATCATTTCGCCAGAACCTGGGAAACCCTCTGTGTGGGACTCTAAAGACTCGTCAATACGCTGGCAGTGGGTTTAACCACAAGCACGTCAGCGGCACTAGCTGTACGTAATGGCTATCCAGGTATTAAACAAAAGGAAGGCCGACGGGCAAACTCATCCTGAACCCCTACTGAGCCTGACAGTGATAATATCCGTACAGTCCGGTCTGTTCGTCTAAGAGTATCGCATATCGAGTCTAGGGGGTGGATAAAGTCAGACCCCTAACAACGCGAAATTTAGTGTCGGCATGAAACCCATCACCACGTGAGAAACTACTGATCCTAGATCAGTAATTCTCGACTATCTTGGCCAAGAATTTCTGGTGATGGCCACCCATGCACTGCGCGACATCAAGCTCCAATACCGGGAGAGACGAATCCCCAACGATCCGCTCACTGCTTCCATATGGCTCGGAACTGTACCCAACTAAAACCTGTTTGCATGACTCTTTTGAGCCGTGGTAGGGTAGTAATCAAAGCACAGTGGGAACTCACACGAGACAAATGACGATATCAGGTCGACAGACTAACCTGTACACATGTCACCTGGGAACTGCGATCTGACAATAGGTATAGTACCAACTAGAAGGTTCCCGGCGAGTCCGTCCAGTGTACTCATAACCCAATGAGCACATGTATACTATCTTAGGTGAACAAACTAACACCAATGGCATGTGAGACCTGGCCACCGCCTCTCGTCGGGGTCTCGATCAGTATACACTAGTCTATTCTGGAGTATCGATGCCCAGTTTCGAAACTCCCACGACTAAGGACATTTAAGGATGTGCTTATAGACCACCAGCTCCCACGTATATGATCGCTATCATAATGCTGGTAGTCAAGCAAGAATCCTATGTGCTCTATCAACATGTAATAGTGATGATAAAAACAAACCGAATAGCATACTATCATCTCGAGTAAGACTGTTCTACCGGTATAGGTCTTCCCTCAATCATCATAATCACCTGCCTGCGACTACGATAATTGCCTTGAGGGCACTATAGCCAACAGATGTGGCTCCAATACGAGAAACTACTGATCTGACCATCAATAAATCTCAACTGCCTTGGCCAAGGTCTTATAGTTCTAGCCAACTGGACACAGTGCGATATCGACTCCCAATACCGGGAGAGACGAATTCCTGACAATCACTCACCGCCTCCCTGTGGTTCGGGACTGTACCCAACCAAAACCTGTTTGCACGACTCAGTAGAGCCGGATAGGGTAATGGTCAAAGCACAGTGGGAACTCACACGAAACAAATGATGATCTCGGGTCCTAAGACTAACCTGTACTCATGTTACCTGAGAACCACTATCTGACGATAGGTATAATAACATCTAGAGGTTCTCAGGGAGTCCGTCCAGTGTACTCACCCCCAGTGAGCAAATGTATACAATCTTAGGTGATCACACTAATGGCTGTAGGACTAATTACCGTCCCTCGTCAGGGTCTAGAGATGTATACACAAGTCTACTCTGGAATATCGATGCCCGGTCTCGATATTCCTACGACTTAGGACCTTTAAGGATGTGCTTATGGACTACCCAACTCCCATAAGTATGATCGCCATCATAACGCTGGTAGTCAAGAAAAATCTTACGGGCTTTATTAACATGTATACGCCATATCTGATATCGAGTATAATATATGCACATGTTAAGATAAAGACAAACCAAAATTTTATACTATTGTATCGAGTTTTTATCAATATGTGTAAACAATATAAAGCGGCAAGAGAAAGAAATACACATATTAAGACAAAGATAACTCAAATAATATACTATATACAACTGAGCAAGATTGTTCTGAACATACATATTCCTAGCATCCCATACAATACAGGCCTCTAGGGAATACATATCCAACAATCTTCCACTTGCACTAAGGCCTGTAATTGGTGTATCGAACACCCAATGTCTGCTTTAGGGCCAGTTGTTGGCGTATCGCATACCCAACATTTCAAAAGGTCGCTCGAACTGTGCTTGAGGGAGGGCCTTGGTAAATGGATCCGCCGTGTTGTCTTTCGTATCTACTCTCCGGATCTCAATCTCCCGGCGATCTTCAATCTCCCAGATCAGGTGATACCGCCTCAAGATATGTCTGGATTTCTGATAGGACCGTGGTTCCTTTGCTAAAGTTATAGCCCCATTGTTATCACAATAAAAAAAGTATTGGATTAACAATAGATAGAACCACCTTAAGTTCAGTAATGAACTTCTTCATCCAGACCGCCTCTTTTGCGGCATCGTTCGCAGCAATATATTCAGCATCCATTGTCGAGTCTGCAACGGTGTCCTGGTTGGAACTCTTCCAACAGACCGTCCCTCTGTTGAGGGTAAACATAAAACCCGAGACCGACTTGCTGTCATCCTTGTAATTCTGGAAGCTTGAGTCGGTAAAATACTCGACCTGAAGGTCTCCATTACCGTAAACCAAGAACATCTCCTTAGTCCTTCTCATGTACTTGAGAATGTTCTTCACAGCTGTCCAATAATTCTCATCTAGGTTTCACTGATACAAGTTCACCATGCTAAGCGCATATGCTACATCTGGTCTGGTACACAGTATTGCATACATTATAGATCCTACCACCGAAACGTAGGATATAGTGCTCATGCGAACCCTCTCCTCATCAGTCTTGGGAGTCATCTCTTTAGAGAGGGTGATTCCGTGCAATGCTGGTATATTACCGCATTTGGAATCTTCCATACTAAATCTCTTTAGTATGGTCTCTATATACCTGGACTGTAAAAGTCCCAACAATCTCTTAGATCTATCTCTGTAAATCTTAATCCCCAGAATGTAGGAGGTATCACCCAGGTCTTTCATGGAGAACTTCTGTGACAAAAAAAACTTAACCGATTGTAATATAGGAATGCCATTTCCTATCAAGAGAATGTCGTCTACGTACAAGACTAGGAATACGACAGTTCTTCCTACAATTTTCTTATAGATACATGGCTCATCTTCATTTCTGATGAAGTTAAACTCCTTGACTGTCTCATCAAAACAGATGTTCTATCTCCACGACGCCTGTTTAAATCCATAAATGGATTTAAGTAGCTTGCATACCTTTCCGCTGCTCCTACTACCTATGAATCCCTCCGGCTTATCCATATAAACGCACTCTTCTAAACTTCCATTTAGAAAAGCCGTTTTAACATCCATCTGCCAGATATCATAGTCATGGTAGGCAGCAATGGCAAGTAAGATCCGAATGGATTTCAGTATAGCCACAGGAGAAAAGGTTTCGTCATAGTCCACTCCTGGTCTTTAACGAAAACCTTTTGCAACAAGTCTAGCCTTATAGGTTTCCACCTGTCCATCTGCATCAATCTTCTTTCTGAAGATCCACTTGCATCCAACGGGTTTTACCCAAGAGAAGCAACATCTAAAGTTCAAAATTTGTTGGTGTACATGGACTCCATTTCGAATTGCATAGCTTCAAACCATTTTACAGAGTCCCTACTGTTAATGGCCTGCTTATAACTAGTAGGATCATTTTCTTCCAAGATGCAATCCTCTCGATCCCCATCTATGAGAAAATCGTAGTATCTCTCGAACGGACGAGAAATCCTATTAGATTTGCGGAGTGGCCAAGGGTCGTCTGCGATTATTGAATTCTCTGGTTCCACCAAATCTTCAGTTTCAGTTTGTGACTCCAGAATTTCTTTCAGTTCTATCATGCTCCCACTAATTTCTTTTGCAAGAAATTCCATTTCTAAGAAAACGGCGTGCTGAGCAACAAACACCTTCTGTTCCTCGGTGTGGTAGAACAGATATCCATAACTATTTCTTTGATATCCCACAAACGTACATAGAACTGACCGTGACTCTAGTTTGTCCGGATTATACTTTTTAACATAAGCCGGACAACCCCATATCTTAAATATTTTATGATATGGTCTCTTTCCATTCCACATTTTAAATGGTGTTTTAGGCACTGATTTGGATGGAACATGATTTAACAGATATGCCGCTGTTTGAAGCGCATATCCCCAGAATGAAAGAGGCAGATCAGCACTACTCATCATGGAACGAACTATGTCCAAAAGGGTACGGTTCCTCCGCTCCGATACACCGTTGTGCTGTGGTGTGTACGGAGGAGTAAGCTGAGAGAGAATATCATTCTCTTTTAGAAAATCACGGAATTCTGTACTCAAGTACTCCTCTCCTCGATCAGATTGAAGGATCTTGATACTTTTTCCAGTCTGATTCTCTACTTCGTTCTTATATTCTTTGAATTTCTCAAAAACTTCAGATTTGTATTTCAAAAGATACACATATCCGAACCTAGAGAGATCGTCAGTGAATGTAATGAAGTACGAGAACCCACCCTTCGCATGTATAGACATCGAACCATATACATCACTGTGTATGAGTTCCAAGAGCTCTGTAGCTCTTTCTCCGTGTCCGGTGAACGGATATTTGGTCATCTTTCTTTTGAGACAAGATTGACAAGTTTTATAGATGAAAATTCGAACGTATTCAAATATCCATCCTTATACAACTTACTTAGTCTTTTCTCACCGATATGGCCAAGTCTACAATGTCATAAGTAGGTTTCGTTCGTATCTAGACTTTTCCTCTTCCGTGTGTTTTGTATATTGAATACCGTGTTTTGATTTAGAACGTAGATACTATTAAACAGTGTACCTTCTGCAACCAATACCTGATTAAGGTAAATATTCATGATATTTCTATCTAGAACAAAGTTATATCCATCTTTATCAAGTAAAGAAACTGATATGATGTTGCAAAATATGGAAGGTACATATTAACAATTGTTCAAAATTATAGTATTGCCGCTTGGCAATACTAGGTGATATTCACCGACGGCAGCAGCATCAACTTGTGCTCCGTTCCCTACTCTGAGAGACATATCACCCGGTTTAACCATTCTACTTTTTCTCAACCCTTATAATAAATTACAGATATAAGATCTTGACCCAGTATCTAGTATCCAAGAGGTAAGGTTGACCGAAAAATAGTTTTCAATAACAAATACACCCGAATAAGATGCATTAGAATGCTTCTCCTTCAATAGGGTCATCTGGAATTCCTTATAGTCCTCTTTCCTTTGCCCATACTTGTGACAGTTATCACAAGTTAGAGTCGAACCGACGTTCCCCAGCCCAGTGTAATAAGCCGATTCGGTCAAGTCAAATATTTTAGTATCTTGATTAGGGCGTGAAATGGTTGCTACCTAGAAAGAGAGAAAAGAAACACTCAGCGTGCGCTCTTGCAAGATCAGATTGGTTATTAGTTTATCTAATCAGGATAGTTCCCACTGTTTCCATGAATTTTCCTTCAAAGCTTAAAAGTAAAACTAGTCGGGATCATTCGCACTTTACCAGTTCGCTAACCGTTCAACCATGTAAATGTTGGTACTCCGAGAGAGGTTCTCCGTGTTCTCGCGCGGACCTAATTAAAATAAACCTCATATCCGCAGAAGCGTAGCCCCGTTAATACTTTTCTAGACACCTAATAGGTTAGCTAATTGTGAAGTGAGAAATATCTCCCAAGAGTAATTCTGCTCATCAGTAGGATCGGGATCCAACTATCATCATGTGATAACCTAGATGGAAACCACTCTAGTTACCACACTCCAGAAGGTATGCAACACTAGCAAGTTTCCTGTATGTTTGAAACTCCCGATGTGGTTTTTACCCCAAGCAACTTATGACCTCGGCAAAGGTCAACAAATCATAAGTCACAAGTCAAGTTCAACCCGTCATTATCCTGGATTATGTTCGACCCACCTGTATGACCCTTGGCAAAGATCAACAAAGTCATACGACCGTCCTAACCAATCGCATCAACATGCAACAGAAAAGCAATACTTAGCAACCGAACACTGCGCCTTGGCAAAGGTGAACAAACGCAGCACGAATACTATGCAGTACCAATCTGAAATGACAGAGGGCTATAGTTAGTTTTTGGCGAAAAACCTTTAACGTAATGAAATTTATATCGTTGAAGGAACCAAGTAGTTTTGAAAAGGAGTAGTTTAGGCCCCGCCTTTTAAAAACAAGTGGTTTTGAAGAAAACCGAGTAATCTACAGTAATATAAACTTTTGCTCAAGAGGTCACTCTCCGTGAAGGGATCTAAGCTCTTTCCATCTCGAATGAGGTGCGGGATATTCCTAACCGAATACCACCATGCAAAGCGAAAAAGCATGACTGTAGTTTTTCGAAATTTGTTCTAACATCTTTTAGATTTCTTTTTCTTGCATTAATTAAAATTAACGCGGTCCCATCAATTAAATTCTATTACATCAGAAAAGAACGAAAATAAAATGTACGTATATGCCATTCGCATTCGCCACGGGGCCCGTCATGCACCGTTAGATTATTTAACTATCGGCAGAGCGGGGCAAGAATAGCGCGGATGCAAGACATATACAACATCCACTAGTATATATAAATGTATATATATAACCATTCGTCCCATACATGATATAAGCAACATCACAGAACATCAATAAGCAACATGGAATGACGGATAATTTAGGAGCCCCGGGTTTCATTTGAGCCGCAAATGAAGCCCGACGTTCCCCGGTCGAGTGGATAGCCTGTACAATAAAGAACGTAGACCCCTACAAGTGCGGCAAGTTACCCGCCAATCCCGGATGCGAGGAAACCCCAATCAACAAAGTGAATGGGCCACCCAGCACTTCACGGAATCTGGTAACTTGAGCACCCCTCCGTGGGTCATCCTATACCCCATACGAGTGTGGTGGATAGCCCGCCAATTTTAGAGTAAGGCCTCATCCGTCTCAACGCCATGAGATGCGGACCCGTTGCCCTCTGGAACCCAGCTATTCGAGCATTGCTCCGCGGGGTAATCCTAGTATAGAAAAGAAATATATATATATATACAAACGGAGACATTGATCTCAACCCAGTCGTGCCCCAATAAAAGAATATACAAACTAGAAGAAACGGCAATCCACATGTCGGACGCTCGCCCCGCAATAATGAATATACAAATGAATCAACACTGTACATCTACCATTGCACTATAGACTATCCACCACGACAATCCATCCATAACATTAGTACAACACAGAACGTCAACGCGAATATCATATTTGTAAACCCGTCTGATTATACATATAGCAACTAGTCGAATTATACCGCGCAATGATATTCACGTTCGCAGAAACAAATGCTCAGAAAGACACAAATTTAAAATTTCGATCGATTAAAACTTTCCGCATTGGCCCCAAGTACAATCCAGTACACAAACACATCTGGACCAAAACCAAATTTTCCGAAAATCATATTTCCATGTATTAGAGCCCCAGAAAAAATTTGGGGCACTGTAGCCAAAATCGGACCGCGGTTCAGCGGCCAAATGGTGCATTTGTTTTCTATTTCGCGGTCGAATTTTGGGTTTAGGTACCCAAATTTTTTTCTTGACTCTAATTTTGCCTGCACATAATTTTAATGCAATCAGAAATATTTTTTTGAACAACTTTAAAATTCAAACAGCGAGCAAAGATATGGAAATGCGATTCGGAAAATTCCGTCGATTAAAACTCTAAATTAGTGCAAACTAGTCTAGTTAAGCTTTATGAAGTGGCTCTAATACCATATTGGTGAGTTGTGCTCACTCTACATCGAAGTAGAAAGGCGGAATGCACAAAAATTAAATTTTTAAGCAAGCACAACCAACTTAATCCAAATGATCAAATCATAACCCTAAACTAGCAACTAGTAGAAGTTTAATCTACTATGAGAGAAGGTCATACAAGAAGATCCGTGTCCTTCGGATTTTCACTCCTCTTCTTAAGCTCCTAGGGATCTCCTAGATCAATCTTGATGGCCGGCCTTCTCGGTTCTAGATGATCCACCCAAGAGTTTGTAATCCAAACTTAGCTTCACTAATGAAGCAACTCAACAACCTGATTTGCTAATCTAGGTTGCCAAGATGATGTAGTGAGTTTTCTAGTGTATTTCTATCTATTTTCCTTCCTTGATTCTTAACTCATGAGATGGTAGGGAGGAAGATGAAGAAGAAGGTAGAAGAACTCAAGAAATGCTAGAGAGGAAAGAGAAGTTCATGGTGAGAATGAAAAAATCATCACATGAAACAATAATGCAATCATGGTTTTATAAAACATATTTTGTAATATAAATATATCAACCTTACTTGAATAGTTTGCACAAATGAATTATAAATTCATTTTTCAAGACTATTCAAGAATGGTTCTTACCATATCTCTCCTTACTACCTTTACACCTCATTTCCATTTAAAAAAATAAATGAATAAATAAAAAATGAGGTGTCCACTATCTAGAATGTTTTCCGTATAAATACGGAATACATTCTACCATATATACATACCCGTATTCGTACCAAAATATGAATACCCAAGAGATAGAATAATACCACTAATATAATACTAGTATTAAATCAATATCTGATTTAACAAACCAGCTTAATCTTAAACCCGCTGGTATTATCAACCGTCCGATCGAAAACCTGAATAACACTAGAATATACATATCGAAATATGTATATGTAAATTATTAAATCAATCCCCGATTTAATAATCCGGCTTAATCCTAAGTCGGCTAGTATTATCTTTCGATCGAAACCCTGCTCGATCGAAAACCTGGATGACACTAGAATATACATATCGAAATGTTTATATGTAAATTATTAAATTAATACTTGATTTAATAATCCGGCTTAATTCTAAGCCGGCTAGTATTATCATTCGATTGAAACCCTGCACGTATAAACATATGGCCACCATATCGTTTCGCTTAAACCAAAGAAACTCTCTGTGTGGGACTCTAAAGACTCGACAGTACGCTGGCAGTGGGTTTAACCACAAGCACGTCAGCAGCACTAGCTGTACGTAACGGTTACCCAGGTACTTGTCGAAAAGAAAGCCGACGAGCAAACTCATCTGAACCCCCCTACTGAGTCTATCGGTGACAGTCTTCATTCAGTCCAGTCTATTCGTTTAAGAGTATCGCATATCAGGTCTAGAGGGTGGTAAACGCCAGACCTCTACTGACCCGATAAGTCGTATTGATGTGGCTCAGGACCAATCCGAGAAACTACTGATCTAACCATCAATAAATCTCAACTGTCTTGGCCAAGGTCTTATAGTTCTAGCCAACCGGACATGGTGCGATATCGACTCCCAATACCGGGAGAGACGAATCCCTGACAATCACTCACTGCCTTCCTGTGGTTCGGGACTGTACCCAACCAAAATCTGTTTGCACGACTCAGTAGAGCCGTGGTAGGGTAATGATCAAAGCACAGTGGGAACTCACACGAGACAAATGATGATCTCAGGTCCTAAGACTAATCTATACTCATGTCACCTGAGAACCGCTATCTGACGATAGGTATAATACCATCTAGAGGTTCTCGGTGAGTCCGTCCAGTATACCCACCCCCAGTGAGCACTTATATATAATCTTAGATGATCACACCAATGGCTGTGGGATCAACCACTGTCCCTCGTCGGGGTCTAGAGACGTATACACAAGTATACTCTGGAATATCGATACCCGGTCTCGATATTCCTACGACTTGGGATGTTTAAGGATGTGCTTATGGACTATCCAGCTCTTACAAGTATGATCGCTATCATAACGCTGGTAGTCAAGCAAAATCCTATGGGCTTTATCAACATATATCCGCCATATGTGATATCGAGTATAATATATGCACGTGTTAAGATAAAGACAAACCAAAATAGTATACTACTGTATCGAGTTTTTATCAATATGTGTAAACAATATAATGCAGCAAGAGAAAGAAATACATATATTAAGACAAAGATAACTCAAATAATATACCATATACAACTGAGTAAGATTGTCATGTACATACATATCCCTAATATCTTATACAATACAGGCCTCTAGGGCATACATATCCAAAAAACCAGAATTGATCATAATGAGTTCATCTGAAGGTAAATGGAAAGATTTGGTAACATCCACTATATTAAACCGGAATAAATTTCAGCTTAAGAGAGCATTTTCTTTTCTTTTTCTTCTTCAAAACATGAATATTGACAATAAAAACTTGTCTAAATGAGTTTCTTTTACGAAATAAAAAATTGTAGAAACTGTCAAAGTTATTCTTAAAGCAGGGGTAGAGTTTAAAGTTAAAATAGAGTTGGAGAAATGGTGGGCTTTTAATGGTAAATGGGTTCCAACAATCAAACTCAAGCCTTGTTGAGATTTGACTAATGCTCATGTGCTTCTTTTGTTGTTTTCAATGTTGGACTATTTTTAAAGTCGCATCATTTTTTTATTTTTTATTTACTTTGAACAGAAACAATAATCAACATGAATAGATATACAATAAGCACTTCCAAAAAAATTCATCCCATCCGTAAAAGATAAACGAAACATCTCTGAAAGCAAATTCAATAATAAATTTTGTTTTTGCCATTCAGCAACAAGTCCAGTATATCGCTTGCTCTCTTTTCAAAGCTTCATCGCTTTGAAGTAAAACTCTTACAAGGCAAGGCTGGAGGGGATCTAAACTAAGGAGTAGCGGGGATCAAAATGCAGTTGATTGTATGCATGTGAGAACTTAGCGCGCACACGTGTGACAGGAACATGAACAGAGCTCTCAAGCAATCCATATAGTTTCCTTCTTATGCTAACAACTAGTGATGACACAGTTTCAAGTCCTTTGCCCATTCCAGCACATGATGCAAGCTTGAGAAAATAAAAGGTAATGGGGGACCTCTTCAATTTATTCACCTCTGTGTGTGTTTGTTGCTTTTATATATATATATATAGAGAGAGAGAGAGAGAGAGAGAGATGAAACTTCATTAATATCAGCCTTTATTCCATAGTGGTCCTCAGTATATCATGTAGGGGACAAAGAACACCTAAGAAACTTTTGATGCAAGGCATGTATCCAAAATATTGATCATGATCAGGTTCCTATGTATCCAAAATTCTCAAATGGACTGCGAATTGATGCTTTTAGAGGGTAGTTACCTTATGCATATTCTTGTTGGCATAGTTTCAATTGTAATCTATACAAAAAAAGATAATATCAAGAATTAACAAATTTGTTTATGGGTGTTGATAATTATCATGAGTTTAGTCCTACATTAAACAAAAAGGAACTTGAATAGAGTTGAGAATTAAGTTACACGACTAATGATGATACTCAATATTGACGACCTCCAAGATCAGGACACGTGGCAGATGACGTATCCCGAGACTGAGAAGGAAGGGCCCGCAGAGGCCGGCCAGGCCACCCTACACCTGACCTGCAAGCACAAGCTGGCCCTCCTCGAGGCCCCCTGCAAATTAGCCTCCTCGGCCTCTCAGCTCGCCCCCGAACTACCACAGGACCAAGATGCCTCGGCTCTCCCGCTCGTTCCCGAGCTCTCCCGCCGAGGCCATTTTCCTCGGTCCCTCCGACCGACCAACTCCACCACTCACAGGCGTAACCGCCGTTCCGCAAATCTCGCCATGCGCGGATTCTCTGCCGGCAACATCCCACGTTCCACGCCATCACGATCCCCATTAACGGGAGATCCGCTCATTACGCGGGCGTGACGTCGGGAGCGTAACTGCCCGCGAGATTCTCGCGTCTGCTGCTGCGTGCTGCCGCCACTATACAAGCCCCTATTACAGAGGGGTCAAGTAAGTCATTCTTTACACTTTACGCCGTTACTCTGCTCGGATCTCATCACTAACTTGAGCGTCGGAGGGTCCTCGGTGGTACCAAACCACCTCGGGACTTCTTTGCAGGTACTCGGCGACTGTGTCCTCACCCAACCTTCACCTCTCAAAACCCATTGAGACCCACACGCAACAAAGGACAATCAGCCAAGTTCAACTCGAGATCAACGGAAGACAACATCTGACGGAGGCCCGAAAAGGAGCTCCATCAACTAATGAACGGGGTCGCAAGTTCAAAATGTGTCATTACAGATATTGTTGTGGGAATAACTTCCTCCATGATTGGTAGAAGATTGTGGCAGGGAATCAATTTCTTGAAAAAGAGAAAAAATAAAATAATTATATATATATATATAGAGAGAGAGAGAGAGAGGGAGAGAGAGCTTTTTTTGTTATTTAAGTCCAACTGTCACATTTACTTAAAAGGGTTTGGTGAAAATGAAAGGCTCTTTCAATCCCATAGTTTTGGTATGGTGATTTAGCCAAAATGATGCTAATGGATATAGGGAAACTTCCACCATCAAAAGCAATGCCTCACAGTTTCTCCCTTAAACAAAAAGGGTTTGGTGAATGCAAAAGGGAGTGAATGAGGCATTGATCCAATTTGAGGAGGCATTATTCCAAAGTGCAATCAAAGTATTGGCATGAGTTGTAGTAGGTGGCATCCCTCATCATCACATTAATCAAAGAAAGGGAAGAGAGGGAACCTAATAGTTGTAGATGCTGTACCCCTTTCATCTTGATTCCAAATCATTCCTTCAAGAATTTTTGTCTTGTGAGGACCATGCACATTTGCATGCAGCACAAGATCCCTAATGAAAACCGTACTAAGATCTACTAGTTAATCACTATAGTAATAATAATAAGGGGCCCATTAAGAAGTGCTCTTCATTAAAAAGAAAGAAGCTAAGCACATTGATCATTAGATTACACCTTTGTTAATGAAAAAAAGTTGATTGGAGACTTAATGGGCCCTTACATACCAACCAATCAAGGAAAGAAATCTCTGTTAGCATCACAAAAGCCTTGATGAATACTTCTAATTAGTGTCTTTCAGCCTGTAAGATAATAATTAGCACATTCCATGCTAGACCATCCTAATATTTTGCATAGATTTTGTATTAATGGGCCCTTGGAATCTCATGCCAGTCTCTCTCTCTCTCTCTCTCTCTCTCTCACACACACACACACACACAAACATAGATTGTGATTTTAAAAAGACTTGATGTCTTTAAAATTGAATTTTTTATGGGGTTCAGAATCAAACTTTAGGGCTTTGAACAGTCCTTTGTCAGGTATTCTATTTTTTGTATATCCCATGCAGGATAATAGAGATACTAAATAATAAATTGATACTCTGTTTTAATTTATATATTAACCCATGGTTTTGGGCCCTTGCCCTCATCATTATAGGAATGTAGCAAGCTTATCCTGGAGACTCACATCTTACTTTTTTGTCTGTCTTTGACTGCATCTATTATGTATCTTAAAAGAGCATGAAGTTTACATATGAACATGTAAATTTTTAGCAAAACCAGCCCCCCTCAGTTCCTCTGCCTTCTACTGTAGCATTAATATCTTTTGGCCTAGCTTTGTGATGATATATCATTATCAATTCTCTCTCTCTCTCTCTCTCTCTCTCACTATATTTTAAAAATTGAGAGATCAAGGTTTTTTTTTTTGAAATAGGGTATTATAGGATTAAAATTATTAAAATAAAATGATATTTTTTAAATTTAGCGAAATAGAAAGGTTTTGAGCCCGATCCTACCTCCGTGTTTAGAGGGCGGTTTCTAGGAACCCGCCCCCTATCCTATATAGGAGAGGGCGGGTTCTAGCGGGTTTCTAGAACCCGCCCTACCCTATATTAGGAAGAGAGCGGGTTTTCAGAACCCGCCCTATTTTTTTTTTAAATTAAATAATAAACAGAAAATGAAATAAATATCGAATAAAAGAATAAAAATTGTATAATATTAGCATTGTTTAAATATGAATCTGGTATACACTCTAATAACAAAATGAATCCATCAAATTTATAATACAAAAAAATCATATATGTTTGTAAAAGTATAGCACTATCGCTTTCCCTTTCCTTTCTCTTTCCCAATCCGAGGAGGCTTGACATAAGCCAATGCCTCTTGGGATGACTAGAGGACCCTCATATTTCTTGGGTATACGGCGGCGGCGGCGTCTGCTCTTCTGCTTCGTTTTCAGCAGCGTCTTGAACAGGCTGTTATTCCACAAATCCTGAATGTGAGACAGGCGTCGGATATGTGCTGTCTCCCAACAACTGTATGTATGACGAAAAATTCATATCCCAACTGGGCAGTTGTTGCGAAGAACCTGTCCCGGTTTCATACGGCTGCTGTTGCACAAAACCTGGGCTCCATGGTTGTGCAAATCCTGACCTCCAAGATTGTTGTTATTGCGCAAAACCCGACCCCCAAGACTGCTGTTGTGCAAAACCTGACCCTCAAGACTGCTGCTGTTGCGTAAAACCGGTCCTCCAAAACTGTTGTTCCTCAGGTTGTTGCGCTTGTCCGGTATGCCAGGGTTGCTGCTGACAGTATGGTGATCCAAACCAATGATCCTGCTGCTCTGGATCTACCTGATGCTGCGGCTCTGGTGCCGGTTCATGCTGCTGCTCTGGTGCCGGCTCATGCTGCTGCTCTGGTGCCGACGATAAATGTGGAAGCATATTATATGAACCGAATATACCGCCAATATATGAGTCTACATTTGAAAATAAAGACTGGGTATCCGGACTAGCATCAGTCGAATATGGATCCTACATCATTGATTGTATATGATGCAACCCACGAGCCTGTCGTTACATTAGAAATAAGAAATAATTATTGGCTCATACCGCCGGATGTTATAAACTAATATAATTTAAAGAATTTAACTTACAATTTCTCGTTCCACGTGGGCTCTAGGCTTGTACCGCTGGATGTTTGGGAAGTCGTTAGGGGGAGCAGAAAGATATCTTATAGTGACACACTTATACCACTGTAGATATGCTTCGGTAGCGTTGGTGGTTGTTTAGTCACCTATTTGCTGTAAGGCAATATTACACTGCCTATCCTTCCATCTCAGCAAATATTGATGATGATGCTCCCTCCAATCACGCTCCACATTTCCCCCTCGCATGTCTCCCGCTATTGTCATGGGCGCAGGCGGCGGGACAGGAATATATTGCAATCTACTGAACTGTCGCAACACCCGGTCCGGTAGGTGCATGACCATGATATTAATGCAGAGGAGTAGGCATCGAGCTCACCAAACCGGCTCTCCTTCGATACAAATGCCGGGTAATCCTTGCAAACGATATGATGTATAAGGCGTTCACGTGAACTGCGCAAATAACATAGTACCAAATTGTAATGAAGGTAATTTAAAATTTTAAAACAAAGTTAATTACCTAAGTTATGATTACCTAAGTCGCCTCCATGCGATCCAACTCATCTCTATAGTACCTAAGTATTCGACGAGGAGCTTTATAAGATTTATTGCCATTCCACCAAGAGCCGAAGGGTTTTTCAGGGCTATCCACGGCAGAAATATTAACTCGATCCGATCTTCCCATACACATGTGCTCTCATGACCAAATCTATAAATAAAGTGTCAGATGATAAGAGAAAAAACCAATATTACAATTTTGCAAATGTCTAGCTGTTAAAAATAAGGAATGTACCTGAAATAATGTAGTGCAGTCACAAATTTTATTCTTCGTATGAGCACATGTCTTATCGAGTTTCTTGTAAAGATAGGCCAGGACCCCTGCTCCCCAAGCATACTGGCCACACACATCAAAGTCCGTAAAAAACCCAAGGTATAAAAGATGGACATGCGTTGCCGATTGGTCCGGTATCAACCAAGAATTGATCATGTATAGAATTTAGGCACGTACATGTCTATCCAAAATTTCATCAGTGAGTTCATCAGGGATATTAGTAAATGTATCTTTCAACCAGTTTAAACTGATCTTATACCCCTTAGTATAGCCTGCTGGAGCCTGAAATTTATAAATAATTGTTAATTAATATAACTATAACATACTTAAACTTAAGAAACTAAGATTTAAAATCTTTGACATACCAAATTGAATAGAGTTGTATATTAGCATTTTTTTGTGAAATATTGAAGCTAAAAATAATGAACAAAATGTCCATGCAATATATACACTATAGAGGGGAAATAAGAGAGAATCTGAATTTATTTGACAAATGACTTAATAAAATCATAAATTTACGAGTCTAGCTTGAGAACAAGAAGAGAGCAACGACTCTAATTTGCTCAGCAGATATGACCCCAAGACACGTGAAGTGAGAAGAGGTAACAATAAAAGAAAATATTTAAGTTATGTAAGCTTTCGCTGATATATGGGCTCTATAAGAAATGAATTGAAATGGTTAATAAAAAATAATATTGTCACAACATATCCATGTCGACTTATTAGGCTCATTGATAGTATAAAATATAAATAATTTACTTAGCTAAAATTTAAACTTCAAAATTATATTAAAAATAAGATCTAGTTTTTAAAAAGGTATAAAATAATATTTGGTGTCGAAAAGATATCGAGAGTTTATTGACATTAATTTTTTTATAAAATTAAATAACAATTTTAAGTCTTTAAAGATATATTTTTGGATTTTAACAATTATTAGTAAAAAATTCCATGCTCTTTAAACTCCTAACCCCTTTAAAAAATATTCGGAGAAAAAATTACCTCAAAAATTAAAGACAAATAAATAAATAACCCAAAAATTGTTCCGTGCTTGTTAAATCTATAAATTTTATCTGTCTGAGAGCAGACTCGACATATGTATCCCTGTATGGGTGGTTGGCATCTGGACCAACAATTTTTCCTCCGACCAATCTAAGCTCATTGACCCATAAACCGAGTAAGAGGCCAATATCCTGGAGTGTGATAGTGGCCTCGCCCCATCTTAGATGAAAAGTGTGGGTCTCTTTTCTCCAACGCTCAATAAGAGAGATAACGAGACTGTGTTTGATTTGGATATGACGCAACAATGAAACTTCATAAAATCTGGCTCTTCGAATCCGCTCGATTATACGCTGATCCGTAACTTGCCACTTGTCAGAACTATGACTGACGACTGTGAGATTATCTCCACCCTGCAAAATTTAATCATATTATTTTCAACTATTAGAATTAAAAGAAATGGGGAATTAAAAAAAATTGAATAAGTTTTGAATCTTTCCTCCCCGTGTAATATATTGAAAGATCTGTGTTCATTTTGATCTACGAGCAGTGATTTGTCAAATGGTTCATTCTCCATTGAAATTATTTTGATATTTTAATCCCTGAAAGATTTAGATAAGAGACAGAGATTTAGAAGGGAATTTGGACACAGAGTTAATTTGGACACAGAGTTGTGGAAATCATACTGGATGTAACAACTCCAATTTTAGTGTACAAAAATTTGCTTAAAAATTAAAATATACTTGAGGTATTTGCATTTACTGTGATTACTATAAATAATTAATTCACTCTTTAATTACAAAAAGGACCTTGTATCTCATTGGTAATACCTTGCATTGCTGCACCAAGCCACCAGAGTTCAAATCCCATACCTCACATTATTTTTAATATTGTTTTATTTTGATTTTTTAGAATACCAAGAGTTTACACGTGTATATCTCACAAAAACCCTACTACACCCTGAAAACTAACTGTACCATGGGACTAATGAAGCGACGGGGATCCCCCCGATCACCTGACTCGGCCGGTGGATCAGTCGACTCGTGCCGCCGCCGCCGGCCGGAATCGGCCGGACCGCCGAGTCATCAACACCAAACTTGTGTCTTTTCAGCTCCCCTGTACCCCTGTGTACTTTAAATCCTCAAACCAGTAACAGAGCACCTTTAAAACACCAATTACTCCACTTTTAATACATTTTAATACATTTATCACATTTTTTTTCATTTTAACATTTCACCTACCCTAACCCTATAAATACAACCCCTAAACACTACCCTCTCACTCCAAAATTCTGAAAAAAAAACTCTTAAGAAATTTCCTAGAAGCCTAGTGTACTTTGGAAGAAGCGAAAGACGATTTTTCCGGCAATTTTTCCGGCGATTTTTCCGGCGACAACCCTACGAGATCCCGGCGACAAAACGACACATCGGAAGCTACGTCCACTCCCTCTCCCTATCCTCTTTAAGCTAAACCCGTAAGTTCCATTTTCCCTCTTTCCTATTCTTTCTAAAAACACGTATTTCTAAAACCCGACGGAATCGGAGTAAATCCGATTTCCGATTCGGTTCTTCCTAAAACCTCACTTTTTCTTAAATACAATCAGGCTAAACTATTACATATTGACTATTAAATATTAACAAATATGTTGAACAAGTTTTATAACAATCTATTTCAATTTGTAATTTTACCGTACTTTTCACTAAAATACCATGTAGTTTTATTTCGACATTAAAATATCGCAAACTTGCTATATTTTTAAGTAGATCACGAAGTAATGACCTACCTCCTCACAACACTCATATGCAATATAGCACAATACTTTTGGGAACCTAGAATACGGGAAAACGAAACATTTCAAATAAATACCATGAATTAATAAAACCATTTTCTAAAGGATTAAGTATTTTTTATAAATCTTTGCAAAGTGCCGCTACAATCTATTTGGGGAACCCGACTGGGATGGTGCGTATTATCGCATATCTCTGGGCTTAGTAGTGCGAGATGCAGACCTCCGAAAGGAGTATTCGATCTCGAGAGATTTAAAATACAAAAATCTTAAGAAAATGAGATTTCTAGAAATATAATATATATTAAAATTTATTTTTATATAAATATATATATATATAACATTAAAATATCTATTTTGTAATAATATAAATATTCCAATTTTTCAAAAATCACAAGAATCACTTTATATTAAAATACCATGAAATTCATAGAGGTTCAATATTACAATTACATACCATGTATTATGAAAAATAGGTTATTCTCACTAGAAATGTCACAATTATAAAATCTACATCTATGAAAATTCTAAAGACAATAATTAAATACTTGGGGTGTATTTTAAAAATTATACAAAAGTATTTTTATATAAAACCCTCTCAAGTTCTATAAATTACCCTAAGGACCCTAGTAAATATAGGTTTAAGCGGGACCAATCTCTTTAGCCTCAGAGAGCCGGAGAGGTGGGTGCTTGCCTATTTAAGATAGACTACTTAATAACGGTGTTATCAACACGGTAATCGTTTTTGAAAAGGACACAAATCATGCCGCCCATGTGCAGCGGTTACCGATAACATCAAAAACAATCAGGACTTCAATTTACTTTTCTAATTGTCTGACTTAGAATGAGTCTTCTCATTAATAATCTGACTTGAATATGATTCAAGTACAATCTACAATTCAACATGAATCCATGAATACATATATTCAATCTATATTGACTGAACCGAACCATGGATATATTTCCATTTACATGATTATCCAGTTACATCCATTTACTGATATCATGGTTTCGGTAAATCACCCAATTATACAATATAATACAACTTTGAAAACTATCTTCTCTTTCTGTCTATTCTATTTCTCTCTTATCTTTGGGACTTATCGAATGATTTGTTCGCTGACGACATTCTCTTTCTTTTTTCTTTAAATATCGTCAGGTAATCTAGACACTCCGGAGATCGAGCCCACTAGTGATGACTTGGACCACTTCATTGAAAACCCAGAGATTTAGTTCATTGTACACTTTTATTTCAGTACTTTTGCTTTTCTGTTATGCCTCTGTTTAGGCATCATTTTATTCCATATATTTACTTTTCCATGTATTGTAAAAAGAATGTAAATAAATAAAGTTGATATTTGTTATATCTTGTCTCTTGTGCATTTACATTTATACTGCTTAGTTACGCTTAGCGTATTTACTTCATAGTAAATACGTAGCGGTCTCGTCGCGTCCTCTGCCCGTATACTGGGAAGCGGGGCATGACACTGAAGAGGGCGGGGTTGTATAGGGAAAAGAGGGCCGGTTCTCGGAACCCGCCCTCATCTTTGCAGACAGAGTTGTCAAGTTAAATCAATTCCTCATTCATGATTTATGTTTTTTTAATGTTTTTTCTTTTGTTTTTTTTAGTGTTGTCACATCATGTTTTATTATTTTTGTCATGTTACATCATGTTTTTCAATGTGGGGTTCTTAGTGTTGTCAGAACCATATCTTCAATAATTTTGTTATCGTAGTGAAGAGGGCGGGCGGGTTCTTAGAACGCGCCCCCTTCAATAATTTAATGAGGACGTGTTCCAAGAAACCGCCCTCATCTTTTATTATTTTTCCCTTTTGTTCTTTTACAGTGTGTTATCAAATCAAGCAGAAATAATAATTAACAATATGAAACGAAGAGGGCGGGTTCTTAGAACGCGCCCCCTTCAATAATTTAATGAGGGCGTATTCTAAGAACCCGCTCTCGTCTTTTATTTTACAGTGTGTTGTCAAATCAAGTAGAAATAATAATTATCATTTTGAAATGAAGAGGGCGAGTTCTTAGAATGCGCCCCTTTCAATAATTTAATGTGGGCGTGTTCCTATAAATACAACTCTCTCTCCTCTACAGCAACTCTACATTCCGCTCCAAGTACCCTTATTCTGAAATCTATAGCAAAAATTCTCTAAAAATTTCCATGTCCTAGAGGAGTTAAATTAGTTAAGTGGGTGTTTTCTCTAGTTTTGTTTAGAACTCTTGAATTAATATAATTTGCACCCCTGAAGAACAAAAAGGATTACCATATACAACCTTTCAAAGGTAAATAAATCTGAACCAAGTGGTGATTATATTTATATTCTTCGTAATACGAAAATATTAAGGAATAATTATATAAGAACAATTTATATACTAAACGCAGATTTTCCCATACCTCCGCATCATTCCAACACGATCCAAGTAGTGCATTCCAAGTATGTCCGTCCACATCTTTCCGGTCTTTTCACCCTGAACCATACACATTACACCGACCCCAACCATCATATATTGCACCCGAACCTTATGTTGCTACGGATGACATTGATATGTGTGGCAGTGATGATGATAAAACTGGTGAAGGTCATCAAGGGAAGGATAGCGTGGAATATACCGCTGGATTGAATGAAGTAGCATTGTTTGATGATATGGCTGCGAATAATGATTTTGTCGAACTAGAAGATCCCGGCCTCGATCCCCTGGAAGATGATAGTTGAGTAGACTTAGCCGTGGCAGAAGTAAATACTGAACCCTATTTGGAAGCGACGGTAGCAAGCGAAAATTGCGTCACTGTTGGGGATATATTTCAGGAAAAAGAAGATCTTATTTGTAAGCTGAAGTCTTGGGCTATTCAAAAAAACGTTACATTTAAAACCGAAGAGTCAAATAAGAAGTACTATACCGTGGTATGTACGAAAGCTCCTGAATGTAAATGAAGATTGCATGCATGTTGTTCCAAAAAAGCCAAAACTTGGAAGGTCACAAAATACAACCAAGAGCATACTTGCATCAATTCTATTATGTTAAAAGATCACAGGAATTGCACTTTATCTTACATTTGCTCACTAATCATGCCACTAATCCGTACAGATGTATCGATGACTCTTCGAGAGATACGACTCTACGTTAGCGAAGAGCACAAAATTCAAATTTCGTATGTGAAAGCATGGGATGCTCGTAGAAAGGTTTTATGCAAGATATTTGGGGATTGGGAAAGCTCGTACAACTCACTAGTCCCTTTTATGGAAGCCGTGAAAACATCAAATCCGGAGTCCGTATACAGGTTAAAAACCTAAGAAACAGATGTCGATGGCTGTGTCAGGTTTCAAAGAATTTTCTGGCGCTTCGCTCCTTGTGCGGTTGGTTTCACACACTGTCGGCCGGTATTATACGTGGATGGGACGTATCTATATGGTACGTACAGAGATTGCATGTTAATTGCTACAGGTGTTGATGCTAATAACGGTATATTCTGTTGGGATTTTCTATTGTCGAGAGTGAAAATACATCATCCTGATCATGGTTTTTCCGTCAACTCAAAAATATCCCATCTGTTATTGATAAAACAGATTTATGCATCATATCTGATAAACATTTAAGAATACTAGCTGCAATGAGAGCTATATTTCCGACGACCCCACATAGGTTTTGCCTGCAGCACTTCAGGAAAAATTTTGATAGAAAGTTTAAAAATTCAGATCTAAATAAGCTTATTTACAAAGCCGGTGAAGCGTTTGACCCTAATGTTCATGACATGTACATGACGAAAATTGGAGAGATGAGTCAAACCGCGAAAGTCTGCTTAGATGAGTATCCAGTACGCATGTGGTCACAAGCACATGATAATGGATGCAGATATCTACTAATGACCACTAATATGTCTGAAAGCTTCAACGGGGTCCTTAAAAGTGTCAGAAGCCTACCGATACAGGGGTTGATTGTTCGAACCTTTTTCCGAGTGAATACTTATTTTGTGCAAAGAAAAGAAAAGTCCTTGGCGATGGAGACTCCACTCACCGCGTATTACGAACATATATTCCGGAAAAGAGAGCGCGGAGCACAATACTACAGATCTGAAAGGTTTGACACGGCGAAATTTCAAGTTACGGAGAGTAATGAGAATCAATATACCGTAAATTTTAGAGGCGAAGGGCTCTCTTCGTGCACATGCGGTGTTTTCCAGCAACAATATTTACCTTGTGCTCACGCAATTGCTGCTGCAAGCAGCATGCATAACTCACATACAATTTTGCTTCCCATTACTATACAATTTCCAATTACCAAGGCGCATACGATCAAAAATTTCATCTTATACCAGACAGTTGCTATTGGCACTATTATACTGGGAACATACAAACACCGGCTGTATTAACGCCGGAAAAAAATATAGGACCCGGAAGACCTAAGGTGCATCGAGATCGAATGACAATGGATGCCGATCCTCAACAGAAGCACGACAGATGTAGCCTATGCAAACAATCAGGTCATTATAGGACCAGATGTTCAGGACAGTCAATAGGGACGGGACCTTCGAGATCATGACAAGTGCACCGGAAGAAAATGGGGTAGCGTCTGTAAAGAAACTTGTACAATTTATATTTTATACACAGATATGATTTTTTTTGTATTATAAATTTGACGAATTCATTTTGTTATTAGCGTGTATACCAGATTCATATTTAAACAACACTAATATTATACAATTTTTATTCTTTTATTCGATATTTATTTCATTTTCTGTTTATTATTTATTTTTTTTAAAAAAAAAATAGGGCGGGTTCCCAGGAACCCGCCCTCTTCCTAATATAGGGGAGAGCGGGTTCCCAGAACCCGCTCTCTCCTATATAGGATATGGGCGGGTTCCTGGAACCCGCCCTCTAAACATGGGGGTGGGGTCGGGCTCAAAACCGTCCTATTTCGCTAAATTTAAAAAATATCATTTTATTTTAATAATTTTAATCCTATAATACACTATTTAGAAAAAGAAAAAAAACCAGAGATCAATGAACAAGGCTGCATTGAATTGGTGCAAGTTGGAAACAGCAGATTTAGATCCCTTGGGTTTGCGATGCAGGGCTAGTACAGAGCTGGTACTGTTTTTGTGAAGTGACTACTGAGTCTGCAAAATAAAAAGAGGCAGCCTTGTTCTATAATATCCAAAGCTGACCACCAGCTAAGCATTTTATGTAGGAACAAGGAAAGAGCCTTCTCAAAATAAATATATTTGCGTCTTTGGTCTCTCAGCTATAAGATCAAGCTTTTATCTTTATTAGCAAAGGATACTAAGTAATAAGGATTTAAGGAAAGAGTCCTTAGAAATTAAAAGGGGTAAAAAAAGAGCAAGAGCAAGCTAAAGCTATGGTCTTTCTTAGAACACAGATCCCTATGGCAGGGACCTAGTATTTACTTTGGTGGAGCTCATTCTCTTTCCCTCACAGTTTAAAGATGCTTGCTTTGCTCAATGCTCATTTTTTTTGTTGTGTGTTGGAGGATAGCATTCCAAGTTTAATGATTGGGGCTTGTTAGAATTTCATAGGAGCTGTGTGAGAAAGGGAGGTAGTTATAATATGAAATCTATGAACAATAGCAATAACAACTGGTTGGGTTTCTCTCTCTCCCCTCAAATGAACCCCATGGAGGTCTCTTCAGATTCTGATCAGCATCAAACAGAGCAGTCTCCTCCTTCTTCAGTCCCAAATGCTGTTCAGCATTGCAACTTTTTTGTATCTCCAACTCAGCTGAACCCTCATGGGTTATGCTATGAAGGAGAGAATGCAGCAGAGTTCTACTCTCACTTGTCTTTCATGCCCATTAAGTCTGATGGCTCTCTCTGCCTCATGGAAGCACTCACCAGATCATCACAGAACCAAGGTGGTAATAATAATACTTTGTCTCATTTCACTTAAAATAACACTTGCCCATTTTGCATTTTTTTTTAACTTTTAGTTCAAATCGTGTTTTGCATAGGTATGGTGCCATCTCCATCTCCTAAACTAGAAGACTTCTTAGGTGCTACTGGTTGTGGTCCAAACACAAATACAGGGGCCCATCATCAATATGGCAACAATGAGAGAGAATCAACAGCAGCTACAATGTATTATGACCAAAGCCATGAGCCATTAGAGCTCCTTCAACAGCCCTTTAACTTTCAACCACTTCAGCTTCAAGATATGTATCATCATCATCATCATGATAATCCACCACTAGAAGAGGAGGAGCCAATGGGTGGAGGTGATGATGATGGGTTCAGTTCTCTCAAGAATTGGGTCTCTAAGGATGGAGCCTCTTCATTGGGTTATGGAGATTTGCATTCTTTGAGCTTGAGCATGAGTCCTGGGTCTCAATCAAGCTCTGTTACAGCTCCACCACAACAACATCATCATGATGCAATATCCAGTGATTGCATGGCTTTGGAAGTTGGAGGAAAGAAGAGAGGAAGTGGGAAAGTGGGAGGAAGTCAGAAGCAGCCTGTTCATAGGAAGTCTATTGATACATTTGGGCAAAGAACATCTCAATATAGAGGTGTTACCAGGTAATTAGCAATAATGAGGATCTTTTTTTTTAATTGAGATCTAATGCATATGGAATTAAATTAGCTTGATATAGATTCTTGATCCATAACACACTTGGCATTAGAACAACAGGTTTCAAGAGATTCTGGGTTCAAACTAACCTATTAGATATTAACATTATTATTAGTTGGAATCGACGGCGACTTAAGCTTTTGGGTAAAGTGGTTTTGTAACATCATTTTATTATTTTCCATTGTATGGTTTTGTGTTGTTATTTAGATGGCCAACAACTTGCTTTTAAGTAATTTTAAGATATGGGATTTATTTTTAAAAATTTTTTTTTTCAAGGCATAGGTGGACTGGTAGATATGAAGCCCATCTTTGGGATAATAGCTGCAAGAAGGAAGGCCAAACAAGAAAAGGAAGGCAAGGTTAGTATAAACAGTCCTTCGACAAAATTTCATATCAAACCTTTTTTTTGTTGTATTTATTAGGAATTTTCGCTGACTGTTTATGTGATGGCTCTACATAATATGGTTATTTTGGGGAATCAATGCTGCAGTTTATCTTGGTATGGCTCTTACTTCCTTTACTTGAAACACTAATCTTGGTCTTCTCTTGTTAATTAATATTTCTTGGGTTGCTTAGTTTTGCTGTTTTGTTTGTTGTTTTTTTTAAATTTTAGGGGGCTATGATATGGAAGATAAGGCTGCAAGATCTTATGATTTGGCTGCATTGAAGTACTGGGGTCCTTCAACTCATATCAACTTTCCAGTATGATCCTTCATATAACTCCTTGTATGATTTATTTATTTATTTTCAAGTGCTAGACTAAAGTAGTCCTTCATATGTTAGTTGGAGAATTATCATGAAGAGCTCCAAGAAATGAATAACATGAGCAGGCAGGAATATGTTGCTCACTTGAGAAGGTAACAATTCAGTTGCATTTTCCGGAAAAGCGGTGGATCACAGGCTAATCGATTTTTTGGTCATTTTATGCAGGAAAAGCAGTGGATTCTCTCGAGGGGCCTCGATGTACCGAGGAGTAACCAGGTCTGCTGATACTTGATGAATGCAAAGCAAAGTTAAGATTAATGCCTATTAAAAATTATTTTATCTGAATTTGGTTGTGTTTATTTTCTTCCGAAATCTTCAGGCATCATCAGCATGGTAGATGGCAAGCTAGAATCGGGAGAGTTGCTGGAAACAAAGATCTTTACCTTGGAACCTTCAGTAATTTTCTTGATTCTTTTAGTTTATGGTTTTAGTTGCATCGCTAACACTTAATTCTATGTAAAAAATCATTTAAGGTAAATATTTGGCGTTGATTTCTATCAATTCTAAACTATGATAACCATAATTTGCTTGAAGTTCTTATTAGAGTTTGTTCAGTAGTTTGCATCTGATCACAATGCCATTAATTTAAAATTAGAAAACATCTTTCAAAGCATGCTTTTTCCAATCAAGACCTTTTCCTTTAAACTCCGTAGCCTTTGCTTTTAGCTAAGGCTGCATTCTCAGTTGCTATGAAACTCTTTGGTTGACTAATTCAATTCTAAGATCACAAACTCTTGTTCTGACTTCCTTGTATATGCATTGTACTAATAGTAAACAAATTTGATCCTCCTCAGGTACTCAAGAGGATGCAGCCGAAGCTTACGATGTTGCTGCAATCAAATTTCGAGGCGCAAGCGCCGTCACCAACTTTGATATCACAAGATACAGCGTTGAGAAAATCATAGCAAGTCCTACTCTGCTCTCAGGTGAAAATGCCCGTAAAACGAATCCTGTACAAACCCAAAACACAAACAAAGAGATGAACCTAATCGAAGGGAACAACAACATGACAGCTTCAGATTGGAAAGCGGTCCTTTACGAATCTCCAAATCAAAATCTAAATCTAAATCAGAAGGAACCAGTCTCTGTGGCTTTTCATGGGACACACATGTCGAACCCTTCGTCTTTGGTGACGAGCTTGAACAGCTCGAGAGAGGGGAGCCCGGATCGAACTGGGTCGGGGCTTTCGCTGGTTTATTCGAAAGCGGGACCTGGGTTCGATGTTGGTTCAGGTTCTATTGGTTCTTGGATCCCATCAGCTAATTATCTTAGGCCAACAGCAATCTCTATGGCTCAGATGCTACTGTTTGCTGCATGGAGTGATGTTTAAGCTTTCTGCATGAAGAGGGAAGGTTGTATCTTTTATTTTTAGTTGGTGGTTTTAGGTTGCAAGAGGTTGTGTTGTTTGTAGTTTAATTAGTTTGTTTCTTTTGGCTGGTAGTAGATGTGGTCTATGTTTTTCCTAGTTTAATTTGCATTCCTATTCTTGTTTATTGTGTAATGCAGATATGGAACCTTTAACCAAGATTTTTTTTTTAAATGCTAGATTTTAGTTAAATTAGAACAAAGAAATTATTCTTCGTTTATAGATGGAGGCGGGTAAAAATGAATAATATAACGTGGTTATAGTTATGACAAGGATAAAAAATTAAGTCAGAGAACAAGGACGACAATAAGAGTTCAATAAAAGTTGTAGATAAGGAGAATTTATTGTTCAGAATGATCAAAAGTCAATTCTTTGTAATCTTGTTTTGATGTGTATATATATATGCTAGTTTCCATGCGAGTTTGATGCACTTTGCGTTATTTAGTTATGAAATTTTTTATATCATCAAAAAACCGTTAAATTTAGGGTTTTTAGATGCAAATGCAAAAATTGTTGAAATTATATAACTTTTTGTGTGTGTTTTTAAAACATGTTGATCATGATGGACAATATCGAGCATTAAAAAAAATGATAGATTGTCGATATTTTGACCAGTCTTTAGTTCTATACCATTGATCCCCCATATTCCGCATTTCTCTTTTATTTAGCCTCTTGATATTAATTTTTGGGGGTAAAGATTCAATCTAAATAGTGTAGGCTTGACCTTCTGCAAGCTAACTGTTAGTGAGCACAGGCTTTAGGTTGTCATCAGCTCTAAATTTTCTGGTACTGGGGATCCAGGGAGCATGTGAAGGGGTTAATTAATTTATATGAGTAAAAATCTAGTCCTAAAAAGCTTTTATCCAATGATTAGATTATATGGAATGAAGTGAAATTTAGCTATAAGGTGTGCTTTTAGCCTTGGCAAGTACAATTTAAAGAAGACAACTCAAATGTCTACCTCTTTATCATGCATCCTTTTCCTTTCCATCTTGGTCAATCTCTCTGATGGAGCTTCTTTTCAGGTCTCCGTCAGATGTTGTCTTCTATTGATCTCAAAGTGAACTGGGTTGACTGTCCTTCGTTGCGTGTGGGCCTCAATGGATTTTGAGAGGACAAGATGGGATGAGGGGGCTACCGCCGTGTACCTGCAAAGAAGTCCCGGGATGGTTTGGTACCACCGAGGACCCTCCGACGCTCGAGTCAGTAATCAGATCCGAGCAGAGTAACGGCGTAAAGTGTAAAACATGGCTTACTTGACCCCTCTGTGACGGGGGTTTATATAGCGGTGGTGGCACGCGGCAGCAGACGCGAGAATCTCGCCGTCGGTTACACTCCCGACGTCACGCTTGCGCGGAGAGCGGATCGCCCATTAATGGGGATCTTGATAGCATGGAACGTGGGATGTTGTTGGCGTAGAATCTGCGCATGGCGAGATTCGCGGAGCGGCGGTTACGCCTGTAAGTGGTGGAGTTGGTTGGAGGGCCGAGGGAGACGGCCTCGGCAGGGAGCTCGGGGACGTGCAGGGAGGCCGAGGAGTCTTGGTCCTATGGCGGCTCGGGGTGAGATGAATGGCCGAGGAGGCCGAGCGTCAGAGGGCCCCGGGATGGGCCAGTTTGTGTTTGCAGGTCGGGCTCCGGGTGGCCTCGTCGGCCCCCGCAGGTCATTTCCTCTGAGCCCCGGGACACGTCATCTGCCACGTATCCTGATCTTGGAGGTCGCCAATATCGTGCATTATCATTAGCCCCCCACTCTTGTCCCGACCAGATAGTGGTCGGGACAGAAGTGGACTGCCGGGCCTCCTGAGGCGAGATCTCTTCTACGGTTTCGTCGGGGTGAGTCTTCAGTCCATTGGTCGTCTTTTCTGCTAGCGAAACGAGACGAGGTCTCCGCATCTTAAAGGGGGTGTGTCGGTTCGAGCACTGTGTGACTGAAGCAACGGTCCACGTGCCGAAGGGCGACTGGCCGGTGCGACGTATGCGGGCCTACAGCGCCCGATTGGGTGCAATCCAGTTTAGGGCCGACACGTAGGTCGATCGGAGCCGCCGATCGTGAGGAGTTGTTTCGGCGGGAGTTGACGGGCGCCGTTGGATGCGGCGATGAAACGGTGGCGGGGCCTGCCTCAGGGCCCCCAACCTTTCATCTCCTTCCTTCCTTGAGTCGCTATCGCTCGGCGTTCTTCCTCCTTCGCGAGACATGGTTCGTTCCCATTTTTCGGACGGCTCGCGCCGGGGGGAAGCCAGTGGCGTGGCCGAGCCCCCGGCTAACTTGCGCCCTCCGCCTGATTCTCCGCCGACGGCCGGGCCGTCCATCTCGTTAACGGCACTTGGGAGCTTTTCTGGCGGCGGCCGGAGTCGTCATCCGTCACCCGAGTCTCAGACTGGTGACGGGAGGAAGGGCGAGGGCCGACCCCTTTCTAAGAGGAAAAGGACGGTTTCTCGCGCGCCGCCGTCGAAGGCCCCCGAAGGGATTCCCGTGCGGAAGGGGGGCTCCGTCTTCACTGTTCCGTCTGGGCTTTCCTTTGCCACTGGTCTGCTCGTCGGGATGGAGGAATCGGCCGGGGGAAGGCTCCCGTGTGGCTCCTTGAGGGATCAATTGGAGGCCATGGCCCAAGGGGCGGTCCAGGTATGAATCCTTCTACGCACATTCGCCTTGGTGTGCCTTTTCTTGGTTTCTCATTGACTTTCTGTCAGGTTCTTCAGCACTGCGCCCTTGCCGTTCGCATGGAGGCCGAGGGAGCGTTCCACGCCCCGAAGCCAGCGGAGGCGTTTCCTTCGGAGGTCGAGGTCTTGCAACGTGACCTGCGCCGGGAGAGGAATAAGGCCGACGTCATGGCTGGCGGGCGGAGGCCGCGGAGCTCGCCAACTCGGCGACTCGGGGTGCCCTTCGCCGTCTGAACGCGTCACTCCGGGTCGCCGATAGGAAGCTGGTGGACCTGGCCGGACGCTTTGCGGCACTGGAGAAGGAGAGGGACGCAAGCAGGGGGGATGCTGAGTCGGCGCTGCTGAGGGCTCAGGTTGCTGAGGTTCGGGCTAAGAAAGCTGTGGCCGAGTACAAAGCATCGGAGCAGTTTTACGCCGAGCTCGGGGAGTATTCTGCCATTGCGTGGAATAAGGCTTTGGACGCCGTAAAGGAACAGCTTCCCGAGTTCGACGATGGTGAGCTCCGCGCTCCGGTCCCGCTTCCGGCGACGAGGTCTCCGGCGGGGGATGACGAGGGAAGCCTGGCGCGCCCTTAGTGGCAAAGTCTTCGGTGGTAGGGCCTTGAGCCGTGGCGCCAACGGCGAAATGGATGAAGTAAGTCTCTGGGCAGTATGTAGGGCTGGGGGCCCAGAGCACCCTTTGTAAAGATCTTGATTTTGGCAATAAAAAAAGAACCCTTAACTCGTCGGTTTGTGTCCCCCCCTTTTTTCTCTTATCTTTTTTGTGTGAAGGACGTTCATAGGATGCCCTTGTTTGTATTGTTGTGTACCCGCTAGGTCGATGGGGGACTGTTCATATTTGGATGAACCAGCCGTTCTTCCGGGTGTTTCAGATCCTTGAGCGCGGCCGCAGGGCAGCCGCCGGGTTCGGCCGAGCAGGGTGGTCGTTTGATTGCTGCTTGGTGAAGGATCCGATCTCTGGCGTCGGGGTTAGGCAACTACCAGCCGGAGTTTTTGACGAGCATGGTAGCTGCTTGGTTGCCCGTTGCGAGGGCTCTTGATCTTTCAGGACGGTGGTAGGAAGCTACCAGCTATCGACGGTTAGGTAAGGACCCGACCACTTCGGGGAGGAATTTTGATCCACAGCGTGTGGCAGGGAAGCTGCCCGCTGGGGATAGCCGAGCGAGGGAACCTCGGGCTCGGCCGCCTTTGGGAGGGCTTTCAGATCCTTCAGGACGGGGACCGAGCAGGGTTGCTGCCCAGTGCCTCTTGGCGAGGACTTTGATCCCTGTCGGTTGTGGTAGGAAGCTACCGGCCGAGGATAGCCAGGCAAGGACCCGACTGCCTCTGGGAGGACTTTGGCCCTTGGCGCGAGGAAAGCTATAAGGCTGTAGGAAGCCACCAAGGACCCTTGGCCGGGCAGGGTTACTGCTCGGTGCCTTTTGGCGAGGGCTTTTGTCCTGAAAGATAGCCGAGCGAGGGAACCTCTGGCCTCGATTGCCTCTGGGAGGGCTTGTTGATCCCCAGCGTTGTGGCAGGGGAGCTGCCCGCGGGGGATAGCCGAGCGAGGGGACCTCTGGTCTCGACTGCCTCTGGGAGGGCTTTTCGATCCCCGGCGTTGCGGCAGGGAAGCTGCCCGCGGGGGATAGCCGAGCGAGGGAACCTCAGGCCTCGACTGCCTCTGGGAGGGCTTTTTGATCCCCGGCGTTGTGGCAGGGAAGCTGCCCGCGGAGGATAGCTGAGCGAGGGAACCTCGGGCCCGACCATCTCTGGGGGACCCTTATCGTTGTACAGGAGGAACCTTACCGGGAAAGAAGGTTTGAAAGTTTCTTTATTCGCATGGACAGGAATTTTAGACAACGCTATACATCATCACTTCAAAGGGAGATTTTGAGCGGTAGCCGGGGAACGGCGTTTCGCTAGTTTTGTCTTTATAGGTATAGCTTGAGCTTCTCCGCGTTGTAAGGCCGAGGAAGCTTCCGTCCGTCCACATCTTGTAGGCGGTAGGCTCCGCCGGGGAGCGCTTCGTAGACGAGGAAGGGACCCTCCCACTTTGGGGAGAACTTGTGAAGCCTGCCTTGGTCGATGAACTCGTTCCGCCGCAGGACTAGGTCTCCGGCCTTGAAGGATCGGTGCTTTACCCGAGCGTTATAGTACCGGGCCGTTTGCTGTTGGTAGGCGGCGGCTCTGATCTGGGCCCGATCCCTTTTCTCCAACAATACGTCGAGATTGGTTCGTAGGGCCATGGTGTTTACTTCATCGTCAAAGTGCTCGACTCGGTGACTGGGTAGCCCGATCTCTGCTGGGACCATTGCTTCGGTCCTGTAGCAGAGGCTGAAAGGGGTCTCCCCGGTAGGAGTCTTTTTTGACGTGCGCAGGGCCCATAAGACCCGGGGTAGTTTCTTGACCCCACTGCCCTTCCTCCCTTCCAGGCGGGTTCGGAGGCCCTTGAGGACGTCCCAGTTAGCGACCTCGGCCTGGCCGTTACATTGAGGGTGCGCGACCGCGGCAAACTTCATGAGGATGTTGTATTCTTTGCAGAAGTCCCTCACTTTCTCGTTCTCGAAGTTCGTCCGTGGTCGGTGATGATGCACCTTGGGATTCCGAACCGGTGAATCAGGTTGTTTTGGAGGAACTTGATGGTTGTGGCGGCGTCCGGTTTCCTGATGGGGACGGCCTCGATCCATTTGGTGAAATAGTCCACCGCTACGAGGACGTACATATGTCCGCCAGTCCCCATGGGAAACTGGCCGATCATATCCAATCCCCATTGGGCGAACGGCTATGGGGATGCCAGGGCCGTTAGCTCGGTAGCCGAGAGGCGGGGGATACTGCCGTGGAGTTGGCAGCTCTTACACCTCCTGACCAGCTTCAGGGCGTCTCCGTGCATGGTGGGCCAATAGTACCCCTGAAGTAATGCCTTTTGGGTCAATGTTCGAGCCCCTTGGTGCGCGCTGCCCACCCCTTCATGGATTTCCCGTAGGACGTAGTCGGCCTCGTGGGGGTCAACACACTGGAGCAGGGGCTGAGTGAAGGCCTTCTTGTAGAGGTTCTCGTTGCTCAAGACGAAGTGGGTGGCTCTGACCCGGAGGCGGCGGGCGGCTGCCTTGTCCTCCGGGAGCGTGCCGTCTCTCAGGAATTCTACGAGGGGCTTCCTCCAATCTGGGTCACTCTCCTGTGTTGCGTACACTTGGAGTGTCGCCGCCTCGTCTTCAATGCTGGGTCGGGCCAAGGTTTCAAAGAGTATCGAGCGCCTGTTGCTGGCCGAGTATGATGAAGCCAACTTTCTCAGGGCGTCATCTTGAGTATTCATTTGTCTGGGTATTTGTTCCACCTGGACTTCGTCGAAATTTCTTCGGAGCTTTCTCACCTCGTCTAGGTATTTCATCATTAGGGGCTCCCGAGCCTCGAAGCGGCCGGTTACTTGGCTGACGACCAGGTCCGAGTCGCTGCGGACCCGGACGACCTTCAGCCCCAGCCCGACGGCCATACGCAGTCCGGCTAGTAGGGCTTCGTACTCCGCCGCGTTGTTTGATGCTTTGAAACCGAGCCTCAAGGAATACTCCATCTCGGCTTCGTTCGGGCCTCGGATAATGAGGCCGGCGTCGCAGCCTTCCTCGGTGGAAGACCCGTCGACGTAGATGATCCACTCCGGGGCCGAGCTACGGCCTTCCTAGTCGGGATGCCGTGCTGCGAGGGGCGGCGTGGGATCCGGCTTCCCGCTGGGGATGGTGCATTCGACGACGAAATCGGCCAGGGCCTGCGCCTTGATGGCTTGCCTCAGGTGATACCTTATGTCGAATTAAGACAACTCCCATCTCCATTTTTTAGGCGGCCGGAGGATTCTGGCGATGCCAGGATAGCCCCCAAGAAGCGTTCAGTGAGGACGATGATGGTGTGTGCCTGGAAGTAGTGCCGCAGCTTCCGTGAGGTTACCACGAGGGCCAGGACGATCTTCTCTATGGCGGGGTATCTCTTCTCCGCGTCTTTGAATACATGGCTCACATAATACACTAGCTTCTGCACCCCCTCGGCCTCTCGGACGAGCACTAACCCTGCTGCTTGGTCGGATACCGCCAGGTACAGCGTCAGCTCGTCCCCTTCCACGGGCCGGGTGAGTAGGGGTGGCGTTGCGAGGCGCCTCTTCATTTGGTCGAAGGCGGCTTGGCAATATTCCGACCACTCGAACTTTGGGATTTTCCTCAACGCCTTGAAGAACGGGAGGCACTTCTTGTAAGTGCACGGCGGCGCCCCGGCCGTCAATCCGACGCCGGAATGCGGAAGCGATACTTTACTTTAACTTTTCAAACCGGCACCACCGCGCACTAAAACCCGGATCGTGCCATTAAACTAGTCCTAGCTAACTACAAGATGGGAAGAGAGATATACCGAGCGATCCGTGTCCTCCGGTCTTCTCGTCGTCGTCCCGATCTCCCGCGGAGTGTCCGGTCTCCACCTCCTCGCCGGAAGGGCACCACGTCGCCGGCTTCTTTTATGGGCTCCCACCTCTGGACCGAGGCAACTCGGGCACGAAGTTGGCGAGTCGACATGCCTAAGATTTGCTGTAGAATATAGTGTAATGCTCTTTGTGTCTCTAGGGGTTTATGGAAGTTGCCCTTTTAGTGGAGGAATGAGTTGTTGAATTTTGGAGATCAACTAGGGGATTTTGCAAACATGAGGAGAACAAAATCCCTCACCATATTTTTTTGGACAGCCCCCTCCTCTAGAATGGCCGGCCAAATGAGGTCAAGGAGAGAGGAAAAAACCAAGGAGGGTGTGTATCAATCATGCAAGAGAGAGAAAAATAATCATGAAGCAAAAAGCAAGCCACACCCCCTTTCATCATAACCAATCCAATCAAGAAAAAGGTCAGCCATTATGAGTCAAAAAGTCAAGGGAGGCAAAACCATCATGATCCAACAATATGCAAATACCACCCTCCAAAATGCTTATTTGCACAAATGCAAATAAGTCCTCCTCCACCAATCTTCGGCCAATGAAAGATACAAAGGAAAATGGCCAAAACGGAAAGCAAACTGGCAACTCCAGAAAACTGGTCCCGTAATAAATTACAGGAAAACCCCGCAACTGTGTATACACACCCGCATTTGTATTCCGACAGAAATACAAATGCAATGAGACAAAATCTACACTGTACTATACTAGGATCCGGCTTAAACCAAAGCTGGCTAGTATTAACCGTCCGATCCTGATCCGTGCAATACCGCACGTATCTGATCGAACCCTGCCATATCTCCATACGGCCTCTACAGCGTTTCGCCCGAAAACTTGAGCAACTGAATGCGGGGGACTCTAAAGACTCGTCAATACTATGGCTGTGGATTTAACCACTAGCACGTCAGAGATATTAGCCATACGTGACGGGCTACCAGCTATTGACCAAAAGGGACGTCGATGAGCGAACTCATCCTGACACCCTACTGAGCCTGTCAGTGACAATATCCGTACAGTCCGGTCCGTTCGTCTATGAGCATCGCATGGCGGGCCTACGGGGTTGGTAAAAGTCAGACCCCCAAAAGCGGTACAAGTCGTGTCGGAGTGTAGCCCAGAACACCCTGAGATACTACTGGAATACCTACCAGTAAATCTCCTGCCTCGGCCGAGGGCTTTGTGTAATGGCTCTCCTAGACACAGCGCGACCTCACCCCCAATACCGGGAGAGACGAACCCCTGAAGATCCGCTCACTGCCTCCATGTGGCTCGGGACTGTACCCAACTAAAACCTGTTTGCACGTCTCCTTTGAGCGTGGTAGGGTAGTAATCAAAGTACAGTGGGAACTCACACGAGACAAATGACGATCCTCAGGTCGATGAACTAACCTGTACACATGTCACCTGGGAACTGCTATCTGACGTCTGGTATAATCTCAACTAGCAGGTTCCCGGCGAGTCCTGTCCGGTGTACTCATAACCCAATGAGCACCTGTATACATCTTAGGTGAACCAACTGACACCAGTGGCTTGTGAGACCGGCCACCGCCCCTCGTCGGGGTCTCGACTGTATACACTAGTCTACTCTGGAGTATCGATGCCCTGTCTCGAAACTCCCACGACTAGGGACCTTTTAAGGATGTGCTTATAGACTACCAGCTCCCACTTATATGATCGCCCTCATACTGCTGGCAGTCAAGCATGAATCTCAGGGGCTCTATCAACGTGTAATAGCGACCTGTCTGGTCACCTAAAGCAGTACACGATGATAAAGATAAACCAGATAGCATACTATCATCTTGAGTAAGACTGTCCTACCGGGATAGGTCCTCCCTCAATCATTGCAATTACGTGCCTGTGATCCAATAATTGACTCTGAGGGCACTATCTCCAACAATCTCCCACTTGCACTCAAGGCTAATTATTGCGATGTCGCATACTCACAGCCCGTGTGATACCGAACACCCAACTCCTCTACTAGTCAGTCTCACAAATCCCGTTTGCGAAACTATTGCGTTCGAGGAATAGCCTCAGTGAGTGGATCCGCATTGATGTTTCTTTCTATGTCTCTCTATATCTCAAGTTCGCGGAGAATGCCATCTCCCGAAATGAGCAATACTTGTCTTAGAATGTGTCTGGATGTCTGATGGGACCTAGCTCATAAATGAACTCCAAATCCAAACTTCTTAGACTGTATCGACGACTGAACTTAATCAGTACCCTGCGTAATGCCTCCCTCAGTGTCCACTTGGATCACCTGTCCAAAACACTGCCCCTCGTCAGAGGGAAAACTATAACTCTGATAACCTCCCTGTCGTCCAAGTCACCTTGGAAGCCTGGAATGATAACTGTCTCCCGAATGAGGCTGTCGTTATCATATCCCTAGAACATTCACTTATGTTCTAAAACTGCTTCCGTTTGTTTCTCCAGGATTGGATCAATATCAACTTATTGCATCTACTGCAAGAACAACATCTGGTGTGGTACTTGACATCTCATGATTGACTCAATTGCCTAAGCAAGTGATCTGCCAATCATGCACATCCCTCTCCACTTTAGTCTGTAAGACACCTTTAGAGAGGGTAACTCCATCACCTGCAGGTACACCACCATGCCAGGAGTCATCCATTCTAAATACTCATAGAATGCTGTCTAAGTACCCAGATTGGGAAACTACCCAAATCTAGATCTAATACTATAGATCCAGTAACCAGAATGTCTGATATAATATCCAAGCCTTATGTGGAGAAACCACTGTGTGACAACCAAAGTGTAACCGACCGTAGTATAGGAATTTCACTTCCTACTCTGTGTATGTCATCCAAATACCAGGACATCACACCCTACTACCTTCTTAACAGATCCATCCCCTATTCTGATGAAGTCAAACCTATGACTGTCACATCAGAAATAGATGATCTATCTCCGCTATATCTGTTTTAGTCTATAAATAGACATAAGCTACTTTTCCACCAATGCTTCCGCTGCTCCCACTGACTACGACAACCCTCTGGCAGAGTCATATACACGTACGCTTCTAAAGCCTGTTTAGAACGACGCTATACTCATCCTCCTGCCGGGTCTCATAGTCTGGAACAACAGCAATGGCAAGTCTGGGTAAACAAGAACCTCTCTGTCACCGTCCTTGAGGCTACCGGAGTACTTCTCGGGTGCCTGATGTTACCCACCGTATCTGCGGAGTGGCCAATGGAATGTCAAGCCAGATTGAATCTTTAGGTTCCTTTCAAACTTTCAGTAATCGTTTGCGGTTCTGGAATCACTTCCAGTTCTACCATACTCCCACTACTGTTTTCTGAAAAAATCCATTTTTATTAAAACTGTGGCGAGTCTAGAACAATATCACTATTGATCTTCCAGATGGTAGAAAGTTAACCCTCGTCATAGCCTGGGTCAACCCACAAACAGCCATTACAGAAACATGCCTTGAGTTATCCAGAGTCAGGTTTTAAGCATATGCCAGACAACTCCCCGTACCTTAACAATGTTAAGATATGAACTGTTTTATATCCAATACAGAAACAGAGGCACTTATTTAATTGAACCAGATTCAAATCATGCAGCTGTCTCCAGTGCATGTCAACTAAATGGAAGGAGGTCGATCAGCGTTACTCAACTTAGGAGTGCTTCCAATTATGAGTAACCTGAAAGAGAAGCAAGTTCTCTTAATCATTACAATCAACAGAATACCCTACACAAGTATCTACATCTTCGATCACCTTGAAGAATCCCGATACTTGCAACACCTGGTTCTCTACTTTATTCAAATACCTATAACTTCTCAAAATTCGGACCTTGCGTTTCTACGAAACACCTGTCTAAAAACTAGAGAAGTCATAAGTAAACCGAATATAGTACGAGAACCAACCCCTTTGTCCTCAATGGACACTGGACAATATACAATACTCTGTACAAGTCCCTTGAGTCCAAAAACTCACTCCCTGTGTGTTGTAGGTTGAAAACTGTACTTATGGTTAAGAAGAATTACACCGCTGTTTAATGCTCCTTACCTAACCATCAACTGATATAGGTAAATGTCATCGACATAATTTCGAAAAGGTATATCTCACTCTATAAAAATAGACGTACAGATATATCAATTTGAAATTGGTGCATTATAACGGATATTCAAAACCAAATTTTCGCCATCCGGCAAACAACCCAGGTGACTTTCTCAAATATCACCAATTACAACGAATTCCGATATAATGAAGATGATCACCTAATTCCCAATAACTTACTCCCACTCATCATCTGTAAAACCATACAGATGTGAGAATCAAACCTGGTAAATACATACCCTGGAGCAAGTGTCTAATTGGGAAATCAGTTTTCTTTTAACAGTACACAGTGAAACTGAAATATTGAAATGTTTCGTAGGGGTATCCTGGTATTCCTAGTAATGCCTCTTCCAGATTCACAACTGTAACCGTATAAATCTCTGCCACCTCTCCAAATCCCTTCATATGTCTTTAGTCATTACCTTCTGTACACCCCTTTAGGCCAAACGGTTTTCTTCCTTCCCTACCGTTCGGCACCAACCTATGGTTTGGAAGAAGACTATCCAATAAGCATAATGGGTGTACTGTCCCAATCCTAGGAACACTCGCAATGCGAGAGAAGGTGAAGATAAAAGACACCTGAATAAACCTTATTCCTATTTCTCCTGAATCAGAATCCATCCCCGAACTGGAACAAGTTCCTTTCGAGTTCGTATATAACCATATGATGGAATATCCAATAAACTGTGGATCTTCGTAGTGATACGGAGTGTCCTGGAGAAATACAAAGGTGAAGTGGGATTGGCGAAGAAATACTTGGTTTGGTCGTGAATAGCAGTCGCAATTTACTTTGCCCTCCTTCTAATCCCTTGATATGTCTTTACTTAATACCTTCTGCACACCATCGTTATGCTAATTGGTTTTCTTCATTCCCTACCGGTCGGCACCTGCCTATGGTTTAGAAGAAGACTATCCAATTTGCGTAATAGGTGTACTATCTCCTAAACCAAGGAGTACTCACAACTTGAGAGAAGGTAAAAGGAAAAGACAACTGAATAATCCTATCCGTTTTCTCCAGAACCGGAAACCATCCTCGAATAAATTTCTTCGAGTTCGTATATAACCATACGATGGTTTTGTCCAATGGAAGTGGACGTTCGTAGTAATACGGGGTGTCCTAGAGAAAAGGGTAAAAGTAGGAGTGGCAATGAGGTTTGCAACTCTGACAATCCAAAAGCCAGTGTTTAAGAAGGTTCGGTTAATTTTGGTCACTGAGTCATAGTCTTAGGGTCGGGTCTATGGTCGCTGCCAAAGAGAGAGAGAAAAGAAACACTCAGCGTGCACTCTAACCTAGATCAGAATGGTTACCAATTTATCTAATCTGGAAACCTCCCACTGTACCGTCAAATTCTCCTCCAAACCTAAAAGAAGAATTAGTCGGGATGTCCCGAGGAGTAAACCAACTCATCAGTGGGAATCGGGACCCAACTATCACCGCATGATAACGTGACGGAATCTGCTCACGCTATCATACTCCAGAAGGTATGCGCATATCTGGCAAGTTTCAGTTTCTTTAGAAACTCCCGATGAGATTTTTGCCCCATGCTCTTATGACCTTGACTAAGACCAACAAATCATAAGTCACATGTCAAGTTCTACCCGTCATTGTCCAGGTTGATTTGAACCCACCCGTACAAGCCCTTGACTAGGGCCAACAAGGCTATACGACTGTCCCAAACCAACGCATCTATCTATGCTACATATGAACACCCAATAGCTACCAAACACTGTGCCTTGACTATGGCCAACAAACACAGCTTGAATACTATTGACTATCCATATGAAACGACGGAAGGCTACGAATGGTTTCTGACGAAAACCTTTAACGTAATGAACTTGATATCGTTGAAGGAATCGGATAGCTTTAAAAATATAGTGACGAAAACTTTTGCTAAAGAGGTCACTCCCGGTGAAGGGATCTCGGCTCTTTCCCCGTAGAATGAGGTGCAGGATATTCCAACTGAATACCACGATGCAAAGCAAAAGTAATCGGCTATAGTGAAGTTATTGCCCTGACGCAAACTTCTGTCCAAGGGGTCACTCCTGGTGAAGGGATCTCGGCCCTTGTCTAGTCGACTGAGGAGCAGGATATTCCAACTGAATACCACTGTGCAAAACAAAAGTGAACGTCCTTGCAATAACAGATTTTTGAAAAGTGTTCCAACAACATCAGATTAGGTTTGTTTTTAACTTGCATTGATCCGAATCAACGCAGTCCCATCAATTGATCACACCAATAAAGAACGAAAATAATGACGTACGTATATGCCATCCGCATTCGCCACCGGGTCCCGTCATTACCCGTTAGGTTAGCTAACTAACGACAGAGCGGGGACTGGACTAGTGCGGATGCAAAACATATACAACATCTACTAATATATATATATATATCAATATATAATATTTCGCTCAAGGCGTGATAAAATGCAACATCACAGAAATGTACAGCATCACAGAACAATACAGATATCTGGGATCCCCGGGCTTCACAGAGCCGCTACTGAAACCCGACGTTCCCCTGGTCGTGTGGATATCCTGTGCAATGAAAATCCTAGACCCCTACGGGCGCGGCAAGTCACCCGCAAAAACCTGAAGCGAGGCAGCCCCCTTCAGCAACGTGAATGGACCACCCAGCACTTCACGGAATCCGGTAACTTGGGCACCCCTCCTGGGTCAACCTGTACCCCCTACGAGTGCGGCGAATAGCCCGCCAATTCTAGAGTGAAGCCCCCTCCGTCTCAATTCCATGAGTTGCGGACTTGTTGCCCTCTAGATCCGGCTATCCGTGCACCCCTCTGTGGGGCAATCCTAGTACAGAAAGTAAAATATACGTACAACGGGTACATTGACCGCAACCTGGTCGTGCCCCAAAAGAATAATACAAACAGGCAGTGACGGCAGTCCACATGTCGGACGCTCGCCCCCGCAATATCAAATGTACAAAATACAACCAAAACTGTACTAGCATTGCATCCAGGCTATCCCCCACGACCAATCCGCAACATCACAGCACAATCACAGAACATCAACGTGAATGTCACGTTCGCAAATCCGTCTAACCGGGCTATAGCAGTTAGACACGATTTACCGATCGAGTGACATTCACGGTCGCAGATATAATGTAAATACTGTGAACTAACATGTTTAAAATATCCGATCGATCATAAATTACCAAGTGGGCCCCAAGCACTACTGTAGCACTCAGAGAAATCTGGGCCCAAAAAATAACATTCCAAAAACCCCATTTTCAACTCAGGAAGCCTCTGTAAAATTTTAGGGCCATGAACAGTGAAAATAGCGGCGGAACCGCGGCCCAAGCATGGGTTTGGCCGCGGTTCCGCGGTGGTTTAGACTGTTCACGAGACCAAATTTTCCCAGAACTCTTAAAATTCTATGTACATCATTCTGCAATAACCTGAAAAATTTTGGAGCTAAAAAAATTTCGACAGAAACTGATGCTATTCGAAAACGCGGTTTTGGAATTTTGTTCGATCGGAAACGTAAACACATTAGACCAAGCTAGACTAGGTTAATGGCGAGACTCTGATACCACTGTAAGTGCACGGCGGCGCTCCGGCCGTTAATCCGACGCCGGAATGCGGAAGCGATACTTTACTTTAACTTTTCAAACCGGCACCACCGCGCATTAAAACCCGGATCGTACCATTAAACTAGTCCTAGCTAACTACAAGATGGGAAGAGAGATATACCGAGCGATCCGTGTCCTCCAGTCTTCTCGTCGTCGTCCCGATCTCCCGCGGAGTGTCCGGTCTCCACCTCCTCGCCGAAAGGGCACCACGTCGCCGGCTTCTTTTACGGGCTCCCACCTCTGGACCGAGGCAACTCGGGCACGAAGTTGGCGAGTCGACGTGCCCAAGATTTGCTGTAGAATGTAGTGTAATGCTCTTTGTGCCTCTAGGGGTTTATGGAAGTTGCCCTTTTAGTGGAGGAATGAGTTGTTGAATTTTGGAGATCAACTAGGGGATTTTGCAAACATGAGGAGAACAAAATCCCTCACCATAGTTTTTTGGACAGCCCCCTCCTCTAGAATGGCCGGCCAAATGAGGTCAAGGAGAGAGGAAAAACCAAGGGGGTGTGTATCAATCATGCAAGAGAGAGAAGAATAATCATAAAGCAAAAAGCAAGCCACACCCCCTTTCATCATAACCAATCCAATCAAGAAAAAGGTCAAGCCATTATGAGTCAAAAAGTCAAGGGAGGCAAAACTACCATGATCCAACAATATGCAAATACCACCCTCCAAAATGCTTATTTGCACAAATGCAAATAAACCCTCCTCCACCAATCTTCGGCCAATGAAAGATACAAAGGAAAATGGCCGAAACGGAAAGCAAACTGGCAACTCCAGAAAACTGGTCCCGTAATAAATTATAGGAAAACCCCGCAACTGTGTATACACACCCGCATTTGTATTCCGACCGAAATACAAATGCAATGAGACAAAATCTACACTGTACTATACTAGGATCCGGCTTAAACCAAAGCCGGCTAGTATTAACCGTCCGATCCTGATCCGTGCAATACCGCACGTATCTGATCGAACCCTGCCATATCTCCATACGGCCTCTACAGCGTTTCGCCCGAAAACTTGAGCAACTGAATGTGGGGGACTCTAAAGACTCGTCAATACTATGGCTGTGGATTTAACCACTAGCATGTCAGAGGTATTAGCCATACGTGACGGGCTACCAGCTATTGACCAAAAGGGACGTCGATGAGCGAACTCATCCTGACACCCTACTGAGCCTGTCAGTGACAATATCCGTACAGTCCGGTCCGTTCGTCTATGAGCATCGCATGGCGGGCCTAGGGGGTTGGTAAAAGTCAGACCCCCAAAAGCGGTACAAGTCATGTCGGAGTGTAGCCCAGAACACCCTGAGATACTACTGGAATACCTACCAGTAAATCTCCTGCCTCGGCCGAGAGCTTTGTGTAATGGCTCTCCTAGACACAGCGCGACCTCACCCCTAATATCGGAAGAGACGAACCCCTGAAGATCCGCTCACTGCCTCCATGTGGCTCGGGACTGTACCCAACTAAAACCTGTTTGCACGTCTCCTTTGAGCGTGGTAGGGTAGTAATTAAAGTACAGTGGGAACTCACACGAGACAAATGACGATCCTCAGGTCGATGAACTAACCTGTACACATGTCACCTGGGAACTGCTATCTGACGTCTGGTATAATCTCAACTAGCAGGTTCCCGGCGAGTCCTGTCCGGTGTACTCATAACCCAATGAGCACCTGTATACATCTTAGGTGAACCAACTGACACCAGTGGCTTGTGAGACCGGCCACCGCCCCTCGTCGGGGTCTCGACTGTATACACTAGTCTACTCTGGAGTATCGATGCCCTGTCTCGAAACTCCCACGACTAGGGACCTTTTAAGGATGTGCTTATAGACTACCAGCTCCCACGTATATGATCGCCCTCATACTGCTGGCAGTCAAGCATGAATCCTAGGGGCTCTATCAACGTGTAATAGCGACCTGTCTGGTCACCTAAAGCAGTACACGATGATAAAGATAAACCAGATAGCATACTATTATCTTGAGTAAGACTGTCCTACCGGGATAGGTCCTCCCTCAATCATTGCAATCACGTACCTATGATCCAATAATTGACTCTGAGGGCACTATCTCCAACACTTCTCCCCCGATCTGGACATGAAACGGCTCAGAGCGGCGATCCGCCCTGTGAGCCGCATGATTTCGACGTTGGTCCGGGGTGCAGTCATGTTCAGGATGGCGTCAATCTTCTCCGGGTTAGCTTCAATCCCGCGGTGAGTGACCATGAACCCGAGGAATTTCCCTCCGGTCACTCCGAACGCGCACTTGGCGGGGTTCAGCTTTATGTTGAACTTGCGGAGCACCTTGAACGCCTCGCCCAGGTCCTTGACATGGTCGGCCGACGAGACGGACTTGGCGAGCATGTCGTCGACGTAGACCTCCATGTTTCTACCGATCTGCGGCTTGAACATGCGGTTGACCAGCCTCTGGTATGTGGTCCCGGCGTTCTTGAGGCCGAATGGCATCACCCTGTAACAGTACACCCCCCGGTCCGTCGTGAATGCGGCCATGTCTTCGTCGTCAGGGTTCATGCGGATTTGGTTGTAGCCGGAGAAAGCGTCCATGAAGCTCAGGAGCTCGTGCCCGGCCGAACTGTCCACGAGCTGGTCTATGCGAGGAAGCGGGAAGTTGTCCTTGGGGCGGGCCTTGTTGAGGTCGGTGAAGTCGACGCACATACGCTACTTCCCACTCGATTTCTTGACCAGGACCACGTTGACCAGCCATTCCGAGTAGGGCACGTTCCCGATGAAGTTGGCGTCGAGGAGTCGGTCAACTTCTTCCTCGATGGCCTTTTATTTGACCGGGGCGAAGTTTCTCTTCTTCTGCCTGACGGGTCGGGCCGCAGGATCAACCCCGAGCTTGTGGGAGATGATTTTGGGGTCAATCCCAGGCATGTCGGCTGGGGCCCAGGCGAAGACGTCGGAATTGTTAGTTATATGTATGCCCTAGAGGCCATTACTATATATAGGATGTATATTGTAGTGGATGCTTGGACATATATATGGAGGACTTTCTTGCTCGACATGATAGTATGCTATCTGGTTGATCTTTACCTTAACGTGTACACCGATTGTCTCTCTGTTACATGTTGGTAAAGCCCTTAGGATGTGTACTTGACTACCTGGACTATGATGCAGATCATACTAGTGGGGACATATAGTCTATAAGTACATCCTTCAAAGTCCCTAGTCGTGGGTGTATCGAGACTGGGCATCGATATACCAGAGTAGACTAGCGTATAGCTTCTCGACCCATACAGATGGGCGATGGATGATCCCATGTCCATTGGTGTTTGACATCAGAGATCATATACGGGTGCTCAGTGGAGACTGGGTACACTGGACGGACTCGCCGAGAACTCCCAGATGGTATTATACCTTACGTCAGATGGCAGTTCTTTGGTGACACTGGTACAGAGTAGTCTGTTGACCCGAGATCGTCATAGAGTCTTGTGTGGTTCCCACTGTGCTTTGATTTCCATCTTACCACGTCCAAGAGGGCGTGCAAAACGGTGGTTTTTGGGTACAGTCCCGAGTCACATGGAGGCAATGAGCGATAGGAGAGGATTCGTCTCTCCCGGTATAGGGAGTTGATGTTGCGCTGTGTTCGATTGTCTATAACCGGAAATCCCTGGCCAGGGTTGCTGAGATTTACTGGTAAGTGTTACCAGTAGTTTCTCGAACTGTTATAGACCTCATATCGACATGACTTATCGAGCTATTGGGGTCTGACGTTTACCACCCCTAGGCGAGATATGCGACATATCAGACGATCAGACCGGACTGTACGGTAGTGTTACTGGTTGGATTCACAGGAGTGTAAGCGGGCTTGCTCGTCGATCTTCTGATCGCTCAATACCCGGGTGGCCGTTACGTTTAGCAGACCGCTTGCGGCTTGTGGATGTTTGATATGATCATCATCCGCTGCCGGCGTATTGACGAGTCTTTAGAGTCCTACACAGAGGTTTCCTGGCTCAAGCGAAACGAAATAGGAGCGCATATGAGATATGTGCGGGACCGAGAATAATGCGTGTATGTAATACCGTATTTCATTCTCGCGATGAATGTGTCGAATGGTTATATGCGATATAACCTAGTTATCGAATCAAGGATTGATTCGATAAAACGATACATTGTATACTAGTCGGTTGTGTGCGACATGACCGGATCATTGAATCAAGTGTTGATTTAATGATTTAATGCATAATTATATATTTGATATATTACTTTGCACCAACTAGTATTGGTTCACTTTAAATGGATTTTCTCACTTGGTTTGTGCACATTGTATATGTGATATACTTTTGTACACAAGTTTGTATCATATTTGATGATGCATGCTTACTTGGATTTGTGTAAAGACTAAACCATGGTTATATGAATGGTTAGGGTTTTGTTTTCTTTTTGATTTATCTTATTTAGTTATTCATTTTGAAAATGATAAGCATAAAGGGAAAATGGTGGCTTAATTTGTTTTCTAGTTGAAGCTTCTTGAACATTTGACCAAAGTGACCATTTTGTCTCATGCTTAACCCTAACCACTCCATTTAACCCTAGTCTATTCTCTACACCTAACCAAGGTTAGGATATGATAAGTATTCATTTTATTATTCATTTTGGTTAATACTTATGATATTCTTTCTTCTTCTTCTTCATCTTCAACATTGAAGCAAGCTTGCCTCTATCAATGGCAACTTGTGAAAAAGAGTGAGAAATCCAATTCTAAAGTGAACCCACTTCCTATTTCTTCATCCTCTACCTCTTGCTAAGTAGTATAGGGTGTTTCCTTCACAAGTTTTCTTGACTTGGTGAAGTTGGAGCTTGATCTAGTGATGCCTCGACGTAGATCATCTTCGGCACGAAGCCGATGACCTTGCCTGCCCATTTCTCCGATGAAGCCGACGCTAGAGTCCGGGATTGCATTTGGACAGCAAGGGGACTTCATCATGGAGCTATGGAGGTGGAGAACCGGATCTACAAAGGTTGTATTTCCGTTCATTTAGTTAATTTGTTAACTAGTTGCTTGATTTGCCTAAAATTCTAGTTAACGATCCGTATTAGGGTTTCTCGGCACTCGTAAAATTTGAAATTGGCATGGTTGATGCCTTGTGAGACTTCATTAGCGTGCCTAGGAACCCTACAGGAATTGCTCCGGAGGAACTCGGTCAGGTCATCCCGCTGGGTTCCCGTAAGGAGTGACCCGACCTGGACGGTCTTCCCTGGGTCTCCTTCCGCCAAGGGCACCTCGGTCAGCGGCTCGACCGGTGCCCCACGGACCTCCTTCCGCTCGTCCCGGGTGTCTAGGGACCCCTCCATGTCGTTGCATGCATCGGCGCTATCAGCGTGCTGCTCGGGGGAAGATGCCTCTGCCAGACCCACCTCCGCTACCCGTTGGCTCCCGTAGCCCGGCCCACCCCACCTTGGTCGAGGGGGAATTTTATCGCTAGGTGGTACATCGAGATCTGGGCCTGGAGGGAGTTCAAAGTCGGCCGGCCGAGGAGGACATTGTAGGCCGAGGGGACCCTAGCCACAATAAAGTCTATCGGCAGCGTGCGCGTGTGGCCGGGCTCCCCGATCGTGAACTGCAGGGTGACCACCCCTTTTGCCGGGACGGAGTAGTTGGTGAATCCTGAGAGGATATGGGAGGTCGGCCTCAGGTCCGCTGGGGCCAGCCCCATTCACAGAAAGCAGTCGTGGAAGAGGATGCCCGCCGAGCTGCCTGAATCAATGAGTATTCGGTGGACCTCGTATTGGTGAATTCGCGCTACGATCACCAGTGGGTCGCTATGGGGCACAGATATGCCGTGGAGATCCTCGTCGCCAAAGGTGATGGGCTCCCGGCCTCTAGCTCTTTTGGTCGGGCGGCCGCCGGATCGTGTGGGGTGGCAGCCTGCGGGGAGGCCGAGGACCTCGGGCGGGGGTCGCCCGCGCCCCCGTTGGGAGGGGGGCGGTAGCGGGCGTTTGGATCCTCAGAGGAGTCGGTTGCCATGCGAGCGGAGATCGGAAGGCCAACTTTGTATTTTGGGGAGTTATTGTTTCCCGCAGACGGCGCTAACTGATGGAGCTCCTTTTCGAGCCTCCGTTAGATGTTGTCTTCCGTTGATCTCGAGGTGAACTGGGTTGACTGTCCTTCGTTGCGTATGGGTCTCAATGGGTTTTGAGAGGATAAGGTGGGATGAGGGGGCTACCGCCGTGTACCTGCAAAGAAGTCCCGGGGTGGTTTGGTACCACCGAGGACCCTCCGACGCGCAAGTCAGTAATCAGATCCGAGCAGAGTAACGGCGTAAAGTGTAAAAGATGGCTTACTTGACCCCTCTGTGACGGGGGTTTATATAGCGGTGGTGGCACGCGGCGGCAGGCGCGAGAATCTCGCCGGCGGTTACGCTCCCGACGTCACGCTTGCGCGGAGAGCGGATCGCCCATTAATGGGGATCGTGATAGCGTGGAACATGGGATGTTGTTGGTGTAGAATCTGCGCATGGCGAGATTTGCGGAGCGGCGGTTACGCCTGTGAGTGATGGAGTTGGTCGGAAGGCCGAGGGAGACGACCTCGGCAGGGAGCTCGGGGACGAGCAGGGAGGCCGAGGAGTCTTGGTCCTATGGCGGCTCGGGGTGAGCTGAATGGCCGAGGAGGCCGAGCGTCAGAGGGCCCCGGGGTGGGCCAGTTTGTGCTTGCAGGTCGGGCTCCGGGTAGCCTCGTCGGCCCCTGCGGGCCATTTCCTCTGAGCCCCGGAACACGTCATCTGCCACGTGTCCTGATCTTGGAGATCGCCAATATCGTGCATTATCACTCTCAATTACCATCATTAAGATTGCCCTTGTTCCATGCTTTTTACAATGGCTTCACATTCATTCCCCAGTGCAAGCTGGATTGGGTTTGACCTGAACCTGACCCGACCAAACACATATTTTATATGATTATTTTTCTCCTATAAATACCTGTCTAAACCCATTTGGATGAGTTAGCTTTCATTAGGAAAAGTACAGGCCAGATTTGAATTGCACCCGACCATATCTTTACTTAAACCTGCTCACACTCAAACCTGGTCAAGAGATAAGAGCGATGGCATACCTTGAGTCACTCGCTTCCATTCGGCGAACTTTCATCCTATTCCGAACCCGCTTCATGTGAGCTACATGTTGGATACGGATATAGTGTCATGATAGAACTTGACGCGCAAAATATGGTGTAAATATATGAGAAACTAGGTTAGTTTTCCACGTTTCTAACTATCAGCTCTTATTTCTTTTTTTCCAAAGAGAATTTCTGAAGATGAGAAAATTTCTCCATTCATTGAAATGTACCATATCGTCAAAAGATTTGAGGAATAGATTTTCATAGCAACCTAGGTACCATCATCACCATAGAAAAAGAGGATGTTTGATTTTGTTGCAAACAAATATGCAACAATTACTATCTATACAATTTGTTGCATGCCATATTTGTTGCAATGCATGTTCCTCATATTTTACTAATCAAATTCTATTCGAGAGACAGTGGTGGGATTCACAGTATCTAGATATTACCGCCAAACAAATGGGTCCGTGGTGTTTATCTATTGGTAGATTGAGGTATGATTTCAAGCCCGGTACGTTACAGGTTTTCAAAGTGTAAAATATTCGCCTCCATGGGCTGGCCATCGCTAATAATGCCTCAGCTCGTGATTGATGGAGCAAGCATCACAGGGTGGCTAGTAGCTGAAAGCTACAAACATCACATGCATATGCAAATGGAGATTGAGTGAGTGATATGGTGTCAATCAGTCAGGGAAAAAAAAAACAGTTAGCAGCGCTGCCAATATAACACATGCCACAATCTTGTCAAAATATTTTGGAGTCTGACAATTTAAAAAGGCTAATCTTCACTTTTACATGGATTTTATTATGTCTCTAGGCTATGGATAAAACTCCATTCATTTTTCACATCAAACCATCAAACACTTTAGGGCCTGTTTGCTTGCAGTATTATGGATTTGGATTTGGATTTTGATTTTGTATTCTGGAATTCTGGAATTCCGTAATTTTGTGTTTGGTTGATGGATTTAGATTTCTAGGATTCCTTTGTTTTTTTATAGGGGGCCACCACAAAACAAGAATTCTTGAATCCTAAAAAAATTTCAAGGATCTGACACTATTCATTGTACTTTTAGATGGTACCTGTGTATTTTATTTATTTAATAATCCCCTCTCTATCCATCTCTCTTTTAAATCCTCAAATCCAAATCCCACTTTTTTTCAGCACCAAACAAAAATTACAAGGATCTATAAATCCAATATTAGGAATCCAAAACCAACAAAACAATAAATTATCAAATCCAGAAATTTCAACCATATTATTTTGGAATCTAAATTCCAGCAACCAAACAGGCCCTTAAGGTGTGTGTAAAGGAAGGAAAATAAGATTGTCGATTGGAAGCGGGGTGTTACTAGGGTTGTCAATCTGCAGTAAGCAGATCACACCCTACTGTTTAATAAGTCGATCTTGAGCTAGGTGACGTATGCGAAATGGATTTTGCACTGCTTTGAGCTTTGCTCCGGACTGAAAATCAACTACCATAAAAATTCAATTATTTTGCAAGAGCAAGTGTCGAGGTGATGTCCTGTATTTTTAGCAGTAATCATAATTGTAATTTTAAGACACTTTGAGGGTATTTCGTTTTATGTGTGTAGTAGAGTGATTTATTACAAGCCGGTTCATGTTTTTTTTGAGAACATGAACTCTTGATCTATGGCATATTTTAACGATCCAATCCGTTCAAATTGATCACTCTACCTTTAAATCTTTAAATCTTTGTTTATTAAAAATCTAAAGATTTGACGAAATCTATCCCATGCATGGAATCGTGTAAAAATCAAAGGTTCAAGTAGTAAATTTGATCCATGACTTATATTTTACTGTCCAACTAGTGGGCCAAAGGGATGACGGGTCGTCATCAACACCTTTGGTGAATGGAGTTTTGCAATTTTAGCATATTTCAAATCAAAATATAGCTGGGCTTTTCGGCTTAGAAACCAATATGCTGCCCAATCACAAATAAAAGATATATTCAACAAGATTAAAGGTTTGAACCTTTAAGCAATCCACAACCACAACTCCCTTTGTCTTCTTCACCCCCAAAAATCTTCCCTGAACTTCTCCAACATTCTAGACTCCTCCCCTCAAACTCCCACCAAAAATGCACAACTTTTTAAATTAGTCAATTTTTAAAAATATTATTAAAAATGGACCATTCTCAAAAAATATTACAAATGCAGGCCACTTTTGGCCACTGGACGCCACATCAGCACCAGCTCAGCGCTGGCGCTGACGGTTTTTTAATTTTTTTTATAGAGACACAGTTGTGAACTGTGCCCCATTCAAAAATGAATGGGGCGCACAGTACATTTTAGTGGGCAATTTGTAACTGCGCCCAATTCATTTTAGTTGGGTTTTGCCCCACTAAAATATATGGGGTGCAGTTTGTAAATGCGTGTAACGTTTTAAAAATCGTTTCGGTAAAATTTCGAAAAAACGGTAAAATAAGGGGGTTTTCTGTAAAAAGTCAAAATACAAATATCTTTATTATAAAATTAAATATACATATTCTAGCTATATAATTACTAGTATTTGATGTTTATTGAACTACTGGTAAAATTTCTAATTTTCTGAAAAATTTTCCGAAATTAATTATTTTAATTTTATTTTAAGCCGTCACTAATACATTTAATTAGGGAAAATTACACATTGGAATGAGATGAAACAATTTTATGCATCATGACACTTTAAACTAACTTGAAAAATATTGTTTCTGAATTGAAATGAAATTTGTCAAGATGGTTAGAAAATGTAAAAGAAAAGCTTAAATAAATTATAATAAACAAAGGGGTATGTAGCATGTTGATTTGGGCTTTCTTTGCATGGAACTTCCTCACTCACTCACCCAAAAACCTTCCCTAGTTGGCTGAACCAGCAGCCTTGGCAGCCCCCAATCCCCACTCATTGCCCCCACAACATTAAAATGAAATGAAATTTAATAAGAATAGAATAAAGAATATAAGCATGGGTGTATACATGTGAGGTATGGGTGTCTTTGACTTAGAAATTTCCCCCACACATCCACACACCCCTCTTCCTCCCTCATCTGGCCGAGCTTCCTGCTGCAGCCCTCCCCACTTCCTCACCTCTTTGCCTCATCAAAAAAATCTCTAAAATTGCATTAAAAACCAATACAAGTCTCATTAATCCCTAGTTTAACCTTTAACCAATTTTCCTTGGCCAAATCAAGCTTGGATCTTAGAGCAAGATGGGTTATTTTGGAGGCCAAGTTTACTTTGAGATCTACAAGATTTGTGAGGTATAATCTTACTCAATTTGTTACCTTGTTAGTATTGTTGTAATCTAAGCCAATTAAGTGTTTAATTATGGGTTTTATTTTAAGATTTAGATTTCAAGAAAGGGTTTGAACTAGGATTTTGGGTTTTTATAAATAAATCAAGTTAGTAAGTGTAGATTAATATTTCAAGACATGTAAAAACCTAGTCTAGTTGCTAATTTGTTAATTGTTACTTTTAATTTTTCCTGATTATATAACCTTGCTAACTAGGTTTTTAATTGTTGTGTAATTAGATGAGATAAAATTTTAGAAAAGGTTGGTATGGATTAACTAAGTTAGTGTGTGATTTTTGTGGCCATTAGAATTGATAAAACGTCAAGACTTGAGCTAAAATGGTGTATGGGTGCTTACTAGATTTTTGGAAATTAACCGATTTGAATTTAATTGAAATTTTAAAGACCTACAACCTAATTCCTATAATATTAAATGTGTTGTGAGTGTGCAATTGTTGCAATTGGGTTTTAGGCTCGGTGTTATTCACGTAGAGTGACCCTAATTGTAGTTTTGGCGTTGTCGCGAGCGCGTTTGTGCGCCGGGTGCGTGCGCGTTTAATTAACGCGCGTTGTTGACTTGTGTCAATTGTGTCCGCGACTATTTATATTTATTCTCTTGTTTTCTTTGTGCACATCCCTAGGATCGGGTGTAGAGCCGTCGCATGTGGCACGGAGATGGCGGAGCTGGAATCGAATCGGAGTAGCCGAGGCATCCAGGTGAGTAGATTTATATCTACGGGGAGAAGTCGGGTGGATGGCATATAGCACCCCCGCAGTTCGTGGTGATGTATACGAATACGTATACACACATATTTTTTCGATTATATATATTATGTTGATATGAGACTTGATGATAAAGGTAGATTCTAGGTGTTCAGGGATTAGTTTAGTGTTAGTTGCGAACCCTAGAGTAGTTGTTACACCCACACACGCACACACACACACACATGCATACATCTATGTTATTACCTATGCGTATATAGGGTTATGTGTTTATGTGTTCACCTGGGTATGGGACTAGGTGTTCACATACTGGATTTGAGGATGATACTTGGGATTGAGATGAGTCGATGAGATTTGTGTTGAGATTGTGATATCGGTGATATGGCAGGATTCGTACTTGAGGTACGTCCTGGGGTTATAGCGGATCTTGGGGCGGCGATACGGGTGAATAGTGTTATAAATAAATTGGTCGACATGTGATCGTGATATAAGGCATGATATGCTAGGATATTGATATTAGGCCGTATCGGGCGATGTATACCCCTTGATGATATGGGCTGACGATATCGGTTTGTACGAGACTGTCGATCAGTAGTCAGATCATGACTATATTGATGATATTAGTATTGTATTAGATATAGGTCAGTACCTTAGACTATGATCTTTGATAAAGAGGATACCGGATGAATAGTGTGATGAATATGATTTTGACCCGTACCCAGATTTGGGGATGCCGTACGACGGATTTACGTACGAGCTATATTTTGATGATTGATCCGCACTCTTGACTTGGGATGTCTGATTATAGATATGGTATCGGATATGATATTATTGAGGCGGGATCGCCGACTAATATATATACAAGTATGTATATGTATCGACTCAGATTTTAGGCGGTTTCCTTACCTGTAGTCCAGCTTGTTAGCTTAGCCCTTTAGTTTAGTTTAGTTGTTAGATTAGATTCGATTCTTACCTATTTCAAAAACTAACGAATCGTGGGTATTTTAAAAGACAGCCCACGGGATCCTACGGATATTTCAAAAGACGTATCTTTTCATAATAACACCGTAGCCCCTATTTTCAAAACCCCACGATTCGTGTTATTTTCAAAAAGCACCATTGTAGGACTTATATTAGGTTAATGCAGATTAGTTATCGCCGCGTCTAGTATTCAGCTCCCGCTCATTATTGTTGTTCGCTCCGCATCACATGCTTATATTATGCTTCATATTCTACTGTTGGTATCTTGTGGTTAGGACACCAGCACCATTACCGATGATGTGTATGTACCATGTACACTTACTTGCCGGCTCACACACATCTTCATCGGTAATTGTCATGTCACGTACACCTTAGAAAATATTATTGCTTGACATAGCCTGTTAGCTAATAGTCTAGACATTGTAGTTATTATCTGCTACTTCATGCATACTATTATTCATTGTTATGCCACATTCATGGATTCTCATGCATATATTCACTTTTTACGTGTTATTGAGGTTTTGGATTCGGATTTCCATGAGATTTTCTGGATTTGGGGAAAACCGCAAAACATATACAAACTTCTTCTTTCTCTTTTTAAATAAAAAGCGCGGTTTTTCCCATGATGTATGAGTCGTCCACCATGAGTTTACTGATGGATTTCGAGACCCGATTCGAGGAGTTGGATGAACCGTTTCGGGTACATGGTGGACCCGGTAAGGTACCCCGGGGCAAGAAGCTCGTGGTGATGACGATGAGCCTGGCAGGGGGAGACTACCTACCGGTGATTTTACCCGACACGTCGGATATCCGGAGGATACCGTCGTGGTCTTGAGATGGATGGTAGGGGCCGGTCTGGACTGACGGCGCCCTAGATATTGAGATTCGAGATATTGAGGTACTGAGATTTGATGATTCAGGCCAGTCCGGATAGCCGGAGCCTGAGGTTTTGAGACATTGAGATTTATGTTTTGTGTCGATGCTAGACACTGTTGATACTGATTTCATTTATGATACCTCATTTTAAAAATACAAGGGAAATCTCACTAATTTATGAAAACAGTTTCTTCATTTACATGTATTCTGTTTTCATGCATTCATACCTCATTCATATGATATATTGCTACCTGAGGCACTGACACGGGCACATGAGATCACACTCGGGCTAGATATTACCCTAGCCATTGTTATAGGCTGCATGTTATTCATATATTTGAGGATATATTATGATCTTTGACCTAGATTGCGTTATTTATGCGATTTCTGTGCGTAGATATTTTTCTATTCACGAGTTGGCAACTCACCCCCGTTGTGCCCCAGTTTCTTGCAGGTTTGCCGTACAGGTTTCTTTACGGCTTGCGGGCATAGTTTCCTTCGGGTGATTTGCTAGTAGGTGGGTTTACTTGTATCGTACCCCCCATTATATAACTTGTATATTGTTACTCTGTTGTATCTAGAAGTTCTATCAACCAAACATATATTTATTTTGAGATAGAGACCAGTGATGTTATTCCTTCGACCTTAGAGTCGCGCGTTTTATTTCTGTGGTTTTCTTGTGGTTTTGAGTTTCCTTTGATTTTTGATCCTCGCCGTTGGCGTTGTATATTATATTGCTTGTGTGGTTGTGACCATCGATTGACGAAGAGCTAGCTCCCGCTTGGGGATGTCTTTTTATTGTTTTCGTATACTATTCTTGTTGTATCCCGTTTGGGGGCCAGTATTTACAAAGGAGACTCTGCCGAAATTTTCGGGAAATATTTGATGTTTTTTTTAAAACCGCATAATTCGGCTTACGCTATTAAAACTACTTGTTTAAATTGGTTTTCCTTCACTCTACTACTTTTCTTGGTTTGCATTTCTGGTTTTTTGGCTTACTTGGATTACGTACGCCTCGAGACGTTTCGTAGTTTAAGTGCCGGTCATGTTCCGTAGTTTCGGGACGTGACAAAGTTGGTATCAGAGCGTTAAGTTTTACCTTCAGAGCGTAGGATGACCCTTGGTTGATGGAATAGGTGACTAAAGTAGAGTGACGTACCGTAGGTATGTTGGAGTTAGTGCCCTCAGAGTCAATTATTGGATCACAGGCACGTGATTGCAATGATTGAGGGAGGACCTATCCCGGTAGGACAGTCTTACTCGAGATGATAGTATGCTATCTGGTTATCTTTATCATCGTGTACTGTTTTAGGTGACCTGACATGTCGCTATTACACGTTGATAGAGCCCCTAGGATTCTTGCTTGACGACCAGCAGTATGATGGCGATCATATAAGTGGGAGCTGGGGTCTATAAGCACATCCTTAAAAGGTCCCTAGTCATGGGAGTTTTGAGACTGGGCATCGATACTCCATTAGTAGACTAGTGTATACAGTCGAGACCCCGACGAGGGGCGGTGCCGGTCTCACAAGCCACTGGTGTCAGTTGGTTCACCTAAGATGTATACAGGTGCTCATTGGGTTATGAGTACACCGGACAGGACTCGCCGGGAACCTGCTAGTTGGTCTTATACCTGACGTCAGATAGCAGTTCCCAGGTGACATGTGTACAGGTTAGTTCATCGACCTGAGGATCGTCATTTGTCTCGTGTGAGTTCCCACTGTGCTTTGATTACTACCCTACCACGGCTCAAAGGAGTCGTGCAAACAGGTTTTAGTTGGGCACAGTCCCGAGCCACATGGAGGCAGTGAGCGGATCTTCAGGGGTTCGTCTCTCCCGGTATTGGGAGTGAGGTCGCGCTGTGTCTAGGAGAGCCATTACGCAAAGCCCTCGGCCGAGGCAGGAGATTTACTGGTAGGTATTCCAGTAGTATCTCAGGGCGTTCTGGGCTACACTCCGACACGACTTGTACCGCTTTTGGGGGTCTGACTTTCACCAACCCCCTAGGCCCGCCATGCGATACTCATAGACGAACGGACCGGACTGTACGGATATTGTCACTGACAGGCTCAGTTGGGTGTCGGGGTGAGCTTCCTCATCGACGTCCCTTTTAGTCAATAGCTGGTGGCCCGTCACGTATTGGCTAATACCTCTGACGTGCTAGTGGTTAAATCCACAGCCATAGTATTGACGAGTCTTTAGAGTCCACCACACTTACAGTTACTCAAGCTTTCGGGCGAAACGCTGTAGAGGCCGTATGGAGATATGGCAGGGTCCGATCAGATACGTGCGGTATTGCACGGATCAGGATTGGACAGTTTTGTACTAGTTGCCGTATAGTTATATGGCAGGGTTCGATCTGATACGTGCGGTATTGCACGGATCAGGATCGAACGGATTTTACTAGCCGGCTTTGGCTTAAGCCGGTCCTAGTCTAGTACAGTGTAGATTTTGTCTCATTGCATTTGTATCCGGTCGGAATACAGATGCGGGTGTGTATGCACAGTATTGGGGTTTTCCTATAATTTATTACGGGACCAGTTTTCTGGAGTTGCCAGTTTGCATTCCGTCCCGGCCGGTTTTCCTTTGTTCTTTCCCGGCCGGACTTTTCCGATGGAGGGGGTTGTTTGCAGTTTTGCAAATAACTTTTGGTGGAGGTTTTATTTGTAAGATGTTTTATTATGAAAGCATCTTTTGATACCTTTCTTATCCATCTTTATCATTTGCTTTTTGTTGATGAGATAGGATTAGGATTGATTTCATGTTGATGTGAGATTGTTATGATGAGGTTTGGATAAGGTCACCTTTCTTTTGCTCCTACACTCACCTCCCTCTTGTTTCATATACATACATTCCTCCACCTTATTCTCACTTGAAGAATATGATAAGTCTTTCATGGTTATGGAAAAAAAGAGAGAAGAAGAAAAAGAAAGAGAGAAAGAAAAAGAATGAGAGAGTTCATCTTTGTTATGGGAGGAATTCTTCATCTCCTTCTTCTTCTTGTTTCGGAAAAATGCAAGCACCATTTTTCCTAACCCCAATCCTCCATCATGGCAACAACAAACCCCAAAGGAGACTATGATTCTACACTACACTTCCTACAGCATATCTTGAGCATGTCGAGTTGCCGGCTTCATGCTCGAGTTGCCTCGGTATTGAGGCGGGAGCCCGTAAAAGACGAAGGCGATGTGGTGCCCTTTCCGGCGAGGAGGCGACGATATGGAGACTACACTTTCCGCGGAAGATCGGGGCGATGATGAGAAGACCGGAGGACCGGATCTCTTGGTATACTTCTTTTCCCATCTCTTGTTAGCTAGCGTAGGTTAATGGTTAACGATCCGGGTTTTCTTTGTCCGCGGTAGCGCCGGTTTCCGAGTAAGGAAAAATTTTGATTCCGCAATTTGGCCTCGAGTAAGACGGCCGGGGCGCTGCCGTGGCGCAACAAGGTATGTTCCGCGGCATATTTACGATACGCTACTCCACTTAAGAAGCCTTAGGATGTACATTTCTTTGCTCAGTATTATATTCATTCCGATCTAGCCTCATCAGTACCTGTTATGGTTTTGCTGCCACGATTACGGGCAGGGAGAGCTACAGCTAGAGTTGCGGTCAGCACGAGCTCGTCACGAACGAGGACTGACCAGGGCGAAATTCCGGCGACACACAATTGCAGAGATGTGTCTTTTTACTGTGTTTCCGCGCCACGAGCGTTTGGCGGATCGCCTTTATGAGGTTACTTGGATGTGCTGATCGACACTAGAGGATTGAGCCAATGATAAAGGCCAGCCAGATTTTGATGACCGTTGGTGTGTTGCTTATTCATGATGGTCGAGGCACTGTTCAGCGTGCAGACGAGCGAGCCAGTTATTGCTGCGAACGACGAGATATTGCCCCAGATGCTGGAGTTAGTGCAGAACGAGTTGTACTAAGAGATGATAGAAGGTCGCTAGTCATCGAGAATGAATGACTAGGACATGTGGATCGTTCGCCTACCCCGATGCGAGGTCATCAGATAGATTGATTCCAGCTAGAGACGACTTCACGCGGAGACGTTGGGAGTCGACAGAGACGATCGAATGTCAGAAACCTATTATTCCAAGTTTAAAGTAGTCGAAAAGACATGCAGGCAATTCTATGGTCCCTCTAGAAGAATGAAACCCTAACTCGACTTAATGACCGTGTGAAAGCCTTTGAACCTTCGGGTTTGCGGCAGTTCTACGGCGTCATTAGTGAGGCTTGGGTTTGCCCTTCTACGGCTGGACCACCGATGCTGTGGTATGTACTCGATACTATTAAACTGTGCCCAAGAGGTTGAGCTCTTGGGGGATTATGAGGTCTTGACGACTCGATCGGATGGCTCGACTTAATTCGGATGCTAGGTGGTGAGATGCATTTCTTGGGAGACTCCCGATACGAGGATAGCCGTTGGAGCTCAGTCCATGCAGCCGCGACGAGACGAGTCCAAAGCAGAAGACATTAGAGAAAAGTGAAGAGGTTCGTACCAGATCTAGATGAGATAACGTTCCACTCCGCCGACATCAGAGATGCGATGCGTATGCCGAGACATGGTGCTTGGATTTACCTTCCAGAAGGAGTCGCGATGAGTATGCAGTCGTTCCAGAGCAAGATGCAGATATAGGAAAGGACGATGACTTCCGGATAGTTGGCAGAGACGAGACATGGAAGAGACCGTGAGCAGGATTCCTTCCAGGACACTGCTGCAATGATACTTGCACCCAGGATCAGATGTGTCACGTACATTCAGAGAGCCAGAGGCCGACGCCAGTGATATGCTGTCTTACGAGTGGTCGCGATGATTGACCGGGAGATGACAAGAGACGTGCCAGAACGGGATCATCCCCGTTAGCACACCTGACAGGGCCGATGAGCCGATGGACCGAGAGATTGGTAATTCACAGTGAAGACCTTGACCCAGGAGTGGCCATTATTACGCACACCAGCAGGCCAGAGTTCATGATCATCGACGAGACGTACCACTAGTGACCACGACAGTTGGCCAGAGATTCTTGGAGGATGTGCTTGAGCGGGACTATTCCGCCATTATTGATTTCGATGTTTTGGGTGATTTATTTGCAGGATTTGATTTTGATGATTGAGGGTTTACGATCTTTGCACAGTGTTGCACTTGATATCGTTTTCGTGCCTTGGTTTCACATGTTTGTGATTTTACGGTTTAGACATTTGAGTTGATTTTGTGCGTATGCACGCACACGATTTGGTTCCTGCGCTCTGTATAGTTTATTTATGCTTGCAGTGCAGTGATACGCATTTTGTGCACTTAGATGCACTGGACTTCGATTTCGATTGTGATACTCGATATTTTTTTTATGCACCTTGTGCACCTGATTTGATTTTGTACATGTTCGGCACTTGATATTGGATTTCATGATTTCGTGCACGATGGATGCACCTGATTTGGATTTTTGCGCTTGTTGGGCGCATGTTTTGAAGTGTGATTTTGGTGCACACCAGATGCACTAAATCGAGATTTTTCGTGCATGTCAGATGCACCTGATTTTGCTGTCAGGCACACACGTTGCCTACGACAGATGTTTCGTGCACACCCGATGCACTTAGATATTGTTTCTGTACATATGTATGGCACATATTTGGATTTTGATTTCCGTGCGCACCAGACGCACATAGTATTCATACGCGTATTTTGGGATTGATTTTTCTTATAGAGCAGTACGTTTTTATGATATTGCTATGTGTTTTCGTACTGAGCAGGACTAGTCAGAGGACAGTACCTGAATATATTTTGCATGCATTGATAGCTATCGAAGGGAATTCCAAAAAGCGTGCTATAGTCTCAGTATTTACCTATGTGTCTGATATGACGTGAAACGTTTAAAACAAGGAAAACCCTTCTAAATTGTTTCCCAAAACGGCGGAACGTACATTTCAAACAAAGGTATATATGTATATAGTTATTTTCTTATGATAGACGTCCGCCACTGTGCAGTGTTATGTGCATTGCACAGCAACTTAAAGGATTTGGCATGCATTTCCTCCTGATATTTACATGTATAGTTCCGATTTATAGCATATCGTCTTGTTTGAGATTTGGCATTCGTGTCTTCACCTTGACTCCGATGATTGCGGGATGCTTGACGAAGTTTTGATTTCGAGTTATCTACTCATTACTCTTGCGCATGCATTGCGCTATGATGCGTTTATGTATTTATGATTTCGGAGCCCCGGCGATTTGATGGTTTTGGCTGAAATATTTTAGTATTTGGGGGGAGTTTTAATTTAAATTCGGGGACCGAATTTCTTTAAGGGGGGAAGATTGTAACGTTTTGAAAATCGTTTCGGTGAAATTTCGAAAAAAACGGTAAAATAAGGGGGTTTTCTGTAAAAAGTCAAAATACAAATATCTTTATTATAAAATTAAATATACATATTCTAGCTATGTAATTACTAGTATTTGATGTTTATTGAGCCACTGGTAAAATTTCTAATTTTCTGAAAAATTTTCCGAAATTAATTATTTTAATTTTATTTTAAGCCGTCACTAATACATTTAATTAGGGAAAATTACAGATTAGAATGAGTTGAAACAATTTTATGCATCATGACACTTTAAACTAACTTGAAAAATATTGTTTCTGAATTGAAATGAAATTTGTCAAGATGGTTAGAAAATGTAAAAGAAAAGCTTAAATAAATTATAATAAACAAAGGGGTATGTAGCATGTTGATTTGGGCTTTCTTTGCATGGAACTTCCTCACTCACTCACCCAAAAACCTTCCCTAGTTGGCTGAACCAGCAGCCTTGGCAGCCCCCAATCCCCACTCATTGCCCCCACTACATTAAAATGAAATGAAATTTAATAAGAATAGAATAAAGAATATAAGCATGGGTGTATACATATGAGGTATGGGTGTCTTTGACTTAGAAATTTCCCCCACACATCCACACATCCCTCTTCCTCCCTCATCTGGCCTAGCTTCCTGCTGCAGCCCTCCCCACTTCCTCACCTCTTTGCCTCATCAAAAAAATCTCTAAAATTGCATTAAAAACCAATACAAGTCTCATTAATCCCTAGTTTAACCTTTAACCAATTTTCCTTGGCCAAATCAAGCTTGGATCTTAGAGCAAGATGGGTTTTTTTAGAGGCTAAGTTTACTTTGAGATTTACAAGATTTGTGAGGTATAATCTTACTCAATTTGTTACCTTGTTAGAATTGTTGTAATCTAAGCCAATTAAGTGTTTAATTATGGGTTTAATTTTAAGATTTAGATTTCAAGAAAGGGTTTGAACTAGGATTTTGGGTTTTTATAAATAAATCAAGTTAGTAAGTGTAGATTAATATTTCAAGACATGTAAAAACCTAGTCTAGTTGCTAATTTGTTAATTGTTACTTTTAATTTTTCCTAATTATATAACCTTGCAAACTAGGTTTTTAATTGTTGTGTAATTAGATGAGATAAAATTTTAGAAAAGGTTGGTATGGATTAACTAAGTTAGTGTGTGATTTTTGTGGCCATTAGAATTGATAAAACGTCAAGACTTGAACTAAAATGGTGTATGGGTGCTTACTAGATTTTTGGAAATTAACCGATTTGAATTTAATTGAAATTTTAATGACCTACAACCTAATTCCTATAATATTAAATGTGTTGTGAGTGCGCAATTATTGCAATTGGGTTTTAGGCTTGGTGTTATTCACGTAGAGTGACCCTAATTGTAGTTTTGGCGTTGTCGCGAGCGCGTTTGTGCGCCGGGTGCGTGCGCGTTTAATTAACGCGCGTTGTTGACTTGTGTCAATTGTGTCCGCGACTATTTATATTTATTCTCTTGTTTTCCTTATGCACACCCCTAGGATCGGGTGCAGAGCCGTCGCATGTGGCACGGAGATGGCGGAGCTGGAATCGAATCGGAGTAGCCGAGGCATCCAGGTGAGTAGATTTATATCTACGGGGAGAAGTCGGGTGGATGGCGTATAGCACCCCCGCAGTTCGTGGTGATGTATACGAATACGTATACACACATATTTTTTTTGATTATATATATTATGTTGATATGAAACTTGATGATAAAGGTAGATTCTAGGTGTTCAGGGATTAGTTTAGTGTTAGTTGCGAAACCCTAGAGTAGTTGTTACACCCACACACGCACACACACACATGCATACATCTATGTTATTACCTATGCGTATATGGGGTTATGTGTTTATGTGTTCACCTGGGTATGGGACTAGGTGTTCACATACTGGATTTGAGGATGATACTTGGGATTGAGATGAGTCGATGAGATTTGTGTTGAGGTTGTGATATCGGTGATATGGCAGGATTCGTACTTGAGGTACGTCCTGGGGTTATAGCGGATCTTGGGGCGGCGATACGGGTGAATAGTGTTATAAATAAATTGGTCGACATGTGATCGTGATATGAGGCATGATATGCTAGGATATTGATATTAGGCCGTATCGGACGATGTATACCCCTTGATGATATGGGCTGACGATATCGGTTTGTACGAGACTGTCGATCAGTAGTCAGATCATGACTATATTGATGATATTAGTATTGTATTAAATATAGGTCAGTACCTTAGACTATGATCTTTGATAAAGAGGATACCGGATGAATAGTGTGATGAATATGATTTTGACCCGTACCCAGATTTGGGGATGCCGTACGACGGATTTACGTACGAGCTATATTTTGATGATTGATCCGCACTCTTGACTTGGGATGTCTGATTATAGATATGGTATCGGATATGATATTATTGAGGCAGGATCGCCGACTAATATATATACAAGTATGTATATGTATCGACTCAGATGTTTGGCGGTTTCCTTACCTGTAGTCCAGCTTGTTAGCTTAGCCCTTTAGTTTAGTTTAGTTGTTAGATTAGATTCGATTCTTACCTATTTCAAAAACTAACGAATCGTGGGTATTTTAAAAGACAGCCCACGGGATCCTACGGATATTTCAAAAGACGTATCTTTTCATAATAACACCGTAGCCCCTATTTTCAAAACCCCACGATTCGTGTTATTTTCAAAAGGCACCATTGTAGGACTTATATTAGGTTAATGCAGATTAGTTATCGCCGCGTCTAGTATTCAGCTCCCGCTCATTATTGTTGTTCGCTCCGCATCACATGCTTATATTATGCTTCATATTCTACTGTTGGTATCTTGTGGTTAGGACACCAGCACCATTACCGATGATGCGTATGTACCATGTACACTTACTTGCCGGCTCACACACATCTTCATCGGTAATTGCCATGTCACGTACACCTTAGAAAATATTATTGCTTGACATAGCCTGTTAGCTAATTGTCTAGACATTGTAGTTATTATCTGCTACTTCATGCATACTGTTATTCATTGTTATGCCGCATTCATGGATTCTCATGCATATATTCACTTTTTACGTGCTATTGAAGTTTTGGATTCGGATTTCCATGAGATTTTCTGGATTTGGGGAAAACCGCAAAACATATACAAACTTCTTCTTTCTCTTTTCAAATAAAAAGCGCGGTTTTTCCCATGATGTATGAGTCGTCCACCATGAGTTTACTGATGGATTTTGAGACCCGATTCGAGGAGTTGGATGAACCGTTTCGGGTACATGGTGGACCCGGTAAGGTACCCCGGGGCAAGAAGCTCGTGGTGATGACGATGAGCCTGGCAGGGGGAGACTACCTACCGGTGATTTTACCCGACGCGTCGGATATCCGGAGGATACCGTCGTGGTCTTGAGATGGATGGTAGGGGCCGGTCTGGACTGACGGCGTCCTAGATATTAAGATTCGAGATATTGAGGTACTGAGATTTGATGATTCAGGTCAGTCCGGATAGCCGGAGCCTGAGGTTTTGAGACATTGAGATTTATGTTTTGTGTCGATGCTAGACACTGTTGATGCTGATTTCATTTATGATACCTCATTTTAAAAATACAAGGGAAATCTCACTAATTTATGAAAACAGTTTCTTCATTTACATGTATTCTGTTTTCATGCATTCATACCTCATTCATATGATATATTGCTACCTGAGGCACTGACACGGGCACATGAGATCACACTCGGGCTAGATATTACCCTAGCCATTGTTATAGGCTGCATGTTATTAATATATTTGAGGATATATTATGATCTTTGACCTAGGTTGCGTTATTTATGCGATTTCTGTGCGTAGATATTTTTCTATTCACGAGTTGGCAACTCATCCCCGTTGTGCCCCAGTTTCTTGCAGGTTTGCCGTACAGGTTTCTTTACGGCTTGCGGGCATAGTTTCCTTCGGGTGATTTGCTAGTAGGTGGGTTTACTTGTATCGCACCCCCCATTATATAACTTGTATATTGTTACTCTGTTGTATCTAGAAGTTCCATCAACCAAACATATATTTATTTTGAGATAGAGACCAGTGATGTTATTCCTTCGACCTTAGAGTCGCGCGTTTTATTTCTGTGGTTTTCTTGTGGTTTTGAGTTTCCTTTGATTTTTGATCCTCGCCGTTGGCGTTGTATATTATATTGCTTGTGTAGTTGTGATCGTCGATTGACGAAGAGCTAGCTCCCGCTTGGGGATGCCTTTTTATTGTTTTCGTATACTATTCTTATTGTATCCCGTTTGGGGGCCAGTATTTACAAAGGAGATGTTGCGCCACGGCAGCGCCCCGGCCGTCTTACTCGAGGCCAAAATGCGGAATCAAAATTTTTCCTTGCTCGGAAACCGGCGCTACCGCGGACAAAGAAAACCCGGATCGTTTACCATTAACCTAACTAGCAAACAAGAGATGGGATAAGAAGTATACCAAGAGATCCGAGTCCTCCGGTCTTCTCATCATCGCCCCGATCTCCCGCGGAAAGTGTAGTCTCCATATCGTCGCCTCCTCGCCGGAAAAGGCACCACATCGCCTTCGTCTTTTACGGGCTCCCGCCTCAATACCGAGGCAACTCGAGCATGAAGCCGGCAACTCGACATGCTCAAGATGTGCTGTAGAATGTAGTGTAGATGATGCTAGTCTCATTTGGGGTTTGTAGTTGCCATGATGGAGGATTGGGGTTAGGAAAAATGGTGCTTTCATTTTTCCGAAACAAGAAGAAGAAGGAGATGAAGAATTCCTCCCATAACAAAGATGAACTCTCTCATTCTTTTTCTTTCTCTCTTTCTTTTTCTTCTCTTTCTCATCACCATGAAAGACTTATTCATCAAGTGAGAATAAAGGGTGGAGGAAAAACAATATGAAGCTAGAAGGGAGGTGAGTGTAGGATGAAGGAAGTGGTGACCACATCAAGAGACAAGAAAACAAACAACCATACCCTTATCAAATCAAACCCATACCCTCACTTTATCACAAGTCAAGGTGCAAGAAATGAAAGGTGTCATAATCAATATATATGCAAGAAAACCCCTCCACAAAGTGTTATTTGCAAAACTGCAAATAACCCCCTCCATCGGAAAAGTCCGGCCGGGAAAGAACAAAGGAAAACCGGCCGGAACGGAATGCAAACTGGCAACTCCAGAAAACTGGTCCCGTAATAAATTACAGGAAAACCCCGACACTGTGCATACACACCTGCATCTGTATTCCGACCGGATACAAATGCAATGAGACAAAATCTACACTGTACTAAACTAGTACCGGCTTAAACCAAAGCCGGCTAGTAAAATCCGTTCGATCCTGATCCGTGCAATACCGCACGTATCTGATCGAACCCTGCCATATAACTATACGGCCACTAGTACAAAACTGTCCGATCCTGATCCGTGCAATACCGCACGTATCTGATCGGACCCTGCCATATCTCCATACGGCCTCTACAGCGTTTCGCCCGAAAGCTGAGTAACTGAAAGTGTGGTGGACTCTAAAGACTCGTCAATACTATGGCTGTGGATTTAACCACTGGCACGTCAGAGGTATAAGCCAATACGTGACGGGCCACCAGCTATTGACCAAAAGGGACGTCGATGAGGAAGCTCACCCCGACACCCAACTGAGCCTGTCAGTGACAATATCCGTACAGTCCGGTCCGTTCGTCTATGAGTATCGCATGGCGGGCCTAGGGGGTTGGTGAAAGTCAAACCCCCAAAAGCGGTACAAGTCGTGTCGGAGTGTAGCCCAGAACGTCCTGAGATACTACTGGAATACCTACCAGTAAATCTCCTGCCTCGGCCGAGGGCTTTGCGTAATGGCTCTCCTAGACACAGCGCGACCTCACTCCCAATACCGGGAGAGACGAACCCCTGAAGATCCGTTCACTGCCTCCATGTGGCTCGGGACTGTACCCAACTAAAACCTGTTTGCACGACTCCTTTGAGCCGTGGTAGGGTAGTAATCAAAGCACAGTGGGAACTCACACGAGACAAATGACGATCTCAGGTCGATGAACTAACCTGTACACATGTCACCTGGGAACTGCTATCTGACGTCTGGTATAAGACCAACTAGCAGGTTCCCGGCGAGTCCTGTCCGGTGTACTCATAACCCAATGAGCACCTGTATACATCTTAGGTGAACCAACTGACACCAGTGGCTTGTGAGACCGGCCACCGCCCCTCGTCGGGGTCTCGACTGTATACACTAGTCTACTAATGGAGTATCGATACCCTGTCTCGAAACTCCTACGACTAGGGACCTTTTAAGGATGTGCTTATAGACTACCAGCTCCCACGTATATGATCGCCATCATACTGCTGGTCGTCAAGCAAGAATCCTAGGGGCTCTATCAACGTGTAATAGCGACATGTCAGGTCACCTAAAGCAGTACACGATGATAAAGATAAACCAGATAGCATACTATCATCTCGAGTAAGACTGTCCTACCGGGATAGGTCCTCCCTTAATCATTGCAATCACGTGCCTGTGATCCAATAATTGACTCTGAGGGCACTATCTCCAACAATCTCCCACTTGCACTCAAGGCTAATTATTGCGATGTCGCATACTCACAGCCCGTGTGATACCGAACACCCAACTCCTCTACTAGTCAGTCGCACAAAGCCTGTTTGCGAAACTATTGCGTTCGAGGAATAGCCTCAGTGAGTGGATCCGCAGGATGTTCCTTTCTATGTCTCTCTATATCTCAAGTTCGCGGAGAAAGCCATCTCCCGAAATGAGCAATACCTGTCTTGGAACGTCTGGATGTCTGATGGGACCTAGTTCATAAATGAACTCCAAATCCAAACTTCTTAGACTGTATCGTTAACTGAACTTAATCAGTATCCTGCGCCATGCCTCCCTCAGTATTGCCTTGGACCACCTGTCCAAAATACTGCCCCTCGTCAGAGGGAGAACTATAACTCTGACAACCTCCTTGTCGTCCATGTCACCTTGGAAGCCTGGAGTGATAACCGTCTCCTAAAGGAGACAGCCGTTATCATATCCCTAGAACATTCACTTATGTTCTAAAACTGCTTCCTACTGTTTTTCCAGGATTGGATTAATATCATCTTATTGCATCTAGTGCAAGAACAACATCTGGTGTGGTACTTGACATCTCATGATTGACTCAATTGCCTAAGCAAGTGATCTGTCAATCATGCGTATCCCTCTCCCCTTTAGTCTGTAAGACACCTTTAGAAAGGGTGACTCCATTACCTGCAGGTACACTACCGTGCCAGGAGTCGTCCATTCTAAATACTCTTAGAATGCTGTCAAAGTACCCTGATTGGGAAACCACCCAAATCTAGATCTAAAACCATAGATCTAGTAACCAGTATGTCTGATATAATGTCCAAGTCCCTTATGGAGAAAACACTGTGTGACGACCAAAGTATAACCGATCGTAGTATAGGAATATCACTTCCTACTACCTTCTCAACAGATCCATCCCCTATTCTGATGACGTCAAACCCATGACTGTCACATCAGAAACAGATGATCTTACTCCGCTATATCTGCTTTAGTCTATAAATAGACATAAGCACAAAGTCCACCAATGCTTCCGCTGCTCCCACTGACTACGACAACCCTCTGCCAGAGTCATATAGACGTGCACTTCTAAAGCTAGTTTAGAACGACGCTATACTCATCCTCCTGCCGGGTCTCGCAGCCTGGAACAACAACAATGGCAAGTGTGGGTAAACAAGAACTTCCCTGTCACCGTCCTTGAGGCTACCGGAGTACCTCTCGGGTGCCTGAAGTTACCCACCTTATCTGCGGAGTGGCCAATGGAATGTCAAATCAGATTGAATCTTTAGGTTCCTTATCAAATCTTCAGTAATCGTTTGCGGTTCTGGAATCACTTCCAGTTCTACCATACTCCCACTTCTGTTTTTGAAAAAATCCATTTTTAATAAAACTGTGGCGAGTCTAGAACAATATTTCTATTGATCTGCCAGATGGTAGAAAGTCAACCCTCGTCATAGCCTGGGTCAACCCACAAACAGCCATTACAGAAACGTGCCTTGAGTTATCCGGAGTCTGGTTTTAAGCATAAGCCGGACAACTCCCCGTACCTTAACAATGTTAAGATATGAACTGTTCTATATCCAATATAGAACCAGAGGCACTGATTTAATTGAACCAGATTCAAATCATGCAGCTGTCTCCAGTGCATGTCAACTAAATGGAAGGAGGCCGATCAGCGTTACTCAACTTAGGAATGCTTCCAATTATGAGTAACCTGAAAGAGAAGCAAGTTCTCATTATCATTACTATCAACTGAATACCATACACAAGTATCTACATCTTCGATCACTTTGAAGAATCCCGATACTTGCCATACCTGGTTCTCTACTCTATTCAAATACCTATAACTCCTCAAAAACTTAGACCCTGTGTTTCCACGAAGCACATGTCTAAGAACTAGAGAAGTTAAAAGTAAACAAAATATAGTATGAGGACCAACCCCTCTGTCCTAATGGACACTGGACAACATACAATACTCTGTATAAGTCCTCTGAGTCTAACAACTCTTTCACTGTGTGTCGTAGGTTGAAAACTGTACTTATGGTTAAGAAGAATTACACCGCTGTTTAATGCTCCTTACCTAACCATCCACTGATATAGGTAAATGTCATCGACATAATATCAAAAGGTATATCTCACTCTATGAAAATAGACGTACAGATATATCAATTTGAAATTGGTGCACAACAGCGGATATTCATAACCAAATATTTGCCGACCGGCAAACAACCCAGGTGACTTCCTCAAATATCACCGATTACAACGAATCCCGATATAATGAGGATGATCACCCAATTCCCAATAACTTACTCCCACTCATCATCTGTAAAACCATACAGATGTGAGAATCATACCTGGTAAATACATACCCTGGAATAAGTGTCTAATCGGGAAATCAGTTTTCTTTTAACAGTACACAGTGAAACTGAAACATTGTAATGTTTCGATGGGGTATCCTGGTATTCCTAGTAATGCCTCTACCATCATCCAGATTCACAACTATAACCGTATAATTCTTTGCCACCTGTCCAAATCCCTTTATATGTCCTTAGTCAATACCGTCTGCACACCCCTTTAGGCCAAATGGTTTTCTTCCTTCCCTACCGTTCGGCACCAGCCTATGGTTTGGAAGAAGACTATCCAAAAAGCATAAAGGGTGTACTGTCCTAATCCTAGGAGCACTCGCAATGCGAGAGAAGGTGAAGATAAAAGACACCTGAATGTACTTTATTCCTATTTCTCCTGAACCAGAATCCATCCCCGAACTGGAACAAGTTCCTTTCGAGTTCGTATATAACCATACGATGGAATATCCAATAAACTGTGGATCTTCGTAGTGATACGGAGTGTCCTGGAGAAATACAAAGGTGATTTAGGATTGGCGAAGAAATACTTGGTTTGGTCGTGAATATCAGTCGCAATTTACTTTGCCCTCCTACTAATCCCTTTCTTTGTCTGAACTTAATACCTTCTGTACACCGTTTAGGTTAACTGGTTTTCTTCATTCCCTACCGGTCGGCACCAGCCTATGGTTTGGAAGAAGACTACCCAATTTACGTAATAGGTGTACTACTCCTAAACCAAGGAGTACTCGCAACGAGAGAAGGTGAAAAGAAAAGACAACTGAATAATCCTATTCGTTTTCTCCAGAACCAGAAACCATCCTCGAAGTCCTTCGAGTTCGTATATAACCATACGATGGTTTTGTCCAATGGAAGTGGACGTTCGTAGTAATACGGGGTGTCCTGGAGAAAAGGGTAAAAGTAGGAGTGGCAACGAGGTCTGCAACTCTGACAATCCAAAAGCCAGTGTTAAGAAGGTTCGGTCAACTTGGTCACTGAGTCATAGTCCAGGGTCGGGTCAATGGTCGCTGCCAGAGAGAGAGAAAAGAAACACTCAGCGTGCACTCTAACCTAGATCAGAATGGTTACCAATTTATCTAATCAGGAAACCTCCCACTGTACCTCAAATTCTCCTCCAAACCTGAAAGAAGAATTAGTCGGGATCACCCGAGGAGTAAACCAACTCATCAGTGGGAATCGGGATCCAACTCTCATCGCATGATAACGTGACGGAATCCACTCACGTCACCACACTCCAGAAGGTATGCGCATGCTTGGCAAGTTTCAGTTCTTTTGAAACTCCCGATAATTGTTTTTACCCCTAGGACCCAAGTGACCTTGACAATGCCAACAAATCAAAGAGTCCTAGTCAAGTTCTACCCGTCATTATCTTGATTGCATTAAACCCACCCGTACGAGTCCTTGACAATGCCAACAAGACCGCACGACTGTCCTAACCAATCCACTTATCCATGTGACAGAAAAGCATTACATAGCTACCGAACACTACGCCACGGCAATGCACGACAAACGCAGCACGAATACTAAGTAATACTAATCTGAAATGACGGAGGGCTACGACTGGTTTTTGGCGAAAAACCTTTAACGTAATGAACTTGATATCGTTGAAGGAACTGGATAACCTTTTAGAAAATATAGTGACGAAAACCTTTACTAAAGAGGTCACTCCCGGTGAAGGGATCTCGGCTCTTTCCCCGTAGAATGAGGTGCAGGATATTCCAACTGAATACCACGATGCAAAGCAAAAGTAATCGGCTATAGTGAAGTTAATGCCCTGACGCAAACTTCTGTCCAAGGGGTCACTCCCGGTGAAGGGATCTCGGCCCTTGCCTCGTCGACTGAGGAGCAGGATATTCCAAATGAATACCACGATGCAAAACAAAAGTGAACGTCCTTGCAATAACAGCTTTTTGAAAAAGTGTTCCAACAACATCAGAATAGGTTTGTTTAACTTGCATTGATCCGAATCAATGCAGTCCCATCAAATGATCACACCATAAAGAACGAAAATATACTGACGTACGTATATGCCATCCGCATTCGCCACTGGGTCCCGTCATCACCCGTTAGGTTAGCTAACTAACGGCAGAGCGGGGACTGGACTAGCGCGGATGTAAAACATATACAACATCTACTAATATATATACCAATATATAGTATTTCGCTCAAGGCGTGAATAAAATGCAACATCACAGAAATGTACAGCATCACAGAACAATACAGATATCTGGAAGCCCCGGGTTTCACAGAGCCGCTGCTGAAACCCGACGTTCCCCTGGTCGTGTGGATAGCCTGTGCAATGAAATCCTAGACCCCTACGGGCGCGGCAAGTCACCCGCCAAAACCTGAAGCGAGGCAGCCCCCTTCAGTACCGTGAATGGACCACCCAGCACTTCACGAAATCCGGTAACTTGGGCACCCCTCCTGGGTCAACCTGTACCCCCTATGAGTGCGGCGAATAGCCCGCCAATCCTGGACTGAAGCCCCCTCCGTCTCAATGCCCTGAGATGCGGGCCCGTTGCCCTCCAGAACCCGGCTATCCGTGCACCCCACCGCGGGGCAAACCTAGTACAGAATGTAAAATATACATACACCGGGTACATCGACCGCAACCAGGTCGTGCCCCAAAAGAATAATACAAACGGCAGTGACGGCAGTCCACATGTCGGACGCTCGCCCCGCAATATCAAATGTACATAATACAACAAAGCTGTACTAGCATTGCATCCAGGCTATCCCCCACGACCGATCCGCAACAACACAGCATAAACATAGAACATCAACGTGAAAGTCACGTTCGCAAATCCGTCTAACCGGGCTATAGCAGTTAGACCGGATTTACCGATCGAGTGACATTCACGGTCGCAGATATAATGTAAACACTGTGAAATAATGTGTTTAAAATTTTCCGATTGACCAAAAAATTAACAAGTGGGCCCCAAACAATACTGTAGCACTCACAGAAATAATTGGCCCAATTTTAATATTCTAAAACCCCCATAATAAGTCCAGAAGCCCACTAGAAAAATACGGCCCATTGAACTCTCCAATCAGCGGCGGAAGCGCGGCCCGAAGTAGGGTTATGCCGCGCTTCCGCGCTACAATGGAGGGAACAGTGCATCGTATTTTTCCAGGTATCTTAAAATATCTTGTACATCAATTTTCTGCCACCTGAAAAATTTTTTGAGACTGAAAAAATTCCACAGAAAACTGATGTGAAGCAATACGGGTTTTTGGAACATTCGATCGATCGGAACTGAAAAACACATTAGAACAAGCTAGGCTAGGTTAATGGCGTGGCTCAGATACCATGTTGCGCCACGGCAGCGCCCCGGCCGTCTTACTCGAGGCCAAAATGCGGAATCAAAATTTTTCCTTGCTCGGAAACCGGCGCTACCGCGGACAAAGAAAACCCGGATCGTTTACCATTAACCTAACTAGCAAACAAGAGATGGGATAAGAAGTATACCAAGAGATCCGAGTCCTCCGGTCTTCTCATCATCGCCCCGATCTCCCGCGGAAAGTGTAGTCTCCATATCGTCGCCTCCTCGCCGGAAAAGGCACCACATCGCCTTCGTCTTTTACGGGCTCCCGCCTCAATACCGAGGCAACTCGAGCATGAAGCCGGCAACTCGACATGCTCAAGATGTGCTGTAGAATGTAGTGTAGATGATGCTAGTCTCATTTGGGGTTTGTAGTTGCCATGATGGAGGATTGGGGTTAGGAAAAATGGTGCTTTCATTTTTCCGAAACAAGAAGAAGAAGGAGATGAAGAATTCCTCCCATAACAAAGATGAACTCTCTCATTCTTTTTCTTTCTCTCTTTCTTTTTCTTCTCTTTCTCATCACCATGAAAGACTTATTCATCAAGTGAGAATAAAGGGTGGAGGAAAAACAATATGAAGCTAGAAGGGAGGTGAGTGTAGGATGAAGGAAGTGGTGACCACATCAAGAGACAAGAAAACAAACAACCATACCCTTATCAAATCAAACCCATACCCTCACTTTATCACAAGTCAAGGTGCAAGAAATGAAAGGTGTCATAATCAATATATATGCAAGAAAACCCCTCCACAAAGTGTTATTTGCAAAACTGCAAATAACCCCCTCCATCGGAAAAGTCCGGCCGGGAAAGAACAAAGGAAAACCGGCCGGAACGGAATGCAAACTGGCAACTCCAGAAAACTGGTCCCGTAATAAATTACAGGAAAACCCCGACACTGTGCATACACACCTGCATCTGTATTCCGACCGGATACAAATGCAATGAGACAAAATCTACACTGTACTAAACTAGTACCCGGCTTAAACCAAAGCCGGCTAGTAAAATCCGTTCGATCCTGATCCGTGCAATACCGCACGTATCTGATCGAACCCTGCCATATAACTATACGGCCACTAGTACAAAACTGTCCGATCCTGATCCGTGCAATACCGCACGTATCTGATCGGACCCTGCCATATCTCCATACGGCCTCTACAGCGTTTCGCCCGAAAGCTGAGTAACTGAAAGTGTGGTGGACTCTAAAGACTCGTCAATACTATGGCTGTGGATTTAACCACTGGCACGTCAGAGGTATAAGCCAATACGTGACGGGCCACCAGCTATTGACCAAAAGGGACGTCGATGAGGAAGCTCACCCCGACACCCAACTGAGCCTGTCAGTGACAATATCCGTACAGTCCGGTCCGTTCGTCTATGAGTATCGCATGGCGGGCCTAGGGGGTTGGTGAAAGTCAAACCCCCAAAAGCGGTACAAGTCGTGTCGGAGTGTAGCCCAGAACGCCCTGAGATACTACTGGAATACCTACCAGTAAATCTCCTGCCTCGGCCGAGGGCTTTGCGTAATGGCTCTCCTAGACACAGCGCGACCTCACTCCCAATACCGGGAGAGACGAACCCCTGAAGATCCGTTCACTGCCTCCATGTGGCTCGGGACTGTACCCAACTAAAACCTGTTTGCACGACTCCTTTGAGCCGTGGTAGGGTAGTAATCAAAGCACAGTGGGAACTCACACGAGACAAATGACGATCTCAGGTCGATGAACTAACCTGTACACATGTCACCTGGGAACTGCTATCTGACGTCTGGTATAAGACCAACTAGCAGGTTCCCGGCGAGTCCTGTCCGGTGTACTCATAACCCAATGAGCACCTGTATACATCTTAGGTGAACCAACTGACACCAGTGGCTTGTGAGACCGGCCACCGCCCCTCGTCGGGGTCTCGACTGTATACACTAGTCTACTAATGGAGTATCGATACCCTGTCTCGAAACTCCTACGACTAGGGACCTTTTAAGGATGTGCTTATAGACTACCAGCTCCCACGTATATGATCGCCATCATACTGCTGGTCGTCAAGCAAGAATCCTAGGGGCTCTATCAACGTGTAATAGCGACATGTCAGGTCACCTAAAGCAGTACACGATGATAAAGATAAACCAGATAGCATACTATCATCTCGAGTAAGACTGTCCTACCGGGATAGGTCCTCCCTTAATCATTGCAATCACGTGCCTGTGATCCAATAATTGACTCTGAGGGCACTATCTCCAACAATCTCCCACTTGCACTCAAGGCTAATTATTGCGATGTCGCATACTCACAGCCCGTGTGATACCGAACACCCAACTCCTCTACTAGTCAGTCGCACAAAGCCTGTTTGCGAAACTATTGCGTTCGAGGAATAGCCTCAGTGAGTGGATCCGCAGGATGTTCCTTTCTATGTCTCTCTATATCTCAAGTTCGCGGAGAAAGCCATCTCCCGAAATGAGCAATACCTGTCTTGGAACGTCTGGATGTCTGATGGGACCTAGTTCATAAATGAACTCCAAATCCAAACTTCTTAGACTGTATCGTTAACTGAACTTAATCAGTATCCTGCGCCATGCCTCCCTCAGTATTGCCTTGGACCACCTGTCCAAAATACTGCCCCTCGTCAGAGGGAGAACTATAACTCTGACAACCTCCTTGTCGTCCATGTCACCTTGGAAGCCTGGAGTGATAACCGTCTCCTAAAGGAGACAGCCGTTATCATATCCCTAGAACATTCACTTATGTTCTAAAACTGCTTCCTACTGTTTTTCCAGGATTGGATTAATATCATCTTATTGCATCTAGTGCAAGAACAACATCTGGTGTGGTACTTGACATCTCATGATTGACTCAATTGCCTAAGCAAGTGATCTGTCAATCATGCGTATCCCTCTCCCCTTTAGTCTGTAAGACACCTTTAGAAAGGGTGACTCCATTACCTGCAGGTACACTACCGTGCCAGGAGTCGTCCATTCTAAATACTCTTAGAATGCTGTCAAAGTACCCTGATTGGGAAACCACCCAAATCTAGATCTAAAACCATAGATCTAGTAACCAGTATGTCTGATATAATGTCCAAGTCCCTTATGGAGAAAACACTGTGTGACGACCAAAGTATAACCGATCGTAGTATAGGAATATCACTTCCTACTACCTTCTCAACAGATCCATCCCCTATTCTGATGACGTCAAACCCATGACTGTCACATCAGAAACAGATGATCTTACTCCGCTATATCTGCTTTAGTCTATAAATAGACATAAGCACAAAGTCCACCAATGCTTCCGCTGCTCCCACTGACTACGACAACCCTCTGCCAGAGTCATATAGACGTGCACTTCTAAAGCTAGTTTAGAACGACGCTATACTCATCCTCCTGCCGGGTCTCGCAGCCTGGAACAACAACAATGGCAAGTGTGGGTAAACAAGAACTTCCCTGTCACCGTCCTTGAGGCTACCGGAGTACCTCTCGGGTGCCTGAAGTTACCCACCTTATCTGCGGAGTGGCCAATGGAATGTCAAATCAGATTGAATCTTTAGGTTCCTTATCAAATCTTCAGTAATCGTTTGCGGTTCTGGAATCACTTCCAGTTCTACCATACTCCCACTTCTGTTTTTGAAAAAATCCATTTTTAATAAAACTGTGGCGAGTCTAGAACAATATTTCTATTGATCTGCCAGATGGTAGAAAGTCAACCCTCGTCATAGCCTGGGTCAACCCACAAACAGCCATTACAGAAACGTGCCTTGAGTTATCCGGAGTCTGGTTTTAAGCATAAGCCGGACAACTCCCCGTACCTTAACAATGTTAAGATATGAACTGTTCTATATCCAATATAGAACCAGAGGCACTGATTTAATTGAACCAGATTCAAATCATGCAGCTGTCTCCAGTGCATGTCAACTAAATGGAAGGAGGCCGATCAGCGTTACTCAACTTAGGAATGCTTCCAATTATGAGTAACCTGAAAGAGAAGCAAGTTCTCATTATCATTACTATCAACTGAATACCATACACAAGTATCTACATCTTCGATCACTTTGAAGAATCCCGATACTTGCCATACCTGGTTCTCTACTCTATTCAAATACCTATAACTCCTCAAAAACTTAGACCCTGTGTTTCCACGAAGCACATGTCTAAGAACTAGAGAAGTTAAAAGTAAACAAAATATAGTATGAGGACCAACCCCTCTGTCCTAATGGACACTGGACAACATACAATACTCTGTATAAGTCCTCTGAGTCTAACAACTCTTTCACTGTGTGTCGTAGGTTGAAAACTGTACTTATGGTTAAGAAGAATTACACCGCTGTTTAATGCTCCTTACCTAACCATCCACTGATATAGGTAAATGTCATCGACATAATATCAAAAGGTATATCTCACTCTATGAAAATAGACGTACAGATATATCAATTTGAAATTGGTGCACAACAGCGGATATTCATAACCAAATATTTGCCGACCGGCAAACAACCCAGGTGACTTCCTCAAATATCACCGATTACAACGAATCCCGATATAATGAGGATGATCACCCAATTCCCAATAACTTACTCCCACTCATCATCTGTAAAACCATACAGATGTGAGAATCATACCTGGTAAATACATACCCTGGAATAAGTGTCTAATCGGGAAATCAGTTTTCTTTTAACAGTACACAGTGAAACTGAAACATTGTAATGTTTCGATGGGGTATCCTGGTATTCCTAGTAATGCCTCTACCATCATCCAGATTCACAACTATAACCGTATAATTCTTTGCCACCTGTCCAAATCCCTTTATATGTCCTTAGTCAATACCGTCTGCACACCCCTTTAGGCCAAATGGTTTTCTTCCTTCCCTACCGTTCGGCACCAGCCTATGGTTTGGAAGAAGACTATCCAAAAAGCATAAAGGGTGTACTGTCCTAATCCTAGGAGCACTCGCAATGCGAGAGAAGGTGAAGATAAAAGACACCTGAATGTACTTTATTCCTATTTCTCCTGAACCAGAATCCATCCCCGAACTGGAACAAGTTCCTTTCGAGTTCGTATATAACCATACGATGGAATATCCAATAAACTGTGGATCTTCGTAGTGATACGGAGTGTCCTGGAGAAATACAAAGGTGATTTAGGATTGGCGAAGAAATACTTGGTTTGGTCGTGAATATCAGTCGCAATTTACTTTGCCCTCCTACTAATCCCTTTCTTTGTCTGAACTTAATACCTTCTGTACACCGTTTAGGTTAACTGGTTTTCTTCATTCCCTACCGGTCGGCACCAGCCTATGGTTTGGAAGAAGACTACCCAATTTACGTAATAGGTGTACTACTCCTAAACCAAGGAGTACTCGCAACGAGAGAAGGTGAAAAGAAAAGACAACTGAATAATCCTATTCGTTTTCTCCAGAACCAGAAACCATCCTCGAAGTCCTTCGAGTTCGTATATAACCATACGATGGTTTTGTCCAATGGAAGTGGACGTTCGTAGTAATACGGGGTGTCCTGGAGAAAAGGGTAAAAGTAGGAGTGGCAACGAGGTCTGCAACTCTGACAATCCAAAAGCCAGTGTTAAGAAGGTTCGGTCAACTTGGTCACTGAGTCATAGTCCAGGGTCGGGTCAATGGTTGCTGCCAGAGAGAGAGAAAAGAAACACTCAGCGTGCACTCTAACCTAGATCAGAATGGTTACCAATTTATCTAATCAGGAAACCTCCCACTGTACCTCAAATTCTCCTCCAAACCTGAAAGAAGAATTAGTCGGGATCACCCGAGGAGTAAACCAACTCATCAGTGGGAATCGGGATCCAACTCTCATCGCATGATAACGTGACGGAATCCACTCACGTCACCACACTCCAGAAGGTATGCGCATGCTTGGCAAGTTTCAGTTCTTTTGAAACTCCCGATAATTGTTTTTACCCCTAGGACCCAAGTGACCTTGACAATGCCAACAAATCAAAGAGTCCTAGTCAAGTTCTACCCGTCATTATCTTGATTGCATTAAACCCACCCGTACGAGTCCTTGACAATGCCAACAAGACCGCACGACTGTCCTAACCAATCCACTTATCCATGTGACAGAAAAGCATTACATAGCTACCGAACACTACGCCACGGCAATGCACGACAAACGCAGCACGAATACTAAGTAATACTAATCTGAAATGACGGAGGGCTACGACTGGTTTTTGGCGAAAAACCTTTAACGTAATGAACTTGATATCGTTGAAGGAACTGGATAACCTTTTAGAAAATATAGTGACGAAAACCTTTACTAAAGAGGTCACTCCCGGTGAAGGGATCTCGGCTTTTTCCCCGTAGAATGAGGTGCAGGATATTCCAACTGAATACCACGATGCAAAGCAAAAGTAATCGGCTATAGTGAAGTTAATGCCCTGACGCAAACTTCTGTCCAAGGGGTCACTCCCGGTGAAGGGATCTCGGCCCTTGCCTCGTCGACTGAGGAGCAGGATATTCCAAATGAATACCACGATGCAAAACAAAAGTGAACGTCCTTGCAATAACAGCTTTTTGAAAAAGTGTTCCAACAACATCAGAATAGGTTTGTTTAACTTGCATTGATCCGAATCAATGCAGTCCCATCAAATGATCACACCATAAAGAACGAAAATATACTGACGTACGTATATGCCATCCGCATTCGCCACTGGGTCCCGTCATCACCCGTTAGGTTAGCTAACTAACGGCAGAGCGGGGACTGGACTAGCGCGGATGTAAAACATATACAACATCTACTAATATATATACCAATATATAGTATTTCGCTCAAGGCGTGAATAAAATGCAACATCACAGAAATGTACAGCATCACAGAACAATACAGATATCTGGAAGCCCCGGGTTTCACAGAGCCGCTGCTGAAACCCGACGTTCCCCTGGTCGTGTGGATAGCCCGTGCAATTAAATCCTAGACCCCTACGGGCGCGGCAAGTCACCCGCCAAAACCTGAAGCGAGGCAGCCCCCTTCAGTACCGTGAATGGACCACCCAGCACTTCACGAAATCCGGTAACTTGGGCACCCCTCCTGGGTCAACCTGTACCCCCTATGAGTGCGGCGAATAGCCCGCCAATCCTGGACTGAAGCCCCCTCCGTCTCAATGCCCTGAGATGCGGGCCCGTTGCCCTCCAGAACCCGGCTATCCGTGCACCCCACCGCGGGGCAAACCTAGTACAGAATGTAAAATATACATACACCGGGTACATCGACCGCAACCAGGTCGTGCCCCAAAAGAATAATACAAACGGCAGTGACGGCAGTCCACATGTCGGACGCTCGCCCCGCAATATCAAATGTACATAATACAACAAAGCTGTACTAGCATTGCATCCAGGCTATCCCCCACGACCGATCCGCAACAACACAGCATAAACATAGAACATCAACGTGAAAGTCACGTTCGCAAATCCGTCTAACCGGGCTATAGCAGTTAGACCGGATTTACCGATCGAGTGACATTCACGGTCGCAGATATAATGTAAACACTGTGAAATAATGTGTTTAAAATTTTCCGATTGACCAAAAAATTAACAAGTGGGCCCCAAACAATACTGTAGCACTCACAGAAATAATTGGCCCAATTTTAATATTCTAAAACCCCCATAATAAGTCCAGAAGCCCACTAGAAAAATACGGCCCATTGAACTCTCCAATCAGCGGCGGAAGCGCGGCCCGAAGTAGGGTTATGCCGCGCTTCCGCGCTACAATGGAGGGAACAGTGCATCGTATTTTTCCAGGTATCTTAAAATATCTTGTACATCAATTTTCTGCCACCTGAAAAATTTTTTGAGACTGAAAAAATTCCACAGAAAACTGATGTGAAGCAATACGGGTTTTTGGAACATTCGATCGATCGGAACTGAAAAACACATTAGAACAAGCTAGGCTAGGTTAATGGCGTGGCTCAGATACCATGTTGCGCCACGGCAGCGCCCCGGCCGTCTTACTCGAGGCCAAAATGCGGAATCAAAATTTTTCCTTGCTCGGAAACCGGCGCTACCGCGGACAAAGAAAACCCGGATCGTTTACCATTAACCTAACTAGCAAACAAGAGATGGGATAAGAAGTATACCAAGAGATCCGAGTCCTCCGGTCTTCTCATCATCGCCCCGATCTCCCGCGGAAAGTGTAGTCTCCATATCGTCGCCTCCTCGCCGGAAAAGGCACCACATCGCCTTCGTCTTTTACGGGCTCCCGCCTCAATACCGAGGCAACTCGAGCATGAAGCCGGCAACTCGACATGCTCAAGATGTGCTGTAGAATGTAGTGTAGATGATGCTAGTCTCATTTGGGGTTTGTAGTTGCCATGATGGAGGATTGGGGTTAGGAAAAATGGTGCTTTCATTTTTCCGAAACAAGAAGAAGAAGGAGATGAAGAATTCCTCCCATAACAAAGATGAACTCTCTCATTCTTTTTCTTTCTCTCTTTCTTTTTCTTCTCTTTCTCATCACCATGAAAGACTTATTCATCAAGTGAGAATAAAGGGTGGAGGAAAAACAATATGAAGCTAGAAGGGAGGTGAGTGTAGGATGAAGGAAGTGGTGACCACATCAAGAGACAAGAAAACAAACAACCATACCCTTATCAAATCAAACCCATACCCTCACTTTATCACAAGTCAAGGTGCAAGAAATGAAAGGTGTCATAATCAATATATATGCAAGAAAACCCCTCCACAAAGTGTTATTTGCAAAACTGCAAATAACCCCCTCCATCGGAAAAGTCCGGCCGGGAAAGAACAAAGGAAAACCGGCCGGAACGGAATGCAAACTGGCAACTCCAGAAAACTGGTCCCGTAATAAATTACAGGAAAACCCCGACACTGTGCATACACACCTGCATCTGTATTCCGACCGGATACAAATGCAATGAGACAAAATCTACACTGTACTAAACTAGTACCGGCTTAAACCAAAGCCGGCTAGTAAAATCCGTTCGATCCTGATCCGTGCAATACCGCACGTATCTGATCGAACCCTGCCATATAACTATACGGCCACTAGTACAAAACTGTCCGATCCTGATCCGTGCAATACCGCACGTATCTGATCGGACCCTGCCATATCTCCATACGGCCTCTACAGCGTTTCGCCCGAAAGCTGAGTAACTGAAAGTGTGGTGGACTCTAAAGACTCGTCAATACTATGGCTGTGGATTTAACCACTGGCACGTCAGAGGTATAAGCCAATACGTGACGGGCCACCAGCTATTGACCAAAAGGGACGTCGATGAGGAAGCTCACCCCGACACCCAACTGAGCCTGTCAGTGACAATATCCGTACAGTCCGGTCCGTTCGTCTATGAGTATCGCATGGCGGGCCTAGGGGGTTGGTGAAAGTCAAACCCCCAAAAGCGGTACAAGTCGTGTCGGAGTGTAGCCCAGAACGCCCTGAGATACTACTGGAATACCTACCAGTAAATCTCCTGCCTCGGCCGAGGGCTTTGCGTAATGGCTCTCCTAGACACAGCGCGACCTCACTCCCAATACCGGGAGAGACGAACCCCTGAAGATCCGCTCACTGCCTCCATGTGGCTCGGGACTGTACCCAACTAAAACCTGTTTGCACGACTCCTTTGAGCCGTGGTAGGGTAGTAATCAAAGCACAGTGGGAACTCACACGAGACAAATGACGATCTCAGGTCGATGAACTAACCTGTACACATGTCACCTGGGAACTGCTATCTGACGTCTGGTATAAGACCAACTAGCAGGTTCCCGGCGAGTCCTGTCCGGTATACTCATAACCCAATGAGCACCTGTATACATCTTAGGTGAACCAACTGACACCAGTGGCTTGTGAGACCGGCCACCGCCCCTCGTCGGGGTCTCGACTGTATACACTAGTCTACTAATGGAGTATCGATACCCTGTCTCGAAACTCCTACGACTAGGGACCTTTTAAGGATGTGCTTATAGACTACCAGCTCCCACGTATATGATCGCCATCATACTGCTGGTCGTCAAGCAAGAATCCTAGGGGCTCTATCAACGTGTAATAGCGACATGTCAGGTCACCTAAAGCAGTACACGATGATAAAGATAAACCAGATAGCATACTATCATCTCGAGTAAGACTGTCCTACCGGGATAGGTCCTCCCTTAATCATTGCAATCACGTGCCTGTGATCCAATAATTGACTCTGAGGGCACTATCTCCAACAGGAGACTCTGCCGAAATTTTCGGGAAATATTTGATGTTTTTTTTAAAACCGCATAATTCGGCTTACGCTATTAAAACTACTTGTTTAAATTGGTTTTCCTTCACTCTACTACTTTTCTTGGTTTGCATTTCTGGTTTTTTGGCTTACTTGGATTACGTACGCCTCGAGACGTTTCGTAGTTTAAGTGCCGGTCATGTTCCGTACTTTCGGGACGTGACAAAGTTGGAATCAGAGCGTTAGGTTTTACCTTCGGAGCGTAGGATGACCCTTGGTTGATGGAATAGGTGACTAAAGTAGAGTGACGTACCGTAGGTATGTTCCGCGGCATATTTACGATACGCTACTCCACTTAAGAAGCCTTAGGATGTACATTTCTTTGCTCAGTATTATATTCATTCCGATCTAGCCTCATCAGTACCTGTTATGGTTTTGCTGCCACGATTACGGGCAGGGAGAGCTACAGCTAGAGTTGCGGTCAGCATGAGCTCGTCACGAACGAGGACTGACCAGGGCGAAATTCCGGCGACATACGATTGCAGAGATGTGTCTTTTTACTGTGTTTCCGCGCCACGAGCGTTTGGCGGATCGCCTTTATGAGGTTACTCGGATGTGCTGATCGACACTAGAGGATTGAGCCAATGATAGAGGCCAGCCAGATTTTGATGACCGTTGGTGTGTTGCTTATTCATGATGGTCGAGACACTGTTCAGCGTGCAGACGAGCGAGCCAGTTATTGCTGCGAACGACGAGATATTGCCCCAGATGCTGGAGTTAGTGCAGAACGAGTTGTACTAAGAGATGATAGAAGGTCGCTAGTCATCGAGAATGAATGACTAGGACATGTAGATCGTTCGCCTACCCCGATGCGAGGTCATCAGATAGATTGATTCCAGCTAGAGACGACTTCACGCGGAGACGTTGGGAGTCGACAGAGACGATCGAATGTCAGAAACCTATTATTCCAAGTTTAATGTAGTCGGAAAGACATGCAGGCAATTCTATGGTCCCTCTAGAAGAATGAAACCCGAACTCGACTTAATGACCGTGTGAAAGCCTTTGAACCTTCGGGTTTGCGGCAGTTCTACGGCGTCATTAGTGAGGCTTGGGTTTGCCCTTCTACGGCTGGAACACCGATGCTGTGGTATGTACTCGATACTATTAAACTGTGCCCAAGAGGTTGAGCTCTTGGGGGATTATGAGGTCTTGACGACTCGATCGGATGGCTCGACTTAATTCGGATGCTAGGTGGTGAGATGCATTTCTTGGGAGACTCCCGATACGAGGATAGCCGTTGGAGCTCAGTCCATGCAGCCGCGACGAGACGAGTCCAAAGCAGACGACATTAGAGAAAAGTGAAGAGGTTCGTACCAGATCTAGATGAGATGACGTTCCACTCCGCCGACATCAGAGATGCGATGCGCATTCCGAGACATGGTGCTTGGATTTACCTTCCAGAAGGAGTCGCAATGAGTATGCAGTCGTTCGAGAGCAAGATGCAGATATAGGAAAGGACGATGACTTCCGGACAGTTGGCAGAGACGAGACATGGAAGAGACCGTGAGCAGGATTCCTTCCAGGACACTGCTGCAATGATACTTGCACCCAGGATCAGATGTGTCACGTACATTCAGAGAGCCAGAGGCCGACGCCAGTGATATGCTGTCTTACGAGTGGTCGCGATGATTGACCGGGAGATGACAAGAGACGTGCCAGAACGGGATCATCCCCGTTAGCACACCTGACAGGGCCGATGAGCCTATGGACCGAGAGGTTGGTAATTCACAGTGAAGACCTTGACCCAGGAGTGGTCATTGTTACGCACACCAGCAGGCCAGAGTTCATGATCATCGACGAGACGTCCCACTAGTGACCACGACAGTTGGCCAGAGATTCTTGGAGGATGTGCTTGAGCGGGACTATTCCGCCATTATTGATTTCGATATTTTGGGTGATTTATTTGCAGGATTTGATTTTGATGATTGAGGGTTTACGATCTTTGCACAGTGTTGCACTTGATATCGTTTTCGTGCCTTGGTTTCACATGTTTGTGATTTTACGGTTTTAGACATTTGAGTTGATTTTGTGTGTATGCACGCACACGATTTGGTTCCTGCACTCTATATAGTTTATTTATGCTTGCAGTGCAGTGATACGCCTTTTGTGCACTTAGATGCACTGGACTTCGATTTCGATTGTGATACTCGATATTTGTTTTGTGCACCTTGTGCACATCAAGTCCAAGCACAACAAGTAATATTATGCAATGAGGTTTTATGCATAATCTCTATATGTGCAATATAAACATGCGGCTAATAATATATCATATCTAGCCCTGACGCATAACGTCATGTGGGCGATTTCCCTGTAGATGTTAAATCTACTCACCGACAATCGTGGGCTATGTAAATCCGATCACCTGCTTCCCTTTCTTCGCAACGTCTGAAGTCCCCGCCTGCGATCCTATAAACACAAAAAATAACCAGTGTAAAATCTCAGAAATCGATCAATATCACGTACACACAACGTTTGACCGACGCACTAACTCCAATCCAACTCACAAGTGTTTGTCTAAAGGCTAACGTGTGTAGCGACACACTAAAACCAGCCCAAGTGCAGCAGCATACAAGATCACGAACCGTGTCGGATAACGTAACACGCGTACTCAAAACACTAGAATATAGCAAAGTGGTCCCAGATTTTGATAAACAAACAATTGGTGAAAGTTGCAAGTACCACGAGACCATAAATAACCCCAGAGACCCCACGACAAAGACTCATCTCCCCAGCCCCCACTCTGGCCGCAATTTGCGGCCAGAACCATTAAATTTGTGGCCCGTTTTGAGGGGATGGGTCTCAGGTTTTTATGGTGGGTTTTAGGTCACAACACTATGTCACTGTGATGGGAACTTTTCCAGAAAACACCTGGTTCTACAGCAGATCACAGAGACCTCAAGTTGACACTAAAAATACGTTATTTTCACAAAACGCTACTTTTAGTGTTCTAATCCATAACAACAAGGCAACACAACAAATTAACTCCTAAATATCAGTTAGAGGTCATTACCTAGCCACTCTTGCTCAAAAATCCTAGCTTTCCAAGCTCCAAGGCAACCAAGTGGCTAATTCAAGACATTTGAGGTGTTTAAATGGGATTTTGTAAAGTTTAGCAAGGTTTTTGTGATGAGGGAGTGAGGGTTCAGTTTGGGGTTGAGGGAAATGAACAATAATTGAGAGTGAGAGAGAATGAGAGAGTGAGAGAGAATGATTGATGAGAGGTGAGTGTAGGGTGAACACTTTCCTTACACTCACTCTCCCCATCACCTCATAAATGCTCACATAAAAGCTTCATGACTCACTTTGCCACCTCTCTCTCTCTCAATCCAAAGCAAAAGATATTTTCTCACCCAAAAATATCTAAGGCAAGGTTAAATTAGGGTAAGGATTAACTAAGGTGTCTTGGTCTCTTAACAAGATTAACACTAACTAACACTCACATTAACATGCACGTGTGTGTGCAAGTCAAAACAAATAATATAAAAATATTAATTAATTGTTATAAAATGTGAGGAACCCGATTTGGCAAACTTTTCCTTAAAAACCCGCATTAACGCTTAATTAACACTAATCGCATTCCGAGGTATTACAATCTCCCCCTTAAAGAAATTCGTCCCCGAATTAAAATTTAATACAAGCGTACCTTCAAAGAGATGAGGGAATTTCTTCCGCATCTCGCTCTCGGACTCCCAAGTGATCTCCTCACTAGTCAGGCTATGCCAAAAAACCTTCACAGATGGCAAGATATTTGACCGAAGTTTTTTCACCTGCCGATCCAATATAACTACCGGCTGCTCGGTGAACGAAAGATCTCGCTCAAGCTGAACGGTCTCGTGCTGAATCATGTGAGAAGGGTCATGAAGGTATCTACGAAGTATCGACACATGGAACACGGGGTGAACATCCGGAAAACTGGGTGGGAGCGCCAAACGGTAAGCAACGGTACCAACTCGCTCAAGGATCTCGAAGGGACCTACAAATCTGGGACTGAGCTTCCCCTCCCAAATCTCATAACGCCCTTCATCGAAGAAATCCGCAGGAATACATGATCCCCCATTGAGAACTCAAGTCTGCGACGACAACGGTCAGCATAAGATTTCTGTCTGCACTGGGCTGCTCTCATCCTGTCCTGAATCAGCTGGATCATTTCCGTAGTCTCCTAAACTAGCTGGGGTCCCAAAACCTTACTCTCACAGAGTTTAGTCCAACAGACCGGCGATCGACACTTCCTACCATACAAGGCCTCGAAATGTGCCATCTGAATAGTCTCCTAAAAGTTGTTGTTGTAGGAGAACTCAATCAACGGCAAGTGACGATCCCAACTGCCACCAAAATCAAGCATGCACGCCCGAAGCATATTCTCTAGAGTCTGTATCGTCCACTCTGACTGACCATCGGTCTGCGGATGGAAAGCGGTGCTAAAACTCAACCGGGTACCCAAAACTTCCTAAAGCTTCTGCCAAAGACAGCTAGTAAACGTGGTGCCCCTGTCGGATACAATGCCTATGGGAACGCCGTGCAAACGCACAATCTCATATATATACAACCGAGCATACTGAGCATAACCGAAAGTGGTCTTCACTGGAAGGAAGTGAGCCGCTTTCGTCAATCGGTCAACAATCACCTAAATGTAATCATACCCCCGATTGGTCCTGGGTAGACCCACAACAAAGTCCATGGAAATCTGCCCCCATTTCCACTCAGGAATGGGTAAAGGCTGCAACTCTCCAGCCGGTCTCTGATGCCCGGCCTTGACTTGCTGACAAGTCAGGCACTTCGAAACGAAGTCCGAAACATCGCGCTTCATCCCTTCCCACCAGTAAATGTCTCTCAAGTCACGGTACATCTTTGTGGAACCTGGATGAACGCTAAAGGCTGACTGATGTGTCTGCTCTAGGATCTCGTGTCTCAACCCATCAATAGCTGGTACACACAAGCGAGTCCCGCAACATAGCAAACCCTGGTCATCAATCAAGAACTCTGAAACTGTGCCCTGTCGAACAAGCTCAAGAATCTCAGACAAACGGGAATCACTGGGCTGCGCCTCACGGATACGATCCAGAAGAAGCGGACGGGCGTGGACATGAGCAAGTTGTCCCCCAGTGGAAGTGAACTCAAACTGTACTCTACCATCGCACAAGATCTGCCAATCAGCAGAAGACTGTTTCTGAACTGCGCTCAACTGGGACAAGCTACCCCCGGGCCTACGACTCAAAGCATCAGCTACCATATTTGCCTTGTCCGGGTGATAAAGAATCTCGCAATCATAATCCTTCACAAGATCCATCCACCGGCGCTGTCTCAGATTCAGATCCCACTGCTGGAAGATGTACTTCAAGCTCTTGTGGTCCATGAAAATCTGACACGACCCCCCATATAAGTAGTGTCTCCAAATCTTCAACGCGAAGACCACCGCAGCCATCTCAAGATCGTAAGTGAGATAATTCTGTTCGTGCTTCTTCAGCTGCCTAGAAGCATAAGCAATCACTCTATCATGCTGCATCAGCACACAACCGAGCCCCACTCGAGACGCATCACAGTAAACTACAAAGACACCTAATCCAGAAGGCAAAGATAGAACGGGTGCAGTCGTCAACCGAGTCTTCAACTGCTGAAAACTCTGCTCGCACGCATCAGTCCAAAGAAAAGGAACCCCCTTCCGGGTTAGTCTGGTCAGCGGTGCAGCGATACTCGAAAAATCCTGCACGAAACGGCGGTAATAACCAGCTAAGCCCAAAAAGCTGTGGACCTCTGTCACGGATACAGGTCTGGGCCAAAGCTGTACAGCCTCGATCTTCCTCGGGTCCACAAGAACACCGTCTCCCATCACCACATGACCCAGGAAGTCAACTCTATCAAGCCAAAATGAGCACTTTGAGAATTTAGCATACAGCTGGTGCTCTCTCAATGTCTGCAAAGCAATCCTCAAGTGCTGCTCGTGCTCCTCTCGACTCCTAGAGTAGACCAGAATGTCATCAACAAACACAATAATGAACTGGTTGAGGAATGTCCTGAAAATCCGGTTCATCAGATCCATGAACGCTGCTGGGGCATTGGTGAGTCCGAAGGACATCACTAGAAACTCATAATGCCCGTACCGTGTACGAAAAGCAGTTTTCGGAATGTCATCATTCCGAACCCACAACTGATGATAACCCGAACGCAAATCAATCTTAGAAAAATGTTTCACACCCTGGAGCTGATCAAACAAATCGTCAATGCGAGATAAAGGATACCTATTCCGCACCGTCACTCGGTTCAATTGACGATAATCAATACACAATCTCAAACTACCGTCCTTCTTCTTGATGAACAGCACAGGAGCTCCCCACGGCGAAACACTCGGATGCACAAGTCCCCTATCAAGCAACTCTTGCAATTGATCTTTAAACTCCGTCGGAGCCATCCGGCAAGGCGGTAGAGAAATAGGCCCCGCGCCAAGAATCAGATCAATGCAAAACTCAATATCACACTCTGGCGGCAAACCAGGTAGCTCATCGGGAAAAACGTCGGGAAACTCTCGCACGATAAGAACCCAGTCCAACGACCCTACTGTGGCCCAAGTATCATAAATGAAAGCCAAGAATCCCCGACATCCCCTCCTCAAAAGCCGACTAGTGCAAATGGCTGAAATCAAATTGTGAGGGGCGGCACCACGGTCTCCCTGCACAACCCGAACAGACTCGTCCGGAAAACTGAAACTGACAGTCTTCTCACGGCAGTCCACCGACGCAAAACAAGCTGTCAACCAGTCCATGCCAAGGAGAACGTCGAAGTCCAACATATATAGAAGGATCAAATCGACGGATGACTCTCTATCTCCAATCTGAACGGCACACGACCGAAACACGTAACGCGCGACAAAAGAATTGCCAACAGGTGTAATCACGATAAGTGGCTAATCTAGCAAACACGACTCTCGGCCCAAACTCGACACAAAGTGCGTAGAAATATACAGATGCGTAGATCCCGGATCAAACAAAACATGTGCATCAAAAGAACATAAAGAAAGAGTACCTGAAACCACTGCATTGGAAGCCTGCGCGTCCTGATGAGTCAAGGAAAACACCCGAGCCTGCCCTCTACCAGCGACTGGCTGACCTCCGCCTCTACCACCCCGCCCTCTCGGTACAAAACCACCATGTCCCCGACCTCACGGAACATGAGTCTGACGCGGAGCAACAACAGGCATAAGGGGCAACACCCTCTGCAGTGGAGAAAGTGGTAAGGTAACCTGCGGTACAGCTGCCTCGCGCTCACGTGTCTCAGTACAATCTCGAACCCGATGACCCAAACTCCCGCACCGGTAACATCCATATGAAAACTGCTGACTCCCCTGGGACTAAAAGCTAAAAAGTTGTCCTCGTCCCGGACCTCCACTACCCCTAGTATCTGAACGGGAACTGTCACGACGTCTAAACACCTGCCTCTGTGCTGAAACACCAGTACGAACCCTCTTCGGTTCCGGAGCAACTGACGTCTTAGAAAGACGCTCCTCAACCAACAGGGCTGCGTCCACCGCTGCTGCATAGGTGTCGCAATGCTGAACGCTGATAGCGATGAACAAAAGGGTAAGCAGGCCTTGAACAAACCTCTTGACCCGCATCTCCTCCGTAACTACCAAATACAGAGCATACACAGACAGTTCGGTAAACAGCAAATCATACTCGGCCACCGTCATACCATGAGTCTGGCGTAACGACTCGAATCTGCGCGCTCGAGCATCCCTGACGCTCAGCGGAAGAAAACACGCAAGAAACACCGTCACGAATTCAGCCCAGGTTATAGGAGAAAGACCTGCGGCTCTGCCCTTCTCTAAGGACTCGCACCATTTCTGGGCCAGACCCTCTAGATGAAAGCTCGCGAACTCCACCCATCTTGCGTCGGAGCATCTAAGCGAACGACATATCCTGGCCATCCGGTCGATAAACGACTGCGGATCCTCAGCTGCATCGGTGCCAGTGAAAACCGGAGGTCTCAGCCTCATGAACTATGATAACAATACGGTGATCACCTCCGTAGCTGCAGGTACAACTGCCTGAACAGTAGGCACCAACGCGGCTCCCGCAACCGGTGGAACAACTGCCTGCTCCTGCGCTCGAATGGCCTCAACTAATGACCTCATCATCTGGCGCAAATCCTGCATACCAGCCCCTAGCATACCCATATGGTCTGTCGAAGGTGGAACAATCTTCTCCTGCACAACGGGCGTACCGTCCTGGTCAATCCTCGTCTCAGACGAGTCAACTCTGACCTAGGCCCTCGCGGCCGCTCTCTGCGCCTTCGTAGTCTTCGGCGGCATAAAGGCTGAAAATGGAAACAGGATTCGATAAGGACACAGAAATCGGATCACAAGGATATATATAATCACAGAAGGAATTTCAAGCAATAAGTCCTAAGGTCACTTAGGCGGAGCACCGTGTCGTAAGTATGCTGCGGAACATACACACGCTACGTTACTCTACTTAAGCTACCTACTCCATCATACCAAGGTCATGCTACACTCCGAAAGGTAAAACCTAGCGCTCTGATACCAATTTTGTCACGACCCAAATTAGGCACATGACTGGCACTTAGACTACGTAACGTCAACAGGCGTAACGAAATTTAAGTAAACCGAAAACCCAGCAATCTAAACCATTACAAGAAGGAAAAGATAGAACACTTTTAAAAGCTCGATGCAAAACTTTAAAACTTAAGTTTGTTTTCATAAAAATTTCGGCAGCACCTTCTTTGTAAAAACTCGTCCCGAAATGGGTACAAACATAAGATAAAAGTAAAGAATCCCCAATGGGAGAAAATCTCGCCTAATGGCGGAAAAAACCACCACAACAGATATACGATACCGTAGCGAAGAAAAGAGATAATCCACATATATAAAAGTCGGCTCACACAAGCACGACAACCAGAGTCATAAAAATATACAACATCGATCCTCACAACTCGTCTCTAAGTCAATACATGAAGATGGTAGATGGAGAGTACTAGATACAAAAAATATACAATGTACATCATCGGATAACTGCAACCCACTTAAAGTAAACGGCCTCACAGCCAACCGTAGCGGTATCCGCAAAAGTAGAGATAATAAGGCGCCCTGCCGCGACTACTCTGAGAATCAGACCTGCAAAACACTGCGGCACAACGGGGGTGAGTTGCCAACTCGTGAATAGTAAATAATATCATACTGAAATCGCAAGTATGCACTAACAACGATAATCTATCATGTGTAATCTTATAGCATAAGTATGGCAATATGTATATATAACAGTCATGAAAGGTACTCTATCAGGTACTACTAATACATGAAGCAATGCATATAGAATAAATGCGGAGTATGGGGTAAAACATGTCCTCCTCACGAAATCCTCATCGTGGTAGGACCAGTGTCCATCAAGACAATCTACATCCCAAATTTCCCAAATCGGCCCCCATATCGGCCCTCAGATCAGCCCTCATATCGGGCACATCGGCCCCTCACATCGGGCACATCGGCCCCTTACATCGTAATGAATAAGAATACATGCACAGATCATTATGATGATATATATTATATAGGTGTACATATATAACAGCGTCTCATACCACTGATATATATATATATATATATACACACACACATGTATATATATCAGCGTCCTATACCACTGATATATATACCCAGGAGTAAACATCCAGAAAATATCATATGAAATCCATATATCAATGCGAACTCCATGAAATATAAGATATGCAACATGAAACAGTAATATGAGCATATAAAGGAAAAACCACTATTTAACTGTAACAAGTTATTAAATATATCATGCGGTTCCTAATTCCTCCAAAATCCATCGCAACATCATATAAGGGTGAATATGTAAGTATGTATGCAAGATATACATGTAACTATGTTTCATGTGTATATATACCTATCTCTAATGGTACAATACCATATAGGTATATAGGTAGCTAGCATGTAGGTATGGCAAGGCATATGTGTAAGTATGTAGGTATACAGGTATGCTATATGTCATATGCATAATAGAATATGAATCAAGGTCTCAATGTCCCTAACCAAACAATATCATATATGCATGTATGTTGTGCGTGTCATGGCAATTATCGACGGTGTGGGTGGCATACAATCAGTGCTCGTGCAATATGAACCGTCAATAATAGTACAGTGTCCAATGGGTACAAGTCCAAGCACAACAAGTAATAGTATGCAATGAGGTTTTATGCACAATCTCTATATGTGCAATATAAATATGCAGCTAATATCATATCATATCTAGCCCTGACGCATAATGCCATGCGGGTGATTTCCCCCTAGATGTTAAATTTACTCACCGACAATCGCGGGCTAGGTAAATCCAATCACCTGCTTCCCTTTCTTCGCAGCAACCGAAGTCCCCGCCTGCGATCCTATTAACACAAAACATAACCATTGTAAAATCTCAGAAATCGATCAATATCACGTACACACAACGTTTGACCGACGCACCAACTCCAATCCAACTCACAAGTGTTTGTCTAAAGGCTAACGTGTGTAGCGACACACCAAAACCAGCCCAAGTGCAGCAGCACACAAGATCACGAACCGTGTCGGATAACGTAACACGCATACTCAAAACACTAGAATATAGCAAAGTGGTACCAGATTTTGATAAACTAACAATTGGTGAAAGTTGCAAGTACCACGAGACCACAAACAACCCCAGAGACCCCACGACAAAGACTCAACTCCCCAGCCCCCACTCTGGCCGCAATTTGCGGCCAGAACCATTAAATTTGCGGCCCGTTTTGAGGGGATGGGTCTCAGGTTTTATGGTGGGTTCTAGGTCACAACACTATGTCACTGTGATAGGAACTTTTCCAGAAAACACCTAGTTCTACAGCAGATCACAGAAACCTCAAGTTAACACTAAAAGTACGTTATTTTCACAAAACGCTGCCTTTAGTGTTCTAATCCATAACAACAAGGCAACACAACAAAATAACTCCTAAATATCAGTTAGAGGTCATTACCTAGCCACTCTTGCTCAAAAATCCTAGCTTTCCAAGCTCCAAGGCAACCAAGTGGCTAATTCAAGACATTTGAGGTGTTTAAATGGGATTTTGTAAAGTTTAGCAAGGTTTTTGTGATGAGGGAGTGAGGGTTCAGTTTGGGGTTGAGGGAAATGAATAATAATTGAGAGTGAGAGAGAATGAGAGAGTGAGAGAGAATGATTGATGAAAGGTGAGTGTAGGATGAACACTTTCTTTACACTCACTCTCCTCCTCACCTCATTAAATGCTCACATAAAAGCTTCATGACTCACCTTGCCACCTCTCTCTCTCATTCCAAAGCAAAAGATATTTTCTCACCCAAAAATATCTAAGGCAAGGTTAAATTAGGGCAAGGATTAACTAAGGTGTTTTGGTCTCTTAACAAGATTAACACTAACTAACCCTCACATTAACATGCTCGTGTGTGTGTGCAAGTCATAACAAATAATATAAAAATATTAATTAATTGTTATAAAATGTGAGGAACCCGATTTGGTAAACTTTTCCTTAAAAACTCGTATTAGCGCTTAATTAACACTAATCGCATTCCGAGGTGTTACATGGAAGGAGTACAAAGGTCCATCGATATATCCATCTACCGGTAGGAGATGGGCAGGACGATTACGTTCTACTCATTTCAAAGGTGTTAAGAATTAATCACGAGAAGGATATAGACAAAATAGATGCAGCATTTGCAACGAGTATGGTCATAATAAGACACGATGAAAAAATCCTCTGGTACCGTGTTGCTATTAGTAATCACATTATACACTTTGATACACAAACACACATATGCACACATACCAACACACACGGGCACACAAACACACACATACACAGACATGCACACATACACGCACACATACACACACATAAATACATGCAAACACACACACACACAAAAACACACACACACACACACTCAAATATTTTCTTTGATATACATGCTCATTTTACAAAGTAAATATAATACGACTTTCTTATTGTGCAGATATACTTCTAGACTCATCTATAGATACGAGTGTTCTGTACTTGCGGGCTGAGCACAGGTTAGCCAACGCTGCATTAGTTCAGATAAAAAATTGTAATATTTATATCGAATTTCATATACTATTTATATGTTGCTAATAGAATTCCTCATATTATAATTGGTAGAGCCATACGATTACATGCGTTGACCATTCACGCCAGAACAACATGATCTTATCTGGAGATGCTCGTGTGCAGGTGCAGCTACAACGGATAGGCTTTCATCTTCTATCCAGATTGGAGTATATACGTCTGGATAGACGCTTGATTACGACATTGGTAGATAGGTGGATACCGGAGACATCCACCTTTCATTTCAGAGTGGGTGAGATGATTATCACCCTGCAGGACGTTTCTGTGTTGCTTGATCTCAATACAGACGGACATATGGTTGCAGCGAACTACAGTCACGATTGAGCAGATTTATGCCCCCGCTTGTTAGGTAAAACCCCGCAGGAGAGGAAAGGCAGCAGCATTAAGTTGAGTTAGATGCGGGAGGTGTTTAGTGCTGAGTCTTCTATAGATGCTACCGCTGAGACGATTGAGCATCACAGTCGCGCCTATATTCTATTTCATATAGGGTTCGCTGATTCCCGGACAAGAGTAAGAGCAGATTAAGTTTTAAGTGGCTGATGCTGTTAGATGATCTCGGTCAGTGTGCCATTCTCTCGTGGGGAGAGTGCAGTTCTATCATTCCTATATAACGAGCTGAGTATGGCTGCCTTGATGGAGCAGAAGAGTTTAGAAGGCCGTTTGACACTTCTTCAGGTATAAAATATTTAATTGAGAATTGCGCATATATTTTGCTGAGGTAAATTGATATTCATTGTAATTCAATTCCATTTCAGATATGGTCATGGACATATCCTCTAGTGGTCGACCGACCATTATGACCCAGTTTGCTCTTGGTGGCCAAAGACAATATGGTTGCCGGTAAGTAATTCAACCTATGTGCATATTTAAACCTTCAAGTTTTTTTTAAATATTAACTTCCTACTGTGTGCAAACTGTATAGGGGTAGAACGTGGCCAGGTCATTCGATGTGATACTGGATCACAAGCTCCGCTTCTACCGCAATGAGTTCGACGTAATGGAGGAGACATCTGTTACGTAGACATCATACACACATCACTTGTTGGCTACTCTACCTCCATTGTGCTTTGGTAGGCGCCGATTTTTGGCGTGCAAGAACACCGATCATCTGCAACGAGATTATTCAGATGCACGTGCCAGACCGTGTCCTTCGCCAGTTCAGCATGAGACAACACATATCAGGTGCGGTGAAGCGGACACTGCGCGAATATGGAACGCTAGCCGAAGAAGCTTGGTTCGTAGAATATAATATTTAGGTGGATCGCTGGTACACTCGGGGAAACAACATCTAGCGTGATAGGCATCCAGTTATAGCGATAGACGAATACCTAACCTGGTATTGGATGATTACCCGCAGATTCATCCTCATGGTTTCTCCTCCACCGATCACATATACGACTCGAGTATCGATAGAGAGAGATTTGGTAACTTTAGATCAAATCTTATAAAATTATAATATTATTTTTATGAAATTTATTATCTTATTTATAATCAATATAGGTGCAAACCATGTACGACTTGAAGGATATCACTGATGAGGGGATTCGTGGTGCAAGGGACCCAAAGAGCACATGTATAAACAACAAATCCCTCATAAAAAGTGTGTTCGCGAGACACGGATTCACACGTCCACCTCCCGTGTCTTCATCACCGATCACATATGCACGTAGAAGACATGGACAGGCACAAACAGAACCATCTCAGCCGCCACCGTCTCAGCATCCCGATGAGTACGAATATGAACCATCACAGTCTGAGCCGTCTCGGCCACCTGCCACCGACAAAACCGGACCGTCACAGCCTCGCCATCCTATAGCGAAAAGAAGAGGACACCATATGCGTTGCGGCGACTTCGTTAGAATTTATTGTAATGAATTGTTATGTGTAATTTTATGTCATATTGTGATGTAATATTGTTGTAGTCGAACTCGTGTAGAGTCATCTTGATTTTATTTAAATATCGTCTTTATTGCTTTCCGCTTGTTGTTCTTCGACCTTCGGCGTCGTATATTTTGCGTGAATTGTATCTCCGCCGTATGGGTGTCGAGTTAGTTCTCGTGTTGGGATGCGTTTATTTTACTGTTGTTGTACATGAATTTTATTCAAAATTTACAAAGAATATGCTGTCTATTTTTCAAACTTACATAGAGAGCTTATTGAAAGCTTTAAAATGTAGGAATGAAGAAGAATCATAAATATGTATGTTTGTATGTGGGCGTGTACGCGCGCATATATATGTATGTTTGTGTTTGTATGTGTGTGTGTCTGTTAATTTTTATAGGGGCACAGTTTGTAACTGCGTCTATTCAACAAACTGCGTCCTGTTAAAAAATGTATGGGGCGCATTTACAAACCGCGCTCCATACATTTTAGTGGGGCAAAACCCAATTAAATGAATGGGGCGTTGATGATGCTCAATATCGGTGGTCTCCCAGATCATGACACGTGGCAGATGGCGTGTCCCAAAGTTTGCAAGAAAGGACCTGCAGTGACCGACCAGACTACCCCTATGCCCGTCCTACAAACAATCGCTGGCTTACCTCCGAGCCCCCTGCACAATTGGCCTCCTCGGCCCTTTCAGCTCTGTAGGGTGTTTTTCGTCACCCCATTGAGATGGGAATACACGCACGCTGGTCAGGTGCAGTACAGATTCCCCCTGCTTAGGATAGGCTGGGGTTTATTGATTGTGGGGATCCGAATCTCCGGCAGCCGCGGACTAAGCTGCCGTTAATTACCCCTCGCTTTTGGAGCGAGAGAACCTTCGATTAACGGGTCAAACAGGTCATGCGAACTCAATGTGCAGTGTACGTATTTTGAAGGGGTTTTGGATATATCGGGGGCCCCGCAGAGTTTTCACGGGCGTCCCGTTACCCGGATAGCGGGCTGGGGGTTAAGGGAGTTAGCAGCCCCCTAACGGGGTGCGGGGCAGCGTCCCGTTAGAAATTTTCCCAAAGGACGCGTGGGGCCAACGCCTCACGTGCCTAGCACGAGAGCGCTGGGTGATTTATATGTCAAAAACTATTTCTATAACCGCAATCAAGAACGGCGTCGCATGAAGCTAGCCGGTGAGTACGGATCGGTCCACAGGGATTTTGTGAATCTCCTAGTCGCGCTAACGAGTTAATTCCGAAGGGTGTTCGGAGTTGTTATTAAATCTAAAAATCTAATTATTCTATACTAATTATCTAGATCTATTCTTGCTAGGGCTAGGTTTAGGGATGGTTTGGAAATGCAAGTAAACCTCAACACTTTCTATACCCGAATTAAGATCTGTGAGGAGTTATGGTAATTATCAATAAAGGGGATTAGATCCATTCGGGAAGGTGTTCCTTCCTCTAGGTTCTTGTCCTTCCTTTAGAGATCCTTACCCTAACCTCCATGGAAAACGCGTGCAACCGGGCTTTTACACTACGGTGTCATCGTTACCTCGAAAGGTAGGATGCCGTAGGGCGCGGTATGTGCGTGTATGCATGGAGTCCTATTGTAAATATTTGGTGGGTAAGAAAGGGATGAGAGATCTCATCTCTCAAAATCCTTCCCCAAAGCTAAACCATAAACAAGTTCCTAGGGCATGAAATTAAATCTACCTAGGGCAAAGAATTAAAATCTACACTAGGGCGAGAAATTAAATCTACTTACAGATGCATCCCTCCAATCATCCATGCAGGGTTGTCAGATCTGAATTTCTGAATGGAAAGGAAACACCGATACTCTCCAAAAAGAGATCTGGAATTTATTATTAAAAGGAGGCATAAAGTTTACAATTTTTAGAGTTCCTATTTATAGAGAATAGGAAACCCTAGGGTTACATTTGTTTCGCATGTCTTAAATTACAAAAATAGCCCTAGGGAATCTTTTCAGAGCCGCCAAAACATTTTAGTAAAAAATTTATTTTTCAATCTTTCAAGGTCACCGCGGAACCGCGGCCCAAGGCTTGGTTTGGCCGCGGTTCCGCGTCCAAATAATGGAATTGGGCTCTTAAATTTCCTGGTCTGGTTCATTTCATTTTGGGCTTCATGTTTATGCAGGTCTTTTCTCCATTTGGCTTTTGAGTTTTTCCAGATCTTCCAGTGAATTCTTGCAGTGGACTTTAACCGTGGCTTCACGATCTTGGACCTTGCATTGCCTTAATTTTATCTTTGATGTGGACTTGATCAAGAGTCTTCTGTTTGTTGGTCGAAGTCCACTTTTGCATCATCTTTACATCGTTTTCACTGTATTTTGTCCCAGAACCTGTAACCTGTAACATGTAGCAGACATGCGTCAAAAGCACCTGTTTATTTATAAAAAGAATAAGAATGGGGAATATAATAGTACAATATTATGGTGTGAACAAATACCCCCAAACTTATCTTTTGCTCGTCCTCGAGCAAACTTATTTTTATTCACTAAAATCCTAACCGCACTTTCGCAGGGAAACGCGATTGCACTGAGCACGTGCAACAAGCCGTTAAACCTCTAGGTGTCCCTAGTAGGAAGAGTGTTGTCTCCTGAAGGTTTTCAGCGGATTACACTCACAAAATCCTATCAACTCGGCCCATTGACTTTTGTTCTCCAATTAGATTTTCTAACAAGGAATTCTATTATCTTTTGACTCGCAAATTATCCACCCATATTCTTCACACTTCCTCATCATCTAGCTTAAGATTGTATATGTTATGTAGATCTACTTAGCTTTCGGCATCTCTTAAGTTTTCCTTCTAGAGTTCCATCTCCACTTAGGAATTTCTATCAACTCTACTAAAGATACAAGTTCTATTCTTCATCCCTTTCTCTCATCTAAATCCCAATCACATACCCCTACGTGTGTATAAATCACCCCTACACTTGGAAATTCAAATCAAGCAATCATACCCTTGTCCGTTGTCCAAAGTACTTATTAGTTGGTGAATTTTTAAATGAAATTTTCTTACACATCCTTTATGCGACCGTTAATACTTCTTGAGGTACCAACGACCGATTACAAGATGTGTTTGCACATTTAAGCGTAATTCCTAGTCTTGCAACACCCAAGGCTTTTAGCAGTGACTCCCAAACCAGTTGGTCTAAGGCACTAAGTGATGAAGCACCCTCGCTAAATATTTTTTCTATTTTTCACAGCCTTAAGTAATCACAAAAACCAGTGTCCATTTTTTTCTTTATTCACTTTTTTTTTCTTTTATTTTCATTGTACTAAGGACTTTAGACAAGAGCATTTCAAGGTCTCTTCTACTATTCCAAGTTTCAAGGTGTGTGATTGTGCAAATTGTAGGGTATATATTTTTAGAATCTAGACTTAAGTTAGGAACTATTTTTCAAACTTATACTCTAATAAGAACATCAACACTCTTCCCTTGTTTCGACCTAGCCCAAGAAGTGAACCCAAAATTTGCCTATTTCTAAATAAACTACAAGGCATATACTTTCTACCGTTAAACTTTAAGGAATGTTATTTTTAGGGTTTTTAATTTACTAAGTCTAAGATCTAGTTGTTCCTAGCCAGTTAACCTATTTGTCAAACTCAAGTCAATTAGCCAAAATTGAATACAATAATTTTTATAATTTTTGAATTTTTTCAATTTTTATGGGTTTTCAAATAAATATGCAAATGCAAAAATATGTATAAATGAATGCGAAGGAAGAAGACGTACCGAGCATACCCCCAAACTTGAACTTGACAGTGTCCTCACTGTCGTGCTAAACCAAGAGGGTCTAAAATGCCGGCACTCCCCTGTTTATTTATTTACAATTTTTTTTTATTGCATTGTTTTGAAATTTTTTGTTATTTTTTATAGAAAAAGAAAACAAAAAATATGTACATATATACAAAGGTCCCCCCCAAACTTAAGCTTGGTCTTACACAAACCAAATGTTAGCACCAACCATTCAAAAATCTTATCATGGTAAAGATATAGGCGGTGCAAGAATGGGATGGAGATGAAAGAAATGAGAAACACGCGAGACCGTGTGGAAAGAAGAATGGTAGAATATGGTCTCGGTAGGGGGAAAGAAGGGCGGAAAGGAGAAAGAAGGATCGCGCGAACTTGAGGGTGTAAATCGAGTGAATAAATTAGCGCAATATGTGATGATCGATATGTTATAAGCGATTGCGCTAACCTATCAACCCGTCGGGAAATGGGGTCAAATCCCTCAAGATTCGCAAGAAAACATGGGTACGCCGAACTTGGTATAGGAGATGAAAGCGTAACGGTCACTTGTTCGGTCGGAACGATAGGAAGGAGGGAGGGTGATATAACAGTCAAAGGTTCAGGAGGCTGAATTGGAAAATCCGACACATTAAACAAAAATGGTTCAACCTCAATATTATCCTCAAAACTCTCCTCAATATTATCCTTAAAATTTTCCTCAAAATTCAACTCATCCATGCCATTATCATCAAATTCAAGACGCATATTAGATTCGGGAGAAACCTTTAATAACTCGGGATGATGATTTGAACATAAAATCTCAATTAAATCGACAGGTTCATCATCCGAAATATTCCCGGCGTCTATATCCTCAATCAAGTGAAAATCAATTTCCTTAGACACCTCATCAAAAGCATGGATATCTATCGATTTAGGTTCTAGATGGGAGGTGTAAAGATCGAAAGGATTAGGTGCGGTTTCACTCGAAAGGGGTTCCTCACAATTTGGCAAATCAAACACTACAAAATCACACAATTCATTTTTATTTTCAACAGGTGAACTATTTAGGGCAATCGATGGAAAACCGGAGTTGTGGGCTTCAATTGGGTAAGGGTAGGTTTGATTTGGAAATCCTCTCTCATTCTCACTCTGTCCAACCGCCTCCTTATACATTAAAAAATTTTGAGCTAGCGGGAAACTAGCTACCGGTTCACTAGGTTGCATAAGGGCGGCCACGGATGATTCCACATTCCTAACCATTTTGTTTGTTGCTGCGATATACGCCTCCAACGACTCTTCCAAACTAGACTTAGGTGGTGAGGGGGTTTCGGTAAAAGATTCGAAATCGTGTGGATATGCAAAACTCTCTAATGGCTGTGTGGAAACAGTGTCTAGTGAGGGTGGTAAGGTCGGGTAGGACTGGTAGTAAGTGGGTGATTGGACAGGGGTAGGGTCAACATCTGGATAAAAAGGTGAATAATCGTGCGGATCCCTAAAACTAGATGAGTGGAGAGGGGTGAAAGATCGACTGCGAGATTGAGTAATATGCTCAGCAATGGACATCGGCTTAGAAGGTACAGCAGGACTTGGAAAAGTGGTGTCAACATATGGAGGTGGTGAAGGTTGACTTGGTTGACACAAGGTGGGTTGAAAAGTCAAACTGTTTCTCCTAGACGCCTCTATGTGATCTTTCAAAGATTTTTTAGGCATGGAGGGATCGTCTTTAAATTGACCGAACAAATTGACATACGACGCAAAATTAGGTTCGGGATACCAAAGTTCGGCTAATGATTTATTATGTGGGGTACCCATGTTAGAAGAAGAAAGGGAAAGGAAAGAAAGTTTGTCGTGCAAGGATTTATTTGCGGCTAAAAAACTTTGCATGTTTCTACAAAATTTTCCTTATTCTTTTTCTCTTTATTAGGAAAAATTTGTTGCAAAAAGATTTTCAACACAAGATATGCAACAGCAAAATATTACTCGCAATCTAATTTCATTTCAAGCGGGGCCCAAAAATCCTGCACAAGACTTGTTATATGGAAGAGAATATATTTTTAAAGCACACAAAATCTTGCAGGCAATTTTCAGAAAATATATTTCAAAATGTACAGAGAAGAGACAGTGGGGCTTACAGAAAAATTTGCATAAGATGTTGTCACTGTACCGCCGCCTTTCCGCGGTAAAAACGCGTTTGTGCCGCGTTTTCGCGGCGAGATCATCGGCTCGAGTCCCCAAAAAATCTCTACCGCTCTGATCCGACTAGAAGGACGTGGTTCCGCGGCCTAAGGTGGGTTTTGGCCGCGGAATCGCGGCGGGTTGGGGGTTTGGGGCTCCAAAATTTTTGTGCGTCTCTGTTTTTTAAAATCCCTTCTGTTCCGATATTTCTTTTTCCGTTTCGCTTTCTGGAAATTTCCAGATCCGAATTTGTATATCCTGCAAAAAATTCAAACAAGAAAGTATCCCTTCTAAAAATAACAAAATATATATATTTTTATATATTTTTTTTATTTTTCAGATTTTTTTTATTTTATGATTAACCCGAAATTGCGAAAAGGAAATTTCTACGCCATCCCCGGCAACGACGTCATTTGATTTATATGTCAAAAACTATTTCTATAATCGCAATCAAGAACGGCGTCGCATGAAGCTAGCCGGTGAGTACGGGTCGGTCCACAGGGATTTTGTGAATCTCCTAGTCGCGCTAACGAGTTAATTCCGAAGGGTGTTCGGAGTTGTTATTAAATCTAAAAATCTAATTATTCTATACTAATTATCTAGATCTATTCTTGCTAGGGCTAGGTTTAGGGATGGTTTGGAAATGCAAGTAAACCTCAACGCTTTCTATACCCGAATGAAGATCTGTGAGGAGTTATGGTAATTATCAATAAAGGGGATTAGATCCATTCGGGAAGGTGTTCCTTCCTCTAGGTTCTTGTCCTTCCTTTAGAGATCCTTACCCTAACCTCCATGGAAAACGCGCGCAACCGGGCTTTTACACTACGGTGTCGTCGTTACCTCGAAGGGTAGGAAGCCGTAGGGCGCGGTATGTGCGTGTATGCATGGAGTCCTATTATAAATATTTGGTGGGTAAGAAAGGGATGAGAGATCTCATCTCTCAAAATCCTTCCCCAAAGCTAAACCCTAAACAAGTTCCTAGGGCATGAAATTAAATCTACCTAGGGCAAAGAATTAAAATCTACACTAGGGCGAGAAATTAAATCTACTTACAGATGCATCCCTCCAATCATCCATGCAGGGTTGTCAGATCTGAATTTCTGAATGAAAAGGAAACACCGATGCTCTCCAAAAAGAGATCTGAAATTTATTATTAAAAGGAGGAATAAAGTTTACAATTTTTAGAGTTCCTATTTATAGAGAATAGAAAACCCTAGGGTTACATTTTTTTCGCATGTCTTAAATTACAAAAATAGCCCCAGGGAATCTTTTCAGAGCCGCCAAAACATTTTAGTAAAAAATTTATTTTTCAATCTTTCAAGGTCGCCGCGGAACCGCGGCCCGAGGCCTGGTTTGGCCGCGGTTCCACGTCCAAATAATGGAATTGGGCTCTTAAATTTCCTGGTCTGGTTCATTTCATTTTGGGCTTCATGTTTATGCAGGTCTTTTCTCCATTTGGCTTTTGAGTTTTTCCAGATCTTCCAGTGAATTCTTGCAGTGGACTTTAACCGTGGCTTCGCGATCTTAGACCTTGTATTGCTTTAATTTTATCTTTGATGTGAGCTTGATCAAGAGTCTTCTGTTTGTTGGTCGATGTCCACTTTTGCATCATCTTTACATCGTTTTCATTGTATTTTGTCCCACAACCTGTAACCTGTAACATGTAGCAGACATGCGTCAAAAGCACCTGTTTATTTATAAAAAAAATAAGAATGGGGAATATAATAGTACAATATTATGGTGTGAACACTGGGCGCTTAGACGCTAGCGCATCACGTGCCCGGCACGTGGGCGCTGGGCGCTTGAGCGCTAGGCGCTCGAGCGCTAGCGCACCACGTGCCGGGCACGTGGGCGCTGGGCGCTTGAGCGCTAGGCGCTCGAGCGCTAGCGCACCACGTGCCCGGCACGTGGGCGCTGGGCGCTTGAGCGCTAGGCGCTCGAGCGCTAGCGCACCACGTGCCGGGCACGTGGGCGCTGGGCACTTGAGCGCTTGGGCGCCAGCGAGGAAAAGAGGCTTTTAGCCCCAGAAATGGGATTTAAACTCCTGAAAGAGGATTTAGAGTGGAGTTAAACTCCTAAGATGTTTTTGAAGATGATGAAAGGGGCTTCTCCCTCGAGCTCTGGATCTTCCCAAAGTGGGATTTTTAGGAGATGGGTCTCCTTCTTCCTCCTCTTTTGGCTGGATCTTGAAGAACAAGAAATATGAGATTTTAAAAATCTCTTATTTTTAAGATCTGATGGGAGATATAAGTTCCCCCTTGTGGGTTTTGTGGTGAAAAACTATTTAGTTTTGGAAAAGGAAGAGTAAAACTCTTGATTTAATTCAAAAAGTGAAGAAGGTTTTAGAACCTTGAGGAAGGGGAAGATCACAGATCTGGATTCTTTTTGGGAGAGAAAAAATTTGTTGAGATATTTCATTATCTTTGCTTTTATAGGCTATACACTTTACATATAGCCCCTTGGGCTTTACAAAATGGCATTTTGGCCATCTCATGGCTCATGTGCCATTTCTTTTTGCACATAAGCCATGGACTTTTACAAAAATTTGGCTTTATGCCCATTTTTCTTTCATTTATTCATAAAATAAAATAAAATAAATACACCAAAATTATTTATTACAAAATTTTTACTTTGGCATGGGGGGAGGCCGGACGCTTCATGTTCAGGCTCGACCCGGCCATTGGCCCACTTGACCTGGGCTTGGGCCCACTTGGCCTGGGGTTGACTTTGATTTTGACTTGGTCAACCGGGGTGTAAATTTTTACCCCAACAAATTACCCCCCATCAATAAATGCACACCACATATGTGGGTCGTGTGTGTTCAGCGCCAGAAGCCGGGAATACTGGACGTCTTTCCTGAATCTGGGGGCAGAAGCTAATTGGTGCTATCCTTCCACCTCTCCGAAGATGCCAAGTTGATTTATGGCACCATGTATCGAAGGTTTAAACGGATACGGCCGATGTAGCAGACTTCGTCAGATTCTCCCTCATTTGAGGGGGTTTTGATTGTGGGGATGCTCTTCCGTGCAGGCGCAAGCCCCTGCAGTTAATTACGCTACCGTATCGCGGTAACAACTTCCTCCTTCTCCATATGGTCACTTCGTGTCGTGGGTGTTTGTTTTGTGTTTGGTTGCCCGTGGATTGTATACGGAGACTAAGTTATGTTGTCGCCCGTAGGGCGTGGACTAGTCCAAATCCGTATTTTTCTTAGATTTGGATTTGGGGGGGTTTGTGTTTAAGGATACGTTAGCCTTATTTGAGGCTAAGATCAACTTAAACGTTTGTTAAGGACACGTTAGTCTAATTCTAGACTAAGATTGACTTAACGGGATCGTTTAGATCCGACAAGAGAGCAATTGGGCTCTGTTGTTTAGTTTAATGACATTGCGGTCGATAATTAGTTTAAGGACATTACGGTCCGTTGTTAGTTTTAATACATCGCGGTCAAGGTTAAGGACATCATAGTCCATGAGTTTAAGGACCTCACGGTCCTTTGTTAGTTTTAAGACATCCCGGTCGAGATTAAGGACATCATAGTCCATGGATTTAAGAACTCCATAGTCCGACGTTAGTTTTAAGATATCACGGTCGAGGTTAAGGACATCATAGTCCGTGGATTTAAGGACTCCACAGTCCGATATTAGTTTTAAGACATCACGGTCGAGGTTAATGACATCATAGTCCGTGGATTTAAGGACTCCACAGTCCGACGTTAGTTTTAAGACATCACGGTCGAGGTTAAGGACATCATAGTCCGTGAGTTTAAGGACCCCACAGTCCGTAGTAATGTGTGGTTGTCGGGACCCGTTACCTCTCTGACGACGTTGAGGGATTATAATGACAGATATCAGAGGAGTAAAGAGATGTACCCTCGAACCGGGTGTAAATTGATTGGAAGAGCAGATGAGCTCAGTTCAATTTAAATTGAGGACTTATGGCCAGAATTGGGCTAAGTCCAGTTGAAAATGTTTAACATTTTTATTTTTGTTCTGCCTGTTAGCCCTTTGTTTGGGCTCTGCCCTTTTAATAATGCCAAGCATTGGGCTTTGACATTTTTTGTCTTATACTGAATGCATAGCATTTATCAGAACAAAATATGTTCTGACAGCGCGCCACGTGGCGTACTAGACGCTTTGCACCAGTTAAAGAGCGCGTTGCGCTTCTGTCGGTTGGCGCACACGAGGAAGACACGTGTCGCTCAGTGCTAAGCGCTAGTTTGTTAGCGCACTGCGCTTTTAATTTATGAGCGCGCTGCGCTAGTTTATGGATGTGCCAGTGAATGACACGTGGTGCGCTTGGCGCTGAGCGCTAACCCAAGAGCGCAGTGCGCTGTTTTCAGGAGCGCAAAGCGCAGATCGTGTCTATGGTTGACACGTGGCATGTTTTGGCGCTGAGTGCCGATCCAAGGAGCGCAAGGGTGCAGTTCATGAGTGCAAAGCACTGTCTAATAGCGCAAAGCGCATTTTGATCAATTTTGAAGATCAAAGAACAAGTTTATGTTCTTCAATGGAGGCCTTGCCTCAAGATCCAAGAACAAAGGTTCTTGTTTTTATAAAAGGCTCTGCCTTTATAGATCAGAGATCTGTGAAGTAAAAATACTTCTTTTTTATATTTTTATGATTAGATCTTGATCTTTTCTTTTTCTTCAAAGACCTTGGTCTTTTTTATAGATCTAAGATCTTTTTAGAAGATATTTCTTCTTTTTACGAGATGGTTTCATCTCTGTTGTTCAAGAATTAATTCTTTTACCTTTAAAGATGAAGAAATAATCTTCTTTTTTTCTAAAGGGTTGCCTTTCTTTCTCTTTGAGTTTTTCTCAAACTTTGCAGAGGGTTTTTTTCTATCTGAGACTTGAAGTCTTGGGGCCTTTATATAGGGCCAATTGATTTGTTAAATCAGTTTAAGAGATCTTTCTCTGATTGATTTGGGAATATTTCCTACCGTTGGAACTTTGATCCTAAGGCTTCTGTTTTACAGAAGATAATCTTCTTGTTTTTAATAAGATTGAGAAATCTTTCTATGCAGAATTTGTTCTGTTTTTGGTAATTCATTATTTACCATTGGATCATTTGATCTAGCGGTGCTTAAAGCACAATCTTGTTGTTTGGAAAGATTTTGAGAAATCTTTCCTTAACAGAATTTAATTCTGGTTAATTAATGATTTATCATTATTATTAGATCCTTTGATCCAATGGTGGGAATTTTTAATTCCAGCGCTGGCGTACCTACGTTCGACACGTGGCATGCAGCGCAACTGTGCTAGCGCACCCGTGCTTGACACGTGGCGCGCAGCGCAACTGTGCTAGCGCACCTGTGTTAGACATGTGGCACGCAGCGCGGAGCGCAGTGTAACTGTGCTAGCGCACCTATATTTGACACGTGGCGCGCAGCGCAGAGCGCTGGATCTGAAGCGTTGCTTCAACTTTGTAATTTTTGAATTTTGAAAACAGAGCTTTGCTCTGATTGAGGTGCGCTGCCTAGGGCTCAGCGTTCCTGGCGCTGGCGTGTCTTCTTTTGACACGTGGCGCGCAGCGCGCAGGATCTGAAGCGTTGCTTTAATTTTTGAATTTTGAAATTCAAAACAGTGCTTTGCTCTGATTGGGGAAACAAATGCCCCCCCACCGTTGCGCACACGTGAGTGCAGCGGTGGCAACATCTGAGCCCTTGGATCAACTCAGAAGTTGAAGAGGTAGTTCAGTGCCTATAAATAGGACCTTTGGTCCTTTAGATGATTATCATCTTCTTCTTGAGAATTTTCATTCAGAGCACAACTCTTTTGTTAAGAACTTTCAAGAGTCAAAACTCTTAGGTAAAATTTAGAAATTTTAATTTTAACAAATTAGGGTTCTTACCCATTAACAGAGCCATTCTCTTCATAGATCTTTGATCTAAAGACAACCCTTTTAGGGTTTCATTAATAGAGCCTTGCTCTCATGAACCCATAGATCAAAACAGATCTTTTCTTGGGGTTTCTTATCCCATAAATCAGAGCTCTGCTCTTTTGATAATACGTAGATCTTTTGATCTTTTGAGGAAGAACTCTTGAGAGTTTCTTCATGGATCTTGAAGATCCCAGAATTTTAATTCTCAAGCATTAATTTTGATAATCCTTGATGGATTTTCTATCATGATTACAGAGCTAGGCTCTTCTAAGGAATTTTAGTCCTTCATGACCAGAGTTTGACAAGTGTCACTCTGTTACAGAGCTTTGCTCTGAAAGGGAGATTTTCTCCTTCTCTCGAGGGATTTCTCATTCAATGAGAATATTCTTTGAGGATTTCCTCATTAATTGACAGTCTCATCCAATGATGAGGCTGTTTTAGTAATTGATGCATTGTCTTCTGGATTTTGTGGGTCCCCCTTTTGTCCCCTTTCCACTGCATTGCAGTATGGTACAAATTTTAAAGTACCAAGTGTCGGAAATTAAAAAATTACAACACCGACAGTTGATTTCCGTCCCTTTTTTTGCAGGCAACATGTCTTTCGATGCTTCATTCCCATTCGTTCGTTCAGAGGGAGGATTCCCTGGAGCACCCGTAGACCGGGAGGTCCTAACTATGATCAGAGACAATGATTAGGAACATAAGAATCTTCACCTTTAGGGATAATGGTACAATCGGAATATCAGGGGTCGACAAAGCTTCTCATGCGCGGTGCCTTCGAAGCCTATCACGGCGATCCATTACGCCAACTCACCCTCGGTGAACTACGCCGTGGAGATGGTTAATTGGACTTCAGAAGGCCTTCTTCAACCCGCTATAGCTTCGATTCCCGTTCAGCCTCCCATGGTTTTAGATACCTTGGGATGCTGTATTTATCAAGGCGAAGCGTGGGCGTGGGGGAAACCATATAATATAGGTCTGATTCCCCGTCATCCGATCGGTTATCTGCAATGGGCCCGCTACATTCTGTCAGCGAAGAAGTCGCAGTTGATGAGGCTTGGGTTGTATACCGCTGTTTATGCTTCTCTCTTCCAATACCCTACGCTTCCCACCTGGTGGGTTAAGGCCTTTTTGGAGCAGTGGAATATCCCTACTCACACCTTCCTCTCACTGGACCGGGAAGTGTCAATCTCTTTAGAGGAGTTTATAGAAGTTTCTGGCTTACCGGTCATAGGGGAGCATTATGAGGAGCTGTTTCCCATGGACGAATATGTCTTCGGTGCTAAGCCAGTGATAATGGGCCTTACTCCGGCGAATGCTGTTCAACACCAGTTTTCCAGTCTGATCAAAGTGTTGAATATCTACGAGCGCCTTTTTCTCGAATCTGGGAGTCGCGGGTTTGTTTTGAGGATTTCATCGCTCGCTTCCTTCACCCGAAAGTCTTCTCGATGGAAGCTGCTAAATTCACCACGCTTGATGACCCTTTCGGTTTACTTTTGGACAACCTGCCAACGACGGAGGTAGATCAGAAGAGTTTCTTCCTTCCTAACTCCCCGGTTGTTCCTTTTGCGGAGATTGCAATCCCTGAGATGGATGAGGAAGCATTCTTTTTGGGATTTCTTGGGCTATGGTTGAGCTGGTTCGCGCTCCCGATGCACCTTCGCCGTATGAGGCCATCTGTCTTTTACCCGGCTGACTGGATGACTATTGGGGTAAAAGTGGCTGTCGGGGTCGCCGGCTTAGCCCATCTGTATCACGGCCTTAGTCAAGCGGCGGATGCTACTGAACCTGGAGTACCGCATGTGATCTTCTCGATGCATTACTTCATGTCATAGCTCGAGCTACATGCACTTAGTATTTTTGGTATCCATAAAAGGCCTTCATTCTATGACAGGTGCAGCTTCCCTCGGATTATGCGATTGGTCGGCGCCTCAATTGTAAATCCATCGCCACGGGACGCCAAAGGTTTGCTCCTTCATCCCCGCACAGTGGGAGACGGGATGACCTTCACCGACAAGGTGTTAACCATCGGAAAGGCGTCTACCACAACAGTGCGGTCATTGCAGGATACTTTCAAAGATGGAGCCTCAGTTCTGACAGCTCGGGAGACCCTCCATTTATATTCTATCAGACCGGGTTTCCTGGTGTTTAGGTAAAATAACGCGGCGCGCTTCATAAGATATAACCCGCATCGTTTTGCCCAATAATTGAGCTATAATCAAGAAGTGCCGTTGGAGGCTTTCTTGCTGGAACCTACTGCCACTGAAGAGGGGATGCGGAGCGCGCTTTATCACTTCATGTGTCTGAATCGGGCTCTCACTTTTTTATCCGCGAGCCGAGTTGTGTCCCACGGATCCTTAATACATATACGGCATGGTACCAGCATTCGACGGGCGCCGTTATTAAGGAAGAAAGGTGTTTGCTGCTTGATCACAAAAGTGCACCTCCTGCCAGTGATCGTAAAGTCCCTTTGAAGCGACGGATCGCTGTACCCCCTCTGCTAAGAGAGGTTGCTGCAGTCGAGCCTCCATGCACGCTAAGCCCTACGCGTGGATTGCCTCATGCTCCTGTAGAGACGGTGAATGTGCCTTTGGTGCCCCGTGCTCCCGTGGAGACGGTAAACGTAGCTTCCCCTGAATCTGGTGTGGGCTCGGATATCGGGACTCGCCGTCCTAAAGTGCCCATGAAGCGCAAGTTGGTTCTGGCTGCGACCGGAACTCGCTCACAGAAGAAGAAGAAGAAGTCGGTCCTCTCTCTTAATGCCGTACTCGTCCTAGAGCCTCAGGCTCATCTTACCGAAGGCCTAAGTGAGTATGGAACCAATGAGGGTCTTTTCATAGTGCCAGCAGACACTGATCTCGATGCCGCCATTGCTGCTTCTGAGCGACTCGCGAGGCACCAAGCGAAAATAGCCGCCCTCGTGCAATCAAGTAAATATTAGTCGCACTTTTGTCATTGCTTTATATCTTTATTTTTATTATCATGTCTTGACTGACATTCTTCCTTTTGTAACAGGCTTTAATACAGAAGAGGCTCTGGCGGCTTTCCTCAGGACTTTCGAGGAGGAGGAGAGGAATCGCGCTCTATTCGGCATTGGTATGTTTCGGCTTATTGAGTCTTCATTCTCCTTTTTATGGACAATCTAATCCTTTCTTTATCTCATCGTAGGGACCACAATGCCGGTCCCGCAAGGTGATGTGGAGACTCTTCTGGGCCAGCCACCGAAGTCCCGGCCTCTTCGGTACTGCCGAAGGAGGCATTGCTAAAAAAACCGATGATGGAAGCCTTGACGGCTCTGGAGGTAACCCTGAATGCGGACGACGACGCCATGCTGAAGGAGGCTTCTAAAAGGTCTGTTGTGACGGCCCGGGTGGAAAGGAAGCGCCTGAGGCGCGCAACAAGGGAACGTAGTGCTGCTTTGGCTGCGGGGGCAGGTTCAAGCGTCGTTACTCCCACTGCTACTCCTTCAGAGGAGTTCCCGATTGCCTTGTCTACTGCTCATAGACGGGCGACACGTGCAGCTCGGGAAGCCAATGGAAAATCGACCCCAGGTAATGTGTCTTGAGGCTTCATTGTCAAAGCTTTAAACTATCAGTTCTAAAATATTTTGTCCTGCAGGGCCGAGCCTTACTGAAGGAGTGGCGGCGACCGTTGAGCCTGAGGGGGCAGTGGAGGAGGTGGCTGCTGAACCCGGGGCGACGGTAGGCGATGTGACCGTAATTGCCAAGCCCGAGATAGTGGCTGACGAGACAGTCACGACTGCTATGCCTAAGATAGCTACCACTGCCGAGCGCGAGGCGGCGGCGGATGAGACGATTACTACGGCCGAACCTGAGGCAGCGGTGGATGAGGCGGCTACTACGGCCCAGCCTAAGGTAGCGGTGGATAAGACGGCTGCGATCACTGAGCCCGAGGTAGTGGCGAGCGAAACGGGTACGATTGTTGGGCCCGAGATAGCCGCTCGTTCTCAAGAGTCGGGCACCGCCCCGATCATCGCTCTTCTCGCTTATGGTTCTTTGCCGTCTCCTGGCGTCGCAAGTGTGACGACGGCTCTCGTGGAGTCAAGGGACGAGGCGACGGGGGGGTGAGACCACCCCGATGGAGGAGGGAGACGCCGTTGTTGAATCAAGTGACGCCCACGTCACGGCTCCGGCTTGTGACTCTTCAGGTAGATTTTAGGTTACCGCCCTTCTTCTTATTCTGCAATCTTTCTTAACAAGGTTTATCTTATTTCTAATGCAGTTTCGGCTAGTGCAGATGTCGAACTACTTGAGACAGCGCCGTCAGTCACCGCCCTGACGGTAACCACCTCTCTGCCTTCTCTCGTACCATCGCAGATGCTGGAAGGTATGGATTTGTGACCCATCAGTCTTGTCTCTCGGCTGTATAATTCCTGTACTGACATTGCGTCATCACATTTTTGCAGGAGTCCTTTTTGACCACCTGTACCAGGTGCTGCACCCACATTTCTCCTTCTTGTCGAAGATTAGTCCCCATGCTGGTATAGGTGAGTATTTTTTTTAAACAACATCCTTTTATTCAATGGGCAGTCGCATTACTGCTAACTCTTCTTCATATTGCTTGTAGCCATACGAATTGAAAGGGGAAACGATGCTGTCGTTGCGCCCCCAGTACTCCCAGCTCTGTCCCCTGCTGCAGCCGGTATAGTAGACTCTACTTTTTGTGTATTTTCTTTATTTCCTGAGCCGACATCTGATTATGATCTATTTTGCAGCAATCACATCGACTCCAGCCCCGTTCGAGTCTCGTATTATAATGCCGGACGGGCCTTTTTCCAGGCGTCCATCATCCAAAGGTGCTGTGGCCAGTCTACGCATGCTGAGCGAGTATATTGAGGAATTTGACGCAGAGATTCCCACATCTGCTGCGGATTTTGCCGCAGAGGTTAACCCTATGCTGGCGACGCTCATGAACTTTCATGGTGAGGGCGTCTTTGAGTCTTGGGTTAATCGCTGCAGGGAGATCGATGCTTGTTTGTATGAGCTTGAGCTTAGGCGTCCCGCACCTGAGATTCTGGCTATGAGCACTCAACGGGCTGCATGGATCGAGCAGAGTGCTTCTTACTTCCGCCATCTTGAACAAGAAGTGGCTTTAAAGCAAAGAGAATGTAAAGAAACTTCGAGCGAGTCCACTCGACTGCATGCTGAGGTTGACGCTAACGCTGCCCAGTTAAAAGTTATTTTCGAAGGTCTTCTGCGATGTATCTCTGATGGGTTAACATTGAGGCAGAAGCTCGACGTCGTCGAGCAGGATGCACGAGATCGTGAAGCAGCTCAGCGGGCCGTCGAAGAATAACTTTCGTCTTACTTGCAGCAGCGAGCCAAGGTCGAAGCGGAGTTGGCTACGGCAGCTGATCAGGAAGAGGGGCTGAGGGAAGTGCGCGAGCGGCTGACTGAATTATTGAAAGCGCTTTCTTCTCAATAAAATTTTTGTACAATTTGTAATTTTGAATAAAATGTATTTGTTCTTTTATTCTTTCATATGATGTATTTTGTACCCAATCGCATTCATGAATAAAAGATACACGTTCTTCGTAATGTCTTGTGTCATCTCTCTGCTTTCTTTTTTCTTGCTGTGCTGTTGCCATGTGATTTTAGCGAGTGCGATCTGTAGGTAGCATATAGCTATCAATCTTGGATTCTTTGTAGGGCGGTGGTGGCTTAGAAGATAGGGTTACAATCTGTCACCTAAGACTTTTCAACTTTATGAGCCGTGAGGGTCTCAAAAAGAATTTTCTCCCTACCGGTCGAGAGAATCCTATAGGTGTAATTTCTCGTTAAGAATCGTGAGGATTCCTAAGTGCGTTTTCTCTTGAAAGTCGTAAGGATCTCATAAGAGAATTTACTTCCTTACGAGTCATGAGGACCCGCAAGTGATGGATGAAGTTGTCCTTATCCGCATTTCACGGAGTGAAGGGTTGCTCTGGATGCTTCCCACGGGTTCACTGTCGTGTTTAGCGAGGACCAGGCTCCGCTCTGGGCGTTTTCCAGGATACCGTAGTTTAAAGACATCGCGGTCGAGGTTAAGGACATCATAGTCCGTGGATTTTAAGGACTCCACAGTCCGTCGTTAGTTTTAAGACATCACGGTCGAGGTTAAGGACATCATAGTCCGTGGATTTAAGGACTCGGCAGTCCGTCGTTAGTTTTAAGACGTCACGGTCGAGGTTAAGGAAATTATAGTCCATGAGTTTAAGGACCTCACAGTCCAATGTTAGTTTTAAGACATCACGGTCGAGATTAAGGACATCATAATCCGTGGATTTAAGGACTCCACAGTCCAATGTTAGTTTTAAGACATCACGGTCAAGGTTAAGGACATCATAGTCCGTGGATTTAAGGGCTCCACAGTCCGATGTTAGTTTTAAGACATTACGGTCGAGGTTAAGGACATCATAGTCCATGAGTTTAAGGACCTCACAGTCCGATGTTAGTTTTAAGACATCACGGTCGAGGTTAAGGACATCATAGTCCATGAGTTTAAGGACCTCACAGTCCAATGTTAGTTTTAAGAGATGTCGAGGTTAAGGATATCATAGTCCATGAGTTTACGGACCTCACAGTCCGATGTTAGTTTTAAGACATCACGGTCGAGGTTAAGGACATCATAGTCCATGAGTTTAAGGACCTCACAGTCCGATGTTAGTTTTAAGACATCACGGTCGAGGTTAAGGACATCATAGTCCGTGGATTTAAGGACTCCACAGTCTAATGTTAGTTTTAAGACATAACGGTCGAGGTTAAGGACATCATAGTCCATGGGTTTAAGGACCCTACAGTCCGTGAAATGTGTGGTTGCCGGGACCCATCATCTCTTTGAAGACGTTGAGGAATTACAACGACAAATATCAAAGGAGTGAAGAGATGTACCCTTGAATCAAGGTAAAATTAGTTTAAGGACATTACGGTCCATTGTTAGTTTTAAGACATCACGGTCGAGGTTAAGGACATCATAGTCCGAGAGTTTAAGGACCTCACAGTCCGATGTTAGTTTTAAGACATCACGGTCGAGGTTAAGGACATCATAGTCCATGGATTTAAGGACTCCGCAGTCCGTTGTTTGCTCTGGATGCTTCCCACGGGTTCACTGCCGTGTTCGGCGAGGACCAGGCTCCGCTCTGGATGCTTCACAAGGGTTCATTGCCGTGCTCTGCGAGGACTAGGATCCGCTCTGGACGTTTTCCACGGGGTTATAAGTGATATAATCCGCGTTCCACGTAGCCAGGAATTTTGCTTTGGATGCTTCCCACGGGTTCACTGCCGTGTTCGGCGAGGACCAGGCTCCGCTCTGGATGCTTCACATGGGTTCACTGCCGTGCTCTGTGAGGACCAGGATCCGCTCTAGACGTTTCCCACGGGGTCAGAAGTGACATAATCCGCGTTCCACGTAGCCAGGAATTTTGCTTTGGATGCCTCCCACGGGTTCACTGTCGTGTTCGGCGAGGACCAGGCTCCGCTCTGGATGCTTCACACGGGTTCACTGCCGTGCTCTACAAGGACCAGGATCTGCTCTGGACGTTTCCCACGGGGTCAGAAATGACATAATCCGTGTTCTACGTAGCCAGGAATTTTGCTCTAGATGCTTCCCGCGGGTTCACTACCGTGTTCGGAGAGGACTAGGCTCCGCTCTGGATGCTTCACATGGGTTCACTGCCGTGCTCTGCGAGGACCAGGATCCGCTCTGGACGTTTCCCACGGGGTCAGAAGTGACATAATCCGCGTTCCACGTAGCTAGGAATTTTGCTCTGGATGCTTCCCACGGGTTCACTGCCGTGTTCGGCGAGGACCAGGCTCCGCTCTGGATGCTTCACACGGGTTCACTGCCGTGCTCTGTGAGGACCAGGATCCGCTCTGGACGTTTCCCACGGGGTCAGAAGTGATATAATCCGCGTTCCACGTAACCAGGAATTTTGCTCTAAATGCTTCCCACGGGTTCACTGCCATGTTCGGCGAGGACTAGGCTCTGCTCCGGATGATTCACATGGGTTCACTGCCGTGCTCTGTGAGGACCAGGATCCGCTTTGGATGTTTTCCACGGGGTCAGAAGTGACATAATCCGCGTTCCACGTAGCCAGGAATTTTGCTCTAGATGCTTCCCACGGGTTCACTGCCGTGTTCGGCGAGGACTAGGCTCCGCTCTGGATGCTACACACGGGTTCACTGCCGTGCTTTGCGAGGAGCAGGATCCGCTCTGGACGTTTTCCACGGGGTCAGAAGTGACATAATCCGTGTTCCACGTAGCCAGGAATTTTGCTCTAGATGCTTCCCACGGGTTCACTGTCGTGTTCGGCGAGGACTAGGCTCCGCTCTGGATGCTTCACACGGGTTCACTGCCGTGCTCTACGAGGACCAGGATCCGCTCTGGACATTTTCCACGGGGTCAGAAGTGACATAATCCACGTTATACGTAGCCAGGAAGGGTTGACTTTATCCGCATTTCACGGAGTCAGGGTTTTGACTCTCGGTCATCTGTACACCGCCGAGTCATGGAACTGGGAGTTGCCGTTGTTCCGCTTTGCTTGATGTTGTGTCTGCTGCAATGAGACGAATGTTGAGATGATCTCTAGGCTATCTGTGAACCGTCGAGATTTGGCTTCTTCTTCTGATGAAACCTAGGGACGAGGAGTGTGATTCCTTCTTTGTTTGCTCCCCTGGATTGTATACAGGGACTGCTGTGATATCACCTGTAGGGCATAAATTTCCTTTTATATATATATTTTTTATTTTATTTCTTTCCGCAATGCTCTATCATTTCAGCTTTTTATATCGCGAAGGTCGCGATTGCCCCATCATTTCGGCTATTTTTCGCGGTGCCCAATCATTTCGGCTATTTATTTTATTTTTACTCGCTGCTTTTTATTGCGAGTTGCCCAATCATTTCGGCTATTTTGCATGCATACTTTTTTTTTACTTACTGATTTTTATTTGCAAGTTGCCCCATCATTTCGGCTATTTCGTATGCATTGTGGCTCGCTAGCTTTTCGCCGCAAGCTTGGGTTTAGACACCGATTTCGGTATCAGCACCGCTACAACTGGAATATTTCCAGGAGCGAATCATCATTTGCCTCTGTTGATATCGAACAAAGGCGGCTTAGCGAACAGGGTTAGGATCCTGTCGACTAAGGCTTTTGACTTCATGAGCCGTAAGGGTCTCATAAAGGTATTTCTCCCTGCGAGTCGTGAGGATCTCATAGGTGTGTTTTCTCCTTAGGAGTCGTGAGGATTCCTAAGTGCATGTTCTCCTGTAAGTCGTAAGGATCTTATAAGAGGGTTTTCTCCTTATAAGTCGAGAGGACTTATAAGGGTTGTTCATCATATGGACATATCCTTAGTCACGGATGGGACTTTGTTAGGGAAATGTTTATTCGCGCCCGTAGATTGTATACAAGGGTCAGTATTGAGCCGCTTGTAGGGCAGTAGTGGATGTTGTGGGGGCTTCTTAAGAACAGGTTCAGGTCTCTGTAACTTAAGACTTTTGAATCTTATGAGCCATGAGGGACCCATAAGAGGATTTTCCTTACGAGTCGTGAGGATCTCGAAAGTGTAATTTCTCCTTAGGATTTGTGGGGATCCCTAAGTGTGCTGCTCCCTTATGAGTCGTAAGGATCTCACGCGGGTGGTTTCTCCTCACAAGGTCGAGGGGACCCTGCAAGTGTCTTTTAACGAGATTGCGCCCTTTCGGGTTTTCACAAACACTCGCCGGTAGCCCTGCTGTTTTTACTCACGGAGCCCTTTCGGGTTTTCATCCGTGCCCTTTTTGCTTATGGACAAACCGTTTTTTTTGTTTATTCTCTTCTTCTTTTTTATTCTAACAAGGTTGGGCCTTTTCGGGTTTTCATAAGACTCGCCGGTAGCCCTGCTGTTTTTACTCACGGAGCCCTTTCGGGTTTTCATCCGTGCCCACTTTGCTTATGGACATACCGTTTTCTTTTTTTTTATTCTTTTTTTATCAGTTTTGGGATGATGCAATCCACCGTAGTTTATCGACATCTCGGTCAGCAGCTAGTTTTAGGACATAGTGATCTGTTGGTAGTTTAAGGACGTTTCGGTCAGTTGTTAGTTTAAGGACGTTTCGGTCCGTCGTTAGTTTAAGGACGTTTCGGTCCGCTGTTAGTTTATGGACGTTTCGGTCCGTCGACCGGCTACTACTTATAGAGTTTGGGCTTAGGAAGATAGCGAGCGGACATAGTCGTCGTCATCTATCATTGACCTATGCCGTGACTCGTTAGGCGTAGTATTTCTTCATGAAGCGACCGTTTATTGGCCTGAAGGGTCTTTCGCCATACATGTCCATGAGTAGATAGGCTCCACCCTGGTAGACCTTGTCTATGATATACGGGCCTTCATAGTTTGGCTCGAATTTCCCCCATTTAGCATGATCGGGGATCATAGGTCTTTTGACCACTAGCACGAGTTTGCCTTGGCGGAATGTCCTCGGCCTGGTCAATCTTTCATATGAGCGCATCATCTTTGCTTTATAAGCTTCCAGATTTTGCTGCGCCAGGAGCCGGGTTTCATCAAGGGCATCGAGCTCCTCGAGACGAAGGTGAGCGTTCTCTTCGTCCGTTAGCTCGTAATGAACTGCCACTCATATAGAGGGTAACTCTATCTCGAGGGGGAGTACCGCTTCTATACCGAATATCAACGCATATGGCGTTGCGTTCGTGGCCGTCTTGAACGTAGTCCGGTACACCCAGAGAGCTTCATGCAGTCTTTCATGCCAGTCCTTCTTATTTTGGGACACCGTCTTTTTCACGATCTTTGTCAAGGTCTTGTTGAAAACCTCAGCTAGACCGTTAGCTCGGCGATTATAAACTGAGGAGTATCTCCAGTCTATGTTGTGCTGTTGTGCGAAGCGGCTGATCTTATGGCTTCTGTAGGCTGGCCCGTTATTGGAGATGATCCGTCTCGGAGTTCCAAACCGATAAATGACGTGCGTCTTGAAGAAATGGAGGATATTCTCCATCTTCACTTCCCTTAGCGGTACCGCTTCTTCCCATTTGGAGAAATAATCAGTTGTCGCCAAAATGAATCGATGTCCTCTGGACGATGCTGGTTCGATGGGGCCGATTATGTCAGTCCCCCACATTTCGAACGGCCAGCTAAACACCGTTGGATGTAGTGGATTTGGATGCTGATGGATAAAGTCCCCATGGATCTGGCACGAGTGGCATTGTTTCGCATACTCGAGGCAGTCTTGGATCATCGTAGGCCAATAATAACCCATCCGTTTGATCTTCAGCTTCATCTTCGGCCCGGCTTGGTGAGAACCGCAGAGTCCGTCGTGAGTTTCTTGGACGACCCTTTTTGCTTCTTCAGGTCCCAGGCATCTTAACCATAAAGAATCAAATGACCTCTTGTACAGAGTATCATTGAAGAAGGCAAAGGACAGAGCTCGTTTCATAAGCTGATGTCTTGAAGATGCATCTTCAGGCGTTCGACGGGATTTGAAGTAGTTTATAAATACCTCTCTCCAATCTTCGACCTTTTCTTGGTTTTTCACTTGTAGAGCCATTTGTTCGGTCGCTCCCTTTTTCTCGGACGACTCCGGAGATATTTCTGCCGGTGTGAGAACCTGACGGCTTTGCACAACGATTCTCACGTCATCGAGGTTCTCGTTGGCCAGTTCTTTAGCGAGCTTAGCTAGTGCATCTGCTTTGCTATTTTCTGCATGCGGTATGCTTTCCAAGATGTAGGAAGGTATTTGGGTCAGCAGTTGCTGTACCCTCTCGTCGTACTTTACCAGTTCTGGTTTTGCACATTTGATAGTCATCGTTTACTTGACTAACGACCAGTTGGGAGTCTCCGTATATGAGGAGGTTTTCAATTCCCATGTCGATGGCGATCTCGAGGCCTGCTATCAAAGCTTCATACTCGGCTTCGTTGTTCGTCCTCGGCTCTGTTAAGGAGAAAGCAAAGCGCATTATCCCTCTTTGTGGGGTCATGAAGATAAGGCCTACCCCTGATTTGATTATGGGCATGTTCTGCTTGCGATTCTTCATGGAAGACGCTCCATCAAAATAAAGTTCCCATCGGGTATCACCACCGTCGATCGCATCAAACGCATGTTCGTCTGGCAGTTCGCGATTCAAAGGGGAATCGGCCGGTATTGGATGTTCGGCGAGGAAATCGGCGATGGCCTGGCCTTTTACTGCCTTAAGAGGCTGATAAGTTATTGCGAACTCCATTAAGAGCACGGCCCATTTAGCGAGCCGACCTGTCAATATGGCCTTTGACATCAAATATTTGAGAGGGTCCACCTTCGATATGAGACGGACTTCATGCGCCAATGCATAGTGCCGGAGTTTCGTTATCGCGAAGATCAACGCCAGGAAGTGTTTTTCGATGGGAGAATAATTGCTTTCTGCCCCCAGGAGAACTCGACTCAAGTAATAGAGAGCTCTTTCTTTCCCTTGGTCGTTCTCTTGTGCCCATAATGCGCCTAAGGAACCTTCGAGGGCTGTCGTATAAAGAATAAACGGCTTTCCCTTGACCGGAGCGGCTAGCACCGGCGGATTCTGCAGGTATTGCTTGATTTCGTCCAGTGCGCCTTGGCATTTGTGATCCCAGACGAACGGGGTTTCCTTCTTCATCAGGTGACTATAAGGACGGCACTTGCCAGAGAGATTGGCTATAAATCGCCGGATATACACGAGCTTCCCTTGGAGAGACCGCAATTGTTTGAGAGTCCTTGGCGGAGGCATTTCCATGATCGCCTTGATCTTTGATGGATCTATCTCGATACCTCGGTGTCGGACGATGAATCCTAGGAATTTACCTGAGGACACCCCGAACGCGCATTTGAGAGGGTTCATCTTCAAGTTGTATTGCCGAAGGCGTTGGAATACGATCTTCAGATGTTCGAGATGTTTCTCGTATGATTTGCTTTTAACCACGAGGTCGTCGATATAGCATTCGACGATTTCATGTATGAGGTCATCGATGATCTTCATCATGGCCCTCTGATAGGTGGCACCGGCGTTATTTAGACCGAAGGGCATCACCTTGTAGCAGAATATACCCAAAGGGGTCCGGAAAGCGGTGTGCTTCTGGTCTTCGGGATGCATCTTTATCTGATTATATCCCGACGATCCGTCCATGAAGGAGAAGACTTCCGAAAGTGAGAACCTGCGATCCCCCGGTGTTGATCATGCGTCAGTTACCGGTGGTTCTTTTATGCTCCTCGGTCGCACTTCTCTGCTCCCGACGCGTTTTGCATTTCATTCGCTTAAAATGTTGCCGGTAAGCAACATATCCCTGCCACCATCTTTTAAAAGTGTCGCACTCTTCGGTAGGGTGCGAAATCTTTTGATGATATAAGTAGTACCTAGGATGTGTTTCTGCTTCACCGGGATTGTTTCCTTCAGAGGGTGGTAGCTTCATTCCCATTGATATGGCTTTAGCAAACCTTTTTCTCGTCTTGAACTTGTTTTTATCCGCGACAGATGTTCCTTGATTCGGCGGGAGTGCCTCGACTCTTTCGTCTAGTCGTCGGCGTTTGACACTCTCAAATATGACCATCTCATGCTCCCGATTGGCTTTACTTTTCAGATGAATCTCATTTAGGAAGGCGTCGATCATTTCGTCTGACGGCCATAGAAGTTCCGGCTCGGGACCTGCCTCCAGTCTCTCTGTGCAGGGAGCTTCTTCATTGTCTAGCGATGAATGCGAGATCACATGGCAACTTTCCACGTAATCTTCAGACTCATCCGACGAGTCTTCTCCATCATCTTCGTCCTCAAGGACGTCGCCGAGGAACTCTTGAAGCGTGATTGGGGTTCGCGCCTTCTGGTTGTACTCTTCCAGCGCATCAATTTGTTTCTGTAGGTCCGTGCGCTTGTCCCCAAGCTTCACGGGCTTCTTGGATTTCTGCTTATTTTTTGAAGATTTCGGCGGCTGGGTGTGACCACTTTGGCTATCACCACCAATATTTGGAGTTGGGCGCGGCTTCAGCATCCCTTCGATGATCTGGGGTTCCAGCGGGTTCTTCCACCTGATCGCCGGGCATGTCTGGAGATCATTCAGCATCCATTTGGTTTTGGTTGAAAGCATGACCTCCTACGGAGCTTCTTCAACAAAAGAGCACGTTGCCCCCCATGTGTCCATCTTCTTAGGAGTGTGCGGTTGTGGTGGGCTCACTTTCCACTTTTCAGACAGCGCAAACTTGCCTTGTAGGTACCGATCCTCGATCCATCCCTTAAAGACGAAGCAATCTTCGATCGGATGGCTTACCGTTTGGTGGTAAGGGTAATAATTGGGATTATTCACGTCGCTGGGTTGCGGTGGTCGTCTTGGATTTGGCAAATTGATAAGCCTGTTGTGCACCGCCAGCTCAAACAGCCTCTTCGTTTTATCCTGCGGGAATGAGTAAGGGCGCTTCATTTTCTCATTGTAATAGCGTCGTCTTTCCTCCAATTGATCCGCTAGTCTTGGAGTACTAGGCTGCTGTTGGGTGTTCGCAACGAAGGTCGCCTTCCCTTTACCCTTTTCGTTCCGCGGTTCTGGTTTTGGAGGAGACGGTCTGTAACCCATCTGATCCATCTGGGATAGCTTGTCGATTAAAGCCTGGAATGTGGTCGGTTTGAAGAACATCATGAACTGTGAAATAGTTGCATGAGGGTCTAAGGTGCCCACGAACATGCCTACTGCTAGTGCTTCCTCGATAGGCTGTTCGCACTTCGACCACATATTTCGCCATCGGATTGCGTATTGAACCCAAGTTTCGCCCGGTTTTACCCTTGCATTGATCAATGCTGTTATTGGAGTGCTTTCACTAGCACTCGCGAATCGCTGGGTGAATAACAACTCCATCTCTGCGAAAGTTTTGACAGAGTCATTTGGGAGTTCAGAGTACCACTCAAATGCCGTCTCTGATAAGCTGCCGACGAATTGGCGGAGCAAAAGCTTATCATCGCCCCCGGTGTTGCCGCAAAGAGCTCTGAACTGGGCGACGTGCTGGTGGGGATTGCCCGTCCCCTTGTACACGTGGAATTTCGGGATCGTATAGCCCGGCGGGTATTTTATCTGATCATACCAACCTGGATACGGTCGCCCAGTTTTGACGACTTGGTCAGCCGCTTCATTTGCCTGGTGAACTCGTATTTGTTGAGCAATATAATCATCCAGGGCAGCTTTAGAGATTGTTTCCTCTTTGGCTGTTGACAGAGCTGGCAGAGGATTCGATGTTTCCCCTCTGTCGTCTTCAATAATGATTGGAGGGTATTCGGCTGGAGGATCTGGCTGTATCATCATCCCGACCATGTCTTGGAAGAGAAGTGTCATTCGCTTTATATTAGCCGCCTGCTCTGCGGCTTCTTTGTCCTTCTTTTCGAGTACTCTGCGAAGGAAGTCAGTATCAGTTTCTTGTTTGTGACCCTGTTTTGATGACGCCTCCGGGCTTTCTTTTGGTCCGGTGAGTGCGGCCATTGTAGTCAGCATCTCCTGAAGCTTCTGCTGTTGCTGTTCCTGAGTTCTCGTGATTGATCGGGTGAGTGGTCGGTGGCCCGTAGAAGCACGGCTATCTTCCTTCCCGGATGCCATGTAAATAGTATGCACCACCATGCCCCCAGACTTAGGGCGTTTGGGCTCAGTGCCTTTGACATTTATCGCAGGCATGAGGATTTTCTACGGGTTTCTCTTCTTATGAGCGGTCGAAGTTGAGGGGGCCGCTGCAGTGGGCACCCAAGTAGTCGCCATCTTTTGTGGCTTAACATGATGGCTTTCTTCCTGTCGTACCTTCAGCTTCTTGTGCTGGCGGGAGAAATTTGGATCAATCACCGAGTCTTGGACTTGACGCCAGACCTTGTAAATTTTAGAGGACAGCCGTTGAGGGGTCTGTTCTGGCTTTGCTTCCGCAACATTCTCCACCGGAGGAGGAGATCTTTTCAGTACGGCGGTAGGAGAATTCCTGCGCACCCTATTCAGCAGCTCGAAACTGTTCCCAGTTCGAACAACAGCATTAATTTCCACCGTTGGGTCTAGTGGACTTAGCCCAGAAGGGGAGTTGCCCCCGGCCTTCCTTACTCGGCGCCAGTGGCGACGTCGAGCGTGTCGAGCTGTTAGAGTTGGCTCAGCGACGTGGATGGTTTTGTCTTGCCCTCTGTTCAGGTGAGGGGCTGTTGCTGGTGTCAGCCTGTTGAAGACTGATGTCCTTTGAGTAGCAGGAGCGGGAGTGGGAGTTGGGACAGTCAGTCTTGTAAAAACCGACCCCTTGGCAGGAGAAGCCGCCTTGACGACTTCAGGAGCAGGGTTGGTTACTCTCTTCGGAATAACCTTCTCTGGTATTGCAGGCTTCATTGTGGGCCCACAGGAACTTTGGCCTAATCTGGAGAAGACCGAGGCGCTGGTGCTGGACGACCTGTTGAGAAGGGCCGCAGTAGCTGTAAGTCGATCAAAGACCGACTTCTTGGGGCTTCTGATACAGGCATGGGAGCAGTGAAGCTTGTTGGCGGGAGCCTGGTCACGAAAAACAACCCTGTGGTGGCTTGAGTGACCTGTTCTATGGGCATCGTGAACAGGGAAGCCGGTTGGGGCCCGTAAGTTATGCCCCCAGTTGAGGCAGGATGTGGGTTGCAGCTGCATGTGGAACACTTTGAGCAAGTGAACGCCATTGATCCTTTGCTTTCTGTACCAAGCAAAACGCCAAATCTTAGTACCTCAAAACCCAAGGGCAACCATTAGCAAACCGCGATTGGTTCGTGAACACGACACATGAAGTGTAGAGTGGAAAGAGGAAAAGGTCCCACCGGGCGTGCCAGAATCTGTTCACCGCCGGAAGCCGGGAAGACTGGACGTCTTTCCTGAATCTGGGGGTAGATACTAATTGGTGCTATCCGTCCACCTCTCCGAAGATGCCAAGTTGATTTATGGCACCATGTATCGAAGGTTTAAATGGATGCGGCCGATGTAGCAGACTTCGTCAGATTCCCCCTCATTTGAGGGGTTTTTGATTGTGGGGACGCTCTTCCCTGCAGGCGCAAGCCCCTGCAGTTAATTACGCTACCGCATCACGGTAACAACTTTCTCCTTCTCCATGTGGTCACTTCGTGTCGTGGGTGTTTGTTTTGTGTTTGGTTGCCCGTGGATTGTATACGGAGACTAAGTTATGTTGTCGCCCGTAGGGCGTGGACTAGTCCAAATCCGTATCTTTCTCAGATTTGGGTTTAGGGGGGTTTGTGTTTAAGGATACGTTAGCCTTATTTGAGGCTAAGATCAACTTAAACGTTTGTTAAGGACACGTTAGTCTAATTCTAGACTAAGATCGACTTAACGGGATCGTTTAGATCAGACAAGAGAGCAATTGGGCTCTGTTGTTTAGTTTAATGATATTGCGGTCGATAATTAGTTTAAGGACATTACGGTTCGTTGTTAGTTTTAAGACATCGCGGTCAAGGTTAAGGACATCATAGTCCGTGAGTTTAAGGATCTCACAGTCCGTTGTTAGTTTTAAGACATCGCGGTCGAGGTTAAGGACATCATAGTCCGTGGATTTAAGGACTCCACAGTCCGACGTTCGTTTTAAGACATCACGGTCGAGGTTAAGGACTCCACAGTCCGATGTTAGTTTTAAGACATCACGGTCGAGGTTAAGGACATCATAGTCCGTGGATTTAAGGACTCCACAGTCCGACGTTAGTTTTAAGACATCACGGTCTAGGTTAAGGACATCATAGTCCGTGGATTTAAGAACTCCACAGTCCGACGTTAGTTTTAAGACATCACGGTCGAGATTAAGGACATCATAGTCCGTGAGTTTAAGGACCCCACAGTCCGTAGTAATGTGTGGTTGTCGGGACCCGTTACCTCTCTGACGACGTTGAGGGATTACAATGACAGATATCAAAGGAGTAAAGAGGTGTACCCTCGAACCGGGTGTAAATTGATTGGAAGAGCAGATGAGCTCAGTTCAATTTAAATTGAGGACTTATGGCCAGAATTGGGCTAAGTCCAGTTGAAAATGTTTAACATTTTTATTTTTGTTCTGCCTGTTAAGCCTTTGTTTGGGCTCTGCCCTTTTAATAATGCCAAGCATTGGGCTCTGACATTTTTTATCTTATACTGAATGCATAGCATTTATCAGAACAAATTATGTTCTGACAGCGCGCCACGTGGCGTACTAGGCACTTTGCGCCAGTCAAAGAGCGCGTTGCGCTTCTGTCGGTTGACTCACACGAGGAGGACACGTGTCGCTCAGCGCTAAGCGCTAGTTTGTTAGCGCACTGCGCTTTTAATTTATGAGCGCGCTGCGCTAGTTTATGGGTGCGCCAGTGAATGACACGTGGCGCGCTTGGCGCTGAGCGCCAACCCAAGAGCGCAGTGCGCTGTTTTCAAGAGCGTAGTGCGCTGTTTTCAGGAGCGCAGTGCGCTGATCGTGTCTATGGTTGACACGTGGCATGTTTTGGCGCTTAGCGCCGATCCAAAGAGCGCAAGGGCGCAGTTCATGAGTGCAAAGCACTGTCTAATAGCGCAAAGCGCATTTTGATCAATTTTGAAGATCAAAGAACAAGTTTATGTTCTTCAAAGGAGGCCTTGCCTCAAGATCCAAGAACAAAGGTTCTTGTTTTAATAAAAGGCTCTGCCTTTATAGATCAGAGATCTGTGAAGTAAAAATACTTCTTTTTTTATATTTTTATGATTAGATCTTGATCTTTTCTTTTTATTCAAAGACCTTGGTCTTTTTTATAGATCTAAGATCTTTTTAGAAGATGTTTCTTCTTTTTACGAGATGGTTTTATCTCTGTTGTTCAAGAATTAATTCTTTTACCTTTAAAGATGAAGAGATGATCTTCTTTTTTTCTAAAGGGTTGCCTTTCTTTCTCTTTGAGTTTTTCTTAAAGTTTGCAGAGGGTTTTCTCTATCTGAGACTTGAAGTCTTGGGGCCTTTATATAGGGCCAATTGATTTATTAAATCAGTTTAAGAGATCTTTCTCTGATTGATTTGGGAATATTTCTCACCGTTGTATCTTTGACCCTAAGGCTTCTGTTTTACAGAAGATAATCTTCTTGTTTTTAATAAGATTGAGAAATCTTTCCATACAGAATTTGTTCTGTTTTTGGTAATTCATTATTTACCATTGGATCATTGATCTACAACATCAACAACAACAACTGAGCCTTTTATCCCAAGCATATGGGGTAGGCTACATGAACCAACATGAGAATCACGCCGGGTCCAGCACATGAATCCTCTGCCTCCACTCACTCCTATCGAACAATATACTTTCATTGAGTCGTTTGGCAATCATATCGTTTCGTATCATCTCCATCCATGTTTTCTTCGGTCTCCCTTTTGCCATTGGATCATTGATCTAGCGGTGCTTAAAGCACAATCTTGTTATTTGGAAAGATTTTGAGAAATCTTTCCTTAACAGAATTTAATTCTGGTTAATTAATGATTTATCATTATTATTAGATCTTTTGATCCAACGGTGGGAATTTTTAATTCCAGCGCTGGCGTACCTACGTTCGACACGTGGCGTGCAGCGCAGAGCACAGCACAACTGCGCTAGCGCACCCGTGCTTGACACGTGGCGTGCAGCGCAGAGCGCAGTGCAACTATGCTAGCGCACCTGTGTTAGATACGTGGCGCGCAGCGCAACTGCGCTAGCGCACCTTTATTTGACACGTGGCGCGCAGCGCAGAGCGCTGGATCTAAAGTGTTGCTTCAACTTTTTAATTTTTGAATTTTGAAAACAGAGCTTTGCTCTGATTGGGTGCGCTGCCTAGGGCTCAGCGCTCCTGGCACTGGCGTGTCTGCTTTTGACACGTGGCGCGCAGCGCGCAGGATCTGAAACGTTGCTTCAATTTTTAAATTTTGAAATTCAAAACAGAGCTTTGCTCTGATTAGGGAAACAGTGTGCATGAAATTGATGGATCTTCTTTTACTTGGAGGTGACTTGATTTGGTTCCCGCTTTTTGGGAAGCTGGCACTGCCCTTTTTACGACATGGACAGCCGTTGCTTGACATGTCTCCGAGACGGAATGTCCGTGGTAGACGTTTCCCAGGCCCGGAGTGATCTGGTTCACGCTTTGTAGGAAGCCTGAACTGCTCTTTTTACGACTTGGACGGTCGATACTGCCCTTTTAGTGACTTGGACGGTCGGTGCTGCCCTTTTTGTGACTTGGACGGTCGGCGCTGCCCTTTTAGCGATTTGGACGGTCGGTTCTGCCCTTTTAGCGACTTGGATGGTCTGTGCTGCCCTTTTAGCGACTTGGACGGTCGGTGCTGCCCTTTTAGCGACTTGGACGGTCGGTTCTGCCCTTTTAGCGACTTGGACGGTCGGTGCTAACCTTTTTACGACTTGGACGGTCAGTGCTGCTCTTTTTGCGACTTGGACGATCGGTGCTGCCATTTTAGCGACATGGACGGTCGGTTCTGCCCTTTTTGCGACTTGGACGGTCGGTGCTGCCCTTCTTGCGATTTGGACGGTCGGTGCTGCCCTTTTTGCGACTTGGACGGTCGGTTCTGCCCTTTTAGCTACTTGGACGGTCGGTGCTGCCCTTTTTGCGACTTGGACGGTCGATACTGCCCTTTTTGCGACGCGGACGGTCGGTGCTGCCCTTTTTGCGACGTGGACGGTCGGTTCTGCCCTTTACTTGGTTTGACTTGCTCCGCTTCTTGCAGTGTCAGGGTTGAAGTTGACTTGCTGATTTGATGTGATTTGGGTTGACATCAGCATCGCTACACTAGAATATGGTACCAGGAGCGAATCATCATCTGCCATGAGTGGATTTGGGGATTTTGGTTTTGGTTTGGCATCAGCGCACCGCTTACATTGGAATATGGTACCAGGAGCGAATCATCATCTGCCACGAGGGGATCTTCCTCATTTCTAGTTTAACGACTTAGGGGGTCATCTGTTCCCAGTTTAATGACTTAGAGGTCATCTGTTCCCAGTTTAAAGAATTAGGGGTCTATTGGATTGGAGTTTGGAATTTTGGGGTTAGGGTAGGCATCAGCGTTGCTAACACTGAAGCACATGTGCCAGGAGCAATTCATCATTTGCCTTTTCCTGTTGTGAAACGATGTCTTAGGAGACAGGTTTAGGTCCCTATCGCCTAAGGCTTTTTCAATTTTATGAGCTTTGAGGGTCCCATAAAATCATTTTCTCCCTACGAGTCAAAAGGATCTTGTAGGTATATTTTCTCCTTAGGAGTCATGAAGACTCCTAAGTGTGTTTTTCCTTTGTGAGTCTTAAGGATCCCACGAAGGTTTGTTCTCCTCATGTATCGTGAGGACACATGAGCGGATCTTCCTAATGGAGCATAATTCCGAGGGCGGGGACCAGCCGCGTAACTGGTGATTGTGGTGGGGCATGGGCATGGCGAGAATTATTTGAGCCCGTGGATTGTATACGGTAGTCAACTTGGGGACCAACCGTAGGGCCGGGCGAATTTTGAGAAATTGGATTTTGGTTGGCGTCTGCATCGCTGCACTGGAATATGGTATCAGGAGCGACTCATCATTCGCCGTTTGAGGACTTGGAATTTGGATCTTGTTTGGTATCAGCATTGCTGCACTGGAATAATGCTAGGAGAAACTCATCATTTGCCTTGGGAGGACTTGGGATTTGGGTTTTTGGTCGGCATCAGCACCGCTAACACTGAAGCGAAAGGCCAGGAGCGACTCATCATTTACCGTTGCCCGTTGGGGAGCGATGGCTCAGGAGACAGGTTTAGATCCCTATCACCTAAGGCTTTTCAATTTTATGAGCTGTGAAGGTCTCATAAAAGCATTTTCTCCCTACGAGTCGAGAGGATCTCACAGGTGTATGTTCTCCTTAGGAATCGTAGGGATTCCTAAGTGTGTTGCTCCTTTGTGAGTCGAAAGAATCTCATGCAGGGATTTTCTCCTCACAAGGTCGAAAGGACTTTGCGAGTGTATTTTCTCTCTTTTCACGAGTTTGCGCCCTTTCGGGTTTTCACAAAACTCGCCGGCAGTCCTGCTGTTTTTACTCACGGAGCCCTTTCGGGTTTTCATCCGTGCCCGTTTTGCTTGTGGACATACCGTTTTTTTTTGCGCTGGTGGGACTTTAAAAGTAGTCTCACCGGCAGGGCTTGGGAGAGATAGGGGTCGTTTACGCCCGTGGATTGTATACGGTTTTGCAGGATGTATGATCCAGACCGTAGGGCCGGTGTGCTCAATTCGCCTGCGACTTAGAGCATTCACATGTAGTATTTCTTAAGATATCGGCCATTGATGGGTGGCATAGGCCTTTCTCCCTCGGCACTTATTAGTTGGTAGGATCCTCCGTCGAACACTTTCTCGATGACGTATGGTCCTTCCCAGTTTGGCTCGAATTTTCCCTTTGCATGTCGATTTGGGATGATCGGTCTTTTGAGGACCAACACCAATTCGCCTTTCTTGAAAGCGCGGAGACGAGTCATCTTGTCATAGGCCCGTGACATTCGGGCTCGGTATAGCTCCAGATTTTGCTGCACCGCGAGCCTCCTTTCTTCGAAGGCGTCGAGCTCTTCCAGCCGAAGGAGCACGTTTTCCTCCTCCGTCAACTCGTGCTGAACGACCATTCTTAAACTTGGAACTTCGACTTCGAGGGGGAGGACCGCCTCCACTCCTAAGAGCAATGAGTACGGAGTTGACTAAGTTGGAGTACGGTGCATGGTACGATATGCCCACAATGCCTTGTGAAGTTTGAGATTCCAGTGTCTCTTGTTGGCTGAAGCATTTTTTCTCAGGAGCTTGCATAGAGTCTTATTGAACGCTATGGCTAGCCCATTGGCTCTTGGATTATAGATGGAGAAATATCTCCAGTCTATCTTATGTTGAGTAGCGAACCTTGCGACTTTGAAGCTTGAAGCTTTTGAAAGAAAGCCCGTTGTCAGATATGATTCTTCTTGGTGTACCGAAGCGGTATAGAATATTATGCTGGAAGAACGTCAGAATATCTTCTGTCTTGACTTATTTTAGCGGGACAGCTTCAGCCCATCTGGAGAAGTAGTCAGTTGTGGCCAATATGAACTGGTTGCCTCTGGATGACGGAGGATCAATTGGGCCAACTATGTCGGTGCTCCAAACTTCGAAGGGCCACGACGCCACCGTAGGATGTAACGGATTGGGATGCTTGTGAATGAAATCACCATGGATTTGGCAGAGATGGCATTTCTTTGCATGCTCTTCGCAATCCCTTATCATGGTGGGCCAGTAATATCCAAGCCGTTTGATCTGAAGTCACATTTTGGGGCCGGACTGGTGAGCCCCGCAGACGCCTGAGTGAACTTCTTTCATAACTTTTTGGGCTTCGGCCGATGACAGGCACCTGAGCCAGAGTTGGTCATATGACCTGCGGTATAGCGTGTCATTTACAAACACGTATCGGAGAGCTCTCTTCTTCAGCTGAATCGTTGCGGATTTTCCTTCGGGCAACTTGTCGTATTGGAGGTACTCTATGAAAGGTTCTCTCCAATCGGGCTCGTCTTGGATGATCGAAGCTTCTTCGGCAGGACTACTCTTCTATTCCGCGCTTTCCTCTTCTCGTAGAGAGACTGGAGGTAGAATTTGCCGGCTCCTGACTGTGATCAGAATTTCGTCCATGTCAGGATCGTCCAGCTCCTTGGCTAAGCGAGCGAGTATGTCATCCTTTCTATTCAACGCCCCAGGAACTCTCATCAGCTCAATATGAGTGAACCATTTCATGAGTTCCACCACTCGGCTTCTGTACCAAGCTAACTCGGGTCTGTATATCTTATAATCGCCGCTTACTTGGTTGACAACAAGCTGGGAGTCACCATAAACCCGTAGCCGAAGGATTTCCATTTCTATGGCGAGCTCCAGACCAGCTATCAGAGCTTCATACTCAGCTTCATTGTTTGTTCGAGACTCGTTGAGAGCGAAAGAATGCCGTAGGGTTCCCATTGATGGCGTGATGAACACCAATCCTATCCCTGGTTTTATCTCCGAGACACTTGATTTACTGGAGGTCCTTATTGATGAGGCTCCATCAAAGTAGAGCTCCCAACATGGCTCATCTTCCTCGAGGTGCAGCACTTGTTCGTCGGGTAACTAACAATTTAGCGGCGACCCTTCTGGTATAGGATGAGCAGCGAGGAAGTCTGCAAGTGCTTGCCCTTTCACTGCTTTCTGAGGAGTATAAACTATGTCAAACTCAAGTAGCATGACAGCCCATCTTGACATTCTACCGGCTAGGCTTGCTTTGGTCATTAAGTGTTTGAGCGGGTCGACCCTAGAGATCAGCATAACCCGATGAGTGAGCAGATAGTGTCTCAGCTTCTTTACAGCGAACATCAGAGCCAGGCATTGCTTTTCGATCGGGGAATAGTTGTATTCCACCCCGACTAAAGTTTGACTGAGGTAGTAGATGGCATTCTCTTTTCCCTCCTCGTTGTTCTGGGCAAGGAGCGCACCGAGTGACTCATCTAGTGCGGCAGTATAGAGAATCAGCAGTTTATTTGGAATAGGAGTGGCCAGCACTGGAGGGTGCAACAAGTACTGTTTGATGCTTTCGAACGCTTCTTGACATTCGGCATCCCAGATAAAAGGAGCTCATTTCTTCATGAGCTTTGAGAAGGGCCTACATCTCCCCGATAAATTTGAGATAAACCTTCGTATATAGGCAAGCTTGCCTTGAAAAGATCTTAGCTGCGTTAGACTCTTCGGAGGGGGCATCTCCATGATGGCCTTTATCTTGGATGGGTCAACTTCGATCCCCCGATGTCGGACTATAAAGCCCAGGAATTTTTCTGATGACATGCCAAAAGCGCTTAGAGGATTCATCTTCAGATTATATTCCCTCAGTCTGGTAAGAACGGTCCTAAGATCTTAGATATGGTCGGCCTTGGCTTTAGTCTTGACGATCAGATCATCAACATAGCATTCGACGACTTTATGGAGTAGGTCATCAAAGATATTGGTCATTGCCCTTTGATATGTGGCACCTGTGTTCTTCAGTCCGAACGGCATCACCTTGTAGCAGTATATTCCGATCGGGGTTCGAAATGCTGTGTGTTTCTCATCCTCAGGCGACATCTTGATCTGATTATATCCAGACGAGCCATCCATAAAGGTGAACAGCTCGTAATTTGAGGTGTTATCGACCATCATTTCCATGACTGGTAGCGGGAAGTCGTCTTTAGGACATGCCTTGTTGAGGTCCCTGAAATCGACACAAACTTGGATCTGCTCATTTTTCTTCTTCACTAGGACTATGCATGTGATCCAGTTCGCGTATTTCTCTTTCCTGATGAAGCCGGCATCGATGAGTTTCTTGGTTTCCTTGATGACCTTTTGTTCCAGTTCCCTTCTCATTCTTTGAGGATCTTGTTTGACTGGCTTAGCATCAGGAGATATATCCAGCTTATGCACGGCCACTTCAGGGGAAAGGCCAGGCATTTCTTTGTACGTCCACGCGAAGCAGTCGACGAACTCGTGCAGCAGGGCGATTGTTTGCGCTTTCATTTTCTCGGACAAGAGTGAGCTGATGTAGGTCGGCTTTGGATTATCGGGCATTCCTAAGTCAATCTCGGTTAGCTCGTCAAAGGTTGCTTGTCCGCCATCTTCGAGCTCTTGAGGAGCTTCTTCTGGCTTGGCTAGCTCGTCATCATCATTTGACCTTTCGCTGGTTTAACCAACATGGATTATGTAGCACGCTTTGGAATCAAGCTGGATGAAACCTATGCCCCGTCTATCTGGAATTCGTCCATCGATGAGTGCTCGGACCTGAGGCGGATGCCATAACCCTTCATAAAACTTTGATTCGGACTCCGTTTGATATAGCCGGCATCCGCACCTTTTAAAATATTCCTGCATCTCAGGTGCATAGTATCTGGGATTGAGGATGGCTCTTATGCCTCTCTCATAGGGAAGGCACGCGGCAGAAAAATCATCCGGGTGCACAACGGGGTTTGACCCATAAAACAGGATGCCCTTCTGTCCACTTTTCCTCCCGGGACGTAGAAAGTTTTCAGCTGGTCCACGGTGGAGACTGACAATGCATCGAGCTCTTTTCACATCTGCTCCGGCACCTTTGTGATGGCCGGGGACCCTTCTGCAATTTCGAAGGTCTCTCGTAATTTCGCTTGTTGCATGAGGGCCCAATCTGTATAGCCGCTGCAAGACAGGTCCTCTTCCTCCGACTCTTCAGTGCCGCTGCCGAAATGAGGGCGAATTTTTGTAAGTCCATGTCACGCACCCCACGTGTTCGCGGGGAGGCGGAATATATGAAAAACAATTATCAAAGCTTCGTAACACGGACTTTAGCACACGGATCGTGTCTAAACCATTACTAACAAACTACGAGAGGTTTAACTACTTAGATTCGAAGTTATACCTCACGTTACTTGTCCTTCGGATCTTCATCGCTGTCCTCCACACCTCATAGGCTCTATAGAACATGGGCACCTCAACGGCCTCCCGAGTCAAAAACGATCCACCCTAGAGTCTATAGTCCGAGCTCCTATCTTGAATCTGAGATAACTACGGCTACTAGTTTGCTAATTTAGAAGTCCTAGAGGGTGTAAAGTATTTAGATGGATTACTTAGTCACTTTAAACCCTAAGATTCTCAACACATGAGAGCTTTTAGGGTTTGAGGAAGAAGATGAAGACTTGAGGAGAGAGAAGTGTTTTGTGATAATGAAATGAATAATGTCACATTTAGAATAATATGAAGCATGAAAATATCATAACAAATATCTATCATGATATCAACCATGCTTTACTTAATTCATTTGAGATGAATCATCTCATGAGTCATCATCCATTTAATGAAAAGCTACACATCCTCCTCCACCTCATTTAGTTTAAATCCTAAAAGGAAATAAACACAAATGAGTCACCTTCTTCTAGAAACTTCCCGAAAAATTACGAGACTGCCCCTCCTATCTGTATTTCCGAAAAACACGGATAATCTTTGACTGAATAAATCTATCTATATAATACTAGAATCTAGCTTAAACCAAAGCCCGCTAGTATTATCTGCCTGATCATAGTACATGCACAAATGTACGTAAGTGATCGCGGCCCTACCGTAAAACCATACGGCCTCTACACCTTTTGCCCGGTGCAAGGAAACTCTCTGTGTGGGACTCTAAAGACTCGACACTACGCTGGCAGTGGGTTTAACCACAGGCCGCAAGCGGTACGAGCTGTACGTAACGGTCCCCAGGTAGATGTCGATAAGAAGGTCGATGAGTAAACCCATCCGAACTCCTACTGAGCCTGTATGTGACAATCTCCGTACAGTCCGGTCTGTTCGTCTAGGATTATCGCATATCGGGCCTAGGGGGCGGTAAACGTCAAACCCCTAATAGCGGTATAAGTCGCGTTGGAGTGAAGCCCATTACACCTTGAGAAACTACTGGAACCTACCAGTAATCTCGCTTGCCCTGGCCAGGGACTTTGCGTAATTGCTCCCCATACACAGCACGATATCAACCCCCAATCCCGGGAGAGACGAATCCTGTCTAACCGCTATTGCCTCCAAATGCTTCGGGACTGCACCCAACTACTACCTGTTTGCACGACTCTTTTGAGCCGTGGTAGGGTAGTAATCTAAGTACAGTGGGAACACACCCGAGGCGAAGTAGCAGTGTCAAGTCGACGGACTAAGCTATACTCATGTCACCTGGGAACTGCTATCTGACGATGGGTATAAAACCAACCTGCAGTTCCCGGCGAGTCCTGTCCGGTGTACCCGTAACCTAACGAGCACCTGCATACTATCTCCAGTACGACGTACTGATGGCTGTAGGACAGACCATCTCCCCATGCTCGGATGAGAAGCGTACAGTCTACTCCGGAGTATCGATGCCCCGTCTCGATAATCCTACGACCAGGGATCTGTATAGGATATTGCTTATAGACTACCCAGCCCCCACTAGTGTGACTGCCATCACAATGCTGGTAATCAAGCAAAGATCCTAAGGGCTCTACTAATATGTATAAGCGATATGTTAAAAGAAACACATGTACATATTAAAGTAGAAACAAACTAAGTAGCATACTACCATTTTTAGAAAGACTGTCAATATAACTGTGAATATCCCAAGCTTCCATTAAGTAATATACAAACTAGTATGATACAGTAGTGGCCTCTAGGGCATAAACACTAACAATTTTGTTGTCGGATGGGCCTTCAGTATCAGATTCATCAGTATCGCTACCGAAATGAGGGCGAGTTTTACGGAAGGACGAACTTCTAGCGTCGGACTCATCAGTGTCACTGCCGAAATGCGGACGCACATGGGCGTTTGTTCTTTTGAAGGTGACAGCCGGCTCAGACTTGCTTTTGAGTCTTAGGGCCGCTCTGTCCTCAGTCGGTTGCGGCTTAGCATTTTGGTGGTTTATAAAGTACCGAGAATTCTCATATCGGACTTCATGCACACCGAACGGCTGGATGTCTCCGTCAATGCGTCTTTCTTCGCCATTTTTAGTATACTTCATGCATTGATGGAGAGTTGATGGAACGATACCGTAATCGTGGAGCCACGGCCGTCCCAAGAGAATTTTATAAGACGTGTCAGTGTCGATCACGTATATCTTAGCTTCAGTTTGCAAATCCCCAAATTCGATTGGCAAAGCTATAGACCCCAGAAATTGCTGGCAGTTTTGATTGAAGTCTTGAATGACAATCCTTTCCCTTGACAGGTGGGGACGTCCATTGACAAACTCTTCAGAGTCCGCAAGTTCATGATGTTCACTGAGAACCCCGGATCAATCAATAAGCGATTAATCCGATCTCCGTCGCTGTGCCCGGTCACATAAAGCGGCCGATTATGCTCAACCGTTCCCAGTAGCAAGTCCTCGTCCTTAAACGCGACTGCGGCGGCATGCAAAGTGTACTGGGCTTCTTTCATATTAATTTCCACAAAGAGATCCTAATACCGCTCGGGATTTTGTAGAGCGTGAATGAGAACATCTCTAAACTCCTTAGATAGGACCAAGGCATCGTAGACGCTCAGGAGAGACGGAAGCTTCAGAGATGAGCCAAGACATTATAGTCCACTAAGGAAGGACTTGAGTTTTCATTAGCCGGTTCTCTACCATCTTCCTCATTAGCCACCTGCTTTTCCTTTCCTTTTGGGGCGTTGCCCTGATTCGGTGGTAGAGCCCTGCCGCTTCTGAGCTGGATTTCGTTGGCCTTTGTGGCGAGCTCCTCGTCCTTTTCGGGAAAACAGAGCTCCTCTTCAGAGTCGCTACCAAGATGGATGGCGTAGCAGGTTACTATAGGGATCTCTTCATTAGAGTCTTCCTCTAACTCCTCCAGAATCTCAGCCGCTTCTACAGGGAAGAACTCTTTCAATTGAATTAGACTTCTTTCCTTCTGTTCACAGTCTTCGAGGGAATCAATATACATTTGAATGGCCGATCTCCCTGCAGACTCTTTTTCGCGTCAAGCTGCACTTCTCTTCTTCTTGAGCTTTTTGGTTTTTGAGCCTGATGGAGCCAAATTGGCAGCTGGTACGGTAAGCTTCTTTTGCCCTTCCCATTCCGTTCTGGGCTCTTTCCGAAGTAGCTTTAGCATCTTCTTCGTCTTATTAGATATGTGCTTACTCCAAGGAGGCTACGGTGAGTCGGTTTCATTTCTCAGGGCAGCAGGTTCGGCTGTCTGCTCTCAGAAGGTTTCAGCTTCTGTCTGTATAAAGTTGGTGGTTGCAACTTGATTGTTCACCAACACGCTTTTGGACAGCTCGATCTCTCCAGCCTTGTACTGCTTCTCGACCCAGTCCTTGAAGATATAACAATCCTCGATCGCATGGCTCACTACTCGGTGGTACGGGCAATACAGGGGATTGTCGGTCATTTTTGCTTCTTGAGCTCTTTTCGACTCCAGCAATTGCAGACCGTTGTTCAAGGCATCTTTAAATATCTTGCGGACCTTGTCCCTCCTGAAAGAGTAAACCTTGTTCTTTTTCTCCTCTAGGGAAGGCCCTTCTCCTCCCAGCACTGGATTTCGAGACCGGTTGGTTTTGGATTCGCCCGACCTTCGCTTTTCTTCATTGTCGGACGCGTTGAAGGCATTGGTACTGCTGGAACTCCCGCTTCTACGGTTGTCGTTCCGCTTGCTTTTCCAAGTCTTGTCTCTCTGAGAGTCCGGGGTAGACTCTTGCTTCGAGCATTCCAGCATTTGGACTTTCTTGGTTAGCTCTTGAAACGTCTTGAGACCCACTGTACACAAGAATGGGACTATCCAATTGCTGAGGTTTCTGATAAGAAGGCTGACGGACTGGTCCTGCTCCAGCGGCGGTTCGCACTTGACCGTGAGATTATGCCATCGGGTGATAAAATCGGTGTTGCTTTCATTCTTCCCCGGTTTGGTCCTCACAAGGGCAGCAATGGAGATTTTATCACTGACACTTATGAACCTTTGCCGAAACAGAGACTCCATTTGGGCAAAGGTAATGACGGAACCGTTTGGTATACTCGTGTACCAGTCGAAAGCGACACTGGTCAGGCTATTGACAAACTGACGAAGAAGGAGCGCATCATTGCACCCTGTGTTTCCGCACGATGCTTTAAAGTGGGCGGTGTGCTGATTTGCATTTCCTGTCCCATCAAATCTTCCGAACTTAGGAATGACGTAGCCGCTCGGGAACTCGAATCAGATCATACTATATGGGATATGGCCGCCCACTACTGCCAATTTCTTTCTGAGCTTCAGCTTCGGCCACCAATGTTTTATCCTTGGTGGTGAAGAAATCCATTATCCGATCTTGTGTTAGCGAGATAGTGTTATCCGGGACCAAGGCGTCCCCAGAAGCGGAATGTGGCTGGCTTTCGTGCGGCTCGACAAATCTTGGACCTAAAGGGACAGGCATCGGCCGCTTCGGATTGCCATCATCCGGCTCATGAGGGGCGGGTGCTTGATTGGGAGGCGCTCGACTAATTTGAGCCGTAAGCTGCATCATAATGTTCGTTAGGTCGTCAATTTTCGAATAGAGCTTGGCTATCTCTTTATCTTTGTTCTTGAGCTGTTTTCGAAGCTCTTGAAATAGCTCTTGCTCTGCGGTCCTTGGGCGGAAAGTCGGCTCTTCCTCGCTGTCCGAACATGACTCTGCATGGACCGAGGGGTCTTTCTTCCGATCGTCCACATCGAGAGGGTTTTCGTCATCCAGCGGAGGCGGCTGTTGTTGGTGTAAGTGCACGGCGGCGTCCCGGCCTCCATCCCGAGGCCAAAATGCGGAAGCGGTGATTTACAATAACTTTTTAAACCGGCACCACCGCGCACTATAATCCCGGATCATGCCATTAAACTAGTCCTAGCTAACAATCTAGAGAAGGGGGTAGACAGATATACCGAGCGATCCGTGTCCTTCGGTCTTCTCGTCGTCGTCCCGATCACCCCGCGGAATCTCCGGTCTCCACCACGTCGCCGGCTTCTTTTACGGGCTCCCACCTCTATACCGAGGCAACTCGGGCACGAAGTTGGCGAGTCGACGTGCCTAAGGTTTGCTGTAGAATACGTGTAGTGAGCTATGTCTCATTTGGGGTTGTAGAGAGCTGCCTTTTTGTGGAGGGAATGAGATGTGGAATTTTGTAAATGAACTTGGGGATTTTTCAACCATCAAGAGAGCTAAAAATCCCCACACCAAAAAAATTGGGCAGCCCCAAAAAATGGCTGGCCTCACTTGATCAAGGGAGAGAGAGGAGTGAGCCAAGTGAGGGAAAAAAATGCAAGGGAATAATGATAATCATGTAGTAAAATGATCACAAACTCAAAACCCACACTCCATCAACCATCACCCTTCATCATCATCAACAATCATGACTATAAAAGTCAAGCCATCATGAATAAGAAAGTCAAGCTATGATGACTAGAAGAAGTCAATGTGATGGTGGAGGAATTATCATGAAACAACAAGATGCAAATAACACCCTCCACAAATGCTTATTTGCACAAATGCAAATAAGCCCTCCTCCACCAATCTTCGGCCAATGAAAGATACAAAGAAAATCGGCCGAAACGGAAAACAAACTGGCAACTCCACAAAACTGATCCCGTAATAAATTACAGGAAAACCCCGCTACTGTATATACATACCCGCATTTGTATTCCGACCGAATACAAATGCAATGAGACAAAATCTACACTGTACTATACTAGGATCCGGCTTAAACCAAAGCCCGCTAGTATAAACCGTCCGATCAGGATCCGTGCAATCCCGCACGTATCTGATCGAACCCTGCCATATCTCCATACGGCCTCTACAGCGTTTCGCCCGAAAACTTGAGAAACTGGTCTGTGGGGGACTCTAAAGACTCGTCAACACCTTGGTTGTGGATTTAACCACTAGCACGTCAGAGGTATAAGCCAATACGTGACGGGCTACCAGGTATTGACCAAAAGGGATGTCGATGAGCGAACTCATCCTGATACCCTACTGAGCCTGTCAGTGACAATATCCGTACAGTCCGGTCCGTTCGTCTATGAGCATCGCATGGCGGGCCTAGGGGGTTAGTAAAAGTCTTACCCCCAAAAGCGGTACAAGTCGTGTCGGAGTGTAGCCCAGAACACCCTGAGATACTACTGGAATACCTACCAGTAAATCTCCTGCCTCGGCCGAGGGCTTCGTGTAATGGCTCTCCTAGACACGGCGCGACCTCACCCCCAATACCGGGAGAGACAAACCCCTGCAGATCCGCTCACTGCCTCCATGTGGCTCGGGACTGTACCCAACTAAAACCTGTTTGCACGTCTCCTTTGAGCGTGGTAGGGTAGTAATCAAAGTACAGTGGGAACTCACACGAGACAAATGACGATCCTCAGGTCGATGAACTAACCTGTACACATGTCACCAGGGAACTGCTATCTGACGTCTGGTATAATCCCAACTAGCAGGTTCCCGGCGAGTCCTGTCCGGTGTACTCATAACCCAATGAGCACCTGTATACATCTTAGGTGAATTAACTGACACCAGTGGCTTGTTAGACCGGCCACTGCCCCTCGTCGGGGTCTCGACTGTATACACTAGCCTACTTTGGAGTATCGATGCCCTGTCTCGAAACTCCCACGACTAGGGACCTTTTAAGGATGTGCTTATAGACTACCAGCTCCCACGTATATGATCGCCCTCATACTGCTGGCAGTCAAGCAAGAATCCTAGGGGCTCTATCAACGTGTAATAGCGACATGTCAGGTCACCTAAAGCAGTACACGATGATAAAGATAAACCAGACAGCATACTATCATCTCGAGTAAGACTGTCCTACCGGGATAGGGCCTCCCTCAATCATTGCAATCACGTGCCTGTGATCCAATAATTGTCTCTGATGGCACTATCTCCAACAATCTCCCACTTGCACTCAAGGCTAATTATTGCGATGTCGCATACTCACAGCCCGTGTGATACCGAACACCCAAATCCTCTACTAGTCAGTCTCACAAAGCTCGTTTGCGAAACTATTGCGTTCGAGGAATAGCCTCAGTGAGTGGATCCGCTTTGATGTTTCTTTCTATGTCTCTCTATATCTCAAGTTCGCGGAGAAAGCCATCTCCCGAAATGAGCAATACCTGTCTTAGAATGTGTCTGGATGTCTGATGGGACCTAGCTCATAAATGAACTCCAAATCCAAACATCTTAGACTTTATCGTCAACTGAACTTAATCAGTATCCTGCGCCATGCCTCCCTCAGTATTGCCTTGGACCACCTGTCCAAAATACTGCCCCTCTTCAGAAGGAAAACTATAACTCTGACAACCTCCTTGTCGTCCAGGTCACCTTGGATGCCTGGAATGATAACTGTCTCCCGAATGAGGCTGTCGTTATCATATCCCTAGAACATCCACTTATGTTCTAAAACTGCTTCCGACTGTTTCTCCAGGATTGGATCAATGTCAACTTATAGCATCTAGTGCAAAAACAACATCTAGTGTGGTACTTGACATCTCATGATTGACTCAATTGCCTAAGCAAGTGATCTGCCAATCAAGCACATCCCTCTCCCCTTTAGTCTGTAAGACACCTTTAGAGAGGGTGACTCCATCACCTGCAGGTACACTACCGTGCCAGGAGTCGTCCATTCTAAATACTCTTAGAATGCTGTTAATTGGGAAACCACCCAAATCTAGATCTAAAACCATAGATCTAGTAACCAGTATGTCTGATATAATGTCCAAGTCCCATGTGGAGAAGCCACTGTGTGACAACCAATGTATAACCGATCGTAGTATAGGAGTTTCTTTTCCTACTCTGTGTATGTCATCCAAATACCAGGACATCACACCCTACTACCTTCTTAACAGATCCATCCCCTATTCTGATGAAGTCAAACCTATGACTGTCATGTCAGAAATAGATGATCTATCTCTGCTATATCTGCTTTAGTCTATAAATAGACATAAGCCACCTGTCCACCATGCTTCCGCTGCTCCCACTGACTACGACAACCCTCTGGCAGAGTCATATACACGTACGCTTCTAAAGCTAGTTTAGAACGACGCTATACTCATCCTCCTGCCGGGTCTCGCAGCCTGGAACAACAGCAATGGCAAGTCTGGGTAAACAAGAACCTCCCTGTCACCGTCCTTGAGGCTACCGGAGTACCTCTCGGGTGCCTAAGGTTACCCACCGTATCTGCGGAGTGGCCAATGGAATGTCAAACCAGATTGAATCTATAGGTTCCTATCAAATCTTCAGTAATCGTTTGTGGTTCTGGAATCACTTCCAGTTCTACCATACTCCCACTACTGTTTTCTGAAAAAAATCCATTTTTATTAAAACTGTGGCGAGTCAAGAACAATATCACTATTGATCTTCCAGATGGTAGAAAGTCAACCCTCGTCATAGCCTGGGTCAACCCACAAACAGCCATTACAGAAACGTGCCTTGAGTTATCCAGAGTTTGGTTTTAAGCATAAGCCGGACAACTCCCCGTACCTTAACATCGTTAAGATACGAACTGTTCTATATCCAATATAGAACCAGAGGCACTGATTTAATTAAATCAGATTCAAATCATGCAGCTGTCTCCAGTGCATGTCAACTAAATGGAAGGAGGTCGATCAGCGTTACTCAACTTAGGAGTGCTTCCAATTATGAGTAACCTGAAAGAGAAGAAAGTTCTCTTAATCATTACTATCAACTGAATACCCTACACAAGTATCTACATCTTCGATCACCTTGAAGAATCTCGATACTTGCAACATTTGATTCTCTACTTTACTCTTATACCTATAACTTCTCAAAACTTGGACCCTGTGTTTCTACGAAACACCTGTCTAAGAACTAGAGAAGTCATAAGTAAACCGAATATAGTACGAGGACCATCCCCTCTGTCCTAATGGACACTGGACAATATACAATACTCTGTACAAGTCCCTTGAGTCTAAAAACTCACTCCCTGTGTGTTGTAAGTTGAAAACTGTATTTATGGTTAAGAAGAATTACACCGCTGTTTAATGCTCCTTACCTAACCATCAACTGATATAGGTAAATGTCATCGACATAATTTCAAAAAGGTATATCACACTCTATAAAAATAGACGTACAGATATATCAATTTGAAATTGGTGCATTATAACGGATATTCAAAACCAAATATTCGCCGTCCGGCAAACAACCCAGGTGACTTCCTCAAATATCACCAATTACAACGAATTCCGATATAATGAGGATTATCACCTAATTACCAATAGCTTACCCCCACTCGTCATCTGTAAAACCATACAAATGTGAGAATCAAACCTGGTAAATACATACCCTGGAGCAAGTGTCTAATTGGGAAATCAGTTTTCTTTTAACAGTACACAGTGAAACTGAAACATTGAAATGTTTCGTAGGGGTATCCTGGTATTCCTAGTAATGCCTCTTCCAGATTCACAACTGTAACCGTATAAATCTCTGCCACCTCTCCAAATCCCTTCATATGTCTTTAGTCATTACCTTCTGTACACCCCTTTAGGCCAAATGGTTTTCTTCCTTCCCTACCGTTCGGCACCAGCCTATGGTTTGGAAGAAGACTATCCAATAAGCATAATGGGTGTACTGTCCCAATCCTAGGAACACTCGCAATGCGAGAGAAGGTGAAGATAAAATACACCTGAATAAACCTTATTCCTATTTCTCCTGAACCAGAATCCATCCCCGAACTGGAACAAGTTCCTTTCGAGTTCGTATATAACCATACGATGGAATATCCAATAAACTGTGGATCTTCGTAGTGATACGGAGTGTCCTGGAGAAATACAAAGGTGAAGTGGGAGTGGTAATGAAATACTTGGTTTGGTCGTGAATATCAGTCGCAATTTACTTTGCCCTCTTACTAATCCCTTTCTTTGTCTTTACATAATACCTTCTGTACACCATCGCTAGGCTAATTGGTTTTCTTCATTCCCTACCGGTCGGCACCTGCCTATGGTTTGGAAGAAGACTATCCAATTTGCGTAATAGGTGTACTATCTCCTATACCAAGGAGTACTCACAACTTGAGAGAAGGTAAAAGGAAAAGACAACTGAATAATCCTATCCGTTTTCTCCAGAACCGGAAACCATCCTCGAATAAATTCCTTCGAGTTCGTATATAACCATACGATGGTTTTGTCCAATGGAAGTGGACGTTCGTAGTAATACGGGGTGTCCTGGAGAAAAGGGTAAAAGTAGGAGTGGCAATGAGGTTTGCAACTCTGACAATCCAAAAGCCAGTGTTATAAGAAGGTTCGGTCAACTTGGTCACTGAGTCATAGTCTAGGGTCGGGTCAATGGTCGCTGCCAAAGAGAGAGAGAAAAGAAACACTCAGCGTGCACTCTAACCTAGATCAGAATGGTTACCAATTTATCTAATCTAGAAACCTCCCACTGTAACCTCAAATTCTCCTCCAAACCTGAAAGAAGAATTAGTTGGGGTCACCCGAGGAGTAAACCAACTCATCAGCGGGAATCGGGATCCAACTATCATCACATGATAACGTGACGGAATCCGCTCACGTCATCACACTCCAGAAGGTATGCGCATATCTGGCAAGTTTCAGTTTCTTTAGAAACTCCCGATGTGATTTTTGCCCTATGCTCTTATGACCTTGACTATGGCCAACAAATTATAAGTCACATGTCAAGTTCTACCAGTCATTGTCCAGGTTAATTTGAACCCACCCGTATAAGCCCTTGACTAGGGCCAACAAGGCTATACGACTGTCCCAAACCAACGCATCTATCTATGTTACATATGAACACCCAATAGCTACCAAACACTGTGCCTTGACTATGGCCAACAAACACAGCTTGAATACTATTGACTATTCATATGAAACGACGGAGGGCTACGAATGTTTTCTGGCGAAAACCTTTAACGTAATGAACTTGATATCGTTGAAGGAACTGGATAGCTTTGTAAAAATATAGTGACGCAAACCTTTGCTAAAGAGGTCACTCCCGGTGAAGGGATCTCGGCTCTTTCCCCGTAGAATGAGGCGCAGGATATTCCAACTGAATACTACGATGCAAAGCAAAAGTAATCGGCTATAGTGAAGTTATTACCCTGACGCAAACTTTTGTCTAAGGGGTCACTCCCGGTGAAGGGATCTCGGCCCTTGCCTCGTCGACTGAGGAGCAGGATATTCCAACTGAATACCACTGTGCTAAACAAAAGTGAACGTCCTTGCAATAACAGCTTTTTGAAAAATGTTCCAACAACATCAGATTAGGTTTGTTTTTAACTTGCATTGATCCGAATCAACGCAGTCCCATCAATTGATCACACCAATAAAGAACAAAAATAATGACGTACGTATATGCCATCCGCATTCGCCACTGGGTCCTGTCATTACCCGTTAGGTTAGCTAACTAACGACAGAGCGGGGACTGGACTAGCGCGGATGCAAAACATATACAACATCTACTAGTATATATATATCAATATATAATATTTCGTTCAAGGCGTGATAAAATGCAACATCACAGAAATGTACAGCATCACAGAAATGTACAGATATCTGGGATCCCCGGGTTTCACAGAGCCGCTGAAACCCGACGTTCCCCTGGTCGTGTGGATAGCCTGTGCAATGAAAATCCTAGACCCCTACGGGCGCGGCAAGTCACCCGCCAAAACCTGAAGCGAGGCAGCCCCCTTCAGCACCGTGAATGGACCACCCAGCACTTCACGAAATCCGGTAACTTGGGCACCCCTCCTGGGTCAACCTGTACCCCCTACGAGTGCGGCGAATAGCCCGCCAATTCTAGAGTGAAGTCCCATCCGTCTCAATGCCATGAGATGCGGGCCCGTTGCCCTCTAGAACCCGGCTATCCGTGCACCCCTCCTTGGAGTAATCCTAGTACAGAAAGTAAAATATACATTCAACGGGTACATCGACCGCAACCTGGTCGTGCCCCAAAAGAATAATACAAACAGGCAGTGACGGCAGTCCACATGTCGGACGCTCGCCCCGCAATATCAAATGTACATAATACAACAAAAACTGTACTAGCATTGCATCCAGGCTATCCCCCACGACCAATCCGCAACATCACAACACAATCACAGAATATCAACGTGAATGTCACGTTCCCAAATCCGTCTAACCGGGCTATAGAAGTTAGACAGGATTTACCGATCAAGTGACATTCACGGTCGCAGATATAATGTAAATACTGTGAACTAATATGTTTAAAATACTCGATCGATCAAATTTACCCAAGTGGGCCCCAAGCACTACTGTAGCACATAAAGAAATTCTGGGCCCAAAGTGAATATTCCAAAACCCCTATTTTCAGCCCAGAAGCCCACTGAAGAGATTTGATGCATTGATCACTCCTTACTGCCGCGGAACCGCGGCCCCAAGTGGGGTTTGGCCACGGTTCCGCGCTCCCCTTAAGGAATCAATGCATCGAATTTCTCTAGAATTCTTAGAATTGCCTGCACATCATTCTGCAACATACTGAAAAATTTTTGGAGCCCAAAAAATTTTAACAGAGAACTGATGCATGAGAAAAACACAGTTTTGGAATTTTTGTTCGATCGGAAGTGTAAACACATTAGACCAAGCTAGACTAGGTTAATGGCGAGGCTCTGATACCACTGTAAGTGCACGGCGGCGCCCCGGCCTCCATCCCGAGGCCAAAATGCGAAAGCGGTGATTTACAATAACTTTTTAAACTGGCACCACCGCGCACTATAATCCCGGATCGTGCCATTAAACTAGTCCTAGCTAACAATCTAGAGAAGGGGGTAAAGAGATATACCGAGCGATCCGTGTCCTTCGGTCTTCTCGTCGCCGTCCCGATCTCCCCGCGGAATCTCCGGTATCCACCACGTCGCCGGAAGGGCACCACGTCGCCGGCTTCTTTTACGGGCTCCCACCTCTATACCGAGGCAACTCGGGCACGAAGTTGGCGAGCCGACGTGCCCAAGGTTTGCTGTAGAATACGTGTAGTGAGTTATGTCTCATTTGGGGTTGTAGAGAGCTGCCTTTTTGTGGAGGGAATGAGATGTGGAATTTTGTAAATGAACTTGGGGATTTTTCAACCATCAAGAGAGCTAATATCCCCACACCAAAAAAATTGGGCAGCCCTAAAAAATGGCCGGCCTCACTTGATCAAGGGAGAGAGAGGAGTGAGCCAAGTGAGGGAAAAAAATGCAAGGGAATAATGATAATCATGTAGTAAAATGATCACAAACTCAAAACCCACACTCCATCAACCATCACCCCTTCTGTTGGAGATAGTGCCCTCAGAGTCAATTATTGGGTCACAGGTACGTGATTGCAATGATTGATGGAGGACCTATCCCGGTAGGACAGTCTTGCTCGAGATGATAGTATGCTATCTGGTTTATCTTTATCATCGTGTACTGCTTTAGGTGACCTGACAAGTCGCTATTACACGTTGATAGAGCCCCTAGGATTCTTGCTTGACCACCAGCAGTATGAGGGCGATCATATAAGTGAGAGCTGGGAGTCTACAAGCATATCCTTAAATGGTCCCTAGTCGTGGGAGTTTCGAGACAGGGCATCGATACTCCACAGTAGACTAGTGTATACAGTCGAGACCCCGACGAGGGGCGGTGGCCGGTCTCACAAGCCATTGGTGTCAGTTGGATCACCTAAGATGTATACAGGTGCTCATTGGGTTATGAGTACACCAGACAGGACTCGCCGGGAACATGCTAGTTGGTCATATACCAGACGTCAGATGGCAGTTCCCTGGTGACATGTGTGCAGGTTAGTTCATCGACCTGGGGATCGTCATTTGTCTCGTGTGAGTTCCCACTGTACTTTGATTACTACCCTACCATGGCTCAAAGGAGTCGTGCAAACAGGTTTTAGTTGGGTACAGTCCCGAGCCACATGGAGGCAGTGAGCGTATCTTCAGGGGTTCGTCTCTCCCGGTATTGGGGGTGAGGTCGTGCTGTGTCTTGGAGAGCCATTACACGAAGTCCTTGGCCAAGGCAAGGAGATTTACTGGTAGGTATTCCAGTAGTATCTCAGGGTGTTCTGGGCTTCACTCCGACACGACTTGTACCGCTTTTGGGGGTCTGACTTTTACCAACCCCCTAGGCCCGCCATGCGATACTCATAGACGAACGGACCGGATTGCACGGATATTGTCACTGACAGGCTCAGTAGGGTTGTCAGGCTGAGTTCGCTCACGGACGTCCCTTTTTGTCAATACCTGGTAGCCCGTTATGTATTGGCTTATACCTCTAACGTGCTAGTGGTTAAATCCACAACCAAGGTGTTGATGAGTCTTTAGAGTCCCCCACATTCAGTTACTCAGCTTTCGGGCGAAAGGTTGTAGAGGCCGTATGGAGATATGGCAAGGTCCGATCAGATACGTGCGGTATTGCACGGATCAGGATCGGACAGTTTGTACTATAGGCCGTATGGTTATATGGCAGGGTTCGATCAGATACGTGCGGTATTGCACGGATCAGGATCGAACAGATATTACTAGCCGGTTTTGGTATAAGCCGGATCCTAGTATAGTACTGTGTAGACTTTGTCTCATTGCATTTGTATTTCGGTCGAAATACAAATGCGGGTGTGTATGCACAGTATCGGGGTTTTTCCTGTAATTTATTACGGGAACAGTTTTCTGGAGTTGCCAGTTTGCTTTCCGTTTCGGCCAATTTCCTTTGTTCCGTTCATTGGCCGAAGTTTGGTGGAGGAAGGTTTATTTGCATTGTTGCAAATAGGCATTTGTGGAGGGGGTTCTTTGCATCTTTTGGCATCATGATGGTTTTCATGATGTGCACCATCATTGACTTCTCCTTCTCATGATGGATTGACTTTGTGGACTTGATGGTTGTGGTTGTGTGTGGTTTTTGTTTGTTATCATGTTCTTTCATGATTCCCTTTTTCATTATTGTTCCACCCACCCCCTTGACCTTTTCTCTTTCTCTCTCCAATCACACTTGTGAAGTGGGGGGGGCATTCCAAAGGGGAATGGGATTCATTTCATTTTTTGGGTGAAAAAATGTTACTCTCATTTTTGTATGCTACATTTTTCCCACCTCTCTCCAAGCTCTCTTTTTCTTCCACCAAATGGCAAAGCTCCAAAACCCCAAAATGAGACTTGAGGACTACATATTCTACAGCGAACCTTGGGCACGTCGAGTAGCCGGCTTCGTGCCCGAGTTGCCTCGGCATTGAGGTGGGAGCCCGTAAAAGAAGTAGGCGATGTGGTGCGCTTCCGGCGACGAGGAGGAGACGGGACTTTTCCGCAGGAGATCGGGACCATGACGAGAAGACCGGAGGACTTGGATCGTCGGTATATCTCTATTCCCTATCTTCTAGTTAGCTTAGACTAGTTAATGGTTTCGATCCGGGTGTTTAGTGCGCGGTGGTGCCGGTTTGCTAAGTCCGCAAAATTTAAGTTTTCACCGCTTCCGCATTCCGGCGTCGGATTGACGGCCGGGGCGCCGCCGTGCACTTACAGTGGTATCAGAGCCTCGCCATTAACTTAGTCTAGCTTGGTTTAATGTGTTTGCATTTCCGATCGATCAAAAAGTTCTAAAACTGCATTTTACCTTCGCATCAGTTTCTGTTGAAAATTTTTGGTCTCTAAAAATTTTTCAGGTTGTAAAATATTGATGTACTGGAAAATCTAAGAGCTCTGTAAAAATTCGATGAAGTAACTCCACAGTGGGAGCGCGGAACCGCCGCGAAAACCCCCTTCCCGCCGCCCTTCCGCCGCACACTGTGGAGATCACTTCACCAATTTTTTGCAGAGGCCTTCTGGGCTTTAAATATGGGTTTTGGAATATTAAAATTGGGCCCAGGATTTCTGTGAGTGCTACAGTTTTGATTGGGGGCCCACTTGTTAATTTTTGATCGATCGGATATTTTAAACACATTTTTCACAGTATTTACATTATATCTGCGACCGTGAATGTCACTTGATCGGTAAATCCGGTCTAACTGCTATAGCCCGGTTAGACGGATTTGCGAACGTGACTTTCACGTTGATATTTTGTTTTTGCTGTGATGTTGCGGATCGGTCGTGGGGGATAGCCTGGATGCAATGCTAGTACAGTTTTGTTGTATTATGTACATTTGATATTGCGGGGCGAGCGTCCGACATGTGGACTGCCGTCACTGCCTGATTGTATTATTATTTTGGGGCACGACCTGGTTGCGGTCGATGTACCCGTTGTATGTATATTTTACTTTCTGTACTAGGATTGCCCCGCGGAGGGGTGCACGGATAGCCGGGTTCTGGAGGGCAACAAGCCCGCATCTCATGGCATTGAGACGGAGGGGGCTTCACTCTAGGATTGGCGGGCTATTCGCCGCACTCGTAGGGGGTACAGGTTGACCCAGGAGGGGTGCCCAAGTTACCGGATTCCGTGAAGTGCTGGGTGGTCCATTCACGTTGCTGAAGGGGGCTGCCTCGCTTCAGGTTTTTGCGGGTAACTTGCCGCGCCCGTAGGGGTCTAGGATTTCGTTGCACAGGCTATCCACACGACCAGGGGAACGTCGGGTTTCAGCGGCTCTGTGAAACCCGGGGATCCCAGATATCTGTATTGTTTCTGTGATGCTGTTCATTCTCTGTGATGTTGCATTTTATTCACGCCTTGAGCGAATATAATATATTGGTATATATATTAGTAGATGTATATGTTTTGCATCCGCGCTAGTCCAGTCCCCGCTCTGTCGTTAGTTAGCTAACCTAACGGGTAATGACGGGACCCAGTGGCGAATGCGGATGGCATATACGTACATCAGTATATTTTCGTTCTTTTTAGTGTGATCAATTGATGGGACTGCATTAATTCGGATCAATGCAAGTTAAAAACAAACCTAATCTGATGTTGTTGGAACACTTTTTCAAAAAGCTGTTATTGCAAGTACGTTCACTTTTGTTTTGCATCGTGGTATTCAGTTAGAATATCCTGCTCCTCAGTCGACGAGGCAAGGGCCGAGATCCCTTCACCGGGAGTGACCCCTTGGATAAAAAGTTTGCGTCAGGGCAATGACTTCACTATAGCCGATTACTTTTGCTTTGCACCGTGGTATTCATTTGGAATATCCTGCACCCCATTCTACGGGGAAAGAGCCGAGATCCCTTCACCGGGAGTGACCTCTTTAGCAACGGTTTTCGTCACTATATTTTCAAAAAGCTATCAGTTCCTTCAACGATATCAAGTTCTTTACGTTAAAGGTTTTCGCCAGAAACCATTCGTAGCCCTCCGTCGTTTCAGACGGGTAGCACGTAGTATTCATGCTATGCTTGTTGGCCTTCGTCAAGGCATAGTGTATGGTAGCTGCTTGTTGCCTTTCTGCAGCATAGATAGATGCGTTGGTTTGGGACAGTCGTATAGCCTTGTTGGCCTTCGTCAAGGGCTTGTGCGGGTGGGTTCAAATCAACCTGGAGAATGACGGGCAGAACTTGACATGTGACTTATGATTTGTTGGCCTTCGTCAAGGTCATAAGAGCATGGGGCAAAAATCACATCGGGAGTTTCAAAAGAACTGAAACTTGCCAGATATGCGCATACCTTCTGGAGTGTGATAGCGTGAGCGGATTCTGTCACGTTATCATGCGATGATAGTTGGATCCCGATTCCCACTGATGAGTTAGTTTACTCCTCGGGTGACCCCGACTAATTCTTCTTTCAGGTTTGGAGGAGAATTTGAGGTACAGTGGGAGGTTTCCAGATTAGATGAAATGGTAACCATTCTGATCTAGGTTAGAGTGCACGCTGAGTGTTTCTTCTCTCTCTCTCTTTGGCAGCGACCATTGACCCGACCCTAAGACTATGACTCAGTGACCAAGTTGACTGAACCTTCTTAAACACTGGCTTTTGGATTGTCAGAGTTGCAAACCTCATTGCCACTCCTACTTTTACCCTTTTCTCCAGGACACCCCGTTTTACTACGAACGTCCACTTCCATTGGACAAAACCATCGTATGGTTAGATACGAACTCGAAAGAATTTATTCGAGGATGGTTTCCGGTTCTGGAGAAAACGGATAGGATTATTCAGTTGTCTTTTCCTTTTACTTTCTCTCAAGTTGTGAGTACTCCTTGGTTTAGGAGATAGTACACCTATTACGCAAATTGGATAGTCTTCTTCCAAACCATAGGCAGGTGCCGACCGGTAGGGAATGAAGGAAACCAATTAGCATAACGGTGGTGTGCAGAAGGTATTAAGTTAAGACAAAGCAAGGGATTAGTAAGAGGGCAAAGTAAATTGCAACAGATATTCACGACCAAACCAAGTATTCCTTCGCCAATCCTAAATCACCTTTGTATTTCTCCAGGACACTCCGTATCACTACGAAGATCCACAGTTTATTTGGATACTCCATCGTATGGTTATATACGAACTCGAAAGGAACTTGTTCCAGTTCGGGGATGGATTCTGGTCCAGGAGAAATAGGAATAAGGTTTATTCAGTTGTCTTTTATCTTCACCTTCTCTCGCATTGCGAGTGCTCCTAGGATTGGGACAGTACATCCATTATGCTTATTGGATAGTCTTCTTCCAAACCATAGGCTGGTGCCGAACGGTAGGGAAGGAAGAAAAGGCCTAAAGGGGTGTGCAGAAGGTAAAGACTAAAGACATATGAAGGGATTTGGAGAGGTGGCAAAGAATTATATGGTTACAGTCGTGAATCTGGAAGAGGCATTACTAGGAATACCAGAATACCCCATCGGAACATTTCAATGTTTCAGTTTCACTGTGTAATGTTAAAAGAAAACTGATTTCCCGATTAGACACTTGCTCCAGAGTATGTATTTACCAGGTATGATTCTCACATCTGTATGGTTTTACAGATGATGAGTGGGAGTAGGTTATTGGGAATTGGGTGATCATCCTCATTATATCAGGATTCGTTGTAATCGGTGATATTTGAGGAAATCACCTGGGCTGTTTGCCGGTCGGCAAATATTTGGTTTTGAATATCCGCAGTTATGCACCAATTTCAAATTGATATATCTGTACGTCTATTTTCATAGAGTGAGATATACCTTTCTGAAATTATGTCTTCGACATTTACCTGTATCAGTGGATGGTTAGGTAAGGAGCATTAAACAGCGGTGTAATTCTTCTTAACCATAAGTACAGTTTTCAACCTACGACACACAGTGAAAGAGTTATCAGACTCAAGGGACTTATACAGAGTATTGTATGTTGTCCAGTGTCCATTAGGACAGAGGGGTTGGTCCTCATACTATATTCTGTTTACTTTTAACTTCTCTAGTTCTTAGACATGTGTTTCGTAGAAACACAGGGTCTAAGTTTTGAGGAGTTACAGGTATTTGAATAGAGTAGAGAACCAGGTGTAGCAAGTATCGGGATTCTTCAAAGAGATCGAAGATGTAGATACTTGTGTATGGTATTCAGTTGATAGTAATGATAAAGAGATCTTGCTTCTCTTTCAGGTTATTCATAATTGGAAGCATTCCTAAGTTGAGTAATGCTGATCGGCCTCTCTCCATTTAGTTGACATGCGCTGGAGACAGCCGCATGATTTGAATCTGGTTCAATTAAATCAGTGCCTCTGGTTCTATATTGGATATAGAACAGTTCATATCTTAACGATGTTAAGGTACGGGGAGTTGTCCGGCTTGTGAATAAAACCAGACTCTGGATAACTCAAGCCACGTTTCTGTAATGGCTGTTTGTGGGTTGACCCAGGCTATGACGAGGGTTGACTTTCTACCATCTGGATGAACAATAGCAATGTTGTTCTATACTCGCCACAGTTTTATTAAAAATGGATTTTTTCAGAAAACAGTAGTGGGAGTATGGTAGTACTGGAAGTGATTCCAGAACCACAAACGATTACTGAAGATTTGATAGGGAACCTAAGGATTCAATCTGGATTGACATTCCATTGGCCACTCCGCAGATAAGGTGGGTAACTTCAGGCACCCGAGAGGTACTCCGGTAGCCTCAAGGACGGTGACAGGGAAGTTCTTGTTTACCCACAATTGCCATTGCTGTTGTTCCAGGTTGCGAAACCCGGCGGGAGGATGAGTATAGCGTCGTTCTGAACTAGTTTTAGAAGCGTACGTGTATATGACTCTGCCAGAGGGTTGTCGTAGTCAGTGGGAGCAGCGGAAGCATTGGTGGACAGGTAGCTTATGTCTATTTATAGACTAAAGCAGATGTAGCGGAGATAGATCATCTATTTCTGACGTGACAGTCATAGGTTTGACTTCATCAGAATAGGGGATGGATCTGTTGAGAAGGTTGTATGGTGTGATGTCATGGTTTTTGGATGACATACACAGAATAGGAAAAGAAACTCCTATACTACAATCGGTTATACTTTGGTCGTCACACAGTGGTTTCTCCACAAAGGAAATGGATTTTGTATCAGACATACTGGTTACTAGATCTATGGCTTTAGATCTAGATTTGGGTGGTTTCCTAATCAGGGTACTCAGACAGCATTCTAAGAGTATTTAGAATGGACGACTCCTGGCACGGTAGTGTACCTGCAGGTAATGGAGTCACCCTCTCTAAAGGTGTCTTACAGACTAAAGGGGAGAGGGACGTGCATGATTGGCAGATCACTTGCTCAGGCAATTGAGTCAATCATGAGATGTCAAGTACCACACCAGATGTTGTTCTTGCACTAGATGCAATAAGTTGACATTAATCCAATCCTGGAGAAACGGTCGGAAGCAGTTTTAGAACATAAGTGGATGTTCTAGGGATATGATAACGACAGCCTCATTCGGGAAACAGTTATCATTCCAGGCTTCCAAGGTGACATGGACGACAAGGAGGTTGTCAGAGCTATAGTTTTTCCTTCTGACGAGGGGCAGTATTTTGGACAGGTGGCCCAAGGAAATACTGAGGGTGGCATGGCGCAGGATACTGATTAAGTTCAGTTGACGATACAGTCTAAGAAGTTTGGATTTGGAGTTCATTTATGAGCTATGTCCCATCAGACATCCAGACACGTTCTAAGACAAGTATTGCTCATTTCGGGAGATGGCTTTCTCCGCGAACTTGAGATATAGAGAGACATAGAAAGAAACATCTAGGCGGATCCACTCACTGAGGCTATTCCTCGACCGCAATAGTTTCACAAACGGGATTTGTGAGACTGACTAGTAGAGGAGTTGGGTGTTCGGTATCACACGGGCTGTGAGTATGCGACATCGCAATAATTAGCCTTGAGTGCAAGTGGGAGATTGTTGGAGATAGTGCCCTCAGAGTCAATTATTGGGTCACAGGTACGTGATTGCAATGATTGATGGAGGACCTATCCCGGTAGGACAGTCTTGCTCGAGATGATAGTATACTATCTGGTTTATCTTTATCATCGTGTACTGCTTTAGGTGACCTGACAAGTCGCTATTACACGTTGATAGAGCCCCTAGGATTCTTGCTTGACCACCAGCAGTATGAGGGCGATCATATAAGTGAGAGCTGGGAGTCTATAAGCATATCCTTAAATGGTCCCTAGTCGTGGGAGTTTCGAGACAGGGCATCGATACTCCACAGTAGACTAGTGTATACAGTCGAGACCCCGACGAGGGGCGGTGGCCGGTCTCACAAGCCATTGGTGTCAGTTGGATCACCTAAGATGTATACAGGTGCTTATTGGGTTATGAGTACACCGGACAGGACTCGCCGGGAACATGCTAGTTGGTCATATACCAGACGTCAGATGGCAGTTCCCTGGTGACATGTGTGCAGGTTAGTTCATCGACCTGGAGATCGTCATTTGTCTCGTGTGAGTTCCCACTGTACCTTGATTACTACCCTACCACGGCTCAAAGGAGTCGTGCAAACAGGTTTTAGTTGGGTACAGTCCCGAGCCACATGGAGGCAGTGAGCGTATCTTCAGGGGTTCGTCTCTCCCGGTATTGGGGGTGAGGTCGTGCTGTGTCTTGGAGAGCCATTACACGAAGTCCTTGGCCAAGGCAAGGAGATTTACTGGTAGGTATTCCAGTAGTATCTCAGGGTGTTTTGGGCTTCACTCCGACACGACTTGTACCGCTTTTGGGGGTCTGACTTTTACCAACCCCCTAGGCCCGCCATGCGATACTCATAGACGAACGGAACGGATTGCACGGATATTGTCACTGACAGGCTCAGTAGGGTTGTCAGGCTGAGTTCGCTCACGGACGTCCCTTTTTGTCAATACCTGGTAGCCCGTTATGTATTGGCTTATACCTCTAACGTGCTAGTGGTTAAATCCACAACCAAGGTGTTGATGAGTCTTTAGAGTCCCCCACATTCAGTTACTCAGCTTTCGGGCGAAAGGTTGTAGAGGCCGTATGGAGATATGGCAAGGTCCGATCAGATACGTGCGGTATTGCACGGATCAGGATCGGACAGTTTGTACTATAGGCCGTATGGTTATATGGCAGGGTTCGATCAGATACGTGCGGTATTGCACGGATCAGGATCGAACAGATATTACTAGCCGGTTTTGGTATAAGCCGGATCCTAGTATAGTACTGTGTAGACTTTGTCTCATTGCATTTGTATTTCGGTCGAAATACAAATGCGGGTGTGTATGCACAGTATCGGGGTTTTTCCTGTAATTTATTACGGGAACAGTTTTCTATCAAAAGAATGTATGAGGCATCACCCAGGTCCTTCATGGAGAACCGTTGTGACAAGAATAGCTTGACCAATTGTAGCATAGTAATGTCATTTCCTATCAAAAGAATGTCGTCCACGTACAAGACTAGGAACACGACAGTTTGTCCTACAATCTTCTTATAGAGACAAGGTTCATCTTCGTTCTTGATGAAATCAAATTCCTTGATCGCCTCATCAAAACAGATGTTCCAGCTCCGCGATGCCTGCTTTAATCCATAAATGAATTTAAGCAACTTGCACACCTTCCCGCTGCTCCCACTGTCTATGAAACCTTCTGGCTGATCCATGTAAACGCACTCTTCCAAACAGCCGTTTAGAAAAGCCGTTTTAACGTCCATCTGCCAGATTTCATAGTCATGGAAGGCAGCAATGGCAAGTAGGATCCGAATGGATTTGAGCATAGCCACTGGAGAAAAAGTTTCGTCATAGTCCACACCAGGTCTTTGACGAAAACCTTTTGCAACGAGTCTAGCCTTATAGGTTTTCACCTGCCCATCTACACCAAGTTTCCTTTTTTAGATCCATTTGCATCCAACGGGTTTTACCCCAGGTGGAGCAATATCCAAGGTCCACACTTTATTGGTGTGCATGGACTCCATTTTGGATCGTATAGCATCCAGCCACTTATCAGAGTCCCTACTGATAATGGCCTGCCTGAAACTGGTAGGGCCATCTTCTTCCAAGATGCAATCCTCTCGATCCTCGTCTATGAGAAAACCGTAGTATCTCTCGGGCGGATGAGAAATCCTACCAGATCTGCGGAGTGGCTGAGGATCGTCTGGGGTTATTGAATCATGAGGTTCTGTCAAATCTTCAGTTTCATTTTGTGGTCGCTGAATTTCTTCCACTTCTACCGAACTCCCACTAGTTTCTTTTTCAAGAAATTGCCACTCTAAAAAAGTGGCGTGGCGAGATACAAACACCTTCTGTTCCTCGGTGTGGTAGAACAGATATCCTATAGAGTTTTTAGGATATCCCACAAATTTACATAGAACTGAACGTGCCTGAAGTTTGTCCGGATTTTGTACTTTTACATAGGCCGGACAACCCCATATCTTAATACGTTTAAGATACGACCTTTTACCATTCCATATCTCGAATGGTGTCTTAGGCACTGATTTAGACGGAACATCATTCAAGAGATATGTCGCTGTCAAGAGCGCATGTCCCCAAAATGAAAGAGGCAACTCAGCACTACTCATCATGGAGCGAACCATATCTAATAGGGTACGATTCCTCCGTTCCGATACACCGTTGTACTGTGGTGTATAAGGAAGAGTAAGTTGAGAGCGAATTCCATTCTCTTTTAAGTAATCTAGGAGTTCCGTGCTTAAGTACTCCCCTCCCGTATCCGATCGGAAGATCTTGATACTTTTGCCAGCCTGGTTCTCTACTTCGTTTCTGAATTCCTTGAATTTCTCAAAAGCTTCAGATTTGTGTTTCATAAGATACACATATCCGAATTTAGAAAGATCGTCAGTGAATGTGATGAAGTACGAGAACCCACCCTTTGCAAGTATAGACATCGGTCCACATGCATCAATGTGTATGAGTCTTAAGAGCTCTGTTGCTCTTTCTCCATGTCCGGTGAACGGAGATTTGGTCATCTTTCCTTTGAGACAAGACTGACAAGTTTCATAAGATGAAAACTCGGACATATCCAAGAGTCCATCTTTATGCAACTTACTTAGTCTTTTCTCTCAGATATGACCAAGTCTACAATGCCATAAGTAAGATTCGTTCGTATCTGAACTCTTCCTCTTGCGTGTGTTTTGTACATTGAGAACTGTATTCTGATTTAGAACGTAGATACCATTACACGGTGTACCTTCTGCAACCAGTACCTTATGAAGGTAAATGCTCATGATATTTCTATCAAGAACAAAGTTATATCCATCTTTATTGAGTAAAGAAACTGATATGATGTTGCAAACTATGGAAGGTACATAGTAGCAATCGTTCAAAATCATAGTATTGCCATTTGGCAACACTAGGTGATATTCACCGATGGCTGCAGCATTAACTTGTGCTCCGTTCACTACCCTGAGCGACATATCACCAGGTGCAACTTTCCTACTTTTTCTCAGTCCCTGCAATAAATTACAGATATGAGATATGGCAACACTGGGGTTGACTTTGATTTTGACTTGGTCAACCGGGGTGTAAATTTTTACCCCAACAAGCTCGCCTCCGGGCTACCATAGAATCAAGATAGCTCGGCCTCCCGCTCGGTCCCGAGCCACCCGCCAAGCTCATCTTCCTCGGTCACATCGACCAACTAATGATGTCATTCGCAAGTGCTTCCGCCTCGCCTCCGTGAATCTCGCCATGCGCGAGATATCCACCGGCCATGTCTCGCGTTCCACGCCATCACGATCCTCCATTAATGAGCCCGTCTCGCCATTAATGGGAGATCCCGCCTATCACGCGGGCGTGACGTCGGGGGCGTAACGGCCGGCGTGATTCTCGCACCTGCCTGCCTGTTGCCACCGCTACATAAACCCCTCTTTCAAATGACTCAAGAAAGCAATTCTTTCCTTACTAAGCCGCTACTCTGCTCGACTTGCACCACTAACTTGATCGTCGGAGGGTCCTCGTGTTAGGTCCACGTTACCCACCCTGGTTCTTTCGAGGAGGCGGAATAGGTAAAAATCAAAATTTTCCCACAAGGTAACATAGACCATCCATGATGGATCTTTGTTAATCAAAAACTAACATACTAACTACAAGTTTAGCTACTCGGTTAGAAGGTTATACCTAGGTCTTGAACTCCTTCTCTTCTTGTTGTGGTTCTCCTTCTTGCTTGCTCCTTGTAGTAGCGTAGACGGCTCCTCCTCGTCGTCTTCTCTTTACCGAAGATAGATCCACCCGAGAGCCTCTACCTTGAGCTCCTATCTCAACCAAGAGCTAACTAGAGTGCTTGGTTTGCTAGACAAAGAACCCTACAAAGAGTAGAAAGATGTTTTGATGGTTTTGTCTCAAAAGCTTTTGATTTTCAACGCATGAATGATTAAAGCTTTGAGAGGAAGAGGGAGAGCTCAAAAACATGAGAGAGAAAGAGCAAGAGGGAATGGGAGTAGAATTCTACAATCATGCTCATATGAGAGAAATAATAATAATAATAATAATAATAATTAAGGGAAAATATGATGGTTAGTTTGGAATGACCATTATCATTTCATAATAAATGCAATTTTCAAGAATCAAGAAGCATCTTTCATATGAAATGATGATGGTCAAAATGTCAACAAGGGTCAAATGGTCAACCAAAGTCAAATTATCAACCATAGTCAAATGGTCAACCTAACCATGTCATAATAATCTTTAATTAATATTATTAATCATATTCCTCATTCTCATTAGGGTTTAGAAAAAGTCAACTGTCAAAAACCCTAATGAGATTTCTCTGCCTCCGTCAACTGTGCATACACACCCGTATCCGTGTTCCGAGGAACACGTATACACTGAGACAAAACCAATCCCAAAACAAATACTAGGATCTGGCTTAAACAAAAGCCCGCTAGTAATAACTGTCCGGACACCAAACGTGCACAAGTGCGCGAATGTGAACGAACCTCGTCGCAAAACCATGCGACCTCTACTCTGTTTTGCCCAAAGGCGAATAACCCTCTGTGTGGGACTCTAAAGGCTCGACACTACGCTGGCAGTGGGTTTAACCATATGCCACAAGCGGTACTAGCTGTACGTAACGGTCCCCAGGTAGATGCCAATAAGAAGTCTGATGAGGTGAACCCATCCGAACTCCTACCGAGCCTGAATGTGACGATCTCCATACAGTCCAGTCTGTTCGTCTAAGAGTATCGCATGGCGGGCCTAGGGGCGGTAAACGTCAGTCCCCTAATAGCGGTACAAGTCGTGTCGGACTGTAGCCTAGAACACCCTGAGAAACTACAGGAAACACTATGAGTAATTCTCGCTTGCCCTGGCCAGGGACGACTATGTGTAATGGCTCTCCTAGACACAGCGCGATATCAACTCCTAATACCGGGAGAGACGAATCATGTCTAACCGTCACTGCCTCCAAGTGCTTCGGGACTGCACCCAACTACTACCTGTTTGCACGACTCAATAGCGCCGTGGTAGGGTAGTAATCTAAGAACAGTGGGAACACACTCGAGGCGAAGTGACAGTGTTAAGTCAGCAGACTAAGCTGTACTCATGTCACCTGGGAACTGTTAACTGACGATAGGTATAATACCAACAAACAGTTCCCGACGAGTCCTGTCCAGTGTACCCGTAACCTAACGAGCACCTGCATACTATCTCCAGTACGACGTACTGATGGCTGTGGGACAGACCATCTCCCATGCTGGGACGAGAAGCGTATGCACTAGTCTACTCTGGAGTATCGATGCCCTGTCTCGATAATCCTACGACTAGGGACCAAAATAAGGATGTGCTTATAGACTACTCAGCCCCCATTAGTGTGATCGCCATCACAACGCCGGTAGTCAAGCAAATATCCTAAGGTCTCCATCAATATGTTTTTAGCGATATGTTAAAAGAAACATATACACATATTAAGATAGAAACAAACCAAGTAGCATACTACTATATCGAGCAAGACTGTCGAAAACCCGTATATATATATATATATATATATCCCAAGCCTCCAAAATGTATTATACAAACTAGTACTGTACAATAATGGCCTCTAGGGAATACATATCCAACACCTCGGTGGTACAACAACCCCGGGACTTCCTTGCAGGTAGCTCGGCTCAACCTCAAAACCAAACCCATTGAGATCCACATGCTTCAGGAGCCAGCCCTCCAACTCAAATCTCAGTCATCCATCATCGCCAACAGCAGATCAACGGAAAGTAACATCTTGACGTGATCCGACACACGTCAGCTGGCGCCATCTGTGGGAAATCTTGATTCCACTAAAACAAAAGTTCGTCTTCCGATCTCAACCCAATGGCGAGCGACCGTAACGACGATCCAAGTACTAGCCGTCGCTTCCCCCACAACGGAGGCGCGTACTTATCTCCTCCCTCGAACGCCATCAATGCCTTAGCCGCCCGGATAGATCGACTCGCGTCCGTCGTGGATGCTCTCGTCCATGTCCAAACGGCGGGGCAAGCTCCCTAGGTCACTGCTCCCCCACCTCGGGACCGGGACCTCTACAGAGGGAGAGAAGACTCTACTCGCGTCGGCACTGCCGACCACAGCCTCGCTACCTCCCACGGCCGTAGATCTCCCAAGCCAATATATTCTGCGACCCGCTGGGCGCCCCACAGTTCAACGCCGAGGTCCGTCGCCAGAGCGCCTCGCCCCGAGCCCCTGCGTACCCTTGTCCCTCCCAAGGAGATGTCGGTCAGCTCGCCTGCTCCCAGGCATGACCGACACCCCCTCCCTCGATGGGGTCACGCGGACGGGACTCGTCACGGCGGCTCGAAGACTACCTCGCCAGGAGACCTAAGTAACATCATCGAAAGGAACCAGGGCTATGACCAGACACAGGTCTCCAACGGCAGAGGCCAAAGGTTAAAATGTGCCGAATCATCGGGATACCTCGGCCGACTCGACGCCCCCGAAAAGAACATCGAGGGTATGGATCGGGATGATCATCATTCGAGCAACGGGGCTAAGTATGCCGCCGACTCGCTCACAAAACCCTTCACCGAGGAGCTGCTCGCTGTCCATGTCTCCTCCAGGAACAAGCCCCCGAAGGTCTCTCTCTTCGACGGTAAGTCTGACCCGAAAGACCATTTGGACGCATTCACTGCAGGAATGAGCTTCCAAGACAACTCTGACACTGCCCAATGCCGAGCTTTCCCGGCTACTCTCATCCGCTCCGGACGTGACTGGTTCCGAGGAATCGCGCCATGCTCGATCTCAACTTTCGACGAGCTGGCCACCCAATTCCTCAGCCATTTCGTCGGGAACAGACAGCAGAAACAGACAGTTGACCATCTCTTCACAATCAAGAGCGGGGACAAAGAGACATTCAAAGGGTATGCCACCCGCTTCTACAATGCCTTTCTCGAGGTCCCAGAACATCAGGACGAGACGGTCATTATAGCACTTAGGTCTGTTCTTAGGCACAAGGAGTGGTTACGCTCCTTTGCATTAGCGCAACCTAAGACCATGGCCGAGGTAAAGGCTTGGACCGAGCGTGAGGTCCAGCTAAAATCCGAGGTGAACGCAAATCTCCCCCGGACAGAGCAAGCCGACCAAAAGAAAAGGGTGAGGGAAGAGAAAAGGGGACCTGAGCGGCCAAAACCTTACCCCCCGAAGTTTCAGGAGTACACCCCGCTCAACGTCTTCTAGACGGTACTGCTAGAGGAGGCTAAGGGCAAGGGGTTCTTCAAGCTCCCCCCGATCTCGCGAATGGCCTCAAAAAGAACCCGGGGCCCCTACTGCAGTTTCTACAGGTCGCTAGGCCACTCTATGGAGAGCTGTAAACAGCTCCGAGACTACATCGAGGAGCTCATCCGTTCGGGACACCTCGCAGCGTACTTGCGAGACAAGCAGCAAGTTGACCGCGAGCAGGAGCAGTCCCCCTCCCGGCGAGTTGACAATCAGCCAAATCATGGTCGTGTCAGCGGAGGGTATGTCGGGTACCTACGAGGCTCAACACTCCACACCGATCGTAGAGGCTAACAGACATCCGAGGAGATCAAGCAGCACCAATAAAAAGAACATCCAGTAGCATGTACTTCTTTTTACTAAGGCAATGTAAACTCTTCTTAATATCTTTTTGTTATATAATAAAAGGGATCAATAAAACATTGCAAAAAGAAGAGTTCTGTTTATTCAAAAGGGTACTATAGGCTCCTCAACCGTACATCGGAAAATAAAAATTACTGTAGCGGGGAAGGGGGCGCAGAGAACATTGCTCGTGGTACTCCGAGAATATCTCCACTAGCCGAGCCCTCGCGGCCTCATACCTCTACTCCTGACGCCGATCTAAGCCTTCACTAAGAGGCAGCCCAGCGGCTACCCTGCTCGGCTATCCTTGGCTGGTAATTCACTACCCCACAATGCCAAGGATTGAAGACCTCACCAAGAAGCAACTGAGCAGCTTCACTACTCGGTCCATCCTTAGCAGGCCTCTTACGACCCCTCCCGCGCTAAGGATCGAAGCTCTCATCAAGAGGCAGCCGAGCGGCTACCCTGCTCGACTATCCCCGGCCCGTAGTTCCCTACCCCACAACGCCAGGGATCGAAGCTCTTGTCAAGAGGAAACTGAGCATCTTCACTGCTCGGTCCATCCTTAGCAGGCCTCTTACGGCCCCTCCCGCGCTAAGGATTGAAGCCCTCATCAAGAGGCAGCCGAGCGGCTGCCCTACTCGGCTATCCTCGGCTGGTAATTCACTACCCCACAATGCCAGGGATCGAAGCCCTCACCAAGAGGCAACTGAGTAGCTTCACTGCTCGGTCCATCCTTAGTAGACCTCTTACGGCCCCTCCCGTGCTAAGGATCAAAGCCCTCATCAAGAGGCAGCCGAGCGGCTACCCTGCTCGGCTATCCCCGGCTGGTAGTTCCTTACCCCACAATGCCAGGGATCGAAGCCCTTGCCAAGAGGCAACTGAGCAGCTTCACTGCTCGGTCTATCCTTAGCAGACCTCTTACGGCCCCTCCCGCGCTAAGGATCGAAGCCCTCATCAAGAGGCAGCCGAGCGGCTACCCTGCTCGGCTATCCCCGGCTGGTAATTCACTACCCCACAATGCCAAGGAACGAAGCCCTCATCAAGAGGCAGCCGAGCGGCTACCCTGCTCGGCTATCCCCGGCTGGTAGTTCCCTACCCCACAATGCCAGGGATCAAAGCCCTCGCCAAGAGGTACCGGGCAGCACCCTGCTCGACCCGTCGTTAAGGATCAAAGCCCTCGCCAAGAGGCACTGGGCAGCAACCCTGCTCGGCCCGTCCTTAGTAGGTCTCTTACGGCCTCTCCCGCGCTAAGGATCAAAGCCCTCACCAAGAGGCAACCGGGCCCGCCCTTGCTCGGTTATCCCTGGCTAGTATTTCCCTACCCCACGACGCCAGGGATCAAAGCCCTCGCCAAGAGGCACCGGGTAGCAACCCTGCTCGGCCCATCTTTAAGGATCAAAGCCCTCACCAAGAGGCACCAGGCAGCAACCCTGCTTGGCCCGTCCTTTGTAGGCCTCTTACGGCCCGTCCCGCGCTAAAGGTCAAAGCCCTCACCAAGAGGCAACCGGGCCCGCCCTTGCTCGGTTATCCCTGGCCGGTAGTTCCCTACCCCACAACACCAGAGATCAAATCCCTCGCCAAGAGGCACCGCGCAGTAACCTTGCTCGACCCATCCTTAGTAGGCCTCTTACGGCCCCTTCCGCCCTAAGGATCAAAGCCCTCACCAATAGGCAACCGGGCCTGCCCTTGCTCGGTTATCCATGCTGGTAGTTCCCTACCCCACAACGCCAGGGATCAAAACCCTCGCTAAGAGGCACCGGGAAACAACCCTGCTCGGTCTGTCCTTAGTAGGCCTCTTACGGCCCCTCCCGCGCTAAGGATCAAAGCCCTCACAAAGAGGCAACCGGGCCTGCCCTTGTTCGGTTATTCCTAGCTGGTAGTTCCCTACCTTGCAATGCCAGGAATCTAAGCCCTCACTATGAGGAAGCCCAGCGGCTACCCTGCTCGGCTATCCCCGGCTGGTAGTTCCCTACCTCGCAATGCCAGGGATCTAAGCCCTCACTATGAGGCAGCCCAGCAGCTACCCTGCTCGGCTATCCCCGGCTGGTAGTTCCCTACCTCGCAACGCTAGGGATCTAAGCCCTCACTAAGAGGCAGCCCAGCGGCTACCCTGCTCGGCTATCCCCGGCTGGTAATTCACTATCCCATGATGCCAGGGATCTAAGCCCTCGCCAAGAGGCAATCGAGCAGCTTCATTGCTCGGTCCATCCTTAGCAGGCCTCGTACGGCCCCTCCCGTGCTAAGGATCAAAGCCCTCACCAAAGGCCTCGAGCAGCAAAAACGCCCGGCCAATTCCTTGGAAAGCACCAACCTTCTTGCAACACGGGTTCCTCCAAACTGTTCAAATAAACAATCCCACCTCAACTTCGGAGCCATGGAGATACCGACCCTTCACATGAAGATACCGACCCTTCACCGGTGTTTGCACACTTAGCCAATGGTCGAATTCAACCCGACGTGTGATTACCAGACGAAGATCCGACCAACAAGAAAGATGAGGCCGTGCAAATATGAATGTTCTCCACAAACAAAGGATAATGTGCATGCAAAGAAACAGCAAAAAGATTTTCTATTCACAAAAATAATAAGTCTCTACAGAGGAATTATAGGCTCCCCAGCCTAACAAAAGTGCCCGGAGGCTTACATGATTCTCAAGGCAACAAAAATATATATAAGAAGACGAGGGGTTTCAGGCCTCAGGGCCGGGGGCAACCTCAAGGAGCACCGTGTCCACCATGACCGGGGCTACGTCTTGAGGGTCGGCGCCCATCGCAGGAGCCTCGGCGCCGCCCTCGCCGGGGACCTCTTCCCCGGTAGTGCTTCCAGGGGCATCGACCTGCGCATCATTCCCGGAAGGATACTCGTCCCGGAGCTCTTCATCAGGAAACTCCGGCATCCAAGCCTTAACGGCGTCGAGGGCATCGTGCCAGACGAGGGCAGAGGCTGCGGTTAGGTCGGTGTAGAAGTGGTCCGACTTCTTGTAGTTCTCCACCGCTTTCGATGCTCTAAGCACGGCTCGCCTCGTCCCCTCTACCGCCTTCTTCAGCTCCTTCCGGAGGGAACTCGCCGACTTCTTCAGGGTGCCGACGAGCATCTTAGAGTCCAGAAGCTTGACCTCGGCGGTCCGGGCAGCCTCATGGTGCCTGGCGACCTCCTGCTTCCCGATCGCCGCCTCCTGTTTCCAGGCCGCAACCTCCTCCTCAAGGACAGCAACCCTCGCCATCGCCGCCTCCAGCTCCAACTTGGAGCTCTCCTCCAGCGAGGAAAATGTTAGTGTATATGCCCTAGAGGCCATTACTGTATCATACTAGCTTGTATATTACTTGATGGAAGCTTGGGATATTCACAGTTGTATATACAATCTTGCTCGAAATGGTAGTATGCTACTTGGTTTGTCTCTGCTTTAATATATGCATGTGTTTCTTTTAGCATATCGCTGATATACATATTAATAGAGCCCTTAGGATCTTTGCTTGATTACCAGCGTTGTGATGGCGCTCACACTCGTGGGAGCTGGGTAATCCATAAGCACATCCTTATACTGGTCCCTGGTAGTTGGACTATCGAGACAGGGCATCGATACTCCGGAATAGACTAGCGTATGCGCTTCTCATCCCAGCGTGGGAGACGGTCTATCCCACAGCCGTCAGTACGTCATACTTGAGATAGTATGCGGGTGCTCGTTAGGTTACGAGTACACTGGACAGGACTCGTCGGGAACTGTTGGTTGGTATTATACCTATCGTCAGTTATCAGTTCACAGGTGACATGAGTACAGCTTAGTCCGCTGACTTGACACTGTCACTTCGCCTCGAGTGTGTTCCCACTGCACTTTGATTACTACCCTACCACGGCTCAAAGGAGTCGTGCAAACAGGTAGTTTTTGGGTGCAGTCCCGAAGCACTTGGAGGCAGTGACGGTTAGACAGGATTCGTCTCTCCCGGTATTGGGGGTTGACATCGCGCTGTGTCTAGGAGAGCCATTACACGAGTAGTCCCTGGCCAGGGCAAGAGAGATATACTGGTAGGTTTCCAGTGTTATCTCCGGGTGTTCTGGGCTACACTCCGACACGACTTGTACCGCTATTAGGGGACTGACGTTCACCGCCCCCTAGGCCCGCCATGCGATGTATCAGACGAATAGACCGGACTGTACGGAGACTGTCACATACAGGCTCAGTAGGAGTTCAGATGGGGTTCACCTCGTCAGTCTTCTTATCGACATCTACCTGGGGACCGTTACGTACAGCTAGTGCCGCTTGCGGTCTGTGGTTAAACCCACTGCCAGCGTAGTGTCGAGTCTTTAGAGTCCCACACAGAGAGCTATTCGCCTTTAGGCAAAATGAGTAGAGGTCGCATGGTTTTGCGACAGGGTTCGTTCACATCCGCGCACTTGTGCACGTTTGCTGTCCGGACAGTTTATACTAGCGGGCTTTGGTTTAAGCCGGATCCTAGTATATGATTTGGGATTGGTTTTTTCTCTTTGTATTCGTGTTCCTCGGATCACGAATACGGGTGCGTATGCACAGTTGCTTGAGACAGAGGGAGAGGACTTTTATTAGGGTTAATGACTATTGTCATTTTATTAACCCTAATGCTTATGTGTGTATTATGGTTAATTGATATTAGTTTAAATAATTATGCATGGTTATGGTTGTTGACCATTTGACCTCCTTGACTTATTGACCTTGGTTGACACTTTGACCATCATCATTTCATTTGGAAGATGCTCTTTGATCCTTGCAATTTGCATTAAAAATGAAATGATAATGGTCATGTCTTGATTAACCATGACAATTATCTAGCTAATTATCTAATTACAATAATTCACACATATATGTGAGAATGGTTTATTTTTCTCTCATTCTATCATTTGCTTTCTCTCTCTTGTTCTTCCTCTCCCTCAAGCTCTCCCCTCTCATGTGTTGAGAAACACTTGAGCTTGAGAAAACCCCCTTCTTGATAATCTCTACTCTCATCTAGGGTTTAAGGATTAGCACTTCTTACACCCTAGTTACTTCTAGCTTGGAGTTGAAGCCAAAGGTTGAGGCTTTCGGGTGGATCTTTCTTCGACGTGAGAAGACGACAAAGGTGACCTCTTTCCACTACTCCAAGGAGCAAGGAGAGAAGGACATAAAGCCCTAGGTATAACCTTTCTAACACTTAACTAGTTTCTAGTTAGCTTTAGCTTATTTTTGTTTAGCAAAGATCCTTCTTTGTCTAGTCCATGTTGCCTAAGTTGATAAAAATCAGATTTTTATTCCGTTTTCCGCCTCCCCGTAAGTACCGGGGTGGGCAACGTGGACTTACAGTGGTATCAGAGCCTAACTAAACATAAACTAGCTAGGTAGTAAAGTGTATGGAAGTTCGAATCGGAAAAATCGCAAAACCGAGTTTTCAAAACCCAAACTTTCTGTTAAAATTTTTTCTGTTCAAAATGAAATAAATCGTACTCCAAAAATTATCTCAGGGTTTTGTGAAGAAAGCCACCAAAAACGATCCAGAGATTCGACCAAAGAGCCGCGGTTCTGCGGCAATATCAAGCTATTGCCGCGCAACCGCGGCCGTTTTGGCTCAGCTCTGGGTCGAGTTTGGTGCAGTGTTTTTCTGGCTTGGTTTTGGGATTTTTAAGATGGTTTATATGTGCCCAGATTTTCCAGAATAGAAATTTGTTTTTGGGGGCCTATAAATCCGTATTTTTTTCGAACTTCACTACACTTTGACTATAAGGGTTATATCTGTGATGTTTATATGTATTGAACGTCGGCTAATCGCTATATGTCGATTAGTCGGGGTTATACATATCTATGATCTGTGTTTGATGATAGTATGTGTATATGAATGTGTTGGATTGTCGCGGGTGAATAGCCGGGGTGGATGTGAGATGAGTGTTTCTTTTTCTTTCATTCATTGTAATATGTAAATTAATGTAATAATATTTGTATGGCCGCACAACCGGGTCGGGGTTGTAGCCGTCATTGTATAATTCTTTTTACTGTTTTTGCTCCTAGGATAGACCCATGGAGGGGGTGCACAAACTACCGGGTATCTCGAAGTGCCGAGTGGCCTACTCACGGTGGTGAGGGAGGTTGCTTCACTTCGGGTACTTGGCGGGTAGTTTGCCGCACCCGTAGGGGTCTTGGGTGGGGTATTGGCTATTCACCGCGACCGTGTAATCCGCTTTTCGTTGCAGGCTCGAACGGATTGCGGATTCCTAGTATATCCAATGTATTCATCTGTGATCTGTAATGTCTATCATTGCTATATATTTATATATGATAACTATTTAGGCGTTACTTATATTTTACAGCCGCGCTAGCCCAGCCCCCGCTCTGTCGTTAGTTAAGTAACCTAACGGGTGATGATGGGGCCCCGTGGCGAATGCGAATGGCATAAGCGTACGTCATATTTTGGTTGTTTTCTGCAATGGTAGGATTAAATGATGGGACGCATTAAAAGAACTAATGCAAGAAAATAAACCAAGTAAAAGTCGATTGGAACACTTTGAAAACCACTCGGTTCTTTTCAAAACTAAACTTTTAAACGCGGAGCTTGAACCACTTCTTTTTAAAAGCTATCTCGTTCCATCGATTATATCAAGTTCACTACGTTCACGGTTTCGCCAAAACCATTCGTAGCCCTCCGTCATTCCACATGAATGGTCAAAAGTATTCAAGCTATATATTTTGGCCAAAATCAAGGCATAGTGATTGGTAGCTATTGGGTATTCATGTGCAGCATAGATAGATGCGTTGGTTTGGGACAGTCGTGCTGCCATTTTGGCCAAAGTCAAGGGTAGGTACTGGTGGGTCCAAATTAACCAGGAGAATGACGGGTAGAACTTGACATGTGACTTATGATATTTTGGCCAAAGTCAAGGTTATAAGAGCATGGGGCAAAAATCCACATCGGGAGTTTCATAAGTACTGAAACTTGCTAGCGCTGCATACCATTTGGAGTGTGATGATTCTGGTAGGATTCCTTCGGTTTTATCACGCAATGATATTTGGATCCCGATCCTACTGTGAGTATATGTTACTCCTCGGGAAAACTCTCACTTAACGATCAATGCTATAAACCTAGTAGGTGTCTAGAAAGGTGTTAGCGGGGCTACGCCCACAGGGAAAAGAGGTTATTTAATTAAGGAACTTCGCGAAAGCGTTGGAAAACCTCCCTCGAAGTACCAACACTGCCTGGCTGAACGGTTAAGCAAGTATTGTACGGTGAGATTGATCCTGACTAATCCTTTCTTTATGGTTTGAGAAGGGATTCGAGAGACAGTGGGAGCCATCCAGTTTAGACAAACTAAAAACCACTCTAAACTTGCAAGAGCATCATGCTAAAGTGTTTCTTTTCTCTCTCCTAATTGCAGCGACCATTCAACATGACCGGACTTAAGTTATTACTAGATAAAAACATATTGACAGGGCCAAACTATAAAAATTGGCTCAGGAACGTCAAGATGGCAATCACTTACGACAAGTTGGGGTATGTCCTTACCACCAAAGCTCCCCCTGTCCCAGGTCCCAAAACCAGTGTCGCGGATAGGGAAATCCGTAAGACATGGGAAATAGATTGCGCGAAGGCCAAATGCCTCGTACTTGCCTCGATGGACAACGAACATCAGAGGAGGCACGAGAATATGGACCTAGAGTCCATATTTCTTCATACAAAAGAACTGTATGGAGAGCAGTCTCGTATCGCAAGATACGAAGTGTCGAAGAAGTTGTTTTCGGCAAGGTTGGCCGTCGGATCATCGGTAGCGGAACACGTGCTTAAGATGATTGGCTACATAGAGGAGCTCGCGGACCTTGGGACCACGTTGGAGAATGAACTCTATACTGATTTAATTCTCCAGTCCCTTCCTTCCACTTACGCCCAGTTTATCCTTAACTTCAACATGCAAGGAAAGGAGGTTGAACTTTCCGAACTTCTAAACATGTTGAGGAGTGCTGAGGGCGCCCTACAGAAGGGTAGGGAGACATCCACTTTATTTGTAGGAGGATCTTTCTCTTCTAGATCCAGGGCGAAAGCCAAGGGTAAGAAGAAGAAAGCCCCCGCCAAACCAAGAGGCGGTGTCAGTAAAGTGGATACGAAGGGAAAAGGAAAAGCAACAAAGATAGCGGGAAAGCTGGTGGGGAAGGAAGAATGTGTAGTTTCCATTATGTGACGATCTTTCCCTATTGTCACAAAAGTGGTCACTGGAAACAGGATTGCAAGGCTTGAAAGGCCAGAACACAGGATTTGAAGCGAGTTGCAGCTTCAGCTTCAGGTGTGTATGTTATTGAAAACTGTCTATCAATAAACTCTACATCCTGGGTATTGGATACCGGATCAGGATCTCATATCTGTAATTCTTTGCAGGCGTTGAGAAAGCGTAGAGTTTTGAAGGCAGGTGACATGACCCTCAGAGTTGCAAACGGTGCTAGCATGGATGCTGAGGCCGTGGGGGACTATCACCTGGGATTGTCGGATGGACACTTTTTGGTTTTGCGTAGTTGTTATTATGTACCAAATGCAACCTGTAATATCATTTCTGTATCTTTATTATCTAAGGAAGGTTATGAATTTGCATTTGTAAGTAATGTAGTGAACATTCACCTTAATCAAGTTTTGATTGGGTCAGGTACATTGAACAACGGTATATACGTATTAAACCAACCACAGATTTTCAATGTCCAGAATACACACAAAAGAAAGTCTCCAGAAATCAATAAAACTTTCTTATGGCATTGTAGACTGGGTCACATCAATGAGAGAAGGTTGACTAAGTTACATACAGAAGGATATTTGGATCCGTTCGAATATCAATCGTATGCAACTTGTCAATCCTGTCTCAAAGGAAAGATGACAAAGACTCTGTTCACTGGACACGGAGTAAGAGCGAGCGAGCTCTTGGGACTCATACACAGCGACGTGTGCGGTCCAATGTCTACAAATGCACGAAGCGGTTATTCTTACTTCATTACTTTTACGGATGACTTTTCAAGGTACGGTTATGTCTTCTTAATGAAACATAAATCCGAGGCTTTTGAAAAATTCCAGGAATATAAGAATGAAGTAGAAAAACAAACAGGCAAAAGTATCAAGGCACTGAGATCTGATCGAGGTGGTGAATACTTGAGTGCCGAGTTCCTGGGTTACTTAAAAGAGAATGAAATTCTCTCTCAGCTTACTCCTCCATACACTCCGCAACATAACGGTGTATCGGAGAGACGGAACCGAACCCTATTGGATATGGTACGGTCCATGATGAGTAACGCTGAGTTGCCGCGATCGTTCTGGGGATATGCGCTAGAATCAGTTGCATACCTTTTGAACCGAGTTCCAAGTAAGACTGTGCCTACTACACCATATCAGATGTGGTGTGGGAAGAGACCCTATCTTAATCACATTAAGACATGGAGATGTCCAGCTTTTGTAAAAAAGCAGCATGCGGACAAGCTCGAGGCACGCTCAGGACAGTGTAAGTTTGTGGGATATCCAAAGAACTCCAAGGGATATTTCTTCTATTGCGAAGAGGAACAAAAGGTGTTTGTTTCTCGCCATGCCCACTTTCTAGAACACCAGTTCATAGAAAAAGAATTAAGTGGAAGCGCAATAGAACTGGAAGAAATTCCAGAACCACGAGCTATTACTGAAAGCTTAGTAGAACCAGAGGGTTCGAAAGATCAGGACATTCCCACGCCACTCTGCAGGAGTAGTAGGCAGTCTCATCCGCCCGAGAGATACTACGGTTTTCTCATTGACGGGGATAGAGAAGATTGCATCATAGATTTTGATGAGCCTACTAGCTTCCAGTAAGCCATTCAGAGCGTCGACTCGGTAAAATGGCTGGATGCAATGCGGACCGAAATGGAGTCCATGTACACCAACAAAGTATGGACGTTGGACATTGCTCCAGATGGGGTAAAACCCGTAGGATGCAAGTGGATCTTCAAAAGGAAGATTGATGAAGATGGACAGGTTGAGACCTATAAAGCTAGACTGGTAGCAAAGGGTTTTCGTCAGCGACTTGTTTTGGACTATGACGAAACCTTTTCTCCAGTAGCTATGCTGAAATCCATTCGGATCCTTCTTGCCATTGCTGCCTTCCACGATTATGAGATTTGGCAGATGGACGTAAAGACAGCTTTTCTAAATGGACATTTAGAGGAGTGTGTCTATATGGACCAGCCAGAGGGTTTCATTCAGAGTGGGAGCAGCGGAAAGGTGTGCAAGTTGCTTAAGTCTATTTATGGACTAAAGCAGGCATCGCGGAGTTGGAACATCTGTTTTGATGAGACAGTCAAGGAATTTGGCTTTATCAAAAATCCAGATGAACTATGCATCTATTGTAGATTTGTAGCGAGAACTGTAGTATTCCTCGTTTTATACGTGGATGACATTCTCTTAATAGGAAATGATATTCCTATGCTACAATCTGTCAAGGGGTTCTTGTCACACAGGTTCTCCATGAAAGACCTGGGTGATGCCTCATACATTCTGGGTATCCGGATCTACCGTGACAGATCCAAGAGGATATTAGGACTTTCGCAGTCCAGGTACATCGACACCATACTGAAGAGATGCAGTATGGAAGATTCCAAGCGCGGTAATCTCCCGACTTGTCACAGGATCACCCTCTCCAAAGAGATGTCTCCCAAGACTGATTTGGAGAGGGATCGCATGTCTATTATACCCTACGCTTCTGCAGTACGCTCTATAATGTATGCGATGTTGTGTACCAGACCGGATGTGGCTTATGCACTGAGTGTGGTAAGCAGGTATCAGTCAAACCCTGGGGAGAAACATTGGATAGCAGTAAAGAACATTCTCAAGTACCTGAGAAGGACTAAGGAGATGCTCTTGGTGTATGGCAAAAAAGACCTCCAGATTGAGGCCTTTGCTGACTCCAGCTTCCGGAGTGACAAGGATGATTCCAAGTCCATGTCGGGTTTTGTCTTTACCCTCAATGGAGGGGCGGTGTGTTGGAAGAGCTCCAAACAGGAAACCGTTGCTGACTCGACTATGGAAGCGGAATACATCGCTGCATCTGATGCCGCAAAAGAAGCTGTCTGGATGAGGAAGTTCTTGAGAGAACTTCAGGTGGTTCCGTCCATTGTTGACCCAATACCTCTGTATTGCGACAACAACGGGGCTATAGCTTTAGCGAAGGAACCCAGGTCCCATCAGAAATCCAGACACATCTTGAGGCGGTATCACCTGATCAGGGAGATCGTGGATCGCCAGGAGATCGAGGTTCGGAGGGTTGCTTCAGAAGATAACACAGCAGATCCATTCACCAAGGCCTTACCCCAGACTCAGTTCGAGCGGCTGATCGAGATGATAGGTCTTCGATACGCCAGTACATGGCCTTAGTGCAAGTGGGAGATTGTTAGTGTATATGCCCTAGAGGCCATTACTGTATCATACTAGCTTGTATATTACTTGATGGAAGCTTGGGATATTCACAGTTGTATATACAATCTTGCTCGAAATGGTAGTATGCTACTTGGTTTGTCTCTGCTTTAATATGTGCATGTGTTTCTTTTAGCATATCGCTGATATACATATTAGTAGAGCCCTTAGGATCTTTGCTTGATTACCAGCGTTGTGATGGCGCTCACACTCGTGGGAGCTGGGTAATCCATAAGCACATCCTTATACTAGTCCCTGGTCGTTGGACTATCGAGATAGGGCATCGATACTCCGGAGTAGACTAGCGTATGCGCTTCTCATCCCAGCGTAGGAGACGGTCTGTCCCACAGCCGTCAGTACGTCGTACTTGAGATAGTATGCGGGTGCTCGTTAGGTTACGAGTACACTGGACAGGACTCGTCGGGAACTGTTGGTTGGTATTATACTTATCGTCAGTTATCAGTTCCCAGGTGACATGAGTACAGCTTAGTCCGCTGACTTGACACTGTCACTTCGCCTCGAGTGTGTTCCTACTGCACTTTGATTACTACCCTACCACGGCTCAAAGGAGTCGTGCAAACAGGTAGTTTTTGGGTGCAGTCCCGAAGCACTTGGAGGCAGTGACGGTTAGACAGGATTCGTCTCTCCCGGTATTGAGGGTTGACATCGCGCTGTGTCTAGGAGAGCCATTACACGAGTAGTCCCTGGCCAGGGTAAGAGAGATATACTGGTAGGTTTCCAGTGTTATTTCAGGGTGTTCTGGGCTACACTCCGACACGACTTGTACCGCTATTAGGGGACTGACGTTCACCGCCCCCCTAGGCCCGCCATGCGATGTATCAGACGAACAGACCGGACTGTACGGAGACTGTCACATACAGGCTCAGTAGGAGTTCAGATGGGGTTCACCTCGTCAGTCTTCTTATCGACATCTACCTGGGGACCGTTACGTACAGCTAGTGCCGCTTGCGGTCTGTGGTTAAACCCACTGCCAGCGTAGTGTCGAGTCTTTAGAGTCCCACACAGAGAGCTATTCGCCTTTAGACAAAATGAGTAGAGGTCGCATGGTTTTGCGACAGGGTTCGTTCATATCCGCGCACTTGTGCACGTTTGCTGTCCGGACAGCCTATACTAGCGGGCTTTGGTTTAAGCCGGATCCTAATATATAATTTGGGATTGGTTTTTTCTCTTTGTATTCATGTTCCTCGGATCACGAATACGGGTGCGTATGCACAGTTGCTTGAGACAGAGGGAGAGGACTTTGATTAGGGTTAATGACTATTGTCATTTTATTAACCCTAATACTTATGTGTGTATTATGGTTAATTGATATTAGTTTAAATAATTGTGCATGGTTATGGTTGTTGACCATTTGACCTCCTTGACTTGTTGACCTTGGTTGGCACTTTGACCATCATCATTTCATTTGGAAGATGCTCTTTGATCCTTGCAATTTGCATTAAAAATGAAATGATAATGGTCATGTCTTGATTAACCATGACAATTATCTAACTAATTATCTAATTACAATAATTCACACATATATGTGAGAATGGTTTATTTTTCTCTCATTCTATCATTTGCTTTCTCTCTCTTGTTCTTCCTCTCCCTCAAGCTCTCCCCTCTCATGTGCTGAGAAACACTTGAGCTTGAGAAAACCCCCTTCTTGATAATCTCTACTCTCATCTAGGGTTTAAGGATTAGCACTTCTTACATCCTAGTTACTTCTAGCTTAGAGTTGAAGCCAAAGGTTAAGGCTTTCGGGTGGATCTTTCTTCGACGTGAGAAGACGACAAAGGTGACCTCTTTCTACTACTCCAAGGAGCAAGGAGAGAAGGACATAAAGCCCTAGGTATAACCTTTCTAACACTTAACTAGTTTCTAGTTAGCTTTAGCTTGTTTTTGTTTAGCAAAGATCCTTCTTTGTCTAGTCCATGTTGCCTAAGTTGATAAAAATCAGATTTTTATTCCGTTTTCCGCCTCTCCGTAAGTACCGGGGTGGGCAACGTGGACTTACAGAAAACTCGTTCGTGGCTTGCATCGCCGGGGCGATCTCCTCGTCCTCCATTTGGACGACAAGGGCGACGTATTGGAGGACCTGAAGAAATCAGAGAGAGGTCAGAAAGAAAAAGGGGGACCAAATCTCACGATTAACGAGACGCTGAGAGGAAAACCAAGTAAGGAACGAGCATTAACCTGCGCGGCCTCTTTGGCGATGGCCGCCATTTGCGCCCTGAGAGTACCCCGAGGGACTTTGCCCCCGGCCGACCTCTCCATCTCGGCCAGCAGGCTGTCAGCAACGGAGAGCCCCGAGGGCACCTCAAAGCGGAGATCCCCCTCATCCACTAGGATCGGGGAGGCCAGGGTGTGCGGGACCGTCCAGCGAAACCTCTTGAGAGACGGCGCCGGGGATCCAGTCTCTACCTCCGCAGCCCAGGCCTCCTGTTCCCGAACCCGCTTCCGGCTTGGCGCCCGGCTGGACTCCGGGGCACGGGCCACACTCGAACGCCTGGGTGGAGCGGCTGCCGGGGGAACAGGGGCCGACGTCGGACGAGAGGAGCTGGCACCTCCAGCCCTTGATCCCTTCTTGTGCTCGAGCATAGATGCTCGGAATTTGCCCACGTCCATGGGTTCTGCACAATACAAGGTACAATGGAGTCAGCAACGCAAGTAAAAGTAAAATAAACGCAAGCCTAACAGATCGCTTGTAAGCTCCTAACTTACCCGCGAGTTGGGCAGGGCTGAGCCCAGCCCAACTAAGGGCCTGCTCAGAAAGAAGCACGTCATCCCGAGGAATGGGCTCCTATTCCGCCACTTTCAGCGTGTCGGGATCGCTTGACTGACTCTTTTGCCGACACCTATCCCTAGACCACTGGGTGGGTACGGGCCAGTCCTCACCCTCGGGCCCAACAAAGAAAAACTTCTTCTTCCAATCATGGATGGAAGAAGGCACAACGACGACCCCCGATCCGGGAGCACTTCCCCGCTGTTTCCTAAAGGAGACGTATACCCACCTTGGCTCGCCCGCGCGAGTGCCGGGGTGACTCTAGTAACAGAGAGAAGAGGCGAGGGTGCTCAGCCTGAAAGGGATCGCGCGCAACTTCAAACGGACCAGGAACCCAAGGAGAATCCTCCAGGAGTTCGGCACTAACTGGCCCGGGGCTAACCAAAAATAATTCAGCGCTCTAACAATCTCGGGAGAGAAGGGCAAGCGCATTCTGGCCCAAAAAGCTTTCAGATACAGTGCAATCTCCTTACCCCGTGCCAGATCTGCCCTCTCCCCTTCCTCGGCCAAACGTAGCGTATAGCCAGGAGGAATATGGAAACGAGCTTGAACGGTAGCGAGCTCATCCTCGTACTTCACCGTGGATGACACACCAGGGGCATCCGCGACATCCGCTCAGGGAATCGCCCCCATCTCGCGACCCTGCGAAGAGGATCTGACCCTAACTTCCTGGGAAGACTCCGACTCAGAAGAAGAAGAAGAAGAAGAAGAAGAAGAATCAGAATCTATGGGGGGCTCCCTAGACCCTACCCGATCTATTTCTACAAACTCTTCAGAAGAAGACATCTAACCTGATTGAGAGGATGAGTACTCGGAAGGGAAAACGCAGAGATCCGACCTAAAAAGAGAGCACCGAGCTAACGAGACCCAAGGCGAGGAAAATATGAAGTGGTACGAGCCATGATAGGGACCCACCTCAATTTATGGCTGTCGGCATACACATCCTACGGCGACAATCATCTCCCACCAAAACGACTCTTCGCACTCGACGGCCACCATCGCTCCACCTGTCATGTGCACATTGGTCGTATCCCATCGGACGCCAGAAACCTAAGGCTCGTCGCGTCAGCCAACCAGCGTCCGACACGTGGGTTGTCGCTTCGGTAAACGTACGCACAATCTGGCGCATCCTCTTTAATGCGAGATGTGACCCCTGATCCGCTGACGTCATCAAGAAGATACAGTTGAATGCCCAGGAATGCATGCTCACGATATCTACGACAAGGAGCTCACCTCGGGTGACCCGGCAGACCACTCTCGACCCGACCCATGAGCAGGTCGGTTCGAGAGTGGGGGGCTAATGATGATGCTCGATATCGGTGGTCTCCTAGATCATGACACGCGGCGGATGACGTGTCCCGAAGCTTGCAAGAAAGGACCTGCAGTGGCCGACCAGACCACCCCTATGCCCGTCCTACAAACAACCGCTGGCTCACCTCCGACCCCCTGCACAATTGGCCTCCTCGGCCCTCTTAGCTCGCCTCCGGGCTACCACAGAACCAAGATAGCTCGGCCTCCCACTCGGTCCTGAGCCACCCGCCGAGCTCATCTTCCTCGGTCCCATCGACTGACCAACGGCATCATTCGCAGGTGCTTCCGCTTCGCTTCCGCAAATCTCGCCATGCGCGAGATATCCGTCGATCACGTCCCACGTTCCACGCCATCACGATCCTCCATTAACGAGCATGTCTTGCCATTAATGGGAGATCCCGCCTATCACGCGGGCTTGACGTCTGGAGCGTAACGGCTGGCATGATTCTCGCACTTGCCTGCCTGTTGCCACCGCTACATAAACCCCTCTTTCAGACGACTCAAGTAAGCAATTCTTACCTCACTAAGCCGCTACTCTGCTCGACTTGCACCACTAATTTGATCGTCGGAGGGTCCTCGGTGGTACAACTACCCCGGGACTTCATTGCAGGTAGCTCGGCTCAACCTCAAAACCAAACCCATTAAGATCCACACGCTTCAAGAGCCAGCCCTCCAACTCAAATCTCAGCCGTCCATCATCGCCAACAGCAGATCAACGGAAGGTAATATCTTGACGTGATCCGACACATGTTAGGCGTATTTACAAACTGCGTCCCATACATTTTGGTGAGGCAAAACCCAACTAAAACGAATGGGGGGCATTTACAAACCGCGCTCCGAATATTTTAGCTGGGTTTTGGCCACTAAAATGTACCGGCGCATTTTATAATTGCATCCCGATAAAAAAAACCACCGTCAGCGTCAGCATTGAGTTTGCGTCAGTAACTAAAATGGGGTTTTTCTTCGGTGCTTCCGAGTTACTCTTCCTAAATCGTGCAACCAGGTAAAACTTCACAGATTCCGGTAGCACCATTGGTTGCATGACACGTGTCAGTCAACAAAGAAAAACTTTTGAATTTTTTTGGTTAAAATCGGCCGTGCTTTGAGACCTTTCTTGCTTTTGCTTGTTAAAACCACCCCAGTTTTCTTTCTTCTTTTCTCCATCTTCTGCTCAACTCCTTTCCTCTTATTTTATTTTTTTTATCTTTAATTTTTTTTTAAACTTTTTTTTCTTCTGATCATTTAAATTTCCTTTCTTCTTTACTTTAATCTCTGAGCTCCCTCCCCTGGAGATCTATAGGGCCGAATTTCTTCTCCTATTGTTTCCTTAAATTGACAAAACTTATCCTCTATGCTCTCTCAGCCCTAATTTCCATCATCGCAAGAATAGATCTCAATCTTTGTAGCCAAGCTGTCTCTTTCAAGTTTTGCTCGCTTCTCTGCTCGCTCATGTCCTGATCATCATCATCCTCCTCCTAAAGGTCAACAACGATCCGAGAATAAAGAAAAAGAAAAGGAGGTGAGATGGGTTGTATGAGATTTTTTTTATTAATTTGGCAAAGCTAGAGGATAGAAAGATAAAGTTAGAGAGCAATATAAAATAAACAATTTTGTACAGTTAGGTCTTTTATAGTCAAACTATCTCTTTTGAATTGGAAAATATTTAGTCTAATGTTGACGATTAAATAAAAGATAGGCCTTTTGTGAGGTTATCTTCCTTCTTGTGCACATATTTTTAGTTATTTATTTATGGGTAATGACGGTTGACATTTTTCTTATAATCCATCAATCCATATAATAAATTACAACTTTGATTTTTCTTATTTCATACTTTGCAGTTGGAGGCAAATATGCAGATTGAGAGGAAAAGAAAGTGGTAAGCATTCATCGCTTAATCAAAGAAAAAGGAAGGGCAGGTATAATTTCCTCTTCTTGATTTATTTAATTTGATTGTGGTGATATTAAATCTAGAGGGACAAGGATTATTTTAAGCTGATGCATCCTAAGCAAACAATTAGAATGTAGAAATTAGTTTTTGGTAGTGATTACATATTTTTAATGATTTCTTGGTTTTCTAACATGTTAATGTTTACCATTATCCTTTTTGTTACTCTGAAAACAAAGTATTATTTACTAATCGGATTGGGTTTAATATAATATTTTCAAATGTAAACTTATATATATTGCTTAGTTCTTATAGATTGATCAATGGAAGGCTCTGATTGTAAGGGGAAAGAGGCGATCCAATTGTCCAATGAGTTATTTTACAAACAGAGCAGCAGCAACCCTTCTTCTATCGGCCACTCTCAAAGCTTGTCGAATATTGCATTTTCTACCGAAGCAGAATGGTATGATTATTACAATGATTATGCTAAGAATAAAGGATTTAGTATTCGTCGAGGCGAGGTGAAATGGGACAAACACAAGAATATGAGTTTCCGGCGTTTTAAATGCTCCCGTGCCGAGAAGCGTCAGAGAAAACATATCGACAGAGAAGATAGAGTTCGTAAAGAGCGTCCCATTAGTCGTTGTGATTGTCCTGCGAAACTAGAGATACGATATAATCGGGAAAACCACATTTGGATTTCAAGTCTCTTTAACGATTTCCACAATCATTTGCTAGCCAATCCTAGAGAAGTTCCTTTTCTTCTATCTCAACGGAAAATGGACAAAGTTCATAAACAAGAGGTTGACACATTGGTTGATGCTCATTTAAGAAAACATAAAATCATTGATATGAAAGAAGTAGAGAACAACGGCTACGAGAACATCGGATACACTCCTAGGGACCTTTACAACTACTGTCATCGACGGATTACGAACAAACTAGCGAAAGGTGATGTGCAGGCCATACTAAACAAGATGAGTGCTTTCCAGGAGAAATCTAAAGGGTATTTCTATGCAACCGATTACGATAAAGATAATCATCTAAACCGGTTATTCTGGTCCGAAGAGCAATCAAGATTAGACTATCAGTACTACGGCGATGTTATTTTGTTTGATTCTACGTATCGCACGAATAGATACAAGATGCCCTTTATTCCTATTATTGGCGTGAATAATCATCGGCGTACATGTTTTTTCGGATGTGGAGTTGTCGCGGATGAAAAAACAGAGTCGTTTGTTTGGCTTTTGAAAACATTCCTTTTATGCATGTACCAAAGCAAACCGAAAACCGTAGTAACTGATGGCGACTCTTCTATGCGTCAAGCAATACTTGAAGTTCTACCAGATGCGACACATCGATCTTGTTGTTGGCACATTGAACGAAATCTAACTAAGCATGTTAAGGACCGAAAGAAGATAGGAAGATTTAAGGAGTTGATGTACACTCGGTATCTGCCAAGGGAGTTCGAAATGGAATGGAAAAAATATGCCACTTCTTTGACCAACCGCCGTAGTGACCAATGGATCAAACGGATGTATTGTAGCAGATCATTATGGGCAGAAACTTATTTTCATGGAAAAGTACTATTAGGTATCCGGAGCACCCAACGCAGCGAAGGTACAAATGCCCTATTACACAAGTATTTTAACCATAACATGATCCTCGAGGACTTAGTTTCTCATTATGACCTATGTGTATCACGGGCGCGACGGAACGAGGCATTAGACGATTGCATTGCTACACAAACAACGCCCTACCTAAGGATGGATGCACATCCACTTGAGAGATTTGCTGCCAAAACGTACACCCCGACTATAGTTGTATGGATTCAAGATCAGTTATCGGAGGCCAGTAGGTTCATGATTTGCACAAGCAATGTAGTAGGTCAGCATGAACGTTTTCTAATTTCTGATATTGAAACAAAACAAGGAATTTTCTTCGTTGAATTGGAGATTGGAGCAAACGATCTGATAATTACATGCTCATGTAAGCATTTGGAATCTACAGGTGTTCCTTGTTCTCACATGTTGTTGCTTATGATTCAAAAAAAGTTTGAATACTTTCCGCCAAGTTGTGTGTGGGATCGATGGAAGATAAACTGTCGTTTCTGTATTCCACCATACCGCAACACGTGTTTGTTGACAGTTGATATCAACAAACAAAGATATCAAGAGTTACTGGAGTGTGCAAAAAGATTGTGCTTGGAATGCGGTAATTCTGAAGAAAAATTTTTGGAAATGAAAGGATGGTTTGCTGAGAAGCTTTTTGAAGCTCGTAATTTACATATGGATAAGAATGTCAAGTTCGAAGAGGCTGAAGTTGAAGAATTTCTTGGGACTAAAATGCTAGATCCTTTACAAAGCAACCCAAAAGGAGGTCTTTCTAAAAGACCAAAATCACACAGCGAGAAGAGATCATACAAGTGCAGCAATTGTGGGCATGCAAACCACCAATATAGAACGTGCCCCTATGATGTTCTTGAGCCTGATGCAGATTATAGCTTGATGTAACCTTTATATTTTGATTAACCAGTCTTTTGTCGCAACTAGGGTTGTCCAAGAGATTATGAAAATGAGAACTCATGTAATATTGTATAACTTTTCTTGCATCTACGATACATAGTTTGAACATAATTATTGATCATGTTCCCGTTAACATCTGATAGCTGCTTTTGCTAACTTATCTGCAGTGTGAGCTCTGTTATCTTTTTTCCTTATTATGTTGTTGTATGATCTTATTATTTAATTGTAGTTTCTTAATACTTGTGAGCCTTGTTAAGACTCTTTTTTCATTTCATTCTCCAATTAGTGATTCCATTCTTTCTCTTTATTGCAGTCAGCCTAGGAATGTTAGAAAAGCGGCATCATTAATGCAACCATGCTGAATATGGAAAGCTTGTTAAGTGAAAAGCATCTGTGCAGAATATGAAAAGCGGCAACATAATGCATCGGTAACGACATTCATATAGTGGATTACATAACAAACATTAACGCATTTTTAGTCGCTTAGTGTCCCAAGCGAAGGTCCATTATAAGTCCATTATAAGATCCTATTTCGCTATCCCTGGTCAGTTTTTGCTCTCGTTTGGATTTCTTCATTTCTATTACTTTAGACCTTGGTTTTGGAATTGCCTTCTCCTTTTTATTTTTCTTAGGACCTCCGCCTAGACCCTTGTTTGCATTCGAACGCAAGCGTGCCTTCGGGTGTTGATTTGCTGGTCCAATGGGGGATGGATCTCGCCATTTATTTTGCTCTCTACTTTGAGATGTTTCAAATAGATCCAAAAGGACAGGTGAAGTTTCCTTTGTAGGTGATATGGAACATGAACCGTGATGAACATACTTTTCTTTTTTGGGTTGCATTTTAAGAACGGATTGTTTTTGTCGGCTTGGTTGGGGAAGTTGGAGTTCTGGCAATGGAGGCTTCTTCATTTCTTTCACACATGTATATAGATCACTAATTTGACATGCCTCTGATTTCTTTAGCTCCTTTGGTCGATTTCTCAGCACCTCGACGATCATGTCAATTTCCCCTCTCACATAGCTTTGAATGTTTAGATCAGAGAGCATCAACGTCCCGATTAGTTGCTTTCTGAAGCGAGCAATAGATTCCTACGAAATGAATGATTATTAGGCAATAACATTCTATGATTGGAATTATCATACAATTATACGAGTCATTGGATACCGATGTTATCTCTGAAGTGATTCTACTCCCATCCCATAGTTCCATGAACTTTAATGTGTATAATCCGCAATCTGTATCTCCTTCCTGTATTGGTGCTGGTATCTGACGCACCGGCCAATCACCTACTTTGATATCCTGTAAGTCACCTCTAATCTTTTCTGAATAATTGCACGCGATGTTAATACGCCATTCTATGGCCGGGACCTATATAATGATACTTAACGTTAACGTTTTGTAATAGAGAGTGTATGGCTTAGATTATATTTCAAATATTTAAACAATACTAACAATAACATCTAAAGCATTGGTTTGTCTCGTTTGAGATGGTTTTGAATCTAGAATTTGGAACTCCTTGCGCCCGATATGCATTACTGTCAAAAACCAATGTCCGGTGCCGTTGCAAATAGGCATGAGGACCTGCATAAAGTAATTTGCTGAGTGCTTTTGTCCCGAACATATAACAGATAATTAAACAAGCATACTACTCGACAATACCATTTCTGATTCGACCACTTCCGTAGCCCAACGGACACAGCGACGTGCAAATCTATCCGGAGTATCAAGCTTTGCAAGTTCACTTGCCAAGACGCTCCAAATAAGCGCCCTTTCGTACATCTTCAATTGTTTCCCTTGTCGTCTCCTGCTAAGTATCCTTATATATGCATCCATGACCTTCAACATGCATCTTATTTCATGTTAGTCTGCCATACGGGCAAAACCAATGAATACAACAACAAATAAGCATGTACTAGTAGTTAACTTAATCTCACTAAATTAACAAAATCTTTGTCCACTGCTATTACCTGATATAGAAGCCTTTTTAATTTTTGTGTTGTAATTCTTCATTGATTGATAAAGTTTTGCATGAGACAGGGTTAGCAAGAGCCAGCTTTTCGTGTAAAAAAAATTAAGGGAAGCAATCCTATTTATTTAACTTTGTCCATTGTTTGACAATTGATATGTTTATTTTCTTAATCACAGAAGAGATGGTAAGCATGCTTACCGAGTCATTCAACCACGAAGCAAACCCTTCATCCGTTAGCAAACATCCCATCTCCCTGCGTGTGACAATTGCGTCATCTATTTCCACCAAGCATGTTTTGTTGTTGGATGTGCGTTCGACCAGTTCAATTGCGGCAAGCTCCTTGACGTCGAGATCAAGCTTTGGTACGAAATCAATTTCTTTAACGAATTCCACACGACGGCATACTGTATTTCTTGTAGTCAAATGCAGCGTAGAAGTCATACATGATGGAGATGGTGTAATTGTGCCAGATTGAAACCTCATAGACTGTTTCTCGTGGATTAAATTCGATTGAGGAGTGGTTGGTGTTTCGCTCTGAGCTGTAGTTTTAAACAACGAGGAGCTTGCAACATTCTTCCTACATTTAGATATATCTGTCTTTATTTGTTCTTGCGACTTCATATTGATGAACATATCCGGAATTAGATTCTCAAGATTTGAAGGTTGTTTGTTCGGAACAATATCTTCGTCTAAATGCAAGCATTGTTTTTTTAGTACGGTTGCACCATTAGTATTAATCTTTCTTTTAAACAGCATCGTCTTTTTTGTGTCCCCTTGGTTATTCAAACTATCATCATTATCCATTTTTTTGCTGAGGGCCTGCATGCAAAAATTTGTTTACAAACGAACAGTAATAAAAAGAGAGAATCAAATGCGTACAGACAATAGTTATTGAATGATCGTATATAGATTATTAAGACAATTTGGAAATGTTTGGGTCCATGCATAATTAGTTAATCGGACCAAATGAATAAATCAGTAGCTAGACACCTGTTTTAATTGTCCCTCCATCAATGTAAGCCGGCTGTCCATAATCCTTACATATCCAGTTAAGGTCTCTATGCTCTGAGCCAGCTTATTCATGTTTTCCTACAAAACAATATTCTCAGTTTCTGGCAATTCATTTTGTTGTGCATATAGTATAAGTTTGTTGTGATTATAAATTACATTGAGATTGTCACTTAGAGGCATCATATTGAGGGCTTCATGATTCTCATCATCTTTCTCATCTTCCTGCAAATGCAAATAATATATCCACCTTCTATTCTGTTATGGATCATAAATTTAACCATCGAAATATAAGAATATACCGTAAATTTCTCATGGGCTTGCTTTCCATATAATTTTTCTCTTGGCCCATTCCATAATGGTGCCGCATGTGGTGGAAGAGTCAGATCAATGACCAACTTTAATTCCTTCATCAATATAAAAGTTCAAAATTTCACATTAATCAATTTTGTCCAAAGTATTGGTTTACATAGGATTTGGACAAGAGTCTTGCCTTGAAATCTATATATCCGTTAGTGCTGTGGAAACGGGCTCTTGCCGAACATCTAGTGCCATCCCAACGTGCCATAAGAGGTAATGTCGCAGGAGCCGTGTCGAAATCCTTTGCACATACCCAAACATGCTCGTAATACCATAACTGTACAATGAATTATCTTAGTCTGCAGTTAAGTATTAATACAAATAAATTCAGAAAGGTCTACATTAATATATATAAATTCCTATCTACAGTTAAGTATTGGACAAGGCTTTAAAAGATATTGTAATTTCTACCTGCAGCAAGAGAGCACAACCCACGTCATTTTTACTCAATCCATCTTTCCGCCTCATCAATCCGCCCATAACAACATCAATGGTGAATTTAGCCCAGTTAAATTTACAAATCATCTCGACGTTTTGCAACAGGATCAAATAACTTGCGGAGACACAAGAGCTCTGTTGGGGGGCAAGAAGGTGTCCTATAACTAGAAGAGTAAAATTAATCTTAAATCTATCATCCGCATGTGTCCTACATATAATATCTTTTTCTAAGTAGGATAGTTCAATTTGATCGAATACTATGTCATAATCCTTAACCATATCAAAGTTTAATCCTTCCCGTCCATTCAACACGATGTCCTCACCTTCACTGTTTAACCCCATCAAGTATGTAACATCGACCGGTTTGATATATATCCAACGATTTTGAATATACAACCCTCTAGATTGGAGATCCATGTTTCTTCCTAACCAAGTAAACAAATGCCTGTCTACATCTACATTTTGTACATGTAAAATCCCTCCAAATCCTAACTCAACCACGGCGTGCAACTTTTCGTTATTAAAGGTGTTAATAACATCATATAGACGGGCCGGGGAGCATCTCGAACAAATATCGTCCATGCCTGTACAATAAAATATATCGTTAGCTGTTGAAGAAAAACTGTCGCATCTCGGTTTTATTTAATCATCAATATTACCAAAATTTTCTATATATGAATCTAACTTAGAAACAGTAATCAATCATGTTTAACCATCAAGAGAAATAGTGAAGTAAACTAAATGCGATGAAATTTGAGGAGACATCACCTTTGGGAACTCCAAGTGTAGATTTTGGGTAGTTGGAAATTAAAGAGGTAGATTCAAAACATGGAACTTGATATAAATGAAGTTAATCCTCTCTTTAAGAAGAGGCTGTGGAATATTTTAATATATAAATGTGTCAAAACAGTACTGTTATAGCTCTCAACACTACTTGCATTAAATGGCCGCTTGGGCCGCTCGGGTCGCAGTGAAAGCATTAAAAGCATTAAATGGCTTGGAGCTGCCTTCCTTGTACTCGTTCAGGGACTTCCATTGCACTTTAGATGTTTGCGAATCTTGAGATTTTTTTTTGTATGCAGAGGTTTTATGATATGTAGATCAAGAGCACCGTTTTTTTTATTATGTGGCGTCATAAAAGTACACCCTCCATGATTTTTTTCGACGATCGACATCCATCATCATCATTATCATGATGTAAGATGTGGTGTCACGCACGGAGGTCCGAATGCTCCTTGCGGAGGTCTGAATCTCGCACTACAAGCCCGCGGGTGCACGATGAACCGTTCTATCCCTAACGGGTTCCCCAAAGGTGGGTTGTAGCGGCGCTTTGCTTAGGTTTAATAAATACTATTCATTTAGAAAAACGGTTTTATAAATATAAGGTATTTATTTGTAAAAGGGTATAAATTCCGTATTTTAGTTTCTAAGGTTTCCTAAGCCAACTAGCCTATTTCTAAGGTCTAAACGACAAGTCATTAGAAGCCTCAAATCGCCTCTTTACCGTCAATTGCGTCCAGGTAAGTGCCAGGTAAGTGGGAAGGAACCACAATCGTGGGCCTAATTAAAAACCACTAGCCTAGACACACTTGCCTAGACACCACAAGACAGTTTAGATAAACGATCGATATCCATGACATATCGTACTTTTATTTTAAAAGATTTTATTTAGAATTGTATACAACTTAAAACTTTTAGAAAAGATTTATAAAGAATATGGTATTTTAGTGAAAAGTTCTGTAATTTCGTATTCTATATTTTGATAAAAAGCATTAAAATTGACATTAAAATGGTTGTAATTAAAATTCAGAAACTGATCAAAGCACCCATCACATCCAAAAACCCGAAGCTATACTCTTTTACTCCTCTCACACCTTCACTCTAAAACCCTAACCCATCCCTTAACCGAGCTTCCCTTCTCTGCAATCGCCGACGACCGCGACCACCGCCCACTGAGCCAAGCCCCTCCATAGTTGCCGAGTCCAAGCCAGCACGCATCCACCTCGCCGGCGTTTTTAGAGTATGCTGCATTCGCCGTGTCGGTACTTTGAGGGAGGTCCCCAGTGCTTTCGCACGAACATAATTAATGTAAATCTCGTTTTCCCAGAGGCGTAACCTCGTTGACACCTTTCTAGACACCTACTTGATCGGCTAATTGTAATGTGTAAAACTCTCCCAGGAGTAACTCTTACTCGCAGCGGGTATCGGGATCCAACTATCTCATAGAAGATATGCAATCTCATTGCAAATTTCAACACTTGAAATTCCCGATAATTTTGCCCCTAACCTCCTATGACCTTGACAAAGGCCAACAAACCATAGGCTACTAGTCAAGTTCAACCCGTCATTTCTTGATTGAATTAAACCCACACGCACGACCCTTGACAATGGACAACAAGGTCGCACGACTACTCTAACCCAATCTGCATCATATGCATAAGCAGATAAGCACCAGTCAGCTACCGCACACTACGCCTTGACAAAGGCCAACAAACGCAGCACGAATACTAACTACTACTTATCTGAAATGACGGAGGGCTATGACAGGTTTTTCTGAAAACCTATTGCGTAATGAACTTGATATCGCTATAGAATCAAATGATTTTAAAATGGAGTGCTTTTGAGACCTTTCTAGTTTTACTAAAGGGGTCACTCCCGGTGAAGGGATCGTCGGCCCTTTCCTCGTCGAATGAGGTGCAGGATATATCATATATATCACTGTGCAAAGCGGAAACTATAGAAGCAATCAAAAGACAAACCGAGAGTTGTAGCATCTGCCAGTTATTGCTAAAGGAGTCACTCCCGGTGAAGGGATCTCGGTCCTTTCCTCATCGAATAAGGTGCAGGATATATCATATATACCGCTGTGCAAAGCAAGAACCGTAGCTACCTGTTTTATTTTTGAAATTCGATTCCACAACATCTTAGGTTTCTTTTCTTTCATTAATCACATTAATGAAGTCCCATCATTTAAGTCCACCTAAACATCACAGATAAATATAACGTACGCTTATGCCATCCGTATTCGCCTCGATGTCCCGTCTGCACCGTTAGGTTAGGTAACTAACGCCAAAGCGAGGCAGGGCTAGCGCGGGTGTAAAACATAAGCAACGTCTATATAATATATCATATTATGCATTAAATCATTAAATCAATACTTGATTTAACGATCCGGTCATATCGCATATAACCGACTAATATCAATAGTAACAACTTATCGAATCAACACTTGATCCGATAACCTGGCTATATTGCATATAACCGATCAATGTTACAAATCCCGAGAATCGAATACAGTATCACATACTGGTATTATTCTCGGTCCCGCACATATCTCATATGCGCTCCTATTTCGTTTCGCTTGAACCAGGAAACCTCTGTGTAGGACTCTAAAGACTCGTCAATACGCCGGCACCAGATGATGATCATATCAAGCACCCACAAGCCGCAAGCGGTCTGCTAAACGTAACGGCCACCCGGGTATTGAGCGATCAGAAGATCGACGAGCAAGCCCGCTCACACTTCTGTGAATCCAACCAGTAACACTTACCGTACAGTCCGGTTTGATCGTCTGATATGTCGCATATCTCGCCTAGGGGTGGTAAACGTCAGACCCCAGTAGCTCGATAAGTCGTGTCGATATGAGATCTATAGCAGTTCGAGAAACTACTGGTAACACTTACCAGTAAATCTCAGCAACCCTGGCTAAGGATTTCCGGTTATAGCCAATCGAACACAGCGCAACATCAACTCCCTATACCGGGAGAGACAAATCCCCTCCTATCGCTCATTACCTCCATATGATTCGGGACTGTACCCAAAAACCACCGTTTTGCACGCTCTCTTGGACGTGGTAAGATGGAAATCAAAGCACAGTGGGAATCACACAAGACTCTATGACGATCTCGGGTCTACAGACTAACTTGTACCAGTGTCACCAGAGAACTGCCATCTGACGTGAGATATAATACCATCTGGGAGTTCTCGACGAGTCCGTCCAGTGTACCCAGTCTCCACTGAGCACCCGTATATCATCTCTGATGTCAAACACCAATGGATATGGGATCATCCATCGCCCATCTGGATGGGTCGAGAAGGTATACGCTAGTCTACTCTGGTATATCGATGCCCCGTCTCGATATACCCACGACTAGGGACCTTGAAGGATGTACTTATGGACTACCATGTCCCCACTAGTATGATCCGCATCATAGTCCAGGTAGTCAAGTACACATCCTAAGGGATTTACCAACATGTGACAGAGAGACAATCAGTGTACACGTTAAGGTAAAAAGCAACCAGATAGTATACTATCATGTCGAGCAAGAAAGTACTCCCTATATATGTCCAAGCATCCACTACAATATACATCCTATGTATAGTAATGGCCTCTAGGCCATACATATAACTAACATGTACTAGGATTAAAGATGCATCTTTTTGTTGTAGAAGAGCATTAATCATTGGAAACATCTTGTAGTTCTCCTCTTTTTGGTATTTTTCGCATGGTTTAAAATTTCGGCCAATTTCAATCCGGATCCTAGATGGCCGATTCAGATTGCAAAAATTACCGTTTGAATGCCGATTATGCCAATTCTGAGATCTTAAACCTTGGTAGTGGGTTTACCAATAGCTCAGTTGGTATGACACTTTCCTCTGTGAGGCAAGTGCGGGGGTTCGATCCACTGTGGGGGAAGTGGCCACAATTTAACACTTTTGGGGCAAATTCATCGGTCTTTTGGGGATGTGTGTTTGTGTGGTGTGTGCGTGGGTTTGTTGTATGTTTGTGTGATGTGTGTATGGGTGTGGTAGCATGTATAGGTTAGAGCGCCAGTGCCCAAAAATAAACTAAAATGGCTAAATGCCTAAATAGGTTTACCAAAGGGTTATGGGTATTGAAAATATGCTTAAAATTTATAGTCCTTTTTTCTTTGTGCTCAATAGGCAACTTTAAGATCATTGATAGCTAAAATTATGCCAAATTGTTTGCATTTATTTATTTTTAATTTTTTTGATTTTTAAAATGTTCTTATAGTCAAAACATAAATAATTTAATCTGAGCCAGCCGACACAAGGGGAGGGCCGATTCTGATCCAAAAATGACCATTTGATACCTGTAGGGCTGCTGCGGTATTGAGACTTTAAACCTTGGTTTTTCGAGTATATGCCTTTATCTAATAGTAACTCATAGAAAGTTTGTAACCAATCCAGCTGCCATGAAGTAACTAGATATATTTGACCGAGCCTCTCTCTTGATCAGGGTACATCTGATGAAGTCGTTGATCACTCTCATGGCAAGCAGCTTTGGGAGCTTAGCAAAGAAAAGTACGAACCCTTGTGGCTTAAGGGAGGAGGCCATTGCAACCTCGAGCTGTACGGGTAATTCTTTGGTGCTTCTCGTCTCATAAAATTAAACTTAATCTGAACCGTAGGATTATAGAGCAACCGATACAACCGGATTTCTGTCTCTCGTCGTCAGTTGAGATTATTGTGCAGGACTGAGTTGACATGAAAGCGATTTTTTTTTCGCCAACAGCTGTCCCCCAATTCACCATATCACTCCAAACGAAAAAAAAATCGTTTGCTTCTCTTCCTCCCACGACCACCCTCTCCTCCGCCTCCTCCTTTCCCTTGCGAGCCTCCGGTGTCATTGAGACCGAAAATTCAGAAATTCTCATAAAAGACCATCCAAAACCGTCTCTCACTAACACAACACCTAGCTCCACAGTTCTACTCCACATTCAAATTCTTTCTCTCTCTCTTCCCTCCGTTCACCTCCTCCCTAGCTCATCTAATAAAACCAATATATCAATCATGAAAAATCTCATTAAGCAGAGATGCAGCAGCAACGGCAGCCGATCTCCCAGAAGGTGGTGAAGGCCGTTTCCGCCGCTACCGCGGACGGGTCCATTCTGCGATCCTGAAGGCGAGGTTGCCACAAAAGTCGAGGGATATCAAGGACAGCGCGCAGCACCGTAACGAGCAAGCTCAGGCATCTTACTTGAGAGTGGTTTTGATCTGTAGTGTTGTGATGTTTATAAATATAACATTTCTGATCTCCATGGATTCTATGTTTATATTTGCATTTTATCGTTATCGAAATTTTCTTGTAAATTCCTACCTTCATTCATTATCCCAAAAACAAAAATAAAGAGAAACCTCCGTTCAAAAAGAAAAATAACAAAGAGAAAAAAGAGAATAAAGAGAAACAACTTACGTACATGTGTCTTTCAAATTTTGGATGTAATATCTTTGTCCCGACGTGCCAAACAAGAAAATATTGAGCCTTGCAAAGGATGGAAACAATTATTAATAAATTCTTTTTCATCCGTTCAATTCATCGATAATGTTGTTTCTTTAATTTTTTTTCTTTTTTTTAATGAGTGTACTTACAACTGTGCAGAATTTTCCAACTAAAACTTATCATTTTAGAAATTAATTGGTTATTTTGAAGCCCTTCATTTGCATGGCCATCTTGAAGCAAAGGTTTTTCCAAGTTGGGTCTGTGAAAGAAGTTGAGCAGAAGAAGGAGAAGAAGAAGAAAGAAAACAGGGGTGGTTTTAACAAGCAAAAACAAGAAAGGACTCGAAGCACGGCTGATTTTAACCCAAAAGATTCAAAAGTTTTTCTCTGTTGACTGACACGTGTCATGCAATCAATGGTGCAACCGGAATCTGTAAAGTTTTACCTGATTGCACGATTTACGAAGAATAACTCGGAAGCACCGAAGAAAAACCCACTAAAATGACCTGCATATATAATATTTTTTGAAAATGGGCACATTTTTAGTAACATTTTTTAAAAATTGCCTAATTTAAAAAATTGTCCTCCAAAAGTCCATCCATCACGATGAAATCTCTGTCCATTTCCCTCTCTCTCATCCTCACTAATATTCAAAAAATCCCATGCCTTCTTCTTTTCTTCTCGTTCTCACCCCTTCACTCTTCCTCAAGAATCCCAAATCAACCCCCGTCTCCTTCAACAAAACCAATCCCAAACCCTCACACATCTCCTTCCTCAAGACCCCATTGAAGTTCTCTGTTTGAGACCAAGAGGAGCAGATCAAGCCAACTCTTCTGTTTCCGTAGTTTCCGAGGATCAAAACCATGAAAACAGAGAAGAAGAAGAGGAGATCCAGAAGCAGCAGCAGGAAGCTGATTGGAAAACAGACGAGGAGTTCAAGAAGTTTATTGGGAACCCTTAGACCGAGGCGGCGATAAAGCTCGAGAAGAAGAGGGCTGACAGGAATTTGAGAGAGCTTGAAAGGGAAGTTGATGAGAATCCCACTGCTGGGTTTTTCAAGAAGGGTGTTCGAGAGAATTCGCTCAAGGAGAAGGAGAGGTTGGAGAAGATGGAGGAGACTTTCAAGGCTTTGGACCTTAACAAGGTATAATATATATTAAATCAAGTTCTAGGTTTATTTTTATATATGAAAAAAGTTTCACTCACACATAATATAAAACACCTCAACTGCATTCATCCCCAAACAAATGCAAGCCTGCCTTCAAACATATAGTAAGCAATTTGAAGAGACACCCATTATTTCAATTAACCAAATTCATTTTTAGAATTTATCAAACATCTTTAACTACAAACAATAACAAGGTTGGGTATGCTTTTAAGTAGAAAATTTACCAATCAAAAAGCAATTTTGAAGAACACTCGCCATTCAAATTAGTCAAATGACCAATTGATGGGGTTTGAGAGAGAGAGAGAGAGTGAGATGTTCAGAAGAGAAGAGGGCATGGTGAGGAGGAGGGGGTGGTATGGGAGAAGGGTAATTTTGTCCTTCACTTGTACAATCTAACTGTAGTTAACCCTAACTGACTAAGTATACTAACCCAATGCTAACAGAGTGGGGGTGTATAGTTACCTCTTGAAGATTTGGATGGGGCTTTTAGAAATATTAACATTTGGGTGGGTTTTCAGAAATACCAAAGATTTAAGTGGGGAATATAAAAAAAACCCTAAATTCTATTTTTATAGCATTTGGAATACAAATATATATATCCCTCAATCCTCATCTTTGCATCAAAATTTTAGTGTAGTTGAAAGGACAATTAACATGGTGTCAGAGCAACCAAGGTTCGAATATTATCAAACAATCATTTAATAGTAGTAGAAAATACCACTGCGCAAATCAGTCTAGGTTTTGGCCCACTGCCCAAAAAAGAGAGCTCAACCTCGGGAACGTGTTGGAGTACAGAAATATATTTCTCAACCCTCCTAATTTCAGAGTCCGGGTGAAACAGCCATGTCAATTTACACATTTTTTGACAATCAGTTCTGTTGGCTCTAGTTGTTCATTCGCAGAAGGGGAATAAAACGACATCTTCTTTTAATTCTCGTATTAATGCCTATGAGGTGTGGAAATTTGGAGGTGTTTCAAGAAGATCACAAGTTCAAAGTATCTAATAGAAAAGACCAAGTCTATTTAATTTGAGAATATATAGGTCCATATGGATCTAACCTTGTAATTTATAACAAAAGAAAATTCTCATTTTGATTATATTAACGATGGATGGTTATGAATCTAGACTCATAAATTATCATCGTTTCTGATATAGATTTTCTATATGGTCCTAGTCATCTTTATGGATAGAGAATTTGGGTTTTCCTAAATTGCGCTTCAAACTCCCCTTCATTGAAAACTGTTAAATTTGACTTGATACTATTTTCTTTACTCACTTTTTTTTGTCATTTTCCTTTTTTGAGGCAGCAAACGTTTTTGTTGTGAGGAATTTTTTTATAAAGCCTAGGCTACATTGCACTAGCCCACCTATGACTAAAGTCTTGCATGCATTTAATGCATGTGGGAGAAAGTCCTAACGGCTAAGCTTTAGACAAAGGGAAATATTTGGCTATTAATTTCCCTTGTCTATATATAGAATGGGTGGTCCTTAATTCAGAACAAGAAGAAAGTGTTGTGAGAAAACAATACTGTTGTCCAGAGAACAAATTGAGAGAACCTTGAATGTGAGATAGTTTGTAAGAAAGTGATTTAACTCTCCTTTGTTTTGAGTGTTCTCTTTTAAGAGTGATGTTCTCTTGCAGTGAGGTTTTGGGTGAGATCGAGAGTATTGTAACTTTTTTGTGTTCTTCTCTTCGATATAATGGAATTCCGTTGCTGCTGTCTTCGTCCGTGGACGTAGGTCGATTTGGCCGAACTACGTTAAATCATGTGTGTTGTCCATCATCAATTCCACAATTTGGTGTGTGCTCTATTTTGCATGCCGTATATTTGTGTTGGGAACCCGTTCGTCGTAACAAACTGGTATTAGCGCTTTGGTGTTACTCTGCTCCGGGTTTGATGGCTACGACAAATTACAAAATAGAGAAGTTGGACGACAGAAACAGTTTCAGTCTGTGGCGCGTAAAGATGCGTGCATTTTTGGTGCAACAAGAATTAGTCAAAGTATTGTCCGGAAAGGAGAAGTTGCCCGCATCCATGCCAGATGATCAGAAAGAAGAGCTTGATACGAATGTACATAGTGCTATCTAGCTTACTTTAGCCGATGAAGTTCTGTGGGAAGTCACGGATATAAATACGGCAGCTGGTTTGTGACTCAAGTTGGAGAGCTTGTACATGACAGAGTCTCTCATGAACAAATTCTATTTGTAGCAACGACTTTTCACCCTTCGCATGAAAGAAGGTACGTTCATTAAAGACCACTTAGATCGGTTAAATCAAATTCTTATGGATTTAAAAAACATGGACGTTAAAATTGAAGAAAAAAATCAAGCCCTTATTTTGTTATGTTCACTACCATAATTTTTCGAAAATTTCGTTAATAGCATGCCATATGGTAGAGATACACTTTTTTTAGAAGATGTAAAATCCGCCTTGCGCTATGAAAAGTTAAGGTAGAAAGTGTCTATTAGTGTAAGTGAAAATTCGGGTGAAAGTTTATTTGTAGTAGTTCGGAAAAGGGTGCATTTAGTAGAGACAAGTTTAGAGGAAGATCTTGATCGAAATCTAGGCCTTGGACAACTAATACAAATCCCGAGTGTTATTAATGTCATAAATTTGGGTACATGAGTGCCGATTTTTCTAAGCTAAAAGCTAAAGAGGATGTTAAACAAAAGTCTCAAAATGAGAACTCTTCAGTTTCTAGTGTTGCGCAAGAAACTTCTACATCACAAGTTTTCTCTATTACCGTATGCGATACTTACTCAAAAAATGAATAGCTTCTTGATTTCGGTTGCTCCTACCACATGTATCCTGATAAGGAATGGTCCATTTCTTATTAGTTTATTGATGGTGTGAATGTTTTAATGGAAAATAACACATCCTGTAAGACAGTTGGTATCGGTTCAGTCAAAATTCAGATGCATGACGGTATTGTTCGGATGTTAAGTAACGTTCGGCATGTGCCGGAGTTGAAAACGAATTTATTTCTCTGGGCACACTTGACATTAACGGTTACAAGTTTTTGGCTGAAGGTGGAGTTTTAAAGGTTACTAAAATCTCTCTTGTCATGAAAGGAAAGCAGGTAAAAACTTTGTATATCCTTCAAGGTAGCACAGTGACAGGTGATTCAGCTCGTATTTTAAAAAGCGGTCTTGGAAGCCGACTAGACGAAAGAGGTGTGAACCCGCTCACTTCAGCCTTAAACGGTTTAATTAAGCGGCTTAAGTTGTCCAACAGTAACATTTTGAAAATTATAAATATTATTTTATAATTTAAATTTGTGTATTATGATTTTTACGGAAGTAATACCGAGTATGGATTTGGGTTTTTCGGATTGGTATCCGTATGTATATTAAAAAGGTTTTCAAAGGAGTTATAGCCTCCATATTTTCCACGTGTCTATGACGACACAAGAAACATTCAAAAGAAAACCCTCTTTAAATATTTTTCAAAAACCGTGACGTATACTTTAAACAAAATTGTATATATTGCTTTATATAATCAACGTCCGCTACTTGTACCATCATATACATATCATACGGCTATTTTGAAACGATTTACATGTCACGACCCGAAAGTACGGAACATGACCGGCACTTAAACTACGAACGTCTCGAGGCGTACGTAATCTAAGTAAACCGAAAACCCAGAAATCCAAACCAAGAAAATAGTAGAGTGCAGGAAAAACCAACTTAAAGCAAGTAGTTTCAATAGCATAAGCCGAATTATGCGGTTTTTTAAAAACATCAAAATTTTACTGAAAATTTCGGCAGAGTCTCCTTTGTAAATACTGGCCCCCAAACGGGATACAACATGAATAGTATACGAAATCAAGAAAAAGGCATCCCCAAGCGGGAGCTAGCTCTTCGTCAAACGACGGTCACAACCACACAAGCAATATAATATACAACGCCAACGGCGAGGATCAAAACTCAAAAGGAAACTCAAAACCACCAGAAATCCACAGAAATAAAACGCGCGACTCTAAGGTCGAAAGAATAACATCACGGGTCTCTATCTCAAAAATAAATACATGTTTGGTTGATGGAACTTCTAGATACAACTGAATAATAATATACAAGATATAAGGAAGGATAAGATACAAATAACCCACCTACTAGCAAGCCACCCGGAATGGAAATAGTGCCAGCAAAGCCGTAATGAAACCTGTACGGCAAACCTGCAAGAAACTGGGGCACAACGGGGGTGAGTTGCCAACTCGTGAATAGAAAAACATCTACGCACAGAAATCGCATAAATAACGCAATCCTAGGTCAATGATCATAATATATCCTCAAATATATGAATAACACGTAGCCTATAACAAGGCTAGGGTAAATATCTAACCCGAGTATAATCTCATGTGCCCGTGTCAGTGCCTCAGGTAGCAATAAATCATATGGATGATGTATGAATGCATAAAACAGAATGCATGTACTGAATAAAACTGGTTTCATAAATCAGTGAGATTTCTGTATTTTAAAAGAAATGAGGTACCATATATGAAATCAGCATAAAACAGTGCCCAGCATCGACACAAAACAAGTGTCCAAATACCTCGATATCTCTGTGTCACAATTTATGTACCTCAAGTCTCAATCTCAATGTCTCAATCACAATATCTAGGGCGCCGTCAGTCCAGACCGGCCCCTACCATCCATCTCAAGACCACGACGGTATCCTCCGGATATCCGACGCGTCGGGTAATATCACCGGTAGGTAGTGCTCCCCTGCCAGGCTCACATCGTCATCATCACGCGCTTCTTGCCCCGGGGTACCTTACCGGGTCCACCATGTACCCGAAACGGTTCATCCGTCTCCTCGAATCGGGTCTCGAAATCCATCAGCAAACTCATGGTGGACGACTCATACATCATGGGAAAACCGCACTTTTTATTTTAAAAAGAGAGAAATCAGTTCATATAAGTTTTTGCGGTTTTCATCCAAATCCAGAAAATCTCATGGAAATCCGAATCCAAAACCTCAATAACACGTAAAATAGTGAATATATGCATGAGAATCCAGGAATGCGGCATAACAATGAATAACAGTATGCATGAAGTAGCTGGTAATAACTACAATGTCTAAACTAACATAGAAGGCAAGTACACTAATATCATGTCTAACTATCAGCTAACAGGCTACGTCAAGCAATAATATTTTCTAAGGTGTACGTGACATGGCAATTACCGATGAAGATGTGTGTGAGCCGGCAATTAAGTGTACGTGGTACATACGCATCATCGGTAATGGTGCTGGTGTCCTAACAGCATGATATCAATAATGGAGTATGAAACATAAAATAAGCATGCGATGCGAAGCGGACCACAAAAATGAGCGGGAGCTGAGAACTAGACGCAACTATAACTAATCTGCATTAATCTAATATCAGTCCTACAAATGGTGCCTTTTGAAATAACACGAATCATGGGGTTTTGAAAATAGGGGCTACGGTGTTTTTGTGAAAAGATACGTCTTTTGAAATATCCGTAGGATCCCTTGGGCTGTCTTTAAAAATGCCCACGACTCGTTAGTTTTTGAAATAGGTAAGAAGTCTAATCTAATCTAACAACTACACTAAACTATACGGCTGAACTAACAAGCTGAACTACAGGTAAGGAAACCGCCTAACATCTGAGTCGATACATATACATACCTGTATATATATATTAGTCGGTGATCCCGCCTCAATAATATCATATCCGATACCATATCTATAATCAGGCATCCCAAGTCAAGAGTGCAGATCAATCATCAATATAGCTCGTACGTAAATCCGTCGTACGGCATCCCAATCTGGGTATGGGTCAAAGTCACATCAATCACACTATTCATTTGGTATCTTCTTTATCAAATATCATGATCCGGAATAATGTCCTACGTCTAGTACAATATTGATGCCATCTATGTATGCATGCGGGTGTAAGAATTACTATGTCAGAAGACCCGCTAAAACATCATGTCGTATCTCAATACGAACCAAATCACGTCACCGATCTCCTGGCCTCAAGCCCAATCTCATCGACTCATCTCAAATTCCAAATACTATCCTCAAATCCAGTATATGAACACATAGTCTCATACCCATGTGAACACATAAATATATATTCCCATACACGCACATATGAAATAAGGAATGTATGCAAGTATGTATGTGTGTATGTGTAGTGCAACACTACCCTAGGGTTCGCAACACTAAAGTAATCCAACACACCAATATCCATCCTAAGCATCGTTATTAATTCCAAATAACATATAATAAATGTTGGTGTGTATACGCATCCGTATACACCACCACGGACTGCGGGGGTGCTATACGTCATCCACCCGACTTCTCCCCGTAGATATAAATCTACTCACCTGGTCCTCGCTAGCCGGTGCCGACGTCGCCACGCGCTTGCTTGTCGTCTCGAAGTCCACATGGGGGTACCTACATATCATAACGCACCATATCGCATTAAAACTAAATTCGAAATCGAAACGGCATACGAAAATCAAATCGGCACGCGTATCACGTATAGGTCCAAACCTATCGCCTACGCATGCAAGAATAGTCAAACCAACCCTCGATGTCGATGTACAAACGTCAAACCATCGAGAAAAATCCAATCACACTCATTTGCACATTCACGAACACTAATTTTAATATAAACTAGGTTAAAACTCACAAAAACCCCAATTTCACTTAAAAAGTCATTTTTCCGCAAATCTAGCAAGCACAATTCGCCGTTTTTGTACAAAACATGATGTTTAAATGAATGTAGCGGCCAATATACTTATTAAATATCTTAAATAAGTCATAGAAAAAATTTCCGGAATTTAATCTCATTAAATTCCAAAAACCCTAATATTCTAGTTTACAAAATACCCTTTTTTAACAATTTCATAGCAAAAATGCACAAACTACAATTTAGGTTGGATTTCCATGAACTAAAGTGTTAAACTACACTTAATAAAGTTAATAATATGATAAAAACCCTAACCATATTTTTAATCTCATATTTCGAATTAAATCAAAAAAACTAGTTTGCAACAAAAAGCTTAATTTGGACATTTTTCAAGTAACAACTTGTAATTAACAACTAGATTAGTTTTCTACAAAACTAAATATGTTAATCCACCTCACTAAACCATACACAATCAAACACAACTCATTTCCACAACAAACCCTAACTTAGTAATCAAAACCCTTTCTTTAAATTTCAAAACTTGAAATTTAAAACCCTAATTTAACACCTAATAGCTAGATTCAAGTAATTTAACAACAAATTAAGCATAAGATTATGATTATACCTCACAAGCTTGAGATCAAACTTGCAAAAATCTTAGCCTCCAACAATGATTTCATGCTCTAAGATCCATGCTTGAATAGCTAAAGAATAATGGGTAAAGCTTGGATTTAGAATTAGCTTTGAATTTTTGAGAAAAAGGGTGGATTTTTGATAGAAATTTTGGGGATTTTGATGGAAAAATGAGATGAAGTATTTGGGGCTGTTTTGGTTCAGGTTTGGGCCAGAAATCTTGGGGGATTGGGTGAGGGAGGAGAGAGAGTGAGGTGGGGAAAGTTAGTTCAAGTCAAAGTCAACTCAAATTATACCATTTTCTACTCTTTTTTCTTTTCTTTTCTTTCATTTCTTTTCTTTAAAATCCAAGTGGGGACAAAAGAGGGGGCTGCTGAATTCTTCAAGGGGATAAGTGAATGGGGGTGTGTGGGTGTGGGTACGGGTGTGGGGTGATGAAAAATGATAAATACAATACCCCAAACATCCATTTACGCTAAAAAAAAGCCTTTTTTCTTCAATAATTTCTAAACCGTTTTGGCAAATGATTTCGTTCCAAAAACCACATGATAAAATTTTATTTAATGTTTTATGATGCACAAAATTTGTTTCAACTCATTCCAATTTGTAATTTTCCCTAATTAAATGTATTAGTGACGGCTTAAAATAATAATAAAATAATATTTTTTTCAGAAAATTTGAAATTTCACCAGCGGCTCAATAAACACCAAATAATAGCAATTACATAGCTAGAATGTGTATATTTAATTTTTATAATAAGATATTTGTATTTTGACTTTTTACAGAAAACCCCCTTATTTTACCGATTTTTTTCGAAATTTCACCGAAACGATTTTCAAAACGTTACAATCTTCCCCCCTTAAAAAAATTCGGTCCCCGAATTTAAATTCAAACTCCCCCAAATACTAAAACATCTAAGAAAAACCATCAAGTCGTCGGGGCTTCGAAATTGTAACTACATAAAACAAATCGTAGCGCAGCGCGCTTGAAAAATGAGCATATAACTCAAATCAAAACTCCGTCAAGTATCCCGCAATCATCGGAGTCATGGAGAAGACATCAATGCCAAATCCAAATCAAAACCAATATGACATAACTCGAAACTATACATGTAAATATCGAATCTATATATGTAAGTATCTGAAGGAAATGCATGCCAAATCTCTTTAAGTCGCTGTGCACGCGTATAACACTGCACAGTGGCGAACGTCTATCATAAGGAAATAACTATATACATATATACCTTTGTTTGAAATGTACGTTCCGCCGTTTTGGAAACAATTTAGAAGAGTCTCCTTGTTTTAAACATTTCGTGTCATATCAGACACGTAGGTAAATACTGAGGCTATAGCTCGCTTTTTGGAAATCCCTTCAATAACTATCAATGCATGCAAAATATATTCAGGTACTGTCCTCTGACTAGTCCTGCTCAGTACGAAAACACATAGCAATATCATAAAAACATACTGCTCTATACGAAATAAATCCCAAAATATGCATATGAATGCTACGTGCGTCTGGTGCGCACGGAAATCAAAATCCATGAATGTGCCATACATGCGCACAGAAACAACATCTAAGTGCATCGGGTGTGCACGAAACATCTGTCGTAGGCAACATGTGTACCTGACAGCAAAATCAGGTGCATCTATCGTGCACGAAATCATGAAATCCAATATCAAGCGCCGAACGTGCGCAAAATCAATCAGGTGCACAAGGTGCACAAAACAAGTATCGGGTATCACAATCGAAATCGAAATCCAGTGCATCTAAGTGCACAAAAGGCGTATCACTGCACTGCAAGCATATATAAACTATACCGAGTGCAGGAATGAAATCGTGTGCATGCATACGCACAAAACCAACTCAACTGTTTAAAATCGTAAAATCACAAACATGTGAAACTGAAGCACGAAAACGATATCAAGTGCAACACTGTGCAAAGATCGTAAATCCTCAATCATCAAAATCAAATCATACAAATAAATCACCCAAAACATCGTAATCAATAATGGCGGAATAGTACTGCTCAAGCGCATCCTCTAAGAATCTCGGCCAACTGTCGCGGTCACTAGTGGGACGTCTCGTCGATGATCATGAACTCTGTCCTGCTGGCGTGCGTAACCATGACCACTCCTGGGTCAAGGTCTTCACTGTGAATTACCAATCTTTCGGTCCATCGGCTCATCGGCCCTGTCAGGTGTGCTAACGGGGACGATTCCGTTCTGGCACTTCTCTGGTCATCTCTTGGTCAATCATCGCGACCACTCGTAAGACAGCATATTACTGGCGTCGGCCTCTGGCTCTCTGAATGTACGTGACACATCTGATCCTGGGTGCAAGTATCATTGCAGCAGTGTCCTGGAAGGAATCCTGCTCACGGTCTCTTCCATGTCTCGTCTCTGCCAACTGTCCGGAAGTCATTGTCCTTTCCTATATCTGCATCTTGCTCTGGAACGACTGCATACTCATCGCGACTCCTTCTGGAAGGTAAGTCCAAGTACCATGCCTCGGCATGCGCATCGCATCTCTGATGTCGGCGGAGTGGAACGTCATCTCATCTAGATCTGGTACGAACCTCTTACTCCACTTTTCTCTAATGTCGTCTGCTTTGGACTCGTCTCGTCGCGGCCACATGGACTGAGCTCCAACGACTATCCTCGTATCTGGAGTCTCCTAAGAATGCATCTCACCACCTAGAATCCGAATTAAGTCGAGCCATCCAATCGATTCGTCAAAACCTCATAATCCCACAAGAGCTCAACATCTGGGGTACAGTTTAATAGTATCGAGTACATACCATAGCATCGGTGGTCCAGCCGTAGAAGGGCAAACCCAAGCCTCACTAATGGCGCCGCAGAACTGCCGCAAACCCTAAGGTTCAAAGGCTTTCATACGGTCATTAAGTCGAGTTAGGGTTTCATTCTTCTAGAGGGACCATAGAATTGCCTGCATGTCTTTTCGACTATCTTAAACTTGGAATAATAGGTTTCTGACATTCGATCGTCTCTGTCGACTCCCAACGTCTCCGCGTGAAGTCGTCTCTAGCTGGAATCAATCTATCTGATGACCTCGCATCGGGGTAGGCGAACGATCCACATGTCCTAGTCATTCATCCTCGATGACTAGCGACCTTCTATCATCTCTTAGTACAACTTATACTGCAATAGCTCCAACATCTGGGGCGATATCTCGTCGTTCGCAGCAATAACTGGCTCACTCGTCTACATGCTGAACCGTGCCTCAATCATCAGGAGTAAGCAACACACCAACGGTCATCAAAATCTGGCTGGCCTCCATCATTGGCTCAATTCTCTAGTGTCGATCAGCACCTCCGAGTAACCTCATGAAGGCGATCCGCCAAACGCTCGTGGCGCGGAAACACAGTAAAAAGACACATCTCTGCAATCATGTGTCGCCGGAATTTCGCCCTGGTCAGTCCTCGTTCGTGACGAGCTTGTGCTGACCGCAACTCTAGCCGTAGCTCTCCCTGCCCGTAACCGTAGCAGCAAAACCAAACTGGTACCGATGAGGCTAGATCAGGAAGGAATATAATACTGAACAAGGAAATGTACATCCTAAGGCTTCTTAAGTGGAGTGGCGTGTCGTAAATATGCCGCGGAACATACCAACGGTACGTCACTCTACTTTAGTCACCTATTCCATCAACCAAGGGTCGTCCTACGCTCCGAAGGTTAAAACCTAACGCTCTGATACCAACTTTGTCACGACCCGAAAGTACGGAACATGACCGGCACTTAAACTACGAACGTCTCGAGGCGTACGTAATCTAAGTAAACCGAAAACCCAGAAATCCAAACCAAGAAAATAGTAGAGTGCAGGAAAAACCAACTTAAAGCAAGTAGTTTCAATAGCATAAACCGAATTATGCGGTTTTTTAAAAACATCAAAATTTTACTGAAAATTTCGGCAGAGTCTCCTTTGTAAATACTGGCCCCCAAACGGGATACAACATGAATAGTATACGAAATCAAGAAAAAGGCATCCCAAGCGGGAGCTAGCTCTTCGTCAAACGACGGTCACAACCACACAAGCAATATAATATACAACGCCAACGGCGAGAATCAAAACTCAAAAGGAAACTCAAAACCACCAGAAATCCACAGAAATAAAACGCGCGACTCTAAGGTCGAAAGAATAACATCACGGATCTCTATCTCAAAAATAAATACATGTTTGGTTGATGGAACTTCTAGATACAACTGAATAATAATATACAAGATATAAGGATGGGTAAGATACAAATAACCCACCTACTAGCAAGCCACCCGGAATGGAAATAGTGCCAGCAAAGCCGTAATGAAACCTGTATGGCAAACCTGCAAGAAACTGGGGCACAACGGGGGTGAGTTGCCAACTCGTGAATAGAAAAACATCTACGCACAGAAATCGCATAAATAACGCAATCCTAGGTCAATGATCATAATATATCCTCAAATATATGAATAACACGTAGCCTATAACAAGGCTAGGGTAAATATCTAACCCGAGTGTAATCTCATGTGCCCGTGTCAGTGCCTCAGGTAGCAATAAATCATATGGATGATGTATGAATGCATAAAACAGAATGCATGTACTGAATAAAACTGGTTTCATAAATCAGTGAGATTTCTGTATTTTAAAAGAAATGAGATACCATATATGAAATCAGCATAAAACAGTGCCCAGCATCGACACAAAACAAGTGTCCAAATACCTCGATATCTCTGTGTCACAATTTATGTACCTCAAGTCTCAATCTCAATGTCTCAATCACAATATCTAGGGCGCCGTCAGTCCAGACCGGCCCCTACCATCCATCTCAAGATCACGACGGTATCCTCCGGATATCCGACGCGTCGGGTAATATCACCGGTAGGTAGTGCTCCCCTGCCAGGCTCACATCGTCATCATCACGCGCTTCTTGCCCCGGGGTACCTTACCGGGTCCACCATGTACCCGAAACGGTTCATCCGTCTCCTCGAATCGGGTCTCGAAATCCATCAGCAAACTCATGGTGGACGACTCATACATCATGGGAAAACCGCACTTTTTATTTTAAAAAGAGAGAAATCAGTTCATATAAGTTTTTGCGGTTTTCCTCCAAATCCAGAAAATCTCATGGAAATCCGAATCCAAAACCTCAATAACACGTAAAATAGTGAATATATACATGAGAATCCAGGAATGCGGCATAACAATGAATAACAGTATGCATGAAGTAGCTGGTAATAACTACAATGTCTAAACTAACATAGAAGGCAAGTACACTAATATCATGTCTAACTATCAGCTAACAGGCTACGTCAAGCAATAATATTTTCTAAGGTGTACGTGACATGGCAATTACCGATGAAGATGTGTGTGAGCCGGCAATTAAGTGTACGTGGTACATACGCATCATCGGTAATGGTGCTGGTGTCCTAACAGCATGATATCAATAATGGAGTATGAAACATAAAATAAGCATGCGATGCGAAGCGGACCACAAAAATGAGCGGGAGCTGAGAACTAGACGCAACTATAACTAATCTGCATTAATCTAATATCAGTCCTACAAATGGTGCCTTTTGAAATAACACGAATCATGGGGTTTTGAAAATAGGGGCTACGGTGTTTTTGTGAAAAGATACGTCTTTTGAAATATCCGTAGGATCCCTTAGGCTGTCTTTAAAAATGCCCACGACTCGTTAGTTTTTGAAATAGGTAAGAAGTCTAATCTAATCTAACAACTACACTAAACTATACGGCTGAACTAACAAGCTGAACTACAGGTAAGGAAACCGCCTAACATCTGAGTCGATACATATACATACCTGTATATATATATTAGTCGGTGATCCCGCCTCAATAATATCATATCCGATACCATATCTATAATCAGGCATCCCAAGTCAAGAGTGCAGATCAATCATCAATATAGCTCGTACGTAAATCCGTCGTACGGCATCCCAATCTGGGTACGGGTCAAAGTCACATCAATCACACTATTCATTTGGTATCTTCTTTATCAAATATCATGATCCGGAATAATGTCCTACGTCTAGTACAATATTGATGCCATCTATGTATGCATGCGGGTGTAAGAATTACTATGTCAGAAGACCCGCTAAAACATCATGTCGTATCTCAATACGAACCAAATCACGTCACCGATCTCCTGGCCTCAAGCCTAATCTCATCGACTCATCTCAAATTCCAAATACTATCCTCAAATCCAGTATATGAACACATAGTCCCATACCCATGTGAACACATAAATATATATTCCCATACACGCACATATGAAATAAGGAATGTATGCAAGTATGTATGTGTGTATGTGTAGTGCAACACTACCCTAGGGTTCGCAACACTAAAGTAATCCAACACACCAATATCCATCCTAAGCATCGTTATTAATCCCAAATAACATATAATAAATGTTGGTGTGTATACGCATTCGTATACACCACCACGGACTGCGGGGGTGCTATACGCCATCCACCCGACTTCTCCCCGTAGATATAAATCTACTCACCTGGTCCTCGCTAGCCGGTGCCGACGTCGCCACGCGCTTGCTTGTCGTCTCGAAGTCCACATGGGGGTACCTACATATCATAACGCACCATATCGCATTAAAACTAAATTCGAAATCGAAACGGCATACGAAAATCAAATCGGCACGCGTATCACGCATAGATCCAAACCTATCGTCTACGCATGCAAGAATAGTCAAACCAACCCTCGATGTCGATGTACAAACGTCAAACCATCGAGAAAAATCCAATCACACTCATTTGCACATTCACGAACACTAATTTTAATATAAACTAGGTTAAAACTCACAAAAACCCCAATTTCACTTAAAAAGTCATTTTTCCGCAAATCTAGCAAGCACAATTCGCCGTTTTTGTACAAAACATGATGTTTAAATGAATGTAGCGGCCAATATACTTATTAAATATCTTAAATAAGTCATAGAAAAAATTTCCGGAATTTAATCTCATTAAATTCCAAAAACCCTAATATTCTAGTTTACAAAATACCCTTTTTTAACAATTTCATAGCAAAAATACACAAACTACAATTTAGGTTGGATTTCCATGAACTAAAGTGTTAAACTACACTTAATAAAGTTAATAATATGATAAAAACCCTAACCATATTTTTAATCTCATATTTCGAATTAAATCAAAAAAACTAGTTTGCAACAAAAAGCTTAATTTGGACATTTTTCAAGTAACAACTTGTAATTAACAACTAGATTAGTTTTCTACAAAACTAAATATGTTAATCCACCTCACTAAACCATACACAATCAAACACAACTCATTTCCACAACAAACCCTAACTTAGTAATCAAAACCCTTTCTTTAAATTTCAAAACTTGAAATTTAAAACCCTAATTTAACACCTAATAGCTAGATTCAAGTAATTTAACAACAAATTAAGCATAAGATTATGATTATACCTCACAAGCTTGAGATCAAACTTGCAAAAATCTTAGCCTCCAACAATGATTTCATGCTCCAAGATCCATGCTTGAATAGCTAAAGAATAATGGGTAAAGCTTGGATTTAGAATTAGCTTTGAATTTTTGAGAAAAAGGGTGGATTTTTGATAGAAATTTTGGGGATTTTGATGGAAAAATGAGATGAAGTATTTGGGGCTGTTTTGGTTCAGGTTTGGGCCAGAAATCTTGGGGGATTGGGTGAGGGAGGAGAGAGAGTGAGGTGGGGAAAGTTAGTTCAAGTCAAAGTCAACTCAAATTATACCATTTTCTACTTTCTTTTCTTTTCTTTTCTTTCATTTCTTTTCTTTAAAATCCAAGTGGGGACAAAAGAGGGGGCTGCTGAATTCTTCAAGGGGATAAGTGAATGGGGGTGTGTGGGTGTGGGTACGGGTGTGGGGTGATGAAAAATGATAAATACAATACCCCAAACATCCATTTACGCTAAAAAAAAGCCTTTTTTCTTCAATAATTTCTAAACCGTTTTGGCAAATGATTTCGTTCCAAAAACCACATGATAAAATTTTATTTAATGTTTTATGATGCACAAAATTTGTTTCAACTCATTCCAATTTGTAATTTTCCCTAATTAAATGTATTAGTGACGGCTTAAAATAATAATAAAATAATATTTTTTTCAGAAAATTTGAAATTTCACCAGCGGCTCAATAAACACCAAATAATAGCAATTACATAGCTAGAATGTGTATATTTAATTTTTATAATAAGATATTTGTATTTTGAATTTTTACAGAAAACCCCCTTATTTTACCGATTTTTTTCGAAATTTCACCGAAACGATTTTCAAAACGTTACATTACATATATACATCTTTCGGCTATTTTATATGCTTATACTTTGTCACGACCCGGAAATGGCACGTAACCGGCACTTGAATCACATGAAATCTATAGTACCCCACCGTAATCCAAGTAAACCAAAAACCAGGAATCTAAACCATTTTAGAAAATAATGGAGGTGTAGTTTTGAAAATGGGTTTATAAATTGAAATCAAGTTTGTTTTAAGAGTACAAGTAAAGTTGATTGAAAACAATTTCGCCATTTAAAAATCGGGCAGCACATTCTTTGTAGATTTTGAGTGAAATAAGTATATATATATATATATATATATATATATATATATATATATATATATATATATATATATATATATATAAGCATCCCTAACGGGAGCTAGCTCACGCCCAATGGCGGAGACACGATCCACGCAAATATATATACGACGCCCAAGGAGAAGAATCATAAGCAGATCACAATAGATATATAAATAAATGGTTGATGGAGTTTTTAACTAGATCCAAGAATAATAATACATATACAAGAGACGGTTACGATACAACCGTGCAACCCACCTGTAGGGTGTTTTTCGTCACCTCATTGAGATGGGAATATGGCGCGCTTGTCAGGCGTACTACAGATTCCCCCTGCCTAGGATAGACAGGGGTTTATTGATTGTGAGGATCCGAATCTCTGGCAGTCGCGGACTAAGCTGCCGTTAATTATCCCTCACCTTTGGAGTGAGAGAACCTCCGATTGACGGGTCAAATTGGTCATGCGAACTCGATGTGCAGTGTGCGTATGTTTTGAAAGGGTTTTGGATATATCGGGGGCCATTCAGAGTATTATGTTATGTGTTTCTGGTGTGGAGTGCATGGAAAATGAGGGGTGAGGAGCGTCTTAAAGATGCGTGCATGGCACGTGGGAGCTGGGCGCCCGCGAGTCACATGCCTGGCGCGTGGGCGCTGGGCGCCCGTGGGTCATGTGCTTGGCACGTGGGTAAACAACTCAAGTCGACTCCAAACGAGTCCGACACCCAAAACAATACATACCTAAGTTGTGTCTCTAAGTCATGGATAATACAAATGGTTGATGTGTTTTTTAACTAGATTCAAGAATAATAATACATATACAAGAGACGGTTACGATACAACCGTGTAACCCACCTGTATGGTGTTTTTCGTCACCCCATTGAGATGGGAATATGGCGCGCTATAGATTTTCCCTGCCCAGGATAGACGGGGTTTTATTGATTGTGAGGATCCGAATCTCTGGCAGTCGCGGACTAAGCTGCCATTAATTACCCCTCGTATTTGGAGCGAGAGAACCTCCAATTGACGGGTTAAACTGGTCATGCGAACTCGATGTGCAATGTACGTATGTTTTGAAAGGGTTTTGGATATATCGGGGGCCCCGCAGAGTTTTACGGGACGTGTTTTTGGTGTGGAGTGCATGAAAAATGAGGGGTGAAGAGCGTCTTAAAAATGCGTGTATGGCACGTGGGCGTTGGGCGTCCGCGAGTCACATGCCTGGCGCGTGGGCGCCGGGCGCCTATGGGTCATGTGCCTGGCGCGTGGGGGCTTGGCGCCCACAGGTCACGTGCGCAGCGCGCGACCGTTGGGCGCCAGCGGGTCACGTGCGCTGCACGCGACTGTTGGGCGCTGAGCGCCCGCGGGTCGCGTGAGGCGCACTTGGGCGCTTAACACCCGTGGGTCGCGTGAGGCGCACATAGGCGCTTAGCGCCCACAGGCCATGTGCCCTGCATGCGCCCGCTGGGCTCTCGCGGGTCACGTGCGCTGCACGTGCCCGCTGGGCGTCCGCGGGTCGCGTGAGACGCACGTGGACGCTTAAAGCCCGTGGGTCAAGTGCGCTGCACGCGACCGCTGGGCGCTGAACGCCCGCAAGTCGCGTGAAGCGCACGTGGGCGCTTAGCGTCCGCGGGTCACGTGCCCTGCATGTGACCGCTGGACGCCTGCGGGTCACGTGCGCGGCACGCGACCGCTGGAAACACCATGAACTTTCACCATTTTTGCGATTGATACCATGAACTTTTATAATTGCAAATAGGTACCATGAACTATTTTCTTAGACATAACTATCATACAACGTTAAATATGCCGATGAATGGACCGTTATACCCCTTGATTTTTATTAATCATTTCCCTATTAAAAATTATTTCTTTATTATTTTTCATTTATACTCTCATTCATCACCTTCTCCTCATCTTCAGCTTCCTCGAGATCAAGGATCCCTTCCTCCCTCACCGCCCCTCCAATGTTTTAAATATCGGATATCGGTATCATATTGGACTGAAGATTGTTATATCAAGTATCGGATATCGGTATCATATCGGACTGAAGATTTTTATATCAGGTATCGGATATCGCGACATATCGGGAGATATTTTCTAAAAAATATTTGAGGTCATAAATGTCATGTCTGAAAATATATAGTCGGCTTTTTAAATGAGTTTTTTTCTCAACAGCTCAGTAATAGAACGATCATATAAAGTGGTTGCTTATAGGTTCGAATCTTATTTAAGAAGATTTGATGCAAACAAAAATAACTGAATATGGATCCACAGAAAAGAAAAGTTGATATGGATTCCATGTTTTTTCTCAGCAGTTTCAACTTTAATATATCCTTCACTATAACGGAACATCCAGGGATTTTCACTAGAATGGGCGTCTGAAAGATTAAGGTTTCGTTATAAAATCATATTATACATTTTACAAAAATCCTAAAAAATAAAACAAAATTGTAAATCAATTTAGTTACAATATAAAAGAAACTATTTTCTTTAAAAAAAAGCATAATGATATTCATACCTTAAAAATAATTCAAAAACTAATATAGGTAATTGGAATTGAACCCCAAGATCTTTTGTTTAGAGACAAAACACATCACCACTTGGACTAAAGTCTTATCGTGCTTTATTTATGCAACAACATATATAATAGATACCTAAAAATTCAAAATCTCGTATATAACATATATCGATTTTTATTTTTCGAAATATTAAACGAGCATGGCCGCATGTGCCCCCTCTACCTCCTTAGTGGATTTGCCCCTGCTTCATTCTGGGCGGGTCGGGTTCATCACCAATGATATCTAAAAACCAATAACCTAAATAAAATTAGGAAAATATCGTGATATTTGGACATATATATCAGACCTAATATATTGTGTAATATTACGATTTATCGGCCGATATTTACCCAAAACTACAAAAAGATATAAATTTAGCACATCGTATTTCCCTCCAAAACCGATATAAGAGATATATCAGCGATATTTAGAATACTGCCGTCCTCAGATCCTCATCGGAGCTTCGGCAGAGCCCGCCACTCTCACCCTATCGAAAGGGTTGAAGAAATCCCATCTAAAATCCTTCACCTGCGTTGACGGCACAGACAGTGACGAGTAAAAGTACCCACATCTTGAAGAAGAACAATAAGAAGTGAACGATAAAGTCTGGATTTTTGGCTCTGTGGGGGTTTGCTGAAGGAGGGAAGTGGGTAAAGCTTTGATCTTTGGCTATGTGAGGGTTTGCTGAATGAGGAGAGGGGAAGAGTGGTGGTAGATGAAGAGGTTAAAGGAGGCGAGGGAGCGGGGGTAGAGGAAGAAGAGGCGGTGGGCATCGGCGGGGGCGGAGCGATGGTAGACGACGAGCTTAAGGAGGGGCTTCCGCTCCCTGCAGAGGGCCACCGTGTCCTCAAAAACACCGGCGAGCTTCAAGGCTGTGCAGTTCCCTATTCCTTGCTATTTTTAGGGTTTTGTTTTGTTTTTTTAGAGAGAGCGAGAAGAGAGAGAAATGGTTTCCTTGAGAGTTTGCTTGAAAAAGGAGTGGGCGGCGATTGGCGGACGGCTACGGTCTAGTTGATTGCTTGGGGTTTTATTTTAAATACTATTTTTTGAGCTCTAAAAATTAATTGAAGGGCATACAATTAGGGGTTTTATAAACTCGTTAAATTAATTTTATAGCTTTGGAAGCCATTCAAAATAATGATTTTCATCCAAATTGAATTGTCCGATGGCAATCTTTGAGATTGTGTGGGTAATTATTCTGGTGGGTCTTTGGGATGCGTTTCAATTTTTCCAAAAAAAGAGAAACTCTAATAATTTAAAAAGATTATACAAGATTTTAGTTAAATAAAATATGAAATGTATTAGATTAGTTGTTGCATATTTTAATCATCATTGCATGCTTAAAATTAAAAGATGCAAAATGTATTCATACATCTATTAATTTTCAAGTGGGAGATTTTGATTGGAGATGCCAGTCTAGATTCAACTACTTAATCCATTCCATTTCTAATAATATTTTCAATTATTTTAAGACAAATTTTAATTTTTTTTTAAGACTGTGGTTGGGTTTTTAGGCCTTATCTTTCCTCGGAGTGTAATTTTATTGTTTGCCAAAATGAATTGAAAATGGAATGCTCTTTAGAAAAGAACAGTAGTCCAAATAAATGCCATAGTTTTAACGCATCCATAAAAATCTATGTTATGGACAGTCTCGCCAGGAGTGTGATGGTAGATGTTACAACTATAATAAACATTAGACTAGTACTTTCTGAACTAGCCAAAGGACCCAGATACTGATGACAATAAGATGGTAGCGATGCAGTAGGGCTTCATGAAGAACCATCGAGATGCAACATTCTTTGGAAGATTGCCACCACATCAAAGGTCATTCTTCACGTTGATCGTGACGAAGAGCGATGTCATTAGTGTATAAGATTTTTATTGCCGAGCAATTGCGGTACATGATGAGTAGGAGTTAAATGGTAATCTACACGCCAAGCAACTGTGGAATTTGTTATGTGGTAGTTATAGGGCAACCTACACAATGTGAGATGTTCCTTAATTTTTCGGTTTGACCTTAGCTGTATAAGGATAAGCTTGTTCTACATCCGGGATGTATATAGTAGCTAGCCATAAACTTATAAGTCGCTTTTTGTGTAAGGTTTAAAATATTTTGTTAGCTAAACGGAACAATCTATTTCTTACATAACTTATGGTTTTACATGTTTATTCTTCTATAAATGGCGTACGTGACATTGTAGAATGGGTTAGCAGATAGATGAGGTTACTTGACCACCTGAGGTAGCTACTTGGCACTTTAGCCAAAGCTAATATATCTAAATATAAGCGTTTCCTTGGAGGCAAAATCTTTAAAAGAAAAATCATTTGTATGTTCATTGCAATTAATACTTTAATAATATATGCAGACCAATAAATACGAAGGCACGTGGTGGTGCGTCCTATTTCAACACTGTCACTAATGATTATTAGATAGATGGCTACTGATCTCATACGAATTTGAAGTGTTGATTATATATCAAGCTCTATATCAGTGGCGTTAAAAGTCTTGCTAATATGGTTGTGCGTGATTAACAGAGTAGTTCTAGGAACCGTATAAAAGCCACGAGTATCCATTTTAGTATGGATCTATATGAGGAAAAAAGAATTGTCACATAGCTGAGGATATTGTACACTCTGCAATAAAATGGTATTGCAGAGAGGAGAAAAGGAAATGCGAGATATGGTTAGAAGCATGATGACAAGGGTCGATCTTTTCATATCTTTGGGGAGATGCGAAATTGACAGTCATGCTCTTATCCTTGTATTTTCGTTAATCATTACAATCAACACCTATAAAGAGTAGACATGCGAGAGACCTTGGAGGATCATCTGCGTCCACGGGAATGTTGACTATTTAATTGGTTGCATGATGTGGCTTGCCTCAAGGAGGAATTTTCGCAAAAGATGGACGTAAAGGTCAAGATTTAAGATAATACGAAGGTTGAGGAGAATCCCAGTCATTGAGCGTAATTAGAGGAATTAGTTCCTCCAGCGGTTGGGAACAATAGGAGCAAGAATCTTGTTGGTAGCTCGAAATTCGACACAGAACCTTAAGATCTTCGTGTGTTAAACCGTGGTTTGGCATCCCAACGATGTTTGGATATCGAAGGGTAAACATTCATGGTAACGCCGTATGTGTTGCGGAAGTAAAGTCATTTGAGTACACTATTTCTAGGTCTGTTATGAAGGAGAGACTAATGGTGATGGAAGAGATGCAAGAATCAACAATAAGGAATCAAGTCTGGGACTTGGTCGACTTTCTTCCGGACACAAGATTGCTGATAAAAACTGGGTTTTCAGTCTCATGCGAAAAGAGGATGGTATCGTAAAGAGATACAAGGCACGCTTCTTGGTGAAGGAATTCACCAAGACTAGGTGGACTAGGAATAGATATCCTTATCCGGGGTTATGACTGCTACAATTCTCCTTTTCCAAATGAATCGTTGCACATAAAGATCTCGAACAGGGTCTTAGAGACTTGTTTTTTTCTTCTCAATGGAGATTCAGTTAAGCAGATCTGGAAGATCTGTCTATGGGTTTCGAAGCCAAGGTACTTGAGTCGACTTAGAGAGTCTATTCATAGCTTTAAACATTTATCCAAGTAGCTGTATATTCTATATCCATATAGTATATAATTATGGACCGATGATTGAATCTAACAATTGCGAGTCATGAGATCTTGTCATTATATGTGAACGATGTCGGAATGTCTAAAAGTGTTTCCAAGACAATAAATACTACTTAAAGGTGGTTGTCCTTTATTATTGTGATAGAGGACATGCTAAATTTTGAGTTTATGATTGAGAATTGAATCCATGAGAACTATTCCAAAAGCTCATATGTTTGTTTTCAGAGACTTACATTAAGTATGTTTTAGAATTCAACCCGCACGATTACTCTTTCGTTAATGCTCCAGTCACTGGCGGACATGTTTTATTAGCCTATTCTACATGACTCTTAACGAAAGACATAATAGAGGTTCCATTTTGCTTAGTCGGTAGTCTAAAGTATGCTTGGTGTTTACTTCCCTCGATATATCCTTTGCCTTAGGACTTGATATCCAAGATTTGCTTGTTAGGTTGAAGTGATGATACTCAAGTATTTACATGGATGATCTATTGTACCTTATGCTATGAGAGATCAAATTTGCGTTTATGCGGATATGTAGCTGCCGTCATGCCGATGATATGAATTTGAATGCATCTACATCCGCATATGCATTCTTGCTTGATGGCGGGGCTATCACTTGAAGAGGCAAGAAGATTGTATTTCATGTTACACTATGGGGATGGAATTTGTAGCTACCTTCCTAAGGTGCGGTTAGAGGGGCTGCTTGGCTAAGGAGATTTCTCTAGAGTTTGCACGCATGCGAGAGACATGGTACTCTATCGCGACAGTTGGTCGGTCAGAGTATACTCCATCGATCTTAAATAACATGGATAGTTGAAGCACATAGAAATCCGTTACCAATTTATTAGGAAGTAACATGCATGGTTTAAACTGTAGAGTCTACCTTCAAGTCAGGTGATTGAGAATTCGCAGACGAAGGAAATATCCAACACTTAATGCGTTTAAGCGTCGTCATGGGTGACGAGTTATATCTTAGACCTTAGTATTGTTATTTGATATTATTATATATGACGATTTTTTAGGCATGCTTCTGATTGATAGTTGATTACTTTCTTTCATAAACAAAATGAGATATGCATGTATATATTTGTCTATTTTATCATACAGTATATTCATTAAGCACATAGGGTATACTAAGTGCACAAGGTGTACATTTATCAAAGATACGTCAGTAGATATGAACTTTCACTAATACGAGCGATCCTCTTCGAACCTGTGGCAGCGGGCGAAGGTGAAACTAGCTGTCGTGAGTCATTTGTTAGGAGCAATGACCACATCGTCATGTTACTGGGTGTGGTGACAGTACGAGTTGCTAATAAGTCACCCTGACTGGTTCAGAATGAGGTTGTGGCGCCTTTCATATGCCGCGTGACCGAAGTGGTTATTCCACAACACTTTACCTGCTTACTATTAGTCGGATTAGAGGTTTGACTTTGTTCACGAGATGTGGGCTTAACAGGAGATCCCAGCCATATCGCAGGACAATATGGTCGAACAAGTCAATCACGAGGTGACAGGGTTTGGGTCCGTACGATATAAATATAATGACGTATGCTTTTAAAATGTGAAGTATATCGTAACATCTTCCCATACGACATGTGTTGGTACCGTATATACGGAGGTTGGAAGGGATTGATCCCATCTTCCTTACAATGTGAGTCCTTGTCGACGACCATCGGAATGTACGACAATCAAGTTACCCTTAGTGATATTGCGTTGTCTAGCTAGATTTGTTATGAGAGTCTGCTACTTTGGCTGCTATTTTCTGCTGCGATGACACATATACTGCATATATGAGGTAGTGTCAAGAAAGCAGACGAATAGCAAACCTAATTATTTAAAGTCGAAGGAAGATCGATTGACATGTTTCCGATCGCATCGTATGGCCAACTGTTATTAACATGGGGGGCAAGGTTTAAGAGTGTGAAGAATCATGGAAAGACCCTGATGTACAAGCACACTTCAGAAAGGGATCGAAGCTATTTGAGCAGACATGATTGATTGGATCTGGGATATGATATTTCACAAGCTTAACATTTTATTTTTGTTCTTTCATAGGAAGATCCTTGTGTCGGTCCTAATGGATTTGGTTGTAAGGCTTCTCAACGTTCTTAGGGAGCTATGGACGACACCCACTCACTCGTATGAGTGATTCCTGGTTCTCAACGTTCACATGCACCATGTATGCGCATAGGTAAGAAAAAAGAAGAGATTCTCAAAAGGCAATTGACTCAGATAGTCAATGACTTAGGGAGCTATGGGCGACACCCACTCACTTGTACGAGTGGGAGTATGTTGGTATATGGGCTTACCTGACCTATGCCTGTCCAAGTGAGTGGGCTGGTGGGTCGGGTTGGTAAAGAAACTGACACTAACCGGTTGGCTAGGGTTTAAATCCCTTATATAAACCTATGCATTGCCTAGGGTTCTGTATCTCTCTAATAATAGTTGCCCGTCATCTAATAGACAACGTAGGCTAACAGTTAATAATGAAAATTTATGGCAAACATACCCTTTTACTATCATGATTTTACCTTCTCAATATGTTTCAATCCATGCATCTTGTTCCTGTATGCATAAGTGTGGTAATGTTATGCCCGTTTTGTGAGCTTCCAGTCACACCCATTAACAAAGCGAGTTTTGAGTGGGATAAAATGGGGTCAATTAGTAAACAACTTTTTAGATTATATTAAACATCTATGTTAAATAGGCACAAGTACCCAAAAGAAAAGAATAAAAGGCACCGGTATGCTTCGGTTTTACAAAATCAAGGCACGTTTTTGTTTGTTGCTAGTTCATGACTTAAAGCTAGATTTCCTAGAAGCCAACCCCATCCCTTTATCACCAACTCAGGTCTCACTGGTGCGGCCTATCTAAATCTTGAAAAAAGAAGTATAAAGGTTTGTGTTACACTAAAAATGGGCTGAAACTTATATGTTTAATGGTTAGAGAAACACATGCAAGGCTTCACTAGATAGGTTGTGTTCAAATCTCCTTTTGAATAATACACCAATTGTTTTAGTGAAAAGGGTTGCAACCCTTTTCTTGCGCAACCTGACAAAGTGGGTGGAGCTCACACTTACGTGCATGGGCCCCATACCCCAATTATGTGAGGGTGCCTAGTTGGTTGAGCAGGGGAGCATTGCATAGCTCCCCTTTGCTCTTGTTTTATGTCTAACAATAGCCTTGTCCAACCCAGATGTCGAATGGGTTACCCTAATAAAGCCCTGAACCTGAATATTCATTATTTAGCAGGTTAGGTTTGACCTCAGAAATCTGATATGTTTATTCAGTGGGTCACTTCGAGATTAAGAAAACTATTCTAACATTCCGATATGAACCCTACCTGATATAGATTCAACCAGGCCTATGTATAACCATGTGTTTCAAATATTCTTGTTTCCTATTCCACATATTATGTTTTTAAAATTCAAGTTTGCAATATACAGTTGCCTCATGGGATACAAATGTTTGAATTGAGGACCATCACTCATAATAATGGTTTCTTTCATTTGTTAGGTCTATTTATATTTACTCTTTAATATTTAATACCACTTAGGTTTTCTAGTGTTCATTCCAGTTTACTTATTGGGTTAATTAAATTACCAGGATTGCATACATGTATCATCTAGAAATTCATTGCCCCTCCATGATGCTGGAGTAGATGATGAACGTTCTTCCCTTGATAATGGTGGCAGGTCTCCAAGCCCACCTTACAATGTCATGTCAATTGATGGTAACGTTTCTTGTTTTTTTTCACTACTTTTTTTGTCTTTCATTGGGTGGAGTTGACACTGCATGGATACAGATTTTCTATGGCCAGTTAACTATCAATGTCTATTACAGATGTTTTTCCAATTGAAACTGCAAGAGCAAGGTTCTTGCAGATAATTGTTGACAATTTCATTAATGAGCATGTTGTTGAAGTGCAAGGCTCTCCAGATGTAAACTATGGTCATGATAAGTTAAACAAAAGAAAGACATGAGGAGAAGCTCAGTATGAAGGTGACCCAAAGTTGTCTTTACCGTTGATGTACGTGGCAAACTTGTACGAGACTTTAGTTAATGATGTGAACATGCGCCTTTCTTCCTTGGATGGAATTCGTGAGAAGGCCATTGGCGTAGCTCTAGAAGCAGCTGGCGGTTTGTATAGGAAGTTAGCAAAAAGGTTCCCGAGGAAAGGTGTGAATGGCATAAATTTGTGCTATTGGATTATCGATTTGGTTTCTATACCGGCACTATTTTGATATTTTAGGACCTCGCAGCTTTAAGAGAAGAGAACTGGCAACTTCTCTTGAGACCCGGACAAGATTTCCAGAGCTAGTGGTACATGAGGAAAAAACGTGTTCGCTTTGTAGTAGTAAATGGCTTGACAATTATTGAGAAGCCAAGCAACATCAACATAGAGGACGGAGAATGGTACAGTTTATTCTAATCTTATCATACTTTTTCTTTACTATATTATGGTGATTTGGTTATAAATTTGAGGATGCACACATCATATAGTAACTTTCCAAAACCATATCCGTCAAAGAGTGTGCTTATGACCACAATAAAAGTGACCAGGGTTATATATCTTGGATGCCACAGTTCTTTTGAACAGATTTCTCTTCATAACTATACATTAAAATATAATTTTTTAATATGTTCTATTTTTTTTTTAAATTGTTATTTGGTGCAAGTATTTTACTGTTTTCGCTTATGGTGCAGTTAAAATAGCATTAAAAATGCATTATCTTAACATACCACATCAGGATGCTGGGCGTTTTGTTTCTTTACATACCAAAATTTAGTAAATACAGCAACTAGACACCCGAGTAGAAAATTATGCATTTTTAATTGCACGATTACAAATAAGATCGTAAAAAATCCTCCCGTTGTATGAATTGAGGTGCTATTCCATACTCCACCTGAAGCCACCACTTATGTTTGTCTGTTTCATTGTAAGGTGGGTAGAAGTCCTCACTTGGTCTCTCAAATTCCACAACTTGTACCTTTTTCTCCAGTACAAGTAGTCTAGAGAAAAGCACTGCTAGTGCTTTTCTCTTACAATACTTCTATTTCCATATATCAGGTTCAAGCGGTTAACTGGCCGGAATGAGGTGGCTATATCAGCAAGGGATTATAAATTTTATTCCCCACGACATAAATATAGACGTTCTGCTTCGCTATCTGTCTCTAACATCCCTGGACTCGCAGTAAGTTCCTCAGAATTTGTAAATTCATATAGCAATTGTGTATTCGACCAATTTTGTCTTACCTGACCTTAAACTTTCTAGGCATTTTCAGCTACTGATAGTTCTTCTCCATTAGCAAGTCCTAGTGGATTCCGTCCTATAAATGAGGTGAGATTTTAGTATTCATATTTTCTAAATGTTGTATTATGTGGCTTGTCTGCAAAACTGACGTTTTTAATATCAAGTATAAGCCCAAAAATTAGTCTCTGCTTGTTATGTCCAGTTCAAACTGCATATCGACATCCTGCACAATGTTATGGGAACACGGTATGCAATATCATGCGCTTGAGGATCGCAGTCCGCATAATCAGATTATGCTCGCATTCTCGATTTGCAATTTAACCAAAATTAAAAAAAATTATATACAAAAGACAAAAAGTGAGAAAATATGAAAAAATATATTAGACTTGTACACAATATTTTGAGTGTCAAGAATTTTAACATAATGAAAATTAATGAATTATCGAGTCATGAACTTATTTCAAATATGCAAAATAGGCAATCATATCATATGATAGTAAATTAATAATGCAATGATAAAATAAAGAGCGTACCTCAATTATATGTATAAATCCATGCTATTTCATCAAAGATTCATGGCAAAATAGCAAGTTAATCTCCAAGATTGAAATCAGATTGAGAATTAAAATTTCCTCTAGGACGTTTCCAAAAAAGACGTCTAGCTAGAGTTTTCGCCACAAAGAGAAGGAAAACTTGTTAGGAGAAAACCCTAATTAAGATGAGAAAGGAAAGAGAACTAAAAAGAGGACAAATTAGTAGAGGGGATGATTCTTTTGCTTTCGAAAGAGTGTAATATTTGGGTGTTTTGGGTGTGAGTTATTGGGTATGGAATGGTATGCTAAAACCCAACCAAACTCACTAAATGCACCCAAGTCTTAAATATGCTATTGTGCATTTTATGCGGCTGCATAATGCAATATGCGGTGGCTGTTGCATTAAGCGTCCGCATAATGATTTCTATGTGCCAACGACTGTTTTCTCTGCAGCATACTACAAAAATACCCTCATTTTTATGTTCTAGGGGAGCCACATATATCCCGCCATATTTCGCTTTTGTGAACACCGATTCTGCATATTAAAGGCAATGTTATGGAATGCGATATGCTATTTCATGTGCCTGAGGACCGTATATCGCGTAAGTGAATTATGCGTTGCATATGCGATTTGCATTATTTAAAATTTATAAAATCCACGCACACACATAAGAATAATGGAGGAAAGGTGCAATAGGTGGGCATTTCCTCCTGTGGCGTCGAAAAAATACATCCTCTATAATTTTTTTGATGATTGACATTCATCATCTTTATCATCTAAGATGCGGATAAACCAAATTCTATATGATTCTACAACTTTTCACCGTTGATTTAGTGAGTACGAAATTAACGGTTTATCGACAATAGAACTTTTTACATTGCTAATTCAACGGTGAAAATGTGGTAGAATCACATGAAATTTGGTGTGTCCACATATTAGATGATGATGACGGGTGCCGATCGTCGAATAAAATGTTGGATGATTGATTTTTTTGGTACTGGCATGTAAGTCATAACATATGCACACTACACACCCACACACACCACGCACAAGCACACAACCCACGCACCCAGAGGACCTATGAATTTGCCCCGAAAACGTTAAATTGTGGCCACTTTTCTTTCTGGGGTTCGAACCCCGCCACTCTCTTCAAGAGGGAATGTGCCCATACCAATTGAGCTATTGTATATTATAGTGGATGCTTGGACACACACATACATATATGTGTGTTTAGAGAACTTTCTTGCTCAACATGATAGTGTGCTATCTGGTTGCTTTTTATCTTAACATGTGCACTTGTTTTAGTTTACTGTTTTTTGATACATGTTGATAAAACCCTTAGGATGTTGGCTTGACTATCAAGGCTATGATGTAGATCATACTAGTGGGGCTTGAGTAGTCCACAAGCACATCCTTTAATAGTTCATAGTCGAAGGAGTATCGAGACAGAGCATCTGTAAGTCCATGCTACCTCTCCCGGTACTTTCGGGCATGCGGAATTTGGTGAAAAACAATTTTCTAGAGGCGGTAACATGGACTCAAAACCGGATTTTTGTTAAACATCTAACTAACAACCTAACTAGGAGTTGTTAACTACTCGGTTAGGGGGTTATACCTTTCTTTCTTGAACTCCTTCGTCTTCAAGCCTCGATGGTTGTCCGGATCGGCTTCACCCCGTCTTCTCCTTGCGCCGAAGATCGATCCACCTGAAAGCTTCTACCTTTAGCTTCTTCTTCGAACTTTGAAGAAACTAGTTCACTCGGTTTGCTAAACCTTGTGAACTAAAGTGAGTAGAGGAGAGTGTGTTGGGATTTTCTCTATGGTTCTTGGTTCTCAACACATGAGACAAGTGAACCATAGACTAAAGAGAGGGAGAGCAAGAGGAAGGAGATGAGAGCTCAAGAACACAAGAGAAAGAATGAAAATGATAGAATTGAGAAAGACTTTTCTCACTTGGCTCTCATAATCCAAAACCATCATCACAAAAAATAGTAATCAAGTATTGTGTAAATGGTTTAAGTCAAAATGGCTATATCATTTCATGCACTCATATTGCACAAGAGAACAAGCAAGTAAAAAGTCTTTGCCATGAAATGATAGCCATTGTCATCATGATGGTCAACTAGTCCAACCTAGTCAACCGGTCAACAAAGTCAACAAAGTCAACCCCTCAACAACCATGTCACCACAATACTTAATTAATATTATTGTTAATTACATATCATATTCTCATTAGGGTTGAGCAAAAAATCAATAGTCAACAGTCAACGGTCAACAACCCTAATGAGAATCTTCTGCCTCTGTCTCCCCGTCAACTGTGCATACACACCCGCATCCGCGTTCCGAGGAACACGAATACAAACTGGATAAAACCAATCCCAATACGTACACTAGGATCTGGCTTAAACCAAAGCCCGCTAGTGTAAACTGTCCGGACACTAAACGTGCACAAGTGCACGGATGTGACTGAACCCTGTCGCAAAACCATGCGACCTGTCGCAAAACCATGCGAGCTCTACTCTTTTGCCAAAAGGCGAATAGCTTTCTGTGTGGGACTCTAAAGACTCGACACTACGCTGGCAGTGGGTTTAACCACAGACCGCAAGCGGCACTAGCTGTGCGTAACGGTCCCTAGGTAGATGCCGACAAGAAGACTGACGAGGTGAAACCCATCTGAACTCCTACTGAGCCTGAATGTGACAATCTCCGTACAGTCTGGTCTGTTCGTCTGATACATCGCATGGCGGGCCTAGGGGGGCGGTAAACGTCAGTCCCCTAATAGCGGTACAAGTCGTGTCGGAGTGAAGCCCAAAACACCCTGAGATAACACTGGAAGCCTACCAGTATATCTCGCTTGCCCTGGACAGGGACTACTCGTGTAATGGCTCTCCTAGACACAGCGCGATGTCAACCCTAATACCGGGAGAGACGAATCCTGTCTAACCGTCACTGCCTCCAAGTGCTTCGGGACTGCACCCAACTACTACCTGTTTGCACGACTCCTTTGAGCCGTGGTAGGGTAGTAATCAAAGTACAGTGGGAACACACTCGAGGCGAAGTGACAGTGTCAAGTCAGCGGACTAAGCTGTACTCATGTCACCTGGGAACTGATAACTGACGATAGGTATAATACCAACCGGTCAGTTCCCGACGAGTCCTGTCCAGTGTACTCGTAACCTAACGAGCACCCGCATACTATCTCCAGTACGACGTACTGATGGCTGTGGGACATACCATCTCCCACACTGGGATGAGAAGCGCATGCGCTAGTCTACTTCGGAGTATTGATGCCCTGTCTCGATAGTCCCGCGACTAGGGACCTGCATAAGGATGTGCTTATAGATTACCCAGCCCCCACTAGTGTGACTGCTATCACAACGCTGGTAATCAAGCAAAGATCCTAAGGGCTCCACTAATGCGTATAGGTGATATAATAAAATAAACACATGTACACATTGAAGTAGAAACAAACCAAGTAGCATACTACTATTTTGAGCAAGATTGTATATACAAGGTGAATATCCCAAGCTTCCATTAAGTAATATACAAACTAGTATGATACAGTAATGGCCTCTAGGGCATATACACTAACAATCTCCCACTTGCACTAAGGCCATGTACTGGCGTATCGAAGACCTATCATCTCGATCAGCCGCTCGAACTGAGTCTGGGGCAAGGCCTTGGTGAATAGATCTGCAGTGTTATCTTCTGAAGCAACCCTCCGAACCTCGATCTCCTGGCGATCCACGATCTCCCTGATCAGGTGATACCGCCTCAAGATGTGTCTGGATCTCTGATGGGACCTGGGTTCCTTCGCTAAAGCTATAGCCTCGTTGTTGTCGCAATACAGAGGTATTGGATCAACAATGGATGGAACCACCTGAAGTTCTTTCAAGAACTTCCTCATCCAGACAGCTTCCTTTGCGGCATCAGATGCAGCGATGTATTCCGCTTCCATCGTCGAGTCTGCAACGGTTTCCTGTTTGGAACTCTTCCAACACACCGCCCCTCCATTGAGGGTAAAGACAAAACCCGACATGGACTTGGAATCATCCTTGTCACTCTGGAAGCTGGAGTCAGCAAAGGCCTCGATCTGGAGGTCTTTTCCGCCATACACCAAGAACATCTCCTTAGTCCTTCTCAGGTACTTGAGAATGTTCTTTACCGCTATCCAGTGTTTCTCCCCGGGGTTTGACTGATACCGGCTTACTACACTAAGTGCATAAGCTACATCCGGTCTGGTATACAACATCGCATACATTATAGAGCCTACCGCAGAAGCGTAGGGTATAATAGACATGCGATCCCTCTCCAAATCAGTCTTGGGAGACATCTCTTTAGAGAGGTTGATCCCGTGACAAGCCGGTAGGTTACCGCACTTGGAATCTTCCATACTGAATCTTTTCAGTATGGCGTCGATGTACCTGGACTGTGAAAGTCCTAATATCCTCTTGGATCTATCACGATGGATCCGGATCCCCAGGATGTATGAGGCATCACCCAGGTCTTTCATGGAGAACCTGTGTGACAAGAACCCCTTGACAGATTGTAGCACAGGAATGTCATTTCCTATTAAGAGAATGTCATCCACGTATAAAACGAGGAATACTACAGTTCTCGCTACAAATCTACTATAGATGTATGGTTCATCTGGATTTTTGATAAAGCCAAATTCTTTGACCGTCTCATCAAAACAGATGTTCCAACTCCGCGATGCCTGCTTTAGTCCATAGATGGACTTAAGCAACTTGCACACCTTTCCGCTGCTCCCACTCTGAATGAAACCCTCTGGTTGGTCCATATAGACACATTCCTCTAAATTTCCATTTAGAAAAGCGGTCTTTACGTCCATCTGCCAAATCTCATAATCGTGGAAGGCAGCAATGGCAAGAAGGATCCGAATGGATTTCAGCATAGCCACTGGAGAAAAGGTTTCGTCATAGTCCAAACCAGGTCTTTGACGAAAACCCTTTGCAACAAGTCTAGCTTTATAGGTCTCAACCTGTCCATCTACACCAATCTTCCTTTTGAAGATCCACTTGCATCCTACGGGTTTTACCCCGTCTGGAGCAATGTTCAACGTCCATACTTTGTTGGTGTACATGGACTCCATTTCGGTCCGCATTGCATCCAGCCATTTTACCGAGTCAACGCTCTGAACGGCCTGCTGGAAGCTAGTAGGCTCATCATAATCTATGATGCAATCCTCTCTATCCTCGTCTATGAGAAAACCGTAGTATCTCTCGGGCGGATGAGACTGCCTACTACTCCTGCGGAGCGGCGCAGGAATGTGTCTTGTTCTTTTGAACCCTCTGGTTCCACTAAGCTTTCAGTAACAGTTTGTGGTTCTGGAATTTCTTCCAGTTCTACTGTGCTCCCACTTATCTGGTTTTCCAAAAACTCAGTTTCCAAGAAGTAGGCATGACGAGAAACAAAAACCTTTTGTTCCTCCTCGCAATAGAAGAAATATCCCTTGGAGTTCTTTGGATATCCCACGAACTTGCACTGTACTGAGCGTGCCTCGAGCTTGTCCGCATGCTGCTTTTTGACAAAAGCTGGACTTCTTCATGTCTTAATGTGATTAAGATAGGGTCTCTTCTCACACCACATCTCATATGGTGTAGTAGGCACAGTCTTAGTGGGAACTCGGTTCAAAAGGTATGCTGCTGATTCTAGCGCATACCCCCAGAATGATCGCGGTAACTCAGCGTTACTCATCATGGACCGTACCATATCCAGTAGGGTTCGGTTCCTTCTCTCCGATACACCGTTATGTTGCGGAGTGTATGGAGGAGTAAGCTGAGAGAGAATTCCGTTCTCTTTTAAATAGTCCAGGAACTCGGCACTTAAGTATTCACCACCTCGATCCGATCTTAGAATCTTGATACTTTTGCCGGTTTGTTTTTCTACTTCATTCTTATATTCCTGGAATTTTCCAAAGGCTTCGGACTTATGTTTCATTAAGAAGACATAACCGTACCTTGAAAAGTCATCCGTAAAAGTAATGAAGTAAGAATAACCGCTTCGCGCATGTGTAGACATTGGACCGCACACGTCGCTGTGTACGAGTCCCAAGAGCTCGCTCGCTCTTACCCCGTGTCCAGTGAACGGAGTCTTTGTCATCTTTCCTTTGAGACAGGATTGACAAGTGGTATACGATTGATATTCGAACGCATTCAAATATCCTTCTGTATGTAACTTCGTCAACCTTCTCTCATTGATGTGACCCAGTCTACAATGCCACAAGAAAGTCTGATTTATTTCCGGAGACTTTCTTTTGTGTGTATTCTGGACATTGAAAATCTGCAGTTGGTTTAATACGTATATACCATTGCTTAATATACCTGACCCAATCAGAACTTGATTAAGGTGAATGTTTACAACATTACTTACAAACGCAAATTCATAACCTTCTTTAGAAGTCAAAGATACAGAAATGATATTACAAGTTGCGTTGGGTACAAAATAGCAATTACGCAAAACCAAAACGTGTCCATCTGACAACCCCAGGTGATAGTCCCCCACGGCCTTAGCATCCATGCTAGCTCTGTTTGCAACTTTGAGGGTCAAGTCACCTGCCTTCAAAACCCTACGGTTTCTCAACGCCTGCAAAGAATTACAGATATGAGATCCTGATCCGGTATCCAATACCCAGGAAGTACAGTTTATTGAAAGACAGTTTTCAATAACATACACACCTAAAGCTGAAGCTGCAACCTGCTTCAATTCCTGTGTCCTGGCTTTCCAAGCCCTGCAATCATTCTTCCAGTGTCTTTTCTTATGACAATAGAAGCATTCTTCCTTATCCACAAGCTTTCCCACTTTCTTTGTTGCTTTTGTCTTTCCCTTCGTATCCACTTTACTAACACCGCCTCTTGGTTTGGCGGGGGCTTTCTTCTTCTTTCCCTTGGCTTTCGCCTTGGACCTAGAAGAAGAAGATCCTCCTACAAACAAAGTGGATGTTTCCCTACCTTTCTGTAGGGTGCCCTCTGCGCTCCTCAGCATGTTGAGGAGTTCTGAAAGTTCAACTTCCTTTTCTTGTAAGTTGAAGTTCAGTATGAACTGGGCGTAAGTGGAAGGAAGGGACTGGAGAATCAAGTCCGTATAGAGCTCATTCTCCAACGTGGTCCCAAGGTCCGCGAGCTCTTCTATGTAGCCAATCATCTTAAGCACATGTTCCGCTACCGATGATCCGACGGCCAACCTTGCCGAAAATAACTTCTTCGACACTTCGTATCTTGCGATACGAGACTGCTCTCCATACAGTTCTTTTGTATGGAGAAATATGGATTCGAGGTCCATATTCTCGTGCCTCCTCTGATATTCGTTGTCCATAGAGGCAAGCACGAGGCACTTGGCCTTCGCGCAATCTAGTTCCCAGGTTTTACGGATTTCCTTATCCGCGACGCTGGTTTTGGGACCTGGGACAGGGGGAGCTTTGGTGGTAAGAAGATACCCCAGCTTGTCGTAAGTGATTGCCATTTTGACATTCCTGAGCCAATCTTTGTAGTTTGGCCCTGTCAGTATGTTTTTATCTAGGAGTTACTTAAGTCCAGTCATGTCGATTGGTCCTTGCAATTAGGAGAGAGAAGAAACACTCAGCATGATGCTCTTGCAAGTTTAGAATGGTTTTTAGTTTGTCTAAACAGGATGGCTCCCACTGTTTCTCGAATCCCTCCTCAAACCAAAAAGGAAGAATTAGTCAGGATCAATCTCACCGTACAATACTTGCTTAACCGTTCAGCCAGGCCAGTGTCGGTACTTCGAGGGAGGTTTTCCAACGCTTTCGCGAAGTTCCTTAATTAAATAACCTCTTTTCCCTGGGGGCGTAGCCCCGCTAACACCTTTCTAGACACCTACTTGGTTTATAGCATTGATCGTTAAGTGAGAAATTTCCCGAGGAGTAGCATATACTCACAGTAGGATCGGGATCCAAATATCATCGCGTGACGAAACTGAAGGAATCCTACCAGAATCATCACACTCCAAATGGTATGCAACACTAGCAAGTTTCAGTTCTTTTGAAACTCCCGATGTGGATTTTTTCCCCATGCTCTTATGATCTTGACTTTGGCCAACAAATCATAAGTCACATGTCAAGTTCTTCCCGTCGTTTTCCAGGTTAATTTGAATCCACCCGCACCTACCCTTGACTTTGGCCAACAAGGCAGTACGACTGTTCCAAACCAACGCATCTATCTATGCTGCATATGAATACCCAATAGCTACTAATCACTATGCCTTGACTTTGGCCAACAAACATAGCTTGAATACTATTGACTATTCATGTGAAACGACGAAGGGCTACGAATGGTTTTGGCAAAACCGTGAACGTAGTGAACTTGATATAATCGATGGAACGAGATAGCTTTTAAAAGGAGTGGCTCAAGCTCCGCATTTAAAAGTTGGTTTTGAAAAGAACCGAGTGGTTTTTCGAAAGTGTTCCAACGACTTTTACTTGGTTTATTTTTCTTGCATTAGTTCTTTTAATACGTGATATTCTTGCATTAGTTCTTTTAATGCGCCCCATCATTTAATCCTACCATTGCAGAAAACAACCAAAATATGACGTACGCTTATGCCATTCGCATTCGCCACGGGGCCCCGTCATTACCCGTTAGGTTACTTAACTAACGACAGAGCGGGGGCTGGGCTAGCGCGGCTGTAAAATATAAGCAACGCTTAAATAATATCATATATAGATATACTGCAATGATAGCCATTTCAGATCACAGATGAACACATTGGATATACTAGGAATCCGCAATTCGTACGAGCCTGTAACGAAAGGCAGATTACACGGTCGCGGTGAATAGCCAATATCCCACCTGTAACGTTTTGAAAATCGTTTCGGTGAAATTTCGAAAAAACGGTAAAATAAGGGGGTTTTCTGTAAAAAAGTCAAAATGCAAATATCTTTATTATAAAATTAAATATACATATTCTAGCTATGTAATTGCTAGTATTTGGTGTTTATTGAGTCACTGGTGAAATTTCAAATTTTCTGAAATTTTTTCCGAAATTTATTATTTAAATATTATTTTAAGCCGTCACTAATACATTTAATTAGGGAAAATTACAAATTGGAATGAGTTGAAACAAATTTTGTGCATCATAAAACATTAAATAAAATTTTATCATGTGGTTTTTGAAATGAAATCGTTTGCCAAAACGGGTTAGAAAATATCGAAGAAAAAGGCTTTTTCCGGTGAATTTAGTGTTAACGGGAATCGGGGTAATACATTTATCTTTTTCCCTAACCCACACACCCACACCTCACCCTCTCTCCCTCTCCCCATGTGGCCGGCCCCACCATGACATCCCCCCCTCTCTCTCTCTCCAATCACCAAGAAAAGAAAAGAAAAGAAAGGAAAATGATAGAAAATGGTGGACTTTGACTTTTCCACTTTCTCCACCTCACTCTCTCTCTTCCTTCACCCATTTCCCACCCCCATGCTGGCCGAGACCTGATCATTTTCAGCAGCCCTCCCCTCTCATTCCTCATCTCATCTCTTCTCAAAAAAAATTCACAAAAAAATTCATGAAAAATCAACAAAAACTTAAAACCGAAATCCAACTCCTACCCATTATTTATTTGCCTATCTAGCATGGATTTTGGGAGCAAGAGAGCAATTTGGGAGGCTATGTGTGCTTGTGGGATCTTCAAATTGATTCGGTATAAATTCTAACCCTTTGTTTAATTGTTGTTAAATACTTTAAATCAAACATAATTAGTTAATGTTATGGGTTTAATTGAATAATTGGAAAATCTAGTAAGGGTTTGTGATTTGCAATTAGGGTTCTTATCATGTAATCATGGTTGCAAAGTGTAGATTATCATCTTAAGGAAATGAAAACTTAAATCTTTTTTGATAATATGTAAATTGTTAGATGTAAAATGTCCAAATTAAGCTTTTTTTTATTTTTATCTAAACTAGGTTTTTAGAAATTATTGAAAATGTGAAATTTAAAATCTAGTTAGGATTTTTATAAATTGATTATGATTTTAATATGGAGATTAACATGTTAATAGAATGCTAAAATTAATCTAGTTGCTAGTTTGCAATTTGTTAATTTAAATTTGTAATAATTATATATATTGCAAACTAGGTTTTTAAAATATATATATTTTGGTGAGATAAAATTTCAATTAGTTTTTCATGACATCATTAACATTATAATGAGTGGTTTAATATCTTAGGTTATGCAAAACTAAGTTTAATGGTTGAATTGTGAATTTTGCTTTAAAAGGTGTTAAAAATTGATATTTTTGCAAACTAGGATTTTGGAATTTATGCAAATTGTTAAGAATAAATTATAGAAATGGTTTGTATGAATTAGTTATGATATTTAGTGGATATTGTGGCCGCTAGTTTTGTTTAAAATATCTAGTTTTGTACTAAAACGGGAAATTTTGCTTGCTAGTTTTTCGGAAAAACGGCTTTTAAAGTGAATTTGGGGTTTTTGTGAGTTTTAACCTATTTTATATTAAAATTAGTGTTCGTGAATGTGCAAATGAGTGTATTTGGGTTTGTTCTCGATGGTCTGGCGTTTGTACGCCGATGTCGAGAGTTTTTGGGTTGATTTGTGGAAGCAACCATAGGTTTTGACCTATGTGGGATTCGTGTGTCGTTTTGGTCATGAGTCGGATTTTAATGCGATGCGGTGCGTTATGATATGTAGGTACCCCCATGTGGACTTCGAGACGGCAAGCAAGCGCATGGCGACGTCGGCACCGGCGAGCGAGGACCAGGTGAGTAGATTTATATCTACGGGGAGAAGTCGGGTGGATGGCGTATAGCACCCCCGCAGTCCGTGGTGGTGTATACGGATGCGTATACACACCAACAATTATTATATGTTATTTGGGATTAATAACGATGTTAGGATGGATATTGGTGTGTTGGATTACTTTAGTGTTGCGAACCCTAGAGCAGTGTTGCACTACACATACACAAATACATACACACATACACACTTGCATACACTCCTATTTATATGTGCTCATGGGATTCTTTATAGTTATGTGTTCACATGGGTATGGGACTATGTGTTCACATACGGATATGAGGACGATACTTGGGATTGAGCTGAGTTGATGAGATTTGTTTTGTGGTTGTGATATTGGTTTGTACGAGACTGTCGATCAGTAGTCAGATCATGACTATATTGATGATATTAGTATTGTACTAGATATAGGTCGGTACCCTAGACTATGATCTTGGATAAAGAGGATACCAGATGAATAGTGTGATGAATATGATATTAACCCGTACCCAGATTTGGGGATGCCGTACGACGGATTTACGTACGAGCTATATTTTGATGATTGATCCGCACTCTTGACTTGAGATGTCTGATTATAGATATGGTATCGGATATGATATTATTGAGGCGGGATCACCGACTAATATATATACAGGTATGTATATGTATCGACTCAGATGTTAGGCGGTTTCCTTACCTGTAGTCCAGCTGGTTAGCTTAGCCCTTTAGTTTAGTTTAGTTGTTAGATTAGATTCGATTCTTACCTATTTCAAAAACTAACGAATCGTGGGTATTTTAAAAGACAGCCCAAGGGATCCTACGGATATTTCAAAAGACATATCTTTTCATAAAAACACCGTAGCCCCTATTTTCAAAACCCCATGATTCGTGTTATTTCAAAAGGCACCATTTGTAGGACTTATATTAGATTAATGCAGATTAGTTATAGTTGCGTCTAGTATTCAGTTCCCGCTCATTATTGTGGTTCGCTTCGCATCGCATACTTATATTATGTTTCATACTCCATTATTGATATCATGCTGTTAGGACACCAGCACCATTACCGATGATGCGTATGTACCACGTACACTTACTTGCCGGCTCACACACATCTTCATCGGTAATTGCCATGTCACGTACACCTTAGAAAATATTGCTTGACATAGCCTGTTAGCTAATAGTTTAGACATTGTAGTTATTACCTGCTGCTTCATGCATACTGTTATTCATTGTTATGCCGCATTCATGGATTCTCATGCATATATTCACTATTTTACTTATTATTGAGGTTTTGGATTCGGATTTCCATGAGATTTTCTGGATTTGGAGGAAAACCGCAAAAACTTATATAAACCGATTTCTCTCTTTTTAAATAAAAAAAATGCGGTTTTTCCCATGATGTATGAGTCGTCCACCATGAGTTTGCTGATGGATTTCGAGACTCGATTCGAGGAGACGGATGAACCGTTTCGGGTACATGGTGGACCCGGTAAGGTACCCCGGGGCAAGAAGCACGTGATGATGACGATGTGAGCCTGGCAGGGGAGCACTACCTACCGGTGATTTTACCCGACGCGTCGGATATCCGGAGGATACCGTCGTGGTCTTGAGATGGATGGTAGGGGCCGGTCTGGACTGACGGCGCCCTAGATATTGAGACTGTGATATTGAGATTTCGAGATATTGAGGTACAGAGACTGTGATACAGAGATATCGAGATATTGGGATTACGTTTTGTGCCGATGCTAGGCACTGTTTTATGCTGATTTCATTATGATACCTCATTTTAAAAGTACAAAGGAAATCTCACTAAATTATGAAAACAGTTCTTCATTTACATGTATTCTGTTTTCATGCATTCATACCTCATTCATATGATATATTGCTACCTGAGGCACTGACACGGGCATATGAGATTACACTCGGGTTAGATATCTACCCTAGCCTTGTTATAGGTTGCATGTTATTCTTATATTTGAGGATATATTATGATCATTGACCTAGGATTGCGTTATTTATACGATTTCTTTTCGTAGATGTTTTTTTATTCACGAGTTGGCAACTCACCCCCGTTGTGCCCCAGTTTCTTGCAGGTTTGCCGTACAGGTTTCATTACGGCTTTGCGGGCATAGTTTCCTTCGGGTGATTTGCTAGTAGGTGGGTTTACTTGTATCGTACCCCCATTATATATCTTGTATATCATTATTCTGTTGTATCTAGAAGTTCCATCAACCAAACATGTATTTATTTGAGATAGAGACCAGTGATGTTTACTCTTTCGACTTTAGAGTCGCGCGTTGTATTTTTATGGATTTTTTTGTTGTTTTGAGTCTCTTTTTGAGTTTTGATCCTCGCCCTTGGCGTTGTATATTATATTGCTTGTGTGGTTGTGGCCGTCAATTGACGAAGAGCTAGCTCCCGCTTGGGGATGCCTTTTTTTGATTTCGTATACTATTCATATTGTATCCCGTTTGGGGGGCAGTATTTACAAAGGAGACTCTGCCGAAATTTTCAGAAAACACTTGATGTTTTGAAAAAAACCGCATAATTCGGCTTATGCTATTAAAACTACTTGTTTTAAATTGGTTTTCTTTCACTCTACTTCTTTTCTTGGTTTGGATTTCTGGGGTCTCGGTTTATTTAGATTACGTACGCCTCGAGATGTTCGTAGTTTGAGTGCCGGTCTTGTTCCGTACTCTCGGGACGTGACACCACCCAAGACCCCTACGGGTACGGCAAACTACCCGCCAAGTACCCGAAGCGAAGCAACCTCCCTCATCTCCGTGAGTAGGCCACTCGGCACTTCGGCATACCCGGTAGTTTGTGCACCCCCTCCATGGGTCTATCCTAGGAGCAAAAACAGTAAAAAGAAATTATACAATGACGGCTACAACCCCGACCCTGTTGTGCGGCCATACAAATAATTATTACATCAATTTGCAAATTTACATGAATTGAAAGAAAAGAAAACTCTCGTCTCACAACCCCCCGGCTATTCGCCCGCGACAATCCAATGAATTCATATACACATTCCAATAACATTACAGATCACAGATTTGTATAACCCCCACTAATCGACATATAGCGATTAGCAGACGTTCAATACAAATATCACATCACAGAAAAACCCGTCAGCTTAAGTCTTTTAGAAGTTCGATCAAAAATACGGATTTTCAGGCCCCAAACACAAAATTTTCGTTCTGGAAAATCTGGGCAGAAAATACATATTCCAAAAATCCCAAAATACCCCTATAAACAAACTGCAAAAATAAAACCCCACGACCGAGTCAACTCGGCCGCGGTTCCGCGGCGGGAGCAAGCTCCCGCCGCGGAAACGCGGCGCGTTGATCGAATCAGTGGGTCGAATTTTTGCAGTTTCTTCTAAAAACCCTGAGTCGATTTTTGGTATATCTCAAATAATTTTTTCAGCACTTTGAAAATCGACAGAAAGTTTGAAATCCGGGTGTATTTCGCGACTTTTTCTCCGATCGAATTTCTAGTTACTATGCTAACATGTTAGATAGAGTTTAACTAGGCTCTGATACCACTGTAAGTCCATGCTACCTCTCCCGGTACTTTCGGGCATGCGGAATTTGATGAAAAACAATTTTCTAGAGGCGGTAACATGGACTCAAAACCGGATCTTTGTTAAACATCTAACTAACAACCTAACTAGGAGTTGTTAACTACTCGGTTAGGGGGTTATACCTTTCTTTCTTGAACTCCTTCGTCTTCAAGCCTCGATGGTTGTCCGGATCGGCTTCACCCCGTCTTCTCCTTGCGCCGAAGATCGATCCACCTGAAAGCTTCTACCTTTGGCTTCTTCTTCGAACTTTGAAGAAACTAGTTCACTCGGTTTGCTAAACCTTATGAACTAGAGTGAGTAGAGGAGAGTGTGTTGGGATTTTCTCTATGGTTCTTGGTTCTCAACACATGAGACAGGTGAACCATAGACTAAAGAGAGGGAGAGCAAGAGGAAGGAGATGAGAGCTCAAGAACACAAGAGAGAGAATGAAAATGATAGAATTGAGAAAGACTTTTCTCACTTGGCTCTCATAATCCAAAACCATCATCACAAAAAATAGTAATCAAGTATTGTGTAAATGGTTTAAGTCAAAATGGCTATATCATTTCATGCACTCATATTGCATAAGAGAACAAGCAAGTAAAAAGTCTTTTCCATGAAATGATAGCCATTGTCATCATGATGGTCAACTAGTCCAACCTAGTCAACCGGTCAACAAAGTCAACACGTCAACAAAGTCAACCCCTCAACAACCATGTCACCACAATACTTAATTAATATTATTGTTAATTAGATATCATATTCTCATTAGGGTTGAGCAAAAAGTCAATAGTCAACAGTCAACGGTCAACAACCCTAATGAGAATCTTCTGCCTCTGTCTCCCCGTCAACTGTGCATACACACCCGCATCCGCGTTCCGAGGAACACGAATACAAACTGGATAAAACCAATCTCAATACGTACACTAGGATCTGGCTTAAACCAAAGCCCGCTAGTGTAAACTGTCCGGACACTGAACGTGCACAAGTGCACGGATGTGACTGAACCCTGTCGCAAAACCATGCGACCTGTCGCAAAACCATGCGACCTGTCGCAAAACCATGCGACCTCTACTCTTTTGCCAAAAGGCGAATAGCTTTCTGTGTGGGACTCTAAAGACTCGACACTACGCTGGCAGTGGGTTTAACCACAGACCGCAAGCGGCACTAGCTGTGCGTAACGGTCCCCAGGTAGATGCCGACAAGAAGACTGACGAGGTGAAACCCATCTGAACTCCTACTGAGCCTGAATGTGACAATCTCCGTACAGTCCGGTCTGTTCGTTTGATACATCGCATGGCGGGCCTAGGGGGCGGTAAACGTCAGTCCCCTAATAGCGGTACAAGTCGTGTCGGAGTGAAGCCCAAAACACCCTGAGATAACACTGGAAGCCTACCAGTATATCTCGCTTGCCCTGGCCAGGGACTACTCGTGTAATGGCTCTTCTAGACACAGCGTGATGTCAACCCCCAATACCGGGAGAGCCGAATCCTGTCTAACCGTCACTGCCTCCAAGTGCTTCGGGACTGCACTCAACTACTACCTGTTTGCACGACTCCTTTGAGCCGTGGTAGGGTAGTAATCAAAGTACAGTGGGAACGCACTCGAGGCGAAGTGACAGTGTCAAGTCAGCGGACTAAGCTGTACTCATGTCACCTGGGAACTGATAACTGACGATAGGTATAATACTAACCGGTCAGTTCCCGACGAGTCCTGTCCAGTGTACTCGTAACCTAACGAGCACCCGCATACTATCTCCAGTACGACGTACTGATGGCTGTGGGACAGACCATCTCCCACACTGGGATGAGAAGCGCATGCGCTAGTCTACTCCGGAGTATCGATGCCCTGTCTCGATATTCCTGCGACTAGGGACCTGCATAAGGATGTGCTTATAGATTACCCATCCCCCACTAGTGTGACTGCCATCACAACGCTGGTAATCAAGCAAAGATCCTAAGGGCTCCACTAGTGCGTATAGGTGATATAATAAAATAAACACATGTACACATTGAAGTAGAAACAAACCAAGTAGCATACTACTATTTTGAGCAAGATTGTATATACAAGGTGAATATCCCAAGCTTCCATTAAGTAATATACAAACTAGTATGATACAGTAATGGCCTCTAGGGCATATACACTAACAGCATCGATATTCCGGAGTAGACTAGTGTGCGTTTCTTGACCATGTATGATCCCATAACCATTGGTGTTTGACACCAAAGATTGTACACATGTGCTTATTGAAGAATGAGTACACCGAACAGGACTTGTCGAGAACTCCTAGATGGTACCATATCTATCGTCAGATAGCAGTTCTCTGGTGACACTTATACAGGATAGTCTGTAGATCCGAGATCGTCATAGTGTCTTGTGTGGTTCCCACCGTGTTTTGATTTCCTCCTTACCAAGGCTCAAAGGAGTCGTGCAAACAGATGGATTTTGGGTACAGTCCCGAGTCACATGGAGGCAGTGAGCGATAGGAGGGGTTTCGTCTCTCCCGGTATTGGGAGTTAATGTTGCGCTATGCTCGATTGGCTATAACAGCAAGTCCCTGGTCATGACTGATGAGATTTACTGGTAAGTGTTATCAGTAGTTTCTCGAAAGGTTATAGTCCATACATTGGCATGACTTATCGAGTTAGTGAGGTCTGACAATTCCACCCCCTAGACTCGATATGCGACATATCATATGAAAAGACCGGACTGTACGGTAAGTGTTGCTTATAGGCTTTACGGGAGTTTGGACAAGTTTGCTTGTTGATCTTCTATTCGTTCAATACTTGGGTAGCCGTTACGTCCAGCTAGTACCGCCGACGGCTTGTGGGTATCTGATGTGATTATTACCTATTACCGGCGTATTGACGAGTCTTTAGAGTCCCACATAGAGGTTTCCTAGCTCAAGCGAAAAGAAATAGGGCACACATGGAGATATGTGCGAGAGCTTGATTAAATACAAGTATATGATATCGTGTTCTAATCTAGCGATACTTGATATCAGACGGTTATATATAATATAACCGGATTATTGAATCAAGTGTTGATCCAATGATTTGATTTATATATATCTTTATATATTTGATATTAGCCGGGTTATATATGATATAACCGGATTATTGAATCAAGTGTTGATTTAATAATTTGATATATATATATATATATATATATATATATATATATATATATATATATGAACTAATATTGAATATTAGCTGGTTATGTGTGCTATAACCGGATTATTGAATCAAGTATTGATTTAATAATTTGATATATATATATATATATATTTGATATTAGCCGGGTTATATATGATATAACCGGATTATTGAATCAAGTGTTGATTTAATAATTTGATATATATATATATATCAGGTAATATTAAGCTCACTTAAGATTTTCTTTTCTTTATATATATATATATATATAATGTGTCATGGTTGATGATACATGTAACTTGGATGTATGAGAATCATACAAGAGTTAAAGATGAGAAGATAATTGTATGGATTAATGAATTAAGAAAAAGAGAATGAGCTATTGCTTGTAGAAGCCTTGAGAAGCCATGACTCACCTCTTATTCTTTGTTTTATTCATAGATATTTTACAATCTCAATCTCATCTTATCTCTTGAGCTCATGGTTCACACATTTCCAAGTTCATCTCCTTCTTTATCTCCTCACTAATTTTCTAGGGTTGAGAAAAAGAAAAAAGAGGAATATTTCTAGTGAGCAAAATTCCTACTTCATCAACCTACACTACTCTGGTCCATTAGTATAGATTAACTTCAATAATACCTTGATTAGTGAAGTGTGAGCTTGAGTGAGAGTTGCTTCAAGGTGGATCATCTTCGACGACGAAGACTACAAGCAAACCCGATCCATTCTTCAAGTGGAGTCAAAGAAGAGTTTCAGGGACTACTACTTGGAGTTTTAGAAGTGAAGGACTAGACTACAAAGATTGTAGACTCTCTTCACATAGAATAAAACTTGTTTGCTTAACTTTGTAACCCTAATTCTCTAGTTCAATTTTTGTTTAGTATACTTAGACCTCTAAAATTTTAAAATTGCATACTTGATGCTCATTGAAACCTAGTAGAGATGCTAAGACATACTTTCAATACTATGTTTACCTTACAAACTATAATGGAATGAGATATAATCCACGACTGTGGAAGTCCATATCGACTGAGATATCATCTTCTTAAATCCAACTTTTGATATATCACACGACATGACCTACGATACGGTTAGGATTAGAATGCGTGAACCTAGGTATGTAATACTATTACAAATGAAGATCCCTACAGACAGGATGGACAGTCTCAACATGGACGATTACTACGAATGAATGAAACAGTTCCAACATGGACGATTACTATGATGAATTGAACAGTCTCAACATGGACAAATGACATTCCATGCCTAGATATACGCACTAACTCTAATTCGCAAAACCTTTACACTGAATAAAACATGGATGAGTATTTTGATTTGACAAGGTAGTATACGGACTTGGATTTCCCTATTACTCGATCAGATCCAGGAAAGTGGAACAGTACATTTTACTTTCTCCAACCGTTGTTCCGTGGTTAGAATGGAATAATCTCGAGAACCCGTTACCCGTGTCTAACAAACTAAACGAGCATATTACCTGTAGTTACCTTACGCAGTATACCATACTTTACCCGATGTCTACAATACATAGATCATACCTGTACACACATATAACATTATACATTACACATACTTGTTCTCTTTACTATTACTTTCTGTTGAGAAAATCATACCCGAGTGTAACTCGCTGACGGACTTCCTTTCCCTTTCTCTATCCTTGGAACGTCCGTTAGATGTGGACGAGGTTAATGAAGAAGGAGACGATGGAATGGAGCCCACTAATGAAGACTACGCGTAGTTGACGCAAGAATATTAGGACAGCTCTTCTATTGCCCATCTGTTTAGGGCTTGCTTTCTTTTCATCAATATAATCAAACTATTTAGTTACTTTCAGTACTTTGGGATGTAATAATTTTAGTTAATGCAAATAAATGCTTTTGTTTTTATTATCAGTTTTGGTACATTGCCTGCATGATTTATTTATACGCTTAACGTAACTGTATCGAGAAAAACCACTCTCGACACAGATAGGTTGCCGATCTTTGCACGTCACTGTTTCCATACCTTTGAGACGCGGGGCGTGACAGGTTTTAGTGGTGGCCCATGCAAGTCCTTAATGTACTAAAATGAAACCATTAACTGACGTTAATATCTTTGTGAATCTTATCCACTTACACCGTCTTCATACATCTTCCATTGTTCTTTCTATCTTCTTTTACATTGACCATGGCTTTTTCCTTTCAGGTCTTGGCCAATCTTAGGAACTGTACCTTTTCCCGATGAGGATATGTCAGAATGACCTTCGAGGTTACACTTAGTTATTCAGACGATGAGGTCGTAGGACCACCGACGGTTATCTCCGACAGTGGCTCAGAGGAGCCTACCGAGGAAGTGGGAGGAAGAGGAACCTACCGAGGAAGAGCCGGAGGAAGAGGAACCTATTAAAGAGGCTCTAGCTGAAGAGGAGGCTCCCGTTGGGGCGGAGGAATCGGAAGAATATGGTCCTCACATATGGTTTATTAGCGAGACGCTCTATATTCGGGGGCATTCTTATCGATGCGTGAGCCGTACTCCTCCACGCCTTTATCGCCGTGACATACCAGGCTCATCCTTCTACTATAGCTTTGCGAGGAGGGTCAACAACCGACGCGCTAGAGCTAAGCGGTACCACCCGTTTGTTTGATGGACAGTGATCGAGACGATCAGTAATAGTTTTAGTTTGTATTAGTTGGCCAAATAAAGCTATGTATAGCAGTAGGTCCACATTTATCTTTAGTTGTATCTCTTTTTAACTTTTATTAATGAAATCATAGTTTCGAGCAAAACTTTCTTGTGTCTCATGCCTTTTCCTTTCTTAGTTTACCTCTTGCATTAATTGTTATTCTTTCATGCATGTTACTATCTGGTCTCATCCTCGAATTTGTTTGTAACCTAACCCACCTTCTTATTCAGTTAACGATGGCTGGTCGTAACTATAACCGCAACACGAGAGAAAATAGGATCCATAAGGCCGCTGCTCAGTAAGCAGCCTTGATGCAAATGATGCAAGGGCTGAATGACCAACAACAGCAACAGACTGCGGCCCTTCACCAAGAGCTGCGAGAAATTAGGCAGCAACAGACTGAGCTATTGGAGAAGACATTAGCCCCAACTCCTCAAGGATCCGCGGGAGTTAAACAATTCTGATCGCTGCATCCGAAGACTTTTGCTGGGAAAGGGACTCCATTAGAAGCTAAGGAATGGTTTCGGAGAACTGTCAACGACCCTTGGGCTGCTCAGGTTCCAAAGGATGCGTGGGTCAGCATTGCCAAGCTGCAACTCATGGACAATGCCCGAATATGGTGGGATGCTAAGGAAAGTAGACCGACGAAGCCTATCACTTGGGAAACCTTCAAGGTGTGTTTCAACACTCAGTGCTTTCCAGCAGTAGCACATATGGATATGGAGCGGAAGTTCGTTCTGTTCCAATAGGGGTCAATGTGGGAGATAACTGTGGACCAATATGCGGCGGAATATGCTATGCTTAGCCGTTTCGCTCTTCATCTTATGGTCACCCCTGAACTATATGCTAAGAGATTCCGACAGGGGTTGGATCTTAGAACACAGTCGGCCATGTCCTGTACCACTCTCTCCACTTATGACACGATTCTGGAGGCAGCTCGTAATTATGAGGATATGGAGAAAAGGATCAAGAAGAGCGATCGTCCGTCCGGAATGAAACGACCGGCAAGTCAAATTTCAGGAGGATTGTCTTCCAAATTCAATGGAAGACAGCAATTTAAGAGGCCAGTAGGGCCAATTGTCCCAAGAAAACCAACCGTTACATGCAACCACTGCGGCAGAGTCGGACATTACATGAGGGACTTCCATATTTTGAACAAAGTCTGTATTATTTGTGGGTGTCCAGATCATGCCATAGGGGATTGTCCTCAGAGAAGAGGACCACTATGCCTTGTCAAAAAGCCAGTAAAAAATGAGGCACCACAACAGGGAAATTGACCACTTCCCGCTGCTAAGACGACCGGTCAAGGTTCGCCAGCCAGAGGACCACCCTTGCCTTCGCAAAAGCGTGTTTTCAGCAAGCTCAGCACAATGGTCCTAAGCGCCAGGCCTATACTATGACAGCCGAGGAGGTTGAGGCTATGGAGGAAGTCATTACATGTATCTAGTCCTTTCCTGTCTATATTGCTTCCAATATCACCGTTATTTTCGTTACCTACATATAGTTAGGTTCACTCATACCCTTACTTTTAAAACGTAGGTGTCCTAGTATCCTCTACATCTGCACTTATACTTTTTGACTCCGGCGCGTCACACTGCTTTATGGAACAAAAGTTTGCGATAGCTAACTCCATTCCAGTGGCACACCTCGTCACTGGATGGAATGTCAACACAGAAAACGGTGTGATCAAGTCCACTACGGGGTACGACCTATGTCCTGTGGTGATCTGCGGTCGGGGTTTCTACGCTAACTTCATTGTGATAGATATGCCTAATTTCGATATAGTCTTAGGCGTGGGCTGGTTGAGTACCTTTTACACTACCATTGACTGCCGTCGAAGGAGGCTAGTGTTCGAGATTCCTGATCATCCAATGTTCGTATTCAAGAGTGGGAGTCGATCCTTGGATCCAGCAACTTATAAAGCTGTACCGAGGAAAGAGAGGAGATTATATACCTTACAGGAGGAGAAAGATATGTCGGTGGTTCGAGAGTTCGAAGATGTGTTCGCCGAGGTGTCTGGGTTACCACAAGATCGAGTGATCGAATTCGCAATAGACTTGATGCCAGACACACAAGCAATCTTACGAGCACCGTATCGGATTGGGTTAGCAGAATTGACCGAGCTTCGAATGCAAATTAAGGATCACCTTGATAAGGGATTTATTAGACCGAGCACGTCACTTTGGTGTGCTCCGGTTCTTTTGGTAACTAAGAAGGATGGAACCAAGCGGATGTGTATAGATTATCAGGAGCTAAATAAGGTCATTATCAAGAACAAGTATACTTTGCCGAGGATAGACAATATGTTCGATTAGTTGGAAAGATCTCGGATGTTCTCGAAACTAGATCTGCGAACTGGTTATCATCAACTCAAAATCAAGACGACTGACATTCCTAAGACGGCTATTCAGACTAAGTATGAGCACTACGAATTTCTAGTGAGGCCTTTTGGAGTGCCCAATGCCCTGGCCGTATTCATGAATCTGATGAACCAAGTGTTTTACGAATACTGTTCATCATGTAAAACTGCATTTCAATACTGCTCATTCGTTATAATTTTTGTGAAATATCGGTACCATTAACCCGTGTCTGCTCAATAAGTACATGGTACAAGTATTCATGACAAAACACTAGAAATACACTCAAAATACACGGATACGACATTTGTGAGCCGACACAGCAACCGGAACGGAAAACCGATCAGAATTCAAGAAGATTTTTTGCAACAAATCAAAAGTGCACAAAACATTTTCAAACAAATAGTCCAACATGTCTACAAGTGTGAACACAACAGTTTTTTTTAGATGCATGCACCTTGGTGGCCAGAAATGATGTGGTGTAAACCGATTTTAGCTAGTGGGCATGCAAGTAGGCTTGGAATAATGAGTGATTTTGAAAAGTGTTGATGTGAGGATTTTTAAGATATACATTTTCCCTCCAAGACCCCAGATCGTATCTTCTTAATATTTAGACAAAATTGAAAATACAGGGAGATGATATTAATGATAGAAAATCACAGAACCAAGATAGGCCCCACTCCCTTTCTCTTGGCCGCCGGTTTATTGCTAATGGCCGCAATTGGCGGTTCCCATTAGTTCAAATGGTTCCAATTTTCTTCAGAGCATTAATCTTGGTCACATAAACTCTTTTTTATATGCAACTTTTGTTTTTACAAGTTCTATAAATAGCAGATCAATTTGTAAGAAAAGGATGTACATTTCATTACTTGTAAAACTTTTGATGATATTTTGTAGTTCTAGTGATTGATTGAGTTATTTACCTTCCTCTTATCATGCAACTTCTATTTTGAGCTTGCAAGATCAGATTTTGGTAATTGAACTCATTAGCTTGCACTTTGTATTCTCTTCTTTACTTTCAATAAAAGCTTATATGTTATTTGCTCAATAAAAGCTTTATATGTTGTTCAATTGTGGTTCTTTGTATTCTCCTCTTTACTTTTTCTTGCAATTGCTTTATATGTTATTTGTTTATTTGTGCTCTCTTTACCATGACGTGTGAGTAGTATTTACTTAGGCAATGGTGAGGTAGTTTGATGAATGGCTTGCCTTCCAACCCCTCATTCTTAATTCTTAGCACTTATTGAACTTCTTCTCTTAATATTTACAATATTATTGTGTTATTGCTTGATAGGATATGTTGTTTTGAATGGTTATAAATCAACCTTTAACACATATCGTATTCTTTCTTTACATATCATTTTTGTTGCATTAAGAATTGAAGTAAAAAGGAGGGTTAAATTTTGCTAAGTGTAGTGAACTAGCTAGATAGGACATGTAGCCACACAAGCATATGTCCTATACTTGCTAATTTCACTTAGTTCATTTCATCCTCATTTCATCTAAATCCTTTAAAATTTGTAGTTTCATTTGTTCCGATTTTGATATCGTATCCTAAACGATTCTTTGTAATCGGTTTAGATGTGGCATGCTTTCTAAAGTCAAATAGAAACTAGAAATGGATGTTGAATCAAGATTGAGAGTTGGAGGTAACGCCATAAGTCAATTTACCAAATCGTAGCCAAAGTATTCCGTATATATCGTTTTTCTCTTTACATCACATTCTTTTAAAAAAACGTGACAAACCCAATTTCAAAACATTTGTTTCTAACTCAAAAGGACGTCGTGATATCCATTCCCCATGGATCGACCTGTACATGCCGGATTGTGTCAACGCACCGTGCACTTGCGGTATTTTATAACTTGAGAATCACATCGTGCAATTTTTTAAATCAAAACCGACATATCCGATATTTAACCATATCCTTCTTAAAAGCACGATATCATGAATCTCCAACAAGTTTTTGGCGCCGTTGCCGTGGAGTGACAACATCACAAAGTTTATTTTAAGTTTTCTCTGTATATACTTTCAGAAAAAACAAACAAATAATTTATAAACGTCAAAAACAACACAAAAATTAAGACTTTTGCTAACTTTTGCTCTCTGTTTTTGATCTGCTGTTGCATTGAATGTTATTGAAATATTTTGCATATAAAAAGGGGGACACTAATAGAACTAGAAGAACACACCAAGAAACTAGAGCCAAAACATCACATTTTGGCCGCTAAAAAAACCCCTTTGGCCGTAATTTACGGCCCAACAGTACCTGTTTGCACCAAATCTTTTGTGTTTTCTCTCTTGATCTGTTGTTGATCCATTTTAATATGCAAAATCTCATAATTATGTGTTTACGGCACTTTGGCCATAAATATCGTATTTTGCACTAAATATCGTATTTTCCGACATTTTCAGATTTCGACGAAATTACGAACTGCGATCGTGCGGAGCAAGGAGCAAACTCAAGAACAAGGCGTTAGGGAGTTACAGTGCCAAAGATCTGGGTAGTTTGACCCGAGCAAGCGAACACTCAAGCAATCGCGGATCGACTCAACGACGGTTTCTTAACCCAAAACTTGAGGTACTTATTTTTTTAAAACACTTTCTCTCAAATCCGACGCTCCAATATCTCGATTTTCTACAGGATTTCTTTGCAAACTCCGCCGCATAAGTGCCAAAGAGAACTAACCGTATTTCTTGCGGCGCGCCGCTTAAAACTTAAAAAATGATTGATTGATGATTTGAACAACTTTTTTTGTTTGCGTATTCCATGAATTTTAATACGGACTTTGTTGGATATGTATGCCCTAGAGGCCATTATTGTATAGTACTAATTTGTATATTATATTTTAGAAGCTTGGGATATATATATGGATTGACGACAGTCTTGCTCGATATAGTAGTATGCTATTTGGTTTGTATCTATCTTAATATGTGCATATATTTCTTTTAACATATCGCTAATACATATTGATGGAGCTCCTAGGATCTTTGCTTGACTACCGGCGTTGTGATGGTGATCACACCAGTGGGGGTTGGGTAGTTTATAAGCACATCTTCATACAGGTCCCTAGTCATAGGATTATCGAGACAAGGTATCGATACTCCAGAGTAAACTGGTGCATACGCTTTTCATCCCAGCAGGGGAGATGGTCTGTCCCACAGCCATCAGTACGTCGTACTGGAGATAGTATGCAGGTGCTCATTAGGTTACGAGTATACTGGACAGGACTCGTCGGGAACTGTTGGTTGGTATTATACCTATTGTCAGTTAGCAGTTCCCATGTGACATGAGTACAGCTTAGTCCGTTGACTTGACACTGCTATTTCGCCTCAAGTGTGTTACCACTGTTCTTTGATTGCTACCCTACCACGGCTCTATTGAGTCGTGCAAACAGGTAGTAGTTGGGTGCAGTCCCGAAGCACTTGGAGGCAGTGGCGGTTAGATAGGATTCGTCTCTCCCGGTATTGGGGGTTGATATCACGCTGTGTTTGGAGAGCCATTACACAAAGTCTCTGGCCAGGGCAAGCGAGATTTACTGGTAGGTACTCCAGTAGTTTCTCAGGTGTTTTGGACTACGCTCCAACACGACTTATACCGCTATTAGGGGACTGACGTTTACCTCCCCTAGACCCGATATGCGATACTCTTAGACGAACAGACCGGACTGTACGAAGATTGTCAAATTCAGGCTCAGTAGGAGTTTGGATGGGTTTACCTCATCGGTCTTCTTATCGACATCTACCTGGGGACCGTTACGTACAGCTAGTACCGCTTGCGGCCTGTGGTTAAACCCACTGCCAGCGTAGTGTCGAGTTTTTAGAGTCCCATACAGAGGGTTGTTCACCTTTGGGCGAAACGTAGTAGAGATCGTATGGTTTTACGACAGGGTCCGTTCATATACGCGCACTTGTGCGTGTTTGGTGTTCGGGCAGTTGATACTAGTGGGCTTTGGTTTAAGCCAAATCCTAGTATTTGGTTTTCGGTTGGTTCGGTCTCATTGTATTCGTGTTCCTCGGAACACGGATGCGGGTATGTATATACAGTTGACAGAGACAGAGAAACCTCATTAGGGTTTTAACCATTGACTTGATTAAAACCATAATGAGATGGAGAAAATTGATTAATGAGTTTTAATTAGAGATAATTGTATCATGGTAAATTGGTTTGACCATTTGATTTGTTGACTTTTGTTGACTTAGATATTTTTGTTAAGCATGAGATATTTTTTGCTTAGCATTAATTGTGACATGATAATCGTCAAATCAACATCAACCATGACAATTATCCTAATTAAAATTATCATTATTCTTTTTCCTCATATGAGAGCATACACCTCATTTTATCATGATACATTCTCTCTCTTGCTTGTTCTCTCCTCTTCCTCTCTCAAGGCTCTATTGTTTCATGAGTTGAAAATCAAGAGCATTGTGAGATCAAACCACCAAAACACTTTTCTACTCACTCTAGGGTTCTTAGTCTAGCACACCAAGCACTTTAGTTACTTCAAGATAGAGGTTGGAGCTCAAGGTAGAGGCCTTCGGGTGGATCTTTCTTTGACATAGAGAAGACGGTGAGGAGGAGCCATCTACACTACTCCAAGGAGCTCACAACAAGGAGGACCACAACAAGAAGAGAAGGAGTTCAAGTTTTAGGTATAACTTTCTATCATAGTAGATAGAACTCTTTTTTGCTAACTAGGTTTATGGTAAATGTCCGGTTTAGGGTTTATTCTAGGGCCAAGTTTTGTATCGTAGTAAAAATTTTGTTCCGCATTTGGCTATGGAAGTTGGCCGGGGCGCTAATGTAACCTTTCATGGTATCAGAGCCTACCCATAAACCCTACTAGCTAGTTTGCACAAGGTTAAAATCTCGATTGACAAATTTTTCCGAATCACGAATCTATGTTCATGAGCTTGTTGTCGATTTTCAAAGTGGTCCTAAAATTTTTCTGGGTATCTTAGAATTATGTGCAGGCAAAACTATAGCTACAGAAAAAATTTGGGAGCCTAACTCCAAAATTCTGCCGCGAAAACTGAGCAAAATGTCGCATTCTGCGGCCCTTTCGCGGCGCTTTTTGGGCTATAGTACCCCAAAATTTTTCTGGGGCTCTAGTTCATGAAAATATGATATTTGTGATATATAGTTTTGGCTCATGTTTATTTGAGTGCTGCATTTGCATTTGGGGCCTATTTGGAAAAGTTTAGTCCATCGAAATTTTAAATATGTATTTTACAGTACATTCACTTTTATCTGCGACCGGGAATGTCACTCGATCGGTAAAACTTGTCTGATTGCTATATGTTCTTTTAGATGGGTTTTGCGAACGTAACATTCGCGTTGATGTTTTGTGCTTGTGCTGTGATTGTGGTTGGATAGTCGTGATGGATAGCATGTGGTGCAACGTTAGTAGTACAGTTTATAATCATTTGTACATTTGTTACTGCGGGGCGAGCGTCCGACATGTGGACTGCAGTCTTTGCCGGGTTGTATATTATTTTGGGGCACGACCGGGTTGAGGTCGATGTCACCGTTTGTACATATTATTTTCTTTTTCTGTATTAGGATTACCCCGCGGAGGAGTGCACGAATAGCCGGGTTCTAGAAGGCAACAAGCCCGCATCTCATGGCGTTGAGACGGAGGGGGCTTCATTCTAGAATTGGCGGGCTATTCGCCGCACTCGTAGGGGGTAAAGGTTTTCATTGCATAGGCTATCCACACGATCGGGGACGTCGGATTTTATTTGCGGCTTAAATGAAACCCGGGGCTCCAAGATTATCCACCATTCTGTATTGTTGGCTGAGTTTCTGTGATGTTGATTATTATCATGCCTGGGATGAATATTGTATATACTTATATATGTACTAGTAGATGTTGTATATGTTTTGCACCCGGGCTAGTCCAGCCCCGCTCTGTCGTTAATTAAGTAACCTAACGGGTGATGACGGGGCCCAGTGGCGAATGTTGATGGCATATATGTACATCATATTTTCGTTCATTTCTGGTGTGATAGGTTATATTGATGGGACCGCATTAATTTTGATTAATGCAAGAAAATAAACCTAAAAGATGTTGGAATCAAGTTTTAAAAACTGACATTACAGACGTTCTCTTTTGCTTTGCACAATGGTATTCAGTTTGGAATATCCTGCACCTCATTTGACGAGGCAAGGGCCGAGATCCCTTCATCGGGAGTGACCCTTTGAGTAAAAGTTTTTGTCAACGTAATAACTTCACTATAGTCAATTATTTTTGCTTTGCATCGTGGTATTCAGTTTGAAATATCCTGCACCTCATTCGACGAGGAAAGAGCCGAGATCCCTTCACAGGGAGTGACCTCTTTAGCAAATGTTTTCGCCACTATATATTTAAAAAACCACTCAGGTTCTTTCAACGATATCAAGTTCATTACGTTAACGGGTTTTTCGCCAAAAACCCAGCCGTAGCCCTGCGTTATTTCTTACAAGTAACACTTAGTATTCGTGCTGCGTTTGTTGACTCCGTCAAGGCGTAGTGTACGGTAGCTGAGTAGTGCTTGTTTGTAACACTAGATGGGATTGGTTAGGACAGTCGTATAACCTTGTTGACTCCGTTAAGGGTTATGTGGGTGGGTTTGATGCAATCCAGATGATGACGGGTTGAACTTGACTAGGACTCTTTGATTTGTTGACTCCGTCAAGGTCACTAAGGTCCTAGGGGTAAAAACCACATCGGGGTTTCAAATATACAGGTAACTTGCAGATTTAGCATACCTTCTGGAGTGTAGTGACTAGAGTGGATTCCATCTAGGTCATTACACAATGATAGTTGGATCCCGATCCCACTGATGAGTTGGATTACTCTCAGGAGATTATTACACTTAACAATCAATGCTATAAACCAAGTAGGTGTCTAGAACGGTGTTAGTGGGGCTACGCCTCCAGGGAAAAGAGCTTATGTAATTAAGAAACTTCGCGAAAGCGTTGGAAAACCTCCCTCGAAGTACCAACACTAGCCTGGCTGAAAGGTTAAGCAAGAATTGTGACGTGTGATTAATCCTGACTAGTTCTTTTTAGGTTTGAAGAAGAATTCGAGAAAATAGTGGGAGCCATCCTGATTAGATAAATTAATAACCAATCTAATCTTGCAAGAGCGCACACTGAGTGTTTCTTTTCTCTCTCTCCAGGTAGCAACCATTTCACGCCCTAATCAAGATAATATAATGTATCGCTTGATTGATCCCGAATTCTTATTCGGGGCTGGAGAACGTCGGTTCGGCTCTAACTTACGACAACAGTCATAAGTGTGAGCAAGGGAAAGAGGATTGTATGGATTCCAAAGAGACCCCATTGAAGAAGCATACTAATGCATCTACTTCAGGTGTTCTTGTAATTGAGAACTGCTTTTCGGTCAGTCCTACCTCCTGGGTACTAGATACCGGATCGGGATCTCATATCTGTAATTTATTGTAGGTACTGAGAAAAATTAGGATAGTTGGATCTGGTGATATGTCTCTCAGGGTAGGGAATGGAGCACAAGTTAATGCTGCAGCCGTCGGTGAATATCACCTAGTGTTGCCAAATGACAATACTATGATTTTGAACAATTGCTACTATATACCTTCCATGGTTTGCAACATCATATCAGTTTCTTTACTTAATAAAGATGGATATAATTTTGTTCTTGATAGAAATATCATGAACATTTACCTTGATAAGGTACTGGTTGCAGAAGGTACACTGTGTAATGGTATTTGTATTCTAAATCAGAATACAGTTCTCAATGTACAAAACACATGCAAGAGGAAGAGTTCAGATACGAACGAATCCTGCTTGTGGCATTGTAGTCTTGGTCATATCGGAGAGAAAAAACTAAGTAACATAAAGATGGACTCTTGAATACGTTCGAATTTTCATCTTATGAAACTTGTCAGTCTTATCTCAAAGGAAAGATGACCAAATCTCCCTTCACCGGACATGGAGAAAGAGCAGCAGAGCTCTTGGGACTCATACACAGTGATGTGTGTCGTCCGATGTTTACACATGCAAGGCGTGGGTTCTCGTACTTCATCACATTCACTGACGATCTCTCTAGATTCGGATATGTGTATCTTATGAAACATAAATCTGAAGCTTTTGAGAAATTCAAAGAATTCAGAAATGAAGTAGAGAACCAGACTGGCAAAAGTATTAAGATCCTCCGGTCTGATAGGGGAGGGGAGTACTTAAGCACGGAATTCCTAGATTACTTAAAAGAGAATGGAATTCTCTCTCAGCTTACTCCTCCGTATACACCACAGCATAACGGTGTATCGGAACGGAGGAATCGTACCCTATTGGATATAGTTCGCTCCATGATGAGTAATGCTTAGTTGCCTCTTTCATTCTGGGGACATGCGCTTCAGACAGCGGCATACCTATTGAATGATGTTCCGTCCAAATCAGTGCCTAAGCAACCGTTCGAGATATGGAATGGAAAAATGCCATATCTTAAATGATTTAAGATATGGGGTTGTCCGGCTTATGTTAAAAACCATAAACCAAGTAAACTAGAGGCACAGTTAGTTTTATGTAAGTTTGTGGGATATCCAAAGAATGGTTATGGATATCTGTTCTACTACACCGAGGAACAGAAGGTGTTTGTTGCTCAACATGCCGTTTTCTTAGAAACGGAGTTTCTTGCAAAAGAAGTTAGTGGGAGCACGGTAGAACTGGAAGAAATTCAGCGACCACAAACTGAAACTGAAGATTTGACAGAATCTCAAGATTCAAAAACCCCAGACGAACCTCAGCCACTCCACAGATCTGGTAGGATTTCTCATCCGCCCGAGAGATACTACGGTTTTCTCATAGACGGGGATTGAGAGGATTGCATCTTTGAAGAAGACGATCCTATCAGTTTTAGGTAGGCCATTATCAGTAGGGACTTTGATAAGTGGCTGGATGCTATGCGATCCGAATTGGAGTTCATGTACACCAATAAAGTGTGGACCTTGGATGTTGCTCCACCTGGGGTAAAAATTGTTGGATGCAAATGGATCTACAAGAAAAGGATTGGTGTAGATGGGCAGGTGGAAACCTATAAGGCTAGACTTGTTGCAAAAGGTTTTCGTCAAAGACCAGAATTGGACTATGACGAAACTTTTTCTCCAGTAGCTATGCTCAAATCTATTCGGATCCTACTTGCCATTGCTGCCTTCCATGACTATGAAATCTGGCAGATGGACGTAAAAACGGCTTTTCTAAACGGCAGTTTGGAAGAATGCGTTTATATGGATCAACTAGAAGGTTTTGTAGACAGTGGGAGCAGCGGGAAGGTGTGCAAGTTGCTTAAATCCATTTATGGATTAAAGCAAGTATCGCGGAGCTGGAACATCTGTTTTGATGAACCAGTCAAGAAATTTGACTTCATCAAGAACGAAGATGAGCCATGTATATGTAAGAAGATTGTAGGACGAACTGTCGTATTCCTAGTCTTGTACATGGACGACATTCTTTTGATAGGAAATAATATTCCTATGCTACAATCGGTCAAGCTATTCTTGTCACAACGGTTCTCCATGAAGGACCTGGGTGATGCCTCGTGCATTCTGGGGATCAAGATCTACAGAGATAGATCCAAGAGATTACTGGGACTTTCGCAGTCCAGGTACATAGAGACCGTACTAAAGAGATTTAGTATGGAAAATTCCAAGCGCGGTAATATACCTGCATTGCACGGAATCACCCTCTCCAAGAAGATGTCTCCCAAGACTGACGAGGAGAGGGTTTGCATGAGCACTATACCCTACGCTTCGGCGGTAGGATCTATAATGTATGCGATGCTATGTACAAGACCAGATGTAGCTTACGCACTAAGCGTGGTGAGTCGGTATATGTCAGACCCAGGTGAGAGCCACTGAACAGCAGTGAAGAACATTCTCAAGTACCTGAGAAGGACTAAGGAGATGTTCCTGGTATACGGTAATGGAGATCTCAGGGTCATGTCCTTTACCGATTCAAGCTTCTAGAGTGACAAGGATGACAGCTAGTCTGTCTCGGGTTTTGTGTTTACCTTCAACGGAGGGGCGGTGTGTTGGAGGAGTTCCAAACAGGATACCGTCGCAGACTTGACGATGGAGGCTGAATACATTGCTTCCAGCGATGCCGCAAAAGAGGCGGTCTGGATGAAGAAGTTCATTAGTGAACTTCAGGTGGTTCCGTCCATTGTTGACCCAATACCTTTGTATTGCGATAATAATGGGGCTATAGTTTTAGCAAAGGAACCACGGTCCCATCAGAAATCCAGACACATCTTAAGACGGTATCACCTGATCAGGGAGATCATTGATCGCCAGGAGATCGAGGTACGGAGAGTGGACACTAAAGACAACACGGCGGATTCATTCACAAAGGCCCTCCCTCAAACACAGTTCGAGCGACTTTTTGAGCTATTGGGTATGCGGTACGCCAGTAGCTGGCCTTAGTGCAGACATTGGGTATGCGGTACACTAATTACTGGCCTTTAGTGCAAGTGGGAGATTGTTGGATATGTATGCCCTAGAGGCCATTATTGTATAGTACTAATTTGTATATTACATTTTGGAAGCTTGGGATATATACATGGATCGACGACAGTCTTGCTTGATATAGTAGTATGCTATTTGGTTTGTATCTATCTTAATATGTGTATATGTTTCTTTTAACATATTGTTAATACATATTGATGGAGCCCCTAGGATCTTTGCTTGACTGCCGGCGTTGTGATGGCGATCACACTAGTGGGGGCTGGGTAGTCTATAAGCACATCCTCATACAGGTCCCTAGTCGTAGGATTATCGAGACAGGGCATCGATACTCCAGAGTAAACTGGTGCATATGCTTCTCATCCCAGCAGGGGAGATGGTCTGTCCCACAGCCATCAGTACGTCGTACTGGAGATAGTATGTAGGTGCTCGTTACGTTACGAGTACACTGGATATGACTCGTCAGGAACTGTTGGTTGGTATTATACCTATCGTCAGTTAGCAGTTCCCAGGTGACATGAGTACAGCTTAGTCCGTTGACTTGACACTGCTACTTCGCCTCAAGTGTGTTCCCACTGTTCTTTGATTGCTACCCTACCACGGCTCTATTGAGTCGTGCAAACAGGTAGTAGTTGGGTGCAGTCCCGAAACACTTGGAGGCAGTGGCGGTTAGATAGGATTCGTCTCTCCCGGTATTGGGGGTTGATATCGCGCTGTGTTTGGAGAGCCATTACACAAAGTCCCTGGCCAGGGCAAGCGAGATTTACTGGTAGGTACTCCAGTAGTTTCTCAGGTGTTTTGGACTACGCTCCGACATGACTTATACCGCTATTAGGGGACTGACGTTTACCGCCCCTAGGCCCGATATGCGATACTCTTAGACGAACAGACCAGACTGTACGGAGATTGCCACATTCAGGCTCAGTAGGAGTTCGGATGGGTTCACCTCATCGGTCTTCTTATCGACATCTACCTGGGGACCGTTACGTACAGCTAGTACCGCTTGCGGCCTGTGGTTAAACCCACTGCCAGCGTAGTGTCGAGTCTTTAGAGTCCCACACAGAGGGTTGTTCACCTTTGGGCGAAACGTAGTAGAGGTCGTATGGTTTTACGACAGGGTCCGTTCACATACGCGCACTTATGCGTGTTTGGTGTTCGGGCAGTTGATACTAGTGGGCTTTGGTTTAAGCCAGATCCTAGTATTTGGTTTTGGGTTGGTTCGGTCTCGTTGTATTCGTGTTCCTCGGAACACGGATGCGGGTATGTATATACAGTTGACAGAGGCAGAGAAAGCTCATTAGGGTTTTGACCATTGACTTGATTAAAACCATAATGAGATGGAGAAAATTGATTAATGAGTTTTAATTAGAGATAATTGTATCATGATAAATTGGTTTGACCATTTGACTTGTTGACTTTTGTTGACTTAGATATTTTTGTTAAGCATGAGATATTTTTTGCTTAGCATTAATTATGACATGATAATGGTCAAATCAATATCAATCATGACAATTATCCTAATTAAAATTATCATTATTCTTTTTCCTCATATGAGAGCATACACCTCATTTTATCCTGATACATTCTCTCTTTTGCTTGCTCTTTCCTCTTCCTCTCTCAAGGCTCTATTGTTTCATAAGTTGAAAATCAAGAGCATTGTGAGATCAAACCACCAAAATACTTCTCTACTCACTCTAGGGTTTTTAGTCTAGCACACCAAGCACCTTAGTTACTTTAAGATAGAGGTTGGAGCTCAAGGTAGAAGGTTTCGGGTGGATCTTTCTTTGACATAGAGAAGACGGTGAGGAGGAGCCATCTACACCACTCCAAGGAGCTCACAACAAGGAGGACCACAACAAGAAGGGAAGGAGTTCAAGTTTTAGGTATAACTTTCTATCATAGTAGATAGAACTCTTTTGTGCTACCTAGGTTTATGGTAAAGATTCGGTTTAGGATTTATTCTAGCGCCAAGTTTTGTATCGTAGTAAAATTTTTGTTCCGCATTTGGCCATAGAAGTTGGCCGGGACGCTAGTGTAACCCTTCAGATTTAAGGGCAAAGAACTTCAACAAGATACGGTAAGGGATTTCATCACCCTTCTACGTAGCCCACAAACCATAAAGAACGAGCATTTTTCACACCCCAAGTAATTTAAAAGAAACTAGAATTTCAGCCTTTAAGGACTTTGCGCCCAATAGGGAAAAGTTGATTGTATTTTGAACACCGCCCATTATTATATTGTTCAAGAAGTGTCTTGAAAAGTGTGAAAAGCGCAACCGCCGAACAAGAGAAGGTTATTCTAATTAAGGAACTTCACGAAACCATTGGACAACTTCCCTTCTTCTTCGCACTTACCTGGCTTCTTGATCAGTTTATCTTGGGCCTGTTTCGCGATACACTTTTACTTCACAAATCAAGTCTTTTTTGACCAGGTCTAGTTTACCTAGGTGAACCCTAAATTGTTTAGGTGTGTAAAGTGTGTCATCATTGTGTTTTTGCCGTGCCTTTTGTGTGATATTTCTTGTTTGTGAATATATATATATATATATATATATATATATATATATAACAAAACAAAACAAAACAAAAATTAGGATTTGTAAACAACAATTTCTTCTATTCTCTTAGTTTTTTCCTAACCACGTTCGGATAGTGCATGTCAGCTTGGACTAGAGATTAAAAATCTCGATTAGTTCGGTTCCAGACTGTATCTTCCGACTTTTCTTTACCATCGGATTCCTCGGAACCGTCCGAGACGTTCTCACCTTCTGTTTTATCGGAGCCGTCCGATTCTATTCTTCGTTCGCCTTCACCTTTTTTTCTCCTACATCACCGACGATGACGGAACAAACGATCATGGAGAAGCATGAACCAGCATTGCAGGACAGATGCTACCTCACCGTTCATCCCTATCTTCGTGCATAGTATTGCCCATCATCGCGGCAAACAACTATGAAATCAAACCGCAGTTTATACCGCTACTCTTAAAATTCCACGGACTCAAGTCCGAGAATGCTTACTTTCTAATCAGTGAATTCGAGAAAGTATGCGCTATGATGAAAATCTAAGGAGTGAGTGAGGATGTTGTTAAGCTTAAGTTCATTCTTTTTGCGCTTAAGGACAACGCGAAAAGTTGGTTAAACAGTTTGCCAGCTCGATCAATTACGACGTGGGACGACTTTGTGAAAATATTTCTTAAGAAATTTTACCCTATTCAAAAAAGGTACGAATTCGAAATGAAATTCAGAATTTCAAACAAAAAGAGGGTGAAATCTTTTGGAAATGCTTGGAAAGATTCAAGGATATCCTAATCAAATGTCCCTACCAGAGTTTAGAACAATGGCGGCTTTGTCAGATTGTCTATGAGGGTTTAGACTCCAGTTCACGCATGATGTTAGAATCCATGTGTCAATATAAATTCTTGAGTTATGGTGATAAGGACGCATGGAACTTTTTAGAAGAACTGGCTGACAAAACCATTTAGTGGGAGGGTATGAGTGAGAAACCATCATCATCGACTAGGTGCGAAGCACACATAGTTGACACCTCTATAGCAGTCGAAGAAAAAATCGCCGTTCTTGTATTGCGAATGGAAGCTTTAGAGGGCAAAAATGCACCATCACCAGTCAACCAAGTTTCTTAACCGGTGTGTGCTAATTGTCAGCATCCAGCCACATAGCAGATGAATGTCTGTTTCTCGTCGGGTCTCAGGGACAAGAAAATGTTAATACTCTATATCGGAACCAGCGTCCCAGGAACGACCCTTTCTCACAAACGTACAATCCTGGTTGGAAGAACCATCCTAATTTTACTTGGAATCAGGCACCTTTTCAAAACAACAATTCAAATTCGCCTTTCCAACAATTTCAAAATTTGAATTTTCAAAATCAGAAATTGGGATATTCTAACAACCGGTCCCAACAGCTTAATCAGTCCAACCCAACCTTTGCACCCCCTGGGTTCGTCCAAGACGATAAGAGGGTGTCAACCGTTGAAAAAGGGTTGGAAGCTTTCATTAAAACCTCAGCGCAGACTACATCTAGTCTGGCTATTATCATGTAAACATCTGGCCAGTTGCATAGTGCTAACACACAAGCCATAGTCAGGCTAGAAATTCAAATCAGTTAACTCGCTGCTGCAGTGAATGAACGAGAAAAGGGAACATTCCCTTCCTAACCGGTGACGAATCCGAGAGAACAGAGGAACCATAACGCTCATGTTGTTCAACAGAACAACGAAGAGAATGCGAATGCCGTCACCGTTCTAAGGTCAGGACGCACGATTGACAACAAGTTTGTCAAACCTAACGATTCATCCAAGCATACGGTTGTCAATTTATCGGCACATGTCTCATCGCCTGTTTCATCTTCCGGTCCGTCTACTCCTTAGTCTTCTTTACCGTCTTCTTCACCACCTTCTTCTTCACCTTCTTCATCTTCGTCGTCAGCTGCAAATCCTTCGAAACAACCAGATTTACCGCCGCAAATTCGTCCAGCAGTTCCAAACGCTCACGCTTTCTACATCTACTCCATCTACACCTTTGAACCAAATGTTTGAGCCCAAGGCTCCGTATCCCAATATGTTAAGATCGAAGAAGCCCTCTGTAAGTATGGAAAAGGTGTTAGAAGTTTTCAAACATTGTGAAGTCAACATTCCGCTGTTGGACGTGGTCCAACAAGTCCCGGCGTATGCAAAATTCCTTAAGGATTCGTGGATGCAGAAACGAAGCACGAATGTGCCCAAAACAGTCTTCTTGGCCGCCACTTTAAACGATGTCTTGTCCAAATTCATTCCGGTAAAATATAAAGACTCAGGCTGTCCTGCTATTTCTTGCACTATTGGGGACAAGCAAATCAATCGAGCCTTGTTAGACTTAGGGGAAAGCGTGAACATGCTCCCTTATTCAGTTTACGAACAACTGGGTTTAGGGGAATTGAAGCTGACCAAAGTGACTCTGCAATTGGCAGACCGATCCATAAAGATACCGAGGGAAGAGATTGATGATGATCTGATTAAGGTCGGGGAATTCATATTTCCCGTAGTTTTCATCGTATTGGAGACTGAACCCATCGTCAATCCCAGCGGTCAGATTCCAGTCATACTGGGGTGGCCTTTCCTAGCCACGTATAACGCGTTGATCAATTGTCATAATGGATCCATGAAACTCTCTTTTGGAAATATGACGATTGATCTCAACATCTTCAGTCTAGGAAACCAAGGGAGTGATCGACATGATGACACATATGAAGTCAACGCTGTACACGATATGTCTGAGGAGGATCGTTTAGATTGACTAAGATCTACTCGGCGTGGCTCTTTTGCTGCATACAGCATTGCGTTAGGTCACATCATCTCGGAAAATGGCATCGAGGTTGATAAAGCAAAAATCGACATCATTTCAAGTCTCCCACCTCCACGGACTGTCCGTGACATTAGGGCATTCTTAGGCCACGCCGGTTTTTACAGGCGTTTCATCAAGGATTTTAGCAAACTGGCTAGACCCCTGACTTCTTTGCTGGCTAAAGATAACCCCTTTGAGTTCTATTCCGAATGCCTTACCGCGTTTAAATTGCTGAAATCGGAACACACTTCCGCTCCGATCTTAAGTGCACCAGACTGGAATGAACCTTTCGAGCTGATGTGCGATACTTCTGACTTTGCAATAGGTGCTGTCTTGAGACAACGATTTGAAAAGAAGCCGCATGTAATAACACTACACGAGCAGGACGTTGAATGACGTACATCTGAATTACACCACCACTGAAAAATAATTCTTAGCTGTCGTTTATGCACTTGAAAAATTCCGTCCATACTTGATCGGGACCCACGTCAGAATTTACACCGATCATTCTGCACTTAGGCATCTCTTTGCAAAAAGGACGCTAAAGCCAGATTGATATGTTGGATTCTCTTTCTTCAAGAGTTTGACTTGACCATTAAAGATAAGAAGGGAACCGACAATGTTGTTGCCGATGATCTGTCTCACTTAACGAATGCACCAATTGAGGAAATTCCAATCATTGAACAATTTCCAGATGAACAACTTCTCTCCGTATCAGTCGAATCCTGGTTCGCTGATATTATGAACTATCTTGTCACCGGAGAAACACCTTTTTTTTGTTTGAAACATGACAAGTCAATTTCTCTCCTAAGTCAAATTCTTCTATTTGGATGAGCCTTACCTGTTCAAGTACCGTCCTGACCAGATCATTAAAAGATGCGTTTTCAGCTCTGAAACGAGAATTGTGTTATCTTTCTGTCATGACCAAGCTTATGGGGGCTATTTTGGACGCAGAAAGACGGCTGAGAAAGTTTTGCAAAATGATTTCTACTGGCCGACGCTTTTTAAGGATGCTTTCGAATATTGCAAAACTTTTAGCCGATGTCAGCTCATGGGAAAGATTGGAAAACGAATTCCGATGCCCCTGAATTCCACTCTAGTTGTAGAGATTTTTGATGTCTGGGGTATTGATTTCATGGGGCCGTTCCCGAACTCTTTCGGGAATTTGTAAATCTTGTTGGCTGTGGACTATGTGTCCAAGTGGGTGGAGGCAGTGCCTTATCGAAACAACGACAACAAGGTTGTCGTGCAATTATTAAATGAGAACATCTTTTCTCGGTACGGCACACCTCGCACCATCATCAGAGATAACGGAACACATTTTTGCAACCGATCTTTTGAATCACTGATAAAGAAATACTCTATAAGTCACAAATTGTTAATGCCCTACCATTCTCAAACTTGCGGCCAGGTTGAAATCTCAAATAGATAGATTAAACAAATTCTGAAAAAGACTGTCAGCCACAACCGCAAGGATTGGTCGTTGAAGATAAATGACACGCTTTGGGCATTTCGCACCGCCTTCAAAACGAATTTGGGTATGTCTCCATACCGAATCATTTTTGGTAAAGCGTGTCATTTGCCTGTTGAACTGGAACACCGTGCATTCTGGGCAATTAAACAACTCAATGTCGACCTAGAAAAGGCCGGTGAGGCACGAAAACTTCAACTGAACGAGCTCGATGAGATACGCAATGATGCATATGAGAACGCCAAACTCTACAAGAAAAAGGCGAAAGTCTTTCATGACAGGGAGATTCTTTGAAAAACTTTCACGGTAGGCTAAAAGGTTCTACTATACAATTTCAGACTTCATCTTTTTCCAGGGAAATTGAAGTCACGATGATCAGGTCCATTTCTTGTGCGCACCATTTTTCCGCATGGTGCAGTCAACATCGAAGATCCGCACGCTGGCAACTCCTTTAAGATCAATGGCCAGCGTCTGAAGCCATTCTTAGAAATGCCAGCGGAAACGGGGGAGCTCATGTTCTTACATGAGCCGCGTTATATCGATTAATCACGTCCCCACATCTTGTATATCCAAGTTTTGTCTCTTTTTGTAATTTTTTTTGTAAATATTTGTTTTTTATTTACTTTGTGGGGGCTTATATGAAAAATGCAATTAAAAACACCCCCACACCAGACCCGAGACTCTATCTCATTTTTTCCCAAAAACTCAAAACCCTCTTTTCCCCCCCGACCCCTCCCCAAAGATATACCCCCAATTCAACACTCCGGCCACCAAAAAAGTCCCCTGACCCGCAAATTGCGGCTCGAACTTCCCCAATCTCGACGAGATTTTTCCTACTGTAAGCTTCTCTCTTTCTCTGTTCACATCTATACGCAAAATCTCTCAATTTTTAAGATGGTAGCTTTCAAGTGTGAGAAGAACTTTGTTGATATATTTTCCGATGAAACTTACAGGGAGTATTTTTATGATGAAATTCGTCAAAGCGGGTGGGAATTTCTAGTTTATGACAGCGAGGGTTTCTTTGGAATAAGAGAATTGGTTGAGAATTTTTACGATGCTTTGAGAAATGGCGAGCCGGGGTCAGAATATGCAGAGTTTTATTTTTGAGGAGGAAGAATAATTTTTCAATCCGAAACAATCTCGAGAGTAACCAACATTCCGATGAGGGCTGGAAATCAGCAGCCAAACGAGTTGGCAGTATAGCGATCTCCGTTTGGCGATTTCGTAGAGTTTGAAGGATGCGGGGTTAAACCCCGTGCAGATGTATCGGAATGTGCTTGCGGCTTGCCGATGGGTAAACTGCAACATTAAGAGTATTAGCCGTGTTTCTTCCTTCCCGGCTGGAGTGGGGCATATCTTCCATTGCTTAATGGAAAAGGATCACCACTTTTGTGTTGCGACCCAATTGTTCAGTACGATAATGGAGGGGGTTGCTCAAAAGAAACCCCTGCTTTCGGTCCTGGTACATGGCAAGGAAAGATTTCGATGATTATGCTGCCTCTTACGCACATTGGCCAGTTGAGAGAGAGTGGATTTTGCAGGGATACACTGGCCGCCACTACGAACAGAAGAATTGGACAAGGGAGAACCTTAGCAAGCATCCCGGACCAGAGGATTCTACGGAGGCGCTTCTTCACGAGCCTGAACCAGACAATGAAAAGGACTTGCAGCGCTTGACATTTCGAAGCATCCGCTATATGATGAAGAAGCAACAAAAGATGCAGGAACAATAGATAGAATTGAGGCGGCACAGCAAGCATCACAGGAAGAAGCAAGCGACAGTAGAAAGGGAAATCGAGAAGACAATGAGGACATTGCCCAGTTCGAGTTTGGGGTATTGGGATGAGTTGATTCATGTATATAGCATGTAGTTACATTTGCACGTTTCCTGCATTTTCGCACTTTCATTCCTATATTTTTCCTTTATTTTCATATAGTTTGCATTGTATATTTGCTTTTGTACTGCATTTTGCTTATTGTACCAAAAATTTTGAAAAATGGAAAAAATTAGTTGTAAAAATTTCTGTTTGGATATACAACAATAAAAAAAACACAAAAATGCGAAAAATTTCTAAAAAACATAAAAACTTTGTCGTCAAGTTAGCTAGTGGGAAAACCTAGTTTCGATGTATTGATGGTTTTGTTTGATAAGATTGAAACAACTAGATCTTATTTTTAGAAATTAAAAACCCGAAATGATAAGCTTTCTTTGAATTTAACTATAGATAATATACGTTTTTTACATCACAATACACGTGTCGTAAGTTTTGAGAATTAAAGGACGAGTTTTAACATGTCATAAAAACTTTTAAAATCGATAAAGCTCTTTAGGATCAAATAAGTTGTTTTGACATAAGTAATATCAAGAATAGTTCATAAAGTAAGGTGGATATGAAAGGGTATTATTGAAGTTATAATAGAGACCAAGTCTGGAAAAAAACCCATCTTGATCCTTTAGTGATTATATGCCCAAATCCACACAAACACGTCTTTTGATCTTAAAAAATGAAAAGAAAAATCAATTGTATCTTCGTTCGCATTATTTTGAGATTTTCACGTATAAAATAAGTCCTTTTGTTTTAGGACCTAGGTGACTTAGGCAATTAAGTCCGCCGGGGTGTTTTCACACCTAATGTCCAAAAACCATCTGGTTTGGGTGCATTGATCCAAAGCTCGCTAAGAAATCTAGAAAGTCCGTTTTAAAACAAAGTCAAGCAAGTATTCTCGCCGAGTTAAAATTCCTCACGGTTCTTTGTGTGAGAATAATCTTGGCTTAAGAAAAGTTTTACTATAAAAATACTTTTTAATGGAGATATACAGATAAAAGACTATTGCACGTTCACGAGGACGTGTATGATACAAAATCAGGTAATAGGTGGAGTGAAGAATAAAACTTAGCCCTCTGTTGAAGATGATAGAAACTCTTATTTGAAATCAAGCTGGAGAATGAAACTTGAGAAAAAAATTAAGTTTTAAACAAACTAGTGTGATCCTTCTGAAATTTTTTCTTGTCCATTTTTGACAAAAAAACTCTAAATCGAAGTTTTTGAAACATAACGACGCTATTCACACAAGCACGAAAGGATCTTGGTTAAATACAAAGCGAGGAGTAAAACAGAGGGTTCAATGTTTTTGACTTAGGATAATAAAATTTTTAAGCTTTGATACTAAATCTTAGTATTAGAGATGACAGTTACCCCACGGAAACTAGCGTGACGGGATTTTGTGGGTGTAATCCACTGAAAACCCTCATGAGACAAAACTCCTTCTACTAGGGACACCTAGAGGTTTAATGGCTAATTGCACGGACTCGGTGCAATCGCGTTCCTTGCGAAAGTGAAGTTATGATTTTTTGTTTTGTTTGGAACAAGAAAAATCTAAGTTCGGGGGTATTGGTTCATCATGTAAAACTGCTTTTCAATACCGCTCATTCGTTATCATTTTTGTGAAATATCGGTACTATTAACGCGTATCTGCTCAATAAGTACATGGTACAAGTATTCGTGACAAAACATGATGAACAAATACCTTCAAACTTACCTTTTTCTCGTCCCGAGCAAAACAAAAAACCCTAACCTCACTTTCGCAGGGAACGCGGTTGCACTGAGCCCGTGCAACAAGCCGTTAAACCTCTAGATGTCCTTAATAGGAGGGGTTTTGTTTTCTGAGGGTTTTCAGCGGATTACATCCACAAAATCCCATCAAGCTAGTTTTTGTGGGGTAACAGTCATCTTTAATACTAAGGTTTGGTATCAAAACTTAGAAATTCTATTATGCTAAGTCAGAAACCTTAGAAATTCTATTATGCTAAGTCAGAAACATCGAACCCTTATTGTTTCACTCCTCGCTTTTTATTTAACCTAAGATCCTATACGTTTTGTCGTGCTTGTGCGAATAACATCATTATATTTCAAAAAACTTTGATTTAGAGTTTTCATGTCAAAAATGGACCAGGATATCACTTGATTTTGTATCCTACATACCCTCATGAACATGCAATAGTCTTTTATCTGTATATCTCCGTTAAAAAGTATTTTTATAGTAAAACTTGTCTTAAGCCAAGATTATTCTCACACAAAGAACCGTGAGGAATTTTAATTCTGAGAGAACACTTGCTTGACTTTGTTTTAAAACGGACTTTCTAGATTTCTTAGCGAGCTTTGGGTCAATGCACCAAAACCAGATGGTTTTAGGACATTAGGTATTAAAATACCCCGGCGGACTTAATTGCCCAAGTCACCTAGGCCCTAAAACAAAAGGACTTATTTTATACGTGAAAATCTCTAAGTAATGTGAACGGAGATACAATTGATTTTTCTTTTCATTTTTAAGATCAAAAAACGTGTTTGTGTGGATTTGGGTGTGTAATCACTCAAGGATTAAGATATGTTATTTTTCAGACTTGATTTCTATTATTGCTTCGATAATTCTTTTTCATATCCCCTTACTTTACGAACTATTCTTGATATTACTTATTTCCAAATAACCTGTTTGTTCCTAATGAGGTTTATTGATTTTAAATTTTTTTACGACATGTCAAAACCCATCCTCTAATTCTCAAAACTTACGATACGTGTATGGTGATGTAAAAGACGTATATTATCTATAGTTAAATTCAAAGAATGGTTATCATTTCGGGTTTTTAATTTCTAAAAATAGGATCTACCTGTTTCAAACTTATCAAACAATAACCGTTGATACTTTGAAACTAGGTTTTCTCACTAGCTAACTTGACGACAAAGTTTTTATAGAAAATTTTCACATTTTTATGGTTTTTTTGGATTGTTGTATATACAAACAACATAAAAAAACTTTTAACAACTAAATTTTTTCTTCATTTTTTGGTACAATAAGCAAAATGCAGTACAAAAGCAAATATGCAATGCAAACTACATGAAAATAAAGGAAAAATAAAGGAATGAAAGTGCGAAAATGCAGGAAACGTGCAAATGCAACTACATGCTATATACATGAACTAACTCATCCCAATACCCTAAATTTGAACTGGGCAATGTCCTCATTGTCTTCTCGATTTCCCTTTTCCCTTTGTACTGCCGCTTGCTTCTTTCTGTACTGCTTACTGCGCCGCCTCAATTCTATCCAGTTATTCCTCCATTTTTTGTTGCTTCTTCATCATATGGCGGATGTTTTGAAATGTCAAGCGCTGCAAGTCCTTTTGATTATCTGGTTCAGGCTTGTGAAGAAGCGCCTTCGTAGAATCCTCCGGTCCGGGATGCTCGCCAGGGTTCTCCTTTGTCCAATTCTTCTGTTCGTAGTGGCGGCCTGTATATCCCTGCGAAATCCGCTCTTTCTCAACTGGCCAATGTGCGTAAGAGGCGGCATATCCATTGAACTCTTCCATCGCTATGTAGTACTTGCAAACGAGGGTCATCAGGACCGGAAGCAGAGGTTTCTTCTGAGCAACCCCCTCCATTATCGTACTGAACAATTGGGCCGCAACACAAAAGTGGTGATCATTTTCTATTAAGCAATGGACGATATGCCCCACTCCAGTCGGGAAGGAAGAAACACGGCCAATACACCTGATGTTGCGGTTTGCCCATCGGCAAGCCGCAAGTATATTCCGATACATCTGCGTGGGGTTTAACCCCTTGTCTTTCAACTCTACGAAATCATTTACAGATATTGATACACTGCCAACTCGTTTGGTTGTTGATTTTCAGGTCTCATCGGAATGTTGGTTACTCTCGAGATTGTTTCGGGTTGAAATTTTTTTCTTCTTCCTCGAATGTAAAACTCTATATAACCTGATCCCGGCTAGCCATTTCTCAAAGTATCGTAAAAATTCTCAACAAATTCTCTTATTGCAAAGAGACCCTCGCTGTTATAAACTAGGAAATCCCACCCCCTTTGACGAATTTCATCGTAAAAATACCCCCCTTAAGTTTCATCGGAGAAAATATCAAAAAAGTTTTTTTCACACTCGAAAGCCATCATTTTAAAAATTGACAGATTTTGTGTATAGATGTGAACAGAGGAGGTGAGAAGTTTACAGTGGGAAAAATCTCGTCGAGATTGGGGAAGTGCGGGCTACAAATTGTGGTTCAGGGGTTTTTTTCGGCGGCTGAAGAGTCGATTTGGGGGTGGATCTTGGGGGAGGAAGATAGGGTTTTGAGTTTTTGGGAAAAACCGAGATGGAGACTCGGGTTTGGTGTGGGGGTGTTTTTAATGGCATTTTTCATATAAGCCCCCCACAAAAAGTAATTAAAAAAACAAATATTTACAAAATTTTTAAAAAAAAGAGACAACTTGTATTTACAAGATATGGGGACGTGATTAATCGATATAACGCGGCTCATGCAAAAGCATGAGCTCCCCTGTTTCCGCTGGCATTTCCAAGAATGGTTTGAGATGCTAGCCATTGACTTTAAAGGTGTCGTCATAGTGCGGATCTTCGATGTTGATTGCACCATGCAGAAAAATAGTACGCACAAGAAATGGACCAGTCCATCGTGACTTCAATTTTCCTGGAAATAGATGAAGTCTGGAATCATATGGTAGAATCTTTTGGCTTACCGTGAGTTTTTTGGAGAATCGTCCTGTCATGAAATACTTTCGTCTTTTCCTTATAGAGTTTGGCGTTCTCATACGCATTATTGCATATCTCATCGAGCTCGTTCAGTTGAAGTTTTCGTGTCTCACCAGCCTTTTCTAGTTCGACATTGAGCTGTTTAATTGTTCAGAATGCATGGTGTTCCAGTTCAACAGGAAGATGACACGCTTTACCAAAAATCAGTCGGTATAGAGACATACCTAAATTCATTTTGAAAGCGCGTCATTTAACTTCAACGACCAATCCTTGCGGTTGTGGCTGACAGTCTTTTCCAGAATTTGTTTAATCTGTCTATTTGAGACTTCAACCTGGCCGCAAGTTTGAGGATGGTAGGGCATTGACAATTTGTTGCTTATGGAGTATTTCTTCATCAGCGATTCAAAAGATCGGTTGCAAAAATGCATTCCGTTATCGCTGATGATGGTGCGAGGTGTGCCGAACCGAGAAAAGAAGTTCTCTTTTAAGAATTTCATGTCAATCTTGTTGTCGTTGGTTCGACAAGGCACTGTCTCCACCCACTGGACACATAGTCCACAGCCAACAAGATGCACACATTCCCGAAAGAGTTCGGGAACATCCCCATGAAATTGAGACTCCATACATCGAAAATCCCTACAACCAGAATGGAATTCAGGGGCATCTAATTTCGTTTTCCAATCTTTCCCCTGTGCTGACATCAGCTACAAGTTTTGCAATATTCGAAAGCATCCTTGAAAAGCGTCGGCCAGTAGAAGCCGCTTTGCAAAACTTTCTCAGCCGTCTTTATGGGTCCAAAATGACCCCCACAAGCTTGGTCATGACAGTAAGATAACACACTTCTCGTTTCAGAGCTGAAAACGCATCTTCTAATGATCTGATTAGGAAAGTACTTGAACATGTAAGGCTCATCCCAATAGAAGAATTTGACTTGAGAGAGAAATTTTGACTTGTTCTGATTTGACCAAAAAGAAGGTGTTTCTCTGGTGACAAGATAGTTCACAATATCAGCGAACCAGGGTTCGACTAATACGGAGAGAAGTTCATCAAGAAATTTTTCATTGATTGGAATTTTTTCAATGGGCACGTTTGTCAAGCTAGACAGATGATCGGCAACAACATTGTCGGTTTCCTTCTTATCTTTGATGGTCAAGTCAAACTCTTGAAGAAGGAGAATCCAACGTATTAATCTGGTTTTGGCGTCTTTTTTTTGCAACGAGATGCCTAAGTGCAGAATGATCAGTGTAAATTGTGATGTGGGTCCCGATCAAGTATGGACATAATTTTTCAAGTGCATATACGACAGCTAAGAATTTCTTTTCAGTGGTGGTGTAATTCAGCTGTGCGTCATTCAACGTCCTGCCAGCGTAGTGTATTCCGTGCGGCTTCTTTTTTAAATCGTTGTCCTAAGACAACACCTATTGCAAAGTCAGAAGTATTGCACATCAGCTTGAAAGGTTCATTCCGGTCTGGTGCACTTAAGATCGGAGCGGAAGTGAGTTCCAATTTCAGCAGTTTGAACATAGTAATGCACTCGAAATTGAGCTCAAAGGGAATATCCTTAGCCAGCAAAGAAGTCAAGGGTCTAGCCAATTTGCTAAAATCCTTGATGAAACGCCTGTAAAAACCGGCGTGGTCTAAGAATGCCTTGAAGTCACGGACAGTCCGTGGAGGTGGGAGACTTGAAATGACGTCGATTTTTGCTTTATCGACCTCGATACCATTTTCAAAGATGATGCGACCTAGCACAATACCGTGTTTTACCATGAAATGACACTTCTTCCAATTGAGTGTGAAATATTTTTCCCTGCATTGTATCATTATGAGTTCAAGATGCCTCAAACACTCAGAAAATGATCTCCAAAGACGGAGAAATCATCCATGAACACTTCCAGAAATCGCTATACTATGTCAGAAAATATGCTCATCATGCACCGCTGAAATATTGCTGGTGCATTGCACAGTCCAAAGGGCATGCGGCGGTAGGCGAATGTACCAAAATGACAAGTAAAAGACATCTTGCCCTGATCCTCTGGATCAATCGGGATTTGATTATAGCCGGAATATCCATTAAGGAAACAATAGTAAGTATGGCCGGCTAGGCGTTCAAGCATCTGATCAATGAAGGGCAGTGGAAAATGATCTTTGCGAGTTGCTGCATTTAGCTTTCTGTAATCAATACAGACCCTCCAACCTGTCTGTGTGCGGGTTGGGACTAGCTCGTTTGCTTCATTCGTAATCACCGTGATTCCCGATTTCTTTGGTACGACATGAATGAGGCTTACCCATTTTCTATCAGATATGGGATAAATGATCCTATTGTCAAGACACTTCAGCATTTTCTTCCGCATTGCTTCTTTCATAACAAGGTTAAGCCGGCGTTGAGGATCCTTGAAGGGTTTGGAATTATCGGTCATATGGACTCTGTGCTGACAGATACCAGGGCTGATTCCTTTGATATCAGCCATCGACCAACCGATTGCTTCCATGTTCTTTCTCAGAACATTCATGAGTGCCGACTCTTTGCTCAGGTGTAAGGTCAGTTGCGATTATAACTGGAAGCGTTTCGTTATTGCCCAAGTAAGCATACTTGAGGTGGTCGGGAAGAACCTTGAGGTCAAGTTTAGATGGCTCCTCTACCGAGGGTCGCATTTCGGGGGTCGGTTCATTACGAAGTGGTTCGAATTGGGGCCCCCAATGTGCGTAGGAAGCCTGCTCAGGACTTAGCTTCTCAAGCAGAAGAAGTTTCTCAGAAAACAGTTTTTCAAAAGTCTCTTCAAGACACTCATTGTTGAAGTCAAATGTCTCCTCCTCAGGCATATCGTGTATAGCGTTGACTACATATGTGTCATCGTGTCCATCACTCGGTTGTAGACTGAAGATGTTGAGTTCAATCGTCATATTTTCAAAAGAGAATTTCATGGATCCATTACGACAATTGATCAACGCGTTGGACGTGGCTCGGAAAGGCCGCCCTAGTATGACTGGAATTTTTGACCGCTGGGATTGGCGATGGGTTCAGTCTCTAATACGATGAAATCTACCGGGAATATGAATTCCCCGACCTTAATCAGAACATCATCGATCTCTCTGTAACGTTTTGAAAATCGTTTCGGTGAAATTTCAAAAAAACGGTAAAATAAGGGGGTTTTCTGTAAAAAGTCAAAATACAAATATCTTTATTATAAAATTAAATATACATATTCTAGCTATGTAATTGCTAGTATTTGGTGTTTATTGAGCCACTGATGAAATTTCAAATTTTCTGAAATTTTTTCCGAAATTAATTATTTTAATAGTATTTTAAGCCGTCACTAATATATTTAATTAGGGAAAATTACAAATTGGAATGAGTTGAAACAAATTTTGTGCATCATAACACATTAAACAAAATTTTATCATGTGGTTTTTGAAATGAAATGGTTTGCCAAAATGGTTTAGAAAATATCGAAGAAAAAGGCTTAAATAGTGAATTTAGTGTTAATGGATGTTTGGGGGTATAGTATTTATCATTTTCCATCACCCCACACCCATACCCACACTCACACACCCCCATTTTCCCTCCCCCTTGGCTGAATTCAGCAGCCCCCACTCTCTTGTCCCCACTTGTTTTGCAAAAGAAAAGAAAAGAAAAGAAAAAGGAAATGTAGAAATGAGAGTGGACTTTGACTAGGTTGACTAGATGTTATCTTTCCCCACCTCACTCTCTCTCCTCTTCCCTCAATTTCAGCCGAGCCCTCCCATTTCCTGCACCACCAACAGCCCCTCTCTCTCCCTCTCTCATTTTGCATCAAAAATTCATCAAAATACCTCAAAAATCAAGCTAAAATCCAAATCCGACTCCTACCCATTTTCTCTCATCTCCTTTAGCATGGATCTTGGTGCAAGGATTTCAAATTGGAGGTCTAGATCTCAAGTTTCATCCATGGTTCTTGAGGTATAAATCTTGGCCTTTTGTTTAAATTGTTGCTAAATACTTTAGTCTAGCCTAATTATACGTTTAATTATGGGTTAATTTAAAGATGTGGGTTTTCAAGAGGAGGTTTAGATTAGGGTTTTGTTGTGAAATTGTGTTGTGATATATTGTGCATGGTTTAGTGATGTGGATTAACATCTTAAGTTTAGTAGAAAGTTAATCTAGTTGTTAATTACAAACCATTACTTATAAAATGTCCTAATTAAGTTATTTTGCTAACTAGGGTTTTTGGAAAATTGTTAAATTCTTTAGATTAAAATATAATTATGGTTTCATGTCATTATTAATATTATAATGAGTGGTTTAATGACTTTGGATCATGCAAAACCAAGCTTAATTGTTAAATTGTGAATTTTGCTTTAAAAAGAGTTAAAATCGGTATTTTTGCAAACTAGTTTTTTTGAACATATAGGGTTTGGTGAAATTAAATTATAGAAATGATTTATATGACTTATTTAAGATATTTAATAAGTATATTGGCCGCTACATTCATTTAAACGTCGAGTTTTGTACTAAAACGGGTAATTTTTGCTTGCTAGATTTTCGGAAAAATGGCTTCTAAAGTGAATTTGGGGTTTTTGTGAATTTTAACCTATTCTATATTTAAATTAGTATTCGTGAATGTGCAAATGAGTGTACTTGGGTTTTTCTCGATGGTCGGGCGTTTGCACGCCGACGTCGAGGGTTTTTGGGTTGGTTTGTGAGAGCAACCATAGGTTTTGACCTATGTGGGATTCGTGAGTCGTTTTGGTCATGAGTCGGATTTTAATGCGATACGATGCGTTATGATATGTAGATACCCCATGTGGACTTCGAGAAGACAAGCAAGCGCGTGGCGACGTCGGCACCGGCGAGCGAGGACCAGGTGAGTAGATTTATATCTACGGAGAGAAGTCGGGTGGATGGCGTATAGCACCCCCGCAGCCCGTGGTGGTGTATACGGATGCGTATACACACCAGCAATTATTATATGTTATTTGGGATTAATAACGATGTTTAGGATGGATATTGGTGTGTTGGATTATTTTAGTGTTGCGAACCCTAGGGTAGTGTTGCACTACACATACACGCATACATACTTGCATACATTCCTATTTATATGTGCTCATGGGATTCTTTATAGTTATGTGATCACATGGGTATGGGACTATGTGTTCACATACGGATTTGAGGATGATACTTGGGATTGAGCTGAGTCGATGAGATTTGTTTTGTGGTTGTGATAGCGGTGATATGGCAGGATTCGTACTTGAGGTACGTCCTGGTGTTATAGCGGATCTTGGGACGACGATACGGGTGAATAGTGTTATAAATAAAATGGTCGTCATGTGATCGTGATATGAGGCATGATATGCTAGGATATTGATATTAGGCCGTATAGGGCGATGTATACCCCTTGATGATGATATGTGCTGACGATATCGGTTTGTACGAGATTGTCGATCAGTAGTCAGATCATGAGTATATTGAGGATATTAGTATTGTACTAGACATAGGTCAGTATCCTAGACTATGATCTTGAATAAAGAGGATACCAGAGGAATGGTGTGAGGAATATGATATTGACCCGTACCCAGATTTGGGGATGCCGTACGACGGATTTACGTACGAGCTATATCTTGATGATTGATCCGCACTCTTGACTTGGGATGTCTGATTGTAGATATGGTATCGGATATGATATTATTGAGGCGGGATCACCGACTAATATATATACAGGTATGTATATGGATTGACTCAGATGTTAGGCGGTTTCCTTACCTGTAGTCCAGCTTGTTAGCTTAGCCCTTTAGTTTAGTTTAGTTGTTAGATTAGATTCGATTCTTACCTATTTCAAAAACTAACGAATCGTGGGTATTTTAAAAGACAGCCCAAGGGATCCTATGGATATTTCAAAAGACGTATCTTTTCATAAAAACACCGTAGCCCCTATTTTCAAAACCCCATGATTCGTGTTATTTCAAAAGGCACCAATTGTAGGACTTATATTAGATTAATGAAGGTTAGTTACAGTTACGTCTAGTATTCAGCTCCCGCGTATTATTGTGGTTCGCTTCGCATCGCATACTTATGTTATAATTTCTTATTGCAATGTTGATATCATATTGTTAGGACACCAGCACCATTACCGATGATGCGTATGTACCACGTACACTTACTTGCCGGCTCACACACATCTTCATCGGTAATTGCCATGTCACGTACACCTTAGAAAATATTATTGCTTGACATAGCGTACTTGCCTTATATGTTAGTTTAGACATTGTAGTTATTACCTGCTACTTCATGCATACTGTTATTCATTGTTATGCCGCATTCATGGATTCTCATGCATATATTCACTATTTTACGTGTTATTGAGGTTTTGGATTCAGATTTCCATGAGATTTTCTGGATTTGGAGGAAAACCGCAAAAAAACATAAATAAACCTTTTCTCTCTTTTAAAATAAAAAGTGCGGTTTTTCCCATGATGTATGAGTCGTCCACCATGAGTTTGCTGATGGATTTCGAGATCCGATTCGAGAAGACGGATGAACCGTTTCGGGTACATGGTGGACCCGGTAAGGTACCCCGGGGCAAGAAGCGCGTGATGATGACGATGTGAGCCTGGCAGGGGAGCACTACCTACCGGTGATTTTACCCGACGCGTCGGATATCCGGAGGATACCGTCGTGGTCTTGAGATGGATGGTAGGGGCCGGTCTGGACTGACGGCGCCCTAGATATTGTGATTGAGACATTGAGATTTCGAGATATTGAGGTACAGAGACTGTGATACAGAGATATCGAGATATTGGGATTACGTTTTGTGCCGATGCTAGGCACTGTTTTATGCTGATTTCATTATGATACCTCATTTTAAAAATACAAAGGAAATTTCACTAAATTATGAAAACAGTTCTTCATTTACATGTATTCTGTTTTCATGCATTCATATCTCATTCATATGATATATTGCTACCCGAGGCACTGACACGGGCACATGAGATTACACTCGGGTTAGATATTTACCCTAGCCTTGTTATAGGTTGCATGTTATATATATTGAGGATATATTATGATCACTGACCTAGGTTGCGTTATTTATGAGATTTCTATTCGTAGATGTTTTTCTATTCACGAGTTGGCAACTCACCCCCGTTGTACCCCAGTTTCTTGCATGTTTGCCGTACAGGTTTCATTACGGCTTGCGGGCATAGTTTCCTTCGGGTGATTTGCTAGTAGGTGGGTTTACTTGTATCGTACCCCCATTATATATCTTGTATATTATTATTCTGTTGTATCTAGAAGTTCCATCAACCAAACATGTATTTATTTTGAGATAGAGACCAGTGATGTTATTCCTTCGACCTTAGAGTCGTGCGTTAAATTTCTGCGGTTTTCTTGTGGTTTTGAGTTTCCTTTTGAATTTTGATCCTCGCCGTTGGCGTTGTATATTATATTGCTTGTTTGGTTGTGACCGTCGATTGACGAAGAGCTAGCTCCCACTTGGGGATGCCTTTTTATTTATTTCGTATACTATTCATGTTGTATCCCGTTTGGGGGCCAGTATTTTCAAAGGAGACTCTGCAGAAATTTTCAGTAAATTTTGATTTTCTTAAAAAACCGCATAATTCGGCTTATGCTTTTAAAACTACTTGTTTTAAATTGGTTTTCCTTCACTCTACTACTTTTCTTGGTTTGGATTTCTGGGTTTTCGGTTTACTTAGACTACGTATGCCTCGAGACGTTTCGTAGTTTAAGTGCCGGTCATGTTCCGTACTTTCGGGTCGTGACACTCTCCTTTCAGTAGTTTTATGGATCGGTCTGCCAATTGCAGAGTCATTTTGGTCGGCTTCAATTCTCCTAAACCCAGTTCGTAAACTGAGTAAGGGAGTAGGTTCACGCTTGCTCCTAAGTCTAACAAGGCTCGATTGATTTGCTTGTCCCCGATAGTGTAAGAAATAGTAGGACAGCCAGGGTCCTTATATTTTACCAGAATGGATTTAGACAAGACATCGCTTAAAGTGGCGGCCACGAAGACTGTTTTGGGCACATTCGTGCGTTGTTTCCGCGTGCTCAAATCCTTAAGGAATTTTGCATACGCCGGGACTTGTTGGACTACGTCCAACATCGGAATGTTGACTTCACAACATTTGAAAACTTATTACACCTTTTAACCTATTGGGATACGGAGCCTTGGGCTTAAACATTTGGTTCCAATAAGGTGTAGACGAAGTAGGTGTAGAAGGCGTGAGCATTCTTACTGGGACTGCTGGACGAATTTGCGGCGGTAAATCTGGTTGTTTCGATGGATTTGCAGCCGACGATGAAGAAGAAGAAGAATGTGAAGAAGAAGATGGTAAAGAACACAAAGATGTAGACAGACCAGAAGATGAAACAGCTGATGAGACATGTGCCGGTAAATTGACAACCGCACGTTTGGATGAGTCTTTAGGTTTGACAACCTTGTTGTCAATCGTGCGTCCCGACATTAGGACGGTGATGGATTTCGCATTCTCAACGTTCTATTGAACTGCATGAGCGTTGTGGTTTTTCTGTTCTCTCGGGTTTGTCACCGGTTGGGAAAGAAATGTTCCCTTTTCTCGTTCATTCACTGCAGCAGCGAGTTGACCGATTTGAATTTCTAGCCTGGTTATGGCTTGTGTGTAAGCGCTATGCAACTGACCAGATGTTTGCATAAAATTAGCCAGACTAGATGTAGTTTGCATGGAGGTTTTAATCAAAGCCTCCAATCCCTTTTTAAATGGTTGACACCCTCTTGTCATCTTGGATGAACCCAGTGGGTGTCAAGGTTGGGTTGGGCTTATTCGGCTGTTGGGACGGGTTGTTGGAATATCCTAATTTCTGATTTTTAAAATTCGAATTTTGAAATGGTTGGAAAGACGGGGTTGAATTGTTGTTTTGAAAATGTGCTTGATTCCATGCAAAATTGGGATGGTTCTTTCAACCAGAATTGTACGTTTTTGAGAAAGGGCCGTTCCTGGGACGCTGGTTTTGATACAGCGCATTAACGTTTTCGTGTCCCTGGAACCCGACAAGAAATGGACATTCATCCGCTATGTGGCTAGGATGCTGACAATTAGCACACACCGGTTGAGAAATTTGGTTGACTGGTGACTGTGAGTTCTTGCCCTCTAAAGCTTCCATTCGCCGTACAAGAACGACGATTTTTGCTTCGGCCGCTATAGAGGTGTCAACTATGTGTGCATTGCCCCTAGTCGATGATGGTTTCTCACTCACACTCTCCCACTGAATGGTTTTATCAGCCTGTTTTTCCAAAAAAATTCCATGCGTCCTTATCACCATAACTCAAGAATTTGCATTGACACATGGATTTTAACATCATGCGTGAGCGGGAGTCTAAACCCTTATAGACAATCTGACAAAGCCGCCATTGTTCTAAACCGTGGTGGGGACATTTGATTAAGATATTCTTGAATCTTTCCAAGCATTTCCAAAAGATTTCACCCACTTTTTATTTGAAATTGTGAATTTCATTTCGAATTCGCACCGTTTTGTGAATAGGGTAAAATTTCTTAAGAAATACTTTCACAAAGTCGCCCCACGTCGTAATCGATCAAGCTGGAAAACTGTTTAACTAACTCTTCACGTTGTCCTTAAGTGCAAAATGAATGAACTTGAGCTTAACAACATCCTTACCCACTCCTTGGATTTTCATCATAGCGCATACTCTCTTGAATTCACTGATTAGAAGGTAAGCATTCTCAGACTCGAGTCCGTGGAATTTTGGGAGTAGCAGTATGAATTGCAGTTTGATTTCATAGTTATTTGCAGTGATGGTAGGCAATACTATGCACGAGGGTAGGGATGAACGGTGAGAGTAGTATTTGTCCTGCAACGCTGCTTCATGCTGCTCCATGATCGTTTGTTTAGTCATCAGCGGTGATGTGGGAGAAGAAGAAGGTGAAGGCGAACGAAGAATAGAATCGGACGGCTCCGATAAAGCAGAAGATGAGAAAGTCTCGGACGGTTCCGAGGAATCCGATGGTAAAGAAAAGTTAGAAGATACAGTCTGGAACCGGATTAATCGAGATTTTGAATTTCTAATCCAAGCTGACATGCACTATCCGAACGTGGTTAGGAAAAGACTAAGAGAATGGAAGAAAGTGTTGTTTACAAATCCTAATTTTTGTTTTGTTTTGTTATATGTATATATATATATTTATATATATTCACAAACAAGAAATATCACACAAAAGGCACAGCAAACACACAATCATGACACACTTTACATACGTAAACAATCTAGGGTTTACCTTGGTCAACTAGACCAGCTCAAAAAAAACTTGATTTGTGATGTAAAAGTGTCGCGAAACGGGGCCAAGATAGACCGATCAAGATGCCAGGTAAGTGTAGAGAAGAAATGAGGTTGTCCAACGCTTTCGCGGAGTTCTTTAATTCGAATAACCTTCTCTCTTTCGGCGGTTGTGTCTTTCACATTTTTTTAGACATTTCTTCAACAATGTAACAATGGGCGATACTCGAAATACAATCAACTTTTTCCTATTGAGCGCGAAGCCCTTAGAGGATGAAAGTCTAATTTTTTTCAAAATTACTTGGGGTGTGAAAAATGCTCGTTCTTTATGGTTTGTAGGCCACAGAGAAGGGTGATGAAATACCTTACCGTATTTTGTTGGAGTTCTTTGCCCTTAAATCCGTATTAAAATTCATGTAATGCACAAATAATAAAAAGCTGTTCAAATCATCAATAATTTGTTTTTTAAGTTTTAAGCGGCGTGCTGCAAGAAATACTGTTAGTTCTCTTTGGCACTTGTGCGGTGGAATTTACAAAGAAATGTAGCAGAAAATCGAGGTATTGGAGCGTCGGATTTGAGAGGAAGTGTTTTTAGAAAAGTACATATCTCAAGTTTTGGGTTAAGAAACCCCCGTTGAGTCGATCCGCGATTGCATGAGTGTTCGCTTGCGAGGGTCAAACTATCCGGATTTTTAGCACTGTAACTCCATAATGTCTTGTTCTTGAATTTTCTCCTTACTCCGCACGATCGCAGTTCGTAATTCCGTCGATATCTGAAAATGTCGGAAAATACGATATTTTGTGTAAAATACGATATTTATGGCCAAAGTGCTGTAAACACATAATTATGAGATTTTGCATATTAAAATGGATCAACAACAGAACAAGAGAAAAAACAAAAGATTTGGTGCAAAGAGAAAAAAATGATATCACGACGTTCTTTTTGAGTTGGGAACAATATTTTGAAGTTGTGTTTATCATGTTTTCATATAAGAAAGCGATATAAAGAGAAAAAATGATATATACAGAATACTTAGGCTAAGGTTGAAAGTGTTTACTAGTACCACGGTAGGGTTAAATGGGCATCACACATGCAATTTTAAAAATTTCGGATGCTAATGAACACTAACCAAGATCTTAACTAGAATATTAGGGTTTTACTATGATGATATGATAAAACTATAAGAATGGATGGATGGCTACAACCTTTGTAGACCATGTCCTTCTCTTCTAAAGCTCCGGATTGTGGTCCACGCGACTCGACTAGGCTCTACTTGAAGGTTAAACGAACTTCCTTTTAATGACCTTCGTGCCGAAGATGATCCACCCGAAATCCGTCAATCCAAGCCATCTCTTCACTAAATTCTTTAGTGAAGAAAACACACTACACCAAAGCGCTAATCTAGTGTAAGATGGTGAAATAGAGGTGTTGTTTGCTCACTACGGTTCTCACAAGTTCAAGGTTTCACAACTCATATGAGGGATTGAGCTTGGAGGAGGAGGTGAGGAAAAAGGAGTGCTATAGAGCAACTCAAGAAAATGGCTATGTGTGGATTGAAGTGCAGAATGGCTCATCTTAGATCAAGCATTATTGAAGCATACAATTTTTAACCCTTAAAAATTGTAGCCATGCTTCAATAGTGCAAGCAAATGAATATAAAAATAGAATAAGCTATGCTATGCCCATCCCTCCAAAGTCTCCCCATTTTCCGCCTTAATTTCTATTTTCTAAAAATAGAAATACCATGCCATGCTTCATATATATATATATATATCTTCATATATATATATATATATATGTATATAAGCATATAATTACTAAGCAATAATATTAGTCAATATATAATTATATGAAATATAAATATATATCATATTATTAAATCAACACTTGATTTAATAATCCGGTTATATCACATATAACCGACTAATATCATTTATCTGTATATTACATTATCAAATCAACACTTGATTCAATAATCCGGTTATATCACATATAATCAACTGATAACAAATAGCCTCCAGATTACAATACGGTATCTCATACTCGTATTTAATCAGGCCCCCACACATATCAACATATGTGCCCTACTTCGTTTCGCTTGAACCAGAAAACTTCTGTGTGGGACTCTAAAGACTCGTCAATACGCCGGCAGTAGGTGATGATCACATCAGTCACCCACAAGTCGTCAGCGGTACTAGCTGGACGTAGCGGCTACCCAGGTATTGAGCGATTAGAAGATCAACAAGCAAGCTTGTCCAAACTCCCATGAAGCCTATAGGTAACATTTACCGTACAGTCCGGTCTCTTCGTCTGATATATCGCATATCGAGTTTGGGGGTGGTATCGTCAGACCCCAATAACTTGATAAGTCATGCCGATGTAAGGCCTATAACAGTATGAGAAACTACTGATAACACTTACCAGTAAATCTCATCAACAGCCCTGGCCAGGGACTTACTATTATAGCCAATCGAGTATAGCGCAACATCAACTCCTAATACTGAGAGAGACGAAACCCCTCCTATTGCTCATTGCCTCCATGTGACTCGGGATTGTACTCAAAATCCACCTGTTTGCATGACTCCTTTGAGCCGTGGTAGGGAGGAAATCAAAGCACAGTGGGAACCACACAAGACTTTATGATGATCTTGGGTTTATAGACTAACCTGTACTAGTGTCACCAGAGAACTGCTATCTGATGATAGGTATAGTACCATCTAGGAGTTTTCGGCGAGTCCTGTTTGGTGTACCCATTCTCTAATGAGCACCTGTGTACAATCTTTGATGTCAAACACCAATTAATATTGGATCAACCATCGCCCCATACAGGGTCAAGAAACGTATACACTAGTCTACTCTAGAATATCGATGCCCTGTCTCGATATTCCCTCGATTAGGAACAATTGAAGGATGTGCTTGTGGACTACCCAGGTCCCAGTAGTATGATCCGCATCATAGTCCTGGTAGTCAAGCCTACATCCTAAGGGCTTTATCAACATGTATATGAGAGACGGTATAATAATACTAGTGAACATGTTAAGATAAAGGAAATCAGATAGCATACTATCATGTCGAGCAAGAAAGTCCTCCATATATATGTCCAAGCATCCACTATATCATACAATAATAGCCTCTAGGGCATACATATCACTAACAATCTCCCACTTGCACCGAGGCCAGTTGTTGTAATATCTCATACCCAATATCCTAGAAGGTCTCTCGATTAGCATCTAGGGGAGGGCCTTGGTGAGTGGATTCGCTGTGTTATCCTCAATGTCAACTCTCCTGATCTCGTTTTCCCGGAGATCTACTATCTCTTTAATCAGGTGATACCACCTAAGAATATGTTTGGATCGCTGATGGGACTGGGGTTCCTAGGGCAAATCCACAGCTCCATTGTTATCACAATACACAGGTATTAGATGCTCAATGATAGGAACCACACTAAGTTCAGCTATGAACTTGTTCATCTAGACAGCCTCTTTGGCAGCATCGTTGGTAGCGATGTATTCAGCCTTCATCGTTGAGTCTGCAATGGTATCTAGCTTGGAACTCTTCCAACATATCGTCCCGCTACTGAGGGTGAAGACAAAACCCGAGACCGACTTACTGTCGTCCTTATCACTCTGGAAGCTTGAATCAGTAAAGGACTCCACTTTGAGTTCACCGTTATCATACACCAAGAACATTTCTTTAGTCCTTCTCAAGTACTTAAGAATGTTCTTCACAACTGTCCAGTATTTCTCCTCAGGATCTGATTGATACCCACTCACTACACCTAGTGAGTAAGCTACATCCGGTCTGGTACACAACATCGCATACATGATTAACCCGACTGCCGAAGCATAAGGTATCTCTTGCATGCGAGCCCTCTCCAAATCAGTCTTAGGAGACATCTCTTTAGAGAAAGTGATTCTTGATCAAGCGGGTACATTACCACGCTTAGAATCTTCCATACTAAATCTCTTTAGTATGGTATCAATATACCTGGATTGGGACAATCCTAACATCCGTCTAGATCTATCTCTATAGATCTATATCTCTAAGATGTAGGAGGTATCACCTAGATCTTTCATGGAGAACATGTGTGATAAGAAGAGCTTGACCGAGTGTAGTATAGGAACAACGTTTCCTATCAAGAGTATGTCATCCACGTACAATACGAGAAAGAAAAGCTTACTCTCTACAACCTACTTGTATATACAAGATTCATCTACATTTTTTATGAAGTCAAACTCTTTGACAGCTTCATCGAAACAGATGTTCTATCTCCGCGATGCCTGGTTTAATCCGTAGATTGATTTAAGCAGCTTGCAAACGCTTCCGCTGTTCCCACTGTCTACGAAGCCCTCTGGCTGTGTCATGTACACGCTCTCTTCTAAATCACCATTTAGAAAAACGGTCTTGACGTGCAATCTGCCAGATTTCGTAGTTATAGTATGCAGCAACGGCAAGTAGGATCCTAATGGACTTAAGCATAACCACTGGAGAAAATGTTTCATCATAGTCGACACCAGGTTGTTGACGAAAACCTTTTGCTACAAGTCTAGCTTTGAAAGTCTCAACTTTTCTATCTACACCAATTATCTTCTCAAGATCCACTTGCTCCCGATGGGTTTTACCCCTTCAGAAGCAACTTTCAAAGTCCATACTTTGTTGGTGTATATGGATTCCATCTCAGATCGCATAGCATCCAGCCATTTCACAGAGTCTCCACTTGTGATGGACTGCTCGAAACTAGTTGGGTCATCATATTCCATAATGCAATCCTCGCTCCCACCGTCTATGACAAAACCGTAGTATTTCTCAGATGGATGAGGAACCCGATTAGATCTGCGGAGTGGCTAAGGTTCGTTGGGGACTATTGAATCCTCTGGTTCCACCAAATCGTTAGTTATAGTTTGTGTAGCTGGAACTTTTTCCTGTTCTACCTCATTGCCACTAATTTCTTCCTTTTCTAAAAGGTGGCATGTCGAGAAACAAACACCTTTTATTCCTCGGTGTGGTAGAAGATATACCCTCGCGAATGTTTGGGATATCCTACAAACTTGTACAGAACTGACCTTGTCTCTAGCTTGTCCAGATTTTGCTTTTTAACATAGGCCGGACAACCCCATATCTTAACTCGTTTAAGAGATGGTCTCTTCCCATTCCATATCTCACATGGAGTGGTAGGCAATGGATTTGGTCGAAACTCTATTAAATAGGTATGCAGCTATCTCAAGTGCATAACCCCAAAAGGAAATAGGTATCTCAACAACCCTCATCATAGAGCGCACCATATCTAATAGGGTGCGATTCCTCCGCTCTGATACTCTGTTGTGCTGTGGTGTATACGGAGGAATAATCTGAGAGAGAATCCCATTCTCTTTTAAATAATCACGGAATTCCATGCTCAAGTATTCTCCTCCCCGACCAGATTGAAGGATTTTAATACTTTTACCCTTTTGGTTCTCCACTTCGCACTTATATTCCTTGATTTTATCAAAATATTCAGATTTGTGTTTCAAGAGGAACACATGTCCGTATCTTGAGAGATCATCGATAAATGTAATAAAATACTAGAAACCATTCCTGGCATGTGTATACATAGGACCGCATACATCACTATGTATTTGTCCCAGAGTTCAGTAGCTCATTCTCCGTGTCCAGTAAACGGAGATTCGGTCATCTAGCCTTTGAGACATGACTGGAAAGTTTCATAAGATGTAAATTCGAATGGATTCAAATATGCATCCTTATGCAACTCAGCTAGTCTTGTCGCATTGATATGACCTAGTCTAAAACGCTACAAGAAGTTTTCGTTCATTTTTGAACTGTTTCTCTTGTGTGTGTTCTGTATACTCAGAACTGTAGTTTCATTCAGAACGTTTATACCGTTATACAACGTACCATACCTAATCAACACTTGATTTAGGAAAACATTCATAATATTTTCGGTACAAAATAACAGTCGCTCAGAATCATTGTGTTACCACTTGGTAATATAAGGTGATATTCACCAACTGCTTTGGCTGCAACAATTGCACCATTCCCTACTACTAGAGACATATCACCCTTTCCCAGTTCTCTACCTCTCTTTAGCCCATGTAACAAATTACATACGTGGGATCCTGATCCGGTATCCAATACCCTGGACGTAGAGTTAACTGAGAAACAGTTCTTGGTAAATGAACACATCCGAAGTCGATGCATCAACATGCTTATTCTTCGTTTGGGTGGCGTGGGAATCCGGATATTCCTCTATTTCTTGCTCAGACTTATGACGATCATAAGATAGAGCGGAACTTAGCCCAGTATAATAAACGGGTTCGGTCAATACATCCATATTATTATCTTGATTAAGGCGTATCATTGGTCGCTACCAGGAGAGAGAGAAGGATAATCACTTTGCGTGCGCTCTTTGCAAGATAAGATTGGTTATTATTTAAAAGGTAAGATTAGCCAAGATTAATTACACCCTACAAGTTCGCCAATCGTTCGGCCAGACAGGTATTGGTATTCCGAGGGAGTCTCCCCATGCTTTCGCATGGAACTAATTAAATAATATCGTTTCCGCAGGGGCATCCCCCCGTTAACATCTTTCTTAGACACCTAATGGATCGGCTAATTGTAAAGTGGAAAACTCTCCTAGGAGTAACTCTTGTAAGTCCATGCTACCCTTCCCCGGTTCTTTGGGGTTGCGGAAATGGTCAAAAACGATTTTTGCTAGGGTGGTAATATGGACTCAAAATACGGATCTTTGTTAAACAACTACCTAACAACCTAACTAGGAGTTTTACCTACTCGGTTAGGGGGTTATAACTTTCTTGAACTCCTTCGTCTTCAACTCTTTGTGGTGTACGGATCGGCCTCACCTCGTCGTCTCTTCGCGCCGAAGATGGATCCACCCGAAAGCTTCTACCTTTTGGCTTTTACTTCGAACTTGAAGAAACTAGAACACTTGGTTTGCTAAACCTTGTGAACTAGGATAAGTAGAGAAGTGATATGGGTTTTCTTTTATCTCTAAGGCAATGTTTCTCAACTCATGAGAGGGTGTTGCCTTGAGCTAGAGAGAGAGCAAGAGGAAGAGGGAGAGAGCTTGAGCAAGAGAGAGAAAGCAAATGAAAGAATGAGCAAGTCTTTTGCCATCCAAGCTCTCATAATCCAAAAAAAATTATGATAACAAGTAATAATAATTGAGTATAATGTGATGGTTGTTATCATGACAAATGACAATATCATTTCTTGCATTATATGCAATTTGTGAACCATCAAGCAAGCACAAGTCAATGCAAACAAATGATAGCCATTGTCATGATGGTGGTCAATAAGTCCAACCTAGTCAACCGATCAACAAAAGTCAACATGTCAACAAGGTCAACCCTTCAACCCTAACCATGTCACTATAATACTTAATTAATATTATTGTTAATCATAATTCTAATTCTTATTAGGGTTAAGCAAAAGTCAACAGTCAACAACCCTAATGAGAATCCTCTGCCTCTGTCTCTGTCAACTGTGCATACACACCCGCATCCGCGTTCCGGGGAACATGAATACAACTGAGATAAAACCAATCCCAAAACGTATACTAGGATCTGGCTTAAACCAAAGCCCGCTAGTAATAACTGCCCGGTCACTAAACGTGCACAAGTGCGCGGATGTGACCGAACCCTGTCGCAAAACCATGCGACCTGTCGCAAAACCATGCGACCTCTACTCTTTTGCCTAAAGGCGAATAGCTCTCTGTGTGGGACTTTAAAGACTCGACGCTACGCTGGCAGTGGGTTTAACCACAGACCGCAAGCGGCACTAGCTGTGCATAACGGCCCCCAGGTAGATGCCGATAAGAAGACGGACTAGGTGAAACCCATCTGAACTCCTACTGAGCCTGAATGTGATAATCTCCGTACAGTCCGGTCTGTTCGTCTAAGAATATCGCATGGCGGGCCTAAGGGAGCGGTAAACGTCAGTCCCCTAATAGCGGTACAAGTCGTGTCGGAGTGTAGCCCAGAACACCCTGAGATAACACTGGAAACCTACCAGTATATCTCGCTTGCCCTGGCCAGGGACTACTTGTGTAATGGCTCTCCTAGACACAGCGCGATATCAACCCCCAATACCGGGAGAGACGAATCCTGTCTAACCGTCACTGCCTCCAAGTGCTTCGGGACTGCACCCAACTACTACCTGTTTGCACGACTCCTTTGAGCCGTGGTAGGGTAGTAATCAAAGTACAGTGGGAACACACTCGAGGCGAAGTGACAGTGTCAAGTCAGCGGACTAAGCTGTACTCATGTCACCTGGGAACTGATAACTGACGATAGGTATAGTACCAACCAATCAGTTCCCGACGAGTCCTGTCTAGTGTACTCGTAACCTAACAAGCACCCGCATACTATCTCAAGTACGACGTACTGACGGCTGTGGGACATACCGTCTCCCCTGCTGGGATGAGAAGCGCATACGCTAGTCTACTCCGGAGTATCGATGCCCTGTCTCAATAGTCCTACGACTAGGGACCTGTATAAGGATGTGCTTGTGGATTACCCAGCCCCTACGAGTGTGACTGCCATCACAACGCTGGTAATCAAGCAAAGATCCTAAGGGCTCTACTAATATGTATAAGCAATATGCTAAAAGAAACACATGCACATATTAAAGTAGAAACAAACCAAGTAGCATACTACCATTTTGAGCAAGATTGTATATATAACTGTGAATATCCCAAGCTTCCATTAAGTAATATACAAACTAGTATGATACAGTAATGGCCTCTAGGGCATATACACTAACAATCTCCCACTTGCACTAAGGCCATGTACTGGCGTATCGAAGACCCATCATCTCGATCAGCCGCTCGAACTGAGTCTGGGGTAAGGCCTTCGTGAGTGGATCAGCAGTGTTATCTTCCGTAGCAACTCTTCGAACCTCGATCTCCTGGCGACCCACGATCTCCCTGATCAGGTGATACCGCCTCAAGATGTGTCTGGACTTCTGATGGGACCTGGGTTCCTTCGCTAAAGCTATAGCCCCGTTGTTGTCACAATACAGAGGTATTGGATCAACAATGGACGGAACCTCCTGAAGTTCTGTTAAGAACTTCCTCATCCAGACAGCTTCTTTTGCGGTATCAGCAGCAGCGATATATTCCGCTTCCATCGTCGAGTCAGCAACGGTTTCCTGTTTGGAACTCTTCCAACACACCGCCCCTCCATTGAGGGTAAAGACATAACCCGACATGGACTTGGAATCATCCTTATCACTCTGGAAGCTGGAGTCAGCAAAGGCCTCGATCTAGAGGTCTTTTCCTCCATAGACCAAGAACATCTCCCTAGTCCTTCTCAGGTACTTGAGAATGTTCTTTACCGCTATCCAGTGCTTCTCCCCTGGGTCTGACTGATACCGGCTTACAACGCTCAATGCGTATGCTACATCTGGTCTGGTACACAACATCGCATACATAATATAGCCTACCGCAGATGCGTAGGGTATTGATGACATGCGAGCCCTTTCCAAATCAGTCTTGGGAGACATCTCTTTGGAGAGGGTGATTCCGTGACAAGCCGGCAGATTACTGCGCTTGGAATCTTCCATACTGAATCGTTTCAGTATGGTGTCGATGTACCTTGACTGTGAAAGTCCCAACATCCTTTTAGATCTATCACGATAGATCTGGATCCCTAGAATGTAGTTGGCATCGCCCAGGTCCTTCATGGAGAACCTGTGTGACAAGAACCCTTTGACAGATTGTAGCATAGGAATGTCATTTTCTATCAAGAGAATGTCATCCACGTATAATACGAGGAATACGACAGTTCTTGCTACAAATCTACTATAGATGCATGGTTCATCTGGATTTTTGATAAAGCCAAATTCTTTGACCGTCTCATCAAAACACATGTTCCAACTCTGCGATGCCTGCTTTAGTCCATAGATGGACTTAAGCAACTTGCACACCTTTCCGCTGCTTCCACTCTGAATGAAACCCTCTGGCTGGTCCATATAAACACACTCTTCTAAATTTCCATTTAGAAAAGCGGTCTTTACGTCCATCTGCCAAATCTCATAATCGTGGAAGGCAGCAATGGAAAGAAGGATCCGAATGGATTTCAGCATAGCCACTGGAGAAAAGGTCTCGTCATAGTCCAAACCAAGTCTTTGATGAAAACCCTTTGCAACAAGTCTAGCCTTATAGGTCTCAACCTGTCCATCTAGACCTATCTTCCTTTTGAAGATCCACTTGCATCCTATGGGTTTTATCCCATCTGGAGCAACGTCCAACGTCCATACTTTGTTGGTGTACATGGACTCCATTTCGGTCCGCATTGCATCCAGCCATTTTACCGAGTCAACGCTCTGAATGGCCTGCTGGAAGCTAGTCAGCTCATCATAATCAATGATGCAATCCTCTCTATCCCCGTCTACGAGAAAACCGTAGTATCTCTCGGGCGGATGAGACTGCCTACTACTCCTGCGGAGCGGCGTAGGAATGTCCTGTTCTTTTGAACCCTCTGGCTCTACTAAGCTTTCAGTAATAGCTCGTGGTTCTGGAATTTCTTCCAGTTCTACTGCGCTCCCACTTATCTGATTTTCCAAAAACTCAGTTTCCAAGAAGCAGGCATGCCGAGAAACAAAAACCTTTTGTTCCTCTTCGCAATAGAAGAAATATCCCTTGGAGTTCTTTGGATATCCCATAAACTTGCACTGTACTGAGCGTGCCTCGAGTTTGTCCGCATGCTGCTTTTTAACAAAAGCTGGACATCCCCATGTCTTAATGTGCTTAAGATAGGGTTTCTTCCCACACCACATCTGATATGGTGTGGTAGGCACAGTCTTAGTTGGAACTCGGTTCAAAAGATATGCAGCTGATTCTAGTGCATATCCCCAGAATGATCGCGGTAACTCAGCATTACTCATCATGGAACGTACCATATCCAATAGGGTCCGGTTTCGTCTCTCCGATACACCGTTATGTTGCGGAGTGTATGGAGTAGTAAGCTGAGAGAGAATTCCATTCTCTTTTAGGTAATCTAGGAACTCGGCACTCAAGTATTCACCACCTCGATCAGATTTCAGTGTCTTGATACTTTTGCTGGTTTGTTTTTCTACTTCATTCTTATATTCCTGGAATTTTCCAAAGGTTTCGGATTTATGTTACATTAAGAAGACATATCCGTACCATGAAAAATCATCCGTAAAAGTAATGAAGTAAGAATAACCGCTTCGCGCATGTGTAGACATTGGACCACACACGTCGCTGTGTACGAGTCCCAAGAGCTCGCTCGCTCTTACTCCGTGTCCAGTGAACGGAGTCTTTGTCATCTTTCCTTTAAGACAGGATTGACAAGTTGCATACGATTGATATTGGAACGGATCCAAATATCCTTCTGTATGTAATTTCGTCAACCTTCTCTCATTGATGTGACCCAGTCTACAATGCCATAAGAAAGCCTGATTAGTTTCCGGAGACTTTCTTTTGTGTGTATTCTGGACATTGAAAATCTATGGTAGGTTTAATACGTATATACCGTTACTTAATGTACCTGACCCAATCAGAACTTGATTAAGGTGAATGTTCACAACATTACTTACAAATGCAAATTCATAACCTTCTTTAGATAATAAAGATACATAAATGATATTACAAGTTGTATTGGGTACAAAATAGCAATTACGCAAAACCAAAACGTGTCCATCTGACAAGCCCAGGTGATAGTCCCTTACGGACTCAGCATCTATGGCAGCTCCGTTTGCAACTCTGAGGGTCATATCATCTGCCTTCAAAACCCTACGCTTTCTCAGTGCCTGCAAAGAATTACAGATATGAGATCCTGATCCGGTATCTGTCACGACCCGAAGGTACGGAACGTGACTGGCACTTAGATTACAAGACGTCTAAAGGCGTACCGTAACCTAAGTCAGCCAAAGTCCAGAAAAATCTAAACCAAAATCAAAAGAGAGTGAAGGAAAACCTTAAATGAAAACGGTTTTTAAAATCATTTAAGTTGCATAGAATCCCTTTTTAAAACATCAAAAATTCCGAAAATTTCGGCAGAGTCTCCCCTGTAAATTCTATCCCCCAAAATGGGTACAACAAGATATATATAACCTGCAATCATAAATGGCATCCCCAAGCGGGAGCTAGCTCTTCGCCCAAGGCGGATCACAACCACATGCAATATATAAGTAATATGAAGAAAAGAGCATAAAAGAAACGCAAAATATCAGAAAACACAACGCCGACTCAAGTGAGCTCGACCCAAAAGAAACCATAAATATACAAATCTCTCAGTCTCATCACTAGGTCGCATATACAATATAAAGTGGTAGATGGAGAATACTAGATACAATGATAAAGCAAAAAAGAAATAAAGTGTGCTCGCAACCCACCTACGGGCGATGTCGCGAGTCTGAGCAAAAGAAGCTGATGATAAGATAGCCCGCCGCTACAAAGGTGACGGGTCCGACCTGCAAGACACTGTGGCACAATGGGGGTGAGTTGCCAGCTCGTGAGTAGAATATAACATCTAGTAAGGCAATCGTAAGAATGCATGCAATGCGTCACAACATGTATGTCCATATATGATATAATATCTCTAGTATGCATGCACATGTATGCAATGTCATTACTAATTCTTTAAGTGTTTTAAATGCTAAGAGTTCTGCATTCTTAACTTTAGAAAATGAATATCTGTATAGTAGCTAAGTACCATCAAGAAATCATCTGAAAACCCGTGTCAAGTATCGACACCAAATATGAAATCATATCTGTCTCAATATCTCACTGTATCAATGTCTCAAATATCGGGCTCCGTCAGTCCGGATCGACCCATATCATCCAATCTCACGACAACGGTCGGTATCCTCCGGATATCCGCCGCGCCAGACATCACCGGTAGGTAGTCTTCCCCTGCCAGGCTCATCGTCTACAACTCGATCTTCTTACCCCGGGGTACCATACCGGGCCCACCATGTACCCGAGACGGTTCATCCACTCCTCGAATCGGGTCTCGAAATCCAACAGAAAACATGAAAACTCATGGTGGACGACACATACATCACGAGAAAACCGTAACTTTGTTTTAAAAATGATAAATATAAGCTTTTGTTAAATTCTTGCGGTTTTCCCCAAAAATCCAGAAATCGCAGCCATACTGAAATCCTCAAGAAAATCATAATGTTCACATGTTATATATAATAAATGTCTATGATATCAATGTATATGATGTGAATTTTGGATAGAATCTATGTAAATATGATGATAATGCGAGGTATATGCATGCTATGCAATTTCATATATCATGTATGAATGCAAATGGCGATTTAAGTTAAACAGATTCTATAGTGCACGTGGCATGGCAATTACCAAAGGCGTGTGTGTTACATGAATAGTGCGCGTGCAGCAGATGCCAATGGTAATAGTGTTCGTGTCCTACGAAGTGTTATCGCATATGTGTATATGAATGTTAGATGAATGTCCATGCAATCTAGTATACGGTTAGCTGTGAGGGTATGCAATGCAATAAAGGGGTAAGCTATCTAGCAATACAAGTCTTGCAAGAAATAGGGTAATCCTAACTAGGGGCGCATCGCGCCATCCAGAAGATTCCCCCATAGATGATTACATCTACTCACCTGGATGCCTTGCTAATCCGATCCGACCACCGCCTTGCCTTTACGCGCCGTGTCCGATGTTTCCTCGACCGATCCTATATTTGCACAATACCAAGAATAAGATTACAAAACATAAAACGATGCAAGTCACAATATACAATTATCGACGCTCTCGAATTAAACATAGCATGCACTCGGTGCGCGGGAAAACGCACGAAAATCGCTAATCTTTAACTAGAATCGTCATTTCGGGGAAATCGACAAAACTAAAACCCGACTAGACGAAACCCCGCATTCGCGCACTCTAATAGTCCTATACGAAGCTAATTATATCGCTAAAATAACGCAATTTGATCGCATTCTATTTTGCATAAAAATCTAGCAAGCAAAAGCATACCGATTCGATGTAAACGTCGCAATTTATCGATTTAGCGAGCGTAACCTTATACAAATAACCACTCTAACCAACTATGTAATCAAAGCTCTAACTTAATCCATCAACCATGCTTCAAACCCTAGTTCAAAATCAATCCCATTCTTGATTTTTATGAACAATTAATTACAACTAAATTAATGCTTCAAATATCAATTTTTCATCACAATTAAACTACAAGTTAACAAATTAGTTTAGAATTTCACCTCACAAATGGAACCCTAGCATGATCAAGCCACCAAAGAAGCCTCCTTCCTTCTAGTTTTGAGCTAAATTTGGTTGAGGAGAGAGTGGATTAGGGTTTGGCTTTGAATGGGTTAATGAATTTGTGGATTTTTAATGAATTTTAGCATGAAAATTGAAGCAAAAAGAAGTGAGAAGAGAGGGAATTCTGCAGCAATGGGGTCGGCCAGCAGCTTGAGGAGGGGGTGTGGGATTTTTTGGAGAAGTTTCTAGGTCAAAAAGATCCCTCAAATCTCATTTAATGCATTTCACATCAACTTTTTACAAAAAAACCCCTTTTTACTTCATTTTTTCACAAATTTCCAACCATAAAACTAAAATCTTATCAAGTCATGATACAATTTATTAGCACCCTATTTTAGCTTATAAAGATTCCTAATTATGAAATTTACCTAATTAAATTTGTATTTATCACTAATTTAATGTATTTTAAAAAGCTTAAAATATTAAAAAAAATAATTAATTACGAAAAAATTTTTATTTAACTAGAAAATTATAAGTGACATTTTAGTGACAAAATTATAGTAATATCTTATCTAAATTTTGTATAATTAGGTCTACAATGAAAAATACCTATTTTGACTTTTTACGGAAAAAGCCGAAAAATTAGCCGATTACCGAAAAACTGTCTAAACGATTTTCGAAGGGTTACAATCTTCCCCCCTTAAAGAAATTCGGTCCCCGAATTTAGAATTTAACTACGCGTACCTTCAAAAAGATGGGGATATCTCTTCCTCATCTCGACCTCGGTCCCCCAGGTGACCTCCTCGCTGTTCGGGCCACGCCAAAGGACCTTGACGGACGGTATAACCTTCGACCTCAATTTCTTCACCTGCCGATCCAAAATGACCACCGGCTGCTCGGTGAAAGAAAGATCACGCTCTAGCTGGATCGTCTGGTGCTGAATCGCATGGGAAGGATCATGAAGGTACTTGCGGAGCATCGAGACATGGAATACGGGGTGAACATCGGGGAAACTGGGCGGAAGAGCTAACCGATAAGCGACTGGACCAACACGCTCTAGGATCTCGAAAGGACCAACATATCTAGGACTCAGCTTCCCTTTCCGCCCAAATCTCATCACACCTTTCATCGGAGAGACCTTCAGGAAAACATGATCGCCAACAGCGAACTCGAGTCGGCGACGACGCTTGTCAGCATATGATTTCTGCCTGCTCTGTGCCGCTCTCATCCTGTCCCGAATCAGCTGTATCTTCTCGGTCGTCTCCTGCACAATCTGCGGCCCCAAAATACTGCTCTTCCTAAGCTCTGTCCAACATACAGGCGATCGACATCTCCTCCCATATAAAGCCTCGAAAGGTGCCATCTGAATCGTCTCCTGGAAGCTATTATTGTAGGAAAACTCGATCAAAGGCAAATGACGATCCCAGCTACCACCGAAATCTAAAACACAAGCTCTGAGCATGTCCTCAAGAGTCTGAATAGTACGCTCCGACTGACCGTCAGTCCGCGGATGAAAAGCTGTGCTAAAACTCAATCGGGTGCCCAAAGCTTCCTGTAGTTTCTGCCACAATCGGCTGGTAAACTGGGTGCCACGGTCGGACACGATGCAAGTCGGAACGCCATGCAGTCGCACTATCTCATCAATATAAACCTGGGCATACTGAGAAAATCCAAAAGTGGTCTTCACTGGCAGGAAGTGAGCCGCTTTCGTCAGTCGATCCACAATCACCCAAATAGAGTCATACCCTCGACTGGTCCTGGGCAGACCCACAATGAAGTCCATAGAGACCTGCTCCCATTTCCACTCAGGGATGGGCAAAGGCTGTAACTCGCCGGCTGGCCTCTGGTGCTCGGCCTTGACTTGCTGACAAGTCAGGCATCTCGACACAAAGTCTGTAATATCCTTCTTCATCCCGTCCCACCAGTAAACCTCTCTCAAATCACGGTACATCTTGGTGGAACCTGGATGCACACTGTATACTGATCTATGTGCCTCCTCGAGAATATCACGCCTCAGTCCCTCTGAATCTGGCACGCACAGTCGAGTCCCAAATCGAAGTATCCCCTGATCATCAATCACGAACTCGGAAACTCTGCCCTGCCGAATCTGCTCAATAATCTCTAATGTACGGGCATCGCCGGACTGTGCCTCATGGATACGGTCAAGTAACTGTGGGCGTGCTTTGAAATGGGCCAGCTGCCCCCTTGTAGGAGTAAACTCGAACTGCACTCTGCTGTCACATAACACCTGCCAATCCGCCGTCGATTGCATCTGTACTGCGCTTAAACAAGATAAGCTACCTCCGGGCCTCCTACTCAAAGCATCCGCCACCACATTCGCCTTGCCCGGATGGTATAAAATCTCGCAGTCATAATCCTTCACCAACTCCATCCAACGATGCTGTCTCAGGTTTAGATCTCGCTGCTGGAAGATATACTTCAAACTCTTGTGGTCAGTGAATATCTGGCACGACTCACCGTATAGGTAATGTCTCCAGATCTTAAGTGCAAATACCACTGCAGCCATCTCTAAATCATGGGTGGGGTAGTTCTGTTCGTGTTTCCTCAGCTGCCGAGAAGCATACGCAATAACTCTGTCGTGCTGCATCAATACACAGCCCAGCCCCACTCGAGAAGCATCACAATATACTACGAACCCGCCTGATCCTGAAGGCAATGCTAACACTGGTGCAGTAGTCAGACGAGTCTTCAACTGCTGGAAACTATCCTCACATGCCTGGGTCCAATCAAAAGGAACCCCCTTCCGGGTCAATCCGGTCAACGGTGCAGCAATGCGGGAGAATTCCTGGACAAAACGTCGATAATAGCCGGCCAGACCTAGAAAGCTGCGAACCTCTGTAACTGATACCGGTCTAGGCCAACGCTGAACTGCCTCGATCTTCTTCGGGTCCACACAAATACCATCTCTCGTCACCACATGACCCAAGAAGTCGACACTATCTAACCAGAATGCGCACTTGAAAAATTTGGCGAACAGCTGATGCTCCCTCAAAGTCTGCAATGTGATACGTAAGTGCTGCTCATGCTCCTCCCGGCTCCGAGAATAAACCAAGATGTCGTCAATGAACACAATAATAAACTGATCGAGATACGGCCTGAATACACGGTTCATCAAATCCATAAATGCTGCCGGGGCATTGGTGAGCCCGAACGACATCACCAAGAACTCATAATGACCATAACGAGTACGGAAAGCGGTCTTCGGAATATCCTCCTTCCGAACCCGCAACTGGTGATAACCTGACCGTAAATCAACCTTCGAGAAGAACCCTGCACCCTGGAGCTGATCGAATAAGTCATCAATGTGGGGTAGGGGATACCTGTTCCGCACAGTAACCCGGTTCAGCTGACGATAATCAATGCATAAACGCATACTTCCGTCCTTCTTAACAAACAGGACGGGAGCACCCCAAGGTGACACACTCGGTCGGATAAGCCCTTTGTCCAGCAAGTCCTGTAACTTATCCTTTAGCTCTCTCAGCTCTGCCGGGGCCATCCGATAAGGCGGTATAGAAATAGGCCCCGTGCCGGGGATCAAGTCAATACAGAACTCAATCTCGTGCTCTGGTGGCAGACCAGGCAGCTCGTCAGGGAATACATCAGGAAATTCTCTCACAACAGGGACCTGGTCCAACGGAACCTCTGTGGAGCTAGTATCACAAACATAGGCTAAGAATCCCTGACACCCTTTCCTTAAGAGCTGACCAGCGCGAAGAGATGAAATCAAGCTGGGAAGGGTAGCGCTATGATCTCCCTGAATAACAAGAACCGGCTCACCAGGAAAACTGAATCTGACTGCTTTCTCACGGCAGTCCACGGATGCATAACAGGTGGCTAGCCAGTCCATACCAAGAAGAACGTCAAAGTCTAGCATATCGAGGAGAATCAAATCTACTGAAGAATCTCTCTCCCCGATACGAACGGAACACGATCGGTACACAAAACGGGCAACAAAAGACTCGCCTACCGGGGTAATAACGACAAGCGGCTGATCTAACGGAGAAGACTCTCGGCCCAACCTCGGTGCAAAATACATGGAAACATAGGAATGTGTGGAGCCTGGATCAAATAATACCCGTGCATCAAAAGAACATACTGGCAGAGTACCTGTCACGACGGCATTGGATGCCTGTGCATCCTGAGGAGTCAACGCGAACACTCGGGCCTGTCCACCACTAATAGCTGGCTGTCCTCTGCCTCTACCTCGGCCTCTGCCTCTGCCTCTGTCGCCTCGTCCTCTCTGAACCGGACCGCCACGCCCACGGCCTCTAGAAGCATCTGGCTGGCGTGAAGCATCATCAGGAGTAGGAAGTAAAGCTCTCTGAGAAGGTGGTGAGGGTGGTAAAGTCACATGCGGGACTGTCACCACGCCCGGATGCCCCATGGTACAGTCTCTGATACGGTGGTACTGACTCCCGCACCGAAAACATCCTGGAGACGACTGCTGGGTCTGTGGATATGAACCAAATAACTGACCTCGTCTCAATCCTCTGCCTCCACCATCTCCCGGAAATAATCTATTGCGGTGTCTACCCATCTGCCGCTGAGCTGGCGTATCAGTATGGATCCTCTTCGGCCCAGAAACGACCAGAGTCTCAGAAATACGCTCCTCCAAAAGTAAGGCTGCATCCATTGCGGCTGCGTATGTATCAAAGTGCTGGGTGCCGATGGCAAGGAATAGCTGTGTATCAAGCCCTCGTACAAACCTCTTTATTCTCTTCTCTTCTGTGTCGACTAGGTACGGAGCATATCGAGACAACTGGGTAAACTGTATATCATACTCCGACACCGTCATCCCAGGAGTCTTGCGCAAAGACTCAAAACTACGGGCTCGAGCATCTCGGACACTCTCCGGAAGAAAACGGGCAAGAAATGCAGCTGTAAACTCATCCCAGGTCATAGAAGGTAGACCTGCAGCTCGGCCTCTCTCTACTGAATCGTACTATGTCTGGGCAAGACCCTCCAGACGAAAACTCGCAAACTCCACCAATCTATCCTCAGAACACCTCAACGAACGACAAATCCGAGCCATCCTATCAAGAAATGCCTGTGGGTCCTCTGTCGCATCTGTACCGGTAAAAGCTGGAGGTCTCAATCTTATGAACTCCTGTAGTGAAACAGGGATAGTCTCCGTAGTAGCAGCAGGAGTGACCATCTGTGCAGCAGGTACGATCGTGGTCTGTGCGGTGGAAGGAACATCCTCGGATCTCTGTGCCCGGCTGGACTCAACTAAAGATCCTATCATCTGTCGCAACTCTTGCATGCCGGCCTCTAATCTGGCAATACGGTATGGATAAGGCAGATCAGTATGACCCTGAGGGGTAGGCGTATCCTCCCGCTCGATCCTCACCTCAGACGGGCCCGCCCGAATCTCATCCCTACCGGCAGCCCGCTGAGCTCTCGTAGTCTTTGGCGGCATCGAAGCTGGAATAAGAAACAGGACTGATAAGGACATTGCAATTGAATCAAGGAATGCAAGGAATCAAGAAAGGAAATACAAGCAATTATGTCCTAAGGTCACTTAGGCGGAGTACCGTATCGTAAGTATGCCGCGGATCATACCCACGCCACGCCACTCTGCTTAAGTCACCTACTCCATCTACCAAGGTCGTCCTACACTCAGAAAGGTAAAACCTACGCTCTGATACCAACTTTGTCACGACCCGAAGGTACGGAACGTGACTGACATTTAGATTACGAGACGACTAAAGGCGTACCGTAACCTAAGTCAGCCAAAGCCCAGAAAAATCTAAACCAAAATCAAAAGAGAGTGAAGGAAAACCTTAAATGAAAACGGTTTTTAAAATCATTTAAGTTGCATAGAATCCCTTTTTAAAACATCAAAAATTCCAAAAATTTCGGCAGAGTCTCCCCTGTAAATTCTATCCCCCAAAATGGGTACAATAAGATATATATAACCTGTAATCATAAATGGCATCCCCAAGCGGGAGCTAGTTCTTCGCCCAAGGCGGATCACAACCACATGCAATATATAAGTAATATGAAGAAAAGAGCATAAAAGAAACGCAATATATCAGAAAACACAACGCCGGCTCAAGTGAGCTCGACCCAAAAGAAACCACAAATATACAAATCTCTCAGTCTCATCACTAGGTCGCATATACAATATAAAGTGGTAGATGGAGAATACTAGATACAATGATAAAGCAAAAAAGAAATAAAGTGTGCTCGCAACCCACCTACGGGCGATGTCGCGAGTCTGAGCAAAAGAAGCTGATGATAAGATAGCCCGCCGCTACAAAGGTGACGGGTCCGACCTGCAAGACACTGTGGCACAACGGGGGTGAGTTGCCAGCTCGTGAGTGTTAGTTATATGTATGCCATAGAGGCCATTACTATACATAGGATGTATATTGTAGTGGATGCTTGGACATATATAGGGAGGACTTTCTTGCTCGACATGATAGTATGCTATCTGGTTGATCTTTACCTTAACGTGTACACTGATGGTCTCTCTGTTACATGTTGGTAAAGCCCTTAGGATGTGTACTTGACTACCTGGACTATGATGCGGATCATAATAGTGGGGACAGGGTATCCATAAGTACATCCTTCAAGGTCCCTAGTCGTGGGTGTATCGAGACAGGGCATCGATATACCAGAGTAGACTAGCGTATACCTGCTCGACCCATACAGATGGGCGATGGATGATCCCATATCCATTGGTGTTTGACATCAGAGATGATATACGGGTGCTCAGTGGAGACTGGGTACACTGGACGGACTCGCCGAGAACTCCCAGATGGTATTATACCTTACGTCAGATGGCAGTTCTCTGGTGACACTGGTACAGAGTAGTCTGTTGACCCAAGATCGTCATAGAGTCTTGTGTGGTTCCCACTGTGCTTTGATTTCCATCTTACCACGTCCAAGAGGGCGTGCAAAACGGTGGTTTTTGGGTACAGTCCCGAGTCACATGGAGGCAATGAGCGATAGGAGGGGATTCGTCTCTCCCTGTATAGGGAGTTGATGTTGCGCTGTGTTCGATTGGCTATAACTGGAAATCCCTGGCCAGGGTTGTTGAGATTTACTGGTAAGTGTTACCAGTAGTTTCTCGAACTGTTATAAACCTCATATCGACACGACTTATCGAGCTATTGGGGTCTGACGTTTACCACCCCTAGGCGAGATATGCGACATATCAGACGACGAGACCGGACTGTACGGTAAGTGTTACTGGTTGGATTCACAGGAGTGTGAGCGGGCTTGCTCGTCGATCTTCTGATCGCTCAATACCCGGGTGGCCGTTACGTTTAGCAGACCGCTTGCGGCTTGTGGGTGTTTGATATGATCATCATCTGCTGCCGGCGTATTGACGAGTCTTTAGAGTCCTACACAGAGGTTTCCTGGCTCAAGCGAAACGAAATAGGAGCGCATATAAGATATGTGCGGGACCGAGAATAATGCGTTTATGTGATACCGTATTCTATTCTCGCGATGAATGTATCGAATGGTTGTATGCAATATAACCTAGTTATCGAATCAAGGATTGATTCGATAAGTCGATACATTGGATATTAGTCGGTTATATGCGATATGACCGGATCGTTAAATCAAGTGTTGATTTAATGATTTAATGCATAAATATATATTTGATATATTACTTTGCATTAACTAGTATTGGTTCACTTAAGATGGATTTTCTCACTCGGATGTGCACATTGTATATACGATATAATTTTGTGCACTAGTTTGTATCATGTTTGATGATGCATGCAAAATTGGCTAAGTGTAAAGATTAAACCATGGTTGTGTAATGGTTAGGGTTTTGTTTTTACTTATTCATTTATTTATTTATCTATTCATTTTGAGAAATGGATAAAAGAAAAGCAAAATGGTTTCTTTCTTTGTTTTTCTTTCATGAAGCTTGTTGAAGCTTCATGAAGCTTTGACCAAGTGACCATTTTGTCTTCTTCTTTTAACCCTAACCATTCATATAAGCTTAGTTAATTCTCTACACTTGACCATGGTTAAATATATGATAAGTATTATTTTCTTTTCACTTATCATATGATTATCTTTATCTTCTTCTTCTTCTTCACTTGAAGAAAACCTTGCTTCATCAATGGTAACTTGATGTAAAGAGTGAGAAATCCAATTCCAAAGTGAACCCACCTCCTATTTCTTCATCCTCTACCTCTTGCCAAGTAGTATAGGGTGTTTTCTTCACAAGTTTCATGACTTGGTGAAGTGGGAGCTTGATCTTGTGATGCCTCGACGTAGATCATCTTCGGCATCGAAGTCGACGACCTAGCTGTAGGGTTCCTAGGCACACTAATGAGGTCTTGCAAGGCATCAACCATGCCAATTTCAAATTTTACGGGTGCCGAGAAACCCTAATACGGATCGTTAACTAGAATTTTAGGCGAAACGATAAGCTAGTTAACAACTTAACTATGAGTTGAACGAAAATACAACCTTTGTAGATCCGGTCCTCCACATCCATAGCTCCGCAATGAAGTCTCCTCGCTGTCCAAATCGAATCCCGGGCTCTAGCGTCGGCTTCATCGAAAAAATGGGCGGGCTAGGTCGTCGACTTCGATGCCGAAGATTATTTACGTCGAGGCATCACAAGATCAAGCTCCCACTTCACCAAGTCATGAAACTTGTGAAGAAAACAACCTATACTACTTGGCAAGAGGTAGAGGATGAAGAAATAGGAAGTGGGTTCATTTTAGAATTGGATTTCTCACTCTTATTCTCAAGTTGCCATTGATGGTGGCAAGGTTCTCTTCTTGTTCAAGATGAAGAAGAAGATGAAGATGAATATGATAAGTTAATAATAATAGAAAAGAAAATCATACTTATCATATACTAACCCTTGGTTAAGTGTAGAGAATGAACTAGGGTTAGTTTAAATGGTTAGGGTTAAGCATGAGACAAGAATGGTGACTTAGTCAATGCTTTATGAATCTTCAACTAAAAACAAACATAGCCACTATTCATATCATATCTTTTCCAAAAATAAATAAATAAATAAATGAATAAGAAAACAAAACCCTAACCATTCATATAACCATGGTTTAAACTTTACACAAACCCAAGTAAACATGTATCATCAAACATGATACAATCAAGTGCACAAAAGTATATCACATATACAACTTGTGCAATGCAAGTGAGAAAATCCATTTAAAGTGAACCAATACTAGTTAATGCAAAGTAATATATCAAATATATAATTATACATTAAATCATTAAATCAACACTTGATTTAACGATCCGGTCATATCGCATATAACCGACTAGTATCCTATGTATCGGCTTACCGAATCAATCCTTGATTCGATAACTAGGTTATATCGCATACAACCTTTCGATACATTCATCGCGAGAATGGAATACAGTATCACATACACGCATTATTCTTGGTCCCGCACATATCTCATATGCGCTCCTATTTCGTTTCGCTTGAGCCAGGAAACCTCTGTGTAGGACTCTAAAGACTCGTCAATACGCCGGCAGCAGGTGATGATCATATCAAACACCCACAAGCCGCAAGCGGTCTGCTAAACGTAACGGCCACCCGGGTATTGAGCGATCAGAAGATCGACGAGCAAGCCCGCTCACACTCCTGTGAATCCAACCAGTAACACTTACCGTACAGTCCGGTCTCGTCGTCTGATATGTCGTATATCTCGCCTAGGGGTGGTAAACGTCAGACCCCAATAGCTCGATAAGTCATGTCGATATGAGGTCTATAACAGTTCGAGAAACTACAGGTAACGATTACCAGTAAATCTCAGCAACCCTGGCCAGGGATTTCCGGTTATAGCCAATCGAGCACAGCGCAACATCTACTCCCTATACCGGGAGAGTCAAATCCCCTCCTATCGCTCATTGCCTCCATGTGATTCGGGACTGTACCCAAAAACCACCGTTTTGCACGCCCTCTTGGACGTGGTAAGGTGGAAATCAAAGCACAGTGGGAACCACACAAGACTCTATGACGATCTCGGGTCAACAGACTACTCTGTACCAGTGTCACCAGAGAACTGCCATCTGACGTAAGGTATAATACCATCTGGGAGTTCTCGGCGAGTCCGTCCAGTGTACCCAGTCTCCACTGAGCACCCGTATATCATCTCTGATGTCAAACACCAATGGATATGGGATCATCCATCGCCCATCTGTGTGGGTCGAGAAGGTATACGCTAGTCTACACTGGTATATCGATGCCCCGTCTCGATACACCCACGACTAGGGACCTTGAAGGATGTACTTATGGACTACCCTGTCCCCACTAGTATGATCCGCATCATAGTCCAGGTAGTCAAGTACACATCCTAAGGGCTTTACCAACATGTAACAGAGAGACAATCAGTATACACGTTAAGGTAAAGAGTAACCAGATAGCTTACTATCACGTCGAGCAAGAAAGTCCTCCCTATATATGTCCAAGCATCCACTACAATATACATCCTATGTATAGTAATGGCCTCTGGGGCATACATATAACTAACAATCTCCCACTTGCACTAGGGCCATCTGATAGCAGTGGTTGTAGTATCTCATACTCAACCATCTCATAAAAGTCTCTCTCTGGGAAAAGGCCTTTATGAGTGGATCCGCCGTGTTGTCCTCTGAGTCTACTCTCCTAACCTCGATCACCCTGGAGATCAACCATCTCCATGATCAGGTGACACTGCCTTAGAATATGTCTGGATCACTGATGGGACGGGTGTTCCTTGGCATAAGCCACAACTCCATTATCACACAATGGGAGGAAGGAAGTTCATCTCATGAACTAATATACATCCAGACTGCCTCTTTGGTAGCATCTTAAGTAGCGATGTATCGAGCCTTTATCATCTAGTATGCCCCGGTATCTAGCTTGGAACTCTTCCAACATACTGTCCCTTTACTGAGGGTAAAGACAATGCCTGTGACTGAATTTCAGTCATCCTTATCACCCTGGAACCCTTCCAGTGATTCTCCCCAGGATCGGTTGATACCATCTCACTACAACTAGTGAGAATCCTAACATCCAATTAGATCTATCTCATAGATCCAAAACCCAGGATTTAGGAGGTATCATTTTTATCCTATATGGAGAATCATTGTGATAAACGGAGATTGACCGAGCGTAGCATAGGAAACTCCTTTCTTATCAAGAGCATGACATCCACGTACTCTACGAGGATCATCATCATACTCCCTACTACCCTTTTGTTTATACAAGGTTCATCTACCATTTTGATGATGTCAAACTGTTTGACTACTTCATCAAAACAGATGTTCCAACTCCGTGATACCTGCTTTATCTTATAAAGCATCTTGTGCACGTTTCCGCCGCTCCCACTGTCTACGAAGCCCTCTGGCTATGTACTTATAGACTCTCTCTTCTAAAACATCATTTTAGAAAAGCAGTCATGGCACCCAACCGCCAGATATCGTAGTCATGGTATGTAGCCGTGGCAAGTAGGATCTGGATGGACTTAAGCATAGCCACTTGAAAAGGTTTCATCATTATCCACGCCTGGTCGATGACGAAAAGCTTTAACAAGTCTAGTTTTGAAAGTCTCAACTTTTCCATCTACACCAAGTAATCTTCTCAAGATATACTTGCTCCTGATGGGGATTTAACCCTTCAGATATAGCAACCAAAGTCCATACTTTGTTGGTGTACATGGATTCCATCTCAGATCGCTAAGCATCCAGCCATTCTTACAGAGTCTCTACTCTCGATGGCCTGCTCGAAACTAGTTGGGTCATCATCTCATGATGCAATCCTCGCTCCCACTGTCATCGAGAAACCGAAGTATCTCTCAGGCGGATGAGGAACCCTACTAGATCGAAGGAGAGGCTGAGGTTCGTTGGTTACTATTGAATTCTTTGGTTCTACCAAATCATCTGCTGTTGTTTGTGTAGCTGGAACCTTTCCAGTTGTACATAACTGACCTTGCCTCGAGCCTGTCCGGATTTTGCTTTTAGACATAGGCCGGACAACCCCAAATCTTAACCAACTTAAGATATGGGCTCTTCCCTTTCCATATCACATATGAAGCGGTAGGCAACTGATTTGATTGGAACCCAATTCAATTGGTATGCAGCTTCTCAAGTGCATAACTCCCAATAAGGAAATAGGTAACTCAGTAGTACTCATCATAGAGCACACCTTATCATATAGGGTGTGATTGCTCTGCCCCGATGTACCATCGTGCTATGGTGTATACGGAGGAGTAATGCTGAGAGAGAATCTTATTCTCCATTAGAATAATCCAGGATTTCCGTGCTCAAGTATTCTCCTCCTCGATCTCATCAAAGGACATAATACTTATACCCGTGTTATGGTTTTCTACTTCTAAATCATATTCTGTGAATATCTCAAAAGGTTCGGACTTGTGTTTCAACAGGAACATATGCCTGAAACTTGAGAGATTATCAGAGAATGTAACGAAGTACAAAGAACCAGTCCTGGCATATGTAGACAGGGGACCTTACATACATTAACATGTATCATCCCAAGAGTTCACCAACTCTTTCTCTGTTTCCAATAAACAGAGCTATGGTCATCTTATCTTTGTGACACGACTGGCAAGTTTCACAAGATGTAAATTCAAACTAATTTAAATATGCATCTAAATGTAACTTTAGCTAGTCAGGTCACATTGATCTGACCTAGTCTACAATGCCTCAAGAAGGATTCGTTCATTTCTGAACTCTTCGTCTTGTGTGTGTTCTGTATACTAAAGAACTGTAGTTTGATTTAGAACATCAATGCTTTTAGATAACGTGCCTGAACTGATCAACTTTTGATATAGGAAATGTTCAAAACATTATCCAACAATACAAAATTTTATCATTTCTTTACTAATAAAGTGATAGATATGATTTTGTATATCAGGTTCGGTATCTAATAACATTCGTTCAGAATCAATGTATTTGGAATACAGGGTGATAGTGACCAACAGACTTGGCTGCAACACTTGCCCCGTTTTCTGCCTCATGAAACTTATCACCCATTCTCAGTCCTCTACCTTTCTGTAGCCCTATGTAACAGATTACATATCTGGGATCCTGATCTGGTATCACATACCCAGGATGCGGAGGATATTGAGAAACAGTTCTTTGTAACGGACACACCCGAAGATGATGCATCAGCATGCACTCTCTTCGTTTGGGCGGCACGGGAATTCTGGTAATCCCCAATTTCCTGCTCTGTCTTATAACAATTATAAGTTGGAGCGGGACCAACGTTCCCCAGCTCAGTATAACAAGCGGGTTCGATCAATAATCCGTATTATTATCTTGATTAAGACGTGATATGGTCGCTACCTGGAGAGAGAGAGAAGAAAACACTCAGCGTATGCTCTTGCAAGATCAGATTGGTTATTAATTTTATCTAATCAGGATGGCTCCCACTGTTTTTATCAAATCTTCCTTCAAACCCTAAAAGGAAAGACTAGCCGGGATTAATTACACACTTCAAGTTTGCCAATCTTTCAGCCAGGCTAGTGTCGGTACTTTGAGGGAGGTGCCCCGTGCTTTCGTACGAACCTAATTAATGTAAACCTCGTTTTCCCAGAGGCGTAACCTCGTTAACACCTTTCTAGACACCTACTTGATTGGCTAATTGTAATATGTAAAACTCTCCCAGGAGTAACTCTTACTCGCAGCGGGTATCGGGATCCAACTATCTCATAGAAGGTATGCAATCTCATTGCAAATTTCAACACTTGAAATTCCCGATAATTTTGCCCCTAGCGTCCTATGACCTTGACGGAGGCCAAACTACCCATAGTCCGCTAGTCAAGTTCAACCCGTCATTTCCTGATTGAATTAAACCCACCCGCACGACCCTTGACGGAGTCCAAACAACGCCGTACGAATACCCTAATCCAATCGCATCATATGCTAGCAGATAATCACTAGTTAGCTACCGTTCACTACGCCTTGACGGAGGCCAAACTACCGCAGCACGAATACTAACTAGTACTTATCTGAAATGACGGAGGGCTACGACAGGTTTTTCTGAAAACCTATTGCGTAATAAACTTGATATCGTTGTAGAATCAAATGATTTTAAAATGGAGTGTTTTTGAGGCTTTTCTAGTTTTGCTAAAGGAGTCACTCCCGGTGAAGGGATCGTCAGTCCTTTCCTCGTCGAATGAGGTGCGGGATATATCATATATATCACTGTGCAAAGCAAAAACTTTTAAAAGCAATCAAAAGACAAACCGAGTGTGTAGCATCTGCCAGTTATTGCTAAAGGAGTCACTCCCGGTGAAGGGATCTCGGTCCTTTCCCTATCGAATAAGGTGCAGGATATATCATATACACCGCTGTGCAAAGCAAGAACTGTAGCTACCTGTTTTATTTTTGAAATTCGATTCTACAACATCTTAGGTTTCTTTTATTTTCATTAATCACATTAATGAAATCCCATCATTTAAGTACCTAAACATCACAGATAAATACGACGTACACTTATGCCATCCGCATTCGCTTTGATGTCCCCTCGTGCACCGTTAGGTTAGGTAACTAACGACAGAGCGGGGCAGGGCTAGCACGGGTGTAAAACATAAGTAACGCCTATAAAATATATCATATACACAATATATAGTATCCATCACAGAACATATCACATGATCACATCACAGATATCGCAGCAGAAGAATCATATGAAATATTGGATATACTAGGACGTCCGTATTTTCAATACGAGCCAGTATAAAACACGGATTCCACGGTCGTGATGAATAGCCAAACCCACACCCCTAGACCCCTACGAGAGCGGCAAGCAACCCTACCAATTCTAGAGTTAGGAGACCCGGACTCGACTCCTCGAGTTGGTCTCCCACTGGACTCTAGAACCCGGTTACTTGTGCCCTCCTCCTTGGGTCTATCCTAGTGCGGAAAAGTAAATAATATACAAAGGGCGACATCTTCCGCAACCTGGAAGTGCCCCAATAAATGAATATTACATACAAGTTTTTACATGAATAAAAAATGAAAAACACTCATCTCACATAAAAACCCCTGGCTATTCAAACACGACAATCCAATATAACATATCCAGCAACACATAACATCACATGTCATCAACGTAAGTAAATATGCGCATCCCAATTGTCGTTGACATATAGCAACGAAACCGGCGATATCACATATTACACTTATGGTCACAGAAAAGAAAGTGTAAAACTACAACAGTTGGAATCCGCAATCTGCATAGACATCACATGCCTAATCAAATGAATACCTTAGACATCACATGCCTAACAATTATAAAACCACGCATTTTAGTCTCATTATCGAAAACTCTTTTCAATATCAAGTCGGGCAATTCAACAAGATTCCCGACATCATGATCGAATGCTCGTCGCAAACTTTAGTAGGCGGCCGCACCCCCGATGCCGTCGACGAAGTGCACCAAGGCGGAACACCGCTGCCGCGAGCACCCGAACGAATGCTTTCGGCGACGGGGTTCTCCTACAGTCACTTGGTCGGGGCAATGGGGCAAGGCCGTCTATTAAGTTTACCCGGCGAGTATCCGCGTACGCTACGTGATTGCGACGGACTTTTGATCACATCAAAATTCCGTGGCAACCGATCAAGTGAGACTAAAGTGCTGTGTTTATAACATTCATTCAGTTATCATATAACTTATTGCGAATTCCAATTATTGTATCACATTCCAGATAAATAGAAAATGTTAAACTTTCCGATCGAACATTCAAACACCCAAGTTTTCCCGGAACAGCTCAACTCATGAAATAAGTTCAAAGACATTCACTTCGTGCCTCAGTACCAACGGTCTAGCCGTAGAAGGGTCAAGCCAACGCCTCACATGTGGCACGCCGTACTGCCCCAAACCCGAAGGTTCAAAGGGCAGTTCAAGACGGTCACATAATCGAGTTAAGGTTTGTTGTCTTCTAGAGGGACCATCGCGTTACTTGCACTACTTAGAACGTCTTTAAACCTCGGAAAAATCCAACACTTGGAAATTTTCCGGCAGGGGAAAAGTTGGGTATTTATATCCGGTCGAACTTTTTAACATAATCTAAAATTTATCCGGAAAAACACAGACGAAGTTAAACTTCCCGATCGATACACCGAGTCCCCAATACAACCCAGAAAACTCAACTCTTGAATAAATATTAAAAATTCCCAGGAAAACCAGCACTGCAAATTATGAATTACTGTGCAAAATTCGATGCCACATAAGACAAAACCGCCGCGGAACCGCCGCACGAGCCATGCTCGTGCCGCGGAACCGCGGCGCATTGATGGAATTAGGCACACGAATTTTACAGAAACCCTTAGAATTTCCTGCTGATTTTTCTGCATATTTTTAATTTGGAAAAAACCCAGTTTTAAAAAAATGTACAGAGAGCATTTTGGATTTAGGGTTTCGGGTTCGTTCGGGTTTCAAACGTCGTCTAGACTTCGCCTAAGGCTCTAGCTAGGCTCTGATACCACTGTAGGGTTCCTAGGCACACTAATGAGGTCTTGCAAGGCATCAACCATTCCAATTTCAAATTTTACGGGTGCCGAGAAACCCTAATACGGATCGTTAACTAGAATTTTAGGCGAAACGATAAGGTAGTCAACAACTTAACTATGAGTTGAACGGAAATACAACCTTTGTAGATCCGGTCCTCCACCTCCATAGCTCCGCAATGAAGTCTCCTCGCTGTCCAAATCGAATCCCGGGCTCTAGCGTCGGCTTCATCGAAAAAATGGGCGGGCTAGGTCGTCGACTTCGATGCCGAAGATGATCTACGTCGAGGCATCACAAGATCAAGCTCCCACTTCACCAAGTCATGAAACTTGTGAAGAAAACACCCTATACTACTTAGCAAGAGGTAGAGGATGAAGAAATAGGAAGTGGGTTCACTTTAGAATTGGATTTCTCACTCTTATTCTCAAGTTGCCATTGATGGTGGCAAGGTTCTCTTCTTGTTCAAGATGAAGAAAAAGATGAAGATGAATATGATAAGTTAATAATAATAGAAAAGAAAATCATACTTATTATATACTAATCCTTGGTTAAGTGTAGAGAATGAACTATGGTTAGTTTAAATGGTTAGGGTTAAGCATGAGACAAGAATGGTGACTTAGTCAATGCTTCATGAATCTTCAACTAAAAACAAACATAGCCACCATTCATATCATATCTTTTCCAAAAATAAATAAATAAATAAATAAATAAGAAAACAAAACCCTAACCATTCATATAACCATGGTTTAAACTTTACACAAACCCAAGTAAACATGTATCATCAAACATGATACAATCAAGTGCACAAAAGTATATCACATATACAACTTGTGCAATGCAAGTGAGAAAATCCATTTAAAGTGAACCAATACTTTAATGCAAAGTAATATATCAAATATATAATTATACATTAAATCATTAAATCAACACTTGATTTAACGATCCGGTCATATCGCATATAACCGACTAGTATCCTATGTATCGGCTTACCGAATCAATCCTTGATTCGATAACTAGGTTATATCGCATACAACCTTTCGATACATTCATCGCGAGAATGGAATACAGTATCACATACACGCATTATTCTCGGTCCCGCACATATCTCATATGCGCTCCTATTTCGTTTCGCTTGAGCCAGGAAACCTCTGTGTAGGACTCTAAAGACTCGTTAATACGCCGGCAGCAGGTGATGATCATATCAAACACCCACAAGCCGCAAGCGGTCTGCTAAATGTAACGGCCACCCGGGTTTTGAGCGATCAGAAGATCGACGAGCAAGCCCGCTCACACTCCTGTGAATCCAACCAGTAACACTTACCGTACAGTCCGGTCTCGTCGTCTGATATGTCGCATATCTCGCCTAGGGGTGGTAAACGTCAGACCCCAATAGCTCGATAAGTCGTGTCGATATGAGGTCTATAACAGTTTGAGAAACTACAGGTAACACTTACCAGTAAATCTCAGCAACCCTGGCCAGGGATTTCCGGTTATAGCCAATCGAACACAGCGCAACATCTACTCCCTATACCGGAAGAGACGAATCCCCTCCTATCGCTCATTGCCTCCATGTGATTCGGGACTGTACCCAAAAACCACCGTTTTGCATGCCCTCTTGGACGTGGTAAGGTGGAAATCAAAGCACAGTGGGAACCACACAAGACTCTATGACGATCTCGGGTCAACAGACTACTCTGTACCAGTGTCACCAGAGAACTGCCATCTGACGTAAGGTATAATACCATCTGGGAGTTCTCGGCGAGTCCGTCCAGTGTACCCAGTCTCCACTGAGCACCCGTATATCATCTCTGATGTCAAACACCAATGGATATGGGATCATCCATCGCCCATCTGTATGGGTCGAGAAAGTATACGCTAGTCTACACTGGTATATCGATGCCCCGTCTCGATACACCCACGACTAGGGACCTTGAAGGATGTACTTATGGACTACCCTGTCCCCACTAGTATGATCCGCATCATAGTCCAGGTAGTTAAGTACACATCCTAAGGGCTTTACCAACATGTAACAGAGAGACAATCAGTATACACGTTAAGGTAAAGAGTAACCAGATAGCATACTATCATGTCGAGCAAGAAAGTCCTCCCTATATATGTCCAAGCATCCACTACAATATACATCCTATATATAGTAATGGCCTCTAGGGCATACATATAACTAACACTAGCCCGCCCATTTTTCCGATGAAGCCGACGCTAGAGCCCGGGATTCGATTTGGACAGCGAGGAGACTTCATTGCGGAGCTATAGAGGTGGAGGACCGGATCTACAAAGGTTGTATTTCCGTTCTTTTAGTTAAGTTGTTAACTAGTTGCATCTTTCGCCTAAAATTCTAGTTAACGATCCGTATTAGGGTTTCTCGGCACTTGTAATTTTTGAAATTGGCATGGTTGATGCCTTGTGAGACCTTATTAGTGTGCCTAGGAACCCTACAGTGGTATCAGAGCCTAGCTAGAGCCTTAGGCGATGCGTAGACGGAGTTAGAAGTCCGATCGAACCGAAACCCCAATTCTCAAAATGCTCTCTGTACTTTTTCTGAAATCTGGAGTTTTTGGATATTAAAAATATGCAGAAAAATCAGCAGGAATATCTAAGAGTTACTGTGCAACACGAGTGTCCAATTCGACTAAGTGGCGGCGGAACCGCGGCAGAAGCCTGCCTTCTGCGGCGGTTCCGCGGCCAAGTTGTCACATCAGGCTTTAAAAATTGCACAGTAATTCCTATTTTGTAGTGCTAGTTTTCCTGGGAATTTTTAATATTTATTCAAGAGTTGAATTTTCTGGGTTGTATTGGGGACTCGGTGTATCGATCGGATTGTCTAATTTTGTCAGTGTGTTTTTCCGGGTAATTTTGAATATGTTAAAAAGTTCGACCGGATATAAATACCCAACTTTTCCCCTGCCGGAAAAATTTCCAAGTGTTGGATTTTTCCGTGGTTTAGAGACGTTCTAAGTAGTGCAAGTAACGCGATGGACCCTCTAGAAGACAACAAACCTTAACTCGATTATGTGACCGTCTTGAACTGCCCTTTGAACCTTAGGGTTTGGGGCAGTACGGCGTGCCACATGTGAGGCGTTGGCTTGACCCTTCTACGGCTGGACCGTTGGTACTGAGGCACGAACTGAATGTTTTTAGACTTATTTCATGTGTTGAACTGTATCGGGAAAACTTGGGTGTTCGATTGTTCGATCGGAAAGTTTAATATTTTCTATCTTGTCCGGAATGTGATACAATACTTGGAATTCACAAATAGTTATGAGATAACTGAATGAATGTTATAAACATAGCACTTTAGTCTCACTTGATCGGTTGCCACGGAATTTTGATGCGATCAAAAGTCCGTTGCAATCACGTAGCGTACGCGGATACTCGCCGGGTAAACTTAATAGACGGCCTTGCCCCATTGCCCCGACCAAGTGACTGTAGGAGAACCCCATCACCGAAAGCATCCGTTCGGGTGCTCGCGGTAGCGGTGTTCCGCCTTGGTGCACTTCGTCGACGGTATCGGGGGTGCGGCCGTCTACTGAAGTTTGCGACGAGCATTCGATCAGGATGTCGGGAATCTTGTTGAATTGCCCGACTTGATATTGAAAAGTGTTTTCAATTTTGAGACTAAAATGCGGGGTTTATAATTGTTAGGCATGCGATGTCTAAGTAACTCATTTGATTAGGCATGCGATGTCTAAGGAGATTGCGGATTCCAACTGTTGTAGTTTTACACTTTCTTTTCTGTGACCGTAAGTGTAATATATGATATCGCCGGTTTCGTTGCTATATGTCAACGACAATTGGGATGCGCATATTTACTTACGTTGATGACATGTGATGTTATGTGTTACTTGATATGTTATATTGGATCGTCGTGTTTGAATAACCGAGGGTTTTTATGTGAGATGAGTGTTTTTCATTTTCATTCATGTAAAAACTTGTATGTAATATTCTTTTATTGGGGCACTTCCAGGTTGCGGAAGATGTCACCCTTTGTATATTATTTACTTTTCTGCACTAGGATAGACCCAAGGAGGGGGGCACAAGTAACCGGGTTCTGGAGTCCAGAGGGAGACCAACTCGAGGAGTCGAGTCCGGGTCTCCTAACTCTAGAATTGGTAGGGTTGCTTGCCGCTCTCGTAGGGGTCTAGTGGTGTGGGTTTGGCTATTCATCGCGACCGTGGAATCCGTATTTTATACTGGCTCGTATTGGAAACACGGACGTCCTAGTATATCCAATATTTCATAAGATTCTTCTGTTGCGATATCTGTGATGTGATCATGTGATGTTCTATGATAGATACTGTATATAGTATATATGATATATTATATAGACGTTACTTATGTTTTACATCCGCGCTAGCCCTGCCCCCCCTCTGCCGTTAGTTAACTAACCTAACGGTGCACGAGGGGACATCGAGGCGAATGCGGATGGCTTAAGTGTACGTCGTATTTATCTGTGATGTTTAGGTACTTAAATGATGGGACTTCATTAATGTGATTAATGAAAGAAAAAGAAACCTAAAGATGTTGTAGAATCGAATTTCAAAATAAAATAGGTAGCTACAGTTCTTGCTTTGCACAGCGGTATATGTGATATATCCTGCACCTTATTCGATAAGGAAAGGACCGAGATCCCTTCACCGGGAGTGACTCCTTTAGCAATAACTGGCAGATGCTACACACTTGGTTTGTCTTTTGATTGCTTTTAAGAGTTTTTGCTTTGCACAGTGATATATATGATATATCCCGCACCTCATTCGACGAGAAAAGGGCCGACGATCCCTTCACCGGGAGTGACCCCTTTAGCAAAACTAGAAAAGCTTCAAAAACACTCCATTTCAAAATCATTTGATTCTACAACGATATCAAGTTCATTACGCAATAGGTTTTCAGAAAAACCTGTCGTAGCCCTCCGTCATTTCAGATAAGTCCTGTTTAGTATTCGTGCTGCGTTTGTTGACCTTGTCAAGGCACAGTGTGCGGTAGCTAACCAGTATTTATCTGCTTATGCATATGATGCAGATTGGGTTAGGGTAGTCGTGCGGCCTTGTTGACCTTGTCAAGGGTCGTGCGGGTGGGTTTGATTCAATTAAGAAATGACGGGTTGAACTTGACTTGCGGTCTATGGTTTGTTGACCTTGTCAAGGTCATAGATCGTTCGGGGCAAAATATTATCGGGAATTTCAAATGTTGAAATTTGCAATGAGATTGCATACCTTCTATGAGATAGTTGGATCCCGATACCCGCTGCGAGTAATTGTTACTCCTGGGAGAGTTTTACACATTACAATTAGCCAATCAAGTAGGTGTCTAGAAAGGTGTTAACGAGGTTACGCCTCTGGGAAAACGAGATTTACATTAATTAGGTTCGTGCGAAAGCACGGGGGACCTCCCTCAAAGTACCGACATTGGCCTGGCTGAAAGATTGGCGAACTTGTAGTGCGTAATTAATCCCGGCTAGTCTTTCTTTTTAGGGTTTGAAGGATGATTTGATAAAAAGCAGTGGGAGCCATCCTGATTAGATAAAATAATAACCAATCTATATCTTGCAAGAGCGCACGCTGAGTGTTTTCTTCTCTCTCTCTCCAGGTAGCGACCATATCACGCCTTAATCAAGATAATAATACGGATTATTGACCGAACCCGCTTGTTATACTGAGCTGGGGAACGTTGGTCCCGCTCCAACTTATAATTGTTATAAGACAGAGCAGGAAATAGGGGATTACCAGAATTCCCATGCCACCCAAACGAAGAGAGTGCATGCTGATGCATCATCTTCGGGTGTGTTCATTACAAAGAACTGTTTCTCAGTATCCTCTGCATCCTGGGTATTTGATACCGGATCTGGATCCCAGATATGTAATTTGTTACATAGGGCTACAAAAGGGTAGAAAACTGAGAACGGGTGATAAGTTTCATGAGACAGAAAACGGGGCAAGTGTTGCAGCCAAGTCTGTTGGTCACTGTCACCCTGTATTACCAATACATTGATTCTGAACAAATTCTATTAGATACCGAACCTGATATACAAAATCATATCAGTCTCTTTATTAGTAAAGAAATGATAAAATTTTGTATTGTTGGATAATGTTTTGAACATTTCCTATATCAAAAGTTGATAGGTTCAGGCACGTTATCTAAAAGCATTGATGTTCTAAATCAAACTACAGTTCTTAGTATACAGAACACACACAAGAGGAAGTGTTCAGAAATGAACGAATCCTTCTTGAGGCATTGTAGACTAGGTCATATCAATGCGACCCGACTAGCTGAAGTTACATGAAGATGCATATTTAAATCAGTTTGAATCTACATCTTATGAAACTTGCCAGTCGTGTCACAAAGATATAATGACACCAGCTCTGTTTATTGGAAACAGAGAAAGAGTTAGTGAACTCTTGGGATGATACATGTTGATGTATGTAAGGTCCCCTGTCTACATATGCCAGGACTGGTTCTTTGTACTTCGTTACATTCTCTGATAATCTCTCAAGATTCAGACATATGTTCCTGTTGAAACACAAGTCCGAACCTTTTGAGATATTCACATAATATGATTTAGAAGTAGAAAACCAAAACACGGGTATAAGTATTATGTCCTTTGATGAGATCGAGGAGGAGAATACTTGAGCACGGAAATCCTGGATTATTCTAAAGGAGAATGAGATTCTCTCTCAGCATTACTCCTCCGTATACACCATAGCACGATGGTATATCGGGGTGGAGCAATCACACCCTATATGATAAGGTGTGCTCTATGATGAGTACTACTGAGTTACCTATTTCCTTATTAGGAGTTATGCACTTAAAAAGTTGTATACCTATTAAAATAGGGTTCCAATCAAATCAGTTATCCTACCATTTCATATGTGATATGATAAGAGAAGAGCCCATATCTTAAGTTGGTTAAGATTTGGGGTTGTCCGGGCTATGTCTAAAAGCATAATCCGGACAAGCTCGAGGCAAGGTCTGTTATGTACAACTGGAAAGGTTCCAGCTATACAAAACTGCAGCTGGTGATTTGACAGAACCAAAGGATTCAATAGTTACCAACGAACCTCAGCCTCTCCGCCGATCTAGTAAGGTTCCTCACCCGCCTGAGAGATACTTCGGTTTCTCTATGACAGTGGGAGCGAGGATTGCATCATAAGATGATGACCCAACTAGTTTCGAGCTAGCCATCAGGAGTGGGACTCTGTAAGAATGGCTGGATGCTTAGCGATCTGTGATGGAATCCATGTACACCAACAAAGTATGAACTTTAGTTGCAATATCTGAAGGGTTAAATCCCCATCAGGAGCAAGTATATCTTGAGAAGATTACTTGGTGTAGATGGAAAAGTTGAGACTTTCAAAGCTAGACTTGTTAAAGCTTTTCGTCATCGACCAGGCCTGGATAATGATGAAATCTTTTCAAGTGTCTATGCTTAAGTCCATCCAGATCCTACTTGCCACGGCTACGTACCATGACTACGATATCTGGCAGTTGGGTGTCATGACAGCTTTTCTAAATGATGTTTTAGAAGAGAGCGTCTATAAGTACACAGCCAGAGGGCTTCGTAGACAGTGGGAGCAGCGGAAACGTGTGCAAGATGCTTTATAGGATAAAGCAGACATCGCGGAGTTGGAACATCTGTTTTGATGTGTTAGTCAAAGAGTTTGACATCATCAAAATGGTAGATGAACCTTGTATAAACAAAAAGGTAGTAGGGAGTATAGTGACGTTCCTCGTAAAGTACGTGGATGGCATGCTCTTGATAGGGAAGGAGTTTCCTATGCTACGCTCGGTCAATCTCCGCTTATCACAATGATTCTCCATATAGGATCAAAGTGATACCTCCTAAATCCTTAGTTTTCATCTATGAGATAGATGTAATTGAATGTTAGGAAACTCACTAAATGTAGTGAGATGGTATCAATCGATCCTGGGGAGAATTACTGGAAGGGTTCCAGGGTGATGAGGACGACTGAATGTCAGTCACAGGCATTGTCTTTACCCTCAGTAAAGGGACGGTATGTTGGAAGAGTTCCAAGCTAGATACCGTGGCATACTAGACGATAAAGGCTGGATACATCGCTACTTCAGATGCTACCAAAGAGGCTGTTTGGGTGTATATTGGTTCATGAGATGAACTACGTTCCAACCATTGTGAGACAATGGAGTTGTGGCTTATGCCAAGGAACGAAGGTCCCATCAGTGATCCAGACATATTCTAAGGCAGTGTCACCTGATCATGGAGATAGTTGATCTCCAGGGTGATCGAGGTTAGGAGAGTAGACTCAGAGGACAACACGGCGGATCCACTCACAAAGGCCTTTTCCCAGAGAGAGACTTTTATGGGATGGTTGAGTATGAGATACTACAACCACTGCTAACAGAAGGCCCTAGTGCAAGTGGGAGATTGTTAGTTATATGTATGCCCTAGAGGCCATTACTATACATAGGATGTATATTGTAGTGGATGCTTGGACATATATAGGGAGGACTTTCTTGCTCGACATGATAGTATGCTATCTGGTTGATCTTTACCTTAACGTGTACACTGATAGTCTCTCCGTTACATGTTGGTAAAGCCCTTAAGATGTGTACTTGACTACCTGGACTATGATGCGGATCATACTAGTGGGGACAGGGTAGTCCATAAGTACATCCTTCAAGGTCCCTAGTCGTGGGTGTATCGAGACAGGGCATCGATATACCAGAGTAGACTAGCGTATACCTGCTCGACCCATACAGATGGGCGATGGATGATCCCATATCTATTGGTGTTTGATATCAGAGATGATATACAGGTGCTCAGTGGAGACTGGGTACACTGGACGGACTCGCCGAGAACTCCCAGATGGTATTATACCTTACGTCAGATGGCAGTTCTCTGGTGACACTGGTACAGAGTAGTCTGTTGACCCGAGATCGTCATAGAGTCTTGTGTGGTTCCCACTGTGCTTTGATTTCCATCTTACCACGTCCAAGAGGGCGTGCAAAACGGTGGTTTTTGGGTACAGTCCCGAGTCATATGGAGGCAATGAGCGATAGGAGGGGATTCGTCTCTCCCGGTATAGGGAGTTGATGTTGCGCTGTGTTCGATTGGCTATAACCGGAAATCCCTGGCCAGGGTTGTTGAGATTTACTGGTAAGTGTTACCAGTAGTTTCTCGAACTGTTATAGACCTCATATCGACACGACTTATCGAGCTATTGGGGTCTGACGTTTACCACCCCTAGGCGAGATATGCGACATATCAGACGGCGAGATATGCGACATATCAGACGACGAGACCGGACTGTATGGTAAGTGTTACTGGTTGGATTCACAGGAGTGTGAGCGGGCTTGCTCGTCGATCTTCTGATCGCTCAATACCCGGGTGGCCATTACGTTTAGTAGACCGCTTGCGGCTTGTGGGTGTTTGATATGATCATCATCTGCGGCCGGCGTATTGACGAGTCTTTAGAGTCCTGCACAGAGGTTTCCTGGCTCAAGCGAAACGAAATAGGAGCGCATATGAGATATGTGCGGGACCGAGAATAATGCGTGTATGTGATACCCTATTCTATTCTCGCGATGAATGTATCGAATGGTTGTATGCGATATAACCTAGTTATCGAATCAAGGATTGATTCGATAAGTCGATACATTGGATATTAGTCGGTTATATGCGATATGACCGGATCGTTAAATCAAGTGTTGATTTAATGATTTAATGCATAAATATATATTTGATATATTACTTTGCATTAACTAGTATTGGTTCACTTAAGATGGATTTTCTCACTCGGATGTGCACATTGTATATACGATATAATTTTGTGCACTAGTTTGTATCATGTTTGATGATGCATGCAAAATTGGCTAAGTGTAAAGATTAAACCATGGTTGTGTAATGGTTAGGGTTTTGTTTTTACTTATTCATTTATTTATTTATCTATTCTTTTTGAGAAATGGATAAAAGAAAAGCAAAATGGTTTCTTTCTTTGTTTTTCTTTCATGAAGCTTGTTGAAGCTTCATGAAGCTTTGACCAAGTGACCATTTTGTCTTCTTCTTTTAACCCTAACCATTCACATAAGCTTAGTTAATTCTCTACACTTGACCATGGTTAAATATATGATAAGTATTATTTTCTTTTCACTTATCATATGATTATCTTTATCTTCTTCTTCTTCTTCACTTGAAGAAAACCTTGCTTCATCAATGGTAACTTGATGTAAAGAGTGAGAAATCCAATTCTAAAGTGAACCCACCTCCTATTTCTTCATCCTCTACCTCTTGCCAAGTAGTATAGGGTGTTTTCTTCACAAGTTTCATGACTTGGTGAAGTGGGAGCTTGATCTTGTGATGCCTCGACGTAGATCATCTTCGGCATCGAAGTCGACGACCTAGCCCGCCCATTTTTCCGATGAAGCCGACGCTAGAGCCCGGGATTTGATTTGGACAGCGAGGAGACTTCTTTGCGGAGCTATAGAGGTGGAGGGCCGGATCTACAAAGGTTGTATTTCCGTTCTTTTAGTTAAGTTGTTAACTAGTTGCATCTTTCGCCTAAAATTCTAGTTAACGATCCGTATTAGGGTTTCTCGGCACTTGTAATTTTTGAAATTGGCATGGTTGATGCCTTGTGAGACCTCATTAGTGTGCCTAGGAACCCTACAGTGAGTAGAATATAATATCTAGTAAGGCAATCGTAAGAATGCACGCAATGCGTCACAACATGTATGTCCATATATGATATAATATCTCTAGTATGCATGCACATGTATGCAATGTCATTACTAATTCTTTAAGTGTTTTAAATGCTAAGGGTTCTGCATTCTTAACTTTAGAAAATGAATATCTGTATAATAGCTAAGTACCATCAAGAAATCATCTGAAAACCCTTGTCAAGCATCGACACCAAATATGAAATCATATCTGTCTAAATATCTCACTGTATCAATGTCTCAAATATCGGGCTCCGTCAGTCCGGATCGACCCATATCATCCAATCTCACGACAACGGTTGGTATCCTCCGGATATCCGCCATGCCAGACATCACCGGTAGGTAGTCTTCCCCTGCCAGGCTCATCGTCTACAACTCGATCTTCTTGCCCCGGGGTACCATACCGGGCCCACCATATACCCGAGACAGTTCATCCACTCCTCGAATCGGGTCTCGAAATCCAACAGAAAACATGAAAACTCATGGTGGACGACACATACATCACGATAAAACCGCAACTTTGTTTTAAAAATGATAAATATAAGCTTTTGTTAAATTCTTGCGGTTTTCCCCAAAAATCCAGAAATCGCAGCCATACTGAAATCCTCAAGAAAATCATAATGTTCACATGTTATATATAATAAATGTTTATGATATCAATGTATATGATGTGAATTTTGGATAAAATCTATGTAAATATGATGATAATGCGAGGTATATGCATGTTATGCAATTTCATATATCATGTATGAATGCAAATGGCGATATTAAGTTAAACAGATTCTATAGTGCACGTGGCATGACAATTACCAAAGGCGTGTGTGTCACATGAATAGTGCGCGTGCAGCAGATGCCAATGGTAATGGTGTTCGTGTCCTACGAAGTGTTATCGCATATGTGTATATGAATGTTATATGAATGTCCATGCAATCTAGTATACGGTTAGCTGTGAGGATATGCAATGCAATAAAGGGGTAAGCTATCTAGCAATACAAGTCTTGCAAGAAATAGGGTAATCCTAACTAGGGGCGCATCGCGCCATCCAGATGATTCCCCCCATAGATGATTACATCTACTCACCTGGATGCCTTGCTAATCCGATTCGACCACCGCCTTGCCTTTACGCGCCGTGTCCGATGTTTCCCCGACCGATCCTATATTTGCACAACACCAAGCATAAGATTACAAAACCTAAAACGATGCAAGTCACAATATACAATTATCGACGCTCTCGAATTAAACATAGCATGCACTCGGTGCGCGGGAAAACGCACGAAAATCGCTAATCTTTAACTAGAATCGTCATTTCGGGGAAATCGACAAAACTAAAACCCGACTAGAAGAAACCCCACATTTGCGCACTCTAATAGTCCTATACGAAGCTAATTATATCGCTAAAATAATGCAATTTGATCGCATTCTATTTTGCATAAAAATCTAGCAAGCAAAAGCATACCGATTCGATGTAAACGTCGCAATTTATCGATTTAGCGAGCGTAACCTTACACAATTAACCACTCTAACCAACTAGGTAATCAAAGCCCTAACTTAATCCATCAACCATGCTTCAAACCCTAGTTCAAAATCAATCCCATTCTTGATTTTTATGAACAATTAATTACAACTAAATTAATGCTTCAAATATCAATTTTTCATCACAATTAAACTACAAGTTAACAAACTAGTTTAGAATTTCACCTCACAAATGGAACCCTAGCATGATCAAGCCACCAAAGAAGCCTCCTTACTTCTAGTTTTGAGCTAAATTTGGTTGAGGAGAGTGTGGATTAGGGTTTGGCTTTGAATGGGTTAATGAATTTGTGGATTTTTAATGAATTTTAGCATGAAAATTGAAGCAAAAAGAAGTGAGAAGAGAGGGAATTCTGCAGCAATGGGGTCGGCCAGCAGCTTGAGGAGGGGGTGTGGGATTTTTTGGAGAAGTTTCTAGGTCAAAAAGATCCCTCAAATCTCATTTAATGCATTTCACATCAACTTTTTACAAAAAAACCCCTTTTTACTTCATTTTTTCACAAATTTCCAACCATAAAACTAAAATCTTATCAAGTCATGATACAATTTATTAGCACCCTATTTTAGCTTATAAAGATTCCTAATTATGAAATTTACCTAATTAAATTTGTATTTATCACTAATTTAATGTATTTTAAAAAGCTTAAAATATTAAAAAAAATAATTAATTACGATTTTTTTTTATTTAACTAGAAAATTATAAGTGACATTTTAGTGACAAAATTATAGTAATATCTTATCTAAATTTTGTATAATTAGATCTACAATGAAAATTACCTATTTTGACTTTTTACGGAAAAAGCCGAAAAATTAGCCGATTACCGAAAACTGTCTAAACGATTTTCGAAGGGTTACAGTATCCAATACCCAGGAAGTAGAGTTTATTGAAAGACAATTTTCAATAACATACACACCTGAAGCCGAAGCCGCAACTTGCTTCGGATCCTGGTTTCTGGCCTTCCAAGCCCTGCAATCTTTCTTCCAGTGTCCCTTCTTATGACAATAGAAGCATTCTTCCTTTCCCACAAGCTGCCCCGCTATCTTTGTTGCCTTTGCTTTTCCCTTTGTATCCACTTTACTAACACCGTCCCTTGGTTTGGCGGGGGCTTTCTTCTTCTTTCCCTTGGCTTTCACCTTGGACTTAGAAGAGGAAGATCCTCCTACAAACAAAGTGGATGTTTCCCTACCTTTCTGTAGGGTGCCCTCTGCACTCCTCAGCATATTGAGGAGCTCCGGAAGTTCAACTTCTTTTCCTTGCAAGTTGAAGTTCAGGATAAACTGGGCGTAAGTGGAAGGAAGGGACTGGAGAATCAAGTCCGTATAGAGCTCGTTCTCTAATGTGGTCCCAAGGTCCGCGAGCTTCTCAATGAAGCCAATCATCTTAAGCACGTGTTCCGCTACCGGTGATCCGATGGCCAACCTTGCCGAAAAGAGCTTCTTCGATACTTCGTATCTTGCGATACGAGATTGCTCTCCATACAGTTCTTTTGTATGGAGAAATATGGATTCGAGGTCCATATTCTCGTGCCTCCTCTGATGTTCATTGTCCATAGAGGCAAGCACGAGGCACTTGGCCTTCGCGCAATCGATCTCCCAGGTCTTACGGATTTCCCTATTCGCGACGCTGGAGGTGGGACCAGGGACAAGGGGAGCTTTGGTGGTAAGGAGATACCCCAGCTTGTCGTAAGTGATTGCCATTTTGATATTCCTTAGCCAATCTTTGTAGTTTAGCCCTGTCAGTATGTTTTTATCTAGAAGTAACTTAAGTCTGGTCATGACGATTGGTCACTGCAATTAGGAGAGAGAGAAGAAACACTCAGCATGATGCTTTTGCAAGTTTAGAGTGGTTTTTAGTTTGTCTAAACAGGATGGCTCCCACTGTCTCTCGAATCCTTCCTCAAACCAAAAAAGAAGAATTAGTCGGGATCAATCTCACCGTACAATACTTACTTAACCATTCAGCCAGGCCAGTGTTGGTACTTCGAGAGAGGTTTTCCAACGCTTTCGCGAAGTTTTTTAATTAAATAACTTCTTTTCCCTGGGGGCGTAGCCCCGCTAACACCTTTCTAGACACCTACTTGGTTTATAGCATTGATCGTTAAGTGAGAAATTCCCCGAGGAGTAGCATATACTCACAGTAGGATCGGGATCCAAATATCATCGCGTGACAAAACTGAAGGAATCCTACCAGAATCATCACACTCCAAATGGTATGCAGCGCTAGCAAGTGTCTGGTTCTTTAGAAACTCCCGATGTGGATTTTTGCCCCATGCTCTTATGACCTTGACTTTGGCCAACAAATCATAAGTCGCATGTCAAGTTCTACCCGTCATTCTCCAGGTTAATTTGAACCCACCCGTACCTACCCTTGACTTTGGCCAACAAGGCAGTACGACTGTCCCAAACCAACGCATCTATCTATGCTGCACATGAATACCCAGTAGCTACCAATCACTATGCCTTGACTTTGGCCAACAAACATAGCTTGAATACTATTGACTATCCATGTGAAACGACGGAGGGCTACGAATGGTTTTGGCAAAACCGTGAACGTAGTGAACTTGATATAATCGATGGAACAAGATAGCTTTTAAAATGAGTGGCTCAAGCTCCGCATTTAAAAGTTGGTTTTTGAAAAGAACCGAGTGGTTTTGAAAGTGTTCCAACGACTTTACTTTGGTTTATTTTCTTGCATTAAATTTTTAATGCGTCCCATCATTTAATTCTACCATTGCAGAAAACAACCAAAATATGACGTACGCTTATGCCATCCGCATTCGCCACGGGGCCCCGTCATTACCCGTTAGGTTACTTAACTAACGACAGAGCGGGGGCTGGACTAGCGCGGATGCAAAATATAAGCAACGCCCAAATAGTTATCATATATAGATATATTACAATGATAGCCAATCCAGATCACAGATGAACACATTGGATATACTAGGAATCCGCATTCCGTACGAGCCTGTTGTAAGTGCACGGCGGCGCCCCGGCCGTCAATCCGACGCCGGAATGCGGAAGCGATGCTTTTCTTTAACTTTTTGAATCGGCACCACCGCGCGCTAAAATCCCGGATCGGGCCATTAACCTAACTACTAGCTAACTACAAGATGGGAAGAGAAGCTATACTGAGTGATCCGTGTCCTCCGGTCTTCTCGTCGTCGTCCCGATCTCCCCGCGGAAACTCCGGTCGTCGCCTCCTCGCCGGAAGGGCACCACATCGCCGGCTTCTTTTATGGGCTCCCACCTATGGTCTGAGGCAACTCGGGCACGAAGTTGGCGAGTCGACGTGCCCAAGATTTGCTGTAGAAAACGTGTAGAACTCATGTCTCATTGGGGTAGTGGAAGTTGCCTTTTGTGGAGGAATGAGATGATAGAATTTTTGGAGATGAAGTTTGGGATTTTGCAAGCACAAGAGAGCCAAAAATTCCCATACAAAATAATGGGCAAAACCCCCTTTCAATTTTGGCCGCCCATTCTCTTGTGAATGGAGAGAGAGAGAGCAAAGCCAAGGAGGTGGGTGGAAAGCAAGTGATGATGAGAAAATCAAATGATCACAACAAAACCCAACACTCCAACAACAACCATCTCATCACAAAGTCAAGCAATCATGAACCAAAGGAGTCAACCTCAATCATGAAGCAACAAGATGCAAATAACACCCTCTACAAATGCTTATTTGCACAAATGCAAATAAGCCCTCCGCCACCAATCTTCAGCCAATGAAAGATACAAAGAAATATGGCTGAAACGGAAAACAAACTGGCAACTCCAAAAAACTGATCCCGTAATAAATTACAGGAAAACCCCGCTACTGTATATACATACCCGCATTTATATTCCGACCGAAATACAAATGCAATGAGACAAAATCTACACTGTACAATACTAGGATCCGGCTTAAACCAAAGCCCGCTAGTATTAACCGTCCGATCCTGATCCGTGCAATGCCGCACGTATCTGATCGAACCCTGCCATATCTCCATACGGCCTCTACAGCGTTTCGCCCGAAACTTGAGAAACTGGTCTGTGGTGGACTCTAAAGACTCGTCAACACCATGGCTGTGGATTAACCACTAGCACGTCAGAGATATTAGCCCTACATGACGGGCTACCAGCTATTGACCAAAAGGGACGTCGATGAGCGAACTCATCCTGACACCCTACTGAGCCTGTCAGTGACAATATCCGTACAGTCCAGTCCGTTCGTCTATGAGCATCGCATGGCGGGTCTAGGGGGTTGGTAAAAGTCAGACCCCCAAAAGCGGTACAAGTCGTGTCGGAGTGTAGCCCAGAACACCCTGAGATACAACTTGAATACCTACCAGTAAATCTCCTGCCTCGGCCGAGGGCTTCATGTAATGGCTCTCCTAGACACAGCGTGACCTCACCCCCAATACCGGGAGAGACGAACCCCTGAAGATCCGCTCACTGCCTCCATGTGGCTCGGGACTGTACCAAACTAAAACCTGTTTGCACGTCTCCTTTGAGCGTGGTAGGGTAGTAATCAAAGTACAGTGGGAACTCACACGAGACAAATGACGATCCTCAGGTCGATGAACTAACCTGTACACATGTCACCAGGGAACTGCTATCTGACGTCTGGTATAATCCCAACTAGCAGGTTCCCGGCGAGTCCTGTCCGGTGTACTCATAACCCAATGAGCACCTGTATACATCTTAGGTGAACCAACTGACACCAGTGGCTTGTGAGACCGGCCACCGCCCCTCGTCGGGGTCTCGACTGTATACACTAGTCTACTCTGGAGAATCGATGCCCTGTCTCGAAACTCCCACGACTAGGGACCTTTTAAGGATGTGCTTATAGACTACCAGCTCCCACGTATATGATCGCCCTCATACTGCTGGCAGTCAAGCATGAATCCTAGGGGCTCTATCAACGTGTAATAGTGACCTGTCTGGTCACCTAAAGCAGTACACGATGATAAAGATAAACCAGATAGCATACTATCATCTTGAGTAAGACTGTCCTACCGGGATAGGTCCTCCCTCAATCATTGCAATCACGTGCCTGTGATCCAATAATTGACTCTGAGGGCACTATCTCCAACAATCTCCCACTTGCACTCAAGGCTAATTATTGCGATGTCGCATACTCACAGCCCGCGTGATACCGAACACCCAACTCCTCTACTAGTCAGTCTCACAAAGACTGTTTGCGAAACTATTGCGTTCGAGGAATAGCCTCAGTGAGTGGATCCGCTTTGATGTTTCTTTCTATGTCTCTCTAAATCTCAAGTTCGTGGAGAAACCCATCTCCCGAAATGAGCAATACCTGTCCTAGAATGTGTCTGGATGTCTGATGGGGACCTAGTTCATAAATAAACTCCAAATCCAAACTTCTTAGACTGTATCGTCAACTGAACTTAATCAGTATCCTGCGCCATGCCTCGCTCAGTATCTGCTTGGATCACCTGCCCAAAATACTGCCCCTCGTCAGAGGGAAAACTATAACTCTGACGATCAGCCTGTCGTCCATGTCACCTTGGAAGTCTGGAATGATAACTGTCTCTTGAACGAGGCTGTCGTTATCATATCCCTAGAACATACACTTATGTTCTAAAACTTCTTCCGACTGTTTCTCCAGGATTGGATCAATGTTAACTTATTGCATCTAGTGCAAAAACAACATCTGGTGTGGTACTTGACATCTCATGATTGACTCAATTGCCTAAGCAAGTGATCTGCCAATCATGCACATCCCTCTCCCCTTTAGTCTATAAGACGCCTTTAGAGAGGGTGACTCCATTACCTGCAGGTACACCACCGTGCCAGGAGTCGTCCATTCTAAATACTCTTAGAATACTGTCTAAGTACCCAGATTGGGAAACCACCCAAATCTAGATCTATAGATCTAGTAACCAGAATGTCAGATACAATATCCAAGCCTTATATGGAGAAACCACTGTGTGACAACCAAAATGTAACCGATCGTAGTATAGGAATTTCACTTCCTACTCTGTGTATGTCATCCAAATACCAGGACGTCACACTCTACTACCTTCTTAACAGGTCCATCCCCTATTCTGATGAAGTCAAACCTATGACTGTCACATCAGAAATAGATGATCTATCTCCGCTATATCTGCTTTAGTCTATAAATAGACATAAGCCACTTGTCCACCAATGCTTCCGCTGCTCCCACTGACTACGACAACCCTCTGGCAGAGTCATATAAACGTACACTTCTAAAACTAGTTTAGAATGACGCTATATTCATCCTCCCGCCGGGTCTCACAGTCTGGAACAACAGCAATGGCATGTCTGGGTAAACAAGAACCTCCCTGCCACCGTCCTTAAGGCTACCGGAGTACCCCTCGGGTGCCTGAGGTTACCCACCATATCTGCGGAGTGGCCAATGGAATGTCAACCCAGATTGAATCTTTAGGTTCCTATCAAAATCTTCAGTAATCGTTTGTGGTTCTGGAATCACTTCCAGTTCTACCATACTCCCACTTTTGATTTCTGAAAAAAAATCCATTTTTTATTAAAACTGTGGCGAGTCTAGAACAATATCACTATTGATCTTTCTTATGGTAGAAAGTCAACCCTCGTCATAGCCTGGGTCAACCCATAAATAGCCATTATAGAAACATCCCTTGAGTTATCTAGAGTCTGGTTTTAAGCATAAGCCAGACAACTCCCCGTACCTTAACATCGTTAAGATACGAACTGTTCTATATCCAATATAGGACCAGAGGCACTGATTTAATTGAACCATATTCAAATCATGCAGCTGTCTCCAGTGCATGTCAACTAAATGGAGAGAGGCCGACCAATGTTACTCAACTTAGGAGTGCTTCCAATTATGAGTAACCTGAAAGAGAAGCAAGTTCTCTTAATCATTACTATCAACTGAATACCACACACAAGTATCTACATCTTCGATCACCTTGAAGAATCCCGATACTTGCAACACCTGGTTCTCTACTTTATTCATATACCTATAACTTCTCAAAACTTGGACCCTGTGTTTCTACGAAATACTTGTCTAAGAACTAGAGAAGTCATAAGTAAACTTAATATAGTACGAGGACCATCCCCTCTGTCCTAATGGACACTGGACAATATACAATACTCTGTACAAGTCTCTTGAGTCTAATAACTCACTCCCTGTGTGTCGTAGGTTGAAAACTGTACTTATGGTTAAGAAGAATTACACCGCTGTTTAATGCTCCTTACCTAACCATCAGCTGATATAGGTAAATGTCATCGACATAATTTCAAAAAGGTATATCTCACTCTATAAAAATAGACGTACAGATATATCAATTTGAAATTGGTGCATGACAGCGGATATTCAAAACCAAATATTTTCCGTCCGGCAAACAGCCCAGGTGACTTCCTCAAATATCACCGATTATAATGAATCCCGATATAATGAGGATGATCACCTAATTTCCAATAACTTACTCCCACTCATCATCTGTAAAACCATACAGATGTGAGAATCAAACTTGGTAAATACATACCCTGGAGCAAGTGTCTAATTGGGAAATCAGTTTTTCTTTAACAGTATACAGTGAAACTGAAACATTGAAATGTTTCGATGGGGTATTCTGGTATTCCTAGTAATGCCTCTTCTATTATCCAGATTCACAACTGTAACCGTATATTTCTTTGCCATCTCTCCAAATCCCTTCATATGTCTTTAGTCATTACCTTCTGTACACCTGTTTAGGCCAAATGGTTTTCTTCCTTCCCTACCGTTCGGCACCAGCCTATGGTTTGGAAGAAGACTATCCAATAAGCATAATGGGTGTACTGTCCTAATCCTCGGAGCACTCGCAACGCGAGAGAAGGTGAAGATAAAAGACACCTGAATAAAGCTTATTCCTATTTCTCCTGAACCAGAATCCATCCCCGAACTGGAACAAGTTCCTTTCGAGTTCGTATATAACCATACGATGGAGTATCCAATAAACTGTGGATCTTCGTAGTGATACGGAGTGTCCTGGAGAAATACAAAGGTGAAGTGGGAGTGGTAATAAAATACTTGGTTTGGTCGTGAATATTAGTCGCAATTTACTTTGCCCTCTTACTAATCCCTTTCTTTGTCTTTACATAATACCTTCTGTACACCATCGTTATGCTAATTGGTTTTCTTCATTCCCTACCGGTCGGCACCAGCCTAAGGTTTGGAAGAAGATTATCCAATTTGCATAATAGGTGTACTATCTCCTAAACCAAGGAGTACTCGCAACCCGAGAGAAGGTAAAAAGGAAAAGACAACTGAATAGTCCTATTCGTTTTCTCCAGAACCGGAAACCATCCTCGAATAAATTCCTTCGAGTTCGTATATAACCATACGATGGTTTTATCCAATGGAAGTGGACGTTCGTAGTAATACGGGGTGTCCTGAAGAAAAGGGTAAAAGTAGGAGTGGCAATGAGGTTTGCAACTCTGACAATCCAAAAGCCGGTGTTTAAGAAGGTTCGGTTAATTTTGGTCTCTGAGTCATTGTCTAGGGTCGGGTCAATGGTCGCTGCCAAAGAGAGAGAGAAAAGAAACACTCAGCGTGCACTCTAACCTAGATCAGAATGGTTACCAATTTATCTAATCTGGAAACCTCCCACTGTACCGTCAAATTCTCCTCCAAACCTGAAAGAAGAATTAGTCGGGATCACCCGAGGAGTAAACCAACTCATCCGTGGGAATCGGGATCCAACTATCATCGCATGATAACGTGATGGAATCCGCTCATGTCATCACACTCCAGAAGGTATGCGCATATCTGGCAAGTTTCAGTTTCTTTAGAAACTCCCGATGTGATTTTTGCCCCATGCTCTTATGATCTTGACGAAGGTCAACAAATCATAAGTCACATGTCAAGTTCCACCCGTCATTGTCCAGGTTAATTTGAACCCACCCGTACAAGCCCTTGACGAAGGTCAACAAGGCTATACGACTGTCCCAAACCAACGCATCTATCTATGCAACAGAAAGGCAACAAGCAGCTACCATACACTATGCCTTGACGAAGGTCAACAAATATAGCATGAATACTACGTGCTACCCGTCTGAAACAACGGAGGGCTACGAATGGTTTCTGGTGAAAACCTTTAACGTAATGAACTTGATATCGTTGAAGGAACTGGATAGCTTTTATGAAAATATAGTGACGAAAACCTTTGCTAAAGAGGTCACTCCCGGTGAAGGGATCTCGGCTCTTTCCCCGTAGAATGAGGTGCAGGATATTCCAACTGAATATCACGATGCAAAGCAAAAGTAATCGGCTATAGTGAAGTTATTGCCCTGACGCAAACTTTTGTCCAAGGGGTCACTCCCGGTGAAGGGATCTCGGCCCTTGCCTCGTCGACTGAGGAGCAGGATATTCCAACTGAATACCACTGTGCAAAACAAAAGTGAACGTCCTTGCGATAACAGCTTTTTAAAAAATGTTCCAACAACATCAGATTAGGTTTGTTTTTAACTTGCATTGATCCGAATCAACGCAGTCCCATCAATTGATCACACCAATAAAGAACGAAAATAATGACGTACGTATATGTCATCCGCATTCGCCACTGGGTCCCGTCATTACCAGTTAGGTTAGCTAACTAACGACAGAGCGGGGACTGGACTAGCGCGGATGCAAAACATATACAACATCTACTAATATATATATAATATATAATTTTCGCTCAAGGTGTGATAAAATGCAACATCACAGAAATGTACAGCATTACAGAACAATACAGATATATGGGATCCTCGGGTTTCACAGAGCCGCTGAAACCCGACGTTCCTCTGGTCGTGTGGATAGCCTGTGCAATGAAATCCTAGACCCCTACGGGCGCGGCAAGTTACCCGCCAAAACCTGAAGCGAGGCAGCCCCCTTCAGCAACGTGAATGGACCACCCAGCACTTCACAGAATCCGGTAACTTGGGCACCCCTCCTGGATCAACCTGTACCCCTTACGAGTGCGGCGAACAGCCCGCCAATTCTAGAGTGAAGCCCCCTCCGTCTCAATGCCATGAGATGCGGGCCCGTTACCCTCTAGAACCCGGCTATCCGTGCACCCCACCTTAGGGTAATCCTAGTACAGAAAGTAAAATATACATACAACGGGTACATCGACCTCGACCCGGTCGTGCCCCAAAAGAATAATATACAACAGGCAGTGATGGCAGTCCACATGTCGGACGCTCTTCCCGCAATATCAAATGTACATAATACAACAAAAAAACTGTACTACCACTGCAACCAGGCTATCCCCCACGACCGATCCGCAACATCACAGCAATACACAGAACATCAACGTGAAGGTCACGTTCGCAAATCCGTCTAACCGGGCTATAGCAGTTAGACAGGATTTACCGATCAAGTGACATTCACGGTCGCAGATATAATGTAAAAACTGTGAACTAACATGTTTAAAATATCCGATCGATCAAATTTTACCAAGTGGGCCCCAAGCATTACTGTAGCAGTTAAAGAAACCCTGGGCCTAAAAATAATATTCCAAAACCCCAATTTTCATCCCAGAGACCCTATGTAAAAAATTGATCCACTAAACTGCAAATACTGCGGCGGAACCGCGGCCCAAGCATGGGTTTGGCCGCGGTTCCGCGGTCGTATAGAGCGTTCACGTGATCAAATTTCTACAGAAGTCTTATAATTCCCTGCACATCATTCTGCAATATACTGAAAAAATTTTCCAGCCAGAAAAAAATCGACAGAAAACTGATGCTATTGAAAACGCGGATTTTGGAATTTTTGTTCGATCGGAAATGTAAACACATTAGACCAAGCTAGACTAGGTTAATGGCGAGGCTCTGATACCAATGTAAGTGCACGGCGGCGCCCCGGCCGTCAATCCGACGCCGGAATGCGGAAGCGATGCTTTTCTTTAACTTTTTGAACCGGCACCACCGCGCACTAAAATCCCAGATCGGGCCATTAACCTAACTACTAGCTAACTACAAGATGGGAAGAGAAGCTATACCGAGTGATCCGTGTCCTCCGGTCTTCTCGTCGTCGTCCCGATCTCCCCGCGGAAACTCTGGTCGTCGCCTCCTCGCCGGAAGGGCACCACATCGCCGGCTTCTTTTACGGGCTCCCACCTCTGGTCTGAGGCAACTCAGGCACGAAGTTGGCGAGTCGACGTGCCCATGATTTGCTGTAGAAAACGTGTAGAACTCATGTCTCATTGGGGTAGTGGAAGTTGCCTTTTGTGGAGGAATGAGATGATAGAATTTTTGGAGATGAAGTTTGGGATTTTGCAAGCACAAGAGAGCCAAAAATTCCCATACAAAATAATGGGCAAAACCCCCTTTCAATTTTGGCCGGCCATTCTCTTGTGAATGGAGAGAGAGAGAGCAAAGCCAAGGAGGTGGGTGGAAAGCAAGTGATGATGAGAAAATCAAATGATCACAACAAAACCCAACACTCCAACAACAACCATCTCATCACAAAGTCAAGCAATCAAGAACCAAAGGAGTCAACCTCAATCATGAAGCAACAAGATGCAAATAACACCCTCCACAAATGCTTATTTGCACAAATGCAAATAAGACCTCCTCCACCAATCTTCAGCCAATGAAAGATACAAAGAAATATGGCTGAAACGGAAAACAAACTGGCAACTCCAAAAAACTGATCTCGTAATAAATTACAGGAAAACCCCGCTACTGTATATACATACCCGCATTTGTATTCCGACCGAAATACAAATGCAATGAGACAAAATCTACACTGTACAATACTAGGATCCGGCTTAAACCAAAGCCCGCTAGTATTAACCGTCCGATCCTGATCCGTGCAATGCCGCACATATCTGATCGAACCCTGCCATATCTCCATACGGCCTCTACAGCGTTTCGCCCGAAACTTGAGAAACTGGTCTGTGGGGGACTCTAAAGACTCGTCAACACTATGGCTGTGGATTTAACCACTAGCACGTCAGAGGTATTAGCCATACGTGACGGGCTACCAGCTATTGACCAAAAGGGACATCGATGAGCGAACTCATCCTGACACCCTACTGAGCCTGTCAGTGACAATATCCGTACAGTCCGATCCGTTCGTTTATGAGCATCGCATGGCGGGCTTAGGGGGTTGGTAAAAGTCAGACCCCCAAAAGCGGTACAAGTCGTGTCGGAGTGTAGCCCAGAACACCCTGAGATACTACTGGAATACCTACCAGTAAATCTCCTGCCTCGGCCGAGGGCTTCATGTAATGGCTCTCCTAGACACAGCGCGACCTCACCCCCAATACCGGGAGAGACGAACCCCTGAAGATCCGCTCACTACCTCCATGTGGCTCGGGACCGTACCCAACTAAAACCTGTTTGCACGTCTCCTTTGAGCGTGGTGGGTAGTAATCAAAGTATAATGGGAACTCACATGAGACAAATGACGATTCTCAGGTCGATGAACTAACCTGTACAAATGTCACCAGGGAACTGCTATCTGACGTCTCGTATAATCCCAACTAGCAGGTTCCCGGCGAGTCCTGTCCGGTGTACTCATAACCCAATGAGCATCTATATACATCTTAGGTGAACCAACTGACACCAGTGGCTTGTGAGAACGGCCACCGCCCCTCGTCGGGGTCTCGACTGTATACACTAGTCTACTCTAGAGAATCGATGCCCTGTCTCGAAACTCCCACGACTAGGGACCTTTTAAGGATGTGCTTATAGACTACCAGCTCCCACGTATATGATCGCCCTCATACTGCTGGCAGTCAAGCATGAATCCTAGGGGCTCTATCAACGTGTAATAGCGACCTGTCTGGTCACCTAAAGCAGTACACGATGATAAAGATAAACCAGATAGCATACTATCATCTTGAGTAAGACTGTCCTACCAGGATAGGTCCTCCCTCAATCATTGCAATCACGTGCCTGTGATCCAATAATTGACTCTGAGGGCACTATCTCCAACACCTGTAACGGAAAGTGGATTACACGGTCGTGATGAATAGCCAATACCCCACCCTAGATGTCACGACTCGAAAGAGCACGTGACTGGCCCTCGAACCATATGAAGTCTATAGGACTCCATCTGATCCAAGTAAGCCAAAAGCCCAGAAATCTAAAACCATTTAAGGAGTAAATAGGGAAAATTAGTTTTAAGAGGTAAAGAAAACATGTTTGAAAATCAAGTTTTTAAATAACTAAGCCGAATATGAATTTTTTAAAATGTGTAATTTTTTCCTGAAAATTTCGGCAGAGTTTCCTTTGTAAAAACTGGCCCCGAACGGGGTACAACAAGAATAATATATATGACATGATAAAAGGCATCCCCAAGCGGGAGCTAGCTCTTCGTCAATCGACGGTCACAACCACGCAAGCAATAATAATATACAACGCCAAGGGGCGAGGATCAAAACTGAAAAGAAACTCAAAAACAGCCAGAAAACCGCAATACTACAAGCGCGACTCTAAGGTCGAAACAATACAACACTGATTTCTAAGTCTGAAACAAGCTACAAGTTTTGATTGATGGACAATTCTAGATACAATAAAAATACATGAACAATGGCGGTTCTGATACAAAGAACCCACCTAACCAAGCAAGTCACCCATAGGAAGCAGTGTGCCAGAAATGCCGCTATGGAATCTGTACGGCAAAAACCTGCAAGAACTGGGGCACAACGGGGGTGAGTTGCCAACTCGTGAATAGAAAATATCTACAAGCAGAGATCGAATGCATGACCTATCCTAGGTCAATACGATCAGATAAAAAATAAACCTCAATATGAATAAAGCTGAAGCATGCTAAACTGGCAATGTAATCTCTATACATGAGTGTAGTGCCAAGTGCTCGTGCTAGTGCCTCAGGTAATAGCATGTCATGAATATGAGGTATAACCAATGTAATCAAATCTGCACACTCGTGGATCCCGTCCACTCGTCACCCACTGACAATAACCACCATGCATGTAAATATCATGAATCATGTGCATGGGAAATAATATGAGGATATAACCACCCGTGTCCCTCGCGACACATCAAAATCATGGAACCAGGGTGCCCAGCATCGACACCCGAAAACATCATGAAAACTGTGCCCAGCATCGGCACGTAAATCCTCATATATCGGGCTCCGTCAGTCCGGATCGGCCCGCGGGCTCTGTCTGCGGTATCGGCCCTCGGCCCCGGCAGTATGCCCAAAACATCTATCGACTCTGGTCGGTATCCTCCGGATAACCGCCAGGTCCAACCAATCACCGGTAGGTACTCGCCCGCCTCCAGGCTCAATCGGCAAAGCTCATCGATCATCTTGCCGAGGGGAACCATACCGGGTCCACCATGTACCCGCAATCGGCTCATCCACGCCTCGATTCGGGTTACACATATCGCTCTCAGCACCGAGAAAACACATGGTGGACGCACTGAAATATCATATCAAGGGTAACCGGGTTTTTAAAGAAATGACATATTCTCTTTTGAAATACCCTCGGTTCCCAAATCCAGAAATATCATAGAAACAACATATCTCAATGCGTACAGTCAAAGCATGATGTATGCGGCATGTAACAGTAATGCAAGCATATCAGTAAGTCATGCAACATGGAATAATAATGTGCACATGTCGAGGGAGACCGCTCTTTTAAAAGGAATCTGTTTTTAAAGAGTATCTTGCGGTTCCCAAATTCCCAATCAAGCTAGAATCATCTATATATGTGTACAGGTATAAGTGTACAATATGCCATGCCAGAATCATATCATGAATGCAATAGTACTATAGTGTAGTGACATGGCAATTATCGATGATGAGTGTGTGAGCCGGCAACAAGTGTACGTGGAACATATGCATCATCGATAATGGTGCTGGTGTCCTAGCAGCATGACTGAAATATAACCATAGTACAAGCGATGCAATGCAAATAGCATGAATATGCGGAATCGAATAATCAACGCAAAAGTAAAGAATCTACACCAATCTGTACAAGTCATGCAGGGGTGCCATTTGAAATAAGACGAATCAGGGCTTTTGGAAAAACAAGGGCTACAGTGTTTTAAGAAAAGATACATCATTTGAAAATATCCGTATGACCCTTCTGCCTATCTTTAAAATATCCCCGATTCGTTAGTTTGAAATAGGTATGACTCGGTCCAGTCTAATGTCTACTAAGTAATCTAGGCAGGAGGGGTAAGAAACCACCTAATCTGAGTCAATATATATAGATATGATAGTCGGTGATCCCGCCTCAATAACATATCGTAAGATATCCTCGAGTCATGAGTGCGGATCTATCATCAATATCGGCTCGTACGGTAAATCGTCGTACGGCATCCCAATAGCTGGGTAGGGGTCAATATTACACTATCTCATCACATATCAGGTATCACTATCATCAGATCGCATAATCTGGGGTACTACTCTAAGTCTAGTACAAATCGATACCATCTATAAAAATATGAATGCGGGTAAAGCACGTGTCCAAAGGCCCGCTAAAACTATCATATCGCACCTCGAAGACAAGCTATGTCACATCGCCGATCTCACGGCCACACATCAAGTATCATCTCAAACCACGTATCATCCTCCAATCCCGTATATAAACACATAGTCCCATACCCATGTGTAGATATACGCACCATCATATGCACTCTAATAAATGAAAGAATGAATGCAAGTATGTGTGTAAATGTATGTGTGAGTGCAACCACTACTCTAGGGTTCGCACTATACTAAACCAATATATTCTTATCATCAAAATATCATTATTACCATCAATAACCCTAAACAACACATAATAAATATTCGTGTGTATACGTATTCGTATACATCACCACGGACTGCGGGGGTGCTATACGCCATCCACCCGACTTCTCCCCGTAGATATAAATCTACTCACATTGCTTCTCGTGTGCCAAAGCCGATGTCGCTATCTTCACCTCCTTTGCCTCAACATCACGCGGGGTACCTACAAGTATATCACAATGCTAAAGCACATGAAAATCACATCGGAAACCAAAATAGCACACGCTACCCGCATAGGTAAAAACCTATCGACTCGCATGTAAACACAATCAAAATCCACTTGTCGTTGACGTCCAAACGCCACCCGACAGGAATGAATCACCAAATACCAAAATCCATGCTAAAACAAGTCCCAAATTATACACCAACATAGGAAAATCAACCCAGATTTCACCCTAGATGGAATCAGTCAAAACTAGACATACTCAGGGTCAAAACTAGAGGAAATGGGGGCATGCACAGAAAACGAGGCAATTCCTTAAAATACCTTATTTTAGAATTTTCCATAATTTTTCCCCATTTATCTGTATTTAATTATACCAGAATATTAAAATATTCATTAAAATAATATTAAATTATAAAATTTCCCAAAAATCATATTTTATTATTTTGAAGACGTTACAATCTACCCCCCTTAAAGAAATTCGGTCCCCGAATTTAAATTTAAACCCCCAAATACTAAAATATTTCAATACAAATTCCAAGTAATCGGGGCTCCGAAATCATCTATACATAAAACATCATAGCGCAATGCATGCGCATGAGTACTGAGCAGATAACTCAAAAGCAACACTCCATCAAGCATCCGCAATCATCGGAGTCATGGTAACGACACAATGTCAAATCCAATACAAAATCAATATGATATGGACCAAGACTATACATGTAGACACCCAATCTATACATGTAATTAGCTGATGCAACTGTATGCCAAATCTTTTTAAGTCGCTGTGCGATGCGCGTAACACTGCACAGTGGCGGACGTTTCTCATAAGAAAATAACTATATATGTGTATATATATCCTTTGTTTAATAAGCACGTTCCACCATTTTGAAAATAATCAGAAGGGTTTCCTTGTTTTTAAAACGTTTTGTGTCATATCGGACACGTAGGTATATACTGAGACTATAGCTCGCTTTTCGGAAATCCCTTCGATAACTATCGATGCATGCAAAATATATCCAGGCACTGTCCACTGACTAGTCCTGCTCGGTATGAAAACAAATATCCAATATCATAAAAATGTACTGCTCCAAAAGGAATAAATCTCAAAAATGCACATAACACCACCCTGTGCGTCTGGTGCGCACGGAAATCAAAATCCATATATGTGCTAAACAGGTGCACAAAACAACATCTAGGTGCAACGGGTGTGCACGAAACATCTGTCATGGGCAACGTGTGTGCCTGACAGCCCAAACTCCGGTGCATCTGATATGCACGAAGAATCTCGATTTAGTGCATCTGGTGTGCCCCAAAATCGTATCTCAAAACATGCGCCCAACATGCGCGAAAATCCAAATCGGTGCATCCATCATGCACGAATGAAAATCTAGACCCTGCGCACTCAATATGCATGGAATCACAAAATCCAATAGCAACGTCGAATATGCGTAAGTCCAGTCAAAAGCACGGAGTGCAAGAATCCACATCAATATCACAATCAAAATCGACATACCGAAAGGCATCAAATCGAAGTCAGGTGCAATCGTAATGCACAAAATATAAATCCGGTGCAACAAAGGCACGAAATATAAATCTGATGCGATAAACGCAAGAAATATAAAACTGGTGCGACAAATGCACGAAGTATAGAACTGGTGCATCCCATGCACAAATACCAAGCAATAACTCAAATACGTAAGCAGCAACACCAAGTGTATCCAGATATGAAGAAAATCATAAACGTGTGCAGCTGCGGGCACAAAACACATATCGATGCACTACAAGCACATATAAGCTATACCGAGTGCAAAAATCAAATTGTGTGCGTAACATATGCACAACATCAAATCAACCGTATGAAATCCATAAAGTCATAAGCAGGTGCAGCCAAGGCACGAAACGATATACAACGCGGCTCAATCAAAATCAAGTGTACCGCGATGGAAAACTCACAGCCGCGTGCATCAGCGTGCACAAATCAAAACACTAAGAGTACATGAAACTATGTTGGAAGCGTAAATCAAATCACCGGCATAAAATAGGCATGAAATCGCAATCAACAGCTCAAGAGTAATAACTATGTACAAGGTATAAATACCCAGTAGGTGCAACCATGGTGCACAAAATCAAATATCATGAAACTCAGTCATCAAGACTAAATCATGCGAATAGATCGCCAAAATACTGAAATCCCAAAGTGACGGATACGTGATAGTCAAATCACCAAAATCACAAATCATAATTACCGTCGTCGGTATACCCTCCTTCAGGGTCGAGAAGGTACCGGTACATCCGATGCTAGCGGCGCAAGATATCTACTTGCCTCTTGATCGCGGCTGGCGTCCTCTGCCTCTGGTTCCTGATCTTTCCTGTAGATTACCAACTCGCAATCCATCGGCTCATCGGCCCGGTCAGGTGTGCTGACAGGAACGATTCCGTTCTTGCACTTCCCTGGTCATCTCTCGGTCAATCCTCACGACCGCTCGTAAATCAGCACATCTCTGGCGCCGACCTCAGGTCCTCTGAATGCATATCACACATCCGATCCTGGGTGCAACTCTTATTGCAGCAGTGTACTGGAAGGAATCCTACTCAAGGTCTCTTCTGATCTTGCCTAAGCCAAACTGTAAGGAGGCTGGTACTCTGGCGAAATCTTTTCTCGCTCTCTGGACCTCTGCGTCCTTAGTACAACATCTCCTCGGAAGCTGGTCGCATCTCTGCGCCTCTGTATGCATGTCCGGCCTTTAATCTTAACGGGGTGTAGTAACAGCTCGTCTGCCTCTCGCACGAACTTCTTGTCCCGCTTGTCTGTATCATCGACCATTCGACGTCGCGTCTTTATCTGCACACTGCAATGTCCTCGGCTACGGTCCACCCGAAGTCTCTAACACGGACTCGAAATCACGAACTCAGTATCTTCATCACTCAGTAGAAGATATCTAGCCGAACACGTCCTCAGCGTGCATATCGCATCTCTGATGTCAGCGGAGTGGAACGTCATCTCGTCGAAATCTCGTGCAAACTCTTTACTCCACCTTGCTCCACTATCGACTGATTCGGACTCATCTCATCATGGCTACACAGACTGCGCTCCGACGGCTATGCTTGTATCTGGAGTCTCCCAAGCAGTGTCCCATCACATGATATCCGAATGATGTCGAATCATCCGATCGACTCGTCAGAACCTCATAATCCCCCAAGAGCTCAACATCTCGGGTACAGTTTAATAGTATCGAGTACATGCCACAGCGTCGGTGGTCCAGCCGTAGAACGGCAAACCCAAGCCTCACTAATGGCGCCGAGGAACTGCCGCAAACCCTAAGGTTCAAAGGCTTTCACACGGTCATTAAGTCGAGTTAGGGTTTCATTCTTCTAGAGGGTCCATAGAATCACCTGCATGTCTTTCCGTATACTTTAAACTTGGAAAATGGGTTCCTGACCTTCGATCGTCTCAATCGACTCTCAACGAATCTGCGTGAAGTCGCCTCTAGCTGGAATCAATCTATCTGATGACCTCGCATCGGGGTAAGCGAACGAACCACATGTCCTAGTCATTCATCCTCGGTGACTAGCGACTCACTACCATATCTCTAAGAATATGCTCATGCTGCAGTAGCTCCAATCATCTGGGCGATATCTCATCACTCGCAGCAACAACTGGCTCATTCGTCGGTACGCTAAGCAGCGCCTCAACCATCATGAATAAGCGATATATCAGCAGTCATCACATCCAGGCTAGCCTCTATCAGTGGCTCAATCCTCTGGTACCGTCCGGTACATCCTAGAAATCTCACAGCAGCGATCTGTCAAACGCCCATAGTGCGGAAACACAAAATACGAAGCCTCAATGCAACCGTATGTCTCTGGAATCACGCCCCAGTCAGCCCTCGTCCCCGACGAGCTCATGCTGACAACTCGAGCCGTAGCTCACTCTGCCCGTGCAATCGCGGCAGCAAAACCATAACCAGTATCGATGAAGATAGATCATAGGAAGGAATATGACACAATGCAAGGAAATGTACAACCTAAGGTTTCTTAAGCGGAGTGGCGTGTCGTAAGTATGCCGCGGAACATACCCACAGTACGTCACTCTACTTTAGTCACCTATTCCATCAACCAAGGGTCATCCTACACGACGAAAGTTCGGGTCCAATACCCCCTCGACCAAGTCTAAGTTCCATAAGGTCAAGCCTAAGTTCCTTATATAGATAACGCCCTAGGCTCCACATAGTCAAATTTAGACTCGAACCAAGGTCAACCTAGTGCTCTGATACCAACTTTGTCACGACCCGAAAGAGCACGTGACTGGCCCTCGAACCATATGAAGTCTATAGGACTCCATCTGATCCAAGTAAGCCAAAAGCCCAGAAATCTAAAACCATTTAAGGAGTAAATAGGGAAAATTAGTTTTAAGAGGTAAAGAAAATATGTTTGAAAATCAAGTTTTTAAATAACTAAGCCGAATATGAATTTTTTAAAATGTGTAATTTTTTCCTGAAAATTTCGGCAGAGTTTCCTTTGTAAAAACTGGCCCCGAACGGGGTACAACAAGAATAATATATATGACATGATAAAAGGCATCCCCAAGCGGGAGCTAGCTCTTCGTCAATCGACGGTCACAACCACGCAAGCAATAATAATATACAACGCCAAGGGGCGAGGATCAAAACTGAAAAGAAACTCAAAAACAGCCAGAAAACCGCAATACTACAAGTGCGACTCTAAGGTCGAAACAATACAACACTGATTTCTAAGTCTGAAACAAGCTACAAGTTTTGATTGATGGACAATTCTAGATACAATAAAAATACATGAACAATGGCGGTTCTGATACAAAGAACCCACCTAACCAAGCAAGTCACCCATAGGAAGCAGTGTGCCAGAAATGCCGCTATGGAATCTGTACGGCAAAAACCTGCAAGAACTGGGGCACAACGGGGGTGAGTTGCCAACTCGTGAATAGAAAATATCTACAAGCAGAGATCGAATGCATGACCTATCCTAGGTCAATACGATCAGATAAAAAATAAACCTCAATATGAATAAAGCTGAAGCATGCTAAACTGGCAATGTAATCTCTATACATGAGTGTAGTGCCAAGTGCTCGTGCTAGTGCCTCAGGTAATAGCATGTCATGAATATGAGGTATAACCAATGTAATCAAATCTGCACACTCGTGGATCCCGTCCACTCGTCACCCACTGACAATAACCACCATGCATGTAAATATCATGAATCATGTACATGGGAAATAATATGAGGATATAACCACCCGTGTCCCTCGCGACACATCAAAATCATGGAACCAGGGTGCCCAGCATCGACACCCGAAAACATCATGAAAACTGTGCCCAGCATCGGCACGTAAATCCTCATATATCGGGCTCCGTCAGTCCGGATCGGCCCGCGGGCTCTGTCTGCGGTATCGGCCCTCGGCCCCGGCAGTATGCCCAAAACATCTATCGACTCTGGTCGGTATCCTCCGGATAACCGCCAGGTCCAACCAATCACCGGTAGGTACTCGCCCGCCTCCAGACTCAATCGGCAAAGCTCATCGATCATCTTGCCGAGGGGAACCATACCGGGTCCACCATGTACCCGCAATCGGCTCATCCACGCCTCGATTCGGGTTACACATATCGCTCTCAGCACCGAGAAAACACATGGTGGACGCACTGAAATATCATATCAAGGGTAACCGGGTTTTTAAAGAAATGACATATTCTCTTTTGAAATACCCTCGGTTCCCAAATCCAGAAATATCATAGAAACAACATATCTCAATGCGTACAGTCAAAGCATGATGTATGCGGCATGTAACAGTAATGCAAGCATATCAGTAAGTCATGCAACATGGAATAATAATGTGCACATGTCGAGGGAGACCGCTCTTTTAAAAGGAATCTGTTTTTAAAGAGTATCTTGCGGTTCCCAAATCCCCAATCAAGCTAGAATCATCTATATATGTGTACATGTATAAGTGTACAATATGCCATGCCAGAATCATATCATGAATGCAATAGTACTATAGTGTAGTGACATGGCAATTATCGATGATGAGTGTGTGAGCCGGCAACAAGTGTACGTGGAACATATGCATCATCGATAATGGTGCTGGTGTCCTAGCAGCATGACTGAAATATAACCACAGTACAAGCGATGCAATGGAAATAGCATGAATATGCGGAATCGAATAATCAACGCAAAAGTAAAGAATCTACACCAATCTGTACAAGTCATGCAGGGGTGCCATTTGAAATAAGACGAATCAGGGCTTTTGGAAAAACAAGGGCTACAGTGTTTTAAGAAAAGATACATCATTTGAAAATATCCGTATGACCCTTCTGCCTATCTTTAAAATATCCCCGATTCGTTAGTTTGAAATAGGTATGACTCGGTCCAGTCTAATGTCTACTAAGTAATCTAGGAAGGAGGGGTAAGAAACCACCTAATCTGAGTCAATATATATAGATATGATAGTCGGTGATCCCGCCTCAATAACATATCGTAAGATATCCTCGAGTCATCAGTGCGGATCTATCATCAATATCGGCTCGTACGGTAAATCGTCGTACGGCATCCCAATAGCTGGGTAGGGGTCAATATCACACTATCTCATCACATATCAGGTATCACTATCATCAGATCGCATAATCTGGGGTACTACTCTAAGTCTAGTACAAATCGATACCATCTATAAAAATATGAATGCGGGTAAAGCACGTGTCCAAAGGCCCGCTAAAACTATCATATCGCACCTCGAAGACAAGCTATGTCACATCGCCGATCTCACGGCCTAACATCAAGTATCATCTCAAACCACGTATCATCCTCCAATCCCGTATATAAACACATAGTCCCATACCCATGTGTAGATATACGCACCATCATATGCACTCTAATAAATGAAAGAATGAATGCAAGTATGTGTGTAAATGTATGTGTGAGTGCAACCACTACTCTAGGGTTCGCACTATACTAAACCAATATATTCTTATCATCAAAATATCATTATTACCATCAATAACCCTAAACAACACATAATAAATATTCGTGTGTATACGTATTCGTATACATCACCACGGACTGCGGGGGTGCTATACGCCATCCACCCGACTTCTCCCCGTAGATATAAATCTACTCACATTGCTTCTCGTGTGCCAAAGCCGATGTCGCTATCTTCACCTCCTTTGCCTCAACATCACGCGGGGTACCTACAAGTATATCACAATGCTAAAGCACATGAAAATCACATCGGAAACCAAAATAGCACACGCTACCCGTATAGGTAAAAACCTATCGACTCGCATGTAAACACAATTAAAATCCACTTGTCGTTGATGTCCAAACGCCACCCGACAGGAATGAATCACCAAATACCAAAATCCATGCTAAAACAAGTCCCAAATTATACACCAACATAGGAAAATCAACCCAGATTTCACCATAGATGGAATCAGTCAAAACTAGACATACTCAGGGTCAAAACTAGAGGAAATGGGGGCATGCACAGAAAACGAGGCAATTCCTTAAAATAAATTATTTTAGAATTTTCCATAATTTTCCCCATTTATCTGTATTTAATTATACCAGAATATTAAAATATTCATTAAAATAATATTAAATTATAAAATTTCCCAAAAATCATATTTTATTATTTTGAAGACGTTACACTAGACCCCTATGCGCGCGGCAAACTACCCGCCAAATATCCGAAGCGGAGCAACCTCCCTCAATGACGTGAGTAGGCCACTCGGCACTTCGAGATACCCGGTAGTTTATGCACCCCTCCTTGGGTCTATCCTAGGAGCAAAAACAGTAAAAGAAATTATACAATGACGGCTACAAGCTCATCCCGGTTGTGCGGCCAAATAAATAATATTACATCAATTACAAATTTACATGAATTGAAAGATAATGAAAACACTCATCTCACAACCCCCCGGCTATTCATCCGCGACAATCCAATGAATTCATATACACATACCATGAACATTACAGATCACAGATATGTATAACCCCCACTAATCGACGTATAGCGATTAGCAGACGTTTTATACATATAACACATCACAGATATAAACCCGTTTGCTTAAGTCTTTAGAGGTTCAATCAAAATACGGATTTTTAAGCCCCAAAAACAAATTTTGCTTTCTGGAAAATCTGGGCTGAAAAAACATATTGTAAAAATCATAAAACACCCCACTGAGCACACTGCAAGGAAAATCGCCCACGACCGAGTCAACTCGGCCGCGGTTCCGCGGCGCGTTGATCGGTTCACTGGACCATTTTCCTACAGTGTATTCTAAGAACCCTGAGCCGAATTTTAAGGTAAGATTTATTATTTTTGGAACAGAAAAAAAATTTGGCAGGAACTATACTTTTCGGGTGTGTTTCGTGACTTTTTCTCCGATCGAACTTCTACTTACTTTGCTAACATGTTAGATAGTGTTTAACTAGGCTCTAATACCACTGTAAGTCCATGCTACCCTTCCCCGGTTCTTTGGGGTTGCGGAAATGGTGAAAAACGATTTTTGCTAGGGTGGTAACATGGACTCAAAATACGGATCTTTGTTAAACAACTACCTAACAACCTAACTAGGAGTTTTACCTACTCGGTTAGGGGGTTATACCTTTCTTGAACTCCTTCGTCTTCAACTCTTTGCGGTGTACGGATCGGCCTCACCTTGTCGTCTCCTCGCGCCGAAGATGGATCCACCCGAAAGCTTCTACCTTTTGGCTTCTACTTCGTTCTTGAAGAAACTAGAACACTTGGTTTGCTAAACCTTGTGAACTAGGATGAGTAGGGAAGTGATATGGGTTTTCTTTTATCTCTAAGGCAATGTTTCTCAACTCATGAGAGGGGGTTACCTTGAGCTAGAGAGAGAGAGCAAGAGGAAGAGGGAGAGAGCTTGAGCAAGAGAGAGAAAGCAAATGAAAGAACGAGCAAGTCTTTTACCATCTAAGCTCTCATAATCCAAAAAAAATTATGATAACAAGTAATAATAATTGAGTATAATGTGATGGTTGTTATCATGACAAATGACAATATCATTTCTTGCATTAAATGCAATTTGTGAACCATCAAGCAAGCACAAGTCAATGCAAACAAATGATAGCCATTGTCATGATGGTGGTCAACAAGTCCAACCTATTCAACCGGTCAACAAAAGTCAACAAGTCAACAAGGTCAACCCTTCAACCCTAACCATGTCACTATAATACTTAATTAATATTATTGTTAATTATAATTCTAATTCTCATTAGGGTTAAGCAAAAGTCAACAGTCAACAACCCTAATGAGAATCCTCTGCCTCTGTCTCTGTCAACTGTGCATACACACCCGCATCCGCGTTCCGGGAAACACGAATACAACTGAGATAAAACCAATCCCAAAACGTATACTAGGATCTGGCTTAAACCAAAGCCCGCTAGTAATAACTGCCCGGTCACTAAACGTGCATAAGTGCGCGGATGTGACCGAACCCTGTTGCAAAACCATGCGACCTGTCGCAAAACCATGCGACCTCTACTCTTTTGCCTAAAGGCGAATAGCTCTCTGTGTGGGACTTTAAAGACTCGACACTACGCTGGCAGTGGGTTTAACCACAGACCGCAAGCGGCATTAGCTGTGCATAACGGCCCCCAGGTCGATGCCGATAAGAAGATGGACGAGGTGAAACCCATCTGAACTCCTACTGAGCCTGAATGTGACAATCTCCGTACAGTCCGGTCTGTTCGTCTAAGAATATTGCATGGCGGGCCTAGGGGGGAGGTAAACGTCAGTCCCCTAATAGCGGTACAAGTCGTGTCGGAGTGTAGCCCAGAACACCCTGATATAACACTGGAAACCTACCAGTATATCTCGCTTGCCTTGGCCAGGGACTACTTGTGTAATGGCTCTCCTAGACACAGCGCGATATCAACCCCCAATACCGGGAGAGACGAATCCTGTCTAACCGTCACCGCCTCCAAGTGCTTCGGGACTGCACCCAACTACTACCTGTTTGCACGACTCCTTTGAGCCGTGGTAGGGTAGTAATCAAAGTACAGTAGGAACACACTCGAGGCGAAGTGACAGTGTCAAGTCAGCGGACTAAGCTGTACTCATGTCACCTGGGAACTGATTATTGGAGATAGTGCCCTCAGAGTCAATTATTGGATCACAGGCACGTGATTGCAATGATTGAGGGAGGACCTGTCCCAGTAGGACAGTCTTACATAAGATGATAGTATGCTATTTGGTTTATCTTTATCATCGTGTATTGCTTTAGGTGACCTTACGAGTCGCTATTACACGTTGATAGAGCCCCTAGGATTCTTGCTTGACTACCAGCAGTATGGGGGCGATCATATACGTGAGAGCTGGAGTCTATAAGCACATCCTTAAAAGGTCCCTAGTCGTGGGAGTTTCGAGACAGGGCATCGATATCCGGAGTAGACTAGTGTATACAGTCGAGACCCTAACGAGGGGTGGTGGCCGGTCTCACAAGCCACTGGTGTCAGTTGGTTCACCTAAGATGTATACAGATGCTCATTGGGTTATGAATACACCGGACAGGACTCGCCGGGAACCTGCTAGTTGGTATTATACCTGACGTCAGATAGCAGTTCCCTGGTGACATGTGTACAGGTTAGTTCATCGACCTGAGATCGTCATTTGTCTCGTGTGAGTTCCCACCGTTCTTTGATTACTACTCTACCACGGGTCAAAGGAGTCGTGCAAACAGGTTTTAGTTGGGTACAGTCCCGAGCCACATGGAGGCAGTGAGCGGATCTTCAGAGGTTCGTCTCTCCCAGTATTGGGGGTGAGGTCGCGCTGTGTCTAGGAGAGCCAGTACATGAAAAGTCCTTGGCCAAGGCAGGAGATTTACTGGTAGGTATTCCAGTAGTATCTCAGGGTGTTCTGGGCTACACTCCGACACGACTTGTACCGCTATTGGGGGTCTGACTTTTACCAACCCCCTAGGCCCGCCATGCGATGCTCATAGACGAACAGACCGGACTGTACGGATATTGTCACTGACAGGCTCAGTAGGGTGTCAGGATGAGTTCGCTCATCGACGTCCCTTTTGGTCAATAGCTGGCGGCCCGTTATGTATTGGCTGATACCTCTGACGTGCTAGTGGTTAAATCCACAGCCATAGTATTGACGAGTCTTTAGAGTCCACCACACACAGTTACTCAGGTTTCGGGCGAAACGCTGTAGAGGCCGTATGGAGATATGGCAGGGTTCGATCAGATACGTGCGGTATTGCACGGATCGTGATTGGACGGATTTTACTAGCCGGCTTTGGCTTAAGCCGGATCCTAGTATTAGACAGTGTAGTTTTGTCTCTTTGCATTTGTGTTCAGTGGGAATACAAATGCGGGCATGTATATGCAGTAGCGGGGTTTTCCTGTAATTTATTACGGGATCAGTTTTCTGAAGTTGCCAGTTTGCTTTCCGTTCCGGCCGGTTTTCCTTTGTTCTTTCGCGGCCGGACTTTCCGATGGAGGGGGTAATTTGCAATTGTGCAAATTACTTTTTGTGGAGGGTTTTCTTGCATATGTGAGGCATCGTGATTATTCTTTCATCATAAGATTCTTTTTGTGTCCATTCCTTTGCATTAATGGTGATGGGGTTTGATTAAGCTTTGATAAGTTGTTGATGTGAGATAATTTGATAATTATCTTCACATATTGATTTATGCCTTTGATATATCTCTCTCCTCATTCCATCATGTGTGAGGGCCGGCCACTTTTGAGGGGTGAGAATGAGAGGGGTTCATTTGAGTGTGGCTTTTTTCCTTCATCACATTTTTCTAGCTTGCTACAAATTCCTCACCTCTCTCCAAAAGATTTTTCTCCACATCCATGGCAACTTCCAAAGACCCCAAAAGAGACACAACCTACTACACTATATCTACAGCAAAATCTTGGACGTGTCGGCTAGCCAACTTCGCACCCGAGTTGCCTCGGTCCAGAAGTGGGAGCCCGTAAACGAACCCGGCTACATGGTGCCCTTTCCGACGAGGACGTGACAGACGGAGATTCCGCGGGAGATCGGAGTGGAGACGAAGACCGAAGGACACGGATCGCTTGGTATAGCTTCTCTACTCTTTTCTTGTTTGCTAGTAGCTAGGTTAATGGCCCGATCCGGGTTAAAAGTGCGCGGTGGTGCCGGTTTGCTAGTTTGCAAAGTTTTTCGTTTCCGCATTCCGGCGTCGGATCGACGGCCGGGGCGCCGCCGCGGACTTACATTGGTATCAGAGCCACGCCATTAACCTATCTAGCTTGCTCTAGTATGTTTAAAGCCTCGATCGATCAAAATCCCCAAAACCGTATTTTTTGTACATGTGTTCTCTGTTGAAATTTTTTCAGCTCTAAAATTTTTTCAGATTGTTGAAGAATACTGTGCAAGGAATTATAAGCAATCTGTGAAAGATTGATCACTTGACCAAAATTTTGCAGATTGCTTCTGAGTTGAAAATAGGGGTTTTGGGATATTCTTTTTGGGCCCAGATTTTCTGTAAGTGCTACAGTATTACTTGGGGCCCACTTGGATAATTTTTGATCGATCGAAAAGTTTAAACATGTTAGTTCACAGTATTTACATTATATCTGCGACCGTGAATGTCATTTGATCGGTAAATCCTTTCTAACTGCTATAGCCCTTTTAGACGGATTTGCGAACGTGACATTCACGTTGTTGTTCTGTGTTGTGCTGTGATGTTGCGGATCGGTCGTCGGGGATAGCCTGGATGCGATGCTAGTACAGTTTTGTTTTATATGTACATTTGATATTGCGGGGCGAGCGTCCGACCTGTGGACTGCCGTCACTGCCTGTTTGTATTATTCTTTTGGGGCACGACCGGGTCGAGGTCGATGTACCCGTTGTATGTATATTTTACTTCCTGTACTAGGATTGCCCCGCGGAGGGGTGCACGGATAGCCGGGTTCTAGAGGGCAACGAGCCCGCATCTCATGGCGTTGAGACGGAGGGGGCTTTACTCTAGAATTGGCGGGCTGTTCGCCGCACTCGTAGGGGGTATAGGTTGACCCAGGAGGGGTGCCCGAGTTACCGGATTCCGTGAAGTGCTGGGTGGTCCATTCACGTTGCTGAAGGGGGCTGCCTCGCTTCAGGTTTTGGCGGGTAACTTGCCGCGTCCGTAGGGGTCTAGGATTTCATTGCACAGGCTATCCACACGACCAGGGGAACGTCGGGTTTCAGTAGCGGCTCTATGAAACCCGGGGATCCCAGATATCTGTATTATTCTGTGATGCTGGTTACATTTCTGTGTTGTTGCATTTTTTATCACGCCTTGAGTGAAAATTATATATTTATATATATACTAGTAGATGTTGTATATGTTTTGCATCCGCGCTAGTCCAGTCCCCGCTTTGTCGTTAGTTAGCTAACCTAACGGGTGATGACGGGACCCAGTGGCGAATGCGGATGGCATATACATACGTCATTATTTTCGTTCTTTGTGGTGTGATCAATTGATGGGACTGCGTTGATTCGGATCAATGCAAGATAAACAAACCTATTCTGATGTTGTTGGAACATTTTTCAAAAAGCTGTTATTGCAAGGGCGTTCACTTTTGTTTTGCACAGTGGTATTCAGTTGGAATATCCTACTCCTCAGTCGACGAGGCAAGGGCCGAGATCCCTTCACCGGGAGTGACCCCTTGGACAAAAGTTTGCGTCAGGGCAATAACTTCACTATAGCCGATTACTTTTGCTTTGCATCGTGGTATTCAGTTGGAATATCCTGCACCTCATCCTACGGGGAAAGAGCCGAGATCCCTTCACCGGAAGTGACCTCTTTAGCAAAGGTTTTCGTTACTATATTTTTATAAAGCTATCAGTTCCTTCAACGATATCAAGTTCATTACGTTAAAGATTTTCGCCAGAAACCATTCGTAGCCCTCCGTCGTTTCATATGGATAGTTAATAGTATTCAAGCTGTGTATGTTGGCCAAAGTCAAGGCACAGTGTTTGGTAGCTGTTGGGTATTCATATGCAGCATAAATAGATGCGTTGGTTTGGGACAGTCGTACTACTATTTTGGCCAAAGTCAAGGGTATGTACGGGTGGGTTCAAATTAACCTGGACAATGACGGGTAGAACTTGACATGTGACTTATGATATGTTGGCCAAAGTCAAGGTCATAAGAGTATGGGGCAAAAATCCATATCGGGAGTTTCAAAAGAACTGAAACTTGCCAGATATGCGCATACCTTCTGGAGTGTGATAGCGTGAGCGGATTCCGTTACGTTATCATGCGATGATAGTTGGATCCCGATTCCCACTGATGAGTTGGTTTACTCCTCGGGTGATCCCGGCTAATTCTTCTTTTAGGTTTGGGGAAGAATTTGACGTTATAGTGGGAGGTTTCCAGATTAGATAAAGTGATAACCATTCTGATCTAGGTTAGAGTGCACGCCGAGTGTTTCTTTTCTCTCTCTCTTTGGCAGTGACCATTGACCCGACCCTAGACTATGACTCAGTGACCAAGTTGACCGAACCTTTTTAACACTGGCTTTTGGATTGTCAGAGTTGCAAACCTCATTGCCACTCCTACTTTTACCCTTTTCTCCAGGACACCCCGTATTACTACGAACGTCCACTTCCATTAGACAAAACCATCGTATGGTTATATACGAACTCGAAGGAATTCGAGGATGGTTTCTGGTTCTGGAGAAAACGAATAGGATTATTCAGTTGTCTTTTCCTTTTACTTTCTCTCAGGTTGCGAGTACTCCTTGGTTTAGGAGACAGTACACCTATTACACAAATTGGATAAGTCTTCTTCCAAACCTTAGGCTGGTGCCGAACGGTAGGGAATGAAGAAAACCAATTAGCCTAAATGGCGTACAGAAGGTATTAAGTTAAGACAAAGAAAGGGATTAGTAAGAGGGCAAAGTAAATTGCGACTGATATTCACGACCAAACCAAATATTTTTTCGCCAATCCTAAATCACCTTTGTATTTCTCCAGGACACTCCGTATCACTACGAAGATCCCAAGTTTATTGGATAATCCATCGTATGGTTATATACGAACTCGAAAGGAACTTGTTCCAGTTCGGGGATGGATCCTGGTTCAGGAGAAATAGGAATAAGGTTTATTCGGTTGTCTTTTATCTTCACCTTCTCTCGCATTGCGAGTGCTCCTAGGATTAGGAAAGTACACCCATTATGCTTATTGGATAGTCTTCTTCCAAACTATAGGCTGGTGCCGAACGGTAGGGATGGAAGAAAACCATTTGGCCTAAAGGGGTGTACAGAAGGTAATGATTAAAGACATATAAAGGGATTTGGAAAGGTGGCAAATAATTATACGGTTACAGTTGTGAATCTGGATAATGGAAGAGGCATTACTAGGAATACCAGGGTACCCCATTGAAACATTTCAATGTTTCAGTCTCACTGTGTAGTGTTGAAAGAAAACTGATTTCCCAATTAGACACTTACTCCAGGGTATGTATTTACCAGGTTTGATTCTCTCGTCTGTATGGTTTTATAGATGATGAGTGGGAGTAAGTTATTGGGAATTAGGTGGTCATCCTCATTATATCGGGATTCGTTGTAATTGGTGATATTTGAGGAAGTCACCTGGGCTGTTTGCCGGTCGGCAAATATTTGGTTTTGAATATCCGTTGTTATGCACCAATCTCAAATTGATATATCTATACGTCTATTTTTATAGAGTGAGATATGCCTTTTGAAATTATGTCTATGACATTTACCTATACCAGTGGATGGTTAGGTAAGGAGCATTGAACAGCGGTGTAATTTTTCTTAACCATAAGTACAGTTTTCAACCTACGACACACAGTGAATGAGTTATTAGACTCAGGGGACTTATACAGAGTATTGTATGTTGTCCAGTGTCCATCAGGATAGAGGGGTTGGTCCTCGTACTATATTCGGTTTACTTATGACTTCTCTAGTTCTTAGACAGGTGTTTCGTGGAAACACAGGGTCTGAGTTTTGAGAAGTTATAAGTATAAGATTAAAGTAGATAACCAGGTATTGCAAGTATCGGGATTCTTCAAGGTGATCGAAGATGTAGATACTTGTGAATGGTATTCAGTTGATAGTAATGAGAACTTGCTTCTCTTTCAGGTTACTCATAATTGGAAGCATTCCTAAGTTGAGTAACGCTGATCGGCCTCTTTCCATTTAGTTGACATGCACTGGAGACAGCTGCATGATTTGAATCTGGTTCAATTAAATCAGTGCCTCTGTTCCTGTATTGGATATAGAACAGTTCATATCTTGACATTGTTAAGATACGGGGAGTTGTCCGGCTTATGCTTAAAACTAGACTCCGGATAACTCAAGGCACGTTTCAGTAATGGCTGTTTGTGGGTTGACCTGGGCTATGACGAGGGTTGACTTTCTACCATCTGGAAGATCAATAGTGATATTGTTCTTGACTCGCCACAGTTTTAATAAAAATGGATTTTTTCAGAAAACAGTAGTGGGAGTATGGTAGAACTGGAAGTGATTCCAGAACCGCAAACGATTACTGAAGATTTGATAAGAACCTAAAGATTCAATCTGGTTTGACATTCCATTGGCCACTCCGCAGATATGGTGGGTAACCTCAGGCATGCTCAAGGACGGTGGCAGGGAGGTTCTTGTGTACCCAGACTTGCCATTACTGTTGTTCCAGACTGTGAGACCCGGCAGGAGGATGAGTATAGCGTCGTTCTAAACTAGCTTTAGAAGTGCACGTGTATATGACTCTGCCAGAGGGTTGTCGTAGTCAGTGGGAGCAGCGGAAGCATTGGTGGACAGGTGGCTTATGTCGATTTATAGACTAAAGCGGATATAGCGGAGATAGATCATCTATTTCTGATGTGACAGCCATAGGTTTGACTTCATCAGAATAGGGGATGGATCTGTTAAGAAGGTAGTAGGGTGTGATGTCCTGGTATTTGATGACATACACAGAGTAGGAAGTGATATTCCTATACTGCGATTGGTTATACTTTGGTTGTCACACAGTGGTTTCTCCACACAGGACATTGATATTATATCAGACATTCTGGTTACTAGATCTATGGTTTTAGATCTAGATTTGGGTGGTTTCCTAATCTGGGTACCTTGACAGCATTCTATGAGTATTTAGAATGGACGACTCCTGGCACGGTAGTATACCTGCAGGTGATGGAGTCACCCTCTCTAAAGGTGTCTTACAGACTAAAGTAAAGAGGGATGTGTATGATTGGAAGATCACTTGCTTAGGCAATTGAGTCAATCATGAGATGTCAAGTACCACACCAGATGTTGTTCTTGCAGTAGATGCAATAAGTTGAGATTGATCTAATCCTGGAGAAACATTCGGAAGCAGTTTTAGAACATAAGTGGATGTTCTAGGGATATGATAACGGCAGCCTCCTTCGGGAAACGGTTATCATTCCAGACTTCCAAGGTGACCAGGATGACAGAGTGGCTGTCAGAGTTACAGTTTTCCCTCTGACGAGAGGCAATATTTTGGACAGGTGGTCCAGGCGGATACTGAGGGAAGGCATGGCGCAGGATACTGATTAAGTTCAGTTGACGATACAGTCTAAGAAGTTTGGATTTGGAGTTCACTTATGAGCTAGGTCCCATCAGACATCCAAACACATTCTAAGACAGGTATTGCTCATTTCGGGAGATGGCTTTCTCCGCGAACTTGAGATAAAGAGAGACATAGAAAGAAGCACCATAGCGGATCCACTCACTGAGGCTATTCATCGAACGCAATAGTTTCGCAAACGAGCTTTGTGAGACTGATTAGTAGAGGAGTTGGGTGTTTGGTATCACACGGACTGTGAGTATGCGACATCGCAATAATTAGCCTTGAGTGCAAGTGGGAGATTGTTGGAGATAGTGCCCTCAGAATCAATTATTGGATCACAGGCACGTGATTGCAATGATTGAGGGAGGACCTGTCCCGGTAGGACAGTCTTACTCAAGATGATAGTATGCTATCTGGTTTATCTTTATCATCGTGTACTGCTTTAGGTGACCTTATGAGTCCCTATTACACGTTGATAGAGCCCCTAGGATTCTTGCTTGACTACCGGCAGTATGAGGGCGATCATATACGTGAGAGCTGGAGTCTATAAGCACATCCTTAAAAGGTCCCTAGTCGTCGGGAGTTTCGAGACAGGGCATCGATACTCCGGAGTAGACTAGTGTATACAGTCGAGACCCCGATGAGGGGCGGCGGCCGGTCTCACAAGCCACTGGTGTCAGTTGGTTCACCTAAGATGTATACAGATGCTCATTGGGTTATGAGTACACCGGACAGGACTCGCCGGGAACCTGCTAGTTGGTATTATACCTGACGTCAGATAGCAGTTCCCTGGTGACATGTGTACAGGTTAGTTCATCGACCTGAGATCGTCATTTGTCTCGTGTGAGTTCCCACTGTGCTTTGATTACTACCCTACCACGGCTCAAAGGAGTCGTGCAAACAGGTTTTAGTTGGGTACAGTCCCGAGCCACACGGAGGCAGTGAGCGGATCTTCAGGGGTTCGTCTCTCCCGGTATTGGGGGTGAGGTCGCGCTGTGTCTAGGAGAGCCAGTACATGAAAAGTCCTTGGCCAAGGCAGGAGATTTACTGGCAGGTATTCCAGTAGTATCTCAGGGTGTTCTGGGCTACACTCCGACACAACTTGTACGGCTATTGGGGGTCTGAATTTTACCAACTCCTAGGCCCGCCATGCGATGCTCATAGACGAACGGACCGGACTGTACGGATATTGTCACTGACAGACTCAGTAGGGTGTCAGGATGAGTTCGCTCATCGACGTCCCTTTTGGTCAATAGCTGGTGGCCCGTTATGTATTGGCTGATACCTCTGACGTGCTTGTGGTTAAATCCACAGCCATAGTATTGACGAGTCTTTAGAGTCCACCACACACAGTTACTCAGGTTTCGGGCGAAACGCTGTAGAGGCCGTATGGAGATATGGCAGGATTCGATCAGATACGTGCGGTATTGCACGGATCGTGATTGGACGGATTTTACTAGCCGGCTTTGGCTTAAGCCGGATCCTAGTATTAGACAGTGTAGTTTTGTCTCTTTGCATTTGTGTTCAGTGGGAATACAAATGCGGGCATGTATATGCAGTAGCGGGGTTTTCCTGTAATTTATTACGGGATCAGTTTTCTGAAGTTGCCAGTTTGTTTTCCGTTCCGGCCGGTTTTCGTTTGTTCTTTCGCGGCCGGACTTTCCGATGGAAGGGGTACTTTGAAATTGTGCAAATTACTTTTTGTGGAGGGGTTTCTTGCATATGTGAGGCATCATGATTATTCTTTCATCATAAGATTCTTTTTGTGTCCATTCCTTTGCATTAATGGTGATGGGGTTTGATTAAGCTTTGATAAGTTGTTGATGTGAGATAATTTGATAATTATCTTCACATATTGATTTATGCCTTTGATATATCTCTCTCCTCATTCCATCATGTGTGAGGGCCGACCACTTTTGAGGGGTGAGAATGAGAGGGGTTCATTTGAGTGTGGCTTCTTTCCTTCATCACATTTTTCTAGCTTGCTACAAATTCCTCACCTCTCTCCAAAAGATTTTTCTCCACATCCATGGCAACTTCCAAAGACCCCAAAAGAGACAAAACCTACTACACTATATCTACAGCAAAATCTTGGACGCGTCGGCTAGCCAACTTCGCGCCCGAGTTGCCTCGGTCCAGAGGTGGGAGCCTATAAACGAACCCGGCTACGTGGTGCCTTTTCCGACGAGGACGTGACGGACGTAGATTCCGGTGGAGATCGGAGTGGAGACGAAGACCGAAGGACACGGATCGCTTGGTATAGCTTCTCTACTCTTTTCTTGTTTGCTAGTAGCTAGGTTAATGGCCCGATCCGGGTTAAAAGTGCGCGGTGGTGCCGGTTTGCTAGTTTGCAAAGTTTTTCGTTTCCGCATTCCGGCGTCGGATCGACGGTCGAGGCGCCGCCGCGGACTTACACTGATAACTGATGATAGGTATAGTGCCAATCAATCAGTTCCCGATGAGTCCTATCCAGTGTACTCGTAACCTAACGAGCACCCACATACTATCTCAAGTACGACGTACTGACGGCTGTGGGACAGACCGTCTTCCCTGCTGGGATGAGAAGCGCATACGCTAGTCTACTCCGGAGTATCGATGCCCTGTCTCGATAGTCCTACGACTAGGGACCTGTATAAGGATGTGCTTGTGGATTACCCAGCCCCTACGAGTGTGACTGCCATCACAACGCTGGTAATCAAGCAAAGATCCTAAGGGCTCTACTAATATGTATAAGCAATATGCTAAAAGAAACACTTGCACATATTAAAGTAGAAACAAACCAAGTAGCATACTACCATTTTGAGCAAGATTGTATATACAACTTTGAATATCCCAAACTTCCATTAAGTAATATACAAACTAGTATGATACAGTAATGGCCTCTAGGGCATATACACTAACAACTCTTACTCGCAGTGGGTATCGAGATCCAACTATCATATAGAAGGTATGCAATCTCATTGCAAATTTCAACACATGAAATTTCTAATATCTGTTTTTACCCCTAGCTTCCTATGACCTTGATGAAGGCCAACAAACATAGGCCGCTAGTCAAGTTCAAGCCGTTCATTTCTTGATTGAATTAAACCCATCCACACGACCCTTGATGAAGGCCAACAAAGTCGCACGACTATCCTAATCCAACTGCATCACATGCGGCAGATAAGCACTGATCAGCTACTGCACATTACACCTTGACGAAGGCCAACAAACGTAGCACGAATACTAAATAGTACTTATTTGAAATGACGGAGAGCTACGACTGGTTTTTAAGAAAACGTTTAACGTAATGAACTTGATATCGTTATAGAATCTAGTGATTTGAAAAGAAGTGGTTTAAGCTCCGCTTTAAAAATTGAATAGTTTTCAAAAACAAACCGAATAGCTTTTACTAGTTTTTGCTAAAGTGGTCACTCCCGTTGAAGGGATCTCGGTTCTTTCCTCATCAAAGAAGGTGCTGGATATTCATCAAGAAATACCATTATGCAAAGCAAAAACTACAGAAGCTATGATGATAAACTGAGTGGGTTGTAGCATTTTCTAGTTTTGCTAAGGCGGTCACTCCCGGTGAAGGGATCTCGGCTCTTTCCCCATCGAATGAGGTGTTGGATATTCATCAAGGAATACCACTGTGCAAATAAAAAACTAGAGCTATCTTTTTAAAAACTTTTGATTCTACAACATCTTTAGGTTTCTTTTCTTTTCATTAATCTCATTAATGAAGTCCCATCATTTAATATTTCCAAAACATAACAGGAAAAGAAACGAAAATAGAACGTACGCTTATGCCTTCCGCATTTGCCACGTGGCCCCGTCATGCATCGTTAGATTACTTAACTAACGGCAGAGCGGGGGCTGGACTAGAGCGGGTGCAAAACATAAGCAATGTTTATTATATATATCATATATATATATATATAGCATTCGTCTCACACAGTTATATGATCACATCACAGAACCAAGCAGCAGAAGTCAACATATGAAATATTGGATATACTAGGAGGTCTGTGTTTTAAATTAAGCCAATAATGAAAAACACGGATTCCACGATCGTGATGAATAGCCAATTCCACATCCCTAGACCCCTACGAGAGCGGCAAGCAACTCTGCCAATTTTAGAGTTAGGAGACCCGGTCTCGACTCCTCGAGATGGTCTCCCACTAGACTCTAGAACCCGGTTATTTGTGCTTCCCGCCTTGGGTCCATCCTGTTAGTTGTATGTATACCCTAGAGGCCAGTATTGTACAGATCTTGTATATTATATTGGATGCTTGGACATGTATAGAGATGACTTTCTTGCTCGATATGATAGTATGCTATCTGGTTGCACTTTATCTTAACATGTATACTAGTCTCTTTAAACTGTCTTATAGTTACATGTTGGTAAAGCCCTTAGGATGTGTACTTGACTACCTGGACTATGATGAAGATCATACTAGTGGGGATATGGTAGTCCATAAGTACATCCTTCAAGGTCCCTAGTCATAGGTGTATCGAGACAGGGCATCGATATACCAGTGTAGACTAGCGTATACGCTTCTCGACCCATGAGATGGGCGATGGATGATCCTATATCCATTGGTGTTTGACATCAGAGATGGTATACGGGTGCTCAGTGGAGACTGGGTACACTGGATGGACTCGCGGAGAACTCCCAGATGGTATTATACCTTACCTCAGATGGCAGTTCTCAGGTGACACTTGTGCAGGTTAGTCTGTAGACCCGAGATAGCCATAGGGTCTTGTGTGATTCCCAATGTGCTTTGATCTCCACCTTACCACGTCCATGAGGGTGTGCAAAACGGTGGTTTTTGGGTACAGTCCCGAGTCACATAAAGGCAATGAGCGATAGGAGGGGTTTCGTCTCTCCCGGTATTGGGGGTTGATGTTGCACTGTGCTCGATTGGCCGTAACAGGGAAGTCCCTGGCCAGAGCTGTTTCAGAGATTTGCTGGTAAGTGTTACCAGTAGTTTCTCGACCCGTTGTGAGCCTCACATCGGCACGACTTATCGGTTATTGGCGTCTGAGGTTTACCACCCCTAGACTTGATATGCGACATATCAGACGAGGAGGCCGGACTGTACGGGAAGTGTTGCCGATCGGCTCGACGGGAGTTGTAGCAGGTTCGCTTGTTCTCTTCTGATCGTTCAATACCCGGGTGGCCGTTATGTTTAGCTGACCGCTTGCGGCTTGGGAGTGATTGATATGATCATCACCCACTGCCGGCGTATTGACGAGTCTCAGAGTCCCACAATGGAGTTGCCTAGTCCAGGCGAAACGTTGTGGTGCACGTATGCGATATGCGCATGGACCCGATTAAAATGCGCGTATGGGATACTGTATATTGATCGGGCGGCTTGCTTTTGGTAGGGGTCATATATGATATGGCCGGATTGATAAATCAAGTGTTGATTTATCATTTAACCATTAGCTTCTCACTTGAAATCTTTTCTTGAGTTAGTTGGATGTATGCATGCATGTATGCCTTCTTTTTGATTCATGCACATATGGATGTACATATACATATACATACATACATACATCTTTCATGGTTGTATATATATGAAAATGGTGGCAATATAAGACTCACACCATGGTTTTATTTTTGAATTATTATTTTATTTATACTAAAACATAAAAGGAAAGAAAATGGTTATTATTGATTTGTTCTACACTCTTCTTCTGACCTAACCATTCTCATCCACCTTTTAACCTTTGGTTAAGTTTCCTTTTGTGTTTTAACTCTAGTACAATAATGATTCAACCATGGTTTGAGATGATAGATGGAAAATAGATATTGATATATTTATCTATTTTAAAAGTGAGTTGAACTTATCATCTTCTTTAAAAAAGCCATCATCTTCATCAACCTCTCTCTTTTGCTCTCTAGTTCTTAGTAGTGAGCATTATATTCATCAGGATTGGATTTTGAAGTGAGAAAGAGAACCACAACACCATTCTACATAAGTCTAGCCAACTTGTTTAGAGTGTTAGCTTGATTTCGTTCACTTGATCGGATAAAGTCGTAAGCTTGGACAAAGCGGACTCCGGGTGGATCATCGGTGACATCGAGGAGTTCAAGCGGAGCTTTTTCAAACCCTAAGTAGCCGAGGAGTCTAGCGTAGGGAGCTATAAAGGTTGTACTCTCTAAACTCTAGCTTTCCTTTCATATGATGATATGAAAATTTTGAAACCCTAATCGATTCTAGGAACGATCCGATGCATGTTAACTTAGCACCCTAAAAATGCTGTCTTTGGTTCATGTGATGCTTCCAAACCCTTCATGAGGTGCTAGGCTAACCCAACATTGGTATCAGAGCCAACCTAGAACATTAGGCGACACCTTTACGAAGTTAAAACTCCGATCGAACGGAAAATACGGCTTTTTGGGTGCTCTCTGGACTTTTTTCAAAACCTGGTTATTTTCAGAATTAAAAATATGTAAAAAATTCAGCAGGTAAAAATAAGAATTACGGTACAAAAATTATTCCATGAACAGTAATTATTGCCGCGGAAACGCGGCCTAAGCTTGCTTAGGCCGCGGTTCCGCGGCCGTACACATCAATTAATGGATAAATTTTATACAGTAATTCTGGAATCTGCTTGTATATTTTTTAGGGTATTTTTAATCTGTATTTAGTTTTGAAAAATTCTGGAGATGGTTTTGGACTCGTCGGTTCGATCGGAATTTTGATTTCATGGTTTTTCGGGATAAATTAGAATGTATTGAAGTGTTTGAACGAGTATCATTTGCTCACTGTTCACGGGGTTTAGATCTTTCGGAGGTTCGTGCAAGTTTGTTTGTGGTGGACCCTCTAGAAGACAACAAACCTTAACTCGATTATGTGACCGTCTTGAACTGCCCTTTGAATCTTAGAGTTTGGGGCAGTACGGCGTGCCACATGTGAGGCGTTGGCTTGACCCTTCTACGGCTGGACCGCTACCACTGTGTCACACTCCGGGTTTTTGGAACTCCGCTCAAGTGTTGAGCTTTAGTGAATCTTGGGTATTTGATCGTTCGTTCGAAAACTTTAATACTGTCTAATTATCTGGAATGTGATGCAATGTGTGGAATTCATATTATAAGACATAGAAATACGAGGTATGTGATACTTCGCATTTACGATGTCTAAAGAGAATGTGGATTCCAAATATTGCAGTTTTACACTTTCTTTTCTGTGACCGTAAGTGTAGTATGTATTTACCGATTGTCGTTGCTATACGTCGACGACAATCGGTATATGCATACTTACTTACGTTGATGATATGAGATATTATGTGTTGCTGAGATATGATGTGCAGGATTGTTGCAATTGAATAGCCGGGGGGTTTTATGTGAGATGAGAGTTTTGTATTTTCATTCATGTAAATTCAAATGTAATGTAATATTCTTTTATTTGGGGCACTTCCGGGTTGAGGTCGATGCCACCTGTGATGTATATTATTTATTTTTCTGCATTAGGATGGACCCAAGGAGGGGAGCACGGGTGACCGGGTTCTGGGGTTCAGTGGGAGGCCATCTCGAGGAGTCGAGACCGGGTCTCCTAAACTCCAGAATCGGTAGAGTCGCTTGCCGCTCTCGTAGGGGTCCAGGGTGTGGGCTTGGCTATTCATCGCGACTGTGGAATCCGTATTTTCTATTTTGGCTAAATACTAAATACGGACGTCCTAGTATATCCCACATTATATCTATGTTTCTGCTGCGATATCTGTGATGTGATCATTTGATATGTTTTGATGGATACAGTATATAGTATATATGATATATTATATAGACGTTACTTATGTTTTACACGCGCACTAGCCCTGCCCTGCTCTGTCGTTAGTTACCTAACCTAACGGTGCACGAGGGGACATCGAGGCGAATGCGGATGGCATAAGTGTACGTCGTATTTATCTGTGATGTTTTAGGTGACTTAAATGATGGGACTTCATTAATGTGATTAATGAAAGAAAAGAAACCTAAAAGATGTTGTAGAATCAAATTTTTAATAAAAAGGGTAGCTACAGTTTTGCTTTGCATAGCGATATATGCGATATACCCTGCACCTTATTCGATGAGGAAAGGGCCGAGATCCCTTCACCGGGAGTGACCCCTTTAGCAAAACTGGGAGATGCTACAACACTCGGTTTGACTTTTGACTGCTTTTTGGAGTTTTGCTTTGCACAGTGATATATATGATATATCCCGCACCTTATTCGATGAGGAAAGAGCCGAGATCCCTTCACCGGGAGTGACCTCTTTAGCAAAACTAATGAAAGCCTCAAAATCTCTCCATTTTAAAATTTCACTTGATTCTACAACGATATCAAGTTCATTACGCTCATGGTTTTTCTGTAAAAACCTGCGTAGCCCTCCGACATTTCAGATAGATATTACTTAGTATTCGTGCTACGGTTGTTTGGCATTCGTCAAGGCGTAGTGTACGGTAGCTATTTACTATTTATCTATAGCATATGATGCGATTGGATTAGGGTATTCGTACGGCGTAGTTTGGCATTCGTCAAGGGTCGTGCGAGTGGGTTTAATTCAATCAAGAAATGCACGGGTTGAACTTGACTAGCGCACTATGGGTTGTTTGGCATTCGTCAAGGTCATAGTACGTTAGGGGCAAAAGTATTATCGGGAATTTCAAGAGTTGAAATTTGCAATGAGATTGCATACCTTCTATGAGATAGTTGGATCCCGATACCCACTGCGAGTAATTGTTACTCCTGGGAGAGTTTTACACAGGACAATTAGCCGATCAAGTAGGTGTCTAGAAAGGTGTCAACGGGGTTACGCCTCTGGGAAAACGAGGTTTACTTTAATTAGGTCCATGCGAAAGCACGGGGAACCTCCCTCAAAGTACCAACACTGGCCTAGCTGAAAGATCGGCGAAGTTGTAGGGTGTAATTAATCCCGGCTAGTCTTTCCTTTTAGGGTTTGAAGGAAGATTTGATAAAAAACAGTGGGAGCCATGCTAATTAGATAAGATAATAACCAATTTGATCTTGCAAGAGCATACGCTAAAGTGTTTTCTTCTCTCTCTCTCTCCAGGTAGCGACCATGTCATGCCTTAATAAAGATAAGAATATGGATGTATTGACCGAACCCGCATGTTATACTGTGCAGGGGAACGTTGGACCCGTTCTATCTTATAAGTGTTATAAGACTGAACAGGAAACAGGAGAATGTCTGGATTCTTACGCCGCCCAAACGGAGGACATGCATGTTGATGCACCTTCTTCGGGTGTGTTTGTCATTGAGAACTGCTTTTCAGTTCACCCTACGTCCTGGGTATTAGATACCGGATCAGGATCCCACGTATGTAAACAATTACATGGGCTACGGAAAGGTAGAGAACTGGGAAAGGGTGATCATTCCGTTCAAGTAGGGAATGGTGCAAGTGTTGCAGCCAAAGCAGTTGGCGAATATCACCTTGTATTACCAAGTCGTAATACACTGGTTCTGAATGAGTGCTATTATATACCGAACATGCTGTGCAACATTATATCAGTTTCTTTATTGAGTAAAGAAGGATATAATTTTGTAGTACAGGATAATGTTATGAACATCTTCCTAGATCAAAAGTTGATTGCATCAGGCTCGTTACATAATGGCATATTCATTCTCAATCAAAATACAGTCCTCAATTTACAAAACACACACAAAAGGAAGAGTTCAGAACTGAACGAATCCTTCTTATGGCATTGTAGACTAGGTCACATAAATGCGACACGACTAGCTAAGTTGCATAAAGATGGATATTTGAATCCGTTTGAATTTTCATCTTATGACACTTGCCAGTCATGTCTCAAAGGTAAAATGACCAAAACTCCGTTTACGGGACACGGAGAAAGAGTTACGGAACACTTAGGGCTGATACATAGTGATGTATGTGGTCCCATGTCTACACATACCAGGAACGGTTCTTCCTACTTCATTACATTCACTGACGATCTCTCTAGATACGGACATATGTTCCTGATAAAACACAAGTCTGAAGCTTTTAAGAAATTCAGAGAATATAAGCTTGAAGTAGAGAACCAAACGGGCAAAAGTATTAAGATCCTTCGATCTGATCGAGGAGGAGAATACTTGAGCAACGATTTTCTGGATTATTTAAAAGAGAATGGGATTCTCTCTCAGCTCACTTCTCCTTATACACCACAGCACAACGGTGTATCGGAACGGAGGAATCGCACGCTATTAGATATGGTGCGCTCCATGATGAGCACTGCTGAGTTGCCTATTTTCTTCTGGGGGTATGCGCTTGAGACAGCCATGCACCTATTGAATATGGTTCCTACCAAATCTGTGCCTACTACTCCATATGAGATATGGAAAGGGAAGAGACCATCTCTTAAATATGTTAAGATATGGGGTTGTCCGGCCTATGTCAAAAGACAAAATCCGGACAAACTCGAGGCAAGATCTGTCTTATGTAAGTTTGTAGGATATCCCAAAAATTCACAAGGATATATCTTCTACCACCCCGAGGAACAAACGGTGTTTGTTTCTCGACATGCCACCTTCTTAGAAAAAGGTTTTCTTATGAAACAGATAAGTGGCATTGAGGTAGAACTGGAAGAAGTTCCAGCGACACAAACTATAATAGGAGACTTGGTAGAACCAGAGAATTCAGTAGTACCTGACGAACCCCAGCCACTCCGCCGATCTAGCAGGGTTTCTCACCCACCTGAGAGATACTACGGTTTTCTCATTGATGGTGGCAGTGAGGATTGCATCATGGAGGATGATGACCCAACTAGCTTCGAGCAGGCCATCACGAGTGGGAACTCAGTGAAATGGCTGGATGCAATGCGGTCCGAGATGGAATCCATGTACACCAACAAAGTATGGACTTTGGAAGATGCTCCTGAAGGGGTAAAATCCATTGGGAGCAAGTGGATCTTCAAGAAAAAACTTGGTGTAGATGGGAAAGTGGAGACTTTCAAAGCTAGACTTGTAGCAAAGGGTTTTCGTCAAAGACCAGGTGTGGACTATGACGAGACCTTTTCTCCAGTAGCTATGCTTAAATCCATTCGGATCATGCTTGCCATCACTGCATATCATGATTACGAAATCTGGCAAATGGATGTTAAGACCGTCTTTCTAAACGGTGATTTAGAAGAGTGCGTGTACATGACTCAGCCAGAGGGCTTCGTAGATAGTGGGAGCAGCGGGAAGGTGTGCAAGCTGCTTAAATCCATTTATGGATTAAAGCAAGCATCGCGGAGTTGGAACATCTGCTTTGACGTCGTTATCAAAGAGTTTGATTTCATCAAAAATCCAGATGAACCTTGTATCTACAAGAAGTTGGCAGAGAGTAAGGTTGTCTTCCTCGTATTGTACGTAGACGACATACTCTTGATAGGAAATGATATTCCTATACTGCAATCGGTCAAGCTCTTCTTATCACAAAGATTCTCAATGAAAGATCTTGGTGATGCCTCCTGCATATTGGGAATTAGGATCTATAGAGATAGATCCAAACGGATACTGGGATTGTCCCAATCCAGGTACATTGACACCATACTAAAGAGGTTTAGTATGGAAGAATCCAAGCGTGGGAACTTACCCACGATCTCTGGTGTCACTCTCTCCAAAGAGATGTCTCCCAAGACTGATTTGGAGAGAGCTTGCATGCAAGGGATACCCTATGCTTCGGCTATAGGCTCTATCATGTACGCGATGCTATGTACCAGACCCGATGTAGCATACTTACTAAGTGTAGTGAGTAGGTATCAAGCTGATCCTGGAGAGAGTCACTGGACGGCTGTGAAGAGCATTCTTAAGTACTTACGAAGGACTAAAGAGATGCTCTTGGTGTATGGTAACGGAGAACTCCAAGTAGAGTCCTTTACCGATTCGAGCTTCCAGAGTGATAAGGACGACTCTAAGTCGCAGTCGGGATTTGTCTTTACCCTTTACGGAGGGGCGGTTAGCTGGAAGAGTTCCAAGCAGGAAATCATGGCAGACTCGACGATGGAGGCTGAATACATCGCTGCCAACGATGCTGCCAAAGAGGCTGTCTGGATCAAGAAGTTCATTACTGAACTTGGAGTGGTTCCATCCATTGAGCATCCAATACCTTTGTATTGCGATAACAATGGAGCGGTGGCTTTGGCCAAGGAACCCAGGTCCCATCAGCGATCCAGGCATATTCTGAGGCGGTATCACCTGATCCGGGAGATAGTTGATCGCCGGGAGATCGAGGTCAGGAGGGTTGACACGAAGAACAACACGGCGGATCCACTCACGAAGGCCATTCCCCAGATACAGTTTGAGAGACTCTTCGGGATGCTCGGTATGCGATACTACAGTAGCTGGCCCTAGTGCAAGTGGGAGATTGTTAGTTGTATGTATGCCTTAGAGGCCAGTATTGTACAGATCTTGTATATTATATTGGATGCTTGGACATGTATAGAGATGACTTTCTTTCTCGATATGATAGTATGCTATCTGGTTGCACTTTATCTTAACATGTATACTAGTCTCTTTAAACTGTCTTATAGTTACATGTTGGTAAAGCCTTTAGGATTTGTACTTGAGTACCTGGACTATGATGCAGATCATACTAGTAGGGATATGGTAGTCCATAAGTACATCCTTCAAGGTCCCTAGTCATAGGTGTATCGAGACGGGGCATCGATATACCAGTGTAGACTAGCGTATACGCTTCTCGACCCATGAGATGGGCGATGGATGATCCCATATCCATTGGTGTTTGACATCAGAGATGGTATACGGGTGCTCAGTGGAGACTGGGTACACTGGACGGACTCGCCGAGAACTCCCAGATGGTATTATACCTCACCTCAGATGGCAGTTCTCAGGTGATACTTGTGCAGGTTAGTCTGTAGACCCGAGATCGTCATAGAGTCTTGTTTGATTCCCACTGTGCTTTGATCTCCACCTTACCACGTCCATGAGGGCGTGCAAAACGGTGGTTTTTGGGTACAGTCCCGAGTCACATAGAGGCAATGAGCGATAGGAGGGGTTTCGTCTCTCCCGGTATTGGGGGTTGATGTTGCACTGTGCTCGATTGGCCGTAACAGGGAAGTCCCTGGCCAGGGCTGTTTCAGAGATTTGCTGGTAAGTGTTACCAGTAGTTTCTCGACCCGTTATGAGCCTCACATCGGCACGACTTATCGGTTATTGGGGTCTGAGGTTTACCACCCCTAGACTTGATATGCGACATATCAGACGAGGAGATCGGACTGTACGGGAAGTGTTGCCGATCGGCTCGACGGGAGTTGTAGCAGGTTCGCTTGTTCTCTTCTGATCGTTCAATACCCGGGTGGCCGTTACCTTTTAGCTGACCGCTTGCGGCTTGGGAGTGCTTGATATGATCATCACCCACTTCCGGCGTATTGACGAGTCTCAGAGTCCCACAATGGAGTTTCCTAGTCCAGGCGAAACGTTGTGGTGCGCGTATGCGATATGCGCATGGACCCGATTAAATTGCACGTATGGGATACCATATATTGATCGGGCGGCTTGCTTTTGGTAGGGGTCATATGTGATATGGCCGTATTGATAAATCAAGTGTTGATTTATCATTTAACCATTAGCTTCTCACTTGAAATCTTTTCTTGAGTTAGTTGGATGTATGCATGCATGTATGCCTTCTTTTTGATTCATGCACATATGGATGTACATATACACATACATACATACATACATCTTTCATGGTTGTATATATATGAAAATGGTGGCAATATAAGACTCACACCATGGTTTTATTTTTGAATTATTATTGTATTTATACTAAAACATAAAAGGAAAGAAAAGGGTTATTATTGATTTGTTCTACACTCTTCTTTTGACCTAACCATTCTCATCCACCTTTTAACCTTTGGTTAAGTTTCCTTTTGTGTTTTAACTCTAGTACAATAATGATTCAACCATGGTTTGAGATGATAGATGAAAAATAGATATTGATATATTTATCTATTTTAAAAGTGAGTTGAACTTATCATCTTCTTTAAAAAAGTCATCATCTTCATCAACCTCTCTCTTTTGCTCTCTAGTTCTTAGTAGTGAGCATTATATTCATCAAGATTGGATTTTGAAGTGAGAAAAAGAAGCACAACACCATTCTACACAAGTCTAGCCAACTTGTTTAGAGTGTTAGCTTGATTTCGTTCACTTGATCGGATAAAGTCGTAAGCTTGGACAAAGCGGACTCCGGGTGGATCATCGGTGACATCGAGGAGTTCAAGCGGAGCTTTTTCAAACCCTAAGTAGCCGAGGAGTCTAGCGTAGGGAGCTACAAAGGTTGTACTCTCTAAACCCTAGCTTTCCTTTCATATGATGATATGAAAATTTTGAAACCCTAATCGATTCTAGGAACGATCCGATGCATGTTAACTTAGCACCCTAAAAATGCTGTCTTTGGTTCATGTGATGCTTCCAAACCCTTCATGAGGTGCTAGGCTAACCCAACACATCCTAATGCCGAAAAATAAATAATATACATCAATGGTGACATCATCCTCAACCCGGAAATGCCCCAATAAAAGAATATTACATACAAATTTTACAATATTTGATATGTGATACAATATTTGGAATCCACAAGAATTAGTTTTGAGAAAACTAGTTAGACTTTTATAAATCTAGCGTTTTAGTCTCGGTTGATCGGTTGCCACGGAGTTTCTATTCGGATCAATACTCCATCGCAATCGTGTATAGTACGCGATCACTTAGTCGGGAATCTTGTTGTTCGACTGCTTATTGAAAAGAGTTTTCAATTTGAGACTAAAATGCAAGGTTTATAAGTTAGGCATGAAATTCGGAATATTAGACATTCCGGGTTTATGATGTCTAAGATATTTGCGGATTCTAAATATTGTAGTTTTTCATTTCTTTTCTGCGACCGTAAGTGTAATATGTGGGGTATCCCCGATCTCGTTGCTATATGTCAACGGAATTCGGGATACACATATTTACTTACGTTGATGACATGTGATGTTATGTGTTGCTGTGATATATTATATTGGATCGTCGTGATTGAATAGCCGGTTTTTGCGTGAGATGTGAGTTTTTCATTTTTATTCATGTAAAAATTTGTATATAATATTCTTTTATTGGGACACTTCCGGGTTGCGGATGATGTCACCGTTGATGTATATTATTTACTTTTCCACATTAGGATAGACCCAAGGCAGGGAGCACAAGTAACCGGATTCTAGAGTCCAGTAGGTGACCATCTCGAGGAGTCAAGACCGGGTCTCCTAACTCTAGAATTGGCAGGGTTGCTTGCCGCTCTCGTAGGGGTCTGGGGATATGGGTTTGGCTATTCATCATGACCGTGGGATCAGTATTTTTCATTACTGGCTGAATTTAAAACACGGACGTCCTAGTATATCCTATATTTCATATGTTGACTTCTGCTGTTTGTGTTCTGTGATGTGATCATATAACTGCGTGAGACGAATGTTATATATATATGATATATATAATAAACGTTGCTTATGTTTTTCGCCCGAGATAGTCGAGCCCCCGCTCTGCCGTTAGTTAAGTAACCTAACGGTGCATGACGGGGCGCCGTGGCGAATGTCGATGGCATAAGCGTACGTTCTATTTTCGTTTATTTTCTGTGATATTTAGGGAAACATAAATGATGAGACTTCATTAATGAGATTAATGGAAAGAAAAGAAACCTAAAGATGTTGTAGAATCGAAATTTTAAAAAGGTAGCTCTAGTTCTTGCTTTGCATAGTGGTATTCCTTGATGAATATCCAGCACCTTATTCGATGAGGAAAGAGCCGAGATCCCTTCACCGGGAGTGACCTCTTTAGCAAAACTAGCAAATGCTACAACCCACTCGTTTTTGTTTTGATAGCTTCTCTAGTTCTTGCTTTGCATAGTGGTATTCCTTGATGAATATTCAGCACCTCATTCAATGAGGAAAGAGCTAAGATCCCTTCACCGGGAGTGACCTCTTTAGCGAAACTAGCAAAAACTACAAAAAACATTCCTTTTCAAAATACTAGATTCTACAACGATATCAAGTTCATTACGTTAAAAGTTTTCTACAAAACCAGTCGTAGCCCTCCGTCATTTCAGATAAGTGCTATTCAGTATTCGTGCTGCGTTTGTTGACCTTAGCCAAGGCGCAGTGTGCGGTAGCTGATTAGTGCTTATCTGCCGCATGTGATGCGATTGGATTAGGGTAGTCGTACGACTTTATTGATCTTAGCCAAGGGTCGTACGGGTGTGTTTAATTCAATCACGAAATGACGGGTTGAACTTGGCCAGCGCTTATTGTTTGTTGACTATAGCTAAGGTCATAAGTCGGTAGGGGTAAAAACAGATGTTGGGTATTTCAAGTGTTGAAATTTGCAATGAGATTGCATACCTTCTATGAGATAGTTGGATCCTGATACCCACTGCGAGTAAGAGTTACTCCCGAGAGAGTTTTCCACTTTATAATTAGCTGATCCAATAGGTGTCTAAGAAAGGTGTTAACGGGGTTATGCCCCTGCGGAAACAAGATTATTTAATTAGTTCCATGCGAAAGCATGGGGATACTCCCTCGGAGTACCAATACCTGCCTGGCTGATCGATTTTCGAACTTGTAGGGTGTAATTAATCCCGGCTATTCTTACCAATTATGGTTTGAAGGAAGATTTGATAATGACAGTGGGAGCCATCCTGATTAGATAAGATAATAACCAATGTAATCTTGCAAAGAGTGCACGCTAAAGCGTTTCCTTCTCTCTCTCTCTCCAGGTAGCGACCAATGACACGTCTTAATCAAAATAATAATATGGATGTATTGACCGAACCCACTTATTATATTGAGCTGGGGAACGCTGGTTCTGCTTTTTTTTTATGATTGTCATAAGTCTGAGCTAGGAATAGGGGAATATCAGGATTTCCACGCCACCCGAACGAAGAAGGAGCATGCTGATGCATCTTCTTCGGGTGTGTTCGTTACCAAAAATTGTTTCTCAGTTTATTCTACGTCCTGGTTATTGGAAACCGGATCAGGATCCTACATCTGTAATTTGTTACACGGGCTTAGAAGAGGTAGAGAACTGGGAAATGGTGATATGTCTCTAAAAGCAGAGAATAGAGCAATTGTTGCAGCCAAAGCAGTTGGAGAATATCACCTAATATTACCAAATGGTAATACAATGATTCTGAATGACTGTTATTACGTACCAAATATGATGTGCATTATTATATCAGTTTCTTTGTTGCATAAAGAAGGATATAATTTTGTATTGGAGGAAAATGTTATGAACATTTTCCTAAATCAAGTGTTGATTGGATTTGGTATGTTATGTAACGGTATATACGCTCTGAATCAAACCACAGTTCTAAACGTACAAAACACACACAAGAGGAAAAGTTCAGAATGAACGAAGCCTTCTTATGGTATTGTAGACTAGGTTATATCAATGCGACAAGACTTGCTAAGTTGCATAAAGATGCATATTTGAATCAGATCGAATTTATATCTTATGAAACTTGCTAGTCATGTCTCAAAGGTAAAATGACTAAAATTCCGTTTACTGGATACGGAAAAAGAGCTACTGAACTCTTGGGACTAATACATTGTGATGTATGCGGTCCTATGTCTATACATGCCAGGAATGGTTCTTCATACTTCATTACATTCACCGATGATCTCTCAGGATACGGACATGTGTTCCTGATAAAACACAAATCTGAATCTTTTGAGAAATTCAAGGAATATAAGTATGAAGTTGATAATCAGACGGGTAAAAGTATTAAAGTCATACGATCTGATCAGGGAGGAGAATACTTGAGCGCGGAATTCAAAGACTACTTAAAAAAGAATGGGATTCTCTCTCAGCTTACTCCTCCGTATACACCATAGCACAATAGAGTTTCGGAGCGCAGGAATTGCACCATATTTGATATGGTGCGCTCTATGAAAAGTAATGCTGAGTTTCCTATTTCCTTTTGGGGTTATGCACTTCAGACAGCTGCATTCTTATTGAATAGAGTTCCGATCAAATCCGTTCTTACCACTCCATATGAGATATGGAATGTGAAGAGACCATTTCTTAAACGAGTTAATATATTGGGTTGTCTGGTCTATGTTAAAAAGCAAAATCCGGACAAGCTCGAGTCAAGGTCTGTTTTGTGCAAGTTTATGGGATACCCAAAGGATTCATATGGATATATTTTCTACCATACTGAAGAACAAAAATTGTTTGTTTCTCAACATGCCATCTTTTTAGAAAATGAATTTCTTGTGAAAGAAATTAGTGGTAATTGTTAGTTGTATGTATGCCCTAGAGGCCAGTATTGTATATATGATGTATATTATATTGGATTCTTGGACATATATAGAGAGGACTTTCTTGCTCGATATGATAGTATGTTATTTGGTTGCTCTTTATCTTAACATGTATACTTGTCTCTTGATACTGTTTTATGGTTTACATGTTGGTAAAGCCCTTAGGATGTGTACTTGACTACCAGGACTATGATGTAGATCATACTAGTGGGACCATGGTAGTCCATAAGTTCATCCTTTAATGTTCCTAGTCGTAGGTGTATCGAGACAGGGCATCCATATACCAGAGTAGACCAGCGTATACGCTTCTCGACCCATGAGATGGGCGATGGATGATCCCATATCCATTGGTGTTTGATATCAGAGATGGTATACGGGTGCTCAGTGGAGATTGGGTACACTGGACGGACTCGCCGAGAACTCCCAGATGGTATTATACCTCACGTTAGATGGCAGTTCTCTGGTGACACTTGTATAGGTTAGTCTGTAGACCCGAGATCGTCATAGAGTCTTGTGTGATTCCCACTGTGCTTTGATCTCCACCTTACCACGTCCAAGAGGGCGTGCAAAACGGTGGTTTTTGGGTACAGTCCCGAGTCACATGGAGGCAATGAGCGATAGGAGGGGTTTCGTCTCTCCTGGTATTGGGAGTTGATATTGCGCTGTGCTCGATTGGCCATAACAGGGAAGTCCCTGGCCAGGGCTGATTTAGAGATTTACTGGTAAGTGTTACCGGTAGTTTCTCGACCAGTTATGAGCCTCATATCGGCTTGACTTATCGGTTATTGGGGTCTGACGTTTACCACTCCTAGACTTGATATGCGACATATCAGACGAGAAGACCGGACTGTACGGCAAGTGTTACTGTCAGGCTTTTGCAGGAGTTGGAGCGGGCTTGCTTGCTGATCTTCTGATCGCTCAATACCCGGGTAGCCGTTACGTCCAGCTAGTACCGTTGACGGCTTGTGGGTGCTTGATGTGATCATCACCTACTGCCGGCGTATTGACGAGTCTTTAGAGTCCTACATAGAGGTTTTACTGGCTCAGGCAAAATGGAATAGGGGCACATATGTGATATGTGCAGGACCGAGAATAATGAGAGTATGTGATACCGTATTCTATTCTCGCGACTTTTATATCGATCGGTTATATGTGATATAGCCGGGTTTTCGAATCAAGTGTTGATTCGATAAGTCGATACATTGGATGTTAGTCGGTTATATGTGATATAGCTGGATTATTAAATTAAGTGTTGATTTAATAATTTAGTGTATAATTGTATATTTGATATACTAATTTTACATTAACTAACATTTGCTCACTTAAAATTTTTTTCTCACATGTGCACATTTATTATATATGAGATATATATTAAATTGTGCATAGTTTTGTATCATGGTTGTTGATACACACTACATGGGTGTATGAGACACACGCCATTCTATTTATAATGGTGGGCTATAATTATTTAAAGTGATTACAAAATTAGTGGAAATTTGAAAAGAGCATGAAGCTTGTAGAACCTTGTTTTGCTTTGACAAAGTCCACTAACTTTGTTTTTACTTTAGATAATTGTCAACTTAACCATTTGGATTAGCCATGGTTATGTCTCTACATGAGTTAGTATATGATACTCACACACCATGGTTCACTCTCTCACTTGATCATTATTCTCTCATCTCATTTTGTTCATCTTCTTCTTCAAGCTCAAAAGCTTTCTAAGGTTTGATCCAAGTTAGAAACATTGTGAGAAAAGAAATTCTAAAGTGAGCCCACTTCCTATTTCTCCATCCTCTACTAGTTTAGCACTTTAGTATAGGGTGTTTGCTTCACTAATTCTTTAGTTAGTGAAGTAGTAGCCTGAGTTGGCATCTCCTCGACGTAGATCATCTTCGGCCTCGAAGACTTCAAGCAAGATCGCTCTTTTCACCTCGCGGAGCCATGCAAGAGTCCGGGAGAACCATGATCGCAGCGAAAGGACTACAACAAGGAGCATTGAAGTGAAGGGCCGATCTACAAAGGTTGTATTTCTATTTCACTTTAGATGGTAAATGGTTTACTATTTGTTTCCGTATTGTATTCTAGTTAACGATCTAGTTTAGAGTTCCTTTTAACGGCAATTTTTTAAAAATGGCATGGGAGATGCCTTCCGAAAACTTGCTGTCGTCAAGAGGAACCCTACAGTAATGAGGTAGAACTGGAAGAAGTTCCAGCTACACAAACTATAACTGACAATTTGGTAGAACAAGAGGATTCAAAAGTTCCCGATGAACCTTAGCCACTCCGCAGATCTAGTAGGGTTCCTCATCCACCTGAGAGATACTACAGTTTTCTCATAGACGGTGGGAGTGAGGATTGCATCATGGAAGATGATGACCCAACTAGTTTCGAGCATGCCATCACAAGTGGAGACTCTATGAAATGGCTGGATGCTATGCGATCTGAGATGGAATCCATGTACACCAACAAAGTATGGACTTTGGAAGTTGCTCCTGAAGGGGTAAAGCCCATTGGGAGCAACTGGGTCTTTAAGAAGAAAATTGGTGTAGATGGAAAGGTTGGGACCTTCAAAGCAAGACTTGTAGCAAAAGGTTTTCGTCAACAACCAGGTGTCGACTATGATGAAACCTTTTCTCCTGTCTCCATGTTTAAGTTCATCAGGATCCTATTTGCTATTGCTGCATACCATGACTACAAAATCTGGCAAATGGACGTCAAGACCGCTTTTCTAAATGGTGATTTAGAAGAGAGCTTGTATATGACACAGCCAGAGGGCTTCGTAGATAGTGGGAGTAGCGGAAGCATGTGCAAGCTGCTTAAATCAATCTACGGATTAAAACAGGCATCGCGGAGCTGGAACATCTGTTTCGATGAAGCTATCAAAGAGTTTGACTTCATCAAAAAACATAGATGAACCTTGTATATACAAGCAGATTGTAGAGAGTAAGGTCATCTTCCTCGTATTGTACGTGGATGGCATACTCTTGATAGGAAATGATGTTCCTATGCTACACTCGATCAAGCTCTTCTTATCACACAAGTTCTCCATGAAAGATCTAGATGATACTTCCTACATCTTGGGGATAAAGATCTATAGAGATAGATCTAAGCGGATGTTGGGATTGTCCCAATCCAGGTACATTGACAGCATACTAAATAGGTTTAGTACGGAAGATTCTAAGCATGGTAATTTACCCGCTTGTTCAGGAATCACTCTCCAAAGAGATGTCTCCCAAGACTGATTTGGAGAGGGCTTGCATGGAAGGGATACCCTATGCTTCGGCAATCGGGTCAATCATGTATGCGATGTTGTGTACTAGACCGAATAGAGCTTACTCGCTAGGTGTAGTGAGTAGGTATCAATCAGATCCTGGGGAAAAACACTGGACAGCTGTGAAGAACATTCTTAAGTACTTGAGAAGGACTAAAGAAATGTTCTTGTTGTATGGTAACGGAGAACTCCAGGTGGAGTCCTTTACTGATTCGAGCTTCCAGAGTTATAAGGACGACAGTATGTCGGTCTCGGGTTTTGTCTTCACCCTCAATGGAGGGGCGGTATGTTGGAAGAGTTCCAAGCAAGATACCGTAGCAGATTCGACAATAGAGACTGAATACATCGTTGCCAGCGATGCTGCCAAAGAGGCTGTCTGGATGAAGTTCATTGCTGAACTTGGTGTGGTTCCATCCATTGAGCATCCAATACCTGTGTATTGTGATAACAATGGAGCTGTGGTTTTAGCCAAGGAACCTCGGTCCCGTCAGAGATCCAGACATATTCTTATGCGGTATCACCTGATCCGGGAGATAGTAGATCGATGGGAGATCGAGGTCAGGAGAGTTGACACGAATGACAACGTAGCGGATCCACTCACAAAGGCCCTCCCCCAAACGCAGTTTGAGAGACTTTTTGGGATGTTGGGTATGAGATACTACAACACATGGCCTTAGTGTAAGTGGGGGATTGTTAGGAATATGTATGCCCTAGAGGCCATTATTGTATGATATAGTGGATGCTTGGACATATATATAGAGGACTTTCTTGCTAGACATGGTAGTATGCTATCTGGTTGCTCTTTATCTTAACATGTACACTAGTATTATTATACCGTCTCTCTGATACATGTTGATAAAGCCCTTAGGATGTTTGCTTGACTACTAGGGCTATGATGCGGATCATACTATTGGGACTTGTGTAGTCTACAAGCACACCCTTTAATTGTTCCTAGTCGAGAGAGTATCGAGACAGGGCATCGATATTCTAGAGTAGACTAGTGTGTACGTTTCTTGACCATATATGGGGCGATGGTTGATCCCATAACTATTGGTGTTTGACATCAAAGATTGTACACATGTGCTCATTAGAGAATGGGTACACTGAACATGACTCGCCGAGAATTCTTAGTTAGTACTTTACATATCATCAGATAGCAGTCCTCTGGTGACACTGGTACAGATTAGTCTGTAGACCCAAGATCGTCATAGAGTCTTGTGTGGTTCCCACTGTGCTTTGATTTCTTCTCTACCACGGCTCAAAAGAGTCATGCAAACAGGTGGATTTTGGGTACATTCCCAAGTCACATGGAGGTAATGAGCGATATGAGGGGTTTCGTCTCTTCCGGTATTGGGAGTTGATGTTGCACTATGCTCGATTGGCTATAACAGTAAGTCCCTGGCCAGGGCAGATGAGATTTACTGGTAAGTGTTATCAGTAGTTTCTCGAACCGTTATGAGCCACACATCGGCATGACTTATCAAGTTACTGGGGTCTGACGATTCCACCCCTAAACTTGATATGCAACATATCAGACGAAGAGACCGGACTGTACGGTAAGTGTTACTTATAGGCTTCATGGGAGTTTGGACAAGCTTGCTTATTGATTTTCTATTCGCTCAATACCTGAATTGCCGTTACGTCCAGCTAGTACCGCTGACGGCTTGTGGGTAACTGATGTGATCATCACTTACTGCTGGCGTATTGATGAGTCTTTAGAGTCCCACACAGAAGTTTCCTAGTTCAAGCGAAACGAAATAGTGCACATATATTGATATGTGCGGGGGCCTGATTAAATACGAGTATGTGATACCGTATTTTAATCTGGCGGCTATTAGATATCAGTTAGGTTATATATGACATAACCGGATTATTAAATCAAGTGTTGATTTGATAATGTGATATACAGATAAATAATATTAGTCAGTTATATGTGATATAAGCGGATTATTAAATCAAGTGTTGATTTAATAATTTGATATATATTTATATTGGATATAATTATATGTTAACTAATATTATTGCTTACTAATTATTTTCTTCATAATATATATATATATATATATATATATATATATATATATATATATGAAGCATGATTGGATTTTCTATTTTGTGAAAATAGAAAATGAGGTGGAAAAATGGGGTGACTTTTGTGGTATGGTGCAAGGCATAGATTTTATATTTATTTATTCATTTGTATTCACTATTGAAGTATGAGAGCAATTTATTATTGGAATAAATTGTATACTTCAATAAGTGAACACAAGGGTAGAGCCATTCTTTACTTGGTTCATATTTGCCTTATCCATTTTCTTGAGCTCATCTCTCTAGCTCTCTCCATCTTCTTCCTCCTCACTCTCCAAGTCCTAACCCTCACATGTGATGTGAATCATAGGGGTTTGGACAAACTTAGTGAGCTTTAAACCCCTATTTCACAATCCTACACTGTAGCGTTTTGAAAATCGTTTCGGTGAAATTTCGGAAAATCGGTAAAATGAGGGGGTTTTCTGTAAAAAGTCAAAATACAAATATCTTATTATAAAAATTAAATATACATATTCTAGCTATGTAATTGCTATTATTTGGTGTTTATTGAGCCGCTGGTGAAATTTCAAATTTTCTGAAAAAAATATTATTTTATTATTATTTTAAGCCGACACTAATACATTTAATTAGGGAAAATTACAAATTGGAATGAGTTGAAACAAATTTTGTACATCATAAAACATTAAATAAAAATTTATCATGTGGTTTTTGGAATGAAATCATTTGCCAAAACGGTTTAGAAATTATTGAAGAAAAAAGGCTTTTTTTAGCGTAAATGGATGTTTGGGGTATTGTATTTATCATTTTTCATCACCCCACACCCGTGCCCACACCCACACACCCCCACTTACTCCTCCCCTTAGCCAAATTCAGCAGCCCTCACTTTTTCCCCACTTGGTTTGCAAAGGGAAAAGAAATAAAAGAAAAGATTAGAAAATAGATAAAGTAGTTAGACTTTGACCTTACCTTGACCTTGACTTTCCTCCCTTGCATTTTCCTCACCTCCCTCTCTCTTCCCTCACCCACTTCTGGCCGAAATTCTCAGCCCCCAACAGCAGCCCCTCCCTCCCTCTTCTCCTCTCATTTTCCATCAAAAAATTCACCCATTTCCATCAAAAATCAAAGCTAAAATGCAAATCAAAGCCCTACCCATTTTCTCTTATCTCTTTAAGCATGGATCTTGGTGCAAAGATTTCAATTTGGAGGTCTAGTTTCATGTTGATCTCAAGATGGTTTTAAGGTATAAATCCTAACCTATTGTTCAATTGTTGGGTTAAATTCCTTAATATATCTTATTAGGTGCTTAAATATGGTTTAATTGCAAGTTTGGAAATCTAAAGAGAAGGAGTTTGAATTGAAAAGTTAGGGTTTTAAATTCAATAGGGTTGTTGTCACTTGTTTAAGGTTTCATGGTGTAGTTAGCATGTTAAGACATGTTAAACCTAATCTAGAAGATAATTTGTAAATTGTTGCATCTAAAAGTCCAAATTTAGTTATTTAAGCAAACTAGGTTTTAGTTTTAGTTGCAAATGGGTGATTTAAAATCTAACTAAGAATTTTATGACTTTATTAACATTATAAAGTGTAGTTTAATGCTTTAGATCATGCAAATCCGAACTAGATTGTTGTATGTGCATTTTGCTATAAAATGGTCGAAATTGGTTAAAATTGCAAACTAGTTTTTGTAAATATTGTGTTAAATCGAGAATTAAAATATGGTTAGGGTTTTTATCATATTATTAACTTTATTAAGTGTAGTTTAATACTTTAGTTCATGGAAATCCAACCTAAATTGTAGTTTGTGCATTTTTGCTATGAAATTGTAAAAAGGGTATTTTGTAAACTAGAATATTAGGGTTTTTGGAATTTAATGAGATTAAATTCCGGAAATTGTTTCTATGACTTATTTAAGATATTTAATAAGTATATTGGCCGCTACATTCATTTAAACATCATGTTTTGTACAAACGGCGAATTGTGCTTGCTAGATTTTCGGAAAAACGACTTTTTAAGTGAAATTGGGGTTTTTGGGAATTTTAAGCTATTTTATATTACAATTAGTGCTTGTAATTGTGCAAATGAGTGTGATTGGGTTTTTCTCGATGGTTTGGCGTTTGTACGCCGACGTCGAGGGTTTTTGGGTTGATTTGTGAAAGCAACCATAGGTTTTGACCTATGTGGGATTCGTGCATCGTTTTGATCATGAGTCGGATTTTAATGAGATATGGTGCGTTATGATATGTAGGTACCCCCATGTGGACTTCGAGACGACAAGCAAGCGCGTGGCGACGTCGGCACCGGCTAGCGAGGACCAGGTGAGTAGATTTATATCTACGGGGAGAAGTCGGGTGGATGGCGTATAGCACCCCCGCAGTCCGCGGTGGTGTATACGGATGCGTATACACACCAACAATTATTATATGTTATTTGGGATTAATAACGATGCTTAGGATGGATATAGGTGTGTTGGATTACTTTAGTGTTGCGAACCCTAGGGTAGTGTTACACACACATACACACATACATACTTGCATACAATCCTATTGATATGTGCTCATGGGCTTCTTTATAGTTATGTGTTCACATGGGTATGGGACTATGTGTTCACATACGGATTGAGGATGATACTTGGGATTGAGCTGAGTCGATGAGATTTGATTTGAGGCCGTGAGATCGGTGATATAGCAGGGTTCGTATCTTAGATACGACATGACGTTGTAGCGGGTCCTTGACGTAGTGTTTCACATACGTCCATGCATACGTAGGCGGTATCAGTATGGTACTAGACGTAGATCAGTACCCCGATCATGATATTTGATAAAGAGGATACCAGGTGAATAGTATGATGAATGTGATATTGACCCGTACCCAGATTGGGATGCCGTACGACGGATTTACGTACGAGCTATATTGATGATTGATCCCCACTCTTGACGTGGGATGCCTGATTATAGATATGGTATCGGATATGATATTATTGAGGCGGGATCACCGACTATACATATACATGTATGTATATGTATCGACTCAGATGATAGGCGGTTTCCTTACCTGTAGTTCAGCTTGTTAGTTCAGCCGTATAGTTTAGTGTAGTTGTTAGATTAGATTAGACTTCTTACCTATTTCAAAAAAACTAACGAATCGTGGGCATTTTTAAAGACAGCTCAAGGGAATCTACGGATATTTCAAAAACGACGTATCTTTTCATAAAAACACCGTAGCCCCTATTTTCAAAACCCCATGATTCGTGTTATTTAAAAAGGCACCAATTTGTAGGACTATATTAGATTAATGCAGATTAGTTATCGTTGTGTCTAGTTTCAGCTCCCGCACATTATTGCTGTTCGCTCTGCCTCGCATATTTATTTTGCTGCATATTCCATTATTGATATCATGCTGTTAGGACACTAGCACCATTACCGATGATGCGTATGTACCACGTACACCTATTTGCCGGCTCACACACATCTTCATCGGTAATTGCCATGTCACGTACACTTTAGAGAATATAATTGCTTGACTTAGATTGTTAGCTAGTAGTTTTGACATGATATTAGTGTACTTCCCTTATATGCCATATTAGACATTGTAGTTATTGCCTACCACTTCATGCATACTGTTATTCAGTTGTTCATGCCTAGTTCATTATCATTGACATATGCACTTCTGATGATTTCTTGAGATTTATGATATTTCTGGATTTCGGGGAAAGCCGCAAAATTTACAACTTATGATCTTTTAAAATATAAAATGTTGCGGTTTTCTAGTGATGTAAAGTGTCGTCCACCATGAGTTTGCTGTGGTTTTGGAGATCCGTGTCGAGGAGTGGAGGAACCGTCACGGGTACATGGTGGGCCCGGTATGGTACCCCGGGACAAGAGGAATGTGGTGTTGACGTTGAGCCTGGCTGGGGAGCACTACCTACCGGTGATATTACCCGACGCGTCGGATATCCGGAGGATACCGTCGTGGTCTTGAGATGGATGGTAGGGGCCGGTCCGGACTGACGGCGCCCTAGATATTGAGCTTGAGACATTGATATTTCGAGACAGTGAGATTTATGTTTTGTGTCGATGCTAGACACTGTTGATACTGATTTCATTATGATACCTCAGTTTAAAAATACGAAGGAAATCTCACTAATTTATGAAAACAGTTTCTTCATTTACATGTATTCTGTTTCATGCATTCATACCTCATTCATATGATATATTGCTACCTGAGGCACTGACACGGGCACATGAAATTATACTCGGGTTAGATATTACCCTAGTCATTGTTATAGGCTGCCTGTTATACTTATATTTGAGGATATATTATGATCATTGACCTAGGTTGCGTTATTTATGCGATTTCTGTGCGTAGATGTTTTTCTATTCACGAGTTGGAAACTCACCCCCGTTGTGCCCCAGTTTCTTGCAGATTTGCCGTACAGGTTTCATTACGGCTTGCGGGCTCAGTTTCATTCGGGTGATTTGCTAGTAGGTGGGTTTACTTGTATCATACCCCCATTATATATCTTGTATATCATTATTCTGTTGTATCTAGAAGTTCCATCGACCAAACATGTATCTATTGAGATAGAGACCAGTGTTGTTTATTCTTTCGACCTTAGAGTCGCTCGTTATATTTCTGGTGGTTTTGAGTTCCCTTTTGAGTTTTTGATCCTCGCCGTTGGTGTTGTATATTATATTGCTTGTGTGGTTGTGACCGTCGATTGACGAAGAGCTAGCTCCCGCTAGGGGATGCCTTTTTTCTTGATTTCGTATACTATTCATGTTGTATCCCGTTTGGGGGCCAGTATTTACAAAGGAGACTCTGCCGAAATTTTCAGTAAATTTTTGATGTTTTAAAAAAACCGCATAATTCGGCTTATGCTATTGAAATTACTTGTTTTAAGTTGGTTTTTCCTGCACTCTACTACTTTTTTTGGATTGGATTTCTGGGTTTTCGGTTTACTTAGATTACGTACGCCTCGAGACGTTCGTAGTTTAAGTGCCGGTCATGTTCCGTTCTTTCGGGTCGTGACAAAGTTGGTATCAGAGCGTTAGGTTTTACCTTCAGAGTGTAGGATGACCCTTGGTTGATGGAATAGGTGACTAAAGTAGAGTGACGTATCGTTGGTATGTTCCGCGGCATATTTACGACACGCCACTCCACTTATGAAGCCTTAGGATGTACATTTCCTTGTTTAGTATTATATTCCTTCCTGATCTAGCCTCATCGGTACCAGCTTGGTTTTGCTGCTACGGTTACCGGCAGGGAGAGCTACGGCTAGAGTTGCGGTCAGCACAAGCTCGTCACGAACGAGGACTGACCAGGGCGAAATTCCGGCGACACACGATTGCGGAGATGTGTCTTTTTACTGTGTTTCCGCGCCACGAGCGTTTGGCGGATCGCCTTTATGAGATTTCTCGGACGTGCCGATCAGTATCAAAGGATTGGGCCACTGACAGAGGCCAACCAGATTTTGATGACCGTTGGTGTGTTGCTTATTCATGATGGTCGAGGCACTGTTCAGCGTGCAGACGAGCGAGCTAGTTATTGCTGCGAACGACGAGATATTGCCCCAGATGCTGGCGTTAGTGCAGAACGAGTTGTACTAAGAGATGATAGAAGGTCGCTAGTCATCGAGGATGAATGACTAGGACTTGTGGATCGTTCGCCTACCCCGATGCGAGGTCATCAGATAGATTGATTCCAGCTGGAGACGATTTCACGCGGAGACGTTGAGAGTCGACAGAGATGATCGAATGTCAGAAACCTATTTATCCGAGTTTAAAGTAGTCAGAAAGACATGCAGGTAATTCTATGGTCCCTCTAGAAGAATGAAACCCTAACTCGACTTAATGACCGTGTGAAAGCCTTTGAACCTTCGGGTTTGCGGCAGTTCTACGGCGCCATTAGTGAGGCTTGGGTTTGCCCTTCTACGGCTGGACCACCGATGCTGTGGTATGTACTCGATACTATTAAACTGTGCCCAAGATGTTGAGCTCTTGGGGGATTATGAGGTTTTGACGACTCGGTCGGATGGCTCGACTTAATTCGGATGCTAGGTGGTGAGATGCATTTCTTGGGAGACTCCAGATACGAGGATAGCCGTTGGAGCTCAGTCCATATAGCCATGATGAGACGATTCCGAAGCAGTCGACATTAGAGAAAGTGGAGTAAAGAGGTCCGTACAAGATCTGGATAAGACGACGTTCCACTCCGCCGACATCAGAGATGCGATACGCATGCCGAGGCAGAGTACTGGATATACCTTCCAGAAGGAGTCGCGATGGGTATGCAGCCGTTCCGGAGCAAGATGCAGATATAGGAAAGGACGATGACTTCCGGACAGTTGGCAGGGACGAGACATGGAAGAGACCGTGAGCAGGATTCCTTCCAGGACACTGCTGCAATGATACTTGCACCCAGGATCAGATGTGTCACGTATATTCAGAGAGCCAGAGGCCGACACCAGTGATATGCTGTCTTATGAGTGGTCGCAATGATTGACCGAGAGATGACCAGAGAAGTGCCAGAATGGGATCATCCCCGTTAGCACACCTGACAGGGCCGATGAGCCGATGGACCGAGAGATTGGTAATTCACAGTGGAGATCTTGACCCAGGAGTGGTCATTGTTACGCACACCAGCAGGCCAGAGTCCATGATCATCGACGAGACGTCCCACTAGTGACCGCGACAGTTGGCCCGAGATTCTTAGAGGATGCACTTGAGCGGTACTATTCCGCCATTATCGATTTCGATGTTTTGGGTGATTTATTCGTATGATTTAATTTTGATGATTGAGGATTTATGATCTTTGCACAGTGTTGCACTTGATATCGTTTTCGTGCTTTAGTTTCACATATTTGTGATTTTACGGTTTTAGACATTTGAGTTGATTTTGTGCATATGCACGCACACGATTTGGTTCCTGCACTCTGTATAGTTTATATATGCTTGCAGTGCAGTGATACGCCTTTTGTGCACTTAGATGCACTGGACTTCGATTTCGATTGTGATACTCGATATTTGTTTTGTGCACCTTGTGCACCTGATTGATTTTGCACACGTTCGGTGCTTGATATTGGATTTCATGATTTCGTGCACGCTGGATGCACCTGATATGGATTTTCGCGCATGTTGGGCGCATGTTTTGAAGGGTGGTTTTGGTGCACACCAGAGGCACTAAATTGAGAATTTTTCGTGCATGTCAGATGCACCTGATTTTGCTGTCAGGCACACATGTTGCCTACGACAGATGTTTCATGCACACCCGATGCACTTAGATGTTGTTTCTGTGCGCATGTATGGCACATTCATGGATTTTAATTTCCGTGCGCACCAGACGCACGTAGCATTCATGTGCATATTTTAGAATTGATTTCGTATAGAGTAGTACGTTTTTATGATATTGCTATGTGTTTTGGTACTGAGCAGGACTAGTCAGAGGACAGTAATATATTTTGCATGCATTGATAGTTATTGAAGGGATTTCCAAAAAGCGAGCTATAGCCTCAGTATTTACCTACGTGTCTGATATGACACGAAATGTTTAAAACAAGGAGACCCTTCTAAATTGTTTCCAAAACGGCGGAATGTACATTTCAAACAAAGGTATATATGTATATAGTTATTTTCTTATGGTAGACGTCCGCCACTGTGCAGTGTTATACGCGTTGCACAGCGACTTAAAGAGATTTGGCATGCATTTCCTTCAGATACTTACAGATATAGATTCGATATTTACATTTATAGTTTCGAGTTATATCATATTGGTTTTGATTTGGATTTGGCATTGATGTCTTCTCCACGACTCCGATGATCGCGGGATGCTTGATGGAGTTTTGATTTGAGTTATATACTCATTTTTCAAGCGCATGCGCTGCGCTACGATTTATTTTATGTATTTACAATTTCGGAGCCCCGACGACTTGATGGTTTTTCTTAGATGTTTTAGTAATTGGGGGAGTTTGAATTTAAATTCGGGGACCGAATTTCTTTAAGGAGGGAAGATTGTAGCGTTTTGAAAATCGTTTCGATGAAATTTCGGAAAATCGGTAAAATGAGGGGGTTTTCTGTAAAAAGTCAAAATACAAATATCTTATTATAAAAATTAAATATACATATTCTAGCTATGTAATTGCTATTATTTGGTGTTTATTGAGCCGCTGGTGAAATTTCAAATTTTCTGAAAAAAATATTATTTTATTATTATTTTAAGCCGTCACTAATACATTTAATTAGGGAAAATTACAAATTGGAATGAGTTGAAACAAATTTTGTGCATCATAAAACATTAAATAAAAATTTATCATGTGGTTTTTGGAACGAAATCATTTGCCAAAACGGTTTAGAAATTATTGAAGAAAAAAGGCTTTTTTTAGCGTAAATGGATGTTTGGGGTATTGTATTTATCATTTTTCATCACCCCACACCCGTGCCCACACCCATACACCCCTACTTACTCCTCCCCTTAGCCAAATTCAGCAGCCCTCACTTTTTCCCCACTTGGTTTGCAAAGGGAAAAGAAATAAAAGAAAAGATTAGAAAATAGATAAAGTAGTTAGATTTTGACTTTACCTTGACCTTGACTTTCCTCCCTTGCATTTTCCTCACCTCCCTCTCTCTCCCCTCACCCACTTCTGGCCGAAATTCTCAGCCCCCAACAGCAGCCCCTCCCTCCCTCTTCTCCTCTTATTTTCCATCAAAAAATTCACCCATTTCCATCAAAAATCAAAGCTAAAATGCAAATCAAAGCCCTACCCATTTTCTCTTATCTCTTTAAGCATGGATCTTGGTGCAAAGATTTCAATTTGGAGGTCTAGTTTCATGTTGATCTCAAGATGGTTTTAAGGTATAAATCCTAACCTATTGTTCAATTGTTGGGTTAAATTCCTTAATGTATCTTATTAGGTGCTTAAATATGGTTTAATTGCAAGTTTGGAAATCTAAAGAGAAGGAGTTTGAATTGAAAAGTTAGGGTTTTAAATTCAATAGGGTTGTTGTCACTTGTTTAAGGTTGCATGGTGTAGTTAGCATGTTAAGACATGTTAAACCTAATCTAGAAGATAATTTGTAAATTGTTGCATCTAAAAGTCCAAATTTAGTTATTTAAGCAAACTAGGTTTTAGTTTTAGTTGCAAATGGGTGATTTAAAATCTAACTAAGAATTTTATGACTTTATTAGCATTATAAAGTGTAGTTTAATGCTTTAGATCATGCAAATCCGAACTAGATTGTTGTATGTGCATTTTGCTATAAAATGGTCGAAATTGGTTAAAATTGCAAACTAGTTTTTGTAAATATTGTGTTAAATCGAGAATTAAAATATGGTTAGGGTTTTTATCATATTATTAACTTTATTAAGTGTAGTTTAACACTTTAGTTCATGGAAATACAACCTAAATTGTAGTTTGTGCATTTTTGCTATGAAATTGTAAAAAGGGTATTTTGTAAACTAGAATATTAGGGTTTTTGGAATTTAATGAGATTAAATTCCGGAAATTGTTTCTATGACTTATTTAAGATATTTAATAAGTATATTGGCCGCTACATTCATTTAAACATCATGTTTTGTACAAACGGCGAATTGTGCTTGCTAGATTTTCGGAAAAACGACTTTTTAAGTGAAATTGGGGTTTTTGGGAATTTTAAGCTATTTTATATTACAATTAGTGCTTGTAATTGTGCAAATGAGTGTGATTGGGTTTTTCTCGATGGTTTGGCGTTTGTACGCCGACGTCGAGGGTTTTTGGGTTGATTTGTGAAAGCAACCATAGGTTTTGACCTATGTGGGATTCGTGCATCGTTTTGATCATGAGTCGGATTTTAATGAGATATGGTGCGTTATGATATGTAGGTACCCCCATGTGGACTTCGAGACGACAAGAAAGCGCGTGGCGACGTCGGCACCGGCTAGCGAGGACCAGGTGAGTAGATTTATATCTACGGGGAGAAGTCGGGTGGATGGCGTATAGAACCCCCGCAGTCCGTGGTGGTGTATACGGATGCGTATACACACCAACAATTATTATATGTTATTTGGGATTAATAACGATGCTTAGGATGGATATTGGTGTGTTGGATTACTTTAGTGTTGCGAACCCTAGGGTAGTGTTACACACACATACACACATACATACTTGCATACATTCCTATTGATATGTGCTCATGGGCTTCTTTATAGTTATGTGTTCACATGGGTATGGGACTATGTGTTCACATACGGATTGAGGATGATACTTGGGATTGAGCTGAGTCGATGAGATTTGATTTGAGGCCGTGAGATCGGTGATATAGCAGGGTTCGTATCTTAGATACGACATGACGTTGTAGCGGGTCCTTGACGTAGTGTTTCACATACGTCCATGCATACGTAGACGGTATCAGTATGGTACTAGACGTAGATCAGTACCCCGATCATGATATTTGATAAAGAGGATACCAGGTGAATAGTATGATGAATGTGATATTGACCCGTACCCAGATTGGGATGCCGTACGACGGATTTACGTACGAGCTATATTGATGATTGATCCGCACTCTTGACGTGGGATGCCTGATTATAGATATGGTATCGGATATGATATTATTGAGGCGGGATCACCGACTATACATATACATGTATGTATATGTATCGACTCAGATGATAGGCGGTTTCCTTATCTGTAGTTCAGCTTGTTAGTTCAGCCGTATAGTTTAGTGTAGTTGTTAGATTAGATTAGACTTCTTACCTATTTCAAAAAAACTAACGAATCGTGGGCATTTTTAAAGACAGCTCAAGGGAATCTACGGATATTTCAAAAACGACGTAGCTTTTCATAAAAACACCGTAGCCCCTATTTTCAAAACCCCATGATTCGTGTTATTTAAAAAGGCACCAATTTGTAGGACTATATTAGATTAATGCAGATTAGTTATCGTTGTGTCTAGTTTCAGCTCCCGCACATTATTGCTGTTCGCTCTGCCTCGCATATTTATTTTGCTGCATATTCCATTATTGATATCATGCTGTTAGGACACTAGCACCATTACCGATGATGCGTATGTACCACGTACACCTATTTGCCGGCTCACACACATCTTCATCGGTAATTGCCATGTCACGTACACTTTAGAGAATATAATTGCTTGACTTAGATTGTTAGCTAGTAGTTTTGACATGATATTAGTGTACTTCCCTTATATGCCATATTAGACATTGTAGTTATTGCCTACCACTTCATGCATACTGTTATTCAGTTGTTCATTCCTAGTTCATTATCATTGACATATGCACTTGTGATGATTTCTTGAGATTTATGATATTTCTGGATTTCGGGGAAAGGCGCAAAATTTACAACTTATGATCTTTTAAAATATAAAATGTTGCGGTTTTCTAGTGATGTAAAGTGTCGTCCACCATGAGTTTGCTGTGGTTTTGGAGATCCGTGTCGAGGAGTGGAGGAACCGTCACGGGTACATGGTGGGCCCGGTATGGTACCCCGGGGCAAGAGGAATGTGGTGTTGACGTTGAGCCTGGCTGGGGAGCACTAACTACCGGTGATATTATCCGACACATCGGATATCCGGAGGATACCGTCGTGGTCTTGAGATGGATGGTAGGGGCCGGTCCGGACTGACGGCGCCCTAGATATTGAGCTTGAGACATTGATATTTCGAGACAGTGAGATTTATGTTTTGTGTCGATGCTAGACACTGTTGATACTGATTTCATTATGATACCTCAGTTTAAAAATACGAAGGAAATCTCACTAATTTATGAAAACAGTTTCTTCATTTACATGTATTCTGTTTCATGCATTCATACCTCATTCATATGATATATTGCTACCTGAGGCACTGACACGGGCACATGAAATTATACTCGGGTTAGATATTACCCTAGTCATTGTTATAGGCTGCCTGTTATACTTATATTTGAGGATATATTATGATCATTGACCTAGGTTGCGTTATTTATGCGATTTCTGTGCGTAGATGTTTTTCTATTCACGAGTTGGAAACTCACCCCCGTTGTGCCCCAGTTTCTTGCAGATTTGCCGTACAGGTTTCATTACGGCTTGCGGGCTCAGTTTCATTCGGGTGATTTGCTAGTAGGTGGGTTTACTTGTATCATACCCCCATTATATATCTTGTATATCATTATTCTATTGTATCTAGAAGTTCCATCGACCAAACATGTATCTATTGAGATAGAGACCAGTGTTGTTTATTCTTTCGACCTTAGAGTCGCTCGTTATATTTCTGGTGGTTTTGAGTTCCCTTTTGAGTTTTTGATCCTCGCCGTTGGCGTTGTATATTATATTGCTTGTGTGGTTGTGACCGTCGATTGACGAAGAGCTAGCTCCCGCTAGGGGATGCCTTTTTTCTTGATTTCGTATACTATTCATGTTGTATCCCGTTTGGGGGCCAGTATTTACAAAGGAGACTCTGCCGAAATTTTCAGTAAATTTTTGATGTTTTAAAAAAACCGCATAATTCGGCTTATGCTATTGAAATTACTTGTTTTAAGTTGCTTTTTCCTGCACTCTACTACTTTTTTTGGTTTGGATTTCTGGGTTTTCGGTTTACTTAGATTACGTACGCCTCGAGACGTTCGTAGTTTAAGTGCCGGTCATGTTCCGTTCTTTCGGGTCGTGACATACACTTGATTAGGACTTAGGTGTAATGTGTTTCCTTCACTAAAGTAAGTTTAGTGAAGAGTTAGCTTGGATTAGCGGAGCTTCGGGTGGATCATCTTCGGCACGAATATCACGAAGGATGCTTGATCCAACTTCAAGTGGAGCCTAGTGGAGTCGCGTGAACTACTGCACGGAGCTTTTGAAGAGAAGGACACGATCTACAAAGGTTGTGGTTTCTTTCTCTTAGTGTAAATGTTTTGATATCATCATAGAAACCCTAATCATCTAGTTTGATCCTTAGTTAGTGTTTCTTAGCACCCCAAATTCTTAAAATTGCATGCTTGATGCCGGTTTAAACCTCATGGTGGTGCTTGAGTAGACTTTCAGACAGTATCTTGCGAACCGTGGTTCGCAGATATTGTAAACTATTTGGCGACATGACTCATACCAAACGAATAGTCGAGTCAGGACAAACTTAGATTTTTATCCCAAGTAAAACATTTTTATTGGGACGAACTCTATCTGTTCAAGTGTTGTCCAGGCCAAATCATTCGCCGGTGTATCCCTGATAATGAGTTCAAGAGTGTGTTGTCGTTTTACCACGATCAAGCGTATGGCGGGTATTTTGGCCCAAGAAAGACAGCTGAGAAAGTCTTGCAGTGTGGTTTTTACTGATCACAACTTTTCAAAGATGCACATGATTACTGCAAGGCTTGCTTCCGGTGCCAACATTTGGGCCGTATTTCCAGGAGAAACGAGATGCCGCTCCAACCAATTCTGGTTGTTGAGATGTTCAATGTTTGGAGGATAGATTTCATAGGCCAGTTTCCCAACTCTTTTGGTAACCTATACATTCTTTTAGCTATTGATTATGTCTCCAAATGGGTCGAGGCAGTGCCGAGCCGGACAAACGACAACAAGGTTGTCGTTAGATTCCTGAAAGAAAATATCTTTTCCCAGTTCGGCTACCCTCGCGCTATCATTAGCGACAATATGACACATTCTGCAATAGGTCTTTCGAGACCTTGATGTGGAAATACTCGATTAATCACAAGCTATCCATACCCTACCACCCCTAAATATGTTGGCAAGCCAAAGTTTCAAATCGGCAAATCAAGCAAATATTGGAGAAAACGGTTTCTAGGAACCATAAAGATTGGTCTTTAAAATTAACCGATGCCCTTTGGGCATTTCGAATTGCGTACAGGACTGATCTTGGCATGTCTCCCTATCGGCTTGTGTACAGAAAGGCTTGCCACTTCCTTTTGGAAATCGAGCATCACGCATTTTGGGTGATCAAAGAGCTGAACTTCAACCTTGAAGATACGGGTAGCTATCGGAAGCTGCAACTTAACGAGCTTCGGGACGAGGCTTACGAAAATACGGTTGTTATAAAGAACCGAACGAAGGTGTTTCACGATAAACACCTTATGCGTAAAACTTTCACGCCTGGACAATAGGTACTTCTTTACGACACCAGACTCCATTTCCATCCCGGTAAGCTTCAATCTCGCTGGAAAGGATCTTTTATTGTGCAGTGTGTATACCCGCATGACGCGGTGGATTTGGAGAATCCGAAGGACGGTTCAGTATTCAAAGTGAACGGACACAGAGTAAAACCGTTCCTTACCGCAGAACCATCGGAGAAGCTCCTGATATTGCAGGAGCCAGTTTACTTTGCCTAATCTTCCTCCGTTTACCACCAAATTTCGGTTATCAAACCATAAAACAGTGGAAACACTGTTTTAAATAAGTTTGGGGATATTCTTGTCTGGTGCATATCCATTTTTGTTTTGTTCTTCTAACGAGCATTCCTGTCTTATAAATGCTCGGTTTTGTGTGTCGGGATATTTCTTGCCTGGTGAAATTCTCTTTTATAAAAAGGTAAAAAAAAGGAAAGGGGCGGGTCCTTTTGTAAATATTTGAGAATATGTGAAAAGAGAAATTTTTTTAGAAGGGTTTTTGTGCAAAAAGAGGTCCTATTTTGACAACCCTTTTAAAAACCCCTCTTCTCTTATTTTTCCTAAACCTGAGTCTTCAGCCCCCATCTCTTCCAAATCCTTCGCCGATGCCTCAAGCTCTACCAGAGATCCCACGACGCGACTGCGGATCCGCCGCCGACAGCTTCCCAGACCGCGCATCTGTCGCCGATTCACTACTTCACCCTCTGAAAATTTCAGAGGCTTTCTTTCTTGATCTCCTCTATGTAGAACTGTTAAAATTGTATTTTATGTTCAATGGCTCACAGTTTTCAATTTGAGAGGGATTTCTCTAAAATGTTCACCCACGACGTGTATAATAGTTATTTTGGTGACGAAATCCAGAAAAGCGGATGGAATTACTTATTGTACAACCATCCTAATGCATTCGCGCTTCCTGATCTCGTTGATCGTTTTTTTTTGAGAGCATGGAGGAGGGATGTTTAGCCAATTATGGGTTTATACGCTTGTTTTGGGGGGATCAGAAAATTGTGGTAGATAGGAACTTGATTCATGAAGTAACATTGATACCTCGTATCCCCGCTTACGACCGACCCCTCCGATTTGAGGATTACATGCCATTAATGGACGATAGTTGTTCTAGGGAACCCAAGAAAGGAATTCTTGGACGTACGCTATATGCGAATGTATTAACCGTGTGCCGTTGGACACAAAATAACATCTTTGATAGTTCGCATAACACCATTTTTTTCACTGCATCCCTACACATTGTTCACACACCGATGATGAAAAACCCAAGGTATGACATATGCACCATACTGTTACACTCGATTGGCGCCGGCAAAGGGGCGGCCAATTATCTGTGTCCAATGTTAGTGACACAATTGTGTCGCTATTTCCTTCATGTAGACGAGTTTGATGCTTTTATGCATATGGGGGTTCCTATTCGACCCCTAGTTGAGAGTGTGTCCACGTCATACACTAGACTTCACGGGATATGGTCGCATACTGAGCCGGCCGAGGATGTGATGGCAGAGACCCCCATCTCGAGTTCCACAGCGAGCGATGAGGAGCTGACCCTTGCCGAGCAAGCACGCTTGCTGCGGTGTACTCATAGGAGGGTCGAGCTAGTTTTATGGATGCTGACGACTTTTGATCAGCGTATTACGAGTCTAGAGCAGGGGATGTCTATCTTGTTGGCACGGGGTGAGAGAGCGAGATCGAGGGGTCATGATGCTGACACCAGTGGAGCTGGCACGAGTAGTGCTGGCGCGAGTGGTACTGTGTCTGGTTCTAGGAGACGCAGTAGGCAGCAGTGAGGACACTGCTTTGAGTAAGTTTGGGGATGAGGTTTTTTGTAAATAGCTATCCATGCATTCTGCATCTGCACGTTTTTTTATAAATATTTGTTCTTTTGTTTGCATGTTTAAATTCTGCATCGCATCATGTTTATATTTCTGCATTGCATTGTTATCCCTAAAACCCATAAAAATTTGAAACTTAAAAAGAAAAAAAACATTGCATCATATTTATATTTCTGCATTGCTTTGTTATCCCTAAAAAAAACCCAAAAAATGTGTCAAAGTTGGCTATTTAGATTCGAGTTCGATATGAAAGTTGACTAGTTAGAAATAACTAAATCCTATGCTTCGTAATTGAAAACCCTAAAAATAACGCTCCTTGAAGTATAACTGCAGTAAATATACGTTCTTGCAGTTTGTTTAGAAGTAATCTTGAGTTCAGTTCTTGAGTTACGTTGAAATGAAGGGAAAGTATTGAAAGTTTTATTGAAGAATAACTCTGAAAAATAGTTTCTATTCTTAAGTCTAAATTTAGAAAATATATACCCTACAAACTGCACTTACACACATCTTAAAACTTGGGATAATAGAGGATACCTAGAAATACTCTTGCCTGAAAGCCCAGTGTGAAAGAAAAAATGGTATTTGTAACTAACCACCAAAAGAGCGTCGTTGAAAAATATATCCGGTCTTGAAGAAAAAGGGAAAAAAGAAAAAATTGTGTATATTACAAGACCCGGAAACTACTATTTACTCCTTAATAAGCTCACACACTCGGTAATCGGCTGATTAGTGCCTCAGGAAGCAGTAGTAGTTGCATGAAAAGAGCGTGAGCAAATCCGCCCATCATTAAATAAAAAGAAGTAGTACTAGCTATTAGGGTAATGGTACTATAGCTTGAATTGAATTCTTAAGTGCAGATGTGATATTACACACACGTAGGGGGCATATGATCGATGTTTGGAGGAAAAATAGGAATGAAGAACATGGCTTATATCTTCCTCAAAGATGATAGAAATTCTGGATTTGAGACTACGCTTTAGAAGGAAAACTCAAGAGAAACCGAGATCTTTATAAACTGACAAAACGTATATGATCTTAAATTAAATGAATAGGAGGTGTGAAGAATAAGGGATGGATATTTCTAACTTAGGATGATAGAGTTTCTAGCTAGAATGCTGAACTGTATGATTAGAATCGACGGCCAACTTGACGCGATTTTTTGGGTAGTATCCGCTGAAAACCCTCAGGAGACATAACTCCTCCTCCGAGGTAACCTAGGGCGTTTAACGGCTTGTTGCACACGCTAAGTGAAACTGTGATGCCTACGAAAGCGAGTTTTTTGGAAATAAAATGGTTTTGCTCGGGACGGACAAAAGATAAGTTTGAGGGTATTTGTTCATATCAGAATTTTGCACTTTTATACTATCCATTCTTGTTCGCATTGCATATAGGTAGGTATTTTTGATCCGTGTTTACTATATAATTGCAGGTTACAGGTTCTCAGTCCAAAACAATGAAAATCATGAACAGTCACGACAAATTTAGGACAACTGCCAAAAACGGATAAAAATACGGGTTCCGCTCACCATCCGTCAGGTGCTGCCTACCAGTTCAAGAGACAAAAGTCAAGCAAGGGTCATTCAAGCACAAAGCAAGAGAGAGGCAGCACGAGAATCATGTTGACAACTCGAAGCTTGAGAAAATCAAGGCAAAAAGTCCACACATTTTTATCTTTTGGACTGTTGAAAATCTGGGTGCAAAATGGAATGATTCTGCAAATTCAAGTGCACTAAATAGATGATAAAAGCAACAAAAGACAGCCAAAGAAAAATGACAAGCCAAACACTCCAAACGACCGCGGAACCGCGACCAATAGGCCTTTTGGGTGGCGGTTCCGCGGCCAAGTCATATCATTTCTTGATCGTATTTCAGGGGTAGTTTGGTAATTGTATATGGGCTCAAAATATGGCCCTAGGGTTTCACTTCACTGCCTATAAATACTTCAGATTAGAGCCATATGAAGGATATATATTTTCACTAGTTTTTTGTTAGAATTTAGTATAACTTCTTCTTCTTCTACATCTTTCCTCCATTAAAATTGTAGTGAGAGGTTTTGAGTGGATGATAAATGAAGAGGGGTGTTTTTTATATGCGTGTCTTATAATTTGTTAACTAGTTTTTATATATATTGCTTGTTTTTTCTTTGTTAAGTAGTTGTTGGTTTTCTTCTTTTTTTTTTTTATTCTTGCAACCATGATGTTTAAGAGTGATCCTTGCCTAGGTAAGATCCCAAATAGCTATTTGTAATTTTCTATCTCATTTCTTTCTATCTTCTTTACTTGTTTTATTTTCTTTTATTTTTATAATGAGTGAGTAGTTTCTCACTTGTTAGGGTATGATAAGAAAAGTTTGAGAGAAGGAAATCTCACTATTTTCTTTGCCCAACAACTTGATTCGAACTCCCGTCAAGGCAATCAAAATTCGCTCCCTACGACACCCTATCCTATATGATAGCGGTGACACCCTAGTGAGACTGGTTGTGGTTGAATTGACTGGAGGTTATGGCTAAGTGCCAAGAACGGACGGACAAGGACCAAAAGGAAGGAACGAAGCGTTGGAAAGCTTAGCTTATACTTGCAAGTTTCCTTTCTAGTCGTGCTCATCCTCGTTGTTGCCGATTACTGTAATATCAATATCAAGAGTGGAAAACGAAAGAAGTGAGCGAACTCCTAACTCAAACTAACCTAATACTAGCTCTAACAAGATTCTATTAACATACATATCTAAGCACATAGTTAACTTTGAACAAACTCGGACAATTTGGACTTAACTCGTTAAAACACTAAGAAAAAGATTCCCATCTCTCCGTGGATAAACCCGTACTCAACCGGCTAGCTACCAAGCGAAACCGTCTTGATTGCGGTAATAAAAACTAGCATAAAACCTTAACAATTCAATGTGACCGCATTATATATTAATGCAAGGAAAACAAACCAAAATGATGTTGTTGGAACCAAGTTTTATTATATTCTTTTGCTTTGCATAAAGCTATTCGGTTTGGAATATTCTATACCTCATTCAATGAGGAAAGATCATTGATCCCATTACGGGGAGTTCGCTCTTAAGCAAAATTACATGTTACTATGACACTTGTTTTTTTTCAAAACCATTCATTTTAAAAGCGGAGCCTAAACCACTCCTTTTCAAAACCACTCGAGTTCTTTCAACGATATCAAGTTCATTACGTTAAAGGTTTTTCGCCAAAATCCAGTCGTACCCCTCTGTCATTTCAGATTAGTATTGCTTAGTATTCGTGCTAAGTTTGGCAACCTTTTCCGAGGCGTAGTGTTCGGTAGCTTTGTGATGCTTTTTTGCTTCATGGAGATACAATCGGTTAGGACAGTCGTATGACTTTGTTGACCTTTGCCAAGGTTCATGCGGGTGGATCTAAAGCAATTAAGATAATGACATGTTGAACTTGACTAGCTACTTTAATTTATTGACCTTTGCCAAGGTTATAAGCCACTTGGGGCAAAAACCATATCGGGAGTTTCAAATATAAGGGAAACTTGCCAAGTATGCGCATACCTTCTGGAGTGCGGTAATTTTGGTCAGTTTCAGTCAAGGTTATCACACAATGATAGTTGGCTCCCAATTCCACTGATGAGTAGGTATTGTTGGTTAAAGTTCTATCAAGGCAATTATTATAATCGCAGGCAGGCGATAATGATGATTGAGGGAGGACCCGTTGTAAGTCGATGTTGCACACTCTACGGGGTATGCAGAAAGACTGAATTTTCAAAAAATGATTTAGGCACGCAACATCGACAAATATCCTAAGAACTACCATAATGTTGGATATGTATGCTCTAGAGGCCTGTATTGTATATGATGCTAGGGATATGTACGTACAGGACAATCTTGCTCAGTTATATAGTATACTATTTGGGTTGTTTTTATCTGAACATGTGTATTATGTTATTCTTCCTGCTTTGTATTACTTATACATGTTGATAAAGACTCGTTACAGTAGTATACTATTTTTGTTTGTTTTTATCTTAACATATGCATATGTTATAATCGATATCATATATGGCTGATACATATTGATAAAGCCCGTAGGATTTTTCTTGATTACCAGCGTTATGATGGCGATCATACTTGTGGGGGTTGGGTAGTCCATAAGTACATCCTTAAATGTCCCAAGTCGTAGGAGTACCGAGACCGGGTATCGATATTGCAGAGTAGACTTGTGTATACGTTTCTAGACCCCGACAAGGGATGGTGGTTGATTCCACAGCCATTGGTGTGATCACCTAAGATTGTATACAGGTGCTCACTAGGGGTGAGTACCCTGGATTAACTCGCCGAGAACTTCTAGATGATATTATACCTATCGTCAGATAGTGGTTCTCAGGTGACATGAGTACAGGTTAGTCTTTGTACCTGAAATCGTCATTTGTCTCGTGTGAGTTCCCACTGTACTTAGATCACTACCCTATCATAGCTCTACTAAGTCGTGCAAATAGGTTTTGGTCGGGTACAGTCCTGAGCTACATGGAGGTAGTGAGCGATTGTCAGAGATTCGTTTCTCTCGGTATTGGGAGTCGATATCGCACTGTGTCTGGTTGTCCAGAACCATAAGACCTTGGCCAAGACAGTTGAGATTTACTGATGGTTAGATCAGTAGTTTCTTGGATCGATTCTAAATCATATCGACACGACTTATCGGGTTATTAGGGGTCTGGCGTTTACCATCCCCTAGACTTGGTATGCGATACTCTTAGACGAAGAGACCGGACTGTACGCAGATTGTCACAGATAGGCTCAGTAGGGGTTTCGATTAGCTTGCTCGTCGGTCTTCTTTTTGACAGGTACATGAGTAGCCATTACGTGCAGCTGGTGCAGCTGATGTGCTTATGGTTAAACCCACTGCCAGCGTACTGTCGAGTCTTTAGAGTCCCACACAGAGGGTTTCCCTGGTTTTGGCGAAACGATATAGAGGCCGTATGTTTATACGTCCAAGGTTCGGATTAAATACGTGTACTAGTTGCGCGAAATTTAATCGGACGGTTTGTGATACTAGAGGGTTTAGGATTAAGCCAGTTTATTAAATCAAGTATTGATTTAATTCTAGTATCATGTTATTGGATTTATCTATCTCTTTGTATTCATATTTTTGGTACGAATATGGGTATGTATATACGGTTAGGTATTCTTGTATTTATACAAGAATACTTCTAGAAGATGACACCTCATTATGTATTTTTACTATTTATTAGAAATAGAAAATGAGGTGGAGGGGCGAGGTGGCTTCAAGCATGGTATGAAGCATGTCTATTATCTTTGTTTATTCATTTGTTAAAACTATTCAAGCATGGCTTGAATTTTTATTTGGAAAGATTTTTTTGATACATATGATTTTTCTTAGCCATTCTTCATTCATTTTTTAACCTAAGCCTTCTCTCTCCTCTCGTGAGATCCATCTTCTTCCTCAAACCCCAACCCTTTTCATGAGTTGAGAATCATGGGGTTTTTGAGATAAATAAATCCCATTAACAATCTCTACATCATCTTAATAACCTAGATTAGCAAATTAGGTTATTAAGTTGCTTCATTAGTGAAGCCTAGCTTGGACTACAAACTCTCGGGTGGATCATTTAGGATCAAGAAGGCCCTCAAGTAAGGCTGATTAGGGATCCCTAGAAGTACAAGAGGAAGGAGTTTTGAAGACCCTAAGGACACGTATCTTTTAGTTATAACTTCTTTTCATAGTAGATAAACTCTTAGTTGTTGATAGTTTAGGGTTTATAAAGTGGCTCTGATATCATGTTGGTTAGTTGTGCTCACTCTATGGTTTTGGCGAAACGATATAGAGGCCGTATGTTTATACGTGCAAGGTTCGGATTAAATACGTGTACTAGTTGCGCGAAATTTAATCGGACGGTTTGTGATACTAGAGGGTTTAGGATTAAGCCAGTTTATTAAATCAAGTATTGATTTAATTCTAGTATCATGTTATTGGATTTATCTATCTCTTTGTATTCATATTTTTGGTACGAATATGGGTATGTATATACGGTTAGGTATTCTTGTATTTATACAAGAATACTTCTAGAAGATGACACCTCATTATGTATTTTTTCTATTTATTAAAAATAGAAAATGAGGTGGAGAGGCGAGGTGGCTTCAAGCATGGTATGAAGCATGTCTATTATCTTTGTTTATTCATTTGTTAAAACTATTCAAGCATGGCTTGAATTTTTATTTGGAAAGAGTTTTTTGATACATATGATTTTTCTTAGCCATTCTTCATTCATTTTTTAACCTAAGCCTTCTCTCTCCTCTCGTGAGATCCATCTTCTTCCTCAAACCCCAACCCTTTTCATGAGTTGAGAATCATGGGGTTTTTGAGATAAATAAATCCCATTAACAATCTCTACATCATCTTAATAACCTAGATTAGCAAATTAGGTTATTAAGTTGCTTCATTAGTGAAGCCTAGCTTGGACTACAAACTCTCGGGTGGATCATTTAGGATCAAGAAGGCCCTCAAGTAAGGCTGATTAGGGATCCCTAGAAGTACAAGAGGAAGGAGTTTTGAAGACCCTAAGGACACGTATCTTTTAGTTATAACTTCTTTTCATAGTAGATAAACTCTTAGTTATTGATAGTTTAGGGTTATAGTTTGATCGCTTGGGGTTTTGTTAATTGTGCTTGCTCAAAATTTGATTTTTGTGCATTCCGCCTCTTTATTTCCATTGTAGAGTGAGCACAACTAACCAACATGATATCAGAGCCACTTTATAAACCTTAACTAGCTTGTTACGACGTTTAAATTCTGCCGTTTTCTTCGTGCAAAAACTGCTGACGAAAACGGTCTCGAAAATCCATGTTTTAGCATGTTTGCACTCCCCGCGGGCTCACGGTTTTGACCGAGAAGCCACGGGGTGTTGCATGGGTACCTTGGGGGTCGCCCCGGGGAGACGAAGGTCAGGCCCAGCCCCCGAGGCAACTAGATGAAGTTCCAGAAACACAAATTGAAACTGAACAATTGGAGGAACCGGAGAATTTAATAGAACCCGACAAATCTTAGCCACTACGCAGATCTAGTAGGATTTCTCATCCACCCAAGAGATACTACGGTTTTCTCATAAACGGGGATCGAGAGGATTGTATCTTTTAAGAAGATGATCCTACTAGTTTCGAGCAGGCCATTACCAGTAGGGACTTTGTAAAATGGCCGGATGCTATGCGATCCAAAATGGAGTCCATGTACGCCTACAAAGTTTGGACTTTGGATGTTGCTCCTCCTAGGGTAAAACCCGTTGGATGCAAGTGGATCTTCAAAAAGAAGATTGGTGTAGATGGATAGGTGGAAACATATAAGGCTAGACTTGTTAAAAAAGGTTTTCTTCAAAAACCAGGAGTGGACTATGACGAAACCTTTTCTCCAGTGGCTATACTGAAATCCATTCGAGTCCTACTTGCCATTGCTGCCTTCCATGACTATGATATCTGGCAGATGGACGTAAAAACGGCTTTTCTAAATAGAAGTGTAGAAGAGTGCGTTTATATGGATAAGCCGGAGGGATCCGTAGACAGTTGCGCAGCGGGAAGGTGTGCAAGTTACTTAAATCCATTTATGAATTAAAACAGATATCGCGGAGTTGGAACATCTGTTTTGATGAGACAGTCAACTTCATCAAAAACGAAGATGAGCCATGTATCTACAAGAAGATTGTAGGAAGAACTGCTATATTCCTCGTCTTGTATGTCGATGACATTCTTTTGATAGAAAATAACATTCCTATGCTGCAATCGATCAAACTGTTCTTGTCACAAAAGTTCTCAATGAAAGACTTGGGTGATGACTCCTACATTTTGGGCATTAAGATCTACAGAGATAGATCCAAGAGATTGTTGGGATTTTCACAGTCCAAGTACATAGAGGCCTTACTAAAGAGATTTAGTATGGAAGATTCCAAGTGCGGTAATATACCCGCTTTGCACGAAATCATCATCTCCAAAGAGATGTCTCCCAAGACTGATGAGGAGAGGGCTTGCATGAGCATTATACCTTACGCTTCGGCGGTAGGATTTATAATATATGCAATACTATGTACCAGACCAGATGTAGTTTACGTGCTTAGCGTGGTGAGCCGATATCAGTCGAACCCAGGTGAGAATCATTGGACAGCTGTAAAGAACATTCTCAAGTACTTCAGAAGGTCTAAGGAGATGTTCTTGGTTACGGTAATGGAGACCTCCAGATCGAGGCCTTTACCGACTCAAGGTTTCAAAATGACAAGGATGACAGAAAGTCTGTCTCGGGTTTTGTGTTTACTCTCAACGGAGGGGCGGTCTGTTGGAAGAGTTCCAAACAGGACACCGTTGCAGACTCGACGATGGAGACTGAATGCATTGCTGCGAACGATACCGCAAAAGAAGCAGTCTGGATGAAGAAGTTTATTACTGAACTTGAGGTGGTTCCGTCCATTATTAATCCAATACTTTTGTATTGCGATAACAATGGGGCTATGACTTTAGCGAAGGAGCAACGGTCCCATCAGAAATCCAGACACATCTTGAGGCGGTATCACATGATTAGGTAGATCGTAGATCGCCAGGAGATTGAGGTCCAGAGAGTAGATAAGAAAGACAATACGGCGGATCCTTTTACTGAGGCCTTCCTTCAAGCGAAGTTCGAGCGACTTTTTGAAATGTTGGGTATGCGATACGCCAACAACTGGCTCCAGAGCAGACGTCGGGTATTCGGTACGCCAATTACAGGCCTTAGTGCAAGTGGGAGATTGTTGGATATGTATACCCTAGAGGCCTGTATTGTATAGGATGCTAGGGATATGCAGGACAATTTTGCTCAGTTATATAGTATATCATTTGGGTTGTCTTTATCTAAACATGTGTATTATGTTTTTCTTGCTGCTTTATATTGCTTATACATGTTGATAAAGACTCGTTATAGTAGTATACTATTTTGGTTTTTCTTTATCATAACATGTGCATATGTTATACACGATATCACATATGGCTGATACATGTTGATAAAGCCTGTAGGATTTTGCTTGATTACCAGCGTTATGATGGCGATCATACTATGGGGGGCTAGGTAGTCCATAAGTACATCCTTAAATGTCCCAAGTCGCAGGAGTATCGAGACCGGGTATCGATATTGCAGAGTAGACTTGTGTATACGTTTCTAGACCCCGACAAGGGATTGTGGTTGGTTCCACAGCCATTGGTGTGATCACCTAAGATTGTATACAGGTGCTTACTGGGGGTGAGTACACTGGACGGACTCGCCGAGAACTTCTAAATGGTATTATACATATCGTCAGATAGCGGTTCTCAGGTGACAAGAGTACATGTTAGTCTTTGTACTTAAAATTGTCATTTGTCTCGTGTGAGTTCCCACTATACTTAGATCACTACCCTACCACTGGTCTACTGAGTCGTGCAAACAGGTTTTGGTTGGATACCGTTCCGAGCTACACATAGAGGCAGTGAGCAATTGTCAGGGATTCGTCTCTCCCGGTATTAGGAGTCGATATCGCACCGTGTCCGGTTGGTTAGAACCATAAGACCTTGGACAAGGCAGTTGAGATTTACTGATGGTTAGATCAGTAGTTTCTCGGATCGGTCCTAAGCCACATTGATATGACTTATCGGATTATTAGGGATCTGACGTTTACCACCCCCTAGACCCGATATGCGATACTCTTAGACGAATAGACCGGATTGTATGAAGATTGTCACGGATAGGCTCAGTAGGGGTTCGGATGAGCTTGCTCATCGACCTTTTTTTCGATAGGAACTTGGGTAGCTGTTACGTACTGCTAGTGCCGCTGACGTGCTTTTGGTTAAACCCACTGCTAGCGTACTGTCGAGTCTTTAGAGTCCCACACAGAGAGTTTCCCTGGTTTAAGCAAAATAATGTAGAGACCGTATGTTTATACGTGCATGGTTCGGATTAAATACGTGTACTAGTTGTGCGAAATTTAATCGGACGGTTTGTGATACTAGAGGGCTTAGGATTAAGCCAGTTTATTAAATCAAGTATTGATTTAATCCTAGTATCATGTTATTGTATTTATCTATCTCTTTGTACTTGTATTTTTGGTATGAATATGGATATGTATATACGGTTAGGTATTCTTGTATTTATACAAGAATGCTTCTAGAAGATTACACCTCATTATGTATTTTTTCAATTTATTAAAAATAGAAAATGAGGTGGAGGGGTGAGGTGGCTTCAAACATGGTATGAATCATAGCTATTATCTTTGTTTATTCATTTGTGAAAACTATTCAAGCATGGCTTGAATTTTTATTTGGAAAGATTTTTTTGATACATATGATTTTTCTTAGCCATTCTTCATTCATTTTTAACCTAAACCTTCTCTCTCCTCTCTTGAGCTCCATCTTCTTCCTCAAGCCCTAATCATTCTCATGAGTTGAGAATCATGGGGTTTTTGAGATAAATAAATCCCATTAACAATCTCTACATCATCTTAATAACCTAGATTAGCAAACTAGGTTATTAAGTTGCTTCATTAGTGAAGCCTAGCTTGGACTACAAACTCTCGGGTGGATTATCTAGGATCAAGAAGGCTCTCAAGTAAGGTTGATCAAGGATCCCAAGAAGCACAAGAGGAAGGAGTTTTGAAGATCTAAAGGACACGTGTCTTTTAGGTATAACCTATTTTCATAGTAGATAAACTCCTAGTAGTTGCTAGTTTAGGATTATGGTTTGATCACTTGGGGTTTTGTTAATTGTGCTTGCTCAAAATTTGTTTTTTGTGCATTCCGCCTCTTTACTTCTATTGTAGAGTGAGCACAACTAACCAACACATAAGCCCTAACTAGCAAAATCTTCATAGGTTCTATTTTATAATGATAGAAGTTATACCAATGTGATCGAGTTCTTCGGGGTTTCAAAGTCCACTTCTTAAGCTCCTCACGGTCCTGGATCGAGCTTGGTCATTGGTCTTCTTGCGTCAAAGACGATCCACCGAGAGTTTGTGGTTCACACTTCAACTTCTAAAGGAAGTAACTATGGACTCTAGTATGCTAATTTAGAGTGCTTAAATAATGTAGAGAGTGTTAATTGGATTTGTTTATCTCATAAACCCTATGATTCTTAACTCATGAGAGGGATTAGGGTTTGTGGAAGAAAAGAGCGCTCAATAGAGGTGAGAGAAGGTTAAGGTAAGAATGAGAGAATAATGGCTAGAAAAATAATTGGTATCATAATATTTTTCCAAATAAAAAATCAAGCCATGCTTGAATAGTTTTCATTAATAAATAAATAAAGATAATAGCCATGCTTCTCACCATACTTAAAACCCACCTCACCCCTCCACCTCATTTTCTATTTCTAACAAATAGAAAAACATATAATGAGGTGTCCTCGTCTAGAAGCATTCTTGTATAGATACAAGAATACGTAAACCGTATATACATACCCGTTGTAACGTTTTGAAAATCGTTTCGGTGAAATTTCGGAAAATCGGTAAAATAAGGGGGTTTTCTGTAAAAAGTCAAAATACAAATATCTTTTTTATAAAATTAAATATACATATTCTAGCTATATAATTGCTAGTATTTGGTGTTTATTGAGCCACTGGTGAAATTTCAAATTTTCTGAAAAAAATTTCCGAAATTAATTATTTTAATATTATTTTAAGCCGTCACTGATACATTTAATTAGGGAAAATTACAAATTGGAATGAGTTGAAACAAATTTTGTGCATCATAACACATTAAATAAAATTTTAACATGTGTTTTTTGAAATGAAATGAAGTTGTTAAATGGTGTTAGAATATATCGAAGAAAAAGGCTTAAATAGTGAATTTAGTGTAAATGGATATTTGGGGATAGTATTTATTATTATCCATCACCCCACACCCATACCCACACTCACACACCCCCATTTTTCCTTCCCCTTGGCTGAATTCAGCAGCCCCTCCTCAATTTTCCCCACTTGATTTGCAAAAGAAAAGAAAAGGAAAAAAAATAAAGGAAAAGGTGGTATAAGTGTTGACTTTGAGGTATGGTCTTTGCCTTTGACTTTCTTAGCCTCACCACACACTCTCTCCCCTCCCCCTCTTCAGGCCGAGCCCCATCCCCTCCATTCAGCAGCAGCCCCCCTCCCCATTTCATCTCTTTTCCATCAAAAAAATCCACCAATTTTCATCAAAAATCCAAACAAAATTCAAATCAAAGCCCTACCCATTTTTGTTTAGCTCATTCTAACATGATTCTTGGAGAAATATTTGCATTTGAGAGGCTAGATGCAAGGTTTGATCCATGGTTTGTGAGGTATAAAATCATGATCTTTTTGTTACTTTATTTGTTAGACTTCAAATTAAGTTGGTAAAGGATTTAATTTTAGGTTTGAAATTTGCAAGTCCAAATTCATGAGATGAGGGTTTGTGAAAATCTAGTTAGGGTTTTTTGTTGTATGTTTATGGTTGCAAGTGGAATTCTTCATTTTGTGGAATGTGAAACATAATCAATTTGTTAGATTGCAAATTGTTATATGTAAATTGTCCTAATTATGTTTGTTTTGCAAACTAGATTTTTGTATTTGATATAAAGAGTGAGATTAAAACCTAGTTAATGGTTGTGTGGCTTAGTTAATATGTTTTAATGAGAATTATGGCCACTAGAATTGTTAAAATATTTAAAGTTGATTAAAACCCAAGTTTTGAGCTAAAATGGAAAATTGTGCTAACTTTGTTAACTAGGTTTTGTAAATATATATATTTTGAGGAGAATAAATTGTTGGAATGGTTTATATGACTTGGTTATGATATTGAGTGGATATTGCGGCCGCTAGATTTGTTTCAACGTCGAGTTTTGTACTAAAACGGGTAATTTTGCTTGCTAGATGTTCGGAAAAATAGCTTTTAAAGTGAGTTTGAGGTTTTTGTGAATTTTAACCTATTTTATATTATAATTAGTGCTTGTGATTGTGCAAATGAGGGTGTTTGGGTTTTTCTCGATGGTTTGGCGTTTGTACGCCGACGTCGAGAGTTTTTGGGTTGATTTGTGAAAGCAACAATAGGTTTTGACCTATGTGGGATTCGTGTGTCGTTTTGGTCATGAGTCGGATTTTAATGCGATACGGTGCGTTATGATATGTAGGTACCCCATGTGGACTTCGAGACGACAAGCAAACGCGTGGCGACGTCGGCACCGGCGAGCGAGGACCAGGTGAGTAGATTTATATCTACGGGGAGATGTCAGGTGGATGGCGTTTAGCACCCCCGCAGTTCGTGATGATGTATACGAATGCGTATACACACATATATTGATTATATATTGTTTGATTTTATTGATGATAAATATGGATATTTGGTGTGCTTGGATGATTTAGTGTCGCGAAACCCTAGAGTAGTGGTCGCACCATCCAGGCACACGCACACCCATATTTGCATTCATTCTTCTTTCATATGTGCTTATATGGGAATATATGGTTATGTGTTCACATGGGTATGGGACCATGTGTTCATATACTGGATTTGAGGATGATAAATGGGATTGAGATGAGTTGATGAGATTTGATCTGAGATTATGGTATCGGTGATATGGTAGGATTCGTACTTGAGATACGTCCTGATATTATAGCAGATCTTGGGACGACGATACATGTGAATAATGTTATACATTGAATGGTTGACATGTGATCGTGATATGAGATAAGATATATTAAGATATTCACAATAGGTCGCATTAGGCAATGTATACCTCTTTATGACGATATATGATGATGATATCGGTTTATATGAGGCTGTAGATCAGTAGTCAGATCATGACTATATTGATGATATTAGTATCGTACTAGACATAGATCGGTACCCAGATTATGATCTTGGATAAAGAGGATACCAGATGAATAATGTGATATTGACCCGTACCCAGATTTGGGGATGCCGTACGACGGATTTACGTACGAGCTATATATTGATGATTGATCCACACTCTTGACTTGGGATGTCTGATTATAGATATGGTGTCGGATATGATATTATTGAGGCGGGATCACCGACTATATATATACAGGTATGTATATGTATCGACTCAGATATTAGGCGGTTTCCTTACCTGTAGTTCAGCTTGTTAGCTCAGCCGTATAATTTAGTGTAGTTGTTAGACTAGATTAGACTCCTACCTATTTCAAAACTAACAGATCATGGGTATTTTAAAAGACAGGTCAAGGGATTCTACGGATATTTCAAAAGGCTTATCTTTCTTAAAAACACCTTAGCCCTTATTTCCGAAACCCCACGATTTGTGTTATTTCAAATGGCACCATAGTATGACGTATATATATATTAAATGCAGATTAGTTACCGTTGTGTTTAGTATTTAGCTCCCGCTCATTATTGCTGTTCGCCCCGCATCGCATACTTACATTGCTATTTCATATTGCATTGTTGATATTATGCTGTCAGGACACCAGCACCATTACCGATGATGCGTATGTACCACGTACACTCACTTGCCGGCTCACACACATCTTCATCGGTAATTGCCATGTCACGTACACCTTAGAAAATATTATTGCTTAACTTAGCTTGATAGCTAGTAGTTTAGACATGATATTAGTGTACTTGCCTTATATGCTAGATTAGACATTGTAGCTATTACTTGTTACTTCATGCATGTTATTATTCATTGTTATGCCGCATTCATGGATTTTATGCCTATATTCACTGTTTACATGCTATTGAGGATTTGGATTCGGATTTCCATGAGATTTTCTGGATTTGGGGGAAAACCGCAAAACTTATATAAACTTCTTTTCTCTCTTTTAAATAAAAAGTGCGGTTTTCCCATGATGTATGAGTCGTCCACCATGAGTTTGCTGATGGATTTCGAGACCCGAGTTTGAGGAGTGGAGGAACCGTTTCGGGTACATAGTGGACCCGGTGCGGTACCCCGGGGCAAGAGGATCGCAGATGATGGCGTTGAGCCTGGCTGGGGAGTACTACCGACCGGTGATTTTACCCGACGCGTCGGATATCCGGAGGATACCGTCGTGGTCTTGAGATGGATGGTAGGGGCCGGTCTGGACTGACGGCGCCCTAGATATTGAGATTGAGGCATTGAGATTTCGAGATATTGAGGTACTGAGATTTGATGATACAAGCCAGTCCGGATAGCCGGAGCCTGAGATTTTGAGACATTGAGATTTATGTTTTGTGTCGATGCTAGACACTGTTTATGCTGATTTCATTATGATACCTCATTTTAAAAATACAAAGGAAATCTCACTAAATTATTAAAGCTGTTTGTTTAGTAAATGTATTCTGTTTTCATGCATACATCATCCATATGATATACTGCTACCTGAGTCACTGACAAGGGCATATGGGATTATACTTGGGTTAGATATTTACCCTAGCCATTGTTATAGGCTGCTGGTTATATATTTGAGGATATATTATGATCGTATGACTTACGATTGCATTGTTCTTGCGATTTCTGCTCATTGATGTTTTTCTACTCACGAGTTGGCAACTCACCCCCGTTGTGCCACAGTTTCTTGCAGGTTTTGCCGTACAGGTTTCATTATGGCTTTTCTGGCACTGCTTCTTTCGGGTGACTTGCTAGTAGGTGGGTTATTGGTATCCTACCCATCATATTACTTTGTATAATATTATTCAGTTGTATCTAGTAAATTCCATCAACTAAACATGTATTTATTTCAGAGATAGAGACCAGTGATGTTTATTCTTTCGATCTTAGAGTCGCGCGTTGTATTTCTGTGGATTTCTTGCTGTTTTGAGTTTCCTTTTGAGTTTTGATCCTCGCCCTTGGCGTTGTATATTATATTGCTTGTGTGGTTGTGACCGTCGATTGACGAAGAGCTAGCTCCCGCTTGGGGATGCCTTTTTTTTGATTTCGTATACTATTCATGTTGTATTCCGTTTGGGGGCCAGTATTTATAAAGGAGACTCTGCCGAAATTTTCAGGAAATATTTAATGTTTAAAAAAAACCTGCATAATTCGGCTTATGATATTAAAACTACTTGATTTAAATTGGTTTTCCTTCACCCTACTACTTCTCTTGGTTTGGATTTATGGGTTTTCGGCTTACGTAGATTACGTACGCCTTGAGACGTTTCGTAGTCTAAGTGCCGGTCATGTTCCGTACTTTCGGGTCGTGACACCCGTATTTGTACTAAAAAATACGAATACCAAGAGATAGAATAATCCAATAATATAATACTAAATCATTATTAAATCAATACTTGATTCAATAATGCGGCTTAATCCTAAGCCCGCTAGTATTAACCGTCCGAACATAAATCCGCATAGCTTGTACACACATATGATCAGAACCTTGCATGTATAACCATACGGCCTCTACATCGTTTCACCTGAACCAGGGAAAGCCTCTGTGTAGGACTTTAAAGGCTCGACAGTACGCTGGCAGTGGGTTTAACTATAAGCACGTCAGTGACACTACCTATACGTAACGGCTACTCAGGTAGCTATCGAAAAGAAGGTCGACGAGCAAACTCATCCGAACCCCTACTGAGCCTGTCTGTGACAATCTCCGTACATTTCGGTCTGTTTGTCTAAGAGTATCGCATGCCGGGTATAGGGGTGGGAAACGACAAACTCCTAATAACCTGACAAGTCGTGCCGATGTGGCTCAAGACCATCCGAGAATCTACTGATCTTCCTATCTATAATTCTTAACCGCCCTGGCTAGGGATTTATAGTGTTGGCCAATTGAACACAACGCGACATCGACTCCCTATACCGAGAGAGACGAATCCCTAACAATCGCTTATGGCCTTCATGTGGCTTGAGACTGTATCCAACTAAAACCTGTTTGTATGACTCAATAGAGTCGTTGTAGGGTAGTAATCAAAGAACCGTGGGAACTCACACGAGACAAATGACGATCTCGGGTCGACAGACTATCTGTACTCATGTCACCAGAGAACTGCTATCTGACGATAAGTATAATACCATCTAGCCAGTTCTCGGTGATTCCATCCAGTGTACTCACCCCCAAGTGAGCACCTGTATACAGTCTTAAGCGAAATACACCAATGGTTGTGGGACAAACCACCGCCCCTCGTCAAGGTCTAAAAACGTATACACTAGTCTGCTTTGGAATAACGATGTCCAGTTTCGATACTCCTATGACTAGGGACATTTAAGTATGTGCTTATCGACTATCTAGCTTCCACAAGTATGATTGTCATCACAACGCTGGTAGTCAAGCAAGAATCCTATGGGCTTTATCAACATGTATAAGCGATATGAAATAACAAGTAACATATATATACATGTTAAGATAAAGTCAAACCAAATAGCATATTATCATATCGAGAAAGATTGTCCTGTACATACATACCACTAGCATCCTATAAAATAAAGGCCTGTAGGGCATACATATCCAACAATCTCCCACTTACACTAAGGCCTGTTATTGGCATATCGAGTACCCAACGTCTGCACTAGGGCCAGTTATTGGCATATCGCATACCCAATATCTCGAATAGTCTCTCGAACTGTACTTGAGGGATTGTCTTGGTGAATGGATCTGCCATGTTGTCCTTTGTATCTACTCTCCGCACCTCAATCTCCTGGCAATCTATGATCTTTCTGATCAGGTGATACCGCTTCAATATATATCTGGATTTCTGATGGGACCGTAATTCCTTTGCCAAAGCTATGACTCCATTGTTATCGCAATACAAATGTATTGGATCAGCAATGAATGGAACCACTTGAAGTTCAGAAATGAACTTCTTCATCCAGACTGTACATACATACACCAATGGTTGCGGTATCGTTAGCAGCGATGTACTCAGCCTCCATCGTCGAGTCTACTACAATGTCCTGTTTGGAACTTTTCCAACAGACCACCACTCCGTTGAGGGTAAACACATAACCCGAGACGGATTTAGAGTCATCCTTGTCACTTAGGATGCCAGAGTCGGTAAAATCCTCGATCTAGAGATCTCCATTACCGTACACTAAGAACATTTCCTTAGTCCTTCTTTGGTACTTAAGAATGTTCTTCACTGCTATCCAATACTTCTCACTTAGGTTGGACTGATACCTGCTTACGACGCTAAGTGTGTAAGTTACATCTGATTTGGTACATAACATCGCATACATTATAGACCCTACCGCCAAAGCATAAGGTACAATGCTCATGCGAGCCTTCTCCTCATCAGTCTTGGGAGACATATCTTTGAAGAGGATGATTCCATGACAAGCGGGTAAATTACCGCTCCTGGAATCTTCTATACTAAATCTCTTTAGTATGGTGTCTATATACCTTGATTGTGAAATTCCCAACATTCTTTTTGATCTGTCATGATAGATCTTAATCCCCAGAATGTACGAGGCATCACCCAGGTCTTTCATAGAGAACTTCTATGGCAAGAAGAGCTTGTCCGATTATAGCATAGGAATAGTATTTTCTATCAGGAGAATGCCATCTACGTATAAAATAAGAAATACCACAGTTCTCCCTACAACCTTCTTATAAATACAAGATTCATCTACGTTTTTGATAAAGTCAAATTCCTTGACCGTTTCATCAAAGAAGATGTTCCAACTCCGCGATACCTGCTTTAATTCATAAATGGATTTAAGCAACTTGCACACCTTTCCGCTGCTCACACTGTCTATGAAACCCTCTGGTTGATCCATAAAAACACACTCTTCTAAACTTCCATTCAGAAAAGCGGTTTTAACATCTATCTGCCAGATGTCATAGTCATAGAAGGCAGCAATGTCAAGTAGGATTCAAATGGATTTAAGCATAGCTTGGGTGAAAAAGTTTCAACATAGTCCAATTCTGGTCTTTGACGAAAACCTTTTGCAACGAGTCTAGCTTTGTAGGTTTCTACCTGTCCATCTACACCAATCTTCTTTTTAAACATTCATTTGCAACCAACAGGTTTTATACCAGGAGGAGCAACATCCAAAGTCCATACTTTGTTGGTGTATATAGATTTCATCCCGGATCGTCCGGCCACTTCACCGAGTCTCTACTCGTGATGGCTTGTTGGAGACTAGTAGTCTCATCATCATCGATAATGCAATCTTCTCAGTCCCTGTCTACGAGAAAACTGTAGCATCTCTCGGACGGATGAGACTGCATACTAGATCTGCGGAGTGGCGTAGGTATGTCCAGTTCTATTGAAACATCAAGTTCTACTAAGTCTTCAGTAATAGTTTGTGGTTCTGGAATTTCTTCCAGTTCTATCACGCTCCCACTAATTTCTTTTTCATGAAATTGAGTTTCCATAAAATGGGCATGATGAGAAACAAAAACCTTTTGTTCTTCAGCGTAATAGAAAAAATACCCCTAGAATTCTTTGGGCATCTCACAAACTTACACAATACTGAGCGTGCATCGAGCTTGTCCGGATGATACTTTTTGACAAAAGCTGTACACCCTCATAACTTAAGATACTTAAGACAGGGTTTCTTCCCACTCCACATTTCATATGGAGTGGTAGGCATAGACTTAGTTGGAACTTTATTCAATAGGTATGCAGCAGATTCTATTGCAAGACCCCAGAAGGATAGCGGCAACTCAGCATTACTCATTATGGAACACACCATATCTAGAAAGGTGTGATTTCGTCTTTTTGATACGCCATTGTATTGTAGTGTGTATGGAGGAGTAAACTGAGAGAGAATTCCATTCTCTTTTAAATATTCCAGGAACTCGGCACTTAAGTATTCTCCACCCTGATCAGATCGATGTATCTTGATACTTTTGCCGGTTTGCTTTTCCACTTCATTCTTATACTCCTGGAATTTCTCAAAGGCCTCGGATTTATGTTTCATCAAGAATATTTGTCCATACCTTGAGAAATCATCGGTAAAAGCGATGAAGTATGAATAGCCACTTCTTGCATGTGTAGACATCGGACCACGCACGTCGCTGTGTGTGAGTCCCAGGAGCTCAGTGGCTTTTTCTTCGTGTCCAGTGAACAGAGCTTTGGTCATCTTTCCTTTGATACACGATTGACAAGTTGCATAAGATAGATATTCAAACGGATCTAAATATCCATTTTTATGTAACTTAGTTAATCGTGTTTCATTTATATGACCAAGTCAACTATGCCATAAGAAAACTTGATTTAATTCTGGAGTCTTTCTTTTTAGTGTGTTTTGCACGTTGAAAACTTGATATTGATTGAGTACATATATTCCGTTATTGAGTGTATCCAACCCAATCATTTCATGATTCAGATGAATATTTATGATATTGCTTTCAAGTGCAAAATTATATCTTTCATTAGATAACAAAGATACAAATATAATATTACACATCATGCTGGGTACACAAAAGTAGTTATGCAACAACAAAATATGTCCACTCGCTAATCCAAGATGATATTCTCCCACAGCAACAGTATCCACCCTTGCTCCGTTGCCAACCTTGAAGGTCATATCACCTTTTCTCAAAACTCTACTGTAACATTTCAGAAAAATAAAATATTATTTTTGGGAATTTTTATAATTTAATATTAATTTTAATGAATATTTTAATATTTCGGTATAATTAAATACCGATAAATTGGGGGAAAATTTGGAAAATTATAGAAATTACTTAAAAGAGGTTGTTTTATGAGAATTATGCAAATTTTAAATTTTTATGATTTATTTGACACTAAATTAGTGCTAATTGCGATTAAAAATCGCTAATCGGATTTTTAGCATATTTTGTGCAAACATGCACCATATCATTTTACACTTGTTACATAATTTTTCTATGGCTTTCTTCATGTTTTAGCATGGTTGTTGATTGTTGGAAAATAGAAAAGAAAAAGGGGAATAAGAAATGATATGAATAGAATATTAGGTATGGGTGTGAGAGAGAAAGTGAGGGGGGGTTATCTTTGACTTGCATCTCCCATTTCCTTCATTTTCCTCTCTCCTCTCTCCTCTCCATTCCCTGCTGCTGCTGCTGCTACTTCTCCCTCCCCTCTTCACCTCCTCAAATCACCTCAATAAACATTCCAAAACCCAAATCCCATTTCACAAAAGTTGTGCACAAGCTCAAGGGAAGCACATTGGACAAAGAAATAGAAGAATTTGAGGACTTTGAGCAACTCAAGAAAATTCTTGAGTTGCCAAAGAAGGTAATTTCTGAACTATTAGCTTAGTATTTGCATTACTTTTACCCCCATGTTAGATTTGAACCAATATCGGGTGGTTTTGTGGACTTAGGAAAAACCTAGTTAGGGTTGATGGGAATTGAGAGTGGTGATGGGTAATTAAGCTCAGTAGAGACCACACAAACCCCCTAGTGCTAGAATAAAGACCCAAACCAGAGATTAGAAACCCGGAATATGGATTTAGAAACCGATATCGGAAGAATTCTGGAATCCGTGAGAGTTAATTGAAATCTGCTATCATGAGAAGACTTTGAAAATTATTTTGCTTGGACAGTGATACATGCAGGCACCCAGGAAACTACCACCAAAACCCTAGCCCCTATCTTCCTAACTTGGCCGCAGATTTATTCTGTCTGGCCGCAAATTGCGGCCAGACCTGGTCCTATTTCATTCGTGTTTGTTCTGTGGTCCCCTAATCTGTAAAATAGACCCCTGGCATATGCAAAATTATCCAATTTGACCTAGATTGAAATCTGGGACCCTTTTCTATAGTTGCTGTTTTGGATTCATGTTTCCGTATTTCGTATTTTAAATTCTGGATTCTCCTATTTGGGTTTTACCTCGATCACTTGACGTCTGCACGACGAGATCGAGGGTTGTTTGATGGTTTTGAAAGCGGAATCCATAGGTTCTAACCTATAGGCCTTAGTATGTCGTTTCGTCTTCGAATTTGATTTTAATACGCTTTGCGATACGTTATGATGTGTAGGTACCCCACAAAGACTTCGAGACGCTAAGAAAGCGCGTGGCGGCGTCGGCAACGGAAAGCGAAAGCAAGGTGAGTAGTTATATCTACGGGGGAAGTCGGGTGGATGGCGTATACCACCCCCGCAGTTCGAGGTTTAGTATACTATATTTATACTATATATTTGTTTGATAGCATTAGGTGTGATATGGATAATTGAGATGAGATTAGGTGTACTATGGATAGAATATGGTTTAGTTGTAAACTAGTATAGTTCCTAGTTGCGAATCCTAGAATAGGTTTACACCCACACGCACACACATGCTTATTTGTTATGGTTATACCTAGATGATGAGGATTGTGGACGATATTTGGAGATGAGTCGATGAGATTAGGCATAGTGCTATGAGATCGGTGTTATGATGTGATTCGTATTTGGGATACGACATGTGATTTTTAGCGGGCCTTGGGATGTTGTTTCACACACGCATTCATATTTATATAGATGGTATCGATTGTACTAGACTTAGATCAGTACCCCAAATTATGTGATATGACGATAAGGATACCAGATAATTGATGAGATGAATGTGATATTGACCCGTACCCAGCTATTGAGATGCTAGGCGATGATTTACCGTACGAGCTTTATCTTGATGATAGATCCGCACTCATGCCTCGAGGACGTCATATGATATACTGTATCGTACGTGATACTATTGAGGCGGGATCACCGACTATTATCTATATGTATATCGACTCAGATGTAGGTGGTTTCCATACCCCTCCCGATTAGCGTATTTGCTAGATTTGTAGTTGCTTAGTAGATGTTAGACTAGGCCGATGTTATACCTATTTCAAAACTAACGAATCGGGAGTATTTCAATGATAGGCAAAGGGATTCTACAGATATTTTCAAAAGACCCATCTTTTCTTAAAAAACACCATAGCCCTTATTTTACTAAAAACCCCGATTCGTCTTATTTCAAATAGCAAAATTGCATGACATTTACATATTGCTGTAAGATTCTTCACTGTTGCGTTGATTATTTGATTTCCGCATATTCATGCTATTCACATCGCATTGCATGTGTAAATGAGTTATTGTATATTAAACCCATGCTGTTAGGACACCGGCACCATTATCGATGATGCGTATGTTCCACGTACACTTTCTTGCCGGCTCACACACTTCATCATCGATAATTGCCATGTCACTACACTGTAGTACTGTTGCATTCAGGATATGATCCCTTACATGGCATACTTGTGTACATACCTATTGTACACCCATACATGCATACATACGTATTCGCACATACATAGATGATTCTCACTGGATTTGGAGATTTGGGAACCACAAGATACTCTTTAAAACTGATTCATTTTAAAAGACCGGTTTCTCTCAATATATGCATATTACTACTTCATATTGCATGATATACTGATATGCTTATATTTCTTTTACATGTCACATACATCATGCTTTTGATTATACGCATTGAGATATGTTGTTTCTATGATATTTCTGGATTTGGGAACCGTTGATATTTCCAAAGAGAGTATGTGATCTTTTTAAAAAACCCGGTTACCCTTGATATGATATTTCAGTGCGTCCACCATGTGTTTTCTCGGTGCCGAGAGCGACATGTGAAACTCGATTCGAGGAGCGGATGGGGCCGATTGCGGGTACATGGTGGGCCCGGTATGGTACCCCGGGGCGAGAACGGATCGCTGTGTTGCAGACGGTGAGCCTGGAAGAGGGACTACTACCTACCGGTGATAGTATTTGGGCTCGGCGGATATCCGGAGGATACCGACTGGAGTCGAGAGATGATATGGGCCGATCCGGACTGGCGGAGTCCGTGGGCCGATCCGGACTGACGGAGTCCGATATATGAGGATTTACGTGCCGATGCTAAGTACAGGTTTCATGATGTTTTCGAGTGTCGATACTTGACACTCAGATTCCATGATTTTGATATGTCGCGAGCGACACATGTTGATTTACATCCTCATACTTCCATGCATATGTTATGATATTTATATGCATGATGCTTATTGTCATTGGGTGATACGTGGATGATTTCCACATACATATATTGACATTGATGATATTGATCACACTGTTAGATGATATCCACATATTCATAGACTTCATGATATAGTCGATATTGATCATACCTCATATTTATGATATGTTATTACCTGAGGCACTGACACGAGCACTTGACACCACACTCATGTATAGAGATTACATTGCCACCTTATCATACTTCAGACTTATTTATTTGAGCTTTATATATATCTGATCGTATTGACCTAGGATTGTGTCATACATACGATTTCTGCTTTGTGATGTTTTCTATTCACGAGTTGGCAATTCACCCCCGTTGTGCCACAGTTCTTGCAGGTTTTGCCGTACAGGTTCCATTGCGGCTTTTCTGGCACACTGCTTTCTTTCTGGGTGATTGCATTGGTAGGTGGGTTTACTCGCATCGTGACCACCCTTATATTATTTTATTCAGTTGTATCTAGTAATTCCATCAACCAAACTTGTATATTGTTTCAGATTTAGAAAACCAGTGGTGTATTGTTTCGACCTTAGAGTCGCGCGTTGTAGTATTATGGTTTTCATGCTGATTTGAGTTTTCCTTTAGTTTTGATTCTCGCTCTTTGGCGTTGTATATTATATTGCTTGCGTGGTTGTGACCGTCGATTGATGAAGAGCTAGCTCCTGCTTGGGGATGCCTTTATTCACTGCTTATATATTATTCTTGTTGTACCCCGTTCGGGGCCAGTATTTATAAAGGAAACTCTGCCGAAATTTTCAGAAAAGACATGAGATTTTTAAAATGCATATTCGGCTTATGTTATTTAAAAACCCTTGTTTTAAAACATGTTTTCTTCGCTTCTTTAAAACTAGTTCTCCTTTATTTATTACTTAAAATAGTTTTAGATTTCTGGGCTTTTGGCTTACTTGAGTTAGATGAGGTCTAATAGACTTCATATGATTCAAGGCCAGTCACGGGCTATTTCGGGTCGTGACATCTACGGCTTCTCATCACCTGCAAAGAATTGCAGATGTGAGATCCTGACCCGGTATCCAATATCCAGGAAGTAGAGTTAATAGAGAAACAATTTTCAATCACGAACACATCTGAAGCCGAAACCACAACTTGCTTCATATCCTAATTCTTAGCTTTTAAAGCCTGGTAATCTTTCTTCCAATGTCCTTTCTTATGACAATAGAAACATTCCTATTTTTTTGCTGATCCCCCAATCTTATCATTTCCCTTTCCCTGCACCTTCTGCATACCTCCTTTCGGTTTGGTGGGGGCCTTCTTCTTCCCCTTGTCCTTAGCCTTAGATTTAGAAGAACAAGATTCCCTACAAACAAAGCGGGTGTTTCCTTGGTTTTCTTCAAGGTGCCCTCTGCAACCCTCAACATGGTGAGGAGCTCAGGAAGTGTAACTTTCGTTCTTTGCATATTGAGATTCAATATGAAATGGGTATAGGTGGAGGGAACAGACTCTGAATCAAGTCGTTATACAACTCATTCTCTAACGTAGTTCTAAGGTCCATGAGCATTTCGATGAGAGTAATCATCTTTAGGATGTGGTCCTCTACAGATGATCCGACAGCCAATCTCGCCTGAAATAACTTTTTTGAGGTCTCGTATCTTGCGATACGAAATTGCTCTCTATATAAATCTTTGGTATGGAAGAAGATGGAAGCAAGGTCTATCTTCTCGTACAGTCTCTAATGTTCATTATCCATGGAGGCGAGCACGAGATACTTGGCTTTCACGCAATCAAGATCCCAAGTCTTTCGGACCTCAATGTTCACGACTGAGGATTCTGGACCTGGACAGGGGGGCTTTAGTCGTGAGGATATATGTAATCTTATCATAAATAAGGGCCATATGGACGTTCCTCAGCCAGTCTTTATAATTCAGCTCAGTCAGTTTGTTATTATCTAGTAAAAGCTTAAGTCCCGTCATGGTCGCTGCAATTATAAGAGAGAGAAAAGAAACACTCAGCATATGCTCTTGAAAATTTAGATTGGTTATTAGTTTATCTAAACAGGATAGCTCTCACTGTTTTCTTGAATTCTCCTTCTAACCTTAAAAGAAGAATTAGTTAGGATTAATCGCACTCTACAAGTTCGCTTATCTTTCGACCATGCCAGTGTTGGTATTTCGGTGGGAGGTCCCATGTGCTTTCACACGGATCTAATTAAATAACCCCGTTTTCTCAAAGGCATACCCCCGTTAACACCTTTCTAGACACCTACTTGATTAGATAATTGCAATGTGAAAAACTCTCCCGAAGTGTAGCTGATACTCACAATAGGATCGGGACCCAATTATCATTGTGTGATAATTTTGAAGGAAGCCTACCAAAACTACCACACTCAACACTAGCAAGTTTCCTGTATGTTTTGAAACTCCCGATGTGGTTTTTTCCCCAAGAGCTTATAACCTTGACGAAGGTCAAAACATCATAAGTTGCAAGTCAAGTTCAACCTGTCATTGTCTAGATTAATTTAGACCCATTCGTACAAGTCCTTGATGAAGGTCAAAACAGCTGTACACCTGTCCTAAATTAATGCATCTATCTATGCTACAGATAAGTACCCGCTAGCTACCAAACACTATACCTTGGCGAAGGTCAAAACACATAGCATGAATACTAGTTGATACCTGTCTGAAATGACAGAGGGCTATGGCTGGTTTTGGCGAAAACCGTGAACGTAATGAACTTGATATAGTCGAAGGAACCGAATAGCTTTGAAAAGGAGTGGTTTAGGCTCCATTTTTAAAAGTTATTTTTGAAGAAAACCGAGTGGTTTTATAATTGTTCCAACGAAGTCAAATTTAGGTTTGTTGCTTTACATTAATTGAGATTAATGCAGTCCCATCAATTAGCTTTATCACATCAGAAAATAACGAAAATAGAACGCACGTATATGCCACACGCATTCGCCATAGGGCCCCGTCATGCACCGTTAGGTTACTTAACTAACGGCAGACCGGAGGCTGGGCTAGCGCGGATGCAAAATATATACAACATTTATATATATAACCATTCATCACAGGCATGATAAACATCACAGACAGATATCAACTTCACAGAGAATGGAAAAATAGATCAACTAGGAACATTTGCATTTCATTAAGCCACCTATAAAACACAATCCTCCGCGGTCATGTGAATAGCTGAGTGTGAATTATCCCAGACCCCTACGAGTGCGACAAGCTACCCGTAAATCCTAGAATTGGGTGACCCGGGTCTCGACTCCTCGAGATGGCCACCCACTGAATCTTAGAACCCGGTAGCTTGTGCACTCCTCCATGGATCAATCCTAGATGCAGAAATGGAAAATATAATATATAGGCCGGTGACATCATCCTCAACCTGGATGTACCCTAATAAAATAATATACATCAATTATTAGATGAATTACATCATCCACTCACATCTCACATCTAAATTCACACGAGGTTTTTCACACGACGATCTATCAAACCATTACCAACACAGAACATCATAAGATATGTGCAACCCCTTCTAATCGACACATAGCGATTAGAAGACATTTAAGAACACATATACGTATCACAAAAGCAAGTAAAGAAAATAACGACATTAGAATTCCGATCACAATTAGCAAACTTAATCGATTTTCCTACAACTAAAAATCTAGTTTCACTAAAGTCCTAAAAAATCTCATTTTAAGCCAATTCGGGAGTTGAAATGAACTCGAAATCCTCCTAAATATTCGTGGCGGCGAAGAACACAAAATTAACATACGTCTAGAGAGACTAAGGGGTACCCACCCCCGGGGTCCACCATGAGTGGCCCCATAGGGTGGGCAGACCTGAAAGCACGCTATTGGGGTGGTCTCGGGTCCCCAACCCCAAGGCGACCTTGTGGTGGTCTTGGGGGGGTGGGCCCAACCTTTGGCCCCCTAGGGTTTTCTCAGGGTACCCAAGCATCATCCCGCTGCTTCCTGGATCAAACTGTGAGCCTGCGTGGTGTGCAAACAAGTTAAAACATCAAATTTTGGGACTGTTTTTGTCGATAGTTCGTACGCGACAAAAACAGCAGAATTCGAACGTCGCTATGAGCTATGTAAGGCTTATGGAGTGTCTCTGATACCATGTAAGACGATGCTGCACACTCTACGGGGTTTGTAGAGAGGCAGAATTTAAAAAAAAAACGAGTTTTAGGCATGCAACAACTACGATTATCCCATGAACTACCATAAGCCCTAACTAGCAAAAACTTCATAGGTTTCATTCTACTTTGATAGAAATTATAGATATGAGATCGGGTCCTTCGGGTTTTCAAAGTCCTCTTCTTAAGCTCCTCGTGGTCCTGGATCGAGCTTATTCGTCTATCTCCTTGTGTCAAAGATGATCCACCCGAGAGTTTGTGGTTCAAGATTCAACTTATAAAAGAAGTAACTAAGGTCTCTAGTATGCTAATCTAGAGTTCTTAGATGATGTAGAGAGTGTTAATTGGATTTGTTTATCTCATAAACCCTTAGATTCTCAACTCATGAGAGGGGTTTGGGTTTGAGGAAGAAGAGAGAGCTCAAGAGAGGAGAGAGAAGGCTAAGGTAAGAATGAGAGAATAATGGCTAGAAAAATAATATGTATCATAATATTTTTCCAAATAAAAAATCAAGCCATGCTTGAATAGTTTTCATAAATGAATAACCAAAGATAATAGCCATGCTTCTCACCATGCTTAAAGGCCAACTCACTCCTCCATCCCATTTTCTGTTTCTAACAAATAGAAAAATACATAATGAGGTGTCCTCATCTAGAAGCATTCTTGTATAGATACAAGAATACGTAAACCGTATATACATACCCGTATTCTTACTAAAAAATACGAATACCAAGAGATAGAATAATCCAATAATATAATACTAGATCATTATTAAATCAATACTTCATTTAATAATGCGGCTTAATCCTAAGCCCACTATTATTAACTGTCCGAACAAAAACCCGTGTAGCTAGCACACGTATATGATTGGAACACTGCACGTATAACTATACAGCCTCTACATCATTTCTTCTGAACCAGGAAAACCCTCTGTGTAGGACTCTAAAGACTCGATTTGTATGCTGGCAGTGGGTTTAACCACAAGAACGTCAGTGGCATTAGGCGTACGTAATGGCTAACAAGTACCTGTCGAAAAGAAGGCCGATGAACAAACTCATCCGAACCCCTACCGAGCCTGTCTGTGACAATCTCCTTACAGTCCGGTCTGTTCGTCTGAGAGTATCGCATGCCGGGTCTATGGGTGGAAAACGTCAGACACCTAATAACCTGAAAAGTTATGTCGATGTGGATCAAGGCCATCCGAGAATCTATCGATCTTCCTATCAATAATTCTCAACTGCCCTGGTCAGGGACTTATGGTGTTGCCCAACCAAATACAGCGCGACATCGACTCCCTATACCAGGAGAGATAAATCCATAACAATCGCTCACAGCCTCCATATGGCTTAGGATTGTACCCAAGTAAAAGCTGTTTGCACAGCTCAGTAGAGTCGTGGTAGGGTAGTAATCAAAGCACAGTGGGAACTCACACGAGAAAAATAATGATCTCAGGTCGACAGACTATCTGTACTCTAGAGAATTGCTATCTGACGATAGGTATAATACCATCTAGCCAGTTCTCGGCGAGTCCGTCCAGTGTACTCACCCCCAGTGAGCACCTGCATACAATCTTAGGTGAAACACACCAATGGCCGTGGGACCAACCACCGTCCCTCGTTAGGGTCTAGAAACATATACACTAGTCTACTCTAGAATATCGATGCCCAGTCTCGATACTCCCACGACTAGGGACATTTAAGGATGTGCTTATCGACTACCCAACTCCCACAAGTATGATTGCCATCACAACGCTGGTAGTCAAGTAAGGATCCAACGGGCTTTATCAATATGTATAAGCAATATGAATAAGTAACACATATACACATGTTAAAATAAAGTCAAACCAAATAGCATACTATCATATCGAGCAAGATCTGTACATACATACCCCTAACATCTTATACAATAAAGGCCTCTAAGGCATACATATCCAACACCTATATGGGTAGAACAGTCTTACTCAAGATGATATTATGCAATCTGGTTCATCTCTATCATCATGCACATATATTATGTTGTATTACGGATCACTATTATATGTTGATAGAGCCCATATGATTCTTGCTTGATTACCAGGTTTATTGTGGTGATCACACTTGTGCGAATTGGGTAGTCTATAAGCAAATCCTTAAATGTCCCTAGTCGTAGGAATATCGAGACTAGGTATCGATATTCCAGAGTAGTTTAGTGTATACGTTTCTTGACCTCAACAAAGGGCGATGGCCGGTCTCACAGCTATAAATGTCAATTAGTCACCAAAGATAGCATACATATGCTCATTGGGTTAAGAGTTACATTGGACAGACTCACCGGGAACATGCTAGATGGTATTATACCTATTGTCAGGTAGCAGTTCTCTGGTGACATGAGTACATGTTAGTCTATCGACCTGAGATCGTCATTTTTCTCGTGTGAATTCGCACTATGCTTTGATTACTACCCTACCATGAATCTATTGAGTCGTGCAAACAGGTTTTTGTTGAGTATAGTCCCGAGCCACATGGAGGCAGTGAGCGGATCATCAGGTATTCGTTTCTCCCGGTATTAGGAATAGATGCCACGCTGTGTATGGGTGGCCATCATCAGAAATTCTTGGCCAAGGTGGACGAGAATTACTGATTTGGATCAGTAGTTTCTCACTGGGTGATGGGATTTACAACGACACGACTTGTCGCATTATTAGGGGTCTAACTTTATCCACCCCCTAGATCCGATATGCGATACTCTTATTAGACGAACAGACCGGACTGTACGGAGACTGTCACTTTCAGGCTCAGTGGGGATACAGACAAGTTTTCTTGTCGGCCTTCCTTTTGTTCAATACCTGGGTAGCCATTACGTACAGCTAGTGCCGTTGACGTGCTTATGGTTAAATCCAACGCCAGTGTATTGTCGAGTTTTTAGAGTCCCACACAGAGGGTTTCCCAACTCGGGCGAAACAATGTAGTGTACGTATTTTGATACGTACTCAGGTTCGATTAAAACACGTGTTTTTGTACACGTGCTTTTAATCGAACATTTTATTAATACTAACTAGTTTGAAAGATAGCCAGATTATCACATTTTGGATTAAATGTGAGCTAATATTATATATCTCTTTTAGTATCTATCTTTTCGGTATTCTTATTTTGATAGAATACGGTATTTATACGAATACGAGTATTTGTATAAATATGTGTATTTGTGTCTTGATACAAATATATGTATTCATATCTTAGTACAAATACGGGTATTCGTATTTTATACGAATTCGGTTTTCGTATTTTAATATGAATATGGGTGTATGTATTTGTGACATATACTTGTATTTGTGTAATTCCCTAGGTGGAGTTGGGGATGAATACCACCTACCCCGTGAGAAGTGAGATGTTATCCAGTATCGATGTGGGGATGTAACCGATACAGATACACATGGGGACCCATTATAGAATAATGGGATTATCGAATTCCATTCTGAAAGTGGGCACGATCAGAACTATAAATGGAATGATACCACTCCTATAACATGGATGCACCTTTTGGATGAATCGGAATTCCGGAGTTTGAAGAACTCCGTAGTTAAGCGTGCTTGAGCTAGGGAAATTCTGGGATAGGTGACCTACTGGGAAGTAGCCCCTTCTTGAGTTCGATTCATTCAAAGGGACAAAACCGTGCGGTTTCGGCCAGAGCGGACAATACCAACTATGTTTGGGGGCGGGTCATAGCAAATATGGTATCAGAGCCGGTCCCTCAAAAGCAGGTCTTTGGTTCGAGGACGAACCATTGTTTTAAGTGGGGGGAAGTAATACCCCAGGTGGAGTTGGGGATGAATACCACCTATCCCGTGAGAAGTGATGTCACGACCCGAATCACGCAACGTCTAAAGCGCAACGTAAATTAAGTAAGCCGAAACCAAGAAATCTAAACCCTTTTTTTTTCGGACAGCACCTCCCTTGTATATTTTGATCCAAAACAGATATACAATAATATATATGCATCCCCAAGTGGGAGCTAGCTCTTCGCCAAACGGCGGGTCACAACCACGCAAGACAGAACTTATGTATACAATGCCAAACGACGAAGATCAACACAAGGAAGTAGCCCCTTCTTGAGTCCGATTCATTCAAAGGGACAAAACCGTGCGGTTTCGGCCAGAGCGGACAATACCATCTATGTTTAGGGGCGGGTCATGAAAAATATGGTATCAGAGCCGGTCCCTCAAAAGCAGGTCTGTGGTTCGAGGAAGAACCATTGTTCTAAGTGGGGGGAAGTAATACCCCAGGTAGAGTTGGGGATGAATACCACCTATCCCGTGAGAAGTGATGTCATGACCCGAATCACGCAACGTCTAAAGCGCAACGTAAATTAAGTAAGCCGAAACCAAGAAATCTAAACCCTTTTTTTTCGGGCAGCACCTCCCTTGTATATTTTGATCCAAAACAGATATACAATAATATATATGCATCCCCAAGCGGGATCTAGCTCTTCGTCAAACGGCGGGTCACAACCACGCAAGACAGAACTTATGTATACAACGCCAAACGACGAAGATCAACACAAGGAATAATGTAAAGAAAGACATCTAACCCACCAAGCGAACATAAAACCCATCGCTCAAGTGTCTTAACTACAAGTCTTGCTAAGTCTCATTACTTATACAAATACTAGTTTATGATTTGATGGAGTAACTAGATACAACAGGAATAATAATACAAGAGTGGCACGATCTAACATGTACCACATCCCTAAAGCAAAACACCCGAATACAGCTGTGCGCAAGCGATACCGCTGCTGATCCATTCAGTCAACCAGTAAGAACTGTGGCACAACGGGGGTGAGTTGCCAACTCATGAGTAGAAAATATCATCAAGTAGAAATCAAAATAAATAATGATTCCTAGGTCAACTATATCATAAAGGTAATACTATAATATCTAAGGTGACCGTATCTGCATATGTGTCAACAACATAATCAATACCTAACAGCAAGTGGATATCATCCAACCATATAATCAATGCCTGTATGCATGTGGATCTCGTCCACGTATCCATTAATGACACAATCAACTCCATGGAACCTGAGTATCCAATATCGACACATCGCAACATCATGAAGGAAAAGCATGTATGTAAATATCATGAAAGCATATACAAGTAAATATGAGGATATAAATCAACGTGTGTCCTTCGCGACACATAAAAATCATGGAACCTGAGTGTCCAGCATCGACATTCGAAACATCATGAAACCCATGTCCAGTATTGACACTTAAATTCTCATAGCTCAGGCACCGCATTCTCAGATCGGCCCTTAAATCTATAAGTCTCATGGAACTGGAGTGTCCAACATCGACACTCGCAACATCATGAAAACTAGTATCCAGCATCGACACGTAAATACCGATCTGTCAGGCGCCGTCACCATGGCTGGCCCTGATGTCCGTACATCTCATGGAACCTGGGTGTCCACATCGACACTCGCAATCCACGTAGCATGTCCGAACCTGACTCTGGTCGGTATCCTCCAGATATCCTCCGAGTCCAAATAATATCACCGGTAGGTAGTGGTCCCTCTGCCAGGCTCAACGTCTACACCACGAAATCACCTCTCGCCCTGGGGACCATACCGGGTCCACCATGTACCCACAAACGGTGCCTCCCACTTCTTGAATCGGGTATCACTTGCCAATCTCAGAACCGAGAAATCATATGGTGGACGCACTGAAATATCATATCAAGAGAAATCGGGTTTTCAATACAAATGCACATTCTTGAAATATCCCCCACGGTTCTCAAATCCAGAAAATCACATGAAATCCATATCTCAATGCATATAATCGTAAAGCATGATGTATGCGGCATATAACAGAATGTAAGCATATCCGTATATCATGCAACATGAAACAGTGATGTGACAATAGCAAGTATATCATGCAACATATAACAGTAATATGAGCATATCAAGGGAAAACCGTTATTTAAATACATCAAGTTATTAAATATATTATACGGTTCCCAATTCCTCCGAAGTGCTACATCATATGAGGTGTACATGTAGCTGTAGCAAGATATGTGTATCTACATGTAAGTATGTATGCATGATGTACATGTAGCTATAGCAAGGTATATGTGTAAATATGTAGGTATATCATGTATACTAACATTTCATATGTGTAATGGAATAAGAATCAATGTCTCAATTGTCCCTGACCGATACAACATCACATATGTATAGGTGCAGCTATAGCAGGGTATGTCATGCAACATAGCATAATGATGTGAGCATAGTAAGTAAATAATGCAAGGAGTCATATCATGATGCAGCAATTCTACTGTGTAGTGACACAGCAATTATCGATGATGTAGGTGTGTGGGCCGGGCAATCTGTGTAAGTGTAACTTACGCATCATCGATAATGGTGTAGGTGTACTAGCACAGGTATATGTAATGCAATGAGAATGACATGAACGTAGCATAAAGTACTTCGCCAGCTAAATGCTATGGGGTATACGTGTCTACAATATATCCGAGTCGGTGAATCTATCAATCTCATATCGTGGACCGACAAAGGTATCAACTATCTCATATCGACTTGCATCCATATAACGACATATCACACTAAGTCATCATATCACATCGTATACTTGTTCTCTTTCAATTCGTACCTATCATGATTCACTTCTCATTTCATACTCTCAAATGTCACTATGTTCATTAGTGTCAACCTTCATCATATTACCGTTACTAAATCCTATAATCATGTCCGTCGCATATCATTTATCAGGATATAATAATCAAACGATAATCCATATGTTAGTTGTATGTATGCCCTAGAGGCCAGTATTGTACAGATTATGTATATTATATTGGATGCTTGGACATATATAGAGATGACTTTCTTGCTCGACATGATAGTATGCTATCTGGTTGCCATTTATCTTAACATGTACACTAGTCTCTTTATACTGTCTTATAGTTACATGTTGGTAAAGCCCTTAGGATTTGTACTTGACTACATGGACTATGATGAAGATCATACTAGTGGGGACATGGTAGTCCATAAGTACATCCTTCAAGGTCCCTAGTCGTAGGTGTATCGAGACGGGGCATCGATATACCAGTGTAGACTAGCGTATACGCTTCTCGACCCATGTGATGGGCGATGGATGATCCCATATCCATTGGTGTTTGACATCAGAGATGGTATACGGGTGCTCAGTGGAGACTGGGTACACTGGACGGACTCGCCGAGAACTCCCAGATGGTATTATACCTCACGTCAGATGGCAGTTCTCAGGTGACACTTGTACAGGTTAGTCTGTAGACCCGAGATCGTCATAGAGTCTTGTGTGATTCCCACTGTGCTTTGATCTCCACCTTACCACGTCCATGAGGGCGTGCAAAACGGTGGTCTTTGGGCACAGTCCCGAGTCACATGGAGGCAATGAGCGATAGGAGGGGTTTCGTCTCTCCCGGTATTGGGGGTTGATGTTGCGCTGTGCTCGATTGGCCGTAACAGGGAAGTCCCTGGCCAGGGCTGATCAGAGATTTGCTGGTAAGTGTTACCAGTAGTTTCTCGACCCGTTACGAGCCTCACATCAGCACGACTTATCGGGTTATTGGGGTCTGACGTATACCACCCCTAGACTTGATATGCGACGTATCAGACGAAGAGACTGGACTGTATGGTAAGTGTTACTGGTCGGATTCGCAGGAGTGTGAGCGGGCTAGCTCGTCGATCTTCTGATCGCTCAATACCCGGGTGGCCGTTACGTTTAGCAGACCGCTTGCGGCTTGTGGGTGCTTGATATGATCATCATCTGCTACCGGCGTATTGACGAGTCTTTAGAGTCCTACACAGAGGTTTCCTGGCTCAAGCGAAACGAAATAGGAGCACATATGAGATATGTGCAGGACCGAGAATGATGCGTGTATGTGATACCGCATTTCATTCTCGCGATTTATGTTTTGATTGGTTATATTCGATATGACTTAGTTATCGAATCATTGATTCGATAAATCGATGCATTGAATACTAATCGGTTATGTGCGACATGACCGGATCATTGAATCAAGTGTTGATTTAATGATTTAATGTATAATTATATATTTGATATATTACTTTGCATTAACTAGTATTGGTTCACTTTAAACGGATTTTTCTCACTTGATGCACATTGTATATGTGATATGCTTTCGTGCACTTTTTTGTATCATGTTTGATGATACTTGATCATTTCGTTAAGTGTATAGAATTAATCCATGGTTAATATGATAATTAGGGTTTTGTATATTCATTTATTTATTTATTTGTTTATTTATTTATTTGAAATGGATTATGATGAGAATGGTGGCTCTTTTTGTTTTAAGTTGAAGCTTCATGAAGCTTTGACTTTGCTAACCATCCTTATCTTCATACTTAACCCTAACCCATCCAAGTGACCATGGTTAATTCTCTACACTTAACCTTAGTTCAAGTTATGATAAGTATTTGATTTAAAATTTATTTTGACACAAGACTTATCATATTCTTTTCTTGAGCTCATCTTCTTCTTCTTCTTCAAGCTTGCTACAAAAATGGCAACTTGAGTTAAAGTGAGATAAATCCAATTCTAAAGTGAACCCACCTCCTATTTCTTCACCCTCTACCTCTTGCCAAGTTGTTTTGGGTGTTTACTTCACAAGTTTCACAAGTTTGTGAAGTCGGAGCTTGAGTTTGTGCAACCTCGACGTAGATCGTCTTTGACACGAAGCCGACGACCTATTCCGCACGTTTCTCCGATGAAGCCGTCACGAGAGTTCAAGCTTCAAGATGGACAGTGAGAGGACGCCCTTGTGGAGCCGTGGAGGTGGATATCCGGATCTACAAAGGTTGTAATTTCCGTATCCCAGTAGTTAACTGTTAATTAGCTTTTAGTTTCGCCTAGAATTCTAGCAAACGATCCGTAGTCGGGTCTCTCGGCACCGTTAAAATTTTAATATGGCATGTTCGATGCCTTGTGTGACCTCATTAAGGTGCCTAGGAACCCTACAGTGGTATCAGAGCCTAGCTAGAGCCTTAGGCGAAGTCCAGACGGAATTTGAAGTCCGATCGAACCAAAACTTAACCCGGAAAATTGCTCTCTGTACTTTTTTGAAAACAGTGGTTTTTTCAACATTAAAAATATTCAGAATAATAAGCAGGTGAATTTAAGAAAAACTGTGAAATTCGTGCCCCTATCTCTTTCAAACTGCCGCGGTTCCGCGGCACGAGCATGGCTCGTGCGGCGGTTCCGCGTCGGTACGGCCGAATTATTTTATTTTATTTGCACAGTATTTCTTCATTTCCAGTGCTTCTTTTTCTGGGAATTTTTAATAATTTTTCAAGAGTTGAATTCTCAGAGGTGGTTTTGGGGTTTCGGAGTTTCGATCGGAATATCAAATTTTGTCTGTTTGGCTTTCCGGATAATTTTTTAGAATATGTTAAAAAGTTCGACCGGATATAAATACCCAATTTTTCCCCTGCCGGAATAATTCCAAGTGTTGGATTTTTCTGTGGTTAAAAGACGTTCTAAGTAGTGCAAGTAACTCGATGGTCCCTCTAGAAGACAACAAACCTTAACTCGATTATGTGACCGTCTTGAACTGCCCTTTGAACCTTCGGGTTTGGGGCAGTACGGCGTGCCACATGTGAGGCGTTGGCTTGACCCTTCTACGGCTGGACCGTTGGTACTGAGGTATGAAATGAATGTCTTTGAACCTATTTCATGTGTTGATCGGTGCCGGGAAAACTTGGGTGTTCGAATGTTCGATCAGAAAGTTTGATATATTCTATTTATCCGGAATGAGATACAATAATTGGAATTCACAAACAGTTATGTGATAACTGAATGAATGTTATAAATCTAGCAATTTAGTCCCATATGATATTGAAAAGAGTTTTCGATAATGAGACTAAAATGCGGGATTTATATCTGTTAGGCATGCGATGTCTAAAGAGGTTGCGGATTCCAACTGTTGTAGTTTTACACTTTCTTTTCTGTGACCGTAAGTGTAGTATGTTCATATCGCCGGTTTCGTTGCTATACGTCAACGACAATTGGGGTATGCATACTTACTTACGTTGATGACATGTGATGTTATGTGTTGCTGGATATGTTATATTGGATCGTCGTGTTCGTATAGCCGGGGTTTTTTTATGTGAGATGAGTGTTTTTCATTTTCATTCATGTAAAAACTTGTATGTAATATTCTTTCTTTTGGGGCGCTTCCAGGTAGCGGAAGTTGTCACCCGTTGTATATTATTTACTTTTCCGCATTAGGATAGACCCAACGAGGGGAGCACAAGTAACCGGGTTCTGGGGTCCAGTGGGAGACCAACTCGAGGAGTCGAGTCCGGGTCTCCTAACCCTAGAATTGGCAGGGTTGCTTGCCGCTCTCGTAGGGGTCTAGGGGTGTGGGATTGGCTATTCATCACGACCGTGGAATCCGTGTTTTATACTGGCTCGTATTGAAAACACGGACGTCCTAGTATATCCAATATTTCATATGTTTATTCTGCTGCGATATCTGTGATGTGATTCTGTGATGGATATAGTATGTAGTATATATGATATATTATATAGACGTTGCTTATGTTTTTCACCCGCGCTAGCCCTGCCCTGCTCTGTCGTTAGTTACCTAACCTAACGGTGCACGAGGGGACATCGAGGCGAATGCGGATGGCATAAGTGTACGTCATATCTATCTGTGATGTTTAGGTATTTAAATGATGGGACTTCATTAATGTGATTAATGAAAGATAAGAAACCTAAGATGTTGTAGAATCAGATTTTAAAATAAAACAGGTAGCTACAGTTCTTGCTTTGCACAGCGGTATATATGATATACCCCGCACCTTATTCGATGAGGAAAGGACCGAGATCCCTTCACCGGGAGTGACTCCTTTAGCAATAACTGGCAGATGCTACACACTCGGTTTGCTTTTGACTGCTTTTGGGTTTTTGCTTTGCACAGCGATATATATGATATATCCCGCACCTCATTCGACGAGGAAAGGACCGAGATCCCTTCACCGGGAGTGACTCCTTTAGCAAAACCAGAAAAGCCTCAAAATCACTCCATTTTAAAACTTCATTTGATTCTACAACGATATCAAGTTCATTACGCAATAGGTTTTCAGAAAACCTGTCGTAGCCCTCCGTCATTTCAGATAAGTACTATTTAGTATTCGTGCTGCGGTTGTTTGGCATGCGTCAAGGCGTAGTGTACGGTAGCTAACTAGTATTTATCTGCTTATGCATATGATGCAGATTGGATTAGGGTATTCGCACGGCGTTGTTTGGCATGCGTCAAGGGTCGTGCGGGTGGGTTTAATTCAATCAGGAAATGACGGGTTGAACTTGACTAGCGGACTATGGGTTGTTTGGCATGCGTCAAGGTCATAGCACGCTAGGGGCAAAAGATTATCGGGAATTTCAAGTGTTGAAATTTGCAATGAGATTGCATACCTTCTATGAGATAGTTGGATCCCGATACCCGCTGCGAGTAAGAGTTACTCCTGGGAGAGTTTTACACATTACAATTAGCCGATCAAGTAGGTGTCTAGAAAGGTGTTAACGAGGTTATGCCTCTGGGAAAACGAGGTTTACAGTAATTAGGTTCGTGCGAAAGCACGGGGGACCTCCCTCAAAGTACCGACACTGGCCTGGCTGAAAGATTGGCGAACTTGTAGTGTGTAATTAATCCCGGCTAGTCTTTCCTTTTAGGGTTTGGAGGAAGATTTGATAAAAAGCAGTGGGAGCCATCCTGATTAGATAAGATAATAACCAATCTGATCTTGCACGAGCTTACGCTAAAGTGTTTTCTTCTCTCTCTCTCCAGGTAGCGACCATTTCATGCCTTAATAAAGATAATAATATGGATGTATTGACCGAACCCGCATGTTATACTGTGCTGGGGAACGTTGGTTCCGTTCATTCTTATAAGAGTTATAGGAATGAACAGGATATAGGGGAATACCAGGATTCCCATGCCACCCGAATGAAGAAAGTACATGATGATGCATTTTCTTCGGGTGTGTTCGTTACTGAGAACTGTTTCTCCATTTGCTCTACGTCCTGGGTATTGGATACCGGGTCGGGATCCCATATATGTAATCAGTTACATAGGCTAAGGAAAGGTAGAGAACTTGGAGAAGGTGATAAAGACATTAGAGTTGGAAATGGTGCAATTGTTGCAGCTAAGACTGTCGGGGAATATCACCTTGTATTACCAACTGGTAATACATTGGTTCTGAACGAATGCTATTACATGCCGAACCTGATATGCAACATTATATCGGTTTCTTTGCTAAGTAAAGAAGGATATAATTTTGTATTACAAGACAATGTTATGAACATTTTCCATAACCAAAAGTTGGTTGGATCAGGCACGTTGTGCAATGGCATTTATGTTCTAAATCAATCAACAGTTCTGAGCATAACAAACACACACAAGAGGAAGAGTTCTGAACTCAACGAATCCTTCTTGTGGCATTGTAGACTGGGTCACATCAATGCGACACGACTAGCTAAGTTGCATAAGGATGGATATTTAAATCCGTTTGAATTTTCATCCTATGACACTTGCCAGTCATGTCTCAAAGGCAAGATGACCAAGACTCCGTTTACGGGACACGGAGAAAGAGTTACCGAACTCTTAGGACTAATACATAGTGATGTATGCGGTCCCATGTCTACACATGCCAGGGATGGTTCTTCATACTTCATTACATTCACTGACGATCTCTCTAGGTTCGGGTATGTGTTCCTGATGAAACACAAATCAGAAGCTTTTGAGAAATTTAGGGAATATAAGCAAGAAGTTGAGAACCAAACCGGAAAAAGTATTAAAATCCTACGATCTGATCGAGGAGGGGAATACTTGAGCAATGAATTCCTGGACTTCCTAAAAGAGAATGGGATTCTCTCTCAGCTGACTCCTCCTTATACACCACAGCACAACGGTGTATCTGAACGGAGAAACCGCACCCTATTAGATATGGTGCGCTCAATGATGAGTACAGCTGAGTTACCTATTTACTTCTGGGGACATGCGCTTGAGACAGCCATGGACCTATTGAATAGAGTTCCTACCAAATCAGTGCCTACCACTCCATATGAGATATGGAAAGGGAAGAGACCACATCTTAATTATATTAAGATATGGGGTTGTCCAGCCTATGTCAAAAGACAAAATCCGGACAAACTCGAGGCAAGATCTGTCTTATGTAAGTTTGTAGGATATCCCAAAAATTCACAAGGGTATATCTTCTACCACCCCGAGGAACAAAAGGTGTTTGTTTCTCGACATGCCACTTTCTTAGAAAAAGGTTTTCTTATGAAACAGATAAGTGGCATTGAGGTAGAACTGGAAGAGGTTCCAGCGACACAGACTACAACAGAAGATTTGGTTGAACCCGAGGATTCCGTAGTTCCCGATGAACCCCAGCCACTCCGCCGATCTAGTAGGGTTCCTCGCCAACCTGAGAGATACTACGGTTTTCTCATGGACAGTGGAAGCGAGGATTGCATCATGGAGGATGATGACCCAACTAGCTTCGAGCAGGCCATCACGAGTGGGGACTCAGTGAAATGGCTGGATGCTATGCGGTCTGAGATGGATTCCATGTACACCAACAAAGTATGGACTTTGGAAGTTGCTCCTGAAGGGGTAAAACCCATTGGGAGCAAGTGGATCTTCAAGAAGAAACTTGGTGTAGATGGGAAAGTGGAGACTTTCAAAGCTAGACTTGTAGCAAAGGGTTTTCGTCAAAGACCAGGTGTGGACTATGACGAGACCTTTTCTCCAGTGGCTATGCTTAAATCCATCCGAATCATGCTTGCCATTGCTGCCTTTCATGACTACGAAATCTGGCAAATGGATGTTAAGACCGCCTTTCTAAATGGTGATTTAGAAGAGTGCGTGTACATGACTCAGCCAGAGGGCTTCGTAGACAGTGGGAGCAGCGGGAAGGTGTGCAAGTTGCTTAAATCCATTTATGGATTAAAGCAAGCATCGCGGAGTTGGAACATCTGCTTTGACGTCGTTATCAAAGAGTTTGATTTCGTCAAAAATCCAGATGAACCTTGTATCTACAAGAAGGTGGCAGAGAGTAAAGTTGTCTTCCTCGTATTGTACGTGGACGACATACTCTTAATAGGAAATGATATTCCTATGCTGCAATCGGTCAAGCTCTTCTTATCACAAAGATTCTCAATGAAAGATCTTGGTGATGCCTCCTGCATATTGGGAATTAGGATCTATAGAGATAGATCCAAACGGATTTTGGGATTGTCCCAATCCAGGTACATTGACACCATACTAAAGAGGTTTAGTATGGAAGAGTCCAAGCGTGGGAACATGCCCACGATCTCTGGAGTCACTCTCTCCAAAGAGATGTCTCCTAAGACTGATTTGGAGAGAGCTCGCATGCAAGGGATACCCTATGCTTCGGCAGTAGGCTCTATCATGTATGCGATGCTATGTACCAGACCCGATGTAGCATACTCACTAAGTGTAGTGAGCAGGTATCAAGCTGATCCTGGAGAGAGTCACTGGACAGCTGTGAAGAGCATTCTCAAGTACTTGCGAATGACTAGAGATATGTTCTTGGTGTATGGTAACGGAGAACTCCAAGTGGAGTCCTTTACCGATTCGAGCTTCCAGAGTGATAAGGACGACTCTAAGTCGCAGTCGGGCTTTGTCTTTACCCTTTACGGAGGGGCGGTTAGCTGGAAGAGTTCCAAGCAGGAAACCGTGGCAGACTCGACGATGGAGGCTGAATACATCGCTGCCAACGATGCTGCTAAAGAAGCTGTCTGGGTCAAGAAGTTCATTACTGAACTTGGAGTGGTTCCATCCATTGAGCATCCAATACCTTTGTATTGCGATAACAATGGAGCGGTGGCTTTGGCCAAGGAACCCAGGTCCCATCAGCGATCCAGGCATATTCTGAGGCGGTATCACCTGATCCGGGAGATAGTTGATCGCCGGGAGATCGAGGTCAGGAGAGTTGACACGAAGAACAACACGGCGGATCCACTCACGAAGGCCATTCCCCAGATACAGTTTGAGAGACTCTTCGGGATGCTCGGTATGAGATACTACAGCAGCTGGCCCTAGTGCAAGTGGGAGATTGTTAGTTGTATGTATGCCCTAGAGGCCAGTATTGTACAGATTATGTATATTATATTGGATGCTTGGACATATATAGAGATGACTTTCTTGCTCGACATGATAGTATGCTATCTGGTTGCCATTTATCTTAACATGTACACTAGTCTCTTTATACTGTCTTATAGTTACATGTTGGTAAAGCCCTTAGGATTTGTACTTGACTACATGGACTATGATGAAGATCATACTAGTGGGGACATGGTAGTCCATAAGTACATCCTTCAAGGTCCCTAGTCGTAGGTGTATCGAGACGGGGCATCGATATACCAGTGTAGACTAGCGTATACGCTTCTCGACCCATGTGATGGGCGATGGATGATCCCATATCCATTGGTGTTTGACATCAGAGATGGTATACGGGTGCTCAGTGGAGACTGGGTACACTGGACGGACTCGCCGAGAACTCCCAGATGGTATTATACCTCACGTCAGATGGCAGTTCTCAGGTGACACTTGTACAGGTTAGTCTGTAGACCCGAGATCGTCATAGAGTCTTGTGTGATTCCCACTGTGCTTTGATCTCCACCTTACCACGTCCATGAGGGCGTGCAAAACGGTGGTCTTTGGGCACAGTCCCGAGTCACATGGAGGCAATGAGCGATAGGAGGGGTTTCGTCTCTCCCGGTATTGGGGGTTGATGTTGCGCTGTGCTCGATTGGCCGTAACAGGGAAGTCCCTGGCCAGGGCTGATCAGAGATTTGCTGGTAAGTGTTACCAGTAGTTTCTCGACCCGTTACGAGCCTCACATCAGCACGACTTATCGGGTTATTGGGGTCTGACGTATACCACCCCTAGACTTGATATGCGACGTATCAGACGAAGAGACTGGACTGTATGGTAAGTGTTACTGGTCGGATTCGCAGGAGTGTGAGCGGGCTAGCTCGTCGATCTTCTGATCGCTCAATACCCGGGTGGCCGTTACGTTTAGCAGACCGCTTGCGGCTTGTGGGTGCTTGATATGATCATCATCTGCTACCGGCGTATTGACGAGTCTTTAGAGTCCTACACAGAGGTTTCCTGGCTCAAGCGAAACGAAATAGGAGCACATATGAGATATGTGCAGGACCGAGAATGATGCGTGTATGTGATACCGCATTTCATTCTCGCGATATATGTTTCGATTGGTTATATTCGATATGACCTAGTTATCGAATCATTGATTCGATAAATCGATGCATTGAATACTAATCGGTTATGTGCGACATGACCGGATCATTGAATCAAGTGTTGATTTAATGATTTAATGTATAATTATATATTTGATATATTACTTTGCATTAACTAGTATTGGTTCACTTTAAACGGATTTTTCTCACTTGATGCACATTGTATATGTGATATGCTTTCGTGCACTTTTTTGTATCATGTTTGATGATACTTGATCATTTCGTTAAGTGTATAGAATTAATCCATGGTTAATATGATAATTAGGGTTTTGTATATTCATTTATTTATTTATTTGTTTATTTATTTATTTGAAATGGATTATGATGAGAATGGTGGCTCTTTTTGTTTTAAGTTGAAGCTTCATGAAGCTTTGACTTTGCTAACCATCCTTATCTTCATACTTAACCCTAACCCATCCAAGTGACCATGGTTAATTCTCTACACTTAACCTTAGTTCAAGTTATGATAAGTATTTGATTTAAAATTTATTTTGACACAAGACTTATCATATTCTTTTCTTGAGCTCATCTTCTTCTTCTTCTTCAAGCTTGCTACAAAAATGGCAACTTGAGTTAAAGTGAGATAAATCCAATTCTAAAGTGAACCCACCTCCTATTTCTTCACCCTCTACCTCTTGCCAAGTTGTTTTGGGTGTTTACTTCACAAGTTTCACAAGTTTGTGAAGTCGGAGCTTGAGTTTGTGCAACCTCGACGTAGATCGTCTTTGACATGAAGCCGACGACTTATTCCGCACGTTTCTCCGATGAAGCCGTCACGAGAGTTCAAGCTTCAAGATGGACAGCGAGAGGACGCCCTTGCGGAGCCGTGGAGGTGGATATCCGGATCTACAAAGGTTGTAATTTCCGTATCCCAGTAGTTAACTGTTAATTAGCTTTTAGTTTCGCCTAGAATTCTAGCAAACGATCCGTAGTCGGGTCTCTCGGCACCGTTAAAATTTTAATATGGCATGTTCGATGCCTTGTGTGACCTCATTAAGGTGCCTAGGAACCCTACACCATATCAATGCTTGCAGGGGTGCTATACGCCATCCACCCGACTTCCCCCGTAGATATAAATCTACTCACCTGCTAAACTCCTTGCTTAGCCATAGTCGATGTGTTTCGTCATCTCAGAATCCACGCGAAGGTATCTACAATATCAACACATATCGCAATACCATCAAAATCAAAGTCCGAAAACCGATACGGCACACTGTGCGCTCATAGGTTAGAACCTATAGCCTACGCATGCAAAACCAACCAAAAAACCATCGTCGTTGACGTACAAATATCCAACGACCCAATACAATATCAAATACAAAAACCAAGAATTCCAAAATACGGAAATATAGCCCAAAAACACCTCAATGTGCTCCCAAATTTTGGTTCAGGTCAAATTAGCCAAATTTGCATATCAGGTTGCTCTAGATATAGGATAAGGAAGCTACAGAATAAAAATCAGCACATTTCACCACAAAGTGGCCGCAAATTGCGGCCATATGGATTAAATCTGCGGCCAGGATAAGGGGAAATGGACTTGGGTTTTTAGGGTAGGTTCCTGATTGCCTGCACGTCTCTCTGTGTTCACTAAATATTTTTCAGGTCTCCGGGTTATAGCAGATCTCAGAATTCTATCACAATTCCCACAAAATACGATATCGGCAATTCTAACTTCCGTGTTTTGGTTTCTATTCTCGGGTCTTGGCCAGTAAAACACTCTTTAAGGTCTAGTAATCACTCACTACACCTCACTTAACCACTCAACAGCATCTTATAAATTTCTAAGATCACAACCCTAACTAAATCGATATCTAAACTAGAATAGGATATAATAACACAAATACGATTCTAAAGTGAATGGATTACCTTAAAAGCAACCAAAGAATTTTCTTGTGTTGCCCAAGTCTTCAAAATCCAAACTTGGTTGGTCCAATGTGTTGAGGATGAGATTGTGAATGTTTTTAATGAAGGAGGCATAAGGTTTTGGTGAAGGATTGGAGATGTGGCAATGGAGCAGTGATGAAGTGAAGAAGAATGGAGGAGATGAAGAAATAATGGAGAGGTGAAGGAAAGGGGGCAACCAAGTTAACCCTCTCTCCCTCTCTTAGCCTCACTCTCTCATAACAAATATCTCTCCCTACACTCACCTCTCTCACAAAATATCTATTCTTGTTTCATCTCCCTTTTGTTTTATATCCATTAATCCTTTTCACACACAAACTCAATTCTTTTCCTTCTCATTCTCTATCACACAAAACTCACAATATACACAAGTCACAACACAATGCATAACATGCACAAGTCATGGAAAAATGTGAAAATACCGATTTTATCCAAAAATCCGATAAATATCATTAAAATAAATAAATAATTTTATTCTCCGATAAATTCCCAAATATTGGTATACACTTATACCACTTTACGAAAATCCCAAATTTCGCAAATCGGGTAGTTATCGCGAAATATATTATTTTAATATTAAATTTCCAAAAAATAATATTTTATATTTCTGAAATGTTACAATATTCCCCCTTAAATAAATTCGGTCCTCGAATTTAAATTTAACTCCTAGCATATTTAAAACATTTCAATAATCAGCTCAAATCAACGGGGCTCCGAAATCACAGAAGATACAGAAATACTACAACGCATCCTGTGCGCCGGAAAATGAGTACGAACTCAAAACCAAACTCCGTCAAGCGTCACGCAAATCGTCGAATTGCATGCATATCATCGGAGTAAAATGGAGATAAATCTCGAAATCCACTACCGAAATCCCATATGCACTAATCAAAATACTATAATACATATATAGTACGCATCAAGGAAACAAGGTGCTCAAGACTAAAATCAGCCCCAAAAGGCGTATCCAATAATCACGTACGTCTGGTGCGCACGGAAATCAAATCCAATACAAGTGTCACAATATACACAAAAGCAAAACTAAGTGCAACGGTGTGCACGAAAACATCTGTCCAGTGCAACAGGTGTGCACGACAACAATATCTAGTGCATCTACTGTGCACGAAAATCTCAATCCAGTGCAACTAGCATCACGAAAGAAAATCCCAATCGAGTGCATCCGGTGTGCACAAAATCACATCTCACATCATGCGCCCAACATGCGCAAAATCCAAATCCAGTGCATCTGTCATGCACGAATAAAACCTAAGTCAAATGCGTCCAACATGCACGAATAAAATCCCACACAAGTGCATTTGATGCGCACAAAATCCAGTACTCAGCGCCTAATATGCGCAAAAATCCGACCTAAGCGCGTCGGGTCCGTAAAACATCTGGTGCGGTAGCATGCATGAATACGAACATCAAGTGCAAACGCGCACAAAAACACAAATCTAGTAACACAAATGCTCAAGACATAAATCGAGTGCAACCAAGGCACGGAGTATAAATCCGGTGCAACCAATGCACGAAATAACAATCTAGTGCAACAAATGCATGAAATATGAATCTGGTGCAACAAATGCACGAAATACAAATCGGGTGCATTCAATGCACGAAAAACCAAATCCAGTGCAACAAATGCACGAAATATAAATACCCAGTAGATGCATGAAAACCATATCAAGAAACTCAAATCTAAGCGATACAAGCGTGATATTCGGATCACTAACGCAAATCGTAACAAATGACATTGAGGTACACCCCTACAATGTCGAAAAATTCGGTGCGCTCAAACTGGCAGAGCAAGAACACCCGCTTGCCTCCTGCTCACGGTCTGGCATCCTCTATCTCTGGATCCTCATTTCTCTGCAGATTACCAATCTCGCAACCTATTGGCCGATCGGCCCGGTCAGGTGAGCTAACGGAAACGATTCCGCTATGGCACTCCTCTGGTCATCTCTCGGCCAATTAGTAAGATCACTCGTAAGGCAGCACGTCACTGGCGTCGGCCTCTGGCCCTATGAATACACGTGACACAACTGATCCTCGGTGCAAAACTCATCGCAGCAGTGTCCTGGAAAGAACCTGCTCAAGATCTCTTCCGATCTCGCCTATGCCGAACTATACGGAGGCTGGTACTCTTACAAATTTTTTTCTCGCTTTCTGGACATCTGCGTTCTCAGCACAATATTTCCTTGGGAACTGGCCGTATCTTAACGGCTCTGTATACATATCAGATCTCTAATCTCGACGGGGAGTAACAACAGCTCGTCAGCATCACGCACAAACCTCTTGTTCCACTCGTCCCTATTATCGTCCACTTCGACATCATGTCATGCTATCTGCGTACTGTAAATGTTCTCGGCTACAGTCAATCCGGAATCTCTCGCACGGACTCGAAATCACAAACTCGGTATCTTCATCACTCTGTAGAAGATATCTAGCCAAACACGTCCTCGGGAACCCGTCCCAACCGTCGGAGGAATACTCAATACTCGTCCATTCTTGATCAAGTCACAACACATCTGGGTGAGGTCCTTCTATCTGAAACTGGTCAGCTTACCGATCTCACATCGGGACATCCGACGAATAACGTTATCTCTGGATCGATCTACTCTAGATCTGAGTAAGACTCTCCATACTGGAAATCTTCAACTCAACTGGGCCTGCGTCGGCACATCAAATCTGACGAATCACCTCATCTCTCAACTCAAGATAGACTAGCTATCTTCTGTCGCATCTCTGCCTGGAAACTCCAGTGATCTCAGCTCGAAAGCTCTAGAAGTGACATCTCGTCAATCTCAGTAACAGCTGGGTCATCTGTCTACATAATAGATGACATCACAATCTCTGAGGTATGCTGTATATCAACAGTCCTCTCATAACAGGCAGCCTCTAACAATGGCCCGATCATCCGGTACAAAACCGCACACTCGTCTTGAACAAGAGGTCACAACACAACACTACATCGATATGTTCCCATGTCACCAGAAAACACGATGGTCAGTCCTCGTCCACGACGAACTCGCCCTGACCGCATCACTAGCAGCAGCTTAAACTGCGCTCAAACCATGGTGACAGAAACCTCAATCATGTATCGACGAAAATAGATCAAGGGATGAAATTAATCAACAGATCCAGAATGAATACATGATCATAAGGAGAAACGGAATCAGTGAGGGTATGATCATGGAAACGAATAGAATCAAGGATCTCAAATGGATGTATAATCAGGGGAACGAAGAGAATCACCAGTCTCAAAATATGTACATCCTAAGGTCACTTAAGTGGAGTATCGTATCGTAAATATGCCGCGGAACATACGTACGGTACGTCACTCTACTCAAGCTACCTACTCTATCAATCAGGGTTAGCCTATGTAACGAAAGCTCGGGTCTAATACCTCCCTGTTCAAGTCTAAGTTTCGTAAGGTCAAGCCTAGGTTCCGAAATAGATTACGCCTCAGACTCCATATAGTCAAACCTAAACTCGAACTAAGATTAAACCTAGCGCTCTGATACTAACTTTGTCACGACCCGAATTTAGTTCGTGACCGGCACTTAAATCATGCAACGTCTAAAGCGCAACGTAAATTAAGTAAGTCGAAACCCAGAAATGTAAACCCTTTTTTTTTCCGGGCAGCACCTCCCTCGTATATTTTGATCCAAAACAGATATACAATAATATATATGCATCCCCAAGCGGGAGCTAGCTCTTCGCCAAACGGCGGGTCACAACCACGCAAGACAAAATATATGTATACAACGCCCAACGACGAAGATCAACACAAGGAATAATGTAAAGCTAGACATCCAACCCACCAAGCGAACATAAAACCCATCGCTCAAGTCTCGCAACTACAAGTCTTGCTAAGTCTCACTACTTATACAAATACTAGTTTCTGATTTGATGGAGTAACTAGATACAACATGAATAATAATACAAGAGTGTCACGATCCAACATATACCACCTACACAAAGAAAAACACCTAAATACAGCTGTGTGCCAGCGATGCCGCTGCTGATCCATGCGGTCAACCTGCAAGAACTGTGGTACAACAGGGGTGAGTTGCCAACTCGTGAGTAGAAAACATCATCAGGTAGAAATCGAAACAAACAACGATTCTTAGGTTAACTATATCATAAAGGTAATACTATGATATCTAGGATGACCGTATCTGCATATGTGTCAACAACATAATCAATGCCTAACAGCAAGTGGATATCATCCAACCATATAATCAATGCCTGTATGCATGTGGATCTCGTCCACGTGTCCATCAATGACACAATCAACTCCATGGAACCTGAGTGTCCAACATCGACACATCGCAACATCATGAAGGAAAAGCATGTATGTAAATATCATGAAAGCATATACAAGTAAATATGAGGATATAAATCAACGTGTGTCCCTCACGACACATAAAAATCATGGAACCTGAGTGTCCAGTATCGACACTCGAAACATCATGAAACCCGTGTCCAGCATCGACACGTAAATCCTCATAGCTCAGGCACCGCATCCTCAGATCGGCCCTCAAATCTGTAAGTCTCATGGAACCTGAATGTTCAACATCGACACTCGCAACATCATGAAAACTAGTGTCCAGCATCGACACGTAAATACTCATCTGTCAGGCGCCGTCACCACGACTGGCCCTGATGTCCGTATATCTCATGGAACCTGGGTGTCCACATCGACACTTGCAATTCACGTAGCATGTCTGAACCTGACTCCGGTCGGTATCCCCCAGATATCCGCCGAGTCCAAATAATATCACCGGTAGGCAGTGGTCCCTCTGCCAGGCTCATCGTCTACACCACGAAATCACCTCTCGCCCTGGGGTACCATACCGGGTCCACCATGTACCCGCAGACGGTGCCTCCCACTCCTCGAATCGGGTATCACATGCCAATCTCTGAACCGAGAAATCACATGGTGGACGCACTGAAATATCATATCAAGAAAAACCGGGGTTTCAATACAAATGCACATTCTTGAAATATCCCCCACGGTTCTCAAATCCAGAAAATCACATGAAATCCATATCTCAATGCGTATAATCGTAAAGCATGATGTATGCGGCATATAACAAAATGTAAGCATATCCGTATATCATGCAACATGAAATAGTGATGTGACAATAGCAAGTATATCATGCAACATATAACAGTAATATGAGCATATCAAGTGAAAACCGTTATTTAAATACATCAAGTTATTAAATATATCATACGGTTCCCAATTCCTCCGAAATCAAGTGCTACATCATATGAGGTGTACATGTAGCTGTAGCAAGATATGTGTATCTACATGTAAGTATGTATGCATGATGTATATGTAGCTATAGCAAGATATATGTGTAAGCATATAGGTATAGCATGTATACTACATTTCATATGCGCAATGGAATAAGAATCAATGTTTCAATTGTCCCTGACCGATACAACATCACATATGTATAGGTGCAGCTACAGCAGGGTATGTTATGCAACATAGCATAATGATGTGAGCATAGTAAGTAAATAATGCAAGGAGTCATATCATGATGCAGCAATTCTACTGTGTAGTGACATAGCAATTATCGATGATGAAGGTGTGTGAACCGGGCAATCTGTGTAAGTGTAACATACGCATCATCGATAATTGTGTAGGTGTACTAGCACAGGTATATGTAATGCAATGAGAATGACAAGAACGTAGCATAAAGTACTTTGCCAGCTAAATGCTATGGGGTATACGTGTCTACAATATATCCGAGTCGGTGAATCTATCAATCTCATATCGACTCGCATCCATATAACGACATAGCAGACTAAGTCATCATATCACATCGTATACTTGTTCTCTTTCAATTCGTACCTATCATGATTCACTTCTCATTTCATACTCTCAAATGTCACTGTTCATTAGTGTCAACCTTTATCATATTATCGTTATTAAATCCTATAATCATGTCCGTCGTATGTCATTTATCAGGATATAATAATCAAACGATAATCCATATCAATGCTTGCGGGGGTGCTATACGCTATCCACCCGACTTCCCTGTAGATATAAATCTACTCACCTGCTAAACTCCTTACTTAGCCGTAGTCGATGTGTTCCGTCGTCTCGGAATCCACGCGAAGGTGTTATTTATATGTATGCCCTAGAGGCCATTACTGTACATTGGATATATATTGTAGTGGATGCTGGGACATATATAGGTAGGACTTTCTTGCTCGACATGATAGTACGCTATCTGGTTGCTCTTTATCTTAACGTGTATACTTTCTGTCTCTCTGTTACATGTTGATAAAGCCCTTAGGATGTGTACTCAACTTCCAGGACTGTGATGCAGATCATACTAGTGGGGCGTGGATAGTCCATGAGTACATCCTTCAATGTTCCTAGTCGAGGGAATATCGAGACGGGGCATCGATGTTCCAGAGTAGACTAGCGTATATCTTCTCGACCCATGCGATGGGCGATGGATGATCCCATATCCATTGGTGTTTGACATCGGAGATGGTATGCGGGTGCTCAGTGGAGACTGGGTACACTGAACGGACTCGCCGAGAACTCCCAGATGGTATTATACCTCACGTCAGATGGCAGTTCTCTGGTGACACTGGTACAGCTTAATCTGTTGACCCGAGATCGTCATAGAGTCTTGTGTGTCTCCCACTGTGCTTTGATTTCCACCCTACCACGGCTCTACTGAGTCGTGCAAACAGGTGGTTTTTGGGTACAGTCCCGATTCACATGGAGGCAATGAGCGATAGGAGGGGATTCGTCTCTCCCGGTATTGGGGGGTGATGTTGCGCTATGCACGACTGGCCATAACAGGAAATCCCTGGCCCGGGTTGTAGTGATATACTGGTAAGAGTTATCAGTAGTTTCACGAATGTTATGGACCCTACGTCGGCATGACTTATCAAGCTATTGGGGTCTGACGTTTACCACCCCTAGGCGAGATATGCGACATATCAGACGAACAGACCGGACTGTACGGTAAGTGTTACTGGTTGGATTCACAGGAGTGTGAGCGGGCTTGCTCGTCGATCTTCTGATCGCTCAATACCCGGGTGGCCGTTACGTTTAGCAGACCGCTTGCGGCTTGTGGGTGTTTGATATGATCATCACCTGCTGCCGGCGTATTGACGAGTCTTTAGAGTCCTACACAGAGGTTTCCTGGCTCAAGCGAAACGAAATAGGAGCGCATATGAGATATGTGCGGGACCGAGAATAATGCGTGTATGTGATACCGTATTTCATTCTCGCGATGAATGTGTCGAATGGTTGTATGCGATATAACCTAGTTATCGAATCAAGGATTGACTCGATAAGCCGATACATTGGATACTAGCCGGTTATATGCGACATGACCGGATCATTGAATCAAGTGTTGATTTAATGATTTAATGTATAATTGTATATTTGATATATTAGTTTGCATTAACTAGTATTGGTTCACTTTAAATGGATTTTCTCACTTGAATTGTGCAAGTTGTATATGTGATATACATTTGTGCACATGATTGTATCATGTTTGATGATACATGCTTACTTGGTTAAGTGTAAAGAATTAAACCATGGTTAAACTAATGATTAGGGTTTTGTTTTTTCATTTACTTATTTATCTATTTATTTATCTTATTCATTTTGGAAAAGAGAAAGATGAATGGTGGCTTTATTTGTTTTTAGTTGAACATTCATGAAACTTTGACTAAGTCACCATTCTTGTCTCATGCTTAACCCTAACCATATGAACTAACCATAGTACATTCTCTACACTTAACCAAGGGTTAGTAAATGATAAGTATTGATTTATTTATCTAATTTATTCAACACTTATCATATCTTTTTCTTCTTCTTCTTCATGAGCAAGAAAAAGAAAAGCTTTCTACACCAATGGCAACTTGAGAAATCAAGTGAGAAATCCAATTCTAAAGTGAACCCACCTCCTATTTCTTCATCCTCTACCTCTTGCCAAGTAGTATAGGGTGTTTCCTTCATAAGTTTTTATGGCTTGGTGAAGTTGGAGCTTGATCTTGTGATGCCTCGACGTAGATCATCTTCGGCATCGAACCGACGAGCAAGTCCGCCCTTTTCTCCGATGAAGCCGATGCTAGAGTCATGGATTCAATTTGGACAGTGGAGGGACGTCATCACGGAGCCTAGGAGGTGGAGGACCGGATCTACAAAGGTTGTAGCTTCTTTCCTTTATGTTAAAGTTGTTTACTTGCATCGCATAGCCTATAAATCTAGTTAACGATCCGTATTAGGGTTTGTAGGCACATGTAAAATTTGAATTAGCCATGTTTGATGCCTTGTGAGACTTCATTAGTGTGCCTAGGAACCCTACAGTGGTATCAGAGCCTAGCTAGAGCCTTAGGCGATGCGTAGACGGAATTAGAAGTCCGATCGAATCAAAACCCAAACCCAAATTTGCTCTCTGGACAATTTTGAAAATCGTGGTTTTTTGAGAATTAAAAATATGCAGAAAACTCAGTAGAATATTCTAAGAATTACTGTGTAAGACGGGACCCATGAGTCGATAAAAGAGCGGCGGAACTGCGGCAATAGCATGCCTATTGCGGCGGTTCCGCGGTAAAATTGTCCAATCATTCAATGATATTTTCACAGTAATTCCTAGTTTTTAGTGCTTGTTTTTCTGGGAATTTTTAATTAGAATTCAAGAGTTGAATTTTCTGGGTTGTATTGGGGATTCGGAGATTCGATCGGACTGTCTAATTTTGTCTGTGTGTTTTACCGGATAATTTTGGAATATGTTAAAAAGTTCGACCGGATATAAATACCCACTTTTTCCCCTGTCGGGAAATTTCCAATTGTTGGACTTTTCCGTAGTTTAACGACGTTCTAAGTAGTGCAAGTAACGCGATGGACTCTCTAGAAGACAACAAACCTTAACTCGATTATGTGACCGTCTTGAACTGCCCTTTGAACCTTAGGGTTTGGGGCAGTATGGCGTGCCACATGTGAGGCGTTGGCTTGACCCTTCTACGGCTGGACCGTTGGTACTGAGGCACGAACTGAATGTTTTTAGACTTATTTCATGTGTTGAGGTGTATCGGGAAAACTTGGGTGTTCGATTGTTCGATCGAAAAGTTTAGCATTTTCTATTTATCCGGAATGTGATACAATAATTGGAATTCACAAATAGTTTTGAGATAACTGAATGAATGTTATAAATCTAGCGGTTTGGTCTCATTTGATCGGTTGCCACGGAATTTTGATGTGATCAAAAGTCCGTCGCAATCACGTAGCATACGCGGATACTCGCCGGGTAAACTTAATAGACAGCCTCACTCCATAGCCCCGACCAAGTGACTGTAGGAGAACCCCGTCGCCGAAAGCATCCGTTCGGGTGCTCGCGGCAGCGGTGTTCCGCCTTGGTCTACTTTGTCGACGGCGTCAGGGGTGCGGCTGCCTACTAAAGTTTGCGACGAGCATTCGATCAGGATGTCGGGAATCCTGTTGAATTGCCCGACTTGATATTGAAAAGAGTTTTCGATAATGAGACTAAAATGCGGGGTTTATAATTGTTAGGCATGCGATGTCTAAGGAATTCATTTGATTAGGCATGCGATGTCTAAAGAGATTGCGGATTCCAACTGTTGTAGTTTTACACTTTCTTTTCTGTGACCGTAAGTGTAATATGTGATATCGCCGGTTTCGTTGCTATATGTCAACGACAATTGGGATGCGCATATTTACTTACGTTGATGACATGTGATGTTATGTGTTGCTGGATATGTTATATTGGATCGTCGTGTTTGAATAGCCGGGGTTTTTTATGTAAGATGAGTGTTTTTCATTTTCATTCATGTAAATACTTGTATGTAATATTCTTTTATTGGGGCACTTCCAGGTTGCGGAAGATGTCACCTTTTGTATATTATTTACTTTTCTGCCTTAGGATAGACCCAAGGAGGGGAGCACAAGTAGCCGGGTTCTAGGGTACAGTGGGAGACCATCTCGAGGAGTCGAGTCCGGGTCTCCTAACCCTAGAATTGGTAGGGTTGCTTGCCGCTCTCGTACGGGTCTACGGGTGTGGGATAGGCTATTCATCACGACCGTGGAATCCGTGTTTTATACTGGCTCGTATTGAAAACACGGACGTCCTAGTATATCCAATATTTCATATGTTTCTTCTGCTGTGATTTATCTGTGATGTGATCATGTGATGTTCTGTGACAGATATTATATATAGTATATATGATATATTATATAAACGTTGCTTATGTTTTACACCCGCGCTAGCCCTACCCCGCTCTGCCGTTAGTTACCTAACCTAACGGTGCAGACGGGACATCGAGGCGAATGCGGATGGCATAAGCGTACGTTATATTTATCTGTGATGTTTAGGTGGACTCAAATGATGGGATATTCATTAATGAGATTAATGAAAGAAAATAAACCTAATTGATGTTGTGGAATCGAATTTCAAAATAAAAACAGGTAGCTACAGTTCTTGCTTTGCATCGCGGTGTTCATTATAAAACATCCTGCACCTTATTCGATGAGGAAAGGACCGAGATCCCTTCACCGGGAGTGACTCCTTTAGCAATAACTGGCAGATGCTACAACCCTCGGTTTGTCTTTGATCGCTTCTATAGTTTCCGCTTTGCACAGTGATATATATGATATATCCCTCACCTCATTCGACGAGGAAAGGGCCGACGATCCCTTCACCGGGAGTGACCCCTTTAGCAAAACTAGAAAAGCCTCGAAAACATTCCATTTAAAAACCATTTGATTCCGCAACGAGATCAAGTTCAAAGCGTTAAAGGTTTTCATAAAAACCATTCGCAACCCTCCGTCATTTTAGGAAGTAGAGTACTTAGTATTCGTGCTACGTTTGTCGACCATAGCCGAGGCGTAGTGTGCGGTAGCTAAGTGATGTCTTCCTACACAGCATATGATGCGATTAGTTAGGACAGTCATGTGGCTTTGTTGACCTTAGCCAAGGGTCATGTGGGTGGGTCTAATTAATCATGAAATGACGGGTAGAACTTGACTAGTACCTATGATTTGTTGACCTTAGCCAAGGTCATAGGTGCTAGGGGTAAAAACCTTTATCGGGAGTTTCAAGTGTTGAAATTTGCAATGAGATTGCATACCTTCTATGTGATAGTTGGATCCCGATACCCACTGCGAGTAATTGTTACTCCTGGGAGAGTTTTGCACTTTACAATTAGCCGATCAAGTAGGTGTCTAGAAAGGTGTCAACGGGGTTACGCCTCTGGGAAAACGAGGTTTACTGTAATTAGGTCCGTGCGAAAGCACGGGGAACCTCCCTCAAAGTACTGACACTGGCCTGGCTGAAAGATTGGCGAACTTGTAGAGTGCAATTAATCCCGGCTAGTCTTTCCTTTTAAGGTTTGAAGGAAGATTTGATAAAAACAGTGGGAGCCATCCTGATTAGATAAAATAATAACCAATCTATTCTTGCAAGAGCGCACGCTGAGTGTTTTCTTCTCTCTCTCTCCAGGTAGCGACCATATCACGCCTTAATCAAGATAATAATATGGATGTATTGACCGAACCCGCTTGTTATACTGAGCTGGGGAACGTTGGTCCCGCTCCAACTTATAATTGTTATAAGACAGAGCAGGAATTAGGGGAATACCAGGATTCCCATGCCGCCCAAACGAAGAAAGTGCATATAATGCATCTCCTTCGGGTGTGTTCATTACAAAGAACTGTTTCTCAGTATCCTCTGCATCCTGGGTATATGATACCGGATCAGGATCCCAGATATGTAATCTGTTACATAGGGCTACAAAATGGTAGAAAAACTGAGAACGGGCGACAAGTTTCATGAGACAGAAAACGGGGCAAGTGTTGCAGCCAAGTCTGTTGGTCACTATCACCCTGTATTACTAATACATTGATTCTGAACAAATGCTATTAGATACCGAACCTGATATACAAAATCATATCAGTCTCTTTATAAGTAAAGAATTGATAAAATTTTGTATTGATGGGTAATGTTTTGAACATTTCCTACATCAAAAGTTGATCGGTTCAGGCACATTATCTAAAAGCATTGACGTTCTAAATCAAACTACAGTTCCTCATATACAGAACACACACAAGAGGAAGAGTTCAGAAATGAACGAATCATTCTTGAGGCATTTTAGACTAGGTCATATCAATGCGACCCGACTGGCTGAAGTTACATTTTAGATGCATATTTAAATCAGTTTGAATTTACATCTTGTGAAACTTACCAGTCATGTCACAAAGATTAAATGACCATAGCTCTGTTTATTGGAAACAAAGAAAGAGTTAGTGAACTCTTGGGATTGATACATGATGATGTATGTAAGGTCTCCTGTCTACACATGCCAGGACTGGTTCTTTATACTTCATTATATTCTCTGATAATCTCTCAAGATTCAGACATATGTTCCTGTTGAAACACAAGTCTGAACCTTTTGAGATATTCACAGAATATAAATTAGAAGTAGAGAACCAAAATACGGGTATAAGTATTATGTCCTATGATGAGATCAGGGAGGAGAATACTTGTGCATGGAATCCTTGGACTATTCTAAAGGAAAATGAGATTCTCTCTCAGTATTACTCCTCTAAATACACCACAGCACAACGGTGTATCGGGGCGGAGCAATCACACAATATTAGATATCGTGTGCTCTATGATGAGTATTACTGAGTTACCTATTTCCTTTTAAGGAGTTATGCGCTTGAGAAGCTGCATGCCTATTGAATTAGGTTCGAATCAAATCAGTGCCTACCACTCCATATAAGATATGGTATGGGAAGAGCCTATCTCTTAAGTAAGTTAAGATCTGGGGTTATCCGGCCTATGTCTAAATGCAAAATCCGGACAAGCTCGAGGCAAGGTTAGTTATGTAGAACTGGAAATGTTCCAGCTATACAAACTGAAGCTGATGATTTGGTAGAACCGAAGCATTCAATAAAATCCAACGAACCTCACCCTCTCCGCCGATCTAGCGGGGTTCCTCACCTGCTTGAGAGATACTTCGGTATCTCGATGACAGTGGGAGCAAGGATTGCATCATGAGCTGATGACCCAACTAGTTTCGAGCAGGCCATCAAGAGTAGGGACTCTGTAAGAATGGCTGGATGCTTAGCAATCTGAGATGGAATCCATGTACACAAACAAAGTATGGACTTTAGTTGCGATATATGAAGGGTTAAATCCCCATCAGGAGCAAGTATATCTTGAGAAGATTACTTGGTGTAGATGGAAAAGTTGAGACTTTCAAAGCTAGACTTGTTAAAGGTTTTCGTCATCGACCAAGAGTGGAAAATGATGAAACCTTTTCCAGGGACTATACTTAAGTCCATCCAGATCCTACTTACCATTGTTACATACCATGACTGTGAAATCTGGTGGTTGGGTGTCATGACTGCTTTTTTAAATACTGATTTAGAATAGAAAGTCTATAAGTACACAGCCAGAGGGCTTCGTAAACAGTGGGAGCAGCGGAAACATGTGCAAGCTGCTCTACATAATGAAGCAGGCATCGCGGAGTTGGAACGTCTGTTTTGATGTGATAGTCAAAGTGTTTGACTTCATCAAAATGGTAGACGAACCTTGTATATACAAAAAGGTAGTAGAGAGTAAGGTGGTCATCTTCGTATTGTACGTAGACAACATACTCTTGATAGGAAAAGAGTTTTCTATACTGTGATCGGTCAATCTCCTATTATCACATGGATTCTCCAAATAGGATAAAGGTGACACCTTCTCGATCCTGGGGAGAATCACTGGAAAAGTTCCAGAGTGATAAGGACGACTGAATGTCAGTCGCAGGCATTGTCTTTACCCTCGGTAAAGGGACGGTATGTTGGAAAAGTTCCAAGCTAGATACCGTGGCAAACTAGACGATAAAGGCTGGTAATATCGCTATTAAAGATACTACCAAAGAGGCAGTTTGGGTGTATATTGGTTCATAAGATGAACTAGGTTCCTACCATTGTATGACAATGGAACTATGGCTTTGGCCAAGGAACCCTGGTCCCATCAGTGACCCAGACATATTCTGAGGCAGCATCACCTGATCATGGAGATAGTTGATCTCCAGGGTGATCGAGGTTGGGAGAGTAGACTCAGAGGACAACACGGCGGATCCACTCACGAAGGCCTTTTCCCAAAGAGAGACTTTTAGGGGATGGTTGAGTATTAGATACTGCAACCACTGCTACAGATGGCCCTAGTGCAAGTGGGAGATTGTTAGTTATATGTATGCCCTAGAGGCCATTACTGTATATTGGATGTACATTGTAGTGGATGCTGGGACATATATAGGTAGGACTTTCTTGCTCGACATGATAGTACGCTATCTGGTTGCTCTTTATCTTAACGTGTATACTTTCTGTCTCTCTGTTACATGTTGATAAAGCCCTTAGGATGTGTACTCAACTTCCAGGACTGTGATGCAGATCATACTAGTGGGGCCTGGATAGTCCATGAGTACATCCTTCAATGTTCCTAGTCGAGGGAATATCGAGACGGGGCATCGATATTCCAGAGTAGACTAGCGTATATCTTCTCGACCCATGCGATGGGCGATGGATGATCCCATATCCATTGGTGTTTGACATCGGAGATGGTATGTGGGTGCTTAGTGGAGACTGGGTACACTGAACGGACTCGCCGAGAACTCCCAGATGGTATTATACCTCACGTCAGATGGCAGTTCTCTGGTGACACTGGTACAGCTTAATCTGTTGACCCGAGATCGTCATAGAGTCTTTTGTGTCTCCCACTGTGCTTTGATTTCCACCCTACCGCGGCTCTACTGAGTCATGCAAACAGGTGGTTTTTGGGTACAATCCCGATTCACATGGAGACAATGAGCGATAGGAGGGGATTCGTCTCTCCCGGTATTGGGGGTTGATGTTGCGCTATGCACGACTGGCCATAACAGGAAATCCCTGGCCAGGGTTGCAGTGATATACTGGTAAGAGTTATCAGTAGTTTCACGAATGTTATGGACCCTACGTCAGCATGACTTATCAAGCTATTGGGGTCTGACGTTTACCACCCCTAGGCGAGATATGCGACATATCAGACGAACAGACCGGACTGTACGGTAAGTGTTACTGGTTGGATTCACAGGAGTGTGAGCGGGCTTGCTCGTCGATCTTCTGATCGCTCAATACCCGGGTGGCCGTTACGTTTAGCAGACCGCTTGCGGCTTGTGGGTGTTTGATATGATCATCACCTGCTGCCGGCGTATTGACGAGTCTTTAGAGTCCTACACAGAGGTTTCCTGGCTCAAGCGAAACGAAATAGGAGAGCATATGAGATATATGCGGGACCGAGAATAATGCGTGTATGTGATACCGTATTTCATTCTCGCGATGAATGTGTCGAATGGTTGTATGCGATATAACCTAGTTATCGAATCAAGGATTGACTCGATAAGCCGATACATTGGATACTAGCCGGTTATATGCGACATGACCGGATCATTGAATCAAGTGTTGATTTAATGATTTAATGTATAATTGTATATTTGATATATTAGTTTGCATTAACTAGTATTGGTTCACTTTAAATGGATTTTCTCACTTGAATTGTGCAAGTTGTATATGTGATATACATTTGTGCACATGATTGTATCATGTTTGATGATACATGCTTACTTGGTTAAGTGTAAAGAATTAAACCATGGTTAAACTAATGATTAGGGTTTTGTTTTTTCATTTACTTATTTATCTATTTATTTATCTTATTCATTTTGGAAAAGAGAAAGATGAATGGTGGCTTTATTTGTTTTTAGTTGAACATTCATGAAACTTTGACTAAGTCACCATTCTTGTCTCATGCTTAACCCTAACCATATGAACTAACCATAGTACATTCTCTATACTTAACCAAGCATTAGTAAATGATAAGTATTGATTTATTTATCTAATTTATTCAACACTTATCATATCTTTTTCTTCTTCTTCTTCATGAGCGAGAAAAAGAAAAGCTTTCTATACCAATGGCAACTAAAGAAATCAAGTGAGAAATCCAATTCTAAAGTGAACCCACATCCTATTTCTTCATCCTCTACCTCTTGCCAAGTAGTATAGGGTGTTTCCTACACAAGTTTTTATGGCTTGGTGAAGTTGGAGCTTGATCTTATGATGCCTCGACGTAGATCATCTTCGGCATCGAACCGACGACCAAGTCCGCCCTTTTCTCCGATGAAGCCGATGGTAGAGTCATGGATTCAATTTGGACAGCGGAGGGACGTCATCACGGAGCCTAGGAGGTGGAGGACCGGATCTACAAAGGTTGTAGCTTCTTTCCTTTATGTTAAAGTTGTTTACTTGCATCGCATAGCCTATAAATCTAGTTAACGATCCGTATTAGGGTTTGTAGGCACATGTAAAATTTGAATTAGCCATGTTTGATTCCTTGTGAGACTTCATTAGTGTGCCTAGGAACCCTACAGAAGGTACCTACAATATCAACACATATCACAATACCATCAAAATCAAAGTCCGAAAACTGATACGGCACACGGTGCGCTCATAGGTTAGAACCTATAACCTACGCATGCAAAACCAACCAAACAACCCTCGTCGTTGACGTACAAACATCTAACGACCCAATACAATATCAAATACAAAAACCAAGAATTCCAAAATACGGAAACATAGCCTATAAACACCTCAATGTGCTCCCAGATTTTGGTTCAGGTCAAATTAGCCAAATTTGCATATCAGGTTGCTCTAGATATAGGATAAGGAAGCTACAGAACAAAAATCGCCACATTTCACCACAAAGTGGCCGCAAATTGCAGCCAAATGGATTAAATCTGCGGCCAGGATAAGGGGAAATGGGCTCGGTTTTCTAGGGTAGGTTCCTGGTTGCCTGCACGTCTCTCTGTGTTCGCTAAATATTTTTCAGGTCCTCCGGGTCATAGTAGATCTCAGAATCCTATCACAATTCCCAAAAAATACGATATTGGCAATTCTAACTTCCATGTTTTGGTATCTATTCTTGGGTCTTGGCCAGTAAAACACTCTCTATGGTCTAGTAATCACTCACTACACCTCACTTAACCACTCAACAGCATCATATAAATTTCTAAGATCACAACCCTAACTAAATTGATATCTAAACTAGAATAGGATATAATAACACAAATATGATTCTAAAGTGAACGGATTACCTTAAAAGAAACCAAAGAATTTTCTTGTGTTGCCCAAGTCTTCAAAATCCAAACTTGGTTGGTCCAATGTGTTGAGGATTAGGTTGTGCATGTTTTTAATGAAGGGGGCATAAGGTTTTGGTGAAGGATTGGAGATGTGGTAATGGGGTAGTGAGGAAGTGAAGAAGAATGGAGGAGATGAAGAAATAATGGAGAGGTGAAGGAAATGGGGCAGCCAAGTTAACCCTCTCTCCCTCTCTTAGCCTCACTCTCTCATAACAAATCTCTCTCCCTACACCCACCTCTCTCACAAAATACCTATTCTTGTTTCATCTCCCTTTTGTTTTATATCCATTAATCCTTTTCACACACAAACTCAATTCTTTTCCTTCTCATTCTCTATCTCACAAAACTCACAATATGCACAAGTCACAACACAATGCATAACATGCACAAGTCATGGAAAAATGTGAAAATACTGATTTTACCCAAAAATCCGATAAATATCATTAAAATAAATAAATCATTTTATTCTCCAATAAATTCCCAAATATTGGTATACACTTATACCACTTTACGAAAATCCCAAATATTGCAAATCGGGTAGTTTTTGCGAAATATATTATTTTAATATTAAATTTCCAAAAAATAATATTTTATATTTCTGAAATGTTACAAGTGAGATGTTATCTAGTATCGAGGTGGGGATGCAACCGATACGGATATACACGGGGACCCACTGTAGAACAATGGGGAGTATCGAATTCTATTCCGAAAGAGGGCACGATCAGAACTATAAATGAAATGATGCCACTCCTATAACATGGAGGCGTCTTTTGGATGAATCGGAACTCCAGAGTTTGAAGAACTCCGTAGTTAAGCGTGCTTGAGCTAGGGAAATTTTGGGATGAGTGACCTACTGGGAAGTAGCCCCCTTCTTGAATCCATTTCATTCAAAGGGATAAAACCGTGCGGTTTCAGCCAGAGTGGACAATACCATCTGTGTTTGGGGGTGGGTCATGACAATTTGTGTATATTTATATATGCATGTGAGGTGGCTTTCCTCTCTTCTCATCTCTCTTCTCTCAGTGGTGAGAATGGTGTAGGTTTGTGATTCACCATGGTGTGACACAAGGCCGCTATTTTCTTATATTAAAAGGAAAAGAGGTGGGAGTTTGTTTTTTATTAGCCATGCTTAAGCTCATTCACCCAGGCTTCTTCTCCCTCCTCTCTTGGTTTTTTATAAGTTGAGAATGGAAAATAATTATGAGAGAACAATTAGAGATCCCAGCGATCAATTCCTGGCAAGTTTTGATCACTTGTTACTTCACTTGGTATTTAGTGTAAAGCTAGTGCCTTAGCTTGTGTTCCCTCGGGTGGATCATCTTCGATGAGGAAGACTGACTCCCAAGCTCGTTCCCGACGACCCAGGAGCGTAAAAAGTGGCGTAGAAGATGAAGGATACAACTACAAAGGTTGTAATCCCTAACCTAATAGTTAAAACTCCTTCTAGTGTTTCTAGTTTAGTGTTCGGATTCGATTCTAGGTCGTAGAGTTCGTGCTCATGTTTCGAAAATTTTTGTTTTGTATTCCGCTTGGTCGCAAGTTTGCGGCACGGGCATGGGCGTCTACCTGCATGGTATCAGAGCCACCTAAATACTAGAACTAGAATTAGACGATGTTTACGTTTCGAAACTAAAAATTTCTATTTTTCGATATACTAAAAATCAAGTTTTTGTCTATTTTTATTGATCTCTAAAATTCTTTTAAGTAAGTTCAGAGATCTTGGTGTGAGATATTAGAACATGGGAAGAAAAACGAGGACCGAATTCCCTTGAAAAACCGCCCAAATGTGCCTATTTCCCGCTATGGTCGGTTTTTTAGTAGGTTCTGGTCTCCAATTTTTTCCAGGTGCTTTATCTCATGAAAACTTGGTTTTTGCTTATGTTTGTTTTGCACCAGATTTCATCTACTGTTATCATTTGCATTCGGGCAACACGGAAAGTTTTAAATCGAAACTTTTGCATCGTTTATATCTTTGTGCTTTGTATTTGTGTTTGTATATGTCGTCTAATTGCTATAGCGATTAGGCGGGATTGCAAATACTTTCTTCCGCTGTGATTATATATATCTTGTAATGGTTTACTTGGATTGTCGTGATAGGATAGCCCCTCGTGCGATTTGTTTGTACAACTTTTTGATTCATATATTTGTTTATTCGGGACGAGCGACCGGATTGTGGTCGTCGTTACCGCTTAATGTATATTCATTTTTGGACACGTCCAGGTTGTGGGCATAGTCACCATTGTATATATTTTTCATTACTTGTACTAGTATACCCTGTGACGGAGTGCTCGGGTAGCTGGATTCGAGAATGCAGCAGGTGACCATCTCGTGGAGTCGAGACCTGGCCACCTTATTCTCGGATTGGCGGGTTGCTCGCCGCACTTATAGGCGGTGTAGCTCTGACCCACGGAGCAGTGCTCCAGTTACCGGATCCTAGAAAGCGAAGGGTATCCTGTTTCTAGGATTGGCGGGTAGCTTGCCGCGTTCGTAGGGGTCTTGGTTCGAGATTGTATAGGCTATCGACACGACTAGAGAACGTTGGTTTTCTTTTGCGGCTCAAACGAAACACGAGGCTCTTAGTTTATCCGCTATTCCATCTTGTTTATCAAATGTTGTATATGTTTTGCACTCGTACTAGCCCTACCCATGCAATGCCGTAAGTTAAGTAACCTTACGGTGAAGTCCTTAGACCCGTGGCGAATGCGGGTAGCATATACATACATTCTATTTTGGTTGTTTCTGTGATGCTTAGAAACTTAATTGATGTGATTGTATTATAGGTTTAATGCAAGGAAAATAAACCTAAATGATGTTGTCAGAACCAATTTTTAAAACTACTCGGTTTTCTTCAAAACCACTTGTTTTAAAAGCGGGGCCTAAATTACTCATTTTCAAAGCCATTCGAGTTCCTTCAACGATATCAAGTTTATTACGTTAAAGGTTTTTCGCCAAAACCCAGCTATAGCCCTTCGTCATTTCAAATTAGTATTGCTTAGTATTCGTGCTGCGTATATTGACTGTGTCAAGGTGTAGGTAGCTATGTAGTGCTTTTCTGCAGCATTAGATGCAATTGGTTAAGACAGCCGTATAACTATTTTGACTGTGTCAAGGGTATTATGCGGGTGGGTTTAATGAAATCAAGATAATGACGGGTTGAACTTGACTAGGACCCTTTGATATGTTGACTTTGTCAAGATCCATTGTGTTAGTTGTATGTATGCTCTAGAGGCCAATATTGTACATGATTGTATATTATAGTGGATGCTTGGACATACATAAGGAGGAATTTCTTGCTCGACATGATAGTATGCTATCTGGTTACTCTTTATCTTAACATGTATACTTGTACCGTCTCTCTGTTACATGTTGATAAAGCCTTTAGGATGTGTACTTGACTACCAGGACTATGATGCAGATCATACTAGTGAGGCCAGGGTAGTCTACAAGTATATCCTTTAATTGTTCCTAGTCGAAGGTGTATTGAGACGGGGCATCGATATTCCATAGTAGACTCCCGTATACGCTTCTTGATCCATTTGAAGGGCGATGTATGATCCCATATCCATTGGTCTTTGACATCAAAGATGGTATACGAGTGCTCAGTGGAGACTGGGTACACTGAACAGGACTCGCCGAGAACTCCAAGATGGTATTATACCTAACGTCAGATAGCAGTTCTCTGGTGACACTGGTACAAGTTAGTCTGTAGACTCGAGATCGTCATAGAGTCTTGTGTAATTCCCACCGTGCTTTGATTTCTACCTTACCACGTTCAAGAGAGCATGCAAAATGGTGGTTTTTGGGTACAGTCCCGAGTCATATGGAGGCAATGAGCGATATGAAGTGTTTCGTCTTTCCCTGTATTGGGGGTTGATGTTGCGCTGTGCTCGATTGGCCATAATAGGAAGTCCCTGGCTAGGACGGAAACTGATATTTACTGGTAAGTGTTATCAGTAGTTTCTTAACCCGTTATGAGCCTCACATCGGCATAACTTATCAAGTTATTGGGGTCTGACATTTACCACCCCCAGACTAGATATGCGACATATCAGACGAAGAGACCGGACTGTACGGTAGTGTTACTTATTGGATTCACGGGAGTACGAACAAGCTTGCTTGTTGATCTTTTGATCGCTCAATACCCGGGTAGCCGTTACGTCCAGCTAGTACCGCTGACGGCTTGTGGGCGACTGATATGATCATCACCTACTACTGGCGTATTGACGAGTCTTTAAAGTCCTACACAGAGGTTTCCTAGCTCATGCGAAACGAAGTAGGGCACATATGTGATATGTGCGGGACCGAGATTAATAAGTGTATGTGATACCGTATTCTAATCTCGCGATAAAGGTTATATGTGATATAACCGGATTATTGAATCAAGTGTTGATTCAATAATTTATTAAATGATATTAGTCGGTTGTATGTGATATAACTGGGTTATTAAATCAAGTGTTGATTTAATAATTTAATGTATAATTATATATTTGATATATCAATATACATTAACTAATATTAGCTCACTTAAGAAAATGTTTTCTCCAAATACATACAAATATATATGTGATATATATTAATATATTTATTTATGTTTCATGCTTGATGATATATAGGACATGGATGTATGAGACTCATACCATACTTAAGATAATCCGGGGATTTAATTATTAAGGGAAAAACAAAATTTGGTGGAAATTATCATGGTTGAAGATGCTTGTAGAAGCATGTGGAAATCTTGACTTAGTCCACTAATTTTGTTTTACACTAGATATTTATTAACCTAACCATTATCTTTAGCCATGGTTAAGTCTCTACATGTGTTTATATGTGATATTTTCTCACACATGGTTACAATGGTTCATTCATTCATCTTCTTCTTCATCTCCATTTTTGCTTTCTAGCTTTCTTGTGAGAAGAAAAAGAAAAAGAGAAAAATAATTCTAAAGTGAGCGAAATTCCTACTTCACCAATCTATACCAAACTAGCCATTTAGTATAGGTTGTTTCTTCACTAGTTCATCAATTAGTGAAGAGGTTGCTTGAGTTAGCGATTCTTCGACGTAGATCATCTTCGACCTTGAAGATCTTTAAGCAAGCTCGTTCTTTTCGCTTAGTGGAGCCTAACACTATTTGGAGAAAAGGGACTACTACATGGAGCTTTAGAAGTGAAGGACCGGTCTACAAAGGTTGTATTCCTTGTTCACTTAGAGTAAAGTTGTTTACTTGCTTAGTTAATCCCTAATTCTCTAGTTAGATCCTTGGTTCGGGCTCGCTCGGCACCCTAAAATTTTAAAATAGCATACTTGATGCTTGCCGAAACCGTGTCGGGGTGCTAAGCGAACCCAGCACATTAGGTCCTAAGGGTAAAAACTATATCGGGAGTTTCAAATATAATAGAAACTTGCCAGGCATGCACATACCTTATGGAGTATGGTGACTTGAGTGGGTTCTGTCAGGTTATCACGCAATGATAGTTGGGTCTCGATTCTCACCGTGAGTAGGTATTACTTTTCAGGAGATTTTCACTTCACAATTAGCTAATCTAGGTGTCTAGAAAGTGTTAACGAGGTCACGCCTCTGCAGAAATGGGGTTATTTAATTAAGTCTGTGCGAAAGCACGGGGAGCCTCCCTCGGAGTACCAACACTGTCCTAGCTGAGCGGTTAGGGAACTTGTTAGATATAAATAATCCCAATTAGTTCTCCTTTTAGGATTTGAAAGAGAATTCGAGAAAATAGTGGGAGCCATCCAGATTAGATAAAGTGATTAACCAATCTAATCTAGGTTAGAGTGCACGTTGAGTTTTTCTTTTCTCTCTCTCTTTGGTAGCGACCATGACCCGCCTTAAACTAAAACTCGTAAACCAAGTTGACTGAACCTTTTTACAAACCTGACTTTTTTTTGTCATGATTCACGACAAAGTCTCATATATCCATGCCACTCCTGCTTTACCTTTTTCTTTCTCCAAAATATTCTGTATCACTACGAAGATCCGTATAGAATAGATAAAACCATATCGTATAGTTACATATGAATTCATAGAAATTTATTTCAGTTTGAGAATGGATTTTGGTTCTGGAGAAATTGAATAGGATTATTTGGTTGCCTGTTCTCTTTACCTTCTCTCAGGTTGCGAGAGCTCCTAGTATAAGGAGACTACACCTGCTACGCTTATTGGATAGTCTTCCTCCAAATCTTAGGCAGGTGTCGAAAAGTAGGGAAAGAAGAAAACCAATTAGCTTAAATATGGTGTAAAGAAGGTAAGAAATAAATACATATAAAAGAATTGGAGTAATGGCAATGGAAATTGTAACTAATGTCATGAGTCTGATATTAGAAGAGGCATTACTAGAAATACCCGGACAACCCTCAAAATTTTTTCTTGTTTCAGTTTTACTATGCTGAGTTAATTGATAACTGCTTTTCCAATAAGATTCTTACTCCAGGGTATATTTTTACCGGACTTGATTCTCATATCTTTATGGCGTTACATATGTTAAGTGTTAGTAGAATATTGGGAGTTGGGTGATTAGATCCTCAATATTAGAATTCTTTGTAATTGGTGATATTTGAGGAAATCACCTAGATTTTGGCTAACGGCAAATATTTGGTTTTGAATATCCGTTGTTATACACTAATTTCAAACTGATATATCTGTACGTTTATTTTATAAAGTGAGATATAACTGTAACTGTAAGATATGTATGCCCCAGAGACTATTATATATATATATATATATATATATATAGTGGATGCTTGGACATATGTATGTGCAGGACAATCTTGCTCGGTATGATAGTATGCTATTTGGTTTATCTTTATCTTAACATGTGTATATGTTATACTTGTTATTATGTATCACTAATACATGTTGATAAAACTCATAGGATTATTGCTTGACTACCAGTGTTATGATGGCGATCATAGATGTGGGGGATGGGTAGTCAATAAGCACATCCTTAAATGTCCCTAGTCATGAAAGTATCGAGACTGGGCATCAATATTCCAGAGTAGAATGGTGTATACGTTTCTAGACCCCGATGAGGGGCGATGATTGGTCCTACATCCATTGGTGTTTGGCACCTAAGATCGTATATAAATACTCATTGGGGGTGAGTACACTAGAAGGACCCGCCGAGAACTTCTAGATGGTATTATACCTATCATCAGATAGCAGTTTTCTGATGACATGAGTACAGGTTAGTCTTTAGGCTTGAGATTGTCATTTGTCTCATGTGAGTTCCCACTATATTTAGATTATTACCCTACCACGAATCTACTGAGTCGTGCAAACTGGTTTTAGTTGGGTGCAGTCCCGAGCCACATGGAGGTAGTGAACGATTGTTGGGGATTCGTCTCTCCCGGTATTGGGAGTCGATGTCGCGCTGTGTTCGATTGGCCAGCACCATAAGTCCTTGGCTAAGGTAGGTGAGATTTACTGATAGGTTGGTCAGTAGTTTGTCGGTTGGTCCTGAGCCAGATCGGCATGAATTATCGGGTTATTAGGGTCTGACGTTTACCACCCTTAGAACCAATATACGATACTCTTAGATGAAGAGACCAGACTATACAATGATTCTCACAGATAGGCTCAGTAGGGGTTCGGATGAGCTTGCTCATTGGCCTTCCTTTCGACAGATACCCGGGTAGCCGTTACGCACAGGTAGTACCGCTGACGTGCTTATGGTTATGGATTTATCCAGTAACTCGCTGTCGGCATACCGTTGAGTCTTTAGAGTCTCACACAGAGGGTTTTCCTGGTTCAGGCGAAATGTAGTGGGCGTATTTTGATACGTGCAGGGTTCCGATTAAATATGTGTACTTGCTATATGGACTTTAATCGGGGGGATGATTGTTGGCTATAGTGCCCTCATGTCAATTATTGGATCCCAGGCACGTGATTGCAATGATTGAGGGAGGACCTATACCGGTAAAACAGTCTTACTCGAGATGATAGTATGATATCTGATTTGTCTTTATCATCGTGTACATGCTTCAGGTGACATTACAGATCACTATTACATGTTGATATAGCCCATACGATTCTTGCTTGACTACCAGCAGTATGATGGCGATCATATACATGAGAGTTAGGTGGTCTATAAGCACATCCTTAAAGTGTCCCTAGTCGTGGGAGTTTCGAGACTGGGCATCGATACTCCATGAGTAGACTAGTGTATATGGATCGAGACCCCGACGAGGGGCGGTGGCCGGTCTCATAAGCCATTGGTGTCAGTTGGTTCACCTAAGATGTATACATATGCTCATTGGGTTATGAGTACACCGGACGGACTCGCCGGGAACATGCTAGTTGGTATTATACCTATTGTCAGATAGCAATTCCATGGTGACATGTGTACAGGTTAGTCTATCGACCTGAGATCGTCATTTGTCTCGTGTGAGTTCTTACTGTACTTTGATTACTACCCTACCATGGCTCAAAGGAGTCATGCAAACAGGTTTTAGTTGGGTACAGTCCCGAACCACATGGAGGCAGTGAGCGGATCATCAGGGGATTCGTCTTTCCCGATATTGGGGGTTGATGTCGCGGTGTGCACGGGCGGCCATCACCAGAAATCCTTGGCCAAGGTAGTCGAGAATTACTGATCTAGGATCGCTAGTTTCTCAGGTGGTGATGGGTTTCATACTGACACTAAATATCACGTTATTAGGGGTCTGACTTTATCCACCCCCTAGACCCGATATGCGATACTCATAGACGAACGGACCGGACTGTACGGATATTGTCACTGTCAGGCTCAATAGGGTTTCAGGATGAGTTCGCTCGTCGGCCTCCTTTTCGCTCAATACCTGGGCAGTCGTTACGTACAGCTAGTGCGACTGACGTGCTTATGGTTAAACCCACTGCCAGCGTATTGACGAGTCTTTAGAGCCCACACAGAGGGTTTCCCTGATTCGGGCGAAACGTTGTAGAGGCCGTATGGTTTTATGGCAGGGTTCGATCATATACGTGCATTTGTGCACAGATCATGATCGGACGGATAATACTAGTGGGCGTTGGTTTAAGTCGGATCCTAGTATTATATTGTTTGATTATTTTTGTCTTGTTGTATTCGTATTTAGTCGGAATACGGATGCAAGTATGTATGTACAGATAAGGGGTATTTTTGTAATTCGTTACGAGTTTACTTTTGAAGATACCATTTCCATTCTTTGTTTTGATTAAACATTTAGTTTAATGTTTCATTTGGTGGAAATTGTGAGTATGAGATTTGGTCTTGGGCATTCATTGTGCATATGCTCACTTGGTGACTCATGGTATGGGGTCGTGGGAGGCTTTTGTTTTGGCTAAGATATTTTTGCGTAGAGTGTGAGATATTTGGTGAGCAAGGGTTTTCTTTAGTTGCTCCAACTCACATAATCTCACAGCACCAAAAATAAGGCAGCCATCTCATTTCCTTTTTCTAGACTTGGTTTTTTCTTAAGGCAAAACTCTTGAGCTCACAACTTCTTCACACTTGGCTTCTTCTTCACCTCCACCCATACCCTCTCATGAGTTGAGAATCCATGGGTGTATTGAGACAAAGTATTCACACACACTCTCTACTTCATCTTGGGCATCTAGGCTAGCAAACTTGATGTCCGAGTTGCTTCGGTTTTGAAGCAGGATCCCGTATTACAAATCCTCGACGTGGATCGTCTTCGACGAGGGAGACCGAAGAGCGAACTTGTTCGAGGCAGCCGCGACAAGCTTGGGATAGAGATTGAAGACCGAAGGATACAGATCGATCAGTATAACCTCTCTAAACTCTTTACAGTTAACTAGTATAGGGTTAATGGTACGATCCGTCGTTTAGGGTTCCGTTAGCGCCCAATTTTAAAAGTTTTTGTTCCGCATTTGGTCACGGATTGATGGCTGGGGCGCTGGCGTAGCCTTACATGGTATCAGAGCCAACCCATTAACCGCATACTAGTTGGTTTTGACAATGTTAAAGTATCGAAACCGAAACAACCCCAAACAATACCCGATGCATTCCAGTTTCTGTCGAATTTTAAAGTGTATTCTAAAAATATTTTAGCAACTGCAGAAAACTACTAACATGACCACTAGACTACACCCCAAACACGAACCCAATCCAACAATTTTTGGCCGAGCACATTCCTTAAAAAACCGAGCTGGCCGGCCATATAGGGGATTTTTGGTTTCTTATTTTGGCTGTGGTTTTGTCTCTGGAATGTTGGTTCAGCGGTATTGCTAGTTCAGCCCAGATTTGATATGGATTTATCTAGTTGTTTAGGGCTATTTGGGGTTATTTTGAAGTCGATATTTCTAACACTGTTTAAAGTTTTACAGTACTTACATTACTATCTGCGACCGTGAATGTCATTAGAGTGGTACAACTTATCTATTTGCTATAGTTCTTTTAGACGGGTTTGCCAACGTGACATTCACGTTGATGTTCTGTATTGTGTTGTGTTTGTTGCGGAATCGTCGTTGTGGATAGCTTGGATGCAATAATAGTACAGTTTAGTTTTATTTGTACATTTGTTATCGCGGGGCGAGCGTCCGACATGTGGACTGCCGTCACTGCCTATTTGTATATTATTTGTTTGGGGCACGACCGGGTTGAGGTCGATATCACCGTTGTACATATTTTCTTTTCTGTACTAGGATTACCCCACGATGGAGTGTATGGATAGCCGGATTCTGGAGGGAAACGGGTCCGCATCTCATGGCGTTGAGATGGAGGGGGCCTCACTCTAGAATTGGCGGGCTATTCGCCGCACTCGTAGGGGTATAGGTTGACCCAAGGTGGGGTGCTCTAGTTACCGGATTCCATGAAGTGCCGGGTGGCCCATTCACTTTGATGAAGGGGTTGCCTCGCTTCTGGTTTTTGCGGGTAACTTGCCGCGCTTGTAGGGGTCTAGGTTTTCATTGCACAGGCTATCCGCATGACCAGGGGAACGTCGGGTTTCAGTTGTGGCTCAAAGGAAACCCGGGGCTCCCAGATTATCTGTATTGTTCTGTGATGCTTATCGCTTGTCTTTGATGTTGCATTTATCATGCCTGGAGCGATTATTATATATTGCTATATATATACTAGTAGATGTTGTATATGTTTTTCACCCGCGCTAGTCCAGTCCCCGCTCTGTCGTTAGTTAAGTAACCTAACGAGTGATGACGGGACCCAGTGGCAAATGCGGATGGCATATACGTACATCACATTTTCATTCTTTTGTGGTGTGATTAATTGATGTGACTGCATTGATTCAGATCAATGCAAGGAAAACAAACATATTCAATATTGTTGGAACAATTTTAAAAAGGCTGTTATTACAAGGACGTTTACTTTTTGTTTTGCACAGTGGTATTCGGTATGAATATCTAGCACCTCATTCGATGTGGCAAGGGCCGAGATCCCTTCATCGGGAGTGACCCCTTGGGCAGAGATTTGCGTCAGGGTAATAACTTCACTATAGTCGATTACTTTTTGCTTTGCATCATGGTATTCAGTGGGAATACCCAGTACCTCATTCTACGAGGAAAGAGCCGAGATCCCTTCACCGGAAGTGACCTCTTTAGCAAAGGTTTTCGCCACTATATTTCTGTAAAAAGCTATCCGGTTCCTTCAACGATATCAAGTTCATTACGTTAAAGGTTTTTCGCCAAAAACCATTCCTAGCCTTCCGCCATTTCAGATGGGTAGCACTTAGTATTCATGCTGTTGTTGGCCTTCGTCAAGGTATAGTGTATGGTAGCTGTTTGTTACCTTTCTGTTGCATAGATAGATGCGTTGGTTTGGGACAGTCGTACATCCTTGTTGGCCTTCGTTAAGGGCGAGTACGGGTGGGTTCAAATTAACCTGGACAATGACGGGTAGAACTTGACATGCAACTTATGATTTGTTGGCCTTCGTCAAGGTCATAAGAGCATGGGTTAAAAATCACATCGGGAGTTTCAAACATACAGAAAACTTGCCAGGCATGCGCATACCTTCTGGAGTGTGATAACGTGAGTGGATTCCATCAGGTTATCATGCGATGATAGTTGGATCCCGATACCTACTGATGAGTTGGTTTATTCCTCGGGTGATTTTAGATGATCCCGACTAATTCTTCTTTCACGTTTGGAGGAGAATTTGAGGATACAGTGGGAGACATCCTGATTAGATAAAGTGATTAACCATTCTAATCTAGGTTAGAGTGCACGCAGAGTGTTTCTTTTCTCTCTCTCTCTTTGGCAGCGACCATGTTCCGACCCTAGACTATAACTCAGTAACCAAGTTAACCGAACTTTCTTAAAACACACTGGCTTTTGGATTGTCAGAGTTGCATACTTCATTGCCACTCCTACTTTTACCCTTTGCCTTTTCTCCGAAACATTCCATATCACTACGAAGATCCACATATTTATTGGATATGACCATCGTATAGTTACATACGAACTCGAAGAAACTTGTTTCGGATTCGAGGATGGTTTCCAGTTCTGGAGAAATTGAATAAGACTATTTAGTTGTCTTTTCCTTTTACTTTCTCTCAGGTTGTGAATGCTTCTAGGATTAGGAGAGGGTACACCTATTGCGCTTATTGGATAGTCTTCTTCCAAACCATAGGCAGGTGCTGAAAGGTAGGGAAAGAAGAAAACCAATTAGCCTAAGTGTGGTGTACATGAGGTAATAAGTAAAGACGGATAAAAGGATTAGAAAGTGGGCAAAGTAAATTGCGACTGCTATCATTCACGACCAAACCGTGTATTTCATCGTCACTCCTAATTCACCTTTGCATTCTCAGGTTCAGGAGAAATTGAATAGGATTATTCAGGTTGTCTTTTATCTTTACTTTCTCTCAGGTTGCGAGTACTTCTAGGATTAGGAGAGTACACCTATTATGCTTATTGGATAGTCTTCTTCCAAATCATAGGCTGGTGCCGAACGGTAGGGAAGGAAGAAAACCATTTAGCCTAAGGGTGGTGTACAGAAGGTAATGAGTAAAGACAAATAAAGGGATTTGGAGAGACTACAAGGAAATATACGGTTACAGTCATGAATCTGGATAATGGAAGAGGCATTACTGGGAATACCCGGCTACCCCTTCGAAACATTTTCATGTTTCAGTTTCACTGTGCATTGTTAATTGAAAAATGATTTCCCAATTAGATCCTTACTCCATGGTATGTATTTACCAGGTTTGATTCTCACATCTGTATGGTTTTACAGATGATGAGTGGGAGTAAGTTATTGAGAATTAGGTGATCATCCTCATTATATCGGGATTCGTTGTAATTGGTGATATTTGAGGAAATCGCCTGGGTTTTTGCCGGACGGCAAATATTTGGTTTTGAATATCTGTTGTTATGCACCAATTTCAAACTGATTTATCTGTATGTTTATTTTATAAAGTGAGATATAACCTTTTGAAATTATATCCATGACATTTACCTATATCAGTTGTTGGTTAGATAAGGAGCATTAAACAGCGGTGTAATTCTTCTTAAGCATAGTACAGTTTTCAACCTACGACGCACAAAGTTTGAGTTATTCAACTCAGGGGACTTATACAAAGTATTGTATGTGTAGGGTTCCTAGGCACACTCTAGAGGTCGCACAAGGCATCAACCATGCCAATTTCAAAAATTCTAGGTGCCGAGAAACCCGACTACGGATCGTTGGCTAGAAAACTAGGCGAAAAAAAAAACTAGTTAACAACTTAACTATAAAGAATACCGAAATACAACCTTTGTAGATCCGGTGCTCCAACTCCATAGCTCGGCAACGAAGTCGTCTCCGCTGTCCAAAAGGAATCCGGGCTCTAGAGTCGGCTTCGTCGGAGAAAAAGCGAGCTAGGTCTTCGATGTCCATGCCGAAGATGATCTACGTCGAGGCATCGCTAAATCAAGCTCCACCTTCATCAAGTCTTGAAAACTTGTGAAGGAAACACACTCTACTACTTGGCAAGAGGTAGAGGATGAAAAAATAGGAAGTGGGTAGACTTTAGTTTTGGATTTCTCACTCTTTTCCAACAATCACCATTGATGGAGCTTGGTTTTCTTCAAAGAAGAATGAAGAAGAAGAAGAGCAAGAAGAAGATAAGTATTATGATAAGTTAATTTAGAATAGAAAAGAATAATAAACTTATCATAATTTTCACCATGGTTAGGTGTAGAGAATTAACTTAGGTTAGATCAATGGTTAGGGTCAAAAGAAGAAGACAAAATAGTTAAGTGGTCAAAGTTTCATGAAGCTTCAATAAGCTTCATGAAGAATAAAGAAAGAAAACCATTTTGTTTTTCTTCTTTTATGCTTTAATTATTTTCCAAAATGAATAAGCAAATAATTAAAAGAATATGCAAAACCCTAATCATCATCTTGACCATAGTTTTATTCTATACACTTAACCAAAAACCATGCATCATCAAACATGATACAAGTAAGTGCACAAAACTATATCGTATATACAATGTGCACACCCGAGCGAGAAAATCCATTTAAAGTGAACCGATACTAGTTAATGCAAAGTAATATATCAAATATATAATTATGCATTAAATCATTAAATCAACACTTGATTCAATGATCCGGTCATGTCGCACATAACCGACTGGTATCATCAGTAACAACTTATCGAATCAACACTTGATTCGATAACTCGGCTATATCGCATATAACCGATCAATGTCACATCGCGAGAATCGAATACAGTATCACATACTGGTATTATTCTCGGTCCCGCACATATCTCATATGCGCTCCTATTTCGTTTCGCTTGAGCCAGGAAACCTCTGTGTAGTACTCTAAAGACTCGTCAATACGCCGGCAGCAGATGATGATCATATCAAACATCCGCAAGCGGTCTGCTAAACGTAACGGCCACCCGGGTATTGAGCGATCTGAAGATCGACGAGCAAGCCCGCTCACACTCCAGTGAATCCAACCAGTAACACTACCGTACAGTCCGGTCTGATCGTCTGATATGTCGCATATCTTGTCTAGGGGTGGTAAACGTCAGACCCCAATAGCTCGATAAGTCGTGTCGATATGAGGTCTATAACTGTTCGAGAAACTACTGGTAACACTTACCAGTAAATCTCAGCAACCCTGGCCAGGGATTTCCTGTTATAGCCAATCGAACACAGCACAACATCAACTCCCTATACCGGGAGAGACGAATCCCCTTCTATCGCTCATTGCCTCCATGTGACTCGGGACTGTACCCAAAAACCACCGTTTTGCATGCCCTCTTGGACGTGGTAAGATGGAAATCAAAGCACAGTGGGAACCACACAAGACTCTATGACGATCTCGGGTCAACAGACTACTCTGTACCAGTGTCACCAGAGAACTGCCATCTGACGTGAGGTATAATACCATCTGGGAGTTCTCGGCGAGTCCGTCCAGTGTACCCAGTCTCTACTGAGCACCCGTATATCATCTCTGATGTCAAACACCAATGGATATAGGATCATCCATCGCCCATCTGTATGGGTCGAGAAGGTATACGCTAGTCTACTCTGGTATATCGATGCCCCGTCTCGATACACCCACGACTAGGGACTTTGAAGGATGTACTTATGGACTACCATGTCCCCACTAGTATGATCCGCATCATAGTCCAGGTAGTCAAGCACACATCCTAAGGGCTTTACCAACATGTAACAGAGAGACAATCAGCATACACGTTAAGGTAAAGATCAACCAGATAGCATACTATCATGTCGAGCAAGAAAGTCCTCCCTATATACGTCCCAGCATCCACTACAATATACATCCTATGTACAGTAATGGCCTCTAGGGCATACATATAACTAACAATCTCCCACTTGCACTAGGGCCATCTGTAGCAGTGGTTGTAGTATCTCATACTCAACCATCCCATAAAAAAATCTCTCTTTGGGAACAGGCCTTTGTGAGTGGATCCGCTGTGTTGTCCTCTGAGCTTACTCTCCTAACCTCGATCTCCCTAGAGATCAACCATCTCCATGATCAAGTGATACTGCCTTAGAATATGTCTGGATCACTGATGGGACCGGCATTCCTTGGCATAAGCCATAACTCCATTGTCACACAATGGGAGGAACATAGTTCATCTCATGAACCAATATACACCCAGACAGCCTCTTTGGTAGCATCTTAAGTAGCGATGTATCCTGCCTTTATCGTCTAGTATGTCACGGTATCTATCTTGGAACTCTTCCAACATACCGTCCCTTTACTGAGGGTATAGACAATGCCTGTGACTGACACTCAGTCGTCATTATCACCCTGGAACCCTTCCAGTGATTCTCCCCAGGATCGATTGATACCATCTCACTACAACTGGTGAGTAGCCTAACATCCATTTAGATCTATCTCATAGATCCAAAACCCCGGATTTAGTAGGTGTCAATTTGATCCTATATGGAGAATCCTTGTGATAAACGGATATTGATCGAGCGTAGCATAAGAAACTCCTTTCTTATCAAGAGTATGTCATCCACGTACTCTACGAGGATCACCACCATACTCCCTACTACCTTTTTGTATATACAAGGTTCATCTACCATCTTGATGATGTCAAACTGTTTGACTATCTCATCAAAACAGATGTTCCAACTCCGCGATGCCTGCTTTATCATATAAAACATCTTGCACACGTTTCCGCTGCTCCCACTGTTTACGAAGCTCTCTGGCTGTGTACTTATAGACGCACTCTTCTAAAACATCATTTAGAAAAGCAGTCAAGACACCCAACCGCCAGATATCGTAGTCATGGTATGTAGCCATGGCAAGTAGGATCTGGATGGACTTAAGCATAGCTGCTTGAAAAGGTTTCATCATTATCCACGCCTCGTCGATGACGAAAATCTTTAACAAGTCTAGCTTTGAAAGTCTCAACTTTTCCATCTACACCAAGTAATCTTCTCAAGATATACTTGTTCCTGATGGGGATTTAACCCTTCAGATATAGCAACCAAAGTCCATACTTTGTTGGTGTATATGGATTCCATCTCAGATCACTAAGCATCCAGCCATTCTTACAGAGTCTTACTCTAGATGGCCAGCTCGAAACTAGTTGGGTCATTATCTCATGATGCAATCCTCGCTCCCACTGTCATAGAGAAACCGAAGTATCTCTCAGGTGGGTGAGGAACCCTACTAGATCGGCGGAGAGGCTGAGATTCGTTGGTTTTTACTGAATCTTTTGGTTCTATCAAATCATCAGCTGCAGTTTGTATAGCTGGAACCTTTCCAGTTCTACAGAACTGATCTTGTCTCGATCTTGTCCGGATTTTGCTTTTGACATAGGCCGGACAATCCCAAATCTTAACTTACTTAAGAGATAGGATCTTCCCATACCATATCTCATATGGAGTGGTAGGCATTGATTTGATTCAAACCCTATTCAATAGGTATGCAGCTTCTCAAGTGCATAACTCCCAAAAGGAAATAGGTAACTCAGTAGTACTCATCATAGAGCACACCTTATCACATAGGGTGTGATTGCTCCACCCCGATATACCATCGTGCTATGGTGTATACGGAGGAGTAATGCTGAGAGAGAATCTCATTCTCCTTTAGAATAGTCCAGGAATTCCGTGCTCAAGTATTCTTCTCCCTGATCTCATCAAAGGACATAATACTTATACCTGTTGTTGGTTCTCTACTTCTAACTTATATTCTGTGAATATCTCAAAAGGTTCGGACTTGTGTTTCAACAGGAACATAGGTCTGAATCTTGAGAGATTATCAGAGAATGTAACGAAGTACAAAGAACCAGTCCTGGCATATGTAGACAGGGGACCTTACATACATCAACATGTATCAGTCCCAAGAGTTCACTAACTCTTTCTCTGTTTCCAATAAACAGAGCTGGTGTCATTTTATCTTTGTGACATGACTGGCGAGTTTCACAAGATGTAAATTCAAACTGATTTAAATATGCATCTATACGTAACTTCAGCTAGTCGGGTCGCATTGATATGACCTAGTCTACAATACCTCAAGAAGGATTCGTTCATCTCTGAACTATTCCTCTTGTGTGTGTTCCGTATACTAAGAACTGTAGTTTGATTTAGAACATCAATGCTTTTAGATAACGTGCCTGAACCGATCAACTTTTGATATAGGAAATGTTCAAAACATTATCCAACAATACAAAATTTTATCATTTCTTTACTAATAAAGAGATAGATACGATTTTGTATATCAGGTTCGGTATCTAATAACATTCGTTCAGAATCAATGTATTTGTAATATAGGGTGACAGTGACCAACAGACTTGGCTGCAACATTTGCCCCGTTTTCTGCCTCATGAAACTTATCACCCGTTCTCAGTTCTCTACCTTTCTGTAGCCCTATGCAACATATTACATATCTGGGATCCTGATCTGGTATCACATACCCAGGACGTAAAGGATACTGAGAAACCGTTCTCTGTAATGAACACACCCGAAGATGATGCATCAGCATGCACTCTCTTCGTTTGGGCGGCATGGGAAATCTGGTATTCCCCAATATCCTGCTCTGTCTTATAACAATTATAAGTTGGAGTGGGACCAACGTTCCCCAGCTCAGTATAACAAGCGGGTTCGGTCAATAATCCGTATTATTATCTCGATTAAGGCGTGATATGGTCGCTACCTGGAGAGAGAGAGAAGAAAACACTCAGCGTGCGCTCTGTCAAGAATAGATTGGTTATTATTTTATCTAATCAGGATGGCTCCCACTGCTTTTTATCAAATCTTCCTTCAAACCCTAAAAGGAAAGACTAGCCGGGATTAATTACACACTACAAGTTCGACAATCTTTCAGCCAGGCCAGTGTCGGTACTTTGAGGGAGGTCCCCCGTGCTTTCGCACGAACCTAATTAATGTAAACCTCATTTTCCCAGAGGCGTAACCCCGTTGACACCTTTCTAGACACCTACTTGATTGGCTAATTGTAATGTATCAAACTCTCCCAGGAGTAACTCTTACTCGCAGCGGGTATCGGGATCCAACTATCTCATAGAAGGTATGCAATCTCATTGCAAATTTCAACACTTGAAATTCCCGATAATATTTTGCCCCATGCGATCTATGACCTTGACTGCGTCAACAAACCATAGACCGCAAGTAAAGTTCAACCCGTCATTTCTCGATTGAATTAAACCCACCCGCACGACCCTTGACTGAGTCAACAAGGCCGCACGACTACCCTAATCCAATCGCATCATATGCTTTGCAGATAAGCAATAATCAGCTACCGCACACTACGCCTTGACTGAGTCAACAAACGCAGCACGAATACTAACTATTACTTATCTGAAATGACGGAGGGCTACGACAGGTTTTTCTGAAAACCTATTGCGTAATGAACTTTATATCGTTGTAGAATCAAATGATTTTAAAATGGAGTGCATTTGAGGCTTTTCTAGTTTTGCTAAAGGAGTCACCCCCGGTGAAGGGATCGTCGGTCCTTTCCTCGTCGAATGAGGTGCGGGATATATCATATATATCACTGTGCAAAGCAAAAACTCTCAAAAGCAATCAAAAGACAAACCGTGTGTGTAGCATCTGCCAGTTATTGCTAAAGGAGTCACTCCCGGTGAAGGGATCTCGGTCCTTTCCTTATCGAATAAGGTGCAGGATATATCATATATACCGCTGTGTAAAGCAAGAACTGTAGCTACCTGTTTTATTTTGAAATTCGATTCTACAACATCTTAGGTTTCTTTTATTTCATTAATCACATTAATGAAGTCCCATCATTTAAGTACCTAAACATCACAGATAAATACGACGTACACTTATGCCATCCGCATTCGCCTCGATGTCCCCTCGTGCACCGTTAGGTTAGGTAACTAACGGCAGAGCAGGGCAGGGCTAGCGCGGGTGTAAAACATAAGTAACGTCTATATAATATATCATATATACTATAGGCTGTAGCTATCACAGAACATCACATGATCACATCACAGATATCGCAGCAGAAGAATCATATGAAATATTGGATGTACTAGGACGTCCGTGTTTTCAATACGAGCCAGTATAAAACAAGGATTCCACGGTCGTGATGAATAGCCAAACCCACACCCCTAGACCCCTACGAGAGCGGCAAGCAACCCTACCAATTCTGGAGTTAGGAGACCCGGACCCGACTCCTCGAGTTGGTCTCCCACTGGACTCCAGAACCCGGTTACTTGTGCCCTCCTCCTTGGGTCTATCCTAGTGCGGAAAAGTAAATAATATACAAACGGTGACAACTTCCGCAACCTGGAAGCGCCCCAATAAAAGAATATTACATACAAGTTTTTACATGAATGAAAATGAAAAACACTCATCTCACATAAAAACCCCCGGCTATTCAAACACGACGATCCAATATAACATATCCAGCAACACATAACATCACATGTCATCAACGTAAGTAAATATGCACATCCCAATTGTCGTTGACATATAGCAACGAAACCGGCGATATCACATATTACACTTACGGTCACAGAAAAGAAAGTGTAAAACTACAACAGTTGGAATCCGCAACCACCTCAGACATCGCATGCCTGACCAAATGAATTCCTTAGACATCACATGCCTAACAATTATAAACCCCGCATTTTAGTCCCATTATCGAAAACACTTTTCAATATCAAGTCGGGCAATTCAACAAGATTCCTGACATTTTGATCGAATGCTCGTCGCAAACTTCAGTAGACGGCCGCACCCCCGATGCCGTCGACGAAGTGCACCAAGGCGGAACACCGCTACCGCGAGCACCCGAATGGATGCTTTCGGCGACGGGGTTCTCCTACAGTCACTTGGTCGGGGCTATGGAGTGAGGCTGTCTATTAAGTTTACCCGGCGAGTATCCGCGTACGCTACGTGATTGCGACGGACTTTTGATCACATCAAAATTCCGTAGCAACCGATCAAGTGAGATTAAACTGCTATGTTTATAATATTCATTCAGTTATCTCATAACTATTTGTGAATTCCAATTATTGTATCACATTCCAGATAAATAGAAAATGTTAAACTTTCCGATCGAACAATCGAACACCCAAGTTTTCCCGATACAGGTCAACACATGAAATAAGTCTAACAACATTCAGTTCGTGCCTCAGTACCAACGGTCCAGCCGTAGAAGGGTCAAGCCAACGCCTCACATGTGGCACGCCGTACTGCCCCAAACCCGAAGGTTCAAAGGGCAGTTCAAGACGGTCACATAATCGAGTTAAGGTTTGTTGTCTTCTAGAGGGACCATCGCGTTACTTGCACTACTTAGAACATCGTTAAACTACGGAAAAATCCAACATTTGGAAATTTCCCGACAGGGGAAAAATTGGGTATTTATATCCGGTTGAACTTTTTAACATATTCTAAAAATTTATCCGGAAAGCCACACAGACAAAATTCGATAATCCGATCGAACATTCGAATCCCCAAAACAACCCAGAAAATTCAACTCTTGAATAATTTTTAAAAATTCCCAGAAATTCCAGAAGAATTTATCAGGTATTACTGTGCAAACAGTAAGGGATGACGTCATGATTGAGCCGCGGAACCGCCGCATAAGCAGGGCTTATGCCGCGTTTCCGCCGCCTAAGTTACTGTTCATCCAATAATTTTTGCATCGTAATTCTTATTTTTTCTTACTGAATTTTTTAGCAATTTTTAATTCACAAAAATCCAGAAAAACAGAAAATGTCCAGAGAGCTATTTTTGGGTCGGGTTTCGGTTCGATCGGACTTCAGATTCCGTCTGGACTTCGCCTAAGGCTCTAACCTGGCTCTGATACCACTGTAGGTCAGGCAGCCACCCCATCCAATAGGGTCGCCGTGGCACCAACGGGTCCCTCAGCCGCTACTTTTTACGCATGCCCCCTCGCGAGGACTACAACCCGCCGGAACACCTTCCGGTCTCGGGACACCTTAGAGGTAAGAGCCTATGCTTCACCACACTGTCACACAGTGAGAACCCCCCATAGGTCGACATCCAATGTCTAGTAGCTCTGATACCACTGTAGGGTTCCTAGGCACACTCTAGAGGTCGCACAAGGCATCAACCATGCCAATTTCAAAAATTCTAGGTGCCGAGAAACCTGACTACGGATCGTTGGCTAGAAAACTAGGCGAAAAAAAAACTAGTTAACAACTTAACTATAAAGAATACGGAAATACAACCTTTGTAGATCCGGTGCTCCACCTCCATAGCTCGGCAACGAAGTCGTCTCCGCTGTCCAAAAGGAATCCGGGCTCTAGAGCCGGCTTCGTCGGAGAAAAAGCGAGCTAGGTCGTCGATGTCCATGCCGAAGATGATCTACGTCGAGGCATCGCTAAATCAAGCTCCACCTTCATCAAGTCTTGAAAACTTGTGAAGGAAACACACTCTACTACTTGGCAAGAGGTAGAGGATGAAGAAATAGGAAGTGGGTAAACTTTAGTTTTGGATTTCTCACTCTTTTCCAACAATCACCATTGATGGAGCTTGGTTTTCTTCAAAGAAGAATGAAGAAGAAGAAGAGCAAGAAGAAGATAAGTATTATGATAAGTTAATTTAGAATAGAAAAGAATAATAAACTTATCATAATTTTCACCATGGTTAGGTGTAGAGAATTAACTTAGGTTAGATCAATGGTTAGGGTCAAAAGAAGAAGACAAAATAGTTAAGTGGTCAAAGTTTCATGAAGCTTCAATAAGCTTCATGAAGAATAAAGAAAGAAAACCATTTTGTTTTTCTTCTTTTATGCTTTAATTATTTTCCAAAATGAATAAGCAAATAATTAAAAGAATATGCAAAACCCTAATCATCATCTTGACCATAGTTTTATTCTATACACTTAACCAAAAACCATGCATCATCAAACATGATACAAGTAAGTGCACAAAACTATATCGTATATACAATGTGCACACCCGAGCGAGAAAATCCATTTAAAGTGAACCGATACTAGTTAATGCAAAGTAATATATCAAATATATAATTATGCATTAAATCATTAAATCAACACTTGATTCAATGATCCGGTCATGTCGCACATAACCGACTGGTATCATCAGTAACAACTTATCGAATCAACACTTGATCCGATAACTCGGCTATATCGCATATAACCGATCAATGTCACATCGCGAGAATCGAATACAGTATCACATACTGGTATTATTCTCGGTCCCGCACATATCTCATATGCGCTCCTATTTCGTTTCGCTTGAGCCAGGAAACCTCTATGTAGGACTCTAAAGACTCGTCAATACGCCGGCAGCAGATGATGATCATATCAAACATCCACAAGCCGCAAGCGGTCTGCTAAACGTAACGGCAACCCGGGTATTGAGCGATCTGAAGATCGACGAGCAAGCCCGCTCACACACCAGTGAATCCAACCAGTAACACTACCGTACAGTCCGGTCTGATCGTCTGATATGTCGCATATCTTGCCTAGGGGTGGTAAACGTCAGACCCCAATAGCTCGATAAGTCGTGTCGATATGAGGTCTATAACTGTTCGAGAAACTACTGGTAACACTTACCAGTAAATCTCAGCAACCCTGGCCAGGGATTTCCTGTTATAGCCAATCGAACACAGCACAACATCAACTCCCTATACCGGGAGAGACGAATCCCCTCCTATCGCTCATTGCCTCCATGGGACTCGGGACTGTACCCAAAAACCACCGTTTTGCACGCCCTCTTGGACATGGTAAGATGGAAATCAAAGCACAGTGGGAACCACACAAGTCTCTATGATGATCTCGGGTCAACAGACTACTCTGTACCAGTGTCACCAGAGAACTGCCATCTGACGTGAGGTATAATACCATCTGGGAGTTCTCGGCGAGTCCGTCCAGTGTACCCAGTCTCTACTGAGCACCCGTATATCATCTCTGATGTCAAACACCAATGGATATGGGATCATCCATCGCCCATCTGTATGGGTCGAGAAGGTATACGCTAGTCTACTCTGGTATATCGATGCCCTGTCTCGATACACCCACGACTAGGGACTTTAAAGGATGTACTTATGGACTACCATGTCCCCACTAGTATGATTCGCATCATAGTCTAGGTAGTCAAGCACACATCCTAAGGGCTTTACCAACATGTAACAGAGAGACAATCAGCATACACGTTAAGGTAAAGATCAACCAGATAGCATACTATTATGTCGAGCAAGAAAGTCCTCCCTATATACGTCCCAGCATCCACTACAATATACATCCTATGTACAGTAATGGCCTCTAGGGCATACATATAACTAACAGTATGTTGTCCAGTGTCCATCACGACAGAGGGGTTGGTCCTCGTACTATATTCTGTTTACTTATGACTTCTCGAGTTTTAGACAAGTATTTCGTAGAAATACAAGGTCCAAGTTTTAAGAAGTTATAGGTACAAGAATAATGTAGAGAACCATGTGTTGCAAGTATCAGGATTCTTCAAGGTGATCGAAGATATAGATACTTGTGTTTGGTATTCAGTTGATAGTAATGGGTTTGAGAACTTGCTTCTCTTTCAGGTTACTCAAAGAAGGAGGACACCTCATTTCCTTGAGTTTGTTTTGTAGAAATTAGAAATGAGGTGGAGGGATGAGGTGTAATGGAAGCATGGTGTTGGAAATGGCTTTGTATTTGTTTATTGCATTTGTATGCACTATTCAAGTATGGTTGCTATTTTCTATTTTAGAAAATAGCAAAACGAAACCATACTAGCCATTTCTTTTCTCACATGGGATTATCATTCCACCATTTCCTTTCTCACATGGGATTATCATTCCACCATTTCCTTTCTTTCTCATCACTTAGCTCTTCTTCATCTTTTTCTCTACACTCTCATGAGTTGAGAATCAAGGGTAGAAAGAGATAGAAAAATATTAGAACACTTCACTACTTCTCTAAGCACTTTAGATTACCAACCTAAGGTCTTTAGTTTCTTCACTTGCTTACTTGTATGAAGCTAAAGCCTTGAACCATATCTCTCGGGTGGATCATCTTCGACAAAGGAAGATCGGTGGACAAGCTCGATCCAGGAGTCCTGAGGAGCTAAAGATGAGATTTTGAAGACCAAAGGACACGAATTCCTTTGTTATAATCTGTTTTCATACTAGATAAACTTTTTGTAGTTTTCTAGTTTAAGTGTTTGGTTAAGATTCTAGTATTTAAGTTTCTTGCGCCTTTCGAATTTTTCGTTTTTCATTCCGCATATGCCACGGTTGTAGTGGTAAGAGCACTATGAACTTCATCAATAACTTTTTGAAATTATGTTTATAATATTTACCTTTTATCAGTTGATGATTAGGTAAGGTGCATTCAATGACGGTGTAATTCTTCTTAACCATAACACAGTTTTCAATCTACGACACACGGGATTTGAGTTATTAAACTCGGAGGACATATACAAAGTATTGTATGTTGTCCGATGTCCATTAGGACAAGGGGTTGGTACTCGTACTATATTTCGTTTACTAATGACTTCTCTAGTTTTAGACACTCATTTCATTGAAATACAAGGTCCAAATTTTGAAAAGCTATAGGTACAAGAATAAAGTAGAGAACCACACGTTGGAAGTATCAGGATTCTTCAAGGTGATCGAAGATGTAGATACTTAGACTAGGTATTCCGTCATAGTAATTTTGAGAATTGTATTCTCTCTTCGATTACTCATCCGTGGGTGCGCTCCTTAATGAGTAATGTTGTATGGCATTTTCCTTTTTAGTTGTGCGTTGGAAACAGTTGCATACTTTTTGAATCTGGTTCCAATTAAATGAGTGCCTTTATTTCTATATTGGATATAGAATAGATTCATATATTAACGATGTTAAGGTATATAGAGTTTTTCGTCTTATGCTTAAAACCAGAATCTGGATAAACTCAATGCACGTTTTAGTAATGGCTGTTTATGGGTTTCCCGGGCTTTGATGGGAGCCAATATTCTACCATTTGCAGAATCAACAGTTATATTGTTCTTGACTCGCCATATTTTTAGTAAGATGAATTCTTTTCAGAAAACATAAGTGGGAGTATGGTAGAACTGGAAGACATTGCAGAACCACAAACGTTTACTGAATATTTAGTAGAACCTAAGAATTCATTGGATTCGACAATCCATTAGCCACTCCGCAAATTTAGTGGGTAACCTCAGCCATCCGAGAGGTACTTCGGTCTCCTCAAAGACGGTGACATGGAGGTTTTGATGACCTAAGTTTATCACTACTGCTTTCCTAGACTATGAGATCTGGCAGGTGGATGACTATAACGTCATTCTAAATTAAATTTAGAAATGCACGTATATATGATTCTGCTAGAGGGGTGTTGTAGTCAGTGGGAGTAGCAGAAGCGTGGTGGGCAATATGCTTATGTCTATTTATAAATTAAACCAATGAGAGCAGAGATGTGTCATCTATTCTTGATATGATAGTCATAGTGTTTGACTTCATCGAGAATGACAAATAGACCTGGTAAGAAGATTAAGTGAGGAGCATTGTCCTGATTTTTGGATGACATACTCCTAAAAGGAAGTGATGTTCTTATACTACGATCGGTTAAATTGTGGTTGTTATAGATGTTTTTCACATAGAAACTGGATAAAATATCAGATATTCTGATAACTAGATCTATGGTTTTAGATCTAGATTTGGGAAGTGTCCCGATTTGGATAATTTGATACAATTCTAAAGTGTTTTAGAATGGACAACTCTTGGCGTGGTGGTGTACCCGCAAGTGATGGAGTCACCCTCTCTAAAGAGATGTCTTCTGGACTGATGAGGAGAGAGATTTGCATGATTGACATATTACTTTCTTAGGCAATTGAGTAAATCATGAGATGTCAAGTATCATATCAGATATTGATTTAGCACTAGCAGATATTAATCCAATTCTGGAGAAACATAGGAAAGCAGTTATGAACATGAGGGATTGTTCATAGTATATTGTAATGGCCGCCTCCTTCAGGAGGCGGTTATCATTTCAGACTTCCAAGGTGACTTGGATGATAGAGTGTCTATCAGAGTTAAAGTTTACCCTTTTCTGAGAGACTGTATGTTGGACAGGGGTCCAAGCGGATACTAAGGTAGGTATGGCACATGATACTGATTAAATTCAGTGGAAAATATAGTCTAAAAAGTTTGTTGGATTTAGAGTTCATTTATAAACTTGGTCCCATCAGATATACAGACAAATTCTAAGACAGGTATCGCTCATTTCGGAAGATAGTCATTCTCCGCGAAGTTGAGATATAGAGAGATAAAGATAGAAATATTGGAATGGATCCACCCACTGAAGCTATTTCTCGAACGCGATAGTTTCGCAAACATGCTTTGTGAGATTGATTAATAGAGAAATTGGGTGTTCGGTATCACACGGGCTGTGAGTATGCGACACCGCAATAATTAGCCTTAATTGCAAGTGGGAGATTGTTGGCTATAGTGCCTTTAAGGAAATTATTGTAATCGTAGGCAGGTGATTATGGTGATTGAGGGAGGACCTATACGGATAGAACAGTCTTACTCGAGATGATAATATGCTATCTGGTTCATCTCTATCATCATGCACATATATTATGTGGTATTACGGATCACTATTACATGTTGATAGAGCCCATAAGTTTCTTTCTTGACTACCAGGGTTATTATGGCGAACACACTTATGAGAACTAGGTAGTCTATAAGCAAATCCTTAAATGTGCCTAGTCATGGGCATATTGAGACTGAGCATCGATATTCCAGAGTAGACTAGTGTATACGTTTCTTGACCCCGACGATATGTGTTGGCCAGTCCTATAGCCATTAGTGTCAGTTAGTTACCAAAGATAGCATATAGGTGCTCATTAGGTTATGAGTTACACTGAACGGACTCGCCGAGAACATGCTAGTGAAAGGTTTGTCTAGCACCCTATGAAGAGTTTTGAAGCATCACATGTCCAAAAGTTTAAATTTTTATGGTGCTAAACGAACATGCAAAGGAATCGATCCTAGAAAATTAGGGTTACGAAACTTTTAAGCTAATAAAGATTAGGGTTTGAAGGCTACAACCTTTGTAGCTCCCCTTTTGCTTGACTCCTTAGTCTCTAGGGTGTTGGAAGAAGGTCCACTTGTAGTCCTCTTTCGTCCACGACGATCCACCCGAAGTTTCCCGTCCAAGCTTGCAACTTTGGAAAAGCAAAGAGAACACTCTAATCAAGTTGGCTAGACTTGAGTAGAATGATGTTGTGGCTATGGATCTCACTTCAAAAACCTTTCTTTATTTGTTTTTAACTCACTAGAAAAAACTAGAGAGGAAAAAGATGAAGGAGGATGAAGATGGTGGCTATTTTTAACAAGAGGTAAAAAGATAACCCTTAAGTGAAAAGAAATGAAATATAACCTTTTATATTTTATTCCTTCTCACTTTCAACCATGATTAAATGATGGATAGTTAATTTAACTTGGGTTTTAAATGATAAAGAGAAGGATAACCCTAGGTTAGTGGTAGTTGAGCATGGTTAGGTCAAAGGAAGAATGTAGAAGCTAGAATGATTATCCTTTCCTTTTCATTTTCTTTTAAATCCAAAATCAAATAATAATCCATAATTTAACCCATGGTGTGAGTCTTATATTGCCACCATTTCCATATGCTAACAACCATGATGGATGGGTGTATGTATGTATACATGTATGCACATCCACATGTGCATGAAACTAGAATGAAAGAAAGAAACACATGCATGCATGCATACATCCATCAAACCCTAGAAAGGTTTCAAGTGAGAAAACTAATGGTTAGATGATAAATCAACACTTAATTTATCAATCCGGTCATATCTCATACGACCCCACCAAAAGCAGGCCACCCGATCAATGTTCGGTATCATATACGCACATTTTAATCGGGTGCATGCGCATATCGCATACGCGCACCACAACGTTTCGCCTGGACTGGGTAACTCCTTTGTGGGACTCTAAGACTCATCAATACGCCGGCAGAGGGTGATGATCATATCAGGTAACCCCAAACCGCAAGCGGTCAGCTAAACGTAACGGCCACCCGGGTATTGAGCGATCAGAAGAAAACAAGCGAACCTGCTACAACTCCCGTCGAGCCATCCGGCAACACTACCGTATAGTCCGGTCTCTTCGTCAGATATGCTGCATATCGAGCCTAGGGATGGTCACGTCGACCCTAATAACTCAATAAGTCGTGCTGGTGAATGGTCTATAACAGATTGAGAAACTACCGATAACACTTATCAGCAAATCTCAGCAGCCCTGGCCAGGGACTTACTGATATAACCAGTCGGGCACAGCACAGCATCAACCCCCAATACCGGGAGAGACGAAACCCCTCCTATCGCTCATTGCCTTCGTGTGTCTCGGGACTGTACCCAACGGTCACCTGTTTGCACGACTCAGTAGAGCCGTGGTAGGGTGGCAATCAAAGTACAGTGGGAGAGCACACAAGACTCCATGACGATCTCGGGTCTACAGACTAACCTGTACCAGTGTCACCTGAGAACTGCTATCCGACGATAGATATAATTCCATATAGGAGTACTCGGCGAGTCCGTCCAGTGTACCCAGTCACCACTGAGCACTCGTATATGATCTTGATGTCAAACACCAATGGATATGGGATCATCCATCGCCCATCACATGGGTCTAGTATCATATACGCTAGTCTACTCTGGTATATCAATGCCTCGTCTCGATATACCTACGACTAGGGACTTTCCAGGATATGCTTATAGACTACAGATGTCCCACTAGTATGATCTCCATCATAATCAGAGCAGTCAAGCCAATATCCTCAGGGCTTTATCAGCATGTATGAATGAATAAAAGCATGATCAAATCAACATGTCAGATAAAGAAGAACCAGATAGCATACTATTATGTCGAGCAAGAATGCATACTGAATATATACATACATGTATAGATACATCCACTATCATATAATGGCCTCTAGGGCATACATATATCCAATAATCTCCCACTTGCACTAAGGCCAATTATTGGCGTATCTCATACCCAACATCTCAAAAAGTCGTTCATGTTGTGGCTGAGGGAGGGCCTTGGTGAATGGATCCGCGGCGTTGTTCTTTGTGTCTACTCTCTTAATCTCGATCTCGCGGCGATCTACAATCTCCCAGATCAAATGAAAGCGCCTCAGGATGTGTCTGGACCGCTGATGGGATCTGGGCTCCTTGGCTAACGCCATCGCCCCATTATTGTCACAATACAAAGGTATTGGATCAATAATGGTTGGAACTACTCCTAGCTCCGAGACGAACTTCTTCATCCAGACGGCTTCCTTGGCGGCATCATTTGCAGCAATGTACTCAGCTTCCATCGTAGAGTCTGCAACGGTATCCTGTTTGGAACTCTTCCAACTTACCGCCCCTCCATTGAGGGTAAATACAAACCCTGAGATAGATTTGCTGTCATCCTTATCGCTCTGGAAGCTCGAATCGGTAAAGGCCTCCATTTGGAGATCTGTATTACCATACACTAAGAACAATTCTTTAGTCCTTCGCAAGTACTTAAGAATGTTCTTCACAGCTGTCCAGTGGTTCTCCCCTGGGTTGGATTGATACCTGCTTACAACACTAAGTGCATAAGCTACATCTGGGCGTGTACATAACATCGCATACATTATAGATCCTACTGCCGAAGCATAAGGTATAATGCTCATGCGAGCTCTCTCTTCATCGGTCTTTGGACAAGAATCCTTGGAGAGAGTGTCTCCATGGCAAGCGGGTAAGGCACCCCGCTTGGAGTCTTCCATACTAAACCTTTTTAGGATGGTGTTGATGTACCTGGTTTGGGACAATCCCAATAACTTTTTGGATCTATCCCTATAGATCCTTATGCCCAGGATGTATGTGGCATCACCCAGGTCCTTCATGGAGAACCTCAGTGATAAGAATGATTTGACCGACTGTAGCATAGGAATATCATTTCCTATCAGAAGAATGTCATCCACGTACAATACGAGGAATGCGACAGCTCTTCCTACAGCCTTCTTATAAACACAAGGTTCATCTGGATTTTTGATGAAATCAAACTCTTTGATGACATCATCGAAACAGATGTTCCAACTCCGTGATGCCTGCTTTAACCCATATATGGATTTAAGCAATTTACAGGCTTTCCCGCTGCTCCCACTGTCAATGAAGCCCTCTGGCTGATCCATATAAACGCATTCTTCTAAATTTCCATTTAGAAACGCGGTTTTAACGTCCATCTGCCAGATTTCATAGTCGTGGTGAGCAGCAATAGCAAGTAGGATCCGAATGGATTTAAGCATGGCTACGGGCGAAAAAGTTTCGTCATAGTCCAAACCTGGTCTTTGACGAAAACCTTTCGCCACAAGTCTTGCCTTATAGGTCTCTACCTGCCCATCCACACCAATCTTTCTTTTAAAGATCCATTTGCACCCTACAGGTTTTACCCCAGGGGGTACAACGTCCAAAGTCCATACTTTGTTGGTGTACATAGACTCCATTTCGGATCTCATGGCATCCAGCCACTTCACAGAGTCATCACTCGTGATAGCTTGCTGAAAACTGGTAGGATCATCATCATCCATGATGCAATCTTCTCCGTCACCATCAATGAGGAAACCATAGTACCTCTCCGGTGGGCGAGAAGTCCTACCAGACCTACGGAGTGGCCGAGGTTCTTCAGTTTCTGTTGCAACAGCCGGTTCAACCAAATCGTCATTTGTAGTTTGTGTCTCCAGAACCTCTTCTAGATCCACTATCTTGCCATCATCTTTATCTGTGAAAAACTCTTTTTCCAAGAATGTGGCATACTGAGAAACAAACACTTTTTGTTCCTCTTTGTGGTAGAACAGATATCCATAAGAATTCTTTGGATATCCCACAAAGTTACACATGACTGACCGTGTCTCGAGTTTGTTCGGATTCTGCTTTTTAACATAGGCCGGGCAACCCCAAATCTTAATTCTCTTAAGAGATGGTCTCTTCCCATTCCATATCTCATATGGCATGGTAGACACGGCTTTGGTTGGAACCCTGTTTAGCAGAAACGCTGCAGTCTCCAATGCATGCCCCCAAAACGAGACTGGTAACTCAGCGTCACTCATCATGGACCGGACCATATCTAATAGGGTCCTATTCCGTCGTTCTGACACACCGTTGTGCTGTGGTGTGTAAGGAGGAGTGAGCTGAGAGAGAATCCCATTCTCTTTTAGGAAGTTTGCAAATTCTATACTGAGATACTCACCACCTCGATCTGATCGAAGCATCTTAATACTCAAGCCGGTTTGTTTTTCTACTTCTTGTTTATATTCAATGAATTTCTCGAAAGCGTCGGACTTATGCTTTAATAAAAATACATGACCGAATCTTGAGAAGTCGTCAGTGAATGTAATGAAGTATGAAAAACCGCCTCTAGCCTGTGTAGACATTGGCCCACATACATCACTATGTATGAGGCCAAGGAGCTGAGTAGCTCTTTCTCCGTGTCCGGTAAACGGAGTTTTGTTCATTTTACCCTTGATACAAGACTGGCAAGTCGCATAAGATTTATATTCAAAAGAGTTTAAATATCCATCTTTGTGTAACTTGTTTAGTCTTGTTTCGTTAATATGACCAAGTTTACAATGCCAAAGAAAAGCTTCATTTAATTCTGAAAGTTTTCTTTTATTAGTGTGTTGTATACTGAAAACGGTGTGTTGATTTAGGACATATATTCCGTTATTAAGCGTACCATACCCAACCAACATTTGATTCAGGTGAATGTTCATAACATTGTTCTGCAACACAAAATTATATCCCTCATTGTCCAACAAAGAAACGGATATTATATTACATAGCATACTTGGTACAAAATAACATGGATTCAAAATCAAAATACATCCAGATGGCAACCCCAAGTGATACTCCCCCACTGCGACTGTATGTACATTGGAACCATTTCTAACGCGGAGAGTATGGTCACCTGTCTTCAAAACCTTGCTATTTCTCAGCCCCTGCATAGAATTGCAAATGTGAGAACCTGAACCGGTATCCAATACCCAGGAAGCAGAGTTTATAGAAAAACAGTTTTCAGTCACAAACGCACCTAAAGCAGAAGCATCACCATGCTTCTTCTTGAGACTTAAGTACTCCGTGCAATTGCGCTTCCAATGTCCTGTCTTGTGGCAATGAAAACATTCGCCTTTCCCCGAGTCTCCAGCCTTGGACTTTCTCTTTCCCTTCACCTTTTTAACTCCGCCCTTAGGATTAGTGGGTTTCTTCTTTTTCTTTCCCTTGGCCTTGGCTTTCGGGCGAGAAGAGGAAGACTGTCCAATAGTCATAACGGGAGTTTTTGCTAACTTCATAGTGCTCTCTGCACTCCTTAACATATTAAGGAGTTCAGGGAGGTCCTTCTCCATGCCATGCATGTTGAAGTTCACTATGAACTGAGCAAAGGTGGAGGGGAGGGACTGCAGAATAATATCTATATATTGTTCATTGTCCATCGTCCATCCAAGGTCCTCAAGCTCTTCTATAAGAACTATCATCTTCAGAACATGGTCTCCTACTGGTGTACCAGGGGCCATTCGCATCTGAAACAATTTCTTTGATGCTTCGTATCGTAATACGCGGGATTGCTCCCCATACAACTCCTTTGTATGGAGCAATATACCGTGAATGTCCATGTCCTCGTGCTGCTTTTGATGTGTGTTATCCATCGATGCAAGCGCGAGGCATGTGGCCGTGGCACAGTCAGCGTCCCATGTCTTGCGGACTTCAATGTCCGCAACTGAGGATTTTGGACCAGGGACGGGCGGGGCTGAAGCCGTGAGGACCTATGATACTTTATCATAAATCAAGGCGATTTTCAGATTCCTCTGCCAGTCTTTATAGTTGGTCCCATTCAGTTTGTTTTTATCTAGTAGAAGCTTAAGTCCAGTCATTGGTATCTGCCATTAAGAGAGAGAAAAGAATACACTCAGCGAAAGCTCTTGCACAGATTATATTGGTTTATTATCTTGTCTAATCGATGTTTCCCACTGCTTTTTATCAAGTTTTTCTTTCAAACCTTAAAAAGAAAAACTAGCCAGGATTAATTACAGTCTACAACTTCGCTAACCGTTCAGCCAGGCCAGTGTCGGTACTTTGAGGGAGGTTCCCCGTGCTTTCGCACGGACCTAATTAGAGTATACCTCGTTTTCCCAGAGGCGGAGCCCCGTTAACACCTTTCTAGACACCTAATGAGTTAGCTAATTGTAAACTGTAAAACTCTCCTAGAAGCAACTATTGCCCACAGTGGGATCGGGATCCAACCATCACATGGAAGGTATGCAATCTGATTGCAAATTTCAACACTTGAAATTCCCGATGTAATTTTTACCCCTAGTACTTATGACCTTAACTATGGTCAACAAATCATAAGTACCAGTTAAGTTCTACCCGTCATTTCTTGATCAATTAGACCCACCCATATGACCCTTAACTATGGTCAACAAAGTCGTATGAATGTCCTAATTAATCTGCATCATATGCAGTGTAGGAAGACATCACTTAGCTACCGTACACTACGCCTTAACTAAAGTCAACAAACGTAGCACGAATACTAAGTACTCTACTTCCTAAAATGACGGAGGGTTGCGAATGATTTTTAAGAAAATTTTTAATGCTTTGAACTTGATATCGTTGTAGAATCAAATGGTTTTCAAAAGGAGTGGCTTAAGCTCCGCAGTTTTGAAATATAGCTTTTTCATAAATAGCCGAGTGGTTTTCAAATCCGATTCTACAACATCTTTTTAGGTTTATTTTCTTTATATTAATCATATTAATGTAATCCCATCATTTAAGTCCTTAAGCCAGTCACAGAAAAGAAACGAAAATAACACGTACGCTTATGCCATCCGCATTCGCCGCAATGTTCCGTTATGCACCGTTAGGTTACTTAACTAACGGCATACCGGGACGGGACTAGCGCGGGTGTAAAACATAAGCAACGTCTACTATATATCATATATATAATATGTCATTCGTCTCAGATATCACAGAACACAGGCAGCAGAAACATAGATATAACGTGGGATATCCTAGGACGTCCGTATTTAGTATTTAGCCAGAATAGAAAATACGGATTCCACAGTCGCGATGAATAGCCAAGCCCACACCCTGGACCCCGACGAGAGCGGCAAGTGACCCTACCAATTCTGGAGTTTAGGAGACCCGGTCATGACTCCTCGAGATGGCCTCCCACTGAACCCCAGAACCCGGTCACCTGTGATCCCCTCCTTGGGTCCATCCTAATGCGGAAAATTAAATAATATACAACACTGGTGACACAACCTCAACCCGGAAGTGCCCCAAATAAAAGAATATTACATTACATTTGAATTTACATGAATGAAAATATAAAACTCTCATCTCACAAAAAAAACCCGGCTATTCGATCGCGACAATCCTGCACATCATATCTCAGCAACACATAATATCTCATATCATCAACGTAAGTAAATATGCATATCCCAATTGTCGTTGACGTATAGCAACGAAATCGGCGATATCGGACATACTACACTTACGGTCACAGAAAAGAAAGTGTAAAACTACAATATTTGGAATCCACATTCTCTTTAGACATCATAAATGCGAAATATCACATATTTCGTATTTCATGCCTAAACTATATGAATTCCACATATTGTATCAAATTCCAGATAAACAGGCAGTATTAAAGTTTTCGAACGAACGATCAAGTACCCAAGATTCACTAAAGCTCAACACTTGAGCAGGGTTCAAAAAATCCGGAGTGTGACACAGTAGTAGTGGTCCAGCCGTAGAAGGGTCAAGCCAACGCCTCACATGTGGCACGCCGTACTGCCCCAAACCCTAAGGTTCAAAGGGCAGTTCAAGACGGTCACATAATCGAGTTAAGGTTTGTTGTCTTCTAAAGGGTCCACCACAAAAAGACTTGCACGTATCTCCAAAGTATTTAAACCCCGTGAATAGTGAGCAAATGATAGTCGTTCAAACACTTCAATACTTTCTAATTTACCCGGAAAAACCACGAAACCAAGTTGGCTAGACTTGAGTAGAATGATGTTGTGGCTATGGATCTCACTTCAAAAACCTTTCTTTATTTGTTTTTAACTCACTAGAAAAAACTAGAGAGGAAAAAGATGAAGGAGGATGAAGATGGTGGCTATTTTTAACAAGAGGTAAAAAGATAACCCTTAAGTGAAAAGAAATGAAATATAACCTTTTATATTTTATTCCTTCTCACTTTCAACCATGATTAAATGATGGATAGTTAATTTAACTTGGGTTTTAAATGATAAAGAGAAGGATAACCCTAGGTTAGTGGTAGTTGAGCATGGTTAGGTCAAAGGAAGAATGTAGAAGCTAGAATGATTATCCTTTCCTTTTCATTTTCTTTTAAATCCAAAATCAAATAATAATCCATAATTTAATCCATGGTGTGAGTCTTATATTGCCACCATTTCCATATGCTAACAACCATGATGGATGGGTGTATGTATGTATACATGTATGCACATCCACATGTGCATGAAACTAGAATGAAAGAAAGAAACACATGCATGCATGCATACATCCATCAAACCCTAGAAAGGTTTCAAGTGAGAAAACTAATGGTTAGATGATAAATCAACACTTAATTTATCAATCCGGTCATATCTCATACGACCCCACCAAAAGCAGGCCACCCGATCAATGTTCGGTATCATATACGCACATTTTAATCGGGTGCATGCGCATATCGCATACGCGCACCACAACGTTTCGTCTGGACTGGGTAACTCCTTTATGGGACTCTAAGACTCGTCAATACGCCAGCAGAGGGTGATGATCATATCAGGTACCCCCAAACCGCAAGCGGTCAGCTAAACGTAACGGCCACCCGGGTATTGAGCGATCAGAAGAAAACAAGCGAACCTGCTACAACTCCCGTCGAGCCATCCGGCAACACTACCGTACAGTCCGGTCTCTTCGTCAGATATGCTGCATATCGAGCCTAGGGATGGTCACGTCGACCCTAATAACTCAATAAGTCGTGCCGTTGAATGGTCTATAACAGATCGAGAAACTACCGATAACACTTATCAGCAAATCTCAGCAGCCCTGGCCAGGGACTTACTGATATAACCAGTCGGGCACAGCACAGCATCAACCCCCAATACCGGGAGAGACGAAACCCCTCCTATCGCTCATTGCCTTCGTGTGTCTCGGGACTGTACCCAACGGTCACCTGTTTGCACGACTCAGTAGAGCCGTGGTAGGGTGGCAATCAAAGTACAGTGGGAGAGCACACAAGACTCCATGACGATCTCGGGTCTACAGACTAACCTGTACCAGTGTCACCTGAGAACTGCTATCCGACGATAGATATAATTCCATATAGGAGTTCTCGGCGAGTCCGTCCAGTGTACCCAGTCACCACTGAGCACCCGTATATGATCTTGATGTCAAACACCAATGGATATGAGATCATCCATCGCCCATCACATGGGTCTAGTATCATATACGCTAGTCTACTCTGGTATATCAATGCCTCGTCTCGATATACCTACGACTAGGGACTTTCCAGGATATGCTTATAGACTACAGATGTCCCACTAGTATGATCTCCATCATAATCAGAGCAGTCAAGCCAATATCCTCAGGGCTTTATCAGCATGTATGAATGAATAAAAGCATGATCAAATCAACATGTCAGATAAAGAAGAACCAGATAGCATACTATCATGTCGAGCAAGAATGCATACTGAATATATACATACATGTATAGATACATCCATTATCATATAATGGCCTCTAGGGCATACATATATCCAACAGCTAGATGGTATTATACATATTGTCAGATAGCAGTTCTCTGGTGACATGAGTACAAGTTAGTCTGTCGACCTAAGATCATCATTTGTTTCGTGTGAGTTCCTACTGTGCTTTGATTACTACCCACCACGGCTCTATTGAGTCGTGCAAATAGGTTTTAGTTGGGTACAGTCCTGAGCCATATGGAGGTAGTGAGCGGATCGTCGGGGATTCGTATCTCCCGATATTGAGGGTAGATGTCGCGCTGTGCAGGGTGGCCATCATCAGAAATTCTTGGCCAAGGTGGATGAGAATTACTGATTTGGATCAGTAGTTTCTCAGTGGGTGATGGGCTTTACACTGACACGACTTGTCTTTTTATTAAGGGTCTGGCTTTATCCACCCCCTAGACCCGATATGCGATACTATTAGACGAACAGACCGGATTGTACGGAGACTGTCACTTTTAGGCTCAGTAGGGATACAGACAAGTATGCTTGTTGGCCTTCCTTTCGTTCAATACCTGAGTAGCCATTACGTATAGCTAGTGCCGCTGATGTTCTTATGGTTAAACCCACTGCCAGCGTATTGTCGAGTCTTTAGAGTCCCACACAAGAGTTTCCCAGCTCGGGCGAAACGATATAGTGTATGTAATTTGATACGTACTCAGGTTCGATTAAAATACATGTTTTTGTACACGTGCTTTTAATCGGTCATTTTATTAATACTAGCTGGTTTGAAAGATAACCAGGTTATTTAATTTTGTATTAAATGTGAGCTAGTATTATATATCTCTTTTAGTATCTCTCTTTTCGGTATTCGTATTTTGATAGAATACAGTATTTATACGAATACGAGTATTTGTATAAATACGTGTATTTGTGTCTTGATACAAATATGGGTATTTGTATCTCAGTATAAATACGGATATTCATATTTTATACGAATACGGTATTCGTATTTTTATACGAATACTGGTGTATGTATTTGTGGCATATACTTGTATTAGTGTATTTGTGTGTGTATACACACATACATAAGTATATGTGCGCATGTGAGGTGGCTTTCCTCTCTTCTCTCACATGTGAGAATGGTGTAGGCTTGTGACTCACCATGGTGAGTCACAAGGCTATCCATTTCTCACATTAAAGAGAAAAGAAAAAGAAAAGACGTGGGAGTTTGTTTTTTATTAGCCATGATCAAGCTCATTCACCCAAGCTTCTTCTTCCTCCTCTCTTGGTTTTTTCTAAGTTGAGAATGGAAGAGGATTATGAGAGAACAATTAAAGATTAGCTACAACTACATCCAATTCCTGGAAAGTTTTGATCACTAGTTGCTTCACTTGGTATTTAGTGTGAAGCTAGAGCCTTAACTTGTGTTCTCTCGGGTGGATCATCTTCGACGAGGAAGACCGACTCCGAAGCTCATTCCTGACGACCTAGGAGTGTAAGAAGTGGCGTAGAAGATGATGGACATGACTACAAAGGTTGTAATCCCTAACCTAATAGTTAAAACTCCTTCCAGTGTTTCTAGTTTAGTGTTTGGATTCGATTCTAGGTCATAGAGTTCGTGCTCAAGTTTCGAATTTTTTTGTTTTGTATTCCGCATGGCCGCAAATTTGCAGCACGAACACGAGCATCTACCTTCATGGTATCAGAGCCATCCAAACACTAAAATTAGAATTAGACGATATTTACGATTCGAAACTAAAAATTTCCATTGTTCGATAAACTAAAGATCAATTTTCTGTTGATTTTTTATCGATCTATGATTTTTTTTTAAATAAGTGCAGAGATTTTGTTGTGAGATATTAGAACATGGGAAGAAAAACGAGGACCCAATTCCCTAGAAAACCGCCCAAATGTGCCCATTTCTCGCCATGGTCGGTTTTTCAGTGGGTTCTAGTCTCCAATTTTTTCCAGATACTTTATCTCATGAAAACTTGGTTTTTGGTTATATTTGTGTCACGACCCAAAAATGGCACGTGACCGGTACTTGAATCACGTGAAGTCTTTAGGACTCCACCATAACCCAAGTAAGCCGAAAACCAGGAATCTAAACCTTTTTTAAGAAAATAGTAGAGGTGATGTTTTGAAAAGGGGTATAAATGAAATCAAATTCCTCTTTTAAAGTATAAATAAATTTCGTTGAAACACAAGTGAATTGTATACCAAAGTTTGAAAATATTTTCGTCATTGAAATTTGGGCAGCACCTCTTTTGTAAATTTTGATAAAAACACTGTAAGTCCACGTTGCTCACGCCGGTTATTACGGGGAGGCGGAAACGGCAAAAAACAATTTTTGGCGCAAAGGCAATATGGACTAAAAGAAGGATATTTGCTAAACTACAAACTAGCAAACTACTAGAGGTGCTATCTACTATGCCATAGAGATTATACCTCACGATACCGGTCCTTCGGGTCTTCATTCCGCTATCCCGCTCGTCCATCCACGCTCCGAGGATCGATCCGGATCTTGGTCACCTCCGCGGCTTTCTTGAGTCGAAGACGATCCACCCGAGAGTTGTACTCCGAGCTCTACCTCGAGCCGAGGCAACTAGGGCAACAAGATCGCTAGTCTTGATGTCCTAGGATGTGTAGAAGAGGTAGATGGAAGTGTTTGTCTATTTGGATCCTTTTTCTCTCAACACATGAGATCAAAGGATTTTTCAAGAGGAGGAAGAAGAACTAGCAACCATGGAACTCTTTTCTTTTCTTCTCACAAGAGAGAGAATGAGAAATGAGAAAATGAATTATTAGCTAAAGAAAAAGAACCATGGTTGCAATAATACATAAACATCATCATTACCAATCCTTTCATGATAAAGTTGATGGCTACAATTGAATTGACCATTTTCATAATCCAAAATAAAAAGAAATCCAAAGAATACTCTAGACCTCTCATGAAGGTCCAAGTCAACTTTGGTCAAACGGTCAACAAAGTCAAGTATGGTCAAATGGTCAAAGCAATTAGCCATAACATAATTATCAATAAAAGGATTAGCAAATAATATCCCCGGCTCATAATGGTTTTGACCGAACCAACTGCCAAAATCCTAATGAGTCCGCCTCATAATGGTTTTGACCGAATCAACTGCCAAAACCCTAATGAGGCACCTCCTCCTCCTTCACTCCTCAAAACTGTGCATACACACCCGCATCCACATTTCGTAGAATGCGAATGCACAGAAGACAAAACAAATCCATCCGCGCAATACTAGGATCCAGTTTAAACCAAAGCCCACTAATATTGCCTGCCCGAACAGCATACGCACACAAGTGCACGTAAGTGATCGTGGCCCTGCCGTAAAACCATACGGCCTCTACACATTTCGCTCAATGCAGGGAAATTCTCTGTGTGGGACTCTAAAGACTCAACACTACACTGGCAGTGGGTTTAACCACAGACCGCAAGCGGCACTAGCTGTACGTAACGGTCCCCAGGTAGATGTCGATAAGAAGGCCGATGAGGTAAACCCATCCGAACTCCTACTGAGCCTGTATGTGACAATCTCCGTATAGCGGCATCGCAAGCAGCTATGTACTCTGCTTTCATAGTTGAGTCAGCAACGGTTTCCTGCTTGGAACTTTTCCAGCAAACCGCCCCTCTATTGAGGGTAAAGACATAACCCGACATGGACTTGGAGTCATCCTTGTCACTCTGGAAGCTGGAGTCAGCAAAGGCCTCGATCTGGAGGTCTTTTCCGCCATACACCAAGAATATCTCCTTAGTCCTTCTCAGGTACTTGAGAATGTTCTTTACCGCTATCCAGTGTTTCTCCCCTGGGTCCGACTGATACAGGCTTACAACGCTCAATGCGTATGCTACATCTGGTCTGGTACACAATATCGCATACATTATAGAGCCTACCGTAAATGCGTAGGGTATAGATGACATGCGAGCCCTTTCCAAATCAGTCTTGGGAGACATCTCTTTGGAGAGGGTGATTCCGTGACAAGCCGGTAGATTACCGTTCTTGGAATCTTCCATACTGAATCGTTTCAGTATGGTGTCGATGTACCTGGACTGTGAAAGTCCCAACATCCTCTTAGATCTATCACGATAGATCTGGATCCCCAGAATGTAGTTAGCATCGCCCAGGTCCTTCATAGAGAACCTCTGTGACAAGAATCCTTTGACTGACTGTAGCATAGGAATATCATTTCCTATTAGGAGAATGTCATCCACGTACAAGACGAGGAATACCACAGTTCTCCCTACAATCTTACTATAAATGCATGGTTCATCTGGGTTTTTGATAAAGTCAAATTCTTTGACAGTATCATCGAAGCAGATGTTCCAACTCCGCGATGCCTGTTTCAGTCCATAGATGGACTTGAGCAACTTGCACACTTTACCACTGTTTCCACTTTGAATGAATCCCTCTGGCTGATCCATATAGACGCACTCTTCTAAATTTCCATTTAGGAAAGCCGTCTTTACGTCCATCTGCCAGATTTTATAATCGTGGAAGGCAGCAATGGCAAGAAGGATCCGAATGGATTTGAGCATAGCCACTGGAGAAAAGGTCTCGTCATAGTCCAAACCAGGTCTTTGACGAAAGCCCTTTGCAACAAGTCTAGCTTTATAGGTTTCAACCTGCCCATCTACACCAATCTTCTTTCTGAAGATCCATTTGCAGCCTACGGGTTTTACCCCTTTTGGAGCAAAGTCCAAAGTCCAAACTTTGTTGGTGTACATGGACTCCATCTCGGTCCGCATTGCATCCAGCCATTTTACTGAGTCACCGCTCTGAATGGCTTGCTGGAAGCTAGTAGGCTCACCATAGTCAATGGCGCAATCCTCTCTATCCCCGTCTATGAGAAAACCGTAGTATCTCTCGGGCGGATGAGACTGCCTACTACTCCTGCGGAGTGGCGTTGGGATGTCCGGTTCTCTTGAAACTTCTGGTTCTTCCAAGCTTTCAGTAATAGCTTGTGGTTCTGGAATTTCTTCCGGTTCTATTGCGCTCCCACTTATCTGATTTTCTACAAATTCAGTTTCCAAGAAGTGGGCATGCTGAGAAACAAAAACTTTTTGTTCCTCTGCGGAATAGAAAAGATACCCCCTGGAGTTCTTTGGGTATCCTACAAACTTACACAGTACTGAGCGTGCCTTGAGCTTGTCCGCATGCTGCTTCTTTACAAAAGTTGGACATCCCCATATCTTAAGATACTTAAGACAGGGTTTCTTCCCACTCCACATATGATATGGGGTGGTAGGCACAATCTTGGTTGGAGCTTTGTTTAAGAGATATGCATCTGTTTCTAGTGCATAACCCCAGAAAGACCGCGGCAACTCAGCCTTACTCATCATGGAACGAACCATATCCAATAGGGTTCGATTCCGCCTTTCCGATGCACCGTTGTGTTGTGGTGTGTATGGAGGAGTAAGCTGAGAGAGAATTCCATTCTCTTTTAAGTAGTCCGGAAATTCGGCACTCAAGTATTCACCACCTCGATCAGATCTCAGTGTCTTTATACTTTTGCCTGTTTGTTTTTCAAGTTCATTCTTGTATTCCCGAAATTTCTCAAAGGCCTCGGATTTATGCTTCATCAGGAAAACATGTCCATACCTAGAGAAATCATCTGTGAAAGTAATGAAGTATGAATAACCACTTCGCGCATGTGTAGACATTGGACCATACACGTCACTGTGTATGGGTCCTAAGAGCTCGCTTGCTCTTTCTCCGTATCCAGTGAACGGAGTCTTTGTCATCTTTCCCATGAGACAAGATTCACAAGTGGCATAAGACTGATACTCGAACGGATTCAAGTATCTCTCTTTATGTAACTTTGTTAACCGTGTCTCATTAATGTGACCCAGCTACAATGCCATAAGAAAGCCTGATTTGTTTCCGGAGACTTTCTTTTAAGTGTGTTCTGGACACTGAAGATCTGAGCTTGATTCAATACGTATATCCCGTTTTCTAATGTACCTGACCCAATCAGAACTTGATTTAGGTGGATGTTGATCACATTGCTTACAAAAGTAAAATCATACCCTTCTTTAGAAAGTAAGGATACATATATGATATTACAAGTCGCACCTGGTACATAAAAACAGTTACGCAGAATCAATATCTGCCCAGTTGTCAGTCCAAGATGATATTCCCCTTACGGATTCAGCGTACATGCTCATTCCGTTATCAACCCTGAGAGTCATATCACCTATCTTGATAACCCTACGGTTTCTCAGAGCCTGTAACGAATTACAGATGTGAGATCCTGATCCGGTATCCAATACCCAGGAAGTAGGGTTAACTGACATACAGTTCTCTATTACAAACACACCCGAAGCCGAAGCCACAGCATGCTTCGAACCCTGGCTACTGGCTTTGCTAGCCCTGCAATCCTTCTGCCAATGTTCATTCCCGTAATAATAGGAACGTCCCTCTTTTACTACATCCAGTCCCGAAACTTTTACCCTTCCCTTTCCTTCTACTTCCCTGGTTTCCTTCAGGGTAGAAGGTAGAGACTGTAGAATCAAGTCAGCATCTGACCCATTCTTCAACGTGGTCTTCAGGTCCGTGAGCTCAAAATAGCTGGTCTCTGTAAGGACGTTGCCCCCTACAGATGACCCGATAGCCAACCTCGCTGGAAGCAATTCGTTCGAGGTCTCACATCTTGCGATACGAGATTGCTCTCCATATAAATCTTTGTTATGGAGGAAGATAGAAACTAAGTCCATCTTCTCGTGCTGCCTCTGGTATGTACCATCAACTGAGGCTAACACGAGGCACTTGGTTTTCGCACAGTCTTTTCCCGATGTCTTACGGATATCAATATCCGTGACAGGGGAAACTGGTCCTGAGACGGCAAGGGTTGGATTAGTTAAGAGGTGTCCCAGGTTGTCATGGGCAATGAACATCTGGACAGACCTTTGCCAATCATAACAGTCAGATTTAGTCATTTTATTATCTAGATGTAACCTAGGTGTGGTCACGGGGTCGCTGCAATTAAGAGAGAGAGAGAAGAAAACACTCGGCATGATGCTCTTGCAAGTTTAGATTGGTGTTTAATTTATCTAAACAGGATGGCTCCCACTGTCTCTCGAATCCCTCCTCAAACCATAAAGGAAGAATTAGTCGGGATCAATCTCACCGTACAATACTTGCTTAACCGTTCAGCCAGGCCAGTGTCGGTACTTCGAGGGAGGTTTTCCAACGCTTTCGCGAAGTTTCTTAATTAAGTAACCTCTTTTCCATGTAGGCGTAGCCCCGCTAACACCTTTCTAGACACCTACTTGGTTTATAGCATTGATCGTTAAGTGAGAAAGTTCCCGAGGAGTAGCATATACTCACAGTAGGATTTGGATCCAAATATCATCGTGTGATAAAACTGAAGGAATCCTACCAGAATCATCACACTCCAAATGGTATGCAGCACTAGCAAGTTTCAGTTTCTTTAGAAACTCCCGATGTGGAATTTTGCCCCATGCTCTTATGACCTTGACGAAGGTCAACAAATCATAAGTTACATGTCAAGTTCTACCCATCATTGTCCAGGTTAATTTGAACCCACCCATACATACCCTTGACGAAAGTCAACAAGGTAATACGACTGTCCTAAACCAACGCATCTATCTATGCTACATATGAACACCCAACAGCTACCAATCATTATGCCTTGACAAAGGTCAACAAACATAGCTTGAATACTATTGAATATTCATACGAAATGACGGAGGGCTATGAATGGTTTTGGCGAAACCGTGAACGTAGTGAACTTGATATAATCGATGGAACGTGATAGCTTTTAAAAGGAGTGGTTCAAGCTCCGCGTTTAAAAGTTAGTTTTTGAAAAGAACCGAATGGTTTTGAAAGTGTTCCAACGACTTTACTTGGTTTATTTTCTTGCATTAATTTTAATGCGTCCCATCATTTAATCCTACCATTGCAGAAAACAACGAAAATATGACGTACGCTTATGCCATCCGCATTCGCCACGGGGCCCCGTCATCACCCGTTAGGTTACTTAACTAACGACAGAGCGGGGGCTGGACTAGCGCGGATGCAAAACATAAGCAACGTCTAAATAGATATCATATATAGATATATACATTCGTCAGATGCAATGATAGCCATTCCAGATCACAGATGAACACTTTGGATATACTAGGAATCTGCGATTCGTTCGAGCCTGCAACGAAAAGCGGATTACACGGTCGCGATGAATAGCCAATACCCCACCCTAGACCCCTACGGGTGCGGTAAACTACCCGCTAAGCACCCTAAGCGAAGCAACCTCCCTCAACAACGTGAGTAGGCCACTCAACACTTCGAGATACCCGGTAGTTTGTGCACCCCACCTTGGGTCTATCTTAGGAGCAAAAACTGTAAAAGAAATTATACAATGGCGGCTACAACCTCATCCCGGATGTGCGGCCATAAAATAATATTACATCAATTACAAATTTTACATGAATGAAGGAAAAAGAAACTCTCATCTCACATCCACCCGGCTATTCATCCGCGACAATCTAATGAGTTCATATATATATACCATCAACATTACAGATCACAGATATGTATAACCCCCACTAATCGACGTATAGCGATTAGCAGACGTTCAATACATATATCACATCACAGATAATATCCATTAACCAAAGTCTACGGAATTTCGATCAAAATACGGATTTGTAACCACCCCAGAAACAAATTTGTTCTCTGGAAAATCTGGGCAGAAACAAACTATACTAAAAATCCCAAAACATCCAAATAACAACACTGCACAAAACCCGGTCCACGGCCGAGTCAACTCGGCCGCGGTTCCGCGACAGGAAGCATGTTATTGCCGCGGATCAGCGGCGCTTTGACCGAGCCACTGGATCGTTTTTGTTCTGTGTTTTTACAAAACCCTAAGCCGATTTTTCATGTATGTTAAATCATTTTTAGAGCAGTATAAAAAATCGGCAGAAACATGGTTTTTCCGAACGTGTTTTGCGATTTTTTTCCGATCGAAATTCTAAACACTTCGCTAACTTGCTAGTTTATGTTTAGCTAGGCTCTGATACCACTGTAAGTCTACGTTGCACACCCCGGTTCTTACGGGGAGGCGGAAATGGCGAAAAACAATTTTTGGCGCAAAGGCAATATGGACTAAAAGAAGGATCTTTGCTAAAGTACATACTAGCAAACTACTAGAGGTGCTATCTACTATGCCATAGAGATTATATCTCACTATACCGGTCCTTCGGGTCTTCATTCCGCTGTCCCGCTCGTCCATCCACGCTCCGTGGGTCGATCCGGATCTTGGTAACCTCCGCGGCCTTCTTGAGTTGAAGACGATCCACCCGAGAGTTGTACTCCGAGCTCCACCTCGAACCGAGGCAACTAGGGCAACAAGATCGCTAGTCTTGATGTCCTAGGATGTGTAGAAGAGGTAGATGGAAGTGTTTATCTATTTGGATCATTTTTCTCTCAACACATGAGATCAAAGGATTTTTCAAGAGGAGGAAGAAGAACTAGCAACCATGGAACTCTTTTCTTTTCTTCTCACAAGAGAGAGAATGAGAAATGAGAAAATGAATTATTAGCTAAAGAAAAAGAACCATGGTTGCAATAATACATAAACATCATCATTACCAATCCTTTCATGATAAAGTTGATGGCTACAATTGAATTAACCATTTTCATAATCCAAAATAAAAAGAAATCCAAAGAATACTCTAGACCTCTCATGAAGGTCCAAGTCAACTTTGGTCAAACGGTCAACAAAGTCAAGTATGGTCAAATGGTCAAAGCAATTAGCCATAATATAATTATCAATAAAAGGATTAGCAAATAATGTCCCCGGCTCATAATGGTTTTGACCGAACTAACTGCCAAAACCCTAATGAGTCCGCCTCATAATGGTTTTGACCGAATTAACTGTCAAAACCCTAATGAGTCACCTCCTCCTCCTTCGCTCCTCAAAACTGTGCATACACACCCGCATCCGCATTCCGTAGAATGCGAATGCACAGAAGACAAAACAAATCCATCCGCGCAATACTAGGATCCGGCTTAAACCAAAGCCCAATAGTATTGCCTGCCCGAAAAGCATACGCACACAAGTGCACGTAAGTGATCGTGGCCCTGCCATAAAACCATACGGCCTCTACACGTTTCGCTCAGTGCAGGGAAACTCTCTGTGTGGGACTCTAAAGACTCGATACTACGCTGGCAGTAGGTTTAACCACAGATCGCAAGCAGCACTAGCTGTACGTAACGGTCCCCAGGTAGATGTCGATAAGAAGGCCGATGAGGTAAACCCATCCGAACTTCTACTGAGCCTGTATGTGACAATCTCCGTACAGTCCGGTCCGTTCGTCTGAGAATATCGCATGGCGGGCCTAGGGGGTTGGTAAACGTCAGTCCCCTAATAGCGGTACAAGTCATGTCGGAGTGTAGCCCAGACACCCTGAGATAACACTGGAAACCTACCAGTATATCTCGCTTGCCCTGGCCAGGGACTACTTGTGTAATGGCTCTCCTAGACACAGCGCGATATCAACCCCCAATACCGGGAGAGACGGATCCTGTCTAACTGTCACTGCCTCTAAGTGCTTCGGGACTGCACCCAACTACTACCTGTTTGCACGACTCCTTTGAGCCGTGGTAGGGTAGTAATCTAAGTACAGTGGGAACACACTCGAAGCGAAGTGACAATGTCAAGTCAGCGGACTAAACTGTACTCATGTCACCTGGGAACTGATAACTGATGATAGGTATAATAACAACCAACAGTTCCCGACGAGTCCTGTCCAGTGTACTCGTAACCTAACGAGCACCCGCATACTATCTCCAGTACGACATACTGATGGCTGTGGGACAGACCATCTCCCCTGCTGAGATGAGAAGCGCATACGCTAGTCTACTCCGGAGTATCGATGCCCTGTCTCGATAGTCCTACGACTAGGGACCTGTATAAGGATGTGCTTATAGATTATCCAGCCCCCACAAGTGTGGCTGGCATCACAATGCTGGTAATCAAGCAAAGATCATAAGGGCTCTACTAATATGTATAAGCGATATGCTAAAAGAAACACATGCACATATTGAAGTAGAGACAAACCAAGTAGCATACTACCATTTCGAGCAAGATTGTCTATACAACTGTGAATATCCCGAGCTTCCATTAAGTAATATACAAGCTAGTATGATACAGTAATGGCCTCTAGAGCATATACACTAACAAACAGTACACTAACAAACAGTACATAAACCATTATAATACTGGCATCTCCAAATGGGAGCTAGCTCATCGCCAATCGGCGGAAACACAACCCCGCAAGATATATACGACGCCCAAGGCGAAGATCAACACAAGAAAAGAATGAAAGAAATACCAAAATATCATTAACTCTAATATAAAGAGTAATACAAGTCTCGTCATTAAGTTCAAAGAATATACAACTGGTCTCTAAATCTACCAAGTATACATAGTCTGGTTGATGGAGTTTTTAACTAGATTACAAAAGAATAAAATATACAATAGTGGTTACGATCTGTAGTATAGCCCCACCTACCAAGCAAATCACCCAAAATAAGAACGTGCCAGCAAGCCGCTACCGATCCGAGTGGTCGGTCCTACAAGAAAACTATGGTACAACGGGGGTGAGTTTCCAGCTCATGAGTAGAAGACATCATCAGGTAGAAATTGAATGTATAACGATCCATCTATGTCATATTGTAATATAATAACGTCATACCGTGTGGTATCGAAAGTGAACTTGTATACATATGTATATAAATATTTAATATCGTGCATATATCAATATGTGGTACCATGTCATCCATATCATGTATATATGCATATCATCCGACGAGTGTCCATCAACGACACTCGAAATCATCATAAAACCCCGATTGTCCAGCATCAACACTTGAAATCATCATAAATCCCGTGTCCAGCATCGACACGTAAATCCTCATATCTCAGGCGCCGTCTCATTGGATCGACCCTCATATCTCAGGCACTATCTCATCAGATCGGTCCTCATATCCATTTGTCTCATATCACTCTGGTCGGTATCCTCTCGATATCCACCGTGTCCAATACTGTCACCAGTAGGTAGTGTTCCCATCCAGGCTCAACGCCTTCCTATATGATCTTCTTGCCCCTGGGTACCGTACCGGGTCTACCATGTATCCGCAATCGGTTTCTCCCCCTACCTCGATTTGGATAATAATCATAGCTCAGAACCGAGAAATCTAATAGTGGACGTCGAAATATCATATCAAGAGAAAACCACGTTTTTAAAACATTCACAAGTTTTTAAATAATATCTGTGATTTCTTAAATCCAGAAATCTCATGAAAACAGAATCTCATAAGAATATGGTAATAATGAAATAATATGTACAGGCACAGAACAATACTGTAATGTATAGAAAGTTTGTTCATATAAGCGTATCGTACAGCAATGTAAAGAAAGTACTAATAGAATCTAACATGCTAATAGGTTATAGTATGATGCGGTAGTATCGCAAGTTCTATCTGTGTACGTGGTATGGAAATTACCGATAATGTGTGTGTGAGCATGCGAGTATGTGCACATGCAACATCTAAATCATCGGTAATGGTGCGAGTGTCCTAGTTGAGGTCAAGTAAAGCTAAATGTATGAATACAATATATGTCATAAGTAGTCGAATTGCGAGCGTATGCAAAAATAAAAAATCGAAATGCGAGCGCATGCAGACATAAGAAATCGAAACGTGAACAAGTATAAAAATACGCAACTACGTATGAGCCATACAGTTATAGTTTGAGATAGTACGAAACATTGTTTTAGAAAATATGGTCTATGGTGTTTTTGAAGAAGATACCATTTGAAAAGTTGTAGCGACCCCTTAAAGTTATCATTTAAAAATTCATAACGATTCGTTAGTTTTGAAAGTATATATGGCTCTAAAAATATCACAATATCTATTTTAACGATTTTAAACAAGATTTCTCGGGTCGAAATAAATATCGGCGATCCATCCTCATCATATCACGTACGGAATATCTATCGTACGATATTATCAAATCAATAGTACGGATCTATAGTCATGTACATCATCTCTTCTCATATCATATCGCATCAAGATATAAGTCAACCTTGCCTTAGGTCAATGCCTTTTTGAACAACCTCTTCTGATTCACTTCCTGAACCACCAGCATTGGCTTCATTTCATGTCATCTCGTATCATATCATATCACATCGCTTTATATCATCATATCGTATCATATCGACTCATAACAACATATTGTAAATATCATTATATCATTAGTAACTTGCATCATACAAGGTAATTGTAACAACCGAGTCCAGTTTTACAAATTTCTGTTATCATATGTGTGGTGTGTGATATTTATTTCATTTATGCTGCTTTGACTGTTACCAGTTATAGTTTACACCGACATGTCATATTCTGCATATAACAATTTAAGTTCGTTAAAAATAAATTAAAAATAATTGACATGGCCTGCTCGACACCCCTAACCCTGTGGTAGCGTCCTTGTATCGTGTTCTCGTCCCGTTCAGTGAAACGGACGTGTTTGGGCGGCTACGCGCACGTACGTGCGTCCGTTCTTGGGGGTATGCTTTTTAATTATAAAATCTTTCATTTTAATTTTTGGAACCCGCCAATAAATTTTCGTTTTTTGAATTCAAATTTTTGACCCGACCCGGGCGCAATTCTGAAATATTTTGCATTTGCGCCAAATCCTATTTTCTAATATTTTTTAAAACCAACGAAAATAAATTCATAACCCCAGAAAATATTTTTCCCATTTTCTTTAAAATCTTTTTAAAGTTTTCCCTAACTGTTCAAACCCCCATAAATCTTTCTCTTTTTGGCCACGAGCCAATCACAATTCATTTAACCTCCCTGGGCCCCACACGGCAGTCTCCCTCTCTCCTTTCCCCTTCTCTTTCTCTCTCTTCTCTCTCTCGCGGGCGCTAGAGGACGAATTTCTTTCTCCTCAAATCTTTCTTTCTCCTCTCGATCTCTCTCCTCTCGATCTCTCTCTCTCTCTACCGCGTCTCCCTCTCTCCCTCTCTCTCTCTCTCGTCTCTCTATCTCTCTCAATCTTCCTCTCTCTCCTCCCCGAGTATCTCTCTCTCTCTCTTCTCTTTATATTTTTTTCTCTTCTTCCTCGTCGTCTTCAAACAGATTCAACCCACCTCCGAAAACCCAGCCACCGCCTCTCTTCTCGTCGCGCAGCCGACGACGAAGCCCTCGACCTCGCCATCTCCACCACTACCTCCTCCGCTTCCACCTACCTCCTCTCCACGGAGTAATCCCTGCATCCCCGAGCACCTGCACGAGCAGCCGTACACCCCTGCACGCATCTGCACCGCCGGGAATCGCCGTCGGTGACCTCGTCCTTGCGCCCCAGATCCCCGACAACCCTGTAAGCCTGCACCCTTACTTCCTCCCTTCTTCTTTCCCTCCTTCTTGCTTCTCTGTTCTTCAGTCTTACCATAGCCGATGTTCTCTGCAATTGTTCGCCGAAGCCTCATCGACGCCATCGACCACTTCGCGGTTGTTGAGGATTCACAGTGAGTCTCTTCCCTCCTCTCCATCCTCCTACCCCTCTGCTCTCCTTCTTTTCCCTGTTCTATTCTTTTCTATATTTTTAGCATCTTGTCCACTGTGTTTACTGTTGCCTTTGGCGGCCAGAATCCGACCGTGCTGGCGACGATCCCCGACGTTCTAGCGAGGACCCCCGACCCATGTGACTCCGCCGTTCGTCGTTTGGGTTCACTTCGTGAACCGTGCGCACGTCGCGATATTTTCCCCGCCGACGCGTAACGTTCCGTTTTTCGTTTCGCGACCCGTCGAGGCAAGTTAATCTTGCTACATGCTATTTAAATCAGTTTATACATATTCTAATACTTGTAGTTTAAATATAGTACCCCAGGCATCGATTTATATCATTTCGATGTTCCGTTTGCATCGGTTTATATTATTTTAGATCTAGAACGTGAAAGGTAACCATTGCTTACATGATCACATTTAAATGTTAAATCTCATAACCACAATCATATGTTTAATCACATTTTGACATAGCCTATGATATTTTTCTATAGTTTAATCCATCGGACACTTGTGTGCATTTAAACCAGTTTTAGCTGTAACTTCATCTAGTGAACCTATTTATAGATTATTGCATCCCTGGAAATTCTTAATATTGGTTAACATGATTTAACGGCCATGAATGTCACCCTGTATTCATATAATGTTGAAACCGTCTCTGAACCACAACTGATAACTGTACTGCTAATTAACTGAATCTGCTTTATGGTTATGTTGTTGATAACCATGCTTGATTACTTATAACCATGATTATGCTAGCTGTTTATGAGCACCCACATGTTATCTTTTACACCCTGGCCTGACTTGTTACACACATATTACTTGACCCGACACGGTATCGTACACTACTTGACCTGACCTGATGTACCATGGCTTGACCTGTTACCTGATCTCGTGTCTAATGCCAACAAACCTGACATGTAGTCCTCACGGACCGCTCCTGTTGTCTATCCAGACAAACCCGCTCTTACCAGATCCTGTGTTGGCATTAGTTCCTGATTACTGAATACCTGACTTGACATACACATATAACATGGGGTATGGGGAAATCAATGATGAAACCTGACTTGTAACTCGACAGTGTACTACCTTTACTGATCAGTTTTAGAGGCTTGGCCAGCCTTGGGATGATGCTGCTGACATCATTCATCTGTACATATTTCCTGTTTTAGTGCCTAGCGGCATGTCTCGGATTCAGCCCGAGAATCTTGACCGTGGTCCCGGGTATGCATGGGATACTATTGAGTTATATCGATGATTCATCAAATTGGTTTCAAAGACTTTAGAATAGAAAACCTAATAGAACAGTTTAGTTTACTCACTGCACACTACCCTGCACTACTTGATTTATATTCCTGTTACCCCTGCTTTTCATTCATGTTTATATTTGCATTGCCTGTTACTCTGTTCATATTTTATTACTTGATGACATGACGCGCTGACGTCTGGGTTTTGCATGGCCCAGATTCCGTACGTTTGCTACAGTCCGAGCATGAGTACTTCAGCCAGCAGGCTGAGCTGTGAGGTGTCAGCAGTAGTTAGTTCTTTTATTTCCTGCATTTTATTCCTGATGTGAGCCCGTACTATGGGACATACATTCCAGTTATTTTGTTTTGGATCTTTTGCTTCCGCACTTTTATTATTCTTGACTCATGTTATCTTGGCTTATGGACATGTATTAGATTGTTATATTTTGTTCTTGATATCTCTACAACCGTAATGCGACTGTGGATGGATACTTCCTACCCACAGGTAGTATGGTTGGCTATGTCACGTGCCCAATTTAGCATACTCTGGGAATCGGGGCGTGACATGGTTCTTTTGGTATCAGAGCCATAGGTTAGTCGGGTTGATTCTTTTGTAGTTGGGTATTATGCCCAATACACGAATCAGAATACCCATGTTTAGGAAACATGTCCCGCCACCTTGCCGTTTTACCATTCTTGAATCAAGTTCTTCCTGATTATACCTTTTACGATATGCAAACTTCTTTTGCATATCGACTCGAAACCTGATTCCTTATTATCTCTAGGACTTAGGCGACTTGGGTGGAGTTATGTAATTGTAGCTATGATACCGCGGCATGGTTACAATGCGGTACTTTATTTAAGTAACTTGGAGTTCTAGCCTTGATCTATATTTTGAATCTGTTATCATGCTAATCTTGGGTGTTTTGATTTCAGGAATATGGCAGACAAGAATCTGAAGACGTACCAAAGGCGTGTTGATGAAACCGCTATGCTGGGAGTGATACGGGGAATGCTGGAGAATCAAAAGAGGCAGACCGAGCTGATCCAGCAGCAAGCTGAATCGTTTCAGGAAGGTTTGCGGACGATTCAGCAGTCCGTGAACAATGTTGAAGCTAAACCAGTTGATCGAGTAGGGACCGTAGTAGATTTCAGGCGTTTGGGTCCGTCTGCATTTACTGGTTTGGAGGAACCGTTGCCAGCAGAGCAGTGGCTAGTTGACACGGAGAACTTGCTTATTGCGGTACAGATTCCAGATGAGAAAAGAGTAGATGTGGTACGCATTCAGTTAGTGGACTACGCCCATGAATGGTGGCTTGTGGAGGAGACCCGCTTGCCCAAGCCGATCAAGTGAGCGGATTTTTCGAAGAGTTTCTTGGAAAAGTTCTTCCCGCGGACTGCACGGGAGGAAATGGAAGAGAAGTTCATCAGTCTGAAGCATAATGGAGCACCCGTAGATGTGCATGCAGCTGAGTAGACACGGCTCAGTAGATACGCTGGACCTTTAGTTGCCAACAATGCAGACAGGGCAAGAAGGTTCATGCACAGCTTGGATGTGGACATCCAGAGGCAGATTGTCTCCCTGGGTTTAACCACTTTCTCACAGGTTCTTACGGCAGCCCGAGAACTGCAGAGCCTATCTGGGAAGACTGGGAGTTTACAGCAGACAACAGTTGCAGTAAGGAAGCCGGCATTTGTACCAAACCAAGCTCATGGACGCAGAGATATTCCAGTGAACCGTCTTGGCGTAACACCGATGAAGAAGCCTGCTGTAGTTGACCAGAGAAAGAGCGTAACTTGTAACTACTGCCATTTACCTAGCCACGTGCAAAAGGATTGTCGAAGGAGGCAGGGACTCTGTTTGGTTTGTGGAGCGGCGGATCACACTGTTAACTCATGTCCGTCGAAGCTTCGTACGAGGGAGGATATTCAGAAGCCTCCGCAGAAACTATTTCAGGGACAGAAGCAGCTGACTCAAGGACCTAATCTGGCTCGAGGTTTTACCCTGACGGCCGAGGAAGCTAAGGCGTCAGTAGAAATTGTTTCAGGTATTCTACTCGTTCATGGTTTTCCCGCATTAGCGTTATTTGATTCTGGTGCATCCCATTATTTTATGTCGTCCAAGTTTATAGCTACACGCTCGATTACCTGCACGACCCTGTCTAGTTTCTGGGACATACACACTGGGAATGGGAAAATCATATCTAGTAGGAAATGTAAAGATTATACAGTTGTTGTTTGCGGATGGGAGCTTTTTGTAGATTTCTTAGTGATTGATACGGGCAGCTACGAAGTCATCTTGGGAATGGATTTTCTTGGCACTTTCCACGCTCACATTGATTGTAGGGCAAAGAAAGTAATTTTCCAGATTCCCGGACATCCCGAGTTTACCTTCACTGGAGGAAGCAGTTCTGTCGGGCCAGTCGAGTTTAGGGCTAGGCCGACAACTAATACTCTGGCAGCAATGGAGGTTGATAAAAGTGAAGAACCAGCTGTTGTTCGTGATTTTATGGACGTGTTTGAAGATATATCGGGTTTACCGCCAAAGCGAGACGTGGAGTTCGCAATTGATCTTATTCCTGGTGCAGCGCCAGTATCTAAAGCGTATTATCCAATGGCACCAGTGGAGTTGGAAGAAGTCAAGAAACAGGTTGCTGAATTGCTTGAGAAGGGTTGGATTCGAAGCAGTAACTCGCCTTGGGGAGCTCCAGTTCTTCTAGTCAAGAAGAAAGATGGCACGAGGAGGATGTGCATCAACTATCGAGAATTAAACCGGGTGACTATTAAGAACAAGTACCCGATCCCTCGCATTGGCGAACTTTTTTGAGCAGCTTAGTGGCGCGAGGGTATTCTCGAAACTGGATTTACGATCCGGATATCATCAGGTCTGAGTGAAAGCAGAAGATATTTGCAAGACGGCATTCCGAACTCGGTATGGACATTACGAGTACTTAGTGATGCCCTTCGGAGTAACGAATGCACCGGCGATATTCATGAACTTGATGAACCGAATCTTTTCACCATTCTTGGACCAGTTTATTGTGGTGTTCATTGACGATATTCTGGTCTACTCGAAGAGTTTTGAAGAGCATGCGGGGCATTTGAAGATCGCGCTGCAGACGTTGAGACAGGAGAAGTTATATGCGAAGATGAGCAAGTGCGAGTTTTGGCTGGAAGAAGTAAGGTTTTTGGGGCATGTCGTGTCTGGCGATGGAATCGCTGTCGATCCAGAAAAGATAGCAGCAGTTTGAGATTGGCCGATTTCAAAGAATGTTGCGGAGATAAGAAGTTTTCTTGGACTCGTCGGGTATTACAGAAGATTTGTGGAGAGCTTTGCTCATCTGGCAGAGCCGTTGACCAAGCTTACGCGCAAGGAGGTACCTTTTGTATGGACGGATAGGTGTGCGTCAGCTTTCGAGACGTTGAAGCAGAGATTGATAACCGCTCCTATTCTGACCATGCCAGACAGTTCTGAAGGATTGGTGATTCACAGCGATGCATCTGGAAAGGGATTGGGATGTGTTTTGATGCAACATGGGAAGGTTGTAGCGTACGCATCAAGACAGTTGAAGACCCATGAGAAGAATTACCCAACTCATGGCTTGGAGTTTGCGGCTGTGATTTTCGCTTTGAAAATTTGGAGACACTACCTTTTGGGCGAAAGGGTCGAAGTTTTCACAGATCATAAGAGCTTGAAGTATGTGTTCACACAGAAGGAGCTTAATATGAGGCAGCGTAGATGGCTAGAGCTGATGGCTAACTACGATCTTGATCTTAAGTACCATCCGGGGAAGGTTAATGTTGTGCCAGATGCGCTCAGTCAATTACCGGCAATTCAGATGTTGACTACGCAGAAGGAACTCGTGGAAGACTTTCGAAGATTTGATTTGGAAGTTGTGCTACCGAGTTCTTCGGGACAGCTGATGCAGCTGCAAGTACATTCGTCGTTGATCGAGAATATTAAAGCAGCGCAATCGCAGGATCCTAGATTGCAAAAGTTTCGAGAATAGGTTGAAGCCGAACTGCGAACAGATTTATTGATCCACAAAGATGGTTCGTTGAGGTATAGTAGCCGTTTGTGCGTACCAAAGGGTGATATTCGTGAAGAACTTATGAAGGAGGCACACAGTTCAGCTTATTCCGTACATCCAGGAGGCACGAAGATGTACCGAGACTTACGACAACATTTCTGGTGGGAAGGTATGAAACGGGAGATCGCTCGCTTTGTGGCAAAGTGCTTGGTGTGTCAGCAAGTTAAGGCTGAATATCAAAGGGTTACTGGTTTGTTGCAACCACTTCCGATTCCTCAGTGGAAATGGGAACATATAACCATGGATTTCGTGACAGCTCTACCGCGGAGTCCAAAAGGCAACAATGCCGTATGGGTAATTGTTGATCGTTTGACCAAGGAAGCTCATTTTATTCCTTTTCGGGTTGGTCAATCAACAGAAACTTTGGCGGAGCGGTACATGCATGAGATTGTAAGATTGCATGGAGTACCGGTGAGCATCGTGTCCGATCGGGACACTCGGTTCTTATCACACTTCTGGAGGAGTTTACAGGAAAGTTTGGGGACTCGAGAAGTTTAGCACAGCTTATCATCCTTAAACTGATGGTCAGTCGGAGAGAACGATCCAAACTCTTGAAGATATGTTGAGAGCGTGCATGTTGGACTTCAAGGGTTCTTGGGAGGATCATCTACATTTGGTGGAGTTTTCTTACAACAACAGTTTCCAAGCAACTATTCAGATGGCTCCGTTTGAAGCTTTGTATGGTCGCAAATGCCGTTCACCTGTTTGTTGGGACGATGTCGGTGAACGATGGTTGTTGGGACCGGATCTGGTTGTGCAGACAGTTGAGAAAGTTAACACTATCAGAAATCATATGAAAGCAACTCAAGACAGACAGAAGAGTTGGGCAGATACGTCGAGAAGACCTCTAGAGTTCGCCGTGGGTGATTTGGTATTCTTGAAGATATCACCGACTAGAGAGGTGATTCGTTTTGGAAGTTGAGGAAAGCTCAGTCCTCGATTCGTTGGACCCTTTGAGATCTTGGAGCGTATTGGTGAGGTAGCGTATCGTTTGGCGTTACCGCAATCCTTAGCGAGTGTGCATGATGTGTTTCACGTATCTCAACTCCGTAAGTATGTTCAGGATGAAACGCATGTATTGGATCATTCGGAGCTGACGGTACGAGAAGACTTGACTTTTGAGGAGCGACCGGTTGAAATTGTGGATCGAAGGGAAAAGATTCTTAAGAACAAGGTTATCCCTCTTGTACTTGTTTCTTGGGGTAATCGCTCGCATGGAGAGTCCACTTGGGAATGAGAAGATGAAATCCGACAGAAGTTTCCTCATCTTTTCTTGTAGTTGTCGGTCGTCTATCTTTTGTGTTCTTCGAATTTCGAGGACGAAATTCTTTTGTAATTGGGTATAATGTGACAACCGAGTCCAGTTTTACAAATTTCCGTTATCATATGTGTGGTGTGTGATATTTATTTCATTTATGCTGCTTTGACTGTTACCAGTTATAGTTTACACCAACATGTCATATTCTGCATATAACAATTTAAGTCTGTTAAAAATAAATTAAAAATAATTGACATGGCCTGCTCGACACCCCTAACCCTGTGGTAGCGTCCTTGTATCGTGTTCTCGTCCCGTTCAGTGAAACGGACGTGTTTGGGCGGCTACGCGCACGTACGTGCGTCCGTTCTTGGGGGTATGCTTTTTAATTATAAAATCTTTCATTTTAATTTTTGGAACCCGCCAATAAATTTTCGTTTTTTGAATTCAAATTTTTGACCCGACCCGGGCGCAATTCTGAAATATTTTGCATTTGCGCTAAATCCTATTTTCTAATATTTTTTAAAACCAACGAAAATAAATTCATAACCCCAGAAAATATTTTTCCCATTTTCTTTAAAATCTTTTTAAAGTTTTCCCTAACTGTTCAAACCCCCATAAATCTTTCTCTTTTTCGCAACGAGCCAATCACAATTCATTTAACCTCCCTGGGCCCCACACGGCAGTCTCCCTCTCTCCTTTCCCCTTCTCTTTCTCTCTCTTCTCTCTTTCGCGGGCGCTAGAGGACGGATTTCTTTCTCCTCAAATCTTTCTCTCTCCCCTCGATCTCTCTCTCTTCCTCACTATCTCTATCCTCTCGATCTCTCTCTCTCTCGTCTCTCTATCTCTCTCAATCTTCCTCTCTCTCCTCCCTGAATATCTCTCTCTCTCTCTTCTCTCTATATTTTTTTCTCTTCTTCCTCGTTGTCTTCAAACAGAACCAACCCACCTCCGAAAACCCAGCCACCGCCTCTCTTCTCGTCGCGCAGCCGACGACGAAGCCCTCGACCTCGCCATCTCTACCACTACCTCCTCCGCTTCCACCTACCTCCTCTCCACGGAGTAATCCCTGCATCCCCGAGCACCTGCACGAGCAGCCGTGCACCCCTGCACGCATCTGCACCGCCGGGAATCGCCGTCGGTGACCTCGTCCTTGCGCCCCAGATCCCCGACAACCCGATAAGCCTGCACCCTTACTTCCTCCCTTCTTCTTTGCCTCCTTTTTGCTTCTCTGTTCTTCATTCTTACCATGGCCGATGTTCTCTGCAGTTGTTCGCCGGAGCCTTGTCGACGCCATCGACCACTTCACGGTTGTTGAGGATTCATAGTGAGTCTCTTCCCTCCTCTCCATCCTCTTCCCCTTCTGCTCTCCTTCTTTTCCCTGTTCTATTCTTTTCTATATTTTTAGCATCTTGTTCACTGTGTTTACTGTTGCCTTTGGCGACCGGAATCCGACCGTGCCGGTGACGATCCCCGACGTTCCAGCGAGGACCCCTGACCCGTGTGACTCCGTCGTTCGTCGTTTGGGTTCACTCCGTGAACCGTGCGCACGTCGCGATATTTTCCCCGCCGACGCGTAACGTTCCGTTTTCCGTTTCGCGACCCGTCGAGGCAAGTTAATCTTGCTACATGCTATTTAAATCAGTTTATACATATTCTAATACTTGTAGTTTAAATATAGTACCCCAGGCATCGTTTTATATCATTTCGATGTTCCGTTTGCATCGGTTTATATTATTTTAGATCTAGAACGTGAAAGGTAACCATTGCTTACATGATCACATTTAAATGTTAAATCTCATAACTACTATCATATGTTTAATCACATTTTGACATAGCCTATGATATCTTTCTATAGTTTAATCCATCGGACACTTATGCGCATTTAAACCAGTTTTAGCTGTAACTTCATCCAGTGAACCTATTTATAGATTATTGCATCCCTGGAAATTCTTAATATTGGTTAACATGATTTAACGGCCATGAATGTCACCCTGTATTCATATAATGTTGAAACCGTCTCTGAACCACAACTGATAACTGTACTGCTAATTAACTGAATCTGCTTTATGGTTATGTTGTTGATAACCATGCTTGATTATTTATAACCATGATTATGCTAGCTGTTTATGAGCACCCACATGTTATCTTTTACACCCTGGCCTGACTTGTTACACACATATTACTTGACCCGACATGGTACTGTACACTACTTGACTTGACCTGATGTACCATGGCTTGACCTGTTACCTGATCTCGTGTCTAATGCCAACAAACCTGACATGTAGTCCTCACGGACCGCTCCTGTTGTCTATCCAGACAAACCTGCTCTTACCTGATCCTGTGTTGGCATTAGTTCCTGATTACTGAATACCTGACTTGACATACACATATAACTTGGGGTATGGGGAAATCAATGATGAAACCTGACTTGTAACTCGACAGTGTACTACCTTTACTGATCAGTTTTAGAGGCTAGGCCAGCCTTGGGATGATGCTGGTGACATCATTCATCTGTACATATTTCCTGTTTTAGTGCCTAGCGGCATATCTCGGATTCAGCCCGAGAATCTTGACCGTGGTCCCGGGTATGCACGGGATACTATTGAGTTACATCGATGATTCATCAAATTGGTTTCAAAGACTTTAGAATAGAAAACCTAATAGAACAGTTTAGTTTACTCACTGCACACTACCCTACACTACTTGATTTATATTCCTGTTACCCCTGCTTTTCATTCATGTTTATATTTGCATTGCCTGTTACTCTGTTCATATTTTATTACTTGATGACATGACGCGCTGACGTCTGGGTTTTGCATGGCCCAAATTCCGTACGTTTGCTGCAGTCCGAGCATGAGTAGTTCAGCCAACAGGCTGAGCTGTCAGGTGTCAGCAGTAGTTAGTTCTTTTATTTCCTGCATTTTATTCCTGATGTGAGCCCGTACTATGGGACATACATTCCAGTTATTTTGTATTGGATCTTTTGCTTCCGCACTTTTATTATTCTTGACTCATGTTATCTTGGCTTATGGACATGTATTAGATTGTTATATTTTGTTCTTGATATCTCTACAACCGTAATGCGACTGTGGATGGACACTTCCTACCCACAGTAGCATGGTTGGCTATGTCACGTGCCCAATTTAGCGTACTCTAGGAAGCGGGGCGTGACAGTAATCATATGTATATATATACTTACATAAGTAGATATAGCTTATATGCTAAGAATGTTAGTTATATGTATGTCCTAGAGGCCATTATTATACATGTGATTTATATTATAGTGGATACTTAGACATATATAGGGAGGACTTTCTTGTTCGACATGATAGTATGCCATCTGGTAGCTCTTATCCTAACATCTACACTTATTATCTAAATTACATGTTGATTGATTTTATGATATTCTTGATGTGTAGTATTTGAAAAATTATAAAGAAATCACAACCAAAAATATTTTGACCGCAATCAATAACGGTGTCGAATGTAGCGCGTTAGTAAGTGCGGATCGTCCACAGGGAAAGTGTAATCATTCGTGCTTTGAATTAGATGAATTGAAACTTTAATGAAAAGAAAACAAACAATTCATGATTTATAGTTGAAGTTCAAGAATTAGAAAATCTAGATCTAATAACAAGAAAAAAGATAGAATCAAGAATTGAGAGTTTAATGATTTTTCCAAACCAAATATCTAGAATCGAAATGAGGCTCGTAGGAATCGATCGGATCTATAGATGTGATGTAATCTTACATTGACTTATTCTTATCCTTCGATAAATTGATACTAGATCGATGATGATCGACAAGAATTTGGGATTTCTTGTGAAACTAGGGTTTCATCTTATCCCTTGTTCTTTCATCGATATCATTCATATTCTAGCCTCTAGTAAATTCAAGAAACGATCGTAGATCCTTAATTTCGAGCGATCACAATCAAGAAAGCATCGCAACGAAACTAGGTCATCGATTCTTGAACTTGCTAGGGTTTACAAGACTCGTAGGACTTAAGAATCGTATTAAGATTGTTACATCATCATTCTATTGATCGTCTCAACTCCTTAATGAGCGGAGTTTCACTCAAACATCACAACAAGAACCACAATCACAAATTGAGATCTAATCATGATGCAAGAATTAAAAGAAAGAAAGATTAAAGAATTTCACCTTTTATTTATATCAACAATTTCGTTACAATCGCTCAAGAACTACAAGATGAGGAAATCAATCGTCGATTTGGCTTCGCTCGTCTCCTTGAGTCGCGGATCGGCTTGGATCACTTGCTCGATTGAAGATCGTCTCGGCTCCTAAAAGGTTGAAGGTTTCTCACTTAATTTGGTAATCGGGATCTTGAATTTGGATTGGAATTAGGGTTAGGGTTTCGCACAAGTCGTGTTACTCAACTTGTGGAAGAAGAAGGAGAGATGAAGAATTAATGATTGATTTAGGATCTAATGATTCCCTTTTTAACCCTAGGTTTAGGCTTCTATTTATAGACTTCCCTAAACCCTAAATCTAGGATTAGAATTTGAATTTCCCTCCAAAAGTTAGTTAGAGGAGATTTGAATTTCCCTCCAAAAGGTTGTTGAGGAGAAGCTTCTAGATGTGATTAGTTAAGAGCTTAATCAAGATTAGCTTGCTTGATTATCTTTGCTAATCTGGCAGAAGTTTCGAGGGTTTTCTGGAGTTTGACATATGTGAAATGACTGTGGGCCTTAGGAGAAAAGTTTTGCACCAAAAATGGGGAGCTGACGTGTGCGGCGGATCTGCGGCCCAAGCAGGCTTCTGCCGTGGATCTACGACTCTTTATTGGCCTTGGGCTTTGGTCTTTTCTGGTAATTCCCTCTATAATATTTGGGCCTTGTTTTGATGTGTGGAATTTCATTTGGCCTTCTGTATTGCTACCAGTTCTCAGGTCTTTGAGTTGGCGTAATGTTTGATCAGCAAAATGACAATTTTGGCTTTTCTTCCGGATTTTCCTGCACAATTTCTCAAGACAAGTGTTGCGCAATATAGAGATGATGCGATGCCATGAAATACAGTCAATTTCCTTAGAAATGTCGGTTTTAGAATCTAACACATGCAATCTGATATTTCAGGACTGTTTTGCTAATATGTGTAATATGAATGCCGAACACTTCTATATGAGTGCAAATGATAGGGAAATTGCCGTGTTAAAAATGCAGTATTTTCGACTGATCAAATTCCCCCAAACTTATTTTCGATCGTCTCAAGAGAATTGTTTTATTAAAAAGAGAAGGAGAAAATAAAGAAAGAGAAAAACTAACTAGCACACTTTCGTAGGCAACACGATTGCACTGAGCACGTGCAACAAGCCTTTAAACCTCTAGATGTCCCTAGTAGGAGGAGTGTTGTCTCCTGAGGGTTTTCAGCGGATTGCACATATAAAATCCAATAATAAAAGGAAGATCATGAAAATTACATTTAAAGAAAAGAATTGTAAAAGAAAAGCCTTGAAAATTAGGGTTTCCAACTAAGCTAGCTTTTCGGTTGTCATAAGCCCTATCTTAATGGTCATGAAAAGATGTCAGAAATCACGTCCTCCCTCAATAAAACATCGTCTTATTCTTCATTCCTATCTTTCTTCCAAACATCGATCATATCACCCTGCGTGTGTGTAAAGGACATCCCTACACCCGAAGAATTCAATTCAAGCTATCATACTCTTGCCCATCAGCCTCAGTACTTTTTAATTAATGAATATTTAGGATTGCTCACACACTTTCATGCGACCGTTAATACTTCTTGAGGTACTAACCGACCGATTACTCATGTGCTTGCTTATTTGGTGTATTTTCCTCGTCTTGCACCACCTCAGGCATAGCAGTGACTCCCAGACCAGTTGGCCTTAGGGCACTAGGTGAAGAGGCACCCTTGCTATATATTTTTTTATTGCCCTCGGCGATAACAAAACCAGTGTCCATTTTTTTTCTCACCACTTTATATTTTATTCATTTTTTTTATTTCTTTCATACATCGGCTTTAAGACAAGAGCATTTCAAGGTATCCTCTACTATCCCGGGCTTCAAGACGTGTGTAAGTGCGAATAGCAGGGTATCAACGTTCAAAATGTTTGGCTTTCCAGAATAGGAACTATTTTTCAGACATATTTTTATCCTCAGATTAGTGACTTCCTTCATCTTACTAACCTTTGGGACAACGGCTCATAACTACTTATTACTAATTCGTATAAGAAAACTTCTAATTTTCTTAGTTTCTTAAATTTTTCTAATCTCATGGATGTAATTTTTCACTATCTAATCTTTTATTATCTTATTTATATACAAAAAATATTTTTATTTTTGAAATTTTTTTAATTTTTATAGGTTTTTTTAAAAAAATGTTTTGTGCTTATGCAAAGTATGATGCAAATGATGCGAAAATAAGCACAAACCTCCCCCAAACTTGTTTTCAACAGTATCCTCACTGTTGCCTTCTGCTAAATCTGGAAAAAACCTGTAAGCTTGGGAGGAATTTATTAGTGGGGGCAAAATATTTAAGTGAAGATCCTCCTCCGAACTTATTTTTGGCTCAAAATTTTGTAAAAATTTTCTTTTCAAGAGCCAGAAAAAATGACCCCCCAAACTTGAGTTATGCAATGTTAAGCTTTGAAAATCACATGAGGGGGTCAAAAATCATTGGTCGATGCCAAGCTTTGCAAATACCGAAAGTTAACACCAACCATTCAAATATTTTATCAATGCAGTGCTCTGGTTGGTGGAAGAAGAAGTGGGGAAAGGTTAAGTGGTGGAATAGAGTGTGCGTGCGTCTTATTTTGGAGAGACGATGCAGTGAATGTGATGGATTACTCGCATTCTTTTTACAATTCAGAAGAAGGGGTGGAGGTTCAATTTCAATGATTGGGATATGATTCATCTCAACACCCGTGTTATTCAAAAATGCGAGTTCATCAGCGAAGATCTCCTCAAAAGTTCCATCAATACCCCGAAGAATAATGTCATCACAAAGTGCGGGGTGATCTTCAGACTCTAAAAGCAGTTCATAATCAGTGTTAGTTGTTGACCCGAACATCTCAGTGGAAGAGTCCGTATGTGTATGATACATAGTTGGGTCAAACAATAACGTATGAAAAGAGTCAAGATCGGTATCAGGAGGATCATCAAATTCGCTGCTGTCGACCTCCATTAAGTCGACAGAACAGACTTGAGCAGTAGGTTCGGAGGGTACACTTCCCAACTTGTAAATGTTCAGCTCTATTGACCTATTCCCGAAAGATAGGGTCATAGAACCGTTACGACAGTTGATGATAGCGTTGGAAGTGGCCAAAAAGGGGCGACCTAAAATCACCGGAATTTGATTCCGTGGGTTCGCTACAGGCTGTGCATCAATTACATAAAATCCACAGGGAATATAAATTCCCCGATTTTTATTAACACATCCTCCAGTTCACCCCTAGGTTTGGTGATTGATCGGTCAGCCATCTGGAGAGTGCAAGGAGTTGGCTTCAACTCTCCGATACCTAGTTGCTCATAGACTGAGTAAGGAAGCGAATTAACACTAGCGCCAAGGTCTAGTAGAGCACGGTTGATGTGTTTCTCCCCAATAGAAATAGAAATCGTAGGATATCCAGGATCCTTACGTTTCCTCGGTAATTGCTGGGGAAAGGCTGTGTCTACTGTTTTTTCCATGAATATCTTCTTGGGCACTTGAGTCTTCCTCTTCCTAGTGCACAAGTTCTTAAGAGTTTTAGCATAGGATGGAACTTGTTGGATGGCATCTAGGAGAGGGATGTTGGTGTTAACTTGCTTAAACATGTCCATAATCTTCTCCATATGTGGACTTGATTTGTTAGCCCTTAACCGATTAGGATAAGGTGCTTTAGCAATGAGCGCTGGGTCCATCATAGGAGAAGGAAGTGTGTGTGGACCCGATCCCAGAATAGAAGTGGGGATCGTCCGTGGAGGAGTAGAAGAGGTGGGCTGAGGTGGCGAGCCTTTTGGGAAACGAAGAATAGGCTCGCAAGAAGGTGGTGGGGTAGAAGAACTGGGGTCAGAATTAGAAGTGTGTGTGTGAGGAAAGGTCTCAGCCGGGGTATCATTGATTGATTTGTCAGTATCATCAAACTCTTCCCCAACGTGATTGTCAAGCAATCTTCCAGATCTCAACGTGATTGCATCCACATTATGTGAATAGCCAGGATTGGGTAAAGGTTGAGCTGGAAGTTTTCCTTTCTCTCTTGCACTCATTTCGGCTTTTAATCGTGCAATTTCTGCTTCCATCGATTTGATACTCTCAGCTTGAGACGCTGAGTTTTTCTTTATATCATCGACGGAAGTCTTTATTTCAGCCGATACTTGCATGAGATTTGTCAGAAGCAAGTTTATGAATGAAGAGGATTCATCAGTCCCGGTCAATTGTAAAGGACTAGACGGTGCAGTTGTGTTGACCGGATTTTGAAAATTCTGTGATTGGATGGGGTGGTGACTCAATTGAAGTGGTGGTTGCTGTTGTGGTGGAGGGACCTTTTGGAAATGATTCGTGTTTGGAACCGTGTTTTGAGATTGGGATTGGTTCCAAGCAAAATTCGGGTGATTCCTCCAAGCCTGATTATATGTGGAAGAAAATGGATCGTTCCTAGGTCATTGAAATGCGGCATTGGTATGCTCATGACCTTGAAACGGATATTCTTCCGTCAAATGTGAAGGATCAGAACAGCAGCCACATACAGTCTTGGAGAGTGACATTTGATTTAGGGCGGCAGCTAAAAATTTGTTTTCCATAGTTTCGAGTTTCTTGTATATAGCTGAAATGTCAGCTCTAACTCCTATGGAAATATCATTGCCATCCCTAGACGATTGACTCACACCCTCCCACTGTAAAGATTTTTCAGCGAAATCTTCTAGAAATTTCCAGGCTTCCCCATCATCTTTAGTCATGAAGTTGCCTTGACACATGGATTCAAGGGTCAGTCTTGTGTTAGGATTAATGCCCTCATATATGATTCGGCACAGTTCCCATCTCGGGATGCCATGATGTGGACATTGGACTAACAGATCCTTGAAGCGTTCAGGACATTTTGAAAATGGTTCATTTAGAAGCTGGGTGAATTGATTGATTTCGCTACGGACTCGAGCTGTCTTTTGGTATGGGTAGAATTTCTTAAGGAATGCTTTGACGAATTCTCCCCAGTTTGAAATGGAATGTGCGGTAGTGTTATACAGCCACTTCTCGGCTATATCGCACAAGGTGAATGGGAGAAGACGTAGACGCATAGCATCTATAGAAAGCTGTGAGGTACCCATCATTGCACATACATTTTCAAATTTCTTGATAAACACGTATGCGTCTTCAGACTCGAGACCGTGAAATTTTGCTAGAAGGTTGATGTATTGGGGTTTTATTTGAAAATTGTCCCCGTTGGCTGGTGGAATGGAAAGACGGGTGGAAAGGAGACCTCGTGTAGGATAGCACCTCTCTTGGAGAGAGATACGAGGTGGATTCTGCGCACCAACGGACGGCGGCAGGGTAGTGGAAAAGAAGTTCGATGGAGTCGGATCCATCAATGTGGGTGTAGTGGTGGGTAAAGAAAAGGTAAGTGTAGAAATACCGACTTTAGGGTCGATCGGGGGACGCGGACTAAACAGGCACTAGAATCCTGTTGTCCAGCCTATCTTGCACTAAAAAGGGTTAGTACAAGTGGCAGCGTGATTTTATAATTAGGGAAAATGATATGAATGCGGTGTTTGTTTTGAAAATTGGATGGATTTTTGAAAAAAAGATGCAACACAACAAATGCAGCAACAAAACCCTAAAATCTAGTGGTCACCTAGGTCCGGCTCTAGACCGCTCCTAACTGCTAAAAGACAAGTCGCAGGATAGAATCCTCCACTGCCTCTTTATCCCCCTGTGGACAGGTAAGTGTCAGGTAAGTGGGAAGGTACTCCACTACGTAAGTAGTGGGCCTAATTAATAACCACTAGCCTTCGACACACTTGCCTTAGACACCACAAGAAAACGCGGATAAACAATGAATTACCCACGGCCTTCTCTTGTCCTAAGTGAGCGCGACAGTCCTTAGAGTCATCTCTAGATATTTTTTAATTAATGAGGGTAAATGCGGATGCAAGTTTGTGATTTTTGGGGCTTAGGAAGGGTAATGAACTCCCCACCTAATCTGGATTTGGTTTTTGCCCCTTAATGTCCGTATTAATTATGCAACAACCACAAAAAAATCAAAACAAGCACAATTGAATTTTTGCAATTTGCGCGCTGCGATTATTTGCAAAGAAACCTGCACAAAATGTTAATTGGAGCAGATTTTAGAAGGAGATAAGAAAGTAAGAACTCACTGTGGAATTTTTGTGCAGAGAAGGCTTCACCAAGCCGCGGAACCACCGCAGATGTTTCCTTATACCGCGGATCCACCGCCGTATGTACTGTTCACAGCAAGAAATTTTTACAGAGAGCTTCTGTTAACTCCCTCAGTCCTCTGGAAATTTTAGAAAAAATTTTCTCCTGCTCCAATGATCCTAGATTTCCTCGCAACAAAAATCACAACACACGTATTAGGGTTTGTGCGAGTTTAGATCTAAAAATTATAATGGAATAAATTTTTCAACTCAAATTTCAAAATACGAACAATTAGCTCACTATCCCCGGCAACGGCGCCATTTTGATTGATGATTTTTGTTGTGTTTATCAAATGATCCCCGGCAACGGCGCCATTTGATTTTATGATATTCTTGATGTGTAGTATTTGAAAAATTATAAAGAAATCACAACCAAAAATATTTTGACCGCAATCAATAACGGTGTCGAATGTAGCGCGTTAGTAAGTGCGGATTGTCCACAGGGAAAGTGTAATCATTCGTTCTTTGAATTAGATGAATTGAAACTTTAATGAAAAGAAAACAAACAATTCATAATTTATAGTTGAAGTTCAAGAATTAGAAAATCTAGATCTAATAACAAGAAAAAAGATAGAATCAAGAATTGAGAGTTTAATGATTTTTCCAAACCAAATATCAAGAATCGAAATGAGGCTCGTAGGAATCGATCGGATCTATAGATGTGATGTAATCTTACAATGACGTATTCTTATCTTTCGATGAATTTATACTAGATCGATGATGATCGACAAGAATTAGGGATTTCTTGTGAAACTAGAGTTTCATCTTATCCCTTATTCTTTCATCGATATCATTCATATTCTAGCCTCTAGTAAATTCAAGAAACGATCGTAGATCCCTAATTTCGAGCGATCACAATCAAGAAAGCATCGCAACGAAACTAGGTCATCGATTCTTGAACTTGCTAGGGTTTACAAGACACGTAGGACTTAAGAATCGTATTAAGATTTGTTACATCATCATTCTATTGATCGTCTCAACTCCTTAACGAGCGGAGTTTTACTCAAACATCACAACAAGAACTACAATAACAAATTGAGATCTAATCATGATGCAAGAATTAAAAGAAAGCAAGATTAAAGAATTTCACCTTTTATTTATATCAACAATTTCGTTACAATCGCTCAAGAACTACAAGAGGAGGAACTCAATCGTCGATTTGGCTTCGCTCGTCTCCTTGAGTCGCGGATCGGCTTGGATCACTTGCTCGATTGAAGATCGGCTCGGCTCCTAAAAAGTTGAAGGCTTCTCACTTGATTTGGTACTCGGGATCTTGAATTTGGATTGGAATTAGGGTTAGGGTTTCACACAAGTCGTGTCGCTCAACTTGTGGAAGAAGAGGGAGAGATGAAGAATTAATGATTGATTTAGGATTTAATGATTCCCTTTTTAACCCTAGGTCTAGGCTTCTATTTTTAGACTTCCCTAAACCCTAGATCTAGGATTAGAATTTGAATTTCCCTCCAAAAGTTTGTTAGAGGAGATTTGAATTTCCCTCCAAAAGTTAGTTAGAGGAGATTTGAATTTCCCTCCAAAAGGTTGTTGAGGAGAAGCTTCTAGATGTGATTAGTTAAGAGCTTAATCAAGATTAGCTTGCTTGATTATCTTTGCTGATCTGGCGGAAGTTTCGAGGGTTTTCTGGAGTTTGACATATGTGAAATGACTGTGGGCCTTGGGAGAAAAGTTTTGCACCAAAAATGGGGAGCTGACATGTCAATACTGCGGCCGATCTGCGGCCCAAGCAGGCTTCTGCCGTGGATCCGCGGCTCTTTATTGGCCTTGGGCTTTGGTCTTTTCTGGTAATTCCCTCTATAATATTTGGGCCTTGTTTTGATGTGTGGAATTTCATTTGGCCTTCTGTATTGCTACCAGTTCTCAGGTCTTTGAGTTGGCGTAATGTTTGATCAACAAAATGACAATTTTGGCTTTTCTTCCGGATTTTCCTGCACAATTTCTCAAGACAAGTGTTGCGCAATATAGAGATGATGCGATGCCATGAAATGCAGTCAATTTCCTTAGAAATGTCGGTTTTAGAATCTAACACATGCAATCTGATATTTCAGGACTGTTTTGCTAATATGTGTAATATGAATGCCGAACTCTTCTATATGAGTGCAAATGATAGGGAAATTGCCGTGTTAAAAATGCAGTATTTTCGACTGATCATTGATAAAGCCCCTCGAATGAGTACTTGACTACCAGGATTATGATGCAGATCATACTAGTGGGGCAGAGGTAGTCGGTAAGTTCATCCTTCAAATGTTCCTAGTCGTGGGAGTATCGAGACGGGGTATCGATATTCCAGAGTAGACTAGCGTATACGCTTCTTGACCCATATGATAGGCGATGGATGATCCCACATCCATCGGTTTTTATCATCAGAGAAGGTATACGGGTGCTCAGTGGAGACTGGGTACACTGGACGGACTCGCCGAGAACTCCTAGATGGTATTATACCTATCATCAGATAGCAGTTCTCTGGTGACACTGGTATAGGTTAGTCAGTCGCCCCGAGATCGTCATAGAATCTTGTGTGATTCCCACTGTGCTTTGATTTCCACCTTACCACGTTCACGAGATCATGCAAAATGGTGGTTTTTGGGTACAGTCCCGAGTCACATGGAGCCAATGAGCGATAGGAAGGGATTTGTCTCTCCCGGTATTGGGGGTTGATGTTGCGCTATGCTCTATTGGCCATAACAGGAAATCCCTGGTCAGGGTAGCTGAGATCTACTGGTAAGTGTTATTAGTAGTTTTTCGAACCGTTATGGGCCTTATATCGGCATGACTTATCAGGATATTGGGGTCTGACGTTTTACCACCCCAAGGCTATGATATGCGACATATCTGACGAAAAGACTGGACTGTACGGTGGTGTTACTGATTGGACTCGCATGAGTATGAGCAGGCTTGCTTGTTGATCTTTTGATCGCTCAATACCAGGGTGGCCGTTACGTTTAGCAGACCGCTTGCGGCTTATGGGTGGCTGATATGATCACCACCTACTGCCGGCGTATTGACGAGTCTTTAGAGTCCTACACAGAGGTTTCCTGGCTCAGGCGAAACGAAGTAGGAGCACATATGTGATATGTGCGGGACCGAGATTAATACGAGTATGTGATACCGTATTCTATTCTCGCGATATGTGATATCTGTCGGTTATATGTGGTATAACCGGGCTGTCGAATCAAGTGTTAATTCGGCAAGTTGATACATTTGATATTAGTCGGTTGTATGTGATATAGCCGGATTATTAAATCAAGTGTTGATTTAATAATTTAATGTATAATTATATATTTGATATATTATCTTACATTAACTAATATTAGCTCACTTAAGATTTCTTTTTCTCACTAGTGTACACTTAGTATATATGTGATATATATTAATGTACATTTTTTGTGTCATTTTTGATACCACATGCTACATGGGTGTATAAGACTCACACCATGCTTATAATAATGATGGGTTTTATTTATTTAAAGTAAATCAAATTAGTTGGAAATTGGTCACATGGTTGAAGCTTGTAGAAGCTTGTGGAACCATTGACCAAGTCCATTAATTTTGTTTTACTTGTAGATATTTATTAACCTAACCATTATTGTTAGCTATAGTTTAGTTTCTACATGAGTTAGTATATGATAATAACTCACCCATGGTTGCTATTCTCACTCATTATTCCATTCACATTTCATCTTCTTCCTCATCTCTAAGAGCTCTCTAGCTTTTTGGGAGGTGAAGAAAATTAGTGAGAAAACTATTTCTAAAGTGAGCAAAATTCCTACATCATCAACCTCTTCTCTACTAGCCATTTAGATTGGGTTGTTTCTTCACTAGTTTATCACTTAGTGAAGAGGTAGCTTGCGTTATTGTCTCCTCGACGTAGATCAGCTTTGGCCTCGAAAACTTCAATCAAGCTTGTTCATTTCACCTTGTGAAGCCTCACTAGAGTCCGGGAGATCACTACTTAGAGCCAAGGGACTACTATATGGAGCTATTGAAGTGAAGGACCGGTCTACAAAAGTTGTATTCCTTGTTCACTTAGATGTAAAGATGTTTACATGCTTGTTCGTTTAATTCTTTAGTTTAGATTCTAGCGTTAGGGTTCTTTAGCGCGCCATTTTTTTGAAAACGGCATGGTCGATACCTCCCGAAACCCAGCGTCCGCCTAGAGAACCCAACAGTGGTATCGGAGCCATGCTTGAGAACTAGACGATATTTGTATAATTAAGAAACCGAAACAACTCCGAAACACTCGAAACATAAACCCAATTTCTGTCGATTTTTTCAGAGTGTCTAAAATTTTTCTAAGCAACTGCAGAATGTTATTGCGAACCCATTTAGCAGGTTTTGACCAGGCGACATTGGCTTAAAATCCGGCCTGGCCGGTCCATTTCATGAGTTTGGACTTCGTTTTTGCGTGGTGTTTCAGTCTCTGGGTTTTGGTGTTTCAGGTGTTGCTTGTTTTTGCTAAAATTGCATGTGATGTTATTTTTGTGCAAAAGCAATTCAGAGTGTGTTCAGTTGATAAAACTGCACATTTGTATTACATTTTTCCTACCATTTTCATATTAAAAAAGGACTTTATTATAATATATTATGCATATGAGGGTTTTTATGTAAAAACATCATTTTCCATGTGTTAATATATTTTAATTAGCATTTGGTAGGAAAATGTATGCAAATAAATCTATTGACCAAATCCTAGTAGAAATAAGCCTACTAAATATTATTTGAGATTATTGTGCAGAATTTTCCAAGTTGTTATGCAGAATTTATCAAGCAAATCAAGTTGTTGAAAAAGACTTGCCTAATTAAGAAGCAAAACTTGGAGACCAAGTCTGGAAGCAACCGAGAGAAGATTTCTGAATTCTGAAGGTGCCTAGAATTGCCACATGTCACAATTACAAAGCCCAAGAAAAATGATGAAGAAATGTGATTAAATGGCCGCGGATCCGCGGCCATACCCCCCCTTGGGCCGCGGATCCGCGGCAAGATATGGGAGTTAGGTGCTGAAAATTTGGGGCATGAATCTCTGACATATTTTACCAAGTTTTCAACCTAAAGATTCTGGCTTTGCACTATAAAAGGGCACCGAGATCTTCTTGGAAAAGTTATCAAGCCGAAGAGATCACGAAGCTCCAGACGCTCACGCATCCAGGCTGATCATCGACTGTTCGACTACCTCCTTAGGAAAGATCGAGAAGCAACTAGTTTGTAATCATTTTCTACGGATTAAAGTGTAGTTTGTTCAAGTTGATTAATAAAGGTAGTTGTTTTATTTAATTCTTTTGCATTTTACATTATGTTTTCCCTCTCTATCTTTCCATCTTCTTTTCCCAACATGCGCGAGTAATTCTCCGCTTGTTAGGGTTCGTAGGATTAGGGTAGGCTAATGGACGATGAAAATAACTAAACCCTTTTTAAGTCCTATAAAGTTTAAGAACTTTATCAAAAGAATCATTAACATCCTAATCGGGCGCGCTAACAATTCCTTGTTAGTTCCGACCGCGATTAGAGATTAGATTAATGATTGTTTTGGTAAAGGCTAGATATGAACGGAGTTCCGTGTCGAGATAAGGGTTAAGAGTGGGATTCCTTTTCCCTCCAGAAACCCTAATCTACACGCATCACCGTCGTTCTAGTTTTAAATCTATTAATGGATAAAAAGGGTAACTTTTAATTAATCATCCATAACTACTAAATCCTAACGAACCCTACAAGCCCCTTCTTGTATTAACTACATCCATAAATAATCTAGATCTATATTTTGCATTAGTGCTTAACGTAGATCTAGAAACCATTCTACAACATTCTTATTTCTTCCTCCTTTCTCAACACATCTAAAGTAAGAATAAAAGGTTCAACGTTTCCCAGAGGACGACCCGTACTCATCTCGGTCTAGCTACACGCGACACCGTTATTGATTGCGGTTATTACTACAAAAACACTCTTTCGAACCAATCAGAGTGTTTCATAGTCGTAATTCTAACATCTTTTCAGGTTATTTAGACGACGTTAAAAAGTTCGAACGGATATCAATAACCCATTTTTTCCCTCGCTGGAAATTTTCCAAGAGTTGGATTTTTCCAAATTTAAAATCATCAGAAAATCATGCAAGTGTTTTCTATGGACCCTCTAGAAGAACGAAACCCTAATTCGATTCTGTAACCGTCGGAACCGCCATCAAAACCTAGGGTTTATGGTAGTTCCGCGGTGCCACAGGTGAGGCAAGGGTTGACCCTTCTACGGTTGGTCCATAGGTGTTGTGGCATGGTCTGGGTACTTTTTAAACTCCGCTCAAGTGTTGAGCTCTTTAGGAAATTTTGGGTGTTTGTTGATTCGATCGAAAAGTTTAACATCGTCTAACTATCTGTGATTGTGATAAAATATTTGGAATCCACAAATTTAGTTTTGTGAAAACTAATTTGAATTTTATAAATCTAGCAAGTAATTCTCATTTGATCGGTTGTCACGGAATTTTGATGTGGATCAAAAGTCCGTCGCAATTACGTAGTGTACGCGGATACTCGCCGGGTAACCTTATTAGATAGCCACGCCCCATTTCCCCGACCAAGTGACTGTAGGAGAGCCCCTTTTCCAAAAAGCATCCTCCGGGGTGGTCGCGGCCGCGGCGTTCCGCCTAAGTGCACTTCGTCGACGGCATCGGGGGGTGCGGCCGTCTACTAAAATTTCCGACGAGCATTCGATCAGGGTGTCGGGAATCTTGTTGAATTGCCCGACTTTTTATTGGAAAGTGTTTTCAATAACGAGACTAAAATGCGGGGTTTATAATTGTTAGGCATGTGATGTCTAAGGAATTCATTTGGTTAGGCATGAAATCCAAAGTATGTGATACATTGGATTTATGATGTCTAAGGTGGTTGCGGATTCCAATTGTTGTAGTTTTTCACTTTCTTTTCTGTGACCGTAAGTGTAATATGTGGTGTATCGCCGGTTTCGTTGCTATATGTCAACGACAATTGGGATATGCATATTTACTTACATTGATGACATGTGATGTTATGTGTTGCTGTGATATGTTATATTAGATCGTCGTATTTTGAATAGCCGGGGTTTTTTATATGAGATGGGAGTTTTTCATTTTCATTTATATAAAAACTTGTATGTAATATTCTTTTATTGGGACACTTCCGGGTTGAGGATGATGTCACCATTGATGTGCATTATTTACTTTTCCACATTAGGATAGACCCAAGGAGGAGAGCACAAGTAACTAGGTTCTAGGGTCCAGTGGGAGACTATCTCAAGGAGTTGAGACCGGGTCTCCTAACTCTAGAATTGGGAGGGTTGCTTGCCACTCTCGTAGGGGTCTAGGGATGTGTGTTTGGCTATTCATCGCGACCGTGGAATCCGCGTTTTTTATTGGATTAATTAAAACACGGAATTCCTAATATATCTAATATTTCATATGTGTTCTTCTTCTGTTGATATTCTGTGATGTGATGATCACTTTATATGTTGAGACGAATGCTTATATTATATATATGATATATAATAAATATTGTTGTTTTTGTTTCTTCTGTGATGCATATGAAGCATAATTGATGGGACTTCATTAATGAGATTAATGAAATAAAAGAAACCTAATGATATTATAGAATCTTGTTTTAAAAACTAGTATCTCTAGTTCTTGCTTTGCATAGTGGTATTCCTTCTAGAATATCCATCACCTTATTCGATAAGGAAAGAGCCGAGATCCCTTCACCGGGAGTGAGCTCTTTAGCAAAACTAGAAGATACTACAACCCACTCGGTTTTGTCTTTTGATTGATTTTTTTTAGTTCATGCTTTGCATAGTGGTATTTGTGAAATATCCAGCACCTCATTCGATGAGGAAAGAGCCGAGATCCCTTCACCGGGAGTGACCTCTTTAGCGAAACTAGTAAAAGCCTAAAAAACACTCCTTTTTAAAGTCACTCGATTCTACAACAATATCAAGTTCATTACGCAAAGGGTTTTCTTAAAAACCTGTCATAGCCTTCCGTCATTTCAGATAAGTACTACTTAGTATTCGTGCTACGTTTGTTGGCCTCCGTCAAGGCGTAGTGTGCGGTAGCTAACTAGTGCTTATCTGCAACATAAGATTGTAAGTCCACGTTACCCGTCCCCGGTTCTTTGGGGTTGCGGAAATGGTGAAAAACGATTTTTCTTTAGGGGGTAACATGGACTCAAAATACGGATCTTTGTTAAACAACTATCTAACAACTTAACTAGGAGTTTTACCTACTTGGTTAGGGGGTTATATCTTAACTTGAACTCCTTCTTCAACTCCTTGCGGTGGTCGAATCGGCCTCACCTCGTCGTCTCCTTGCACCGAAGATGGATCCACCCGAAAGCTTCTACCTTTGGCTTCAACTTCAAACTAGAAGAAACTAGAACACTTGGCTTGCTAGACCTTGTGAACTAGGATGAGTAAAGAAGTGTTATGGGTTTTTATCTCTAAGGAAATGGTTCTCAACTCATGAGAGGAAGTTTCCTTGAGCTAGAGAGAGAGAGCAAGAGGAAGAGGGAGAGCTTGAGCATGAGAGAGAAGAAGAATGAAAAAGTGAGCAAGACTTTTCTCACCCTTGCTCTCATAATCCAAAATAATCATAACACATAATAACAATTAAGTATTATGTGATGGTTGTTATCATATCAAATGGCAATATTATTTCATGCATTAAATGCAATTTGTGAACAAAATAAGCAAGCAAAGGTCAATATCATGAAATGATAGCCATTGTCATGATGGTGGTCAACAAGTCCAACCTAGTCAACCGGTCAACTAAGTCAACAAGTCAACAAAGTCAACCTTTCAACCCAACCATGGCACAATAATACTTAATTAATATTATCATTAATCATATTTCTTATTCTCATTAGGGTTTAGCAAAAGTCAATAGTCAACAACCCTAATAAGAATCCTCTGCCTCTGTCTCTGTCTCTGTCAACCGTGCATACACACTCGCATCCGAGTTCCGAGGAACACGAATACAAACGAGATAAAACCAATCCCAAAACGTATACTAGGATCTGGCTTAAACTAAAACCCGCTAGTGATAACTGCCCGGACACTAAACGTGCACAAGTGCACGGATGTGACCGAACCCTGTCGCAAAACCATGCGACCTCTACTCTTTTTCCTAAAGGCGAATAGCTCTCTGTGTGGGACTCTAAAGACTCGACACTACGCTGGCAGTGGGTTTAACCACAGACCGCAAGCGGCACTAGCTGTGCATAACGGCCCCCAGGTAGATGCCAATAAGAAGACGGACGAGGTGGAACCCATTTGAACTCCTACTGAGCCTGAATGTGACAATCTCCGTACAGTCCGGTCCGTTCGTCTGAGAATATCGCATGGTGGGCCTAGGGGGTGGTAAACGTCAGTCCCCTAATAGCGGTACAAGTCGTGTCGGAGTGTAGCCCAGAACACCCTGAGATAACACTGGAAACCTACCAGTATATCTCGCTTGCCCTGGCCAGGGACTACTTGTGTAATGGCTCTCCTAGACACAGCGCGATATCAACCCCCAATACCGAGAGAGACGAATCCTGTCTAACCGTCACTGCCTCCAAGTGCCTCGGGACTGCACCCAACTACTACCTGTTTGCACGACTCCTTTGAGCCGTGGTAGGGTAGTGGTCAAAGTACAGTGGGAACACACTCTAGGCGAAGTGACAGTGTCAAGTCAGCGGACTAAGCTGTACTCATATCACCTGGGAACTGATAACTGACGATAGGTATAGTACCAACCAACAGTTCCCGACGAGTCCTGTCCAGTGTACTCGTAACCTAACGAGCACCCGCATACTATCTCAAGTATGACGTACTGACGGCTGTAGGACAGACCGTCTCCCCTGCTGGGATGAGAAGCGCATACGCTAGTCTACTCCGGAGTATCGATGCCCTGTCTCGATAGTCCTACGACTAGGGACCTGTATAAGGATGTGCTTGTGGATTACCCAGCCCCTACGAGTGTGACTGCCATCACAACGCTGGTAATCAAGCAAAGATCCTAAGGGCTCTACTAATATGTATAAGCGATATGCTAAAAGAAACACATGCACATATTGAAGTAGAGACAAACCAAGTAGCATACTACCATTTTGAGCAAGATTGTCTATACAACTGTGAATATCCCAAGCTTCCATTAAGTAATATACAAACTAGTATGATACAGTAATGGCCTCTAGGGCATATACACTAATAATCTCCCACTTGCACTAAGGCCATGTACTGGCATATCGAAGACCTATCATCTCGATCAGCCGCTCGAACTGTGTCTGGGGTAAGGCCTTCGTGAGTGGATCTGCAGTGTTATCTTCTGAATTTACTCTCTTCACCTCGATCTCCCGGCGATCTATGATCTCCCTGATCAGGTGGTACCGCCTCAAAATGTTCCTGGACTTCTGATGGGACCTGGGTTCCTTCGCTAAAGCTATAGCGCCGTTGTTGTCACAATACAGCGGTATTGGATCAACAATGGTAGGAACCACCTGAAGCTCCGTAAGGAACTTCTTCATCCAGACAGCTTCCTTTGCGGCATCGCAAGCAGCTATGTGTTAGGTTTACCTAGCACCTCATGAAGGGTTTGGAAGCATCACATGTACCAAAGATTAAAATTTTAGGGTGCTAAGTAAGCATACAAAGAATCATTCCTAGAAAAATTAGGGTTTCATAACTTTAATCAACATCACAAGCAATAAAGACTAGGGTTTTGAGAGTACAACCTTTGTAGCTCCCTACGCTAGACTCCTTGGCCACTTGAGGGTTGGAGAAGGGTTCGCTTGAGGTCTTCTAGTGTCCACGACGATCCACCCGAAGCTCCTTTGTCCAAGCTTGCAACTTCACTTGATCAAGAGAAAGAAATGAAGCTAACACTCTAAACAAGTGGGCAAGACTTGTGTAGAATGATGTTGTGGTGGCTATTCTCACTTTAAAATCCTAACTTGGTGAGTAATTTGCTCACTAGAGAAATCTAGAGAGCAAAAGAAGAAGGAGGAAGAAGATGATGGCCTTTTTAGAACAAGAGAAAAGATAATCTCTTATGAAAAAATAGAAAATACATGTATACATATTTTCCACTTCTCATCTCAAACCATGGTTAAATGATAAAGATATTATTGTATTTGAGTTTAAAACACAAAAGAAAAATTAACCCATGGTTAATAAGTAGGTGAGCATGGTTAGTTGAAGAAGAGTGTAGAAACCATGTGTTAATCTTTATATTTTCTTTTGTTTTTAAAACAAATACAAATGTAATAATAATCCATATATAAAACCATGGTGTGAATCTTATATTGCCACCATTTTCTATGTATATACAACCATGAAGGATGATGTATGTATGTATGTGTGCATGCACATCCATATGTGCATGAATCAAGAAGGAATGCATATATGCATGCATACATCCAAAAATACAAGAAAGGATTTCTAGTGAGAATCTAATGGTTAAATGATAAATCAACACTTGATTTATCAATCCGGCCATATCACATACGACCCAACCAAAAACAAGCCGCCTGATTAATATACGGTATCTTATACGCGCATTTTAACCGGGTCCATGCACATATCGCATACGCGCACCACAACGTTTCGCCTGGACTAAGTAACTCCTTTGTGGGACTCTAAGACTCGTCAATACGCCGGCAGTGGGTGATGATCATATCAAGCACCCCCCAGCCGCAAGCGGTCAGCTAAACGTAACGGCCACCCGGGTATTGAGCGATCAGAAGAGAACAAGCGAACCTGCTACAACTCCCGTCGAGCCAACCGGCAACACTACCGTGCAGTCCGGTCTCTTCGTCAGATATGCTGCATATCGAGCCTAGGGATGGTAAACGTCAGACCCCAATAACCGATAAGTCATGCCGATGTGAGGCCCATAACGGGTCGAGAAACTACTGGTAACACTTACCAGTAAATCTCTAAAACAGCCCTGGCCAGGGACTTCCCTGTTACGGCCAATCGAGCACAGCGCAACATCAACCCCCAATACCGGGAGAGACGAAACCCCTCCTATCGCTTATTGCCTCCATGTGACTCGGGACTGTACCCAAAAACCACCGTTTTTCACGCCCTCATGGACGTGGTAAGGCGGAAATCAAAGCACAGTGGGAATCACACAAGACTCTATGACGATCTCGGGTCTAAAGACTAACCTGCACAAGTGTCACCAGAGAACTGCCATCTGACGTGAGGTATAATACCATCTGGGAGTTCCCGACGAGTCCGTCCAGCGTACCCAGTCTCCACTGAGCACCCGTATACGATCTCTGATGTCAAACACCAATGGATATGGGATCATCCATCGCCCATCTCATGGGTCAAGAAGCGTATACGCTAGTCTACACTGGTATATCGATGCCCCGTCTCGATACACCCACGACTAGGGACCTTGAAGGATGTACTTATGGACTACCATGTCCTCACTAGTATGATCCGCATCATAGTCCAGGTAGTCAAGTACACATCCTAAGGGCTTTACCAATATGTAACTATAAGACAGTGTAAAGAGACAAGTATACATGTTAAGATAAAGAGCAACCAGATAGCATACTATCATATCGAGCAAGAAAGTCATCTCTATATATGTCCAAGCATCCAATATAATATACATCATCTGTACAATACTGGCCTCTAGGGCATACATACAACTAACACTATGTACTCCGCTTCCATAGATGAGTCAGCAACGGTCTCCTGCTTGGAACTCTTCCAGCAAACCGCCCCTCCATTGAGGGTAAAGACATAACCCGACATGGACTTGGAGTCATCCTTGTCACTCTGGAAGCTGGAGTCAGCAAAGACCTCGATCTGGAGGTCTTTTCCGCCATACACCAAGAACATCTCCTTAGTCCTTCTCAGGTACTTGAGAATGTTCTTTACCGCTATCCAGTGCTTCTCCCCTGGGTCCGACTGATACCGGCTTACAACGCTTAATGCGTATGCTACATCTAGTCTGGTACACAACATCGCATACATAACAGAGCCTACCGCAGATGCGTAGGGTATTAATGGCATGCCAGCCCTTTCCAAATCAGTCTTGGGAGACATCTTTTTGGAGAGGGTGATTCTGTAACAAGCCGGTAGATTACCGCACTTGGAATCTTCCATACTAAATCGTTTTAGTATGGTGTCGATGTACCTGGACTGTGAAAGTCCCAACATCCTTTTAGATCTATCACGATAGATCTGGATCCCCATAATGTAGTTGGCATCGCCCAGGTCCTTCATGGAGAACCTCTGTGACAAGAATCCTTTGACTGACTATAGCATAGGAATATCATTTCCTATTAGGAGAATGTCATCCATGTACAAGACGAGGAATGCCACATTTCTCCCTACAATCTTACTGTAAATGCATGGTTCATCTGGGTTTTTGATAAAGTCGAATTCTTTGACAGTATCATCAAAACAGATGTTCCAACTCCGCGATGCCTGCTTCAGTCCATAGATGGACTTGAGCAACTTGCACACTTTACCGCTGCTCCCACTCTGAATGAATCCCTCTGGCTGATCCATATAGACGCACTCTTCCGAATTTCCATTTAGGAAAGCCGTCTTTACGTCCATCTGCCAGATTTCATAATCGTGGAAGGCAGCAATGGCAAGAAGGATCCAAATGGATTTGAGCATAGCTACTGGAGAAAAGGTCTCGTCATAGTCCAAACTAGGTCTTTGACGAAAACCCTTTGCAACAAGCCTAGCTTTATAGGTTTCAACCTGCCCATCTACACCAATCTTCTTTCTGAAGATCCATTTGCAGCCTACGGGTTTTACCCCTTCTGGAGCAAAGTCCAAAGTCCAACTTTGTTGGTGTACATGGACTCCATCTCGGTCCGCATTGCATCCAGCCATTTTACCGAGTCGCCGCTCTGAATGGCTTGCTGGAAGCTAGTAGGCTCATCATGATCAATGACGCAATCCTCTCTATCTCCGTCTATGAGAAAACCGTAGTATCTCTCGGGCGGATGAGACTGCCTACTACTCCTGCGGAGCGGCGCAGGAATGTCCGGCTCTCCTGAAACTTTTGGTTCTTCCAAGCTTTCAGTAATAGCTTGTGGCTCTGGAATTTCTTCCAGCTCTACTACGCTCCCACTTGTTCCTTTTTCTAAAAACTGATGTTCCAGAAAGTGGGCATGACGAGAAACAAAAACCTTTTGTTCCTCTGCGTAATAGAAAAAATACCCCTTGGAGTTCTTTGGGTATCCCACAAACTTACACAGTACTGAGCGTGCCTCGAGTTTGTCCGCATGCTGCTTTTTAACAAAAGCTGGACATCCCCATATCTTCAGATATTGAAGATGGGGTTTCTTCCCACACCACATCTGATATGGTGTGGTAGGCACAGTCTTGGAGGGAACCTTGTTCAAAAGATATGCAGCTGATTCTAGTGCATAACCCCAGAAGGATCGCGGTAATTCAGCCTTACTCATCATGGAACGAACCATATCCAATAGGGTTCGATTCTGCCTTTCCGATACACCGTTGTGCTGTGGTGTGTATGGAGGAGTAAGCTGAGAGAGAATTCCATTCTCTTTTAAGTAGTCCAGAAACTCGGCACTCAAGTATTCTCCACCTCGATCAGATCTCAGTGTCTTGATACTTTTGCCTGTTTGTTTTTCAACTTCATTCTTGTATTCCCGAAATTTCTCAAAGGCCTCGGATTTGTGCTTCATCAAGAAGACATGTCCATACCTAGAGAAATCATCTGTGAAAGTAATGAAGTATGAATAACCACTTCGCGCATGTGTAGACATTGGACCACACACGTCGCTGTGTATGAGTCCCAAGAGCTCGCTCGCTCTTACTCCGTGTCCAGTGAACGGAGTGTTTGTCATCTTTCCCATGAGACAAGATTCACAAGTGGCATAAGACTGATATTCGAACGGATTCAAGTATCCCTCTTTATGTAACTTTGTTAACCGTGTCTCATTAATGTGACCCAGTCTACAATGCCATAAGAAAGCCTGATTTAATTCCGGAGACTTTCTTTTAAGTGTGTTCTGGACACTGAAAATCTGAGCTTGGTTCAATACGTATATCCCATTTTCTAACGTACCTGACCCAATCAGAACTTGATTTAGGTGGATGTGAAAAGTAAAATCATATCCTTCCTTAGAATGTAAGGATACAGATATGATATTACAAGTTGCACCTGGTATATATAAACAGTTACACAGAATCAATATCTGCCCAGTTGTCAGTCCAAGATGATATTCCCCTACGGATTCAGCGTTCATGCTCATTCCGTTAGCAACCCTGAGAGTCATATCACCTATCTTGATAACCCTACGGTTTCTCAGAGCCTGTAACGAATTACAGATGTGAGATCCTGATCTGGTATTCAATACCCAGGAAGTAGGGTTAACTGACGTACAGTTCTCTATTACAAACACACCCGAAGCCGAAGCCAAAACATGCTTCGAATTCTGGCTACTGGCTTTGCTAGCTCTGCAATCCTTCTGCCAATGTTCATTCCCGTAACAATAGGAACGTCCCTCTTTTACTACATCCAGTCCCGAAACTTTTGCCCTTCCCTTTTCTTCTTCTTCCCTGGTTTCCTTCAGGGTAGAAGGTAGAGACTGTAGAATCAAGTCAGCATCTGACCCGTTCTCCAATGTGGTCTTCAGGTCCGTGAGCTCAAAATAGCTAGTCTCTGTAAGGACGTTGCCCCCTACAGATGACCCGATAGCCAACCTCGCTGGAAGCAATTCGTTCGAGGTCTCATATCTTGTGATACGAGATTGCTCTCCATATAAATCTTTGTTATGGAGGAAGATAGAAGCTAAGTCCATCTTCTCGTGCTGCCTCTGGTATGCACCATTAACTGAGGCTAACACGAGGCACTTGGCTTTCGCACAGTCTTTTTCCGATGTCTTACGGATATCAATATCCGTGACAGGGGAAACTGGTCCTGAGACGGCAGGTGTTGGATTAGTTAAGAGGTGTCCCAGCTTGTCATGGGCAATGGACATCTGGACAGACCTTTTCCAATCATAACAGTCAAGTTCAGTCATTTTATTATCTAGATGTAACCTACGTGTGGTCACTGGGTCGCTGCAATTAAGAGAGAGAGAAGAAAATACTCAGCATGATACTCTTGCAAGTTTAGATTGGTTTTTAATTTATCTAAACAGGATGGCTCCCACTGTCTCTCGAATCCCTCCTCAAACCAAAAAGGAAGAATTAGTCAGGATCAATCTCACCGTACAATACTTGCTTAACCGTTCAGCCAGGCCAGTGTCGGTACTTCGAGGGAGGTTTTCCAATGCTTTCGTGAAGTTCCTTAATTAAATAACCTCTTTTCCCTGGGGCGTAGCCCCGCTAACACCTTTCTAGACACCTACTTGGTTTATAGCATTGATCGTTAAGTGAGAAAGTTCCGGAGGAGTAGCATATACTCACAGTAGGATCGGGATCCAAATATCATCGTGTGATAAAACTGAAGAAATCCTACCAGAATCATCACACTCCAAATGGTATGCAGCGCTAGCAAGTTTCAGTTTCTTTAGAAACTCCCGATGTGGATTTTTGCCCCATGCTCTTATGACCTTGACGAAGGCCAACATATCATAAGTCACATGTCAAGTTCTACCCGTCATTATCCAGGTTAATTTGAACCCATCCGTACATACCCTTGACGAAGGCCAAAATAGTAGTACGACTGTCCCAAACCAACGCATCTATCTATGCTACAGATAAATAGTCAGCAGCTACCAATCACTATGCCTTGGCGAAGGTCAAAATACATAGCTTGAATACTACTGAATATTTAACTGAAATGACGGAGGGATACGAATGGTTTTGGCGAAACCGTGAACGTAGTGAACTTGATATAATCGATGGAACCTTGATAGTTTTTAAAAGGAGTGGGTTAAGCTCCGCATTTAAAAGTTGTTTTTGAAAAGAAACCGAGTGGTTTTGAAAGTGTTCCAACGACTCAACTTTGGTTTATTTTCTTGCATTAATTTTTAATGCGTCCCATCATTTAATCCTACCATTGCAGAAAACAACCAAAATATGACATACGCTTATGCCATCCGCATTCGCCACGGGGCCCCGTCATTACCCGTTAGGTTACTTAACTAACGACAGAGCGGGGGCTGGACTAGCGAGGATGCAAAACATAAGCAACGCCTAAATAGATATCATATATAGATATATAGCAATGATAGCCATTCCAGATCACAGATGAACACATTGGATATACTAGGAATCCGTATTCCGCACGAGCCTGTAACGGAAAGCGGATTACACGGTCGCGGTGAATAACTAATACCCCACCCTAGACCCCTACGGGTGCGGCAAACTACCCGCCAAATACCCGAAGCGAAGCAACCTCCCTCAACGATGTGAGTAGGCCACTCGGCACTTCAAGGTACCCGGTAATTTGTGCACCCCCTCCATGGGTCTATCCTAGGAGGAAAAACAGTAAAAGAAATTATACAATGACGGCTACAACCCCACCCCGGTTGTGCGGCCAAATAAATAATATTACATCAATTACAAATTTACATGAATTGAAAGATAAAGAAAACTCTCATCTCACAACCCCCCGGCTATTCATCCGCGACAATCCAATGAATTCATATACACATACCATCAACATTACAGATCACAGATATGTATAACCCCCACTAATCGAAGTATACCGATTAGCAGACGTTCAATACATATATCACATCACAGATATATACCCGTCAGCTTAAGTCTTTAGAAGTTCGATCAAAATACGGATTTTTAAGCCCCAAAAACTAAATTTTCTTTCTGGAAAATCTGGGCAGAAAAATCATATTGTAAAAATCCCAAAACAACACCAGAAACACACTGCAGCAAAACCGATCCACGGCCGAGTCAACTCGGCCGCGGAACCGCGGCAAGAAGCACTTCTTGCCGCGTTTCCGCGGTGAGTTCGTCGGTTCAGTAGATCGTTTTTTTGCACTGTTCACTAAAAACCCTGAGCCAATTTTTCAACAGTGTTAAATTATTTTTAGAGCAGAAAAAAAAATCGACAGAAAGTTTGTGTTTCAGGCATGTTTTGTGACTTTTTCTCCGATCGAACTTCTAGTTACTTTGCTAACATGTTAGATATTGTTTAACTAGGCTCTGATACCACTGTAAGTCCTTGTTACCCGTCCCCGGTTCTTTGGGGTTGCGGAAATGGTGAAAAACGATTTTTCTTTAGAGGGTAACATGGACTAAAAATACGGATCTTTGTTAAACAACTATCTAACAACCTAACTAGGAGTTTTACCTGCTCGGTAAGGGGGTTATACCTTAACTTGAGCTCCTTCTTCTTCAACTCCTTGCGATGGTCGGATCGGCCTCACCTCGTCGTCTCCTTGCGCCGAAGATGGATCCACCCGAAAGCTTCTACCTTTGGCTTCAACTTCAAACTAGAAGAAACTAGAACACTTGGCTTGCTAGACCTTGTGAACTAGGATGAGTAGAGAAGTGTTATGGGTTTTTATCTCTAAGAAAATGGTTCTCAACTCATGAGAGGGAGTTTCCTTGAGCTAGAGAGAGAGCAAGAGGAAGAGGGAGAGCTTGAGCATGAGAGAGAAGAAGAATGAAAAAGTGAGCAAGACTTTTCTCACCCTTGCTCTCATAATCCAAAATAATCATAACACATAATAACAATTGAGTATTATGTGATGGTTGTTATCATATCAAATGGTAATATCATTTCATGCATTAAATGCAATTTGTGAACAAAACAAGCAAGCAAAGGTCAATGCCATGAAATGATAGCCATTGTCATGATGGTGGTCAACAAGTCCAACCTAGTCAACAGGTCAACTAGGTCAACTAAGTCAACAAGTCAACAAAGTCAACCTTTCAACCCAACCATGGCACAATAATACTTAATTAATATTATCATTAATCATATTTCTTATTCTCATTAGGTTTAGCAAAAGTCAATAGTCAACAACCCTAATGAGAATCTTCTGCCTCTGTCTCTGTCTCTGTCAACCGTGCATACACACCCGCATCCGCGTTCCGAGGAACACGAATACAAATGAGATAAAACCAATACCAAAATGTATACTAGGATCTGGCTTAAACTAAAGCCCGCTAGTGATAACTTCCCGGACACTAAACGTGCACAAGTGCACGGATGTGACCGAACCCTGTCTCAAAACTATACGACCTCTACTCTTTTGCCTAAAGGCGAATAGCTCTCTGTATGGGACTCTAAAGACTCGACACTATGCTGGCAGTGGGTTTAACCACAGACCGCAAGCGGCACTAGCTGTGCATAACGGCCCCCAGGTAGATGTCGATAAGAAGACGGATGAGGTGGAACCCATCTGAACTCCTACTGAGCCTGAATGTGACAATCTCCGTACAGTCCGGTCCGTTCGTCTGAGAATATCGCATGGCAGGCCTAGGGGGTGGTAAACGTCAGTCCCCTAATAGCGGTACAAGTCGTGTCGGAGTGTAGCCCAGAACACCTTGAGATAACACTGGAAACCTACCAGTATATCTCGCTTGCCCTGGCCAGGGACTACTTGTGTAATGGCTCTCCTAGACACAGCGCGATATCAACCCCCAATACCGGGAGAGACGAATCCTGTCTAACCGTCACTGCCTCCAAGTGCCTCGGGACTGCACTCAACTACTACCTGTTTGCACGGCTCCTTTGAGCCGTGGTAGGGTAGTGGTCAAAGTACAGTGGGAACACACTCGAGGCGAAGTGACAGTGTCAAGTCAGCGGACTAAGCTGTACTCATGTCACCTGGGAACTGATAACTGACGATAGGTATAGTACCAACCAACAGTTCCCAACGAGTCCTGTCCACTGTACTCGTAACCTAACGAGCACCCGCATACTATCTCAAGTATGACGTACTGACGGCTGTGGGACAGACCGTCTCCCCTGCTGGGATGAGAAGCGCATACGCTAGTCTACTCCGGAGTATCGATGCCTTGTCTCGATAGTCCTACGACTAGGGACCTGTATAAGGATGTGCTTGTGGATTACCCAGCCCCCACGAGTGTGACTGCCATCATAACGCTGGTAATCAAGCAAAGATCCTAAGGGCTCTACTAATATGTATAAGCAATATGCTAAAAGAAACACATGCACATATTGAAGTAGAAACAAACCAAGTAGCATACTACCATTTTGAGCAAGATTGTCTATACAACTTGAATATCCCAAGCTTTCATTAAGTAATATACAAACTAGTATGATACAGTAATGGCCTCTAGGGCATATACACTAACAAAGATGAGATTGGATTAGGGCAGTAATGCAACTTTGTTGGCCTTCGTCAAGGGTCGTGCGGGTGGGTTTAATTCAATCATGAAATGTACGGGTTGAACTTGACTAGCAGCCTATGGTTTGTTGGGCTCCGTCAAGTTCATAGGACGCTGGGGGTAAAATATTATCGGGAATTTCAAGTGTTGAAATTTGTAATGAGATTGCATACCTTCTATGAGATAATTGGATCCCGATACCCACTGCGAGTAAAAGTTACTCCTGAGTGAGTTTTTACACATTATAATTAGCCGATCAAGTAAGTGTCTAGAAAGGTGTTAATGGGGTTAAACCCCCTGAGAAAACGAGGTTTATTTTAATTAGGTCTGTGATAAAGCACGGGGAACCTCTCTCAAAGTACCGACACTGGCCTGGCCGAAAGATTGGCAAACTTCTAGGGTGTAATTAATCCCGGTTAGTCTTATCTTTTAGGATTTGAATGAAGATTTGATAAAAACAGTGGGAGCCATCCTGATTAGATAAAATAATAACCAATCTGATTTCGCAAGAGCGCACGCAGAGTGTTTTCTTCTCTCTCTTTCCTGGTAGCGACCATGTCATGCCTTAATCAAGATAATAATATGGATGTTTTGACCTAACCTTCTTATTATACTGTGCTGGGAACTTTGGTTCCGTTCAATCTTATAATTGTTATAAGTCCGAGTAGGTAATAGGGGATTATCCGGATTTCCACGCAACCCAATTGAGGAATAAGCATGTTGATGCATATTCTTCGGGTGTGTTCATTACCAAGAACTGTTTCTCAGTGTCCTCTACGTCCTAGGTATGAGATACCGAATTAGGATCCCACATATGTAATCTGTTACATGGGCTACAAAAAGGTAGAGAACTAGGATAGAGTGATATATCTCTAAGTGTTAGAGAATGGTGCAGTTGTTGCAGCCAAATCAGTTGGAAGATATCACCTTGTATTACCAAATGGTAAATACATTGATTCTGAACAGATATTATTGCATGCCGAACCTGATATACAACATTATATCAGTTTCTTTATTCAGTTAAAGAAGGATATAATTTTGTATTGGAGGATAATGTTGAGAACATTTTCCTGAATCAAGAGTTGATTGGATCAGGCACGTTATGTAATGACATATACGTTCTAAATCAAACCACAGTTCAAGGTATATAGTGTTGGATATATGTATGCCCTAGAGGCCATTATATGACAGTGGATGTATTTATACATGTATATATATATATATATATATTCAGTGTACATTCTTACCTGACATGATAGTATGCTATCTGGTTCTTCTTTATCTGACATGTTGACTTGATCATACTTTTATTCATTTACACATGTTGATAAAGCCCTGAGGATATTTGCTTGACTACTGTGATTATGATGGGGATCATACTAGTGGGACATCTGTAGTTTATAAGCATATCCTGAAATGTACCTAGTCATAGGTGTATCGAGACGGGGCATCGATATACCAAAGTAGACTAGTGTATATGATACTAGACCCATATGATGGGCGATGGATGTTCCCACATCCATTGATGTTTGACATCGAGATCGTATACGGGTGCTCAGTAGTGACTGGGTACACTGGACGGACTCGCCGAGAACTCCTATATGGTATTATATCTATCGTCGGATAGCAGTTCTCAGGTGACACTAGTACAGGTTAGTCTGTAGACCCGAGATCGTCATAGAGTCTTGTGTGTTCTCCCACTGTACTTTGATCACCACCCTACCGCGGCTCTACTGAGTCGTGCAAATAGGTGGATTTTGGGTACAATCCCGAAACACACGAAGGCGATGAGCGATAGGAGGGGTTTCGACTCTCCCAGTATTGGGAGTTGATACTATGCTGTGCTCGATTGGCTATATCAGTAAGTCTCTGGCCAGGGCCGTTGAGATTTACTGATAAGTGTTATCAGTAGTTTCTCGATCTATTATAGACCATTCATCGGCACGACTTATTGAGTAATTGGGGTCGACGTTACCATCCTTAGACTCGATATACAGCATATCTGACGAAGAGACCGGAGTGTACGGTAGTGTTGCCGGTTGGCATGACGGGAGTTGTGATAGGTTCGCTTGTTTTCTTCTGATCGCTCAATACCCGGATAGCCGTTACGTTTAGTTGACCTCTTGCAGCTTTGGGGTGCTTGATATGATCATCACCCACTGCCGGCGTATTGACGAGTCTTAGAGTCCCACAATGGAGTTACCTAGTCCAGGCGAAACGATATGGTGTGTATATAAGATATGCGTGGGGACCCGATTAAATGCGCGTATGTGATACCGTATATTAATCGGGCGGTTTGCTATTGGTTGGATCGTATGTGATATGATCGGTTTGCTAAATCAACTGTTGATTTATCATTGACCATTAGCTTTTTCACTTTAAACCCTTCTTGTCTTTTGTTGTATGCATGCATGTATGCATTTATTCTCATTGATGCACATATGGATGTGCATGCACACATACATGTATACATAATTCTCTCATGGTTGTTGATATAGTGGATGGTGGCAATATAAAACTCACACTATTTATAAATATATGAATATTTCTTTTTGGAAAAGAAAATGGAAATGGAAATTATTATCATGCTTGATTATTTTATTCACCCACTAACCTTTGTATTAACCTTGAGTTAATTTCCTTGGCAATTATGCATCCAAAAGAAAATATCTAGATATTTATTAACTTGAGTTAAGAGTGAGAAGAAGAAAATATACATATTTTCTTTTCTCATTCTTATCTTGATCTTTATCATTATCTCTTGAGCTCTCATTAGCCATCATCTTCTTCCTCCTCTCTCTTGCTCTCTAGCTTTCATTTGTGAGCAAAAGAGTGATCAAGTTAGGGTTTTGAAGTGAGAAAACAAACCACATCACCATTCTACACTAGTCTTGCCCATTAGTTTAGAGTGTTAGCTTCTACTTCTTCTCTTGATCTAGTGGAGATTCAAGCTTGGACAAAGAGGACTCCGGGTGGATCGTCGTGGACCTAGAGAATCTCAAGCGAGCCTTTCTCAACCCTCAAGTAGCCAAGGAGTCTAGCGTAGGGAGCTACAAAGGTTGTATTCTCAAACCCTAGCTTTTTACTACTTGTGTTAGTGTTAAAGTCTTGTTACCTTAGCTTTTCTAGTATGATCCTTAGGTTAGTTTCTCTAGCACCCTATAAAATTTTAAGATGCTACCAAACCCTTGTAGTGGTGCTGTAGAAACACCTTCATGATATCAGAGCCTAACTAGAAGCCTAGACGATGTTACGATAATACGAAAACGAAAACTTCTGCAAAAATATGAAATTAGAAAACCCATGAAATGCAAATTTTTTAAAAAGTGACCTGAAAATTATTTAAACAACTGCAGAGGGCATTTAAGATAATATAAGAAAACTGGTGCAAAACGAGATGGAGGGGCTCGGAAAAATCCGACGACCCTTGGGGATTTTCCGGCGACGCCGGCCGTTGGTGCTCCCCTCTGGCTCGTTTTGTTCCAGTGTTCTGTAAATTATGATCTGGTGTTTCTAGTATTGTTTAGTTGTCCAGAATTGCATGTGATGTAAGTTTGGTAATAGGCAATTTGCGGAATAGTTCGTATTCGTATTTTTATAGCATTGTATTGGTAACTTTGGCGACGTTAAACATGTCGAACGAATTATCAAACACTCGTATTTTTCCAGGTTGAACGTACTCGATAAGTAATGCAGGTATTCCTATAGACCCTCTAGAAGAAAGTAACCCTAACTCGAGATGTGACCACCAAACTACGACCGAACCTTAGGGTTTACCGTAGTTAGTGGCGCCACAAATGAGGCTTGGGTCTTCCCTTCTACGGTTGGTCCATTAAATATTGTGGCATAGATTTTGGGTATTGTTTAACGGTGCTCAAGTGTTGAGCTTGCTGGGGAATATGGGTGTTCGTTAATTCGATCGAAAGGTTTAACAACGCCTAGTAGTATGTGATACTTGTTTCTGCGACCGTAAGCGTAGTATGCGTATCGCCGGTTTTGTTGCTATATGTCAACGGCAATTGGGGTACGCACACTTGCTTACGTTGATGACATGTGATGTTATGTATTGCTGTGTTGTGATGTATTGGATTGTCGTGATCGAATAGCCGGGTTTTTTTATGTGAGATGAAAGTTTTACTTTTCATTCATGTAAAATTCATTTGTAATGTAATATTCTTTTATTTGGGGGAACATCCGGGTTGAGGATGATGTCACTATAATTGTATATTATTTACTTTTCCGCATTAGTATAGACCCAAGGAGGAGAGCACAAGTGACCGGGTTCTAGAGTCCAGTGGGAGACCATCTCGAGAAGTCGAGACCGGGTCTCCTAACTCTAGAATTGGCAGGGTCACTTACCGCTCTCGTAGGGGTCTAGGGTGTGGGATTGTCTATTCATCATGACTATGGAATCTGTATTTTCTATTGTTGGCTAAATACTAAATATTGATGTCCTAGTATATCCTATATTATCATATCTGTGTTTCTGCTGCCTATATTCTGTGATGTGATCGCTTAATATATCGGAGACGAATGTTGTATTATATATGAGATATATAATAGACGTTGCTTATGTTTTACACCTGCGCTAGTCCCGTCCCGATATGCCGTTAGTTAAGTAACCTAACGGTGCATAACGGAACATTGCGGCTAATGCGGATGGCATAAGCGTACGTTGTATTTTCTTTTCTTTTCTGTGATGGCTTAAGGACTTAAATGATGGGACTGCATTAATATGATTAATGTAAAAAAAATAAACCTAAAAAGATGTTGTAGAATCAGATTTGAAAACCACTCGGCTTTTTATAAAAAAGCTACATTTCAAAACTGCGGAGCTTAAGCCACTCCTTTTGAAAACCATTTGATTCTACGACGATATCAAGTTCAAAGCGTTAAAGGTTTTCTTAAAAACCATCCGCAACCCTCCGTCATTTTAGGAAGTAGAGCACTTAGTATTCGTGCTACGTTTGTTGACTATAGTTAAGGCGTAGTGTACGGTAGCTAAGTGATGTCTTCCTATAATGCATATGATGCAGATTAATTAGGACATTCATGCGACTTTGTTGACCATAGTTAAGGGTCATGTGAGTGGGTCAAATTAATCAAGAAATGACGGGTAGAACTTGACTAGTGCTTATGACTTATTGACCATAGTTAAGGTCATGGGTACTAGGGGTAAAAACCATATCGGGAGTTTCAAGAGTTGAAATTTGCAATGAGATTGCATACCTTCCATGTGATAGTTGGATCCCGATCCCACTGTGGGCAATAGTTGCTCCCAGGAGAGTCTTGCAGTTTGCAATTAGCTAACCTATTAGGTATCTAGAAAGGTGTTAACGGGGCTATACCTCTGGGAAGACGAAGTTTATATTAATTAGGTCCATGCGAAAGCACGAGGAACCTCCCTCAAGTACTGACACTGGCCTGGCTGAACGGTTGGCGAAGTTGTAGACTGTAATTAATCCTGGCTAGTTTTCTTTTTAAGGTTTGAAATAAAAACTTGATTAAAGCAGTGGGAGACATCGATTAGATAAGATAATAACCAATCTGATCTTTGCAAGAGCTTTCGCCGAGTGTATTCTTTTCTCTCTCTTAATGGCAGATACCAATGACAGGACTCAAGCTTCTACTAGATAAAAATAAACTGAATGGGACCAATTATAAAGACTGGCTGAGGAACCTTAACATTGCCTTGACTTATGATAAGGTATCATATGTCCTCACGGCTCTAGCCCCGCCCGTCCCAGGTCCTAAATCCTCATGTGCGGATATTGAAGTCCGCAAGACATGGGACGCTGACTGTGCCACGGCCAAATGGCTCCCGCTTGCATCGATGGATAACACACATCAAAAGCAGCACGAGAATATGGACGTCCACGCCATATTCCTCCATACAAAGGAGTTGTATGGAGAGCAATCCCGCGTATTACGATACGAAGCATCCAGAAAACTGTTTCAGATGCGAATGGCCCCTGGCACACCAGTAGGAGACCATGTTCTGAAGATGATAGCTCTCATAGAAGAGCTTGAGGAGCTTGGGTGGACAATGGACAATGAGCAATATACGGATATTATTCTGCAGTCACTCCACTCCACCTTTGCTCAATTTATACTTAACTTCAACATGCACAACATGGAGAAGGAACTACCTGAACTCCTTAATATGTTAAGGAGTGCAGAGAGCACACTGAAATCAGTGAAAACTCCCGTTTTGAGTGTTGGGCAATCTTCCTCTTCTCACCCGAAGGCTAAGGCCAAGGGAAAGATAAAGAAGAAACCCACCAAACTTAAGGGTGGAGTCAAAAAAGTTAAGGGGAAAGACAAGTCCAAAGCTAGGGAATCGGGAAAAGAGGAATGTTATCACTGCCACAAAACAAGACACTGGAAGCGCAACTGCACGGAGTACTTGGATCTAAAGAAGAAGCATTGGGATGCTTCCGCTTCAGGTGTGTTTGTGACAGAAAACTGTTTTTCAATAAACTCTATTTCCTGGGTATTAGATACCGGTTCAGGTTCTCACATTTGCAATTCTATGCAGGGGCTGAGAAATAGCAAGGTTTTAAAGACAGATGACCATACTCTCCATGTTGGAAATGGTTCCAATGTACATACAGTTGCAGTGGGAGAGTATCACTTGGGGTTGCCGTCTGGGTGTATATTGGTTTTGAACCCATGTTATTATGTACCTACTATGCTTTGTAATATAATATCTGTTTCTTTGTTAGAAAATGAAGGATATAATTTTGTATTGCAGAACAATATTATGAACATTCACCTGAATCAAATGTTGGTTGGGTATGGTACACTTAATAATGGGATATACGTCCTAAATCAACACACAGTTTTTAGCATACAACACACTAATAAAAGAAAACTTTCAGAAATAAATGAAACTTTTCTTTGGCACTGTAGACTTGGTCATATTAACGAAACAAGACTAAACAAGTTACACAAAGATGGATATTTAAACCGTTTTGAATACAAATCTTATCCGACTTGCCAGTCTTGTATCAAGGGTAAAATGACCAAAACTCCATTTACAGGACATGAAGAAAGAGCTAATGAGCTCTTAGGCCTCATACATAGTGATGTATGTGGGCCAATGTCTACACAGGCTAGAGGCGGTTTTTCATACTTCATTACTTTCACTGATGATTTCTCAAGATTCGGTCATGTATTTTGATTAAAGCACAAGTCCGAAGATTTCGAGAAATTCACTGAATATAAACTCGAAGCAGAAGAACAAACCGGCTTGAGCATCAAAATGCTTCGATCAGATCGAGATGGGGAGTATCTCAGTACAGAGTTTGCAGACTTCCTAAAAGAGAATGGGATTCTCTCTCAGCTCACTCCTCCTTACACACCACAGCACAACGGTGTGTCAGAACGACGGAATCGGACCCTATTAGATATGGTCCGTTCCATGATAAGTGATGCTGAGTTACCCGTCTCATTTTGGGGCATGCATTGGAGACTGCAACGTTTCTACTGAACAGGGTCCCAACCAAAACTGTGTCTACCACGCCATATGAGATATGACATGGGAAGAGTCCATCTCTTAAACGAATTAATATTTGGGGTTGTCCGGCCTATGTTAAAAAGCAGAATCCAGACAAACTCAAGACACGGTCAGTCATGTGTAATTTTGTAGGATATCCAAAGAATTCTTATGGATATCTTTTCTACCATAAAGAGAAACAAAAAGTGTTTGTTTCTCAATATGCCACATTTATGGAAAAAGAGTTTTTTACAAATGATACAGATGGCAGTGTGGTAGATCTAGAAGAGTTTCTAGAAACACAAACTACAAATGACGACTTGGTTGAACCGGCTGTTGCAATAGAAACTAAGGAACCTCGGCCACTCCGTAGGTTTGGTAGGACTTCTCACCCACTGGAGAGGTACTACGGTTTCCTCATTGATGGTGACAGAGAAGACTGCATCATGGAGGACGATGATCCTACCAGATTTCAGCAAGCTATCATGAGTGGAGACTCTGTGAAGTGGATGGATGCCATGAGATCCGAAATGGAGTCTATGTACACCAACAAAGTATGGACTTTGGACGTTGTACCCCCTGGGGTAAAACCCATAGGGTGTAAATAGATCTTTAAAAGAAAGGTCGGTGTAGATGGATAGGTAGAGACCTATAAGGCAAGACTTATGGCGAAGGGTTTTTGTCAAAGACCAGGTTTGGACTATGACAAAACTTTTTCTCCCGTAGCCATGCTTAAATCCATTCGGATCCTACTTGCTATCGCTGCTCACTACGACTATGAAATCTGGCAGATGGACGTTAAAACGGTATTTCTAAATGGAGATCTAGAAGAATGCGTTTATATGGATCAGCCAGAGGGCTTCATTGACAGTGGGAGCAGCGGGAAAGCATGTAGATTGCTTAAATCCATTTATGGATTAAAGCAGGCATCACGGAGTTGGAACATCTGTTTCGATGATGTTATCAAAAAGTTTGATTTCATCAAAAACCCAGATGAACCTTGTGTTTATAAGAAGGTTGTGGGGAGAGCTGTCACATTCCTAAAGGTTCTCCATGAAGGACCTGGGTGATGCCACATACATTCTGGGCATTCGGATCTATAGGGATAGATCCAAAAGGTTATTGGGATTGTCCCAAACCAGATATATCAACACCATCCTAAAAAGGTTTAGTATGGAAGACTCCAAGCGGGGTGCCTTACCCGCTTACCATGGGGTCACTCTCTCTAAGGACTCTTGCCCAAAGACCGATGAAGAGAGAGCTCGCATGAGCATTATACCCTATGCTTTGGCAGTAGGATCTATAATGTATGCGATGTTATGTACATGCCCAGATGTAGCTTATGCACTTAGTGTAGTAAGTAGGTATCAATCTAACCCAGGGGAGAATTACTGGATAGCTGTAAAGAACATTCTTAAGTACTTGTGAAGGACTAAAGAATTGTTCTTGGTGTATGGTAATGGAGATCTCCAAATGGAGGCCTTTACCGATTCGAGCTTCCAGAGTGATAAGGATGACAGCAAGTCTATCTCTGGGTTTGTATTTACCCTCAATGGAGGGGCGGTAAGTTGGAAAAGTTCCAAACAGGATACCGTGGCATACTCTATGATGGAGGCTGAGTACATTGCTGCGAATGATGCCGCCAAGGAAGCCGTCTGGATGAGAAAGTTCGTCTCGGAGCTAGGAGTAGTTCCAACTATTATTAATCCAATACCATTGTATTGTGATAATAATGGGGCTATGGCGTTAGCTAAGGAGCCCAGGTCCCATCAGCGGTCCAGACACATCCTGAGGCGCTTTCATTTGATCCGGGAGATTGTAGATCGCCGCGAGATCAAGATAAGGAGAGTAGACACAAAGAATAACACCGCAGATCCACTCACCAAGGCCCTCCCTCAGCCGCAGCATGAGCGACTTTTTGAGATGTTGGGTATGAGATACGCCAATAACTGGCCTTAGTGCAAGTGGGAGATTGTTGGATATATGTATGCCCTAGAGGCCATTATATGATAGTGGATGTATTTATATATGTATATATATATATATTCAGTGTACATTCTTGCTCGACATGATAGTATGCTATTTGGTTCTTCTTTATCTGACATGTTGACTTGATCATGCTTTTATTCATTTACACATGTTGATAAAGCCCTGAGGATATTTGCTTGACTACCGTGATTATAATAGAGATTATACTAGTGGGACATCTGTAGTTTATAAGCATATCCTGAAATGTCCCTAGTCGTAGGTGCATCGAGACGTGGAATCAGTATATCAGAGCAGACTAGCGTATATGATACTAGACCCATATGATGGGCGATGGATGTTCCCACATCCATTGATGTTTGACATCAAGATCGTATACGGGTGCTCAGTAGTGACTGGGTACACTGGACGGACTCGCCGAGAACTCCTATATGGTATTATATCTATCGTCGGATAGCACTTCTCAGGTGACACTGGTACAGGTTAGTCTGTAGACTCGAGATCGTCATAGAGTCTTGTGTGTTCTCCCACTGTACTTTGATTACCACCCTACCATGGCTCTACTGAGTCGTGCAAACAGGTGGCTTTTGGGTACAGTCCAGAGACACACGAAGGCGATAAGCGATAGGAGGGGTTTCGACTCTCCCGGTATTGGGAGTTGATGCTGTGCTGTGCTCGATTGGCTATATCAGTAAGTCCCTGGACAGGGCTGTTGAGATTTACCAATAAGTGTTATCAGTAGTTTCTCGATCTGTTATAGACCATTCATCGGCACGACTTATTGAGTTATTGGGTTCGACGTTACCATCCCTAGACTCGATATGCAGCATATCTGACGAAGAGACCGGACTGTACGGTAGTGTTGCCGGTTGGCTCGATGGGAGTTGTAACAGGTTCGCTTGTTTTCTTCTGATCGCTCAATACCCGGGTGGCCGTTACGTTTAGCTGACCTCTTGCGGCTTGGGAGTGCTTAATATGATCATCACCCACTGCCGGCGTATTGACGAGTCTTAGAGTCCCACAATGGAGTTACCTAGTTCAGGCGAAACGATGTGGTGTGCATATGAGATATGCGCGGGCACCCGATTAAATGCGCGTATGTGATACCGTATATTAATCGGGCGGTTTGCTATTGGTCGGATCGTATGTGATATGACCGGTTTGCTAAATCAAGTGTTGATTTATCATTGACCATTAGCTTTTTCACTTTAAACCCTTCTTGTCTTTTGTTGTATGCATGCATGCATTTATTCTCATTGATGCATATATGGATGTGCATACACACATACATGCATACATAATTCTATCATGGTTGTTGATATAGTGGATGGTGGCAATATAAGACTCACACCATTTATAAATATATGGATATTTCTTTTTGGAAAAGAAAATGGAAATGGAAATTATTATCATGCTTGATTATTTTATTCACCCACTAACCTTTATATTAACCTTGAGTTAATTTCCATGGCCATTATGCATCCAAAAGAAAATATCTAGATATTTATTAACTTGAGTTAAGAGTGAGAAGAAGAAAAAATATATATATTTTCTTTCTCATTCTTATCTTGATCTTTATCATTTTCTCTTGAGCTCTCATTAGCCATCATCTTCTTCCTCCTCTCTCTTGCTCTCTAGCTTTCATTTGTGAGCAAAAGAGTGATCAAGTTAGGGTTTTGAAGTGAGAAAACAAACCACATCACCATTCTACACTAGTCTTGCCTATTAGTTTAGAGTGTTAGCTTCTACTTCTTCTCTTGATATAGTGGAGCTTCAAGCTTGGACAAAGTGGACTCCGGGTGGATCGTCTTGGACCTAGAGGATCTCAAGCGAGCCTTTCTTAACCCTCAAGTAGCCAAGGAGTCTAGCGTAGGGAGCTACAAAGGTTGTATTCTCAAACCCTAGCTTTTTACTACTTGTGTTAGTGTTAAAGTCTTGTTACCCTAGCTTTTCTAGTATGATCCTTAGGTTTGTTTCTCTAACACCCTATAAAATTTTAATATGGCATGTGTGATGCTACCAAACCCTTGTAGTGGTGTTGTAGAAACACCTTCATATAGAACACACACAAGAGCAGTAGTTCAGAAATAAACGAATCCTTCTTGTGGCATTGTAGACTAGGTCATATCAATGCGACACGACCAGCTAAGTTACATAAAGATGAATATTTGAATCTGTTCGAATTTTCCATCTTATGATACTTGCCAGTCTTGTCTCAAAGGTAAAATGACCAATACTCCGTTTACTGGAAACAGAGAAAGAGTTATTGAACTCTTAGGACAGATACATGATGATGTATACAGTCCTATGTCTACAAATGCCAGGGCTGGTTCTTTGTACTTCATTGTATTCACTGATCATCTCTCAAGATTCGGACATGTGTTCCTGTTGAAACACAAGTCTGAAACTTTTAAGAAAGTCAAAGAATATAAGCTTGAAGTTAAGAACCAGATGGGTAGAAGTATTAAAGTCCTTCGATGAGATCGGGGAGGCAAATACTTGGGCATGGAGTTCCTGGATTATTTAGAGAATAGGATTCTCTCTCAGCTTACTCCTTCGTATACACCACAGCATAACAGTGTATCGGGAAGGAGGTATCGCGCCCTATGAGATATGGTGCACTCTATGATGAGTACTGCTGAGTTGCCTGTTTCCTTTTGGGTGTTATGCACTTGAGAAGCTGCATACCTATTGAATGAGGTTCCATCCAAATGTGTGCCTACCACTCCATATGAGATATGGAATGGGAAGAGACCATGTCTTGAACGAGTTAAGATATGGGGTTGTATGACCTATGTTGAGAAGCAAAATCCGGACAAGCTCGAGGCAAGGTCAGTTCTGTAAGTTTGTTGGATATCCCATGCATTTGTGAGGGAATATTTTCTACCACACTGAGGAGCAAAAGGAGTTTTGTTTCTTAGCATGCCACCTTTTTAGAAAAGGAATTTCTTATGAAGAAATTTGTGGTCATAAGGTAGAATTGGAAGGAGTTCCAGCTGGACGAACTAACAGCTGATGATTTGGTGAAACCAAAAGGATTCAATAGTCTCCAACGAACCTCAGCCTCTCCGCGAATCTGGTAGGGTTCCTCATCCACCTGAGAGATACTACGGTTTCCTCGGTGATGGTGGGAGCGAGGATTGCATCATGTTAGATGATGACCCAACCAGGTTCAGGCAGGCAATCACGAGTGGGGACTCTGTGAAATGGGTGGATGCTATGCAATCAAAGATGGAATCCATGTACACCAACAAAGTATGACTTTGAATGTTGCACTTGAAGGGGTAAAACCCATCAGGAGCAAGTGGATCTTGAGAAGATTCTTGGTGCAGATGGAAAAGTTGAGACTTTCAAAGCTATACTTGTAGTAAAAGGTTTTCGTCAATAACCAGGTGTGGTTTATGATGAAACCTTTTCTCCAGTGGCTATGCTTAACTCCATCAGGATTAAAGCAGGTATCGCGGAGTTGGAACATCTGTTTTGATATGGCAGTCAAAGAGTTTGGCTTCATCAAAAAGGTAGATGAACCTTGTATATACAAGAAGGTTGTAGAGAGTAAGGTTGTCTCCCTCGTATTGTATGTAGAGTCCATACTCTTGATAGGAAATGGTTTCCTATGCTACACTCGGTCAAGCTCCTCTTATCACGATGATTCTTCATGGAAGATCTGGATGATATCTACTACATCTTGTAGATTATGATCTATGGTGATAGATCTAAGTGGATGTTGGGAGTGTCCAAAATCCAGGTATATTAACACCATACTAAAGGGGTTTAGTATGGAAGATTCTAAGCGTGGTGGTTCGCCCACTTACTCAGGAATCACTCTCTCCAAAAAGATGTCTTCCAAGACTGATTTGGAGAGAGCTCGCGTGCAAGGGATACCCTATGCTTCGGCAGTAGGCTATATCATGTATGCGATGTTATGTACCAGACCAGATGTAGCTAACTCACTAGGAGTAGTGATCAGGAATCAATCGGATCTTGGGAGAATCACTGGACAGCCATGGAAAAAATTCTTAAGTACTTGAGAAGCACTGAAGAAATGTTCTTGGGGTTTTTGGTAACGGTGAACTCCAGTGGGAGTCCTTTACCAATTTGGGCTTCCAGAATGATAAGGTTGACTGAAAGTCAGTCTCGGGCTTTGTCTTTACCCTTAGTGGAGAGACGGTATGTTAGAAGAGTTCCAAGATAGATACCGTAGCAATCTAGACGATAGAGGCTGAATACATCGCTACCAACGATGCTACCAAAGTGGATGTCTGGATAATTCTTGTTCATGAGATGAACATGGTTCCTACCATTGAGCGTCCAATAACTTTTATTGTAACAACAATAGCGTTGTGGCTTTGGCCTAGGAACGCCGGTCCCATCAGCGATCCAGACATATTCTGAGGACAGTATCACCTGATCAGGGAGATGGTAGATCTCTAAGAGATCGAGGTCAGGAGAATTGACACGAAGGATAATACGGCTGATCCACTCACAGAGGCCTTTCCCTAGAGAGACTTTTATGGGGCGTTGGGTATGGGATACTATAGCAAATGGCCTTAGTGCAAGTGGGAGATTGTTAGTTATATGTATGCCTTAGAGGCCATTATTATACATGTGATGTATATTATAGTGGATGGTTGGACATATATAGGGAGGACTTTCTTGCTCGACATGATAGTATGCTATCTGGTTGCTCTTTATCTTAACATGTACACTTATTGTCTCTCTATTACAGGTTGATAAAGCCCCTAAGAAGAGTACTTGACTACCAGGATTATGATGCAGATCATACTAGTGGGGCAGGGGTAGTCGGTAAGTACATCCTTCAAATGTTCCTAGTCGTGGGAGTATCGATACGGGGCATCGATATTCCAGAGTAGACTAGCGTATACGCTTCTTGACCCATATGATGGGCGATGGACGATCCCACATCCATTGGTGTTTGACATCAGAGAAGGTATACGGGTGCTCAGTGGAGACTGGGTACACTGGACGAACTCGCCGAGAACTCCTAAATGGTATTACCTATCGTCAGATAGTAGTTCTCTGGTGACACTTGTACAGGTTAGTCTGTCGACCCGAGATCGTCATAGAGTCTTGTGTGATTCCCATTGTGCTTTGATTTCCACCTTAGCATGTTCAAGAGATCGTGCAAAACAGTGGTTTTTGGGTACAGTCCCGAGTCATATGGAGGCAATGAGCGATAGGAGGGGATTCATCTCTCCCGGTATTGGGGGTTAATATTGCGCTATGCTCGATTGGCCATAATAAGAAATCCCTGGTCAGGGTTGCTGAGATCTACTGGTAAGTGTTATTAGTAGTTTCTCAAATCGTTATGGGCCTTACATCGGCATGACTTATCATGATATTGGGGTCTGACGTTTTACCACCTCCAGGCTATGATATGCGACATATCTGACGTAGAGACCGGACTGTACGGTAGTGTTACTGATTGGACTCGCATGAGTATGAACAGGCTTGCTTGTTGATCTTCTGATCGCTCAATACCCGGGTGGTCGTTACGTTTAGCAGACCGCTTGCGGCTTGTGGGTGACTGATATGATCACCACCTACTGCCGACGTATTGACGAGTCTTTAGCGTCCTACACAGAGGTTTGCTGGCTCAGGCGAAACGAAGTAGGAGCACATATATGATATGTGCGGGACCGAGATTAATACGAGTATGTGATACCGTATTCTATTCTCGCGATATGTGATATCGGTCGGTTATATGTGATTTAACCGGGTTGTCGAATCAAGTGTTGATTCGGCAAGTTGATATGTTTGATATTAGTTGGTTGTATGTGACGTAGACGGATTATTAAATCAAGTGTTGATCTAATAATTTAATGTATAATTATATATTTGATATATTATCTTACATTAACTAATATTATCTCACTTAAGATTTCTTTTTCTCACTAGTGTACACTTAGTATATATGTGATATATATTAATGCACATCTTTTGTGTCATGCTTGATACTACATGCTACATGGGTGTATGGGATTCACACCATGCTTGTAATAATGATGGGTTTTATTTATTTAAATTAAATCAAATTAGTTGGAAATTGGTCACATGGTTGAAGCTTATAGAAGCTTGTGGAACCATTGACCAAGTTAACTAATTTTGTTTTACTTGTAGATATTTATTAATCTAACCATTATTGTTAGCCATGATTTAGTCTCTACATGAGTTAGTATATGATACTAACTCACCTATGGTTGCTATTCTCACTCATTATTCCATTCACACTTCATCTTCTTCCTCATCTCCAAGAGCTCTCTAGCTTTTTGGGAGGTGAAGAAAATTAGTGAGAAAACTATTTCTAAAGTGAGCAAAATTCCTACTTTATCAACCTCTTCTCTACCAGCCATTTAGATTGGATTGTTTCTTCACTTAGTGAAGAGATAGCTTGCGTTAGTGTCTCCTCGACGTATATCATCTTCGGCCTCGAAGACTTCAAGCAAGATTATTCATTTCACATTGTGGAGCCTCACTAGAGTCCGGGAGATCACCACATGGAGCGAAGAGACTACTACATGGAGCTATTGAAGTGAAGGACCGGTCTACAAAGGTTGTATTCCCTGTTCACTTAGATGTAAAAATGTTTACATGTTTTTTCGTCTAATTCTTTAGTTTAGATTCTAGCGTTAGGGTTCTTTAGCGCGCCATTTTTTTGAAAACGGCATGGTCGATGCCTCCCGAAACCCAGCGGCCGCCTATGGAACCCAGCAAAGAAATAGTACTAGGGGTATATCATTCTACTAAGTAGAGACTTATACGAATATGATAGTCTAGCATAACCTATAAACTAAGTTTATTATTCTAATATCTATATCGTATCCTAATTCTACGGTTGCGGGGGTGCTATACGCCATCCACCCGACTTCCCCCGTAGATATACATCCACTTACCTAATATCCTCACTCTAGTCGAAGTCGACGAATGCCATACTCTTCTTTGTCATCTTGGAAGTCTACGCGATTGTACCTACAATCAAATCCATAACCAAAATCGCGTGAAAACCTGAATCAAATTTGAAATCATGAGCGAAGCTCACATAGGTTAGAACTATTGGGTTATAGCAGCGCCCCGGCCATCAAACCGTGACCAAATCCAGAACAAAAATTTATAAAACTTGGCGCTACCACAACCAATTACCCGGATCTACCCATAAGCCCTAGATAACAAAACATGTAAAGGAGTTAGAATGGTTATACCGAATAGATCCGTGTCCTCCGGTCTTCAACCATCATCCCAAGCTTCTAGGGGCTTTCTTGATCAAGCTTGATCTCCGGTCTCCCTCCATCGAAGATGATCCACCCGAGAGTCTATGCAATGAGCTCCAACCTCATATCCAAGGCAACAAGGGCACCTAGATCGCCACTCTAGATACCGTAGATGAAGTAGAGAGTGATGAAGAATTAATTTGTATCAAGACACCAAAGGATTCTCAACTCATAAGAGGGTTTGGGTGGAGCTAGAGGAAGAAGAAGATGCCATGAGAATGAGGTGTTGAGAGAAACTCAAGAGAGAGAAAAAATGAATAATGGCTTATGTTTTTGTTTGTTGTGTGAGTGTGATAAAAAATAATGGAGCCATCACATAAATGTCCATGTCTCCAAAATATCTTAGTCAACAAAAAATATCTCAAGTCAACATAATCTCACAACAAACAAAAACCCTAAGCATGCTAGAATAGTAACCATGGGTCACTAATTAGCCATGCCACAAAAATGCAATAAACACCTCATCCTACACCTCAATAACCTTTTAATCCAAAAAGGTCTAAACCATGATGAGGTGTAATCTTCTAAAAGTAATCTTGTAATAAATTACAAGAATACCCCTCAACCGTATATACATACCCGAATCCGTATTCCGAAGAATACGAATACAAAGAGACGAAAATAATCCAACAAATATAATACTAGGATCCGGCTTAAAAAAACCCACTAGTATTATCCGTCCGAATATCATCCGTGCACAAGTACACATATGTGATCGAACCTTGCCGTAAAACCATACGGCCTCTACATCGTTTCTCCCGAGGCAGGGAAACCCTCTGTGTGGGACTCTAAAGACTCGTCGGGGTCTTGATCAATATACACTAGTCTACTCGGGAGTATCGATGCCCAGTCTCGAAACTCCCTCGACTAGGGACATTTAAGGATGTGCTTATAGACCACCCAGCTCCCACGTATATGATCGCCATCATAATGCTGGTAGTCAAGCAAGAATCCTATGGGCTCTATAAACATCTAATAGTGATCTGTAATGCCACCTAATGCTGTACATGATGATAAAGACAAACCAGATAGCATACTATCATCTCGAGTAAGACTGTTCTACCGGTATAGGTCCTCCTTCAATCATTATAATCACCTGTCTGCGACTATGATAATTGCCTTGAGGGCACTATAGCCAACAATCTCCCACTTGCACTTAAGGATAATTATTGCGGCGTCGCATACTCACAGCCCGTGTGATACCGAACACCCAACTCCTCTACTAATCAGTCTCGCAAAGCTCGTTTGCGAAACTATTGTGTTCGATAAATAGCCTCATTGAGTGGCTCCGCTCCAATGTTTCTTTCTGTATCTCTCTATATCTCAACTTCGCGGAGAAAGCTATCTCCTGAAATGAGCAATACCTGTCTTAGAATATGTCTGGATATCTGATGGGACCCAGTTCATAAATGAACTCCAAATCCAGCAAATTTCTTAGACTATATTGTCCACTGAATTTAATCAGTATCATGCACCATTCCTTCCTCAGTATCCGCTTGGACCACCTGTCCAAACTACTGTCCCTCAAAAGAGGGAAAACTAAAACTCTGACAGTCGCTCTGTCATCTAGGTCACCTTGGAAGCCTGGAATGATAGCCGTCTCCCAAAGGAGGCTGCTGTTACCATATCCCATGAACATCCACTTATGTTCATAAACTGCTTCCCAACGTTTCTTTAGGATTGGATCAATATAAACGTATTGCAGCTAGTGCAAAAACAACATTTAGTGTGGTACTTGACATCTCATGATTGACTCAATTTCCTAAGCAACTGATATGCCAATCATGCGCATCCCTCTCCCCTTTAGTCTGTAAGACACCTTTAGAGAGGGTGACTCCATCACCTGCAGGTACATCACCATGCCAGGAGTCGTCCATTCTAAAACACTTTTAGAATAGTGTCAAAGTACCTAGATTGGGAAACTACCAAAATCTAGGTCTAAAACCATAGATCTAGTTACCAGCATGCCTGATATATTATCCATATCCAATGTGGAGAAACTACTGTGTGACAACCACAGTATAACCGATCGTAGTATAGGAATTGCACTTCGTATAAAGTGCATGTCATCCAAATACCAGGACATCACACCCTATTACTTTCTTAACAGATCTATCTCCTATTCTGATGAAGTCAAAGCCTATGACTGTCACATCAAAAATAGATGATCTATCTCCGCTATACCTGCTTTAGTCTATTAATAGACACAAGCTACTTGTCCACTATGCTTCCGCTACTCCCACTGACTATAACAACCCTCTGGCAGAGTCATATACATGTGCAATTCTAAAGATAGTTTAGAACGATGCTATACTCATCCTCTTGCCAGGTCTCATAGTCTAGAACAGCAGTAATGGCAAGTCTGGGTAAACAAGAACCTCCATGTCACCGTTTTTAACGATACCGAAGTACCTCTCGGGCGCATGAGATTACCCACCATATCTTCGGAGTGGCTAATAGAATGTCAAACCTGATTGAATCTTTATATTATATTAAATTTTCAGTAATCGTTCGTGGTTCTGGAATCACTTCCAGTTCTACCATACTCCCACTACTGTTTTCCAAAAAAGTCTATTTTGGTAAAACTGTGGCGAGTCAAGAACAATATCACTATCGATCTTTCAGATGGTAGAAAGTTATCCCTCGTCATAGCCTGGGATAACCCACAAACTACCATTACTGAAACGTGCCTTGAGTATGTCTAGAGTCTGGTTTTAAGCATAAGCCGGAAAACTCCATATACCTTAACATCGTTAAGATATGAACCATTCTATATACAATATAGAAACAGAGGCACTGATTTAATTGGAACCGGATTCAAATCATGCAGCTGTCTCCAGTGCATGTCAACTAAATGGAGAGAGGCCGATTAGCATTACTCAACTAGGAGTGCATCCAGATATGAGTAACCTGAAAGTGAAGCGAGTTTTCAAAACCATTACTATCAACTGAATACCAAACATAAGTAGCTACATCTTCGATCACCTTTAAAGAATCCCGATACATGCAACACATGGTTCTCTACTTTATTCTTGTACCTATAACTTCTCAAAACTTGGACCTTGTATTTCTACAAAATACTTGTCTAAAACTGGAGAAGTCATAAGTAAACAGAACGCAGTACGAGTACCAACCCTTTGTCCTAATGAACACTAGACAACATACAATACTTTGTATTAAGTCCCCTGAGTTCAATAACTCAAACCCTGTGTGTCGTAGGTTGAAAACTGTATTATGGTTAAGAAGAATTACACCGTTGTTGAATGCTCCTTACCTAACCATCAACTGATATAGGTAAATGTCATAGACATAATTTCAAAAAGTTATATCTCACTTTATAAAATAAACGTATAAATATATCAGTTTGAAACTGGTGCATAACTACGGATATTCAAAACCAAATATTTGCCGTCCGGCAAAAACCCAGGCGATTTCTTCAAATATCACCAATTACAACGAATTCTGATATAATGAGGATATAATCACCTAATTCGCAATATCTTACTCCCACTCATCATCTGTAATACCATACAGATGTGAGAATCAGATCTGGTAAATACATACTCTGGAGTAAGAATCTAATTGGAAAATCAGTTCTCAGTTAACAACTCACAGTGAAACTGAAACATGAAAATGTTTCGAAGGGGTATCCGGGTATTCCTACTAATGCCTCTTCCATTATCCAGATTCATGACTGTAACCGTATATTTCCTTGCCATCTCTCCAATCCCTTTATTTATCTTTACTTATTACCTTCCGTACACCGTACTTAGGCTAAATTGTTTTTTCCTTCCCTACCTTTAGGCACCGGCCTAAGGTTTGGAAGAAGACTATCCAATAAATGTAATAGGTGTACCCTCCTAATCCTAGGAGCCCTCGCAACCTGAGAGAAGGTAAAAGGAAAAGACAACTGAATAATCCTTATTTTATTTTTCCTGAACCAGAAACCATTCTAGAACTGGAACAAGTTCCTTCGAGTTCGTATGTAACTATACGATGGCTTATCTAATAAATGTGGATCTTCGTAGTGATACGGAATGTTCTGGAGAAATGCAAAGGTGAAGTAAGAGTGGCGATGATATACGCGGTTTCGTCGTGAATGATAGCAGTCGCATTTTACTTTGCCCTCTTTCTAATCCCTTTATTTGTCTTTACTTATTACCTTCTGTACACCACACTTAGGCTAATTGGTTTTCTTCCTTCCCTACCTTTCGGCACCAGCCTATGGTTTGGAAGAAGATTATCCAATAAGAATAATAGGTGTACTCTCTCTTAATCTTAGCAGCCCTCACAACCTGAGAGAAGGTAAAAGGAAAAGGCAACTGAATAGTCCTATTCAATTTCTCCAGAATCGTAAACCATTTTCGAATCTGAAACAAGTTTCTTTGAGTTTGTATGTAACTATACGATGGTCATATACAATAACTGTGGATCTTCGTAGTGATACAGAATGTTCCAGAGAAAAGCAAAGGGTAAAGTAGGAGTGACAATGAAGTATGCAACTCTGACAATCCAAAAGCCAGTGTGTTTTAAGAACGTTCGGTTAACTTGGTTCATGAGTTCTTGTCTAAGGTCGGGCGCTGGTCGCTGCCAAAGAGAGAGAGAAAAGAAACACTCAGCGTGCACTCTAACCTAGATCAGAATGGTTAATCACTTTATCTAATCCGGATGGCTCCCACCGTTTCCTCGAATCCTCCCCCAAACCCAAAGGAGAATTAGTCAGGATCATCTAAAATCACCCGAGGAGTAAACCAACTCATCAGTGGGAATCGGGATCCAACTATCATCGCATGATAAGTTAATGGAATCCACTGAAGTTATTACACTCCAGAAGGTATGCGCATGCCTGGCAAGTTTCAGTTTCTTTAGAAACTCCCGATGTAATTTTTACCCCATGCTCTTATGACTTGATTAAGGCCAACAAATCATAAGTCACATGTCAAGTTCTACCCGTCATTGTCCAAGTTAATTTGAACCTACCCGTACTCGCCTTTGACTAAGGTCAACAAGGCTGTACGACTGTCCCAAACCAACGCATCTATCTATGCAACAGAAAGGTAACAAATAACTACCATACACTATGCCTTGACTAAGGCCAACAAACATAGCATGAATACTAAGTGCTACCCATCTGAAATGACGGAGGGCTACGAATGGTTTTTGGCGAAAAACATTTAACGTAATGAACTTGATATCATTGAAGGAACCAGATATCTTTACAAATATATAGTGGCGAAAACTTTTGCTAAAGAGGTCACTCCCGGTAAAGGGATCTCGGCTCTTTTCTCGTAGAATGAGGTGCATGATATTCCAAACTGAATATCAGGATGCAAAGCAAAAAGTAATCGACTATAGTGAAGTTATTACCCTGACGCAAACTTCTGCCCAAGAGGTCACTCCCGGTGAAGGGATCTCGGCTCTTGCCTCGTCGAATGAGGTGCTGGATATTCATAACCGAATACCGCTGTGCAAAACAAAAGAAAATGTCATTGTAATAACAGCTTTTGAAAATTATTCCAACAACATCGAAAAGGTTTATTTTCCTTGCATTGATCGGAATCAATGCAGTCCCATCAATTAATCTCACCAGAAAAGAACGAAAATTTGATGTACGTATATGCCATCCGCATTCGCCATTGAGCCCTGTCATCACCCGTTAGGTTACTTAACTAACGACAGAGCGGGGGATGGACTAGCGCGGGTGCAAAACATATACAACATATACTAGTATATGTATAACAATATATAATAATCGCTCCAGGCATGATAAATGCAATATCACAGATAAGCGATAAGCATCACAGAACAATACAGATAATCTGGTAGCCCCGGGTTTCTTTTGAGCTACAAGTGAAACCCGACGTTCCCCTGATCGTGTGGATAGCCTGTGCAATGAAAACCTAGACCCCTACGAGCATGGAAAGTTACCCGCCAAAACCATAAGTGAGGCAACCCCCTTCATTAAAGTGAATGGGCCACCCGGCACTTCACAGAATCTGGTAACTTGAGCTCCCCTCCTTGGGTCAACCTGTACCCCCTACGGGTGTGGTGAATAGCCCACCAATTCTAAAGTGAGGCCCCATCCGTCTCAACGCCATGAGATGCGGACCCGTTGCCCTCCAGAACCCGGCTATCCGTGTACTCTATCGAGGGGTAATCCTAGTACAGAAAAGAAAATATGTACAATGGTGACATCGATCTCAAACCGGTCGTGCCCCAAATAAATAATATACAAACAGGTAGTGACGGCACTCCACATTTTGGACGCTCTCCCCGCGATATCAAATGTACAAATGAAACTAAATTGTACTAACATTGCATCCAAGCTATCCACCACGACGATTCCGCCACAACACAGCACAACACAGAACATCAACGTGAATGTCACGTCGCAAACCCGTCTAAAAGAACTATAGCAATTAGACAAGTTGTACCGCTCTAATGAAATTCATGGTCACAGAAAGTAATGTATGTACTGAAAACTACGACATTAGAATTCCGCACGCAATTAGCAAACTAAACCAATTTCCAAAACAAGTAAAAAAAATAGTGAGCTAATGTTCCAAAAACCGACCGTTTAAAGCCAATTCGGAAGTCCGAATCAAAACGAAATGCACCTGAATCTTCGTGGGCAGTTAGAGAACGAAATTAACTTCGAGCCGAGGGGTCTAGAGGGGGTACCCCACCCCTGAAGCCACCATGAGGTGGCTAGGGGGTGAGGCAGACCCGAAACTGCCCAATGTGGGGCAGTTTCGGGTCCCCACTGCCAAGATCACCTTGTGGTGGTCTTGGGGAGTGGGCCCAGCCGTTCAGTCCCCGTCGGGGATTATCCGGGGTGCTTATGCACCACCCCGTGGTTTCTTAGTTCAAACCGTGAGCCCGCGGGGTGTGCAATCATCTCAAACTTTCAGTTTTCGGAACTATTTTTGTCGGCAATTTTTGCACGACAAAAACCGTGGATTTCTAATGTCGCAATGAGTTAACTAAGGCTTATGGAGTAGCTCTGATACCATGTTGGGTTATGCAAGCGCCCCGGCCATCAATCCATGACCAAATGCGGAACAAAAATTTATAAAACTTGGTGCTACCACAACCAATTACCCGGATCTACCCATAAGCCCTAGATAACAAAACATGCAAAGAAGTTAGAATGGTTATACCGAATAGATCCGTGTCCTTCGGTCTTCAACCATCATCCCAAGCTCCTAGGGGCTTCTTTGATCAAGCTTGATCTCCGGTCTCCCTCCATCGAAGATGATCCACCCGAGAGTCTATGCAACGAGCTCCAACCTCATATCCGAGGCAACTAGGGCATCTAAATCGCCATTCTAGATACCGTAGATGAAGTAGATATTGATGAAGGATTAATTTATCTCAAGACACCCAAGGATTCTCAACTTGTGAGAGGGTTTGGGTGGAGCTAGAGGAAGAAGAAGATGCCATTAGAATAAGGTGTTGAGAGCAATTCAAGGGAGAGAAAAAAATGAATAATGGCTTGTGTTTTTTTTTTGTTGTGTGAGTGTGATAAGAAATAATGGAGCCATCACATAAACGTCCATGTCTCCAAAATATCTCAAGTCAACATAATCTCACAACAAACAAAAACCCTAAGCATGCTAGAATAGTAACCATGGGTCACTAATTAGCCATGCCACAAAAATACAATAAACACCTCATCCTACACCTCAATAACCATTTAATCCAAAAAGGTCTAAACCATGATGAGGTGTAATCTTCTAAAAGTAATCCTGTAATAAATTACAAGAATACCCCTCAACCGTATATACATACCCGCATCCGTATTCCGAAGAATACGAATACAAAGAGACGAAAATAATCCAAAAAATACAATACTAGGATCCGGCTTAAACCAAAGCCCACTAGTATTATCCGTCCGAACATCATCCGTGCACAAGTACACGTATGTGATCGAACCCTGCCGTAAAACATTACTGCATCTACATCGCTTCGCTCGAAGCAGGGAAACCCTCTGTGTGGGACTCTAAAGACTCTTCAATACGCTGGCAGTGGGTTCAACCACAAGCACATCAGCGGCACTAGCTGTACGTAACGGCTATCCAGGTATTGAGCGAAAGGGAGGTCGACGAGAAAACTCATCCTGAGCCTGACAGTGACAATATCCGTACAGTCCGGTCCGTTCGTCTATGAGTTTCGCATATCGAGTCTAGGGGGTGGATAAAGTCAGACCCCTAATAACACGACATTTAGTGTCGGTATGAAGCCCATCACCACCTGTGAAACTACCAATCTTAGATCAGTAATTCTCGACTACCTTGACCAAGGATTTCTGGTGATAGCCACCCGTGCACAACCACGACATCAACCCCCAATACCGGGAGAGACGAATCCCCTGACGATCCGCTTACTGCCTCCATGTGGATCGGGACTGTACCCAACTAAAACCTGTTTGCACGACTCCTTTGAGCCATGGTAGGATAGAAATCAAAGCACAGTGGGAACTCACATGAGACAAATGACGATATCAGGTCGATAGACTAACCTGTACACATGTCACTTGGGAACTGCTACCTGACAATAGGTATAATACCAATTAGCATGTTCCCGGCGAGTCCGTCCGGTGTACTCATAACCCAATGAGCACCCGTAAACATCTTAGGAGAACAAACTAACACCAATGGCTTGTGAGATCATCCACCGTCCCTCGTCGGGGTCTCGATCAGTATACACTAGTCTACTCTGGAGTATCGATGCACAGTCTCGAAACTCCCTCGACTAGGGACATTTAAGGATGTGCTTATAGACCACCCAGCTCCCACGTATATGATTGCCATCATAATGCTGGTAGTCAAGCAAGAATCCTATGGGCTCTATCAACATGTAATAGTGATCTGTAATGCCACCTAATGCTGTATATGATGATAAAGACAAACCAGATAGTATACTATCATCTCGAGTAAGACTGTTCTACCGGTATAGGTTCTCCTTCAATCATCATAATCACCTGCCTGCGACTATGATAATTGCCTTGAGGGCACTATAGACAACAAGAACATATGGTCAACGTGTGCTAAAATAAAAAAATACTCCCCGGCGGCGGCGTACGAACATCAAACGACTGAGTCAAAACACAAATATCCAAAAACCAAGTTTCACATATCGCAAAACATTGCCAGAAATCAAGTAAAATAACTCCAAATTTTTCTTTAGGTGATCTGAGACTTTTTAGCTTATAGGGTAGTCTTAGTTATTAAGTGAGTGAGTTACAGAACAAAATTCAAACCCTAACTCCAATGTTGACCTGATAATTGCGGTCATATGCAATAAAATTGCGGCCAAGACTTGGTGGTTTGGGCTTGGGCTTCCACGGTGGCTTTCTACTGGTCTATACATCTCTCTGTATGCTCTACTGAATTTTCAGAGTTCCCTAATAGCTCTAGATTCCACTTGATCATCAAAAGTTTAACAAAATCGACATTGGAAAATTCTAAACTCATCTTTTCAACTTTAAAGCTCATCTAGACCAGGGATACTATCACTACTAGGGTAGTAATCAATCTCTAACCTTTTACTAAATCACTACTATAAGTTCTACTCACCACAACTCACTTAGGAATTTTCAAGACTTGAAAACATGCACATGAACTCTAGATTCTAGTTTGTGAATGCAAATATACCCAAATCTTGATCAAAAGTGATATTTTACCTTAAGAAAGCAACTCAAGAAAAGTCCAAGCTGGCTAAAAGAGATCAAAACGAAAACTTGATCCCACCATGAGGCTTAGGATGAGATTAGAAACATTTTTAGTGAAGACTGTGATATTTTAAGGTGGTTTGTAGGGTGATGTATGGTGGTAGAAGGTGGTGGAGGAGTTGACAAAGAAGAGGAAGAAAGAGATGAAGAGGAGAAAATGAAAGCTGTAACAACTCCAATTTCAATGTACAGAAAATTGTTTAAAAGTTAATGTACAATTAGGGTATTTGCAAATCCTGGGAATGCTATAAGTATTTGTTTTAATTTAGAACAACAAGAAAGTACTTGTAGCACATTGGTAAAGCATTGCACCGTTGAGACATAGCATCCGAGTTCAAATCCCGTTAGCCACACATTCTTTTTTATTTAATTTTCTTTTAATCTTTTTAGAACCCTAAGAGTCTACACGTGCACTACACGTAAACTGAAAAGACACCGATTATTTAAACATGTGCACGAGGGTATACGAGGAGACACGAACATGTGGCTCCCAACCCCAACACCCCGTCGGTAAAGGCCCGAATAAAAGCCCATTTTCCCCGGTACCGCTGGTCCAACCGTCGGTGAAGCCCACCATCTTTTCACCCCTGCACCTCTTCAGCTACCCCATTCCTTTCACACTGTTTGTTTTCTTTGTATTCATACAGAGAACAATAAAATGCCCATTTAATCCAAATTTTAATACAAATTTTAAATGCATTCTTTAACACACCAAACCCTAATTTTCCCTATAAATACCATACCTCATTTCACACATCCTCACCAGAATTTCATTATCAAAACTCTACCAAATTCCAAAGCCCTTTAGTGTACAAGTGGAGTTAGCAAAAGGGTGAAGTTCTGGCGACGATCCAAAGAGATTCCGGCGATGGAACGATGACCCGACGCTTCCTTATTCTTCCCCTACCTCTCTTCCTCCTAAATAGTCAGTAAGTCCCCTCTTCCCCTCTCTTCTTCATCTATAAAATCTTTCATGTCTAAAACCCGACGGAAACGGAGTTAATCCGACTTCCGATTCGGTTTTTCTTTAAAAACCCTATTTTTATTAAACAAGAAAATACCAAACTCTCATATCATGTTTAACAAACATTAACCAATATATTAAAACAAGTTTCATTTCAAAAAAATCTTTATTACAATTTTTATCATAGTTTTACTGTAAAATACCATAAGCTTTAGTTTCGACACAAAACAACATAAAATTTGCATTACCTTTAGATAACTCACGAGGTAATGACATATCTCATCACAACACACATCTCTAACATAGCACGATAAAGTTTTGAGAATTTATTCTTGGGATAAAACGACTTTGCAAATAATTACCATCAACTTATAAAACCATTTCTTTAAAAAGATTTATTAAACATTTCCATGCAATTGCGTCTCTATGACCCACTTTGGGGACCCCATTCGGGATGGTGTGGGTTATCGCACATCCTCGGGCCTAGTAGAGTGAGATACAGACCTCCGAAAATAGCATTCGATCTCGATGGATGTTTTTTGCATTTTTCTTTAGAAAATGAGATTTCTACAAGAAAATAAATAAATTATTTTCATTAAATTTATATATATCTATTATCAAAATATCTATTTTAATTATATAAATATTCCAAGTGTTTCTAAAGGAATCATTATTACATGATAATACCATCCAAATATAAAACAATTCCAATATTTCAATAAAATACCATATATTATGAAATTAGGTTTTACTCACTAGAAATTTCACTTGTATAAAAATATACATCTACGAAAACCCTAAAGACGATAATTAAATACTTGAGGTATATTTTGAAAATTATATCAAACTATTTTTACATAAAATCCCCTCAAGTTATACTAAAGTACAATAAGGACCCTAGTAAACATAGGTTTAAGCGGGACCGGTCTCTTGAGCCTCGGGGAGCCGGAGATATGGGTGCTTGCCTATTTAAAGTAGATAATCTAACAAACGGTGTTATCAACACGGTAATTTTCTTGGTAAAAGATACAAATCCCGTCGTTCATGTGCAGCAGTTACCGATAACATCAAAATTAATTCAGGATTTCATGTTCTTTTTAAAGTGTCTAACTCAGACTGAGTATCAATCTAATCAATCTGACTTGAATGTGATTCAAGTATAAACTATAATTCAACATGAATCTATGAATCCGTCTATTCAATCTATATCAATCTGTATTGACTGGACCGAACCATGAATATACTCCGTCTACATGACTCTCTGTTTATATCCATTCCATTTACTGATATCATGGTTTCGGCAAGTCACCCATCTATATAACAAACAGTACAAACAATACAATCAAGACATCGTGGGGTTTATAAGGGGTAGATTGGTACGGAAGGTGTTAAAAGTGGCACGAGACTGTAAACATAATACACCTAACCTGAATATCCATTGCCGTTGTACCGTGGCTGAACGGTTCATTGTGCTCCGTATACCTTAGTCTCCGGAATGGTGGCACTCCTCTCGTATACACTTGCATTTTCTGTACTAAGCTACAAACAACTGTGCTAACAATATAATCAAACATTATAAGATATACACTCTCTGCCTATTCTATCTCTACTCACCTTTGGGACTTACCGAGCGATTGTTCGCTGACAACATTCATTTTCTTCTTTTCTTTGGAATGTTGTCAGGTGGATCGGACTTACTAGAGATCGAGCCCAGCACTGAAGACTTGGAGCAGATACCATTCGACCCGGAGCTTTAGATACTTGTATATATTTCATTTTCATTTCTGTTATGCCATTGTTTAGGCATTGCTTTCATTCCATGTATTTACATTTCAGCTGTATTGTAAAAGAATGTTAAATAAATAAAGTTGTTGTTCATTTACATTCATATCACTTGTCTATTCTACTCTATATTGCTTAGATACGCTTAGCGTGTTTACTTCTGAGTAGATACGTAGCGGGCCTCATCGCATCTTTTGCCCGTACACTGGGAAGCGGGGCGTGATAGGTTTTGTTGGTGGCCCATGCAGGTCAGCTCTGTATGTACATGCAGGTCAGTTCTGCATGGTCATACGGGGTAATTCTGCATGAAATCCTAAGCAATATAACATAAGAACCAGTAACTAAAACATTCTTTACATATCCCTTAAATCTTACCATTTCATATATTTTGAATCTGTCCTAACCTAAAATTTTATTTCAAGGTTATGAATTCCCCAAACAACACTAGCATCAATTTCAACAACACTCCACCACTTCTACCGCTTACACCTACCTTCGCTGCTCCGATTAATGAGAAGACGGTACTGCATGAGGCGATCTGCAGCCTCCTGGAAGGACAACAGCAGGAGACTGCTATCTTGATGAACCATCCAGAGGCGGAAGCACCTGGGGTGAAGCAATTCAGGGCTTTGCACCCTAAGCAATTCTCAGGAAAAGAGAGCCCTCTAGAAGCTGAGGAATGAGCTCAGAGTATTGAAGATGATCTGGCAGCGGCACAAGTGCCAGAGATAGCTTGGGTTTGAGTTGCGAAGCTGCAGCTTACTAACAATGCACAGGTCTGAAGGCGGAAGAAAGCCATCTTGACCAACCGATCGAATGGAGGACTTTTCGCGATATGTTTGACATGAAGTACTTCCCTGAGACTGCCAGATTCGACATGGAAAGACAGTTCATCCACCTACAACAGGGTTCAATGTGGACCAAATCGGTGGATGAGTACGATGCTAAGTTTACCATGCTCAGTCAGTAAGATACGTCTCAATATTTCAATTTTAAAATATCACATATTACACAGCTAACACAATACCTTAACAGATTCGCGGCACACCTGATACCGACGGATGAGATCAGAGCCCGACGATTTCAACAATGGTTAGATTCAGAAATCCAAGCTGCCTTGGCTACAGGGGATTTCCCAACCCACGAATTGGCTCTGAAAGCTGCCCGCCGATATGAGGCAGTAGTGAAGATGAGGGGCAGACCTCAATCTATAGGGATGAAGCACCCTGCCACTCAGATGGAAGGAGGAACCTCTTCAAGGCCACCATTTGTGCCCAGGAGACCGGGAGAACCAAACAACCAGTCCAACCCAGCCTTTTACACTCATTGTAGGAGAGATGGACATCTGGTGAAAGACCGCCGGCGTGTAAATTGCTTTTTCTTAGTCTGCGGCTCAGCTACTCATGACATCGGGTCTTGTGCTCGTAGACACAACCCATATGCTGCACCCAGGCCAGCAATCACTTATCAGCAGCGCCCAACCATCCAGGCACCTGCTCCACAACTCGCACTACCTGCTCCACCTCCTCATGGACCGACTGCACCTCCTCCTCATCCTTTCCATCAAGCTCAACGGAATGTACCTCAAGGACTAAGGAACGGACAGAGGAATGCTCCTCCAGCAAGGAGGAATGTGTCGAGGTGACAGGCTTTCACAATGACTATGGAAGAAGCTGAAGCCACGGGCCAAGTCATTACTGGTAACACTTCCCCATCAAGCTTATTTTCCATCTATACATACCTATATCTTTTCCTTATACCTAAAACATATTCCACATAACTTAGGTACAATCTTAGTGGCCTCACTCCCTACACTAGCACTCTTCGATACTGGAGCATCATATTGCTTTATGTCGCAACGGTTCGTCCGAACTCATGCGATTCCAGTCAAACCCCTCATATCCAGCTGGAATGTCGGTTCCGGGAATGGCGTTCTAAAGGCAGTAATGGGATATGATCTGTGTCCAGTGGTTGTCTGCAGCAGAGAATTCTATGCTGACTTCAAGGTGCTGGACATACCGAATTTCGATGTCGTTTTGGGTATGGATTGGCTCGGAACATTCTATGCTACCATTGACTGTCATCAAAGGACGGTAGTATTTGAGATTCCAGAGTATCTGGTCTTCTATTTCAAAAGTGGAGACCGCACCCTGGAGCCAAGTACATACAAGACGAAACCAAAGAAGGCAGTGATTGCAGCAATTCAAGCGGAGGAAGGATCAAAGCCATTAGTAGTTCGAGAGTTCGACGATGTGTTTCCTGAAGACATATCAGGTTTGCCTCCCGATCGAGCTCTTGAATACAGTATTGATTTAGTACCAGGAGCACAACCGGTGATCAAAGCACCGTATCGGTTAAGTCCGGAAGGTTTGAAGGAAGTCCGAACTCAGTTGGACGAATTATTGGCGAAATGATGGATTCGTCCCAGCACTTCAAGTTAGGGATCACCAGTTTTACTCATGAAGAAGAAGGAAGGTTCATACAGAATGTGCATTAATTATAGAGCCTTGAATGATGTAACTATAAAGAACAAGTATCCACTATTGCGCATCGACGATATGTTCGATCAGCTAAGTGGATATTGCATTTTCTCCAAATCAGATCTTCGTTCGGGTTATCATCAGGTGAAGGTCAAATAATCTAACATCCTTAAAACGACATTCAGAACTCGTTATGGTCATTACGAATTTCTTGTGATGCCATTTGGAGTGACCAACGCACCACCAATATTCACGAACCTAATGAATCAAGTTTTCCGAGAGTACTTAGACAGGTTTGTTGTCATCTTCATCGACGACATCCTGGTGTATTCTAAGAGTAGGAAGGAACATGCCGAATACCTACGAATTGTCCTGGAAACTCTACGACAATATCAACTCTATGTCAAGTATAGAAAATGCGAGTTTTGGCTTAATCAAGTTGGTTTTCTCGGACATATTGTATCAGGCGATGGAATCTCTGTTGATCCAGCTAAAGTATCAGCAGTAAATGAATGGCCGACACCAAAGTCAGTGAAGGACATTCGAAGTTTCTTTGGATTAGCAGGATATTACAGAAGGTTCATTAAAGGATTTTCGAAGATAGCAACACCCCTGACCAAGCTCACAAGTAAAGATGAAGAATTCATGTGGTCAGAAGCATGCGAACAAGCTTTCGTAGAACTCAAGTCAAGATTGAAATCAGCGCCTATTCTCATCAAACAGGACCAATCTGGAGGTTTTGTAGTGCATTGCGAGGCATCCGGTAAGGGATTAGGATGTGTTCTATATCAGCACGGTAAGGTTGCGGCTTATGCTTCGAGAAAGCTGAAGATTCATGAGCGCAATTATCCGACGCATTATTTGGAGTTAGCAGTCGTAATCTTTGCACTTAAAATTTGGCGCCATTATCTTCTTGGAGAACGAGTGGACATATACACAGATCACAAGAGTCTGAAATATGTGTTTACTCAGAAGGAGTTGAATATGTGACAGAGAAGATGGTTCGAACTCATGGCGGACTTCGACATCAACCTGCAATATCACCCAGGGAAGGTGAATGTAGTACCAGATGCCTTTAGTTGCCAACCATTAGCAATGAATCTCACCGTACAGTGGAAGTTTCAACAAGACTTGCATCAGATGGAGATAGAAGTGGTCATGCCAGGTAACGCTTCAAGTTTGATGAACTTACAAGTTTAATCTACTATTGTCAATCAGATCAAACTAGCTCAAGCAAGTGATACTAAGTTTCAAAAGATCAGAGAACAAGTAGAGAATGGACTTAGAACAGGCGTTATCATCCATGAAGAAGGATCTTTGAGATACGGCAGCAGATTGTGTGTACCAAAAGATTCTGTATGAGAAGAGTTAATGAAAGAAGCTCACAGCTCTCCTTATTCAGTACACCCTGGAGGTATAAAGATGTATAAGGATCTATGTCAAAATTACTGGTGGCATGGAATGAAGCGTGAAGTAGCCAGAAGCGTCGCTAAATGCTTGGTGTGTCAGCAAGTAAAGGCTGAACATCACAGGACTGCTGGATTACTTCAACCGTTACTTATTCCAGAATGAAAGTGGCAACACATCACAATGGATTTTATGACTGCACTTCCTCATAGCACAAAGGGTAACGATGCGATATAGGTTATTGTGGATCGACTCACAGAGTCGGCTCACTTTATTCCATTTCGAGTTGTCCAATCTACCGAAACTCTAGCAAAGAAGTACATGGAGGTAAGAATCTAAGTAAGATTTTAAACTTTTCAAATATGTACTATCTCTGATACCCATGAACTCATACAGGAAATCGTGAGACTTCATGGAGTACCGGTCTGCATTGTCTCCGATCATGACACTAGGTTCCGATCATAATTTTGGCAAAGTCTGCAAGCGAGCTTGAGAACAAGTCTGAATTTCAGCATGACTTATCATCCACAAACAGATGGTCAGTCTGAGTGAACTATTCAGATCTTAGAGGATATGCTAAGAGCGTGTATGCTAGACTTCGGAGGATCGTGGGAAGATCACCTACATCTTGTGGAGTTTTCATACAGCAACAGCTACCAAGCAAATATAAGAATGACACCCTTTTCCGCGCTCTATGGAAGGAAGTGTCGATCGCTATTAAATTGGAACGACATCGGAGATAGAGAACTCATAGGACCTGAAATGATAGTAGCAACTATCGACGTGGTTCGTACTATCAGAGAAAGAATGCACATAGCCCAAGATCGACAGAAACATTGGGCTAATGCAAAGCGCCGCCACTTGGAGTTCCAACCGGAAGAAAATGTATTTCTGAAGATATCTCTGAACCGTAGAGTGATCCGTATTGGAAGACGGGGTAAGCTTAGTCCGAGATACATTGGACCGTTCGACATACTCGAACGAGTTGGTGAATTGGCGTATCGCTTGGCACTTCCACCTTCATTGGAAGGAGTGCACAACGTATTCCACATATCCTGAATAGAAAGGTGAAGTCACTTCGGAACAAGGAAGTCAACTTGGTTTGAGTGATGTGGAGAAAAGACACACCAGGAGAATACAAATGGGAAAAGGAAGATGAGATGCATGTTGGGTTACGGCAGCGCCCCGGCCATCAAACCGTAGCCAAATATGGAACACAATTTTTCTAAACTGGCGCTACCATGACCCGATGCCCGGATCTACCTAAACCCTATACTATCAAGCAATATAAAGAGTTAGGAATGGTTATACCGAGTTGATCTGTGTCCTTCGGTCTTCAACCTTCATCCCAAGCTCCTAATGGTTGCGGAACGAGTTTGGTTGCCGGTCTTCCTCCATCTATGATGATCCACCCGAGAGAAACGGCGCGAGCTTCAGCCTCGCCAAGCGAGGCAACCAATGCTCCAAGGTTGCTAGCAATGGAGAGTGGAGGTGTAGAATTATCTCACTATAATTTTTTCTCTCATCAAAATGCTCCAAGAGCAACCATAGAAGATCAAGAGGAGGTGAGGAAAATAAGTGGCATGAGCAACTAAAGAAAGTGCTCAAAACTCCAAGTGAGAATGAGAATGAATCAAGCAAGTGGAGAAAAGAAAATGAGCAAGCCCCATCCAAAAACTAGTGGCTTCCTCCCTTTTCTCTCAATCAGGCACACAAAAATATCTCCACTCATTTTTGCAATAAAAAAGTCCATGCCATACCTCTCTACATGCTAAACAATGTTCATGACATGTCATCCCTTCCACCTCATTTGTAAAACAAATGATTTTCTAAAAATAGGAAATCATACAAATGAGGTGTCCAATCTTCTAGAAACAATTCCGTATAAATATGGAATACTATCCGGTACAGTATCGAAATACATATACGCGTATTCGTATCAAAATATGAATAACCAAGAGAGAAAGTGAATAGTGAACAATAATACTAGAATACATATATATAAATACATATATAAATTATTAAATTAAAACCCGATTTAATAATCCGGCTTAATCCTAAGCCGCTAGTACTATCAACCGTCCGATTAAAGTCTGTGCAGCATGTACACACATATTTAATCGGACACCTGTATGTACCAACATACGTCATCTACACCATATCGCCTGAACCGTGAAAACCCTCTGTGTGGGACTCTAAAGACTCGTCAATATGCTGGCAGTGGGTTTAACCACAAGCACGTCAACGGTACTAGCTGTATGTAACGGCTACCTAGGTATTGAGCGAAAGGAAGGCCGACGAGCAAACTCATCCAAACCCCTATTGAGCTTGACAGTTATAAAATCCATACAGTCCGGTCTGTTCGTCTAAGAGTATCGTATATTGAGTCTAGGGGGTGGATGAACTCAGACCCTTAGAAACGCGACATTTAGTGTCGGTATGAAACCCATCACCACCTGAGAAACTATTGATCATGGATCGGTAATTCTCGTATACCCCGGCCGAGAATTTCTAGTGATGGCCACCCGTACACAACGCGACATCAACCCCCAATACCGGGAGAGACGAATCCCCGACGATCCGTTTACTGCCACCATGTGGCTCGGGACTGTACCCAACTAAAACCTGTTTGCATGACTCCTTTGAGCCATGGTAGGATAGTAATCAAAGCACAGTGGGAACTCACACAAGACAGATGACGATCTCAGGTCAACAACTAACCTGTACACATGTCACCAGGGAACTTCTATCTGACAATAGGTATAATACCAACTAGCAGGTTTCCGGCGAGTCCGTCCAATGTACTCACAATGCAATGAGCACATGTATACTGTCTTAAGTGAACAACTGACACCAATGGCTTGTGAGACCGGCCATCGCCCCTCGTCAGGGTCTGGATAAGTATACACTAGTCTACTCCGGAGTACCGATGCCCAGTCTCGATACTCCCACGGCTAGGGACATTTAAGGATGTGCTTAAAGACACTGGACATTGGACAATATACAATACTTTGTATAAGTCCCCTGAGTTCAATAACTCAAATCCTGTGCGTCGTAGGTTGAAAATTGTACTATGGTTAAGAAGAATTACACCACTGTTGAATGCACCTTACCTAACCATCAACTGATATAGGTAAATGTCACAGACATAATTTCAAAATGTTATATCTCACTTTATAAAATAAACGTACAGATATATCAGTTTGAAACGGGTGCATAACTACGGATATTCAAAACCAAAAAATTTCCGTCAGACAAAAACTAGATGATTTCCTCAAATATCACTAATTACAACGAATTCCGATATAACGAGTATCTAATCACCCAATTCCCAATATCTTACTCCTATCCACTATCTGTAATAACATACAGATGTCAGAAACTGATCTAGTAAATACATACCCTGGAGTTAGATTCTAATTGGGAAAACAATTTTCAATTAATATTGCACAGTGAAACTGAAACATGAAAATATTTCAAAGGGGTTAACTGGTATTCCTAGTAACGCCTCTTCCACTATCCTGATTCATGACAGTAACCATATACTTATCTGCCCTCACTGCAATCCATTTATTATGTCTTTACTTATTACCTTCTGCACACCTTCTTTAGGTTAATTGGTTTTCTTTCTTCCCTATCCTTCGGCACCAGCCTAAGATTTGGAAGAAGACTATCCAATAAGCGTAATAGGTGTACACTCCTTATTCCAGGAGCCCTTGCAACCTGAGAGAAGATAAAGGGAAAAGACATCTGAATAATCCTATTCTATTTCTCCTGAACCGGAAACCATCCTCGAATATAGAACGAATTCCTTCGAGTTCGTATGTAACTATATGATGGCATGTCCAAGCATTATGGACATTCGTAGTAATACGAAGTGTTCTAGAGAAAACCAAAGTGGATGTGGGAGTGGAAGGGGTATACGCGTTTTTGTCGTGAATGATAGTAGTCGCAATATCATTTTGCCCTTATTCTAATCCCTTTATATGTCTTTACTTATTACATTCTGTACACCACCTTTAGGCTAATTGGTTTTCTTCCTTCCCCGCCTTTCGGCACCTGCCTATGGTCTGGAGGAAGACTATCCAATAAGCTCAATAGGTTTACCCTCTCCTAATCCTAGGAGCCCTCACAACCTGAGAGAAAGTAAAGGGAAAAGACAACTGAATAATCCTATTCAATCTTTCCAGAACCAGAATCCATCCTCGAATCTGGAACAAGTTCCTTCGAGTTCGTATGTAATTATACGATGGATATATCCAATGGGAGTGGATGTTCGTAGTGATACGGAGTGTTCTGTAGAAATGCAAAGGTGATATAGAAGTGGAAATGATATATGCAACACCGTGACATTCCAAAAGCTAAAGTGTTTTAAGAAGGTTCGGTTAACTGGGCTCATGAGTTTTAGTTTAGGGCGGATCATAGCTGCAGCCAAAGAGAGAGAGAAAAGAAACACTCAGCGTGCACTCTAACCTAAATCAGAATGGTTAATCACTTTATCTAATCAGGATGGTTCCTACTGTTTCCTCGAATTCTCCTCCAAACCCAAAGGAGAATTAGTCGGGATCATCTAAAATCACCCTAGGAGTAATCCTACTCATCAGTGGGAATCGGGATCCAACTATCATCACATGATAACTTGATGGAAGCCACTCAAGTCACCACACTCCAGAAGGTATGCGTGTGTTGGATATAGTGCCCTCAAAGTCAATTATTGGATCGCAGGCACGTGATTGCAATGATTGCGGAGGACCTATACCGGTAGGACAGTCTTACTCGAGATGATAGTATGCTATCTGGTTTGCCTTTATCAGTCGTGTACAGGTTCAGGTGACTGATCACTGTTACACTTTGATAGAGCCGTTAGGATCTTGCTTTACTACCAACAGTATGATGGCGATCATATACGTGAGAGTTGGGTGGTTTATAAGCATATCCTTAATTGTGGTCCCTAGTCGTGGGAGTTTCGAGACAGGGCATCGATACTCCGGAGTAGACTGATGTATACAGTCGAGATCCCGACGAGGGGCGGTGGCCGGTCTCACAAGCCACTGGTGTCAGTTGGATCACCTAAGATGTATACAGGTGCTCATTGGGTTATGAGTACACCGGACAGGACTCGCCAGGAATCTGCTAGTTGGTACTATACTTATCGTCAGATAGCAGTTCCCTGGTGACATGTGTACAGGTTAGTTCATCAACCTGAGATCGTCATTTGTCTCGTGTGAGTTCCCACCGTGCTTTGATTTCTACACTACCACGGCTCAAAGTCGTGCAAACATGTATTTTTTGGATACAGTCCCGAGCCACATGGAGGCAAGTGAGCGGATCGGCAGGGGATTCGTCTCTCCCGGTATTGGGGGTGAGATTGTGCTGTGTCTAGGAGAGCCATTACACAAAGCCCACGGCCGTGGCAGGAGATTTACTGGTAGGTACTCCAGTAGTATCTCAGGGTGTTATTGGGCTACACTCCGACACGACTTATACTGCTATTGGGGGTCTGACGTTACCAGCCCCCTAGGAAGATATGCGATACTCATAGACGAACGGACCGGACTGTATATACATTGTCACTGTTAGGCTCAGTAGGGTTTCCGGATGAGTTCGCTCATCGGCCTACCTTGAGGTCAGTACATAGGCAGCCGTTACGCACAGCTAGTGCCGCTGACGGCTTGTGGTTAAACCCACTGCCAGGGTACTAACGAGTCATTAGAGTTCCCCACAGATAGTTTTCCAAGTTCGGGCGAAACGTTGTAGAGGCCGTATGGTTTTATGGCAGGGTTCGGAGAATGCACGTGCATTTACGCACGTGTCATATTTCGGGCAAATGATACTGGTGGGCTTTGGTTTAAGCCGGATCCGAGTATTATACTGTGTAGATATAATATCTTTATCTCAGTGGCATTTGTATTCGGTCGTAATACAAATGCGGGTATGTTTATACTGTTATGGGGTTATCCTGAAATTCGTTTCAGGATCACTTTTGCCAGTTTCCAGTTTCCAGTTTCCAGCTTCTAGATTGGTGACTAGGTTCATGTATCTTTGGTTGCATTTATTAAGTGATGACTAGGTTTAAATGACTCATCCTTTAGCATTAATGTTTCTTGTTAACCTTAGGATATTTTCTCTTGATCTTTATCCTTGTGGTCACCACTCCTTCCTCCTACACTCACCTCCCTCCTCCATGAATATGGTCGGCCCCCTCTTTTTGAGATATAGATTGATTTTGATTAAAAAGACTATGGTTTTGGATGTATGGAAATTTGATAACTCATTTCACATTCCATTTCATTTCGAGTGGCAACTTCATTAACCGTTTGTCCACGGCTTTGGACGAAGTGAGACAAAGTATTCTACTCATTCTCTATATCAATCTTGGTCATCTCTTTTAGCAAACTTGATGACCGAATTGCCTCGAGTCAGAGGCGGGAGCCCGTTTAAAGATCCGTTGACGTGGTGCCACCTGGACGAGCAGATCGGAGATCGACGAGATCGGAGCAGCCGCAACCAAGCATGGGATGATGGTTAAAGAACGAAGGACTCGGATCGTTCGGTATAACCTTTCTACCCTCTTTGTAGTTTGTTAGTTTAGCAATAATGGCAGATCCGGGTTATAGTATACGATAGCGCCAGTTAAAAAGTTTTTGTTCCGCATTTGGCATCTGTAGACGGCCGGGGCGCTACCGTAGACTTACAGTGGTATCAGAGCCTCACCATTATGCTTTACTAACTTGTGCTAACGCGTTTAGAACTTCGATCGGACCGAATATCAAAAACTACAATTTTTCTGTTCAATGTTTCTGTCGATTTTAAATCTGGTTTAAAAATTATTTTGATGATCCCAGAAAATTGAGCAGGCTTTTTTAAGCATACCCTAAAAATTCGGTCACGTGATTGTACTATACCGCCGCGGATCCGTGGTCAAACCTAGGGTTTAACCGAGCATCCGTGGCTAGTATATTGGATCAGTGGTCCAAATTGCTTCAGTATGCTTAACATGGTAAATTGTGGTTTTTGGTAATATTCTTTTGGGCCCAGTTTTTGTTGCTGTAGAGCAGATGTACGTGAGGCCCACTTCGTGATATTTAGTCGATCGAAATTTAAACATGTTAGTTTACAGTACTTATATTATATCTCCGACCGTGAATGTCATTTGATCGGTAAACCGCGTCTTATTGCTATAGTTCTTTTAGATGGGTTTGCGAACGCGACATTCGTGTTGATGTTCTGTGTTGTGCTGTGATGTTGCGGATTTGTCGTGGTGGATAGCAGTGTGCAATGGTAGTGCAGTTTGAGTTTATTTGTACATTTGATATTTCGGGGCGAGCGTCCAACATGTGGACTGCCGTCACTGCCTGTTTGTATAATATTCTTTTGGGGCACGACCGGGCTGAGGTCGATGTACCCGTTGTACATATTTTTCATTTTTGTACTAGGTTTTACCCCGCGACGAAGTGCACGGATAGCCGGGTTCTGGAAGGCAACGATTCCGTATCTCATGGCTTTGAGAGGCAGAGGGGCCTTACTCTGGAATTGGCAGATTATTCGCCGCACTCGTAGGGGGTACAGGTTGATCCAAGGAGAGGTGCTCAAGCTACCGGATTCCGTGAAGTGGAGGGTGGTCCATTCATTTTGCTGTAGGGGGCTGCCTCGCTTCAGGTTTTGGCGCGTAACTTGCCACACCTGTAGGGGTCTTGGTTTCATTGCATAGGCTATCCACACGACCAGGGGAACGTCGGGTTTCAGCAGTGGCTCTGTGAAACTCGCGGATCCCAAATTATCTGTATTGTTCTGTGATGCTTATTAATTTTCTGTAATATTGCATATTATCACGCCTGGAGCGATTATTGTATATTAGTATATATACTAGTAGATGTTGTATATGTTTTGCACCCGCGCTAGTTCAGTCCCCGCTCTGTCGTTAGTTAAGTAACCTAACGGGTGATGACGGGACCCAGTGACGAATGCGGATGGCATATACGTACATTTTTTTCGTTCTTTTCTGGTGTGATTAATTGATAGGACTGCGTTGATTCTGATCAATGCAAAGGAAAACAAATCTATTTGGAGTTGTTGGAACAGTTTTAAAAAATGTTATTGCAAAGACGTTTCCTTTTGCTATGCATAGTGGTATTCAGTTGGAATATCCTGCACCTCATTCGACGAGGCAAGGGCCGATATCCCTTCACCGGAAATGACCCCTTGGACAGAAATTTGCGTCAGGATAATAACTTCACTATAGTCGATAACAAGTTGCTTTGCATCGCGGTATTCAGTTGGAATATCCTGCATCTCATTCCACGGGGAAAGAGCCGAGATCCCTTCACCGGGAGTGACCACTTTAGCAAAGGTTTTCGCCACTATATTTTTATAAAAAGCTATCAGGTTCCTTCAGCGATATCAAGTTCATTACGTTAAAGGTTTTTCGCCAAAAACTAGCCGTAGCCCTCCGTCATTTCTTTTGGGTATTCAGTAGTATTCAAGCTATGTATTTTGACCTAATGCCAAGGTATAGTGTTTGGTAGCTGCTGGGTATTCATTTGTTGCATAGATAGATGAGTTGGTTTGGGACAGTCATTCTGCCATTTTGACCTAACGCCAAGGGCATGTGCGGGTGGGTTCAAATTGACAAGATAGTGACGGGTAGAACTTGGCATGTGACTTATGACATTTTGACCTAACGCCAAGGTCATAAGAGCATGGGGCAAAAATCATATCGGGGGTTTCTAAAGAAACTGAAACCTGCCAAGTATGCGCATACCTTCTGGAGTGTGAGTAATATGAGTGGATTCCGTCACGTTATCATGCGATGAGAGTTGGATCCCGATTCCCACTGATGAGTTGGTTTACTCTTCGGGTGATCCCGATTGATTCTTCTTTTAGGTTTGGAGGAGAATTTGACAGTACAGTGGGAGGTTTCCTGATTAGATAAAGTGATAACCATTCTGATCTAGGTTAGAGTGCACGCAGAGTGTTTCTTTTCTCTCTCTCTTTGGCAGCGACCTTTGACCGACCCTAGACTATGACTCAGTGACCAAGTTGACCGAACCTTCTTAAAATACTGGCTTTTGGATTGTCTGAGTTGCATAAGTCATTGCCACTCCTTCTTTTACCCTTTGCATTTCTCAGAACACCACGTATTACTACGGACATCCACTTCTATTGGATAGATCCATCGTATGGTTATATACGAACTCGAAGGGACTTCTTCGAGGATGGATCCAGGTTCAGGAGAAATAGAATTGGTTTATTCAATTGTCTTTTATTATCACCTTCTCTCAGGTTGCGAGGGCTCCTTAGTTTAGGAGGGTACACCTATTACGCTTATTGGATATTCTTCTTCCAAACCATAGGCAGGTGCCAAATGGTAGGGAATAAAGAAAACTAATTAGCCTAAGCAGGGTATGCAGAAGGTAATATGTAAAGACAAAATAAAGGGATTAGAAAGAGGGCAAAGTAAATTGTGACTGCTATCATTGACGACCAAACCGCGTACTTCATCGCCACTCCTATTTCACCTTTTCTTTTTTCCCCAGTTCGGGAGAAATAGAATAAAGTATTATTCAGTTGTCTTTTATCATCACCTTCTCTCAAGTTGTTACACCTATTATGCTTACTGGATAGTCTTCTTCCAAACCATAGGCTGGTGCCGAACGGTAGGGAAGGAAGAAAACCATTTAGCCTAACGATGGTGTACAGAAGGTAATGACTAAAGACAAATAAAGGGATTTGGAGAGATGGAAAAAAAATATACGGTTGAAGTCATGAATTGGATTATGGAAGAGGCATTGCTAGGAATACCAGGATACCCCTATGAAACATTTTCATGTTTCAGTGCATTGTTAAAGCAAAACTGTTTTTCCAATTAGATACTTACTCCAGGGAATGTATTTACGAGGTATTATTCTCATATCTGTATGGTTTTACAGATGATGAGTGGGAGTAAGTTATTGGGAATTAGGTAATTATCCTCATTATATCGGAATTCGGTGTAATTGGTGATATTTGAGGAAATCGCCTGGGTACAGTTTTCCACCTACGATGCACAGGTTTTGAGCCGTTCAGCTCAGTGGACTTATACAGAGTATTGTATGTTGTCCAAGTGTCCATTAGGACGAAGGGGTAGGTCCTCGTACTATATTCTGTTTACTTATGACTTCTCTAGTTTTTAGACAAGTGTTTCCTAGAAATACAAGGTCTAAAGTTTTGAGAAGTTGTGGGTATAAGAATAAAGTAGAGAACCTGGTGTCACAAGTATCAGGATTCTTCAAAGAGATCGAAGATGTAGATTCTTGTGATTGGTATTCAGATAATAGTAATGGTTTTGAGAAACTTTTTTCTCTTTCAGGTTACTCATAATTGGATTGATTCCTAAGTTGAGTAATGCGGATTAGCCTCTCTCCATTAAGTTGATATGCACTGGAGACAGCTGCATGATTTGAATCTGGTTCCAATTAAATAAGTGCCAAAGTTTCTATATTGGATATAGAATGGTTCATATTTTAACAATGTTAAGGTACGGGGAGTTATCCGGCTTATGCTTAAAACCAGACTCTGGATAACTCAGGGCACGTTTCTGTAATGGTTGTTTGTGGGTTGGCCCAGGCTATGACGAGGGTTGACTTTCTACCATCTGGAAGATCAATAGTGATATTGTTCTTGACTCGCCACAGTTTTAGTAAAATAGATTTTTTCATAAAACAGTAGTGGGAGTATGGTAGAACTGGAAGTGATTCCAGAACCGCAAACGATTACGGAAAATTTAATAGGACCTAAAGATTCAATCAGGTTTGACATTCCATTAAGCCACTACGCAGACATGGTGGGTAACCTCAGACACCCGAGAGGTACTCCGGTAGCCTCAAGGACGGTGACAGGGAGGTTCTTATCTACCAAGACTTGACACTGCTGTTGTTCCAGGCTATGAGACCCGGCAGGAGGTTAAGTATAGCGTCGTTCTAAACTCGCTTTAGAAGTGCACGTATATACTATTCTGCCAGAGGGTTGTCGTAGTCAGTGGGAGCAGCGGAAGCATAGTGGGCAAGTAGCTTATTGTTAGTTATATGTATGCCCTAGAGGCCATTACTATACATAGGATGTATATTGTAGTGGATGCTTGGACATATATAGGGATGACTTTCTTGCTCGATATGATAGTATGCTATCTGGTTACTCTTTACTTTAATGTGTACACTGATTGTCTCTCTGTTACATGTTGGTAAAGCCTTTAGGATGTGTACTTGACTACCTGGACTATGATGTGGATCATACTAGTGGGGACATGGTAGTCTATAAGTACATCCTTCAAGGTCCCTAGTCGTGGGTGTATCGAGACAGGGCATCGATATACCAGTGTAGACTAGCGTATACCTTCTCGACCCATACAGATGGGCGATGGATGATCCCATATCCATTGGTGTTTGACATCAGAGATGATATACGGGTGCTCAGTGGAGACTGGGTACACTGGACGGACTCGCCGAGAACTCCCAGATGGTATTATACCTTACGTCAGATGGCAGTTCTCTGGTGACACTGGTACAGAGTAGTCTGTTGACCCGAGATTGTCATAGAGTCTTGTGTGATTCCCACTGTGCTTTGATTTCCACCTCACCACGTCCAAGAGGGCGTGCAAAATGCTGGTTTTTGGGTACAGTCCCGAATCACATGGAGGCAATGAGCGATAGGAGGGGATTCGTCTCTCCCGGTATAGGGAGTTGATGTTACGCTGTGTTCGATTGGCTATAACCGGAAATCCCTGGCCAGGGTTGCTGAGATTTACTGGTAAGTGTTATCAGTAGTATCTCGAACTGTTATAGACCTCATATCGACACGACTTATCGAGCTACTAGGGTCTGACGTTTATCACCCCTAGGCGAGATATGCGACATATTAGACGATCAGACCGGACTGTACGGTAAGTGTTGCTGGTTGGATTCACAGGAGTGTGAGCGGGCTTGCTTGTTGATCTTCTGATCGCTCAATACCCAGGTGGCCGTTACGTTTAGCAGACCGCTTGTGGCTTGTGGGTGTTTGATATGTTCATTACCTGCTGCCGGCGTATTGACGAGTCTTTAGAGTCCTACACAGAGGTTTCCTGGCTCAAGCAAAACGAAATAGGAGCGCATATGAGATATGTGCGGGACCGAGAATAATACCAGTATGTGATACTGTATTCTATTCTCGCGATATGTGACATTGATCGGTTATATGCGATATAGCCGGGTTATCGGATCAAGTGTTGATTCGATAAGTTGTTACTATTGATATTAGTCGGTTATATGCAATATGACCGGATCATTAAATCAAGTGTTGATTTAATGATTTAATGTATAACTATATATTTGATATATTACTTTACATTAACTAATATTGGTTCACTTAAGATGTTTTTCTCACTTATTTGTGCACATTGTATATGTGATATATTTTTTGTGCACAAGATTGTATCATGTTTGATAATACATGCAAACTTGGGTGTGTGTTTGCTTTAAACCATGTTTAGGTTAATGGTTAGGGTTTTTACTTATTTATTTATTTTATTTATTCATTTTGGCAAAAACAAATATGGTGGCTTTCTTTGATTAACTCTTGAAGCTTCATGAAGCTTTGAAAGTCTTACCATTTTGTTTTTTCCCTTAAACCTAACCATTACCTAAACCTAGTTTATTCTCTACATGAGTTAGCCTCACCCATGGTTGCTAAATGATAAGTATCACTTGAGTTTTCTAATTACATAATTCATTTTTCTTTTCTTTCTTCTTCTTCTTCTTCTTCTTCTTCTTCATGAAGAAAGAAAAACCCTAGCTAGAAAATTCTAAGTGATGATTCCAAGTGAGAAATCCAAATCCAAAGTGAACCCACTTCCTATTTCTTCATCCTCTACCACTTGGCATGTAGTAGAGTGTGTTATCTTCACAAGTTTCATAACCTAGTGAAGGTGGAGCTTGAGTTTGAGTCGCCTCGACGTAGATCATCTTCGGCATCGAAGTCAACGACCTAGCCCGCTCATTTCTCCGACGAAACCATCGCAAGAGTCCGGGATCCCGGTGATCGCAGCGAAGGGACGTCATCACGGAGCCAAAGAAGTGGTGGACAGGATCTACAAAGGTTGTATTTCCATTCACTTAGTGTAAATGTGATTTACTTTCATTTTTGTTTCGCCTAAACTCTAGTTAACGATCTTGCTAAGAGTTTCTCGGCACATAATTTTTGAATTTGGCATGGTTGATGCCTTGTGGAACCTCTTGAGTGTGCTTAGGAACCCTACAGTGGTATCAGAGCCAAGCTAGAGCTTTAGGCGATGTATAGACGATGTTAGAAGTCCGATTGAACCCGAAACCCTAATTTTCAACCCTCTATGTACATTTTTTGTAACTGTGGAATTTTGTGAATTAAAAATATGCAGAAAAATCAGCAGGGTTTTCTAGGAGTTACTATGCAAAACGAACTTCTAAATCGACCAGGTCGCCGCGGAACCGCAGCACGAGCATGATTTGTGCGGCGGTTCCGCGGCCGTATGGTCGCTTCTTCCATTAAATTTTGCACAGTAATTTCTTTATTTTATTCCTGAGTTTTCTGGGAATTTTTAATTTGCATTCAAGAGTTGAGTTTTCTGGGTTCTATTGGGGACTCGGTGTTTCGATCGGGAAGTCTAATTTCGTCTATGTGTTTTTCCGGGTATTTTTAGAATATGTTGAAAAGTTCGACCGGATATAAATACCCAATTTTTCCCCTGCCGGGAAATTTCCAACTGTTGGATTTTTCCGTAGTTTGAGAACGTTCTGAGTAGTGTAAATAACGCGATGGACCCTCTAGAAGACAACAAACCTTAACTCGATTATGTGACCGTCTTGAACTGCCCTTTGAACCTTAGGGTTTGGGGCAGTACGGCGTGCCACATGTGAGGCGTTGGCTTGACCCTTCTACGGCTGGACCGTTGGTACTGTGGCATAAAATGAATGTTTTTAAACTTATTTCAAGTGTTGAGCTGTTTCGGGAAAACTTGGATGTTTGATTGTTCGATCGAAAAGTTTAACATTTTCTATTTATCTGGAATGTGATACAATATTTGGAATCCACAAGTAGTTATGAGATAACCGATTTGAATGTTATAAACATAGTAGTTTAGTTTCACCTGATCGGTTGCCACGGAATTTTGATGCGATCAAAAGTCCGTCGTAATCACGTAGTGTACGCGGATACTCGCCGGTAAACTTAATGGATAGCTACGCCCCATAGCCCCAACCAAGTGACTGTAGGAGAACTCCGTCGCCGAAAGCATCCGTTCGGGTGCTCGCGGCAGCGGTGTTCCGCCTTAGTGCACTTCATCGACGGTATCGGGGGTGCGGTCGTCTACTAAAGTTTGCGACGAGCATTCGGTCAGGATGCCGGGAATCTTGTTGAATTGCCCGACTAGATATTGAAAAGAGTTTTCGATAAATGAGACTAAAATGTAGGGTTTATAATTGTTAGGCATGTGATGTCTAAGGAATTCATTTGATTAGGCATGCGATGTCTAAAGAGTTTGCGGATTCCAACTGTTGTAGTTTTACACTTTCTTTTCTGCGACCGTAAGTGTAATATGTGATATCGCCGGTTTCGTTGCTATATGTAAACGACAATTGGGATGGGCATATTTACTTACGTTGATGACATGTGATGTTATGTGTTGCTGGATATGTTATATTGGATCGTCGTGTTTGAATAGCCGGGGGGTTTTATGTGAGATGGGTGTTTTTCATTTTCATTCATGTAAAAACTTGTATGTAATATTCTTTTATTAGGGCACTTCCAGGTTGCGGAAGATGTCACCTTTTGTATATTATTTACTTTTCCGCACTAGGATAGACCCAAGGAGGAGGGCACAAGTAACCGGGTTCTGGAGTCCAGAGGGAGACCAACTCGAGGAGTCGAGTCCGGGTCTCCTAACTCTAGAATTTGTAGGGTTGCTTGCCGCTCTCGTAGGGGTCTAGGGGTGTGGGTTTGGCTATTCATCGCGACCGTGGAATCCGTGTTTTATACAGGCTCGTATTGAAAACACGGACGTCCTAGTATATCCAATATTTCATATATGATTCTTCTGCTGTGATATCTGTGATGTGATCATTTGATGTTCTGTGATAAATACTGTATATAGTATATATGATATATTATATAGGCGTTACTTATGTTTTACACCCGTGCTAGCCCTGCCCCGCTCTGCCGTTAGTTACCTAACCTAACGGTGCACGAGGGGATATCGAGGCGAATGCGGATGGCATAAGTGTACGTCGTATTTATCTGTGATGTTTAGGTGATTTAAATGATGGGACTTCATTAATGTGATTAATGAAAGAAAAAGAAACCTAAGATGTTGTGGAATCGAATTTCAAAAAAAAAATAAAACAGGTAGCTACAGTTCTTGCTTTGCACAGCGGTATATATGATATATCCTGCACCTTATTCGATGAGGAAAGGGCCGACGATCCCTTCACCGGGAGTGACCCCTTTAGCAATAACTGGCAGATACTACACACTCGGTTTGTCTTTTGATTGCTTCTATAGTTTCTGCTTTGCACAGTGATATATATGATATATCCTGCATCTCATTCGACGAGGAAAGGGCCGACGATCCCTTCACCGGGAGTGACCCCTTTAGCAAAATTAGAAAAGCCTCAAAAACACTCCATTTCAAAATCATTTGATTCTTCAACGATATCAAGTTCATTACGCAATAGGTTTTCAGAAAAACCTATCGTAGCCCTCCGTCATTTCAGATAAGTACTATTTAGTATTCGTGCTGCGGTAGTTTGGCATGCGTCAAGGCATAGTGTACAGTAGCTAACTAGTGCTTATCTGCTAGCATACGATGCGATTGGATTAGGGTATTCGCACTGCGTTGTTTGGCATGCGTCAAGGGTCGTGCGGGTGGGTTTAATTCAATCAAGAAATGTACGGGTTGAACTTGACTAGCGGACTATGGGTTGTTTGGCATGCGTCAAGGTCATAACACGCTAGGGGAAAAATATTATCGAGAATTTCAAGTGTTGAAATTTGCAATGAGATTGCATACCTTCTATGAGATAGTTGGATCCCGATACCCGCTGCGAGTAAAAGTTACTCCTGGGAGAGTTTTACACATTACAATTAGCCGATCAAGTAGGTGTCTAGAAAGGTGTCAACGGGGTTACGCCTCTGGGAAAACGTGGTTTACATTAATTAGGTTCGTACGAAAGCACGGGGGACCTCCCTTAAAGTACCGACACTGGCCTGGCTGAAAAATTGGCGAACTTGTAGCGTGTAATTAATCCCGGCTAGTCTTTTCTTTTAGGGTTTGAAGGAAGATTTGATAAAAACAGTAGGAGCCATCCTGATTAGATAAAATAATAATCAATCTATTCTTGTAAGAGCGCACGCAGAGTGCTTTCTTCTCTCTCTCTCCAGGTAGCGACCATATCACGCCTTAATCAAGATAATAATACGGATGTATTGACCGAACCCACTTGTTATACTGAGCTGGGGAACGTTGGTCCTGCTCCAACTTATAATTGTTATAAGACAGAGCAGGAAATAGGGGAATACCAGAATTCCTATGCCGCCCAAACGAAAAAAGTGCATATGATGCATCTCCTTCGGGTGTGTTAGTTACAAAGAACTGTTTCTCTTTATCCTCTACGTCCTCGGTATATGATACCAGATCAGGATCCCAGATATGTAATCTGTTACATAGGGCTACAGAAAGGTAGAGAACTGAGAACGGGTGACAAGTTTCATGAGACAGAAAACGGTGCAAGTGTTGCAGCTAAGTCTGTTGGTCACTGTCACTCTGTATTCCAAATACATTGATTCTGAACGAATGTTATTAGATACCGAACCTGATATACAAAATCATATCAGTCTCTTTATTGGTAAAGAAATGATAAAATTTTGTATTGTTGGATAATGTTTTGAACATTTCCTATATCAAAAGTTGATCGGTTCAGGCACGTTATCTAAAAGTATTAATGTTCTAAATCAAACTACAGTTCTTAGTATATGGAACACACAAAAGAGGAAGAGTTCAGAAATGAACGAATTCTTCTTGAGGTATTGTAGACTAGGTCATATCAATGCGACCCGACTAGCTAAAGTTACATTTAGATGCATATTTAAATCAGTTTGAATTTACATCTTATGAAACTTGCCAGTCATGTCACAAAGATTGGATGACCATAGCTCTGTTTATTGGAAACAGAGAAAGAGTTGGTAAACTCTTGGGACTGATACATGATGATGTGTGTAAGGTCCCCTATCTGCACATGCCAGGACCGGTTCTTTGTACTTCATTACATTCTCTGATAATCTCTCAAGATTCAGCCATATGTTCATGTTGAAACATGAGTCCGAACCTGTTGAGATATTCACAGAATATAAGTAAGAAGTAGAGAACCAATACGGGTATAAGTATTATGTCCTTTGATGAGATCAAGGAGGAGAATACTTGTGCATAGAATTCCTGGACTATTCTAAAGGAGAATGAGATTCTCTCTCAGCATTACTCCTCCGTATACACCATAGCACGATGGTATATCGGGGTGGAGCAATTGCACCCTATTCGATATGGTGCGCTCTATGATGAGTACTACTGAGTTACCTGTTTCCTTTTGGGAGTTATGCGCTTGAGAAGCTGCATACCTATTGAATAGGGTTCAAATCAAATCAGTTGCCTACCACATCATATGTGATATGGAAAGGGAAGAGCCCATATCTTAAGTTGGTTAAGATTTGGGGTTGTCCAGCCTATGTCTAAAAGCAAAATCCGGATAAGCTCGAGGCCAGGTCTTTTATGTAGAACTGGAAAGGTTCCAGCTATACAAACTACAGCAGATGATTTGGTAGAACCAAAGGATTCAGTAGATTCCAACGAAGCTCAGCCTCTCTGCCGATCTAGTAGGGTTCCTCATCCGCCTGAGAGATACTTCGGTTTCTCGATGACAGTGGGAGCGAGGATTGCATCATGAGATGATGACCCAACTAGTTTCGAGCAGGCCATCGAGAGTAAGGACTCTGTAAGAATGGCTGGATGCTAAGTGATCTAAGATGGACTCCTTATACACCAACAAAGTATGGACTTTAGTTGCTTTATCTGAAGGGTTAAATCCCCATCAGGAGCAAGTATATCTTGAGAAGATTACTTGGTGTACTTGGAAAAGTTGAGACTTTCAAAGCTAGACTTGTTAAAGGTTTGCATCATTGACCAGGTATGGATTTTTTTGAAACCTTTTCTAAGTAGCTATGCTTAAGTCCATCCAGATCCTACTTGCCACGGCTACATACCATGACTATGATATCTGGTGGTTGGGTGTCATGACTGCTTTTCTAAAATGATGTTTCAGAAAAGAAAGTCTGTAAGTATACAGTCAGAGGGCTTCGTTGACAGTGGGAGCAGCGGAAACGTGTACAAGATGCTTTATAGGATAAAGCAGGCATTGCAGAGTTGGAACATCTGTTTTGATGTAGTAGTCAAAGAGTTTGACATCATCAAAATGGTAGATGAACCTTGTATAAACAAAAAGGTAGTAGGGAGTATGGTGACGATCCTCATAAAGTACGTGGATGACATACTCTTGATAAGAAAGGAGTTTCCTATGCTACGCTCGGTCAATCTCCGCTTATCACAATGATTCTCCACATAGGATCAAAGTGATACCTACTAAATCCTGGGTTTTAGATCTATGAGATAGATCTAAATGGATGTTAGGATTCTCACTAGATGTAGTGAGATGGTATCAATCGATCCTGGGGAGAATCACTGGAAGTGTTCCAGGGTGATAAGGACGACTGAATGTCAGTCACAGGCATTGTCTTTACCCTCTATGGAAGGACAGTATGTTGGAAGAGTTCCAATCTAGATACCGTGACATACCAGACGATTAAAGACAAGATACATCGCTACTTAAGATGCTACCAAAGAGGAAGTTTGGGTGTATATTAGTTCATAAGATGAACTAGGTTCCTATCATTGTGTGACAATGGAAGTGTGGCTTTGGCCAAGGAACCCTGGTCCCATCAGTGACCCAGACATATTCTGAGGCAGTGTCACCTGATCATGGAAATAGTTGATCTCCAGCGTGATCGAGGTAAGGAGAGTAGACTCAGAGGACAACACGGCGGATCCACTCACTAAGGCCTTTTCCCAGAGAGAGACTTTTATGGGATTGTTGAGTATGAGATACTACAACCACTGCTATCAGATGGCCCTAGTGCAAGTGGGAGATTGTTAGTTATATGTATGCCCTAGAGGCCATTACTATACATAGGATATATAATGTAGTGGATGCTTGGACATATATAGGGATGACTTTCTTGCTCGATATGATAGTATGCTATCTGGTTACTTTTTGCTTTAACGTGTACACTGATTGTCTCTCTGTTATATGTTGGTAAAGCCTTTAGGATGTGTACTTGACTACCTGGACTATGATGCGGATCATACTAGTGGGGACATGGTAGTCCAAAAGTACATCCTTCAAGGTCCCTAGTTGTGGGTGTATCGAGATAGGGCATCGATATACCAGTGTAGACAAGCGTATACCTTCTCGACCCATACAGATGGGCGATGGATGATCCCATATCCATTGGTGTTTGACATCAGAGATGATATACGGGTGCTCAGTGGAGACTGGGTACACTGGACGGACTCGCCGAGAACTCCCAGATGGTATTATACCTTACGTCAGATGGCAGTTCTTTGGTGACACTGGTACAGAGTAGTCTGTTGACCCGAGATCGTCATAGAGTCTTGTGTGATTCCCACTGTGCTTTGATTTCCACCTTACCACGTCCAAGAGGGAATGCAAAACGGTGGTTTTTGGGTACAGTCCCGAATCACATGGAGGCAATGAGCGATTGGAGGGGATTCGTCTCTCCTGGTATAGGGAGTTGATGTTGCACTGTGTTCGATTGGCTATAACCGGAAATCCCTGGGCAGGGTTGCTGAGATTTACTGGTAAGTGTTATCAGTAGTATCTCGAACTATTATAGACCTCATATCGACACGACTTATCGAGCTACTGGGGTCTGACGTTTACCACCCCTAGGCGAGATATGCGACATATCAGACGATCAGACCGGACTGTACGGTAAGTGTTGCTGGTTGGATTCACAGGAGTGTGAGCGGGCTTGCTCGTTGATCTTTTGATCGCTCAATACCCAGGTGGCCGTTACGTTTAGCAGACCGCTTGCGGCTTGTGGGTGTTTGATATGATCATCACCTGCTGCCGGCGTATTGACGAGTCTTTAGAGTCCTACACAGAGATTTCCTGGCTCAAGCGAAACGAAATAGGAGCGCATATGAGATATGTGCGGGACCGAGAATAATACCAGTATGTGATACTGTATTCTATTCTCGCGATATGTGACATTGATCGGTTATATGCGATATAGCCGGGTTATCGGATCAAGTGTTGATTCGATAAGTTGTTACTATTGATATTAGTCGGTTATATGCAATATGACCGGATCATTAAGTCAAGTGTTGATTTAATGATTTAATGTTTAATTATATATTTGATATATTACTTTACATTAACTAATATTGTTCACTTAAGATGTTTTTCTCACTTGTTTGTGCACATTGTATATGTGATATATTTTTTGTGCACAAGATTGTATCATGTTTGATGATACATGCAAACTTGGGTGTGTGTTTGCTTTAAATCATGTTTAGGTTAATGGTTAGGGTTTTTACTTATTTATTTATTTTATTTATTCATTTTGGCAAAAACAAATATGGTGGCTTGCTTTGATTAACTCTTGAAGCTTCATGAAGCTTTGAAAGTCTTACCATTTTGTTTTTTCCCTTAAACCTAACCATTACCTAAACCCTAGTTTATTCTCTACATGAGTTAGTCTCACCCATGGTTGCTAAATGATAAGCATCACTTGAGTTTTCTAATTACATAATTCATTTTTCTTTTCTTTCTTTCTTCTTCTTCTTCATGAAGAAAGAAAAACCCTAGCTAGAAAATTCTAAGTGATGATTCCAAGTAAGAAATCCAAATCCAAAGTGAACCCACTTCCTATTTCTTCATCCTCTACCACTTGCCATGTAGTAGAGTGTGTTATCTTCACAAGTTTCATAACCTAGTGAAGGTGGAGCTTGAGTTTGAGTCGTCTCGACGTAGATCATCTTCGGCATCGAAGTCAACGACCTAGCCCGCTCATTTCTCCGACGAAACCATCGCAAGAGTCCGGGATCCCGGTGATCGCAGCGAAGGGACGTCGTCACGGAGCCAAAGAAGTGGTGGACCGGATCTACAAAGGTTGTATTTCCATTCACTTAGTGTAAATGTGATTTACTTTCATTTTTGTTTCGCCTAAACTCTAGTTAACGATCTTGCTAAGGGTTTCTCGGCATATAATTTTTGAATTTGGCATGGTTGATGCCTTATGGAACCTCTTGAGTGTGCCTAGGAACCCTACACTTATGTCTATTTATAGACTAGAGCAGTTATAGCGGAGATAGATCATCTAATTTTGATGTGAAAGTCATGGGTTTGACTTCATCAGAATAGGGGATGGATCTGTTAAGAAGGTAGTAGGTTGTGATGTCATGGTATTTGGATAACATACACAGAGTAGGAAGTAAAATTCCTATACTACGATCGGTTGTACTATGGTCATCACACAGTTGTTTCTCCAGACAGGATATGGATATAATATATGACATTCTGGTTTCTAGATCTATGGTTTTAGATCTAGATTTGGATAGTTTCCCAATGTAGGTACTTTGACAGTATTCTGATAGTTTTTAGAATAGTTGACTCCTGACATGGTGGTGTACCTGCAGATGATGGAGTCACCCTCTCTAAAGGTGTCTTACAGACTAAAGGGGAGAGGGATGTGCATGATTAGCAGATCACTTGCTTAGGCAACTGAGTCAATCGTGAGATGTCAAGTACCACACCAGATGTTGTTTTTGCACTAGATACAATAAGTTTGTATTAATCCAATCCTGGAGAAACATAAGGAAGCAGTTTTAGAACATAAGTGAATATTCTATGGATTTGATGACGGCAGACTCTTTTGGAGACGGTTATCATTCCAGGCTTCAAAGGTGACATGGATGACAGAGTGATTGTCATAGTTATAGTTTTCTCTCTAACAAGGGACAGTATTATGGACAGTTGGTCCAAGAGGATACTGTGGGAGGCATGGTGCAGGATACTGATTAGGTTCAGTGATCGATACAGTCTAAGAAGTTTGGATTTGGAGTTCATTTATGAACCAGGTCTCATCAGATATCCAGACATATTCTAAGACAGGTATTACTCGATTCGGGAGATGGCTTTCTCCGCGAACTTGAGATTAAGAGAGACATAAAAAGAAACATCAAGGCGGATCCACTCACTGAGGCTATTTCTCGAACACAATAGTTTTACAAACGGGTTTTGTGAAACTGATTAGTAGTGGAGTTGGATGTTCGGTTTCACACGGGCTGTGAGTATGCGACATCGCAATAATTAGCCTTAAGTGCAAGTGGGAGATTGTTGGATATAGTGCCCTCAAAGTCAATTATTGGATCGCAGGCACGTGATTGCAATGATTGCGGAGGACCTATACCGGTAGGACAGTCTTACTCGAGATGATAGTATGTTATCTGGTTTGCCTTTATCAGTTGTGTACAGGTTCACGTGACTGATCACTGTTACACTTTGATAGAGCCCTTAGGATCTTGCTTTACTACCAACAGTATGATGGTGATCATATACGTGAGAGTTGGGTGGTTTATAAGCATATCCTTAATTGTGGTCCCTAGTCGTGGGAGTTTCGAGACAGGGCATCGATACTCCGGAGTAGACTAGTGTATACAGTCGAGACCCCGACGAGGGGCAGTGGCTGGTCTCACAAGCCACTGGTGTCAGTTGGATCACCTAAGATGTATACAGGTGCTCATTGGGTTATGAGTATACCGGACAGGACTCGCCGGGAATCTGCTAGTTGGTACTATACCTATCATCAGATAGCAGTTCCCTGGTGACATGTGTACAGGTTAGTTCATCGACCTGAGGTCGTCATTTGTCTCGTGTGAGTTCCCACTGTGCTTTGATTTCTACCCTACCACGGCTCAAAGGAGTCGTGCAAACAGGTATTTTTTGGGTACAGTCCTGAGCCACATGGAGGTAAGTGAGCGGATCGGCAGGGGATTCGTCTCTCCCGGTATTGGGGGTGAGATCGTGCTGTGTCTAGGAGAGCCATTACACAAAGCCCACGGCCATGGCAGGAGATTTACTGGTAGGTACTCCAGTAGTATCTCAGGGTGTTATTCGGCTATACTCCGACACGACTTATACAGCTATTGGGGGTCTGACGTTACCAGCCCCTTAGGAAGATATGCGATACTCATAGACGAACGTACCGGACTGTATATACATTGTCACTGTTAGGCTCAGTAGGGTTTCCGGATGAGTTCGCTCATCGGCCTCCCTTGAGGTCAGTACATGGGCAGCCGTTACGCACAGCTAGTGCCGCTGACGGCTTGTGGTTAAACCCACTGCCAGGGTACTGACGAGTTATTAGAGTTCCCCATAGATAGTTTCCTAAGTTTGGGCGAAACGTTGTAGAGGCCGTATGGTTTTATGGCAGGGTTCGGAGAATGCACATGCGTTTACGCACGTGTCATATTTCGGGCAGATGATACTGGTGGGTTTTGGTTTAAGCCGGATCCGAGTATTATACTGTGTAAATATAATATCTTTGTCTCGGTTGCATTTGTATTCGGTCGTAATACAAATGCGGGTATGTTTATACTGTTACGGGGTTATCCTGAAATTCGTTTCAGGATCACTTTTGGAAGTTGCCAGTTTCCAGTTTCCGTATTTGACATTCGGTTAAATGCGGATTTATCTTTCCGTCACTCGGGTGAGTTATGAGGGTAAGTCGTGCTTCTAGAAGCTTCTAGATTGGTGACTAGGTTCATGTATCTTTGGTTGCATTTATTAAGTAATGACTAGGTTTAAATGACTCATCCTTTAGCATTAATGTTTCTTGTTAACCTTAGGATATTTTCTCTTGATCTTTATCCTTGTGGTCACCACTCCCTCCTTCTACACTCACCTCCCTCCTCCATAAATATGGTCGGCCCCCTCTTTGTAAGATATAGATTGATTTTGATTAAAAAGACTATGGTTTTGGATGTATGGAAATTTGATAACTCATTTCACATTCCATTTCATTTCGAGTGGCAACTTCATTAACCGTTCGTCCACGGCTTTGGACGAAGTGAGACAAAGTATTCTACTTATTCTCTACATCAATCTTAGTCATCTCTTTTAGCAAACTTGATGACCGAGTTGCCTCGAGTCAGAGGCGGGAGCCCGTTTAAAGATCCGTTGACGTGGTACTACCTGGACGAGCAGATCGGAGATCGACGAGATCGGAGCAGACGCAACCAAGCATGGGATGATGATTAAAGAATGAAGGACTCGGATCGTTCGGTATAACCTTTCTACCCTCTTTGTAGTTTGTTAGTTTAGCAATAATGGCAGATTCGGGTTATAATATACGATAGCGCCAGTTAAAAAGTTTTTGTTCCGCATTTGGCGTCTGTAGACGGCCAGGGTGCTACCGTAGACTTACAGCGCGTACCTAGCAAGTTTCCTGTATGTTTGAAACTCCCGATGTGATTTTTACCCCAAGCGGTTTATGACCTTGACTTTGGCCAACAAATCATAACACGCAAGTCAAGTTCTACCCGTCATTGTCCTGATTGATTTAGACCCACCTGCATATACCCTTGACTTTGGCCAACAAAGTGGTACAACTGTCCTAAACCAATGCATATACATGCAACGGACAAGCAGCACACAGCTACCGCACACGATGCCTTGACTTTGGCCAACAAACACCGCACGAATAATATGTGCTACTTATCCGAAATGACGGAGGGCTACGGCTGGTTTTTGGCGAAAAACCTTTAACGCAATAAACTTGATATCGTTGAAAGAATCCAAGTGGTTTTACAAATGTATAACGGCGAAAACTCTTGCTAAAGAGGTCACTCCCGGTGAAGGGATCTCGGCTCTTTTCTCGTCTAATGAGGTGCAGGATATTCCAAACTGAATACCACGATGCAAAGAAAAAGAATCAACTATAGTAAAGTTATTACCCTGACGCTAACTTTTACTCAAGGGGTCACTCTCGATGAAGGGATCTCGGCCCTTGCCTCGTCGAATGAGGTGCTGGATATTCATAACCGAATACTGTTGTGCAAAGCAAAAGAAAACGTCTGTAATATCATTTTTAAAATTGGTTCCAACAACATCATATAGGTTTATTTTTCTTGCATTGATCAAAATCAACGCAGTCCCATCAATTAATCACACCAGAAAAGAACGAAAATATGATGTACGTATATTCCATCCGCATTCGCCACTGGGCCCCGTCATCACCCGTTAGGTTACTTAACTAATGACAGAGCGGGGGGTGGACTAGCGCGGGTGCAAAATATATACAACATCTACTAGTATATATATAAATATATATAACAATCATCCCTGGCATGATATAAAGCAACATCACATAAACATCGATAAGCATCACAGAACAAATGGATAATCTGGGAGCCCCGGGTTTCCTTTGAGCCGCAAATGAAACCCGACGATCCCCCGTCGTGTGGATAGCCTGTGCAATGAAACCTAGACCCCTACTAGCTCGGCAAGATACCCACCAATCCCAGAAGCGAGGCAACCCCAATCAATAACATGAATGGGCCACCCAGCACTTCACGGAATCCGGTAACTTGGGCACCCCTCCGTGGGTCAACCTATACCCCCTACGAGTACGGCGAATAGCCCGCCAATTCTAGAGTAAGGTCTCTTTCTCAACGCCATGAGATGCGGATCCGTTGCCCTCTAAAACCTGGCTATTCGTACATTCCACCGCAGAGTAATCCTAGTACAGAAAAAAATATATATATACAAGGGTGACATCAAACTCAACCCGATCGTGCCCCAAACAAATAATATACAAACTGGAAATGATGGCAATCCACATGTCGGACGCTCGTCTCGCAATATCAAATGTACAAATGAAACTAAAATATACTAACATTGCACCCAAGCTATCTACCATGATGATCTAACCACAACACAGCACAATATAGAACATCAACGTGAATGTCACGTTCGCAAAGCCATCTAAAAGAACATATAGCAATCAGACGAGTTGTACCGCTCAAATGACATTCACGGTCGCAGATAGTAATGTATGTACTGATAAACATTTAATCAGTGTTAAATTATCGACTTCGAAACACCCCGAATTGCCCCTGAGTAATAAATAACATAATATCCAAAATGGGCAAAACAAGCAATACCACTGCACCAATATTCCAGAGACTAACACACACCAAAAATACGAAACCCAAAATCAAATGCAGGGCCGGCCAGCTCGGAAATTTTGTAAGTGTGGCCGGTTCAATACGGATGAAACTGGCTCGTATTTGGGGTGTAGTCTAGTGGTCACTCAAGTAATCTTATGCAGTTACTTAAATTTTTTTTTTGAAGACTTTAAAAATTGACAGAAACTGGAATGTGCGGTGCACTGTTTTGGGGTTGTTTCGATTTTGATACTTTAACATTGTCTAAAACTGCTAGTAAGGGGTTTACGGGTTGGCTCTGATACCATGTTGGGTTACGGCAGTGCCTCGGCCATCAAACCGTGGCCAAATGCGGAACAAAATTTTTCTAAACTGGCGCTACCATGACCCGATGCCCGGATCTACCCTAAACCCTATACTAGCAAGCAATATAAAGAGTTTGGAATGGTTATACCGAGTTGATCCGTGTCCTTCAGTCTTCAACCTTCATCCCAAGCTCCTAGTGGTTGCGGATCGAATTTGGTTGCCGGTCTTCCTCCATCTACGATGATCCATCAGAGGGAAACAGCGCAAGCTTCAGCCTCGCCAAGCGAGGCAACCGACGCTCCAAGGTTGCTAGCAATGGAGAGTGGTGGTGTAGGATTATCTCACTATAATTTTTTCTCTCATCAAAATGCTCCAAGAGCAACCATAGAAGATCAAGAGAAGGTGAGGAAAACAAGTGGCTTGAGCAACTAAAGAAAGTGCTCAAAACTCCAAGTGAGAATGAGAATGAATCAAGCAAATGGAGAAAAGAAAATGAGCAAGCCCCATCCAAAAACAAGTGGATGCCCCCCCTTTTCTCTCACTCATGCACACAAAATTATCTCCACTCATTTTTGCAATAAACAAGTCCATGCCATACCTCTCTACATGCTAAACAATGTTCATACCATGTCACCCCTTCCACCTCATTTGTAAAACAAATGATTTTCTAAAAAAGGAAATCATACATATGAGGTGTCCAATCTTCTAGAAACAATTCCGTATAAATACGGAATACTATCCGGTACACGTATCGAAATACATATACGCGTATTTGTATCAAAATACGAATAACCAAGAGAGAAAATGAATGGTGAACAATAATACTAGAATACATATATATAAATACATATATAAATTATTAAATCAAAACCTGATTTAATAATCCGGCTTAATCGTAAGCCGCTAGTATTATCGATATTCCGATTAATGTATGTGCATCATGTACACACATATTTAATCGGACACCTGTATGTACCAACATACTTCATCTACACCATATCGCCTGAACCGTGAAAACCCTCTGTGTGGGACTCTAAAGACTCATCAATACGCTGGCAGTGAGTTTAACCACAAGCACGTCAACAGCACTAGCTGTATGTAACGGCTACCCAAGTATTGAGCGGAAGGAAGGCCGACGAGCAAACTCATCCAAACCCCCACTGAGCCTGACAGTGAAAATATCCGTACAGTCCGGTCTGTTTTTCTAAGAGTATCGCATATCGAGTCTAGGGGATGGATGAAGTCAGACCCCTAGAAACGCGACATTTAGTGTCGGTATGAAACCCATCACCACCTGAGAAACTATCGATTCTGGATCGGTAATTCTCGTATACCCCGGCCGAGGATTTCTGGTGATGGCCACCCGTACACAACGAGACATCAACCCCCAATACCAGGAAAGACGAATCCCCGACGATCCGCTCACTGCTTCCATGTGGCTCGGGACTGTACCCAACTAAAACCTGTTTGCACGACTCCTTTGAGCCATGGTAGAGTAGTAATCAAAGCACAGTGGGAACTCACGCGAGAAAAATGACGATCTCAGGTTGACAGACTAAACTGTACACATGTCACCAGGGAACTGCTATCTGACAATAGGTATAATACAAACTAGCAAGTTCCCGGCAAGTCCGTCCAGTGTACTCATAATGCAATGAGCACCTGTATACTATCTTAGGTGAACAACTGACACCAATGGCTTGTGAGACCGGCCACCTCCCCTCGTCTGGGTTTTGATAAGTATACACTAGTCTACTCCGGAGTACCGATGCCCAGTCTCGATACTCGCATGACTAGGGACATTTAAAGATGTGCTTATAGACCACCCAGCTCCCACGTATATGATCGCCATCATAATACTGGTAGTCAAGCAAGATTCATATGGGCTCTATCAATATGTAATAGTGATCTGTAATACTACCTGAAGTATGTACATGATGATAAAGACAAACCAGATAGTATACTATCATCTCGAGTAAGACTATTCTACCGGTATAGGTCCTCCCTCAATCATCACAATCGCGTGCCTGTGATTCAATAATTGACTTGAGAGCACTATAGCCAACAATGCGTGCAAGATACCCTCATCTATTTGTAAACCGGTCCTTAAAATAAATTGTAAATTTCGAGGACGAAATTTTTGTAAGGAGGGTAGACTGTAACAACTCCAATTTCAATGTACAGAAAATTGTTTAAAAGTTAACGTACAATTGGGGTATTTGCAAATCCTGTAAATGCTATAAGTATTTGTTTTAATTTAGAACAGTAAGAAAGTACTTATAGCACATTAGTAAAGCCTTGCACTGCTGAGACATAGCACCCGAGTTCAAATCCCATCGCCACACATTCTTTATTATTTAATTTTCTTTTAATCTTTTTAGAAGCCCAAGAGTCTACACGTGAACTATATATAAACTGAAAAGACACCGATTATTTAAATATGTGCATGAGGGTATACGAGGAGACACCAACACGTGGCACCCAACCCTAACACCCCCGTCGGTAAAGGCCCGGCGAAAAGCCCATTTTCCCCGGTACCGCCGATCCAACCGTCGGTGAAGCCCCTCATCCTTTTACCCCCTGCACCTCTTCAGCTACCCCACTCCTGTCACACTGTTTTTTTTCTCTGCATTGATACAGAGAACAATAAAATGCCTATTTAATCCAAATTTTAATACAAATTTTAAATGCATTCTTTAACACACCAAACCCTAATTTTCCCTATAAATACCACACCTCATTTCACACATCCTCACCAGAATTTCATTATCAAAACTCTACCAAATTCCAAACCCCTTTAGTGTACAAGTGGAGTTAGCAAAAGGGTGAAGTTCCGGGGACGATCCAAAGAGATTCCGACGACGAAACGACGACCCGACGCTTTCCTATTCTTCCCCTACCTCTCTTCTTCCTAAATAGCCAGTAAGTCCCCTATTCCCCTCTCTTCTTCATCAATAAAAACTTTCATTTCTAAAACCCGACTGAAACGGAGTTAATCCGACTTCCGATTCGGTTTTTCTTTAAAAACCCTATTTTTCTTAAACAAGAAAATACCAAACTCTCACATCATGTTTAAAAAACATTAACCAACATATTAAAATAAGTTTCATATCAAAAGAATCTTTATTGCAATTTTTATCGTAGTTTTACAGTAAAATACCATAAGCTTTAGTTTTGACACAAAACAACATAAAATTTGTATTACCTTTAGGTAACTCATGAGGTAATGATTTACCTCATCACAATACACATCTCTAACATAGCATGATGAAGTTTTGGGAATTTATTCTTGGGATAAAACGACTTTGCAAATAAATACCATCAACTTATAAAACCATTTCTTTAAAAGATGTATTAAATATTTCCATGCAATTGCGTCTCTACAATCCACTTTGGGGACCCCGTTCAGGATGGTGTGGGTTATCGCACATCCTCGGGCCTAGTAGAGCGAGATGCAGACCTTCGAAAGGAGCATTTGATCTCGATGGAATTTTTATGTATTTTTCTTTAGAAAATGAGATTTCTAAAAGAAAATAAATAAATTATTTTCATTAAATTTATATATATCTATTATCAAAATATCTATTTTAGTTATATAAATATTCCAAGTTTTTCTAAAGGAATCACTATTACATGATAATACCATCCAAATATAAAACAATTCCAATATTTCAATAAAATACCATATATTATGAAATTAAGTTTTACTCACTAGAAATTTCACTTGTATAAAAACATACATCTATGAAAACCTTAAAGGCGATAATTAAATGCTTGAGGTGTATTTTGAAAATTATATCAAACTATTTTTACATAAAACCCCCTCAAGTTATACTAAAGTACAATAAAGACCCTAGTAAACATAGGTTTAAACGGGACCAGTCTCTTGAGCCTCGGGGAGCCGGAGATATGGGTGCTTGCCTATTTAAGGTAGACAATCTAACAAACGGTGTTATCAACACGGTAATTGTCTTGGAAAAAGACACAAATCCTGTCGTCCATGTGCAGTAGTTACCGATAACATCAAAACTAATTCAGGATTTCAAGTTCTTTTTAAAGTTTCTAACTCAGACTGAGTCTCAATCTAATCAATCTGAATTGAATGCGATTCAAGTATAAACTATAATTCAACATGAATCTATGAATCCGTCTATTCAATCTATATCAATCTGTATTGACTAGACCGAACTATAGATATACTCCGTCTACACGACTTTCCATTTATATCCATTCCATTTACTGATATCATGGTTTCGGCAAGTCATCCATCTATATAACAAACAATACAATCAAGACATCGCGGGGTTTATAAGGGATAGATTGGTATGGAATGTGTTAAAAGTGGCACAAGACTGTAACCATAATACACCTAACCTGAATATCCATTACCGTTGTACTGTGGCTGAACGGTTCCTTATGCTCCGTATACCTTAGTCTCTGGAATAGTGGGACTCCTCTCGTATACACTGGCATTTTCTGTACCAAGCTACAAACAACAGCGCTAACAATATAATCGAACATTATAAGATATACACTCACTCTACTTATTCTATCTCTACTCACCTTTGGGTCTTACCGAACGATTGTTCGCTGACGATATTCCTTTTCTTCTTTTCTTTGGAATGTTGTAGGACTTACCAGGGATCGAGCCCAGCACTGAAGAGTTGGAGCAGATACCATTCGACCCGGAGCTTTAGATACTTGTACATATTTCAGTTTCATTTTTGTTATGCCATTGTTTAGGCAATGCTTTTATTCCATGTATTTACATTTCCGCTGTATTACAAAAGAATGCTAAATAAATAAAGTTGATGTTAATTTACATTACTGTCTCTTGTGTATTCTACTTTATATTGCTTAGATACGCTTAGCGTGTTTACTTCTGAGTAAATACGTAGTGGGCCTCGTCGCGTTCTCTTGGTAAGCTGGGCGTGACAAAAGCAAATGAAGGGTTGTGACCATGGCTCCCCTTTTCTCTCCCTTTCTCCCCCCCCCTCCCACTCTCTCACACCTATACCTCCTTTTCCTCTTGTCTCCTCTCATTTTCTTTTTCTTTTCCTTTTCTCTTTTCTTTTTCTTTTAAAAATTATAAAACCATATTCATAAAATAAAATGAATGGATCACATGAAAATCACACGTCATGAACACTAAACATGGTTTAACAAAAATCAAGCATGGTTTAATGCACAAATAGGAAAATACTAATTAAGTTTAACACTAAATTTGTATGGAAATAATTATATACTAATTTATAAAAATCTCAAATCAAATAAATACTTTCATAATTAATAATTCATTTTAATTCCCCATTATTTTCCAAAATATAAATATATAACTATACCATTCTACTAAAACTCAAATCCATACTTGTATAATATCCGTAAAATTTATTATTTTATTATTTAAATTCCAAAATAATATTTTCCATTTTCTGAAATGTTACAGTTTGTTTTGCCCCAGATTTCATCTAATGTTATGTTTGCATTCGGGAAACACAGAAAGTTTTAAATCGAAACTTTTGCATCGTTTATATCTTTGTGCTTTGTATTTGTGTTTGTATACGTCATCTAATTGCTATAAGTCGATTAGAGGGGTTGCTTCTACTGTGATTATATATATCTTGTGATGGTTTACTCGGATTGTCGTGATAGGATAGCCCCTCGTGCGATTTGTTTGCATAAGTTTGTGATTCATGTATTTGTTTATTTGGGACTGTTCACCGCCAAAAATAGAGACGAACTGGGATAGATCGTCTTGCCTGAGTTTGGGGGCAGATGCTATTTGGATTTATCCATCCACCTCTCCGAAGATACCATATTTGTCACGACCCGAAAAGTACGGAACATGACCGGCACTTAAATTACGAATGTCTCGAGGCGTACGTAATCTAAGTAAGCCAAAACCCAGAAATCAAAATCAAAGAAGCAGTGAAGTGAAGGAAAAACCAATTGAAAGCAAGTAATTTTAATCAACATAGGCCGAAGTATGTATTTTTAAAATCTCAAGTATTTTCTGAAAATTTCGGCAGAGTCTCCTTTGTAAATACTGGCCCCAAACGGGATACAACATGAATAGTATACGAAAAGAACAAAAAGGCATCCCCAAGCAGGAGCTAGCTCTTCGTCAATCGACGGCCACAACCACGCAAGCAATATAATATACAACGCCAAGGGCGAGGATCAAAACTCAAAAGAAGCTCAAAACAACATGAAAAACATAATAATACAACGCGCGACTCTAAGGTCGAAAGAATAACAAACTGGTCTTCTAACTCTCTCAAATATACAATCTGGTTGATGGAGTTTCTAGATACAACTGAAATAATAATAAACGATGGTGGTCCTGATACAAAGAACCCACCTGCCAAAGCAATCACCCGGAAAGAACAGTGTGCCAGCAAAGCCGCAAAGAACCTGTACGGGAAAACCTGCAAGGAACTGTGGTACAACGGGGGTGAGTTGCCAACTCGTGAGTAGAAAACATCTACAAGTAAAAATCGCATGCATAACGCTATCCTAGGTCATATCAGGTAATATCCTCAATAAAATCCTAGTCCAGCTATGTATAGTGTAATACTACATGCTCGGGTCAGTGCCCCAGATAGCAACATATCAGATATATGATGTATGAATGCATTATGAATTTAAACAGAATATATCATGAGTGAGACAACTGTTTTCTTTAATCAATGAGATTTCCATATGTATGTCAATCACGTATCATCAATGAACGCAACAGAGAAATCAGTGTCAAGTATCGACACAAAACATAAGTCTCAGTATCTCAAAATCAAATCATCAATATCTCAAATCTCAATCTCAATTTTCATTATCGCAGGCATCTGTATCATCTGCGGGATCGGCCCTCGGGCTCCGGCAGAACGGATCAGCCCATAACATCAATCTCATGGCCACGAACGGCATCCTCCGGATATCCGTCGCGCCAGGTAAAATCACCGGTAGGTAGTCTTCCCCTGCCAGGCTCATCGTCTACTCCTCGAACTTCTTTCCCCGGGGTACCATACCGGGTCCACCATGTACCCACAGACGGTTCATCCAACTCCTCGAATCGGGTCTCGAAAACCATCTCAGAACCGAAAAAACATCATGGTGGACACTATTCATCATATCAAGGAAAAACCACATTTTTCTTTTTAAAATACATCATCAGTTATAAAACTTTCACATGCGGTTTTCCAAATCCAGAAAAACTCAAGACGGATCCGAAAACATTAAATCACCATGTCAATGAAAGTGAAAACCGACATAATGTCCATAATACTGTATAACCAATGGATATATGAATGCATCTAATATCATGCAATGAAAGCAATAGTTTAACTAGCATATGAAAGCTATAACGTATTGCGACATCAATTATCAAGCTATGTCAATGAAATAGTATTTTCTAAAGTGTACGTGACATGGCAATTACCGATGAAGATGTGTGTGAACCGGCAAGCGAGTGTACGTGGAGTATACGCATCATCGGTAATGGTGCTGGTGTCCTAACAGCATAGTCTCATAATTACTACATACACAATAACATGCAATGAGGCGATAACAACATAATAAGGAAAATGAATAGTAAATACAACAATAATATGCGGAACAAGAATAATAACGTAACAACAAGGAATCTACCGTACTATACATGTGATATACTATTTTGCCGTTTGAAATAGTACGAATCGTGGTGTTTGAAAAATAAGGACTACGGTGTTTTTTTAGGAAAAGATACGTCTTTTGAAATATCCGTAGTATCCCTTGATATGTCTTTAAAATCCTCATGATTCGTTAGTTTTGGAAATAGGTATGAATCGGGTCCAGTCTGACATCTACTAGGTAAACTACAGGTCTAACTAACAACCAATCGAAAGGGGTAAGAAAACCACCTACACCTGAGTCAATATATATATATATATATATATATATATATATATCCGTCTATATAATAGTCGGTGATCCCGCATCAATAGTATCCCATATGATACACCATCTAATATAACATCCTCAAATCAGGAGTGCGGATCTAACACCAATATATAGCTCGTACGGTAAATCCATCGTACGACATCCCAAACTGGGTATGGGTCAATATCACATTTATCTTATTATTCATCGGGTATCCACATCATCACCTATCGTGGGTAGGGGGTACTGATCTAAGTCTAGTACACTACTAATGTCATCAACATATATATAAATGCGTGTGTATGAAACACATCGCTTACCGATCCGCTATCATCATATTTCGTATCTCATAATACGATCTAAATCATATCACCAATCTCGTGGCCTAAAGACCAAACTCATCGACTCATCTCCAAATATCATACGATATCCTCAACATTCATACATGTGTATATGAATGTATATATGCATAGTCCCATACCCATGCGTATATACATATATACACATTCCCATATACGCACAAGAAGATGATAAATGCAAGTTTATATGTGTGCGTGTATGCAAATCCTTACTCTAGGGTTTCGTGACTAAGAAATCCGCTAAACTCCTTTCTTCAATTCTCGCTAACCCTAAACTCATAAGCTCCTAAGGCTTCTCTTATTCGGTATTCATATCTCCTATTAACATATAAAAGTATATCGTTACTACGTCACCTCATTCCTCATAATTTTGCGGGGGTGCTATACGCCATCCACCCGACTTCTCCCCGTAGATATAAATCTACTCACCTAATCTTCGCTCACCGGTGCCGATGTCGCCACGCGCTTGCTTGTCGTCTCGAAGTCCACATGGGGGTACCTACATATCATAACGCACCGTATCGCATTAAAATCCGTCTCATGACCAAAATGACACACGAATCCCACATAGGTCAAAACCTATGGTTGCTTTCACAAATCAACCCAAAAACCCTCGACGTCGGCGTACAAATGCCGATTGATCGAGAAGAACACCAAACGTACCAATCATGGTTTCAAAACTCACTAACTGTATAAGAAATAAGGATTAATTCGTCAAATCCATAAAATTAAACCAATCGTTTTATTTTCCAAAAACCTAGTTAGCACAAATTGACATTTCAGTTCAAAACTTGATGTTTTAACCAATCTACAAATTTTAACGATTCAAATGGACAAAATGCTCATTAAATAACATAATTAGGTCATACAAATCACTATCATAAATCAATCTCATCGATTTGTATAAATTCCAAATTCCTAGTTTGCAAAAATACCGATTTTTAACTCTTTTTAAAGTAAAATTCACAATTTTACAATTAAACTTGGTTTTACATATACTAAAGTATTAAACCACAATTTATAATGTTAATAATGTCATGAAACCCTAATTAGAATTTTATCTCACCAAAATATATATATTTTTAAAACCTAGTTTGCAATTTATATAATTATTATAAATTTAAATTAACAAAAATGCAAACTAGCAACTAGATTAATTTTAGCAAGCAATTATATGTTAATCTACCCATCACAACCATAATCCAATTATGAAACCCTAATCTTCATTCAAAACCTTCCACTTGAAATTTCAAACTTGCAACTAAAACCTAATTAACACTTAAATACATTAGCTTTAAGCAAAGAACTAACAAATTAAGCATTGGGTAAAGATTTATACCTCACAAAACAAGATATCACACATGCACACGACCTCTAAAATGGCTTCAAGCTCCAAGATCCATGCTAATTTGAGTAAAGAATAATGGATAATGGATTAATGATGAACTAATATGACTTTGTGTTGATTTTTGAGGCATGAATTGATGGATTTTGTAGTGAAAAGGAGGTGGGGAAATTTGGGGCAGCAAGAGATGGGGGGCTCGGCCAGCAGCAGTAGGAAATGGAGAGAGAAAAAGTGAGGTGGTGAATGAATGATAATTCCCAAGTCAACAAAGCCCACTCCTCATTGTTTATTCATCTCTTATTATTCTTTTCTTTTATTTTCTTTACTTTTGCTTTGTGAGGAGGAATATGTGGGGAAATGGACAGCCATGGTTTCATCCATGACATAGTAGGTGGGTGGGTGTGTGGGGGAGGGTGTAGGGTGAGGGAAAAAAATGATAAATACTATGCCCCAATCCCATTTCACCTATTTTCACCAATTAAGCTTTTTTTTTTCAATATTTTCTAAAACCTTTTGACAGCTTAATTTTATTTCAAAAACCACATGTTAAAATTTTGTTTAATGTGTTATGATGCACAAAATTTATTTCAACTCATTCCAATTTGTAATTTTCCCAAATTAAATGTATTAGTGACAGCTTAAAATAATATTAAAATAATTAATTTCGGAAAAAATTTCAGAAAATTAGAAATTTTACCAGTGACTCAATAAACACCAAATACCAGCAATTATATAGCTAGAATATGTATATTTAATTTTATAATAAAGATATTTATATTTTGACTTTTTACGGAAAACCCCCTTATTTTACCGATTTTCCGAAATTTCACCGAAACGATTTTCAAAACGTTACAATGTTGATTTATGGCACCATATATCAGAGGTTTGGATAAATGCGGCCGTTGTAGTAGACTTCATCAGATTCCCCCTTAATTTATAAGGGGTTTTTGATTGTGGGGACGCTCTTCCCTATAAGCGCAAGCCCCTGCAGTTAATTACGTTACCGCATTGCGATAACCAATTTCTTCTTCTCCAGCAGTTCACTTCGTGTCGTGTGTGTTTTTTGTTTGTTTTGGTTGCCCGTGGATTGTATATAGAGACTAGTTTATGTCGTCGCCCGTGGGGCGCAGATCAGTCCAAATCCGTATATTTTAGATTTGGCTTTGGTTTATTTAAGGACCGTTAATCTGGTTTGAGATTAAGATCAACTTAAATATATGAGCATTTGGGCCCAATTTATTTTTAACTAAGAATACGTTAGTCTAATTTGAGACTAAGATCAACTTAGCAATATTTTAAGGATCATTTTTATTTAAGTTCCAACAACAGAGCATTTTGGGCTCAGCTATAAGAAAGTTTTATAGACTCAGCCAATTTAGGCTTAGTATGCTCATTTTTTTTGTTCAGAAGTGCTAAGCACTTATTTGGAATCTGTTGGTTCAGTCTCCTTTTTTTTATGCAAAAGTGCTAAACACTTGTTTGACGCTTTGACACTCACATGGGTGTCATGTGAAGCATTTATTTATGGGCGCCGCCCAATGAGCGCAGAGCACTCAGCAATTTTGGCTGTTTATGGAGTGTTAACCACTTTTCTCTCTTTTTTTGGTGGCGCCCACGTGAGGAACACGTGAGGCGCTGGGCACTGCCCAATCAGTGCTAAGCACTCATCCGTTTTGGTTATTTATGGAGTGCTAAGCACTCTTATTATTTTTGTGGTGCTCACGTGAGGAGCACGTGAGGCGCTGGGCGCTACCCAATCAGTGTTAAGCACTTAGCCGTTTTGGCTATTTATGGAGTGCTAAGCACTCTTATTATTTTTGTGGCGCCCACGTGAGGAGCACGTGCGGCGCTGGGCGCTGCCCAATTAGTGCTGAGCACTCAGTCGTTTTGGCTGTATGTGAAGTGCTAAGCACTTTTTATATGGCGCCCACGTGTGTTTCACGTGAGGCGCTGGGCACTATTAAAGAGGGCCTCCCACGTAGGAAGCACGGGAGGCGCTAGTTTATTTTATATGGAGATTTAATCTCTGTTGATGTTTTCAGAGAGGTTAAACCTCTATCAATGGTGCTTTGACCATTAACGCTCGCTAAAATCACTATATTTGAGGATTTTAGGTTGAGTTTTTAAAGAACTAAGTTCTCGATTTAAAGGAACTGAGTTCCTAGAGTATTCTGGACTTCCTCTTCTTTCTTTTTAAATTTGTTCTTTTCTGAATCTTTGATTCTCAAGAACAAGATCTTCCCGATAAAAATTAAATTCTCAACTTGTGGGGGACTTATCTTGTGGATCTTGGATTCAGAGAAAGAACTAAGTTTTTTTTACAAGGGTTAAGCCCTTAGATGTGATATTATAGGTAATAGAGATATTTTGATCTCTTTTCTTTACTTAGGGTTTTGAGAAGGAAGCACTTCTTCTTTGAGAATTGAATTCTCTGTTCTTTCTATATGTGATCTCTCTCTGGTAGTCGTTCTTTTTTTTTGACTTGAAGTCTGAGGTCCTTTATATAGTGGAGGCAAATTGTTAATTGGTTTTGAGAAAATCTCTCATTGAGAGATTCCGATTGATTTAATCGGTTTGGGGAATTTTACCCACCGTTGGATTTTTGATCCAAGTACTTCTATTTTACAGAATATGTTTTCTTATTTTTAACCAGATTGGGGAAATATTTTCCCATATACAGAATTTATTCTGTAAAATGATGATTTTTAATCACCTTTGGATTTTTAATCCAAGAGTTCTCTGTTTTATAGAGAGCAATCTTTTTGTTTAGAAAGATTGAGAGAATATATTTCAAAATAGAATTTTATTCTATTATTGGATCATTGTGTAGGGTTCCTAGGCACACTATAGAGGTCTCACAAGGCATCAACCATGCCAATTTCAAATTTTATGGGTGCCGAGAATCCCTAATACGGATCGTCGACTAGAAATTTAGGCGATATACGAATCTAGTTAACAACTTAACTAAAGATAAGAAGCTACAACCTTTGTAGATCCGGATATCCACTTCCTTGGCTCCACGTAGGCGTCCTCTTGCTGTCCATCTCGAATCCCGGACTCAATCGTCGGCTTGATCGGAGAAATGGGCGGACTAGGTCGTCGGCTTCGTGCCGAAGATGATCTACGTCGAGGCATCACAAGTTCAAGCTCCGACTTCACAAATTTATGAAACTTGTGAAGAAAACACCCAAAAAAACTTGGCAAGAGGTAGAGGGTGAAGAAATAGGAGGTGGGTTCACTTTAGAATTGGATTTCTCACTTTAGAACTCAAGTTGCCATTGATGGCATCAAGCTTTCTTTCTTGAAGAAGAAGATCAAGAAGAAGGAAATATTATGATAAGTTAATCAAGAATGAAAAAGAAATGAATACTTATCATAATAGGAACCATGGTTAGGTGTAGAGAATTGACCAAGGTTAGAAGAGTGGTTAGGGTTAAGCATGAAGACAAATTGGTCACTTTGGTCAAAGCTTCATGAAGCTTCACAAAGGTTCAAGAATGAAAGCAACCATTTTGTATTCTCATCCCATTCTTTTTCCAAAATCAATAAATAAAAGAATGGATAATTAAAACCCTAATCACTTTCTTAACCTAGGTTTAATTCTTTACACTTAACCAAATGAGCAAGCATCATCAAACATGATACAAAGATGTGCACAAAAGTATATCACATATACAACTTGCACATCAAGTGAGAAAATCCATTTAAAGTGAACCAATACTAGTTAATGCAAAATAATATATCAAATATATAATTATACATTAAATCGTTAAATCAACACTTGACTTAACGATCCGGTCATATCACATATAACCGACTAGTATCCTATGTATCGGCTTATCGAATCAATCGTTGATTCGATATCCAGGTTCTATCGAATATAACCAATCGATACATTCATCGCGAGAATGGAATACGGTATCACATACACGCATTATTCTCGGTCCTGCACATATCTCATATGCGCTCCTATTTCGTTTCGCTTGAGCGAGGAAACCTCTGTGTAGGACTCTAAAGACTCGTCAATACGCCGGTAGCAGATGATGATCATATCAAGCACCCACAAGCCGCAAGCGGTCTGCTAAACGTAACGGCCACCCGGGTATTAAGCGATCAGAAGATCGACGAGCTAGCCCGCTCACACTCCTGTGAATCCAACCAGTAACACTTACCGTACAGTCCGGTCTGTTCGTCTGATATGTCGCATATCAAGTCTAGGGGTGGTAAACGTCAGACCCCAATAACCGATAAGTCGTGCCGATGTGAGGCTCATAACGGGTCGAGAAACTACTGGTAACACTTACCAGCAAATCTCTGATCAGCCCTGGCCAGGGACTTCCCTGTTATGGCCAATCGAGCACAGCGCAACATCAACCCCCAATACCGGGAGAGACGAAACCCCTCCTATCGCTCATTGCCTCCATGTGACTCGGGACTGTACCCAAAGACCACCGTTTTGCACGCCCTCATGGACGTGGTAAGGTGGAGATCAAAGCACAGTGGGAATCACACAAGACTCTATGACGATCTCGGGTCTACAGACTAACCTGCACAAGTGTCACCTGAGAACTGTCATCTGACGTGAGGTATAATACCATCTGGGAGTTCTCGGCGATTCCGTCCAGTGTACCCAGTCTCTACTGAGCACCCGTATACCATCTCTGATGTCAAACACCAATGGATATGGGATCATCCATCGCCCATCTCATGGGTCGAGAAACGTATACGCTAGTCTACACTGGTATATCGATGCCCCGTCTCGATACACCCACGACTAGGGACCTTGATGGATGTACCTATGGACTACCATGTCCCCACTAGTATGATCTGCATCATAGTCCAGGTAGTCAAGTACACATCCTAAGGGCTTTACCAACATGTAACTATAAGACAGTATAAAGATACAAGTGTACATGTTAAGATAAAGAGTAACCAGATAGCATACTATCATATCGAGCAAGAAAGTCATCTCTATATATGTCCAAGCATCCAATATAATATACATCATCTGTACAATACTGGCCTCTAGGGCATACATACAACTAACAATCTCCCACTTGCACTAGGGCCAGCTGCTGTAGTATCGCATACCGAGCATCCCGAAGAGTCTCTCAAACTGTATCTAGGGAATGGCCTTCGTGAGTGGATCCGCCGTGTTGTTCTTCGTGTCAACTCTCCTGACCTCGATCTTCCGGCGATCAACTATCTCCCGGATCAGGTGATACCGTCTCAGAATATGCCTGGATCGCTGATGGGACCTGGGTTCCTTGGCCAAAGCCACCGCTCCATTGTTATCGCAATACAAAGGTATTGGATGCTCAATGGATGGAACCACTCCAAGTTCAGTAATGAACTTCTTGATCCAGACAGCCTCTTTGGCAGCATTGTTGGCAGTGATGTATTCAGCCTCCATCGTCGAGTCTGCCACGGTTTCCTGCTTGGAACTCTTCCAGCTAACCGCCCCTCCATAAAGGGTAAAGAAAAATCCCGACAGCGACTTAGAGTCTTCCTTATCACTCTGGAAGCTCGAATCGGTAAAGGACTCCACTTGGAGTTCTCCATTACCATACACCAAGAGCATCTCTTTAGTCCTTCGCAAGTACTTGAGAATGCTCTTCACAGCTGTCCAGTGACTCTCTCCAGGATCAGCTTGATACCTGCTCACTACACTTAGTGAGTATGCTACATCGGGTCTGGTATATAGCATCGCGTACATGATAGAGCCTACAGCCGAAGCATAGGGTATCCCTTGCATGCGAGCTCTCTCCAAATCAGTCTTGGGAGACATCTCTTTGGAGAGAGTGACTCCAGAGATCGTGGGCAAGTTCCCACGCTTGGATTCTTCCATGCTAAACCTCTTTAGTATGGTGTCAATGTACCTGGATTGGGACAATCCCAATATCCATTTGGATCTATCTCTATAGATCCTTATTCCCAATATGCAGGAGGCATCACCAAGATCTTTCATTGAGAATCTTTGTGATAAGAAGAGCTTGACCGATTGCAGCATAGGAATATCATTTCCTATCAAGAGTATGTCGTCCACGTACAATACGAGGAAGACTACCTTACTCTCTGCTACCTTCTTGTAGATACAAGGTTCATATGGGTTTTTGACGAAATCAAACTCTTTGATAACGACGTCAAAGCAGATGTTCCAACTCCGCGATGCTTGCTTTAATCCATAAATGGATTTAAGCAGCTTGCACACCTTCCCGCTGCTCCCACCGTCTACGAAGCCCTCTGGCTGAGTCATGTACACGCACTCTTCTAAATCACCATTTAGAAAGGCGGTCTTAACATCCATTTGCCAGATTTCGTAATCATGATATGCAGCGATGGCAAGCATGATCCGGATGGATTTAAGCATAGCCACTGGAGAAAAGGTTTCGTCATAGTCCACACCTGGTCTTTGACGAAAACCCTTTGCTACAAGTCTAGCTTTGAAAGTCTCCACTTTCCCATCTACACCAAGTTTTTTCTTGAAGATCCACTTGCTCCCGATGGGTTTTACCCCTTCAGGAGCAACTTCCAAAGTCCATACTTTGTTGGTGTACATGGATTCCATCTCGGACCGCATTGCATCCAGCCATTTCACTGAGTCCCTACTCGTGATGGCTGCTCGAAGCTAGTTGGGTCATCATCCTCCATGATGCAATCCTCGCTCCCACCATCCATGAGAAAACCGTAGTACCTCTCAGGTTGGCGAGGAACCCTACTAGATCGGCGGAGAGGCTGGGGTTCATTGGGAGCTTCTGAATCTTCTGGTTCCACTAAATCTTCAGTTACGGTTTGTGTATCTGGAACTTCTTCCAGCTCTACCACTTTGCCACTAATTTCTTTTTCAAGGAATTTCTTTTCTAAAAAGGTGGCATGTTGAGCAACAAACACTTTTTATTCCTCACTGTGGTAGAAAAAATACCCATATGAGTTCTTTGGATATCCCACAAACTTGCAAAGAACTGACCGTGCCTCGAGCTTGTCCGGATTTTGTCTTTTGACATAGGCTGGACAACCCCATATCTTAACTCGTTTAAGATATGGCCTCTTCCCACTCCATATCTCATATGGTGTGGTAGGTACAGATTTAGATGGAACTTGATTCAATAGGTATGCTGCTGTTTCCAGCGCATATCCCCAAAAGGAAATAGGTAACTCAGCTGTGCTCATCATAGAGCGCACCATATCTAATAGGGTGCGGTTCTTCCGTTCTGATACACCGTTGTGCTGTGGTGTATATGGAGGAGTCAGCTGAGAGAGAATCCCATTCTCTTTTAGGAAGTCCAGGAATTCATTGCTCAAGTATTCACCTCCTCGATCAGATCGAAGGATTTTAATACTTTTTCCGGTTTGGTTCTCAACTTCTTATTTATATTCTCTAAATTTCTCAAAAGCTTCTGATTTGTGTTTCATCAGGAACACATATCCGAACCTAGAGAGATCGTCAGTGAATGTAATGAAGTATGAAGAACCATCCCTGGCATGTGTAGACATAGGACCGCATACATCACTATGTATCAGTCCTAAGAGTTCGGTAACTCTTTCTCCGTGTCCCGTAAACGGAGTTTTGGTCATCTTGCCTTTGAGACATGACTGGCAAGTGTCATAAGATAAAAATTCGAATGGTTTTAAATATCCATCCTTATGCAACTTAGCTAGTCGTGTCGCATTGATGTGACCCAGTCTACAATGCCACAAGAAGGATTCGTTCAGTTCTGAACTCTTCCTCTTGTGTGTGTTTGTTATGCTCAGAACTGTTGATTGATTTAGAACATAAATGCCATTGCACAACGTGCCTGATCCAACCAACTTTTGGTTACGGAAAATGTTCATAACATTATCCTGTAATACAAAATTATATCCCTCTTTACTTAATAAAGAAACCGATATAATGTTGCATATCAGGTTCGGCATGTAATAGCATTCGTTCAGAACCAATGTATTACCAGTAGGTAATTCAAGGTGATATTCCCCGACAGTCTTAGCTGCAACAATTGCACCATTTCCAACTCTAATGTCTTTATCACCTTCTCCAAGTTCTCTACCTTTCCTTAGCCCATGTAACTGATTACATATATGGGATCCTGACCCGGTATCTAATACCCAGGACATAGAGGTAATGGAGAAACAGTTCTTAGTAACGAACACACCCGAAGAAAATGCATCATCATGTACTTTCTTCAATCGGGTGGCATGGGAATCCTGGTATTCCCCTATATCCTGTTCATTCCTATAACTCTTATAATAAAGAACGGAACCAACGTTCCCCAGCACAGTATAACATGCGGGTTCAGTCAATACATCCATATTATTATCTTTATTAGGGCATGAAATGGTCGCTACCTGGAGAGAGAGAGAAGAAAACACTTTAGCGTATGCTCTTGCAAGATCAGATTGGTTTTTATCTTATCTAATCAGGATGGCTCCCACTGGTTTTTATCAAATCTTCCTTCAAACCCTAAAAGGAAAGACTAGCCGGGATTAATTACACACTTACAAGTTCGCCAATCTTTCAGCCAGGCCAGTGTCGGTACTTTGAGGGAGGTCCCCCGTGCTTTCGCACGAACCTAATTAATGTAAACCTCGTTTTCCCAGAGGCGTAACCCCGTTGACACCTTTCTAGACACCTACTTGATCGGCTAATTATAATGTGTAAAACTCTCCCAGGAGTAACTCTTACTCGCAGTGGGTATCGGGATCCAACTATCTCATAGAAGGTATGCAATCTCATTGCAAATTTCAACACTTGAAATTCCCGATAATGCTTTTGCCCCAAACGATCTATGACCTTGACAAGGTCAACAAACCATAGACCGTAAGTCAAGTTCAACCCGTCATTTCTTGATTGAATTAAACCCACCCGCACGACCCTTGACAAGGTCAACAAGGCCGTACGACTACCCTAACTCAATCTGCATCATATGCATAAGCAGGTAAATACTGGTTAGCTACCGCACACTGCACCTTGACAAGGTCAACAAACGCAGCACGAATACTAAACATGACTTATCTGAAATGACGGAGGGCTACGACAGGTTTTTCTGAAAACCTATTGCGTAGTGAACTTGATATCGTTGTAGAATCAAATGAAGTTTTGAAATGGAATGATTTTGAGGCTTTTCTAGTTTTGCTAAAGGGGTCACTTCCGGTGAAGGGATCGTCGGCCCTTTCCTCATCAAATGAGGTGCGGGATATATCATATATATCACTGTGCAAAGCAGAAACTATAGAAGCAACCAAAAACAAACCGAGTGTGTAGCATCTGCCAGTTATTGCTAAAGGAGTCACTCCCGGTGAAGGGATCTCGGTCCTTTCCTCATCGAATAAGGTGCAGGGTATATCATATATACCGCTATACAAAGCAAGAACTGTAGCTACCTGTTTTATTTAAAATTTGATTCTACAACATCTTTTGGTTTCTTTTATTTCATTAATCACATTAATGAAGTCCCATCATTTAAATACCTAAACATCACAGATAAATACGACGTACACTTATGCCATCCGCATTCGCCTCGATGTCCCCTCGTGCACCGTTAGGTTAGGTAACTAACGGCAGAGCGGGGCGGGGCTAGCGCGGGTGTAAAACATAAGTAACGCCTATATAATATATCATATATACTATATAAAGTATCCATCACAGAACATATCACATGATCACATCACAGATATCGCAGCAGAAGAAACATATGAAACATTGGATATACTAGGACGTCCGTGTTTTCAATACGAGCCAGTATAAAACACGGATTCCACGGTCGTGATGAATAGCCAATCCCACACCCCTAGACCCCTACGAGAGCGGCAAGCAACCCTACCAATTCTAGGGTTAGGAGACCTGGACTCGACTCCTCGAGATGGTCTCCCACTGGACCCTAGAACCCGGTTACTTGTGCTCCCCTCCTTGGGTCTATCCTAATGCGGAAAAGTAAATAATATACAAAAGGTGACAACTTCCGCAACCTGGAAGTGCCCCAAATAAAAGAATATTACATACAAGTTTTTATATGAATGAAAATGAAAAACACTCATCTCACATAAAAACCCCCGGCTACTCAAACACGACAATCCAATATAACATATCCAGCAACACATAACATCACATGTCATCAACGTAAGTAAATATGCGCATCCCAATTGTCGTTGACATATAGCAAAGAAACCGGCGATATCACATATTACACTTACGGTCACAGAAAAGAAAATGTAAAACTACAACAGTTGGAATCCGCAACCTCTTTAGACATCACATGCCTAATCAAATGAAATACTTAGACATCACATGCCTAACAGTTATCAACCCCGCATTTTAGTCTCATTATCGAAAACTCTTTTCAATATCAAATGAAACTAAACCGCTAGATTTATAACATTCATTCAGTTATCTCATAACTGTTTGTGAATTCCAATTATTGTATCCCATTCCGGATAAATAGAAAATATTAAACTTTCCGATCGAACATTCGAACACCCAAGTTTTCCCGAAACCGTTCAACACATGAAATAGGATCAAAGACATTCACTTCATGCCTCAATACCAACGGTTCAGTCGTAGAAGGGTCAAGCCAACGCCTCACATGTGGCACGCCGTACTGCCCCAAACCCGAAGGTTCAAAGGGCAGTTCAAGACGGTCACATAATCGAGTTAAGGTTTGTTGTCTTCTAGAGGGTCCATCGCATTACTTGCACTACTTTGAACGTCCTTAAACCACAGAAAAATCCAACACTTGGAAATTTTCCGGCAGGGGAAAAGTTGGGTATTTATATCCGGTCGAACTTTTTAACATATTCAAAAATTATCCGGAAGCCACATAAACAAAATCTGATAATCCGATCGAATCATCGAACTCCCAAAACACCCCAGAAAACTCAACTCTTGAGTGATATTTAAAAATACCCAGAGAACTCAGCACTGAATAAAGGGAGTTACTGTGCAAAATTGGATGGGTGACGTCATCATACGGCCGCGGAACCGCCGCAGAAGCCATGCTTCTGCCGCGGTTCCGCCGCACTTTTGAGGAATCATGGACACGTGTTGCACAGTAATTCTTAGGATTCCCTGCTGATTTTTCTGCATATTTTTAATTTGGAAAAAACCCAGTTTTTGAAAAATGTCCAGAGAGCATGGAAAATTAGGGTTTCGATGTTCGATCGGGTTTCAAACGTCGTCTACACTTCGCCTAAGGCTCTAGCTAGGCTCTGATACCACTGTAGGTCAGGCAGCCACCCCATCCAATGGGGTCGCCGTGGCACCAACGGGTCCCTCCGCCACTACTTTTTACGCATGCCCCCTCACGAGGACTACAACCCGCCGGAACACCTTCCGGTCTCGGGACACCCTTGGGGTAAGAGCCTATGCTTCGCCACACTGTCACACAGTGAGAACCCCCCATAGGTCGACATCCAATGCCTAGTAGCTCTGATACCACTGTAGGGTTCCTAGGCACACTATAGAGATCTCACAAGGCATCAACCATGCCAATTTCAAATTTTATGGGTGCCGAGAAACCCTAATACGGATCGTCGACTAGAAATTTAGGCGATATACGAATCTAGTTAACAACTTAACTAAAGATAAGAAGCTACAACCTTTGTAGATCCGGATATCCACTTCCTTGGCTCCACGTAGGCGTCCTCTCACTGTCCATCTCGAATCCCGGACTCAATCGTCGGCTTGATCGGAGAAATGGGCGGACTAGGTCGTCGGCTTCGTGCCGAAGATGATCTACGTCGAGGCATCACAAGTTCAAGCTCCGACTTCACAAATTTGTGAAACTTGTGAAGAAAACACCCAAAACAACTTGGCAAGAGGTAGAGGGTGAAGAAATAGGAGGTGGGTTCACTTTAGAATTGGATTTCTCACTTTAGAACTCAAGTTGCCATTGATGGCATCAAGATTTCTTTCTTGAAGAAGAAGATCAAGAAGAAGGAAATATTATGATAAGTTAATCAAGAATGAAAAAGAAATGAATACTTATCATAATAGGAACCATGGTTAGGTGTAGAGAATTAACCAAGGTTAGAAGAGTGGTTAGGGTTAAGCATGAAGACAAATTGGTCACTTTGGTCAAAGCTTCATGAAGCTTCACAAAGGTTCAAGAATGAAAGCAACCATTTTGTATTCTTATCCCATTCTTTTTCCAAAATCAAAAAATAAAAGAATGGATAATTAAAACCCTAATAACTTTCTTAACCTAGGTTTAATTCTTTACACTTAACCAAATGAGCAAGCATCATCAAACATGATACAAAGATGTGCACAAAAGTATATCACATATACAACTTGCACATCAAGTGAGAAAATCCATTTAAAGTGAACCAATACTAGTTAATGCAAAATAATATATCAAATATATAATTATACATTAAATCATTAAATCAACACTTGACTTAACGATCCGGTCATATCGCATATAACCGACTAGTATCCTATGTATCGGCTTATCGAATCAATCGTTGATTCGATATCTAGGTTCTATCGAATATAACCAATCGATACATTCATCGCGAGAATGGAATACGGTATCACATACACGTATTATTCTCGGTCCTGCACATATCTCATATGCGCTCCTATTTCGTTTCGCTTGAGCGAGGAAACCTCTGTGTAGGACTCTAAAGACTCGTCAATACGTCGGTAGCAGATGATGATCATATCAAGCACCCACAAGCCGCAAGCGGTCTGCTAAACGTAACGGCCACCCGGGTATTAAGCGATCAGAAGATCGACGAGCTGGCCCGCTCACACTCCTGTGAATCCAACCAGTAACACTTACCGTACAGTCCGGTCTGTTCGTCTGATATGTCGCATATCAAGTCTAGGGGTGGTAAACGTCAGACCCCAATAACCGATAAGTCGTGCCGATGTGAGGCTCATAACGGGTCGAGAAACTACTGGTAACACTTACCAGCAAATCTCTGATCAGCCTTGGCCAGGGACTTCCCTGTTACGGCCAATCGAGCACAGCGCAACATCAACCCCCAATACCGGGAGAGACGAAACCCCTCCTATCGCTCATTGCCTCCATGTGACTCGGGACTGTACCCAAAGACCACCGTTTTTCACGCCCTCATGGACATGGTAAGGTGGAGATCAAAGCACAGTGGGAATCACACAAGACTCTATGACGATCTCGGGTCTACAGACTAACCTGCACAAGTGTCACCTGAGAACTGCCATCTGACGTGAGGTATAATACCATCTGGGAGTTCTCGGCGAGTCCGTCCAGTGTACCCAGTCTCTACTGAGCACCCGTATACCATCTCTGATGTCAAACACCAATGGATATGGGATCATCCATCGCCCATCTCATGGGTCGAGAAACGTATACGCTAGTCTACACTGGTATATCGATGCCCCGTCTCGATACACCCACGACTAGGGACCTTGAAGGATGTACCTATGGACTACCATGTCCCCACTAGTATGATCTGCATCATAGTCCAGGTAGTCAAGTACACATCCTAAGGGCTTTACCAACATGTAACTATAAGACAGTATAAAGAGACAAGTGTACATGTTAAGATAAAGAGTAACCAGATAGCATACTATCATATCGAGCAAGAAAGTCATCTCTATATATGTCCAAGCATCCAATATAATATACATCATCTGTACTATACTGGCCTCTAGGGCATACATACAACTAACACATTGATCCAACCGAGAGTATCTTTCTTATTTTAGAAAGATTTAGGAGATATTTTCTCCTAACAGAATTTAATTCTGTATTTTGATGATTTATCATCTCCATTGGATTTTTGATCCAACGGCTCTGTTTAACAAAGTGTATCCCAACTTTTTGTTAGGGAAATGTAGAATTTAATTCTATTTGGGCGCCGGCACTCACGTGTTGTTCACGTGGGCGCCACTTAAGAATTTAATTCTTATGATAGGTACTATGTGCCCTGCACATTGGCGCCTACGTAAGGAGCATGTCCGGTGCCATCTAAGAGTTTAACTCTTATGTAATAAATTCGTCTGTGCTTTGAACATTGGTGCCCGCGTGAGGAGCACGTGCGGAGCCGTATAAGAATTTAATTCTTACCTAGAAGCTTTTCTGTGCTTTGCACATTGGCGCTGGCGCCCTCGTGAGAAGCACGTGGGGCGCTGCCCCATTAATGACGATTTCTTTTCACCTTATTTCTCTGCTTTTCCTAAGTCAAACTTTCTTTTCCAGAGCCTTCTTTTGTCAGTGCTTGGAAATAGTTCCACCATGTATAACATTTTTTGTGCCGAGACTTAAATGTCCCCCTTTATAATCTAAGCAATGCTCATATTCTCTCTCATTTTCAAAGAATCATTTTAACAGAGAAGAGTCATGGCTTGCAATCGTTCGCATGCTAATCGGCGGCCATGGGAGGTGCCCATTAAGGAAATTATTTCTCGTTTTGTTGCACGCTTGGTGAATCCTGCTCTCACGGATGGCCAATGTGATACGGTGCAGCACGAGCTCTTGACTCGTAAAGGATCTCTCTCCATCGGCTCCATTTGGCTCCGGATGATCTTCCTGTCCGTGCTCAATGACATTCCCCCTCATCCAGCGGAGATGACTCCGGCGATACTCGATGCAGCTAAGGACAAGATCGAGTGCTTTCATGAGGCGCTTTTGATTACCAAGTCTTTCAGGGATCGCTCTGTTCAGCTGCTAAGCCAGATACGGGCTCAGCGGACTATCATGTCTGCCTTCGCCGATGGGCACGGTGCTAACCGATGGGGAGAAACTCCTTCCGAAGATCGTCGCTTCGACATGGTGGAGAAGGCTGAGAGGGGTTTAGAATACTTTATTCATAGTTATGTAAATCCTTATACTTTTGATCTCATGTTTGGTGATCTATTTCCTGTAGCATAAAATGTTTATTTAAATGCTTTCCTTTTATCGTTGACTACCGAGTGCTTCATTTCTAACACCTATTCTTTCTCTGATCCTACTATTGCAGCCTTCCATGCGCGTGTATGAATGAGCCTTCTTTCACACATAACTGTAAACGGAACTTAAACCGGTGTAAACAAATGCCCCTACTACTTTACTCATGGAGGTATATATGTGAGTGAAGTAGTGTAGAGTAATACGTAACATACAACCGGTTTCGGGTTGGCGTATCGTACAGAACTTTTTAGAATCTTGATCTGAGAAGATAGCGAGCGGACACAAGCGTCGTCATCTATCATTAACTCAAATCTCAATTCTTAAGGGATGTAGTTCTAAACCCTGAAGCCTATGAGCTGCACCCTTCTGTTGCTTGATGTCTCGATTTAGCGTGAAGTAGTTTATGCACTCATTTCGGAGTTTGTAGTTTATTCACTCGTTTCGGAGTCTCTAGTTTATATACTCATTTCGGAGTTTATAGTTTATTCACTCGTTTCGGTGTTGTTTATTCACTCGTTTCGGAGTCTCTAGTTTATATACTCATTTTGGAGTTTGTAGTTTATTCACTCGTTTCGGAGTCTCTAGTTTATGTACTCATTTCGGAGTATTTTTAGTTTACCGCCCTTGGGTTTACAGGCAAACTTGTCCTAACGTTATATGCAGATAACTCCCATTCTTTACAACAGAGGTCCATTAGGTTTGTGGTGCTAGGGTTTTACTCTGTGGTACCGTCGTGTTGGCTGATGTATTCCTCGATATACAGTCTTCAAGCTGTTGTTCGAGTAGCCCCGCGACTATCGTGTCTCTGATCCTTTTGGAGGCTGGACAAGACTTCTTCAAGTAATCTCCTTAGTTCATATTACCGTCGGAAGAACAAACGTTAGGAATTTGCCATAACACCTTTTACTTGAGATTAGGCTCAGTTTGGAGGCCCGATGAGTCATAACCACTCCGCTCTGGTGTGAGATGATCTCCGACGGTCTTTTAGGCTTTATATAAGTTGCCTTCAAGACCCGAAGCTGGGAATATGTTGTTGCTTAATTTTTTGTTTTGACAATGCCGCGCAGATTCTTTGCTGAAGTAGGGCAGACATCTGTAGGACCTCCATGCTGTATGTATCGCAGTTGAAGTTCGGAGCTAGGAATATGCCATTGCTCCATTTTCATTTGATAGCCGCATTCGCATCTTGCTGAAATGAGGTGGAACGTCGGGATAGTCTCTAGGTTGTATATGCGCCGTCGAGACTTAGAGTTAGAATTTTGACATTCCTCCATTTTTGGTTTCGACCTTTAGGTCTTTGTTGACGCTGCGTCTACATCCTGCTGGAATAAGAAGGAATGTCGGGGTGATCTCTAGGCTTTAGATGTTTCCATTAAAACCTGAAGTTAGGATTTTGCCGTCACTTCACTTTTATTTGATTGTCGTGTCTTGCCCTGCTGGAATGAGGAGGGTGGGGACACATGGATAGTCTCTAGGTTGTATATGTACTGTCAAGACTTGGAGCTAGGATTTTGCTGTGACTCCATTTCTATTTGACCCTTGGGCCCTATTTTTTCTGATGATGACGTTGCGTCTGCATCCCGCTGGTATGAGAAGAAATGTCGAGCTGGAATTAGAATTTTTCCGTTACTCCACTTCGCTTTGACACTTGGGCCGTAATTTTTGTACATTGCATCTGCATCCTGCTGGCATGAGAAGCACGTCGAGCTGGAGTTAGGATTTTGCCATCACTCCACTTTTTGATTTGGCTTCTTGGGGTCTTTATTGACGTCGCATCTACACCTAGAAAGAGTGATGAGCTGAAGCTGGGATTTTGCTATTACTCCTTTTTTGTTTGACCCTTGGGTCTTTAATGGCGTTGCGTCTACATCCTGTTGGCACGAGAAGCACGTTGAGCTGATCTCTGGGCTGTAGATATTGCCGTCAAGATCTGGCTCTCCTTTTGACGGAGCCTGGTGGGTTCCCTTTTCATTTGTGCCCATGGATTGTATACAGGGCTCAGTATGGACTCACCTACAGGGCAGAAAAGTTTCATTTCCATTTTTTTATTATATATTTTTATTTTTCTGCGATGCTCTATCATTTCAGCTTTTTATATCGCGAAAGTCGCAATTACCCAATCATCTCGGCTGTTTATCAGCGGTTCCCAATCATTTCGGCTATTTTTTTTTATAGTTTTACTCGCTGCTTTTTAATTGCGAGTTGCCCAACATTTTGGCTATTTTTATATGCATAATTTTTTGCTACCCGCTGCTGTTTTTATTGCGAGTTTGGAATCTGATACCAACCTTGGTATCAGCATCGCTACAACTAGCATATTGCTAAGAACGAATCATCATTTGCCTTTGTTGATTTGAACAAAGATGGCTTAGCAAACAGGGTTAAGATCTTGTCTGCTAAGGTTTTTGACTTTATGAGCCGTAAGGGTCTCATAAAGGTATTTCTCCCTACGAGTCGAGAGGATCTTATAAGTGTATTTTCTCCTTAGGAATCGTGGGGATTCCTAAGTGATATTTTCTCTTGTAAGTCGTAAGGATCTTCCAAGAGTGTTTTCTCTTTATAAGTCGAGAGGACTTACAAGTGTTATAAACCATATGGGGACATTTCTCGCCATTGGTAGAACTTGGTAAGGGAATATTTATTCGTGCCCATTGATTGTATACAAGGGTCAATATGGACCGTCTGTAGGGCAACTTGGGGGATATGACGACTTAAGAACATGTTCAGATCCCTATAGTTTAAGGATTTTGAATCTTATGAGCCGTGAGGGTATCATAAAGGGAATTCTCCTTAGGAGTCATGAGGATCCCGTATGTGTAATTTCTCCTTAGGAATCATGAGGATTCCTAAGTGAGTTGCTCCTTTGTGAGTCGTAAGGATCTCACACAGGTATTTTCTCCTCACAAGGTTGAGAGGGCCTTGGAAGTGCACATGAATTTTTTATTTTATGAGTTTGCACCCTATTCGGGTTTTCACAAACTCGCCAGCTGTCCTGCTGTTTTTACTCACGGCACCCTTTCGGGTTTTCATCCGTGCACATTTTACTTGTGAACATACCGTTTTTTTAATGGCGAAACTCTCGAAAGTAGCTTCGTCGCAAGTGACCCACCTGTTTGACGGTTGATTTTGGGGGTGGCTTCATCGTTAGAGTAGCTATGTGGCCAGTGGGATTTGAGTTGCAATCTTTCCTGCTAAGACTTCGATTGCAATATAGATTTCAAGGGAATGTATCGCCGTATTTGGGGCGATGCACTAGTTTAGGGACGTTCTGGTCCATTATCGCCATGTTTGAGGTGAAATTTTAGTTTAGGGACTTTTCGGTCCAATGTCGCCATATTTGAGGCGAGGTTCTAGTTTAGGGACATCTCGGTCCGTTATTAGTTCAGGGACTTCTCGGTTATATTCTCGCGATGAATGTATCGAATGGTTGTATGCGATATAACCTAGTTATCGATTCAAGCGTTGATTCGATAAGCCGATACATTGTATACTAGTCGGTTGTGTACGACATGACCGGATCATTGAATCAAGTGTTGATTTAATGATTTAATGTATAATTATATATTTGATATATTACTTTGCATTAACTAGTAATGGTTCACTTTAAATGGATTTTCTCACTTGGATTGCACAAGTTGTATATGTGATATACTTTTGTGCACTTGATTGTGTCATGTTTGATGATACATGTTACCTTGGATTTGTGTAAAGATTAAACCATGGTGGTGAGAGTGGTTAGGGTTTTGTTTATTCACTTATTATCCTTTTATTCATTTATTCATTCTTTTTGGAAAAATGATAAGCATAAAGGAAAATGGTGGCTTTGTTTGTTTTCTAGTTGAAGCTTCATGAAGCTTTGACCAAAGTGACCATTTTGTCTCATGCTTAACCCTAACCACTCCATTAACCCTAGTTTAATCTCTACACTTGACCATGGTTCAATTTATGATAAGTATTGATTTTCTTTTTAAAATTAATTAACTTATCATAACACTTTCTTCTTCTTCTTCCTTAAACTCAAGAAGAAAAGCTTGACTACATCAATGGTGGATTGATGAAATGGGTGAGAAATCCAATTCTAAAGTCTACCCACTTCTTATTTCTTCATCCTCTACCTCTTGCCAAGTAGTAGAGTGTGTTTTCTTCACAAGTTTCTTGACTTGGTGAAGTCGGAGCTTGATTTAGCGATGCCTCGACGTAGATCATCTTCGGCATGGACATCGATGACCTAGCCCGTCCATTCTCCGATGAAGCCGACGCTAGAGCCCGGGACTTGTTATGGACAGCGAGGAGACTTCATTGCGGAGCTATGGAGGTGGAGAACCGGATCTACAAAGGTTGTATTTCCGTATCTCTTAGTTAAGTGTTAACTAGTTTATTGTTTCGCCTAGATTTCTAACCAACGATCCGTAGTCGGGTTTCTCGGCACCTAGATTATTTGAAATTGGCATGGTTGATGCCTTGTGAGACCTCATTAGGGTGCCTAGGAACCCTACAGTGGTATCAGAGCCTAGCTAGAGCCTTAGGCGAAGTCTAGACGGAGTTTGAAGTCCGATCGAACCCGAAAGTCCAAAATTTCCATGCTCTGTACATTTTTGAAAACAGTGAGTTTTTCAACATTAAAAATATGCAGAAAAATCAGCAGGTGAATTTAAGAGGTACTGTGAAATTCGTGCTCCTAACTCCATCAAACTGCCGCGGTTCCGCGGCACGAGCAAGGCTCGTGCGGCGGATCCGCGGCCGTACGGCATCATTGTTCAGCGAATCTTACACAGTAACTCCTAATAGATAGTGCTGGATTTTCTGGGAATTTTTAATATTTATTCAAGAGTTGTATTTTCTGGGGTTGTTTTGGGAATTCGGTGTTTCGATCGGAGTATCAAATTTCGTTTTTGTGTATTTCCGGATAATTTTTAGAATATGTTAAAAAGTTCGACCGGATATAAATACCCACTTTTTCCCCTGCCGGGAAATTTCCAAGTGTTGGATTTTTCCGTAGTTTAATGACGTTCTAAGTAGTGCAAGTGACGCGATGGACCCTCTAGAAGACAACAAACCTTAACTCGATTATGTGACCGTCTTGAACTGCCCTTTGAACCTTCGGGTTTAGGGCAGTACGGCGTGCCACATATGAGGCGTTGGCTTGACCCTTCTACGGCTGGACCGTTGGTACTGAGGCACGAACTGAATGTTGTTAGACTTGTTTCATGTGTTGAGCTGTATCCGGAAAACTTGGGTGTTCGATTGTTCGATCGAAAAGTTTAACATTTTCTGTTTATCTGGAATGGGATACAATAATTGGAATTCACAAAAGTTATGTGATAACTGAATGAATGTTATAAACATAGCACTTTAGTCTCACTTGATCGGTTGCCACGGAATTTTGATGTGATCAAAAGTCCGTCGCAATCACGTAGCGTACGCGGATACTCACCGGGTAAACTTAATAGACAGCCTCACTCCATAGCCTCGACTAAGTGACTGTAGGAGAACCCCGTCGCCGAAAGCATCCGTTCGGGTGCTCGCGGTAGCGGTGTTCCGCCTTGGTGCACTTCGTTGACGGCGTCGGGGGTGCGGCCGCCTACTGAAGTTTGCGACGAGCATTCGATCAGGATGTCGGGAATCCTGTTGAATTGCCCGACTTAATATTGAAAAGCGTTTTCGATTTTGAGACTAAAATGCGGGGTTTATAATTGTTAGGCATGTGATGTCTAAGGAATTCATTTGATTAGGCATGCGATGTCTATGCAGGTTGCGGATTCCAACTGTTGTAGTTTTACACTTTCTTTTCTGTGACCGTAAGTGTAATATGTGATGTCGCCGTTTTCGTTGCTATATGTCAACGACAATTGGGATGCGCATATTTACTTACGTTGATGACATGTGATGTTATGTGTTGCTGGATATGTTATATTGGATCGTCGTGTTTGAATAGCCGGGGGTTTTTATGTGAGATGAGTGTTTTTCATTTTCATTCATGTAAAAACTTGTATGTAATATTCTTTTATTGGGGCACTTCCAGGTTGCGGAAGTTGTCACCGTTTGTATATTATTTACTTTTCCGCACTAGGATAGACCCAAGGAGGAGGGCACAAGTAACCGGGTTCTGGAGTCCAGTGGGAGACCAACTCGAGGAGTCGAGTCCGGGTCTCCTAACTCTAGAATTGGTAGGGTTGCTTGCCGCTCTCGTAGGGGTCTAGGGGTGTGGGTTTGGCTATTCATCGCGACCGTGGAATCCGTGTTTTATACTGGCTCGTATTGAAAACACGGACGTCCTAGTATATCCAATATTTCATATGATTCTTCTGCTGCGATATCTGTGATGTGATCATGTGATGTTCTTTGATAGATACTGTATATAGTATATATGATATATTATATAGACGTTACTTATATTTTACACCCGCGCTAGCCCTGCCCCGCTCTGTCGTTAGTTACCTAACCTAACGGTGCACGAGGGGACATCGAGGCGAATGCGGATGGCATAAGTGTACGTCGTATTTATCTGTGATGTTTAGGTATTTAAATGATGGGACTTCATTAATGTGATTAATGAATTAAAAGAAACCTAAGATGTTGTAGAATCAAATTTCAAAATAAAACAGGTAGCTACAGTTCTTGCTTTGCACAGCGGTATATGTGATATATCCTGCACCTTATTCGATAAGGAAAGGACCGAGATCCCTTCACCGGAAGTGACTCCTTTAGCAATAACTGGTCGATGCTACGCCCTCGGTTTGTCTTTTGATTGCTTTTAAGAGTTTTTGCTTTGCACGGTGATATATTTGATATATCCCGCACCTCATTCGACGAGGAAAGGACCGACGATCCCTTCACCGGGAGTGACTCCTTTAGCAAAACTAGAAAAGCCTCAAAACACTCCATTTCAAAATTCATTCGATCCTACAACGATATCAAGTTCATTACGCAATAGGTTTTCAGAAAAACCTGTCGTAGCCCTCCGTCATTTCAGATAAGTACTAGTTAGTATTCGTGCTACGTTTGTTGACTATGTTAAGGCGTAGTGTGCGGTAGCTAATTAGTGCTTATCTGCATAAGCATATGATGTGATTGGATTAGGGTAGTCGTGCGACTTTGTTGACTATGTTAAGGGTCGTGCGGGTGGGTTTAATTCAATCGGGAAATGACGGGTTGAACTTGACTAGCACTTATGATTTGTTGACTATGTTAAGGTCATATAGCTGCTAGGGGCAAAATATTATCGGGAATTTCAAGTGTTGAAATTTGCAATGAGATTGCATACCTTTTATGAGATAGTTGGATCCCGATACCCGCTGCGAGTAAGAGTTACTCCTGGGAGAGTTTTATACATTACAATTAGCCGATCAAGTAGGTGTCTAGAAAGGTGTTAACGAGGTTACGCCTCTGGGAAAACGAGGTTTACAGTAATTAGGTTCGTGCGAAAGCACGGGGGACCTCCTTCAAAGTACCGACACTGGCCTGGCTGAAAGATTGGCGAACTTGTAGTGTGTAATTAATCCCGGCTAGTCTTTCCTTTTAGGGTTTGAAGGAAGATTTGATAAAAAGCAGTGGGAGCCATCCTGATTAGATAAAATAAAACCAATCTATTCTTGCAAGAGCGCACGCTGAGTGTTTCTTCTCTCTCTCTCCAGGTAGCGACCATATCACGCCTTAATCAAGATAATACAAACGGATTATTGACCGAACCCGCTTGTTATACTGAGCTGGGGAACGTTGGTCCCAGCTCCAACTTATAAATGTTATAAGACAGAGCAGGAAATTGGGAATACCAGATTTCCCGTGCCGCCCAAAACGAAGAGAGTGGATGCTGATGCATCATCTTCGGGTTTGTTCATTACACAGAACTGTTTCTCAGTATCCTTTACGTCCTGGGTATATGATACCAGGATCAGGATCCCAGATATGTAATCTGTTACATAGGGCTACAGATAGGTAGAGAACTGAGAACGGGTGATAAGTTTCATGAGGCAGAAAACGGGGCAAGAGTTGCAGCCAAGTCTGTTGGTCACTGTCACCCTGTATTACAATACATTGATTCTGAACGAATGTTATTAGATACCGAACCTGATATACAAAATCATATCTGTCTCTTTATTAGTAAAGAAAACGGTAAAATTTTGTATTGTTGGATATTGTTTTGAACATTTTCTATATCAAAAGTTGATCGGTTCAGGCACGTTATCTAAAAGCGTTGATGTTCTAAATCAAACTACAGGTTCTTACTATATGGAATACACACAAGAGGAAGAGTTCAGAAATGAACGAATCCTTCTTGAGGCATTGTAGACTAGGTCATATCAATGTGACCCGACTAGCTAGAGTTACATATAGATGCATATTTAAATCATTTTGAATTTACATCTTGTGAAACTCGCCAGTCATGTCACAAAGATAAGATGACCACAGCTCTGTTTATTGGAAACAGAGAAAGAGTTAGTGAACTCTTGGGATGATACATGTTGATGTATGTAAGGTCCCCTGTCTACACATGCCAGGACTGGTACTTTGTACTTCATTACATTCTCTGATAATCTCTCAAGATTCAGACATATGTTCCTGTTGAAACATGAGTCCGAGCCTTTTGAGATATTCACAGAATATAAGCGAGAAGTAGAGAACCAAAATACGGGTATAAGTATTATGTCCTATGATGAGATCAAGGAGGAGAATACTTGAGCACGGAATTCTTGGACTTTTCTAAAAGAGAATGAGATTCTCTCTCAGCATTACTCCTCCGTATACACCATAGCACGATGGTATATCGGGGCGGAGCAATCACACCCTATATGATAAGGTGTGCTCTATGATGAGTACTACTGAGTTACCTATTTCCTTTTTGGGAGTTATGCACTTGAGAAGCTGCATACCTATTGAATAGGGTTCAAATCAAATCAGTCGCCTACCATTTCATATGTGATATGGAAAGGGAAGAACCCATGTCTTAAGCTAGTTAAGATTTGGGTTGTCCGGCCTATGTCTAAAAGCAAAATCCGGACAAGCTCGAGGCAAGGTCTGTAATGTAGAAATGGAAAGGTTCCAGCTATACAAACTGCAGCTGATGATTTGATAGAACCAAAGGATTCAGTAGATTCCAACGAACCTCAGCCTCTCCGCCGATCTAGTAGGGTTCCTCACCCACCTGAGAGATACTTCTGTTTCTCTATGACAGTGGGAGCGAGGATTGCATCATGAGATGATGACCCAACTAGCTTCAAGTTGGCCATCAGGAGTAAGACTCTGTAAGAATGGCTGGATGCTTAGCGATCTGAGATGGAATCCATGTACACCGACAAAGTATGGACTTTGGTTGCTATATCTGAAGGGTTAAATCCCCATCAGGAGCAAGTATATCTTGAGAAGATTATTTGGTGTAGATGGAAAAGTTGAGACTTTCAAAGCTAGACTTGTTAAAAGTTTGCATCATTGACCAGGTGTGGATAATGATGAAACCTTTTCAAGTAGCTATGCTTAAGTCCATCCAGATCCTACTTGCCACGGCTACATACCATGACTACGATATCTGGCGGTTGGGTGCCATGACTGCTTTTCTAAATATTGATTTAGAAGAGAACGTCTGTAAGTACACAGCCAGAGGGCTTCGTAAACAGTGGGAGCAGCGGAAACGTGAACAAGATGTTTTATGTGATAAAGCAGGCATCGCGGAGTTGGAACGTCTGTTTTGATGAAGTAGTCAAAGAGTTTGACATCATCAAAATGGTAGATGAACCTTGTATAAACAAGAAGGTAGTAGGGAGTATGGTGACGATCCTCGTAGAGTACGTGGATGACATACTCTTGATAGGGAAGGAGTTTCCTATGCTACGCTCGATCAATCTCCGCTTATCACAATGATTCTCCATATAGGATCAAAGTGATACCTCCTAAATCCTGGGTTTTTGGATCTATGAGATAGATCTAATTGGATGTTAGGACTCTCACTAGTTGTAGTGAGACGGTATCAACCGATCCTGGGGAGAATCACTGGAAGGGTTCCAGGGTGATAAAGACGACTGAATATCAGTCACAGGCATTGTCTTTACCCTCAGTGGAGGGACGGTATGTTGGAAGAGTTCCAAGCTAGATACCGTGGCATACTAGAAGATAAAGGCAGGATACATCGCTACTTAAGATGCTACCAAGGAGGATGTTTGGGTGTATATTGGTTCATGAGATGAACTACGTTCCAACCATTGTGAGACAATGGAGTTGTGGCTTATGCCAAGGAACGTCCGTCCCATCAGTGATCCAGACATATTCTAAGGCAGTGTCACATGATCATGGAGATGGTTGATCTCCAGGGAGATCGAGGTTAAGAGAGTAGACTCAGAGGACAACACAGCGGATCCACTCACAAAGGCCTATTCCCAGAGAGAGACTATTATGGGATGGTTGAGTATGAGATACTGCAACCACTGCTACAGATGGCCCTAGTGCAAGTGGGAGATTGTTAGTTATATGTATGCCCTAGAGGCCATTACTGTACACAGGATGTATATTGTAGTGGATGCTAGGACATATATAGGGAGGACTTTCTTGCTCGACATGATAGTATGCTATCTGGTTGATCTTTACCTTAACGTGTATACTGATTGTCTCTCTGTTACATGTTGGTAAAGCCCTTAGGATGTGTACTTGACTACCTGGACTATGATGCAGATCATACTAGTGGGGACATGGTAGTCCATAAGTACATCCTTCAAAGTCCCTAGTCGTGGGTGTATCGAGACGGGGCATCGATATACCAGAGTAGACTAGCGTATACCTTCTCGACCCATACAGATGGGCGATGGATGATCCCATATCCATTGGTGTTTGACATCAGAGATGATATACGGGTGCTCAGTAGAGTCTGGGTACACTGGACGGACTCGCCGAGAACTCCCAGATGGTATTATAGCTCACGTCAGATGGCAGTTCTCTGGTGACACTGGTACAGAGTAGTCTGTTGACCCGAGATCGTCATAGAGTCTTGTGTGGTTCCCACTGTGCTTTGATTTCCATCTTACCACGTCCAAGAGGGCATGCAAAACGGTGGTTTTTGGGTACAGTCCCGAGTCACATGGAGGCAATGAGCGATAGGAGGGGATTCGTCTCTCCCGGTATAGGGAGTTGATGTTGCGCTGTGTTCGATTGGCTATAACAGGAAATCCCTGGCCAGGGTTGTTGAGATTTACTGGTAAGTGTTACCAGTAGTTTCTCAAAGTGTTATAGACCTCATATCGACACGACTTATCGAGCTATTGGGGTCTGACGTTTACTACCCCTAGGCGAGATATGCGACATATCAGACGATCAGACCGGATTGTACGGTAGTGTTACTGGTTGGATTCACTGGAGTGTGAGCGGGCTTGCTCGTCGATCTTCAGATCGTTCAATACTCGGGTGGCCGTTATGTTTAGCAGACCGCTTGTGGCTTGTGGGTGTTTGATATGATCATCACCTGCTGCCGGCGTATTGACGAGTCTTTAGAGTCCTACACAGAGGTTTCCTGGCTCAAGCGAAACGAAATAGGAGCGCATATGAGATATGTGCGGGACCGAGAATAATGCGTGTATGTGATACCGTAATATATTCTCGCTATGAATGTATCGAATGGTTGTATGCGATATAACCTAGTTATCGATTCAAGCGTTGATTCGATAAGCCGATACATTGTATACTAGTCGGTTGTGTGCGACATGACCGGATCATTGAATCAAGTGTTGATTTAATGATTTAATGTATAATTATATATTTGATATATTACTTTGCATTAACTAGTAATGGTTCACTTTAAATGGATTTTCTCACTTGGATTGCACAAGTTGTATATGTGATATACTTTTGTGCACTTGATTGTGTCATGTTTGATGATACATGTTACCTTGGATTTGTGTAAAGATTAAACCATGGTGGTGAGAGTGGTTAGGGTTTTGTTTATTCACTTATTATCCTTTTATTCATTTATTCATTCTTTTTGGAAAAATGATAAGCATAAAGAAAAATGGTGGCTTTGTTTGTTTTCTAGTTGAAGCTTCATGAAGCTTTGACCAAAGTGACCATTTTGTCTCATGCTTAACCCTAACCACTCCATTAACCCTAGTTTAATCTCTACACTTGACCATGGTTCAATTTATGATAAGTATTGATTTTCTTTTTAAAATTAATTAACTTATCATAACACTTTCTTCTTCTTCTTCCTTAAACTCAAGAAGAAAAGCTTGACTACATCAATGGTGGATTGATGAAATGAGTGAGAAATCCAATTCTAAAGTCTACCCACTTCCTATTTCTTCATCCTCTACCTCTTGCCAAGTAGTAGAGTGTGTTTTCTTCACAAGTTTCTTGACTTGGTGAAGTCGGAGCTTGATTTAGCGATGCCTCGACGTAGATCATCTTCGGCATGGACATCGATGACCTAGCCCGTCCATTCTCCGATGAAGCCGACGCTAGAGCCCGGGACTTGTTATGGACAGCGAGGAGACTTCATTGCGGAGCTATGGAGGTGGAGAACCGGATCTACAAAGGTTGTATTTCCGTATCTCTTAGTTAAGTGTTAACTAGTTTATTGTTTCGCCTAGATTTCTAACCAACGATCCGTAGTCGGGTTTCTCGGCACCTAGATTATTTGAAATTGGCATGGTTGATGCCTTGTGAGACCTCATTAGGGTGCCTAGGAACCCTACACGTACAAAAGGAGTCAAGATCAGTATCGTGAAGCCGTTCAAATTCGCTGCCGTCTAAATCCATCATTTTGACAGAACATATTTGAGCATGAGGTTCGGAGGGTTCACTTCCCAACTTATAAATGTTAAGCTCAATTGACATCTTCCCGAAAGATAAGTTCATAGAGCCGTTTCGACAATTGATTACAGCATTGGAAGTCGCTAAAAAGGGTCGACCTAAAATCACCGGAATTTGGTTCCGTGGGTTCGCTACAGGATGTGTATCTAGAACAATGAAGTCTACAGAGAATATAAATTCCCCGACTTTTATCAACACATCCTCTAACTTACCCCTAGGTTGGGTGATAGATCGATCTACCATCTGGAGAGTGCAGTGCGATAGTTTTAACTCTCCGTTACCCAATTGCTCTCACGACCCGAAATATTAGCTCGTGACCAGCACTTAAATCATACAACGTCTAAAAGCGTAACGTAATTCAAGTAAGCTGAAACCCAGAAATCTAAACCTTTTTAAGAAAATAAAAGAGGTGAAGTTTTGAAATAAGGGTATAATGAAATTAAAAGTTTTTCTTAGATGCATAAATAGTGGAGCATGAAAAATGCAAGTTTATCTTACTAGTTGAAAACATGTTTCGTCTTTTAAAAATTTGGACAGCACCACCTTTGTATTTTTTTGATCCAAAACCTATATACATAAAAATGATAAAGGCATCCCCAAGCGGGAGCTAGCTCTTCGTCAAACGGCAGATCACAACCATGCAAGACAGTATATATAAGTATACGACACCCAACGGCGAAGTTCACCACAAAAGATAAATAAATAAGCAAGACATCAACCCAATAGGCAAACATAAAACCCATCGCTCAAGTCTCGCAACTACAAGTCTCACTAAGTCTCATTACTTATACAAATACTAGTTTGATTGATGGAGTTGACTAGATAAAATATGAATAATAAATACAAGAGGGGTACGATCCAATATGTACCACCTACCAAAGCAATCACCCGAATGCAACTGTGTGCCAGCGATACCGCTACTGATCCATACGGTCAACCTGCAAGAACTGTGGCACAACGGGGGTGAGTTGCCAACTCGTGAGTAGAAAAACATCAACAAGTAGAAATCGAATAAACAACGACTCCAAGGTCGACTATATCATGAAGGTAAAACTATGATATCTAGGGTGACCGTATCTGTATATATGCCAACACTAATATCAATGCCAATCAGCATGTGGATATCATCCAACAATATAATCAATGTCTGTATGCATGTGGATCCCGTCCTCGTGTCAACCAATGACACAACAACATCATGCATGTAAATATCATAAAAGCATATGCATGGAAGTATGAGGATATAAATCAACGTGTGTCCCTCGCGACACATCAAAATCATGGAACCTGGTTGTCCAGCATTGACACTCGAAAACATCATGAAACCCGTGTCCAGCATCGACACGTAAATCCTCATATCTCAGGCTCCGTCAGTATGGATCGGTCCTCGTGCTCCGTCAGTCCGGATCGGCCCATATTATCTCTCGACTCCGGTCGGTATCCTCCGGATATCCGCCGATCCCAAATACTAACACCGGTAGGTAATACTCCCCTGCCAGGCTCATCGTCTACTGCGTGACATCCCTTTCTTGCCTCGGGGTACCATACCGGGTCCACCATGTACCCGCAATCGGCCTCATCCAGCTCCTCGAATCGGGTATCACTGTCACACGTCTCAGAACCGAGAAAACGCATGGTGGATGCACTGAAATATCATATCAAGAGAAACCGGATTTTTAAAACAGTATATACTTTCTTTTGAAATAACCATGGTTCTCAAATCCAGAAATCTCATGAAAACAGCATATCTCAATGCGTATAATCGTAAAGCATGATGTATGCGACATATACCAGAAATGTAAGCATATCCGTGTATCATGCAATATGGAACAGTAATATGCACATATCGAGGGAAGACCGCTCTTTTAAATGAATCCAGTTTTAAAATATATCCTGCGGTTCCCAAATTCTCCAAAGTCCAATGCAACATCGTATAAAAGTGCATATGTAACAATAGCAAGTAAGTTATGCCAGGAGTCATATCATGATGCAACAACCCTACTGTGTAGTGACATGACAATTATCGATGAAGAAGTGTGTGAGCCGGCAAATTTGTGTACGTGTAACATACGCATCATCGATAATGGTGTAAGTGTACTAACACAGGTATATGCAATGTAATGAGAATAACATGAATGCAGCATAAGGTAAATCATATGCAAATGCTGACGGGTATACGTATCTAACATGACCGAGTCGGTGAATCTAACCATTGGCATCTAGCCTCACGACATCACGTACGGTATAATCTGTAACAACCCTAATTTTTCTATACACTTTTCTATACAATTTTTTTTTCAAAATCCATAAAGGAGTATTTTAACCTGAGCACAATATATAAGTAATTATTTTGTTTTTAAATAACTCTATTTTTAGTGTACATAAAATTGTTTTAAAATAAAAGTATACTTAGGGTATTTAATTTTGCTGTTACCACTTTAAGTAATTATTTCACACCATAATTATAAGAAGGAGCTTGTAGCTCATTGGTAATACCTTACACTGCTGAACCAAGCCACCAGAGTTCAAATCCCCTGCCCCACATTATTTTTAGATTATTTTTGTTTTAAATTCCATGGAAGCCCAACAGTCCAACAGCCATAACTCCAGAAAACCCCACTACCTATAAAAAGTTAAATGTTCCAGTGGCTATCCCCAGCGACTCCCCAGCTTCCGGCACCCCGACTCGGCCCGACTTGGCCGAGTCGGCCGGCGGACCGACAAACTCGGGCCGGCGCCGCCGGCCGGACTTGGCCGGTCGGCCGAGTCACCAACAGAGAAATGTTGGCTTTTCATCTTCTGACCTCCCCTACATACTCTAAATTCTATAATAATTTCCAGAGAGCACATTAACTCTCATTCAATCCATTTTTAATACATTTTTCCTATTTTTTTTACAATTATTTTTAATTAAAAACCTTTCACCCACCCTACCCTAGCCTACCCTATAAATACACCCCCTACCCTCTACTCTCTCATCCCAAAACCCTAAGCTCACTCTCTCAAAATTTTCCTAAGAAGTGTGTACTTTGAAAACAAGTTCGCGGCGAAGCTCCGACGAAATTCCGGCAGGAATTCCGGCGACGTTTTTAGAAACAACCAGCGACGAAGCAACGCCTCGGCAACTCCTTTAGTTCCCCCTACACTCTTTTGCCTAATCGAAACCCGTAAGTCCTATTCTATCCCCCTTTCTATTTCTCTAAAATATGAAATTACGAAACCCGACGGAATCGGAATAAATCCGATTTCCGATTCGGTTTTCTATAAAATTTCACTTCTCCCCAATACATTCATGCCTAAACATCTTTATCTTGACTATTAAACTTTTAAAAATCAATTTGAATAAGTTTCATCACATGAAATGATAACCTTTCCAATTTATCGTTTTCACTTTAATACCACCATGTTTCGTTTTCACATTTAACCCCTTAACATTGCTATACCTTTAAAGTAGATCACGAGGTAATGACCTACCTCCACACACACGCAAATACAACCCTAAATGATATCATCAAAACTAAGAATACGATAAAACAATACTTTCATTTAAATACCATATTCTTAATAAAATCATTTCTAAAAGTTTTAGCTTTGATACACTTTTAAATGAATACCTCTTATTAGGAAAACACGATAAGTTGTGGACATCGATCGTTTATCTAAACCTGACTTTGTGGTGTCTAGGTTAAGCAAGTGAGAAAAGGTAACTTTAAAAGGTCCGTCTTACGATTCGTGAGCGGATCCCTCCTTTCCTCATTTATACTTACCTGGCCACAATTGGAGGTGAAGAGGCGATTTGAGGCTTCTAATGACTTATCGTTTAGACCATTTAGAAATAGGCTAGTTGGTTTAGGAAACCCTAGAATATAAAATATGGAAAATTACACTTTGCAAATAAATACCTTTTACTTTATAAAACCGTTTTCTAAAGGATTAGTATTTTACAATCTTTGCAAAACGCCGCTACAACCCATTTTTGGAGAACCCGTTCGGGATTGTGCAGTTTATCGCGCACCCTCGGGCTAGTAGTGCGAGATTCAGACCTCCGCAAGGAGCATTCGGTCTCGAAAAGTTTAAAATACGACATCTTAAGAAAATGAGATTTTTGGAATATAAAATATTTATTAAAATTATTTTTGTATAAAAATATGTATAATTATCATTTAAATATCTATTTTATTGTAATATAAATATTCCACCTTTTTCTAAAAATCACAGGAATAAATTTTACACTAAAATACCATGAACTTCAAATAATCAATATTACAGATAAATTCTCTTATTTATAAAACTAGGATATTTTCACTAGAAATGTCACAACATAAAATCCACCATCATTACAACTCTAGAGACAAACAATAAATACTTGAGGCGTATTTTGAAAAGTATATAAAAGTATTTTTACATAAAACCCCCTCAAGTTTTATAAATTAACCTAAGGACCCTAGCAATTATAAGATTTCGATTCACATTTCTGATTGTCTGACTCGGGTTTGAGTCTGATCAATCTGACTTGAATATGATTCAAGTCAATCTAGAATCTACAATATTCCAATTCAATAGGAACACATGAATCCATGAATCCAAATATCAATTTATACAACTTGACTGAACCGAACCATGGATATATTCCTTTTACATGATTCTCAGTATTCCATTTACATGACTCTATGGTTATAACCGTTTTCTGATATCATGGTTTCGGTCGGTCAGTCAATCAATCATACAACCAATACAATTTACAAGATAACAATACAAACAAGATATCGCGGGGTTTAAGGGGTAGATTGGTACGGAAGGTGTTAAAAGTGGCACGAGACGGTAAGATTAAGACACCTAACATGAATCCAATTGCTGTTGTACCGTGGCATAAACGGTTCCTTGAGTTCCTGATACCTTAGTCTCCGGGGCAAGTGAGACTCCTCTCGTATACACTGGCATCCTTCTGTACCAAACTACAAACAACAGCGTTAACACAATACTACAACAATATAACAATATAATACAACTGTAAAAGCAACTCTCTATCTCTCTCTCTCTCTCACTCACTCTTTGTCTTTTCCTCCCTTATCTTTGGGACTTACCGAGTGACCTGTTCGCTGACGACATTCTGTTTCTTTCTTTTTTGAATGTCGTCAGGTGATTTGGACCCGGCGGAGATCGAGCCATCTCAAGAAGACTTGGAGCAGTTTTTCGAAGACCCTGCACTTTAGTTTCATTGTACACTTTTCCTTTCTGTACTTTTCATTTTCCTGTTATGCCACTGTTTAGACATCTTTTTATTCAGTTCTATTTCCTTACATGCATTGTACAATGAATGTTAATAAATAAAAGTTGTTGTTTTTATTACCTCTTGTCTCTTGTGTATTTATTTTATATTGATTAGATACGCTTAGCGTATGTACTTCTGAGTATATACGTAGCGGACCTGGTCGCATCCCCTTCGCCGTACTCTGGGAAGCGGGGCGTGACAGGTTTTGTTGGCGGCCCATGCAGGTCAGAGCTGTATGAAACCCTATCATGCAATTCTGTTCTGCGTGAACAACCTAAGCAATATAACACAATAACCAGCAAGTAAAACATTCTTTACAATTCATGTTCCTTGAATCTTGCAATTTCATATTCCTTGAATCTTAACATTTCATGTACTTGAATCTGTCCTAACCCAAATTTTTCTTCAGGGTTATGGATTCCCCGAACAACACCAGCACCAATGTCAATAACACACCTCCAGCACTACCTCTCACACCAGCTGTTCCTGCGCCACCTACCGAGCAAACAGTGCTACTTGAGGCGATCCGCAGCCTTCTCGAGGGACAACAACAACTCCTGAACCGTCCCAAAACTGACGCACCGGGGGTAAAGCAATTCAGGGCTTTACATCCGAAGCAGTTCTCTGGAAAAGGAAGCCCTCTTGAAGCTGAAGAATGGGCATAAAGCATAGAAGACGATCTGGCAGCAGCACCAGTGCCAAACATAGCTTGGGTCCATGTGGCGAAACTACAGCTCACGGACAATGCTCGCAACTGGTGGAAGGCGGAAGAAAACCGTCTTGCACAGCCTATTGAATGGAAGACTTTTCGCAAGAAGTTCGACGCGAAATACTTCCCTGTGACTGCCAGGTTTGCCATGGAGCAGCAGTTCATTCATCTACAACAATGATCGATGTGGGACAAATCAGTAGATGAATATGACGCTGAATTCACCATGTTAAGCCGATTCGCGGCACACTTGATACTGACGGACGAGATCAGAGCCCGTCGCTTTCAACAAGGTCTGGACACGGAGATTCAGGCTGCTCTAGCCACGGGAAAATTTCTGACTCATGAAGATGCTTTGAAAGCTGCCCGCAGTTATGAGGCGGTGATAAAGGGGAGGGGCAGACCTCAATCTGCCGGTTTGAAACGCCCTACCACTCAAATGGCAGGAGGAGCCTCTTCTAGGCCAACATTTGAACCCAGGAGAACTGAAGAACCCAATCACCAGCTAAGTCCACATTTCTGTTTCCATTTTAAGAGAGATGGACATTTGATAAAGGACTGTAGGTGCGCAAAAGGCCTGTGCCTAGTTTGTGGCGCGTCCAATTACAGAATTAAGACCTGTCCATATAGATACAACTCAGCACACACACACAGCAACTACCCGCAGCGGCCAGCTATCCAGGCTCCTGCAACTCGTCCTGCACTACCTGCTCCACCACCTGTACAGCCTACTCGCCAATTCCAACAAGCAATGAGGGACATGCCTCAAGGGCAGAGAAACAGGCCTCAAGTACAGAATGTGCCTTCAGCTAGAAGAAATGTACCACGGCGACAAACATTCACATTAGAAGCCGTAGAAGCCGAGACTGTAAGTCAAGGTAACACCTGTAAGCCTTTTTCACCATTGTATCACTTCTATACACTATCTATACCGCAGTCACCAAACTTCCTTGAACTGTTATACTTTTCTTTTACAAATTTCAAGGAAGAAATTTTTATAAGGAGGGTAGAATGTAACAACCCTAATTTTTCTATACACTTCTCTATACAAATTTTTTTCAAAATCCATAAAGGAGTATTTTAACCCGAGCACAATATATAAGTAATTATTTTGTTTTTAAATAACTCCATTTTTAGTGTACATAAAATTGTTTTAAAATAAAAGTATACTTGGGGTATTTAATGTTGCTGTTACCAGTTTAAGTAATTATTTCACACCATAATTACAAGAAGGAGCTTGTAGCTCATTGGTAATACCTTGTACTGCTGAACCAAGCCACCAGAGTTCAAATCCCCTGCCCCATATTATTTTTAGATTATTTTTGTTTTAAATTCCATGGAAGCCCAACAGTCTAACAGCCATAACTCCAGAAAACCCCACTACCCATAAAAAGTTAGATGTTCCAGTGGCTATCCCCAGCGACTCCCCAGCTACCGGCACCCCGACTCGACCGAGTCGGCCGGCGGACCGGCCGAGTCACCAACAGAGAAAAGTTGGCTTTTCATCTTCTGACCTCCCCTGCATACTCTAAATTCTGTAATAATTTCCAGAGAGCATATTAACTCTCATTCAATCAAATTCGCTGCCGTCGAAATCCATCATTTCGACAGAACATATTTGAGCATGAGGTTCGGAGGGTTCACTTCCCAACTTATAAATGTTAAGCTCAATTGACATCTTCCCGAAGGATAGGTTCATAGAGCCATTTCAACAATTGATTACAGCATTGGAAGTCGCTAAAAAGGGTTGACCTAAAATCACCGGAATTTGGTTCCGTGGGTTTGCTACAGGATGTGTATCTAGAACAATGAAGTCTACAGGGAATATAAATTCCCCGAATTTTATCAACACATCCTCTAACTTATCCCTAGGTTGGGTGATAGATCGATCTGCCATCTGGAGAGTGCAGTGCGATAGTTTTAACTCTCCGATACCCAATTGCTCTCACGACCCGAAATATTAGCTCGTGACCAGCACTTAAACATGCAACGTCTAAAGGCATAACGTAATTCAATTAAGCTGAAACCCAAAAATCTAAATCTTTTTAAGAAAATAAAAGAGGTGAAGTTTTGAAATAAGGGTATAATAAAATCAAAAGTTTTTCTTAGATGCATAAACAATGGAGCATGAAAAATGCAAGTTTATCTTACTAGTTGAAAACATGTTTCGTCTTTTAAAAATTTGGGCAGCACCTCCTTTGTATTTTTTTGATCCAAAACCACATATACATAATAATGATAAAGGCATCCCCAAGCGGGAGCTAGCTCTTCACCAAACGGCGGATCACAACCATGCAAGACAGTATATATAAGTATACGACGTCCAACGGCGAAGTTCACCACAAAAGATAAATAAATAAGCAAGGCATCAACCCAATAGGCGAACATAAAACCCATCGCTCAAGTCTCGCAACTACAAGTCTCACTAAGTCTCATTACTTATACAAATACTAGTTTGATTGATGGAGTTGACTAGATAAAATATGAATAATAAATACAAGAGGGGTACGATCCAATATGTACCACCTACCAAAGCAATCATCCGAATGCAACTGTGTGCCAGCGATACCGCTACTGATCCATGCGGTCAACCTGCAAGAACTGTAGCACAACGGGGGTGAGTTGCCAACTCGTGAGTAGAAAAACATCAATAAGTAGAAATCGAATAAACAATGACTCCTAGGTTAACTATATCATGAAGGTAAAACTATGATATCTAGGGTGACCGTATCTGTATATGTGCCAACACTAATATCAATGTCAATCAGTATGTGGATATCATCCAACAATATAATCAATGTCTGTATGCATGTGGATCCCGTCCTCATGTCAACCAATGACATAACAATATCATGCATGTAAATATCATAAAAGCATATGCATTGAAGTATGAGGATATAAATCAACGTGTGTCTCTCGCGACACATCAAAATCATGGAACCTGGGTGTCCAGCATCGATACTCGAAAACATCATGAAATCCGTGTCCAGCATCGACACGTAAATCCTCATATCTCAGGCTCCGTCATTCTGGATCAGCTCTCGAGCTCCGTCAGTCCGGATCGGCCCATATCATCTCTCGACTCCGGTCGGTATCCTCTGGATATCTGCCGAGCCTAAATACTATCACTGGTAGGTAGTACTCCCATGCCAGGCTCATCGTCTACTGCATGACATCCCTTTCTTGCCCCGGGGTACCATACCGGGTCCACTATGTACTCGCAATTGGCCTCATCCAGCTCCTCGAATCGGGTATCACTGTTACACATCTCAGAACCGAGAAAACGCATGGTGGACGCACTGAAATATCATATCAAGAGAAACTGGGTTTTTAAAACAGTATATACTTTCTATTGAAATAACCACGGTTCTCAAATCCAGAAATCTCATGAAAACAGCATATCTCAATGCATAAAATCGTAAAGCATGATGTATGCGGCATATAACAGAAATGTAAGCATATCCATATATCATGCAATATAGAATAGTAATATGCACATATCGAGAGAAGACCTCTCTTTTAAATGAATCCAGTTTAAAAATATATCCAGCGGTTCCCAAATTCTTCAAAGTCCAATGCAATATCGTATAAAGGTGCATATGTAACAATAGCAAGTAAGCTATGCCAGGAGTCATATCATGATGCAGCAATCCTTCTATATAGTGACATAGCAATTATCGATGATGAAGTGTGTGAGCCGGAAAATCTGTGTATGTGTAACATACGCATCATCGATAATGGTGTAAGTGTACTAACACAGGTATATGCAATGCAATGAGAATAACATGAATGCAGCATAAGGTAAATCATATGCAAATGCTGACGGGTATACGTATCTAACATGACCGAGTCGGTGAATCTAACCATCGGCATCTTGCCTCACGACATCACGTACGGTATAATCCATTGTACGGCATCCTTTATTCAAGGGTATGGATCAATCATCAAGTCAAACTCATCACGTACGGAAAATCATCGTACGATGGCATTAAACCAATAGAGATCCTATCAACCAATATGACAATGAGGGTATGGCCTAATGTCACGTACGGTCTATCATTCAGGATTCACAACATTTATATATATCTATATACCTATGTCCCAGATCACATCCATAACCAACTCATATCAGGGGACCGGCAAAGGTATCAATCATCTCAATCGACTCGCATCCGTATACCGACATATCATCAGGTCATCATATCACCTCGTATATTCTTTTTATAGCATTTATATCTCACATCAAGTCAATTTATATATACATCAAATGTCATGTTACTCTAAAATTCGTACTTATTCTAATGCAGCAATATATCTATAAGTCGTGATTCACATTCATTTTTCATATCCCTAAAGCTTTCATCTCATATCTTCATAGGTGTATATTCAATCATTCATCATTAGCTATCTTTTAACCATATTCCTAGTTTCCTAATCTAGGTTCCTACGACTATATCATATAGATTGGTTTCCATCAAATTGCGGGGGTGCTATACGCCATCCACTCGACTTCCCCCGTAGATGTAAATCTACTCACCTTGCTACTTGCTTGCCGAAGTCGATGATGCCACGCTCCGTCGCCTCGGAATCCACGCGCAGGTACCTAATGTAAGTGCACGACAGCGCTCCGGCCGTCTGTCCGAGGCCAAAATGCGGAAACGATACTTTTCTTTAACTTTTAAAAATGGCGCCACCGCGTACTAAAAACCCGGATCGGGCCATTAACCTAATCCTAGCAAACTAGAGAATTGGTAGAAAGCTATACCGAGCGATCCGTGTCCTTCAGTCTTCGGCCTCCACTCTGATCTCCTCGCGGAATCTCCGGTCTTCACCCCCTCGTCGGAACGGGCACCACATCGCTGGGTTCTTTTACGGGCTCCCACCTCTGGACCGAGGCAACTCGGTCATGAAGTTGGCGAGTCGACGTGTCCAAGAATACTGTAGGCTAGTGTAGAATAGTTTGTCTCTAGCGGGTATGAAGTTGCCATGTGATGGAGGTGAAGAAAGAAATGAACTTTGAAATGGGACTCTCTTTGTTGTATGAATGAAAAATGAGATGCCAAATATTTCTCACACCAAAATTGAATTCCTTGCTCTCTCTATGTGGCCGGCCTCTCAAGAATGAGGAGGGAAAAAAAATGGATCAAAACAACTAAGGAAAAAATAGGTGATAACAAGAAGAAATGGTCACATTAATTTCTCATCCAAATCCTATCTCGTTAATGCAAACCAAGTGATGCAAAAGGAATCTCATGATGCTATAACCATCATGATGCCTCCATTTCACAAATAACACCCTCCACAAATCTAATTTGCACATTTGCAAATTAGTCCCTCCATGGAAAATTCAGCCAAGTATGGAAGAAAGAAAAACTGGCTGAAACGGAATGGAAACTGGCAACTTCAAAAAACTGATCCCGTAATAAATTACAGGAAAACCCCGCGACCATATACATACCCGCATTTGTATTTCGACCGAATACAAATGCAATGAGACAAAATCTACACTGTACAATACTAGGATCCGGCTTAAACCAAAGCCCGCTAGTATTATCCATCCGATCATGATCCGTGCAATACCGCACGTATAAGATCGAACCCTTCCATATCTCCATACGGCTTCTACAGTGTTTCGCCCGAAACTTGAGAAACTGTCTGTGGGGGACTCTAAAGACTCGTCAATACTTTGGCTGTGGATTTAACCACTAGCACGTCAGAGGTATTAGCCATACGTAACGGGCTACCAGGTATTGACCAAAAGGGACGTCGATGAGCGAACTCATCTAGACACCCTACTGAGCCTGTCAGTGATAATATCCGTACAGTCCGGTCCGTTCGTCTATGAGCATCGCATGGCAGGCCTAGGGGGTTGGTAAAAGTCAGACCCCCAAAAGCGGTACAAGTCGTGTCGGGGTGTAGCCCAGAACATCCTGAGATACTACTGGAATACCTACCAGTAAATCTCCTACCCGTGCCAAGGACTTCGTGTAATGGCTCTCCTAGACACAGTGCGACCTCACCCCCAATACCGGGAGAGACGAACCCTTGCAGATCCGCTCACTGCCTCCATGTGGCTCGGGACTGTACCCAACTAAAACCTGTTTGCACGACTCCTTTGAGCCGTGGTAGGGTAGTAATCAAAGTACAGTGGGAACTCACACGAGACAAATGACAATATCAGGTCGATAAACTAATCTGTACACATGTCACCAGGGAACTGCTATCTGACGTCTGGTATAAGACCAACTAGCATGTTCTCGGCGAGTCCTGTCCGGTGTACTCATAACCCAATGAGCATCTGTATACATATTAGATGAATCAACTGACACCAGTGGCTTGTGAGACCGGCCACCGCCCCTCGTCGGGGTCTCGATTGTATACACTAGTCTACTCTAGAGTATCGATGCCCTGTCTCGAAAACTCCCACGACTAGGGACCTTTTAAGGATGTGCTTATAGACCCCAGCTCCCACGTATATGATCGCCATCATACTGCTGGCCGTCAAGCATGAATCCTAAAGGCTCTATCAACGTGCAATTGTGACCTGTAAGGTCACCTGAAACAGTACACGATGATAAAGATAAACCAGATAGCATACTATCATCTTGAGTAAGACTGTTCTAACGGTATAGGTCCTCCCTCAATCATTGCAATGACTGGCGTGTGATCCAATAATTGACTCTGAGGGCACTATCCCCAACAATCTCCCACTTGCACTCAAGGCTAATTATTGCGATGTCGCATACTCACAGCCCGTGTGATACCGAACACCCAACTCCTCTACTAATCAGTCTCACAAAAATTGTTTGCGAAACTAATGCGTTCGAGGAATAGCCTCAGTGAGTGGATCCGCTCAAATGTTTCTTTCTACGTCTCTCTTTGTAGCAAGTTCGTGGAAAAAGCCATCTCCCGAAATGAGCAATACCTGTCTTAGAATGTGTCTGGATATCTTATGGGACCTAGTTCATAAATGAACTCCAAATCCAAACTTCTTAGACTGTATCGTCGACTGAACTTAATGAGTATCCTGTGCCATGCCTCCCTCAGTATCCGCCTGGACCACCTGTCCATAGTACTGCCCCTCGTAAGAGGGAAAACTATAACTCTGATTGTCACTCTGCCGTCCAGGTCACCTTGGAAGCCTGGAATGATAACCGTCTCCTGAATGAGGCTGATGTTATCATATCCCTAGAACATCCACTTATGTTCTAAAACTGCTTCCAAATGTTTCTCCAGGATAGGATCAATATCAACTTATTGCATCTACTGCAAAAACAACATCTGGTGTGGTACTTGACATCTCATGATTGACTCAATTGCCTAAGCAAGTGATCTGCCAATCATGCACATCCCTCTCCCCTTTAGTCTATAAGACACCTTTAGAGAGGGTGACTCCATCACCTGCAGGTATACTACCGTGCCAGGAGTCGTCCATTCTAAAACACCTTTAGAATGCTGTCTAAGTACCCAGATTGGGAAACTACCCAAATCTAGATTTAAAAACATAAATCTAGTAACCGGAATGTCTGATATAATGTCCAACTCCTATGTGGAGAAACCACCGTGTGACAACCAAAGTATAACCAACCGTAGTATAGGAATTTCACTTCTTACTCTGCGTATGTCATCCAAATACCAGGACATAACACCCTACTACCTTCTTAACAGATCCATCCCCTATTCTGATGAAGTCAAACCTATGACTGTGACATCAGAAATATATGATCCATCTCCGCTATATCTGCTCTAGTCTATAAATAGACATAAGCTACTTGTCCACTATACTTCCGCTGCTCCCACTGACTGCGACAACCCTCTGGCAGAGTCATATAGACGTGCACTTCTAAAGCTAGTTCAGAACGACGCTACACTCATCCTCCTGCCGGGTCTCATAGTCTGGAACAACAGCAATGGCAAGTCTGGGTAAACAAGAACCTCCCTATAACCGTCTTTGAGCATACCGAAGTACCTCTCGAGTGTCTGAGGTTACCCACCATATCTGCGGAGTGGCCAATGGAATGTCAAGCCAGATTGAATCTTTAGGTTCTTATCAAATCTTCAGTAATCGTTTGTGGTTCTGGAATCACTTCCAGTTCTACCATACTCCCACTACTATTTTCTGAAAAATTCCATTTTTATTAAAACTGTGGCGAGTCAAGAACAATATCACTATTGATCTTCCAGATGGTAGAAAATCAACCCTCGTCATAGCCCGGATCAACCCACAAACAGCCATTACAGAAACGTGCCTTGAGTTGTCCAGTGTCTGGTTTTAAGCATAAGCTGGACAACTCCCCGTCCCTTAACATCGTCAAGATACGAACTGTTCTATATCCAATACAGAAACAGAGGCACTGATTTAATTATAACCAGATTCAAATCTTGCAGCTGACTCCAGTGCATGTCAACTAAATGGAAAGAGGCCGATCAGCATTACTCAACTTAGGAGTGCTTCCAATTATGAGTAACCTGAAAGAGAAGCAAGTTCTCTTAATCATTACTATCAACTGAATACCATGTACAAGTATCTACATCTTCGATCACCTTGAAGAATCCCGATACTTGCAACAACTGGTTCTCTACTTTACTTTTATACCTATAACTTCTCAAAACTTAGACGTTGCATTTCTACGAAATACATGTCTAAGAAATAGAGAAGTCACAAGTAAATAGAATACAGTCCGAGCACCAACCCCTCTGTCCTCATGGACACTGGACAACATACAATACTTTGTATAAGTCCCCTGAGTCTAATAACTCATTCCCTGTGTGTCGTAGGTTGAAAACTGTACCATGGTTATGAAGAATTACACCGCTGTTTAATGCTCCTTACCTAACCATCCACTGATATAGGTAAACGTCATAGACATAATTTCAAAAAGGTATATCTCACTCTATATAAAAATAGACGTACAGATATATCAATTTGAAATTGGTGCATAACAGCGGATATTCAAAACCAAATATTTGCCGTCCGGCAAACTACCCAGGTGATTTCCTCAAATATCACCAATTACAACGAATTCCGATATAATGAGGATGATCACCTAATTCCCAATAACTTACTCCCACTCATCATCTATAAAACCATACAGATGTGAGAATCAAACCTGGTAAATACATACCCTGGAGCAAGTGTCTAATTGGGAAATCAGTTTTCTTTTAACAATACACAGTGAAACTGAAACATTGAAATGTTTCGAAGGGGTATCCGGGTATTCCTAGTAATTCCTCTTCCATTATCCAGATTCACAACTGTAACCGTATATTTCTTTGCCATCTCTCCAAATCCCTTCATATGTCTTTAGTCATTACCTTCTGTACACCTCTTTAGGCCAAATGGTTATCTTCCTTCCCTACCGCTCGGCACCAGCCTATGGTTTGGAAGAAGACTATCCAATAAGCATAATGGGTGTACTGTCCTAATTTTAGGAGCACTCGCAATGCGAGAGAAGGTGAAAATAAAAGACAACCGAATAAACCTTATTCCTATTTCTCCCGAACCAGAATCCATCCCCGAACTGGAACAAGTTCCTTTCGAGTTTGTATATAACCATATGATAGAGTATCCAAATAACTGTGAATCTTCGTAGTGATACGGAGTGTTCTGGAGAAATACAAAGGTGAAGTGGGAGTGGTAATGAAATACTTGGTTTGGTCGTGAATAGCAGTCGCAATTTACATTTCCCTCCTTCTAATCCCTTTATTTGTCTTTACATAATACCTTCTGTACACCATCATTAGGCTAATTGGTTTTCTTCATTCCCTACCGGTTAACACCTGCCTATGGTTTGGAAGAAGACTATCCAATTTGCGTAATAGGTGTACTATCCTAATCCAAGGAGCACTCGCAACCTGAGAGAAGATAAAAGGAAAAGACAACTGAATAGTCTTATTCGTTTTCTCCAGAACCAGAAACCATCCTCAAATAAATTCCTTCAAGTTCGTATATAACCATACAATGGTTTTATCCAATGAAAGTGGACGTTCGTAGTAATACGGGGTGTTCTGGAGAAAAGGGTAAAAGTAGGAGTGGCAAAGAGGTTTGCAACTCTGACAATCCAAAAGCCAGTGTTTAAGAAGATTCGGTCAACTTGGTCACTGAGTCATAGTCAAAGGTCGGGCCATGGTCGCTGCCAAAGAGAAAGAGAAAAGAAACACTCAGCATGCACTCTAACCTAGATCAAAATGGTTATCACTTTATCTAATCAGGAAGCCTCCCACTGTAACGACAAATTCTTCTCCAAACCTGAAAGAAGAATTAGTCGGGATCATCCGAGGAGTAAACCAACTCATCAGTGGGAATCGGGATCCAACTATCATCGCATGATAACGTGACGGAATCCGCTCACGTTATCACACTCCAGAAGGTATGCGCATCTGGCAAGTTTCAGTTTCTTTAGAAACTCCCGATGTGATTTTTGCCCCATGCTCTTATGACCTTGACTAAGGCCAACAAATCATAAGTCACATGTCAAGTTCTACCCGTCATTGTCCAAGTTAATTTGAACCCATCCGTACAAGCCCTTGACTAGGGCCAACAAGGCTATACGACTGTCCCAAACCAACGCATCTATCTATGCAGCAGAAAGGTAACAAGCAGCTACCATACACTATGCCTTGACTAAGGCCAACAAACATAGCATGAATACTACGTGCTACCCGTCTGAAATGACGGAGGGCTACGAATGTTTTTTGGTGAAAAACCTTTAACGTAATGAACTTGATATCGTTGAAGGAAGCAGATAGCTTTCATAAAAATATAGTGGCGAAAACCTTTGCTAAAGAGGTCACTCCCGGTGAAGGGATCTCGACTCTTTCCCCGTAGAATGAGGTGCAGGATATTCCAACTGAATACCATGATGCAAAGCAAAAGTAATCGACTATAGTGAAGTTATTACCCTGACGCAAACTTCTGTCCAAGGGGTCACTCCCGGTGAAGGGATCTCGGCCCTTGCCTCGTCGACTGAGGTGTTGGATATTCATAACCGAATACCGCTGTGCAAAACAAAAGAGAACGCCCTTGCAATAACAGCTTTTTGAAAAATGTTCCAACAACATCAGAATAGGTTTGTTTAGCTTGCATTGATCCGAATCAACGCAGTCCCATCAATTGATCAGACCAATAAAGAACGAAAATAATGATGTACGTATATGCCATCCGCATTCGCCACTGGGTCCCGTCATCACCCGTTAGGTTACTTAACTAACGACAGAGTGGGGACTGGACTAGCGTGGATGCAAAACATATACAACATCTACTAGTATATATATCAATATATAATATTCGCTCAAGGCGTGATAAAATGCAACATCACAGAAATGTAATAAGCATCACAGAACAATACAGATATCTGGGATCCCCGGGTTTCATAGAGCCGCTACTGAAACCCGACGTTCCCCTGGTCGTGTGGATAGCCTGTGCAATGAAATCCTAGACCCCTACGGGCGCGGCAAGTTACCCGCCAAAACCTGAAGCGAGGCAGCCCCCTTCAGCAACGTGAATGGACTACCCAGCACTTCACGGAATCCGGTAACTTGGGCACTCCTCCTTGGGTCAACCTGTACACCATACGAGTGCGGCGAATAGCCCGCCAATTCTAGAGTGAAGCCCCCTCCGTCTCAACGCCATGAGATGCGGTCCCGTTGCCCTCTAGAACCCGGCTATCCGTGCACCCCACCGCGGGGTAATCCTAGTACAGAAAGTAAAATATACATGCAACGGGTACATCGACCTCAGCCCGGTCGTGCCCCAAAAGAATAATATACAAACAGGCAGTAACGACAGTCCACATGTCGGACGCTCGCCCCGCAATATCAAATGTACATAATAGAACCAAACTGTACTACCATTGCATTCAGGCTATCCACCACGACAAATCCGCAACATCACAGCACAACACAGAACATCAACGTGAATGTCACGTTCGCAAATCCGTCTAAAAGGGCTATAGCAGTTAGACAGGATTTACCGATCAAATGGCATTCACGGTCGCAGATATAATGTAAATACTGTGAACTAACATGTTTAAAATTTTCGATCGGCTAAATTTCCCGAAGTGGGCCCCAAGCACAACTGTAGCACTCAAAGAAAATCTGGGCCCAAACAGAACATACCAAAAACCCTATTTCCATGTCATAAGCCCACTGTAAAAATTTGGTACAGTGAGGCTACAGTACGGCCGTAGATCCGCCGCCAAAACGTGGTTTTGGCCGCGGATCCTCCGCGCTACAGTAATATCAGCCGACCAAATTTTCACAGAATTCTTAAAAAACCCTGCACGTATTTTTCCAATATACCAAATAATTTTTAGAGCAAGGAAAAATTCGACAGAAAGTGCGACATGGAAATGCGGTTTTTGGAAAATCCATTCGATCAAACTTGTAAACACGTTAGAGCAAGCTAGACTAGGTTAATGGCGTGGCTCTGATACCAATGTAAGTGCACGGCAGCGCCCCGGCCGTCTGTCCGAGGCCAAAATGCGGAAACGATACTTTTCTTTAACTTTTAAAAACGGCGCCACCGCGTACTAAAAACCCAGATCGGGCCATTAACCTAATCCTAGCAAACTAGAGAATGGGTAGAAAGCTATATCGAGCGATCCGTGTCCTTCGGTCTTCGGCCTCCACTCCGATCTCCTCGCGGAATCTCCGGTCTTCACCTCCTCGTCGGAACGGGCACCACATCGCCGGGTTCTTTTACGGGCTCCCACCTCTGGACCGAGGCAACTCGGGCACGAAGTTGGCGAGTCGACATATCCAAGAATACTGTAGGATAGTGTAGAATAGTTTGTCTCTAGCGGGTATGAAGTTGCCATGTGATGGAAGTGAAGAAAGAAATGAACTTTGAAATGGGACTCTCTTTGTAGCATGAATGAAAAATGAGATGCCAAATATTTCTCACACCAAAAATGAATTCCTTGCTCTCTCTATGTGGCCGGCCTCTCAAGAATGAGGAGGAAAAAAAATGGATCAAAACAACTAAGGAAAAAATGGGTGATAACAAGAAGAAATGGTCACATCAATTTCTCATCCAAATCCTATCTCATTAATGCAAACCAAGTGATACAAAAGGAATCTCATGATGCTATAACCATGATGATGCCTCCATTTCACAAATAACACCCTCCACAAATCTAATTTGCACATTTGCAAATTAGTCTCTCCATAAAAAATTCAGCTAAGTATGGAAGAAAGAAAAACTGGCTGAAACGGAATGGAAACTGGCAACATCAAAAAACTGATCCCGTAATAAATTACAGGAAAACCCCGTGACCGTATACACATACCCGAATTTATATTCCGACCGAATACAAATGCAATGAGACAAAATCTGCACTGTACAATACCAGGATCCGGCTTAAACCAAAGCCCGCTAGTATTATCCGTCCGATCATGATCCGTGCAATACCGCACGTATAAGATCGAACCCTGCCATATCTCCATACGGCCTCTACAGCGTTTCGCTCGAAACTTAAGAAACTGTCTGTGGGGGACTCTAAAGACTCGTCAATACTTTGGCTGTGGATTTAACCACTAGCACGTCAGAGGTATTAGCCATACGTAACGGGCTACCAGGTATTGACCAAAAGGGACGTCGATGAGCGAACTCATCCTGACACCCTACTGAGCCTGTCAGTGATAATATCCGTACAGTCCGGTCCATTCGTCTATGAGCATCGCATGACGGGCCTAGGGGGTTGGTAAAAGTCAGACCCCCAAAAGCGGTACAAGTCGTGTCGGAGTGTAGCCCAGAACACCCTGAGATACTACTGGAATACCTACCAGTAAATCTCCTGCCATGGCCAAGGACTTCGTGTAACGGCTCTCCTAAACACAGCGCGACCTCACCCCCAATACCGAGAGAGACGAACCCCTGCAGATCCGCTCACTGCCTCCATGTGGCTCGGGACTGTACCCAACTAAAACCTGTTTGCATGACTCCTTTGAGCCATGGTAGGGTAGTAATCAAAGTACAGTGGGAACTCACACAAGACAAATGACGATCTCAGGTCGATGAACTAACCTGTACACATGTCACCAGGGAACTGCTATCTGACGTCTGGTATAAGACCAACTAGCATGTTCCTGGCGAGTCCTTTCCGGTGTACTCATAACCCAATGAGCACCTGTATACATCTTAGGTGAACCAACTGACACCAGTGGCTTGTGAGACCAGCCACCGCCCCTCGTCGGGGTCTCTACTGTATACACTAGTCTACTCTGGAGTATTGATACCCTGTCTCGAAAACTCCTACGACTAGGGACCTTTTAAGGATGTGCTTATAGACCCCAGCTCCCATGTATATGATCGCCATCATACTGCTGGCCGTCAAGCAAGAATCCTAAGGGCTCTATCAACGTGCAATAGTGACCTGTAAGGTCACCTGAAACAGTACACGATGACAAAGATAAACCAGATAGTATACTATCATCTTGAGTAAGACTGTTCTAATGGTATAGGCCCCCCCTCAATCATTGCAAGCACGGGCGTGTGATCCAATAATTGACTCTGAGAGCACTATCCCCAACACCTACAATAATACACAATCGCAATCGTTTATTAAAATCGAATTCGGAAAAACCGATACGGCACACGGTGTGCTCATAGGTTTGAACCTATAGCCTACGCGTACAAAAACAATCAACAACCCTTGTTGTCGATGTACAAACATCCAACAACCTAATACAAATCCAAATAGCAAAACCAAACATTTCAAAATATGGAAAACATAGCCAAAATCGCATCAAAGTTCTCCCAGATTTTGACTCAGGTCAAACTAGCCAATTTTGCATATGGGGTTGCTCTAGATATCAGATAAGGAAGACATGGAGCAAACACCAAACCAAACCATCAAGACCAGGCCGCAATTTGCGACCTGGGGGATTAAATCTGCGGCCTGTAAGAGGTTGTGGGGTCTCGGGTCTCTAGGGTGCACTCACAATCACCTGCTCATCTCACTGTCTTTGCTAAATGATTTATGTTGTCCCCGGGTTACTCCAGATCTCTACGTACTATCACAAAATCCATAAAAACCCGACAAGGGTAAATTATTAAATCCGTATTTTGGTTTCTATGCTATGGTCCAGATCAAGAATCACCTCTAAAGTCTTATTGACAGCTACTAAACATCATCAATTTCCCAAACCCTTCTCTAGAATTTCAAAATTCACAAACCCATTCGTAAACAATTTCCAATCTAAACTAGAATGCTAAGAAAACTTGAAACTAAACTAAGTGAAGGGATTATACCTCATATAGGCCACTCAAGAAAACCCTAGCTTCTCAAAGTTATCAAAATCCCACTTTGCTTGGTCCATTATGTAGAGGATGAAGAGGTGATCATTTTTTGTGAAAGGGGTATAGGGTTTTGAGGAAGGTTTGGAGATGATAATTGGGGTTGAAGGTGGAGGGAGGTGAGCTTGAGGAAGATGAAGATGGAGGTGAAAATGGTGGGGGAAAGAGAATAGAGGCAGCCCCCCCTCTCTCTTACCTATTCTCTCTCCCTCTCTCTCTCTCCAAGCATGCTTACCCTCATCATTATGACCCCTCTCTCTCCTCAATCATTCCTCTCAATTCTTTTCTCACCACAATAAAACCATAACATAAAACAACACAAATAAATATGTAACCAAATGAAACATGTCATGGTGCACTAACCATGAAAACTGTAGAAACACGGATTTAGCTTAATCGCGATTAGCAGTGCACTAATCGGGTTTTTATTTAAACTGCATATAATAAATTTTAAAAATGCCAAATCCCTTAAATATATTCTTTAAATGAATAAATCATTTTAATTTCCATTTATTTCACAATTATTGGTATATATTTATACCCTTTTTCGAAAACCCCAATTTCGCAAATCGGGCAGTTTTCGGGAAATATATTATTTTAATGTTAAATTCAAAAATAATATTTTATATTTTCTGAAATGTTACACATACACAGAATATGGAAGCAGGTTAACACTATCACCTAAATCAAGTAGAGCACGATTGATATTTTTATCTCCAATAGAAATCGAGATTGTAGGACAGCCAGGGTCCTTACGTTTCTTTGGTAATTGCTGGGTAAAAGCTGTGCTTACATTAATCGTCATGAAAACTTTTTTTGGTACTTGAGTTCTTCTCTTCCTAGTGCACAAGTCCTTAAGTATTTTCGCATAAGCCGGAACTTGTTGTATAGCATCTAGGATAGGGATATTTATGTTAACCTGCTTAAACATTTCCACAATCTTCTCCATTTATGGACTTGGTCTGTTTCCCCTTAACCTATTTGGATAAGGAGCTTTATCAATAAGAGCTGGGTCCAACATTGGAGAAGATCGTGGGGGTGGAACGGATTCCAGAATTGGAGTGGGGATCGTTATAGGTGGACTCAAGGAGGTAGGTGGAGGGTTCGAGCCTTGAGGAAAACGGAGAATAGGCTCGGAAGCAGATGGTAGACTAGAAGAAATAGGGTTAGAAGTGGAAGACGGGGTATCATTGATTGATTCTTCATTATCATCCTGTTTACCGACTTGATTATTCAGCATTCTTCCCGATCTCAACGTAGTTACGACACTCACATTATGATATTGCGAGTAGCCGGGATTCAGTAGGGGTTGAGATGGAAGTTTCCCTTTCTCTCTAGCACTCATCGCGGCATTTAATTATGCAATTTGTGCTTCCATCGATTTTATACTCTCACCGTGGGAGGCGGAGTTCTGCATTAATGTCTGGATAGAAGCCTTTAAATTAGCCGATGTTTGCATGGAAAATTTAATAAACAGATCGAGTGCAGATGAGTTTTCGGTACCGGCCGTTTGGAAAGAATTATTAAAGGGTGCAGAATTGTTGGTCGGATTTTGAAAAGTTTTTGGTTGAAAGGGGTGCTGACTCTGTGATGGATGCTGTTGTTGTGGAGGAACCCTTTGATAGTTATTTTGGTTTGGAACCATATTTTTAGTTTGGTGTTGGTTCGAAGCAAAATTAGGGTGATTCCTCCAACCCTGATTATATGTGGAAGAATAAGGATCATTTCTAGGTTGCTGCTGAAAAGCGGCATTAGTGTGTTCTTGAACTTAAAATGGAGAATTCAAAGGACATTCTTCCGTCAAATGTGATGAATCGGAACAGCATCCACACACAGTTTTAGGGAGAATAAATTTGTTTAGGGAGGCTGAAGAGACTTTGCTTTCTATAGAATCTAGTTTCCTTTGTATCGCGGCCTTTCGGCTTTCACTGTGATGGAAATCTCGAGCTGATGGATACCTCCCTTAGATAATTGTGGACTAATGCTTTCCCATTGCAAAGTGTGTTCAGCGAGATCTTCCAGGTATTTCCAAGCTTCACCATCGTCTTTCGACAGGAATTGACATTGACACATGATTTTAAGCATCTGTTTTGTTGTTAGATCAACACCCTCATATATAATTCGACAAAGGTCCCATTTATTGATTCCGTGATGAGGGCATTGTAGAAGAAGATCCTTAAACCGTTCAAAGCATTTCCAAAATGGTTCATTGAGAAGTTGGGTAAACTGGTTAATCTCGCTTCGAACGCGGGCGATCTTATGATTGGGATAAAATTTCTTAAGGAATGTTAGAACGAATTCATCCCATTTGGCAATAGAATGTGAGGCAGTGTTATAAAGCCATTTTTTTGCTAGATTGCACAAAGTAAAAGGGAGAAAACGTAAGCGCATAGCATCCACAGACAGTTGTGGCGTACCCATCATTGCGCATACATTTTCGAATTTGTTTATAAAAACGTATGCGTCTTCGGATTCAAGCCCGTGAAATTTGGGTAACAGTTTGATAAATTGGGGTTTAATTTCAAAATTATCCCCATTGGCTGGTGAAATAGAAAGACAAGTAGGAAGGGGTCCGCGCATTGGGTAACATCTTTCTTAGAGAGAGATGCGCGATGGATTCTGCGCACTGACGGGTGGTGGCAGGATGGTGGTAGTAAAATCTGATGGAGAACCGTCCATCTCGGTCGATATGGTGGGTGGAGCGGAAAAAGGAGATGAAGAAGTACCGACTTCGGAGTCAATAGCAGAAACATGGACAAGACGGGCACTAAAATCCCGTGTCCAGCCAAGCATGCACTAAGCGGGTTTAGCGCATGTGGCAGCGTGTGAGAACTTAAAAATTGGTTTGTTTTGAAAAGTGTCGGATGTGAGACAAATCACACAAAAATGCACAATCAACCCTAGAACTAAGGTCACCTAGGTCAAGTCACTAGACCGCTCCTAGAGTTCCAAAGGAAAAACCGCAGGATCAATCCTCTACCATCTCTTTATCACTCTTGTGGCCAGGTAAGTACCAGGTAAGTGCCAGGTAAGTGGGAGGTATCCGCTATACGAATCACCGAAAATAGCGGGCCTAATTAAGTAATTACTTGCCTTAGACACACTTTCCTAGACACTACAAAAGTAATGCGGATAAGTGATAGATTACGCATGACCTTCCTCTGTCCTTATTGAACGTGACGGTCCTTAGAGTCTTGATCTAAATATTTTTTAATTAATGTAGGTTGATGCAGATGCTCGTTTTGTAATTTGTGGGGCTTAGGAAGGGTGATGAAATCCCCACCTAATCTGAATTTGGTCTTTGCCCCTTAATGTCCGTATTAAAATATGCAAAATCAAACCGCAAAACAAAACTCGCAAAAAGATTTTTGAGCGGCTATATTTTGCGAAGAATCCTACAGAAAATATATTATTGGATTTTTCAGAGGAGAGAGAAAGAGATAGAAAAGATACCAGAAAAGTTTGAGGGCACAACTCTCCAAGACCGCCGCGGTTCCACCGCAGTTTGCACACAATAACCGCGGTTCCGCCGCGCTTTAAGGGGTTCTTTGTTTAAATTTTTTTTCACCGTTGCTTCCTTTGCTCCTCTGGGTCTTGATGAATGTCTCTGAATCTTTATCTCCTCGCTAAAGTGACTCCAGAATCCCTCGCAAAAATCGCACACCAATCGTTTAATATGCAAGATACAGTTTTGTTTTATTTTTATGATATATATCGAATAAGAATTCAACACAAATAGTAAGAATAAAAAAATTACGCACGTATCCCCGGCAACGACGCCATTTGATTGATTTCTATTTTAGAGAAGAGTGTAGTAATATAACCGCAATCAACAACGGTGTCGTGTATAGCTAGACCGATATGAGTACAGGTCGTCCTCAGGGATATGTGGAATCTTTCAATCTTACTTTAGACGTGTTGAAAAAGAAGAAGAATAGAGTAATAAAGAATAGTGGAAATAGTTTCTAGATCTACGTCAAAATACGGATGTAGAATACAGATCTAGTTTGAATACGGATATAGATTTTATAAGAAGAATGCTTGTAGAGTTCGTTCGGATTTAGTAGTCATGGATGACTAATAAAGATTACTCCTTTTATCTATTGATAGATTTAATACTAGATAGATGGTGATGAATTAGGATTAGGGTTCTTGGAAAAAACTAGAGTTTCCCCGCTATTGACCCTTGTCCTTTCATTGATCTCAATTCATGTCAAGCCCTTAACAAAACAACTTTTAATCTGATATCAAATCGCGGTCGAGACCAGAAATAAATTGGTAGTGCGCCCGATAAGGATGTTAACATTTATTTTTCTAAAGTTTATAAATTTCATAAGACTTAAAAGAAGTTAAAACATTTTTTCATCCATTGATCACCCTAATCTTACGAACCCTATCAAGCGGAGAATTACTCGCGCATGATGGAGATAGAAGAAGAACGGATAGAGAAAGAACTCATAATGTAAATACAGAAAATAAATGCTAAATAATGTTATACCTTTATTAATCAACTTCACAATTACAAAGCCTTCAAGTTTAGATTACAAGAGAGAAGAAGTTGCTCTCGATCTCTGCTTTGTAGGAAGTAGATACTCCATCGAATATCACGTCGCTCTATCACGTCGAATCGTGGACCTGTCATGGATCTCGTGTTCTTTGACGGTGATTTGCTTTATGTAAAAGGTGATGAATTCTAACTTTATCCCTTGGTCCTTTATATAGCCTTCAAAGAAGAAAACCTAGTTACCATATATAGTGATTTCCTAATATGTTGACTTTCCATATATGGTGATTTCAATTTGGTGACTTTCCATATATGGTAATTTCCTAATATGGTGATTTTCCATGCCTGGATTCTTCAAATATTTACTGAGTCTCTGCCAGTATTGATTTTACGATTTTGGCAGATTTTTTGATCCTGACATCTTGAAATTCTTGATCTCTTGACCTGAGCTAAATTTGCGCAATATCTCCATGAATAATGTTAGTAATATTTAAATTAGAGAGAGAGAGATATTATCCTAACCATTTTATATGATACAATATTTTAAGAATCTTGATTAGAATATTTGATATGATATGCATATTTAAATTACTAAAATATTATATAAATATCATATGCATATATTTTCCTTCATAATTTTAATTATAATATAGAAACATATGATAATAGATATTTTCCAGATAAACCCTCATATGTTTCATAATTATAATAAACACCTTTAAATATTTATCAAGAGAAAGGAAAATGTCATATCAAATGTGCAATATTTTCGACTGAACACTAAGCTTTACTATACAAGAATCAAACTAGAGAATTAAGGTTTGTAAGTAAGAAAATAATTTCTAAACTAAGTGAAGAGGGTTACAACCTTTGTAGATCAAGTCCTTCACTTCTAAAGCTCCAAGTAATAGTCCCTAGAACTTTTCTTGGCTCCACTTGAAGAAAAAATTGAGCTTGTTTGAAGTCCTCGAAGCCGAAGATGATCCAACTTGAAGTCTCTCTAAGTCAAGCTCACTCTTCACTAATCAAAGTATTAGTGAAGCAAACAACCTATACTAAAGGGCTATGATACTGTAGGTTGATGAAGTAGGAATTTTGCTCACTAGAAATCCTTTTTCTCTTTTCTTTTTCTTCAACTCAAAAAAACCTTAGAGGAGAAGAAGAAGATAAACTTGGATGAAGAATAATAATGAGAATGAACCATAAACATGTGAGATAATAATGTGGATGAATAAATATCTAAGTGTAAAACAAAAGTAAGAGATGAGTCTTGGCTTCTCAATACTTCTCCAAGCATCCAAAGCCATGACTCATTTCCTCCTTCATTTCTTTTATCCTTAAATTATAAATCATCAAATATATCCTATGCTATGCTCATATGTGATTCTCATACATCCTAATCTCATGTATCATCAACCATGATACAGTTATCAATTACTATATAAATATATATATATATATATATATATCCCACACACAAACAAACAAACATATATATATATATATATATATAATTATATACAAAGAGAATAGAATTCAAAGTGAGCTAATGTTAGTTAATATATATGTATATATCAAATATATAAATACATATCAAATTATTAAATCAACACTTGATTCAATAATCCGGTTATATCATATATAACCGACTAATATCATATATGTGTGTGTGTGTGTGTCAAATTATTAAATCAACACTTGATTCAATAATCCGGTTATATCACATATAACCGACTAATATTCAATACTAAATACTAAATCAACACTTGTTTCAACAATCTGATCATATCATATATAACCGGCCAATATAAAATATATATACATATAACAAATCACTGAATTAACACTTGATTCAATAATCCGGTTATATCACATATAACCTAACCGATATCAAATATCGCGAGATTAGAATACGGTATCACATACTCGTATTTAATCAAGCACCCGCACATATCACTATATGTGCCCTACTTCGTTTCGCTTGAGCTAGGAAACCTCTGTGTGAGACTCTAATGATATGCCAGCATTAGATAATGATCATATCATATACCCACAAGCCGTCATCGGTACTAGCTGGACATAACGGCTACCCAGGTATTGAACGAATAGAGGATCAACAAGCAAGCTTGTCCAAACTCCCGCAAAGCCTATAAGCAACACTTACCGTATAGTCCGGTCTCTTCATCTGATATGTTGCATATCGAGTCTAGGGGTGGAATCGTCAGCCCTCAGTAACTTGATAACTCATGCCGATGTGTGGCCTATAACCTTTCGAGAAACTACTGATAACACTTACCAGTAAATCTGATCAGCCCTGGCTAGGGACTTACTGTTATAGCCAATCGAGCATAGCGCAACATCAACTCCCAATACCGGGAGAGACAAAATCCTTCTTATCACTCATTGCCTCTATGTAACTCGGGACTGTACCCAAAATCCACCTGTTTGCATGATTCCTTTGAGCCGTGGTCGGGAGAAAATCAAAGCATAGTGGGAACCACACAAGACACTATGGCGATCTCGGGTCTACAGACTAACCTGTACAAGTGTCACCAGAGAACTGCTATCTGACGATAGGTATAATACCATCTAGGAGTTCTCGGTGAGTCCTGTTCGGTGTACCCATTCTTTAATGAGCATATGTATACAATCTTTGATGTCAAACACTAATGGTTGTGGGATCAACCATTTCCCCATACAGGGTCAAGAAACGTACATACTAGTCTACTCTGGAATATCGATGCCCTGTCTCGATATTCCCTTAACTTGGAACTGTTAAAGGATGTGCTTGCAGACTACACAAGCCCTACTAGTATGATCTGCATCATAGTCCTGGAAGTCAAGCCTACATCCTAAAAGCTTTATCAATATGTATCTGAGAGACTATATAATAATATAAGTGTACATTTTAAGATAAAGAGCAACCATATAGCATACTATCATGTCGAGCAAGAAAGTCCTCTATATATATGTCCAAGCATCCACTATAATATACAATAATGGCCTCTAGGGCATACATATTCCTAACAATCTCATACCCAACATCCCAAAAAGTCTCTCAAACCGCGTCTTGGGAAGGGCCTTCGTGAGTGGATCCGTTGTGTTGTCCTTTGTATCCACTCTCCTGACCTCGATCTCCCGGCGATCAACTATCTCCCGGATCAGGTGATATCGCCTCAGAATATGTCTGGATCGCTGATAGGACCAGGGTGTTAGTGTTATATGTCGTAGAGGCCATTATTGTATCATACTGGTTTGTATTTTACATATTAGAAGCTTGGGATATACACGGATATAGTAACAGTCTTGCTCGAAATGGTAGTATGCTACCTGGTTTGTTTCTACCTCAATATGTGCATGTGTTTCTTTTAGCATATCACTTATACATATTAGTAGAGCCCTTAGGATCTTTGCTTGATTACCAGTGTTGTGATGGCATTCACACTAGTGGGGGCTGGGTAGTCTATAAGCACATCCTATACAGGTCCCTAGTCATAGGATTATCGAAACGGGGTATCGATACTCCAGAGTAGACTAGTGTATACGCTTCTCATCCCATCATGGGAGATGGTCTTTCCCACAACCATTAGTATGTCATGCTGGAGATAGTATGCAAGTGCCCATTGGGTTATGAGTACACTAGACAAGACTCATAGGGAGCTGCTGGTGGGTGTTATACCTATCGTCGGGTAGCAGTTCCCAGGTGACATGAGTACAGCTTAGTCCGTCGATTTGACACTGCTACTTTTCCTCAAGTGTGTTCCCATTGTTCTTAGATTACTACCCTACCATGGCTCAAAGGAGTCGTGCAAACAGGTAGAAGTTAGGTGCAGTCCTGAAGCACTTGGAGGCAGTGGCGGTGAGATAGGATTCATCTCTCCCGGTATTGGGGTTGATATCACGCTATGTTCGGAAAGCCATTACACAAAGTCCTTGGCCAAGGCAAGCGATATTTACTGGTAGGTACTCCAGTAGTTTCTCATGGTGTTTTGGGCTACATTCCGACATGAATTATTGTGCTATTAGGGGTCTGACGATTACCGCCCCTAGGCCCGATATACGATACTCTTAGACGAACTGACTGGACTGTATGGAGATTGTCACAGTTAGGCTCAGTAGGAGTTCGGATGAGTTTGCTCATCGGCCTTTTTATCGACAGATACCTGGGTAGTCGTTACGTACAGCTAGTATCGCTGACGTGCTTGTGGTTAAACTCACTGCCAGTGTAGTGTCGAGCCTTTAGAGTCCCACACAGAGGGTTTCCCTGCATCGGGCAAAAGATGTAGAGGCCGTATGGTTTTACGGCAGGGCTTCGATCACATACGTGTACTTGTGCACGTATGATGTTCGGGCGGATAATATAGTGGGCTTTGGTTTAAGCCGAATCCTAGTATTATTTTGATGGATTATTTTTGTCTGTAACAACCCTAAACTTTCTGTACAGAATTTTTCTAAAATACAAAAAGGAAAACATAAGCCTGAGCACAAATTATAAATTTAATTTTCTTTTGAACAGCAAGAAAGCACTTGTAGCTCATTAGTAAAGCCTTGCACTGCTGTGACGTAACCCCTGTGTTCGAATCCCCCCAGCCACATATATTTTTAATTGATTTTCTTTTAAACTTTTAGAAGCCCAACAGTTTGCACGTGCACTACACGTAAAATGAAAAGTCACACAGAAAACAAACATGTGCAAAACACTATTCATACAGACCTTGACATGTGACGGAGATCCAAGCTCTAGCCAACGGGATTGGACCGGTGAGATCACTCCTTAGCCCAGCGTCGCCGGCCCCCCTCTGTAGGTAATGCCTCATCTTACTAACCCTAGTCCCTTCGCCTTCCCCCTTAGCCCCTGTACTGTTTGTTTTTAATAAAAATAAACAGAGAATTAAAAATTTGCATTAAACTAAATTTTAAATGCATTTTAATTCTCAAATTCATTACCCTAAACCCTAATTTTCCTATAAATACCACACTACATTTCACCCCTCCTCACTCAGAATTTTATTACAAAAACTCTCTAAAAATTCCAAGTCCTAAGTTGTGCAAGTGGAGTTGGCAAAGGTCGAAGTTCCGGCAAAATTTCAAGAAGATCCCGACGACGAAACGACACCCCGACGGTTCCAAAAGCTTCTCCCTTCTCCCCTCTTCCTTTATAACCTGTAAGTTCCCATTCCCCTCCTCCATCTCTATTCTAAAACTTCTCTTTTTCAAAACTCATCGGAAGCGGAATTATTCCGATTTCCGATTCGTTTTTATTTAAAAACTCCATTTTTCTTAAATAATAAAATACCATATTCTCTCATAATGTTTAACAAACACAAATGAACACATTAGAACAAGTTTCATCTCAAAATGATTCATGTTGCAATTTTTATTTCACTTTTACATTAAAATACCATCATGTTACATACAACTTATAATTATTCAATTTAACCGTATTACCTTTAAATAACTCATGAGGTAATGACCTACCTCATCACAACACACATTCGTGACATAGCACGATGAATTTTTGGACTCTAGTTTATGGGAAAATACGAGATTACGAATAAATACCTTGAACATTCAAAACTGTTTCTTTAAAAAGTGTGTTAGTTAAATTCCTTGCAAATACGCCTCTACATCCCATTTTGGGGAAGCCCGATCGGGATGGTGTGGGTTATCGCACGTCCTCGGGCCTAGTAGAGCGAGATGCAGACCTCTGCAAGGAGCATTCGATCTCGATGGAATTTTTGATGCAAATTTTAAGAAAATGAGATTTCTACAAAATAAATAAAATTTATTTGTATTAAATATATATATATATATATAGATGAATATTATCAAAAGATCTATTTTAAAATATATTATATAAATATTCCGTGTTTTCTAAATCAGAGGAATCACAATTTCATGAAACTACCATTACAATTCAATACAAATTCCAAGATTACACTGAAATACCATATACATTGAAATCTAGGTTATATTCACTAGAATATTTCATTTTTATAAAAACCACATCTATGAAAACCCTAAAGACGATAATAAAATACTTGAGGTGTATTTTGAAATTATATCAAAACTATTTTTACATAAAACCCCCTCAAGTTATATTAATATTACAATAAGGACTCTAGTAAACATATGTTTAAGCGGGACCAGCTCTCTTGAGCCTCAGGGAGCCGGAGAATATGGGTGCTTGCCTATCTAAGGTAGACAATCTAAAAACGATGTTATCAACACGGTAATTATTTTGGAAAAGACACAAATCCTGCCGTCAATGTGCAGCTGTTACCGATAACTCCAAAATAATCAGGACTTCAATTCTGTTTAAAATTCTGACTCAGTTCCAGTCATGGTCAAATCAAAATACAATTTGACTTGAATTTGATTCAAGTATAACTTCAATACAACATGAATCCATGAATAACAGAATACAATCCATATCAATATGAACATGACCAAACCGAATAATAGATATACTCTGATTACATGACTATCCATTTATATCCATTCCATTTACTGATATCATGGTTTTGGTAAGTCTTCCATTCACTACAAGACAATACAATACAATCAGTACAATCAGTACAATCAATACAATAAACATTACGGGGTTTATAAAGGGGTAGACTAGCACGGAACATGTTAAAGGTGGCACGAGGTGGTCACTAAAAGATGTTATTACATCCATACCGTTGTTCCGTGGTATTTTCGACGGAGCCTTATACTACGGATTACCAAAGTCCACGGTGTAAGTTGGACCCCTCTCATATACACCGGCATATTCTGTACCAAGCTACAACTATGTTAGTATAACAAATATAACATATCTACTTCACCTGTTCTATTCTCTGTCTATTCTCTCCTTCTTTCTTTCGGACTTACCGAGCGATTGTTCATTGACAAAATTCCTATTTCTCTTCTTTCTTTGGAATATTGTCAGGAGGGCCCGATTCTGAGGAGTTCGAGACCAGGCAGGAGCATATGGAGCAGTTCACAGAAGATCCTGAGCATTGACTTTGCTTATACTCATTTTATTTTCAGTTATGCCATTGTTTAGGCATTGCATTCCAGACTTGTATTTACTTTCCAGTATTGTATTGTAAAGAAATGTTGAATAAATAAAAGTTGTTCTTTTACATCTCTTCTTGTATACTTCTTTATATTGCTTAGATACGCTTAGCATGTTTACTTCTGAGTAAATACATAGCGGACACAGTCGAGTCCCCTTGCCCGTACACCGGGAAGCGGGGCATGACAGATTTTGTTGGTGGCCCATGCAGGTCAGTGTTGCATGGAACCCTACCATGCAAGTCAGTTCTGCATGGAAATGCAGGTCAATGCTGCATGAAGTCCGAAGCAATATAACACAAGAATTAGCAACTAAAAATATTATTTACATTTCATATTCCTTGAATCTTACAATTTCATATACTTTGAATCTATCCTAACCCTATTTTTCTTTCAAGGTTATGGATTCTCCAAACAACACCAGTACCAACTTCAACAACACACCACCACCTCTACCGCTTACACCTACCGTTGCTGCTCCGATCAATGAGCAGACGGTATTCTGATGAACCGCTTGAGGCGATCCGAAAGCTCCTGGAAGGACAGCAGCAGCATACTGCTATTCTGATGAACCGTCCAAAAGTGGAAGCGCCCGGAGTGAAGAAATTCCTGGCACTGCACCCAAAACAATTTTCGGGGAAAGAGAGCCCTCTGGAAGCGGAAGAATGGGCTCAGAGCATCGAGGATGATCTGGCGGCAGCACAAGTGCCAGGAATCGCTTGGGTATGAGTTACGAAGCTGCAACTTACCGAAAACGCCCGAGTTTGGTGGAAGGCGGAAGAAAGCCGTCTTGACCAGCCGATCGAATGGAAAACCTTTCACGACATGTTCGACACAAAGTACTTTCCAGAGACTGCCCAATTTGATATGGAGCATCAATTCATCCACCTACAACAGGGTTCGATGTGGACCAAATCAGTGGATGAATATGATGCTGAGTTTACCATGCTCAGTAGGTAAGATGTCTCAATATTTGATTTTCTAATATCACATACTATACAGCTAACACAAGAACGCAACAGGTTCGCAGCATACTTGATACCGACTGATGAGATCGGGTCCAAACGATTTCAGCAAGGGTTAGATCCGGAAATCTAAGCTGCCTTAGCTATAAAGAATTTCCCAACCCACGAACTGGCTCTGAAAGCTTCCCGTCGATATGAGGCAGCGGTGAAGAAGAAGGGCAGATCTCAATCTGCCGGTGTGAAGCTCCATGCCACTCAGATGGCAGGAGGAGCCTCTTCATGGCTAAATTTTGAACCCAGGAGACCGGAAGAAACAGATAACCGGTCAAGTCCAGATTTTTGCTACTACTGCAAGAGGGATGGACACTTATGGAAGGACTGTAGGCGCGCAAAAGGCTTATGCCTAGTTTGTGGTGCATCCAATCATAGAATTGGAACATGTCCTTATAGACGCAACAAAGTTCTAACTCCAAAACAATCAGGACTTCAATTCTGTTTAAAAATCTGACTCAGTTTGAATCATGGTCAAATCTGAATACAATCTGACTTGAATTTGATTCAAGTATAACTGCAATACAACATGAATCCATGAATACCAGAATACAATCCATATCAATATGAACATGACCGAACCGAACCATGGATATACTCTGATTACATGACTATCCATTTATATCTATTGCATTTACTGATATCATGGTTTCGTCAAGTCTTCCATTCACTACAAGACAATACAATACAATCAGTACAATCAATACAATAAACATTACGGGGTTTATAAAGGGGTAGACTAGCACAGAACATGTTAAAGGTGGCACGAGATAGTCACTAAAAGACTTTATTACATCCATGCCGTTGTTCCGTGGTATTTTCGACGGAGCCTTGTACTACGGGTTACCAAAGTCCACGGTGTAAATTGGACTCCTCTCATATACACTGGCATATTCTGTACCAAGCTACAACAGCTACGTTAGTATAACAAATATAATATATCTACTTCACTTGTTCTATACTCTGTCTATTCTCTCCTTCTTTCTTTAGGACTTACCGGGCGATTGTTCGCTGATGACATTCCTATTTCTCTTCTTTCTTTGGAATGTTGTCAGGAGGACCCGACTCTGAGGAGTTCGAGACTAGCCAGGAGCACTTGGAGCAGTTCATAGAAGACCCTGAGCATTGACTTTACTTGTACTCATTTTATTTTCAGTTATGCCATTGTTTAGGCATTGCATTCCAGACTTGTATTTACTTTCCAGTATTGTATTGTAAAGAAATGTTGAATAAATAAAAGTTGATGTTCTTTTACATCTCTTCCTGTGTACTTCTTTATATTGCTTAGATACGCTTAGCGTGTTTACTTTTGAGTAAATACGTAGCGGACCCAGTCGCGTCCCCTTGCTCGTACACCGGGAAGCGAGGCATGACATCGTCTCTTTGTATTCGTATTCTTCGGAATACGGATACGGGTATGTATATACGGTTGATAGGCATTCTCGTAATTTACTCGAGAAAGCTTCTAAAAGGGGACACCTCATTGGGGGTTTTAATCTTTTGATTAAAGAATAATGAGGTGGAGGAAATGAGGTGGAGGTTTGCATTAATTGAAGCATGGCTCAAAGCATGACTCACTCATTAGATATTTGTGAAGCATGCTAGATACTTGTGAAATATTTTTATCTCATCAATTATTAGTATGCTTCATTATTCTATCACACTTGAGCCTTCTTCACATAACCTTATTTTTCTTCACTGGCTTTTCCTCAAGCCCCCCTTCTTCTTCCTGTAGCCTTTCATGTCTCATGAGTTGAGAAACCCAAGGCTATTATAGCTATATTAATCCATCTACACTCTCTACATCATCTAGGCCACCTAGTTTAGCGAACTAAGTGCTCTAGTTATCTCGGATTTGAGGTAGAAGCTCAGACTATAGACTCTCGGGTGGATCGTCTTTGACTCGAGGAGGCCGACGAGGAAGTATCGATCCGTTATGATCCTCGGAGCTTATGACGAGGAGGAGGACAACAAAGAAGACCCGAAGGACATGGTATCGTGAGGTAAAACTACTTTCCGAGTAGTTAACCTCATATGTGTTTGCTAGTTAGGGTTTAGCATCGATCCTGGCATTCAAGTCTTGCGAGTTTTGAAAAATCATTTTTTTGCATATTCCGCCTCCCCACGAACCCGCGGGGTGCGCGACATCGACTTACATGGGATTCTTTGGCCAAAGCCGCAGCTCCATTGTTATCACAATACAAGGGTATTGGATCCTCAATGGATGGAACCACACCTAGTTCAGCAATGAACTTCTTCATCCAGACAGCCTCTTTGGCAGCATCTTTGGCAGCGATGTATTCAGCCTCCATCGTCGAGTCTACTACGGTAACTTTCTTGGAACTCTTCCAACATACCGTCCCTCCGTTGAGGGTGAAGACAAAACCCGAGACCGACTTGCTGTCGTCTTTATCACTCTGGAAGCTCGAATTGGTAAAGGATTCCACTTAGAGTTCTCCGTTACCATACACCAAGAATATTTATTTAGTCCTTCTAAAGTACTTAAGAATGTTCTTCACAGCTGTCTAGTGCTTCTCCCCTGGGTCTGATTGATACCTACTTACCACACTAAGTGTATAAGCCACATCTGGTCTGGTGCATAGCATCGCATACATGATAGACCCAACTGTAGAAGCATAGGGTATCACTGTCATACGAGCCCTCTCCAAATCAATCTTGGGAGACATCTCTTTAGAGAGAGTGATTCCTGAACAAGCAGGTAAATTACCACGCTTAGAATCTTCCATACTAAACCTCTTTAGTATGGTGTCTATGTACCTGGATTGGAACAATCCCAACATCCTTTTAGATCTATCTCTATATATCTTTATCCCCAGGATGTAGGAGGCATCACCCAGATCTTTCATGGAGAACTTGTGTGATAGGAAGAGTTTGACCGAGTGCAGTATAGGAATATCATTTCCTATCAAGAGTATGCCATCCACGTACTATACAATGAAGACAGCCTTACTCTCTACAACCTTTTTGTATATACAAGGTTTATCTATGTTTTTAATGAAGTCAAACTCTTTGACTGCCACATCAAAATAAATGTTCCAGCTCCACGATGCCTGGTTTAATCTGTAGATTGATTTAAGCAGCTTGCACACCTTCCCGATGCTCCCACTGTCTACGAAGCCCTCTGGCTGTGTCATATACACGCTCTTTTCTAAATCACCATTTAGAAAAGCGGTCTTGACGTCCATCTGCCAGATTTCATAGTCATGGTATGCAGCAATGGCAAGTAGGATCCTGATAGACTTAAGCATAGCCACAGGAGAAAAGGTTTCATCATAATCGACACCTGGTCGTTGACAAAAACCTTTTTCTATAAGTTTAGCTTTGAAGGTCTCAAACTTTCCATCTACACCAAGTTTCTTCTTAAAGATCCATTTGCTCCCAATGGGTTTTACCCCTTTAGGAGCAACTTCTAATGTCCATACTTTGTTGGTGTATATGGATTCCATCTCAGATCGCATAGCATAAAGCCATTTCACAAAGTCTCTACTTGTGATGGCCTGCTCGAAACTAGTAGGGTCATCATCGTCCATGATGCAATCCTCACTCCCACTGTCTATGAGAAAACCGTATCATACTGAGGTTCATCGGGGACTATTGAATCCTCAGGTTCTACCAAATCATCTGTTGTAGTTTGTGTAGCTGGGACTTCTTCCAGCTCTACCTCATCACCACTAATTTCTTTTACAAGAAATTTATTTTCTAAACAGGTGGCATGCTGAGCAACAAACACCTTTTGTTCCTTACTGTGGTAGAATAGATATCCATGTGAATTCTTTGGATATCCCACAAACTTGCAAAGAACTGATCGTGTCTCGAGTTTGTCCGGATTCTGTTTTTTTAACATAGGCTGGACAACCCCATATCTTAATTCGTTTAAGATATGATCTCTTTCGACTCTATATCTCATATGGTGTTTTAGGCATTGATTTTGATGAAACTTGATTCAATAGGTATGCAGCTGTCTCAGGCGCCTAACCCCAAACAGAAAAGGAAATAGGTAACTCAGCAACACTCATCATAGAGCGTACCATATCTAATAGGGTGCGATTTCTCCGCTCCGTAACTCCATTGTGCTGTGGTGTATACGGAGGAGTAAGCTGAGAGAGAATCCCATTCTTTTTTAAATAATCTCGGAATTTCATGCTTAAGTATTCTCCTCCTCGATTAGATCAAAGGATCTTAATACTTTTACCCGTCTAGTTCTCTACTTTGCACTTATATTCCTTGAATTTCTCAAAAGCTTCAGATTTTTTTTTCAACAAGAACACATGTTCGAATCTTGAGAGATCATCGGTGAATGTAATGAAGTATGAGAAACCATTCCTGGCATGTGTAGACATAGGACCGCATATATCACTATGTATCAGTCCTAAGAGTTCAGTAGCTTTTTCACCTTGTCCCATAAACGGAGTTTTGGTCATCTTTCCTATGAGACATGACTGGCAAGTTTCATAAGATGTAAATTCAAACGGATTCAAATATCCATATTTGTGCAACTTAGCTAGTCTGGTCGCATTGATATGACCAAGTCTACAATACCACAAAAAGGCTTCGTTCATTTCTGAACTTTTCCTCTTGTGTGTATTCTGTATATTTAGAACTGTATTTTGATTTAGAACGTATATACCATTACACAACGTACCAAACCCAATCAACACTTGATTTAGGAAAATGTTCATAACATTTTTCTCTAGTGCAAAGTTATATCATTCTTTATCTAATAAAGAAACGGATATTATGTTGCATATTATCAAAGGTATGTAATAACAGTCGTTCAAAATCAATGTATTACTATTTGGTAATACAAGGTGTTATTCGTCGACAGCTTCAGCAGCAACAATTGCTCCATTCCCTACTCTGAGGGACATATCACCCTTTCCCAGTTCTCTGCTTCTTTTTAACCCTTGTAATATATTACAAATGTGAGATCCTGATCCGGTATCTAATACCCAGGACGTAGAGCAGACATAGAAACAGTTCTCAATAACTAACACACTCGAAGAAGATGCATCAATATGCTCTTTCTTCATTCGGGTTGCATGGGAATCCTGGTATTCCCCTATTCCTTACTCAGACTTATGACAGTTATAAGATAGAGCGGAACCAACGTTCCCCAGCTCAGTATAATAAGCGGGTTCGGTCAATACATCCATATTATTATCTTGATTAAGACGTGTCATGGTTGCTACCTGGAGAGAGAGAGAAGAAAACACTTTAGCGTATGATCTAGCAAGATTAGATTGGTTATTATCTTATCTAATCAGGATGGCTACCACTGTTTTTATCAAATCTTCCTTCAAAGCCTAAAAGGTAAGATTAGACGGGATTAATTACACCCTACAAGTTCGCCAATCGGTCAGCCAGGCAGGTATTGGTACTCCGAGGGAGTCTTCCCATGCTTTCGCATGGAACTAATTAAATAACCTTGTTTCTGCAAAGGCATAACCCCGTTAACACCTTTCTTAGACACCTACTGGATTGGGTAATTATAAAGTAGAAAACTCTCCCAGGAGTAACATTTATTCGCAGTGGGTATAGGGATCCAACTATCTTATAGAAGGTATGCAATTTCATTGTAAATTTCAACACTTGAAATTCCCGATATCTGTTTTTACCCCATGCGGTTTATGACATTGACAAGGTCAACAAACTATAAACCGCAAGTCAAAATCAACCCGTTATTTCGTGATTGAATTAAATCCACTCGCACGACCCTTGACAAGGTCAACAAGTCCGTACGACTACCCTAATCCAATCGCATCATATGCAGCAGATAAGTACTAATCAGCTACCGCACACTACGCCTTAACAAGGTCAACAAACGCAGTACAAATACTAAATAGCACTTATCTGAAATGACGGAGTGCTATGACTGGTTTTGAAGAAAACCTTTAGCGTAATGAACTTGATATCGTCGTAGAATCTAGTGATTTGAAAAAGAAGTGGTTTAAGCTCCGCTTTTAAAATCGAGTAGTTTTCAAAACAAACCGAGTGGGTTGTAACATATGCCAGTTTTACTAAAGCGGTCATTCCCGGTGAAGGAATCTAGGCTCTTTCCTCATCGAATGAGGTGCTGGATATTCATAAAGGAATACGCAATGCAAAGCAAGAACTAGAGCTATCTTTTTGAAAAATTTGATTCTACAACATCTTTAGGTTTCTTTTCTTTTCATTAATCTCATTAATGATGTCTCATCATTTATGTTTCCTAAACATCATAGAAGAAACGAAAATAAAACACACATATATGCCATCCGCATTCGCCATAGGGACCCGGATCTTCACCGTAAGGTTACTTAACTTACGGCAGGGCGGGGTCAGGACTAGCGCGGATACAATACATATATAGTGTCTACTAGTATATCATATATATAAGTAGCATTCGTCTCACGTAGTTATATGATCACATCATATCAGAATTAGCAGAAGCAAACATATGAAATATAGGATATACTAGGAAGTCCGTGTTTTAGATTAAACCAGTAATGAAAAATACGAATTCCACGGTCGTGATGAATAGCAAAACCCACATCCCTAGACCCCTACGAGAGCGACAAGCAACCCTACCAATTCTAGAGTTAGGCGACCTGGTCTCGACTCCTCGAGATGGCCTCCCACTGGACTCTAGAACCCGGTTACTTGTGCTCCCCACCTTAGGTCTATCCTAATGCGGAAAAATAAATAATATACATCAATGGAGACAACAATCTCAACTCGGAAGTGTCCCAATAAAAGAATATTACATACAGATTTTTATACATGAATGAAAATTGAAAAACTCTTATCTCACGCAAAAAACCCCGGCTATTCAATCACGACGATCCAATATAAGATATCAGAAGCAATACAATAACATCACATGTCATCAACGTAAGTAAATATGTGTATCTTTAATGTCGTTGACGTATAGCAACAAGATCGGGGATACTGCCACATATTACACTTACGGTCGCAGAAAAGAAATGAAAACTACAATAATTAGAATTCGCATCATCCTTAGACATCATAAACCCAGAATATCACAAACTTCGGATTTCATGCCTAACCCTATGAACCTTACATTTAAGTCTCGAATTGAAAACACTTTTCAAAAAACAAGTTGGGTAATTCAACAAGATTCCCGATTCAATGATCGAATGCTCGTCGGGAATTTAAGTAAATGGCTACACCCGAGGCCATCAACGAAGTGCACTTAGGCGGAACACCACGGCCGCGAGCACCCGAGTTGATGCTTTGGCCACGGGGTTCTTCTATACTCATTTGGTCGGGGCTATGGGGTATGGCTATCTAGTAGTGTCTCCCGACGAGTGTTCGCGTACGATACGAGATTGCGACGAAATTTTAATCCGAATCAAAACTCCATGGCAATCCATCAAATGAGACTAAACGCTAGATTTACAAATTGTTAACTAGTTTTCAAAAAAACTAATCAATGTGGATTCCAAAAATTGTATCACAATTCAAAACTATCTAGACGATGTTAAATATTTCGATCGATATTTCAAACACCAGCAAATCACAGAGACCTCAACAACTTGAGCCTCATTACAAATACCCATAAAGTCCAAAAGATCAATATGAAGCTCCAAAAGAAAAACGATGAAATAACTCCTCAAGTCGGCGGCGGAACCGCTGCCAAACCTTGGTTTCAGCGGCGGTTCCGCAACCACTTAAGAGAGTTAAGCTCTCGTTCTTCTTCTGGCTCCATAATATTACCTGCATGATTTTCTGAGAATTTTTAATCTGAAAAATTTCAACTTTTGATGAAATGGACAGAAACTATGAAATTAGGGTTTCGAAAATTTCGATCAAACACTTTAATGTCGTTTAGACTTCGCCTAAGTTTCTAGCTTGGCTCTGATACCATGAAAGTATGTCTCAGCACCTCCACTAGGTTTATACAAGCATCAACTATGCAATTTTAAAAAATCTAGAGTGCTAAGCTATACTATACAATAATCGAACTAGAGAATTAGGGTTTGTAAGCAAGAAAACAATTTCTAAACTAAGTGAAGAGGGTTACAATCTTTGTAGACCAAGTCCTTCACTTCTAAAGCTCCAAGTAGTAGTCCCTAGAACTCTTCTTGGCTCCACTTGAAGAAAGGATTGAGCTTGCTTGAAGTCCTTGTTGGATATGTATGCCCTAGAGGCCATTATTTTATATGTATACATGTGGATGCTTGGACATATGTATGTACAGGACAATCTTGCTCGATATGATAGTATGCTATCTGGTTTGTCTTTATCTTAACATGTGCATATGTTCTACTTGTTATTACGTATCATCTATACATGTTGATAAAGCCCATAGGATCATTGCTTGACTACCTGCGTTGTGATGGCGATCATACTTATGGGAGCAGGGTAGTCGATAAGCACATCCTTAAAAGGTCCCTAGTTGTGGGAGTATCGAGATTGTGCATCGATATTCCGGAGTAGACTGGTGTATACGTTTCTAGACCCCGACGAGGGGCGATGGTTGGTCCCACAACTATTGGTGTGATCATCTAAGATTGTATACAGGTGCTCACTTGGGGTGAGTACACTGAACGGACTCACCGAGAACTTCTAGATGGTACTATACCTATCGTCAGATAGAAGTTCTCAGGTGACATAAGTACAGGTTAGTCTTCAGACCTGAGATCATCATTTGTCTTATGTGAGTTCCCACTGTACTTTGATCACTACCCTACCATGGCTCTACTGCGTCGTGTAAACAGGTTTTGGTTGGGTACAGTCCCGAGCCATATAGAAGCAGTGAATGATTGTTGGGGATTCGTCTCTCCTGGTATAGGGAGTCGATATCGTACTATGTTCGATTGGTCAGGACCATAAGACCATGGCCAAAGCAGTTGGGATTTACTGATAGGTTGATCAGTAGTTTCCCGGATTGGTCATAAGCCACATCAGCATGAATTATCGGGTTATTAGGGTATGACATTTACCACCACCTAGACCCGGTATGCGATACTCTCAGACGAAGAGACCAGACTGTACGGAGATTATCACGGATAGACTCAGTAGGGATCCAGATAGGTTTGTGAAAGGCTACCCTAGCACCACCATGAGGTTCTAGTAGCATCAACCATGCCAAATTTAAAAAATTTAGGGTGCTATGCTAGACTAACCAAGATCTTAACTAGAATATTAGGGTTTTTCTATGATGATATGAACTAAACAAAGAGAAGGAAAGAGGCTACAACCTTTGATGACCGTGTCTTTCTCTTCTAAAGCTCCGGGTTGTAGTCCACGCGACTCCACTAGGCTCCACTTGGAGTTGGATCGAGCTTGCTCTGAAATCCTTCGTGCCGAAGATGATCCACCCGAAGCTCCGCAATCCAACCTATCTCTTCACTAAACACTTTAGTGAATGAAACACACTACACTTGATTGCTAATCAAGTGTAGGATGGTGAAGAAGGGGTTTTGTTTTGCTCACTAAGGTTTCAAGCTCTATGGTTCACAACACATGTGATTGCTAGAGCTTGAAGTAAGTGGTGAAGAAAAATGGAGAATGCTAGAGAGCAAGAGCTCAGGAGAAATGGATAAAGCATCAAAAATAGAGTGAAGAATGGCTCACCAATATATCTCACTCATTGAAGCATGAACATTTTCACATAGAAAATATGCACCATGCTTCAATAGTGAAGTCAAAATAATAAACTATAATATGTGTCATGCCTTCAACCCATGCCTTGCCCATGCTCTCAAAAGTCTCCCCATTTTTCTTTTGATTTTCTATTTTCTAAAAATAGAAAATGCATGCCATGCTTCATTTTAATATATATATATATATATATATTATGAAGAATGATTAGTAAGCTAATAATATTAGTTAATATATAATTATATCAAATATAATATATATCAAATTATTAAATCAACACTTGATTTAATAATCCGGATATATAACATATAACCAACGAATATCATCTATCTGTATATCACATTATCAAATCAACTTTTGATTCAATAATCCGGTTATATCACATATAACCTAACTGATAACAAATAACAGCCAGATTAGAATACGGTATCTTATACTCGTATTTAATCGGGCCCCCGCACATATCAGCATATGTGCCCTACTTCATTTCGCTTGAACCAGGAAACATCTATATGGGACTCTAAAGACTCGTCAATACGCCAGCAGTAGGTGATGATCACATACGTCACTCACAAGCCATCAGCGATACTAGATGGACATAACGGCTACCCACGTATTTAGCGATTAGAAGATCAACAAGCAACCTTGTCCAAACTCCCATGAAGCCTATAAGTGAGACTTACCGTACAGTCTGGTCTCTTCGTCTGATATGTCGCTTATCATGTCTTGGGGTGGAATCGTCAGACCCCGGTAACGTGATAAGTCCTGCCGATGTTTTGCCTATAATGGTTTGAGAAACCCTTCCTATCGCTCGGCCTTGGCTAGGGACTTCCAGTTATAGCCAATCGAGCATAGCGCAACATCAAACCTCAATACCGGGAGAGACGAAACCCTTCCTATCGCTCATTGCCTCCATGTGACTCGAGACTGTGCCTAAAACCCACCTGTTTGCACGACTCCTTTGAGCCGTGGTAGGGAGGAAATCAAAGCACAGTGGGAGCCACACAAGACTCTATAACGATCTTGGGTCTATAGACTAACATGTACCAGTGTCACCAGAGAACTACTTCTGATGATAGGTATACTACCAATTACGAGTTCTCGGCGAGTTCAATTCGGTGTACCCATTCCCTAATGAGCACCTGTGTACAATCTTTGATGTCAAACACTAATGGCTATGGGACCAACCATCGCCCTATACAGGGTCAAGAAACGTACACACTAGTCTACTGTGGAATATCGATGTCCTGTCACGATATTCCCTCAACTAGGAACAATTAAATGATGTGCTTGTAGACTACACAAGTCCCAGCAGTATGATCTCCATCATAGTCCTGGTAGTCAAGCATATATCCTAAGGGCTTTATCAACATGTAAGAGAAAGACATTATAAGAATACCAGTCTACATATTAACATAAAGAGTAACCAGATAGCATACTATCATGTCGAGCAAGAAAGTCCTATATATATATATATATATATATATATATATATGTCCAAGCATCCATTATAATATACATCAATGTACAATAATGGCCTCTAGGGCATACATATTCCTAACAGTTTGCTCGTCGGCCTTCCTTTTCGACAGGTACCCTGGTAGCCGTTACGTACAGCTAGTGCCGCTGACGTGCTTGTAGTTATGGATTTATCCAGTAACTCACTGCCGGCGTACTGTCGAGTCTTTAGAGTCCTACACAGAGGGTTTCCCTAGTTCAGGCGAAATGATGTAGTAGCCGTATTGGATACGTGCAGGGTTCCGATTGATTGATGGTACTGTGTACCTGGACTTTCGATCGGACAGTTGATAATATTAGCCAGCTAGGGTTTTGAGCCGGATTATTAAATCAGGTATTGATTTAATAATTTACATATATGTATTTCGATATGTATATTCTAGTATTATGTTCTTTGTGTTATTCTATCTCTTTGGGCATTCGTGTTTTTATACGAATGCAGGTATGTACATACAGTAGAATGTAATCTGTATTTTATACGGAAAACATTCTAGAAAGTGGACACCTCATCATGGCTTTTTTCATTTATTCTTAAATGGAAATAAGGTGTAAATTAGAGGAGAAGGGAGTATGGTGTGAACCATGCCTCAATAGTTGACAAATGAATTTTTAATTCATTTGTGGCAACTATTGAAGCATGGTTGATACTTCTTTATTGTAAAAATCTTTTTACAAAACTAAAGTGAGTTTTTTCTCTCACTTGCATGCTTCATTATTTTTCTAGAGCTCACCATTAGCTCTCTAGTCTCCTTGCTCTTGTGCTCTTCCACCTTCATCTCCAACCTCCTCTATACACTCTCATGTGTTGAGAATCAAGAGAGGAGGTGAGATAGAAACACATAGAACCTTAGACTACATCCTAGATCACTTAGACTAGCAATCCAAGTTTTCTAGTTTCTCCATTTGATACTTAGTTTAGAGCTAGAGCCATGGATCACATCTCTCGGGTGGATCATCTTCGAAGGAGGAGGACCGATGAATAAACTAGATCTCGGAGGATTGAAGGAGCAAGCAAAGAAGATCAAGGTCGATTATGGAGACCATTTGGAGCTAAGGAAGAGGAGACAAGACCGAAGGACACGGATCTTTTGGTGAGACTCTTTTTCATAGTAGATAGCTCCTCCTAGTTATAGCTAGTTTAGGGTTTATGGTAGATCTGGTTATCGGGTTACATTTAGCGCCAGTTTAAACTCGTAGTAAAATTTTTGTTCCGCAAATGGCCACGGTAGATGGCCGAGGCATTAGTGTAACCCAAGATGGTATCAGAGCCACCCCATAAAACCTTAACTAGCTAGTTTAGACGTGCTTAAAACTTCGATCGACAAAATTTTCCGAAACTGCGATTCTAAATTTACACTTTTTGTCGATTTTTAAAAGCGTTCAAAAAATATTTCAAGTGACCTTAAAAATACATGCAGGGTTTTTTAGAGAGACATAAGAAAATTGAGACCATGAACCCTTAACTCCGCCGTGGAAGCACGGAGAAACATGCTTGTTTGCAGCGGTTCCGCGGCTTGAGTTGGGTTACTATGCTCCAGTTTTCTTCAGTATGAAATTGTGATTTTGGGATGTATTTTTTTGGACCAGATTTGTTTGAGTACTGGTTAGCACTTGGGGCCTATTTGGAAAAGTTTAGTCGATCGAAATTTTAAGATACGTATTTGTTTCAGTACATACGTTATTATCTGCGACCGTGAATGTTATTTGAGCGGTATAACCCGTCTAACTGCTATATGTTCTTTTAAACGGGTTTGCGAACATGGCATTCACGTTGATGTTCCGTGATTGTGCTGATATTGTGGTTGGATTGTCATGGTGGATAGCCGGTGGTGCAATGGTAGTAGTACAGTTCAGATTCATTTGTATATTTTTTATTACAGGGAGAGCATCCGACATGTGGACGGCCGTCTATGTCGTGTTGTATATTATTTGATTGGGCACGACCGGGTTGAGGTCAATGTCACCTTTGTGCATATATTTTCATTTTCTGTACTAGGATTACCCCACGGTGGGGTGCTCGAATAGCTGGGTTCTAGAGGGCAACAAGCCAGCATCTCATGGCGTTGAGACGGAGGGGGCTTCACTCTAGAATTGGCGAGCTATTCGCCACACTCGTAGGGGGTATGGGATAACCCACGGAGGGGGGCTCAAGTTACCGGATCCCGTGAAGTGCTGGGTGGCCCATTCACTTTGTTGATTGGGGTTGCCTCACTTCTGGGATTGGAAGGTAACTTGCCGCGCTCGTAGGGGTCCAGGTTTTCATTGCACGGGCTATCCACACGACCGGAAACGTTAGGTTTTATTTGCGGCTCAAAAGAAACCCGAGGCTCCAAGATTATCGGCCATTCTGTGTTGCTTGCTGAGATCTGTGATGTTGATTATATCATGCCTGGGACGAATGTTATATATATTTATATATATACTGGTAGATGTTGTATATGTTTTGCACCCGCGCTAGTCCATCCCCCGCTCTGCCGTTAGTTAAGTAATCTAACGGTGCATGACGGGGCCCCGTGGCGACTGCAGATGACATATACGCACATTGTATTTTCGTTCTTTTCTGGTGTAATAGGTTAATTGATGGGACCGCATTAATTTTGATTAATGCAAGAAAAGAAACCTAAAAAGATGTTGTTGGAACAAATTTCGAAAAACTATAGTTATATTCTTTCGCTTTGCATAATGGTATTCGGTTGTGAATATCCAGCACCTCATTCGAGAAGGCAAGAGCCGAGTTCCCTTCGTGGGGAGTGATCTCTTGAGAAAAAGTTTATACTATAGATTACTCGGTTTTCTTTAAAACCACAAGTTTTCAAAAGCGGAGCCTAAACCACTCCTTTTCAAAACTACTTGGTTCCTTCAACAATATCAAGTTCATTACGTTAACGGTTTTTCGCCAAAAACCAGCCGTAGCCCTCCATCATTTCAGATGGGTACCACCTAGTATTCGTGCTATGTTTGTTGGTAAGTGTCAAGACATAGTGAACGGTAGCTGAGTGATATTTATCTGTTGATTGGATATGCGATTGATCGAGACAGTCGTACAGCTTTGTTGACAAGCGTCAAGAGTTTGTGCGGGTGGGTTCGAATTAATCCAGGACAATGACGGGTTGAACTTCACTATTGGCCTATAACTTGTTGGCAAGCGTCAAGGTTATAGGTCGTTAGGGGCAAAAACCACATCGGGAGTTTCAAATATACAGAAAACTTGCTAGTATTGCATACCTTCTGGAGTGTGGTGACTAGAGTGGATTCCATCTAGGTTATCACGCGATGATAATTGGATCCCGATCCTACTGATGAGTAGGATTACTCTTGGGAGATTTTTTCATTTAACAATCAATCTTATAAATCAAGTAGGTGTCTAGAACGGTGTTAGCGGGGCTACACCTTCAGGGAAAAGAGGTTATGTAATTAAGGAATTTCGCGAAAGCGTTAGAAAACCTCCCTCGAAATACCGACACTAGTCTGGCCGAAAGGTTAAGCAAGAATTGTGACGTGCAATTAATCCTGACTAGTTATTCTTTTAGGGTTTGAAGAAGAATTCGAGGAAACAACGGGAGCCATCCTGATTAGATAAACTAATAACCGATCTAATCTTTGAAGAGCGCACACTGAGTGTTTCTTTCTCTCTCTCCAGGTAGCAACCAATTCACGCCCTAATCAAGATAATAAAATGTATCGCTTAACCAATCCGAATTCTTATTCGGGGCTGGGGAACGTCGGTTCGGCTCTAATTTATGACAACAATCATGAGTATGAGCAGAGGGAAGAGGATTGTATGAATTCCTTAATGATCCTATCGAAGAAGAAGCATACCATTGCGTCTCCTTCAGGTGTTCTTGTTTTTGAGAACTGCTTTTCGGTCAGTCCTACCTCCTGGGTACTAGATACCGGATCAGGATCTCATATCTATAATTTATTGCAGGGACTGAGAAAAAGTAGGATAGTTGGACCGGGTGATATGTCCCTCAGAGTAGGGAACGAAGCACAAGTTGATGCAGTTACCATTGGTGAATATCACCTAGCAATGACAAGAAGAAATACTATGATTTTGAATAATTGTTACTATGTACCTTCCATGGATTGCAACATCATATCGGTTTCTTTACTTGATAAAGATGGGTATAAGTTTGTTCTTGATAGAAATATCATGAACATTTACCTTAATCTGGTATTGGTTGCAGAAGGTACACTGTGTAATGGTATCTATGTTCTAAATCAAAACACAGTTCTCAATATGCAAAATACACACAAGAGGAAGAGTTCAGAAGTAAACGAATCCTACTTGTGGCATTGTAGACTTGGTCATATCGGAGAGAAAAGACTAAGTAAGTTGTATAAAGATGGATATTTGAATGCGTTCAAATTTTCATCGTATGAAACTTGTCAGTCTTGTCTCAAGGGAAAGATAACCAAATCTCTGTTCACCGGACACGGAGAAAAAATAGCAGAGCTCTTGGGACTCATACACAGTGATGTATGTGGTCCGATATCTATACATGCAAGGGGTGGGTTCTCATACTCATTACATTCACTGACGATCTCTCAAGGTTCGGGCATGTGTATCTTTTGAAACACAAATATGAAGCTTTTGAGAAATTCAAAGAATATAAGAACGAAGTAGAGAACCAGACTGGCAAAAGTATCAAGATCCTTCGATCAGATAGAGGAGGGGAGTACATAAGTACGGAATTCCGGAACTTTCTAAAAGAGAATGGTATTCTCTCTCATCTTACTCCTCCGTATACACCACAGCACAACGCTGCATCGGAGCGGAGGAACCGTACTCTATTGGACATGGTTCGCTCCATGATGAGTAACGCCGAGTTGCCTCTTTCATTCTGGGGATATGCACTCGAAACGGCTGTGTATGTATTGAATAGGGTTTCTACCAAAACTGTGCCTACCACTCCACATGATATATGGGAGCGAAAGAGACCATACCTTAATTTTGTTAAGATATGGGGTTGTCCGGCTTATGTTAGAAAGAAAAATCCGGATAAGCTAGAGGCGCGATCTGTTCTTTGTAAATTTGTAGGATATCCTAAGCATTCACAAGGATATCTGTTTTACCACACCGAGGAACAGAAGGTGTTTGTTGCTCGCCATGCCATCTTTTTAGAGAGGGAATTTCTTGCAAAAGAAATTATTGGGAGCACGGTAGAACTGGAAGAAATTCCAGATGGACAAACTATAACTGAAGAATTGGTAGAACCAGAGGATTCAATAATCCCGGACGAACCTCAGCCACTCCGCAGATCTAATAGGATTTATCATCCACCCGAGAGATACTATGGTTTTGTCATAGACGGGGATCGAGATGATTGCATCTTGGAGGAAGATGATCCTACTAGTTTCAGGCAGGCCATTATCAGTAGGGACTCTGATAAGTGGCTGGATGCTATGCGATCCAAAATGGAGTCCATGTACGCCAATAAAGTGTGGACCTTGGATATTGCTCCACCTGGGGTAAACCCCGTTGGATGCAAATGGATCTACAAAAAGAAGATTGGTGTAGATGGGCAGGTGGAAACCTATAAGGCTAGACTTGTTGTAAAAGGTTTTCGTCAAAGACCAGGTGTGGACTATGACGAAACCTTTTCTCCAATGGGTATGCTCATATCTATTCAGATCCTACTTGCCATTGCTGCCTTACATGACTATGAAATCTGGCAGATGGACGTAAAAACAGCTTTTCTAAATCGAAGTTTGGAAGCGTGCATTTATATGGATTAGCCAGAGGGTTTTGTAGACAGTGGGAGCAGCGGGAAAGTGTGCAAGTTGCTTAAATCCATTTATGGATTAAAGCAGGCATCGCGGAGCTGGAACATCTGTTTTGATGAAACAGTTAAGGAATTTGACTTCATCAAGAACGAGGATGAGCCATGTATATATAAGAAGATTGTAGGACGAACTGTTGTATTCCTAGTCTTGTACGTGGACGACATTCTTTTGATAGGAAATGATATTCCTATGCTACAATCGGTCAAGCTGTTCTTGTCACAAAGGTTCTCCATGAAGAACCTAGGTGATGCCTCGTACATTCTGCGGATCAAGATCTACAGAGATAGATCCAAGAGATTATTTTCGCAGTCCAGGTACATAAAGACAGTACTAAAGAGATTTAGTATGGAAGAATCCAAGCACGGTAGCATACCCGCATTGTACGGAATCACTCTCTCCAAAGAGATATCTCCCAAAACTGATGAGGAGAGGGTTCGCATAAGCACTATACCTACACTTCGGTGGTAGGATCTATAATGTATGCGATACTATGTACCAAACCAGATGTAGCTTACGTGCTTAGCGTGGTGAGCCGGTATCAGTCAGGCCCAGGTGAGAACCACTGGATAGCAGTGAAGAACATTCTCAAGTACCTGAGAAGGACTAAGGAGATGTTCTTGGTTTATGGTAATGGAGACCTGTGGGTCGAGTCCTTTACCGATTCAAGCTTCCAGAGTGAAAAGGATGACAGCAAGTCTGTCTCGGGTTTTGTGTTTACCCTCAATGGAGGGGTGGTGTGTTGGAAGAGTTCCAAACAGGACACCGTCGCAGACTCGATGATGGAGGCTGAATACATTGCTGCCAGCGATGCCGTAAAAGAAGTCATCTGGATTAAGAAGTTCATTGCTGAACTTGAAGTGGTTCCGTCCATTGTTAATCCGATACCTTTGTATTGCGATAACAATAGGGTTATAGCTTTAGCGAAGGAACCACGATCCCATCAGAAATCCAGACACATCTTAAGGCGGTATCACCTGATCAGGGAGATCATTGATCGCCAGGAGATCGAGGTGTGGAGAATGGACACAAAAGACAACACGACGGATCCATTCATGAAGGCCCTCCCTCAAGCACAGTTCGAGCGACTTTTTGAGATATTGGGTATGCGAAACGCCAACTGTTGGCCTTAGAGCAGACGTTGGGTACTCGGTATGCCAATATATGGCCTTAGTGCAAGTGGGAGATTGTTGGATATGTATGCCCCAGAGTCCATTATTGTATATGTATACATGTGGATGCTTGGACATATGTATGTACATGACAATCTTGCTCGATATGATAGTATGCTATCTGGTTTGTCTTTATCTTAACATGTACATATGTTCTACTTTTTATTACGTATCATCTATACATGTTGATAAAGCCCGTAGGATCATTATTTGACTACCTTCATTGTGATGGCAATCATACTTATGGGAGCAGGGTAGTCGATAAGCACATCCTTAAAAGGTCCCTAGTCATGGGACAATCGAGACTGTGTATCGATATTCTAGAGTAGACTGGTGTATACGTTTTTAGACCCCGATGAGGGGCGATGGTTGGTTCCACAACCATTGGTGTGATCACCTAAGATTGTATACAGGTGCTCACTGGGGGTGAGTACATTGGACGGACTTGCCGAGAACATCATGATGGTATTATACCTATCGTCAGATAAAAGTTCTCAGGTGACATGAGTACATGTTAGTCTTCAGACCTGTGATCATCATTTGTCTCGTGTGAGTTCCCACTGTACTTTGATCACTACCCTACCACGGCTCTACTAAATCGTGCAAACATGTTTTGGTTGGGGAGAGTCCTGAGCCATATGGAGGCAGTGAGTGATTGTTGAGGATTCGTCTCTCCCGGTATAGAGAGTCGATATCGCACTATGTTCGATTGGTCAGGACCATAATACTTTGGCCAAGGCAGTTGGGATTTACTGATAAGTTGATCGGTAGTTTCCCGGATTGATCCTGAGCCACATCAGCACGAATTATCAGGTTATTAGGGTCTGACGTTTACCACCCCCTAGACCCGGTATGCGATACTCTCAGACGAAGAGACCGGACTGTACGGATATTGTCATGGATAGGCTCAGTAGGGATCCGGATGAGTTTGCTCGTCGGCCTTTCTTTTCGACAAGTACCCGGGTAGCCGTTACATACAGCTAGTGCCGCTGACGTGCTTGTGGTTATGGATTTATCCAGTAACTCACTGCCGGCATACTGTCGAGTCTTTAGAGTCCCACACAGAGGGTTTCCCTGGTTCAGGCGAAATGATGTAGTAGCCGTATTGAATACGTGCAGGGTTCCGATTGATTGATGGTACTGTGTACCCGGACTTTCGATCGGACAATTGATAATACTAGCCGGCTAGGGTTTTGAGACGGATTATTAAATCAGGTATTGATTTAATAATTTACATATATGTATTTTGATATGTATATTCTAGTATTATGTTCTTTGTGTTATTCTATCTCTTTGGGCATTCGTGATTTTATACAAATGCGGGTATATATATACAGTAGACTGTAATCCGTATTTTATACATGAAACGTTCTAGAAGGTGGAAACCTCGTCATGGCTTTTTCCATTTATTCTTAAATGGAAATGAGGTGTAAATTAGAGGAAAGGGGAGTATGGTGTGAACCATGCCTCAATAGTTGACAAATGAATTTATAATTCATTTGTGGCAACTATTGAAGCATGGTTGATACTTCTTTATTGTAAAAATCCTTTTACAAAACTAAAGTGAGTTTTTTCTCTCACTTGCATGCTTAATTATTTTTCTAGAGCTCACCATTTGCTCTCTCTTCTCCTTGCTCTTGTGCTCTTCCACTTTCATCTCCAACCTCCTCTCTACACTCTCATGTGTTGAGAATCAAGAGAGGAGGTGAGATAGAAACACATAGAACCTTAGACTACATCCTAGATAACTTTGACTAGCAATCCAAGTTTTCTTGTTTCTCCATTTGATACTTAGTGTGGAGCTAGAGCTATGGATCATATCCCTCGGGTGGATCATCTTCGATGGAGGAGGACCTACGAACAAACTAGATCTCGGAGGACCGAAGGAGCAAGCAAAGGAGATCAAGCTCGATCATGGAGGTCACTTGGAGCTAAAGAAGAGGAGACAAGACCAAAGGACACGGGTCTTTTGGTGAGACTCTTTTTCATAGTAAACAGCTCCTCCTAGTTATAGCTAGTTTAGGGTTTATGGTAGATCCGGTTATCGGATTACATTTAGCGGTAGTTTAAACTCGTAGTAAAATTTTTGTTCCACAAATGGCCATGGTAGATGGTCGGGGCGTTAGTGTAACCCAACAGTCTTCGAAGCCGAAGATGATCCACCTTGAAGTCTCTCTAACTCAAGCTCACTCTTAACTAATCAAAGTATTAGTGAAGCAAACAACCTATACTAAAGGGATATGATAGTGTAGGTTGATGAAGTAGGAATTTTTCTCACTAGAAATCTTTTTTTCTCTTTTCCTTTTCTTCAACTCAAGAAAACCCCTAGAGGAGAAGAAGAAGATAAACTTGGATGAAGAATAATGATGAGAATGAACCATAAGCATGTGAGATAATAATGTGAATGAATAAATATCTAAGTGTAAAACAAAAGTAAGAGATGGATCATGGCTTCTCAATGCTTCTCCAAGCATCCAAAGCCACGACTCATTTCCTCCTTCATTTCTTTTATCCTTAAACTATAAATCATCCAATTTATCATATGCTATGCTCATGTGTGATTCTCATACATCCTAATCCCATGTATCATCAACCATGATACAATTATCAATTACTATATCACACACACACACACACACACACACACACACACACACACACACACACATATAATTATAATTATATATAAAGAGAATAGAATTCAAAGTGAGCTAATATTAGTTAATATATATACATATGTCAAATATATAAATATATATCAAATTATTAAATCAACACTTGATTCAATAATCCGGTTATATCATATATAACTGACTAATATCATATATATATGTATATCAAATTATTAAATCAACACTTGATTCAATAATCCGGTTATATTACATATAACCGACTAATATTTGATACTATATACTAAATCAACACTTGATTCAATAATCCGATCATATCATATATAATCGGCCAATATCAAATATATATATACATATAACAAATCATTGAATCAACACTTGATTCAATAATCCGGTTATATCATATATAACCTAACTGATATCAAATATCGCCAGATTAGAATACGGTATCACATACTCGTATTTAATCAAGCACCCGCATATATCACCATATGTACCCTACTTCGTTTCGCTTGAGATAGGAAACATCTGTGTGGGACTCTAAAGACTCATCAATACGCCAGCAGTAGGTAATGATCACATCAGATACCTATAAGCCGTCAGCGGTACTAGCTGGACGTAACAGCTACCTAGGTATTGAACGAATAGAAGATCAACAAGCAAGCTTGTCCAAACTCCCGCAAAGACTATAAGCAACACTTACCGTACAGTTCGGTCTTTTCGTCTGATATGTCGCATATCGAGTCTACTGGTGGAATTGTCAGACCCCGGTAACTTGATAAGTCATGCCGATGTGTGGCCTGTAACCTTTCGACAAACTACTGATAACACTTACTAGTAAATCTCATCAGCCCTGGCCAGGGACTTGCTGTTATAGCCAATCGAGCATAGCGCAACATCAACTCCCAATATCGGAAGAGATGAAACCCCTCCTATCACTCACTGCCTCTATGTGACTCGGGACTGAACCCAAAATCCACCTGTTTGCATGATTCCTTTGAGCCGTGGTAGGGAGGAAATCAAACCACAGTGGGAACCACACAAGACACTATGACGATCTTGGGTCTACAGACTAACCTGTACAAGTGTCACCAGAGAACTGCTATCTGACGATAGGTATGGTGCCATCTAGGAGTTCTCGGCGAGTCCTGTTCGGTGTACCCATTTTTAATGAGCACATGTGTACAATCTTTGATGTCAAACACCAATGGTTGTGGGATCAACCATCGCCCCATACAGGGTCAAGAAACATACACACTAGTCTACTCTGGAATATCAATGCCCTGTCTCGATATTCCCTCGACTAGATACTGTTAAAGGATGTGCTTGCAAACTACACAAGCCCCACTAGTATGATCTGCATCATAGTCCCGGTAGTTAAGACTACATCCTAAGGGCTTTATCAACATGTATCAGAGAGACAGTATAATAATATTAGTGTACATGTTAAGATAAAGAGCAACCGGATAGCATACTATCATGTCGAGCAAGAAAGTCCTCTATATATATGTCCAAGCATCCACTATAATATACAATAATGGCCTCTAGGGAAGACATATTCCTAACATGACGGAGGATCCGTTATTGATAAGGATTTTCCCTATCTTGATGTCGTGGCAGTACCCGGTGACGTATAATGGGTGATTATGTTCGCACGTACCGAGGAGGAGATCTTCATCGCTGAATATAATGTCAGCCGTATGTACCTCTGCCAGCTCATCTTTCATCTTTTCTTCCGCAAAGAAAGCTTGGAACTGATCATGCTCTTGTAATGCCTTGATCAGAGAATCGCGTTTCTCTTTGGACAGGAGGAGAGCATCCAATATACTCAGTTGTGAAGGTATTTTCCTCAGATGTGCTAGGACATTGTAATCCATCTTATTTTTCTTAGGCGGGTTCTTTGCGACGAGCTCTTTGACAACTCCATCGTCGAGGGCAATTTCCTCAGAGATTTTTTCTTTCCTTTTGTCTTTTTTGCTCGAAGGTTTGTTTATAGGTCCGAGGTTCTTCTCAAGCAGCGTGCGGTTACGCAGCTGAATATTCTCGCAGTTCTTCTCCTCCTTTTCTTTTTTGGAGGGGGAGTATTTGAAGAGAGGGATGAAGGGTATTTCGTCCTCAGAATCGCTCCCGAAAGTAAGAACTTGGGGTTTTCCTCCTTTCGAACTCGTACCAACCATATACCAGTTGCCAGTCGTTTCTTCATGCGCGTTTGTAGCATTATTTTGCCGTCGAAGAGCTTCACGCTTCATATTTTTGAAGCGTTTTTTATGGGCAACATATCCTTGCCACCACTTCTTAAAGGTACTGCATTCTTCGGTGGGGTGGGTAACCCTCCAATAATATAGGCAGTAGTTTGGATGTGAATTCTCTCCGTCGAGGCATATGATCCCGGGAGGGTTTCCTACGAGAGGTGGCAGCTTCATTCCCATTGACAGGGATTTGGCGAACCGCTTCTCTGCCTTGATCCTGCTTTTATTTGTCCCAGGTATGCCTTGGTTTGGTTGGAGTACTTTATGACTTATTCTTGCCGCAGCTTCTTCATCCTGACGCTGACACTTAGCCTTTTCGTATATGGCTGTTTCGCGTTCTCGATCAGTTTTGCTTTTTCGAAAGGCTTTATTTAACAGCCTATCGATCGGGTCTTCTGGCAGTTCTGGGGATTTTAGCGCCGATCCTACCCCCAGTTCCTCTACGTTGTTTTCTGACGCCGAAAGAGTTTCTTCGTCATTTAACAAAAAATAGGAGACCATGTGGCAACTTGCTATATAGTCTTCGGTTTCTTCTAATGAGTCATTTTCTTCATCGTTGTCACTATCTTTGTTCTCAAGAATATGCTTGAGGAACTCTTCGAGCGTGACCGGTTTTCGCGCCTTCTGGTTGTACTCCTCCAGCGCGTCAATGTACTTTTGTAGGTCTGTGCGCTTGTCGTCATACTCGGCAGGCTGCACAGGCTTCTTGGTCTTCTTCTTTTTCTTTGAAGACTTCGGAGGCTTGACTTGGGGATTTTGCCCTTTGTCAATGACTTTTGGTATGGGACGGGGTTTCAGCATCCTTTCGATGATTTCGGATTCAAGTTGGTTTTTCCACCTGACTGCTGGACATGCCTGTAGATCTTTCAGCATCCTTTTGGCTTTATCTGAAAGAACGACTTCCCATGGAGTTTCTTCCATGAGTGAGCATGATGCCCCCGGTGCATCCACCTTTTTAGGAGTGTGCTTCTGTGGTGGGTTGACCCTCCAGTTGTCAGACAGAATGAATTTCCCCTGTTTATACTGGTCCTCGACCTAGTTCTTGAAGATGTAGCAATTCTCAATTGGGCGGCTCACCATTCTGTGATAGGAGCAATAGTTGGGGTTATTGACGTCGCCGGGTTGCAGTGGACGCTGTGGGTCTGGGAATGTGATGAGTTTGTTACGCACTGTCAACTCGAATAGTCTCCTCGTCTTATCACGGGGAAACGAGTAAATACGTCCTAGTCTTTCCTCTAAGAACGGGCATGGGCGCGTGTTGTTTTCGCGAATAGCCGATTTTGGGCCACTCGGTTGTTGTTGCATGTTGGCAATAAAGGCTTCCTTCCCTTTACCCTTGTTATTTCGAGGGTCCTTATTTGAAGAGGAAGGCTCGTGGCCCATCTGGTCCATTTGGGCCAGTTTATCGATAAGAGCCTAGAAGGTCATTGGTTTGAAGAATGTCATAAATTGGGACACAGTCATTTAAGGATCAAGGGCCCCGATGAACATATCCCCGGCAGGGTATTCTTCGATGCGCTGTTCACATTTAGACCATAGGTTCCGCCACCGGATCGCGTATTGGACCCAAGTTTCTCTCGTCTTTACCCTGGCATTGATTAATGCTGTAATTAGAGTGCGCACGCTCGCGCTGGTGAACCGCTGTGTGAACAACAGTTCCATCTCGGTGAATGTCTTTACGGAATCATTTGGGAGCTCCGAGTACCATTCAAAGGCCATTTCCGATAGGCTGCCAACGAACCGGCGAAGCAACAGTTTGTCGTCGCCTCTAGTGTTGCCGCACAGAGCTCTGAACTACACGACGTGCTAATGGGGGTTGCCTATCCCTTTGTATACATGGAACTTGGGGATCGTATATCCCGGCGGGTACTTGATTTGATCAAACCAGCCTAGATATGGTCGCCCAGTTCTGACGATTTGGCCAGCCTCTTCATTAGCTTGATGAACTCTTATTTGCTGAGCTATATAATCATCAAAAGCATCCTTGGAGATCGTTTCCTCCTCGGCTGTTGATAAAACCGGAAGAGGGTTTGATGTTTTCCCTTTGTCATCCTCGACAATTATCGACGGGTCTTCGGCCTAGGGTTCTGGCTGGATCATCATTCTAACCATGTCTTGGAACAAGAGAGCCATTTGCTTTATGTTAGAAGCCTGCTCAGCAACTTCCTTGTCCTTTATTTTAAGCACCCTTCGCAGGAACTATGTATCGGTATCCTGCTCCTGGCGCTGTTCAGCTGTTGTGTCCGGCCTTTCTTTCTACCTGGTAAGTGCTGCCATTTTGGTCAGCATTTCCTGGAGCTTTTGTTGTTGCTCCTATGCTTTTGTCAGCGACCGAGTTTGCGGTCGATGACCTAAGGAAGCACGGCTTTCATCTTTTCCGTAAGCCATGTGGACCGTATGTACAATCATGCCCCAGACTTAGGGCGTTTGGGTCCATCGCCTTTGGAATTTGCCGCAACTAGTGGGATTTTTTCCGGCCTTATCCTTTTGTGGGAGGTCGAAGTTGAAGGAGTCATTATGATAGGCACCCGTATAGAAGAAGTCCCTCGATGTATGACGGAGGGATGATCTTTTTCTTACTGAGCCTTCAATTTCTTCGTCCGAGGAGAGTAATCTTTGTTGATTACAGAGTTCTAGACTTTCCGCCAGACCTTGTGAATTTGCGAAGAGAGCCGCTGATGGGGCTGCTCCAGCTTTGCCTGCACTGTGGTTTCTACAGGCAGGGGCGATTTCTTTAGCACTGCCGTTGGAGAGTTCCTGTGCACCCTCCTAAGAAGATCAAAGATGTTCCCGGTTGGAACAAAAGCGTCAACTTCCACCATTGGAGCAGGTGGGATAAGTCCAGAGAGAGAGTTTCCCCCAACTTTTCTCACTCGACGCCAGAAGGGACCGCCTCAATTGTAGAAGTGGCTTCGTCGTGCCTCCAGCTTTGCTGAGGGGGTGCTGTTGGTGTCAGCCTGTTGAAGACCGGCGTCCTGATTGGAGTTTAGGGAGGAACGACCAATCTTTCAAAGACTAATCTTCTGATGGGGGAAGCGCTTTTGACGGCTTCGCCCGTAGCAGGAGTTGGGAGGGCTATCCATTTTGGGGAAGCCCTTTTAGGTATCACAAGCCTTTTTGCGGGCCCGTTCAAGTTCTTGCTTAGCCTGTTGAAGACTGAGACACCAGATTTGGACGGCCCGTTGAGAGGGGCCATTGTGGTTGCAAGTAATAAAAGACCGACCTCTTAGGAGCTTCTTCTTACGGCGCTGAAGCACCGAAACTCACTAGTGGGAGTATGGTCCCAAAGAACAATCCAGTAGTGGCATGTGTAACTTGCCCCACCGGCATTGAAAAGATAGAGGCCGCGTTGGGCCCGTAGGTCACTCCTCCAGCTGGGGTGGAGCGTGAGTTGCTGTTGCCAGATGTGCAGCTAGAAGCCATCGATTTTCTCTACACAGGAGAAAGACACCAAATTTTAGTATCTCATATCCAAGCGCAACCATAGCGAACCGCGATTTTGTTCACGAAACACGATACACGAAGTATGGAGTGAAAAGAGGAAAATGTCCCACCGGGCGTGCTAGAATCTGTTCACCGCCGAAAACAGAGACGAACTAGGATAGATCGCCTTGCCTTAGTTTAGGGGCAGATGCTATTTGGATTTATCCATCCACTTCTCCGAAGATACTAAGTTTTTTTGGCACCATATATTGGAGGTTTGGATAGATATGGCCATTGTAGCAGACATCATCAGATCCCCTTAATTTTATGAGGGGTTTTTTATTATGGGGACGCTCTTCCCTGCACGTGCAAGCCCCTTTAATTAATTACGTTACCGAATTGCGATAATCACTTTCTCCTTCTCCAGCAGTTCACTTCATGTCGTGTGTGTTTTTTGTTTGTTTTGGTTGCCCGTGGATTGTATACGGAGACTAGTTTATGTCGTCGCCCGTAGGGCGCGGATCAGTCCAAATCCATATATTTTAGATTTGAGTTTGGTTTATTTAAGGACCGTTAATCCGGTTTGAGATTAAGATCAACTTAAATGTGTGAGCATTTGGGCTCAATTTATTTTTAACTAAGGATACGTTAGTCTAATTTGAGACTAAGATCAACTTAGCAATATTTTAAGGATCATTTTTATTTAAGATCCAAACAACAGAGCATTTTGGACTCAGCTATAAGAAAGTTTTATAGACTTAGCTAATTTGGGCTTAGTATGCTTAGTTTTTTTTTCCAGAAGTACTAAGCACTTATTTGGACTCTGTTGGTTCAGTCCCCCTTTTTTATGCAAAAGTGCTAATGTTAGTTATATGTATGCCCTAGAGGCCATTACTGTACATGCGTTTTATATTGTAGTGGATGCTGGGACATATATAAGGAGGACTTTCTTGCTCGATGTTGGAGATAGTGCCCTCATAGTCAATTATTGGATCGCAGGTACGTGATTGCAATGATTGCGGAGGACCTATACCGGTAGGACAGTCTTACTCGAGATGATAGTATGCTATCTGGTTTGCCTTTATCAGTCGTGTACATGTTCAGGTGACTGATTACATGTTACACTTTGATAGAGCCCTTAGGATCTTGCTTTAATACCAACTGTATGATGGCGATCATATACGTGAGAGTTGGGTAGTTTATATGCATATCCTTAATTGTGGTCCCTAGTCGTGGGAGTTTCGAGACAGGGCATCGATACTCCGGAGTAGACTGGTGTATACAGTCGAGACCCCGACGAGGGGCGGTGGCCGGTCTCACAAGCCACTGGTGTCAGTTGGATCACCTAAGATGTATACAAGTGCTCATTGGGTTATGAGTACACCGGACAGGACTCGCCGGGAATCTGCTAGTTAGTACTATACCTATCGTCAGATAGCAGTTCCCTGGTGACATGTGTACAGGTTAGTTCATCGACCTGAGGTCGTCATTTGTCTCGTGTGAGTTCCCACTGTGCTTTGATTTCTACCCTACCACGGCTCAAAGGAGTCGTGCAAACAGGTAGCTTTTGGGTACAGTCCCGAGCCATATGGAGGCACGTGAGCGGATCGGCAGGGGATTCGTCTCTCCCGGTATTGGGGGCGAGGTCGTGCTGTGTCTAGGAGAGCCATTACACATAGTCCATGGCCATGGCAGGAGATTTACTGGTAGGTACTCCAGTAGTATCTCAGGGTGTTATTGGGCTACACTCCGACACGACTTATACTGCTATTGGGGGTCTGACGTTACTAGCCCCCTAGGCAGATATGCGATACTCATAGACGAACGGACCGGACTGTATATACATTGTCACTGTTAGGCTCAGTAGGATTTCTGGATGAGTTCGCTCATCAGCCTCCCTTGAGGTCAGTCCATGGGCAGCCGTTACGCATAGCTAGTGCCGCTGACGGTTTGTGGTTAAACCCACTGCCAGGGTACTGACGAGTCATTAGAGTCCCCCACAGACAGTTTTCCAAGTTCGGGCGAAACGTTGTAGAGGCCGTATGGTTTTATGGCAGGGTTCGGAAAATGCACGTGCGTTTACGCACGTGTTATTTTTCGGACAGATGATACTGGTCGGCTTTGGTTTAAGCCGGATCCGAGTATTGTATTGAGTAGATATAATATCTTTGTCTCAGTTGCATTTGTATTCGGTCGTAATACAAATGCTGGTATATTTATACAGTTTCGGGATTATCCTGAAAGTCGTTTCAGGATCACTTTTGGAAGTTGCCAGTTTCCAGTTTTCTATCAGCCGTATTTAACATTCGGTTAAATGCGGATTTATCTTTTCTTCTCTGAGATGAGTCATGAGTGTGTGGAAGGTTCTAGGAGCTTCTAGATGATGACTAGGCTTCATGACTCATTAGTGCTTTAATGGTTTTTTGATGATGTGTTTTATGAGTCACCCTTTACCATTAATTTCTTTTGTTTGCATGATAGATATTTGTTAAAGATCTTTTGCTTAAGGTTACTCTCCCCTCTCTCCTACACTCACCCTCCACCTCCTTAAATAGTGGCCGGCCCCCTTGAGAACAAAGAGAGAGATTAATTTCATTCTTGTGAGAAAAGACTATGGTTAAGGGTGCATGGAAATTTCATTGCCTCTTTCATTCCATCACCCGATTCCCTCGGCAACTTCATTAACCGATCGTCCACGGACTTGGACGAAGTGAGACAAAGTCATCTACTCATTCTCTACATCATTCTTGGTCGTCTCTTCTAGCAAACTTGACGACCGAGTTGCCTCAAGTCAGAGGCGGGAACCCGTTTAAAGAATCAGTGATGTGGTGCCACCTGGATGAGCAGATCAGAGATCGACGAGATCGGAGCAGCCGCAACGGAGCGTGGGATGATGGTTAAAGAACGAAGGACTCGGATCGTTCAGTATAACCTTTCTACACTCTTTACAGTTTGTTAGTTTAGCAATAATGGAAGATCCGGGTTAAAGTATACGATAGCGCCAGTTAAAAAGTTTTTGTTCCGCATTTGGCGTCTGTAGACGGCCGGGGCGCTAGCGTAGACTTACAGTGGTATCAGAGCCTCACCATTTTGCTATACTAACTTGTGCTAACGCGTTTAAAATATCGATCGAACCGGAAATCAAAAACTGCAAAATCCAAGCTTGACAGTTTCTGTCGATTTTAAATGGCCTCCTAAAAATATTTCACACATCTCAGAAAACTGTGCAGGGTTTTTTAAGAACGACGTACAAATTTGAGCACGTGAATCGACAAGACAGCCGCGGAAACGCGGCCAAACCCATGGTTTGGCCGCGCATCCGCGGCCGTTATGAGCGATCATGCCCCCAAATTTGTACAGTGTGTTCCCCTCTGGAAATTGGGGTTTTTGGTATATATCTTTTGGGCCCAGGTTTTGTTACTGTTCTGCAGATTTGTGTGGGGCCCACTTTGTGATATTTTGTCGATCGAAATTTAAACATGTTAGTTTACAGTGCTTACATTATATCTCCGACCGGGAATGTCATTTGATCGGTAAACCGTGTCTGATTGCTATAGTTCTTTTAGACGGGTTTGCGAACGTGACATTCGCGTTGATGTTCTGTGTTGTGCTGTGATGTTGCGGATTTGTCGTGGTGGATAGCAGTGTGCAATGGTAGTACAGTTTGAGTTTATTTGTACATTTGATATTGCGGGGCGAGCGTCCAACTTGTGGACTGCCGTCACTGCCTGTTGTATAATATTCTTTTGGGGCACGACCAGGTTGCGGTCGATGTACCTGTTGTACTATTTTTCATTACTGTACTAGGTTTTGCCCCGCGACGGAGTGCACGGATAGCCGGGTTCTGGGGGGCAACGGGTCCGCATCTCATGGCTTTGAGAGGCAGAGGGGTCCCACTCTAGAATTGGCAGACTATTCGCCGCACTCGTAGGGGGTACAGGTTGACCCATGGAGAGGTGCTCAATTTACCGGATTCCGTGAAGTGCCGGGTGTTCCATTCACTATGCTGTGGGGACTACCTCGCTTCAGGTTTTGGCGGGTAACTTGCCGCACCCGTAGGGGTCTAGGTTTCATTGCACAGGCTATCCACACGACAGGGGAACGTCGGGTTTCAGCAGTGGCTCTGTGAAACCCGGGGATCCCAGATTATCTGTATTGTTCTGTGATGCTTATTACTTTTCTGTAATGTTGCATATTATCACGCCTGGAGCGATTATTGTATATTGGTTTATATACTATTAGATGTTGTATATGTTTTACACCCGCGCTAGTCCAGTCCCCGCTCTGTCGTTAGTTAAGTAACCTAACGGGTGATGACGGGACCCAGTGACGAATGCGGATGGCATATACGTACATTTTATTTTCGTTCTTTTCTGGTGTGATTATTGATGGGACTGCGTTGATTCTGATCAATGCAAAATTAAACAAACCTGTTTTCAGTTGTTGGAACAATTTAAAAAGTGCTATTGCAAAGACGTTTCCTTTTGTTTTGCATAGAGATATTCGGTTGGAATATCCTGCACCTCATTCGACGGGGCAAGGGCCGATATCCCTTCACCGGGACTGACCCCTTGGGCAGAAGTTTGCGTCAGGGTAATAACTTCACTATAGTCGATTACAAGTTGCTTTGCATCGCGGTATTCAGTGGAATATCCTGCACCTCATTCCACGAGGAAAGAGCCGAGATCCTTTCACCGGGAGTGACCTCTTTAGCAAAAGGTTTTCGCCACTATATTTCAAAAGCTATCAGGTTCCTTCAGCGATATCAAGTTCACTACGTTAAAGGTTTTTCGCCAAAAACCAACCGTAGCCCTCCGTCATTTCATGTGAATGGTCAGTAGTATTCAAGCTATGTTGGTCTGGCCCTTAGCTAGGACATAGTGATTGGTAGCTGCTGGGGTGTTCATATGTTGCATAGATAGATGCGTTGGTTTGGGACAGTCGTACAGCCTTGTTGGCCCTTAGTCAAGGGCGAGTACGGGTGGGTTCAAATTAACAAGATTATGATGGGAAGAACTTGACATGTGACTTATGATGGGTTGGCCCTTAGTCACGATCATAAGAGCATGGGGTAAAAATCGGATCGGGAGTTTCTAAAGAAACTGAAACTTGCCAAGTATGCGCATACCTTCTGGAGTATGAGTAACGTGGATGCATTCCATCACGTTATCATGCGATGAGAGTTGGATCCCGATTCCCACTGATGAGTTGGTTTACTCTTCGGGTGATCCCGATTGATTCTTCTTTAGGTTTGGAGGAGAATTTGACAGGACGGTGGAAGGTTTCCGGATTAGATAAAGTTATGACCATTCTGATCTAGGTTAGAGTGCACGCAGAGTGTTTCTTTTCTCTCTCTCTTTTGGCAGCGACCTTTGACCGACCCTAGACTATGACTCAGTGACCATATTGACCGAACCTTCTTAAAATACTGGCTATTGGATTGTCTATGTTGCATAAGTCATTGCCACTCCTTCTTTTACCCTTTGAATTTCTCAGAACACCCGTATTACTACGGATATCCACTTCCATTGGATAGATCCATCGTATGGTTATATACGAACTCGAAGGGACTTCTTCGAGGATGAATCCATGTTCAGGAGAAATAGAATTGGTTTATTAAGTTGTCTTTTATTATCACCTTCTCTCAGGTTGCGAAGGCTCCTTGGTTTAGGAGAGTACACCTATTACGCTTATTGGATAGTCTTATTCCAACCCATAACCAGGTGCCGAAAGGTAGGGAATGAAGAAAACCAATTAGCCTAAGTAGGGTGTGCAGAAGGTAATATGTAAAGACAAAATAAAGGGATTAGAAAGAGGGCAAAGTAAATTGCGACTGATATCATTCACGACCAAAACCGCGTACTTCATCGCCACTCCTATTTCACCTTTAAAGGAATAAGGTATTATTCAGTTGTCTTTTATCATCACCTTCTCTCAAGATGCGAGTACTCCTTGGTTTAGGAGGGTACACCTATTATGCTTACTGGATAGTCTTCTTCCAAACCATAGGCTGGTGCCGAACGGTAGGGAAGGAAGAAAACCATTTAGCCTAACGATGGTGTACAGAAGGTAATGACTAAAGACAAATAAAGGGATTTGGAGAGATGGCAATAAAATATACGGTTGAAGTCATGAATTGGATTATGGAAGAGGCATTACTATGAATATCAGGATACCCCTACGAAACATTTTCATGTTTCAGTGCATTGTTAATGGAAGACTGTTTTCCCGATTAGACACTTACTCCAAGGGTATGTATTTACCAGGTTTCATTCTCATATCTGTATGGTTTTACAGATGATGAGTGGGAGTAAGTTATTGGGAATTAGGTGATTATCCTCATTATATCGGAATTCGTTGTAATTGGTGATATTTGAGGAAATCGCCAGGGTACAGTTTTCAACCTACGACGCACAGATTTTGAGTTGTTTAACTCAGCGGACTTATACAGAGTATTGTATATTATCCAGTGTCCATCAGGACAAAGGGGTAGGTCCTCGTACTATGTTCTGTTTACTTATAACTTCTCTAGTATTTAGACAAGTGTTTCGTAGAAATACAAGGTCTAAGTTTTGAGAAGTTGTGGGTATAAGAATAAAGTAGAGAACCAGGTGTCACAAGTATCGGGATTCTTCAAAGAGATCGAAGATATAGATTCTTGTGATTGGTATTCAGATGATAGTTATGATTTTTGAGAAACGTGTTTCTCTTTCAGGTTACTCATAATTGGATGGATTCCTAAGTTGAGTAATGCTGATTAGCCTCTTTCCATTAAAGTGATATGCACTGGAGACAGCTGCATGATTTGAATATGGTTCCAATTAAATAAGTGCCAAAGTTTCTATATTGGATATAGAATGGATCGTACCTGAAAAGATATTAAGGTACGGGGAGTTGTCCAGCTTATGCTTAAAACCAGACTCTGGATAACTCAGGGCACATTTCTGTAATGGCTGTTTGTGGGTTGACCCTGGCTATGATGAGGGTTGATATTCTACCATTTGGAAGATCAATAGTGATATTGTTCTTGACTCGCCACAGTTTTAGTAAAATGGATCTTTTTCAGAAAACAATAGTGGGAGTATGGTAGAACTGGAAGTGATTCCAGAACCGCGAACGATTACAGAAAATTTAATAGGACCTATATATTCAATCAGGTTTGACATTCCAATAACCACTCCGCAGATATGGTGGGTAACCTCAGACACCCGAGAGGTACTTCGGTAGCCTCAAGGACGGTAACAGGGGGGTTCTTATCTACCCAGACTTGACACTACTGTTGTTCCAGGATATGAGACCCGGTAGGAGGGTTGTCGTAGTCAGTGGGAGCAGCAGAAGCATAGTGGGCAAGATGCTTATATCTATTTATAGACTTGAGCAGTTATAGCGGAGATAGATCGTCTAATTTTGATGTGACAGTCATGGGTTTGACTTCAATCAGAATAGGGGATAGATCTGTTAAGAAGGTAGTAGGGTATGATGTCATGGTATTTGGATGACATACACAAAGTAGGAAGTAAAATTCCTATACTACGATCGGTTGTACTGTGGTCGTCACACAGTTGTTTCTCCAGACAGGATATGGATATAATATTTGACATTCTGGTTTCTAGATCTATGGTTTTAGATCTGGATTTGGGTAGTTTCCCAATGTAGGTACTTTGACAGATATTCTAATGGTTTTTAGAATAGTTGACTCCTAGCATGGTGGTGTACCTGCAGGTGATGGAGTCACCCTCTCTAAAGGTGTCTTACAGACTGAAGGGGAGAGGGATGTGCATGATTGGCAGATCACTTGCTTAGGCAATTGAGTCAATCATGAGATGTCAAGTACCACACCAGATGTTGTTTTTGCACTAGATGCAATAAGTTTGTATTAATCCAATCCTGGAGAAACATAAGGAAGCTGTTTTAGAGCATAAGTACATGTTCTACGGATTTGATGACGGCAGCCCCCTTCGGGAGACGATTATCATTTCAGGCTTCAAAGGTGACATGGTTGACAGAGTGATTGTCAGAGTTATAGTTTTTCCCTCTGATGAAGTGGGACAGTATTATGGACAGGTGGTCCAAGAGAATACTGTGGGTGGCATGGTGCCGGATACTGATTAGGTTCAGTGATCGATACAGTCTAAGAAGTTTGGATTTGGAGTTCATTTATGAACTAGGTCACATCAGAAATCCAGACATATTCTAAGACAGGTATTAATCGATTCGGGAGATGGCTTTCTCCGAGATATAGAAAGAAACATCTAGGCGGATCCACTCACTGAGGCTATTTCTCGAACACAATAGTTTTACAAACGGGCTTTGTGAAACTGATTAGTAGAGGAGTTGGATGTTCGGTTTCACACGGGCTGTGAGTAGTTGACATCGCAATAATTAGCCTTGAGTGCAAGTGGGAGATTGTTGGAGATAGTGCCCTCATAGTCAATTATTGGATCGCAGGTACGTGATTGCAATGATTGCGGAGGACCTATACCGGTAGGACAGTCTTACTCGAGATGATAGTATGCTATCTGGTTTGCCTTTATCAGTCGTGTACATGTTCAGGTGACTGATTACATGTTACACTTTGATAGAGCCCTTAGGATCTTGCTTTACTACCAACTGTATAATGGCGATCATATACGTGAGAGTTGGATAGTTTATATGCATATCCTTAATTGTGGTCCCTAGTCGTGGGAGTTTCGAGACAGGGCATCGATACTCCGGAGTAGACTAGTGTATACAGTCGAGACCCCGACGAGGGACGGTGGCCGGTCTCACAAGCCACTGGTGTCAGTTGGATCACCTAAGATGTATACAGGTGCTCATTGGGTTATGAGTACACCGGACAGGACTCGCCGGGAATCTGCTAGTTAGTACTATACCTATCGTCAGATAGCAGTTCCCTGGTGACATGTGTACAGGTTAGTTCATCGACCTGAGGTCGTCATTTGTCTCGTGTGAGTTCCCACTGTGCTTTGATTTCTACCCTACCACGGCTCAAAGGAGTCGTGCAAACAGGTAGCTTTTGGGTACAGTCCCGAGCCATATGGAGGCACGTGAGCGGATCGGCAGGGGATTCGTCTCTCCCGGTATTGGGGGCGAGGTCGTGCTGTGTCTAGGAGAGCCATTACACATAGTCCATGGCCATGGCAGGAGATTTACTGGTAGGTACTCCAGTAGTATCTCAGGGTGTTATTGGGCTACACTCCGACACGACTTATACTGCTATTGGGGGTCTGACGTTACTAGCCCCCTAGGCAGATATGCGATACTCATAGACGAACGGACCGGACTGTATATACATTGTCACTGTTAGGCTCAGTAGGGTTTCTGGATGAGTTCGCTCATCAGCCTCCCTTGAGGTCAGTCCATGGGCAGCCGTTACGCATAGCTAGTGCCGCTGACGGTTTGTGGTTAAACCCACTGCCAGGGTACTGACGAGTCATTAGAGTCCCCCACAGACAGTTTTCCAAGTTCGGGCGAAACGTTGTAGAGGCCGTATGGTTTTATGGCAGGGTTCGGAAAATGCACGTGCGTTTACGCACGTGTTATTTTTCGGGCAGATGATACTGGTCGGCTTTGGTTTAAGCCGGATCCGAGTATTGTATTGAGTAGATATAATATCTTTGTCTCAGTTGCATTTGTATTCGGTCGTAATACAAATGCTGGTATATTTATACAGTTTCGAGGTTATCCTGAAAGTCGTTTCAGGATCACTTTTGGAAGTTGCCGGTTTCCAGTTTTCTATCAGCCGTATTTAACATTCGGTTAAATGCGGATTTATCTTTTCTTCTCTGAGGTGAGTCATGAGTGTGTGGAAGGTTCTAGGAGCTTCTAGATGATGACTAAGCTTCATGACTCATTAGTGCTTTAATGGTTTTTTGATGATGTGTTTTATGAGTCACCCTTTACCGTTAATTTCTTTTGTTTGCATGATAGATATTTGTTAAAGATCTTTTGCTTAAGGTTACTCTCCCCTCTCTCCTACACTCACCCTCCACCTCCTTAAATAGTGGCCGGCCCCCTTGAGAAGAAAGAGAGAGATTAATTTCATTCTTGTGAGAAAAGACTATGGTTAAGGGTGCATGGAAATTTCATTGCCTCTTTCATTCCATCACCCGATTCCCTCGGCAACTTCATTAACCGATCGTCCACGGACTTGGACGAAATGAGACAAAGTCATCTACTCATTCTCTACATCATTCTTGGTCGTCTCTTCTAGCAAACTTGACGACCGAGTTGCCTCAAGTCAGAGGCAGGAGCCCGTTTAAAGAATCAGTGATGTGGTGCCACCTGGATGAGCAGATCGGAGATCGACGAGATCGGAGCAGCCGCAACGGAGCGTGGGATGATGGTTAAAGAACGAAGGACTCGGATCGTTCAGTATAACCTTTCTACACTCTTTACAGTTTGTTAGTTTAGCAATAATGGAAGATCCGGGTTAAAGTATACGATAGCGCCAGTTAAAAAGCTTTTGTTCCGCATTTGGCGTCTGTAGACGGCCGGGGCGCTAGCGTAAACTTACACTCGACATGATAGTATGCTATCTGGTTACCCTTTATCTTAACATGTACTCTGATTGTCTCTATGTTACATGTTGATAAAGACCTTAGGATGAGTACTTGACTACCAGGACTATGATGCAGATCATACTAGTGGGGACAGTGTAGTCGCCAAGTACATCCTTCAAATGTTCCTAGTCGTGGGAGTACCGAGACAGGGCATCGATACTCCAGAGTAGACTAGCGTATGCGCTTCTTGACCCATATGATGGGCGATGGATGATCTCATATCCATTGGTGTTTGACATCAGAGAAGGTATACGGGTGCTCAGTGGAGACTGGGTACACTGGACGGACTCGCCGAGAACTCCTAGATGGTATTATACCTCACGTCAGATGGCAGTTCTCTGGTGACACTGGTACATGTTAGTCTGTAGTCCCAAGATCGTCATAGTGTCTTGTGTAATTCCCACTGTGCTTTGATTTCCATCATACCACGTCCAAGAGGGCATGCAAAAAGGTGGCTTTTGGGTACAGTCCCGAATCATATGGAGGCAATGAGCGATAGGAGGGGTTTCGTCTCTCCCGGTATAGGGAGTTGATATTGCGCTGTGTTCGATTGGCTATAACTGGAAATCCCTTGCCATGATTGCTGAGATTTACTGGTAAGTGTTATCAGTAGTTTCTCGAACTGTTATAGACCTCATATCGACACGACTTGTCAAGCTACTGGGGTCTGACGATTACCACCCCTAGGCGAGATATGCGACATATCAGATGAAGAAACCGGACTGTACGGGAGTGTTACTGATTGGATTCGTGGGAGAAAGTACAGACTTGCTTGTTGATCTTCTGATCACTCAATACCTGGGTGGCTGTTACGTTTAGCTGACCGCTTGCAGCTTGTGGGTGTTTGATATGATCATCACCTACTGCCGGCGTATTGACGATTCTTTAGAGTCCTACACAGAGGTTTCCTGGCTCAGGAAAAATGGAGTAGGAGCACATATATGATATGTGCGGGACCGAGAACAATACGTGTATGTGATACCGTATTAGATTCTAGCGATATGAGATATCGGCCGGGTATATGTGATATAGCCGGGTCATCGGATCAAGTGTTGATTCGATGGACTGATACAGATTATATTAGTCGGTTATTTATGAAATAGCCGGATTATCGGATCAAGTGTTGATTCGATAATTTAATGTATAATTATATATTTGATATATTAAATTACATTAACTAGTATAAGCTCACTAAAAGATTCTTTTTCTCACTCGGCTAATAAATTGATATATATGCGATATATGTTAATTGTATTATTTTGTTTTGTTACAATAAATATTGTATATGTGATATATAATATTGTAACATGTTAGGGTTATTAATGCAATATGATTAGTGGAGATTAAACATGATTAAGGTTTGATTTGGGTTAATTTTTCTAGAAACTTCTAGAAGCTTTTTGTTTTGTTTTTGCAAAGATATTTTGTAAAGATATTTTTGTAGATATTAGTTAACCCAACCCAACCCTTGAACATGGTTAAGTCTCTACATGGGTTAAGTTATCATACTTAACCCATGGTTGCATTTCTAACCACACTATGGATTCATTATTCATCACAAAAGAGTTAGCTTCTTCTTCTTCTTCCTTCTTGCTTAAAAAGCTTTCTAGCTTTTTGAGAGGTGATGAAAATGAGTGAGATTGAGAAAATAAATGAGAGCTAAATTCCTACTTCATCATCCTAATCTATCCTAGTCATTTAGATTAGGGTGTTCACTTCATTAGTGAGTGAAAGCTTGTGTTAAAGAAATTTCAAGGTAGATCATCTTTGTTATCGAAGATCGGAAGCAAGCTTGCATCTTTCTCTTCGTGGAGCCTCTCTAGAGTCCGGGTACTCGATGATCGCAGCGAAGGGATCTCAACACGGAGCTTTAGAAGTGAAGGACCGGACTACAAAGGTTGTAATCCCAAACTCTTAGATGTTAAAGTGTTTAACATGCTTTGTTTCGCCTAATCTCTAGTCTAAGATCTTGGTTAGGGTTGTTCGGCACGTCTAAAATTTAAATCGGGCATGGTTGATGCCTTATAGACCCTTGTGAGAGTGCCTAGTAACCCTACAACTAAGCGCTTGTTTGACGCTCTGACACTCACATGGGTGTCATGTGAAGCATTTAATTATGGGCGCCGCCCAATGAGCGCTGAGCACTCAGTCATTTTGGTTGTTTATGGAGTGTTAAGCATTTTTCTCTCTCTTTTTTTGGTGGAGCCCACATGAGGAATACATGAGGTGCTGGGCGCTGCCCAATCAGTGCTAAGCACTCAGTCGTTTTGGCTATTTATGGAGAGCTAAGAATTCTTATTATTTTTGTGGCGCCCACATGAGGAGCATGCGAGGCGCTGGGCACTGCCCAGTAAGTGCTAAGCACCTTGCTGTTTTGGCTATTTATGGAGTGCTAAGCACTCTTATTATTTTTGTGGCGTCCACGTGAGGAGCACATGCGGCGCTGGGCGCTGCTTAATTAGTGCTGAGCACTCAGCCGTTTTAGCTGTATGTGAAGTGCTAAGCACTTTTTATATGGCGCCCACGTGTGTTTCATGTGAGGTGCTAGGCGCTGTTAAAGAGGGGCGCCCACGTGGGAAGCACGTGAGGCGCTAGTTTATTTTGTTTGGAGATTTAATCTTTGATGATGTTTTCAGAAAGGTTAAACCTCCATCAATGGTGTTTTGACCATTAACGCTCGCTAAAATCACTATATTTGAGGATTTTAGGTTGAGTTTTTAAAGAACTAAGTTCTCGATTTGAAAGAACTGAGTTCCTGGAGTATTCTAGACTCCCTCTTCTTTCTTTTTAAATTTGTTCTTCCCTTAATCTTTGATTCTCAAGAACAAGATCTTCCCGATGAGAATTAAATTCTCAACTTGTGTAAGACTTGCCTTGTGGATCTCGGATTCAGAGAAATAACTAAGTTCTTTTTACAAAGGTTAAACCCTTAGATGTGATATTATAAGTAATAGAGATATTTTGATCTCTTTTCTTTACCTAGGGTTTTGAGAAGGAAGCTCTTCTTATTTGAGAATTAAATTCTCTGTTCTTTCTATCTGTTGTCTCTCTCTGGTAGTCGTTCCTTTTTTTGACTTGAAGTCTGGGGTCCTTTATATAGTAGAGGCAAATTGTTAATTGGTTTTGAGAAAATCTCTTATTGAGAGATTCCGATTGATTTAATTGGTTTGGGGAATTTTACCCACCGTTGGATCTTTGATCCAAGGACTTCTGTTTTACAGAATAAGTTTTCTTGTTTTTAACGAGATTGGGAAAATATTTTCCCATATACACAGAATTTATTCTGTAAAATGATGATTTTTAATCACTATTGGATTTTTAATCCAAGGGTTCTCTGTTTTACAGAGAGCGGTCTTTTTGTTCAGAAAAATTGAGAGAATATATTCCAAAATAGAATTTTATTCTATTATTGGATCATTGATCCAACCGAGAGTATCTTTCTTATTTTAGAAAGATTTAGGAGATGTTTTCTCCCACCAGAATTTAATTCTGTATTTTGATGATTTATCATCTCCATTAGATTTTTTGATCCAACGGCTCTGTTTAACAGAGTTCCCAACTTTTTGTTAGGGAAACATAGAATTTAATTCTACTTGGGCATCGGCGCTCACATGTTGTGCACGTGGGTGCCACTTAAGAATTTAATTCTTATGATAGGTACTTATGTGCTTTGCACATTGGCGCCTGCGTGAGAGCACGTACAGCGCCATCTAAGAGTTTAACTCTTATGTAATAAATTCTTCTGTGCTTTGCACATTGGCGCCCGCATGAGGAGCACGTGCGACGCCGTATAAGAATTTAATTCTTACCCAGAATCTTTTCTGTGCTTTGCACATTGGCGCTGGCGCCCTCGTGAGAAGCACGTGGGGCGCTGCCCCATTAATGAAGGTTTCTTTTCACCTTCTTTCTCTGCTTTTCCCAAGTCAAACTTTCTTTTCCAATGCCTTCTTTTGTTAGAGCTTAGAAATAGTTCTACCATGCAGAACATTTTCTGTCCCGAGACTTAAATACCTCCCTTTATAATCTAAGCAATGCTCCTCTTCTCTCTCACTTTCAAAGAATCATTTTAACAGAGAAGATTCATGGCTTGCAATCGTCCGCATGCTAATCGGCAACTATGGGAGGTGCCCATCGAGAAAATTGTTCCTCGTTTTGTTGCACGCTTGGTGAATCCTGCTCTCATGGATGACCAATGTGATACAGTGATTCACGAGCTCTTGACTCATAGAGGATCTCCTCTCTCCATCGGCTCCATTTGGCTCCGGATGATCTTCCTATCCGTGCTCGATGACATTCCCCCTCATCCAGTGAAGATGAATCAGGTGATGCTCGACGCAGCCGAGGACAAGTTCAAGTGCTTTCATGACGCACTTTTGATTACCAAGCCTCTGAGGGATCGCTCTGTTCAGGTGTTAAGCCAGATACGGACTCAGCGGACCATCATGTCTGCCTTCGCCGATGGGTACGGCGCTAACCTATGGGGAGCAACTCCTCGCGAAGATCGCCGCTTCGACATAGTAGAGAAGGCTAAGAGGGCTTTAGAAAACTTTATCCATAGTTTTGTAAACCCTTGTACTTTTGATCCCGTGTTTGGTGATCTATTTCCTGTAGCATAAAATGTTTATTTAAATGCTTTCCTTTTATCGTTGACCGCTGAGTGCTTCGTTTCTAACACCTGTTCTTCCTCTAATCCTACTGTTGCAACCTTCCATGCACATATATGAATGAACCTTCTTTCACACATAACTGTAAACGAAACTTAAACCGGTGTAAACAGAGACGAGCGGCAGATTACGGCCGTCATTACTGCTTGATGTATATTCATTTTGGGATACGTCCCGGTTGCGGGCGTAGTCACCGTTGTATATATTATTCATTACTTATACTAGGATACCCCGCGACGGAGTGCTCGGGTAACCAGATTCAAGAATGCAGCAGATAACCATCTCGTGGAGTCGAGACCAGGCCACCTCATTCTCGAATTGGTGGGTTGCTCACCGCACTTATATATGGTGTAGCTCTGACCCACGGAGGAGTGCTCAAGTTACCGGATTCTAAAAAGCGAAGGGTATCCCATTTCTAGGATTGGCGGGTAGCTTTCCGCACTCGTAAGGGTCTTTGTTTGAGATTATACGGGCTTTCCACACGACTGGGGAACGTTGGTTTTCATTGCGACTCAAACAAAACACGGGACTCCTAATTTATCCGCTATTCCATCTTGTTTATCACATTCCTGTGATGTTTATTACTTGCCAGTGATGATATATATAAATGTTGTATATGTTTTGCACCCGCGCTAGCCATCCTCATGCACTGCCATAAGTTAAGTAACCTTATGGTGAAGTCCTCGGACCCTGTGGCGAATGCGGGTGGTATATACGTACATTATATTTTGGTTGTTTTTGTGATGCTTAGAAAATTAATTGATGGGATCGCATTATAGGTTTAATGCAAGGAAAACAAACATAAATGATGTTGTCGGAACCAATTTTTGAAACAACTCGGTTTTCTTCAAAGCCACTTGTTTTAAAAGCGGAGCCTAAACCACTCCTTTTCAAAACCACCTGAATTCCTTCAACGATATCAAGTTCATTACGTTAAAAGTTTTTCGCCAAAAACCATTCGTAGCTTTCTGTCATTTCAAATTAGTATTGTTTAATATTCATGTTGTGTATGTTGACTGTGTCAAGGCGTAGTGTTCAGTAGCTATATAGTGCTTTTCTGCAGCATTAGATGCGATTGGTTAGGACAGTCGTAATACTATTTTGACTGTGTCAAGAGTATTATGCGGGTAAGTTTAATGCAATCAAGATAATGACGGGTTGAACTTGACTAGGACCCTTTGATATGTTGACTGTGTTAAGATCACTTGGGTCCTAAGGGTAAAAACTATATCGGGAGTTTCAAATATAAAGAGTACACCAGTTACGCTTGTTGGATAGTCTTCTTCCAAACCTTAGGCCGGTGCCGAAAGGTAAAGAAGGAAGAAAATCAACTAGCCTAAGTGTGGTGCATAGAAGGTAAGATGTAGAGATATATAAAGGGGTTGAAGTGAGGGCAATGGAAATTGCAACTAATGTCATGAATCTGGATAGTGGAAGAGGCATTATTAGGAATACCCGGCCACCCCATTGAAACATTTATGTTTCATAAGTTCTGTGATGTTATAATTGAAAGTTGGTTTCCCAATTGATTCTGACTCCAAAGTATGTATATACCAGATTAGAATCTCACATTTATATGATGTTACAGATACTGAGAAGGGGTAAAATATTGAGAAACGGACGATTTGATCCTCAATATCTGAATTCGTTGCAATTGGCGATATTGGATTAAATCACCTGGTTTTGCCTTTCGGCAAATATTTGGTTTTGAATAACCGTTGTTTTACACAAATTTTTAAAATGATATATCCGTATCTTTATTTTATAAAGTGGGATATAACTTTTTGAAAATTGTGTTTTTAAACATTTACCTTTATTAGTTGAGAATAAGATAAGGTGCATTCAATAACGGTGTAAGATATTCTTAACCAAAATACAGTTTTCAACCTACAACACATGGAATTCGAGTTATTGAACTCTTGGAGCTTTTACATGAAAATGTATGTTGTCCAGTTTCCTTTAGGATGGGATTAGTAATCTTACTTCATTCAGTTTACCTATGAGTTCTCTGGTTTTAGATACGCATTCGTTGAAATGCAAGGTCCAAAGATTTTGAGAAGTTTATAGGTATAAGAATAAAGTAGAGAACCATACGATGGAAGTATCAGGTGTTTCCCCCAATCAGAGCAAAGCTCTGTTTTGAAATTCAAAATTCAAAAATTGAAGCAACGCTTTAAATCCAGCGCTAGGCGCGCTGCGCGCCACGTGTCAAACATGGATGCACTAGCGCCAGGTGTGCTGCACCCTAGGCAGTGCACCCCCAATCAGAGCAAAGCTCTGTTTTTTAAAATTCAAAATTCAAAAATTGAAGCAACGCTTTAGATCCAGCGCTAGGCACGCTGCACGCCACGTGTCAAACACGGATGCGCTAGCGCCAGGTGCGCTGCACCCTAGGCAGTGCACCATGTGTGTGCAAGCGCTAGGCTCGCACAGGTGCACTGCGAGCCTGAGCAGCGCACCATGTGTCAAACGTGGGTGCACTAGCGCCAAGTGCGTTGCGCTTTGAGCAGCGCACCACGCGCAAAGCACGGGTGCGCCAGCGCTGAAATTAAAAAATTCCCCACTGTTAGATCAAAAGATCTAATAATAATGATAAATTATTAATTAATCAAAATTAAAATTCTATTATGGAAAGATTTTCTCAATCTTGTTAAAAACAAGATGATTGCCTTCTGTAAAACAGAAGCCCTAGGATCAAAGATCCAATGGTGGGGAAACATCCCCAAATCAATCAGAGAAAGATCTCTTTAACTGATTTAATAAATCAACTTGCCCTATATAAAGGCCCCAAGACTTCAAGTCTAGATGTAGAGAAACTCCCCTAAAAATTTTGAGAAAATTCAAAGAAAGAAGAGCAAGCTCTCAGCAAAAGAAGACTTTTCTTCAAGGTAAATCATAATTAAAAAGAACAATTATCTTCTTAAAAAAAAGATCATAGATCTACAAAGACCAAGGTCTTTTATAAAAAGATCAAAAGATCTTATCATAAAAACAAAGAAGACGACAGAGGGGAGACATCGAACCCTCCTCCGGCTCTTTCAGCAGCCAAAGAGGAAACCATTTCCAAAGTCGCTCTGGATGACTATATTGCTCAGCAAATACGAGCTCATCAGGCGAATGAAGCGGCCGGCCAAGTCGTTAAAACTGGGCGACCATATCCAGGCTGGTATGACCAGATAAAGTACTCGTTGGGATATACGATCCCTAAATTTCATGTATACAAGGGGACAGGCAATCCCCACCAGTATGTCGCCCAGTTCAGGGATTTATGTGGCAACACCGGAGATGACGATAAATTGCTACTTCGCCAATTCATCGGCAGCTTGTCGGAGACAGCGTTCGAGTGGTATTATGAACTTCCAAACGATTCCGTCAAGACTTTCGCAGAAATAGAGCTATTATTCACCCAGCGATTCGCGAGTGCTAGTGAACGTACCCCAATTACAGCATTAATTAACGCTAGGGTGAAACCTGGAGAGACATGGGTTCAATATGCGATACGGTGGCGGAACTTATGGTCAAAATGCGAACAGCGCATCGAAGAAGCGCCGGCGGTGGGCATGTTCGTAGGCACTCTGGACCCTCATGCAACCATTTCCCAATTCATGATGTTCTTCAAGCCGACTATGTTCCAAGCCTTGATCGACAAACTGGCCCAAAGGGACCAGATGGGTCATAGACCGTCTCTGCCAAAGCCGGAGCCTCGGAACGAGAAGGGAAAGGGGAAAGCGATCGTCGTCGCTAATGCCCAACAGCAGCCCAGTGGTCTAAGACCGATTGATCGCCAAAATAATGTAAGTCGACGTTAGACACCCCACACGATGCGGGGAGGCGGAATAAGTAAAACAATCATTTTGTTTAAAGTAACATCGACTAACTTTACGGATCTTTGCTAAACCCTAACTAACAACTATCTAGAAGTGATTAGCTACTATGATAGATGATTATACCTAATGAATCAAGTCCTTCTTGTTCTTGTTGATCACCTCCTCGTCCGCCTCCTCGATATGATAGAAGATCCACCCGAGAGCTACTTCTCCAAGCTTTAACCTCTCACTTGAGGTAACTAGGTGACTATGAGTGCTAATCAAAGCAAGCTAGAGGATATAGAAGAGGATTAAGGATCTATTAGTCTTGCTAACCCTAGGATCTTAACACATGAGTGGATTAGGGTTAGTTCTTGAAAAGAGAGAGCTTGAGGAGAGAGAAGGTGTGAGTGAGAATGAGAATGAATAATATCTCATTTGTGAATATATGAAGCATGATAATTATTAAATGAATAACATATGATAATATCAACCATGCTTCCTTAACTCACTATGTGTGAATCATCTCATGAGTCATTAAGCAATAAATGCTTCATTAACTCATTTGGATGAATCACACCATGAGTCACTAATCCATTTAATGCAAATTCCACCTAAGCTCTCCACCTCATCAATCTTCTAGAAGCTTCTTGACTAATTACGAGAATGCCCCTCCCATCCGTGAAAACATGGAAATACTGAGACTGTATTATAGTGGTGAGTATTCCCGCCTGTCACGCGGGTAACCCGGGTTCGATCCCCACCAACGGCGCCATTTGATTGATATGAAAAAGTGTTTGTAGAATAACCGTAATCAATAACGGTGTCGCTTGTAGCTAGCCAAGATGAGTACGGGTCGTCCACAGGGAAACGTGGAATATTTTATTCTTACTTTAGACGTGTTGAGAAAGAAAAGTGGAAGAAATAAGAATGGTTGTAGGTTCTAGATCTACGTTAAACACGGATGCAAAATATATATCTAGATTAATTATGGATGTAAGTTCAATATTAAAAGGGGGCATGTAGGGTTCATTAGGATTTAGTAGTTATGGATGGTTAATTAAAGATTACTCTTTTATCCCTTAATAGATTTAAAACTAGAATGACAGAGATGCATGTAGATTAGGGTTTCTGGAGGGAAAAGGGTTCCCACTCGTATCAAGTGACGCCCTCGTCGCGGTTCCGACCGGCGACTCACCAAGTAGATTTTGGGTCATCGCTTTTCTTTTTATTCTGCAATCCCTGTCAATCTTTCTTGACAGTATTTATCTCGTTTCTAATGCAGGCGTGGAGAGCGTTGAGGTCGCGCTACCCGAGGCAGCGCCATCAGTTACCGCTTTGACGGTGACCCCTCCTCTACCTTCTCTCGTACAATCTCGGATGTTGGAAGGTGCAGATTTGTGACCTATCAGTCTTATTTTTTAGGCTGTATGATTTATGTACTGACATTGCATTACTGCGTCCTTGCAGGAGTCCTTTTTGATCACCTGTATCAGGTGCTGCACCCACACTTCTCTTTCCAGTCAGAGATTAGTCCGCCTGCTAGTGTCGGTGAGTATCTTTTCTAAATGACGTCCTTTCTTTAACGGACAGTCACATTATTGCTAATTCTTCTTTGTATTGCTTGTAGCCTTACAGATTGAAGGAGGGTACGAGGCTATCGTTGTGCCACCAGTACTCCCAGCTCTGCCCCCTGTTGCAGCCGGTATAGTAAACTCTATTGTTCGTGTATTTTCTTTATTTCTTAGGCCGAGATCTGATTGTGATTTATTTTGTAGCGGTCACATCGATTCCAGCCTCGTTAGAGTCTCGCACCATAATGTCAGCCGACCCTTTTTCTCGACGTGCATCCTCGAAAAGCGCTGCAAATAGTCTGCGCATGTTGAGCGACTATATTGAGGAGCTTGACGTGGAGACTTCCACATCTGCTGCGGATTTTGCCGCGGAGGTTAACCCTATGCTAGCGACGCTCGTGAATTTTCATAGTGAGGGCGTCGTTGAGTCTTGGGTTAATCACTGCAGGGAAATTGAAGCTTGCCTGCATGAGCTCGAGGTTGGACGTCCTGCTCCAGAGGTCCTGGCTATGAGCGCCCAGCGGGCTGCGTGGGTTGAGCAGAGCACTCCCTACTTCCGTCATCTTGAACAAGGGCGGCTTTAAAACGTAAGGAGTGTGGAGAGACTTCGAGTGAATCTGCCCGACTGCATGCTCAAGTTGATGCAAATGCCGCACAGTTGAAAGTTATTTTTGAAGGCCTTCTGCGATACATCTCTGACGGGTTAACACTGAGGCAGAAGCTCGACGTCGTCGAGCGGGATGCACAAAACCGTGAAGCAGCTCAGCGGGCCGTTGAGGAACAATTTTCTTCTTACTTGCAACAGCGAGCCCAGGTCGAAGCAGAGTTGGCCGCGGCAGCTGATCAAGAAAAGGGGATGAGGGAAGTGCGCGAGCGGCTGATCGGATTATTGAAAGCTCTTCCCTCTTAATAATTGCTTTTTGTACCATTTGTAACTTTGAATAAAATGTATTCATTCTTTTATTCTTTCATATGATGTATTTTGTACCCAATTGAATTCATGAATAAAAGATACATTTCTTTCGCAATGTCTTGTGTTATTTCTTGCTTTCTTCTTTCTTTTGTTATCAGTATGTCTCCTTAGCAAACATAGCCGGCAGATGATAGGGTGAGCATCTTGTTTTGGCTTCTTCGAGGGATAGTGATGGCTTAGGAAGCAGGTTCAGATCTGCTACATAAGACTTTTCAACTTTATGAGCCGTGAGGGTCTCATAAAGACTTTTCTCCCTACGAGTCATGAGGATCCCGTATGTGTATTTTCTCCTTAGGAGTCGTGAGGATTCCTAAGTGTGTTTTCCCTTATAAGTCGTAAGGATTTTATAAGAGAGTTTTTCTTCCTTACGAATCGAGAGGACCCGTAAGTGTTTAATGAGATTGATGTTATCCGCATTTCACAGCGTCATTGGGTGACGTATCTCCGAGGCAGGGTCATGTAGATGACGTATTTCCACGACGGGGTCATGTGGATGACGTATTTCCGCGACGGGGTCAGGTGGATGACGTATTTCCGAGACGGGGTCATGTGGACGACGTATTTCCGAGACGGGATCATGTAGATGATGTATTTCTGTGACGGGGTCATGTAGAGGATGTATTTTCGAGACGGGGTCATGTGGATAACGTATTTCCGAGACGGGGTCATATGGATGACGTATTTCCAAGACGGGGTTATGTGGATGACGTATTTCCGAGACGGGGTCATGTGGATGACGTATTTCCGCGACGGGGTCATGTGGATGACGTATTTCCAAGACGGGATTTCCGAAACGGGGTCATGTGGATGACGTATTTCCGTGACGGGGTCATGTAGATGACGTATTTCCGAGACGGGGTCATGTGGATGACGTATTTCCGAGACGGGGTCATGTGGATGACGTATTTCCGAGACGGGGTCATGTGGATGACGTATTTCCGCGACGGGGTCATGTGGATGACGTATTTCTTCTATGGGGTCATGTAGATGACGTATTTCCGAGACGGGGTCATGTGGATGACGTATTTCCGAGACGGGGTCATGTAGATGACGTGTTTCTGCGACGGGGTCATTTGGATGACGTGTTTCCGCGACGGGGTCATGTGGATGACGTATTTCCAAGACGGGGTCATATGGATGACGTATTTCCGCGACGGGGTGATGTGGATGACGTGTTTCCGCGACGGGGTCATGTGGATGACGTGTTTCCGCGACGGGGTCATTTGCTGACGTATTTCCGAGACAGGGTCACTTGCTGATGTATTTCCGCGACGGGGTCATGTGGATGACGTGTTTTCCCGACGGGGTCATGTGGATGACGTATTTCCACACGGGGTCATGTAGATGACGTAGCGTCTGTTGTAATGAGACGAATATCGAAGTGGTCTCCAGGTTGTCTGGGAAACATCAAGATTTGGAGTAGGGGCTTTGTCGTAGCTCTAGGGTTGATTGCAGCGTCTGAATCCTGCTAGAATGGGGATGAACGCTGTTGATGATCTTTAGGCTATCCCTGAACCGTCCAGATTTGGCTTCGTTTTCTGATGGAGCCTGGGGGGGAAGGTGTGATTCCTTCTTTGTTTGCGCCCCTGGATTGTATACAGGGATTGATGTAATATCACCTGTAGGCATAAATTTCATTTTTCTTTATTTCTTTCCACGAGATGCTCTATCATTTCAGCTTTTATATCGCGAGGGTCGCGATTGCCCAATCATTTCGGCTATTTTTCGTGGTGTCCAATCATTTCGGCTATTTATTTTATTTTTACTCGCTGCTTTTTATTGCGAGTTGCCCAATCATTTCGGCTATTTGCATGCATATAGTTTTACTTGCTGATTTTTTTTGCAAGTTGCCCCATCATTTTGGCTATTTCGTATGCATGTGTGGCTCTCTGGCTTTTTGCTACAGGCTTGGAGCTAAATACCGATTTCGGCATCAGCACCGCTACAACTGGGATATTGCCATGAGCGAATCATCATTTGCCTCTGTCGATGTCAAACAAAGGTGGCTTAGCGAACAGGGTTAGGATCCTGTCGACTAAGGCTTTCGACTTCATGAGCCGTAAGAGTCTCATAAAGGTTTTTCTCCCTGCGAATCGTATGGATCTCGTAGATGCGTTTTCTCCTTAGGAATCGTGAGGATTCCTAAGTGCATGGTCTCTTATAAGTCGTAAGGATCTTACAAGAGTGTTTTCTCCTTATAAGTTGAGAGGACTTACAAGGGCTGTTCACCGTGTAGACATATCCCTAGTTACAGATGGGACTTTGTTAGGGAAATGTTTATTCGCGTCCGTTGATTGTATACAAGGGTCAGCGTTGAGCCGCTTGTAGGGCAAAATCGGAGATTGTGGTGGCCGCTTAAGAACAGGTTCAGATCCCTGTAGCTTAAGACTTTTGAATCTTATGACCCATGAGGGTCCCATAAAAGGGTTCTCCTTACGAGTCGTAAGGATCTCGCAAGTGTAATTTCTCCTTAGGAATCGTGGGAATCCCTAAGTGTATTGCTCCCTTATGAGTCGTAAGGATCTCACGCAGGTGGTTTCTCCTCTCAAGGTCGAGAGGACCTTGCAAGCGTCTTTCAACGAGATTGCGCCCTTTCGGATTTTCACAAAACTCGCCGGTAGCCCTGCATTTTTACTCACGGAGCCCTTTCGGGTTTTCATCCGTGCCCTTTTTGCTTATAGACATACTGTTTTTCTCTTTTTTTTATTCTTTTTTTTATCAGCCTTAGGATGCTGCAATCCACCATAGTTTATCGACATCTAGGTTAACAGCTAGTTTTAGGACGTAGTGGTCCATTATTAGTTTAAAGACATTTCGGTCCGTTGTTTGTTTAAGGACGTTTCGGTCCGTTGTTTGTTTAAGGACGTTTCGGTCCGTTGTTAGTTTAAGAACGTTTCGGTCTACTGTTAGTTTAAGGACGTTTCGGTCCGTTGTTAGTTTAAGGACGTTTCGGTCCGTTGTCGGTTACTACTTATAGAGTTTAGGCTTAGGAAGATAGCGAGCGGACATAGTCGTCGTCATCTATCATTGACCTAGACCGTGACTCGTCAGGCGTAGTACTTTTTCAGGAAGCAACCATTTATTGGTCTGAAGGGCCTTTCGCCATGCATGTCCATGAGTAGATAGGCTCCACCCTGGTAGACTTTGTCTATGATATACGGGCCTTCATAGTTCGGCTCGAATTTCCCCCGTTTGGCACGATTGGGGATCATAGGTCTTTTGACCACTAGCACGAGTTCGCCTTGGTGGAATGTCCTCGGCCTAGTCAATCTTTCGTATGAGCGCGTCATCTTTGCTTTGTAAGCCTCCAGATTTTGTTGTGCTATGAGCGGGGTTTCATCAAGGGCATCGAGTTCCTCAAGACAAAGGTGAGCATTCTCTTCGTCTGTTAGCTTGTAATGAACTGCCACTCGTAGAGAGGGTAACTCTATCTCGAGGGGGAGTACTGCCTCTGTACCGAATACCAATGCATACGGCGTTGTGTTCGTGGCCGTTTTGAACATAGTTCGATACGCCTAGAGAGCTTCATGCGGTCTCTCATGCCAGTCCTTCTTATTTCGAGACACCGTCTTTTTCATGATCTTTGTCAAGTTCTTGTTGAAAGCCTCAGCTAGACCATTAGCTCGGGGATTATAAACCGGGGAGTATCTTCAGTCTATGTTATGCTGTTGTGCAAAGCGGCTGATCTTGTGGCTTTTATAGGCTGGCCCGTTATCGGAGATAATCCTTCGTGGAGTTCCAAACCGATAAATGACGTGCATCTTGAAGAAATGGAAGATATTCTCCGTCTTCACTTCTCTCAGCGGTACCGCTTCTGCCCATTAGGAGAAGTAATCAGTTGTCGCCAAGATGAATCGATGTCCTCTGGACGATGCTGGTTCGATGGGGCCGATTATGTCAGTCCCCCACATTTCGAACGGCCAGCTAGCTACTGTTGGATGTAATGGGTTTGGATGCTGATGGATAAAGTCCCCGTGAATCTGGCACGAATGGCACTGCTTCGCGTATTCGAGGCAGTCTTGGATCATCGTGGGCCAATAATAACCCATCCGTTTGATCTTCACCTTCATCTTTGGCCTGGCTTGATGAGAACCGCAGAGTCCGTCGTGAGTTTCTTGGACGACTCTTCTTGCTTCTTCAGGTCCCAGGCATCTTAGCCACAGAGAATCAAATGACCTCTTATATTAAATGTCATTGACGAAGGCGAAAGACAGAGCTCGTTTCATAAGATGATGTCTTGAGGACGCATCTTCAGGTGTTCGACGGGATTTGAAATAATCTATAAAGACTTCTTTCCAATCCGCAACCTTTTCCTGGTCTTTTATTTGCAGAGTTATTCGCTCGGTCTCTCCCCTTTCTTCGGACGACTCTGGAGATATTTCTGCCGGTGCAAAAGCCCGATGGCTTTGCACAACGATCCTCACGTCATCGAGATTTTCGTCAGCCAGTTCTTTAGCGAGCTTGGCTAATGCATCTGCTTTGCTATTTTCCGCGCGCGGTATGCTTTCCAGGGTGTTGGAAGGAATTTGGGTCAGCAGTTGCTGCACCCTCACGCCGTACTTCACTAACTCTGGCTTGCACGTTTGGTAGTCGCCGTTTATTTGACTAACGACCAGCTGGGAGTTATTCATATCGGATTTTTGCATTTTTATACCGCCCAATTTTTATCACATTGCTTATCGGTAGGTACTCTTGAGCCGTGTTTGCTAGTCAATTGCAGGATACAGGTTCTCGGCTCTAAACGGTGAAATTCATGGAAAAACACGACAAAATCCGGGTTCCTGCCAACCACAGATTAAACGAGGGTCTCCGCTCTTTATCCGTCTGTTGCCACACACCAGTTTAGGAGACAAAATGGCAAATCGATTGTCACCTTCATGCACAAAGCACAATGGCAACACCAAGTCCAAGAAATCTACGCGGAGCTCAAGAAAATCATGACAAAAGATCCATGTCCAATCACCTTTTGATCCACTAGCATTCTGGAAAAAATGTGGAAAGATTATCAGAAACAACATGTACCAGACAAAAGGGGACAGCAGACCAGGGAAGCACAGAAAATACGATGCCCCAACTCCATCAAACGGCCGCGGAACCGCGGCCAATAGGGGGTCTAGGCCGCGGTTCCGCGGCCGTTCAGGCGCCGCATTTGAAGATTTTTTAGGGGTATTTTGGTCTTTCTATGTACAGGCAGAATTTTGCCCTGGATTTCCATTTCCCTGCCTATAAATAGCCCGGAACCTTGTGAAGCCAAGGGTGCATAATCTTGTATTTAGATTTTAGGTTTTAGTTGTTGTTCTTCTTCCTCCTCTCATCTCTTCTCCATTAAAAAAACTTGTAGTGGGCTTTTGTGAGTGAAAAATGAATAAAGGAGTTCTTGTTCTTGCCATGCTTATCTTGTTGTAATTGTTCTTTTATAATTGCTTGTAATTTTCTTTTGCTAATCTAGTTGTTGTTATTTATTGTTTGTTTCTTTCTTTTCTCTTTTCCTTTATCCTTAAACAACCATGACGCTTACGCTTGATCCTTGCCGAGGTGAGGTCGCAAATAGCTAGTTGTTATCTTCTAATCTCCTTCTTTCTATCTTCCTCTTTTGTTTTATTTTCGTTTCCGTATAATGGGTGAGTAGTTTCATACTTGTTAGGGTAGGATAAGGGAAGTTTGAGAGAAGGAAATCTCTCTCACTCTTTCCTTGCCCAACATCTTAAATCGACTCCCGTTAATTGAACCACAATTCGCTCCCTACGGCACCCTATCCTACATGATAGCGGTGATTCCGTAGTGAGACCGGTTGTGGTTGAATTAACCGGAGGTTATGGTTAAGAGCCAAGAACGGACGGACAAGCACCAAAAGAAAGAACTTAAGCGTTGGAAAGCCTAGCTTATACTCGCAAGTTCCTTCCTAGTCGTGCTAATCCCCGTTGTTGCCGATTACCGTAACACCGATATTAAGAGTGGCAACGAAAGAAGTGAGCGACTCCTAACTCAAACTAACCTAATCCTAACCCTAACAAGCTCTCTTTACATATCATTTTAACACTTAGATAATCACAAACAAATCTGGACTTTCGGACTTAACTCGTTAAAGCACATAGAAAAAGATTCCCATCTCCCTGCGGACGACCCGTACTCAACCAGCTAGCTACAAGCGAAACCGTTTTGATTGCGGTAATTAACTAAACTTGAACACGCAGAATCGCTAATAATCAAATGGCGCCGTTGCCGGGGAGACGGTAGTTTATTTCTTTGTGTAATTTCGGGTTAACTTGTGAATATAAATATAACCAAAAAACAAAACAAAAAAATATACATTGTAAAAAAAAAACCATTTTGTTATTTTTGATTAGTTTTTGTGCAAGTGTGCAGGATAATACGGAATTCGAGTTCAGTGACAAAGACGTGGGATATTCGAAGTTCAAGTTCAGTGCCAAAGACGTGGGAAGATAGACCCACATTTCGCGGCTACACCGCGACGGATCAAAACGAAGCAAACGGTCTACTGTAAAAATCTGGAGCAGATACAGTAAGCAAGTCAAAATTCAGCACATCCAGACAAGCAGAGGACAACCACAGAAGCACACACAAAAAAACTGAAGACCCAATCCCACCACCTTGCCGCGGAACCGCGGCCCAAGCACGTGTTTGGTCGCGGAACCACGGCCATATGTTGGCTTCAGGGTACCAAATTTTCTGTGAGTCTCTCTCCTCTTCCCCACTCCTCTGAACTCCACTGAATTGTGTTTTCTGCAGCATTCTTTGCGCAAATTCTCTTCCCCCTTCCAATAAACTGTTCTTGTGCAGGATTCTTTGCGCCGCGCTAAAAAATAAAAATTGTTTGCAGTTGATTTGTTACCGCTTTGCATTCATTAATACGGACTTAAGGGGCTTGAAACCAATACAGATTGGGTCGGGATTTCATCACCCTTCCCAGGACCCCAGAAATCACAAAAAGCATATGCATTGACCATTGTTAAATTAAAAAATACTAGACTCAGCCCTAAGGACTTCGCGCTCAATAGGACAGAAGACTAGTTACAGGCATCGGCCGTTTATCCTATCTGACTTTTGCGGTGTCTAGGCAAGTGTGTCGAAGGCAAGTGGTTATTTAATTAAGGAACTTCGCGAAAGCGTTGGACAACCTCCCACTTACCTGGTCGCAATTGACGGAGAAGAGGCGGTTTGAGGTCCTATTTCTAGCCCTCTGGAACAGTTAGGACCTGTCTAGCAGACCTAGGTGACCCTAGATCTAGGTGTGATTGTGCATATCTTGTTTGTGATTGCTTAAAGCCGTAATTCCGTACATATTTCTGTAAAGCTCTTTCTAAAAACAAAAAAAAATAAAAAGGAAAAAATCAAAAGCTTTTATAAAAACTTGCCCTTTGTCGCCAAAATCCATTTTTCAGCCACCACCCATCGCCTTTCTCCATTGACGTTTTCTTACCCTCACCTTCTCCGCTTTGACTATACTAAACTCGTTTAGTGTATGTCCGCTTGGACTCGGGACACTAGCGCCCGCCTAGTCCGCGTTACGTTAGTCGCTACCGACTACGCGATCGACTCAGACGTCGAAACCCCGTCCACTCCTCTTTCACCTTTACCTTTGCCGGCCAACTCCGACGTTGACCGGAATTCTGTTCATACATCTTCACCTTCACCATCACCAACCTCTTCTTCCGCGATGTCAGGATTTAATCCGAACATCTTTTTGACTACCCCTGGATTGGCTCCACCTCCTACGGAGACCAATAACCCACCACCGCCTGTTGTAGCGCCGCAGCGGATCGCGCTCCAGGATCGTTTCTATCCCACCCGTTCTGCACTTCCCACCTGCCTTTCTCTTCTACCGGCCAATGGGGATAATTTTGAAATTAAGCCCCACTTCATCAACATGCTTCCACGATTTCATGGGCTTGAATCTGAAGATGCCTATATCTTCATCAATAAATTTCAAAACGTTTGTGCCATGATGAAAACTACCCAACTGTCGGACGATGCTATACGTCTACGGGTCATTCCGTTCACTTTATGCGATCTTACTGAAAAATGGCTGTATAGCACCGCTTCCCACTCCATAACCAGTTGGGACGAGTTTGTAAAAGCGTTTCTAAAGAAATTTTATCCGAATCATAAAACCGCAAGGATTCGCAATGAAATCAACCAATTCTCTCAGCTTCCTTCTGAACCCTTCTGGAAGTGCTTTGACCGGTACAAAGACCTTCTTGTTCAGTGTCCTCACCACGGTATAGAGAAATGGCAACTTTGCCAAACCTTATACGAGGGCCTGAACTCAGCAACGAAGCAGTTGTTGGAAACCATCTATCAGGGCCACTTCCTATCGAAATCTGACGAGGAAGCATAGCAATTCTTTGACGACCTTGCGGTGCAAACGCTACAATGGGAGAGTACCAGACCGACGTCTTCTTCTTCTACCTCCACTTCTACCGGTCAGTCTAGGGTAGGAATTCACCAACTTGACGTCTCTATTGCGATGAAAGCTGAAATGGCTGCAATAACGAGAAAGCTTGAAGCGATAGAGAGCAAATTTTCTTCTCCTGCTCCTACCCCTGTTCTCCCCCTTCGCACCATTTGCGCTTGTTGTTCCGATCCTTCTCACTTAACCGAAGAGTGTCCTTACAATCCACTATCGCAGGGAAAGGATCAGGTTAATGCTGCATTCCAGCAAAGACCGAGGAATGATCCATACTCTTCCACCTACAATCCCGGTTGGAGGAACCAACCCAATTTCGTCTGGAATCAGAATCAGAATCAATTCCAAGGCAATAATTTCCAAAGGCCCCCTCCGCCGCAACAACAAGCGCAACAACAAACTCAACATCAATTTCAGCAGCCCTTCCAACCCCTACCTTTTCAAAATCAGACGAACAACTTTGCACCCAACAATTCTTTTCCACCAAACAACTTTGTTCCGTCAAACAACGATAAGGTTTCCTCACTCGAACGAAGTCTGGAGGCGTTCGTTAAACAATCGACACAATCCATCGCCAACATCCAGTCTTCCATTCAGTCCTTAGTGCAACACACTGCCGCTCACGGGCAAAGCATCAAGACCATCGAGGCCCAGATTGAACAGCTGAATGCGGCCTTAAGCGAGCGAGAGAAGGAGAAGCTCCCATCCCAGCCACTCCCAAATCCCGGTCACCCACAGAATATACATGTTGCTCTTGAACAACAGAACCATAATGTGAGTGCCGTGACCACATTGAGATCGGGAAGGATGCTGCAAAACAACATTGGCACACGGATCAACGATGACACCCCGGCCGCCGCTTCTTCTTCTTCTTCTCCTGCTTCTTCGTCTTCTGAGCCTATTCTCCATTCTTCAAAAGGCTCTCCTTCTTCTTCTTCTTCTTCTTCTTCTGCTCTGAACGGACCCGCTTCTCACTCCACGAAAACACCTGTTCTGGGATCCGTTCCGACTCCACAATCTCCTCCACTAGCATTAGACTCAACCAATTTTAAAAATGTCCCATTTCTAAACCGGTTGAGGTCTAATAAACAAAATCCTCAAATGGAGAAGATTCTGGAGTTATTTAAGCAGGTTAACATTAACATTCCTCTTTTAGATGCCGTCCAACAAGTCCCATCTTACGCGAAAATCTTAAAGGACTTGTGCACGAAAAAGAGGAAGTCTCAGGTACCCAAGAAAGTTTTCTTGGCTAGTGCTGTGAGTGATGCCCTTACCCAATCTTTACCACAAAAACGGAAGGACCCTGGCTGTCCTACGATTTCTATTAACATTGGGGATAAGAACATCAACCGCGCACTATTAGATCTTGGTGCCAGTGTTAACCTGCTTCCGTACTCAGTATACGAGCAATTAGGCGTAGGAGAGCTGAAACCCACACACTGTACTCTCCAAATGGCCGACCGATCGATCACTCATCCTAGGGGTGAGCTAGAGGATGTGTTCATCAAAGTCGGGGACTTCATATTCCCCGTTGACTTCATTGTATTAGACACACAGCCTGTAGCTAACCCCCGGAATCAAATTCCGGTGATACTCGGTCGCCCATTCCTTGCAACCTCAAATGATGTGATCAATTGTCGCAATGGTTCGATGAACCTCTCTTTTGGAAACATGACAATTGAACTCAACATTTTTAGGTTGGGGAATCAGCCCTCCGAACCTAATGCTCATATACTGGACGTCTGCTCGATCCAGGAGATCACCCCTGAAGAGTGTGAATTCGAGGAGTTTCTGTTCGATCATGCTAACCTTAACGCCACTAGTACGTTCCTCCTCGAACCTGCTGCTGTTTCTGCGCCCAACAACGACTACGAGTGTTTCACGTTCTTGAATGATCTTAGCCGCTCGCATCCCGAGTTTGAATCCTTCGAATTTCCGGATGAGTTACCTGAACCATCTGACTCGGTCGCTTACACTCGATTTGAACCTTTGCTGGAGTCCTTTGAGTTCGAGACCTCTGCACCAATCTTGCCTTCAATCGTTTCACCTCCGACGCTCGAACTCAAGCCTTTGCCGTCTCACCTTAAGTACGCTTACTTAGGTGAGAACGAGACCCTCCCTGTCTTCATCTCGGCTTCTCTAGCTCCAGAGCAAGAGAAAGCCCTTCTCGCGGTCTTGCACAGCAACAGGCAAGCTTTTGGCTGGTCCATGGCGGACATCAAGGGGATTAGTCCCCTGATCGTTGAACATCACATTCATCTGATGGATGATGCCAAACTAGCCCGGGATCCATAAAGACGTCTCAATCCAGTCATGAAAGAGGCTGTGAAGAAGGAGATCGTAAAATGTCTGGATAGTGGTATCATTTACCCTATCTTTGATAGCCAGTGGGTTAGCCCCATTCACGTTGTCCCCAAGAAATCAGGTATAACGGTCATCACTAACGAGGCGAATGAGTTAATCCCTACTCGCACCCAAACTGGGTGGCGAGTATGCATCGATTACAGAAAACTCAACGCCGCAACGCGGAAAGACCACTTTCCGCTACCTTTCATTGACCAAATACTTGAACGATTGGCCAGACACGAGTACTACTGCTTTCTTGATGGCTACTCCGGCTATAATCAAATTCCCATCGCCGAAAAAGACCAGGACAAGACCACTTTCACTTGTCCTTTCGGCACGTTTGCATATCGTCGCATGCCCTTTGGGTTATGCAATGCGCCCGCTACCTTCCAGCGGTGTATGATGGGAATCTTCTCTGACATGGTGGAAAAATTTCTGGAGATCTTCATGGATGATTTCTCCATCTTCGGCGATTCCTTCAACGAGTGTTTGCTGCATCTTGACGCTGTTCTTACCCGATGTAAGGACAAGAATCTCACTTTGAATTGGGAGAAGTGCCACTTCATGGTGCGCGAAGGTATTGTCTTAGGACATATCATCTCGCAAAATGGCATAGAGGTTGATAAAGCAAAGATTGAGGTCATTTCCAATCTCCCTCCTCCCCGATGCGTCCGAGATATCCGAGCCTTCCTTGGCCATGCCGGTTTCTATAGACGGTTCATCAAGGACTTTAGCAAGATTGCTAGGCCCTTGACTCTTTTGCTGGCCAAGGATACGCCATTCGACTTCAACTCGAGCTGTGTGACTGCATTCGAGTCATTAAAAAGCTCACTCACTTCTGCTCCCGTTCTTTCTTCGCCTGACTGGACGCACCCATTTGAGATTATGTGCGATGCATCCGACTTTGCCATTGGTGCTGTCCTTGGACAACACATAAACAAGATGCCGCACGTAATCTATTATGCGAGCCGAACCCTGAACGACGCCCAACTCAATTATACAACAACTGAGAAGGAATTCTTAGCTGTTGTATTTGCTTTAGAGAAGTTCAGGCCCTACCTCATCGGCTCTCCAGTCATTGTCTACACAGACCATTCTGCTCTGCGCCATCTTTTTGCGAAGAAAGATGCAAAATCTCGGTTAATACGTTGGATCCTTTTGCTTTTGTCATTAAGGACAAACGAGGATGTGAAAACGTAGTTGCCAACCATCTCTCATGACTTCCTTCTTCGCCTTCGCTTCCAATTCCGATCAACGACGTTTTCCCGGATGAACAGCTCTTGACAGTATCTTGCGAACCCTGGTTCGCCGATATTGTGAACTATTTGGCCACAGGATTACTACCGACTGAATGGTCAAGTCAGGACAGACTTCGCTTCTTATCCCAAGTAAAACACTTTTACCGGGACGAACCCTATCTGTTCAAGTACTGTCCCGACCAGATTATTCGTCGGTGTGTCCCTGACGAGGAATTCAAGAGTGTGCTGTCATTTTGCCACGATCAAGCATGTGGCGGGCATTTTGGCCCCAGAAAGACAGCTGAGAAGATCTTGCAATGTGGTTTCTACTGGCCACAACTCTTCAAAGACGCTCATGACTATTGCAAGACTTGCTCCCGGTGCCAACACTTGGGCCGGATATCCCGGAGGAACGAGATGCCACTCCAACCGATCTTGGTTATGGAGATTTTCGATGTTTGGGGGATAGATTTCATGGGGCCGTTTCCTAGCTCTTTCGGGAACTTGTACATCCTTCTCGCTGTTGATTACGTCTCTAAATGGGTCGAGGCTGTGCCCAGCCGAACTAACGACAATAAGGTAGTCGTTAGGTTTCTTAAAGAAAACATTTTCTCCCGTTTTGGGCACCCCCGAGCGATCATTAGCGACAATGGAAGTCATTTCTGCAATAAGACTTTCGAGGCCTTGATGCGAAAATATTCCATTAATCATAAGCTCCCTACGCCCTACCACCCCCAAACCTGCGGGCAGGCCGAAGTTTCAAATCGGCAAATCAAGTAGATACTGGAGAAGTTGGTTTCCAAGAACCGTAAGGATTGGTCGCTGAAACTCACTGATACCCTTTGAGCATTTCGAACCGCTTATAAGACCGACCTTGGCATGTCTCCCTATCGGCTTGTGTACGGAAAGGCTTGCCACCTACCTGTCGAAATAGAGCATCGCGCATTTTGGGCGATAAAAGAGCTGAATCCATCTCTCGAAGATGCGGGCAGCCATCGGAAACTGCCGTTGAACGAATTAAGCGAGCTTAGGGATGAGGCTTACGATAACGCGGTTGTCGTTAAGAACCGAACGAAGGTGTTTCACGATAAACACCTTTTGCGCAAAACTTTCGTACCTGGTCAACAGGTATTGCTTTACGACACCAGACTACACTTCCATCCAGGAAAGCTCAGATCTCGCTGGAAAGGGCCGTATTTTGTGCGGAATTTGTATCCGCATGGCGCTGTGGATTTGGAGAATCCAAAGGACGGTTCATTTTTCAAAGTGAACGGACACCGACTTAAACCGTACCTTAGCGCCGAACCAACAGAGGAGCTCCTGTTCTTATAGGAGCCGGTTTACCCTGCATAATCTTCCTCTGCCTACCTCCAAACTTCGGTTATCCAGCCAAGAACAAGTGGACACTGTTCCAAATAAGTTTGGGGGTATGTATATACCATTTTGTACATTTTTATGGATATTATTTTTCTTTTTCTTAAAACCTAAAACAAAAAATAAAAATAAAAATAAAAATTTTGTGTATATCTAACCGACAATTTTGACCCTTCAAATGATCTCTTCATGCAATGACAATGAGGACACTGTCCAGTTTAAGTTTGGGGGTACGCTCGGTACGCATTTCTTACCTTCGCATTCATATGTATATTTTGCATCTGCATATTAAAATCCATAAAATCCATAAAAATCTGAAAATTTTCTAAAAACATAAAAACTTTTCTGTCAAGTTAGCTAGTGGGAGGACTCTGATTCAACATTTCGACGGTTTTGTTTGATTAAATAAGAATAACTAAATCTTATGTTTAGATTTTGAAAACCTGAAAGATAACTCTCTTTTGAAGTTAACTATAGCTGATATACGTCTTTACATCACACTACACGTGTCGTGAGTTTTTAGGAATTAGATGACAAGTCTTTTATGTCGAAAAACTTTTAAATGGATCAATGATTTTCTGAGGATCAAATAGGTTTGTTCTGAAATAAGTAATATCAAGAATAGTTTATGAAGTGAAGTGAATATAAAGGAATGTTATTGATGCCTTAATTGGAACTAAGTCTGAAAAATAACCCATCTGAAACTTGATTGGAATGATTACACACTGAACCCACTAAACACGTCTTTTATTCAAAAAAAAAATAATTGAACTGCCGGTTATGTCTCCGTTCGTATTGAATCATCATGATTTTCACGCCAAACTGTCTTTTGTTTTTGGACCTAGGTAACTTGAGTAATTAAGTCCGCTGGGGTGTTTCTACACCCAATGCCCTAAAACCAACTGGTTTGGGTGCATTGGCCCAAAGCTCGCTAAGAAGCCTAGAAAGTCCAGTTTAAAACAAAGTCAAGCAAGTGTTCTCTCTGAGTTAAAATTCCTAACGGTTCTTTGTGTGAGAATAATCTTGATAAAAGACAGGCTTGTATAAAAATAAAAAAAATTTAACGGAGATATGAAGGTTTTATTCTATGATAAAGACTATTGCACGTTCACAGAGGTGTGTATGAAATGAAAACAAGAAAAAGGTGGAGTGAAAAATAAGACCTAGTTTCCTGTTAAGGAAGATAGAAATTCTAAAGTTGAAATTTTACTGGAAAACAAAACTTGAAAAATTCTTAACTCTTTATAAAACTTATGTGATCCTTTCAAAATTTTTTAACTGGACTTTACTGTGTGACATAATGACTTTAATCGATCCTTCTGGAAACTTAACGACACTATTTGCACTGCACGTAAAGACATATAAAATCTGTAGTTAAATAAGAAGCGAGGTGTGAAAAATAAAGGTTCGATAGTCTAGACTTGGGATAATAGAATTTTTATTTCCTGAAACAAAACTTTAAGGTTTGAATCTTAGTTATTTTACAAAGCCAACTTGACCGGATTTTGTGGGTAGTATCCGCTGAAAACCCTCAGGAGACAACACTCCTCCTACTAGGGACACCTAGAGGTTTAACGGCTTGTTGCACATGCTCAGTGCAATCGCGTTCCCTGCGAAAGTGAGGTTAGGAAATTTTTTGTGAATAAATTGGCTTTGCTCGGGACGAGCAAATGATAAGTTTGGGGGTATTTGTTCATATCGGATTTTTGCATTTTTATACTGCCCAATTTTTATCACATTGCTTATCGGTAGGTACTCTTGAGCCGTGTTTGCTAGTCAATTGCAGGATACAGGTTCTCGGCTCTAAACGGTGAAATTCATGGAAAAACACGACAAAATCCGGGTTCCTGCCAACCACAGATTAAACGAGGGTCTCCGCTCTTTATCCGTCTGTTGCCACACACCAGTTTAGGAGACAAAATGGCAAATCGATTGTCACCTTCATGCACAAAGCACAATGGCAACACCAAGTCCAAGAAATCTACGCGGAGCTCAAGAAAATCATGACAAAAGATCCATGTCCAATCACCTTTTGATCCACTAGCATTCTGGAAAAAATGTGGAAAGATTATCAGAAACAACATGTACCAGACAAAAGGGGACAGCAGACCAGGGAAGCACAGAAAATACGATGCCCCAACTCCATCAAATGACCGCGGATCCGCGGCCAATAGGGGGCCCAGGCCGTGGTTCCGCGGCCGTTCAGGCGCCGCATTTGAAGATTTTTTAGGGGTATTTTGGTCTTTCTATGTACAGGCAGAATTTTGCCCTAGATTTCCATTTCCCTGCCTATAAATAGCCCAGAACCTTGTGAAGCCAAGGGTGCATAATCTTGTATTTAGATTTTAGGTTTTAGTTGTTGTTCTTCTTCCTCCTCTCATCTCTTCTCCATTAAAAAAACTTGTAGTGGGCTTTTGTGAGTGAAGAATGAATAATGGAGTTCTTGTTCTTGCCATGCTTATCTTATTGTAATTGTTCTTTTATAATTGCTTGTAATTTTCTTTTGCTAATCTAGTTGTTGTTATTTATTGTTTGTTTCTTTCTTTTCTCTTTTCCTTTATCCTTAAACAACCATGACGCTTACGCTTGATCCTTGCCGAGGTGAGGTCGCAAATAGCGAGTTGTTATCTTCTAATCTCCTTCTTTCTATCTTCCTCTTTTGTTTTATTTTCGTTTCCGTATAATGGGTGAGTAGTTTCATACTTGTTAGGGTAGGATAAGGGAAGTTTGAGAGAAGGAAATCTCTCTCACTCTTTCCTTGCCCAACATCTTAAATCGACTCCCGTTAATTGAACCACAATCCGCTCCCTACGGCACCCTATCCTACATGATAGCGGTGATTCCGTAGTGAGACCGGTTATGGTTGAATTAACCGGAGGTTATGGCTAAAAGCCAAGAACGGACGGAAAAGCACCAAAAGGAAGAACTTAAGCGTTGGAAAGCCTAGCTTATACTCGCAAGTTCCTTCCTAGTCGTGCTAATCCCCGTTGTTGCCGATTACCGTAACACCGATATTAAGAGTGGCAACGAAAGAAGTGAGCGACTCCTAACTCAAACTAACCTAATCCTAACCCTAACAAGCTCTCTTTACATATCATTTTAACACTTAGATAATCACAAACAAATCTGGACTTTCGGACTTAACTCGTTAAAGCACATAGAAAAAGATTCCCATCTCCCTGCGGACGACCCGTACTCAACCGGCTAGTTACAAGAGAAACCGTTTTGATTGCGGTAATTAACTAAACTTGAACACGCAGAATCGCTAACAATCAGGAGTCTCCGTATATGAGGAGGTTTTCAATTCCCATGTCGATAGCGATCTCAAGACCTGCTATCAAAGCTTCGTATTCGGCTTCATTGTTCGTCCTCGGCTCTGTTAAGGAGAAGGAAAAGCGCATTATCCCTACTTGTGGAGTCATGAAGATGATGCCTACCCCGGATTTGATTATAGGGGTGCTTTGTTTGCTCTTCTTCATGGAAGACGCCCTATCAAAATAAAGTTCCCACCGGGTACCACTCCCGTCGATCGTGTCAAACGCATGTTTGTCTGGCAGTTCACAATTCAAAGGAGAGTCAGCAGGTATCGGATGCTCAGCGAGGAAGTCGGCGATGGCCTGGCATTTCACTGCCTTAAGAGGCCGATAAGTTATCGAGAACTCCATCAAGAGCAGGGCCCATTTAGCGAGCCGCCCCGTCAATATGGCTTTTGACATCAAATATTTGAGGGGATCCACCTTTGATATGAGATGGACCTCATATGCCAACGCATAGTGTCTGAGCTTCGTTATTACGAAGATCAACGCCAGGCAGTATTTTTCAATGGGGGACTAATTGTTTTCTGCCCCTAGGAGAACTCGACTCAGATAATAAAGGGCTCTCTCATTCCCTTGGTCGTTCTCTTGTGCGCATAGCACGCCTAAAGAACCTTCGAGGGCTGTTGTACACAGAATGAGAGGCTTTCCCTTGATGGGAGCGGCCAGTACTGGCGGATTCTGCAGGTATTGCTTGATTTCATCTAGTGCACTTTGGCATTTGTGATCCCAGAAGAACGGGGTTCCCTTCTTCATCAGGTGACTGTAAGGACGACACTTGCCTGAGAGATTGGCTATAAATCACCGGATATGCGCGAGCTTCCCTTGGAGAGACCGCAATTGTTTGAGGGTCCTTGGCGGAGGCATTTCCATGATCGCCTTGATCTTCGACAGATCTATCTTGATACCTCGGTGTCGGACAATGAATCCCAGGAACTTACCTGAGGAAACTCCAAACGCGCATTTGAGAGGGTTCATCTTCAAGTTGTATTGCCGAAGGCGTTGAAATACGATCTTCAGATGCTCTAAATATTTCTCGTATGATTTGCTTTTCACCACAAGGTCGTCGATATAGCATTCGATGATTTCATGTATGAGGTCATCGAAGATCTTCATCATGGCCCTCTGATAGGTGGCACCGGCGTTCTTTAGACCGAAGGGCATCACCTTGTAGAAGAATATGCCTAAAGGGGTCCGGAAAGCGGTGTGCTTCTGGTCCTCGGGATGCATCTTTATCTGATTGTATCCTGATGAGCCGTCCATGAAGGAGAAAACTTCATGAGTGGACGTGTTATCTATCATCAGCTCAGTGACTGGTACTGGGAAGTCGTCCTTCGGGCAGGCTTTATTGAGATCCCGAAAGTCCACACATATGCGCACCTTCCCATTCTTCTTCATCACCGGGATTATGTTAGCGATCCAGTCAGGATACTGAACTTCTTGGATGAAGCCAGAGTCGATTAGCTTCATGACCTCAGCGTTGATGCTCATCTCAAGATCGAGGAGCATTCTTCTCGGTGCTTGTTTGATTGGCTTGACGTCCGGAGATATCGCCAATTTGTGCACAACAATCTCTGACTCTAATCCTGGCATCTCAGAATAGTTCCATGCGAAGTAGTCTCTATGCTGCATAAGCACGTCCTTTAGTGTAGCCACCTTTTCTTCAGACAGCAGCTCACTGACGAATGTCGGTCGCGGGTCACTTGCCGTCCCCAAATCAATTTTCTTGAGGTTATCTGCAGTAGTATATATCCCATCTTCCAGCTCCTTTGGCGCCGGTGGAAACTCTGAGATTACCTCGTCATCATCATTTTCGAAGCACCAGAGGAGGTCATCTATATTCTCGGGCTCTTCTTCTGACAGCGTTATCATATGAAAAGTACGAGATCGCTTCCAGGACCGATGTTGATCTGGTTCTACTCTCGCGGCTTTGGGTTCATGCTGCTGCGGCGGGGTTACCCTCCAGCTGCTGGATAGAGCGAACCTGCCTTGCTGATACTGGTCTTCTACCCAGTCTTTAAACGTGAAGCAGTCTTCGAGAGGATGTCCTATTGCCCTGTGATAGGAGCAATAGTTCGGGTGAGAGACTTCACCTGCTTGCTCGGGGTGCTTGGACTCCGGGACTGTCACCATTTGATGTTTCATGATAAGATCGAATATCTTCCTTGTCTTGTCTTAGGGAAAAGAATATGCTCGACCCATCTTTTTATAAGAGACGAATCCGGGATGCTCGATTCCTGATCGCGTGGCTTCTTGGACCCGCTTTGTCGCTGTCGAACGCCTTTCCTGTTCTTTGGTTTGTTTCTGCCTCTGCGTCGAGCCTTTTGTACAACGGGTTGACAAGGAGGAGCATTTTCATTTTTCACAGCCTGTTGAAGGAGGCGTTGCATCCTGTCTTTCTCGTAGATGTCCATTTCGCGATTATGGTCGTCTCGAACCTTTTGACCTGCTTCCCTTATAAGTTTGTCCATTTGTTCTTCGAACGATGGACTGGGCATTTTCACTGCGGGAGCTTGCTCTGGTTCAGGGTTAGCATCTTCCCACAGAGCGTCTCCTTCCTCATCGAAGTCATGTATGACGTAGCAGTCGCGGAGTAGCTCCCGTTTCTTGGATTGAACGTATCCAAGCCTGATCGTTTCCATTCTCCCGTTGGGCAACTTTCGTTGAGTTTCGGGAACGTTCCAGATCCTGTTATAAAACCGTGCTTGTCGCACAGTTTGCTTAAGAGGTACACCTTGGTGTCTCAAGAGTCTCTTTAGTCCGTTCGTGTAATATCTGGGCAAACGGATGGGATAGAGCCAGTCAAGTGTAGAATCCGCGCCATGCCAGATTTCTTTCTCCACTTTGGTTTCCCCGGGTCGGTAGAATAGGATCGCCTTTTCACCTTTTCGCATGGGGGGACATAGAATATCTGCAGTTCTTCCACACTGTAGGTATCTAGCACATCTAGTTCTTTATGATGCTTGGGCGGAACCATGGCAACTTGCAAACTTTGATCTTCATCAGCGAAGGTTTGTATTGATGGCCGAGCAGAGAATACGGCATTGACCTCATCTTCCGAGTCGCTGCCGAAGATCAACATAGGAATGGACAGTCCCGGCTTGTTGTACTGGGGCGGACCTGAGTAAACTATCTCTTCCTCTTCCTCGGTATCACTCCCGAAGACCGGAATGGTGGTAATAGCTTTTTTCTTCGGTTTGTGACATCTTTCTGTGTCCTCATAGTCTGGTAAGAAGTATTTTGCATCTTCGTACTTTCGGAATTCGTTCACGGAGAATGGGTTTAGCTCTCCTGTCATAGTATACTCGAGACCATCTTTGAAATACTTCATACACTGATGTTGTGTAGAAGGGATGATGTTGTACTCGTGTATCCAGGGCTGGCCGAGCAAAGTATTGTAGCATGTCTTGGCGTCAATGACGTGAAACTTAATGTCCGTGACAAGCAACCCAAAGCGTAATGTCAATATTACAGACCCAAGCATCCGTGATGACTGGGAGTCAAATCCGGAGATGGTGATTTTATCACGAGTGAGGTGTTGAATGCTCATGCATATTTCCTTTAGCGCCCTTACATTAAGGAGGTTGACGGAGGACCCATTGTCGACCAGGATTTTTCCTATCTTGATGTCATGACAATATCCGGAAACATAAAGGGGACGGTTGTGTTCGCACGTCCCAAGGAGGAGATCTTCATCGCCGAAGGTGATATCGGCTGTGTGTACTTCTTTCAGCTCGTCCTTCATCTTCTCTTCGGCGAGGAAAGCTTGGAATTGCTCGGGCTCTTGTAATGCCTTGATCAAAGAATCTCTTGCTTCTTTGGATAACAGAAGGGCGTCAAGAATGCTTAACTGCGAAGGTAGCTTTCTCAAGTGTGCCAGAACGTTGTAGTCCACCTTAGTTTTCTTTGGCGGGTCCTTGGCTGTCAGTTCTTTGACGGCTTGGTCATCGAGGATGATATCCTCAGGGACCTTTTCTTTTCCCTTATCTTTTCTACTTGATCCACTGTTCGAGGGCCCAAGATTCTTTTCGGGCAGCGTACGATTGCGCAGTCGAATATTTTCACAGGTCTTCGGTTCTTCCTCTTTTCCCAAGGTGGACTCTTTAAAGAGAGGGCCAAGAGTCGTTTCTTCGTCAGAGTCACTCCCGAAGGTGAGAACTTGCGATCCCCCAGTGTTGACTATGCGACAATTGTCGGTAGTTCTTTTACGCTCCTCGGTCGTACTTCTTTGCTCCCGACGAGTTTTGCGTTTCATCCGCTTGAAATGTTGCCAGTGAGCAACATATTCCTGCCACCATCTTCTAAAAGCGTTGCACTCTTCGGTGGGGTGCACAATCTTTCGATGATATAAGCAGTAGCTAGGATGAATTTCCGCTTCACCAAGAACGTTTCCTTCGTAGGGTGGCAGCTTCATTCCCATTGATATGGCTTTGGCGAACCTCTTTCTCGTCTTGAAGTTGTTTTTATTTGCGATGGATGCACTTTGATCTGGTGGGAGTGTTTCAACCCTTTCGTCCAGTCGCCGGCGTTTGGCCTTTTCAAATATAGCCATCTCACGCTCCCGATCAGCTTTACTTTTTGAAAGAGCTTCGTTCAGGAATTCATCAATCATTTCGTCTGACGGCTCTAGAAGTTCCGGTTTAGGATTTGCCCCCAGTTTCTCGGTATAAGGAGCTTCTTCATCGTCTATCGACGAGTGAGAGATCACATGGCAACTTGCCACGTAATCTTCAGATTCATCGGTGGAGTCTTCTTCATTATCGTCATCTCCGTCCTCAAGGACGTGGTGGAGAAACTCTTGAAGTGTGACTGGAGTCCACGCCTTCTGGTTATACTCTTCCAGCGCGTCAATCTGCTTTTGCAGGTCCGTACGCTTGTCACCAGGCTTTACGGGCTTCTTGGATTTCTTCTTATTTTTCGAAGATTTCGACGGCTGGGTGTGAGTGCTTTGGCTATCACCACCGATCTTGGAGTTGGACGCGGTTTTAACATTCCTTCGATGATCTCGGCTTCGAGTGGATTTTTCCACCTGATCGCCGGGCATGTTTGGAGATCCTTCAGCATTCTTTTTGTCTTGGCTAAAAGAGCGACCTGTTAGTTATATGTATGCCCTAGAGGCCATTACTGTACATAGGATGTATATTGTAGTGGATGCTGGGACATATATAGGGAGGACTTTCTTGCTCGACATGATAGTATGCTATCTGGTTACACTTTACCTTAACGTGTATACTGGGTGTCTCTCTGTTACATGTTGGTAAAGCCCTTAGGATGTGTACTTGACTACCTGGACTATGATGCGGATCATACTAGTGGGGACATGGTAGTCCATAAGTACATCCTTCAAAGTCCCTAGTCGTGGGTGTATCGAGACGGGGCATCGATATACTAGAGTAGACTAGCGTATACCTTCTCGACCCATACAGATGGGCGATGGATGATCCCATATCCATTGGTGTTTGACATCAGAGATGATATACGGGTGCTCAGTAGAGACTGGGTACACTGGACGGACTCGCCGAGAACTCCCAGATGGTATTATACCTCACGTCAGATGGCAGTTCTCTGGTGACACTGGTACAGAGTAGTCTGTTGACCCGAGATCGTCATAGAGTCTTGTGTGGTTCCCACTGTGCTTTGATTTCCATCTTACCACGTCCAAGAGGGCGTGCAAAACGGTGGTTTTTGGGTACAGTCCCGAGTCACATGGAGGCAATGAGCGATAGGAGGGGATTCGTCTCTCCCGGTATAGGGGGTTGATGTTGCGCTGTGTTCGATTGGCTATAACCGGAAATCCCTGGCCAGGGTTGCTGAGTTTTACTGGTAAGTGTTACCAGTAGTTTCTCGAACTGTTATAGACCTCATATCGACACGACTTATCGAGCTATTGGGGTCTGACGTTTACCACCCCTAGGCGAGATATGCGACATATCAGACGATCAGACCGGACTGTACGGTAGTGTTACTGGTTGGATTCACTGGAGTGTGAGCGGGCTTGCTCATCGATCTTCAGATCGCTCAATACCCGGGTGGCCTTTACGTTTAGCAGACCGCTTGCGGCTTGTGGGTGTTTGATATGATCATCACCTGCTGCCGGCGTATTGACGAGTCTTTAGAGTCCTACACAGAGGTTTCCTGGCTCAAGCGAAACGAAATAGGAGCGCATATGAGATATGTGCGGGACCGAGAATAATGCGTGTATGTGATACCGTATTTCATTCTCGCGATGAATGTGTCGAATGGTTGTATGCGATATAACCTAGTTATCGAATCGAGGATTGATTCGATAAGCCGATACATTGGATACTAGTCGGTTATATGCGATATGACCGGATCGTTAAATCAAATGTTGATTTAATGATTTAATGTATAATTATATATTTGATATATTACTTTGCATTAACTAGTATCGGTTCACTTTGAATGGATTTTCTCACTCGGATGTGCGCATTGTATATGCAATATGATTTTGTGCACATGTTTGTATCATGTTTGATGATGCATGCTTTATTGGTTAAGTGTAAAGATTAAACCATGGTTGTGAATGGTTAGGGTTTTGTTTTATTTTTCATTTATTTATTTATTATTTAGTTATTCATTTGGAAAAAGAAAAAGGGTGAGAAAAATGGTGGCATTCTTTTAATCTTTCATGAAGCTTCATGAACACTTTGACTATGTCACCATTTTGTCTCATGCTTAACCCTAACCACTCCACTAACCCTTGTTCACTCTCTACACTTTACCATGGTTACCTTTATGATAAGAATGATTATTCTTTTCTTTTCTAATTAATCTTATCATAATATTCTTCTTCTTCTTCCTTTCTTCACTTGAAGAAAGCAAGCTCCATCAATGGTGATTGATGGAAATGTGTGAGAAATCCAATTCTAAAGTCTACCCACTTCCTATTTCTTCATCCTCTACCTCTGCCAAGTAGTAGAGTGTGTTTCCTTCATAAGTTTTCATGACTTGGTGAAGGTGGAGCTTGATTTAGCGATGCCTCGACGTAGATCATCTTCGGCATGGACATCGACGACCTAGCTCGCCATTTCTCCGACGAAGCCGACGCTAGAGCCCGGGAATTCTTTTGGACAGCGAGGGGACTTCGTTGCGGAGCTATGGAGGTGGAGCACCGGATCTACAAAGGTTGTATTTCCGTTTAAACTATAGTTAAAGTTGTTAACTAGTTTCTTTTTCGCCTAGAAATCTAGCCAACGATCCGTAGTCGGGTTTCTCGGCACCGTTAAAATTTGGAATTGGCATGGTTGATGCCTTGTGAGACCTCATTAGGGTGCCTAGGAACCCTGCAGTGGTATCAGAGCCTAGCTAGAGCCTTAGGCGAAGTCTAGACGGAGTTTGAAGTCCGAACGAACCCGAAAACCCATTTCAAAATTGCTCTCTGTCCTTTTTCTGAAATCTGGGATTTTTCAACATTAAAAATATGCAGAAAAATCAGCAGGCAATTTTAAGAGTTACTGTGAAGTTCGAGTGTCTAACTCCATCAACCTGCCACGGTTCCGCGGCACGAGCATGGCTCGTGCGGCGGTTCCGCGGCCGTACGGCATCATTGTTCAGCGAATCTTACACAGTAACTCCTAATAGATAGTGCTGGATTTTCTGGGAATTTTTAATATTTATTCAAGAGTTGAATTTTCTGGGTTTGTTTTGGGGATTCGGTGTTTCGATCGGAGTATCAGATTTTGTCTATGTGGCTTTCCGGATAAATTTTAGAATATGTTAAAAAGTTCGACTGGATATAAATACCCAATTTTTCCCCTGTCGGGAAATTTCCAAGTGTTGGATTTTTCCGTAGTCTAAAAACGTTCTAAGTAGTGCAAGTAACTCGATGGACCCTCTAGAAGACAACAAACCTTAACTCGATTATGTGACCTTCTTGAACTGCCCTTTGAACCTTCGGGTTTGGGGCAGTACGGCGTGCCACATGTGAGGCGTTGGCTTGACCCTTCTACGGCTGGACCGTTGGTACTAAGGCACGAACTGAATGTTGTTAGACTTATTTCATGTGTTGATCTATATCGGGAAAACTTGGGTGTTCGATTGTTCGATCGGAAAGTTTAACATTTTCTAATTATCTGGAATGGGATACAATAATTGGAATTCACAAGAAGTTATGAGATAACTAAATGAATGTTATAAACATAGCACTTTAGTCTCACTTGATCAGTTGCCATGGAATTTTGATGTGATCAAAAGTCTGTCGCAATCACGTAGCGTACGCGGATACTCGCCGGTAAACTTAATAGACTGCTACACTCCATAGCCCCGACCAAGTGACTGTAGGAGAACCCCGTCGCCGAAAGCATCCGTTCGGGTGCTCGCGGCAGCGGTGTTCCGCCTTGGTGCACTTCGTCGACGGCATCGGGGGTGCGGCCGCCTACTGAAGTTTGCGACGAGTATTCGATCAGGATGTCGGGAATCTTGTTGAATTGCCCGACTTGATATTGAAAAGCGTTTTCGATTTTGAGACTAAAATGCGGGGTTTATAATTGTTAGGCATGTGATATCTAAGAAATTCATTTGGTCAGGCATGCGATGTCTGAGGTGGTTGCGGATTCCAACTGTTGTAGTTTTACACTTTCTTTTCTGTGACCGTAAGTGTAATATGTGATATCGCCGGTTTCGTTGCTATATGTCAACGACAATTGGGATGGACATATTTACTTACGTTGATGACATGTGATGTTATGTGTTGCTGGATATGTTATATTGGATCGTCGTGTTTGAATAGCCGGGGGTTTTTATGTGAGATGAGTGTTTTTCATTTTCATTCATGTAAAAACTTGTATGTAATATTCTTTTATTGGGGCACTTCCAGGTTGCGGAAGATGTCACCGTTTGTATATTATTTACTTTTCCGCACTAGGATAGACCCAAGGAGGGGAGCACAAGTAACCGGGTTCTGGAGTCCAGTGGGAGACCAACTCGAGGAGTCGAGTCCGGGTCTCCTAACTCTAGAATTGGTAGGGTTGCTTGCCGCTCTCGTAGGGGTCTAGGGGTATGGGTTTGGCTATTCATCGCGACCGTGGAATCCGTGTGTTATACTGGCTCGTATTGAAAACACGGACCTCCTAGTATATCCAATATTTCATATGATTCTTCTGCTGCGATATCTGTGATGTGATCATGTGATGTTCTGTGATAGATACAGTATATAGTATATATGATATATTATATAGGCGTTACTTATGTTTTACACCCGCGCTAGCCCTGCCCTGCTCTGCCGTTAGTTACCTAACCTAACGGTGCACGAGGGGACATCGAGGCGAATGCGGATGGCATAAGTGTACGTCGTATTTATCTGTGATGTTTAGGTATTTAAATGATGGGACTTCATTAATGAGATTAATGAAATAAAAGAAACCTAAGATGTTGTAGAATCGAATTTCAAAATTAAAAAAGGGTAGCTACAGTTCTTGCTTTGCACAGCGGTATATGTGATATATCCTGCACCTTATTCGATGAGGAAAGGACCGAGATCCCTTCACCGGGAGTGACTCCTTTAGCAATAACTGGCAGATGCTACACACTCGGTTTGTCTTTTGATTGCTTTTAAGAGTTTTGCTTTGCACAGTGATATATGTGATATATCCCGCACCTCATTCGACGAGGAAAGGACCGACGATCCCTTCACCGGGAGTGACTCCTTTAGCAAAACTACAAAAGCCTCAAAAACACTCCATTTCAAAATTCATTCGATCCTACAACGATATCAAGTTCATTACGCAATAGGTTTTCAGAAAAACCTGTCGTAGCCCTCCGTCATTTCAGATATGTACTAGTTAGTATTCGTGCTGCGGTAGTTTGGCATTCGTCAAGGCGTAGTGTACGGTAGCTAACTAGTATTTATCTGCTTGAGCATATGATGCGATTGGATTAGGGTATTCGTACGGCGTTGTTTGGCATTCGTCATGGGTCGTGCAGGTGGGTTTAATTCGATCAAGAAATGTACGGGTTGAACTTGACTAGTGGACTATGGGTTGTTTGGCATTCATCAAGGTCATAGAACACTAGGGGCAAAATATTATCGGGAATTTCAAGTGTTGAAATTTGCAATGAGATTGCATACCTTCTATGAGATAGTTGAATCCCGATACCCGCTGCGAGTAAGAGTTACTCCTGGGAGAGTTTTATACATTACAATTAGCCGATCAAGTAGGTGTCTAGAAAGGTGTTAACGAGGTTACGCCTCTGGGAAAACGAGGTTTACATTAATTAGGTTCGTGCGAAAGCACGGGGGACCTCCCTCAAAGTACCGACACTGGCCTGGCTGAAAGATTGGCGAACTTGTAGTGTGTAATTAATCCCGGCTAGTCTTTCCTTTTAGGGTTTGAAGGAAGATTTGATAAAAAGCAGTGGGAGCCATCCTGATTAGATAAAATAATAACCAATCTATTCTTGCAAGAGCGCACGCTGAGTGTTTTCTTCTCTCTCTCTCCAGGTAGCGACCATATCACGCCTTAATCAAGATAATAATACGGATTATTGACCGAACCCGCTTGTTATACTGAGCTGGGGAACGTTGGTCCCGTTCCAACTTATAATTGTTATAAGACAGAGCAGGAAATTGGGGAATACCAGATTTCCCGTGCCGCCCAAACGAAGAGAGTGCATGCTGATGCATCATCTTCGGGTGTGTTCATTATACAGAACTGTTTCTCAGTATCCTTTACGTCCTGGGTATGTGATACCGGATCAGGATCCCACATATGTAATCAGTTACATAGGGCTACAGAAGGGTAGAGAACTGAGAACGGGTGATAAGTTTCATGAGGCAGAAAATGGGGCAAGTGTTGCAGCCAAGTCTGTTGGTCACTGTCACCCTGTATTACGAATACATTGATTCTGAACAAATGTTATTAGATACCGAACCTGATATACAAAATCATATCTATCTCTTTATTAGTAAAGAAATGATAAAATTTTGTATAGTTGGATAATATTTTGAACATTTCCTATATCAAAAGTTGATCGGTTCAGGCACGTTATCTAAAAGCATTGACGTTCTAAATCAAACTACAGTTCTTTAGTATACAGAACACACACAAGAGGAAGAGTTCAGAAATGAACGAATCCTTCTTGAGGTATTGTAGACTAGGTCATATTAATGCGAGCCGACTGGCTGAGTTACATTTAGATGCATATTTAAATCAGTTTGAATTTACATCTTGTGAAACTCGCCAGTCATGTCACAAAGATAAGATGACCACAGCTCTGTTTATTGGAAACAGAAAAAGAGTTAGTGAACTCTTGGGATGATACATGTTGATGTATGTAGGTCCCCAGTCTACAAATGCCAGGACTGGTTCTTTATACTTCATTATATTCTCTGATAATCTCTCAAGATTCAGACATATGTTCCTGTTGAAACACAAGTCCGAACCTTTTGAGATATTCACGGAATATAAGTTAGAAGTAGAGAACCAAAACGGGTAAAAGTATTATGTCCTTTGATGTGATCAAGGAGGAGAATACTTAAGCACGGAATTCCAGGACTATTCTAAAGGAGAATGAGATTCTCTCTCAACATTACTCCTCCGTATACACCATAGCACGATGGTATATCGGGGCGGAGCAATCTCACCCTATATGATAAGGTGTGCTCTATGATGAGTACTACTGAGTTACCTGTTTCCTTTTGGGAGTTATGCACTTGAGAAGCTGCATACCTATTGAATAGGGTTCGAATCAAATCACTTGCCTACCACTTCATATGTGATATGGAAAGGGAAGAGCCCATGTCTTAAGCTAGTTAAGATTTGGGGTTGTCCGGCCTATGTCTGAAAGCAAAATCCGGACAAGCTCGAGGCAAAGTCTATAATGTAGAACTGGAAAGGTTCCAGCTATACAAACTGCAGCTGAAGATTTGGTAGAACCAGTGGATTCAATAGTAACCAACGAACCTCAGCCTCTCCGCCGATCTAGTAGGGTTTCTCACCCACCTGAGAGATACTTCTGTTTCTCTATGACAGTGGGAGCGAGGATTGCATCATGAGATGATGACCCAACTAGTTTCGAGCAGGCCATCAGGAGTGTGACTCTGTAAGAATGGCTGGATGCTTATCGATCTGAGATGGAATCCTTATACACCAACAAAGTATGGACTTTAGTTGCTATATCTGAAGGGTTAAATCCCCATCAGGAGCAAGTATATCTTGAGAAGATTACTTGGTGTACATGGAAAAGTTGAGACTTTCAAAGCTAGACTTGTTAAAGGTTTGCTTCATTGACCAAGCGTGGATTATGATGAAACCTTTTCAAGTGGCTATACTTAAGTCCATCCAGATCCTACATACCATAACTACGATATCTGGCGGTTGGGTGCCATGACTGCTTTTCTAAATAATGATTTAGAAGAGGACGTCTATAAGTACACAGCCAGAGGGCTTCGTAGACAGTGGGAGCAGCGGAAACGTGTGCAAGATGCTTTATAGGATAAAGCAGGCATCGCGGAGTTGGAACATCTGTTTTGATGAATTAGTCAAAGAGTTTGACATCATCAAAATGGTAGATGAACCTTGTATAAACAAAAAGGGTAGTAGGGAGTATGGTGACGATCCTCGTAGAGTACGTGGATGACATACTCTTGATAGGGAAGTAGTTTCCTATGCTACGCTCGATCAATCTCCGCTTATCACAATGATTCTCCATATAGGATCAAAGTGATACCTACTAAATCCTAGGTTTTGGATCTATGAGATAGATCTAAATGGATGTTAGGATTCTCACTAATTGTAGTGAGAAGGTATCAATCGACCCTGGGGAGAATCACTGGAATGGTTCCAGGGTGATAAAGACGACTGAGTGTCAGTCACAGGCATTGTCTTTACCCTCAGTAAAGGGACGGTATGTTGGAAGAGTTCCAAGATAGATACCGTGGCATACTATACGATAAAGGCAGGATACATCGCTACTTAAGATGCTACCAAAGAGGCTGTCTGGGTGTATATTAGTTCATAAGATGAACTTTGTTCCTCCCATTGTGTGACAATAGAGTTGTGGCTTATGCCAAGGAACGCTGGTCCCATCAGTGATCCAGACATATTCTAAGGCAGTGTCACCTGATCATGGAGATGGATGATCTCCAGGGTGATCGAGGTTTGGAGAGTAGACTCAGAGGACAACACAGCGGATCCACTCACAAAGGCCTGTTCCCAGAGAGAGACTTTCATGGGATGGTTGAGTATGAGATACTGCAACCACTGCTACAGATGGCCCTAGTGCAAGTGGGAGATTGTTAGTTATATGTATGCCCTAGAGGCCATTACTGTACATAGGATGTATATTGTAGTGGATGCTGGGACATATATAGGGAGGACTTTCTTGCTCGACATGATAGTATGCTATCTGGTTACACTTTACCTTAACGTGTATACTGGGTGTCTCTCTGTTACATGTTGGTAAAGCCCTTAGGATGTGTACTTGACTACCTGGACTATGATGCGGATCATACTAGTGGGGACATGGTAGTCCATAAATACATCCTTCAAAGTCCCTAGTCATGGGTGTATCGAGACGGGGCATCGATATACCAGAGTAGACTAGCGTATACCTTCTCGACCCATACAGATGGACGATGGATGATCCCATATCCATTGGTGTTTGACATCAGAGATGATATACGGGTGCTCAGTAGAGACTGGGTACACTGGACGGACTCGCCGAGAACTCCCAGATGGTATTATACCTCACGTCAGATGGCAGTTCTCTGGTGACACTGGTACAGAGTAGTCTGTTGACCCGAGATCGTCATAGAGTCTTGTGTGGTTCCCACTGTGCTTTGATTTCCATCTTACCACGTCCAAGAGGGCGTGCAAAACGGTGGTTTTTGGGTACAGTCCCGAGTCACATGGAGGCAATGAGCGATAGGAGGGGATTCGTCTCTCCCGGTATAGGGGGTTGATGTTGCGCTGTGTTCGATTGGCTATAACCGGAAATCCCTGGCCAGGGTTGCGGAGTTTTACTGGTAAGTGTTACCAGTAGTTTCTCGAACTGTTATAGACCTCATATCGACACGACTTATCGAGCTATTGGGGTCTGACGTTTACCACCCCTAGGCGAGATATGCGACATATCAGACGATCAGACCGGACTGTACGGTAGTGTTACTGGTTGGATTCACTGGAGTGTGAGCAGGCTTGCTCGTCGATCTTCAGATCGCTCAATACCCGGGTGGCCGTTACGTTTAGCAGACCGCTTGCGGCTTGTGGGTGTTTGATATGATCATCACCTGCTGCCGGCGTATTGACGAGTCTTTAGAGTCCTACACAGAGGTTTCCTGGCTCAAGCGAAACGAAATAGGAGCGCATATGAGATATGTGCAGGACCGAGAATAATGCGTGTATGTGATACCGTATTTCATTCTCGCGATGAATGTGTCGAATGGTTGTATGCGATATAACCTAGTTATCGAATCGAGGATTGATTCGATAAGCCGATACATTGGATACTAGTCGGTTATATGCGATATGACCGGATCGTTAAATCAAGTGTTGATTTAATGATTTAATGTATAATTATATATTTGATATATTACTTTGCATTAACTAGTATCGGTTCACTTTGAATGGATTTTCTCACTCGGATGTGCGCATTGTATATGCGATATGATTTTGTGCACATGTTTGTATCATGTTTGATGATGCATGCTTTATTGGTTAAGTGTAAAGATTAAACCATGGTTGTGAATGGTTAGGGTTTTGTTTTCTTTTTCATTTATTTATTTATTATTTAGTTATTCATTTGGAAAAAGAAAAAGGGTGAGAAAAATGGTGGCATTCTTTTAATCTTTCATGAAGCTTCATGAACACTTTGACTATTTCACCATTTTGTCTCATGCTTAACCCTAACCACTCCACTAACCCTTGTTCACTCTCTACACTTTACCATGGTTACCTTTATGATAAGAATGATTATTCTTTTCTTTTCTAATTAATCTTATCATAATATTCTTCTTCTTCTTCCTTTCTTCACTTGAAGAAAGCAAGCTCCATCAATGGTGATTGATGGAAATGAGTGAGAAATCCAATTCTAAAGTCTACCCACTTCCTATTTCTTCATCCTCTACCTCTTGCCAAGTAGTAGAGTGTGTTTCCTTCACAAGTTTTCATGACTTGGTGAAGGTGGAGCTTGATTTAGCGATGCCTCGACGTAGATCATCTTCGGCATGGACATCGACGACCTAGCTCGCCATTTCTCCGACGAAGCCGACGCTAGAGCCCGGGAATTCTTTTGGACAGCGAGGGGACTTCGTTGCGGAGCTATGGAGGTGGAGCACCGGATCTACAAAGGTTGTATTTCCGTTTAAACTATAGTTAAAGTTGTTAACTAGTTTCTTTTTCGCCTAGAAATCTAGCCAACGATCCGTAGTCGGGTTTCTCGGCACCGTTAAAATTTGGAATTGGCATGGTTGATGCCTTGTGAGACCTCATTAGGGTGCCTAGGAACCCTGCACGACCTCCCATGGAGCTTCATCTATGAAAGAGCATGATGCCCCCGGTGGATCCGTCTTCTTGGAAGTGTGTGGCCGAGGCGGGTTCACCTTTCAATTCTCAGATAATACGAATTTGCCCTACTGGTACTGATCTTCTATCCAGCTTTTGAAGATGTAACAATCATCGATCGGATGGCCCAACATTCGATGATAAGGGCAATAGTTAGGATTGCTAATGTCGCCTGGTTGCGCTGGGCGTCTTGGCTCCGGCAGAGTGATGAGCCTATTGCGCAGTGCAAGCTCGAATAACCTCTTCGTCTTGTCTCGAGGGAACGAGTAAGGACGTCTCATTTTATCTTCGAGAGATCGAGTTCTATTATTTGTTAGTGTATATTCCCTAGGGGCCATTATTGTATCATACTAGCTTGTATATTACTTAATGGAAGCTTGGGATATTCACAGTTATATTAACAGTCTTGCTAAACATGGTAGTACGCTACTTGGTTTATATCTATCTTAATATGTGTATATGTTAGCATATCGAGAATACATATTAATAGAGCCCGTAGGATCTTGCTTGACTACCAGCGTTGTGATGGCAGTCACACTAGTGGGGGCTGAGTAGTCTACAAGCACATCCTTTTTCACGTCCCTAGTCGTAGGATTATCGAGACAGGGCATCGATACTCCGGAGTAGATTAGTGTGTAGGCTTCTCATCTCAGTTGGGGAGATGGTATGTCCCACAGCCATCAGTATATTGTACTGGAGATAGTATACAGGTGCTCGTTGGGTTATGGGTACACCGGACAGGACTCGCAGGGAACTGTTGGTTGGTATTATACCCGTCGTCAGTTAACAGTTCCCATGTGACATGAGTACAGCATAGTCCGCAGACTTAACACTGCTGCTTCGTCTCGAGTGTGTTCCCGCTGTTTTTAGATTGCTACCCTACCACGGCTCAAAGGAGTCGTGCAAACAGGTAGCAGTTGGGTGCAGTCCCGAAACACTTGGAGGCAGTGGCGGTTAGATAGGATTCGTCTCTCCCGGTATTGGGAGTTGATATCGCGCTGTGTTTGGAGAGCCATTACGCAAAGTCCCTGGCCAGGGCAAACGAGATTTACTGGTAGGATTTCCAGTAGCTTCTCAGGGTGTAATAGGCTTCACTCCGACATGACTTATACCGTTTTTAGGGGACTGACGCTTGCCGCCCTCTAGGCCTGATATGCGATAGTCCTAGACGAACAGACCGGACTGTACGGAGATTGTCACATCAGGCTCAGTAGGGGTTCGGATGGGTTTCCTTATCGGCCTTCTTATCGACATCTACCCGGGAACCGTTACGTACAGCTAGTGCCGCTTGCGGTCTGTGGTTAAACCCACTGCCAGCGTAGTGTCGAGTCTTTAGAGTCCCACACAGAGAGTTTCCCTGCTTCAGGCGAAATGATATAGAGATCGTATGGTTTTACGACAGGGTTCGGACACATACGTGTTTTTATGCACGTACAATGTTCGGACAGTTTATACTAGCAGGCTTTGGTTTAAGCCAGATTCTAGTATTGGATTATTGGATTTGTACAGTCTCAGTATGTTCAGTCGAAAATATTGCACTTTTTATATAACATTTTCCTTAATTTTCTTAAATATTTAAAGGTGTTTATTATAAATATAGAACATATTTGGATTTATCTGCAAAATACTATTTACCATATGTTTTTATATTATAATTAACATTATGAAGGAAAATATAGGCATTTTATATAATATTTTGGTAATTGAAAATATGCATATCATATCAAATATTCTAATCACAATTCTTAAAAGATATAATATCATACAAATGGTTAGAATAATATTTTAAAATATATGCATAATATTTTAGTAATTAAAAGATGCATAGCATATCAAATATTCTTAATCATGTTTCTTAAAGATTTATTACCATATAAAATGCATAGCATATTAAATATTCTTAATCAAGTTTCTTAAACATTTATTACCATATATAGTGATTAAGATACTTTCTCTAATTTAATAAATAGTACTAACATTATTCATAGAGATATTGTGCAAGATTTAGCTCAGGTCAAGAGATCAAGATGTTCAAGATGTCAGGATCAAAAATCTGCCAAAATCATAAAATCAATACTGACAGGGACTCAGAATTCATATATGGAAAGTCACCATATTAGGAAGTCACCATATATGGTAACTAGTTTTTCTTTTTTGAGGGCTATATAAAGGACCGAGGGCTATATAAAGGACCAAGGGCTAAAGTTAGAAGGCATTAAGCCAAAGAGATCACGAAGTCCAAGACGGTTCACGCATCCAGGCTGATCATCAACTGTTCATCTACCTCCTTCGGAAGAGTTCGAGAAGCAAACCAAGTTTTTGTAATCATTTTCTAAGGAATAAAGTGTAGATTGTTCAAGTTGATTAATAAAGGTAGTTGTTTTATTTAATTCTTTTGTATTTTACATTATGTTTTCCCTCTCTGTCTTTTCATCTTCTTTTCCTAATATGCGCGAGTGATTCTCCGCTTGTTAGGGTTCATAGGATTAGGGTAGATTAATGGATGATGAAGATCCTTAAACTCTTTTTATGACCTATAAAGTTTATAAACTTTACTAAAAGAATCATTAACATCCTAATCGGGCGCGCTACCAATTTATTGTCAGTCTCGATCGCGATTAGAGATTAGATTAATGATTGTTTTAGTAAAGGCTAGATATGAACGGAGTTCCATATCGAGATAGGGGTTAAGAGTGGGAACCCTTTTCCTTCCAGAAACCGCAATCTACATGCACTGTCGTTCTAGTTTTAAATCTATTAAAGGATAAATAGAGTAATCTTTAATTAACCATCCATAACTACTAAATTCTAATGAACCTTACAAGCCCCCTTTTAATATTGAACTTACATCCATAATTAATCTAGATCTATATTTTGCATCCGTGTTTAACGTAGATCTAGAACCTACAACCATTCTTATTTCTTCCTCCTTTCTTTCTCAACACGTCTAAAGTAAGAATAAAATATTCCATGTTTCCCTGCGGACGACCCGTACTCATCTCGGCTAGCTACAAGCGACACCGTTATTGATTGCGGTTATTCTACAAACACTTTTTCATATCAATCAAATGGCGCCGTTGCCGGGGATACGTGCGTAATTTTTTTTCTTACTATTCGTGTTGAATTCTTATTCGATCCATATCATAAATAAACAAAACTGCAAATTGTATATTTAACGATTATTGTGTGAATTTTGCGAGGGAATCTGGAGTCATTTGAGTGAGGAGATAAAGATTCAGAGACATTCATCAAGAGCCAGAGGAGGAAGGGAGGCCACTTAGCAAAAATCTTCATCAGATCTTCCTAGTCGGCGGCGGAACCGCGGCATAAAGAGCGTATTGGCGGCGGAACCGCAGCTCATTAAGGGATTTAGGGTTTCCAATTTCTCTGGTATTTTCTTTACATCTTTCTCTCTCCTCTGAAATCCAATAAAATATTTTTTCTGCAGGATTCTTTGCAAAATATCGCCGTTCAAAAATCATTTTGCAAAGTTTTGTTATTGGTTTGTTATTGCATATTTTAATACGGACTTTAAGGGGCAAACACCAAATTCAGATTAGGTAGGGAGTTCATTACCCTTTCTAAGCCCCGAAAATCATAAAAACCGAGCATCTTCATCAACCCTACATTAATTTAAAAAATATCTAGACAAGACTCTAAGGACTGTCGCGCTCAATAAAGACAGAGGAAGGTCGTGGGTAATCTATCGCTTATCCGCATTACTTTTGTGGTGTCTAGGCAAGTGTGTCTAAGGCAAGTGGTTATTTAATTAGGTCCACTACTTACGTAGTAGAGAACCTCCTACTTACCTGGCACTTACCTGGCCACAAGAGTTGTAAAGAGGTGGTAGAGGATTGATCCTGCGGCTTGTCCTTTGGAAGTCTAGGAGCGGTCTAGAGACTTGACCTAGGTAACCTCAGTTCTAGGGCTGGTTGTGCATTTTTGTGTGATTTGTCAAAGTCCGACACGCTTTTCAAAACAAACCAAATTTTTAAATCACACACGCTGCCACTTGCGCTAAACCCGCTTAGTGCATGCTCGGCTGGACACGGGATTCTAGTGCCCGTCTTGTCCGCGTTCCTGCTATCGACTCCGAAGTCGGTGCTTCTTCATCTTCTTTTCCTCCACCACCCACCACGACCGCGATAGACGGATATCCATCAAACATTAACACCACTCTGCAACCGCCCGCAGGTACACAGAATCCTCCATGCATTTCTCTCCAGGAGAGATGCTACCCTACACGTGGTCCCCTTCACACTTGTCTTTCCATTCCACCAGCCAATGGGGATAATTTCGAAATTAAACCTCATTTCATCAAATTTTTACCCAAATTTCACGGGCTCAAGTCTGAAGACGCATACGTTTTTATCACCAAATTCGAAAACGTATGTGCTTTGATGGGTACTTCACAGCTTTCTGTGGATGCTATACGTTTACGTATTCTCCCGTTCACTTTGTGCGATTTAGCCGAGAAGTGGCTTTATAACATACCCGCACATTCTATTTCAACATGGGACGAATTCGTTATAGCATTCCTGAAGAAATTTTATCCCAATCATAAGACCGCCCGTGTTCGGAGCGAAATCTTCCAATTTACCCAACTTCCCAATGAACCATTTTGGAAATGCTTTGAACGGTTCAAGAATCTTCTTTTACAATGTCCTCATCACGGAATCCCTAGATGGGATCTGTGCTGAATTATCTATGAGGGTATTGATCTCACGACAAAACAGATGCTTGAAACCATGTGTCAATGTCAATTCCTGTCTAAAGATGATGGTGAAGCTTGGAAATACCTAGAAGATCTTGCTCAAAACACTTTACATTGGGAAAGTGTTAGTCAACCATTGTCTAGGGAAGGTATCAATCAGCTCGATATTTCCGTCACAATGAAAGACGAAATGGCCACAATACAAAGGAAACTCCACGCTATAGAAAACAGAATTTCTTCAGCTTCCTTAACCCAATACACACTTCCCAAAACCGTGTGTGGTTGATGTTCCAGCCCATCACATTTAACTGAAGAATGTCCTTTGAATGTACCGTTTCACGGTTAAGAGCACACTAATGCTGCTTTTCAGCAGCAAAGACCTGGAAACGATCCTTCTTCTTCCGCTTATAATCAAGGTTGGAGGAATCACCCTAATGTTTCTTGGAACCAACCCCAAACTCAAAATACGGTTCCAAACCCAAATGACTTCCAAAGGGTCCTTCCACAGCAACAGCAACCACCACAACTGAGTCAGCACCCTTTTCAAGCACAACCTTTACAAAACCTGGCCAACAACTTTGATCCTTCTTCTGCCGGTACCGATAAACCCTCTGCACTCGATATGTTCATTGCACAGTCTATGCGAACGAATGACATTTTAACGTCTTCTATCCATACGTTAGTGCAAAACACTGTCTCCCACGGTGAGAGTATCAAATTGATAAAAGCACAAATTGCACAACTGACTGCAGCAATGCGTGCTAGAGAGAAAGGGAATCATCCAGCTCAACCCCTACCTGATCCTGGGTGCTCACGGTATAATGTGAATGCACTTACCACGTCGAGATCTGGAAGAGTGCTGGATAACCATATGGGTGAACAGATTGAAACTGATATCGAGGAACAAATTGAACCCCAGCTTCCACTTCCACTTCCACTTCTACTTCTTACCCTATTTCGTCTAGTTTACCATCTTCTTCCGAGCCTATTCTCCGTTTTCCCCAAGGCTCGAACCCTCCACCCACTTCATCCTTTCCACCCCCACAAACTTCTCCACATACGTTGGACCCAACACTTATTGATAAAGCTCCATTTCCAGATAGATTGAGGTCCAACAAACCGAATGCACAAATGGAGAAGGTTGTGGAAATGTTTAAGCAAGTTAACGTAAATATTCCTCTCCTAGATGCTATACAACAAGTTCCAGCTTATGCGAAAATACTTAAGAACTTGTGCACTAGGAAGAGAAAAACTCAAGTGCCGAAAAAGTTTTCATGTCGAGTAATGTAAGCACAGCTTTTACACAGCAATTACCCAAGAAACGTAAGGACCCTGGCTATCCTACAATCTTTATTTCTATTGGGGGTAAAAATATCAATCGTGCTTTACTCGATTTAGGCGCTAGCGTTAACTTGCTTCCTTATTCTGTGTATGAGCAATTAAGTATCGGAGAATTAAAACCATCGCAATGCACTTTACAGATGGCTGATCGATCTATCACCAAACCAAGGGGTATGTTAGAGAATGTGTTAATAAAAGTCGGGGAATTTATCTTCCCTGGACTTTATTGTTCTAGATACACAACCTGTAGTAAACCCACGGAACCAAATTCCGGTGATTCTGGGTCGACCTTTTCTTACGACTTCCAACGCTGTAATCAATTGTCGAAACGGTTCTATGACCCTATCCTTCGGGAATATGTCAATTGAACTTAACATTTACAAGCTGGGAAGTGAAGCCTCCGAACCTCATGCTCGAGTATGTTCTGTCGAATTAATGGATGTCGACAGCAGCGAATTTGAACAGCTTCACGATACTGATCTAGACTCTTTTCATACGTTGTTGTTTGACCCAGATATGTATTATACACATACTAACCCTTCTTTCGAGTTGTCCGGGTCAACATCTAACGCTAAATGTGAACATTTCATGGAGTCAGAGTATTATTCCGTTCTTTCTGATGAGATTATTCTCCGGGGTATAGATAAGAGTTTTGAGGAAATTTTCGCTGAAGAACTCACATTTTTGAAAGACACGGGTGTTGAGATGAATCCACCTCAATATAATGAAATTGAACCTCCACCCTTTCTTCTGGACTATAAAGAGAATGCGAGTAATCTATCACAATCACTGTGTCGTCTCTCCAAAACGAGACGTAAACACATTCTATCCCACCACTTACCTTTTCCCCACTTCTTCTTGGCTCTTTTCAACTTGTTCTTTCACCAACTGGAGCATTACATTGATAAAATCTTCGAATGGTTGGTGTTGAGCTTTGGTCTTTGCAAAACTTGACATCGACCACTAATCTTGACCCCCTCTTGTGATTTTCAAAGATTAATATTATTTAACTCAAGTTTGGGGGGAGGTATAATCTGGCTTTAGAAAGAAATTTTTTTTACTGAAAATGGTGAGCCAAAGAATAAGTTTGGGGGAGGATTTTCAGTTTAATATATTTTGCCCCCGTTAATGAATTTCCTCCCAGGCTTACAGGTTTTTGTGATTTAGCGGTTGATAACAGTGAGGACACTGTTGAAAACAAGTTTGGGGGAGGTTTGTGCTTATTTACGCATCATTTGTATTATACTTTGCATAAGCACAAAACATTTAAAAAAAACATATAAAAATTTATTAAAAAAAATCAAAAGATAAAAAAATAATTTTGTACATAAATAAGATAATAAAAGATTAGATAGTGAAAAATTACATCGAAAAGATTGGAAAAATTTAAGAAAACCAAGAAAATTAGAAGTTTTCTTAAATGAACTAGTAATAAATAGTTATCAGCCGTTGTCCCAAGGGTTAGTAAGATGAAAGAAGTCACTAATCTGAGGATAAAAATAAGTCTGAAAAATAGTTCCTATTCTGGAAGCCAAACATTTGAACGTTGATACCCTACTATACGCACTTACACACGTCTTGAAACTCGGGATAGTAGAGGATACCTTGAAATGCTCTTGTCGAAAATCCAAAGTATGAAGAAAATAAAAAATTGAATAAAATATAAAATGGTGAGAAAAATGAACACTGCTTTTGTTATCTCCAAGGCAGCAATAAAAAAATATAGCGAGGGTGCCTCATCACCTAGTGCCTTAGACCAACTGGTCTGGGACTCACTGCTAAGCCTTAGGTAGTGCAAGAAGAGCAATACACCTAATAAGCAAGCACATGAGTAATCGGTCGGTTAGTATCTCAAGAAGTATTAACGGTCGTATGAAAGTGTGTGAGCAAATCCATCCAAATATGCATCAAATTAAAAAGTACTGAGGCAGATGGACAAGAGTATGATAGCTTGAATTGAATTCTCCGAGTGTAGGGATGTCTAATATACACACGTAGGGTTATATGATCGATGTTTGGAAGAAACATAGGAATGAAGAATAAAGACGATGTTTTATTGAGAGATGATGTGATTTCTAACATCTTTTCATGACTATTAAGATAGGGCTCATGACAACCGAAAAACTGGTGTAGTTGAAAACTCTTATTTTCAAGTTCTTTCTTTTATAGTTCTTATCTTTATATGTAACTTTCACCATCTCTCTTTTATTATAGAATTTTGTGGGTGTAATCCGCTGAAAACCTTCAAGAGACAACACTCCTCCTACTAAAGACACTTAGAGGTTTAATGGCTTGTTGTACATACTCAGTGCAATCGTGTTGCCTACGAAAGTGTGCTTAGCTTTCTCCTTTCTTTTTCTCCTTTTCTTGAAATAACTAGTTTGCTCGGGACGATCAAAGTTAAGTTTGGGGGTATTTATTCAGTCAAAAATATTGCACTTTTGATATAAAATTTTCCTTACTTTTCTTAAATATTTAAAGGTGTTTATTATAAATATAGAACATATTTGAATTTATCTGCAAAATACTATTTACCATATGTTTTTATATTATAATTAACATTATGAAGGAAAATATAAGCATTTTATATAATATTTTGGTAATTGAAAATATGCATATCATATCAAATATTCTAGTCACAATTCTTAAAAGATATAATATCATACAAATGGTTAGAATAATATTTTAAAATATGTGCATAATATTTTAGTAATTAAAAGATGCATAGCATATCAAATATTCTTAATCATGTTTCTTAAAGATTTATTACCATATAAAGTGCATAGCATATTAAATATTCTTAATCAAGTTTCTTAAACATTTATTACCATATATAGTGATTAAGATACTCTATCTAATTTAATAAATAGTACTAACATTATTCATAGAGATATTGTGCGAGATTTAGCTCAGATCAAGAGATCAAGATGTTCAAGATGTCAGGATCAAAAATCTGCCAAAATCATAAAATCAATACTGACAGGGACTCAGAATCCATATATGGAAAGTCACCATATTAGGAAGTCACCATATATGGTAACTAGTTTTCTTCTTTGAGGGCTATATAAAGGACAAGGCGCTAAAGTTAGAAGGCATCAAGCCGAAGAGATCACAAAGTCCAAGACGGCTCACGCATCCAGGCTGATCATCAACTGTTCGTCTACCTCCTTCGGAAGAGTTCGAGAAGCAAACCAAGTTTTTGTAATCATTTTCTAAGGAATAAAGTGTAGATTGTTCAAGTTGATTAATAAAGATAGTTGTTTTATTTAATTCTTTTGTATTTTACATTATGTTTTTCCTCTCTGTCTTTTCATCTTCTTTTCCCAACATGCGCGAGTAATTCTCTGCTTGTTAGGGTTCATAGGATTATGGTAGATTAATGGATGATGAAGATCCTTAAACTCTTTTTACATCCTATAAAGTTTATAAACTTTACTAAAAGAATCATTAACATCCTAATCGGGCACGCTACCAATTTATTGTTAGTCTCGACCGCGATTAGAGATTAGATTAATGATTGTTTTGGTAGAGCGACGATCGGGGCAGTGCCCGACTCTTGCGAAAGATTGACTACCTCGGGCTCGACGGCTGTAGTCATCTCACCCATCGCCACCTCGGGCTCGGCAATTGTAGCCATCTCACCCGCCGCTACCTCGAGCTCGACAATGGTAGCCATCTTACCTACCGCCATCTCGGGCTCGGCGATCGTGACTATCTTGCCCACCGCTACCTCGAGCTCGGCATTTATAGCCATCTCGCCTACCGCTGCCTCAGGTTCAGCGATCATGGCTACCTCCTCTACCGCTACCCCAGGCTCAGCAGTCGCCGCCACTTCTTCGGTAAGACTCGACCCTGTAAGATAGGATATATGAGAACTGGAAGTTAAAACTTTGACAACAGAACCCAATGTCACATACCTTGAGTTGGTCTTCCGATTGCTTCCCGAGCCGCACGTGCTGCCCGTCTGTAAGCAATGGACAAGGTAGCCGGAGATTTCTCTGAAAGAGTAGGTGCAGGGGTAACAGTGCTCGAACCTGCACCCGCGGCCAAGGCAGCGCTACGCCCCCTCGCCGCGCGCATTCTGCGCTTCCTTTCTGCTCGGGCCGTTAAAGTGGATCTTCTAGAAGCCTCCATCAACTGGACGTCATCGTCCGCGCCAAGGGTTACCTCTGGAGTCGTTATGGCATCCGTCATCGGTCGTTTGAGTAAGGCCTCCTTCAGCAGTCCTGAGGAGGCCGGGACTTCGATGGTTGGCCCAGGAAGAATCTTCGCATCACCTTGCGGGATTGGCATTGTAGTCCCTGCGATAAGATAAAGAAGGGGTCAGATTGTCCATAAGAAAGGAGAATGAAGATGCAATGAGTCGAGACATACCAATGCCCAACAAAGCGCGATTCCTCTCCTCCTCCTCGAAGGTCCTGAGGGAAGCCGCCAGAGCCTCTTCAGTGGTAAAGCCTGTTACAGAAGGAAAAATGTCAGTCAAGACATGATAATAAAAGTAAAAATATAATGCAATAACAAAAGTTATGGCTTAGACTCACTTGATTGCGCGAGGATGGCCATTTCCGCTTTGTGGCTTGCGGATCGCACAGAAGCTGCAATGGTGGCCTCGAGATCAGTATCTTCCGGCGCTATGAAGAGACCCTCATTGGTCCAATATTCGCTCAGGCCCTCGTTATAAGGAGCATGAGGCTCCAGCCCGAATACAGCGTCTAGAGAGAGGACCGACTTCTTCTTCCTCTTCTGCGAGCGAGCTCCAGTCGCAGCCAGCACAAGCTTACGCTTGGTGGGCACTTTGGGGAAACGAGTCCCGATATCTGAGCCCACGCCAGATTTAGGGGAATCTATATTTACCGTCTCCGCGGGAGCACGGGGCACCGGTAGTACATCCACCGTCTCCACGGGAGCACGGGGTACCGGTAGCTCAGGCCTATCGTCGGGGACTTCAACCACGACAGCTTCTCTTAGCGGAGGAAGGACAATGGTCCGTCGCTTCAAGAGGAGGTTTCGGTCACTAGCAGGGGATGCACCCTTGCGGTCGAGTAGCAGCCGCTTCTCCTCCCTGATAACAGCACCCATTGCATGTTGATACCAGGCCACGTGTACATTAAGGGCGCTCGGGACACAACTCGGCTCGCTGATGAAGAAGTGAGATCCCGTATTCAAGCGCATGAAATGGTGCAGTGCACCCCGCGTTCCCTCTTCGGTGGCAGCGGGTTCTACTAAGAAAGCTACAGTGGGACTCCCTGATTGTAACTCAGCTGCTGGGCAAAACGATGGGGGTAGTATCTCATGCATAGCGCCGCATCATTTTGCCTAAATACAAGAAAACCCGGCCTGATGGAGTATAAATGAAGAATCTCCCAGGCCTTCAACACAGAGGCCCCGTCCTTAAAAATGTCTTGCAGTGACAGCACCGCCTTTGAAGTTTCCTGTCTGATGTTCAAGACTTTGTCTGTGAAAGATAAACCATCTCCGACCGTGCGCGGACGAAGGTGTAACATTTTCAAAAATATAAAATATTAATTTTGGGAATTTTTATAATTTAATATTATTTTATTGATTATTTTAATATTAAATGCAAATAAATAGGAAAAATGTTAGAAAAAAATTATGAAAAATTATGGAAAATTCTAAAATAGGGTAAATTAGTGGATTATGGCATTTTTAAGTTTTTGTGATTAGTTTGACAATAATTTAGTGCTAATCGCGATTAAAATCGCTAATCGGGTTTTTTGGCAATTTTGTGCAAAACTTGCACATATCACTTTTTCTACACTTGTGCATTTTTCTAGCCATGGTTTTCTTTTGGGATTACTATTGATGTGAGAAGGTTTGGATTTTAAAAGAAAAGGAAAAGAAAGGAAAATATAATGATGAGGGTAGGTGAGAGAGAGAGGTGGACTTTGACTTAGCATACTTAGCCATTCTCCTCGTTTTCTGTGCACAGCCCCTGTTCCTCTAGTGTTGACCCAGGGTACTTCTAGTTTTGACAGATTCTATCTAGGGTGAAATCTGGGACATATATCCTAAGTTGCTATTTTGGATTCGTGTTTCCGTATTCCGTATTTTTGATTCTGAAATGGTGGAATGTGTTTTGCCTCGACTAATTGTCGTTTATACGACGATGTAGAGGATTTATTGATGGTTTTGAAGGCGTGCCATAGGTTCTCACCTATAGGCCCCCTTATCGTATCGTTTTGGATTTCGTGCGCCGTTTTAGATTGGATTTGGTTTTAATGCGCATATACGATATTTTGATGTGTAGGTACCCATGAAGACTTCGGGACGACAAGCAAATACGTGGTGACGTCCGCAATTGGTGATGCAAGGTGAGTAGATTATATCTACAGGGGGAAGTCGGGTGGATGGCGTATAGCATCCCCGCAGTCCGTAGATAGATTACTATGTAGTTTATTGTGATATTAGGTGTATTGTGGATAATGTAGGGTTAGAAGTGACTAGTGTAGTTCATAGTCGCGAACCCTAGGGTAGAATTACACCTACACACACACCCTTGCTTATCACTTGTACTTGCACTGTGATTGATGATATGTGATGACTTTGGAGATGAGTCGATGATGTGGGCTGGGTGCCCTGGGATCGGTGATTTTATACGATTCATATGTGGGATATGACTTGTGATTCTTGCGGGCTTGGGATATGTGTTTACCCCCGCATGCATACTTACTGAGGTTACCGTTTTGTACTAGACATAGAGTAGTACTCCAGACTATATGATCTGACGATGGTGATATCTGTTATGTGATGAGACAGTGAGATACTGACCCCTACCCAGCTATGGGGATGCCGTACGATGATTTACCGTACGAGCTGATATTGATGATAGATCCGCACTCATAACTCGAGGATATCTTATGATATGACATTGAGGCGAGATCACCGACTATATACTTTTATACATGTATCGACTCAGATTTAGGTGGTTTCCACACCTACCCCTCCTGATTGACCGGATACTTAGATGTAGTTTGCATAGTAGATACTTCACTGTGGTGTTGACTACTAGATATCTGCATTTTCCTGCTATTCGCATTGCTGGCATATGTTCATTGTTATATTATTATCATGCTGTTAGGACACCAGCACCATTATCGATGATGCGTATGTTTCACGTACACTATTTGCCGGCTCACACACTTCATCATCGATAATTGCCATGCCACTACACTGTAGTACTGTTGCATTCATGATATGATTACTGCTTGGCATATTGTACACATGTACCTGTACACAAACATAGATGATTCTGACTTGATTGAGATTGAGGACCGCAAGATATTCTTTAAACTGATTCATTCTAAAGGAGCGGTTCCTCCCGACATATGTACATTACTATTCCATGTTGCATGATTTCCGATATGATTATCTCTCTTTACATGTCGCATACATCATGGATTGATTGCATAGCACATTGCATTGGATTTACTTCTTGATGTGGATTTTCATGTGATTTCTGATTTTGAGGACCGTGGGATTATTTAAGAAAAGATGTTCTTTTATGAAAACCCGGTACCTCGTGATATGATATTTGGGTGCGTCCACCACGCGTTTTCTCGGTGCTGAGACGTGTGCTTGAAACCCGATTCGAGGAGTGATGATCCGTTTGCGGGTTCGTGGTGGGCCCGGTATGGTTCCCCTCGGCGAGATGATCGATGGGTTATGCCGATTGAGCCTGGAGGCGGGCGAGTACCTACCGGTGATTGTATTTGAGCTCGGCGGATATCCGGGGGATACCGCCTGGAGCCGAGAGATGGGCGTACTGCCGGGGGCCGACGGGCCGCTACCGCAGACGGAGCCCAGAGATGGACATGGGTTGACTCGTGCTGCCGGGGCCGAGGGCCGATACCGCAGACGGAGCCCCATATGGATGAGGATTTACGTGTCGATGCTTGGCACGGGTTTCATGATGTTTTCCATGATATTGTTTATATCCTCATACTTGCATACATGATGCTTACTGTCAGTGGGTGACAGGTGGACGGGTTCCACATATATACAGACATGGATCATATACAGACTGGATTTACACTTGTCATACTTCATTTGTATATATAACAGGGTATGAGGGCGCTGTTATATATACCCTTACACCAATATTAGTGGTATGGGACGCTAATATATGTGTATTGATATCATTGATATTTCATCATACTTACCTCATGCAGGCATACCTTACACTGATGACATGTTATTACCTGAGTACCTGGCACTACATACATGATTAGATGTTACCTTGCCACCTTATTACACTCAGATGCACTCTTGTGGATTGTATTACTGATCGTTGACTTAGGTTTATGTCTTGCATTCGGTTTCTGCTTGTAGATATTTCTATTCACGAGTTGGCAACTCACCCCCGTTGTGCCACAGTCCTTGCAGGTTCTGCCGTACAGGTTTCATTGCGGCATTTCTGGCACACTACCTTCTTGCGGGTGATTTGCTTTGGTAGGTGGATTCTTTCGCATCAAGAATCACCATTTTATTCATGTATTTCATTGTATCTAGAAATTGTCCATCAACCAAAAACTTGTATATTCTTTCAGACTTAGAGACAGTGTGGTATTATTCGACCTTAGAGTCGCGCTTAGTAGTATTGCGGTTTTCTTGCTGCTTTTTGAGCTTTCCTTGATTTTGATCCTCGCCACTTGGCGTTGTATATTATCATATCATCGTGTGGTTGTGACCGTCGATTGACGAAGAGCTAGCTCCCGCTTGGGGATGCCTTTATCATTTTATATATTGTTATTCATGTTGTACCCCATTCGGGGCCAGTTTTACAAGAGAAACTCTGCCGAAAATTTTAGAAAAGACTGTACGGTTTTCAAATGCACATTCGGCTTAGTTATTTAAAAACCTTGATTTCAAACATGTTTTTCTTCACTTCTTTAAACCAGTTTTCTTTACTTATTCTCAAAAATGGTTTTAGATTTCTGGGCTTTTGGCTTACTTGGATCAGATGGAGTCCTATAGACTTCATATGGTTCAAGGGCCAGTCACGTGCTCTTTCGGGTCGTGACAAAGTTGGTATCAGAGCGCTAGGTTGACCTTGGTTCGAGTCTAAGTTTGGCTATGTGGAGCCTAGGGAGTTGTTTATATACGGAACTTAGGCTTGACCTTACGGAACTTAGACTTGGTCGAGGGGGTGTAAACCCGAACTTTCGTCGTTTTAGGATGACCCTTGGTTGATGGATTTGGTGACTAAAGTAGAGTGACGTACCGTTGGTATGTTCCGCGGCATACTTACGACACGCCACTCCGCTTAAGGAACCTTAGGATGTACATACTTTCGAGATCAGTGATTCTCTTTATATCCAGGATTATTCATCCATTTGAGATCCCCGATTCTATTAGTTTCATGATCATACCTTCATTGATACTGTTCCTTCCTATGATCATGTATCCACTTTGGATCTGTTGTTTCCCTTCTTGCCACTGATGTGCTCTCTTTGATACTCGATTGAGATTCCTGTCACCGTGTTTGAGTGCAGTTTGGGCTGCTGCTAGGGTTACGGCCGGTGTGAGCTCGTTTGGTACGAGGGCCGACCTTTGTGTTTTCTGGTGACATGGGAACGTCTCGAGTTAGTGTTGGTGATTGTGACCTCTAGTGGAGGCGAGTGCTTGGTCTTGCACCGGATGATCGGGCCTTTGTTAGAGCTGCCAGTTGAGAGAGGACTGTTGATGTACAGCATACCTCAGAGATGGTGATGTCGCCTACCGTGCAGACAGATGGACCAGCTGTCGCTGAGATTGACAGGGTGTTGCTTTCGGAGCTTACGAGCTGAGATTGCCGGAGCTTTCAGGCAGTTATGCGACAGATGATAGCTAGTCTACCCGATTTGAGAGACGAAGGTGATTCGTCCGATTTTGCGCCAGAGCGGGCCCAGTTGAGTTGAAGATTTCCAGTGTGGAGAGTCTTACTCAGATCTAGAGCAGGCTGATTCAGAGATGACCGCTTATGTATTGCCTTTCCTGGAGGATTGAGGCGTTGTTCGGCGTACAGGCATATGAGCCAGTTGTTGCTGCAAATGATGAGATATCGCCCAGATGATTGGAGCTACTGCAGCATGAGCATGTTCTTAGAGAGATGATAGCGAGTTGCTAGTCACCGAGGATGGATGACTAGGACGCGTGGTGAGTTCGCTTACCCCGATGCGAGGTCATCAGGTGTATTGATTCCAGCTAGAGACGACTTCACGCAGATTCGTTGAGAGTCGATTGAGACGATCGAATGTCAGGAGCCTATTTTCCAAGTTTAAAGTATACGGAAAGACATGCAGGTGATTCTATGGACCCTCTAGAAGAATGAAACCCTAACTCGACTTAATGACCGTGTGACAGCCTTGGAACCTTAGGGTTTACGGCGGTTCCGCGGCGCCATTAGTGAGGCTTGGGTTTGCCCTTCTACGGCTGGACCACCGACGCTGTGGCATGTACTCGATACTATTAAACTGTACCCGAGATGTGAGCTCTTGGGGGATTATGAGGATCTGACGAGTCGATCGGATGGTTCGACATCTTTCGGATATCGTGATGGGACACTGCTTGGGAGACTCCAGGTGCGAGCATAGCCGTCGGAGCGCAGTTCGTGCAGCCATGATGAGACGAGTCCGAATCAGTCGACACTGATGCAGAGTGAAGAAAAGAGTTCGCAAGATATTTCGACGAGATGACGTCCCACTCCGCCGACATCAGAGATGTTATACGCACCCAGAGGCGTGGTATATGGATATACCTTCCAGAAAGAAGCGCGATAGGTATGCAGCCGTTCCGGAATAAGCTTTAGCTTCAGCATTGGATGATGACTTCCGGGCATTTCGGCAGGATTGAGATTTGAGAAAGGAACCTCGGCAGGACCTTTCTGGAGTACGATACGAGAAGACCTAGACCAGGAGTGGTCGTGTTGCGCACACCCAGCAGGCCAGAGTTCGGCATTGTCGACGAGGTAGTTGACCAAGTTCGGATAAAGGAACTTACCCAGATGCGTTGCGAATGGATCAAGGACGGACGAGTGATGAGTATTCCTCCGATGGTTGGGACGTGTTCCCGAGGACCAGTTCGGCCTGACATCTGCTACAGAATGATGAAGCTACAGAGTACGCGATTTCGAGTCCGTGTGAGAGACTTCAGATTGACCGTGGCCGAGAGCAGTGCAGTGTATAGTAGCTTGGCGTGACGTCATAGTGGACGACGATGGAGACAAGTGGAACCAGAGGTTCGTGTGAGACACTGACGAGCTGTCATTGCTTCCCGTCGAAACTAGAGACCTGATATGCTTACAGAAACGTTAGGATGTGACCAATTTCCGAGAAATGTTGTGCTGAGGACACAGATGTCTTTCCAGCGAGAAGAGATAGTACAAGAGAGCCAGCCTCTGTACAGATCGGCATAGGCATGATTGGAAGAGACCTTGAGCAGGATTCCTTCCAGGACATTGCTGCAATGATGTTTGCACCCAGGATCAGATGTGTGACGTGCATTCAGATAGCCAGAGACCGACGTCAGTGATATGTTGCCTTACGAGTGGTCGTGAGGTTTGACCGAGAGGTGACCAGAAAAGTGCCAGAACGGAATCGTCCCCGTTAGCACACCTGACAGGGCCGATGAGCCGATTGACCGCGTGATAGGTAATCCGCAGAGAAGATAAGGACCTAGAGAGTCAGAAGACGCCAGACCGTGAGCAAGAGGTAGGTAGATATCCTGCGCTGCTAGCAGTGGATTACACTGACTCCTTCTCGACCTTGAAGGAGAAACTACCGAAGACGGTATTTATGATTTGTGATTTTGTGATTCGATTATCACGTATCCGTCATTTTGGATTTCGGTATTTTGGGCGTTCTATTTGCACGATCTAGTTTTGGTGACTGAGTTTCATGATATTGGTTTCATGCACCCACTGGATATTTATATATTTTGCGCAGAGTTTTCATGCATTTTAGTGTTAGGCTTTGATTCGTGCACGCTGATGCACACGGTTGTGAGATTTTCCTTGCGGTACCCTGATTTTGGTTTGAGCCGCATTATATCGTTGATTTTGACCCGGATTTTGATGGTTGATTTTTGCACTCCGTGCTGGCGATGTGCTTTACGCCTGTTCGGTGTTTGCTATTGGATTTCGTGATTTCCGTGCATGTTGAGTGCGCAGGGTTTAGATTTTCATTCGTGCACGATGGATGCACCGGTTTGGATTTTCGCGCATGTTGGGCGCATGTTTTTAGATACGATTTTGGTGCACGCCAGATGCGCTAAATCGGGATTCTTCGTGCATGTCACATGCACCTGATTTATTTTGCTGTCAGGCACATACGATGCCCATGACAGATGCTTCGTGCACACCCGTTGCACTTGGATGTTTTGTGCACCTGTTTAGCATATATATGGATTTTTTTTTGATTTCAGTGCGCACCAGACGCACAGGATGGTGTTATGTTTAGATTGGATGTCTACATGTGTAGTTCCGATCCATATCATATCGGTTTTGTATTGGATTTGACATTGTGTTCTTTTTTACATTGACTCCGATGATTGCGGGATGCTTGACGGAGTTTTGTTTTCGAGTTATCTGCTCAGTACCCTTGCGCATGCATTGCGCTGTGACGTTCTATGTGTTGATGATTTCGGAGCCCCGACGACTTTGGTTTATTACTGAGATGTTTTTGTATCTGGGGGTTTAAATTTAAAATTCGGGGACCGAATTTCTTTAAGGGGGGTAGATTGTAACATTTTCAAAAATATAAAATATTAATTTTGGGAATTTTTATAATTTAATATTATTTTATTGATTATTTTAATATTAAATGCAAATAAATAGGAAAAATGTTAGAAAAAAATTATGAAAAATTATGGAAAATTCTAAAATAGGGTAAATTAGTGGATTATGGCATTTTTAAGTTTTTGTGATTAGTTTGACAATAATTTAGTGCTAATCGCGATTAAAATCGCTAATCGGGTTTTTTGGCAATTTTGTGCAAAACTTGCACATATCACTTTTTCTACACTTGTGCATTTTTCTAGCCATGGTTTTCTTTTGGGATTACTATTGATGTGAGAAGGTTTGGATTTTAAAAGAAAAGGAAAAGAAAGGAAAATATAATGATGAGGGTAGGTGAGAGAGAGAGGTGGACTTTGACTTAGCATACTTAGCCATTCTCCTCGTTTTCTGTGCACAGCCCCTGTTCCTCTAGTGTTGACCCAGGGTACTTCTAGTTTTGACAGATTCTATCTAGGGTGAAATCTGGGACATATATCCTAAGTTGCTATTTTGGATTCGTGTTTCCGTATTCCGTATTTTTGATTCTGAAATGGTGGAATGTGTTTTGCCTCGACTAATTGTCGTTTATACGACGATGTAGAGGATTTATTGATGGTTTTGAAGGCGTGCCATAGGTTCTCACCTATAGGCCCCCTTATCGTATCGTTTTGGATTTCGTGCGCCGTTTTAGATTGGATTTGGTTTTAATGCGCATATACGATATTTTGATGTGTAGGTACCCATGAAGACTTCGGGACGACAAGCAAATACGTGGTGACGTCCGCAATTGGTGATGCAAGGTGAGTAGATTATATCTACAGGGGGAAGTCGGGTGGATGGCGTATAGCATCCCCGCAGTCCGTAGATAGATTACTATGTAGTTTATTGTGATATTAGGTGTATTGTGGATAATGTAGGGTTAGAAGTGACTAGTGTAGTTCATAGTCGCGAACCCTAGGGTAGAATTACACCTACACACACACCCTTGCTTATCACTTGTACTTGCACTGTGATTGATGATATGTGATGACTTTGGAGATGAGTCGATGATGTGGGCTGGGTGCCCTGGGATCGGTGATTTTATACAATTCATATGTGGGATATGACTTGTGATTCTTGCGGGCTTGGGATATGTGTTTACCCCCGCATGCATACTTACTGAGGTTACCGTTTTGTACTAGACATAGAGTAGTACTCCAGACTATATGATCTGACGATGGTGATATCTGTTATGTGATGAGACAGTGAGATACTGACCCCTACCCAGCTATGGGGATGCCGTACGATGATTTACCGTACGAGCCGATATTGATGATAGATCCGCACTCATAACTCGAGGATATCTTATGATATGACATTGAGGCGAGATCACCGACTATATACTTTTATACATGTATCGACTCAGATTTAGGTGGTTTCCACACCTACCCCTCCTGATTGACCGGATACTTAGATGTAGTTTGCATAGTAGATACTTCACTGTGGTGTTGACTAATAGATATCTGCATTTTCCTGCTATTCGCATTGCTGGCATATGTTCATTGTTATATTATTATCATGCTGTTAGGACACCAGCACCATTATCGATGATGCGTATGTTTCACGTACACTATTTGCCGGCTCACACACTTCATCATCGATAATTGCCATGCCACTACACTGTAGTACTGTTGCATTCATGATATGATTACTGCTTGGCATATTGTACACATGTACCTGTACACAAACATAGATGATTCTGACTTGATTGAGATTGAGGACCGCAAGATATTCTTTAAACTGATTCATTCTAAAGGAGCGGTTCCTCCCGACATATGTACATTACTATTCCATGTTGCATGATTTCCGATATGATTATCTCTCTTTACATGTCGCATACATCATGGATTGATTGCATAGCACATTGCATTGGATTTACTTCTTGATGTGGATTTTCATGTGATTTCTGATTTTGAGGACCGTGGGATTATTTAAGAAAAGATGTTCTTTTATGAAAACCCGGTACCTCGTGATATGATATTTGGGTGCGTCCACCACGCGTTTTCTCGGTGCTGAGACGTGTGCTTGAAACCCGATTCGAGGAGTGATGATCCGTTTGCGGGTTCGTGGTGGGCCCGGTATGGTTCCCCTCGGCGAGATGATCGATGGGTTATGCCGATTGAGCCTGGAGGCGGGCGAGTACCTACCGGTGATTGTATTTGAGCTCGGCGGATATCCGGGGGATACCGCCTGGAGCCGAGAGATGGGCGTACTGCCGGGGGCCGACGGGCCGCTACCGCAGACGGAGCCCAGAGATGGACATGGGTTGACTCGTGCTGCCGGGGCCGAGGGCCGATACCGCAGACGGAGCCCCATATGGATGAGGATTTACGTGTCGATGCTTGGCACGGGTTTCATGATGTTTTCCATGATATTGTTTATATCCTCATACTTGCATACATGATGCTTACTGTCAGTGGGTGACAGGTGGACGGGTTCCACATATATACAGACATGGATCATATACAGACTGGATTTACACTTGTCATACTTCATTTGTATATATAACAGGGTATGAGGGCGCTGTTATATATACCCTTACACCAATATTAGTGGTATGGGACGCTAATATATGTGTATTGATATCATTGATATTTCATCATACTTACCTCATGCAGGCATACCTTACACTGATGACATGTTATTACCTGAGTACCTGGCACTACATACATGATTAGATGTTACCTTGCCACCTTATTACACTCAGATGCACTCTTGTGGATTGTATTACTGATCGTTGACTTAGGTTTATGTCTTGCATTCGGTTTCTGCTTGTAGATATTTCTATTCACGAGTTGGCAACTCACCCCCGTTGTGCCACAGTCCTTGCAGGTTCTGCCGTACAGGTTTCATTGCGGCATTTCTGGCACACTACCTTCTTGCGGGTGATTTGCTTTGGTAGGTGGATTCTTTCGCATCAAGAATCACCATTTTATTCATGTATTTCATTGTATCTAGAAATTGTCCATCAACCAAAAACTTGTATATTCTTTCAGACTTAGAGACAGTGTGGTATTATTCGACCTTAGAGTCGCGCTTAGTAGTATTGCGGTTTTCTTGCTGCTTTTTGAGCTTTTCTTGATTTTGATCCTCGCCACTTGGCGTTGTATATTATCATATCATCGTGTGGTTGTGACCGTCGATTGACGAAGAGCTAGCTCCCGCTTGGGGATGCCTTTATCATTTTATATATTGTTATTCATGTTGTACCCCATTCGGGGCCAGTTTTACAAGAGAAACTCTGCCGAAAATTTTAGAAAAGACTGTACGGTTTTCAAATGCACATTCGGCTTAGTTATTTAAAAACCTTGATTTCAAACATGTTTTTCTTCACTTCTTTAAACCAGTTTTCTTTACTTATTCTCAAAAATGGTTTTAGATTTCTGGGCTTTTGGCTTACTTGGATCAGATGGAGTCCTATAGACTTCATATGGTTCAAGGGCCAGTCACGTGCTCTTTCGGGTCGTGACAGAAGGAGCAAGCCCCTAGCTTCCCGCTGTGACGGACTCACGATGGAGGCGTCAACCAGCCGCATAATCTGAGGGAACTTGCATCTCTCGTAAAATGAAGGTCTCTTGTGAATGCCAAAGACCCCGAGCATGTGTAGCTCCATCCATGAAGTGAAGTAATGCACCGGGAAGTTGGCAGGGTGCACCCCCGGTTCAGTAGTATCCACCGCTACGCTAAGACCATGGTATAAGTGGGCTAACCCGGCAATCCCGATGGCCACTTGTATTCCGGCAACCATACGATGCGCAGGGTAGAAGACGGAAGGCCTCATGTAATGAGGATGCATAAGGAGCGCGAACCAACTCAACCATAGCCCAAGAAACCCAAGAAAGAATGCCTCCTCGTCAATGCCCGGAGTGGCGATTTCTGGCAGAGGGACGATCGCGACGTCAGGAAGGAAGAAACCCTTCTGATCAGCTTCCAGTATCGGCCGACTGTCCAAGCCAAAGCCGAAGGGATCATCGAGTTTAGAAAACTTTTTGCCTTGTCGCGACAGAATCTCCGGGCGAAGAAAACGGGCAATGAAGTTCGCAAAGCTGACCCCTCGGCCTCCGGATTCAAGGAAGAGGCTCTCGTACATGTTCAACACCTTTATCAGACTAGGGAACTGGTGCTGAATGGCGTTCTCTGGCGTGAGTCCCATCACCACTGGTTTGGTGGCAAAAACATATTTGTCCGGATGAAGCAGCTCCTCGTAGTGCTCCCCCCTAACTGGTAGACCAGAAATCTCGGTGAATTCTTCTAAGGAGATGGAGACCTCTCTATCCAATAAGAGGAAGGTATGAGTCGGGATGTTCCACTGCTCCAAAAACGCCTTAATCCACCATGTGGGAGGTGCAGAATACTGGAACAACGAAGCGTAAACCGCAGGGTATAAACCGAGCTTTAGCAGCTGCGATTTCTTCACTGACAAGATGTACCGGGCCCACTGCAAGTACCCGGCCGGATGACGGGGAGTTAGCCCGATGTTGTAGGGATGTCCCCAAGGGCGCGACTCGCCCTGGCATATGCGCCGCCCTAAGGTGTCCAAAGCCGCCGCCGGCTGCATGGGTACGGCGGCGATCGAAGGTTGAAGGAGACCCTCCAAAGTCCAATTAACAACCTCCACGGCATAGTTCACCGGGGGTGAATCTGCGTACGGGATCGCCGAGATAGGCTCCAAAGGCGTCGCACAAGAGAAATTTTGACGACCTCTGATAATCTGGTAATACCATCTACCCCACAAGTGAAGATTTTTGTGTTCCGGGTCACGGTCTTTATTGAGAGCGAGAACCTCCCGGCCCACAGGTGCCTCAAGGAATCCTCCCTCTAAACGGACGAATGGAAACGTAGCATCGAAAGACATGTCGCCTGCAAAAAAGGGGGGACAGAATTCAACTGTCAGTGCTATAATTTAATTTTAAATTTTGACATTCGGTACTTTAAAATTTGCACCACACTGCAATGCAGTGGAAAGGGGACCAAAGGGGGACCCACAAAATCTAGATGACAATGCATCAATTTATAAAACAGCCTCATCATTGGATGAAACTGTTAATTAAATGAGGAAATCCTCAGGAATATTCTCATTCAATGAGAGATCCCTCGGGAAAAGGAGAACATCTCCCTTTGAGAGCAAAGCTCTATGACAGAGTGACACTTGTCAAACTCTGATATGAAGGAATAAAATTCCTCAAGAGCCTGACCCTGTAGTGATGATGGAAAAACCCATCAGAAAAGAATTAATTAAAATTAATTTTTATGAATTAAAAAATTCTGAGATCTTCAAGATCCATGAACAAACTCTTAAGAGTTCTTCATCAAAGATTAATAAATCAACATGATTCAAAAGAGCAAAGCTCTGTTCATAGGCTATGAAACCCTAAGAAAAGATCTCTTTAAGATCTATAGGTTCAAGAGAGCAAAGCTCTGTTAATGAAACCCTAAATGAGTTTTCTTTAGATTCAAGATCTATGAAGAGCAAGGCTCTGATTAATGGGTAAAACCCTAATTTATTAAAAGGTTTAAACTTTACCTAAGTTTTAACAGAGTTCTGACTCTTAAAAGGTTCTTAAACAGGAGAGCAATGCTCTGAAGAAAAGATAATTCTCAAGAAGAAGATGAAAATCATCTAAAGGACCAAGGGTCCGATTTATAGGCATTGAAACGCCTCTTCAACTTCTGAGTTGATCCAAGGGCACAGATGCTGCCACCGCTGCACTCACATGTGGGCCACGTGAGCGCAATGGTAGGGGGACATTTGTTTCCCCCAATCAGAGCAAAATTCTGTTTTGAAATTCAAAATTCAAAAATTGAAGCAACGCTTCAGATCCAGCGCTAGGCACGCTGCGCGCCACATGTCAAACATGGATACGCTAGTGCCAGGTGCGCTGCGCCCTAGGCAGTGCACCCCCAATCAGAGCAAAGCTCTGTTTTTGAAATTCAAAATTAAAAAATTTAAACAACGCTTCAGATCCAGCGCTAGGCGCGCTGCGCGCTACGTGTCAAACACGGATGCGCTAGCGCCAGGTGCGCTGCGCCCTAGGCAGTGCACCATATGTGCGCTAGCGCTAGGCGCGCTGCGCGCCACGTGTCAAACACAGGTGCGCTAGCGCAGGCTGCCCTGCGCTCTGAGCAGCGCACCACGTGTCAAACGTGGGTGCACTAGCACCAAGTACGCTGCGCTTTGAGCAGCGCACCACGTGCAAAGCACGGGTGCACTAGCGCTGAAATTAAAAAATTCCCCACCGTTAGATCAAAAGATCTAATAATAATGATAAATCATTAATTAATCAGAATTAAAATTCTGTTATGGAAATATTTTCTCAATCTTGTTAAAAACAAGATGATTGTCTTCTGTAAAACAGAAGCCCTAGGATTAAAGATCCAATGGTGGGGAAACATCGCCAAATCAATCAAAGAAAGGTCTCTTTAACTGATTTAACAAATCAACTTGCCCTATATAAAGGCCCCAAGACTTCAAGTCTAGATATAGATAAACCCCCCTAAAAACTTTGAGAAAACTCAAAGAAAGAAGAGCAAGCTCTCAGCAAAAAAAGACTTTTTCTTCAAGGTAAAAATGATGAACAAAGAGATGGATTCATCTCATAATTAAAAAGAAGAATTATCTTCTTAAAAAAAAGATCATGGATCTACAAAGACCAAGGTATTTTATAAAAAGATCAAAAGATCTTATCATAAAAACAAAGAAGTACTTACTCCATTCACAGATCATTGATCTATAAAGGCAAAGCCTTTCAAAAATAAGAACAGTTGTTCTTAAATTTTGAGACAAAGTCTCTTCTAAAAGAATATAAATTTGTTCCCAGATCATAAAATTGATCAAATGCGCCTTGCGCTATCGAAATGCGCCTTGCGCTAAACTGTGCTTCTAAGCTCCTTGGATCGGCGCTCATCGCCAAAATGTGCCATGTGTCAACCACGTATGCAACTTGCGCTTTGCGCTTCTGAAATAGCGCACTGCGCTCATGGGCTGGCGTTCAGCGCCAAGCGCGCCACGTGTAACTCACGGGTGCGCCATTAAATTTAAAGCGCAATGCGCTCATGGACCAGCGCTCAGCGCTCACAAACAGGCATCTGCGCTCATCATCTGGCGCCTAGCGCAGAGCGCAACACTTGTCCCTTACATGTAATCCATGTGGCAAAAGCGCACTGCATTGGCGCAAAGCTCCTAGCGCACCATAGGTTGCGCTGACAGAACACAAATTGTTCTTTAATGAGCCAGAGCTCTGCTGAATGCTTTGCATTCAATATAAGACAAAAGAAAAGATTTTTTGCCAAGATCTAATTCTCGGCATTATTAAAAGGGCCAAGCCTAAATAAAGGCTCAATGGCAAGAATAAAATGTTAAACATTTTAACCTGATTGGACTTAGCCCCATAGTGGCCATAATTCCTCAACTTATATTTAATTGAGCCCATCTGCTCATGAATATTTAACAGATCTTAATCCCAAATTGGACTACAGATCTTTCAACCAACTCACACCGGTTCGAGGGTACATCTCTTTACTCCTCTGATATTTGTCGTTGTAATCCTTCAACGTCTTCAGAGAGGTGACGGGTCCCGACAACCATACATCTTATAGACTATGACTTCTTTAAACTGGACTGTGGGGTCCTTAAACTCACGGACTACGATGTCCTTAACCTGGACTGTGGGGTCCTTAAGCCCATGGACTACGATGTCCTCAACCTGGACTGTGAGGTCCTTAAGCCCATGGACTATGATGTCCTTAACCTTGGACTGTGGGGTCCCTTTAAACTCACGGACTATGATGTCCTTAACCTTAGACCACCATGTCCTTAAACTTGTAATGGACCGCAATGTCCCTAAACTAAACAACAGAGGCCAAATGCTCCCTTGTTGGATCTAAACGATCCCGTTAAGTTGATCTTAGTTTAGACTAACGTATCCTTAACTAACGTTTAAGTTGATCTTATTCTCAAATAAGGCTAACGTATTCTTAAACCCAACCCCCAAACCCAAATCTAAGAACATACGGATTTGGACTAATCCACGCCCTATGGACGACAACATAAATTAGTCTCCATATACAATTCACGGGCAACCACAAACAAAAAAAACACCTACGACACGAAGTGACCATCTGGAGAAGGAGAAAGTTGTTGCCGCGATGCGGTAGCGTAATTAACTGTAGGGGCTTGCGCCTGCAGGGAAGAGCGTCCCCATAATCAAAAACCCTTCAAACGAGGGGGAATCTGACGAAGTCTGCTACATCGGCCACATCCGTTTAAACTTTCGATACATGGTACCATAAATCAACTTGGCATCTTCGGAAAGGTGGACGGATAGCACCAATTAGCATCTGCCCCCAAATTCAGGCAAGAAGGACCTATGCGGTCGCGTCTCTATGTTCGGCGGTAAACATCAGGATTTTTCGAAGTGTTCGAAAATGTAGATATTTATGCTAGGTATTCCATCGTAATAATATTGAGAACTTGATTCTCTCTCAGGTTGCTCATCCGCGTGTGCGCTCCATGATGAGTAATATTGTATGACCTTTGTCCATTTGTGATATGCACCAAAAACAGTTGTATGCCAATTGAATATGGTTCCATCTAAATTAGTGCCTTAGATTCTATATGGACATAGAATGGTAGCATCTCTTGAGAATATTAAGATATGGAGTTATCCGGTTTCTATTTAAAAGCAGAATCCAGACAAATTCAAAGCACGTTTCGGTAATGGCAGTTTGTTGTTTAACCCAAGTATTTGCTAGGGTTTAATTTCTACCATTTTCAAGATCAATAGTTAAATTGTTCTTGACTCGCCATCTTTTTTAGAAAAGGAATCTTTTTACAAAAAAAACTAGTGGGAGTATGGTAAAACTGGAAGTGATTCCAGAACCACAAACGGTTACTAAAAATTTAGTAAAACCTATGGATTCAACTGGACTCGACAAACTTTAGCCACTAGTTGGAGTATGGTAACAGCAGCCTCCTGCAGCAGGCGGTTATTGGTTCAGGCTTCCAAGGTGACATGGATGACAGAGATGTTGTCATAGTTTTGAGTTTACTCTCTTCTGAGAAGCAGTATATTTGATAGGGTTCCAATAGATACTGAGGTAGGCATGGTGCAGGATGCTGGTTATGACTCAATGGAGGATACAACCCAAAAAGTTTGTTGGATAAAGTTATTAATTTATGAATTTAGTCCCATCAAGTATCCAGACAAATTCTGTAGGCAAGGTATCGCTTATTTCAGGAGATTGTTGATCTCCGCGAATTTGAAATATATAGAGAGAAAGTTAGAAACATTTTAGCGGATCCACTAACCGAGACTATTTCTCGAACACGGATGTTTCATAACCACAGTTTACAAAATTGATTAGTAGATAAGTTGGGTATTCGGTAGCACACGAGCTATGGGTATGCGATACCACAATAATTATCCTTAAGTGCAAGTGGGAGATTGTTGGCTATAGTGCTCTCAAGGCAATTATTGTTTGCAGGTAAGCGATTATCATAACTGAAAGAACTATACAGGTAGAACAATCTTACTCAAAATGATAATATACTATCTGGTCTGTCGTTATCATTGATGTGTATACGTTTTACTTGTTATTATGTGTCACTAATACCTAATGATGAAGCCCGTGGGATTCTTGCTTGACTACCAGCATTATGATGGCGATCATATACATGAAAGCTGGATAGTCCATAAGCATATCCTTAAATGTCCCTAGTCGAGTGAGTATCGAGACTGGGTATCGATATTCCAGAGTATACTAGTGTATACGTTTTTAAACTCGATAAGGGGCGGTATCTAGTCTCACAAGCCATTGGTGTTGTGTCACCTAAGATAGTGTGTAGGTGCTCACTGGAGGTGAGTACACCGGACGGACTCGCTGAGAACTTCTAGATAGTATAATATCTATCGTCAGATAGAAGTTCTCTAATGACACGAGTACATGTTAATTCTTTGACCTGAGTTCGTCACTTGTCTCATGTGAGTTCCTACTGTACTTAGATTACTACCCTACCACGGCTCAAAGGAGTCATGCAAATAGGTTTTAGTTGGGTACAGCCCCGAGCCACATGGAGGCAGTGAGCGATTGTCAGGGATTCGTCTCTCCTGGTATTAGGAGTCGATGTTGCGCTGTGTTCGGTTGGCCATCACCATAAATCCGTGGCCACGGTGGATGAGATTTACTTATAGGAATTCAGTAGTTTCTCGGTTGGTGATGAGCTTGACTCCAGCACGACTTATCGGGCTATTAGGGGTCTGACGATATTCGTCCCCTAGACCCGGTATACGATCTCTTAGACAAAGAAACCGGACTGTACAGAGATTGCCACATTCAAGCTTAGTAGGATACGGGTGGTCTTGATTGTCGACCCCTATTTCAGCATATACCTGGATAGCTGTTACGTACGGCTAGTGCCATTGACGTGCTTGTGGTTATGGATTTATCCAGTAATCATTGTTAGCTTATTGTCGAGTCTTTAGAGTCCCATACAGAAGGTTTTCCCGGTTCAGGCAATATGATGTAGAGGTTGTACGTTGCTGCGTGCAGGGTTCCGATTAAATACGTGTAACTTTAATCGGACGGTTGATAATACTAGCCGGCTTAGGTTTAAGCCGGATTATTAAATCAAGTTTTGATTTAATAATATATATATATATATTGTAGTATTATTGTTTGCTATTCATTTTCCCTCTTTTGGCTATCCGTATTTTAATACGGATAAGCGTATATGTAATGATACTTATACCGGGCATGTGTTCCGTATTTATACGGAAGGTATACGGAATACCTTCTAGAAGGAAGATACCTCATTTGTGAATATTCATTTATGAATATTCAAGGAAATGGGGTGGAGGTGGGGTGGAAAGTGAGACATGTAGAGAGGGATGGACTTCAATTGTTTATTCTAAAATGGTTATGTTATATTTTATTTGATGATTGAAAATAAAAGTGGAGCCTCACTCTCTAGCCATTTTTAACACTTAGCCATTTTCATTATGAGAGCTCTTGCTCTTCATCCTCCTCCACCTCCTCTTTCTTGTTCAATCTCTTGAGTGATTAAAAGAGAGAGTTTTTGAAAGTGAAAAAATTCCTACATCCCCACACTCCATTTCTAGCAACCTTGGAGTGTCGGTTGCTTCACTAGGTAAACCTAGAGCTTGGATCATTTTCCCTCGGGTTCAATCTATCTCTTGCTCTTCATCTTCCTCCACCTTCTCCTTCTTGTTCAGTCTCTTGAGTGATTAAAAGAGAGAGTTTTTGAAAGTGAAAAAATTCCTACATCCCCCATACTCCATTTCTAGCAAGCTTGGAGTGTCGGTTGCTTCACTAAGCAAATCTAGAGCTTGGATCATTTTCCCTCGGGTAGATCATCTTCGGTAAGGGCGGTCGCCTCTCAATCTTATTTATGATGGCCTACGAGAAGTTTGGAGGGGTCTTCCACGATTGGTTGGACACGCGACAAAAGTTGTACTCTTTATAAACCTTGGATGTTTAGTTTCTAGTTTAGTATTTGGAAAGATTGCTAGGGATTAGTGTCTAGCACTCTTTTGTAAATTTTTGTTTTTCGATTCCGCATTGACCGCGGTTGTAGCAGTAAGGGCATTAGAAACTTTCAATATCAAATCTAGGAAAGCTTCATTGGGTAGCTGTAAAGTGGATACTTATGTATCTAAAAGGATCTAAAGACCTCATTTTATTCTTTCACAATTCAGAAGATAAACCGAACCAGTTGTAAGGATACGTAGATGCGGATTACGCTGGGGACTTGGACAAGAGAAGATCTCTTACATACTATATATATACAGTTACAGAATCTCCTGTCAGTTCGAACTCCACACTTCAAGATACTGTGGCACTCTCAACGACGGATGCAGAATACATAGCGGCAGTGGAAGCACCTAAGGAGGCCTTATGGTTAAAAGGCCTAGTTGGCGAATTCAGGTTCGATAAGGGACTGGTTCCTTTGTTTTGCGATAGTCAAAGTGCCATTCATTTGGTGAAGAATCAAGTATACCACATTCGAACTAAGCATATCGACGTGCGGTATCACAAGATAAGAGAGTGGGCCAAAAAGGAGATCGGTTTGATCAAAATCGCTACTAAGGTGAACCCGACGGACATGCTGACGAAGGTCATTCCTTCGGAGAAGTTCAAGACAGTCTTGGCTTCTATTCAGGTACTCAAATATGAAGAAGGCCGACCTCGGTAAGAGGTTCACAACAGTTTCTCAGTTCTGGTTAAAAACTATGACTGCATCAGTTTCGCAATTCTGGAGAAAGATTGTGCCAGCAGGGGGAAACGGGAAGAACAACTAAGGATACAAGATGAAGGCAACAAATTTTCACGGTCCTATTTAGATTTAAACTAAGGTGGAGATTGTTGAGATTAGTTTAAATTTAAATAGTTAGTTATTATAGATAGAATTAAGATAAATCTCTTATTTAAATATAGATTTAGATAAGAGAAAATATTCTTATAGATAAATCTCTTATTTAAGTATAGATTTAGATTTAAATTTAAATAAGAGATAATATTCCATTAGATAAGAATAAAGGAGATTTATGTTAATCCTAATCTAAGTGGGAGAAGGTTTATTTTATGCTATAAATAGAAATGTGCTCTCATCAAGGAAAAATAACGACTTGATCATAAGATTCAAGGGAGGCGAGAGACGACTCCATAAGGGATCAAGACGGTCTTTAAGGGATGGTTACTGATCATAAAGTTTAAAGGGAGTAAATGATGACTCCATAAGGGATCAAGACTATCAAGGAGAACTTGTATAGAGAGAGAGAGAAAGATCTCGTTGGAGATCGTAAGAAGAGAGTTTATTCTGTAAGGTTTCTTTTTCTTTCTAAAGTTATAATAAATGTTCTCCCCATCCCCCCCCCCCCCCCCAATTTATTCATGTTATTTATTTCTGCGATTTGTATCAAGTTTTGTTATTCGTCTATAAAGGGATCTAGGATTATGAATCCGTAAGGTTTTCCGCTGCACCGACTGATCTTGTGGCAACAACAGTCATGGTGTTATCAACAACTATGAGTCGCTATTACCAAAAAAGAAGGTGCTATTCGGCATTCCCTTTGCAAGAATAGCAAGTGCATATCTGACTTCATTAGCACTCGGAGTAACTGCATTTGTATCCGATGGAAGTTTTTAATGGAGGTGAAAATGTCATGTAAGTCTTAACGGTCTTGTGAAACTTTTCTTCCTTTTCTTTTCTCCCCTCCTTCTTGTTCAATGATCTTTTCTTTTTATCTTTCTTTTTTAGTAAACTGGACAAAGTCAATATGACTATCCAGAAATATATTTCATTGAAATTATGAAAGTCAGATATGTATGAGAAGCATCTCTTAAAAAGAAATATCAACAATGAAAGTGACCCGTTAAATAGTTAAAAAATCTGACTCGTCGTTAAGGTTCTGCCATCATTTTCAGGCAACAAAACCTTGATATCGTTGTGAAGAAAGCTTCTTCGTTTTCAGAAACCTTCTTATTAGATTTTTGATGGTTGTATATTATTTGTTTTTTGTAGATTTATAAGGCCTCAATTTTTCTACAATAACTCTTTGCTCTCTTTCATTCAACTAGCGGTTGGTCCATATGCTGATAATTTGGGAAATGTTCTTCCTAATGCTGTTGAAGGGATGGGGTGCCTGTAGACCCGCTTGCTTTTGCCGGCCTTTTAGGTACGCTCTTTTAAGTATTTTTCAGTTTTCTCATTCATGTTATTTTAGCGACATTCTTCACCAGGTATATTAAGATCATTTGTGATTTGGTAGTTTATGCATCATAGATATAAAAGAAGAGGTTAACCTCCGATTTTCCTTCAACATTGAATGATATCATTATCTGCAATCTTTGAACCTAAAATCAACCAAACATGAATATATAAATAGCTTAGACAGAGAGAGGGAGTGAAAGAAAGAAACCTTTTTTTCCAGCTCCGTCATGGGTAATTTATGCTTCATAGATACATTTTATTTATAGAGAAAACCGGAAACTTGCTGATATAAATTATAAGATGCCGTCTTGATTGGCTTGATCTGGCTGTCAAATATATTATCAGCTCCGTCGCACTTTGGGGATGCCTGTGAATTTTCATCTTGAAAGTTGTGTGTGGTTGTTAGCCTTTCTTTGTTGCAAAAGGGGTCCGTCGAATTTTATTCTGTCTTACAATTATTTTTATATAGGAATGGTTGTTTCCTCTCTAAATCTTATGCCATGTGGAAGACTCGAAGGTGATCGAATCGCACAAGCTCTCTTCGGGAGGAACACCGTAGCTTTGCTTTCCTTCGGGACATCGCTCCTCCATGGAATCGATGGGCTCAGCGATAGCGTCCTCTGCTTAGCTTGGGGTTTGATCGCGGCGTTTTTCTGAGGTGGAGAAGAAATACTTGCTAAGGATGAGATCTCTCCCATTGGAGACGATCGATACGCGTGGGGCTTCGTGTTGTTCCTTATTTGCTTTTTGACACTTCCTCTAAATGGCGGAGGCACGTTCTCGAGCTCATTCTTGAACCCTCCTTACTTCAGAGGTGATATCTGAGCATATCACATAATGTATACGGAGAATTAATTTGTATATAGTATTTCGTATATATTCTATGTGTTAGAAACGGTGGAACATCCTTCAGGTCGGACGTCTGAAGCAAACAACGACAGACATCAGAAAGTTTAATCATATATACTTCATACGTCTAGAAACTATACCAGAAACGCCAGAGCGGAGGCAGAAGTCTGCATTTCATCGGGACAAATGTCTGCAAGAGCTATGAAGACCAATCCAGAGCTTGGGCAAACGTCTAGCCAGGTGTGGTTCAGACGTCTGCCCTTAGGAGATAAAGATTTAACAAAGCGTAGGCAGGCGTCTTCCCAAATGTGGGTCAAACATCTGCCGTCAGGATTTTCTGATACGAACAGAATTTACCAAATTTAGTTTTATCTCCTTTTTACCATAAGATTAGGGTTTGTCTATTTAAAGGAACCTCTCATATGTATTAACCACAGCTAATTGAAAGAGATCATTGTATGAGAGGGTGACAGCTAGGGGTAGAGAATTTAGAGAGTAAATTCCTAGGGTTTCCTCTTGTAATTGATTCGAAAATTATAGTGGAGACTTTGCACATTTCGCTCTGCCAGAGACTAGCCATACGGTGGGTGGATCTCATTAAAAAATTCCTAGGGTTTACTATTTTATTCTCGCATATTTAGATTGACTATTTTATTCTCGCATATTTAGATTGTTCTTTCGTCATTTAATTGCATGATTATGTTTGCGTGATTTGGGTGTTGTCACAAGCATTATCCGTGTTTTGATCTCTCCCAGTCAATCCTCAACAACTGGTATCAGCGCCGAAGTTGCGTTTATCTAATACCAACAACTGGTATCAGAGCAAGAGTTAAGAGAACCTAGGGTTCTTCAAATCTTCGATTTAGGTCAATGGTGGGTAACGAAAAATACGTCCTCTTCCCCACTTTCTTAGATTGTCGTTTTGAATGCGTTGGTTCAGTATAAGGGGGAATTCAAGTTTGCTGCGAAAGAGACGAAAGATGGCGAAGGATAATGTAAGGATTGAAAAGCTCAATGGTCAGAATATTGGTTGGTGGCGCATGCGGATGAAGGATTACTTATATCAAAAGGACATATTTCTTCCGTTGCTTGAAGAAAAGCCCGAGAATATGGCTGATGTGGCGTGGAACCTTTTGGAAAGGAAAGCCCTGGCGACAATGCGGTTGTTGTTGACTCCATAAGTGGCCTTTAATATCTCGAAAGAGAAAACAACCAAGATGCTAATGACGACATTAGCGAAGTTGTTGAGAAGCCTTCTACATCAAACAAAATCTTCCTGATGAAGAAGCTTTTCAACATGAAGATGGATGAAAATAGCTCAGTGACGGAGCACCTAAATGAGTTCAACAGTGTGACGAGCCAACTTGAATCGGTGTAAATCTTCTTTAAAGATGAGATTCGAGCACTTCTGTTACTCTGTTCATAGCCGGAGAGTTGGGAGAACCTAGTGATGGCGGTTAGCAACTCGATCTCGGGAACTCTCATGTTTAATGATGCAGTGAGTTGTATATTAACAATGAGATGCGGAGAAAGGACGGGAGTGGGAGTTCGGGAACTTCCGCATTTTCGGTGTAGAATCGCTATAGAACGATGGAAAGGGGGAAAGGAAAGAAGGGAAAGTCTAAAATCCGAGAAAAATCACAAGAAAAAATCCAAGACACGTGTTGAAATTGTGGAAAGAAGGATCACAGGTAAAGTGACTGTAAAGCTTCAAAGAAAGACTCGAATGAGAAGACGGGTGGAAAAGAAGCTAATGGGGTGTCTACACAAAAACATGGGGAACAAGGTCTTTGTTTATCAGCGAGTGAGAATAAAAAAGCGGATACTTGGTTCCTTAATTCGGGAGCATCCTTCCATTGTATTTTGAGGCGACATCACTTCAACGAGTATGTTCAGAGGGACCTTGGGCATGTGACTATGGGAAATGGCCAGCCGTGTAAGGTCGTTGGTAAGTGGACGATCATCTTGCAACCGTCAGGAGATAGTCAATTAAAATTGAAGAATGCTCATCATATTCCAGATTTGAAGAAAAGTTCTAATTAGGTCTTTAAAATGTTCAAAATATGTATAAAAAGATTCACCTCCCATTTAGCGAGAAGTTCTAATTTCATTTCTAAATTTAGCAGTTTTAAAATGGGGGTAAAAAATTTTCAGAAAAGTTTTTGTAAATTCCTCCCAGCTATTGATAGAGTTTGCAGGTATACTATAAAGCTAGTGTTTAGTTTTATCCGTTATGGAAAATGGTATGAGTCTAAACTTAATCGCATCAGAATTTAACTGCTTTAAATTAAACATTTGGCATAAATTCTCAAATTCCCTAATAAAGATGTAAGCGTATTCAGATTCTAAACCGTGGAATTTGGGAAGTGAATTAATAAAAGCAGGTTTAATCTTGTAGTCACCAGTGACTAGTGGCAATACAATGCCAGAGGGTAAGGATGTGCCAACAGGATAGCATCTATCATGTAGTGTAAGTGCATTGGTGATCTTATCACCCATTTTTTTTCAAATGCAAGAAAGTAAATACGGACTTAACGAATCACAACTAAAAAAATGTGCAAGCAATCCCTAACTAGGATAGCCTAGGTCAAGTCACTAGACCCGCTTCTAGACTTCTAAGGGATAAGTTGTAGAATAGATTCTCTACTGCCAATTACCAATATTGCAGTCATGTAAGTACCAGGTAAGTAGGAGATATCCGTTATATGAATCAGCGAAATAGCAGGCCTAATTAAATAAACCACTTGTCTTAGACACCACAAGAAAGATGCGGATAAATAGTAAATTACCCACAAGCTTCTCTTGTCTTATGTGAGCGCGAATGTCCTTAGGGCTGAAGCTAAATATTTTTTAATTAATGTAGGTGGATGTGTATGCTGGGTTTTTGATTTGTGGGGCCTACGAAGGGTGATGAAATTCCCACCTAATCTTATTGTTGGGTTTCTTTCCCCTTAAAGTTCGTTTTAAAATATGAACATAACAATAAATCAACCAAAAGCAAGAAATTTTTTTATTTTTGATTTGCGGCGCAAAGAATCCTGCATAAAAGGTAGTTTATTGGAAAAGAGGGGGTTAGTGAATAAAGGAAACTTACTTTGAAAAAGGAACAAACTTCTGGAAAATAGACGATAAGTGGAACAGTTTGCAAAAAACCAGAGGGCAGAAAGCCAAAAAATTTCGGCTGAAATCACCAATATGGTGGTTTCGGCCGAAAATTTTTAAAATATGAAAAATTGGAAAATTGCTTCGTCCTCTTCACGATCCAAACTCCTACGAAGTTTGTCTCGTTTCTTGAAATAAAAAACAAAAATCCATAAAATCAAATATAATAAAACTAAACTAAACTAAACTAAATTACCTTAAATTAAAACTAATTAAAATACCGCGCCTCTCCGGCAACGGCGCCAAAAACTTGATTGAGATTTTATTAGTCTATCAACTTTAATCGCAAGTGCACAGTTCTATCGTAGTAGTACTTGCGGATCGATCCATAAGGAGGTGTGAGTTTAATTAATTCTAACTAAGTAAAGACTATAGTTGTTGTTTAAACCAAGAATTAAATTGCAAATAAAATAAAAATGGTTTTTTTATGAATATAGAAAAATCTAGGGTTTTGTATTGCTTTACTCTTATGGTTGGTTTAAAGGATTCTACATCTTTTCTTTTTCTAGTTTTAATATGTCATCTATTGATTATAGAAAAGCATATGTTAAATTAATGTGATAATGTAACCTATCAATTATATAAAATCATTTAGAAAATAATTAAAACAAATAATTCTATTTAATTCAAAAGCAACTATTTTACCCTTTTATTAAATAACTCGTAGATTGTCATTCTACGAATCATCAAATTATCTGTGTAACCTAAACCACCCTAATTACCTAGGTTGAATTCTCTTGATTAAAAACCATCTCTTACCTTCCCTAATTAGATTTCTAGCCCGTCACGCTTTCATTAACCTGATTAGTTTCTAGATGTATCATTTATCCTTAATTTTATTCAAGGTGTTAAATTTCATTATAAAAATTAGTTTCATGGATGAAAAACTTAAAAGAGAAGAATTAGATCAATAAACATTCATAAAAAAATATAGAAAAGATGAGATTAATAAAAATATCCAACCATTAAAGTAAAGAACACAAACCCTAGAAGAATAGATTAGTTACTCATATTATAAAAAAGAAAAACTTTATTCATAATAAAGAGTACTTACAAAATTAGTGATCCTTCCTCTCAACTTGAAAACCCTAGAATAATTGTTTATGAAAGAGATATTCTAAACCCTCGACCATACAGAGCCTTTTATAGGATTTCGGGATAATTGGAACAAATTTTACAGGAAAAACAGAGAATCTCAAATTTCTACAAAAATCTCGACCCCAGATCCTTCAAAATTTCGGCTGAAACTTCTATTCTGCGAATTTTGGCCGAAATTTTGTTGATTTGGGCCTCCAATTTTATGTGAAGATTCTTCTCGTTAAGATATTTCTAACGGTACATGCCAAATTGAAATCGGAGTTACGGTCTTCGGGATATGATCGTTTTAAATTTACTCTAATATCGGGCCTTTATGCTGAATTGGGCTTAGATCTCTTATGTTATTTTGAATCCATTCAAATATATTGTGTATAATTCGATATCTTTTGCGCTTTTGTTCCATATGAACTTGTTTTGCACGTAAAACGCATGTATTATTCACTTTTCTTCTCTTTTTGCACTTTAGTCCCCGTCAGCTGCAAATATCATAAAATTCCTACGTGCAGCATTAAATGTGACATAATAAAGATAAATATGGTTATAAAATATGCATTAAAATACACTAATCAAATACCCCCACATTTATCCTTTGCTAGTCTTCGAGCAATTCTTGGGTTTCAAACTTTCAACTAACAACTAAAAAGAAAAGTTTAACTCTGTCAACTAAAATCTAACTAAACTACTACTACTCTATGCTCCATTCATGGGCGTGTATTTGAATTGAGCATATGCAATAAGTCATTCAACCCTTAGGTGTCCATACTATGTCTTTTGAGGGTTTTCAACGAATACTACACACAAAATCCCAAAAAGGATAAAAGAACACAAAGGAAACAAAAATAGAAAAATGAAGTCTACATACAAAGATAGGAACAAATAAAAGAAAAGACTTGAAAAATAAGAGTTTCGACTTCCACCAGCTTTTCAGTTTTCATGAACTTCTACTTAATAGTCTTAATCAAATCCGGAATTTACATCCTCTCTCAATAAAACATCATCCTATTCTTCATCCCTACCTCTTCTCCAAGTATCGATTATATACCCCTACATGTGTGTAAAGTCATCCAAAAACTCAAGAATTCAATTCATGTTATAGTACGCTTGCCCTAATACCCTTAGTACTACTTTTTAGTAAAGATAGATCGATTTCACTCACACCTTTCATACGACCGTTAATATTTCTTGTGGCACTAAACAACCAATTACTGAATGTGATCATTTATTAAGACGTAATTAGCTATATATATATATATATATATATATATATATATAGTCTTGTAACTAACTCAGGCTCAGCAGTGACTCCGAGACCAGTTGGTCCAGGACACTGGGTGATAAAGCACCCTCGCTGTATATATAATTTTTTTAAATTTCCGTATAGCCCTAAGTAATTTATAGCCCACACTTATATATATATAAAAAATTCAATGATATTTTTTCGTGGTTAAGTTCAAATACCGTTTTTTCTTTTATACTTAGGTTTTCAGGTAAGAATATTTCTAGGTATTCTTTATTATCCTAAATTTCAAGAAGTGTGCATGTACAATTTGTAGGGTATATACTCTCTAAATATGGACTCAAGAATAGTAACTACTTTTCAGACTTATTTATAACTGCAGATTCAGTAACTCCTTCATATTACTCAACCTTTAGGAATCCAGTTCATGACCACCTATTACTATCTTTATTCTAAAACATCCAATTTTCTTGTTCTTCTTAAATCTCTTCCTCTCTTTTATATACATTTTTCATTCTCTAATTTTCATTTTCAAAATTTTCTAATTTTTTTTCAAAAGAAAACCTAAAAATAAAAGAAAATTTTTGTACAAAACCAAACCATCACCCTCCCCCCACGCATAGTTAAATCAAACAATGTCCTCATTGTATTAGAGTACATATCTTCTTACACCCGCATAGTTGTGGTTACCTTTGTAGAGATCTTCCTGGTTTCAAATTCTCAATACCTACAAAAGAAGATGTTGGTGTGTATTTTGGTACCAAAACTAACTTGAGTTTATGAGGGTTAGTTTTGGGGACCCATTTCAAATTGGTATATAAATATATATTTCTTTTCAACTCACAATAATATACAAAATGATAATGTGCAACACAATAATGACAAGTATGATTATATATACCCATGAAACTAGATTTACAATTAGAATAGAAGTTGACAAATCTAGATGAAGTAGGTTGTTGAAAATTTGAAGTTTAAGATCAACATCTCCTTTATTTAATAGTTTCTTCCCTTTGCTTAGTAAAGAATCAATCTTTTCATTTCTTTTTGAAAACTTAGCAAAAGAAACTGTTAAATCATTATTTTGTTTCTTGAGAAAAGCAATTTCCTCGATCAATATTCCTTGAGAAATATAGAATAATTTCAAAGAATCAATTTCGCTTTTAAAAGATGAAACCAAATTGTTATGATCATTCCACAAAATATCACATGACAATATCAAATTTTCATTTTCAGTTTTTAAAGAATCAATAGTTTTTTTTATTGAATATCAATTTGTGAAAGAAACTCAATTTTCTTCTTCTTGAATTTATCAATTTGTGTAAGAAAATCACTTTTCTCTTTTTCTAATCTATCAATCAAAACATCATTTGTCAAAAATGCTTGTGAACTACAAGAACATTTTAAAATATCGATTTCACTAGTAAAAATTTCAATCAAACTATTATTTTCTTCTCTCAAAGAATCGCGAGATAAAATAAAATTCTCTTTTTCGCTTTTCAAAGTTCATTAAAAGAAGTCAATTTTTTTCTCCTTTTCTAAAAAAAATTTTGATTTTCAAGAAAATTATTTCGAGATCTTACTTATTAAGTTCATAATGAAGATTAGGAGAAGCATCAATAATTTGATCATGTGTACCATCAAATGAAGAATCGCATTCATTAAAATCAAATAAAAACTCATAATCGTCACTTGTTTCCTTATTAGACAATTCAAATAAAGCGTTGATGTTATAAGGTAAGATATAAGGTGCACTAGTTTGGCTTCCTAGATTGAAAATATTTAGATCAACTTTCATGTTCCCAAACGAAAGTTTCATTGAACCATTGCGACAGTTAATCAAACCGTTAGCGGTAGCTAGGAATGGTCGTTCTAAGATTACCGGAATTTTATTTTTAGAGTTGGATACAGGTTGTGTTTCTAAAACGATGAAATCTACAGAGAATATAAATTCGCCTATTTTGATTAACACATCATTAATCTCTCCCTTTGGCTTCTTAATAGAACGATCTGCCAACTGTAAAGTAATTTTTGTGGGTTCAAACTTACATATCCCTAGCTGTTCATAGACCGAAAAAGGAAGAAAGTTCACACTAGTTCCTAGATCAAGTAAAATTCTATTAATGACCTTACCTCTGATAATGCATGAAATTGTAGAACAACCGGGGTCCTCATACATTATGGGTAATACATTACATAGGACGTCACTAACATTACCGGTTAGGAAAACCTTCTTAGGCACATGTGTTTGTCTCTTTTAGTCTTTAAAAATTTTAGCATAGGATGGAATTTGGTCAATTACATCCAGTAGAGGGATGTTGACCTTGACTTGTTTAAACATCTCCATCATCTTTGCTACTTTAACAAAATGCTTCTTGGCCTTTAAACGCTTTGGATATGGTGCTCTAGACTCAAGAGGGTTATTGCTAGAAGATGGTTGGTATGTAGAATCGGGTGTGAAAGTGGATGCCGATTGTGCAAGTGGATTGGCAGTCTGCCGCTCCTCATCAGCCGGGATCTCATCAGAATTATCGAGCCTCCTAACCTGGTTATCAACCTGTTTTCCCGACCTCAAAGTGGTTATAGCATTTATTTGAGCGGGATCTTTTGGGTTTGTTACAGGTTGGATAGGTAAGGTGCCCATCTCTCGTCCTCCCAATATTGCAGCTAGCTAACCAATCTGCCTTTCAATATTAGCTATAGACTGTTTAAGTGGTGTAATTTCATTTTGCAAAAATGTAGCCAGCTGCTTATCATTATTAAAGTATGTATTCTCATTCTCAACCCTATTAGATGTGTATTGTGTGTTAGGTTGGGTAGAGTTAGGTGGAAGACCTTCCATTGTAAATTAAGATGGTTCCTCCATCCTTAATTATAGGTTTGAGAATACAGATTATTATTATTATTTTGATATGCGGCATTAGTGGTCTCTTGCCCTTGAAGACCATTTAGAAAGGGGCATTCTTCAGAAAGGTGGAAAGAGTCTTGACATTTTAGGCAAGGAGAGGGTTTGCGAACTTGTTGGAGGGGGATAGTTGTAACAACCGAGTCCAGTTCTACAAATTTCAGTTACCGTATGTGTGGTGTGTGATATTTATTTCATTTATCCTGTTTTGGCTGTTACTAGTTATAGTTTACACCGACATATCATATTCTGCATATAACAATTTAAGTCTGTTAAAAATAAATTAAAAATAATTGACATGGCCTGCTTGATACCCCTAACCCTGTGGTAGCGTCCTTGCATCGTGTTCTCGTCCCGTTCAGTAAAACGGACGTGTTTGGATGACTACGCGCACGTACGTGCGTCCGTTCTTGGGGTATGTTTTTTAATTATAAAATCCTTCATTTTAATTTTTGGAATCTGCCTATAAATTTCATATTTCAATTCAAACTTTTGGACCCGACCCGGGTGCAATTCCGAAATATTTTGTATTCCCGCCAATTCTAATTATTTAATATTTAATTTTTACCTAACTTATATTTTTTAATCAGCATAGAAATTGTTTACGAGGGTGGCAATCTTTCAACTTAAGAATCCTGTTAAAAGTTATTTAAATATCTTTTTATATTTTTCTTGCAGCCAAAACATTTCTTCCAGCCAATCAAACCCCATAAATCTTTCAAAAATTTTCCCTAAACCAAATTTTTTATTCCCAACCAATCAAAACCCTTTCTTTTCTCCCATGGGCCCCACGCCGTTCTCTTCCTCTCTCCTTTCTCCTTCTCTCTCTCTCTTCTTCTCTTTATATTTCTTTCTTCTTCAACACACAGAAACCAATCGCGCAAAAAACCTTAGCCGCCTTTCCTCCTCTCGTCATTGCCCTAGCGCCGATGCCATCGTCGCCGTTCATCATCGCTGCTCACCCTCATCGTCTCCACCTTCTCTTCTTCCTCTTTCCTTCTCTCCCGAGCACCCTGCACCAAGCAGCCACGCCCCTGCATGCTTCTGCACCGTCGGAGGATCACCGTTGGTGACACGTCCCCGTGCCCTTAGCCTTGTGCACACCCCAGTAAGCACCTTCTCCATCTCATCCTTCTCTTCTTCTTCTTTCTCTTCTTCTGCAACTTAAAACTTCTTTGCGGTTAAAAGTTTTTGGGTCTTTTGTAGATCGTCGGAGCCCCGTCGTTCTCGCCGCGGTTGATCTCGCCGCCACCACAGCACCCCTCTGCAACCCTGTATGCTAGTACCCTCATCCCTCCTCTGTTCTTTCCTTGCTTTCTTTCTTTTCTTGTTAAAAATTATGTTTTTTTTTCTGTTGTCGCTGTTTTCTGGTTCGTCGGAATCCGACGGTGCCGACGACGTTTCCCGACGACCCAGCAAGTACCTCTGATCCATGTGACTCCACTGTTCGTCGTTTGGGTTCATTCCGTATACCGTGCGCGCATCACGACTTTTCCCCGCCGACGCGTAACGTTCCGTTTTCCGTATCGCGACCCGTCGAGGCAAGTGAAACTTGCTACATGCTATTTAAACTATTCTTATGCTAATTTATTTATTTCCTATTAAATCTCTAAATAGAATCGAAAGTATTGGATTTCAAGTTAACCGTATAAAGTTCCGTTACATATTTTACGATCTCGAACTTGAAACTTAATTGTTGCATCTAATTATTTCTACCTAGTAATCACCTGTAAATGTTAGACCACATGATCACATTTGTTTATAGCCATGATACCCCTTTTATCCAGTTTTAACCTATCGGACATCCATGTGCATCTTTAACCGGTTTAATTACAACTGCATCCATTGAACCGATTATACATGTTGTCGCATCTCTAGAATTACTCAATACTTATTAACCTGGTTTTTAGCATTCACATTTGTCATACGGTATTCATATAATGCTGACACCATCTCTTAAACACACACTGATAACCGTACGGCTAATTAGTTAAATCTGCATTTATTGCTTAACCTATTGCTTTTATTGTGTTGTTGATAACCATGCTTGATTATTTATAACCATGATTATGCTAGCTGTTTATGAGCACCCACTTGCTATCTTTTACACCCAGACATGACTTGCTACACACATATTACTTGACCCGACATGGTACCGTACACTACTTGACTTGACCTGATGTACCATGGCTTGACCTGTTACCTGATCTTGTGTCTAATGCCAACAACCTGACATGTAGTCCTCACGGACCGTTCCTGTTGTCTATCCAGACAAACCTGCTCTTACCTGATCCTGAGTTGCCATTAGTTCTTGATTACTGAATACCTGACTTGACATACATAACTTGGGGGTATGGGGAAATCAATGATGAAATCCTGAATTGTAACTCGACAGTTGCTTGCTTTTACTGATTAGTTTAGAGGCTAGGCCCGCCTTGTGACGATGTTGCTGACATCGTTGGTCTATACCCTTTTCCTGTTAGTGCCTAGCGGCACGTCTCGGTTTCAGCCCAAGAGTCTTAGACCGTGGTCCCGGGCATGCACGGGATACTATTGAGTTACATCGATGAATCATCAATTGATTTCAAAGACTTGAGAGTAGAAAACCCAATAGAACAGTTTAGTTTACTCACTGCACACTACCCTTCACTGCCCTGATTTATATTACTGTTACACCTGCTTTTCATTCATGATTATATTTGCATTGCCTGTTACCCTGTTTATATTTTATTACTTGATGACATGACGCGCTGATGTCTGGGTTTGCATGGCCCAGATTCCGTACCTTTGCTGCAGTCCGAGCAGGAGTACTTCAGCCAGCAGGCTGAGCTGTGAGGTGTCAGTAGTAGTTGGTTCTTTTCTTTTCTGCATTTTATTCCTGATGTGAGCCCGCATTATGGGACATACATTCCAGTTATTTTGTATTGGATCTTTTGCTTCCGCACCTTTAATATTCTTGACTCATGTTATCTTGGCTTATGGACATGTATTAGATAGTTATATTTTGATTCTTGATATCTTTACAGCCGTTATGTGACTGTAGATGGATACTTCCTACCCACAGGTAGCATGGTTGGCTATGTCACGTGCCCATCTTAGCGTACTCTGGGAAGCGGGGCGTGACATGGTTCTTTTGGTATCAGAGCATAGGTTAGTCGGGTTGATTCTTTTTGTAGTTGGGTATTGTACCCAATACACGAATCAGAATACCCGTGTTTAGGAAACATGTCCTGCCACCTTGCCATTTTACCGTTCTTGAAACTAAGTTCTTCCTGATTATATCTTTTACGGTGTGCAAATTTCCTTTGCATATCGACTCGAAACCTGATTCCTTGGTATCTCTAGAACTTAGGCGACTTGGGTGGAGTTATGTAATTGTAGCTATGATACCGCGGCATGGTTACAATGCGGTACTCTATTTAAGTAACTCGGAGTTCTAGTCTTGATCTACATTTTGAATCTATTATCATGCTAATCTTTGGGTGTTTTGATTTCAGGAGTATGGCAGACAAGAATCTGAAGACGTATCAAAGGCGTGTTGACGAAGCCGCCATGCTTGGAGTGATACGGGGAATGCTGGAGAATCAAAAGAGACAAACCGAGCTAATCCAGCAGCAAGCTGAATCGTTTCAGGAAGGTTTGCGGACCGTTCAGCAGTCCGTGAACAATGTTGGAGCTAAGCCAGTTGATCGTGTGGGGACCGTAGCAGATTTCAGGCGTTTGGGTCCGTCTGTCTTTACCGGTTTGGAGGAGCCGTTGCCAGCGGAGCAGTGGCTAGTTGACATGGAGAACTTACTTATTGTGGCACAAATTCCAGATAATAAAAGAGTGGATGTGGTGCGCATTCAGTTAGTAGACTACACCCGTGAGTGGTGGCTTGTGGAGGAGACCCGCTTGCCCAAGCCGATCAAGTGGGCGGATTTTTCGAAGAGTTTCCTGGAGAAGTTCTTCCCGCGGACAGCACAGGAGGAAATGGAAGAGAAGTTCATCAGTCTAAAGCAAAATGGTGCACCCGTAGATGTACATGCAGCAGAGTAGACACGACTCAGTAGATTCGCTGGACCTTTAGTTGCCAACGATGCAGAAAAGGCAAGGAGGTTCATGCGCAGCTTGGATGTGGACATCCAGAGGCAGATTGTCTCCCTGGGTTTGACCATTTTCTCACAGGTTCTTACGGCAGCCCGAGAACAGCAGAGCTTATTTGGGAAGACTGGGAGTTCGCTGCAGACAGCAGTTACAGTAAGGAAGCTGGCATTTGTACCAAACCGAGCTCATGGACGCAGAGGTATTCCAGTGGATCATCGTGGTGTAACGCTGATGAAGAAGCCTGCTGTCGTTGATCAGAGGAAGCACGTGGTTTGCAGCTATTGCCACTTACCCGGACATTTGCAAAGGGAATGTCGCAGGATGCGGGGACTTTGTCTGGTTTGTGGATCGGCGGATCATACTGTTAATTCTTGTCCGTCGAAGCTTCGCACAAGGGATGATATTCAGAAGCCTCCGCAGAAACCGTTCCAGGGACAGAAGCAGCTGACTCAAGGACCTAATCAGGCTCGAGCTTTTACCTTGACGGCTGAGGAAGCTAAGGCTTCGGGAGAAGTTGTTTCAGGTATTCTACTCGTTCATGGTTTTCCCGCATTAGCATTATTTGATTCTGGTGCATCCCATTGTTTTATGTCGTCCAAGTTTATAGCTACACACTAGATTACCTGCACGACCCTGTCTAGTTTCTGGGACATACACACTGGGAACGGGAAAATCATATCTAGTAGAGAATGTAAAGATTGTGCAGTTGTTGTTTGCGGACGGGAGCTTTTTGCATATTTCTTGGTGATTGATACGGGCAGCTACGAATTCGTCTTGGGAATGGATTTTCTTGGCACTTTCCACGCTTACATTGATTGTAGGGCAAAGAAAGTAATTTTCCAGATTCCCGAACATCCCGAGTTTACCTTCACTGGAGGAAGTAGTTCTGTCGGGCCAGTCGAGTTCAGGGCTAGACCGACAACTAATATTCTTGCATCAATAGAGGTTGATAAAAATGAAGAGCCAGCTGTTGTCCGCGATTTTATGGACGTGTTTGAAGATATATCGGGATTACCGCCGAAGCGAGACGTGGAGTTCGCAATTGATCTTATTCCTGGTGCAGCGCCAGTATCTAAAGCGTATTATCCAATGGCACCAGTGGAGTTGGAAGAAGTCAAGAAATAGGTTGCTGAATTGCTTGAGAAGGGTTGAATTCGAAGCAGTAACTCGCATTGGGGAGCTCCAGTTCTTCTAGTCAAGAAGAAGGATGGCACAAGAAGGATGTGCATCGACTATCGAGAATTAAACCGGGTGACTATTAAGAACAAGTACCCGATCCCTCGTATTGGCGAACTATTTGAGCAGCTTAGTGGCGCGAGGGTATTCTCGAAGCTGGATTTGCGATCCGAATATCATCAGGTCCGAGTGAAAGCAGAAGATATTTGCAAGACGGCGTTCCGAACTCGGTATGGACATTACGAGTACTTAGTGATGCCCTTCGGAGTAACGAATGCACCGGCAATATTCATGGATTTGATGAACCAAATCTTTTCACCATTCTTGGACCAGTTTATTATGGTGTTCATTGACGACATTCTGGTTTACTCGAAGAGTATTGAAGAGCATGCAGAACATTTGAAGATCGCACTGCTGACGTTGAGACAAGAGAAATTGTATGCGAAGATGAGCAAGTGCGAGTTTTGGCTGGAGGAAGTAAAGTTTTTAGGGCATGTCGTGTCTGGCGATGGAATCGCCGTGGATCCAGAAAAGATTGCAGCAGTTCGAGATTCGCCGATTCCAAAGAATGTTGCGGAGATAAGAAGTTTTCTTGGACTTGCCGGGTATTACAGAAGATTTGTGGAGAACTTTGCTCGTCTGGCGGAGCCGTTGACCAAGCTTACGCGCAAGGAGGTACCTTTTGTGTGGATGGATAGATGTGCGTCAGCTTTTGAGACGTTGAAGCAGAGATTGATAACCGCTCCTATTCTGACCGTGCCAGACAGTTCCGGAGGATTAGTGATTCACAGCGACGCATCTGGAAAAGAATTGGGATGTGTTTTAATGCAGCATGGGAATGTTGTAGCATACGCATCGAGACAGTTGAAGACCCATGAGAAGAACTACCCAACTCATGACTTGGAGCTTGCGGCTGTTATCTTCGCTTTGAAGATTTGGAGACACTATCTTTTGGGCTAAAGGGTCGAGGTTTTCACCGATCATAAAAGTTTGAAGTATGTGTTCACACAGAAAGAGCTTAATATGAGGCAACGTAGGTGGTTGGAGTTAATGGTTGACTACGATCTTGATCTTAAGTACCATCCGGGGAAGTTTAATGTCGTACCGGATGCGCTCAGTCGGTTACTAGCTATTCAGATGTTGACTACGCAAAAGGAACTCGTTGAAGATTTTCGAAGATTTGATTTGGAGGTTGTGCTACCGCATTCTTCGGGACAGTTGATGCAACTGCAAGTACATTCGTCGTTGATCGAGAATATTAAAGAGCGCAACCGCAGGACCCTAGATTGCAAAAGTTTCGAGAACATGTTGAAGCCGGACTACGAGCAGATTTATTGATCCACGAAGATGGTTCGTTGAGGTATGGTAGCCGTTTGTGTGTGCCAAAGGGGGATATTCGTGAAGAACTTATGAAGGAGGTGCACAGCTCAGCTTATTCCGTACATCCAGGAGGCACGAAAATGTACCGAGATATACAACAGCATTTCTGGTGGGAATGCATGAAACGGGAGATTACTCGCTTTGTGGCAAAGTGTTTGGTGTGTCAGCAAGTTAAGGCTGAACATCAAAGGGTTGCTGGTTTATTGCAACCACTTCCGATTCCTCAGTGGAAGTGGGAACATATAACCATGGATTTCGTAACAGCTCTACCGCGGAGTCCAAAAGGCAACAATGCAGTCTGGGTGATTGTTGATCGATTGACCAAGGCAGCTCATTTCATTCCTTTTCGGGTTGGTCAATCAACAGAAACTTTGGCGGAGCGGTACATGCAGGAGATTGTAAGATTACATGGAGTACCGGTAAATATCGTGTCCGATCATGACACTCGGTTCTTATCACACTTTTGGCGGAGCTTACAGGAAAGTTTGAGGACTCGATTGAAGTTTAGCACAGCTTATCATCCTCAAACTAATAGCCAGTCGGAGAGAACGATCCAAACTCTTGAAGATATGTTGAGAGCATGCATGTTGGACTTCAAGGGTTTTTGGGAGGATCATCTACATTTGGTGGACTTTTCTTACAACAACAGTTTTCAGGGAACAATTCAGATGGCTCCATTCGAAGCTTTATATGGTCGCAAGTGTCGTTCACCAGTTTTTTGGGACGATGTCGGTGAACGAAGATTATTGGGACCAGATTTGGTTGTGCAGACAATTGAGAAAGTTAACGCTATCCGGAACTATATGAAAGCAGCACAAGACCGACAGAAGAGTTGGGCAGATACGTCGAGAAGACCTCTAGAGTTCGCTGTGGGTGATTTGGTATTCTTGAAGATATCACCGACTAGAGGGGTGATTCGTTTTGGAAGTCGAGGAAAGCTCAGTCCTCGATTCGTTGGACCCTTTGAGATCTTGGAGCGTATTGGTGAGGTAGCGTATCGTTTGGCGTTACCGCAGTCCTTGGCGAATGTGCACGATGTGTTTCACGTATCTTAACTCCGTAAGTATGTTCGGGATGAAACGCATGTATTGGATCATTCGAAGCTGACTGTACGAGAAGATTTGACTTTTGAGGAGAGACCAGTTGAAATTGTGGATCGAAGGGAAAAGGTTCTTAAGAATAAGGTTATCCCTATCGTACTTGTTTCTTGGGGTAATCGCTCACATGGAGAGTCCACTTGGGAACGAGAAGATGAAATCCGGCAGAAGTTTCCTCATCTTTTCTTGTAGTTTGATTTTCGTCTATCCTTTGTATTCTTGGAATTTCGAGGACGAAATTCTTTTTGTAGTTGGGTATAATGTAACAACCGAGTCCAGTTCTACAAATTTCAGTTACCGTATGTGTGGTGTGTGATATTTATTTCATTTATCCTGTTTTGGCTGTTACTAGTTATAGTTTACACCGACATGTCATATTTTGCATATAACAATTTAAATCTGTTAAAAATAAATTATAAATAATTGACATGGCCTGCTTGACACCCCTAACCTTATGGTAGCGTCTTTGCATCGTGTTCTCGTCCCGTTCAGTGAAACGGACGTGTTTGGACGACTACGCACACGTACGTGCGTCCGTTCTTGGGGTATGTTTTTTAATTATAAAATCCTTCATTTTAATTTTTGGAACCTGCCTATAAATTTCATATTTCAATTCAAACTTTTGGTCTCGAGCCGGGCGCAATTCCGAAATATTTTGTATTCCTGCCAATTCTAATTATTTAATATTTAATTTTTACCTAACTTATATTTTTTAATCAGCATAGAAATTGGTTACGAGGGTGGCAATCTTTCAACTTAAGAATCCTGTTAAAAGTTATTTAAATATCTTTTTATATTTTTCTCTCAACCAAAACATTTCTTCCAGCCAATCAAACCCCATAAATCTCTCAAAAATTTTCCCTAAACCAAATTTTTTTATTCCCAACCAATCAAAACCCTTTCTTTTCTCCCCTGGGCCCCACGCCGTTCTCTTCCTCTCTCCTTTCTCTCTCTCTCTCTCTCTCTTCTTATCTTTATATTTCTTTCTTCTTCAACACACAGAAACCCATCGCGCAGAAAACCCTAGCCGCCTTTCCTCCTCTCACCGTTGCCCTAGCGTCGACGCCATCGTCGCCGTTCATCGCCGCTGCTTACCCTCGTCGCCTCCACCTTCTCTTCTTCCTCTTTCCTTCTCTCCCGAGCACCCTGCACCAAGCAACCACGCCCCTGCACGCTTCTGCACCGCCGGAAGATCGCCGCCGGTGACTCGATGTAACAACCCTATTTGAATGCTTAATTCAAGAGTTTATCAAGATTCTTTTCCCAAATTTTTTTAAATTTTTAGTTGGCCGCTAAAATATTTAATTTAGGTTTTTTTTTCTCTGTAAACAATTTTGATATGGAAAATATTCAGTTTTTATATTATATAAATAATATTTTCTTAGTGACAGCAAAATAATATTTTGCATATCTATTTACTGTTAAAATGGGAACGAGAAAATCTGCACCGAATCTCTAATTGCAACCAATTAATGATATCTATCTTTATAAATATATTTATAAAATAATTTATATATACACACACAACTTAATCTCTCTCCCTCTCTCATACCCGCATCCCTCTCTTTCTTTCCCCGCCGCTCGTTCCTCACCCATGAAACCCTAACCTTAGTCGTCGCCACCAACACCGCCGCAGACCCCGACCCTTCCTCTCGCCTCCATCCCTCGCGCGGACACAACCCCCATCTCCTCATCTCGTCCTACCACCGCAGCCAACGTCCCTTCGCACAGCCATCTCTGACTCCACCACGACTTCCAGCGACCTGCACAGAGCATTCGACGTCGCCGCAACCCCCGTCTTCCCACGTCGCTGCTCCCATCACCCAAATCTCCACAACTCACTGCAGCAGCATCACCCCTGTCCTTCCAGCGTAGATCTGGACCCTAGCAATCGCAACAGCCACGATTTCCCCTGTAAGCACTCTTGATCCCTGTTCTGTTCTGTTCTGAAAAAAAAAGGAAGAAATAAATAAATAAATGAATAAAATGGTATGAAATCAGCGAGAAATTGAATAGGGAAAATTTGTATCAAAACCCTAAATTGAAATAATTATGTGTGACAATTTTTTATGTAAATACTTATGATTTAAATCGATGAAATTTATCTAGGTAGATTATATAACTCAGATCCAAAGTCGCACCTTAGCTGAGATCGTGCCTGCATTTTCGTACATCGTTTTCGTGATCGCTATCCTCAGGCAAGTACCCTTGCTCTTTTCTTTCTGTCAATGCAATATCGACAATTATCTAAATTAGTTCTTAGCCTGTATAAGTTTGGATATTAGAGGAAAAAGAGGTTCCTCTCACAGTTTTATCATCTGTCCTTATCGGAACACTTGCTAATATTTATATTGCTGACTGCTGCTTGCTTTTTCGTTAAGTAATGCTATGACATGAATATTATGCACATGAATCCTTTTACATGCTTTATACACATTCGAGACTCATGTTGATTACATGTATAGAACACCTTGATTTGACATGCTTATTCATGATCTTTATTATTTATTTCTTTAGTGAAATCATTAATTAGAATGCTGGACTACATGCCATGACACCACTATTCACCAGTTTAATTCCATACATTTACCATACTACAAGTTCCTGTCTTTTCAGCATTCTTAATTAGTGATTTTAATATTTACCATAGCAACTATACATACGTGGGTGTTGGGGTAGTTTGAGTGTGCGTTGTACAACAGGATCTCAGGAGTCCCATGCCGGCAGCTCGTACCGGGCTATAGCGGTCACATGATTACAGCTCGTACCGGGCTATAGCGGTCACATGATTACAGCTCGTACCGGGCTATAGCGGTCACATGATTAGAGCTCGTACCGGGCTATAGCGGTCGCATGTTTACAGCTCGTACCGGGCTATAGCAGTCTCTTGTTCATTCCACAGTTGGGCCTGTATTTCCTAGCCCCTGGGGCACCACTCTTGGGTTAGGAATACTCCTGCAGAGGTTGACGTACACACTCAAGCTTACGATAGGATAGTTTACCCTTTTAGTGGCCAGTTATGTTATGACCTGATCCCTTACATACATGTTTCATGGTGTTAATGCATTTAATTACTTATATACATGCTTTCTTGCGCACCGGGCTTCACTTTTATATATTCTTGTTATTATGCTACGCACGCTTTATACGTTGAGTACTTACTGGGATGTTCTGACATCCCTGAGATTTGCCATCTCAGGTTTAGAGACAGATCTGCAGGCTGAGCAGGAACAGAGCGGCTACCAGGACTTTGCTGAAGATCAGTAATCGTATGTTTATTTTCCTTTACTTTTAGCCCTTAGCATGTGCGCCCTTATGGGACATTAGGACTTTTGTATCTCTTTCGGATCTTATTTTATTCCGAATCTTTTGTTTTGGATCTTTAATTGCATCAATTATCTAGTGGACCCATTTTAGGATTTCTTGTGGTTTCATTGCAGCATGATTATCAGTATTATTTCTTTTGGTATTGGATTTTATTTTTGGACAGATTAATCTAGACAGCCTTATGTGACTATGGTAGGACTTTTCCTTACCGTAGGTAGCACGGCTGGCCTTCGTCGCTTCCCGTATTCCACATTTTTGGGAAGCGGGACGTGACAAGGTTTTGTTGGTATCAGAGCCCAGGCTGACATCAAAGTTAGTCTTGGTTCTACCGACCTTTTAGGTTAGAAACACATGTCTAAGTTTTTCCCAGTATGTCATGCTGCAGATTCCGTTCACTCTGACCGTAGGATTCGGGCGACTTGCAGAGAGTTACGATATTGTGCCCATCTACCGCGGCATGGATACAATACTGTATTCTGTATGAGTAACTTAGAGTCCTACACTTGATCTGTATTCTTTGAATTGATTATTTCATTATCTCTTTGCTTCACTCAGTTTTAATATTTTGAATTTAAACCTGTAGGGTTCCTAGGCACCCTAGTGAGGTCTCACAAGGCATCGAACATGCCAAATTTAAAAATTATGGTGCCGAGAAACCCTAGTTAACGGATCGTCACTAGATGTCTAGGCGAAAAACAAAACTAGTTAACTATTTAACTAGAAGTTGAGATGCTACAACCTTTGTAGATCCGGATATCCACTTGCTTAGCTCCATGTGGTCGTCCCCTCGCTGTCCATCACGAACCTCGGACTCTCGCGACGGCTTCATCGGAGAAGTGAGCGGAATAGTTCGACGGCTTCGTGTCAAAGACGATCTATGTCGAGGTTGCACTAGTTCAAGCTCCGACTTCACCAAGTAGTGAAACTTATGAAGAAAACACCCGAAACCACTTGGCAAGAGGTAGAGGATGAAGAAATAGGAGGTGGGTTCACTTTAGATTTGGATTTCTCTCACTAGATCTCAAGTTGCCATTAAAGTAGCAAGCTTTTCTTTTGAAGAAGAAGATGAAGAAGATGGTAGAATATGATAAAAGTCTTAATCAAAATAGAAAAGAAAATGATCTTTATCATATCCTAACCATGGTCAAGTGTAGAGAATTGACCATGGTTAGTGGGAGTGGTTAGGTTTAAGTATGAAGACAAAATAGCATCATTAGTAAATGCTTCATGAAGCTTCACCATTCTTCATGATAAATGAAGCCATTTTATTTTCATAAAAACCAATTAATAAATAATGAATGGATTAAATAATGAGTGAATAAAACATAAACCCTAACCACTCTCATAACCATGGTTCAATTCTTTTACACAAAGTCAAGTCAACATGCATCATCAAACATGATACAATCATATGCACAAAACATATCACATATACAATGTGCACATCAAGTGAGAAAAATCCGTTTAAAGTGAACCAATACTAGTTAATGCAAAGTAATATATCAAATATATAATTATACATTAAATCATTAAATCAACACTTGATTCAATGATCCGGTCATGTCGCACATAACCGACTAGTATACAATGCATCGATTTATCGAATCAATGATTCGATAACTAGGTCATATCGAATATAACCAATCGAAACATATATCGCGAGAATGAAATGCGGTATCACATACACGCATTATTCTCGGTCCTGCACATATCTCATATGCGCTCCTATTTCGTTTCGCTTGAGCTAAGAAACCTCTGTGTAGGACTCTAAAGACTCGTCAATACGCCGGCAGCAGATGATGATCATATCAAGCACCCACAAGCCGCAAGCGGTCTGCTAAACGTAACGGCCACCCGGGTATTGAGCGATCAGAAGATCGACGAGCTAGCCCGCTCACACTCCTGCGAATCCGACCAGTAACACTTACCGTACAGTCCGGTCTCTTCGTCTGATATGTCGCATATTAGGTCTAGGGGTGGTAAACGTCAGACCCCAATAACCCGATAAGTCGTGCCGATGCGAGGCTCGTAACGGGTCGAGAAACTACTGGTAACACTTACCAGCAAATCTCTGATCAGCCCTGGCCAGGGACTTTCCTGTTACGGCCAATCGAGCACTGCGCAACATCAACCCCCAATACCGGGAGAGACGAAACCCCTCCTATCGCTCATTGCCTCCATGTGACTCGGGACTGTACCCAAAGACCACCGTTTTGCACGCCCTCATGGACGTGGTAAGGTGGAGATCAAAGCACAGTGGGAATCACACAAGACTCCATGACGATCTCGGGTCTACAGACTAACCTGTACAAGTGTCACCTGAGAACTGCCATCTGACGTGAGGTATATCACCATCTGGGAGTTCTCGGCGAGTCCGTCCAGTGTACCCAGTCTCCACTGAGCACCCGTATACCATCTCTGATGTCAAACACCAATGGATATGGGATCATCCATCGCCCATCACATGGATCGAGAAGCGTATACGCTAGTCTACTCTGGTATATCGATGCCCCGTCTCGATACACCCACGACTAGGGACCTTAAAGGATGTACTTATGGACTACCATGTCCCCACTAGTATGATCTGCATCATAGTCCAGGTAGTCAAGTACACATCCTAAGGGCTTTACCAACATGTAACTATAAGACAGTATAAAAAGACTAGTGTACACGTTAAGATAAAGGGCAACCAGATAGCATACTATCATATCGAGCAAGAAAGTCATCTCTATATATGTCCAAGCATCCAATATAATATACAACATCTGTACAATACTGGCCTCTAGGGCATACATACAACTAACAATCTCCCACTTGCACTAGGGCCAGTTGCTGTAGTATCGCATACCGAGCATCCCGAAGAGTCTCTCAAACTGTATCTGGGGAATGGCCTTCGTGAGTGGATCCGCCGTGTTGTTCTTCGTGTCAACCCTCCTGACCTCGATCTCCCGGCGATCAACTATTTCCCGGATCAGGTGATACCGCCTCAGAATATGCCTGGATCGCTGATGGGACCTGGGTTCCTTGGCCAAAGCCACCGCTCCATTGTTATCGCAATACAAAGGTATTGGACGCTCAATGGATGGAACCACTCCAAGTTCAGTAATGAACTTCTTGATCCAGACAGCCTCTTTAGCAGCATCGTTGGCAGCGATGTATTCAGCCTCCATCGTCGAGTCTGCCACGGTTTCCTGCTTGGAACTCTTCCAGCTAACCGCCCCTCCGTAAAGGGTAAAGACAAATCCCGACTGCGACTTAGAGTCGTCCTTATCACTCTGGAAGCTCGAATCGGTAAAGGACTCCACTTGGAGTTCTCCGTTACCATACACCAAGAACATATCTCTAGTCCTTCGCAAGTACTTGAGAATGCTCTTCACAGCTGTCCAGTGATTCTCTCCAGGATCAGCTTGATACCTGCTCACTACACTTAGTGAGTATGCTACATCGGGTCTGGTACATAGCATCGCATACATGATAGAGCCTACTGCCGAAGCATAGGGTATCCCTTGCATGCGAGCTCTCTCCAAATCAGTCTTGGGAGACATCTCTTTGGAGAGAGTGACTCCAGAGATCGTGGGCAAGTTCCTACGCTTGGACTCTTCCATACTAAACCTCTTTAGTATGGTGTCAATGTACCTGGATTGGGACAATCCCAAAATCCGTTTGGATCTATCTCTATAGATCCTAATTCCCAATATGCAGGAGGCATCACCAAGATCTTTCATTGAGAATCTTTGTGATAAGAAGAGCTTGACCGATTGCAGCATAGGAATATCATTTCCTATCAAGAGTATGTCGTCCACCTACAATACGAGGAAGACAACCTTACTCTCTGCCACCTTCTTGTAGATACAAGGTTCATATGGGTTTTTGACGAAATCAAACTCTTTGATAACGACGTCAAAGCAGATGTTCCAACTCCGCGATGCTTGCTTTAATCCATAAATGGATTTAAGCAGCTTGCACACCTTTCCGCTGCTCCCACTGTCTACGAAGCCCTCTGGCTGAGTCATGTACACGCACTCTTCTAAATCACCGTTTAGAAAGGCGGTCTTAACATCCATTTGCCAGATTTCGTAATCATGATATGCAGCGATGGCAAGCATGATCCGGATGGATTTAAGCATAGCCACTGGAGAAAAGGTCTCGTCATAGTCCACACCTGGTCTTTGACGAAAACCCTTTGCTACAAGTCTAGCTTTGAAAGTCTCCACTTTCCCATCTACACCAAGTTTCTTCTTAAAGATCCACTTGCTCCCAATGGGTTTTACCCCTTCAGGAGCAACGTCCAAAGTCCATACTTTGTTGGTGTACATGGATTCCATCTCGGACCGCATAGCATCCAGCCATTTCACTGAGTCCCTACTCGTGATGGCCTGCTCGAAGCTAGTTGGGTCATCATCCTCCATGATGCAATCCTCGCTTCCACCGTCAATGAGAAAACCGTAGTATCTCTCAGGTGGACGAGATACCCTACTAGATCGGCGGAGAGGCTGGGGTTCGTTGAGTTCTACTGAATCCTCTGGTTCCACCAAGTCTTCTGTTATAGTTTGTGTTGCTGGAACTTCTTCCAGTTCTACCTCAATGCCACTAATCTGTTTCATAAGAAAACCTTTTTCTAAGAAAGTGGCATGTCGAGAAACAAACACCTTTTGTTCCTCGGGGTGGTAGAAGATATACCCTTGTGAATTTTTGGGATATCCTACAAACTTACATAAGACCGATCTTGCCTCGAGTTTGTCCGGATTTTGTCTTTTGACATAGGCTGGACAACCCCATATCTTAACATACTTAAGAGATGGTCTCTTCCCTCTCCATATCTCATATGGAGTGGTAGGCACTGATTTGGTAGGAACCATATTCAATAGGTGTATGGCTGTCTCAAGCGCATACCCCCAGAAGGAAATAGGTAACTCAGCTGTGCTCATCATTGAACGCACCATATCTAATAGGGTGCGATTCCTTCGTTCCGATACACCGTTGTGCTGTGGTGTATAAGGTGGAGTAAGCTGAGAGAGAATCCCATTCTCTTTTAGATAATCTTGGAACTCATTGCTCAAGTATTCTCCTCCTCGATCAGATCGAAGGATCTTAATACTTTTGCCCGTTTGGTTCTCTACTTCGTGCTTATATTCTCTGAATTTCTCAAAAGCTTCAGACTTGTGTTTCAACAGGAACACATGCCCGTATCTAGAGAGATCGTCAGTGAATGTAATGAAGTAGGAAGAACCATCTCTGGCATGTGTAGACATAGGACCGCATACATCACTATGTATCAGTCCTAAGAGTTCAGTAACTCTTTCTCCGTGTCCACTAAACGGAGCTTTGGTCATTTTTCCTTTGAGACATGAATGGCAAGTATCATAAGATGGTAATTCGAACGGATTCAAATAACCATCCTTATGTAACTTAGCCAGTCGTGTCGCATTGATATGACCAAGTCTACAATGCCACAAGAAGGATTCGTTCATTTCTGAATTTTTCCTCTTGTGTGTGTTTTGTATATTGAGGACTGTATTTTGATTTAGAATGAATATGCCATTATGTAGCGAGCCTGATGCAATCAACTTTTGATCTAGGAATATGTTCATAACATTATCCTTTACTACAAAATTATATCCTTCTTTACTTAATAAAGAAACTGATATAATGTTGCACATCATGTTCGGTATATAATAGCACTCATTCAGAATTATTGTATCACCACTTGGTAATACTAGGTGATATTCGCCAACTGCTTTGGCTGCAACACTTGCACCGTTCCCAACTTGAACGGAATGATCACCTTTCCCCAGTTCTCTACCTTTTCGTAGCCCATGTAACTGTTTACATATGTGGGATCCTGATCCGGTATCTAATACCCAGGACGTAGGGTGAACTGAGAAACAGTTCTCAATAACTAACACACCTTTAGAAGATGATCAACATGCATGTTCTTTTGGGCGTCTCGAGAATCCAAATATTCTCCTGTTTCCTGTTCAGTCTTATAACATTTATAAGATAGAACGGGTCCAACGTTCCCCTGCACAGTATAACATGCGGGTTCGGTCAATACATCCATATTATTATCTTTATTAAGGCATGAAATGGTCGCTACCTGGAGAGAGAGAGAAGAAAACACTTTAGCGTAAGCTCGTGCAAGATCAGATTGGTTATTATCTTATCTAATCAGGATGGCTCCCACTGCTTTTTATCAAATCTTCCTTCAAACCCTAAAAGGAAAGACTAGCCGGGATTAATTACACACTACAGGTTCGTCAATCTTTCAGCCAAGCCAGTGTCGGTACTTTGAGGGAGGTCCCCCGTGCTTTCGCACGAACCTAATTAATGTAAACCTCGTTTTCCCAGAGGCGTAACCTCGTTAACACCTTTCTAGACACCTACTTGATCGGCTAATTGTAATGTGTAAAACTCTCCCAGGAGTAACTCTTACTCGCAGCGGGTATCGGGATCCAACTATCTCATAGAAGGTATGCAATCTCATTGCAAATTTCAACACTTGAAATTCCCGATAATATTTTACCCCTAGTGTTCTATGACCTTGACGAATGCCAAACAACCCATAGTCCACTAGTCAAGTTCAACCCGTACATTTCTTGATTGAATTAAACCCACCCGCACGACCCTTGACGAATGCCAAACAACGCCGTACGAATACCCTAATCCAATCTGCATCATATGCATAAACAGATAAATACTAGTTAGCTACCGTACACTACGCCTTGACGAATGCCAAACTACCGTAGCACGAATACTAATTAGTACTTATCTGAAATGACGGAGGGCTACGCAGGTTTTCATAAAACCATGAGCGTAATGAACTTGATATCGTTGTAGAATCAAATGAAGTTTTTAAAAATGGAGTGATTTTGAGGCTTTTCTAGTTTTGCTAAAGGGGTCACTCCCGGTGAAGGGATCGTCGGCCCTTTCCTCGTCGAATGAGGTGCGGGATATATCATATATATCGCTGTGCAAAGCAAAAACCCAAAAGCAGTCAAAAGCAAACCGAGTGTGTAGCATCTGCCAGTTATTGCTAAAGGAGTCACTCCCGGTGAAGGGATCTCGGTCCTTTCCTCATCGAATAAGGTGCGGGGTATATCATATATACCGCTATGCAAAGCAAGAACTGTAGCTACCTGTTTTATTTTAAAATTCGATTCCACAACATCTTAGGTTTCTTATCTTTCATTAATCACATTAATGAAGTCCCATCATTTAAATACCTAAACATCACAGATAGATATAACGTACACTTATGCCATCCGCATTCGCCTCGATGTCCCCTCGTGCACCGTTAGGTTAGTTAACTAACGGCAGAGGGGGGGCAGGGCTAGCGCGGGTGTAAAACATAAGTAACGTCTATATAATATATCATATATACTATATGCTATATCCATCACAGAGTCACAACACATATATCGCAGCAGAATCAACATATGAAATATTGGATATACTAGGACGTCCGTGTTTTCAATACGAGCCAGTATAAAACACGGATTCCACGGTCGTGATGAATAGCCAATCCCACACCTATAGACCCCTACGAGAGCGGCAAGCAACCCTGCCAATTCTAGGGTTAGGAGACCCGTACTCGACTCCTCGAGTTGGTCTCCCACTGGACCCCAGAACCCAGTTACTTGTGCTCCCCTCCTTGGGTCTATCCTAATGCGGAAAAGTAAATAATATACAAAGGGTGACAACTTCCGCTACCTGGAAGTGCCCCAAATAAAAGAATATTACATACAAGTTTTTACATGAATGAAAATGAAAAACACTCATCTCACATAAAAACCCCCGGCTATTCAAACACGACGATCCAATATAACATATCCAGCAACACATAACATCACATGTCATCAACGTAAGTAAGTATGCATACCCCAATTGTCGTTGACGTATAGCAACGAAACCGGCGATATGAACATACTACACTTACGGTCACAGAAAAGAAAGTGTAAAACTACAACAATTGGAATCCGCAATTTCTTTAGACATCGCATGCCTAAACAAATGAAATACTTAGACATCACATGCCTAACAGATATAAATCCCGCATTTTAGTCTCATTATCGAAAACTCTTTTCAATATCAAATGAAACTAAACCGCTAGATTTATATTATTCATTCAGTTATCACATAACTGTTTGTGAATTCCAATTATTGTATCCCATTCCAGATGAATAGAATATATTAAACTTTCCGATCGAACATTCGAACACCCAAGTTTTCCCGAAACCATCCAACACATGAAATAGGTTCAAAGACATTCGTTTCATGCCTCAGTACCAACGGTCCAGCCGTAGAAGGGTCAAGCCAACGCCTCACATGTGGCATGCCGTACTGCCCCAAACCCGAAGGTTCAAAGGGCAGTTCAAGACGGTCACATAATCGAGTTAAGGTTTGTTGTCTTCTAGAGAGACCATCGCGTTACTTGCACTACTCAGAACGTCCTTAAACCACACAATAATCCAACACTTGGATATTTTAGGCAGGGGAAAAATTGGGTATTTATATCCGGTCGAACTTTTTAACATATTCAAAAAAATATCCGGAAAACACTTAGACAAAGTTCGATAATCCGATCAAATCGTCGATACCCTATACAACCCCAGAATACTCAACTCTGCAGTCAAATTAAAATTCCCAGAAAACTCAGAACAATTAATCAGGTATTACTGTGCAAAGAAGTGGGGCTGACGTCATCAAGTAGCCGTGGAACCGCCGCAGAAGCTGCCGCGGTTCCGCCGCAGTTTATACTGTTCACAGGAAACGTTTTGCACAGTAATTCTTAGATTTTATTGCTGATTTTTTTAAGCATTTTTAATTGACAAAAAACCACGAATTTGAAAAATTTCCAGAGAGCTATTTTGGGGTTGGGTTTTCGGTTCGTCCGGGTTTCAATCTCCGTCTAGACTTCGCCTAAGACTCTAGCTAGGCTCTGATACCACTGTAGGGTTCCTAGGCACCCTAGTGAGGTCTCACAAGGTATCGAACATGCCAAATTTAAAAATTATGGTGCCGAGAAACCCTAGTTAACGGATCGTCACTAGATGTCTAGGCGAAAAACAAAACTAGTTAACTATTTAACTAGAAGTTGAGATGCTACAACCTTTGTAGATCCGGATATCCACTTGCTTAGTTCCATGTGGTCATCCCCTCGCTGTCCATCACGAACCTCGGACTCTCGCGACGGCTTCATCGGAGAAGTGAGCGGAATAGTTCGACGGCTTCGTGTCAAAGACGATCTACGTCGAGGTTGCACTAGTTCAAGCTCCGACTTCACCAAGTAGTGAAACTTGTGAAGAAAACACCCGAAACCACTTGGCAAGAGGTAGAGGATGAAGAAATAGGAGGTGGGTTCACTTTAGATTTGGATTTCTCTCACTAGATCTCAAGTTGCCATTAAAGTAGCAAGCTTTTCTTTTGAAGAAGAAGATGGAGAAGATGATAGAATATGATAAAAGTCTTAATCAAAATAGAAAAGAAAATGATCTTTATCATATCCTAACCATGGTCAAGTGTAGAGAATTGACCATGGTTAGTGGGAGTGGTTAGGTTTAAGTATGAAGACAAAATAGCATCATTAGTAAATGCTTCATGAAGCTTCACCATTCTTCATGACAAATGAAGCCATTTTATTTTCATAAAAACCAATTAATAAATAATGAATGGATTAAATAATGAGTGAATAAAACATAAACCCTAACCACTCTCATAACCATGGTTCAATTCTTTTACACAAAGTCAAGTCAACATGCCTCATCAAACATGATACAATCATGTGCACAAAACATATCACATATACAATGTGCACATCAAGTGAGAAAATTCCGTTTAAAGTGAACCAATACTAGTTAATGCAAAGTAATATATCAAATATATAATTATACATTAAATCATTAAATCAACACTTGATTCAATGATCCGGTCATGTCGCACATAACCGACTAGTATACAATGCATCGATTTATCGAATCAATGATTCGATAACTAGGTCATATCGAATATAACCAATCGAAACATATATCGCGAGAATGAAATGCGGTATCACATACACGCATTATTCTCGGTCCTGCACATATCTCATATGCGCTCCTATTTCGTTTCGCTTGAGCTAAGAAACCTCTGTGTAGGACTCTAAAGACTCGTCAATACGCCGGCAGCAGATGATGATCATATCAAGCACCCACAAGCCGCAAGCGGTCTGCTAAACGTAACGGCCACCCGGGTATTGAGCGATCAGAAGATCGACGAGCTAGCCCGCTCACACTCCTGCGAATCCGACCAGTAACACTTACCGTACAGTCCGGTCTCTTCGTCTGATATGTCGCATATTAGGTCTAGGGGTGGTAAACGTCAGACCCCAATAACCCGATAAGTCGTGCCGATGCGAGGCTCGTAACGGGTCGAGAAACTACTGGTAACACTTACCAGCAAATCTCTGATCAGCCCTGGCCAGGGACTTCCCTGTTACGGCCAATCGAGCACTGCGCAACATCAACCCCCAATACCGGGAGAGACGAAACCCCTCCTATCGCTCATTGCCTCCATGTGACTCGGGACTGTACCCAAAGACCACCGTTTTGCACGCCCTCATGGACGTGGTAAGGTGGAGATCAAAGCACGGTGGGAATCACACAAGACTCCATGACGATCTCGGGTCTACAGACTAACCTGTATAAGTGTCACCTGAGAACTGCCATCTGACGTGAGGTATATCACCATCTGGGAGTTCTCGGCGAGTCCGTCCAGTGTACCCAGTCTCCACTGAGCACCCGTATACCATCTCTGATGTCAAACACCAATGGATATGGGATCATCCATCGCCCATCACATGGATCGAGAAGCGTATACGCTAGTCTACTCTGGTATATTGATGCCCCGTCTCGATACACCCACGACTAGGGACCTTAAAGGATGTACTTATGGACTACCATGTCCCCACTAGTATGATCTGCATCATAGTCCAGGTAGTCAAGTACACATCCTAAGGGCTTTACCAACATGTAACTATAAAACAGTATAAAGAGACTAGTGTACACGTTAAGATAAAGGGCAACCAGAAAGCATACTATTATATCGAGCAAGAAAGTCATCTCTATATATGTCCAAGCATCCAATATAATATACAACATCTGTATAATACTGGCCTCTAGGGCATACATACAACTAACAAAACCTCGTTTTCGTTGCTAAACCTCGTCGTTCGTTTTGACTTTAGAATCATGACCGAAGAAAATTTGCGAGTATATGGGAGACGCGACAACAATACTGCACTACTTGGAGTTATACGTGGCATGCTGGAGAGTCAACAGCAGCAGACCGAATTGCTACAAGGGGGCCTACTTGCTTCTCAGCAGACCGCTACTGCGGCCCTGAATAAGGTGGCTGAGGTTTGTGAAGGTAGACGTCCGGGCAGCGTCGCTGATTTTAGGAGACTACAGCCGGCAGTTTTCACTGGCGCAGGCAGACCACTGGATGCTGAGCAGTGGATTGTCGACATGGGGAATTTGCTATCAGCCGCCCGGGTTCTTGAAGAGGAAAGAGTGGTTATAGTCAAGATTCAACTGCAGGATATTGATAGAATTTGGTGGCTCGCAGAAGAGAACAGGTTGAAGAAACCGATTACATGGACTGATTTCTCTACGGCTTTCCTTGAGAAATTCTTCCCTAAATCGGCCAGGATCGAAATGGAACAGCAATTTATCAATCTTCGTCAGAGAGATCGCACAGTGGATGAGGTAGCGGCCGAGTTTATCCGACTCAGTCGTTTTGCTCTTTCAATGGTAGCCCAGGAAGAGGATAGGGCTAGAAGATTCTTACAGTGTCTCACTCTGGAAATACAGGAGAAGTTAGCTTCACATGATCTGAGGACTTATTCAGAGGTATTAAATGCGGCCCGCAGAATTGAGACAGTTATGGATAAGAGGAAGAAACTTCACAGTGGAAGATTCAAACGGCCCGTAAATCAAACTTCAGGGAGGATTCCAGTTAGACAGCACGGAGGAGTTCAGATGAAGCGTACCGCAACCCCACCACAACGGGAATCTCCAGTTTGTGGATACTGTCGGATACCGGGACACGTCGAGAGAAATTGCCGCCGCGCTAAGGGTCTATGTCCGATTTGTGGTGCTAGTGACCATCAGATTGGGAGTTGTCCAAGGAGAACAGAGCGCAACCAACCTCAGAAAGGACTTGTCCCTCAGGAGCAACTTTTTGATCAGAGACGAGGAAACACAGGTCGTGGATAGGGACGGGCCTTTACACTGACAGCTGAGCAGGCGGAAGCATCGGAGGATGTCGTTTCAGGTACCGTTCTAATTTGTTCTGTTCCTGCTATAGCACTTTTCGATTCCGGAGCTTCGCATTGTTTTATGTCTTTGGATTTTGCGACAACACATTCTATTGCACACAAAACACTGACTAGAGGTTGGGACATTCACACTGGAAATGGAGTAGTTACCACCAACCTAGAGTGCAAGTTTTGTCCGGTTGTGATTTGCGGCAGAGAGCTTTTCGCAGATTTCCTGTTGATTGGGACCGGTAGTTATGATGTCGTCTTAGGAATGGATTGGTTGGGCACCTTTCATGCACATATTGATTGTCGGGCCAAAACTGTAAACTTTCGCATTCCTAACCACGCAGAGTTCGTGTTCATTGGAGGGAGCAAATCTTTGGGACCCATAAAGTTTAGAGCAAAGCCGACGTGCAACATACTAGCATCAATGGAGGTTGTTATGAGTTCGGCACCGGTCGTAGTTCGGGAATTTTTGGATGTCTTTCCTGAGGACTTACCCGGCTTACCCCCGCCTCGTGCTTTGGGGTTTTCGATAGAATTATTGTCAGGAACGGCACCAATTTCTAAGTCACCCTACAGGATGGCACCAGTTGAATTAGCGGAATTGAAGAAGCAGATAGAAGACCTCCTCAGCAAAGGATTCATTCACCCGAGTACTTCTCCGTGGGGCGCTCCAGTTTTACTAGTAAAGAAGAAGGACGGCTCGTTACGTATGTGCATCGACTACCGAGAGTTGAACCGGGTTACGATTAAAAACAAGTACCCTATACCTCGGATCGATGATTTGTTCGATCAATTATATGGTGCTCGAGTGTTCTCTAAGTTGGACCTTCGGTCGGGGTACCATCAAGTTCGTGTTAAAGCGGAGGATGTATGCAAGACAGCCTTCAGAACTCGATACGGTCATTATGAATTCTTGGTAATGCCATTCGGTATTACTAATGCCCCAGCCGTGTTCATGGATTTAATGAACCGAGTTTTCTCCCAGTACCTTGATCAGTTTGTCGTAGTTTTCATCGACGACATTCTTGTGTACTCTAAAAGCAAGGAGGAGCATGCCGAGCATTTGAGGATCGTGTTGCAGATACGGAGACAAGAAAAGTTTTACGCCAAGCTTAGTAAATGCGAGTTCTGGCTTGAACAAGTTCAATTTTTGGGGCACATCATTTCTAGAGACGGTATATCAGTGGATCCGGTGAAGATTGAAGCAGTGAAGGATTGCCCAGCACCGAAGTCAGTAGTAGAGATTAGAAGTTTCTTAGGACTCGCAGGCTACTACCGCAGATTTGTTAAAGACTTTGCACGAGCGGCTGAGCCATTGACAAGACTTACTCGAAAGGGGATACCATTCGTATGGTCAGAAGAGTGCAACCGAGCGTTCTAATTATTGAAGGAGAAACTCACAACTGCACCTATATTGACCGTACCAGATGGGATAGGAAGACTGGTGATTCATAGCGACGCTTCCGGTAAGGGGCTAGGCTGTGTCTTGATGCAACGTGGGAGTGTTGTCGCTTATGCCTCACGTCAACTAAGGACGCACGAGAAGAATTACCCAACTCACGATTTAGAGTTGGCCGCTATAATCTTTGCTTTGAAAATTTGGAGGCATTATCTTTTGAGAGAACGAGTGGAAATTTTTACGGACCATAAGAGCTTGAAGTATGTATTCACGTAGAAGGAGCTAAATATGAGACAGCGTAGGTGGTTGGAGTTCATGGCTGATTATGATATTGATTTGAAATATCATCCCGGGAAAGTAAATGTGGTACCGGATGCTCTCAGTCGGAGACCAACAGCGATGTGGTTGACTGGCCAGAAGGAACTCATTGATGAATTTCGAAGGCTCAACCTAGAAGTGGTAGAGCAGGGGACGCCCGGACAATATTGGCAACTACAGGTGTAGTCTTCGTTAGTTGATCGTATTAAAACTGCACAGGCTGGGGACCCGCAATTGCAGAAACTCCGCGGGTTAGTAGAGGCAGGATTGAGAACAGACCTATTGATACACGAAGATGGCTCTTTAAGATTCGGCAGTCGATTATGCGTGCCAAAGGGCGAGGTTCGAGAGGAAGTGTTGAAAGAAGCACACAGTTCAGCTTATTCGGTGCACCCGGGTGGCACCAAGATGTATAGGGATGTTAAACAACATTTTTGGTGGAATGGCATGAAGAGAGAGATTGCCCGCTATGTGTCAAAGTGCTTAGTGTGCCAGCAGGTGAAGGCCGAACATCAGCGAGTGGCCGGCCTATTGCAACCACTTCCTATTCCCCAGTGGAAGTGGGAACACATCACTATGGACTTCGTGACGGCTTTACCACGGAGTCCTAAGGGCAATAATGCTATTTGGGTCATCGTCGACCGTCTCACAAAGGCAGCCCATTTTTTACCCTTTCGAGTAGGACAATCGACGGAGACGTTGGCAGAGAAGTATATGCAAGAGATCGTACGGTTGCATGGGGTGCCTATCACTATAGTATCGGACCGAGACACGAGATTCCTTTCACATTTCTGGAGAAGCTTACAAGAGAGTTTAGGCACTCGTCTTCGCTACAGCACAGCTTACCATCCCCAGACTGACGGACAGTCTGAACGTACGATACAGATACTAGAAGATATGTTGAGAGCCTGTATGCTAGATTTCAAGGGATCATGGGAGGATCATCTTCACTTGGTGGAATTCTCGTATAATAATAGCTATCAGGCGAGTATCCAGATGGCACCGTTCGAGACACTTTACGGACGTAAATGTCGTTCTCCACTTTGCTGGGATGATGTGGGTGAGCGAAGATTATTGGGACCGGAGCTCGTAACCCAAACAGTTGAGAAGGTCCAGTTGATCAGGGACCGTATCAAGACAACACAGGATCGTCAGAAGAGCTGGGAAGATACTAGTCGAAGACCTCTTGAGTTTGGAGTAGGGGATCATGCCTTCCTTAAGATTTCGCCGACTCGAGGAGTGATTAGATTCGGTAGTTGTGGGAAACTCAGTCCCCGATTTATTGGACCATTCGAGATTGTGGAACGCGTTGGAGCAGTGGCTTACAGATTGGCATTACCACATTCTTTGGCTGGTGTGCACGATGTATTTCATGTATCACAGTTGCGTCGGTACGTTCGCGATGAAAGTCATGTTCTCGATCACTCTGAATTAACCTTGAGCACTGATCTCTCGTATGAAAAGCAACCTACAGCCATCGTCGACCGTAAGGAGAAGGTATTGAGAAACAAGATCATCCCTTTAGTTCTTGTATCTTGGGGCGGACGTTCTCGCGGAGAATCTACTTGGAAGCATGAGGACACGATTCGTCAAAAGTACCCACACCTGTTTTCTTGATCTTGTAGTCGTCCTTCCAATTTCGAGGACGAAATTGTCTGTAAGGTGGGTAGGATGTAACAACCCTATTTGAATGCTTAATTTAAGAGTTTATCAAGATTCTTTTTTTGAATTTTTTTGAATTTTTAGTTGGCCGCTAAAATATTTAATTTAGATTTTTTTTCTCTGTAAACAATTTTAATATGGAAAATATTCAGTTTTTATATTATATAAATAATATTTTCTTAGTGACAGCAAAATAATATTTTGCGTATCTATTTACTGTTAAAATGGGAACGAGAAAATCTGCACCGAATCTCTAATTGCAACCAATTAATGATATCTATCTTTATAAATATATTTATAAAATAATTTATATATACACACACAACTTAATCTCTCTCCCTCTCTCATACCCGCATCCCTCTCTTTCTTTCCCCGCCGCTCGTTCCTCACCCACGAAACCCTAACCCTAGTCGTCGCCACCAACACCGCCGCAGACCCTGACCCCTCCTCTCGCCTCCATCCCTCGCGCGGCCACAACCCCGATCTCCTCATCTCGTCCTACCACCGTAGCCAACGTCCCTTCGCACAGCCATCTCTGACTCCACCACGACTTCCAGTGACCTGCACAGAGCATTCGACGTAGCCGCAACCCTCGTCTTCCCTCGTCGCTGCTCCCATCACCCAAATCTCCACAACTCACTGCAGCAGCATCACCCCTGTCCTTCCATCGTAGATCTGGACCCTAGCAATCGCAACAGCCACGATTTCCCCCTGTAAGCACTCTTGATCCCTGTTCTGTTCTGTTCTGAAAAAAAAAGGAAGAAATAAATAAATGAATGAATAAAATGGTATGAAATCAGCGAGAAATTGAATAGGGAAAATTTGTATCAAAACCCTAAATTAAAATAATTATGTGTGACAATTTTTTATGTAAATACTTATGATTTAAAACGATGAAATTTATCTAGGCAGATCATATAACTCAGATCCAAAGTCGCACCTTAGCTGAGATCGTGCCTGCATTTTCGTACATCGTTTTCGTGATCGCTATCCCCAGGCAAGTACCCTTGCTCTTTTCTTTCTGTCGATGCAATATCAACAATTATCTAAATTAGTTCTTAGCCTGTATAAGTTTGGATATTAGAGGAAAAAGAGGTTCCTCTCACAGTTTTATCATCTGTCCTTATCGAAACACTTGCTAATATTTATATTGCTGACTGCTGCTTGCTTTTTCGTTAAGTAATGCTATGACATGAATATTATGCACATGAATCCTTTTACATGCTTTATACACATTCGAGACTCATGTTGATTACATGTATAGAACACCTTGATTTGACATGCTTATTCATGATCTTTATTATTTATTTCTTTAGTGAAATCATTAATTAGAATGCTGGACTACATGCCATGACACCACTATTCACCAGTTTAATTCCATACATTTACCATACTACAAGTTCATGTCTTTTCAGCATTCTTAATTAGTGATTTTAATATTTACCATAGCAACTATACATACGTGGGTGTTGGGGTAGTTTGAGTGTGCGTTGTACAACAGGATCTCAGGAGTCCCATGCCGGCAGCTCGTACCGGGCTATAGCGGTCACATGATTACAGCTCGTACCGGGCTATAGCGGTCACATGATTACAGCTCGTACCGGGCTATAGCGGTCACATGTTTACAGCTCGTACCGGGCTATAGCAGTCTCTTGTTCATTCCACAGTTGGGCCCGTGTTTCCTAGCCCATGGGGCACCACTCTTGGGTTAGGAATACTCCTGCAGAGGTTGACGCACACACTCAAGCTTACGATAGGATAGTTTACCCTTTTAGTGGCCAGTTAGGTTATGACCTGATCCCTTACATACATGTTTCATGGTGTTAATGCATTTAATTACTTATATACATGCTTTCTTGCGCACCGGGCTTCACTTTTATATATTCTTGTTATTATGCTACGCACGCTTTATACGTTGAGTACTTGCTGGGATGTTCTGACATCCCTGAGATTTGCCATCTCAGGTTTAGAGACAGATCTGCAGGCTGAGCAGGAATAGAGCAGCTACCAGGACTTTGCTGAAGATCAATAATCGTATGTTTATTTTCCTTTACTTTTAGCTCTTAGCATGTGCGCCCTTATGGGACATTAGGACTTTTGTATCTCTTTCGGATCTTATTTTATTCCGAATCTTTTGTTTTGGATCTTTAATTGCATCAATTATCTAGTGGACCCATTTTAGGATTTCTTGTGGTTTCATTGCAGCATGATTATCAGTATTATTTCTTTTGGTATTGGATTTTATTTTTGGACAGATTAATCTAGACAGCCTTATATGACTATGGTAGGACTTTTCCTTACCGTAGGTAGCACGGCTGGCCTTCGTCGCTTCCCGTATTCCACATTTTTGGGAAGCGGGGCGTGACGCTCGTCCCCGTGCCCTTAGCCTTGTGCACACCCTAGTAAGCGCCTTCTCCATCTTATCCTTCTCTTCTTCTTCTTTCTCTTCTTCTGCAACTTAAAACTTCTTTGTGGTTAAAAGTTTTTGGGTCTTCTGTAGATCGTCGGAGCCCCGTCGCTCTCGCCGCGGTTGATCTCGCCGCCACCACAGCACCCCTCTGCAACCCTGTATGCTAGTACCCTCATCCCTCCTCTGTTCTTTGCTTGCTTTCTTTCTTTTCTTGTTAAAAATTATGTTTTTTTTTCTGTTGTCGTTGTTTTCTGGTTCGCCGGAATCCGACGGTGCCGACGACGTTTCCCGACGACCCAACAAGTACCTCTGATCCGTATGACTCCACTGTTCATCGTTTGGGTTCATTCCGTGTACCGTGCACGCGTCGCGACTTTTCCCCGCCAACGCGTAACGTTCCGTTTTCCGTATCGCAACCCGTCGAGCCAAGTGAAACTTGCTACATGCTATTTAAACTATTCTTATGCTAATTTATTTATTTCCTATTAAATCTCTAAATAGAATCGAAAGTATTGGATTTCAAGTTAACCGTATAAAGTTCCGTTACATATTTTACGATCTCGAACTTGAAACTTAATTGTTGCATCTAATTATTTATACCTAGTAATCACCTGTAAATGTTAGACCACATGATCAAATTTGTTTATAGCTATGATATCCCTTTTATCCAGTTTTAACCTATCGGACATCCATGTGCATCTTTAACCGGTTTAATTACAACTGCATCCATTGAACCGATTATACATGTTGTCGCATCCCTAGAATTACTTAATACTTATTAACCTGGTTTTTAGCATTCACATCTGTCATACGGTATTCATATAATGCTGACACCATCTCTTAAACACACACTAATAACCGTACGGCTAATTAGTTAAATCTGCATTTATTGCTTAACCTATTGCTTGTATTTTGTTGTTGATAACCATGCTTGATTATTTATAACCATGATTATGCTAGCTGTTTATGAGCACCCACATGCTATCTTTTACACCCAGACATGACTTGCTACACACATATTACTTGACCCGACATGGTACCGTACACTAATTGACTTGACCTGATGTACCATGGCTTGACCTGTTACCTGATCTTGTGTCTAATGCCAACAACCTGACATGTAGTCCTCACGGACCGTTCCTGTTGTCTATCCAGACAAACCTGCTCTTACCTGATCCTGAGTTGGCATTAGTTCTTGATTACTGAATACCTGACTTGACATACATAACTTAGGGGTATGGGGAAATCAATGATGAAATCCTGAATTGTAACTCGACAGTTGCTTGCTTTTACTGATCAGTTTAGAGGCTAGGCCCGCCTCGTGACGATGCTGCTGACATCGTTGGTCCGTACCCTTTTCCTGTTAGTGCCTAGCGGCACGTCTCGATTTCAGCCCGAGAGTCTTAGACCGTGGTCCCGGACATGCACGGGATACTATTGAGTTACATCGATGAATCATCAATTGATTTCAAAGACTTGAGAGTAGAAAACCCAATAGAACAGTTTAGTTTACTCACTGCACACTACCCTTCACTGCCCTGATTTATATTACTATTACACCTGCTTTTCATTCATGATTATATTTGCATTGCCTGTTACCCTGTTTATATTTTATTACTTGATGACATGACGCGCTGACGTCTGGGTTTTGCATGGCCCAGATTCCGTACCTTTGCTGCAGTCCGAGCAGGAGTACTTCAGGCAGCAGGCTGAGCTGTGAGGTGTCAGTAGTAGTTAGTTCTTTTCTTTTCTGCATTTTATTCCTGATGTGAGCCCGCATTATGGGACATACATTCCAGTTATTTTGTATTGGATCTTTTGCTTCCGTACTTTTAATATTCTTGACTCTTGTTATCTTGGCTTATGGACATGTATTAGATAGTTATATTTTGATTCTTGATATCTCTACAGCCGTAATGTGACTGTGGATGGATACTTCCTACCCACAGGTAGCATGATTGGCTATGTCACGTGCCCATCTTAGCGTACTCTGGGAAGTGGGGCATGACAGTTAGGTTGGGTAGAGTTAGGTGGAGGACCTTGTCTTTGGTTTTGGAATTGTTAGCTGCCTTGATTCCATTGTAAATTAAGATGGTTCCTCCATCCTTAATTATAGGTTTGATAATACAGATTATTATTATTATTTTGATATGCGGCATTGGTGGTCTCTTGCCTTTGAGGACCATTTAGAAGGGGGCATTCTTCAGAAAGGTGGAAAGAGTCTTGACATTTTAGGCAAGGAGAGGGTTTGCGAACTTGTTGGAGGGGGACAGTTGTAATTGATAGATTTTCTTATTGTTGCTAGCTCAGTTTACATCCCTATAGCTTCAACTATGTGTAACCCTCCCCTAGATATGGTCGAAGCTCTCTCACTAGTACTTTCCCATTGCATGGTTTTATCAGATAATTCTTTTATAAAGTTCCATGCGCCATCTTCCATTTTCATCATAAAGTCGCCTTGACACATCGACTCTAACATAAGTTTAGACTCTATACCATCATACACTATCTGGCATAGCTCCCACTTTGTTATCCCGTGGTGTGTACACTTAATTAGGAGGTCTTTAAAGCGTTCAAAATATGTATAAAATGATTCACCTCCCGTTTAGTGAAAAGATCTAATTTCATTTCTAAATTTAGCAGTTTTTAAATTGGGGGAAAAAAATTTTTAGAAAAGTTTTTGTAAATTCTGCCCAACTACTAATAGTGTTTGCATGTATACTATAAAGCCAGTGTTTAGCTTTATTCGTTAAGGAAAATAGTATGAGTCCAAGCTTAATCGCATCAGAATTTAATTGCTTTAAATTAAACAATTGGTATAAATCCTCAAATTCCCTAATAAAGACGTAAGCGTCTTCAAATTCTAAACGGTGGAATTTAGGAAGTGAATTAATAACAGCAAGTTTAATCTTGTAGTCACCAGCGGCTGATGGCAATACAATACCAGAAGGTTGTTAGTTATATATATGCCCTAGAGGCCATTATTGTACATATGATGTATATTATAGTGGATGCTTGGACATATATAGAGAGGATTTTCTTGCTCGACATAACAGTATACTATCTGGTTGCTCTTTGTCTTAACATATAGACTTGTATTGTGATAATGTCTTGCTCTCACATGTTGATAAAGCCCTTAGGATGTGTACTTGACTACCTAGACTATGATGGAGATCATACTAGTGGGGCCAGGGTATTCCACAAGTTCATCTTTTAATTGTTCCTAGTCGTAGGTGTATCGAGACAGGGCAACGATATTCTAGTGTAGACTAGCGTATACGCTTCTTGACCCATATGATGGGCGATGGATGATCCACATCCATTGGTGTTTGACGTCAAAGATGGTATGCGGGTGCTCAGTAGAGACTGGGTACACTGAACAGGACTCGCCGAGAACTCCTAGTTGGTATTACACCTATCGTCACATAGCAGTTCTTTGGTGACACTGGTACATGTTAATCTGTAGACCCGAGATCGTTATAGAGTCTTATGTGATTCCCACTGTGCTTTGATTTCCACCTTACCACGTTCAAGAGAGCATGCAAAACGGTGGCTTTTGGGTACAGTCCCGAGTCACATAGAGGCAATGAGCGATAGGAGGGGATTCGTCTCTCCCGGTATTGGGGGTTGATGTTGCGCTGTGCTCGATTGGCCATAACAGGAAGTCCCTGGACAGGGCTGATACGAAGATTTACTGGTAAGTGTTATCAGTAGTTTCTCGACCCGTTATGAGACTCACATCGGCACGACTTATCGGTTACTGGGGTCTGACGTTTACTACCCCTAGACTAGATATGCGACATATCAGACGAAGAGACCGGAATGTACGGTAGTGTTACTGACAGGCTTTGCGGGAGTTTAGACAAGCTTGCTTGTTGATCTTCTGATCGCTCAATACCCGGATAGCCGTTACGTCCAGCTAGTACCGTTGACGGCTTGTGGGTGACTGACATGATCATCACTTACTGCCGGCGTATTGACGAATCTTTAGAGTCCTACACAGAGGTTTCCTGGCTCAAGCAAAACGAAGTAGGAGCACATATGTGATATGTGCGGGACCGAGATTAATAAGAGTTTGTGATACCATATTCTATTCTCGCGATATTCATATCGGTCGGTTATATGTGATATAGCCGGGTTATCGAATCAAGTGTTGATTCGATAAGTTGATACAATTAATATTAGTCGATTATATGTGATATAGCCGGATTATTAAATCAAGTGTTGATTTAATAATTTAATGTATAATTGTATATTTGATATATTAATTTACATTAACTAATATTATCTCACTTAAGCATTTCTTTTTCTCACTAAAGCACATTTAAATGTGATATATATTATTGTGTCATGCTTTTTACCACATGTTATATGGGTGTATGAGACTCACACCATGCTTATGATAATTGTGGGTTTTATAATTTAAAGTAAATCAAAATTAGTTGGAAATTGGTCACATGGTTGGAGCTTAGTAGAAGTTTGTAGAACCATTGACTTAGTCCACTAATTTTTTTTTATTTGAGATATTTATTAACCCAACCATTATCTTAAACCATGGTAAAGTCTCTATATGAGTTATATGAGATATTTTCTCACCCATGATTTCCATTAAAATTATTGGCTTCATCTTCTTCATTAACAAGAGAGAGTGTTCCCCGCCGAACACAGAGACACGACCGCGCAGATCCGTCTTGCCTGAAATTCGGGGCAGATGCTAATTGGTGCTATCCGTCCACCTCTTCGAAAATGCCAAGTTGATTTATGGCACCATGTATCGAAGGTTTAAACGGATGCGGCCGATATAGCAGACTTCGTCAGATTCCCACTCGTGTGAGGGGTTTTTGATTGTGGGGACGCTCTTCCCTGCAGGCGCAAGCCCCTGCAGTTAATTACGCTACCGCATCGCGGTAACAACTTTCTCCTTCTCCAGATGGTCACTTCGTATCATGGGTGTTTGTATTTTTGTGGTTGCCCGTGGATTGTATACGAAGACTAAGTTATGTTGTCGCCCGTAGGGCGTGGACTAGTCCAAATCTGTATCTTTCTTAGATTTGGGTTTGGGGGGTTTGGTTTTAAGGATACGTTAGTCTCATTTGAGACTAAAATCAACTTAAACGTTTGTTAAGGATACGTTAGTCTAATTTTAGACTAAAATCAACTTAACGGGATCGTTTAGATCCAACAGAAGAGCAATCGGGCTCTATTGTTTAGTTTAATGACGTTGCGGTCGATAATTAGTTTAAGGACATTGCGGTCCATTGTTAGTTTTAAGACATTGCGGTCGAGGTTAAGGACATCATAGTCCGTTATTAGTTTTAAGACATCACGGTCGAGATTAAGGACATCATAGTCCGTGAGTTTAAGGACCTCACAGTCCGGTGTTAGTTTTAAGACATCACGGTCGAGCTTAAGGACATCATAGTCCGTGGATTTAAGGACTCCACAGTCTGACGTTAGTTTTAAGACATCACGGTCAAGATTAAGGACATCATAGTCCGTGAGTTTAAAGACCCCACAGTCCGGTGTTAGTTTTAAGACATCATGGTCGAGATTAAGGACATCATAGTCTATGAGTTTAAGGACCCCACAGTCCGTAGAATGTATGGTTGTTAGGACCCGTCACCTCTTTGAAGACGTTGAGGAATTACAACGACAAATATGAAAGGAGTGATGAGATGTACTCTCGAACCGGGTGTAAATTGATTGGAAGAGCATATAAGCTCAATTCAATTTAAATTGAGGACTTATAGCCAGAATTGGGCTAAGTCCAGTTAAAAAAATGTTAACATTTCATTGTTGTTCTGCCTGTTAGGCCTTTATTTGGGCTCTGCCCTTTTAATAATGCCAAGTATTGGGCTCTGACATTTTGTCTAGTATTGGATGCATAGCATTTATCAGGAACAAAGTGATGTTCTGATAGTGCGCCACGTGGCGCGTCAGACGCTTTGCGCCAATTAAAGAGCGCATTGCGCTAGCGCACATAAGGGTGACACGTGTCGCTTAGCGCTAGTTTGTTAGCGCACTGCGCTTTTAATTTATGAGCGCGTTGCGCTAGTCTGTTGGCGCGCCAGCGAGTGACACGTGGCGCGCTTGGCGCTGAGCACCAGTTTATGAGCGTAAAGCGCAGATTGTGTCTCTGGTTGACACGTGGAAAGTTCTGGCGCTGTGCGCCGGTCTATTGAGCGCAAGGGCGCAGTTCATAAGTGCAATGCACTTTTCAATAGCGCAATGCGCATCTGATCGATTTCAAGATCACAGAACAACTTTTATGTTCTTCTAAAGAGGCTTTGCCTCAAAATCCAAGAACAAAAGTTCTTGTTTTGATAAAAGGCTCTGCCTTTATAGATCAAAGATCTGTGGACGAAGTAAAAAAAATACTTCTTATTATATTTTTTTTATAACTAGATCTTTTGATCTTTTTTCTTATCGTCAAAGACCTTGGTCTTTTTTGTTTTTAGATCTATAATCTTTTTAGAAGAGAATTCTTCTTTTTATGAGATGTTTTCATCTCTGTTTCTCAAGAATATAGTTCTTTTTTACCTTGAGTATGAAGAAAACTCTTCTTTTCTTAAAAGCTCGCTCTTTTTTGGCAGAGGGTTTTTCTCTTTCTGTTCTGTATATTTTAGACTTGAAGTCTAGGGTCCTTTATATAGGGCCAAATGATTTGTTAAATCAGTCGAAGAGATCTTTCTCTGATTGATTTGGGAATATTTCCCACCATTGGATCTTTGATCCTAAGGCTTCTGTTTGACAAAAGATAATCTTCTTGTTTTTCAATAAGATTGAGAAATCTTTCTATGCAGAATTTGTTCTGTTTTGGTAATTCATTATTTACCATTGGATCATTGATCCAGCGGTGCTTAAAGCACAATCTTGTTGTTTGGAAAGATTTTGAGAAATCTTTCCTTAACAGAATTTAATTCTGGTTAATAAATGATTTATTATTATTAGATCCTTTAATCTAACGGTGGGAATTTTAATTCCAGCGTTGGCGCATCTACATTAGACACGTGGCGCGCAGCGCAACTGCGCTAGCACACCCATGCTGGACACGTGGTGCGCAGCACAGAGCGCAGCGCAACTGTGCTAGCGCACCTGTGCTAGACATGTGACACGCCGCGCGGAGCGCAGAGCAACTGCCCTGGCGCACCTGTGTTTGACACGTGGCGCATAGCGCAGAGCGCTGGATCTGAAGCGTTGCTTCAACTTTTTTAATTTTTGAATTTTGAAAACAGAGTTTTGCTCTGATTGGGGGTGCGCTGCCTAGGGCTCAGCGCTCCTGGCGCTGGCGTATCTGTTTTTGACACGTGGCGCGCAGCGCACAGGATCTGAAGCGTTGCTTCAATTTTTTTTTGAATTTTGAAATTCAAAACAGAGATTTGCTCTGATTGGGGAAACAAATGCCCCCCGCCGTTGCGCACACATGAGTGCAGCGGTGGCGACATCTGAGCCCTTGGATCAACTCAAAAGTTGAAGAGGCAGTTCAGTGCCTATAAATAGGACCTTTGGTCCTTGAGATGATTATCATCTTCTTCTTGAGAATTTTCTCTTATTCAGAGCACTGCTCTTCAGTTTTAAGAACTTTTCAAGAGTAAAACTCTTCCAAAACTTAGGTATAGTTTAAAACTTTTAATAAACAAGGGTTTTACCCATTAACAGAGCTTTGCTCTTTATAGATCTTTGATCTAAAGAAAACCCATTTAGGGTTTTATTTAGCAGAGCTTTGCTCCATAGGTCTAAAGAGATCTAAAGCGAACTAAAAAGAACCCTATTAAGGTACTATTAATAGAGCTCTGCTCTCTAAAAGGATTTTTCTTGTGATCTCTTAATTCATTGATGGAGCTTTGCTCCTTTCAAACCATATAGAAGAACTCCTGAGAGTTTTCCATGGATCTTGAAGATTTAAGATGGAATTTTATTTTTGATGAATTATATCATCTTCTTAGAGCAAAGGTCTCAATGTTCTCGGGGGCCTTCTTTAACTTCCTTTCATAACCGATTTTGACAGGTGTCACTCCTGTCTGCAGAGCATTGCTCTCGAGGAGTTTAACTCCATGTGCCTATTTTGAATAAGAAATTACTCATTCAGTCTGTCTGCTGATCTTTGCTGATTTTCTTTTACAGGAGTAATGGACGCTCACATGTATGATCTCGACGAGATTATCTCTTACGGAGACATCCGCCGACTCGGCCGTTTTCAGAATCGAGAATTCACAACGCCGAGTGTGCCGAAATTATGAGTCGCTTTGACGTATACAATGGTCAATTGCTTCCTCGGTGTTCCCCTCTTCTGAAGCTTATTGTGGGAGCGATCTGAGAAGCGCTCTCTCTATTTTGTACCGGCGTGCCGCTTAGAGCATTGGATGCCGCTGAGGATAAGGTGCACTCGGTGTATCTGATGAACCTAATCTCAAAGAGACGGCGAGACAATCTTGTCGACCTCCTGCACCAGGCTTTTCAGCAGTCTGCCATACTTGCTGCTTATCGGAAGGTAGAGGACATCCGTGGAGATCCCGACGCTTGCAATCGCGAAAGAAAGCACATCAGGATGGTTCGCCAGGCCTGGAAAATTCTGGACAAGGTCACTTTTGAGTTCCTCAATCCATGCCCTGGATCTGAGGTTTTGCCGTTGTAATTATTTTGATAATGTCTTTTTTTGTTGTTTTTATAATTGTAAGAACCTTTTGCAATATGAATAGCAAATTTCTCGTTTTAGCGTATTTTACTTCATGTTCTGAATCTTTTGCACATGCATGAATGGGTGTTCCTCAAACGCTTAATTAAATGCAAATCGGCTGTTCTCCCTGGTGTTCCTCAAACGCTTAATTAAATGCAGATCGACAGGTGAGACGACTACCACGGCCGAACCTAAGGCAGCGATGGATGAGGCGGCTGCAATCGCTGAGCCCGAGGTGGTGGCGAGCGAAACGGGTACAATTGCTGGGCCCGAGATGGCCGCTCTTTCTTAAGAGTCAGACACCGCTCCGATCATCGTTCTTCCCACCTACGGTTCTCTGTCGTCTTTTGGCGTTGCGAGCGTAATGACGGCTCTCGTGGAGTCAGGGGATGAGGCGACGGGAGGTGAGACCACCCTGATGGAGGAGGGAGACGCCGCCGTTGTATCAAGTGACCCCCTCGTCATGACTCCGGCTGGCGACTCATCAGGTAAGATTTAGGTCACCGCCCTTCTTTTTATTCTGCAATCTTCCTTGACAGGGTTTATCTTGTTTCTAATGCAGGTGCGGCTAGTGCTGATGTCGCACTATCCGAGGCAGCGCCATCAGCTACTGTCTTGACGGTGGCATCTCCTCTACCCTCTCTCATACCAACTCAGATGTTGGAAGGTATGGATTGGTAACTCATCAGTCTTATTCTTTAAGCTGTATAACCTACATACTGACGTTGCAATATTGCGTCTTTGCAGGAGTCCTTTTTGACCACCTGTACCAGGTGCTGCATCCCCACTTCTCCTTCCCGTCGGAGATTGCTTCATCCAGTGGCGCTGGTGAATACAGCTTTCAATTAATGCTTTTTCTTTTACCGATAATGAAATCATTTCTGATTCTTCTTTGCCTTGATCGCAGTACTACAGATTGAAGGAGGAAATGAGAGATCAGTTGTGGGTTCTCCCGGCTTTGCCACCTGCTGTAGCTGGTATAGTAAATCCCATTTTTCATGAATCTCTTATATTTCTTGATCTGTCATCTGATTGTGATTTGTTTTGCAGCGGTCGTGTTAACTCCGGCCTCTTTCAAATCTCGCATTATGATGCCGGCAGGTCCCTTCTCCATACGTCCATCCTCAAAGGGTGCTGTGACGAGTCTGTGTATGCTGAGCAAATATATTGAGGAGTTTGACACGGAGACTCCCACATCTGCTGCGGATTTTTCCACAGAGGTTAACCCTATGCTAGCGACGCTTATGAACTTTCATGGTGAGGGCGTCGTTGAGTCTTGGGTTAATCGCTGCAGGGAAATCGAAGCCTGCTTGCATGAGCTTGAGCTTAGGCGTCCTGCACCTGAGATTCTGGCTATGAGCACTTAACGGGCTGCGTGGATCGAGCAAAGCACTCCTTATTTCCGCCATCTTAAACAAGAAGTGGCTTTAAAGCATAAGGAATGTAAAGAAACTTCAAGCGAGTCTGCTCGACTGCATGCTGAGTTTGATGCGAATGCTGTCCAGTTGAAAGTTATCTTCGAAGGCCTTCTGCGATGTATTTCTGATGGGTTAACATTGAGGCAGAAGCTCGACGTCGTCAAGCGGGATGCACAAGATCGCGAAGCAGCTCAGCGGGCCGTCGAGGAACAGCTTTCGTCTTACTTGCAGCAACGAGCCCGGGTCGAAGCGGAGTTGGCCGCGGCAGCTGATCAGGAAGAAGGGCTGAGGGAAGTGCGCGAGCGGCTGACTGGATTATTGAAAGAGATTTCCTCTCAATAAAAATTTTGTATCATTTGTAGTTTTGAATAAAATGTATTTATTCTTTTATTCTTTCATATGATGTATTTTGTACCCAATCGAATTCATGAATAAAAGATACACGTTCTTCGTGACGTCTTGTGTCATCTCTCTGCTTTCTTCTTTCTTTGCTGTGTTGTTTGCCATGTGACTTTAGCAAGTGCGGTCTATAGATAGCATATAGCCGTCAATCTTGTGCTCTTTATAGAGTGGTGATGGCTTAGAAAATAGGGTTAGGATCTGTCACCTAAGACTTTTCGACTTTATGAGTCGTGAGGGTCTCATAAAGAATTTTCTCCCTACCGGTCGAGAGGATCCCGTAGGTGTAATTTCTCCTTAAGAATCGTAAGGATTCCTAAGTGCGTTTTCTCTTGAAAGTCGTAAGGATCTCACAAGAGAATTTACTTCCTTACGAGTCGTGAGGACCCGCAAGTGATGGGTGAAGTTGTCCTTATCCGCATTTCACGGAGTTAAGGGTTGCTCTGGATGCTTCCCACGGGTTCACTGCCGTGTTTGGTAAGGACCAGGCTCCGCTCTGGACGTTTTCCAGGATATCGCAGTTTAAAGACATCGCGGTCGAGGTTAAGGACAACATAGTCCATGGATTTAAGGACTCCACAGTCCGTTGTTAGTTTTAAGACATCACGGTCGAGGTTAAGGACATCATAGTCCATGAGTTTAAGGACCTCACAGTCCAATGTTAGTTTTAAGACATCACGGTCGAGATTAAGGACATCATGGTCCATGGATTTAAGGACTCCACAGTCCAATGTTAGTTTTAAGACATCACGGTCGAGATTAAGGACATCATGGTCCATGGATTTAAGGACTCCACAGTCCAATGTTAATTTTAAGACATCACGGTCGAGGTTAAGGACATCATAGTCCGTGGATTTAAGGAATCCACAGTCCGTGCAATGTGTGGTTATTGGGACCCGTCACCTCTTTGAAGACGTTAAGGAATTACAACGACAAATATCAAAGGAGTGAAGAGATGTACCCTTGAACCGAGGTAAAATTAGTTTAAAATCATTGGGGTTGATTGTTAGTTTTAAGACATCACAGTCGAGATTAAGGACATCATAGTCCGTGAGTTTAAGGACCTCACAGTCCGACGTTAGTTTTAAGACATTACGGTCAAGGTTAAGGACATCATAGTCCGTGGATTTAAGGACTCCACAGTCCGATATTTGCTCTGGATGCCTCCCACGGATTCACTGCCGTGTTTGGCGAGGACCGGGCTCTGCTCTGGATGCTTCACACAGGTTCACTGCCGTGCTCTACGAGGACCAGGATCTGCTCTGGACGTTTTCCACGGGGTCAGAAGTGACGTTATCCGCGTTCCACGTGACCAGGAATTTTGCACTAGATACTTCCCACGGGTTCACTGCCGTGTTCGGCGAGGACTAGGCTCTACTCTGGATGCTTCACACGGGTTCACTACCGTGCTCTGCAAGGACCAGGATCCGCTCTGGACGTTTTCCACGGGGTCAGAAGTGACGTTATCTGCATTCCACGTGACCAGGAATTTTGCTCTAGATGCTTCCCACGGGTTCACTGTCGTGTTCGGCGAGGACTAGGCACCGCTCTGGATACTTCACACGGGTTCACTGCCGTGCTCTGCGGGGACCAGGATCCGCTCTGGACGTTTTCCACGGGGTCAGAAGTGACGTTATCCGCATTCCACGTGACCAGGAATTTTGCTCTAGATGCTTCCCACGGGTTCACTGCCGTGTTCGGCGAAGACCAGGCTCCACTCTGGATGCTTCACACGGGTTCACTGCCGTGCTCTGCGAGGACCAGGATCCGCTCTGGACGTTTTCCACGGGGTCAGAAGTGACGTTATCCGCGTTCCACGTGACCAGGAATTTTGCTCTAGATGCTTCCCACGGGTTCACTGCCGTGTTCGGCGAGGCCTATGCTCCGCTCTAGATGCTTCACACGGGTTCACTGCCGTGTTCTGTAAGGACCAGGATCCGCTCTAGACGTTTTCTACGGGGTCAGAAGTGACGTTATCCGCGTTCCACGTGACCAGGAATTTTGCTCTAGATGTTTCCCACGGGTTCACTGCCGTGTTCGGCGAGGACTGGGCTCCACTCTGGATGCTTCACACGGGTTCACTGCCATGCTCTGCGAGGATCAGGATCCGCTCTGGACGTTTTCCACGGGGTCAGAAGTGACGTTATCCGCGTTCAACGTGACCAGGAATTTTTCTTTAGATGCTTCCCATGGGTTCACTGCCGTGTTCGGCGAGGACTAGGCTCCGCTCTGGATGCTTCACACGGGTTCACTACCGTGCTCTGCGGAGACCAGGATCCGCTCTGGACGTTTTCCATGGGTCAGAAGTGACGTTATCCGCGTTCCACGTGACCAGGAATTTTACTCTAGATGCTTCCCACGGGTTCACTGCCGTTTTCGGCGAGGACTAGGCTCCGCTCTGGATGCTTCACATGGGTTCACTGCCGTGTTCTGGGAGGGCCGGGATCCGCTCTGGACGTTTTCCACGGGGTCAGAAGTGACGTTATCCGCGTTCCACGTAACTAGGAATTTTGCTCTAGATGCTTCCCACGGGTTCACTGCCGTGTTCGGCGAGGACTAGGCTCCGCTCTGGATGCTTCACACGGGTTCATTGCCGTGTTCTGTGAGGACCAGGATCCGCTCTGGACGTTTTCCATGGGGTCAGAAGTGACGTTATCCGTGTTCCACGTAGCCAGGAAGGGTTGACTTTATCCACATTTCACGGAGTCGGAATTTGACTCTCGGTCATCTGTACACCGCCGAGTCATGGAACTGGGAGTTGCCGCTGTTCTGCTTCACTTGATGTTGTGTCTGCTGCAATGAGACTAACGTCGAGATGATCTCTAGGCTATCTGTGAATAGTCGAGATTTGGCTTCTTCTTATAATGAAACCTAGGGAGGAAAGGTGTGATTCCTTCGTCGTTTGCGCCCCTAGATTGTATACAGGGATTGATGTAATATCACCTGTAGGGCATAAATTTCATTTTTATTTTTCAATTCTTTCCGCGATGCTTTATCATTTCAGATTTTATATCGTGAAGGTTGCGATGGCCCAATCATTTCGGCTATTTTTTGCGGTGCCCAATCATTTCGGCTATTTATTTTATTTTTACTCGCTGCTTTTTATTGCGAGTTGTCCAATCATTCCAGCTATTTTGCATGCATACATTTTTTACTTGCTGCTTTTTATTGCAAGTTGCCCCATCATTTCGGCTATTTCGTATGCATGTGTGGCTTGCTAGCTTTTCGCTGCAAGCTTGAAATCAGACACCGATTTCGACATCAGCACCGCTACAACTGGGATATTGCCAGGAGCGAATCATCATTTTCTTCTGTCGAACAAAGATGGCTTAGTAAACAGGGTTAGGATTCTGTCGACTAAAACTTTTGACTTCATGAGCCGTAAAGGTCTCACAAAGGTATTTTTCCCTACAAGTCGTGAGGATCTCGTAGGTGTGTTTTCTCCTTAGGAATCGTGAGGACTCCTAAGTGTATGGCTTCTCGTAAGTCGTAAGGATCTTACAAGAGAGTTTTGCCCTTTATAAGTCGAGAGGACTCATAAGGGTTGTTCACCGTGCAAACATATCCCTAGTCACGGGTGGGAATTGGTTATGGAAATGTTTATTCGCACCCGTGGATTGTATACAAGGGTCAGTGTTGCACCGCTTGTAGGGCAGTAGTGGAGGTTGTGGGCGCTGCTTAAGAATAGGTTCAGGTCTCTGTAGCTTAAGACTTTCAAATTTTGTGAGCCGTGAGGGTCTCGTAAGAGGATTCTCCTTACGAGTCGTGAGGATCTCGCAAGTGTAATTTCTCCTTAGGAATCGTGGGGATCCCTAAGTGTGTTGCTCCCTTGTGAGTCGTAAGGATCTCACGCGGGTGATTTCTCCTTACAAGGTCGAGAGGACCTTGCAAGTGTCTTTTAACGAGGTTGTGCCCTTTCGGTTTTCACAAGCACCCGCCGGTAGCCCTGCTGTTTTTACTCACGGAGCCCTTCCGGGTTTTCATCCGTGCCCATTTTGCTTATGGACATACCGTTTTCTTTTTCTTTTCTTTTTTTTTATTCTAACGAGGTTGCGCCCTTTCGGGTTTTCACAATACTCGCCGGTAGCCTTGCTGTTTTTACTCACGGAGCCCTTTCGGGTTTTCATCCGTGCCCATTTTGCTTATGGACATACCGTTTTTTTATATTCTTTTTTCTTATATTAGCTTTGGGATGCTGCAATCCACCGTAGTTTATCGACATCTCGGTCAATAGCTAGTTTTAGGACATAGTGGTCCGTTGTTAGTTTTAAGGACGTTTCGTTCCGCTGTTAGCTTAAGGACGTTTCGGTCCGTTGTAAAGGAAGTTGACTATTACCTATGGAGTTTAGGCTTAGGAAGATAGCGAGCGGACATAGGCGTCGTCATCTATCATTGACCTAGGCCGTGACACGTCAAGCGTAGTACTTCTTCAGGAAGCGACCGTTTATTGGCTTGAAAGGTCTTTCACCATGCATGTCCATGAGTAGATAGGCTCCACCCTGGTAGACCTTGTCTATGATGTACGGGCCTTCATAGTTCGGCTCGAATTTTCCCTGCTTAGCGCGATTGGGGAATAGGTCTTTTGACCACTACTACGAGTTCGCCTTGGCGGAATGTCCTCGGCCTAGTCAATCTTTCGTAAGAGCGCGTCATCTTTGCTTTATAAGCCTCCAGATTTTGTTGCGCTATGAGCCGGGTTTCATCAAGGGCATCGAGCTCCTCAAGCCGAAGGTGAGCATTCTCTTCGTCCGTTAGCTCATAATGGACTGCCACTCATAGAGAGGGTAACTCTATCTTGAGGGGGAGTATCGCTTCTGTACCGAATACCAACGCGTAGGGCGTTGTGTTCATGGCCGTCTTGAACGTAGCTCGATACGCCCAGAGAGCTTCATGCAGTCTCTCGTGCCAGTCCTTCTTATTTCAGGACACTGTCTTCTTCACGATCTTCGTCAAGGTCTTATTGAAAGCCTCCGCTAGACCGTTGGCTCGGGGATTATAAACTGAGGAGTATCTCCAGTCTATGTTGTGCTGTTGTGCGAAGCGGCTGATCTTGTGGCTTCTGTAAGCTGGCCCGTTATCAGAGATGATCCGTCGCGGAGTTCCAAATCGATAAATAACGTGCGTCTTGAAGAAGTGGAGGATATTCTCTGTCTTCACTTCCCTTAGCGGTACTGCTTCTGCCCATTTGGAGAAGTAATCAGTTGTCGCTAAAATAAAACGATGTCCTCTGGACGATGCCGGTTCGATGGGGCCGATTATGTCAGTCCCCTACATTTCGAACAACCAGCTAGCCACCGTTGGATGTAGTGGATTTGGATGCTGATGGATAAAGTCCCCATGAATTTGGCATGAGTGGCATTGCTTCGCATACTCGATGCAGTCCTGGATCATCGTGGGCCAATAATAACCCATCCATTTGATCTTCAACTTCATCTTCGGGCCTGCTTGGTGAGAACCGCAGAGTCCGTTGTGAACTTCTTGGATGACTCTTTTCGCCTCTTCAGGTCCCAAGCATCTTAACCACAGAGAATCAAACGACCTCTTGTACAGAGTATCATTGACGAAGGCAAAAGATAGAGCTCGTTTCACGAGCTGATGTCTCGAGAATGCATCTTCAGGTGTTCAACGGGATTTGAAGTAGTCTATAAAGACTTCTCTCTAATCCTCAACCGTTTCTTGGTCTTTTATTTGCAGGGCCGTCTGCTCAGTCGCTCCTTTTTCTTCGGACGACTCCGGAGATATTTCCACCGGTGTAAGAACCCGACGGCTTTGCACAACGATCCTTACGTCATCGAGGTTCTCGTCGGCCAGTTCTTTAGCGAGCTTAGCTAGTGCATCCACTTTGCTATTTTCTGCACGCGGTATGCTTTCTAAGATGTAGGAAGGTATTTGGGTCAGCAGTTGCTGTACCCTCTCGCCGTACTTTACCAGTTCTGGTTTGCACGTTTGATAGTCGCCGTTTACTTGACTAACGACCAGTTGGGAGTCTCCGTATATGAGGAGGTTTTCAATTCCCATGTCGATGGCGATCTCGAGGCCTACCATCAAAGCTTCATACTCGGCTTCATTGTTTGTCCTCGGCTCTGTCAAGGAGAAGGCGAAGCGCATTATCTCTCCTTGTGGAGTCACGAAGATGAGGCCTACCCCTGATTTGATTATGGGCGTGTTCTGTTTGCGCTTCTTCATGGAAGACGCTCCATCAAAATAAAGTTCCCATCGGGCATCACCACCGTCGATCGCATCAAATGCATGTTCGTCTGGCAGTTCGCAATTCAAGGGAGAATCGGCTGGTATCGGATGTTCGGCGAGGAAATCGGCGATGGCCTGGCCTTTCACTGCCTTAAGAGGCTGATAAGTTATTGAGAACTCCATCAAGAGCAAGGCCCATTTAGCAAGTCGTCCTTTTAATATGGCCTTCGACATCAAATACTTAGAGGGTCCACTTTTTATATGAGACGGACTTCATGCGCCAATGCATAGTGCCTGAGTTTCATTATCGCGAAGATCAACGCCAGGCAGTGTTTTTCGATAGGAGAGTAATTGCTTTCTGCCCCCAGTAGAACTCGACTCAAATAGTAGAGGGCTCTCTCCTTCCCTTGGTCGTTCTCTTGTGCCCATAATGCGCCTAAAGAACCTTCGAGGGCTGTTGTATAAAGAATAAGGGGCTTTCCCTTAACCGGAGTGGCCAGCACTGGCAGGTACTGCAAATACTGCTTGATTTCGTCCAGCGCACCTTGGCATTTGTGGTCCCAGACAAACGGGGTTCTCTTCTTCATCAGGTGATTGTAAGGGCGGCACTTGCCTGAGAGATTGGCTATAAATCGCCGGATATATGCGAGCTTTCCTTGGAGAGACCGCGGCTGCTTGAGAGTTCTTGGTGGAGGCATTTCCATAATCGCCTTGATCTTTGACGGATCTATCTCGATACCTCGGTGTCGGATGATGAATCCTAGGAATTTTCCCGAGGAAACTCCGAACGCGCATTTGAGAGGGTTCATCTTCAAGTTGTATTGCCGAAGACGTTGAAATATGATCTTCAGATGCTCGAGATGTTCCTCGTATGATTTGCTTTTAACCACGAGGTCGTCGATATAGCATTCGACGATTTCATGTATAAGGTCATCGAAGATCTTCGTCATGGCCCTCTGATAGGTGGAACCCCGTTCTTTAGACCGAAAGGCATTACCTTATAGCAGAATATACCCAAAGGGGTCCGGAAAGCGTATATTTTTGGTCCTCGGGATGCACCTTTATCTGATTGTATCCTGAGGATCCGTCCATGAAGGAGAAGACTTCGTGAGTGTACGTATTGTCTATCATCAGCTCAGTGACCGGTACTGGGAAATCGTCCTTCGGGCAGGCTTTATTAAGATCCCGGAAGTCCACGCATATGCGTACTGTCCCATTTTTCTTCATCACCGGGACGATATTGGCGATCCAGTCAGGATACTGTACTTCTTGGATGAAGCCAGAGTCGATCAGCTTCTTGTTCTCGGCGTTGATGCTCATCTCAAGCTGGAGCCGCATTCTTCTCGGCTCTTGTTTGATCGGCTTGACGTCCGGGGATATTGCCAATTTGTGGACAGCAATCTCTGGATTTAATCCTGGCATTTCGGAATAGTTCCATACGAAGCAATCTCTATGCTGCATAAGCACGTCTTTTAGCACAGCCACCCTTTTTTCAGATAGCAGCTCACTGACGAATGTCGGTCGCGGATCATTTGCCATCCCCAAATCAATCTTCTTGAGGTTATCTGCAGTGGTATGTATTCCATCTTCCAGCTCTTTCGGCGCCGCAGAAACTCTGAGATCACCTCATCATCATTATTTTCGAAGCGCCAGGGGAGGTCATCCCTATCTTCAGGCTCTTCTTCTGATAGCGTTATCATGTGACAAGTACGAGCTCGCTTCCAAGACCGATGTGGATCTAGTTCTACTCTCGTGGCTTTGGGTACATGCTTCTGCGGCGGAGTTATCCTCCAACTGTCGGATAGAGCGAACTTGCCGAGCTGATATTGATCTTCGACCCAGTTCTTGAAGGTGAAGCAATCTTCGAGAGGGTGTCCTATTGCTCGGTGATAAGAGCAATAGTCTGGGTGAGAGACTTCGCCTGCTTGCTCGAGGTGTTTAGACTCTGGAAGTGTAATCATTTGATGTTTTATAGCGAGGTCAAGTATCTTCTTTGTCTTGTCTTAAGGAAAAGAGTATGCTCGACTCATCTTCTTCATAAGGGACAAATCCGGGCCGCTTGATTCCCAACAGCGTGACTTCTTAGTCCCGCTTTGTCGCTGTCGAATGCCTTTTCCGCTCCTTGACTTGTTTCTGCCTCTGCGTCGGGCCTTTTTTACAACAGGTTGACAGGGAGGGGCATTTTTATCTTTCTCAGCCTGTTGGAGAAGGCGCTGCTTTCTGGCTTTCTCATAGATGGCCATTTCGCGATTATGGTCGTCTCGAACTTTTTGACCAGCTTCCCTTATAAGCTTGTCCATTTGTTCTTCAAACGACGGACTGGGCATTTTCACGTCGGGGGCTCTTTCTGGTTCAGGGTTAGCATTCTCCCATTGAGCATCTCCTTCTTCATCAAAGTCATGTACGATGTAGCAGTCGCGGAGTAGCTCCCATTTCTTGGACCGAATATATCCAAGCCCGATCGCTTCCATTCTCCCGTTGGGCAACTTGCGCTGAGTTCCGGGAACATTCCAGATCCTGTCATAGAACTTAGCTTTTCGAGCGGTCTGTCTGAAGGGTATCCCTTGGCACTTCAATAGCCTTTTCAAGCCTTCTGTGTAATATCTATGCAGACGGAAGGGCTGTAGCCTGTCAAGTATAGAATCCGCGCCATGCCAAACTTCTCTCTCCACTCTTGTTTCCGTGGATCGGTAGAATAGGATTGCCTGTTCACCTTTTCGCCTGGGAGGGACGTAAAATGTTTGTATCTCTTCCACACTGTAGGTATCAAGCGCATCTAGTTCTTTATGATGTTTGGGCGGAACCATGGCAATTTGCAAACTTTGCTCTTCATAAGCGAATGTTTGTATTGAAGGCCGAGAAGAAAATATAGTATGGACCTCATCTTTCGAGTCGCTGCCAAAGATCAACATAGGAGCGGACGGTCCTGGCTTGTTGTGCTGGGGTGGACCTGAATAAACTATCGCTTCCTCTTCTTCAGTATCACTCCCGAAGACTGGAATGGTGGTGATATCTTTGTTCTCCGGTTTGTGACATCTCTCCGTGTCCTCAAAATCTGGCAAAAAGTATTTTGCATCTTCATACTTGCGGACTTCGTTCATGGAGAATGGATTCAGCTCTTCTGTTACGGTATACTCGAGACCATCCTTAAAATACTTCATACACTGATGTTGTGTAGAAGAGATGATGTTGTACTCGTGTAACCAAGGTCGGCCAAGCAAAGCGTTATAGCATGTCTTGGCGTCAATGACATGAAATTTAATATCCGTGACAAGCAACTCGAATCGTAATGTAAATATCACAGACCCGAGTTCCGCGATGACTGGGAGTCAAAACCAGAGATGGTGATTTTATCACGAGCGAGATGCTAGACGCTCATGCAGATTTCCTTCAACACTCGCACGTTGAGGAGATTAACGGAAGACCCATTGTCGACCAGGATTTTGCCTATCTTTATATCATGGCAGTATCCTGAGACATAGAGGGGACGGTTGTGCTCGCACGTCCCAAGGAGGAGGTCTTCGTCGCCGAAGGTGATATCGGCTGTGTGTACTTCCTCTAGCTCGTCCTTCATCTTTTCTTCGGGGAGAAAAGCTTGGAATTGCTCTGGCTCTTGTAGCGCCTTGATCAGTGAATCTCTCGCTTCTTTGGATAGTAGAAGGGCATCGAGAATACTGAGTTGCGAGGGTAACTTCCTCAAGTGCGCCAAAACATTATAGTCCACCTTACTCTTCTTTGGCAGGTCCTTGGCGGTCAGTTCTTTCATGACTTGGTCGTCCAGGGCGATATCCTCGGAGACCTTTTCTTTTCCCTTATCTTTTCTACTCGTGGATCCAAGATTCTTTTCTGGAAGCGTGCGATTACGCAGCTGAATGTTTTCACAGGCCTTCGGTTCTTCCTCCTTCCCCAATGTAGATTCTTTAAAGAAAGGGCCAAGAGCCATCTCTTCGTCAGAGTCGCTTCCGAAAGTGAGAATCTGCGATCCCCCGGTGTTGACCATGCAACAGTTACCGGTATTTCTTTTATGCTCCTCAGTCACACTTCTTTGCTCCCGACGAGTTTTGCGTTTCATTCGCTTAAAATGTTGCCGGTGAGCAACATATCCCTGCCACCATCTTTTAAAGGCGTCGCACTCTTCGGTAGGGTGCGAAATCTTTCGATGATATAAGCAGTAGTTAGGATGTGTTTCTGCTTCACCGGGAGTGTTTTCTTCGGAGGGTGGTAGCTTCATTCCCATTGATATGGCTTTAGCAAACCTTTTCCTCGTCTTGAACTTATTTTTATCCGCGATGGATATCCTTTGATTCGGAGGGAGTGTCTTGGCTCTTTCGTCTAGTCGTCGGCGTTTGGCTCTTTCAAATATGGCCATCTCACGCTCCCGATTGGCTTTACTTTTCAGATGAATCTCATTTAGGAAGGTGTCGATCATTTCGTCTGACGGCCATAGAAGTTCTGACTCGGGACCTGCCCCCAGTCTCTCTGTGCAGGGAGCCTCTTCATTGTCTAGCGATGAATGAGATATCACATGGCAACTTGCTACATAATCCTCAGATCCATCTGATGAGTCTTCTCGATCATTTCCGTCCTCAAGAACGTGGCTGAGGAACTCTTGGAGCGTGATTGGAGTCCGCGCCTTCTGGTTATACTCTTCCAGCGTATCAATCTGCTTCTGTAAGTCCGTGCGCTTGTCGCCAGGCTTCACGGGCTTCTTGGATTTCTTCTTCTTTTTCGAAGATTTTGACGGCTGGGTGTGAACACTTTGGCTATCACCACCAATCTTTGGAGTTGGGCGCGGCTTCAGCATCCCCTCGATGATCTGGGGTTCCAGCGGATTCTCCCACCTGATTGCTGGGCATGTCTGGAGATCATTCAGCATCCTTTTGGTTTTGGCTGAAAGCACGACCTCCCATGGAGCTTCTTCAATAAAAGAGCACGTTGCCCCCGGTGTGTCCGTCTTCTTAGGAGTGTGCGGTTGTGGTGGGCTCACTTTCCACTTTTCAGACAGCGCAAACTTGCCTTATAGGTACTAATCCTCGATCCATCCCTTAAAGACGAAGCAATCTTCGATCGGATGGCTTACCGTTTGGTGGTAAGGGCAATAATTAGGATTATTCACTTCACTGGGTTGCGGTAGTCGCCTTGGATTTGGCAAGTTGATAAGCCTGTTGCGCACCGCCAGCTCGAATAGCCTTTTCGTTTTATCCCGCGGGAATGAGTAAGGGTACTTCATTTTCTCATTAAATAGCGCCGTCTCTCCTCCAATTGATTCGTTAGTCTTGGAGCACTGGGCTGCTGTTGGGTGTTCGCAACGAAGGCCGCCTTCCGTTTACCCTTTTCGTTCCGCGGTTCCGGTTTCGAAGGAGACGGTCTATGACCCATCTGATCCATCTGGGCTAGCTTATCGATTAAAGCCTGGAACGTGGTCGGTTTGAAGAACATCATGAACTGTGAAATAGTTGCATGAGGATCTAGGGTGCCCACGAACATACCCACCGCTGGTGCTTCTTCGATGCGCTGTTCGCACTTTGACCACAGATTTCGCCATCGGATTGCGTATTGAACCCACGTCTCGCCCGGCTTCACCCTGGCATTGATCAATGTCATTATTGGAGTGCGTTCACTTGCACTCGCGAATCGCTGGGTGAATAACAACTCCATTTCTGCGAAAGTTTTGACGGAGTCATTTGGAAGTTCGGAGTACCACTCAAATGCCGTCTCCGACAAGCTGCCGATGAATTGACGGAGCAAAAGCTTATCATAGCCCTCGGTGTTGCCACACAGAGCTCTGAACTGGGCGACGTGTTGGTGGGGATTGCCCGTCCCCTTGTACACATGGAATTTGGGAATCGTGTATCCCGGTGGATATTTTTTTTGATCATACCAGTCTGGATACGGTCGCACAGTCTTCATGACCTGGCCAACCGCTTCAGTTGCCTGGTGAACTCATATTTGTTGAGTAATATAATCATCCAGGGCGGCCTTGGAGATAGTTTGCTCTTTGGCTGTTGACAGAGCTGGCAGAGGATTCGATGTTTCCCCTTTGTCGTCTTCAATAATGATCGGAGGGTCTTCGGCTGGAGTATCCGGCTGTATCATCATCCCGACTATGTCTTGGAAGAGAAGTGTCATTCGCTTTATATTAGCCGCTTGCTCCGCGGCTTCTTTGTCTTTCTTTTCGACGACTCTGCGAAGGAAGTCAGCGTCGGTTTCTTGTTCATAACGTTGCTCCGATGACGCCTCCGGGCTTTTTTTGGTCCGGTGAGTGCGGCCATTGCAGTCAGCATCTCCTGAAGCTTCTGCTGTTGCTGTTCCTGAGCTCTTGTGATGGATCGGATGAGTGGTCGGTGGCCCATAGAAGCGCGGCTATCCTCTTTCCCGGATGCCATGTAGACGGTATGCACCGTTATGCCCCCAGACTAAGGGCGTTTGGGCTCAGTGCCTTTGACGTTTGTCGCAGGCATGGGGATCTTCTCCGGTCTTCTCTTCTTATGAGTGGTTAAAGTTGAGGGGGCCGTCGCAGTGGGCACCCAGATAGCTTTCCGTGGCTTGGCAGGATGGCTTTCTTCTTGTTGAACCTTTGCTCTTTTCTGTCGGCGAGGGTAATCTTGATCAACTACTGAGTTTCGAGCCTGCCGCCAAACTTTGTAGATTTTGGAGGACAGCCGCTGAGGGGACTGTTCTGGCTTTTCTTCCGCAAAATTTTCCATGGATGGAGGGGATCTTTTCAGCACGGCGGTAGGAGAATTCCTGCGCACCCTATTCAGTAGCTCGAAGCTGTTCCCGGTTAGAACAGCAGCACTAATTTCCGCCGTTGGGGCTGGTGGAGTTAGCCCAGAGGGGGAGTTGCCCCCGGCCTTCCTTACCCGGCCCAAATGGCGATGTCGAGCGTGTCGAGCTGATGGAGTTGGTTCGGTGACGAGGATGGTTTTGTCTTGCCCCCTGTTCAGGTGAGGGCCTGTTGATGGTGTCAGCCTCTTAAAGACTGACGTCTTTTGAGCAGTGGTATCCAATCTGTCAAAGACAGACCTTCGAGCAAGAACGAGAGCCGAAATAGTCAGTCTTGTAAAGACCGACTCTTTGGCAGGAGAAGCCGCCTTGACGACTTCAGGAGCAGAGATGGCTACTCTTTTCAGAATAACCTTTTCTTGAGGTGCAGGCTTCATCATGCGCCCACTTGAACTTTGGCCCAATCTGGAAAGACTGAGGCGCTGGAGCTGGATGACCCATTGAGAGGGGCTGTGGTAGTAGCAAGCCGATCAAAGACCGACTTTTTGGGAGCTTCTGGTACAGGGGTGCTGAAGCTCATCGGCGGGAGCATGGTCCCGAAAAACAATCCCGTGGTGGCCTGTGTGACCTGGTCCACCGGCATCGTGAACAAAGAGGCTGCTTGAGGCCCGTAAGATATGCCTGCAGACGAGGCGGAGCGTGAGTTGCAGCTGCAGTTGGAGCACTTTACGCAAGTAGATGCCATTGCTGTTTTGCTTTCTTTGCCAAGCAAGAAACCAAATCTAAGTAACTCGAACCCAAGGGCAATCATTAGCAAACCGCGATTGGTTTGCGAACACGACACACGGAGTGTGGAGTGGAAAGAGGAAAAGGTCCTACCGGGCGTGCCAGAATATGTTCCCCGCTGAACACAGAGACGCGACCGCGCAGGTCCGTCTTGCCTGAAATTCGGGGCAGATGCTAATTGGTGCTATCCGTCCACCTCTCCGAAGATGCCAAGTTGATTTATGGCAACATGTATCGAAGGTTTAAACGGATGCGGCCGATGTAGCAGACTTCGTCAGATTCTCCCTCGTCTGAGGGGATTTTGATTGTGGGGACGCTCTTCCCTGCAGGCGCAAGCCCCTGCAGTTAATTACGCTACCGCATCGCGGTAACAACTTTCTCCTTCTCCAGATGGTCACTTCGTATCATGGGTGTTTGTTTTTTTGTGGTTGCCCGTGGATTGTATACGGAGACTAAGTTATGTTGTCGCCCGTAGGGCGTGGACTAGTCCAAATCCGTATCTTTCTAAGATTTGGGTTTGGGGGGTTTGGGTTTAAGGATACGTTAGTCTCATTTGAGACTAAGATTAACTTAAACGTTTGTTAAGGATATGTTAGTCTAATTTTAGACTAAGATCAACTGAACAGGATCGTTTAAATCCAACAGAAGAGCAATCGGGCTCTATTGTTTAGTTTAATGACGTTGCGGTCGATAATTAGTTTAAGGACAGTGCGATCCATTATTAGTTTTAAGACATTGCGGTCGAGGTTAAGGACATCATAGTCCGTTATTTGTTTTAAGACATCACGGTCGAGATTAAGGACATCATAGTCCGTGAGTTTAAGGACCTCACAGTCCGGTGTTAGTTTTAAGACATCACGGTCGAGATTAAGGACATCATAGTCCGTGGATTTAAGGACTCCATAGTCCGACGTTAGTTTTAAGATATCACGGTCAAGGTTAAGGACATCATAGTCCGTGAGTTTAAGGACCCCACAGTCCGGTGTTAGTTTTAAGACATCACGGTCGAGGTTAAAGACATCATAGTCCATGAGTTTAAGGACCCCACAGTCCGTAGAATGTATGGTTGTCGGGACCCGTCACCTCTTTGAAGACGTTGAGGAATTACAACGACAAATATCAAAGGAGTGATGAGATGTACCCTCGAACCAGGTGTAAATTGATTGGAAGAGCAGATAAGCTCAATTCAATTAAAATAGAGGACTTATGGCAAGAATTGGGCTAAGTCTAGTTAAAAAAATGTTTAACATTTCATTGTTGTTCTGCCTGTTAGGCCTTTATTTGGGCTCTGCCCTTTTAATAATGCCAAGCATTGGGCTCTGACATTTTGTCTAGTATTGGATGAATAGCATTTATCAGGAACAAAGTGATGTTCTGATAGTGTGCCACGCGGCGCGTCAGGCGCTTTGCGCCAATTAAAGAGCGCATTGTGCTAGCGCACATGAGGGTGACACGTGTCGCTTAGCGCTAAGCGCTAGTTTGTTAGTGCACTGCGCTTTTAATTTATGAGCGCGTTGCGCTAGTTTGTTGGCGCGCCGGCGAGTGACACGTGGCGCGCTTGGCGCTGAGCGCCAGTCTATGAGCGCAAAGCGCAGATTGTGTCTCTGGTTGACACGTGGAATGTTCTGGCGCTGTGCGCCGGTCCATTGAGCGCAAGGGCGCAGTTCATGAGTGCAATGCACTTTTCAATAGCGCAAAGCGCATCTGATCGATTTCAAGATCACAGAACAACTTTTATGTTCTTCTAAGGAGGTTTTGCCTCAAAATCCAAGAACAAAAGTTCTTGTTTTGATAAAAGTGTTGGATATATATGCCCTAGAGGCCTTCATTGTATAAGATGCTAGGGATATGTATGTACATGACAATCTTTCTTGATATGATAGTACGCTATTTGGTTTGTCTTTATCTTAACATATGATATATTTTACTTTGTGTTTATATATACATGTTGATAAAGCCCATAGGGTGTTTTGCCTGACTACCGGCGTTGTGATGGCAGTCATACTTGTGGGAGCTGGATAGTCAATAGGCACATCCTTAGATGTTCCTGGTCGCAAGAGTATCGAGACTGGGCATCGATACTCCGGAGTAGACTAGTGTATACATATCTAGACCCTGACGAGGGGCGATGGATTGGTCCCGCAGCCATTGGTGGTGTGCACCTAAGATTGTATACAGATGCTCACTGGGTGTGAGTACACCGGACAGGACTCGCCGACAACTGACTGGATGGTATTATACCTAACGTCAGATAACAGTTCTCAGGTGACATGTGTGCAGATAGTTCGTTGACTTAAGGTCGTCATTTGTCTCGTGTGAGTTCCTACTGTGCTTTGATTACTACCCTACCACGGTTCAAAGGAGTCGTGCAAACAGGTTTTAGTTGGGCACAGTCCCGAGCCACGTGGAGGCAGTGAGCGACTGTTAGGGATTCGACTCTTCCGGTATAGGGAGTTGATATCGCATGGTGATCGGTTGGTCATTACCATAAGTCCCTGGCCAGAGCTGATTGAGAATTACTGATGGACTGATCGGTAGATTCTCGGATGGTCTTGAGCCATACCGACACGACTTGTACGGTTATTAGGGGTCTGACGTCCACCACCTCCCTAGACCGTACATGCGATACTCTTAGACGAACAGACCAGACTGCACGGATATTGTCACGGACAGGCTCGGTTGGATTTCGGATGAGTTTCCTCATCGGCTTTCTTATCGACAACTACCTGGGGACCGTTACGTACAGCTAGTGCCGCTTGCGGTCTGTGGTTAAACCCACTGCCAGCGTAGTAGTCGATTCTTTAAAGTCCCACACAGAGATTTCCCAACTCCAGGTGAAATGATATAGAGGTCGTACGGTTTTACGACAAGGGTTCGGACGCACACGTGTGTTTACACACGTACGACGTTCGGACAGTTTTTACTAGCCGGCTTTGGTTTAAGCCAGATTCTAGTATCAGGTTATTGGATTTATACAGTCTAAAGTTTTTCCGTGTTTTCACGGATATGAGGGGCGTTCTCGTAATTTTCCGGGAAGCTTCTAGAAGCATGGTGACTTGAGGGTTTAGGTGGCATTGTCATTAAATGATATTGTGACTCATTATGTGTGATTCATCATGTCATTAATGCATTATTAAATGCTTAATGACTCACATAGTGAATCACTCATAATGCATTTATGTAGCATGATGAATAATCTCATTTTATTAATTTATTCATTTATTCATTATGCTTCATATATCAAGTGAGAAACAATATCATTATAATTATCATCTTCACCTTCTCTCTCCTCAAGCTCACTCTCTCTTCAAACCCTAATCCTACCACTCATAAGTTGAGACCAAGGATTAGAATAGACTAAACACTCCATAACCTAACTCTATATCATCTTAGTTTCTTTGATTAGCAACTAGAGAAACTATGTTACCTCAAGTTTAGAGGTGAAGCTTGGATTAGGGTTCTCGGGGTGGATCATCTATCACGGAAAAGAGTCCGAAGAGGACGTAGAGATCGTAAAGACGAAGGACACGAATCATTAAGTATAATCTCTTTACATAGTAGCTAAGAACTCTATGGTTGTTGTTAATTATAGTTTAGTAAAGATCTTCGGTTAGTCGATGTTTGCTTAAAGAACAAGATCGTTTTTCAAATTTCCGCCTCCCCGCAACAAGTGGAGTGTTGCACATTGACTTACAGTGGTATCAGAGCCTCACTAAACAATAATTAACTCAGTTGCAAAGTCATATGAATTTCGAACGCAAAACAAACCGGAAAATACACGGATATCGCATAGTTTCTGTCGATTTTAAAATGAGGTCTAAAAATTTTTCAGGGACCTCCAGAATAACCTACATGAAAATATAAGAACACAGAGAAAAATTGGGCTCCTGAATCGGCCACTGAGCCGCGGAGCCGCGGCCGATCCCACCGATCCGCCGTGGATCCGCGGCCGAGTTGGAGCCAATTCAGCCCAGTTTTTCCCTGTGCATCTTCTGTGATATTTTGTATTTTCTGGAATAATTTATTTTCTGCTCAAGTTTCAGATTTACAGAGAATATTTAGAGTAGAATCTAATGTGTTTAATCGATCAAAATTATACGATATTTGCTTGTTTGATTATATCTGTGAACTGTATTATGTGTTCGTAAACCTCCCCTAACTGCTAGTATGTCGATTGGCAGGGGGTTGCACATATCTGTGATGTTTTTTAACTGTTTGTGTATATGAACTGTATTGGATTGTTGTGATGATTAGCCGTGGTTTTGTGATGGGTTATTGTATTAATTCATTCGATATAATTGTAATAAGTTGTAATATTATTTCACGGGGCACATCCAGGCTGCGGTTGTAGCCACCGTTGTATTATTTCTTTTTACTGTTTTTTGCTCCTAGGATAGACCCAAGGTGGGGTGCACAAACTACCGGGTATTTCGAAGTGTTTAGTGGCCTACTCACGTTGTTGAGGGAGACCACTTCACTTCGGGTATTTGGCGGGTAGTTTGCCGTACCCGTAGGGGTCTGGGGTGGGGTAAATGGCTATTCATCACAACTGTGTAATCCGTCTTTCGTTGCAGGCTCAAAAGAAACGCGGATTTCTTGCATATCCAATAAAGTTTATCTGCGATCTGGAATGCCTATTATTGCGTCTGACGAATGTACAATATCTATATATGATAGCTATTTAGACGTCACTTATGTTTTACACCAGCGCTAGCCCAGTCCCCGCTCTGCCGTTAGTTAAGTAACCTAACGGGTGATGACGGGACCCCGTGGCGAATACGGATGGCATAAGAGAACGTTGTATTTTCGTTGTTTTCTGTAATGATAGGTTAATGATGGGACGCATTATTATTAATGCAAAGAAAATAAAACCTAAACTGAATTGTTGGAACAATTTCAAAACCACTCGGTTTTCTTCAAAAAACAAATTTTAAATGCGGAGCTTAAACCACTCCTTTTAAATAAAAGCTATCATGGTTCCTTCGATTATATCAAGTTCATTACGTTAACGGTTTTTTGCCAAAAACCAGTCGTAACCCTCCGTCGTTTCAAATAGACAGCACATCATATTCATGCTATGCTTGTTGGCCTACGTCAAGGCATAGTGTATGGTAGCAGTGTGTTTGCTTATTTGTTGCATAGATAGATGCATTAGTTTAGGACAGACGTAGAGCCTTGTTGGCCTACGTCAAGGACATGTACGATGTACCTAAATTAATCAGGACAACAACGGGTAGAACTTGACTTGCGTCTTATGATTTGTTGGCCTACGTCAAGGTCATAAGAGCTTGGGGTAAAAATCACATCGGGAGTTTCAAACATAAAGGAAACTTGCAGATTTAGCATACCTTCTGGAGTGTGGTGACTAGAGTGGCTTCCATCCAGGGCATCATGCAATGATAGTTGGATCCCGATCCTACTGATGAGTAGGATTACTCTCGGGAATTTTTCTCGCTTAACAATCAATGCTATAAACCAAGTAGGTGTCTAGAAAGGTGTTAGAGGGGCTACGCCTCCAGGGAAAATAGGTTCTTTAATTAAGGAACTTCACGAAAGCGTCGGAAAACCTCCCTCGAAGTACCAACACCAGCCCGGCTGAAAGGTTAAGCAAGTATTGTGACGTGTGATTAAATCCTGACTAGTTCTTCTTTTAGGTTTTGAAGAAGGATTTGAGGAAACGGTGGGAGCCATCCTGTTTAGATAAAACTAAAAACCAATCTAAACTTGAAAGAGCATATGCTGAGTGTTTTCTTTTCTCTCTCTCTCTCTCTGGCAGCTACCATGACAGGACTAAAATTATTACTTGAAAAAAAATATACTGACCGGGCAGAACTATAAAGATTGGCTAAGGAACGTCAATATTGCACTGACTTATGACAAAGTAGCATACGTTACCACCGCCGTTCCTCCCCTTATCCCAGGACCAGATTCCTCGGTTGTGGACAAGGAAGTTCGCAAAACCTGGGATCTAGACTGTGAGCGAGCTAAGTGTATCGTACTGGCATCCATGAACAATGAACTCCAGAAACAACACGAGAGTATGGATATTATATCCATCTTTCTCCATGTCAAGGAATTGTATGGAGAGCACTCCCGTATCGCGAGGTACGAGACCTAAAGGAAACTCTTCCAGATGAGGTTAGATCCAGGATCGCCTGTAGGAGAGCACGTCCTCAAAATGATCAGCCTCATTGAGGAACTCGCAAACCTAGGATGCGTGCTAGAGAATGATTTGTATATCGACTTAATTTTGCAGTCCCTTCCCCACACCTTCTCTCAGTTCGTGCTGAACTTCAACATGCACGAAATGGAAGCTGATCTTCCAAAACTCTTCAATATGTTGAGGATAGCGGAGACCTCCTTAAAAAAGGAGAAGACCCCCGTTCTGTATGTTGGCCAATCATCCTCTTCTAAATCTAATGCTAAAGCTAAAGGGAAGAAGAAGATAAAAGTCACCAAACCGAACGGTGGGGTCAAGAAAGTGCAGGGAACGAACAAGGCAGGAAGGGTGAAGAAAGAAAAGAACGAATGCTTTTATTGTCACAAGCAAGGGCACTGGAAGAAGGATTGTATGGCCTTCAAAGCCAAGGATAAGAAGCAAGCTGTTGCTTCTGCTTCAGGTGTGTTCGTAATCGAAAATTGTCTTTCAGTAAACTCTACATCATGGGTACTTGATACCGGTTCTGGTTCTCACATCTGTAATTCTTTGCAGGATCTGAGAAATAGTAGAGCACTGGGGTCAGGTGATATGACTCTCCGGATGGGCAATGGAATGCATGTAGATGCAATTGCAATAGGGGAATATCACCTAGGGTTGACTAGTGGGCATATTTTGGTGTTGTACAGCTGTTTTTGTATTCCCAGTATGTTGTGTAATATTATATCAGTATCTTTGTTATCTAATGAAGGATATAATTTTGCGCTTGAAAGAAATGTCATGAACATTCTCCTAAATCAAGAACTGATTGGGTTTGGCACACTGGAAAACGGCATATACATAATCAACCTCAAATTTTCAATATTCAAAAAACGCGTAAAAGAAAGGCTCCAGATTCAAATCAAGCCTTTCTATGGTATTGTAGACTTGGTCATATAAACGAAACAAGGTTGACTAAGTTACATAAAGATGGATATCTAGATCCGTTTGAATATTCATCATATGCAACTTGTCAATCATGTATCAAAGGAAAAATGACCAAATCTCCGTTCACCGGATACGGAGAAAGAGCCATAGAACTCTTGGGACTTGTACACAGTGATGTATGTGGTCCAATGTCTATGCATGCACGAAGCGGTCACTCCTACTTCATTACTTTTACTGATGACTTCTCTAGGTATGAACATGTGTTCTTAATGAAACATAAATCCGAGGCCTTTGAAAAGTTTAAGGAGTATAAAAATGAAGCAGAGAAACAGACTGGTAAAAGCATCAAGACACTTCGATCTGATCGAGGTGGAGAATACTTAAGTACCAGTTTCCTTGAATACTTAAAAGAGAATGGAATTCTCTCTCAGCTTACTCCACCTTATACACATCAGCATAATGGTATATCAGAAAGGAGGAATCGCACGCTATTAGATATGGTGCGTTCAATGATGAGTAGTGCTGAGTTGCCACTTTCCTTCTGGGATTTGCTCTAGAATCAGCAACATACTTATTGAATAGAGTTCCGACTAAGTCTGTGCCTACCACTCCATATGAAATGTGGAGCGGGAAGAGACCATATCTCAAGTATATCAAGATATGGGGGTGTCCGGCATATGTTAAAAAGCATAATCCGGACAAGCTCGAAGCACGATCGGTTTTGTGCAAGTTTGTAGGATACCCCAAGCATTCAAGGGGGTATATGGTCTACCACACTGAAGAACAAAAGGTGTTTGTCGCTCGCCACATTGTCTTCTTAGAAAGCGAATTTCTTGCAAAAGAAATTAGTGGAAGCGCGGTAGAGCTGGAAGAAATTCCAGAACCTCAAACTGCTACCGAGAACTTAGTAGAACCTCATATTTCAATAGAATATGACGAACCAACGCCACTCTGCAGATCTAGTAGGCTTTCTCATCTTCCTAAAAGATACTATGGTTTTCTATTAGATGGGGATCGAGAGGATTGCATCATCGATGATGATGAGCCTACTAGTTTTCAGCAGGCTATCACGAGTAGCGACTTGGTGAAATGGCTGGATGCTATGAGATCCGAAATGGAATCCATGTACACCAATAAAGTATGGACTTTAGAAGTTGCTCCTCCTGGGGTGAAACCAGTTGGATGCAAATGGATCTTCAAAAAAAAGATTGGTGCATTTGGACAAGTGGAAACCTACAAAGCTAGACTCGTTGCAAAAGGTTTTCGTCAAATACCAGGATTGGACTATGATGAAACCTTTTCACCTGTAGCTATGCTTAAATCCATTCAGATCCTCCTTGCGATTGCTGCCTTCCATGACTATGAAATTTGGCAGATGGACGTAAAAACAGCTTTTCTAAATGGACATTTAGAAGAGAGTGTTTACATGGATCAACCAGAAGGTTTCTTAGACAGTGGGAGCAGCGGAAGAGTATGCAAGTTGCTTAAATCCATTTATGGATTAAAGCAAGTATTGCGGAGTTGGAACATCTGCTTTGATGAGACAGTCAAAGAATTTGACTTTATCAAAAATGTAGATGAACCATGTATTTATAAGAAGATTGTAGAAGGAGCAATAGTCTTCCTCGTTTTGTACGTTGATGACATACTACTAATAAGGAATGATGTCCCTATGCTACAATCAGTAAAGCTCTTCTTGTCACAGAAATTCGCCATGAAAGACTTGGGAGATGCATCATACATTCTGGGCATTAAGATCTATCGTGATAGATCTAATAGAATGTTGGGACTTTCACAGTCCAGGTATATTGACACTATACTAAAGAGATTTAGTATGGAAGATTCTAAGCGCGGTAATATGCCCGCTTGTCACGGGATCACCCTCTCCAAAGAGATGTCTCTAAAGACTGATGAAGAGAGGGCTCGCATGGGCATTATACCCTACGCTTCGGCAGTAGGATCTATAATGTATGCGATGTTATGTACCAGACCAGATGTAGCTTACGCACTTAGTGTGGTAAGCAGGTATCAATCTGACCCAGGTGAGAAACATTGGATAGCGATAAAGAACATTCTCAAGTACCTGAGAAGGACTAAGGAGATGTTCTTAGTTTACGGTAATGGGGACCTCCAGGTAGAGGCTTTTACCGACTCCGGCTTCCAAAGTGACAAGATGATTCTAAATCCATTTCGGGTTTTGTGTTTACCCTTAATGGAGGGGCGGTATGTTGGAGGAGTTCCAAACAGGATACCGTCGCAGACTCAACTATGGAGGCTGAGTATATAGCTGCTAGTAAAGCCGCAAAAGAGGCTGTCTGGATGAGGAAGTTCATTTCTGAACTTCAGGTGGTTCCGTCCATTGCCAATCTAATACCTTTGTATTGTGATAACAATGGGGCTGTAGCATTAGCGAAGGAACCAAGGTCCCATCAGAAATCCAAGCATATCTTAAGGCGGTTTCACCTGATCAGGGAGATCGTGGATCGTCGGGAGATCGAGGTACGGAGAGTGGACACAAAAGACAACATGACAGATCCATTCACCAAGGTCATCCCTCAAGTCCAGTTCGAGAGGCTGTTTGAGATGTTGGGCATGAGGTACGCCAGCAACTGGATCTAGTACAGACAGTGGGTACTCAATGCGCCAATTATAGGCCTTAGTGCAAGTGGGAGATTGTTGGATATATATGCCCTAGAGGCCTTCATTGTATAGGATGCTAGGGATATGTATGTACATGACAATCTTGCTTGATATGATAGTATGCTATTTGGTTTATCTTTATCTTAACATATGATATATTTTACTTTGTGTTTATATATACATGTTGATAAAGCCCATAGGGTGTTTTGCCTGACTGCCGGCGTTGTGATGGCAGTCATACTTATGGGAGCTGGATAGTCAGTAGGCACATCCTTAGATGTCCCTGGTCGCAGGAGTATCGAGACTGGGCATCGATAATCCGGAGTAGACTAGTGTATACATATCTAGACCCTGACGAGAGGCGATGGATTGGTCCCGCAGCCATTGGTGGTGTGCACCTAAGATTGTATACAGATGCTCACTGGGTGTGAGTACACCAGACAGGACTCGCCGAGAACTGACTGGATGGTATTATACCTAACGTCAGATAGCAGTTCTCAGGTGACATATGTGCAGATAGTTCGTTGACTTAAGGTCATCATTTGTCTCGTGTGAGTTCCCACTGTGCTTTGATTACTACCCTATCACGGTTCAAAGGAGTCGTGCAAACAGGTTTTAGTTGGGCACAGTCCCGAGCCACGTGGAGGCAGTGAGCGACTGTTAGGGATTCGTCTCTCCCGGTATAGGGAGTTGATATCGCATGGTGATCGGTTGGTCATTACCATAAGTCCCTGGCCAGGGCTGATTGAGAATTACCGATGGACTGATCAGTAGATTCTCGGATGGTCTTGAGCCATACTAACACGACTTGTACGGTTATTAGGGGTCTGACGTCCACCACCTCCCTAGACCGTACATGCGATACTCTTAGACGAACAGACCGGACTGCACGGATATTGTCACGGACAGGCTCAGTTGGATTTTGGATGAGTTTCCTCATCGGCTTTCTTATCGACAACTACCTGGGGACCGTTACGTACAGCTAGTGCCGCTTGCGGTCTGTGGTTAAACCCACTGCCAGCGTAGTAGTTGAGTCTTTAGAATCCCGCATAGAGATTTCCCAACTCCAGGCGAAACGATATAGAGGTCGTACGGTTTTACGACAAGGGTTCGGACACACACGTGTGTTTACACACGTAAGACGTTCGGACAGTTTTTACTAGCCGGCTTTGGTTTAAGCCGGATTCTAGTATCAGGTTATTGGATTTATACAGTCTAAAGTTTTTTCGTGTTTTCACGGATATGAGGGGCGTTCTCGTAATTTTCCGGGAAGCTTCTAGAAGCATGGTGACTTGAGGGTTTAGGTGGCATTGTCATTAAATGATATTGTGACTCATTATGTGTGATTCATCGTCATTAATACATTATTAAATGCTTAATGACTCACATAGTGAATCACTCATAATGCATTTATGTAGCATGATGAATAATCTCATTTTATTCATTTATTCATTATGCTTCATATATCAAGTGAGAAACAATATCATTATAATTATCATCTTCACCTTCTCTCTCCTCAAGCTCACTCTCTCTTCAAACCCTAATCCTACCACTCATGAGTTGAGACCAAGGATTAGAATAGACTAAACACTCCATAACCTAACTCTATATCATCTTAGTTCCTTTGATTAGCAACTAGAGAAACTATGTTACCTCAAGTTTAGAGGTGAAGCTTGGATTAGGGTTCTCGGGGTGGATCATCTATCACAGAAAGGAGGCCGAGGAGGACGTAGAGATCGTAAAGACGAAGGACACGAATCATTAGGTATAATCTCTTTACATAGTAGCTAAGAACTCTATGGTTGTTGTTAATTATAGTTTAGTAAAGATCTTCGATTAGTCAATATTTGCTTAAAGAACAAGATCGTTTTTCAAATTTCTGCCTCCCCGCAACTAGTGGGGTGTTGCACATCGACTTACAGAAAGGTTCTGCCTTTATAGATCAAAGATCTATGGACGAAGTAAAAAAAAAATACTTCTTATTATATTTTTTTTATAACTAGATCTTTTGATCTTTTTTCTTATCGTCAAAGACCTTGGTCTTTTTTGTTTTTAGATCTATGATCTTTTTAGAAGAGGATTTTTCTTTTTATGAGATGTTTTCATCTCTATTTCTCAAGAATATAGTTCTTTTTTACCTTGAGTATGAAGAAAATTCTTCTTTTCTTAAGAGCTCGCTCTTTTTTGGCAGAGGGTTTTTCTCTTTCTGTTCTGTATATTTTAGACTTGAAGTCTAGGGTCCTTTATATAGGGCCAAATGATTTGTTAAATCAGTCGAAGAGATCTTTCTCTGATTGATTTGGGAATATTTCCCACCATTGGATCTTTGATCCTAAGGCTTCTGATTGACAAAAGATAATCTTCTTATTTTTCAATAAGATTGAGAAATCTTTCTATGCAGAATTTATTCTGTTTTGGTAATTCATTATTTACCATTGGATCATTGATCCAGTGGTGCTTAAAGCACAATCTTGTTGTTTGGAAAGATTTTGAGAAATCTTTCCTTAACAGAATTTAATTCTAGTTAATAAATTGTAGCGTCTTGAAAAGTCGTTTTGGTGTTTTCCTGAAATTCGGTGAAAATTCGGTATTTTTCCGAAAACCGTCTTTCTCGATATTTTGCAGTTTAGGGCTAATTATACCTAAAAAGGATAGGTAATTTCTTGTTTTTAGTAGCTAATGAGTTATTTATGAAATTTTGGTCATTTAAAAATTTTTCCCTATTTTTCAATTTTTTAATATTATTTTAAGCCGGTAAGAAAATACATTAAATAAGCGATAAATACAAATTTTTCCGGGCTAATTTTAATCTCTAAAATTATGATAATTATAATCTAGTGATAACATGAAATTTTAGTAATTTATTTTGATTTTTAACAAATTTTTGTGATTTGAAACGAATTTATTGAATTTTGAGCTAAAACTTGCAATTTTTGAGTTGTAGGGGGCCTTTTTGCATAAAATTTCTTTTGTAAAACCCCTCTCTCTTTTTCCTCAGCTCTAGGACAGCCCCACCTTGTGTGAGACCAGAAATTTCTGGCCTCTCTCTTCTTGGTTTCTTTCTTGAGTTAATTTGATAGTTTATGGTATTATTTTAATTAAAATGGATAATGTATGATACATTGACTTTTGTGGACTTGACCATGACTTTCCCCACTTGCCCACACCCTCCCCCATACCTCATTCTGGCCGAAATTCCTGCACACCCTCTTCTTCCTCTCTTTTCTTTTCATTTTTCTTCAATTTCTTCAAGAAATACATCAAAATCCATGATTTAATTCAAAAATCCAAACAAAAATCCTTATGCTATCATTATCCTTAGCCATTCTTGCTTGGACCTTGGTGTTGAGGCCATCAATTGGAGCAAATTTTCTTGCTTGATCCATAGATCAAGAGGTATAATTCTCATCAAGTTGCTTTCTTTTGCTAAAAATTCCTTTAATTGTATGGTTAGTGTTAAAAGTTAGCTTATTTCTAATCTAGTTTAAAAGAGTAGTTTGTTAAATTAGGGTTTTGAAGCCATGATAATTAATTAAGTTGTTTATTAGTTAATCTAGTTGTTAGTGAACTAATCTATATGGTTACCTTGTTATGTAGTCTTTAATTATGCTAATTTAGGTAATTTTAGAAGTTGATTTTAGTTGTAAATTGTTGTTTTAAATTTTCAAGAGAAGGTTTTTGTATGGAATTGATATTTGAAACTTGATTAGTGAGTTGATTAAGTTTTAGAAAGCATTATTTAATTGATTTAAACCTAATTTGCTATCTAGTGTTTTGCTAACCTTAATATAAGAGGTGAACTTGCTAATTGGGGTTGAAATTAGTGTTAATTAAGTTTTTCAAGTATGGTTTTTGATTTGCAATTGCTATTTATAAAAATCAAGAAAGGGTTTGGTTGTGGAATATAGGTTTTGGAGCATGGTTAATGTGTTGTAATTAGTGGGTGTGGATTGCTTGTAGTGTGCTTAGGTGAGTATGCTTTATTGTAGTCGTTTTGTCGCAAATCGGCGATTTTTGCACCGATTTTTGGAATGTATATGCTTACTAGATTTTTATATAAATTATGTGATGGACTATTTTTGATATCTTGATGATTGTAATGGCTTGTCCTACGACTTTTAGGATGCGTGAGTGCGGTTTTTGGGTAGTCGGGTTTTAGTTTTGCCGGGTGACCCAAATCGGCGTTTTTGGCAGTTTTTGCGATTTTCGCGTGTGTTCCGCGCACTTTGTGCACGTTGTACCTAGCTAGCGAACTTTAGTAGTTTCGTTGGGGTTTGCGTCGTTCTTGATATGTAACCTTATAATTGGTAATGATGTAAATTCCAGGTTCGGTCGCGGAAACGTCAGACGCGGCGCGAAAGGGAAAGGCGGTGATTGGACACAGCTAGCCAGGGATCCCGGTGAGTAGATTTAACATCTACGGGGGACGATCGTTTGGATGGCGCAAGTCGCCCGATAGAATTAGTAAACTGAAAATAAAATAGTAAACTGGATAACCACTTGTGACATTAGAATAATAATACTGGCATGATAATTGCTGCAATTAGATCAATATGTTATACCCATATACGCAAACTCAATTGTAGGACACATGCACCATTATCAGGTTTTTATATGCAGCACGAGCACTATTCATGTTTACACACACACCCTGGTAATTGCCATGCCACCACACTAGATAACATTTAAATTTAAACCTTTTACTAATTGATACTTAAACTGGTGCTATTGCCTTTAATTCCTTAAAATGAAACCGTAGAATTGCTATTCATGTGCATGTACTTCATCATATTAATTGTTCATGCTTAATCCATTAATCACACATCGCAACTTGATTATTGATATCATATGCATTCATTATCACTGATATATGCACTTATGAGGATTTCTTGAGATTTTATGATATTGCTGGATTTCGGGGGAAAGCCGCAAAATTTCCAAACTTATGATATTTTTAAAACATGTAAATTGCGGTTTTCTAGTGATGTAAGTGTCGTCCACCATGAGTTTGCTGTGGCTTTGGAAATCCGTGTCGAGGAGTGGAGGAACCGGCACGGGTACATGGTGGGCCCGGTAAGGTACCCCGGGGCAAGAGGAATGTGGTGATGACGTTGAGCCTGGCAGGGGACGGATTACCTACCGGTGACTGTTTGGGACGGCGGATATCCAGAGGATACCGACCGTGGCCGCTAGATGATGAGATATTGATATTTGAGATGGGTCAGCCGGACGGCTGAGGCCAGCGATACATTTATGAGATTTGAGACAGCTTTTGGGGTGTCGTTGCTGGACACCGGTTTTCGTCGATTCATTGACATTTGCTGGCATTCTAAAAGAGTTTCAAAAACAACATCTGATAAAATATTTTTATATATAAACCTATTGAGACCTCAGATATTCATGTTGCATACATATTCGTACACTGATGTTGTATACACACCTGCTAGTATATCCATATTACATACATACTCACCATTATGTCCTGCCTTACCTGTATATAGATGCTAGGATGCTTGTGTGCATGCATTCGATAGCCTGTGTAAATGTTATTTATTACTCACGAGTTGGCAACTCACCCCCGTTGTGCCATAGCCTGTTGCAGGTCCGCTCCGTCAGTTCAGTAGCGGCGGGTGCGCTTGCTTCTTTTGCCTCTTTTGCCTGGACTCGAGATTTGCTCATAGGTGGGTTATGTTATTTTTTGTACCACCTTGTATATTCTTGTATCAAGTGTACTCCATCTACTGTTTCTACCAGATTATTGTATATTGACCTAGAGATGAGACTGTGAGGTTTGTGGATTTTATGCTGTATTTTGGGGGTCGAGCTCACTTGAGCCGACATGCTACTTTTTCATGCTTCCTTATGCTTTATTATGATTATTATGCTTGTCGTCATTTACATTGCGTGGGATTTGTGACCGCCTTATGGCGAAGAGCTAGCTCCCGCTTGGGGATGCCCTTTTTTGTTGGATTCATGTATATATTTTGTTGTACCCATTTTTGGGGGTCAGTATTTACAAAGGAGACTCTGCCGAAATTTTCGGGAAAAATTGGTATTGTTTTTAAAAAGGGTTTTACATGACTTATTTGATAACTCGCTTTCAATTGATTGGGTTTTCTTCACTCTTTTGCTTAATTGGTTTTGTTTTCTGGGCTTTGGCTTACTTATTTTACGGACGTCTTTAGACGTTTCGTAAACTTAAGTGCCAGTCACGTTCCGTACCCTGCGGGTCGTGAAATGATTTGTTAAATCAGTCGAAGAGATCTTTCTCTGATTGATTTGGGAATATTTCCCACCATTAGATCTTTGATCCTAAGGCTTCTGATTGACAAAAGATAATCTTCTTATTTTTCAATAAGATTGAGAAATCTTTCTATGCAGAATTTATTCTGTTTTGGTAATTCATTATTTACTATTGGATCATTGATCCAGTGGTGCTTAAAGCACAATCTTGTTGTTTGGAAAGATTTTGAGAAATCTTTCCTTAACAGAATTTAATTCTAGTTAATAAATGATTTATTATTATTAGATCCTTTGATATAACGGTGGGAATTTTAATTCCAGCGCTGGCGCACCTATGTTAGACACGTGGCGCAGAGCGCAGCGCAATTGCGCTAGCGCACCCGTGCTGGACACGTGGTGCGCAGCGTAGAGCGCAGCGCAACTGCGCTGGCGCACCTGTGCTGGACATGTGGCATGCCATGCGGAGCGCAGAGCAACTGCACTGGCGCACCTGTGTTTGACACGTGGCGCGTAGCGCAGAGCGCTAGATCTGAAGCGTTGCTTCAACTTTTTTAATTTTTGAATTTTGAAAACAGAGCTTTGCTCTGATTGGGGGTGCGCTGCCTAGGGCTCAGTGCTCCTGGCGCTGGTATGTCTGTTTTTGACACGTGGCGCGCAGCGCGCAGGATCTGGAGCGTTGCTTCAAATTTTTTTGAATTTTGAAAGTCAAAACAGAGCTTTGCTCTGATTGGGGAACATAGAGTTTTCTAGCTTTTGAGGAGGTGAGGAAAATTAGTGAGAAAAATATTTCTAAAGTGAGCAAAATTCCTACTTCATCATCCTCTACTAGACTAGCCATTTAGTTTAGGGTGTTAGCTTCACTAATCCCTAATTAGTGAAGAGGTAGGTTGGGTTGGTTTCTCCTCGACGTAGATCATCTTCAGCCTCGAAGACTTCGTGCAAGCTTGTTCCTTTCATCTTGTGGAGCCATTCTAGAATCCGGAAGTTCACTACTTGGAACGAAAGGACTACTACAAGGAGTTATTGAAGTAAAGGACCGGTCTACAAAGGTTGTATTCCTTTTTTACTTTATATGTAAAATTGTTTACATTCTTGTATTGTCTAATTCTCGAGTTAAGATTCTAGGGTTAGGGTTAGTTAGCGCGACAAATTTTTGAAAACGGAATGGATTATGCCTCCCGAAACCTTGCTGTCGTGCTAGGTAACCCTACAGTGGTATCAGAGCCAAGCTAGAGAATTAGACGATATTTGTAGAATTACGAAACCGAAACAACTCCGAAACACTCGAAACAATAACCTAGTTTCTGTCGAAATTTTTAAGTCGTTTAAAATTTTCTTAAGCAATTGCAGAATGCTATATGAGATGTAACATGAACACCACAGAAATTTGAGCCCTCCTCGCCGGATTTTGGCCGGCCACATTCACTTAAAAACCGGCCCCGCCTTCTTTTTCGTGGGCTTCTGTTGGGAATTCACCCGCGCGCGCAAACGCGTATGTTTTGGAAACGGATATGAAATGAAGGAAACGGAATGCGCACGCGAGATCGTTCTCGTTTTATTATTTATAACCGCAAGTGCACGGCACGTTGTAGCGAGCCGGCAAGCACGGGTCGATCCGCAAGGAATTATGTATTAAGTATTGTTGTTTAAGATTAACAAATCAATGAATTGGGGTTTGTCACAAAAAAATATAAAAAGAATACAAAAGCAGAGAAAAGCAAGAAAACAAGTGAGGAAGAAATGGTTGTGGCTTGGATCGGAAGCTTGAATCGCGACGTTTACCTCTACACTCCCTTGGTAATGAGTTGTCCGGCCTTACCTTAATCCCGGCATGAAGCACGACTTGTCAACGCGGTTGCAGAGCACAAACCGTCAAATTCCGATATTCGTCGTAAGGAACGAAACGAGTCCTTTTGATCACTTACCGTTTGTATGTCCGCGCTTGGGGTATCAACACTAAACACAAGGGTTAGTAAGCATACCGCAACAGCAAAAACACAAATTGGTTAGTGAGAGCAAATGATTTTAGTGTTGAGTTTGCTAAGTGTTTGTAATAGTATATCGTATATGAAAACGAAGGATTGTCAAGCAATTGATCACAAGATACAATATCCAAACTTAGCAAACTTAACACCAAATAGATTTTAACTTAAACATTGAAAATGGGGAAAGGGAATGAATACGGTATATGAGGAGGTTACAAGTAACCATGTGTCAAAATACCATATCATATCAATACATAAACAATATTTAGGTTAGAATCATAGGTTAAGCACATGAAACATAAACAAGAGGTGGAGGAGGCAAAGCCTTTCACCTCACTTCCTCACCCACGCCACAACCAAATAAAGAGATTAATTAAGCATGAATAAGAAAAGAAACTAAGAAAAAGAAAACAAGTATAAAGAAACAACAATTATATTAAGCACTTGAGAAAGAGATACAAGTTTTATGGTAACTTATTCAACCTCTTTAATGAAGCGCTCCAAAGAGAGGTTCAAGAGGGAAGAAGAAGAAACCAATATGAAGCCCACTCAACTCTCAAGCTAAACCAAAAAGAAAAGAAACTAAAAAAGATAGAATATGTTCATGTGAATGAGAGAGCCTCTCATTGCCACTGATCTGCTATTTATAGGCCTCAAAGAAAATTAAACAAACAATAAAAATAAGCCTATGTGGCAGCAAGGGAGGTACAGTGAAAAGGTGGGGTCCATTGGGCACATCTTAGCCGAGCTCGCCGGATTTGGAGGGGTTCTCGCCGGGTCTAATCCGAGCACTAAGGCAGGTGTTCGTTGTGTGGTCTTGTGTGCACTCCAATAGCACTCTGGTACTGTTTGCTTTATCTGTTATGACCTAGGTTGCATTCAGAGTTTTGGAGGGAAACTAGATTGCTTTAACTCTGTCACGACCCGAAATATTAGCTCGTGACCAGCATTTAAATCACGCAACGTCTAAAGGCGTAACGTAATTCAAGTAAGCTGAAACCCAGAAATCTAAACCGTTTTAAGAAAATAAAGGAGGTGAAGTTTTGAAATAAAGGTATAATGAGATCAAGTTTTCTTCAAATGCATAGAAAAGGGACATGAAAATGCAAGTGGAATTTACTAGTTTGAAAACATGTTTCGTCTTTTAAAAATTTGGGCAGCACCTCCTTTGTATATTTTGATCCAAAACCACAAATACATAATAATGATAAAGGCATCCCCAAGCGGGAGCTAGCTCTTCACCAAACGGCGGATTACAACCATGCAAGACAGTAAATATAAGTATACGACGCCCAACGGCGAAGTTCACCACAAAAGATAAAGAAAAACAAGACATAAAAACCACAAGTAGCGGAAAACTCTCGTCCTATGTCTCGCAACCACAATCCCACTAAGTCTCATTACTTATACAATTTACTAATTTTGATTGATGGAGTTGACTAGATACAATATGAAATAGAAAATACATGAGTAGGTACGATACAAATGTCCCACCTACCAATGCAAAACACCCGAATACAACTGTGTGCCAGCGAAGCCGCTACTGATCCATGCGGTCTACCTGCAAGAACTGTGGCACAACGGGGTGAGTTGCCAACTCGTGAATAGAAATATATCAACAAGTAGAAATCGAATAAACAATGACTCCTAGGTCAACTATATCATGAAGGTAATACTATGATATCTAGGGTGACCGGGTCGTATATGTGCCAACAATAACTCAAGTCTATAAGTATGCTAATATCATCCAATCAGATAATCAATGTCTGTATGTATGTGGATCTCGTCCACGTGTCAACCGATGACACAACAATATCATGCATGTAAATATCATAAAAACATATGCATGAAAATATGATGATATAAATCAACGTGTGTCCCTCGCGACACATCAAAATCATGGAACTGGAGTGTCCAACCTTGAATCTCGAAAACATCATGAAACCCATGTCTAGTATCGACACGTAAATCCTCATATGTCTCAAGCGCCGCACACCCTGGTCGGCCCTCATATCCATCTCTCTACTCTGGTCGGTCCTCCGGATAACTGCCGAGTCCAAATACAATCACCGATAGGTAGTGCTCCCCTTCCAGGCTCATCGTCTACACCTCGAGCTTCTTGCCCCGGGGTACCTTACCGGGTCCACCATGTACCCGCAATCGGCCTCATCCGCCTCCTCGAATCGGGTTTCACATGTCGCTCTCAGAACCGAGAAAACACATGGTGGACGCACTAAAATATCATATCAAGAGAAACCGGGTTTTTAAAACAGTACATGCTTTCTTTTGCAATCTCCACGGTTCTCAAATACAGAAATCTCATGAAAACAGCATATCTCAATGCGTAAAATCATAAAGCATGATGTATGCGACATATGATAGAAATGTAAGCATCTCCGTATATCATGCAACATGGGACAGTAATATGACATATTAAAGGAAAACCGCTCTTTTAAAATGATTCCGGTTTTTAAATATATCCCGCGGTTCCCAATTTCTCCAAAGTCAAATGCAACAACGTCTATGTATGTGCAATGAGTATGTATGTAGGCATGAATGCACAAAGATATATATACACAAGTATGTTATGCGAAAAGTCATATCATGATGCAGCAATCCTACTGTGTAGTGACATGGCAATTATCGATAATGAAGTGTGTGGGCCGGCAAATCTGTGTAAGTATAACATACACATCATCGATAATGGTGCAGGTGTACTAGCACAAGTATAAGTAATGCGATGCGAATAACATGAATGCAGCATAAGGTAAATCATATGCAAATGCTGACGAGTATACGTATCTAACATGACCGAGTCGGTGAATCTATCAATCGGCATCTAGCCTCACAACATCACGTACAGTATAATCCGTCGTACGGAATCCTCTAGTCAAGGGTATAGATCAAACCTCAAGTCAAACTCATCACGTACGGAAAATCATCGTACGGCGGCATTAAGCTAATAGGGATCCTATCAACCTATAAGACAATGAAGGTACGGCCTAATATCACGTACGGCCTATCATCCATGATTCACAACATTATATATATATATATATATATATATACATACACACCCCTATGTCCCAGGTCACATCCATAACGATCTCATATCAGGGGACCGACAAGGTATCCATCATCTCAATCGACTCGCATCTGTATACCAACATATCATCAGATCATCATATTCGTCTTATATTCTTGTCATCGCATTTATATCTCACATCAAGTCGAGTTTACATAAGCATTCTATCTCTACTATAAGTATAAGTATCTAATCTAGCATACACACCCGAATCATACAATCAGATTTTTAAAGAAGCGAATCGTAGTTTTGAAAATAGGGGTTACGGTGTTTTTAAGGAAAAGATATCATTTGAAATTCCATAACGTCCCTCAAGGTATCTGTTTAAAAGATGCATACGATTCTTCAGTTTGGAAATATGTATGGTTCGGATGACACATCTATGTCGACTATCTATTCCTATAGTATCCTAAACGGCAATATCGTCAAATATCATCCTCAAATATCGTCATTACATATTAGCCGTATTATATCACTTCTAACTATCCTTAGTTTCTAATATGGTTTCACTAACTATCATTTAACTCTAACTCTAGTTTCCAAATCTAGGTTTCCTTAACCATATTCTATAAATCAGTTTCCATAAAAACTTTACGGGGGTGCTATACGCCATCCACTCGACTTCCCCGGTAGATATAGATCTACTCACAGTAGTCTTCGCTTGCTGAAGTCGTTGACGCCATGCTACGTCACCTCGGAATCCACACGAAGGTAGCTACAATAACAACACATATCGCAACGCTATTAAAATCAAGTTCTAAAATCCAAAACGGCACGCGCCTTGCTCGTAGGTTAGAACCGATAGCATACGCGTACAAAATCATACAAACAGCCTTTGTAGTTGATGTACGAACATCCCACAACCAAATACAAATCCAAATAACAAGAATTAGCATTTCAAAATACGGAAAACATAGCCAAAATCACACTAAAAAGCTCCCAGGTTTTGACTCAGGTCAAATAAAGCCAAGCAAACAAGTCTAGGGTGATGTATATTGTGTATTTGAACTACTGGACCAACCCCGACACCCCACCCCACCAAGTGGCCGGCCACCTACCCATAAATTCCGGCCTCCTCGGCCCCTCTGGCTCTAATGGGGTCCGTTCTGTTATGGTGGTCTCCTGGTAGTGTATCTAGGTCCCTGGTATTGTTTGCTACTCTAAAAAATTCCGTGGGTTGCCCCAGATTTCCCTGCACACCCTATATCCTCACAAAACCGACATGAACTAAATCTTAAATCCGTATTTTGGTTTCCCATACTCATTCCCAGGTTTTAACAGCCACTCTATCATCACCAACCCATAATTTCACTCAAACCCTCACTAGGATTTTCTAATTTCTACAAATCACCACTAAACGAGTTCTAAGCTAAACTAAAAGCTAAGAATTCAAACTAAACTAACATGGAAAGAGATATACCTTATGGATGTCACTTAAGCAAACCTTAGAACTCCCAAAGTTGTCAAAATCCCATTTTTCTTGGTTCAATGTGATGAGCATGAAGAGGGGATCGTTTTTTGTGAAAGGGGTTTAGGGTTTTGGGGATTATTTGGAGATGGATCTAGGCTTTAAGTGGAGGGAAGTGGGGTTGAGGAAGATGAAGAGGGAGAAGAAAATGATGGGGGAAAGGATTAGGCAGCAGCCCCCCCTCTCTCTCACTTATTCACACACACTCTCTCTCCAAGTCATCATTATGTCTCCTTTCTCTCTTTTCACTCATCATGACACCTTTTTCTTTCTCTTTTCTCACCAAAACACATACACCCAAATAAAACAGTACCATGAAATAACATGTAACATGCCATGGTGCATTTACCATGAAAAACTGTAGAAACACGAATTTGGCTTAATCGCGATTAGCAGTGCACTAATCGGGTTTTTATCGAAACTGCATATAATAAATTTTAAAAATGCCAAATCATTTAGTTATATTATTAATTAAATAAATCATTTAATTTCCAATTATTTCACAATTATCGGTATATATTTATACCCTTTTTTCGAAAACCACAATTTCGCAAATCGGGCAGTTTTTGGGAAATATATTATTTTAATATTAAATTCCAAAATAATATTTTATATTTTCTGAAATGTTACAAACTCACATCAAAGATTTATTGTATTTATTGCACCATCAATGCACATCACACCATATGTGCTCACCTGCTCTAGCCATCATGCCATGGCAGCCCCACTTGGTCCAAGCTATGTGCACACTTGTGTGTTGGACCATTTTGACAAAAAGTGTGTACACATTTATTATTTCCAAAAGAGCTCATAGGATATCGGTCGGTTTTCTGGTCTGTTTGCAGTGTCGGCTCACAGACGATATATCCGTGATTTTGAATGTGTTTCCAGTATTTTATCACGAATACCTGTAAACTGTAAGCAGACACTGATTAATAGCACAGATATAAACAAAAATAGATAACGAATGAGCGGTATTAAAATGTAGTTTTCTATGATGAACAAATACCCCCAAACTTATCTATTGCTCGTCCCGAGCAATACAAAAGATCCTAGCCTCACTTTCGCAGGGAACGCGATTACACTAAGCATGTGCAACAAGCTGTTAAACCTCTATGTGTCCCTAGTAGAAGCAGTGTTGTCTCCTGAGGGTTTTCAGCGGATTACACTCACAAAATCTGTCACGACCCAAAGTTTGGCCCGTGACCGGCACTTAACCACGTAACGTCTACAGGCGCAATGCGACTAAGTAAACCGAAAACCCAGAAATCAAACCAGTAAAAGTATAGAGTGATTTAAGCATTTAATAGAACCAATTACTAAGATAACAATATACGACGTCGTAGCGAAAAAAATGAGCAACAAGTGAGAAACATCACGGATAGAATAAACTGCATAAGTAAAGTCGGCTCACAACGAGCTCGACGCCAGAATACAAAATAATATACATTGTCCTCACAACTGGTCTCTGAGTCAATACATAAGTGGTAGATGGAGAGTAGTAGATACAACAATGTACATAACTGAAAGATAACCAGATACCGCACAAAACCCACCTATCAGCAAAAGAACTAGTACACCAACTGTAGGGGTATCTGTGTCAAAAGATGCAAGAACGCAGCCTGCCGCGACTACTCCGAAGGGCGACCTGCAAACACTGTGGCACAACGGGGGTGAGTTGTCAACTCGTGAATAGAAGATAACATATAAAGGTAATTGCGAGTATGCACGTGCAACGATACTCTAATCTATATCAACAGATAACATCTATATGATGAACTGGATGCTCAAAACATGCAACAAGTGCGATCTAATAACATCTCCATGTGATGAGCAAGAAATGTGATGATCAGGTATAGCAATGCAGTCTAACCACCCTATATAGAATGAACAGGGTATGCAATGATCGTACAAGCATGTGTACTATGTCAGGTACAATAGATACAGGATGAGATATCAATTACTATATACTGAGCATGGGAAATATAACATCTACACGGAATGTCATCGTGGAAAGTATAATCGGTACCCATCAATGCACCCAAATCCCAATACTACTCAGGCGTCGTCATCCTCCTCGGTCCTCAAATCCTGTAAATCTCATATAATCGTGAGTGCCCAATATCGGCACCCAAAATATCAAGAAATACTCGTGCCAAGCATCGACACGCAAATCCTCCTGTATAGGGCATCCGTCAGTCCGGATCAGCCCACGGGCTCTGTCTGCGGTATCGGCCCTCGGCCCCGGCAGTACAAGTCGTCCCGTATCCATCCATCGACTCCGGTCGGTATCCTCCGGATAACCGCCAGGTCCAACCAATCACCGGTAGGTAGTAGTCCCTCTGCCAGGCTCACCGTCTACTACACAGCGAAACTGTTCTCGCCCCGGGGTACCATACTGGGCCCACCATGTACCCGTAATCGGCCTCATCCAACTCCTCGATTCGGGTTCATATATATCACTCTAGTACCAAGAAAACACATGGTGGACGCACCGAAATATCATATCAAGGGAAACCGGGTTTTTAAATAATTAACTATTCTCTTTGAAATATCCACGGTTCCCCAAATCCAGAATTAACATGGAAACAACATATCTCAATGCGTAATCTAAGCAAGTATGAAGATGTCAATATATGTGTGCACTGGTATGAATATACAGTGTGCATGTGCGCAGGTATGAAGATATCAATATATGTGTGCACTGGTATGAATATACAGTGTGCATGTGCGCAGGTATGAAGATATCAATATATGTGTGCACTGGTATGAATATACAGTGTGCATGTGCGCAGGTATGAAGATATCAATATATGTGTGTACTGGTATGAATATACAGTGTGCATGTGCGCAGGTATGAAGATATCAATATATGTGTGCACTGGTATGAATATACAGTGTGCATGTGCGCAGGTATGAAGATATCAATATATGTGTGCACTGGTATGAATATACAGTGTACATGTGCGCAGGTATGAAGATATCAATATATGTGTATGTAGTACCAGTATGGGTATGTGATGCATATGTACCCAAATGTGGATATATCATATGCTGTTATGCGGCAAATCATGACAACATCAATAAGGTAGAATCAGTATGATATATGATTTATAGCAATCCTATAATGTGAGTGTCATGGCAATCACTAACGGTGTGAGTGTAGCATATCAATCGTGCTCATGCGACTTGAACCGTTAGTGACAGTGCAGTGTCCTATGCTATCATTTCTATATGCAACAAAAGGGTAAGCTACTACAGTCCATATGAACATCTATACTAAATATCCTAACACGCCCTGACGCTTAACGCCATACGGGCGATTTCCCCGTAGATGTTAAATCTACTCACCTGGTCGTGCGCTACTCGTAGCCGACCACCTGCTTCCCTTTCTTAGCTTCGTCTGACGTACCCGCCTGCGAACCTGGAATTACACAAGAATCCATATATAAGCAACTATCTCGCAAAACGCGATATCGAAGTCAAACGATACGCTCGCATCGCGAACTAAACGCGCGTGTGTACGATACGCTAAACGTGTGCACGCGTCTAAAACTAACCCCAACACGCCGCGATACACTGAATCATGGAACCCTCTCGCGTATCGCGCGAACCAAACGTACTAGAAATACAATATAACGTCCCAGATTCTACCCAGGCTAACAACTTACAAAACTATACATACCACTGGCCTAGAAATAACAACAGACTCCTACCCAAGCAAACATCACCCAAAAATTCCCCTATCTGGCCGCAAATTGCGGCCAGAAAGAATAAACCGGCGGCCTCGCTATGGGGTGGGGGTCTCGGGCTCTGGTGGTGTGGTCTATACCTTGTATACAAGCTCCAATTAACTCAATTTCAACCTGAACTACTCGGGCCTATAGCAGATCACAGAGATCCAAAAAGTTCACTTAAAAACACTAAATTTTGCACAATTAGAAACCCTATGGTATTTTGGTGTAATCTGGGGTCTAACTAGGTTTACATGGTCTTAATAACACCTAATTAGGCTAGATTAACCAATACTAACAGTACTAAACCATAAGTCCACACAATTCACCATTTCAAGCACAAAATCTCACTTTTTATACAAACCGAAGCTAAACTACACATACGTTAAACAAACAAGAAGTTGGGCTCAGATTCTATACCTTACAAGACCCTAGGTGCAAGGAGAAAGGGGGTAGAGAAGATGGGAAGTGCTGCTGCAGCTGCTGGGGGCTGCTGTTGATGTTGCTGCTGCCACTACCTCCTGCTGATGCTGCTGATGATGATGTTGTTGCTGATGTTAGTTGCTGTTGCTGGTGCTTCTTCTGCAGCTGCTGCCTCTCTCTCTCTCTCTCTCTCTCTCTCTCTCTCTCTCTCAGCTGAGTGTGTGTGTGTGTGAGATTTGGGAGATTGAGAATGAGGAGAGAAATGAGAGCACAAATCAAAGACCCCCCTCTCTCTCCCTCTCTCTTCATTTAATGAACATGGCTCAAGCCATGCCCATACTCCCTCTCTCATGCACCAAGTCAACAAAAGAAAATAAAAAGAAATTCAAATAAACAAAACACACAAATAAATAAAACCCCATTAAAGCCCAAAACACTTAATACAAATAGGTTAACCCACCATGGTTGCTAATCATGGTTTTAACCCCAAATCTAAACCCTAGTTAACATGCACAAGTGTGTGTGTGTCTAGAAAAATCCTAATAAAATATTCATTAATTAGAATAAAATATCTGAAACTTAATTTGGTAAACTTTTTACCAAAATCTATCTATTAAATATAATTAACCCCTAAACACGACCTAAGGTGTTACAAAATCCCGTTAAACTAGTTTCATAAGTTAACATCGATTCTACTCCTACTGTTTAGTATCTAAATTAGAAATTCTATCATCCTAAGTTAGAAATATTCAAACCTTATGTTTCACACCTCTTGTCTATTTACCCTTAGATCCTATGCGTTTTTACAGTTTAGAAAGATATTGGTATCTCCTGAGTTTTCCTTCTAAAGTGCGGTCTCCAATCAGAGATTTTTATCATCATTACAGAAAACATAAGTCTTATTCTTCATTCCTATCTTTCTTCCAAATATCGATTGTATACCCCTACGTGTGTGTAAATTTTCACCCCTACACTTAAGAATTCAATTCAAGCTATAGTACCCTTGCCTTATTACCTAATACTACTTCTTTTCATTAATGGATGGACGGTTTTGCTCACACATCTTTCATGCGATTATTAATGCTTCTTGAGGCACTAACAGCCGATTACTGAATGTATGAAATTAAAGCGTAAATAGCAGTTTCCAGGTCTTGACTTTATTTTTTTTTCTTTTATTTTTCTTTTTCTTTTCAAGACCGGATATATTTTTCAATGATGCTCTTATGGTGGTTAGCTTTAAATACCGTTTTTTCTTTCATACTATACTTTCAGGCAAGGGTATTTCTAGGTATTCTCTACTATCCCAAGTTTCAAGGTGCGTGTATGTGCAGTTTGTAGGGTATATATTTTCTAAATTTGGACTCAAGAATAGAAACTATTTTCAGACTTATCTTTCAGTAAAGCTTCAATACTCCCCCTTCATCTCGACGTAACTAAAGAACTGAACTCAAAATTACCTATTTCTCAAAAAAGAAATGTAAGGACGTATAATTACCCAGATTAAACAGAATGAGGGTTATTTTTAGGGTTTTCAATTCCTAAGCCTAGGATTTAGTTATTTATAATATATCAACTAAATTTTCGGAATAACAATCTAAGTTACCCTACTAGCTAACTTGACGACAAAGTTTTTATGTTTTTAGGAAAAAATTTCAATTTTTATGGGTTTTTAATATGTATGCAATGCAGAATACAATATACATATGATGTAGATAAACGCGGTGCTCACCCCCAAACCTGAGTTTTACGATATCCTCATCGTTGCCCTCATTTCCGGTAGCTACACTTAGATATCAGGGTGAGCATTTTATTTAAAGAAAAAGAAAAAACCTAAGACTAATTACAATATTCACAAGTTAAACGACTGGATTAGTCCAGAAATTAATACCAGCCACATAAAAATTTTGTCTATATAGTGCAATGGCTGGTAAAAGAATCTGTATAAAAAGAATAAAAAGAAAAGGACAAAGAATATGTTAGATGTTAGTGAAGGGCATGTATGTGTAAAAATAGGGATAAGAAGACGTTGAAGATGAAGATGAAATTTTGAGGAGGTCAAAGAATTATTTTCTGAATGAATTAAATTTTCAGGAAGTATATGTGGAGTTTCAAAGTCAGGTTCGTTTAAAAACTGGAGTTCATCCGCAAAAAGTTAAGCAAAAGAAAGGTTCTTAGGATGTTCCCAAATGAATCCTGACTCAAACTCACCAAGTATATCTAGTTCATCCGCAAAAATTTCCTCAAAATTCGACATGAAAGGATATTTTTCAATGCTGTCTTCCTCTCTAAGATTTTCCACAATCTTACTCTCATCATTTACTAACTCTCCCAATACAATTTCCTCGTCATCACATTCACAAATGGATAGGTTCATATCATCTAAAAAGGTAGGTTCCCACACTAACGTTTCTTCCGAAACAATATCAACAGGTGATACAAAAATTGTGGGTTCCCGATTATTGATCTCTTCTAATCTATCCCAACCATACCCAACAAAATCACAAGGTCCCTCATTTAAAATTGGAAAGAAAAAATCAGTTGGTTCAAAAATTTTCTCATCAGGTATTATTTCAGTTAAATCAATCTTTAAATCACAAGTGACAAGAGGTTCAGTGGATACCTGAAGGCTAATGGTGGATTGACTTAGAGGGTTTTCTTGTGTGTCCTTGCAACACTCAGTCAATACAATCGTATCATCATCTATGAAATCATCAAAATTCAATTGATCGTTTACCTCATTCGGGTGACTTCCTAGATGACAGATATTAACACTATTTGGTTCTGATTGACTGTGTTCACTCCCTAGAATCCTCACAGCTAAATGTTTCACTTGTTCCTCGATTATAGCCAATGATTGAGCTTGAGCAACAAATAGTTGCTCAGATTGCTGTATAAACAAGGCTAGCGTCACAGCTGATTGATTCTCGACCGCAGTCATTACTTCAATACCTTTTTCTAGAGCGGTCAACCTAGCATCCATCTCACCATCATACCCTAATGATGGTTCAATTGTTTCAGGTTGAAGGGGTTGTGATAGTGGTGATACTAAAGCAGTCATTCTATCGACCTCTTTCTCTAAATTTTCAATCAGTTTGTCTATGGTTGAAGTGGGACTGGATTCAAGAGTGTTAGGTGGGTGACCATTATCAAAAATTTAGGATGGTTGGTCATCCCCTAGAAAAGGACAGTTGTCATGAACGTGCGAAGAATTTTGGCAATTTAAACAAATGGATTGGGACTGAGTATAAACAAAAGAATAAGAATCGTGAAAAATCGAATTAAATTGTGTGTCACCCATATCAACAAGAATTCACAAATGTCACAAAAATAAAGAATATCACACCCCTAGCAGTCTATGTTATGCTAAGTCAACTAGACCTGTTCAAGAACCTGATTGACGAAGTAAAACTGTGTCGAGAAATAGGCTTAAGATATACTGATCACGAAGCCAAGTAAGTGCAAGAGAGAAGGGGAGGTTTTACAACGTTTTCGCGAAATTCCTTAATTAGATAACTCTTTCTCTTTTTGCGGTTGCACCGTGAACACTTGCCTAGACACCCCGTGAACGATATACCGTTAAGCAAAGTTCTAAACACAGTTAACTTCTCCTAATGAGCGCGAAGTCTTTAAAGTCAGAGTTCTAATTGATTTTAAAATTACTGGAGGTATGCAAGAATGCGGTTTTGTGATTTGTGGGCTACGGAGAAAAGGTGATGAAATCCTTTACCGTATCTTGTTTGGTCATTTATGCCATTAAAATCCGTATTAATATGCAATGCGCAATCAATAAAAGAATTTAAGAAAATCATTCAATTAAAGTAATTATTTTTCAATTTAGTTAAGCGCTGCAAAAAATACGGTTAGTTCTCTGTACAATTGGCGGCAAAATTGTGTGAAGAATCCTGCAGAAGATAGAATATTGGATTGCGTCGGATTCGAGAGGAATGTGTTAGGAAATATGTACCAATTGGATTTGGTTTAAGAAAACCTCTTTGAAAGTGATCCGAGTCGTTGAATGTTTGCTTGCGTGGGTCAAACTACCCAGATCTTTGGCACTGTACTTTCCTAACGTCTTGCAATTGCATTTGAGCCTCGCTCCGTACGATCGCTGGTCGTAATTACTTAAAAACCTGAAATGTCGGAAAATACGATATTTAGTGTTAAAAAGCGATATATGTGCCCCAATACCTGCACACTCAAAATTATAAAAATCAAACAATACCAATAGAGTACTAGAAACACAGATCACACAAAAAGAAAAAATCAAAAACCCCTTACTTCACCCGGCGAGCTCGGAAATTCCCTTCATGTCGCCGGCCAATTTAAGTTGGTTTGTGCTCGAATTTTGTGTGAGTTCTCAAGGATAGCTAAGTGCTCTTATGGTATAATTTGATTTTTAAAATGAATTACAGAGTGATAGAAGGTTTTCAGAACAGAGAACAAAATGAAAAGAATGTTTTTTGTTAATTTTGAAAAAAAATGAGTTAGAAAGTTAGTGAGTTAGTAGGAACCAGAAATAACGATACCTAATGACTACAATTCCCCGGCAACGGTGCCAAAAACTTATTGGGAATTCATCCGCACGCGCAAATGCATATGTTTTGGAAACGGATATGAAATGAAAGAAATAGAATGCGCACGCGAGATCGTTCTCGTTTTACTATTTATAACCGCAAGTGCACGGCGCGTTGTAGCGAGCCGGCAACCACGGGTCGATCCGCAGGGAATTGTGTATTAAGTATTGTTGTTTAAGGTTAACAAATCAATGAATTGGGGTTTGTCACAAAGAATACGAAAGCAAAGAAAAGCAAGAAAACAACTGAGGAAGAAATGGTTGTGGCTTGGCTCGGAAGCTTGAATCGTGACGTTTACCTCTACACCCCCTTGGTAATGAGTTTTCCGGCCTTACCTTGATCCCGGCATGAAGCACGACTTGTCAACGCGGTTGCGGAGCACAAACCGTCAAATTCCGATATTCGCCGCAAGGAACGAAACGAGTCCTTTTGATCACTTACCGTTTGTATGTCCGTGCTTGGGGTATCAACACTAAACACAGGGGTTAGCAGGCATACCGCAACAACAAAAACATAAAGTGGTTAGTGAGAGCAAATGATTTTGGTGTTGAGTTTGCTAAGTGTTTGTGATGGTATATCGTATATGAAAACAAATAATTGTCAAGCAATTGATCACAAGATACGATATCCAAACTTAGCAAACTTAACACCAAATGGATTTTAACTTAAACATTGAAAATGGGGAAAGTGAATGAATATGGTATATGAGGAGGTTACAAGTAACCATGTGTCAAAATACCGTATCATATCAATACATAAACAATATTTAGGTTAGAATCATAGGTTAAGCACATGAAACATAAACAAGAAGTGGAGAAGGCAAAATCTTTCATCTCACTTCCTCACCCACACCACAACCAAATAAAGAGATTAGTTAAGCATGAATAAGAAAAGTAATTAAGAAAAAGAAAGCAAGTATAAAGAAACACCAATTATATTAAGCACTTGAAAAAGATATACAAGTTTTATGGTAACTTATTCAACCTCCTTAATGAAGCTCTCCAAAGAGAGCTTCAAGGGAGAAGAAGAAGAAGAAACCAATATGAAGCCCACTCAACTCTCAAGCTAAACCAAAAAGAAAAGAAACTAAAAAAGATAGAATATGTGCATGTGAATGAGAGAGCCTCTCATTGCCACTGATCTTCTATTTATAGGCCTCAAAGAAAATTAAACAAACAATAAAAATAAGCATATGTGGCAGCAAGGGAGGTACAGTGAAAAGGAGGGGACCATTGGGCACATCTTAGCCGAGCTCGCCGGATTTGGAGGGGTTCTTGTCGGGTCTAATCTGAGCACTGAGGCTCGTGTTCATTGTGTGGTCTTGTGTGCACTCCAATAGCACTCTGGTGCTGTTTGCTTTATCTGTTGTGACCTAGGTTGCATTCAGAGTTTTGGAGGGAAACTAGATTGCTTTAACTCACATCAAAGCTTTATTGCATTTATTGCACCATCAATGCACATCACACCATATGTGCCCACATGCTCTAGCCATCATGCCATGGCAGCCCCACTTGGTCCAAGCTATGGCACACTTGTGTGTTGGACCATTTTGACAAAAAGCGTGTACACATTTATTATTTCCAAAAGAGCTCATGGGATATCGGTCGGTTTTCTGGTCTGTTTGCAGTGTCGGCTCACTGACGATATATCCGTGATTTTGAATGTGTTTCCAGTATTTTATCACGAATACCTGTAAACTGTAATTACAGAGCAGACACTTATTAATAGCACCAATATAAACCAAAATAGATAACGAATGAGCGGTATTAAAATGCAGTTTTCTGTGATGAACAGCTTCAGGCTTCAAATTTTTATGGTGTTCCGGTCTCTGGGTTTTGGTGTTTTAGGTGTTTCTTGTTTTTACTGAAATTGCATGTGATGTTATCTTTCTGTAAAGGCAATTCGGAGTGTTTCGTAGTCATAATTCTAACATCATTTCGGGTAATTTAGACGGCGTTAAAAAGTTTGAGCGAATATCAATAACCCATTTTCTCTCTCGCTGGAAATTTTCCAAAAGTTGGATTTTTCCTAAGTTAAAATTATTCAAAAATCATGCAAGTAATTCTATGGACCCTCTAAAAGAACGAAACCCTAACTCGATTATATGACCGTCGGAACCGCCATCAAACCCTAGGGTTTGCGGTAGTTCCGCGGCGCCATAGATGAGGCAAGGATTGGCCCTTCTACGGTTGGTCCATAGGTACTGTGGCATGTTCTGAATATTTCTTAACCGTGCTCAAGTGTTGAGCTCTTTGGGAAATTTTGGGTGTTTATTGATTCGATCTGAATGTTTAACATCGTCTAGCTATCTATGGAATGTGATATAATATTTGGAATCTACACTTATTAGTTTTATGAAAATTGATTAGTTGCTTGTAAATTTAACATTTCGGTCTCGGGAGGAATCGGGAATCTTATTGAATTGCCCGATTTCTTTTGAAAAGGCGTTTTCATGAGTTAGACACAAATGTAAGATTTACAATGTTAGGCATGAAATCCGAAGTATGTGATATTCCGGGTTTATGATGTCTAAAGGCTGTGTCGATTCCAAATGTTGTAGTTTGACATTTTCTTTTCTGCGACCATAAGTGTAATATGTGGTGTATCGCCAGTTTCGTTATTATATGTCAATGACAATCGGAATACACATATTTACTTACGTTGATGACATGTGATGTTATGTGTTGCTGTGATATGTTATATTGGATCGTCGTGTTTTGAATAGCCAGGTTTTTTTATGTGAGATGAGAGTTTTTTATTTTCATTCATGTAAAAACTTGTATATAATATTCTTTTATTGTGGCACTTCCGGGTTGAGGATGATGTCACCATTGTTGTATATTATTTACTTTTTCGCATTAGAATAGACCCAAGATGGGGAGCACAAGTAACCGGGTTCTAGAGTCCAGTGAGAGACCATCTCGAGGAGTCGAGACCGAGTCTCCTAACTCTAGAATTGGTAGGGTTGTTTGCTGCTCTCGTAGGGGTTTAGGAATGTAGGTTTAGCTATTCATCGCGACCGTGGAATCCGTGTTTTTTACTGGATTAAAATAAAACACGGACCTTCTAATATATCCAATATTTCATATGTTATCTTCTGCTGCTGATATTCTATGATGTGATCACTTTATATGCATTAGACGAATGCTTTATTGTTATATATATGATGTATAATAAATGTTGCTTATATTTTGCACCCGTGCTAGTCCCGCCTCACTATGCCGTTAGTTAAGTAAGCTAACGGTGTATAACGGGACACTGTGGCGAATGCGGATGGCATAAGCGTACGTTGTATTTTCGTTTCTTCTGTGATGCTTAGGAAGCATAAATGATGGGACTTCATTAATGAGATTAATGAAAGAAAAGAAACCTAAAAATGTTGTAGAATCAAATTTTCAAAAAGGGTAGCTCTAGTTTTTGCTTTGCATAGTGGTATTCCTTATAGAATATCCAGCACCTTATTCGATAAGGAAAGAGCCGAGATCCCTTCACCGGGAGTGATATCTTTAGCAAAAGCTAGCAGATACTACAACCCACTCATTTTTGTCTTTTGATTGCTTCTTTAGTTCTTGTTTTGCATAGTGATATTCATGAATATCCAGCACCTCATTCGATGAGGAAAGAGCCGAGATCCCTTCACCGGGAGTGACCTCTTTAGCAAAACTAGTAAAAGCCTCAAAAACACTCCTTTTCAAAATCACTCGATTCTACAACCATATCAAGTTCAAAGCGTTATAGGTTTTCTTAAATACCATCCGCAACCCTCCGTCATTTTAGGAAGTAGCGTACTTAGTATTCGTGCTGCGTTTGTTGACCATAGTTAAGGCGCAGTGTACGATAGCTAAGTGATGTCTTCCTACATAGCATATGATGTGATTAATTAGGACAGTCATGTGACTTTGTTGACCATAGTTAAGGGTCATATGGGTAGGTCTAATTAATCACGAAATGACGGGTAGAACTTGACTAGTGTTTTGATTTGTTGACCATAGTTAAGGTCATGAGTCACTAGGGGTAAAAATCAGATCGGGAATTTCAAGAGTTGAAATTTGCAATGAGATTGCATACCTTCTTGAGATGGTTGGATCCCGGTACCCACTGCGAGTAAGAGTTACTCTTGAGAGAGTTTTACACATCACAATTAGCCGATCAAGTAGGTATCTAGAAAGGTGTTAACAGGGTTATGCCCCTGGGAAAACGAGGTTTATTTTAATTAGGTCTGTGCGAAAGCATGGGGAACCTCCCTCAAAGTACCGACACTGGCCTGGCTGAAAGATTAGCAAACTTGTAAGGTGTAATTAATCCCGGCTAGTCTTACCTTTTAGGGTTTGAAGGAAGATTTGATAAAAACAGTGGGAGCCATCCTGATTAGATAAGATAATAACCAATCTAATCTTGCAAGAGCATACGCTAAGTGTTTTCTTCTCTCTCTCCAGGTAGCGACCATATCAGGCCTTAATCAAGATAATAATATGAATGTATTGACCGAACCCGCTTGTTTTACTGAGCTGGGGAACGTTGGTTCCACTCCAACTTATAATTATTATAAGTCCGAGCAGGAAATAGAGGAATATCCGGATTCCCATGCCACCTAAACGAAGAATGAGCATGTTGATGCATGTGTTAGTTATCGAGAACTGTTTCTCAGTACACTCTACGTCCTGGGTATTAGATACCGGATCGGGATCTCACATATGTAATATGTTGCATGGGCTAAGGAAAGGTAGAGAACTGGGAATAGGTGATCATTCTCTAAAAGTAGGGAATGGTGTAAGTGTTGCAGCCAAAGCAGTTGGTGAATATCACCTTGTATTACCAAATGGGAATACTTTGATCTTGAATGACTGTTATTATGTACCCTCTATGATATGCAATTTAATATCAATTTCTTTATTAGATAAAGAAGGATATAACTTTTTAGTAGAGAATAATGTTATGAACATTTACCTAAATTAAGTGTTGATTCGGTTTGGTGCGTTATGTAACGGTTTATACATTCTGAATCAAAACACAGTTCTTAACGTGCAGAACACACACAAGAGGAAGAGTTCAGAAATGAACGAATCCTTCTTATGGCATTGTAGACTAGGTCATATCAGTGCAATACGACTAGCTAAGTTACATAAGGATGGATATTTGAATCCGTTCGAATTATCATCTTATGAAACTTGCCAGTCATGTCTCAAAAGAAAGATGATCAAAACTCCGTTTACTGGACACGGAGAAAGAGTTACAGAACTCTTGGGACTGATACATAGTGATGTATGTGGTCCCATGTCTATACATGCCAGGAATGGTTCCTCATACTTCATTACATTCACTGATGATCTCTCAAGATACGGACATGTGTTCCTGTTGAAACACAAGTCTGAAACTTTTGAGAAATTCAAAGAATATAAGCATGAAGTTGAGAATCAGACGGGTAAAAGTATTAAAATCCTACGATCTGATCGAGGAGGAGAATACTTGAGCACGGAATTCCGTGACTATCTAAAAGAGAATGGGATTCTCTCTCAGCTTACTCCTCCGTATACACCACAGTACAACGGTGTATCAGAACGGAGGAATTGCACCCTATTGGATATGGTGCGCTCTATGATGAGCACCGCTGAGTTACCTATTTCCTTTTGGGATTATGCGCTGGAGATGGCCGCATACCTATTGAATAGAGTTCCAACCAAATCAGTGTCTACCACTCCATATGAGATATGGAATGGGAAGAAATCATCTCTTAAACGAGTTAAGATATGGGGTTGTCCGGCCTATGTTAAAAAGCAAAATCCGGACAAGCTCGAGGCAAGATCCACTCTGTGTAAATTTGTGGAATATCCAAAGGATTCCTATGGATATATCTTCTACCGCGGTGAGGAACAAAAGGTGTTTGTTTCTCAATATGCCACCTTTTTAGAAAAGGAATTTCTTGTAAAAGAAATTAGTGGCGAAGAGGTAAAGTTAGAAGAAGTTCCAACCGCACAATCTACAACAGAAGATTTGGTAGAACCGGAGGATTCAATAGTCCCCGATGAAGCTCAGCCTCTCCGCCAATCTAGTAGGGTTCCTCATCCACCTGAGAGATACTGCGGTTTTCTCATTGATGGTAGGAGCGAGGATTGCATCATGGAAGATGATGACCCAACTACCTTCGAGCAGGCCATCACGAGTGGGGACTCTGTGAAATGGCTGGATGCAATGCGATCTGAGATGGAATCCATGTACACCAACAAAGTATGGACTTTGGAAGATGCTCCTGAAGGGGTAAAACCCATCGGAAGCAAGTGAATCTTTAAGAAAAAATTTGGTGTAGATGGAAAAGTTGAGACTTTCAAAGCTAGACTTGTTGCAAAACTTTTCATCAACGAACAGGTGTGGATTATGATGAAACCCTTTCTCCAGTGGCTATACTTAAGTCCATCCGGATCCTACTTGCTATTGCTGCATACCATGACTACAAAATCTGGCAAATGGATGTTAAGACCGCCTTTCTAAATGGTAATTTAAAGGAGAGTGTGTATATGACTCAGCCAGAGGGTTTCGTGGACAGTGGGAGCAGCGGAAAGGTGTGCAAGCTGCTTAAATCCATCTACGGGTTAAAGCAAGCATCGCGGAGTTGGAACATCTGTTTTGATGTGGTAGTCAAAGAGTTTGACTTTATCAAAAACGTAGATGAACCTTGTATATACAAGAAGGTGGCAGAGAGTAAGGTCGTCTTCCTCGTATTGTACGTGGATGACATACTCTTGATAGGAAATGATGTTCTTATGCTGCACTCGGTCAAGCTCTTCTCATCACAAAGATTCTCAATGAAAGATCTAGGTGATGCCTCCTACATCTTGGGGATTAAGATCTATGGAGATAGATCTAAACGGATATTGGGATTGTCCCAATCCAGGTACATTGACACCATACTAAAGAGGTTTAGTATGGAAGATTCCAAGCGTGGGAATTTACCCACGATCTTAGGACTCACTCTCTCCAAAGAGATGTCTCCCAGGACTGATTTGGAATGAGCTCGCATGCAAGGGATACCCTATGCTTCGGAAGTAGGCTTTATCATGTACGCGATGTTATGTACCAGATCCGATGCGGCATACTCACTAAGTATAGTGAGTAGGTATCAAGCAGATCTAGGAGAGAATCACTGGACAGCTGTAAAGAACATTCTCAAGTACTTGAGAAGGACTAAAGAGATGTTCTTGGTGTATGGTAACGGTGAACTCCAAGTGGAGTCCTTTACTGATTCGAGCTTCCAGAGTGATAAGGACGACTCTAAGTCGATCTCGGGATTTGTCTTTACCCTCAATGGAGGGGTGGTTTGTTGGAAGAGTTCCAAGCAAGAAACCGTGGCAGAATCGACGATGGAGGCTGAATACATCACTGCCAACGATGCTGCCAAAGAGGCTGTCTGGATGAAGAAGTTCATAACCGAACTTGGTGTGGTTTCGTCCATCGAGCATACAATACCTTTGTATTGTAATAACGATGGAGCAATGGATTTGGCCAAGGAACCCAGGTCCCATCAGCGATCCAGGCATATTCTGAGGCGGTATCACCTGATCCGAAAGATTGTTGATCGCCAGGAGATTGAGGTAAGGAGAGTTGACACGAAGAATAACATGGCGGATCCACTCACGAAAGCCATACCCCAGATACAATTTGAGAGACTCTTCGGGATGTTGGGTATGAGATACTACAACAACTGGCCCTAGTGCAAGTGGGAGATTGTTAGTTATAGGCCCTAGAGGCCATTATTGTACATATGATGTATATTATAGTGGATGCTTGGACATATATAGAGAGGATTTTCTTCCTCGACATAATAGTATGCTATCTGGTTGCTCTTTATCTTAACATGTAGACTTGTATTGTGATACTGTCATGCTCTCACATGTTGATAAAGCCCTTATGATGTGTACTTGACTACCAGGACTATGATGGAGATCATACTACTGGGGCCAGGGTAGTCCACAAGTTCATCCTTTAATTGTTCCTAGTCGTGGGTGTATCGAGACAGGGCATCGATATTCCAATATAGAATAGCGTACACGCTTCTTGACCTATATGATGGGCAATGGATGATCCCACATCCATTGGTGTTTGACATCAAAGATGGTATACGGGTGCTCAGTGGAGACTGGGTACACTGAACAGGACTCACCGAGAACTCCTAATTGGTATTATACCTATCGTCAGATAGTAGTTTTCTGGTGACACTGGTACAGGTTAGTTTGTAGACCCGAGATCGTCATAGAGTCTTGTGTGATTCCCACTGTGTTTTGATTTCCACCTTACCATGTTTAAGAGAACGTGCAAAACGGTGGTTTTTGGGTACAGTCCCGAGTCACATGAAGGCAATGATCGATAGAAGGGGATTCGTTTCTCCCGGTATTGGGGGTTGATGTTGCGCTGTGCTCGATTGGCCATAACAAGAAGTCCCTAGCCAGGGCTGATACGGAGATTTACTGGTAAGTGTTATCAGTAGTTTCTCGACCCGTTATAAGCCTCACATCGGCATGACTTATCGGTTACTGGGGTCTGGAGTTTACCACCCCTAGACTAGATATGCAACATATCAGACGAAGAGACCGAAATGTACGGTAGTGTTACTGACAGGCTTAGCGGGAGTTTAGACAAGCTTTTTTGTTGATCTTCTGATCGCTCAATACCCGGATAGCCGTTACGCCCAGCTAGTACCGCTGACGGCTTGTGGGTAACTGATATGATCATCACCTACTGCCGGCGTATTGACGAGTCTTTAGAGTCCTACACAGAGGTTTCCTGGCTCAGGCAAAATGAAGTAGGAGCACATATGTGATATGTGCGGGACCGAGATTAATACGAGTATGTGATACCGTATTCTATTCTCGCGATATTCATATCAGTCGGTTATATGTGATATAGCCGGGTTATCGAATCAAGTGTTGATTCGATAAGTTGATACAATTAATATTAGTCGGTTATATGTGATATAGTCGGATTATTAAATCAAGTGTTGATTTAATAATTTAATGTATAATTGTATATTTTATATATTAATTTACATTAACTAATATTATCTCACTTAAGCATTTCTTTTTCTCACTAAAGCACATTTAATATATATGTGATATATATTATTGTGTCATGCTTGTTACCACATGCTATATGGGTATATGAGACTCACACCATGCTTATGATAATTGTGGGTTTTATTATTTAAAGTAAATCAAAATTAGTTGGAAATTAGTCACATGGTTGGAGCTTAGTAGAAGCTTGTAGAACTATTGATTTAGTCCACTAATTTTGTTTTATTTAAGATATTTATTAACCCAACCATTATCTTAAACCATGGTAAAGTCTCTACATGAGTTATATGAGATATTTTCTCACCCATGGTTTCCATTAAAATTATTGGCTTCATCTTCTTCATTAACAAGAGAGAGTTTTCTAACTTTTGAGGACGTGAGGAAAATTAGTGAGAAAAATATTTCTAAGATGAGCAAAATTCCCACTTCATCTTTCTCTACTAGACTAGCCATTTAGTTTAGGGTGTTACCTTCACTAATCCCTAATTAGTGAAGAGGTAGGTTGGGTTGGTGTCTCCTCGACGTAGATCATCTTCGGTCTCGAAGACTTCGTGTAAGTTTGTTCCTTTCATCTTGTGGAGTCATTCTAGAGTCCAGAAGTTCACTACTTGGAGCGAAGGGACTGCTGCACAGAGCTATTGAAGTAAAGGACCGGTCTACAAAGGTTGTATTCCTTGTTCACTTTGTATGTAAAGTTATTTACATTCTTGTATTGTCTAATTCTCTAGTTAAAATTCTAGAGTTAGGATTAGTTACCGCGGCAAATTTTTGAAAACGGCATGGATGATGCCTCCCGAAACCTTACTGTCATGCTAGGTAACCCTACAAGGGTAACGATGTGTGAACATGATAACATCTATCCTGTAATGTAAGTGCATTGGTGATTATATCACCCTTTTTTTATCAAATGAAAGAAAGTAAATACAGAATTAACAAATCACAACCAAAAAATGCGCAAGCAATCCCTAAAAACTAGGGTCAGCTGGGTTAAGCCACTAAACCCGCACCTAGAGTTCCAAGGGATAAATTGTAGGATAGATCCTCTACTACCTCTTTACTAATATTGTAGCCAGGTAAGTGCCAGATAAGTGGGTGGTATCTGCTGTACGAATCACCGAAATAGCGGGTCTAATTAAATAAACCACTTTCTTTAGACACACTTGCCTTAGACACCACAAGAAAGATGCGGATAAACAGTAAATTACCCACAACCTTCTCTTGTCCTATGTGAGCGTGAATGTCCTTAGGTCTGAGTCTAGATATTTTTTAATTAATGCAGGTAAATGTGTATGCTAGGTTTCTGATTTGTGGGGCCTAGGAAAGGTGATAAAATCCTCACATAATCTTATTTTTGAGTTTCTTAGCCCTAAAAGTCCATTTAAAAATATGCAAATAACAATAAATCAACCAAAAGCAAGATATTTTTTTATTTTTGATTTGCAGCGCAAAGAATTCTGCAGAAAAGGCAGTTTATTGGAAAAGAGGGGGTTAGTGAAGAAAGGAAACTTACTATGAAAAAGAAACAAACCTCTGGAAAATATTCGATAAGTGGAATAGTTTGCAAAATACCAGAGGGCGGAAAGCCAAAAAATTTCGGCTGAAATCACCAATATGGTGGTTTCGGCTGAAAATTTTAAAGATATGAAAATTTGAAAAATTGCTTCATCCTCTTCACGATCCAAGCTTCCAAGAAGTTTGTCTCATTTCCTGAAATAAAAAAAAAAAATCTGCAGAGTCAAATCTAATAAAACTAAACTAAACTAAACTAAATTAACTTAAATTAAAACTAATTGAAATACAACGCCTCCCCAACAACAGCACCAAAAACTTGATTGAGATTTTATTAGTCTATCAACTTTAACCGTAAGTGCACAGTTCTATCGTAGTAGTACTTGTGAAACGATCCACAGGGTGGTATGGGTTTAATTAATTCTAACTAAGTAAAGAATATAGTTGTTGTTTAAACGAAGAATTAAATTGCAAATAAAATAAAAATGGGTTTTTTTATGAATATAGAAGAATCTAGAGTTTTGTGTTGTTTTACTTTTATGGTTGGTTTAAAAGATTCTACATCTTTTCTTTTTTTAGTTTTAATATGCCATCTATTAATTATATAAAAGCATAGGTTAAATTAATGTGATTAAATATAGCCTATAAATTATATAAAATTATTTAGAAAATAATTAAAACAAATAATTCAAATTAATTCAAAAGCATCTAGTTTACCTTTTTATTTAATAACTCGTAGGTTGTCAATTTACGAATCATCAAATTATCGGCGTAATCTAAACTACCCTAATTAACTAGGTTGAATTCTCTTGATTAAAAACCATCTCTTATCTTGCCTAATTAGATTTATAGTTCGCCATGCTTTCATTAACCTAATTAGTTTCTAGGTGTATCATATATCCCTAATTTTATTCAAGATGTCACATTTCATTATAAAAACTAGTTTCATAGATGAAAAACTTAAAAGAGAAGTATTAAATTAATAGACATTCATAATAAAAATATAGAAAAGTTGAGATTAATAAAAATATCCAACCATTAAAGTAAAGAACACAAACCACAAAAGAATAGATTAGTTACTTATATTATAAAAAGAAAAAACTTTATTCATAATAAAGAGTACTTAAAAAATTATTGATCCTTTCTCTCAACTTGAAAAGCCTAAAATAATTGCCTGCGGAAGAGATATTCTAAATCATAGACTATACAGAGCCTTTTATAGGACTTTAGGATAATTGGAACAAACTTTACAACATAAACAGAGAATCTCAAATTTCCACAAAAATCTCAACTCCAGTTCCTTCAAAATTTTGGCAAAATCTTCTATTTTGCCAATTTTGGCCGAAATTTTGTTGAGTTTAGGCCTCAAATTTTGTGTGAAGATTTGCCTCGTCAAGATCTTTCCAACGGTATGTGCCAAATTGAAATCGGAGTTACGGTCTTCGAGATATGATAGTTTTAAGTTTGCTCTGATATCGGGCCTTTATGTTGAATTGGGTTTAGATTTTTTATATTATTTTGAATCCATTCAAATATATTTTGTATAATTTGATATTTTTTGTGCTTCTACTCCATATGAACTTTTTTGCACGTATTAGTCACTTTTGTTCTCTTTTTGCGCTTTAGTCCATGTCACCTGCAAATATCATAAAATACCTACGTACAGCATTAAATGTAACATAATAAATATGGTTACAATATTTGCATTAAAATACACCAATCATGCGCTTTCATCGGATATGGTGGGGATGAATTCGGATATAGGTTATGAGATTACACAACTAAGAAAATAATATGAAACCGGAACGTAATTTTTGATAAGCAACACTTGTACAAAGAAGAAAAGCAAGCCAAGGAAGGTGCAGCATGTGAGTTTGTCGAGCTAGATGGAACTCACGAGAGCATTCAGGTTCCTACAGGTGGAGATCAGAATGTGGATGAAGCCGCAGTGCAGGATCAGGTTCAAGAGTAGGATGGTGACTATGTTCAGCAACCAGATATGCTAGTTCTGAAAAAATCTACGAGAGAAACGAGGACACCTGAAAGACTTGTGACCGACTTCGTTTTGTATATAGATGCAGGAGAGCCTGAATCTCTTGAAGAAGTAACAAACGATGGTGCTAGCAAGCAGTGGGAGCAAGCTATGGATAAGGAGATGGAATCTTTGAAGAAGAACCATACATGAGACCTAGTGAAGCTACCCAAGAATCGGAAAGCGTTGCTGAATAGGTGGATGTACAGAATTAAAAATGAGGCCAATGGTGTGAAGCGGTACAATACTCGTTTGGTAGTCAAGGATACACACAAAAACAAGGTATTGACTATCAAGAGATTTTTTCCCCTGTGGTAAAGATAATATCTATTCGGGCGATTGTTAGTATTGTGGCGGTGAAGTATTTGCACTTAGAGCAGCTAGATGTCAAGACTGCATTCTTTTATGAAGATTTGGAGGAGGATATTTATTGTAGGGTTCCTAGGCACCCTAATGAAGTCTCACAAGGCATCAACCATGCCAATTTCAAAAAATCTAGGTGCCGAGAGACCCGACTACGGATCGTTGGCTAGAAATCTAGGCAAAAATTAAACTAGTTAACAACTTAACTAAGAGATACGGAAATACAACCTTTGTAGATCCGGTTCTCCACCTCCATAGCTCCGCAATGAAGTCTCCTCGCTGTCCATAACAAGTCCCGGGCTCTAGCGTCGGCTTCATCGGAGAATGGACGGGCTAGGTCATCGATGTCCATGCCGAAGATGATCTACGTCGAGGCATCGCTAAATCAAGCTCCAACTTCACCAAGTCAAGAAACTTGTGAAGAAAACACACTCTACTACTTGGTAGAGAATGAAGAAATAGGAAGTGGGTTCAATTTAGAATTGGATTTCTCACTCTTTATCATCAATCACCATTGATGACCTCAAGCTTTTCTTCTTGAGTTCAAGGAAGAAGAAGAAGAAATGATATGATAAGTTAATTAAAAAAGAAAAGAATAATCCATTCTTATCATAACATAACCCAAGTTAAGTGTAGAGAATTGACCAAGGTTAAAGAATGGTTAGGGTTAAGGAGATGAGACAAAAATGGTGACTTAATGAAAGCTTCATGAAGCTTCATGTTGAAAACAAAACTAGCCACCATTTTTCACTTCTTTTCCTTTTCTCATTTATCTTTTAAATGCAAATGAAAAGATAAATGAATGAATAAAAGAAAACCCTAATCATTTACTTAACCTAGGTTTAATTCATTACACTCAATAAAAAAGATATGTATCATCAAACATGATACAATCAAGTGCACAAAAATCATATCGCATATGCAATGCGCACACCCGAGTGAGAAAATCCATTTAAAGTGAACCAATACTAGTTAATGCAAAGTAATATATCAAATATATAATTATACATTAAATCAACACTTGATTTAACGATCCGGTCATATCGCATATAACCGACCAGTATCTTATGTATCGGCTTATCGAATCAACCTTTGATTCGATAACTAGGGTATATCGCATATAACCTAATCGATACATTCATCGCGAGAATGGAATACGGTATCACATACATGCATTATTCTCGGTCCCGCACATATCTCATATGCGCTCCTATTTCGTTTCGCTTGAGCCAGGAAACCTCTGTGTAGGACTCTAAAGACTCGTCAATACGCCGGCAGCAGGCGATGATCATATCAAACACCCACAAGCCGCAAGCGGTCTGCTAAACGTAACGGCCACCCGGGTATTGAGCGATCTGAAGATCGACGAGCAAGCCCGCTCACACTCCAGTGAATCCGACCAGTAACACTACCGTACAGTTCGGTCTGATCGTCTGATATGTCGCATATCTCGCCTAGGGGTGGTAAACGTCAGACCCCAATAGCTCGATAAGTCGTGTCGATATGAGGTCTATAACAATTCGAGAAACTACTGGTAACACTTACCAGTAAATCTCAGCAACCCTGGCCAGGGATTTCCTGTTATAGCCAATCGAACACAGCGCAACATCAACTCCCTATACCGGGAGAGACGAATCCCCTCCTATCGCTCATTGCCTCCATGTGACTCGGGACTGTACCCAAAAACCACCGTTTTGCACGCCCTCTTGGACGTGGTAAGATGGAAATCAAAGCACAGTGGGAACCACACAAGACTCTATGACGATCTCGGGTCAACAGACTACTCTGTACCAGTGTCACCAGAGAACTGCCATCTGACGTGAGGTATAATACCATCTGGGAGTTCTCGGCGAGTCCGTCCAGTGTACCCAGTCTCTACTGAGCACCCGTATATCATCTCTGATGTCAAACACCAATGGATATGGGATCATCCATCGCCCATCTGTATGGGTCGAGAAGGTATACACTAGTCTACTCTGGTATATCGATGCCCCGTCTCGATACACCCTCGACTAGGGACTTTGAAGGATGTACTTATGGACTACCATGTCCCCACTAGTATGATCCGCATCATAGTCCAGGTAGTCAAGCACACATCCTAAGGGCTTTACCAACATGTAACAGAGAGACAATCAGTATACACGTTAAGGTAAAGTTCATCCAGATAGCATACTATCATGTCGAGCAAGAAAGTCCTCCCTATATATGTCCCAGCATCCACTACAATATACATCCTATGTACAGTAATGGCCTCTAGGGCATACATATAACTAACAATCTCCCACTTGCACTAGGGCCTTCTGTAGCAGTGGTTGTAGTATCTCATACTCAACCATCCCATAAAAAATCTCTCTCTGGGAACAGGCCTTTGTGAGTGGATCCGCTGTGTTGTCCTCTGAATCTACTCTCCTTACCTCGATCACCCTGGAGATCAACTATCTCCATGATCAGGCGATGCTGCCTTAGAATAAGTCTGGATCACTGATGGGACCGGCGTTCCTTGGCATTAGCCACAACTCCATTGTCTCACAATGGTAGGAACGTAGTTCATCTCATGAACTGATATACACCCAAACATCCTCTTTGATAGCATCTTAAGTAGCGATGTATCCTGCCTTTATCGTCTAGTATGTCACAGTATCTAGCTTGGAACTCTTCCAACATACCGTCCTTTTACTGAGGGTAAAGACAATGCCTGCGACTGACATTCAGTCGTCTTTATCACCCTGGAACCCTTCCAGTGATTCTCCCCAGGATCGATTGATACCATCTCACTACAACTAGTGAGAATCCTAACATCCAATTAGATCTATCTCATAGATCCAAACCCAAGATTTAGGAGGTATCACTTTGATCCTTTATGGAGAATCATTGTGATAAGCGGAGATTGACCGAGCGTAGCATAGGAAACTCCTTCCCTATCAAGAGTATGTTATCCACGTACTCTACGAGGATCAACACCATACTCCCTACTACCTTTTTGTATATACAAGGTTCATCTACCATTTTGATGATGTCAAACTCTTTGACTAATACATCAAAACAGATATTCCAACTCCGCTATGCCTGCTTTATCCTATAAAGCATCTTGCACACGTTTCCGCTGCTCCCACTGTCTACGAGGCCCTCTGGCTGTGTACTTATAGACTCCCTCTTCTAAAACATCATTTAGAAAAGCTGTCATGACACCCAACCACCAGATATCGCAGTCATGGTATGTAGCCGTGACAAGTAGGGTCTCGATGGACTTAAGCATAGTCACTTGAAAAGGTTTCATCATAATCCACGCCTGGTCGATGACGAAAAGCTTTAACAAGTCTAGCTTTGAAAGTCTCAACTTTTCCATCTACACCAAGTAATCTTCTCAAGATATACTTGCTCCTGATGGGGATTTAACCCTTCAGATATTGCAACCAAAGTCCATGCTTTGTTGGTGTACATGGATTCCATCTCAGATCGCTAAACATCCAGCCATTCTAACAGAGTCTTACTCTCGATGGCCAGCTCGAAGCTAGTTGGGTCATCATCTCATAATGCAATCCTCGCTCCCACTGTCATCGAGAAACCGAAGTATCTCTCAGGTGGGTGAGGAACCCTACTAGATCGGCGGAGAGGCTGAGGTTCGTTGGTATCTATTGAATCAGCTGCAGTTTGTATAGCTGGAACCTTTCCAGTTCTACATAACAGATCTTGCCTCGAGCTTGTCCGGATTTTGTTTTTCAGACATAGGCTGGACAACCCCAGATCTTAACCAACTTAAGATATGGGCTCTTCCCTTTCCATATCAAATATGAAGTGGTAGGCAACTGATTTGATTCGAACCTTATTCAACAGGTATGCAGCTTCTCAAGTGCATAACTCCCAGAAGGAAAAAGGTAACTCAGTAGTACTCATCATAGAGCACACCTTATCATATAGGGTGTGAATGCTCCGCCCCGATATACCATCGTGCTATGGTGTATTCGGAGGAGTAATGCCGAGAGAGAATCTCATTCTCTATTAGAATAGTCCAGGATTTCCGTGCTCAAGTATTCTCCTCCTTGATCACATCAAGGGACATAATACTTATACCCGTATTTTGGTTCTCTACTTCTAACTTATATTCTGTGAATATCTCAAAAGGTTCGGACTTGTGTTTCAACAGGAACATAGGTCTGAATCTCGAAAGATCATCATAGAATGTAATGAAGTATAAAGAACCAGTCCTGGCATATGTAGACAGGGGATCTGACATACATCAACATGTATCATCCCAAGAGTTTACTAACTCTTTCTCTGTTTTCAATAAACGGAGCTATGGTCATCTTATCTTTGTGACATGACTGGCAAGTTTCATAAGATGTAAATTCAAACAGATTTAAATATGCATCTATGTGGAACTTAGCTTGTCGGGTCGCATTGATATGACCTAGTCTACAATACCTCAAGAAGAATTCGTTCATTTCTGAACTCTTTCTCTTGTGTGTGTTCCGTATACTAAGAACTGTAGTTTGATTTAGAACATCAACGCTTTTAGATAACGTGCCTGAACCGATCAACTTTTGATATAGGAAATGTTCAAAACATTATCCAACAATACAAAATTATATCATTTCTTTACTAATAAAGAGATAGATATGATTTTGTATATCAGGTTCGGTATCTAATAACATTCGTTCGGAATCAATGTATTTGAAATACAGGGTGACAGTGACCAACAGACTTGGCTGCAACTGTTAGGTCCACGTTACCTCTCCCGGTACTTACGGGGTTGCGGAAACGGTAAATCAAAATTTTTTCTAAACTTTGTAGCATGGACCGTAAAAGCCGGATCTTTGCTAAACTAAACTAGCATACTTGCTAAAGAGAGTTAGCTACTATGATGATGGTTATACCTAAACTTGAACTCCTTCTCTTCTTGTTGTTGTTCTTCTTTCTTGTTCTTTGTAGAAGCTTGAATGGTTCTCTTCTCGTCGCCTTCTTCCGTCGAAGATGGATCCACCTCGAAGGTTCGACCTTTGGGCTCTTCCTTGATCTTTGAGTGAACTAGGGTTTCCGGCTTGCTAAACCTTGAACCCTAGAGAGAGTAGAGAGTGTTTAGGGGTTGTTTTCTTTTCAAGGTGAAGGATTCTCAACACATGAGAAGGAATCACCTTGAGCTTGAGGAAGAAGAAGATGAAGAGAGGAGAGAGAATGGATATGAAAGAATGAGCTCACTTTTTCTTTTTGCAACCATATCAAAAAGAAAAAGAATTATCTAAATGATAATAATTCAAAATGAGAATAGTTGATGGCAATTAGGAATGACCACTACCATGCTTCATTTAGTCAAAAGTAAGCATGAATCAAGGAGGACTTTTTAAAGCATGATGGTGGTCAACATTCAACCATGGTCAACAAGTCAACCATGGTCAACAAGTCAACAAAAACAACCATAACATAATTCTCATTTAATTACTATTATTAATAGATAATTCATAAATCCATTAGGGTTTGGAAAATGATAACTGTCAACTGTGCATACGCACCCGTTCCGAAACCCTAATGAAATACCTCATCCTCCGCCTCAAGCAACTGTGCATACACACCTGCATTCTCGTTCCGAGGAACAAGAATACCAAGATATAAAAGCAACCCCAAATATATATACCAGTATCTGGCTCAAACCAGAGCCTGCCAGTATAATCCGTCCGGACTCCAAACGTGCACAAGTGCGCGGATGAGAACGAACCCTGTCGCAAAACCATGCGACCTCTACTCTGTTTTGCCCAGAGGCGAATGCCCTCTGTGTGGGACTCTAAAGACTCGACACTACGCTGGCAGTGGGTTTAACCACAGACCGCAAGCGGCACTAGCTGTGCGTAACGGTCCCCAGGTAGATGCCGACAAGAAGGCTGACGAGGTGAAACCCCATCTGAACTCCTACTGAGTCTGAATGTGACATTCTCCGTACAGTCCGGTCTGTTCGTCTGATACATCGCATGGCGGGCCTAGGAGGGCGGTAAAACGTCAGTCCCCTAATAGCGGTACAAGTCGTGTCGGAGTGAAGCCCAATACACCCTGAGATAACACTGGAACCTACCAGTACATCTCGCTTGCCCTGGCCAGGGACTACTTATGTAATGGCTCTCCTAGACACAGCGCGATGTCAACCCCCAATACCGGGAGAGACGAATCCTGTCTAACCGTCACTGCCTCCAAGTGCTTCGGGACTGCTCCCAACTACTACCTGTTTGCACGACTCAGTAGAGTCGTGGTAGGGTAGTAATCAAAGAACAGTGGGAACACACTCGAGGCGAAGTGACAGTGTCAAGTCAGCGGACTAAGCTGTACTCATGTCACCTGGGAACTGATAACTGACGATAGGTATAATACCAACCATCAGTTCCCGACGAGTCCTGTCCAGTGTACTCGTAACCCAACGAGCACCCGCATACTATCTCAAGTACGACGTACTGACGGCTGTGGGACAGACCGTCTCCCGTGCTGGGATGAGAAGCGCATACGCTAGTCTACTCCGGAGCATCGATGCCCTATCTCGATACTCCCACGACCAGGGACGTGTATAAGGATGTGCTTGTAGATTACCCAGCCCCCACGAGTGTGATCGCCTTCACAACGCCGGTAATCAAGCAAAGATCCTAAGGACTCTACTAATGCGTATAGGTGATATAAATAAATAAACACACATGTACACATTAAAGCAGAGACAAACCAAGTAGCATACTACTATATTGAGCAAGATTGTCTGTACAACTGTGAATATCCCAAGCTTCCATCAAGTAATATACATACTAGTATGATACAGTAATGGCCTCTAGGGCATATACACTAACAATCTCCCACTTGCACTAAGGCCATGTACTGGCGTATCGAAGACCTATCATCTCGATCAGCCGCTCGAACTGAGTCTGGGGTAAAGCCTTCGTGAATGGGTCCGCAGTGTTGTCCTTTGTGTCCACTCTCCGCACCTCGATCTCCTGTCGATCAATGATCTCCCTGATCAGGTGATACCGCCTTAAGATGTGCCTGGATTTCTGATGGGACCTTGGTTCCTTCGCTAAAGCTATAGCCCCATTGTTATCGCAATACAAAGGTATTGGGTCAACAATGGACGGAACCACCTGAAGTTCACTAATGAACTTCTTAATCCAGACCGCCTCTTTTGCGGCATCGCTTGCAGCAATGTATCCAGCCTCCATCGTCGAGTCTGCGACGGTATCCTGCTTGGAACTCCTCCAACATACCGCCCCTCCGTTGAGGGTAAACACAAAACCCGAGACAGACTTGCTGTCATCTTTGTCACTCTGGAAGCTTGAATCGGTAAAGGACTCGACCCTGAGGTCTCCATTACCGTAAACCAGGAACATCTCCTTAGTCCTCCTCAGGTACTTGAGAATGTTCTTCACTGCTATCCAGTGGTCCTCCCCTGGGTCTGACTGATACCGGCTTACCGTGCTCAACGCGTAAGCTACATCTGGTCTTGTACATAGCATCGCATACATTATAGATCCTACCGCCGAAGCGTAGGGTATAGTGCTCATGCGAACCCTCTCCTCGTCAGTCTTAGGAGACATCTTCTTGGAGAGGGTAATTCCGTGCAATGCGGGTATGTTACCGCGCTTGGAATCCTCCATACTAAATCTCTTTAGTACGGTCTCTATGTACCTGGACTGCGAAAGTCCCAATAGTCTCTTGGATCTATCTCTATAGATCTTGATCCCCAGAATGTACGAGGCATCACCCAGGTCCTTCATGGAGAACCTTTGTGACAAAAATAGCTTGACCGATTGTAGCATAGGAATGTCATTTCCTATCAAAAGAATGTCGTCCACGTACAAGACTAGGAATACGACAGTTCGTCCTACAATCTTCTTATACACACAGGGTTCATCTTCGTTCTTGATGAAATCAAATTCCTTGATTGCCTCATCAAAACAGATGTTCCAGCTCCGCGATGCCTGCTTTAATCCATAAATGGATTTAAGCAACTTGCACACCCTTCCGCTGCTCCCACTGTCTACGAAACCTTCTGGTTGATCCATGTAAACGCACTCTTCCAAACAACCGTTTAGGAAAGCCGTCTTAACATCCATCTGCCAGATTTCATAGTCATGGAAGGCAGCAATGGCAAGTAGGATCCGAATGGATTTGAGCATAGCCACCGGAGAAAAAGTCTCGTCATAGTCCAAACCAGGTCTTTGACGAAAACCTTTTGCAACGAGTCTAGCTTTATAGGTTTCCACCTGCCCATCTACACCAAGTTTCCTTTTGTAGATCCATTTGCATCCAACGGGTTTTACCCCAGGTGGAGCAATATCCATGGACCACACTTTATTGGCGTACATGGACTCCATTTCAGATTGCATTGCTTCCTGCCACTTATCAGAGTCCTTACTGATAATGGCCTGCCTGAAACTGGTAGGGTCATCTTCTTCCAAGATGCAATCCTCTCGATCCCCGTCTATGAGAAAACCGTAGTATCTCTCGGGCGGATGAGAAATCCTACCAGATCTGCGGAGTGGCTGAGGTTCGTTTGGGGTTATTGAATCTAGCGGTTCCTCCAAATTTTCAGTTACATTTTGTGGTCGCTGAATTTCTTCCAGTTCTACCGAACTCCCACTAGTTTCTTTTGCAAGAAACTCCCTTTTTAAGAAGGTAGCGTGGCGAGATACAAACACCTTCTGTTCCTCAGTGTGGTAGAACAGATATCCTAGTGAGTCTTTAGGATATCCCACAAATTTACAGAGAACTGACCGTGCCTCTAACTTGTCCGGTTTCTGTGTTTTCACATAGGCCGGACAACCCCATATCTTAATAAACTTAAGACATGGTTTCTTACTGCTTCATATTTCATACGGAGTTTTAGGCACTGATTTGGACGGAACTTGATTCAAAAGGTATGCCGCTGTCTGAAGCGCATGTCCCCAGAATGAAAGAGGTAACTCAGCACTACTCATCATGGAGCGAACCATATCCAATAGGGTACGATTCCTCCGCTCCGATACACCGTTGTGCTGTGGTGTATAAGGAGGAGTAAGCTGAGAGAGAATACCATTCTCTTTTAAGTAATCTAGGAATTCCGTGCTTAAGTACTCCCCTCCCCTGTCAGACCGGAGGATCTTGATACTTTTGCCTGTCTGGTTCTCTACTTCCTTTCTGAATTCCTTGAATTTCTCAAAAGCTTCAGATTTGTGTTTCATCAGATACACATATCCGAACCTAGAGAGATCGTCAGTGAATGTGATGAAGTACGAGAACCCACCCCTTGCATGTGTAGACATCGGACCACATACATCACTATGTATGAGTCCCAAGAGCTCTGCTGCTCTTTCTCCATGTCCGGTGAACGGAGATTTGGTCATCTTACCTTTGAGACAAGACTGACAAGTTTCATAAGATGAAAACTCGAACGCATCCAAGAGTCCATCTTTATGCAACTTACTCAGTCTTTTCTCTCCGACATGACCAAGTCTACAATGCCACAAGTAGGATTCATTTGTATCTGAATTCTTCCTCTTGCGTGTGTTTTGTATATTGAGAACTGTATTCTGATTTAGAACGTAGATACCATTAAACAGTGTACCCTCTGCAACCAGTACCTTATCAAGGTAAATGTTCATGATATTCTTTTCAAGAACAAACTTATATCTATCTTTATCGAGTAAAGAAACTGATATGATGTTGCAAACCATAGAGGGTACATAGTAACAATCGTTCAAAATCATAGTCTTGCCATTTGGCAATACTAGGTGATATTCACCGACGGCTGCCGCATAAACTTGTGCTCCGTTCGTTACTCTGAGCGACATATCACCCGGTGCAACTTTCCTACTTTTTCTCAGTCCTTGCAATAAATTACAAATATGAGATCCTGATCCGGTATCAAGTACCCAGGAGGTAGGGCTGACCGTAAAACAGTTCTCAATTACAAGAACACCTGAAGTAGATGCAAAACCATGCTTCTTCTTCAACTGGGTATCCTGGAAATCCATACTTTCCTCTTTCCCATTCTTATACTCATGACGGTTGTCACAAGTTAGAGCTGAACCAACTTTCCCCAGTCCCGAATAAGAATTCGGTTCGGTCAAGCGATACATTTTATTATCTTGATTAGGGCGTGAAAAGGTTGCTGCCTGGAGAGAGAGAAAAGAAACACTCAGCGTATGCTCGTGCAAGATTAGATTGGTTTATTAATTTATCTAACCAGGGTGTCTCCCACTGTTTCCTCAAATCCTTCTTAAAACCTTTTTAAAAGAAGAACTAGCCGGGTTTTAATTCACGTTACAATACTTGCTTAACCTTTCAGCCAGGCTGGTGTCGGTACTTCGAGGGAGGTTTTCCAACGCTTTCGCGAAGTTCCTTAATTAAAGAACCTCTTTTCCCTGTGGGCGTAACCCCGCTAACACCTTTCTAGACACCTACTAGGTTTATAGCATTGATCGTTAAGTGAAATAATCTCCCGAGAGTAAACCAACTCATCAGTGGGATCGGGATCCAACTGTCATTGTGTGATAACCTAGATGGAATCCACTCTAGTCACCACACTCCAGAAGGTATGCTAAATCTGCAAGTTTCAGTTCTTTTGAAACTCCCGATGTGGTTTTCGCCCCTAGGACCCAAGTGACCTTGACGAATAATCAACAAATCAAAAGGTCCTAGTCAAGTTCAACCCGTCGTTATCCAGGATTGCATTAGACCCGCCCGCATGATCCTTGACGAATAATCAACAAAATCATGCGACCGTCCTAACCAATCACATCTTTTAGTGCAACAGAAAATTACTACTCAGCTACCGTTCACTGTGTCTTGACGAATAATCAACAAACGCAGCACGAATACTAAGTATTAATTATCCGAAACGACGGAGGGCTACGGCTGGGTTTTTGGCGAAAAACCCGTTAACGTAATGAACTTGATATCGTTGAAGGAACGTGATACATCTTTTGAAAATATAGTGGCGAAAAACTTTTTGCTAAAGAGGTCACTCCCTGTGAAGGGATCTCGGCTCTTTCCTCGTCGAATGAGGTGCAGGATATTACAAAATGAATACCTCGATGCAAAGCAAGAATAATCGACTATAGTGAAGTTATTACCCTGACGCAAACTTTTGTCCAAGGGGTCACTCCCGGTGAAGGGATCTCGGCCCTTGCCTCGTCGACTGAGGTGCTGGGTATTCATAACCGAATACCGCGATGCAAAACAAAAATGAACGTCCTTGTAATAACAGCTTTTTGAAAAACTTGTTCCAACAACGTCTTTTAGGTTTATTTTCTTGCATTAGTTCTTTTAATGCGTGATATTCTTGCATTAGTTCTTTTAATGCGTCCCATCATTTAATCCTACCATTGCAGAAAACAACCAAAATATGACGTACGCTTATGCCATTCGCATTCGCCACGGGGTCCCGTCATCACTCGTTAGGTTACTTAACTAACGACAGAGCGGGGGCTGGGCTAGCGCGGCTGTAAAACATAAGCAACGCCTAAATAGTAAAGCAATGATAGACATTACAGATCACAGATGAATACATTGGATATACTAGCAATCCGCAATCCTTTCGAGCCTGGAACGAAAAGCGGATAACACGGTCGCGGTGAATAGCCAAATACCCCACCCAAGACCCCTACGGGTGCGGCAAACTACCCGCCAAGTACTCGGTAGTTTGTGCACCCCCTCCATGGGTCTATCCTAGGAGCAAAAACAGTAAAAAGAATTATACAATGACGGCTACAACCCCGACCCGGTTGTGCGGCCAAACAAATAATATTATTACATCAATTTACATTTACAATGAATGAAAGAAAAACAGAAGCTCATCTCACATCCACCCCGGCTATTCACCCGCGACAGTCCAACACATTCATATACACATTCCAATATCAAACACAGATCATGTATAACCCCGACTAATCGTCTTATAGCGATTAGCCGACGTTCAATACATGCAAACATCACAGATATAACCAACATAGCCAAAATGTAGCGAAGTTCGAAAAAAATACGGAATTATAGGACCCCAAAAGTGAATTTCAGTTCAGGAAAATCTGGGCACATATAATATATCTGAAAAATCACAAAATCCCACCATAAGAACACTGCACGAAAAACGATGCAGCAAGGAAACCAACCTGCGGCGCTTCCGCGGCACATGCCTACCTCGTGCCGCGGAAGCGCGGCGACTTAAATGAATTACGTCATCGTTTTTCTTCTGTGTTCAAACAAAACCCTGAGACGATTTTACAAGTATAAAGTTTTTCATTTAGAGCAGAAAAAATTTCAACAGAAACTTAGGGTTTTGTTTTTCCGGTTTTGCGATTTTTCGGTTTCGAACTTCCATACACTTCGCTACCAAGCTAGTTTAAGTTTAACCTGGCTCTGATACCACTGTTAGGTCCACGTTACCTCTCCCGGTACTTACGGGGTTGCGGAAACGGTAAATCAAAATTTTTTCTAAACTTTGTAACATGGACCGTAAAAGCCGGATCTTTGCTAAACTAAACTAGCATACTTGCTAAAGAGAGTTAGCTACTATGATGATGGTTATACCTAAACTTGAACTCCTTCTCTTCTTGTTGTTGTTCTTCTTTCTTGTTCTTTGTAGAAGCTTGAATGGTTCTCTTCTCGTCGCCTTCTTCCGTCGAAGATGGATCCACCTCGAAGGTTCGATCTTTGGGCTCTTCCTCGATCTTTGAGTGAACTAGGGTTTCCGGCTTGCTAAACCTTGAACCCTAGAGAGAGTAGAGAGTGTTTAGGGGTTGTTTTCTTTTCAAGGTGAAGGATTCTCAACACATGAGAAGGAATCACCTTGAGCTTGAGGAAGAAGAAGATGAAGAGAGGAGAGAGAATGGATATGAAAGAATGAGCTCACTTTTTCTTTTTGCAACCATATCAAAAAGAAAAAGAATTATCTAAATGATAATAATTCAAAATGAGAATAGTTGATGGCAATTAGGAATGACCACTACCATGCTTCATTTAGTCAAAAGTAAGCATGAATCAAGGAGGACTTTTTAAAGCATGATGGTGGTCAACATTCAACCATGGTCAACAAGTCAACCATGGTCAACAAGTCAACAAAAACAACCATAACATAATTCTCATTTAATTACTATTATTAATAGATAATTCATAAATCCATTAGGGTTTGGAAAATGATAACTGTCAACTGTGCATACGCACCCGTTCCGAAACCCTAATGAAATACCTCATCCTCCGCCTCAAGCAACTGTGCATACACACCTGCATTCTCGTTCCGAGGAACAAGAATACCAAGATATAAAAGCAACCCCAAATATATATACCAGTATCTGGCTCAAACCAGAGCCTGCCAGTATAATCCGTCCGGACTCCAAACGTGCACAAGTGCGCGGATGAGAACGAACCCTGTCGCAAAACCATGCGACCTCTACTCTGTTTTGCCCAGAGGCGAATGCCCTCTGTGTGGGACTCTAAAGACTCGACACTACGCTGGCAGTGGGTTTAACCACAGACCGCAAGCGGCACTAGCTGTGCGTAACGGTCCCCAGGTAGATGCCGACAAGAAGGCTGACGAGGTGAAACCCCATCTGAACTCCTACTGAGTCTGAATGTGACATTCTCCGTACAGTCCGGTCTGTTCGTCTGATACATCGCATGGCGGGCCTAGGGGGGCGGTAAAACGTCAGTCCCCTAATAGCGGTACAAGTCGTGTCGGAGTGAAGCCCAATACACCCTGAGATAATACTGGAACCTACCAGTACATCTCGCTTGCCCTGGCCAGGGACTACTTATGTAATGGCTCTCCTAGACACAGCGCGATGTCAACCCCCAATACCGGGAGAGACGAATCCTGTCTAACCGTCACTGCCTCCAAGTGCTTCGGGACTGCTCCCAACTACTACCTGTTTGCACGACTCAGTAGAGTCGTGGTAGGGTAGTAATCAAAGAACAGTGGGAACACACTCGAGGCGAAGTGACAGTGTCAAGTCAGCGGACTAAGCTGTACTCATGTCACCTGGGAACTGATAACTGACGATAGGTATAATACCAACCATCAGTTCCCGACGAGTCCTGTCCAGTGTACTCGTAACCCAACGAGCACCCGCATACTATCTCAAGTACGACGTACTGACGGCTGTGGGACAGACCGTCTCCCGTGCTGGGATGAGAAACGCATACGCTAGTCTACTCCGGAGCATCGATGCCCTATCTCGATACTCCCACGACCAGGGACGTGTATAAGGATGTGCTTGTAGATTACCCAGCCCCCACGAGTGTGATCGCCTTCACAACGCCGGTAATCAAGCAAAGATCCTAAGGGCTCTACTAATGCGTATAGGTGATATAAATAAATAAACACACATGTACACATTAAAGCAGAGACAAACCAAGTAGCATACTACTATATTGAGCAAGATTGTCTGTACAACTGTGAATATCCCAAGCTTCCATCAAGTAATATACATACTAGTATGATACAGTAATGGCCTCTAGGGCATATACACTAACAGCAACACTTGCCCCGTTTTCTGTCTCATGAAACTTATCACCCGTTCTCAGTTCTCTACCTTTATGTAGCCCTATGTAACTGATTACATATCTGGGATCCTGATCTGGTATCACATACCTAGGACGTAAAGGATACTGAGAAACAGTTCTTTGTAATGAACACACCTGAAGATGATGCATCAACATGCACTCTCTTCGTTTGGGCGGCACGGGAATTCTGGTAATCCCCTATTTCCTGCTCTGTCTTATAACAATTATAAGTTGGAGCGGGACCAACCTTCCCCAGCTCAGTATAACAAGCGGGTTCGGTCAATAATCCGTATTATTATCTTGATTAAGGCGTGATATGGTCGCTACCAGGAGAGAGAGAGAAGAAAACACTCAGCGTGCGCTCTTGCAAGAATAGATTGGTTATTATTTTATCTAATCAGGATGGCTCCCACTGCTTTTTATCAAATCTTCCTTCAAACCCTAAAAGGAAAGACTAGCCAGGATTAATTACACACTACAAGTTCGCCAATCTTTCAGCCAGGCCAGTGTCGGTACTTTGAGGGAGGTCCCCCGTGCTTTCGCACGAACCTAATTAATGTAAACCTCGTTTTCCCAGAGGCGTAACCCCGTTGACACCTTTCTAGACACCTACTTGATCGGCTAATTGTAATGTATAAAACTCTCCCAGGAGTAACTCTTACTCGCAGCGGGTATCGGGATCCAACTATCTCATAGAAGGTATGCAATCTCATTGCAAATTTCAACACTTGAAATTCCCGATAATATTTTGCCCCTAGCGTCCTATGACCTTGACGCAGGCCAACAAACCATAGTCCGCTAGTCAAGTTCAACCCGTCATTTCCTGATTGAATTAAACCCACCCGCACGACCCTTGACGCAGGCCAACAAAGTCGCACGACTACCCTAATCCAATCACATCATATGCTTATGCAGATAAGCACCAGTTAGCTACCGCACACTACGCCTTGACGCAGGCCAACAAACGTAGCACGAATACTAACTACTACTTATCTGAAATGACGGAGGGCTACGACAGGTTTTTCTGAAAACCTATTACGTAATGAACTTGATATCGTTGTAGAATCAAATGAATTTTGAAATGGAGTGCTTTTGAGGCTTTTCTAGTTTTGCTAAAGGAGTCACTCCCGGTGAAGGGATCGTCGGTCCTTTCCTCGTCGAATGAGGTGCGGGATATATCATATATATCACTGTGCAAAGCAAAAACTCTTAAAAGCAATCAAAAGACAAACCGAGTGTGTAACATCTGCCAGTTATTGCGAAAGGAGTCACTCCCGGTGAAGGGATCTCGGTCCTTTCCTTATCGAATAAGGTGCAGGATATATCATATATACCGCTGTGCAAAGCAAGAACTGTAGCTACCTATTTTAATTTTGAAATTCGATTCTACAACATCTTAGGTTTCTTTTATTTCATTAATCTCATTAATGAAGTCCCATCATTTAAGTACCTAAACATCACAGATAAATACGACGTACACTTATGCCATCCGCATTCGCCTCGATGTCCCCTCGTGCACCGTTAGGTTAGGTAACTAACGGCAGAGCAGGGCAGGGCTAGCGCGGGTGTAAAACATAAGTAACATCTATATAATATATCATATATACTATATAATGTATCTATCACAGAACATCACATGATCACATCACAGAGATCGCAGCAGAAGAATCATATGAAATATTGGATATACTAGGACGTCCGTGTTTTCAATACGAGCCAGTATAAAACACGGATTCCACGGTCGTGATGAATAGCCAAACCCACACCCCTAGACCCCTACGAGAGCGGCAAGCAACCCTACCAATTCTAGAGTTAGGAGACCCGGACTCGACTCCTCGAGTTGGTCTCCCACTGGACTCCAGAACCCGGTTACTTGTGCTCCCCTCCTTGGGTCTATCCTAGTGCGGAAAAGTAAATAATATACAAACGGTGACAACTTCCGCAACCTGGAAGTGCCCCAATAAAAAGAATATTACATACAAGTTTTTACATGAATGAAAATGAAAAACACTCATCTCACATAAAAACCCCCGGCTATTCAAACACGACGATCCAATATAACATATCCAGCAACACATAACATCACATGTCATCAACGTAAGTAAATATGCGCATCCCAATTGTCGTTGACATATAGCAACGAAACCGGCGATATCACATATTACACTTACGGTCACAGAAAAGAAAGTGTAAAACTACAACAGTTGGAATCCGCAACCACCTCAGACATCGCATGCCTAACCAAATGAATTCCTTAGACATCACATGCCTAACAATTATAAACCCCGCATTTTAGTCTCATTATCGAAAACACTTTTCAATATCAAGTCGGGTAATTCAACAAGATTCCTGACATCCTGATCGAATGCTCATCGCAAACTTTAGTAGGCGGCTGCACCCCCGATACCGTCGACGAAGTGCACCAAGGCGGAACGCCGCTACCGCGAGCACCCGAACGGATGCTTTCGGCGACGGGGTTCTCCTACAGTCACTTGGTCGGGGCTATGGAGTGAGGCTGTCTATTAAGTTTACCCGGCGAGTATCCGCGTACGCTACGTGATTGCAACGGACTTTTGATCACATCAAAATTCCGTGGCAACCGATCAAGTGAGACTAAACTGCTACGTTTATAATATTCATTTAGTTATCACATAACTTTTGTGAATTCCAATTATTGTATCACATTCCAGATAAACAGAAAATGTTAAACTTTCCGATTGAACATTCGAACACCCAAGTTTTCCCGATATAGATCAACACATGAAATAAATCTAACAACATTCAGTTCGTGCCTCAGTACCAACGGTCCAGCCGTAGAAGGGTCAAGCCAACGCCTCACATGTGGCACGCCGTACTGCCCCAAATCCGAAGGTTCAAAGGGCAGTTCAAGACGGTCACATAATCGAGTTAAGGTTTGTTGTCTTCTAGAGGGACCATCGCATTACTTGCACTACTTAGAACGTCGTTAAACTACGGAAAAATCCAACACTTGGAAATTTCCCGACAGGGGAAAAGTTGGGTATTTATATCCGGTCGAACTTTTTAACATATTCTAAAATTTATCCGGAAAGCCACACAGACAAAATTTGATACTCGGACCGAACATTCGAATCCCCAAAACAACTGCAGAAAAATCAACTCTTGAATAATATATTAAAATTATCCAGAAAACAGAAGAGTCAAATATAACAATTACTGTGCAAACAGGAGTCAACGATTCAATATAACGGCCGCGGAACCGCCGCGCCACGTGGGGTAAGGCCGCGGTTCCGCGGTGGGTTGACAGAGTTAGGGCTCCGTTTTGCACAGTAATTCATAAAAAACCCTGCTTAATTTTCTGCATATTTTTAATATGGAAAAATCCAGATTTTTAAAAATTGGACAGAGAGCAAGTTTGTGATCGGGTTTCGGGTTCGTTCGGACTTCAAATTCCGTCTAGACTTCGCCTAAGGCTCTAGCTAGGCTCTGATACCACTGTAGGTCACCTTGATACACCCTCGACTAGGGACTTTGAAGGATGTACTTATGGACTACCATGTCCCCACTAGTATGATCCGCATCATAGTCCAGGTAGTCAAGCACACATCCTAAGGGCTTTACCAACATGTAACAGAGAGACAATCAGTATACACGTTAAGGTAAAGTTCATCCAGATAGCATACTATCATGTCGAGCAAGAAAGTCCTCCCTATATATGTCCCAGCATCCACTACAATATACATCCTATGTACAGTAATGGCCTCTAGGGCATACATATAACTAACATTTATATGATGCACCCACCAGGATACAAGGTAAAGGGGAAGAAGAATATGGTGTGTAAGCAGCGAAAGAGCTTGTATGGTCTCAAGCAAGCTCCTAGGCAATTGTATCTCAAGTTTGATCAGTTCATACTAGAGACAAGATTTGTGCGGAGTGAATCAGATCACTGCATCTACGTTCAAACTTTCAAGGACGGCGACTACATTGTCTTTTCATTATATGTGGATGACATGTTGGTAGCGGGTCCGAATTTCAAGATAATTCAAAGTTTGAAGAAGATGATAACCAAGAACTTCGCTGTGAAGGATTTAGGAGCGGCGAAGCAAATCTTGAGCTGTAAGTTGATGTTGTTCACTCTACAGTATTTGTATAAAGGCGGAATTCACAAAAACAAGTTTTTACCAAGCAACATCAACTAGCTACCCAAGATCTACTATAAGCCCTAAACTAGCAAAAACAACATAGGATGTAATCTACTCGGATAGTGATTGTACCTATGAGTTCGTGTCCTTCGGGTCTTTGAAATCCTCTTCCTTAGCTCCTAGTCTGTCGGGATTGAGCTCAGATATTGGCCTCCTCGTGTCAAAGATGATCGATCCGAGAGTTTGTGGTTCTAGCTAAAACTTCACTAATGAAGCAACTAAATAGCCTAGTTAGCTAATCTAGGATATTTAGAAGATGTGGAGAAAGATATGATGAATTAATTATTTCTTTATCCCTTGGATTCTCAACTCATGAAAGGGTAAGGGATGAAGAAGAAGAGGAAGAATTAAAGAGGAGAGAGTATGCAAAGATGAGAATGAGAATAGAAAATGAGAGGAGTTAGCTATATATTTTCTTTTTCAAAAAAAATATTTACTATATAATATGGTAGCCATACTTGTATAGTAAATTTAAATAAATAAAGAAAATATATAACCGTGCCTCTCCCCATTCTCAAAGGCACCTCACCCCTTCCACATCATTTCCATTTTCTAATAAATAAAAAATCCAACAGTCACGCCCCGCTTCCTAAAAAAAGGTGAAGGATGACGTGGCAAAGTCCGCAACCTAACTGTATTGAAGTTGGTCTTTTCAATACAGTTACGTTAAGCGTATGAATATCTAACATGCAGGGTGTGTACCAAAATCAAAGTAATAAAAGCGAAAGGCATTTAGTTCCATTAACTAAACTTTATTACATCCCAAAAGAAAGAGTAAAATAAACTAAATATTTTAATTACATCGAAGAGAAACAAAAGCTCTAAACATGTGGGTAACAACAAAAATTAAATCTAGCTAAACTTCCATCGTCAAGTCTGCATAATTTTCATTAGTTGGCTTCACATCTTGATCCTCGCCATAATACTCATTCTTATCTGACGGGCATTCCAAAGATAGAGGAAGAAAAGGAAAGTCTGTCAGCGAGTTATACTCGGGTAGGATCATAAGAAAGTAAAGGTATAGAAACAGACATGGGTGTATAAATGCACTGAATATGATGTACATGGGTATAAAGTTATGAGATTATATTCAAATTAGATATGTTGACAGAGCTATATGTGAATATGAGTAGGTTGTGTGAGATATATATTTGGTAAAGGTTCAAGTCAAGTCAAACGGAGATTCAGTCTAAGAGTTAGATCAGGTTAAACAAGGTGTGTATTAATGGAATTGACTGGTGAACATACTCATATCATTGAGGTATCCTATGACTAGCTGGTAGTAGTATGAGCTGGTGCTCATGCCTGGGGTGGCAATCAATGCGGTAGCGTGAACATTCCCGAAAGGTGTCCCATGACTACGATGGAGCTTTGTCTAGCGTGAATATCACTCAAGTGCACAGGTATTACCACCCTTCAGTTCCATAATAAACAACAAGTCTAAACCGGTAATATATCCACATCCAAGATACTGAATAATTCGTGTCTCATAAAGAAAGGTAGATAAGATAACAGGTGTATAGCACATGATGTGAGTTTAGTGTTGAGTATCAATAGGTATTGTAAACATTTTTAGTTTGTTAAACAAGGGTCCGGATACTCGCGATTATTCCGTTGTGGCCACGGAACAACAACTGGGAAAGTGAAATGTACCGTTTCACTTCCTAGGATCATGATCGAGTAATAGGGGAATCCGAGTTCCGAATCTCCTTGCCTAATCAAACTACCCATCCTTGTGGTTCAATATAAAGGTTTTGACGAATTAGAGTTGGTACGTATACCTCTAGGCATGGAATTTCCACATTGTATGTTATCCACATTTTGGATCATTCGCCCTCAAATAGGGTTAGTATTCGCCCGGATATCAGGTTAGTAGTCGTCCACACTTTGGACTGGTCACCCTGCCTGCAGGGATCTTCATATATGTATAGTCGTCCGTACATCAGACTGGTCATCCGGAATATCGGGATCTTCTCAATAAGTATTCCATACCTAGATCCGCGCATTTTAACCCTAACCGTATCATGTGTCACGTACATCATAAACATGTAATCAAGAAGTTGATCTCATTTAATATGGCCTTCCACAACTACTCATTTTTATCTTGTTATCTTCTTAAGTTTGTAAGGTACTTCGTATCATCTTACAGAACACTTAGTTAATAAAGGATAATAGTGTTTAATTATATTTTTTGTTTATAAGAAAACCATGATGTTTGGAATATTTATCGTTTTGGAAACCCATAATATTTTACTGAGAAAACATCCGTTTTAAAAAAAGGTTATGGTATTTGTTTGAAAATTATCTTTTAATAAAGTTTTTAGATATCCTTTTGGAAAATATCATTTATACGGGTTATGGTCCTTGTTGAAAATAGCCTTTTAATAAAAGTCGAGATATTTAAATGAATTTATCTCTTTTTAGGATGAATTAAGGTATTTTATTGAAATTAATAATTTTATTGAAATACCTCGACTTTTATTAAAAGGCCATTTTCAACAAGGACCATAATCCGTATAACGATATCCTTTCAAAAAGAATATCTAGTACCTTATTAAAAGGTAATTTTCAAATAAACACCATAACCTTTTATCGAAAGGATATTTTTCCGTAAAACATTATGTTTTTCCAAAATGATAAATATTCCAAACCACATGGTTTTTCTTAGAAGTAATGAAAGATAATTAAACATTATTATTCTTTTTAACTAAGCATTCCCTAAGATGACACGAAGTACTTTACGAACTTTAGAAAATAAAACGAGTGGTTGTGGAAGGCCATATTAAACGAGATCAATACTTTTCAAAATTTGCAGTTTATGACATACATGACATATGATACGGTTAGAGTTAGAATGCGCGGACTTAGGTATGGAATACTTATTGAGAAGATCCCGATATTCCGGGTGACCAGTCTGATGTACGGACAACTATACACATATAAAGATCCCTGCAGGCAGGGTGACCAGTCCAAAGTGTGGACGACTACTAACCCGATATTCGGGTGAATACTAACCCTATTTGAGGGCGAATGATCCAAAATGTAGATAACATACAATGTGGAAATTCCATGCCTAGAGGCATACGCACTAACTCTAGACCCTTACACTGAATAACGGGGATGGGTAGTTTGATTAGGCAAGGAGATGCGGAACTCGGATTCCCTTACTACTCGATCATGATTCCGGGAAGTGAAACGATACATTCACTTCCCCAGTTGTTGTTCCGTGGCTACAACGGAATAATCGCGAGTATCTGGACCCTTGTTTAACAAACTAATACGCACTTTTACCTTCACTTAGACTTCCTACTACTTACCTACATATAACTTACAGCATACTCATACTCACATATACCCCTTTTCAAAACGTCTTAAGTTGTGCATTTCATACCTTTACACCCCTTACTTTATGTCTGCATGCATATATCATACTCTTATATACATATGTTCATTTCTATATTCTTACTTCCTTATGAGGCAATCCTACCCGAGTATAACTCGCTGACGGACTTTCCTATTTCCTATTTTGGAATGTCCGTTAGATGGGAATGAGTTTTATGATGAAGATCTAGGCGTGGAACCGACGAACGAAGATTGTGCAGAGTTGGCATCGGAGGATTGATTAGTTTTCTTTGTCGCCCACTTGTTTAGGGCTTTGTTTCTTTGATGTAATTAAAACAATTAGTTTGCTTTGCTCCCTCTCTTGGAATGTAATAAAGTTGGTTAATGGAAATAAATGCCTTTCGCTTTTATTGTTTTATTTTGGTACACACCCTGCATACTATGATTATTCTTACGCTTAACGTAACTGTATTGAATAGACCACCTTCAATACAGTTAGGTTGCGGACCGTGCCACGCCACTCTTCACCTTCTTTTAGGAAGTGGGGCGTGATAGGTTTTTATGGTGGCCCATGCAGGTCCATCTTGTGTACTAAAATGAAACCGTTAACTGACTTATTATATTTGTGAATCTCATCCATCTATACCGATTTCAGAATTCTCCTATGTCCCTTGTCCCTTCCTTAACATTCTGTACCCTGACCATGGCCTTCCCTTCAGGCCAAGGCAAATCTTTCCGACGAGGATGACATGTCCAATATTACTTTTGAAGCTACATCTGGAGATTAAAATGACAAAGTCGTAGACTCTCAGGCGGTTATTTCCGACAGCAACTCGGAAGACGAAGAAGTCGATGCTCCAACTCCGGAGCCTATGATGGCCAATGACTCCGAAGATAAAGAAGAAGATCCTATGGAAGAAGAGCATATACAGGAGGGGCCAGAAAAAGAGGCACCTGTGGCAGAAGAGAATCCTATGGAATATGATCCTGATGGGGAAACTCTTGCAGAAGAAGAAGACCCTATAGAGGTGGAATCAAGAGCGAGGCTCCTGCCGAGGATGATTCGAAGGACGAAGCTTCGAGTAAGGAGGAACTCGAGGACGAAGAAACTCAGGCAGTTGTCCCCGCAAGACACCATGGAAATGGCCGTACCTTTCTTAGTGCGAGGACCTATCACCACTTGTTGAACTCCCATAATCGAGACTAATAAGTCTTTTTCCTTTTCTTTAGCCGAATAAAACGATGTAAGGGGCATGTCCTTACTTTTCGGTTGTACTCTCCATATTGAAGTTGGATAATAAAATCTTAGTTTCGAGCAAAAATCTCTCTTGTCTCTTGCTCTTCTTATTTGTCTCTCTCTTGCATTAATTGTTGTTCTTCCATGCAAGCTATTATCTTGACTCATCCCTCAGTCTGTTTGTAACCTAACCTATTCTGATCATCAATGGCTGGATGACACCATGACCGCAACCGAAAGGGAAATGGAGTCAATGAAGTCGCTGCTCAGCAAGCAGCTATGCTACAAATGATGCAAGGACTACTGGAGCAACAGCAGCAGCAGACAGCTACCCTTCATTAGGAGCTACGAGAAAGTAGGCAGCAGCAAGTAGAGATTTTAAGTAAGGCACTAACCCTAGTTCCTCAAGATTCGGCGGGAGTGAAGCAGTTCAGATCACTCCATCCTAAGACTTTTCGGGGAAGGAAACTCCCTTAGAAGCTGAGGAATGGCTCAAGGGAACAGTCAACGATCTCGGTGCCGCCCAAATTCCGAAGGACGCATGAGTGAACATCGCTAAGCTACAACTGACGGTTAATGCCAGGATATGGTGGGAGGCAGAGGAAAGTAGATTGAAGGAACCCATCGACTGGGAAACGTTCAAACAGCATTTTGATACCTAGTACTTCCCAGCCGTGGCACACCTAGAGATGGAAAGAGAGTTTATACTGTTGGAGATAGTGCCCTCAGAGTCAATTATTAGGTCACAGGTACGTGATTGTAATGATTGAGGGAGGACCTATCCCGGTGGGACAGTCTTACTCGAGATGATAGTATGCTATCTGGTTTACCTTTATCATCGTGTACTGCTTTAGGTGACTTGACACGTCGCTATTACACGTTGATAGAGCCCCTAGGATTTATGCTTGACCACCAGCAGTATGAGGGCGATCATATAAGTGGGAGCTGGGGGTCTATAAGCTTATCCTTAAAAGGTCCCTAGTCGTGAGAGTTTCGAGACAGGGCATCGATTCTCCATAGTAGACTAGTGTATACAGTCGAGACCCCGACGAGGGGCGGTGGCCGGTCTCACAAGCCACTGGTGTCAGTTGGGTCACCTAAGATGTATACAGGTGCTCATTGGGTTATGAGTACACCGGACAGGACTCGCCGGGAACATGCTAGTTGGTCATATACCAGACGTCAGATGGCAGTTCCCTGGTGACATGTGTGCAGGTTAGTTCATCGACCTGGGGATCGTCATTTGTCTCGTGTGAGTTCCCACTGTACTTTGATTACTACCCTACCACGGCTCAAAGGAGTCGTGCAAACAGGTTTTAGTTGGGTACAGTCCCGAGCCACATGGAGGCAGTGAGCGTATCTTCAGGGGTTCGTCTCTCCCGGTATTGGGGGTGAGGTCGTGCTGTGTCTAGGAGAGCCATTACACAAAGTCATTGGCCAAGGCAAGGAGATTTACTGGTAGGTATTCCAGTAGTATCTCAGGGTGTTCTGGGCTACACTCCGACACGACTTGTACCGCTTTTGGGGGTCTGACTTTTACCAACCCCCTAGGCCCGCCATGCGATACTCATAGACGAACGGACCGGACTGCACGGATATTGTCACTGACAGGCTCAGTAGGGAGTCTGGCTGAGTTCGCTCACAGACGTCCCTTTTGGTCAATACCTGGTAGCCCGTTACGTATTGGCTTATACCTCTGACGTGCTAGTGGTTAAATCCACAACCAAGGTGTTGACGAGTCTTTAGAGTCCCCCACATTCTGTTACTCAGCTTTCGGGCGAAAGGTTGTAGAGGCCGTATGGAGATATGGCAAGGTCCGATCAGATACGTGCGGTATTGCACGGATCAGGATCGGACAGTTTGTACTATAGGCCGTATGGTTATATGGCAGGGTTCGATCAGATACGTGCGGTATTGCACGGATCAGGATCGAACGGATATTACTGGCCGGCTTTGGTATAAGCCGGATCCTAGTATAGTACAGTGTAGAGTTTGTCTCATTGCATTTGTATTTCGGTCGAAATACAGATGCGGGTGTGTATGCACAGTATCGGGGTTTTCCTGTAATTTATTACAGGACCAGTTTTCTGGAGTTGCCAGTTTACTTTCAGTTTCGGCCGATTTCCATTGTTCCGTTCATTGGCCGAAGTTTGGTGGAGGAGGGCTTATTTGCATAGTTGCAAATAAGTGTTTGTGGAGGGGATCTTTGCATATTGTTTTATCATGACATCTTTTCATTGACCTTGACTTCTTCTTCTCATGATGGCTTGACTTTTTGAAGCCATCATGCATGAGATGATGGTTGCCTTTGTGTGTTGGATTTGTGGTGATCATTTGATTTCTCCTCATCATTTTTTTGCTTTCCAACCACCCCCCTTGTCTTGGTTTTCTCTCTCTCCAATCACACTTGGTAATGGGGGGCCGGCCACTTTTGGGGGGATGAGAGAATTGCTTCTCTTTTGAGTGGAGAAAAATATGATACATTCATTCTTTAGTATGCTACATTTTCCCCACCTCTCTCCAAGCTCTCTTTTCCTTCACCAATGGCAATTCCACAATCCCCAAAAAATGAGACATGGTTCTTCACACATTCTACAGCGAATCTTGGGCACGTCGAGTAGCCGGCTTCGTGCCCGAGTTGCCTCGGCATTGAGGTGGGAGCCCGTAAACAAAGTAGGCGATGTGGTGCACTTCCGGCGACGAGGAGGAGACGGGACTTTTCCGCAGGAGATCGGGACCATGACGAGAAGACCGGAGGACTTGGATCGTCGGTGTATCTCTAACCCATCTTCTAGTTAGCTTAGACTTGTTAATGGTTACGATCCGGGTGTTTAGTGCGCGGTGGTGCCGGTTTGCTAAGTCCGCAAAATTTAAGTTATTCACCGCTTCCGCATTTGGCCGTCGGATTGACGGCCGGGGCGCCGCCGTGCACTCACAGTGGTATCGGAGCCTCGCCATTAACTTAGTCTAGCTTTGTGTAATGTGTTTTTTAGTTCCGATCGATCGAAATGTCCAAAAACCCGTATTTGCCCACATCAGTTTTCTGTTGGAAATTTTTGGTGTCGAAAAATTTTTCAGGTTGTAAAATATTGATGTACTGGAAAATCTAAGAGCTCTGTAAAAATTCGACGAAGTAACTCCACAGTGGGAGCGCGGAACCGCCGCGAAAACCACCTTCCCGCCGCCCTTCCGCCGCGCACTGTGGAGATCACTTCACCAATTTTTAACAGAGGCCTTCTGGGCTTAAAATATGGGTTTCTGAATATTAAAATTGGGCCCAGTTTTTCTGTGAGTGCTGCAGTATTGGTTTGGGGGCCCACTTGTTAAGTTTGATCAATCGGAAAATTTTAAACATATTTTTCACAGTATTTACATTATATCTGCGACCGTGAATGTCACTTGATCGGTAAATCCGGTCTAACTGCTATAGCCCGGTTAGACGGATTTGCGAACGTGACTTTCACGTTGATGTTTTGTTTTTGCTGTGATGTTGCGGATCGGTCGTGGGGGATAGCCTGGATGCAATGCTAGTACAGTTTTGTTGTATTATGTACATTTGATATTGCGGGGCGAGCGTCCGACATGTGGACTGCCGTCACTGCCTGTTTGTATTATTATTTTGGGGCACGACCTGGTTGCGGTCGATGTACCCGTTGTATGTATATTTTACTTTCTGTACTAGGATTGCCCCGCGGAGGGGTGCACGGATAGCCGGGTTCTGGAGGGCAACAAGCCCGCATCTCATGGCATTGAGACGGAGGGGGCTTCACTCTAGGATTGGCGGGCTATTCGCCGCACTCGTAGGGGGTATAGGTTGACCCAGGAGGGGTGCCCAAGTTACCGGATTCCGTGAAGTGCTGGGTGGTCCATTCACGTTGCTGAAGGGGGCTGCCTCGCTTCAGGTTTTGGCGGGTAACTTGCCGCGCCCGTAGGGGTCTAGGATTTCATTGCGCAGGCTATCCACACGACCAGGGGAACGTCGGGTTTCAGCGGCTCTGTGAAACCCGGGGATCCCAGATATCTGTATTGTTTCTGTGATGCTGTTCATTCTCTGTGATGTTGTATTTTATTCACGCCTTGAGCGAATATAATATATTGGTATATATATTAGTAGATGTTGTATATGTTTTACATCCGCGCTAGTCCAGTCCCCGCTCTGTCGTTAGTTAGCTAACCTAACGGGTAATGACGGGACCCAGTGGCGAATGCGGATGGCATATACGTACATCAGTATATTTTCATTCTTTTTGGTGTGATCAATTGATGGGACTGCGTTGATTCGGATCAATGCAAGTTAAAACAAACCTAATCTGATGTTGTTGGAACACTTTTCAAAAAGCTGTTATTGCAAGGACGTTTACTTTTGTTTTGCATCGTGGTATTCATTAGAATATCCTGCTCCTCAGTCGACGAGGCAAGGGCCGAGATCCCTTCACCGGGAGTGACCCCTTGGACAAAAAGTTTGCGTCAGGGCAATAACTTCACTATAGCCGATTACTTTTGCTTTGCATCGTGGTATTCATTTGGAATATCCTGCACCCCATTCTACGGGGAAAGAGCCGAGATCCCTTCACCGGGAGTGACCTCTTTAGCAACGGTTTTCGTCACTATATTTTCAAAAAGCTATCCGTTCCTTCGACGATATCAAGTTCATTACGTTAAAGGTTTTCGCCAGAAACCATTCGTAGCCCTCCGTCGTTTCATATGGGTAGTCAATAGTATTCAAGCTGTGTATGTTGGCCAAAGTCAAGGCACAGTGTTTGGTAGCTGTTGGTTATTCATATGCAGCATAGATAGATGCGTTGGTTTGGGACAGTCGTGCTGCCATTTTGGCCAAAGTCAAGGGTATGTACGGGTGGATTCAAATTAACCTGGAAAATGACGGGCAGAACTTGACATGTGACTTATGATATGTTGGCCAAAGTCAAGGTCATAAGAGCATGGGGCAGAAATCACATCGGGAGTTTCAAAAGAACTGAAACTTGCCAGATATGCGCATACCTTCTGGAGTGTGATAGCGTGAGCGGATTCCGTCACGTTATCATGCAATGATAGTTGGATCCCGATTCCCACTGATGAGTTAGTTTACTCCTCGGGTAACCCCGACTAATTCTTCTTTCAGGTTTGGAGGAGAATTTGAGGTACAGTGGGAGGATTCCAGATTAGATAAATTGGTAACCATTCTGATCTAGGTTAGAGTGCACGCTGAGTGTTTCTTTTCTCTCTCTCTCTGGCAGCGACCATTTGACCCGACCCTAAGACTTTGACTCAGTGACCAAGTTGACCGAACCTTCTTTAACACCGGCTTTTGGATTGTCAGAGTTGCAAACCTCATTGCCACTCCTACTTTTACCATTTTCTCCAGGACACCCCGTTTTACTACGAATGTCCACTTCCATTGGACAAAACCATCGTATGGTTAGATACGAACTCGAAAGAATTTATTCGAGGATGGTTTCCGGTTCTGGAGAAAACGGATAGGATTATTCAGTTGTCTTTTCCTTTTACCCTCTCTCAGGTTACGAGTACTCCTTGGTTTAGGGGTAGTACACCTATTACGCAAATTGGATTGTCTTCTTCCAAACCTTAGGCTGGTGCCGACCGGTAGGGAATGAAGAAAACCAATTAGCATAACGATGGTGTGCAGAAGGTATTAAGTTCAGACAAAGCAAGGGATTAGTAAGAGGGCAAAGTAAATTGCAACAGATATTCACGACCAAACCAGGTATTTCGTTACCACTCCCACATCACCTTTGTATTTCTCCAGGACACTCCATATCACTACGAAGATCCACAGTTTATTGGATATTCCATCGTATGGTTATATACGAACTCGAATGGAACTTGTTCCAGTTCGGGGATGGATTCTGGTTCAGGAGAAATAGGAATAAGGTTTATTCGGTTGTCTTTTATCTTCACCCTCTCTCATTGCGAGTGTTCCTAGGATTGGGACAGTACACCCATTATGCTTATTGGATAGTCTTCTTCCAAACCATAGGCTGGTGCCGAACGGTAGGGAAGGAAGAAAACCATTTGGCCTAAAAGGGTGTGCAGAAGGTAAAGACTAAAGACATATGAAGGGATTTGGAGAGGTGGCAAAGAACTATACGGTTACAGTCGTGAATCTGGAAGAGGCATTACTAAGAATACCAGAATACCCCATCGAAACATTTCAATGTTTCAGTTTCACTGTGTACTATTAAAAGAAAACTGATTTCCCGATTAGACACTTACTCCAGGGTATGTATTTACCAGGTATGATTCTCACATCTGTATGGTTTTACAGATGATGAGTGGGAGTAGGTTATTGGGAATTGGGTGATCATCCTCATTGTATCGTGATTCGCTGTAATCGGTGATATTTGAGGAAATCACCTGGGCTGTTTGCCGGTCGGCAAATATTTGGTTTTGAATATCCGCTGTTATGCACCAATTTCAAAATGATATATCTGTACGTCTATTTTCATAGAGTGAGATATACCTTTCTGAAATTATGTCTACGACATTTACCTATATCAGTGGATGGTTAGGTAAGGAGCATTAAACAGCGGTGTAATTCTTCTTAACCATAAGTACAGTTTTCAACCTACAACACACAGTGAATGAGTTATCTGACTCAAGGGACTTATACAGAGTATTGTATGTTGTCCAGGGTCCATCAGGACAGAGGGGTTGGTCCTCGTACTATATTCGGTTTACTTATGATTTCTCTGGTTTTTAGACAGGTGTTTCGTGGAAACACAGGGTCCGAATTTGGAGAAGTTATAGGTATTTGAATAGAGTAGAGAACCAGGTGTAGCAAGTATCGGGATTCTTCAAAGAGATCGAAGATGTAGATACTTGTGTATGGTATTCAGTTGATAGTAATGATAAAGAGAACTTGCTTCTCTTTCAGGTTACTCATAATTGGAAGCATTCCTAAGTTGAGTAACGCTGATCGGCCTCCTTTCATTTAGTTGACATGCGCTGGGGACAGCTGCATGATTTGAATCTGGTTCAATTAAATCAGTGCCTCTATTTCTATATTGGATATAGAACAGTTCATATCTTAACGATGTTAAGGTACGGGGAGTTGTCCGGTTTATGATTAAAACCAGACACTGGACAATTCAAGGCACGTTTCTGTAATGGCTGTTTGTGGGTTGACCCAGGCTATGACACGGGTTGACTTTCTACCATCTGGATGAACAATAGCGATATTGTTCTAGACTCGCCACAGTTTTATTAAAAATGGATTTTTTCAGAAAACAGTAGTGGGAGTATGGTAGAACTGGAAGTGATTCCAGAACCACAAACGATTACTGAAGATTTGATAAGGAACCTAAAGATTCAATCTGAATTGACATTCCATTGGCCACTCCGCAGATAAGGTGGGTAACTTCAGGCACCCGAGAGGTACTACGGCAGCCTCAAGGACGGTGACAGGGAAGTTCTTGTTTATCCACAATTGCCATTGCTGTTGTTCCAGGTTACGAGACCCGGCGGGAGGATGAGTATAGCGTCGTTCTAAACCAGTTTTAGAAGTGTACGTCTATATGACTCTGCCAGAGGGTTGTCGTAGTTAGTGGGAGCAGCGGAAGCATTGGTGGACAGGTTGCTTATGTCTATTTATAGACTAGAGCAGATGTAGCGGAGATAGATCATCTATTTCTGACGTGACAGTCATGGGTTTGACTTCATCAGAATAGGGGATGGATCTGTTGAGAAGGTAGTAGGGTGTGATATCCTGGTATTTGGATGATATACACAGAGTAGGAAAGGAAACTCCTACACTACGATCGGTTATACTTTGGTCGTCACACAGTTGTTTCTCCACAAAGGAAATGGATTTTATATCAGACATACTGGTTACTAGATCTATGGTCTTAGATCTAGATTTGGGTGGTTTCCCAATCAGGGTACTTGACAGCATTCTAAGAGTATTTAGGATGGACGACTCCTGGCACGGTAGTGTACCTGCAGGTAATGGAGTCACCCTCTCCAAGGGTGTCTTACAGACTAAAGGGGAGAGGGACGGGCATGATTGGCAGATCACTTGCTCAGGCAATTGAGTCAATCGTGAGATGTCAAGTACCACACCAGATGTTGTTCTTGCACTAGATGCAATAAGTTGACATTAATCCAATCCTGGAGAAACAGTCGGAAGCAGTTTTAGAACATAAGTGGATGTTCTAGGGATATGATAACGACAGCCTCATTCAGGAGACAGTTATCATTCCAGGCTTCCAAGGTGACATGGACGACAAGGAGGTTGTCAGAGTTATAGTTTTCCTTCTGGTGAGGGGCAGTATTTTGGACAGGTGGTCCAAGGCAATACTGAGGGAGGCATGGCGCGCAGGATACTGATTAAGTTCAGTTGACGATACAGTCTAAGAAGTTTGGATTTGGAGTTCATTTATGAGCTAAGTCCCATCAGACATCCAGACATATTCTGAGACAGGTATTGCTCATTTCGGGAGATGGGTTTCTCCGCGAACTTGAGATATAGAGAGACATAGAAAGAAACAACTAAGCGGATCCACTCACTGAGGCTATTCCTCGAACGCAATAGTTCCGCAAACCAGCTTTGTGAGACTGACTAGTAGAGGAGTTGGATGTTCGGTATCACACGGGCTGTGAGTATGCGACATCGCAATAATTAGCCTTGAGTGCAAGTGGGAGATTGTTGGAGATAGTGCCCTCAGAGTCAATTATTAGGTCACAGGTACGTGATTGTAATGATTGAGGGAGGACCTATCCCGGTGGGACAGTCTTACTCGAGATGATAGTATGCTATCTGGTTTACCTTTATCATCGTGTACTGCTTTAGGTGACTTGACACGTCGCTATTACACGTTGATAGAGCCCCTAGGATTTATGCTTGACCACCAGCAGTATGAGGGCGATCATATAAGTGGGAGCTGGGGGTCTATAAGCTTATCCTTAAAAGGTCCCTAGTCGTGAGAGTTTCGAGACAGGGCATCGATTCTCCATAGTAGACTAGTGTATACAGTCGAGACCCCGACGAGGGGCGGTGGCCGGTCTCACAAGCCACTGGTGTCAGTTGGGTCACCTAAGATGTATACAGGTGCTCATTGGGTTATGAGTACACCGGACAGGACTCGCCGGGAACATGCTAGTTGGTCATATACCAGACGTCAGATGGCAGTTCCCTGGTGACATGTGTGCAGGTTAGTTCATCGACCTGGGGATCGTCATTTGTCTCGTGTGAGTTCCCACTGTACTTTGATTACTACCCTACCACGGCTCAAAGGAGTCGTGCAAACAGGTTTTAGTTGGGTACAGTCCCGAGCCACATGGAGGCAGTGAGCGTATCTTCAGGGGTTCGTCTCTCCCGGTATTGGGGGTGAGGTCGTGCTGTGTCTAGGAGAGCCATTACACAAAGTCCTTGGCCAAGGCAAGGAGATTTACTGGTAGGTATTCCAGTAGTATCTCAGGGTGTTCTGGGCTACACTCCGACACGACTTGTACCGCTTTTAGGGGTCTGACTTTTACCAACCCCCTAGGCCCGCCATGCGATACTCATAGACGAACGGACCGGACTGCACGGATATTGTCACTGACAGGCTCAGTAGGGAGTCTGGCTGAGTTCGCTCACAGACGTCCCTTTTGGTCAATACCTGGTAGCCCGTTACGTATTGGCTTATACCTCTGACGTGCTAGTGGTTAAATCCACAACCAAGGTGTTGACGAGTCTTTAGAGTCCCCCACATTCTGTTACTCAGCTTTCGGGCGAAAGGTTGTAGAGGCCGTATGGAGATATGGCAAGGTCCGATCAGATACGTGCGGTATTGCACGGATCAGGATCGGACAGTTTGTACTATAGGCCGTATGGTTATATGGCAGGGTTCGATCAGATACGTGCGGTATTGCACGGATCAGGATCGAACGGATATTACTGGCCGGCTTTGGTATAAGCCGGATCCTAGTATAGTACAGTGTAGAGTTTGTCTCATTGCATTTGTATTTCGGTCGAAATACAGATGCGGGTGTATATGCACAGTATCGGGGTTTTCCTGTAATTTATTACAGGACCAGTTTTCTGGAGTTGCCAGTTTACTTTCCGTTTCGGCCGATTTCCATTGTTCCGTTCATTGGCCGAAGTTTGGTGGAGGAGGGCTTATTTGCATAGTTGCAAATAAGTGTTTGTGGAGGGGATCTTTGCATATTGTTTTATCATGACATCTTTTCATTGACCTTGACTTCTTCTTCTCATGATGGCTTGACTTTTTGAAGCCATCATGCATGAGATGATGGTTGTCTTTGTGTGTTGGATTTGTGGTGATCATTTGATTTCTCCTCATCATTTTTTTGCTTTCCAACCACCCCCCTTGTCTTGGTTTTCTCTCTCTCCAATCACACTTGGTAATGGGGGGCCGGCCACTTTTGGGGGGATGAGAGAATTGCTTCTCTTTTGAGTGGAGAAAAATATGATACATTCATTCTTTAGTATGCTACATTTTCCCCACCTCTCTCCAAGCTCTCTTTTCCTTCACCAATGGCAATTCCACAATCCCCAAAAAATGAGACATGGTTCTTCACACATTCTACAGCGAATCTTGGGCACGTCGAGTAGCCGGCTTCGTGCCCGAGTTGCCTCGGCATTGAGGTGGGAGCCCGTAAACAAAGTAGGCGATGTGGTGCACTTCCGGCGACGAGGAGGAGACGGGACTTTTCCGCAGGAGATCGGGACCATGACGAGAAGACCGGAGGACTTGGATCGTCGGTATATCTCTAACCCATCTTCTAGTTAGCTTAGACTTGTTAATGGTTACGATCCGGGTGTTTAGTGCGCGGTGGTGCCGGTTTGCTAAGTCCGCAAAATTTAAGTTATTCACCGCTTCCGCATTTGGCCGTCGGATTGACGGCCGGGGCGCCGCCGTGCACTCACATATACAACTCCAACAAGGGAGCATGTGGGATAAGTCGGTGGATGAGTACGCTTCGGAGTTCGCAAGGTTAAGTCAGTTCACACATCACCTGGTGGCAACGCCGGAACTATATACTAAGAGATTCCGACAAGGATTGGACCTGAAGACGCAGTCCTCCATGTCTTCTGCTACCTTATCAACTTATGATGAAATCTTAGAGGCGGCACGAAACTTTGAAGACCTTCAGAGATGGATGAGGAAGGATAACCGTTTGTCTGGCATTTAGCGACCAGCCAAATCAAGTTCTTGGGGGATCATCTTCCAGATTTCACGGGAGACAACAACCTAAGAGACCAGCAGGACCAACTATCTTCGGAAAACCAGTCGTTATATGCAACCATTGCAGTAGAGCCGGACACTGCATAAGAGACCGTCGCATTTTGAACAAACTTTGCATAGTCTGTGGGTCTCCGGATCATACTATTGGGGACTGTCCTCAGAGAGGAAGACAATCAGGCCCCATCAACAAGCCGGCTAACTATGTGGTGCCAACATAGGGAAACCGGACACTTTCCGCCACTAAACCAACTGGTCAAGGGGCATCACCAAAGGGACCACCCTCACAGGAGCGTGTTTTTCAGTAAGCACAGAGGAATGGACCCAAACGCCAGACCTTCACCATGACAGCCGAGAAGGCTGATGCCACGTGGAAAGACAACAGAGGTACTCTTTCTTTTTCTCAACCATTCTTGCAATTCTTAGCAAACCCAGAAGTTTTAAGCATCAACTACGATTTTCGGAGAAGGGACTTGGTGGTGCGATGTATCAGCGCGGCGATATAGTTGCATATGCGTCAAGGCAACTAACGACTTGTGGACGCAACTATCATGTTCAGATCTAGAGCTGGCGATTGTGATGTTCATCTTGAAGATATAAAAACACTACTATAAGAAGATCGTGTGAACACGGATGGTCAAAGCACATGAAGCGGAAGAGAGGGGTCAAGTCTTATATAGGAGAAGTGCCGATCGGTTGGGACGATCCTGAAGATGGAGAATTTGTAAGATTAAAATAATGGTAGAAAAAGTGGAGATGGTGATACAATGCAGAGAGCGAGGAAAGCTCAGCCCACGACTCATCGGCCGTTTAACAACTTGGAAGGAGACGGTGGGTTTGTTTATAGACTAGTGATCAGTCGAAAATATTGCATTTTTAACACATCAATTTCCCTACTATTTGCAATCATCTAAAGGTGTTCGGTATGAATATAGCACATATTAGCAAATTGTCTGTAAAATCCCAAATAACTTGTGTTATACATTATAACCGGCATTTTGAGGGAAATTGAGTGTTTATTATTGCACGCATGATCTTTTGTATATCGCAACACTTGTCTCGAGAATCTGTCCAGGTAAAAGAGCCAAAACTGTTAAAAGTGCTGATAAAAATACGCCAAGTCCAAGACTTATGATCTGGCAGTGAACAAGAGAGTATAAAAAGATTCCAGATATCAGAAAACAGTACTAAAGCCACCAAAAGAATTACCATGAAATTTCCATGCTCCAACACCTAAAGGGCCGCGGATCCGCGGCCGTAGGGCCCTATTGGCGGCGGATCCACGGCCATATCAGCATGAAGTCAGCAGTTCTTCATTTCAGGCTTCTCCTTTCACTTGGCAAACTTCTTCAAGCCACTGCAAATTCCAGAGATCTCCAGAAGCTTCTGTCCGAACAGCCAAGCTTCTTGTACAAGCTAAATATAACCAAGCTTATCAAGGGAGCTAGCTAACTAACTAACTCTAGAAGCTTTTACTCAACTACCAAGCTTGCAAGTGAAGCTAATCCTAACCTAGCTTCTTAAGGAAGCTAATCCTAATCAAGGCAATAAAAAAGACCCCAAGGCTTCTTCTCAAAGGTTGTTCTCCAATTCCAAACACAAGTTGAGTGACACAACTTGTGCACCCTAACCCTAATCCATTTCCAAAAGCCAAATTCAACATCTCCGAGTACAAATCAAGCAAGAAGCCATCAACCTTTTAGAAGTGACGCCGATCTTCAACCGAGCAAGTGATCCAAGCCGATCCGCGACTCACGGAGATGATGCGAAGCTAATTCGACGATCGAGTTCTTTCCTCAAAGTCTTGTAGTTCTTGAGCGAATTGTAACGGAATTGTTGAATAATAAAAGGTGAAATTTCTTTATCTTGCTTATCTTTACATTTGAGCATTATGATGAGTTCTCGATTCTTGATTGATTTCTTTATTATGATGTTTGAGTAAAAACTCCACTCGTGGAGGAATCGAGAAAATTGATAGATGATGATGATTATATTCTTGAACGATTCTTAAGTCCTATGAGTTTTGTAAACTTTAGTAAATTGAACCATCGACAACCTAGTTTCGAGCGAGATACTTTGTTGAATGTTTTGCTCTTAATTAGAGATCAACGATCGATAATTCAATTCACTAGAGGCTAGCATTTGAATGATAATCAATGAAATGATAAGGGATAGATGATGAAACCCTAGTTTCCGTAAGAGATCCCTAATTCTCGTTGATCGTCATCGATCTAGCAACAAATTATCAATGGATAAGAAAATGTAATCACAAGTTTTCATCATTCACTATCGATTCGATCGATTCCTACGAGCCTCATTACAAATCTTGATTACTAATTCAATTTGGACAAATCTTGATTCTCGATTCTTGATCTTTTGCATTTCTTGATAATTAGATCTAGATTTTGATAATTCTTGAAATTCACTTTTATAAATCTTGAATTGAATTGCCTTTCCTTTTCTCTTTAATTTTCAATTCATCTAAATCAATTACGAATGAATCACACTTTCTCAGTGGACGATCTGTATTCATTAACACGCTACATCGACACCGTTATTGATTGCGGTTTACAAATTTCTTTGATTGTGATCTTTATACATTTTCAAAACACGACACACAAAGAATCGATTCAATCAAATGGCACCGTTGCCGGGGATCGTGTACTAATTTGTTCGTTTTTTAAATTTGAGTTGAAAGATTTATTAATCCATCAGAATTTTATATCAAAATTCGCACAAACATTAAACGATTCGTTGTGATTTGTTGCGAGAAAATCTGGAATCATCGGAGCAAGAGGAAAAATTTTCTGAATATTCCAGAGAGCTCCGGGAGTGAACAGGAACAGTGCCTGAAATTTTTGTGCAGTGATCAAACATTCAGACCGCGTTTCCGCGGCATTAAGGTGCATTTCACGGCGGATCCACCGCATGGCTAGGGCTTCGCTGTATGAAACTCTCTGACTTTCTTATCTCCTTCCTGCTCTTCTCCATTAACCAATTTCTGTAGGTTTCTTTGCAAAAATTCGCAGCGCCACAAAAATTAAAAAAAATTGTGCGTGTTTGATCTTGGTTGTTTGCATATTTTAATACGGAAATTAAGGGGCAAAGACCAAATTCAGATTAGGTCGGGATTTCATTACCCGTCCTAAGCCCTAAAAATCACAAAACTGCATCCGCATTACCCTCATTAACTAAAAAATATCTAGACATGACTCTAAGGACCGTCACGCTCACTCAAGACAGGAGAAGGTCGTGGATAATCTATCGCTTATCCGCATTTCTTTTGTGGTGTCTAAGGTAAGTGTGTCTAAGGCAAGTGGTTACTTAATTAGGCCCACTACTTACGTAGTGGAGAACCTCCCACTTACCTGGCACTTACCTAGCTACAGGAGAGGCAAAGAGACAGTAGAGGATTGATCTTGCGACTTGTCTTCTGGCAGTTAGGAGTGGTCTAGAGACTTGACCTAGGTGACCATTAGATCTAGGGTTGTGTGTGCATTGTTTGTGATTTGCATTTTTCAAAAATCCGTATCTTTTTCAAAACAAACACCAATCTCATCTTTCCCCTAATTATCTTAACGTTGTCACTTGTGTTAAACCCTTTAGTGCAAGCTCGGCTGGACACGGGATTCTAGTGCCCGCTTTGTCCGCGTTTTCCCCATCGACCCAAAAGTCGGTATTTCTACATTTTCTTTTCCCACCACCCACCACGACCGCGATGGACGGATTTCTATCATCACACTTTAACACCACTCTGCCACCGCCCGCAGGTGCACAGAATCCTCCACGCATTTCTCTCCAAGAGAGATGCTATCCTACACGTATTCCCCTTCCCACTTGTCTTTCTATACCACCAGCCAATAGGGACAATTTCAAAATTAAACCCCAATTCATCGAACTTTTACCCAAATTTCACAGGCTCGAGTCTGAAGACGCATACGTTTTTCTCACCAAATTCGAAAACGTATGTGCTTTGATGGGTAATTCACAACTGTCTTTAAATGCTCTGCGTTTACGTCTTCTCCCATTCACTTTGTGTGATTTAGCCGAGAAGTGGCTTTACAACACACCCGCACACTCTATTTCAACATGGGACAAGTTCATTGCAGCATTCCTTAAGAAATTTTATCCCAATCACAAGACCGCCCGTGTCCGGAGCGAAATCTTCAAATTTATCCAACTTCCCAATGAACCATTTTGGAAATGCTTTGAACGGTTCAAGGATCTTCTTTTACAATGCCCTCATCACGGAATCTCCAGATGAGATTTGTGTCGAGTTATCTATGAGGGTATTGATCTCATGACTAAACAGATGCTTGAAACCATGTGTCATTACCAATTCTTATCTAAAGATGATAGTGAAGCTTGGAAATATCTAGAAGATTTAGCTCAAAACACTTTACAATGGGAAAGTGTTAGACCACCATCACCTAGGGAAAGTATCAATCAGCTCGATGTTTCCGACACAATGAGAGCCGAAATGGCCGCAATATAAAGGACTCTCGACGCTATAGAAAACAAAATCTCTTCAGCCTCCCTAAACCAATACACACTTCCCAAAACCGTGTGTGGCTGCTGTTCAAACCCATCACATTTGACGGAAGAATGTCCTTTGAATGTACCGTTTCAAGATCACACTAATGCTGCATTTCAGCAAAGACCTTCTTCTTCCTCATATAATCAAGATTGGAGGAATCACCCTGATCTTTCTTGGATTCAACACCAAACTCAATACACAGATCCAAACCATAATAACTTTCAATGGGTCCCTCCACAGCAACAGCAACCACCACAAATGAGTCGGCACCCCTTTCAACCACAAAATTTTCAATACCCGGCCAACAATTTTGATCCTTATTCTGCCGGTACTTCTACACCCTCTGCACTCGACATGTTAATTACACAGTTCATGAAAATAAATGACATGTTAACATCTTCTATCCAAGCATTAGTGCAAAACACTGTCTCCCACGGTGAGAGTATCAAATCGATAGAAGCACAAATTGCACAACTGACTGCCAGTATGAGTGCTGGAGAGAAAGGGAATCTTCCATCTCAACCCCTACCTGATCCTGGACCTTCACATTGAAAGGTTCCTAGGCACCCTAGTGGGTTCTCACAAGGCATCGAACATGCCAAATTAAAATTTTAGTGCCGAGAAACCCTAGACTACGGATCTTTAACTAGATGTTTAGGCGAAAATGAAAACTAGTTAACTGTTAACTACTAGGATACGGATATACAACCTTTATAGATCCGGATATCCACCTCCACGGCTCCGCAACGTCATGTCCTCGCTGTCCATCATGAATCCTTGACTCGATCATCGGCTTCATCGGGAAAGCAAGCGGAATAGCTCGTCGGCTTTGTGTCAAAGACGATCTACGTCGAGGTTGCACAAACTCAAGCTCCGACTTCACAAACTTGTGAAACTTGTGAAGTAAACACCCAAAACAACTTGGCAAGAGGTAGAGGGTGAAGAAATAGGAGGTGGGTTCACTTTAGATTTGGATTTAACTCACTAGATCTCAACTTGCCATTGGAGTAGCAAGCTTGAAGAAGAAGAAGAAGATGAGCTCAAGAAAAGATTATGATAAGTGTTCTCATTTTTTTTTTAAAATAAAACTAATATCAATTACTTATCATATCTTGAACTAGGGTTAAGTGTAGAGAATTAACCATGGTCAAAGAGTGGGTTAGGGTTAAGCAAGAGGATAAGAATGGTTGCTAAAGTCAAGGGTTCAAGAAGCTTCATACAAGAAACAAATATAGCCACCATTCTCATTTTGAATTTATCCACATAAATAAACAAATAAATGGATAAATAAATATGTATGCAAAACCCTAATTATCAATTAACCATGGATTAATTCTATAAACTTAACTAATGATCAAGTATCATCAAACATGATACAAAAAGTGCACAAAAGTATATCACATATACAATGTGCAATCCAAGTGAGAAAAATCCGTTTAAAGTGAACCAATACTAGTTAATGCAAAGTAATATATCAAATATATAATTATACATTAAATCATTAAATCAACACTTGATTCAATGATCCGGTTATATCGCATACAACCGACTAGTATGTAATGTATCGATTTATCGAATCAATGATTCGATAACTAGGTCATATCGAATATAACCAATCGAAACATATATCGCGAGAATGAAGTGCGGTATCACATACACGCATTATTCTCGGTCCTGCACATATCTCATATGCGCTCCTATTTCGTTTCGCTTGAGCCAGGAAACCTCTGTGTAGGACTCTAAAGACTCGTCAATACGCCGGTAGCAGGTGATGATCATATCAAACACCCACAAGCCGCAAGCGGTCTGCTAAACGTAACGGCCACCCGGGTATTGAGCGATCAGAAGATCGACGAGCTAGCCCGCTCACACTCCTGCGAATCCGACCAGTAACACTTACCATACAGTCAAGTCTCTTCGTCTGATACGTCGCATATCAAGTCTAGGGGTGGTATACGTCAGACCCCAATAACCCGATAAGTCGTGCCGATGTGAGGCTCGTAACGGGTCGAGAAACTACTGGTAACACTTACCAGCAAATCTCTGATCAGCCCTGGCCAGGGACTTCCCTGTTACGGCCAATCGAGCACAGCGCAACATCAACTCCCAATACCGGGAGAGACGAAACCCCTCCTATCGCTCATTGCCTCCATGTGACTCGGGACTGTACCCAAAGACCACCGTTTTGCACGCCCTCATGGACGTGGTAAGGTGGAGATCAAAGCACAGTGGGAATCACACAAGACTCTATGACGATCTCGGGTCTACAGACTAACCTGTACAAGTGTCACCTGAGAACTGCCATCTGACGTGAGGTATAATACCATCTGGGAGTTCTCGGCGAGTCCGTCCAGTGTACCCAGTTTCCACTGAGCACCCGTATACCATCTCTGATGTCAAACACCAATGGATATGGGATCATCCATCGCCCATCACATGGGTCGAGAAGCGTATACGCTAGTCTACTCTGGTAAATCGATGCCCCGTCTCGAGATACCCACGACTAGGGACCTTGAAGGATGTACTTATGGACTACCATGTTCCCACTAGTATGATCTGCATCATAGTCTAGGTAGTCAAGTACAAATCCTAAGGGCTTTACCAACATGTAACTATAAGACAGTATAAAGAGACTAGTGTACATGTTAAGATAAATGGCAACCAGATAGCATACTATCATGTCGAGCAAGAAAGTCATCTCTATATATGTCCAAGCATCCAATATAATATACATCATCTGTACAATACTGGCCTCTAGGGCATACATACAACTAACAATCTCCCACTTGCACTAGGGCCAGCTGCTGTAGTATCTCATACCGAGCATCCCGAAGAGTCTCTCAAACTGTATCTGGGGAATGGCCTTCGTGAGTGGATCCGCCGTGTTGTTCTTCGTGTCAACTCTCCTGACCTCGATCTCCCGGCGATCAACTATCTCCCGGATCAGGTGATACCGCCTCAGAATATGCCTGGACCGCTGATGGGACCTGGGTTCCTTGGCCAAAGCCACCGCTCCATTGTTATCGCAATACAAAGGTATTGGATGCTCAATGGATGGAACCACTCCAAGTTCAGTAATGAACTTCTTGATCCAGACAGCCTCTTTGGCAGCATCGTTGGCAGCGATGTATTCAGCCTCCATCGTCGAGTCTGCCACGGTTTCCTGCTTGGAACTCTTCCAGCTAACCGCCCCTCCGTAAAGGGTAAAGACAAAACCCGACTGCGACTTAGAGTCGTCCTTATCACTCTGGAAGCTCGAATCGGTAAAGGACTCCACTTGGAGTTCTCCGTTACCATACACCAAGAACATATCTCTAGTCCTTCGCAAGTACTTGAGAATGCTCTTCACAGCTGTCCAGTGACTCTCTCCAGGATCAGCTTGATACCTGCTCACTACACTTAGTGAGTATGCTACATCGGGTCTGGTACATAGCATCGCATACATGATAGAGCCTACTGCCGAAGCATAGGGTATCCCTTGCATGCGAGCTCTCTCCAAATCAGTCTTGGGAGACATCTCTTTGGAGAGAGTGACTCCAGAGATCGTGGGTAAGTTCCCACGCTTGGACTCTTCCATACTAAACCTCTTTAGTACGGTGTCAATGTACCTGGATTGGGACAATCCCAAAATCCGTTTGGATCTATCTCTATAGATCCTGATTCCCAATATGCAGGAGGCATCACCAAGATCTTTCATTGAGAATCTTTGTGATAAGAAGAGCTTGACCGATTGCAGCATAGGAATATCATTTCCTATCAAGAGTATGTCGTCCACGTACAATACGAGGAAGACAACCTTACTCTCTGCCACCTTCTTGTAGATACAAGGTTCATCTGGATTTTTGACGAAATCAAACTCTTTGATTACGACGTCAAAGCAGATGTTCCAACTCCGCGATGCTTGCTTTAATCCATAAATGGATTTAAGCAGCTTGCACACCTTCCCGCTGCTCCCACTGTCTACGAAGCCCTCTGGCTGAGTCATGTACACGCACTCTTCTAAATCACCATTTAGAAAGGCGGTCTTAACATCCATTTGCCAGATTTCGTAGTCATGAAAAGCAGCAATGGCAAGCATGATTCGGATGGATTTAAGCATAGCCACTGGAGAAAAGGTCTCGTCATAGTCCACACCTGGTCTTTGACGAAAACCCTTTGCTACAAGTCTAGCTTTGAAAGTCTCCACTTTCCCATCTACACCAAGTTTCTTCTTAAAGATCCACTTGCTCCCAATGGGTTTTACCCCTTCAGGAGCAACTTCCAAAGTCCATACTTTGTTGGTGTACATGGAATCCATCTCGGACCGCATAGCATCCAGCCATTTCACTGAGTCCCCACTCGTGATGGCCTGCTCGAAGCTAGTTGGGTCATCATCCTCCATGATGCAATCCTCGCTTCCACCGTCAATGAGAAAACCGTAGTATCTCTCAGGTGGACGAGATACCCTACTAGATCGGCGGAGAGGCTGGGGTTCGTTGAGTTCTACTGAATCCTCTGGTTCCACCAAGTCTTCTGTTACAGTTTGTGTTGCTGGAACTTCTTCCAGTTCTACCTCAATGCCACTAATCTGTTTCATAAGAAAACCTTTTTCTAAGAAAGTGGCATGTCGAGAAACAAACACCTTTTGTTCCTCGGGGTGGTAGAAGATATACCCTTGTGAATTTTTGGGATATCCTACAAACTTACATAAGACAGATCTTGCCTCGAGTTTGTCCGGATTTTGTCTTTTGACATAGGCTGGACAACCCCATATCTTAACATACTTAAGAGATGGTCTCTTCCCTCTCCATATCTCATATGGAGTGGTAGGCACTGATTTGGTAGGAACCATATTCAATAGGTGTATGGCTGTCTCAAGCGCATACCCCCAGAAGGAAATAGGTAACTCAGCTGTGCTCATCATTGAACGCACCATATCTAATAGGGTGCGATTCCTTCGTTCCGATACACCGTTGTGCTGTGGTGTATAAGGTGGAGTAAGCTGAGAGAGAATCCCATTCTCTTTTAGATAATCTTGGAACTCATTGCTCAAGTATTCTCCTCCTCGATCAGATCGGAGGATCTTAATACTTTTGCCCGTTTGGTTCTCTACTTCGTGCTTATATTCTCTGAATTTCTCAAAAGCTTCAGACTTGTGTTTCAACAGGAACACATGCCCGTATCTAGAGAGATCGTCAGTGAATGTAATGAAGTAGGAAGAACCATCCCTGGCATGTGTAGACATAGGACCGCATACATCACTATGTATCAGTCCTAAGAGTTCAGTAACTCTTTCTCCGTGTCCTCTAAACGGAGCTTTGGTCATTTTTCCTTTGAGACATGAATGGCAAGTATCATAAGATGATAATTCGAACGGATTCAAATAACCATCCTTATGTAACTTAGCCAGTCGTGTCGCATTGATATGACCAAGTCTACAATGCCACAAGAAGGATTCGTTCATTTCTGAATTTTTCCTCTTGTGTGTGTTTTGTATATTGAGGACTGTATTTTGATTTAGAATGAACATGCCATTATGTAGCGAGCCTGATGCAATCAACTTTTGATCTAGGAATATGTTCATAACATTATCCTTTACTACAAAATTATATCCATCTTTACTTAATAAAGAAACTGATATAATGTTGCACATCATGTTCGGTATATAATAGCACTCATTCAGAATGAATGTATCACCACTTGGTAATACTAGGTGATATTCGCCAACTGCTTTGGCTGCAACACTTGCACCGTTCCCTACTTGAACGGAATGATCACCTTTTCCCAGTTCTCTACCTTTTCGCAGCCCATGTAACATCTTACATATGTGGGATCCTGATCCGGTATCTAATACCCAGGACGTAGGGTGAACTGAGAAACAGTTCTCAATGACAAACACACCCGAAGATGATGCATCAACATGCATGTTCTTCGTTTGGGCGGTGTGAGAATCCAGATATTCTCCAGTTTCCTGTTCATTCTTATAACACTTATAAGATAGAACGGGTTCAACGTTCCCCTGCACAGTATAACATGCGGGTTCGGTCAATACATCCATTTTATTATCTTTATTAAGGCATGAAATGGTCGCTACCTGGAGAGAGAGAGAAGAAAACACTTTAGCGTATGCTCGTGCAAGATCAGATTGGTTATTATCTTATCTAATCAGGATGGCTCCCACTGCTTTTTATCAAATCTTCCTCCAAACCCTAAAAGGAAAGACTAGCCGGGATTAATTACACACTACAAGTTCGCCAATCTTTCAGCCAGGCCAGTGTCGGTACTTTGAGGGAGGTCCCCCGTGCTTTCGCACGAACCTAATTAATGTAAACCTCGTTTTCCCAGAGGCGTAACCTCGTTAACACCTTTCTAGACACCTACTTGATCAGCTAATTGCAATGTGTAAAACTCTCCCAGGAGTAACTCTTACTCGCAGCGGGTATCGGGATCCAACTATCTCATGGAAGGTATGCAATCTCATTGCAAATTTCAACACTTGAAACTCCCGATAATATTTTGCCCCTAGTGTTCTATGACCTTGACGAATGCCAAACAACCCATAGTCCACTAGTCAAGTTCAACCCGTACATTTCTTGATTGAATTAAACCCACCCGCATGACCCTTGACGAATGCCAAACAACGCCGTACGAATACCCTAATCCAATCTGCATCATATGCATAAGCAGATAAATACTAGTTAGCTACCGTACACTACGCCTTGACGAATGCCAAACTACCGTAGTACGAATACTAATTAGTACTTATCTGAAATGACGGAGGGCTACGCAGGTTTTCATAAAACCATGAGCGTAATGAACTTGATATCGTTGTAGAATCAAATGAAGTTTTGAAATGGAGTGATTTTGAGGCTTTTCTAGTTTTGCTAAAGGAGTCACTCCCGGTGAAGGGATCTCGGTCCTTTCCTCGTCGAATGAGGTGCGGGATATATCATATATATCACTGTGCAAAGCGAAAACTCTTTAAAAGCAATCAAAACCAAACTGAGTGTGTAGCATCTGCCAGTTATTGCTAAAGGAGTCACTCCCGGTGAAGGGATCTCGGTCCTTTCCTCGTCGAATGAGGTGCGGGGTATATCATATATACCGCTATGCAAAGCAAGAACTGTAGCTACCTGTTTTATTTTAAAATTCGATTCTACAACATCTTAGGTTTCTTATCTTTCATTAATCACATTAATGAAGTCCCATCATTTAAATACCTAAACATCACAGATAGATATGACGTACACTTATGCCATCCGAATTCGCCTCGATGTCCCCTCATGCACCGTTAGGTTAGGTAACTAACGACAGAGCAGGGCAGGGCTAGCGCGGGTGTAAAACATAAGTAACGTCTATATAATATATCATATATACTATATACTATATCCATCACAGAATCACATCACAGATATCGCAGCAGAATAAATATATGAAATATTGGATATACTAGGACGTCCGTGTTTTTAATACGAGCCAGTATAAAACACGGATTCCACGGTCGTGACGAATAGCCAATCCCACACCCCTAGACCCCTACTAGAGCGGCAAGCAACCCTGCCAATTCTAGGGTTAGGAGACCCGGACTCGACACCTCGAGTTGGTCTCCCACTGGACCCCAGAACCCGGTTACTTGTGCTCCCCTCCTTGGGTCTATCCTAGTGCAGAAAAGTAAATAATATACAAAGGGTGACAGCTCCCGCATCCTGGAAGTGCCCCGAATAAAAGAATATTACATACAAGTTTTTACATGAATGAAAATGAAAAACACTCATCTCACATAAAAACCCCCGGCTATTCGAATACGACGATCCAATATAACATATCCAGCAACACATAACATCACATGTCATCAACGTAAGTAAGTATGCATACCCCAATTGTCGTTGACGTATAGCAACGAAACCGGCGATATGAACATACTACACTTACGGTCACAGAAAAGAAAGTGTAAAACTACAACAATTGGAATCCGCAATCTTTTTAGACATCACATGCCTAACAGTTATAAATCCCGCATTTTAGTCCCATCATCGAAAACTCTTTTCGATATCTTGTGAAACTAAACTGCTAGATCTATAACATTCATCCAGTTATCTCATAACCTTTTGTGAATTCCAATTATTGTATCCAATTCCGGATAAATAGAATATATCAAACTTTCCGATCGAACTTTCGAACACCCAAGTTTTCCCGACACCGATCAACACATGAAATAGGTTCAAAGACATTCACTTCATACCTCAGTACCAACGGTCCAGCCGTAGAAGGGTCAAGCCAACGCCTCACATGTGGCACGCCGTACTGCCCCAAACCCGAAGGTTCAAAGGGCAGTTCAAGACGGTCACATAATCGAGTTAAGGTTTGTGTCTTCTAGAGGGACCATCGCGTTACTTGCACTACTCAGAATGTCTTTTAACCACACAATAATCCAACACTTGGATATTCCGGCAGGGGAAAACCTGGGTATTTATATCCGGTCGAACTCTTTAACATATTCTACAATTATCTGGAAAAACACTAAAAACGAAATTTGATAATCCGATCGAAATACTGATTCCCAATAGTACCCCAAAATACTCTTCTGTAAAGTCACAATAAAAATATCCCAGAATACACAGCATTGAATTATATGAGTTACTATGAAGAAATAATTATTCAAGGGAACAGTAACGCCGCGGAAGCGCCGCACATGCCTAGCATGTGCCGCCCTTCCGCGGTGGAAAAGTGGAATTACCCCCTCGTATTTCACAGTAATTCTAATAACACCCTGCTTGATTTTCTACATATTTTTAATTGACAAAAATCCGAATTTTTAGAAAAAGTCCAGAGAGCATTTTTAGGTTTTGGATTTCGGTTCGATCGGGTTTCAAACGTCGTCGGGACTTCGCCTAAGGCTCTAGCTAGGCTCTGATACCAGTGAAAGGTTCCTAGGCACCCTAGTGGGTTCTCACAAGGCATCGAACATGCCAAATTAAAATTTTAGTGCCGAGAAACCCTAGACTACGGATCTTTAACTAGATGTTTAGGCGAAAATGAAAACTAGTTAACTGTTAACTACTAGGATACGGATATACAACCTTTGTAGATCCGGATATCCACCTCCACGGCTCCGCAACGTCATGTCCTCGCTGTCCATCATGAATCCTTGACTCGATCATCGGCTTCATCGGGAAAGCAAGCGGAATAGCTCGTCGGCTTTGTGTCAAAGACGATCTACGTCGAGGTTGCACAAACTCAAGCTCCGACTTCACAAACTTGTGAAACTTGTGAAGTAAACACCCAAAACAACTTGGCAAGAGGTAGAGGGTGAAGAAATAGGAGGTGGGTTCACTTTAGATTTGGATTTAACTCACTAGATCTCAACTTGCCATTGGAGTAGCAAGCTTGAAGAAGAAGAAGAAGATGAGCTCAAGAAAAGATTATGATAAGTGTTCTCATTTTTTTTTTAAAATAAAACTAATATCAATTACTTATCATATCTTGAACTAGGGTTAAGTGTAGAGAATTAACCATGGTCAAAGAGTGGGTTAGGGTTAAGCAAGAGGATAAGAATGGTTGCTAAAGTCAAGGGTTCAAGAAGCTTCATACAAGAAACAAATATAGCCACCATTCTCATTTTGAATTTATCCACATAAATAAACAAATAAATGGATAAATAAATATGTATGCAAAACCCTAATTATCAATTAACCATGGATTAATTCTATAAACTTAACTAATGATCAAGTATCATCAAACATGATACAAAAAGTGCACAAAAGTATATCACATATACAATGTGCAATCCAAGTGAGAAAAATCCGTTTAAAGTGAACCAATACTAGTTAATGCAAAGTAATATATCAAATATATAATTATACATTAAATCATTAAATCAACACTTGATTCAATGATCCGGTTATATCGCATACAACCGACTAGTATGTAATGTATCGATTTATCGAATCAATGATTCGATAACTAGGTCATATCGAATATAACCAATCGAAACATATATCGCGAGAATGAAGTGCGGTATCACATACACGCATTATTCTCGGTCCTGCACATATCTCATATGCGCTCCTATTTCGTTTCGCTTGAGCCAGGAAACCTCTGTGTAGGACTCTAAAGACTCGTCAATACGCCGGTAGCAGGTGATGATCATATCAAACACCCACAAGCCGCAAGCGGTCTGCTAAACGTAACGGCCACCCGGGTATTGAGCGATCAGAAGATCGACGAGCTAGCCCGCTCACACTCCTGCGAATCCGACCAGTAACACTTACCATACAGTCAAGTCTCTTCGTCTGATACGTCGCATATCAAGTCTAGGGGTGGTATACGTCAGACCCCAATAACCCGATAAGTCGTGCCGATGTGAGGCTCGTAACGGGTCGAGAAACTACTGGTAACACTTACCAGCAAATCTCTGATCAGCCCTGGCCAGGGACTTCCCTGTTACGGCCAATCGAGCACAGCGCAACATCAACTCCCAATACCGGGAGAGACGAAACCCCTCCTATCGCTCATTGCCTCCATGTGACTCGGGACTGTACCCAAAGACCACCGTTTTGCACGCCCTCATGGACGTGGTAAGGTGGAGATCAAAGCACAGTGGGAATCACACAAGACTCTATGACGATCTCGGGTCTACAGACTAACCTGTACAAGTGTCACCTGAGAACTGCCATCTGACGTGAGGTATAATACCATCTGGGAGTTCTCGGCGAGTCCGTCCAGTGTACCCAGTTTCCACTGAGCACCCGTATACCATCTCTGATGTCAAACACCAATGGATATGGGATCATCCATCGCCCATCACATGGGTCGAGAAGCGTATACGCTAGTCTACTCTGGTAAATCGATGCCCCGTCTCGAGATACCCACGACTAGGGACCTTGAAGGATGTACTTATGGACTACCATGTTTCCACTAATATGATCTGCATCATAGTCTAGGTAGTCAAGTACAAATCCTAAGGGCTTTACCAACATGTAACTATAAGACAGTATAAAGAGACTAGTGTACATGTTAAGATAAATGGCAACCAGATAGCATACTATCATGTCGAGCAAGAAAGTCATCTCTATATATGTCCAAGCATCCAATATAATATACATCATCTGTACAATACTGGCCTCTAGGGCATACATACAACTAACACACATTACACTAATGTGGATGTACTTACCACGTTGAGATCTGGAAGAGTGCTAGACAATCATATGGGTGAACAAATTGATAATGATGAATTGATCATTAACACCTCGGCTTTCACTTTCACTTCCACTCCCACTTCTACTTCTTACCCTATTTCGTCTAGTTTACCGTCTTCTTCCGAGCCTATTCTCCGTTTTCCCAAAGGCTCGAACCCTCCACCCACTTCATCCTTTCCACGTCCACAAACTTCTCCACAAATGTTGGACCCAACACTTATTGATAAAGCTCCATTTCCGGAAAGGTTGAGGCCCAACAAACCCAATGCCCAAATGGAGAAGCTTGTGGACATGTTTAAGCAAGTTAACATCAACATCTCTCTCCTAGATTCTATCCAACAAGTTCCGTCCTATACGAAAATTCTTAAGAACTTGTGCACTAGGAAGAGGAAGACTCAAGTGCCGAAGAAGATCTTCATGACTAAGACTGTAGACACGGCTTTTCCCCAACAATTACCAAGGAAATGTAAGGACCCTGGATGTCCTACTATTTCTATTTCTATTTCTATTGGGGATAAACACATTAACCGTACTTTACTTGACCTTGGCGCTAGTGTTAACTTGCTTCCATATTCAGTTTATGAGCAACTAGGTATCGGAGTGTTAAAACCCTCGAACATAACTTTCCAGATGGCCGATCGATCAACCACCAAACCTAGGGGTGAACTTGAGGATGTGTTGATAAAAATCGGGGAATTTGTATTCCCTGTGGACTTTATTGTACTTGATACACAACCTGTAACAAACCCCCGGAATCAAATTCCGGTGATTCTTGGTCGCCCCTTTTTGGCCACTTCCAATGCTATAATCAACTATCGTAATGGATTCTATGACCCTATCCTTCGGAAATAGGTCAATTGAGCTGAACATTTACAAGTTGGGAAGTGTACCCTCCGAACCTACTACTCATGCATATTCTGTCGAATTAATGGATGTCGACAGCAACGAATTTGATCGGCCTCATGATACTGATCTAGACTCTTTTCATACGTTGTTGTTTGACCCAACTATATATCATACACATACGGACTCTTCCACCGAGTTGTCCGGGTCAACATCTAACACTGATTATGAACCGTTTTCGGAGTCTGAAGATCATCCCGTGCTTGTTGATGACATTATTCTTCAGGGTATTGATGAGACATTTGAGGAAATCTTCGCTGATGAACTCGCATTTTTGAAAGACATGGGTGTTGAGATGAATCCACCTCAATACAAAGAAATTGAACCTCCATCCCTTCTTCTGGACTGTAAAAAGAATGCGAGTAATCCATCACAATCACTGAGTCGTCTCTCCAAAACGAGATGCAAACACATTCTTTCACACCACTTATCTCTTCCCTACTTCTTCTTGGCTCTCTTCTTCCACCAACCGATGCACTACGTTGATAAAATTTTTGAATGGTTGGTGTTGACTTTCGGTCTTTGCAAAGCTTGGCATCGACCAATAACTTTGACCCCCTTTGGTGATTTTCAAAGCTTAACATGGTTTAACTCAAGTTTGGGGGGTTATAATCTGGCTCTTGAAAAGAAAATTTTTTGCTCAAAAATTGTGAGCCAAAAATAAGTTTGGAGGAGGATTTTCACTTTAATATATTTTACCCCCGTTAATAAATGTCCTCCCAAGCTTACAGGTTTTTGAGGTTTAGCAGATAGCAACAGTGAGGACACTGTTGAAAACAAGTTTGGGGAAGATTTGTGCTTATTTACGCATCATTTGCATCATACTTTGCATAAGCACAAAATTTAAAAATAAAAATATATAAGATAAAAAAAAATTGTACACAAATAAGATAATAAAAGATTAGATAGTAAAAAATTACATCCAAAAGATTGGAAAAATTTAAGAAAACCTAAAAAATTAGAAGTTTTCTTAAACGAAACTAGTAATAAGTAGTTATGAGCTGTTGTCCCAAGGGTTAGTAAGATAAAAGAAGTCACTAATCTGAGGATAAAAATAAGTCTGAAAAATAGTTCCTATTCTGGAAGCCAAACATTTGAATGTTGATACCCTACTATATGCACTTACACACGTCTTGAAACTCGGGATAGTAGAGGATACCTTGAAATGCTCTTGTCTAAAAGCCAAAGTATGAAGGAAATAATAAATGGAAAATAAAAGATAAAATGGTGCAGAAAAATGAACACTGGTTCTATTATCGCCGAGACAGCAATAAAAAAATATAGCGAGGGTGCTTCATCACCTAGTGCCTTAGACCAACTGGTCTGGAAGTCACTGCTAAGCCTTAGGTGGTGCAAGACGAGGAAAATACACCTAATCAGCAAGCACATGAGTACTCGGTCGGTTAGTACCTCAAGAAGTATTAACGGTCTCATGAAAAATGTGTTAGCAATCTCATCTAAATATTCATCAAATTAAAAAGTACTGAGGCAGATAGATAAGCGTATGATAGCTTGAATTGAATTCTCAGGGTGTAGGGATGTTCTTTACACACACGTAGGGTTATATGATCGATGTTTGGAAAAAAGGCAGGAATGAAGAATAAAGACGATGTTTTATTAAGAGATGATGTGATTTCTAATATCTTTTCATGACTATTAAGATAGGGTTCATGACAACCAAAAAGCTAGTGTAGTTGGAAACCCTAATTTTCAAAGTCTTTCTTTTATAATTCTTATCTTTAAATGTAAATTTCGCGGTCTTTCTTTTATTATTGGATTTTGTGGGTGCAATCCGCTGAAAACCCTCAGGAGACAACACTCCTCCTACTAGGGACACCTAGAGCTTTAAAGGCTTGTTGCACGTGCTCAGTGCAATCGTGTTGCCTACGAAAGTGTGCTAGTTGGTTTTTCTTTTTCTTATATTTTCTCCTTCTCTTTCTAATAAAACAAGTTTGCTCGAGACAACCAAAAATAAATTTGGGGGAATTTGATCAGTCGAAAATATTGAATTTTTAACACATCAATTTCCTTACTATTTGCAATCATTTAAAGGTGTTCGGTATGAATATAGCACATATTAGCAAATTGTCTGTAAAATCCCAAATAACTTGTGTTATACATTATAACCGGCATTTTGAGGGAAATTGAGTGTTTATTATTGCACGCATGATCTTTTGTATATCGCAACACTTGTCTCGAGAATCTGTCCAGGTAAAAGAGCCAAAACTGTTAAAAGTGCTGATAAAAATACGCCAAGTCCAAGACTTGTAATCTGGCAATGAACAAGAGAGTATAAAAATATTCCAGATATCAGGAAATAGTACTAAAGCCACCAAAAGAATTACAATGAAATTTCTATGCTCCAACACCTAAAGGGCCGCGGATCCACGGCCGTAGGGCCCTATTGGCGGCGGATCCGCGGCCATATCAGCATGAAGTCAGCAGTTCTTCATTTCAGGCTTCTCCTTTCACTTGGCAAACTTCTTCAAGCCACTGCAAATTCTAGAGATCTCCAGAAGCTTCTGTCCGAACAGCCAAGGTTCTTGTACAAGCTAAATACAACCAAGCTTATCAAGGAAGCTAGCTAACTAACTAACTCTAGAAGCTTCTACTCAACTACCAAGCTTGCAAGTGAAGCTAATCCTAACCTAGCTTCTAAAGGAAGCAAATCCTAATCAAGGCTATAAAGAGGACCCTAAGGCTTCTTCTCAAAGGTTGTTCTCCAATTCCAAACACAAGTTGAGTGACATAACTTGTGCACCCTAACCCTAATCCATTTCCAAAAGCCAAATTCAAGATCTCCGAGTACAAATCAAGCAAGAAGCCATCAACTTTTTAGAAGCGACGCCGATCTTCAACCGAGCAAGTGATCCAAGCCGATCCGCGACTCACGGAGACGATGCGAAACTAATTCGACGATCGAGTTCTTTTCTCAAATTCTTGTACTTCTTGAGCGAATTGTAACGGAATTGTTGAATAATAAAAGGTGAAATTTCTTTATCTTGCTTATCTTTACATTTGAGCATTATGATGAGTTCTCGATTCTTGATTGATTTCTTTGTTATGATATTTGAGTAAAAACTCCGCTCGTGGAGGAATCGAGAAAATTGATAGATGATGATGATTATATTCTTGAACGATTCTTAAGTCCTATGAGTTTTGTAAACTTTAGTAAATTGAATCATCGACAACCTAATTTCGAGCTAGATGCTTTATTGAATGTTTTCGCTCCTAATTAGAGATCAACGATCGATAATTCAATTCACTAGAGGCTAGCATTTGAATGATAATCAACGAAAGGACAAGGGATAGATGATGAAACCCTAGTTTCCGTAAGAGATCCCTAATTCTCGTTGATCGTCATCGATCTAGCAACAAATCATTAATGGATAAGAAAACGTAATCACAAGTTTTCATCATTCACTATCGATTCAATCGATTCCTACGAGCCTCATTACAAATCTTGATTACTAATTCAATTTGGACAAATCTTGATTCTCGATTCTTGGTCTTTAGCATTTCTTGATATTTAGATCTAGATTTTGATAATTCTTGAAATTCACTTTTATAAATCTTGAATTGAATTGTCTTTCCTTTTCTCTTTAATTTTCAATTCATCTAAATCAAATATGAACGAATCACACTTTCTCAGTCGACGATCCGTATTCATTAACGTGCTACATCGACACCGTTATTGATTGCGGTTTACAAATTTCTTTGATTGTGATCTTTATACATTTTCAAAACACGACACACAAAGAATCGATTCAATCAACTAGGTTTGCTATTTTCTATGGAGGGCATGCATAATACTTTTATATCTTACAGTTAAGAGGGTATGCTGTCAACCCTAGTCATACTTTTGATCTTTCCGAAATTATAGAAAAGTTGGCGTAACCTACGAGCAGCAACCGGTTAGGATACTAGAAGAATGAAACCTTGAGTGATAAGACAATCCAGCCGGCTAGAGTTGTGTGGAGAAAGAACTACTAGGCAGACATACACGGAAGCGAGGAAACGGGACGAGAGAGCGAGACCCAAAATATTTAACCGCAATAATCCCTTCTTAGTGATTTCTTTTTTTCTTGACCTACCTTCTGAAATTTCGAGAACGAAATTATTTTAAGGAGGGTAGATTGTAACGACCGTGTTTTCTAATACCTAATAAAATATATTTTATTTAAATTTCTACTATCAAATAATTATTTACGTGTTTCGTTGATAGAAGAATATTTTTAAAGTAATGTTAATAATTTTTAAAGCATTGAAAATGATTAAAGGAATTTTCTAAAATCTATTTATTGTTTTTATAGGCTTAAAATGTTTGAATAAAATTTTATAATGCCTTAAAATAACCTACATATTTTTATTATCAATTAAAATAATTAATTCGTAATTAAAACTATTTTAAAGGATAAACTAGATTTTAAATAATCATAATAACCAGGTAACACCATAGAAATGGGTATATTATTTTGTTTAAGCCCAAAATTATTTTTATACTAAATATAACAATAAAATATATTTTCTGAAATTTTTCCATAATTTTCCCGTATTTTAAACTATTTTTAACAATTATTTTAAAACCAAATTCAATTTTTAAAAAATAAATCAGTTTAGTATTTATATATATATATAAAAAAATCCCTTTAAGCTGGACAGTTGGATCACAAGATCCAACGGCCCAGACCCTCTGTCAGCGCCCACGTGGTGGGGACCACGCGAAAACGCGTGATCCCCACATACGCGGGCACGTGGCGGCGACGGCGGCTCTTGGTGGCGCGATCTCAGCCGTTGGATCATGATCCAACGGGTGAGATGAGTGGCGGCGGCGGCAGAATCATTGTAAATGATTGGGGCTGCCGATTTTGAGGATTTTTTTAACAGTTTGTGGATTTTATGGTTGGTAAAAAAGCCCTATAAATAGACACCTTCAAACACTGATTTCTCACACCTTAGAGCTCCAAAAATTCTGAAAAAAATACCAGTGCCTTCGTATCGACGACGCCGACGCTACGGCTCCACCCAATCGCCGAGGAAAAATCTGACACGAAGCTTTTGAGGATTTTTTCACAAGCCTACTTCTTCAACCGTTTACGTCCAACTCTAATCAAAGGTAGAAGTCGCCTCTCTCCCCTCATTCTGTCGCCTTCTTCTTTTCTCAATAACCTTAGTTCCAACTTCTAATCATCAACCCACTATTTAAAATGATGTTATAATATTCGTGCATGCCTATTCCTCGTACCCTTAATGATGATAATCTTAACCCCTAATTAAAATGGGTTCCTTAATCACTCATATATACCAAAAAAAAAAGAAGGATTGTACCCTCATACTACATGGAATGTGATAGGCCTAATGTTTATAACTCACGAATATTAATTCACCCCTTTCATACCTACTCCCACCCATACTATTGTTGTGATCTCGAAATAGGTTTTCTTCCACAAAAAAAGGACCCTCGTTTTGTTAAAATGGTTATATTTATTTAATAAGATAATTGGAAGGTTTATATTTTAAATATGATATAGATATATTTTTACGTACACTCGTTTTCATCAACTACTATAATGTTGTTAAATCCCTTCAACCTTTTTAAAAAGGAAAATACTAAATTTAAATAACGGCTTATGGTTTTTCCAACACAAACGTATTTTCTAAAACGTTACCCCAAACCTAAAAACGCTATAATTTCATAAAATTATTAATTTCATTTAAATACCTCGACTTTTATTAAAAGGCCATTTTCAACAAAGACGATAATCCGTATAACGATATCCTTTCAAAAGGAATATCTAGTACCTTATTAGAAGGTAATTTTCAAATAAACACCATAACCTTTTATCGAAAGGATATTTTTCCGTAAAACATTATGTTTTTCCAAAATGATAAATATTCCAAATCTCATGGTTTTTTTTAGAAGTAGTAAAAGATAATTAAACACTATTATTCTTTTTAACTAAGCATTCCCTAAGATAACACGAGTACTTTACGAACTTTAGAAAATAAAATGAGTGGTTGTGGAAGGCCATATTAAACGAGATCAATACTTTTCAAAATTTTCAGTTTATGACATACATGACATATGATACGGTTAGAGTTAGAATGCGCGGACTTAGGTATGGAATACTTATTGAGAATATCCCGATATTCCGGGTGATCAATCTGATGTACGGACAACTATACATATATGAAGATCTCTGCAGGCAAGGTGACCAGTCCAAACTGTGGACGACTACTAACCCGATATTCGGGTGAATAATAACCCTATTTGAGGGCGAATGATCCAAAATATGGATAACATACAATGTGGAAATTCCATGCCTAGAGGTATACGCACTAACTCTAGACCCTTATACTGAATAACGGGGATGGGTAGTTTAATTAGGCAAGGAGATGCGGAACTCGGATTCCCTTACTACTCGATCATGATCCCGGGAAGTGAAATGGTACATTCACTTCCACAGTTGTTGTTTCGTGGCTACAACGGAATAATCGCGAGTATCTGGACACTTGTTTAACAAACTAAAACGAACTTTTACCTTCACTTAGACTTCCTACTACTTACCTATATAAAACTAACAACATACTCATACTCACATATACCCATTTTCAAAACGTCTTAAGTTGTGCATTTCATACCTTTACACCCCTTACTTTATGTCTGCATGCATATATCATACTCTTATATACACATGTTTATTTCTATATTCTTGCTTCCTTATGAGGCAATCCTACCCGAGTATAACTCGCTGACGGACTTTCCTTTTTCCCATTTTGGAATGTCCGTTAGATGGGAATGAGTTTTATGATGAAGATCTAGGCATGGAACTGACGAACGAAGATTATGCAGAGTTGGCATCGGAGGATTAATTAGTTTTCTTTGTCGCCCACTTGTTTAGGGCTTTGTTTCTTTGATGTAATTAAAACAATTAGTTTGCTTTGCTCCCTCTCTTGGAATGTAATAAAGTTGGTTAATGGAAATAAATGCCTTTCGCTTTTATTATTTTATTTTGGTACACACCCTGCATACTATGATTATTCTTACGCTTAACGTAACTGTATTGAATAGACCACCTTCAATACAGTTAGGTTGCGGACCGTGTCACGCCACTCTTCACCTTCTTTTGGGAAGTGGGGCGTGACACCAACAATGAGGTGTCCTCTTCTAGAAGTATTCTTGTACAAATACAAGAATACAAATCCGTATATACATACCCGTATTCGTACTAAAATACGAATACCAAATACGAGATAATAATCCATCAAATATAATACTAGTTTATTAATAAATCAATACTTGATTTATTAATCCGGATTAATCTTAAGCCCGCTAGTATTAATCGTCCAATCATAAATCCATGTAGACAGTATACGTATTTGATCAGAACCCTGCACGTATGAGCATACAGCCTCTACATCGTTTCTCCTGAACTAGGAAAACCACTGTATGGGACTTTAAAGACTCGACGGTATACTGGCAGTGGGTTTAACCACAAGCACGTCAGTGGCACTAGTTGTACGTAATGGCTATCCAGGTACCCATCAAATAGAAAATCGACGAGCAAACTCATCCAAACCCCTACCGAGCCTATCCGTGATAATCTTCGTACAGTCTGGTCTGTTCTTCTGAGAGTATCACATGCCGGGTCTAGGAGGTGGAAAATGTCAGACCCCTAATAACCCGACAAGTCGTGCCGATATAATTCAAGATCATCCGAGAAACTACTGATCTAACTATCAGTAAATCCCATCTGCCCTGACCAGGTACTTATGGTGTTGGCCAACCGAACACAACGCGACATCGACACCCTATACCGGGAGAGACGAATCCCCAACAATCGTTTACTGCCTCCATATGGCTCAGGACTGTACCCAACTAAAATCTATTTGCACGACTTAGTAGAGCCATGGCAGGGTAGTAATCAAAGCACAGTGGAAACTCACACAAGACAAATGACGATTTCAGGTCGACAGACTATCTGTACTCATGTCACCAGAGAACTGCTATCTGACGATAGGTAATACTATCTAGCCAGTTCTTGGCGAGTCTGTCCAGTGTACTCACTCCTAGTGAGCACATGTATACAATCTTAGGTGAAATATGCCAATGGCTGTGGGACCAACCACCGCCCTTCGTCAGGGTCTAGAAACATATACACTTGTCTACTTTGGAATATCGATACCCAGTCTCGATACTCGCACAACTAGGGACATTTAAATATATGCTTATCAACTACCCAGCTCCCACAAGTATGATTTTCATCATTACGCTGGTAGTCAAGCAAGAATCTACAGGCTTAATCAACATGTATTAGCGATATGAAATAACTAGTAAAACATATACACATGTTAAGATAAAGTCAAACCAAATAGCATACTATTATATCGAGCAAAATTGTCATGTACATATATATCCTTAGCATCCTCTACAATAAAAGCCTCTATGACATACGTATCCAACATGAGCATGAAGATCGTTCGAGATAGGAAGCGGCGGAAGCTGTGGTTATCGTAAAGGGACTACATTGAGAAGGTTTTGAAGCGGTTCAACATGGACAAGTCAAAACCGGTGAGTACGCCCTTAGCGAAGTATTTCAAACTCATGAAAGAGTTGTGCACGACAACTCAAGAGCAGAAGGACGGGATGGCTAGAGTATCATATGCTTCTGCAGTGGGAAGTTTGATGTATGCAATGATGAGTACAAGACCTGATATTGCACATGCAGTGGGAGTTGTTAGCCGATATATGCAAAATCCGGGAAAGGAGTATTGGAATACGGTGAAGTGAATTCTAAGATATCTTAGGGGTACATCTAGTCACTGCTTATGTTTCGGGGGTGACTTTCTAAAGGTGCAAGGGTACGTTGATGTGAACTATTCTGAAGATCGAGATAGTGGGAAGAGCACAACGGGGTACGTATTCACGATTGGAGGAACAACAATGAGTTGGGTCTTTCAATTACAAAATGTGGCAGCATTGTCAACTATTGAGGCAGAGCACGTGGTAATCAGGGAAGCCGGCAAGGAGATGATATGGTTGCAAGGGTTACTTGAAGAATTGGGCAAAAAGCAGGACTTCAACACCTTGTGGAGCGACAGCCAAAGTGCGATACATTTGGCGAAAAATCCGGCATATCACTCTCGGACAAAGCACATCAAAGTGTAGTACCACTTCATTTGTATAGAGATTGAAGAGAAGGAGTTGACATTGTAGAAAATCACTGGAAAGAAGAATCCGGCGAATATATTCACCAAGGTCATAAACAGAAATAAGCCGAATCTCTGTTGCAAATTGTTGAACCTCTCTATGAAAACCTGATGAGAAGAGCGTAGTGCAGAGTCGTGTGCGACTAGCGTCGAGAATCAAGGCTGAAAAAATTCTAAATGGGAGAATGTTAGAAACAATGGAATATCCTTTAGGTCAGACGTATGAAGCAAATAACAGCAGGCGTCTGAAGGTGTAATTATACACCCTTCAGACATATGGAAACTACACCAAAAACGCCAGAGCGAAGGAAGATGTCTGAATTTCATCGAGGAAGATGTCTGCAGGAGCCACGAAGCCCAATCCAGAGCTTGGGCAGACGTCTGGCCAGGTGTGGTTCAAACGTCTGCCCTTGGAAGATAAAAATTTAACAGAGCGTAGGCAGACGTATGCCCAAGTGTGGGTCAGACGTCTACCGTCGGGATTTTTTTATGCTAACAGAATTTACCAAATTTAGTTTTATCTCCTATTTACTATAGGATTAAGGTTTGCCTATTTAAAGGAACCTCTCATCTGTATTAACTACAGCCAATTGAGAGAGATCATTGTATGAGAGGGTGATGGATAGGGTTAGAGAATTTTGAGAGAAAATTCATAGGATTTGCTCGTGTAATTAATTCGAAAATTATAGTGGAGGTTTTGCAGATTTCGCTCTGCCGGGGACTAGCCATACGGTGGATAAATCTTGTTAACAAATCTCTTACTTTTCTGTGTTTTGATTTGCTATTTTATTCTCGCATATTCATATTGTTCTTCGTTGTTTAATTGCGTTATTGTGTTTGCGTGATTTGGGTGTTGCCACGAGTATTGTTCTGTGTTTTGATCTCTCCCAGTCGATCCCCAACACTGCGGTGAAAGGAGCTCTTTGTTACCGGTTTTGCTCCCTTGCTTAAAGAAACCTTTGAAATTGGATCTTCATATTTAATTTATGATGAGAGATGTTAAAGAAGAATGCAGTTAAAGCAATTTTTTTGTAGTGAACAAAATCTCGTGCCTTTAAGAACCCCTAAATTTATTTAATTTTAAACTACAAAGTTGTACTATGAAATTCATTTAGAACTTGGTTAAAAGCATGTGTGTTTATTTTTAGGCCAAATTTGATGGAAGGTTTGACCTATTGCTCAGTTGCAAGAAAGTTTTATTACTGATGACGCTAGATTAAAAGTATTGAAAAATATAAAAAAATAAAAAAAGAAATAGCATGTGTGGATCGAAAGTTGGCGAGTGAAAGAAAACTAATGTGGCAGTTTTAAGTGGGTTTTTTTTGGAAATAGGATGGTTTTAAATTTATATTATTAAAATAGGACAGTTAAATTTTTTTTTTATAAAAATAGGACGGTTTGATGGACCCCATCCCCTCCCCGGTTTAGAGGGCGGGTTTTAGAAACCCGCCCTCTACCTATTATAGGGGAGGGCGGGTTCCGCCCTCCCCTCATATTTGAAGAGGGCGGGTTCCCTCTTCTTTGTAAAGGAGAGTGCGGGGCCCGCCCTCTTTAAAATTTTTTTTTATTTCTGTGGGCCCCACAAACCACCCTATTTTCATAAAGAAAAAATTTACTACCCTATTTTAATAATATAAATTTAAAATCACCCTATTTCAAACAAAAACCCGCATTAAGTTAAAATGTAAAATCTCAAGTGAAAGGAGTATTCCCCTTTCTATTTTCTTGGTATTGTTAGTTTTGACTGTTATTATGTACAGTGAGGATCGGGCATTAGCTGTTTTGCATGCTTTCTGTTAAAACCTTTCTATCAAAATACAGAAAAAGTTTCCAACCATTATAAGTTAAAAAACCATAAATATAAAATAATGTGAATTGATTGTTGTGAGCTGACTAAGAGTGCGACATGAAAAATGTTACATGACTGTCGTAGATACAACCATGACACAATTTTCAGTCAACATTAAAATTACATGAGCATTGTCTTCCAAAGTTGGAGGAGGTTTCGCTTTGGGAAAAGTGTGGAAACTGTAATTAAGTTAGATGTACGGGGCTTAATGGAAAATATTAAGTTTGTGGCGGTTGACACAGAAATTCTAAATAATAAAATTTGAGGGTGTAGATAGTAAAAACACCTCCCTGTGCATATAATAATGCCATACATCTCTTGAAACGAATCGATCTCAAAGAAGATGAAGCTCAGAATCCGATCCCTAGAAACAAAGGAGACGACGCGAATCGAGATCGAGAACTCAGCAACTCTCCTCGATCTCAAAACCCTAATCGCAGGCAAGCTCTCTACTTCTTCGATTTCTCCTCAATCGATCATGCTTTCGCTGAATCGCAAGGACGAGCTCGTCCCTTCATCTGCCGCCGACTCTCTCCAGTCCATCGGCCTCGCCGCCGGCGACCTCCTCTTTTATTCCCCAACCTTATCCCTAACCCCTGGTTCCAAATCTGGAGGCGGATCGAATTCGCCCCTAATTCTGATGGAGAAATCCACCGAAACCATAGCCCCAAGCTCAACAAAACCTAATCTTGGAACCGTGAGCGAGTCGAAATCAGACAGCCCTAACCCTAAGGTCGCTGGAGATTCCAGTAAAACCCTAGATTCTGACCCAAATCAAGATATACTAATGATAGAGCGGGCTGATTTCAAGTCGAAGGATAACCGCAATGAAACCCTAGCTTCTGGCTCAGATCTCATGGAGGTGGATGCTCCTTCGATGGAGAAACCCCCTTCTGTGCCCTATATCCTCAAGAGGGTCATGGACTTGGAGAAGGAGGAGATCAAGGGAAACCTAGGGTTCCTCGTCGTTGCTGTGCATGCCGTTTTCTTGGAGTCGGGATTTGTAGTTTGTAACGACGGCAGCGGATATCGCATGCCCAAAGATTGGAACTTGGCAACTTCTGTTATTTCAATTCGGTACACAGTGCCTGATCTGTTGGGTCGCCATCAAGAAAGGGATGTGAAAGTTGCAAACCTGAAGTTCTCGGCGATGAGGAATCACGTTTCTGTTTATGGGTCTTTGAGCGGAGAGCCCGATGTTTACAGGTTGTGTTTGGATCTGTCGAAGGTGGTGCCTTTGTTAGTGTTCTTGTCTGAAGGAGTGAGTGGGGAGGAAGGGGAGGAGATATTCAAGTTCTGGAAGACTGTAAAAGACGGTCTCTGCTTGCCTCTTCTGATTGACATTTGTGAGAAGAATGGGTTACCTACGCCTCCGTGCTTCGCACGCTTGCCCACGGATCTCAAAATCAAGGTTCTGGAGCTTCTTCCTGGGGTTGATGTTGCTAGGGTCGGATGCACCGGCTCGGAGATGAGGTATCTCGCTTTGAATGATGAGATTTGGAAGCAGAAATACACGGAGGAGTTTGGAATGGTGATTGATAGAGAAGTAGCCGCAATCAGCTCATGGAAGGAGAAGTACAAGCGCTTGTGGGTCAGGAGGAGGGATGCAAATAATAACACTCAAAGGGCTCTTTCTGAGAGTAGATATGGTAATCGGAGAGTGTTCATGCCAAGATATCCTCCCTTCGCGCCACAAAGGTCCCCATTTATAGTCGGTGGAGATTATGATCGGTTTCCTGCCGCTATTGGCGGTGTGGGCCCATTGGGTCCCGGAATGGGATTTCCTCGTTACCCAACACGGCGGAATCTCTTGCCTCATTGTAATCTTGGTGGCCACAATGATGACTTCATGATGTGAAGCTTTACTTGTTCACTGGCAAAGGTACCTTTCTGGCTTGCGCTTTTTTTTCCTTCTTTTTTTCCCGGGTATGTACATATGCATGGGCGGTTGACTGCACGTTCCTCGTATATGTTAGACGCTTAGGTGCAAAGTGCTTTCTTTACCTTCATGTGGTTGATTACATAGTTGTAGTACTCTTGAAGAACCTTTAGTAAGAAAGTATGTAGTTGTTGGTAATTATACATTTAATTAAATATGTTTTTGGCGGTGGCTCTATTAACTGGTTTTTGTTACTGGTTCTGTCTTATGTTTGTGTGCGTGCGTGCATGGTGGTGTTCTCAGAATGCAGTATGTTTAGTTAATGTCTTCAATCCAGATATTTGTTATTATAATTTAAACATCACTTGGAATTCCATCGCAAATAATAATTTTAGCATGTATTATGCATTTTTTTGGGGGAAATTGGTAGGATAGAACCTTGGATTTCATTTAACGTAATTAGCGAAACAATACAAAAGAGTGATGTTGGAAAATCAGCACCATTGGAGGAGACACCAATATCCTAACCCAAATCGATGTCAAACAGTTAAATAAGCCCTTCCAATCCAAACCATCTAAAGTCTTTCAAATATAACGGAGCATAAAATTGCAACCTCTAAGTAAATGAACTCAACAAAAAGCAAATAGGAGAAGCTTGATCATGGGGTTCAACATTTGTCTTTATTCTCACTCATTGCTCATGCTTAGTCCAGCATCTGAGGTAGCGCTCCACCATCCTCCCCTCTTCCCATCCTCCTGTCCTCCTGTCACTGAACTTCAACCCGGCCTTTATTTTCACCCTCTTCGCGGCAGTATCTGTCTTGGAAAAAATAAGATACACAGCAAAGCGAATGATTATAATTGATGTTTAGCATTTTAAAAAATTCTATATTACAATCCCTCTAAAGAGAAGAACAAATTGAAGCCCCTACTGTATCCAACAGAACTGCCTCATCTTTGGTACACTATGTGCACTCTGCTTTCCCATAAAACATTAAGACATTAAGTGATTGAGGACGGCTATGGACTCTAAAACTATTCAAAACTAAGTCCAAACTTTAGTGCTAACTGATAATGAAGTAAAAGATACACTTTGTCAACGTCATTATCACATAACTTGCATTTATCCACTACCTTCTAAGTTGACTTCATTAGAATTGCATTATTGCATTCGGTTAAACATAAAAACACTTTAACCTTAAGAGGATATCCTCTTAAGTTTCATAGATAACCTTTGCGCATAGCTGTATCTCTTTCGTAATTTAAGATGTAGAATGAATTTATAATAAAATTTCCTTTTCCCTCCCATGGCCAAGTAACCTTAACATTCTCCATTCCATTAATTGGTGTTCACTGTTCCAAGTACTTATCAACTTCCGCCTTTATTTTCTTGTAATTCTCGACCACACCCTACGAAACCTCGGCCACCATTTATCCCACCTTCATTAATTAGCAACTGAACTATATCTATTCTTTTGCCTATTAAAACAAATACAAAAACCTGTAGAACAACAGAGTATTTCTGCCCCGCCATTCTTTCCAGAAGTTAATAGATCTTCCAGATCTCGACTCCGTAAGTATTCTGCGTTACTTATCAATATGTGCTTCTATCATTACATATTTAAAAGATTAATTCAGGAATACGTATTCTCAACGAAAAGAAGTCGGGAGAACCTTAAATTTCTATTGTAAAAAAATAAAAAAATTAGAACACGTGATCATATGGGTTCCTGAATTTGCTTTGAAAGTTATTGACCTGTAGACGAATCTTCAAAAGCATTCACCTAAGAACTTTTAGGATGTTCACATTCGCTTAAGCAAGATCTTTGGCTATTCTCGTTTAACCATTTTATAATTCTACGTCGTCCCTGCTTATAAGCGTTGCGTATTCAATATAATAAAGGTGAGATTATTAATGTCTATTCTTTCTTTCATTATTTTATAATATTAATAGCATACCGGATTGCTTTATGCTACTATCGTACAATGGTTGATGTTATAACGTCCAAACCGTTCTCCAAATTGCTATATATTTTTATCCTACAATCGTACAATGGTTGATGTTGTTCAAGGGACATTGTGTCATATAAGGAATGATATAAGTTATTGTGATCATGGATAATTATTCAAGTTAGATACCATTCTTCATTTTGTGTATTATCGATTTTACATTTAAAGAGCTATATCATTGGATCGGAATAGGAAGCTTTTGTTTCCAAAACCCTTATGGATGTGGCCAAGTCTCTTTCTCCTTGTCTGTATGTTAATGTGTACGCATGTGCACTCCCACATGCGCACGCGCACGCACACACACACACGAATTCTAAAAGAGAAATAGTAGAGATAATCCTTTTGCCCTCGAGCAAAATGAAACTCAAGATTTAAATCTCCTTTTTTATATTTTTTAGAAAAGTTACTATAAAGCTACAAGCAAACAAAACTTATAAAGACTATTCGATAATCTATAGTAGTTAATTGATTTTGATCAACATGATAAAAAAATGAGTTGATGTACTAGAGCGGGGATGGTAAATGATACAATATCTGGTGTTGTACTTGGTAGTTACGCTGATTAGTTAAACATAGAAGTATGTTGGGTGATGAATGTGAAGCTTTGCATGTAAGTGCTACGAGGCGGGTTTTTTGGTGATTGCAATTTGGCGAGATTCTCCCATATTGTGAAAGATTGGATGGAACAATAGCAAAAGAGGTAGGGGCTCTGACCAAGTCTTTTGGTTGAAGCTTACGGCTAAATAAAGAAGGTGAAAAGAATGTAAGCTTCATCCAAGTAGTAAAAGCTTCACAAGCGACAGCTTTATGTTGTAGGGCCATGCAGCAAATTATTGATGCTTTGCTTCAAACTGAACCTATGTTACCTGGAACGCGGCACGATTCGGTACACGGAACGAAAACGGGAACACAAAACACTACTTGTCATGGAACATGTACGGTAGGGGTAGTTTTCTTCGATACACTTATACAAAGCAAGATTTATAACATTGATCCCACGGTTGGCTTTGTTTAGTGCATTCTCAATGTCTAAGCTAAATGTCGTAACTCTTAATTGTATAATTAAAACGACTTGGAGAAGTTTTCGAGTGGAGGAAATTTGCTTCAAAAACAATTACGAGATTCTGTCGTGATCTGAAGAAAGCATGGAAGAAATAAGAACATAAGAAAAAGAGTAGTGGATAACAAGTCTTTAACACGAATACACTCCAGTTTCCGCTCTTCATTAATTTCTTAAACATGTTACGCATTTACAAATGCTATTACAAAAAATGACTCATAGGATGGTATGCCTGATCCCGGTTGAAAATGATGCTTTAGATATCATAACCGACTCATAATGAAAACATTGCAAAAGCATTACTCTTGTGATTTTAATATAGATTTGCCTAATTTATAAATCATCGATTATCCTTCTAAGAAAGACTGTAACCCTGTAAAAGCCCCGTTTTAACTTAAACATGCATCGTAATATCAAACTTGGAATACTAGAGAGCTCTCAACAATTGGCATTTTGTTTGTGCTTAATCTGGAGGTATCCTTAAGCCATTAGCCTCATGTCATTAATTTTGCATGTATATTAGTCTAATTACCCTGAATGAATACTAAAAGATGTGCATGAGGGAATCTGCAGTGTCGTAATTGAATCCAATCTTTCATTTTCTTTCTTGTGACTTTTTATATCAATAAGTTGTAAGGTATTTACGGCCATGTTATTGCTATAGATATCTTTGTACGGCATAAATTGATTATTTGCTCCTTGGATTAATTACTATTTTTTCCGAGTCTGGTCTTAAACTTTTTTGGTAGCAGTAGTTCTGATAGTTTCTTCAGAACTAGAGTCTGGGGAAAACTGAAGCTATTATATCTTCTTTGTTATGTTCGGCGACATTTATTTCATTCATATGATTTCTTATATTTTTCTACTGTTCTCATTTTTTCTCAGGTTTCTTGTTAATAGTTCAATTTCCAACCTGAATAACTTGTCGCAAATGGAACTGTACAGTAAATGTAAGCTTGATATCCGAAATATGAGACTGCTAGGATCAAGGCTGTGAGAGGCAAAAAGAAGATGTGTACCTAACAAGTGAAGATTTGTCAGTGATCTAATATGGAGTTGCGTGCTGTAGAAATGTATATGGCTGCCTTTAAGTAGGGTTTTTTTTCCCTAAAACAAACTTTCCCTTACTTTTGTTATATGTTTTGTATGGATATATGAGTACAATATATTTTTCCAGTTGCTACATCTTTAGGATTTTAAGCATGCAGAAAAGTGTGTATATTTGCTTTGGCTTGCCATTTTTCCGATTCGATAATGTTTCATTTGCCCCCGAAGCTGAGTACCTAATGGATTATGAACTTTTGGATTTTGGAAAGATAAACTTGATTTTCATTATTGATCATATATTTATTTTCTTAATGACTACTGCACGCTGCTTCTATATTGAGATGGGGGTGGGGGGTGGGGGGTGGGGGGAATCAGTTTGTATGTGAAGTTTGATAATTCTATGTTTTCCCCCATTTGCAAATCAAACTTGATCATGATTTCATTTTGTTTGCGTAGTTTGTTAGTTTTGTTAATTCGTATTTTCATTTGTAAATAGAACTTGGCCGTTATTATCAGTCTGTTTGTGTGCTTTGTTAAAAGAAAAAAAGTTATTCCTATGCATTTGTAAATCAAATCTAGCCATTATATATTTGTTTTTGCAGTGCGTGAATCAAACCTAATCATCATTTTCAGTTTGCAGCATCTATATCTAGGATTCGGTTTGATTTGTAAATCAAATTTAGCCATGATTTTTTCCTTTGCATTTAGCATCTTTCGGCATCCAATCAGTATCTTCTAGAAAGGAGGATTTTTAGAAGTCTCATCTTCTATGATCAAAGGTCTAATGCCACTATTCATTAAAGAGGATTTGAAGCTTTCCAGTAAATTAAAGTGTTCTAAATTGTTTTCCTCAAAAAAACAGAAAGAAAAATTGTTGTAAATTGTTTCGATTAAAGTTAACATATTTTTTCTTAAAATGATTTGTTGTTTAAATATTTTGTAATTAGATCTTTGCCCTTTTTCTTCTCGTGTTAATTGAATATCCCCTTTTTCTCTTTATTTGCTTAATTGATTTCAATTGCTGAAATGCATTCGTTATCCCGGAGACAAAAGGGGGTGGGCTGAGGCCCGGGCCTCTGCAGATATTTCGTCGTGTACCCTTAAATCTCAAATTTATATATATTGCCTATTTTCTTTTTATTTTGTTTTGTTTTGTTTTATTTTATTTTATTTTATATTATTAAGCTCCCACTCGCTCAAGAGCCAACAACATGTTCTGAATCTTTTATCGACACCCTAAATGGGATAAACAAGAAGATGCATGCAACATCTCACTTGATCACAATGAGGATCTTCAAAGGTTACAATCTAAACCAAATTGACTGTGACTCGCTTCTCGATGAAACCGAAACCAAGTTTCAACTTATCAAGCTCTCATCCCAAGGAGCAACCGGCTCCTGCACCTTCATGACATGGGACCATGTCGATGGTCGGTATTATGCCAGAATGAGCCAGAGTGGCTCCTGGCTAAACCAAAGGATAGAGATTGGGGCAGGTTTTTGCTGAGGAAAAATGCATTCCTTGTGCAAGCAGGTTTAGCATTCAAGGTGAGCGTCTCTCTTAATTTTTGGTTGAATGACGCCAAATATATTGGGCTAGGAATATTAATATATTCAAAATATGATATCTTCATGATGAAATGTTACAAGGCAGATAGTCTTTACTCCCGCACAAACGATTCATTAGTCGTATCTTTGCACGTACCAAATACCAAGAATTATTATATATCATTTATTTGTTTTTCGGTAGAAAGATGGAAGTTTTATCCTATAAATAAATGTGATGCTGGCTACTCTAATCCAAATTAAAATAATTTCACGTGGTTGCTTTCATCTGTAGGCTCGGAGCAATGGGCGCTTGCACGCCTGTCCACATAAAATGCTGACCATGAACGGGACTAGACAAGCATCTTGGTTGTTTCTGAACCCGAAGCAAGATTACTTAATAGAATCTCCAAGGAGACTCGACTACACACGACATCCACACAAGTACTACAACTCATTCCTTTTCGGAGAGCTTCTCCACCAATACAGGTTACAAGATGGTTCTGCAAATTCACTTGAACATTTTGCAAAGTCCTAAATGCAACGGTATGTAAATAACATTTTAGACTATTTGATTTTTAGTTTCCATTAGGAAGTCGATAGTAAAATTAGATGCTCGGCAAAGCGGTTAATGCCATTAACTGTGTTTTTAGCGTCATCGGAATTTCTATCATTACATTCTTCTAAAGGGACGAACAAACTGAAGCCCCTACTACATCCTACAGTAAAATTTCCTTTTCCTTCCCATAACCAGGTAACCTTTATCATTTTCCATTCCATTCACTGATTTTCCTTGTTCCAGGTACTAATTAAATCCCGCCTTTCTTTTCCTTCATTTCTCGAGTACGCACTACAAAACCTCGGCCGCCATTTATCACACCTTCATTAACTTGCAACTGAACTATCCCTATTCTTTTGCCAATTACAAAAAAAATTAAAAACCCATAGCACAACTGAGTATGAAGTTAACTCCGAAAGTATTCTGCATTACTTATTTCCTTCTTCCTTCTTTCCCAATTCTTTCAAATTTTTCCCCCCGGTCCTCCCTCAGTATCTCTTTTCTTCCTCTGTTTTAAAGTTTTATTTGGTCATCTTTCTTTCCTATTTTATTTTGTACAAAAAGAATGCTTGAACATAATAAACTCTCATATGGAATTATTGCAGCTTAAATTTCATTGAATGAATTACTTTTAAGCAAATCACTTATTCCCTCTGAATCGGTCTATGATTCATAGAAGCCTGCTTAAGCAGGCAACTTGTCTGGCTGTTTCTTTTATTTTCCGATTTTAAATTAGCGGTTGAGTATTATTATGTTGGCAAAAGGTTCTAGCGGGCATAACCTTCTAGTGTTTTGATCGGTAATTACAATGATTAGTGAAAAAGAATATGAAACATAATAGTATGTTGGATGATGGATGTGAAGTTGTGGATATAAGTGCTACGAGGCGACTTTTTTTTGTGTGGTTGCAATCGGTCGAGTCGTATATTGCATGAAAGAATGGATGGAACAAAATCAAAAGTGGGAGGGGCTCTCTTGTGTTGAAGCTTACACCTAAAAAAAGAAGGTGAAAAATGCAGGGTTCAATCGTATAGTAGAATCTTCACAGGTGAAAGCTTTATTTTGTAGGGCCATGCAGCAAATTGTTACTGCTGTGCTTCAAACTGCAGCAAAGCTAGATTTTAAAACATCAAACCATTAATAGTTGTGTCCCTGTGTGGCTTTATTTAGTGCATTCTGAGCGTCTTAAGCTAAACTTTGTTAACTCTTGATTGCATAATCAAACAATTTAGAAAAGTTTTCAAGTGGAGGAACCTTCAATGATCTGAAGGAAAACATGGGAAGAATAAGACCATAAGAGAAAGGGAGTAATGGGCACCAAGCCTTCAACACGATCGAGTACACTCCGTTTTCTACCATTCGCTAATTTTCTAAAATACATTTGGACTTTACATATGCTATTCCAAAATATGACTCGTAAGATGGTATGCCTATTGGACCTATTCGCTGTTGAAAATGATGCATGTGACTCCTACTGAAAACATTGCAAAAATATCACTCTGAGAGTTTTATAATACACTTGCCTAACTATAAATTATCGATTATCCTTGTAAGAAAGACTGTAACCCAGTAAAACTCCAATTTTAACTTGAACAGGCATCATAATGTCAAACGGAATACTATAGATCGAGCTTCCAACAATTGGCATTTTGATTGCGCTTAATCTGGAGGTATCCTTGAGCTATTAATGTCATTAATTTTGCATGTATATTAGTCCAACTACCCTGAATAAATACTAAAAGATATGCATGAGGGAATCTGCAGTTGCTTAATTGAATCTAGTCTTTCACTGTCTTCCCTTTGACATTTTTATATTAACAAGTCTTAAGCTGTTAGTGCTATAGATGTCTTTTTTCTGCATGATTTGATCATTTGCTCCTTTGATTGATTACTACTTTTTTCAATTCTGGTCTTATTGGAAGAACTTTCTTGGTAGCAGTAGTTCTGAAAGTTTCTTCAGAACTAGAGCCGGGAGAAACCGAAGTGATTATATCTTCTTTGTTATGTCGGCGACATTTATTGAAATTATGGAGAAACTTCAAGCAGACATAAATGCACACAAGCCATATCGGATTTTACCAAAACCACAGTTTCTTAATTAAGGAGTGTATTATGGCAGTTTCTTAATTAAGAAGTATCTTATGGCAGTTTTTTAATTATTGTAGTTTATTAATTAAGGAATTGGTTTGTGTATAAATAGGAACCTCTTATATGTTTTATGTACAGTCAAATAGAAGAGAGATCACTGCAGATTATAGAAAGATTTACAGAGATTTGAGAGAAATCTTCTAGGATTTGCTCGTGGTGTACTTAATTCAAAATTATAGCAAACATTGCAGATTCCGCTCTGCCGGGGGCTAACCATACAGTAGGTGAAACTCGTTAACAAATCTCTCTTATTTGGTTTGTGATTCTTATTTACTTATTTTCACATCATTATTAATTTGTCTTTTCGTTGTTCATTGCGTGGTTGTTTTTTGCGTGATTGGTTTATCACGAGCATTGTTTCGTCCATCGACTTCTCCATCCCAACAACTGATATCAGAGTGGGGTTTAAGGGAACATATGGTTCTTCAATTTTACGATCTAGATTAACGGTGGGTAACAACACCTATGTCCTCTTCTCCACTTTCTTAGACCGTTGTTTTGAAGGCGTTAGTTCATATCAAAAGAGAAGTTGTGTTTTGCTGCGGCGTTAAACTAAAAGATGGCGGAGGATAAAATAAAGATGACCGATGAGACATAGAATCTCTTGGATAGGAAACTCCTGGCGACGATCAGATTGTCGTTGAATCCACAAGTGATCTTTAATATCTCAAACAAGAAGACAACCATGACGCTAATGACTACGTTAGCGAAATTGTATAAAAAGTCTTCAACATCAAACAAGATATACTTGATGAAGAAGCTTTTCAACATGAAAATGGTTGAAAGCGGTTCGGTGACAGAACACTTGAATGAATTCAACAGCGTGACGAGCCAACTCGAATCAGTTTCAATTGCGTTTGAAGATAATGTTTGTGCCCTTTTATTTCTATGTTCGTTGTCGGAGAGTTGGAAGAATCTTGTAATGGTGGTTAGCAACTCGATCTCAGTGACTATCACATTTAATGATGCAGTGAGTTGCATATTAAGGGATGAGATGCGAAAAAAAAACTATGAGTGGAAGTTCGGGAACTTCTGTGCTTGCAGTGGAGAATCGCAGTAGAACGATGGAAAGGGGAAAAGGGAAAAATGGAAAGTCTAAAAACCGAGGAAAATCTCAAGAAAAAATTCAAGGCGCGTGTTGAAATTGTGTAAAGAATGGTCACAGGAAAAGTGATTGCAAATATCCAAAGATAGGCTCAGATGAGAAGGCGGTTGAAAATGAAGTAAATGTGGTGTTTACACAAGAACAAGGTCTTTGTCTATCGGCGAGCGAGAACACAAAGGCAGATACTTGGTTCCTAGATTTGGACGCATCTTTTCATTGCACTTCGGGCCGGCATCACTTCAGCGAGTATGTTCAAGACAATCTTGGACATGTGACGGTAGGAAACAGTCAGCCGTGTAAAATCTTTGGTAAAGGGATGATCATCTTGCAACCGTCAGGAGGAAATCAAATCAAGCTGAATAACGCACAACATATTCCAGACATGAAGAAAAGCTTAATTTCTACAGGTCAGTATGCCAGACATGAAGAAAAGTTGAATAACGAACATTCGCGAGGATGTATCTTCTACAACACCGAGGAGCAAAAGGTGTTTTGTTTCTCAGCATGTCACCTTTTTAGAAAAAGAATTTCTTATGGAAGAAATTAGTGGTCATGAGGTAGAACTGGAAGAAATTCAAGCTAGACAAACTAACGGCTGATGATTTGGTAGAACCGGAGGATTCAATCGTTCCCGACGAACCTCAGCCTCTCCGTAGATCTAGTAGGGTTCCTCATCCGTCTGAAAGATACTACGGTTTTCTCAATGACAGTGGGAGCGAGGATTGCATCATGGAAAATAATGACCCAACTAGTTTCGAGCAGGCCATCACAAGTGGGGATTCTGTGAAGTGGCTGGATACTATGCGATCTGAGATGGAATCCATATACACTAACAAAGTATGGACTTTGGTAGTAGCACCTGAAGGGGTAAAACCTATCGAGAGCAAGTGGATCTTGAGAAAATTCTTGGTGTAGATGGAAAAATTGAGACTTTCAAAGCTAGACTTGTTGGAAATGGTTGTCGTCAATAACCAGGTGTGAATTTTGATGAAACCTTTTCTCCAGCGGCCATGTTTAAGTCCATCCGGATCCTACTTGTCATTGCTGCATACCATGATTACGAAATCTGGCAGATCAACGTCAAGACCGCTTTTCTAAATGGTGATTTAGAAGAGAGCGTGTATATGACACTGCCAGAGGGTTTCGTAGACAGTGGGAGCAGCGGAAAGGTGTGCAAGTTGCTTAAATCAAAATACGGAATAAAGCAGGCATCGCGGAGTTGGAACATCTGTTTTGATATGACAGTCAAAGAGTTTGACTTCATCAAAATGGTAGATGAACCTTGTATATACAAGAAGGTTGTAGAGAGTAAGGTTGTCTTTCTCGTATTGTACGTAGATGACATACTCTTGATAGAAAATGGTATTCCTATGCTACATTCGGTCAAGATCTATTTATCACTATGTTTCTCCATAAAGGATTTGGATGTCGCCTCTTACATCCTGGAGAGAAACACTGGACAGCAATGAAGAACATTCTTAAGTACTTGAGAAGAACTAAAGAAACATTCTTGGTGTATGGTAACGGTGAACTCCAAGTGGAGTCCTTTACCAATTCGAGCTTCCAGAGTGATAAGGTCGACTGTAAGACAGTCTCGGGTTTTGCCTTTACCCTCATTGGAGGGACGGTATGTTGGAAGAGTTCCAAGCTAGATACCGTGGCAGACTCAACAATAAAGGGTGAATCACTACCAACGATGCTACTAAAGAGGTTGTCTGGGTATAGATGTTCATGAGATGAACTTGGTTCCTACCATTGTGGTGACAATAAAACTGTGGCTTTGGCCTAAGAACCCCGGTCCCATCAGTGAACCAGACATATTCTTAGACAGTATCATCTGATCAGGGAGATGTCGGATCTCCGGGAGATCGAGATCGGGAGAGTTGACAGAAAGAATAACACGGCGGATCCACTCACGAAGGCATTTCCCTAGAGAGCCTTTAAGGGATGTTGGGTATGGGATAATATAACAATTGGCTTTAGTGCAAGTGAGAGATTATTAGTTGTATGTATGCTCTAGAGGCCATTATTGTACATGATTGTATATTATAGTGGATTCTTGGACATATATAGGGAGGACTTTCTTGCTTGATATGATAGTATGCTATCCGGTTACTCTTTATCTTAACATGTATAATTGTATTGTCTCTCTGTTATATATTGATAAAGCCCTTAGGATGTGGACTTGACTATCAGGACTATAATGGAGATCATACTAGAGGGGCCAGGGTAGTCCATAAATCTTTTCTTTAATTGTTCCTAGTCGAGGGTGTATCGAGACGGGGCATCGATATTCCAGAGTAGACTAGCGTATATGCTTCTTGATCCATTTGATGGGCGATGGATGATCCCATATTCATTGGTTTTTGACATCAAAGATGGTATACGGGTGCTCAGCGGAGACTGGGTATACTGAATATGACTCGCCGAGAACTCCTAGATGGTATTATACCTAACGTCAGATAGCAGTTCTCTGGTGACACTGGTACAGGTTAGTCTGTAGATCCAAGATCGTCATAGATTCTTGTGTGATTCCCACCGTGCTTTAATTTCCACCTTACCACGTTCAAGAGAGCGTGCAAAACGGTGGTTTTTGGGTATAGTCCTGAGTCACATGGAGGCAATGAGCGATAGGAGGGGTTTCGTCTCTTCCGGTTTTGGGGGTTGATGTTGCGCTGTGCTCGATTGGTTATAACAGGAAGTCCTTGGCCAGGACTGATACTGAGATTTACTGGTAAGTGTTATCAGTAGTTTCTCGACCTGTTATGATCCTCACATCGGCATGACTTATCAAGTTATTGGGGTCTGACTTTAACCACCCCCAGACTAGATATGCGACATATCAGACGAAGAGACCGGACTGTACGGTAGTTTTACTTATTGGATTCACGGAAGTATGGACAAGCTTGCTTGTTGATCTTCTGATCGCTCAATACCCGGGTAACCGTTACGTGCAGCTAGTACCGCTGACGGCTTATGGGTGACTGATATGAATTATCACTTACAACCGGCATATTGACGAGTCTTTAGAGTCCTACACAGAGGTTTCCTATATGCGGACCGAGATTAATACGTGTATGTAATACCGTATTCCAATCTCGCGATACAGGTTATATGTGATATAACCGGATTGTTGAATCAAGTGTTGATTCAATGATATGTTATATGTATATGTGATATACATATAAATGATATTAGTCGGTTGTTTGCGTTACAGCCGGCTTATTAAATCAAGTGTTGATTTAATAATTTAATTTATTATTATATATTTGATATATTAATATACATTAACTAATATTAGCTCACTTAAGAAAATGTTTTCTCAAAATACATACAAATATATATGTGATATATATTAATGTATTTATTATGTGTCATGCTAGATGATACATTGGACTTGGGTGTATGGGACTCATACCTAACTTAAGATAATTTGGGTGTTTAAATATTAAGGGAAAAATCAAAATTAGGTGGAAATTAGTATGGCTAAGATGCTTGTGGGAGCATGAAGAAGTTTTGATTTAAGTCCACTAATTTTGTCTTACTCTAGATATTTATTAACCTAACCATTATCTTTAGCCATGGTTTAGTCTTAACATGAGTTGATATGAGATATTTTCTCACCCATGGTTCAACAATTGATCACTTGAGATCGTTTTCTTCATTTCCTTCCTTGCTTTCTAGTTTTAAGTGAGTGAAAAAATGAAAGAGAGAAAAATTATTCTAAAGTGAGCAAAATTCCTACTTCATCAATCTATACCAAACTAGTCATTTAGTATAGGTTGTTTACTTCACTAATTCTCAATTAGTGAAGAGGAAGCTTGAGTTAGAGATTTTTCGACGTAGATCTTTTTCGGCCTCGAAGATTTTTGAGCAAGCTCGTTCCTTTCGCCTAGTAGAGCCTAATGAGAGTCCGGAAGATCACTACTTGGAGCTAAGGGACTACTACACAAAGCTTTAGAAATGAAGGACTAGTCTATAAAGGTTGTATTTCTTGTTCACTTAGAGTAAAGTTATTTACTTGCTTAGTTAAACCCTAATTCTCTAGTTAGATCCTTGGTTTGGGTTGCTTTGCTCTCTAGATTTTTTAAAATTGCATACCCGATACCTTATAAAACCTGGTGAGAGTGCTAAGGAACCCAGTAGTGGTATCAGAGCTACTGGGCACTGTATTTCGACCTATGGGGATTCTCACTGTGTGACGGTGTGGCTAAGCATAGGCTTTTACCCCCAGGGTGTCCTGAGACCGGAAGGTGTTCCGGCGGGTTGTAGTCTTCGCGAAGGGATATGTGTAAAAAGTAGTTGCTGAGGGACCCGTAGGTGCCACGGCGACCCCATTGGATGGGGTGGCTGCCTGACCAACAGTGGTATCAGAGCTAAACTAGAGAATTATACGATGTGTTAGAATTACGAAACCAAAACAATTCCGAAAACTGTAATCCGAAACCCTTGTTTCTGTCGAATTTTTTTAAGTCCTCTAAAATTTTTTTAAACAAGTGCAGAAAGCTAGTTATGATGTATCTGGAACACTAAAAAAATTTGAAGCAAAACACCAAAATTTTAGCCGGCCATATTGTCAAAAAAACCGGCCTTACCTTTTTTCCTGTAGCAAAAACCCTTAAATTTTTTGTGGTGTTCTTATCTCATGGTTTTAGGGTTTCAGCTTATGTTTGTTTTTTCCAAGATTGCATGTGATATTTTCTTTCTGTAGTGGAAATACGGAGTGTTTCGTAGTCGTATTTTAACATCGTTTCGGGTTTGATATTGAAATTTGATACAATATTTAGAATCCACGATAATTAGTTTTATGAAAACTAGTTAGTGTTCTGTAAATCTAGCAATTTAGTCAATTTTGATATATTGCCATGGAGTTTCGATTCGGATCAAAACTCCGTCGCAATCTCGTATAGTATACGAACATTCGCCGGGTAATACTACTAGATAACCATACCCCATAACCCCGACCAAGTGATTGTAGGAGAACCTCGTTGCCAAAAGCATCCCCTCGGGTGCTCGCGGCCATGGTGTTCCGCCTAAGTGCACTTCGTCGACGGCATCGGGGGTACGGCCATCTACTAATGTTTCATACGAGTATTCGATCAAGTAGTCGGGAATCTTGTTGAATTATCCGACTAGGTTATTGAAACGGTGTTTTCAATATGAGACTGAAATGCAAGGTTTATATGTTAGGCATGAAATTCGGGGTATGAGATATTCCGGGTTTATGATGTCTAACGATTGAAGGGTTTCCATAGCACCACTACAAGGGTTTGGTAGCATCACACATGCCATATTTAAAAATTAGAGGGTGCTAAAGAAACTAACCTAGGGATCAAACTAGAAAAACTAGGGTAACACAAAATCTAACACATACCACAAGTAGTTTAGCACTAGGTAAAGAGAATGCAACCTTTGTACCTCCCTTTGCTAGACTCCTTGGCTACTTGGAAGTTGGAAGAGGCTTGCTTGAGATCCTCCAAGTCCACGATGATCCATCCGGAGTCCTTTTTGTCCAAGCTCAAAGCTCCACTTGATCAAGAGATGAAGTTGAAGCTAACACTCTAAACTAATGGGCAAGAGTAGTATAGAATGATGATGTGGTTTGTTTTCTCACTTCAAAACCCTAACTTGATCACTATCTTACTCACTAATGAAAGCTAGAGAGCAAGAGAGAGGAGGAAGAAGATGATGGCAAATGAGAGCTCAAGATAATGAAAGAGATCATGATAAAAATGAGAATAGAAATTATATATAATTTCCACTCTCATTCTTAACTCAAGTTAATAAATATCTAAATATTTATTTTGGAGCTCTAATGGCCATGGAAAGATAACTCATGGTTTACTTAAGGTTTAGTGAAGGAATAAAATAATCAACCATGAATAATTATCCATTTCCATTAATCTCAAAAAATAAATACAAATATATTTACTAACATGTGAGTCTTATATTGCCACCATCTAGTGTATCAACAACCATGACACACATGTGTATGTATGTATGTGTGCATGCACATCTATATGTGCATCAATGTAAACATGTACATACATGCATGCATACAACAAAAGACAAAAGGGTCTAAAGTGAAAAAGCTAATGTCAATGTTAAATCAACACTTGATTTAACAAACCGGTCATATCACATATGACCTGACCAATAGTAAACCGCCCGATTAATATACGGTATCACATACGCGCATTTAATCGGGTCCCCACGCATATCTCATATGCACTCCATATCGTTTCGCCTGGGCTAGGTAACTCCATTGTGGGACTCTAAGACTCGTCAATACGCCGGCAGTGGGTGATGATCATATCAAACGCCCCCAAGCCGCAAGAGGTCAGCTAAACGTAACGTCCACCTGGGTATTGAACGATTAGAAGAAAACAAGCGAGCCTGTCAAAACTCCCGTCGAGCCAACCGGCAACACTACTGTAGGGTGTTTTTCGTCACCCCATTGAGATGGGAATACGCGCGCACTTGTCAGGTGTATACTACAGATTCCCCCTGTCTAGGGTAGGCAGGGGGTTTAATGATTGTGGGGATCCGAATCTCCGGCAGCCGCGGACTAAGCTGCCGTTAATTACCCCTCGCCTTTGGGGCGAGGGAACCTCCGATTAACGGGTTAAACTGGTCATGCGAACTCAATGTGCAGTGTACGTGTGTTTTGTTTTGAAAGGGGGGTTTTGGGTATATCGGGAGCCACGCAGAGTTTTTACGGGGGTCCCGCTACCCGGATAGCGGGCTGGGGGTCAAGGGGGCTAACAGCCCCCTTGCGGGGTGCGGGGCAGCGCCCCGGCCCAAAAATTTTTGAGGAGGACAGTATTGTGGAGTGTGTGTGTATGTAAATATGTATACATATGTACAGATATACATGTATATATATAAAAAGGGGAAAAGACATCCAAAGGATGCGTGGGGACAGCACCCTGAGCGCCGTGCGCATGAGCACTACGCGCAGGTGCGCAAGCGCGCCACGTGTCGGCACGCGGGAGCCTTGCGCATTAGCGCTGAGCGCAGGTGCGCGCGGGCGCCACGTGTCGGCACGCGGACGCTTTGCGCACTTGCGCAGGCGCGCAGGCGCGCAAGCGCGCGCGCCACGTGTCGGCACGCGGGCGCTTTGCGCACTTGCGCAGGCGCGCAGGCGCGCAAGCGCGCGCGCCACGTGTCGGCACGCGGGCGCTTTGCGCACTTGCGCAGGCGCGCAGGCGCGCACGGGCGCGCGCCACGTGTCGGCACGCGGGCGTTTTGCGCACTTGCGCTGCGCGCTGCTAAAACAAATTTCTCAGAAGAGAAATCAGAGAGGAGTTGGACTCCTGAGTGTGTGTTTTTTTTTGGTTTAGTGAACGATGTTCTTCTTCCTCCTGTTGCTTGCTGGATCTTGAAGATCAAGAGATGTGAAATCTCAAAATCTCTTCTTTTTCAGATCTAATGATAGATCCAAGTTCCCCTTTGTGGGTTTTGTGGTGAAAAACTAATTTGTTTTGAAAAAGGAAGAGTAAAACTCTTGATTTAATTCAAGAGAAAGAAGAAGGTTTTGGAACCTTGAAGATGGAAGAAAGAGCTCAGCTCTGAGACTTTTTTTGGAGAGAGAAAAAGTTGTTAGATATTTTCATTATCTTTGCCTTTATAGGCCATACATTTTACACATAGCCCCTTGGGCTTCACAAAATGGTATTTCGTCTATCCCATGGCTCTCGTGCCATTTCTTTTTATACATAAGCCATGGGCTTTTACAAAAATTTGGCTTCATGCCTATTTTTCTTACATTTATCCATAAAATAAAATAAAAGAAATACAACAAAAATTGTTTATTACAAAATTTTTATCTTGGCGTGGGGGGAGGCCGGCCGCTTCATGTTTGGGCTCGACCCGGACATGGGCCCACTGGATCTGGGCTTGGGCCCACTTGGCCTGGGGTTGACTTGGATTTTGACTTGGTCAACCGGGGTGTAAATTTTTACCCCAACAAATTGCCCCCCATCAATAAATGCACACCACATATGTGGGTCGTGTGCATGAAATTGATGGATCTTCTTTTACTTGGAGGCGACCTGATTTGGTTCCCGCTTTTTGGGAAGCTGGCACTGCCCTTTTTACGACATGGACGGTCGTTGCTTGACATGTCTCCGAGATGGAGTGTCCGTGATAGAGGTTTCCCTAGCCCGGAGTAACCTGGTTCCCGCTTTGTAGAAATCCTGCGCTGCCCTTTTTGCGACGTGGACGGTCGGTGCTGCCCTTTTTGCGACTTGGACGGTCGGTGCTGCCCTTTTTGCGACTTGGACGGTCGGTACTGCCCTTTTTGCGACTTGGACGGTCGGTGCTGCCCTTTTTGCGACTTGGACGGTCGGTTCTGCCCTTTTTGCGACTTGGACGGTCGGTTCTGCCCTTTTTGCGACTTGGACGGTCGGTGCTGCCCTTTTAGCGACTGGGACGGTCGATGATGCCCTTTTAGCGACGGGGACGGTCGATGCTGCCCTTTTAGCGACGTGGACGGTCGGTGCTGCCCTTTTTGCGACATGGACGGTCGGTGCTGCCCTTTTTGCGACATGGACGGTCGGTGCTGCCCTTTTTGCGACGTGGACGGTCGGTGCTGCCCTTTTTGCGACGTGGACGGTCGGTGCTGCCCTTTTTGCGACATGGACGGTCGATGCTGCCCTTTTTGCGACGTGGACGGTCGGTGCTGCCCTTTTTGCGACATGGACGGTCGGTGCTGCCATTTTTGCGACTTGGACGGTCGATACTGCCATTTTGACGACTTGGACGGTCGATGCTGCCCTTTTTGCGACTTGGACGGTCGATGCTTGATTTGACTTGCTCTGCTTCTTGCAGTGTCAGGGGTAGACTTTGATTTGCTCCGCTTCTTGCGGTGTCGAGATTGAATTTTGACTTGCTCCGCTTTTTGCGGTGTCGGGGTGAAAGTTGACTTGTTGATTTTGATTTGGGTTGACATCAGCATCGCTATACTGGAATATGGTACCAGGAGCGAATCATCATCTGTCATTGAGAGGATTTTGGGATTGTTTTACGCCCGTGGATTGTATACGGTTTTGCAGGATGTATGATCCAGACCGTAGGGCCGGAAAAATTTCGGGATTTTGTCGGCGTCTGCATCGCTGCACTGGAATATGGTACCAGGAGCGACTCATCATTCGCCGTTAGGGTATGGGATTTGGAATTTGGTTGGCGTCTGCATCGCTGCACTGGAATATGGTACCAGGAGCGACTCATCATTCGCCATTTGGGGATTGGGGAGTGATGGCTTAGGAGACAGGTTTAGATCCCTATCGCCTAAGACTTTTCAATTCTATGGGCCATGAGGGTCCCATAAAAGCATTTTCTCCCTACGAGTCGTAAGGATCCCGCAGGTGTATTTTCTCCTTAGGAGTCGTGAGGACTCCTAAGTGTGTTTTTCCTTTATGAGTCGTAAGGATCCCACAAAGGTTTGTTCTCCTCATATATCGTGAGGACACATGAGTGGGTCTTATCAATGGAGCATCATTCCCAAAGCGGAGACCGGCCGCGTAACTGGTGATTACGGTGGGGCATGGGTATGATGAGAATCATTTGAGCCCGTGGATTGTATACAATGGTCAATTTGGGGACTTACCGTAGGGCCGGGAGAATTTTGAGAAATCGGATTTTGGATGGCGTCTGCATCGCTGCACTGGAATGTGGTACCAGGAGCGACTCATCATTCGCCGTTTGGGGATTGGGGACTTGGAATTTGGACCTTGTTTGGCATCAGCATTGCTGCACTGGAATAACGCCAGGAGCAACTCATCATTTGCCTTGGGAGGACTTGGGGTTTTTGGTCGGCATCAGCACCGCTAACACTGAAGCAAAATGCCAGGAGCGACTCATCATTTGCCGTTGCCCGTTGGGGAACGATGGCTTTGGAGACAGGTTTGGGTCTCTATCACCTAAGGCTTTTCAATTTTATGGGCCGTGAGGGTCCCATGAAAGCATTTTCTCCCTGCGAGTCGTAAGGATCCCGCAGGTGTATTTTCTCCTTAGGAATCGTGAGGATTCCTAAGTGTGTTGCTCCTTTGTGAGTCGTAAGGATCTCACACAGGGGTTTTCTCCTCACAAGGTCGAAAGGACTTTGCGAGTGTATTTCATCTCTTTTCACGAGTTTGCGCCCTTTCGGGTTTTCACAGACTCGCCGGTAGTCCTGCTGTTTTTACTCACGGAGCCCTTTCGGGTTTTCATCCGTGCCCGTTTTGCTTGTGGACATACCGTTTATTTTTTTTTCCTTTTTTTTCTCTTTTTTTTTTGGCGCTGGTGGGACTTTAAAAGTGGTCTCACCGGCAGGATTTGGGAGAGATAAGGGTCATTTACGCCCGTGGATTGTATACGGTTTTGCAGGATGTCTGATCCAGACCGTAGGGCTGATGTGCTCAATTCGCCTGTGACTTGGAGCATTCATGTGTAGTATTTCTTGAGATATCGTCCATTGATGGGTGGCATGGGCCTTTCTCCCTCGGCACTTATTAGTTGGTAGGATCCTCCGTCGAACACTTTCTCGATGACGTATGGTCCTTCCCAGTTTGGCTCGAATTTTCCCTTGGCATGTCGATTGAGGATGATCGGTCTTTTGAGGACCAACACCAATTCACCTTTCTTGAAAGCGCGGAGACGGGTTATCTTGTCATAGGCCCGTGACATTTGGGCTCGGTATACCTCCAGATTTTGCTGCACCGCGAGCCTCTTTTCTTCGAGGGCATCGAGCTCTTCAAGTCGAAGGAGCACGTTTTCCTCCTCCGTCAACTCGTGCTGAACGGTCATTCTTAAGCTTGGAACTTCAACTTCGAGGGGGAAGACCGCCTCCACTCCGAAGAGCAATGAGTATGGAGTGGACTGAGTTGGAGTACGGTGCGTGGTACGATATGCCCACAACGCCTCGTGAAGTTTGAGATTCCAGTCTCTCTTGTTGGCTGAAGCATTTTTCTTCAGGAGCTTGCATAGAGTCTTATTGAAGGCTTCGGCTAGCCCATTGGCTCTTGGATTATAGATGGAGGAATATCTCCAGTCTATCTTGTGCTGAGTAGCGAACCTTGAGACATTGAAGCTCTTGAAAGAAGGCCCGTTGTCAGAAATGATTCTTCTTGGTGTACCGAAGCGGTATAGAATATTATGCTGGAAGAATGTCAGAATATCCTTTGTCTTAACTTCTTTTAGCGGGACAGCTTCAGCCCATCTGGAGAAGTAGTCTGTCGCGGCCAGTATAAACCGGTGGCCTTTAGATGACGGAGGATCAATTGGGCCAACAATGTCGGTGCCCCAAACTTCGAAGGGCCACGATGCCACCGTAGGATGCAATGGATTGGGATGCTTGTGAATAAAATCACCGTGAATTTGGCAGATATAACATTTCTTTGCATGCTCTCCGCAATCTCGTATCATGGTGGGCCAATAATACCCAAGCCGTTTAATTTGCAGTCGCATCCTGGGGCCAGATTGGTGAGCACCGCAAACGTCCGAGTGAACATCTTTCATGACCTTTTGGGCTTCGGCCAATGACAGACACCTGAGCCAGAGTTGGTCATATGACCTGCGGTATAACGTGTCATTTACAAACACGTATCGGAGAGCTCTTTTCTTCAGCTGAATCCTCGCAGATTTTTCTTCGGGAAGCTTGTCATATCGGAGGTACTCTATGAAGGGTTCTCTCCAATCGGGCTCGTCTTGAACGATCGAAGCTTCTTCGGTGGGATTGCTCTGCTGTTCCGCGTTTTCCTCTCCTCGTAGAGAGACTGGGGGTAGAATTTGCCGGCTCCTGACTGTGATCAGAATTTCGTCCATGTCAGGATCAGCCAGCTCCTTGGCCAAGCGAGCGAGTACATCAGCCTTTCCGTTCAACGCTCTAGGGACTCTCGTTAGTTCAATATGAGTGAACCGTTTCATGAGTTCCACCACTCGACCTCTGTACCGAGCTAACTCGGGTTTGTATATCTTATAGTCGCCGCTTACTTGGTTGACGACAAGCTGGGAGTCACCGTAGACTCGTAGCCGACGGATTTCCATTTCTACGGCGAGCTCCAAACCAGCTATCAGAGCTTCATACTCAGCTTCGTTGTTTGTCCGAGGCTCGGTGAGAGCGAAAGAACGCCGTAGGGTTCCCATTGATGGCGTGATGAACACCAATCCTATCCCCGCTTTTACCTCCGGGACGCTTGATTTACTGGAGGTCCTTATTGACGAGGCTCCATTGAAGTAGAGCTCCCAACATGGTTTATCTTCCTCGAGGTGCAGCATTTGTTCATCGGGTAACTCACAATTTAGCGGCGACCCTTCTGGTATGGGATGAGCAGCGAGAAAGTCTGCAAGAGCTTGCCCTTTTACTGCTTTCTGAGGAGTGTAAACTATGTCGAACTCAAGTAGCAAAACAGCCCATCTTGCCATTCTGCCGGCTAGGCTCACTTTGGTCATCAGGTGTTTGAGCGGGTCGACCTTGGAGATCAGCATAACCCGATGAGCCAGCAGATAGTGCCTCAGCTTCTTCACAGCAAATATCAGAGCCAGGCATTGCTTTTCGATTGGGGAATAGTTGTGTTCCGCCCCGACTAGAGTTCGACTGAGGTAGTAGAGGGCATTTTCTTTTCCCTCCTCGTTATTCTGGGCAAGGAGCGCACCGAGTGACTCATCCAGCGCGGCAGTATAGAGAATCAGCGGTTTATTTGGAATGGGAGCGGCCAGCACTGGAGGGTGCAACAAGTATTGTTTGATGCTTTCGAACGCCGCTTGACATTCGGCATCCCAGATAAAAGGAGCTCCTTTCTTCATGAGCTTTGAGAAGGGCCTACATCTCCCCGATAAGTTTGAGATGAACCTCCGTATATAAGCAAGCTTGCCTTGGAAAGATCTCAGCTGCGTCAGACTCTTTGGAGGGGGCATCTCCATAATGGCCTTTATCTTTGATGGATCAATTTCGATCCCTCGATGCCGGACTATAAAACCCAGGAATTTTCCCGATGACACGCCAAAAGCACACTTCAGAGGATTCATCTTCAGATCGTATTTCCTCAGTCTGGTGAGAACGGTCCTGAGATCTTGGATATGATCGGCCTTGGCTTTAGTCTTGACGACCAGATAATTAACATAACACTCGACGACTTTATGGATTAGGTCATCAAAGATATTAGTCATCGCCCTTTGATATGTAGCACCTGCGTTCTTCAGTCCGAATGGCATTACCTTGTAGCAATATATTCCGATCGGGGTTCGAAATGCTGTGTGCTTCTCATCCTCAGGCGACATCTTGATCTGATTGTATCCAGACGAGCCATCCATAAAGGTGAATAGCTCGTAATTTGAGGTGTCATCGACCATCATTTCCATGACCGGTAGCGGGAAGTCGTCTTTAGGACACGCCTTATTGAGGTCCCTGAAATCGACACAAACTCGGATCTGCCCATTTTTCTTCTTCACTGGGACTATGCATGCGATCCAGTCTGCATATTTCTCTTCCCTGATGAAGCCGGCATCGATGAGCTTCTTGGTTTCCTTGATGACCTTTTCTTCCAACTCCCTTCTCATTCTTCGAGGAGCTTGTTTGACTGGCTTAGCATCAGGAGATATAGCCAGCTTATGCACGGCTACCTCAGGGGAAAGGCCAGGCATTTCTTTGTATGTCCACGCGAAGCAGTCGACGAACTCACACAGCAGGGCAATTATCTGCTCTTTCATTTCTTCTGACAAGAGCGAGCTGATGTAGGTCGGCCTTGGATTATCGGGCGTTCCTAAGTCAATCTCGGCTAGCTCATCAAAGGTTGCTTGTCCGCCATCTTCGAGTTCTTGAGGAGCTTCTTCTGGCTCGGCTATCTCGTCATCATCATTTGATCTTTCGCTGGCCTCACCAACATGGATCATGTAGCACGCTTTGGAATCAGGTTGAATGTAACCTATGCCCCGTCTATCTGGAATTCGTCTATCGATGAGTGCTCGGACCTGGGGCGGATACCATAGCCCTTCGTAAAACTTTGCTTCGGACTCCGTTTGATATAACTGGCATCCGCACTTTTTAAAGTATTCCCGCATCTCGGGCGCATAGTATCTGGGATTGAGAACGGCTCTTATGCCTCTCTCATAGGGAAGGCACGCGACAGAAAGATCGTCCGGGTGCACAACGGGGTTTGACCCATAAAACAGGATGCCCTTCTGTCCACTTTTTCTCCCGGGAACGTAGAAAGTTTTCAGCTGGTCCACGGTGGAGATTGATAATGCATCGAGCTCTTTGCACATTTGCTCTGGTACCCTTGTGACGGCTAGGGACCCTTCTGCAACTTCAAAGGTCTCTCGTAGTTTCGCTTGTTGCATAGGGGTCCAATCTGCATCGCTGTTGCACGGAAGGTCCTCTTCCTCCGACTCTTCAGTGTCGCTACCAAGATGAGGGCGGACTTTGCTGCTAGATGGGCCTTCAGTAACAGATTCGTCCGTATCGCTACCGAAACGAGGGCGGGTTTTACGGAAGGAAGGGCTTCCAGCGTCGGACTCGTCAGTGTCGCTACCGAAATGTGGGCGCACTTGGGCGTTTTTACTTTTGAATGTGACAGCCGGCGCAGATTTGCTTTTGAGCCTTGGGGCTGGTCTATCCTTAGTCAGTTGTGGCTTAGCATTTTGGTGGTTCATAAAGTACCGAGAATCCTCATACCAGACTTCATGCACACCGAACGGCTGAATGTCTCCGTCAATGCGTCTTTCTTCGCCATTTTTAGTGTACTTCATGCATTGATGGAGAGTTGACGGAATGATGTTGTAATCGTGGAGCCACGGCCGCCCCAAGAGAATCTTATAAGACGTGTCGGCGTCGATCACGTATATCTTAGCTTCAGTTTGCAGATCCCCAAATTTGATTGGCAAAGTTATAGACCCCAGAACTTGCTGGCAATTTTGGTTGAAGCCTTGAATGACAATCCTTTCCCTTGACAGGTGTCGGACGTCCATTGACAAACTCTTCAGAGTTCGCAAGTTCATGATGTTCACTGAGGACCCCGGATCAATCAATATGCGATTAATTCGATCTCCGTCGCTGTACCCGGTCACGTAAAGCGGCCGATTATGCTCAGCCGTTCCCAGTAGCAAGTCTTCATCCTTAAATGTGACTGCGGCGGCATGCAAAGCGTGTTGGGCTTCTTTCATATTAATTTCCACAAAATGAGCCTGATACCGCTCGGGGTTTTGTAGAGCGTGAATGAGAACATCTCTAAGCTCCTTAGATAGGACCAAGGCGTCATAGATGCTCAGGAGAGACGGAAGCTTCCGGAGATGCGCCAAGACATTATAGTCCACCGAGGAAGGACTTGTGTTTTCATCGGCTGGTTCTCTGCCATCTTCTTCATTAGCGACTTGTTTTTCCTTCCCTTTTGGGGCGTTGCCCTGATTTGGCGGTAAAGCCCTGCCACTTCTGAGCTGGATTTGATTGGCCTTTGTGGCGAGCTCCTCGTCCTCTTCGGGAAAACAGAGCTCATCCTCGGAGTCGCTGCCAAGATGGATGGCGTAGCAGGTCACTACTGGGATCTCTTCATTGGAGTCTTCTTCTAACTCCTCCAGAATTTCAGCCGCTTGTATAGGGAAGAACTCCTTCAATTGAATCAATGTTCTTTCCTTTTGTTCATATTCTTCGAGGGAATCGATATATTTTTGAATGGTCGATCTCCCTGCAGACTCTTTTTCGCGCCGAGCTGCACTTTTCTTCTTCTTGAGCTTCTTGGATTTTGAGCCTGATGAAGCCGCATTGGCAGCTGGACTGGTAGGCTTCTTCTGTCCTTCCCATTCCATCCTGGGTTCTTTCCGAAGTAGCTTTATCATCCTCTTCGTCTTATTAGATATGTGCGTACTCCATGGAGGCTGCGGCGAGTCAATTTCGTTTTTCAGGGCAGCAGATTCAGCTGTCTGCTCCCAGAAGGCTTCAACTTCTGTCTGTATAAAGTTGGCGGTTGCAACTTGATTGTTCACCAACACGCTTTTGGATAGTTCGATCTCTCCAGCCTTGTACTGCTTCTCGACCCAGTCCTTGAAGATATAGCAATCCTCGATCGTATGGCTCACTACTCGGTGGTACGGGCAATATAGAGGATTGTCGGTCATTTTTGCTTCTTGGGGTCTTTTCGACTCTGGCAATTGTAGGCCGTTGTTCAAGGCATCTTTAAATATCTTGCGGACCTTGTCCCTTCTGAAAGAGTAAACCTTGTTCTTTTTCTCCTCTAGAGAAGGCCCATCTCCTCCCAGCAATGGCTTTCGAGACCGGTTAGTTTTGGATTCGGCCGCCCTTCGCTTTGCTGTCCGAGCTTGACTCTGCATGGACCGAGGGGTCTTTCTGCCTATCATCCTCATCGAGAGGGTTTTCTTCATCTAGCGGGGGCGGCTGTTCTTGGGCGGCGGCAACCACATTCAGGCTAGATTGGGCTTGGGATGTGGTGGCCCCGTCCTTGCTTTTGCTGCGAAGGTTGTCGCTAGGGCGCCCGCCCGCCATATAGACCGTATGGATGGTATATCCGGACGTCTTTCTATCATTGGCAGCTGATTTCATGGATCGCTGTCTTGACCCCCTTGTTTCGGTAGCTGGTAGTCGATTGAAGGCGGCTGGCCTAACCAGGTTCTTAAATGGTGCTGGCGCATCTTTTCTGGGTTTTCCCCGCTGCTTTCGTGCGGCACAGAGTGCTTGATAGACTCTTGATGAGACAGTGTCATACTTTTTCCGTTGGGGCCGGGACACGTCTCTTTGTGGCACTGTTCGGACCGCTGTTTTCTTGATTCTGGCGGTCATGGCGTTTTTCTGAACCCACTTCAGAGGCTCGAAGGAATTGCTGATTCTTACGTTCGACTCAGCCGTCATCGCGGGGCAACCCTGCACTTGGAACTTCACACGATTCCATTTGGCCGAAGCCTTGGCCCTCTTGTTGGCTCGATACCTAAGCCGCTTCTTCCTTAACTTTTCTGTTCTAAGCACCTGGCAGACTTCAGCTCTTTGGGAAGACGCCGCAGACCGGGCGATGGAGGGCCTTGGAGATACGCTCGATTGTGCATACGTTGGAGTCATCGCCTGAGCTCGTCCGCAACATTTGATTTTGCCCTTTGTACCCAAGTTCTTGCACCCCGCTGGAGCGCCAGAGAATCGTTCAGATACCGTCTTGAGCTTCGGTTGTGGTGCCTTGGCGATCACGACATTCGGCCTCTTACCCCTTGAGACCGGCTTGGCCACCTGTTCCGCCGGGATCTCTGCCAGATGAGCGCTTCCGGCAGGGTAGATGATGACAGAGCCAAACTGGCGGGGCGGTTCCTCCCATTGTCGACTGAGGCTTGCGGGGAGAACCACACGAGCGTTGATCTTGACCACGTAAGGAATCGGGGTCACGTTGGAAGCTGAATTCGTCTGGGGAGACATTGTCGTCGAAGGTTGATTGCTGCACGGAAAAAAAAGAACATCATTTCAGTATAGGCAATCGATATGTATATTGATTGAGTTCGCATGAACGTTTAACCCGAAATATGGGAGGAGAGATTCGTCCCACCGGGCGTGCCAGAGTCTGTAGGGTGTTTTTCGTCACCCCATTGAGATGGGAATACGCGCGCACTTGTCAGGTGTATACTACAGATTCCCCCTGCCTAGGGTAGGCGGGGGTTTAATGATTGTGGGGATCCGAATCTCCGGCAGCCGCGGACTAAGCTGCCGTTAATTACCCCTCGCCTTTGGGGCGAGGGAACCTTCGATTAACGGGTTAAACTGGTCATGCGAACTCAATGTGCAGTGTACGTGTGTTTTGTTTTGAAAGGGGGGTTTTGGGTATATCGGGAGCCACGCAGAGTTTTTACGGGGGTCCCGCTACCCGGATAGCGGGCTGGGGGTCAAGGGGGCTAGCAGCCCCCTTACGGGGTGCGGGGCAGCGCCCCGGCCCAAAAATTTTTGAGGAGGACAGTATTGTGGAGTGTGTGTGTATGTAAATATGTATACATATGTACAGATATACATGTATATATATAAAAAGGGGAAAAGACATCCAAAGGATGCGTGGGGACAGCACCCTGAGCGCCGTGCGCATGAGCACTGCGCGCAGGTGCGCAAGCGCGCCACGTGTCGGCACGCGGGAGCCTTGCGCATGAGCGCTGCGCGCAGGTGCGCGCGCGCGCCACGTGTCGGCAAATGGGCGCTTTGCACACTTGCGCAAGCGCGCAGGTGCGCGCATGCGCGCGCCACGTGTCGGCACGCGGGCGCTTTGCGCACTTGCGCAGGCACGCAGGTGCGCAAGCGCGCAAGCCACATGTCGGCACGCGGGCGCTTTGCGCACTTGCGCAGGCGCGCAGGTGCGCAGGCGCGCAAGCGCGCGCGCCACGTGTCGGCACGCGGGCGCTTTGCGCACTTGCGCAAGCACGCAGGTGCGCAAGCGCGCGCGCGCCACGTGTCGGCACGCGGGCGCTTTGCGCACTTGCGCTGCGCCTAAAACAAATTTCTCAGAAGAGAAATCAGAGAGGAGTTGGACTCCTGAGTGTGTGTTTTTTTTTGGTTTAGTGAACGATGTTCTTCTTCCTCCTGTTGCTTGCTAGATCTTGAAGATCAAGAGATGTGAAATCTCAAAATCTCTTCTTTTTCAGATCTAATGATAGATCCAAGTTCCCCTTTGTGGGTTTTGTGGTGAAAAACTAATTTGTTTTGAAAAAGGAAGAGTAAAACTCTTGATTTAATTCAAGAGAAAGAAGAAGGTTTTGGAACCTTGAAGATGGAAGAAAGAGCTCAGCTCTGAGACTTTTTTTGGAGAGAGAAAAAGTTGTTAGATATTTTCATTATCTTTGCCTTTATAGGCCATACATTTTACACATAGCCCCTTGGGCTTCACAAAATGGTATTTCGTCTATCCCATGGCTCACGTGCCATTTCTTTTTATACATAAGCCATGGGCTTTTACAAAAATTTGGCTTCATGCCTATTTTTCTTACATTTATCCATAAAATAAAATAAAAGAAATACAACAAAAATTGTTTATTACAAAATTTTTATCTTGGCGTGGGGGGAGGCCGGCCGCTTCATGTTTGGGCTCGACCCGGACATGGGCCCACTGAATCTGGGCTTGGGCCCACTTGGCCTGGGGTTGACTTGGATTTTGACTTGGTCAACCGGGGTGTAAATTTTTACCCCAACAACTACCGTACAGTCCGGTCTCTTCGTCAGATATGCTGCATATCGAGTCTAGGGATGGTAACGTCAATCCCAATAACTCAATAGGTCGTGCCGATGAATGGTCTATAACAGATCGAGAAACTACTGATAACACTTATCAGTAAATCTCAACAGCCCTGGTCAGTGACTTACTGATATAGCCAATCGAGCACTGCCCAACATCAACCCCCAATACCGGGAAAGACGAAACCCTCCTATCGCTCATCGTCTCCATGTGTCTCGGGACTTTACCCAAAAGCCACCTGTTTGCACGACTCAGTAGAGCCGTGGTAGGGTGGTAATCAAAGTACAGTGGGAGAACACACAAGACTCTATGACGATCTCGGGTCTACAGACTAACCTGTACCAGTGTCACCTGAGAACTGCTATCCGACGATAGATATAATACCATATAGGAGTTCTCGGCGAGTCCGTCCAGTGTACCCAGTCTCCACTGAGCACCCGCATATGATCTCGATGTCAAACATCAATGGATATGGGAACATCCATCGCCCATCATATGGGCCTAGTATCATACACGCTAGTCTACTCTGGTATATCGATGCCCCGTCTCGATATACCTACGACTAGGGACATTTCAGGATATGCTTATAAAGTACAGATGCCCCACTAGTATGATCTCCATCATAATCACAGTAGTCAAGCAAATGTCCTCAGGGCTTTATCAACATGTGTAAATGAATAAAAGCATGATCAAGTCAACATGTCAGATAAAGAAGAACCATATAGCATACAATCATGTCGAGCAAGAATGTCCTCTGAATATATATATATATACATGTATAAATACATTCACTATCGAATAATGGCCTTTAGGGCATACATATATCTAACAAGGATGTTGCGGATTCTAATTATTGTAGTTTTCGCTTTCTTTTCTGCGACCGTAAGTGTAATATATGGTGTATCGTCGGTTTCGTTGCTATAAGTTAATGACAATTGGGATACACATATTTACTTACGTTGATGACATGTGATGTTATGTGTTGCTGTGATATGTTATATTGGATCGTCGTGTTTGAATAGCCGGAGGTTTTTGCGTGAGATGAGAGTTTTTCATTTTCATCCATGTAAAAATTTGTATGTAATATTCTTTTATTGGGATACTTCCGGGTTGAGGATGATGTCACCATTGATGTATATTATTTACTTTTTCGCATTAGGATAGACCCAAGACGGGGAGCACAAGTAACCGGGTTCTAGATTCCAGTGGGAGACCATCTCGAGGAGTCGAGACTGGGTTTCATAACTTTAAAATTGGTAGGGTTTCTTGCCGCTCTCTTAGGGGTCTAGGGATATGGGTTTGGCTATTCATCACGACCGTGGAATCCGTGTTTTTTACTGGCTTAATTTAAAACACGGACCTCCTAGTATATCCAATATTTCATATGTTGACTTCTGCTGTAATGTTCTGTGATGAGATCATATGACTGCCTGAGACGAGTGCTTTATATTATATATATGATATATAATAAACGTTGCTTATGTTTTGCATCCGCGCTAGTCCTGTCCCCGCTCCGCCGTTAGTTATCTAACCTAACGGTGCATGACGAGACCCCTAGACGAATGCAGATGGCATAAGCGTACGTTGTATTTTCGTTTCTTCTGTGATATTTAGAAAGCATAAATGATGGGACTTCATTAATGAGATCAATGAAAGGAAAGAAACCTAAAGATATTGTAGAATCAAATTTTCAAAAAGGTAGCTCTAGTTCTTGCTCTGCATAGTGGTATTCCTTGATGAGTATCCAGCACCTCATTCGATGAGGAAAGAGCCGAGATCCCTTCACCGGGAATGATCTCTTTAGCGAAAGCTAGCAAATACTACAACCCATTCGGTTTGTTTTAGAAACTATTTGATTTTAAAAGCGGAGCTTAAACCACTCCTTTTCAAATCACTCGATTCTATAATAATATCAAGTTCAAAGCGTTAAAGGTTTTTTATAAAAACCATCCGCAACCTTCCGTTATTTTAGGAAGTAGAGTACTTAGTATTCGTGCTACGTTTGTTGACCATAGTTAAGGCGTAGTGTATGGTAGTTAAGTGATGTCTTCCTACATAGTATATGATACGATTAATTGGGACATTTATATGACTTTGTTGACCATACTTAAGGGTCATATGAGTGGGTCTAATTAATCACGAAATGACGAGTAGAATTTGACTAGTGCTTATGATTTGTTGACCATAGTTAATGTCATAAGTCACTAGGGGTAAAAACCATATCGGGAATTTAAAGAGTTGAAATTTGCAATGAGATTGCATACCTTCTATGCGATAGTTGGATCCCGATACCCACTGCGAGTAAGAGTTACTCCTGTGAGAGTTTTGCACTTTACAATTAGCCGATCAAGTAGGTGACTAGAAAGGTGTCAATGGGGTTATTCCTCTGGGAAAATGAGTTTTATTTTAATTAGGTCTGTGCGAAGGCAAGGGAAACCTCCCTCAAAGTACCGACACTAGCCTGGCTGAAAGATTAGCGAACTTGTAGCGTGTAATTAATCCCGGCTAGTCTTACCTTTTAGGGTTTGAAGGAAGATTTGATAAAACCAGTGGGAGCCATCCTGATTAGATAAAATAATAACCAATCTAATTTTGCAAGAGCATACGCTAAAGGGTTTTCTTCTCTCTCTCTCCAGGTAGCGACCATGACATGCCTTAATCAAGATAATAATATAGATGTATTGACCGAACCCGTTTGTTATACTGAGCTGGAGAACGTTGGTTCCGCTCTATCTTATAATTGTTATAAGTCTGAGCAGGAAATAGGGACCCAAACGAGGAATGTGCATGTTTATGCATCTTCTTCGTGTGTGTTTGTTACCGAGAACTGTTTCTCAGTATACTCTACGTCCTGGGTATTAGATACCAGATCGGGACCACACATATGTAATATGTTACATGGGATAAAGAAAGGTAGACAACTGGGAAAATGTGATCATTCTCTAGGATAGGTAATAGTGCAAATGTTGCAGCTAAAGCAGTTGGTGAATATCACCTTGTATTTCCAACTGGTAATACATTGATTCTGAATGAATGTTATTACATACCGAATCTGATATGCAATATTATATCATTTTCTTTATTATGTAAAGAAGGATATAATCTTGTATTACATGATAATGATATGAACATTTTCCTGAATCAAAAGTTGATTGGATCAGGCATGTTATATAATGGCATATACGTTCTAAATCAAACTACAGTTCTCAACGTACAGAACACACACAAGAGGAAAAGTTCAGAAATGAACGAATCCTTCTTGTGTCATTATAGACTAGGTCATATCAATACGACACGACTAGCTAAGTTGCATAAAAATGGATATTTGAATTCGTTTGAATTTATGTCATATAAAACTTGCCAGTCATGTATCAAAGGTAAAATGACCAAAACTCCATTTACTGGATACGGAGAAAGAGCTACTGAACTCTTGGAAATGATACGTAGTGATGTATACGGCCCTATGTCTACATATGCCTGGATTGGTTCTTCGTACTTCATTACATTCATCGATGATCTCTCAAGATTCGGACATGTGTTCCTATTGAAACACAAGTCTGAAGCTTTTTGAGATATTCAAGGAATATAAGTACGAAGTGGAGAACCAAACGGGTAAAAGTATTAAAATCCTTCGATCTGATCGGGGAGGAGAATACTTAAGCATGGAGTTCCTGGATTATTTAAAAGAGAATGGGATTCTCTCTCAGCTTACTCCTCCGTATACACCATAGCACAACAGTGTGTCGGAGCAGAGGAATCACACCTTATTAGATATGGCGCGCTCTATGATGAGTAACGCTGAGTTACCTGTTTCCTTTTAGGGTTATGCGCTTGAGAAGCTGCATACCTATTGAATAGAGTTCCATCCAAATCAGTGCCAACCACTCCATATGAGATATGGAATGGGAAGAGACTATCTCTTAAACAAGTTAAGATATGGGATTGTCCGGCCTATATTGAAAAGCAATATCCGTACAAGTTCGAGGCAAGGTCATTACTATATAAGTTTGTTGGATATCCTGAACGTTTGCGAGGGTATATCTTCTACCATACTGAGGAGAAAAAGGTGTTTTGTTTCTCAGCATGCCACTTTTTTAGAAAAGGAATTTCTTATGGAAGATATTAGTGGTCATGAGGTAGAACTGGAAGAAGTTCCAGCTAGACAAACTAACGGCTGATGATTTGGTAGAACCGGAGGATTCAATAGCTCCCGACGAATCTCAGCCTTTCCGCAGATCTAGCAGGGTTTCTCATCCGCCTGAGAGATACTGCGGTTTTCTCAATGACAGTGGGAGCGAGGATTGCATCATGGAAGATGATGGCCCAACTAGTTTCGAGCAGGCCATCACAAGTGGGGACTCTGTGAAGTGGCTGGATGCTATGCGATCTGAGATGGAATCCATATACACCAACAAAGTATGGACTTTGGTAGTTGCACCTGAAGGAGTACCATCGGGAGCAAGTGGATCTTGAGAAGATTCTTGGTGTAGATGAAAAAGTTGAGACTTTCAAATTTAGACTTGTTGCAAAAGGTTATCGTCAATAACCAGGTGTGGATTTTGATGAAACCTTTTCTCCATGGGCTATGCTTAAGTCCATCCGGATCCTATTTGCCATTGCTGCATACCATGATTACGAAATCTGGAAGACCTAACGTCAGATAGTAGTTCTCTGGTGACATTAGTACATGTTAGCCTGTAGACCCGAGATCGTCATAGAGTTGTGTGATTCCCACTGTGCTTTGATTTCCACCTTACCACATTCAAGAGAGCGTGCAAAACGGTGGTTTTTGGGTACAGTCCCGTGTCACATAGAGGCAATGAGCGATAGAAGGGATTTCGTCTCTCCCGGTATTGGGGGTTGATGTTGCGCTCTGCTCGATTGGCTATAACAGGAAGTCCCTAGCTAGGGTTGATACCGAGATTTACTGGTAAGTGTTATCAGTAGTTTCTCGACCTGTTATGAGCCTCACATCGGCATGAGTTATCGGGGTCTGACTTTTACCACCCCCAGACTAGATATGCGGCTTATCAGACGAAGAGACCGGACTGTACGGTAATGTTACTTATTGGATTCATGGGAGTATGGACAAGCTTGCTTGTTGATCTTCTGATCGCTTAATACCCGGGTAGCCGTTACGTCCAGCTAGTACCGCTGATGGCTTATGGATGACTGATATGATCATCACCTACTGCCGGCATATTGACGAGTCTTTAGAGTCCTACACAGAGGTTTCCTAGCTCATGCAAAACGAAGTAGGGCACATATGTGATATGTACGGGATCGAGATTAATACGTGTATATGATACCGTATTCCAATCTCGTGATACAGGTTATATGTGATATAACCGGATTGTTGGATCATGTGTTGATTCAATGATATGTTATTTGTATATGTGATATACATATAAATGATATTAGTCGGTTGTATCCGTTACAGCCGGGTTATTAAATCAAGTTTTTATTTAATAATTTAATGTATGATTATATCTTTGATATATTAATATACATTAACTAATATTAGCTCACTTAAGAAATTTTTTTCTCAAAATACATACAAATATATATGTGATATATATTAATGTATTTATTATGTGTCATGCTAGATGATACATTGGACTTGGGTGTATGAGATTCATACCTAACTTAAGATAATTTGGGTGTTTAAATATTAAGGGAAAAATCAAATTAGGTGGAAATTAGCATTGCTAAGATTCTTATGGAAGCATGGAGAAGTTTTGACTTAAGTCCACTAATTTTGTCTTACTCTAGATATTTATTAACCTAACCATTATCTTTAGTCATGGTTTAGTCTCTACATGAGTTGATATGAGATATTTTCTCACCCATGGTTCAACAATTGATCACTTGAGATCATTTTCTTCATCTTCTTCCTTGCTCTCTAGTTTTGAGTGAGTGAAGAAATGAAAGAGAGAAAAATTATTCTAAAGTGAGCAAAATTCCTACATCATCAATTTATACCAAACTAGCCATTTAGTATAGGTTGTTTGCTTCACTAATTCTCAATTAGTGAAGAGGAAGCTTGAGTTAGAGATTTTTCGACGTAGATCATCTTCGGCTTCGAAGATCTTTGAGCAAGCTAGTTTCTTTTGCCTAGTGAAGCCTAACGAGAGTCCGGAAGACCACTACTTGGAGCTAAGGGACTACTACATGGAGTTTTAGAAGTGAAGGACCGGTCTACAAAGGTTGTATTCTTTGTTCACTTAGAGTAAAGTTGTTTACTTTCTTAGTTAAACCCTAATTCTCTAGTTAGATGCTTAGTTTGGGTTGCTTTGCTCTCTAGATTTTTTTAAATTGCATACCCGATGCCTTATAAAACCTGGTAAGAGTGCTAAGGAACCCAATACTTGAGTTACATCGGCACGACTTGTCAGGTTATTAGGGGTCTGATGTTTTCCACCCCATAGATCCGGCATGCGATACTCTCAAATGAACAGACCAGACTGTACGGGGATTGTCACGGACAGACTTAGTAGGAGTTCGGATGAGTTTGCTCGTCGGCCTTCTTTTCGACATGTACCTAGGTAGCCGTTATATACAGCTGTGCCACTGACGAGCTTGTGGTTAAACCCACTGCCAGCGTACTGTCGAATCTTTAGAGTTCCACACAGAGAGGTTTCTCTGGTTCAGGTGAAACGATATAGAGGACGTATGGTTTTACGTGCAAGGTTCCAATCATATACGTGTACTAGCTATACGGATTTTTGTTCGGACGGATAATACTAGCAGATTTAGGATTAAACCGCATTATTGAATTATATACTGATTTAATAATGATCTAGTATTATATTATTGGATTATTTTTATCTCTTGGTATCCGTAGTACGAATACGAGTATGTATATACAGTGAGGGTATTCTTGTATTTTCACTTGAGTGCTTCTAGAAGAAGGCATCTCATTTGTGTTAAATCTATTTGTTTAAATAGATAATGAGGTGGAGGGATGATGTGTTATTAAAGCATGGTTGAAGCATGGCTTCTTGTTTTATTTATTCATTTGTGATAACTATTGATGCATGATTGCAATATTTTTATTGAAAAAGATATGCTTGATAGTTTTCATCCATAGCCATTCTTCACATCATTCTTCACTTACCTTTCTCTTTCCTCCTTTGCTCGCTTTTCTTCTTCAAACCCTAACTCTCTCATGAGTTGAGAAATCTAGGGTTTATGAGATAAACTAATCCTATTATCATTCTCTACATCTACTAAACCACTTAGATTAGCAAACTAGGGGTTTAGTTACCTTACTTTTGAGCTTAGAGCTTGAACTATAGACTCTCGGATGGATCGGCTTCAACATAAGGAGACCGACAACCAAGCTCGATCCCGACGGACGAAGAGCTTAAGAAGAGAAAAACAAGACCTAAAAGACTTGAGCACATAGGTATGTATCTCTTCCTAGTAGATTAAAACCTATATTAGTTTTGTTAGCTAGGACTTATAGTAGTTCTTAGAGATTAGTCGATGTTGCTTGCTTAAATTTGTTTTTTGTAAATTCCGCCTCGCTACAAGCCCTGTGGAGTGTGCGACATCGACTTATATAGGGCACCTCAATAAGAACTTAATATTTTTGGATATGATGAGTTGGCGTCCACCATGAGCTTGATATTTTCTGATGGTTTTATTCCAAACCGAGTAGGGGAGCTATACGGTTTCAAACTTGTTCTTATCCGGACTGAGTGGGGGAGATATACAGTCGGGTAGATGGTGGGCTCGGGTCGAGACCGAGGGGCAGGAAAGCTGCATTATAAGCGGGGAGCCTAGCGAGGATACTCGATACCGGAGATAGAGATGAGCACGGCAGATATCTAGGGGATGCTGACCGGGGTTCGATTGGGCACGGCGGATATCCAGGGGATACCGATCGGGGCCAGGGATATCGGGTGGTGATTATCTGTTGAGATGGTGTCGACGATATCTGCATTTACGTGTCGGTGATGGACACGAGAGATTTCTGATTTCGGGTGTCGATGCTGGACATCCATATATATTGATATGATTGCTATCATGAGGTACACAGATTGATTTCAGTTATTGTAACCAACCAGGACTGATCCGGAGGACAGTGCCTGTATATATTTGTACGGGCATTCATACATAAAAAGGAATTCAAACACGAGCTATAAACTCATTATTTTGAAATGTCTGATATGAAACCGAGATCTTTAAATTCTAAATCTCTTAACATTTCCATCAAAACAGCAGGACATATATCCTAAGTAAAGATACTTATTATATTTCATACTATCACCTCTGCTTTTCTGCCGTGACATATCTATTCCGTGACTATTTTAAAGAAGATGTTTATATATATATATATATATATATATATATATTCGGTTACATTGGGCTCATACCTAGATACAGGTCATTTGCATTTGATATGTTCTACTTGGGATCGCATGATAGATAGTGTTGCATTATGATATATATGCATATCATATATTATATTAGTACAGTTTATGATAGTGCTATACTTATAACCTAGGTATCATCGTACATTTTGATTTCTATCTTTAGATGTACTTTTATTCACTGAGTTGGCAACTCATCCCCGTTGTGCCACAGTTTCTTACAGATTTTACCGCTTGGATTATCAGTGGCTTGGGCACACATTCCTTTCGGTGATTGATTGGTAAGTGGGTTACTATTGTATCGTACTCACACTTGATTATTCATATATTCTTGTATCTAGTGAAACTCCATCAACTTAGAAATGGTATATTGTGGACTTAGAAGCGAGACTTAGAAGTGGTGAGGCCGTACTCATTGAAGTCGACTTCTGATATTGATTGTTTGGCTGCTTCGTCGTTTGGACGTGGAGGCTAGCTTCCGTTGGGATGCTATTTGTATTTTTATGTTGTAACGGGTTATACAAAAATGCAAAGGAGGTGCTGTCGAATTTCAAAACGTCATAGATGCTTTTCAAACATACTTATTTAAATTTAAATGTTATTTAAACTGATTCCTTTTGATGACTATATTAAACTCACCTCCAATATGTTTTTTTCAAAAAGGGTTTAGATTCCGGGTTTCGGCTTACTTGGACCGTGTCAACATCTTTAGATATCACGTGATTTAAGTGCCGCTCACGTGCCACATTTGGGTCGTGACAGACAGACTTTGTGAATTTATGAGGAGAGCTAATGATGGGGTTGCTCCGTCTTTGCTTGCACTGTAGCTTCTATAGGCAGGGGCGATTTCTTTAGTATCACCGTTGGAGAGTTCTTGTGTACCCTCCTGAGCAAATCGAAATTATTCCTGGTTGGAACAACAGCGTCAAGTTCCACTATCGAAGCTGGTGGGGTAAGTCCACGAGGGAGTTGCCCTCATCTTTTCTCGATCGACGCCAGTGGCGACGTCGATCGTGCCTTGCAGTATAGACCGCCTCAGTTTTGGAAGTGGCTTTGTCGTGCCCCCGGCTTTGGTGAGGGGCTGCTGTTGATGTCAGCCTATTGAAGACCAACGTCCTGATTGAAGTTTGGGGAGGGCGGACAATCTTTCGAAGACCGACTTTCTGGTAGGGGAAGCACCTTTGACGACTTCACCTGCAGGAGTTGGAAGGGCTATCCATTTTGGGACAGCCCCTTCACGTATTACGAGCCTTTTTACGGGCCAATTTGAGCTTCGGCTCTGCCTGTTGAAGACTGAGATATCAGACTTGGACGTCCTGTTGAGAGCGGCCGTTGTGGTTGCGAGTCGATCGAAGACCGACTTCTTAGGAGCTTCTTCTTGTGGCGCTGGGGTGCTGAAACTCACTAGCGGGAGCATGGTCCTAAAGAAAAATCTAGTAGTGGCTTGAGTTATTTTCCCTACCAGCATTGAGAAGATGGAGGCCACATTGGGCCTATAAGTTACTCCTCCAGTTGGGATGGAGCGAGTGTTGCTGTTGCAAGCAGTGCAGTTGGACACCATCGATTTTCTCTTCTGCATAGGAGCAAGACACCAAATCTTAGTACCTTGAATCCAAGGACAACCATAGCGAACCGTGATTTGTTCGTGAAACATGACACACGAAGTATGGAGTGGAAAGAGGAAAAGGTCCCACCGGGCGTGCCAGAATCTGTTCTCCGCCGAAAGACAGGGACGAACCGAGATGGATCGTCTTGCCTGAATTTGGGGGCAAATGCTATTTGGATTTATCCATCCACCTCTCCGAAAACGCCAAGTTGATTAATGGCACCATATATCGGAGGTTTGGACAGATGTGGCCGTTGTAGCAGACTTTATCAGATTCCCCCTCATTTTATAAGGGGTTTTTGATTGTGGAGACGCTCTTCCATGAAAGCACATGCCCATGCAATTAATTACGTTACCGCATTTCGATAACCAGTTTCTCCTTCTCCAGCAGTTCTCCTCGTGTCGTGTGTGTTTTTGTTGGTTTTGGTTGCCCGTGGATTGTATACTGTGACTAATTTACGTCGTCGTCCATAGGGCATGGATTAGTCCAAATCCGTGTATCTTAGATTTTGGTTTGTTTTATTTAAGGACCGTTAATCTAGTTTGAGATTAAGATCGACTTAAATGTATGTGACTATTTGGGGCTCAATTTGCTTTTTGCTATGGATACGTTAGTCCAATTTGAGACTAAGATCCACTTAACAACATTTTGGGACCTTTTTTTTTTATCTAAGATCCAGTAAAAGAGCGTTTAGACTATAGGATTTTTTTAGCGCCTTGCCTAAGGTTTTGCAAGCATCATGCATGCTATATTAAAAATTTAGGAGGTGCTAAACAAACTAACCTAAGAATCGAACTAGAAAGTTAGAGTAACAACATATAGTATCACATACTATCTAGTGTCTAACACTAAGTGAGAAGAAATACAACCTTTGTAGACTTCCCTCCTTGACTCCTTGGATCTTCTAGAGTTTGAATCGGCTTGCTTGAATCCTTCCAAGTCTACGACGATCCACCCGAAATCCGTTTGCTCAAGCTCCAAGCTTCACTTGATCAAAGATGAAGATGAAGCAAACACTCTACACTAGTAGGCTAGACTAAAGTAGAATGGTGATGTGGGTTGTGTTCTCACTTAAAAACCTTTCCTTTCTTATTACTTCACTCACTTTTAAAACCCTAGAGAGCTTGAAGGAGGAAGAAGAAGAAGATGGCTAGCATGAGCTCTTTTTGTTTTGGATCAATCTCAAAATAAAATGAGAAAAGAAAATATATATGAGAGACACTCTCTCAAGTAACCATGGTCAATAAATATCTAGATATTTTCATCATTGAGTTAAAGAACAAAGGAAATTAAACCATGATCCAACTTAGGTCAAGTAAAGAATAGTGTAGTAGAATATTCAATCATGATTTAATCATTTTTCTTTTTCTCAATATCAAATATATACATAGATATTTATATACCATGTGAGTCTTGCATTGCCATCTTCTAGTGTATCAACAACCATGACACACATGTATGCATGTATGTTTGCATTCACATCAACATGTGTATGTGCATACATGCACACATCCAAATAGAAAAGGTTTATATAAATGAGATAAAAGTCAATATTAAATCAACACTTGAATTTGAACAGAGCTTTGCTCTGATTGGGGGAAACAAATGCCCCCCCACCGTTGCGCTTACGTGGCCCCAGACGTGAGCGCAGCGGTGGCAGAATTCCAACCGTTGCGCCACATTTTGGAAGTTGAAACGGCTCTGAATGCCTATAAATAGGACTTTTGGTCTCTTAGATGATTTCCATCTTTACTTGAGAATTTTCTCTTATTCAGAGCATTGCTCTTCAACTTTAAGAACTTTTCAAGAGTAGAACCCTGTTAAAACTTAGGTATAGTTTAAATTTTTTTAATAAAGCAGGGTTTTGCCCATTAACAGAGCTTTGCTCTAATTAGATCATAGATCTTTTAAGAAAACCTTTTTAAGGTTTCTTAATAGGGCTCTGCCCTTGTGAGATCTTAGATCTTAAGAGATCTTTTAATCATTTTGATGGGTTATTCCATTATCTTTTACAGAGCATGGTTCTTTAGGGTATTTCTTTAAATTTCTCTCATAATTGACTTTGACAGGTACCACTCCTGTCTGCAGAGCATTGCTCTCGAGGAGTTTAACTCTCTGCCTGTTTTTAATAAGAATTCGCTTAATCAATCTGTCTGCTAATTTTGCTGATTTTATTTTACAGGAGTAATGGACACCCACATGTACGATCTCGACGAGATCATCTATTACGGGGACATACGTCGACTCGGCCGTTCTCAGAATCGAGAGTTCACAAACGCTGAGTGAGCTGAAATCATGAGTCGCTTCGACGCATATAACGGTCAACTGCTTCCCCGACGTTCCTCTCTCCTGAAGGTTATTGTGGGAGCAATTTAGGAGGCGCTCCCCTTATTCTTTACCGGCGTGCCGCTTAGGGCATTGGACGCCGCCGAGGACAAGGTGCACTCGGTATACCTGATGAACCTGATCTCGAAGAGATGGCGAGACAATCTTGTCGATCTCTTGCACCAGGCCTTTCAACCGTCCGCCATTCTTGCTGCCTGTCGGAGGGAGGAGGACATCAGTGGGGACCCCGACGCCCGTGCTCGCGAAAGGAAGCACACTAGGATGGTTCTCCAAGCTTGGAAAGTCTTGGACAAGGTCGCTTTCGAGTTCCTCAATCTATGTCCTGCATTTGAGGTTTTACCATTGTAATCATTTGGATAATGTTTTTGTTTATTGCCTTTATTAATGTAAGAAACTTTCCAAGTATGAATGACAAATCTTTTGTCTCCTTCCTTTCATTTTCTGCTTTGTTATTGGCATATTCCTTAAGTAAGCGTAGAATGTAGGCGATATAGAACATTCCGTCTTGAATATTTCGAGGAGTAGTGATGGCTTAGGAAGCAGGTTCAAATCTGCTGCCTAAGGCTTTTCAACTTTATGAGCCGTGAGGGTCTCACAAAGACTTTTCTCCCTGCGGATTGAGAGGATCTCGTAGGTGTATTTACTCCTTAGGAATCGTGAGGATTACTATGTGTGTTTTCTCTCGAGAGTCGTAAGGATCTCACTAGAGAATTTTCCCTCTTACGAGTCGAGATGACCCATAAGCGGTTGTTTCCCTCCTTGTCGAGATTCGACTTTGGAGAGTGTGACCCGTGGATAGTATGCAAGAGACCATTTTTGGACCGACTTGTAGGGTCCAAGTGCTCAGGAAACAGGTTTTTTAATCCCCGCTGCCTAAGGCTTTATCTCACGAGTCGAGACGAATCGAGAAGTTCTCGTAAAGACATCGATTTCCTCATGAGTCGAGACGAAGTGAGCAGTTCTCGCAAGCATATCCTAACGTCATAGTTAACCTCTGCTCTTTACGACAGAGGTCCGTTAGGGTCTGTGGTACTAGGGTTTTGCCCATCGTACCGTCGCATTGGTTGATGTATCCCTCGATAGGCAATCGTGCTGCTCGAGTAGCCCTGCGACTGCCGTGTCTCTGATCCCTTTGGGGGCTGGACAAGATGTCTTCAAGCAATCCTCCTAGGCAGTTTGACCGTCGGAAGAGCAAGCGTTAGGAATTTTGCCATGCCGCTTTTTACTTGAGGTTATGCTTATTTTGGAGAGCCCCAATGAGTCATAACCACTCCGCGCTGGTGTGGGATGATCTCCGATAGTCTTTCAGGCTTTATATGACTTGCCGTTAAGACCCTGAAGCTAGGAATTTGGCCTTCGCTTCGTTTGCTGGCATTGCGTCTGCTGTATTGAGATGAATGTCGCGGTTGTCTCTAGGTTGCTGGTGAACCGTCGAGATTTGGAACTAGGGATTTTGCCGTGGCTCCTTTTGGTGATGTTGCGTCTGCTGTGTCGAGACGAACGTCGAGGTGGTGACCACTCAGCACTGGTGCGAGATGATCTCCGATTGTCTTTCAGGCTTTATATGACTTACCGTTAAGACCGTGAAGCTAGGAATTTGGCCTTCGCTTCGTTTGCTGGCATTGCGTCTGCTGTATTGAGACGAATGTCGCGGTTGTCTCTAGGTTGCTGGTGAACCGTCGAGGTTTGGAACTAGGGATTTTGCCGTGGCGCCTTTTGGTGATGTTGCGTCTGCTGTGTCGAGATGAACGTCGAGGTGGTGACCACTCCGCACTGGTGCGAGATGATCTCCGATTGTCTTTCAGGCTTTATATGACTTGCCGTTAAGACCCTGAAGCTAGGAATTTAGCCTTCGCTTCATTTGCTTTGGCGCGTCCGAATCCTGCCGGAGGAAGAACGCTGGGGTGACATCGCGTCTACTGTATCGAGACGAACGTCGAGGTGGTTCCTAGGTTGCCTGTGAACCGTTAGGACCTGGAACTAAGGACTTTTCCGCGGCTCCGTTGTTTTAACCTTGGGTTGTTGATGTTGTATCTGTATCCAGCCGGACTGCGAAGGAACGCCGTTGTTGACATTGCGTCTGCTGTATCGAGACGAATGCTGAGGTGGAGCTGGGATTTTGCCGTCACTCCGCTTTGTTTCGACCGTGTGGTCTTTCGTTAACGTTGTATCTACATCCTGCTGGACTGCGAAGGAATGCCGTTGTTGACATTGCGTCTGCTGTAACGAGACGAATGCTGAGGTGGAGTTGGGATTTTGCCGTCACTCCGCTTTGCTGACCATGGGGTCTTTTATTGACGTTGCATCTGCATCCTGCTGGACTGCGAAGGAACGCCGTTGCTGATTCTTAGGCTGTAGATATTGCCGTTAAGATTTGGAACTAGGGACTATGCCGTGGCTCCGTTTCGTTGCGACTCTGAGGCCGGTTGTTGACGTCATGTCTGCATCTGGTTGGAGTGAGGAGAAACGCCGTTGGTGATCTCTAAGTTGTCGATATCGACGTCGAGACCCTGAAGCTAGGGATCTTCTTTTGCTTCGTTTGTTGATATTATGTCTGCAATATTGCGACAAATGTCGAGGTTGTCTCTAGGCTGTCTATGAACCATCGAGATTTGGCTTCGCTTTCTGGTGGAGCCTGTTAGGTAGGTATGGTTCCCTCTTTATTTGTGCCCCTGGATTGTATACAGGGATAGATGTGATCTCACCTGTAGGGCAAAAGGTTTCATTCTTTCATTTTTTTTAATTCTTTCCGCGATGCTTTATCATTTCAGCTTTTTATATCGCGAAAATCGCGATTGCCCAATCATTTCGGCTATTTTTCGCGGTGCCCAATCATTTCGGCTATTTTTGTTTTATTTTTACTCGCTGCTTTTTATTGCGAGTTGCCCAATCATTTCGGCTATTTATTTTATTTTTACTCGCTGCTTTTATTGCGAGTTTCCCCATCATTTCGGCTATTTTGCATGCATACATTTTTACTTGCTGATTTTGTTGCAAGTTGCCCCATCATTTCGGCTATTTCATATGCATTTTTAGCTCTCTGATTTTTTTTTATCATGAGTGTGGAACTTGGAATCTAGTGCCAATCTTAGCATCAGTATCGCTACGACTGGAATATTGCCAGGAGCGAATCATCATTTGCCATGAAAGAACTTGGAATTTGATACCGTTTAGGCATCAGCATCGCTACAACTGGGATATTGCCAGGAGCGAATCATCATTTGCCTCTGTCGATGTCGAACAAAGGTGGCTTAGCAAATAGGGTTAGGATCCCGTCGACTAAGGCTTTTGACTTCATAAGCCGTAAGGGTCTCATAAAGGTGTTTCTCCCTGCGAGTCGTGAGGATCTCGTAGGTGCGTTTTCTCCTTAGGAATCGTGAGGATTCCTAAGTGTGTGTTCTCTTATAAGTCATAAGGATCTTACAAGTGTGTTTTCTCCTTATGAGTCGAGAGGACTCACAAGGGTTGTTCACCGTGTGAACATATCCCTAGTTACGGATGGGACTTTGTTAGGGAAATATTTATTCGCGCCCGTGGATTGTATACAAGGGTCAGTATTGAGCTTCTTGTAGGGCAATATCGAAGGTTGTGGGGATTTCTTAAGAACAGGTTCAGGTCTCTGTAACTTAAGACTTTCAACTCTTATGAGCCGTGAGGGTCCCATAAGAGAGTTCTTCTTGCGAGTCGTGATGATCTCGCAAGTGTAATTTATCCTTAGGAATCGTGAGGATTCCTAAATGTTAGTGTATATGCCCTAGAGGCCATTACTGTATCATACTAGTTTGTATATTACTTGATGGAAGCTTGGGATATTCACAGTTGTATATACAATCTTGCTCGAAATGGTAGTTTGCTACTTGGTTTGTCTCTGCTTTAATATGTGCATGTGTTTCTTTTAGCATATCGCTGATATATATATTAGTAGAGCCCTTATGATCTTTGCTTGATTACCAGCGTTGTGATGGCGCTCACACTCGTGGGAGCTGGGTGATCTATAAGCACATCCTTATACAGGTCCCTAGTCGTTGGACTATCGAGACAGGGCATCGATACTCCGGAGTAGACTAGCGTATGCGCTTCTCATCCCAGTGTGGGAGACGGTCTGTCCCACAGCCGTCAGTACGTCGTACTTGAGATAGTATGCGGGTGCTCGTTAGGTTACGAGTACACTGGACAGGACTCGTCGGGAACTGTTGGTTGGTATTATACCTATCGTCAGTTATCAGTTCCCAGATGACATGAGTACAGCTTAGTCCGCTGACTTGACACTGTCACTTCGCCTCGAGTGTGTTCCCACTGCACTTTGATTACTACCCTACCACGGCTCAAAGGAGTCGTGCAAACAAGTAGTTTTTGGGTGCAGTCCCGAAGCACTTGGAGGCAGTGACGGTTAGACAGGATTCGTCTCTCCCGGTATTGGGGGTTGACATCGCGCTGTGTCCACGAGAGCCATTACACGAGTAGCCCCTGGCCAGGGCAATCGAGATATACTGGTAGGTTTCCAGTGTTATCTCAGGGTATTCTGGGCTACACTCCGACACGACTTGTACCGCTATTAGGGGACTGGTGTTCACCGCCCCCTAGGCCCGCCATGCGATGTATCAGACAAACAGACCGGACTATACGGAGACTGTGGCATACAGGCTCAGTAGGAGTTCAGATGGGGTTCACCTCGTCAGTCTTCTTATCGACATCTACCTGGGGACCGTTACGTACAGCTAATGCCGCTTGCGGTCTGTGGTTAAACCCACTGTCAGCGTAGTGTCGAGTCTTTAGAGTCCCACACAGAGATCTATTCGCCTTTAGGCAAAATGAGTAGAGGTCGCATGGTTTTGCGACAGGGTTCGTTCACATCCGCGCACTTGTGCACGTTTGCTGTCCGGACAGCTTATACTAGCGGGCTTTGGTTTAAGCCAGATCCTAGTATAGATTTGGGATTGGTTTTTTCTCTTTGTATTCGTGTTCCTCGGATCACGAATATGGGTGCGTATGCACAGTTGCTTGAGACAGAGGGAGAGGACTTTGATTAGGGTTAATGACTATTGTCATTTTATTAACCCTAATACTTATGTGTGTATTATGGTTAATTGATATTAGTTTAATATAATTGTGCATGGTTATGGTTGTTGACCATTTGACCTTCTTGACTTGTTGACCTAGGTTGACACTTTGACCATCATCATTTCATTTGGAAGATGCTCTTTGATCCTTGCAATTTGCATTAAAAATGAAATAACAATGGTCATGTCTTGATTAACCATGACAATTATCTAGCTAATTATCAATTTATAATAATTCACACATATATGTGAGAATGGTTGTTCATTCTCTCATTCTATTCATTCACTTTCTCTCTCTTGTTCTTCCTCTCCTTCAAGCTCTCCCCTCTCATGTGTTGAGAAACACTTGAGCTTGAGAAAAACCCCTTCTTGATAATCTCTACTCTCATCTAGGGTTTAAGGATTAGCACTTCTTGCATCCTAGTTACTTCTAGCTTGGAGTTGAAGCCAAAGGTTGAGGCTTTCGGGTGGATCTTTCTTCGACGTGAGAAGACGACAAAGGTGACCTCTTTCCACTACTCCAAAGAGCAAGGAGAGAAGGACATAAAGCCCTAGGTATAACCTTTCTAACACTTAGCTAGTTTCTAGTTAGCTTTAGCTTGTTTTTGTTTAGCAAAGATCCTTCTTTGTCTAGTCCATGTTGCCTAAGTTGATAAAAATTTGATTTTTATTCCGTTTTCCGCCTCCCCGCAAGTACCGGGGTGGGCAACGTGGACTTACAGTGGTATCAGAGCCTAACTAAACATAAACTAGCTAGGTAGTGAAAGTGTATGGAAGTTTGATCGGAAAAATCGAAAAAACCAAAATATCAAAACCCTAACTTTCTGTTAAATTTTTTCCTGCTCAAAATAAAATTTGTCATACTCCAAAAATCGTCTCAGGGTTTTGTGAAGAAAGCCACCAAACCCGGTCCAGTGACTCGACCAAGGCGCCGCGGTTCCGCGGCAATAGCAAGCTATTGCCGTGCAACCGCGGCCGAGTTGGCTCGTCTCTGGGTCGAGTTTGGTGCAGTGTTCTTCTGGCATGGTTTTGGGATTTTTAAGATGGTTTATATGTGCCCAGATTTTCCAGAATAGAAATTTGTTTTTGGGGGCCTATAAATCCGTATTTTTTTTTATCGAACTTCACTACACTTTGACTAAAGGGTTATATCTGTGATGTTTATATGTATTGAACGTCGGCTAATCTCTATATGTCGATTAGTCGGGGTTATACATATCTGTGATCTGTGTTTGATGATGGTATGTGTATATGAATGTGTTGGATTGTCGCGGGTGAATAGCCGGGGTGGATGTGAGATGGGTGTTTCTTTTTCTTTCATTCATTGTAACATGTAAATTGATGTAATATTATTTGTATGGCCGCACAACCGGGTCGGGGTTGTAGCCGTCATTGTATAATTCTTTTTACTGTTTTTGCTCCTAGGATAGACCCATGGAGGGGTGCACAAACTACCGGGTATCTCGAAGTGCCGAGTGGCCTACTCACGGTGGTGAGGGAGGTTGCTTCGCTTCGGGTACTTGGCGGGTAGTTTGCCCCACCCGTAGGGGTCTTGGGTGGGGTATTGGCTATTCACCGCGACCGTGTAATCCGCTTTTCGTTGCAGGCTCGAACGGATTGCGGATTCCTAGTATATCCAATGTATTCATCTGTGATCTGTAATGTCTATCATTGCTATATATTTATATATGATAACTATTTAGGCGTTGCTTATGTTTTACAGCCGCGCTAGCCCAGCCCCCGCTCTGTCGTTAGTTAAGTAACCTAACGGGTGATGACGGGGCCCTGTGGCGAATGCGAATGGCATAAGTGTACGTCATATTTTGGTTGTTTTCTGCAATGGTAGGATTAAATGATGGGACGCATTAAAAGAACTAATGCAAGAAAATAAACCAAGTAAAAGTCGATTGGAACACTTTGAAAACCACTCGGTTCTTTTCAAAACTAAACTTTTAAATGCGGAGCTTGAACCACTTCTTTTAAAAGCTATCTTGTTCCATCGATTATATCAAGTTCACTAGGTTCACGGTTTCGCCAAAACCATTCGTAGCCCTCCGTCATTCCACATGAATGGTCAAAAGTATTCAAGCTATGTATTTTGGCCAAAGTCAAGGCCTAGTGATTGGTAGCTATTGGGTATTCATGTGCAGCATAGATAGATGCGTTGGTTTGGGACAGTCGTGCTGCCATTTTGGCCAAAGTCAAGGATAGGTACGGGTGGGTCCAAATTAACCAGGAGAATGACGGGTAGAACTTGACATGTGACTTATGATATTTTGGCCAAAGTCAAGGTCATAAGAGCATGGGGCAAAAATCCACATCGGGAGTTTCATAAGTACTGAAACTTGCTAGCGCTGCATACCATTTGGAGTGTGATAATTCTGGTAGGATTCCTTCGGTTTTATCACGCGATGATATTTGGATCCCGATCCTACTGTGAGTATATGCTACTCCTCGGGAAAACTCTCACTTAACGATCAATGCTATAAACCTAGTAGATGTCTAGAAATGTGTTAGCAGGGTTACGCCCACAGGGAAAAGAGGTTACTTAATTAAGGAACTTCGCGAAAGCGTTGGAAAACCTCCCTCGAAGTACCGACACTGGCCTGGCTGAACGGTTAAGCAAGTATTGTACGGTGAGATTGATCCCGACTAATCCTTTCTTTACGGTTTGAGAAGGGATTCGAGAGACAGTGGGAGCCATCCTGTTTAGACAAATTAAAAACCACTCTAAACTTGCAAGAGCATCATGCTAAAGTATTTCTTTTCTCTGTCCTAATTGCAGCGACCATTCAACATGACCGGACTTAAGTTATTACTAGATAAAAACATATTGACAGGGCCAAACTATAAAGATTGGCTCAGGAATGTCAAGATGGCAATCACTTACGACAAGTTGGGGTATGTCCTTACCACCAAAGCTCCCCCTGTCTCAGGTCCCAAAACCAGTGTCGCGGATAGGGAAATCCGTAAGACATGGGAAATAGATTGCGCGAAGGCCAAATGCCTCGTACTTGCCTCGATGGACAACGAACATCAGAGGAGGCACGAGAATATGGACCTAGAGTCCATATTTCTTCATACAAAAGAACTGTATGGAGAGCAGTCTCGTATCGCCAGATACGAAGTGTCGAAGAAGTAGTTTTCGGCAAGGTTGGCTGATTAGAAGAGATTTTGTCGATCAAAAATAATTACCGCAATCAAGAACGGCGTCGCATGAAGCTAGCCGGTGAATACGGGTCGGTCCACAGGGATGTGTAAATCTTCTTTAAGTTCTTACGAGTTAATTCCAAATGGTGTTTGGAAGTTTTAATTAAATCTAAAAATCGAAGTTGTATGAAGGTAGAATTAGAAACTTGCTAGGATTAGGTTTAGGGAAAATTTGGTTAATAAAGATTTACATCTCTTTCCATTGCCATCAATTAAATCAATCATATTAGAGTTATGGTAAATATTAACAAAGGGGATTAGGATGATTGGGAAGATTGATTCTTCCTCTAGATCCTTGTCCTTCCTTTCTTAATCTTCACCCTAACCTCCATGGAAAACCTTAAGATCCGGGCCTTTAGACTACGGAGTTCACCGTTACCTTGAAGGTAAAAGTGCCGTAGGGAGCGGAATCAAAAGGTATGCATGGAGTTCTAATGTTCATAAAAGTTTAGCGATGAAAAGAGATGGGAGATCTTCATCTCTCAAATCCTTCCTTATTCCTAACCCTAACAAGTGAGGAAACTACTCGCTCATTGAGGGGATGAAAGAAAACAAGAATTTATTAAAGAAAGAAAACATCGATTGCAAGTTAATAAAAACTAAACTAAGGCGAGAAAATAAGAACAGATATGAAAAACTAAAATTTATTGCAAAGAAAATAATTTACTTACTTTTGATGCACTCTTATTTCAAGAAAAACAGAATTTTATTTCATGAGAAGAGGCATGAGAAAATACAAGGTCTTGGGTTCTATTTATAGGACATAGAAACCCTAGGGCTACAGATTGCACCGCATGTCTAAAGTTACAATTATACCCCTAAAAAGATCTTTCCAGAGCCGCCACACATTTTGGCAAAATTTCTTTGCGTTAGGGTTTTATTCCGCCGCGGAAGCGCGGCCTTGATGGGCTTTGGGCAGCGCTTCCGCGGCCTAATGATGAGGTCACTTGATTTATTTTTCTGTGTTGCTTGGTATATCTCTGGGCTTCCTGGTTCTGTATTCAGATCATCATTTGGGCTTCTACAGTGATACCAGATTTTCAACGAACACTTTGCATTGGATCTTTTAACCGTTTTTCTTGCAAATTTGGATCTTGAGTTGCCGTGTTGATGGTGAACCGTTCTTCTGCCGGGCTTTACTAAGATCTTCCTATTTGTTGGTCAAAAATCCTTCTTTTGTGTCGTCTTTTGTGTTTTTCACTGTTTTCGTGCCAAGAACCTGTAACCTGTAACATGTAGCAGACATGGGTCAAAAGCACCTGTTTTTATTCTTAAATGCATAAGAATGGGGCATACAAAATGCAATATTATGTTATAAACAAATACCCCCAAACTTATCTTTTGCTCGCCCTCGAGCAAACTTATTATTTTATTTAATCTAGATAAAAATCTAACCTAGCCGCACTTTCGCAGGGAAACGCGATTGCACTGAGCACGTGCAACAAGCCGTTAAACCTCTAGGTGTCCCTAGTAGGAGGAGTGTTGTCTCCTGAGGGTTTTCAGCGGATTACACCCACAAAATCCTATCAATTCGGCCCATTAACTTTTGTTCTCCAATTAGGTTTTCCAACTAAGAGTTCTATTATCATCGACCCGCAAATTATCCACCCATATTCTTCACACTTCCTCATCATTTAACTTAAGATCATATATGTTCTATAGAATTACTCAGCTTTCGGCATTTCTTAAGTTTTCCTTCTAGGGTTCCATTTCCACTTAGGAATTTCTATCAACTCTATTATAAATACAAGTTCTATTCTTCATTCCTTTCTCTTATCTAAACTCTAATCACATATCCCCACGTGTGTGTAAATATCACCCCTACACTTGGAAATTCAAATCAAGCAATCGTACTCTCGTCCATTGTCCAAAGCACTTATTAATTGGTGAATTTTCACTTTCACATCCTTCATGCGACTGTTAATACTTCTTGAGGTACCAACAACCGATTACAAGATGCGTTAGCATTTTAAAGCGTACTTCCTAGTTCTGCAACACCCAAGGCTTTTAGCAGTGGCTCCCAAACCAGTTGGTCTAAGGCACTAGGTGATGAAGCACCCTCGCTAAATATTTTTCTATTTTTACAGCCTTAAGTAATCACAAAAACCAGTGTTCATTTTTTTTTTTATTCACTTTTTTTTTCTTTTTATTTTCATTGTGCTAAGGACTTTAGACAAGAGCATTTCAAGGTCTCTTCTACTAATCCAAGTTTCAAGATGCGTGATTGTGCATTTTATAGGGTACATGTTTTCAGAATCTAGACTTAAGGTAGGAACTATTTTTCAAACTTATACTCTAATAAAAGTTTTAATACTTTTCCTTCGTTTCGACTTAGCCCAAGAAGTGAACCCAAAATTTGCCTATTTCTAAATAAACTACAAGGCATATACTTTCTACCGTTAAACTTTAAGGAATGTTATTTTTAGGGTTTTTAATTCACTAAGTCTAAGATCTAGTTGTTCCTAACCAGTTAACCTATCTGTCAAACTCAAGTCAATTAGCCAAAATTGAATACAGTAATTTTTATAATTTTTGAAAATTTTCAATTTTTATGGGTTTTTCTGTTTTCTAATTTTTTTTATTTTTCAAATTTTTCAAATTTTTATGATTTTTATATAAAGATGCAATGCAGAAATATACATATGAATGCAAAAGGAAAACGTACCGACATACCCCCAAACTTATAATGGACAGTGTCCTCACTGTCATGCTGCACCAAATGGGTTGATAATATCGGCGAGTTCCTGCTTATTATTATATTTACATAGTATACACACCCCCAAACTTATTTGAAAATAAAGTTTTGGAAAAAAAAAAAGAAATTCGAGGGTGAAGGTGGAGGAAATCAGTCGGTGTACATCGGCTCCTGCAAGAACAGGAGCTCCTCCGAAGGGTCCGCTGAGAAGAACGGTTTCAAACGATGTCCATTTACTTTGAATAAAGTACCGTCTTCAGGATTCTCAAGATCAACCGCACCGTGCGGATAAACGGTGCGGACTACAAAAGGTCCTCTCCATCTAGAACGGAGCTTGCCGGGATGAAAGTGTAACCGAGTATCATATAATAAAACCTGTTGACCCGGTTTGAATGTCTTTCGCAAAAGGTTTTTATCATGAAAAACTTTAGCTCGGTTTTTAGCAATCATGGCATTATCATATGCCTCATCCCGCAGCTCCTCCAATTCATTCAGCTGCAGCTTTCGATTGCTGCCCGCATCTCCTAGAGATAGATTCAGCTCTTTAATGGCCCAAAATGCCTTGTGCTCAATTTCTACTGGAAGGTGGCAAGCCTTCCCGTAAACAAGCCGGTATGGAGACATGCCAAGATCGGTCTTGTATGCAGTACGGAAAGCCCATAGTGCATCGATCAATTTTAGTGACCAATCTTTACGGTTTTTAGAAACCGTTTTCTCCAAGATTTGCTTAATTTGCCGATTCGAGACCTCGGCTTGCCCACATGTTTGGGGGTGGTATGGCGTTGACAGCTTATGGGTGATAGAGTATTTGCGCATTAAGGACTCAAAAGTCCTATTGCAAAAGTGAGAACCATTATCACTTATGATTGCACGAGGGTGCCCAAATCGAGAAAAGATGTGATCTTTCAGAAATCGAACGACAACCTTGTTGTCATTCGTTCGACTTGGTATAGCCTCGACCCACTTTGAAACATAGTCAACAGCCAAAAGAATATACACATTTCCGAAAGAGTTGGGAAATGGTCCCATGAAGTCTATACCCCAAACATCAAAAATGTCTACAACCAAAATTGGTTGGAGCGGCATTTCATTTCTCCGCGATATCCGGCCCAAGTGTTGGCACCGGGAGCAAGTTTTGCAGTATTCGAATGCATCTTTGAAGAGTCATGGCCAATAGAAACCACACTGCAAAACTTTCTCGGCTGTCTTCTTTGGGCCAAAGTGCCCGCCACATGCTTGATCGTGGCAAAAAGACAGCACACTCTTAACCTCATTTTCAGGTACACACCGGCGAATGATTTGGTCGGAACAATATTTAAAAAGATAAGGTTCATCCCAGTAAAAATGCTTTACTTGGGAGAAAAATCGTAGTTTGTCTTGTTTCGACCAATCGTTAGGTATCAAGCCGGTGGCTAAGTAGTTTACAATATCGGCGAACCATGGTTCGCAAGAAACAGTCAAGAGTTGCTCATCGGGGAAAGCATCAGTGATAGGCAGTTCAAGTGTAGGCGACGAAGGAAGTCGTGAAAGGTGATCGGCTACTACGTTTTCACATCCCTTTTTGTCCCTTATAATAAGATCAAATTCTTGGAGCAAGAGGATCCAACGTATGAGCCTAGACTTGGCATCCTTCTTCGCAAAAAGGTGGCGAAGAGCTGAGTGATCCGTGTATACTATAACTGGAGAGCCGATTAAATAAGGCCGAAAATTTTCAAGTGCAAACACAACCGCTAAAAACTCTTTTTCTGTTGTTGTGTAGTTTAATTGGGCCTCATTTAATGTTCGGCTAGCGTAGTAAATTACATGCGGCATCTTGTTAATGTGCTGTCCAAGAACAGCACCAATGGCAAAATCTGATGCGTCGCACATAATTTCAAAAGGGTGCGTCCAGTCTGGAGATGAAAGAATGGGCGCAGAAATGAGTGAGTGTTTCAAAGACTCGAACGCTTTCATGGAAGTTGAGTCGAAGAAAAAAGTAGTGTCCTTGGCCAACAAGAGAGTCAAGGGTCTAGCAATCTTGCTAAAGTCCTTGATGAACCGTCTATAAAAACCGGCATGGCCAAGGAAAGCTCGGATATCTTTGACGCATTTTGGAGGAGGAAGATTAGAAATGACTTCGATTTTAGCTCTATCAACCTCTATGCCGTTTTGCGAGATCACATGTCCTAAGACAATGCCTTATCGTACCATAAAGTGGCATTTCTCCCAATTCAAAGTTAGGTTCTTTTCCCTACAGCGGGTGAGAACTGCGTCAAGATGCCGTAAACACTCATCGAAGGAGTCACCAAAGATGGAGAAATCATCCATAAAGATTTCTAAAAACTTCTCCACCATGTCCGAAAAAATCCCCATCATACACCGCTGAAATGTAGCGGGTGCATTGCACAACCCAAAGGGCATGCGACGGTAAGCAAAAGTGCCAAAGGGACAAGTAAATGTAGTCTTGTCTTGATCCTCTTTGGCTATGGGGACTTGGTTATAACCGGAATAGCCATCTAAAAAGCAGTAGAATTCGTGCCCCGCCAATCGTTCTAGCATTTGGTCAATGAATGGTAAAGGAAAGTGGTCCTTCCTTGTCGCGGCATTGAGTTTTCGGTAGTCGATGCAAACTCGCCACCCAGTTTGGGTGCGAGTAGGAATTAACTCATTTGCCTCATTGGTGATGACCGTGATGCCCGATTTCTTTGGCACGACATGAATGGGGCTAACCCATTGGCTATCCGAGATAGGGTAAATGATACCGCTATCAAGACATTTAACAATCTCCTTCTTAACCGCCTCTTTCATGATGGGGTTGAGGCGTCTTTGTGGATCCCTTGCCGGCTTGGCATCATCCATCAAGTGTATATGATGTTCGACTATGAGGGGACTAATCCCCTTGATGTCCGCCATAGACCAGCCGAAAGCTTGCCGATTATTGTATAAGACCGTTAAAAGAGCCTTCTCTTGCCCAAGAGCTAGAGAGGCCGATATGATAACAGGTAAGGTCTCATTTTCACCTAGATAAGCATACTTTAGGTGCGACGGCAAAAGCTTTAGTTCGAGTTTAGGTGGTGAAATAATAGAGGGTAACAATGGAGTAACCGTTTCAAACTCGAAGGATTCCATCAAAGGTTCAAATTGAGTGTACGCTACCGAGTCGGATGGTTCAACTAACTCATCCGAAAAAACAAAAGACTCAAACTCGAGTGGAGAGTCTTCAAGATCATCGACAAAGGTGAAACACTCATAATCTTTGTCCGACGTGAAAGCTGTGTCGGATTCTAGGAGGAACGCACTAGTGGCGTCAATATTACTGTGATCAAACATGAAATTCTCGAACTCACAGTCCTCCTCCGCGATCTCATCGATCGAGCACACATCAAGTACGCTAGAATTAGGCTCGCAAGGCTGACTTCCTAACTTGAAAATGTTAAGTTCAACTGTCATCTTGCCAAAAGATAGATTCATGGAACCATTACGACAGTTGATTACTGCGTTAGAAGTCGCGAGGAATGGTCGACCAAGTATCACCGGAATTTGATTACGGGGGTTAGCGACAGGCTGTGTATCCATAACAATAAAGTCAACGGGAAAAATGAAATCCCCAACTTTAATTAACACATCCTCCAACTCTCCCCTAGGATGGGTGATTGATCGGTCGGCCATTTGGAGAGTGTAATGAGTAGGCTTGAGCTCTCCAACACCTAATTGTTCGTACACCGAATAAGGTAGCAAATTGACACTAGCACCAAGATCTAATAGTGCTCTATTGATGGTCTTGTTCCCAATTGTGATCGAAATAGTAGGACAACCGGGGTCCTTGTGCTTTGGGGGCAAAGAATTGACAAGAGCATCACTAACAGCACTAGCTACGAAAACTTTCTTTGGTACTTGTGACTTCCTCTTTTTGGTGCATAAGTCCTTTAAGATTTTTGCATATGAAGGAACTTGTTGGATTGCATCCAAAAGAGGGATATTTATGCTAACCTGTTTGAATAACTCTACAATCTTCTCCATCTGTGGAGTTGGTTTATTGGATCTCAACCGATTTGGAAAAGGAACATTTTGAAAAGTTGTTGAGTCCAATTTTTGCGGATCAGATTGTTGAGTTGGAACGGATCCCCGTGTAGATGTGTTCGTGTTGTGAGAAGAGGGTCCATTCGAGCTAGAAGAAGTAGAGCCATGTGAAGGATGGAGAATAGGCTCTAAAGAAGAAGAAGAAGAAGAAGAAGAAGATGATGAAGAAGAAGAGGAAGATGAAGAAGAAGAGGAAGATGAAGAAGAACTACCGGCAGAGGTGTCACGGTGCATACCCACATTGTTTTGCAGCACTTTTCCGGATCTCAACGTGGTCACAGCATTCACGTTATGATTCTGCTGTTCATGTGCAACATGTGCGTGACCGGGATTTGGAAGGGGTTGAGACGGAAGTTTTCCTTTCTCTCGCTCTTTCAATGCTGCGTTGAGTTGTGCAATTTGTGCCTCAATAGCTTTGATGCTTTGATCGTGTGAGGCACTGTTTTGCACCAAAGATTGAACAGAAGTCTCTATCCTAGCTGTGGATTATTGTGATTGCACCAAAGATTGTGCAGATTGCTTTAGGAATGCTTCTAGACTTCTTTCGAGCGAGCTAACAGCATTTTGAGGGGGAACAAAATTGTTCATCTGATTAGGGTAAGGTTGCTGTTGGGGAGGCTGCTGAAATTGAGTTTGTGGAGGTGCTTGTTGTTGTTGTGGAGGAGGAGCTCTTTGAAAATTGTTGTTTCTTTGGACTTGTTGATTTTGGTTCCAAGCGAAATTAGGGTGGCTCTTCCAACCCGGATTGTATGTTGAAGAGTATGGATCATTTCTTTGTCGTTGCTGAAAGGCAGCATTGACTTGATCTTGTCCTTGAGTGGATGCAGTGTAAGGACACTCTTCAGTGAGATGTGATGGATCCGAACAACACGCACAAATAGTTCGTGGAGGCACAATAGGAGCAGGAGAAGGTGCTGAGATTTTGGTCTCAAGCGCCTCTATCTTTTTCATAAGAGCGGCCATCTCGGCCTTCATAGCAATTGACATCTCTATTTGATGTATGCCTGCCCTAGGTTGACCAATAGAAGAAGAAGAAGATGTGGTCTTGGTGCTCTCCCACTGAATCGTTTGCTCACTAAGATCCTCAAGAAACTGCCAAGCTTCATCACTAGATTTGGACAGAAAGTGACCTTGACTAAGGGTTTCTAGCAACTGCTTCGTTGCCGGGTTCAATCCCTCGTATAATGTTTGGCAAAGTTGCCATCTTTCGATTCCATGGTGAGGGCATTGAACGAGAAGGTCTTTGAATCTTTCAAAACATTTCCAAAATGGTTCGGCAGGAAGCTGTGAAAATTGAATGATTTCATTACGGATTTTTGCAGTTTTGTGATGAGGATAGAACTTTTTAAGAAAGGCTTTCACAAACTCGTCCCAATTTCTGATTGAGTGTGATGCGGTGCTGTATAGCCACTTCTCGGCTAGGTCACATAAGGTGAAAGGAATGACCCTTAGCCTTATAGCGTCATCACTTAATTGGGTAGTTTTCATCATGGCGCAAACGTTTTGGAATTTGTTGATAAAGATATATGCATCTTCGGATTCCAAACCATGAAACTTAGGCAGCATGTTGATGAAGTGGGGTTTGATCTCAAAGTTGTCCCCATTAGCCGGTGGAAGGGAAAGACAAGTGGGAAGGGCGGTGCGGATGGGGTAGAAAAGATCCTGGAGCGCGACTCGTGCGGGCGCTTCGACAGGCGGAAGATTCGGGTTATTCGCACCTGGCGGAGGTGGAATCCTTCCCGTCTGTAAGGTGTTGTTAGGATCGTATCCCGACATACCTTCGAAAGAATGTGATGGTGAAAGTGAAGAAGTGGACAAGATTTCGACTTCGGAGTCGAAAGGTTCGTCGGTCGGTACCAACGAAACACGGACTAATCGGGCGCTAGGGTCCCTAGTCCAACCGGACATACACTAAAAGGGTTAGTGTAGTCGAGACAGAATGTGAGTGCAAAGATTCTTTAGCGACAAGTTGCAAGTTTTGAAAAGATTTTCCTTTTTCTTTTTAAGTGTGCTTTTGCAAAAAGATTTTGAAAAGAGACTAGTGACACAACTGCAATTAACCACACATGCACAATCAGGCCTAAGTCTAGGGTTGCCTAGGTCAGCTAGACAGCTCCTAACTGTTCCAAAGGGCTAGATATAGAACCTCAAACCGCCTCTTCACGGACAAGTACGGCCAGGTAAGTGGGAAGGAACCACCACTACAGTGGGCCTAATTAAAAACCACTAGCCTAGTCACCGCAATGTCGGTTAGGATAAACGGCCGATGCCTATACTAGTCCTCTGTCCTATTGAGCTCGACGTCCTTAGGGCTGAGTCTAATATTTTTTAGATTAAAAGTGGTCAATGCAGATGCTTTAAGTGATTTCTGGGGTCCTGGGAAGGGTAATGAAATCCCCACCCAATCTGAATTGGTCAATAGCCCCTTAAAGTCAGATTAAAGTATGCAAAGCAGTAAATCACTTGCAATCAATTTGCTTTTAAGCGCGGCGCAAAGAATCCTGCAGAAAATCAATTATTGGAAGGGGGAAGAAGATTTTTAGCGCGAAGAATCCTGCAGAAGATTTGACAGAGATATATGGAGATTTGAAGAGGGGAAGAATAAGGAAACAAACAGTGCAAAAATTTCGCAGAGAAGGCTCCAAGTTGCGGCGTAAGCGCGGCGCGAGGTAGGGTTATGCGGCGGAAGGGCGGCACTATGGGGGCTTCAGGTCTCCAACTTTCTTCAGCTGCTCTGGAATTCCAATATCCTCCTTTTCTGATGTATAGTTCTCTGTTTCCCTTTCAGTGTTGGTTCAGATCCGTCAAACCTGCAAAGATTCACAAAGAAACCCTTCAAACAATAAAAGATGATATATTTTTTTATTTTTTATTTTTTATAGATTTTTATGATTTTTTATGTTTTAGATTAACCCGAAATTACAAAAAGAAAATTTTACGCCATCCCCGGCAACGGCGCCATTTGATTAGAAGAGATTTTGTCGATCAAAAATAATTACCGCAATCAAGAACGGCGTCGCATAAAGCTAGCCGGTGAATACGGGTCGGTCCACAGGGATGTGTAAATCTTCTTTAAGTTCTTACGAGTTAATTCCAAATGGTGTTTGGAAGTTTTAATTAAATCTAAAAATCGAAGTTGTATGAAGGTAGAATTAGAAACTTGCTAGGATTAGGTTTAGGGAAAATTTGGTTAATAAAGATTTACATCTCTTTCCATTGCCATCAATTAAATCAATCATATTAGAGTTATGGTAAATATTAACAAAGGGGATTAGGATGATTGGGAAGATTGATTCTTCCTCTAGATCCTTGTCCTTCCTTTCTTAATCTTCACCCTAACCTCCATGGAAAACCTTAAGATCCGGGCCTTTAGACTACGGAGTTCACTGTTACCTTGAAGGTAAAAGTGCCGTAGGGAGCGGAATCAAAAGGTATGCATGGAGTTCTAATGTTCATAAAAGTTTAGCGATGAAAAGAGATGAGAGATCTTCATCTCTCAAATCCTTCCCTATTCCTAACCCTAACAAGCGAGGAAACTACTCGCTCATTGAGGGGATGAAAGAAAACAAGAATTTATTAAAGAAAGAAAACATCGATTGCAAGCTAATAAAAACTAAACTAAGGCGAGAAAATAAGAACAGATATGAAAAACTAAAATTTATTGCAAAGAAAATAATCTACTTACTTTTGATGCACTCTTATTTCAAGAAAAACAGAATTTTATTTCATGAGAAGAGGCATGAGAAAATACAAGGTCTTGGGTTCTATTTATAGGACATAGAAAGCCTAGGGCTACAGATTGCACCGCATGTCTAAAGTTACAATTATACCCCTAAAAAGATCTTTCCAGAGCCGCCACACATTTTGGCAAAATTTCTTTGCGTTAGGGTTTCATTCCGCCGCGGAAGCGCGGCCTTGATGGGCTTTGGGCAGCGCTTCCGCGGCCTAATGATGAGGTCACTTGATTTATTTTTCTGTGTTGCTTGGTATATCTCTGGGCTTCCTGGTTCTGTATTCAGATCATCATTTGGGCTTCTACAGTGATACCAGATTTTCAACGAACACTTTGCATTGGATCTTTTAACCGTTTTTCTTGCAAATTTGGATCTTGAGTTGCCGTGTTGATGGTGAACCGTTCTTCTGCCGGGCTTTACTAAGATCTTCCTATTTGTTGGTCAAAAATCCTTCTTTTGTGTCGTCTTTTGTGTTTTTCACTGTTTTCGTGCCAAGAACCTGTAACCTGTAACATGTAGCAGACATGGGTCAAAAGCACCTGTTTTTATTCTTAAATGCATAAGAATGGGGCATACAAAATGCAATATTATGTTATAAACATTGGCCGTCGGATCATCGGTAGCGGAACACGTGCTTAAGATGATTGGCTACATAGAGGAGCTCGCGGACCTTGGGACCACGTTGGAGAATGAACTCTATACTGATTTGATTCTCCAGTCCCTTCCTTCCACTTACGCCCAGTTTATTCTTAACTTCAACATGCAAGGAAAGGAGGTTGAACTTTCCGAACTTCTGAACATGTTGAGGAGTGCTGAGGGCACCCTACAGAAGGGTAGGGAGACATCCACTTTGTTTGTAGGAGGATCTTCCTCTTCTAGATCCAGGGCGAAAGCCAAGGGTAAGAAGAAGAAAGCCCCCGCCAAACCAAGAGGCGGTGTCGGTAAAGTGGATACGAAGGGAAAAGGAAAAGCAACAAAGATAGCGGGAAAGCTGGTGGGGAAGGAAGAATGCTTCTATTGTCATAAAAGTGGTCACTGGAAATAGGATTGCAAGGCTTGGAAGGCCAGAACACAGGATTTGAAGCGAGTTGCGGCTTCAGCTTCAGGTGTGTATGTTATTGAAAACTGTCTATCAATAAACTCTACATCCTGGGTATTGGATACCGGATCAGGATCTCATATCTGTAATTCTTTGCAGGCGTTGAGAAAGCGTAGAGTTTTGAAGGAAGGTGACATGACCCTCAGAGTTGCAAACGGTGCTGGCATGGATGCTGAGGCCGTGGGGGACTATCACCTGGGATTGTCGGATGGACACTTTTTGGTTTTGCGTAGTTGTTATTATGTACCAAATGCAACCTGTAATATCATTTCGGTATCTTTATTATCTAAAGAAGGTTATGAATTTGCATTTGTAAGTAATGTAGTGAACATTCACCTTAATCAAGTTTTGATTGGGTCAGGTACATTGAACAACGGTATATACGTATTAAACCAACCACAGATTTTCAATGTCCAGAATACACACAAAAGAAAGTCTCCAGAAATCAATAAAACTTTCTTATGGCATTGTAGACTGGGTCACATCAATATGAGAAGGTTGACTAAGTTACATGCAGAAGGATATTTGGATCCATTCGAATATCAATCGTATGTAACTTGTCAATCCTGTCTCAAGGGAAAGATGACAAAGACTCCGTTCACTGGACACGGAGTAAGAGCGAGCGAGCTCTTGGGACTCGTACACAGCGACGTGTGCGGTCCAATGTCTACACTTGCACGAAGCGGTTATTCTTACTTCATTACTTTTACGGATGACTTTTCAAGATACGGTTATGTCTTCTTAATGAAACATAAATCCGAGGCTTTTGAAAAATTCCAGGAATATAAGAATGAAGTAGAAAAACAAACAGGCAAAAGTATCAAGGCACTAAGATCTGATCGAGGTGGTGAATACTTGAGTGCCGAGTTCCTGGGTTACTTAAAAGAGAATGGAATTCTCTCTCAGCTTACTCCTCCATACACTCCGCAACATAACGGTGTATCGGAGAGACGGAACCGAACCCTATTGGATATGGTACGGTCCATGATGAGTAACGCTGAGTTACCGCGATCGTTCTGGGGATATGCGCTAGAATCAACTGCATATCTTTTGAACCGAGTTCCAACTAAGACTGTGCCTACTATATCATATCAGATATGGTGTGGGAAGAGACCCTATCTTAATCACATTAAGACATGGGGATGTCTAGCTTTTGTAAAAAAGCAGCATGCGGACAAGCTCGAGGCACGCTCAGTACAGTGCAAGTTTGTGGGATATCCAAAGAACTCCAAGGGATATTTCTTCTATTGCGAAGAGGAACAAAAGGTGTTTGTTTCTCGCCATGCCCACTTTCTAGAACACCAGTTCATAGAAAAAGAATTAAGTGGGAGCGCAATAGAACTGGAAGAAATTCCAGAACCACGAGCTATTACTGAAAGCTTAGTAGAACCAGAGGGTTCGAAAGATCAGGACATTCCCACGCCACTCCGCAGGAGTAGTAGGCAGTCTCATCCGCCCGAGAGATACTACGGTTTTCTCATTAACGGGGATAGAGAGGATTGCATCATAGACTGTGATGAGCCTACTAGCTTCCAGCATGCAATTCAGAGCGTCGACTCGGTAAAATGGCTGGATGCAATGCGGACCGAAATGGAGTCCATGTACACCAACAAAGTATGGACGTTGGACATTGCTCCAGATGGGGTAAAACCCATAGGATGCAAGTGGATCTTCAAAAGGAAGATTGGTGTAGATGGACAGGTTGAGACCTATAAAGCTAGACTGGTAGCAAAGGGTTTTCGTCAGCGACCTGGTTTGGATTATGACGAAACCTTTTCTCCAGTAGCTATGCTGAAATCCATTCGGATCCTTCTTGCCATTGTTGCCTTCCACGATTATGAGATTTGGCAGATGGACGTAAAGACAGCTTTTCTAAATGGACATTTAGAGGAGTGTGTCTATATGGACCAGCCAGAAGGTTTCATTCAGAGTGGGAGCAGCAGAAAGGTGTGCAAGTTGCTTAAGTCCATTTATGGACTAAAGCAGGCATCGCGGAGTTGGAACATCTGTTTTGATGAGACGGTCAAGGAATTTGGCTTTATCAAAAATCCAGATGAACCATGCATCTATTGTAGATTTGTAGCGAGAACTGTAGTATTCCTCGTTTTATACGTGGATGACATTCTCTTAATAGGAAATGACATTCCTATGCTACAATCTGTCAAGGGGTTCTTGTCACACAGGTTCTCCATGAAAGACCTGGGTGATGCCTCATACATTCTGGGTATCCGGATCTACCGTGACAGGTCCAAGAGGATATTAGGACTTTCGGAGTCCAGGTACATCGACACCATACTGAAGAGATTCAGTATGGAAGATTCCAAGCACGGTAATCTACCGGCTTGTCACGGGATCACCCTCTCCAAAGAGATGTCTCCCAAGACTGATTTGGAGAGGGATCGCATGTCTATTATACCCTACGCTTCTGCGGTAGGCTCTATAATGTATGCGATATTGTGTACCAGACCGGATGTGGCTTATGCACTGAGTGTGGTAAGCAGGTATCAGTCAAACCCCGGGGAGAAACATTGGATAGCAGTAAAGAACATTCTCAAGTACCTGAGAAGGACTAAGAAGATGTTCTTGGTGTATGGCGCAAAAGACCTCCAGATTGAGGCCTTTGCTGACTCCAGCTTCCAGAGTGACAAGGATGATTCCAAGTCCATGTCGGGTTTTGTCTTTAACCTCAATGGAGGGGCGGTGTGTTGGAAGAGCTCCAAACAGGAAACCGTTGCTGACTCGACTATGGAAGCGGAATACATCGCTGCATCTGATGCCGCAAAAGAAGCTGTCTGGATGAGGAAGTTCTTGAGAGAACTTCAGGTGGTTCCGTCCATTGTTGACCCAATACCTCTGTATTGTGACAACAACGGGGCTATAGCTTTAGCGAAGGAACTCAGGTCCCATCAGAAATCCAGACACATCTTAAGGCGGTATCACCTGATCAGGGAGATTGTGGATCGCCAGGAGATCGAGGTTCGGAGGGTTGCTTCAGAAGATAACACAGCAGATCCATTCACCAAGTCCTTGCCCCAGACTCAGTTCGAGCGGCTGATCGAGATGATAAGTCTTCGATACGCCAGTACATGGCCTTAGTGCAAGTGGGAGATTGTTAGTGTATATGCCCTAGAGGCCATTACTGTATCATACTAGTTTGTATATTACTTGATGGAAGCTTGGGATATTCACAGTTGTATATACAATTTTGCTCGAAATGGTAGTATGCTACTTGGTTTGTCTCTGCTTTAATATGTGCATGTGTTTCTTTTAGCATATCGCTGATATACATATTAGTAGAGCCCTTAGGATCTTTGCTTGATTACCAGCGTTGTGATGGCGCTCACACTCGTGGGAGCTGGGTGATCTATAAGCACATCCTTATACAGGTCCCTAGTCGTTAGACTATCGAGACAGGGCATCGATACTCCGGAGTAGACTAGCGTATGCGCTTCTCATCCCAGTGTGGGAGACGGTCTGTCCCACAGCCGTCAGTACGTCGTATTTGAGATAGTATGTGGGTTCTCGTTAGGTTATGAGTACACTGGACAGGACTCGTCGGGAACTGTTGGTTGGTATTATACCTATCGTCAGTTATCAGTTCCCAGGTGACATGAGTACAGCTTAGTCCGCTGACTTGACACTGTCACTTCACCTCGATTGTGTTCCCACTGCACTTTGATTACTACCCTACCACGGCTCAAAGGAGTCGTGCAAACAGGTAGTTTTTAGGTGCAGTCCCGAAGTACTTGGAGGCAGTGACGGTTAGACAGGATTCGTCTCTCCCGGTATTGGGGGTTGACATCGCGCTGTGTCCAGGAGAGCCATTACACGAGTAGTCCCTGGCCAGGGCAATCGAGATATACTGGTAGGTTTCCAGTGTTATCTCAGGGTGTTCTGGGCTACACTCCGACACGACTTGTACTGCTATTAGGGGACTGACGTTCACTGCCCCCCTAGGCCCGCCATGCGATGTATCAGACGAACAGACCGGACTGTACAGAGACTGTCACATACAGGCTCAGTAGGAGTTCAGATGGGATTCACCTCATCAGTCTTCTTATCGACATCTACCTGGGGACCGTTATGTACAGCTAGTACCGCTTGCGGTCTGTGGTTAAACCCACTTCCAGCGTAGTGTCGAGTCTTTAGAGTCCCACACAGAGAGCTATTCGCCTTTAGGAAAAATGAGTAGAGGTCGCATGGTTTTGCGACAGGGTTCGTTCACATCCGCGCACTTGTGCACGTTTGCAGTCCGGACAGCTTATACTAGCGGGCTTTGGTTTAAGCCAGATCCTAGTATAGATTTGGGATTGGTTTTTTCTCTTTGTATTCGTGTTCCTCGGATCACGAATACGGGTGCGTATGCACAGTTGCTTGAGACAGAGGGAGAGGACTTTGATTAGGGTTAATGACTATTGTCATTTTATTAACCCTAATGCTTATGTGTGTATTATGGTTAATTGATATTAGTTTAATATAATTGTGCATGGTTATGGTTGTTGACCATTTGACCTTCTTAACTTGTTGACCTAGGTTGACACTTTGACCATCATCATTTCATTTGGAAGATGCTCTTTGATCCTTGCAATTTGCATTAAAAATGAAATGATAATGGTTATGTCTTAATTAACCATGACAATTATCTAGCTAATTATCAATTTATAATAATTCACACATATATGTGAGAATGGTTGTTTATTCTCTCATTCTATTCATTCACTTTCTCTCTCTTGTTCTTCCTCTCCCTCAAGCTCTCCCCTCTCATGTGTTGAGAAACACTTGAGCTTGAGAAAAACCCCTTCTTGATAATCTCTACTCTCATCTAGGGTTTAAGGATTAACACTTCTTGCACCCTAGTTACTTCTAGCTTGGAGTTGAAGCCAAAGGTTGAGGCTTTCGGGTTGATCTTTCTTCGACGTGAGAAGACGACAAAGGTGACCTCTTTCCACTACTCCAAGGAGCAAGGAGAGAAGGACATAAAGCCCTAGGTATAACCTTTCTAACACTTAGCTAGTTTCTAGTTAGCTTTAGCTTGTTTTTGTTTAGCAAAGATCCTTCTTTGTCTAGTCCATGTTGCCTAAGTTGATAAAAATTTGATTTTTATTCCGTTTTCTGCCTCCCCGCAAGTACCGGGGTGGGCAACGTGGACTTACACTAAGTGTGTTGCTCCCTTGCGAGTCGTAAGGATCTCACGCGGGTGGTTTCTCCTTACAAAGTCGAGAGGATCTTGTAAGTGTCTTTCATCCGTGCCCATTTCGCTTATGGACATACCGTCTTTTTTTTATTCTCTTTTTTTTAAAATTCTTTTAATTCTTTTTTCTAACGAGGTCGCGCCCTTTCGGGTTTTCATGAACACTCGTCGGTAGCCCTGCTGTTTTTACTCACGGAGCCCTTTCGGGTTTTCATCCGTGCCTATTTCGCTTATGGACATACCGTCTTTTTTTAATTCTTTTAATTCTTTTTTTTAATCGTGTCAGCCTAAGGATGCTACGATAGTAGTTTAAAGACGTTTCGGTCATTTGCAAGTTTTAGGACATTGCGGTCCACCGTCGCCGTATTTGAGGCGAATCTCTAGTTTACCGACTTTTCGGTCTATGGGGCTTTCCTTATGAATGAGAATGATGCCCCCGGCGTGTCCACCTTTCTCGGAGCATGTGGTTGTGGCGGGCTCACCTTCCAGTTTTCGGACAGCGCGAACTTGCCCTGCTGGTGTTGGTCTTCAACCCAGTTTTTGAAGACGTAGCAGTTTTCGATCGGATGGCCCAATACTTGGTGGTAAAGGCAGTAATTAGGATTGTTGACATCATTCAGTTGTAGCTGGTGTTTCGGCTCTGGTAGAGTGATAAGCCTGTTGCGCTCTGCTAGTTCGAACAGCCTCCTTGTTTCATCATGGGGAAATGAGTAAGGACGTTTCAACTTTTCATTGAGGGGTTGCCTCTTGTTGTTTCGGCAAACAACCGGTCTAGGGTCACTCGATTGCTGTTGAGTGTTGGCGACGAGGGCTGTTTTTCCCTTCCCTTTATCTTTCTTGTTCGATCCCTTGTTTGCGGGTCCGAGCTTTTTTTTGGGTAGCGTGCGATTGCACGGCTGAATGCTCTCGCAACTCCTCAATTCTTTCATTTCAAAGGTGGATTCCTTGAATAGAAAGCCGGGGGCTACTTTTTCTTCGGAGTCGCTCCCGAAGGTAATAACTTGCGATCCCTTGGTGTCGGCTATGTGACAGTCGCCAACAGCTCTTTCGCGTTCATCTGTCGTGCTTTTCTGTTTCCGACGAGCCTTGCGCTTCACTCGTTGAACGTGTTGTCGATGGGAAACATATCCCTGCCACCAGTTATTAAAGGCTGTGCACTCCTCGATAGGGTGTGCAATCCTCTGATGGTATAGGCATAAATTATGATGTATGTCCGCTTCATCAAGACGTATATTGCCAGGGGAGTTTCCTTTGAAAGAGGGCAACTTCATTCCTATTGCCAGGGCCCTAGAAAATCGTTTTCTTACTTTAAGCTTGCTTTTGCTGGCGATAGGGATGCTTTGCTCCAGTTGGGATGTCCCGGCTCTTTCCTCCAGTCGTTGGTGTTTGGCCTTTTCAAATATAGCCAGTTCACGCTCTCGATTGGCTTTGCTTTCCTGACGGGCTTCGTTTAGGAATGCATCAATCATTTCGTCTGATGTTCCCAGAGGTTCTGGTTCGGGACTTGCCCCTGGTTTCTCTGCGTTAGGAGCTTCTTTAGTGTCTCTCGACGAGTGAGAGATCATATGGCAGCTTGCCACATAATCCTCAGGTTCATCCGATGAGTCTTTGTTGTCACCTTCGTCCTCAAGGACGTGGTTGAGGAATTCTCGGAGTGTGACTGGGGTCCGCGCCTTCTGATTATCTTCTTCCAGTGCGTCAATACATATTTGCAGATCCGGGCGCTTGTCATCAAACCGCGGAGCTTTTTCTATAAAAGTGCATGATGCTCCCGGCACGTCTACCCTTTTAGGAGCATGAGGCTGTGGCGTGCTCACCTTCCAGTTCTCGGATAATGCGAACTTGCCTTGTTGGTATTGATCCTCAATCCATCCTTTAAAGACGAAGCAATCTTCGATTGGATGGCTTACTGCTTGATGGTAAGGGCAGTAATTAGGATTGTTGAGATCGTCTGGCTGCAACGGACGTTTTGGACTCGGCAGATTGATGAGTCTGTTGCACACTGCCAGCTCGAACAGTCTTCTCGTTTTATCTTGAGGAAACGAGTAAGAACGTCCTAGCCTCTCCTCGAGGGATGGGCGTGGACGCACATTGTTTTGGCGAACAACCGGCTTTAAGTTGCTCGGCTGTTGTTGAGTATTGGCGACGACGATCGCTTTACCTTTCCCCTTTTCACTTCGGGAGTCCGGCTTTGGAGGAGACGGTCTATGGCCCATCTGGTCCATTTGAGCTAGCTTGTCAATCAAGGCCTGGAAAGTAGTCGGCTTGAAGAACATCATGAATTGCGAGATGGTTGCTTGTGGATCAAGAGTGCCCATGAACATGCCTACCGCAGGTGCTTCTTCAATACGTTGTTCGCACTTCGACTATAAGTTTCGCCACCGGATTGCATATTGTGTTAGTGTATATGCCCTAGAGGCCATTACTGTATCATACTAGTTTGTATATTACTTAATGGAAGCTTGGGATATTCACAGTTGTATAGACAATCTTGCTCAAAATGGTAGTATGCTACTTGGTTTGTTTCTACTTTAATGTGTACATGTGTTTCTTTTAGTATATCGCCTATCACATTAGTGGAGCCCTTAGGATCTTTGCTTGATTACCAGCATTGTGATAGCAGTCACACTCATGGGGACTGGATAATCCACAAGCACATCCTTATACAGGTCCCTAGTCGTAGGACTATCGAGACAGGGCATCGATACTCCGGAGTAGACTAGCGTATGCGCTTCTCATCCCAGCAGGGGAGACGGTCTTGTAGGGTTCCTAGGCACACTAACAAGGCTCTACAAGGCATCAACCATGCCAAAATTAAATTTTTATGTGCCGAACAACCCTAAGCAAGATCGTATACTAGAGATTAGGCGAATCAAATAGCAAGTAAACAACTTTACTCTAAAGGGAATACGAAATACAACCTTTGTAGATCGGTCCTTCACTTCATTTGCTCCTTGTTGAAGTCCCTTCGCTGCGATCAAGGTTCTTCTGGGCTCTTGCATGGCTTCACGACGCGAAGGATGCGACCTTGCTTGAAGTCTCCGAGGCCAAAGATGATCTACGTCGAGGGAATTCCGACTCAAGCTCCTACTTCACTAACTAGAGAATTAGTGAAGTAAACACCCTAAACTAAAGTGCTAGTTTAGTAGAGGATGGAGAAATAGGAACTGGGTTCTCTTTAGAATTTTGTTTCTCACAATCTTTCTCACTTTGGATCAAACCCTAGTTTTCTTTTTCTTTTTGAAGCAAGAAGAAGAAGATGAAGAAAAATAAATGAGAAGAGATAATGATCAAGTGAGTGAGCTAACCATGGTGAGTGAGTATCATATACTAACTCTTGTAGAGACATTACCATGGCTAAGTGTTAAGGTTAGGTTAAAACCCAAAGTAAAAACAAATTTAGTGGGCTTTAGTCAATGCATCCATAAGCTTCCACAAGCTTCATGCATTTTCTAATTTACCACTAATTTTGTAATTACTTTTAAATGTTAAAACCCAACATAAAAAATAGCATGGTGTATGTCTTGTACACCCATGTCAAGTGTATCATTAACCATGATACAAAAAAAGAAAACACAATTTTAATATATATCATATATACATTAAAGTTGTGCTCATGTGAGAAAACCCTAAAGTGAACAAGTGTTAGTAAATGTAAACTAGTATATCTAATATACAATTATACACTTAATTATTAAATCAACACTTGACTTAATAATCCGGTCATATCTCATATAACCGACTAATATTCATCGTATCGACTTATCGAATCAACACTTGATTCGATAACCCCGTCATATCATATATAACCGACCGATACTAAAAGTTGCTAGAATAGAATACGGTATCACATACACGCATTATTCTCGGTCCCGCACATATCACATATGCGCTCCTATTTCGTTTTGCCTGAGCCAGTAAAATCTCTGTGTAGGACTCTAAAGACTCATCAATACGCCGGCAGTAGGTGATGATCACATCACGCACCCACAAGTCGTCAGCGGTACTAGCTGGATGTAATGGCTACCCTGGTATTGAGCGATCAGAAGATCAGCAAGCAAGCCCGCTCCAACTCCTGTAAAAGCCTGCCGGTAACACTTTCCGTACAGTCCGGTCTCCTCGTCTGATATATCGCATATCAAGTCTAGGGGTGGTAAACGTCAGACCCCAATAACCGATAAGTCATGCCGATGTGAGGCTTATAACAGGTCGAGAAACTACTGGTAACACTTACCAGCAAATCTCTAAATCAACTTTGGCCAGGGACTTCCCTGTTATAGCCAATCGAACACAGCGCAACATCAACCCCCAATATCGGGAGAGACGAAACCCCTCCTATCGCTCATTGCCTCCATGTGACTCGGGACTGTACCCAAAAACCACCGTTTTGCACGCCCTCATGGACGTGGTAAGGTGGAAATCAAAGCACAGTGGGAATCACACAAGACTCTATGACGATCTCGGGTCAACAGACTACTCTGTACCAGTGTCACCAGAGAACTGCCATCTGACGTGAGGTATAATACCATCTGGGAGTTCTCGGTGAGTCCGTCCAGTGTACCCAGTCTCCACTGAGCACCCGTATACCATCTCTGATGTCAAACACCAATGGATATGGGATCATCCATCGCCCATCTCATGGGTCGAGAAGCGTATACGCTAGTCTACTCTGGTATATCGATGCCCCATCTCGATATACCCACGACTAGGGACCTTGAAGGATGTACTTATGGACTACATTGTCCCCACTAGTATGATCTGCATCACAGTCCAGGTAGTCAAGTACACATCCTAAGGGCTTTATCAACATGTAGCTATAAGACAGTATCAAGAGACAAGTATACATGTTAAGATAAAGAGCAACCAGATAGCATACTATCATATCGAGCAAGAAAGTCCTCTCTATATATGTCCAAGCATCCAATATAATATACATCATCTGTACAATACTGGCCTCTAGGGCATACATATAACTAACATTCTCCCACTTGCACTAGGAACAGTTGCTGTAGTATTGCATACCGAGCATCCCGAAGAGTCTCTCAAACTGTATCTGGGGAATGGCCTTTGTGAGTGGATCCGCTGTGTTGTTCTTCGTGTCAACCCTCCTGACCTCGATCTCCCGGCGATCAACTATCTCCCGGATCAGATGATACTGCCTCAGAATATGCCTGGATCGCTGATGGGACCTGGGTTCCTTGGCCAAAGCCACCGCTCCATTGTTATCGCAATACAAAGGTATTGGATGCTCAATGGATGAAACCACTCCAAGTTCAGTAATGAACTTCTTGATCCAGACAGCCTCTTTGGCAGCATCGTTGGCAACGATGTATTCAGCCTCCATCGTCGAGTCTGCCACGGTTTCCTGCTTGGAACTCTTCCAGCTAACCGCCCCTCCGTAAAGGGTAAAGACAAATCCCGACTGCGACTTAGAGTCATCCTTATCACTCTGGAAGCTCTCGAATCGGTAAACGACTCCACTTGGAGTTCTCCGTTACCATACACCAAGAGCATCTCTTTAGTCCTTCGTAAATACTTGAGAATGCTCATAAGAGGGGCCGGCCACCTTAAGAAGAGGGAGAGTGAGTGTAGGAATGGAAGAGGTTACCATAAGCACAAAATGAAAAGCATGAGTCAAATGGACACCTTGCTTAACAATAAATGCAAGAATTAATGCAAAACAAGAGTCACCATAACACATCACCATAACAATTAATGCTTAACAATGAATCACCATATCATTAAATGCTAACCATGAGTCACCTAATCTAGAACCTTCTAGAATCATGACTCACCCAAGAAAAGATAAATCCATTTTTAACCGAATGTTAAAGACGGGTGATAGAAAACTGGAAACTGGCAACTTCCAAAAGCGATCCCGAAACGAATTTCAGGATAACCCCGTAACGCTATAAACATACCCGCATTTGTATTACGACTGAATACAAATGTAACTGAGACAAAGATATTATATCTACACAGTATAATACTCGGATCCGGCTTAAAACAAAGCCTACCAGTATTATCTGCCCGAAATATGACACGTGCGAAAACGCACGTGCATTTTCCGAACCTTGCCATAATACCATACAGCATCTACAACGTTTCGCCCGAACTTGGGAAACTTTCTGTGGGGGACTCTAATGACTCATCAACACACTGGCACTGGGTATAACCACTAGCACGTCAGAGGTACAAGCTGTACGTAACGGTTGCCTATGTATTGATTGGAAGGGAAACTGACGAGCGAACTCATCCAGAAACCCTACTGAGCCTGACAGTGACAATATCCATACAGTCTGGTCCATTCGTCTATGAGTATTGCATATAGGGCCTAGGGGGCTGGTAAACGACAGACCCCCAATAGCTGTATAAGTCGTGTCAGAGAGCAGCCCAGAACACCCTGAGATACTACTGGAATACCTACCAGTAAATCTCGATTACCCTGGCCAGGGATTTCGTGTAATGGCTCTCCTTAACACATCACGATCTCACCCCCAATACCGGGAGAGACGAATCCCCGACGATCTGCTCACTGCCTCCATGTGGCTCTGGACTGTACCCAAAAAATACCTGTTTGCACGACTCCTTTGAGCCGTGGTAGGGTATAAATCAAAGCACAGTGGGAACTCACAAGAGACAAATGACGACCTCAGGTCGATGAACTAACCTGTACAGATGTCACCAGGGAACTGCTATCTGACGTTAGGTATAATACCAACCAGCAAGTTCCCGGCGAGTCCTGTCCGGTGTACTCATAACCCAATGAGCACCTGTATACATCTTAGGTGAATCAACTAACACCAATGGCTTGTGAGACCGGCCACCGCCCCTCGTCGGGGTCTCGAATGTATACACTAGTCTACTCTGGAGTATCGATGCCCTGTCTCGAAACTCCCACGACTAGGGACACTTTAAGGATGTGCTTATAGACCCCAGCTCCCACATATATGATCGCCATCATACTGCTGGCAGTCAAGCAAGAATCCTATGGGCTCTATCATGAGAATAAAGACAAACCAGATAGCATACTATCATCTCGAGTAAGACTGTTTTATCGGTATAGGTCCTACCTCAATCATTGCAATCACGTACCTGCGATCCAATAATTGACTTTGAGGGCACTATATCCAACAATCTCCCACTTGCACTTAAGGCTAATTTTTGCGATGTCGCGTACTCACAGCTCGTGTGATACCGAACATCCAACTCCTCTACTAATCAGTTTCACAAAGCTCGTTTGTAAAACTATTGTGTTCGAGAAAGAGCCTCAGTGAGTGGATCCGCCTGATGTTTCTTTCTATGTCTCTCTTAATCTCAAGTTCGTGGAGAATGCCATCTCCCGAATTGAGTAATACCTGTCTTAGAATATGTCTGGATATCTGATGGGACCTAGTTCATAAATGAACTCTAAGTCCAGCAAACTTCTTAGACTGTATCATCAACTGAATTTAATCAGCATCCAGCACTATGCCTCCCACAGTATCCTCTTGGACCACCTGTCCATAATACTGTCCCTCATCAGAGGGAAAACTATAACTTTGACAATCAGTCTGTCATGCATGTCACCTGTGAAGCCTGGAATAATAACCGTTTCCTGAAGGAGGATGACGTCATCAAATCCGTAGAACATGTACTTATGTTCTATAACTGCTTCCGTATGTTTCTTTAGGATTGGATTAATATAAACTTATCGCATATAGTGCAAAAACGACATCTGGTGTGGTACTTGACATCTCACGATTGACTCAATTGCCTAAGTAAGTGATCTGCCAATCATGCACGTCCCTCTCCCCTTTAGTCTGTAAGACACCTTTAGAGAGGGTGACTCCATCACCTACAGGTTCACCACCATGCCAGGAGTCATCTATTCTAAAATACTATTAGAATACTATCAAAGTACCCACATTGGGAAACTACCTAAATTTAGATCTAAAAACCATAGATCTAGTAACCAGAATGTCAGATATTATGTCCATATCCTTTGTGGAGAAACAACTGCGTGACGACCACAGTTCAACCGATCGTAGTATAGGAATTTTACTTCCTACTCTGTGTATGTCATCGAAATAGCAGTACATCACACCCTACTACCTTCTTAACAGATCCATCCCCTTTTCTGATGAAGTCAAACCCATGACTGTCACATCAAAAATTAGATGATCTTATCTCCGCTATATTTGCTCAATCCTATAAATAGTCATAAGCTACTTTCCCACTATGCTTCCGCTGCTCCCACTGACTACGACAACCCTCTGGCAGAATAATATATATACGTACACTTCTAAAGCTAGTTTAGAACGACGCTATACTTATCCTCCTGCCGGGTCTCATAGTTTGGAACAACAGTAGTGTTAAGTCTGGGTAAACAAGAACCTCCCTGTCACCGTCCTTGAGGCTACCGGAGTACCTCTCGGGTGTCTGAGGTTACCCACCATGTCTGCGGAGTGGCTATTTGAATGTCAAACCTGATTGAATGTATAGGTCCTATTAAATTTTCCGTAATCGTTTGCAGTTCTGGAATCACTTCCAGTTCTACCATACTCCCACTATTGTTTTCTGAAAAAAAATCCATTTTACTAAAACTGTGGCGAGTCTAAAACAATATCACTATTGATCTTCCAGATGGTAGAAAATCAACCCTCGTCAAATCCAGGGTCAACCCACAAACTGCCATTATAGAAACGTGCCTTTAGTTATCCAGTGTCTGGTTTTAAGCATAAACTGGACAACTCCCCGTACCTTAACATCGTTAAGATATGAACCATTCTATATCCAATATAGAAATAGAGGCACTAATTTAATTGGAACCAGATTCAAATCATGCAGCTGTCTCCAGTGCATATCAATTTAATGGAGAGAGGCTAATCAGCATTACTCAACTTAGGAATACATCCAATTATGAGTAACCTGAAAGAGAAATAAGTTTCTCAAAACCATTACTATCAACTGAATACCAATCATAAGTATCTACATCTTCGATCTCTTTGAAGAATCCCGATACTTGCGACACCTGGTTCTCTACTTTATTCTTATACCCACAACTTCTCAAAACTAAGACATTGTATTTCTACGAAACACTTGTCTAAAAACTAGAAAAGTTACAAGTAAACAGAACAGAGTACGAGGACCAACCCCTTTGTCCTGATGGACACTGGACAACATACAATACTCTGTATAAATCCACTGAGTTGAATAACTCAAACCTGTGCATCGTAGGTTGAAAACTGTACCCAGGCGATTTCCTTAAATATCACCAATTACAATGAATTCCGATATAATGAGGATGATCACCTAATTCCCAATAACTTACCCCCACTCATCATCTGTATAACCATACAGATGTGAGAATCATACCTGGTAAATACATACCTTGGAGTAAGTATCTAATCGGGAAATCAGTTTTCCATTAATAATGCACTGAAACATAAAAATGTTTCGTAGGGGTATCCTGGTATTCCTAGCAATGCCTCTTCCATAATCCAATTCATGACTTTAACTGTATATTTATTTGCCATCTCTCCAAATCCCTTTATTTGTCTTTATTCATTACCTTCTGTACACCATCGTTAGGCTAAGTGGTTTTCTTCTTTCCCTACCATTCGGCACCAGCCTATGGTTTGGAAGAAGACTATCCAGTAAGCATAATAGGTGTACTCTCCTAATCCTAGGAGTACTCGCAATCTGAGAGAAGGTGATGATAAAAGACAACTGAATAAACCTTATTCCTATTTCTCCTGAACCAGAATCCATTCTCGAAAAAATATCCTTCGAGTTCGTATATAACCATACGATGGATATATCCAATAGAATTGATGTTCGTAGTGATACGGGTTGTTCTGGAGAAATTAAAGGTGAAGTAGGAGTGGCGATAAAATACGTGGTTTGGTCGAGAATGTTAGTAGTCGCAATTTACTTTGCCCTCTTTCTAATTCCTTTATCTTTTCTTTACATATTACCTTCTGCACACCCTACTTAGGCTAATTGGTTTTCTTCATTCCCTACCTTTCGGCGCCTGCCAATGGTTTGGAATAAGACTATCCAAAAAGCGTAAATAGGTGTGCTCTCCTAAACCAAGGAGCTCTCGCAACCTGAGAGAAGGTGATAATAAAAGACAACGGAATAAACCAATTCTATTTCTCCTGAACCTGGATTCATCCTCAAAGAAGTCCCTTCGAGTTCGTATATAACCATACGATGGATCTATCCAATGGAAGTGGATGTTCGTAGTAATACGGGGTGTTCTGAGAAATACAAAGGGTAAAAGAAGGAGCGGCAATGACTTATGCAACTCGGACAATCCAAAATCTAGTATTTTAAGGAGGTTCGGTCAACTTGGTCACTCAGTCTAGGGTCGGTCAAAAGTCGCTGCCAGAGACAGAGAGAAGAAACACTCCGCATGCACTCTAACCTAGGTCAGAATGGTTATCACTTTATCTAATTAGGAAACCTCCCACTGTTATTTCAAATTCTCCTCCAAACCTGAAAGAAGAATTAGTCGGGATCACCCGAAGAGTAAACTAACTCATCAGTGGGAATCGGGATCCAACTATCATCGCATGATAACGTGACGGTATCCACTCACGTTATCACACTCCAGAAGGTATGCGCAAGTATGGCAAGTTTCTTGTATGTTTGAAACTCCCGATGTAATTTTTATCCCATGCTCTTATGACCTTGACGTAGGCCAAAAAATCATAAGCCACATGTCAAGTTCTACCCGTCGTTGTCCTGATTAATTTAGGTCATCGTACATGCCCTTGACGTAGGCCAACAAGGCTGTACGTCTGTCCTAAACTAATGCATCTATCTATGCAACAAATGAATACCCCAGCAGCTACCAAACACTATGCCTTGACGTAGGCCAACAAACATAGCTTGAATACTACTGACCATCCATAAGAAATGACGGAGGGTTACGGCTGTTTTTTGGCAAAAAACCTTTAACGTAATGAACTTGATCTCGTTGAAGGAACCTGATAGCTTTTTATAAAAATATAGTGACGAAAACCTTTTGCTAAAGAGGTCACACCCGGTGAAGGGATCTCGGCTCTTTCCTCGTGGAATGAGGTGCAGGATATTCTAACTGAATACCACGATGCAAAGCAACTTGTAATCGACTATATTGAAGTTATTACCCTGACGTAAAATTCTGCCTAAGGGGTCACTCCCGGTGAAGGGATCTCGGCCCTTGCCTGGTCGAATGAGGTGCAGGATATTCTAACTGAATACCGCTATGCATAACAAAAGGAAATGTCTTTGTAATAACTCCTTTTAAAATTTATTCCAACAACATCAAATATAGGTTTTTTTTATCCTTGCATTGATAAGAATCAATGCAGTCCCATCAGTAAATCACACCAGAAAAGAACGAAAATAAAATGTACATATATGCCATCCGCATTCGTCACTGGGTCCCGTCATCACTCGTTAGGTTACTTAACTAACGACAGAGCGGGGACTGGGCTAGCGCGGGTGTAAAACATATACAACATCTATTAGTGTATATACTAATATACAATAATCGCTCCAGGCGTGATAATATGCAACATTACAGAAAAGTAATAAGCATCACAGAACAATATAGATAATCTGGGATCCCCGGGTTTCATAGAGCCGCTACTGAAACCCGACGTTCCCCTGGTCGTGTGGATAGCCTGTGCAATGAAACCTAGACCCCTACGGGTGCGGCAAGTTACCCGCCAAAACCTGAAGCGAGGCAGCCCCCTACAGCAAAGTGAATGGACTACCCAGCATTTCACGGAATCCGGTAACTTGAGCACCCCTCCTTGGGTCAACCTGTACCCCCTACGAGTGCGGCAAATAGCCCGCCAATTCTAGAGTGAGGCCCCTCTGCCTCTCAAATCCATGAGATACGGACCCGTTGCCCTCCAGAACCCGGCTATCTGTGGGGTAATCCTAGTACAGAAAAGAAAATATATACAACGGGTACATCTACCTCAGCCCGGTCGTGCCCCAAAAGAATAATATACAAACAGGCAGTGACGGCAATCCACATGTTGGACGCTCGCCCTGCAATATCAAATGTACAAATAAATCCAAATAGCACTATCACTGCACTCTGCTATCCACCACAACAAATCCGCAACATCACAGCACAACACAGAATATCAACGCGAATGTCATGTTCGCAAACCCGTCTAAACGAACTATAGCAATCAGACGCGGTTTACCAATCGAATGACATTCCCGGTCGGAGATATAATATAAATACTGTAAACTAACAAGTTTAAAATTTCGATCGACAAAACTTCCCGAAGTGGGCCCCACGTACATCTGGTGTACAGTAATAAAATCTGGGCCCAAAATAAATTTTCCAGAAACCACAATTCACTGTGTAAAGCCCCTGTACAAATTTGAAGCACTGTTCCCACTAAACGGCCGCGGATGCGCGGTCAAACCCTAGGTTTGACCGTGGATCTACGGCTGTTATGTAGGATCACGTGACCAAATTTGTACAGTTTGCCTCAAAAAGCCTGCTCTGTTTTCTGAAGTGCTCAAAATAATTTTTAGACCTGATTTAAAATCGACAGAAACTTTTGTACAGAAAAATGTAGTTTTTGAAATTCCGCTCGATCGATATTTTAAACGCGTTAACACAAGTTAGTAAAGCTTAATGGTGAGGCTCTGATACCACTGTAAGTCCACGGTAGCGCCCCGACCGTCTAACAGACGCCAAAATGCGGAACAAAACTTTTACGACTGGCGCTATCGCGTACTTTAACCCGGATCTGCCATTAAAGATAAACTAACAAAATACAAAGAGGGTAGAAATGTTATACCGAACGATCCGAGTCCTTCGGTCTTCAACCATCATTCCACGCTTTGTTGCAGCTGATCCGAACTCGCTCGATCTCCGGTCTCGTCGTCCAGGTGGCACCATGTCGACGGATCTTTAAACGGGCTCCCGCCTCTGAATCGAGGCAACTCGATCGTCAAGTTTGCTAAAAGAGACGACCAAGATTGATGTAGAGAATGAGTAGAACACTTTGTCTCGTTACGTCCAAAGCTATGGACGAACGGTTAATGAAGTTGCCATTTGGAATCGGGTAAATGGAAATTGAGCTATATGAAATTTCCATGAACTAAACTATCATAATCTTTTCCAAAGAAATCAATTATTATCCCCACAAGAGGGGCCGGCCACCTTAAGAAGAGGGAGAGTGAGTGTAGGAATGGAAGAGGTTACCATAAGCACAAAATGAAAAACATGAGTCAAATGGACACCTTGCATAACAATAAATGCAAGAATTAATGCAAAACAAGAGTCACCATAACACATCACCATAACAATTAATGCTTAACAATGAATCACCATATCATTAAATGCTAACCATGAGTCACCTAATCTAGAACCTTCTAGAATCATGACTCACCCAAGAAAAGATAAATCCGTCTTTAACCGAATGTTAAAGACGGGTGATAGAAAACTGGAAACTGGTAACTTCCAAAAGCGATCCTGAAACGAATTTCAGGATAACCTCGTAACGGTATAAACATACCCGCATTTGTATTACGACTGAATACCAATGCAACTGAGACAAAGATATTATATCTACACAGTATAATACTCGGATCCGGCTTAAACCAAAACCTACCAGTATTATCTTCCCGAAATATGACACGTGCGAAAACGCACGTGCATTTTCCGAACCTTGCCATAATACCATACAGCATCTACAACGTTTCACCCGAACTTGGGAAACTGTCTGTGGGGGACTCTAATGACTCATCAACACACTAGCACTGGGTATAACCACTAGCACGTCAGAGGTACAAGCTGTACGTAACGGTTGCCTATGTATTGATTGGAAGGGAAGCTGACAAGCGAACTCATCCAGAAACCCTACTGAGCCTGACAGTGACAATATCCATACAGTCCGGTCCATTCGTCTATGAGTATCGCATATAGGGCCTAGGGGGCTGGTAAACGACAGACCCCCAATAGCTGTATAAGTCGTATCAGAGAGCAGCCCAGAACACCCTGAGATACTACTGGAATACCTACCAGTAAATCTCGATTACCCTGGCCAGGGATTTCATGTAATGGCTCTCCTTAACACATCGCGATCTCACCCCTAATATCGGGAGAGACGAATCCCCGACGATCTGCTCACTGCTTCCATGTGGCTCGGGACTGTACCCAAAAAATACCTTTTGCATGACTCCTTTTACCCGTGGTAGGGTATAAATCAAAGCACAGTGGGAACTCACACGAGACAAATGACGATCTCAGGTCGATGAACTAACCTGTACAGATGTCACCAGGGAACTGCTATCTGACGCTAGGTATAATACCAACCAGCAAGTTCCCGGCGAGTCCTGTCCGGTGTACTCATAATCCAATGAGCACCTGTATACATCTTAGGTGAATCAACTAACACCAATGGCTTGTGAGACCGGCCACCGCCCCTCGTCGGGGTCTCGAATGTATACACTAGTCTAATCTGGAGTATCGATGCCCTATCTCGAAACTTCCACAACTAGGGACACTTTAAGGATGTGCTTATAGACCCCAGCTCCCACATATATGATCGCCATCATACTGTTGGCAGTCAAGCAAGAATCCTATGGGCTCTATCATGAGAATAAAGACAAACCAGATAGCATACTATCATCTCGAGTAAGACTGTTTTATCGGTATAGGTCCTGCCCCAATCATTGCAATCACGTACCTGCGATCCAATAATTGACTTTGAGGGCACTATATCCAACATGAAGCACTTGGAGGCAGTGACGGTTAGACATGATTCGTCTCTCCCGGTATTGGGAGTTTATATCGCACTGTGTCATGGAGAGCCATTACACATAGTCGTCCCTGGCCAGGGCAAGCGAGATATACTGGTAGGTTTCCAGTGTTATCTCAGGGTGTTCTGGGCTACACTCCGACATGACTTGTACCGCTATTAGGGGACTGACGTTTACCGCCCCCTTAGTCCCGCCATGCGATATTCTCAGACGAACAGACCAGACTGTACGGAGATTGTCACATTCAGGCTCAGTAGGAGTTCAGATGGGTTTCACCTCGTCAGTCTTCTTATCGGCATCTACCTGGGGGCCGTTACGCACAGCTAGTGCCGCTTGCGGTCTGTAGTTAAACCCACTGCCAGCGTAGTGTCGAGTCTTTAGAGTCCCATACAGAGAGCTATTCGCATTTAGGCAAAAGAGTAGAGGTCGCATGGTTTTGCGACAGGGTTCGGTCACATCCGTGCACTTGTGCACGTTTAGTGTCCGGGCAGTTATTACTAGCGGGCTTTGGTTTAAGACAGATCCTAGTATACGTTTTAGGTTGGTTTTATCTCGTTTGTATTCGTGTTCCTCGGAACGCAGATGCGGGTGTGTATGCACGGTTGACAGAGACAGAGGCAGAGGATTCTCATTAGGGTTGTTGACTGTTGACTTTTGCTAACCCCTAATGAGAATTAGAAATATGATTAATAATAATATTAATTAAGTATTATTGTGCCATGGTTGGGTTGAAAGGTTGACTTTGTTGACTTGTTGACTTCGTTGACTGGTTGACTAGGTTGGACTTGTTGACCATCATCATGACAATGGCTATCATTTCATGGCATTGACCTTTGCTTGCTTGTTTTGTTCACAAATTGCATTTAATGCATGAAATGATATTGCCATTTGATATGATAACAACCATCATATAATACTCAATTATTATTATTTGTTATGATTATTTTGGATTATGAGAGCAAGGGTGGGAAAAGTCTTGCTCATTCGATCATTCTCATTCTCTATCATCCTCAAGCTCTCCCTCTTCCTCTTGCTCTCTCTCTAGCTCAAGGAAACTCCCTCTCATGAGTTGAGAACCAATTCCTTGGAGATAAAAACCCAAAACACTTCTCTACTCATCCTAGTATACAAGGTCTAGCAAACCAAGTGTTCTAGTTTCCTCTAGATTGAGGTTGGAGCCAAAGGTAGAAGCTTTCGGGTGGATCCATCTTCGGCACAAGGAGACGACGAGGAGAGAACCATCCGATCACCATAAGGATTCGATGAGAAGGAGTTCAAGTTAAGGTATAAACCCCTAACCGAGTAGGCAAAACTCCTAGTTAGGTTGTTAGATAGTTAGTTTAATAAAGATCCGTTTTTGAGTCCATGTTACCCCACCGTAGAAAATCGTTTTTCACCATTTCCGCAACCCCAAAGAACCGGGGACGGGTAACGTGGACTTACATATTGAACCCAGGTTTCGCCCGGCTTTACTCTCGCATTGATCAAAGCTGTTATTGGAGTATGCTCGCTGGCGCTAGCGAAACGCTGGGTAAACAACAACTCCATTTCAGCGAAAGTTTTGACGGAGTCGTTCGGAAGCTCGGAGTACCATTCAAACGCCGTCTCCGATAAGCTACCGACGAACTGGCGAAGCAACAATTTATCATCACCGCCGGTATTGCCACAAAGAGCCCTGAACTGGGAAACATGTTGATGGAGATTGCCAGTCCCGTTATAGACATGGAATTTCGGTATTGTATAGCCCAGCGGGTACTTGATCTGATCATACCAGCTCGAATATGGTCTCCCCGTTCTGACAACTTGACCGGCCACCTCAGTTGCCTGGTGAACCCGTATCTGCTGAGCGATATATTCATCCAGGTCAGCTTTGGAAATTGTCTCCGCCTTAGCCGTTGAAAGAGCCGGCGGTGGATTTGACGTTCTCCTCTGTCATCTTCAAGGACAACCGGAGGATCTTCGGCTGGGGGATCCTGCTGGATCATCATACCCACCATATCCTGGAACAGTAGGGCCATTCGTTTTATATTGGCTGCTTGTTCTGCAGTGTAACGTTTTAAAAATAATTAAATAAATAATTAAATGAATAAAAGTGTTTAAGTGAATTTTAGGATTTTCGGTAAAGTAAAACGTATTTTTCGTAAAACCAAACCGTGATTGTTTTTCATTATAAATTCAAAAATACCTATTTAATTATGTAATTACTAGTAAATAGTGTTTATTTAGCCACTTATAAATTTTTAGTTTAATAAAAAAAAAATTCCTAAATTAATTATTTTAAATATTAACATAAGCTTTATTTTTACACTAAATTAGTGTAAATTACAAATTTAAATGGTTTTAATTTATAAAAATGAACCATGGCATATTAGAATTTAGTGTGTATCATGCAAAAATTATTTGCAAATTTTTCCTAATTTCTAGAGCTTTCTTGAGTTGCTATAGTAAATAAATAAATAAATAATTAATTAAACCATGAAAAGACTTTAAATGATGATTCTTTCTTGAAACTTCCACACTTTTCTTCACTCTTTTCTCTTTCTCCCTCCCCATGGCCGGCCACAACTCATCCATGGCAGCCCCCCCCCCCATTTTCCACCTCATTTTTATTCAAAAATCATCAAAAATACATCAAAAATTCAATTAAAATTCCACAAAATCATATATATTTTCATACCCTTTATTCTCTACTCTTCTTTACATGGAATTTGGAGTGGGAAAGCATGTATTTTTGAGGCTCATTTTCAAGTTTGGACATGAGGTTGTGGAGGTATAAATCCTTCTCTTTTATTTTATTTCTATTAGATATTTCTTTTAAAGTTTAATTAGATTTAATCTATTAATTCTATTTACTACTTTTAAAATTCAAGTTAGGGTTTGAAAAATCAAGTTGTGATTTTTATTAATTAATGAGGGTTATAATCACTAGTTTAATATATTTAGAAGTGGAAATTCTTATAGGGATGATATGTTGTAAATTGTTAACCTAAAATTGATTTAATTATACTTTTTAGCTAACTAGTTTTTTATAAAATATGTTTATGGGTAATATAAAATTCCAATTAAGATTTCTATCATTAGATTGTAGTTTTAGTGAGCATATTAACATGTTAATGGAAAGAAAAACTTAGTTTGATCACTAGATTCAATTGATAATTGGAAAATAGTAATAAAATGCTATTATTTTGTTAACTAGATTTTGGAAAATTCTAAATAAAAGGGATTTAAAATATAATATTGGTTTCATTATATCATTATCATCATAAATTGTGGTTTAAGTCATTAATTTATGCAAAATCATGTTTTGAGGTGGAATTGTGGTATTTTGCTTGGAAAATGTTGAAAATTGTTAAATGTTGTAAACTAGAAATTTCAAATTTATATAAATTTGTGTAATAAAAATATAGTAATGGTTTGTATAGTCTAGTAATGCTATTTAATGAGTTTTATGACCATTAGTTTCATTTAAATGTCAAGTTTTGATGAAAAACGGTATATTGGCATTTTCGGGTTTTTGCGAAATTGGACAGTTTGATAGATTTTAGGGTTTCGATGGATTTAATCGTGTTTTATGGTATAAGTAATGTGTTTTTAAACTACAAGTTGTTTGATGATGTTATCTCGATCCATCGGAGTTTGTACGCCGATATCGAGCGGTATTTGGTTCTTTTGCGTGGACGGGACATAGGTTTTAACCTATGCTTGTTCTTTGTATCGTTTGACTTTTGTATGTGATTCAGTTTACGATGCTATTTAAATGTTTGCGTCTAGGTACCCCTCACGTGGACTGCGGGCGATGAAGAGGAGGATGGCGACACTGTCTTCGGCAGACATGGACCAGGTGAGTAGATGTATATCTACGGGGGGAAGTCGGGTGGATGGCGTTTAGCACCCCCGCAACGTAGAATAGGAATAGTACTTAGTGACATTAGGAAACCCGATGTGACCCTAGATTCTTACCGAGCAGGACCCTAGTAATGACCCTAGGCGGGACTAGACTGATTTAGGAAAACCATACCTGAGGATGAATACTTTGGGAAAGGTTCGTAGGTTTCTGATAGAAACATACACGCACACACTAAAACTTGACTTGGCGTATACGCATATGTGTGTATATATATAAAACTAGGTATAGGTGTATATATATACACCACACGTATATGGGATTCATTGATGTGATATGATATCCGAGGTATGATGAAACAGTATAACTGGGCTTGATGCCGTGATTCTTGACTATACAGTCGTAATAAAGTGTTAGCGGATCATTAGAGAATGAGATAATGAACATGCATATAAATTATAAAGAGTGGTGGTGATATTGATGTACATGGGACGCTAGAATAGTACCCGGACTGTAACTGGTGACTGATCACGATATGATATATGTATAACTTGATTACGACATGATATTTCTGAGGATAAACTAATGATGCTTATCATGATGGCAATGATATATGATTGATGTATGCGATCACAGTTTAACACCTTGATCAGTGATGTGCTGATGATGACATTATACGAATGAGGAGACACCTAGGAGATACTTGACCGTACCCCGATATTGGGATGCCGTACGATGGATTTTACCATACGAGGCTTAGATTTGATGATTGATCCGCACTCTTGATTCGAGGAAGCCGTACTACGTACGTGACGCTATTGAGGCGGGATCGCCGACTATTAGAGATATTGATTAAGACCTTAGGTAGACTCTAGTTTCTTACTGACTAGTCTATTAGGTTTAATTCCTTAGGATGTTAGATAGACACTGGTTTAGGTTCGACTCACATAGTGGTAGTTGTACTCGTATCTCGCAGAGGAGTGGATAATGCACATCTGTATTTACATTCATACTGTAATCATCATGGTGCATGTTCTTTTATATGTTGCTATAATCAGTATAAACTTTACCTGTTAGGACACCAGCACTATTACCGATGATGCGCATGTTCCACGCACACTTATTTGCCGGCTCACACACATCATCATCGGTAATTGCTATGTCACGTACACTTTAGATCATATTGTCTTTTATGGATAGAATCAGTTAGCAACTAGACAGATATAATATTGTGATTATTTTCTGACATTAGTATAAGACATGATATTTATTACTTAGACATTGATGCATTCATATTTCATGTTATCGCACAGTAGTATGGGCATATGCTGACACTTATCATATACTTACTCATGATTTTGAGATTTGGATTTCTATGAGATTTCTGGATTTTTGGGGAAAACCGCAAAAATATATAAAAACTTCTCTCTCTCTCCTCTTCTCTTTTTAAATAAGATGCGGTTTTCTCGTGATGTATGAGTCGTCCACCATGAGTATTTCATGTTTTCTGTTGGATTTCGAGACCCGATTCGAGGAGTGGATGAACCGTCTCGGGTACATGGTGGGCCCGGTATGGTACCCCGGGGCAAGAAGATCGAGTTGTAGACGATGAGCCTGTCAGGGGAAGGCTACCTACCGGTGATGTCTGGCACGGCGGATATCCGGAGGATACCGACCGTTGTCGTGAGATTTGATGATATGGGCATATCCGGACTGACGGAGCCCGAGATATTGAGACTTGAGATTACATGTGTTGTGTCGATGTTTGACACGGATTTCCATGGGTTTCATTATTCAGATTTCAGATTCTTATACACATTCTACTATGATAATCGCTAAAGATTTCTTATACATATATATCTGGATTTCAGGATTTGTTACTTTACCTTCATGGTGCATGCATTTCATTCATATGACATAGTATTATATGATGCACTGACACGACACGGAGTATTTGCACTTATACGTAGTATTACCCTGCTATTACTAGATGATTGGGATATTATAGTGTATTATTATTATGACCTAGGATAGCGTCGTGCATTCGATTTCTTTTCGTAGATGTCTTCTACTCACGAGTTGGCAACTCACCCCCGTTGTGCCAAATTCTTTACAGGTTCGATGTACAGGTTTCCGTGGCAGCTTGTTGGCACATCTTTTCTTCAGGGTGATTTGCATGGTAGGTTGGTTCACTTGTATCCGAACCACCATTGTACTTTTATTCATTCATTTGTATCTAGTAAGCTCCATCAACCATATTTATATTACTTGATAAGTTTATTGGACCAGTTGTTTATTTCGACCTTAGAGTCGTGCATGTGTTATTCAGATCTGGTGGTTTTGTTTTCTTTTGAGTTTTGAGCCTCGCCTATTGGCGTTGTATATTATTGTGCTTGCTGTGGTTGTTTCTGCCTGTTGGCATTGATGCTAGCTCCCGTTTGGGGATGCTTTTTATTGTTTATGTATATTATACTTGTTGTACCCGTTTGGGGGCCAGTTTTTACAGAGGAGACTCTGCCGAAATTTTTGGGAAAATTGCTGATGCTTTTAAACTTGTTTTCTTTTTCTTCTTCTTCTTCTTCTTCTTCTTCTATGGTTTAGATTTCTGGGCTTCGGCTTACTTAGGTTACGTGGCGCCTCTAGACGCTTCGTAATCTATGTGCCGGTCACGTTCCGTACTTTCGGGTCGTGACAAAGTTGGTATCAGAGCGCTAGGTTTAACCCTGTATAAGTCTAGGTGACCCTTGGTTGATGGAGTAGGCGATTTAGGTAGAGTAACGTACCGTGGGTATGGTCCGCGGCATACTTACGATACGCTACTCTGCTTAAGGAGCCTTAGGATGTACATTGTTTGCACCGTATTTCATTCGTTCCTTTGATCTATCTTCATCGATGTCGGATGGTGGTTTCCGTTACCACGGGCAGAGGGAGCTGCGGCTCGAATGCGATAACCATTAGAGTATTGGTTATTCTTGAGGATTGAAGCATTGCTTAGCGTGCGGATGAAGGGTATTCACATGCTGTCCGGATGAAGTTAAAGGGTTCGAACGATTATCAGAAAACCATTTTCCTAAGTTTAAAGTATTCGGAAGAACATGCAGGTATTTCGATGGACCCTCTAGAAGAATGAAACCCTAACTCGACATAATGACCACGAGAACGCCCTTGAACCTTAGGGTTTACGGCAGTTCCGCTGTGCCATTAGTGAGGCTTGGGTTTACCCTTCTACAGCTGGATCATCGATGCTGGGGTATGTACCGGATATTTTTAAACTGTACTTGAGTGTTGAGCTCTCGGGGAATTATGGGATTTTGATGGATCGATCGAAAAGTTTAATGTAGTCCGGATATCAGGTGAAGGGATCGATTACATGGGAGACTCTAGATATGAGTGTTGCCGTTGGTAGCGCAGTCTGCATAGCTATGAAGAGGCGAGTTTAAAGCAGCCGACATCAGAGGAAAGAGGCGCACATTGACGATAGTGTTTACGATTGTGATTTAGTGATTTGAATTTCATATTTTCATTGATTGGATTTTGGTATTTTGAGGACTTTGTTCTACGATTGGTATTTCATGTGTGTACTTTCATTCTATTTGTGTTTCATATATCAGTTGTATTGATGTTGTTTAGTACACAATCAGTACACTTGATTTGGTTTTATATATTTGGGATTTTTGATTTGATTTCATGCATAGGGGTTACACGTGATTTTGACATATGTTTCGACCTAGTTTTCATGCATTTTTGTGCTGTGATTTCGATTTTGATATTCGATGTATGTTTTCGTGCACCATGTGCACCTGATTAGGATTCTTGCGTATACTTGGCGCACTTGATGCGATTTTGTGCACACCAGATGCACTAAATCGGGGTTTTGTGCAGATTAGATGCACCTGATATTGTGTCGTGCACGCCCGTTGCACTTGACAGATATTTTTGGTGCACACCTGTTGCACTTAGTTTTGTTTCGTAGGTATTCATGGTATCTGTAATTGGTTTCGATTTCAGTGCGCACCGGACGCACATGACATTTTATTGATGTGATTGGGATTGATTTTAGTTTGAGCAGTATGTTTTCCTAATTATTATTATTGATTTAGTAACCAGGCGGGACGTGTATGTTAAATAAACGATATATATATATAGTTATTTTTTTTTAAAATAAACGTCCGCTACTTATGCCGTGACACGTGCATCACACGGCAATTTTCAAAAGGGTTTTTTGTATATTTCCTTATCCAGATATTTGTACAGTTTCACTATGATGCACACTATATATAAGTTGTAGATTGATGTATATTATGTTGGTTTTCATATTGGGTTTTGATATTTTATTCTCGCCATAACTCCGATGATTTCGTTATGCTTGACGGAGTTGATTTTTGTTATGTATTGATGATTTCGGAGCCCCTATGATTTGAGTGTTTTGCTAAATGTTTTAGTATTTGGAGGGGGAGTTTTAATTTAAATTCGGGGACCGAATTTCTTAAAGGGGGGAAGATTGTAACGTTTTAAAAATAATTAAATAAATAATTAAATGAATAAAAGTGTTTAAGTGAATTTTAGGATTTTCGGTAAAGTAAAACGTATTTTTCGTAAAACCAAACCGTGATTGTTTTTCATTATAAATTCAAAAATACCTATTTAATTATGTAATTACTAGTAAATAGTGTTTATTTAGCCACTTATAAATTTTTAGTTTAATAAAAAAAATTTTCCTAAATTAATTATTTTAAATATTAACATAAGCTTTATTTTTACACTAAATTAGTGTAAATTACAAATTTAAATGGTTTTAATTTGTAAAAATGAACCATGGCATATTAGAATTTAGTGTGTATCATGCAAAAATTATTTGCAAATTTTTCCTAATTTCTAGAGCTTTCTTGAGTTGCTATAGTAAATAAATAAATAATTAATTAATTAAACCATGAAAAGACTTTAAATGATGATTCTTTCTTGAAACTTCCACACTTTTCTTCACTCTTTTCTCTTTCTCCCTCCCCATGGCCGGCCACAACTCATCCATGGCAGCCCCCCCCATTTTCCACCTCATTTTTATTCAAAAATCATCAAAAATACATCAAAAATTCAATTAAAATTCCACAAAATCATATATATTTTCATACCCTTTATTCTCTACTCTTCTTTACATGGAATTTGGAGTGGGAAAGCATGTATTTTTGAGGCTCATTTTCAAGTTTGGACATGAGGTTGTGGAGGTATAAATCCTTCTCTTTTATTTTATTTCTATTAGATATTTCTTTTAAAGTTTAATTAGATTTAATCTATTAATTCTATTTACTACTTTTAAAATTCAAGTTAGAGTTTGAAAAATCAAGTTGTGATTTTTATTAATTAATGAGGGTTATAATCACTAGTTTAACATATTTAGAAGTGGAAATTCTTATAGGGATGATATGTTGTAAATTGTTAACCTAAAATTGATTTAATTATACTTTTTAGCTAACTAGTTTTTTATAAAATATGTTTATGGGTAATATAAAATTCCAATTAAGATTTCTATCATTAGATTGTAGTTTTAGTGAGCATATTAACATGTTAATGGAAAGAAAAACTTAGTTTGATCACTAGATTCAATTGATAATTGGAAAATAGTAATAAAATGCTATTATTTTGTTAACTAGATTTTGGAAAATTCTAAATAAAAGGGATTTAAAATATAATATTGGTTTCATTATATAATTATCATCATAAATTGTGGTTTAAGTCATTAATTTATGCAAAATCATGTTTTGAGGTGGAATTGTGGTATTTTGCTTGGAAAATGTTGAAAATTGTTAAATGTTGTAAACTAGAAATTTCAAATTTATATAAATTTGTGTAATAAAAATATAGTAATGGTTTGTATAGTCTAGTAATGCTATTTAATGAGTTTTATGACCATTAGTTTCATTTAAATGTCAAGTTTTGATGAAAAACGGTATATTGGCATTTTCGGGTTTTTGCGAAATTGGACAGTTTGATAGATTTTAGGGTTTCGATGGATTTAATCGTGTTTTATGGTATAAGTAATGTGTTTTTAAACTACAAGTTGTTTGATGATGTTATCTCGATCCATCGGAGTTTGTACGCCGATATCGAGCGGTATTTGGTTCTTTTGCGTGGACGGGACATAGGTTTTAACCTATGCTTGTTCTTTGTATCGTTTGACTTTTGTATGTGATTCAGTTTACGATGCTATTTAAATGTTTGCGTCTAGGTACCCCTCACGTGGACTGCGGGCGATGAAGAGGAGGATGGCGACACTGTTTTCGGCAGACATGGACCACGTGAGTAGATGTATATCTACGGGGGGAAGTCGGGTGGATGGCGTTTAGCACCCCCGCAACGTAGAATAGGAATAGTACTTAGTGACATTAGGAAACCCGATGTGACCCTAGATTCTTACCGAGCAGGACCCTAGTAATGACCCTAGGCGGGACTAGACTGATTTAGGAAACCCATACCTGAGGATGAATACTTTGGGAAAGGTTCGTAGGTTTCTGATAGAAACATACACGCACACACTAAAACTTGACTTGGCGTATACGTATATGTGTGTATATATATAAAACTAGGTATAGGTGTATATATATACACCACACCTATATGGGATTCATTGATGTGATATGATATCCGAGGTATGATGAAACAGTATAACTGGGCTTGATGCCGTGATTCTTGACTATACAGTCGTAATAAAGTGTTAGCGGATCATTAGAGAATGAGATAATGAACATGCATATAAATTATAAAGAGTGGTGGTGATATTGATGTACATGGGACGCTAGAATAGTACCCGGACTGTAACTGGTGACTGATCACGATATGATATATGTATAACTTGATTACGACATGATATTTCTGAGGATAAACTAATGATGCTTATCATGATGGAAATGATATATGATTGATGTATGCGATCACAGTTTAACACCTTGATCATGAGATGTGCTGATGATGACATTATACGAATGAGGAGACACCTAGGAGATACTTGACCGTACCCCGATATTGGGATGCCGTACGATGGATTTTACCGTACGAGGCTTAGATTTGATGATTGATCCGCACTCTTGATTCGAGGAAGCCGTACTACGTACGTGACGCTATTGAGGCGGGATCGCCGACTATTAGAGATATTGATTAAGACCTTAGGTAGACTCTAGTTTCTTACTGACTAGTCTATTAGGTTTAATTCCTTAGGATGTTAGATAGACACTGGTTTAGGTTCGACTCACATAGTGGTAGTTGTACTCGTATCTCGCAGAGGAGTGGATAATGCACATCTGTATTTACATTCATACTGTAATCATCATGGTGCATGTTCTTTTATATGTTGCTATAATCAGTATAAACTTTACCTGTTAGGACACCAGCACTATTACCGATGATGCGCATGTTCCACGCACACTTATTTGCCGGCTCACACACATCATCATCGGTAATTGCTATGTCACGTACACTTTAGATCATATTGTCTTTTATGGATAGAATCAGTTAGCAACTAGACAGATATAATATTGTGATTATTTTCTGACATTAGTATAAGACATGATATTTATTACTTAGACATTGATGCATTCATATTTCATGTTATCGCACAGTAGTATGGGCATATGCTGACACTTATCATATACTTACTCATGATTTTGAGATTTGGATTTCTATGAGATTTCTGGATTTTTGGGGAAAACCGCAAAAATATATAAAAACTTCTCTCTCTCTCCTCTTCTCTTTCTAAATAAGATGCGGTTTTCTCGTGATGTATGAGTCGTCCACCATGAGTATTTCATGTTTTCTGTTGGATTTCGAGACCCGATTCGAGGAGTGGATGAACCGTCTCGGGTACATGGTGGGCCCGGTATGGTACCCCGGGGCAAGAAGATCGAGTTGTAGACGATGAGCCTGTCAGGGGAAGGCTACCTACCGGTGATGTCTGGCGCGGCGGATATCCGGAGGATACCGACCGTTGTCGTGAGATTTGATGATATGGGCCGATCCGGACTGACGGAGCCCGAGATATTGAGACTTGAGATTACATGTGTTGTGTCGATGTTTGACACGGATTTCCATGGGTTTCATTATTCAGATTTCAGATTCTTATACACATTCTACTATGATAATAGCTAAAGATTTCTTATACATATATATCTGGATTTCAGGATTTGTTACTTTACCTTCATGGTGCATGCATTTCATTCATATGACATAGTATTATATGAGGCACTGACACGACACGGAGTATTTGCACTTACACGTAGTATTACCCTGCTATTACTAGATGATTGGGATATTATAGTGTATTATTATTATGACCTAGGATAGCGTCGTGCATTCGATTTCTTTTCGTAGATGTCTTCTACTCACGAGTTGGCAACTCACCCCCGTTGTGCCAAATTCTTTACAGGTTCGATGTACAGGTTTCCGTGGCAGCTTGTTGGCACATCTTTTCTTCAGCGTGATTTGCATGGTAGGTTGGTTCACTTGTATCCGAACCACCATTGTACTTTTATTCATTCATTTGTATCTAGTAAGCTCCATCAACCATATTTATATTACTTGATAAGTTTATTGGACCAGTTGTTTATTTCGACCTTAGAGTCGCGCATGTGTTATTCAGATCTGGTGGTTTTGTTTTCTTTTGAGTTTTGAGCCTCGCCTATTGGCGTTGTATATTATTGTGCTTGCTATGGTTGTTTCTGCCTGTTGGCGTTGATGCTAGCTCCCGTTTGGGGATGCTTTTTATTGTTTATGTATATTATACTTGTTGTACCCGTTTGGGGGCCAGGTTTTACAGAGGAGACTCTGCCGAAATTTTTGGGAAAATTGCTGATGCTTTTAAACTTGTTTTCTTTTTCTTCTTCTTCTTCTTCTTCTTCTTCTATGGTTTAGATTTCTGGGCTTCGGCTTACTTAGGTTACGTGGCGCCTCTAGACGCTTCGTAATCTATGTGCCGGTCACGTTCCGTACTTTCGGGTCGTGACATGCAGCCTCTTTGTCCTTCTTTTTCAGTATCCTCCGAAGGAACTCGGCGTCGGTTTCTTGTTCATGACGCTGTTCTGATGATGCCTCCGAGCTTTCTTTTGGCCCGGTAAGTGCGGCCATTGCAGTCATCATTTCCTGAAGCTTATGTTGTTGCTCCTGGGCTTTTGTCACGGATCGGGTGAGCGGTCGGTGACCCATCGAAGCGCGGCTATCCTCTTTTCCGGATGCCAAATAAACAGTATGCACCACTATGCCCCCAGACATGGGGCGTTTGTGCTCAGCGCTTTTACGGCTCGCCATGTTCACAGGGGCTTTTTGCGGCCTCCTTTTCTTTTGAGTGATTGATGTTGAGGGAGCCATTGCAGTAGGCACCCAAGTAGCTGTCATCCTTTGTGGCTTGACAGAGTAGTCCTTCTCCTGCCGAACTTTCATCTTTTTCTGTCGGCGGAGATAGTCTTGATCCATTACGGAGTCTTGGACTTAACGCAAGACCTTGTAAATTTTCGAGGACAGCCGTTGAGGGGGATGCTCCAGCTTCTTCTCTGGAGTATTCTCCACAGGTGAAGGAGTTCTCTTCAGCACTGCAGTAGGAGAGTTTCTTGGCACCTCGTTGAGCAGTTCAAAGCTGTTCTCTGTCGGAACAGCAGCATCGATCCCCACCATCGTAGCTGGCGGAGTTATCCTAGAGGGGGAGTTGCCCCCAGTCTTCCTTATCCGGCGCCAGTGGCGACGTCGGGCATGACGAGTGGATGGAGTTGTTTCAGCTATAAGGGTGACTTCGTCATGCCCCCTGCTTTGAGGAGAGACTGTTATTGGTGCTAGCCTGTTGAAGACTGACACCCATTGAGAAGCAATGTCCAATCTGTCAAAAACAGAACTCTGGGCAGGGGAAGCAGCTTTGAGGACCTCGCCTGGAGCAGAAACCGGAATGGCCAGCCTTGTAAAAACTGACTTCTTGGAAGGAGGAGCCTTTCCAATGATTTCGTCCGCTTGAGCCGGGATGGCTATCCGCTTTGGGATGGCAGCTTCGGGTATCGCGGGCTTGTAGACGTTCTGGCCCAGTCTGTTGAAAACTGAGGTATTGAAGTTGGGCGACCCGTTAAAAGGGGCCGCGGCAGTAGCAAGCCGATCATAGACCGACTTCTTTGGGGCTTCTTGCAACGTCATTGGGGCATTGAAGCTCATCGGTGGGAGCATGGTCCCGAAGAATAGTCCAGTGGTGGCTTAAGTAACCTGCTCCTCTGGCATCTTGAAAAGGGATGCCGCTTGGGGCTCATAAGTCACTCCTCCAGCAGGGACGGAGCGAGAGTTGCAGTTGCAGGTAGTGCAGTTTGAAGCCATTGATCTTCTCTTTTCTGCACGGAGCAAGACACCAAATCTAAGTACCTCGAATCCACAGGCAAACACAGCAAACCGTGATTAGTTCACGAACACGACACACGAAGTGTGGAGTGGAAAGAGGAAGAGGTCCCACCGGGCGTGCCAGAATCTGTTCCCCTCCGAATGACGGCACGACAGGGACGTCTTGCCTGAGATTCGGGGCAGATTCTATTTGGTTTTATCCGTCTACCTCTCCGAAGGTGCCAAGTTGATTTTTGGCACCATGTATCGAAGGTTTAAACAAATGCGGCCGATGCAGCAGACTTCGTCAGATTCCCCCTCGTTCGAGGGGTTTTTGATTGTGGGGACGCTCTACCCTGCAGGCACAAGCCCCTGCAGTTAATTACGCTACCGCATCGTGGTAACAACTTTCTCCTTCTCCAGATGGTCACTTCGTGTCGTGGGTGTTTGTTTTGTTTGTGGTTGCCCGTGGATTGTATACGGAGACTAATTTGTGTTGTCGCCCGTAGGACGTGGATTATGTTGCGCCACGGCAGCGCCCCGGCCACGTACTCGAGGCCAAAATGCGGAATCAAAAATTTTCCTTACTCGGAAACCGGCGCTACCGCGGACAATGAAAACCCGGATCGTTTACCATTAACCTAATGCTAGCAATCAAGAGATAGGGTGAGAAGTATACCGAGTGATCCGAGTCCTCCGGTCTTCTCGTCATCGTCCCGATCTCCCGCGGAAAGTGTAGTCTCCATATCGTCGCCTCCTCGTCGGAAAGGGCACCACATTGCCTGCGTCTTTTACGGGCTCCCGCCTCAATACCGAGGCAACTCGGGCATGAAGCCGACAACTCGACATGCCCAAGATGTGCTGTAGGAAGTGTAGTGCTTTGTCTCTTTGGGGTAGTGTTGCCATGATGGAGGAAACAAGATGATATGAAGAGAGGTAGTGAACTTTGATACAAAATGAGAAATGAGAATAATTTCCATACAACCAAGGAAACACATCTCTCATTTTTCCCTCATCTCAATGTGTGGCCGGCCATTCATCTCAAGAAATGGTGGAGGAAAACAACATATATCATATGAGGGAGGTGAGTGTAGGAGAAGAAGGAGGTGACCACAACCCAAGACAACAAAATATACAACCATGCTTTTTCCTACATCAAAACCATACCCTCATTAATGCAAGTAATGGTGCAAAGAAATGAAAGCTATCATAATAAATCTTTTAGCAATAAAACCCTCCACAAAGAGTTATTTGCAAAACTGCAAATAACCCCCTCCACCGGAAAAGTCCGGCCGGGAAAGAACAAAGGAAAACCGGCCGAAACGGAATGCAAACTGGCAACTCCAGAAAACTGGTCCCGTAATAAATTACAGGAAAACCCCGATACTGTGCATACACACCCGCATCTGTATTCCGTCCGGATACAAATGCAAAGAGACAAAATCTACACTGTACTAAACTAGGACCGGCTTAAACCAAAGCCGGCTAGTAATATCTGTTCGATCCTGATCCGTGCAATACCGCACGTATCTGATCGAACCCTGCCATATACCTATACGGCCACTAGTACAAAACTGTCCGACCCTGATCCGTGCAATACCGCACGTATCTGATCGGACCCTGCCATATCTCCATACGGCCTCTACAGCGTTTCGCCCGAAAGCTTGAGTAACTGAAAGTGTGGTGGACTCTAAAGACTCGTCAATACTATGGCTGTGGATTTAACCACTAGCACGTCAGAGGTATAAGCCAATACGTGACGGGTCACCAGCTATTGACTAAAAGGGACGTCGATGAGCGAACTCATCCTGACACCCTACTGAGCCTGTCAGTGACAATATTCGTACAGTCCGGTCCGTTCGTCTATGAGTATCGCATGGCGGGCCTAGGGGGTTGGTAAAAGTCAGACCCCCAAAGGCGGTACAAGTCGTGTCGGAGCGTAGCCCAGAACGCCCTGAGATACTACTGGAATACCTACCAGTAAATCTCCTGCCTCGGCCGAGGGCTTTGCGTAATGGCTCTCCTAGACACAGCGCGACCTCACCCCCAATACCGGGAGAGACGAACCCCTACAGATCCGCTCACTGCCTCCATGTGGCTCGGGACTGTACCCAACTAAAACCTGTTTGCACGACTCCTTTGAGCCGTGGTAGGGTAGTAATCAAAGCACAGTGGGAACTCACACGAGACAAATGATGATCTCAGGTCGATGAACTAACCTGTACACATGTCACCAGGGAACTGCTATCTGACATCTGGTATAAGACCAACTAGCAGGTTCCCGGCGAGTCCTGTCCGGTGTACTCATAACCCAATGAGCACCTGTATACATCTTAGGTGAACCAACTGACACCAGTGGCTTGTGAGACCGGCCACCGCCCCTCGTCGGGGTCTCGACTGTATACACTAGTCTACTAATGGAGTATCGATGCCCAGTCTCGAAACTCCCACGACTAGGGACCTTTTAAGGATGTGCTTATAGACCCCAGCTCCCACGTATATGATCGCCATCATACTGCTGGTCGTCAAGCAAGAATCCTAGGGGCTCTATCAACGTGTAATAGCGACGTGTCAGGTCACCTAAAGCAGTACACGATGATAAAGATAAACCAGATAGCATACTATCATCTCGAGTAAGACTGTCCTACCGGGATAGGTCCTCCCTCAATCATTGCAATCACGTGCCTGTGATCCAATAATTGACTCTGAGGGCACTATCTCCAACAATCTCCCACTTGCACTCAAGGCTAATTATTGCGATGTCGCATACTCACAGCCCGTGTGATACCGAACACCCAACTCCTCTACTAGTCAGTCTCATAAAGCTCGTTTGCGAAACTATTGCGTTCGAGGAATAGCCTCAGTGAGTGGATCCGCTGTGATGTTTCTTTCTATGTCTCTCTATATCTCAAGTTCGTGGAGAAAGCCATCTCCCGAAATGAGCAATACCTGTCTTAGAATGTCTGGATGTCTGATGGGACCTAGCTCATAAATGAACTCCAAATCCAAAATCCTTAGACTGTATCAACAACTGAACTTAATCAGTATCCCGCGCCATGCCTCCCTCAGTATTGCCTTGGACCACCTGTCTAAAATACTGCCCCTCGTCAGAGGGAGAACTATAACTCTGACAACCTCCTTGTCGTCCATGTCACCTTGGAAGCCCGGAGTGATAACCGTCTCCTAAAGGAGGCAGCCGTTATCATATCCCTAGAACATTCACTTATGTTCTAAAACTGCTTCCGACTGTTTTTCCAGGATTGGATTAATATCAACTTATTGCACTTACTGCAAGAACAACATCTGGTGTGGTACTTGACATCTCATGATTGACTCAATTGCCTAAGCAAGTGATCTGTCAATCATGCGTATCCCTCTCCCCTTTAGTCTATAAGACACCTTTAGAGAGGGTGACTCCATTACCTGCAGGTACACTACCATGCCAGGAGTCGTCCATTCTAAATACTCTTAGAATGCTGTCAAAGTACCCTGATTGGGAAACCACCCAAATCTAGATCTAAAACCATAGATCTAGTAACCAATATGTCTGATATAATGTCCAAGTCCCATGTGGAGAAAACACTGTGTGACGACCAAAGTATAACCGATCGTAGTATAGGAATATCACTTCCTACTACCTTCTCAACAGATCCATCCCCTATTCTGATGACGTCAAACCCATGACTGTCACATCAGAAACAGATGATCTAACTCCGCTATATCTGCTTTAGTCTATAAATAGACATAAGCATGAAGTCCACCAATGCTCCCGCTGCTCCCACTGACTACGACAACCCTCTGCCAGAGTCATATAGACGTGCACTTCTAAAGCTAGTTTAGAACGACGCTATACTCATCCTCCTGTCGGGTCTCGCAGCCTGGAACAACAACAATGGCAAGTGTGGGTAAACAAGAACTTCCCTGTCACCGTCCTTGAGGCTACCGGAGTACCTCTCGGGTGCCTGAAGTTACCCACCTTATCTTGCGGAGTGGCCAATGGAATGTCAAATCAGATTGAATCTTTAGGTTCCTTATCAAATCTTCAGTAATCGTTTGCGGTTCTGGAATCACTTCCAGTTCTACCATACTCCCACTGCTGTTTTTGAAAAAATCCATTTTTAATAAAACTGTGGCGAGTCTAGAACAATATTTCTATTGATCTGCCAGATGGTAGAAAATCAACCCTCGTCATAGCCTGGGTCAACCCACAAACAGCCATTACAGAAACGTGCCTTGAGATGTCCAGTGTCTGGTTTTAAGCATAAGCCGGACAACTCCCCGTACCTTAACAATGTCAAGATATGAACTGTTCTATATCCAATATAGAAACAGAGGCACTGATTTAATTGAACCAGATTCAAATCATGCAGCTGTCTCCAGTGCATGTCAACTAAATGGAAGGAGGCCGATCAGCGTTACTCAACTTAGGAATGCTTCCAATTATGAGTAACCTGAAAGAGAAGCAATTTCTCTTTATCATTACTATCAACTGAATACCATACATAAGTATCTACATCTTTGATCACTTTGAAGAATCCCGATACTTGGTATACCTGGTTCTCTACTTTATTCAAATACCTATAACTCCTCAAAACTTAGACCCTGTGTTTCCACGAAACACATGTCTAAGAACTAGAGAAGTTAAAAGTAAACAGAATATAGTATGAGGACCAACCCCTCTGTCCTAATGGACACTGGACAACATACAATACTCTGTATAAGTCCGCTGAGTCTAACAACTCTTTCACTGTGTGTCGTAGGTTGAAAACTGTACTTATGGTTAAGAAGAATTACACCGCTGTTTGATGCTCCTTACCTAACCATCCACTGATATAGGTAAATGTCATCGACATAATATCAAAAGGTATATCTCACTCTATGAAAATAGACGTACAGATATATCAATTTGAAATTGGTGCACAACAGCGGATATTCATAACCAAATATTTGCCGACCGGCAAACAGCCCAGGTGATCTCCTTAAATATCACCGATTACAACGAATCCCGATATAATGAGGATGATCACCCAATTCCCAATAACTTACTCCCACTCATCATTTGTAGAACCATACGGATGTGAGAATCATACCTGGTAAATACATACCCTGGAGTAAGTGTCTAATCGGGAAATCAGTTTTCTTTTAACATTACACAGTGAAACTGAAACATTGAAATGTTTCTGTGGGGAATCCTGTATTCTTAGTAATGCCTCTTCCATTATCTAGATTCACAACTATAACCGTATAATTCTTTGCCACTTCTCCAAATCCCTTTATATGTCTTTAGTCAATACCGTCTGCACACCCCTTTAGGCCAAACGGTTTTCTTCCTTCCCTACCGTTCGGCACCAGCCTATGGTTTGGAAGAAGACTATCCAAAAAGCATAAAGGGTGTACTGTCCTAATCCTAGGAGCACTCGCAACGCGAGAGAAGGTGAAGATAAAAGACACCTGAATGTACTTTATTCCTATTTCTCCTGAACTAGGATCCATCCCCGAACTGGAACAAGTTCCTTTCGAGTTCGTATATAACCATACGATGGATTATCCAATAAACTGGGATCTTCGTAGTAATACGGAGTGTCCTGGAGAAATACAAAGGTGATTTAGGATTGGCGAAGAAATACTTGGTTTGGTCGTGAATATCAGTCGCAATTTACTTTGCCCTCCTACTAATCCCTTGCTTTGTCTTAATCTTAATACCTTCTGCACACCATCGTTATGCTAATTGGTTTTCTTCATTCCCTACCGGTCGGCACCAGCCTAAGGTTTGGAAGAAGACTATCCAATTTGCGTAATAGGTGTACTACTCCTAAGCCAAGGAGTACTCGCAACCTGAGAGAAGGTGAAAAGAAAAGACAACTGAATAGTCCTATCCGTTTTCTCCAGAACCAGAAACCATCCTCGAAGTCCTTCGAGTTCGTATATAACCATACGATGGTTTTGTCCAATAGAAGTGGACGTTCGTAGTAATACGGGGTGTCCTGGAGAAAAGGGTAAAAGTAGGAGTGGCAATGAGGTCTGCAACTCTGACAATCCAAAAGCCAGTGTTAAGAAGGTTCGGTCAACTTGGTCACTGAGTCATAGTCCAGGGTCGGGTCAATGGTCGCTGCCAGAGAGAGAGAAAAGAAACACTCAGCGTGCACTCTAACCTAGATCAGAATGGTTACCACTTTGTCTAATCTGGAAACCTCCCACTGTACCTCAAATTCTCCTCCAAACCTGAAAGAAGAATTAGTCGGGCTCACCCGAGGAGTAAACCAACTCATCAGTGGGAATCGGGATCCAACTATCATCGCATGACAACGTGACGGAATCCACTCACGTCACCACACTCCAGAAGGTATGCGCATGCCTGGCAAGTTTCAGTTCTTTTGAAACTCCCGATGTGATTTTTACCCCAAGCGGTTTATGACCTTGACTAGGTCAACAAACCATAAACCGCCAGTCAAGTTCAACCCGTCATTATTCTGGATTGCATTAAACCCACCCGTACGTGCCCTTGACTAGGTCAACAAGGCCGCACGACTGTCTTAACCAATCCCACTTATGCAACAAACAGGTACCACTTAGCTACCGAACACTACGTCTTGACTAGGTCAACAAACGCAGCACGAATACCAAATAATACCTGTAGGAAATGACGGAGGGCTACGGCTGGTTTTTGGCGAAAAACCTTTAACGTAATGAACTTGATATCGTCGAAGGAACTGCATAGCCTTTTATAGAAAATATAGTGACGAAAACCTTTACTAAAGAGGTCACTCCCGGTGAAGGGATCTCGGCTCTTTCCCCGTAGAATGAGGTGCAGGATATTCCAACTGAATACCACGATGCAAAGCAAAAGTAATCGGCTATAGTGAAGTTAATGCCCTGACGCAAACTTCTGTCCAAGGGGTCACTCCCGGTGAAGGGATCTCGGCCCTTGCCTCGTCGACTGAGGAGCAGGATATTCCAAATGAATACCACGATGCAAAACAAAAGCGAACGTCCTTGCAATAACAGCTTTTTGAAAAGTGTTCCAACAACATCAGAATAGGTTTGTTTAAACTTGCATTGATCCGAATCAATGCAGTCCCATCAATTGATCACACCACAAAGAACGAAAATATACTGACGTACGTATATGCCATCCGCATTCGCCACTGGGTCCCGTCATCACCCGTTAGGTTAGCTAACTAACGGCAGAGCGGGGACTGGACTAGCGCGGATGTAAAACATATACAACATCTACTAATATATATACCAATATATAGTATTTCGCTCAAGGCGTGAATAAAATGCAACATCACAGAAATGTACAGCATCACAGAACAATACAGATATCTGGAAGCCCCGGGTTTCACAGAGCCGCTGCTGAAACCCGACGTTCCCCTGGTCGTGTGGATAGCCTGTGCAATGAAATCCTAGACCCCTACGGGCGCGGCAAGTCACCCGCCAAAACCTGAAGCGAGGCAGCCCCCTTCAGTACCGTGAATGGACCACCCAGCACTTCACGGAATCCGGTAACTTGGGCACCCCTCCTGGGTCAACCTGTACCCCCTACGAGTGCGGCGAATAGCCCGCCAATCCTGGACTGAAGCCCCCTCCGTCTCAATGCCCTGAGATGCGGGCCCGTTGCCCTCCAGAACCCGGCTATCCGTGCACCCCACCGCGGGGCAACCCTAATACAGAAAGTAAAATATACATACACCGGGTACATCGACCGCAACCAGGTCGTGTCCCAAAAGAATAATACAAACAGGCAGTGACGGCCGTCCACATGTCGGACGCTCGCCCCGCAATATCAAATGTACATAATATAACAGCACTGTACTAGCATTGCATCCAGGCTATCCCCCACGACCGATCCGCAACAACACAGCATAAACATAGAACATCAACGTGAAAATCACGTTCGCAAATCCGTCTAACCGGGCTATAGCAGTTAGACCGGATTTACCGATCGAGTGACATTCACGGTCGCAGATATAATGTAAATACTGTGAAATAATGTGTTTAAAATTTTCCGATTGACCAAAAATTAACAAGTGGGCCCCCAATCAAAACTGTAGCACTCACAGAAAACCTGGGCCCAATTTTAATATTCCAAAAGCCCTAATTTAAGCCCATAAGCCCACTGCAAAAAAAATAATCACACGATCCCACATTTCTGCGGCGGAAACGCGGCCAAAAGGGGGTTATGGCCGCGCTTCCGCGGTCGTACGGAGGAATCGTCTGACCAACTTTTTCCAGTGTTCTTACGACTCTCTGCACATCATTCTGAGACCACCTGAAAAATTTTTAGACTCCAAAAAATTTCGACAGAAACTGATTGTGCTAGAAATATACGGTTTTTGGAAATTTTGGTCGATCGGAAACGCAAACACATCAAACGAAGCTAGGTAAGGTTAATGGCGTGGCTCTGATACCATGTTGCGCCACGGCAGTGCCCCGGCCACGTACTCGAGGCCAAAATGCGGAATCAAAAATTTTCCTTACTCGGAAACCGGCGCTACCGCGGACAATGAAAACCCGGATCGTTTACCATTAACCTAATGCTAGCAATCAAGAGATAGGGTGAGAAGTATACCGAGTGATCCGAGTCCTCCGGTCTTCTCGTCATCGTCCCGATCTCCCGCGGAAAGTGTAGTCTCCATATCGTCGCCTCCTCGCCGGAAAGGGCACCACATTGCCTGCGTCTTTTACGGGCTCCCGCCTCAATACCGAGGCAACTCGGGCATGAAGCCGGCAACTCGACATGCCCAAGATGTGCTGTAGGAAGTGTAGTGCTTTGTCTCTTTGGGGTAGTGTTGCCATGATGGAGGAAACAAGATGATATGAAGAGAGGTAGTGAACTTTGATACAAAATGAGAAATGAGAATAATTTCCATACAACCAAGGAAACACATCTCTCATTTTTCCCTCATCTCAATGTGTGGCCGGCCATTCATCTCAAGAAATGGTGGAGGAAAACAACATATATCATATGAGGGAGGTGAGTGTAGGAGAAGAAGGAGGTGACCACAACCCAAGACAACAAAACATACAACCATGCTTTTTCCTACATCAAAACCATACCCTCATTAATGCAAGTAATGGTGCAAAGAAATGAAAGCTATCATAATAAATCTTTTAGCAATAAAACCCTCCACAAAGAGTTATTTGCAAAACTGCAAATAACCCCCTCCACCGGAAAAGTCCGGCCGGGAAAGAACAAAGGAAAACCGGCCGAAACGGAATGCAAACTGGCAACTCCAGAAAACTGGTCCCGTAATAAATTACAGGAAAACCCCGATACTGTGCATACACACCCGCATCTGTATTCCGTCCGGATACAAATGCAAAGAGACAAAATCTACACTGTACTAAACTAGGACCGGCTTAAACCAAAGCCGGCTAGTAATATCTGTTCGATCCTGATCCGTGCAATACCGCACGTATCTGATCGAACCCTGCCATATACCTATATGGCCACTAGTACAAAACTGTCCGACCATGATCCGTGCAATACCGCACGTATCTGATCGGACCCTGCCATATCTCCATACGGCCTCTACAGCGTTTCGCCCGAAAGCTTGAGTAACTGAAAGTGTGGTGGACTCTAAAGACTCGTCAATACTATGGCTGTGGATTTAACCACTAGCACGTCAGAGGTATAAGCCAATACGTGATGGGTCACCAGCTATTGACTAAAAGGGACGTCGATGAGCGAACTCATCCTGACACCCTACTGAGCCTGTCAGTGACAATATCCGTACAGTCCGGTCCGTTCGTCTATGAGTATCGCATGGCGGGCCTAGGGGGTTGGTAAAAGTCAGACCCCCAAAGGCGGTACAAGTCGTGTCGGAGCGTAGCCCAGAACGCCCTGAGATACTACTGGAATACCTACCAGTAAATCTCCTGCCTCGGCCGAGGGCTTTGCGTAATGGCTCTCCTAGACACAGCGCGACCTCACCCCCAATACCGGGAGAGACGAACCCCTGCAGATCCGCTCACTGCCTCCATATGGCTCGGGACTGTACCCAACTAAAACCTGTTTGCACGACTCCTTTGAGCCGTGGTAGGGTAGTAATCAAAGCACAGTGGGAACTCACACGAGACAAATGACGATCTCAGGTCGATGAACTAACTTGTACACATGTCACCAGGGAACTGCTATCTGACATCTGGTATAAGACCAACTAGCAGGTTCCCGGCGAGTCCTGTCCGGTGTACTCATAACCCAATGAGCACCTGTATACATCTTAGGTGAACCAACTGACACCAGTGGCTTGTGAGACCGGCCACCGCCCCTCGTCGGGGTCTCGACTGTATACACTAGTCTACTAATGGAGTATCGATGCCCAGTCTCGAAACTCCCACGACTAGGGACCTTTTAAGGATGTGCTTATAGACCCCAGCTCCCACGTATATGATTGCCATCATACTGCTGGTCGTCAAGCAAGAATCCTAGGGGCTCTATCAACGTGTAATAGCGACGTGTCAGGTCACCTAAAGCAGTACACGATGATAAAGATAAACCAGATAGCATACTATCATCTTGAGTAAGACTGTCCTACCGGGATAGGTCCTCCCTCAATCATTGCAATCACGTGCCTGTGATCCAATAATTGACTCTGAGGGCACTATCTCCAACAGATTAGTCCAAATCCTTATTTTTTTAGATTTGGGTTTGGGTTTTGGTTTAAGGATACGTTAGCCATATTTGAGGCTAAGATCAACTTAAACGTTTGTTAATGATACGTTAGTCCAATTTGAGACTAAGATCAACTTAACAGGATCGTTTGGATCCGACAAAAGAGCATTTGGGGGCTCTATTGTTCCAGTTTAAGGACATAGTGGTCTATTGAATGTATGGCCCTCGGGACCCATCACCTCTCTGACGACATTGAAGGATTACAACGACAGATGTCAGAGGAGTTCAGAGATGTACCCTTGAACCAAAGTTGGTTGGGAGATCTATAGTCCAATTTGGGACTAAAGTCTGTTTTGAAAGTTTTGGTTTAAGGATGCGTTAGCCATATTTGAGGCTAAGATCAACTTAAACGATTGTTAAGGATGCGTTAGCCTAATTTAAGACTATGATCGACTTAACAGGATCATTTAGATCCGACAAAAGAGCATTTGGGCTCTATTGTTCCAGTTTAAGGACATAATGGTCCATTACCAGTTTAGGGACATGGTGGTCCAACATTCCCAATTTGGAGACGGATATTGGTTTAAGGACGCATTAGTCCAACATTCCCGTTTTGGGGACGAATATTGGTTTAAGGACGCATTAGTCCGTGAGTTTAAGGACCCCACAGTCCGTATCAATGTGTGGTTGTCGGGACCCGTCACCTCTCTGACGATGTTGAAGGATTACAACGACAAATGTCAGAGGAGTTCGGAGATGTACCCTTGAACCGGAAGTAAATTGATTTGAGAGAGCAGTTGTGCTCAGTTCAATTTAATTTGAAGACTTATGGCCAGAATTGGGTTAAATCCAGTTCAAAATGCATAACATTTCATATATCTTTAGCTTGTTAGGCCTCTGCTTGGGTTTTGCCCTTTTATTAATGCATTGCATTTTTATTAGGCCTGTTAGGCCTTTTAAATTGGGCTCTGCCCCTTTTTTTAATAATGCAGAGAATTTTTTTATTTGGTCTATTAGACCTTTAATTGGGCTCTGCACTGCATTTAATGCTTTAACAGTGCCCCATGTGGCTTGTCAGGCGCTTTGCGCCAATTGAAGAGCGCAAGGCGCAAATTCATGTGGAGGTGACACGTGTCATGCACTGGTGAGCGCAAGTCTGTTAGCGCAGTGCGCTGCGCTAGTGCGCTGCTGACACGTGGCGTATTCTGGTGACTTGTGCGAAACCAAGAGAGCAGTGCTCTGTTTTTAGAAGCACAAGGCGCAGTTGTTCTATGATTGACACGTGGCGCTCTCTGGTGGCTTGCGCCAATCCAAGGAGCGCAACAGTGCAAATTTCAAAAGTGCAAGACACTGTTTAATATCTTGATCAAATTTAGATCAAAGAAAACAAGTTTTTCTTGTTCCAGAGAGGTTCTATCTCAAATTTCAAGAACCAGTGGTTCATCAAAAGGCAATGCCTTTATATAGATCAAAAGATCTAGTCATGAAGTAGATTACTTCTTTATTATTATTTTTTATTAAAGATCTTGATCTTGTTCTTAGATCATTGATCTTTTTAGAAGAAATTCTTCTTTTTTCCAAAGGTCTTACCTTTTCTTTTCTTCGAGTTCTTCTCCAAGTTTTAGAGGAGTTCTCTATCTTTTTCTCTGTGTTCATCTCCTTTAGACTTGGAGTCTAAGGGCCTTTATATAGTGCCAATTGATTTGTTAAATCAGTTAAAGAGATCTTTCTCTGAATGATTTAGGGATGTTTCCCCACCGTTGGATCTTTGATCCAAGGGCTTCTGTTATACAGAAGATAATCTTCTTGTTTTTAACAAGATTGAGAAAGATCTTTCAAAAATTTATTGTTTAAATGCTGGCATAGTTGGCGTAAGCGCACCTGCGCTTGGCACGTGTCGCGCAGCGCAACTGCGCTGACACATGTCGCGCAGCGCAGAGCGCAGATAACCTGAAGCGTTGCTTCCTTTATTAAAATTTGAATTTTAAACAGAGCCTTGCTCTGATTGGTGGAAACAGAAGCGTTGCTTCATTTCACGTCTTGGAATTTGAACAGAGCTTTACTCTGATTGGGGGAAACAAATGCCCCCCCACCGTTGCGCTTACGTGGCCCTAGACGTGAGCGCAACGGTGGCAGAATTCCAACCGTTGCGCCACCTTTTGGAAGTTGAAACGGCTCTGAATGCCTATAAATAGGACCTTTGGTCTCTTAGATGATTTCCATCTTTACTTGAGAATTTTCTCTTATTCAGAGCATTGCTCTTCAACTTTAAGAACTTTTCAAGAGTAGAACTCTGTTAAAACTTAGGTATAGTTTAAAACTTTTTAATAAAGCAGTGTTTTACCCATTAACAGAGCTTTGCTATACTTAGATCATAGATCATTTAAGAAAACCTTTTTAAGGTTTCTTAATAGGGCTCTGCCCTTGTGAGATCTTAGATCCTAAGAGATCTTTTAATCATTTTGATGGGTTATTCCATTATCTTTTACAGAGCATGGTTCTTTGGGGTATTTCTTTAAATTTCTCTCATAATTGACTTTGACAGGTACCACTCCTGTCTGCAGAGCATTGCTCTCGAGAAGTTTAACTCTCTGCCTATTTTTAATAAGAATTCGCTTAATCAATCTGTCTGCTAATTTTGCTGATTTTCTTTTATAGGAGTAATGGACACCCACATGTACAATCTCGACGAGATCATCTCTTACGGGGACATACGTCGACTCGGCCGTTCTCAGAATCGAGAGTTCACAAACGCTGAGTGTGCTGAAATCATGAGTCGTTTCGACGCATATAACGGTCAACTGCTTCCCCGACGTTCCTCTCTCCTGAAGCTTATTGTGGGAGCAATTTGGGAGGCGCTCCCCTTATTCTTTACCGGCGTGACGCTTAGGGCATTGGACGTCGCTGAGGACAAGGTGCACTCGGTGTACCTGATGAACCTAATCTTGAAGAGACGGCGAGAAAATCTTGTCGATCTCTTGCACCAGGCCTTTCAACAGTCCGCCATTCTTGCTGCCTATCGGAGGGAGGAGGACATCAGTGGGGACCCCGACGCCCGTGCTCACGAAAGGAAGCACACTAGGATGGTTCGCCAATCTTGGAAAGTCTTGGAAAAGGTCACTTTCGAGTTCCTCAATCCATGTCCTGGATTTGAGGTTTTGCCATTGTAATCATTTGGATAATGTTTTTGTTTATCGCCTTTATTGATGTAAGAAACTTTCCAAGTATGAATGACAAATCTTTTGCCTTCTTCCTTTCAGTTTCTGCTTTGTTATTGGCATATTCCATAAGTAAGCGTAGACTGTAGGCGATATAGAACATTCCGTCTTGAATATTTCGAGGAGTAGTGATGGCTTAGGAAACAGGTTCAAATCTGCTGCCTAAGGCTTTTCAACTTTATGAGCCGTGAGGGTCTCACAAAGACTTTTCTCCCTACGGATCGAGAGGATCTTGTAGGTGTATTTACTCCTTAGGAATCGTGAGGATTCCTAAGTGTGTTTTCTCTCGAGAGTCGTAAGGATCTCACTAGAGAATTTTCCCTCTTATGAGTCTAGAGGACCCGTAAGCGGTTGTTTCCCTCCTTGTCGAGATTCGACTTTGGAGAGTGTGACCCGTGGATAGTATGCAAGAGACCATTTTTGGACCGACTTGCAGGGTCCCAGTGCTCAGGAAACAGGTTTTTTAATCCCCGCTGCCTAAGGCTTTATCTCACGAGTCGAGACGAATCGAGAAGTTCTCGCAAAGAAATCGATTTCCTCACGAGTCGAGACGAATCGAGCAGTTCTCGCAAGCATATCCTAACGTCACAGTTAACCTCTGCTCTTTACGACAGAGGTCCGATAGGGTCTGTGGTACTAGGGTTTTGCCCGTCGTACCGTCGCATTGGCTGATGTATCCCTCGATAGGCAATCGTGCTGCTCGAGTAGCCCTTCGACTGCCGTGTCTCTGATCCCTTCGGGGGCTGGACAAGACGTCTTCAAGCAATCCTCCTAGGCAGTTTGACCGTCTGAAGAGCAAGCGTTAGGAATTTCGCCATGCCGCTTTTTACTTGAGATTAGGCTCATTTTGGAGAGCCCCGATGAGTCATAACCACTCCGCGCTGGTGTGGGATGATCTCCGATAGTCTTTCAGGCTTTATATGATTTGCCGTTAAGACCCTGAAGCTAGGAATTTGGCCTTCACTTCGTTTGCTGGCATTGCCTCTGCTGTATTGAGACGAATGTCGCGGTTGTCTCTAGGTTTCTGGTGAACCGTCGAGGTTTGGAACTAGGGATTTTGCCGTGGCTCCTTTTCGTGATGTTGTGTCTGCTGTGTCGAGACGAACGTCGAGGTGGTGGCCACTCCGCACTGGTGCGAGATGATCTCCGATTGTCTTTCAGGCTCTATATGACTTACCGTTAAGACCCTGAAGCTAAGAATTTGGCCTTTGCTTCGTTTGCTGGCATTGCGTCTGCTGTATTGAGACGAATGTCGCGGTTGTCTCTACGTTGCTGGTGAACCGTCAAGGTTTGGAACTAGGGATTTTGCCGTGGCTCCTTTTGGTGATGTTGCGTCTTCTGTGTCGAGACGAACGTTGAGGTGGTGACCACTCCGCACTGGTGCGAGATGATCTCCGATTGTCTTTCATGCCTTATATGACTTGCCGTTAAGACCCTGAAGCTAGGAATTTGGCCTTCGCTTCATTTGCTTTGGCGCGTCCGAATCCTACTGGGGGAAGAACGCTGGGGTGACATCGCGTCTAATGTATCGAGACGAACGTCGAGGTGGTTCTTAGGTTGCCTGTTGATCAGTCGAAAATATTGTATATTTTAGCCGGCAATTTCCGTAACATTTGCATGCATTTAGAAGTGTTCGGCATTCATATTCTACATATTAGCAAATCTGTCACAAAATATAAGATTGCATGTGTTAGACTTTTAAACCGACACTTTAAAGGAAATTAACCGCATTTCATGGCATCGCATCATTTCTGTATTTGCGCAACACTTGTCTTGAGTATGTGCAGGAAATACGGAAGAAAAAAAGCAAAAGAGCTGATCAAAAAATACGCCAACTAAATCATTTCAGATCTGGTAGCAGTGCAGAAGGAATTAGATAATTCTATATATCAAAAGAAGGCCCATACAAAAGTACAAGCCCACAACAGAAGAATGAAAGCCCAAAGCTCCAACTTGGCCGCGCATCCGCGGCAATAGCCTCCTTGTGCCGCGGAAGCGCGGCTCAGTGGTAACGTCATCTCCTCATTTTCAGTGCAAAGTTCTTCCAGCGGGACCCACACCTCATTATGATACTTCAAATCCCATAATTCTCTCGAACCTACTGCCAGATCAGCAAAGAAGATTAAGAAGGCTAATCCTAAATTAAGCTCCTAATTAATCCTCTTCTAGAAGCTCCCTCCTAACTAATCACATCTAGAAGTTTCTCTCCTAACTAACTTTTGGAGGGAAATTTGAATTTCCTCAACAAACTTTAGGAGGGAAACTTAGAATTTGAAATCCTAGATCTAGGGTTTGGTTATCTATAAATAGAGCCTAGATCTAAGGGTTAAAGGCTAATCAATCTTTAATATTCCTAAAAATTCCCTCTTTCATCATCTTCTTCCACAAGTTTCGTGACAAGGCTTGTGCGAAACCCTAACCCTAATTCCACTCCAAATCCAAGATCTTGAGTACCAAATCAAGCGAGAAGCCTTCAACCTTTTAGGAGCCGAGCCGATCTTCAATCGGGCAAGTGATCCAAGCCGATCCGCGATCCACGGAGACGAGCGAAGCCAAGTCGACGATCGAATTCTTCCTCTTGTAGTTCTTGAGCGAATGCAATGGAATTGTTGATATAAATAAAAGGTGAAATTCTTTAATCTTGCTTTCTTTTAATTCTTGCATCATGATTAGATCTCAATTTGTAATTGTTGCTCTTGTTGTGATGTTTGAGTGAAACTCCGCTCGTAAAGGAGTCGAGACGATTGTAGAATGATGATGTAACAAATCTTAATACTATTTTTAAGTCCTACGAGTTTTGTAAACCCTAGCAAGTTCAAGAATCGATGACCTAGTTTCGTTGCGATGCTTTCTTGATTGTGATCGCTCGAAATTAGGGATCTACGATCGTTTCTTGAATTTACTAGAGGCTAGAATATGAATGATATCAATGAAAGAACAAGAGATAAGATGAAACCCTAGTTTCACAAGAAGTCTCTAATTCTCATCGATCATCATCGATCTAGTATCAATTCATCGAAGGATAAGAATACGTAATTGTAAGATTACATCACATCTATAGATCCGATCGATTCCTACGAGCCTCATTTCGATTCTTGAGATTTGGTTTGGAAAAAATCATCAAACGATCAATTCTTGATTCTATCTTTTAATGCTTTCTTAGATCTAGATATTTTCTTTTTCTTGAAATACAAAATTTAAATCTTGAATTGTTTTGTTTTCTTTTCCTTAAAGTTTCAACTCACCTAAATCGAAAGACGAACGATTACACTTTCCCTGTGGACGATCCGCACTCACATACAAACTACATCCGACACCGTAGTTGATTGCGGTCAATTAATTTTTGGTTGTGATTTCTATTCTATTTTCATACTACACATCAAGAATTCTTTTCAATCAAATGGCGCCGTTGCCGGGGATAGTGCGCTAGTTGTTCGTATTTTGAAATTTGAGTTGAACAATTTATTCCATCATAATTTTTTAGATCTAAATTCGTGCAAACACTAATACGTGTGTTGTGATTTGATTGCGAGGAAATCTGGAATCATTGGAGCTTGGCTAAAATTTTTCTGAAAAATCCAGAGAGCTAAGCAGTTTCAGTGGAACAGTGACAGAAATTTTTGTGCAGAGATCAGCACATAAGGCCGCCCATCCGCGGCAAACATCCCTTAACTGAGGCGGTTCCGCGCCTCTGTGGAAGGTTCACTATACCATTTTTTTTTCTGTAAGTCTCTATCTTTCTTATCTCTTAGCTTGTCTGCTCCAATAACAATTTTCCTGCAGGTTTCTTTGCAAATAAATCGCTGCGCCGCAAAAGCAAAATAAAAAATTTATGCGTGTTTTGATTCTTGGTTGTTTGCATACTAAATACGGAATTTAAGGGGCACGACCAAATCCAAATTAGGTGGGGATTTCATTACCCTTCCTAGGCCCCTAAAATCGCAAAACTTGCATCCGCATTACCCACATTAATTAAAAGAAATCTAGAGAAGACTCTAAGGACTGTCGCGCTCAATAGGACAAGAGAAGGCCGTGGGTAATTCATTGCTTATCCGCGTTTTCTTGTGGTGCCTAAGGCGAGTGTGTCTAAGGCTAGTGGTTATTAATTAGGCCCACTGTAGTGGTGGTTCCTTTCCACTTACCTGGCACTTATCCAGCCACAGGGGGACAAAGAGGCAGTGGAGGATTCTATCCTGCGACTTGTCTTTTGGCAGTTAGGAGCGGTCTAGAGCCGGACCTAGGTGACCACTAGATTCTAGGGTTGTGTGTTGCATTTGTTGTGATTGCATCATATTTTCAAAACTCCGTTTCTTTTTTCAAACAAACCAATTAATTTCCCCCCCTTTTTTCTTTTTCTTTCTTTTTACCCTTTTTACCCTTTCCCACTCCTCCCTTCTTACAATGGGTGACCCAAATAGAAAATATTTTTCCGAACATTGGTGTCCAGAACCAGATATTAAATGTTTTCGTAATCCCTTCGGTATACCGTCCGGATCTTCCATGTCCATAAAAGATCATATAGAACAAGCAGGAAGAAACAGTTGGCCATCTCAGTCTAGGTCCTATCAACCGTATCCCAATTTCACATCTGTTCCCGTTGATATCCCGAGTGAGGAAGCCCCGAGACGAATTTCCATTGCTGAGCATATAGCTAGGGCTAGAGGCCAAAGTTTCAACCCGGACCAATATCAACCATCACCACCATTTTTCCAAGAAGAGTTTGATAGACAGTTTGAAGCATGTAGGATGTCCAATGACCAATCAACGAACCAATATCAAAATTCTTCTTATCATAATGCTGACCCTACTCCTACCCAATTTTCACAACCATTCTGTTCTTATCAATCAAATCCAATTTTTCCACCTTCTCTATATAGTCCTTCTGATCAGTCATTTGGAAGTTTTAACTGTCCACAAGAATTTCAACCTTATCCTAGAACTCCTTATCGACCGAAGTCTAATCTTGAGGAGACATTAGAGCAATATGTGGAATTGACAAACCAATTTAGGAAGTTAACAGCATGGATACAAGAAAATGATCCCGAACCAGCCCAAAATTGTCCAGTATATAATTCGGGTGTGGAACAAAATGAGAATTTGGGTAGTGAGAGAGAGATGTACACCTTTCCCAATCAAACATCCCCTTTCCAAACTGAAATCCACAACTCTAGTTTCACAGATTCATTGAGTGCACCAAAGGATACACCTATTGACGATAGAATATATGACAAGTTGTGTAATAATGCGATGTTTGATTTACCCGACTGTGATGGGTCCATTCCAAGTGAAACCATGCCAAAACCGTATGATCTCTACACTTCCACCCTTGAACCAAAACTGATTGAAAACTGTGCTTTTGATAAGGTGTTTGAGGATTTTAACCTTCACTTGAATGAGGTGATTGACGTTGGGGATATATTAATTGATGAACCCGAAATTGTGGATGATTTTGTTCTACCAATTTATCAAATCCTTTCACTTCCTTGTGGTCATCATCTTGAGCCTTTAATTCTTCCCGAACTCCAAATACGTCTTGAAATTTGTATACCCGAAGATTAGACCGAAACTCAGCCTTCATCTCCCACATCTGGTTTACCGACACTCGACACATCGATACGTTCACCCATTTCATTTTCCACTCCCTCTGGTTCTTCTTTTGTCCCTGAAATGATAGTGAGTGTTGATGAATCACAATCCGATAGTTCAAGCTCGACAAGGCCAGGAAGCCAACTTGATTTGGATATTTTTGAAAATGAGGTAGATGAGTTTTTCACCTCCACATATATTGACAAATCAAGTAAGATAAATTCTGGCACAAAACTTTTTGACAGCAAAATGTTTGATCACACTATTGATAAAAGTTTTGAAGAACTTTTTGCCGACGAACTAGAATTTTTAAACAACACGGATTTTGTGATTGATCAACCTCAACCTATAGAAGATGAACCAGCACCATCCCTTCTTCCTAATCATTCACATTCATCCTCATTCTTTCTTTTCTCTAATTTAAAATTCAAAACCTTTACAGACCATCTCTTATCCCTTCCCCACTTTTTCTTGACACGATACAACACATTCTTCCACCAACCTATACGCTTTACCGATAAAATCTTTGAATGGTTGGTGTTAACTTTTGGTCTTTGTAAAGTCTTATTTGACCAAATGACTCACCCCCTCTTAAAATGCTCCTAATTGTCTAACTCATGTTTGAGGGGGGGGTGTAATTTTTGGCTCTTGAAATAACTGTTGTCCTCAATAAATGAGAGCCAAAAATAAGTTTGGGGGAGGATCTTCACTTAAATATTTTGCCCCCACTAATAAATTCCTTCCAGGCTTACAGATTTTTCAGATTTAGCAGAGAGCAACAGTGAGGACACTGTTGAAAACAAGTTTGGGGGAGGTTTGTGCTTATTTTCGCATCATTTGCATATCATTTGCATAAGCACAAAACATTTTCGAAAAACCATAAAAATTTAAAAATTTTCAAAACTATAAAAATATTTTTGTACATAAATAAGATAATAAAAGTTTAGATAGTGAAAAATTACATCTATGAGATTAGAAAAATTTAAGAAAACCAAGAAAATTAGAAGTTTTCTTATACGAACTAGTAATAAGTAGTTATGAGCAGTTGTCCCAAGGGTTAGTAAGATGAAGGACGTCACTAATCTGAGGATAAAAATAAGTCTGAAAAATAGTTTCTATTCTGGAAGCCAAACATTTTGAACGTTGATACCCTGCTATTCGCACTTACACACGTCTTAAAGCCTGGGATAGTAGAGGATACCTTGAAATGCTCTTGTCTTAAAGCCGATGTATGAAGGAAATAAAAAAATAAAAAATGAAGAAAATATAAAGTGGTGAGAAAAATGAACACTGGTTTTGTTATCACCAAGGGCAATAAAAAAATGTATAGCGAGGGTGCTTCTTCACCTAGTGCCCTAAGGCCAACTGGTCTGGGAGTCACTGCTATGCCTGAGGTGGTGCAAGACGAGGAAAATATACCAAGTAAGCAAGCACAGGAGTAATCGGTCGGTTAGTACCTCAGGAAGTATTAACGGTCGCATGAAAGTGTGTGAGCAATCTCATCTAAATATTCATTAATTAAAAAGTACTGAGGCTGATGGGTAAGAGTATGATAGCTTGAATTGAATTCTCCGGGTATAGGGATGTCTTTACACACACGCAGGGTTATATGATCGATGTTTGGAAAACAGATAGGAATGAAGAATAAGACGATGTTTTATTGAGGGAGGACGTGATTTCTAACATCTTTTCAAGACCATTAAGATAGGGCTCATGACAACCGAAAAGCTAGCTTAGTTGGAAACCCTAATTTTCAAAGCTTTTCTTTTACAATTCTTTTCTTTAAATGTAATATTCACCTGTGAACCGTTAGGACCTGGAACTAAGGACTTTGCCGCGGCTCCGTTGTTTTAACCTTGGGTTGTTGATGTTGTATATGTATCCTGCCGGACTGCGAAGGAACGCCGTTGTTGACATTGTGTCTGCTGTATCGAGACGAATGCTGAGGTGGAGCTGGGATTTTGCCATCACTCCGCTTTGTTTCGACCATAGGGTCTTTCGTTGACGTTGTATCTACATCCTGCTGGACTGCGAAGGAACGCCGTTGTTGACATTGCGTCTGCTGTAACGAGACGAATGCTGAGGTGGAGTTGGGATTTTGCCGTCACTCCGCTTTCCTGACCATGGGGTCTTTTGTTGACGTTGCATCTGCATCCTGCTGGACTGCGAAGGAACGCCGTTGCTGATTCTTAGGCTGTAGATATTGCCGTTAAGATTTGGAACTAGGGACTTTGCCGTGGCTCCGTTTCGTTGCGACTCTGAGGTCGGTTGTTGACGTTATGTCTGCATCTGGTTGGAGTGAGGAGAAACGCCGTTGGTGTTCTCTAAGTTGTCGATATCGACGTCGAGACCCTGAAGCTAGGGATCTTCTTTTGCTTCGTTTGTTGACATTATGTCTGCAATATTGCGACAAATGTCGAGGTTGTCTCTAGGCTGTCTATGAACCATCGATATTTGGCTTCTCTTTCTGGTGGAGCCTGTTGGGGAAGGTATGGTTCCCTCTTTGTTTGTGCCCCTGGATTGTATATAGGGATAGATGTGATCTCACCTGTAGGCCAAAAAGTTTCATTCTTTCATTTTTTTTTAATTCTTTCCGCGATGCTCTATCATTTCAGCTTTTTATATCGCGAAAATCACGATTGCCCAATCATTTGGGCTATTTTTCGCGGTGCCCAATCATTTCGGCTATTTTTGTTTTAATTTTACTCGCTGCTTTTTATTGCGAGTTGCCCAATCATTTCGGCTATTTATTTTATTTTTACTCGCTGCTTTTTATTGTGAGTTGCCCCATCATTTCGGTTATTTTGCATGCATACATTTTTACTTGCTGATTTTGTTGCAAGTTGCCCCATCATTTCGGCTATTTCATATGCATTTTTAGCTCGCTGATTTTTTTTATCACGAGTGTGGAATTTGGAATCTGGTGCCAATCTTAGCATCAGCATCGCTACGACTGGAATATTGCCAGGAGCGAATCATCATTTGCCATAAAAGAACTTGGAATTTGATACCGGCAGTATCGCTACAACTAGGATATTGCCAGGAGCGAATCATCATTTGCCTCTGTCGATGTCGAACAAAGGTGGCTTAGCAAACAGGGTTAGGATCCCGTCGACCAAGGCTTTTGACTTCATGAGCCGTAAGGGTCTCATAAAGGTGTTTCTTCCTACGAGTCGTGAGGATCTCGTAGGTGCGTTTTCTCCTTAGGAATCGTGAGGATTCCTAAGTGTGTGTTCTCTTATAAGTCGTAAGGATCTTACAAGAGTGTTTTCTCCTTATGAGTCGAGAGGACTCACAAGGGTTGTTCACCGTGCGAACATATCCCTAGTCACGGATGGGACTTTGTTAGGGAAATGTTTATTCGCGCCTGTTGATTGTATACAAGGGTCAGTATTGAGCCGCTTGTAGGGAAATATCGAAGGTTGTGGGGGTTGCTTAAGAACAGGTTCAGGTCTCTGTAACTTAAGACTTCCAATTCTTATGAGCCGTGAGGGTCCCATAAGAGAGTTCTCCTTGCGAGTCGTGAGGATCTCGCAAGTGTAATTTCTCCTTAGGAATCGTGAGGATTCCTAAGTGTGTTGCTCCCTTGCGAGTCGTAAGGATCTCACGCGGGTGGTTTCTTCTTACAAGGTCGAGAGGACCTTGTAAGTGTCTTTTAACGAGGTTGCGCCCTTTTGGATTTTCACAAACACTCACCGGTAGCCCTGCTGTTTTTACTCACGGAGCCCTTTCGGGTTTTCATCCGTGCCCATTTCGCTTATGGACATACCGTCTTTTTTTTATTCTCTTTTTTTATTCTTTTTATTCTTTTTTCTAACGAGGTCGCGCCCTTTTGGGTTTTCACGAACACTCGCCGGTAGCCCTGCTGTTTTTACTCATGGAGCCCTTTCGGGTTTTCATCCGTGCCCATTTCGCTTATGGACATACCGTCTTTTTTTTAATTCTTTTTTTATTCTTTTTATTCTTTTTTTTAATCGCGTCAGCCTAAAGATGCTGCGGTAGTAGTTTAAAGACGTTTCGGTCATTTGCAAGTTTTAGGACATTGCGGTCCACCGTCGCCGTATTTGAGGCGAATCTCTAGTTTTCCGACTTTTCGGTCTATGGGGCTTTCCTTATGAATGAGCATGATGCCCCCGGCGTGTCCACCTTTCTCGGAGCATATGGTTGTGGCCGGCTCACCTTCCGGTTTTCGGACAGCGCGAACTTGCCCTGCTGGTGTTGGTCTTCAACCCAGTTTTTGAAGACGTAGCAGTTTTCGATCGGATGGCCCAATACTTTGTGGTAAAGGCAGTAATTAGGATTGTTGACATCATTCAGTTATAGCTGGTGTTTCGGCTCCGGTAGAGTGATAAGCCTGTTGCACTCTGCTAGTTCGAACAGCCTCCTTGTTTCATCCCGGGGAAATGAGTAAGGACGTTTCAACTTTTCATAGAAGGGTTGCCGCTTGTTGTTTCGGCAACAACCGGTCTAGGGTCACTCGATTGCTGTTGAGTGTTGGCGACGAGGGCTGTTTTTCCCTTCCCTTTATCTTTCTTGTTCGATCCCTTGTTTGCGGGTCCGAGATTTTTTTCGGGTAGCATGCGATTGCACGGCTGAATGCTCTCGCAACTCCTCAATTCTTTCGGTTCAGAGATGGATTCCTTGAATAGAGGGCCGGGAGCTACTTTTTCGTCGGAGTCGCTCCCGAAGGTAATAACTTGCGATCCCTTGGTGTCGGCTATGTGACAGTCGCCAACAGCTCTTTCGCGTTCATCTGTCGTGCTTTTCTGTTTCCGACAAGCCTTGCGCTTCACTTGTTGAACGTGTTGTCGAGGGGGCAACATATCCCTGCCACCAGTTATTAAAGGCTGTGCACTCCTTGGTGGGGTGTGCAATCCTCTGATGGTATAGGCAGAAATTAGGATGTATGTCCGCTTCATTAAGATGTATATTGCCAGGGGAATTTCCTTTGAAAGAGGGCAACTTCATTCCTATTGCCAGGGCCCTAGCAAATCGTTTTCTTACTTTAAGCTTGCTTTTGCCGACGATAGGGATGCTTTGCTCCAGTTGGGATGTCTCGGCTCTTTCCTCCAGTCGGTGGCGTTTGGCCTTTTCAAATATAGCCAGTTCACGCTCTCGATTGGCTTTGCTTTCCTGACGGGCTTCGTTTAGGAATGCATCAATTATTTCGTCTGATGTTCCCAGAGGTTCTGGTTCGGGACTTGCCCCCGGTTTCTCTGCGTCAGGAGCTTCTTTAGTGTCTCTCGACGAGTGAGAGATCATATGGCAGCTTGCCACATAATCCTCAGGTTCATCCGATGAGTCTTTGTTATCACCTTCGTCCTCAAGGACATGGTTGAGGAATTCTCGGAGTGTGACTGGGGTCCGCGCCTTCTGATTATCTTCTTCCAGTGCTTCAATACATTTTTGCAGATCTGGGCGCTTGTCATCAAACCGCGGAGCTTTTTCTATAAAAGAGCATGATGCTCCCGGCACGTCTACCCTTTTAGGAGCATGAGGCTGTGGCGGGCTCACCTTCCAGTTCTCGGATAATGCGAACTTGCTTTGTTGGTATTGGTCCTCAATCCATCCTTTAAAGATGAAGCAATCTTCGATTGGATGGCTTACTGCTTGATGGTAAGGGCAGTAATTAGGATTGTTGAGATCTCCTGGCTGCAACGGACGTTTTGGACTCGGCAGATTGATGAGTCTGTTGCGCACTGCCAGCTCAAACAGTATTCTCATTTTATCTTGAGGAAACGAGTAAGGACGTCCTAACCTCTCCTCGAGGGATGGACATTGACGCACATTGTTTTGGCGAACCCGGCTTTAAGTTGCTCGGCTGTTGTTCAGTATTGGTGACGACGATCGCTTTACCTTTCCCCTTTTCACTTCGGGAGTCCGGCTTTGGAGGAGACGGTCTATGGCCCATCTGGTCCATTTGAGCTAGCTTGTCAATCAAGGCCTGGAAAGTAGTCGGCTTGAAGAACATTATGAATTGCGAGATGGTTGCTTGCGGATCAAGAGTGCCCACGAACATGCCTACCACAGGTGCTTCTTCAATACGTTGTTCCCACTTCGACTATAAGTTTCACCACCGGATTGCATATTGAACCCAGGTTTCGCCCGGCTTTACTCTCGCATTGATCAAAGCTGTTATTGGAGTACGTTCGCTGGCGCTAGCGAAACGCTGGGTAAACAACAACTCCATTTCAGCGAAAGTTTTAACGGAGTCGTTCGGAAGCTCGGAGTACCATTCAAACGCCGTCTCCGATAAGCTACCGACGAACTGGCGAAGCAACAATTTATCATCACCGCCGGTATTGCCACAAAGAGCCCTGAACTGGGCAACATGTTGATGGGGATTGCCAATCCCCTTATAGACATGGAATTTCGGTATTGTATAGCCCAGCGGGTACTTGATCTGATCATACCAGCTCGGATATGGTCGCCCCGTTCTGACAACTTGACTGGCTGCCTCAATTGCCTAGTGAACCTGTATCTGCTGAGCTATATATTCATCCAGTTCAGCTTTGGAAATTGTCTCCTCCTTGGCCGTTGAAAAAGCCGGCGGTGGATTTGACGTTTCTCCTCTGTCATCTTCAAGGACAACCGGAGGATCTTTGGCTGGGGGATCCTGCTGGATCATCATACCCACCATGTCCTGGAACAGTAGAGCCATTTGTTTTATATTGGCTGCTTGTTCTGCAGCCTCTTTGTCCTTCTTTTCCAGTATCCTCCGAAGGAACTCGGTGTCGGTTTCTTGTTCATGACGCTGTTCTGATGATACCTCCGAGCTTTCTTTTGGCCTGGTAAGTGCGGCCATTGCAGTCATCATTTCCTGAAGCTTCTGTTGTTGCTCCTGGGCTTTTGTCATGGATCGGGTGAGCGGTCGGTGACCCATCGAAGCACGGCTATCCTCTTTCCCGGATGCCATATAAACAATATGCACCACTATGCCCCCAGACTTGGGACGTTTGTGCTCAGCGCTTTTACGGTTCGCCATGTTCACAGGGGCTTTTGGCGGCCTCCTTTTCTTTTGAGTGATTGACGTTGAGGGAGCCATTACAGTGGGCACCCAAGTAGCTGTCATCCTTTGTGGCTTGACAGAGTAGTCCTTCTCCTGCCGAAATTTCATCTTTTTCTGTCGGCGGAGATAGTCTTAATCCATTACGGAGTCTTGGACTTGACGCCAGACCTTGTAAATTTTCGAGGACAGCCGTTGAGGGGGCTGCTCCAGCTTCTTCTCTGGAGTATTCTCCACAGGTGAAGGAGTTCTCTTCAGCACAGCAGTAGGAGAGTTTCTGCGCACCTCGTTGAGAAGTTCAAAGCTGTTCTCTGTCGGAACAGCAGCATCGATCCCCACCATCGTAGCTGGTGGAGTTATCCCAGAGGGGGAGTTGCCCCCAGTCTTCCTTATCCGGCGCCGGTAGCGACGTCGGGCATGACGAGTGGATGGAGTTGTTTCAGCTATAAGGGTGACTTCGTCATGCCCCCTGCTTCTAGGAGAGACTGTTATTGGTGCTAGCCTGTCGAAGACTAACACCCGTTGAGAAGCAATGTCCAATCTGTCAAAGACATACCTCTGGGCAGGGGAAGCAGCTTTGAGGACCTCGCCTGGAGCAGAAACCGGAATAGCCAGCCTTGTAAAAACTGACTTCTTGGAAGGAGGAGCCTTTCCAATGATTTCGTCCGCTTGAGCCGGGATGGCTATCCTCTTTGGGATGGCAGCTTCGGGTATCGCGGGCTTGTAGACGTTCTGGCCAGTCTGTTGAAAACTGAGATATTGAAGTTGGGCGACCCATTGAAAGGGGCCGCGGCAGTAGCAAGCCGATCATAGACCGACTTCTTTGGGGCTTCTTGCAACGTCATTGGGGCATTGAAGCTCATCGGTGGGAGCATGGTCCCGAAGAATAGTCCAGTGGTGGCTTGAGTTACCTGCTCCACTGGCATCTTGAAAAGGGATGCCGCTTGGGGCCCATAAGTCACTCCTCCAGCAGGGACGGAGCGAGAGTTGCAGTTGCAGGTAGTGCAGTTTGAAGCCATTGATCTTCTATTTTCTGCACGGAGCAAGACACCAAATCTAAGTACCCAGAATCCACAGGCAAACACAGAAAACCGCGATTAGTTCACGAACACGACACACGAAGTGTGGAGTGGAAAGAGGAAGAGGTCCCACCGGGCGTGCCAGAATCTGTTCCCCTCCGAATGGCGGTGCGACAGGGACGTCTTGCCTGAGATTCAGGATAGATGCTATTTGGTTTTATCCGTCTACCTCTCCGAAGGTGACAAGTTGATTTATGGCACCATATATCGAAGGTTTAAACGGATGCGGCCGATGCAGCAGACTTCGTCAGATTCCCCCTCGTTCGAGGGGGTTTTGATTGTGGGGACGCTCTTCCCTGCAGGCGCAAGCCCCTGCAGTTAATTACACTACCGCATCGTGGTAACAACTTTCTCCTTCTCCAGATGGTCACTTCGTGTCGTGGGTGTTTGTTTTGTTTGTGGTTGCCCGTGGATTGTATACGGAGACTAATTTGTGTTGTCGCCCGTAGGACGTGGATTAGTCCAAATCCGTATTTTTTTAGATTTGGGTTTGGGTTTTGGTTTAAGGATACGTTAGCCATATTTGAGGCTAAGATTAACTTAAACGTTTATTAAGGATATGTTAGTCCAATTTGAGACTAAGATCAACTTAATGGGATCGTTTGGATCCGAAAAAAGAGCATTTGGGGGCTCTATTGTTCCAGTTTAGGGACATAGTGGTCCATTGAATGTATGGCCATCGGGACCCATCACCTCTCTGACGATATTGAAGGATTACAACGACAGATGTCAGAGGAGTTCAGAGATGTACCCTTAAACCAAAGTTGGTTGGGAGATCTATAGTCCAATTTGGGACTAAAGTCTGTTTTGAAAGTTTTGGTTTAAGGATGCGTTAGCCATATTTGAGGATAAGATCAACTTAAACGTTTGTTAAGGATACGTTAGCCTAATTTGAGACTAAGATCGACTTAACAGGATCATTTAGATCCGATAAAAGAGCATTTGGGCTCTATTGTTCCAGTTTAGGGACATAGTGGTCCATTACCAGTTTAGGGACATGGTGGTCCTACATTCCCAATTTGGAGACGGATATTGATTTAAGGACGCATTAGTCCAACATTCCCGTTTTGGGGACGAATATTGGTTTAAGGACGCATTAGTCCGTGAGTTTAAGGACCCCACAGTCCGTATCAATGTGTGGTTGTCGGGACCCGTCACCTCTCTGACGACGTTGAAGGATTACAACGACAAATATCAGAGGAGTTCGGAAATGTACCCTTGAACCGGAAGTAAATTGATTTGAGAGAGCAGTTGTGCTCAGTTCAATTTAATTTGAGGACTTATGGCCAGAATTGGGTTAAGTCTAGTTCAAAATGCATAACATTTCATCTATCTTTGGCCTGTTAGGCCTCTGCTTGGGCTTTGCCCTTTTATTAATGCATTGCATTTTTATTAGGCCTATTAGGCCTTTTAAATTGGGCTCTGCCCCTTTTTTTAATAATGCAGAGCATTTTTTAATTTGGTCTATTAGACCTTTAATTGGGCTCTGCACTGCATTTAATGCTCTAACAGTGCCCTATGTGGCTTGTCAGGCGCTTTGCGCCAATTGAGGAGCGCAAGGCGTAAATTCATGTGGAGGTGACACGTGTCATGCACTGGTGAGCGTAAGTCTGTTAGCGTAGTGCGCTGCGCCAGTGCGCTGCTGTCACGTGGCGTGCTCTGGTGACTTATGCCAAACCAAGAGAGCAGGGCTCTATTTTTAGAAGCGCAAGGCGCAGTTGTTCTATGATTGACACGTGGCGCTCTCTGGTGGCTTGCGCTAATCCAAGGAGCGCAACAGTGCAAATTTCAAAAGTGCAACGCACTGTTTAATATCTTGATCAAATTTAGATCAAAGAAAACAAGTTTTTTCTTATTCCAGAGAGGTTCTACCACAAATTTCAAGAACCAGTGGTTCATCAAAAGGCAATGCCTTTATATAGATCAAAAGATCTAGTCATGAAGTAGATTACTTCTTTATTATTATTTTTTATTAAAAATCTTGATCTTGTTCTTAGATCATTGATCTTTTTAGAAGAAATTCTTCTTTTTTCCAAAGGTTTTAGCTTTTCTTTTCTTCGAGTTCTTCTCCAAGTTTTAGAGGAGTTCTCTATTTTTTTCTCTGTGTTCATCTCCTTTAGACTTGGAGTCTAGGGGCCTTTATATAGTGCCAATTGATTTGTTAAATCAGTTAAAGAGATCTATCTCTGAGTGATTTAGGGATGTTTCCCCACCGTTGGATCTTTGATTCAAGGGTTTCTGTTTTACAGAAAATAATCTTCTTGTTTTTAACAAGATTGAGAAAGATCTTTCAAAAATTTATTGTTTAAATGCTGGCATAGTTGGCGCAAGTGCACCTGCGCTTGGCACGTGTCGCGCAGTGCAGAGCACAGCGCAACTGCGCTGACACGTGTCACGCAGCGCAGAGCGCAGCGCAACTGCGCTAGCGCAGCGCAACTGCGCTGGCGCAACTGAGTGTCAGCGCAACTGCGCTGACACGTGTCGCGCAGCGCAGAGCACAGATCAGCTGAAGCGTTGCTTCCTTTATTAAAATTTGAATTTTAAACAGAGCCTTGCTCTGATTGGGGGAAACAGAAGCGTTGCTTCATTTCCCGTCTTGAAATTTGAACAGAGCTTTGCTCTGATTGGGGAAACAACACCGATTATTTTTTCACGTTGACCTTCCGTGTAGATGTTATTTATTCCCATACTCAGCATTCATTATTTTGCATCTCATCCTGTAGCTATAGTACCTGATAGAGTACTTTTGCATGATTATTGCATACCCTGCTCATCATATATATATTGATGTTATTAAATTGCACCTGTTAGGCATGATTATTGCGTATCCAGTTCATTCATATAGATATTATCTGTTGGCATATGTTAGAGTATCGCAATACGTGCATACTCGCGATTACCTTTATATATTATCTGCTATTCACGAGTTGGCAACTCACCCCCGTTGTGCCACAGTGTTTCTAGGTTGCCCCTCGGAATAGTCGCGGCAGGCTGCTTTATTGCATCTTTTGACACATATACCATTGCAGTTGGCGTGCGAGCCTTTTGCTGATAGATGGGTTTTTGTGCGGTATCTATTTATTTTCCAGTTGTCTACACTGTTGTATCTAGTACTCTCCATCCACTTTCATGTATTGACTTAGAGACCAGTTGTGAGGACGATGCATATTATTTTGTACTCTGGTGTCGAGCTCGTTGTGAGCCGACTTTATTTATGCAGCTTTATCGTACATGATACTCGTTTTCACTTATGTTGCTCATTTCTTTGCTACGGCGTCACATATTTTTATTGTGGTGATTGTTCCGCCGTTGGGCGTGATTGCTCCCGTTTGGGATGTTTTATTTTTATTGTATATCATTTTATTCATACATTGTCTTGTACCCGATTTCGGGGCTAGTTTTTACAAAGGAAATGCTGCCAAAATTTTTAATATAATAACTTGAACTTTAAAGAATTTTACTAAATTACTTAAGGTTTTATAAACGTTTTAACAAATGTTTCTATTAAATGTTTAAACACTCAATACTTTTACTAGTTTTGATTTCTGGGTTTCGGCTTACTTAGTCGCGTTACGCTTGTAGACGTTACGTGGTTAAGTGCCGGTCACGGGTCAATCTTTGGGTCTTGACAAAGTTGGTATCAGAGCGTAGGTTTTACCTTCGGAGTGTAGCATGACCTTGGTATGATGGAGTAGGTAGCTGAAGCAGAGTGGCGTAGCGTGTGTATGTTCCGCGGCATACTCACGACACGGTACTCCGCCTAAGCGACCTTAGGACTTATTGATTGAAATTCCTTCATGATTGTATACATCCTTGTGATTCGATTTTCGTATCCTCATCGAATCCTACTTTCTTTTCAGCCATTATGCCGCCAAAGACTACGAGGGCGCAGAGAGCGGCCGCGAGAGCCGAGATTCGAGTTGACTTGTCCGAGACGAGGACTGATCCGGGTAGTACACCCGTTGTACCAGAGCAAACTGTTCCTCCTATGACAGATCAGATCGCTATGCTAGTGGCCGATATGCAGGACTTGTGCCAGACGATGAGCTCATTGGTTGAGACCGTTCGAGCACAGCGACAGGAGGTTGTCACCCCTGTTACCCAGTTGTTCCTTGCGATCAGCATGCAGCATTCCGTCACCTACATAGCACCAGTAGAAGCAGCCCCAGTTTATGAGACACGTCTTCCAGAGACTTTGAGAGTTCCGGAACAGTGGAGGAATCGTATGTTGGAGATAGTGCCCTCAGAGTCAATTATTGGATCACAGGCACGTGATTGCAATGATTGAGGGAGGACCTATCCCGGTAGAACAGTCTTACTCGAGATGATAGTATGCTATCAGGTTTACCTTTATCATCGTGTACTGCTTTAGGTGACATGACATGTCGCTATTGCACGTTGATAGAGCCCCTGGGATTCTTGCTTGACTACCGGCAGTATGAGGGCGATCATATAAGTGAGAGCTGGAGTCTACAAGCACATCCTTAAAAGGTCCCTAGTCGTGGGAGTTTCGAGACAGGGCATCGATTCTCCAGAGTAGACTAGTGTATACAGTCGAGACCCCGACGAGGGGCGGTGGCCGGTCTCACAAGCCACTGGTGTCAGTTGGATCACCTAAGATGTATACAGGTGCTCATTGGGTTATGAGTACACCGGACAGGACTCGCCGGGAATATGCTAGTTGGTCTTATACCTGACGTCAGATAGCAGTTCCCAGGTGACATGTGTACAGGTTAGTTCATCGACCTGGGGATCGTCATTTGTCTCGTGTGAGTTCCCACTGTACTTTGATTACTACCCTACCACGGCTCAAAGGAGTCGTGCAAACAGGTTTTAGTTGGGTACAGTCCCGAGCCACATGGAGGCAGTGAGCGGATCTTCGGGGGTTTCGTCTCTCCCGGTATTGGGGGTGAGGTCGCGCTGTGTCTAGGAGAGCCATTACACGAAGTCCTTGGCCAAGGCAGGAGATTTACTGGTAGGTATTCCAGTAGTATCTCAGGGTGTTCTGGGCTACACTCCGACACGACTTGTACCGCTTTTGGGGGTCTGACTTTTACCAACCCCCTAGGCCCGCCATGCGATGCTCATAGACGAACGGACCAGACTGTACGGATATTGTCACTGACAGGCTCAGTAGGGTGTCAGGATGAGTTCGCTCATCGACGTCCCTTTTGGTCAATAGCTGGTGGCCCGTTACGTATTGGCTTATACCTCTGACGTGCTAGTGGTTAAATCCACAGCCATAGTATTGACGAGTCTTTAGAGTCCACCACACTTTCAGTTACTCAAGTTTCGGGCGAAACGCTGTAGAGGCCGTATGGAGATATGGCAGGGTCCGATAAGATACGTGCGGTATTGCACGGATCAGGATCGGACGGTTTGTACTAGTAGCCGTATAGGTATATGGCAGGGTTCGATCAGATACGTGCGGTATTGCACGGATCAGGATCGAACGGATATTACTAGCCGGCTTTGGTTTAAGCCGGTCCTAGTTTAGTACAGTGTAGATTTTGTCTTTTTGCATTTGTATCCGGACGGAATACAGATGCGGGTGTGTATGCACAGTATCGGGGTTTTCCTGTAATTTATTACGGGACCAGTTTTCTGGAGTTGCCAGTTTGCATTCCGTTCCGGCCGGTTTTCCTTTGTTCTTTCCCGGCCGGACTTTTCCGATGGAGGGGGTAATTTGCAGTTTTGCAAATTACTTTTGTGGAGGGGTTTTATTGCTAATAGATTTATTATGATGATATCATTATTTGTTGCACCATTCTTGCTTTAATGTTGATTGGAAAGGGTATGGGTGGAGGTATGTTGTAAGCATGGTTCATGTTTTGTTAAGGTTACCACTTGCTTTTTCCTACCATTACCTCCCTTCATGCATCCACTCAATTTCCCTCCACCATTCCCACTTTGCAATGGCCGGCCACTTCATGATGAGTAGAGAAAAAAAAATGAGAGATTGTTTTATGTGCTTCATTTGTTCATCTCTTTTGGCTTGCAAAATTGGTAGCTTCTTTTCCCTCCAAAGTTCAATCTTCATTCCTCCATCCAAAGGCAACAAACCCCAAAGAGACAAGTAGCCTCTACACTACACTTCCTACAGCAAATCTTGGACGCGTCGATTCGCCAGCTTCGCGCCCGAGTTGCCTCGGTATTGAGGTGGGAGCCCGTAAAAGCTACAGGCGATGTGGTGCCCTTTCCGACGAGGAGGAGACGGACGGAGATCCCGCGAGGAGATCGGAGTGGAGATGAAGACCGGAGGACTCGGATCAGTCGGTACAACATTTCTACACTCTTTACTGTTTGTTAGTTTAGCAATAATGGCAGATCCGGGTTAAAGTATACGATAGCGCCAAGTTAAAAAGTTTTATTCCGCAATTGGCGTCTGTAGACTGCCGGGGCGCTAACGTAGACTTACAGTGGTATCAGAGCCTCACCATTTTGCTATGCTAACTTGTGCTAACGCGTTTAAAACTTCGATCCGACCGGAAATCGAAAACTGCAAAAATCCAAGCCGACAGTTTCTGTTGTTTTTAAACGGTCTCAAAAATTATTTCTGAATGTCTTAAAAATCAGAGCAGGAACTTTTAAGAGTCACGACAAAATTTGGGGTCGTGATCCCTCCAAGCTGCCGCGGAAGCGCGGCCAAACCCATGGTTTGGCCGCGCAACCGCGGCCACGTGGGGAGCACGTGCTCCCAAATTTTGTCAGGTTGTTCTCACTTGGATTTTGGGGTTTTTGATATATATCGTTTTTGCCCAGATTTTGTTACTGTTCACCAGTAAGTCGTGGGGCCCACTTCTTGATATTTTGTCGATCGAAATTTAAACTCGTTAGTTTTCACAGTATTTACATTATATCTGCGACCGTGAATGTCACTCGATCGGTAAATCCGGTCTAACTGCTATAGCCCGGTTAGACGGATTTGCGAACGTGATTTTCACGTTGATGTTCTATGTATTTGCTGTGATGTTGCGGATCGGTCGTGGGGGATAGCCTGGATGCAATGCTAGTACTGTGTTGTTGTATTATGTACATTTGATATTGCGGGGCGAGCGTCCGACATGTGGACTGCCGTCACTGCCTGACTGTATTATTATTTTGGGGCACGACCTGGTTGCGGTCGATGTACCCGGTGTATGTATATTTTACTTTCTGTACTAGGATTGCCCCGCGGAGGGGTGCACGGATAGCCGGGTTCTGGAGGGCAACAAGCCCGCATCTCATGGCATTGAGACGGAGGGGGCTTCACTCTAGGATTGGCGGGCTATTCGCCGCACTCGTAGGGGGTACAGGTTGACCCAGGAGGGGTGCCCAAGTTGCCGGATTCCGTGAAGTGCTGGGTGGTCCATTCACGGCGCTGAAGGGGGATGCCTCGCTTCAGGTTTTGGCGGGTGACTTGCCGCGTCCGTAGGGGTCTAGGATTTCATTGCACAGGCTATCCACACGACCAGGGGAACGTCGGGTTTCAGTAGTGGCTCTGTGAAACCCGGGGATCCCAGATATCTGTATTGTTTCTGTGATGCTGTTCATTCTCTGTGATGTTGCATTTTATTCACGCCTTGAGCGAAATATAATATATTGGTATATATATTAGTAGATGTTGTATATGTTTTGCATCCGCGCTAGTCCAGTCCCCGCTCTGTCGTTAGTAAGCTAACCTAACGGGTAATGACGGGACCCAGTGGCGAATGCGGATGGCATATACGTACATCAGTATATTTTCGTTCTTTTTGGTGTGATCAATTGATGGGACTACATTGATTCGGATCAATGCAAGTTAAAAACAAACCTAATCTGATGTTGTTGGAACACTTTTTCAAAAGCTGTTATTGCAAGGACGTTTACTTTTGTTTTGCATCGTGGTATTCATTTGGAATATCCTGCTCCTCAGTCGACGAGGCAAGGGCCGAGATCCCTTCACCGGGAGTGACCCCTTGGACAGAAGTTTGCGTCAGGGCATTAACTTCACTATAGCCGATTACTTTTGCTTTGCACCGTGGTATTCATTTGGAATATCCTGCACCTCATTCTACGGGGAAAGAGCCGAGATCCCTTCACAGGGAGTGACCTCTTTAGCAACGGTTTTCGTCACTATATTTTTTAAAAGCTATCCGTTCCTTCGACGATATCAAGTTCATTACGTTAAAGGTTTTCGCCCGAAACCATTCGTAGCCCTCCGTCGTTTCATATGGGTGGTCAATAGTATTCAAGCTGTGTATGTTGGCCAAAGTCAAGGCACAGTGATTGGTAGCTATTGGGGTATTCATATGCAGCATAGATAGATGCGTTGGTTTGGGACAGTCGTGCTGCCATTTTGGCCAAAGTCAAGGGTATGTACGGGTGGATTCAAATTAACCTGGAGAATGACGGGCAGAACTTGACATGTAACTTATGATATGTTGGCCAAAGTCAAGGTCATAAGAGCATGGGGCAGAAATCACATCGGGAGTTTCAAAAGTACTGAAACTTGCCAGATATGCGCATACCTTCTGGAGTGTGATACCGTGAGCGGATTCCGTCACGTTGTCATGCGATGAGAGTTGGATCCCGATTCCCACTGATGAGTTAGTTTTCTCCTCGGGTAACCCCGACTAATTCTTCTTTTAGGTTTGGAGGAGAATTTGAGGTACAGTGGGAGGATTCCAGATTAGATAAATTGGTAACCATTCTGATCTTGGTTAGAGTGCACGCTGAGTGTTTCTTTTCTCTCTCTCTTTGGCAGCGACCATTGACCCGACCCTAAGACTATGACTCAGTGACCAAGTTGACCGAACCTTCTTAAACACCGGCTTTTGGATTGTCACAGTTGCAAACCTCATTGCCACTCCTACTTTTACCCTTTTCTCCAGGACACCCCGTTTTACTACGAACGTCCACTTCCATTGGACAAAACCATCGTATGGTTAGATACGAACTCGAAAGAATTTATTCGAGAATCGTTTCCGGTTCTGGAGAAAACGGATAGGATTATTCAGTTGTCTTTTCCTTTTACCCTCTCTCAGGTTACGAGTACTCCTTGGTTTAGGGGTAGTACACCTATTACGCAAATTGGATTGTCTTCTTCCAAACCTTAGGCTGGTGCCGACCGGTAGGGAATGAAGAAAACCAATTAGCATAACGATGGTGTGCAGAAGGTATTAAGTTCAGACAAAGCAAGGGATTAGTAAGAGTGCAAAGTAAATTGCGACTGCCATTCACGACCAAACCAAATATTTCGTTACCACTCCCACATCACCTTTGTATTTCTCCAGGACACTCCGTATCACTACGAAGATCCACAGTTTATTTGGATACTCCATCGTATGGTTATATACGAACTCGAATGGAACTTGTTCCAGTTCGGGGATGGATTCTGGTTCAGGAGAAATAGGAATAAGGTTTATTCGGTTGTCTTTTATCTTCACCCTCTCTCATTGCGAGTGTTCCTAGGATTGGGACAGTACACCCATTATGCTTATTGGATAGTCTTCTTCCAAACCATAGGCTGGTGCCGAACGGTAGGGAAGGAAGAAAACCATTTGGCCTAAAGGGGTGTACAGAAGGTAATGACTAAAGACATATGAAGGGATTTGGAGAGGTGGCAAAGAACTATACGGTTACAGTCGTGAATCTGGAAGAGGCATTACTAGGAATACCAGAATACCCCATCGGAACATTTCAATGTTTCAGTTCAACTGTGTAATGTTAAAGGAAAACTGATTTCCCGATTAGATACTTACTCCAGGGTATGTATTTACCAGGTATGATTCTCACATCTGTATGGTTTTACAGATGATGAGTGGGAGTAGGTTATTGGGAATTGGGTGATCATCCTCATTATATCGGGATTCGTTGTAATCGGTGATATTTGAGGAAATCACCTGGGCTGTTTGCCGGTCGGCAAATATTTGGTTTTGAATATCCGCAGTTATGCACCAATTTCAAATTGATATATCTGTACGTCTATTTTCATAGAGTGAGATATACCTTTCTGAAATTATGTCTACGACATTTACCTATATCAGTGGATGGTTAGGTAAGGAGCATTAAACAGCGGTGTAATTCTTCTTAACCATAAGTACAGTTTTCAACCTACGACACACAGTGAATGAGTTATCAGACTCAAGGGACTTATACAAAGTATTGTATGTTGTCCAGGGTCCATCAGGACAGAGGGGTTGGTCCTCGTACTATATTCAGTTTACTTATGACTTCTCTAATTTTTAGACAGGTGTTTCGTGGAAACACAGGGTCCGAATTTGGAGAAGTTATAGGTATTTGAATAGAGTAGAGAACCAGGTATAGCAAGTATCGGGATTCTTCAAAGAGATCGAAGATGTAGATACTTGTGTATGGTATTCAGTTGATAGTAATGATAAAGAGATCTTGCTTCTCTTTCAGGTTACTCATAATTGGAAGTATTCCTAAGTTGAGTAACGCTGATCGGCCTCTTTCCACTTAGTTGACATGCACTGGAGACAGCTGCATGATGTGAATCTGGTTCAAATAAATCAGTGCCTCTGATTCTATATTGGATATAGAACAGTTCATATCTTAACGATGTTAAGGTACGGGGAGTTGTCCGGTTTATGCTTAAAACCAGATATTGGACAACTCTAGGCACGTTTCTGTAATGGCTGTTTGTGGGTTGACCCAGGCTATGACGAGGGTTGACTTTCTACCATCTGGATGAACAATAGCGATATTGTTCTAGACTCGCCACAATTTTATTAAAAATGGATTTTTTCAAGAAAACAATAGTGGGAGTATGGTAGAACTGGAAGTAATTCCAGAACCACAAACGATTACTGAAGATTTGATAAGGAACCTAAAGATTCAATCTGGATTGACATTCCATTGGCCACTCCGCAGATACGGTGGGTAACTTCAGGCACCCGAGAGGTACTACGGTAGCCTCAAGGACGGTGACAGGGAAGTTCTTGTTTACCCACAATTGCCATTGCTGTTGTTCCAGGTTACGAGACCCGGCGGGAGGATGAGTATAGCGTCGTTCTAAACCAGTTTTAGAAGTGTACGTCTATATGACTCTGCCAGAGGGTTGTCGTAGTCAGTGGGAGCAGCGGAAGCATTGGTGGACAGGTAGCTTATGTCTATTTATAGACTAGAGCAAATGTAGCGGAGATAGATCATCTATTTCTGACGTGACAGTCATGGGTTTGACTTCATCAGAAAAGGGGATGGATCTGTTGAGAAGGTAGTAGGGTGTGATATCCGGGTTTTGGATGACATACACAAAGTAGGAAAGGAAACTCCTATACTACGATCGGTTATACTTTGGTCGTCTCACAGTGGTTTCTCCACATGGGACTTGGACATTATATCAGACATACTGGTTACTAGATCTATGTTTTTGGATCTAGATTTGGGTGGTTTCCCAATCAGGGTACTTTGACAGCATTCTAAGAGTATTTAGAATGGACGACTCCTGGCACGGTAGTGTACCTGCAGGTGATGGAGTCACCCTCTCTAAAGGTGTCTTATAGACTAAAGTAGAGAGGGATGTGCATGATTGACAGATCACTTGCTTAGGCAATTGAGTCAATCATGAGATGTCAAGTACCACACCAGATGTTGTTCTTGCAGAAGGTACAATAAGTTGATATTGTTCCAATCCTGGAGAAACAATCGGAAGCAGTTTTAGAACATAAGTGGATGTTCTAGGGATATGATAACGACAGCCTCATTCAGGAGACAGTTATCATTCCAGGCTTCCAAGGTGACCTGGACGACAAGGAGGTTGTCAGAGTTATAGTTTTCCCTCTGACGAGGGGCAGTATTTTGGACAGGTGGTCCAAGGCAATACTGAGGGAGGCATGGCGCAGGATACTGATTAAGTTCAGTTGACGATACAGTCTAAGAAGTTTGGATTTGGAGTTCATTTATGAACTCGGTCCCATCAGACATCCAGACACTCTAAGACAGGTATTGCTCATTTCGGGAGATGGCATTCTCCGCGAACTTGAGATTTAGAGAGACATAGAAAGAAATTTCAGAGCGGATCCACTCACTGAGGCTATTCCTCGAACGCAATAGTTTCGCAAACAGGTTTTGTGCGACTGACTAGTAGAGGAGTTGGGTGTTCGGTATCACACGGGCTGTGAGTATGCGACATCGCAATAATTAGCCTTGAGTGCAAGTGGGAGATTGTTGGAGATAGTGCCCTCAGAGTCAATTATTGGATCACAGGCACGTGATTGCAATGATTGAGGGAGGACCTATCCCGGTAGAACAATCTTACTCGAGATGATAGTATGCTATCAGGTTTACCTTTATCATCGTGTACTGCTTTAGGTGACATGACATGTCGCTATTGCACGTTGATAGAGCCCCTGGGATTCTTGCTTGACTACCGGCAGTATGAGGGCGATCATATAAGTGAGAGCTGGAGTCTACAAGCACATCCTTAAAAGGTCCCTAGTCGTGGGAGTTTCGAGACAGGGCATCGATTCTCCAGAGTAGACTAGTGTATACAGTCGAGACCCCGACGAGGGGCGGTGGCCGGTCTCACAAGCCACTGGTGTCAGTTGGATCACCTAAGATGTATACAGGTGCTCATTGGGTTATGAGTACACCGGACAGGACTCGCCGGGAACATGCTAGTTGGTCTTATACCTGACGTCAGATAGCAGTTCCCAGGTGACATGTGTACAGGTTAGTTCATCGACCTGGGGATCGTCATTTGTCTCGTGTGAGTTCCCACTGTACTTTGATTACTACCCTACCACGGCTCAAAGGAGTCGTGCAAACAGGTTTTAGTTGGGTACAGTCCCGAGCCACATGGAGGCAGTGAGCGGATCTTCGGGGGTTTCGTCTCTCCCGGTATTGGGGGTGAGGTCGCGCTGTGTCTAGGAGAGCCATTACACGAAGTCCTTGGCCAAGGCAGGAGATTTACTGGTAGGTATTCCAGTAGTATCTCAGGGTGTTCTGGGCTACACTCCGACACGACTTGTACCGCTTTTGGGGGTCTGACTTTTACCAACCCCCTAGGCCCGCCATGCGATGCTCATAGACGAACGGACCAGACTGTACGGATATTGTCACTGACAGGCTCAGTAGGGTGTCAGGATGAGTTCGCTCATCGACGTCCCTTTTGGTCAATAGCTGGTGGCCCGTTACGTATTGGCTTATACCTCTGACGTGCTAGTGGTTAAATCCACAGCCATAGTATTGACGAGTCTTTAGAGTCCACCACACTTTCAGTTACTCAAGTTTCGGGCGAAACGCTGTAGAGGCCGTATGGAGATATGGCAGGGTCCGATCAGATACGTGCGGTATTGCACGGATCAGGATCGGACGGTTTGTACTAGTAGCCGTATAGGTATATGGCAGGGTTCGATCAGATACGTGCGGTATTGCACGGATCAGGATCGAACGGATATTACTAGCCGGCTTTGGTTTAAGCCGGTCCTAGTTTAGTACAGTGTAGATTTTGTCTTTTTGCATTTGTATCCGGACGGAATACAGATGCGGGTGTGTATGCACAGTATCGGGGTTTTCCTGTAATTTATTACGGGACCAGTTTTCTGGAGTTGCCAGTTTGCATTCCGTTCCGGCCGGTTTTCCTTTGTTCTTTCCCGGCCGGACTTTTCCGATGGAGGGGGTAATTTGCAGTTTTGCAAATTACTTTTGTGGAGGGGTTTTATTGCTAATAGATTTATTATGATGATATCATTATTTGTTGCACCATTCTTGCTTTAATGTTGATTGGAAAGGGTATGGGTGGAGGTATGTTGTAAGCATGGTTCATGTTTTGTTAAGGTTACCACTTGCTTTTTCCTACCATTACCTCCCTTCATGCATCCACTCAATTTCCCTCCACCATTCCCACTTTGCAATGGCCGGCCACTTCATGATGAGTAGAGAAAAAAAAAATGAGAGATTGTTTTATGTGCTTCATTTGTTCATCTCTTTTGGCTTGCAAAATTGGTAGCTTCTTTTCCCTCCAAAGTTCAATCTTCATTCCTCCATCCAAAGGCAACAAACCCCAAAGAGATAAGTAGCCTCTACACTACACTTCCTACAGCAAATCTTGGACGCGTCGATTCGCCAGCTTCGCGCCCGAGTTGCCTCGGTATTGAGGTGGGAGCCCGTAAAAGCTACAGGCGATGTGGTGCCCTTTCCGACGAGGAGGAGACGGACGGAGATCCCGCGAGGAGATCGGAGTGGAGATGAAGACCGGAGGACTCGGATCAGTCGGTACAACATTTCTACACTCTTTACTGTTTGTTAGTTTAGCAATAATGGCAGATCCGGGTTAAAGTATACGATAGCGCCAAGTTAAAAAGTTTTATTCCGCAATTGGCGTCTGTAGACTGCCGGGGCGCTAACGTAGACTTACATCGTACTGGTGTACCAACCCAGAACAGAGGCTTAGGACGAGGACAGTCGTTCGGCTCTCATCCCCAGGAGGGTCATCAGTCAGCGCGTGGATGTTTTCGATGCGGAAGCCTTCAACACATCGTCAGACATTGTTCCTTAGCACCATGTCAGAATCATATTCTGAGACTTCATGGACGTGGAGGGTTCGCTCAAAGGGGTCAGTCTAGCAGAGGAGGAGTTTGGCCTGTTGCGGATAGAGGGTAGACACGAGAGTTTTCTTCTACTTATCGGGACGCGAGGGCGTCCAATGCAGAGTTTTTAGATATCCTTAATTCGTATGTTCTTTTGATGTATTTGTTTGTTTTTTTCACACTTGTGCCGTAGTTGGGACGAGAGTCGTGTTAGGTAGATCAGCCGTTTGTTGTGTTAACTTCGGTCAGCGATTCTTTTGTTGCGCGACACGTAATTCGGTCGTGTGCCAATCGGATAGGAGATAGAGATTCGTCTGTCGTTTTGATCCTTCTAGAGATGTTGGATTTGGTGTTCTCCTGGGCACGGACTGGTTAGCTACGTGCTAGGCGTTTGTGGACTACCGTGAGGAAATAGTCAGGTTTTGTTTTCCCCGGCGAGTCAGTTCTTGTTGTGCAGGTGGATAGTTGTACCGCCTCTCACAGCTTGAATTCAGCCTTTTTCGCTAGTCGGCTTTTGAGGAGATGTCGTGGATTCTTGGCGTTCATTCGTGATACCGTAGCCACAGTTGGTTTGTTGGACCGGTTTTCTTTCGTGCGAGAGTTTTCCGACGTTGTTCCAGATGAGCCGACGAAGCTTAAGGAGCTTAAGGATCTACTGCAGAGTTGTTGTTGGGGGGGTTTCGTGCGTCTGAGTGTTTCGCATTAGGAAGCTCCTATTTTTATTCGTCAAGGAGAAAGACGACAGATTGAGGTTGTGTATTGATGGATCATCAATTGAACCGTCTTACGGTGCGGATAGGAATCCTTTACCTCGCATTGACGATTTCTTCGATCAGCTCCAGAGTGCGAGACATTTTCTAAATTTGTTTGGGATCAGGTCATCATTGTTGCGGGTTCGGAATGATGACATTCCGAAGACATTTTCTAAATTTGTTTGAGATTCGCCAGATCTAACTATTCACGAGTTGGCAACTCACCCCCGTTGTGCCACAGTGTTTGCAGGTTGCCCCTCGGAGTAGTCGCGGCAGGCTGCTTTATTGCATCTTTTGACACAGATACCATTGCAGTTGGCTACAATGTTGTATCTAGTACTCTCCATCTACTTTCATGTATTGACTTAGAGACCAGTTGTGAGGACTATGTATATTATTTTGTACTCTGGTGTCAAGCTCGTTGTGAGCCGACTTTATTTATGCAGCTTTATCATTCATGATACTCGTTTTCACTTATGTTGCTCATTTCTTCGCTACGGCGTCGCATATTTTTATTGTGGTGATTGTTCCACCGTTGGGCGTGATTGCTCCCATTTGGGATGCTTTATTTTTATTGTATATCATTTTATTCATACATTGTCTTGTACCCGATTTCGGGGCTAGTTTTTACAAAGGAAATGCTGCCAAAATTTTTAAGATAATAACTTGAATTTTGAAGAAATTTACTAAATTACTTAAGGTTTTATAAACGTTTTAACAAATGTTTCTATTAAATGTTTAAACACTCAATACTTTTACTGGTTTTGATTTCTGGGTTTCGGCTTACTTAGTCGCGTTACGCCTGTAAACGTTACGTGGTTAAGTGCCGGTCACGGGCCAAACTTTGGGTCGTGACATAATTGATCTTAAAAATTATTTGGGGAATTTTATCCACCACTGGATCTTTGATCCAGTAATTTCTGTTTTTATAGATATTTTCTTGTTTTTAAAAAGATTAATGAAATATTTTCCTATACACAGAATTTAATTTTGTCAAACGGTGATTTTTAATCACCATTGGATTTTAATCCAAGGGCTCTCTAATTTATAGAGAACAATATTTCTTTGTTTAGAAAGATTGGGAAAATATATTCCCAAAAATAGAATTTAATTTTATCATTGGATTTTTGATCCAACCGAGAATATCTTTCTCGCTTAGAAAGAATAGGGAGATATTTTGTCCTAATAGAATTTAATTATATCATTTGATGATTTATCATCACCATTGGATCTTTTATCTAACGGCTCTGTTTAACAGAGAATATCCCAAGTTTTAGGGAAATAATTTCCAAGTAGAATTTAATTCTACCTGTTCTTAATTTGGGTGCTGGCGCTCACGTATTATGCACGTGGACGCCACTTAAGAATTAAATTCTTATACATAACAGACGGTTCTGTGCTTTGCACATTAGGCTACTATAGGATTTAATCCTATAAGACTGGCGCCGACGCCGGCACCGGCGTTCTCATGGGGAGCACGTGAGACGTTGTCTTATTGGAATTAACAGGACTTAATGCTTATTATTGTGTTTAATTATTAAGGGACCAAATACCCCCCACCGTTGTTCTCACGTGGCTTACACGTGAGTGCAACGGTGTCACTTTTACCACTGTTGGATCACCTAGGAAGTTGAACCGTTCTCCTCATATCTTATAAATAGGGTCTTTGGCCCTTGAGATAACTGCTGTCTCATCATATTCTTCCTTAAGCCCTACTTTTCTTTTGAGAATTTAATTCCCTTTCGAGTGCTTAGATCTCTGCCTTCAAAAACTCTTTTGAACAGAGTAAACTCTGTCAAATTTCTTGGTGAGGATTATGAACAGAGTTTAGCTCTTAACCCCTTTTGATCATATATATTTTTTATTTTTGCATTTTAAATCCATCATCATATTTGACAGAGTTCAGCTCTCTTTTTTCTTTTGAATTGATCTCTTGAAGATCTAAAAAAACCCTTTTTTTATATAGATCGTGGATCTTGATGTCCATATCCAAGATTTAAGAATCTTTGATTCTCCTTCTTAGGGTTTTACCTTGCTGTAAATCTTGACCTTTTTTTAGAACTTGATTCCATCAATTAACCCATGAATTTTCTAACACGGGGATCTCCCGGATTTAATCCCACTATTTTAGGGGAATTTTTTTTGCAGAGCTTAGCTCTGATTTGAATCTTAAGAACTTGAGAAATTTTATTCCGTTTACTTGCAACGACTCTGAAATCATTATACAGAAATTTTCTTGTTAATGTGCAGAAAAGAGTATTACAGCCTGTGTAAGAGTTAAAAGTTATTTTTGTTAAATAAAAGCAAGAAGCAACTTGTAGCTCACTGGTAAAGCGTCTATACTGTTGTGACGTAGCCTGTGTGTTTGATTCTTATCAGACACAATTATTTTTTCTGATTTTTCTTTTTATTTTTGGAAGCTCAAGAGTTGCACGTGCAATACACGGGGAAATGAAAAGTTTCAGAAAAATCAAACAGGCGCAATGAGGTGTACACACAAAAAAACACGTGGCACGAATCTCGAGGCATTTGCCTCAAATCCGACCGGCCAAATTGCCCATAGGGCCGGCGCCGACGGTTGAGATGAGCCCAAATGGTTCCATGCTTTGCACACACATCCCTTCGACTCCTCTTAACTCTTTTGCACTGTTTGATTTCCCTGCAATAAAAAAGAGACCCTTCATTTCATCAATCAACACCGTTTTAATACTTTTTAATCCAAAATTTTAATTATCAAACCCTAATTCTCCACTATAAATACCACTCCATGCTTTAGCTCTTCACCATTCTGAAATTCTAGCAAAAATTCTCTCAAAAGTTTCTAAGTGCAAGTGGAGTTAGCAACCAAGTTCCTTCCGTCAAAGATCGAAGACATTTCCGGAGCTCCCGCGATGCCATGAATCCCTTCCCTTCTTCCTTACCTTTTTCTTGATATTTCCAAATAGTAAGTCCCTCCCAACTCTCTTTCTTTTCATCGAAATTCATCTCCTAATCATATATCGGTAAAATGGAGTTATTCTCGATACCTTTCTTTTTAAAACCTAGAACTCTCTTTTTCTTTATATTTTGGTCAATCTAATTTTACCACACTACCTGTAACTTTAATTACAAATTTTTAGATTCAAGTTTAACCAAAATTTTCATGTGAAACGAACATAAACGAACTTTTTCATTAAAATACCTTGAACTTTATTATCAACTCTTTTTGATATTGTTAAAACAATACTGTTAGGAAAACATCACGGGGTAGCAACCTACTCTACATGCACATTTTGGTTTCGTAGCATGATGCCTATACATATAGGTTTGGTTCAAAGAATAACTTTACAATAAAATATCACATATTTTAAAAAGCGGGTTTCTTTTAAAGCAGTATTTTGTATTCCTTTACAAATATGCATTTACAACCCTCGTTAGGGGACCCGCTAATGGATGGTATGGATTATCGCACATCTTTGGGATAGTAGAGCGAGATGCAACACTCCTCACAGAGTATTCGATCTCGAAAGGAAATAAAATACGGTTTTTAAGAAATGCGAATTTTCTAAATAAAACTAATTTCTAAAATTGTATAAAAATTGTAAATCCATATTTTCAATATATTACGAAAATGTTTTTTAAAATGAAAGATTAAAATCTAAATAAAATACCATTAAGTTACCAAAACGGGCTAGTTTTCAATAAAATACCACAAATTTTTAAAAGCTAAGTATTTATCATTAAAATAACCAATAATTAAAATATATACTCATAAAGACCCTAAATAATACAAATCATCCTCGATATTTATTTTTAAACTATATTAAAATATCTTTTCATAAAACCCCCTCGAGATATACGAAACAATATTTTAAGGACTATAGTTTAATATATGTTTAAGCGGGATCAATTCTCTTGAGTCCCAGAGAGCCGGAGAAAGTGAGTACTTGTCTATTTAGGTTAGACAACTTAACAATTGTCTTGGAAAAAGACACAAATCCTGCCGTCCATATGTAGCAGTTGCCGATTACTCCCGAACTTAAGAAATTCAAGAGTTAAATCTGTTCACAAGTGTCTGACTCAATCTGAGTCCAAACCCAAACCTGAATCCAAAATCAAACACAAACTTGAAAACTTGATCATGAACCTGAATACTTAAATTCAAACATCAAATTCAAACTTGTATACTTGACTCGACTTGACCGAACCAAGGTTATAACGTGACATGAATTTGACATGAGTACTTGAACACATGATTACATCCTGAATATGAACCTGAATCTTTTATATCCATGGTTTTGGCCAAGATCAATAATCTTAATCTATACAATATAATACGCGGGGATAAAGGGGTAGATTGGTATGGAACGTATATTGTGGCATGAGAGGTCACTTAAAAGACACCTACATGAATTCATGTGCCGTTGTCCCGTGGGTTATGACAGGCCTTGTACTACATATTACCATAGTCCATGGGGTAAGATAGACTCCTCTCGTACATATGAATGCCTTCTTTATCAAACTACAAATAACCGCGTTAGAATAACTATCTTATACCTGTAAGTGAACATGATTAGATACTCTCAAATACAACCCCATCTGTTTACTTTACTTGGTTTCTATTCACGTCATATACCTTTCAGTCATTTTCTCTTATTTTTTGGGACTTACTGAGCGCTAGTTCACTGATTACATTCCTCTATGTTTTTCTTTCTTTAGAATGTTCATCAGGAGGATCGGACTCTGAGGAGATAGAGCCGAGCCAGGAGGACGCGGACCAGGTTGCAGCTCAGCCTGACTACTAGACCTTTCTGCACTTACTTTCAGTATGCCATTGTTTAGGAATTTGCTTTTGTTATCGTTTCTTTTATTTCAAACAGTTGTATGTAAAGTTGAATGTAAATAAAGTTGCTGTTTCATTTTATTACTCTTGTCATTCTTGTTCATTTTAAATTGCTTAATTACGCTTAATGTATTTATTTCATAGTAAATACGTTGCGGGCTTGCCACATCACTCCAATTTGTTGTTCTTGGATATTTTTACTTTTCTAGAATTTTTAGGGTTTTAATCTCTTCTTTTTTATTCCAAAGATTTGAATCTGTTGCTTGTTTTAAATAGCCTGCCATTCGAGGAATATTGGGAGTTTTTAACTCCACTGTTTAATGAGCATTATTTAATTAATGAGAATCTTTTTGGATTCTCACAATGGGCACATGTCTCATCATCGATGAGCCACCACCTTAATTTTATGGGGCACATTGTTTTTTAGACATAGTGATTTTAGTATTTTAATCGCTAACCCTCCACTGGGTTTCTTTTCAGGTACCATGACTTCTGGTTCATTTTTTCCTTATATTCGCTCGGAGAGTGCTTTTGCTGACGCTCCTACTGATCATGAAGACCTTGCTTTAATCTGGGACTACGATCCGGAATGGAAATCTCTTCATCTATGGGGAACGTGGTACAACTACATTATCCGAGGTCGGCGCAACTTAACTTCTGAGGCGCCATCAGAACCAACCCTTTCGATTCAGTATGTTGACCCTCCGTCGGTTGCTTATTCTATGGAAGAGATCAATTGGACTGTAGAGGGTCGTCTTCAACCTTCTATGGTATCGATACTAGTCCAGCCGCCGATGGCCCTAGATATTTTGGGGCGTCGTATATTTCAAGGAGAGGCGTGTCCTTGGGGTCAGGTTTATATAATAGGAGTGACCCCTCGACATCCGGCTGGTTACCTTATTTGGGCCCGCTACATCTTATCAGCCAAGAAATCATTGCTGCTGAAAACCGGGTTATACCCAGCGGTCTACGCATCTCTCTTCTAGAACCATACTCCTTATGTATGGTGGGTTAAGTCTTTCTTGGAATAGTGGAATATCCCGACCCATACGTTTCTACTATTGGACCGGGAAGTATCGATTTTGCTGGAAGAATTCATAGATATTTCTGGATAATCCGTCAGAGAGGAGCATTATGAGGAGATACTTCCTCCTGACGAGTATATCTTTGCCACTGAATCAGTCGTCATGGGCCTTACGCCGGAAAATGCTATCCAACATAAGTTCCCAAGTCCTTCGTCCGGATGTTATGTCGAAGAATGTTGTGAAGTTCGCCAAGCTTGATGATCCGTTCGGGTTTGGCTTGGACAAGTTGCCGACTGCTGATGCTGATTTGAACCAATTCTTTATTCCGGACACCCCCATCATCTCTTTTGCAGAAATTGCTGCTCCGGACATTAACAAGGAAACATTTTTTGTAGGCTTCATTAGCTTGTGGCTAAGCTGGTTTGTACTCCTAATGCATCCTCGCTACATGAGACCGTCCATTTTTTATCCGGCTCATCGTGTTGCGGAGGGAATGCGTATGACCGTTGGAGTTGCAGGATTGGCTCATTTATATAATGGCCTAAGTATGGCAGCCGACACCACCCAGCCGGATTTAAAGCCCGTAAATATCCCTCTACACTATTTCATATCATGGATAGAGATGCATGTGTTGGGTGCATTTGGTTTGCATAAGAGACCCAAATTTTATGAAGGGTATAATTTTCCCCGGGTCATGCAATTGGTCGATACTTCCTCTCCAGATCCAACATAACGAGAGGCTCAGTAATTGCTTCCGCATCCGCGCATGGTTGGGGATAGCATGACCTTTGTCGATAGGGTCCTGACTATTGGTAAAGAACCCTCCAAAGCGGTCCAGCCATTTCATGACGTATTCAAGGATGTGATTTTTGCTTTGAAGACCAGGGAGATTGTACATTTGTACTCCATCAGGCCAGGTTATTTTAGTATTCAGGAAAAATACCTCGGTGTTATTCATGAGGTACAACCCACATCGTTTTGCTCAACAGTCCGGCTATAACTAAGGCGTTCCTCTCGAAGCATTTCTTATCAATCTGGTTGCTTCAGAGGAGAGCGTTCGCCATGTAGTGCACCATTTTATGCAACTGAATACAAGATCTCATTTTTGGATTGCTGAGCCTAGTCGTATTCCAAATGCCTTGATGGAAGTCGATGTTACACACTCCACAAGGTTTGTAGAGAGGCGGAATTTACAAAAAATATTTTTACAACATGCAACATCGACTAAACTTCCAAGATCATTCAAAAACCTTAGCTAACAAAACTCAAAAAGGTTCTAATCAACTATCATAGTGATTTATACCTTTATGATACTAATCCTTTGGGTCTTTTTGTCTCCTTCTTGAGCTCCTAAATGGTACGGATCGAGCTTGGTCATCGGCTTCCTCGTGTCGAAGACGATCCACCCGATAGTCTATGGTTCAAGCTCTAACCTCAAGAATGAGGTAACTAAAGTAGCTAGTTTGCTAATCTAGGTAGCTTAAGAGATGTGGAGAGTTAATTGGATTAATTTATCTCAAAATACCCTAGGTTTCACAACACATGTGAGGGTTAGGGTTTGAAGAAGAAGAAGGAGGGAAAAGGAGAGAGTGTGAAGTCTAGAATGAATGAAGAACGGCTAAGCTCAAAACTATCAAGAATGAAATATTTTGATAAAATAATGCAACCATGCTTGAATAGTTGTGGCAAATGAATAAACAAAATGAAATAGCCATGCTTCATACCATGCTTTGAAAAAACCCATTCCTCCACGTCATTATCTATTTTCCAATAAATAGATATATTAAAAATGAGGTGTTTCTTTTTAGAAGCACTTCTTGTCAAATTACAAGAATGCACTCACCGAATATACATATCCGTATTCATACTGCAAAAAATACTAATACCAAGAGATAAAGATAATCCAATAATATAATATTAGAATGCGACTTAACCCTAAGCCCACTAGTATTATTCGGCCGAACAAAATTCGTGTAGCTAGTACACGTATATGATCGGAATCCTGCACGTAAAACCATAAGGCCTCTACATTGTTGGGGTAAAAATTTACACCCCGGTTGACCAAGTCAAAATCAAAGTCAACCCCAAGCCAAGTGGGCCCAAGCCCAGATCCAGTGGGCTCATGCCCGGGTCGTGCCCGAACATGAAGCGGCCGGGCTCCCCCCATGCCTAGATAAAAATTTTGTAATAAATAACTTTGTTGTTTTTCTTTTATTTTTATTTTTTGGATAAATGTAAGAAAAACAGGCATAAAGCCAAATTTTTGTAAAGCCCATGGCTTATGTGCAAAAAAAAATGGCACATGAGCCATGGGATAGGCAAAATGCCATTTTGAAAAACCCAAGGGGCTATATGTAAAGTGTATAGCCTATAAAGGCAAAGATAATGAAATATCTCAACAACTTTTCCTCTCTCCAAAAGAAAAATCTAGATCTGAGATCTTTCTCCTTCCTAAAGGTTCTAAAACCTTCTTCTTTCTTTTGAATTAAATCAAGAGTTTTACTCTTTCTTTGTCAAAACTAAATAGGATTTCACCACAAAACCCACAAAGGGGAACTTGGATCTACCATTAGATCTCAAAAAGAAGAGATTTTTAAAATCTCGCATCTCTTGATCTTCAAGATCCTGCCAACAGAGGAGGAAGAAGGAGACCCATCTCCAGAAACCCCACTTTGGGGAAGAACTAGGGCTCAAGGGGAGAAGCCCTTCATCGGCTTCAAAACATCTTAGGAGTTTAGCTCCACTCTAATTTCTCTTTCGGAAGTTTCTGGGGCCAAAAGCCCCTTTTTCTCGCCGGTGCCCAAGCGCCTGAGTGCCTTGCGCTTAAGCGTCCAGCGCCCACGTGCCGACACTCGAGCGCCCGGCGCCCGAGCGCCAAGCACCCACGTGCCGACACGTGGAGCGCTTGGCGCTCGAGCGCTAGCGCGCCACGTGCTGGAGCACCGGGCGCTGGAGCACCGGGCGCTGGAGCGCCCCGCGCCCACGTGCCGATACGTGGCGCGCTAGCACTCGAGCGCTTAGCGCTCAAGAGTCAAGCGCCCACGTGCCGACACGTGGTGCGTTAGTGCTCGAGCGCCCACGTGTCGGATACGTGGCACGCTAGCGCCTGAGCGCACAGCACCTAAGCGCACAACGCGCACCTAAGAGCACAACGCTCAAGGCGCTGGCCCCACGCATCCTTTGGGCACTTTTTCCCTTTTTTATATGTATACATGCATATATATGTATAGATACACACACACTCCACAACACTGTCCCCCTCAAAAAAAATTTAGGCCGAGGCGCTGCCCAGCACCCCGCAAGGAGGCTGCTAGCCCCCTTGACCCCCAGCCCGCTATCCGGGTAGCGGGACCCCCGTAAAAACTCTACGTGGCTCCCGATATATCCAAACCCCCCTCCAAAACAAAACACACATACACTGCACATTGAGTTCGCATGACTAGTTTAACCCGTCAATCGGAGGTTCCCTCGCCCCAAAGGCGAAGGGTAATTAACGGCAGCTTAGTCCGTGGCTGTCAGAAATTCAGATCCCCGCAATCAATAAAACCCCGCCTACCCTAGGCAGGGGGAATCTATAGTACACTTGACAAGCGCGCGCGTATTCCCATCTCAATGGGGTGACGAAAAACACCCTACAGATTCTGGCACGTCCGTTGGGACCTTTCTCTCCTCCCATATTTCGGGTTAAACGTTCATGCGAGCTCAATAAATATGCATGTCGATTGCCTATACTGAAATGATGTTTTTTTTCCGTGCAGCAATCAACTTTCGACGACAATGTCTCCCAAGACGAATTCAGCTTCCAACGTGACCCCGATCCCGTACGTGGTCAAGGTCAATGCTCGTGTGGTTCTCCCCGCAAGCCTCAGTCGACAGTGGGAGGAACTGCCCGCCAGTTTGGCTCCGACATCATCTACCTTGCCGGAAGCGCTCATCTGGCAGAAATCCCGGCGAAACAGGTGGCCAAGCCGGTCTCAAGGGGCAAGAGGCCGAATGTCGTGATCGCTAAGGCACCACAACTGAAGCTTAAGACGGTGTCTGAACGACTCTATGGCGCTCCAGCTGGGGGCAAGACTTCGGGTACAAAGGGCAACATCAAATGTTGTGGACGAGCTCAGGCGATGACTCCAACAAATGCACAATCGAGCGTATCTCCAAAATCTTCCATCGTACGGTCTACGGCGTCTTCCCAAAGAGCCGAAGTCTGCCAGGTGCTTAGAACAGAAAAGTTAAGGCAGAAGCGGCCCAGGTATCGAGCCAACAAGAGGGCCAGGGCTTCGGCCAAGTGGAATCTTGTGAAGTTCCAAGAGCAGGGTTACTCTGTGACGACGGCTGAGTCGGCCGTAAAGATCAGCAATTCCTTCGAACCTCTGAAGTGGGTTCAGAAAAATGCCATGACCGGCCGAATCAAGAAGACAGCGGTCCAAACGTCGCTACAAAGAGACGTGTCCCGGCCCCAACAGAAAAAGTATGACACTGCCTTTTCAAGAGTCTATCAGGCGCTCTGTGCCGCACGAAAGCAGCGGGGCAAACCCAGAAAAGAAGCGCCAGCACCATTCAAGAACCTGGTCAGGCCATCCGCCGATAATAAAAAGACGGCAGGATATATTATCCATACGGTCTGTATGGCGGGCGGGCGCCCCAGCGACAACCTTCGCAGCAGAAGCAAGGATAGGGCCACCACATCCCAAGTCCAATCTAGCTTGAATGTGGTTGCCGCTGCCCAAGAACAGCCGCCTCCGCTGGATGAAGAAAACCCTCTCGACGAGGTCGATAGGCAGAAGGACCCTTCAGTCCAGGCAGAGTCAAGCTCGGACAGCGAGGAAGAGCCGACTTTCCGCCCCAGGACCACGGAGCAAGAGCTGCTTCAAGAGCTTCGGAAACAGCTCAAGAGCAAAGATAAAGAGATGGTCAAGCTCTATTCGAAAATTGACGACCTAACGAACGTTGTGATGCAGCTTACGGCTCAAATTGCTCGAGCGCCTCCCAGTCAAGCACAAGTCGCTACTCATCAGCTGGGTAATGACAATCCGAAGCAGCTAATGCCTGTTCCTTTGGGTCCAAGACTAGTTGAGCCGCACGAAAACCGGCCACATTCCGCTTCTGGGGATGCCTTGGCCCTAGATTACACTATCCCGCTAACACAAGATCGGATAATGGATTTGGTCACCAGCAATATTAAAACGTCGGTGGCTGAAGTTGAGGCTCAGAAAGAAATTGGCAGTAGTGGGAGGCCATATCCCGCACAATACGATCTGATCGAGTTTCCGAGCGGCTACGTCATTCCTAAGTTCGGAAGATTTGACGGAACGGGGAATGCAAATCAGTACGTCGCCCACTTCAAAGCCTCGTGCGGAAATACAGGGGGAAATGACGCGCTCCTTCTTCGTCAGTTTGTCAACAGCCTGACTGGTATCGCCTTTGACTGGTACGCGAGTATACCAGATGGGTCCGTCATTACCTTTGCCCAAATGGAGTCTCTGTTTCGGCAAAGGTTCATGAATCTCAGTGATAAAATCTCCATTGCTGACCTTGTGAGGACCAAGCCGGGGAAGAATGAAAGCAACACCGACTTTATCGCCCGATGGTGTAATCCCACAGTCAAGTGCGAACCGCCGCTGGAGCAGGACAGGTCCGTCAGCCTTCTCATTAGGAACCTCAGCAATTGGATGGTCCCATTCCTGTGTACAGCATGCCTCAAGACGTTTCAAGAGCTAACCAAGAAAGTCCAAATGCTGGAACGCTCGAAGCAAGAGTCTACCCCGGACTCTCAGATAGACAAAACTTGGAAAAGCAAGCGGGACGACAACCGTAGAAGCGGGAGTTCCAGCAGTACCAATGTCTTCAATGCATCCGACAATGAAGAAAAGCGAAGGGCGGGCGAATCCAAAACCAACCGGTCTCGAAAGCCATTGCTGGGAGGAGATGGGCCTTCCCTAGAGGAGAAGAAGAACAAGGTTTACTCTTTCAGAAGGGACAAGGTCCGCAAGATATTTAAAGATGCCTTGAACAACGGCCTACAATTGCCGAAGTCGAAAAGACCCCAAGAAGCAAAAATGACCGACGATCCTCTGTATTGACCATACCACCGAGTAGTGAGCCATGCGATCGAGGATTGCTATATCTTCAAAGACTGGGTCAAGAAGCAGTACAAGGCTGGAGAGATCAAGCTGTCCAAAAGTGTATTGGTGAACAATCAAGTTGCAACCACCAACTTTATACAGACAGAAGCTGAAGCCTTCCGGGAGCAGACAGCCGAACCCGCTATCCTGAAAAATGAAACGGACTCACTACGGCCTCCGTCGAGTACGCACATATCCAATAAGACGAAGAGGATGATAAATCTACTTTGGAAAGAGCCCAGGACGGAATGGGAAGGGCAGAAGAAGCCTACCAGTCCAGCTGCCAATACGGCTCCATCAGACTCAAAATCCAAGATGCTCAAGAAGAAGAAAAGTGCAGCTTGGCGCGAAAAAGAGTCTGCAAGGAGATCGACCATTCAAAAATATATCGATTCCCTCGAAGACTATAAACAGAAGGAAAGAACTTTGGTTCAATTGAAGGAGTTCCTCCCTGTACAAGCTGCTGAAATTCTGGAGGAGTTAGAAGAAGACTCCAATGAAGAGATCCCAGTAGTGACCTGCTACGCCATCTATCTTGGCAGCGACTCTGAGGATGAGCTCTGTTTTCCCGAAGAGGACGAGGAGCTCGCCACAAAGGCCAACCAAATCCAGCTTAGAAGCGTCAGGGCTCTACCGCCAAATCAGGGCAACACCCCAAAAAGGAAGGAAAAACAAGTCGCTAATGAGGAAGATGGCAGAGAACCGGCTGATGAAAACATAAGTCCTTCCTTGGTGGACTATAATGTCTTGGCCCATCTCCGGAAGCTTCCGTCTCTCCTGAGCATCTACGACGCCTTGATCCTATCTAAGGAGGTTAGAGATGTTCTCATTCACGCTCTACAAAACCCCGAGCGGTATCGGGCTCACTTTGCGGAAATTAATATGAAAGAAGCTCAGTACACTTTGCAAGCCACCACAGTCACGTTTAAGGATGAAGACCTGCTACTGGGAACGGCTGAGCATAATCGGACGCTTTACGTAACCGGGTACAGTGACGGAGATCGGATTAATCGCATATTGATTGATCCAGGGTCCTCAGTGAACATCATAAACTTGCGGACACTGAAGAGTTTGTCAATGGACGTCCGACACCTGTCAAGGGAAAGGATTGTCATTCAAGGCTTCAATCAAAACTGCCAACAAGTTCTGGGGTCTATAGCTCTGCCAATCAAATTTGGGGATCTGCAAACCGAAGCTAAGATATACGTGATCGACGCCGACACGTCTTATAAGGTTCTCTTGGGACGGCCATGGCTCTACGATTACGGCATCGTTCCGTCAACTCTCCATCAATGCATGAAGTATACTAAAAATGGCGAAGAAAGACGCATTGATGGAGACATCCAGCCGTTCGGTGTGCATAAAATCCGATATGAAGATTCTCGGTACTTTATGAAACACCAAAATGCTAAGCCACAACTGACCGAGGATAGAGCGGCCCCAAGACTCAAAAGCAAATCTGAGGCGGCTGTCACTTTCAAAAGCAAAAACGCCTAAGTGCGCCCTCGTTTCGGTAGCGACACCGATGAGTCCGACGCTGGAAGTTCGTCCTTCCGTAAAACTCGCCCTCGTTTCGGTAGCGATATGGACGAATTTGTTACCGAGACCCCATCTAGCAGCAAAGCCCGCCCTCATCTTGGCAGCAACACTGAAGAGTCGGAGGAAGAGGACCTGCCACGCAACAGCTGTGCAGATCGGACCTCTATGCAACAAACAAAACTACGAGAGACCTTCGAAATTGCAGAAGGGTCCCTAGCTGTCACAAGGGTGCCAAAGCAGATGTGCAAAGAGCTCGATGCATTGTCAGTCTCTACCGTGGACCAGCTGAAAACTTTCTACGTTTCCGGAGGGAAAAGTGGACAGAAGGGCATCCTGTTTTATGGGTCAAACCCCGTTGTGCACCCGGAAGATTTTTCTATCGCGTGCCTTCCATATGAGAGAGGCATAAGAGCCGTCCTCAATCCCAGATACTATGCGCCCGAGATGCGGGAATACTTTAAAAAGTGCGAATGCCGGTTATATCAAACGGAATCCGAAGCAAAGTTTTATGAAGGGCTATGGCATCCACCTCAGGTCCGAGCACTCATTGATGGACGAATTCCAGATAGGCTGGGCATAGGTTTCATCCAGCCTGATTCTAAGGCATGCTACATGACCCATATTGGGGAAGCCAGCGAAGAGTCAAATGATGAAGACGAGCTAACCGAGCCAGAAGAAGCTCCTCAAGAGCTCGAAGATGGCGGAAAAGCAACCTTTGACGAGCTAACCGAGATTGATTTAGGAACGCCCGATGATCCAAGACCGACCTACATCAGCTCACTCTTGTCGGAGGAAATGAAAGAGCAGATAATTGCCCTGCTGCATGAGTTCGTCGACTGCTTCGCGTGGACATACAAAGAAATGCCTGGCCTTTCCCCTGAAGTGGCCGTGCATAAACTGGCTATATCTCCTGATGCTAAGCCAGTCAAAAAAGCTCCTCGAAGAATGAGAAGGGAACTAGAAGAAAAGGTCATCGAGAAAACCAAGAAACTCATCGATGCCAGATTCATCAGGGAGGAAAAATATGCAGACTGGATCGCATGCATAGTCCCAGTGAAGAAGAAAAATGGGCAGATCCGAGTTTGTGTCGATTTCAGGGACCTCAACAAGGCATGTCCTAAAGACGATTTCCGCTACCGGTCATGGAAATGAAGGTCGATGACACCTCAAATTACGAGTTGTTCACCTTTATGGATGGCTCGTCTGGATATAATCAGATCAAGATGTCGCCTGAGGATGAGAAACACATAGCATTTCGAACCCCGATCGGAATATATTGCTACAAGGTAATGCCGTTCGGACTGAAGAACGCAGTGTTGGAGATAGTGCCCTCAGAGTCAATTATTGGATCACAGGCACGTGATTGCAATGATTGAGGGAGGACCTATCCCAGGAGGACAGTCTTGCTCGAGATGATAGTATGCTATCTGGTTTACCTTTATCATCGTGTACTGCTTCAGGTGACCTTACAGGTCGCTATTACACGCTGATAGAGCCCCTAGGATTCTTGCTTGACTGCCAGCAGTATGATGGCGATCATATACGTGAGAGCTGGTGGTCTATAAGCACATCCTTAAAAGGTCCCTAGTCGTGGGAGTTTCGAGACAGGGCATCGATTCTCCAGAGTAGACTAGTGTATACAGTCGAGACCCCGACGAGGGGCGGTGGCCGGACTCACAAGCTACTGGTGTCAGTTGGTTCACCTAAGATGTATACAGGTGCTCATTGGGTTATGAGTACACCGGACAGGACTCGCCGGGAACATGCTAGTTGGTCTTATACCTGACGTCAGATAGCAGTTCCCTGGTGACATGTGTACAGGTTAGTTCATCGACCTGAGATCGTCATTTGTCTCGTGTGAATTCCTACTGTACTTTGATTACTACCCTACCACGGCTCAAATGAGTCGTGCAAACAGGTTTTAGTTGGGTACAGTCCCGAGCCACATGGAGGCAGTGAGCGGATCTTCAGGGGTTCGTCTCTCCCGGTATTGGGGGTGAGGTCGCGCTGTGTCTAGGAGAGCCATTACACAAATCCCTCGGCCGAGGCAGGAGATTTACTGGTAGGTATTCCAGTAGTATCTCAGGTGTTCTGGGCTACACTCCGACACGACTTGTACCGCTTTTGGGGGTCTGACTTTTACCAACCCCCTAGGCCCGACATGCGATACTCATAGACGAACGGACCGGACTGTACGGATATTGTCACTGACAGACTCAGTAGGGTGTCAGGATGAGTTCGCTCATCGACGTCCCTTTTGGTCAATAGCTGGTGGCCCGTCACGTATTGGCTTATACCTCTGACGTGCTGGTGGTTAAATCCACAACCATAGTATTGACGAGTCTTTAGAGTCCACCACACTTTCAGTTACTCAAGCTTTCGGACGAAACGCTGTAGAGGCTGTATGGAGATATGGCAGGGTCCGATCAGATACGTGCGGTATTGCACGGATCAGGATCGGACGGATATTACTAGCCGGCTTTGGTTTAAGCTGGATCCTAGTTTAGTACAGTGTAGATTTTGTCTCATTGCATTTGTATCCGGTCGGAATACAGATGCGGGTGTGTATGCACAGTATCGGGGTTTTCCTGTAATTTATTACGGGACCAGTTTTCTGGAGTTGCCAGTTTGCATTCCGTTCCGGCCGGTTTTCCTTTGTTCTTTCCCGGCCGGACTTTTCCATGGAGGGGGTAATTTGCAGTTTTGCAAATTACATTTGGGGATGGGGTTTCTTGCTTATTGGTGGCATCATGATAGTTCTTCATGATGTGATGCTTGGATTTGATGTGATTAGAAGTGATAAGCATGGTTGATGTTTTCTTTGCTTTATGATGTGGTCACCTTTTCTTTTCTCCTACACTCACCTCCCTTCATGAGTTTTGTTTATCCCTCCACCATTCTTAATTGTGAGGGGCCGGCCACAATTTTCAAGAGGAGAGAAAAATGAGAGGTTCATTTTTCATTTGGAGTGGGAAATTTATCATCTCATTTTTGGATACACAAAAGTTCATCTTCATTTTGTTCTTCACTTCCCTCCATCCAATGGCAACTTCATTACCCCATATGAGACAAGCATCATCTACACTACATTCTACAGCAAATCTTGGGCGCGTCGGCTAGCCAACTTCGCGCCCGAGTTGCCTCGGTATTGAGGTGGGAGCCCGTAAAAGATACAGACGATGTGGTGCCCTTCCGGCAAGGATGCGACGACCGGAGTTTCCGCGGGAGATCGGGACGACGACGAGAAGACCGGAGGACTCGGATCACTCGGTATATCTCTCACCCTTTCTCTTGTTAGCTAGTATCGGTTAATGGTTACGATCCGGGTATATTGTCCGCGGTAGCGCCATTTTAAAAGTTAAGAAATATTTTGATTCCGCATTTTGGCCTCGGATAGACGGCCGGGGCGCTGCCGTGGCGCAACATGGTATCAGAGCTACACCATTAACCTTACCTACCTTGTTCTAATGTGTTTTACTTATCCGATCGACCAAAATTCCAAAATCCACGTTTTGCATGCATCAGTTTTCTGTCGAATTTTTTCGGGCTCTAAAAATTTTTCAGGTTGTAGAAAACTAATGTACTGGAAGTTCTAAGAACACTGGAAAAATTCGATGACCCGATCCCTCCGTACGACCGCGGAACCGCGGCCATAACCCCCTTGTTCCCCCAATCAGAGCAAAGCTCTGTTTGAATTTTGAAAATTCAAATTTTGAAGCAACGCTTCAGTTCCCGTGCGCTGCGCGCAACGCGCCACGTGTCAGAAGTTGACACGGCAGCACAACGCCCAAGGCCGTACATCCAATCAGAGCAAGGCTCTTTAAAAAACATAAGCAACGTTCAACTGCGCAAGCGTACGGCAGCGCGACACGTGTCTGCGCAGCTGCGCAAGCACAACTGCGCAAGCGCACGGCTGCACGACACGTGTCTGCGCAGTTGCGCAAGCGCTGTTGCGCAAGTGCCTCACTGTGCGACACGTGTCACACGCTGGTGAGTTGCGCAACAACAGAGTGAAGATTTAAGGATATTTTTCTGTTCTTGTTTAAACAAGAAGATTTCTTCTGTAATACAGGGGCCTTTGGATCAAATATCCAATGGTGGGGAAAATTCCCCAAATCACTCAGAAAAAGATCTGTTCAACAAATTCAACTAATCTATGAGTACTATAAAAAGGACCCCAGACCTCATTTGATCAAAAAAAAACATCAGAAAGAAAACAGAGAGAATTCTTGAAGAACTTTGGAAGAACAAAAAAAAAGGTAAAACCTTTTAAAAGAGAAAAATCTCTGAAGTACAGATCATTGATCTAAAAATCATTAATCTTCAATGAACAAATAAATAAAATAAAAATAAATAAATAAAAATAGTGCCTTGCACTTGTTATGAACCCTTGGTTCTCTGAGAAAAGGAAAAACAAGAGAGAAACTTGTTTTCCTTTGATCTAAATTTAGATCAAAAGTGCTCTGCACTTTTGTTCTTGAATCTAAAAGATTCTTGATGCTCTACACAAATGCAATGCATTATTTAAAGGGCCTGGCCCAAATCAAATTGCAAAGCAATAAAAGGGCAGAACCCTATTTGAATTAATATTCTATTTGAGCAAAGCCCAAAATAAATAAAAATTGGACTTAACCCAATCGTGGCCATAAGTCCTTAAATCAAATTGATTGAGCAAAATGGTTCTCCTGAATCAATTCACAACCGGTTCGAGGATACATATCCGAACTCCTTTGACATTCATCGTTGTAATTCCTCAACGACGTCAAAGAGGTGACGGGTCCTAACGACCACACATCGCTATGGACTGCGGGGTCCTTAAACTCGTGGACCGAAACGTCCCTAAACTAATATCGGACCGAGACGTCCTTAAACTAACATCGGACCGAAACGTCCCTAAACTAACATCGGACCGAAACGTCCCTAAACTAATATCGGACCACCACGTCCCTAAACTGGCACAATAGAGCCCAAATGCTCTTTTATCGGATCTAAACGGTCCCGTTAAGTTGATCTTAGTCTCAAACTGGACTAACGTATCCTTAACAAACGTTTAAGTTGATCTTAGCCTCAAACACGGCTAACGTATCCTTAAATATTCAAATGGATTATAAAACTCCCAATCAACTCTGGTTCGAGGGTACATCTCCGAGCTCCTTTGATACATGTCGTTGTAATCCTTCAACGACGTCAGAGAGGTGACGAGTCCCGATGGCCATACATTAAATTAATCACTACGTTGAGTTGATCTTAGTCTAAAGCAGGACTAACGTATCCTTAACGAAAGTTTAAGTTGATCTTAGCCGCAACGCGACTAATGCATCCTTAAACTGAAAACACCAAACCCAAATCTAAGTAAATACGGATTTGGACTAATCTACGTCCTACGGGCGACGGCATTACTCAGTCTCCGTATACAATCCACGGGCAACCACAAACAAAATGAACACACGCGACACGAAGTGAAATTCTGGAGAAGGAGAAAGTTGTTACCGCGAGGCGGTAGCGTAATTAACTGCAGGGGCTTGCGCCTGCAGGGAAGAGCGTCCCCATAATCAAAAACCCCTCATCCTGAGGGGGAATCTGACGAAGTCTGCTACATCGGCCGCATCCGTCTAAACCTCCGATACACGGTGCCATAAATCAACTTGGTATCTTCGGAGAGATAAACGGATAAAACCAAATAGCATCTGCCCCGAACATCAAGCATGGACGTCCTAACGTCCAGGCCGCCGTTCGGAGGGGAACAGATTCTGGCACGCCCGGTAGGACATGGGTTCAGTATGCTATACGGTGGCGAAATCTATGGTCGAAGTGCGAACAGCGCATAGAAGAAGCTCCAGCGGTGGGGATGTTTTTTGGAACCCTTGATCCACAGGCAACCATCTCGCAGTTCATGATGTTCTTCAAGCCGACTACCTTCCAGGCTTTGATCGACAAACTAGCGCAGATGGACCAGATGGGCCATAAACCCCCTCTCCCGAAGCCGGACTCCCGAAACGACAAAGGAAAGGGAAAAGCGATCATTGTCGCTAATGCCCAACAACAACCGAGCGACTCGAAACCGGTTGCTCGTCCAAACAGTACACGCCCATACGTATCCCTTGAGGACAGAATGGGACGTCCTTACTCCTTCCCCCGCGATAAAACGAGGAGGCTATTCGAGCTGGCGTTGCGCAATAGACTCATAAATCTTCCAGATCCAAAACGACCGTTGCAACCGAACGACGTCAACGAGCCCAATTATTGCCCTTACCATCGAGTGCTAGGCCATCCCATTGAGGATTGCTACATTTTCAAGAATTGGCTTGAGAACCAGTACCGTCAGGGCAAATTTGCGCTATCTGACAAATGGAAGGTGAATCCCCCGCAGCCCCACACTTCTAAGGGAACGAATACGCCAGGGGCAACATGCTCCGTCATAGAGGAAGCTCCTTGGGAGGTTGTATTATCAGCCAAGACAAAGAGGATGCTAAACAATCTTCAGACCTGTCCAGCGGTCAAGTGAAAGAACCCCTTGGAACCGCAGGTTATTGAGGGGATGTTGAAGCCACGACTGACTCCGAAGACTGATGGTGGTGGTTCAAGCGTTCATAGCCAGCCGTCAAAATCTTCGAAAAAGAAGAAGAAGAAATCTAAGAAGCCCGTGAAGCCAGGCGATAAGCGCACGGACCTACAAAAGCAGATCGACACGTTGGATGAATATAACCAAAAGGCGCGGACTCCCATTACGCTCCAAGATTTCCTTGATCACGTCTTTCAAAAGGAAGATGAGGGAGAAAGTTCATCGGACGAATCCGAGGAGTATGTGGCGAGCTGTCATATGATCTCTCATTCAGTCACGAATGATGAAGAGACCTCTGGCACTGAAACGCTGGGGGAAAATGCCGAATCAAGAGCTCCAGGGTTATCAGTTGAGATGATTGGCGCGTTTCTTAATGAAGCTCGATTGAAAAGTAAAGCTGATCGAGAACGCGAGACGGCTATATTCGAAAGGGCCAAGCGCTAGCGACTTGATGAAAGAGCTGAGACGATCCCGCTGGAGCAAGATGCCTCCACCGCTGACAAAAGCCAATTCAAGATAAAAAAGAGGTTTGCTAAGGCCATATCAATGGGCATGAAGCTACCATCCTCTGAAGGAAAAATTACTGGTGTGGTAGAAATGCACCCCTCTTATTTCTTATATCATCATAAGGTCTCGCATGCTACCCAAGAGTGCAAGGCTTTCAATGGATGGTGGCAAGGATACGTCGCTAATCGACAACGCTTTAAACGGGAAAAACGTAAAATTCGCCGAGAGCAAAGAAATACGACTGAAGAACTTGAAAGAACTGCCGGCAATTGTCACATGGTTAACACTGCCGGGTCACAAGTGCCTACATTTGGGAGCGACTCTGATGAGGAACTAGAACTTGGCCCCCTCTTCAAAGAATCCACTTCGGGAAAAGAAGAAGAACCGAAGGCCTGCGAGAATATACAGCTGCGCAATCGAACATTACCCGAAAAGAATCTCGGACCCTTGAACAGAAAAGACAAAGGGAAAGAGAAGGTCTCTGAAGATATCTCCTTGGATGACCGAGTCGCGGAAGAGTTAACCGCCAAGAATCCCCCAAAGAGGAATAGAGTAGATTACAATGTCTTAGCGCATCTGAGGAAGCTACCCTCACAACTCAGCATTCTCGATGCCCTATTACTATCAAAAGAGGCGAGGGATTCTTTAATTAAGGCCCTACAAGAGCCGGACCAGTTCCAAGCCTTCCTAGCCGAAGAAAAGATGAAAGACGAATTAGAGGAAGTGTGATTGGTGTGATTTAGCGTGCTTGCGCTTTCTAAAAGATAGATCAAAAATATTTGTAACCGCAATCAAGAACGGCGTCGCTTTGCAGCTAGCCGGTGAGTACGGATCGGTCCACAGGGATGTTGTGAATTTTCTAATCGCGCTAACGAGTTAATTCCGAAGGGTGTTCGGATTGATTATTAAATCTAAAAATTGAAGTTGTATGATACTAGGATTAGAAACTTGCTAGGATTAGGTTTAGAGAAAATTTGGTTAATAAAGATTTACATCTCTTTCCATTGCCATCAATTAAATCAATCATATTAGAGTTATGGTAAATATTAACAAAGGGGATTAGGATGATTGGGAAGATTGATTCTTCCTCTAGATCCTTGTCCTTCCTTTCTTAATCTTCACCCTAACCTCCATGGAAAACCTTAAGATCCGGGCCTTTAGACTACGGAGTTCACCGTTACCTTGAAGGTAAAAGTGCCGTAGGGAGCGGAATCAAAAGGTATGCATGGAGTTCTAATGTTCATAAAAGTTTAGCGATGAAAAGAGATGAGAGATCTTCATCTCTCAAATCCTTCTCTATTCCTAACCCCAACAAGCGAGGAAACTACTCGCTCATTGAGGGGATGAAAGAAAACAAGAATTTATTAAAGAAAGAAAACATCGATTGCAAGTTAATAAAAACTAAACTAAGGCGAGAAAATAAGAACAGATATGAAAAACTAAAATTATTGCAAAGAAAATAATCTACTTACTTTTGATGCACTCTTATTTCAAGAAAAACAGAATTTTATTTCATGAGAAGAGGCATAAGAAAATACAAGGTCTTGGGTTCTATTTATAGGACATAGAAACCCTAGGGCTACAGATTGCACCACATGTCTAAAGTTACAAATATACCCCTAAAAAGATCTTTCCATAGCCGCCACACATTATGGTAAAAATTATGCGCATTAGGGCTTCAACTTGCCGCGGAAGAGCGGTCTTGGTGGGCATTGGGCCGCGGTTCCGCGGCCCAATGATGAGGTCTCTGGATGTCTTTGTCTGGGTTGCTTGGTATTTCTCTGGCCTTCCTGGTTCTGTATTCAGATTATCATATGGGCTTCTACAGTGATACCAGATTTTCAACGAACACTTTGCAATGGATCTTTTAGCCGTCTTTCTTGCAAATTTGGATCTTGAGTTGCCGTGTTGATGGTGAACCGTTCTTCTGCCGGGCTTTACTAAGATCTTCCTATTTGTTGGTCAAAAATCCTTCTTTTGTGTCGTCTTTTGTGTTTTTCACTGTTTTCGTGCCAAGAACCTGTAACCTGTAACATGTAGCAGACATGGGTCAAAAGCACCTGTTTTTATTCTTAAATGCACAAGAATGGGGCATACAAAATGCAATGTTATGTGATAAACAAAGTGCACACAGCCGACGTTGCTTTTGGTGATGAAGACCTTCTCCTCGGGACGTGTGAACACAATCGCCCCCTTTATGTCTCAGGATACTGCCATAACATAAAGATAGGCAAAATCTTGGTCGATAACGGATCGTCTGTCAATTTACTCAATGTGCGAGTGTTAAAGGAGATTTGCATGAGTGTCCAACACCTCACCCGAGACAAAATCACTATCTCCGGATTCGACTCTCAATCATCAAAAACACTTGGATCTGTGATATTGACGCTACGCTTCGGGTTGCTTGTCACAGGCATCAAATTCCATGTTATAGACGCCAAGACGTGCTACAATGCTCTGCTCGGCCGACCATGGCTACACGAGTACAATATCATCCCTTCTACATAGCATCAGTGCATGAAGTATTCAAGGGATGGCCTTGAGTACACTGTGGCGGGAGAGTTGAATCCGTTTTCCGTAAACGAAGTTCGCAAGTATGAAGATGCCAAGTACTTCTTACCGAGTTTCGAAGACATGGAAAGGTGTCACAAACCGGAGAACAAAACTAACGCCACCATCCCTGTCTTCGGCAGTGACACCGAGGAGGAGGAGGATATAATTTATTCAGGTCCATCCCAGTCCACCAGGCCAGGACCATCTGTTCCTTCATTAATCTTCGGCAGTGATTCAGAGGATGAAGTTCACGCTGTATTCCCTGCTCGGCTGTCAATACGAGCTTCTGCTGATGAAGAGCGAAGTCTGCAGATAACCATGGTGCCGCTTGAACATTACAAAGAACTGGATGCACTCAATGCCAACAGCGTAGAAGAATTGCACACATTCTATATTCCTCCCGGACGAAAAGGCGAGAAGGCAATCCTATTCTACCGTTCTGAAGAAAACAAGGTGGAAAAAGAAATTTGGCATGGCGCGGATCCCACGCTCGACAGGCTTCAGCCCATCCGTCTTCCCAGATATTATACCAAAGGTTTGAGGAAACTGCTGAAACGCCAGGGAATACCTTTCGAACAAACCATTAGAAAGGCCAAATTCTATGACAAAGTATGGAACGTTCCCGGGACTCAATGCAAATTGCCTAACGGGAGAATAGAAACAAAAGGGCTCGGGTACATCCGGTCAAAGAAAAGGGAGCCAGTAGACAGCTGTTATGTCATGTATGACTTCGATGAAGAAGCGGACGCTCAATGGGAGGACGCTAATCCTGAACCAGCAAAAGTTCCTGATACAAAACCGCCCAGTCCATCATTTGAACACCAGGTGAGCAAACTTATAAGGGATGCGAGTCAAAAAGCCCGAGATGATCACAATCGTGAAATGGCAATCTATGAGAAAGCCAAGACACAGCGCCTCCTTCAACAGGCAGTAAAGAACGAAGATGTTGCCCCGTACCAACCTGATACAAAAAGGGCTCGACACGGAGGCAAAAACAAGTCGAAAGGCAAGAAAGGCGCTCAACAACCATAAAGCAGAGCTAAGAAGCCACGCATCCGAGGGTCGAGCGTTATTGACCTAGCCCTCATGAAGAAAATGGGTCGAGCATACTCGTTTCCTCGGAGCAAAACAAGGAAAATACTTGATCTTGCTCTAAAACATCAAATGCTTACATTGCCAGAGTCTAAACACCCTGAGCAAGCAGGCGAAGTCTCCAACCCAAATTATTGCTCTTACCATTGAGTAGTAGGGCATCCGCTTGAAGATTGTTTCACCTTTAAGAATTGGGTTGAGGACCAATATCAGCTTGGCAAATTCGCGTTGTCTGACAACTGGAGGGTAGCGCCGCCGCAAAAGCACGAACCCGAAAACACCAGGATAGAACCAACTCCGCATTGGGATTGGCAGAAAATTCGCACTTGCCACGTGATAACAATATTAAAAGAAGAGTCCGAGGACATGAACAGCCTTCCTTGGTGCTTTGAAAACAGCAGCGATGAGGTAATCTCAGAATTTCCCCCAGCTCCAAAAGAACTAGAGGATGGAATACATACTACTGCAGATAACCTCAGGAAAATCGAGTTGGGGACGGTAAATGATCCGCGACCGACATTCGTCAGCGAGCTGCTGTCTGAAGAGAGGGTGGCTACGTTAAAAGACGTCCTTGTGCAGCATAAAGATTGCTTCGCATGGAACTATTCCGAGATGCCAGGACTAGATCCAGCAGTCGCTGTACATAGACTAGCAATATCCCCAAACGTCAAACCAGTCAAACAGGCGCCGAGAAGAATGCGGCTCGAGCTTGAAATGAGCATCAACGCCGAAGTCAAAAAGCTGATAGACTCCGGCTTTATCCATGAAGTTCAATACCCTGAATGGATCGCTAACATCGTCCCGGTGATGAAGAAAAATGGGACGGTGCGCATATGCGTGGATTTTCGGGATCTTAATAAAGCCTGCCCAAAAGATGATTTCCCAGTGCCAGTCACCGAACTGATGATAGACAACACATCCACTCATGAAGTTTTCTCCTTCATGGACGGCTCATCGGGGTATAACCAGATAAAAATGCATCCTGAAGATCAGAAGCATACGGCCTTCAGGACCCCTCTAGGTATATTCTGTTATAAAGTGATGCCCTTCGGTTTAAAGAACGCCGGTGCTACTTATCAGAGGGTCATGACAAAGATCTTCGACGACCTTATTCATGAAATCGTCGAATGCTATATCGACGATCTCGTGGTTAAAAGCAAATCATACGAAGAACACCTCGAGCATTTGAAGACCGTGTTTCAACGCCTTCGACAATACAACTTGAAGATGAACCCGCTCAAGTGTGCATTCGGAGTTTCCTCGGGCAAATTCCTGGGATTCATCGTCCGGCACCGAGGTATTGAGATAGATCCATCAAAGATCAAGGCGATCATGGAAATGCCTCCGCCAAGAACTCTTAAACAGTTGCGATCTCTCCAAGGAAAGCTTGCATACATTCGACGGTTTATCGCTAATCTTTCAGGAAAGTGCCGTCCTTACAGTCACCTAATGAAGAAGGGAACCCCATTCGTTTGGGATCACAAATGCCAAGCTGCATTGGATGAGATCGAGCAGTATCTGCAAAACCCTCCGGTGTTGGCTGCTCCAGTTAAGGGAAAGCCTCTCATTCTTTACACGACCGCCCTTGAAGGTTCTTTAGGTGCATTATGGGCACAGAAGAATGACCAGGGGAAAGAAAGAGCACTCTACTACTTAAGTCGGGTTCTGCTGGGGGCAGAAAGCAATTACTCCCCCATTGAAAAACACTGCCTGGCATTGATCTTCACAATAACAAAGCTTAGACATTACGCATTAGCGCACGAAGTCCATCTCATTTCAAAAGTGGACCCTCTCAAATATTTAATGTCAAAGGCCATCTTGACAGGATGACTCGCTAAATGGGCTCTGCTCTTAATGGAGTTCTCGATAACATATCGACCCCTCAAGGCAGTGAAGGGTCAGGCCATAGCCGACTTCCTTGCTGAGCACCCAATACCAGCTGACTCTCCTTTAAACTGCGATCTTCCAGACGAACATGCGTTTGATGCGATCGATGGTGATAATACCCGATGGGAGCTTTATTTTGACGGAGCATCTTCCGTGAAGAAACGCAAACAAAGTACCCCTATAATCAAATCGGGGGTAGGACTCATCTTTATAACTCCATAAGGAGGGATAATACGCTACGCGTTCTCCCTGACGGAACTGAGGACAAACAACGAAGCCGAATATGAAGCTCTGATAGCGGGCCTCGAGATCGCCATTGACATGGGAATTGAAAACCTCCTCATATACGGAGATTCGCAACTGGTCGTTAGTCAAGTAAACGGCGATTACCAAACATGCAAACCGGAGTTAGTAAAATACGGTGAAAAGGTGCAACAACTGCTAACCCAAATTCCCTCCTATACTTTGGAGAGCATACCACGCGCGGATAACAGCAAAGCGGACGCGTTGGCCAACCTCGCTAAAGAAATGGCTGACGAGAACCTCGATGACGTTAGAATCATGGTACAAAGTCGTCAGGTGCTCGCCCCCGCAGAAATACCTTCGGAATCACCCGAAGAGAAGGGAGTGACTGAACAAGCGACCTTGCAAATAAAAGAACATGAGAAGGTTGAGGATTGGAGGGAAGTCTTTATAGACTACTTCAAGTCCCACCAAATGCCTGAAGATGCGTCCGCAAGACATCAACTCATAAAACGAGCTCTGTCCTTCGCCTTCTTCAATGATACTCTCTATAAGAGGTCATTCGATTCTCTGTGGCTGAGATGCTTAGGACCGGACGAATCGGAAAGAGTCGTTCAGGAAATTCATGAAGGAATCTGCGGTTCTCACCAAGCAGGTCCAAAGATGAAGTTGAAGATCAAACGGATGGGCTATTACTGGCCCACGATGATTCAAGACTGCATCGAATATGCGAAGCAATGTCACTCATGCCAGATTCATGGGGACTTCATCCACCAGCACCCAAATCCGCTGCATCCAACGGTAGCTAGCTGGCCATTCGAAATGTGGGGGACTGATATAGTCTGCCCCATCGAGCCAGCATCGTCTAAAGGACATCGTTTCATCCTAGCGACGACTGACTACTTCTCTAAGTGGGCAGAAGCAGTACCGTTGAGAGAAGTGAAGACGGAGAATATCCTCCATTTCTTCAAAACGCACGTCATATATCGGTTTGGAACTCCGAGGCGGATCATCTCCGATAACGGGCCAGCTTACCGAAGTCATAAAATCAGCCGCTTCGCACAGCAGCATAACATAGACTGGAGATATTCCTCAGTCTATAATCTACGAGCTAACGGTCTCGCCGAGGCCTTCAACAAGACCTTGACGAAAATTATAAAGAAAACAGTGTCCCGAAATAAGAAAGACTGGCATGAGAGACTGCAAGAAGCTCTTTGGGCGTATCGAACTACGTTCAAGACAGCCACAAACACAACGCCATACGCGTTGGTGTTCGGTACGGAAGCAGTACTCCCTCTCGAGATAGAGTTACCCTCTCTACGAGTGGCAGTTCACCACGAGCTAACGGACGAAGAAAATGCTCACCTTCGGCTTGAGGAGCTTGACGCCCTTGATGAAACTAGGCTCATAGCGCAACAAAATCTGGAAGCTTATAAAGCAAAGATGATGCGCTCATACGAAAGATTGACCCGACCGAGGGCATTCCACCAAGGCGAACTCGTGCTAGTGGTTAAAAGGCCTATGATCCCCAATCGCGCCAAGCGGGGAAAATTCGAGCCGAACTATGAAGGCCCGTACATCATAGATAAAGTTTACCAGGGTGGGGCCTATCTACTTATGGACATGCATGGTGAAAGGCCTTTCAGGCCGATAAACGGTCGCTTCCTAAATAAATACTACGCTTAATGAGCCACAGCCTAGGTCAACGATAGATGACGACGACTATGTCCGCTCGCTATCTTCCTAAGCTCAAGTTCTATAAGCAGTAGCCAACTTCTCAACAGCGGACCGAAATGTTCTTAAACTAACAGCGGACCGAAATGTCCTAAAACTAATAGCAGACAAAAACGTCTTTAAGCTATTACCGCAGCATCCTTAGGTTGACGAGATGAAAAAAAAATTAATAATAATAAAAAAAAAACAACGGTATGTCCATAAGCAAAAAGGGCACGGATGAAAACCCGAAAGGGCTCCGTGAGTAAAAACAGCAGGGCTACCGGCGAGTATTCGTGAAAACCCGAAAGGGCGCGACCTCGTAAAAAAAAAGAGAGAAAAAAAAAGGAGAAAAAGAAAATTAAAAAAAAAACGGTATGTCCATAAACAAAAAGGGCACGGATGAAAACCCGAAAGGGCTCCGTGAGTAAAAACAGCAGGACTACCGGCGAGTGTTTGTGAAAACCCGAAAGGGGGCAACCTCGTTAAAGTACGCTTACAAGGTCCCCTCGACCTTGTAGGGAGAAACCACCCGCGTGAGATCCTTACGACTCACAAAGGAGCAACACACTTAGGGATCCTCACGATTCCTAGGGAGAAAATACATTTGCGAGATCCTCACGACTCGTAAGGAGAACTCTCTTATGGGACCCTCACGGCTCATAGGATTTGAAAGTCTTAAGTTACAGAGACCTAAACCTGTGCTTAAGCAATCCCCACAATTTCCGATATTGCCCTACAAGTGGCTCAATACTGACCCTTGTATACAATCCACGGGCGCGAATAAACATTTCCCTAACCAAGGTCCATCCGTGACTGGGGATATGTTCGCATAACCCTTGTAAATCCTCTCGATTTGCAAAGAAAAAACCCTCTTGTAGGATCCTTACGACTTACAGAGGAACGAAACACTTAGGAACCCTCACGATTCCTAGGGAGAAAATACACCTATAAGATCCTCACGACTTGTAGTGAGAAATACCTTTATGAGACCCTTACGGCTCATGAAGTCAAAGCCTTAGTCGACAGGACCCTAACCCTGGTCGCTAAGCCACCTTCGTTCGACAGCGACAGAGGCAGATGATGATTCGCTCCTGGCAATATCCCAGTTGTAGCGATGCTGATGCCGAAATCGGTGTCCAATTTCAGGTTTACGGCGAAAGCTAGTAGGCCGCTCATGCATACGAAATAGCTGAAATGATAGGGCAACTTGCAATAAAAAGCAGCAAGTAAAATGTATCCATGTAAAATAGCCGAAATGATTGGGCGACTCGCAATAAAAAGCAGCGAGTAAAAATGAAATAAATAGCCGAAATGATTGGGCACCGCGAGAAATAGCCGAAATGATTGGGCAATCGCGACCTTCGCGATATAAAAGCTGAAATGATAGAGCTTCGCGGAAATAAAATAAAAAAAAATGATGATGATAAAAATTTGGCCCTACAGTTAAGATCACATCGATCCCTGTATACAATCCAAGGGCGTAAACAAAGAGGGAACCATACTTTCCCAACAGGCTCCGCCAGAAGACGAAGCCAAATCTTGACAGTTCAGTCCAACTCCGAAGAAATCAATATCTTCATCAAATTCCTCGACTCACGGATACAAACACTCCTTGACGAGAGCCTCCTGATCCGCGTCGACCTGCAGAGCCACCAGAGCCTCTATGGGAACCCTCGACTCGTTTCAAACCCCAAGGAAACAAATAATCCTTGGCGCTCGGGAAACAAATAATCCCTAGCAAATCCCTCGACTCACGGATACAAACACTCCTTGACGAGAGCCTCCTGATCCGCGTCGACCTGCAGAGCCACCAGAGCCTCTATGGGAACCCTCGACTCGTTTCAAACCCCAAGGAAACAAATAATCCTTGGCGCTCGGGAAACAAATAATCCCTAGCAAATCCCTCGACTCACGGATACAAACACTCCTTGACGAGAGCCTCCTGATCCGCGTCGACCTGCAGAGCCACCAGCGCCTCCGTGGGAATCCTCGACTCGTTTCAAACCCCAAGGAAACAAATAATCCTTGGCGCTCGGGAAACAAATAATCCCTAGCAAATCCCTCGACTCACGGATACAAATGCTCCTTGACGAGAGACTCCTGATCCGTGTCGACCTGCAGAGCCACCAGCGCCTCCGTGGGAATCCTCGACTCGTTTCAAACCCCAAGGAAACAAATAATCCTTGGCGCTCAGGAAACAAATAATCCCTAGCAAATCCCTCGACTCACGGATACAAACACTCCTTGACGAGAGACTCTTGATCCGCGTCGACCTGCAGAGCCACCAGCGCCTCCGTGGGAATCCTCGACTCGTTTCAAACCCCAAGGAAACAACTAATTCTTGGTGCTCGGGAAACAAATAATCCCTAGCAAACTCCTCGACTCACGGATACAAACACTCCGTGATGAGAGCCTCCTAACTCATGTCAACTCGCAGAGCCATCACTCTCTCCGCGAGCAAATTCCCGATTCGTCCCAATTTGTAAGAAGAAGTCTTAGACAGCAAGGATTGAAAAAAACTTGCTTCTTGAGCAATGGGGCCCTGCAATTCAATCCAAAATGGTCTCTTGCATACTATTCACGGGTCTCACTCTCCGAAGTCGAATTTCGACGAGGAGGGAAACAACCACTTACGAATCCTCTCGACTCGTAAGAGGGAAAAATTCTCTTATAGGATCCTTACGACTTATAAGAGAAAACCACACTTAGGAATCCTCACGATTCCTAAGGAGAAAATCCACCTATGAGATCCTCTCGATCCGTAGGGAGAAAAGCCTCTATAAGACCCTCACGGCTCATAGAATTGAAAAGTCTTAGGCGGTAAACCTGAACCTATGGCCTAAGCCATCGCTATTTCCTGAGGAAGTCGGAATACTCGTTTTAGACATCCATAAACCATGATTATTAAGACAGCCTACTGACATTAAAAGAAAGAAGATGACAGAAAGAATATCCGTTCTACATTTGATCTGGTATGCGCGACGCATTCATTTATGCATGGACAGAAGACTCAAGACGAGAAATAAGACAAGCTGAAATAGAAAAGGGGAGGGTTTTCATTCATACCGCCAAAAGTTTTTACAAGCATAAGAATAATGCATAAGAAACATTGTTTAAAATATTACAACGGTATAACCTCGGATCCGGGGCACGGATTGAGGAAATCAAAAGTAAGGCCATCCAGAGTTCTTCTGGCCTTTCTAATTATTCTTATGCGCAGTCTTTCGCGCTCCTCGGTGTCGATATCATCGGCAAGCCCTTCCGGCCTTTGATAAGCAGCAACGATCGTCGTCTGCTGAAACACTTGATGCAGGATGTCAACAAGGTCGTTCCGTCGCTTCTTTGAGATCAGCCCTGTCAGGTGCACTGAATGCACCTTGTCCTCGGCATCATCCAGCGCATTGAGTGGTAGGGCCTCGTGAAGACCCGTAAGTGCCCTCCATATTGCTCCCAGCATGACTTTCAAAAGAGCCGAACGCCGAGGCAACAGCCAACCACTGCTTGCGTTCAGACGACCCATAACTTCTGCACATTCGGCGTCTGTAAACTCCTGGTTTTGTTGACGACCCTGAGCGCGGATATCATCGTAGGTAATGAACTCATGCAGACTGTATAGATGCACCGCCGCCATTATGCCTGGAGAAAATATTACAGGAAGATCAATAATAGAAAAGCAATAATATACATGGATGTCTAAATTCCTAGAGAGCAAAACTATGTTCAAAGATGAAACCCACTAGACGAGAGCTCTGCTATTTAAGATTGATCTAAGAATCGATTTTACCTGAAGTTCTTCTTAAAAACTTTTTAAAAAAAAGGGAGCAAGGCACCGGAGTTCTTAAAGGCAAGAACAAAGCTCTGAAGTCTTCAAAAATGGAAATCTGGAAGATGATAAGTATCTGGAGGGGACCAAGGGTCCTATTTATAGGCCTCAAGTGCCTCTTCGACTCCCGAGAGTCGTCACGGCAGTTTACCCTAATTGGAGCGAATGCCCGTTCGAATTCCGAGGCAGGAGATGAAGCAACGCTTCATCCTTCCCCGATTAGAGCAGAGCTCTGTCTTGAAGAAGCGACGCTTCAGCACGGAAGCGCTAGCGCAGTTGCGTTGCGCTGCGCGCTACACGCCACGTGTCCAGCGCAAACGCGTCAGCGCAGCACCCCAAAGCAGCGCACCCAGCCAAAACAAAGCTCTATTTCAAGCAAAACCAAGGGAAGCAACGCTTCAGCGGCGTATGCGTCGTGCGCTGCATGACACGTGTCGGCATAGATGTGCTAGCGCAGTTGCGCTGCACTGTGTGCTGTGCGACACGCGTCATATCCTGGAGCATTCGCGCTAAACAAAAAGGTTCTGAAGAAATCTTTTCGGTTATTATCTTCTGTAAAACAGAAGCCCCTAGACCAAAGATCCGATGGTGGGGTGAAATCCCGCCAAATCTTTCAGAAAAGGGATTTCTTCAACAAATTGAACTTGCTTCTTAATCTGCAAGAAAAAGTCTCAGACAGCAAGGATTGAAAAGCTTGCTTTTTTTTAGCAATAGGGGCCCTGCAAGTCAATCCAAACTGGTCTCTTGCATACTATTCACGGGTCTCACTCTCCAAAGTCGAATTTCGACGAGGAGGGAAACAACCACTTACGGATCCTCTCGATTCGTAAGAGGGAAAATTCTCTTATAAGATCCTTACAACTTATAAGAGAAAACCACACTTAGGAATCCTCACGATTCCTAAGGAGAAAATCCACCTATGAGATCCTCTCGATCCGTAGGGAGATAAGCCTCTATGAGACCCTCACGGCTCATAGAATTGAAAAGTCTTAGGCAGCAGATCTGAACCCGCGGCCTAAGCCATTGCTATTTCTTAAGAAGGTCAGGGATACTCGTCCTAATCATCCGTCAATCATGGTTACTAAGGTGGCATACTGATGATAAAAGAAAGAAAAGACGGAGAAATGACACAAGACATTACAAAAATGTGCATCTTTTATTCATAAATATTGATCGAGTACAGGATACATTGTGCTAAAGGATAAAAAATATATACATATACTTTACAAAGACAAATGGTACAAGAGAAATTACTGAGAAGGAAGCGTCTTGCATAGATTTAACAATTGCTCGCATACTTCCTTCCACATCTTCTCTCGATCGGCTACTACCGCCAGCTCTGCCTCCACTTGGGCTCGCTGCTGCAAGACCGACGCAAGCTGCTCCCTGACGACCTGATAGGCAGCTTCCCGACCTGGGGTATTGCGCTCAACTACGTCAAGCTTCCGCTTCAAGTTTAGCCCATGGGAGATACGCTCCAAGAGACCCTCGAAGATAGTCTTCACTTGGGCAGCATTTGCCTCAACCTCAGCGCGCAGATGGGCCGTTTCGTTCGAGGTCTTTTGGCATTCCCTTAGTCTTGAAGCTGCTTCTTGTTCCAAGTGGCGGAGGTGCGAAGTGCTTTGCTCGAGCCAAGTTGTGCGTTGGGTGCTCAGAGCTAAAACTTCGGGAGAAGGGCGTGTCGACTCCAGCCGATATAGACAGGCCTCGATCCCCCTGCAGTGGTTAACCCAAGATTCGACGACGCCTTCGTTATGAAAATTTACGAGCGCCGCCAACATCGGGTTAACCTCCGCAGCAAAATCTACGGCAGAAGGGAGAGCGTCCATATTGAGCTCTTCAATGTACCCGCTCAGCATGCCCAAACTCATTGCAGCACTCTTAGAAGATGGACGTCTCAAGAAAGGGCCTGCCGGTGAAAGGACGCGAGCCTCAAAGGGGACCGGAGCCGGAACAATAGCTGCAAAACAAAACATGGTTAAACGATGGTTCGGAAGATGTTGAAGGGTTACCAAAAAAGGAAATTTACTATACCAGCTGCAACGGACGGTAAAGCCGGAAGGGCCGGTGGCGCGGCAAGCCTTACATCCCCTCCTTCGATTTGTGGCACTGCAATAAAGAAAAGGAAAAGTCAGAAATTATCCCATTGCTAGAAAAAAAAGGGGGTAAGTAAGGATATTATAGTAAAGGTATACTCACCAGCGCCACCAGAGGGAGAAGCGAGTTCGGATGGGAAAGAGAAGTGTGGGAGCAACACTTGATATAAATGATCGAAGAGCACTCCTGCAAAAGCACAATGGTATAACGTTAGTAAAAAACTACATTTTTGAAAGATTAATGCATGAGTCGTGAATCCATACCTTCCAACATCCGTGATGGTACAAGGGAAGGCGGGGAGGTGACCACCACCAGAGCAGTAGTCTACGGTGCCCCCTCGAGCAAAGGAGCATCGGCACTGGCCGCACCTGCAAAGACAAGCTTGTTAGAAGAGATCGCAAGATATATAAAAAAGGGGGAACGCTGGTGATAAAATTTTCTTTTTACCCGACGAGCTACCAGCAGAAACTGAAGCAATCCCCTCATCCATCGACATGAGACCACCGCCCGTAGCCTCATCACCCGACTCGATGGGAACCGTTGTTGTGCTCGCGAGCCCGGGAGACGGCAAGGAACCAAACGCGGGGAGGGCTATGATCGGAGTATTACCAGATTCCTGAGAAAGAGCGGTTCGCTCCTCCTCAGGAATCGTGGCCGCCTCACCCAATACTCCCTCGGTTTCTGCGGTCACGGTTGTCTCATCCATTGGCACCGTGACGTCTCCAGCCTCAAGCGCCTCGACTTCTACTTCCTTCGGCTCGACAGTCATCTCATCTGCCGCCACTTCAGACGCGGCATCAATGACCTTCTCGGCGGCGGATCCTTCAACTTCTGTTTCAGGCACCGTGGCCCCGACGACGGTGCCCACCGTCGGCTCAGGTTCGGCAGGCGCCGCTTCCGCCGTTTCCTGGGGTCCGACGGTCTCCACCTCCCCCTCAGTCGGACTTGGTCCTGCAAGATGGAATGCATATGAGCCAATGGCTTTATAATAATACTTACAACAAGGTTCTGAAAGAGATGCTACCTGAAGGGGATTTATCGCGCGCCACTTGCCTATAAGCAGTAGACAGGGCGACAGGGGCCTCTCCAGAAGGAGTGTCAGCGCGAGGAATGGTACTGGGACCCGCTCCCGCGGCCAAAGCAGCTCTACGCGCCCTTGCTTCGCGTCTCAAACGCTTCTGCTCCTCCCGAGCCGTTGAGACGGATGCCACTAGAGCTTCCCTAATTGAGGTGTCCTCGTCCGTGAATAAGGAAGCCTCTAAGGTTTTCAGGGCATCCCTCGTCGTTTTGTCAAGCCGAGGCTCTTGCGGCAACTTTGACGAAGCCGGGACTTCAGTAACAGGCTCGGGAAGGATCCCCGCATCAACTGATATAACCCCTGCAAAGAAACAAAAGAAGGTTAGGTTGACCTTCAGAGAAAATGACAAACTTTCCTTATGAATGAGAAAGGGGTGAAACATACCAGCGTCTGCTAGGGCACGCTTCTCCTCCTCCTCCTGGAAGGTTTTCAGGGAGGCAGCAATAGCCTCTTCAGTAGAGACACCTGTTGAAAATAAAGCAAATGTTAGCTAAAGATAATAATACAAGGTGCAATAAAATGACAAATGAAGCGTTTGATGATTACCGGACTCAGCGAGTTTGCTTAACATCGCTTCAAGCCTCGCCGATCGCTCCGAAGCTGCAATGGCGGCAGCCAGATTGGTGTCCGCAGGATCTACCACGAAACCCTCATTGCTGCCGTATTCACATATGGCCTCGGCAGGAGGAGCCGCAGGCCCTAAGTTAAGGATCGCGTCGAGGGATAGGGCGGACTTCTTCTTCTTCTGTCCGCCAGCTTTAGACCCACTCAGAACAGCCTTGCGCTTGGCAGTCACTTTAGGGCGGTGGGTCCCGATCTCTGCCCCTCCGCCAAACCCTGGTGATACCACATTAACCGTCTTTATGGGAGCACGGGGCGCCGGCGGTGCATCCACCGTAGCGGGTAATGGCAATCCACGCGGGGGGCTCAACACGCGTGATCGGTCAGCTCCGGCCTCTTTTAGCGGAGGGACGACCGGGCGCCTTGGCTGCAAGGGAGCCTTGCGATCACCACCAGGAGGCGCACCCCTACGGTCAACCAGCAAGCGTTTCTCCATTAAAATAATCGGGCCCATCGCGTGCGCATACCAGGCCACATATGAATTAAGCATCTTAGGGGTACAGCTGGGTTCACTAATGAAGAAATACGAACCTGTGTTAAGCCTTGTAAAATGATGCATCGCATTCTTTATCCCCTCTGGGCCGACCACGGGCATTTCCAAGAAAGCTTCCAGCGGGACCCCTTGATTGTAGCTTGACTGCCGGGCAAATCGGTGCGGGTTATATCTTATAAACAAGGTTGTCTTATTCTGCCTGAACACTAAATAGCCCGGCCGGATGGAGTAAAGGTGAAGGATTTCCCGAGCCTTCAGTACAGAAGCACCACCTTTGAAGTCATCGCGTAGGGGCACCACTGACTTAGTGGTCTCTGAGCCTATAGTTATGACCTTATCAACAAAGGAAACCTTCGCTCCGACCAGATGTGGACGAAGGAGCAACCCTCTAGACTCCCGCGGGGCTGGAACCACAATTGAAGCCCTGACCAACCGCATGACTCTCGGGAGTCTGTATCTCTCGAAGAGCGGAGGAGTCTTGTGGGCACCAAACACTCCTCGCACATGCATCTCCATCCAAGAAGTAAAATAGTGCGTCGGGAAGTTGGCGGGCTGCACCCCAGGCTCACTAGCATCCGCCGCTACGCTGAGTCTATTGTAAAGGTAAGCCAATCCAGCGATCCCTACCGATAACTGCAAACCGGCCACCATTCGATGCGCCGGGTAAAAGACGGATGGCCGCATGAGGCGTGGGTGCATGGGGAGCGCGAAGCTGCATAACCATAAACCCAAGAACCCTATGAAAAAGGTTTCCTCGTCCATGTCAGGAACGGCGATCTCTGAGAAAGGGACGTTGGCAGTGCTGGGGAAATAAAAATCCCGCTGGTCATTTTCCGATGAAGGTCGGCGGTCCAAGCCGAAACCAAAGGGGTCAACAAGCTGAGCGAACTTCTCGCCCTGCTCTGACAGGAACTCCGGACGGATAAAGCGAGCAATGAAATCCGCGAAACTGACGCCCCGGTCGCCCGATTCCAAATGGAGTTCCTCATAAATCTCCAACACCTTCACCAAGCCCGGGTGCTGATGCTGAATCGCGTTCTCTGGAGTTAAGTCAAGCACTAGCTGCTTGGTAGCGAAGACATACTCGTCAGGGGGAAGTAGCTCCTCGTAGTGTTCTCCCCTCATTGGCAGACCCGAAATCTCAGCAAATTCCTCCAAAGAAATGGAGACTTCCCTATCCGCTATCAAGAAGGTGTGAGTGGGAATGTTCCATTGTTCGATGAAGGCCTTTATCCACCACGTCGGAGGAGAGGGATACTCGAAAAGTGAAACATAGACGGCCGAGTATAAACCGATCCTCGTCAAGTGAGCCCTTTTCGCCGCTAAGATGTACCGGGCCCATGGCAGATATCCGGCAAGCGGTCGCGGAGTCAATCCAATATTGTAAGCCTGTCCCCAAGGGCGTGCTTCACCCTGACAGATTCGCCTCCCCAAGATGTCTATAGCCGGCGGCGGCTGCACCGGAATGGCACCGATTGCAGGCTGGAGGAGGTCGTTGGAATTCCAATTTTTAACCTCCACGGCATACTCCACCGGGGGCTTGTCCGCATAAGGGATCGTAACCATGGGCTCGGAGGGTGAGGCGGAGCTAAAGCTGCGACGGCCTTGGATAATCTGGCTGTACCATCTTCCCCATAAGTGAAGTCTCTTGCATTCGGGATCGTGATCTTTGATCAGAGCAAACACCACCCGGTCCACTGGCGAATGTGGGAACCCTCCTTCTGAGCGAACGAAAGGGAAAGACAAATCTTCAGACATGTTCCCTGTAGAAAAATAAAATAATATAATCGTCAGTGTTCCAATGCTTCATATTTCAAAGTCCTACATCACACTACAATGCAGTGGGTAGGGGACCAAAAGAGGGACCCACAAAATCTGGATGACGGTGCATCATTTGATAAGACAGTCCCATCATTGGATGAGACTGTCAGTCAATAACAGAGACCCCCAAGAGAATATTCTCATTGGGGGGGAATCCCTAGAGACAAGGAGAAAATCTCCTCTTTTTAGAGCAAAGCTCTGTCACAGAGTGACATTTGTCAAACTCTGGTCTCAAAAGAATAAAACTTCTTAAAAAGTGCCTAGCTCTGTAGTAGTAATGAAAAATTACAACTCTTAAGGATTAAAATTTTTGGGATCTTAAAGATCCATGAAAACTTTTAGGAGTTCTCTATTTGATCTATGAGCAGGGCTCTGTTCATGGGTTAAAACCTAGGAACAAGATCTCTGTAAATCTCTGAGAGCAAGGCTCTGTGGAAGAAACCCCAAAGGGGTTTTCTTTAGATCAAAGATCTATAAGAGCAAGGCTCTGTTGAAGAAACCTCAAAGGGGTTTTTCTCAGATCAAGGATCTATAAGAGCAAGGCTCTGCTAATTTAATCTAATTTAATTTAAATTTTTTTTTTTTACCTAGAATGATTCTGGGTTCTGAACTTTGAAGTTCTTAGGAAGAAACAAGAGCAAGGCTCTAGAAGTCCTTAAGCAAGAGCAAGGCTCTGAGATTCGAATTCTTGAAACGGTAAAAGAATTTTTAAGGACCAAGGGTCCCATTTATAGACGCCTGCGTCTCTTCACCTGACCTCTATGATCCAAGGGTCGGGATCTTGCCACCGCTGCACTCACGTGCGCGCCACGTGAGCGCAACGGTGGGGGGGCATTTGTTCCCCCAATCAGAGCAAAGCTCTGTTTGAATTTTGAAAATTCAAATTTTGAAGCAACGCTTCAGTTCCCGTGCGCTGCGCGCAACGCGCCACGTGTCAGAAGTTGACACGGCAGCACAACGCCCAAGGCCGTACATCCAATCAGAGCAAGGCTCTTTAAAAAACATAAGCAACGTTCAACTGCGCAAGCGCACGGCAGCGCGACACGTGTCTGCGCAGTTGCGCAAGCATAACTGCGCAAGCGCACCGCTGCGCGACACGTGTCTGCGCAGCTGCGCAAGCGCTGTTGCGCAAGTGCTTCGCTGCTCGACGCAGCGACACGTGTCTGCGCAGTTGCGCAAGCGCTGTTGCGCAAGTGCCTCACTGCGCGACACGTGTCACACGCTGGTGAGTTGCGCAACAACAGAGTGAAGATTTAAGGATATTTTTCTGTTCTTGTTTAAACAAGAAGATTTCTTCTGTAATACAGGGGCCTTTGGATCAAAGATCCAACGGTGGGGAAAATTCCCCAAATCACTCAGAAAAAGATCTGTTCAACAAATTCAACTAATCTATGAGTACTATAAAAAGGACCCCAGACCTCATTTGATCAAAAAAAAACATCAGAAAGAAAACAGAGAGAATTCTTGAAGAACTTTGGAAGAACAAAAAAAAAGGTAAAACCTTTTAAAAGAGAAAAATCTCTGAAGTACAGATCATTGATCTAAAAATCATTAATCTTCAATGAACAAATAAATAAAATAAAAATAAATAAATAAAAATAGTGCCTTGCACTTGTTATGAACCCTTGGTTCTCTGAGAAAAGGAAAAATAAGAGAGAAACTTGTTTTCCTTTGATCTAAATTTAGATCAAAAGTGCTCTGCACTTTTGTTCTTGAATCTAAAAGATTCTTGATGCTCTGCACAAATGCAATGCATTATTTAAAGGGCCTGGCCCAAATCAAATTGCAAAGCAATAAAAGGGCAGAACCCTATTTGAATTAATATTCTATTTGAGCAAAACCCAAAATAAATAAAAATTGGACTTAACCCAATCGTGGCCATAAGTCCTTAAATCAAATTGATTGAGCAAAATGGTTCTCCTGAATCAATTCACAACCGGTTCGAGGATACATATCCGAACTCCTTTGACATTCATCGTTGTAATTCCTCAACAACGTCAAAGAGGTGACGGGTCCCAACGACCACACATCGCTATGGACTGCGGGGTCCTTAAACTCGTGGACCGAAACGTCCCTAAACTAATATCGGACCGAGACGTCCTTAAACTAATATTGGACCGAAACGTCCCTAAACTAACATCGGACCGAAACGTCCCTAAACTAATATCGGACCACCACGTCCCTAAACTGGCACAATAGAGCCCAAATGCTCTTTTATCGGATCTAAACGGTCCCGTTAAGTTGATCTTAGTCTCAAACTAGACTAACGTATCCTTAACAAACGTTTAAGTTGATCTTAGCCTCAAACACGGCTAACGTATCCTTAAATATTCAAATGGATTATAAAACACCCAATCAACTCAGGTTCGAGGGTACATCTCCGAGCTCCTTTGATACATGTCGTTGTAATCCTTCAACGACGTCAGAGAGGTGACGAGTCCCGATGGCCATACATTAAATTAATCACTACGTTGAGTTGATCTTAGTCTAAAGCAGGACTAACGTATCCTTGACGAAAGTTTAAGTTGATCTTAGCCGCAACGCGACTAATGCATCCTTAAACTGAAAACACCAAACCAAAATCTAAGTAAATACGGATTTGGACTAATCCACGTCCTACGGACGACAGCATTACTCAGTCTCCGTATACAATCCACGGGCAACCACAGACAAAATGAACACACGCGACACGAAGTGAAATTCTGGAGAAGGAGAAAGTTGTTACCACGAGGCGGTAGCGTAATTAACTGCAGGGGCTTGCGCCTGCAGGGAAGAGCGTCCCCATAATCAAAAACCCCTCATCCTGAGGGGGAATCTGACGAAGTCTGCTACATCGGCCTCATCCGTCTAAACCTCCGATACACGGTGCCATAAATCAACTTGGTATCTTCGGAGAGATAAACGGATAAAACCAAATAGCATCTGCCCCGAACATCAGGCATGGACGTCCTAACGTCCAGGCCGCCGTTCGGAGGGGAACACCCCTTTGGCCGCGGTTCCGCCGCATGAATGTGGGTTCATGTCATCGTTTCTTTGCAGTGGGCTTGTGGGCTGAAAATAGGGGTTTTGGAATACTTTGTCTGGGCCCAGAATTTCTGTGGGTGCTACAGTATTGCAAGGGGGCCCACTTGTTAATTTTTTGATCGATTGGATATTTTAAACACATTATTTCACAGTATTTACATTATATCTGCGACCGTGAATATCACTTGATCGGTAAATCCTGTCTAACTGCTATAGCCCGGTTAGACGGATTTGCGAACGTGATTTTCACGTTGATGTTCTGTGTTTATGCTGTGATGTTGCGGATCGGTCGTGGGGATAGCCTGGTTGCAGTGGTAGTACAGTTTTGTTGTATTATGTACATTTGATATTGCGGGGCGAGCGTCCGACATGTGGACTGCCGTCACTGCCTGTTTGTATTATTCTTTTGGGGCACGACCTGGTTGCGGTCGATGTACTCGTTGTATGTATATTTTACTTTCTGTACTAGGATTACCCCGCGGAGGGGTGCACGGATAGCCGGGTTCTAGAGGGCAACGGGCCCGCATCTCATGGCATTGAGACGGAGGGGGCTTCACTCTAGGATTGGCGGGCTATTTGCCGCACTCGTAGGGGGTACAGGATGACCCAGGAGGGGTGCCCAAGTTACCGGATTCCATGAAGTGCTGGGTGGTCCATTCACGGCGCTGAAGGGGGCTGCCTCGCTTCAGGTTTTGGCGGGTGACTTGCCGCGCCCGTAGGGGTCTAGGTTTTCATTGCACAGGCTATCCACACGACCAGGGGAACGTCGGGTTTCAGCAGCGGCTCTGTGAAACCCGTGACTTCCAGATATCTGTATATTTCTGTGATGTTGCTTTTTATCACGCCTTGAGCGAAAATTATATATTGGTATATATATTAGTAGATGTTGTATATGTTTTGCATCCGCGCTAGTCCAGTCCCCGCTCTGTCGTTAGTTAGCTAACCTAACGGGTAATGACGGGACCCAGTGGCGAATGCGGATGGCATATACGTACATCAGTATATTTTCGTTCTTTGTGGTGTGATCAATTGATGGGACTGCGTTGATTCGGATCAATGCAAGATAAACAAACCTATTCTGATGTTGTTGGAACACTTTTCAAAAAGCTGTTATTGCAAGGACGTTCACTTTTGTTTTGCATCGTGGTATTCATTTGGAATATCCTGCTCCTCAGTCGACGAGGCAAGGGCCGAGATCCCTTCACCGGGAGTGACCCCTTGGACAGAAGTTTGCGTCAGGGCATTAACTTCACTATAGCCGATTACTTTTGCTTTGCATCGTGGTATTCAGTTGGAATATCCTGCACCTCATTCTACGGGGAAAGAGCCGAGATCCCTTCACCGGGAGTGACCTCTTTAGTAAAGGTTTTCGTCACTATATTTTTATAAAAAGTTATCCAGTTCCTTCAACGATATCAAGTTCATTACGTTAAAGGTTTTTCGCCAAAAACCAGTCGTAACCCTCCGTCATTTCAGATCAGTATTGCTTAGTATTCGCGCTGCGTTTGTCGTTGCTATTCGCCGAGGCGTAGTGTGCGGTAGCTTTGTTGTGCTATTCTTTCGCATGGATATGTGGATTGGTTAGGACAGTCGTACGACTTTGTTGATTATTCGTCAAGGGTCGTGCGGGTGGGTTTAACACAATCAAGATAATGACGGGCTGAACTTGACTAGGACCTTTTGATTTGTTGATTATTCGTCAAGGTCACTTGGGTCCTAGGGGTAAAAATCACATCGGGAGTTTCAAAAGAACAGAAACTTTCCAGACATGCGCATACCTTCTGGAGTGTGGTGACGTGAGTGGATTCCGTCATGTTATCATGCGATGATAGTTGGATCCCGATTCCCACTGATGAGTTGGTTTACTCCTCGGGTGACCCCGACTAATTCTTCTTTCAGGTTTAGGGAAGAATTTGAGGTTACAGTGGGATGTTTCAAGATTAGATAAAGTGATAACCATTCTGATCTAGGTTAGAGTGCACGCTGAGTGTTTCTTTTCTCTCTCTCTTTGGCAGCGACCATTGACCCGACCCTGGACTATGACTCTGTGACCAAGTTGACCGAACCTTCTTAACACTGGCTTTTGGATTGTCAGAGTTGCAAACCTCATTGCCACTCCTACTTTTACCCTTTTCTCCAGGACACCCCGTATTACTACGAACGTTCACTTCCATTGGACAAAACCATCGTATGGTTAGATACGAACTCGAAGGAATTCGAGGATGGTTTCCGGTTTTGGAGAAAATGGATAGGATTATTCAGTTGTCTTTTCCTTTTACCTTCTCTCAGGTTGCGAGTACTCCTTGGTTTAGGAGATAGTACACCTATTACGCAAATTGGATAGTCTTCTTCCAAATCTTAGGCAGGTGCCGAACGGTGGGGAATGAAGAAAACCAATTAGCATAACGATGGTGTACAGAAGGTATTAAGTTAAGACAAAGCAAGGGATTAGTAAGAGGGCAAAGTAAATTGCGACTGCTATTCACGACCGAACCAAGTATTTCTTCGCCAATCCTAAATCACCTTTGTATTTCTCCTGGACACTCCGTATCACTACGAAGATCCCAAGTTTATTGGATAATCCATCGTATGGTTATATACGAACTCGAAAGGAACTTGTTCCAGTTCGGGGATGGATTCTGGTTCAGGAGAAATAGGAATAAGGTTTATTCGGTTGTCTTTTATCTTCACCTTCTCTCGCCTTATACACCTTTTATGCTTATTGGATAGTCTTCTTCCAAACCATAAGCTGGTGCCGAACGGTAGGGAAGGAAGAAAACCATTTGGCTTAAAGGGGTGTGCAGACGGTAATGACTAAAGACATATAAAGGGATTTGGACAGATGGCAAAGAGATATACGGTTACAGTTGTGAATCTGGATAATGGTAGAGGCATTACTAGGAATACCAGGATACCCTATCGAAACATTTCAATGTTTCAGTTCAACTGTGTACTGTTAAAAGAAAACTGATTTCCTGATTAGACACTTGCTCCAGTGTATGTATTTACCAGGTTTGATTCTCACATCTGTATGGTTTTACAGATGATGAGTGGGAGTAAGTTATTGGGAATAGGGTGATCATCCTCATTATATCGGGATTCGTTGTAATCGGTGATATTTGAGGAGATCACCTGGGCTGTTTGCCGGTCGGTAAATATTTGGTTTTGAATATCCGCTGTTGTGCACCAATTTCAAATTGATATATCTGTACGTCTATTTTCATAGAGTGAGATATACCTTTTTGATATTATGTCGATGACATTTACCTATATCAGTGGATGGTTAGGTAAGGAGCATCAAACAGCGGTGTAATTCTTCTTAACCATAAGTACAGTTTTCAACCTACGACGCATAGTGAAAGAGTTGTTAGACTCAGCGAACTTATACAGAGTATTGTATGTTGTCCAGTGTCCATTAGGACAGAGGGGTTGGTCCTCATACTATATTCTGTTTACTTTTAACTTCTCTAGTTCTTAGACATGTGTTTCGTAGAAACACAGGGTCTAAGTTTTGAGGAGTTATAGGTATTTGAATAGAGTAGAGTACCAGGTGTAGCAAGTATCGGGATTCTTCAAAGTGATCGAAGATGTAGATACTTGTGTATGGTATTCAGTTGATAGTAATGATAAAGAGAAATTGCTTCTCTTTCAGGTTACTCATAATTGGAACCATTCCTAAGTTGAGTAACGCTGATCGGCCTCCTTCCATTTAGTTGACATGCACTGGAGATAGCTGCATGATTTGAATCTGGTTCAATTAAATCAGTGCCTCTGGTTCTATATTGGATATAGAACAGTTCATATCTTAACGATGTTAAGGTATGGGGAGTTGTCCGGCTTATGATTAAAACCAGACACTGGACAACTCAAGGCACGTTTCTGTAATGGCTGTTTGTGGGTTGACCCAGGCTATGACGAGGGTTGACTTTCTACCATCTGGAAGATCAATAGTGATATTGTTCTTAACTCGCCACATTTTAAAAAGAAATGGTTATTTTTCAGAAAACAGTAGTGGGAGTATGGTAGAACTGGAAGCGATTCCAGAACCGCAAATGATTACTGAAGATTTGATAAGGAACCTAAAGATTCAATCTGATTTGACATTCCATTGGCCACTCCGCAGATAAGGTGGGTAACTTCAGGCACCCGAGAGGTACTCCGGTAGCCTCAAGGACGGTGACAGGGAAGTTCTTGTTTACCCACACTTGCCATTGTTGTTGTTCCAGGCTGCGAGACCCGGCAGGAGGATGAGTATAGCGTCGTTCTAAACTAGCTTTAGAAGTGTACGTCTATATGACTCTGCCAGAGGGTTGTCGTAGTCAGTGGGAGCAGCGGAAGCATTGGTGGACAGTTGGCTTATGTCTATTTATAGACTGAAGCAGATATAGCGGAGATAGATCATCTATTTCTGATGAGAGTCATAGGTTTGACTTCATCAGAATAAGGGATGGATCTGTTAAGAAGGTAGTAGGGTGTGATGTCCTGGTATTTGGATGACATACACAGAGTAGGAAGTGATATTCCTATACTACGATCTGTTATACTTTGGTTGTCACACAGTGGTTTCTCCACACAGGACTTGGATATTATATCAGACATTCTGGTTACTAGATCTATGGTTTTAGATCTAGATTTGGGTGGTTTCCCAATCTGGGTACTTTGACAGCATTCTATGAGTATTTAGAATGGAAGCCTCCTGGCACGGTAGTGTACCTGCAGGTGATGGAGTCACCCTCTCTAAAGGTGTCTTATAGACTAAAGTAGAGAGGGATGTGCATGATTGGCAGATCACTTGCTTAGGCAATTGAGTCAATCATGAGATGTCAAGTACCACACCAGATGTTGTTCTTGCAGTAGGTGCAATAAGTTGATATTGATCCAATCCTGGAGAAACAATCGGAAGCAGTTTTAGAACATAAGTGAATGTTCTAGGAATTTAATAACGGCAGCCTCTTTTAGGAGACGGTTATCATTCCACGCTTCCAAGGTGACATGGATGGCAGAGTGGCTGTCAGAGTTATAGTTTCTCCTTCTGACGAGGGGCAGTATTTTGGACAGGTGGTCCAAGGCAATACTGAGGGAGGCATGGCGCTGGGTACTGATTAAGTTCAGTTATCGATACAGTCTAAGAAGTTTGGATTTGGAGTTCATTTATGAGCTAGGTCCCATCAGATATCCAGACATACTCTAAGACAGGTATTGCTTATTTCGGGAGATGGTTTTCTCCACGAACTTGAGATATAGAGAGACATAGAAAGAAACATCACAGCGGATCCACTCACTGAGGCTATTCCTCGAACGCAATAGTTTCGCAAACGAGCTTTGTAAGACTGACTAGTAGAGGAGTTGGGTGTTCGATATCACACGGGCTGTGAGTATGCGACATCGCAATAATTAGCCTTGAGTGCAAGTGGGAGATTGTTGGAGATAGTACCCTCAGAGTCAATTATTGGATCACAGGCACGTGATTGCAATGATTGAGGGAGGACCTATCCCAGGAGGACAGTCTTGCTCGAGATGATAGTATGCTATATGGTTTACCTTTATCATTGTGTACTGCTTCAGGTGACCTTACAGGTCGCTATTACACGCTTATAGAGCCCCTAGGATTCTTGCTTGACTGCCAGCAGTATGATGGCGATCATATACGTGAGAGCTGGTGGTCTATAAGCACATCCTTAAAAGATCCCTAGTCGTGGGAGTTTCGAGACAGGGCATCGATTCTCCAGAGTAGACTAGTGTATACAGTCGAGACCCCGACGAGGGGCGGTGGCCGGACTCACAAGCCACTGGTGTTAGTTGGTTCACCTAAGATGTATACAGGTGCTCATTGGGTTATGAGTACACCGGACAGGACTCGCCGGGAACATGCTAGTTGGTCTTATACCTGACGTCAGATAGCAGTTCCCTGGTGACATGTGTACAGGTTAGTTCATCAACCTGAGATCGTCATTTTTCTCGTGTGAGTTCCCACTGTACTTTGATTACTACCCTACCACGGCTCAAATGAGTCATGCAAACAGTTTTTAGTTGGGTACAGTCCCGAGCCACATGGAGGCAGTGAGCGGATCTTCAGGGGTTCGTCTCTCCCGGTATTGGGGGTGAGGTCGCGCTGTGTCTAGGAGAGCCATTACACAAAGCCCTCGGCCGAGGCAGGAGATTTACTGGTAGGTATTCCAGTAGTATCTCAGGGTGTTCTGGGCTACACTCCAACACGACTTGTACCGCTTTTGGGGGTCTGACTTTTACCAACCCCCTAGGCCCGACATGCGATGCTCATAGACGAACGGACCGGACTGTACGGATATTGTCACTGACAGGCTCAGTAGGGTGTCAGGATGAGTTCGCTCATCGACGTCCCTTTTGGTCAATAGCTGGTGGCCCGTCACGTATTGGCTTATACCTCTGACGTGCTGGTGGTTAAATCCACAACCATAGTATTGACGAGTCTTTAGAGTCTACCACACTTTCGGTTACTCAAGCTTTCGGGCGAAACGCTGTAGAGGCTGTATGGAGATATGGCAGGGTCCGATCAGATACGTGCGGTATTGCACGGATCAGGATCGGACGGATATTACTAGCCGGCTTTGGTTTAAGCCGGATCCTAGTTTAGTACAGTGTAGATTTTGTCTCATTGCATTTGTATCCGGTCGGAATATAGATGCGGGTGTGTATGCACAGTATCGGGGTTTTCCTGTAATTTATTACGGGACCAGTTTTCTGGAGTTGCCAGTTTGCATTCCGTTCCGGCCGGTTTTCCTTTGTTCTTTCCCGGCCGGACTTTTTCGATGGAGGGGGTAATTTGCAGTTTTGCAAATTACATTTGGGGAGGGGGTTTCTTGCTTATTGGTGGCATCATGATAGTTCTTCATGATGTGATGCTTGGATTTGATGTGATTAGAAGTGATAAGCATGGTTGATGTTTTCTTTGCTTTATGATGTGGTCACCTTTTCTTTTCTCCTACACTCACCTCCCTTCATGAGTTTTGTTTATTCCTCCACCATTCTCAATTGTGAGGGGCCGGCCACAATTTTCAAGAGGAGAGAAAAATGAGAGGTTCATTTTTCATTTGGAGTGGGAAATTTATCATCTCATTTTTGGATACACAAAAGTTCATCTTCATTTTGTTCTTCACTTCCCTCCATCCAATGGCAACTTCATTACCCCATATGAGACAAGCATCATCTACACTACATTCTACAGCAAATCTTGGGCGCGTCGGCTAGCCAAATTCGCGCCCGAGTTGCCTCGGTATTGAGGTGGGAGCCCGTAAAAGATACAGACGATGTGGTGCCCTTCCGGCAAGGATGCGACGACCGGAGTTTCCGCGGGAGATCGGGACGACGACGAGAAGACCGGAGGACTCGGATCACTCGGTATATCTCTCACCCTTTCTCTTGTTAGCTAGTATCGGTTAATGGTTACGATCCGGGTATATTGTCCGCGGTAGCGCCATTTTAAAAGTTAAGAAATATTTTGATTCCGCATTTTGGCCTCGGATAGACGGCCGGGGCGCTGCCGTGGCGCAACACGCAGGTGCTACATATCAAAGGGCAATGACTAATATCTTTGATGACCTAATCCATAAAGTTGTCAAATGCTATGTTGATGATCTGATCGTCAAAACTAAAGCCAAGGCCGACCATATCCAAGATCTTAGGACCGTTCTCACTAGGCTGAGGGAATACGATCTGAAGATGAATCCTTTAAAGTGCTCTTTTGGCGTGTCATCGGGAAAATTCCTAGGCTTCATAGTCTGACATCGAGGGATCGAAGTTGACCCATCAAAGATAAAGGCCATCATGGAGATGCCCCCTCCGAAGAGTCTGACGCAGCTGAGATCTTTTCAAGGCAAGCTTGCTTATATACGGAGGTTTATCTCAAATTTATCGAAGAGATGTAGGCCCTTCTCAAAGCTCATGAAGAAAGGATCTCCTTTTATCTGGGACGCCGAATGTCAAGAAGCGTTTGAAAGCATCAAACAGTACTTGTTGCACCCTCCAGTGCTGGCTGCTCCCATTCCAAATAAACCGCCAATTCTCTATACTGCTGATTTAGATAGATTTTATAGATCAAAAATAATATTACCGCAATCAAGAACGGCGTCGCTTGGTAGATAGCCGGTGAATACGGGTCGGTCCACAGGGATGTTGTAAATTTCCTAAATGTTCTTACGAGCTAATTCCAAAGGGTGTTGGATCTTTTAATTAAATCTAAAATCTAAGTTGTGTTATACTAGGATTAGGAAACTTGTTAGGATTAGGTTTAGTTAAAGTTTGGTAAATAAAGATCTATACCTCTTTCAATGCCTTAAATTAGATATCATATTAGGGGTTATGGTAATTATTAATAAAGGGGATTAGGATGATTGGGAAGATATTTCTTCCTCTAGAACCTTGTCCTTCCTTTCTTAATCCTTACCCTAACCTCTATGGAAAACTTACAGATCCGGTCTTTTATACTACGGTATCACCGTTACCTCGTGGGTAGAGTGCCGTAGGGAGCGGAATAAGAAAGTATGCATGGAGTCCTAATTGTTTATAAGAGATTGGCAAAGAAAGAGATGAGAGATCTTCATCTCTCAAACCCTTCCCTATTCCTAACCCTAACAAGCGAGGAAACTACTCGCTCATTGAGTGATCTACGAAAGACATAATTTTTATTTTGTTTTGATTTAAGAGATGAAAGATCTACTGCAAGTTAATAAAAATTCTAAACTAGATTAAAGTAGGGCAAGAAAAGAAATTACCTAGGGCAGAGATTAAAAAAAAAACTAGGGCAGAAATTAAACCTACTTACGAATTGATGCTCTCCAAACTTCAAAGGAAATCTGAAATTTTATTGATGAAAAGAGGTATGAAAAAATACAATGAATTGGGTCTCTTTTTATAGGACATACAAAACCCTAGGTTTACAATTGCCGCACGTCTGCATTTACCAAAATACCCCTAGGTTGACTAGTCAGCGCCGCCTCACAATTGGTAAAATTTTTATTCTTTATTTCCTTAACATTGCCGCGGAACCGCGGCCCGAGGCCTGGTTTGGCCGCGGTTCCCTGGCCAAACTGGGGAACTGTGTCTTGTAATTTCCTGTGCTGGCTGTTGTCTTGATGTTCTTCCTAGTTTTTCAGTACTTTTCTTAAATTGGTTTCTAGGTTTCTTCCAGATCTCCCAGTGAACAATAGTAGTGGGCTTTAACCGTTCGCTTTGACATCTTGGACCTTGTGTTGCCTTTGTAACCCTTCGAAAATCGTTTAGGCAGTTTTTCGGTAATCGGCTAATTTTTCGGCTCTTTCCGTAAAAAGTCAAAATAGGTATTTTTCATTGTAGATCTAATTATATAAAATTTAGATAAGATATTACTATAATTTTGTCACTAAAATGTCACTTATAATTTTCTAGTTAAATAAAAAAAAATTCGTAATTAATTATTTTTTTTTATTATTTTAAGCCTTTTTAAATACATTAAATTAGTGATAAATACAAATTTAATTAGGTAAATTTCATAATTAGGAATCTTTATAAGCTAAAATATGGTGTTAATAAAATTGTATCATGGCTTGCAAATTTTTGGTTTTAGGGTTGGAAATTTTATGAAAAAATGATGTAAAATAAGGTTTTTTTTGTAAAATGTTGATATGAAAGCATTAAATGAGAACATGATGTGTTTTTAGACCTAGAAACTTCTCCAAAAAACCCCCATTTGCCTTCCCCACCTGCTGGCCGACCCCAATTCTGCAGCAACTCCACTTGGTTCTCACTTTTTCTTGCTTCAATTTCCATGCCAAAATTCATAAAAAATCCACAATTTCATTCTCCCATTCAAAGCTAAACCCTAATCCACTCTCTCCTCAACCAAATTTAGCTTAAAACTAGAAGAAAGGAGGCTTCTTTCGTGGCTTGATCATGCTAGGGTTCCATTTGTGAGGTAAAATCCTAAACTAGTTTGTTAACTTGTAGTTAATTGTGCTAAAAATTCAATTTTGAAGTATTAATTTAGTTGTAAATTCTTGTTCATGAAAATCATGAATGGGATTTGATGTTGAACTAGGGTTTGAAGCATGGTTGTTAGAGTTAAGTTAGGGCTTTGGTTACCTAATTGATTAGAGTGGTTAATTGTGTAATGATACGCTCGCTAAATCGATAAAATTTCGATGTTTGCATCGAATCGGTATTGAATTTGCTTACTAGATTTTTACAAAAATTAGAATGCGATCAAATTGCGTTATGTTAGCGATATAATTAGCTTCGTATAGGACTATTAGAGTGCACGAACACGGGGTTTCGTCTAGTCGGGTTGTAGTTTTGTCGATTTCCCCGAAATGACGATTCTAGTTAAAGGTTAGCGATTTTCGTGCGTTTTCCCGCGCACCGAGTGCATGCTATGTTTAATTCGAGAGCATCGATAATTGTATATTGTGACTTGCATCGTTCTAGGTTTTGTAATCTTATGCTTGGTATTGTGCAAATATAGGATCGGTCGGGAAAACATCGGACACGGCGCGTAAAGGCAAGGCGGTGGTCGGATCGGATTAGCAAGGCATTCAGGTGAGTAGATGTATTCATCTATGGGGGAATCGTCTGAATGGCGTGAGGCGCCCCCTAGTTAGGATTACCTTACTTTTTGCAAGATTTATTTTGTTAGCTAGCTTATCCATTCATGTACACTGCATACCCTTATAGCGAACAGTATATTAAATTACATGGACATTCATCTATACTTATGCGATATCACTTCATAGGACACGAACACCATTACCATTGGCATCTGCTGCACGCGCACTATTCATGTGACACACATGCCTTTGGTAATTGCCATGCCACGTGCACTATAGAATCTGTTTAACTTAGTAACGCCATTTGCATTACATGATATATGGAATTGCATAGCATGCATATACCTCGCATTACCATCATATCTACATAGATTTCTAGCCAAAACTCACATCATATACATTGAGATCATAGACATTTATCATATATAACATGCGAACATTATGATTTTCTTGAGGATTTCAGTATTGCTGCGATTTCTGGATTTTTGGGGAAAACCGCAAGAATTTAACAAAAGCTTATATTTATCATTTTTAAAACAAAGTTGCGGTTTTCTCGTGATGTATGTGTCGTCCACCATGAGTTTTCATGTTTTCTGTTGGATTTCGAGACCCGATTCGAGGAGTGGATGAACCGTCTCGGGTACATGGTGGGCCAGGTATGGTACCCCGGGGCAAGAAGATCGAGTTGTAGACGATGAGCCTGGCAGGGGAAGACTACCTACCGGTGATGTCTGGCGTGGCGGATATCCGGAGGATACCGACCGTTGTCGTGAGATTTATGATATGGGCCGATCCGGACTGACGGAGCCCGATATTGAGACAAATATGATTCCTATTTGGTGTCGATGCTTGACACGGGTTTTCAGATGATTTCTTGATGGTACTTAGCTATTATACAGATATTCATTTTCTAAAGTTAAGAATTCAATACCCTTAGCATTTAAAACACTTAAAGACTTAATAATGACATTGCATACCTGTGCATGCATACTAGAGATATTATATCACATATGGACATGCATGTTGTGGTGCATTGCGTGCATTCTTACGATTGCCTTATTAGATGTTATATTTACTCACGAGCTGGCAACTCACCCCCATTGTGCCACAGTGTCTTGCAGGTCGGACTCATCAGTCTTGTAGCGGCGGCTATCTTATCATCGGCTCCTTTTGCTCAGACTCGCGACATCGCCCGTAGGTTGGTTGCGAGCACACTTTATTTCTTTTTGCTTTATCATTGTATCTAGTATTCTCCATCTACCACTTTATATTGTATATGCGACCTAGTGATGAGATTGAGAGATTGTATATATGTGGTTTCTTTTGGGTCGAGCTCACTTGAGCCGGCGTTATGTTTTCTGATATTTTGCGTTTCTTTTATGCTCTTTTCTTGATATTGCTATTATATTGCATGTGGTTGTGATCCGCCTTGGGCGAAGAGCTAGCTCCCGCTTGGGGATGCCATTTTTATGATTACAGGTTTATTATCTTGTTGTACCCATTTTGGGGGATAGAAAATACAGGGGAGACTCTGCCGAAATTTTCGGAAATTTATGATGTTTTAAAAAAGGGATTCTTTGCAACTTAATTGATTTGAAAATCGTTTTCATTAAAGGTTTTCCTTCACTCGCTTTTGATTTTGGTTTAGATTTTTTTGGGTTTTGGCTGACTTAGGTTACGGTACACCTTTAGACATCTCGTAATCTAAGTGCCAGTCGCGTTCCGTACCTTCGGGTCGTGACAGCCTTGTACCGATCTTTTGTGTAGGCTTGATTAAGATCCTTCTATTTGTTGGTCAAAGTTACTCTTTTGTATCGTCTTTTTTCTTTTTCACTGTTTTCGCTCCAAGAACCTGTAACCTGTACTATGTAGCAGACATGGGTCAAAAGCACCTGTTTATTTGTAAAATACATAAGAATGGGGAATATAATAATGCAATATTATGGTATGAACAATACCCCCAAACTTATCTTTTGCTCGTCCTCGAGCAAACTTAGTTTTATTCTCGACAAAAACCTAACCTCACTTTCGCAGGGAAACGCGATTGCACTGAGCACGTGCAACAAGCCGTTAAACCTCTAGGTGTCCCTAGTAGGAGGAGTGTTGTCTCCTGAGGGTTTTCAGCGGATACTACCCACAAAATCCTATCAATTCGGCTTTTCGACTTTTGTTCTCCAATTAGGTTTTCTAACAAGGAATTCTATTATCGTCGACTTGTAAATTATCCACCCATATTCTTCACACTTCCTCATCATTTAACTTAAGATTATATATGTTCTGTAGACCTACTTAGATTTTGGCATCACTTAAGTTTTCCTTCTAGGGTTCCATCTCCACTTAGGAATTTTTATCAACTCTACTAAAGATACAAGTTCTATTCTTCACTCCTTTCTCTCATCTAAATTCCAATCATATACCCCTACGTGTGTGTGTATTACCCCTACACTTGGAAATTCAAATCAAGCAATCATACCCTTTTCCGTTGTCCAAAGCACTTATTAATTGGTGAATTTTTAATTGAATTTTGCTTACACATCCTTCATGCGACCGTTAATACTTCTTGAGGTACCAACGACCGATTACAAAATGCGTTTGCACTTTAAAACGTAATTCCTAGTCTTGCAACACCCAAGGCTTTAGCAATGACTCCCAAACCAGTTGGTCTAAGGCACTAGGTGATGAAGCACCCTCGCTGAATATTTTTCTATTTTTTAGCCTTAAGTAATCACAAAAACCAGTGTTCATTTTTTTTTCTTTATTCACACTTATATTTTTTTTTCATTTTCTTCGTACTAAGGACTTTAGACAAGAGTATTTCAAGGTCTCCTCTACTATTCCAAGTTTCAAGGTGCGTGTTTGTGCAATTTGTAAGGTATAAATTTTCAGAATCTAGACTTAAGCTAGGAATTATTTTTCAAACTTATACTCTAATAAAAATATCAATACTTTTCCTTTGCTTTGACTTAGCCCAAGAAGTGAACTCAAAATTTGCCTATTTCTAAATAAACTACAAAGTCATATACTTTCTATTGTTAAATTTTAATGAAGGTTATTTTTAGGGTTTTTAATTCACTAAGTCTAAGATCTAGTTGTTCCTAGCTAGTCAACCTTTTTGTCAAACTCAAGTCAAATAAAGCCAAAATTGAATACATTAATTTTTATAATTTTTGCAATTTTCAATTTTTTATGGGTTTTTCTTTTTCTATTTTTTTTTCGAATTTTTATGATTTTTACATAAGGATGCAAATGCAAAAATATACATATGAATGCGAAGGAAGAAAACTTACCGAGCATACCCCCAAACATAAACTGGACAGTATCCTCACTGTCATTCTGCACCGAGCGGGTCGATAATGTCGACAATTTCCTTCTTATTAACATATTTACAAATGATACACCCCCCCAAATTTATTTGAAATAAAGTTTTGGAGAAATTGATTGGAAATTCGGGGGTGAAAGTGGAGGAGATTTAATCGGTGTAAAGTGGCTCCTGCAAAAACAGGAGCTCCTCCGATGGGTCCGCTGTGAGGAACGGTTTTAATCGATGTCCATTTACTTTGAATAAAGTACCGTCCTCCGGATTTTCAAGATCAACCGCACCGTACGGATAAACGATGCGAACTACAAATGGCCCTTTCCACCTAGAACGGAGCTTGCCGGGGTGATAATGTAACCGAGTGTCATAGAGTAAAACCTGTTGACCAGGTTTAAATGTTTTTCGCAAAAGTTGTTTATCGTGGAACACCTTAGTTCGGTTTTTAGCAATTACGGCATTATCATAAGCCTCATCCCGCAGCTCTTCTAGTTCATTTAATTGCAGCTTTCGATTGCTGCCCGCATCTCCTAATGATAAATTCAACTCTTTAATTGCCCAAAATTCCTTATGCTCAATCTCAACTGGGAGGTGGCAAGCCTTCCCGTAAACAAGCCGGTATGGAGACATACCAAGATCGGTCTTGTATGCAGTACGGAAAGCCCATAGTGCATCGATCAGTTTGAGTGACCAATCTTTATGGTTTTTAGAAACCGTTTTCTCCAAGATTTGCTTAATTTGCCGATTCGAGACCTCGGCTTGCCCACATGTTTGGGGATGGTATGGCGTTGACAGCTTGCGGGTAATAGAATATTTGTGCATTAAGGACTCAAAGGTCCTATTGCAAAAGTGAGAACCATTATCACTGATTATCGCTCAAGGGTGCCCAAATCGAGAAAAGATGTGTTCTTTAAGAAATCGAACGACAACCTTGTTATCATTCGTTTGGCTCGGCACAGCCTCGACCCACTTTGGCACGTAGTCAACAGCCAAAAGAATATACACATTCCCAAAAGAATTAGGAAATGGTCCCATGAAGTCAATTCCCCAAACATCAAAAACATCCACAACCAAAATTGGTTGGAGCGGCATTTCGTTTCTCCGTGATATCCGGCCCAAGTGTTGGCACCGGGTGCATGTCTTGCAGTATTCATATGCATCCTTAAAGAGTCGTGGCCAATAGAAACCACACTGCAAGATTTTCTCGGCTGTCTTCTTTGGGCCAAAATGCCCGCCACATGCTTGATCGTGGTAAAAAGACAACACACTCTTAAACTCGTTTTCCGGTACACACCGACGAATGATTTGGTTGGAACAGTATTTAAAAAGATAAGGTTCATCCCAGTAAAAATGCTTTGCTTGGGATAAGAATCGAAGTTTATCCTGTTTTGACCAATCTTTAGGTATCAAGCCGGTGGCTAAGTAGTTTACGATATCAGCGAACCATGGTTCGCAAGAAACAGTTAAGAGTTTCTCATTGGGAAAAACATCTTTGATTGGAAGTTCAAGTGTAGGCGAAGAAGGAAGTCATGAAAGGTGATCGGCCACTACGTTTTCACATCCTCTTTTGTCCCTTATGACAAGGTCAAACTCTTGTAGCAAGAGGATCCAACGTATTAGCCTCGATTTAGCATCCTTCTTCGTAAAAAAGTGGCGAAGAGCTGAATGATCCGTATACACAATGACTGGAGAGCCGATTAAATAAGGCCGAAATTTTTCAAGTGCAAACACAACTTCTAAAAACTCTTTTTCTGTTGTTGTGTAGTTTAGTTGGGCCTCATTTAGTGTACGGCTAGCGTAATAAATCACGTGCGGCATTTTATTAATGTGCTGTCCAAGAACGGCACCAATGGCAAAATCTGATGCGTCACACATAATTTCGAAGGGATGCGTCCAGTATGGAGATGAAAGAATGGGCGCAGAAATGAGAGAGTGTTTCAATGACTCGAACGCTTCCATGCAAGTTGAGTCAAAATCAAATGTTGTGTCCTTGGCCAATAAGAGAGTTAAAGGTCTAGCAATCTTGCTAAAATCCTTAATGAACCGTCTATAAAAACCGGCATGGCCAAGGAAAGCTCGGATGTCTTTGACGCATTTAAGAGGAGGAAGATTAGAAATGACTTCAATTTTGGCTCTATCAACCTCTATGCCGTTTTGCGAGATGACATGTCCTAAGACAATGCCTTCTCGTACCATAAAATGGCCCTTCTCCCAATTTAAAGTTAGATTATTATCCCTACAACGGGTAAGAACTGCGTCAAGATGTAGTAAACACTCGTTGAAGGAGTCACCAAAAATGGAGAAATCATCCATAAAGATCTCCAAAAACTTTTCAACCATGTCAGAAAAGATCCCCATCATACACCGCTGAAATGTAGCGGGTGCATTGCATAACCCAAAGGGCATGCGACGATAAGCAAAAGTGCTAAAAGGACAAGCAAATGTGGTCTTGTCTTGATCCTCTTTGGCGATGAGGACTTGGTTATAACCGGAATAGCCTTCTAAAAAGCAGTAGAACTCGTGCCCAGCCAATCGTTCTAGTATTTGGTCAATGAAAGGTAAAGGAAAGTGGTCTTTCCTTGTCGTGGTATTGAGTTTTCTATAGTCGATGCAAACTCGCCACCCAGTTTGGGTGCGAGTAGGAATTAACTCATTTTCCTCATTGGTAATGACCGTGATGCCCGATTTCTTTGGCACAACATGAATGGGGCTAACCCATTGGCTATCCGAGATAGGGTAAATGATACCACTATCAAGACACTTAACAATCTCCTTCTTGACAGCCTCTTTCATTATGGGGTTGAGGCGTCTTTGTGGATCCCTTACCGACTTGGCATCATCCATCAAGTGTATATGATGTTCAACTATGAGGGGACTAATCCCCTTGATGTCCACCATAGACCAGCCAAAAGCTTGCCGATTATTTTGTAAGACCATTAAAAGGGCCTTCTCTTGCTCGAGAGCTAGAGATGCCGATATGATGACGGGTAGGGTCTCATTCTCACCTAGATAAGCATATTTTAGGTGCGACGGCAAAAGCTTTAGTTCGAGTTTAGGAGGTGAAACAATAGATGGTAACAATGGAGTAACTGTTTCAAACTCGAAGGATTCCATCAAAGGTTCAAATCGAGTGTACGCAACCGAGTCGGATGGTTCAACTAACTCATCCGAAAAAGAAAAAGACTCAAACTAGGGTGGTGAGTCTTCAAAATCGTTTACAAAGGTGAAACACTCATAATCGTTGTCCGCGGTGAAAGCTGTGTCGGATTCTAGGAGGAACGCACTAGTGGCGTCGACACTGCTGTGGTTAAACATAAAATTTTCGAACTCACAGTCCTCCTCCGCGATCTCATTGATCGAGCAAATATCAAGTACGCTAGAATTAGGCTCGCAAGGCTGATTTCCCAACTTAAAAATGTTGAGTTCAATTGTCATATTGCCAAAAGATAGATTCATTGAACCATTACGACAATTGATCACCGCGTTAGAAGTTGCAAGGAATGGTCGACCAAGTATCACGGGAATTTAACTCTGGAGGTTAGCTACAGGTTGTGTATCCATAACAATAAAGTCAACGGGGAAAATGAAATCCCCTACTTTAATTAACACATCCTCCAACTCTCCCCTAGGATGGGTGATGGATTGGTCGGCCATTTGGAGAGTACAATGAGTGGGCTTAAGCTCTCCAACGCCTAATTGCTCGTACACAGAATAAGGTAGCAAATTGACACTAGCACCAAGATCTAATAGTGCTCTATTGATGTTCTTGTCCCCAATTGTTATCGAAATAGTAGGACAACCGGGGTCCTTGTGCTTTTGGGGTAAAGATTGGACAAGAGCATCGCTAACAGCATTAGCCACGAAAACTTTCTTTGGTACTTGTGACTTCCTCTTTTTGGTGCATAAGTCCTTTAAGATTTTTGCATATGAAGGAACTTGTTGGATTGCATCCAAGAGAGGGATATTTATGCTAACCTATTTGAACAACTCTACAATCTTCTCCATTTGTGGAGTTGGTTTATTGGATCTCAACCGATTTGGAAAAGGAACATTTTGAAAGGTTGTTGAGTCCAATTTTTGCGGATCAGATTGTGGAGTTGGAACGGATCCCCGTGTAGATGTGTTCGTGTTGTGAGAAGTGGGTCCGTTCGAGCTAGAAGAAGTAGAGCCGTGTGAAGGATGAAGAATAGGCCCTAATGAAGAAGAAGAAGAAGGTAAAGAAGATGAAGAAGGACCACCGGTAGGGATGTCATTGTTAATACCCACATTATTTTACAACACTCTTCCGGATCTCAACGTGGTCACAGCATTTACGTTATGATTCTGCTGTTCATATGCAACATGTGCGTGACCGGGATTTGGCAGTGGTTGAGATGGAAGCTTTCCTTTTCCTCGCTCTTTCAACGCAGTATTGAGTTGTGCAATTTGTGCCTCAATATATTTGATGCTTTGATCGTGTGAGGCACTGTTTTGCACCAAAGATTGAATAGAAGTTTCTAACCTTACTGCGGATTGTGTAGATTGCTTTAGGAACGCATCTAGACTTCTTTCGAGCGAGCCAACCTTGTCATTTTGAGGTGGAACAAAATTTTTTGGCGTGTAGAAAGTGTTAGGCACAAAATTGTTCACTTGATTAGGGTAAGGTTGCTGTTGGAAAGGTTGTTGAAATTGAGTTTGTGGTGGTGCTTGCTGTTGTGGAGGAGGAGTCCTTTGAAAATTGTTGTTTCCTTGGAATTGTTGATTTTGGTTCCAAGCGAAATTTGGGTGACTCTTCCAACCCGGATTGTATGTCGAAGAGTATGGATCGTTTCTTTGTCGTTGCTGAAAGGCAGCATTGACTTGATCATGTCCTTGAGTAGATGAATTGTAAGGACACTCTTCTGTGAGATGTGATGGATCCGAACAACAAGCATAAACAGTTCGTGGAGGCACAACAGGGGCAGGAGAAGGCAATGAGATTTTGGTCTCAATCGCTTCTAGCTTTTTCGTAAGAGCGGCCATCTCGGCCTTCATAGCAATCGACATATCTAAGTGATGTATGCCTGCCCTAGACTGACCAATAGAAGAAGATGATGATGTGGTCTTGGTGCTCTCCCACTGAATTGTTTGTTCACTAAGATCCTCAAGAAACTGCCATACTTCCTCACTAGACTTGGATAGAAAGTGACCTTGGCAAATGGTTTCTAGCAACTGCTTCGTTGCCGGGTTCAATCCCTCGTATAATGTTTGGCAAAGTTGCCAAATTTCGATCCCATGGTGAGGGCATTGAATGAGTAGGTCTTTGAATCTTTCAAAACACTTCCAAAATGGTTCGGAAGGAAGCTGGGAAAATTGTATAATCTCATTACGGATTCTAGCAGTTTTGTGATGATGATAGAACTTTTTAAGAAAGGCTTTCACAAACTCTTCCCAATTCTTAATTGAATGCGACGCTGTGCTGTATAGCCACTTCTCGGCTAAGTCACATAAGGTGAAAGGAATGACCCTTAGCCTTATAGTATCGTCGGATAATTGGGTAGTTTTCATCATAGCGCAAACGTTTTGGAATTTGTTGATAAAGATATATGCATCTTCGGATTCCAAACCATGAAACTTGGGCAGCATATTGATGAAGTGTGGTTTGGTCTCAAAATTGTCCCAATTTGCCAGTGGGAGAGAAAGACAAGTAGGTAGGGCGGTGCGGATGGGGTAGAAAAGATCCTGGAGCGCGACTCGTTGGGGCGCTTCAACAGGCGGGTGATTCGGGTTATCGCACCTAACGAAGGTGGAATCAGTCCCGTCAGTAAGGTGTTGTTAGGATTGTATCCCGACATACCTTCGGAAGAAGAATTTGAAGGTGAAAGTGAAGAAGTGGAAAGGATTTCGACTTCGGAGTTGAAAGGTTTGTCGGTCGGTACCAACGAAACACGGACTAATCGGGCGCTAGTGTTCCTAGTCCAACCGGACATACACTAATGAGGTAGTGTAGTCAAAAAGGTGAAAGATAGAATGTGGAGGTAAGAAAATGTCAATGAGAAGAAGTAGTGTAAATGGAGTGCAAAGATTTCTTTAGCGACAAGTTGCAAGTTTTGAAAAGATTTTTCCTTTTTCTTTTTATGTAGAGCTTTTGCAAAAAGATTTTTGAAAAGAGACTTGTGACACAAATGCAATCAACCACAAATGCACAATCAGGCCTAGATCTAGGGTCACCTAGGTCAGCTAGACAGCTCCTAACTGTTCCAAAGGGCTAGAAATAGAACCTCAAACTGCCTCTTCACCGCCAATTGCGGCCAGGTAAGTGCCAGGTGAGTGGGAGGCTCCCCACTACAAGTAGTGGTCCTAATTAAGTAACCACTCGCCTTCGACACACTTGCCTAGACACCACAAAGTCAGGTTAGGATAAACGGCCGATACCTATAACTAGTCCTCTGTCCTATTGAGCGCGACGTCCTTAGGGCCGAGTCTAGTATTTTTTAATTAAGAATGGTCAATGCAAATGCTTTAAGTGATTTCTGGGGTCCTGGGAAGGGTGATGAAATCCCCACCCAATCTGAATTGGTCAAAAAGCCCCTTAAAATTCGATTAAAATATGCAAAGCAGTAAATCACTTGCAATCAATTTGTTTTTAAGCGCGGCGCAAAGAATCCTGCAGAAAATCAATTATTGGAAGGGAGAAGATTTTTTTAGCGCAAAGAATCCTACAGAAGATTTGGCAAAAGATATATGGAGATTTGCAGAAGAGAGGAAGAGGGAACAAACAGTGCAAATTTCGTGCGCTGAACACCCTGGAGGACCGCGGTTCCGCCGCAAACACCACCTTATGGCCGCGGTTTAGCGGTGGGATGGAGAGATCAGGTCCTGAGAAAATTTGTACTGCTCTGTTGTTGAAATTCTCCTCTGTTCTGATGTACCTTTTTCTGTTTCGCACTCTGGATTTTTCTAGATCCGTTGATCCTGCAAAGATTCACACAAGAAACCCTTCAAACAATAAAAGATGATAGAATTTTTATATTTTTGATTTTTTCAATTTATATGGTTTTTATATTTTATATTAACCCGAAATTACAAAAAGAAAATTTTTACGCCATCCCCGGCAACGGCGCCATTTGATTTAGATAGATTTTATAGATCAAAAATAATATTACCTTAATCAAGAACGGCGTCGCTTGGTAGCTAGCCGGTGAATACGGGTCGGTCCACAGGGATGTTGTAAATTTCCTAAATGTTCTTACGAGCTAATTCCAAAGGGTGTTGGATCTTTTAATTAAATCTAAAAACTAAGTTGTGTTATACTAGGATTAGGAAACTTGCTAGGATTAGGTTTAGGTAAAGTTTGGTAAATAAAGATCTACACCTCTTTCAATACCTTAAATTAGATATCATATTAGGGGTTATGGTAATTATTAATAAAGGGGATTAGAATGATTGGGAAGATATTTCTTCCTATAGATCCTTGTCCTTCCTTTCTTAATCTTTACCCTAACCTCTATGGAAAACTTACAGATCCGGTCTTTTATACTACGGTATCACCGTTACCTCGTGGGTAGAGTGCCGTGGAGAGCGGAATAAGAAAGTATGCATGGAGTCCTAATTGTTCATAAGAGATTGGCAAAGAAAGAGATGAGAGATCTTCATCTCTCAAACCCTTCCCTATTCCTAACCCTAACAAGCGAGGAAACTACTCGCTCATTGAGGGATCTACGGAAGACATAATTTTTATTTTGTTTTGATTTAAGAGATGAAAAATCTACTGCAAGTTAATAAAAAATTCTAAACTAGATTAAACTAGGGCAAGAAAAGAAATTACCTAGGGCAGAAATTAAAACTAAAACTAGGGCAGAAATTAAACCTACTTACGAATTGATGCTCTCCAAACTTCCAAGGAAATCTGAAATTTTATTGATGAAAAGAGGCATGAAAAAATACAATGAATTGGGTCTCTATTTATAGGACATAGAAAACCCTAAGTTTACAATTGCCGCACATCTGCATTTACCAAAATACCCCTAGGTTGACTAGTCAGCGCCGCCTCACAAATTGGTAAAATTTTTATTCTTTATTTCCTTAACATTGCCCCGGAACCGCGGTCCGAGGCCTGGTTTGGCCGCGGTTCCGCGGCCAAACTGGGGAACTGTGTCTTGTAATTTCCTGTGCTGGCTGCTGTCTTGATGTTCTTCCTAGTTTTTCAGTACTTTTCTGAAATTGGTTTCTAGGTTTCTTCCAGATCTCCCAGTGAACAATAGTAGTGGACTTTAACCGTTCGCTTTGACATCTTGGACCTTGTGTTGCCTTGTACTGATCTTTTGTGTAGGCTTGATTAAGATCCTTCTATTTGTTGGTCAAAGTCCCTCTTTTGTATCGTCTTTTGTCTTTTTCACTGTTTTCGCTCCAAGAACCTGTAACCTGTACTATGTAGCAGACATGGGTCAAAAGCACATGTTTATTTGTAAAATACATAAGAATGGGGAATATAATAATGCAATATTATGGTATGAACAACTGCCGCGCTAGATGAGTCACTCGGTGCGCTCCTTGCCCAGAATAACGAGGAGGGAAAAGAGAATGCCCTCTACTAGCTCAGTCGAACTTTAGTCGAAGCGGAACACAACTATTCCCCGATCGAAAAGCAATGCCTGGCTCTGATATTTGCTGTGAAGAAGCTGAGGCACTATCTGCTCGCTCATCGGGTTATGTTGATCTCTAAGGTCGACCCGCTCAAACACTTAATGACCAAAGCAAGCCTAGCCGGTAGAATGTCAAGATGAGCTGTCATGCTACTTGAGTTTGACATAGTTTATACTCCTCAAAAAGCAGTGAAAGGGCAAGCTCTTGCAGACTTCCTTGCTGCTCACCCCGTATCAGAGGGGTCACCGCTTAATTGGGAGCTACCCGAAGTACAAGTGCAGTACCTCGAGGAAGATGAGCCATGTTGGGAGCTCTACTTCGATGGAGCCTCATCAATAAAGACCTCCAGTAAATCAAGCGTCCCGGAGATAAATGCAGGGATAGGATTGGTGTTCATCACTCTATCAATGGGAACCCTACGGCGTTCTTTCACTCTCACCGAGCCTCGGACAAACAATGAAGCTAAGTATGAAGCTCTGATAACTGGTTTGGAGCTCACCATAGAAATGGAAATCCTTCGGCTACAGGTTTACGGTGACTCCCAGCTTGTCGTCAGCCAAGTAAGCGGCGACTATAAGATATACAAACCCGAGTTAGCTCGGTACAGAAGCCGGGTGGTGAAACTCATAAAACGGTTCACTCACATTGAACTAATGAGAATCCCCAGAACGTTGAACAGAAAAGCCGACATACTCGCTCGCCTAGCCAAGGAGATGGTTGATCCTGACATGGACGAAATTCTGATCACAGTCAGGAGCCAGCAAATTCTACCCCCAGTCTCTCTACGAGAAAAGGAAAGCGCGGAACAGAAGAGTAGTCCTGCCGAAGAAGCTTCGATCATCCAAGACGAGCCCGATTGGAGAGAAACCTTCATAGAGTACTTCCGATACGACAAGCTGCCTGAAGAAAAATCTGCGAGGATTCAGCTGAAGAAAAGAGCTCTCCGATACGTGTTTGTAAATGACACGTTATACCGCAGGTCATATGACCAACTCTGGCTCAGGTGTCTGTCATTGGCCGAAGCCCAAAAGTGTTAGTTATATGTATGCCCTAGAGGCCATTACTATACATGTGATGTATATTGTAGTGGATGCTTGGACATATATAGGGAGGACTTTCTTGCTCGACATGATAGTATGCTATCTAGTTACTCTTTACCTTAACGTGTATACTGATTGTCTCTCTGTTACATGTTGGTAAAGCCCTTAGGATGTGTACTTGACTATCTGGACTATGATGCGGATCATACTAGTGGGGACATGGTAGTGCATAAGTACATCTTTCAAGGTCCCCAGTCATGGGTGTATCGAGACGGGGCATCGACATACCAGTGTAGACTAGCGTATGCCTTCTCGACCCATACAGATGGGCGATAGATGATCCCATATCCATTGGTGTTTGACATCAGAGATGATATACAGGTGCTCAGTGGAGACTGGGTACAGTGGACAGACTCGCCGAGAACTCCCAGATGGTATTATACCTTACGTCAAATGGCAGTTCTCTGGTGACACTGGTACAGGTTAGTCTGTAGACCCGAGATCGTCATAGATTCTTGTGTGATTCCCACTGTGCTTTGATTTCCACCTTACCACGTCCAAGAGGGCGTGCAAAACGGTGGTTTTTGGGTACAGTCCCGAGTCACATGGAGGCAATGAGCGATAGGAGGGGTTCCGTCTCTCCCGGTATTGGGGGTTGATGTTGCGCTATGCTCGATTGGCCATAACTGTTAGTTATATGTATGCCCTAAAGGCCATTACTATACATAGGATGTATATTGTAGTGGATGCTTGGACATATATAGGGAGGACTTTCTTGCTCGACATGATAGTATGCTATCTGGTTGCTCTTTACCTTAACATGTACACTGATTGTCTCTCTGTTACATGTTGGTAAAGCCCTTAGGATGTGTACTTGACTACCTGAACTATGATGCGGATCATACTAGTGGGGACATGGTAGTCCATAAGTACATCCTTCAAAGTCCCTAGTCGTGGGTGTATCGAGACGGGGCATCGATATACCAGAGTAGACTAGCGTATACCTTCTCGACCCATACAGATGGGCGATGGATGATCCCATATCCATTGGTGTTTGACATCAGAGATGATATACGGGTGCTCAGTGAAGACTGGGTACACTGGACGGACTCGCCGAGAACTCCCAGATGGTATTATACCTTACGTCAGATGGCAGTTCTCTGGTGACACTGGTACAGAGTAGTCTGTTGACCCAAGATCGTCATAGAGTCTTGTGTGATTCCCACTGTGCTTTGATTTCCACCTTACCACGTCCAATAGGGCGTGCAAAACGGTGGTTTTTGGGTACAGTCCCGAATCATATGGAGGCAATGAGCGATAGGAGGGGATTCTTCTCTCCCGGTATAGGGAGTTGATGTTGCGCTGTGTTCGATTGGCTATAACCGGAAATCCCTGGCCATGGTTGCTGAGATTTACTGGTAAGTGTTACCAGTAGTTTCTCGAATTGTTATAGACCTCATATTGACACGACTTATCGAGCTATTGGGGTCTGACGTTTACCACCCCTAGGCGAGATATGCGACATATCAGACGATCAGACCGGACTGTACGGTAGTGTTACTGGTTGGATTCACTGGAGTGTGAGCGGGCTTGCTCGTCGATCTTCTGATCGCTCAATACCCGGGTGGCCGTTACGTTTAGCAGACCGCTTGCGGCTTGTGGGTGTTTGATATGATCATCACCTGCTGCCGGCGTATTGACGAGTCTTTAGAGTCCTACACAGAGGTTTCCTGGCTCAAGCAAAACGAAATAGGAGCGCATATGAGATATGTGCGGGACCAAGAATAATGCGTGTATGTGTTACCGTATTCCATTCTCGCTATGAATGTATCGAATGGTTATATGCGATATAACCTAGTTATCGAATCGAGGGTTGACTCGATAAGCCGATACATTGGATACTAGTCGGTTATATGCGATATGACCGGATCGTTGAATCAAGTGTTGATTTAATGATTTAATGCATAATTATATATTTGATATATTACTTTGCATTAACTAGTATCGGTTCACTTTTAAATGGATTTTCTCACTTGTTTGTGCACATTGTATATATGATATATTTTTTGTGCACAAGATTGTATCATGTTTGATGATACATGCTAGTTTGGGTTTGTAAAGAATTAAACCATTGTTACTTAAGTGGTTAGGGTTTCATTTCCTTTTCTCATTTATTTATCTATTTATTCTTTTTGGAAAAATATTTAGCATAATGCAAAATGGTGGCTTTCTTTGGATGCATGTCAAAGCTTCATAAAGCTTTGACCAAGTGACCATTTTGTCTCCATGCTTAACCCTAACCATTCCCACTAACCATGATTTATTCTCTACACTTGACCATAGTTGAATTATGATAAGTATTCATTTTATTTCCTTTTTGAAAACAACTTATCATAATATTCATCTTCTTCTTCATCTTCTTCAAGGAAGAAAAGCTAGACTTCATCAATGGTGATTGATGAAAAAGAGTGAGAAATCCAATTCTAAAGTCTACCCACTTCCTATTTCTTCATCCTCTACCTCTTGCCAAATAGTAGAGTGTGTTTTCTTCACAAGTTTCATGACTTGGTGAAGTGGGAGTTTGATCTTGTGATGCCTCGACGTAGATCATCTTCGGCACGAAGCCGACGACCTTGCCCGCCCTTTTCTCCGATGAAGCCGACGCTAGAGCCCGGGATTTCATTTGGACAGCGGAGAGGACTTCATCACGGAGCTGTGGAGGTGGAGGACCGGATCTACAAAGGTTGTATTTCCGTACTCTTAGTTAAAGTAGTTAACTAGTTGCTTTGTCGCCTAAACTTCTAGCCAACGATCCGTATTAGGGTTTCTCGGCACCTCTAATTTTTTTTTGAAATTGGCATGGTTGATACCTTGTGAGACCTCTTCAGAGTGCCTAGGAACCCAACAGTGGTATCAGAGCCTAGCTAGAGCCTTAGGCGAAGTCTAGACGACGTTTGAAATCCGAACGAACCCGAAACCCATTTCCAAAATGCTCTCTGTCCAATTTTTAAAAATCTGGATTTTTCCATATTAAAAATATGCAGAAAATTAAGCAGGGTTTTTTATGAATTACTGTGCAAAACGGAGCTCTAACCCCGCCGCGGAACCGCGGCCTTACCCCACGTGTCGCGGCGGTTCCGCGGCCGTTATGTTGAATCTTTGACTTTTGTTTGCACAGTAATTGTTATATTTGACTCCTATGTTTTCTGGATAATTTTAATATTTTATTCAAGAGTTGAATTTTCTGGGGTTGTTTTGGGGATTCGTATATTCGATCGGATTATCAAATTTTGTCTGTGTGGCTTTCCGGGTATTTTTGAATATGTTAAAAAGTTCGACCGGATATAAATACCTAATTTTTCCCCTGTCGGGAAATTTCCAAGTGTTGGATTTTTCCGTAGTTTAACGACGTTCTAAGTAGTGCAAGTAACGCGATGGACCCTCTAGAAGACAACAAACCTTAACTCGATTATGTGACCGTCTTGAACTGCCCTTTGAACCTTCGGGTTTGGGGCAGTATGGCGTGCCACATGTGAGGCGTTGGCTTTACCCTTCTACGGCTGGACCGTTGGTACTGAGGCACGAACTGAATGTTTTTAGACTTGTTTCATGTGTTGATCTGTATCGGGAAAACTTGGGTGTTTGAATGTTCGATCAGAAAGTTTAACATTTTCTATTTATCTGGAATGGGATAAAATAATTGGAATTCACAAGTAGTTATGAGATAACTGAATGAATGTTATAAACATAGCAGTTTAGTCTCACTTGATCGGTTGCCACGGAATTTTGATGTGATCAAAAGTCCGTCGCAATCACGTAGCGTACGCGGATACTCGCCGGGTAAACTTAATAGACAGCCTCACTCCATAGCCCCGACCAAGTGACTGTAGGAGAACCCCATCGCCGAAAGCATCCGTCCGGGTGCTCGTGGTAGCGGTGTTCCGCCTTGGTGCACTTCGTCAACGGTATCGGGGGTGCAGCCGTCTACTGAAGTTTGCGACGAGCATTCGATCAGGATGTCGGGAATCTTGTTGAATTGCCCGACTTGATATTGAAAAGAGTTTTCGATTTTGAGATTAAAATGCGGGGTTTATAATTGTTAGGCATGCGATGTCTAAGGAATTCATTTGATTAGGCATGCGATGTCTAAAGAGGTTGCGGATTCCAACTGTTGTAGTTTTACACTTTCTTTTCTGTGACCGTAGGTGTAATATGTGATATCGCCGGTTTCGTTGCTATATGTCAACGACAATTGGGATGCGCATATTTACTTACGTTGATGTCATGTGATGTTATGTGTTGCTGGATATGTTATATTGGATCGTCATGTTTGAATAGCCGGGGGTTTTTATGTGAGATGAGTGTTTTTCATTTTCATTCATGTAAAAACTTGTATGTAATATTCTTTTTTTGGGGCACTTCCAGGTTGCGGAAGATGTCACCTTTTGTATATTATTTACTTTTCTGCACTAGGATAGACCCAAGGAGGGGAGCACAAGTAACCGGGTTCTGGAGTCCAGTGGGAGACCAACTCGAGGATTCGAGTCCGGGTCTCCTAACTCTAGAATTGGTAGGGTTGCTTGCCGCTCTCGTAGGGGTCTAGGGGTGTGGGTTTGGCTATTCATCACGACCGTGGAATCCGTGTTTTATACTGGCTCGTATTGAAAACACGGACGTCCTAGTACATCCAATATTTCATATGATTCTTCTGCTGCGATATCTGTGATGTGATCACGTGATGTTCTGTGATAGATACTGTATATAGTATATATGATATATTATATAGACGTTACTTATGTTTTACACCCGCGCTAGCCCTGCCCCGCTCTGCTGTTAGTTACCTAACCTAACGGTGCACGAGGGGACATCGAGGCGAATGCGGATGGCATAAGTGTACGTCGTATTTATCTGTGATGTTTAGGTACTTAAATGATGGGACTTCATTAATGTGATTAATGAAATAAAAGAAACCTAAGATGTTGTAGAATCGAATTTCAAAATAAAACAGGTAACTACAGTTCTTGCTTTGCACAGCGGTATATATGATATATCCTGCACCTTATTCGATAAGGAAAGGACCGAGATCCCTTCACCGAGAGTGACTCCTTTAGTAATAACTGGCAGATGCTACACACTCGGTTTGTCTTTTGATTGCTTTTAAGAGTTTTTGCTTTGCACAGAGATATATACGATATATCCCGTACCTCATTCGACGAGGAAAGGACCGACGATCCCTTCACCGGGAGTGACTCCTTTAGCAAAACTAGAAAAGCCTCCAAAGCACTCCATTTTAAAATCATTTGATTCTACAACGATATCAAGTTCATTACACAATAGGTTTTCAGAAAAACCTGTCGTAGCACTCCGTCATTTCAGATAAGTATTAGTTAGTATTCGTGCTGCGTTTGTTGGCCTTTGTCAAAGCGCAGTGTGCGGTAGCTAACTGGTGCTTATCTGCTTATGCATATGATGCAGATTGGATTAGGGTAGTCGTGCGACCTTGTTGGCCTTTGTCAAGGGCCGTGCGGGTGGGTTTGATTCAATCAGGAAATGACGGGTTGAACTTGACTAGCATCCTATGGTTTGTTGGCCTTTGTCAAGGTCATAGGAGGTTAGGGGCAAAATATTATCGGGAATTTCAAGTGTTGAAATTTGCAATGAGATTGCATACCTTCTATGAGATAGTTGGATCCCGATACCCGCTGAGAGTAAGAGCTACTCCTGGGAGAGTTTTATACATTACAATTAGCCAATCAAGTAGGTGTCTAGAAAGGTGTCAACAGGGTTACGCCTCTGGGAAAACGAGGTTTACATTAATTGGGTTCGTGCGAGAGCACGGGGGACCTCCCTCAAAGTACCGACACTGGCCTGGATGAAAGATTGGCGAACTTGTAGTGTGTAATTAATCCCGGCTAGTCTTTCCTTTTAGGGTTTGAAGGAAGATTTGATAAAAAGCAGTGGGAGCCATCCTGATTAGATAAAATAATAACCAATCTATTCTTGAAAGAGCGCACGCTGAGTGTTTTCTTCTCTCTCTCTCCTGGTAGCGACCATGTCACGCCTTAATCAAGATAATAATACGGATTATTGACTGAACCCGCTTGTTATACTGAGCTGGGGAACGTTGGTCCCGCTCCAACTTATAAATGTTATAAGACAGAGCAGGAAATTGGGGAATACCAGATTTCCCGTGCCGCCCAAACGAAGAGAGTGCATGCTGATGCATCATCTTCGGGTGTGCTCATTACAAAGAACTGTTTCTCTGTATCCTCTACGTCCTGGGTATGTGATACCAGATCAGGATCCCAGATATGTAATCTGTTACATAGGGCTACAGAAAGGTAGAGAACTGAGAACGGGTGATAAGTTTCATGAGACAGAAAACGGGGCAAGTGTTGCAGCCAAGTCTGTTGGTCACTGTCACCCTGTATTCCAAATACATTGATTCTGAACAAATGTTATTAGATACCGAACCTGATATACAAAATCGTATCTATCTCTTTATTAGTAAAGAAATGATAAAATTTTGTATTGTTGGATAATGTTTTGAACATTTCCTATATCAAAAGTTGATCGGTTCAGGTACGTTATCTAAAAGCATTGATGTTCTAAATCAAACTACAGTTCTTTAGTATACTGAACACACACAAGAGGAAGAGTTCAGAAATGAACGAATCCCTCTTGAGGCATTGTAGACTAGGTCATATCAATGTGACCCGACTAGCTGAAGTTACATATAGATGCATATTTAATCAGTTTGAATTTACATCTCATGAAACTTGCGAGTCATGTCACAAAGATAAAATGACCTCAGCTCTGTTTATTGGAAACAGAGAAAGAGTTAGTAAACTCTTGGGATGATACATGTTGATGTATGTAAGGTCCCCTTTCTACATATGCCAAGACCGGTTCTTTGTACTTCATTACATTCTCTGATGATCTTTCGAGATTCAGACCTATGTTCCTGTTGAAACACAAGTCCGAACCTTTTGAGATATTCATAGAATATAAGTTAGAAGTAGAGAACCAATACGGGTAAAAGTATTATGTCCTTTGATGAGATCAAAGAAGAGAATACTTGAGCACGGAATTCTCGGACTTTTCTAAAGGAGAATGAGATTCTCTCTCAGCATTACTCCTCCGTATACACCATAGCACGATGGTATATCGGGGCGGAGCAATATCACCCTATATGATAAGGTGTGCTTTATGATGAGTACTACTGAGTTACCTATTTCCTTTTGGGAGTTATGCACTTGAGAAGCTGCATACCTATTGAATAGGGTTCAAATCAAATCAGTTGCCTACCAATTCATATTTGATATGATAAGGGAAGAGACCATCTCTTAAGTTAGTTAAGATTTGGGGTTGTCCGGCCTATGTCTAAAAGCAAAATCCGGACAAGCTCGAGGCAATGTTAGTTATGTTGAACTGGAAGTGTTCCAACCATACAAACTACAGCAGATGATTTGAAAGAACCAAAGGATTCAGTAGATTCCAACGAACCTCGGCCTCTCCGCCGATTTAGTAGGGTTCCTCACCCACCTGAGAGTTACTTCTGTTTCTCTATGACAGTGGGAGCGAGGATTGCATCATGAGATGATGACCCAACTAGCTTCGAGCTGGCCATCAGGAGTAAGACTCTATAAGAATGGCTGGATGCTTAGTGATCTGAGATGGAATCCTTATACACCGACAAAGTATGGACTTTAGTTGCTATATCTGAAGGGTTAAATCCCCATCAGGAGCAAGTAAATCTTGAGAAGATTACTTGGTGTACATGGAAAGGTTGAGATTTTCAAAGCTAGACTTGTTAAAGCTTTTCGTCATCGACCAGGCGTGGATAATGATGAAACCTTTTCAAGTGACTATGCTTAAGTCCATCCAGATCCTACTTACCACGGCTACATACCATGACTACGATATCTGGTGGTTGGGTGCCATGACTGCTTTTCTAAATGATGTTTTAGAAGAGTGTGTCTATAAGTACACAGCCAGAGGACTTCGTAGAAAGTGGGAGCAGCGGAAACGTGTACAAGATGCTTTATAAGATAAAGCAGGCATCGCGGAGTTGGAACGTCTATTTTGATGTGTTAGTCAAAGAAGTTGACATCATCAAAATGGTAGATGAACCTTGTATAAACAAAAAGGTAGTAGGGAGTATGGTGACGATCCTCGTAGAGTACGTGGATGACATACTCTTGATAGGAAAGGAGTTTTCTATGCTACGCTCGATCAATCTCCGCTTATCACAATGATTCTCCATATAGGATAAAAATGATACCTACTAAATCCTGGGTTGTGGATCTATGAGATAGATCTAAATGGATGTTAGGAGCCTCACTAGTTGTAGTGAGACGGTATCAATTGATCCTGGGAAGAATCACTGGAAGTGTTCCAGGGTGATAAAGACGACTGAGTGTCAGTTACAGGCATTGTCTTTACCCTCAGTAAAGGGACGGTATGTTGGAAGAGTTCCAAGCTAGATACCGTGACATACTAGACGATAAAGGCAGGATACATCGCTACTAAACATGCTACCAAAAAGGCTGTTTGGGTGTATATTGGTTCATGAGATGAACTAGGTTCCTACCATTGTGTGACAATGGAGTTATGGCTTGTGCCAAGGAACGCAGGTCCCATCAGTGATCCAGACATATTCTAAGGCAGTATCACCTGATCATGGAGATGGTTGATCTCCAAGGAGATCGAGGTTTGGAGAGAAGACTCAGAGGACAACACAGCGGATCCACTCACAAAGGCCTGTTCCCAGAGAGAGATTTTTATGGGATGGTTGAGTATGAGATACTACAACCACTGCTATCAGATGGCCCTAGTGCAAGTGGGAGATTGTTAGTTATATGTATGCCCTAGAGGCCATTACTATACATAGGATGTATATTGTAGTGGATGCTTGGACATATATAGGGAGGGCTTTCTTGCTCGACATGATAGTATGCTATCTGGTTGCTCTTTATCTTAACATGTACACTGATTGTCTCTCTGTTACATGTTGGTAAAGCCCTTAGGATGTGTACTTGACTACCTGAACTATGATGCGGATCATACTAGTGGGGACATGGTAATCCATAAGTACATCCTTCAAAGTCCCTAGTCGTGGGTGTATCGAGACGGGGCATCGATATACCAGAGTAGACTAGCGTATACCTTCTCGACCCATACAGATGGGCGATGGATGATCCTATATCCATTGGTGTTTGACATCAGAGATGATATACGGGTGCTCAGTGAAGACTGGGTACACTGGACGGACTCGCCGAGAACTCCCAGATGGTATTATACCTTACGTCAGATGGCAGTTCTCTAGTGACACTGGTACAGAGTAGTCTGTTGACCCGAGATCGTCATAGAGTCTTGTGTGGTTCCCACTGTGCTTTGATTTCCACCTTACCACGTCCAAGAGGGCGTGCAAAACGGTGGTTTTTGGGTACAGTGCCGAATCACATGGAGGCAATGAGCGATAGGAGGGGATTCGTCTCTCCCGGTAGGGAGTTGATGTTGCGCTGTGTTCGATTGGCTATAACCGGAAATCCCTGGCCAGGGTTGCTGAGATTTACTGGTAAGTGTTATCAGTAGTTTCTCGAATTGTTATAGACCTCATATCGACACGACTTATCGTGCTATTGGGGTCTGACGTTTACCACCCCTAGGCGAGATATGCGACATATCAGACGATCAGACCGGACTGTACGGTAGTGTTACTGGTTGGATTCACTGGAGTGTGAGCGGGCTTGCTCGTCGATCTTCTGATCGCTCAATACCCGGGTGGCCGTTACGTTTAGCAGACCGCTTGCGGCTTGTGGGTGTTTGATATGATCATCACCTGCTGCCGGCGTATTGACGAGTCTTTAGAGTCCTACACAGAGCTTTCCTGGCTCAAGCGAAACGAAATAGGAGCGCATATGAGATATGTGCGGGACCGAGAATAATGCGTGTATGTGTTACCGTATTCCATTCTCGTGATGAATGTATCGAATGGTTATATGCGATATAACCTAGTTATCGAATCGAGGGTTGATTCGATAAGCCGATACATTGGATACTAGTCGGTTATATGCGATATGACCGGATCGTTGAATCAAGTGTTGATTTAATGATTTAATGCATAATTATATATTTGATATATTACTTTGCATTAACTAGTATCGGTTCACTTTTAAATGGATTTTCTCACTTGTTTGTGCACATTGTATATATGATATATTTTTTGTGCATAAGATTGTATCATGTTTGATGATACATGCTAGTTTGGGTTTGTGTAAAGAATTTAACCATGGTTACTTAAGTGGTTAGGGTTTCATTTCCTTTTCTCATTTATTTATCTATTTATTCTTTTTGGAAAAATATTTAGCATAATACAAAATGGTGGCTTTCTTTGGATGCATGTTGAAGTTTCATGAAGCTTTGACCAAGTGACCATTTTGTCTCCATGCTTAACCCTAACCATTCCCACTAACCATGATTTATTCTCTACACTTGACCATGGTTGAATTATGATAAGTATTCATTTTATTTCCTTTTTGAAAACAACTTATCATAATATTCATCTTCTTCTTCATCTTCTTCAAGGAAGAAAAGCTAGACTTCATCAATGGTGATTGATGAAAAAGAGTGAGAAATCCAATTCTAAAGTCTACCCACTTCCTATTTCTTCATCCTCTACCTCTTGCCAAGTAGTAGAGTGTGTTTTCTTCACAAGTTTTATGACTTGGTGAAGTGGGAGCTTGATCTTGTGATGTCTCGACGTAGATCATCTTCGGCACGAAGCCGATGACCTTGCCCGCCCTTTTCTCCGATGAAGCCGACGCTAAAGCCCGGGATTTCATTTGGACAGCGGAGAGGACTTCATCATGGAACCGTGGAGGTGGAGGACCGGATCTACAAAGGTTGTATTTCCGTACTCTTAGTTAAAGTAGTTAACTAGTTGCTTTGTCGCCTAAACTTCTAGCCAACGATCCGTATTAGGGTTTCTCGGCACCTCTAATTTTTTTTTGAAATTGGCATGGTTGATACCTTGTGAGACCTCTTCAGAGTGCCTAGGAACCCTACAATAACAGGGAAGTCTCTGGCCAGGGCTGGTTTAGAGATATACTGGTAAGTGTTACCAGTAGTTTCTCGACCCGTTATGAGCCTCATATCGGCATGACTTATCGGTTATTGGGGTCTGACGTTTACCACCCCTAGAACTGATATGCGACATATCAGACGAGGAGATCGGACTGTACGGTAGTGTCACTGTCAGGCTTTTACAGGAGTTGGAGCGGGCTTGCTTGCTGATCTTCTGATCGCTCAATACCCGGGTAGCCGTTATGTCCAGCTAGTACCGTTGACGGCTTGTGGGTGCTTGATATGATCATCACCTACTGCCGGCGTATTGACGAGTCTTTAGAGTCCAACATAGAGGTTTTACTGACTCAGGCAAAACGAAATAGGAGCGCATATGAGATATGTGCGGGACCGAGAATAATACAAGTATATGATACTGTATTCCATTCTCACGATTTGTATCATCGGACGGTTATATGAGATATAGCCGGGTTACCGAATCAAGTGTTGATTCGATACATTGATACACTTGATACTAGTCGGTTATATGCGATATGACCGGATCGTTAAATCAAGTGTTGATTTAATGATTTAATGTATAATTATATATTTGATATATTAGTTTACATTAACTAGTATTGGTTCACTTAAGATTGATTTTCTCACTTGATGTGCACAAATTGTATATGTGATATATTTTTGTGCACAAGATTTTATCATGTTTGATGATACATGCAAACTTGGGTGTGTGTATGACTTACACCATGTTTAAGATAATGGATTAGGTTTTTATTTATTAAGTAATTCAAAATGGTGGCTTTCTTTGTTTGGGCTTGAAGCTTCATGAAGCTTTTAAGCATCTTTGACAAAGTCTAACCATTTTGTTTTGCTTGAAATTTTCCTTAACCTAACCCATTAACTTAAACTAGGGTTTAGTCTCTACAAAGGTTAACTCACCCATGGTTGCATTATGATAGACTTCACTTGATAATTCATTTTCATTATTCAATTCTTATTCTTCTTCTTCTTCTTCTTCATGAAGAAAAGGAAAAAGGTTGCTAGAAATTTTCAAGTGAAGATTAAGAGTGAGAAATCAAAATCTAAAGAGAACCCACTTCCTATCTCACCATCCTCTACTAGACTAGCACTTTAGTTTAGGGTGTTTGCTTCACTAATTCATTGGTTAGTGAAGTAGAAGCTTGAGTTCGTATTCCCTCGACGTAGATCATCTTCGGCCTCGAAGACTTCAAGCGATCTCGTTGCAATTTCTCAAGGAGCCGTCCGAGAGTCCGGGAGTTGGATGATCGCAGCGAAGGGACGTCGTCACGGAGCTTTGGAAGTGGAGGACCGGATCTACAAAGGTTGTAGTCCCTTTCCTTTAGAGTAAATGTGATTTACTTGCATCTTTTTCGCCTAATCTCTAGTTAACGATCTTGCTTAGGGTTGTTCGGCACCTAAAAATTTTAATCTGGCATGGTCGATGCCTTGTAGAGCCTTATTAGTGTGCCTAGTAACCCTACAAAAAGATCATGAAAGATGTTCACTCGGGCGTTTGCGGTGCTCACCAATCTGGCCCCAAGATGCGACTTCAAATCAAAAGGCTTGGATATTACTGGCTCTCCATAATACAGGATTGCGGAGAGCATGCAAAGAAATGTCAGATCTGCCAAATCCATGGTGATTTCATTCACAAGCATCCCAATCCGTTGCATCCTACGGTGGCGTCGTGGCCCTTCGAAGTCTGGGGCACCGACATTGTTGGCCCAATTGATCCTCCGTCATCCAAAGGCCACCGGTTCATACTGGCCGCGACAGACGACTTCTCCAGATGGGCTGAAGCTGTCCCGCTAAAAGAAGTCAAGACAAAAGATATTCTGACATTCTTCCAGCATAATATTCTATACCGCTTCGGTACACCAAGAAGAATCATTTCTGACAACGAGCCTTCTTTCAAGAGCTTCAATGTCTCAAGGTTCGCTACTCAGCACAAGATAGACTGGGCTAGCCGAAGCCTTCAATAAGACTCTATGCAAGCTCCTGAGGAAAAATGCTTCAGCCAACAAGAGAGACTGGAATCTCAAACTTCACGAGGCGTTGTAGGCATATCGAACCACACACCGTACTCCAACTCAGTCCACTCCATACCCATTGCTCTTCGGAGTGGAGGCGGTCCTCCCTCTCGAAGTCGAAGTTCCAAGCTTAAGAATGGCCGTTCAACACGAGTTGACGGAGGAAGAAAACGTGCTCCTTCGACTTGAAGAGCTCGACGCCCTCGAAGAAAAGAGGCTCGCAGCGCAGCAAAATCTGGAGCTATACCGAGCCCAAATGTCACGGGCCTATGACAAGATAACCCTTCTCCGTGCTTTCAAGAAAGGTGAATTGGTGTTGGTCCTCAAAAGACCGATCATCCCCAATCGACATACCAAGGGAAAATTCGAGCCAAACTGGGAAGGACCATACGTCTTCGAGAAAGTGTTCGACGGAGGATCCTACCAACTAATAAGTGCCGAGGGAGAACACCCATCAATGGCCGATATCTCAAGAAATATTACGCGTGAATGCTTCAAGTCGCAGGAGAATTGAGCACATTAGCCCTACGGTCTGGATCATACATCCTGCAAAACCGTATACAATCCACGGGCGTAAACAACCCCTATCTCTCCTAAATCTTGCCGGTGAGACTACTTTTAAAGTCCCACCAGCGGCAAAAAAAAACGGTATGTCCACAAGCAAAACGGGCACGGATGAAAACCCGAAAGGACTCCGTGAGTAAAAAAAGCAGGGCTACCGGCGAGTTTGTGAAAACCCGAAAGGACGCAAACTCATAAAAAGAGATGAAATACACTCGCAAAGTCCTCTCGACCTTGTAAGGAGAAAATCCCTGCGTGAGATCCTTACGACTCACAAAGGAGCGACACACTTAGGAATCCTCACGATTCCTAAGGAGAACATACACCTGCGAGATCCTCTCGACTCGTAGGGAGAAAATGGTTTTATGAGACCCTTACGGCTCATAAAATTGAAAAGTCTTAGGTGACAGGGACCTAAACCTATCTCCTAAGCCACCGCTCCCCAACGGGAAATGGAAAATGATGAGTCGCTCCTGACATTACGCTTCAGTGTTAGCGGTGCTGATGCCGACCCAAAAACCAAATCCCAAGTCCTCACGGGGCAAATGATGAGTTGCTCCTGGCATTATTCCAGTGCAGCAATGCTGATGCCAAACAAGATCCAAATCCCAAGTCCCTAAACGGCGAATGATGAGTCGCTCTTGGTACCATATTCCAGTGTAGCGATGCAGACGCCAACCAAAATCCAATTTCTCAAAATTCTCCCGGCCCAACGGTTAGTCTCCAAATTGGCTGCCGTATACAATCCACGGGCTCAAATAATTCTCAGCATACCCATGCCCTACCGCAATCACCAGTCCAGCGGCCGGTCTTCGCCCTTGGACTTATGCTCCATTTTTGAAGACCCACTCATGTGTCCTCACGATACATGAGGAGAACCAACTTACGGGATCCTCACGACTCGTAAGAATACACCTTCGTGGGATCCTTACGACTCACAAAGGAAAAACACACTTGGGAGTCCCCACGACTCCTAAGGAGAAAGTTCACCTACGATATCCTTTCGACTCGTAGGAAGAAAATGCTTTTATGAGACCCTTACGGCTCATAAAATTGAAAAGCCTTAGGTGATAGGGACCTAAACCTGTCTCCTAAGCCACCGCTTCCCAACAGGAAAAGGCAAATGATGAATTGCTCCTGGCACATGTGCTTCAGTGTTAGCAACGCTGATGCCTACCCTAACCCCAAAATTCCAAACTCCAATCCCCCCTAAGTCTTTAAACTGGAAACAGATGACTTCTAAGTCGTTAAACTAGGAACAGATGACCACTAAGTCGTTAAACTGGGAACGAGGGAAATTTCCTCATGGCAAATGATGATTCGCTTCTGGTACCATATTCCAGTGCAGCGATGCTGATGCCAAACCAAAACCAAAATCCCCAAATCCACTCATGGCAAATGATGATTCGCTCCTGGTACCATATTCCAGCGTAGCGATGCTGATGTTAACCCAAATCACATCAAATCAATAAAACAACCAATGACCTCCCTGGCAGAATCAAATTCCACCTCGGAAACAAGTCAACTTCATCCATGATGCCACAAGAAGCGGAGCAAGTCAAATCCAGAATCGACCGTCCAAGTCGCTAAAAGGGCAGCATCGACCGTCCACGTCGCTAAAAGGGCAACAACGACCGTCCAAGTCGCAAAAAGGGCAGAATCGACCGTCCAAGTCGTAAAAAGGGCAGCAACGACCGTCCAAGTCGCAAAAAGGGCAGAACCGACCGTCCACGTCTCTAAAAGAGCAGCATCGACCGTCCACATCGCTAAAAGGGTAGCAAAGACCGTCCAAGTCACAAAAAGAGCAGAACCGACCGTCCTCGTCTCTAAAAGGGCAGCACCGACCGTCCACGTCGCTAAAAGGGCAGCACCGACCGTCCACGACGCAAAAAGGGTAGCAACGACCGTCCAAGTCGCAAAAAGGGCAGAACCGACCGTCCAAGTCGCAAAAAGGGCAACAACGACCGTCCAAGTCGCAAAAAGGGCAGAACCGACCGTCCAAGTCGCAAAAAGGGCAGCAACGACCGTCCACGTCGCTAAAAGGGCAGCATCGACCGTCCACATCGCTAAAAGGGCAACATCGACCGTCCAAGTCGCTAAAAGGTCAGAACCGACCGTCCACGTCGCTAAAAGAGCAGTATCGATCGTCCACGTTGCAAAAAGGGCAGCAACGACCGTCAAAGTCGCAAAAAGGGTAGAACCGACCGTCCAAGTCGCAAAAAGGGCAGCAACGACCGTCCAAGTCGCAAAAAGGGAAGAACCGACCGTCCACGTCGCTAAAAGGGCAGCATCGACCGTCCACGTCGCTAAAAGGGCAACATCGACTGTCCAAGTCGCTAAAAGGGCAGAACCGACCCTCCATGTCGCTAAAAGGGCAGCATCGACCGTCCACGTCGCAAAAAGGGCAGCAACGACCGTCCAAGTCGCAAAAAGGGCAGCAACGACCGTCCAAGTCGCAAAAAGGGCAGAACCGACCGTCCACGTCGCTAAAAGGGCAGCATCGACCGTCCACGTCGCTAAAAGGGCAACAACGACAGTCCAAGTCGCAAAAAGGGCAGAACCGACCGTCCAAGTCGTAAAAAGGGTAGCAACGACCGTCCAAGTCGCAAAAAGGGCAGAACCGACCGTCCACGTCGCTAAAAGGGCAGCATCGACCGTCCACGTCGCTAAAAGGGCATCAACGACCGTCCAAGTCGCAAAAAGGGCAGAACCGACCGTCCACGTCGCTAAAAGGGCAGCATCGACCGTCCACATCGCTAAAAGGGCAGCAACGACCGTCCACGTCGCTAAAAGGGCAGCATAGACCGTCCACGTCGCTAAAAGGGCAGCAACGACCGTCCACATCGCAAAAAGGGCAGCATCGACCGTCCACGTCGCAAAAAGGGCAGCACCGACCGTCCACGTCGCTAAAATGGCAGCACCGACCGTCCAAGTCGCAAAAAGGGCAGCATCGACCGTCCATGTCGTAAAAAGGGCAGTGCCAGCTTCCCAAAAGGTAGGAACCGAATCAAGTCGCTTCCACGTGAAAGAAGATCCATCAATTTCATGCACATGACCCACATATATGGTGTGCATTTATTGATGGGGGCAATTTGTTGGGGTAAAAATTTACACCCCGGTTGACCAAGTCAAAATCAAAGTCAACCCCAAGCCAAGTGGGCCCAAACCCAGATCCAGTAGGCCCATGCCCGGGTCGTGCCCGAACATGAAGCGGCCGACCTCCCCCCAATCAGAACAAGAAGATTATCTTCTGTAAAACAGAAGCCCTTGGATTAAAGATCCAACGGTGGGAAAACATCCCTAAATCACTCAGAGAAAGATCTCTTTAACTGATTTAACAAATCAATTGGCACTATATAAAGACCCCTAGATTCCAAGTCTAAAGGAGATGAATACAGAGAAAAAGATAGAAAACTCCTCTAAAACTTAGAGAAGAACTCGAAGAAAAGAAAAGGTAAAACCTTTGGAAAAAAGAAGAATTTCTTCTAAAAAGATCAATGATCTAAAAACAAGATCAAGATCTTTAATAAAAAATAATAATAAAGAAGTACTCTACTTCATGACTAGATCTTTTGATCTATATAAAGGCATTGCCTTTTGATGAACCACTGGTTCTTGAAATTTGAGGTAGAACCTCTCTGGAACAAGAAAAACTTGTTTTCTTTAATCTAAATTTGATCAAGATATTAAACAGTGCCTTGCATTTTTGAAATTTGCACTGTTGCGCTCCTTGGATTGGCGCAAGCCACCAGGGAGCGCCACGTGTCAATCATAGAACAACTGCGCCTTGCGCTTCTAAAAACAGAGCACCGCTCTCTTGGTTTGGCACAAGTCACCAGAGCACGCCACGTGTCAGCAGCGCACTGGCGCAGCGCACTGCGCTAACAGACTTGCGCTCACCAGTGCATGACACGTGTCACCTCCACATGAATTTGCGCCTTGCGCTCCTCAATTGGTGCAAAGGGCCTGACAAGCCACATGGGGCACTGTCAGAGCATTAAATACGGTGCAGAGCCCAATTAAAGGTCTAATAAACCAAATAAAAAAATGCTCTGCATTATTAAAAAAGGGGCAGAGCCCAATTTAAAAGGCCTAACAGGCCTAATAAAAATGCAATGCATTAATAAAAGGGAAAAACCCAAGCAGAGGCCTAACAGGCCAAAGATAAATGAAATGTTATGCATTTTGAACTGGACTTAACCCAATTCTGGCCATAAGTCCTCAAATTAAATTGAACTGAGCACAACTGCTCTCTCAAATCAATTTACTTCCGGTTCAAGGGTACATCTCCGAACTCCTCTGATATTTGTCGTTGTAATCCTTCAACGTCGTCAGAGGTGACGGGTCCCGACAACCACATATTGATACGGACTATTGGGTCCTTAAACTCACGAACTAATGCGTCCTTAAACCAATATTCGTCCTCAAAACGGGAATGTTGGACTAATGCGTCCTTAAACCAATATCCGTCTCCAAATTGGGAATTTTGGACCACCATGTCCCTAAACTGGTAATGGACCTCTATGTCCCTAAACTGGAACAAAAGAGCCTAAATGCTCTTTTGTCGGATCTAAATGATCCTGTTAAGTCGATTTTAGTCTCAAATTAGGCTAACGTATCCTTAACAAACGTTTAAGTTGATCTTAGCCTCAAATATGGCTAACACATCCTTAAACCAAAACTTTCAAAACAGACTTTAGTCCCAGATTGGACTATAGATCTCCCAACCAACTTTGGTTTAAGGGTATATCTCTGAACTCCTCTGACATCTGTCGTTGTAATCCTTTAATGTCGTCAGAGAGGTGATGGGTCCCGACGGTCATACATTCAATGGACCACTATGTCCCTAAACTGGAACAATAGAGCCCCCAAATGCTCTTTTGCCGGATCCAAACGATCCCGTTAAGTTGATCTTAGTCTCAAATTGGACTAACGTATCCTTAACAAACGTTTAAGTTGATCTTAGCCTCAAATATGGCTAACGTATGCTTAAACCAAAACCCAAACCCAAATCTAAAAAATACGGATTTGGACTAATCCACGTCCTACGGGCGACAACACAAATTAGTCTCCGTATACAATCCACGGGCAATCACAAACAAAACAAACACCCATGACACGAAGTGACCATCTGGAGAAGGAGAAAGTTGTTACCACGATGCGGTAGCGTAATTAATTGCAGGGGCTTGCGCCTGCAGGGAAGAGCGTCCCCACAATCAAAAACCCCTCGAACGAGGGGGAATCTGACGAAGTCTGCTGCATCGGCCGCATCCGTTTAAACCTTCGATACATGGTGCCATAAATCAACTTGGCACCTTCGGAGAGGTAGACGGATAAAACCAAATAGCATCTGCCCCGAATCTCAGGCAAGACGTCCCTGTCGCGCCGCCATTCGGAAGGAAACAGATTCTGGCACGCCCGGTGGGACCTCTTCCTCTTTCCACTCCACACTTCGTGTGTCGTGTTCGTGAACTAATCGCGGTTTGCTGTGGTTGCCTGTGGATTCGAGGTACTTAGATTTGGTGTCTTGCTCCGTGCAGAAAATAGAAGATCAATGGCTTCAAACTGCACTCCCTGCAACTGCAACTCTCGCTCTGTCCCTGCTGGAGGAGTGACTTATGGGCCCCAAGCGGCATCCCTTTTCAAGATGCCAGTGGAGCAGGTAACTCAAGCCACCACTGGACTATTCTTCGGGACCATGCTCCCACCGATGAGCTTCAATACCCCAATGACATTGCAAGAAGTCGGTCTATGATCAGCTTGCTACTGCCGCGGCCCCTTTCAACGGGTCGCCCAACTTCAATACCTCAGTTTTCAACAGACTAGGCCAGAACGTCTGCAAGCCCGCAATACCCGAAGCTGCCATCCCAAAGCGGATAACCATCCCGGCTCAAGCGGACGAAATCATTGGAAAGGCTCCTCCTTCCAAGAAGTCAGTTTTTACAAGGCTGGCCATTCCGGTTTCTGCTCCAGGCAAGGTCCTCAAAGCTGCTTCCCCTGCCCAGAGGTCTGTCTTTGACAGATTGGGCATTGCTTCTCAACGGGTGTCGGTCTTCGACAGGCTAGCACCAATAACAGTCTCTCCTCAAAGCAGGGGGCATGACGAAGTCACCCTTATAGCTGAAACAACTCCATCCACTCGTCACGCCCGACGTCTCCACTGGCGCCGGATAAGGAAGACTGGGGGCAACTCCCCCTCTGGGATAACTCCGCCAGCTACGATGGTGGGGATCGATGTTGCTGTTCCGACAGAGAACAGCTTTGAACTTCTCAACGAGGTGCGCAGAAACTCTCTTATTGCAGTGCTGAAGAGAACTCCTTCATGTGGGGAGAATATTCCAGAGAAGAAGCTGGAGCAGCCCCCTCAACGGCTGTCCTCGAAAATTTACAAGGTCTGGCGTCAAGTCCAAGACTCCGTACTGGATCAAGACTATCTCCGCCGACAGAAAAAGATGAAAGTTCGGCAGGAGAAGGACTACTCTGTCAAGCCACAAAGGATGACAGCTACTTGGTTGCCTACTGCAATGGCTCCCTCAACGTCAATCACTCAAAAGAAAAGGAGGCTGCAAAAAGCCCATGTGAACATGGCGAACCGTAAAAGCGCTGAGCACAAACGCCCCAAGTCTGGGGGCATAGTGGTGCATACTGTTTATATGGCATCCGGGAAATAGGATATCCACGCTTCGATAGGTCACCGACCGCTCACTCGATCCGTGACAAAAGCCTAGGAGCAACAACAGAAGCTTCAGGAAATGATGACTGCAATGGCCGCACTTACCGGACCAAAAGAAAGCTCGAAGGCATCATCAGAACAGCGTCATGAACAAGAAACCGACGCCGAGTTCCTTCGGAGGATACTGGAAAAGAAGGACAAAGAGGCTGCAGAACAAGCAACCAATATAAAACGAATGGCCCTAATGTTCCAGGACATGGTGGGTATGATGATCCAGCAGGATCCCCCGGCCGAAGATCCTCCGGTTGTCCTTGAAGATGACAGAGGAGAAACGTCAAATCCACCGCCGGCTCTTTCAACGGCCAAGGAGGAGACAATTTCCAAAGCTGGCCTGGATGAATATATAGCTTAGCAGATACGGGTTCACCAGGCAACTGAGGCAGCCGGTCAAGTTGTCAGAATGGGGCGACCATATCCGAGCTGGTATGATCAGATCAAGTACCCGCCGGGCTATACAATACCGAAATTCCATGTCTATAAGGGGACTAGCAATCCCCATCAACATGTTGCCCAGTTCAGGGCTCTTTGTGGCAATACCGGCGGTGATGATAATTGTTGCTTCGCCAGTTCGTCGGTAGCTTATAGGAGACGGCGTTTGAATGGTACTCCGAGCTTCCGAACGACTCCGTCAAAACTTTCGCTGAAATGGAGTTGTTGTTTACCCAGCGTTTCGCTAGCGCCAGCGAGCATACTCCAATAACAGCTTTGATCAATGCGAGAGTAAAGCCGGGCGAAACCTGGGTTCAATATGCAATCCGGTGGCGAAACTTATAGTCGAAGTGTGAACAACGTATTGAAGAAGCACCTGCGGTAGACATGTTCGTGGGCACTCTTGATCCGCAAGCAACCATATCGTAATTCATGATGTTCTTCAAGCCGACTACTTTCCAGGCCTTGATTGATAGGCTAGCTCAGATGGACCATAGACCGTATCCTCCAAAGCCGGACTCCCGAAGTGAAAAGGGGAAAGGTAAAGCGATCGTCGTCGCCAATACTCAACAACAGCCGAGCAACTTAAAGCCGGTTGTTCGCCAAAACAATGTGCGTCCACGCCCATCCCTCGAGGAGAGGCTAGGACGTCCTTACTCGTTTCCTCAAGATAAAACGAGAAGACTGTTTGAGCTGGCAGTGCACAACAGACTCATCAATCTGCCGAGTCCAAAACGTCCGTTGCAGCCAGGCGATCTCAACAATCCTAATTACTGCCCTTACCATCAAGCAGTAAGCCATCCAATCGAAGATTGCTTCGTCATTAAAGGATGGATTGAGAACCAATACCAACAAGGCAAGTTCGCATTATCCAAGAACTGGAAGGTGAGCCCGCCACAGCCTGATGCTCTTAAAAGGGTAGACGTGCCGGGAGCATCATGATTTTTTATAGAAAAAGCTCCGCGGTTTGATGACAAGCGCCCGGATCTGCAAAAATGTATTGACGCACTGGAAGAAGATAATCAGAAGGCGCGGACCCCAGTCACACTCAGAGAATTCCTCAACCACGTCCTTGAGGACGAAGGTGACAACAAAGACTCGTCGGATGAACCTGAGGATTATGTGGCAAGCTGCCATATGATCTCTAACTCGTCGAGAGACACTAAAGAAGCTCCTGACGCAGAGAAACCGGGGGCAAGTCCCGAACCAGAACCTCTGGGAACATCAGACGAAATGATTGATGCATTCCTAAATGAAGCCCGTCAGGAAAGCAAAGCCAATCGAGAGCGTGAACTGACTATATTTGAAAAGGCCAAATGCCAACGACTGGAGGAAAGAGCCGGGACATCCCAACTGGAGCAAAGCATCCCTATCGCCGGCAAAATCAAGCTTAAAGTAAGAAAACGATTTGCTACGGCCCTGGCAATAGGAATGAAGTTGCCCTCTTTCAAAGGAAATTCCCCTGGCAATATACGTCTTGATGAAGTGGACATACATCCTAATTTCTGCCTATACCATCAGAGGATTGCACACCCCACCGAGGAGTGCACAGCCTTTAATAACTGGTGGCAGGGATATGTTGCCCATCGACAACACGTTCAACGAGTGAAGCGCAAGGCTCGTCGGAAACAGAAAAGCACGACAGATGAACGCGAAAGAGCTGTTGGCGACTGTCACATAGCCGACACCAAGGGATCGCAAGTTATTACCTTCGGGAGAGACTCCGAAGAAAAAGTAGCCCCCGGCTTTCTATTCAAGGAATCCACCTTTGAAACGAAAGAATTGAGGAGTTGCGAGAGCATTCAGTCGTGCAATCGCACGCTACCCGAAAAAAATCTCGGACCCGCAAACAAGGGATCGAACAAGAAAGATAAAGGGAAGGGAAAAACAGTCCTCGTCGCCAACACTCAACAGCAATCGAGTGACCCTAGACCGGTTGTTTGCCGAAACAACAAGCGGCAACCCCTCAATGAAAAGTTGAAACGTCCTTACTCATTTCCCCATGATGAAACAAGGAGGCTGTTCGAACTAGCAGAGCGCAACAGGCTTATCACTCTAACGGAGCCGAAACACCAGCTACAACTGAATGATGTCAACAATCCTAATTACTTCCTTTACCACCAAGTATTGGGCCATCCGATCGAAAACTGCTACGTCTTCAAAAACTGGGTTGAAGACCAACACCAGCAGGGCAAGTTCGCGCTGTCCGAAAACTGGAAGGTGAGCGCGCCACAACCACATGCTCCGAGAAAGGTGGACATGCCGGGGGCATCATGCTCATTCATAGGGAAAGCCCCATAGACCGAAAAGTCGGTAAACTAGAGATTCGCCTCAAATACGGCGACGGTGGACCGCAATGTTCTTAAACTTGCAAATGACCGAAACGTCTTTAAACTACTACCGTAGCATCCTTAGGATGACGTGATTAAAAAAAAGAATATAAAGAATATAAAAAAAGAATAAAAAAAAAGACGGTATGTCCATAAGAGAAATGGGCACGGATGAAAACCCGAAAGGGCTCCGTGAGTAAAAACAGCAGGGTTACCGGCGAGTGTTCGTGAAAACCCGAAAGGGCGCGACCTCGTTAGAAAAAAGAATAAAAAGAATAAAAAAAAGAGAATAAAAGAAGATGGTATGTCCATAAGTGAAATGGGCACGGATGAAAACCCGAAAGGGCTCCGTGGGTAAAAACAGCAGGGCTACCGGTGAGTGTTTGTGAAAACCCAAAAGGGCGCAACCTCGTTAAAAGACACTTACAAGGTCCTCTCGACCTTGTAAGGTGAAACCACCCGCGTGAGATCCTTACGACTCGCAAGGGAGCAACACACTTAGGAATTCTCACGATTCCTAAGGAAAAATTACACTTGCGAGATCCTCACGACTCGCAAGGAGAACTCTCTTATGAGACCCTCACGGCTCATAAGAGTTGAAAGTATTGAGTTACAGAGACCTGAACCTGTTCTTAAGCAACCCCCACAACCTTCGATATTGCCCTACAAGCGGCTCAATACTGACCCTTGTATACAATCCACGGGCGCGAATAAATATTTCCCTAACAAAGTCCCATCCGTGACTAGGGATATGTTCGCACGGTGAACAACCCTTATGAGTCCTCTCGACTCATAAGGAGAAAACACTCTTGTAAGATCCTTACGACTTATAAGAGAACATACACTTAGGAATCCTCACGATTCCTAAGGAGAAAACGCACCTACGAGATCCTCACGACTCGTAGGGAGAAACACCTTTATGAGACCCTTACGGCTCATGAAGTCAAAAGCCTTAGTCGACGGGATCATAACCCTGTTTGCTAAGCCACCTTTGTTTGACATCGAAAGAGGCAAATGATGATTCGCTCCTGGCAATATCCCAGTTGTAGCGATGCTGATGCCTAAACCGGTATCAAATTCCAAGTCCTTTCATGGCAAATGATGATTCGCTCCTGGCAATATTCCAGTCGTAGCGCTGCTGATGCTAAGATTGGCACCAGATTCCAAGTTCCACGCTCGTGATAAAAAAAATCAGCGAGCTAAAAATGCATATGAAATAGCCGAAATGATGGGGCAACTTGCAACAAAATCAGCAAGTAAAAATGTATGCATGCAAAATAGCCGAAATGATGGGGCAACTCGCAATAAAAAGCAGCGAGTAAAAATAAAATAAATAGCCGAAATGATTGGGCAACTCACAATAAAAAGCAGCGAGTAAAAATAAAACAAAAATAGCCGAAATGATTGGGCACCGCGAAAAATAGCCGAAATGATTGGGCAATCGCGATTTTCGCAATATAAAAAGCTGAAATGATAGAGCATCGCGGAAAGAATTAAAAAAATGAAAGAATGAAACCTTTTGCCCTACAGGTGAGATCACATCTATCCCTGTATACAATCCAGGGGCACAAACAAAGAGGGAACCATACCTTCCCAACAGGCTCCACCAGAAAGCGAAGCCAAATCTCGATGGTTCATAGACAGCCTAGAGACAACCTCGACATTTGTCGCAATATTGCAGACATAATGTCAACAAACGAAGCAAAAGAAGATCCCTAGCTTCAGGGTCTCGACGTCGATATCGACAACTTAGAGATCACCAACGGCATTTCTCCTCACTCCAACCAGATGCAGACATAACGTCAACAACCGACCTCAGAGTCGCAACGAAACGGACCCACGGCATAGTCCCTAGTTCCAAATCTTAACGGCAATATCTACAGCCTAAGAATCAGCAACGGCGTTCCTTCGCAGTCCAGCAGGATGTAGATGCAACGTCAACAAAAGACCCCATGGTCAGCAAAGCGGAGTGACGGCAAAATCCCAACTCCACCTCAGCATTCGTCTCGTTACAGCAGACGCAATGTCAACAACGGCATTCCTTCGCAGTCCAGCAGGATGTAGATACAACGTCAACGAAAGACCCCACGGTCGAAACAAAGCGGAGTGACGGCAAAATCCTAGCTCCACCTCAGCATTCGTCTCGATACAGCAGACGCAATGTCAACAACGGCGTTCTTTTACAGTCCGGCAGGATACAGATACAACATCAACAACCCAAGGTTAAAACAACGGAGCCGCGGCTAATTCCTTAGTTCCAGGTCCTAACGGTTCACAGGCAACCTAGGAACCACCTCGACGTTCGTCTCGATACAGTAGACGCGATGTCACCCCAGCGTTCTTCCCCCAGCAGGATTCGGACGTGCCAAAGCAAATGAAGCGAAGGCCAAAATCCTAGCTTCAGGGTCTTAACGGCAAGTCATTTAAAGCCTGAAAGACAATCGGAGATCATCTCACACCAGTGCGGAGTGGTCACCACCTCGACGTTCGTCTCGACACAGCAGACGCAACATCACCAAAAGGAGCCACGGCAAAATCCCTAGTTCCAAACCTCGACGGTTCACCAGCAACCTAGAGACAACCGCGACATTCGTCTCAATACAGCAAACGCAATGCCAGCAAACGAAGCGAAGGCCAAATTCCTAGCTTCAGGGTCTTAACAGCAAGTCATATAAAGCCTGAAAGACAATCAAAGATCATCTCACACCAGTGCGGAGTGGTCACCACCTCGACGTTCGTATCGACACAGCAGACGCAACATTACCAAAAGGAGCCACGGCAAAATCCCTAGTTCCAAACCTCGACGGTTCACCAACAACCTAGAGACAACCGCGACATTCGTCTCAATACAGCAAACGCAATGCCAGCAAACGAAGCGAAGGCCAAATTCCTACCTTCAGGGTCTTAACGGCAAGTTATATAAAGCCTGAAAGACTATCGGAGATCATCCCACACCAGCGCGGAGTGGTTATGACTCATCGGGGCTCTCCAAAATGAGCCTAATCTCAAGTAAAAAGCGGCATGGTAAAATTCCTAACGCTTCCGACGGTCAAACTGCCTAGGAGGATTGCTTGAAGACGTCCTGTCCAGCTCCCGAAGGGATCAGAGACACGGCAGTCGCAGGGCTACTCGAGCAGCACGATTGCCTATCGAGGGATGCATCAGCCAATGCGACGGTAGGACGGGCAAAACCCTAGTACCACAGACCCTAACGGACCTCTATCGTAAAGAGCAGAGGTTAACTGTGACGTTAGGATATGCTTACGAGAACTGCTCGATTCGTCTCGACTCGTGAGGAAATCGATGTCTTTGCAAGAACTTCTCGATTCGTCTCGACTCGTGAGATAAAGCCTTAGGCAGCGGGGATTAAAAAACCTGTTTCCTGAGCACTGGGACCCTGCAAGTCGGTCCAAAAACGGTCTCTTGCATACTATCCACGGGTTACACTCTCCAAAGTCGAATCTCAACAAGGAGGGAAACAACCGCTTACGGGTCCTCTCGACTCGTAAGAGGGAAAATTCTCTAGTGAGATCCTTACGACTCTCGAGAGAAAACACACTTAGTAATCCTCACGATTCCTAAGGAGTAAATACACCTACGAGATCCTCTCGATCCGCAGGGAGAAAAGTCTTTGTGAGACCCTCACGGCTCATAAAGTTGAAAAGCCTTAGGCAGCAGATTTGAACCTGCTTCTTAAGCCATCACTACTCCTCGAAATATTCAAGACGGAATGTTCTATATCGCCTACAGTCTACGCTTACTTAAGGAATATGCCAATAACAAAGCAGAAAATGAAAGGAAGGACGCAAAAGATTTGTCATTCATACTTGGAAAGTTTCTTACATCAATAAAGGCAATAAACAAAAACATTATCCAAATGATTACAATGGCAAAACCTCAAATGCAGGACATAGATTGAGGAACTCGAAAGTGACCTTGTCCAAGACTTTCCAAGCTTGGAGAACCATCCTAGTATGCTTCCTTTCGCGAGCACGGGCGTCGGGGTCCCCACTGATGTCCTCCTCCCTCCGATAGGCAGCAAGAATGGCGGACGGTTGAAAGGCCTGGTGCAAGAGATCGACAAGATTGTCTCGCCGTCTCTTCGAGATCAGGTTCATCAGGTACACCGAGTGCACCTTGTCCTCGGCGGCGTCCAATGCCCTAAGCGGCACGCCGGTAAAGAATAAGGGGAGCGCCTCCCAAATTGCTCCCACAATAAGCTTCAGGAGAGAGGAACGTCGGGGAAACAGTTGACCGTTATATGCGTTGAAGCGACTCATGATTTCAGCACACTCAGCGTTTGTGAACTCTCGATTCTGAGAACGGCCGAGTCGACATATGTCCCCGTAAGAGATGATCTCGTCGAGATCATCTCTTTTGTGGGTGCCGTACATGTGGGTGTCCATTACTCCTGTAAAAGAAAATTAGCAAAATTAGCAGACAGATTGATTAAGCGAATTCTTATTAAAAACAGGCAGAGAGTTAAACTCCTCGAGAGCAATGCTCTGCAGACAGGAGTGGTACCTGTCAAAGTCAATTATGAGAGAAATTTAAAGAAATACCCCTAAAGAACCATGCTCTGTAAAAGATAATGGAATAACCCATCAAAATGATTAAAAGATCTCTTAGGATCTAAGATCTCACAAGGGCAGAGCCCTATTAAGAAACCTTAAAAAGGTTTTCTTAAAAGATCTATGATCTAAGTAGAGCAAAGCTCTGTTAATGGGTAAAACCCTGGTTTATTAAAAAGTTTTAAACTATACCTAAGTTTTAACAGAGTTCTACTCTTGAAAAGTTCTTAAAGTTGAAGAGCAATGCTCTGAATAAGAGAAAATTCTCAAATAAAGATGGAAATCATCTAAGAGACCAAAGGTCCTATTTATAGGCATTTAGAGCCGTTTCAACTTCCAAAAGGTGGCGCAACGGTTGGAATTCTGCCACCGCTGCGCTCATGTCTGGGGCCACGTAAGCGCAACGGTGGGGGGGCATTTGTTTCCCCCAATCAGAGCAAAGCTCTGTTCAAATTCCAAGACGGGAAATGAAGCAACTCTTCTGTTTCCCCCAATCATAGCAAGACTCTGTTTAAAATTCAAATTTTAATAAAGGAAGCAACGCTTCAGCTGATCTGCGCTCTGCGCTGCGTGACACGTGTCAGCGCAGTTGCGCTGCGCTCTGCGCTGCGCGACACGTGTCAAGCGCAGGTGCGCTTGCGCCAACTGTGCCAGCATTTAAACAATAAAATTTTTGAAAGATCTTTCTCAATCTTTTTAAAAACAAGAAGATTATCTTCTGTTAAACAGAAGCCATTGGATTAAAGATCCAACGGTGGGGAAACATCTCTAAATCACTTAGAGAAAGATCTCTTTAACTGATTTAACAAATCAATTGGCACTATATAAAGACCCCTAGACTCCAAGTCTAAAGGAGATGAACACAGAGAAAGAGATAGAGAACTCTTCTAAAACTTGGAGAAGAACTCGAAGAAAAGAAAAGGTAAAACCTTTGGAAAAAAGAAGAATTTCTTCTAAAAAGATCAACGATCTAAGAACAAGATCAAGATCTTTAATAAAAAAAATAATAAAGAAGTAATCTACTTCATGACTAGATCTTTTGATCTATATAAAGGCATTGCCTTTTAATGAACCACTGGTTCTTGAAATTTGAGGTAGAACCTCTCTGGAACAGGAAAAACTTGTTTTCTTTGATCTAAATTTGATCAAGATATTAAACAGTGACTTGCACTTTTGAAATTTGCACTGTTGCGCTCTTTGGATTGGCGCAAGCCACCAGGGAGCGCCACGTGTCAATCATAGAACAACTGTGCCTTGCGCTTCTAAAAACAGAGCACTGCTCTCTTGGTTTGGCGCAAGTCACCAGAGCACGCCACGTGTCAGCAGCGCACTGGCGCAGCGCACTGCACTAACAGACTTGCGCTCACCAGTGCATGACACGTGTCACCTCCACATGAATTTGCGCCTTGCGCTCCTCAATTGGCGCAAAGCGCCTGACAAGCCACATGGGGCACTGTCAGAGCATTAAATGCGGTGCAGAGCCCAATTAAAGGTCTAATAGACCAAATAAAAAAATGCTCTGCATTATTAAAAAAAGGGGCAGAGCCCAATTTAAAAGGCCTAACAGGCCTAATAAAAATGCAATGCATTAATAAAAGGGCAAAGCCCAGGCAGAGGCCTAACAGGCCAAAGATAAATGAAATGTTATGCATTTTGAACTGGACTTAACCCAATTCTGGCCATAAGTCCTCAAATTAAATTGAACTGAGCACAACTACTCTCTCAAATCAATTTACATCCGGTTCAAGGGTATATCTCCGAACTCCTCTGATATTTGTCGTTGTAATCCTTCAACGTCGTCAGAGAGGTGACGGATCCCGACAACCACACATTGATACGGACTGTGAGGTCCTTAAACTCACGGACTAATGCGTCCTTAAACCAATATTCGTCCCCAAAACGGGAATGTTGGACTAATGCATCCTTAAACCAATATCTGTCCCCAAATTGGGAATGTTGGACCACCATGTCTCTAAACTGGTAATGGACTACTATGTCCCTAAACTGGAACAATAGAGCCCAAATGCTCTTTTGTCGGATCTAAATGATCCTGTTAAGTCGATCTTAGTCTCAAATTAGGCTAACGTATCCTTAACAAACGTTTAAGTTGATCTTAGCCTCAAATATGGCTAACGCATACTTAAACCAAAACTTTCAAAACAGACTTTAGTCCCAAATTGGACTATAGATCTCCCAACCAACTTTGGTTCAAGGGTACATCTCTGAACTCCTCTGACATCTGTCGTTGTAATCCTTCAACGTCGTCAGAGAGGTGATGGGTCCCGACGGCCATACATTCAATAGACCACTATGTCCCTAAACTGGAACAATAGAGCCCCCAAATGCTCTTTTGTCGGATCCAAACGATCCCGTTAAGTTGATCTTAGTCTCAAATTGGACAAACGTATCCTTAACAAACGTTTAAGTTGATCTTAGCCTCAAATATGGCTAGCGTATCCTTAAACCAAAACCCAAACCCAATTCTAAAAAAATACGGATTTGGACTAATCCACGTCCTACGGGCGACAACACAAATTAGTCTCCGTATACAATCCATGGGCAACCACAAACAAAACAAACACCCACGACACGAAGTGACCATCTGGAGAAGGAGAAAGTTGTTACCGCGATGCGGTAGCGTAATTAACTGCAGGGGCTTGCGCCTGCAGGGAAGAGTGTCCCCACAATCAAAAACCCCTCGAACGAGGGGAATCTGACGAAGTCTGCTGCATCGGCCGCATCCGTTTAAACCTTCAATACATGGTGCCATAAATCAACTTGGCACCTTCGGAGAGGTAGACTGATAAAACCAAATAGCATCTGCCTCGAATCTCAGGAAAGACGTCCCTGTCGCGCCGCCATTCGGAGGGGAACAGCGGTCTATCAATGCACCCAAATCCCAGTAAAACTCAGGCGCCGTCATCCTCATCGGCCCTCAAATCCTGTAAATCTCATAGAATCGTGAGTGCCTAGCATTGGCACACAAAAATATCATGAAATCATCGTGTCTAGCATCGACACACAAATCCTCAAGTATTGGGCTCCGTCTGCGGAATCGGCCCTCGGCCCCGGCAGTACGTGTCGTCCCGTATCCATCTATCAGCTCTAGTCAGTATCCTCCGGATAACCGCCAGATCTAACCAATCACCGGTAGGTAGTGGTCCCTCTGCTAGGCTCACCGTCTACTGCACAGCGATCCGTTCTCGCCCCGGGGTACCATACCGGGTCCACCATGTACCCGCAATCGGCCTCGTCCAGCTCCTCGATTCGGGTTCACATGTCACACGTCTCAGAACCGAGAAAACGCATGGTGGACGCACTGAAATATCATATCAAGAGAAACCTGGTTTTTAAAACAGTGCGTATTTTCTTAAAATAATACCACGGTTCTCAAATCCAGAAATCACATAAATCCAAAGTAAATGCGTAAATCCATACAATGTGTCGTATGACATTAAGAGTAAAAAGGGAAAACCGCTCTTTTAAAAGATCCAGTTTTGAAATATCCCATGCGGTCCCTTGGTTTTTAGATCATGAAAATATCATCCATGTATGTAACATATGTATATATATAGGTATGGATGTGCAAATGAATATATACGCAATGTGAGTGTAGCAATGTACATGTGCACTAATATGGATATATCAAGGACGGTATGCACTAATGTGAGTATACAGTGTACATATGCGCAAGTAGTGATATATCAATGAAGGTATGCACTAATGTGAATATACAGTGTACATGTGCGCAAGTAGTGATATATCAATGAAGGTATGCACTAATGTGAATTTACAGTGTAAATGTGCGCAAGTAGTGATATATCAATGAAGGTATGCACTAATGTGAATATACAGTGTACATGTGCGAAATCAAATGATATGTAATTCGTAGCAATCCTATAGTGCAAGTGTCATGGCAATCACTAACGGTATGAGTGTATCATACAAATAGTACTCGTGCAGCTTTAACCGTCAGTGACAGTGCAGTGTTATATACTACATATGCAATAAGAAGGTATGCTACAATAGTCCATATGAACCTCTACGACTAAATATCCTATCACGCCCTGACGCTTAACGCCATACGGGCGATTTCCCCATAGATGTTAAATCTACTTACCTGGTCTCGTGCTAAACGTAGCCAACCACCTGCTTTCCCTTCCTTGCGGCGTCCGACGTACCCGCCTGCGAACCTAGAATTTAGACAAAGAATCCATATATAAGCAAATATCTCGCAAAAACGCGATGTCGAATCAAACGAGAAACTCGCGTCGCGAACTTAACGCGCGTGTGTCCGATATGCTAGATCGTGTGTATACGCGTCTAAAACTACCCCGACACGCCGCGACACGCTGGATCACAGAACCCACTCGCGTATCGCGCGTATCGCGCAAACAAAACATACTAGAAAAATGATATATGGTTCAATATTTTGATACAGGTGAAAACTTACAAAATTGCATATGCCAAAACACTGGAATATGCAGCAAACTACCCTAGCCAAAACCCCAGCACCCCAGTCCCCTACCTGGCCGCAATTTGCGGCCAGAACGAATTAATTGACGGCCAAACAGTGGAAAGGGGGTCTCGTGCTTTGTGTGTATGGTCTAGACCTAGTATACATGCTCTAATTTTCTTAATTTTTCCCTGAAGGAGCCGGGTTAAAAGCAGATCACAGAAAGCCAAGAATTCACTTAAACACGTTAATTTTAGCACTAATTGAAACCCTATGGTATTTTAGTGAAATATAGGGTTTAACTAGATTTAAGTGGCCCTAATAACACTTAACTAAGTTAGTCTAACCATCACTAACATCACTTAACCAAAAGTCCACACAATTCACCATATTGCACAAAAACTCACTTTTATCACTAACCAAAGCTAATTTAACACATAAGCTTAGCAAGCTAGGAATTGAGTTTAAGAATTATACCCTAATAGACCCTAGGAAGCAGGAGAAGGAGTGGAAGAAGAAGATGAGGTGTTGCTGCTGCTGCTGTTGCTGGGGTGCTGCTGCTACTGATGTATGATGCTGCTGCTTTAGGCTGCTGCTGCTGCTGTTTGTGCTGATGCTACTACTTCTGGTGCTGCTGCTGATGCCTCTGTTGCTGCTTCTTCTTCTGCTGTTGCAGCTGCTGGTGTGTGTGTGTGTGTGTGTGTGTGTGAGTGAGAGAAGTGAGAGTGAGAATGAGAAATGAGAACACACAAGTCAAGCCCCCCTCTCTCTTTCTTCATTTGAAGGCATGGCTCATACCATGAAGCCATACTCTCTCTCTCTCTCTCACCAAGTCAACACAAGAAAATCAACCATTTCCATTTAAAATAAAACCAACACACTTAAATAAAAACCCAAATACACTTAATACAAATTTTAAAATTAGCTTAAGGAAAAAGGTTTAACCCACCATGGTTGCTAATCATGGTTTAACCCCAATTAAGCCCTAGTTTACATGCACATGTGTGTGCAAGCCTAGAAAATTCTAATAAAATTTTTATTAAATTTGATAAAATATTTGAAAATCAATTTGGTAAACTTTTTATTAAAAACCATATATTAAAGTATAATTAGCCATTAATCACATCCTAAGGTGTTACAAATTAAATCGATCGGAATCTCTTAATGAGAGATTTTCTCAAAACTGATCAACAATTTGCCTTGCCTATATAAAGGACCTGAGACTTAAAGTTTCAGGGATGAAGACAAACAGAGATAACATACACGTAAAAAAAAGAGAACCCTCCATAAGCTTCTACAAACGAAAAAAAGAAGCTGCAATAGAGAATTTAGTTCTCTCACTAGATCTTCCTTTTTTCAAACCCTAGGTAAAGAAAAGAAGAGATTAAAAAATATCTCGTTTGCCTAGTGCAAGTAAAACACAAGGGTTTAACCTTTCATATAAGAACTTAGTTTTTTCTCTCGATCTAAAATCCGTAAGACAAATCTGCCGTAAGTTGAGAATTTAATTCTCATCGGAAAGATTTTGTCCTTCAGACTCAAAATCTAGGGGGGGGGGGAAACTAGATAAAAAGAAAAAACAGAAAAGAAACATGTTCCACGAATTTAATTCTCTGAAAATAGGATTTGGCCCTATAAAAAACTTAGTTCTTATAATAAAAAACATAAGGACTTAGTTCTTAAAGAAAACTTGATCTCAGATCTTCAAAACAGAGATCTTGATGATCATCAATGACCAAAACATCATTAACAGAGATTAAATTTCTAAAAGAAAAAAATTTAGTGTCTCACGTGCTTCCTACGTGAGCGCCCAACAAGAAAAAGAGCTCAGCGCCTCACGTGCTTCGCACATGAGCGTCCAAAAATATAAACTCAGTGTCTCACGTGCTTCCCATGTGGGCACCCCAAAAAAAGGACTCAACGCTTCACGTGCTTCCTACGTGGGCGCTCAAAACAGAAGGTCGGCGCCTTACATGAAATACATGTGAGCGCTGAGTAAAAGTGCTTAGCACTTCATATTCAGTCAAAATGACTGAGTGCATAGCACTGCTTGGGCAAAGCCTAAATCTTAGCGCCTCACGTGATACACATGTGAGCACCATACAAAAGTGCTTAGCATTTCATATTCAGTCAAAATGGTGGGTGCTTGCACTGGTTAGGCAATGCCCAAATCTCAGCGCCTCACATGATACACACGCGAGCGCCATACAAAAGTGCTTAGCACTTCATATTCAGTCAAAATGACTGAGTGCTTAGCACTAGTTGGCAGCGCCCAAATCTCAGCGCCTCACGTGATACACACGTGAGTGTCATACAAAATTGCTTAGCACTATATATATATATATATATATATATATATATATATATATATTCAGTCAAAATGAATAAAGTACTTAGAATTGATTGGGCAGCGCCATGATTGAGTGCTTCACATGATACACATATCAGCGCCAAAGCCCCAAACAAGTGCTTGGCACTTCTGCATAAAATGAAAAAGGCTGAGCAAACAAAACCCAAATAAGTGCTTAGCACTTTTGAATAAAAGAAAGAAAAAAGACTGAGCAGGCCAAGCCCAAATTGGCTAAAAGTCTCTCTAAAGTTTCTTACAGCTGAGCTCAAATGCTCTGTTGTTGGATCTTAATAAAATTTAATGATCCTGAAAATATTGTTAAGTTGATCTTAGTCTCAAATAAGACTAACGTATCCTTAATCAAAAATAAATTGAGCCTAAATACTCATATATTTAAGTAGAGCTTAATCTCAAACTAGATTAACGGTCCTTAAATAAAACAAAATATTTTTGAACTAAAGGAAAATATAACCTAAGTTCAAAACCCAAATTCATAAATATATGGATTTGGACTGATCTGCGCCCTACGGACGACGATATAAACTAGTCTCCTTATACCATCCACGGGAAACTTTAATAAACCAAAAAACACATGATACGAAGAGAACTACCGGAGCAGGAGAAAATGGTTATCGCAACACGATAACGAAATTAACTGCAGGGGCTTGTGCCTGCAGAGAAGAGCGTCCCCACAATCAAAAAAAACCTAACAAATGAGGGAGAATCTGATGAAGTCTGCTAGAATGGTCATATCTATCTAAACCTCCGATATACGGTGTCATAAATCAACTTGGTATCTTCGGAGAGGTGGATAGATATGTCTAAATAGTATCTTCCTCCAAATTCAGGCTAGACGTCCCAACGTCTCAGTCCGATCTTTGGCGGTAAATAGGGAATTGTTATCAAGTATATGAAAAACCCAAGAAATGGGCATTAGAATGCGGAGAATTGGATGTTGAGATATCTAAAGGGTACGTCAAGTCACCGTTTATATTTTAAGGATGAATCTCTAAAGGTGCAAGGTTATGTTGATGTGGACTACTCGAAAGATCGAGATAGTGGAAAGGGCACTATGGGGTACGTATTCATAGTTGGGGAAGCAGCGGTGAGTTAGGTCTCTCAATTGCAAAAGATGATGGTATTGTTGACTACGGAGGCTGAATACATGACGATCACGGAATCCAGTAAGAAAATAATATGGTTGCAAGGGCTACTTGAAGAATTAGGAAAAAAACAAGACTTTAATACTTTGTGGAGCGACAGCCAAAGTGCGATACATTTGGCGAAAAATACGGCATATCACTCTCGGACGAAACACATCAAGGTGTTGTACCACTTCATACACATAGTGGTAGAAGAGAGCGAGTTGACACTGCTGAAGATCGTTGGAAAAAAAATACGGCGGATATGTTCACCAAGGTCGTAGACAAAGATAAGTTGGCTCTCCGTTGCAGCTTGGTAAGCCTCTCCATGAAAATCTGATGAGAAAAAAGTAGAGCAGAGTCGTGTGAAGTCTACTAGCGTTGGGAATCAAGGCTGAAATATCTCCAAGTGAGAAATTGTTGAAATTATGGAGAAATTTCAGGCAGATGTATGGACTTGCACACAAGTCATATCAAATTTTACCAAACCACAAATTCTTAATTAAGGAGTGTATTATGCCAGTTTCTTAATTATGGTAGTTTCTTAATTAAGGAATTGGTTTGTGTATAAATATGGAGCTCTTATATCTTTTATGTATAACCAAATAGAAGAAAAATCATTGTATGAGAGGGTGATGACTTAAATCTCGAAAGATTTGAGAGAAATCTCCTAGGCTTTGCTCATGGTGTACTTTATTCAAGATTATAATAGACATTGCAGATTCTGCTTTGTCGGTACTAGCCATACGGTGGGTGAAGCTCATTAACAAATCACTCTCTTATTTGGTTTGTGATTTTTATTTACTTATTCTCGCATCATTATTAATTTATCTTTTCATTGTTAATTGCGTGGTTGTTTATTGTGTGATTGGTTTAGCGCGAGTATTGTTCCGTGCATCGGCTTCTCCTTCCCTAACAACATTTATTCCATTCATATGGTTTCTTATGTAGCTTCTACTGTTCTCATTTTTTAATATCTAGAATCAAGACTGTGAGGCGACTGCATTAGATTTTGTAGTCGAACTCGTGTATTGTTATTGTATTGTTGTTGTAAGCGGACTCGTGTAGAGTCAGCTTGACTTTATTTATATGCAGTGTTTATTGCTTTTCGCATGTAGTTCTTCGCCTTTAGGCGTCATATATTTTGCGTGGATTGTGTCTCCGCCATGTGGGCATCAAGTTAGCTCCCGTATGGGGATGTGTTTATTTTACTGCTGTTGTACATGAATTTTATTCAAAACTTTTGAAGGAGGTGCTGTCCGTTTTTCAAACGTTAACTCTTTACAAAATAAGCTTTACTTCATTTTATTAGGATCTGAGAGAGAGAGAGAGAGAGTGCAGGGCAGAGAGAGATCTGGGAGAGAGAGAAAGATCTTGAGATTTATTTATTTAACAGACCAGTCTGTTTCTTTTTGGGGCGCAGTTACCAGCTGTGCCCCATACAATTTACTTAATTTTGTAAGGGGCGCTGCTGAAAACCACGCCCCATTTAAATTATAATAAAAGTATGGGCTCACTTGGTAAGTATGCCCTATATAACAACAGTGGGGCACCGTAGTGTTCTTGTGCAGTGTGCACTTGGCAAGTGCGCCCCATACATTTTCAATGGGGCATACTTGTCCAGTACGCCCTTGTAACATTTCAAAAAAATAAAATATTATTTTTGGAAAATAAATAATAAAATATTAAATTTCATGAAAACTATACGAGTATGAATTTGGGTTTTCATAGGATAGTATAATTATATACCAATATTTGGGAAATATTGGAAATTTTTATGAATTATGAATTATGAAGGCATTTATTGGATTTGGGCATTTTACAAATAATTATACAATTATTTATATACAAGTTATGTTTAACTTGATTCGTGCACTACTAATCATGCATTAAGCCAAATCCATATTCGTTAACCATGACTAATGTGCCATGACACATTGTATTTTGTTGCATGTTGGCTTCATTTGTATTTGTTGTAATTTGGCTTTTAAGAAAAAGAGAAGAAAAAGAAAAGAAGAAAAGAAAATGAAAAATATTTTGAACAAGAAGGGAGACATAGATGTGACCTTAATAAATAAAGAGAGAGGGGGGGTCTTCCCACAACCATTGCACTCATCCATTCCTTCTCCCTTCATTATTTTCTTCACCTCATTCTTCATCTTCATTCTCCTCAATCTCCTCCACCTCTACTACCACCCCACAAACATCCCCAAAATCTCATCAAAATCTCATACCACCTTTACAAAAAATGACCACAATTTCATTCTACACCCCATGGTAAGATCAAGTTAGGGTTTTGAGTATCTTGGACCACCAAAGAACTTTCTTGAGTTGCTTCCAAGAGTTAAAACCTTCACTTTCTTTCAAGTTATTAGATTTCTTATCCTCCTACACATGTTTAGAAGTCAAAAATGCTAGATTAGTGATCTTGGAAAATTCTAGGATGATTTTTTGTGGATGAATTAAGTTGTAGAGATACAATTGAGGTTTAGTTAGTGACCACAGACCATTAATGATGGAATTCTGGACAAACTTGAGATTAGAAGTCCCAAAACACGAACTTGGAATTTTCCGATATTGAGTTTTTGACGAAATATGAAGATCAATTAGAATCTGCTATGACTCGAAAGCTTTGAAAAATAAGTTGCAAATACAGAAAGGTGTGCAAACCCTTAGGAATATATCCTAGAAACCCGAGACCCCAAATCCCCTTCTTGGCCGTAGATTTATTGGTTATGGCGGCCACATTGTGGAGTCTAGGTTTGGTTTTTGGTCCCTAGCTCTATTATCTGATATATAGACCTACCATACATTCAAAATATCTTAATTTCACCTGATTTAAAAATCTGGGAGTGTTTTTCTAAGTTGTTGATTTCTGTTTATGACTTTTGGAAACTTAGTTTTGGTATTTGATATTTTGACACGGTTGTTGGACGTGTGTGCATCAACGCTAAGGGTTGTTTCGTTGTTTTTGCATGCGTAGGCCATAGGTTCTAACCTATGTGCACTTCGCGTGTAGTATCGGTTTTCGGATTTGGTTTTGATCTCGTTACGATGTGTATTAATTTATAGGTACCTTTGCGTGGACTTTCAAGACGACGAAGGAGAGAGCAAGATGATCATCGACTTCGACTAGAGCAAGGATAGCAGATTAGTAGATATATATCTACGGGAGAAGTTAAGTGGATGGCGTATAACACCCCTGCAACCATAGTAATGCGAGAACCAAGATGTAGGATATATATAGAAACCTAAGCTTATGTACTTACGGATATAATCACAATGATAAGTACGAGATGACATGAGAATATGATGAAACGAGATGACACGAATCGATATGTGGCTGTCACGCCCCACTTCCCAGTAGACGGAAGCGGCACGTGGTCAGGCCCACGACATATTTATTTCGAGGTCACTTCTCGGAATAAATACGCTAAGCGTAAAAGAAGCAATATAAAATGACAAGAAAATTAACATGAGATTAAAATTCAACAGCTTTATTTACATTCAAATGATTCAATTACAATACATGATTTTAACTTAAAGAAAATACAAGAACGGAATGCCTAAACAGGTGGAAAACATAAACTAAAAGAAAGATAACTGGTCTAGGCTTGGATCGTGATCTGATCGTGCTCTTCTTCGGTAGTGTCCACCTCCTCAGTCTCCACGATATCCGACGAACATTCCAAGAAAACAAAGAAGGGTGGAAAGCCCGTCAGCGAACTTTCGCTCAGTAAGTCCCAAGGAATGAAGTGAAATATAAAGTGTAATGATAAGGAAAATGTATATCATGAATAATGGATTATGGAGTATGATGTGTTATCATGTCATTTAATTTATACATATCACGTTTATGTAGCATGCAGTTCTATCATAATATATGTGAACAAGTATGACAAGTAAATAAGCATAACAGCATAGCATGCGAATGATTATAACATGGCCGTGTAGTGTAAATATGGTGAACATGCAGTGAAATTTAAGTGTCTCACAGTCTCTACTTGGGTACACTAATTTAACGTAAGTTCAAGGATGAATGTCAACCAACCTCAAGGGTGTTCTCGAACCCAACAGGCTGTAATCCAGGGATAAGGAACCACGGGCTCGAATCAAGTGTTAGTAACGGAACTTCAACCTAGTGTTGGAGTATTCCAAACTTAACAGGCTGTAATCCAGGAGAAAGGAAATACAGGCTCTCGGATAGTTTGTGTTAGTAGATATGGATTCATGATCTAGTGTGACTCCTGATATTTCGTTGGATTCACACAAAAACTATCCCGACACCCTATATATGCTAAGTTACAATTAAAATTACCGATCTTGGTCGAATCCATGAATACATCAAGATGCAAGATTGAGTTCATGTATATATCATGTATTCATGTCAAGTATTCTGGTATTCATGTCAAGTTGTATTCATGGTTCGAGTCAAGTCAGTTTAAATAGCAACCATTGTGTTCTAATATTCATGTTAAGTTCATGTCAATATATAACCAGGGTTTGGTCAAGTCAATGTACATGTTTGAGCTTGATGGTTTGAATTCGAGTGTTCATGTTCAAGTATTTAGGTTTGTATTCAGGTTCATATTGAAGTATTCATGTTTAGATTTGGATTCATGTTTGAATTGGATTCTGGTTTGGATTTGGATTCAAGTTTGATTTAGACTCAGACTTGAGTCAGACACTTATAACTTATTTAGATCCTGAATTAGGTTCAGAAGTTAACGGTAACTGTAACGACCCCAATATTACTATACCTTTGTGTTTTCTTTTTTTAGTAAAATATTGTATTTATTTATTCTTAGTATTTTTCCGTATATTTTGTTTTCTATTAAATATATTATTTTATTATTTCATCTATTTTTCCCTAACCCATTTCTTTAAACTAAATCTTAACCTATTCAAAACTAAATGCAAGAGCTGACCCAGCCCGTAACCCAAATCCAATATCATTTTCATTTTCTTTTATAAAACTATGAGCCCAAAAGCCCACTTTCTTTTCAAGCAACATCATATATTTAATTCTTATTAAATATGTGTATGAACAACCTTGTAGCTCATTGGTTAAATCTTTACATTGTTATTCCATAGATCATATGTTCAAATCCCCATTCTTGCAATTATTTTTTTATCAATTTTTTATTCTTCTTATAACTTACAAATGAGACCTTTCATTTCCAAAAGGAATGGTGACCTTTCATTTCTCTTTTAATTCCCATGTTGAATGCATATATTATTATAGACAATTCACCATTACACTACCTTTATTTGTTCTCCTCTTTCTTTTTCTTCCTCACATTTTTCTATTTCTCCATTCTCTCTCTTCACCTAGAGTCCTAGAAGAAGAAAACAAAGAAGTTTTCAAGAAAGTCTCGTTAGAAACGCGAGGCTATCGGCGGATAGATGATTGATCTTTTTTAAAGAAGTGTTTGTAGAATAACCGCAATCAATAACGGTGTCGCGTGTAGCTAGACCGAGATGAGTACAGGTCGTCCTCATGGATATGTGGAATCTTTCAATCTTATTTTAGACGTGTTGAAAAAGTGTCACGTCCCGCTTCTCGGTATACGGCGAAGGGGACGCGACTGGTCCGCTACGTATTTACTCAGAAGCAAATACGCTAATCGTAACTAAGCAATATAAAAGAAAATATACACAAGAGACAAGGTATAATAAAAACAGCAAATTTATTTATTAACATTCTTTTGTACAATGCATGAAAAGGAAATACAACTGAAATAAAAACAATGCCTAAACAATGGCATGACAGGAAATTAAAGGTACTGAATAGAAAATGTACAATGTCTAGAGCTCAGGGTCTTCGCTATACTGATCCAAATCTTCTGCAGTTGGCTCTATCTCCGATGGGTCCAAATCACCTGACGACATTCAAAGAATAAAGGAGAATGTCGTCAGCGAACAAATCGCTCGGTAAGTCCCAAAAATAAGGGAGGAGTAGAAGAGAAGAAAGAGAGAGTGTAGCTTTTAAAGTTGTATTATATTGTTATAATATTAATGCTGTTATTACCGTAAATTCAAGGGTGAATGACAACTAATCTCACGAGTGTTCTCAAACCCAACGGGCCATAGTCCAGGGGTAGGGAACCACGGGCCCAAATGATATGTTAGTAGCGGGACTTCGACCGTCGTCGAAGTATTCCAAACTCAACAGGCCACAGTCCAGGAGCATGGAAACACGGGCCCTCATGATTACTTGCTTGTGTTAATAGACATGGATTCATGATCTAGGGGGACTCTTGAGATTATGTTGGATTCACGAATGAACTATCCCAATACCCCGTGTAGTTATTGTATTGATAATACTGTATTGCATTGTAATGTCTTGTAAATTGAATTATATAATTGGATGACTTCCCGAAACCATGATATCAATAACCGGATGTAACTATAGAATCATGTAAACGGAATAACTGTAGAATCATGTAAATGGATGTATATCCATGGTTCGGTTCGTTCAAGTTGATAGATTGAATATATGGAATAATGGATTCATAGATTCATGTTGAATTATAATATTGTAAATTGTAGATTGTAGATTGTAGATTGTACTTGAATCATATTCAAGTCGGATTATAATGAGACTCAAACCCGAGTCAGACAATTAGAAATGTAAATCGAAGTCTTGATTATTTCTTAAACCTATATTTACTAGGTTCCTTAGGGTAATTTATAACACTTGAGGGGGGTTTATGTAAAAATATTTTTATATAGTTTTCAAGATAAACCCCAAGTAATTATTATCGTCTTTAGAGTTGTAATAATTGTAGATTTTATATTAGTGATACTTCTAATGATAATAACCTAATTCCATAAATAAAGGTATTTATGTGTAAATATTGCTTAAATGGAATTCATGGTATTTTAGTGTAAACCGATTCTTGTGCCATTTTTAGAAAAAGGTTGAATATTCATAATAATTCAAAGTAGGTATTTTGGAGTTACATATACATATGTTTATATGAAAATAAATTTTTATATATTTAATATAATCTAGAAATCTCATTTTTCTTAAGATGTTGTATTTAAATCTTTCGAGACCGAATGCTCCTTGCGGAGTTCTGCATCTCGCACTACTAAGTCCGAGGATGTGCGATAATCCGCACCATCCTGAACGGGTTCCCCAAAATGGATTGTAGCGGCGCTTTGCAAACATTGTATAAGTACTAAATCCTTTAGAAAACGGTTTTATTAAGTAAATGGTATTTATTTGTAAAGATGTCGATTTCCCGTATTCTATGTTCTACGGTCTCCTAAGTCAACTAGACTGCTCCTAACTGGTCCAAAGCGACAAGTTGTGAGATACCTCAAATCGTCTCTTCACCGCCAATTGTGGCCAGGTAAGTACAAGTGAAGAAAGGGGGGATCCGCTTACGAATCACCGTGAGACGGGCCTTTTAAAGTTATCTTTCTCACTTGCCTAGCCTAGACACCACAAAGTCAGGTTTAGATAAACGACTGATGTCCACAACTTGTCTTATTTTCATAATAATTGGTATTTATTTATAAAGATGTATCAATACTAAATCTTTTAGAAATGATTTTATTAAGTAAATGGTATTTAAATGAAAATGTTTGTTTTCCCGTATTCTAAGTTCCCAAGATTATTGTACTATGTTTACATGTGAGTGTGTGAGGAGGTAGGTCGTTATCTCGTGATCTACTTAAAGATATAGCAAGGTTTAATGAAGTTAAATGTAGAATTGAAACAATGTGGTATTTAAGTGAAAAATACGATGAATGGAAATATCTATCATTTTATGTAATGAAACTTGATCAATTTGTTTGATTAGTGTTTAATAGTCAACATGAGGAAGTTTAAGTATGATTGTATTGGTGAGAAGTGGAATTTTATAGGAAACCGAATCGGAAATCGGATTTGTTCTGATTCTGTCGGGTTTTGTAATTCCGTATTTTCAGAATAGAAAAGAGAGATAGAAAAGGGACTTATGGGTTTTAGGACACACAAGAGGGTGGAAGGGAAGTAGTGGAATCACCGATGTGTTGCGTCGTCGCCGGGAGTTCCTAGAACGATCGCCGGAGGTTCCGCCGGGAATTCGTCGGAGCTTCGCTTCGAGCTCATTTTCAAAGTGCACAAGATTTCTTGAGAATTTTTTAGAGTTGGCTCAGAGTTAGGGGTGAGAGGGTAGAGGGTAGGGGTGGTATTTATAGGGTTAGACTAGGGTTAGAATAGATGAAGAGTTAAATTGAAAAAAATAATCTGATAAATTGTAATAAAATGGAGTGAATAGGGCTTTATGACCTTTCTGGAACCGATCTAGGAAAATGAAGTGTACAGGGGGATTTAGAAGTGGAAAAGGCACAACTTTCATCTTGGGGACTCGGCCGAGTCCGGCCGGCGGTGCCGGCCCGAGTCGGCCGGTTCGCCGGCAGACTCGGCCGAGTCGGGCCGAGTCGGGCAGCGGGTAGGTGCGGGGTCTCCTGGTGTAGGCTCTGGTATGTTCAGTTTTTCATGGGTAGTGGAAAAGTTTGGAGTTATCACGTATTGACTGTTGGGCTTCTATAAAATTTAAAACAAAATAAATATTAAAAATAATGTGGAGCATGGGATTTGAACTCTGGTGGCTTGGTTCAGCGATGCAAGGTATTACCAATAAGCCACAAGCTCCTTCTTGTAATTAAATTGCTAATTAATTATTTAAGTCTTGTGCTCAGGCAATAAACACCCATTTATGGATTTTTGAAAAAATATTTTGAAAAAATTTGTATAGCAAATTTGGGGTTGTTACATTCTACCCTCCTTATAAAAATTTTGTCCTCGAAATTTGTAAGAGGAAAGTATAACAGATTCAAGGAAAGTTTGGTGATAGTGTGTGAATAATAACAAAGTGATACAAAGGTATGAAAATAGTTGAAGAGAATCACCAGGGTTATCCTGACCAACCGTATCAGCTTCTACGGCCGCCAAATTGTAAGCTTGACGTCTCGGCACGTTCCTTCGTGCATGCTGGTACAATATTGATTGTCAAGGTAAAGGTGGTCCACATGGAGGCGGTACAGGAAGAGTTAACCGGGTCGATGGAGCTTGGAAAGATGGCTTAGCTGCGGAATTAGGATTAGTTCGGTTGTGTGGACAAGTTCCTATGGTATGTGAGGATGATCCACATATCAGGCAAAGACCGTTTGCTCGTCGGCAAACTTCCATCAGATGTCCAGCTCTCTTGTAGTAGCTACAAAGGGCTGGGCCTGTTGATTGGTACTCCCAGTCTCCTTGGTACAAATGATGGTCCTAATGCGGCTTCTTCTGCCATCTGATTGGCAGGGCGCTTAACTCCTGCAGACTGAGGTCTGCCCCTCGCTTTTATTACTGCCTCATAACTGCGGGCAGCTTCCAGAGCATCTTCATGAGTCGGAAATTTCCCTGTGGCTAGTACAGCCTGAATATCCGTGTCCAAACCTTGTTGAAATCGACGGGCTCTGATCTCATCCGTCGGTATCAGGTGTGCCGCAAATCTGTTACGGTCTTGTGTTAGCTGTGTAGTATGTGATATTAAAAATTTGAAATACTGTGACATATCTTACCGACTGAGCATGGTGAATTCAGCTTCATACTCATCTACTGACTTGTCCTACATCGAACCTTGTTGTAGATGAGTGAACTGTTGTTTCATGGCAAACCTGGCAGTCACAGGGAAGTACTTCGCGTCGAACTTATCGCGAAAAGTCTTCCATTCAATGGGCTGATCAAGACGGCTTTCTTCCGCCTTCCACCAGTTCCGTGCATTGTCCGTGAATTGTAGCTTTGCAACTCGGACCCAAGCTATTTCTGGCACTTGTGCTACTGCCAGATCATCTTCGATACTCTGAGCCCATTCCTCAGCTTCCAGTGGGCTTCCCTTTCCTGAGAACTGTTTGGGATGTAAAGCTCTGAATTGCTTCACCTCGGGTACTTCAGCCTCGGGACGGTTCAAGAGCTGTTGCTATCCCTCAAGGAGGCTGCGGATCGCCTCAAGTATAACCGTTTGCTCGGTGGGTGGCGCAGGAACAGCAGGTGTGAGTGGTAGTGGTAGAGGTGTGTTGTTGACATTGGTGCTGGTGTTGTTTGGTGAATCCATAACCTTGAATGAAAAATTTTAGGTTAGGACAGATTCAAAGTATATGATTCAAAGAATAAGAAATGATGAGATTCAAGGAACATAATTGTAAAAAATGTTTTAGTTGCTGGTTCTTATGTTATATTGCTTAGGTTGTTCACGCAGAACAGAATTGCATGGCAGTGTTCCATACAACTCGGGCCTGCATGGGCCACCAACAAAACCTGTCACGACCCGCTTCCCGGTATACGGCGAAGAGGACGCGACTGGTCCGCTACGTAATTACTCAGAAGCAAATACGCTAAGCGTAACTAAGCAATATAAAAGAAAATATACACAAGAGACAAGGTATAATAAAAACAGCAACTTTATTTATTAACATTATTTTGTACAATGCATGAAAAGGAAATACAACTGAAATAAAAATAATGCCTAAACAATGGCATGACAGGAAATTAAAGGTACTGAATAGAAAATGTACAATGTCTAGAGCTCAGGGTTTTCGATGTACTGATCTAAGTCTTCTGCAGTTGGCTCTATCTCTGACGGGTTCAAATCACCTGACGACATTCAAAGAAGAAAGAAGGAGAATGTCGTCAGCGAACAAATCGCTCGGTAAGTCCCAAAAATAAGGGAGGAGTAGAAGAGAAGAAAGAGAGAGTGTAGCTTTTAAAGTTGTATTATATTGTTATAATGTTAATGCTGTTATTATCGTAAGTTCAAGGGTGAATGTCAACTAATCTCAAGAGTGTTCTCAAACCCAACAGGCCATAGTTCAGGGGTAGGGAACCACGGGCCCAAATGATATGTTAGTAGCGGGACTTCGACCGTCGTCGAAGTATTCCAAACTCAACAGGCCACAGTCCAGGAGCATGGAAACACGGGCCCTCATGATTGCTTGCTTGTGTTAGTAGACATGGATTCATGATCTAAGGGGACTCTTGAGATTATGTTGGATTCACGAATGAACTACCCCAATACCCCATGTAGTTATTGTATTGATAGTACTGTATTGCATTGTAATATCTTGTAAATTGAATTGTATAATTGGATGACTTGCCGAAACCATGATATCAGTAACCGGATGTAACTGTAGAATCATGTAAACGGAATAACTGTAGAATCATGTAAATAGATGTATATCCATGGTTCGGTTCGGTCAAGTTGATAGATTGAATATATGGAATAATGGATTCATGGATTCATGTTGAATTATAATATTGTAAATTGTAGATTGTAGACTGTAGATTGTAGATTGTACTTGAATCATATTCAAGTCGGATTATAATGAGACTCAAACCTGAGTCAGACAATTAGAAATGTAAATCGAAGTCTTGATTATTTCTTAAACCTATATTTACTAGGTTCCTTAGGGTCATTTATAACACTTGAGGGGGTTTTATGTAAAATATTTTTATATAGTTTTCAAGATAAACCCCAAGTAATTATTATCGTCTTTATTGTTGTAATAATTGTAGATTTTATATTAGTGATATTTCTAATGAGAATAACCTAATTCCATAAATAAAGGTATTTATGTGTAAATATTGTTTAAATGGAATTCATGGTATTTTAGTGTAAACCGATTCTTGTGCCATTTTTAGAAAAATGTTGAATATTCATAATAATTCAAAATAGGTATTTTGGAGTTACATGTACATATATTTATATGAAAATAAATTTTTATATATTTAATATAATCTAGAAATCTCATTTTTCTTAAGATGTCGTATTTAAATCTTTCGAGACCGAATGCTCCTTGCGGAGTTCTTCATCTCGCACTACTAAGCCTGAGGATGTGCGATAATCCACACCATCCCGAACGGGTTCCCCAAAATGGGTTGTAGCGGCGCTTTGCAAAGATTTTTATAAATACTAAATCTTTTAGAAAACGGTTTTATTAAGTAAATGGTATTTATTTGTAAAGATGTCGATTTCCCGTATTCTATGTTCTACGGTCTCCTAAGTCAACTAGACTGCTCCTAACTGGTCCAAAGAGACAAGTTGTGAGAAACCTCAAATCGCCTCTTCACCGCCAATTGTGGACAGGTAAGTATAAGTGAAGAAAGGAGGGATCCGCTCACGAATCACCGTGAGACTGGCCTTTTAAAGTTACCTTTCTCACTTGCCTAGCCTAGACACCACAAAGTCAGGTTTAGATAAACGACTGATGTCCACAACTTGTCCTATTTTCATAATAAGTGGTATTTATTTATAAAGATGTATCAATATTAAATCTTTTAGAAATGGTTTTATTAAGTAAATGGTATTTAAATGAAAATGTTTGTTTTCCCGTATTCTAAGTTCCCAAGATTATTGTACTATGTTTACATGTGAGTGTGTGAGGAGGTAGGTCGTTAGCTCGTAATCTACTTAAAGATATAGCAAGGTTTAATGAAGTTAAATGTAGAATTGAAACAATGTGGTATTTAAGTGAAAAATACGATGAATGGAAATAGCTATCATTTTATGTAATGAAACTTGATCAATTTGTTTGATTAGTGTTTAATAGTCAACATGAGGAAGTTTAAGTATGATTGTATTAGTGAGAAGTGGAATTTTATAGGAAACCGAAACGGAAATTGGATTTGTTCCGATTCCGTCGAGTTTTGTAATTCCGTATTTTTAGAATAGAAAAGAGAGATAGAAAAGGGACTTACGGGTTTTAGGACACACAAGAAGGTGAGAGGGAAGTAGTGGAATCACCGATGTGTTGCGTCGTTGCCGGGAGTTCCTAGAACGATCGCCGGAGGTTCCGCCGGGAATTCGTCGGAGCTTCGCCTCGAGCTCGTTTTCAAAGTGCACAAGATTTCTTGAGAATTTTTAAGAGTTGGCTCAGAGTTAGGGGTGAGAGGGTAGAGGGTAGGGGTGGTATTTATAGGGTTAGACTAGGGTTAGGTAGATGAAGAGTTAAATTAAAAAAAAATAATGTGATAAATTGTAATAAAATGGAGTAAATAGGGCTTTATGACCTTTCTGGAACCGATCTAGGAAAATGAAGTGTACAGGGGGTTTAGAAGTGGAAAAGGCACAACTTTCATCTTAGGGACTCGGCCGTCCGGCCGAGTCCGGCCGGCGGCGCCGGCCCGAGTCGGCCGGCAGACTCGGCCGATTCGGGCCGAGTCAGGCAGTGGGTAGGTGGGGGTCTCCTGGTGTAGGCTCTGGTATGTTCAGTTTTTCATGGGTAGTGGGAAAGTTTGGATTTATCACGTGTTGACTGTTGGGCTTCTATAAAATTTAAAACAAAATAAATATTAAAAATAATGTGCGGCATGGGATTTGAACTCTGGTGGCTTGGTTCAGCGATGCAAGGTATTACCAATGAGCCACAAGCTCGTTCTTGTAATTAAATTGCTAATTGATTACTTAAGTCTTCTGCTCAGGCAATAAATACCCCTTTATGGATTTTTGAAAAAATATTTTGAAAAAATTTGTATAGCAAATTTAGGGTTGTTACAAAAAGAGGAAGAGTAGAGGAATAAAGAGTAGTGGAAATAGTTTCTAGATCTACGTCAAAATATGAATGTAGAATAAAGATCTAGTTTGAATACATATATAGATTTTATAAGAAGAATGCTTGTAGCGTTCGTTCGGATTTAGTAGTCATGGATGACTAATAAAGATTACTCTTTTTATCTATAGATAGATTTAATACTTGATAGATAGTGATGAATGAGGATTAGGGTTCTCGAAAGAAACTAGGGTTTCCCCACTATTGACCCTTGTCCTTTCATTGATCTCTATTCATGTCTAGCCCTTAACAAAACAATTGTTAATCTGATCTCAAATCGCGGTCGAGACTAGCAATAAATTGGTAGCGCGCCCGATAAGGATGTTAACATTTATTTTGCTAAAGTTTATAAACTTCATAAGACTTAAAAGAAGTTAAAACATTTTTCATCCATTGATCTACCCTAATCTTACGAACCCTATCAAGTGGAGAATTACTCGCGCATGATGGAGATAGAAGAGGAACGGATAGAGAAAGAATTCATAATGTAAATGCAGAAAATAAATGCTGAATAATGATTTATCTTTATTAATCAACTTCACAATTAAAAAGCCTTCAAGTTTAGATTACAAGAGGAAGAAGAGGTTGCTCTCGATCTCTGCCTTGTAGAAAGTAGATGCTCCGTCGAATCTCACGTCGCTCTATCACGTCGAATCGTGGACCTGTCGTGGATCTTTTGTTCTTTGACGGTGATTTGCTTCGTGTAAAAGGTGATGAATTCTAACTTTAGCCCTCGGTCCTTTATATAGCCCTCAAAGAAGAAAACCTAGTTACCATATATGGTGATTTCCTAATATGGTGATTTTCCATATATGGTGATTTCCTAATATGGTGACTTTCCTAATATGATGATATTCCATATATGGTGACTTATCTTTAGGATCCTACCCAAAAAATCCAGAACCCCAATTCCTTATAACGGCCGCGGATACGCCACATATGGGTTGTTTTGGCCGTGGAACCGCGGCCGTTTGGTGTGATCATTGCTTCAAAATTCTTGGGCTGCTTCATAGTGACACATGGAGATTTATTTGATATCTGGAATCTTCATATCTTTTCTGAGTCTCTGCTAGTACTGATTCTTATTTATTTAATTTCATCGGCAGATTTTTGATTCCCGGCGCTCGATATCTCGATCTCCTGACCTGAGCTAAACCTTGCACAATATCTCAATGAATAATGTTAGTAATATTTATTTTTATTGAGATATTATCCTAACCATTTTATATGATATTATATTTTAAGAATATTGATTAGGGATATTTGATATTATATGCATATTTTAATAATCAAAATATTGTATAAATATAATATGCATATATTTTCCTTCATAATGTTAATTATAATATATAGAACATATGACAATAGATATTTTGCAGATAAACTCTCGTATATTCTATATTTACAATAAACACCTTTAAGCACTTAACAAAAGTAAGGAAAATGTTATATCAAATGTGCAATATTTTCGACTGAACAAATACCCCCAAACTTAATTTTGATCGTCCCGAGCAAACTATTTATTCAAGAGAAGGAGAAAAAGAAAAAGAAAAACCTAAGTAGGACACTTTCGTAGGCAACACGATTGCACTGAGCACGTGCAACAAGTCGTTAAACCTCTAGGTGTCCCTAGTAGGAGGAGTGTTGTCTCCTGAGGGTTTTCAGCGGATTACACCCACAAAATTCTATAATAAAAGAAAGATGGTGAAAGTTACATATAAAGATAAGAACTTATAAAAGAAAGATCTTGAAAATAAGAGTTTCCAACTACACCAGTTTTTCGGTTGTCATGAGCCCTATCTTAATGGTCATAAAAAGATATTAGAAATCATATCATCCCTCAATAAAATATCGTCTTTAGTTTTCCTCCCTATCTTTCCTCCAAACATTGATCATATACCCCTACGTGTGTATAAAAGATATCCCTACATTTAGAGAATTCAATTCAAGCTATTATACTCTTGTCCACTTCCTTAGTACTTTTTAGTTGGTGAATATTTTAGATGGAATTGCTCACACATTCTTCATACGACCAATAATACTTCTTGAGGTACTAACCAACCGATTACAAAATGTGCTCGCGTATTAAGGCGTATTCCTCGTCTTGCAACACTTAAGGCTTAGCAGTGGCTCCCAAACCAGTTGGTCTAAGGCATTAGGTGATAAAGCACCCTCGCTATATTTTTTTTATGCTGCCTTAAGCAATTGCAAAATCAGTGTTCATTTTTTTCTTCACAACTTATATAATTTTTTTTATTTTCCTTCATATTAAGGCTTTTAAACAAGAGCATTTCAAGATATCCTCTACTATCCCAAGTTTCAAGATATGTGTAAATGCGTATAGTAGGGTATCAACGTTCAAATGTTTGGTCTCAAGAATAAAGACTATTTTTCAGACTTATTTTTATCCTCAGATTAGCAATTTCTTTCATCTTACTAACCCTTGGAACAACGGCTCATAACTACTTATTACTAGTTTCATTTAAGAAAACATCTAACTTTCTTGCTTTTCTCAAACTATTCATATCTTTCATATGTAAATTTTCACTTTCAAACTTTCATTATCAAAAAAAAAATGGTGCTTATATATAGTATAATGCAAAGTAATGCGTGAATAAGCACAAACCTCCCCCAAACCTATTTACAGCGGTGTCCTCACTGATGTCATCTGTTAAGCTTAAAAACTGTAAACTTGGGAGGAAAATTTAATAACGGGGACAAGAAATAATGAAAGTGAAATCCTCCCCCAAAATTATTTTTGGCTTACAATTTTGTAAAATTTTTCTTTCAAGAGCAAAAATATCCACCCCCCCCCCCAAAACTTAAGTAAAATAGTATTAAGCAATTAAAATTATTGAGGGGGTTAAAGTTATTGGTCAAAAGTAAAGCCTTACAAAGACCAAAAGTCAACACCAACCATTCAAAAAATTTCTCAATGTAACGTACTAGTTGTGGAAAATCAGAGATTTGAAGAAGTGGGGAGATGGGAGGCGGTATAGTTTACGTCTTGGTTGATAGAGACGAAACAATATTGGTGAACGGAAACGAGAATGTGGATGATTAGGAATAGAAAGAATGGTCACATTCTCGTGTGGGATAAGAAGAAATGGTGGTGGTTCAACTTCTTCATATGGAGGTTGATTAATCACAAAATCCGTGTCATTTAGGAAAACGAGCTCGTCGGCGAAAATGTCTTCGAAACTTTCATCGATGATCCGATTGAAAGTTTCAATGTCAATAAGTGTCGCACCAGAATTCAACACAGTTGATTTGTAAAAAATTATGGAGGTAGGAAACTCGAAAAGCTTATCTACCTCAATCTCAAAAGTATCTAAATCAAGTTGTCTTTCTAGAATTATCGAACTCGAAATATTGGATTGTGATTTATCAACACTCGCTAAAAGTAAAGGTTGATTAGAAGAAGAACCAGAGAAAGTGGGAGATGAAATGGGTAAACAAATTGGTGTGTCGAGCATTGCTGAACCAGATGTGGGAAATGAATGCTGAATTTCGTTCTGCCTTTCGGTTATACATTTATCATCAATTTCAAGACGCATATGAGGTTCGGGAAGAATAGTTAAAGGTTAGAGATGATGACCACACGGGAGTGAAAGGACCTGATGAATTGGTGGGACAAACTCATCCAAAATTTCGAGTTCATCATCCAATATATCCCCAACGTCAATATCCTCAATCAAGTGAAGGTTAAAATTCTCAGACACCTCATCAAAAGGAGGGTTCTCAATCAATTGTGGTTTTAGAGTAGAGGTATAGAGATCACAAGGATTGGGTGTGGCTTCACTTGAAATGTACCCTTCACAATCACGTAAATCAAACACTACAAAGTCACAAAACTCATCAGACATTCTATTTTCAATTGGTGAATCATTCGGTGTACTTGATAGATTAGTGAAACTGGAGTTGTGGATTTTAATTTGGGATGGGGAGGTTTGATTAGGAAGGGTGTACCGCTCTCTCTCACTACCCAAATTCTCAATTTGTCCTATGACCGTATCATATATTGAAAATTTTTGAGCTGGTTCAAAACAAGTTGCTCATTCGTTTAGTTTATTGAGGACGGCCATGCACTCTTTCAATTCCTCTCTTGTGCGGCGTAACGTTTGTTCATACCATAATTTTGCATTATTTTATTCCCCATTCTTACTCAGTTTACAAATAAACAGGTGCTTTTGACCCATGTCTGCTACATAGTTGCAGGTTACAGGTTCTCGGAACAAAACAGTGAAATTGATGAAAAAGATGATACAAAGTGAGACTACGACCGATAAATGGTGGAATCTTGATCGTGCCTACATTTTGAGGAATATTGAAGATCAATGAACGATTTCATAAAGAACAAAGGCAGAGCAAGGTTCAAGACTTCGATACGAAGCAAGCGATAAAAGTCCAAGACTTTATTCACTGTGGAGATTTGGAAGAGAACCAGAAGACCTTATGAGGAACAAACTGAAGAAAATAGAAGTAATAATGCAACAGGAGATTCCCTAGCAAAATGAGCCCAAAAGCCCCATATACGGCCGCGGAACCGCGGCCGTATATGGGCTTTGGACGCGGATCCGCGGCCACGTGTCGCAAGTGTCGATGGAAAATTCTTAAGGTGGCTGGCGAGCGTTGACTAGTTCTTTTTCTTAGGGGGTAAAATTGTAATAGCAGACGTGACTCGACTGTAACCCTAGGGTTTCTATGAATCTATAAATAGAAGCCCTTAAACTTTTTTTAGGTTATGCCTCTTCTTGTGCCTCTTTTTATTGAATAAAATTCAGGGTTCTTTTCAAGTTTTGGAGAGAATCAATTTGTAAGTAGTTCTTTTTATTTGCCCTAGTTATTAGTTTTTAATTTCTGCCCTAGATAAAATTCTTATTTGCCTTAGTTTAATCTAGATTAGAATTTTTATTAATCTGCAGTAGTTAGATAAGTAATCTCTTAAATTAAAAACTTATAAAAAAAACCATGTTTTTCATAGATCTCCTAATGAGCGAGTAGTTCCTCGCTTGTTAGGGTTAGGAATAGGGAAGGCTTTGAGAGATGTGAATCTCTCACCCCTTTCTTGCCCATCACATGTTATTAATTAGGACTCCATGCAAACATACATATTCCGCTTCCTACGGCACCCTACCCACGAGGTAACGGTGATACCGTAGTATAAAAAACCGGATGTGCATGTTATCCATGGAGGTTAGGGTAAGGATTAATAAAGGACGAACAAGGACCTAGAGGAAGAAACATCGTTTCTTCCCGATCGTCATAATCCCCTCTATTAATAATTACCATGTTTCCTGATTTAAAATCAGGAAAGCTTATGGAAAAAGCTTGAGAAGAGGGTCACGTGCTTACACGTGACCAGCAGTCACGTGTTGGCACGTGACACCCAAAAGTACCGGCAAAGCAAGTTCAGCTTCCTGACTACATCAAAGAAAAAGGGCTTAAGAAAGGGTCACGTGCTCCCACGTGACCAGGATCACGTGTTGGCACGTGACATTTTAAAGCGGATTCAAAGGCACATCGTTTCCCTGATCAAGTCAAGGAAAAGGAGTCCAGATCAGGGTCACGTGCTCACACGTGACCAGGGGTCACGTGATAGCACGTGACGGTTAAGCAACAACCAGAAGACAGCGCAAAAAGAAAGGACAAGGCTCATTCCAAAGGGGGTCACGTGCCCACACGTGACCATGGGTCACGTGGTCACACGTGACCGGCTTTCAAAGCCCATTTTGTCAACAGAATTAAATTCTGAAAGAGATTCAAATCTTTCCAAAGGAAAACGACTATCTGGAACCAATCAAATTAAAGATTCAGAGGTGATGAAATATCATCTATCTATGGGAAAATCTCGGGTTTGGAAAGATTTCCCCTTTAAATCTAACCGAAACAACAAAGGAGAATCCCGGGACTTGAAATCCAATGGTGAATAAAATTCACCTAATAATCCAAAGGTCCAAAACGAATGATGGATGCAAATCAAATCTCTCAATGAAGATTCGTCAAAAACTAATTGACTCGGCTGCTTCTCCTATAAATAGGAGCCAAGAGACACAAAAACATATATACGCAGAGGGAAGAAAAAGAGAGAGAGCCTTGATACTTCGAGGAACTTGGATCTTCTGCAAAAGAAAACCCTAGGTAAGAAAGGGAAGGCTTTTTGAAAGAAAGAGAATTTAATTCTCAACAGAGTTTAACTCTGATATATAAAGCAGAAGAACATATTTCTTCTCTCTTTGATAGAGGATCTGCAAAGTGCACATCTCCCCTTGAAGTTGAGAATTTAATTCTCAATGGGTCGAGATCCTGCCATGCAGATCCAAAACATAGAGAGGGAATGGCAGCACAAGAATTTAATTCTCACAGAACTATAGGAATTTAATTCCTTTAAAATAAAACTAGGGCTTGACCCTGTGTTATGGGAATTTAATTCCTTCAGAACAAAAAGAAACAGGGTTTAACCCTAATTAAGAACCTAGTTCTGTTGGAACAGCGGGGATTTAATTCCCTTGATCATAACTTAAAAGAAAGTGGGAATTTAATTCCTTAAAAGCTTTTATTAGGGTTTAACCCTATTCAGTTCTTCACATATATGAAGAATTTAATTCCTACAGAAAATTCAGAGTCCAACTCTATTCAGAATATAAACCTTCGAAAGGAAGTAGGAATTTAATTCCTCTGAAATTACTGTCAGGGTTTAACCCTACGAGGAACTTGATTCCTGGAAAAGATTAACAGATCCTCTAAAACAACATACATAGAGGCAGGGTCACGTGTCACCACGTGACCCCCCCAAGAGATCTACAGAAAGCCCCTTTGAGGCAGCACCCCACGTGACCCACGTGACCCTCGGCAGAAGCTCTAATACATAGGCATTTGAATGCCCATCACGTGATGGCACGTGATGCTCTGAAAGATGCGATAATCTCAGCAGAATAGATGAAGGGAGGGCGCTCTCACGTGCTGCCACGTGACCCCTCCTGCCTTAGTGTTTAACACTAAATTGAAACTCCCGAACCCAGTGTTAAAACACTGTTGGGCCTTAGTGTTCAATACTAATCAAAAAGCTTTCTTTGCAGTGTTCAACACTGACTACCTTAGTGTTTAACACTAATCTGAGATCTTCATTGCCAGTGTTCAACACTGATCTGTTTTAGTGTTTAACACTAATTTGAAAAGCCTTGTTGCTGGTGTTTAACACCAATTATCTCTTAGTGTTAAACACTAACTTGTCAACCTCATTCCCAGTGTTCAACACTGACTGCTCTGTAGTGTTTAACACTAGGCTTTGGCCCAATTGGCCTAAATGGATAGAGGCAAAGCCTCTCCTGATTGGACTTAGCCCAAGATGGCCATAAGTCCTCAATTTGTGATTAACTGGGCCAATGGACTCATAACATAATTAATTCGTCTTGATCCCAAATTGGGCCAAGGACTATTTAATCCACTCCGGTTCTAGGGTACATCTCTTCACTCCTTTGATACTTTGCATTGTAATCCCTCAATGTCTTCAAAGAGGTGATGGGTCCCGACGACCACACATTGATACGGACTGTGGGGTCCTTAAACCCGTGTTTAATGCAAAATTCCTGGTTACGTGGAACGCGGATAATGTCACTCTTTGACCCCGTGGAAAACGTCCAGAGCGGAGCCTGGTCCTCGCAGAGCACGGCAGTGAACCCGTGTGAAGCATCCAGAGCACATACCGGACTGTGGGGTCCTTAAACCCATGGACTACGACGTCCTTAACCTTGACCGAGATGTCTTAAAACTAACAATGGACTGTGGGGTCCTTAAACCCATGGACTACGACGTCCTTAACCTTGACCGAGATGTCTTAAAACTAACAATGGACCGCAATGTCCTTAAACTACCCATGGACCGCAATGTCCTTAAACTACCCATGGACCGCAACGTCCTTAAACTACCCATGGACCGCAACGTCCTTAAACTAGAACAATAGAGCCCCGTATGCTCTTTTGTCGGATCTAAACGGTCCCGTTTAAGTTGATCTTAGCCTCAAAGATGGCTAACTTATCCTTAAACCTTCAAACAGACTGGACTATGAATCCCCCCAATTAACTCTGGCTCGAGGGTACATCTCTGAACTCCTCTGACATCCGTCGTTGTAATCCTTCAACGTCGTCAGAGAGGTGATGTGTCCCGACGGCTATACATACGATGGACCACTATGTCCCTAAACTGGAACAATAGAGCCCAAACGCTCCTTTGTCGGATCTAAACGATCTCGTTAAGTTGATCTTAGTCTCAAAGTGAGACTAACGTATCCTTAACAAACGTTTGAGTTGATCTTAACCTCAAGTATGGCTGACGTATCCTCAAACTAAACCCCCAAACCCAAATCTAAGATAATACGGATTTGGACTAGTCCACGCCCTACGGGCGACGACATAACTCAGTCTCCGTAAACAATCCACGGGCAACGAAACAAACACCCACGACACGAAGTGACCATCTGGAGAAGGAGAAAGTTGTTACCGCAATGCGGTAGCGTAATTAACTGCAGGGGCTTGCGCCTGCAGGGAAGACCGTCCCCACAATCAAAAACCCCTCAAACGAGGGGGAATCTGACGAAGTCTGCTACATCGGACGCATCCGTCTAAACCTTCGATACATGGTGCCATAAATCAACTTGGCATCTTCGGAGAGATGGACGGATAGCACCAATTAGCATCTGCCCCGAGTTTCAGTGCCAAGACATCGCAGTCTTGTGCGCCGTCTTTCGGAGGGGAACATACCATAACACCTAAAAAGATCTAATTTAGGGTATTGAAAGAGGTGGGAAATTTTATTTTACCAAACTTAAGCTAAACCTAACCTTAGCAAGATTTCTAAATCCTAGTCTAAATCAAATTAGTTTTAGTGATAAAGATCCAAACACCATTTGGAATTAACTCGTTAGAACAATTAGGAAATACACATCATCCCTGTAGACCGACCCGTATTCACCGGCTAGCTACCAAGCGACGTCGTTCTTGATTGTGGTTAACAAATATTTTTGATCCAAAAATCCATACAAATCAAATGGCGCCGTTGCCGGGGATGGCGTGTTATTTTCTTTTTGCAATTTTGGGTTAATATAAAATTTAAAAAAAATCATAAAAAACTGAAAAATTAAAAAAATATAAATTTTTATCATCTTTTATTGTTTGAAGGGTATTTTTGTTTGAATTTTGTAGGACCGAAGAACAAATTCAGATCTGGAAAAATCCAGAGATCGAAACAGAAAATAGCAGATCTGAATAACAGAGGAAAATCACAACAGAGCAACAGAAGAAGTTGGGAGACCTGAATCGACTTTTGTACCGCGTTTCCGCCGTATTGACCAGGCTTTGACCGCGCATCCGCGGTCAGGAGGTGACATCATCATCTCCAAAAATTTCTCGGGAACCGTGCAGCCTCCGCCACCACGGAACTGCCGCGCGACCCTGCTTCTGGCCGCGAAACCACCGCCTTCTTATGACGTCAGCAAGCTAAAAATCTTCTGTAAGCTTCTTCTCTCTTCCTCTGCAACCCCAAATATCTTCTCTGTAAAATCTCCTGCAGGATTCTTTGCGCTAAAAAAATCTTTCCCCCTTCCAATAATTGATCTTGTGCAGGATTCTTTGTGCCGCGCTAAAAAAAATTGTTTGCAAGTGTTTGATTGTGTTTACTGCTTTGCATATTTTAATTGGAATTTAAGGGTCTTGAAACCAATCTAGATTAGGTGGGGATTTCATCACCCTTCCCAGGACCCCAGAAATCACATAAGGCATTTTGCATTAACCATAATTAATTAAAAAAGATTAGACTCAGCCCTAAAAACTTCGCGCTCAATAGGACTAAGGACTAGTTGTAGGCATCGACCGTTGATCCTAACCTGACTTTGTGGTGTCTAACCAAGTGTGTCTAAGACAAGTGGTTACTTAATTAGGTCCACTACTTATGTGGTGGAGAGCCTCCCACTTACCTGGCACTTACCTGGCCACAATCGGCGGTGAAGAGGCGGTTTGAGGTCCTATTTCTTGCCCTTTGGAACAGTTAGGAGTTGTCTAGCTGACCTAGGCGACCCTAGATCTAGGCCTGATTGTGCATTTGTGGTTGATTGAAAGTGTGTTTAAGCCTTTTATCGAAAATCTTTTTTGCAAAAAGCTCTACATAAAAAAACACAAGAAAAAAAAGAGAGAAAAACTTTTTACAAAAAACTTGCAACTTGTCGCTAAGAAATCCGTGCACCTCACCCACATTATTTTTCTTCTCTTTCTTACATCATGGGTACCCCACCTCACAAAACTCTTGTCGAACTTTGGTACCCTCATCCAAACATTGCTTCCTACGCGAATTGTTTTGGTCGAATTACGGACGACCCCTCCATGCCCAAAATTTCTTTGAAAGATCGAATAGAAGCGTCTAGGAGAAACAGTTCGACTCCGCAATCCACTTTGTATCAACCATTTCAACCTTCACCACCTTCCTACGTTGATACTCCCTCTTCGAGTCCTGTTGTAACTCCTAAATCCATGTCTATTGCTAAACACATAGAACAATCTCGTAATCGATCTTTCACTCCTTTCAACACTTCCAGTTCTTGGGATCACCAAGTCCATTCATCTTTTTATCCAAATGTCGATCCTACTCCTGTCCAATCATTCAATTCCTACAAGTCCTACCCAACTTTCACACCTTCCCTAGACATTGCTTCTACACAGCCATTTGGGAATTTCCAAAATCCAAGCAACTTTGAATCTTTTACTGAAACCCCTTCACAACCCATGTCTAGTCTAGAATGGTCGTTGGAATCTTATATGGTAGCGACAGACCAAATGATGAGGAATGTGGATGCGTCCATGGCCGTCCCTACGCAACCTAGTGAACCGGTAGCTAGTTTCCAACTAGCTCCAAATTTTCAAATGTATAATGAGGCAGTTGGACAGAGTGAGAATTTGAGTGGTGAGAATGAGTTCTACACACTTCCAAATCAAACCTACCCATACCCAATTGAATCCCACAACTCCGGTTTTGAATGTCTATCAAGTGTTCCAAAAGATTCACCCGTTGAAAATAAAACGTTTAATGAGTTGTGTGACTTTGTAGTGCTTGATTTGCCAGATTGTGAAGAGCCCCTTTCGAGTGAACCCAAACCTAATTCTTTCGAACTTTACACCTCCAATCTAGAACCCGAATTGATAAATATCCATGCTTTTGATGAGGTGTCTACAAATTTTGATTTTCACTTGATTGAGGATATTGACGCCGGGAATATTTTGGATGATGAACCCGTAGATTTGACTAAAATTTTATCTCCAATTCATCATCCCGAGTCATTAAATGTTTCTCCCGAACTTCATATGCGTCTTGATTTTGATGATAATTGCATGGATGAGATAACTTTTGAGGAGAATTATGAGGATAGTATTGAGGATGAACCATTTTTGTTTGATGTGTCGGATTTTCCAATTCATTCTCCTGAACCTTTAACTGTTATACTTCCTAAATCACCCTCCCTCCTTTCCATCGTTCCGACCACACAAAAGATCACACAGGAGGACTGTGAGCTTGAAAAATTTCTATTCGATCACAGCGGTTTTGACGCCACTAGTGCGTTCCTCTTTGAATCTGACACAGTTCTCACAGACGATAACGATTACGAGTGTTTCACTTTTTCAGACGATTTTGAAGACTCACCGCCCGAGTTTGAGTCCTTTGAATTTTCAGATGAGTTAGTTGAACCATCAGACTCGGTTGCTTACATTCATTTCGAACCATTGATGGAATCCTTCAAGTTCGAAACAGATTACTTAGGTGAGAATAAAACTATCCCTAAATCACTCCCTTTCGTCCTTCCTATCGTTTCGACCGTGCAAGAATCCGTCACGCTTCCATTTTCAATGGATGGTTTACCAAGTTCAACGTACCCATGTTTTCTTGCGAATTTTGAGGGATTTGACCCCATTTCTCTACGGGTTGATAAATTAGCACAATCGCTTTCAACACATCGGTCGTCACATATTGCGCTAATTTATTCACTCGATCTACACCCTCAAGTTCGTGCTACACTTCTTTCTCTTTTCCGCCATTCTTCTCCGAATATATCGAGACCATATTCCACTCTTCTTCCCATACGGTCTAATGTGTTTCTCAACTCCTTTCTCTACACTCCATTCTTCCACCAACTCGACCATTATCACGATAAAATTTTTGAATGGTTGGTACTAACTTTTGGCCTGTGTAAGGCCTTGTATAGTTTGATTTTTCGCCCCCCTAACTCTAAACTTTAACGCTTAAAACAGTAGAAACACTGTCTCACTTAAGTTTGGGGGGGAACCTTGTTGTATATTAATTTTTGTTTTTCTTTTAACAATAAATAAAAAAATTATAAATAAATAAACAGGGAAGTGCCGACATTCTCAACCCTCTTGGTGTAGCATGACAGTGAGAACACTGTCAAGTTTAAGTTTGGAGGTATGCTCGGTAAGCCTTCTTCCTTCGCATTCATGTGTATATTTTTGCATTTGCATACTTATTTTAAAACCCATAAAAAATTGAAAATTTTAAAAATTATAAAAATTAAAGTATTCAATTTTGGCCATAATTGACTTGAGTTTGACAAAAAGGTTAACTAGCTAGGAACAACTAGATCTTATACTTAGTAAATTAAAAACCCTAAAAATAAATTTTCTTAAAAGTTTGACGGTAGAAAGTATATGTCTTTGTAGTTTATTTAGAAATAGACAAATTTTGAGTTCACTTCTTGGGCTAAATTAAAACAAGGGAAGAGTATTGATATTTTTATTAAAGTGTAAATTTGAAAAATAATTCCTAGCTTAAGTCTAAATTCTGAAAATGTATACCCTACAAATTGCACAAACACGAATCTTGAAACTTGGAATAGTAGAAGAGACCTTAAAATGCTCTTATATAAAGTCCTTAGTACGAAGAAAAAATTAAAATAAAAATACAAGTGTGAATAAAGAGATAATAAAAAATGAACACTGGTTTTTGTGATTACTTAAGGCTGCATAAATAGAAAAAAATATTTAGCGAGGGAGCCTTATCACCTAGTGCCTTAGACCAACTGGTTTGGGAGTCACTGCTAAAACCTTAGGTGTTACAAGACTAGAAATTACGTTTTAAAGTGCAAACACATTTTGTAATCGGTTGTTGGTACCTCAAGAAGTATTAACGGTCGCATGAAGGATGTGTTCATATCATAATTTTGCATTATTATATTCCCCATTCTTATACGTTTTACAAATAAACAGGTGCTTTTGACCCATGTCTGCTACATAGTTACAGGTTACAGATTCTCGGGACAAAAACAGTGAAAAAGACAAAAGACGATACAAAAATGAGACTGCGACCGATAAATGGTGGAATCTTGATCGTGCCCACATCTTGAGGAACATTGATGATCAATTAACAAGTTCATAAAGAACAAAGGCAGCACAAGATTCAAGACTTCATCACGAAGCAACGGTAAAAGTCCACTACAATTATTCACTGTGAAGATCTGGAAGAAACCTAGAAGCCAATCTAAGAAAACAACTGAAGAAAATTGAAGGAAACATGCACCAGAAGCAACCAGGAGATATTGTGCCCACAAGCCCCACATACGGCCGCGGAACCGCGGCCAAACGTGGGCTTTGGCCGCGGATCCGCGACCACGTGGCCCAAGTGTCGGTGCGAAATTCCAGAGACGGTGGCGTGCGTTGACTAGTTCTTTTTCTTAGGGGGTATTTTTGTAATAGCAGATGTGCATCGATTGTAACCCTAGGGTTTTCTATGAATCTATAAATAGAACCCTAAAAACCTGATTTAGCTTATGCCTCTTCTTGTGCCTCATTTCATTTTATCAAAAATTCAGATCTGTAAATTTCTGCAATGTATGAAGAGAGCATCAAATAAAAATTAGGAGTAAGTTTTCTTTTTATTTCCCTAGTTAAATTTTCTTTCCTACCCTAGTTTAATTTTACTTTCTGCCCTAGTTTAGATTTTATTCTCTGCCCTAGTTAGATAGTTAGAAAATGTTTTTCAATTCCCTAATGAGTGGGTAGTCTCCTCACTTGTTAGGGTTAGATTTGGGGAAGGCTTAGAGATGAAGATCTCTCACCCCTTTCTTGCCCATCATACGTTTTTATAGGACTCCATGCATACATGCACACACCGCTCCCTACGGCATCCTATCCCACGAGGTAGCGGTGATACCGTAGTATAAATGACCGGTTGGGCGTGTTTTCTATGAAGGTTAGGGTAAGAATTAAGAAAGGAAGGACAAAAACCTAGAGGAAGAAACATCGTTTCATCCCGATGGTACTAATCCACTTATTAATTATTACCATAACATCTCATAGATCTTAATTAGGGCATAGAAAGCGGTGAGGAACATTGACTTTCCAAACTTAACATAAACCTAACCCTAGCAAGATTTTAGTCTAGATCAACTTAGTTTTTAGATTTAATCAATCCAACAACAATCGGAATTAACTCGTTAGAACAATTTGAGAATACACAAAATCCCTGTGGACCGACCCGTACTCACCGGCTAGCTACCAAGTGACGCCGTTCTTGATTGCGGTTATAAACATTCTTTGAACAAATCAAATGGCGCCGTTGCCGCGGATGGCGTGTTATTTTCTTTTTGTAATTTCGGGTTAATATAAAAATATATATATATCATAAAAACTAAAAAATTAAAAAATTATAAAAATTTTATCATCTTTTGTGAAGGGTATTTTCGTGTGAATTTTGCAGGACCGCAGAACAAATTCAGATCTGGAAAAATCTAGAGATCAAACAGAAAACGGCAGATCTGAAAAACAGAGATTTACAATAACAGAGGAACAGAATTTTTCTCGGGACTCGAGCCGCCCAACCTACCGCGGAACCGCCGCCAGATCCTACTTCCCGCCGTGGAAACGCGGTCTGCTGACGTCATCAGTTGACAAAAATCCCTCGGTTTGTTTTATTTCTCTCTCCTCCGCAACCTCAAATATCTCCTCTGTAGATTTTCATGCAGGATTCTTTGCGCTAAAAAATCTCTCCCCCTTCCAATAATTGATCTTGTGCAGGATTCTTTGCGCCGCGCTTTAAAAAAAATTTGTTCGCACGTGATTGTGTTTACTGCTTTGCATATTTTAATCGGACTTTAAGGGGCTTGAAACCAATCCAGATTGGGTGGGGATTTCATCACCCTTCCCAGGACCCCAGAAATCACATAAGGCATTTTGCATTGACCATTATTAATTAAAAAAGACTAGACTCAGCCCTAAAGACTTCGCGCTCAATAGGACAGAGGACTAGTTGTAGGCATCGGCCATTGATCCTAACCTGACTTTGTGGTGTCTAGGCAAGTGTGTCTAAGGCGAGTGGTTACTTAATTAGGGCCACTACTTGTAGTGGAGAGCCTCCCACTCACCTGGCACTTACCTGGCCACAATTGGCGGTGAAGAGGTGGTTTGAGGTCCTATATCTAGCCTTTTGGAACAGTTAGGAGCTGTCTAGCTGACCTAGGTGACCCTAGATCTAGGCTTGATTGTGCATTTGTGGTTGATTGAAAGTGTGTCTAAGCCTTTTATCGAAAATTTTTGCAAAAAGCTCCACATATAAAAAAAAGGGAAATTTTTACAAAGACTTGCAAAATGTTGTCGCCAAGAAATCCTTGCACCTCACTTCTACCCATATTCTTTTTCTTCTCTTTTCCTACATCATGGGTACCCCACCTCATAAAACTCTTGCCGAACTTTGGTATCCTCATCCAAACATTGCTTCCTAAGCGAATTGTTTTGGTTGAATTACGGACGACCCCTCCATGCCAAAAATTTCTTTGAAAGATCGAATAGAAGCGTCTAGGAGAAACAGTTCGACTCCGCAATCCACTTTGTATCAACCATTTCAACCTTCACCACCTTCTTATGTTGATAATCCTTTTTCCAGTCCTGTTGTAACTCCAAGACCCATGTCTATCGCTGAACATATTGAAAAATCTCGTAACCGATCTTTCACTCCTTTCAACACTTCCAGTTCTTGGGATCAACGAGTCCATTCACCTTTTTATCCAAATGTTGATCATACTCCTGTCCAACCATTCAATTCCTACCAGTCCTACCCGACATCCGCTCCTTCCCTAGAAATTGCTTCTACACAGCCATTTGGGAGTTTCACGTATCCAAACAATTTTGAATCTTTTACCGAAACCGCTTCACAACCCATGTCTAGTCTGGAAGAGTCGTTGGAAGCGTACATTGCAGCAACAAACAAAATGATGAGGAATGTGGATGAGTCCATGGCCGCCCTTTTACAACCTAGTGACCCGGTAGCTAGTTTCCAACTAGCTCCAAAAATTCCAATGTATGATGAGGCGGTTGGACAGAGTGAGAATTTGAGTGGTGAGAGTGAGTTCTACACACTTCCAAATCAAACCTACCCATACTCAATTGAATCCCACAACTCCGGTTTTCAAACAAGTGTCCCAAATGATTCACCAGTTAAAGATAAAACGTGTAATGAGTTGTACGACTTTGTAGTGCTTGATTTGCCAGATTGTGAAGAGTCCCTTTCGAATGAAACCACACCCAATCCTTTTGAACTCTACCCCTCCAATCTAGAACCTGAATTGATAAATATCCATGCTTTTGATGAGGTGTCAGAAAAAATTGATTTTCACTTGATTGAGGATATAGACGCCGGGAATATTTTGGATGATGAACCCGTAGATTTGACTGAAATTTTATCTCCAATTCATCATCCCAAGTCATTAAATGTTTCTCCCGAACCTCATATGCGTCTTGATTTTAATGATAATGGCATGGATAAGCTAAATTTTGAGGAGAATTATGAGGATAGTATTAACGAAAGTATTGAGGATAGTATTGAGGATGAACCATTTTTGTTTGATGTGTCGGATTTTCCTATTCATCCTCCTGAACCTTTAACTGTTATACTTCCTAAATCAACCCCCCTCCTTTCCATCATTCCGACCACACAAAAGATCACGCAGGAGGACTGCGAGTTTGAAAAATTTCTGTTTGATGACAACTGTCTCGACACCACTAGTGCGTTCCTCCTTGAATCTGACACTCTTCTCACAACTAATAATGATTACGAGTGTTTCACTTTTTCGTACGATTTTGAAGACTCACCGCCCGAGTTTGAGTCCTTTGAATTTTCAGATGAGTTAGTTGAACCATAAAACTCGGTTGCTTACAGTCATTTCGAACCATTGATGGAATCTTTCAAGTTCGAGATAGATTACTTAGGTGAGAATAAGACTATCCCTAAATCACTCCCTTTCGTCCTTCCTATCGTTTCGACCGCGCAAGAATCCGTCACGCTTCCATTTTCAATGGATGGTTTACCAAGTTCAACGTACCCATGTTTTCTCGCGAATCTTGAAGGATTTGACCCCATTTCTCGACGGGTTGATAGATTTGCACAATTGCTTTTAACACATCGGTCATCACAAATTGTGCTAATTTATTCACTCAATTTACACCCTCAAGTTCTTGCTACACTTCTTTCTCTCTTCCGCCATTCTTCTCCTCCACCGAGACCGTATATCGCTTCTATCTCCACACGGTCTCGTGTGTTTCTCAACTCCTTTCTCTACACCCCATTCTTTCACCAACCCTACCATTATCACGATAGAATTTTTGAATGGTTGGTGCTAACCTTTGTCCTGTGTAAGGCCTTGTTTAGTTTAGAGGGAACCTTGTTGTATATATGTATATATATTTTTTCTTTTTCTTTTAACAATAAAAAAAATTATAAATAAATAAACAGGGGAGTGCCGACAATTTTGACCCTCTTGGAATAGCATGACAGTGAGGACACTGTCAAGTTTAAGTTTGGGGGTGTGCTCGGTAAGTCTTCTTCCTTCGCATTCATGTGTATATTTTTGCATTTGCATACTTATTTTAAAACCCATAAAAATTGAAAAATTATAAAAATTAAAGTATTCAATTTTGACCAGAATTGACTTGAGTTTGACAAAAAGGTTAACTAGTTAGGAACAACTAGATCCTAGACTTAGTAAATTAAAAACCCTAAAAATAACCTTTCTTAAAATTTAACGGTAGAAAGTATATGTCTTTGTAGTTTATTTAGAAATAGGCAAATTTCGAGTTGACTTCTTGGGCTAAGTTAAAACAAGGGGAAAGTATTGATATTTTTATTAAAGTATAAGTTTGAAAAATAATTCCTAAACTTAAGTATAAATTCTGAAAATATATACCCTATAAATTACACAAACACGAACCTTGAAACTTGGAATAGTAGAAGAGACCTTGAAATGCTCTTGTCTAAAGTCCTTAGTACGAAGAAAAATAAAATAAAAGTGTGAATAAAGAGATAATAAAAAAATGAACACTGGTTTTTGTGATTACTTAAGGCTGCAAAAATAGAAAAAATATTTAGCAAGGGTGCTTCATCACCCGGTGCCTTAGACCAACTGGTTTGGAAGTCACTGCTAAAGCCTTAGGTGTTGCAAGACTAGGAATTACACTTTAATGTGCAAACACATCTTGTAATCGGTTGTTGGTACCTCAAGAAGTATTAACGGTCGCATGAAGGATGTGTGAGCGAAATTCATCTAAAAATTCACCTATTAAGAAGTGCTTTGGACGACGGACAAGAGTATGATAGCTTGATTTGAATTTCCAAGTGTAGGGATGATATATACACACACGTAGGGGTATGTGATTGGGATTTAGATAAGAGATAGGAATGAAGAATAGGACTTGTATCTTTAGTAGAGATGATAAAAATTCCTAAGTTGAGATAGAACCCTAGAAGAAAAACTTAAGAGATGCCAAAAGCTAAGTCTACAGAACATATATAATCTTAAGTTAAATATTAAGGAAGCGTGAAGAATACGGGTGGATGATTTTTAAGTCGAAGATAATAGAGTTCTTGTTGGAAAACCTAATTGGAGAATAAAAGTTAATGGGCCAAATTGATAGGATTTTATGGGTAGTATCCGCTGAAAACCCTCAGGAGACAACACTCCTCCTACTAGGGACACCTAGAGGTTTAACGGCTTGTTGCACGAGCTCAGTGCAATCGCGTTTCCCTGCAAAAGTGAGGCTAGGACTTTTTTGAGAATAAAATTAGGTTTGCTCGAGGACGAGCAAAAGATAAGTTTGGGGGTATTTGTTCATATCATAATTTTGCATTATTATATTCCCCATTCTTATACGTTTTACAAATAAACAGGTGCTTTTGACCCATGTCTGCTACATAGTTACAGGTTACAGATTCTCGGGACAAAAACAGTGAAAAAGACAAAAGACGATACAAAAGTGAGACTACGACCGATAAATGGTAGAATCTTGATCGTGCCCACATCTTGAGGAACATTGAAGATCAATTAACAAGTTCACAAAGAACAAAGGCAGCGTAAGGTTCAAGACTTCGTCACGAAGCAACGGTAAAAGTCCACTACAATTATTCACTGTGGAGATCTGGAAGAAACCTAGAAGCCAATCTAAGGAAACAACTGAAGAAAATTGAAGGAAACATGCACCAGAAGCAACCAGGAGAAATTGTGCCCACAAGCCCCACATACGGCCGCGGAACCGCGGCCAAACGTGGGCTTTGGCCGCGGATCCGCGGCCACGTGGCCTAAGTGTCGGTGAGAAATTCCAGAGACGGTGGCGTGCGTTGACTAGTTCTTTTTCTTAGGGGGTATTTTTGTAATAGCAGATGTGCGTCGATTGTAACCCTAGGGTTTTCCATGAATCTATAAATAGAACCCTAAAAACCTGATTTAGCTTATGCCTCTTCTTGTGCCTCATTTCATTTTATCAAAAATTCATATCTGTAAATTTCTGTAATGTATGAAGAGAGCATCAAATAAAAATTAAGAGTAAGTTTTCTTTTTATTGCCCTAGTTAAATTTTCTTTCCTGCCCTAGTTTAATTTTCCTTTCTGCCCTAGTTTAGATTTTATTCTCTGCCCTAGTTAGATAGTTAGAAAATGTTTTTCAATTCCCTAATGAATGAGTAGTCTCCTCGCTTGTTAGGGTTAGATTTGGGGAAGGCTTAGAGATGAAGATCTCTCACCCCTTTCTTGCCCATCATACGTTTTTATATGACTCCATGCATACATGCACACACCGCTCCCTACGGCATCCTATCCCACAAGGTAGCGGTGATACCGTAGTATAAACGACCGGTTGGGCGTGTTTTCCATGAAGGTTAGGGTAAGAATTAAGAAAGGAAGGACAAGAACCTAGAGGAAGAAATATCGTTTCTTCCCGATGGTACTAATCCACTTTATTAATTATTACCATAACACCTCATAGATCTTAATTAGGGCATAGAAAGCGGTGAGGAATATTGACTTTCAAAACTTAACCTAAACCTAACCCTAAAAAGATTTTAGTCTAGATCAACTTAGTTTTTAGATTTAATCAATCCGACAACAATCGGAATTAACTCGTTAGAACAATTTGAGAATACACAAAATCCCTGTGGACCGACCCGTACTCACCGGCTAGCTACCAAGCGACGCCGTTCTTGATTGCGGTTATAAATATTCTTTGAACAAATCAGGATGTGTGAGCAAATTTCATCTAAAAATTCACCAATTAAGAAGTGCTTTGGACGACGGGTAAGAGTATGATAACTTGATTGAATTTCCAAGTGTAGGGATGATATATACACACACGTAGGGGTATGTGATTGGGGTTTAGATAAGAGATAGGAATGAAGAATAGGACTTATATCTTTAATAGAGATGATAAAAATTCCTAAGTTGAGATAGAACCCTTGAAGGAAAACTTAAAAGATGCTAAAAGCTAAGTAAATTCACAAGAATATGTATAATCTTAAGTTAAATAATAAGGAAGTGTGAAGAATAGGGGTGGATAATTTCTGAGTCAAAGATAATAGAGTTCTTGTTAGAAAACCTAATTGGAGAATAAAAGTCAATGGGCCTAATTGATAGGATTTTGTGGGTAGTATCCGCTGAAAACCCTCAGGAGACAACACTCCTCCTACTAGGGACATCTAGATGTTTAACGGCTTGTTGCATGAGCTCAGTGCAATCGCGATTCCCTGCGAAAGTGAGGTTAGGATTTTGTTGAGAACAAAACTAGGTTTGCTCGAGGACGAGCAAAAGATAAGTTTGGGGGTATTTGTTCATACCATTTTGCATTATTTTATTCCCCATTCTTACTCAGTTTACAAATAAACAGGTGCTTTTGACCAATGTCTGCTACATAGTTGCAGGTTACAGGTTCTCGAAACAAAACAGTGAAATTGATGAAAAAGATGATACAAAGTGAGACTATGACCGATAAATGGTGGAATCTTGATCGTGCAAACATTTTGAGGAACATTGAAGATCAATGTACGATTTCACAAAGAACAAAGGCAGAGCAAGGTTCAAGACTTCGACACGAAGCAAGCGGTAAAAGTCTAAGACTTTATTTACTGTGGAGATCTGGAAGAGAACCAGAAGACCTTATGAAGAACAAACTGAAGAAAATAAAAGTAATAATGCAACAGGAGATTCCCTGGAAAAATGAGCCCACAAGCCCCATATACGGCCGCGGAACCGCGGCCAAAAGTGGGCTTTGGCCGCGGATCCGCGGCCACGTGTCGCAAGCGTCGATGGAAAATTCTTGAGGCGGATGGCGAGCGTTGACTAGTTCTTTTTCTTAGGGGGTAAAATTGTAATAGCAGACGTGATTCGACTGTAACCCTAGGGTTTCTATGAATCTATAAATAGAAGCCCTAAAACTTTTTTTAGGTTATGCCTCTTCTTGTGCCTCTTTTCATTGAATAAAATTCAGAGTTCTTTTCAAGTTTTGGAGAGCATCAATTTGTAAGTAGTTCTTTTTATTTGCCCTAGTTATTAGTTTTTAATTTCTGTCCTAGATAAAATTCTTATTTGCCTTAGTTTAATCTAGATTAGAATTTTTATTAATCTGCAGTAGTTAGATAAGTAATCTCTTAAATTAAAAACTTATAAAAAAAAATCATATTTTTCATAGATCCCCTAATGACCGAGTAGTTCCTCGCTTGTTAGGGTTAGGAATAGGAAAGGCTTTGAGAGATGCGAATCTCTCAAAGCTTTCTTACCCATCACATGTTATTAATTAGGACTCCATGCATACATACATATTCCGCTCCCTACGGCACCCTACCCACAAGGTAACGGTGATACCGTAGTATAAAAGACCGGATGTGCATGTTATCCATGGAGGTTAGGGTAAGGATTAATAAAGGACGGACAAGGACCTAGAGGAAGAAACATCGTTTCTTCCCGATCGTCCTAATCCCCTCTATTAATAATTACCATAACACCTAAAAAGATCTAATTTAGGGCATTGAAAGAGGTGGGAAATTTTATTTTACCAAACTTAACCTAAACCTAACCCTAGCAAGATTTCTAAATCCTAGTCTAAATCAAATTAGTTTAGTGATAAAGATCCAAACACCATTTGGAATTAACTCGTTAGAACAATTAGGAAATACACACCATCCCTGTGGATCGACCCGTATTCACCGGCTAGCTACCAAGCGACGCCGTTCTTGATTGCGGTTAACAAATATTTTTGATCTAAAAATCCATACAAATCAACGCTACCACAAATTCTTCTAGTGTCCGCTCAAGACTTGACATGGGTCAGTAAGGGGTTTCAGCATAAGATTGAAATTCTTATGGATAAGTAAAACTCCCAAATGACTGATTAGAAGAACTGTCTAGAGAAGATATAAAAGTTGGGTAGGATTGATAGGAATTGAATGGTTGTGAAAATTGGGCAGGAGTAGAATCAACATTGTGATAATAAGAATATTGATATTGGTTGGTGGGTTGGCAATTTTCAATAAACATCATATATGCCACAAACCGAATATAAAAATCTTCTTTAGAAAGTGGTGGTGTTTGTTGTCCTAATGGTTTGACTGGATTGAAACTTTGGCCGTTAGCCCTCGCTATATGCTCAGTGACGGACATGTATTTAGGAGTTCCTTCAATCGGAGTATCAACATAAGAAGATATATAATTTGGATGCGGTTGACAAGACCTGGAGTGAAGTGGCCAACTGTTTCTTTCCGTTTGCTCTATCCGATCTCTTAAAGATATGGTAAAGTCGGATGGTATACCGAAACGATTAAGAAATATCTGGTTCTGGATAGCAAAACTCGGCAAGAGTTCTTTTATTTGGGTTACCCATTATAAGAAGGTGAAAAGAAAAGAGGGTGAAAAGATTTAAGCTCTATTTTGATTGTTTTGCTTTGAAAGTGGACTTGGGGGTTTACTCACAAAAATCACAAAAATGCAAAAACAACCCTAGAACTAAGATTACCTAGGTCAAGCACTAGACCGTTCCAAGACTTCCAAAGGACAAGCCGCGGGATCAATCCTCTACCACCTCTTTATCACTCTTGTAGCCAGGTAAGTTGGAGATATCCGCTATACGAATCACCGAAAATAGCGGGCCTAATTAAGTAATCACTTGCTTTAGACACACCTTCTTAGACACCACAAAAGTAATGCAGATAAGCGATAGATTACCCACAACCTTCCTCTGTCCTTATTGAGCGCGACGGTCCTTAGAGTCTTGGTCTAGATATTTTTTAATTAATGTAGGGTGAGGCGGATGCTCGTTTTGTGATTTTTAGGGCTTAGTAAGTGTGATGAAATCCCCACCTAATCTGAATTTGATCTTTGCCCCTTAATGTTCATATTAAAATATGCAAAATCAAACCGCAAAACAAAATTCACAAAAAGATTTTTGAGCGGCGATATTTTGCAAAGAATTCTGCATAAAATATATTATTGGACTTTTCAGAGGAGAGAGAAAGAGATAGAAAAGATACCAGAAAAGTTTGAGGGCACAACTCCCCAAGACCGTCGCGGTTCTGCCGCCGTTTGAACACAATAACCGTGGTACCGCCACGCTTTAATGGGTTCTTTGTTTAAATTTTTTTCACTGTTGCTTCATTTGCTCCTCTGGGTCTTTGATTGTTTGATGTTTTTAAAGAAGTTGTTTGTGTAATAACCGCAATCAGTAACGGTGTCGCGTGTAGCTAGACCGAGATGAGTACGGGTCGTCCTCAGGAAAACGCGGAATCTTTTAGTCTTACTTTAGGCATGTTGATTAGGAAGGGAGGAAGAATAAAGAATGGTGAAGAATGGTTGTAGGTTCTAGATCTACGTCAAACACGGATGCAGGATATAGATCTAGATCAGTTACGGATGTAGGTTATATAAGAAAAAGGCTTGTAGGGTTCGTTAGATTTAGTAGTCATGATTAATTAAAGATTACTCGTTTTATTCTTTAATAGATTTAAAACTAGATCGACAGTGATGTATGTAGATTAAGGTTTTTGGAGGGAAAAGGGTTCCCACTATTAACCCCTATCTTGACATGGATCTCCGTTCATGTCTAGCCTTTACCAGAACAATTGTTAATCTGATCTCAAATCGCAGTCGAGACCATCAATGAATTGATAGCGCGCTCGATTAGGATGTTAACTATTTTTTTGATAAAGTTTATAAACTTTATAGGACGTAAAAAGAGTTTAAGGATCTTCATCGTCCATTAATCTACCCTAATCCTACGAACCTAATAAGCAGAGAATTACTCGCGCATGTTGGGAAAAGAAAAGATAGAAATCATGAAGAAAATAAAATGTAATAGAATAAAACTACCTTTATTAATCAACAAGATCAAGTACACTTTGTTCCTTTAGAAAATGATTACAAAACTCTAGTTTGCTTCTCGATCTCTTCTAAGGAGGTAGATGAACTGTCGACAATCAACCAGGATTCTTGAGTCGTCGTGGACTTCATGATCGCGTCGGTTTGATGATTTTTCCAAGAGGCTCTCGGTTCTATTTATAGTCACAGAAGTTGAAAACCCTAGATCGTGTTAGTTAGGGTTTGTTAATAAAATCCTGCGTAGAAAATCCAATATCCCAACTCCCCTAACAGGCAGCGAATCCACCGCCAATAATGGATTTTGGCTGCGGAACCACTGCTCTCTGGTGGGATCTTGGGCTCCAATTTCTGGGGCTTCATCTCTGTAGCACTTGATGATCTTTTGAATATCTAGACTTTGAAAATCTTCACTACGTTTCTACTAGAATTGCTTTCTTCAATTTACTTGAATATCTTCGGCACATTTGATCTCGCCAACTCGGATTTACTTGATTTCAGTCATGATATAATTCCTGCACAATTATCTCAATAAATGATATTGGTAGAATTTGTTTTTATTGAGATATTATCTTAACCATTTGTCATGATATTTTAGTTTTAAGAGAATTGGTCAAAAATATTTAATAAGGTAAGCATATTTAAATAGACCAAATATTACATGAATATTATATGCTTACATTTTCCTTCATAATATTAATTATAATATATAAACACATGAAAATAGTATTTTTACGGATAAACCCTTATATGTGTCATATCTATAATAAACACCTTTTATTATATAGAAATAGTAAGGAAAATGTCATATCAAAAGTGCAGTTTTATCAACTGAACTGTCTTGATGAATGTCTCTAAATCTTTATCTCTTCGCTAAAATGACTCTATATTCCCTCGCAAAAATTGCACATTAATCGTTAAATATGCAAGATGTGGTTTTGTTTTATTTTTATGATATATATTGAATAAGAATTCAACACAAATAGTAAGAATAAAAAAATTACGCACGTATCCCCGGCAACGCCGCCATTTGATTGATCTGTTTTAAAGAAGTGTTTGTAGAATAACCGCAATCAATAACGGTATCGCGTTTAGCTAGACCGAGATGAGTACGGGTCGTCCTCAGGGATATGTTGAATCTTTCAATCTTACTTTAGACGTGTTGAAAAAGAGGAAGAATAGAGGAATAAAGAATAGTGGAAATAGTTTCTAGATCTACGTCAAAATACGGATGTAGAATACAAATCTAGTTTGAATACGGATATAGATTTTATAAGAAGAATGCTTGTAGGTTCATTCAGATTTAGTAGTCATGGATGACTTATAAAGATTACTCGTTTTATCTATTGATAGATTTAATACTAGATAGATAGTGATGAATGAGAATTAGGGTTCTTGGAAGAAACTAGATTTTCCCCACTATTGACCCTTGTCCTTTCATTGATCTCTATTCATGTCTAGCCCTTAACAAAACAATTGTTAATGTAATCTCAAATCACGGTCGAGACTAGTAATAAATTGGTAGCGCGCCCGATAAGGATATTAACATTTATTTTGCTAAAGTTTATAAACTTCATAAAACTTAAAAGAAGTTAAAACATTTTTTCATCCATTGATCTACCCTAATCTTACGAACCCTATCAAGCGGAGAATTACTCGCTCATGATGGAGATAGAAGAGGAACGGATAGAGAAAGAATTCATAATGTAAATGCAGAAAATAAATGCTAAATAATGATCTACCTTTATTAATCAACTTCACAATTACAAAGCCTTCAAGTTTAGATTACAAGAGGAAGAAGAGATTGCTCTTGATCTCTGCCTTGTAGGAAGTAGATGCTCCGTCGAATCTCACATCGCTCTATTACGTCGAATCGTGGACCTGTCATGGATCTCGTGTTTTTTTACGGGGATTTGCTTCGTGTAAAAGGTGATGAATTCTAACTTTAGCTCTTGGTCCTTTATATAGCCCTCAAAGAAGAAAACCTAGTTACCATATATGGTGACTTCCTAATATGGTTATTTTCCATATATGGTGATTTTCTAATATGGTGACTTTCCATATATTGTGACTATCCTAATATGGTGACTTTCCATATATGGTGACTTGTCTTTAGGATCCTACCCAAAAAATCTAGAACCCCAATTCCCTATAACGGCCGCGGATCCGCCGCGTATGGGTTGTTTTGGCCGTGGAACCGCGGCCGTTTAGTGTGATCATTGCTTCAAAATTCTTAGGCTGCTTCATAGTGACACATGGAGATTTATTTGATATCTGGAATCTTCATATCTTTTCTGAGTCTCTGCCAGTATTGATTCTTCGATTTATTTAACTTCATTGGCAGATTTTTTATTCCCGACACTCGATATCTCGATCTCCTGACCTGAGCAAAACCTCGCACAATATCTCAATGAATAATGTTAGTAATATTTGTTTTTATTGAGATATTATCCTAACCATTTTATATGATATTATATTTTAAGAAGATTGATTATGGATATTTGATATTATATGCATATTTTAATTATCAAAATATTGTATAAATATAATTTGCATATATTTTCCTTCATAATGTTAATTATAATATATAGAACATATGACAATAGATATTTTGCAGATAAACCCTTATATATTCTATATTTACAATAAACACTTTTAAGCACTTAACAAAAGTAATGAAAATGTTATATCAAATGTGTAATATTTTCGACTGAACAATAGACAAGTCCGGTGACAATACCGACTTGTGTTGTCCCTTCTCTCTTTCCCTCCCTCCATCTCTTTCTATTTATCTTTCTCTTTTTTATATTGCCATGAGAAACTTCTCTCATCATATCATAGTTCCTAAATAATTAATTAAATGGATACATATATAATTAATTAAATGGATACATATATAAATAATAAACACACACAAACATACACACATATATAGTTTGTAAAGTCGTTTTCATTACTCTCAATCCATATGTTAAGATTTCATAGTAACCAATTAGGATTGCATCGTTTGTTATTGTATTTTAAATTACTTTATTTAAATTTTGTTAAAGAAAATGAAGTTACGAATAAATACCATGATTTCCTCATTCTCATATATGACATATCAATACCTTTACTTTTAAAATAATTTTAGAAAATAAATTTTACTTCTGAAAATTTCAAGAAATTTATCTATGACAGAATATATTATTTTGTACATGCTGTAAAAAATTCAGATCTAACCGCATAACGATTTAGGTGGTATGTAGTTTTCTTATTCACTGTTTTTAAAACTAGAAAACTGTCAATAAGGGTTTTCTTCGAGAGACCATAACTCTTTAATCGTTATCCAAATTAAGTGTTTTCAGATATTTTGAACATATACTTAGAAAGATCTAGATTTTATTAGTTTTAAGCTTTTACTGAAAACCGACGTAAAATATAGAAAACTGCATTATAATATTTAGTGACGGATCTGGATAGAATTTGTTCCGATTCGCACACTGTTTTTAAATAGGACATAACTCGAACTCTCGATATCCGATCATGATAAACTTTAGATATGTAGATGGATAATTGATAGAACTATAATTTTCTATATATTACATTACTTAAAAACGCATGAAACAACTCAATATAGGATTTGCAATATAACATATAGTTGCTGTCCAGAAATCTGAATTTCTGTTTTAAACGCTGATATTAAAACAATTATAAATAGAGTTTTAGAAATCTAAATTGCGCAAATCTTGGTGTTTTGGATAACTAAATCGAAAGGCCTACAATTTTCTAATAATTTTTGTAACCTGAAACACGATAGAAATTAATTCAAACTGCGTTTTAAAAATGTGTGGCGGTGCTGAACAGATTCTGATCTGTTTTGCGCGACGATACGAAAACAAGTCTATCTCCCAAATCGGTAGTCGTATTTAGGCGATACTGGAAGTCACGTGTGCACAACACTTAGATCTATATTTCTGTTTATATTCCGAAATTTATTGACTTGATTGATTAGTTGTACACAACACTTATTTACAATATTTTTTGGGGCGTTACTTGTATTCTTATCTCATATCATGTTCTGTGATTGCTTATTTATTTTTATCTATATAACTTGTGATTAAACCATTACATGCTTGATTTGAATTGATCATAACACGACTCAGTTATGAATACTTAAACCCAATATATACACTTGAACCAACTTGACTCGAACCATGAATACAATTGGCATGACTTGCACTTGACATAACTACATGAACTCAATCTTGAAAACTTGATATCACACATTACCTTTTGTATTCATGGATTCGATCAAGACTCGTAAAATTAATCATAAACTAATATACACGGGGTGTTGGGATAGTTTGAGTATGAATCCAACGGAATCTCATGAGTCTCATTAATACAAATCATGTTGTTGTGGTACCGGGCTGAAACGGTACAAATCATGAATTCATAAATGAGGGCCGTGTTTCCAAGCCCCTGGATGATAGCCTGTTGGGTTTGGAATACTTCGATAACAATTAAAGTCCCGCTATTTTGGACCCGTGATTCCTTGCCCCTGGACGATAGCCTTGGGTTCGAGAATACTCTTGATATTGGTTGGCATTCACACTTGAACTCATGTTAGTTAATTTTACCCTTTTAAAGACCTTTTAGGACACTTGCATTTACTTCATGTTCATTATACCTCCACTCCGTGGTCATGCTATACTTGTTTATTACACTTATGTTATATTGTCATGCTTACATAGTTGTCATTAACATTATTATGTTATACTTGTTCATATTTTATTTCCATTCATACTATATCACATGTCATCTTGCATATTCATTTATATACTTTCGCATCTCACCTTTCTTGGGGACTTACCGAGCGGAAGTTCGCTGACGGGAATTCCACCCATCTTTCTTTCTTTCTTGGAATGCTCGTCAGGTGACATTGAGACAGAGAAAATAGAAGTGGTCGGAAAAGAGTACAACCAGTTCGTATCACAAACAGACGTATAGTTTCATTCAGCTTTTCATTTCATGTCACCTTATTTATGTATGCCTCCTTGTTAAGGCTTATCATGTTATATATCTTATATTCAGATATTTTGTCTACTATAAATCATGAATGTAATAAATCGGAGTTGGATTTCATTTTTTTTGTTCTTGTTACTTTATGTTGCTTATACACGCTTAGCGTATTTATTTCAAGAAATGGCCTTCTCGGAATAAATACGTCGCGGGTTTGCCACGTTATCGTTTCTATCTACTGGGAAGCGGGGCATGACAGGTTTTGTTGGTGGCCCATGCAGCTCAGTTCTGCATAAACATCGTAAGCAATATAATACAAGAATTATGAAATCCAATTATTACATTCGACTTTTCTTTTGAATCCTACCATATTCCTTAAATTCCATCTCTCGACTTTTGAATTCTTAACTCTTGTTCATCCTTTCTATTTGTATCTCGTAGGCCTATTAGCTGAGTTGGTTAGAGCATCGATCGACGGAGCTCGAAAAAGACATCATCCTTAACTTTTCAGTACCTTGTTGCAATATCCTTCTTGAGTAATTTCGAGAACGAAATTATTTTTAAGGAGGGTAGAATGTAACGACCCCAATATTACTATACCTTCGTGTTTTCTTTCTTTAGTAAAATATTGTATTTATTTATTCTTAGTATTTTTTCCGTATATTTTGTTTTCTATTAAATATATTATTTTATTATTCCATATATTTTTCCCTAACCCATTTCTTTAAACTAAATCTTAACCTATTCATGTTAGTTGTATGTATGCCCTAGAGGCCAGTATTGTACAGATTATGTATATTATATTGGATGCTTGGACATATATAGAGATGACTTTCTTGCTCGACATGATAGTATGCTATCTGGTTGCCATTTATCTTAACATGTACACTAGTCTCTTTATACTGTCTTATAGTTACATGTTGGTAAAGCCCTTAGGATTTGTACTTGACTACCTGGACTATGATGCAGATCATACTAGTGGGGACATGGTAGTCCATAAGTACATCCTTCAAGGTCCCTAGTCGTGGGTGTATCGAGACGGGGCATCGATATACCAGAGTAGACTAGCGTATACGCTTCTCGACCCATGTGATGGGCGATGGATGATCCCATATCCATTGATGTTTGACATCAGAGATGGTATACGGGTGCTCAGTGGAGACTGGGTACACTGGACGGACTCGCCGAGAACTCCCAGATGGTATTATACCTCACGTCAGATGGCAGTTCTCAGGTGACACTTGTACAGGTTAGTCTGTAGACCCGAGATCGTCATAGAGTCTTGTGTGATTCCCACTGTGCTTTGATCTCCACCTTACCACGTCCATGAGGGCGTGCAAAACGGTGGTCTTTAGGTACAGTCCCGAGTCACATGGAGGCAATGAGCGATAGGAGGGGTTTCGTCTCTCCCGGTATTGGGAGTTGATGTTGTGCTGTGCTCGATTGGCCGTAGCAGGGAAGTCCCTGGCCAGGGCTGATCAGAGATTTACTGGTAAGTGTTACCAGTAGTTTCTCGACCCGTTACGAGCCTCACATCGGCACGACTTATCGGGTTATTGGGGTCTGACGTATACCACCCCTAGACTTGATATGCGACGTATCAGACGAAGAGACTTGACTGTATGGTAAGTGTTACTGGTCGGATTCGCAGGAGTGTGAGCGGGCTAGCTCGTCGATCTTCTGATCGCTCAATACCCGGGTGGCCGTTACGTTTAGCAGACCGCTTGCGGCTTGTGGGTGCTTGATATGATCATCATCTGCTACCGGCGTATTGACGAGTCTTTAGAGTCCTACACAGAGGTTTCCTGGTTCAAGCGAAACGAAATAGGAGTGCATATGAGATATGTGCGGGACCGAGAATAATGCGTGTATGTGATACCGTATTTGATTCTCGCGATTAATGTTTCGATTGGTTGTATGTGATATAACCTTGTTATCGAATCGAAGATCGATTCGATAAGTCGATACATTGAATACTAGTCGGTTATGTGCGACATGACCGGATCATTGAATCAAGTGTTGATTTAATGAATTAATGTATAATTATATATTTGATATATTACTTTGCATTAACTAGTATTGGTTCACTTTAAACGGATTTTTCTCACTTGATGTGCACATTGTATATGTGATATACTTCTGTGCAATTACATGTATCATGTTTGATGATGCATGTTGTTTTGGCTTTGTGTAAAGAATGCAACCATGGTTATGAGAGTGGTTAGGGTTTAAGATTTATTCTCTTATTATTAAATCCTTTTATTATTTATTAAATAGATTTATGGAAACAAAAGGGTTTCATTTTATCATGAAGTGTGGTGAAGCTTCATGAAGCTTTTTGTAATGATGCCATTTTGTCTCCTTGCTTAAACCTAACCACTCCCACTAACCATGGTCAATTCTCTACACTTGACCATGGTTAGAAGATGATAAGAATTCCATTATTATTCATTTTAGAAATAACTGATCATAAGTTTTTCTATCATCTTCTTCTTCTTCTCAAAGTGAGAAAGCTTGCTACTTTAATGGCAAGTTGTGATCTAGTGAGCAAAATCCAAATCTAAAGTGAACCCATCTCCTATTTCTTCACCCTCTACCTCTAGCCAAGTTGTAGAGTGTGTTTTCTTCACAAATTTCATCACTTTGTGAAGTCGGAGCTTGAACTTGCGATGCCTCGACGTAGATCGTCTTTGACACGAAGCCGGCGATCTAGCTCACCCGTTTCTCCGACGAAGCCGACGTTTGAGCCCGGAGCTCGACTAGGACAGCGAGGAGACGTCGTTGCGGAGCCGTGGAGGTGGACATCCGGATCTACAAAGGTTGTATTTCCGTTTAAACTATAGTTAAGTGTTAACTAGCTTTCTATTTCGCCTAGACATCTAGTCTAAGATCCGTAGTCTAGGGTTTCTCGGCACTAAAAATTTTAATTTGGCATGTTCGATGCCTTGTGTGACCTCATTAGGGTGTCTAGGAACCTTACAGTGGTATCAGAGACTAGCTAGAGCCTTAGGCGAAGTCCAGACGCGATTTGAAGTCCGATCGAACCGAAACCATACCCGGAAAATTGCTCTCTGTCCAATTTTTAAAATCTGGTATTTTTCCACATTAAAAATGTTCAGAAAAATAAGCAGGTGAATATATGAAATACTGTGAAATTCGTGCCCATAATTCCTTTATATTGCCGCGCTTCCGCGGCACGAGCTAGCCTCGTGCGGCGGTTGCGCGGCGGTACGACCTGTTTGTTCAGTGGTTTTTATACAGTATCTCATAATTATTAATGCTGGATTTTCTGTACACTTTTAATATTTTTCCAGAGTTGAATATTTCTGAGTTGATTTGGGAATTCGGTCTTTCGATCGGGATATCAAATTTTGTCTGAGTGTTTTTCCAGATAACTGTAGAATATGTTAAAGAGTTCGACCGTATACAAATACCCAGGTTTTCCCCTGCCGGAATAATTCCAAGTGTTGGATTTTTCTGTGGTTAAAAGACGTTCTGAGTAGTGCAAGTAACACGATGGTCCCTCTAGAAGACAACAAACCTTAACTCGATTATGTGACCGTCTTGAACTGCCCTTTGAACCTTCGGGTTTGGGGCAGTACGGCGTGCCACATGTGAGGCGTTGGCTTGACCCTTCTACGGCTGGACCGTTGGTACTGAGGTATGAAGTGAATGTCTTTGAACCTAATTCATGTGTTGATCGGTGTCGGGAAAACTTGGGTGTTCGAATGTTCGATCGGAAAGTTTGATATATTCTATTTATCCGGAATTGGATACAATAATTGGAATTCACAAAAGGTTATGAGATAACTGGATGGATGTTATAAATCTAGCGCTTTAGTTTCATTGGATATCGAAAAGAGTTTTCGATAATGAGACTGAAATGCGGGATTTATATCTGTTAGGCATGCGATGTCTAAAGAAGTTGCGGATTCCAATTGTTGTAGTTTTACTCTTTCTTTTCTGTGACCGTAAGTGTAGTATGTTCATATCGCCGGTTTCGTTGCTATACATCAACGACAATTGGGGTATGCATACTTACTTACGTTGATGACATGTGATGCTATGTGTTGCTGGATATGTTATATTGGATCGTCGTAATCGAATAGCCGGGGGTTTTTATGTGAGATGAGTGTTTTTCATTTTCATTCATGTAAAAACTTGTATGTAATATTCTTTTATTTGGGGCACTTCCAGGTAGCGGAAGCCGTCACCCTTTGTATATTATTTACTTTTCCGCATTAGGATAGACCCAAGGAGGGGAGCACAAGTAACCGGGTTCTGGGGTCCAGTGGGAGACCAACTCGAGGAGTCGAGTCCGGGTCTCCTAACCCTAGAATTGGCAGGGTTGCTTGCCGCTCTCGTAGGGGTCTAGGGGTGTGGGATTGGCTATTCATCACGACCGTGGAATCCGTGTTTTATACTGGCTCGTATTGAAAACACGGACGTCCTAGTATATCCAATATTTCATATGTTTATTCTGCTGCGATATCTGTGATGTGATCATGAGATGATTCTGTGATGGATATAATATATAGTATATATGATATATTATATAGACGTTACTTATGTTTTACACCCGCGCTAGCCCTGCCCTGCTCTGTCGTTAGTTACCTAACCTAACGGTGCACGAGGGGACATCGAGGCGAATGCGGATGGCATAAGTGTACGTCATTTCTATCTGTGATGTTTAGGTATTTAAATGATGGGACTTCATTAATGTGATTAATGAAAGATAAGAAACCTAAGATGTTGTAGAATCAGATTTTAAATAAAACAGGTAGCTACAGTTCGTGCTTTGCATAGCGATATATATGATATATCCCGCACCTCATTCGACGAGGAAAGGACCGAGATCCCTTCACCGGGAGTGACTCCTTTAGCAAAACTAGAAAAGCCTCAAAATCACTCCATTTCAAAACATCATTTGATTCTACAACGATATCAAGTTCATTACGCTCATGGTTTTCAGAAAAACCTGGCGTAGCCCTCCGTCATTTCAGATGAGTAGTAGTTAGTATTCGTGCTACGTTTGTTGGCCTGCGTCAAGGCGTAGTGTGCGGTAGCTAACTAGTATTTATCTGCTTATGCATATGATGCAGATTGGATTAGGGTAGTCGTGCGACTTTGTTGGCCTGCGTCAAGGGTCGTACGGGTGGGTTTAATTCAATCAGGAAATGACGGGTTGAACTTGACTAGCGCACTATGGTTTGTTGGCCTGCGTCAAGGTCATAGCACGCTAGGGGCAAAATATTATCGGGAATTTCAAGTGTTGAAATTTGCAATGAGATTGCATACCTTCTATGAGATAGTTGGATCCCGATACCCGCTGCGAGTAAGAGTTACTCCTGGGAGAGTTTTATACATTACAATTAGCCGATCAAGTAGGTGTCTAGAAAGGTGTTAACGAGGTTACGCCTCTGGGAAAACGAGGTTTACAGTAATTAGGTTCGTGCGAAAGCACGGGGGACCTCCCTCAAAGTACCGACACTGGCCTGGCTGAAAGATTGGCGAACTTGTAGTGTGTAATTAATCCCGGCTAGTCTTTCCTTTTAGGGTTTGGAGGAAGATTTGATAAAAAGCAGTGGGAGCCATCCTGATTAGATAAGATAATAACCAATCTGATCTTGCACGAGCTTACGCTAAAGTGTTTTCTTCTCTCTCTCTCCAGGTAGCGACCATTTCATGCCTTAATAAAGATAATAATATGGATGTATTGACCGAACCCGCATGTTATACTGTGCTGGGGAACGTTGGTTCCGTTCCTTCTTATAAGAGTTATAGGAATGAACAGGAAATAGGGGAATACCAGGATTCCCATGCCACCCGAATCAAGAAAGTACATGTTGATGCATTTTCTTCGGGTGTGTTCGTTACTGAGAACTGTTTCTCCATTTGCTCTACGTCCTGGGTATTGGATACCGGGTCAGGATCCCATATATGTAATCAGTTACATGGGCTTAGGAAAGGTAGAGAACTTGGAGAAGGTGATAAAGACATTAGAGTCGAAATGGTGCAATTGTTGCAGCTAAGACTGTCGGGGAATATCACCTTGTATTACCAACTGGTAATACATTGGTCCTGAACGAATGCTATTACATGCCGAACCTGATATGCAACATTATATCAGTCTCTTTATTAAGTAAAGAGGGATATAATTTTGTATTACAGGACAATGTTATGAACATTTTCCATAACCAAAAGTTGGTTGGATCAGGCACGTTGTGCAATGGCATTTATGTTCTAAACCAATCAATAGTCCTCAGTATAACAAACACACACAAGAGGAAGAGTTCTGAACTCAATGAATCCTTCTTGTGGCATTGTAGACTGGGTCACATCAATGCGACACGACTAGCTAAGTTGCATAAAGATGGATATTTAAATTCGTTTGAATTTTCATCTTATGACACTTGCCAGTCATGTCTCAAAGGCAAGATGACCAAGACTCCGTTTACGGGACACGGAGAAAGAGTTACCGAACTCTTAGGACTGATACATAGTGATGTATGCGGTCCCATGTCTACACATGCCAGGGATGGTTCTTCATACTTCATTACATTCACTGACGATCTCTCTAGGTTCGGGTATGTGTTCCTGATGAAACACAAATCAGAAGCTTTTGAGAAATTTAGGGAATATAAACAAGAAGTCGAGAACCAAACCGGAAAAAGTATTAAAATCCTACGATCTGATCGAGGAGGAGAATACTTAAGCAATGAATTCCTGGACTTCCTAAAAGAGAATGGGATTCTCTCTCAGCTGACTCCTCCATATACACCACAGCACAACGGTGTATCAGAACGAAGGAACCGCACCCTATTAGATATGGTGCGCTCTATGATGAGCACAGCTGAGTTACCTATTTCCTTCTGGGGATATGCACTGGAAACAGCTGCAGACCTATTGAATATGGTTCCCACCAAAACCGTGCCGACCACTCCATATGAGATATGGAAAGGAAAGAGACCATATCTTAATTATGTTAAGATATGGGGTTGTCCGGCCTATGTAAAAACGCAAAATCCGGACAAACTCGCGGCAAGGTCCATTCTGTGTAAGTTTATTGGATATCCCAAACATTCGCGAGGGTATATCTTCTACCACCCTGAGGAACAAAGAGTGTTTGTTTCTCGGCATGCCACCTTTTTAGAAAAGGAATTTCTTGAAAAAGAGATTAGTGGTCATGAGGTAGAACTGGAAGAGGTTCCAGCTGCACAAGCTACAACAGAAGATCTGGTGGAACCAGAGGATTCCATAGTTCCCGATGAACCCCAGCCACTCCGCCGATCTAGTAGGGTTCCTCGCCAACCTGAGAGATACTACGGTTTTCTCATGGACGGTGGGAGCGAGGATTGCATCATGGAGGATGATGACCCAACTAGCTTCGAGCAGGCCATCACGAGTGGGGACTCAGTGAAATGGCTGGATGCTATGCGGTCCGAGATGGATTCCATGTACACCAACAAAGTATGGACTTTGGAAGTTGCTCCTGAAGGGGTAAAACCCATTGGGAGCAAGTGGATCTTCAAGAAGAAACTTGGTGTAGATGGGAAAGTGGAGACTTTCAAAGCTAGACTTGTAGCAAAGGGTTTTCGTCAAAGACCAGGTGTGGACTATGACGAAACCTTTTCTCCAGTGGCTATGCTTAAATCCATCCGAATCATGCTTGCCATTGCTGCCTTTCATGACTACGAAATCTGGCAAATGGATGTTAAGACCGCCTTTCTAAATGATGATTTAGAAGAGTGCGTGTACATGACTCAGCCAGAGGGCTTCGTAGACAGTGGGAGCAGCGGGAAGGTGTGCAAGCTGCTTAAATCCATTTATGGATTAAAGCAAGTATCGCGGAGTTGGAACATCTGCTTTGACGTCGTTATCAAAGAGTTTGATTTCGTCAAAAATCCAGATGAACATTGTATTTACAAGAAGGTGGCAGAGAGTAAGGTTGTCTTCCTCGTATTGTACGTGGACGACATACTCTTGATAGGAAATGATATTCCTATGCTGCAATCGGTCAAGCTCTTCTTATCACAAAGATTCTCAATGAAAGATCTTGGTGATGCCTCCTGCATATTGGGAATCAGGATCTATAGAGATAGATCCAAACGGATTTTGGGATTGTCCCAATCCAGGTACATTGACACCATACTAAAGAGGTTTAGTATGGAAGAGTCCAAGCGTGGGAACTTACCCACGATCTCTGGAGTCACTCTCTCCAAAGAGATGTCTCCCAAGACCGATTTGGAGAGAGCTCGCATGCAAGGGATACCCTATGCTTCGGCAGTAGGCTCTATCATGTATGCGATGCTATGTACCAGACCCGATGTAGCATACTCACTAAGTGTAGTGAGCAGGTATCAAGCTGATCCTGGAGAGAGTCACTGGACAGCTGTGAAGAGCATTCTCAAGTACTTGCGAAGGACTAGAGATATGTTCTTGGTGTATGGTAACGGAGAGCTCCAAGTGGAGTCCTTTACCGATTCGAGCTTCCAGAGTGATAAGGACGACTCTAAGTCGCAGTCGGGCTTTGTCTTTACCCTCTACGGAGGGGCGGTTAGCTGGAAGAGTTCCAAGCAGGAAACCGTGGCAGACTCGACGATGGAGGCTGAATACATCGCTGCCAACGATGCTGCTAAAGAAGCTGTCTGGATCAAGAAGTTCATTACTGAACTTGGTGTGGTTCCATCCATTGAGCATCCAATACCTTTGTATTGCGATAACAATGGAGCAGTGGCTTTGGCCAAGGAACCCAGGTCCCATCAGCGGTCCAGGCATATTCTGAGGCGGTATCACCTGATCCGGGAGATAGTTGATCGCCGGGAGATCGAGGTCAGGAGAGTTGACACGAAGAACAACACGGCGGATCCACTCACGAAGGCCATTCCCCAGATACAGTTTGAGAGACTCTTCGGGATGCTCAGTATGAGATACTACAGCAGCTGGCCCTAGTGCAAGTGGGAGATTGTTAGTTGTATGTATGCCCTAGAGGCCAGTATTGTACAGATTATGTATATTATATTGGATGCTTGGACATATATAGAGATGACTTTCTTGCTCGACATGATAGTATGCTATCTGGTTGCCATTTATCTTAACATGTACACTAGTCTCTTTATACTGTCTTATAGTTACATGTTGGTAAAGCCCTTAGGATTTGTACTTGACTACCTGGACTATGATGCAGATCATACTAGTGGGGACATGGTAGTCCATAAGTACATCCTTCAAGGTCCCTAGTCGTGGGTGTATCGAGACGGGGCATCGATATACCAGAGTAGACTAGCGTATACGCTTCTCGACCCATGTGATGGGCGATGGATGATCCCATATCCATTGATGTTTGACATCAGAGATGGTATACGGGTGCTCAGTGGAGACTGGGTACACTGGACGGACTCGCCGAGAACTCCCAGATGGTATTATACCTCACGTCAGATGGCAGTTCTCAGGTGACACTTGTACAGGTTAGTCTGTAGACCCGAGATCGTCATAGAGTCTTGTGTGATTCCCACTGTGCTTTGATCTCCACCTTACCACGTCCATGAGGGCGTGCAAAACGGTGGTCTTTGGGTACAGTCCCGAGTCACATGGAGGCAATGAACGATAGGAGGGGTTTCGTCTCTCCCGGTATTGGGAGTTGATGTTGTGCTGTGCTCGATTGGCCGTAGCAGGGAAGTCCCTGGCCAGGGCTGATCAGAGATTTACTGGTAAGTGTTACCAGTAGTTTCTCGACCCGTTACGAGCCTCACATCGGCACGACTTATCGGTTATTGGGGTCTGACGTATACCACCCCTAGACTTGATATGCGACGTATCAGACGAAGAGACTTGACTGTATGGTAAGTGTTACTGGTCGGATTCGCAGGAGTGTGAGCGGGCTAGCTCGTCGATCTTCTGATCGCTCAATACCCGGGTGGCCGTTACGTTTAGCAGACCGGCTTGCGGCTTGTGGGTGCTTGATATGATCATCATCTGCTACCGGCGTATTGACGAGTCTTTAGAGTCCTACACAGAGGTTTCCTGGTTCAAGCGAAACGAAATAGGAGTGCATATGAGATATGTGCGGGACCGAGAATAATGCGTGTATGTGATACCGTATTTGATTCTCGCGATTAATGTTTCGATTGGTTGTATGTGATATAACCTTGTTATCGAATCGAAGATCGATTCGATAAGTCGATACATTGAATACTAGTCGGTTATGTGCGACATGACCGGATCATTGAATCAAGTGTTGATTTAATGATTTAATGTATAATTATATATTTGATATATTACTTTGCATTAACTAGTATTGGTTCACTTTAAACGGATTTTTCTCACTTGATGTGCACATTGTATATGTGATATACTTCTGTGCAATTACATGTATCATGTTTGATGATGCATGTTGTTTTGGCTTTGTGTAAAGAATGCAACCATGGTTATGAGAGTGGTTAGGGTTTAAGATGTATTCTCTTATTATTAAATCCTTTTTATTATTTATTAAATAGATTTATGGAAACAAAAGGGTTTCATTTTATCATGAAGTGTGGTGAAGCTTCATGAAGCTTTTTGTAATGATGCCATTTTGTCTCCTTGCTTAAACCTAACCACTCCCACTAACCATGGTCAATTCTCTACACTTGACCATGGTTAGAAGATGATAAGAATTCCATTATTATTCATTTTAGAAATAACTGATCATAAGTTTTTCTATCATCTTCTTCTTCTTCTCAAAGTGAGAAAGCTTGCTACTTTAATGGCAAGTTGTGATCTAGTGAGCAAAATCCAAATCTAAAGTGAACCCATCTCCTATTTCTTCACCCTCTACCTCTAGCCAAGTTGTAGAGTGTGTTTTCTTCACAAATTTCATCACTTTGTGAAGTCGGAGCTTGAACTTGCGATGCCTCGACGTAGATCGTCTTTGACACGAAGCCGGCGATCTAGCTCACCCGTTTCTCCGACGAAGCCGACGTTTGAGCCCGGAGCTCGACTAGGACAGCGAGGAGACGTCGTTGCGGAGCCGTGGAGGTGGACATCCGGATCTACAAAGGTTGTATTTCCGTTTAAACTATAGTTAAGTGTTAACTAGCTTTCTATTTCGCCTAGACATCTAGTCTAAGATCCGTAGTCTAGGGTTTCTCGGCACTAAAAATTTTAATTTGGCATGTTCGATGCCTTGTATGACCTCATTAGGGTGCCTAGGAACCTTACAATTCAAAATTAAATGCAAGAGCTGACCCAGCCCATAACCCAAATCCAATATCATTTTTATTTTCTTTTGTAAAACTATGAGCCCAAAAGCCCACTTTCTTTTCAAGCAATATCATATATTTAATTCTTATTAAATATGTGTATGAACAATTTTGTAGCTCATTGGTTAAATCTTTGCATTGTTATTCCATAGATCACATGTTCAAATCTCCATTCTTGCAATTATTTTTTTATTCTTCTTACAACTTACAAATGAGACCTTTCATTTCCAAAAGGATTGGTGACCTTTCATTTCTCTTTTAATTCACATGTTGAATGCATATATTATTATAGACAATTCACCATTACACCATTTTTATTTGTCCTCCTCTTTCTTTTTCTTTCTCACATTTTCTATCTCTCCCTTCTCCCTCCTCACCTAGAGTCCTAGAAGAAAAACACGAAGAAGTTTTCGAGAAAGTCTCGCTAAAAACGCAAACCTATCGGCGGATAGACAAGTTCGGTGACAATACCGACTTGTGTATGTAAGTCCCTTCTCTCTTCCCCCCCCCTCCCCTCCATCTCTTTCTATTTATCTTTATCTTTTTTATATTTCCATGAAAAACTTCCTTCATCACATCATAGTCCCTAAATAATTAATTAAATGGATACATATATAAATAATGAACACACACAAACACACACATATATAGTTTGTAAAGTCTTTTTCATTACTCTCAATCCATATATTAAGATTTCATAGCAACCAATTAGGATTGCATCGTTTGTTGTTGTATTTTAAATTACTTTATTCAAATTTTGTTAAAGAAAATGAAGTTATGAATAAATACCATGGTTTCCTCATTCTCACATATGACATATCAATACCTTTACTTTTAAAATAATTTTAGAAAATAAATTTTACTTCTGAAAATTTCAAGAAATTTATCTATGACAGAATATATTATTTTGTACATGCTGTAAAAAATTCAGATCTAACCGCATAACTATTTAGGTGTTATGTAGTTTTCTTATTCACTGTTTTTAAAACTAGAAAACTGCCAATAAGGGTTTTCTTCGAGAGACCATAACTCTTTAATCGTTATCCAAATTAAGTGTTTTCATATATTTTGAACATCTACATCGAAAGATATAGATTTTATTAGTTTTAAGTTTTTAGCGAAAACCGACATAAAATATAGAAAACTGCTTTATAATATTTAGTGACGGATCTGGACAGAATCTGTTCCGATTCGCATATTGTTTTTAATAGGACATAACTCGAACTCTCGATATCCGATCGTGACAAACTTTAGATGTGTAGATGGATAATTGATAGAACTATAATTTTATATATATTACATTACTTAAAAACGCATGAAACAACTCAATATAGGCTTTGCAATATAACATATAGTTGCTGTCCAGAAATCTGAATTTTTGTTTTAAATGCTGATATTAAAATGATTATAACTAGAGCTTCAGAAATCCAAATTGCACGAATCTTAGTGTTTTGGATAAATAAATCGAAAGACCTACAATTTTCTAATAATTTTTGTAACCCTAAAACACGATAGAAATTAACTCAAACTGCGTTTTAAAAATATGTGATGGTGTTGAACAGATTCTGATCTGTTTTGCGAGACGATATGAAAACATGTATATCTCCCAAATCGGTAGTCTTATTTAGGCAATACTGGAACTCATGCGTGCACAACACTTAGATCTATATTTCTGTTTATATTCTAAAATTGATTGACGTGATTGATTAGTCGTACACAACACTTATTTACAATATTTTTTTTGGACGTTACTTGTATTCTTATCTCATATCATATTCTGTGATTGCTTATTTATTTTTATCTATATGACTTGTGATTAAACCATTACAAGCTTGAATTGACTTGATCATGACACGACTCGGTTATGAATACCTGAACCCAATATATACACTTGAACCAACTTGACTCGAACCATGAATACAATTGGCATGACTTGCACTTGACATGACTACATGAACTCAATCTTGAAAACTTGATATCACACATCAACTTTTGTATTCATGAATTCGATCAAGACTCGTAAAATTAATCATAGACTAATATACACGGGGTGTTGGGGTAGTTTGAGTATGAATCCAATGGAATCTCATGAGTTCCATTAATACAAATCATGTTGTTGTGGTACCGGGCTGAAACGGTACAAATCATATTGCTGTGGTATCAGGCTGAAATGGTACAAATCACGAATTCATGAATGAGGGCCCGTGTTTCCAAGCCCCTGGATGATAGCCTGTTGGTTTTGGAATACTTCGATAACAATTGAAGTACTGCTATTTTGGGCCCGTGATTCCTTGCCCCTGGACGATAGCCTTGGGTTCGAGAATACTCTTGAGATTGGTTGACACATACTTGAACTTACGTTAGTTAATTTTACCTTTTTAGAGACCTTTTAGGACACTTGCATTCACTTCATGTTCATTATACCTACACTCCACGGTCATGCTATACTTGTTTACTATACTTATGTTATATTGTCATTCTTACATAGTTGTCATTAACATTATTATGTTATACTTGTTCATGTTTTATTTCCATTCATATTATATCACATGTCATCTTGCATATTCATTTATATACTTTCACATCTCACCTTTCTTGGGGACTTACCGAGCGGAAGTTCGCTGACGGGCATTCCACCCATCTTTCTTTCTTTCTTGGAATGTTCGTCAGGTGACATTGAGACAGAGAAGATAGAAGTGGTCGAAAAAGAGTACAACCAGTTCGTATCACAAACAGACGTATAGTTTCATTCCTCTTTTCATTTCATGTCACCTTATTTATGTATGCCTCTTTGTTAAGTCTTATCATGTTATATATCTTGTATTCAGATATTTTGTCTTCTATGAATCATGAATGTAATAAATCAGAGTTGGACTTCATTTTTTTGTTTTTTATTATTATTTTATGTTGCTTATAAATGCTTAGCATATTTATTTCGAGAAATGGCCTTTTCGAAATAAATACGTCGCGGGCTTATTACATTATCGTTTCCATCTACTGGGAAGCGGGGCGTGACAGTAACTGCTGCATATGGACGTCAGGATTTATGTCTTTTTCCAAGACAATTATCATTGATAACACCGTTAAGTTTTCTATCTTAAATAGGCAAGTACTCACTTTCTCCGGCTCCCTAGGGCTCAAGAGAATTAATCCCGCTTAAACATATATTTACTAAAGTCTTTAAATATAGTTTTATATAGCTCGAGGGGGTTTTATGAAAATATTTTTAATATAGTTTCAAAATAATCTCGAGAAGTTATTTATATTATTTAGGATTTCTATGAATGTGAATTTTAAAGATTTGAGGTATTTTGATGATAATAACTTAGCTTGGAAAGTTCATGGTAGTGTAAAACTTGTCTTTTATTAGATCTTGATGGTATTTTGGTGAAAATTGTAATCTTTCATTTTTTAAAAATGTAAATTTGTTATATCTTGAAAATATGTGGATTTGTAATATTTATATAATTTATTAAATATTAATTTTATTTATGTAGAAAAATGCATTTTTCTTAGAAACCGTATTAAAAACCTTTCGAGACTGAATGCTCCGTAAGGAACTCTGCATCTCGCTCTACTAGCCCAAGAATGTGCGATAATCCGCATCATCCAATAGCGGGTCTCCTAACAAGGGTTGTAGAGGCATAATCGCAAAAGTATTTAAAATACAATTTAAAGGAAATCCGGTTTTTATAGTAAAGGGTATTTTAATGTAATATTTCTCGAAACACAAATCTATATGAAAGAGTTATCGTTCTATAGAATCATGTGTGTTTGTGAGAGGTAGGTCGTTACCTCGTGAATTTTCCTAGAGGTATATTTAAGCAAAACAAATAAAAATGACATATACAAATTTCATAGTATTTTAATATAAATGTTAAATTAAAGTTATTTTGCATGATATTTTTTATTAAAACTTGGTTATAAACATTGGTTTGATTATTAAAAATATGGTGTAGGAATATGAATGAAGAATATTTAAGAAAAAATGGAATTATTGAGTTTTAGAAGAAGATGTCGGTCTTAACTCCACTTCTGACATATGTTTTGAAAAGAGATGTTTCAAGGAGAAGAAGAGGGATTGAGAGAGGACTTATAAGTTGGTTAGATGAAGAGAAGGTAAAAGAAAGGAGGGGTGTTGTCGTGGCGTCGCGGGGTCGCCAGAACTTGCTTCGATCCTCACCGGAAGTTGATCTCTTGCTAACTCAACTTGCACATCACTTGTACTTAAAAAATTTGAGAGTTTTGGCTATAATTTTCGGAATGAGAAAAGGCTAAGGCATGGGGTAGTATTTATAGTGTAGAATTAGGGTTTTGGAATTAAAAGAGTGAATCAAAATATATTAAAAAGATGAAAAATTCTGAATTGAAGAGTCTCTGTTTGATCGCAGGAAAATCAAACAGTGCAGTGGAGTTAGGGGTAGGCCAAGAGTATAGTGTGCAAAGAACGAGGCATTTTACCCACGGTTCACCCGTCCCCGCCGGTTCAAAGAGGCATTCCGCCGGTCGATTTGGTGAGGGGGGCCGTCGGATTCATGCCACGTGTTCACGCCAGTGTTAATACTCTTTTGCACATATTTGATTTTTCTGTCTTTTCATTTTTATGTGCATTGCATGAGTAAACTTTTGGGCTTCCAAAAAGTTTTTAAAAAATAAATCAGAAAAGTAAATGTGTCTGATGGGATTCGAACACAGGGGCTACGTCACAGCAATGCAAAGCTTTACCAGTGAGCTACAAGCTTGTTTCTTGCTGTTCTTAAACAAAATTTACTTATAACTTGTCACGCCCCGCTTCCCAGCATACGGAAACGGTGACATAGCAGGCCCGCAGTGTATTTACTGAGAAATAAATACGTTAAGCGTAAATAAGCAATATATATATATATATATATATATATATATAATGCACAAGAATAACAAGAGGTATAAAATGAACAGCAACTTTTATTAACATTCATCTTTACAATACAACTGCTTTGAAAAGAAAAATTTAAGGATATAAAGAAATGCCTAAACAATGGCATACAAACTGAAATAAATACTAGGTGAACTAGAAAATTGGTTGGGCAGTGAATTGGTCCAAGTCCTCCTATGTAGGCTCGATCTCCTGAGAGTCCGGTCCTCCTTACGAACATTTCAAAGAAAGAAATAGAAAGAATGTCGTGAGCGAACTAGCGCTCGGTAAGTCCCAAAAGAAAGAAAGGAATATAACAAGTAGTATGAAATGGAACTGGTAAGATATACAGTTATATGTTTGTTATACTAGCGTAGTTGTTTGTACCTTGGTACAGAAGGTATCTGTGCATACGAGAGGAGTCCATCTTGCCCCGTGGACTATGGTAACATGTAAGTACAAGGCCCGTCAAAACCCACGGGACAACGGCACGAAAGTTCATGTAGGTGTCTTTTAGTGACCATCTCGTGCCACTTTAATGCATTTCGTACCAATCTACCCCGTTAACCACGAGTAATGTTTTGCATAGATTATAATTACAAGGTTTGCCGAAACTATGGATATAAGTTGTTCATGTAAACAGGTTCAGGATGTAAACTTGTAATCATGTCAAGTCATAGCCATGGTTCTGTCAAGTCAAGCCAAGTGATCATGTTTGATTTGAGATTTGAGTTCAAGTATTCAGGTTTATGTTCAAGTATCCATGTTTGGATTTGGATTCAAGTTTGATTTAGACTCGGACTTGAGTCAGAAACATATAACTGATTTAGATCCTGAATTAGGTTCGGGGGTTATTGGTAACTACTGCACATGAATGACATGATTTATGTCTCTTTCCAAGACAATTACCATTGATAACACCATTAAGTTTTCTATCTTAAATAGGCAAGTACTCACTTGCTTCGGCTCTCTGAGGCTCAAAAGAATTGATCCCGCTTAAACCTATATTTACTAAAGTCCTTAACAGTGTTTTATATAACTCGAGGGGGTTTTATGAAAAATATTTTTTTAATATGATTTCAAAATAAACCTCAAGAATTTATTTATATTATTTTGGGTTTCCATGAATGTGAATTTTAAAGATTTGAAGTATTTTAGTGATAATAACTTAGCTTGAATAGTTCATGGTATTTTATTGTAAACTTGTCTTGTATTGATATCTTGATGGTAGTTTGGTGAAACTTGTGAACTTTCATCTTTTTTTTAAAAAAAATGTAAGTTTGTCATATCTTGAAAATATATGGATTTGTAATTTTTTATATAATTATAAAAATTAAGTTTTATTAAATTAGAAAATGCGTTTTTCTTAAAAACCGTATTAAAAACCTTTCGAGACCGAATGCTCCGTGAGGAGGTCTGCATCTCGCTCTACTAGCCTAAGGATGTGCGATAATCCGCACCATCCAATAGCGGGTCCCCTAACAAGGGTTGTAGAGATATAATCGCAAAAGGTTTTGAAATACAATTCAAAAGAAACCAGGTGTTTATAGTAAATGGTATTTTGATGTAATATTTTCTTAAAACACAAATCTATATGAAAGAGTTATCGTGCTATAGAATAATGTGTGTTTGTGAGAGGTAGGTCATTACCTCGTAAATTTTTCTAAAGGTATGTTTAAGCAAAATTAAACAAAACAAATAAAAATGACATAAACAAACCTCATGGTATTTTAATGTAAATGTTAAATTAAAGTTATTTTGCATGATATTTTTGATAAAAAGTTGGTTCTAAATATTGGTTTGATGATTACAAACATGGTGTAGGAATATGAATTAGAATATGTACGTAAAAGTGAATTTTCTAAGATTTATAAGTAGATGTCGGTGTTAACCCCACTTCCGACATATATTTTGAAAAGAGATTTTCAAAAAAGAAGAAGAGAGATTGGCAAGGGACTTACTAGCTAGTGAGTTGAAGAAAAGGTAGAAGAAGAGGTTGTTGTTGTTGTCATGGCGTCGTGGGGTTGCCGAAGCTTGCTTCGATCCTCGCCGGAACTTGATCGTTTGCTAATTCCATTTGTACTTCACTTGTACTTAGGAAATTCGGAGAGTTTTGGCTATAATTTTCAGAATGAGGAAGGGCTAGGGCATGGAGTAGTATTTATAGTGTGGAATTAGGGTTTTGGAATTAAAAGAGTGAATTAAAATGCATTAAAATTATGATAAATGGGGAATTGAAAGATCTTTGTTTGATTGCAGAGTAATCAAATAGTGCACACGAGTTAGGGGTAGAGGAAAGGACTTTTGTGCAACGCCCGGTCATCATTGGCCACGGGGGACCCGTCGGTGCCGGCCTAATGGGGTTTTTCGCCGGTCGATTTGGGAGGGGGCCGGTGGATTGATGACATGTGTTCACATCTCTATTAATACTCTTTTGCACATGTTTATTTTTTCTGACTTTTCATTTTTATGTGAATTGCACGTGTAAACTTTTGGGCTTCCAAAAAGTTTTTTTTTAAAAATCAGAAAAAATATAATGTGTCTGATTGGATTCGAACACAAGTGCTACGTCACATCAATGCAAGGGCTTTACCAGTGAGCTACAAGTTATTTCTTGTTGTTCTTAAACAAAAATTAACTTATAAATTGTACTCAGACTTGCAAACTCCTTTCTGTATATTAAACTGAAAAATTTTATACAGTAAATTCAGAGTTGTTACATTCTACCATCTTTATAAAAATTTCGTCCTCAAAATTTACATTTACATACGAACTAATTTACAAATAAGTGAAGATATCTTGCACACATGTCATCTTCTCGTTCCCAAGTTGATTCTCCTGGCTAAACTTTTCTCTACATCACTCGGACCAAGTTTACTTCCTTGTTCCGCAGTGTCTTCACCTTTCGGTCCAAGATCTCAACAGGTTGTTGCTCACAAGTTAGGTCCGTCTGTACAGTGAGCTCAGAGTGATCAAGGATGTGGTTAGGGTCGCTCACATATCTTCGAAGCTGGGATATATGGAACACGTTGTGCACTCCTTCCAATGAGTGTAGTAGTTCCAAATGGTTGGCCACTTCTTCGACTTATTCGAGAATATCGAACGGTTCTATGTATCTTGGACCGAGCTTACCCTTCTTACCAAAACGAATCACTCCTCGGTCTGTAGAAATCTTCAGAAAAACATGGTCTTCGGGTTGAAACTCCAAGTGTCGACGCTTTGCATCAGCCCAATACTTCTGTTGGTCTTGGGCTATGTGCATTCTTTCCCTGATCGTGTGAACTACTTCCACAGTTGCCACGATCATCTCTGGTCCAAGGAGTTCCCGATCTCCAATGTCGTCCCAACTTAGTGGTGATCGACACTTCCTTCCGTAAAGTGTTGCAAATGGTGTCATACCAATACTCGCCTGATAGCCGTTGTTGTATGAAAACTCCACAAGGTGTAGGTGATCTTCCCACGAACCTCCGAAGTCTAGCATACAAGCTCTTAGCATATCCTCCAGAATCTGGATTTTTCGCTGAGACTATCCGTCCGTTTGTGGATGGTAAGTTGTGCTGAAGTTCAGACTCATTCCCAGGCTAGTTTGAAAACTCTGCCAAAACTGTGATTGGAATCTGGTGTCATGATCGGAGACGATGCAAACTGGTACTCTATGTAATCTTATAATCTCCTGCATGAGTTCATGGGTATCAAACATAGTACACTTGGAAGGTTTAAATCTTATTTAGATTATGCTTACCTCCATGTACTTCTTTGCTAACGTCTCAGTAGATTGGCTAATTCGAAAGGGAATAAAGTGAGCCGACTTGGTGAGTCGATCCACAATAACCCATACTACGTCGTTACTCTTCGTGCTATGAGGAAGGGCAATCACGAAATCCATGGTAATGTGCTGTCATTTCCATTCCGGGATTGGTAACGGCTGAAGTAGACCAGTAGTTCTGTGATGTTCAGCCTTCACTTGCTGACACACTAAACACTTGGCTAAGCTTCTGGCTACTTCGCACTTCATTCCATGCCACCAGTAGTGTTGCCGTAGATCCTTGTATATTGTTGTACCACCGGAGTGTACTGAATACGGAGAGCTGTAAGCTTCTTTCATCAACTCTTCTCGAACAAGACCGTGTGGTATAGATAATCGACTTCCATACCTCAGGGATCCATCTTCGTGGATGATGAAGTCAGTTCGAAGTCCACTTTCTACTTGTTCTCGGATCTTTTGTAGCTTGGCATCATTTGCTTAAGCTGCTTTAATCTGATTGACAAGAGTAGACTGGACTTGTAAGTTCATCAAATACGAAGTGTTACCTGGCATAACTACTTCGATTACCAATCCGTGCAATTCTTGTTGAAGCTTCCACTGTGCGGTGAGATTCATTGCTAATGGCTGGAGGCTAAGTGCATCTGGAACTATGTTCACCTTCCCAGGATGATACTGTAGATTGATGTCGAATTCCGCCATGAGTTCTATCCATCTTCTCTGCCGCATGTTCAATTCCTTCTGAGTAAATACGTACTTCAGACTCTTGTGGTCAGTGTGTATATCCACTCGTTCTCCCAGAAGATAGTGGTGCCAAATCTTAAGTCCAAAGATAACGACTGTCAATTCAAGATCATGTGTTGGATAATTGCGCTCATGAACTTTCAACTGTCTTGATGCAAAAACTACAACATTTCCATGCTAGTGTAGAATACATCCTAATCCCTTACCGGACGCATCACAATATACAACGAAACCTCCAGATTGATCCGGTATTATAAGGATTGGAGCTGAAGTTAATCTCGACTTGAGTTCTACAAAAACTTATTCACATGCTTCTGACCACACAAATACTTCATCTTTACGTGTGAGCTTGGTCAGAGGTGCTGCAATCTTCGAAAAACCTTCAATGAATCTTCGATAGTATCCTGCTAATCCTAAGAAACTTCATAAATATTTTACCATCTTTGGTGGCGGCCATTCATTGACAGCGGACACCTTAGCTGGATCTACTGAGATTCCTTCTCCTGAAACAATATGTCCGAGAAATCCGACTTGATCTAGCCAAAATTCACACTTGTTGTACTTGGCATAGAGTTGATGTTGTCGCAATATCTCCAGGATAATCCGTAAATTCTCGGCGTGTTCTTTCCGATTCTTTAAATACACCAGGATGTCGTCGATGAAAATAACAACAAGCATGTCTAAGTACTCTCGGAAAACTTGGTTCATCAGATTCATGAAAATAGCAGGTGCATTGGTCACTCCAAATGGCATCACGAGATATTCTTAATGACCATATCGAGTCCTGAACGTCGTCTTCGGAATATCAGACTCTTTGACCTTTGCCTGGTGATAACCTGAACGAAGATCTAACTTTGAGAATATGCAAGACCCACTTAGCTGATCGAAAAGTTCATCGATGCGCGATGGTGGATACTTTTTCTTGATCATCAATTCGTTCAGAGCTCGGTAGTCCACACACATTCTATATGAACCTTCTTTTTTCTTCACCAGCAAAACTGGAGATCCTCAACTTGAAGTACTAAGACGAATCCAACCTTTCTTCAGGAGTTCGTCCAACTGATGCGGATCCTCTTCAATCCTTCTGGACTTAACCGGTACGGAGCTTTGATCACCGGTTATGCACCAGGTAGTAAATCAATGTTGAATTCAAGAGCTCGATTGGGAGGCAAACCTAGTATATCTTCAGAAAATACATTCTCGAACTCTCGAACTACTTCTGACTTTGATTCTTTCGCTTGTAATATTGCAACCACTGCCTTTTTTGGTTTAGCTATGTAGGTGCTAGGTTCCAGGGTACGGTCTCCACTTTTGAAATAGAACACTGGATGATCTAGTATTTCGAACACTACCCTCCTTTGACGACAGTCGATGGTAGCGAAGAAAGTTTCCAGCCAGTCCATTCCCAAGACTACATCGAAATTTAATATGTCCAGCACCTTGAAGTCCGCATAAAATTCTCTATTACAGACGACCACTGGACACAGATCGTATCCCATAGTTGCTTTTAGAATGCCATCCCCTGAACTGACATTCCAGCTGGATACGAGCGGTTTTACTAGAATTGCATGAGTTCGAATGAACCATTGCGACATAAAGCAATGTGATGCTCCAGTGTCGAAGAGTACTAAAGCAGGTAGGGAAGCTACTAAGATTGTACCTAAGTTGTGTAGGATATGTTTAGGTATAGGAAAAAGTATATTGTTATGTATGGATTGAAAAGGTATGAAAGGATTGGGAATTACCAGTGATAACCTGGCCAGTGGTTTCGGCTTCTTCAACCGTCATAGTGAAAGCCTGACGTCTGGGTACATTCCTCATTGCTGGAGGCACATTCCTCTGTCCCTGGGGCATGTTTCTCTGCCCTTGAGACATGTTCCTCTATGCCTGATAGAATTGACGAAGAGGCTGTGCAAGAGGTACATGTGGAAGTGGAGCAAGGAGAGCAAGACGAGGTGTCGGAGCCTGAATGGATGGCCGCTGCGGAAAAGTGATAGCTGGTCTAGGGGTTGTAGCTGGGTTGAGACGATATGGACAACCTCTAATGGCATGAGTAGATGCACTACAAACTAAATACAGGCCATTTGCACGCCTGCAGTCCTTCGCCGGGTGTCCATTCCTCTTACAATAGAAGCAAAAGTCTAGACTAGGCCGGTTAACTGTTCCTCCCGGTCTCCTGGGTGCAAAAGTTGGCCTGGAAGAGGCTCCTCCTGCCATCTGTGTGGCAGGACGTTTCACACCGGCAGTCTGTGGTCTGCCCTTCTTCTTCACAACTGCCTCATAGCGTCGGGCAGCCTTCAGAGCGAGATCATGGGTTGGGAAATCCCCTATAGCCAGTGCAACTTGGATTTTCGGGTCCAACCCTTGCTGAAATCGTCTTGCCCGAATCTCAGCAGTCGGGATGAGGTGTGCCATGAACCTGTTACGGTCTTGTGTTAGCAGTGTAAAAGTGATATCATGAATTTGAATTTGAGACAATATCTTACTTGCTAAGCATGGTAAACTCGGCATCGTATTCATCCACTGGATTGCTCCACATCGAGCCTTGTTGTAAGTAGATGAACTGCTGTTCCATGTCGAAACGGGCAGTCTCGGGGAAGTACTTCGCATCGAACATATCGCGAAACGTCTTCTATTCAATAGGTTGGGCGAGTCGGTTTTCTTCAGCCTTCCACCAGACTCTGGCGTTATCTGTTAGTTGCAGGTTCGCAACTTTCACCCAAGCAATCTCTGGCACTTGTGCTGCTGCCAGGTCCTCTTTGATAGAATGAGCCCGCTCTTCTGTCTCCAGTAGGCTCTCTTTTCCAGAGAAATGTCTCGGGTGCAGTGTCCGGAATTGCTTGACTCCGGATGCCTCGGCTTCAGGGCGGTGCATGAAGATAGCAGTCTGCTGCTGTTGACCCTCCAAGAGGCTCTTTATTGTCTCAAGCAGTACCGTTTGCTCGTTGATGGGAGCTGCAACGGTAGGTGGTGGTGGTAGAGTGGGCAGTGTTGGGTTACGGCAGCGCCACGGTCATCAAACCGTGGCCAAATGCGGAATAAAAATTTTCTAAACTGGCGCTACCATGACCCGATACCTGGATCTACCCTAAACCCTAAACTAGCAAGCTAATAAAAGAGATAAGAATGGTTATACCGAGTTGATCCGTGTCCTTCGGTCTTCAACCATCTTCGCAAGCTCCTAGTGGTCGTCTGGATCGAGTTTGGTTGTCGGTCTTCCTCCATCTACGATGATCCACCTGAGAGAAACGGCGCAAGCTCCAGCCTCGCCAAGCGAGACAACCGACACTCCAAGGTTGCTAGCAATGGAGAGTAGAGATGTAGGAGTGTGTCACTATAATTTTCCTCTCATCATAATGCTCAAAAGAGCAACTCAAGAAGATGAAGCAGGTGAGGAAACATGTGGCATGAGCAACTAAAGAAATGTGCTAAGTATTTTCTCCAAGTGAGTGAGAATAGAATGAACCATGAAGCAAGTGAAGAAAATCAAGAGAAGAAAAGAAATGAGCATGGCCAAATCAAGAAGTGGCTGCCCCCTCTCTCTCATGCACACAAAATATCTCATCTCTTTTTTCAATAAATAATTCCAAGCCATACCTCTCTACATGCTCAAGCCCATGCTCATGCCAACTCACCCTCCACCTCATTTCCTAAATTAATTTTCTAAAAAGAAAATCAATTAATGAGGTGGCAATCTTCTAGAAACTATTCCGTAAAAATACGGAATGCAACCCGGTACACGTATCGAAATACATATACGCGTATTCGTACCAAAATACGAATAACCAAGAGAGAAAATGAATAGTGAATAATAATACTAGAATACATATATATAAATTATTAAATCAAAACCTGATTTTAATAATCCGGCTTAATCCTAAGCCGCTAGTATTATCAACCGTCCGATTAAAGTCTGTGCAGCCTGTACATATATTTAATCGGACACATGTATGTACCAACATACGTCATCTACACCATATCGCCTGAACCGTGAAAACCCTCTATGTGGAACTCTAAAGACTCATCAATACGCTGGCAGTGGGTTTAACCACAAGCACGTCAGCGACACTAGCTGTACGTAATGGCTACCCAGGTATTTAGCGAAAAGAAGGCCGACGAGCAAACTAATCCAAACCCTTACTGAGCTTGACAGTGACAATATCCGTACAGTCCGGTCTGTTCGTCTAAGAGTATCGCATATCGATTCTAGGGGGTGGATAAAGTCAGACCCCTAATAACGCGATAATTCATGTCGGTATGAAACCCATCACCACATGAGAAACTACCGATCCTAGATCAGTAATTCTCGACTACCTTGGCCAAGGATTTCTAGTGATGGCCACCCGTACACTGCGCGACATCAACCCCCAATACCGGGAGAGACGAATCCCCAACAATCATTTACTGCCTCCATGTGGCTCGGGACTGTATCCAACTAAAACAAGTTTGCACGACTCCTTTGAGCCGTGGCAGGGTAGTAATCAAAGCACAGTAGGAACTCACACGAGACAAATGACGATCTCAGGTCAACAGACTAACCTGTACACATGTCACCTGGGAACTGCTATCTGACAATAGGTATAATACCAACTAGCGTATTTCTGGCAAGTTCGTCCGGTGTACTCATAACCCAATGAGCACCTATATACTATCTTAGGTGAACAAACTAACACCAATGGCTTATGAAACCTGGCCACCGCCCCTCGTCGGGGTCTTGATCAGTATACACTAGTCTACTCTGGAGTATCGATGCCCAGTCTCGAAACTCCCACGACTAGGGACATTTAAGGATGTGCTTATAGACCACCAGCTCCCACGTATATGATCGCCATCATAATGCTGGTAGTCAAGAAAGAATCATATAGGCTCTATCAACATGTAATAGTGATCTGTAATACCACCTGAAGCATGTACATGATGATAAAGACAAACCAGATAGCATACTATCATCTCAAGTAAGACTGTTCTACCGATATTGGTCCTCCCTCAATCATCATAATCACCTAACTGCGATTACGATAATTACCTTGAGAGCACTATAGCCAACAATCTCCCACTTGCACTTAAGTTCAATTATTGCGATGTCGCACACTCGCAACCCGTGTGATACCGAACACCCAACTTCTCTAATAATCAGTCTCACAAAGCCTGTTTGTGAAACCATTGTGTTCGAGAAACAGCCTCAGTGAGTGGATCCGCTCCAATGTTTCTTTCTTTATCTCTCTATATCTCAACTTCGCGGAGAATAACCATCTCCTGAAGTGAGAAATACCTTGTCTTAGAATTTGTCTGGATATCTGATGGGACCCAGTTCACAGATAACTCCAAATACAGCAAACTTCTTAGACTGTATCATCCACTGAATTTAATCAGTATCCAGCGCCATGCCTTTCTCAGTATCCGCTTGGACCACCTGTCCAACATACTGTCCCTCAGAAGAGGGAAAAACTATAACTCAGACAGCCACTCTGTCATCCAGGTCATCTTGGAAACCTGAAATGATAACTGTCTCCTGAAGGAGGCTGTCGTTACCATATCCCTAGAACATCCATTTATGTTCATAAACTGCTCCCTACATTTCTCTACGATTGAATTAATATATGTTTATTGCAGCTAGTGCAAAAACAATATCTAGTGTGGTACTTGACATTTCATGATTAACTCAATTGCCTAAGCAAGTGATATGCTAATCATGCAGATGCCTCTCCCCTTTAGTCTGTAAAACATCTTTAGAGAGGGTGACTTCATTACCTGCAGGTTCACCACCATGCCAGGAGTCGTCCATTCTAAAATCCCTTTAGAATCATGCCAAGTACCCTAATTACGAAACTTCCCAAATCTAGATCTAAAACCATAAATCTAGTCACCAGAACCCTGATATTATATCTAAATCCTATGTAGAGAAACCACCTTATGACAACCACAGTATAACCGATCGTAGTATAGGAATATCTCATCTTATCAAGTGCATGTCATCCCAAATAGCTGGACATCACTCTCTACTACCTTCTTACCAGATCCATCTCCTATTCTGATGAGGTCAAGACCTATGACTGTCACATCAAAAATAGATGATCTATTTCTGCTATACTTGCTTTAGTCTATAAATAGACATAAGCTACTTGCCCACTATGCTTCTGCTGCTCCCAATGACTACAACAACCCTCTGGTAGAGTCATATACACATGCACTTCTAAAGCTAGTTTAGAACGACGCTATACTCATCCTCCTGTCGGGTCTTATAGTCTAGAACAGCAGCAATGGCAAGTTTGGGTAAACAAGAATCTCCCTGTCACCGTCTCTGAGAAGACCGAAGTACCTCTCTGGTGCCTGAGGTTACCTACCAAATCTGTGGAGTGGCTAATGGAACGTCGAAACCAATTGAATTCTCAGGTTCTATTAAATCTTCAGTAATCGTTTGTGGTTCTGGAATCACTTCCAATTCTACCATACTCTCACTTTTGTTTTCTGAAAAAATCTATTTTATTAAAATTGTGGCGAGTCAAGAACAATATCACTATTGATCTTCCTGAGGGTAGAAAGTTAACCCTCGTCAAAGCCCGGGATAACCCACAAACTGCCATTACTGAAACGTGCCTTGAGTTTATCCAGATTCTGGTTTTAAGCATCAGCCGCACAACTCCCTATACATCAACATCGTTAAGATATAAATTGATTCTATATATATCCAATATAGAAACAAAAGCACTAATTTAATTGGAACCAGATTCAAAATCATGCAGTTGTCTCCAGTGCATATCAACCAAATAGAAAGAGGCCAATCAGCATTACTCATCTAGGAGCGCATCCATATATGAGTAACCTAAAAGAGAAGCAAGTTCTCAAAACCATTACTATCAACGAAATACCAAACACAAGTATCTATATCTTCGACTACCTCGAAGAATCCTGATACTTCCAACAAATGATTCTCTACTTTATTCTTATACCTATAACTTCTCAAAATCTGAACCTTGTATTTCAACGAAATACTTGTCTAAAACCAGAGAAGTTACGAGTAAACAGAATATAGTATGAGTACCAACTCCTTTGTCTTAATGGACACTGGACAATATACAATACTTTGTATAAGTCCCCTGAGTTTAATTACTCAAACCCTATGCATCATAGGTTGAAAACTGTACTATGGTTAAGAAGAATTACACCGCTGTTGAATGCACCTTACCTAATCACCAACTGATATAGGTAAATATCATAGACATAATTTCAAAAGGTTATATCTCACTTTATTAAATAAACGTACAGATATATCAGTTTGAAATTGGTGCATAACGACGGATATTCAAAACCAAATATTTGTCGTCAGGCAAAACCCAGGTGATTTCCTAAAATATCACCAATTACAACGAATTCTGATATAATAAGGATCTAATCACCCAATTCCCAATATCTTACTCCTGTAAGTCGATGTACAACACCCCACGACTTGCGGGGAGGCGGAATAATGAAAAACGATCTTGTTTAAAGCGTAAACATCGACTTACCGAGAATCTTTGCATAAACAATAACTAACAACAAACATAGGAGTTAACAACTACTATGAAAAGTGATTATACCTGTAGAACCGAGTCCTTCGTCTGGTCGTTCTCCACGTCCTCTCTGGTCTTCTCTAAGTAGTAGAAGATCCACCCGAGAGCTTTACTACAAGCTTCACCTCAAACTAGACGTAACTAGGTTTCCTAAATCGCTAATCTAAACAACCTAGGTGATATAGAGAGTGGTTAAGGATTAAGTAGTCTAATCTAATCCTTGTACTCAACACATGAGAGGGGAGGATTAGGATTAGAAGAGAGAGCTTGAGGAGAGAGAAAGTGAGCAAGAGAATGAGATGAGAAAAAGATCTATCATAATATATATCAAGCATTATGATTTATCCAACAAAAGAAAATGAATGATTAATCATCATGCTTAATAAATATAAGAGGGTGATTCATCTCCATGAGTCATTAAGCATTTATGATGCATTAATGACTTGGATGAATCACTCAAATGACTCACTAATCTCATTTAATGCATATGCCACCTTAACCCCCAAGTCACCATCTTCTAGAAGCTTCTCGCGCAATTACGAGAATGCCCCTCCTATCCGTGAAAACACGGAAAAACTTTAGACTGTATAAATCCAATAACCGGATACTAGAAACTGGCTTAAACCAAAGTCGACTAGTAAAAACTGTCCGGATGTCGTACGTGCGTAAACACACGTATGCGTCCGAACCCTTGTCGTAAAACCATACGACTTCTATATCGTTTCGCCTGGAGTAGGGAAACTCTCTGTGTGGGACTCTAGAGACTCGACTACTACGCTGGCAGTGGATTTAACCACAGACCGCAAGCGGCACTAGCTGTACGTAACGGTCCCCAGGTAGATGTCGATAAGAAGGCCAATGAGGAAACCCATCCGAACTCCTACTGAGTCTGATGTGACAATCTCCGTACAGTCCGGTCTGTTCGTCTAAGACTATCGCATATCGGGCCTAGGGGCGGCAAGCGTCAGTCCCCTAATAGCTGTATAAGTCGTGTCGGAGCGAAGCCCATTACACCCTGAGAAACTACTGGAACCTACCAGCAAATCTCGCTTGCCCTGGCCAGGGACTTTGCGTAATGGCTCTCTGACACAGCGCGATATCAACCCCCAATACCGGGAGAGACGAATCCTGTCTAACCGCCACTGCCTCCAAGTGCTCGGGACTGCATCCAACTGCTACCTGTTTGCACGACTCCTTTGAGCCGTGGTAGGGTAGCAATCTAAGAACAGTGGGACACACTCGAGGCGAAGTAGCAGTGTCAATTTTGCGGACTATGCTGTACTCATGTCACCTGGGAACTGTTCACTGACGACTGGTATAAAACCAACCAACAGTTCCCTGTGAGTCCTGTCCCGTGTACCCGTAACCTAACGAGCACCTGCATACTATCTCCAGTACGACGTACTGACGGCTGTGGGACAGACCATCTCCCCAACTGGGATGAGAAGCGTACACACTAGTCTACTCTGGAGTATCGATGCCCTGTCTCGATAATCCAACGACTAGGGACCTGAAAAAGGATGTGCTTGTAGACTACCCAGCCCCCACTAGTGTGGCTGCCATCATAACGCTGGTAGTCAAGCAAGATCCTAAGAGCTCTATCAATACGTATACTCACATATCAAGATAGAAAAACCAAGTAGCATACTACCATGTTTAGCAAGACTGTTATATACATGTGAAGATCCCAAGCTTCCATTAAGTAATATACAAACTAGTATGATACAATAATGGCCTCTAGGGCATATACACTAACAATCTCCCACTTGCACTAGGGCCATGTACTGGCATATCGAAGACCGATGATCTCGAGTAGCTTCTCGAACTGAATCTGAGGTAGGGCCTTCGTGAATGGATCTGCAATGTTATCCTCTGAATTTACTCTCTTTACCTCGATCTCCCGGCGATCAACGATCTCCCTGATCAGGTGATACCGCCTTAAGATGTGTCTGGACTTCTGATGGGACCTGGGTTCCTTCGCTAAAGCTATAGCGCCGTTGTTGTCGCAATACAGAGGTATTGGACCAACACTGGTAGGAACTACCTGAAGTTCTGTGAGGAACTTCTTCATCCAGACAGCTTCTTTTGCGGTATCGCAAGCAGCTATGTACTCCGCTTCCATCGTTGAGTCAGCAACGGTCTCCTGCTTGGAACTCTTCCAACAGACCGCCCCTCCATTGAGAGTAAAGACATAACCCGACATGGACTTGGAGTCATCCTTGTCACTCTGGAAGCCGGAGTCAGCAAAGGCCTCGATCTGGAGGTCCTTTCCGCCATACACCAAGAACATCTCCTTAGTCCTCCTCAGGTACTTGAGAATGTTCTTTACTGCTATCCAGTGATTCTCCCCTGGGTTTGCCTGATACCGGCTTACAACGCTCAATGCGTATGCTACATCTGGTCTGCTACATAACATCGTATACATTATAGAGCCTACCACAAAAGCGTAGGGTATAATCGACATGCGATCCCTTTCCAAATCAGTCTTGGGAGATATCTCTTTGGAGAGGGTGATTCCGTGACAAGCCGGTAGGTTACCGCGCTTAGAATCTTCCATACTGAATCTGTTCAATATGGTGTCTATGTACCTTGACTGTGAAAGTCCCAACATCCTCTTTGATCTATCACGATAGATCTGGATCCCCAGAATGCAGGTGGCATCATCCAGGTCTTTCATGGAGAATTTCTGTGACAAGAATCCTTTGACTGACTGTAGCATAGGAATATCATTTCCTATTAGGAGAATGTCATCCACGTACAAGACGAGGAATACAACAACTCTCCCTACAATCTTACTGTATATGCATGGTTCATCTGGATTCTTGATAAAGTCGAATTCTTTGACAGTATCATCAAAACAGATGTTCCAACTCCGCGATGCTTGCTTTAGTCCATAAATGGACTTAAGCAACTTGCACACTTTACCGCTGCTCCCACTCTGAATGAATCCCTCTGGCTGATCCATATAGACGCACTCTTCCAAATTACCATTTAGAAAAGCCGTTTTTACGTCCATCTGCCAGATCTCATAATCGTGGAAGGCAGAAATGGCAAGAAGGACCCGAATGGATTTGACCATAGCCACTGGAGAAAAGGTTTCGTCATAGTCCAAACCAGGTCTTTGACGGAAACCCTTTGCAACAAGTCTAGCCTTATAGGTTTCAACCTGTCCATCTACACCAATCTTCTTTCTGAAGATCCACTTGCATCCTACGGGTTTTACCCCATCTGGAGCAATGTCCAAAGTCCATACTTTGTTAGTGTACATGGACTCCATTTCGGTCCGCATTGCATCCAGCCATTTTACCGAGTCACCGCTCTGAATGGCTTGCTGGAAGCTAGTAGGGTCATCATTATCAATGATGCAATCTTCTTGATCCTCGTCTATGAGAAAACCGTAGTATCTCTCGGGCGGATGAGACTGCCTACTACTTCTGCGGATAGGCGCTGGTACGTCCCTTTCTTCTGAAACTTCTGGTTTTACCAAACTTTCAGTAACAGTTTGTGGTTCTGGAATTTCTTCCAGTTCTACTGCGCTCCCACTCTTCTGATTTTCTAAAAATTCAGTTTCTAAGAAGTGGGCATGACGAGAAACAAAAACCTTTTGTTCCTCTGCGTAATAGAAATAATATCCCTTGGAGTTCTTTGGATATCCCACAAACTTACACTGTACTGAGCGTGCCTCGAGCTTGTCCGGATGCTGCTTTTTTACAAAAGCTGGACATCCCCATGTCTTCAAGTACTGAAGATAGGGTTTCTTCCCACTCCATATCTAATAAGGTGTGGTAGGCACAGTCTTGGTTGGAACCTTGTTCAAAAGATATGCAGCTGATTCCAGTGCATAACCCCAGAAAGATCGCGGTAACTCAGCCTTACTCATCATGGAACGAACCATATCCAATAGGGTTTGATTCCTCCTTTCCGATACACCGTTGTGTTGTGGTGTGTATGGAGGAGTAAGCTGAGAGAGAATTCCATTCTCTTTTAAGTAACCCAGGAACTCGGCACTTAAGTATTCACCACCTCGATCAGATCTCAGTGTCTTGATACTTTTGCCTTTTTGGTTTTCCACCTCATTCTTGTATTCCTGGAATTTCTCAAAGGCCTCGGATTTATGCTTCATCAAGAAAATATGTCCATACCTAGAGAAATCATCCGTAAAAGTAATGAAGTAGGAATAACCACATCGCGCATGTGTAGACATTGGACCGCACACGTCACTGTGTATGAGTCCCAAGAGCTCGCTCACTCTTACTCCGTGTCCAGTAAACGGAGTCTTTATCATCTTTCCCATGAGACAAGATTCACAAGTAGCATAAGATTGATATTCGAACGGATTCAAATATCCTTCTCTATGTAACTTAGTTAATCGTGTTTCATTGATGTGACCTAGTCTACAATGCCATAAGAAAGCCTGATTTATTTCTGGAGACTTTCTTTTAAGTGTGTTCTGGACATTGAAAACCTGAGCTTGACTCAATACGTATATACCGTTATCTAATGTACTGGACCCAATCAGAACTTGATTTAGGTGGATATGAACTACATCGCTTACGAATGTAAAATCATATCCCTCCTTCGAAAGTAAGGATACTGATATGATATTACAAGTCAAACTAAGTACATACAAACAGTTACGTAGAATCAATATCTGCCCACATGTCAAACCTAGGCGATATTCTCCCACGGATTCAGCGTCCACGCTCATTCCGTTTGCAACTCTGAGAGACAAATCACCTACCCTTATAACTCTACGGTTTCTCAAAGCATGTAATGAATTACATATATGAGATCCTGCTCCGGTATCTAGTACCCAGGAAGTAGAGTTAATTGACAAACAGTTCTTAATAACAAACACACTTGAGGCCGAAGCCACAACATGCTTCGTATCCTGGCTACTGGCTTCCAAAGCCCTGCAATCCTTCTGCCAATGCCCGTTCCCATAACAATAGGAACATCCTTCTTTACCAAGTCCCGAAACTTTTGCTCTTCCCTTTCCTCCTACTTTACTGACACAGTATATCGGCTTTATAGAGGTCTTCTTCTTTTCACCCTTTGCTTTCGCCCTGGATGTAGAAGAAGAAGGTCCCCCATTAAGCAGAGCTTGTGTCTCCCTGGTTTCTTTCAGGGTGTAAGTAGAGGGTAGGGACCGTGGAAATAAGTCAGCGTATGACCTATCTCCCAACGTGGTCTCCAGGTCCTTGAGCTCATCAATATAGCTAGTCATTATAAGGATGTCGTCCCCTACAGATGACCCGACAGCCAACCTCGCTTGAATTAATTCGTTCGAGGTTTCATATCTTGCGATATGAGATTGCTCTCCATATAAATCTTTGTTATGGAGAAAGATGGAAACTGAGTCCATCTTCTCATGCTGCTTCTGGTATACACCATCATCTGAAGCCAACACGAGGCACTTGGCTTTCGCTTTATCATTTTCCCTTGTCTGATGGATATCCATATCCGCGACGGTGGAAACTGGACCTGGGACGGCGGGATCTTGAGCAGTAATAGGGTGGTCCAGCTTGTCATAGGTAATAGACATCTGGACAGACCTTTGCCAGTCATATAAGTTAGATTCAGTCAACTTATTATCTAGATGTAACCTAGTCATGGTCACAAGGTCGCTGCAATGAGAGAGAGAGAGAGAAGAAAACACTTAAGCATGATGCTCTTGCAAGTTTAGAGTGGTTTTTAGTTTATCTAAACTGGATGGCTCCCACTGTTTCTCGAATCCTTCCTCAAACCATAAAAGAAGAATTAGCCAGGACTATTCTCACCGTACAATACTTGCTTAACCGTTCAGCCAGACCAGTGTCGATACTTCGAGGGAGGTTTTCCAACGCTTTCACGAAGTTCCTTAATTAAGTAACCTCTTTTCTCTGGGGGCGTAGCCCCGCTGACACCTTTCTAGGCACCTACTTGGTTTATATCATTGATCGTTAAGTGACGAATCTCCTGATAAGTAGCATATACTCACAGTAGGATCAGGATCCAAATATCATCGTATGATAATGTTGAAGGAATCCTACCAACATTCATCAAACTCCAAATGGTATGCAACACTAGCAAGATTCGGTTTCTTTAGAAACTCCCGATGTGGATTTTTGCCCCATGTTCTTATGACCTTGGCGAAGGCCAATAAATCATAAGTCACATGTCAAGTTCTGCCCATCATTATCTTGTTAATTTGAATCCACCCGTACATACCCTTGACGAAGGCCAACAAGGTAATACGACTGTCCCAAACCAACTCATCTATCTATGCAACAAATGAATACCCCAGCAGCTACCAAACACTATGCCTTGACGAAGGCCAACAAACATAGCTTGATTAATACTGACCATCCATAAGAAATGACGGAGGGCTACGACTGGTTTTGGCGAAACCGTGAATGTAGTGAACTTGATATAATCGAAGGAACCTGATAGCTTTTTAAAAGGAGTGGTTAAAGCTCCGCAATTAAAATATCTTCTGTTTTTAAAAATAACCGAGTGGTTTCTTTAAAATTGTTCCAACAATTAAACTTTGGTTTATTTTCTTTGCATTAATAATAATGTGTCCCGTCATTAACCTATCATTGCAGAAAACAACGAAAATACAACGTCCTCTTATGCCATCCGCATTCGCCACTGGGTCCCGTCATCACCCGTTAGGTTACTTAACTAACGACAGAGCGGGGGCTGCGCGGGTGTAAAACATAAGTGACGTCTAAATAGCTATCATATATAGATATTGTACATTCGTCAGACGCAATAATAGGCATTCCAGATCTCATATGAACTTTATTGGATTTGCAAGCAATCCGCGTTTGTTTAGAGCCTGCAACAAAAGATGGATTACACAGTTGTGATGAATAGCCATTACCCCACCCTAAACCCCTACGGGTACGACAAACTACCCGCCAAGTACCCGAAGTGAAGCGGTCTCCTTCAACAAAGTGAGTAGGACACTAAACACTTCAAAGTACCCGGTAGTTTGTACACCCCACCTTGGGTCTATCCTAGGAGCAAAAACAGTAAAATGAAATAATACAACGGTGGCTACAACCGTAACCTGGATGCGCCCCGCAAAATAATATTACAACATATTACAATTACATCGAATGAATTAAAATAATAACCCATCACAAACCCCGGCTAATCATCACAACAATCCAATACAGTTCATATCTACAAACAGTAAAAACCATTACAGAAATGTGCAACCCCTTGCCAACTGACATACTAGCAGTTAGGGGAGGTTTACGAACACATTTTACAAACACAGATATAATCATATTAGCAAACATCGTAAAATTTCGATCGAGCAAAACACTTTAGATTCTACTGCAAAACTTCTCTGTGCACCTGAGATCTTAGCAGAAAATAAAATATCCAGAAATATCACTGTTAACACAAAGGGGTTACTGTAAAAATTTGGGCCGACTCGGCCCTAACTCGGCCGCGGATCCACGGCGGATCGCATGGATCCGCCGCGGTTCCGCGGTGAGTTAGCCGAGTTGGGGGTCCAAATTTCTTCAGTAGCCCTATAATTTCATGCTTGTTATACTAAAGGTCCCTGAAAAATTTTTAGGGCCTGTTTTAAAATCGACAGAAACTGTGTTAAGACGATGATTTTTCCGGTTCTTTTTGAGTTCGAAATTCTTACGACTTTGCTAATGAGTTAATTATTGTTTAGCGAGGCTCGGATACCACTGTAAGTCGATGTACAACACCCCACGACTTGCGGGGAGGCGGAATAATGAAAAACGGTCTTGTTTAAAGCGTAAACATCGACTAACCGAGAATCTTTGCATAAACAATAACTAACAACAAACATAGGAGTTAACAACTACTATGAAAAGTGATTATACCTGTAGAACCAAGTCCTTCGTCTGGTCGTTCTCCACGTCCTCTCCGGCCTTCTCTAAGTAGTAGAAGATCCACCCGAGAGCTTTACTACAAGCTTCACCTCAAACTAGAGGTAACTAGGTTTCCTAAATCGCTAATCTAAGCAACCTAGGTGATATAGAGAGTGGTTAAGGATTAAGTAGTCTAATCTAATCCTTGTACTCAACACATGAGAGGGGAGGATTAGGGTTAGAAGAGAGAGCTTGAGGAGAGAGAAAGTGAACAAGAGAATGAGATGAGAAAAAGAGCTATCATAATATATATCAAGCATTATGATTTATCCAACAAAAGAAAATGAATGATTAATCATCATGCTTAATAAATATAAGAGGGTGATTCATCTCCATGAGTCATTAAGCATTTATGATGCATTAATGACTTGGATGAATCACTCAAATGACTCACTAATCTCAATTAATGCATATGCCACCTTAACCCCCAAGTCACCATCTTCTAGAAGCTTCTCGCGCAATTACGAGAACGCCCCTCCTATCCGTGAAAACACGGAAAAACTTTAGACTGTATAAATCCAATAACCGGATACTAGAAACTGGCTTAAACCAAAGCCGACTAGTAAAAACTGTCCGGATGTCGTACGTGCGTAAACACACGTATGCGTCCGAACCCTTGTCGTAAAACCATACGACTTCTATATCGTTTCGCCTGGAGTAGGGAAACTCTCTGTGTGGGACTCTAGAGACTCGACTACTACGCTGGCAGTGGATTTAACCACAGACCGCAAGCGGCACTAGCTGTACGTAACGGTCCCCAGGTAGATGTCGATAAGAAGGCCGATGAGGAAACCCATCCGAACTCCTACTGAGTCTGATGTGACAATCTCCGTACAGTCCGGTCTGTTCGTCTAAGACTATCGCATATCGGGCCTAGGGGTGGCAAGCGTCAGTCCCCTAATAGCGGTATAAGTCGTGTCGGAGCGAAGCCCATTACACCCTGAGAAACTACTGGAACCTACCAGCAAATCTCGCTTGCCATGGCCAGGGACTTTGCGTAATGGCTCTCTGACACAGCGCGATATCAACCCCCAATACCGGGAGAGACAAATCCTGTCTAACCGTCACTGCCTCCAAGTGCTCGGGACTGCACCCAACTGCTACATGTTTGCACGACTCCTTTGAGCCGTGGTAGGGTAGCAATCTAAGAACAGTGGGACACACTCGAGGCGAAGTAGCAGTGTCAAGTCTGCGGACTATGCTGTACTCATGTCACCTGGGAACTGTTCACTGACGACTGGTATAAAACCAACCAACAGTTCCCTGTGAGTCCTGTCCGGTGTACCCGTAACCTAACGAGTACCTGCATACTATCTCCAGTACGACGTACTGACGGCTGTGGGACAGACCATCTCCCCAACTGGGATGAGAAGCGTACACACTAGTCTACTCCGGATTATCGATGCCCTGTCTCGATAATCCAACGACTAGGGACCTGAAAAAGGATGTGCTTGTAGACTACCCAACCCCCACTAGTGTGACTGCCATTACAACGCTGGTAGTCAAGCAAGATCCTAAGAGCTCTATCAATACGTATACTCACATATCAAGATAGAAAAACCAAGTAGCATACTACCATGTTTAGCAAGACTGTTATATACATGTGAATATCCCAAGCTTCCATTAAGCAATATACAAACTAGTATGATACAATAATGGCCCCTAGGGCATATACACTAACAACTCCCACTCACCATCTGTAACAACATACAGATGTGAGAAACTGATCTAGTAAATACATACCCTGGAGTTAGATTCCAATTGGGAAAACAGTTTTTAATTAACTTTGTACAGTGCAACTGAAACATGAAAATGTTTCAAAGGGGTTAACCTGGTATTCCTAGTAACGCCTCTTCCACTATCCTAATTCATGACAGTAACCATATACTTACCTGCCCTCACTTCAATCCCTTTATTATGTCTTTACTTATTACCTTCTGTACACCTTCTTTCTAATTGGTTTTCTTCCTTCCCTACCCTTCGGCACCAACCTAAGATTTGGAAGAAGACTATCCAATAAGCGTAATAGGTGTACACTCCTTATGCAAGGAGCCCCCGCAACCTGAGAGAAGGTAATGGGAAAAAACATCTGAATAATCCTATTCTATTTCTCCTGAACCGGAAACCATCCTCGAATCTGGAACGAATTCCTTCGAGTTCGTATATAACTATATGATGGCATGCCCAAGTATTATGGACCTTCGTAGTGATATGAAGTGTTCTGGAAAAATCCAAAGTGGTTGTGGGAGTGACGGGGGTAAACACGGTTTTGTCATGAATGATAGCAGTCGCAATTTTCTTTGCTGTTATTCTGATCCCTTTATTTGTCTTTACTTATTACCTTCTGTACACCACATTTAGGCTAATTGGTTTTCTTCCTTCCCCACCTTTTGGCACCTGCCTATGGTTTGGAAGAAAACTATCCAATAAGCGCAGTAGGTGTACCCTCTCCTAATCCTAGGAGTCCTCACAACCCGAGAGAGGATAAAGAGAAAAGACAACTGAATAATCCTATTCAATCTCTCCAGAACCAGAATCCATCCTCGAATCCAGAACAAGTTCCTTCGAGTTCGTATGTAACCATACGATAGATTTATCCAATAGGAGTGGATGTTTGTAGTGATACGAGGTGTTCTGGAGAAATGCAAAGGTGATATAGAAGCGGCAATGATATATACGACACAGTGACATTCCAAAAGCCAAAATGTTTTAAGAAGATTCATTTAACTTGGTTCATGAGTTTTAGTCAAGGGTCGGGCCATAGTCGCTGCCAAAGAGAGAGAGAAAAGAAACACTCAGCGTGCACTCTAAGCTAGATCAAAATGGTTAATCATTTTATCTAATCAGGATGGCTCCCACTGTTTCCTCGAATTCTCCCTCAAACCCTAAAAGAAGAATTAGTCGGGATCATCTAAAATTACCCGAGGAGCAACACCTACTCATCAGTGGGAATCGGGATCCAACTATCATCGCATGATAACTTGATAGAAGCCACTCAAGTTATCACACTTCCGAAGGTAAGCGCATGCCTGGTAAGTTTCCTGTATGTTTGAAACTCCCGATATGGTTTTTACCCCTAACGACCTATAACCTTGACGCTTGCCAACAAGTTATAGGCCACTAGTCAAGTTCAACCCATCATTATCCTGGATTAACTCGAACCCACCCGCACAAACCCTTGACGCTTGCCAAAAAAACTGTACGACTGTTCCGATCAATCACATATCCATGCTACAAATAAGTATTATTCAGCTACCGTACACTATGCCTTGACGCTTACCAACAAACATAGCACGAATACTAAATAGTACTTATAAGAAATGACGGAGGGCTACGGCTGGTTTTTGGCGAAAAACCTTTAACGTAATGAACTTGATATAGTTGAAAGAACCGAGTGGTTTTACTAATATATAGTGGCAAAAACTTTTGCTAAAAAGGTCACTCCCTGTGAAGGGATCTCGGCTCTTTCCTCATCGAATGAGGTGCAGGATATTCCAAGCTGAATACCACGATGCAAAGCAAAAGAATCGACTATAGTGAAGTTATTACACTGACGCAAACTTCTGCCTAAGGGGTCGCTCCCGGTGAAGGGATCTCGGCCCTTGCCTCGTCGATTGAAATGTTGGATATTCATAACCGAATACCACTGTGCAAAGAAAAAGAGAACGTCTGTAATGTCAGTTTTAAAATTGGTTCCAACAACATCAAATAGGTTTGTTTTATCCTTCCATTGATCAAAATCAACGCAGTCTCATCAATTAATCACACCAGAAAAGAACGAAAATATGATGTACGTATATGCCATCCGCATTCGCCACTGTGTCCCGTCATCACCCGTTAGGTTACTTAACTAACGACAGAGCGGGGACTAGACTAGCGTGGGTGCAAAACATATACAACATCTACTAGTATATATATAAATATATATAACAATCGTCCCAGGCATGATATAAAACAACATCACAGAATCTCAGCCAAGAAACACAGAGTGGTGGATAATCCTGGAGCCCCGGGTTTCACTTAAGCTGCAAATGAGACCCGACGTTCCCTGTCGTGTGGATAGCTTGTGCAATGAAAACCTAGACCCCTACGAGCGCGGAAAGTTACCCGCCAAAACCAGAAGTGAGGCAACCCCCTTCAACAACATGAATGGGCCACCTAGCACTTCACGGAATCTGGTAACTTGAGCGCCCCTCCGTGGGTTATACCTATACCCCCTACGAGTGCGGCGAATAGCCCACCAATTCTAAAGTGAGGCCCCTCCGTCTCAACGCTATGAGATGTGGACCCGTTGCCCTCTAGAACCCGGCTATTCGTGCACTCCACCGCAGAGTAATCTTAGTACACAAAAGAAAATAATATACAAGGGTGACATCGACCTCAACCCGGTCGTGCCCCAAACAAATAATATACAAGCTGGCAGTGACGGCAGCCCACATGTCAGATGCTCGCCCCGCAATATCAAATGTACAAATGAAACTAAACTGTACTGACATTGCACCCAAGCTATCCACCACGACGATCCAACCACAATCACAGCACAACACAGAACATCAACGTGAATGTCACGTTCGCAAACCCGTCTAAAAGAACATATAGCAATTAGACGAGTTGTACCGCTTGAATAACATTCACGGCCGCAGATAGTAATGTATGTACTGATAAACATTAAAACGGTGTTAAAACATCGACTTCAAAACACCCCGAATAGCCCCAAACAACTAGATAAAGCAATATCAAAACTGGGCTAAACTAGCAATACCACTGAACCAATATTCCAGAGACCAGACCACACACAAAATATGAAGTCCTAACTCCCTCTCAGGGCCGGCCGGTTCGAATTTTTTGAGCATGTGCTCGGGTGAAAACAGGAAGAATGGGTTCGTATTTGGTGTGTGCTCTTGTGGTCATACAAATAGTCTTCTGCAGTTGCTAAAATAATTTTTTGAAGACTTTAAAAATTGACAGAGACTGGAAACTGCAGGGTATCATTTCGGGGTTGTTTCGATTTTGATACTTTAACATCGTCTAAACAAGCTAGTAAGGGGTTTACGGATTGGCTCTAATACCATGTTGGGTTACGGCAGTGCCCCGGCCATCAAACCGTGGCCAAATGCGGAACAAAATTTTTCTAAACTGGCGCTACCATACCCCGATGCCCGGATCTATCCTAAACCCTAAACTAGCAAGCTAATAAAAGAGATAGGAATGGTTATACCGAGTTGATCCGTGTCTTTCGGTCTTCAACCATCTTCCCAAACTTCTAGTGGTCGTCTGGATCGAGTTTGGTTGCCGGTCTTCCTCCATCTATGATGATCCACCTGAGGAAAACGGCACAAGCTCCAGCCTCGCCAAGCGAGGCAACTGACGCTCCAAGGTTGCTAGCAATGGAGAGTGGAGGTGTAGGAGTGTGTCACTATAACTTTCCTCTCATCATAATGCTCAAAAGAGCAACTCAAGAAGATGAAGGAGGTGAGGAAACATATGGAATGAGCAACTAAATAAATGTGCTAAGTGTTTTCTCCAAGTGAGTGAGAATAGAATGAACCATGAAGCAAGTGAAGAAAATCAAGAGAAGAAAAGAAATGAGCATGACCAAATCAAGAAGTGGTTGCCCCTCTATATGCACACAAAATATCTCATCTCTTTTTTTAATAAACAATTCCAAGCCATACCTTTCTACATGCTCAAGCCCATGCTCATACCAACTCACCCTCCACCTCATTTCCTAAATTGATTTTCTAAAAAGAAAATCAATTTAATGAGGTGACCATCTTCTAGAAACTATTCTGTATAAATACGGAATGCAACCCAGTACACGTATCGAAATATATATACGCGTATTCGTACCAAAATACGAATAGCCAAGAGAGAAAATGAATAGTGAACAATAATACTAGAATACATATATATAAATACATATATATAAATTATTAAATCAAAACCTGATTTAATAATCCGGCTTAATCGTAAGCCACTAGTATTATCAACCGTCCGATTAAAGTCTGTGCAGCCTATACACATATTTAATCGGACACCTGTATGTACCAACATACGTCATCTACACCATATCGCCTGAACCGTGAAAACCCTCTGTGTGGAACTCTAAAGACTCGTCAATACGCTGGCAGTGGGTTTAACCAAAAGCACGTTAACGGCACTAGCTGTACGTAACGGCTACCCAGGTATTTAGCGAAAAGAAGGCCGACGAGCAAACTCATCCAAACTCCTATTGAGCCTGACAGTGACAATATCCGTACAGTCCGGTCTGTTCGTCCATATCGAGTCTACGGGGTGGATAAAGTCAGACCCCCAAAAACGCGATAATTCTTGTCGGTATGAAACCCATCACCACATGAGAAACTACCGATCCTAGATCAGTAATTCTCGACTATCTTGGCCATGGATTTCTAGTGATGGCCACCCGTGCACTGCGCGATATCAACCCACAATACCGGGAGAGACGAATCCCCGACAATCCGCTCACTACCTCCATATGGCTCGGAACTGTACCCAACTAAAACCTATTTGCACGACTCTTTTGAGCCATGGTAGGGTAGTAATCAAAGCACAGTGGGAACTCACACGAGACAAATGACGATCTCAGGTCGACAGACTAACCTGTACACATGTCACCTGGGAACTGCTATCTGACAATAGGTATAGTACTAACTAGCAGGTTTCCAGCGAGTCCGTCCAGTGTACTCATAACCCAATGAGCACCTGTATACTATCTTAGATGAACAAACTAACACCAATGGCTTGTGAGACTTGGCCACCACCCCTCGTCAGGGTCTCGATCAGTATACACTAGTCTACTCTGGAGTATCGATGCCCAGTCTCGAAACTCCCACGACTAGGGACATTAAGGATGTGCTTTTAGACCACCAGCTTCTACGTATATGATTGCCATCATAATCCTGGTAGTCAAGCAAGAATCCTATGGGCTTTATCAACATGTAATAGTGATCTGTAATACCACCTGAAGCATGTACACGATGATAAAGACAAACCATATAGTATACTATCATCTCGAGTAAGACTGTTCTACCGGTATAAGTCCTCCCTCAATCATCATAATCACCTAACCGCGATTACGATAATTGCCTTGAGGGCACTATAGTCAACAGGCGGTGGAGTGTTACCATTTACGTTGGTACTCGTATTATTTGGTGAATCCATGATCTTGATAGAAAAGAAATGTTAGGATAGATTCAAAGAATTTGAAATGTAATGAATGTATAGTTGATGATTTTTATAATTTTTGTAATGTATATTGCTTAAGACTTCATGCAGAACTGACCTTCATGAGCCGCCAACAAAACCTGTCGCACCCCACTTCCAGCCTGCGGAAATGGTGACGTGGCGGGCCCGCAATATATTTACTAAGAAATAAATACGTTAAGCGTAAATAAGCAATATATGTAAAATGCACAAGAATAATAAGAGATATAAAATGAACAACATGTTTTATTAATATTCATCTTTACAATACAACTGCTTTGAAAAGGAAAATATAAGGATATAAAGTAATGCCTAAACAGTGGCATAAAAACTGAAATAAGTACAAGGTGAACTAGAAGTTTGGCTAGGCAGTGAACTGGTCCAAGTCCTCCTGTGTATGCTCGATCTCCTGAGAGTTCGGTCCTCCTGACAAACATTCCAAATAAAGAAATAGAAGAAATGTCGTCAGCAAACTAGCGCTCTATAAGTCCCGATAGAAAGAAAGAAATATAACAAGTAGTATGAAATGGAACTGGTAACATGTACAGTTATATATTTGTTATACTAGCGTAATTATTTGTAGCTTGGTACAGAAGGTATCTGTGTATACAAGAGGAGTCCATCTTTCCCCATGGACTATGGTAACATGTAAGTACAAGGCCCCGTCAAAACCCACGGGACAACGGCACGAGAGTTCATGTAGGTGTCTTTTAGTGACCATCTCGTGCCACTTTAATACATTCCGTGCCAGTCTACCCCGTTAATCCCGGGTTATGTTTTGTATAGATTATAGTTACAAGGCTTGCCGAAACCATGGTTATAAGTTGTTCAAGTAAACAGGTTCAGGATGTAATCTTGTAGTCATGTCAAGTCATAGCCATGGTTCTATCAAGTCAAGTCAAGTGATCATGTTTGATTTGAGATTTGAGTTCAAGTATTCTGGTTCATATTCAAGTATTCATGTTTGGATTTGAATTCAAGTTTGATTTAGACTGAGACTTGAGTCAGACACTTATAACTGATTTAGATTCTGAATTAAATTCGGGAGTTGTCGGTAACTACTGCACATGGACGGTAGGATTTGTGTCTTTTTCCAATACAATTACTATTGATAACACCGTTAAGTTTTCTATCTTAAATAGGCAAGCACTTACTTTCTCCGGCTCCCTGCGGCTCAAGAGAATTGATCCCGCTTAAACCTATATTTACTAAAGTCCTTAACAGCGTTTTATATAACTCGAGGGGTTTTATGAAAAATATTTTTTTAATATGATTTCAAAATAAATCTCGAGAATTTATTTATATTATTTTGGGTTTCCATGAATATGAATTTTAAAGATTTGAAGTATTTTAGTGATAATAACTTAGCATGAATAATTCATGGTATTTTATTGTAAACTTGTCTTGTATTGATATCTTGATAGTATTTTGGTGAAACTTGTGAACTTTCTTCTTTTTTTTAAATAAAATGTAAGTTTGTCATATCTTGAAAATATATGGATTTGTAATATTTTATATAATTATAAAAATTAAGTTTTATTAAATTAGAAAATGCGATTTTCTTAAAAACCGTATTAAAAACCTTTCGAGACTGAATGCTCCGTGAGGAGCTCTGCATCTCGCTCTGGTAGCCCAAGGATGTGCGATAATCCGCACCATCCAATAGTGGGTCCTCTAACAAGGATAGTAGATGCATAATCGCAAAGGGTTTTAAAGTACAATTCAAAAGAAACCCGGGTTTTATAGTAAATGGTATTTTAATGTAAAATTTTCTCGAAACACAAATCTATATGAAAGAGTTATCGTGCTATGAAATCATGTGTGTTTGTGAGAGGTAGTTCATTACCTTGTGAATTTTTCTAAAGGTATATTTAAGCAAAACAAATAAAAATGACATATACAAACTTCATGGTATTTTAATATATAAGTTAAATTAAAGTTGTTTTGCATGATATTTTTTATTAAAAGTTGGTTCTAAACATTGATTTGATGAATACAAATATGGTGTAGGAATATAAATGAAGAATTTGTAAGTAAAAGTGAATTTTCTAGGGTTTAGAAGAAGATGTCGGTGTTAACTCCACTTCCGACATATATTTTGAAAAAAGATTTTCAAAGAAGAAGAAGAAGAATTGGCAAGGGACTTACTAGCTAGTGAGTTGAAGAGAAGGTAAAGGAAGAGGTTGTTGTTGTTGTGGCGTTGCGGGGTCGCCGGAACTTGCTTTGACCCTCGCCGGAACTTGATCGCTTGCTAACTCCGCTTGTACTTCACTTGTACTTAGGAAATTTGAAGAGTTTTAGCTATAATTTTCAGAATGAGGAAGAGCTAGGGCATAGGGTAGTATTTATAGTATGAAGTTTTGGAATTAAAAGAGTGAATTAAAATACATTAAAATGATGATAAATGGGGAATTGAGAGGTCTCTGTTTGATTGCAGAGTAATCAAACAATGCAGGGAAGTTAGGGGTAGGGGAAAGGACTTGTGTGCAAAGCCCGAGAATCATTTGCTACGGGGGACCCGTCGGTGCCGACCCAATGGGGTTTTTCACCGGTCGATTTGGGGAGGGGGCGGTAGATTGATGCCACGTGTTCACGTCTCTATTAATACTCTTTTGAACATATTTATTTTTTTCGACTTTTCATTTTTATGTGCATTGCATGTGTAAACTTTTGAGCTTCCAAAAAGTTTTTTTTAAAAAATCAGAAAAAATATAATGTGTCTGATGAGATTCGAACACAGGGGCTATGTCACAGCAATGCAAGGACTTTACCAGTGAGGTACAAGTTATTTCTTGCTGTTCTTAAACAAAAATTAACTTATAAATTGTACTCAGACTTACAAACTTCTTTCTGTACATTAAACTGAAAAATTTTGTACAGTAAATTCAGAGTCGTTACATAACTTGTACTCAGACTTATAAACTCCTTACTGTATATTAACAGAAGAATTTCCGTACTAAGATTTTAGAGTCGTTACAGTGGACATGAGGATTCAAGGAAATATGTGTGTGTGTGTGTGTGTGTGTGTGTGTGTGAGACAATATATATATCTATATATAAATGAGAGTATGAGATAATAGGATGTATGAGACCATAGATTCATACTCTTGATTTATGATACGTACGATGAATATACCGTACGCGATATTATGTATAGGATGATAGATCATTGTTCTGATATGATGACACTGTATGATGGATTATACCGTACGTGATATAATATACCGGATGATTGATCTGCACTCTTGATTCGAGGATGTTGTACGAGGGATTATACCACATCTGATACTATGAGGCTGGATCGCTGACTTATGGATTGTCTTGATTCGGAGAACTATTGCTTCCTAAACACTTTGATGGATTACATTTGAACCATACTTGTTTCCAAAACTGACGAATCGTATGCACTTTTAAATGATAATCTCAAGGGACACTACGGATTTTCAAATGGTGTCTTTTTCTCAAAAACACTGTAGCCCCCATTTTCAAAACTACGATTCGTACTATTTAAATTATAACCGTATAGTTCATGTGTAGTTACGTACTTATACCGTTCATGTTTATGCTGTATTATTCCGCGCAACATACGTACTACATTCCCTGCACTTACCTTTACATGGTTTCGTCTGTTAGAAGACTTGCACCATTATCGATGATGCGTATGTTACACGTACACAGATTTGCCGGCTCACACACTCATCATCGGTAATTGCCATGCCGCTTAAACATTAGAACTGTTATTTCTCCGTATTAATCATAAACTGTAGAATTATAACTCATTGTTCAGTATTTATTACATGACATACTTACATGAAAACACTTGTAATACTTTACAGTACTGTTCTATGCATTGCATTTACTGTACCTTTATGGTTACATGCATATGAGATTCTATTTTCATGAGATCTCTGGATTTGAGAACCGCAGATATATTTTAAAAGTATTATGATTGTTTTAAAACGCGGTTTCTCGTGATATGATTTGTGCCGTCCACCATGAGTTTTCTCGGTTCTGAGCTATGTGTATACCTGATTCGAGAAGTGGGGAGGCACCGTCTGCGGGTACATGGTGGACCCGGTGCGGTACCCTCGATCAAGAAGATCGTATAGAGAGACGTTGAGCCCGGCCGGGGAGCACTACCTACCGGTGATAGTTTGGGCTCGGCGGATATCCGGAGGATACCGGAGTCGTATGATCAGATGGATATGAGAGCCGATCTGATGAGACGGCGCCCGAGATATAAGGATTTACGTGTCGATACTGACACGGGTTTTTATGATATTTTCGAGTGTCGATACTGGACACTCAGGTTTCATGATGATTTGATGTGTCGTTGATAGACACACGTTGATGATACACATGTATGCATGCATATTATTCAGATGACTTATCACTATATACTGTTACTAGCACGACATTGTTGCTCATACATATGTATATACGGTCATCCTAGATACCATAGTATTACCTTTATATTACAGTATGACCCAGGGATCGTTATACATTCGATTTTTACCTGCTGATATTTTCTACTCACGAGTTGGCAACTCACCCCGTTGTGCCACAGTTTTCTTGCAGGATCGACCGCTCGGATCAGTAGTGGCCCACTGGCACACAACTTGCTTCTGGATGATTTGCATTGATAGGTGTGGTACACATTTGGATCGTGACCACCATTGTACATATTTATTCAGTTGTATCTAGTAAAAACTCCATCAACCAGACTATGTATATTTAATAGACCTAGACATAAATTTGCATATTCTTGAGACTTAGAGCAAGATGGATGTATTGCGTTTTATTCGAGCTTGATGATGTCTTGGTCTTCTTTATTTGCTTTTTGTGATTGATTTTCGCCTTGGACGTCGTATACACATTTATTGCGTGGTTATGATTCCGCTAATTGGTAAAGAGCTAGCTCCCGCTTGGGGATGCCTATATTATTGCTTTGTATTTGGTTTTAGATCAAAATATACAATAGAGGTGCTGCCCAAATTTCAAGGACGAAAATGTATTCAAGATAGTATACAAACCATTGCATTTTCATATAATATTACTTATACTTTCAAAAGAAGGATTTGAATTCATTATGCCGACATTTCGAAACTGCACCTCCATTATTTTCCGAAAAAAGTTTAGAATTCTGGGCTTTCAACTTACTTGAATTACAAGTGGATGCTATAGACTTCACGTGATTCTCGTGCCGGTCACGTGCCAATTCCGGATCGTGACAGCCCTCCAGAAAAAAAAGATTAAAAGGGGCAGCGCCAGCTCGGCTGGTCCTGATGTGACCAAAAATGGTCTAAATTTATAATTATTTTAAAAATTCGTATAAATTTAATAGTATTTTTTTAAATTGGCCTAATTTAAAAAACTGTCCAAAAAAATTGAAAACTTCAGCAACTACCTTTGTTTTCTCGACCCCATGGCTGCTGCTGTTTCTTCTTCTTCAGCCTCCTCTATATTCTCTCTTCGCTTTTCACCTCTCCGCCATCGATCTCATCTCCGCCTCCTCGCTATCGTCGCCGACCCCTTACGGTTCAATTCACCGCTCCGAGCCTATAGAAAATCCCCAAACTACCCCCATGTACTCGCCTCATCGTCCCTTTACCTCCTCCTCTTCGATTGAAAACCCTAATCGATTTAAATTTCTAAGATTTGATGTTGACAGGACGCGGTGGTGGTGGTCCCCGATCCTCGCGCTTGGATCGGCGATCTCGGCGAGGGCGAGAACAACGAAGACGACGAGGACGACGAGGAGGAGGAGGAGGAGGACAGGAGCTTGGATCTCTTAGCGAGGTTCATCGAGAACGTGTTCAGAAAGATCTCTCGTCGTGCAAGAAAGGCGGTGCGATCGGTGCTCCCGCCTTCCATCACTACCAAATTGGTAATTCTAATTGTGAAAGTTGGAATCTTTGTATGTTGGGATTGTTGTGGTGGTAATTTGGGCTATTAAGGTAAATTAAAGGTTTGATCTTGCTTAGAATTACTGTGGTCATTGGAATTGAGTCTATTGGGTGAAGCTCAGAGGGTGTCAGTCACAAACCATTTGAAAATCTTATATATGGAATTTGAAGTAGACTGTTAGTCCATGGTCATTTGTAAACAAATTGAGTGTTAGTGGAGGCTAGCATTTACATTGTCAGAATTAAAATTTAAAATTCTTCCCACAAAATTTAAGTAGAAACATGATGAGAGAAGGTTGCAACCTCACACTCCCTTCGTAGCCCCTTGGTCTCGGAATTTTAGAATTAATATGCTAGGTTGAACTTGGTTACTTTACCAACCATCATTGCCAAGGCTTCTGAGGTTGATGTTCTTGTGTTTGTTGCATCAGCCTTTTCACTAGCTGATTAATCTATGATTATTTGGGTTTGGAGTTAAATTAGGATAACCGAGGTTCCGTAGAGTTATCTAAACTTAATCCCACATTTTTAACCATGCACGGCTTGAGTTTCATTTAAAAGTTTAGATAAATGGGGTTTATGTAAATGCTGACACAAGCTTGCCTTCATAATGTTTGCAACCAGCATTTAAAATTCTTCGAACAAAATTAAAGAAGGTTTCATTCTCTCATCTGAGGATCATTCTCTCATCTTCAACGTATCTCTACAATACTCCCTAGATTCGAGCTTACGTCGACGAATGTAAGATTTTGATATCAAATTTGAGCACCCTCTTTCCTCTGATTTCGAATTTTTGAAACCCTAGATCCGAGCTTCCTTCACTCGTCTTCATTTAAGGAACCCGACTTTTTATATTTAGTTAAATTAATGGCTTTTGTATTTAATATATGTCAACCATGTAACTAAAGCCTAAATCATAACACAAAAATTTACCATCCGATATTTAGTAAATATCGAACCATATATCACAACATCAACAACAACAACAACAACAACTGAGCCTTTTATCCCAAGCATATGGGGTAGGCTACATGAACCAACATAAGAATCACGCCGGGTCCAGCACATGAATCCTCTGTCTCCACTCACTTCTATCGAACAATATACTTTCATTGAGTCCTTTGGCAACCATATCGTTTCGTATCACCTCCATCCATGTTTTCTTCGGTCTCCCTTTTGCCCTTTTGCCATTACCCATATCGAGAGTATCTATTCGTCGAACCGGTGCTTCCATAGGTCTGCGTCGCACATGACCAAACCATCTAAGCCGGTTTTCCCGCATCTTCTCCTCCACGGGTGCTACACCAACTTTTGCACGAATATCCTCATTTCGCACCTTGTCTTTTCTAGTGTTACCGCACATCCAACGAAGCATGCGCATCTCCGCTACGTGCATCTTCTGTGTATGATGCTTCTTAGGAGCCCAGCATTCTGTACCATATAATAAGGCAGGCCGAATAGCGCTCCGATAAAACTTCCCTTTCAATTTTAACGGAAAGTTACGATCACACAAAATCCCTGTTGCACTCCTCCATTTCAACCAACCAGCTTGGATCCTTTGATTAACATCACTATCGATCTCCCCATTCCTTTGGATGATGGAACCTAGATATCTAAACTGGTCGCTCGGTGATATCTCTTGCCCTTCCAATGTTATACCAATATGGTTTTGACTTCTCTGGCTACTAAATTTGCAGTGCATATATGCTGTCTTGGACCTGCTCAATCTGAATCCCCGAGATTCCAATGTTTGTCTCCATAATTCCAATTTGGCATTAACCCCTGCTTTCGTCTCATTTACTAGAACAATATCATCAGCGAATAGCATACACCAAGGGACCTCATCTTGGATAGTTCTAGTAAGCTCATCCATCACGATGGTAAACAGGAAAGGACTTAATGCAGATCCTTGATGTAAACCAATAGTAATCGGAAAATCACTTGTTAAGCCACCGCAAGTTCTGACATTTGCCACTACTCCGTCGTACATATCCTTGATTATGTCAATATACTTGACGGGGACCCCCTTTTTCATCATTGTCCCCCATAATACCTCTCTAGGTACCTTGTCGTATGCTTTTTCTAAATCAATAAATATCATATGCAAATCTCTTCTCCTCTCTCGAAAGCGCTCGACAAGTTGACGAAGCAAATGAATCGCCTCTGTCGTCGATCGTCCAGGCATGAACCCAAATTGGTTCTCTGTTATCTTAATATCCTTCCTTAGCCTGTGTTCAATCACTCTCTCCCAAAGTTTCATGGTGTGACACATTAGTTTTATTCCACGGTAGTTTGAGCAACTTTGAATGTCACCCTTATTCTTGTAGATAGGTACAAGGATACTTTTCCTCCATTCATTTGGCATCTTTTTTGTCTGCCAAATCTTATTAAACAGATCTGTCAGCCATTTAACGCCTATTTCTCCTAAGCATCTCCAAATCTCGATAGGAATCCCGTCAGGACCAACCGCTTTTCTTAAACCCATTCTGTTCAAAGCTTCTTTAACCTCAGTAAGTCTTATTTTACGCATGAAATCACGATTTATATCTTGAGATTGAATAACAAGTCCATCCAAATTCTTAGTAGAGCTCTCATTGAACAATTTGTCAAAATAATCTCTCCATCTTTCCTTGATATCCTCATCTCGAACTAAAACCTTCTGATTTTCATTTTTGACACACTTCACCGCACATAAGTCTCTAGTCTTCCTTTCCCGCATTCGAGCAATCCGGTATATATCATTTGCAGCCTCTTTAGTGTCTAATTTCTCGTACACCTCCTTATAGACCTTAGATTTAGCTTCCCGAACAGCTTTCTTAACTTCCTTTTTAGCCATTTTGTACTTCTCAAATCTCTCCACATCTCTACTTTTCTTCAAATCTTTATAAGAATCTCTTTTAATTTTAATAGCAGCCTTTACATCTTCATTCCACCATGATATGTCTTTAGATGGTGGAGCACCACCTCTCGACTCACCAAGTAGATCTCTAGCTACTTTCTTGATACAACTAGCCATTTTGTTCCATGTTTTGTCTGGATCATCTTCCGACTGCCAATCCGCTTCTTGTACTACACGATCTATAAAAGCCTTTTGATTACCTTCTTTCAATCGCCACCATTTAATTTTAGGCTCTACCTTACGTCTAATCTTCCTAGGTTCTCTTCTAAATCGAAAATCTAGAACTAAAAGTCTATGTTGAGTAGTTACACTCTCACCTGGCACTATCTTACAGTCGATACAACAACCTCTATCTATTCTTCTCGTCAGAAAAAAGTCTATTTGACTAGCATTTGATCCGCTCCTAAAAGTGATAAGGTGGGACTCTCTTTTCCTAAACCAGGTGTTTGCTAAGATCAAGTCATAAGATAAAGCAAAATCTAGAATCGAGTCACCTACTTCATTCCTTTGTCCGAAACCAAAACCTCCATGGATAGTATCAAACCCACTACGACTAGTACCTACATGTCCATTAAGATCACCACCAATAAATAACTTCTCTCCACTAGGTATACTTTGCACCACCTCGTCTAAATCCTCCCAGAATAGACGCTTACTAGCGTCATCAAGACCTATCTGTGGTGCATAAGCACTAATAACATTAAAGATCTCTCCACCTAGAATAAGCTTAACCAGTAAAATTCTATCACCTTTTCTCCTAATCTCAACTACATCCTCAAGCAACCGTCTATCTATGATTATACCTACCCCATTACGATTTTTATCTCTACCCGTATACCAAAGCTTATAACCCCAAGGCTCTATGACTCTACTCTTTTCACCTACCCACTTAGTTTCTTGCAAACACATAATACCAACTCTCCTCCTAATCATCACCTCCACTAATTCTATTAGTCTACCCGTAAGGGAACCTATGTTCCAGGAAGCTAGACGGATCCTATAAAACCCTTGCTTATTTGTCACTACACCCGGGTTCCGATGTAGCGCGCCGTCTCTGGACGACGACCCTTGCTTATTTGTCACTACACCCGGGGTCCGATGTAGCGCGCCGTCTGTAGACGACGATCCTTGCTTATTTGTCACTACACCCGGGGTCCGATGTAGCGCGCCGTCTCTGGACGACGACCCTTGCTTATTTGTCACTACACCCGGGGTCCGATGTAGCGCGCCGCATCTGGACGACGACCAAGCCCTTGCATATTTAACACTACACCCGGGATCCGATGTAGCGCGTCGCTGAGTAGGGGACGCCCCAACGATATTCTTAATATGATTCATGTCATAGAATGTGACAAAGTTTTACGTTGGCTGTCACAAGCCTACCACAACCCTCACCCTTTCTCATCCGGACTTGGGACCGGCAACGGTGGGTTTGAACCATATATCACAACATCCGACATGAAAATTTTCCGTGCCAACATTACACCGACATTTAGAATATTAGTAGATATTTATTTAAATTTAGCCATGTCATAGGCTCTTTTTGAGAGTTCTTAGACTTGTGAAGTGGAGAACTCCAACTTTTCCTTGCTATATACTTGCATAGAGACATTTAAACAATAAAAGATCAGCCGTATTAATTGATGTTGATAGCAAACAAGCAAAAAAGGCCATGTGAAATTATTCTTGGATTCTAGAAAAGAGAGAATGGGCCGTGACACACCCAGAAACGGGGTTGTCTCCCACCACTTTCAAAACTCCATGGGACCCAGCCACCCAACCCCTTGTCTTACATTAATTGGGTGCCGAATTCGTTGAGTTTGAGCACGGCCACATCAAACTCTTTAGGAAATCTCTTATAGGTAAGTTACCTATATATACTTCCAAAGAGAAGCCTCGATTCACTCAAACTAAGTACTCACCACCTCTCGAATTCGAATTGCAGGATTCTAAGTATTTGGGTTTTTTGCATATGGGTTTAGTACACCTGGTTCATTGTTTGCAGAGAATGGCTTAATTTAACTTTTACTAAATATTATCCCTGGTTGGGATTTTTTTTCCATTTATTCATTTGAGTGCGGCTAGGCTCTTATCAACAGGACTCGGAAACAAATACTATCAAGTGAAAAATAGGCATTCAAGCATTGACTTTAAAATCCAACCAGCTAGATATGATCTATGGTGTCTAAATATGATAAATACAAAAATTATATGATTTTAAAAGAAATGAGCATTAATGAATGCCTTGAAAATGAAAACGTGCTATTTTAAGCCACTCATTTTGTAAGGTGGTAATCAATGAACAAATAGTCTTCGAATCATATATTTTTTTTATATATAAAATATTTTGACATGATAGATCATATCTAAGTTGGAAGATTTTTGAATTTGATGCTCTAACATGCATTTATAAAGCGATAGGTGACATTCAAATCCTACAGATATTGTTGTTATTTGGTTTTTCTGGTAATTAACCGGTAAATTGTGAAATTTTTGTTACAGTTGAATCTTATAAAAATCTCATTCCCAGTAACTCATTTCTCTTGAAGAAAGAACATATTTGGCTTCTGCAATCATCAAATTTGGATGGTGTGTATTTTCTCAAAGTTGCAAAATTCCATCATATGTCATCATCATTTAGATTTAACCAGGTTCCAGAGTTCCAATATATTTCCTTTTATCCATTGTTATTGTTTCAGGGTGAAACTTTTTTTTTGCTGAATTCTATAATTAGCTAGTGTTTTGGGAGTTTGTTTTGCTCACAATTTTTTTCATTAATATTGGAAAACTATTAGTGTTGAGTATTTGAAGTTTCCACATGGCCTTACTGTCTTTTGAGGAAAAAGTGCATTTATTTTTCTGGATGGTGAAAGAGTTCACATATATAGAGTTTGGTCGCCATTTCACAATGATTTCAACTAATTAGGCTGCTTTGTGTTTGTAAGTTCAAGGTGCCATTATCCTTTTGAAGATTTGTGTGTGTTGGACTCTTGTGCATCCATTCTCACTCATAATGCCATTTCATTTGAGAAGTATTTCTTTTTTCTCTGTTTCATGCTAATTGCGACATCTCCAAATTGTGTATTTGGAATTTTCTCATTATCGTAATTTGAACTGGGTGATGTTTTGGTGGTAGAGTTTCAAGAAAATTTGAACAAAATTCTTTGGGATTTATCATGACATTCTGTTATATGATTTGGATGTAGGTGAGGTTTTCAGTGAATGGAGTTTTGATACTGGCCTTCCTATGGATTCTTAAGGCATTCCTTGAGGTAATTCTCCACCTTTAAAGCTCTTCTGCTGTTGTGTGTGTTATTTCCATCATTGTTGTTACTAAATGGTATGTAAATTGGTACTTAGGAAACTTCATTACAATTTATCTTAGTTAATAAAAATCACGGACTATACTGTTTTCCTCATATACTATCATGTGGATTCAAACAGTTGAATGCTAAGTAGATTTAATTCACGTGAGAAATTGTTGTGTAATTTTGTAAAGCTTAATATTTAACACGTTCAAAATTTATGGTACTAAGATCTCTAATAATGGTCCATATCTCTACTGTTGCTCTTGTAGGCTATGGTCTAATCTAGTTATTCCCTGCACTTTAAGCCAGTTCAGGTATCAAAGCCAAGATAGATATAGCATATAGCCACAAAGAACCAGCATTCCTTTTTGATGCTTCTTCACCAGAAGTTATTTTAGATGGATATGAAAGATTTTGAAATTTTGCTAGTTATTTTCTTATTGGAAAGTCAAAAAAAGTCCTTGTGTTCTAGGATTTCATGACATTTGCATTGGAGGTTAGGGGGCCTGCGAACCGCCCCTGCAAATATTCCTGCATGAACAGGGTCGAAACTTTGGGGGTCCCACTGACTTGGGTGAGACCTGCCCGTCTGCCCGTGTCGTGCAGGAGTATTTACACGGGGTGCTTCGCAGGGCCTCTTTTGCCTTTGCATTTGTTAATCTGCGCCTTCAGAAAGTTACATTACCTTTCAGGCTTTGTTGCATTGCTCGTGCTTAATGCCCTCATGATAGCGCTGGCCTACTGTAAACACTTAGATCCCATGAATTTCCCGCTCAAGAAAGTGAATGAGATTGTATCCGGAAAAGGCATGATAAAAGTCAGAGATTTGTATCATCATATTAGTATTGGATGCGGACTAAGTGGATGATGAAGTTGAAGCAAGTAATGAAGCATCCAGCCTGTTTGTCTATATATGATAGGTAAGCTCTAAGAAACCTCACCTCTGTTCTACATCCTTCCATCTTGAGCTGATCGTATACCGGCAATCCAATAAATTGCTTCTAAAGAATTGTCTACGGATTTTTTTCTTTTTGGATGCAACCCTTTCGAGAATCGAACCCGCGACCTCCCACTTTGGACAAGATAATTTTCCACTAGAGCAATGCTCTTTTGGTTGTCCACAGAATATTGGTTTAAGCAATTGAATAACTCCCTCTCCCCCTAAAATATACCCATTCTCTTATGCTTCGACTACACCATCAAACTCCATTATTAAAGGTTGCCGATTATATTTGTCCTCTAAAACGGAATTGTTCAGTTATCATGAAATATCTTCATCAAAACAGTTTTGTTCCCCTGGCTTTCGACTGCCATTTATGACAAGACCTCTCTCTTCCTAGCCACGTGCTTTGTTTCTTATTTGTGATGTTATAGTGTCAGTATACCACTCTTCAGGGCCTATATCGTACCCATGTTTTCAAATTTTATGCTATGTATATGAGGAACTTACATAAAAAATAATCCTAGATCCTGAATAAGAGCTTTGAGATTATTTGATAAAGGTGGAGCATGCTGCTCATCTGAAACAAAGAGAGAACCACCAATTGAGGCACATCTCTTATTCTGTTATGTTACTTGACCAAAAGTGTACTTAAGAGTAAGCAGCAAAGTTGTAAACCGGCCAAAGTTTTTTTTTCTCTTTGTGAGAGAAAAAAAACTTTGGCCTTTGATGCTCTTCATGTTTGCTCATTTCCTTGGGACTTGATGTTCTTCATCGACTATTGTATTGACTTGCTACATTTTCCTTGAATTTTAAATGTGTAGGTAGTGTGCACGGTGGGGAGTATGGTGTTCGTAAGCATTCTTGTTGTCCGAGGAGTATTTTCTGGCATCTCGTACATCAAAGAACGTCAATATTATCGGTATGTGAACCGGATGGATGATGATAACAAAGGTGCATGGGGCGGAGCTCAACCTGCAACTTGATTCACTGCTTGCTTCTCTTTCTGTCCACACATGCGAGCAGCTCACAAAATGCTTCAAATTTGAAAAGGAGATTTATTTAAAATTTAATCTCTCAGGAATTTTTTTATGTAGATTACAGAATTGGCTGAAGATAAGGGACCCTGTACATTATACATTTTACACAACATGATCAAGTGTTACAGAAAGATTTGTGTATTAATTTAATTCAATATCGATATGAAGTTTTATCGTTGGCTTTGATCTGAGCCAAGATCACAAGGATTTGGAATGGCGGAGATACAGAAGAAGGCGGAGGTTGAAATTTCTATATAGAAGGCGTAAGAATCTATCTTCATTACATGCAACCAAAATAATATCATACACCCAAAATAATATTATACTAACTCAAATACAAGACTCAAATACAAACGCAAATACGAGAGGCACAAACTACAATATTAAACCTTATAAACAAAGCATAAAATCCATAGTTTCACAATTTTCATAACATAATTATTAGAAACAAGATTGAGATTGAGTTTTTATGAAGAATGAGTGAAATTTTGGTCATGGATAAAACCAAATCGGATTATCACCCTTGCTACAAGCAAAATGGCGCAATTCTAGCAATCTTAATAACTTGGATTTAAACCAAAGAATTTCAACTCTTGATGCTGTGAACAACTAATTTTCACCATATCATTTAAATTGGGCCAATAGTTAAGCTTGAGTCAAGTGATGATAGACCATTGTAACTATTTTTTTTTAAAATTAGATTAATATTTTATGTTTGAACTTTTAAATGTTCCTGAATGATTTGTAAATTTCTAGTAGGTTGTGATTTCGTTTTGATTTGAGTTTATTTAAATAATGGGATAGTTCTGGGAAAATAGGGTTGGGTTTTGGAGAGAGAATGATTGAATGATATTTTGCCATTGAAAAAACTTGTATCTCTCAGACTTGAGATTCCTACTCTTGCAAGTTTTCTATCAATCGGTTGCGTTCAATCCTTTGATTTTCGGCTGCAGTCGAACGCTCTGCAGCTGTGGTCGAATACAGTTGTCGAACAACCTTCAGCAATGTTCGAATACAATCGAACGCCCTGTTTATTATCAAAAACCTTGATCAGCTGTGATCCGTCATGATCATATCTCCAACAATCCATAATACTGCTTGGTTCGTAACCATCTACGCTCTCAACGTTAACAAATTAATGTCATCAACGAGCATCAACGTTAACAAATCAATGGCATCAACATTAAACAATCAATGTTATCAACGAGCATCAACGTTAGCAAATTAATGTCATCAACGAGCATCAGAATTGGGTTATGAGAGGTTTATCTGAAACACTTTTTGAAATCTAGATTTCAACTATTTGGATATCAATTCTTGAGATCTCACTTAAAGTCTCAGCGGATAATCCAAGTCATCAGGAATCGATTGCTTTATTTTCAAAGCTCGGTTATGGAATTTTTAACTTCTTGGTTTTATATTGTTTGTTACTCGCGTTCTCCATATCGGATCTAATTTGTTTGTATTTACATCATTTATAGTTTGTCTTAAGGACTTGCATTTGCGTCTGTTTAAACATTTTTGCACCACACATATGTCTAGCAGCCGCCTCTTTGGTGACCTTCGTTTAATTTGAGACTGATACTTGATCTAATTTGAATTTCATTGAGTTAATTCAATATCTCCTAATATCTCAGACATTCTTCTTTCTTTTGGAACAACTGTTTGCCCAAATGACCATATTTTCATTGCTATCCAATTCCATCGTTATGCGAAAAATATTTGATTAAGTTCATATTAAAACCTCTTGCATATTCACTATGCAATGCATATCATATAGTCACAGGACATATATGATAGCTAGCAAACATACATGCATGAAAGAAAACATTTTTGTTTTCTTCATGCACTCACACGACAAGCAAGATAGCAGACATTTTTACTATGACTGGAAGATATGTTTTAAAGACCATTTCTCAAATCAGACTCTTTCATATTTATGAATTGGTCTTAAAACCATTCACAATTTCGCAATTTTTCAGTTTTTACTCTCAACGCAATCGCTACAGTATATTTTTATTCAACTAGCAAACGCTGGCATTATAGACTTGGTTTCTGATTGATGATCCTTCTCTCCAACACATGATAGTCACTATGAACTCTGGTGAAATCGAAGGCATGTCTTCATGAATCTTTTTGTCTGTTACAGTGGTGAGCGGTAATACATTCATTGCATACTCTAATGCCACAGTAATGGAGAAGATCCAGCTAATACGACCCCCGCCCACCGACTAGAATTATCGGGCACACACCGGAGGCAGATGCTCGAGTAAATCAGGATGACTTGCAGGCCACCGACACTAATGACATGGCCATACTTCGGGATTACCACCTGCGGTATTGTTCGTCTCAGATGAGACAAAAGTTTGTTATTTGCTGCTGGGATGAATAGGCATTGGAGAGTTGTGGGTGTATTATGTTATGCTTTAGTTCTCTTTACTTACTTCTGGGGTTGTTTTGAATTCATCATATCAGGACCTAATTTTTTTCCCTTTTATCTTTTTGTACTCGATTCGTTGAACTCTCCATCCAATGAAAAATGTAGGCTATGTACTTCTGCTTAAGTCAAATAATAAGTTCAATAAAAATATGATATTAATTAATCAAGTAAGTGGAGACAGAGGATTCATGTGTTCGATCCGGCATGATTCTCATGTTGGTTCATGTAACCGACACCATATGTTTGGGATAAAAGGCTCGGTTGTTGTATTAATTATCGCTTACACATCTGGTAAGTTCTCTTCAAATCCTCTTTTGTTAATATGGCTAATTGAATAGACAAATATTTGGCACAACACTCAAAATAGAGCAACTAGTTTCTGCAGCTGAGAAACTTGGCTATCAGCAATGTATAAATTTCTACTGCAATGAAATAAATTACAAAAAGAAATGTCATCGAAGATTTTGTTCGAAATAGTAAAGAAAATTTCTACTATTATAGAGCAAAAGGAAAGGGGTCACTTGATTTTGAAATTGATTGGTGATGTAGCACCTTATTTATTCAAAGAAATCAAACAAAAAAACACCATAGTTTTATGTGCAATGCACGTCATCAAATTGCCACAACATTATTATCTTAAAGTGCGATGCACATAGTTAAATTAATAAAGAAATTGATCATAAATTTTGTTAAACGATTATGTGCAACGCACGTGCCAAGAACACTAATATCTTCAGTACAAACTTTCTATCACATCTTTGCATATTAGAGTTATACATCAGCTTTCAATAGAAATATTCATATAATTGTCTAAAAACCACAAAATTATCATAATTTTTTTGACAAAGGACTGATCATTAGTCATAAATTACTCACCCATGACCAGAGAGACCATACAGGTTAATACTTGGGTCTCAAGATTTTCTTTTTCTTTTCGCACTTTTCTTGTTACGGCCATCGGGATTAACATCTGATGATGCAGAAGATTTCGCCTTTGAGGCGATGGCAGAACTCCATAAGGCCCTTTCGACATCCGATGCAGTGAGCATCTCCCCTTCTGCGCTAAGATCCTGCAATAAGATAGATAAAGAGGCAACATCATTATTCTGAAATTAAGCTCAACACTATGAATAACATATGGGCATATCGTTCGAAATGAACTGTAATCTACATTCAAAAAAGTCATGCAGAGGGTTTATTCATAATAACAATATATATTAGATTTATATATATTCACGAGGGGGCGATTGTATATTTTATTTATATGAGTGCATACAGGATTTTGATATAAGTGGATTCCATCAATAAGACTCAAGCCTTGTTGAGGTTTATCCCCTCTTATATTTTATACTCATGCATCTCTCATTGTTTTTCCGATATGGGACTATTCCCAAACACATCTCAAAGAATTACTTTAATCAAATTCAACTACAATCACAAAAACGACAATAGTCAAAGATTAAATTGCGGAGAATTTGTCCGTGGAAAGTGTTTAAAATAGTCCATGCTGAAAAAAGTAAGAAGTGATAAGATAGGTTAGTCAAAAATTTCTTTTGATATCAGAAATTATTTTCAGACTTGTATCTCCATCAACCATCTTCTAATGTTGGCCTTCAAGAGATCCAATCTCACATGAGCTTTTTATCTGACACAGGTAGCAATCCATTCGATTAATAAATCGAGCTTTTTTTGCAGATACATTTGTGAGTATGTCATCAAAGTGATAATAAAACATAGGTTCATGCAAGGGGCCGGAAGCATAAAGCACGATCAACCTTTGATAATAACCAACAAACACAGACAACAAAACAAACGAAGATTTTACTAGCTTTGGCAGAAACCTGCCTACGACCACTAAAAGAGCATTGAGAGTCTATTAATGAACTGTTAAGAGTAACAAATATCTCTTCTTTGAATCCCAATACAAGCATCTCAATGGTTCTATCTTTCCAATTCTATCAACTCTATTTCACTCATCTCTCTTAAACTGTGATTCCACAAACTCATATGGCAGCCACTGGGTAGAGAAAGCCACTTTATGCACTCAAGCATAACCATAGAAAATAGAGCCATTAGAAGTGTAGATTTATCTTCGTTGTTGAATTTTTATAACTAGCCTGCTAGAGAATCGCATAGAGTACTTTATTATTATCAGCATTATTTTATCCTATTTTATTTCTTGGCGGATCGTCAAAATGAGAGGCATGTTACTTATTGTTGATATTTCATCTGTTCTCCTGTCAAATTGATTAGAGCATTCACCGACCATTGGCTTTCTGAATTCTCATTCTTCTTAAAACAAGAAGCATACAATGACATTCATTTTCATATTTTGCTGTCTTCCCTACAAGGTTTTGTGAAAAGCTTGTTTCCCCCAATACTGCCTTCATCATTTTTGTTGTTATCCATAGTTCTCTTGCTATTTGGATTTTATCAACATCTAACTTCCACTAAAAAACTATTATAATTGAATACTTCCAGTGTAAATCCGTATAACAATTGTTATCTGTATGATCAAATAATCTCTTTAAAACAATGCATGAAACTCCGTATGCACAAGAAAGCCTAGAGATTCAAAACACTTGTGAAAAATCAAGGGTGATATCTTTTGACCTATACGGCTAGCTATACCCATTCAGAATTAAGCAGATCATAATATCAATCTCGATGACCATTAATACAGAAGATTTCTATTCTATAGAACAATATAATACCAATATAAAAGAAACGAGAGAATTCTTATGTGGTTTGATAAAATCTTGACCACATCCATGGGGAGAGTAGTATATGAAACAATAAGAACATAAGAGAGAGCACTCACCTTCTCTAGGAATCCCAATTTAGAAATCGCACTTCTTTCCCTCTCTCTCTCTCTCTCTCAGCTTTATTTCCCTTCCTCTCACTTAAACCTCATAGCCTTGCAAACTTACATAACAAGTTGACAACCATCGGATACAGTGCCTCTTTTATACTCCGGCATATAACTATAGAAACACTTGAGAAAGTGTAGGTCAATGATGGCCATTGATTTTTTTTTTCTTTGAGTTAGCATCAACTATTTAAATTTGTTACTTGATTACCAGGGATGCATTATAAATACCTTTATTTTTAGACCAAAAGCAACACAATACTAGAATGAAAATCCAGTTATTCATTCATCTTTTCATCCTTTTTACCAACTTTCTCTTAGAGCATTAATGAAATAATAGACTTTCCTTTTTCCTTGAATACAAGACTTATATAACACCAACGTATATTCAGACAACCCCAATTATTCATAAGATAGACGATCGACAAAAATAACATCAATTGATGTCTTAATCAACAAAAATGCATTGAACTCACACAATAATTGATTTGGAAAGTTATAGGATTCATTGTTAACTTAACCAAATTCCCATTAACTAATTGCCTGAACAAAAATGTTACAAGGGTTGATCAGATTAATATCTCAAGCTATACACCTTAGTCATCAAAGTTTCTACTTCCTAGCATTTGCATAAGAAACATTCTCTACAAATTCCTCAAGTTGCAACCTAGAAAATCCATAAGAGCAAGCAATTAACATCACTTGTGCCAACAAGGAATGAAAAAAAACTGACCTTTGACTTGCTCTGCAGCTTCTTGGCGAATAAGAGGTACTGTTTCAACGTATAATCCTTTGAATTCCCCAATGCAGCTATCATGGCCTTTCAAAACATTTCCAAATGCATTCAGAATCAAACCACAACAAACGCAACAAAGAGTAATTCTTATCATCCACAATGTCAATGAGACTACACTTTAGAATTGGACTCAATATTTTCATAGTGATTCCTATAAAGTTTCAATCTTTATACCTCATCGGACATGAACGGAGCAACGTCGGGAGCGTACGCCGCGAGCACCGCCGACGCCGTGGCGGGCCCCACCCCCTTGAGCGCCGTCAGCTCCGAGACGGCCTTCTCGAGGTCCGGCAGCGCCTGGAACGCCTTTCTCGAAGCGGACTCCACCGACGCTTCCTCCAGCGAAGCCACGAAACCCAACAAGCGAGGCCTGTGAAACCCAACAACAACCACAGATCAAATCAGATAAGCTGTTGCGGATAAACCGAATCGAAATCGGATCCTTTTTTTTTCACCTCCACTTGCCGCGAGAGAGCTTCCATTGCATCAGCTGGTGGAGCTCGTGCTTGGTGATGAAGGGGCTAGGGTTCCGGCGGCGGAGGAGGAGGGGGAGCTGCGATCGATAGAAGGAGTCGAGGGAGACGAGGTCGGGCTTGTTGAGGGACTCGATGCGGGTTTCGTAGCTTGACAGGGCTTCCCTCCACTCACCCGCGTCGATGGATCCGAAATCCATTAAAGGCCTGTTGCTTTTTCTTCTGCTGCTGCTGCTAGGGTAAAAGTGGGTGAGTTCTGTATGAGTTTGAAAATGCTGCTAACGTGCGCTGCAATGGAGAAATTGGGTTTGACAAAAACTGGGCCAAAACTTTATTGGGTTTCACTTTGAAAATCCACAATGTTTTTATTTAGTAACATTAATATTTGTTGGTTTCTTATTTAGATATTAGAAAGATTTGGAGGTTGCATATACGGCAATGATGGAAAATAAGGGTAATAGGTAAGCCAAAACAGAATAAAAATTTGTTAGAGACAAAAAATTAGTTTATATATCAAAATGAATTTATTCTTAACTTCTATTGACTTTCTATCTCTTTGGATGGTGAGAAAAAAATTTGGTGAGTGGCTTTCTAAATCCTGTATAGAAGGAAAGTGGACAGACTTTCCATTTTGTGCTTTTCAATTGCCGGCCAAACATAAAATGGAAAGTGAATCGTTGTCTTTTTACTTACTTTCTACTTTACTTTCTCATTGCCAAACAGGCCATAAACATAACTCTTTTTTCATTTGGATAATGATATATAACGCTATACAGTTAGGGTTTGAATACCGAAACTCCTGCTGAACTTGAAGAAGACTTTGTCACCATACTGTAAGGGCACTGCGTTTGATACATTATTTTATATGTATACAAATTATCCTTTCTTGATCGGTTTATTCACAAAGAACTCCCCTAAAATTATACTTCATGTTACTTGATGGTCGGCAAACTTAGGGATGTTATATGCTTGATAGATATAAGAGCGGATGAATAATATTGATCTCGGTAATGCTTAAAACATAATGTATGGTGATGTACATTCCAATTTTATCGGATGCATGTGCTATTTTGTCGGGAAGTGTCCAAAGAGACATGTAATGTGCTGTACATGCTGTATGAGATAAGCATGAGAATTAAGCCTTTTATTTAGAAACAAACGTCGGATCCATATCTAACATTAATTAACTTTGTACATAAAATACTCCATTGCCCCAAACCTAATAATGCATGGCACCACCACCACAGTTTGTTGAACAATAGTACGTATCCATGTCATCACTTCCACGTCATCACCCACTTCGTGGGCCAGCAAACTCAACTAAAGTACCCCTACCTTTTCTGTTTCGTCTCATGTCATGCATTCAATTTAATATTACACTATAGATAATCCTTCATTATCATGGCTCTTGTCACCTTTAAGCTTTTTGAAATAAGATTCCTTGACTGCTATTATGATTGGTATTTTAGCGTAACATTTCAGAAATTTAAAGTATTATTTATAGAAAATATTTGGAGATTAATAATAATAAAGGCGTTTATTGGATTTGGACATTTTTATAAATAATTATACAATTATTTAAATACAAGTTTATGTTAAACTTGATTAGTGCACTATTAATCATGCATTAGGCCACATCCATTTTTGTTAACTATGGTTAATATGCCATGACACATTGTGTTTTGATTTATGTATGGTTGATATTTGGGTTTAAAAAGAGAAGAGAAAAAGATAAAGAGAAGACATAGATGTGATGGTTATTAATGAGAGAGAGAAAGAGAGTGAAAAAGAGAAAGGGAGAATGAGTGTTGTATGGTCTCATTCCTTTATCCTTCATCCTTCATCCTTCATTCATTTTCTTCATCTCCTTGGTCTCCTTCTTTCTCCTCCTCCTCCGCCTCACTTCCACCCCCACAAAACACCACTCAAACCATCTCAAAATCTCATCCCATCTTCACAAAAAATGACCACTGTCTCATCTTACGCCCCATGGTGAGTTCAAGTTTGGATTTTGAGCACCTTAGACCACCAATAAACTTTCTTGAGTTGCTCCAAAAGGTAAAATCTTCACTTTCCTTCATATTATCAAGTTTCTTAATCTCCTATTTGTGTTTTGAGTTCGATTATGCTAGATTAGTGATCTTGGAAAATTCTAGGATGATTTTAGTGGATATTTTGGAGTTGTAGAGATGCAATTGAAGTTTAGTTAGTGATCACAAACCATTAGCGATGAATTCTAGACAAACTTGAGACTAGAAACCCCAAAACACGAACTTAGATTTTTCCCGACATCGGATTTTGACGAATTATGATGATTAAATAGAATCTGGTATCACTCGTGAGCTCTGAAAAATAAGTTGCAAACACAGTAAGATGTGCAGACTGCCTAAAGACTATCCTAGAAACTCGAGACCCTAAATCCCCACCTTGGCCGCAGATTTATCGGTTGTGGCCGCAAATTGCGGCCACATTGTTGATGCAGGGTTTGGGTTTTTGTCCATAGCTATATAGACCTACCCTATATCCAAAATATCCTAATTTTACCTGAGCCAAAATCTGTGAGTGTTTCTCTAAGTTGCTGATTTTGGTTTCCGACTTTTTGAAAACTTGGTTTTAGTATTGGAATTTTGACACGGTCGTCGGACATTCGAGGGTTGTTTGGCTGTTCTTTCATGCGTAGGACATAGGTTCTAAATTATGTGCACTTCGGGTGCCGTATCGGTTTTCGGATTTGGTTTTGATCTCATTACGATGTGTGTTGATTTGTAGGTACCTTTGCGTGGACTTCCGAGACGACGAAGGAGCACAAAACGTTCATCGACTTCGGCTAGACTAAGGATAGCTGGTGAGTAGATCTATATATACGGGGAAAGTCGGGTGGATGGCGTATAACACCCCGCAACCATAGTAATAGGATGACCAAGATGTAGAACATAAAGATAGAAACCTAAGCTTATGAACTTACGGATATGATCATAAGGGTAAGTACGAGATAACATAATGAAATGAGGATATGATGAAACAAGATGACATGAAATGAAAAGTTTGATATGAGACTGCAAGGCGATATATACATATATACTATGCCAAGATATGATATGAGATTGACATATACATATATATATGAGAATATGAGATAATATGATGTACGAGACAATAGATCCATACCCTTGATTTATGATACGTATGATGGATTATATCGTACGCAATTTATATATAGGACGATAGATCCTTATTCTGATTTGATGACACCATACGATATATTTTACCGTATGTAGTATGATATACCGGATGATTGATCCGCATTCTTGACTTGAGGATGATGTACGATGATTATACCACATCTGATACTATGAGACTGGATCGCCGACTTATGGATTGTCTTGATTCGATGAATCATCGCTTTCTAAACACCTTGGTGGTTAATGGATTATATTTGAACCATATCTATTTCCAAAACTGACGAATCGTATGCACTTTTAAACGGTAACCCAAGGGACGCTACGGATTTTCAAATGGTGTCTTTTTCTCAAAAACATCGTAGCCCCCATTTACAAAACTACGATTCGTATTATTAAAACTGTAGCCGTATGGTTCAGGTGTAGTCACGTACTTTATACCGTTCATATTTATGCTGTATTATTTTCTCATGGCATACGTACTACATTCCCTGCATTTACTTTATATGATTTTGTCCGCTAGGACACATACACCATTACCAATGATACGCATGTTATACGTACATAGATTTACCGGCTCACACACTCATTATCGGTAATTGTCATGCCACTTACACAGTAGAATTGTTATTTCGCCGTATTTCTCTTAAACTGTAAAAGTATAATCATTGTTCAGTACTTAGTACATGATATACTTACATGAAAACAATCGCAATACTTTACGGTACTGTTCTGTGCATTGCATTTACTGGACATTTATGGTTACATGCATATGAGATTCTGTTTTCATGAGATTTCTGGATTTGAGAACCGCTGATATATTTTAAAAGTTTATGATTGTTTTAAAAGTGCGGTTCTCGTGATATGATTTGTGGCGTCCACCATGAGTTTTCTCGGTTCTGAGCTATGAGTTACTCAATTCGAAGAGTGAGAAGGCACCGTCTGCGGGTATATGGTGGACCTAGTATGGTACCCCGGGGCAAGAAGATCGTATAGAAAGGCATTGGGTCCGGCAAGAGAACACCACCGACCGGTGATAGTTTGGGCTCGGCGGATATCCGGAGGATACCGACCGGAGTCATGAGAGCGGATGGGTATGAGGGCCGATCCGATGAGACGGCGCTCAAGATATGAGGATTTACGTGTCGATACTGGACACGGGTTTTATGATATTTTCGAGTGTCGATACTGGACACTCAGGTTTCTGTTAGTGTATATACCCTAGGGGCCATTATTGTATCATACTAGATTGTATATTACTTAATGGAAGCTTGGGATGTTCACAGTTATATATACAGTCTTGCTAAAAATGGTAGTATACTACTTGGTTTGTGTTTACTTTAATATGTGCATATGTTTCTTGTAACGTATCACTTATACATATTAGTAGAGCCCATAGGTTCTTTGCTTGATTACCAGCGTTGTGATGGCAGTCACACTAGTGGGGGCTGGGTAGTCTATAAGCAACATCCTATACATGTCCCTAGTCGTAGGATTATCGAACAGGGCATCGATACTCCAGAGTAGACTAGTGTGTACGCTTCTCATCCCAGTTGGGGAGATGGTCTGTCCCATAGCCATCAGTACGTCGTACTGGAGATAGTATACAGGTGCTCGTTAGGTTACGGGTACACCGGACAGGACTCGCAGGGGAACTGTTGGTTGGTATTATACCCACCGTCAGTTAACAGTTCCCAGGTGACATGAGTACAGCATAGTCTGCAGACTTGACACTGCTACTTCGCCTCGAGTGTGTCCCACTGTTCTTAGAATGCTACCCTACCACGGCTCAAAGGAGTCGTGCAAACAGGTAGCAGTTGGGTGTAGTCCCGAGCACTTGGAGGCAGTAGTGGTTAGATAGGATTCGTCTCTCCCGGTATTGGGAGATGATATCGCGCTGTGTCAGAGAGCCATTACGCAAAGTCCCTGGCCAGGGCAAGCGAGATATACTGGTAGGTTCCAGTAGCTTCTCAGGGTGTAATGGGCTTCGCTCCGACACGACTTATACAGCTATCAGGGGACTGACGCTTGCCACCCCCTAGGCTTGATATGCGACAGTCTTAGACGAACAGACCGGACTGTACGGAGATTGTCACATCAGGCTCAGTGGGAGTTCGGATGATTTTCCTCATCGGCCTTCTTATCGACATCTACCTGGGGACCGTTATGTACAGCTAGTGCCACTTGCGGTCTGTGGTTAAACCCACTGCCAGCGTAGTGTCGAGTCTTTAGAGTCCCACACAGAGCGTTTCCCTACTCCAGGCGAAACGATATAGAGGTCGTACGGTATTACGACAAGGGTTCAGACGCGTACGTGTGTTTCCGCACGTACGACTTTTCGGACAGTTTTTACTAGCCGGCTTTGGTTTAAGCCAGATTCTAGTATCGGGTTATTGGATTTATACAGTTTAAAGTTTTTCCGTGTTTTCACGGATAGGAGGGGCGTTCTCGTAATTTGTCAGAAAGCTTCTAGAAGGATAATGACATGGAGGGTAAGGTGGCATTAGCATTTAATGAAAATTGTGACTTACTTAGATGAATCATTCAAGTGAGTTGATGAAGCATTTATTGTTTAATGACTCACTTGAAGATTCATTGTATCTATTTAATGAAGCATGGTGATAATGCATTTGATTTATTCATTTGATAAATCTTTATGCTTCATTATATATTAGAAGTGAGAAGGATTTTCATTCATTCTCTTGCTTATCTTCTCTCTCCTCAAGCTCTCTCTCTTGAAACCCTAATCCTCCCCTCTCATGTATTGAGATCAAGAATTAGCTAGACTAATACATCCATAAGCTCACTCTATATCCCCTAGGTAGCTTAGATTAGCACTTTAAGCAACCTAGTTATCTCAAGTTAGAGATTAAGCTTGGCGTAGGAGCTTTTGGGTGGATCATCTTTGACTCGAGAAGCCCGTTGAGGTGCCGATGTTCCAAGAAGCCTACGAGGAGTGGAGGACAGCGATGAAGACCCGAAGGACATGTAACGTGAGGTATAACTTCGAATCCGAGTAGTTAAACCTCTAGTAATTTGTTAGCAATGGTTTAGATACGATTCATGCGCTCAAGTCCGTGTTACGAAGCTTTGATAATCGTTTTTCATATATTCCGCCTCCCCGCAAGTTCGTGGGGTGCGTGACATGGACTTACAGTTTCATGATAATTTAATGTGTCATTCATGGACACACGTTGGATGATACACATGCATACATGCATATGATTCTGATGACTTACTGTTATATATTGTTACTGGCACGATCTTATTGTTTCATATATATGTATACACGATCACCCTAGATACCACACGGTATTACCTTTATGTTACAGCATGACCCAGGGATCTTTGTTCATTCGATTTCTACCTGCTGATATTTTCTACTCACGAGTTGGCAACCCACCCCCGTTGTGCCATAGTTTTCTTGCAGGATAGACCGCTCGGATCAGTAGCGGCTCGCTGGCACATAGCTTGCTTCAGGGTGTTTTGAATTGGTAGGTGGGGTACACATTTGGATCGTGACCACTTTTGTACGTATTTATTTCGGTTGTATCTAGTTAATAGCTCTATCAACCAGACTATGTATATTTGGTAGACCTAGATACAGACTTGTATATTTTTGAGACTTAGAGCGAGATGGGTGTATTGTCTGTTATTTGAGCTGAATGATGTCTTGGTCTTCTTTATTTCTTTTTGTGATTGATCTTCGCCTTGAGGGCGTCGTGTGTGTGTGTGTCGTGCGTGGTTATGATTCCGCCAATTGGCGAAGAGCCAGCTCCTGCTTGGGGATGCCTATATTATTGCTTGTATATGGTTTTGGATCAAAATTTACAAGGGAGATGCTGCCAAATTTCAAGAACGAAAATGTTTTCAAAGATAGTATACAAATTGTTGCATTTTCATTATGCTGGTATTTCAAAACTGCACCACATTATTTTCCGAAAAGGTTTAGATTTCTAGGCTTTCGGCTTACTTGGATTACGGAGGGGTCCAATAGACTTTACGTGATTCTCGTGCCGGTCACGTGCCAATTCTTGGTCGTGACAAAGTTGGTATCAGAGCATTAGATTTAACCTTGGTTTGGGTCTAGGTTTGACTATGCGGGGTCTAGGGTATATATATATATATATTTCGGAACCTAGGCATGACCTTTCGGAACTTAGACTTGACTGAGGGGGTATTGGACCCGAATTTTTGTCACGTAGGTTGACCTTGGTTGATGGAGTAGATAACTTAAGTAGAGCGACGTACCGTGTGTATGTTCTGCGGCATACTTACGATACGCTGCTCTGCTTAAGTGACTTTAGGATGTACATTTATTAAAATCCGTGATTGTATTCGTTCCTATGATCTATCCTCATCGATATTTGCTTGCGATTCCTGTCATCATGACTACGAGAGCAGAGAGAGCTGTGGCTAGAGATGCGGTCAGAGCGAGCTCGTCACGGACGAGGACTGACCATGATATTCTTTCGGTGACGTAGGAGCATGTAATATCCAGTATCTATTATACAGTCATATACGAATTTAAACAAACTTTATTTATTCTAATTTATTTCTCTGTATTTTGCATTTATTTTATATTTCCTCACATTGACCAAATTGTGTTATTTTTACTACTTGCTATTAATAAGGTTGATTTTTCACAAATCGTTATTATTTTACATTTTAAAAACATACTTATTAATTTCCTGAGCTTAACCTTTTATTATAACCAATTTCTATAATTCTATTTTCTAGTTATAATAATTTTACCCATAATCTATTTAAACCCTAAACCAACCCAATCTCACACTCTTTCTTAACCCAAATCCCCTCAGCCGGACCTATATCTTTTATTTACCTAATTTCCTTAACCCAAAGGCCCGAATCCTATTTCCTTATCCTAACAATTATTCTAGCCCATTCTCTATTTCTTTTATTTCTAATGGCCCAAATCCCTAACCCTATAACCCCAACACCCCATCTCCACCGCCGCAACTCTTTTGGATTCCTCATAACTCTCAATTAAATCCTCCTTTAATATATTCCCATTAAAACCACACTTTATTAATTCCTAATTACTCTCTCTCTCTCTCTCTCTCTCTCTCTCTTTAATCTCCCCCTCTCTCTCAACCTCTCATTCGCATTCTCTCTCTCTTTCAATCACCCATTCTCTCCCTCCCTTTCTCCTTATCCTCTACCTCCCTGAGCTCAGCCCCAAGCCGACCCCTCTATCGTTTCCAGCTTCGTCCACCGCCCCGACGAGCCTCCGGCCACCTTCCCCTCTCCTTTGCAACCGCCCATCATCATCCTCTTCCACCAAACACCCAACACCATCTCCTTCCTTCTCTTCGAGCTTCCCCTCAACCTCCCCTATCTCCGGCGCATCCTCACTTTCCCCGTCGACTACCTCCCTGCACACCAACTCCTTTTTCCTCTGACAACCTCCTACTTCGCCCTCGCCTTCGCGCATCACCCATCACCACTTCCGCCGTCCACCTTGATGCCACCAAACCCGCCGACGAACCCCCCTCCGACAAACACACAACACCCCCGACGAGGCCGCGTCGCCACCACCTCATCTCCTCCGAGCTCTTCTCCTTTCTCAACACCAAGCTCCATCCCCGCCATCACCAACCTCCGACGACTCCCCTCTACGCCGACCACCGCTGGCTCCGAACGCCTCCCCCACGGCTCCCGAGACCACCATTGCACCCATCACCGCCGGCACCTCTCAGAACCCACCACCACCTTAAGAACCCCATCGCATCCGCTTGCTCCGGCCACCTGAACACCAGAGCACCACCGCAGCAGCCTCCTCTCCGTCGAGCCACCGCGACCTGCTTCACCGCCCAACCCTGGAGCCACCTCTGACCGCAGCCAACCACCTGCCACCTCCCCAAGCCAGCACCGAGCCCACACCTCCTCTTTCCACCGACATACTCCTTGCCAACCACATCGCCTGCATCTGATGTCGATCTCCAACCTCCTATGGGACACACCACCGTCGTCGCTGCACCCAACGCCACTGAGCCACCTTGTCGTGCTTTACACTGAGCTTACATTGCATGAGCTCCTCACCGTGACGTTGCTTCCGCCATCACCGTTACCTCCACTGTTTTCGACACCGTCACTACCATCGTCGACGCAGCAGCCGTCGCAATGCCAGCACACGTCCGTCGCACCCACCGAGCCATAAAGCCCAAGAATCAAGCTCCACCGAGGCCAACCCTTATTGTGTTTGCGTCGTGCCGTTGCCATAGATTACTGTTGCTGCCATGCTGTTGCCGCGTCACTGTCGTGTCGTCATCGTCGTCAGGCAAGTTCTAAGACTTGCTTACATGCTATAATGATTATATGATCCGATATTATTTCGTGATTGATATGAGACTGTATTCATTTAAATTAATTTGGATCTGGATATTAATTGAGTCAAACACCTCATGTTAACATCGTATTGAATTTCGTAAGTATTTCTCTTATGAGTTGAACGAACATAATGGTATTTCCGACAATAAACGACCGATTAGTTTAGGTGTTCGATAAGTTTTTTTGTACAAAAATCCTATTTAGTGTGGCGAAAATTATAGTTACTAGATTACTTTAGAGACAAAGGTTAACGTGCAAAAATTTGGTTTGAAAATACGGACTTAAACGCCATAGAATGTCAACCCCTTCTCGATCCGTCAAATCTGAAATTTCTTGTACACATAACTTGTGAAAATAGTAATAATTTGGATATATACTGGAATGCAGTGTTTGAGGGATTGTATCGAATCCAACTAGACAACCTAGAACCCCAGATAATTTATATTTTGTTTCTATTTTAAAGCGGTGACGAAAACTGTTCGGGAGTGCGGCTCTGGACTGCAGTCCAGAGCAGCACTACTTGTTGACACTTGAAATGGAATGCTTTTACAACTATATGTGAAAATGATATTATGTGAAACCCTATACTGTGGCAAAAATAAATCTTTTAGCTAACTATTGGAAGTGATTTCATTCGTTTTTACCATCTTTTACTATTTTAATCATATTTTAAACCATCAGTGCATACTGCAGTCCCAAGCTGGGACAGAACGTATATCCCGATATTACATAATGTATAAATCTCAGTACAGTATGGATATTATCGATCCATATAGTGCGTTGGAAACCTGACAGATAAATCTAAATATTATCCAACTGTAGCGTTGCCTAATTATACTCCCAACTGGAAGTAAAACGTGTTATGAAACGGACTTCCGGTTCAGAAATTGGATTTCCAGCAGTAAACACTTAAAATAAAATGACCATAACTAGCTAACCTGAAACCCGATTGACACGAAACTAATTTTTTTGTACAGATAATGAAATATACTTCTTACCCCTTTTATATTGTTTTGCTTAGTTCTTCACGTGTGATTTATAGTAAATTTTGCGAGTGGTATGACACTGGCTGCTATATTTTATTCGTATTACAATTAATTGCATTCTCATCATATCATTTAGCGGTTATATCCTCATTTGAATAGTGGTCATAAACATTAATAACCTAGTGACCGTGTTACATTACCAGTGATAAATATTAGTGATTGGATTGTGGCAAGTACATTAGTGTTAAAACGTGAATGAATAAGTGAAGTGACACGTACTTGTACACAATCAGCGGAACCAGTTAAATTATTACATTGTCGACGCCTATGGGACACATATAAGTGTAACTATAACTGGAATGTGACGGTTATGGAAATACTTATATTAGTGTCATAAGTAAGACATCGAGTACTGTCCATTTATCTTAGATACCAGTCAAGACATGCTTGTTGGAGACCCAGTCTCCAGTTCTCGTGTAGACTTGTCATGGGGCGACTAGTATTTGGGTTCATGGTCGGTGTTTGATGTAGACCGCGGGTGTGGGGTAGTTTGAGTGTGAGTTCGATCAACGGAATCTCGGGAGTCCCACTGCCGGCATATACAACGATTTCGGGACTCGTATGGGTAATATTACTGATTATTAGCGAGCGTGATTCAGGCCCATGTTTCCTTGCCCCTGGGGCCTACTCTTGGGTTGGGGATACTCCTGCGGTGGTTGACGTTCATACTTGGACTGACGATAGGTTTAGTGACTTGGACATTGAGACATAGAGACTGATAGGTTTAGTGGCATGGACATTGCATTGCTTATTGATTCGATTTACCTGCTTTATTGTTTACCTGTACCGGTTACTTCATGCTCATGTCATCACTCCATGTTTGATGTTTCATGTTCATCCTCGTTGCACGTGTTTACATATGTATTCACATATATTACTATTATAATATTGCTATTGTGTCGCTCTGACGACCTGAGTATGCATGCTCAGATTGAGAAGTGGACTTAGCTCGGATCAGGATCTGTCGAACCTCGAGGATATTGCGCACATCTAGATCAGCGACGCCAGCGCTATCTTCCATTGATCCATATATGGTTAGTTTTATATCTGTTGATAGAAGTAGTGACTGCATTTCTCATTACCTGTGCATTGATTACAGATTACCACGTAATGCTAGAAGTCAAAGTGTGACTACGGCAGGATATTTCCTTGACCGTAGGAGCATGACTGGCCTTGTCAACCCCTCGTATTCCGTATTTTGGGAAGCGGGGTGTGACAAAACGTGTCGATTTATTGTTGTGCTAGGATCTCTCGTTGAGACGAGTGTTCGGGATCTGCATTGGATGATCGGGCCACTGATAGAGGCTGCCAGGTTGTGAGACTGTTGACATATGACCCACTCCATAAGATCACGATGTTGTTTACCGTGCAAACAGATGACCCAGCTGTTGCTGAGATTGACGGGATGTCACCTCCAGAGTTTATAAAGATGAAGTCACAGGAGCTTACAGGAAGGGATGTGACAAGGGCCACTATCCATTCTTGGACAGAGCGACTAAGATGATTCGTCTAATTGGATGCCCCGACGCGGGTTCGGTTAAGATGAAGAATTCCAGTTTAAAGGATCTTACTCAGATCTTGAGTGAATAGATCAAGAGAGGGCATCTTGTTAGTTGGATGCTCCGATACGAGATCAGTAAATTGACTAGCTTCAGTTAGAAGGGCCTCACCCAGACGTGTTGTGAGTTGATCGAGAAAGAACGAATGAAGCGTATTCCTTTGATAATTTGGACGAGTTCCTGAGGACGTAATTGTCCAGCTGCCTTCCACTGAGGGTTGAAGATAACAATTTGTAGCTTCGAGTCTTTGTGAAAGACTCCAGATTATCTGTAGCCGAGAATGAATTGTAGTACGTAGCCAGCAAGATGTGATTTCGAAGTGGACGATAATGAAGATAAGTGGATAAGAGATTCGTGTGATCTCATGATGAGTCGTTCTTCTCCATTGAAACCAGAGAATTGATACGTACGCAGAGGCATTGAGTATGGCCATAACTCCAGAAGAAAGTCATGAGTAGAATGCAACTGTTCCGGAACGAGAAAAGGGTTCAGTAAAGAGTGCCAACTTCCGTACAGTTCGGCAGAGAGGAGCTTGGAAGAGACCGTAACAGGTTTTTGCCAGGATACCATAGCAATAAAGATTTACACCCAGGATCAGTTGTATAGCCAATATTCAGAGGACCAGATGCCACCATCGTCGATGTGCTACATTACGAGTGGCCATGTTAATTGGCCAGGAGATGTTCAGAGAGGCGTTAGAGCGGGATTGTTTCCATCATCACTCCTAACCGGACCGTCGAGCAGAGAGATTGTAGGATTGGTGATCCACAGAGAAGACAAGGACTCAGTGACAGAGGATGCCAGACCGTGGGCAGGAGGCAAGTAGACGCTCTTGCTCGGCCAGCTTTGGGTGCATCGGCACTTTTCGACATTGAAGGAGGTGTATCTCAATATCATTTATTTCGATTTGCGTTTTAGTGATCCGAGTATCACACTTTTATCGTTTGGACTTTGAGTTTCGATGATTTGGTTTCGTGATATTTGTTTTCGTGCACTGTAGCTGCACCTACTGGATATTTTCCTATGTGCACAATTGTTGCACTTGATTTATTTTTGATACATCTATTTCACCGGTTTATGATTTGTGCATATCCATTGCACTTGATATCGATTTCGTGCATTTGTCGCACATATATATGATTCTATGTATTTCGATACAGTCGATTTTGACTTTGTGCATGATGAATGCACTTGACTTTGACTTATGCACTCGGTATAATTCACATGTGCTTGGAGTGCATTTATATGTATTTTGTGCACGCAGTTGCACACGTTTATAATTTTATATACCTTGGTGTTCCCCTCCGAAGGTTGTCCAAGACAGAGACGTCTTGCTTGAGATTCGGGGCAGATGCCATTTGGTTTTATCCGTCCACCTCTCCGAAGATGCCAAGTTGATTTATGGCACCGTGTATCGGAGGTTTAGACGGATGCGGCCGATGTAGCAGACTTCATCAGATTCCTCCTCGCTTGAGGGGTTTTTGATTGTGGGGACGCTCTTCCCTGCAGGCATAAGCCCCTGCAGTTAATTACGCTACCGCATCGCGGTAACAACTTTCTCTATCTCCAGAATTTCACTTCGTCTCGTGGGTGTTTTTTTTGTTTGTGGTTGCCCGTGGATTGTATATGGAGACTAATTTATGTCGTCGCCCGTAGGACGTGGATTAGTCCAAATCCGTATTTTCTTAGATTCGGGTTTGGGGTTTTGGTCTAAGGATACGTTAGCCATATTTGAGGCTAAGATCAACTCAAACGTTTGTTAAGGATACGTTAGTCTAATTTGAGACTAAGATCAACTTAACGGGATCGTTTAGATCCGACAAAAGAGCATTTGGGCTCTATTGTTCCAGTTTAGGGACATGGTGGTTCATTGCCAGTTTAGAGACATGGTGGTCCATTTCCAGTTTAGGGACATGGTGGTCCAACATTCCCATTTTGGGGGCGAATATTGGTTTAAGGACGCATTAGTCCATGAGTTTAAGGACCTACCCCACAGTCCGTATTACTAGTTTAGGGACATGGTGGTCCAACATTCCCATTTTGGGGACGAATATTGGTTTAAGGACGCATTAGTCCATGAGTTTAAGGACCCCACAGTCCGTATTACCAGTTTAGGGACATGGTGGTCCATTGCCAGTTTAGGGACGTGGTGGTCCAACATTCCCATTTTGGGGACGAGTGTTGGTTTAAGGACGCATTAGTCCATGAGTTTAAGGACCCCACAGTCCGTATTACCAGTTTAGGGACATGGTGGTCCAACATTCCCATTTTGGGGACAGATATTGGTTTAAGGACGCATTAGTCCATGAGTTTAAGGACCCCACAGTCCGTATTACAAGTTTAGGGATATGGTGGTCCAACATTCCTATTTTAGGGACGAATATTGGTTTAAGGACGCATTAGTCCATGAGTTTAAGGACCCCACAGTCCGTATTACCAGTTTAGGGACATGGTGGTCCATCATCCCCTTTTTGGGGACGAATATTGGTTTAAGGACGCATTAGTCCATGAGTTTAAGGACCCCACAGTCCGTATTACCAGTTTAGGGACATGGTGGTCCAACATTCCCATTTTGGGGACGAATATTGGTTTAAGGACGCATTAGTCCATGAGTTTAAGGACCCCACAGTCCGTATTAATGTGTGGTTGTCGGGACCCGTCACCTCTCTGACGACGTTGAAAGATTACAACGACAAATATCAGAGGAGTTCAGAGATGTACCCTTGAACCGGGTGTAAATTGATTTGAGAAAGCAGTTGTGCTCAGTTCAATTTAATTTGAGGACTTACGGCCAGAGTTGGGTTAAGTCCATTTGAAAATGTTTAACATTTTGTTCATATTTGGCCTGTTTAAACCTTTGCTTGGGCTCTGCCCTTTTTTTTAAAGCATTGGGCTTTTAATTAAATGCATAGCATTTATTTTGGCCTGTTAGGCCTTTTTAATTGGGCTCTGTCCCTTTTCTTTTATAATGCAGAGCATTCAATGCGCCACGTGGCCTGTCAGGCGCTCTGCGCCAATTAAAGAGCGCAAGGCGCTAGCGCATGTGGAGGTGACACGTGTTACGCTCTGGTGAGCGCAAGCGCAGTGCGCTGCGCCAGTGCGCTGCGCTACAGACACGTGACGAGCTCTGGTGACTTGCGCCAATCCAAGGAGCGCAACAGCGCAAATCTAAAGTGCAAGGCACTGTACAGTAGCGCAGAGCGCATCTTGATCACATTTAGATCAAAAAAAGAATCTTTTTAGAGGTTCTACCTCAAGATTCAAGAACCAATGGTTCAACAAAAGGCAATGCCTTTATATATAAATCAAAAAGATCTAGTCATGAAGTAGATTACTTCTTTATTATTATTTTTTATTAAAGATCTTGATCTTGTTCTTAGATCATTGATCTTTTTAGAAGAAATTCTTCTTTTTTCCAAAGGTTTTACCTTTTTTCTTTCTTTCTGAATTCTTCTCAAAGTTTTTAGAAAAGCTCTCTGTATCTCTTTTTCTGTATCCTCCTTCTCTTTTAGACTTGGAGTCTAGGGGCCTTTATATAGTGCCAATTGATTTGTTAAATCAGTTAAAGAGATCTTTCTCTGATTGATTTAGGGATGTCTCCCTACCGTTGGATCATTGATCCTAGGGCTCTGTTTTACAGAAGATAATCTTCTTGTTTTTAACAAGATTGGAAAGATCTTTCCAGAATTTTATTGTTTAAATGCTGGCACAGTTGGCGTAAGCGCGCCTGCGCCAACTGCGCTGACACGTGTCGCGCAGCGCAACTGCGCTGACACGTGTCGCGCAGCGCAACTGTGCTGACACGTGTCGCGCAGCGCAGAGCGCAAGTCATCTGAAGCGTTGCTTCCTTTATTAAAATTTGAATTTTAAAACAGAGCCTTGCTCTGATTGGGGGAAACAGAAGCGTTGCTTCATTTCCCGTCTTGGAATTTGAAAAGAACTTTGCTCTGATTGGGGGAAACAAATGCCCCCCCACCATTGCGCTTAAGTGGCCCCAGACGTGAGCGCGGCGGTGGCAGAATTCCAACCGTTGCTCCATTTTTTAGAAGTTGAAGCGGCTCTCAATGCCTATAAATAGGACATTTGGTCCCTTAGATGATTTTCATCTCTTCATAGGATTTTTTATTCAGAGCCTTGCTCTTTTGTTCAAGCACTTTTAAGAGTTGAAACTTTGAAAAAAATTTAGGTAAAAATTAAATTAGATTAAATTAAATCAATTTTAAAAGCCTTGCTCTCAATAGATCCCTGATCTAAAGAAAACCTATTTAGGGTTTCACTAGTAGAGCTTTGCTCTATAGGTCTAAAGGGATCTAAAGAGAACTAAAGAGAACCCTATTAGGGTTCCATTAATAGAGCTTTGCTCTTTAAAAGATTTTCCTTGTATTTTCTTAATTCATCAATGGAGCTTTGCTCCTTCCAAATCATATAGAAGAACTCTTAAGAGTTTTCCACGGATCTTGGAGGTTAAAGAATGAGATTTTATTTCTTGATGAATCGTATCACCTTGCTTAATCAGTGTGCCTGCTAATTTCGCTGATTTTCTTTTACAGGAGTAATGGACGCCCACATGTACGATCTCGACGAGATTATCTCTTACGGAGACATCCGCCGACTCGGCCGTTCGCAGAACCGAGAACTCACAAACGCCGAGTGTGCCGAAATCATGAGCCGTTTCGACGCATACAACGGTCAACTGCTTCCTCGACGCTCCCCTCTTCTGAAGCTTATTGTGGGAGCAATTTGGGAAGCGCCCCCTTATTCTTTACCGGCGTGCCGCTTAGGGCGTTAGATGTCGCCGAGGATAAGGTGCGCTCGGTGTACCTGATGAACCTAATCTCGAAGAGACGGCGAGACAACCTTGTCGATCTCCTGCACCAGGCCTTTCAACAGTCCGCCATACTCGCTGCCTATCGGAGGGTAGAGGACATCAGTGGGGACCCCGACGCTCGTGCTCGCGAAAGAAAGCACACTAGGATGGTTCGCCAGGCTTGGAAAGTCCTGGACAAGATCACTTTTGAGTTCCTCAATTCATGTCCTGAATTTTAGGTTTTGCCATTGTACTCATCTTGATAATGCTGTTTTCGTTTATTGCCTTTATTGATGTAAGAATTTTCCAAGTATAAATGACAAATCTTTTGCCTCTTTCCTTTCATTTTCTGCTTTGTTATTGGCATATTCTTTAAGTAAGCATAGCCTGTAGGTGATATATAATATTCCGTCTTGAATACTTTGGGGAGTAGTGATGGCTTAGGAGGCAGGTTCAGATCTGCTGCCTAAGACTTTTCAACTTTATAAGCCGTGAGGGTCTCACAAAGACTTTTCTCCCTACGGATCGAGAGGATCTCGTAGGTGTATTTTCTCCTTAGGAATCATAAGGATTCCTAATTGCGTTTTCTCTTATAAGTCGTAAGGATCTTATAAGAGAGTTTTCCCTCTTACGAGTTGAGAGGACCCGTAAGCGGTTGTTTCCCTCCTTGTCGAGATTCGACTTTGGAGAGTGTGACCCGTGGATAGTATGCAAGAGACCGTTTTGGATAGATTCGCAGGGTCCCAGTGCTTAGGAAACAGGTTTTTTAATCCCCGCTGCCTAAGGCTTTACCTCACGAGTCGAGACGAATCGAGAAGTTCTCGCAAAGACACTAATTCCCTCACGAGTCGAGACGAATCGAGCAGTTCTCGCAAGAATATCCTAACGTCACAGTTAACCTCTGCTCTTTACGACAGAGGTCCGTTAGGGTCTGTGGTACTTAGGGTTTTGTCCGTCGTACCGTCGCGTTGGCTGATGTATTCCTCGATAGGCAATCTTGTTGTTCGAGTAGCCTTGCGACTTTCGTGTCTCTGATCCCTTCGGGGGCTGGACAAGACGTCTTCAAGCAATCCTCCTAGGCAGTTTAACCATCGGAAGAGCAAGCGTTAGGAATTTTGCCATGCCGCTTTTTACTTGAGGTTAGGCTCATTTTGGAGAGCCCCGATGAGTCATAACCACTCCGCGCTGGTGTGGGATGATCTCCGATAGTCTTTCAGGCTTTATATGACTTGCCGTTAAGACCCTGAAGCTAGGAATTTGGCCGTCGCTTCGTTTGATGGCATTGCGTCTGCTGTATCGAGACGAATGTCGCGGTTGTCTCTAGGTTGCTGGTGAACCGTCGAGGTTTGGAACTAGGGATATTGCCGTGGCTCCTTTTGGTGATGTTGCGTCTGCTGTATCGAGACGAATGTCGAGGTGGTGACCATTCCGCCCTGCTGCGAGATGATCTCCGCTTGTCTTTCAGGCTTTATATGACTTGCCGTTAAGACCGTGAAGCTAGGAATTCGGCCTTCGCTTCGCTTGATGGCATTGCGTCTACTGTATCGAGACGAATGTCGCGGTTGTCTCTAGGTTGCTGGTGAACCGTCGAGGTTTGGAACTAGGGATTTTGCCGTGGATCCTTTTGGTGATGTTGCGTCTGCTGTATCGAGACGAACGTCGAGGTGGTGACCATTCCGCCCTGCTGCGAGATGATCTCCGCTTGTCTTTCAGGCTTTATATGACTTGCTGTTAAGACCCTGAAGCTAGGAATTTAGCCTTCGCTTCGTTTGCTTTGGTGTGTCCGAATCCTGTTGGAGGAAGGACGCTGTAGTGACATCTCGTCTGCTGTATCGAGACGAATGTAGAGGTGGTGATCACTTCATGTTGGTGCGAGATGATCTCCGATTGTCTTTCAGGCTTTATATGATTTGTCGTTAAGACCCTGAAACTAGGAATTTGGCCTTCGCTTCGTTTTGTTTTGACCATAAGGTCTTTTGTTGGCGTCGTACCCGTATCCTGCTGGACTGCGAAGGAATGCCGTTGTCGACATGTCGTCTGCTGTATCGAGACGAATGCTGAGGTGGAGCTGGGATTTTGCCGTCACTCCGCTTTGTTTCGACCGTGAGGTCTTTCGTTGACGTTGTATCTGCATCCTGCTGGACCGCGAAGGAATGCCGTTGCTGACATATCGTCTGCTGTATCGAGACGAATGCTGAGGTGGAGTTGGGATTTTGCCGTCACACCGCTTTGCTGACCATGGGGTCTTTTGCTGACGTTGCATCTGCATCTTGCTGAACTGCAAAGGAACGCCATTGTTGATATTGTGTCTGCTGTAACGAGATGAATACTGAGGTGAAGCTAGGATTTTGCCGTCACTCCGCATTGTTTCGACCATGGGGTCTTTTGCTGACGTTGCATCTGCATCTTGCTGGACTGCAAAGGAACGTCGTTGTTGACATTACGTCTGCTGTAACGAGACGAATGCTGAGGTGAAGCTAGGATTTTGCCGTCACTCCGCTTTGTTTCGACCATGAGGTCTTTTGTCGGCGTTATATCCATATTCTGCTGGATTGCGAAGGAACGCCGTTGTTGACATCTCGTCTGCATCTGATTGGAGTGAGGAGAAACGCCGCTGGCGATCAACGTCAAGAACCTGAAGTCAGGGATCTTCCTTTGTTTCGTTTGTTGACATTGTGTCTGCAATATTGCGATAAATGTTGAGGTTCTCTCTAGGTTGTCTATGAACCGTCAAGATTTGGCTTCGCTTTCTGGTGGAGCCTGTTGGGAAGGTATGGTTCTCTCTTTGTTTGTGCCCCTGGATTGTATACAGGGATTGATGTGATCTCACCTGTAGGGTAAAACTTTCATTCATTTTTTTATATTATCATTTTATTTCTGCGATGCTCTATCATTTCAGCTTTTATATCGCGAAGGTCGCGATTGCCCAATCATTTCGGATATTTTTCATGGTGCCCAATCATTTCGGCTATTTTTCTTTTTACTCGCTGTTTTTTATTGCGAGTTGCCCAATCATTTCGGCTATTTTTTTTTATTTTACTCGCTGCTCTTTATTGCGAGTTGCCCAATCATTTCGGCTATTTCGTATGCATGCATTTTTACTTGCTGATTTTGTTGCAAGTTGCCCCATCATTTCGGCTATTTCGTATGCATGTGTGGCTCGCTGATTTTTTTATCGCGAGTGTGGAACTTGGAATTTGGTGCCAATCTCAGCATCAGCATCGCTACAACTGGAATATTGCCAGGAACGAATCATCATTTGCCATGAAAGGATTTGGAATTTGGTACCGGTTTAGGCATCAGCATCGCTACAACTGGAATGTTGCCAGGAGCGAATCATCATTTGCCTCTGTCGATGTTGAATAAAGGTGGCTTAGTAAACAGGGTTAAGATCCTGTCGACTAAGGCTTTTGACTTCATGAGCCGTAAGGGTCTCACAATGATACTTCTCCCTACAAGTCGTGAGGATCTCGTAGGTGTGTTTTCTCCTTAGGAATCGTGAGGATCCCTGTTTCCTCCAATCAGAGCAAAGCTTTGTTGAAATTCAAAATTCAAAATTTTGAAGCAACGCTTCAAATCCCGGGCGCAACGCGCCACATGTCTGGCGCAGACGCATCAGCGCAGCGCCCAAGGCAGCGCACCCAATCAGAGCAAAGCTCTGTTTTAAACAAAATTAAATGAAGCAACGCTTCAGTTGCGCAAGCACTGCGCTGCGTGACACGTGTCAGCGCAGATGCGCTGCGCTGTGCGACACGTGTCAGCGCAGATGCGATAGCGCGACACGTGTCAGCGCAAATGCGCTAGCGCAGATGCGCTAGCGCAGGTGCGTTGCGCGACACGTGTCAGCGCAGAGGTGCTAGCGCAGTGGCGCTGCTCTGTGCGCTGCATGACACGTGTCACGCGCTGGGGCATTTGCGCCAAACAGAATAAAGATTTTAAAGAAATCTTTATGTTCTTGTTAAAACAAGAAGATTTTCTTCTGTAAAACAGAAGCCCTTGGATCAAAAATCCAACGGTGGGGAAAATTCCCCAAATCACTCAGAGAAAGATCTCTTTAACAAAATTAACTAATTTATGGGCACTATAAAAAGGACCCTAGACCTCAATTCAAATCATCAACATTTTCAAAAAAAAAAAGAGAGAGAGAACTCTGAAGAACTCCTCAAGAACAATAAAGGTAAAATGCCTTTAGAGAAAAGAGAAAGTTCTCTTATGAACAGATCATAGATCTAAAAACAAGATCAATGATCTTTAATAAAAACAAAAAAATAAAATAGTGCTTTGCACTTTTTTATGAACCTTTGGTTCTCTGAGATAAGAAAGACAAGAAAAACTTATTTTTCTTTGATCTAAATTAGATCAAGAAATCAAATAGTGCTTTGCACTTCTGTTCTCGAATCTAAAAGATTCTTAGTGCAAATTGCGCTGTTGCGCTCTTGGGAAAGCGCCACGTGTCAACATCTGAACTACTTGCGCTATGCGCTTTAAGATAGAGTTTTGCTCTCTGTAATTGGCGCAACTCACCAGAGTGCGCCACGTGTCAGCAGCGCAGCGCACTAGCGCAACGCACTGCGCCTGCGCGACACATGTCAACACTACAAGCGCTTGCGCTCTCTAATTGGCGCAAAGCGCCTGACAAATGCAATGCATTTCCTAAAGGGCCATACCCAAATCAAAAAGACCAAGCAGGCCTAATTAAATTGATACTCTGCATCATTTATAAATGGGCAGAGCCCAAACAAAATAATAAAAATGCTATGCATTATTTAAAAGGGCAGAGCCCAATTGAGAGGTCCAATGGACCAAAACAAATGCTCTGCATTATAATAAAAAGGGCAGAGCCCAGTCAAAATGGGCATAAATGGCCTGAAGTAATGCTATGCATTATTCTAAAAAGGGGAAAGCCCAGACAAAGGCCAAATGCAAATAAAAGTGTTGAACATTTCTCAACTGAACTTAGCCCAATCATGGCCGTAAGTCCTCAAATTAAATTGACTGAGCAAGACTGCTCTCCTAAATCAATTTACATCCGGTCAAGGGTACATCTCCGAACTCCTCTGACACCTATCGTTGTAATCCTTCAACGTCGTCAGAGAGGTGACGGGTCCCGAAGGCCATATATTAAATGGACCACTACGTCCTTAAACTGGAAATGGATCTAGACGATCCCGTTAAGTTGATCTTAGTCTCAAATCAGACTAACGTATCCTTAACGAACGTTTAAGTTGATCTTAGCCTCAATACGGCTAACGTATCCTTAGACTAAAAACACCAAACCTAAATCTAAGTAAATACGGATTTGGACTAATCCACGTCCTACGGGCGACGGCATTACCCAGTCTCCGTATACAATCCACGGGCAACCACAAACAAAACAAACACACACGACACGAAGTGAAATTCTGGAGAAGGAGAAAGTAGCTGCCGCGATGCGGTAGCGTAATTAACTGTAGGGGCTTGCGCTTGCAGGGAAGAGCGTCCCCACAATCAAAAACCCCTCAAGCAAGGGGGAATCTGACGAAGTTTGCTACATCGGTCGCATCCGTCCAAACCTCCGATACACGGTGCCATAAATCAACTTGGCATCTTCGGAGAGGCAGACGGATAAAACCAAATAGCATCTGCACCGAATCTCAGGCAAGACGTTCAGTCTCGGCCGTCTTTCGGAGGGGAACATATTCTGGCACGCCCGGTGGGACCTTTTCCTCTTTCCACTCCACACTTCGTGTGTCGTCTTCGCGAACCAATCACGATTTGTTAACGGTTGCCTTTGGATTTCAAATTTACTAAGATTTAGTCTCTTGCTTGGTGCAGAAGAGAAGTCAAGCATCGATGGCCCCAACTTGTTTGAAGTGCTCCAACTGCAGCTGCAGCTCGCGTCCGGCCTCAACTGGGGGCATAACCTACGGGCCCCAAGCGGCCTCTTTGTTCACCATGCCCGTGGAGCAGATTACTCAAGCCACCACGGGGCTGTTTTTCGGAACTATGCTTCCGCCAATAAGCATCAGCACCCCCGTGCCCGTACAAGAAGTTCCTAAGAAGTCGGTCTTCGATCGACTTTCAGTTACTGCGGCCCCTCTCAACGGGTCGCCCAGCACCGGTGCCTCGGTCTTCTCCAGACTGGGCCAAAACTCCTGTGAGCCTATGATGAAGCTTGCAGTCCCGGAAAGGGTTATTCCAAAAAGAGTAGCCAAACCTGCTCCTGAAGTCGTCAAGGCGGCTTCTCCTGCTAAGAGATCGGTCTTTGCAAGGTTGACCGTCCCCATTACTACTCCTGCTCTTGCGGCTCAAAAGACATCAGTCTTCAATAGGCTGACGCCGGCAACAGCCCCACATCTGAACAGGGGGCAAGGGGAAGATGTTTCTGTCTCTGAAATAATACCGACAACTCGTCGCGCCCGACGACGCCACTGGCGCCGGATAAGGTGGGCCGGGGGCAACTCCCCTTCTGGGATGACTCCGCCAACACTGACGGTGGAAGTTAACGCTGCTGTTCCAACCGGGAACAGCTTTGAGCTATTGAATAGGGTACGCAGAAACTCGCCAACTACGGTCCTTAAAAGATCTCCTCCACCGGTAGAGATCGCCGTGGAAGCAGAAAAGCCAGAGCAGCCTATTCAATCGCTGTCCTCCAAGATCTATAAGACATGGCGACGAGTCCGAGAATCTGTCATTGATCCTAACTTCTCTCGCCAACAGAAGAAGTCAAAAGGTCGGCAAGAAGAAAATCCCCCGGTCAAGCAACAAAAGGTGACGACCGCTTGGGTGCCCAAAGCAACGGCCCCTTCAACTACTACGGCCCATAAGAGAAGGAGGCCAGAGAGAGTCCCTACACCTGCGGTAAATACCAAAAGAGGTGAACCCAAACGCCCTAGGTCTGGGGGCATTGTAGTTCATACCGTCTGTATGGCGTCTGGTAAAGAGGACAGCCGCATATCAACAGGTCATAGACCGCATACGCGGTCAGTGACCAAAGCTCAGGAGCAACAGCAAAAACTCCAGGAGATGATGAACGTGATGGCCGCGCTTACGGGGCCAAAAGAAAACCCTGAAACGTCCTCGGATGAACGCCAGGAGGAAGAAACCGACGCCGAATTCCTTCGTCGAATATTGGAGAAGAAGGACAAAGAGGCTGCTGAACAAGCAGCCAACATACAGCGTATGTGCCTCCTCTTCCAAGACATGATAGGGATGATGATACAACAAGATCCTCCTGCTGAAGATCCCCCGATCATCCTTGAAGACGATAGGGGAGAGACGTCGAATCCTCCGCCAGCTTTGTCAGCAGCTAAAGAAGAGACAATCTCCAAAACCGATCTAGACGAATACATAGCTCAGCAGATCCGGGTCCATCAAGCGACGGAAGCAGCGGGCCAGGTCGTAAAAACGGGGTGGCCATATCCAAGTTGGTACGACCAAATCAAGTACCCACCCGGTTACATAATTCCTAAATTCCATGTCTACAAGGGGACAGGCAATCCTCACCAGCACGTTGCCCAGTTCAGGGCACTCTGCGGCAACACCGACGGTGATGACAAGCTGTTGCTTCGCCAGTTTGTTGGAAGCCTATCAGATACGGCGTTCGAGTGGTACTCTGAGCTCCCGAACGACTCTATTAAGACCTTCGCAGAGATGGAGCTACTGTTTACTCAGCGTTTTGCAAGCGCCAGTGAACGTACCCCGATGACGGCACTGATTAATGCCAGGGTAAAGCCAGGCGAGATGTGGGTTCAGTACGCTATACGATGGCGGAACTTATGGTCGAAGTGCGAGCAGCGCATTGAAGAAGCTCCCGCAGTGGGTATGTTTGTGGGAACCCTCGATCCACAAGCAACCATCTCGCAGTTTATGATATTTTTCAAGCCGACTACCTTCCAGGCCTTGATTGACAAGCTAGCACAGATGGATCAGATGGGCCATAAACCTCCTCTTCCAAAGCCGGACTCCCGAAATGACAAAGGGAAGGGAAAAGCGATCGTTGTCGCTAATGCTCAACAACAACCGAGCGACTCGAAGCCGGTTGCTCGTCAAAATAATGTGCGTCCGTACTTAGCCCTTGAGGAGAGGCTAGGACGTTCTTACTTCTTTCCCCGCGATAAAACGAGGAGGTTATTCGAACTGGCGTTGCGCAACCGACTCATAAATCTGCCGGATCCAAAACGCCCGTTACAAGCAAGTGACGTCAACGAGCCCAACTACTGTCCTTATCATCGAGTACTGGGTCATCCGATCGAGGATTGCTACATTTTCAAAAATTGGCTTGAAAACCAGTACCGACAGGGCAAATTCGCGTTATCTGACAAATGGAAGGTGAATCCCCCGCAGCCTCACACCTCTAAAGGGACGAATACGCCGGGGGCAACATGCTCCGTCGTTGAAGAAACTCCTTGGGAGGTTGTATTATCAGCCAAGACAAAGAGGATACTAAACGACCTTCAGACATGTCCAGCAATCAAGTGGAAGAACTCGTTTGAACCGCAGGTCATTGAAGGGATGTTGAAACCACGTCCAACTCCAAAGACCGATGGTGGTGGTTCAAGCACTCGCAACCAGTCGTCAAAATCTTCGAAAAAGAAGAAGAAGAAGTCAAAGAAGCCCATGAGGCCTGGTGACAAGCGCACGGACTTGCAAAAACAAATCGACGCGCTAGAAGAATACAACCAGAAGGCACGGACTCCCATTACACTCCAAGAGTTTCTCAATCATATCTTTCAAGAAGAAGGTGATGGAGAAAGTTCGTCAGATGAATCTGAAGAATACGTGGCGAGCTGTCATGTGATTTCTCATTCGCTCATGAACGATGAGGAGACTTCTTGTACTGAAACGCTGGGGGCAGATACCGAATCAAAATTTCCGGGGCCATCGGATGAACTAATTGACGGATTCCTTAATGAAGCTCGGTTGAAAAGTAAAACTGATCAAGAATGCGACAAGGCCATATTGGAAAGGGCCAAGCGCCAGCGACTTGATGAAAGAGCTGAGATGATCCCACTGGAGCAAAACACCTCCGCTGCCGACAAAAGCCAATTCAAGATGAGGAAAAAGTTTGCTAAGGCCATATCAATGGGCATGAAGCTACCATCCTCTGAAGGAAACATCACCGGTGAAGTGGAAACGCACCCCTCCTATTGCTTATATCATCAGAAGGTTTCGCACCCCACTCAAGAGTGCAAAGCTTTCGATAGATGGTGGCAAGGGTATGTAGCTCATCGATAACACTTTAAATGGGAAAAGCGTAAAACTCGTCGGGAACAAAGAAATACGACCGGAGAGCTTAAAAGAACTATCGGCGATTGTCGCGTGGTTAACACCGGCGGGTCACAAGTGCCTACATTCGGGAGAGATTCTGATGAGGAGCTGGAACTTGCCCCTCTCTTTAAGGAATCCACTTCGGGAAAAGAAGAAGAGCCGAAGGTCTGCGAAAATATTCGGCTGCGAAATCGGACGCTGCCTGAAAAGAACCTCGGACCTTTAAACAGAAAAGATAAAGGGAAAGAAAAGGTCTCTGAAGATATCGTCTTAGATGACCAAGTGATGGAAGAGCTAGCCGCCAAGGACCCGCCGAAGAAGAATAAGGTGGATTACAATGTCCTAGCGCATCTGAGGAAGCTACCCTCACAGCTCAGCATTCTTGACGCTCTTTTGCTATCAAAGGAGGTGAGAGATTCGTTAATTAAGGCACTCCAAGATCCGGAACAATTCCAAGCATGCCTGGCCGAGGAAAAGATGAAGGATGAATTGGAGGAAGTGCACACGGCCGATGTCACTTTCGGTGATGAGGACCTTCTCCTTGGGACGTGCGAGCACAATCTCCCCCTTTATGTCTCAGGATACTGTCACGATATAAAGATAGGCAAAATCCTGATCGACAATGGATCCTCCATTAATCTCCTCAATGTACGGGTCTTAAAAGAAATCTGCATGAGCGTTCAGCACCTTGCTCGTGACAAGATCACCATCTCCGGGTTCGACTCCCAGTCATCAAGAACTCTTGGGTCTGTGATACTGACGCTATGCTTCGGGCTACTCGTCACGGACATTAAGTTCCACGTCATAGACGCCAAGACATGCTACAACGCTTTGCTCGGCTGACCATGGTTACACGAGTACAACATCATCCCTTCTACACAACATCAGTGTATAAAGTATTTTAAGGATGGTTTCAAGTATACCGTGACGGGAGAACTGAACCTGTTCTCTGTGAACGAGGTCCGCAAATACGAAGATGCCAAATACTTCTTACCGGATTTCGAAGATACGGAGAAGTGTCACAAGCCGGAGAATAAAGCTAATGCCACCATCCCTGTCTTCGGCAGTGATACCGAGGAGGAAGAGGAGATAGTGTATTCGGGTCCACCCCAACACAACAAGCCAGGACCGTCCGCTGATCTTTGGTAGCGACTTCAAAGATGAGATCCATGTTGTATTCTCTGCTCGACCTTTAATACGAAAGTTCGCTGACGAACAAAGTCTACAAGTCGCCATGGTGCCGCTTAAACACCATAAAGAACTGGATGCGCTTAATATTTACAATGTAGAAGAGCTGCAAACGTTCTATATCCCTCCCAGGCGAGAAGGCGAGAAGGCAATTCTATTCTACCGCTCTGAAGAAAACAAAGTGGAGAAAGAAATCTGGCATGGGGCAGATCCTACGCCGGACAGACTTCAACCCATCCGTCTACCCAGATATTATACAGAAGGCTTGAAGAAGCTGTTGAAGCGCTAAGGGATACCCTTCAAACAGACCGTTAGAAAGGCCAAATTCTATAACAGGGTCTGAAACATTCTTGGGACTCAACGCAAGCTGCCTAATGGGAGGATGGAAACGATCGGGCTCGGATATATTCGCCCCAAGAAACGAGAACTTCTCCGCGACTGTTACGTCGTGCACGACTTCAATGAAGAAGCAGATGCGCAACGGGAGGACACTAATCCTGAACCAGTAAAAGTTCCTGATGCAAAAGTGCCCGGTCCGTCGTTTGAAGAACAAATGGACAGGCTTATAAGGGAAGCTGGTCAGAAGGTCCGAGATGATCACAATCGCGAAATGGCCATCTACGAAAGAGCCAGAACGCAACGCCTCCTTCAACAGGCCGTCAAAAATGAAAGTATCACTCCGTGTCAACCTGTTATGAAGAAGGCTCGACGCAGAAGCAGAAACAAGTCGAAAGGCCAAAAAGGCGCTCAACAGCAACAAAGCGGTGCTAAGAAGCCACGCGAGCGGGAGTCGAGCGTTATTGATCTATCCCTCATGAAGAAAATGAGTCGAGCGTACTTATTTCCTCAGGACAAGACGAAGAAGATACTTGAGCTTGCTCTAAAACATCAGATGCTTACACTGCCGGAGTCCAAGCACCCCAAACAAGCAGGCGAAGCCTCTGACCCAAATTATTGCTCTTACCATCGAGTAATAGGGTATCCTCTCGAAGACTGCTTCACCTTCAAGAATTGGGTCGAAGATCAGTATCGGCTTGGCAAGTTCGCTTTGTCTGATAACTGGAGGGTAACACCGCCACAAAAACATGAACCCAAAGCCACAAGAACAGAGCCAACTCCACACTGGGATTGGAAGCGGATTCGCACCTGTCATATGATAACGATATTAAAAGAAGAGCCCGAGAACATGGACAGCCTTCCCTGGTGCTTCGAAAACAGCAACGATAGGGTGATTTCAGAATTTCCGCCGGCTCCGAAAGAAATGGAAGATGGAATACATACTACCGCGGATAACTTCAAGAAAATTGTATTTAGAAATCACAATAAAAAATATTTGACCGCAATCAATAACGGTGTCGGATATAGCGCGTTAGTAAGTGCGGATCGTCCACAGGGAAAGTGAGATCCGTTCAATTTTCGAATTAGATGAGTTGAAAATTTAAGACAAAGAAAAGAAAACAATTCATGATTTGTAATTGAAGATCAAGAAATAAGAAAAATCTAGATCTAAAAGAAGCATTAAAAGCAAGAATTGAAATGTGTGATAATTTCCAACCAACAATCAAGATTAGAAGTATGGCTCGTAGGAGTAGATCGGATCTAAAGATGTGATGAGATCTAATGATTACTCATTCTTATCCATTAACGAATTGATACTAGATCGATGATAATTCATCGAGGTTTAAGGATCGTGCGGGAAAATTAGGGATTCCGCAACTCATCCTTTGTCCTTTCGATAGATCGCATTCAAATTCTAGCTTCTAGTTAATCAAATGGTCAATAGTTGTTCTCTAGTTTCGAGTGAACACGATCAAGAAAGCATCATCTCGAAACTAGGTCATTGATTATTTGATTCACTAGAATTTCCAAACATTATATGATTTAAGAATTGTAAAAATATCTAAATCATCATCATCTAAAGATCGTCACAACTCCTACACGAGCGGAGATTACTCAAACATCATGATCACAAACACAATCACAAATTGAGATCTAATCATTATGCTTGAATTAAAAGATAAGCAAGAATATAAAAAATTCACCTTTATTTATCGACAATTTTCGTTACAACTCTCTTGAATTTACAAAAGGAAGGAACTAGATCGTCGATTTCGGCTTCGCTCGGCTTCTTGAGTCGCGGATCGGCGTGGATCTCTTGCTCCGTTGAAATCCGGCGTCGCTTGCTAAAGGATGAAGGCACTCTTGGTTGAATTGCTCTCGGGATGTTGATCTTGATTTTTGAATTGGGGTTTGAATTTGAGGCACAAGTTGTGTCACTCAATTTGTGGGTTGAAGATGGTGGTGATTCTTGAACAACTTTCACCCTAGATCTAGGCTCTCTTATATAGACCTCTAAATTCTAGATCTAGGATTGAAATTTGAATTTTCCCTCCACAAGTTAGTTAGCACTAAATTTGAATTTCCCTCCAAAAGTTTGTTAAGAGATCCTTTTAGAAATAGTTTGTTACGCCGAGCCTTCTAGATGCGCCACGTGGAGCTTCTGGGGTCTTCTAGAAGCTTGGGCCGTTAGCATTAGCCACGTGAGAAAAATTGAAGCCATGATCTCTTAATAAGGCCGCGGATCCGCGGCGCCAAGGGGGTTTGGGCCGCGGATCCGCGGTCCTTTAATGGCCTTGGGGCTTCTTCTTTCTTCTGCTGACTTGGGCTGACATATGGGCCTCTTTCTGATGTGTGGATTTTTATTTGGATTTCTGTAACATTACCAGATCTTTCATCTTGGAGTTGGCGTATCTTTTATCAGCTCTTTTCTAAATTTTTTTGGGCTTTGCTTCTGGAATTTCCTGCATTAGACCCCAAGACAAAAGTTGCGCAATACAAGGGTGATGCAATGCCATGAAAAACACACAATTTCCCTAAAAGTGACGGTTTTAGTATACAATACAAGTAATCCAATATTTTACATGTGTTTTGCTAATATGTGCGATATGAATACCGGATACCTATACATGAATGCAAAAGGTAGGGAAATTGCCGTGTTAGAAATGCAGTATTTTCGACTGATCAAATTCCCCCAAACTTATTTCCGATCGTCTCGATCGAACTGTTTTATTAAAAAGAGAAGGAGAAAATAAAGAAAGAGAAAAGCACACTTTCGTAGGCAACACGATTGCACTGAGCACGTGCAACAAGCTTTTAAACCTCTAGGTGTCCCTAGTAGGAGGAGTATTGTCTCCTGAGGGTTTTCAGCGGATTGCACCCACAAAATCCAATAATAAAAGGAAGATCATGAATATTACATTTAAAGACAAGAATCATAAAAGAAAAGTCTTGAAAATTAGGGTTTCCAACTAAGCTAGCTTTTCGGTTGTCATGAGCCCTATCTTAATGGTCATGAAAAGATGTCAGAAATCACGTCCTCCCTCAATAAAATATCGTCTTATTCTTCATTCCTATCTTTCTTCCAAATATCGATCATATCACCCTGCGTGTGTGTAAAGGACATCCCTACACTCGGAGAATTCAATTCAAGCTATCATACTCTTGTCCATCAGCCTCAGTACTTTTTAATTAATGAATATTTAGACGAATTTGCTCACACACTTTCATGCGACCGTTAATACTTCTTGAGGTACTAACCGACCGATTACTCATGTGTTTGCTTATTTGGTGTATTTTCCTCGTCTTGCACCACCTTAGGCATAGCAGTGACTCCCGGACCAGTTGGCCTTAGGGCACTAGGTGAAGAGGCACCCTCGCTAAACATTTTTTATTGCCCTTGGTGATAACAAAGACCATTGTCCATTTTTCTCACCACTTTATATTTATTCATTTTTTTTATTTCCTTCATACATTGGCTTTAAGACAAGAGCATTTCAAAATATCCTCTACTATCCCGGGCTTTAAGACGTGTGTAAGTGCGAATAGCAGGGTATCAATGTTCAAAATGCTTGGCTTTCCAGAATAGAAACTATTTTTCAGACTTATTTTTATCCTCAGATTAGTGACTTCCTCCATCTTACTAACCCTTGGGACAACGGCTCATAACTACTTATTACTAGTTCGTATAAGAAAACTTCTAATTTTTTTGGTTTTCTTAAATTTTTCTAATCTCATGGATGTAATTGTTCACTATCTAATCTTTTATTATCTTAAATATTAAATATTTTTATATTTTGAAAATTTTTAATTTTTATGAGTTTTGAAAAATTTTGAATTTTTATGGATTTTGAAAATTTTTATAGGTTTTTATGGGTTTTGAAAAACTATTTACAAAAAATGATGAGCCAAAAATATGTACACAAAATTTTTATGGGTTTTGAAAATTTTTAAATTTTTATGGTTTTTAAAGAAATGTTTTGTGCTTATGCAAATGATATGCACATGATGCAAAACTAAGCACAAACCTCCCCCAAACTTGTTTTCAACAGTATCCTCACTGTTGCCAACCGCTATATCTACAAAACCTGTAAGCCTGGGAGGAATTTATTAGTGGGGGCAAAATATATAAGTGAAGACCCTCCCCCAAACTTATTCTTGGCTCAAAATTTTGTAAAAAATTTCTTTCCAAGAGCCAGAAAAAAATTGTCCCCCCCCAAACTTGAGTTATGCAATGTTAAACTTTGAAAATCACAAGAGAGGGTCAAGAACCATTGGTCGATGCCAAGCTTTGCAAAGACCGAATGTCAACACCAACCATTCGAAAATTTTATCAATGCAGTGCTCTGGTTGGTGGAAGAAGAAGTGGGGAAAGGTTAAGGGGTGGAAGAGAGTGTGTGTGCGTCTCATTTTGGAGAGACGATGCAGTGAATGTGATGGATTACTCGCATTCTTTTTACAATTCAGAAGAAGGGGTGGAGGTTCAATTTCAATGATTGGGATATGATTCATCTCAACACCCGTGTTATTCAGAAATGCGAGTTCATCAGCGAAGATCTCCTCAAAAGTTTCATCAATACCCCGAAGAATAATGTCATCACAAAGTGCGGGGTGATCTTCAGACTCTAAAAGCAGTTCATAATCGGTGTTAGTTGTTGACCTGGATATCTCAGTGGAAGAGTCCGTATGTATATGATACATAGTTGGGTCAAACAACAACGTATGAAAAGAGTCAAGATCGGTATCAGGAGGATCATCAAATATGCTGCCGTCGATATCCATTAAGTCGACAGAACAGACCTGAGCAGTAGGTTCGGAGGGTACACTTCCCAACTTGTAAATGTTCAGCTCAATTGACCTATTCCCGAAAGATAGGGTCATAGAGCCATTACGACAGTTGATGATAGCGTTGGAAGTGGCCAAAAAGGGGCGACCTAAAATCACCGGAATTTGATTCCGTGGGTTTGCTACAAGCTGTGTATCAAGTACAATAAAATCCACAGGGAATACGAAGTCCCCGATTTTTATTAACACATCCTCCAGTTCACCCCTAGGTTTGGTGATTGATCGGTCAGCCATTTGGAGAGTGCAAGGAGATGGTTTCAACTCTCCGATACCTAGTTGCTCATAGACTGAGTATGGAAGCAGGTTAACACTTGCCCCAAGGTCTAGTAGAGCACGGTTGATGTGTATTTCCCCGATAGAAATGGAAATAGTAGGATATCCAGGATCCTTACGTTTTCTCGGTAATTGTTGGGGGAAAGCCGTGTCTACCGTTTTTGCCATGAAAATTTTCTTGGGCACTTGAGTCTTCCTCTTCCTAGTGCACAAGTTCTTAAGAGTTTTCGCATAGGACGGAACTTGTTGGATGGCATCTAGGAGAGGGATGTTGATGTTAACTTGCATAAACATGTCCATAATCTTCTCCATATGTGAACTCGATTTGTTAGCCCTTAACCGATTAGGATAAGGTGCTTTAGCAATAAGCGCTGGGTCCATCATATGAGAAGGAAGTGTGTGTGGACCTGATCCCAAAATAGAAGTGGGGATCGTCGGTGGTAGACTAGAAGAGGTGGGCTGAGGTGTCGAGCCTAGAGGGAAATGGAGAATAGGCTCGTGAGAAGGCGGTGGGGTAGAAGAACAAGAATCAGACGTAGAAGTGTGTGTGTGAGGGAAGGTCTCAGCCGGGGTGTTGATAGGATTCTCAATATCATCAACTTCTTCCCCAATATGGTTATTCAGCACTCTTCCTGATCTCAACGTTGTGACGGCATTTACATTGTAATGCCCAGGATTCGGTAGGGGTTGAGACGGAAGTTTCCCTTTTTCTCTCGCACTCAATTTGGCCTTAAGTCGTGCAATCTCAGCTTCCATCGTTTTGATACTCTCAGCTTGAGATGCTGAGTTTTTCTTTATATCACCAACGGAAGACCTAACCTCGGCCGACACTTCCATGAAATTTGACAGGAGTGATTTCATGGTTTGAGCGACTTGAGAGAACTCGTCAGAACAGGTCGACTACATAGGATTAGACGGTGTAGGAGTGTTGACCTGATTTTGGAAATTTTGTGACTGGTAGGGGTGCTGAGTAAGTTGAAGTGGTTGCTGTTGTGGTGGAGGGACCCGTTGAAATTGATTCGGGTTTGGAACCGTGTTTTGGGATTGGTTCCAAGCAAAATTCGGGTGATTCCTCCAACCCTGATTATATGTGGAAGAAAAATGGTCATTTCCAAGTCTTTGAAATGCGGCATTGGTATGCTCGAGACCTCGAAACTGAGAGTTTAATGGACATTCTTCCGTCAAGTGAGAAGGATCAGAACAACACCCACAAACAGTTTTGGGGAGCGACATTGGGTTTAGGGAGGCTGCTAAGAATTTGTGTTCCATAGCGTTGAGCTTCTTTTACATTGCTGCCATCTCAGCTCGAACACCTATGGACACGTCTATTTGGTGTACGCCACCCCTACTCGATGGCTGGGTTCCAGTCTCCCACTGTAGTGACTTTTCAGCGAACTCTTCTAAAAATTTCCATGCTTCCCCATCATCCTTGGTCATAAAGGTGCCTTGACACATGTTTTCAAGGTTTTGTTTAGTGGTAGGGTTACTGCCCTCATATATGATTCGGCAAAGATCCCATCTCGGGATGCCGTGATGTGGGCATTGAACCAAAAGATCCTTGAATCGGTCAAAGTATTTTGAGAATGGTTCAGCTGGAAGCTGGGAGAATTGATATAGTTCGCTACGGATTCGAGTTGTCTTTTGCATAGGGTAGAATTTCTTAAGGAATGCCGCAACGAATTCTTCCCAATTCGTGATGGAATGTGCGGTGGTGTTATACAGCCACTTCTCGGCTATATCGCACAAGGTAAATGGAAGAAGTCGTAGACGCATGGCATCCACAGAAAGTTGTGATGTACCCATCATTGCGCATACGTTTTCAAATTTGGTGATGAAAACGTAAGCGTCCTCAGTCTCGAGTCCGTGGAATTTGGGTAGAAGGTTGATGTACTGGGGCTTAATCTCAAAATTATCCCCGATGGCTGGTGGAATGGATAAGCAGGTCGAGAGAGGACCACGCAAAGGGTAGCACCTCTTTTGGAGAGAGATGCGGGGAGGATTCTGCGCACCAACGGACGGCGGCAGAGTAGCGGAAAAGAGGTTCGATGGAGACGGATCCATCGGTGTGGGTGTGGTGGTGGGTAAAAGAAAGGTAAATGGAGAAATACCGACTTCGGAGTCGATCGAGGGGACGCGGACAAGTCGGGCACTAGAATCCCGTGTCCAGCCTATCTTGCACTAAAAGGGGTTAGTACAAGTGGCAGCATGATTTATAATTAGGGGAATGAATGAATGAATGCGGTGTTTGTTTTGAAAAATGATACGAATTTTGAAAATATGATGCGATCACAACAAATGCAACAAGCAACCCTAAAATCTATGGTCACCTAGGTCAAAGCTCTAGACCGCTCCTAACTTCCAAAAGACAAGTCGCAGGATAAAATCCTCCACTGCCTCTTTGTTTCTCCTGTGGCCAGGTAAGTGCTAGGTAAGTGGGAGGTTCTCCACTACGTAAGTAGTAGGCCTAATTAAGTAACCACTAGCCTTCGACACAATTTTCTTAGACACCACAAAAAGAAACGCGGATAAACAATGAATTACCCACGGCCTTCTTCTGTCCTAAGTGAGCGCGACGGTCCTTAGAGTCATCTCTAGATATTTTTTAATTAATGAGGGTAATGCGGATGCAGGTTTGTGATTTTTGGGGCCTAGGAAGGGTAGTGAACTCCCCATCTAATCTGGATTTGGTCGTGCCCCTTAATGTCCGTATTAATTATGCAAACAACCACAAAATAAAAAACAAGCACAATTTATTTTGCTTTTTACGATGCTGCGATTTTTGCAAAGAAGCCTGCAACAAATTGTTAATTGGAGCAGATGAGGAAGGAGAAAAGAAAGTTTTAGAGGACCTGAGAGAAATTTTGTACAGAGAAGCTTTGAGAATGCCGCGGAACCGCCGCAATTGGACTCTTATGCCGCGGAAACGTGGTGCTACAGTAGGATCTCTGCACTGAATTTTTCCAGCAAGCTCCAGATCACTTCCTTAGTCCTCTGGAATTCTTCAAATAATTTTCCAATTTCACAGTAAGCTCCAGATCTCCTTGCAATTAACCACAACAACACGTATTAGTATTTTGCGTGAGTTTTGATCTAAAAAAATATTGATGGAATAAACTTTTCAACTCAAATTTCAAAAAATGAACAAATAGCACACGATCCCCGGCAACGGCGCCATTTTGATTGAAATTGATTTCCGATTGTGTGTCGGTTTTTGAAAATTGTATTTAGAAATCACAATCAAAAATATTTGACCGCAATCAATAACGGTATCGGATGTAGCGCGTTAGTAAGTACGGATCGTCCACAGGGAAAGTGAGATCCGTTCAATTTTCGAATTAGATGAGTTGAAAATTTAAGGCAAAGAAAAGAAAACAATTCATGATTTGTAATTGAAGATCAAGAAATAAGAAAAATCTAGATCTAAAAGAAGCATTAAAAGCAAGAATTGAAATGTGTGATAATTTCCAACCAACAATCAGGATTAGAAGTATGGCTCGTAGGAGTAGATCGGATCTAAAGATGTGATGAGATCTAATGATTACTCATTCTTATCCATTAACGAATTGATACTAGATCGATGATAATTCATCGAGGTTTAAGGATCGTGCGGGAATATTAGGGATTCCGCAACTCATCCTTTGTCCTTTCGATAGATCGCATTCAAATTCTAGCTTCTAATTAATCAAATGGTCAATAGTTGTTCTCTAGTTTCGAGTGAACACGATCAAGAAAGCATCATCTCGAAACTAGGTCATTGATCATTTGATTCACTAGAATTTCCAAACATTATATGATTTAAGAATTGTAAAAATATCTAAATCATCATCATCTAAAGATCGTCACAACTCCTACACGAGCGGAGATTACTCAAATATCATGATCACAAACACAATCACAAATTGAGATCTAATCATTATGCTTGAATTAAAAGATAAGCAAGAATATAGAAAATTCACCTTTATTTATCGACAATTTTCGTTACAACTCTCTTGAATTTACAAAAGGAAGGAACTAGATCGTCGATTTCGGCTTCGCTCGGCTCCTTGAGTCGCGGATCGGCGTGCATCTCTTGCTCCGTTGAAATCCGGCGTCGCTTGCTAAAGGATGAAGGCACTCTTGGTTGAATTGCTCTCGGGATGTTGATCTTGATTTTTGAATTGGGGTTTGAATTTGAGGCACAAGTTGTGTCACTCAACTTGTGGGTTGAAGATGGTGGTGATTCTTGAACAACTTTCACCCTAGATCCAGGCTCTCTTATATAGACCTCCAAATTCTAGATCTAGGATTGAAATTTGAATTTTTCCTCCACAAGTTAGTTAGCACAAAATTTGAATTTCCCTCCAAAAGTTTGTTAAGAGATCCTTTTAGAAATAGTTTGTTACGCCGAGCCTTCTAGATGCGCCACGTGGAGCTTCTGGGGTCTTCTAGAAGCTTGGGCCGTTAGCATTAGCCACGTGAGAAAAATTGAAGCCATGATCTCTTAATAAGGCCGCGGATCCGCGGCGCCAAGGGGGTTTGGGCCGCGGATCCGCGGTCCTTTAGTGGCCTTGGGGCTTCTTCTTTCTTCTGCTGACTTAGGCTGACATATGGGCCTCTTTCTGATGTGTGGATTTTTATTTGGATTTCTGTAACATTACCAGATCTTTCATCTTGGAGTTGGCGTATCTTTTATCAGCTCTTTTCCAAAATTTTTTAGGCTTTGCTTCTGGAATTTCCTGCATTAGACCCCAAGACAAGAGTTGCGCAATACAAGGGTGATGCAATGCCATGAAAAACACACAATTTCCCTAAAAGTGACGGTTTTAGTATACAATACAAGTAATCCAATATTTTACATGTGTTTTGCTAATATGTGCGATATGAATACCGGATACCTATACATGAATGCAAAAGGTAGGGAAATTGCCGTGTTAGAAATGCAGTATTTTCGACTGATCAACCCGCGACCGACATTTGTCAGCGAGCTGTTATCCGAAGAAAAGGTGGCTGCGTTAAAAGACGTCCTTGTACAGCATAAAAATTGCTTCGCATGGAACTATTCCGAAATGCCGGGACTAGATACAGAAGTTGCTGTGCACAAATTGGCGATATCCCTAGACGTCAAGCCGGTCAAACAGGCGCCAAGAAGAATGCGGCTCGAGCTTGAGATGAGCATCAATACCGAGGTCAAGAAGCTAATCGACTCTGGCTTTATCCAGGAAGTTCAATACCCTGAATGGATCGCTAACATCGTCCCAGTGATGTAGAAAAATGGGACGGTGCGCATATGCGTGGACTTTCGGGATCTCAACAAAGCCTGCCCGAAGGATGATTTCCCGGTGTCAGTCACCGAATTGATGATAGACAATACGTCCACTCATGAGGTTTTCTCCTTCATGGACGGCTCATCAGGATATAATCAGATAAAGATGCATCCTGAAGACCAGAAGCATACCGCTTTCCGGACCCCTTTAGGAATATTCTGTTATAAAGTGATGCCCTTTGGTCTAAAGAACGCCGGTGCCACCTACAAAAGGGCCATGACGAAAATCTTTGATGACCTTATACACGAAATCGTCGAATGCTATATCGATGATCTCGTGGTTAAAAGTAAATCATACGAGGAGCATCTCGAGCATTTGAAGACCGTGTTTCAATGCCTTCGACAGTACAACTTGAAGATGAACCCGCTCAAGTGTGCATTCGGAGTTTCCTCTGGAAAATTTCTGGGATTCATCGTCCGACACCGAGGTATCGAAATAGATCCGTCAAAGATCAAGGTGATCATGGAAATGCCTCCGCCAAGGACTCTCAAACAGCTGCGGTCTCTCCAAGGGAAGCTCGCGTATATACGGCGATTTATAGCCAACCTTTCAGGAAAGTGCTGTCCTTACAGTCACCTGATGAAGAAGGGAACCCCGTTCATCTGGGATAAAAAATGCCAAAGCGCGCTAAATGAGATCAAGCAATACCTGCAGAACCCGCCGGTGTTGGCTGCTCCGGTCAAGGGAAAACCCCTCATTCTTTATACAACCGCCCTCGAAGGTTCCTTAGGCGCATTATGGGCACAAGAGAACGATCAAGGGAAAGAAAGAGCACTCTACTACTTAAGTCGAGTTCTGCTGGGGACAGAAAGCAACTACTCTCCCATTGAAAAATACTGCCTGGCGTTGATCTTCACGATAACAAAGCTCAGGCACTATGCGTTGGCGTACGAGGTCCGTCTCATTTCAAAGGTGGACCCCCTTAAATACTTGATGTCGAAGGCCATGTTGACGGGACGACTCGCTAAATGGGCCCTGCTCTTGATGAAGTTCTCGATAACATATCAACCTCTCAAGGCAGTGAAAGGCCAGGCCATCGCCGACTTCCTCGCTGAGCACCAGATATCTGCCGATTCTCCTCTGAATTGCGATTTGCCAGACGAACATGCGTTTGACGCGATCGACGGTGGTGATACCCGATGGGAGCTCTATTTCGATGGAGCATCTTCCATGAAAAAGCGCAAACAAAGTACCCCTATAATCAAATCGGGAGTAGGCCTCATCTTCGTAACTCCACAAGGAGGGATTATGCGCTTCGCCTTCTCCTTAACAGAGCCGAGGACGAATAACGAATCCGAATATGAAGCCTTGATAGCAGGCCTCGAGATCGCCATCGACATGGGAATTGAAAACATCCTCATAGACGGAGATTCTCAACTCGTCGTTAGTCAAGTAAACGGCAACTACCAAACGTGCAAACCGGAATTGGTAAAATACGGTGAAAAGGTGCAACAACTATTGACCCAAATTCCCTCCTATACTTTAGAAAGCATACCGCGCGCAGAAAACAGCAAAGCAGACGCGTTGGCCAAACTTGCTAAAGAACTGGTTGACGAGAACCTCGATGACGTTAGAATCATGGTACAAAGCCGTCGGGTGCTTGTCCCAACAGAAATATCTCCGGAATCATCCGAAGAGAAAGGAGCGAGTGAGCAGACGACCCTGCAAGTAAAAGATTTGGAAAATACTGAGGATTGGAGAGAAGTCTTCATAGACTACTTTAAATCCCACCGAATGCCTGAAGAAGCGTCCACAAGACATCAGCTCACGAAACGAGCTCTGTCTTTTGCTTTCGTCAACGATACTCTGTACAAAAGGTCATTTAATTCTCTATGGCTAAGATGTCTCGGACCTGACGAAGCGAAAAGAGTCATTCAGGAAGTTCATGACGGACTCTGCGGTTCTCACCAAACGGGCCCAAAGATGAAGTTGAAGATCAAACGGATGGGTTACTACTGGCCCACGATGATTCAAGATTGCCGCGAATATGCGAAGCAATGTCACTCATGCCAAATCCATGGGGACTTCATCCACCGACATCTAAATCCATTACATCCAACGGTGGCTAGCTGGCCGTTCGAAATGTGGGGAACTGACATAGTCGGCCCCATCGAACCAGCATCGTCTAGGGGACATCGTTTCATCCTGGCGACAACTGACTACTGATCACACGCTTTTGGCATGTCGGATGTTCAAAGTTCTAAAGTATAACCGCGATCAGGACGGTGTCGCTTTGCAGCTAGCCGGTTGAGCACGGGTCGATCCACAGGGAGACGGTTGTATGTCCTTTCTTGTTTTAGACGAGTCAATAAAGAATTTGTATGTGTTTGTTCAAACTAACCTATGTGTTTTATATGCAAGTATGAAGTTGTTAAGAAAAAGATACGAAATTGTAAGCTAAAGAAATCCATGCTCAAAACCTTTGAGCCGAGTCTTGACCAATTGAAGCTAGAGCAATCGGCAACAACGTGGATTAGGGGATTTAAGCATGGTATTCGTGGAATCCGGCTTATTTACCCTTGTCCTTCCGTTCTTGTCTCTTGCTTTCGCCTCCGGCCAAACCGAACGCAACCGGTCGCGGTTAGGAATCACCGTTACCTTGTTAGGGTAGGGTGCCTAACGGAGCGCTTGCGTAACGTTTGGGCGGAGTTCAATGGAAAATAACGGGAAAAGGAAATGAGCAAAGAAATGTTAACTTACAATATCGTATTGATTCTTAACAACAACAATAATTACAACCATTCACAAAATGAATAAAAAAGAGAGAACAAAAAGAACAAAGAAAAGAAAAGATTACAAGTAAGTAAGTGCATGAATTAAATTGCAAGTAAGTAAGCAAGATAATAAAAAGCAAGTAATAAAAAGCGAGAAAGAAAACTAGAAACTAGAACTCAAGACAAGCATGGGATCAATAGCCAACCCTTAAACTTGCAAGCTCAATCAAGAGGTTGCAAGATCAAGAGAAGGGTAAAGAACTCATGTGAAGTGAAGAACTAATTCCATAAGAAAATACAACCCTTGAGATCAATAACTAACCCTTAACTTTTCAAGCTCAATGAAGAGGTTGAAAGATCAAGAGGAAGCAAAAATCTCAAGGGGAAGCTAAACAAATAAGAATGATACAAAAACCCTCATCTTCATTCACATCCACTCAATGCTCTCACTACATTTCCATGGAGTAAGAATGAAGAAGAAGAAGAAAGAAACTAAAACTACACTAAAGTGGCATAAGAATGAACACTTTGGCTTGGCAAATTCTAGGGTATTTATAGGCAGGGAACTGGAAAACTAGGGCAAGAATCGAACTCCATATGAAAGTACCAAACTGCCCCCAGAAAACGACAGAGAGAAGAGTCTACATGGCCGCAGTTCCGTGGCCTAAGCGCACTAATGCCGCGGAACCGCGGCGCTTTAGAGGAGTTAGGCCATAGGATTTTGTGGGGTTCCTTGGTTTGATGTCTTCTTCAGTGTGGTATATGACTTTTCTCAGAAACTCTTCACAATTCTTCCAGAATTTCAGTAGATCAAAAGGTGATGTGATGTGGATCTTTTGCCATGATTTCCTCGAGCTCCGCGTAGATTTCTTGGATCTTGTGTTGACATTAAGCTTTGTGCATGACATGACAATCGATTTGCCATTTTGTCCCTTAAACTGGTATGTGGCAACACACGGATAGAGAGCGGAGACCCGTGTTTTATCTGTTGTTGGCAGTAATCCAGAATTTGTCGTACTTTTCCATGATATTCACTGTTTAGAGCTGAGACTAGTATCCTGCAATTATGTAGCAAACACTGATAAAAAGCACCTGCCTATAAACAAACGAGCGTAAGAATGGGCGGTATAAAATGCAATATTCTGTTATGAACAAATACCCCCAAACTTAATTTTTGCTCGTCCCGAGCAAAACCAATTATTCAAAAAAATATAAAATCCTAACCGCACTTTCGCAGGGAACGCGATTGCACTGAGCGTGTGCAACAAGCCGTTAAACCTTTAGGTGTCCCAAGTAGGAGGAGTGTTGTCTTCTGAGGGTTTTCAGCGGATTACACCCACAAAATCCCGTCAAGCTAGTGTTATAAGTTAACATCAATTCTACTCCTACAATTTAGTATTTACGTTAGAAATTCTATCATCCTAAGTTAGAAATATCCAACCCTCATGTTTCACACCTCCTATCTGTTTAACTTTAGATCCTATACGTTCCAAAAAAGTTTAGAAAGATGTTGGATCTCCTGAGTTTTCCTTCTAAAGTGCGGCCTCAAATCAGGGATTTTTATCAACTTTACAGAAAACACAAGTCTTATTCTTTATTTCTATCTCTTATCCAAACATCAATTGTATACCCCTACGTGTGTGTATATTTGCACCCCTACACTCAAGAATTCAATTCAAGCTATAATACCCTTGCCCTAATACCTAATACTACTTCTTTTCATTTAATGATGGATGGTGTTGCTCACACACCTTTCATGCGACTATTAATGCTTCTTGAGGCACTAACGGCCGATTACTGAATGTGTGAGCTTAAAGCGTAAATAGCAGTTTCCAGGTCTTGACTTTATTCTATTTTTCTTTTTCTTTTTCTTTTTCTTTTTCAAGACCGGATATATTTTTCAACATGCTCTTTTGGTGTTTAGCTTTAAATACCGTTTTTTCTTTCATACTAGGCTTTCAGGCAAGAGTATTTCAAGGTATTCTCTACTATCCCAAGTTTCAAGGTGCGTGTAAGTGCAGTTTGTAGGGTATATACTTTCTAAATTTGAACTCGAGAAAAGAAACTATTTTTCAGACTTATCCTCCAGTAAAGCTTCAATATTTTCCCTTCATCTTGACTTGACTCAAGAACTGAACTCAAGATTACCTATTTCTCAAAAAAAAAACTGTAAGGACGTATACTTACCAAAGTTAGACAGAATGAGGGTTATTTTTAGGGTTTTCAATCCCTAAGCCTAGAATTTAGTTATTTCTATCATATCAACTAAACTTTCGGAATAAAGATCTAAGTTACCCTATTAGCTAACTTGACGACAAAGTTTTTATATTTTTTTGGAAAATTTTAAATTTTTGTGGGCTTTTAATAAGGTATGCAAATGCAAAATATACAAATGAATGCGAAAGAAGAAAGCTTACCGAGCACACCCCCAAACTTAAACTTGACAGTGCCCTCACTGTCAGGCTACACCAAGAGGGTCAAAAATGTCGGCGCTCCCTAGAAACAAATTATATACAAAACAAAAAGGAAAACAAAAAATATATACAAAAAAGGAGTCCTCCCTAAACTTAAGTAAAACAGTGTTTCCACTGTTAAGCGTTGAAGTTCAGGATTAGGGGGGAAAGAGAATAGTATCAAGCTATACAAAGCCTTACACAGGCCAAAAGTGAGCACCAACCATTCAAAGATTTTATCGCTATAATGTACAGGTTGGTGGAAGAAGGCGTAGAGAAAAGAGAAGGAGAATACTCGAGACCGTATGGAGATAGAAGTGGTATACGGTCTCGGTATATAAGAAGAAAAATGGCGGCAGGGAACAAGAAATGGAGTACGAACTTGAGGGTGAAAATGGAGTGAATAAATTAGCACAATTTGCGATGACCGATGTGTAAAAAGCGATTGTGCTAATCTATTAACCCGTCGAGTAATGGGGTTAAATCCCTTAAGATTCGTAAGAAACCATGGGTACGCCGAACTTGGTAAACCAGACATATGAAATGAAAGTGAGACGGGTTCTTGCAAGGTCGGAACGATGGAAAGGATGGAAGGAAGTGATCGAGGAAGGGTATCTGTTAAGGGTTCGGGAGGGTGTACACAGTCAATGAAAGGGACAGGATGAATTGGAAAATCCGACTCATCATCTAGAACTGTTTCATCCTAAAAAATATCCTCAAAATTCTCCTCAAAGTTAAGCTCATCCATGCATATTTCATCAATATCCAGACGCATATGGGGTTCGGGAAAAACAGTTAATGACTCGGGATGATGAATTGGAGAGGAAAACTCAGCCAAATCTGCGGGTTCATCATCCAAAATATTCCCAGCGTCAATATCCTCAATCAAGTGAAAATCTATATTCTCAGACACCTCAACAAAGGCATGGATATCAATCAATTCAGGTTCTAGAGTGGAGGTGTAGAGGTCAAAAGGATTGGGTGTGGTTTCACTTGGCAAGGTCCCTTCACAACCGGATAAATCAAACACTACAAAGTCGCACAACTCATCAAACATTCTATCTTCAGTTGATAATTCAGTTGGGACATTTGATAGACTTTCAACACAGGAGTTGTGGGATTCAATTTGAAACGGGTAGGTTTGATTTGGAAGGGGGTACAGCTCACTCTCTCCACACAAATTCTCAACCTGTCCTACCGCCTCTTCATACATTGGAAAATTTGGAGCTAGTTGAAAACTAGCTACCGGGTCACTAGGTTGTATGAGGGCGGCCATGGACGCATTCAAATCCATCATCTGTTGGTACGACGCTACCCTAAAGTCTTCCAATGACTGTTCCAGACTAGACATGGGTTGGGAAGGGGTTTCAGTAAAAGATTCAAAGTTATTTGGATACTGAAAACTCCCAAATGGCGGTTCAGAAGCAATGTCTAGGGAAGGTGCAAAAGTCGGGTAGGACTTGTAGGAATTGAATGGTTGGACAGGAGTAGGATCAACATTTGGATAAGAAGGTGAATGGAATTGTTGATCCCAAGAATCTGTAGTGGTGAAAGGAGTGAAAGATCGGCTACAGGATTGTTCAATACGTTCAGCGATGGACAAAGGACGACTTGCAAAAGGGGTATCAACATAAGCGGGTGCGGGAGGTTGAAAAGGTTGATACAAAGTGGTATGAGGAGTGCAGGTGTTTGTCCTAGACGCTGCTATGCGATCTTTCAATGACATTTTGGGCATGGAGGGGTCGTTCGATGTTCGGCCAAAGCAAGAACCGTAAGAAGTAATGTCTGGTTGTGGGTACCAAAGTTCGGCAAGAGTTTTGCGAGGTGGGGTACCCATGATATGAAGAGAGAAAGAAAGAAAGGCAGAGAAAAGGAGGGGAAAAAGAATGTGATTTTATTTTTTTAATTTTTTTTTAGTTAGATATTAACAAAAGAATGAAATATACACACAAAAAAGAATATGGACAAAAACAATCACGACACAAAAATAACACACACCTAATCGTTCTAGGGTTCATCTAGGTCAACTAGAACTGCTCCAGAACTTGATTATCGAAGTAAAACTGTGTCGAGAAACAGGCTCAAGATACACTGATCACGAGGCCAGGTAAGTGCAGAGATAAGGGGAGGTTTTCCAACACTTTCGCGAAGTTCCTTAATTAAATAACCCTTTCTCTTTTGGCGGTTTCGCCGTTAACACTTTCTTAGACAACCCGTAAACAATATACCGTTAAGCGAGGTTCTAAACACAGTTAACTTCTCCTAGTGAGCGCGAAGTCCTTAAGGCTTAAAGTCTAGTTTCTTTTAAATTTTGTGCGGGTAAACGTTATGCTCAAGTTCATGATTTGTGGGCCACGGAAAAGGTGATGAAATCCTTTACCGTATGTTGTGGGGTTCGCTTGCCCTTAAATCCGTATTAATGTATGCAATGCGCAATTCAATAAAAATTCTATAAAGAATCAAACAATTGTTTTTTTTTAGTTTAAGCACGGCACTGCAACAAATACGGGTTAGTCAATTTTTAGCGTTTGCTAGCGAACTTGCAAAGAATCCTGCAAAGAATAGTATATTGGATGCGTCGGATTTGAGAAGAAGGTGTTAGTAAAGTACGTACCGTTAAGTTTTTGGGTTAGGAAACCCCCGTTGAATCAAATCCGGTAAGCTTGAAAAGTTCGCTTGCGCGGGTCAAACTACCCGGATCTTTGGCACTGTACCTTGCAATCACCTTAGTCTTGAATGCACACTTTGCTTCCCACAATCGCAGTCTGCAAATCCGCAAAAATCTGCACTCTTGCCCACAAAAATGATCAAAAATAACAAAAAGATTTTTTTAATTTATAAATATATACAAAAAGAATATTAACCCGAATAACAAGAAAGAAAATACGCTATCGTCTCCCCGGCAACGGCGCCATTTGATCGCACGCTTTTGGCGTGTCGGATGTTCAAAGTTCTAAAGTATAACCGCGATCAGGACGGTGTGGCTTTGCAGCTAGCCGGTTGAGCACGGGTCGATCCACAGGGAGACGGTTGTATATCCTTTCTTGTTTTAGACGAGTCAATAAAGAATTTGTATGTGTTTGTTCAAACTAACCTATGTGTTTTATATGCAAGTATGAAGTTGTTAAGAAAAAGATACGAAATTGTAAGCTAAAGAAATTCGTACTCAAAACCTTTGAGCCGAGTCTTGACCAATTGAAGCTAGAGCAATCGGCAACAACGTGGATTAGGGGATTTAAGCACGGTATTCGTGGAATCCGGCTTATTTACCTTTGTCCTTCCGTTCTTGTCTCTTGCTTTCGCCTTCGGCCAAACCGAACGCAACCGGTCGCGGTTAGGAATCACCGTTACCTTGTTAGGGTAGGGTGCCTAACGGAGCGCTTGCGTAACGTTTGGGCGGAGTTCAATGAAAAATAACGGGAAAAGGAAATGAGCAAAGAAATGTTAACTTACAATATCGTATTGATTCTTAACAACAACAATAATTACAACCATTCACAAAATGAATAAAAAAGAGAGAACAAAAAGAACAAAGAAAAGAAAAGATTACAAGTAAGTAAGTGCATGAATTAAATTGCAAGTAAGTAAGCAAGATAATAAAAAGCGAGAAAGAAAACTAGAAACTAGAACTCAAGACAAGCATGGGATCAATAGCCAACCCTTAAACTTGCAAGCTCAATCAAGAGGTTGCAAGATCAAGAGAAGGGTAAAGAACTCATGTGAAGTGAAGAACTAATTCCATAAGAAAATACAACCCTTGAGATCAATAACTAACCCTTAACCTTTCAAGCTCAATGAAGAGGTTGAAAGATCAAGAGGAAGCAAAAATCTCAAGGGGAAGCTAAACAAATAAGAATGATACAAAAACCATCATCTTCATTCACATCCACTCAATGCTCTCACTACATTTCCATGGAGGAAGAATGAAGAAGAAGAAGAAGAAAGAAACTAAAACTACACTAAAGTGGCATAAGAATGAACACTTTGGCTTGGCAAATTCTGGGGTATTTATAGGCAGGGAACTGGAAACCTAGGGCAAGAATCGGGCTCCATATGAAAGTACCAAACTGCCCCCAGAAAACGACAGAGAGAAGAGTCTACATGGCCGCGGTTCCACGGCCTAAGCGCGCTAATGCCACGGAACCGCGGCGCTTTAGAGGAGTTAGGCCATAGGATTTTGTGGGGTTCCCTGGTTTGATGTCTTCTTCAGTGTGGTATATGACTTTTCTCAGAAACTCTTCACAATTCTTCCAGAATTTCAGTAGATCAAAAGGTAATGTGATGTGGATCTTTTGCCATGATTTCCTCGAGCTCCGCGTAGATTTCTTGGATCTTGTGTTGATATTGAGCTTTGTGCATGACATGACAATCGATTTGCCATTTTGTCCCTTAAACTGGTATGTGGCAACACACGGATAGAGAGCGGAGACCCGTGTTTTATCTATTGTTGGCAGTAATCCAGAATTTGTCGTACTTTTCCATGATATTCACTGTTTAGAGCTGAGACTAGTATCCTGCAATTATGTAGCAAACACTGATAAAAAGCACCTGCCTATAAACAAACGAGCGTAAGAATGGGCGGTATAAAATGCAATATTCTGTTATGAACAACTACTTCTCCAAGTGGGCGGAAGCAATACCACTGAGGGAAGTGAAGACAGAGAATATCCTCCATTTCTTCAAGACGCATGTCATATATCGATTTGGAACTCTACGACGGATCATCTCCGATAACGGGCCAGCCTACAGAAGTCACAAGATCAGCCGCTTCGCACAATAGCATAACATAGACTGGAGATATTCCTCGGTTTATAATCCGCGAGCCAACGGTCTCGCCGAAGCCTTCAACAAGACCTTGACGAAAATCATAAAGAAAACGGTGTCCCGAAATAAGAAAGACTGGCACGAGAGACTGCAAGAGGCTCTTTGGACGTATCGAACTACGTTTAAAACGGCCACGAACGCAACGCCATATGCGTTGGTATTCGGTACAGAAGCAGTACTCCCTCTCGAGATAGAATTACCTTCTCTACGAGTGGCAGTCCACTACGAGCTGACGGACGAAGAAAACGCTCACCGTCGGCTTGAGGAGCTTGACGCCCTTGATGAAGCCCGGCTCATAGCACAGCAAAATCTGGAAGCTTATAAAGCAAAAATGACGCGTTCATATGAAAGATTGGCCCGACCGAGGACATTCCGCCAAGGCGAACTTGTGCTAATGGTTAAAAGGCCTATGATTCCCAATCGCGCCAAGCGAGGAAAATTCGAACCAAACTATGAAGGCCCATACATCATAGATAAGGTCTACCAGGGTGGGGCCTATCTACTCATGGACATGCACGGTGAAAGGCCTTTCAGGCCAATAAACGGTCGCTTCCTAAAGAAATACTATGCTTAAGCTCAAACTCTATCAGCAGTAGCCAGCCTTCTCAAAGTCGGACCGAAATGTCCTTAAACTAATAGCAGACCGAAACGTCTTTAAACTACTACCGCAGCATCTTTTAGGCTGACGAGATATAAAAAAAAACATATAAAAATAAAATAAAATAAAAAATGGTATGTCCATAAGCAAAAAGGGCACGGATGAAAACCCGAAAGGGCTCCGTGAGTAAAAACAGCAGGGCTACCGGCGAGTGTTCGTGAAAACCCGAAAGGGCGCGACCTCGTAAAAAATATATAAAAATAAAAAGAAAAAAAAAAAGCGGTACGTCCATGAGCAAAATGGGCACGGTGGAAAACCCGAAAGGGCTCCGTGAGTAAAAACAGCAGGGCTACCAGCGAGTGTTTGTGAAAACCCGAAAGGGCGCAACCTCGTTAAAAGACACTTATAGGGTCCTCTCGACCTTGTAAGGAGAAACCACCCGCGTGAGATCCTTACGACTCACAAGGGAGCAACACACTTAGAGATCCCCACGATTCCTAAGGAGAAAATACACTTGCGAGATCCTCACGACTCGTAAGGAGAACTCCCTTATGGGACCCTCACGGCCCATAAGATTTGAAAGTCTTAAGTTACAGAGACCTAAACCTGTGCTTAAGCAACTCCCACAACTCCCGATATTGCCCTACAAGTGGCTCAATACTGACCCTTGTATACAATCCACGGGCGCGAATAAACATTTCCCTAATCAAGTTCCATCTGAGACTGGGGATATGTTCGCATGACGAACAACCCTTATAAGTCCTCCCGTAGGATCCTTACGACTTACAGAGGAACAAACACTTAGGAATCCTCACGATTCCTAAGGAGAAAATACACCTACAAGATCCTCATGACTTGTAGGGAGAAATACCTTTGTGAGACCCTTACGGCTCATGAAGTTAAAAGCCTTAGTCGACAGGGCCTTAACCCTGTTCGCTAATCCACCCTTGTTCGACATCGACAGAAGCAGATGATGATTCGCTCCTGGCAATATCCCAGTTGTAGCGGTGCTGATGCCGAGATCGGCGTCTAATTTCAGGTCTACGGCGAAAAGCCAGTAGGCCGCACATGCATATGAAATAGCCGAAATGATGGGGCAACTCGCAATAAAAGCAGCGAGTAAAAATAAAAAATAGCCAAAATGATTGAGCAACTCGCAATAAAAAGCAGCGAGTAAAAATAAAATAAACAGCCGAAACGATTGGGCACCGCGAAAAATAGCCGAAATGATTGGGCAATCGCGACCTTCGCGATATAAAAGCTGAAATGATAGAGTATCGCGGAAATGAAACAAAAAAAGAAATGATAAAACTTTGGCCCTACAGCTAAGATCACATCGATCCCTGTATACAATCCAAGGGCGTAAACAAAGAGGGAACCATACTTTCCCAACAGGCTCTGCCAGAAGACAAAGCCAAATCTCGACGGTTCAGTCCAACTCCGAAGAAACCAGTGTCTTTAGCAAACATCTCGACTCATGGATACAAACACTCCTTGACGAGAGCCTCCTGATCCGCGTCGACTCGCAGAGCAACCAGTGCCTCCGTGGGAAATTCTTGACTCGTTTCAAACCCCAAGGAAACAAATAATCCTTGGCACTAGGGAAACAAATAATCCTTAGCAAACATCTCGACTCATGGATACAAACACTCCTTGACGAGAGCCTCCTGATCCGCGTCGACTCGCAGAGCAACCAGTGCCTCCGTGGGAAATTCTCGACTCGTTTCAAACCCCAAGTAAACAAATAATCCTTGGCGCTAAGGAAACAAATAATCCTTAGCAAACATCTCGACTCACGGATACAAACACTCATTCACGAGAGCCTCCTGATCCGTGTCGACTCGCAGAGCAACCAGTGCCTCCGTGGGAAATTCTCGACTCGTTTCAAACCCCAAGGAAACAAATAATCCTTGGCGCTAGGGAAACAAATAATCCTTAGCAAACACCTCGACTCATGGATACAAACACTCCTTGACGAGTGCCTCCTGATCCGTGTCGACTCGCAGAGCAACCAGTGCCTCCATGGGAAATTCTCGACTCGTTTCAAACCCTAAGGAAACAAATAATCCTTGGAGCTAGGGAAACAAATAATCCCTAGCAAATTCCTTGACTCACGGATACAAACGCTCCTTGACGAGAGCCTCCTGATTCGCGTCAGCTCGCAGAGAAACCAGTGTCTCCGCGGGAAAACTCTCGATTCGTCTCAACTTGCAAGATGAAGCCTCACGCAGCAGGGACTAAAAAACTTGCTTCCTGAACAATGGGACCCTGCAAGTCGATCCAAAAAGATCTCTTGCATACTATTCACGGGTCTCACTCTCCAAAGTCGAATCTCGACAAGGAGGGAAACAACCGCTTACGGGCTCTCTCGACTCGTAAGAAGGAAAAATTCTCTTATAGGATCCTTACGACTTATAAGAGAAAACCACACTTTGGAATCCTCACGATTCCTAAGGAGAAAAACCCACCTACGAGATCCTCTCGATCCGTAGGGAGAAAAATCTCTACGAGACCCTCATGACTCATGGAGTTGAAAAGTCTTAGGCAGCAGATCTCAACCTGCGGCCTAAGCCATCGCTATTTCTTAAGAAAGTCAAGATGCGTGCTCTATTATCTGTTGACCATGTTTTACTAAGGTGGCATGCTGATAATAAAAAGGAAAGAAAAGGCGGAGGAATGACACAAGATGTTACAGAAAATGTGTATTTTTTATTCATAAACTTGATTGGGTACAGGATACATTGTGCTAAAGAATAAAATATATATACATTTACAAGTACAAACGATACAAGGAGAGTTACTGAGGAGGAAGCGTCCTGCATAGCTCTAGCAATTGTTCGCGCACTTCCTTCCCCGCTTTCTCCTGATTGGCCACCACTGCCAACTCCGCCTCCACTTGGGCCCGTTGCTGCGAGACAGATGCAAGCCGATCCCTGACGGCCTGATGAGCAGCTTCACGGCCTGGAATGTCATGCTCGGCGACATCAAGTGCCCGCTTCAGTTTCATCCCATTTGAGATGCGCTCTAGAAGGCCCTCGAAGACGGCCTTTACCTCAGCGGCGTTCGCCTCAACTTCAGCGCGCAGGCGAGCGGTTTCGCTTGAAGACTCCTGACACTCCTTCAGCCTCAAAGCTGCTTCTTGTTCCAAATAACGGAAATGAGAAGTGCTTTGCTCGAGCCATGCTCCCCGTTGAGTGCTCACAGCCAATGTCTCGGGGGATAGACGCATCGACTCCAGCTGATGAAGGCGAGCCTCAATCTCCTGACAGTGGTTAACCTAAGAAGCGACGGTGCCCTCGTCATGGAAGGTAGCAAATATCACCAACATCGGGTTAATCATCGTAGCGAAGTCCTCAGCAGATGCAGGAGTCTCGACGTCGAGTTCCTCGATGTAGTCGCTCAACATGCGCAGACTATTCGCCGGGCCTTTTGAGGACGGACGTCTCTGGGAAGGGCCGCCCGGCATTGTAATGCGAGACTCGAAGGGCGCCGAGACCGGAATGACCGCTGAAAAGAAACAAGATGTGATCAGATAACAGTTCAAGAAACAAAAAGGGGGAGTTATCAATGTGATAGTCGCTGTACCAGCTGAGGCAGGTGGCAAGGCCGGAAGGGTCGGCGGCGCAGCCAATCCTTCATCCCCTCCTTCGATTTGTAGCACTGCAGTCGAGAAAAAAAAGGGGTTTTAGAAGTAATCCCATCAATAAAGAAAGAAGGATATCAATGGAAATCATACTCACCAACGCCACCAGAGGAAGAGGCAAGTTCGGATGGGTAGGAGAAATGTGGGAGCAACACCTGATAAAGATGGTCAAAAAGCACTCCTGGAAGACACAACAGTATGACTTTAGTATACAGATTATACGTCTGAAAAGTGAGATTAATAAGTTGCGAACTCATACCTTCCAACATCTTTGACGGTATGAGAGAGGGCTGAGAGGTGACCACCGCCAAGGCAGTAGTTGAAGGTGCTCCCTCGAGTAGTGGGGCATCAGCGCTGGCTGCACCTGCGTTACAAAAAAGGGTGAACTTGTCAGAAAGGATTGTAAGATAAAGAAAAACAGCAACTTGGGATTTACCTGATGAGCTGCCGGCTGAAACGGAGGCGACTCCTTCCTCCATCGACATGAGGCCGCCGCCCGTGGCCTCATCACCCGACTCGATAGGGACCGTTGTCGTGCTCGCAAGACCTGGAGACGGCGGAAGATCGTACACAGGGAGGGCAATGATTGGAGCATTGCCGGACTCTTGGGAGGGAGCGGCTAACTCTTCCCCGGGAGTCGTACCCATCTCACCCGCTACTTCTGCGGGCTCCTCGGTCTCCATCGGCTCATCCACCGTCACCACGAGATCGCCGGTCTCAAGTGCCTCGTCCGCCACCACCCTGGGCTCAGTTGTAATGATCATTTCATCTGCCGCCACTTCAGGCTGGGCATCAATGACCTTCTCGGCTGCAGACCCCTCAACCTCCATCTCAGGCCCTGAAGCCTCAGCGACGTTGCCTACCGTCGGCTCAAGTTCGGTAGGAGCCGCCTCCTCTGTTTCCTTGGGTTCAACGGTCTCCGCCTCCCCCTCGGTTGGACTTGGCCCTATAAGATAAAATATATAAGAACCGATGGCATTATAAATCTTACAACAAAATCTTGGGAGAAATATTACTTGAAGTGGATTTATCATTTGCGCTTCGAGCTGCGCGCGCCACTTGTCTGCGAGCAGTGGATAGGAGGACAACAGGGGCCTCTTCGGAAGGAGTATCAGCATGAGGGACGGTGCTGGGGCCCGCTCCCATAGCCAAGGCAGCCATGTATGCCTTTGCTTCGTGCCTCGATCGCTTCCGTTCCTCCCGGGCTGTCGCGATGGACCTCTGTGACGCTTCCTTCAAGGTATCGTCATCCTCGTTCAGAGATGCCTCCAGAGCCTTTAAGGCATCTCTCATCGGCTCTTCAAGACGAACCTCCTGCTGTGGCCCAGAGAAAGCGGGAACATCGGCAGCTGGCGGAACATCTGCATCACGTGGCGGGAGCGGCATTGAGGTTCCTGTGGTAAAAAGGGAAAGTTAGATCGACCATAACACAAGGGAAACGAAAACTTGATGAATCGAAACTTACTGAGGCCTAAAGACGCTCTAAGGCGTTCCTCCTCTTGGAAGGTCTTGAGCAAAGCGGCAATGGCTTCCTCATCAGTGATGCCTGTTGGAAAAAAAGAAACAAAAAACGTTAGTCAAAGGAAATGAGAAGAATATGATGCAATAAAGAAAATGCGACTAGTAGTTACCTGATTGCGCAAGCTCAGCTAGCCACGCGTCACGCTTTGCCAACCACGCTGAAGTTTCGAGAGCGGCTTCCAATTCTGTGTCATCCGGCGGCGGCATGATTAATCCCTCGTTAGTCCCATATTCGATTAGGCCCTCGGCGTAGGGAGCATGGGGTTCCTGACTGAACACGACATCTGCAGCGAAGAGCGATTTCTTTTTCTTCTGCCCTCCGACCCTAGGCTCACGTGGGATTGACTTCCGTTTAGCAGCCACCTTGGAACGACGGGTCCCGATGTCCGCACCCACGCCAGACTCCGGCGAGGATACAACCACTGTCTCCACTGGAGCACAGGGTGCGGGAGGTGCATCTGTGATATCAGGGAGCGGCAATCCATGTGGAGGACTTTGCGCACGCGATGGTCTGGCCCCGGCATCTTTTAGAGGAGGAACCACCGGGGTCCTTGGCACTAAGGGAGCGTTACGGTCGGTGCCGGGAGGTGCACCTTTACGGTCGATCAACACTCGCCTCTCTTCCTTTATAACGGCCCCCGTCGCATGATTGTACCATTCTTTATATACATTAAGGAGTCGTAGAGCGCAGGCCGACGGATTGATAAAAAAACGAGAACCCGTGTTCAGGCGCATGAAGTGATGTAACGCGTTCTCCATCCCTTCTTCATTGGCAGCAGGTTCCAGTAAGAAAGGTTCCAAGGGTACCCCTTGGTCGTAGCCCAGTTGTTGGGCGAAACGATGCGGGTTATATCTCATGAAGATTGCCGCACCGTCATGCCTGAAGACTAGGAAGTCCGGTCTAATAGAATACAAGTGGAGGGTCTCCCGGGCCGTCAAAACTGAAGCTCCATCCTTAAAGGAGTCCTGTAATTGTCGCACCACAGCGGTGGACGCTTTTCCAATGGTTAATACCTTGTCAATGAAGGACATCCCGACTCCAACGGTGTGAGGGCGAAGCAGTAAACCCCTGGCGTTCCGTGGTGAAGGGGTCACGATTGATGCGCCAATCAATTGAATGATGCGAGGGAAACCACACTTGTCAAAGAACGAGGGCCTTTTATGCATACCGAAGACACCCGCCGTGTGTAGCTCGAGCCACGATACAAAGTAGTGCATCGGGAAGACCACGTGCAGTACCCCAGGCTCATTAGCATCCGCTGCTCGGCTAAGGCCATGATATAAGTGCGCCAAGCCGGCGATCCCAACGGCCACCTTTACCCCGATAATCATCCGGTGGGTGGGGTAAAAAACAGAGGGCCGCATGCGGTGAGAGTGCATTGGAATTACAAACCAACTCAACCATAACCCGAGAAATCCTAAGAAAAAGGCCTCCTCATCCATTACAGGGGCCGCAATTTCTGCAAAAGACATAGTAGGGAAGTCCCGAAGGAAAAAAACCCTTTTGGTCTATCTCCTTCTCCGGTAGGTTATCCACACCTAGACCGAAAGGGTCATCCAGAGTAGCGAACTTGGTAGCCTCTGATGAGAGGACACTTGGACGAAGAAACCGAGCAATGAAGTCCTCAAAGTTAACTCCTCGACTCCCATGTTCGACGAAGAGGGACTCATATATGTTCAACACTTTAATCAAGCTTGGGAACTGGTGCTGAACATCATTCTCCGGCGTGAGCCCCCTTACCATCGGCTTAGCACCAAAGACGTACTCATCTGTCGGGAGCAACTCCTCATAATGTTCCCTCATCACTGGTAAACCGGATACCTCCGTGAACTCCTCCAAGGAGATTGACAATTCCCGATCCATGACAAGGAAAGTGTGGGTAAGAATATTCCATTGCTCCAAGAAAGCCTTGAACCACCAGGTGGGGAGCGTAGGATATTGGAAGAGAGAAACATAGACCGCGGTGTATAACCCTAACCTTATCAACTGCGACTTCTTCGTCGACAGGATGTACCGGGCCCATGGCAGATAGCCAATCAGGTGGCGGGGGATCAAACCAATGTTATATGATTGCCCCCAGGGTCTCGCCTCGCCCTGACAGATACGGCGTCCTAGGATATCCAAGACCATAGGACGCTGGACTGGAACCGCATCCATAGCGGGATGAAGAAAGCTCTTCGCAGTCCAGTCCACCATCTCCATGGCATACTGCACCGAGGGTGGGCTGGCGTAATGAATCGCTGTGATGGGTTCTGACGGCACCGCGCATGTGAAGCTCCGTCGGCCCATGATGATCTGATTATACTACGACCCCCAAAGGTGGAGACTCTTGTATTCCGGGTCGTATTCCTTGATCATTGCCAAGACTTCATGATCCAAGGGCGCTTCGGGAAATCCCTCCTCTGAACGAGCAAACGGGAATGAGGTGTCGAGAGACATGATCGCTGCAAGTGAACAGAAATTAGCCGTTAGTGTTGCAATTCCAACGCTTAGCGTTTAAGAAAGAAAAAAAATGCATTAATTAATCAATTAAATAAAAAATAATTTAATTAAAATTAATTAATTACACCACACAGCAGTGCAGTGGGTAGGAGACCGAAGGGGGACCCATAAAATCTGGATGACAATACGTCAGTTAATAAGACAAGCCCATCATTGGATGAGATTGTCAGTTGGTCCCAGGAAAACATTCCTATTAATAAAAAAAAGGAGAAGAATCCCTAAAGACAAGGAGAAAATCTCCTCTTTCAGAGCAAACCTCTGTCACAGAGTGACACTTGTCAAACTCTGGACTCAGGGAAATAAGATTCGTTAAAAGAGCATAGCTCTATGGTAATAATGGAAAGGTCCATCAGAAAATGTTTACACCTAAAAGAATTAAAATTTTTGGAATCTTGAAAAATCCATGAAAATCTTATGAAAATTTCTTCATTTTTCAGATCTAAAAGATCTACAGATGATTCAAAGAGCAAAGCTCTGTCCATAGGTTAGAACCCATGAACAAGATCTTTGCAGATCTATAAGTTTTTTAGAGCAAAGCTCTGTTGGTGAAACCCCAATGGGGATTCCTTTAGATCAAAAGATCTGTAAGAGCAAAGCTCTTTGGTTAAGGTTAATTTAAGTTAATTTGATTTAAATTAATTTTACGTAAAGTTTCTAACTTTGGAAATGAGCAAAGCTCTGAAATTCTCAAGCAAGAGCAAAGCTCTGGTAATTAAAATCTTGAAGATGGTGAAGATTTTTCTAAGGGCCAAGAGTCCTATTTATAAGGCGCTTGCGCCCCTTCAGCCCACCCCTTGATCCAACGATCAGGAGTTTGCCACCGCTGCACTTACGTGCGCGCCACGTGAGCGCAACGGTGGGGGGGCATTTGTTTCCCCCAATCAGAGCAAAACTCTGTTGAAATTCAAAATTCAAAATTTTGAAGCAACGCTTCAAATCCCGGGCGCAACGCGCCACGTGTCTGGCGCAGACGCATCAGCGCAGCGCCCAAGGTAGCGCACCCAATCAGATTAAAGCTCTGTTTTAAACAAAATTAAATGAAGCAACGCTTCAGTTGCGCAAGCACTGCGCTGCTCGATACGTGTCAGCGCAGATGCGCTAGCGCAGATGCGCTGCGCAGTGCGCTGTGCGACACGTGTCAGCGCAGAGACGCTAGCGCAGAGGCGCTGCGCTATGCGCTGCATGACACGTGTCACTCACTGGGGCATTTGCGCTAAACAGAATAAAGATTTTAATGAAATCTTTCTGTTCTTGTTAAAACAAGAAGATTTTCTTCTGTAAAACAGAAACCCTTGGATCAAAGATCCAACGGTGGGGAAAATTCCCCAAATCACTCAGAGAAAGATTTCTTTAACAAAATTAACTAATTTATGGGCACTATAAAAAGGACCCTAGTCCTCAATTCAAATCATCAACATTTTCAAAAAAAACAGAGAGAGAGAACTTTGAAGAACTCCTCAAGAACAATAAAGGTAAAATGCCTTTAGAGAAAAGAGAAAGTTCTCTTATGAACAGATCATAGATCTAAAAACAAGATCAATGATCTTTAATACAAACAAAAAAATAAAATAGTGCTTTTCACTTTTTTATGAACCTTTGGTTCTCTGAGATAAGAAAGACAAGAAAAACTTATTTTTCTTTGATCTAAATTAGATCAAGAAATCAAATAGTGCTTCGCACTTCTGTTCTCGAATCTAAAAGATTCTTAGTGCTTTGCACTTCCAAATTGCGCTGTTGCGCTCTTGGGAAAGCGCCACGTGTCAACATCTGAACTACTTGCGCTATGCGCTTTAAGATAGAGCTTTGCTTTCTGTAATTGGCGCAACTCACCAGAGTGCGCCACGTGTCAGCAGCGCAGCGCACTAGCACAGCGCACCGCGCCTGCGCGACACGTGTCAACTCTACAAGCGCTTGTGCTCTCTAATTGGTGCAAAGTGCCTGACAAATGCAATGCATTTCCTAAAGGGCCAGGCCCAAATCAAAAAGACCAAGCAGGCCTAATTAAATTGATGCTCTGCATCATTTATAAATGGGCAGAGCCCAAACAAAATAATAAAAATGCTATGCATTATTTAAAAGGGTAGAGCCCAATTGAGAGGTCCAATGGACCAAAACAAATGCTCTGTATTATAATAAAAAGGGCAGAGCCCAGTCAAAATGGGCATAAATGGCCTGAAGTAATGCGATGCATTATTCTAAAAAGGGGAAAGCCCAGACAAAGGCCAAATGCAAATAAAAGTGTAGAACATTTCTCAACTGGACTTAGCCTAATCATGGCCGTAAGTCCTCAAATTAAATTGACTGAGCAAGACTGCTCTCCTAAATCAATTTACATCCGGTTCAAGGGTACATCTCCGAACTCCTCTGACACCTATCGTTGTAATCCTTCAACGTCGTCAGAGAGGTGACGGGTCCCGACAGCCATATATTAAATAGACCACTACGTCTTTAAACTGGAAATGGATCTAGACGATCCCGTTAAGTTGATCTTAGTCTCAAATCAGAGTAACGTATCCTTAACGAACGTTTAAGTTGATCTTAGCCTCAATACGGCTAACGTATCCTTAGACTAAAAACACCAAACCCAAATCTAAGTAAATACGGATTTGGACTAATCCACGTCCTACGGGCGACGGCATTACTCAGTCTCCGTATACAATCCACGGGCAACCACAAACAAAAAAAACACACACGACACGAAGTGAAATTCTGAAGAAGGAGAAAGTAGCTGCCGCGATGCGGTAGCGTAATTAACTGCAGGGGCTTGCGCCTGCAGGGAAGAGCGTTCCCACAATCAAAAACCCCTCAAGCGAGGGGGAATCTGACGAAGTTTGCTACATCGGTCGCATCCGTCCAAACCTCCGATACACGGTGCCATAAATCAACTTGGTATCTTCGGAGTGGCAGACGGATAAAACCAAATAGCATCTGCCCCGAATCTCAGGCAAGACGTTCAGTCTCGGCCGTCTTTCGGAGGGGAACAGATTCTGCCGTCTTTCGGAGGGGAACAATCCCTAAGTGTATGTTCCCCTGTAAGTCATAAGGATCTTACAAAAGGGTTTTCTCCTTATAAGTCGAGAGGACTTACAAGGGTTGTTCACCATATGGACATATCCCCAGTCACGGGTGAGACTTTGCTGGGGAAATGTTTATTCGCGCCCGTGGATTGTATACAAGGGTCAGTATTGAGCCGCTTGTAGGACAATATCGAAGGTTGTAGGGATTGCTTAAGAACAGGTTCAGGTCTCTGTAACTTAAGACTTTCAAATCTTATGAGCCGTGAGGGTCCCATTAGAGAGTTCTCCTTACGAGTCGTGAGGATCTCGCAAGTGTAATTTCTCCTTAGGAATCGTGAGGATCCCTAAGTGTGTTGCTCCCTTGTGAGTCGTAAGGATCTCACGCAGGTGGTTTCTCCTTACAAGGCCGAGAGTACCCTATAAGTGTCTTTTAACGAGGTTGCGCCCTTTCGGGTTTTCACAAACACTCGCCGGTAGCCCTGCTTTTTTTACTCACGGAGCCCTTTCGGGTTTTCATCCGTGCCCACTTTTGCTTATGGACATACCGTCTTTATTATTTTTTTTCTTTTTTTTCTTTTTATTGATGGTTGCTCCCTTTCGGGTTTTCACAAGACTCGCCGGTAGCCCTGTTGTTTTTACTCACGGAGCCTTTTCAGGTTTTCATCCATGCCCATTTTACTTATGGACATACCTTTTTTTTTAACACTACGTCATCCTGGGAATGCCGCGGGTTGGTAGTAGTTTAACGACGTTTCGGTCATTTGCAAGTTTTAGGACATTACGGTCCACCGTCGCCGTATTTGAGGCGAATCTCTAGTTTACTGACTTTTCGGTCTATGGGGCTTTCCCTATGACCGAGCATGATGCCCCCGGCGTGTCCATCTTTTTAGAAGCATTAGGTTGTGGCGGGTTCACCTTCCAGTTTTTGGATATCGCGAACTTGCCTTGTTGGTATTGGTCCTCAATCCAGCCTTTGAAAACGAAACAATCTTCGATTGGATGGCTTACTGCTTGATGGTAAGGGCAGTAATTAGGATTGTTGAGATCACCTGGCTGCAATGGACGTTTTGGACTCGGCAAATTGATGAGTCTGTTGCGTACTTCCAGCTCAAACAGTCTCCTTGTTTTATTCTGAGGAAACGAGTAAGGACGTCCCAGTCTCTCCCCGAGGGATGGGCGTGGATGCCCGTTGTTTTGGCGAACAACCGGCTTTGAGTTGCTCGGCTGTTGTTGAGTATTGGCAACGACGATCGCTTTCCCTTTTTCATTTCGAGAGTCCGTCTTTAGAGGAGATGGCTTATGTCCCATCTGGTCCATTTGGGCCAACTTGTCAATGAAGGCCTGGAAAGTAGTTGGCTTGAAGAACATCATGAATTGTGAGATGGTCGCTTCCGGATCAAGAGTGCCCACGAATATGCCCACCGCCGGCGCTTCTTCGATCCGCTGTTCACATTTCGACCATAGATTCCGCCATCGTGCTGCGTATTGAACCCACGTTTCGCCTGGCTTCACCCTGGCGTTAATCAGTGATGTTATTGGGGTGCGCTCGCTGGCGCTTACAAATCTTTGTGTAAACAATAGCTCCATCTCCGCAAATGTTTTGACAGAGTCGTTAGGTAGCTCCGAATACCATTTAAAGGCCGTTTCTGCCAAGCTGCCGACGAATTGGCGAAGCAACAGTTTGTCATCGCCTCCAGTATTGCCGCATAAGGCCCTGAATTGAGCGACGTGCTGATGTGGATTCCATGTCCCCTTGTACACATAGAATTTAGGGATCGTATATCCCGGCGGGTAACTGATTTGGTCATACCAGCCCGGATAGGGTCATCCGGTTCTAACAATTTGCCCAGCCGCTTCATTCGCATGATGAACTCGTATCTGCTGAGTTATATAGTCATCTAGTGCAGCTTTGGAAATGGTTTTCTCCTTGGCTGCTGAAAGGGCCGGAGGAGGATTAGATGTCTCCCCTCCGTCGTCTCCAACAATGATCAGAGGGTCTTCAGCTGGAGGGTCCTGCTGTAACATTATCCCTACCATATCTTGGAAGAGAAGCACCATTTGTTTTATGTTAGCCGCTTGCTCTGCAGCTTCTTTGTCCTTCTTTTCGAGGATTCTGCGTAAGAAGTCAGCATCGGTTTCTTGTTCGTGACGCTGTTTTGATGATGCCTCCGAGCTTTCTTTTTGGCCCGGTGAGTGCGGCCATTGCAGTCATCATTTCCTGAAGCTTCTGTTGTTGCTCCTGAGCTTTCGTCACGGATCGGGTGAGCGGTCGGTGACCCGTCGAAGCACGGCTATCCTCTTTCCCGGATGCCATATAAACAGTATGCACCACTATGCCCCCAGACTTGGGGCGTTTGTGCTCAGCGCTTTTACGGTTTGCCATGTTCACAGGGGGCTTTTGCGGCCTCCTTTTCTTTTGAGTGATTGACGTTGAGGGAGCCGTTGTAGTGGGCACCCAAGTAGCTGTTACTTTTTCTGGCTTGACAGAGTAGTCCTTCTCCTGCCGAATCTTCATCTTTTTCTGTCGGCGGAGATAGTCTTGATCCATCACGGAGTCTTGAACTTTACGCCAGACCTTGTAAATTTTAGAGGATAGCCGTTGAGGGGGCTGCTCTAGATTCACCTTTGGGGCATTATCCACAGGTGCAGGAGATCTTTTCAATACGGCAGTTGGCGAGTTTTTGCGCACCCTTCTTAGCAGTTCAAAGCTATTCCTGGTCGGAACAACAGTGTCAACTTCTACCGTTGGAGCTGGCGGAGTCAGTCTAGAAGGGGAATTGCCCCTAGCTTTCCTCACTCGGCGCCAGTGGCGACGTCGAGCATTTCGTGCGGATGAGATCACCTCCGTTGTTGGATAAGCTTCTTCAAGCCCCCTGCTTTGAGGAGAGACTGTTATTGGTGCTAGCCTGTCGAAGACTGACACCCCTTGAGAGGGGGTAGTCAGTCTTGCGAAGGACGACTTCCGAACAGGGGAAACAACCTTCATGACTTCACGTGGAGTAGGAGCTGAAACGGCCAGTCTTGTGAGGACCGACCCCTTAGCAGGAGAAGCCTCCTTGGGGACTTCAGGAGTAGGAATGGCTATCCGTTTTGGGATAACCTCTTTAGGAATTGTGGGCTTATTCACGGGCCCATCTAAGCTTCGGCCCAGTCTGTTGAAAATTGAGGCATTGGAGTTGGGCGACCCGTTGAGAGGGGCCGCGGTAGTAGCAAGCCAA